>CAWTZC010000381.1:2667500-7772500 GCA_963919715.1 Microtus obscurus
AAAGCATGAGGTAATGCTTCATAGCAAGATACCCCCACATCCAGTGGCTTAAAGAAGCCGATTTATCATCTTCAGTTTGTCTGGGTTTATCTGCATCCCTGGCTGATTTCTATTCACTCACAAGGAGCATCGAGGTGTAAGTCATGACAGAGAGCTCGTTTTAGCAGCTCAGCAGATGTGGAAAAACAAGGCAAGTGAAGACTCTCTCCAGACAGTGTTGCACTGTTTACAGCTTGATCTCAGAAGTTCTGTCTGTTCTTTGTAGCATTGCCATATTAGAAGTGGAGGCCACACACCGAAGATGAGTGCGCGTCCCTAGAGCAAGACAAATCAAGCAACTAGACGCTGGGACCAGCTTAGCAGAGCAGCAAGCATGCTGTACGATAAACTTCATCTTCTAAAAAACATGATACAGCATAAAGGATCTCAGTATTTAGCAATAACAGGCCCAGAAGTCTGTCTGTAGACCATGCCGGCTTTGAACTCACCCTTTTCCTGGCTTATCATGAGTCCTCGGCAGCCCTGATGAAACTGTAATGTTCTCAACTGGATTCCGTTCGCCTCTCTAAAGAAGTCACTTAGGGCTGCGACAGCATGGCATTTAGCCTTTTGATATGTTCTTAGTTTAAGTTTCATCTCTAGCATGCACTTCAGATGCTAATTTTTATAGAGCATTTGAAATACAATATAAAATTTCAAGAATCAAAGATAAGTAATAAATGTCAGAAAAGGGTTTTGGACTCCTGATTGATTACTTAATATTACATTGTTTACCACCAAGCCAATCCATTAATGTTTGTTAAAGGTACCTTAAAACAGTAAATTGAATACCTGAATAACTATTAATAGTTGCAAATGGCCTCAGAAAGCTTATGCTGTAGAATAGTAATTTGAGTTGGCCTTGTGGTTCTTGTGAAAAGGCTGAACCCAGAGAGATTAGTGATCCCTGCCATGTCTCGGTTGTCACATCTGTCGTCATAGAACTCACAAGCATCTTAGGAGGTAGTGACTGCTTCCTTTGCAGATTAGGAAGTTAGCCTTCAGGGAGTCTCTTGGTTAAGTTCAAGAGTTGCAGGCGGCGAAAATAATCTAATTATAATAAAGCCCTCCAAGGTCCATGTGCTGTCTGTTAAAGGAAAACACAGGCAGTGACTCTGTCATACTGCCTGAAGACCTACTGTGTACCTGGTGTTTTCTAACCTTCCAACCCATTATAATTTAATCTCCAGAGGTCTACATGAGAAAATTATTGTCACCTTTGATATCAGAAAATATCACCAATATTGATCTAACCCTTGTTTATGCATATCGAAATATTGAGAATTGACTCAAAATTTTAATTGTGTTCAGCTTCATTTTGTATGTATATATACATGCATACATGCGTATATATGAATAGACAGAAATATGTGGATCATTAATACATGTTTTAAAAACTGCCAGTGTTGGAGTATTAAAATAGCTCAGTAGGAAAGGGCCCCGATGCCAAGAGTTAGTATGCAGGTTCAGGCCTTGGGATCCATGTGGGACAAGATAACTAACTCCTGTTTCTTAGTCTCTGACCTCTGTACACGTATGGTGACAGGTAACCACCACATACACACACAGACTAGATACATAACTTTGAAAATACTGTTTGAGCTACGCTGTATCTTAAACTATTTCAATGTCTATTGAGAAGATAAAGGAAATGCTCCTTATTCAAATATTATTTAATTTTCTTTACGACATATTATTTATAGCATATAATTTTTTAACTGCATCATTTAAATATTCTTTACAAGTCAACACTACAGGAATGCTATATATGGTGACTTCTTCTTGGCCCAGGTGCAGAACTGCTAAATGCTGGATAATCTGGGTGTTTCGAATCTCTAAGGAGTTGCCAAGAGATAAAAGGAAAAAGAGAAAGAATAAATTTGAAAATAATTGTGGCGTTAAATGAAAATAACTAACATCACTCAATTCTTTTAAGTGATTCTCCTCTCTTGATGGTAGGAGGCCTAAGAAGAACCTATATGTTCAACATCATTCCTTGTTGGTCAACCAAAACAGCCGCCCTGGGAACACACAACCACTACATGTTACCGGCAACACATGAATATTCTGATTTGACCCAGCTCAGTCACCATATTTTTTAGCCCCCCTAAATTGGTAAGGTCAACTTTTCTTTTTATCACAAATTAGAGTCTCCATGACCCACTGTTTTGTCAATGACAAAGAGCTTGACTGTCCCTTATGGGTTTCTAATAATAATATATAGTCTCGCTTTAAATTAGGATACTAGTATCCATCAACTACATAAAGGTTCATAAAACGTTTCCGAAAGTAGAAGTTAACCATTGTATTTCAGACACATGGAACTACTATGCACTTTGCAGTGGTTCCTTTGTTATTTTTAGTTTTGGAATGGGGAGGAATTGACTGTTTTCCTTTCTTTAAAATACTGACTTTTTTTTTTTAAAAAAAATGTTTTTGTCTTTGTTAGGGTTTCTTGCATTTTACTAAGGGTTGTGTTTTCTTTTTAGAATTAATTCCCTATTATTTTCCTCTTCCTGCTTCAGTTAACACAGCCATTTATAATTTTGTCAGATTTATTTATCTATCCAAGACACCAAATTTATCCTCAAGTCAGTCTTTTAAACAGCAAAAGAAACCAAAAAAAAAAAAAAAGAATCATTAAAGACTCCAGTGCTCGCACACGGCAGCTGCCAGTTCAGTCAACAAAACAGAGACTTCCAGTCAAAACAGAGAACCCTCTGAGGTATAGACCCCAATGGCTGAGAGAAGCCACAAGTTCAAGCTGACCTCGCCAAGAGCATTTATACTTCTAGCCAAACTTATTAAAAACAAAAATCATTTGAAAGGAGGAAAAGAAAAACATGCTACTGGGTTTCATAACCCCGAGACGACAGGCTACAAAGGGATTTCATTTTTAATAATTCAGCCCGCTAAATAAGACGCTGCATCTGTTTTTCTTCCAAGTTCCCCTGCTTCCCGCTTCTCCGCCTCTGCTGCAGCACGCGGTCTACCCTGGCGACCAGAAAACTAAACCCCATATTGGCCAGGCCCGCTTGCGACAAGAATGTCTTTTCTTTCTTAAAAGAAAGATTGGCATACATTCATTGTACATAGTTATATGCTCCATGAAAGTATTTCAGACAAGTGTATCACGCGCTCTGATCAGATCCCCTCCTCCGTGGACACACCCTATTTCCATTTGCACCCCGTCTCTTTCTTTATTTACCTCCATTGCCCCAGAGAATACCGTTTGTATTTTTATTTGTTATATTAAATGTCAATATTATTCTAGAAAGACTTTCTAGCCTCACCCTAGAATGAAGGATAAATCAACGGTCAGTTAGATGTTTGGAAAAGACAATAGCTGTCCCAGTATTCCTTCACTCATGACTATCCGAAGAGATCGAAGGGCCACAGTCAAAACTAAGGCGTCTCTTAGAGACTTAAATGTCGTCTTATGTCAGGGAACAGATTCTAGTTCAAAATGGGTTGCATTCGCTAGTCTATGACTGACTGCCTTGGTAGCCAGAAGGAAGAGGCATTAGCAGGGAGATTCACAGCTTCTGAAATGGAATTTTCCAAAACAAAAGCCGTGACCTCCATCAGCGCCCCAGGGGCACGGAAGGAGGCCATGTACCTAGTGATGAATCTAAGAGCATCGTTTGTCCCCTTCAGTCCAATCAGTCTTGGAATGACATCGCCACTCAGAGGGAAATGGGTGGAAGCTGGGCTATGGTGGCTCTGGGGGGACATTCAGCAGATGCAGACAGGTGAACTGAGATTCGGGTCAAATAACAGCCTGAAGCTAGATGAACTCCTCCAGGACTGTGTGATCACGCAGAAGGCTGGGTAGCCGTGCGCTACAAATAAAAACACGAACCCCCTCTTCTTGAGAGACACAGGGCAGGATGTCTCATGGCTAGTGGCCAGCCTTTGATTTACGGCCCACCAGACTAAGACAATTCGGGTTTTGTGTCATGGCGACCCTGTGAGCAGCAGGAAGAATCAGCGCACAGTTCTGGCGCCTGTACGGGGGCGGGGCATACAAAGGTGAGAGGCTACTTTTAGGTTTTAGGCACAGCAAGGCCGTTTCAATCATGTGAACACTGAAACAGGAGCATCGTGAAGAGTCCCGAAAAGTTTTCGTACATTTATGGTTAATGATGAAAAAAACAGTAGCATGAGTATCAAGTCATAATAGAAATAACTTTTATGTAAATTTCTGGAGCAATTGCCGACACAGGCTCATGTTTGAGTTGAACTGGTTTTACTACCACAACTCTTAAATGGTCTTCAGTGCATTCTGTATTTCCTCTTCTTGTCCTAGATCACTCTGACATAGGGGCTGGAGTTGTAACTCAGTTGCGGGGTACTTACCTCGCACAGGTAAATCTCTCAATTTGATCCCCAGCCCCACCGTTCAAAACTGTCTTTACATCCTATTGGAGCAAAGAGGAGAGGCAGATGTCTTTTTAGGGAGGTAGCTGTCAGATAGAGTTTGTGAAGAGAGAAAGATTTTGAAGGTCTTGGATCACTTACAAGCTACATCTACATATTTTTGGAGGTATTGGAAGATGCTGGGGGAAAATACATCTTAGAATGAGAACAAAACTGGATGCACCTGGATACAGTTCTAGCATCTCACTGTCTCCTGTGTGGGTCCAGCGTCATCATGGTCAGTTGAAGGAATATCAGACCGCATGGCAAATACGTTCATAACATCAACTGCGGATCATTTCTGACTGTCGATGGCAACATCACGCATGCGTACAGGAATAATTTAAGAACGTAGGCCCATCACCTCCCTCAGGCACATTGCGAGCACCTGAGAATGCTTTGTCATGTCTGCCAGCCATGGATAAGGATCTGCTGAAGAAGAGTGGAGAAGAGGGCTTTAAGTAGGAGAAATCTCACCAGTTTCTGTAACTCAAAAGATTATTGTTCTTTTTTTTAAAAAAAAAAATCTAGGATTTAAAAATGTTTGTTTGTTTAAAAGGATTTAAAGATATTTTTAAAGTCCTATTTTTCTGATTTTTTTAGGAGTACCAAGCAATTGGAAAGCTATTTTTTTGTTAGAGTTGTGTGCCAGTTTGTATGTTATTATTTTCTTTTACCTCCTCACTGTTTCACGACTGTGGTGTGGGGACTCTGCTAATCCTGCGGATTCTGTTTGGTTCAAGCCCCAGAAGACCCTCCACAGTGGATGGATAGGCGCATCCCTTCCTGAGCCCACCATAAGACTTATGTTCTTGGACACTTCTGACCTGCCCGTGGAACCCACATCCCGCTTCACCACGGCAGCCCCTTTCCGTGGCTGTGTTCACATCCAATTTCCATTTGACTCAATAACCAAAGACCCAGCCTTCTTTGGCACCTAGAGACACCAACCATGACCCTCCTCGTGCGAACGCCAGGTCTTCTAAGTTTGAGTCACCTACCCATCTTCCTCTTCTTCCTTCCACCTCAAAGACAGCATGCGTTGACAATTGTCACCTCCTCTCCACCTTTGTGCCTTTCTCTACCATTTCCCATATCTGGTCAGGGGCTTTTTCATAGCCAGACAACTGTTCTTCAGATTTAACAAGAAGCCATTGTAGAATGTGACCTTCAACTTTGAATAGGTACTCGTTAGGGTGGTTATCACACAGGGGATAGCTCTGCTTCTCAAGTCACTCAACCTAAAAGGGAGGCCAATAAAGACTAGATTTCTACCTCTGGAATGCAGCCTTACGGGGGCAGGAAGTGCAGACATGCTAGAATCACATAAATCATGTGATTCACCTCTTACTGAAGCTACTTCTTCAAAAAAGAAAGACACTATTAGAAAAGTCATCTGTTGCCCTGTTATGGTAGTGTGTATAAATCAATAAAAGGTAAATTTATTTTTATTATGCTAACTGCTAAGAACTCATTGTCTCAGCCAAGAAACAGTTTGTTTTTCATTTTCTTTCTGACAAAAATTTGACAAATAAAGGTTTAGTTGTGGATCAGAAGAGGGCTGGGGAGAAAGCGGCAGTGACTATTATAGGATGGGCTTGGGGGAGGATTTTTGCCATGACTATTACTTAATAATATGTGCTATTTTCTAAGATTTAAAAAAAGCCAATTGCTAAACTTAAAAAGAGGAATTGGAAGCTTATGACAAAACTGTCCTTCCAAACATTTCCTAATACAGTCATAGGCAGACACAGCCAGGCAGACACAGAAGTGTTTCACAAGTGAACCCAACTACTATCTATTACAATTCTTTTTTATATGCTGTTTTCTTTATTCT
Source organism: Microtus obscurus (assembly GCA_963919715.1). NCBI lineage: Eukaryota > Metazoa > Chordata > Mammalia > Rodentia > Cricetidae > Microtus > Microtus obscurus. The sequence continues at coordinate 2,673,796 of CAWTZC010000381.1, forward strand.
CGAGAATTTCAGATTCATATGTAATGAAATATGATCACATGCATGCCATTTCTTCCTCTGCTTACTCCAAACTTCTCCCAAAACATGACACTGTCAAATTTTCATGCTCACCCCCATTGGGCTAATCCACTATGTCCAACTCATATTTCCCCTATGCATATGAATATAGGAACATCCGCTGGAGTGTGGGAAACCCTACCAGTGGCCACACATCCAAAATATAATAAATCTTCCTGCCCCAACAATTGCCAACTGCCAGTAGCTCCTCAGGAGGGGATGGGACTTCAGGAGCTTCTCCTCCACCTGTGCCATGCCAGACTTTTGCCTGACTCGGTGTCCTTCAGGTACCCATAGCTGCTGGGAGGGCCTGAATGCTAGAGCCGTCTCATGCCCACAAGGCAGCACTTCTGGTTCGTAATCTATCACTGAGGAAAGTCAGGACAGGAGTTAAAGCAGACACCAGGAAGGAGGGAGCCCTCTGGCTCACTCTCATTTAGCTTTCTTAGACAAGCTGGGCTCACCTGTTTAGGAATGGTGCCACCCACAATGCACCGCGCCCTCCCAATCATCCGTCAAGACAATCTGTCACACATGTGACCACGGCCTAATGTGATTGAGACAATTCCTTAATCAAGGCTGCCTCTTCCCTCGTTAGTAGAGGGTGTGTCAAACTGACAGTAAAAATTGATGATCATGGAAGGGAATGATGGGGACGGACCCACTTGCCTCCAGCTTCTGTTTTATCTGTTCTGCAGAGTCTTCTGATGCTAACACAAAAAGGGGAAATTTAATATCTTAATAAAAGCCCCTTGAGCTTCATGAGTGACTTCACAAAAGTTTAATTAGAATTCCCTAAACTCTAGTGGGGAAAACACGGTCGTCTTTCTTTCTGAATGGCTTCTGAAATCTGTGTGGCTGTGTGTGTGTGTGTGTGTGTGTGTGTGTGTGTGTGTGTGTGTGTGTGTATATATATATATATATATATATATATATCCATAAAGTGCCAAGTGCTGAAATGTAAGCTTTATGGATAACAAATGTTGGCCAATGACAGCATAAGACGACGCACGTTTTCTGACGAGAAATTTCTACTCATCAGAAGGATGGTTTCCGTGTATGCATGCATTTGAAATCCCAGAAAGGAAGCCGAGCATCTGGTCACTTTGTTCTAGTGTTTCTTAATTCACAAGGATTTGAAAATTGAACAGCCCATCTCAAAGAGTCATCAGTGCTCAGTATGACTCCCATTCTCTTTGAACTGTTTTCCTGTGAATGTGGCATGGGACAATTAGAGGAGTTGCATTTGGGACTCATTTGAAATACACGTCTCCGAACTGAAAACGCAGTCCATTTATGACATGAAGCCTAGTATTTGGGTCACGAAATCTATTGCCGTTTCTGTGAATTATATGTTTCAGAGGGTCTCAAAAGATTTCCTGAAAACAGCAGAAGTAAATCTTCTGGGGATCGGCGCTGGCTTTCGTGGTTTTACTCTTCCAAACACATCTTACTTGAGTTAGCTTTTGGGCCGCTCTCTTTTGAAAAGAGGGTTGATATGCTAAAACCATAAGAAGCACAAACCAAATACAAACCCTCTTCCATTACTCACAGATGTCTACATTAGTCTTTTCCCCTCTGGATTTCTTTAAAATACTCATAGTCAGGCATGAAAAAGAGACTACACAAACATGGAGGCTTCTAGCTCTCATATCCAAAGCCCTCCGACCTCTGGATCTGTCTTATGGAAAAACACAGAAATGGTGATATGGTGGTTTCCTTCAAGATCTAAATATTAAGATTCTATGTGAGGCCTTAATTCATTAAGAGTTTTAGCCATACAGAAATTATACAGAAGATTTTAATCAAATGGCTTTAAACTCTCCCTTTTTCTTAAGAAGCTCAGTAAGAATTTTCTAGAGTGTTCAAGACCATTTTTCAAAACAGGACATATAGCTCACTTCTCAGTAGAGTACACCTCCCAAAAGACATTACTCTCACATCTTTAGGCTCTAAACATACATTTGATGCATTTATAATTTGGCACACTTTAAAATGGTCTAGAATAACTTCCAAGTGCGTGAACACATATACACATCATCCTTGTAAAGGGACACAGGCAGGGCCAGAATGCACGTCTTATAGTTTGCTTAAAGCTTGTATTTCTTAGACACTGTTGAGCTTCCAATATATCTTTCTATGACAAATTTTTGTGTCTATACTTCCCATATGTTTATCTGCAAGTCATTCATTCTTTGAGATATTTAAATGAGAAGTTGGTTGGTCAAAGACTATGTACACATTTCATATATATATATATTCTCAAGTAAAAAGTTTTTCTAGTGTCAGTGCCTTGAAATGTTGTAGTAGCAGTTAGCATTTTATTGATAAGCAAGGATTTGCCATTTAGCTCCATATTTCTCTTGTCCTTTCTTTTTATTAGTGAATCACACGTCTCCTCGTACACCGCTGATTTGGGCTAGCCTCCTCTTCCATGTTGCCTCTTCATGCGTTCTGCTCTTCATTTCCGCCATTGGTGTTTGGATCTTTATTTAGAGCAATGTGTGAGAGCCCTTGGGTTTTGGTAACTCTCCTACAAATACTTTCCCAAGATTTTTATTGTTGCATTGACATCGTATATAATGCGTTTTTGTTCCTGCTTGCTTTTGCTGGAATATCAGAACTAAAATAGTCATCTTTAATAACCTATGTAAGCAATCTACAGGATTTGGTCTTTGAGAACCTATTCTCTTTGGATGAGTACCTTGCTCAGCCTCGGTACAGTAAGGTGGGCCTTGTACCTTCCCCAAAGCAGTGTGCCTTACCCTCTCTGAGGAGTGGATGGGGTGGGGTGGGCGGTAAGGTGGAGGGAATGGGAGGAGAGGAGGGAGTGGGAACTTGGATTGGTATGTATAATGAAAAAAAGATTGTTTTCTGTTTTTAAAAAATAAAAGAAATTTAAAAATAAATAAAGAGGCAGGTCAGACTTCTGTAAAGAAGTCCTAGCAATGCTTCAAGCAGTATTGTACGCGTGTAACATAGTTTCTCAAAATAACACTTTGTTTCAACATATACATAAATACCTACGTTCTATGAGAAGCCACGGAGTGTAGCAGAAATGGAGTAGAATAGAGATCTGGCCCATGCTTGTAGTTTTGCAAATGACACGCTGTAATTTTGGAGAAGGGCCAGGGTTTCTATATCGGTCAATCCGTCCACATCTTTTTCTTTCTTCTCTTTCTTCTTCCTTTCCTCTCCTCTCTCTGAAGACTCTGTCCTTTCAAGCCTCCAGATTGTCCTGAAGTCCTTTGGGGATGGGCGAGAGCCAGACAATGCTAATGTTATTTGATCAGGAAGGAAGATACCTTAGATGCTGTTAGAGGAAGCATGGAAGGAAGATTTTCCTCCTTGCCATTCTGGCTGCTGCAGACTTTGTTTCTCCTTCAGCCTTCAACGCTCCCCTCCCTGCTCCCCTCCCTGCTCCTTTGCTCCTCTGGTGAGCTCACCTGGTTCTTAATATAAAGGGATCAAGTTGTCCCTCGTTGATTTACTCCTCCACTTCACCCTCCTTCCTCTGCCTCTGCAGGCCTCGCTTCACATTCCGGCAGCCTTACAAGAGCCTCGTAAGTGCTCACCCTCCCCTAATACGTTTGATCCGCTCCAGTCAGCCTTTCCTGCCCACGCTTGAAACGCTTGAAATGCTAAGCCTTTCTCTACCTCAAGGAAAGCCTTCGCATGACCTTTCCATTCCATTCCATTCCCGCCCGTTTTACCTGCTTTATTTTTATGGTAGATCTCTACCTGTAACTCCGCCTGCTCGCTGACTTCTGTGTTTAGCTCTGAAACACAGTTTTCATCCCCATCACTGGCTCTTGGGGAAACAAATCGCTGTCGTTGTTGTCCAAAACAGTGCGGAGTGAATGCAGTCACCGCAATCGTCTTCGACACTGTTAGAGTAGTTGTACCTGAAACTCCATGCCTCCAGCTCGGCAGGACCCCATCATCTCTGCTTTACATGCGCAACTAGGTGACGTTTGCCTTCCTGGATCATTTAAATTAGCATCTTATTCTCTCAGTGAATCATGACTTAGATCCAGACCTGCAATGGACTAGCGGTATGACTGTAGGAAAGCTACTTAATTTATTGTTTCTCATGTTAGGTGAGGTTTAATGTCTGACTTGAATAAACCCACTACAGAGTAGATAAGAATTTGAATAAAGGTGCTCATCGTGGAATCTGCCCAGGGCTTACCTAGGTATATGACTTGTTGATTAGACTTGTTTTTATCTCCATGGTCTTTTCTAGGCTAATTCTGCTCCAATATCTTTCCTCCATTTGGACACTGTACTTCGTGAGATCCCGTGCCGAGAGATTAGTATTTAGTTATGTGCTTACTTTTGCTGGTCCTTTAATTTGGGATCAGCTGCATGTCATTGTAATAATAAATCAGGCCTCATAATCAGCATCTCTCCTGTATACCTGGCAAGTCACCCAGCTTTCAATACATGAAAGATCCCGGAGAGTCAGATGCTAGGAACTCTTTCTCCTGAGTGGTCATGCTTGTAGCAAGTGACCCAGAAGAGTCTGTGCTTCTGAGGGACGCAATCACCTTCTTAGGCATCGCTCTGCCTTCTCTGGTCTTCCCCAAAAGGGTGCCAGGACAAAACTGGGGAGTGCCATGCTGTGGGATAATGGTTTTGAACGCTGTAAAGATTTGTCACTCTTACTGGTTTAATAAAATGCCAATTGGCCAGAAGCCAGGCAGGAAGTATAGGTGGGGTGACCACACAAGGAGAATTCTGAGAAGAGGAAAAGCTCAGTCTGAAGTCACCATCCAGACCCAGAGGACACAAGATGAGAATGCTTTACAGAGGAAAGGTACCAAGCCACATGGCTAAACATAGATAAGAATTACAGGTTAATTCAAGTTGTAAGAGCTAGTTAGTAATAAGCCTGAGCAATAGGCCAAACAGTTTATAATGAATATAAACCTCTATGTGTTTCTTTGGGACTGAATGGCTGTGGGTCCGGGAAGGACAGAAACTTCTGTCTATAGTGTGACATGAAAATAAACAGCTACTTTGTTTCACTATGTTCCCAGGACCTATACTTTCGTGATTTCAAAGAAATGACAGTGTAATAAAGAGTTAGACACTAGCAATAGCAGTTATTAAAATGAGCTATACTTTTTTTCAAGAACTCACGTTTTGACTCGGAGTGTAACTTGGATGTAGAATGCTTATATAGTATGTGCAAAGCCAGGGGTTCAATCATTAGTGCTCAAAACAAGCAAGGGAAAAAAAATCACAGTTTAGCAAAGGAAAGAGAGAGACCTGCAATTTAACTAATGTGTTGTAAACAATGGTACACAGGTAAGAACTGGTAACAAGTGTATAAAGAAAAGATATTTCAATCTTGTCTTTTCTGATGTCCTTGAAATCATTTTTAAAATGTAACAATTAATTATAGCCACATGATAGGATTATCATTTATGCAATGACTTTTTCAAGACATGTATATGCCATTTGTCTTAAAATTTTTAGCCTTCAGTCACCTGAGTGCCTACCCTTTGAATTTACTGCTGGAGTATACATCTATGAAGTCTTACACCAGCTACAATTCTTCAGAAAAGACGTGGCTGAGGTTGAGGGTGTATATTGCACTTGCAGAGGAGCTGAGTTTAGTTCTCAGCACCCAGGTAGGGGAGCCTCCCAAAGCCTATAATTCCTGCTCCTGGGGATCCACTGCCCCTTTCTCTGTGGCATCTGCACTCTCGATCACTTACCCACAGATGGATACATACACATACATATCATTAAAACATAAAATAATTGGAAAAAGGATTCTGAGAACAGCAATTTACTCTTAGTTATCAAATACAAAAACACATGAGAAATGGTGAATTAAAACTTTGAAAGTTTTAGCACCAAGTTTCAAACTCAATTCTGTTTTGAAAGCCAAGCAACTAATGAAAAGTTAATAATTACAATATCCCAATTAACATTGAAAGATTGCTAAAAATCTGAAGCTATACATATTTGTCCTTGATAACCTGAAGTAGGGACATTTTCTTTCCTGGCTGTAAAAGGTCACCTCAAGGACATTTCTTATGGCTAGGCTGAATGCAGAAAAGATTTAGAATTAAGTTTTTTTCATGAAAGTTTATGCAAAATGAAGATAACATCTCTGCCTCTGAGGGTCCGGTAAATGTGCAAAGCTCTTTCTTGAGGACATGACACTGTGAATTTCATACTCACAACAGAATATCTTGAAAAATGGTAAACAGTCAAATAAATGAGCTTCGCAATGAGCACGATTTTCTGTTCAGAGAGAAAGAAAATATTTCCTTTGCATTTCCTGGTTTCCTTCACAATAAAACTGGACCACGTGGAGAAGCGAATTCATCTGAAAATTCTCCATGGAAGAACCCATGGCTCCCATTTCGCACATATAAATCTCCTCAGGGCCTCACACCTGATTTCTCCCGTTCAATTCATTAGAGTATGTTTAAATATGACAGCCATCTTCAAATTCCCCGTGATCCGCCAGCAGGAGCCTTGTCCCCCCCCCCCCCTTTCTTCTCCACCCTTTATTTATTTCTTCTCCTCCTGTCTATCTACAGAAGCTCCAACGACGCTAGCACAATGCAGCGAGGCTGTTTACCTTCGCTCCTTCACAAAAGATAATCCAACAAATTACATTAATTATAAACCAATATGTTCCATTCAATTCCCACACGAGCCAGACCTGGAGATGAGCATCTGCTCTTGTTTTCTGAGCTTGGTTTTGAGGACACGATTCACAACAATGCTCCATCCATAATTAACAAAAAAATTAAAGATGTAACAACGCCGCATCCCACCCCTTGAAGCAGCATGGTTAAAAATACACATGCCTATACCCGGCAAGCTCTTTCCCTCCCCAAGTCAGAAATGGTTTATTGTAATCCCTGACATGTTTTTTTTTTGTTTAAAATATTTACATTTTTTTCTGAACTTAAACTTACAAATATTTCCCACCAAGAAGGGACAGTTAATTTTCCGTCTTGACAATTTGTCTTATTTTGGGGTTCCACCCTTCTCTAGACAACTTCCTCTCCATCTTTTTGAAAACAATTTGTGATGTCTACTGTCTGAGATAAAAATGGCAAAAACATCATTATTTAAGAAATTTGGGGGCTTTTTTTCTTCCTATTTGGACCATAAAAAGAAATAATAGTAAATTGTACCAGATTCTCATGCACAACTACATTGTATATTTAGAGCATACATCTTTTATTCTATTCATGGAAATCCCAGTTAAACAGTTGGCGGTAAACAAATATCTAAAATATCTGCATTCTAGATACCTAATTCATATATAGCATCCATATGTGATTGAGTATAAATAGGCAAGCTGTTTGAGTACTCCCACACACCACACACACAGTGACGGGAGAGCCCTAACAGGGGGTGGGCTTTTCTCTTTCTGGTTCACATGTATAATACCTAATTATAACGTGAACACGAGTGCTCTTTACATAGCTGTTCGGGGATTGTGAAAAGTACGTCGTCACAGAATTCTACACACCTCTGGAGTTACTTCCTGTTTCCCCCGCCCTTCATAGCCAATTGTATAGGAAATGCTACTCGGCTTTCACTGAATGGCTGCTCATTTTCAAACATCTTCTGACGCTGCCATGTAAGTAGAATGGAAGCTTCTGGTACCCATGAGGTTGATTTTGTGGGTGGAAACCTTGTTAGTATAACAAAGCCAAAGCAATCTAGTTTAGTGGGATATCTAGGAATCGTATATAAATGAAATTGGTACTATATTGTGTAATCAGAAGTCAATAACCCAGGATAAAGGGTTATTTAAGACTTAGAGCTATGGAGGCATTGAAATATTTTTGTATATTTGAAATAACTGGACTCTTTTGTTTTGGTGCATTCTTCAGACGCTGGGCAGAGTTTGTTTAATGCCAGGCCACTTGAAGTGGAAAGAGTTTACAATGGTCTGTTTATTATCATTGTTAGGAAATAATGATCAAAACTATAATTTCTTTTCTCTGTAAAAAGGATGGACGGTCTTTGAAGTGTTGGTTTCCACTGGTGCTTGGGAAACTTCGGATTGCAAAGTCACTTCTCACTTATCAATGGATCAATACCGTGGAAGAATTGCTAGAATTTCTCAGAGTGTTTATTTTTTTTATATTTATTTATTTATTTATTTATTTATTATGTATACAATATTCTGTCTGTGTGCATGTCTGCAGGCCAGAAGAAGGCACCAGACCTCTTTACAGATGGTTGTGAGCCACCATGTGGTTGCCGGGAATTGAACTCAGGACCTTTGGAAGAGCAGGCAATGCTCTTAACCATTGAGCCATCTCTCCAGCCCCGAGTGTTTATTTTTTTAACCTCTGCATTGTCTTTATTTTTTTGTGCAAGGGGAAAAATAAAGTGAAGGAGATGACGAGAAGAGGAAGAAGAAGAGTAAGAGTTAGGAGAAGAAAGAAGTAGAGTAAGAGAAAGAAATAGAAGTAGCGAAGAGGAAAAGAAGAAGAGGAGGAGGATGAAGAGGAGGAGGAGGAGGAGGAGGAGGAGGAGGAGGAGAAGAAGAAGAAGAAGAAGAAGAAGAAGAAGAAGAAGAAGAAGAAGAAGAAGAAGAAGAAGAAGAAGAAGAAGAGGTTTCTAATCCCATTGTGTGGTCAATACCAAGACTATTACTTGACAACACTCTAATAAAAAGAGCATTGGTTTAGTTATCCCCTCAGGCTCTTGAACTCCAATGAAAACATTCAAAAGTCTCTAGGCTCCCTGGGGGAAGAGAAAGGAAGTCTTGTCAAGAGTCACACAGAAGACAATGAGTTAATTAAACAGCAGTCTCGTATTCCAGCTCCTTCTCTGGTCACGGCATGTCTTGGCATCTAATGCTGTGTGGATATTCAGTTGCTGTAGCTGAGCACCAGACTTGCAAGGAGCAGTCTCCTCACCTGCTGCCGATATTCTGAGGACAGCGTGACTGTGTCCACTGCCTGGCCAGGGCTTTTCTTGCTCAAACAGCTTCCATTTAGACGATGAACGGTACGGCTTATACAACTCTCCTCTCAATTCTTACCTGTAAAGATCCATAGAAGTTCTTCCCTTTCTCTGAAATTAGTATTCCGTTTTTTCATCAGTCACGCCACTCCCGCTGGAACCCTCTCAATCACTGTGATTACTGATGGTCCCACATGCATTATGTACAAACTCTGGGCTAAGGTTATCTTGTACAGGTCGGAGGATGGCTTGTGTCCTTTATTTTGTATACACGCTAATTGAGGCTTAAAAGAATTTCACCCACAAAGACACACAACTAACAAAAAGACAATGTGTATGTGCACACACACACACACACACACTTAAAAAATTTAAAAATAGGAGACAGTCTGTCTGTTTACAATGACCCATCCTCTGGCTCTTTTCCTCTCCTTAGGTATTTCTCATCTATCCAGAAGCCTTGATTTAAATCCCATCGTCCCCAGTCTAGGCTGACTCAATAAGTTTGGTTAAATGATCTTGTTTAAATTCCCGTTGCTTCTCTCTTTACTCCATTAAATACCAGCTTTATATTGGGCTTATCCATCGAGGTCTATCTCTCCTGCCAGACTGAAGACTGTCTTAGGGTGGGAGACTACGTATCTAGCTCTCCTCAGTATCGCTTCAATAGAAGTGCTGGAATGACTTAGCTTACAGAACTTACAGGACTGATGCTCTTAGGATAACACTGACAGAACGATCGTGCTCTCAGGATGATGATACAGATACTTCTCCCAGGAGTGCCTCACCGGAACCTCTACTTTCCAAGACCCATATAATGACAGACTCAGCCGGTACATTCCGATCAGGTAGAAAAGGATCAAGGGTCCCGGGTTTTGTTGGGCACTGTATTCCAATCTCCAAACAATGGAGCTTCACCATGAGCACACTGGCTTTTGACGCCATGATCTGGAAACTGAACGGGTTGTTCAGAGATGGTACCTTCTGTGTCTTTCCTGCCATGGCTACCTTTCCGGAACCTCTGCTCATTCTTCTGTCTTCTATATCTGTCCCTTTAAATAGCTAAGCGAAGACTGGCAAGGGCGGGATACCGAGAGCTCTCTGATGCGCTGGCACTGAGAAAAGTTTGAGAGCCCAGCGCTGTCTTCTCATTTGCTGAGAAGATCACAGGTTTTGCTCATGCGCATTTGCTGGCTAAATGGTGGAATGATCACAGCTTCCTGGAATTGGCTGGTTATCCAACCTCAGCAGCCCCCCTTCCTTCCTTCCTTCCTTCCTTCCTTCCTTCCTTCCTTCCTTCCTTCCTTCCTTCCTTCCTTCCTTCCTTCCTTCTTTCCTTCCTTCCTTTCTTTCTCTCTCCTCTCTCCCTCCCTCCTCCCTTCCTCTGTCTCTCTCCCTCTCCCTCCCTCTCTCTCTCTCCCTCTCTTCCTCTCTCTCTTCCTCTGTCTCTCTCTCTCTCTCTCTCTCTCTCTCTCTCTCTCTCTGTTGATAGCTTTAGATTTGGCAGATGACGGGAAGCCTTTACTAATTAACGTATGTAACTGAAGTTATAATACTTTCCTTTAACATAAAAAAATAAATAAAACCTAATGCTCTTTAAAAAATGTTGGTTCATACCTGAAAAGAAAAAACTGATTTTTAACATTCATTATTGGATTGAAAAACTCTTTGTTATGAATTTGATTTCCAAGACTCACACATACTCACAATTTCTACAGCCAGTGAGTCAGTAGACACAAGGGACCAAACAAAGACGGACAAACAGAAGGCGCTCTGGGAAAGTGTTTTCTAACTCAGAGGTGAATAAGTTCCTCCTGCCAGGAAATGTCTGATTCACCCATTGTTGAAAACTACTGGAGCCCTGTCCGCAAGCCCATCTGTAGCCTGGGGCGAGAACTTTCTTTTGGGGAATTACAGGCTTTCTGCACGTATTATTGATGAGACGGTCTGTCTTGCTCAGAGGCGTGCAGAGCATCAACCTACATTTCGCTATTCTGGAAAACGCTCAAGGGTGGGGAAGGGCAGAGGACTATCACTGATCTGGATGGCACACGCTTTTGACTTTATTTCTCAAAAGTTGAGGTGGCGCAGGGATGCCGTGGTCCTAGTATTTCTTACGCACCCCAGGGCAGAAGTTAACCAAGTTCTACTTTATTAAACCAATTTCCTCTCGTTTTGTTCTTTTTAAAAATCCTATGTTCACGTCGTTGAAAATTGAGGGTGTGTAAGAGCTGCTTTGCCAGCTCAGCTGAAGGAGATAAAAACCAATCATGTCATCCTCCGGCCCAGCGCTGTCAGTATCTGCCAAGAACATTTACATGGAGAGCAGGAATAGCAGAGAGGAGAGATGGCGTGGGCTGTTAAAGAGGCCGGCACTGCTGTGGTGGGTGACCAGTAAACCTTGTTCACAGAGTGAGCTAAAAGAAAGCCCATATACATTTCACAAAAAAAATGTTTATTTTCCATCCTCTCAAATTCCACACTCTGCAAACAAACATTTATCATTCTTAGCTTTTTGGTTTGGGTTTGTTTTGACGTTTGCTTTTAGTGTTGTTAAAGCCAAATTTCCTGAATTTTTACTTTAACTCTGCTCCCTATAAAACAAAGTTCTGATATTTTTAAATTATCATTATTCTGAACATGACATTTAGCAGAGGTGCTGTGTAATGGTTCCAAAGTTTTTGTGTGCTTTGCCCCAGGTATAATGAGGCGTGTGTGCACAGACAGAGGTCTGAGACGGCCCTGATGTTAGAAAATGTACGCTTATCTAAACCTACTGTGGGTAGTCCTTAAAAGTTCCTGAGAAACTTCTAGAGGACACAGAATGCCAGACGCTTTCCCTGACGGAGTGGGAATTTCTGTGGGTAGAACACAGGCATCGTTATTTCTTGGAGGTCTCCTGGACTTTCCCAGCGTCTAGATCTCGATTATTGAGGTCGACTGAGAAATTCCGTATATAAAATAAAAAATATCACTAAATCTAAGAGCAAAGCAGGGGCATTTCTGGACAGTGGTTGTTTAGTAATCTTGGGAACTTTGCACTGAGCTGCAATCTTCTTCACAGTAAAATAGCTATGTGTGTACATCATAGAGGATAATACAGATATCAAGCATGGAGTAGGAAAATTCTTTCAACCTAGTGAGTTTTGTACATGCTATCATCACAACAACTGATTATATTTTTAAGTGTTCTAAAGCTAAATGAGAAGGGCCAAGGAGCAAGGAGAGATAGGTATAGCTGGTCAGACGCGTGTTTCCACCTTCTCCACCCTCCTCTGAGTTTGTGGACTCTGAGGCTGGATGCCACATTATCTCAGTAAGAATGCCCAGCAATAGGAGATCTGAAGTCAGTCAGGTGCGGCTCTGAGAGCCTCTTGTATCAAACCTCTTGGGATGATCAACTTAAACACGTGTATTTTGACTTAAGACATTACACAGGCTTCGTTTCATGGTCATTTGCCTCCTTTGCTTTTGTTGGTGTTGCAGCATAGTTCGTCACAGTGGAGAAGATGTAACCGAACCCCCTGCTCACATCTCGGCAGGTATGCCAAAGAGTCTCGGTCCCTGAAAGTCTCTTTGAGGGATGCGCTAACAAGCTAAGACTTCCCATTAGATTCCAACTCTTAAAGTGCCCACACCTGTAATAGTGAATCAGGTTAAAGACCAAGACTTCAATACATGAGATTTTAGGGATCACTCAAGAGCTAGACTTAAGAAGCTCTATTTTGAAGGCAATGAGGGACCTATACAAACTTACAAGAGATGCATTTCCATGCTAAGAACTACGTATTAAGCAATTATGCAATTGAAATATGATGGTGCGAGATAAAGAATGAAAGAAATAGGGACTAATCATGAGGCTATCGAGTAATTCTGGTGAACTTGAGTTGATAGACTATTAAGTTTATAGAGTCCTATGTATATGGATTGAGTAACATTGAATGTTGCTGGTTCAGGTAACGTTTTGGTGAAGAGAACAAAAAATGCCCAGTTAGTGAAGGCATGACGTGAATTAAAAAATAAAATGGATTTTTTTTTTGTGCGTGTGTGTGAATCTGAGTTAAAGATACTGGTTGGTAATTAATTATGGCAAGTGGGTTTATAGCTGCAATGCAAACCCATAAGCCAAAAGATGGAAGTCGGGGCCGTGAAGGAAGATGAGATTCAATAGCCAGAACATGAAAAATCAACACGGAGAACATAAATGATTATGGAGAGATACAAAGTGGATAGATTAGTGGGTACCAGAAACAAACAAGGAGAAAGTTCAGTAGAGACGAAGTGGTGACCAGGGCCTTCTGTGGAAAACATGTACTAATTGTGCAAATAATAATTCTCAATGTATTTTCATATACTCATATAATATGGTTATAGTCAAGCCCCCATTACTCCAGTTTTTCCCTTCCCCCCTTCTCCTTAACAGTCACCATACAGGATCTTTATGTGTGTCATTTGAAATAGAATCCATTTGTATTCTATTTTTTATTTTAATTATTTATAATTACTCTTTCTCTTTTCTTCCCTCCAAACTCTCTCATATACCACTTCTTGCTCTATAGTGAATTGTCTATCTAGTTCATTGGGACATTATTGATTGGGTAGTTTGATCTTCTACTGTTTGCATACTAACTCTCTGTGAGACAAACAGCTGGGAATGATGTCTCCACTGTTAGCCTAGCTCCATTGCTGGGCAGAAGCTTCTTCATTTAGTGCAATCGTGTTTATTATAATTGTTGTGTTTATTATTATTGTAGTCCTTCTGTTCTTGTACTTATTATTAATTGTATTATTATTATGTATTATTATTATGTATTAATTATGTATTAATTATTATTGTAGTCCTTACCTATTCTTGTACTTCGTAGTATTTTCCTTGAGAGAAAAAAAAACCTGGTGGTAAATTTTGCTAGTAAGGTATTTATGACCAGGGCTGGAGAGACAGTTCAGTGGTCAACAACCTGTTCTGCTCTTGCAGAGGACCAGGTTCAGTTTTCAGCACCCACACGACAGCTCAAAACCATTAGGCAACTCTGCTTCAGGTTCTTGACTTCCAATGTAATATAAAAAGCTGCCCCCAGCTCCTGCCACGCCACCAGGGTGGATTACACCCTGGAATTTGGTTATAACCCCATGCTTCTTTTCTTAACTTTATTCCTTGTCGGGTGTTCTGTCAGAGTAAGAAGATGAGTTCATATCCTACAAAATGTCCCAGTGTCTCTTGCCACCCTGGCCATCATGCTCAGACAAAAGAGTATCTCCTTGAGAGTTGCAAGGAAGCCGGCTCCAGAAGGCAAGGTTTACCGCGAGGACTTCACTTCCCAGTAGCACGCAGCCCTCCTCATCGCTCCGATCAAGCATGGACGTGTTACTCTGTTAATAAAATTAGTATTCGTTTAGAAAATATGGAAGGAAGGCAACGAAACCAAAATGATGGAAGTCTGACAAGTCAAGTATAGCGAGGAAGATGCGCTCAGCTGTTGTTGGCTCTCAACTCGAGTGGTGACTTCGAGGGAGAGAGCCACTCTCTGTCTCTGTCAAAAGTCTCAAGGTCGTAACTATAATTTACCTGCTGTTTCTCATCAGCTACTTGATGCTCACAAGCTGGGTTTTCTCGGCTCTAAGACACGTGACTGTGTTCTTGTTGCCACCTCCATTTCAGTACAAATGATGCGAGAACACGGAAGTAGAGCTTGGTGATTACGAAACTCTCTCCTTTGCCTCCCTCCTATTTTTCCTTGAAAAAAACTAACTTTGTCTTTAACTCAGAATTGTCATGGATGCTAAGTAATTTATGACAATTTTATTTTGGATTCTGTTGATGTGAATTGTCTCTGAACATATTTTTTTAAATCTTCCAAGTTGAATAGAGTTGATTTTATTTATGTACTTAAACGGCGCTGTTAAAAAATTATTAATTGCCCCTGGAATCCTTGTCTTGGGATTATTTTCTTAAGCTGAGCCTTACTGGAATTCCTACATGTGTAGAGGAGCATAATAAAACATTTGGAATTTACTGATGATTTTACTTTATTTGGCTTGCCAAATGCATCCTTAAGTGAGCCCGGAGCCTCATTTAGTGTGGGATTCTGTCCTAAGTGAATGGAAAATACAAGGGAAAAATTAAATAAAAGAACAATATAATCAGCTGCAACCAAAATAGATGGGCATTGCGATGAAGACTTCAAGGACAAAGAGAAGGGAGAGAAAGAGTCGGGGTACAAGGCACCCCGAGTTCACACTGTATTTAGTTTCTCTCACCAATCTGCTTTCCTCTGGGGTCATAGATAATAAAGGAAATAAAAACACTAGGTCCTATTTCTCAAACAACCATCCAGAAGTGGCACAATCAGTTAATATTAGGCAACTGGGGTTGGCACAGAGCATAATCATAACCTAGGGAGCCTTGAAATAAAGGAACCATGCCCAAGATAAACCCAGACAAGCCACTGTAACTCGCAAAGCCAGGGTCTCTGATTTCGATCCAGCTTCTCTTCCACCGCACCGCCCAACCGAGAAAAAGAAATAAAAGAAATATAATTAATTTGCAGGATAAATAACCCAAAATTGAGCAATAAAACTTATAATAAGCATGGGGAATGCTCAAAAAAATAGAAGTTAGTGAGGTAGCGTGGGCCAGCTGACCACACGCTTCCCTTGGATCGGCTCGTGATGGATGGAATTGGATCTCCGTCTTATTGCTCATCCCCAAGGTCTCCAAAGCAGCACAATGTGGTGCTTTAGACCCCAAACCATGTGTGTCTTCCTTCCCGATGTCTCACCCTGACCTGGTCTCTCCCATATGGTACAACACAGCCAGGGTGTCAGCCACGTCTATGCCTCCCTGTTCTCCATTTAGGGCTTGACTGCTTGGCCCTGGTGTTCTTGGGCAAGCCACTCCGGTTTGTAATTTCCTATATCGGCACCCCTAAAATTTGCAGTCATTCCACATCAAGGGGATCTCATGAGAAGTAGTGGAAAGCTAATGGCACTTTTGCTGTGATGACATTGATTTCTCCCAAAGGGCGCATGTCTAAGTCCCTTCAATTGTTTTCTCCAGCCTGCTTTTCGCCTCTGTTCAGTTTCCTCAGTAACATTATTCAGCAAACACAGATATTACAACGGACTAGGACTGGCCTTAGACCCTAGCTTCCCATATTCCTGTAGCCGGTGTTAGCCCCCCTAGAGTTGAAACGACAACTCCATCTTTCTTTATCCATGAAGCCTTCCCAGAGATTCCAAGGAACACCAATCCTCTACGGTAAACCCAGTGTCCATGCACTAGAAAGAAAGCTGAGGCTCTTCCTGCACCGATCTTTGCTAGATTGTGAACGCTACACCATCAACTTCCTGCCACCTGACCACAGTGCAGGGATAGGGGTGGGCAAAAGCCAAGCGTCAAGAACACGGGACGTATTTACAAGCTAGCCAGTGTAACTAGTTTGGATCAGATTTCATAGGCCTAATTTCTCAGACTCCTGACTTTACCACATGAAAATTTTAAATATCAAATGGCAATTGGGGCAAATGAAAGGCAGGGAGTAGCCACACTACTCAGATGGAGGATCCTCTTTAAAAGATGCAATGGGATCCAAAGCTTTGGTTCACATTTTGAAATGAACTAAGCAGTTTTCTGTTAAAAAAAATAAGGGGCATGCTTTCCATTTTTTAAAACAGAATATAGCATAACAGATATGCCTTGAATATTTATTTAACTTTCCAAAGCAAAGATACCTCTCTTCCTACCTACCTATCTACCTCCCCACTATCTATCCATATCCATCCATCATCCATCCCCTCTCTTTCTCTCTCTCTTATCTATCTATCTATCTATCTATCTATCTATCTATCTATCATCTATCTATCATCTAATCACCATCAATCTATCCATCTGTCTACCATCTATCATCTCTCTACTCATGTATGTGTATATTTATCTATTATCTAAGTATCTACTTATGCATGTATGCATGCATATATCTTCTGTCTATCTATTGTCTATTAAACTAGTCATTTTAAAGTGCCATGATTTTAAGGGTCAAATTTAGGAGTTACTTTATTGTAGCTAAAGAAAGTATTCAACTCTTACATGTTTTGACTAGCTTCTAACATAGCAAATCATTGTCAACACAAATCTTTTAAATGCTTGACATAGTACTGCAACCTCTAAAAATGATTACTATATTTTCTTACAAAAAAGAGTATTCATAATTATGCAGTAAAATCACTTTGACTTACAATTTTAAAATTTATTTTTTATGTACATATGTGCAGAAACTATGTGCTTGCTCATGTGTGTAATACAAATGCACAGTGTTTTAGGGAGGTTTTTATCCCAACCGGTCCAATGATAATTACACAGAAATCATATTATTTAAATCACTTCTTGGCCTATTAGCTCTAACTTCTTATTGGCTAACTCTTACATCTTAATTAACCCATTTCTATTAATTTGTTTATTACCATGAGGCTGTGGCTTACTGGGTAAAGTTCCAGTGGTATTCACGCCTTACAGAGGAGAATCCCACATCACCTCCCCTTTTCTGTTTAAATAAGAAGGAAGGTTTTAACTATAACATGGTCAAATTACATATAACAAAACAGGGCATCATCAAGAATTACAGTTATAATAATTATATCTACTTTATCTTTTATCATAACTAAGGAAAACTATAACTAAAACTATAAACTCTTCAACTCTATCAAAGACTCCAGAAGGATATAGTATTACCTAAGTAAACAGGAAGTGCATTGTAAGCAACTTCCAAAACTTTAGAAATGACAGAGACATTTTGCTGCCTGGAAAGCCAAGTAGATTTAAATAATATAGTTTCTGTGTGATTATTTTGGGAGTCTGGGTGGCTGAGAATTGAACAAGCGGAGGATGGCCGGAACACACTAGCGACTTTTTTACAACATCATGGGGTGCACATGCATGTGGGAGCTGAAGAGAACATTGGGTGTCTTCTTCACTTGTGCTCCACTTCATGTTTTGATACAGGGTCTCATCTCACACTGGAGCTCATCGACTGGCTAGCCGTCACTCCACATCTGGGGTTATAGATGATACCCATCATCCTTCCTCATTCCTGCTCAGCAAGCACTTTACCTACTGAACCATCTTCCTAGCCCCGTATAAAACAAAAAGAATCTTGAGTGGGATTTACTTTGCTTCTGACTGAAGTTGAGGCAAAGGAAATAACTATATTCTTTTCTTCACAATTCTGAAGTTAATAGTACACATCTTGAAGCTTGTGGCCAAGTCAAGTTTCATGTTAGCGTCCTTCAAATGTTATAATAGGGCCGACTAACTATCCTTTTTTCCACGGAACCAAACTTTTATATTCCACAAGATTTTATTGGAACCGGAATCTATGAGTCATATTTGAATCCACCTCTTTAAAATACATGGCAACCCTCTATTATTTCTTGAATTCATCTCATAAAACAATCCTGGTTAGCCATTTAATGAGCAATTTCGCCCCCACTGTTATTTCTTAATGAACTTTTCCCCTCTGGCTTAATTCTCATCGTGGTTTATTTCCATTGCTATAGTGACACCGGTCAAGAACAACTCTGTCAAATTAGTCATCACATTATACAAGACTTCAGCAAGAATTCTTTTTTTGGAGGAAAAGGAAGTTCCATAATCCCAGGCACATATCCTGTTGTGACGTCTTGTTTTGTTTCTTCACCCTGAGGAAGATTGGGTTCCATAAATCAGTCGAACATGGCAAGTTTAAGACAGATGAGAAAACAGAATGAAATTCTAACATGGATGAAAGGCAAACTTTCTCCCTTGCTTGTATTTCAGCTAGTTAAAACTGCTGGAGAGATGGGTCAGTGCTTAAGAGTTCTTACAGATCACAAAAGTTAGGTTCCCAGCATCCATGTTGGGTGGCTCCTAGCATCCCGTAATTATAACCCTGAGAATCTGATAGCTTCTTCTGGCCTCCACAAGCACCCAAATTCATGTGTATGTACTCAAACAGGCACACACATTCATGCATGCATATTCATACACATGCCAACACTACGCCTAATTAACAATAAAATCTTTGATTAAATATACCTTAAATTATTATTTAATTAAACCACCAAGTTCTAAAGAATACATACTTCATGCCTTGTTCAACTTCTTAAGTAACTCACATACTTATAAAGATGCTGATTTAAAGGCTCGGAAGGGTGGATACGCTGGTTGACCACCGAGCCTCCCTTAACTTCAGCTGCATCAAGTATTAACAGCTGTCATGACTTAAATAGTCATGTGACCCTTACATTTGTGGGACATATCTTGATCCAATATTGTTCCCAAGTACCAAGACACTGACACCTGATGTAATCTTTATTCTGTATAGGTGAACTTCAGGCGTTTCATTTGCCAACTTGTTTTATTTTAATTTTTGTTTTGTTCTGTTTTTGTTTGTTTGCTTGCTTTTAGACATAATTTTGTTATCCATGGATGTCCTGAAATTGGCCATACAAGACTATACTGGCCTTGAACTCAGAGAGGTCACCAACTCACACACCACACCTGGCTTAAGGTCAGATTTCAAAGGGCCTATTACCTAAAATAAAGTCACAATGTTCAACAGTAAGTTATTAAATTAGATGTAGATTGGTCATTATATTAAACCAATTTACTATACTTAGCGGAAATAGTTTGGGCAGAGAACAAAGATTATTTCCATGTTCTGCTGTACGTTGGTGATACTACTGGTCATGGTCTTGCTATATAACCACACTGATTAGTTGCTTATGTTATAATGCACAGGGCATTTTATTACATTTCTTCTTGCCTTATTCCAATAAGACCATCAACATTTCTTTATTTATTATGACCATTCACGAATTAAAATTTCCAGGAGCCTCCTTTCCCTATAATGAACTTTCACATGCTGCTCCTGCTCTCCCATGAAGAGACCTGGGTTCCTGGTGCTTCAGAGATCAAGGCCAATTTAAACATTTTCATCACACCTCCTTCAATCCTTACCTTTTCTATAAACTCAACTGGTCACGAGAAATATGCAATTTCATTGTAAGCACAAAGTGCCTCCTCAAATATAAATATTCTTTACCATAGTTTTGAAGTGTGACAAATACCTCTAGGCGGGCACATGATTTGATAGTAATACACATAGATTTAGAAAAAAAGTTTTAGTTTATTAAGGAAGCAGATTTGGGTAGTTAAATGGACAACAAGAAAAAGCCAGGAGACTCTTCTAGCTTTGGGAAGCTTCATATCCTATTTTTTTTTAAATGACATTATCATTAAGTTAATACTTAAAGTCAACAGCCTGAGGCAATTGAAAACATAGATAAAGGGTTCCTGTTAAACCGAAAATTAGTTTATCGATTACTTCCACATTTACCTATTTTGGGTCTGAATTTTGTGGTAAGAGCAGTTAGTCATTGGGTGAGAATTTGAAATATAATGGAATTTAACTTCTTAATATTCACATTGTACCTCTAGACTTATGGTACTACCTATCTGTAACATTGAATCATCTAATCCCTGTCCCCCTTTCCTTGTCTCCTAATTTTGTTTCTTTTGCTATGATAAATACCATGACCACAAGCCACTTGAAAAACTTG
Organism: Microtus obscurus; assembly: GCA_963919715.1. Classification (NCBI taxonomy): domain Eukaryota; kingdom Metazoa; phylum Chordata; class Mammalia; order Rodentia; family Cricetidae; genus Microtus; species Microtus obscurus. The sequence goes on from CAWTZC010000381.1 coordinate 2,694,409, forward strand.
AGTTTATTTTCTCTTACAACTCAAAGGTCACACTCCATCACCGAGGGAAGTTAGGACAGGAACTCAAGGCAGGAATGAAGTGGAGACCATGGAGGATCATTGCTTGCAGGCTTGTTCTCCATGGCTTGCCCAGTCTGCTTCCTTATAGAACTGAAGATCACATTCTTTGGGTGGTGCTCCCCCTCCACACACATATGGAACTGAACCCTTCAACATCATCCATTAATTAAGAAAACACATACAGACATTGCTTACAGACCAATTAGATGAGACAATTCTTCAACTGAGATTTCTTCTTCTCATATATAACTAGGTTTGTGTCAGGCTTACCAAAACTAACCAGCCCTAGTAACCATTGTTTTCTCCTCTTTGACTATGCTTTTAAATATTTCCCCTGTTATTGTAATTATGAAGTTTTTATCTTTCTCTCTGTCGCTTATGTTACTTAGTGCAATGTTCTCCCAGATTCACCCATGTTGTGGCAAATGTAAAACCTCTTTATGTCATATTTATAAGAATAAAATTATAAGTAACAATACTCTGATTAATATTCACAACATTCCAAATAATAGGTGGTATGGGAAGTCCTATTATATATGTGTTGTTTTTATTGGTAATGAATAAAGAATCTGTTTCAGCCAGTGGCTTAGCAGAATAGAGCTAGGTGAGGAAAGCTAAACTGAATGCTGGGAGAAAGAAGGCAGAGTCGAGAGAAGCCATGCAGCACTGCCAGGGACAGATGCTGGATGCAGATCACAGTCATGTGATGACATACAGATTAATCGAAATGTATTAAATTAAGATGTAAGAGCTAGCCAATAAGAAGCTAGAACTAATAGGTCAAACAGTGATTCAATACAGTTTCCATGTGGTTATTTCAAGTCTGGGAAGCCAGGAACAAACAAGTACTCTCCCCCAACAAATTGGCACCCAATGTGGGGCATGCACCCACAACCCTGAGATTAAGAATCTCATGATCTACCTACCGAGCTAGCCGGGCCCATATGTAAGTCTATAAATTTGAAGAGTTTCTTCTCTATTTGAACAGGTGTGCTGTAGATAATTCTGCAATGGGCACGAGAGTGCGTGAGGTACTTTCTCTAAAGGGACAATTTCATTTCTATCATTATTTAGGCAAGGAATTAATAAGCAGCACAGTACTTCTATTCTTAATTTCTTTGCTGTTTTCTGTCTGCCTGCATCCAGGCTACATTCCTGCCAACAGCATACAGAAATGCCTTTCTCTACATCCTCTTCCCCAATTGTTATATTAGGTATTTGTTGCTAGCCATGTTGCCAGGTGTGTGGTATCTTGTGATGTTGGATATGACGTTCCCTGTGGGTTAGTGCTGCTAAGTACCATTTTATACAGCTGCTGTGCACATTTTTACGGGCAATAAATCATTAAGAATTTATTTCAAAGCAATTATTTAGTATACATACTTTCACCTTTTTTTAAAGATGAAAGAAAAATTATGTGCTATTAAAATGGACATGACTGTTTAATTTTACATAAGGAATTAAATCTTTATTGAGAGGCAGCTTGATAGGTAGAGCCCCGGCTTATTAAACACAAAGCCCCGGGTTTGATACTCAAAATCCTATTATCCCATCAGTCCTGAGGTACAGGCAGGAAGATCAAAAGTTCAAGGTCATCCTCAGCTACATAATGAAACCAAGACCAAGGTTGGGTAAATGAGACCATGTCTCAAGGATGGATGGATAGATAGATAGATAGATAGATAGATAGATAGATAGATAGATGATGGATGGATGGATGGATGGATGGATGGATAGGTGGATAGGTGGATAGGTGGATAGGTGGATGGGTGGATAGATAGATAGACAGACAGACAGAGAGACAGATATGGAGAGAGATCGAGAATAAGGTAGAGAGATAGGGGTGGAGACAGATCCAGAAAAGAGGGTAGAAGAGAATAAACTTTGACCTAAATATACTTAGGAATGACAAAAGTTTTAGCATTTTTTCAGAGTTGATTGATATTTGATCTTATACTCATCAATGTTGAAGCATGCTACCAATAGAAACATAGTACAAGGTAGTAGAAGTTTACCCAGGGTCATTTTTGGAAACTGTTGGAAATTCTGATGGCTTTTGAACATTGTATGGAGTTACACAAGACCAGTATCATGCAGATGTATAGCACACTTTGAGTACTTCAGCCCGGCTCTTTCCACCTCCCCCCATTGGGTCCTTCTGTTCTGTGGACAGTTTGTCTTCTCTCCTGTCATCAGAAACTACCTTTGTATTACAGTTTACTTATTTGCTATCCTTGGAGGAATGTTCATCTGTGTCTTTTTTATTTATTTACAACAATTTATTTATTCATAAATAATTGGGTTATTTTCTTTACTAAGTTGTATGTATTTGATAGTAAATTTTGGAGATGAACCTCTCATTAGATCTGCATCCATTTTTTTTTCTCTTTGATTTCATTTGTTTCTCTTGCGGGGGGGGGCAGAAGCTTTTTGGTTTGAGTCATGCTCTTGGTTATGTAATTTTGAATCTGTAGTTTGACTCTGGACACACCAGCACATCATGAATGATGAAACTTTATGTGTTTGCCTTGTGTTCTATTTCTGAAAGCAAGCATCATCATCAATAAATTAACACTGCTGAGGTTGCACTTCTTCCCTGGGCTCCACAGCAGGGCCCACAGACCCAAAAGCTTTACCGGAAGCCAGAGCGGTCCTAGGGACCCGAGAGAAGACATGCCAATCACCAGCTAAACCCCTTTAAACCTGAGCCACAGCAGCAAACTGCAACCCCTCCGCTGGGCTCCAACAACTTCTGAAGAAGACTTCAGCTTTATCAGAGGTGAAACTGGGTCCAGGTGCTGCAAACAATAAAGTGCCTACTCCCTGCTAAAATTCCTTAAAGCCTGTCCAACAACCCCAGATTGTACCCTCTTTCCTGGGCTTCACACTAAGACCCACAGCCCACTGACTCTACCCGAAGCCAAAGTGGTACTAGCAACACCACAGAAGATGATGTCCACCACACATTAAACCCTTTTAAGACTGCCCAATAGCTCCAAACAGCATCCCCTCCTCTGGAATCCATATTCTGGCCTATAAATTCAGAAAAAGACTTTGACTTTACTAGAGGCCACTCCAGATCTAGAGACCTCAGGTCCCCAAAACTCCAGAGGGGATACCCTCCAGACTTGAATGCTCACTAGTCACCAGAACCTTTAGCCATTTAGACTAGAAGACCAGAAAGAGAAACCAAGGAAAAAAAAAAAACATCCATCCAACAAAGACAAATGCAGGAATCTACACCTAGACCTATAATCACTCTAAATCCAAATGCCCAAATACCAGTGTAAGAGCACAACCAATAACATAAAGAGCAATATGGCACAGTCAGAGCCCAGCTATCTTATGACGCCAAGACCTGAACAATCTAACCCAGCTGAAACACAAGAAAACAACCTTAAAATGACTTTATAATGATGAAAGAAATCCTTAAAGAAGAAAAATTTAAAATTCCTTTAAAAATTGAGGTGAAAATTGAATGAGACCAATAAATCCCTAAAAGAATGCCAAAAAAACCAAGAAAGAAACAAGCAAGCAGGTGAAAGAAACTGTTCAAGAATGGAAAAAGCCCAAGCAATGTATAAAAGCAGGCAGGCCTATTAGAATACCCTTGAATTCTCGATGGAGACCCCAAAGTTCAGAAGGACCTGGACAGACATCTTGCAGACTCTAAGAGATCACAGAAGCTAGTCACTGCTATGCCCAGCAAAACTGTCAAGTACCATAGATGGAGAAAACATGATATTTCATGAGAAAATCAAATTTAAACAATGTCTGTCAGCAAATCCAGCAAAACAGAAGGTACTAGAAGGAAAACTCCAACCCAAGGTAATTAACTACACCCACGTAAATACAAGCATATATAATCACACACCAAGAAAATCCAAAGAGGGAAACACAAATGCCACACATGCACACACACACACACGCACACACACACACACACACACCACACTACCACCACTACCATCACCAACATAACAGAAACAAGCAATCAGTGCTCACTAATATTTACCACTAATAAATACATTGCGATCAAATGCACCTAACAAGCAAGGGGGTTTAGCTTTAGCTTTCAAACCAAAATTAGTCAAAAAAAAAAAAAGATGGAGAAGGATATTTTATATTCATCAATGGGAAAATAAATCAGGATGAGTTCTCAATTTTGAACATCTATGCCCCAAATACAAGTGAACCAACATTTGTAAAAGAAACATTATGAAAGCTTAAATTGTACATTAATAATACTCTGCAGGTTTGAGTGTTTAAAGTTTCAAATACGTGCCTGTGAGTTTACTTCATTTTACAGGATTCCAATGAAGCCTATTTCATCTCACAATTATTTCTTGCTGGTAAACAGAAAGGGAATTTATTTCCTGCATGAACGAGAGTAATGCTAGAGACTGGAACCAGAACCACTTCTCTGTCCCACCCTTGACTTCACCTCTGGTTAAAGGAGAGATGTACAGTATGTTACTATGGTGTGTGGCGGATACTCAGAGATAGGGGCTCAAGAAGGGACAGCCACAAAAGCAGGGAATCAGCTCTTCTCTGACACAGTTGAAACTACTACCTGTCTAATGATGTCTAGATGGATGCACTCACGAAACAACATGCGGGCTGGATTCATTGGCAGCCCTTCTGACTTCATCACCACCCACTCCCAGCACCCAATGAGTTCCAGAGAAGACAGCATCAAAAGATCTCCATTGGTGACTAGAGTTCAGCCTCCTCAATCCCATCGCAGCAATGCCCAGAAAGCTGCTGAACTGAACTCTCGCAAGCAACAGAGCATCGGAGGAGGATTAAGAGGCATTTTCTCAAGATCGGCTTCTGGTCAATCCTTTACACATCTCAATATCCCTCTTCGTTTCTAACCGCTAGATCTCCCGTAGCCTTCCACCCTGCCCCTTTATATTCTATACACTGCAGAGAATGACATCTTAGTATGTTACTATGGAAACAAAGTTTTTTTTTTTGCATTAAAATGTTTATGACTAGGTCATTTGTGCCATTTTAGGAAGAATCTTTAAAAACAGAAGTCAGCTTAGTTACCGTTACATAGATACTTTTGGGGAAGACCGTACAGAAGCAAATAACTAAACGAATAACATTAGTAGCTAGCGAGATCTATGGTGAGATGCAAATTTTTGGAAAATATAAAATACGTTTACTCAAGATCCTCAAGGCATATATCCCACTCCATAGGACTGCTTTTTATTCATGCACAGCCTTAGCAACACACTTTCTGTAACAAATGTGCATTATGCAATTGAATCTGTAGATCTCATACCCCTGCAGCTGTCAACCGCAACAACAGACTACAGTTTATGCTATTGAAGTCTAGCAATTAAGGGACCTGTAAGCGGAGACCAGGGATGCATCCAACAGCTTTGTACTCAGCTGTGAAGAAAGAAATAAGAGGAGCCTCTAGTGTGCATTTCTCTGATATGGTTTACCTATTAGCAGTGACTGAAATCACAAGATCAATGACCCCAATGTATGTCTTCACAAGACTTTTTGACTTGCCTGAACATGATGGGCATTTTCTAAGGAGAGTTATGCTTGGCTCATCTGGGTTGATGGAGAGTGGCAAGGAGTTTTTACTACATGCATTTAGAGAGGAAGGGTGGGATCAATTAAATATCAGCGATTCGTCATTTGAGAGCAGTTCTAGATATTTCAGTGAACTACGGCAAATACATGTGAAGGTAAACACAAGAGACTCTTGACTTTGGCAAAGCCTACAGGTTGTGGCTTCGATGTACAGGGAATTTCTGAATACGGTCAGGCACCAACTTCATTCAAAGCAATGGAGCTTCCCTTATCCCCATCCTGTTCATATCTGTTTGATTCTACAGAACCAATGAAATATTTCCTTGTACCTCAGTGTTCTGGAATTCTTACAACAGAATATATACAACTTGATCTGAAAGTTTGCTATGCTGTTGTCAAGGTCCTAGTGATGTCCTCAGGATTACCTGAATGGGACCTAGGCTTCCCGTTGTCACCTGTGAACATTCTTGAATGTGTTTTGGTGTTTTAGTCCATCTTCATCTGCTGTTGAGACATGTTACCTTTCCCCGAGTTTTAGCTTCTCGCAGAGATCTTTCTAGTACAATAGGGACAACTACTGGCCCGGCTACAATCAACATCACATTTGTTCAAAAAACTACAGACGAATTCCATCGTGTGTTCAGAGTGTCCCTATGCGTCCTTCCCTTGTGGTAAAGATTAATTTGAAAAGTATTAGGTTGATTTCTCTTGCTTTATTTTCCAGGCACCTGTTCCCCGTGCACTGTGTGTGTAGTGTGTGCAGGAGGCCTCACCTACCCATGCCTGCATGTTCAGGGGCCAGCAGTTGATGTCAGCCGTCCTTCTCAGTTGCAGCCCGCTGTATTTTTGAGACAAGGTTTCTCACTCAGTCTGGAACTCATAGATTTAGCACGACTGGCTGGCCAGCAGATTCGAGCGACCTTCTTTCTGCCTTTGCCTTCCTCGTGCTCATAATGGTCATGTTGCTGGTTTCTTGTTTTCAGTCTCTAAATGTAAGCCCTATGGGTCTAAATAGTCATCAAACTTATATGTTAAGCGCTTCATCAACAGAGCCATCTCACCAGGACCCTGATTTCTTCTTTTAATCACGTAGGGCTGTAATTATTCCATGCACATATGCAAGCCACATTCAACGAAGTTTCACCTACCTAAATTACTCTCCCATGTTTGACAGTGCATTTGTGCCAATTAAAGTCAATTCTTCATTCAAATTTTTTTTCTTTTTGTTTGCGCATTATATAGACGAATAGAAAGTTTTTCATGGAATTTAACAATCTACTCCGACTAATTTATATGATAATTTTTTAACTTTCTCTTTACTTATATCTCTAGCAAAACTTGACTTGAGAAATCAGTTAACTTATTTAAAGGGATATATGGTTTTTTTTTTTAAATCAGAGGAGGACAATTTCTACCACACTTTATGTCAGAGCAGAGACATAAGGGCCATGTTGAGGTAAGAGTACAGGCAGCTGGGCAGGGGTAGGTTCGCTCAGTAGTTAGAGACACAACTTGGTCTACAAGTCTGTGCAACACGCTTAACATCACTCAGGGCAAAGAAGATAAAGTGTATAGTTCTGAGACCACGCAACAAATATGTCAAGAACTGAGGCCTTCATTTTAAATTTCATGCATTTATTTGTCTTGGATAACTATGACTTGTAACATTTTTTAGCAACCACTCCCTTTCCAGGTGAGATTAAAACATATACGAGTACAATTCCCATAATGTCATAATGTGACTTTAAAATCATATCCGGGGAAAGCGATCATTTGAAGCTAGGAAGTTAGGGCTAGTGTTGTCAAGACAATGTCTCAGGTGTGCAGAATTGCGTTGGTCCTCATTTTGTTTGTAGGGAACCATGGTGTTTTGGAGACATGACTCCTTGTGCTTATAACAGGCCTCTTTGTGTAGCAGCACAGCAGGACAGAAGGACGTGATGCTAGACACGTCTGAAGATGCCACCCTCGGAGAGGATTTTAGTGAGCAGAAGGCTTTCTTTGGGATGCTAAAGCCAGATTTCTATGGGCACTCATAAGAGTATCGTAGGCATGGGGCTTCTGACAGTTTTCGGTTTGTATCCCAGCAACGCCCAGCAAACACTCGCTATGTGTCCATTAGAGTCCAGGGCCCACAGTGGCACGTGTTAGTATTGTTCTAAGCAACCTTGGAGTATGTATGTGGGAAGGGACATGAACTTCTAATTCCGTAATGACTTTTCATCTTCAATTATTTCTCTTCCATCATTCTTATTCTTCAGTGACCACGTGATTTATCTGAGGATATAGCTTAAGATAGGTGGTAAGACTTACAATGCCAACAATTGTATTTTGCTCACTCAATCCACTATCAAGAGACCTTTGAGTTCCAAGTAGGGAGGGAGTACCATTTTACCGTCTGATGGGTGTGAGACAGAAAGGAAGGGAGCCACACAGGAGCACAAATCTTTCTGTTTCCAGGGCCAAAATTCTATACACCCCACACGCTTCCACACCGGAACGGCCAGTTATGAACTGTGAAGAGGAGCAGGAGGGGGCGGGGGAAGGGAAGGGAAGGGAAACTTCTGCTGTGCGGAACTGAACTGAAAATCTTTCTTGTTCCTGTCCTTACTCCAAATCTAAGATGTATTGATATTTATGCAAAACCCCTCTCCAAATGTTCACTTATTTTTACTTTATATCTTCATATCTGAATACAACTTGACTTAATGTCCAAGCTGTCCTTTTCCTTATGCATCTACAGAATTCACACCGGATCTCCATATTAATAGAACAACTTGCTGGACCATGCAAAGGGGCCACTTAAAATATTATTTGAAATAATAGCAGGGTATAAACATTTCCATTTCCTATTATTTATGATGTCATTTAAAATATGGCGCTGTGATGTGACTGTGGCCTATTGTGCGCCTTGAACGTAATTATTATAATGCGATTAGGCTCTTCTTTTAATGGTTGTTTTGTCCTTAATTTTCTACATACGGTACAAATCTCATTTTTATAAGGTTAATTAGAATTACTCCGTCTGGGACACCAGCATTCTTGTTATTTAGGATTTTTAACCGGATTATGATGAGCGCTTCCCATTGTTCCTTTGAAATAACAGACAACCCTGCACGTCTTCCATTGGAGCATTTTGAACCTTAAGTTTACAAGTCAGACATTAAGACATGATCAAGTGACCCGATGCTATACCGGCTGAACTCAGTGGCTAGTGGACGAGGCGGTCAGTGTCTCTCGCTGTTTCTTACATCTTCATAGTTGTTGGGTGGACTAAAAGCGAGCCAATCATTCCATGATAGCGTAGATAAGATAGCCCTTTTATAATAGTGTATAAAAACAAGCAACTCTAAAAGATTTAAGCAACACATCACAGCCTTTCTTTGAGCGTTAGAACTGTAGCTACTACTTCAACGTTGTGTTTATTGTTTGGCATGTGCATCTTCACCAGAACCCATAGTCCATCTTAGAGGTTACTAAAATTATCTCCCACTGTTTCCCTATTGGTTAGCAATGATTCCATGCTGTACAAACAGACCAGCCGCCATGGCAATGCCTCTGTCCTGGGGTCATAGCCCTCAGCAATTTCTGGTCTCCTACCAGACTAAAGGCTGAATGCTCGCCTGTTTGCAGATGGTGGCCAGCATGGCTACAGCCTGTCTCTCTTGCAGCGAATTTTCTTCCTATTCTCCTAACCAAGATCACACTGCATCCTCCACCACTTATAACAAACTGAAAAGTCACTGTCTTCTGATTTCAATGGTAACGTTATTATATAGCCTGTATCAAAAGTTAGTCGAAAAGACCATTTCGTATGTACGTAGGCTTTGCAGGTCATACACGTCTGGCCCATCTCTTCCTGCTCACTTAGGGCAAGAGCAGTGGTAGCCATCACACAAAAGAAAGCACCTGACCGTGCTCTAAGCCTCCGGGTATGAAGACTGAAATTAGATTCTGTTGAGTGCCGAGGGCGAAGCCAACAGCCTCTTTCCCATGGAGCTGCATCCTCAGCTTTGAGACCTGACTTTTGCCCGCTTCTTATGTTGCACAAACCTCAGTTTGCTTTTCATTTTCTCAGTGGTTTTTAACAACAGCTCTAACTCATGAGAATCAGCAGTGCCTTCGATTTCCCTCTAAGTATCGTTTGCTAATCCGGGGTTAATGCGGTGGAGTGCCAGGCTGCCATTCTGGAGAATGAGGAGGCCCTGTAGGAACGAATGCAGATTGTATTGTTTATCAAAACAAGGAGCAGAATCTCATTATGCCTTTCTAACACTGCTAATTTTTAAATATTTTAATATACTATTAACCTTCTAGGATATAAATTACAGTCTGTGAGTCACAGGAGAGCCCATTAGAGAAGAATGTGGGTTTCACAATAGCACTGTGACCACTTGGACTGTCTGCTGCCGGCCATATGTTACTTTAATATTACTTTATTTTTGGTAAAATTTAAATATGAATGTATTACCAAAAGTAGGAATATAGGTAGTTTTGTTTTTCTCTGATAGGAACCCGTTCCCATTGCTTTTAAGCTATTCGTGTTTCTTGCAGTCAAGCAAAAACATTGTTTACCCTTTGCAAATTTCAAATGGCTGTGGTTATTTCTTTAATCCTTCCCTCTTATTTCTGAATAAAAACAACTAAGGAACACTCTTGTCAGCTCCTCTGAGGGTTTCTGATTTTTCCTACCACAATGTATATTTATATCTATATCTACATCTCATGTGTATATATATATATACACACACACACACACACACACACACACACACATATATATATATATATATATATATATATATATACACACACACACACTTTTGGGTATACAGTGAGGTGGCCATTGGCCATAGTTTTTATTGGGCACATATTATCTCATGCTATTTATTCATAAACCATACTGGAATATTTGTGAAATTCTTAGAAAGAATTATTGGTATGATTCTTTGAATACATTCTAATTTTCAAGATACAAACATTTTCCCAAACCCTTACAGTTTCCAGTAAAGGAAAAGTATATTCCCTGCCAACAACAGCAGTCAATACGTCTTTGTACTTTTCCATACGCACGCTGAAAGCAAGCACAGAATGACTCAGGACCTGCGACCTCGCAAAGGAAGTCCCTTTCCAAACGGTGGTTACAGAATCACTGCAGCAAGTTCCAGCAGGATAAAGATAATTGCCAGATAGGCTGCGGACCCTCGCGATCTTCCTTGCTGACTGCTGGAGGAGGTGCTCCACCAGGACGAAGCAGCAGATGAACATCCTAGGATCCAGAGAAACCTCAGGCCCAGACAGGAAAGCCACTTCCCAAGATCGGGTGCAGGGACTCTCAGGGAAGTGGGGTGCCAGGCACAGGAAGCAAGCAGGACATGGGGTGAGGGAAGGAGCATTTCCAAAATCATAGCGTCGTCTAATAGGTTTGCCCACGTGGGCAAGAGTTTAAGAACGGGGAGGCTGCTGTTCACTGTTCTCATTGCGTGGTAAACGAGACAGGCCAATACAAGCATGGCTGCTACACAGCCATCAAGAGCTGTTTCTTGCTATTATTTTGAACTTGGAAGCTTTCATTGTTCGAGGAGGTGGAAGTAGAATTTAATTCTGATCATATCAGAAAATTCCATTAAGAGTGTCTTAGAAGAAATCACCAACACATGCACACATGAAAAGGGATGTTCAGGTTGTGGGAAGACTATAAGTCAATTCATCCGTTTACACACACGTGCACACACACACACACATGCACCTCGTGACAACCAACTCTACGCCTGCACACCACAGTTCTGTGTCCTTGACTTTGTCTTCATCCTAAGATCCTAGAGACTAGATAGCTACCAAGAACAACCACAGTCTCTTCAGGATTCTTTGGATTCAGGGTCGAGGGAAAGAGAAGAAAGAGGTAGTGAAGGAAGGGTAGAGAGGAGGAAGGGAAACACACAGGCACACACACACACACACACACACACATACACACACACACACACACACAGAGGGTGTGTGGAAGACGCGACTCTTGCTGAACCAGTCAGTAGTCTTGGTGATCATACTGGGTTATCTGACCTCTCCTGTACCCATTGCTCTCTAGGTGACTGCCTTTATAGAAATCAGTCATACGTCTGCAGCGTACCCCCCCTCCCCCCACATCTGTGCTCTATGCACTAGAATCCAGTTCACAAGCTTTGGGCAAGGGGCTGGAGTTTGAGGAAACCCACACAGAGACAGACCAACACACAGACCTCCAATTGCTGGTACAAAAGCCTTTTTTTAAAATAGCACCATGGAGGCTTAAATACCCTGCAGTCAATGGCCAACAGGTGAAAATCCCATCCTCTGATCCTCTAGGCTAGGCACAGCTTCTAGTAACTTCAATTAGAAGGTTCTAGCAGGGAAGAGCAGCTGAAGGCCAGGACTCAATTGGTCTCAACATAGGTCTCCAGTGGAGGCTGAAGCAGCTTCCTTCAGGACACTTGTGCCCTACAGTAGAGAGCTGATCTTTGGAGACCATCTGAAGTTCTTCTGGAGATATATAAGAGAGCATGCGCCCTGAGAGGTAGAGAGGTAGAGTGGCCCCTAGAGATGGGCAGCGAGGACGCCCTATCAGTACTTCCCTGGTCTTGCAATCTTGCTTCCAGATTATTGACTGTAATTTTTGGAACCAGATCCGCAATAAGTCATTAGGATGTTAATGTATTACGATGTGCCTTCCATGATTATTGCCTGATTCACTGCCATCTGGTCAGGCAAGAGACACATTATACGGAGTTAAAATCGAGGAGAATTAGATGATGGGCTAAAAATGTTACATAAAGTAAGGTCTTTAAATTAAAAATAAGCTAAAACAGAGTTATACCAGTGGAGGTGTATATTAAGATGGCTTTTGCTATATTTACGTAAAATATAAATAGTGTTTCCTAGCAGAACGTTGAACAGTTAATTATGCTTCAAATAATTTTCCTTTCCCAGAATTCCTAATTCCTTCGTAATGGTACTATGGATTGATTGCTATTTAATTTTTTTATTATCTATCTATCTATCTATCTATCTATCTATCTATCTATCTGTCATCTATCTATCTATCAATCTATCATCTATGTATCATCTATCTACCTATCTATCTATCTATCTATCTATCATCTATCCATCTATCATCTATTCATTTATTATGTTCTGGGGATTGAAGTCAGGTCACCAAGCTTGGCAGCAGGTGCCGTCACCCACTGAGATGCCCTGCAAGGTTATATCGCACACTTTCCTGTGCCAAGCCTTCCACGCCATGGCCTTGCTTCAATTCTCTTGCAATCTTCATCACTTGCAGTTCAGATCGGTGTCACTTAATTTCATGAGAATTGAAAACAGAAGCAACTCCCAACAGCTCTAAGCTCCTCCAAATGTAAAAACCTTTAAAAAAACTATCTAGAAAACATCAGCTCTGTATGCTGGAACAAGACTAAGCTGCCGTACTGTTGTTTCTTTGGGCTTTCACGTTCTTGAGTATCCTTTTGTCAACACTTAACTTTTCAGCTCCTGTGTGAGTCCTCTGTCGTGTGTTGGCCTCATGACTCCTCTGCACAAACCGTGCCTGCCGTCCTCCATACCCCAGGGGAATTTTCATTCTCATTAAACCGCTGTGCTTGCGCTATGGCGGCACAGCCACTCAACTTAGTCAAAGGACGTGCTGGTGACTGGCATTATCAAAGTCTGGGAGAGAACGACCAAGATATTTGTGCCGGAGGATGAGTAGGTCCTAGTATTCTCTTTCTATAGTCTCGTGACTGAAGGGGATTTTTTACCTATTTTAGATTTGAAAGTCAATACAAAATTTATTTTACCTTTGAAGAAAGCTTAACATTTTTGAGATCACTACCTGGCGACCTGGAACAGGAACTGACCTCCCGGCTTCCACCTGCCTCAGGTGGGGTGCTCCGTGTGGGCTGTCCGCTTGACACATTGATGTAGTTGTTTCTGTGTTCCAAGTGGTCAAATGTGATACTTCTCTGAACTCCACAGAAGGAGAGAATGCAAAACGCTTGTGCCTTGATCCTTTGTTCTCATCAAATGTAGATTCCTGGCCACTTGATGAGGGCCTTAGATTTTCTGTCTCGGTGCAGTTAAGTTAGGGATGAAGGTTAAATCTGAAATGTTTAGAGTCATACAAATGGGCACTGCTTCGAGGGGCAGAACAAAGAGAACTGGCTTGATTCATCCTCATGAAAACAGTCCCTTGGTTCTTCAGAAACCACACCACTGTGGCGAACACAAAGAGGAGCCATTCTCCTCTCGTTTGTTCTGTAAGTGCATATGTTGCCCCGTGCAGTGTGCCCGTGCAGGAGAACGCGAGTGATGAGGATGAAAGACTCTCTTCGGTACCTCTCCGCGATTCAGGGCCAGTTTGTCACGCGCCGAATCATCTGCCATAATTGCCTCTTGCTGCATCTATTTCTAATCCCCCAAAGCTGTTATGAGATAACAGATATGTAAATGCCTTGGAAAGTCGAGCACACCCAACAAATGTTATATGTTATTAGTAATTTAATGCTTGTCTAATAATATGAGCACGGGCGCCGCAGCACTGAGAACTGGAAGGTTCCCCTTTATCGTTCCAGGTTGTCACCTAGGACTGTTGAAACAGAAGCGACTGACCACTCTCTTTGTCTCTGTGCAGATGGCAGCCAGGGAAACGCACCTTCGCGTGCACCTACTAATAGTCTGGCTTTGTATCCTGACTCTAAAAATCTGGGCTTATTCTCCCCCAATTTAATGTTTTTGACAGTGAATATTTATACTAAATTTAAATTAAGTGTAAAAGAGCAGATTGATAAGAACACCAAAAACCTTGTAGATCAACCAATAACACCAGCTGTCCAAATTGTTCTCCGGCATCGCAAAGGTTCCTCTCAACTGCATATTTATTGCTGGCTATGTTCCATCCATATGACGTACAAATTTGAGATTTATACTTTAAAACATAATAAGATGGAGCTCTGCCATGCCTACTGGGTGATAAGTAAATGCATACACAACCAATTTGGTTTAAAATCTCAGTCCATAATATTTTTGCATTCATCTCAGGCCATACGACAATTGGGTGTGTGTGTGTGTGTGTGTTTTTAGATCAAATACTTGTCATTATAGGATGTACAATTTCTCTCTCATGCATTTCTTCCACAGAGTTTCGTCTAACTTCAGGTGGACTTAGTGTCGTGAGAGACGTGATAATCTTGCTTTTGTTTCATCTCTTGGCGGAATCCTGAGAAGAAAAAGCCATTTATTTTGGGGGGACGGACTCTAGGTGATACTTCATTGCCAATAATGGGTCGATATTTAAAACGTGCTTTTGAAGCCTTTTACCCTGGTGTGCTCGTAGCCAAAGACTTTGTGAAATAGATCACCAGTGGTTGAAACATGCAGAGTCATCTTGATACACATGTTGACAGTACTTTAACAGGGGACATGCCACTAGCTCCAAAAAAAAAAGTATGAAGCAAGGATAGAGTTGGTAATCAGGAATCAATTAAAGAATATATATATATATATATATGTCACTGCATGTCCTCTGTCAGAGAACATAATAGATCTAACTCATCTAGAAAAGATGAGCCTTTGTTTTCATCCCTAGAAACCACTGCTTCAGCTACACATGCTTGCTAGGTGACCAAGTATTTCTGAAATCTATTGATAGGTGCTTACTTGATTTTTGAGCACAGCCTTCTGAATACTTACGTCTATGTTGTCTAACAACACAGCACACGGAAGGTGAATGTGGATGAACCCTATTCCTAATTCTAAGAATTTTAAGAATTTATACTGAAAGGTTCTACTGTCCTTAACGAGAGCGCCAAGGAATCTACCTTCTGATATCTTGCATTGCCAACCTATCATTCACTATTGCTTGAGCGCAGACGTGAAGGCTTTCTTGTTCTTCATGCTGCATTTTATCAACAATATTAGCATGGACGGACAAACACACTGGGATCTTTCCGTTTATCTATGTGCAACAATGCCTTCCCTTTATTGTTTTCAAGCACATTAATCCAGTCTTCTTCAGACCAATATTTGCTCTTCCTTTTGACCATGGCTTTGTTTTCAGCCAATTGCTATTCTGCAAAATGGCTTCTGAAGTGAGGTGTCTAGAATCCAGGGCAAGAAAAAGATCACCTCTCCCAGAAAAGGAAGAGTATTACTTTCTGTAGATACTTATGTTCAACTGCCAGAACTTTAAAAAATGCTGAAACAATAAGATATCCATTATATGTTTATGATATTATATATACTATTATATATTCATGTTTCATATATATATATGTTGATGTGTAATATAATAACTGTGACTTTGAAGATGGGTGGAGTAGATGTATGTATCATAAAAGTACTGTGAGTGTTCAGGCTTAGCCTTTTTACAGCTGTTTAGAAAGTTTTAATGGTAGCAGATAAAACAAGAAAATCATGTGTTTAGTGATATTTGATGCCTCCGCAGGAAGCTCAAAGCTGTAAAGGTAAACTAAAGATTTTTTTTTCATAAACAGCATTCAAATTTCCATGCTGTTATTTTTCTCTGGGTACCATTTTCTCCCCCCGAAGACAACAGAGTGTTCATTGCTCAGAGACTCTCCTTATCTTGTCCCGTTCCTTTATTGGCCCGACCTGCTGACTAGCTGAAAAAAAATTCTTTTGTTGTTCGGATTGTGAAATACCATGATCTCTTTATGACCCAAGTCCTTTTATTTTTATTTTTTTAATTTTCCTACAACGTGATGTTGACTAATCTTCTTAGCCATGACTTCGAGCCTGTATACTTAGGCCATAAAGCAGATTTGAATCCCTCTTCTATAGACCATGTGACCTCATGGAAGTCGGACACCTAGCATGATTTGTTCCTCATTGGTCTTTTATTGAGTCAGCTCGTCCCCATGTCTTCCCACCCAGCCTGCTGCGATGAATATGCGCTGTTAATGTGGTTGTAGACAATATTTGGTGTGCGTTATGGTTATTGTTGTTCCTGTTGATGTCATTTTTATGGCTATAGACTTTTGACTTATAATAACAATCACGAAACGAACAGGAGCCAGAGCTGGGTAACTGGAGACTTTTTCTTCTTAACAGCCGTTGTCAGCTCGGGAGTGCGGTGTGTAAGGTTCAGTCTCTGTCTCCAAAGAACATGATGTAGTGTCCTAGAGACAGCTCAGCTCAAGGAAACTTTCCCTTCCTTTCTCATGTAGAGTCAAATAACACAGCATGTGTTTAAGGCAGGTAGGGATAGATATACATTTCCCTGGTATGAATATAGCCTTTTTAGAAACAAATAGAAAATTCCAGGCACATGGTAGGCATTCAATAAATGATTGAACAAAATTGGAAGTGATTTGGATAGTAAACATTTTCTAACATGCTTTTGAGTTATTTGAGAGTATAAGCCATGAGTTTCAAGGAATCCTTCCGAGTTTGAACTGAGTGATAGAAATGAAAATGTCTCTATACAGCACTGTGGAAGATAAGGGGCAATTCACATATAGCGGTGTATTTTCCCATCAAATTTGTTAAAATGCTTCGAAGCCTAAAACACATGCCATCAAAGAGTCATGTAGACTTAATACAAAGCTCTATTTTCAATTTAGATCTAATTGCCCATCTCCTAAAAATGACCTAGTATATATATATTCAATGATGCCAAAAATGATACCATCAGCTCATGACCTTGAAAGCAAGGGGATTATTTCCCAGTGCTGACCATTAGTAATGAGAGACTTGGATTCTTTCAGCTTCTTTTCTGAAGCAAATGACATGTCCTTGCAGAAGTTCTCCAAAAAGTACCTCCGGCCTGTGCACATCAGTGCACAGAACACAGCTAATCTGCTTCAGCAAAGACTGAAATGACTCTATTCCTGAATTAACCAAACTTCATGGACCTTGATTTTGAATCAGTGCTCAACAGAAATAAACATGAGCAGTAAATTTGTGCTCACATGCTACCCTTAAGTGGCGACATGGTCATATTGTTCATCTGGATGGACATAACCAAGGTTGAGATTATTCTTGGACCATCTCAAGGGTTAGACCAACAACCCTCTTCACCACCGCTTCCCCTTACCTCTGATACAATTTAAATAATTCTAAGTAAAGACCTTCAAGCTCATTGAGAGTCTTGCAATTTGTGTTTTGAGTATCTGATTTTAAGTTGCCTGGAAACAGTACCCTGAGCATGCATCTCAGCACGTTCTGGAAGATTATTTCTTGAAAGAATATGGTCAGGAAGAACTAGAGTCTAGAACATGACTGCCCACAAGGACTGTGCGTTGCTAAGTAAGAGTTTGTTACTACTGTTATATAATGTAGCAGCTTTAGATCCAAATCAGGGCCATTTCAGTCCTGAAGTAAAGTAGAACCTGACCACTGACGCTCCTTGGTGAGTGGGCAGATAGGAACCTTGAAAATTGCAGTGTCTGGCAAGTGTGACTTTATAGTCAATTTTTAAAAAGTTGATTCCCTTTTCCTAGCACAAACCTTAAGTATTAAAAATATAGTGGGTGGATATTAAAATTATTTTGTGGCTAACTTATTTTCTCATGAATCGGACAGTTATTTGGACATCCAAATTTGCTATCAAAATTGTGGCTTTTTAAATATGTGAAAATTTAATAGTTATTTTAAGGCCTGCAATTATATTTATTACTTAACTCAATATAATTTCTTGGGTTGAAAATTTAATTTATTGGATTCATGCGTGTTTAAATCACCATACTCAGAACCGTGTACTGACTTTTGAGAATGAAAATGAATTGCATAAAAATTTATTGCCTGCTTTAAAGCATAGTTTGTAATATTTTCTAAGGTACAGCAATTTTTCTTTACTTTTCATAAGATAGAGCAAAATATAAAAAAAATACATTCAAACTTCCTTTTGTATTGAATCAGGACATGTTTCAAATATAAACAGTATTGAACCACATACATTAAACATGGCTTTTATTCCTTCAGTAAACAAAATATAGATAAGCTAATTGGGTAGTTATTTTGATAGGGTCAGAGATTAATTATGTTTACTTGAAAACTGCTTATATTATTACTTTGAGTGTATGAAGCAACAAACAAACAAAAATAGGATTAGACTCCCGGTGTGGACCCACCCTGAGAGGAAGGAGGTATTTTCTCTCGATTTGGGGATGCTCACGACTTGGACGGTTCCCAGTTTTCATCCTTCTCTCATTCCCGGGACATCAATCATTTTCCACATGGCACCTGGACCTGAGACGAGGCTTCAAATTAATATATGTTAAAAATAAAAATTTAAAATTTAAAAAAGCTCCCCAAATGTTTCTTGGTTTATAACAAGGGAGACGAAAAGTGAAAGCTTTTTATGTATGATTTTTTTTTTCTTTTCCTGAGTGATTTCTCTCTGCTTGCTACCCAACTTAGCCCTGCCAGAACCCATTAAAGCCTTACCGCTTACCACACGTTCTGAGCAGCGTGTTTGGTTTGTGGGGCTAGAGCTGTGTGATTTCTACCCTCTTTCTTTGATGAGAATCGTAGTTCAGTTCCCCCCACCCAATGCTAGAGTTTAATAAATCATTATACAAGTAAATTACGTTGTTTTCTCTCCCACGTTCATGAGACGTTTGTACAGACAGACGCCTGTAATCCCACTATTGCACTCTTCCCCTTTGAAGATCATGGCTGTTTCTGTCTTCCATGGACTTGCTTCTTGCTACTTGCTGAGTAAAGGCTAAGCCTAAGCGGGAAGGCTCCATCTTCTCCGAGCGGTAGAATTCTCCTATTTAATTCTCATATTAATATTAGAGAGAGAAGATGAATGTATTAAGACGTGCTCACTTTCTTAATATCCAAGCTCAGGCTCCAGCTGGGGTTGAAGCTCCATCTTAGGTTGAGTTGCCTGTTTAGCGTGCGTCCCTTTTTCACTACTGAGGAAAAATAAAAAAAAAAGCTCAAGTCTTCTACTGGGTGAAATTCTGAGGGCCCGAATCAATGCTGTCAGATAAACAATAAAATATTGTGTTTCATAGACCCACTTTGAGCATTCACGTGCTTAATATATTTAATGCTTTGCCTTTGACGTTAGGAGTAGTAGCACTAAAATTCATTTATAGATAATATAATGATAAAACTACTATTAAAATAGTGTCTTTAGAATGTGACAAGTGTTAACACTGAACGAAATAATTGACATTTATTGAGTGCTTGCCATTTGGCAAACTGTTTTTACATATATTCTTTTACCGACTTTTTACAAGATTGCTTCAAAATTAATGCTCACGTCTTTGGCTTTACATAAGAGAAAGCTGGGAACCGTAAAGACTACGGAATTCGGGCAGGCCCAGGGCACAGGCCCACAGGCCCAGCTACCCTCGGAGTGGGGAAGGAATTCTGAAAATTCAAGTCCAATCAGAGCTGGAGAGTGAGTTGAGGGACGGCCGGGACAACTCTGCGAGACGCCATCTTCAAACACAAGGTAAAGGGAGAGGGGAAGGGACACCTTGAAGACAGATCTCTTGCCCAACTGAAACAGGTCCTGGGTTCAGTCCCCAGGACCCCCAAATTAACATTTATATAATCATTTATAATTTCTACAGCCAGAAATGAGGGTCGACACTTAAGCTCTGTGTTGTTTCTGTTTCTGCCTTCTTCTTTTACACTTTGGAGATATCTCATCTAGTTCTTTCATATTTAGACACAGGGCAACTGAGGCAGGGAAGCTACTGTGACTCATTCCGAAGCAAGAATCTGGGCTTTTCCCACTGCGCTGTTGTCGGATAACCTCAGGCCGATGTCAGGCTTACATAAGCGAATGAACGGTTGGAGGGAAAATCAAGGTGGGATGCTCGCAGCTGGTCAAGTGTCAAGTCAGCTGTCAGGAGGTCAGGGGCCCCTCTTCTGTCTTTGACGACCGGTGTGAGTTGTTTGGATTGTGAAAACCGATTCTCCATGCTTAAAACGCAAGTCTTGGTAAACTTCCGGACACAGAGTTGCTGCAAAATCAAATGGGCTCATACACGTAAACACACGCAAAGGATGAGACATGATATACAGTAGGTGATTTAAACCCCGGGATAGTGTGAATGGAATCACACACTGTGCAAAGCAAACAGAGCCCAGAAGTTGAGCTGTATGATGCTCGCCCTTCAAGGATGTGAGAGATGACACGACATTCAGTTTTCCTGGGCAGAGAAAAACCAGCCAGCTATTAAACTCCAGTCAACTTTGGTCCCCACACAATAGAAGCTAAGGAATGACTTTCTACGTGGCTCAGGGCATCTCTTGAAGTTAGGATAGGCGGTCCTGTTGGAAAGATTCATTTTTGCTTAATATTATAAGATTAAAAGCTGACGTTGTAGAGAAAAGTGTGGATTCTCTCTTCTATCAATTTCTGTGAATTTGTTTAGGAAAGGAGGACTGGGGGAAGTTCATGAGCTGGGAGTGAAACAGGTCTTATTCTGGAGCTCCTGAAGCCTTTGTTTCTCTCGGGAAGAAGCCCAAGAACAGGAATGAAACACACAAGCACAGAACAGGTCAAATTAAGTGGTTGGGAATGGATAGGAAAAACGGGGAGAGGCGCACACCAAACAGAAGAGGGGCAATCACAGGCTAACACACAATCTATCGGGTTTCCATTTAAATGACACAACATATTTCTTTTGGAGAATCCTGGGACGTTTTACGTAGTCCCTAAAAAAAAAAAATAAAATAAAATAAAAAAAAAAGTCCCACTTAAACTTGCAAGGCAACATGATGCTTTAGAACAATTCTTACTTCCAAAGTTCACCTATGTGTGGTCTTGTTTGTCTCTGCAGGGGCCTTCTGGTAAGGAAGGCTGTCTCTTTTAATATCTGACTCCCAGGCTTGCACGTTCCAACTAATCCTATAGACAAAGGATGCTAGAGAGTGGGGACTTTACTCCTAACTGCCAAGCCACGCTGCTTTTTGAAGAAGAGGAGTGTATAAAGCTGTCGTGCACACTTTGCTTGATAAATCTAGCAACTTCTAGTGCACAGAAAGCTGAAAAAGCGTTTTAAAATATGGTTTATGTAAGTCTTTATTTTAAGTATAGAACCTCAGGGGTTCAAGTCGTAGCTCCTATTGAACCCGAAGTTAAGTCTTCATCTAAAGGGGTAAATGTGAACAGACTTCGCCTTCCTCTGAGCTCAGACTGCAAACAATCCCTCCTCTACCCTAATGTGTCTCCATGGCCCCTCTTGTCTAGCAGGCTCGTCGCGAGTGCAGTTTTTGAAGTTCCATCAATCTATTAAACATTAGACAGAAGGTTTTATGAAACAGGCCATGTGTATTGTGACGTACAGTCCTGGAAAGAAAAATGATCAATCTGTGTATTTGCCTTTTAACTAGTTGTAGACAAGTTGGCCACATCCTTGGCTCATTAATGAATTCTGTCATAGCCCATCTCTACTGCTCTCTTATTATATGAATTCAGATCTCCGCTTGGCAATAAAGAGAGAGTCACTGATTTAAGTTTCTGCTTTCAAGCTAGGGCTCATCATCCTAATAATCAAGAGACTGGATACCATAAGGGCAAGGAAAACAGTCTTTCAAAGTGATTTGTAAGGCGTAACTTGAGCTAGACTTTTGAAGGGATTTTCTCTAAGATATGCGTAGAGCTCCATTCTTGCAAATGTTTCGACTCACTGGCTTTGCCTTTCTGCACCTTTTTGGAACCACTTTTACTAAAAAAAAAAAAGAAGAAGAAGAAGAACACAATCCAAATGTATGCAGGAATTTAGAGCATTATTGGAAATGTAGAGAAGGTTTATATTTATTCATGAATGATCTTAAGCCTCAATTATGGAAACCTTGACCAACACCAATGCATGTATGCAGGACATTTGATTTCTTACCAGTTTTCAGGAAGTTGATTGAAATAGACCCTCAAGGCTCAACTCTACTTCCCTGACAGTGTCTCTACTGAAGAAGTTTTTCTAGAAAACAAGGCTACTTTCCTTAGCATCTGGTCTCTTTTATCTGGCACATTGATTCCTGGCTTCTTTTTATCTAGGACAACCTATTTATAAATCAAATATAACCACTCAGATAGATCCCTCCGTTACTAGCGTCTCTCCCATGTTTAAATTAGACTTACGGATCCTCAAGTTTTCTTTAATGGCTTGGGCTTTAGAATTTAGAGACATCGTGCCTTGGACAATGTGAAGAGAACAACGAATGAACATATCTTTAAAAAAATAAAAATTAAAATGTATATATTCTCAACATTTGAAATGGAAATTACGGTGATACTCTGAAATATGGGTGTTAATCTGGACTAGATAGTTGTCTACATTACAGAAATGTGTGCTTTTTCTCAATTGGACTTTTTTTAAAAAAAATTATTATTATTTTACTAAAAACTAACAGAAAAGTACCAGCAATGATCCATTTGACTTGTGCAGATTTTATTTTTCTGTAGGGTGAATTTCAAAATCCCTTGTTTCCCTGGTTGCCGTGTTCCCGTTATCCTTCTCCCCAAGGAAGGCACCTTTGCCTGAGGATGACTCTTCCCTGAGGAATTGATCTAAGAACCATACCACTTTTTTTTTACAGCGTACCTTCTAGGAGGGAAGGGAAAGAGGAAACGACCGAGCAAACAGCTCCGTGATGAACACTTTCCCCTGTTGTCATGTGTCTGAAAGCTCCCTAACAGACAACGTCTGACGGTCACTGTTCACTGGATCATTGCCACCTGCATGCTCACGCAGCAGAGGACCAGCATCGGTCCGCAGAATTCACGTCTGTGAGTACACAGCAGTCACCCAGCACCGTGGAGTGGTCTCTGAGCTCCCGGACCTCAAACAGGCTTGACCACCTGGACGACACGGAGGATTCTAACAGACAGCCTTTCTCCCAAATGTTGGATTTAGTCTGTGGATGAAAGTCCCCACCTGGAGGAGAGAAGGGAAGAGATTCCTTCCACTCAAAACAGATCTAGAATAGCAAGGGAAATATTGCATCAATATTTCAGTCCATTAGGCTGTCATTGGTTATTTGACTCTTCCTTCAAGGAGCATAGCTTCCCGACCAGTCCTTGTGGTTTGCCTTACAGAGTTCTCAGACTCTTTGCAACTTTAATTGTAGCAGGAGGTGTCTCAGTACTAGTCTACTCTGTGCCATTTACAGCTATATATCAGCTATAGGCTTAGACAGTTTCTACAGGGTGGCAAGTGTAATCCAAGCAGAAGCTTAATTTTATATGCATTAGCACAACGATATGTACATAGATCTTGTTTCTAAGTGATGGCTAAAATCACTTTATTTCCCATCTATTTCTGCAGTGCACACCACACTGTCTTTATTTCCCGTCTATTTCTGCAGTGCACACCACGTTGTGGCCTTTTTGTTTCAACCACTTTTTCTTCTAAACTGCCTGGAGGACTGAGGCAGCAGGCAAGCTTTCTCCCCAGAGAAAACAATCTTTACTCCTCAACTTACTGATGACGGCTTATTTACCTCAGCCCTGGCATGTAATCTCCATGGCACTTAAGTAATGACTCTGCCTTTGAATGCGCGACTTTCAAGTCCTGATTTTATGCACCAAACTCACAGCTGTTGTTTCATCATTGACATCGCTGTTGATTTGGTAAGAAGAACATTCGGGATTTTTTTTCTTTTATCAAAACAAACAAAATTCCACTTTCCGAAGGTTCTGCAAGCTGTCTGTGGCGTTATCAGATGACAAAACCCAGAATCTCTTGTGAGCAGAACTTACCTTCTGAAAGGAAAACACAAAAGGGAATACCCTCACACCAAACAAGACTCAGCAATGGTTTCGCTGAATGTGGGGTAGTACCGGGGTTTTGTTTCTCCAGAGGATCGTGATGCTGTTAACCTTCGGTAAATGCCACAGGCAGGAAAGTACCAGAAGTGGGAAGGGCACAGGAGTTAGCAAGGCCAGGGGTTCACTCACTTGATTCAACTGAACCTACAGGGCAGACACAGAAATCAGAAAGCCTGCCCTCCCCGGGAGGAGATAAAGAGGGTCCAGTTGGGCAGCTTTAGCAATGTCTCATGTTGACTCAACTTTTTCATCCTGATCAGTGTTCTGTAAGGCCAAAGTCCCAAAATGACTCCCCCATGCTACGAAACTCCTTGTGTTTATGATTTTATTAGATGATAGTGAGAGTTGGTTTTAATTATTTCTTTTACTTTTTGAGATTATAATATAATGACAACATTTCTACTTTCCCTCCAAATCCTCCAATATACCCCTTCTTGCTCCTTTGCAAATTCATAATCTCTTTTTTATTATTTATTCTCCCCCTCTCTCTCTGTCTCTCCCCTCTCTCTCTCTGCTTCTCTGTCTCTCTCATAAATGCATCAGCACAATCTCTTCAGTCAATATAATGTTATTGTATAAATGTGTCTAGGGTGAGAAATACACACACACATTCCTGAGGAGGGTGTTGTGTTGAGAAGTTCATCAGAGTTGCTGCCCTATAAGATAGTCACTTATTCCTCTGGTTGATGTACTGTAAAATGAGGCCACAGAGAATTAGATACAGTCACAGCTCTAGTGGGAGTTAAGTAAATATCTTCTTTTATTTTATCATTCTAGTAATTTCCTAATTAAATAAAATATTCGAACATTATAATCCCCATGATAAATAATTTATCCTCTCTCACTGAAAAAATTTAGTAGTAGAAAATAGTATCATTTTATAAGAAATTGAGGCATAAGGGGACAATCATAACAACATCTGATTTTCATGTTCCTCTTACTCAGTTCTGTGCAAATCCTGCTCAGCTTCCTCTGAGGACACAGAAGGAGTCAGGTCACATCCAAGCACACTAGATTATATATATATACAAACTTGAAAAAAAAAATGGAGGCGTTCCTGTCACGCCAGCGATGCAGAATATAGAAACCGAGTGAATCATCATGGGTTTTCATGATGACACAGCCCCTTCCAGCTTGAAAGAGTCAAGGAAAGCAGGTCCTCTTCAATGTGAGATATACTGTTTAGTGATTAGAGTCATTGGAGTTGGCCAATGAGCCGCTAGCAACAATGTAACACACATGCACACACATGTATGCACTCATGATAGAATGTTGCAAGGTTACTGAAGTCCTGCTGCTGAGACAGTCATACTGCCTGATGCTTCATCTGCAACGTCCATGGGCTCCACCTTCTCCTCAATTACCACCAAACCAGACACTCGTCTCATCTGGCAGTTGGCAACTGATAGCCTCTTGGTTGAAGACTTGGTTCTGAGATTAGCAGGAGTGCCTTTCTCCAGCTCCCTCACAAGACTACAACCGTCCAACTCAAAATGGCTAGGTAGGAAGAAGCAGGGGGAGCCACAGACTGGGATGTGGGGTACACACTTCATGGTGAAATATTGAAAGTGGAAATACCAAAGATCTAGGTGAAATCAGACACTAAAAATCTATTATGTGTATATGAAAATTGGAAATCAAAAAGCATTTAAAAAGTTTTTGCTTTAGGGTTTTGATTAGAGGTGAAAATGTGTACAGCCTTCTTGAAGATAAAGTTTGGCAAATTCTACTTGTTATCATTTTATATGACAGTCTTCTTCCGTCATACCTATTTCTCTGACTGCAGTCTTAGAATGGACCCAGATTTATGCGCATCCTTCATTACTACATCAGAATTTCCAACCTGCATAATTTGGTACGAGATGATTTGCTCACACGATAAGACCAGAGAATGAACATACGATGAGATCTATAGCAGATGAAGTGGTTGTGTGTGGTTGTTAAGTGTTGGGACCAATTGAGTTCTGGCCTTCAGCTGCTCTTCCCTGTCTAGAGCCTTCTAATTGAAGTGACTAAAAGCTGTGCTTTGCCTAGAGGATCAGAGGATGGGATTTTCACCTGTTGGCCCTTGACTGCAGGGTATTTAAGCCTCCAAGGTGCTATTAAAGAAGGGCTTTTGTACCAGTGATTGGAGGTCCGTGTGTTGGTCTGTCTCTGCGTGTGTATTCTCAACCTCCAGCCCCTTGCCCGAAGCTCGCAAACTGGATTCTAGTGCATAGAGCACAGACGGTGCGTGGCAGTTAAGTGGGTCTCCAGGTTTTGTGGGATTGGACCTGCTTCTCCTGATTCTATGAAGCACACCAATGGTTCTGTCCTTCTATGTGGAAGAAAACAACATCTAGCTAAGAATTTGGTGGCGATCAGAGGACCACTTTAAGGACTCAATTCTCTTCTTTCATAGATGAGTCCCTGCCATCAGGTGTGCGTGGCAAGGGCTTTTATATGCTGAGCTATCACACCAGCTTGATTAATTTTTTAAAACCTGTTTCAGTAATAAATTAGGAGCCAAATCTGTATATCCCCAATTATTGACAAAACCATTTATAAGAAACATCCATGACTTTTGTCAGCAGCATAATTAATCTATAAGAGTCTTAATAACATAGATTTTTAATGGGAACCTGGGTGGTCCAGGTAGACAGAGGACAATCTGCAAGAGTTAGTTCTTGCTACCCTCCTGTAGGCTTCAGAAACCCAACTAAGGTTGTCAGACTAAAGACCCTTATGCCGAAACAATTTTATAGACCTTCTATTTCCCATCTTAGGCAGGTCCGGGTCCTTTATAGATATCCCACATTATTCCTTTATATTTGATAGTTTTAAAACTTATTTATATTATTCCTTTGGGCTGCATACTGTCTAGTTGGCTTCCACTATCGTTTTCATCCCATTCCTTGGTAATGCAGACAGTTGCATAGAACTTCAGGATGGAGTTTACATGAACGAACAGCAGGAGCCAGATGTGCAACTTTCCCAAAACACAGAGCACTGCTTTCCCCTCTCACACATCTGGCCATGCAGAATT
Source organism: Microtus obscurus (assembly GCA_963919715.1). NCBI lineage: Eukaryota > Metazoa > Chordata > Mammalia > Rodentia > Cricetidae > Microtus > Microtus obscurus. Next base: position 2,721,843 of record CAWTZC010000381.1, read on the forward strand.
GTCTTCACAGGCCATTCAGAGAAGCCAATATGGTCCTAGAAACTGCTCAGGACTCATCGATGCACCCCGTATGGCTGGTCACATTTAAACTGAATTTTTCAGTCGCATTCGAATTGTGAATGAAGAATTAAAAGTGAGATCGCTCATTGCAAAGCAGAGTGACTTTGCCTGAGCAGGTGATGGAGGCGCAATGTGAGGAAGTGGACATCAGGGCTGTCTGGAAACCAGCTAGCTTTTCCTTTAAACTCCTTTCCTGAAGGCATTTGGCTCTTTATATCGTTTATATTCCTAATGGGTTGTGAAATCCTGCTGCCTAAAATTATATAATTTTATTGTCATTTCCCTGATAACCTTAATAAGATTTTATAGTTAGTTTATTAAGCATATAACACCAACATTTGTAAGTCACTTCTGAATAAGGACATGCCATTACCCCAGGTGGCTTTTAAGAGACGTCTTTTTATTCAAGTTCTAGGAAGAGTGATTATGGGATACTAGTATTCACCAACATTGGAAGAAATAGAAGCAGAAATTCCCTGAGTTGCCTGTGCTACCAGACACCAGCTAAGGAAACTGGGATTTACCTTTGTGAAGTAGACAAGGCAAGAATAAAAGTAGAACAGGAAGGGTCAGAAAAAAAAATGGCAGGATGAGGAAGAATTTCAGGGATGCGATGGTACCCAGAGATGGTGAGACTATGGACTTGGAGTTTTAAGATGCTAAGCCACATTCTGAGTGCACAGAACCAGAGAGAGAGACAGAAAGACATTGTGTACCCATGAGCTTGTACAATTTTACATGCCAGTTAAATATGTCATTCAAATTAAAAAACAAACAAACAAAAAATGAAGTGTTGGAACTTCATAACTCCTTGTCTTCTCTCATTCCATATTTTATTAACTGACTCTTCCCCATCCCCCACAATTAAAGGTTTAAAACTTTTAATTAAATTTAATTTTCTTGGCAGTATCTCTAATTTGTGTCTTAAATATCATTTTCCTAAACAAAATAGTAAATGTATCATACTTTTATTTCCCTCCTTTCTTTGTACAGCCCCACCAGAGCTTCCCATCGAGAACCTGAACCGACTAGGATTTGCATGACCGCAGATTGACTTCTGGGTCAAGACCATTTGTCTTCAAAGCTTAACTCGCAAAGACTCCTTGCCTATGTTCAGTTTTGCTGGTGGGGAGTGGTTTCCGGTCTATTTGTTCAACAGATCATTTAAATGTCCCATTCAAGAGCACCGACTGCTCTGTCTTGTTTCTTACTATTTTGAGTTTTTTCTCTCCTTACTTCCAAAACTTATGGGTGTCTCATTGCTTTTATGCCTTCTTCCTCTTCTGCAATAAAAAAATATTTGCCTCTCTGTTCCATTATCTTTATTTTACCATTATCAATTCCTTTCTTCTTTGATTTAGTGACTGGTTCTACTGGTATTCTTTTCTCCCCAATATTGGATCGTTTTTTGGTTCTATAGTAACATTTACAGCTAGAGTTTCATGTTGATCTATGCTTGAATGCTATCAGACTTATTAATATGCTTTTAGGAACAAAGAAGATATCAGTACACTAGGCTTGCCTGGTAGCTGTAGTAAATGAGAGCTCTGGTGTGAAGGAGAGGCATATTTGAAACCAACTAAGATTCGCAACACTTTTCACCTAATCTTTGTGGCTGATATCACAATAAACGATCCTGGTGTCACTTTGGTGGTATCACCCATTCGATTGCCATCATGTCACCTCTAACATCATAGTCTTGACCATGCTGTTTCTCATATTAATATTTTATATATGGATTGTGACATGCCGTCATTTTCAGTTTTATGATTGCTTTCAGTTGCTTTCTCTTATTCCATAATTTCTCATAGTTGGTGTCAAGGAAAACACCAATCTTGGCTTTCAGTTCATGTGTGTGTGTGTGTATCGTGTGTGTGTATGTGTGCGTGATCATTGTAGGTCTTATTATAAACATTGTTTTCAAAACGAAAGCATGTATAAGCTCATACATACATCTGTAACAAAGCAACAATGAATGATATTAAATAATGTTTAAATAAGTAAATATTTTACAGATGATTGACTTCTTGCCATTTGTCCTCCTGAAAACAAATATAAATTTACAAAATATGCCTTATTGTTTAGAGTTGCTACATATTGACAGCAACACCGGATGTGTGATACAGAGAGAGATACAGGATGCTTTTGCTGAGAGTGCAGCCTTCCCTTCCACTATGGCCCTCCTCCATGACAGGGCTCCCCGACAACTATTCTAACATGATGTACTGTTTACCTGAAGGCTCCTCCCCGATTGCAAGTAGCCTCTATTTTGGACAAAATGTGTAGTGGAATATATTTATCATCATTATATCATAGCCAAGCCGTTGCCGTAAAACTCATCTTGCCTGTCTTTCATTCCAACCCCCAATCCCTGACAAATATGGATCCTTCTGTAGTCTGTATGTTTGCTTATCTAGCATGCAATGTAGTTGAAACAGAGAGTGGTGCCCTTTCAATAACTGGCTTTTCTCTATAATAATTTATGAAATTGGAGCAAGATAGTTATGTCATTGACATAAATGAAGAAACAAAGCTGAAATGGCTAGTTCTACATTTTTACTTTATTATTACCCTATAGAATGTGCTGGTACTTCTAAGAAGTTCATTTCTGAATTGAAGTCTATTTCTGAATTCTTAGAATTCTTAGAAATAATAATCCTCTTCCTCTTCCTCTTCCTCTTCCTCTTCCTCTTCCTCTTCCTCTTCCTCTTCTTTTCTTCTTCTTCTTCTTCTTCTTCTTCTTCTTCTTCTTCTTCTTCTTCGGTTTTTTGAGACAGGGTTTCTCTGTAGCTTTGGAGCCTGTCCTGGAACTAGCTATTGTAAACCAGGTTGGCCTTGAAGTCACGTTCTTAAAGTATTACAAAATCAAAGAGTTGATATTTTTTGATTCACAGAGACGCGATACTGATTTTGTGGTAGGCTGGATTGCGTTTCTGAAGGACCTGAAGCAATGGCACGCTGGGACCAGGTTCTGCAACCCACACTTGGAGTCCATACGTGCTTCTTTATGTGACAGAATGTAGCGTTTGCTGAAGGAACTGGTAAGCATACCTTGGCATGACCTCATTTTTGCCTCTTCAACACATTCTTAGACAATTGCAGATGTATGCCCGACTCGACCCGACATGCTTTGTCTGACCTGTGATAGTCCATATTCTATAATTATGTAGACTTCATGTCTCAGGGAAGAACCTTGAGACATCCCTGCCATGAGACTGGCAGTCCTTTGGACATAAAGAGACTATCGTACACAAGGGCCCTTATTTACTATATTAACAGAAAACAGAGGAAGATTTGCATTTGGAGTGTTATGGAAAAATCCCCCAAAGTCATCAGTTGCTCCGAGCAACATATTGTGCTGGCTACCATGTGACCATGGAGATCTACACTCGTTAATCTCACAGAAGTGACTCTTGTTGGATGGAGCAAGCCTATTCCGAGAGGCTCATCTGAACAAGCAGAGTGGGGATAGCCTCCTTAGGACTGCAGATCAGAGGTACTTTCTGCTTCTTTGGGACCCTGCCTGTGAATATGGAGAGCCACCAATCGCTTACCAGGGCTCTTGATGCAAAGTTGCCAAGGCGTTTTTTTTCTGGACCGACGCTAAAAGCAGAGATGTCTGGCACTGAACCTTTGCCCAGCACGCACGAGCTACAGCAGCGCACAGAGGCCCGTGATATACTTAAATAAGGTCTTAGTGGCTGGCAGGGTATATTTATTTAGTGACTATCATGAGTCAGAATGGAATTACCCAAAGTAGGTTTCTATTTCCCTCAAGAGGATTCATAGGTGGCCTTCATTTTGGATATTGCTGGCTAGAACAGCTGACTGTGAGTCTCCTCAAAAAAAAAAAATGAAAAAGAAAAAAGAAAAATTGCCTAATTCTATTTTGTGCTTACTTGGGCTGTCACGAAGAGAGATTCCACCCCGTGGTAGCCACGACTGTTGGGTACAAGCCACGAAAATGGAATTGAAAGCAAGTTGAAGTAGCTGGGGGATGGATTGGGGCAGAAAGGTTGTCAGCTGCAACACTACTGACATTGTGGGCTTGCCGATTCTTTGTAATGAGACTGAGCGCTGCCCTGCGGGTGTCAGCGGGACTCTTCTGAGCAGATGCCCAAAGGACCTCGCTTTTAACTGTGATTATTGAAGATGGCTCAGAAGAGACCAAATGTCCCTCAGAAGCAAAATGGTTGCTTGAGGTAACTGACAAATCCCTGTATTGAAGCAGCAGCAAACGAGAAAACCTTCACAGTCAAGCAAAAGACAGTTCGGGCAGGCTTATACTCCACCCACTCAGCAACTCCACGCCAGCAGTGATAATCTGGGTACTGAGGGATTCACCTGAGGCAAATAGGGTGCCCACTACAGGAGAGGAGAGGAGAAAACAGAAAGACGCCAGGTTAGAAAAACAAGCAAATAGTTTCTCAGATTGCAGGCATTTATTCATCAAGTAGGTTCTAGAAACTCCATGGTAAGCAAACAAATCCTAGCTCACACTTGCAAGCACCCTCTTCCTTCTGACAGAGACTCTTGTTATTTACCCCTAGCCAGAGCAGTTCTAGGAGAGCCTTGAACATGTAGCATTTGGCCCACTTGATCCTCCTAAGTCCTGGATGGCAGGTGCCAGCCACTATGCGTGGTGCACACATTTCTCAGGTCTTTGTCTGTTGTATTTTTTGTTGTTGAAACAAGTATCAGCCCCAGGAGGAAAATCAAGTCGTATCAGTCATTTTAGTTCTGTTCTGTGCATTTTAAGATCATTTTGGCTTCCTTACATATTGGAAAAGAGTTGTTAAGTAGCTTCGTTTATCACGTAGACAAAGAACCAATATTCATAGTCTCGCCATAGCCCTGGCCCTTGTGGTTCTAGGTTCATTCCCAAGAAATTCAAACTTTTATTCCCTTCCTCCATCATCATTACTAGCCTGAAAAATATCTTGTCAGATTGGTATTAATTATGCCAGCAATCTCAGAACCGCAATGTCGTAAGCAGGATGGAACTTGCACTGTTCCTCGTGTGAATGCTTAAATCTAACCCTCTCGCTCTAGAGGGCAGCTTTACAGCATTAGGGGATTGGCCACTTCAGCTATCTAATGTCTAAGTCTTTAATAATTGAAACTTAATTGTTATTTTCCAGACAGAATAAAAGAAGAAGTATGAAGAAGAGAATATCCCTTCCTCTATTAGTAATTCCTAAAGTTGTCCAGACTGCCAGTTCTACCTACATACCGTTGACTAGAGATCAATCACATGGGACCTCTTTCACTGGAAGTTACTTCTCTGATCAAGTAAGAAGAGTGAAAGAGATTGAGAACAGTCTGTGTCTTAATGGACTCATAATCTGGCCGCTCCAGACTTACAAAACAGACCCCATGTCTACAAGAGATAAGAAGTCAGGGGCAGAAACAGAGGACCATCCTCTCTACTTGAGAAGGAAAGGGTTAATCTGAGGATCCAAGTTAGCAAGAACATGGGAAGGGTACACACATCAAATGTCAGGAGTCATGCCTCTGAAGTCTGGGGACCAATTCCTGAAGGTTTGCCATTATTGAGTAGTTCTCAATTAGGGTTTCCAAAAGTCTAAAAGTTTCTGCTAAACACTTAAGTCAAAATGCCCATGTGGACGCTTGGAAGAATTCTAGAAACCTCAGTGACCTTATGTCTACCTGAGAGACATCCTGAGAATAAAGTATGTTCTTCAATTCCACTTTCAAAATCTTACCTGGATCACTGACAAAAATCCACCTAAAAATATGAAAATGTGAGAATCTGGGAATGTGACCTTTTGGGGTAAAAACGATACTGAGTTGAGAGTAAGCAATCAGACGTGGTATGGTTATCATTTATCCTTGCATTTGACTTACTGGGAGCTATCAGAGCCCTGGCAGTAGGCCAGCAATTAAGATGCACCACGCTATACTGGCTTCTCAGATCCAGGACTCATCAACTGGAAGAACACAGAGATTATGGTATAGGGCGAGAATGCCCGGTGACAGACAGGCTGAGTGTGCTATTAAACTATTAAGAATCACGTAGTTTGCGGGACAAGCTAAGCGCATCATTGACCTTGGGACCCAGGGTAAATACCCTCCCTTCTTTGGATCTCAGTCACTTCTTTCACTAAAAATGATGTCGAATGCCCTTTCTTGGGCTACTTTCCTTCCGTTGGCCTGTTTTGTTATATTTAAAAGTAAATAAATGTGAAAAAGAAAATAGAGGAAGTTTAAAGCTTATGTGTTTGTATATGCTACGCGGTGGTACATACAGATATGAGTGTATTTATAGAAAAAAAAACAGAAGGATATTGATGTCTGCTTGCCAATAATAGATTTTTGCTGGGACTATTTCAGGTGAATTTATATTCTTCTGTGTACATATGTTTTACAAAGAGGGTGGAGTATTTTAAAATCAATAAATATTTGAATTATTTTAAAAAAATGAGGTAAAGCTTGAGATAGCTAAATATATAGGAAAAGACACATGAAATCTGTGTCTAAGATCCGACAAATCCTAACTGTCTTTCGTCTGAAGATTCACAATCAGTATATTATGGTACTCCCCTTGATAGCAGGAAGGAACACCCTTCCCAACACAACCAAATAAGGCCCTCGTGTAAGTGGCTACTTTATTACAAAATATTGTTTCAATATAACCATTTTAAGTAATAAATGAATTCTTTTCTAACTCTCTGGCACTAGTAAGAGTCTGACTAATCATGCATCAGAAATGTGGTTTTAAAAAAATGTCCCAGCTTGCTGGTAAGATATTTCCACAGTAATTGTAAGTCCCTGAATCTAAGGGACCTCCTTTCCCGCTTTGTCTATGGAGGTCTTTCTTCACGTTTTCCCAGAGACAGTGGCAGGCTGTTAATTCCACATTACTTTAGTGAATGCTCAATTTCCTGGGGCTGGGGGGAGGAAAACAGTGTGGCAAGAGTTGTAAGAAAGAGTTTGAGAGGATGGTGCATGGAAAGTTGTTGGACGACAGACTAGGCAGTGAACCACCTGCGCTACTCAGCCTGAGGATCTGTCTCCAGGCAGAAAACATGCAGGAGAGGGGGCCCCAGAAAGGGACTGGAGGGAGCTGCTGGTCCATGTGCAGTTAATAGTGGCAAGTTGGTTTAAGGGGATTGTTGCCCTATCAAAGTTGTATACTTAAGACGTTCTGCTGAAACCAAGACAACATTATTAAAATGCTGTAACTTAACCGTGAGTCACATCCAGACTTCAGGGTTGCAAGTACCCAAGTACAGTTTCGGTTCTAACTCTGCAAACAGAATTCCCCACGTTCTAGCTGCTACAGATGGCTGAGAAGATCCATCAGGATCTATTGGATAGTTTCCCCGTGGTAAATTATAAAGGAAGTGATTTTGCAAAGGCAGCTGGAAAGGAGAGGAAAGGGGGCTTGCTGGTCACTTGCTGTGGGTTGCAGCAGTAGCTAGAGACTTCTGAGGATGGAACAAAGCTGGCCCAGTAGGAACCCTGGGCCTCACCTGTCAAGGCTGCTTAAGCTGCTTGTATTTGGGTTGTCCCCAACACCGGGATCTTACAGACCCCACGGCACAGTTATAAATGTTGTTCTTGAGTTAACCCTGCCAGGTATGGCTCTTCCCTGTGACTGGGTGATGAAATGTGTTTGTTATTTAATCCTGCTTTATAACCTATTAAATTTAATGCTCCATGCCTCATAACCCGTGCGCTGCCTTTCTGCAATGGCTGTTGCTTTTGGTCTAAGTGCATGTTCAGCACAGCGCACGCTGGCCTCCCCATGCTGTTAAAATGACCACCTATCTAAATGTCATTACTGGCCGTATCGACTTGCGCCTGGGTAGGGTTTAATCTAAAAGGCTTTAGGTCTTTGCGGTTGAATACATAAACGAGTCCATCTCGGTGACACGTAGCCTTCACTCGCTTCAGGAGACCCGTTAGCTAACGTCTTCAGTTGCTGTCTTCATTCCTGAGACTTGTTAGCGACAACCACAAAATCAATCACAGTTGCCCCACCTGAGATGCTGCTGACTCTAGCCATAAGAAACATATGGTCCCCAGGGGAAAACTCTTGAATACTTCCGTTCCCTTTTTCCTAAGGTTTTCATCGGCAGGAGGTAATGGCTTCTTGATGTAGTCAGTTAGAAACGGATTTGGTGGAACGCTAGCTCCCTGGTTTGCATGCCTCCGTGACTCCATAAAGTTCAGAGAAAGTGCATTTTGCTTGGCATTAAATACCTGTTCCTCCAAGGAACAATTTATACTCAATATTGTTAAAGGAGATGTATTCTCACAGACAAGGGAACAAGTTAAGGCCACTTGGATTGAGAAACAGTTGCCCGAGTTAGGTGAACTCTGTGAGTTCGAGGCCAGCCGAGTCTACAAAGCAAGTTCCAGGACAGCCAAGGATGCATAGTAAGACGAAGCTCAGAAACAATGGAAAAGGACTGAAGGAGCGATTGTTATCCTTTGATCATTCAGACAAATGTGCGTGATTGACAAGAGACTTGTTTCTAATCTTAATTTTCTAGTGGGTCCTTCTAAACACACAGTTCAGGCTCCATTTGTCTGACTTACCACATAAAAATAATCTTTCTACTTTAAAATTGCATTTATTTGATGTGTGTGTGTGTGTGTGTGTGTGTGTGTGTGTGTGGAGGGGGTGCCACAGGGCACAGCTAGAAGTCAGGATATCTTGAAGGTGTTGGTTCTCTTCTTCTACCATCTGGGGCCTGGGGCTAAAACTCAAGATCTGGAGCTTGGAGGCAAGCACCTTTACTCTCTGAGCAATTTTGCTGGCCCACCCACTAATTAATCCTCACCATGAATAATTTTGAAAATGTTTGAAATATGTCAGTTACAGGTAAAGCTTGGGACTCGCTTTTGAGGAGATTTCAACCTATTAAATTAACTCTGGATACAATATTACTCTTGTTAACTTGACCGATGTGTTCTGAGAGTCAGTCTGTGGACAAGCATGCCCCATGCAAAAAAGCACAGGAAAGAGTTAAGAAGGAAACAGGCAGTGGCGTGGGCTGTGGAAACTGTAGGCAGGTCAGAGATGGAAGTGGTTCTTCCAATAAGAAAACCAAGGCGGAAGTGCTGAGTCACCACTGGATAGCGATGCTCTGGCGGGGTCCTGGGTGAGCTGAGCTTCTTGCACCTCCATGTCTTCAAGGCAAGGATCACAGAAGCTAAGTTTCCCAATACCTTTACTGCTTAAGTCATGGAACTAATGAGAGGCAGGGTCACCAATTCTGATATCATGAATAGTCAGCGAATGCTAATTATTGTTATTAGTTATATTTATGACATTGAACAAATAGCATTCATAATATACAACTCTCAGTGGCCTATGGCAAGAAGGCATTTGTGTGTGCCTGCACAGGCTTTTGCTCTGTCAAGGTCAAAGGTTAGCCTCCGGTTAGTGCCCTTCCCTCCACAGGCACCATTCTCTGTCTTTTCTGAACTTCCCTGGTGGGTGAGGCGACTAGCCAGAGAACACCGAGGATCCACCAGTCTTTCTTCAGAACTGTGATTGCAAGATCGTGGCGGGTGGTTTTTTTTTTTTTTAAATCTCTTCATTTGCTTTACTTTACATCTGTGTGTGTTCTTGAGTGTGTGTGTGTACATACGCCGTGTTCATGCGTGACAGAGGAGGTCGAAAAAGGGCATAGGAGCCCCTAGCACTGGAATATAGGGAATTGTTGGATGCTCTGTGCGTACTGGTCTTCTGTAAGGGCAATGAGTGCTCTTAGCCACTGAGAGCTATCTTTCCGAGAGAGAGAGAGAGAGACAGAGACAGAGACAGAGAGACAGAGAGAGACAGAGAGAGAGAATGAACTCAGGTCTTCATGTTTGTAGGACAAACACTTTACAAGTTGAGCTTTATTCAAGCCTTTTCAAGAACATTTCAGTGAAACACAAATATTTCTCTTCAATGCCGCTTGAGACCCATTTAAATACTACCTGCCCTTTCTGACACACTTGATGACTCCAGAAAGTGAATCTGGAACATTTGGGCTGTGTTGGCAGTGCCCTTGAAGCACTAAGAGGGAGAAGGTAAGCCTGCTGCGTGTTTTGTCTCCGTTTTGCCTCTGGAAACATCGGCCAATCATAATGGTGTCTGATGGCAGCCGAGGAGGCTGTTCTTCCTGCACCCAACAGGCTGAGACTCGCAAGCGATGCTCAGATGTTTGTAATTTGGGGTCACATTTGAACTGGTGACTCAGGGGGCAAGTGTTCTATAGCCCACCATTCCTTTCAGTCAGCTCCTGAGTCACAGCTCGATTTGCTTAAGTAGAGGGCGATTACCCCGTGGGAGGCAGCTAAAATGAATAAAATACAGTGTTCTCATGAGCAAATTCTATATTCGCCGGCATGGTCAGGGAGTTTCTGGTTGTTCTCGGTGACGGTCGTGATTGCTGACTTTCAGGGAAATGAGAGAGCGTCAACATTTGTCACCAAATGAGTCTGTGAAAAGGAGTCGTTGGTAGAGTCCTCAGTTGGCTCAGAATCTTGTAAATGAGTAACTATAAATTTTGGGTGCCCGGGAAGGTCAGGGGTGAGAATATCGAGGAGACAGGCAGCCAGATAAGTCTGCTTTTGCTACACGTAAGCATCAGCACGGAGATAGGTTCGGTAGCAAAACACAACAGCTGCAATTATAACAGCCATAAGCAAACAAAAGCGAGGCTGGCGAAATGGCTGAGTGTATCTTTCAACCTGCTCCCGCGCAGGTTTTGTAGTTTGTAGTGCCTAGTAAGTCCAAAGGGACAGCCTCTTTTATGTTCCCTTGTTTAAGCCTATGACACCCACAAAAACACATAGTGTTGTAACCAGGCTGGTGGGACCTGTCCAGCACTCAGCAGGTACCTCATGTCAAGCAATAAATACGCAACAAAACAAAATGAATAGGCGATTTCTTCCCCTGAAATTCTTTCCTTTCCCCCAAATGGTTGTCTCTCTTTCCTAAGACAGCAGCTTCTGAGATATGGCTTATAGTTTATCATTGATGAATGTGCTTCTCTCTTCTTCTTACCCGACCACATGTGAGTTTTCTCAGCCTGACCTGAGGCCTCCGCTTCCTAACAGGATAAGAGGAATATGTTTCAGAATAGTCCAAAATAAGATTAAAAAGACAAAAAACTCCCATCTTCTGACAGCTAAGATATAACATAGTTGTGAAGCCAAAGTTGTCTTAATAGAAAAATTCTCATCGCTACTCGTCTGTATTAGGATGATGAAAGGGGACCAAAAATGCCCATATTTTCCATCCAAGTGCATGTTCGTGGAGGAGAGAGAGTCATCCATCATGAAATATGTACTCTGACTTCTTCCTTCGAGCTCCCAGCTTGGGTATTTACATGTCTGTATATGGTTCCTTAGGCTTTATAGAGATGCTTGGTCTCCTGGGTAGCTGAAGCTTCCCCTAAGGTGATGGCTTCATACATCTGCCCCGTTGGCCTCCAGGGTGCACCTCCGGGCCTGTTTGACCCTCCACCTTCTTTGTAAATGGACCTTCTAGCTGTTGACAGGACCTCTTCCTTCAAAAGGTCCGAAGATGGAACGCATCATGTATCCTAACCACCCTCTTCTGCTGGTACTTTCATCCTAGAAGCTAGAGAAGTCAGTGTTTTGAGTTGAGGAGAAGCTGTTGGCACAGGGAATAAGTTCAGAGGTCCTGGGTGATTCTTCTGAGAAGCCCCTGGGAACCACAGCTTACTTTACTTGGCTGTGATGAGGAACCCAATCCCAGGAGAAAGACAAACATTCCACCGTTGGCAACGAGGCCTACAGGTGACACACTACTGGGTCTGTCCTGGGCATTCCTCCTTCTCTGCCAAATATTTCCCCTTTCCTTGGTATAGCCACTTCAGAATGCAATTACCTGTCACCAAATCTCATGAGTGCCAGACTACGCAGTCAAGGAAGACTATGAACTTCTTTTTGTTTGTTTGTTTTTTCGAGACAGGGTTTCTCTGTAGCTTTGGTGCCTGTCCTGGAACTAGCTCTTGTAGACCAGGCTGGCCTCAAGCTCACAGAGATCTTCCTGCCTCTGCCTCCTGAGTGCTGGGATTAAAGGCATGTGCCATCACTGCCCTGTGGACCTTGAACTTCTAATATCCTGCCTCCATCTTCTAGCAATGGGTTCGAGTCATAGAGCACCACACTGAGTGGCCTGGAATTGAACCCAGACTGGCGCTCTGGGTCCTGAAATAGGAACTCTGATATGATGGGCTCCTTGAGATCCTGCCCTGGAGACTTCGCCTCCCCACAAAGAGATTCAGCCGTGATTCAGGTTGACAGCACTAACTTTATTACCTTCTCTTGACAGAAAAGAAAGTGAGAACGATGAAGAGAAAGGAAGATACAAGTGAGATCGTGTTTTCAAATCAATATGAAGATCAAAAGAAGTTGGCTTCATCTAAGAGGAGAGGTTCTCTTAGCTACAGTGAAGGTTTGCCTAATCCAACCCTCAAGGTAAAGGATATAGCTCTACTCCGCACTTGGCCGAAGGACTGTATTAGAATATCTGATATATATTGGGAAGACCTTCACTCATCAAACTCCATTTAATATAAGAACTCAGAATTATGAAGCTCTGAGCTTACAGCGAAAAGTAAGACAGGCAAATTCTGACCTTCAAGAAACCTGTGTTTGTTGATTGGCTAAATTTATTAATAACGTAAAATTATCAAATTAATACAGTATATTTTAAATATTTTATCTACTGTATGGGAGTAAATGGTAGAATGATTTTACTTGTTTCCAATTAGATTCAATAGATCTGACTATATTATAAATGCTTGTCAAGATAAGGACACTGTGGCCCATCCCAGTGAATTGTGTGGACATAAAGTTTCATAAGACAAAACAAATGCTCTTAGGAGTGACACGTTCTGTGGCCCCAACCCTAGAAGTCTTGAGAGCAGATTATGGGAGATAAGGTCAGACTTTGAAAAGGTCCAAGGTACAAACTCTCTATAATTAATTGAAGTAACTAAAGCTTTTCCATTTAATTAAATAGGTAGAAAATCTGAGAAAGGGATTAGCGTGTGTAACCATTAAAAATGGAAACACAGAGAACACACCCAACCGAAGTTTACTTTCAATGAAAAAGAATCTGAGACGCTTTCCTAAGTCATTACTAAAATGGATATGGAATTCTGTGGCCTACTAAGCCCTTGGGATCTCTTCCCCTTCACGGTGACAGCCATGGCGTTCTCCGTGTGAAGGAGGCTGTAATGGGATGTCAGTCCACCCTGAGGTGGCCAGGCCTTTAGAACAATAGTTGAGAATAATCTGGAGTTGGCAATGAGCCGTAGGTGGGGCACCGAGTGATACATTTTACAAGATGCCCCACGTCCTGGAAACTTGGTAATAAAGGTGCATAAAATTTTAATCGTCAACTTTTCTTTTAAGAAAGGTAATAAAGCGGATAGGGAAGAGATTAGAAACAGGATAGTCCCAGCATCAGGAGAGGCGGAAGTTCTCCAAGCTAAGGCCGGAATCTTAAAGGGATCGCAAGGCTGAAAATAACTACAAAGGACCTTGACGGTGTTCCTTCGTTTTCATCTGTGCTTTGGAATACCCGAGGCACGGAAACTGCTCGTGCATTCGGTAGAGAAACCTTCCTGATGTTCCATGTCCGACTTCTATTTGTGCTTACAGGGTTATGAGGTCCTAGTCACCAGTATTCTTCTCAGCAATCATTTTTAATAGTTACATTTGTAACAGAAGCTTTGAGATAACCAAAGGATTAGAATAAGATTCTAAGGAAATTGTCATTTAATCAATGTTATCAGAGTGGGAATTCCTTAGCATTAAAACTTAACAGTCAATAATCAATTATATGTATAGCTATTATAAATTTATATATAAGATTAGTGTATATTCCCTCTTAAAATTTTATTTTAAATTGTGTGTACATGTGTGTGTGTGTGTGTGTGTTCATGTGTGTGTGTGGCACATGTATGAAAGGACTTGAGTTTTTGGAGATACCAGAAGATGGTGCTAGATACCCTGAAGCCAGTTGTTCCACGCAGTTGGGAGCCAGGTTCTGGGAACCAAACGCAGGTTCTTTACAAGAACGGTATGAGCTCTTAACTACTGTAGAATCTCTCCAGGCTATTAGTACGTAAGCTGTATGTTGAGACTAAGTAGTGAGTTTGCTTTCATATTTGAAAGTGAAGCTGTGTCAGTTTGCCACTTGAGAGAGAGAGAGAGAGAGAGAGAGAGAGAGAGAGAGAGAGAGAAAGGCAGAAGAGAGAGAGTTAAGAGTCAATTATGGTTTCCCAGTGGGTAATCTCCATAATGTATTTGCATAGTTCATTTCAATGAAGGCAACATATTGCACACACATAATAGGCATTGATACAGTGTGGAGACTGAATTGTTTAATTAACTCTGTCCTCCACGGAGCATACTGTTTTGTTCCGTGCTTTGCTGATCCATCCCTGGAGCTGTCTGTGCCGGTCCTTTGGTCAGTTTGTGAAGCCTCGGGTCCACGATGGCAGCAGCATAGGATGGTTATTGTCCAAACAATGAAGATTATGGAAGGATAGCTGTCTATTTTTTTTTTAAAATACCAACGAAAGACAATGTCCATACTTAAAGCCTGCCTGGTTTTGCCTCACAAGCCACAGTAACAACAGGGCAAGCAATGACAGAAAGAAATCAGTAGTATTATTTTTTGAGTTCTCTTTGAGATCCCCAAGAGTGGAAACTGAGCGTTCCATGATCACTCAGGCCATAAATAGTATATATGTTGCTAGAGCAATAAATAGAAAATACAACATCACGATGACATGCTGAAATGGTGTATCATCTAACGTAAAGTAAGTCTCTCTGGTCATCATTTTACTTCGTCTTTTCTGGACTGATTTTCTAGCCTCGAGATGATGTGTGTTTGTTTCTTGCTCGTCTTCACTCAATTCTCAGAGCAATGGCTCCTATTTTATTCCTTCTTGGGTTACTATTGTGAACAAAATTACAATTCCATCATACGAACCGCTAGGTATGCTTGTGGGAACACCTTTAAAATATGCTGGAATGACAGCTCTTCAGAAGCTAGAAAGGGGTGAAGACTATTGTTCTAACCTTTACTTTTCTCCACCATGGAAAATGCGGATCAGTGTGGGCTACTTGTTCACAACACAGGGAACGCATTCTCTACTTTGCTTGGTCCCACAACCCTAACAGTATTTCTAGAGCTGGGCGGGAAGTGGGGGCTACTCTCTGGACTATACATAGGAGTTGGTGTTTGAGAAAAGCATGTATGTCTTCTAAAGACGCCTCAGGAAGGTCAAGTAGATTGAACGAATCAAACTTTGGAGTATTTTGTAAAAGACGCCTAACTGAGCTAGCACGAAAGCTCAAAATGTTGTCGGTTTAGACGGAAGGCCTAGTTGGGATCGCTCATCCCAAATCCGCTCCATGTGGCTAGAGGCTGCCAAAGGTGTCTCTGGGACATTAATTATCTCCTGCTTGCTTAGGTGTGTTTCTTTGTTCCTGTGTTTATTCAAGAGGGCAGCCCTAAGTCATATCCTGATATCAGTCATTGTTGCAGCTCATGAGAACCACAGTGGAAATTTGTTTTATGAACCGGGAGCCTTCCCTGTAATTAGCCAACAGCTCAGTGAGCCCAGCGAGTCTCGAGAATGCTGCACATCTACCAAACTCTGCTTATTTTCTGGAGACTAAACATAGGATACAATTAAATATTTTATCAACTCTTTGGCGAAAACATCAGAATCTGTTTGCCAACAGCCAGGGCATGTCCAGTATCTGGGTGGGTTAAATGCTATGGTAAATTCGTTTTAATGGGTTGTCATCATGATTTTGAAGCGAGGGAGTTTATCAAGGTTGGTGTGACCAAATTTTTAGAAGTCGGTGGCTAGAAATACAAATGTGTGTAATGGCTCAGGGTGGGAAGAGCTGGGAAGATTGTTGCGTATCTTGCATAACGAGCACAGAAGGTTGATGATCCGCAGTCTCTAGCCTGAGTTTGTTTCAATCCCAACAAGTCATCAGCAGAGCACATCTTCCTTCCTTCCCTTCCTAACGAGCCATTTTTTGGAGTCCCTAAAACATGTGGATGACTTCGCTCAAGATTGAGAAATCAGAGAAAACCAAGTAAGATATTCTCACATCCTGGATACCCAATTCTCAGCGACCATGACGGGAGTGCTGGTGATTGCCCCAACTCCTTTGAAGTGGACCAATTTTGCTAAGAAATGAGGCAGAGTGGAGAGTAGGTACACTTCCCAGAGTGATGTAAGACACCACACTTAGAGGAAGCGGTTCCCCCCACTCAGTTTTAAATGACTCTTTTATTAAACCCTCCTTTCATTACACAAAACAAACTTTCTCTGCTTGATTCTGGAAAGCACAGCGATGAACACCTTTCTCTCAGATCTGTTGTCTGGGATCCCTGAGATCACCCCTATTTTTATCTTATTTTACTTTGAGCATAAAGTTGATGGAGTAGTAAGATAAGTGACTCGCAAGCCTTTCAAAGAATGACACTTCAAGGTGGGTCAGAGGCAACAACTCTCTCCTCCTCCGCTTTGAGAAAGCAAGAAGCCCAAACTAAAAACAAAACAAAATGTGAGGGGCATTCTGTAGAAAAAGGCAGCTCTTAGGCCAACACTGCAGAGCCAGCGGAGTGTGTTAAAGCAGAAAAAAGTGACCCTGCCTCTGAATCACAGGCTCCTGCAACAGCCCTGGCCAGCCACCCCAGCGGCACCATGGGAAATCAAGATGGCATCTCCAAACCCCTGCCCTTACATACTGGCATAATAAATGCTTTGCCCCCTGAGTAGAATAACTTTGTCTGTCTTCTCATTCACTCTCCACATGATTTGCACGGTAAAGGAACTGTTCCCCAGAAGTTTAAATCAGCTTCCTTGAGTCCCTGTTGCAGAATGAGGACATTAAGGCAACCAGTAAAGAGGCAGGGGAGACAGAGAGTAACAAGAATGGGAACACAATCACTGCCCAGGACATGAGCATCGAGGATGACTTTCTGTGACTGTGTGTGTGTGTATGTATATAATATGTGTGTTATTGTCTTTGTTAATATATATATATATATATATGAACCAAACTGTGAAGGAACGAACTTGGGTTTAATATCCAGAAGTGTGAATTCCCCCAGTTATGTTCCCACCTGGAAGCGTCACTCAGAGACTGGAGGAGGGTGGCATCCTGTCTTTTGTCTTCTGATTGGTCCCTTCGGCCTCACATTGAGCTCTAATAGTCATTGTTTTGCATCTGCATAAGGACTCTGAGCTTTAAATGGAAAGATAATCTTGAATGGCTAGTGCCAGAAATAGTACATGGCAGCTTACTTCAAAATACAGCTTTTCCTTCTCCCGAGATGCCGTTTCCAGCGTGGCTTTTATTGGCTTTCTGGGAAGACTGCCACGGAGACCGAGGTCACAATTGCCTTTCTGCTCACTACCTGGGCAGTCCCAAAGGCAGCATTCCACAGCCACCCAGCTCGTGCACACCCATAGGCGTGCAAGGATACTTATTTGACTTCGACTTTTCCACATTTTCTTCCTGGCTTGCTTTTAAATCCAGGGGAGGCAGAAAATGCTTCCTGGGCGGGGAATCTAGTTCATAGAGGAACAGACTCCCCGCAAGGCACTGCAGGGTGAGCCAGCTCTCCATCTGGCCGCTTGTCAGTCCGCGGCTGGGGATCTCGTGAACGGCACTGTCTCTCAAACCAAGGAGAAGGAGCTCTTGCTAATGTCCTTTGGATTGTTTGTAATTATCTCACTTTCATGGTGACCGTGGAGCTTGTGCTCTGAAGTCTTAGTTGATAAGTTAATAGCAGCGTAAAAACAAACTGCTGGGGCAGGCTTTATCTTCATAGTGCCGATTACCCAATTGAAGAGTTGGTTTTTCAACTAATTTTCTTTAGCATCCCGGCTCCCTACCACGCGGCATGGCTTGCCTAGTATGCATGCCACTTTGTGGCTCTGAACTTCCCAGGTTTTTTTTGTTGTTGCTGTTTAGGGGCAACCCAGGTTAGAAAAACGAGGCACACGCCTTTTATCCCAGCACTTGGGAGGCAGAGGCAGGAGGATCTCTGTGAGTTCGAGGCCAGCCTGGTCTACAAGAGCTAGTTCCAGGTCAGGCTCCAAAGCTACAGAGAAACCCTGTCTCGAAAAACTAAAATTTCTAAGTCGTTCCTCTGTCGGGACAGGTAGTGTGCCCTGTTTCTCATTCAGAAGCTTTTCCCAAACTAGCACCTTTTTTTCTTGGCTTCAGATCTCAATGATGAAGACAGGCAGTGTTTGGTATGGAACTTCTTTCCGCTGGTGCCATATGAATTATGTTATATTTCTCTTTATCATTGTCATTTAAAAATATCATAAAGTTCAAAAGAAAATCTACCAAGGAGAGGAAAAACAAAGTAACAAAAAGCTCATCAGATTTCCAGTCTTTTAATACACTATTCACAATAGTCATAAAGAGGAAGACTTAAAACTTAATAATTATTCCAAAAAGAAGACAAAAATAATTTCAATTTTAAAATTTAAAAATTTTAAATTTTAACTTTTTTTTTTTTTTTTTTTGGTTTTTCAAGACAGGGTTTCTCTGTGGTTTTGGAGCCTGTCCTGGAACTAGCTCTTGTAGACCAGGCTGGTCTCGAACTCACAGAGTTTTTAATTTAATACAAACAAATTTATTGCCTGCATGAGTTAATTATTTAAACACACTCTCAATAACGCAAACATACTTAACTTCACATAATTAGGAGAGCAGAGAATCCAAACCAGAAATACGTAAGAACGTTCAATTAAAGTATCTCATCCCTGAAGCAGTTATCTGTTTCATCTACGACACACACAGAGGTTCACAGAGGATTCGGTCTCCAAGGAGATGTCCAGCCTGCAGACCTATGACTCATGCGCCATCATTACGTCACAGCCATCGCCGCCGCATCATCCGCAACACCTCGCTCTGGTCCCCCCAGTATGCGTACCTGCCATTATGCAGAGGCTCCTCGGCCCCTCCGCGGTATTCCAGTTGGTGCCAGTCCTCCGAGAAATAGGAAGCTGGTTACTGCTTAAGCCCACAATTTCCACCTTTGAAAAGCGGGCGAGATGCTGCTTCTAAGGAAATAGAAGAAGCGGGAAGTAAGAAACTCAGAAACTCAGGTGGAAACCATCACACTTGCAAAGGGATGTCCTGTCTCTCACCCGAGATTCCACCTGATTCTGGACCACACTCTTCTGTGCTGTTTGGGTTTTATTTCCCCCCTTCCTTCTCTTTGGAAATTGTTCTCTTTTGAACTGTCGATTTTAACATGAGAGTCTAATTTGCTCCTCTGATGCGTGTTTACTTTACCAACATTCTTAGGATTATCTGTGTCAGCTGACTTCTGCCCCCTGGGCTGAATTGCTGATGGGGCTTGTGTATGCCTGTGGAGGGGGTAGTTGAGGGACCTAAGGTGTGGGAAGCAAACAGTGCACTGGTCCTCTGGTTTAAGTAAGGGGCTAGAGACGAAGAAGCTCACATGTTTAGACTCAATTGTGCCAGAGGAAAAAATCTGTCCAAATAAAGCTTTAAAATTGATGCAAATATTCTTTCATCTCTTCGTTGCAAATAGCTATCAATGTTCCACTAATACTCCAAACTTGGGGGAGTAATAATAATTTATTCTGTACATTTCCCTAACTTTTTAATGTCTTGTAAATTCTACCTAGAGACTAAGGTTACTGCAAAGGGTGGCTTGGAAACAGGCTATGGTTGATTTCGGTTTTTCTGCCCAAAATTATGTGAAGGTAACTCTGAGCATCATTTTCTCGAGGTATCTGTTGTGATAGTAAGTTATTCAGTTTTGACTTAAAGAATCTCCGTAGCAACTTCGGCTAAGAAGACATGTTTAAACAAATTGTCTCTTTTCTAGTGTAGCTTAATAATAATGATGAGATTCAAATAAAAAGAAAGAGGGAAACATGAATGGCTTGAAGCTTTCAGATCTTAAGTCACAGGCAGCTTTCGGCGAAACAAATCAAAACAGTCATTTTTTAAGGTTTGAACAAAAATGGGGACTTTTAACTTAGGAATGGTGCTAACATCTGCTGGGCAAACAGTTTGCATGGCCTTTCCTGAGCTTCTCACTCCACCCCATCGGCTCGGTCTCTCGTACATTGAGGAGTGTGGTGAGGGCACCACGGTAGCAATTACAAAGCCAGCATCCAGTTAAAGACTGCAAATTTCCCATTTTTAGCCTCAGCTGCAACGTAAGGATGTCCCAAGGGTGTCCTGTGTGGACTTCACAGGAAGAAAAAAAAATAAATGGCTTGATTTGAAATCCCAATAAAGCCAAAATTGCGACAGAACAAGAGAGAGAGAGACTTTGGAAGGGCCAATTGACACAAACAAAACCCAACTAAATGACAAGGCACGCACTTAAAAGAAGTTATTGCACGCTCTGAGATGTTTTCGTTTGGAGCACAGTGTTTCATCTACTAAAGGGAAACATTTTAGGAACAATGATTTGAAGATTTTAGTGGGAAGCGGCTCCAAAAGTCAGGATTAGAGATGTGGGGTTTGGGTAGCTTTGGTGTAAAACAGCCCTGAGTGTGCAGCCTCTGCCTATGCTTCTTGGTGTTGCCTAGATGTAGGCTGCACTGATATATAATATATAATCATATTATATATATTATAAGTGAGTAGTTTCAGAATTATGCATGTATAAAGTGTATTTTGATCAAATCCGGCCCTGTTCCTTCACCATCCCCTCCCCTGGCCATAACCCTACCACATTTCTCTCCTCACTTCCTGTACCCCAGGCCCCAAGACTCCAGTTGGTGTTGCCTATGGGTGTAGTTTCGGGTCACCTACTGGAGCGTTGCCCCAAGTCGACCAGCGAGGCTTCTTTCTCAGTGAACACAGAGACTCACAGTGGACCAAAGTAAAGAGAATCCATGACAAAGGAGTACTCAGCCTTAACTGGGATCTCTAAATAACACCCTCCCCCTCAGGGCTCAGGGATCTGGGTGGAAAACGGGGTGGGAAAATGTAGGAGTCAGGTTGAAGAGGACATCTCTGAGATGGTGTTTTATAGATACGATTCCAGAGATGACAGGTACATGACTAGTTCGGCTTCCTAAGGCTCAGAATTCTCCATACAAGGTGGGCGTTAGAGGAAGATATTAGCCTCAGAGCCATAGTAGAAGTTTGGAGACAGTAAAACAATTATTGTAGTTCGTGACAAAGGCATAGGCATAAAATGGATATTATAAATTATTACCCAAACGAAACTATTGAAGGATTATGGTTATTGACAGTATATGGCATCAGGGGATATAAATTCAATAAATACTAACAGTCAGTGGCAACCATAGCTTTTATGATGACTTTAGAAGCAAAGTGATTTTGCCAAATTGCATGAGGTAGGGCTGTCCACTACAGACAACCCGGAGTACTTTGGAACTGGATGCTGTCGAGCTCCTGGGAGAGTGAGCATGCCGATAGGAAGGAGCCTGCATTTCCAAACAGGCCTGTTTACTTAGCAATTAGACCTGAAAGAGTCAACCACTGTGATGTCTCACAGTAAGGAAAGACCAAACATTCCTCCAGTCTTTTAACCTGCTAGAGAAATCCTCTCTACACAGCGACAATAAAATTTTCTAAAAGCAAAACCTACTTTGGTACTCATCTATTTGGAAGTATTTAAATAGTCTTCACACGGTCAGTTCAAATCCAAAACCACACTGCCAGGTCTTCTGGAATGGCCCTCAATACTCCTCTCATGGGTAGCAGTACTGTGCTTGCCCTGGTTAGGCCACAGTGCTGGCAAGCTGCCTGAAAACCAGCGGTCTTCAGCGCTTCTATGGCTTCGTTTAGTCCAGTTTCTCCTTTTTAGAAGGACCACTTTGAACTCTCAATCATGCTGATGATGCTCCAGGGTGCATTCCCAGCCTGCAAAGCGACAGTGAATCTCTCTGTTTACCACTAGACAGAGAGTCTTTAGGGACACACATAGTATCTTCTTCATCATGTAGAGACCGCAACTGTTTGTAAGAATTCACTATTCTTACAGTTCTTAGAACGTTTTGGCCACGCCTTCTGTATGCCAGACAGAAAATCTCAATTCTAAATTTTAATCCCTTGGATTAATAGCAACAGGTTGCCAACAGTGGAATTTCTCGAGTTCTTAAAAGCATACATTGAAGACCAGCCTGGGCTATATGCTTGTTCAAAGATTTGCCTGGGGCAGAACTGGCTTGATTGATCCTATCTCAAGGGGCAACTGCAAACGGGGGGCCAATGTGTTATATCTGAAGAGCAATCACCAACATAGTGTGTATTCCAGTATTAGGAAACTGAATTGTCCTTTGCCGTAAAGTCACGTGACATTCAACGAGATCAGCTGATGTGTTGTTCATCACACTTCACACCGCTCGTCTTCTGTGCACTGGTGGGATACTAATAACAGTGGGGCGATTAGGCACAGTTCGTGCTAAATGAAAGTGAGCTTCCCACAATTCCATAAGCACACCCAGTGTGCCTTCATTGTATTAGAATTAAGGTTTGCTCCCAAGATTAGAACTACAGCTTCAGTCACTTCCTTAGACCTCCCCCGGATACCTTTAATAATCAATATAACAAATGTGGCTGTATTTTATTTCATGATAGAGTTCTGAATTTGTAGATTATCTTCATATTTAATTTTTTTGCTTAACAATAGGTTGTCTTTCATTCTTTGGCATCTTTAGACTTGCCCCAGGCTACTACTGCCTTAAGCATTGAGCTTAAATGGTTTATTGACATTAACCTGATGCGGATATACCTCGTTTTTGTCCACCTCTCTTCATGTGTGAATTCTGCATGTAAAACAAATCTGCTCGGTTCACACGAATATGAAACTATGTCCAACTCTATTTCCCAATGAGAAAATAGCCGTAATTATGGAATCTGTAAAAGCATTCAATTACTGCTCCCTTTTCTTTGAAGTGAAATGATATGTCGATTGTTCAATTAAAAATACAGTAGCTTATCTGTGCGGAATATATTTGTCCCCCGACAGAAAGCCGCTCATGGCCTGGGAAAGCTCCTTTCCCCAATTATGCCATTCAGTGCGTTTAACCATTAACCTGGAATGAGCAGATTCGTTAAAGAATAAAGGAATCATAAGTCTTCATTGTTCTTGCTAAACTTTCCTGTGGTTTGGCGTCTGGAAAACCTCAAATATCCAGGGAAGATGGGCCGTTCTCGCTCCTCAGAGGGGTGGTTTCTCTGCAAGTATGATGCAGAGGTGATGGAAGACTGAAGGCAGAACTTGCAAAGCCCTTGTAGAATCGGAGAACTCGTGTAAAATGTCCATGGTAGTAGAACTATCAAACTCTCAGGTTTCTCATTCATGCTTCTCTCAATGGTAGGAAAGACGGTTTTGGGGTTCCCCACCTACGTTTTTACTGGCTTCTTTTATGAGTCCGCTATAAATGAAAATAATGCCATCAAGGTCAAGATAAGAGGGGAAAAAGACACATTTGTTTAATTTACTTTGGGATCACATATGCTTTGCGAAAAAAAATAATTTTTAAAAAATACAGGCTCTGTTGAAAGTGGTTTTGAGCACATTTTAGGAATTGGTTGTTACTGGCATAAGCCATTAGTGACTAAGACGGAAAAAAAAATCAGATCTTAAGTCACCCTTTCCTTAGACACGCGATATTCCTTACGAATCGAAAAGGAACTGTAGAAAAGAATATCCTGGAGGTGATTATCAACTGGAGGGTACACTCTGTCCGCGGGTACCAGTGAGTGAAAGGCTTGCGGTCTACCTGTTTACCTGTACTCTGTACCTGTTTACCTGTACTCTGTGGGTACCAGTGAGTGAAAGGCTTGCGGTCTACCTGTTTACCTGTACTCTGTACCTGTTTACCTGTACTCTGTGGGTACCAGTGAGTGAAAGGCTTGTGGTCTACCTGTTTACCTGTACTCTGAACCTGTTTACCTGTACTCTGTGGGTACCAGTGAGTGAAAGGCTTGTGGTCTACCTGTTTACCTGTACTCTGAACCTGTTTACCTGTACTCTGTGGGTACCAGTGAGTGAAAGGCTTGTGGTCTACCTGTTTACCTGTACTCTGAACCTGTTTACCTGTACTCTGTCCGCGGGTACCAGTGAGTGAAAGGCTTGTGGTCTACCTGTTTACCTGTACTCTGAACCTGTTTACCTGTACTCTGTGGGTACCAGTGAGTGAAAGGCTTGTGGTCTACCTGTTTACCTGTACTCTGTCCGCGGGTACCAGTGAGTGAAAGGCTTGTGGTCTACCTGTTTACCTGTACTCTGTACCTGTTAACCTGTACTCTGTGGGTACCAGTGAGTGAAAGGCTTGCGGTCTACCTGTTTACCTGTACACTGTGGGTACCAGTGAGTGAAAGGCTTGTGGTCTACCTGTTTACCTGTACTCTGTACCTGTTTACCTGTACTCTGTGGGTACCAGTGAGTGAAAGGCTTGTGGTCTACCTGTTTACCTGTACTCTGTACCTGTTTACCTGTACTCTGTGGGTACCAGTGAGTGAAAGGCTTGTGGTCTACCTGTTTACCTGTACTCTGTACCTGTTTACCTGTACTCTGTGGGTACCAGTGAGTGAAAGGCTTGCGGTCTACCTGTTTACCTGTACTCTGTACCTGTTTACCTGTACTCTGTGGGTACCAGTGAGTGAAAGGCTTGTGGTCTACCTGTTTACCTGTACTCTGTACCTGTTTACCTGTACTCTGTGGGTACCAGTGAGTGAAATGCTTGCGGTCTACCTGTTTACCTGTACTCTGTACCTGTTTACCTGTACTCTGTGGGTACCAGTGAGTGAAAGGCTTGTGGTCTACCTGTTTACCTGTACTCTGAACCTGTTTACCTGTACTCTGTGGGTACCAGTGAGTGAAAGGCTTGTGGTCTACCTGTTTACCTGTACTCTGAACCTGTTTACCTGTACTCTGTCCGCGGGTACCAGTGAGTGAAAGGCTTGTGGTCTACCTGTTTACCTGTACTCTGTACCTGTTTACCTGTACTCTGTGGGTACCAGTGAGTGAAAGGCTTGTGGTCTACCTGTTTACCTGTACTCTGTGGGTACCAGTGAGTGAAAGGCTTGTGGTCTACCTGTTTACCTGTACTCTGTACCTGTTTACCTGTAGTCTGTGGGTACCAGTGAGTGAAAGGCTTGTGGTCTACCTGTTTCCTCAAGCAGGAGAGAAAGAGATGCACACGTGTGCGAGAAAAAGAGAGGTCACACCAAGCTGCAGGAATCTTCCTCAGAAACACAACTCAAGGTTCATTTTTTTTTTTCTGAGACAGGGTTTCTCTGTGGTTTTGGAGCCTGTCCTAGAACTAGCTCTGTAGACCAGGCTGGTCTCGAACTCACAGAGATCTGCCTGCCTCTGCCTCCCGAGTGCTGGGATTAAAGGCGTGTGCCACCACCGCCCGGCTCACTTTTACGCGTTCTTAATGAGTTCATTCCTACAAAGCAAACTTGCTATAGCCTTTTTATACAAAGAGGGAAACAAACCCTCAATTTTGCTTGTCCTTGCCGGTGGCTGACGAGAGCTCATGTATCCATGTCCCCAGTTTCCTTTTGAAGCTAGGTTTTTGTTTGTTTGTTTGTTTGTTTTTTTAAATACACTAGGCCATAAATAGATGACCACAAATGTTTGAGGAAAGCTGAATTCCCTTTCTCACAGCCTCTGCTCATTGTCCCTGCCTTCTTTCCCTCTGAATGGCGGCTTATTATACACGTTTTTATACAGCTATATATGGAGAAGACAGCCATAAAAGAATTTCATGAAACAATTGGAAGATGCCACAAGAGCCACATGAAGAGAGAGCTTTAAAAAAAAAGAAAGAAAGAAAGCTTGAACTAAGTTTTCCTCCTTCATCTGTAGTAGCTCAAGCAACTTGGGTGCGAGGGAACGCTAAGAGAGCAGGTGGGACCCAAGAGGCTGTGGCTGCCTCAGTACAGAGCCTGTTTGGAAGTGGGATGCTTCCGGGATGGAAGATGACTTCCTGTGTTGTTAAGGAAGTGCAGAAGCCCCAGGTTTTTCCAAGTGGACAAGTAGCAGCGTGTGCTTTATGCCCAATTCCTTCTTCTTTTTTTTTTTTATTTAATACGGTTTAGTGCAATACTTCCAGCCTTGCTTTAATAAATCTGAGGCGTGCTCAGAGAGCCTGGTTCTGAGATACTCCCCAAAGAGGACAACGAGAATGAGAAAAGGAGGCCCCTCTCTGGCAGGGGCGGTGGGCAGGGAGCACGTGACAAAGAGCGGCGGACAGAAATGTGTTTTTCTAAACAATTTCCATTTAATCAGAAATGTGTTCTGGATTTACATTTATTTACAGTAGAATTATCGAAATGTTCCCCGGGAAGAATAGTTTCCCTCTGAGGCGTCTGAAGTCACCCTTCCGGAAGCCACATTTTGCCATAAGTAGAAAAACTCCACACCAAAAAAAGCCAGGGTTTTGTTCCAGACCCTAACCCTGCAATTTTGTGTGGGTTTTGGACTTGGCACGAGGCATGATCCCATCCCTAATCACAATCCACAATAGTACAGCATGTGACCGTGGGGACAGAAGACGGACTCTTGAAATACACCAGTAAGCCTACTGGGGATGGCAGGTCGTGCTTTCTCCTCTGTCAGCGGATCCCACGAGGGGTTTCCTTTAGTTACATACATCTTTGCCCCCCGATTCTTAGACACATGGAGAATAGAAGCTTGGGCACAGTGTATGACACGTTCTCTATGCCAGCTCATGGCTCATGACACTCAAATTGTTCTTCACCCGTTCTGATTTCTCGGGGCCTAAAACCCACGCCACCCACGCCACCCACGCCACCTCCTCAGCGCGGTCTACAAGGTCCCTGCGTTTGAACGCTCAAGAGAGAGCTTATTTGTAAATTTTCGTTGGGCAAAGGCAGGCCATAAAACAGAGACCTCGGGATTTCCACCTACACTCACTAAGTTGGAACGTTGTTTGTCCTCGGCCCTCTTTATTGGAGAGAAAGGAATGTCTTGTCTGAGTCATCCCAGCTGACACAAGCACTATTCGCCTTCTGTGGGGCTTTGATGGAGGCCTGGTTAATCTCGACAGACTCCTAACCGGGCTAGCTCGGCTTCCTGTAAACGGGGCACCACCCAGCCTTCTAGATAACGACCCGCTCCACCCTGGGTGATGGGCTGAGGGCCTCCTCCTCTTGGTTATTACCCGCCACCTCCTAACCGCCGCAGGTCACCACCTGGGTCATTTACTACTTCTACTGTGTGCGGAGCGCCAAAGGCTCAGAGCAACGAAAGCACTAAGCGCGTCTCCAAAAGGCATTTGTTAGCAAGCCCCTGTGCCCTGAACTATTATTTACGGGAAACATTGTAATTGTGATAAAATTACAGATTACAGTCTCTCTCAGACTTCCTACAGTTAACCTCTACCCATTATCCGCCTATATGGACTGGTCCACTGAGCTACTTGGAAAAGAGCCACTCGCTCAGGCCCTGGGAGTGGAGTTACAGAGAGGGAGAGCAACTTCTATGAGGATTCTTGCTTTATAAAGTGTCAGGTTATTTATAGAAAAAAAAATGAGACAGTAAATTGCGCTTTCTTTTAAATCTGGCCTTTACTGCACTGTATAATTTATGGTAATATAATAAGCGATTTGAAAATAAAGATTTGAGACATTTTAGCATTAGTGTTTTTTAAGACAAAACAAACGTTCAAAATAAAACCTAAACCACCAAAGTGAACTCTGTCATTAAATGCCTACTTTTTGCTAAAACTGGAACCCAGGCGGTTCCAAATCTCAAACTCTTCAGTTGTGACCTCTTGCAGAGAGAAAAAAAAATAATTGCATTATTTTTCTGTGGCATGAAGGCATTATGGCTGGTTATCTTCCCCCTCCCCAAAGTCCAAGTAGATCCGCATCAGCCGCTATTAAACGGGATTAATGAACTTAGAAGACTTTAAATAACAGTATGGGATTTCAGAGATGAACAAACAACCTATAATATTTCAGGCTCCTGACGAGGGGTTATCTCAGCTCGGCCTCATCAAGCCTCATTGAGTCGGATGCCGTTATGCACGTATAAATCAGTCTGAACTTTTGAGCTTGCATGAAATACATTCTGTTCCAATGTTCTTTTCCTGCGCGTGCTATGCAATTGACTACTAGCATACTATTGTGCCAGGAATAAACGTGAGAAGCACTGCAAATAGTAGAGGCCAGACAGTTCAGCTGAGAAGCTCAAGGTTGTGAAGCCACACGGTCACCTCCATTCACTGATGTCCCTGTCACGTAGGCAGGGAGCGCTGTACTTTTGAAGACATCCCTATAGTCAGGGCCATCAAGGTAGACTCTAACCTCTCTGTCCCAGCAATGTATACCCACTCCTTTGTCTAAAGAAGAGGCATCTAGAATCTCAAATCATTACATTTTGCTGCCCAAAGTCATTCACTGCTCCTACCTCCTTTCTGGGTAATAAAATACAGGGGGGGGGGGGAATCACTGGGAAGTCTCAGGTCACACAAAAGCCTTGCTTGTATCTAGGAAGCTCGCCACACCAAGGATCGAGGATGCATCTGTATTAGTTGCTTTCTACCGCTTTGATAAAATACCAAGGGTACTTACAAGAGGAAGCTTTTAATTAGCCTTATGGCCCAGAGGGTTGTCGATACTGTGGCAGAGCAAAGGCGTGGTCCAAGGGACCGCTGAGAGCTCGCATCTCAAACTTTACCGAGAAAGAAAAGAGCCAGCTAACTAGAAATGGCACCAGTTTTTGTTTTGTTTTGTTTTTTGGACACCTCAGAGCCAGTTCCCAGGGATCCATTTCCGCAACAAGCCACACCTGTTAATCCTTTCCAAACAGTTCCGCTGTTCCGCTAACCAGGGTCCACGTGACTGACATATGTGATTGGGGTCGTTTTTATTCAAACCCCCACAGCCTGAATAGGCTTTGTACAACAACAATTCACGTCACAGTGTCAACGCAAGTATGCGGAACAGTCAAACAGGGACAGCCCCTATCCCCCCGAAGTCTTTTCAAACCCTACAGTGTTGCTAGGTCTACAAAGCCAGCTACACCTGGAGACCATGATCAAAGCGCATGGAGCTAAAACCACAGCCTGCATTTTAACGCAAGCCCCAGAAAACTATACGTACGTACGTCGGAGCTGGGGAACTACGTTTCGGAGCATTTTGTCCTCAATATGTGGGTACGGGCACACCTTACCAGTGCCACCTGGGCTGCTTCGTCAAATCCCTGTTTTGCTCACCATCTGGCTCCCGCTTGGGTCTCCAGAACCAAGATTTCGGTGGGTGAGGCCCAAGAATCTGCCTCATCAACAAGGTCCTCAATGCTCAAAATGTGGCCCCTGGCCAGGGAGAATGGGAGAAAGGAGATGCAGACTGCCGGGCCCCGCTGCTGACTTCCAAATCCGTGCCTGAATTTTAACAACGGTTTCTACATACACTAGCGTCTGAAACTCATTGCCCCATGTGATTCTCATATATAACTTTATTTTTTTCTTAATTAGAAAGTATTGTTCTATACATAGACTTGGGGGGGGAACGTAGGATGCAGGCTCCATTTCCTGATGGCACCTGACTTTTTTCCTTCTTCAGCACAATCCTGCCCCTCACGAAGCCTCTAGTGCCCGTTGCGAGCCCTTCATCTTACTCTTTGCACCATGTCAAAGCTGAGGACGGTGGTTCTCAACCGTTGTAATGCTGCGATCCTCTGATGGGAGTTCCTCATGTTGTGGGGACCTCAAACCATCAAATCATCTTCTTTGCTACTTTGTAACTGTGATCTTGCTAGCGTTGTGAACTGTAATGCAAACAACTGATATTTGACTCTGGAAGGCGTCCTGACCCACGGGTTGAGAGTCACTGGCTTAGAGGGAGGTTTGGGTTCTGACTGGGTCATCTTCTTACATAAAGAACTGGAAGAGAGGCCCAGGCTAGGCTAGCAAGTCCTGAGCATGTATTTCATGAGGTCAGTTTCAGTCCAGGGTGCTCTGAGGGGTCTTAGAAGAGAAAGCGTGTGCTTGGTGTGAGAGATCCTTTTGTAACATAGACACTTTGCCCTTGGGAGGAGGGTGGACGGGTCAGAACAGGGCTTGGTATCAAATCCAGGATGCTTTTTCTTTCTTTAGTCTAAAGGTGATCTTGCTGACAGTGGCAGGTACCAGGGACTTTATAAACACACCATACAGGAAGACCATGCTCAGTTTCACTAGCACAGACCCCGATATCATGCCAATCTTCCTGATATCATGCCGTCTCACCAATCTGCTGAACAGTCCGTGTAACCATCAGCAAGTCATCGCCCTGAGTTTGGCGGGCCGTAAATGAGAGCGAAAGTGAAAACGTACACCAGAATTACTACGAGAGTTAGAATAAAACTTAAAGCCATTAGCATAAAGCCTACAACGTGAGTCCAGTGGATATCAGGCCCGTGTCAAAGAAGGAAGAGAAGGAGTACTATGGCTAAGTGATTGGGAAGCAGAGTGCTCCCTTAAAAAGGCACACCTTGGCCTTTAGGATGCTACTGTTTGTAACTGTGTGCAAAGGGTTTACTATACTTAAGTTAGTGCCCAGCAAACAAACAAACAGAAGAGGAGATGGGAACAGCAGAGATGGAGTTCATCCAGGGAACAGAGAAATGATTGGAGGGCCCCAGCTGTGAAAATTTGGCTAGAATTTAAGAGGAAGCAGATAGGGTTTGTGGAGACATTTGGAAGAGTGGTACCTAGTCACGATGCGGAGAATTTTATAGCAAAGGCAGAAGACTGAGATTCAGGAGAGGGGCTGAGTATAATATAAGAGGAATGAAAACTGAGCCCAGAAGTTCCCAGTAAGGAGGTAATCAGTGATGTTATCGCTGATTGCTGCGGATGGATTGGGAGGGCTGGCGGGAGTGGAGTCAGATCGTGGAGAGCTGGTTTCTCTTTCCGAAAGCACAGTATTCTAAATGAAGACGTAAAGAAGGACTGATCACCCCTGAACAGGAGGGGGAGCTCTGAAAAGATGGTCAGGGACAGCTTGCTTTTAGCCATGCTAGAGAAGAGAGTTTCTCCGAGGCGTTCTCTGGAGGGACGCCATGTGCATCCAATCTGACGCTGCTAGATTCTGGGGAATAACTGAGGACGGAGGGGAAAATCACTCCCAAGAAAAGAATAGGAGAACGAAGGTAAACGCTCCTTAGTAGCATCCCAAAAGAAGTGGGGTGAAATCAGGACATGTGTCGCAAACACGTCCCTATAGATCCTATTCTTACAAAGGATAGATATGTTTGTCTTGGAGCCTGTGGAGGGTGGGCATGGAGAAAGGAACAGAAAACCTTCTGTAACACTTAAGGCACTGAAAAATGAAAGAAGCCTGCGGTTAAACATCCACTTTGGATTTGGTTATCTGAATATGTCTGGGTGGGCTGGCTTTTACGTAGGATCGATTTTACAGATAATTGCTTCATAATTCCCCTGTCTGGTAGATACTACTTCTGGCTCTTAGATGTTTCCCTGGAGCCCTGAACTGTCACCGTAGTCCCTGACTTACAATCAAAACCGAACGAGGCATTTGGAAGGACAAAGCCATGTTCTGCATCAAACCCCGTGACACGCCACACTGACAAGTCCTGAATTCCACACTTCAAAACATCTGGTAAAGCTCCCATGGTCCACACACCCACTGAGAGCTTCTCACTCCAAATTTAGTTAAATAAATCGTTAAGAATGTGTCTTTATTACGTAAACAAAAGCTTCAAGGAAACCTAAATGCTCTCGGGTATTGTAAGCACAAGTCCCACAGATAGTCCTAGGGTCTCGGGGACTAAATGGTTATTTGACAATAATTTTAGAACAAAGAATACAATACTGAATGACTGCCTTGCTTTTAACTATTATGAATAGAGTTTGCTCAGAAAATTCCAGTAATCGATAATTGATACTTAGCGTGGTTATTTCTGCCCCACAAGAAAATATGTATATGCTCAAAATATTTTGTTGTGTTTTGAGTAAAATTTAAACCTTGAAACTTCTGGCGCCGTGCCTAGAGTAATTGTTTCCTAGCGAAACATTTTCCATAACAATAATTAACTTTGAATTTATGAAAGTGTTAAGGACATTCTAACATTAAAATGATAATTGACTACAGGAAAGCTAATTTTAAACTGAGTCTAAATGCCTAATTTATAAATTATTTGAATTCATTTTCTCACAGGACCTGGAGTGGCGCTTCTCAAACTTTTATTTTATTGATTTATCTATTTTACACCCTGACTGCAGTTTCCCCTCCCTCCTATTCTCCCAATCCCTGCCCCCACATCCCTTCTGCCCCACCCCCACCGCCTGCCCTCTCCCACCCACCCCTCCTCCATTTCTCTTCAGAAAAGTGGATACCATGACTATCAACAAATCATGGCTGGCCTCAAACTCACACAGATCCCCCTGCCTCTGCCTCTATTGTGTTGGGATTAAAGGTGTGCACCACCACCGCGTGTGACTGAACTTCCCAAACTTTAATGAGCATAAACCCACCTTGAAGATCTTGACAGACTGCTGAAGCAGTTGAAACAGGGGAGAGAGACCTAAATTTCTGCCCTCACTATGTCTTCCCAGTACTGCTACCCGCTGCTCTCAGGGCACCTTCAGAAGAGCAGGGACTCTGTCTTCCAAAACATGGAACCTACATTTAGTTTACAAAATCCCTAAGGGAATGATGCCTTCAGTCAACTCAAATAACGGTAGCCAAAATGAGATTTCAAAGCTTAGCACCATCCTTACCTGAAAACTTTGTAGATTTGGGCTTTTTAGCTGTGTTCTTTTTCTCTTCTGGAAAGGCAGCTTCTAGTCCGTGACTTGAAGCATTGGTTGGACCCTCATGTGTTACCCTCGTCACTTCCCGTCTTCACAGTGTCCAGAAAACGCTCTCCCAGAATGCTATAGAGAATCTTATAGACCAGCAACATCTTCATGAGAGGGCATGGTGGCGAGCCTTCATTGTCAACTGATTGGATTTAGTGTCACCAAATGGATGATTTCCAGGAGGTGGAACTGATGAGGGACATCCTCTCTGGACCTGGGGGCAGCATCCGGGGGCTGGAGGAAGTGAGTGGGTACCAACACGGGTCAGCCACTGCCTTCCGACTGTAGATACACTACGGTGAGTCTTTCTATATTCCTGCCAGCCTGCCTTCGGCACTGTGATGGCCACACTGTATTCGTTATGGATGCTATCAGACGTTTGAAACAATTTCCGTGCGTATTTGTTTAGGGTGCGTTCTTGCGTCCGGATGCATGTTCGTACGGAAGCCGGAGAAGCTGAAGAAGTTGTTCCTTTTCTTCCATCCCTGGGCTCTGGGGATGCAATGCAGATTATTGGGCTTGCTGCCAGGCACCCTCAGCCACTGAGATATCTTGCTGGCCTCCTGTTTGGTATTTCCTCACAGCCATAGGAGAAGTCAACAATACGGAGTGCTTCCTGGAAGGGATGAACCCAACGCGATCTCAAAGGTCATATCTGCTTCTTTTCATTGTACAGGTAGAAAAGTAAGTATGCTATGAGAATTCCTCGGAATGCTTCTTAGAATTATCTCTATGCAACCCAACAACACTAAATTGTGTTCCCCGTACCGCTGCAAGCTTCTTCGAGATGTAGCCTTTGTGTGATGCTCTAAGGTCTCCTGCAGTTCCCTCAGGAAAGTGATTTTATCCAACTCCAGATGCGCAGGGCCTTTGCTGTTTCTCTTGGGCTGTCCTTTGGGCATGACTGACTCTGAATTTCAACACGCAGTTCATTCACTTCTGCTTCCAACATGCATCTTGTCTCAAACATCAGTTTTCCCAGCGTGCTTTCGTGAAGCCCTAACTCATAATACATTGCTCTTAACGCTATTCATTATTTTTTTTTCTCATCACTTCATGTAGTTCTCACTCTTGTATTTTGTTCTCCCTTGTTTAATGTTTCTCCTGGAAGCTTGGTGGGATGGAGGAATGAGGCTTGTTTTAATCCCCTCTGCCTCCAGGGGCAAGTACATGAGGGGGTCGCTCTGAGTAAGCCACTGGGGACGGAAAGCCTGGCTGTTCACTCTGACCCCCAGTGAGCTTGGAGCTATTGTGGGACAGATGGACAAGCATCCCCAAAGCGCATGCAATGACCAAACGAAGACTCCCACCTTATTCTCAAAAGTACATAATTTTATACAGCTTTGGTGTTCTACGAGTGTTGAACTCCTTACCAACGACCAAGAGTGGATAACTGTAATAAGTGGGTGAGTTTAGACTGTCCAAATGACATGCGAGCCATCCTTAAAATGTCTGTCTTTTTAAAAATGTTATAGACCAATACCACTTGAGTCTGTTTATTATCCACTTCCTATACTCTTCTTTATTTATTCATTTGCATCTCTTTCCACTTCTGTTGAGATTTGGTAAAAATTATGCATCAACTCCCCTCTATGTATTTGATGCCAGAGTTGCATCTTTTCCCATCAGGCTCAGAGTTCCCTTTAACCTGTCAGTGTTCACAGGTTGAGAGGCTACTATCTGCAATCCAATCTGGAATTCAAACGCTATGCAGAAATAAATATTGCTCGACGGTACTGACACCGGCAAAGAGACCATAAGCAGAACGCCCTTCCTCAGGAGCAGAATTCACACGTGTGAATTCTATTTCCTTTTCAAGGAGGCTTCAGAAATTTGAAAGTTATATTACGTTCCAATTATTTCGTTTGTGCCTTGCCTTAGCATTTCCTGGAAACTCTACCTCTGAAATGCAAGATTAAATAAGAAGCTGGACAGTACAGCCTGTTTGTATCTGTGAGTTGGAGTGAGTCTTTAGTAGGTTCAAAATTGCCACGTAGAGAAAACACGTGAATTCCACATCAGGAAAGCCTTGAAGGAATTAGCCAAGGCTACACACGTCTCTTTATGACAACCCCAAATGAATGAACGCGTCGTTGAGGGAGACTTCTGGATTAAGCGATGGCGTTATTTTTACTATTAATTTCTCAAACCGCCTTGGCCTAGTGAACCGTGGCGCTGACTACAGAAGGTAGAGAACACGGGCTTCAGCCCAAACGCTGTCAAAAGCTAAGAAACGGCTCCGACAGACATCAATCTGTTCCTGTTCACAAGGCTGTCTCTTCCTCTCCTCCTCCTCACAGTTATTAGGCAACGGTGTCAGTCATGGGCCTGCTCCTCCTTTCTCCTTTTATTAATGATTTAATACGGATATGTCATTCCTGCTCTATACATCTTTATGCAGACGGCACGACTGTGCATTTTAATGGCAAATCTGTTTCTCACTTAACTACTGAACTGCAAAAAGACTTTGGCAGACTGGTTCCAGGAAAACAAACTGGTTTTAAAAGCAGCAAAAACGAAAACAATGCTTTTTGGCTCCGCTGCTCTTCGGAGCTTGAATAGTGATTACTTCAAAAGCCGGAATCACTTGAGAGCACAGCGTATCAGACGGTTTTGAGACACGGGCTCAGCTTGAGCACACAGTGAAAAGTGCACTCCTTGCTGTGGCTTCAGGGCTGGGCTGGACTAAGGAGACGGGTTCCTTGATAAATCGTAGAAACATTTCAACTATATATAAAAATTCTCACTTATTAGTTAATTCCAAATAGAATATTCCCTTTATTCAGTTTTTAAATACCAACCACTAAAAGTGAATTGGTCTTTAAAATATTAGTGTTTAATGTAAGTATTCAAAAAATATAAAATACATGCACTAAATAATTTATAAGAATATGAAACCCCTGAATCAAATATAAGTGAGGACAGGCTTCATTTATAGCAAATATAGGATAACTCACATTATAATCGTAAATTGTTTAAAATCTCGTGCTTCGAAAAAAATTCCTAATTATATTGACTTTTCCTCATATATCTATTTTCCTGCTTTTCTTTATTATCCTTCCTCTATTTTCTATATATGCACAAGTATCTGTGAAATGTGTTTATTAATTTTAATTCTTTCTTTTTGAAACAAGGGAACCAATCAATCCCTTGTGCAATCTTACCAGCCAGAGTTCTTTTTTTTCTCTTTCTCTTCTGTTTGTGTCTACACGTCAGGAATATGCCTCAACTCCTCATGAGAAGTACTGAAGCAGATAGAGTCTCAACAACCTCATCCGAGTTCCAAGCCTGGATAAATTTTGAGATTACTTTATTTACCAAAAACTCAATTTATGTAGGAGCTCCAAAAGGATCTTCCTAGGGAGACAGAGGCCCAAGCTTATCTGTTCGCAGATTCCCTTCTTTGCTCTCCAGATTTCTGAAAGAACAGGAAGGTCACCTTTAGACCACGTACCTTGTTAAAAGGCAACAAAATTTATTTACAGAGTTGCCGTAGATACTCAAGGAAACACAGATGAAAAAAAAAAAAGAAGTGGGTTTGTATATATATATATGAATCAAGTACCCCCTGAAGGTTGGAAATATAGCAGAAGCCCCACTCACGGAACACATGGTACAGGAGACCAGTCATTGCCAAAGCTGGAGCATGGACTGTACCACAGAAATGGTATCCAGGCTGCTCAGAGCTCAAAAGCATGGGGCCTTCTGCATCTTGCTGGTTTAATTAAAACCCCGAGTGTTCAGCAAGTATCTGGTCTCATGCAAGATGTGATCTGAAGACAACAAACTACATCCACTCTTTCCTCACAACCTTCATACGAAATCCACAGTTTTGGGGACACAGTGCACCAGCTACTGGGGAGGTCTGGTCTATAAGGCCATTTCAGCAGCGATAACACTCATTTGTAGCTGGAGTTACTATCAATTTAATATCACCTAAAGCTTATCACACACACACACACACACACACTCATTGGTCCTGTGCTTGTAGTGATGGTGGACTTTTTATGTTTGCCAAAAAAAGAGAATAATAAAACTGAAGTCAAGATATTGTTGGCCTAAAATTATGTGGTTTTAAAGTATTGAATAGCAATATGGTCCTGAGAGCAGAACTCCTTTAGAACTCTTCAGGGTCGCCTCAGAACAAGATGGGTAAATACAGTATATTGTGTTCCAGATCCTGTCTCCCATAGCCTGAGTCACCTGGATTTTATTCCAATCTGGTCAGCACAAACATTTCCGAAAATAAGATCATAGTATTGATTGAGAAAACAAGATGAACAACATTATTAAGATTTCTAATCTAATGAGGAATAAATTAATCCTAACTCACACGGCTGCTGGTCACAACTCTTATGTATCTGCCACCCACGCGTGCTCATAGCGGCATTTACAAACATAAATCAGAAAGGAGCTGTTGGGTGAGCGGCGAATACATTCTCTAGAGCATCACTTAGGACACTCGTTCATGACAAAGTAAAATGTCACTTTCGTTTTACCGTAAATAAAGGGAATGCAAGATCAATTCTTGGCACAAAGTTATCTGCCACAAGTAAATGTTGTTTGAATATATCATAAGTGATTTATGGCCGTTATTATGATTCCTCATGCTCTGAGTTAGTCGGTCTCGTCTTTTTATAGCTACATTGACTTCTGTCCCTGCATCCTCTTCAGCTCCTGTCAGGAGAACTCTCTATTCAGTAGTATAAATCTAAGGGCATGATGTGATAGATGGTTTTGCAGAATGCTTGAGTTTTTTATTTCCACATACACGCTACTCCTTCTTCATGTGGGAGAAGATGGGAAGGTAAATCTCAATTGTTTTAAGCCAGCAATCCATCAAGCAAGTCCATTAATTCAGCACCCACTGTGTCCCAGTCACTGTGGTCACTAGGGATCCAACAAACACAACCCGGTCCTTGCTCAGTGTGCCTGCAAGTCGAGGCACGGATGAGCCAAACGATAGTGCAAATGTATTCGGAAGATGCCGGCAGCTCCTGCTATCTTGATGTTCAGAGAATTCCAGAGCCAAGAGAACGGATGAATGGGGGGAATGCCGTCTCCTGCAGTTTGGTCAAAGACATCAGCTTCTTAACTCTCTGAAGCCAAGGTTAGGCCAGGGCAAGCCCTCTCTGATGTAAGAGAAGATTCTCGGTGTCTCCAACAAGGCGTGAACATCTATCGATGTCTTCTGTTTATGACTGTCTCAAGGATTGTTCACATTGTAGTAAGGACCGAATGTGGACGACAGTTTGCTAGCTAAGCAGCTCCACTCCGCAGGACGTAATACTCTGAAGAGAAATTAAGACAAACATCCAAACATATGTGGCACACAAATGTTCAGAGTTTCATAGTAGCTCACACTGGAAACAGATCGAGGGTCTATGCACTGGTAGAGTGCAGGGAAAGCATGTATCTGGAACGTGCTGGCCCATGTTATAATATGAATGTGACTGCAAACCATCCGGCTTTGTTCTCACATAGGATTCTGGGTTTTTTTTTGTTTTTTTTTTTTTTTTTTTTTGCATTTTAGCAAAAATGCAAAAATAAGAAACAAGGGTACCAGAAAAGCAGTTCCAAACACAGAACTAAGATGCTGCATCTAAAGGAGTCCTCGTTCTGAATTTTGAAAGTTGTCTCAGATAACACTGTTGTCTTAGAGAACCAAGGGCTGTCTTCTTCGGTGGGAAGAAGCACACCATCCTACAGCCATCTCTCTGAACATCCACCCCAGGGTCTTCCCTTTCCACCATAAAACTGGTGTGGAGATGTAAATACTCTCAGTTTCTCAGAATGAGCATCAGATTCTAAAATAAGACAACTCACTTTGAAGAGGTTTTCAGAGGAACACTCAGAACTACACAATTCATCTTTATTTCTGGAAGTCAACACTAATAGAAAGATATTTCGTAGTCTAATGACACGATTATTGGTATTGGTTTAAAGATGTAGCTTTGTAGAGGCAGGCGGATCTCTGTGAGTTCGAGGCCAGCCTGGTCTACAAGAGCTAGTTCCAGGACAGGCTCCAAAGCTACAGAGAAACCCTGTCTCGAAAAACAAACAAAACAAAACAAAGGGCAAAAAAAAAAATGTAGCTTTGTGTGTCACTCTTACTCCCTCTGTTGCCTCTTTTGATTGAGAAACACAGGATCTTTCTACAGAGAATAACACTAGAATTTATCATAATTTCAATTTTAATTGGATGGTTGATTACACACACACACACACACACACACATATTGTATGGTTATACTTTCCATAAAGAATTGTTTTCACTCCCAGAAACATCATCTTTAGCCGAGCCTGTAGGCATAGCTACCATCTATATCGAGTGAATCGTCCTTCAAAGATTTGGATTTATGGTATCCGTGCAATGAGCATCACACTGGCCAATATCCAGTCAAGACATTAAAATTTAGAGGCGGATCTTCTGGAATGAGAGAATAAAACCTTCTTTGTGTATAAATTGTTTTATTAGATAATGTGTTGATACTGCAATATTTCAATTCGGGAGGGAGGCATTTTAATTAATATGTAGGTTAAAATAGCTGTAAATCTTAAAGAAAATACAATCCCTCCTTAGCTAGATGCGTCTGAATCATACGTAAATGGAGTCAGTCCTTGAACCAGGCTGTGAGTCAGGAGCAGTATTTACCTGGGATTTGCTCAGAAGCGTAGGCTTGCTAAACTTGGCTTCTGGCCTTGAGGAAAGTAGCCTGAGCAAGGGGAAATACGATTTAATACCTGGAGCCAAAACTGTAGATGACGTTGGGTGTACTTAGCATGAATTGAGACTTTGTACCACCACATCTAATATAACAAAATGTTGGGTGGCTTCAAGGATGGCTCCAGAGTTTTGGCCTCAAGCCCCGCTACTCTGCACATAAAGATGCCCTGCGCTCTTCTCTGGGGATGTTCCTGTGTTCTTGTGACTAAGGACTGGTAACTTCGCCAACTCCCTGAAGCTGTGAGCTTTACATGGCAGAGTTAGTATATGTGTGAGCAAGGAGAGCATCAGAACACCAGGCTGGTGACAATTTCCTCAACCTTCTAGAACCAGAAGGAAGCTATTACAGGAGGCCAGTATAGAGATAAGACTGAGCTGTTAAGGGACCCCACATACAAAAATGTTTTTAATGTTTGGGGAAGGAGATTGAATACGGTCTAGGCATCTTCTGAAGACGTAAGTTTTAACTGAGTGAAAATTGGAAGAATGGAAAATGAATTTAATTTCCAAGTCGTCTAAATACTGTCTAATTTGTGCGCAATACCAGCTACTGTTCCAGACTCTGGAAAAGCATTTACCTTGGGACAAATACATTGTGGGAAAATCTTCTTCAAGGCCAGTTGCTTTGTCGTTCAAAATGTTTCATGCACCCTCCATAACCCATTGCTATAAACCTTCAGGCAGGACGACTCCTTGTTTACCCCTATCCAATACACTGCTGTGCCCTGACTCTCTGAGCCCAGCATCTCTTAATGCATGCATTAAGTGTTAATATTTAGGGGGGTTGGGGATTTAGCTCAGTGGTAGAGCGCTTGCCTAGCAAGCTCAAGGCCCTGGGTTCGGTCCTCAGCTTCAGAAAAAAAAAAAGACAAAATAAGTGTTAATATTTAGCAGTTCTAATTTTCAGTTATTTCTCTATGATGGAGCCTCCTTAGTTGTCAAGTTGAACTAAAATCAAGCACATTCTATCCCCTTCCCTTGGCATGTTGGTCTCGCTTGTTTACCTAAATCCTTGATGCTTAGGTACCATGGTCAGTCATGTCTTGCTGTCTTCCTTAATCCCATTTATTCCTTATATTTTTTGCCTGTTTTAATATACAACATTTACATAAGTCAACATTTAAAATTTCAGATTAAATCCTTGAAACATAAAACCTCCGTTCAATACTGCAGTCCACGTGACCCTTCATTCATTCATTCATTCATTCATCCCCTGTGAGGTGCTTTGAATGTACAGAAGAAAGGAGGAAAACTCAAGTACTTCCAAAGGTGGGGTCCTGGCAGGTCATGCAGGTGAGTGACAAGGCTAGAAGTGTGTATATTGTCCTGTGTGGAAAGGAGAGTTCCTCTGCAGAGCTAACCAACTCTTGCTACGTGGGGATGCCCACTGTTGCCTGATTTTCCAAAACAAAATAAGAAATAGAGACTTTTGACTGAAATATACCCGTGTCTGAAGCACTATGGGCCAAACAAAATATCACTCCATGTCTGTAGTCTGTATGGACCCCCAGCTTCTGGTCTCTGACCTAGGATACCTGCGTTCTGACTGCATGATGAGATATGTTTACACTATCATGCATACACACACACACACACACACACACACACACATACACATACACAAGTAACATTATATGGACAGAGTAGGTAGATTAGGAATATATATATATATATATATGTGTGTGTGTGTGTGTTTGTATTGTGTGTGTGTGTATATATATATGCGTGCAATAACAATAAATGAAAAAGGAGGCCTTAAATTTGAAGGTGATTGGGGAGGGGTATTTGGGAAGGTTTGAAGGAAAGAAACAGAAGAAAGAGATGTAATATATGATAATCTCAAATATGACAAATAAAATAAATCACTGCTGTTTGATACAGATAAGTTTCATTATGAAGTATACTGTACCAAGAAATAAAAAGTTATATCTTCTTATAATAAGAAAACCACTGGATTTTATTGACAGGGAAGTCATATTGGATTATATATTAACACCCTGCCTTACTCTGTGGATATTAATACTTTAATTAATTCCATTTGTGTCTGCCAGCTAATGCCAGATCTATCATATTTGCAAAGGTAGTGCGTTCTGTTTCCAATATAAGTTGTTTCCTTCAGACCGAAGCTAAGGAGCAAATACGTCAAAATTAGGTATGTGGAGGAGCCACTACAAGTAATGAGGAACAAAACAGCAATATTTACCAATTTTATTTATTAATCTGGTAAATTTTAAACATTTTAGAATAATTGATTAATTAATATTTTTAATATTGTATACATCTGTGTTCGTCTAATAGCCAGCTCCTATCTCTATCCCTAGCTCCTTATCTAATAAAGGTCAGTGAGTCAGGAAGTCAATTAGGTTGATACAGGAGAAGGAGAGGCTTGATCAGTTTCAGGGGGAAACTTATTTCATAATAAATTTATTATTTCATAATAAATACGGGTTTGTAGGAACAAGATTGAGTTCTTTGTGGGAAGACATCTGGCCGTGTCTGTACTACAGCATCTCTAGACCACTGTTGATCCTTTGTAAGCTAGGTAAAACCTGCTAGTTACGGCAGCAGTACTAGAACTCCAGGCAAACCTGCCCCAAAACAAAGTAACAAAGTTAATCACTAAGTTCTGATTTTGAATTTTTATTTGTTTGTTTGTTTTTTCAAGACAGGGTTTCTCTGCAGTTCAGGAACCTGTCCTGGAACTAGCTCTTGTAGACCAGGCTGGCCTCGAACTCACAGAGATCCGCCTGCCTCTGCCTCCCGAGTGCTGGGATTAAAAGGGTGCACTGCCACCATCACCCAGTTCAATTAAATTCTGATTTTATTTCAGACTCTCAGACTAGACATCCATCCTCCATAACCACATGAAGTGAGGTAAGCAGGTCCCGATTTTGGCTCGACAGAAAGGTGGGGTCTGGGGGTCTGGGAACTGAGAGTAAAACAAAGGACACCCTCTCATGTGGGCAGGGAAGAAAAGACCTTTCCCAAAAGAAGCTTTCTTATGTTGCATTAGTTTTCTTCAGAGGAAACAAAGAAACTAGATGTACACATTTTCAGAAGTTTCTTAGTAGTTGTGATATTGACCTTACACTTTCTTCTCTAGCCTCCTTGACCTTTTCTGAAGCTTAGGCAATGCTATGGGTATTCAGAAGGTGTCCTGTGGCAAGCCAAGGGTATGTGTTCTTACCCAGGTAAAACTTGTAAGTACCAAGCTCCTGGGTGCTGATGACTGTATAACTCACAGTGTCTTGCAGACTGGGGACTTAATGCCTGGTGTCAGACAAAGGTCTGAGAATTCCCAAGACTCAGCTTCTGCCTCCCTGAAGTAATTATAACAACCTGTCTCCCAAGGTATTCATGAAAATTAATTTATCGTATGACTAAGGTATAAAACTTGATGTTGTAGTTGGTACTGTTCTTATCAATCAGACATTTGCAGGTTTAGAAAACAACTAAGAACCCTTCTTCCTGTTCATAATTCATTG
The DNA here is from genome assembly GCA_963919715.1 of Microtus obscurus. Classification (NCBI taxonomy): domain Eukaryota; kingdom Metazoa; phylum Chordata; class Mammalia; order Rodentia; family Cricetidae; genus Microtus; species Microtus obscurus. The sequence goes on from CAWTZC010000381.1 coordinate 2,764,982, forward strand.
CTCAGCAGTTCTTTGTATAGTTTTTTTTTCTTTTTGTCTCCAACTTTACTTTTAAGGTAACTTTACTTGACAGCTTTATGGGGGGAAAAAATCTGGCCATGAATTTTAATATTTAACTTACCTCCAAAAATGCTTTAGAAAAAAAAACAACTTTTAGGGAAGAAAAATTGTATTCCTATTGGGGTACCGGGTGCTAAGTCACACAGTAAGTTTGTCCCTATCGACTGAAGTCAGAATGTAAATCCCAACTGTCCCGACGGTCCGCCGTCATCAAAAGACAGCCCCAGTTCTCTGTTAATGCGTTGAGACATTTGTGATTCAATTTGATATTTACCTATCTCTGGAGAATGGCATGCTTTCACAAGTGAAAATGAGAAGATTGTAAGAAAAAAATATTCCTCATGTTTGTTAAAATTGGCTTAATTATCAGTGTCAAGCGCTTACGCAAAAATTGATGTTTGTGCCATATGTACGGTATGAATGGATAAAGACAGAGAACGTCGGGAAAGAAAAGACTGTCTTCTTTTTCTTTTTCTTTTTTAAAGAACGTCTTTAAAAACACACTACCCACGAACCAAAAGCATATTTTTAGATAGGATACGTACAAAGAATCGACCGCTACGTGGTGATGTCTGAGCTGTAGCAACTTGCTGCAGTGACAAAAATGGTATAGAAATTCCAACTATTAGATCACTGGCGGTTTAAAAAAAAGAACACTCACAAGTATACACTTGCAAATACATCAATGGGGCACTTTCTTAAAACAGTAATAAAGGTAGAAACGGGTGTCAGTTCTAAAACAGTGGGTGAAATAACTGTGCTGTGTGTTCCTGTGATAGACTGCCACACTGTAGTCAGAATCACTTTTAAATACTTACAAATGAGGGCAGCAAAGTTACTAAGTTATAACTCGCTAATAAGAGGTCACTAAAATTTTTGCTCACACTGCAATGCTACAGACGTGTATCCACGGGTGGAACAGATCATGTTTCACGGTTTCAGGTTTACATGCAAGCTGGCAGAAGTCCCATGATGTCTAGGTTCTCAGCGGAAGTATTCTAGAATTCCTTGAACGTCTCTTTAGTGATATCCATGCCTTTCGCCAGCTGCATACCTCCTGAGGAGCTGGGCTGCTGCGGGCAGACCCAGCTCTGCCGTTCTTCTTCGCTGAGAGCAGCCCCATGTCTTTGGTCCTGGTGACTCCCAGCGGTAGATGGCAGGAGGGTGGAGCACCCTGGCCATCGCAGATACCCTTAGACCTTCAGGGCTGGTAATGGCAGGGCTGCTTTTCCTAAAGACGGAAATTGTGGCGCCTTCATGCTTAAGATGGGGCGGGCTATTAGCTCTGGGCCTCCACTTGGCTTTGCTCCGACCCGGATGTCCTTACTGTAGATCATTGCCAATTGCCAGATTGGCTTAGAATCTGGAGTTTAAGAGGAAGATCCCCCATGATGGTTGATGTTCAGGCAGAGGCCAAGAAATAAGACTGCGTAAGCCACACATTTAGAGCAACCTTGGAAGCCTCTTTCTCATTTAGAAGCGGTCCTTTCCCGAATGCGCCTGAAAGACTAAGTCCATGGCTGCGCACTGGTGTCCAACCGCCCAAGAAGCCCTTCTCTCTGTACCCATGACCATTTTCTTCCACAGAACCCTCTGTGACATATCTAGCACCTAGCAGCGAGCTGGCAATGCGTTCACTATTCTTGGGAGGTTTCTTGTCATGTGAACTTTGATCCACAGGCTAATGGGTGCGATTGTTCTCTAACTCTGGAAAAGGACAATTAGAATCAGAAGCGTTACAGGGAAACGGATCTAATAACACTTTAGCAATGTTATTTTGGGTTGTATTTTCAATTTTGTGCTTGATGGATCTCTCTCTCTCTGTCTGTCTCTTATGTGTGTTTGTTTGCTGTGTTGAGCCATCTCCTTCATAACAAAGAGTCTATGTTTTTATATGGAATACATCAGCAAGATTTATTTTTGCTGTCTTATCTTTCCCTTTATATCCTTCACCCTTGTAAGGACACCATTTCTTATATTTTTTCAACAGTGAATAGGATTTATCCATGTTGTAATTTTAGAGACACTTTTTCAAGATTCTAGGTAGGAAAATATCGGAACATTTTGCTTATATGTATAGCATTTAGCCACGGTCCCGCCCATATTTACAGTTCAAGTTTTCCTAGTATCCCGTGACAACTTGGGGGTTTGCTTTATTCCTTAGTCTAGATGTCCTTGTCACGGGCTGCCCTCAGTTCAGGATTCAAGCAGGGACACGTTATCTAGTTAAAACCTGCTTGGCACCTGGGAGTGCAGCATGAGGGGAGTCAGCATTCGCTGCCTTAGACACTGACTCTGTTGGAGACCTAAGACCCTCAATTCTGGAACTGTCTGCGTCTACAGGAAGCTTATGAAAGACACGGCCAAGTTAGTAAAGGTGCGTCAAGGACTCCGTGGTGAAAAGAAGAGGGAGATGGGAGGAAAGATGAAGGCACTGGAGAGAAAAGGGAAGGAATATGGGCAGAGGCCTTTTCGACCCTCAGAAAAAAAGTCTGTGCAGATAAATCCCATGGAATCCAGTCCTTCTGTTGCAGCTACCAAAACTCCAAACCTACGACTTTAAGGAACTTAAGAGCTAAGGACCCTCATCAAGACAACCCCAGTGCGAGTGTCCCCCACCTCACTGTCTTTGTCTCTATCCCTAAACTGAACTTTACATTTTCAATATTTATGAGATGGTTCATAAACAGAAGAATCCCTTCCCTGAGAATAAATAAGCCTTAAGCCTCAAGTCTAGCTTTGAAGGACAGAAGTGTGGACGCCCATCCTGGTTGGGGAGGACTCTTATTCCAGAAGGCTTGGGTATGTATTAAAATTCAAATATGCACATGAAAGACAACCCCAAAGAGAGTTTGGCCAAACGAAAAAAAATAGGCCAGGTGGTGGTGGTAGCCCACGCCTTTAATCCAGCACTCAGGAGGCAGAGACAGGCCGATCTCTGTGAGTTCGAGGCCAGCCTGGTCTATAAGGGCTACTTCCAGGACAGGCTCAGAAGCTACAGAGAAACCCTGTTCTGAAAAACCAGAAAGAGAAAATAAGAGAGTTTGGAAAATTGAGTCTGATAGTACAATTTCACCAGAATTAAAGCGGCCCCCTAAGAACAACTGTAGGCTGTATGAAGCAATTGAAAACGCCGCATCACGATCCAGGAATTCCCGCAGCTGACGCTACCTAGCTTAGGGAGTTTCTGCTGATTATTCGATAGCAGCTGCTCACGTGCATCAGCCAAGGAAACAGGATGACACTGTGCCTGCACCCTGCGCCTGGCTGACCTGAGTAGTTGTGGAAGAAGAGGAGGTAGGGGGAGGTAACTCTGCAGTGTAAAGAGGAGGCTTCAAGCTGTGGTATAAACAGGAAACTGAGGCAGCAGACAAGCAACACCGTGATCCGCAAAAGCTCAAAGTCCGTTTGCTTAGCATTCTAGGTAGGCTGGCCCAGTGAATCACGTGTGCCGTTTAAATGTCAGGACTCGATTGTATGCTAGAACTGATAAAAAAAAAAAAGACATTGGTTTTCTCTAAATTAAAGAATATTGTTTTGTGTTTTTCTCCGCAGACTTTAAGGCAATTACTACAAAAAAACAGAAGTGAGAGTGTTATAAATGTCATATTTTGATTTCATGGAAAAAATTGAATTGCTATTTTAAAACTGAATATCTGAAGTTTTACAAAACATTGATGTGCATGCGATCTCAGTGTTTATGAGTAGAGAACCGCGTTTCTTATTAATTAGCACTGACAGAAGCTACTCCTTCAGTGATCTGTTCTGCTAATACGTGGCTTTGCTTACTTATCTTCACAGAGCCTCGCTTTATCAGTAAGATTTAAGAAATACAAATTAAGAAACCCAGGACAGGAAGTCCACTGAGATCTCTTCCTCCTAGGATTATATTTATGTACCATGAGGATATACACATACATATGTGTTCTATATGTACATGAAGACTACATGAGTACACACATATACACAGAGATAATACACACATATACGTCATGTATGTATAGCAATATATCTTTAAATATTATGCCAATAAGAGTTTATTCTATGCCATTAAAAAAACTTCCGAGGCTTTTGAAAGGGATACAGATATAGATTTAAAAGTTTTATTATCAGGATATGATTTTTAGATGTTGCCTTGTATTTGAATCCATGAAAATATGACAGCTCTAATATCACTAGAAATTAAATAGTGGGAAGCAGATTTTCATCTTTTGTGCGCCAGCCAGAACAGAAATACATAAATCTTGCTCTTATAAATATACATTATCTCATTGTAGCTGAACCAGATGGCCGTGAAATGAGGCTCATGGACCGAATTTTGGAGACGAGGCGGCTTGTGTCCCCCCCTCCTCGCGCCCCCATACGCTCAAGGTAGAAGGGGAAAGAGACTTCACCCCCTGTCAAGAGGTGAGCTCCGACAACAGCTCAACGTTTACCTTCGAAACACTGCAGGATGCTAAGGCTTTACGTTGAAACAGCTACCCAGAGAAGCCTGTAGATCACAAACTCTAAAAGAAAGTCTGAGTAACTCCAGAGGCTCAGCTATATCCTTGGTGGTAGTCCCGGACACGGTAACGGGAGGAGTTTCAGAATAAGACTTCAGTTCCGGTAACCGTGCATGACATGCATACACACCACCACCACCACCACCACCACCACCAACAACAACAACAACAGCATCAAGTCCTGGCCCCACTCTGGCGTTGCTGTGCACAGCGCTCTAACAAGTGTGATGAAAACGCTTCTCACCGCCGGTTCTGCCCTTTGGACAGACCGCGCACCGCGCTGGCTAGTGGGACACGTGGAGGAGCTTGAACTTCTCTCAGGACGGTTACCGTTTGCCGAATTGTTGAAATTTTGTTAAATATTTTCAGGTGAACAAACATCTTTGTTCCATCACCGGGAAATTAACGTTTTCTTTGGGAAGAGTGGTTATTTAACTTTAGAATCAAAAGCCTAGAAATGCGCCGTTGCTAGAACAAATTGGGAGACTTCAAAATCGATGGATGCGCATCTCTTGGTTGGCCCAGCAATATGGACTAGAAGCGGTGTCTTACCAGGCTTTCTCTTAGCACTTTTACCATTAACTATCATCTCTGATGGTATTTTTTTTTTCTCTTCTGAAATGTGGACTTAATCTGAAGGAGTGGCTAACTTCACATCTGGAACAGGAACAAACTACGCTCAGGAGAAATAAAACGGCACAAGAACGGAGAATATTTTCCAAAGATTACTGGGGCTGGATCAAGCAGGCACACGCGCCAACCTTAAAGGGGTTCCCCCAGCAAAACCTGTTACAACATAAGCACGAAAATCGTACTAATCCTGGTTGGAAAACCGTAGGATTGCAATGTTGTATGAAGAGAGAAAACCTCATTTAAACTATGATTTAGGGGGAAAAAAGAATAAAGTGCATTCTTGCTGAACCTTCCTAATTAATCGTGTTGGGATTTTTGACTCCCCCAGTTTATCAGTGCACAATACAGAAACTAGAGCCTGCCAAGTCTGCTTTTACTGAGAAATTTGTGACTGAATGAGTCATTCATTAAAGTAAGCCATAAGCTGTTCAGTGATCACCATCAAGGTAAAGCTATTAAATTAAAATTTTATCAGATGTCCCCACATTCATATCAGTGATAGAGTCCCAGAAATATTTTTGGTGGAAATGTATTTTGAGTTAAAAATTCAAATTATTTGAATATTCGTGAAAGCTAAAAGGAAAAGGAAAATTAATTTGTCTAGATGAAGATTCAAAACAGTATTCCAAAGCAAATGATCACACAGGGTAAGCACTTCAAGACTGAGTTGATGGAAGAATGAGGGGACATGTTCTATTTGAGGCCAAGAAAATGGTAACAGGGTTGTGTCTTTTGTGGTTTCTGGAATCACAGTATGATCATTTCCACATAGAGTTCTGTGGATCTCATGAAATACTGAATAAGGATACAGCATATTCAATAATCCAATGAAGGGAAGTAGAAGTCTGTTTTCTTATACCAAGTACAGACAAACTCTTTAAGGACTTGCGTATGACAACAGAAAATCTCTTTTAAAGGGATGAAAAACAGGACTGTTAAGAAATAATGTATGCATTTGAACTCTTTCAAGTTATCACATGTAAAGTTAGTTTTCTTATATTCAGTCTGGTGTGAAATAAGTACTAGAATATTTGATATACACTTACGATTTTCAATTTAATCCTATTAAGTTTATGTTCAGTGTTAAAGTTCTTAAAAGAAGTTCAATTGAAGTTCAACTGATAATCATTACTCACCAAGCAGACTTGAAGCTAACAAAAATATTGAAGTGTCTTTAGAAAATAGGTAAATGTATGTAGTTTAAGATATTTCAACACGCATGATACATTCTTTGCAAACAGAGCAAACTGCACTTTAAAACCCCTAGAGACCCTGCAGGAACATTGTAGAAGACAGGGAGGAAAGACCATAAGAACCAGAGGAACAGGAATCTGCTACATGACTGTGTGCCTTAAAAATGACAGGGATGTTCTTTCTTTTAAAGAATATGCATTTAATACTAATAAATAAAATTAAGATAGTTTATTAATAATGAAACACTTACATAAACAACAATGTAAACGTTGTTAAGAATTTTTGATGGTTTTTCACAATAACAACAATCTGGGATACATGTGTTCGTGACTATTTTTTATTCACAAAGAAATTAAGGCCCCTAAGATATTGTGACAAAAAGTTTAAGAAGAATTCGATGTGTAACTTCGTTTCTGTTTTCTACCAGGCAACACTGCCAGACAGAGGGTTGTGCCTAATAACTTGGCTAGCTCCAAATTTCTGTCACTATAGTATTAATAGGTCCACAGGCTATATGTGTTATTTATCTTCGTAAATATAATTTAACTCACAGTTAGGTCACTTTTCAAAGGACACTTTCTGCACGTATACACATAGACATCGTTCCACATTCTACTCTTCCTCACAGTCTGTGGAAGTCCATTTGTCTCTCCAGAGGGTTCGTTGCTGCTTAATTTTCAACACTTAGTGAACACTTGAGGTCTGGTGTTTGTGTAAGCTAAGCAGCTAATTCAGTTACTACCCCAAACGGTGAACTAGGTACGATTGTTTTCTGCATTTGCAGAAAGGGTGGGGGAAGCTTTGAGGAGATGATATACCTTGTCCACGGCTGCACAGCTAGCAGGGAGCTCACTTCAGGGTCTCTGTTTCTCATGCTGTCCTGTCTCACTAATGATGCTTCCCCTTTGTAAAAGTAACAGCACCTGAGTTCGGTTAACACACAGTCATTATTTACTATGTGTGAAATTTCTGAAGACTTTGGAAGCTGCGAAGAGTACCATCTTGGCTGTTACCTTCTGTGTGCTCTTCAGCACCACAGAGACAAGTGTGTCCCTTTATCCATACCGTGAGTCCATCCATACCGTGAGTACTAACGTCTCATCAGAATTCACAGGCTGGCTGTGCGCCTTCCAACTGAAGCCAAATGATACAATTTAGATCCGCCTATAAAAACATTTTTACTGTCTTTAACAAAAACAGTTCTTTGTGAATACCTAAATGCCGACCTTATTTGCCTTAAAAGAATTTGATGGCGCCACGAATATTGACAGGCTGTTTTTCACTTCGGGGTTGGGCAGTACCACTGTGAGTATCTTTCGGCATGGCACGCCAGGCACTAAAATTGAAATCTTGGTCAGAAATCTTGGTCAGAAATCAAATTGAAACTTGGTATTTTGGATTTACTCCTCTCTCTTATTCTGCTATTTCTTATCATCCTTGAAGATGTATTTTTTTTGGCATCTTAAAAACAAGGAATCTGGTTCCTATTGCTTTAGGCTATATAAATACACCCTGTTTATATTAAAATGATAAGCAAATATACTTAAAGTTGGAAAACACGATGACAGAAAACATTTTTTTCCATCTTCTTTTCTAGATACATGGGTGAACTTTATTTTCTGTAAACTCTTGCACTTCTTCGTGGAGATCCCTGTCACATAACCGGAATGTATTCTTTGATGACTATTATTGTCATGAAAACATCTAAGTACAAAGTTTTTAACATTTTATTTATTTAAAATTATATGTATATGTGTATAACTGAGTGTGGGTTTGAACACCTAATAACAGTGTTTATAGAGGCCAGAACACTGGCATGGGGTCCCCTGAAGCTAGAGATATAGACAGTTGTTAGCTCTAACTGTGTCATGGGTGCTGGGAACAGAACTCGTGTTCTCTGCAAGAATAGAACATATTTAAATGCTGAACCATCTCTCCAGACCTTCCAAGTAAACATTTAGAAGCAAATGATGCTGCTGTATATGCTTTAGCATGCAGGGACATTGTAAAGGAATTTTAGAATATTGCATTTATTTACCTGGAAAACAGTTAGCACTAAGACAGCAAACTGAGGCAGGAAGAGGAGTCCAGGAGAGACTGGCTTGAGTCTTGACGTTAGCCCCTCCTCTGTGTGCATCTTCCAGCCATCCCTTTCAGCGGCTTGAGCTCCAGCTTCCCTACATTATTGTGAACAATGGTACCCACTTCCCAGAGTGGTTACACAACACACAGAATCAGCACATATTAAGACGCTCACATAGCACACGCTCACTGTTACTGCACTACTCCCCCCCAACTCAAGGCGGATCTCCGTGAGTTCGAGGCCAGCCTGGTCTACAAGAGCTAGTTCCAGGGCAGGCACCAAAGCTACACTGAGAAACCCTGTCTCAAAAAAAACAAAAAAAAAATTAATTCACAATTTTCACTACATATAAGCCATACTAAAGAACATGTTACTCTTCTCACTTCTGAAAAGCAAGAGAAGTTTTATGGCTTTAAATAATAAGTCCCTAGTAGGTAAGAAACTGTAAGTATAAATATCAAAATAATTCATATTTATAAGTCAATTGATATTATCATAATTTTGTTTTCTGTGAGTGATTCTTTTTCCTTCCTTCCTTCCTTCCTTCCTTCCTTCCTTCCTTTCTTTCTTTCTTTCTTTCTTTCTTTCTTTCTTTCTTTCTTTCTTTCTTTCTTTCTTCTTCTTTCTGTTTTTTGAGACAGGGTTTCTTTGTATAGCTTTGGTGCCTGTCCTGGAACTCACTTTATAGAGCCTTCTGGGTGCTGGGATTAAGAGAGATTCCTTCTTACTGACTGAGATTGAGATTATAATTTGGCGAATCACACTTCTGGCATGAATGGTAGATGAGTCTCTGGTTGTTGCGGACATTATCAGTGTTCAGAATCTCATCCTTCGGACAATTTACAATTATAGCCGTAATTGATGTAACTGAGGCAATACGCTAACTCAAATTCCCTGCCAACCACCCCGAAATGTCACTAATGCCTACCAGGGATTTGTTGTTTATATTCTAAAATGAGAGGTCCATGGGTTTATCGATACACCCTCTCTGCCTGATCAACCAATCAGGGACAAGAGCTGTTTGACACTCTAGTTCTATGCCTCCAAAGGATCTGACCATCACTCAGTATTTGGAGATTCCTGTTCAGTCCCGCCCTAGCTCTCCACAGCAGCGGTTTACCCAATGCGCTCTTTCAACTTTCACATTTATTCAGGGCATGCGCATGCGTGCAGTGTGTGTGTGTGTGTGTGTGTGTGTGTGTGTGGCGGGGGGCGTAGGTGCACGCAATGGTATGTGCATACAGGTCAGAGGGCAGCACACAGGAGCTGGTTTTCTCCTACCATTTGGGTTCCTGAGACGGAACTCAAGTTTCCGAGTCTTATGGACACACAACCTATATTTTGGAAACACACTGTTTCTGAGGGAGTCATGTTGCTCTCAGAAATTTTAATGACTTCCTTTTCTCTCCAAGGTGAAGCCCCACATCTTTAGCAAGACAGTCACGGAAGAGGCTCTAATACCTAGCCTGTGCTCAATCTTTCTCTAGCTGGTCCATGTGCCCCTTAAACACCCTCTGCTACATCTTGCCACTAGAGACACAGGTATGTTTTCAGATGTGTGTTTTAAAGCTGCATTGCTGAGGTCAGTCCTGTCACCCCACTGATTTTCTCCCATCCCCAGCTCACTGATTCTTCTCCTCTCAGTAGCCGAACAGGGTATAACTATGCCCGCCGCGTTCTCCTGTTTTGTGACCATTCTTATTTTACCATGGTGTAGTTTCTTCTGATCTGAGAATTGGTGACAGTTGGTGGCTAATTGTCATGTCTCGATTTCTGAACTCGGTCTGAGGTAAGAGAGGCTTGAACTATGCTCCCCGTGCTTATCATATAGAGCCACTTGAATTTCAGATAAGTTGCATTTTAAGTAGAAGTGTATCCTCCACACATTGCATAAGACATACTTACGCTTGATATTCACTGATACAAAATTTACATTTAGCTAAACAGCTTATGCTTTATCTGCCAATCCTGTGCAGACGCCTAAGAACCATGGGCATATTCATGTAAGAAGGCCACACCACTCTAATCTTACGGTCTGGTATCCGTTACTTGGAGTCCCTGAGATAAAGGGCTTTGGGTCAAGTAGAGCCGTAGTCCAAACAGTGCGAGTCATGGTTGTTTCTAGATCAACCATGACCTAGGAAATGGCTACTGTTCAGTCATTACCTCCCACCATACCCGGACCTGATAGAGAGCTTGTTAGATTAGCAACAGCTTGGAGGTCATTGAGGTAACTCCTCCTTCAACATCGGGAACTTGTGAAACCAGGAGCCTAAATAGCAATGTGGTGGTGATTGTCTCTCAAAAGATCAATATGTGGGTCAAAATATTTGGCTGGAGCCCTGTCCTGGACGTTTTATGAACAGCATAAAGACTCATTAAGTGTACGTGGACACAAGGGTCTGTCTCCCCCTTCAGACTGCTTTGTTGTGCCCTGGGACAACCCTTCCCTATCCCACGCGCTATGCATCCCTATCTTGTCTGAAATCTCCGATGGAGAGTACATGGCATATCTGTTACTTTGCAGTTTCTGGGATGAAACATGAGGCCAAAAGCCATGGAAGGAAAGGTTCATTTTGACTCATGGTTCCAAAGGGATTAGAGTCTTTTGTGGACATAGAGACGCATAGCAACAGTCAGCCAAAGAGGTGAAGAGGAAATCTGGGAGCTCTTAATTTGAATTTGTATTACAGCCAGGACTCATAAAGGGCAAACTGGAAATAGGCTGAGGCTGCATACCCTCCAAGTCCACTCCCAGGGACACACTTTCTTCGGCAAAACCACCTCCCCCCCCTCAACCTTCCCAAACAGTATCTGGATCTCTTAGATTCCCGAGCCTATTCTCATTCTAAACACCACATGAACTTGGGATGTTATCGTAGTGCTTATGCAAATCAGTTTACATATAATTGCTTGAGATCAAGTTGTGCCCTGCCTTATGTAGCTCTCTATTGTGCAAAATTTTGGCTTCCAGCCTAGGACTCGCCTAAGAGACTCCATTTTAGAAGTATTTTTTTGACTCCTCTTTGGGTGAAAATGTGGAGGCCAGAAGCCTCTGCACTTTGTTGTATGTGTGAATACCACTGCCTCTGTCAGACACTAGCCATGAGTCGCAGAATGCTAAATAAACTATTACAGAAAGTAGAAAGGGCACAGCCCTATCAAATTATTAAGTAAGTAAATTACCTCTTCTACAGGTGCACTTAGATTTCTTATGTACATAGAACACACACACATGCAGAGAGAGAGAGACAGACAGACAGACAGACAGACAGACAGACTTGTGTTTGTCAATTGGCAACTATCAAGAGTAATCGGGACAGTTTGTCAAATTGCACCCAGTAAGACCTATGTACTTTGTAAATTTATTGTTAGTCACTAAATTGGGATTTGGCTGATACGGTGGAAGGACACAGACACGTCCCTTTATGTTTTTGTTCTAGCATGCCCATAACCTGCATAAACAGGACATCAGCAAGAAATCGGGAGTGCCAACTGCTATCTGCTGGACAGCTGTCAACTTGTGGGTTATATGAGTCGTAGTTCCCAGTAACCAGGGTTCAGTGTTCCTGCCTCTCAGGCTCCATTTTAACACCTACATCGAAACATCCCCTCCTAGAATTTAGAATCTACCTATTTTAAAGACAATGGACACATTGCCTTTTTCTTTTTTCATTGTGATGAAGTGAAATGTTTAAACTGCCTCGGCTCAACTCTGCCTGGATGCCTGGATCCTTCTGCTGCCCTTGGAACTGCAGCTTAAACGACTCCTTAGTTTTCTGCCGTGGATTTTCACCAGAGAGACCCGGAGAATCTTTTCTCCCCCCTTCAACATAAAACATTCCTGTTACTGGTTTAAAAATCCAGCAGAAGTATTTTCCGAAATAATTAGCCAATATTAGGAGGATAAAAAGTTGTCTGACAACTGACTCAGTGGATAATTGACTCAAGAGTGAAGGTAATAGTCACCGCAGTCCAACTGCCTTCCGCAAAGGGACTGCACAGATTGTCAGTCTTCTCTTGTCTTTTGGGAAATGATATCAGATTATTCAAGGCTTCCAAGAAGAACATTCTGGTATGCTCAAAACTGGGCTGGGGCAAAGGAGAGAAGAGGCAGCTGTTTTGATATCAGGGACATCACTTTGTATCTCAGTTCGGTTTTCTTTGTTTTTCATATCGATTCATTATGTAATTTAACAAGACACAAACTCTTGATGAGTTTAAAACCTAGTTTGGGGTAACAGAGAGACAGCAGTTTGAGGAAAGCCTAGAATTATCCGTTCTGCTTTACTGGTTATGTTTTTCTGATGAGTACCAAAAGCCTTTGCCAAAGAGTAAGAATAACTAATGATTTTCTTAAATTCTAAAATTTAATTTTTCAAGTGTTGTGTCATTAAATATTTGATTATGATCAAGTGAGTTTGCAAAATTCAAACCAGGAATGAGAAAAAATTAGACAATTTTGCAGCAATAGCACCTCTTGTTCCCCTAGAAATTCAACGTATTTGGGGTAGACATTTTGATTAGAATCTGAAAAATATAAGTCTCAAAGAAGTCCCCCAAATTTGATCTATTTGGATTTGATCATGCTTCAGGCCATCGCCCGATTCTCCTGCTAATAGAAAGGCTTGGGGAACTGCTTCAGCTAGATCAGAACAGTGGATTCTGGAATCAAAAGTTAGAATAATATTTCAAATCCATCATTAGCGCTTCAAATAACAAAAGCTGACATTTTGTGCTCATTTGCAGCCAGCGGGAAATTGGCAGGAAGATAGCAAGAAGATTTCAGAAAAAAAAATATATTCCCAGAATTGAGTGAATGTCTGTATAATACTTTCTCTGGTGAGGAGCGAGCGTGTGTAGCCGGAATGAATAGAAAGATCAAAGCCAGCAAGTGCCTCACGGACTGCTCTTCTGTGCTGCTAAAAATTGGCTAGCTAGTACTGTTCTCATGCTGAAGGCTACAGATGTACTTTGGGATTCATCTGGGTCTTAGCACTGTGCTCTTCACAATGATCTCCTTTGCTGGATACTCTGACAGCTGGATAGATGATGACTTACTTCACAAAAATTGCCTTCTCCTACTAGATATGTTCTAGACGCAAGAAGAGTCCCCCAAAGGGCATGATAGTCAACGTCTCTCTAAATATAAAGACTAATGTACTTGAACTTTTTTAATGTAACAAATATTTACCAATTGCCCTACTACGACACAAATATTTTCATTGGCCGTTTTGATAAAGCACAGAGAAAAACCTATGCATTTGCATATTTAGATGCTAATAACAGGCAAGAAGAGGAGGAGGAGGAGGAGGAAGAGGAGGAGGAGGAGGAGGAGGAGGAGGAGGAGGAGGAGGAGGAGGAGGAGGAGGAGGAGGAGGAGAAAAACCATGTTTCCAGCAGCGAGTGTGCCCTGAAAAGCAAGTATGCAGACATCAGTAGACAACAGCACAACCTCCTGGTAAGTTGTTATGTGAGGGGGTGAGTTTTGTAGTTTCAGGAGGGAAGAATGTTCCGGTATGTGGAGGCTGGCCAGACAAGTACCCTGTGCCTGGAATGGGCTCAGGCCAGCTTCAGTGAAAAGTTGCCACGTCACTGAAGTGTGAAGTGTGACCTAAGAGATGTATAGGAGATGCTATATGTTGATAGCTGGTGGCCAGGTGGAGAGAATGATGTTTAGCCTGCAGTGGGCAGCTACAGTCGCAAGAGAGGCTTTGGTATTACCAGAGGCAGATGCAAGCAATTAGCAGCAGCGTGAGAATCTGACCTTGGATTTGAAGGGGTTTCTTTGTCTACCATGTGGAGAAGAGACTCTAGCACGGGTGTGGCTGACAGGAGACACTGACCCAGGACTCTGAATTGGATTCAGCTGAAAAACAGAGAGAAGGGAGTCAAAAAATAACAAGCCTTTTGGGGGCTAAGGAGAGGACGCAGCGGATAAAGGACTTGCCATGAAGCATGAGGCCAGATCCTCAGACCCCAGATAAAAGCTGGTGGGTATGGGGTATGGGGTCCCACTTGCGACTCAGGCACTCAGAAGACAAGTGGGGTCCCCAGAACCAGTGGGCCTGCTGGACAGGCCTGTACCAGTGAGCTCCACGTTCCCCTAAGAGACTCTGCTTCAATGATAAGGATGCAGAGTGATCATGGAAGGGTTCTGATGCTCATCTTGGGCCTCCACACATGTGCATACACACATGCATGTAAACCATACATACAGATTTTTAAAGTGACTCCAAAGTTCTCTTACAGTAAGAGACAAAATATTATTACCTAATATACAGATAAGAAAGACAACGAACAGCATTTGAGGGACGTAGAAAGATTTGAACGTTTTCTATCTGAACCTGGAGCTGTCTTTCACACCTGCATGAGGAAAGGTCAACCTGTCAGCCAACAAGATGTCCAGCTAGTTGGATGTAAAATGAGGGGATTTGATAGTGATCAATATAGGAGATATTTTTTAAGACATGGTCCTGGGTGAAATCGCCGAGCACATATGTGTAAGCAGGAAAGGGAAGAGTTTTGAAGACCGCACTTAAATTATCTAATTCATAAAGCAAGAGTTGACAACAAAGATAAAAGTCTTGGAACCCAAATGAGGAAAAATTCAAAAAGATGCGGGAATTGAGAATGTAAAGTATGATAAAAATTTTCCACTTTTTTAATTTCCGTAGTGCAAACGCTTCCCTCATGGCTGATTTCAGGCACTGATGAACATAGAATCTGTGGCAGGCAGTGTATTGCACAAGGAGAAGTCTAGTAAGCACAGAACAGCCTGGAAAAGAATTTCAGACATCTTGAAATATAATTCTTTAAAAACATATATGCGATAAAGTAATGGCTAAGAAATTTGAGATCGTGTTGAAAATATATTCAATATTTGCCTTTAAAATTATTTCTCTAGGGCCAAAGAACTGAGTAGCAGGCAAATGTGCCTCCAAAAATAGATCAACTGACCAAGAAAGAGTTGACAGTCAAGAGATCAGTCTTAGAATTCGAACAAGGAAAAAAATCGGATTCCTCCAACTTGTCTTGTGACCTCCATACATGTTTATACGCTCTTATTCAAACAAATAAATGCAAATGTGTTTATAAAAATGCAAAATCTTTTATATAAAATGTAAAT
Source organism: Microtus obscurus (assembly GCA_963919715.1). Classification (NCBI taxonomy): domain Eukaryota; kingdom Metazoa; phylum Chordata; class Mammalia; order Rodentia; family Cricetidae; genus Microtus; species Microtus obscurus. Next base: position 2,780,586 of record CAWTZC010000381.1, read on the forward strand.
TTAAGTACAATTTTTTTCTTTTTGGGTAGATTTTTAATGTCCTCACTCCCACATATAAAATAACAAGCAGATGAAAGAATATGTCTTAGTTTACTTGATTTTGCCATTCTGCAACATATACATATTTTAAAGCATTGCATTGCATAATACATACATACGTACATACATAGATATGTATATCTTTTGTCAGTTAAAAATAAAATGTGAAATATAAAGAGTCAGGCTTTAGTTCATTTGGTTCATGTCTCCATCTCTTTATAAAGAGAAGCATATTTAAGACTTTTGGCTCCTGGACTTGGTTCCAGACTCTGCCACTTAGCAGTGTGACCTTGAACAGGACACCCACATTTCAGCTTCCTTATTTGCAAGCAAGCTTCCTCCAAGCGGGAGGGGAGGATTGCTTGAATATCAAATATGTTAATGCCTTTTAAATGCTTAAAGCAGCACCAGGGCTATCGTTGGTTAGTTGTTATTACTGATGCATCTTGGGTAACAATCTTCACCTACCCCACATCTGACAGAGGACTGATCACATAAAAAACTTAAAAAACTAGATGTAGAAATATCAAATAATCTCATTAAAAATGAGAATTAAAAAATTCTCAATGGAAGTATTTCAAATCACTGAGATACATGTAAAGAAGTGTTCAACATCCTTGTCTATCAAGGAAATACAAATCGAAATGACTGAGATACCATATTACATCTGTCAGAATTGCCAAGATCAAAAGTGCTAATGACAGCCTATATTAGAGAGGATATGAAGTAAGGGGAACACTCCTCTATTGCTGGTGGGAGTGCAAACTTATACAGCTGCTTTGGAAATCAGTATGGTGGTTTCTCAGAAAACTGGGAATCAATCTATCTCAAGACCCAGTGATGCCATTCTTGGGCAGGCATATACCCAAAGGGGGCTTAGCCATATTCTGTATACACTGACTCAACTATGTTTATAGAAGCAATATTTGTAACAGTCAGAACCTGGAAACAACCTAGATGCCTCTAAAATGAAGACTAGATAAAGAAAATGTGGTGTACCTACACTATGGAGTATTAGTCTGCGGGGGACAGGGGGACAATGACACCATGAAATCTTCAGGCAAATGAATGGAACTAGAAAACATCATTCTGAGTGAGGTAACCCAGACCCAGAAAGACAGACACGGTATGTATTCACTCATACGTGGGTATAAGACGTAAAGCAAAGGATAGCCAGGCTACAATCCTCAGCCCCAGAGAAGCTAGGTGACGAGGAGGACCCTAAAAGGGATGCATGGATCTCCCAGGGAAGAGAAAGCAGATGGAATGTTCTGGAAAACTGGGGGTAGGGGGAAGTAGAAGAAAGGGATGTGGGACGGGAACATGAGGGACCGGGATGGTTGAGTTGTGGGCAGGATGGAGCAGTAGAGTGACCGGGGAGAAATCTTGATAGACGGGACCATTGTAGGGTTAGGGAGAAACCTGGTGCTGGTGTCAGGAAGGCTCCCGGGAACCCACAATGATGACCCCAGCTAAGACTCTTAGCAATAGAGAAGAAGGTACCTGAATTGGCCTTCCTCTGTAATCAGATTGGTGGCTTCCCTAGTTGTCATCATAGAACCTTCGTCCTGTACCCGATGGAAGCAGATGCAGAGATGATCCATAGCCAAGCACTGGGCCAAGCCCCTGAGGTCCAGTTGAAGAAAGGATGGAAGGATTGTATGAGCAAGGAGGAGGGGTCGAGATCAAGATGGGGAAACCCACAGAGACAACTGGCCTGAGCTTGTGGGAGCTCAAGGACTCTGCACAGACAGCTAGGAAGCTGGCATGGGATGGCCTAGGCCTTGTACATCTGGGCAACAATTGTGTAGTGTGGTCTTTTGTGGAGCCCCTAGTAGTGGAAACAGGATCTGTTCCTGACTATTTGAAAAATTGTTTTTAATTTGTTTTCCAGGCACTAAAAATGGCATTTATGAATAGCCCACAGCACGGTTCTTGGTGGCAGCAGGGGCCTTGAAATTCCATAGAATGTAGTAATAAACATGGCTCTGGCCAGTACCTCCTCCACCATGAGGCTAGACTCTCAGAAAGCTAAGGAATGGGGTGGTCCAGCCGTCAAAGTCACGGCTTTAATTCTAACCATATCACTTAGCAAATTAAAGATTCATGTGATCAGAAAAAAAGAGAGATATACAGTAAAGATAGAATCACATTAAAAAAAAACTTCTAAATGGTTTACAGTGTGCTTGGGAGAGAAAAGAAAAAGAATAAAGTCCTTAAAACAAAAAAGAAAGAGAATAGTTGGGTGTGGTGGCACACACCTTTAATCCCAACACTTGGGAAGCAGAGTCAGGTGGATCTCTGAATTCAAGGGCAACCTGGTCTACACAGTGAGTACCAGGACAGCCAAAGATACACAGAGAAACCTAGTCTCAAAAAAATTAAAAATAAAAATAAAAGAATAGAATTTAAAATAAAGCCACATAAAGGTGAAAAATACACAAAGAGTCTGGATAATGTATATTATTGTATTGTTTTTGAATAAACTCAGTTGTAAATGTGTGCTTAAAAGTAAAAATGTTCTGAAGCCTATAGAAACAAAAATATAACGATACACAGCAGACAAAAAGATAGAGATGGTGAAAAGGCCGATAAATGTGGGTGCTCAATTCAGTAATTAGAGAAACGGAAATCACAACAGTGAGAATTCATTTCACATGTACCTTATTAACACACACACACACACACACACCACAATATATAAATTGTCAAGCATAAAACTGGTATTAATCAGTAAAATTGAACACACACATAGTGTACAATCTAGAGTTTCATACTTCTCAAAGCAATGCCCATGTGTCCATTAGAAAGCAGGTATGGAAAATTCCAGAAGAGAATTGCTTGTGTTATTGGAAGAGGAAGAGCAAAGACAGAATGAACAACCTGATGTAGAGTCATATAATGGAATATTACTAGCCAAAGATTAACAAGATGCAGCTATATACATCCATTTAGATGAGTCTCAAGATGCAAAAATCAGTGTGGTATGACTCATTATATATAACGTGATTCATATACATGATAAATATATATAGTATGAATGAATATATTCATATGTGAATGAATATATCCGATATATATATGGCCTGAATATGTATAGAATGTCTATATATAGTCCAATGAATATGTATAGTATCACAGTGAATATATATATAGTATGATTCATCTTTTAAAAAACTGAAGAAACAGGCAAACAAACAATATATATGCATTGGTGATTAAAAATGTGGAGAAGCAGAAGGAATCGATGAATACAAAATCTAGGATACTGGTAAACTTCTAGAAGGGTGACGGACAGTGAAGATGAGATTGGAAAGAGTGCAAAGAAGACCCTGAAGACCCCTTATGTGTTGATAGTGTTGTAAATATTAACAATAGCGGTATATACATGAGTGCCCATCCGTGTGTGTGTGTGTGTGTGTAGGGTGTGTAGGGTGTGTAATGGAACGTGTATGGAGGTTAGAGGATGACATCACGTCTCACTCTTCTCTTTGTACCCATATGAGGCAGAACATCTCTTTGTTGTTGGTCCTCTGCTGCGTATGCCAGCCTCACTGCCTTGCTGAGGAGTTTGTCTCCATTTCTGCTCTGACTTTAGAAGCATGAGGATTACAGGCACCTTCTACCATGCCCAGATTTAACATAGGTTCTGAGGGTTAAAACTTAGGACCTCGTGTTTGTGCAACAAGAGCTTCTACCCACTGAGCCATCTCCCTAGCCCCCCATGCATTGATTTTTAAATTGCAAAATGCTTTATATGTTGTGATCCATTGATTTTTATTATAAAATACTATTAGATAAAATTTGTAAGGAAATGAACACCTAATTGAAAAAAAACCACATAGACTTAATTAAGATTCTTTAAAATTAATTAAGACAAATGATCCAGGTTTGACAAGGAAGGGACTGGAGAGTCTAGAAAACAAAGAAAATATGCACCAATCCAACTCACTGGCTCCTTAGCAATAGATATAAGAGAAGGGAGGCTCCATATGTTGTCTCCATGCTATGAAGCCCAATGATGTGTCAGAGGGGAAATGTCTCAACAGCAGGTAGGATTCACCTTATTTAGGAGCAAAGGCAGATGTAAGATTTAACGTCGAGAGCCATCCAGACACTAGGATAATTGATGAAGAAACAGAGATACATTCATACAGGGAAAAGTATAAAATAACTTTATAGAGAACTAGGTTTTGAGGACTTTCCTTTGAGAAGGAGGAAGTGAAGTGGAGTCTCATCTTCCTCCAATTTATTCTTCATATGGAAGCCAGGGTAATATTTCTGAGCCACGAAATTGATCGTGTCAACTCGACTGGCCAAAAAACCCTTTATAGCGTCAGGATAATTTCCAGCTTTTATAGACTGCCACAGAATGCTATTTATGCTCTGGTTGCATCTCCTGCCAGCTCCGTGTCTTGTGACTGCCACCCAGCCAGCCCTTGTGCTGGCCGTGCTGGAGTGCTGGCCCCTCCTAGCCCAAGACTATAACCTATCATCCCTTTCCCCCTTGTTGGGACCATTTGGAGTCCTGGCCTTCAGCTGCTCTTCCCTGCTAGAGCCTTCTGATTAGAGTTACTAAAAGCTGTGTCTTGCCTTGAGGTTCAGAGGATAAGGTTTTCACCTGTTGGCCCACTTGACTGTTGGGTATATAAGCCTCCATGGTGCTATTGAATAAAGGGCTTCTTACCAGTGATTAAACATCCGTGTGTCTGTCTGTCTCTGTGTGTGTTTGTGTATTTCAACCTCCAGCCCCTTGCCCAAAGCTCGTGAACTGTATTTGTAGCGCATAGAGCGCAGCCCAGGGGTGCAGTGCGCTGCACCCCCCTGCCTGAGGGAAGTCATATTTAAGCATCCCCAGCATGTCTGTGATACATCAGGGATACCTCTCTTTCACATCCTGAGTCCCACCACCCTCTTCTATTGTTCTAGCTTTGCGTCCTGCCTTTATTTCGTTATCAGCCCGTCTTAGCTCTGAGTTTGATCATGTAAGCCTTTAATAACCGTTTGCTAAATAGATGGATGATGATCAGAGAGCTCAATGAGAAATGAAGGGATCATAAAGCTGTCAGGAGAATGTCATCAGAAGAGGTCCAACTGACAGTCTTGGCTAAGCTGCACTCATTGGTGGCCTCTGCGTGGGATTGCCCCATGGGCATGGTGCTGGGGGTTCTACGACCTTCCTTTCTCCAGGTCTGGACGTAAGATCAGGAGGTGATGATGAACGGTGTTGGGTAAACTCTGCAAAATGATGGCACCTTTCATATCTAGGGAGTCACCAAGGTGGGCAACTGTGGCTAACTAGGGCAGGAGTTACCAGCTACATCTAGATCCTCTAGGGAATCCCAGTTCATATATTATAAACAGCGTAATTAATGGTTAAAAAAAAACGATAAAACAATGAGACAACTAATGGTGGTGGGCTCTAGGATTTTAGGTGCAGCCGGTGGATAGGCCAGAAGCCATGTGGAGGCTGGATGGGCAAATCAGTTGGCATAGAGAATGGCTTTCTTTATCTCCGGACCCTCAACACCCACCAATGATAGTCTTCCTTTTTTGTACTATTGATATTTTAAACTTGAAATTTCTTGATACTCTTCCTTTTTTGTACTATTGATATTTTAAACTTGAAATTCCTTCTTATACTTATACGAAGTAGTTTTGGTGTCTATATGGTCATATAGGCTAATGTGAGGGACTAAGTAGGAATTTTGATGGTATCGATAAATATCTTTATGAATATTTTACATAATCCTGTCCTTAAATTTCCATCTTGTGTCTTCATGGTTTTATGAGATCTATTTGCTATGATATCTCATATGTAGAAGGTTTCATCTATATTTGAGATCTCAATAGATTACTTCATGAAATTCAGGGTTTTGCTGTATGTAACATTAAAGAAAATGAACTCCCTTCTTGTAATGTCTGTGCTATCTTATGTAGTGGTTGTCAGGATTTTCTTGTCAGGTTGGTTTCTTCTAGAGCGCCCCCAGCGGTCATCAAGCAAAATGTCATTTTTAAGCTCTTTTCATTGATCTGATGCTGAGAAAGCAAGACAGACATAGGCCATCTAAAACCCCAGTATTTGGTAGGTTGAAGCGGGTGGACCCCGGAGTTTAGTGGCTAGCTAGTATAGCCATCTTGCCAGTGGTGAACTAGAGGTTCAGTGAGAAACCCTGCCTCGAAAATTGAAGTGGAGGGTGGTGGAGGGCGGCACCCAAAGTCAAAAATCTATCAGCTCCCCCAACACACACTGCACGAGTCGTATAATTTCCCTCCACCCTTGGAAGGCTTTGAAAGCAGACTTTGAGCAAAAGTGAGCAGCAGGTATCCGCTCCTCATTTCGTACTTTGTATCTTGGAGAAGTCCCTTCGAGGCTCCTATTAATAAATCATCCAACATTTGCGGACGCCCACTCCGTGTCATTACTGGCTGGCGTTGTAAACCGGAGCCAGAAGCAGCCAGGCTTTCTTCTCCGTGGAGCCCAGTTTATTAAGAGGGCATACAAAGTATAAGCCGTTAGAGGAAAGCTGAGAAACTCAGAAAAAGGTTGAGTTCCAAGCCCCACGAGCCTACACGGGAAGGGGATTGGCCGGTTTCCAGCACATCCCTGTGTGTGAGAAAGCATCTTACAACCGGCATTGCTCGATTAGGGCAGAGTTTTCTTCGGGAACTTGCGCGAAATGTTTCGAGGCTTTAAGCTGTCGTTCTCTTCACAGTGATCCGAGATAGCTATTATGTCAGCTAGCAAGTGAATCTTGCATATCTGCAAAACAAACACAAATGCTGTGTTTGTCTTTCAAATCAAACTCTAAACAAGTTAAGAGAGCCGGGTCTCTGCTTCTCTGTCTAATGCGACAGCCCTTTCAGCTAACAAAGAGCAGGACCATTACCTCAAGGGCTGAACATCTCTGCACCTCTGCACACACGCCACGCTCACGGTCCAAGTTCTGTCTTGATATCTGTCGCAGCGATAAATATTTTTCCTTTACCCCATGACAAGCATTTAATTGACAATCTGATAAATGCTACCGAGGAAAAAAAATGATGCTAAAGCCAATGGCGTTCTTCTCCGGTGTTCCATCATCAATTATCTCTCCATTCAGAAGACTCATAAAATATTCAGCTCCCCGCGAAGAAGCCTGTGGATGTATGCCATTGTGGAGGAGCATATGCTGAGCAGCAAATGCTGGGTGACCTAGGAAGAGCATCTTCCTCTCAGAACACATGCCTTGGACGGTCTTAACAGAAGTTCTCAAGTGGGAATCAAAACACGCTTCCTTCCATGACAGACGACGTGTCCTGTCATTTCCCAGAAAACGTGATTCAATCATTCCAGGGAAAGGCTCTTTGAATCAACACAGAATTAGACTCGGCATCTCACAGGCTCTGCTCCTGGTATGAGGCCTCTTTTGCTGGCTGGCCTGGTGATGCATGCGTTGCAGGGAAGAGTCCGTGATAAAGAGGTGCTCCAGTGTCGGCAGTAATTCTGGACGAGACTCTTGTTTCAACGCAAAGCTGAAAGTCATTTGCTCCCTCTGCGCTGCTTTTCCCTCTCTCGAAAGGTGTGAGAAGGAGTTTAGGGACCTGGTGGTTATCATTTCCTCCAAGAGATTTTTCTTTCGGTGTGGCAAAAGAAGTATGCAATTCAATTTTTAAAAAATCAGTTAATAATTGTGTCAAACTAAGATTAGAATTTGGTACAACTTAAGAAGACAAAACCAAATGTGACAGAAGGCTAGAGATGTATGTGCCTGCCTGGCAGGCATGCGCAAGGCCTGTGAGTAACAATAACAGCAGAAAAGTAACTATACTAATCAGTCAGATTTTGATCTGAACTGAAATAGCTAAGGAAATCGCCCAGCCGGTGAGACCCACTCGCTGCAGATTGAGCATTGAACCCTGTCTTCTTGGGGCTTCGTTTAAGAGTGAACAATAAGGCGGTTGTTGACAAACTTGCTTCCTCTTGGAAGGCCTACAGGTTGAAAGCTACAGTTAATAACGGCAGGGGAAATGCAAGACGTGATGTGACAGCACATCCCAGGTCACTCTGTCCTTGACAGCTGCTGCGTCAGAACAGTGACGTCATCCCCTCTCATCTTCATATGCGAAGAGAAACCAAATCTTTAAGGAAAGAGTACACATTCAAACTGCAGTGCTGGTAACGAAGCCAGTCGGAAAGACTCAAAGTGTACAGGTGTGCCCCAGAATCCAAGCAATCTGCCCTGGCCATCATGGTCCCAAATGAACTCACAGTGCCACTTCCATATTAGCAAGAATCAATTTGACATTTTCCATAATTGTTTTCCCTTAACCTGTGGTAGTTCCTTTGAACCCATTCCAAAGCTTTAAAGGCACTGGGACACAGAGTAACACCTGTTTGGTGTATCAGACTCGCTCATGTCTACACATGTTACAAACTCACTCCTAGCAAATTTAGACCTTGGCTCTCGTAATCTCATGTTTGATTCAAAGTCCAGCCCTGAAGATCTGTGTTGAGTCTTCACTGCCTCTGCCGTTCTCAAACTCTTCACCCTCTTTTTCTTTTTCCTCCCTTGGTAAGAAAGACACCTGGCTCAGGGTTTTTAAAACCCAGAAAGCATTGATAAGGAATAAGGTATCAGATCCTTCTCTGATGGTGCCCTCCACACTCAACTTTAGTAGAAGGGTTCATGCACAGCTTTTCCCTTGGCAAGGTATGTTGAGTTCAGTTTGAGTGACACACTGTCTTGGGGGCCACCAAGGATTTTTCAGACCCCTCTGAAATCAAAGTTGCTTTAGAGTTCGGCGTCTAGAGAGACAGTTCTGAGAAACTGCTAGAGATCAAGCTCCCTGTGGTTAGCTGTCGGAGGGCTCTTTCTAGCCTTGTGCTCAACACCATGACTAAAGGCAATCCATGAAGCAGAGTTTCAGAAAGCGATCTGCACTCCATCACTTAGGTATATTAGGGAAGGAGCTCAAAACTGGAACCTGGAAGCAGAAGCTGAAACCAGAGCCGTGGAGCAGGGGTTCTCAACCTGTGGGTCGACCCATTTGGAGGTCGAACAACTCATTCACAGGGGTCGCCCGTGACCATTGGAAAGCACAGATATTTACACTGTGACCCACAACCGTCGCAAAATTACAGTTACGAAGTTGCAGCAAAAATAACTTCACGAGTGGGGGTTACCACAACACAAGGAACTGAATGAGGAAGGTTGAGAATCACTGCCCTAGAAGAACATTGTTTACTACTGGCTTGCTTAACCTGCTTTTTTATGGAAGCCGGCCCACATGCCTAGGGTTGGCACTGCCCCCCGCGGGTCCTCTCATATCAGTCATCAATCAAAAAATGGCCTCACAGACATCTTTACACTGGCGAGGTGTTTTCTTGGTAGGGGTTCCGTCTTTCTAGATGATTCTAACTTGGGTCAAGTTGACCACACTCTAACCAGCTCAGCTCCTTAGGTCTTCAAGTGGCGCTCCTAGTGATTGCCAGATGGTTAGGCCACGGGGACCCACTGCCCTAGCTCCAGCTGATCACAGAGTTTCACTAATACTGAGCACGTGGAAGAGACTTGGGCCTGATCAGCAGGAAAACCTCACCTCCCCGTTCCTTTTCTTCAGCTCGGAAATATTTGGCATATCCGGTCTGGCAGCTCTAAGCATCTGTAACTTAATTCCATCTGAGCAAATGGGAGAGGGCCATCGGTGGGGTTTCAAGAAAAACGCATTAAAGGGAAGAGATTACCATGTCTTAACTCCTGATGCTCAGAGCAATATCACAAGGCCAGTTTAGATCCAAGAGAGAACGTAAGTAGAAACTTTTACTTTTTGAGGGAAAGGGTGACAGCACCATGCTTATAAGGGCTTGAGGGAAGGATTCACTGGAGCTTGTTCCTGTGTGTGTGTGTGTGTGTGTGTGTGTGTGTGTGTGTGTGTGTGTGTGTATTTCTGAGTGAGTGTTTATGAATGGGCCTGGAGACCAGAGGTCAGCTTGGCTATTGTTCTCCAAGAGTATCATCCATCTTTTCTTTCTGAGACAGGGTTCTCTCACCAAGCTCCGGCTTCACCAATGATGCTGGACCAGTTGGCCAAGAAGCCTTAGGGTTCTGCTTGTCTCCCATCTCCCTGGTGACTGGATTAAAGGCATGAGTCAGCACACACAGTTTTGTTTTTTTTTTTTTTAATTTTTATGTGGGTTCTGGGGACCATAATCAGATTCCCATGCTTGCATGTAAGCAATTTGCAGACTCATGTAATGAGCTTAGATTCTCCTCTCCAGCCTTCTGGAACGGAGCACAGAACCAAAGAGAGATGAGAACTCGGAGTCTTGCAAACGTGAGGATGACCCTGAGTTCCATCACAACATCTTAATTTCTCCAGTTTTCTCATAATACCTTCAGATTTTTTTTTTTGTGTTGCCTTAAAACAATTCAGTCACTACAGTGTGGACTTCTTTTTATGGTATGTATATTTTTAGATAGGTATTTATTTCTTTTTGGTTAATAAGGGGATTAGCAATTCTGTCTGCTTAGGCTTCCAGCAGAAATCTGTATCATGAGTGATTCGGTCAACTTGGTCTGTATAGCCTGAAGGACAGAGAAGCTGTCCAAGACCAGGCAGCAACCATGGCATTTGTAGACTTCAGTCACTAAGTTAGATATGAACAGATGATGAAGGAGATTCAATCACGGCCACCTCAGCATTTCTCTGTGAGTACCCAATACATGCAAAAGAACAAGAGAACGTTCCGACGTGAACAGAAAACAGGCTGTGAGGGGCTGTCATCTGAGTGTGTGAAAGGTATGCTGCGGTGTGGCCATTTTCTCTGGGGTTTGTCCTGAGTATGCTAATTACTTTGCCATCCATGTTGCTATGGCAAACATGACTAACTTTTATGTCAGGAAGCTGTTGCCTAGAAAAGCATGCTGGGAAAGGAAGAACTTCCAAAAACTTTACGCTGTATAGGAGAGTCTGAGAAACTTTAGTTTTTACTACAACTTCTTTTTCTTTGAGATCATTGTTAAGAATTAGACTTAATAAAAGAGTTTAAGATTACAAATCTTCATGAATAAAAATAATAAAAACTCTACTATACATTCTAAATGGCCACTGACAGAGAGAGAGAAAGAGAGAATTTCTACTCTAAAGCTCTCTCTCTCTCTCTCTCTCTCTCTCTCTCTCTCACACACACACACACACACACACACACACACACACACACGCACTTGGCTTTTTGCTATCTGCTATGTCACATTTTAAAATTAACTAGGAATTTCATGCTTACACCTATTAATTATTTCGAAAATCTCATTTGGTAACCCCGAGAAGGGAAAATGGTTTCAGGTCCCTGAGATTTTGCTTGTATAATTTGTAATGTTTTTATCTCATACCATACGGGGACTTCTCTTCAGGTTATACTGGTCAAGCTTGTTTTCTTTTCTAAATGGCAGATTTCTCTGTTCAGGGCCAGGCTCCAGAGTCTGTGTCCCTCATCTGCTGGATTTCATTGATTTGCGGAGCATGTCGTACCTCTGCCATGTGGTCACTCTCCAGCTCTGGACACTTCCCATGTACTATTCTTTCCTGGCCTCAACCTTACACCTCTGGCTTCTGGCCTTGCCTTAGAGTTCAGCCCTTGGCATTTGAGTATTGCCATCCTGCATTATAAATTCTCATTGCTCAGTTTCTTTGAAGCACCGTATCAATGTTGAAATAATTCACTTATGTGATCATTGACTACGGTCTGTGTCTCCACAAAACTAATTTGCATGAAGGCAAGGAGCATGCCCTTTTGTTTATGATCGCATCCCCAGGGCCTACCCTGGTGCCTGGCACACGGTAGCCATTAAAAACTGTATTAACCAAATGAGTGAATTAATTTAAATAATAATTGTTGTTATTCTAGATCTTAGGACTCAGCCTACACTAAAATTAATGGTGTATTTGCACATTTCCACCCACCAAAATTCTGTCTCCCTTCTCTTCTTTTCCCTTCTCTGACATCTGAGAATGTTCCATGAGATCACTATCCTCGGATCATCTTCCCTTCTCCCACTTATTTTTAATGGAATCACAAAATTTAACTCGCTCTTCGGTTTGGATTTGAAGAAGGAAAGAAGTGCCTAATTCTGTCTAAATTTATTCTCGTTGTCCTCCGCCAAACAAACCCTCCCCCCTTCCAAATTCTTACACATTGATGAACGGGGGGGGGGGGGGTAAAAAAAGCCTCTTCAAATATGGCTTAAAGTTTCGTTGGCTGCGAAGGCTTTCGATCGTCCAGTGAGAGATCAGCTTTTCACTTAAAAAGTTACAGTCTTTAGAGATGGCCTCTCTTCAAGTTCCTCTCGTGATCTGGGTCTAAGCATGGGACAGATGACCTCTAGGGGAAATGGAATAAAGGTTTTGACCTTGACAACCTGTATCTCCTCTGGTAAATATGGCAGTACCATCCGATTGTCGGTGTTTCATCCTGAGCCATGGTGCACCTCGTCCTTGAGCCCAGGGCAATGGCATCAGGACCTATCTTCAGCCTTGTTTGCTTTCAAGTTTTTAATGTCTTCTGTGTATTTAATGAGTATCCATGGCAACGTTAATCAGCCCTACACCAGAGCAATCGCAAAAATGACTTGCTTTTTCAACAATGCTGTGTCCATCTTAAGACAAACGCTTGCCCTTCCTCCCTCTGACTTGGCCCTCCCATTCAGCGATGGTCCCATCCTAAGCAGAGCTCTACAGCTGGCCTGTTTATGTACATATCTGGACACAAATAGGAGCCCCATCCTCATCCTTCCTGTGTTTGGTCCCTAAAATAATCAACCTTCATTATGCCCCATTCCAGGCTATTGTGGAGCTCTTTAACGGGCACACACCTCTTCTCAGGTGAGACAAATCCTGTTTCCTTTCCTACAAAAAGCTGTGGTGCTTCATCCACTTTGAACTGTAAGTAGCAGACAGGTTAGAGGACCTCCCTGACCCCTGCAAGCTGCAGTAATACCTTTAGCACAAGATTGTGTCACTCTTAAATCACCTCTATTTTGATTAGCCAGATATATAGACACATATCCGAGGACTGTCAAATTCCCCCTCAAAGCTGGCCCTGCGTCAATGACCTCTTGGCAGTGGTCTCAGAGGGGTGAAATATACAATGGAAGGGAGTATTTCCTTTTATTGGTTCTAAATTTACTAGCCTTTAGCTTCATGAAATTAAATTACAACACAGGGTGAACATTAAAGTTATAACTGACATTTATAGACCGCCTTCCCCCCATTAATCCTGAAATGCTGTGCAAACTGACTTAGCAAAATTAAATGTGTAGCTGAGCGCTCCTGGACTCCTTTTCGTGGTTCATGTACGCCTCTATGCATGCTGGAAGGTGGGAACTGAATCCAAGAATAAAAAAAAAATGGGGTTGTACACACTTTTAGTATGTACTTATAGTACTGTAGACTACACCCATAGTGAGCCAGTATCTAAAAGGCTGTTGGCTGAAGGAATCCCCACAACACTTCCCCCTTTTGTCTAAATAAAAGGGTCCTAAGTCTAATATAAAACTATACACAGTAAGAACAGATATCAAGTATTTTCCATGAAAAAGAGAAAAGCAAAAACATACATAAAAATTAGAACTACAACCAGCATGAAGAACATCAAGCAATAAACATGTGAAATGTTCAGACTAAAGTAATTAGCAAATAGCAAAGATTATTTCAATACTGATCCTATCCTAAGGAGTCTAAATCTTATATTAAAAATGTCTTGGCTAAGTCATGAGAGAAAAGTAGCTATGAATATCTAGTCTTTAACCCCATAAAAGACTTGAGAAGGGAAATAATATTACCTGAGGAAGCAAGTAACTTCCAAAAGGTGCAAGAAATGACAGAGACAACCAGCTACATGGGCAATCATCCAAAGTTTCATTTGTAACATTGGGGCAACCAACATTGGCTAAAGCCTAGAGTACCTAAGAGACCATTTTAAGAGGCAGTAAATTTCTAAAGACTGTCCTACCCTGTCTTGACAAGGTTTGGTAGCTGTTTTTGCTTTTATCCTGTTTGTCCAGATTGGGACACTGTGCATTTTGTCAGTGGTCAAGACAACAGTGATGGAGGTGGGTCTTGTATCTTATCTGTTGCTTTCATTGGTTAACTAATAAAGAAATTGCCTTGGCTCTCATAGGACAGAAAATTAGGTAGGTGGAGTAGACAGAACAGGATGCTGGGAAAGAGAAGCTGAATGAGGAGTCGCCATGATGTTCCCACGCCAGGCAGATACGTTAAGATCATTCCTGGTAAGCCAGCTCGTGGGCTACACAGATTAATAGAAATGGGTTAGATTAATATGTAAGAGCTAGCCAATAAGAGGCTGGAACTACGGGCCAGGCAGTGTTTAAAAGAATACAGTTTCCGTGTAATTATTTCGGGGCATAAGCTAACCATGAGGGTGGCCAGGTGCCGGGGATACAGCCTGGCCGCTCCTCTTTCAACACAATAGCAGTTTTCCCAAAGGCCAGTTTTGCCAAGAAGAAAAAAAGCTCCAAGTGGCGTGTCTTCAGTGTTCAGCATTCCCCGAGGAATAGATTGGTGCTTCCAGGAGCAATTGTGTTTTGCATCAACAGAATCCTGAGTTATTTAAATGCAATATTCTACAGTTCTTTGAAGTGTTTGAAGATTACCTATATTATATATACAAAATACAATATCTGAGAGAGCCTGACTAGTCTAAATATAGGTATGACAAACATGACTGACTATTGACCTGTAATTCTTAATACCTATATAAAGACTGAGGCTTCGCATTCTAAGATTGAACAAATTTTTTAAAGTATTTATTTATTTATTTATTTATTTATTTATTTATTTATTTATCATGCATACAATATTCTGCCTGGAGGCCAGAAGAGGGCACCAGACCTCATTACAGATGGTTTTGAGCCGCCATGTGGTTGCTGGGAATTGAACTCAGGACCTTTGGAAGAGCCCACAATGCTCTTAACCTCTGAGCCATTTCTCCAGCCCAGATTGAACAAGTTTTAATCAGATGTACAGCAAATGAGGACAATGACCCCAAAATATAAACTATATATATATAGATCAGAGGTAGAAATGTATCTTTGGGGCAATTAATCCCTTTCCCAGGAATTTCTCAGCTGAATACCTTTTCTGTTGGAGACACACACCTTGAAAGTCGCACTTCTGAAGGATTCTCACTGCAAACCATACCTATGACCTCCTTGGAGAGATAAAGACAGGACGGACAGAAGGGTGTGGCTAGATAATTAATGTGTATTCTCATTAGGTCAGAGCAGATCTAATGAAGAAGGAAATCTATCCTAATTGTCTGTACCTGTTGAACTCAATGAGTACAGGAGGTGCTACTTCTGGTGTCCATGGATGTGTAGGGCAATGTTTTTGTTTTCTAGACTAGACTTCCCTAGAGGTTTATATACTGAATACATTGGTTATGCATTATCTTCTTTTAAATTTTTCTCCCTGTGTTCCTGAAGGGTGTGGTAGTGGTTTTTGAAAATACTATTATCCCTGAACTTCATTTTATGGAATCAGAAAAACATTACAAGATATTTATTGTGAGCAGGGAGCATAAGATCTTAGAGTTTTAGAATACAGATCTAGAGCTTGGCTTCCAGCATGCACAGGTACTTAGTAAAATGTTCAAATGACAATTTAGATTGCCTGCTCTGCATCTTGCTCACGAGTCAAACTCATGAGTGATTGGCAGATGCCCCATTTCTATTGAATATAAACTGTATTGCCTTCCTTTACATGATATGACTATTTTTGTTCCTTCAAATTCTGGATTTCCCACTAGTTTATGGGCCATATTGACTTGTCTTTGTCCTGAAGATCAAGACCCTTCACGGTCACGACTAGTGGCTTAGCTGTTGATTTATTGAAAACCCAGATTATATGGAGTTTATTGTTTACATAGGGAAAAGAAACCAGACTTGGGCAAGCACTGATTCGACCCTGACAAATGTCCTTAAACCTTAGAATTATTTCTTCCGTAAAATGTAGATGATAACACCAACCTATCCAGCTGTTTAAGGATTAACAGAGACACCATATATAAAGGATTCTGCACGGTTTACACTCCAGGCATGTGGAACTCCTTATTCCCTGCTTTTGTGGTTCTGAAGAATATCAATTATATATTAAGCTTTAAGTGACATTCATTCCTCGCATGATTTTTGTCTTTGAGACCTGAGTAAATAATCCACATTCCGATCTGAAATATACCTACCAATTATTGGAGCCACACTAGCGTGGTTGTTTATTATTTCGGTGTGATTTTGATTAGCAGAATGAGAGACACTTTTCATACAACATCAAAGTGTTTACTTCCTTCTCCTATACAACCATCTCAGGGGTAAAAGCTTCTGCTTCAGTGCTTGGTCAAGCCTTAAACTTTATGTGTTTTGGCACCGCTTTGCAACAGAAGCATTCATGGCTGAGACTGCCAAGTGCACAGAATAAATGTACATTTTTATCAGGACCGTAAGTGTTCATAATACTAACTGTCAGAAGAAAAATATGGAATATTTTTATGATTCCAAGTATTAGAATAGCAGGAAGTCTCAGGAGTGGCTGTTCATCCTTTAACTCGAAGCTCCTGATGCCCACAAACTGCTGCTGTATATATAGCTGTGTGCGCAATATTTAGAAGGAAAGGAGAGAGAAAACCAAGAAACAGGATCTAGCCCAAGATTCGGTGACGCCCCCACAAACCAAATCAATTCCTCAATGGTCTTGTTTATAACATGAAAAGGCTCCCGGCAGAAATCTACCTTGAAGGGTTATCAGGGGCAAGGAAGAGGAGAGCTTCTGAAAATGGTACTGATGTTCGGAAGCTGTGACTATGCAGTTGTGTTGGCTCTCATCCAAGTCCATGGCATTACTGCTTGAGAATCCAGCAATCTCCCAAACTCTCCAGGTTCCGGATCCAGGTTTGCGACTGATGCAAGGCAGCACATTTTGTGTATATTGGTTCAGGAGACCAAACTCGGGTCGCCAGGATTGCTCCCACATGCTGGTACTCCCAGAGCTATTTTTCTGTCCCACCTTCTACTTATGAAGTCCCCACTGGAACATCCCATACAACGCTACCATCCCGTGCGATTTTATACAGACTTTGCTTGTTCTCCTAAGTAGCATGAATGATTTGGCAACTGTTCCTTCAGTCGGTCAACAAAGAAGCCATTTTCCTTACATTTAGAAAACGAAGGAAGGATGACCCAAACCTTTCTGTAGTAGAACCCAGAGAGCAATTCTTGCTCTGGACACTATGTCCCCATGCTGGGTACCCTCAAGTTCCTCCCTTTTATTTCCTACTTCATCCTAACTAGCCATTAAGTCTTATCGAATGCATCCTCCAACTGTCATTTTTTTAATCCATGTCTTCTCTCTCTTAGACATCCTGTCCCAGCATAGGGACCGGCATGTGTCACCTGCATTGTATTCGTAGTGCCTTCATGGTGATTTGGCACAGCCAGCTTTTGTTAGATCCACATACATTTTTGAAGTCTCTGCCACGTACCAGGTGCTTCCTACACAACTGGAAACCAGATCGGATCTCTGCGGTTGGGGGACATCCCACCGATGAGTAGGAACAGATAACACTAAAGAAAACAAACGAACAAGTAAATTTCGGGTTGTTTTAAGCGATACAGGAGGAAAGAGAGCGATGTCGCCCTGGCTGGCAGCGTGAAGGAAAATACATTTTGGGAAGGCGTTTTTGAGTTGATAACGTTTAGCTCAGAGGAAAAGCTCAAAAGGAGACAGCCGCGTGGAGTGCTGGGAAGAGCGACATCCAGACGCAATGAGAGCGCCGTGCAAACTGCACGGATGGTACCACAAAGGTGATAGGGCCACGAGAGCTGGGAGGCCGGGTCGCCTGACAGCAGGCCCTGTGGCTTTGTAGGCAACAGAAAAGGTTCCGAGTTCTATTCAGGAGCAGTAGCTTTAAAGGGTCCAGGAAGCCTTCAGATGAGAAGCGGCATCATGCCGGTTCACCTTTAGTAGGCTCTCTTAGCATCCTCGGGAGGCTGCATTACAATGGAGCGAAGCCAGATTCAGGAAAGAGAGGTAGAAGCCTCCCCCACCCCACCCACCCCCGCCCCCGCGCCAGAATCCACAGGAAAGTGAAATGAAACAAGCGGCTTTAGGATGTGTTTGGGGTCCCGACAGCAAGGAGAATAAAGGATGGTGCCTAGGTTTGGGACGTCAGCGCCTAGGCGGCTAATTTCGTCACGTGCTGAGATGGGTAGGTAAGAGGAGAGAAGAAATATGTTTCTTGCCTTTTCTACAGATAGAAACTAAAACTGAATTTGGTTGTGTTTTGTGCGTCAAGGTGTTTCAGTCGCTTCTGTCTTCTCTCCGGAATGAAGCCCGAGCTCCACTTACCGTGTCGGGAGCATCCTGAGCTGATGGTCCATGTCCGTCTTCTCCCCGACACTCAGGAACCCCGGCTGTGGCTGTGTAAGCCCCTTGTGGCTTTTCCTTTTCTGTTCAGCTTCCTCGTGCACATTCTGAATTTCCTCAGCCTCGGGACTCAGCTTCTCTCCTCTCTGTGTTCTCAACTTTGTCCTCTGGGCTACAATGTCCTACTTGTCTTTCCCAAGGCCACCTACATCAGTGAAATCTCCTGCATCAAGCCCTACCTGTCAAACCCTGGTGAGGCAGATGCTTCTCTCTGTCCACCGAGGCTCCTGAGTCAGCTTTGGAGACTAGGCCAATCACATGGCAGTGATAAGCTAGCGTACATGGTCCAGGAGTGCCGTACTAATTGCTGGGTAACTGTTTCTCAGTGAAGGAAACGGCTGGGAAACATTTAACAAGCTACCTTCTTTCAGTATGCTTTTACAGTTCTATTTGTGAAGACTGTCAGCGGAGTAGAAAGCCTCTGGAGGCCCACAGTCTGCGCCATGTCCAGTTACCCCAAAAACGAAAGCCCACAGTCTGCACCATGTCCAGGTACCCCAGAAGCTGAAGCCCACAGTCTACCCCATGTCCAGGTACCCCAGGCTGAAATGAATTGGGCAGCAAAGCCATCTTTGGAAGCTGGTGAACCCCCAGGTAACTTCTCTGTCCCTATTCATGATTGATCTATTTTCTTCTCACATTCGGCCCTTAATACCATGCTCTAGATCTGGGAAGATCATCTCAGCCCAGTTACCTGGTTATCAGCTGAACCCACAGTAGTATCTAGAATAACGTCGAGGCTGGGCACAACGAGTTGAGAGTTACCAGTAGAGCTAGAATCAGTCGTATTTAGCTCATTTAACGGGGTGGGTTAAACTGACCCACCTGATGATGGCGATGGTTTCCCTACTGTTGGCACAGTCCGGATTCTGTCCATTACAGCATCTAAACAATTATGCCAGGAAACTCTTCATATTGGTGGTTATTCTTTTCATTTGGCTTAGCTATATGGATGCTTCAATACATGGAAATGCGGGGGGCAGGGAGAGGTTGCCACTGGGTCCTGAGCCATTGATCCTGGGCACGACATTTAAAGCCAAGGTGTTTTCTTAACGAGGAAGTCATTTTCACTGTGCCATAAAACCCTCCCACTGACCCCTCCCTGGTTTTTATGCTGGGTTTGTGCTGTCCTTGCCTAGACCCACTGCCAAGAGATTTGTATTCTAATAACTCGGCTTTTAATTAGTGAGAAACCAAGGCAGCGTTGGTTAAATGTCTCACGGAGTATTGCAGATGACTCTAAATGCCTCATGATATAAATACCTTTAGCAAAATGAAAACACAAGTAGCTTCGCATATATTTATATGTTTTTACCCTTTAAGTTTTTGACTTTTTAAAGGCTGAGCACAGAGATGGTGGCAATGAAGGAGGCAGTTTCTCCTGCATATCTGCATTAAATTACGTCGCTTCACCCAGAGCACGTTCTTAGATGCCTACTGTGTAACCGGGACTTGAGCAGGGAACGCTAGGAAACCTGGAAGAAATCACACGCGGGGCATGCTGCCAAGAAGCCTGCTGCAGAAGATGCTTCCTGATACCAACTTTAGCTAGTCTTGGGGTTGATCTCAGACTACAGGTCAAACCAAGAATGATATATTCGTTTTAAGTTTCCGAACATCCTATTGGCTGTATATATATTTTTATTTAAAAAAAAGTTACCTGCTGAAAACACTAATTGGAGATTGCACTACACTAAGTCCACCCATGATAATCCACTTCTCGAAGGTAAATATTCATTTCTCTTGAAATTTGTGGTGCGTTCTAAAATTAAAAAAAATGAAAACTAAATAGTTTTAAATTAGCTAAAAGTTGTTTAAAGGTTAAATTGCCTGACTAAAAGAATTTATTCTGTGACATTACAGCTCTGGACTAGAATCCGATTTTTTGGTTCATTTTAGCTTGGCACTACAATGAAACTCCTTCTCAGGCATGATGAAAAGCCCCTGTTTTGCTAGAAAAAACGGATTATGTGAATTATGCGTGTAGAGCGTCTCAATAGAGCAGAGTAGCGCCTGTGTTTGCGCAAACCCTTCGCTCATCCATCAATCCGCTCACCCACGCATCCCCTGAGCAAGGACCAGAGATCATCTGGGCCCCTTCCTGCTCCAGGCTGATGTCCTGCGCCTTCAGCTTCGGGCTTTCCCGATGGGCAGCACCAATCCGCTAGCTTCCAGCTGATCTTACTCCGTTTCATTAGCTGTGTCCTTTTCTGTGATTAGGAGCAGAGACCCCTACTTCAGGAAAGCTGTCTGTGTCCCCCAAGTCTCCATTTTATTCCTACTTCATGATGGGTCCATTTATCGGTTTCATCTGAGTCCTAGTTTCTTCGAAGAGGATTTATGCCGACCTTCCCTTACTTAGATTTTTTTCTCCTTAAGACTTCGGTTTCAACGTGGTGGGAAAGCAACCTCCATTCGGCAGAAACTGGACTTGAAATTATGAGTTGTGTGTGTCCCCTGGGCTGGGACCCATGGTAGGGTAGTCTTCGAGGCTCCTGGACAGCAGCAGCGGCAGCTGCCAAGCAGGAGCAAGGGGAACTCCATGGTGCAGCTGCTTTGCTGGGCGCCGTCCTAGAGGGCAGCCAGTGCGTTTGCAGCTGGTGATATTTTCAGCCCACCACACGTTCACAGGGTGCAGCTTCCTTGCAAGCCAAGGAACACCTGCGCTCACTTTAGGCTGTAGAGGGTAGGTGAGGTTAAGTCTAAATCAAACCGGAACGACCGATAGGGATCAGGTCAATTTCTTTCCCTTCTGGGGATGAGCCAGTGAGGGGTCTCTTCTCTCACAATTCTCTACTTCCAAACCTTGAGTAGACATTCTTCATCTGTTGATCTCCTTTCTCCAACCTCCTTGAGACCACAGTCTGCTGGACTTGACTACCCATGTGTCAAATGAACTTTATGTCTTCTCTCTACACGTGTGTCCTGGGTTTTTCTCATGACAGAGAAGCATAAAGCAACAGAGAATGAGAGAACCATCAATGCTTGTCCTCAAATCCAAGTGTCTACTTCCGGTCTGTCCTGTTCTTTGGCATATACCAGATTCTTCTGCCCTCTTGAATGACTTTTATAGTTTGCTAATATCTTTGTCTTGATCCAGGAACTTACTACGTAGCTCTAACTGGCCAGGAACTCACTGTGTAGATGAGATTAATCTAAATCTCCAAATGTTCTCTGGTTTCTGTATCCCGACGGCTGGGGTTAAAGGTGTGCACTATGGCCCATTTTCTTTTTTTTTTTAATTAATTAATTAATTTATTTAAGATTTCTGTCTTTTCCCCACCACTGCCTCCCCTTTCCCTCCCCCTCCCCCAGTCAAGTCCCCCTCCCTCTTCAGCCCAAAGAGCTATCAGGGTTCCCTGCCCTGTGGGAAGTCCATGGACCACCCACCTCCATCCAGGTCTATTAAGGTGAGCATCCAAACTGCCTAGGCTCCCACAAAGCCAATACGTGCAGTAGGATCAAAAACCCATTGCCATTGTTCTAGAGATCTCAGTAGTCCTCATTGTCTCTATGTTTTTTCCCTATGGCCCATTTTCTAATGCTTCCTTGAGTTCTTTTCTTTTTCCTCCAGCCATCCCCTACATTGCTATTCACATCACAATTGTGTAGAAATGGAGAGGTGCTGTGAGTTATTTTCCTATGCTTCTTCAGACTCCATCTTGTACACAGTCTCTCAACAGCCAGCCTCCCCCAGGCATTCTGGGCTGGCCAACTGTTTTATTAGCTGATTCACAGCGAGTGCAGTGCCGTTTGCACAACTTTTAGCTGTTTGAGATCAAAGGCTGTAATTTTTCCTTTATAATTCCCCATTTAGCTGTTACAATGTCCGATAGGCAATCACCCTTATCAACACTGTTATCAGATGAAACTTGATGGTTAAAGGCTTCTGTGATATCTTCCCTTCCCGCTGACCGACCCGGCCGTGTTATCTGCTTTGCCTCTGACTTACACCAGCCCCGTGGGCACCTGTGTGACACTGCTGGAATAAAGAACGGAGGTGTTGAACAGCTTGTCCAAGCACTGACAGCTAAGAAACAGAGAGCTGGGCTATGGGTTATGGAGTCTGACAATCCAACAGCAGAATCCACTCATTTAAGCCCTGCATTTTTCCCACGGTGCACATCAGATATGTTTGCTATGGAAATTCCTGAAGGACTGAAATAAAAGCAAGTGGCCTTCTAAAGAAGAGCATCAAACCAACGGGGGATGATAACAGGAAAGCAATTATGTATTACTCTTAAATACGCATTTCTTTTTCATTACGTGTATGTTTGTGGTGTGTCTCTATGTCTGCGTGGTAGTATGTCCACACGAGTGAGGATGCTCAGGGAGGCCAGAGATGTTTGGTCTCTCTGAAGGAAGCCAAAGTTAGAGGTGCTGGTGAGCCACCCGTGAAGGGTGCTGGGAACCGAACCTTCTGGGAAAGCAGTACGTGCTCTTAGCTACTGTGCTCTCTCCAGTGATTATTATCACAATTTATAATTACAAATAATTATTGAGTAAACGTTCAGTATGTGCTTGTCCTGTGCTGACATGATTTCATTTCTGGGAACATGGAACAACGGACTCAGGGTACCTTTTGCGAGATAAACTTTTCTTAATCATGCAAATACTTAAAATATGAGCCTGAAATATATTTTTCTGTATTTAAGTAATGTGATGTTTTCAGAACTCTTAAATTGTGCCCCCCCAAAAAAGCACTGAGACTCCAAGCTCATGAACCCCACTAAGTGACCATATCTTTCATAGCAAGTGTGTCCTTTTATTTTATTTTTTTTAAAGTAGGAAACCCCCATGAAGAAATCATCAAAATACTATCTAAGCTTTTAGAGATGCCTTGTCAGTACAGAGAAGGAATAAGCTGTCTGCCTGCCGGAGGATGATACCAGCGGTTTTCCTCGGAGTCCCGTGCCACGATATGCCTAAATATGCTTCCAGGGAGTACAAAGAAAGTGGGAAAGGGAACTGAGTGGCGGCGCCAACTCCGGGTGCCCCGTCAGGTGAACTGGCTTTGCACTAGTTGGGCTTAAACTGCATCTAGCAGCGGAGGCAGCTTACTGTCCTGGTTCCTACTAACCGAGTCTGGACCAGCGCACCGAAAACCGCGGCTGGCATGCCTCGGTGATATTCTGCTTCTGCCTTTGCTCCCAGTGACCTCGCTCATTGGTGATCTCATGACAGAACAAAAGAGTCACTCGAATGGCCACATGACTTACAATATTACATGCTTGGGGGTGAAAGGCCCTGATATAAAATAGAAATTTTATAATGAAGGATTTGTTTTATGAAAAGCATTATACCATCACCGCAGTGCAAAGATCACCGTGCGTGTCCGAGCAAAACTGTAAAGTTGTTGTTTCTGCCACCATTGGCCAATTATTGCTTTATTATATTTTCTTTTCTTTTTTATAGTGGAGAATCCAGTTTTTCCCACAATTAGTCCTTGAATTCAAATACAATAACAAGTGAGAGAGAGAGAGAGAGAGAGAGAGAGAGAGAGAGAGAGAAGGGAAGAGAGATTTTACTTTTATCTGTGCAAAGAGTACAATTGGAATCAAGGTGAATAAGTCTTAAATTTCAACTGTGTCCTAAAGATATTTTCATGTTTATGGTGCTTCTTAGAAAAAAAAAATCAAGAATCAAGAAACTGTTTTCCCTCGCCTACTACATAAGAGTGCAAATATCCTAGCCGCTAACCATTTTGTACAGTCCTCTGCTGTGTAGAGTTGCAGGGACGTAAGTGATGAAGGGGCACACGGCGTTCCTGCCATTCCTGACAATAGCTGCCACTGTGCCCCTCAGTGCTGGAACCAGGACACCCTTACTCGCAAGCAAATGGAAGGAAAACAAACAAAGACCAAAACTTTATCTTCATGTGAGCAAGTATTGAAACCCAATCAAAGACCGAAACTTTATCTTTATTATTTAAGCAAGTATTGAAACTGCAAATTTTCTTTTTAAAGTCTGAGAATAATTAAATTATATATTTTAAATAAGTATATATATATATATATATATATATATATTAATGAGAAGTGCAGCTCTTTATTGTTTAGAAATGAGTTTTGTTGAGGGTAAGTCTAGAACTCATGCAAGACAATCCTAGGTGGCCAATGAGCTAGGCCCCTTCTAACTTTTAAAACATAACTTGTATGTCGCCCTCCTTTTCCCCTTTAACTCTGTTCTGAGGCAGGACTGTTTCCTGGGGTGCTTGGGGTGCCTCATATTCCAGAGAGAAGGTAGCAAAGCAGCCCCCTGAAATGACTTGCATTTCTTCTCCTTTGCTCTCTCCCTCTGACGGGTGCTGGCTGGGAAGAGGTAGGTCAGGGACAGGTGCTGTCTAGCTCAGCAGGGTCTCAGAGGAGTAGAAAGGAAACCTCACACTCTCTCCTTTCTCTACTTCTCCTGCTCCCTCTTCAGCAGGGTCAGTGCGGGCCCAGGAAAACAGGCCTAGAGGCAGCCTGGACTTAAGGATACCTCTGAACTAGGGGAGGGCAGGGACTTTTCATAAGCAACGCAAAATGCAATGCAGTGGATGGAGTTTGTTATTTAATTCGACTCTCGTTTGTGTCTTTGTGAGCCACGCACATTTCCCTATGGCTGGGCTCACATTGCCCGTGTGACACTTTCCTGGGTGGCTCAAATGCTTTTCCCCTGCAGTGAGCTTTTTCTCGCTCTCCCCGATTCCGGAAAAATATCCTTATATCACTTTGTAAAGATGTAATTTTATCCTCGTAAAAAATAAAATCACTTCATGAATATGAGATCTGTATATAAAGCCTAGCATATAATCATTTTTTAGTAAGAATTAAAAATACATCTAACATATATAACAGCTAAAATTGAGTGGGTGATGACTTTCAAATTAATTATTTTAATATTGAGGTGATGGACTTCCTGTACCAGTTTAATTATCGCACAGTATAAACATATATCAAAACATCGCATTGCACCCCATAAATACATACAATCATTATTTGTCAATTAGAAATAAAATTAAAAAAAATAGCGTGACATGTGAGATCAGAATTTTAACTTAACAGATTGCCATCTGTTAAAAGATACTGTCATCTTAAAATATGTAATACTTGTATTTGGTATTGTCTGCGAAGCCTGGAGCAAACTTTGAAAAGTTACATATGTATTGTAGAATGTTCCCAATTTCCCTCAGAGAGAGCACAAATAAGATATTAGAAGTTGGCTTCTCTAGCGTGATGATAGGAAAACAGTCAAGTGATAAAAATTCCAAGAACGTCAACCATGTTTTTACAGGATAGCTGTTGTCTTCGTGTGTTTGTCTACATATCTGTTAGGTGACGATCTGGGCTGGGGAGGAATGACACCATTTCCACCAAGAGCTACTGTCTTCCGGAACCACTGTTAACTGCCCTTGGAAGAGCTTTGCAAGTTCGCTTCGGCATATGGAAGTAATTTAAACTTTCTTTAAATCGAACAAAATGTATTATAGCCCGTATTTATTATTTCTCGTACACCAATAAATGGGGAAATTCTGAGTACTTCTGAGTGGTGAGTCACTAAGCTGGGCAGAGAGAGTGGAGCGTGGGACGGGAGGTAGCTTCGTGTTTCTCATTTTATTTGATTTTGATTTGATTCGCATTTATTTTATTTCTTTTACAGCCGAGGCTAAGATATGCCGTCTCGGGGCAACCAAAGGGCGCCTCTGCCAAACTCACCAGGAACCCAGATTAATGTTGCCTAATTTAGGACCCGCAGTCGTGACTGCGTGGGCTTGTTTGTTTGTGACTGCCAGACTTTGCCTTCTCAGCTCCCACCAAGCTCAACATCCGGGGAATGCACGGATACTGAGATTTTTATTTACCGCACAGAAAGCCCGACTGCGGCTTGAGAGGGAGCCATGTCGGACCCTGGTCCTCTTAGGGCCCAACGTTTGCAGGCGGCACCCACTCTGGAGTCCTGCTTCTTTTCATGAGTCCTGTGTCTGACTTTACTTTTCTTCACCTTGCCTTTGCAAGACTGAGAGGCTCCCAGACCTCGCCTGAAAGCCAGCTTGGAGTCCTCTCTTGAACCGGCCCTAGCTTTATTTTCTTAAGTGACTTAATCAAAGGTAATTCGAGTTCACATTTTTCTATCAATGGTTGTATTTAAAGAGGTCTTATCTGATTTCCATCAGCAATTACAGGCTTGCATTTCTTGTTTATATCCACCTCCAAGGCTGACAGGGGCCTGGGGTTGCCTTCCATAGGAAGTCAAAGCCTTCATCTCAGGTCAAAAGCTCCTGAAGCACATTTGTTCTGGTAAAATTATATCTCGGGAATGATGGGCCCTGATGCGAAATGAGGATGTGGTGGCACGGGGTGGTCCCTGCCACTTTGTTTGAAAAATAAATTGTGAAACCTCAGTAGTAAATATTTGCCCGAGAGAACACGGTGGGAGGGAAATTACCGTGCTGGAGAGGGTCGCCATTAAGAGGGCTGATGTCAGAGGTTAACCCAACAGGAGTTGGGCTAGTCAAAGAGGTCACTGGGGCTTGGCCCACTCAGCACAGAACTCTGAGACGACTCCTAACTATTTTTGGCAAGATAAACATCGTATGTCCCTGCCTTTGGGAGCAAAGAACAAAGGTCGAAGACCCAAGGGGATTAACTTCTTAAAAAGAGATACAATATTTAACTTGGCTGCTCTCAAAAGCCTCGGCCCTCCTGGCTGGCTCTGTGGCAGCGCAATTCCAAGTTTTGTTTAAACAGAGTATTCTTTTTTTTTTTTTAGAAGTCAAGATTCAAACGCTGCAAACCTCACCCCACACGAAATGGTAGAGTCGAAGTTAGTTTTGATTGCTCCTTGCTGGAGAGGCAGCGGTGGTTAGGCTCGCGCTGTAGCAATGGGCGAGCCCCCTCCCTCCTGAGCGGGGGTCCTCTGCGTCACCGGAACCCCTCGGCACACTCTGGACACCCTCCTCCATGTGCACCTGATTCCCACTCAGAGTTGCGCTCTCGCTTATCCTCTCTAGTCCCAGGTGAATCAGGGTTTCCCATGTTCCTCCATCTGCCTCGCTCATCACTGACTTCCTGTAGTTTGGAGTGACAGAGGAGGTAGACGGTCTTCTTCCTCACCGGGGAAAACGCAGAAAGTGTGATTCAGCTTCCCTAACTAGCCCTCAGTTTCCCTGAGCTGAGAGTCAACGCAGGGATTTGATGCGTTAAAATGGGACAGGGTCCTATAGTCACAATTCTCAACTCCAAAGTCTTCTGGAAGGAAAAAAAAAGAAAGTGTGTCTGGAGCCTCAAAAATCCTTCAGTAAGTTTGTAGCAAAGTGTTTTTGGCAAAACCTGCCCCGAGTTAGTGTGAAGCCAAGTACAGACTTCATCCCCTTTACTGTGAGTGTCCCTATGTTGTTAGTGCAGAGAAAAGTGAACGTGATTGATTATGGAGTGTTGCCTGCGACTTTTCTGGCCTGTTCTATGCTCTAGAGGCATTTGATTGTCATTCTTTTATCTTAAAAATGTATACTGAAAATCACAGCTCATTCCAAAGTTTCAGAGAAAGATGTTCTGTTTGCTAAACTTGTTACATTTGTACCTTAAAGGCTGGGTCAATTTCTGACACATGGTAGGTGCTCCATCAATCCTGTGTCACACTTTAAGAAACTTACTGACCAGCAACAGAATGTGCTGGACTCACCATGCCAGAGCTTGGCAATGTGGCTCAAACGCTGCTGTACACTTGGGTAAAAGGTGAGCGAACAAAATCCCCAACAGGCAGGTTCATGCTAAAGCCTATACACAGAACCAGCTTATCCAGGGCTAGTGCCAACACCTACCAACCATCTATACCTGAGATGCTGCTTGGGTGGTATCGAACCCAGCATGTCCAATGGCAGTTTTATATTTAATGCTTTTCGTCGAATTTTGGCTTAATGCTAATGAAATCTGGAGCCTCCAAAGCAAGGTCAATAGCATTGGTGCACACGTACAAGCATGTGCATGCGTGAGTGCGTGTGTGTGTTGTGAGTGAGAAAGAGAGAGAGAGAGAGAGAGAGAGAGAGAGAGAGAGAGAGAGTATGCTCTAATCTCACAGAAAGCACCTTGTAGTGGTACAAACTTAGCAATTTCTCAACGATTCCTCTGGAATGAATCAATGAAGGTCCGTGCTCTGCCGGTTCCTTCTACCGTGTGGCTTTGAGATTCCGGGTCTGCCAATATGTGAATGTTATTATCACTCAGGTTTTGCTCTTTTATTTTTTTCATTAAGGCTCAAGCATTTATACTAAAACATATAATCTCAATGTCTACTTCCTTTGTACCTGAAAGGAAGGACAGGGGCTCTTTGTGATCAATGACACCTTTTTCAGGGTAAACATCAGACTAGCTTTTGATGAAAATCACCAGGGTACATGGGAATAAAAGTCATTTCCTTGTGTGTGCTGATTAGAAACTAGGCTCTCTAAGGCTTGTGAGATAATTTTGAAATAGATTGTCTCTCTATTGGAAGCACGGTGTGCATAATTATAACGGGCCAGTTTAAACTCCTTTTGGTTTTTACCTAGTAACCCCATGAAGAACTTTAACATTAGTTATTTGGTATGTCACGAAAACCTTGGCAGAAGAATACTAAAATGTCACTTTGCCAAGCTACTTAGTGCTTCAGGCAGTCTGACTGCTCTAATGACCCCACATTTCATACTTCCCAGGATCCTTCAGTCTCGTGACACTCCACACACACTCTGTGTTTGCCCCAGACTAACACTGGACATTGGCAAAACTGAGGCAAACCAAAACCTGAAAACTTACGCGTTTCCTTTGTCTCTAAGCCTCGCCCCTCCATCTTCACTAAGACCCTAAGAATAAGGCCAGGTTACCCCACAAAAGGGACGGGAGAACTCTCTGAAACAGGCGTAATTTATTCAAGCTGATCCCCCGCAAGGCCAGCTAGCGCCAAACTCTCTCATCAGCTCCTTGCCAAGGCGAGGGTGGCTCTGATGCTGATGGAGTTCCCTCAGCTAAAGAGCAGGTCTGGGGAGGCCACCCACAGACTCGGGAGACGGAGGAAATGGTTGTTGTTCAGCGTGTCTGGGCAGCTGCAGCAACTGTTTAAGTTCGTTCTTCTGTGTCTCCCCTCCCCTGTTTGCTGGAATCGATGAGATTGGATTTTGGCTTCATTTTTTACGTTGTAAGTCAAGTCTTTATATATTGGTTTTATATATTCAAAAGACTATAGGGCTTACCTCTCAGCTCTAGCAGGAGAAACAACCCACGTATGTCAGGTAAACACACAAATGCTTGGTTTGAAGTAAAACTAGACAAAGTTCATTTCAGAAACTCCCACCTTCACAGTAGGTTTTTGTTGTTGTTGCTTGTTTGTTTGTTTGTTTGTTTTGCAAAGGTCTGGATTATAAAGAGCTTAGGTTTGTGAGACATTTGGTACCTATTATATTTATCTACTGTAACTACGTAATCTTTTTCATAAGTGACCATAGATACGATGTAAACAAGTGGTCATGGCTCTGACACAATTTAAAAACACACTATTTACAAAGAGATGACAGACTGGATTTGCTCCACAGGCCTGCCAGTCACTGATGAAGAAACCACCAGAATCCTACAGCTGTGCTCTTGGCACACAGAAGGAATACAAAGACAGCAAGTGGACATAAGATTTTACTGTGTCTTCTCCTTTTCCACTTGGGGAAAAGTACAACAGGGGAGTCCTTGTAGCAAACTTTCAGGCATATGGTACAGCATGGCTACTTTATGGGTACTGATACACAGCATCAAAAGATTCATAGCTCTTGCTAGATGCAAGCGCTATACCTGCTGGCCAGAACCTCACTCTGTCTTCTGTCCCTTTACACCATCGATTCTGCTTTCTACTTTGGGATATTTCATGGATTTGGAGCCACGCAGCTCTTGCCTTCCTCTGACTGGCTTGTTTCAGTTGTGGTGAAACCCTGCACAGTCTTCCGGGTTTGCAATACTTGGAATAAGGCTTTGGAATAATATTGGTGGGGCAAACTTTTGAACCCATGTGTCCATTTAGGCATATTTAAGTTGGTGTCATATTGGAGACCGAAAGCAATGGGGCCATAAACGTGGGGATTGTTTCCCACAGTGTTGTAAGTTCATTTGGATAAATACTTAGAATGGTTAGACCACAGGTATAAGTTTGGGAGTGAAGCCAGAAGTTGACATTAGATCCAATTCCTCCATCACCACTTCCATTCATCTCTGAGACAGGGTTCCTGGCTGAATCTAGAGCTCACCAGTTTGGCTAGCCTAGATGGTTGGCAACTCCAACAATCATCCTGTTTCTACCTCCCCAGTCTGGGTATTACAAACCCAATGCTGCTGTGCCCAGGCTTTTCACATGGATGCTGGGGACAGAATTCAAGTTCTCATGCTTGCGCAACAAGCAACTTACTGGCTGAATCATCTTTCCAGCCCTTATTTTGGGTTGGGTTAGGTTTCTAAGGAATGCCTATGCTGTCTTTCAGGGCAGCTCCAGGTTCCAAAGAAATTGCCTCATTTTCTATTGGCACCATATTTCGCAAAGGTTCTGGTTTCTCCACATCTTCAATATACCTGTTTCTTTTTTGTGTGTACTTGCACGTGTGTGTGTGTGCGTGTGTGTGTGTAATGTGTGTATGTCTGGTGTGCCCACAGTAGCTGCTGTCTCATTCTGTCTTGGTTTGGATTCTCCCCATGATCAATAATGCTAGCCACCTTTTTACCTAGTTGTTGGCCACTTCTAAGTCATCTTTGAAGAAACCCACAGAATTTGTTCATTTTAAAATCAAGCTCTTTGCAGGACTTTTGCTATTGAGCTGTGGGAGTTAACATACATCTGAGAATTCATCCTTAGCAGGCATATATAATTTAAAAGCCTTTCCTTCCATTCTGCAGACAGCACTTGGACTCTGTTGCTCCCCCCACAGAACAGGAGACCCTTAGCTTCAGTTACTCTGATTTACCTACTCTTGACTTTTTTATTGCCTTTCTTTATGCTTATGGGGATATAGCTGAGAAAATATTATCAAGAGCAATTTAATGAAGGTTTCCTTTTTAAATAATAATCATGATTTGAGGTTTCACATTTAAGTCTTCAATTCATTTAAATTTTATTTTGGTTGTCATGATCTTACAAAACAGTCATTGTATTCTTTTGTGTGTGAATATACAGTTTTCCCCAAACCAATTGTAGAGTGCATTCTTTTCTCATGATACAGTGTGGCTGGCACCTGTATCCGAAGCCATTTGGCCGACAACAGGTGTCTGGGGACTCTCCGTACTGTGCTGTTGACCACTCTGTCTGGATTGATGGTAGACCCAAGTTTGTTATGATTTTGATTGTGTCATAGCTGCTTTGAAGTCAGGAAACATGAAGTTTCCCCGCTCTTTCCACACTTGTCTGGATCACACGGAAGTGCTGGTGCTTCCATGCAGTTAGGCTGTTTTAAAATTCTACAGACGAGGCCGTTAGATTTTGACAGAATTCACTGAATCTGGTGACTGCTTCGGGTGGTATTTTCATTCCAGCCATTTCCAATCTTTCAGTTTATGAGCATAATAGTCTTTCCACGTACCTATGTTTTCTTGAATAAATTTCAGTCATTTTTGTGTAGATTTTAATATACAAGCCTTTCACCACTGTATTTAATTTTTTTCATCTTATAGCATATATAATTATTCAAACTGTTATAATTGAGAGTTCCTTTTCACATTGTTGATTGTGCGTGTAGAAATGCACAGTGGATTTTTCTGTTTTGAGTTTATATCCTGCTACTCTGCTATATGTATATTCCTAATTGTGCCTTTTTGTAATCCTTAGGAACCCTTCATAAAAAATCATGTCTAATAAATAGACAATTCTACCCCTTCCCTTCAGATTTGATATTGCTATTTCTTTGTCATGAGTAATTTGGCATCTGGCTTTTCAGTAGAAGGTGTGAAAAAGTGGACGTCCTAGCCCATTTTCATCGTAGAGGAATGACTTGCAGGTTTGTGTTGTTGACTCCAATGCCATGTGAGAGATTTTCAAGTCGGAGACAGCATTTTCTGATTTGAAAATTATTTAGTGTTTTTAAACTGTGGTGTTGAGTGTTTTCAAGTATTTTCTTTGTATCTATCGACTCAATATGATTTTTAGTCTTTTATTATATTAGCATTCTTAAACATAAAAAAAGGGTGAGTTTTGTATATTGAACTATCCCTGTATTCCAGTGTCTTGGTTTTATTCTTTCTGCTTCGATAAAAAAAAAAAAAAAAAAAAAAAAAAAAAAAACTCTGGCAAAAGCCAACATGGGGAGGAAGGGATTTGTTCCCAGTTCCCATTTACACATCCCAGATCACAACTTCCATATCATTGAAGGAAGTCAATATATGAACTCAAACAGGAAATGAAGCAAAAGTCATGGGGGAACAATGATTCCTGGCTAGCTCTCGGCCTTGCTACTGGCTCATGTTCAGCCAGATTTCTTAGACAGCACAGGACCCTGTACCTAGTGACAGCACTACCCACAGTGGGCTGAACCCTCCAAGGTCAGCAATCAATCAAAGCAATCCCTCTCAGACATGGCTACAGGCCAATGTGATCTGAAACCCACAACTGTGGGTATCGTTAGGGGGTTCTAGCCTTTGTCAAGTTAGTAGCCAAAGTTAATTAGGAAACCAGGAGTTTATTGTATTATGTATATTGTATTATGTATAAGTTCCTCTTGCATATAATCCTTGTAACGTACAAGGATTTCTCATAGTTTGCTACAAGTTCTTGCATCTGTATTCATCAGTGATAATGTTATAGTATTTATAATATGCTTATTTATTATTATTATTACTTATTATTATTATAGCCTCATAAAGTCTGTTTAGAAATATTCACTACTAGACCACATGCTGGAAGATTTTGGAAGTGACTGGCATTGGTTCTTATTAAAATGTTTAGTAGAATTTTCCACTGGAGCCCTCTGGTTCAGGGCCTTTCTTTATTGTGGTTTTGCTTTGTTTTTTGAGTACTTGTACGGTTTCTTTGCTGATTACAAAAACGTGAAGCGTTGGATCGTTACCTGCTTCTAGCTAGAACTATCTCTGCTCGGTAATTCAACTTTCTTCCAAGTGACTGCACACAAGTATTTCCTTTCTCTTTAATATCTGCTGTAATGTACTCTTTCAGACCCAACTTTCATATTTTAGCATTTACTTTTAAAGTTTTATTAGTTATTTTTTTCTTGTTTCCTGGGAAATCTTCCATGAAACCAAAATGGTCCATCTTTGTTGCCTGTTGCTCCTATCCCCCACCATGGTGGACACTGTCAACCTGTATGTCCTTCCAGATGGTGGCTAACCACCCAGCTGACTTACTTTCTCTAACAACAGCTTCCCTGTATCTACTGGGTACTGCCAGTGTCTCAAGACAAACGAGGCAGAAACCAGTTCAACAGGTACCCACCTCTCTGAGATGCTGGAATGATGGGTGAGTGCTCCAACTATTTCTTCAAAGACGAGAACAGAATTTTCTCCCTGTGGAGGTTGTGGAGAGAGCAGAGAGCAAAAGCAGACCAGTGCAAATCTTCCTTGTTCAAAGCAACCCTCAGCCAGGGTCCTATTAAGCACAAGCAAGACAGAAGCCCTTGGAGCCCAGATCAAGCTCATGCACTGAATCAGCCTTCTCTTTCTCTCCCTAGAGAGAAACTGGAGCTACAACACCGTGAGCCAGAGGGACCATAGGGAGCAGACTGTGGGGATTTCCTACAGGGCTCAGTCTATGTGGTTCCAGTCACTCAGGCACTTGCCGCATGGTTTCTACATCTCTCCCGAAGGAAATATGCTCATGTGTAATTATTGAACTAGGTCTCCATTTAGCAGAGAAACTCTTGGCATTTCTTTCCGGCAACTATGCAGGCATCAGTTGCCCCTCCTTTGACTCCCTCCACCCCACCCCACCCCCGTAAATAGAAAATGGTGCTGCATTTGTGAAGCTTCTGCCAATTTTGTTGCTGTTGTTGTTTATTTGTTCACGTTTGTTTGTTTAAATAAATCCCTTAAAGGAAATGAAAGCAGAAATAGTGCTGAGAGAAGAGAACACTAGATAAGAGGTAAGAATCAGGCAGCTTGTTTTCTAACGTAGATCACAGAGTTTCAAACTACCCAGTTCCACTTACGTTAAAAACAATGTGTTCCTTAAAAAATATAAGATCAATAAATCCCTATACAAATACAACACTGAGATAGATCACAGAGTTTCAAACTACCCAACTCCACTCATTTTAATATTAAAAACAATGTGTTCCTTAAAATATGTAAGATCAATAAATCCCTGTGCAAATATAATCACTTGTTTTCAGTGTTAAGTTTTTCAAATTCTCATTAGTCACCAAAGTATCTACTTGCAAACACATTCTGCACTCTTGTTTCTGTATGCTACGAGGATCATAGCTTCCATTTATGGTCAGTGTCTGATAAATGAGTGGAGGATTCCATCTTTTACAAGGCAGAGGAAACCAACACATTTCTCCCCCTGCTGTTGTCTGGATGCTAAAGGACATCAGCGCTAAGTGTAACGTGGTCACTCCATTGACAATCTAAGCCTCCCTTGTGCCTCCGATCCCCTCTCAGAGCAGTCCTACTCTGGATATTTAGACAGTTTCTAATAGCTGCTTTTATAATATCACCTAAAAATGTCTAGACTTCTGTAGGTGTGATTATGGGTATGCATATATTCTGAGACACCCATATTCTAAGAATGCACAGAAAGGGCCTTCAAGTGTCGATACTGAAGTGTTGACAGTATTGACCAAGGATGCACGAAGAAGAAGAATGTCTTTGTATTAACATTTTCTGGATTATTGAAGTTTTGCAACAATGATTACTCGATTTATACTTGTATAATTTAAAGTATTTATCTTAAAATGTTCTAACCTACAGGGTCATATTTATTCTGTTTACTCTATGTAGTGTCAGTATTTATTTGATAAAAATTGCTTATTGATTACCCTTACCATGACTGGTGAGGGAATAAGCTGAAAAGTTAAAAATTCTGCCTGCCATGCTACTACTGCATGAGTATACAATATAAAATATATTTAGGCATAATTTATGTATTGCGATTGGAAGTCCTCTTTGCTGTCTTAATGACTGTATTGCAGAGCTTATCCTTGTTCTGTCTGGAATTTCCACTCCTCTTCTGCCATGTTCAGATGGGTGAGTAGGTCCTGGGATACAAAAGCAGGTTATCACAGTGAGCAGTCTTGGCAACAGAAGTCCCCAGTGTTGATTTTATTCATGCTGATTTCTAGTGCACATTTTCACGAGCACACGCAGGCCTGGGATCTGGACCTGGTCCTGTTTTCTACCTGCAGTGTCTTCTCATGGTGCACAGTATAATTCAGAAGCACAACCCGAGCACATACGTGCCTCGAGAGCTCATACATGCCTGCTGCTTCGGGGACCCTGAGGAAAGCTTCTTAAGACAAAGGGGGCCTCTGCTGGAGTGGAAGGGGATGTTCTGCTCCGAGTTTCCTTTGAAAATGACATTGCTTTGAGTTTCATGTAAGACACATTTTAAATATAAGCATTAGACAACCAAGATTCTTTATGATAAACTATGATCTGAAATGATTCCACGCAGACAGATTTAAGACTGGCACAGTTCTAAAGCTTGATTGCTCATGGGATAATATCCTGAGCCTCCAATCATCCCGTTTTAAAATACCTCAGGTTCACAATGATGCCTTTGAAAAGCATGAGCAAATCCTATCCATTCAACTCTAGCTCCCGAAATGGCATCTGCCTGGGAGCTATAAAAATAACAGATGATTTTTTGATAGCTTATCAGTTAACAGACTGCTTAGTTAGGGCGGCACATTTTTATGCTAATGTCAGCAGGGAGGGAGTGGGGAAGAGGATGGGGAATGCAAACACTGAGCACCCTGGTGGGGCAGGGAGAGATTTAAAGTCTCCTTTGCCCAAATAATGGGTTTTCCTTTTCTAGGCATTTCCCTACATAAAACAAGATGAGTATTATATAAGTGATTGGGTGCGTTGGATTTGATTTTACTCAGAGCTGACTTACTGAAGAAAGTGAACTCTGTTATCTCACTGGAGTTTTGTAAAATATGTTTTGTAGTTAGCACAAAATGAATGAAGAGCATTCATGGATAAAAAAAATACTATTTATGTGCTAGTGAGACAAGAAGACAGAGTTTTTGAAATGTCAATACGGGGATTAGGGTTGTGATTAGCACCAGGAACTCAATACTGCTCAATCAGAAATATTCAGAGGTCCCAAAAGGTCGCTGCTATATTAACATAGAATTCAGTTAATACCTGGTTTTCCTAAATACTTAGTCTGTGTTGCATATTAAACACATAGAATTGGAGAATTGGAAGAATCCTACAGTTTTGGTGGCACACCCTGTCATCCAATAAGCATCTTACCCCCAGTAACACAAAAAGTTGATCATTAGCAAAAAATATGACATTCAAATTTTAACTCTTATTCAATGCTAGATACGAGATGCCATTAGACATTAAACATATGGGTTAATAAAGAGCATTGATAAGAACAATTAATTGTTCTTGAATA
This sequence comes from Microtus obscurus, assembly GCA_963919715.1. Classification (NCBI taxonomy): domain Eukaryota; kingdom Metazoa; phylum Chordata; class Mammalia; order Rodentia; family Cricetidae; genus Microtus; species Microtus obscurus. The sequence goes on from CAWTZC010000381.1 coordinate 2,817,660, forward strand.
AAAAGGAAGGATAAGGTTTACCAGACATATCAAGAGGTTTGAGTATTTGGAACGGATAGTAACAAACAGGTACCTAATAGGTTTATTAAAAAAAAAAAAGCCTGTGCATTTAAAGAACTTCAAGTTGTCTGAAAAATAAAATACTACATTCTAAACTTTGAAACAATTTCACCTTTCTGGAAGATTAAAAGAAAAAAAAACCCGTAGTATATACACCAAGGAGGAATAATAGAACCCTTTGGTTCTATTAAATGTAAGAATTATTTTGCTTACATTCTAAAGAGCTAATTTTTTAGGACTTTTAAGAATAAATTGAAGGTGGTGGTAGTTACATAAGACCACAGGCAGGACAAAGTTCAAGGAAAGGACCTTTTCCTCTGACAGTAGATTTAGTGTGGAGAATGCAGTGGACACCATGGTGACTAACAGACGCTAGGGTGGAAAAGAAAGACAGTCATGTAAGACTCCTCTTAGCACACAGTCTTCCTAAGATCCAGAGATGAATGAGCCCAGGGTGCCTCCTGACCTTGTGCACATGAGATTGTAGAGTTCTTCATCACCATATAAGACAGTGAAGAGAATATTGCATAGAGAAGATGGTGGGTTTGATACTCCTGGTTAGCTAAAAATCTAACTAACTAAGTTAATAACTACTACTTAAGAACTCTGAAGCTGCTAGACACCAAGTCCTGAGAAATTTGGGGATATAGCCTTTTTCAGTTAAATTGTATACAAATTTAAATTTTATAAGAAACGATAACCTGCCTGACACTGTCAGTGCATAGAGGAGAATTTAATGCATCACACAGAATAAAGTGTTAAGACATTAATGTGTGATTCTTTTTAGGAAATTTGAAAAAAAAATAGGATGAATTCATTCAAAATAATGAAGAAGGGGTAAGAGATGTGTCTTCCATATTTCAAGGTTAGGGCAGGAGATCTTGAAAAACTTAAGAAATAAACATCCTAGAATGATAAAAGATATAATAAGAAGAAAATAGTATTTGGATTCATAATCCAGATTTGAATAGACTTTAAAATATGAAAGCAAGAAAGTTTAGAGGAAATGAAAGAACCAGTACAGAAAAGCCTTGCATTTGAGAGGGAATCGTGACTCATATTTTCTGAGCTCTCAACTCCAAAAGTGACATAAAGAGGAACAAATTTTTCATATCAGATATAGCAGTGGAAAAGTCATTTATGACATCACAAACAACACTTGAGGAATTACCTTGTAGCTATATTATACGTGAAAGTGTTGAAGTAAAGAAATAGGAAATTTCTTTACAATGCAAAGAAATATTTTAGTTCAGACTTCTCAGGTTTGCAATTCATCACTACTTGATAGCAGTACATTGATGCTCCTAAGGTCTACTCTTCCATTCTTGCCTGAGTTTCATATTAAAGGTGAAATAAATATAGACTCACACTATGGTCTCATGTAGCTTTCCACCTAAGCATCACATTTAGAGGTAGAGCAATACACATTCCATAAAGCATCTTTTCAAACAAATGTGTAGCAGTGGAGGAGAAGACTTGGGATAGAAAACATCAGACTTAAGAAAGATTGGGCATAGTTATCAGTAGCAATGGAAAGAAAAACTCAGTGGCACAGAGATAATATACTTACAGAAATCTTAAACATAGAGGAAGAAAAAGAGATATTCTTGGTCAATAGAAAGGGACTGGGAATTGCTTTCATGAGAGGAAAATGTGATTTTAAAAAAAAGAGAATTAAGAGAAAATCCATTTTTTCCAATACATAAACTCAGAAAACTCATAACGAATGGTAAAAGGGGAGTGTTGGGGACGAGAGCCACTTGTTGGTTCAGGGCCGCTTAGCCCCGAAACAATCACACAGAAACTGCATTAATTAAATCGCCGCTTGGCCCATTAGCTCTCGCTTCTTATTGGCTAAGTGTTACATATTAATTTAACCCATTTCTATTAATCTGTGTATGGCCACTAGGCTGTGGCTTACTGGCTAAAGTTCTGGCATCTGTCTTGGGTGGGGCTACCTGGCATATCTTGACTCTGCCCTTCTTCCTCCCAGCATTCAGTTTAGTTTTCCACACCTAGCTAAGTTCTGCCCTGCTATAAGTCCAAAGCAGTTTCTTTATTCTTAATTGTAATCACAGCATACAGAGAGGAATACCACATCAGGGGAGATGGAAAGAGAAGCAATATGAGAAGGCAGAAAAACCACATACAACATTATAGGAAGTAGCAAACATCTCAGCAATGTCCCTGATTGTAGGAAGTCCTAACTCTTCAACTCAGATACACAAAACAACCACTTCCTTAACAACTAGATCAAACTCTCTATTGTTGTCTCTAAAAATGTGCCCTGGCAGATTCTTCCAGCCTGGGAATGAAAAACCAGAGTCAATTTACCAAGTAAATGGAAGTTGAAAGCAAATTATGGTAGTTCATCTATTAGCTAACAAGGGATAAAAAGCTAGTATCTAATAATAAGAAAAATACACTAAAAAGATATAAACATTTGTGAATGTATATGCACCAAATGTTGTGTCCCCAATTTCATCAAAATCATTTAACATAATAAAAGAATAGATGATACAATAAAAATAAGTACCTTCAAAATCCTACTCTCATGAACAGGATGAAAATAAGCTTTGGACTTTCTTTATACAGGATGCATAGATACAACAATTAATCTCACAATAATCAAGATTCATAGATTTCACATTCTTCTCAGCAGTTCATGGAGCCTTCCCTAAAACAGATCACATTTTAGGCTGTAAAGTACAATTAAAAACACAAAAGAATTGAAATACTTTTATTATATTTAGACTATAAACCAGTACCAAGAGAAAAGAAACACAGGAACTAGAAAACTATTTGGAATTTACTGAATACTCTCATGAACAATCAGTGGCTTATTGAAAAAATTCGAAAGGAATTTAAAACCTTCATATGATTGAATGAAAATGAATTCAAAAGGCTGGAGAGGGCTCAACAGGTTTAAAAAAATTTCTTGTTTGACAAGCCTGATGACCTGACTATGTTTCAGAAAAACCCACAGTGGAAGGAAAGAGCCAACCCCTAAAGGCCATCCACGTTATACTACACGAGAGCCATGTACCATCATTTGCAAACATGTGTGTGAGCGTGCACACACACTCACACACAAACAAGAAATAAAAGAAATAAAGCAATAAGAAAATAAAAGCAAAAGTTATCAGAGCATTTGGAACACAGCAAAGGCGTTTCCAAGATGGAGATTGATAGTTATGAGGGCTTTCCTTCTTTCATTAAAGTGTCAATAAGATATCAATTAATGTACCTCCAGTCTCAGGAAAATAGCTAAAGCCAACTGTGAGAAGTGGAGAAAAATAATAAAAACCAGAACAGATTAATGACATAGAGTCTGAAAGAATAGTTCAATCAATAAAGAAAAGCTGATCCCTTGAAGAAATAAACAAGATCAATAAACCCTTCACCAAACTACCCAAGCGACAGAGAGATAAGACTCAAGCTAACGTGATTAGAGATGAAAAGGGCACGCTGCAAAAGACACTAATGAAATCCAGAAGATCATTAGGAAATCCTCTGAAAACTTATATTCTAAAAAAACTGAAAACTTACAAGAAATGGAAAAATTCTTAGATACATACTACATGCCAAAATTAAATCAGGAGGATATAAACAACTTAAAATGATCCATAGTGAGCAACGAGTTTGAAAATTTCCCAATGGAGAAAGTTCAGGATGGGAAAATTTGCTGCTAAATTCGACCAAAATTCAGAGAGGAACTAACCAAGTTATCCTCAAATTATTACATAAAATGCAAAAGGAGGAAACACTATCAAGATAGTTCTGTAAAGTCAGATAAGAAAACAAATAAGGATACATTACACACACACACACAAACACACACATACACACACACATTATACATGTTGCCACACACCACGCCCTCATGTCTGTGCTCTGTGCGCTGGCACCCAGTTCGCGAGCTTCGGGCAAGGGGGCTGGAGGTTAAAATACACAGACACACACAGACAGAGAGACAGTGACACGGGTCATCCTTGAATTCCCCAAGAATGCCCCTTTATTGTGTTCAGGGGCAGACTATATAGAGATAGCCAAGCCCCAGCCAAACCCACCAGAAACCACTCTCCTGCCATCAGGAACTCCTGAAGGTCTCGTGCTCAGAGCAGCTGTAGGCAGTCAGATCAGGGGATTACAAGAAATTCAGGATCTGGGGACTCACTGCTCCCAACATATGTGAGTTTTGTTAGATCATAAAAACTAACAAAAGCATGTTATATTTAGAGACTACATATAACTGAAGACCGTAATGTCAGGCAAAATAAAATGTTTTCTCTCGTTTGTGGAATCTCGTAACCTGTAGGCAGGATGGTGAGCAGAGGAGAAAGGGGTGTCTACAGTGTTTGGGAGAGGAAAAGAGCTTAATATTGAGTCTTATAAAAATCCCATGTTTTCTCTAACATGTAGAATCTAGATTAAATTTTCAACACAAGCACGCGGCTATACACACAGACAGACACATGCCCACACACCATGAAAAGGTAGAGGATATATCACGTCGGAGGACGGAGAACAGTAAGAAGTGTAGAGGAAGAATAAAGGATGGTAATGGGGCTATATATAAATAAGGTGTAATAACATATGTGTATAACAGAGCAAGGCAGGAGGGATTGTATGAGCCAGGGGGTCAAGGTCATGATGGGGAAACAGAGACAGCTGACCTGGACCAACGTTAGGGAGCCTGCTCAGGAATAACCGAGGTCCTCTGCATGTGCGTGAGAGCTGTGTAGCTTGGTCTGTTTGTTAGACTCCTAGCAGTGAGATCAGAATCTGTTCTTGGCCCTTGAGCTGGCCTTTGGGAACCTTACCCAGCCTTGATGCAGCCTTCAACCCCATATTTGCTCTGACCCCCAGCTGCCCAGGGCTCTTTGCTCCTCTCCAGGGTGCATTTTGTGTTTCCTTCTGCCCTGCTCGCTCTCCCAGTACATACCGGCATAGGTGTTGTTAGTAATAAACACACCACAGATTCAGCACTATGCTGTCTTGAGATTTCCCCCACTAAAAAATTAGCCCATTCCTTTTCGATTTGGCTTTAGCCAGTTCTTAGGACAAGGACACAAGTCAAAGAGATTCTTTGTCAAAACATCACCAGAATGACCCCTAGCACAACAACTGTCAAATTCTTCGCTTCTCTCGGGAAACAGCTTGAGCCAAGCCCCTACAGTCTGCCTTATTCTTAGTACTACGGCCTTCCAGGCTTGTACTAGAACAGCCTACAGGGTTCTGCCCACAACATTTAAATAAGTTGACGGTCCAAAGTTCAAGCCTTCCACATTCCACCCGAAAACAGTATGGTCAGCTTCTTCACTGCAACATTCAAACCCTGGCGCTAACTTCTGTATTAATTACTTTCCTGTTGCTGCAATCAAATGCAATGAACGCATGCAACTTGTGGTGGAAAAACTGTCCGTCTGTCGAGGCTCATGGTTCCAGAAGGATCAGATTTCATCATGGAAGAAAAGGCAAGCGTAGCAGCAAGGGCAGGAAAGGAGAGATAACATCTCCACTCACGGGCTCACGGCAGAGAGAGTGAACTAGAAACTGGGCAAGACTATGAACTCCCAAAGGTTCCTCCCAGTGACGTACATCCTCCCGCAAGGCGCATCAACCCCCCAAACCACACCAGCGAGGGGTACAGTATTCAAATTCCTGAGTCTATGGAGGTCACTAGCATCCACACCCCCTTCAGCTATGTGACTGGGACTTCATAGTGTTCGTGTTGTTTCTTTGTTTGGCACAGGTGAGCTTTGGACTCCTCGTCTAGCCAAAGGTGACCTTGAACTTCTGATATAATTCCCTTTACCAACCAAGAACTGGACGACAAGTGTCCATCATATTAGTGTTTAGTGTTGCTTAATGGACGAGTAAGGAAACTTGGAGCTGAGATTTTAAATCGCCACCTGCCTGAAGGCAGCCTGTTTCCTGCCACTTGTCCTGGTTTATTTGACTTCTTAAATTTTTGTTTTCTGTAAGGAGAGATTTCTGTCACCCATCACTTACTGTTAATGTGTAATCATTCTTAACATTTAAACACAATTCAATTTTTAAGGTCTCTTGCTAAGTGTGAGTGTGGGAGGGGGAGCGGGATCTGGGTTTCTGTGATGAGTTTGCAGGGTAATCCGAGGAAAAGCTGTGTAAGTTGTGGGTTTAAGTCCTGTCAGCGTTAACCTTTATAGCACAACTGACTGGATGAGTTAGTGAAAATGGAATCTGTGCATCTGATCTCCCACAAATGATTCTTTTTCATGTCGTGGGACACTTCCTGCCTCTGTTTAGATCATCTAAGCGTGTTGCAAACCAGGTGGTCAGGCCCCTTTCCCAAAAACACTGGGTAAGTTCCTGAAAAATACTCACTGGGTGCTGGGGGTCGTTAGGGAGCCATTGGACCTAGGCAAGAACCAGAGAAGGAAAAATATCATACAAATTAAGAAAATTTAATAAAATTTGACAGTTTAATATGCTTTAAGGAAGACTATTAAGTGGGTAGTAAAAGCTAAAGTCAAAGAGGTTTATTTGCATTATCTCTGATGAAATAGAGCATGTGATATTGATCTTGAGGCTTTGTTTTTGTTTAATCATATGCATAAACTAATCAATAAGATGATAGTGGCAATCCAATTTTGCTTTGTATCTAAACTTCTTCTAGAAAATCACCAAATCTAAAGTTTGTCCCAATACATGAGAAACTTCTCCAATACAAAATATTTGAAAGATGAAACATTTGGGTTTGGGAGTGAGACTTCTAAGTTGTCATAATCAAATCATTAGTGGACCTTTGACAGTAAAAAGTTGAAGAACTTATATATATGAAAATTCACCTATTTTCATCCCTAAAATAATTACACAGAATCCCATGCATCCAACACATTCCAGACCAATTCTCATGTTTATTTTTTATGAAATCAAGTATATTTTTAAAAACTGTGAATAATGACACAGAAGGAATGTATAAACTATTATATCTACAAGGGTGGAAGAAAGAAAGCCTTCTGGATTTTATTCTGAAATGTTTAACTGCATTAAAAATATATAAGTTGAAAATCAATATGCATATACATAAAATCTATCAGTGTGAATGGAAGACAATATTAAGTCTGTCTCCCTAGAATTTTTGAAAGCAATTAAGCCATTCGTAAACGGGTGGACTGTAAAATAATAAGTAATTACCTTGAATGACCTAAATTCAAGCTTTGCATTTCCCAAGCAGGTGACTAGAGAGAGGCTTTCTCCCATGATCTATGGTCACACAGTGTGACTTCCTTCGCTCTAGGAGGTCCCCAGGAGCACAGGGATTGGATGCGTGGCCACCAGACAGCCCGTGCCTAGCTGGTGCACCTTCTAAACCCTGGGGACTCCCTTCCGTGTTCTGATCGGGAACAGGCTGTGTGCGAGGGAAAAGTACCCAGAGACACAGTCAAGGGAACGTGGCTCCCAAACGGAACGTGTTACTCCTTCCCGCTCTACTGAATGAACTGTTAAAAGACCAAGAAGGCTGTCACAGAGATATCACAGGAAATAAAGAGGTCCAAGCCAAGGGTGTGTCCAACGGGGTTGGCATGGAACGACAGACCGCCCTCCCCACATGGAAAATCTCGTTACCCGTCTGAGCTATCACATAGCGGTGGCAGCGCTCCAGAGACAGAATGAGCTCCACCTGTTTGCAATGTGTTTAGCTATTAATATTTATGTAGTAATTCAAGGGAGGAAAAAAAATGACAAAATGAACCAAGTTGTGTCACTGTTGGTGCTTTCAACCAAGATTTCTCCAAGAAAAAAAAAAAGTACCAGCATGAATCTGTCCTTCACTTCAGAGAGAAATCGTGTGACATCCATCACATACGTGCTAAGGATTACTGGAGAAGACGAGCTAGTAGCCATGGCCTTGGCATGCCCAGAAAGCGTGTTCTGCCGTGGCTTAATAAGAAAATTTACTAATTGTAGCTGGGTTTTTCCTATAACAGCCACAAAACCCAGAGAAAGACGCTCTCAAGTCCTGCTAACATTAGTAAGCCATGTAATTAAAAAAGAAACAAAAAAGGCACAAATTTGTCTGAAACAAAAGAAACGGGGGGAAAAAAGCATATCTTCCTTTATCAGTGAACCCAAGGATAATTTGTGTCTGCCTTCAAGAATCTATTTTTGGTAGCTCTGTGACCATTCGCTTAACGGAGGCCTGAAGAGGTGAGCACTCTCTGGAAAACGGGCTTGTTTTTGATGTTCTATGTTGATGTCCCTGTGATTCACTGATTTAACGATAATTTACATGATCTTATTATTATTATTATTATTTTGCCTCAATCACATTCGAAGAAGAGTCTCGCGGTAAAATGATCCATTCAGCTGTTCATCGTGATCTACTGAGAATCTGCCGAGCGATGTGTGACGTGATCACGTGAATCACGGCACGCAGCAGAGGATGCAGGGAATCCGCCACCTAATCCGCTCTGCCTCTGAGTAATAAAAGAGATAGGAGGTATTATGAAGTGATTCTGGGCGCGAGGGGCAGACATACCTTAATTCTACTCAAGGATATCCTTCCAACAGGCAGTGCGGCCACAGTCAGTGAACTGCTCTACCCAGTGCACACTGTGTATTAAATAGGACTATTATCTCACGCAATAACTGTTGGAAATTGAGTGCTATTGTACGCTGAAAGCGATATTCAGTTTTCATTCCACCATGTCTGATCTGGGATCCGTTCTAAAGGCAGGGGTGTAATTTGCATTGTGTGATGATGGACAAGGAATACATAGCAATAATTTTATCTTAATAATTTTTACCTAGACAACAATGAGGACCCCAAGAGAGATATGCATAGATCTAATCTAAATGGGAAGTAGTAAAAGACAAGATCTCCCGAGTATTGGGAGCATTGGGACCTTGGGAGAGGATTGAAGGGGAGGGGAGAGGCAGGGAGGGGAACAGAGAAAAATGTAGAGCTCAATAAAAATCAATAAAAAAATATGAAAAATAATAATTTTCATCATGGAGCTTCCCCAAGAGGCTAAAAATTTTGAACTGAAAGTACAGGATAGTGTCTAGCACATATGTGTGTGTTTCTGTGTATGTGTAGATTATAGATAAAGTGTGTATATACATATATGCATAAAATATTATATGTGCTATCTGTGTGCATATATACCATATTATATATAATTATGTATGTGGATATTACATACCTGCACACACTTACACACACACACACACACACACACACGTCCAAACGCTGTCACGCTTGGCTTTATAATAGATTAGCAGAAAAGCCTGTAATAGAAGTAGAGAGGAGAAGACAATTTAAAGACAAAGTTACGAGATGGAAACAAGCCTGGGAAAATGGTAGCGGTTGTTAGAAGTTGAGAGAAGCCAAGAGTAGATTTTGCTACATAGGTCTCAAATCAGGGTCACTGGGCTAAACTTCCAGACCTATGCAGCCAAATCCACTGTTGGCTTCTCCCAACTTCTAACAAACAACCACTACCATTTTCCCCAGGCTTGTTTACATCTCGTAACTTTGTCCTCTGGTCTAAGTTGCTGACTTCAAGCTAATTCAGCCTTTACATCCTTTGAACTCCATTTTACAACACTTTCTTGAGCAGCTACTTGCGGGCCAGTATGCTGAACTCTAAAGACATTTATGAGAATTGTGGCTCAGCACGAGATGTGGACCATCTGTAAAACCAGGATGGCCGTTCTTCAGCTACAGAAAATGAAATCTTCCCACCTAGGCTGTGCTGCTGCCTTGTCAAGCATTTTAGGGTCCCTCCTTCCACGGCGACAACCCCTATCCTCTTCAAAAGTCTAGGTAATTAGTTCCCCATTTTTTCTCTCTGCCGGTCATAGATTTCCTCAGGATCTCAAGATCCCCTTTTATTTGGATCCTAGAAATCTCTCTGCCCTCTCTGTTTATCACTCGTTCACCCTGATCCACTTGAGCTCTCCTGAGAGAGTTTCATCTCCCTTCCTTACCCACTGTCATGGAACCCCTCCACTCAAGTCTCTCTACTGGGAACAACCCCCTTTCCTCTTCTGATTCTTAAACAATACACATCTCCATTCGCCTGTAAGAAAAATGGAAAGATCAATTTTAATAGTGTTTTTTTTTTTCTCAAATTACTAGTCACACAGTGGCCGGAACATTCTGTAGGTGAAGATGCTTGGGACAAAGTGGTCACGTGAGTCCAACTTTAGAACCCATAGAGCAGAGGGGAGAACCACTCCCGCAAGCTGTCATTTGACCTTCACACATACGTCCCTCCCCACCACACCCCTCATATCAGAAATAAATATAAACCCTTAAAAGGTCATAAAAGACGTTCTGGTCAAATATACTTTGTCCAATAAGTCACAAGTTCAGCGAAGACAGAAACTTTTCCCCATTTTTCTGATTGACGCTTTCTCCACACCTCCCAAATTTGCATGACTGCCAAATACTTATTTACTGGTGATTCGATGATTGACTGGGTATACAGATGAAAAGTCCCCCCGTACAACTAAACTGTCCACTAATGAGTTTATTTTCTTTCCAAGATAAGATTTTATTATTTTGAGTTGCATGCCTTCATCTTAAGCCTGGGTCCATAGGCCTGAGTCTGAGCAAGGTTTCATTGCTGCCATAAAGGTCTTGTTTCTCAGGTCTAAATATACCTCCCTTCACCAGCTTTATTTCAGACTGGGTGTGTGTATCTTACAACAAACACCTGGAAAGCCATTGCCAGCACCGTCCCACCCACCGATGAAGGGCCGATGATGACTTCACACAAAATGGTACCTATAAAAAGTGACAAATAATCTAACATCTATCCCACCTGTGACAAATATCTAAAATCTATCCCACCTGTTTCTGGGAACATCTCTGAGGTCGCAGCCCCTTGTTTTATCTCCCTTCCCTTTAAGAATCGTCAACAGTGCCTTTGGGGGTCTCTGACATCAGTGCACCCTGAATTTTCTATGAGCTCATCTTGGAGTGGATGCCAGTTTGATAGCTATCTTTCGCGCCGCCTTTCTCATCGATTGCCAAATCTCTCGACCCCCTGGAATTACTGACCATAACTCGCTTATGTTGAAAGGCGGTATGCAAGAACCAGCTGCCTTCGCAGGAAGGAAAATGATTTGCTTTCTCAAGTTGGCTTTGAAAAGTATATGAGCTGCCAGAAGGCCTCTGGGTATGTGTACGAAACATGGAAAGCAGATATAACAATACACAAAAAAGGAAATAAATCCTGAGAGCTGGCTGCCCAGGAAGCAGCTGAGTGACTTCCAGCACAGGGGACTGGGCAGGTCGCAGAGAAAGCTCAGAAGGAGGGGCAGTTATGCCCTGGAACTATTTCTTGAATTAAGTTTGTTGGTTTTTTTTTTTTGTATTTTATTTTTTGTTGTGTTTTTCTTTTCTCAATTAATGCCTCTAGATTTTCAGCTACTCTTCTACTTTAAAACATGACTTTTGGTTTCAAAAGAAAAAAAAATCACCTCTCAGAAATATTATTATTTATTTTTAAGGACACACAAAAAAGTAAAAACGATCCTTCTTTGAAAAGTTAAAGTTGTTTAATGATTTCACATTTAGCTGCATTATCTGAAAACAATCTTTAACTTAACTGCTTCATTATACAAACATATCCATATTTACTGACTTGCTCATAGGGGAATATAGAACTCATATTTGATGCTGTGATAAAGGAACATAAACAAGGTTTTTCGGACTTTTTTTTTTTTTACCTGTATGTAATCAAGCCATCTAGCTACCAGTAACTGCAAATGTCACATATTTCAATGGTCTCTTTGGGACTCTTAATCTGTTTGCTTTTATAAAGAAGGCGATTTTATTTTTACATTAAGGAAGCATTAGCATCATTAAATGGGCTCCCATTTTATGATAACTGCAAATGTCACATTGATGCAGAAAGATAAGAAAATGTGCTCATCTTTGGAACAGATATCCAAGGCATGAGCAGGCAACCCACAGTATTTGCGTTAAAAAAACAAATTGTATAAACGCAGAAGATTGATGTACCATCTGCTCACGTCCTTCACTTTCCTGGCTCTTCTGCGTTGAGATATTTTTATGGAATAGTTACGTTTATTATTTTGAAAACGAGCCACAGGTTAAAAAAGTTTACGATGGGTAATATAACTCAAAGCTACTGATTTACTGAGTCGCAGGGATTAAAACTTGGGTTCTGTTACATCTCATTGCTACTGAATGGATCTATCTCTTACATAGCTGGATGTTCAGATCACCATAAAATGCATATAAAACTATAAAGGATATTTAGGACCAAATCTAGAATAGTTCCCTAGGATGTTTTCAGCAAAGAGGAGGAAAAAGTTCCCTTTGAAATTAATGACAGGACCAAACCACTGGCGACTGGCAATAACTTGCTGTGTCCGCGGGAAAGACAGCAAGGATATGAAGTGGAGCAAACACACACAATACGACTGTCTTCTTTCAGTTGTCATGTGAACATCTAGGAAGCTCTTCAATTTCACTGTATTTTTCCTGCTTTTACTAAAAGAAAAAATTCAGTGTAAATTACTTCAAAATTGGTCAGAATCAATCGTGTGTGTGTGTGTGTGTGTTATACACGCTCAATTCTGTTGAGAAGGAAAAAAAAACAACAAACACAAACAACTCACAACTAGCATTACCCCTTCCTGAGGGTTAGGTGTCCACCACAAGGGTGTTGTACTTTCCAATAACTGGACAGGGTTGTGGGCAGGGGCTAAGGGAGGTGCGGAGAGCAAGGGAACAAACAAAGCCACCACAGGAAGGATAGCACACCCCATCGTGTGTAGGGAAGCATCCCGGCGGTAACGGCTCGCTGGTGGCAACTGTCTGGAATGCATAAGGACAGAAGGGCAAGTCATGTTGCTGGTTTCCCTGGGCCTCCATGCTGTCGTCAATGCTACCCTTTGTGTGGTACATACAGACAAGCACCTTTTCGTTCACGTAGGTGTATGTGACTGATGCCCTCTCAGGATAGGAACTTAAAATCTGTCCTTTTTTTTTTTAAAAAAAAGGAATTTGATTCTGACCAATTTTTGAAGTAATTTAGGGAGGAAAATAAAGCAAAGGCTAAGACTACATTGTAGGATACGCTATTTTCATATTTCCCCAGGGTACCTGATTATTTTTTTAATTCCATACTGAAGGAGTTTGATGGAATTGGAAAGGATACAAGATATCAATAATACTGATTCTTACTGTGCCTCCTTCTCAGATATCCTGTGGGGGACACTCACAGTGGGACTCCTGGAGTATCAGCAAATCTAAACGCCCTTGTATATTTTATCTTCAAATAAAATATTTCTTACTTTGATTTTTTTGTGTGTGTGATTGGTTGATTGATTGATTGATTGATTGATATGTGAAAAAACATGATATGGTCTTCAGAGAAACTTGTACCTCATCCTGCTGCGTGCGGAACAAGGTCAGGCGGTCAGAGGCGTTCTCTTTCATTTAACTGGGTCTGAAGAAGCAAAGATTTGAGTTCCTTGGGGAAGGAAGAAACAGTCAAGAGAGAAGCTGGAAACAGTGAGGAAAATCCACAGAGATCAGGTAAAGATTCCCCTGGGGGAAACAAAGGCTTGTGAAATGGGAAGAGATGTTGCAGAATCCTTTGGAATATTTATGGGAGCAAAAGCATAGCTTTCTCCGTGGTAAAATCGGGAAACAATTGCAGAAGGCTAACACACACTGGAGAAAGAGACGGAAACAAATCACCTGGATTTGTTTAATGTGAAAATTAAGTCATTCTCTGAATCCCCATTTCCCTCAACTGCGACTTTCCTTGGAATTGTTTTTCATTTAGCTCTAGACAATCAATTGGTCTGCCCAATGACTTCCAGACTCCAAGGGTAAATCTGGAGATCAAGTTGGGAATACGATACGGAAAACATTAGTAAAATAGACCTTCGCTCATTTACAGAACATAAGTGACCTTCATGTTGTATATAGAAGACGAAAATGCTGTAACATAATCTGCCATAGCATTTTATAAAGGTCAGAGAAAATTCCTCAAATCCATATTTACTCATAGGATGGAGTAGACTCCATCTTTGTATAAGCAACGGCCAACACTGTTTTGCCAACTCTAACACTGGGAATGTAGACCATAAAAATGCAAGTATGCCCGTACGTTGTTTGACTTTTTGTTTTTTTGACATTTAGCATCTAAGTTGCTAAGAAGATATTTTGCTGCCTTAGGTCGGTTGATAAAAAAAGGCTAGGAGCGATGGTTTTAGCTCATTCTTCCTCCTCCACTTGTACAATTCCAAGATAAAACTTCAAGTTGCTTCTTTTTTATTTCCTGTCTGAAATTTTGTTTATGAAATAATTTCAAATACTCAGTTCTCTTCCTCACAGACTCTGTCACGTTCACAGAGAAGATGTATACAGGACCTCGGGGACATAAAACAGGCACCAACCCAGCGTTTCATGCACACGGGGCCACGCAATAGTCTTCCATCTGACCGTTCTCTCCATTAGTTGTGCATTTTTTGCTGTGTCAAACACACCAGAGTCTCGGCTTATTCAAGTTCAGTCTATGCTTCTTGCTTCTCTCCTAGAAGGGGCCTTTGGCTCTGTTCTCTCATGTTTGTTTTAAAAGTACTAGTATCCAGCTACAAACAAGAGCCAGCGTCTAGCGCACAGGGTACAGTAATATTATCTCTTCCTTAGCTCGCTACTCTGCCCTCGGAACATAGTCTCTTAAATCCTGCCCATGGCTTTGAAAGCATGGTTGGTTCGCAGCCCCATGTTGTTAAAGAGCTAAGGGGGAGTTTGCCTGGTTATCACACTGTCTTCAGTACGTTTGTTTGACTCTTTTATGAAAATATCCCTTCCAGCGTGTGATTTATTGGGGGGTTTTAAGAGTGATTATTTTTCTGGATGGGAAGAACCTAATCTGAAGAGAGTCAGAGTCCACACTGCCCCCCCCCTCACAGTTACCTTGATCCACAAGACCATTAAAAACTCGAATAAACCAGTTAAATCAAGGTAAAGTCATTGCTGTGATCCCTCCATGCAAGAGAGTACTTTCAAGTTCTACAAAGAACAGGTTCATTGCAACCACCTTGTCCAGCTCTTCATTGAGGTCACGCCCCGGAAGGGAGCTGCCTTTATTAGCATGAGAGTTTAGGGGGTGTAGGTGCTTAGTGTTCTTAGGAAAACCACACTCAGGTGGCAGAAGCCACTTTTCCTGTTTCTTCTTGCTTTCCTGGATGGCAGATTAAATTTTGAGGCGATAACACCAAGGTCTGGTGTTCCTTTTAAAAAAGCAAATCCCAAGAAAAGTTATTTTATTTTAACCAACATTCTGACTATGATTCCTACTTTAGAAAATGAAATTTTAAACATGGCATTGTTGTAGGCTATAAAGCTGAGATATGAAAATTATTCTTCACTTCATTATTGATAACAGTTAATGCTCATACATTTTGCCTTTGAGAGGAAGAAAGCAAATGAATTGAATAATAAAAAAAGCAGTAAAATAACAAAAATCCTGGTGAATCTTGAAGAATGTGCTTATGAAGTTTTGTTGAGATTGACATGTTATGAGGAAGTATGGTAAGCCATGTCTGTTCATCATACGCCTGCAGTAAGTCACCAACTGAGATCGTTATGACATGAAGTCCTAGAGACATGGATGCTCCGGAATTAAGTGACGGGCAGGATCTTGCTATGTGATCCAGCGTGTCACCCCACAGCAAGCAGCTGGCTTCACGCAGAAGCATCCGACGCTCCCGCCGTGAATTTTTGTACCGCTCTCCTTCATACAGTCATGACTTTCCACGGGCTAAGGAAAAATAATCCATTTTAATTGACAACAAAAATACAGACTTTAAAAAATTCAGAGCTACTTCAAAATTGTGTCTTAGGATGGAGGGGTGGAAGCCTGCCAACCGCCTGTTTCAGTGAAAGGACCATAATTAACTCCTTGAATTTAAAAATATTAGCATCATGAACCGCGGGGCTAAAGGATGCAGCCCTGCTTCTTATGACTCTGAGCTATAGAATGCCAGGGTGCTTGATAGAATTATCGTTCCCTCTCTAACCTTGTAAAATGCTTTTTAAGCATCTCAATCAAATTTAATCAAAATTAAGCTTTGAGATGGGTTCGGTTTTGTGTATATGGGTACCAGAAAAATAAACATAGATGAAATGAAGGAAGATAGTAAAAAAGAAATTTACCAATAAGATTTATTTGCATGCCATATTTACATAAATAATTAGGCATAAATGGAGTTTCCCACTTAAATGATTCTGCCCTTTTTAAATATTAGCGGCTAGTATTCTTAAGCTTTAGAGGCTAATAATTTATGATATCCATGGTTAGGAACACACCGGTGAGAGAAGAAAAATTCTGTGGTGGAGAATAGTACAAACTGCCAAACATTGTTTTCTATACGTGTTTTAATGAGATCTTTTGAAAATAATTTTTCCAACTCATTTAAAAACCTTCGCACACCCCGAAGAACACTTGCGAAGACTTCCATTGAGTTTGTGAAACATAGACACTTTGACTTTCCAAGGCCGCACACCCTTGCTCGCACCGGCTCCTCGTGTGCGCATGAAATATTCACATCCGGCTGCGTCTTTTGCGCCGGGGTCCCACTCCGCCGCTGCTCCCAGCACCCACAGCCGTGTCCCTCCATCCTCCTCACGGGCTTCTGCCCTGTGAACGTGGGGTGGGGAGTGGGGTCTCTCCTCCTCTCCCTCATTAAGCAAAGACTTGAAGCTCTGAATTATATAGAATATAAAATTAGACATTGTCCCTGCCCAGTGGGCTCACAGTATCTCCAAATTTGCTGTAAAATATGTCTACATATTGTATAACAGATGCACTCCAAGTGCAAGATGTCTGGAGATAAATCTATTATTGACTTCATCCCCTCAACCTTTCCAGTTTCCTTTATCATTTGTCAACATGGATCGTCTGTATACGCCGAGGCAGATTGGTAACTGTAGACCGGCTCTTTGGTTAGGTTTTAAAGAGGCGCCACCTTCCAAATCATCCACGCCAGACTTTGGTCCTGGGCATTAAACAGGCTAATAGCTCTTTGTCTCTGCCCTGGAGCAGGACCGCAACTACATTCTATTGCGTTCGCCTTACGTCTGGTTTCTTGGGAAACTCAGACTTCTGTGCTTTCTTAAAATTCGCTGGTATGTCTTTAAAAATAATTCTCTTTCTTGTGGGGAGGAGGGTTAGTTCTTGAACTACACATGGTTGAGATGCTGGAAAAGGCAGCGGTTCATCATCACTATGGGTTTTGTAGTTTGTTACTATTTAAAAGGGGGCCTTTGTGTGAACTTTGCTGGGAGTATATATTTCAATACACATTGGATCCATATAGTTTTTTAATTTAAATATATGGACAATATTGCTTTTCTTATATTTTATTGCTGTCATCTATGCATTTGTATGAGAACTAATGCTTTCCCAGAAATGTAGGTAAATATCTGCACCTAGAAGGAAGTACTTTTTTAGAACAATTAGTGATAAAATCCAATAATTCACTCTCTTGCTAGTTTAAATTCTATGAATCCAATGACATTCCTTTGGAGTGTGGAGTTAAAATGTGAGTTTTTATCCTTCACAAATTCAACTTTGACCACTTTTAAAATCATGGCTTTACTTTTAGTCTTAAAGCAAGAGAATATAAAAATGAAATGCCTTCTTCTTCCTTGCCCATTTTATTTACTTTTGAATTTTCTCTTCATTTCAAGTGACTTTTGAAAACACATTTGGCAGTCAGCACCCCCAGTCATTCAAAGAGCTTGTGACAAGGGGGGAGCTGGCTAGATACCACCAGTTCTTTTAAAATGTATTAGTCTTTAACTGCCTGTCTTCTCCCTTAAATTTTAAAGAGAAGGATATATATTTGCTTAATGAATTCATTATGAACCCCCAGAGTGCATACTTTAGCATATCTCAAGGTTTTAATAAGATCTTGGCAAAAACAATGAGAATTAACTTATTTGTTCAAAGTTGGTCTCTTTCTTACCCAGTGGACTGGCATAGGCAAATGTAATTCATTGTGAAGAGCGAGTCTTTTCTATAGTGGCCTTCGTCTCTATCACCCAAGGCAAAGCTGACTTTTGGTTTCCATGCAAGCATTCTGCAAGTCTGCTCCCGCAGGCGAAGGAGGCAGACTTCAAGGCTGCTATATTATTGTAACACTCGCTATATGCATAGAATCTTCACCCCACAAAATACGGTTTGAACACTAAGACACCAACACCTGGGGTTCTGTTTCTGATGCCTTCATCTGCTCATAGCTGGTCACCAGAGTATGCACTGCATACACCAACTTTTTTTTTCCTTTCTTTTTTTTTTTTTTACTGGTTTTTATTGAGCTCTACATTTTTCTCTGCTCTCCCCCTGGCCCACGGCCTCTCCCCTGCCCTTCATCCCTCTCCCAAGGTCCCCATGCTCCAAATTTACTCAGGAAATCTTGCCTTTTTTCTACTTCCCATGTAGATTAGATCTATGTATGTCTTTCTTAGGGTCCTCATTGTTGTCTAGCTTCTCTGGGATTGCATATACCGACTTAATGGTTTGAACAGACAGGGCATTCTTGAGACCAGCTCGTTAAAGCCATAAGACCATCTAGAATAAGAAGGTGATTTCTCCCTCCTGCAGACATCAGGCAACCTGGATGGGAACTGATCAGACGAGGTCTCACTGTAACTACACAGAGCATCTTTAGAAACAAAACTTTTGTTGTCATGTTTCCTTGCTGCTCTTTTGGAACTCTCATCTCAAAATTGTTGTGGAGAGGCCAAGTTTCTCTCCCTCTTCCGGAAATGTTGACAGCTTCTCTGGGTCAGGGGATGGGATTGGAAGAAGTTTAACAGCGAGTGAAGAGCAGGGACCCACCTAGCACTTCTTGGCCCATGGAAATGCTGGCAACCCCCATGGTCTGGGATGAGACCGGAAAGCAGGAACGCAAACAGTGTGACAACCTTTGGGGAAAGCAGGGCACAGTTTACGGGCTTGGGACATTAAAGACATACAAAATTTCGAAAATTTGAATAGAGCATTTAGTAATTCAGTGGTCAGATTCTGAAAAATTAAGGAAATCGCCCCATAGCAATTTCATTCATTTAAGAAATGTCTGTGAAATGTCAGTGCATATTGGACATCAGACAGGATCTCGGGATGAAGCAATAATTGAAACCCGTATACAGTCTCTTGGAACTTTAGACTGCAGGATGAATATTAACAACATGGAAACATTATTGATTGTTCAAACTCCCAGTTACGGAATAAACCAGTGCTAGGCATCCGAGGTATTGAGAGGATGGTAAGAGATGGATCAATTCATTTGACTGTAGAATACAGTGCTGTGTGTCTCCAACTAGCACGTCACGTGATTGACCACACTCAACCTATCTACTAGGTAGTTATCTTAGAATAGAATAATAAGCTCACGGGCATGGCGGGGAAGCACTGGCTTGGTGTGAGGAGGGCAGATCGTCCGAAGCTGGCTTTGTCTATGGACTCCGAGCGAGTCTGAGTGAGACTCGGGGAGTGAGCCGAAGGGACAAGCAGTCTATCACTAAAGAGTAGGGAAGCCGAATAAGTCACACATGTCACTAACCAAAGATAGGCTCTGGGCTTGGGTTTCTGGACTTCCTAAGAGGAAATTAATTGTTTTCTGTATCTGCAGTGACTGAATTCGTAACTGCATATGCTCCTCGGGGCTCACACTGTAACGCGCGCGAGCAGTAGTTGTACTATGTATCTATAAACCTCCGATTTCAGTTTAGGGTCTCAGATGTTTCCATTTGCATTTAGCTGAAAATTGGCACGAAGATTG
Source organism: Microtus obscurus (assembly GCA_963919715.1). Classification (NCBI taxonomy): domain Eukaryota; kingdom Metazoa; phylum Chordata; class Mammalia; order Rodentia; family Cricetidae; genus Microtus; species Microtus obscurus. The sequence goes on from CAWTZC010000381.1 coordinate 2,837,556, forward strand.
TCATCTCGGATCCAACTTTTTTAATGGAAAACTAATTTTGATTTATGGGGTGGCAAAAATATAAACATTTTAGATAAATCTTTTGCCAATTTCTAGATGGGGAAAAAAAAGCAGTTTTAACTGTTAACTTTGGCCTTTTGAGGGATTATTTTTAACCGAACATGTCAATGTTTTTCCCCTACGCTGCTTTCTCTTTGCCGTTTCCTGCACTGTTACCTGCTCTGTCTCACGGTCCGTGACTCGTTTATGAGATGCTGGTCCTTGAGTCCTTACATGTCGGAATCGCTGGTCCTAACCCCCAAGTCTTCACGCTGTCATCCTGAACTCGAGCAAGGGTGTACTAACTCTGAGAACTTTATAGAACATGAAATAAACTTCGTATTTGTGTTCAATTTTACAAAAGTAAGCAAGGGCAAATACTTCCGCCACTTCAGGACCAGGCCAGTGTGCTTTGGTGGTCTAGGACTCCTCATGTTTAACTGAAGCAACCTTGGCTATCAGGCACCAGATCTAAGCGAGTTCAGAAGACTCAAGCGTCTCCTGAAGATCCCACAGCAAGACTGTGGGGTCGGTCCGGCTGAACCTTTAATTAAAACGTTGTTATCCTACACAGTTTGTTGTTATGGAATAAACAGGCAGCAATAATGGAAATAATTCTGTATTTTTTAAAGTCAACAGATCCTTGTGTTTGCATCCCTCCCAGTACTACGATCTTTCCTTTGAAGCTTTCAGACTTTATCTTCTGGTCCCATTGGTTTCTTCCCTTTCGTCTTGAAGATGCAGAAGTGTTTGAATGAGCAATTATTGATAACAGCTGCCTGTCAGTTTGAGTGGCCGGAAGATCACTTTGATTATTCTGCAAGGCCCATTGCAGAAAAATATTCCAAAGTATTGATTATTTTGAAGGATAAGTTATGTTGGAGATAGTCTTTCCGTGAAAATAACTTTCTCTCAAGTCCCATTAACTTATAGTTTATATATTTAACTCCATTAAATTGTGATATATATACATATATATATAGCATATATAATTTTAAGATTCAAAAATGTTTTAAGTATTGATATATCTAAACATATATAAATTCATAATGTTCTTTTCTGGCTATTTTGGAGTATAAGATATATTATTATTAATTATAATATCCTTCTAGAATAATAAAAGCCATATAATGATTTTATGCTTATTCAAAATAGTATAGACATAAAAATGTGTTTAGATATTACTATATATGTATGCATGTGCATATACATCACATTACATATATTATACATGTGCATGTATTTATGCTATATATGTATATATAATTTTTAACAAACTAGAAAGGGTATGTCACTTCATTTTTTAAACTAGTATCAAAACACCAAGTCCACAAGTTTCTGCCAGCATCATTGACAGATTATAGTATGCATGGCATAAAGTTTAGCAATTTTAAGTAGACATTTTTACAATTTTTATCAAATGTATTGTCTTGTGATCACCACAAAAGCCGGGCTATCTGTTACCTTTGCCACTTGAGTCTCTTTGCACCCCGTCCACAATCAGTCCCCTTCCTCATGTGTCTTGAGTTTTTCTTGTGCGTGGGTCTCACTGCCTACGCTGTCTTTTTCTGCCCACCAAAACTGTAGGGTCCTTAAGACCAGGGGTGGATTGCTCAATAAGAAACGGGACTTGAAAGCCGGGCGATGGTGGCGCACGCCTTTAATCCCAGCACTCGGGAGGCAGAGGCAGGCGGATCTTTGTGAGTTCGAGACCAACCTGGTCTACAGAGCTAGTTCCAGGACAGGCTCCAAAGCCACAGAGAAACCCTGTCTCAAAAAACCAAAAAAAAAAAAAAAAAAAAAAAAAGAAAGAAAGAAACGGGACTTGAAAATTGAGCAGAAGGGCTCCTGGGGCTCAGTAAATATTAGACTTCAGAAGTGATGGGTGGTGACTCTGAAGCCCCTCTTGGTTCTTCCGTTGCACACACACACCCTAGTGGCCGTGATAATTAAGATGAATGAGCTCGATGTCAGCAAACCATGCAAAGACACTGTGTCCCATGTTCACGCCACACCTCTCAGGAACCCCGAGAATCATCTCCTATGTCCATATCTGACTTGGTGCTTGGATCTCACCACTTGGATCCCCCTATTCCATTCATAATTCCACGATGAGCCGGGCGGTGGTGGCGCACGCCTTTAATCCCAGCACTCGGGAGGCAGAGGCAGGCGGATCTCTGTGAGTTCGAGGCCAGCCTGGTCTACAAGAGCTAGTTCCAGGACAGGCACCAAAGCTACAGAGAAACCCTGCCTCGGAAAAGAAAAAAAAAAAAAATAATTCCACGATGCAGTAAGGCTGTTCACAAGACAGGAACAACCACAAGCCTTTGCCACCCAGGAATGAGCTGCCATAGCCTGATAGCAACCAGCTCTGGTGGGCTCTGCTTATGACTCGGCATGGGAAGGATTGAGCGGAACAGCCGTGGTGATAGGCGTTTGCTTAATGACCGTGATTTTAAAACCCAGAAGAAAAAAAAAATCCTGCATGTAGTGGTGATTCCATAGAGATCTGTTGGATGAGTAAAGTCTTTCCTCATCTGTAAACTGGACCTGAGGCACAGCGGGCACCAATTAGGTGAAAGTGGGCGTGGCACACCAGCAAGGTGCCTGGCACATCGTGGGAAAACATGGGGAAATCGTTTATCGCCTTGATTACTAGACGAGCTTGCAAATTAGAAGTCTAAATTAATTATCCAGATGATCCAAGATGGAGCTTTGTCGCTCGTCTCGTTCTCCGTGTTTCTTGGACTGGGGGACCGTAGTTAATTGAGTGGTTGCATATAAAATACCCAGCAGCCGCGGCTCCTACTTCTCAATTACGGCGTGATTGACAAACGTATTGGTTTCAAGACGTTTTTCGGTTTTCACAGATTTTAATGAAATCCCCAAGTCAGCTTGTTCCTCTGCTGGTAACTTTCTCCATAGATGCTTGTAAGGACGAAAATTCTTGATGAATCACAGGAGGATGGAGGGGGGGAGAAAGACGTGGAAGGAGGGAGGAAGGGGTAAAGGGAAAGGGGGAAGGAGACAGGAGACGAGAGGAAGACTGACTTTGAATAATTCTGTGTCTCCTTTGAGCGGGGAATTCACAACCTTGGGGACCAAATACTTTGAAGGCACCTTCCTTGAAGACCATCCTTTTTTCGAGACAGGGTTTCTCTGTAGCTTTGGAGCCTGTCCCGGAACTAGCTCTTGTAGACCAGGCTGGCCTCGAACTCACAGAGAAATCAGGGGACTCCAGCGAGTGAGGGAAAGCCTGGAACTCTCCGGGCTCCTTTCTCTTTTCTCTGTCAGGGACTTGTTCTTATTAACCGGTATCCAATCGGAGTCGGCTCTGCTATCCGCTTTTGAGATGAAGTCCAGTTTCCTCAGCCCCTGGTCAACTCGTTCTTGTGTCAGTGTGAGTTCTGCCATTTACCACCTCGTTGCTTGGTAGCTGCTATTTCTAATTTAAGAGAAATAAACAAACGCATTTGTTTGTAAGATGTCCTCCTAAGTATTCACAGATGAATCGGAGAAAAATTAAAAACAAGGTTGAAAGAGATGAAATACCAAATACTGTATTTTCCTTGGGTCTACTCTCTCTCCCCTTTCAGGTAAATTTTGTGTATGAGAATTTCAAATATGCTGAACAATGAAACAATCAGCTTAACGGCCTGCTTGGCATCTCTATGTATCCTTTGACTAAATTATTGTTTACTTAATTATCATGTCGTGGTGGCACCAACAATGAAGTTTTGCCAGGTTGTGCTGGCTTCTCTCAGGTAGGTTCTGTAAGGTATTTAGCAGAGTACCCTCAGGGGCACTGCTTAGGAAAGCTGGGATAGCCCACATTTTATACCGGTAGCCACAGGTAACAAGTTTCACCTGCCAAAAGAATTTTGTGGGAAAAGGAGGCCGTGGAGTTTAAAGGTAAGAATTGAGGTTAGCATCTGTGCTGATGCAGCACACGGGCCTGGAATGAAATTACTAGATAGAAAGAGACTCAAAGAGAGGCGCATTGCAACCGGCTATAATTTACATTTCTAATACTGACTAGCTCTAGGAAGATGCGAGGAACAGAAGGAGATTCGAAAATTACAATAGCACGTATAATATTACCCTTTAACCTTTGCTTGAAGAAGGATGTTATTATTTGGTGTGCGGGGGAAGCGTGGCGTGCCAAGACACTGGTGGGGAAGACACACAGGTGGACAGAGTCTCCACCGTGTGGGTCCCAAGGATGAATCTCCCGTTATTGGGCTTGGCTGTCAATGCTCTTACCCACTGAGACATAAGGATGGTCCAGAAATATTACTTTTTAATTAAATCTTTTAGCTGCAAAAACGAGACATGTACCAGGTAAACAACGAAACAAACACACCCGGTAATGGTGTTTAGCGGCACAGTCGACAGCAACAGCGACCCAGAATTTCACTGCACAGCGCATGTCTCCTCCGGTCCGGTGCTTTCCTTTTTGTTGACTTTGCTTTCTGCCCCCTGAATCCGCCTCCCAAATGCTGGAGAAACTATTACAATTTCAAAACGACGCTTATGTAACAGATTGATTCCCACAAGCCCCTTAAGGAAACCTATACACCCCCCCCCCCCCACACACACACACACATTTCTGGGGCCTCATTTCACGATCTTACTCAAAAAAAGAAAAAAAAAAACATCCAAAATTCAACATAGTGGAGGCAATCAGCCAAAAAATGAAGACTCCGCCATGGTAAGCATGAAGAGCCGAGAGGAGTGAGTGATGTCACGTGCAGAGCCGTGAAGACCCAGCCCATCTTGACAGAAAATAGATTTACTGTGTGCCGCGCACCATAAACGGCAGCGTGTGGAGCGAGCAATCCCAGAAGCTAAGAGAGTCTGTGACATGTCGTATCTCAAGCGTCGTGGGGCTGAGAGGCAGATCCACGTTCTGGTTCCTTTTAGATCGCGAGGCAGCTTCTGGGTGTGCTGTGCTGGTTCAACGAATTCGAGTTTGCAGTTGGCTCTCCCCCCCCCCCCCAATTCTGCCTGATTTTCTCTGACTCAGAACAACGTGGTTTGGGATCAGGGAAAACGTTGAGCTCATTTCTAGCACGTTCTTTTCCGGATGTGGTCATGTGAGGCACCCGGGGATCGGATGCCTGTGTGCTCCCGGGAAAAAGCATCCGGGGAGAAGAAGCGAAGCGGATTTGGCATTGCGTTGCGATTCTTCAGCCGTGAAGATTCCTGCCACTCTGACTATGAATTATTTCTAAAACTCAAGGGAAATATTGTAGGGGGCGGAGCTGGCTTTAGAGCATGCGCAAATCTGGTAGGGTGCCAATAATTTTAGGCCATTTTTTTTTTTAGTATAAAACACAAAAGGCAATATTCTTTAGGGTTATTTGACTTTCCTATATCATGCATGGTTTGTGCAAGATGGAGAGACACTGATATTCCTAAATGATAAGGACTTTTGAAATCAGGTGGTCGTTTCTTCTTCAGTGAAAGGTTCTACTCAATGGAGTTTTCTATTGGAGAATAAGTATTGGGCTGTGTTTTATATACTTACTAACAATGGGCTGTTGTCGTGGGTTAGTTCTATTAGTGCATTTTCTAGATATTTCCAATGCATTATCATTACTATCATATAATACAAAAAACACTGCACATCAAATATTCCATTTTATGCGACACCTCAAACTCACTGTACTAGCAGACCTGGTATTATGTCGAATATACGTACACTTTATCGTTGTACATGTATATAGTATATTGATATGTTTTAAAGCTATGATTCCCTGTTCACGGTTTCTTCTGTGAAGTCAAAAGCCCCGAAGTTCACTGACTCACTTGATTAATTTGTGATAGTGACATCTTTTGTGTGTGGTGTTGGGTGAACCCCAAGCCTTGGGCACGCTAAGCTGGGGCTGAGCTATGCCCTCAGGCTCATACTTAGCATGAAAACTGCAAGGAGCGTGCCTGCCATGCGCAGTGGAGCTTTTTAACCAGCAGTTAAAAATGTCTCACACAAAATGTACCACGTGTCACAATACGAGCAGAAGGAAGGGCTAAGCATCCCCGTTGCATGTTTTGTGTTAATTATAAGCAGAAACTCTCCAAGAACAATTATAACTTCATTGTGCGGCAGTCTTCAAGAGAAACAGTATTTATTGCGAAAGATGATTGCAGTCCCCAATGGTAGCTCCCTCTTATTACCTAAGAAAAACCATATATTTAGCCAGATACCATCCTCGCTAAATTTAGTTCAATTGGCAATGCTTTAATCAGGTTTATTTTTTCTTTATGAACTTCGTATTTAAAATAAATCTTGAATAATCTGTAATTCACGGGACATGTTTTATTTTAACAGAAAAATATACAAATACAAGATACGATCAGTTTTTTTTATATATATATAGAGAGAGACAGTTCTGTAACAATGTAGGAAAACCCACATAATGGTCTTCACTTTATCTGACAAAAGATTTTTCTGGAAACCGAGGGTGCAGTGTTTGGGAATAGGAACCTGTCAAAGGAGGCTTCTCTGTGCCATGGGCACTTCTAAAATAACCACTCAGAGACTTGGTATTAATTGCGAACCATCTGGTCTATTGCTCAGGTATGGGCAGGACTTCCAGCCTGAGAGAGGAAGCAGGGAGGAAAACTCTAGGCACATGAGGGAGACACCAGGAGACGTGGAGAGGAAACAGGAGGTGCAAGATGGAAGAGAGACAACGCCATGTGGTAGAACCTAAATTAATAAAAAAAATAGCATTAATTTAAGTTATAGGAGAGAGTGAGACGGGCTTGAGCTAAGACCTAGCTTTGTTAATTAATAATAAGTCTCTGTTATTATTTGTGAACTGGCAGTCCAAAGGAAAGTCCGATTACATAGGATGAGTCATGATTTGCTAAATTGTTAAGCAGGGATAACACATTCTTGAAGAAGAGTCTACCAAAACACCTTTCCAGAGAAGTCAGACAGACCAGCCTGCTTCCACGATGCCTCACTGGGATGCTGCCTTTAAATTAAATGTGGCAAGAGCAGACACTAAAACGTGATACACGTGTTGTCTTCGGGATCAGAGGACCTGCTTCTTCAGAGCTGGGAACGTACCTCATAGGCCTTCCTCTGCTTTTAGCCCTTCTCTGAAACTGCTCAGAGAACTGTATCACACAAGGGACCCTTGCTGGCCATCTCGTACCCAGCCACAAGGTCATATACCCTCGCAGGCCTTCCTCATACCTAGTGCGCCTGCAGTATGGGATTAGCAAGCACAAGCCCTCTCGTTTCAGCTTCCATTGGGCCAACCCACCATGTCAATTTCCTCCTGACTACTTGTTGGTCCGGCTTCTCTTCTTGGTGTTGGCTTTGTTTTCTCCTCTTCTGTATGTATCAATCCCGTGACTATTCCATCAGTCTCCTGAGTACCGATCTGCCTTTGGATCTGCATGCTAGTGTTTACCGGTGACGTCGAACTTGTAAGATTTATCCACACCAATAGGAGAGACGTATTATGAATAAGTGACTTGCAATTGTAGCAGCTGAGAAGGGCCACAGTCTGCCTTCTGCAAACCGCAAGCACGGAGAAGGCAGAAGCTTTGCTCTAGCTTAAGTATGGAGGCTGAGAACAGAGAGCGTCGAGAGAGTAAGCCTAGGCTGCCCCTGAAAATCTGAGTACCAGGAACATGACGCAAACGGCAAGAGATGATGGGTGCTTCAGATCCAAAAGAGATTCACTGCTTGCTTGACTCTTGTAGTCTATGCATTAGATTTTACCCATGAAATCCTTCCCTACAGATCCCCAAATTAATCCCTCTGCAAACAACCTCACAATGACACCCATAAATAAGATTTTGCCAGCTCTCTTGGCATCCTTTCTCCTAGTCAAGTATAACCAACACTCTTTGCTTCCTAGGGATCCAGTCTATAGCAGATATCTTTGCCAAGGATTGAAACATCCTGCAGTGCTCACTAGCTAGAGACCCTATTTCGGACTCATCTGGTGGGAGATAATTGTATTCGCGCTGCATGCCTGTCCCACGTGCAAGTCAGCACTGCAAGAGTTAAACAGATCTAGCCAGTAACAAGTAGAATCATTTCTAAAAGAAAAAAAAAAACATAAAACACTATGAGCCATGCTATGCAAATCACCCCAAAAGTAACGGGAATAAGGGCTGTCTACTCTGCACGGCATCGATCCATACCCACAGGCCTCTGCGATTAGTCTACCGCGGTTAGAGTGCAGGGACAGACACGTGTTTCATTCCCCACTTCTGCGTAGCCGCCGCACTTGGAAATGTCCTCTCTTCCTAAGCAAGAGGCGTTTCATTAGATCAGAGTGACAGCGATATCTAAGAGTTTTGAAGCGAAAATGCAGATCGCAAGTGGGAGCGCCAGGCAAAACGGCGATTAAATTAATTATGAGGTCCCTTTTGAAATTTTCAAAGCCGCATTATGTTAATAGTCCCCGACAGAATAGGAATGCGGATGTTTCTCTTTCAGATGCTGACGGCATTGAGTAGGAGTGTGTCGAAGTCAAATGCTGGTTGGTGTTAATGTTTTCCTGACGTTCGTGTGTTCTAGTAACCCTGTCTTTTGTTGATTGTGATCCATGAATACACACAGTTGTGTTAGGAACAGCAAAGCTCCCCAGAATTGCATTTTGCAGGCTTAACTGCGATTCTGATTCTCCCGGAACTCGGGGCTATCAGTCATATCCTTGTGCTTTCTGTATTGTAATTGTCTTCCTGCTTGTGCTTAAAGCCATTTTGACGACTGAGTCCTCCTCTGACATGATGCACATCTTTCCGGAGCTGATTCTTCTTCACTGATCCTTGCCTATCCTTCTTCGCTGGCCTTGGAGAATTTGCTAAGGTGCCTCCAATGTGGATAATACTTGATGCGTATTTTGCAAATAATCCCCTGTCTTATTTTGGGACAGTTTTGCTCCTGCTTCCAAAGCTGGGTCATTGACTACAAAAGTGATAGTCTCTGTTTTTGTTTACTTTTTGTTTCACAATGGGATACTCTATCATTGGGGCATGCTTCCTTTACCAGCGGTTTGGGGACACTAGGGTATTTTATTTTCTATCTGAACATGCATCTTGCATTTCCAGGTTCTGACGCCAGCTCTCTTCTCCCCTCTGTTTTCTCAATACACCAGTCAGGCACTCTTCCAGGCTCCAGAGTCAAAGATTAATAATCATCATCCACTTCTATCTTCAACAAGGAGTGGGCCTTTCTCTAAAGAGAAGACTCTGATTTACAGACTCTCCTAGCGTTTCTATGATATTCGTTTAAAGACATGTTGATTATTTACTATATTTACTGTTTTCTAAGACCCTGTCTTCCAAGACTTCAGTGTCGGCAGGATTAATTGAATTGCCATTTTAAGGGTCTCCAGAGAAGTGGTGGTCATAGCTCAGTGCATGCAGGCCTACAGGAAAAGGAAACACTGGGTTGGAACCTTGAGGACAGAAAAGTGCAAAGCTTCTTCTGGGAGGAAAGTTCCAGAACTGGGAGCAGTTTCCCGGAGACTGTTAGGCATACTCAACAGCAGTCAGTGTAGGTAGAAAAACTGAGAGGACCCAGGGTAGGAAGCAGAATGCCTTCTTGGTACATCTGCTCTTATTTTTAAGCCAATCCCAAATTCTAAAATCTACCTTTTCTCTTTAGTATATCAAATGTATTTGGATGATTCTCTATTCTGTTTTCTATCAGAAACATTGGTCTGGAGTACCTAAAGATTTCCCATGGGTCTCCCTTTGGGAAGTGTAATTGCTTTCTCCATTGTCAGTCTTTTGGATGCTCTCCCATGCTCAGCTAATCCTCAGAGGGTATTCAACTGGATTTGTGGTCAACATTTCCAGGAGTCTGGAGATGTGATTTGTTTCCATGTCACGGCCTCTGTCTGCTCAGAATGAGACTTGAGTGGAGACTACCTAGCCAGTGCGTGTTTGTCTTTAAACCTGGCTTTCTTTGTATCTGTACTTCCTTTCCCAGAAGTTTTCTTGCATCTGACAGTTACTTCAAGCAGCGTGTAACACCTTCTGCCTCTCTCTGTACCTCAGCAGCCTTCGGAGCACATGTCTTCATGAGTACAGTTACAGCTGTCTGTAAATGTTTCAGGTTTTGATGGTTTCCTTTTTGGGGGCATCTATAAAATTAGAGAGGATCAGAAATTCTCCTCCGGGTAACCTTTAAAGCACCCCCTTTCTCAATGAGTTAATCACTTTTGAAGATCACCGAAAAATCTCTATTGTTCTAATATGTTTACTCAGTTGCCCAAAGCTCCCGGTCTGTTTGTCTTTAGTGTTATCAGGAGCGAAAGAGGCTAATTATTCTCTTTGTTACTGAATGTGTGCAGGCTCACAGTTTCAGGACAGTAGGGCAGGGATCACGTGACAGGACAAACAAGCTGGTCTCGGGCCAGACAGGAAACAGAGTGGAAGAATGCCTAAGATGCCTGGCTTCATCCCCCCCCCCTTTTTTTGTCCTACCTAGCCCACCCCCAGGAGATGGTGATGTCCATATTCTTACGAATTCTCCACAGATACCCGTTCACTGACTTGCACAGAAACGGGCTCACTAGTCTCTTGGCATTTCTCAACACAATCAAGTTTTTAGCCAAAACTGACCATCGCTCAGACAACTTAAGTCATTAAAACAGACTCTCTGGGCTCTGGAGGACTAGAGAACTTCCCAGGAAAGGGGTAGCCCCTTCTCTCTTCCAGCCAATCAACAGAGTGTCACTCAGAGATGCAGAAAATCCTGCACTTTCTTCTCCTTGTGATAGTTTGCTAAGGCTCCATGGCTTAGCGATTTATCTGAGTTTATCCATTGATTGATCAGTTTCAGCTGAAGAAACGGATTCTCTCAGTTTAAGAAGCTCCAGGTACAAGATTGAGAAGTCAGCGGAGGACAGAGGACCGTGAGGGAGACTCCGTTCATACTTTGTATGTGGTTTCTGGAGGTTTGGTAACAAACTTCTGCATCACTGGCGTCTGGACCCCATTCCCTTCCCAGTTAGACTCTGCCTTCATCTCCACATGGTATTGTCCCTTTATGCAAATCATGTCTACACTTCTCTCTATATAAGGAACTCAGTCTAGTTAGATTGGAGGCATACCTTACTCCCCAATAAACTAAACACGTCTACAAAGCACCCAAGCTCCAAATAAAAATGTATCCTAAAAGCCAGGCAGTGGTGGCACACGCCTTTAATTCCAGCACTTGGTGATGTTCTAAAGGCCGTGCGGGGTACCGGCGGGGTTCTAAGGCCGGCGGGGTGTCGGCGGGGTGTGTGGACGGACGCGGGACAAACAAACACGTACGGCGAAGACAAACACAGACACGCGGTTCCCACGCGGGTACTTTAATAGGGAGGGGGGTCACACAATAGGAACCAGGTGTGTGAGACACAGAAGGATGGGGGGGGAGCCTTAGGGAAAGGGGCCGAACTCGTGGCGAGTCCTTCTTTTTATCGGAGGGCGCAGGGGTGGCTGGGAAGAGTGTCCCACACCTGCATGTGCAGGTGCCCGTAACCCAGGAGGAGTCTGGGAGTTGTAGTTTCCAAAAGAACAGCACTCGGGAGGCAGAGGCAGGCGGATCTCTGGGAGTTCGAGGCCAGCCTGGTCTACAGGAGCTAATTCCGGGACAGGCACCAAAGCTACAGAGAAACCCTGTCTCAAAAAAAAAAAAAAATGTATCCTAAAATGCTGGAGGCTAGGATTCCATAATGGACAACTTGCGAAGACATAGCCCAGCCTATAGTACAAGGGATTGTTTGAAAATGTGAGCCAGCATCTCGGACTTTTAGCTCCCAGGCAGGCTACATGCATCTCAGCTGTTAGCCAATGCAGCTGGTGGACTTGTGTTTACAAGGCCTGCTTGTCTTTAGCCTGGGTTCTTACCGGCTGCTCTGAAGAGTGCACTCGGTGCGTTTCAAAGTGCCAACCAACTATTCGGCAGGCCTGAAGTTATTTACTTTTTGAAATGCTAATATATCATGGCTCTTTTCCTCTAGACCATTATTATGTCTGGTCTCCTCACCAGGTCTGTCCTGATACTGAAATATGCATGAATATTATGTATGGATAAGACCCACAGGCTTACTCAATCCAGTGCCGGCTTCGGCAACGATCTCTGGACACTGCTGCCTTTAATGGTGATGTAAAGTATTTTTATGCTGAAAATTTTTGAAAAGCGTTGACAAATGAACCTAGATATTCCCAACCTGTGAATATTTAGTGAAAGTTCATTTATACAGATTTTATTCTGCATATTATATCATAAATAATTTAGAAGAAGATGAAATTGTAAGATATCCAGGATGGTTTTGTTTATAAAATATATTTATTTTTGCATTTCTCTTGATCAAGATTATAATTATGCATTTCATTTGTTTGTTTAAAAGAGGTAGAAAGAAAATGAAATTCTACTAGTAATTAATATTTTAGGGTAGAAGATCAAAAAGCATTTGGTTGTCATTTTGAAATCTGTTCTTGTAGTGTGTTTGGAGATATGAGAAATAAGACAGTCATGCATATATATCACTAGAGCTACTCAAATGCACAAAATTTTTTCTGTAAAATTTCAACTTACTTATTTTTGACAAGCTTCTATCTGAGAACACATCAAAACTTGAACAGAAAGTGTTTTTCACTGTCCTTGACTGTGCAAATCTGCTGTGCTCTTCCAGGGTAGACAGCTTCTATGAAGCTTGCTTGAAGCAAAGATGTAAGTTATTTCTGAATTACTGCCTTACTTTGCGAAGAGTCCTATATTTATGAAGGATGAGTCGTTTGATTGAAGAGTTATCAAGCAGCTTTTGTTTATATGGCCACAATAAGTCAAGGCTGTTCTTTTTTAAAAGTTAAAATCACAGCCAATCAGCCCTCATAATATCTTTCATGAGATAGGTCCTATTTGACTCCATGTTCCACAGAAGCCTAAAGGGTGTCAAGCCTTTTGGTAAAAGTTTGGGGTAAGGGAGCTGAAACCCCCACTTTGCGGTAATGGGTATGTTCATGTATGTCAAGCACTTTGGATCTCCACACAGAGCTGTACCATTCCCCTAGCATGTTCTTTCCGGTCAGTTTGCTGCAATTCTAGCTCTGGACTCATCCGCCTTCTCAGCTGCAGGGAGCAGAAATGAAATCGGGCCTGTGTAAACATGATACAGAACTCATTGAGAGAGCAAGCAGGCTGTCGCTGGAGAAATCCACAAGAGAGGATTTTGAATATGCATGGCCCTAATCCAGAAGGCCATGGGTTTGGAATGTGGGGTAAGAAGGGAACAAAGTGAGCTCACCACACCCATAAGAAGTTCTCCTAATCAGGACTAATAACAGCCTGAACTGCTACCTAAAGAACCCACAGACGTGGCCGGAAGTAGAGGGGATTGATTGGGAGGATGCTCGTAAGAGTATAACCCACATGACGAGAAAGATGAATGAACCAGACAACCCGCTTTTAGAGTAGTTGGTGATGTCATACCCTCTGTGATGTCATCTACTCTGCAAACAGAGTAGATGAGTGTTAAGCGGAATTGAGGGGACAGTGAGTGACATCTATGACATGCTGAATTTGAATCTTCTGTGGATCATTTCAGTGAAAATGGCTAATCGATAGTAGAAGATAGAATTCCGAGGCTAGGGAGAGACAGCCAGACTGGACTACCTCCACGTGTATGCTGTTAGGAAAATGCGGGGCTGTGTGAGGTGGGAGTAAGTGCAGGGGAGCCTAAGAACCCCCCAAAGACACAGCTTAGACCTAGAGGACAGAATTGGCGCACTGGGCACACAGGAACAGACACGCGGCGTGGCCTGACTGGATGGACGCGTGTGGGAACCAGGGAGCACGTTCATTCCAGGGACAGAGCATCGGTGAACCTGGAAGAGAGACCGTGGAAAACAGCAGCTGGCTCTGCACAGGGAAACAGATCTGGATCGACAGAGCTCTCAGTACATAGCAGAGAAGGGACACAGAGGAAAGCACCATGGGCTAAAGAGAAACTAGAAATGGCCAAGGCATGCCAAGTCAGAGTAGAAAGAGAGGGCGGAAAGGTGAGTACTAGTCTCAGAAACGCCCCGCCCTCTACGCTCAGCTGGAATGGAGGGCTCTCCTTGACAACAAATCAAGGGAAAGTTGATCAATACCGCCTCTCCACACTTCACTGAGAGTGTTTGTGTCGTTTTAACGAACAGCTAGTTATTTCCCAAAGAGAAAGCGTCAGTAAGAAGATGAAAAGAAGAAACCCTTACCTGCAGAGGTAAGCGCCACTTTCAGCATCCTCAACGGAACCCAAATTAAAGAAATGGGAACAAGAAGATTGGGAAAGGGAACAAGCAAACAAAGAGAGAGGAAAGTGAGTCACAGACACCGTATTATAAATTTATACTCAATCTGAAACTCAAAACTAGGAGGCCTCGCTGAACATAGCGGACAATGAGGACTACTGAGACTCAAGAACAATGGCATTGGGTTTTTGATCCTACTGCACCTATTGGCTTTGTGGGAGCCTAGGCAGTTTGGATGCTCACCTTACTAGACCTGGATAGAGGTGGGTGGTCCTTGGACTTCCCACAGGGCAGGGAACCCTGATTGCTCTTTGGGCGGATGAGGAAGGGGGATTTGACTGGGGGGAGGGGGGAGGGAAGGGGAGGCGGCGGTGGGGAAGAGACAGAAATCTTTAATAAATAAATAAATAAAAAATACAAAAAAAAACTAGGAGGAAAGCAATGAAAATTGAAGAATACGTAAAACAGTTGAAACATAATGCTCATGTCTTCTGATGGAAAAAAAATATTTAAAGGTCAATTTCAACACATGGAAAAATCAATAGGGAGTTTTCTTTTGTTTTGTTTTGTTTGTTTGTTTTGCTTTTTTTTTGTTTTTTTTTTTTTGTTTTTGTTTTTTTTTTTTTGGTTTTGGTTTTCCAGACCAAAACTCTGTAGCTTTGGAGTCTGTCCTGAAATTCCCTATGTAGACCAGGCTGGCCTCAAACTCACAGAAATCTGCCTACCTCTGCCTCCCAAGTGCTGTATATTTCTTTGTTGATTGATTTTTTTTTCGAGACAAGTTTTCTCTGTAGCTTTGGAGCCTGTCTGGAACTAGCTCTTGTAGACCAGACTGACCTGGAACTCAGAGAGATCCACCTGCCTCTGCCTTCCGAGTGCTGGGATTAAAGGCGTGCGCCACCACCGCCCGGCTTGTATATTTATTTTTCCAGGAATTTCAGCTAGATGGTGTCTTTAAAGGAAGACTTTTCAATACAAAACTGTGGCAAATCTTTTCAAATATTTTCCTTAATGCTTTTTGTTCATATTTCAGAAGTAATGCATAAAGCAGCCGCTAAGGAAACTAGGGAAAACCATTCTTACAGCTAGGACTACACACCCTGTGGGTCGGCTAGGACCCAGAGCAGAGCGCAGGTTCCGTCTGCTCGATATTAGAAAATCGGTTAGCATTCACAAAGTCTGCAGTTTCTCAAGAAAGCTCTGGTCTGTTCCTAGGAAGTCAATCTTTTTGAAACAGAGACTGTACTTCTCTATGAATAGCTTTTGAAAATTCAGGTGGTGAGGGTGGGAACATTGGGAATTAACCATGCCAGGCACTTCCACAGTGGCATTGTTTTCTTAATCTTTATATTTGTCTTAAACCTTTTATTTAAGGCTATTGATGCATAATTGCCTAATTAGCTACCAATTGCTAATTGTTCTATGAATTGATAACTGTGTACGGATTTGACCACAGCCCTGGAAGTTCTCTCCTGCCACTTTCAGTGACCTAAGTCCCTGATGGTCACTGGCCTCACTCATGTCTCCAGAGTTCTGCTTAATATAAGTAGAGACTATGGCCCATGGCATTCCCCCTCTGATCCCTTTCATTTAAAGAAACACGAGCTTTTGAGATTTTGATTTGAATATGTCCTTTCTGTTGCTGGATAGCACTACTTTAACAAATATCCCACAAGCTTCCCGTTATCAAAATCAACTACTATTCTGATTTATTGAAGGCAGAAGCGAGGATTTGTCAGCTTCCTTGGCTTGCTGGCTAAAGGTAACTGAAGCTGGGATTCACCCCAAGTCTGTATAACCCCAAACCCAAGAACAGCATATAAGTCAGGGAGATGGAAAAACACATCATTTATTTTAAGTGGGAAACTAGGAAGAAATTTCACAGAGACACAACAAACGAGTTCTCAGAAATTCATTAACAATTTGTCTCTCCCGGAAAATCAATACGAAATGCTTGTTTTAACAGGGTCACCCTGGGCTTTCTTTGGCCCCTCCCCCGTTCCGTCTCCTGGTTTTCAGGGTTTTCAAAGACAACGAGAATTGGGATGGGGTTGGGGGCGGGGATGCGAAATCCACTCTGCACCCCCGGGGCCACGCTAAGAGCTTGAAGAAGACTGAACTTCTGATTTGGATCGGTTCCTGGGGACATTTGCCACAACCGCATGCCGCCATTGAATGTACAGTACGGGATGAGAAGGGGCCACACTATAGATAGAAAAAGGACAAACGGCATGGGAATCTGTTCGCTTCTAAATATAACAGTTCATTTTCGTGTTTATGTAGAACAGTATCGAAGCGCTGCTTTGCCAATACTGGATCTTATTTAATTCCTAGATTTATATTAGTTCACCCAGCGCCCGACTCTTGAGTGTCTCAGCTCTTCACGGGAGAGCCATTCTGTGCAGATTTAGAAAACCAGGAGGCCAGAATGCTCGCTGCCTTCGGTCCTGCAGCAAGCGCCTCTCCGTTTTTGAACATAATCAAGGCACCCCGCAAGGACCACCACAAGGGAATGTGTTTCACATCACAACACAGATGGCTTGTTTACAGCATTTTCCCCTTCTCGGAGAGATTTTAGGGATGGATTCAAATTTTACTCCTTGCTGCCGTGTGTGGCTTATACTTCTATTCTCGTCGAAACCCGGTGGTGCCCTTGAAAGATGGCGAGAAACCGGTCTGCTTTCCTTCCTTCTCGTGTGTGAAGAGGCACAGGGTTAGAGGGGACCGAGGGGGGCCGAGGCCTTCTCCCTGCTGTTTCCTAACTCCTAAGCAACAACATCCAACATCCTTGAGACCACTCAAGGCTAGCATGATGCAAACGAAGCGACACCTGGAGCCTCTCTTGTGAACTTTGGAACTAGCATATTATGTGATTGTCCCACCTACTTGGTCTTTATGTATAAAGGCGTCCAGCCAACCTCTCGTTGTTCTTTACGATTCCTGGCTTTTACTGTACATCAGAATTTCCGGGGAAGGTTACCACCACATTGTGAATTCCTTCTTTCCAGCCTGGAGGCCCGAATACCAGAATTTGTCGGTTTCCTCCATGATCTTATTGAGCAGCCTGGGCTGACCACACTGGTCCAAAATTGACAAGTGTTCCATAGGACGCCCATAGAGGACTTTATTTGCCTCTTTTTCTCATCATGCTTATAAAAGATGCATTTGCCATTTAAGGTTATAGAAGTGCAGGGATGTGGGAAGGTTTCCATAGCGATGAATATTTATGGAGAGCACGGCAGCTCTCTTATCGAGCATCCAACAGGTTGGTGAGAATGTTTTGTAACCTTCTGTAAGAACAGGAAATGCATCTAGCTCCTGAAGCGCTTTCCTTCCAGCCTCTCATCTTGAAGGTTATTTAGTAAGCTCTCCTCTCAAAATTAGCAAGAAGCTCTCTGCTCAGTAACACCAAAAAATTTATACTTCTGTTAGACACTCAGAGCTGGGATAAGCCATCATCTGGGCAGAATGACATCGGGGCTGTTCTTAGCATACAGGATGGGACATGCAGCAGCATCCACAGTGGCCTCTCTTTAAGCATCAGCGATATTCCATCCCAGATGGGACAATAAAACATTTCTACACATTGCTAAATACTCTGCTAGGAGCAAAACTATCCTGGGTTGGGAGACATCACCCAAAGAATCATCTTTGTCTCCATGTGTAGATGGGAATCTATCAGTGTCAATACCCTTTCAGTGCTGACTTATGTCCATGTTGTCATACCCATTAAATCCCTGTTCACAACGCTATATTATTATAGCTGGTTAAACGTGGCCCAGTGTTATCATAATGACAGTGTTGCCAATCTTCAGACATGCTAGAAAAGGTCTGTTGTCATTGAGAAGAACGAGGTGACAGTAGAGACAAAAGTATAAGAAAACAAAGAGGAGGGCTGGAGAGATGGCTCAGAGGTTGAGAGCACTGTCTGCTCTTCCAGAGGTCCTGAGTTCAATTCCCAGCAACCACATGGTGGCTCACAACCATCTGTAATGAGGTCTGGTGCCCTCTTCTGGCCTGCAGGGATACACACAGACAGAATATTGTGAGGCTAGAAAACCTAATTATATCTCAACTAATATCAGCTATTAGGGGCACAGTTAAACCTTAACTCAAGAGTTCACATTCAGCACCATAGGGGTCCCTCTCTTCCTGCAATAGCAAGATGGCCATTTGAGAGGATGTGGGGGGCAGCTCATGAGACTATATAGGTCTCCTGTTGGAGAGAGGTTGCTTGTTGGTTCCCGGCCACACGGCTAGCTTAGACCCGAAATAATCACACAGAAACTGTATTAATTAAATCACTGCTTGCCCCATTAGCTCTAGCTTCTCATTGGCTAACTCTTATATTGATTTAACCCATTTCTATTAATCTGTATATCGCCACATGGCTGTGGCTTACCAGGTAAAGTTCTCAACCTCTGTCTCCAGTGATGGCTCTGGGTTTTCTTTCTGACTCCGCCTTCCTTCTCCCATGCTACAGGCCAAGCCAGTTTCTTTATTCATTGACCAATAAAAGCAACACATAGACAGAAGGACCTCCCATCCCGGTTCTCCTACAATTCTTTTGCTCTCATTACACCACACTTCTGCCAAATACAACTTTCTTTAAATCCAAAGGGAGGGCCACCTTTGCTATACATTTTCACCGTATGGGCCAGTGGCTCTGCCATCATACCTGAGACAGGTACAGCACAGAGATTGTTCACAGGTTCCTCGCCCTCATCCATGTCAAGACCAGTATGGACTTTTGAAGTTTTCTTTATTTTCCTCACAACTAAAAGGACACAGCTAAGGGTGGCTCTCCCATGTGGCGATGCTCTAACAGAGTGCCGGGTAGTTGAACCCTTTCTACTGTCACTCGTGCCACGTATTAGTCCAAGTTTGCAGTTCCTGAATTCTGAGAGTAGAATTTAGCATATAACTAACTCAAAACCAATAATAAATCTGAACGTTATATATTTACTTTCAGACATCACATTTTAAGGGAAAGTACACTATTTTTTTTTATTTTACAAAAATAACCTGAATGTTTTACATTTCACTTCCAGTGTTTTCTCGAAGTGAAATCTGACTCATATTTCCCATGGAGTAAGATTTCTAGGACAGTCTTTATTTAAACAATTGCAACACTCTGTCATCAGAGAGACGATCTTCAGCATAATACAGGAGCAACGAGAACTGAAAATCCAGTTCAAGTCATTCACTGCATATCACAGGGATATAAAGAACATTGAAGGCCACATGTTTATTCTCTACGGCATTTTATCAAGTGATAACTGATAACACATAAAAATAAGTGTCAGTTAGGATGATAGAAAAGCCCTTTATCACTATAATACTTATATATATAATATATTATATATAATAACATATAATTACAGCACAGTAATCTCTTAATTTAGATACACAATACTATCTCAAAATATAGTGAATATGATCATAAATCAGATTTAAAGCCAATATATACCTGTATCTCCACGTCTTTATATACTTATGCTAAGTGATTTTGGAATGCATTGGGTCTTTTCTTTTCTTTTTTTTTTTTTGACTTATCAACCTCTTTATATATTTGTCTGTAGGGATAGGGGTGTAGATATCTGTACAACGGAACACACGTGGTGGTCAGAGGTCAACTTTGTTGAGTTGACCCTCTCCTTCCACCACGCACATCCTGTGTAGTGGCCTTGGGTCATGAGTTTTGTCAGTAAGCACTCATGAGCCACCTCACTGGTCTTCAAGAAGGATTTTTAAAAGTTTAATAGTGCACTTATTTTTCGTATATCTATTTATGGAAGAAGGTCACACATATACATCAAAGGGGTGTGAGGAGGTCAGAAAACAACCAGCTGGAGTCGGTTCTGTGCCTCCACCATGTGGGGTCCAGTTATAATGTAGGTAGGCCCCACAGCAAGAGCCTTTACCCACAAACTATCTCCAAAACTTAATAATTTAAAGAAAGGATGACATATTTGCACTTTTACAATTCTAATTATTTACCTCTTCTTTGATACAAAACATCCAGAAATTATTTTTTCTTACTTGATTTTCTAAAATATTTTGACCTTGATTGATGTCTTATGGCAAAGCAGAAGTCAGAACACTCAACAGGTGAAGAGAAGTGGGCTTTAGATATTCTCATAAGTAAAGGACTGTAGCCATAAGGTTTTCTTTCCAGTCTGCAGTGGGGCCAGTTTCTCTCCTGCCTGCAGGTCTGCAATTACAAAATAATCGTTTAGAGGCTGAATATTAACTATAACTGCTTGACTGATGGATCAGTCCCTTACTAACTAGCTCTTCATTTAAATCAACCTATTTCTGATAATCTGTGGATTGCTATGTGACTTCTTGGCATTACCTGCTCCAGCGGCTCGCTGGCTTCTCTCTCACCCACCCTTCTTCACCTGTGTCTCTGCTTAGATGGTCCACCTAGCTATAACTGCCCTGCCATAGGCCCAAACAGCTTTATTCATCAACCAATAAAAGCAATGCATTTTTTGCAGTGTACATAAAGGCATCCCACGCCAAATAATAGCTCTGTTGGCCTTCCTCTTTCTTATATTTGTGGTTGTAAGCTCAACCTTTAGTAGCTGAGCCGTCTCTCCAGCCTGGCTTCCCTTTTTCTCTAAAGATTGTGTTTCGTTGTGTAGCCCTGGCTTACCTAGAACATGCTATGTAGCCCAGGCTGGGGCTGCTAATTCTTGGGCAAGCCTCCTGTCTGTGGCTTTGGAATGCTGAGATTATAGGCCTGTTCACCACACCAAACTTTGTAAACTTTTGAAATCTAGCTTTGTATCATGAGATTGGAAGCACCTCCTTCCAAACTGCACACAGCACTTTGAGAAGGACTGGTTCTGGGCTCTTTTTTACATGTTTGGTTAAGGTTGTTAATGAATCCATTTTGTTTGGACCTTTCTTTGCTCAGAGGGTTCTGAACAGCTTCAGTCGCGTTGATTTCAAAGCAGCTGCATAAATATTTTTATCCCTTTTGTTTTGCTAAATAATATTTGCCTAGGAATTTGTCTAGTTCTTTAACATTTCCAGATTTCCATAATAAGGGTTTTAAAATATTCATTAATAATTCTTCATATTCACTATAATCTGTAGTAACCCCCCTTTCCATGTCTAATTTTGTTAATTTGGGGTTTTTCTCTCTTTCTTTTGTTTAGTTTGGTTAGGGGTTTTTCAGCCTTTTTTCTGTTTTCCAAAGAACCCAACCCTCATTTGATGGCATTCTTTATTTTATAGTCTCTGACCTTATATCTTTACTATTTTTGCCACTTGCTGCCTCAAGGGCTGGAGTTCTCCTCGTTCTCTAAGACCTTGAGGTGTATCATAGGTTATTTATTGAAACTCTTCTGATTTTTTTTTAATTATAACCATGTTTAGTTGTAAACTTTCAACTTCAAACTGCCTTAGTTGTGTCCCAAAGAATGACCCGTTGTGTTTTCAAAACTTGAAAGAGATATTCAGTGCGTTCTAAATATTCTTATTACATTCACAATACGGTGTGCAGATTTATTTGTTATTTATTACAGAGATGTTTGCATGGTTGTAAAGGTGACATTAGATTCTAAAAATCAAGTTTTAAAAAACACCACACATGCCTTCTTCCTGCAACCCACTGTAATTTTAACTCTGTAGTAACATACACTCCACTACAATTTTAGAAGTTGGTTATGACTAATATAATTGATTTTATAATATTTCAGTTAATGTGTGTGGACTTAAAAATAATGAAATATGGGCCACATCTCCGGACATATAAGTTTGGATTTAACTTATAATTATTTTGAGAAGACGCTTTCAGTCCACTTTAAATACCCTTTATGAGGAAATAAAAATGTATCCCTTATTAGGTAAGAGCGCTTAGCATAACGGGCTGTAACACAATTTCACCCTCCTGGCTGATGTCAGGACTCATTCTCACCATTTGCTCTAAATTCTGTGCGGGTCTAACTCCTGAACAGAATGGAAATAACCAGTCTTAAAATCAAAGACAGTTTGCCTTTCTTTGATTAAATTTTGATGGGAGACAAATTCTCAAGTTTAGTGGCTTATGTTCTCATGGTAGATCAACATGAAATGACCTGGACTTTTATTCTCCATGACTTGGTCTTGGAGACCCATTTGTCAGTGTTTGCATTTGTGCAATCAAACCTCTTAGACTTTTGTCGTTTGGCTATGAAGAGCTTACAACCATAAATCAAGAAGTCCATAGAAGAGGAAGAAGACTGCTCCCGTAGCATTAGGGACACCATCAGAGAAGAGCTCGAGTCAAATCAAAGGCAGACATAAAGCTACCGGTTTTCATTTGGAAGATAAGCCTATTCCAGGGAACACCATCTTTTGAGTTGTTCTTGCAGGATCTATCTATTTGTTACTGTGGCAGTTAACAGTTTCTATGTCCTGTTTGTATACTTAAGGAATATGGGGATGGTAGTGATGATTATTTATTCAGGTTATTTCTGCTCTGAAGCTGTCCTTAGGACTCTACAGTATACCATGTATCTTGTAAAGGGAAAACCAAAATTACTTTTTTAAGTGACCCTTAAAAGTTTCCCCAGATCCCCGTTTGGTTCAGGTTTCCCATAATCTATTCTCGGATGATAATGTAGCAAGGGGAAGCACAAAGTTCTAGTAGATGTTCAGAGCAGATGCTATTTGTCTCATACATATCCTATTCCTGAGCGGCTGGCAGAAGAGTCCAGAGGACGGGGAAGTCATTAGCTAGAGACGGCGTACACTCTGCTCCCCTCACCAGTCTACAAAAGCCAAGAGTCAGCCCCTCCGGGTCTGTCATGTTGAATTTCTGAACAACGTTAACAGCCTTTGACTGGTTGCATACACACACACACACACACACACACACACACACACACACACGGAGCAGGAGGGAAAGAGGCACACCTGAGATCAGATCACAGATTGAAAACAGAAGGGCTGAGGGCCAGTTGAGTGCTTATCCGTATGTGTGTGTGCTGTCTGCAGCGCAGAACACACAAAACGTCAGCGGGGAGTTGGTCTTGCATGCTCACCTGAATCTAAAGGCTTCTTCTGGAGATGACCTATCACAGGGCTCAGTCCACAACAGGGGCACAGCCCATGCCCGTGGAGCAAATTAATAGAAGTCGAGTCACCTTCCCAGGGCATCTTTTCACACCGTTTCTCAAAATGAATCACACAGTTTTACTTTGACAAAGCCTATTTAAAAAGTGTAGGCATCTTTCCATCACTGAACATAGTTATGGTTTTGTTTTAGTTTCACCCTTATTTCAGCGAGCCCCCCACAAACACCATTAGTTCAGAGAGTGTGTTTCATTTAACATACGAAAACATAGCAGGGGAATTGTTTTTCAACAGTGACTCTTCAAAAACAACGTATAAGAAGATGTCTTTACCACCAACCATCGTAGGATGGAATGACAAGAATTGATAGCCAAGTATTGGATCCGGGAATGAATATAAACAATCTTTCTTTTCAGCTCTTGAACACTACAGAAACCCTTGAGCATGAAATGAAACATTTTACACATGGGCAATTATAAAAAGAGACAAAAATATGGTGCAAATTTGAAAACCTTCTCTTGCTACATAGAGAACGACAACGTTGCCCTTTACAGGCCGATTGGGAAGACTCGTTAATGAGAAGTTTGGTTTGGAGGATAAATACTGTATGTTATTGTTTTAATCCCTAAAATCTGTTTTTACTAATTGATAATTGCTGGCAAGTAGAAACTTCTAGTGACAAACACAGTTAGGATGCTCCTGGATTCAGTTGCAATTAAAATCTGGTTCTTAAAACAATTTTCTATCAATACAAGCTAGAAAAAAAAACAATCAAAGCCATGGCCATGCCCTTCCTACTAATTGTGTACGTAATTCCAATGCTGAAAATTATAATTGGAAGTGGATGTGTGCGCAGCTGTGTGCCAGTGAGAGAGTGCATATGTGAGTGTGTATGCACGCGGAGGCATCAGGTCTTTTTCTATGTGTGGTTCATGTGTGTGTACACAGCTGTATGCTTGTGAGCATGTGCGTGCCTGAGCGCATGCGTGCGTGCGTGTGTGTGTGTGTGTGTGTGTGTGTGTGTGCATGCCAGAACTTGGCATCAGATTTCTTCTGACCTCACTTTCTATAGACTGCTTATTCATTTCCTGGCCACTCAGGCCCGAATAATGACACAGAAACTATATTAATTACAGTACCATTTGATCAATGGCTCAGCATATTCCTAGCTAACTCTTATGTCTTAAATTAACACATTTCTATTTATCTATGTATTGCCACAAGTCTGTGGCCTACCATTAAGGTTCCATCTGGCATCCGTCTCGTTCCACAACTACATGGCATCTCTCTGACTCTGCCTAGTCTCTTTCTAAATCTTTATTCTGATTTCCCGCCTCGCTTTATGATGCTAAGCCATTGGCCAAAATAGCTTTATTCATGAACCAGTAAAAGCAACACATATACAGAAGGACTTCCCACATCATCTCCACTTTTCTGTCTAATTAAAAAGGAAGGTTTTAACCTTAACATACTAAAATTACATATACAAAACAGGTATCAAACAAGAATTACAGTTACATTATATAGTCTATATCTGGCAAAATTTTAAAAAATTCTATCTTTTATATAATGTAAATGATAAAAGATAAGATGGTAAAGAAGAGTACCTTGTGATGGAAAGGGCAAAAGGTAGACATTTAGGGCTATCATTTTGAAAAGACCATCAGCATCTCCTGAAAGAGACAGGAATAAAAGTGAAGCATCAGAAAAATGATACCCAGGTAGCTAGGGTTGTAAAGTGTGAGAAGGTTTCCAGTGAAATTATCTGTCACTGCACCCAGCTTTGGGAAATGTCCTCCCATTTCCCTCAGCCCCAGTAACTCTCCAGATGATATCGGCAGCCAATCCTGTCACACCTCAACACTGTCTCTTCATCTGATCATTGTTATGTCCTCTGATGACTCTCTACCTGATCTAAGATTGACAGGTGAAGTCTCTTGTTGGTAGAAGAAGTATCATTAGAACTATCGAGGGGTTGATATTATGATTTGAAAATAAATTTTGTGTCGCTTTTTTCTAAACTTAATGCAAATCTTTGCCAGATATATTTTTAAAAATTTAGAGTTCTTTTAAAAAAAGGTTCTGCCTGATTATTAAATATATATTCAATTTACACCCAGCAGCTTGAGCTTTCGGTATCTATTGCTGTAGAGTTTGTAAAGTACGAGCATTGTAAGAGCCTTGTTTAATTCATTTCTTGGTTCCAATAATGAGCAGAGAGGGCTGATTAGATTTCATTAGGCAACTTTAAGCTTCAAAGTCAATGTAAAACATGATGTCAAACCCAATGGACGTCCGTAAATTGTTCCTTATCTGCCAAACACATGTTTTTATTATTATCGTTGTTTGAAAAGACAGAGTTTTAGATTTATAAAGTTGACTGATCAACCAAGGATCCATAATAATTCGCTCAAGTTTTGATAAATGTTGTGTCAAATGCATTGCTGGAATTGTAATCTATTTCATGTAGTCTTCCTCTTTTGTCTCCATCCTACAGACGAGCCCCGTTGCCAGACTTTCCTGACAATTGTTTCTACAGAACTTTTTTTACGTTTCCTTCCTCTGCAGATTACTGAAGCACTTGATTATCTTTCTTTTATCTAGTTTTTAGTACTGAAGCCACAAGTTCCCAAAAGAGAGGAGAGCAGTGTACCGGGAACTTCACGAGAATAGTGCAGTTTCCGAAACACTAATTTAAGGCAGCATTGACACTCAGAAGAGATGACCTGCAGGTATAATGCACTATTGTGGTACTCATGCAGAATGTGGGCGCCGCCTCTTACCACTGTGTTAGTATTAGTCTTACCATACGCATTATCCCAACCGCTAAGCTGGGAGTTCTCAGGACCAGGACCATAGCCATTAAAGTTTGTTGAATCGACAAATGTAATCAGACCTCTCACACACAATGGGCATGAGACGCACTTGGGGATGTTGGCTCCATCACTGAGGAGCCAATCATGCTCCTTGAGGAGGTTGTCTTGGCCTCCAGGACAATCTAATTGAGATTTTGGAGTTATTATCTGTACCCAGGCATTAGTTAAGGGCAGCCTCACTGCAGGGAGGAATTGAATTTCTCATTCTCATGTATATTCAATTCCTTGAGAATTTTTTTTTTCATAGAGGTTATCTTCTCGCAATGGCTTTTAAATTAGATAAGAATCCCTGATACAGGCTTTCACAGGTTCGCTCATCTTTGAAAAGTCTTGCCCTGATGCGTTCTGTGTACATATCTATATACGATTATTCCAGATCTTCTTGTTAATTGCATCTACACAATTCTAAATCAAAATTCGGTCCTTATGCATTGCCCAGCTCTGGCCTTAAACTATAGTGATTTGAGACTGAGACAAAATGTTCAGAATTATTAGTGCTTCAAAAAGTTGAGTTGCTGACTTCTCATCTAAGTGTTTGTGTTTTCTATAAGGTAAGGGGAAAAAATACCCCGTATTGGGGTCAATTTGTTTATCAAACTAAAGACTTAACGACTTGATTCCAGTGTCTCAGAATACAATCAAAGGTTAAGAAATATCGCTAGGACCCTGTTATGGCTCGGAAATGAACAAAGGTAAATGATTTCCGTGCTCCTGCTCATCCAGAGAGAGGCGAGACACGCTTTCTCCTCTTCAGCTCCTTGGTTAAGATCTTTCCTTATCCTTCCTCGTTGCTTCCATGAAACTGGGGCCACGTTCCCTCCTGTGTCTGACACGGGAAAGGTGCAGGTTCCTTTCCTTTCCTTCATGTTCTGGTAACGATCCTTCTCTCGGCTGCAACGGCCTCAATAACATCTGCTACACTTTATTTGACAATACAGGGATCTAAAATCCTCTTTAAAGGTTGCTTCTTTTCTCCTCTCCCACGTACCCGGCCCAATGTTACAGGATTTTTGATTCATACCCTGAAGAAATTTGCAACTTTTTGGAGAGGTGTCATTCGTTAAATGACATATAGTTTGCTTTAAAATTTTATTACATGTTTTCTCTGCTAGACATGGGTATCTGCTATTAACCATGTGTGAAATTCCATCCCAATCAATTATTCATTTGTTTTATCATTAAAGTACTGCTGGAAATCGAGAAGGTGTGGCAGCCGGGGCAAGAAGCCCGCTGGTCACATTGCAGCCACAGTCAGACAGGTTCCCCCAAGTCCTGGGACTGAAGTGTGTGGCGTCTTACGTAGAAGGGCTACATTCAGGTTCGGGGTGGCGTCTTACGTAGAAGGACTACATTCAGGTTCTGGCATTCAGGTTACAACGGCAGTTTACTTTGCGGCTCTCCTGGACTCTCGTCAACAATTCCTTGAGAGATTTCTTATGTCTGCACACTGAGTTGTTTATTAGATAGTCTTGGTTCCTGGGATTATGAGGATTATTATGAGGATTGTTCCATTACACACACATACACACACACACACACACACACACGAGAGAGAGAGAGACAGAGACAGAGACACAGAGAGAGACAGAGAGAAAAGATTCTCCTTGTCCTTTGCATGGTTAGTGATTCTGAAATACATTTTTGATAGTTTAAGTTTTTAGGTTACGGGAACCCGTGCATTCTTCCATGAAGAATCCTGATTTCTTTGTGTTAATACACCATAACCTGGTTTACTTCAAGCTACTAGCTCTTGCCAACTGTTGCAATTCCAAAATACCAATCTTGTCTCCAGAGGCTTTACCGCACAATACAATTTGGCTTGTGCCACTAAATGTTGAATTGGCATTTGCCTCGTGATAATACGCCACCGTTCTTTTCGTCAAAGCCTTCACGGACGGTAGGGTTAGATCCGTGGATGGATAGCCGGGTGGCCACAAGACTAGATTAATGGTCAGTTTGTCTCTTTCCTAAACTTCATCTTCTCAGTTGCCCCCCTCTTTGCATGCTTGCTTCCAGGGGCTCCTCTTTCTTCTTGTCCCTCAGTAGGATTGGGACCACAGTTACTCCATTCTGTCTTGCTTGCGTCTCTGTCTAAGACTAAGTATTTGACTATAGGGGAAGAGAAGACAAGGGGTGGGAATTCTTCCTACCATTGCAGGGCCATTCTTCCTTTGGATATGTGTTTTCATATGCTCGTGGAGCCCCTTGGCTGCCTCTGTCCCCACTGTACCATCGCAAACACACATTTACCAGGTTCCCAGGACAAAGAGGGTGAAACAAAGAAGAAAATAAATCTGGGGACTTTTCTTTCCTATAGAGGCTAAGGTCCTCTTTTATTACACCTTAAACCAGAATTAGAACCTGCAAAAATTTAAGATTATGACATGCCAAGTTCAGGTTGTAAATATGAGGGCAGAAGGACAGGAAAAACATACTTCCTGGTTTGTGTTTATGAAATCATGTCTTCATTTGTTCTTCCTCGTCTGTGTATTTATAGATTTTTTTCTCTTTGTCTCTGGGTTTTAGTGTTTTATTGTGCTTCACAGTATGGAGTGCATTGTTCATAAACCAGATTGGGGTTCGGAATGTTTGTTAAACTCATTTACTGCTAACTTTTATTTCAGCTGTTACCCCATGGCTTCCCTCCTCCTTTTGCTCTTCCTTGGGGACTCTAGGCATGTAATGCCCTTGATGACATAAAGCTCTGACTTTTTATCCTGAAATAAAAGGTCTTATCTCGTGTTTTTTTTTCTGAATGCTTTGCATTGTCTTGTCTTCTACTGGGCTAATCTTTTCTTTTTCTTTTTTCTTCTTCTTTCTTTCTTTTCTCATCTTACTTTTTATGATACATAACTAAAACTGTTTATGTATAACTTCAGTTACTCTTTTAAGAGTCGAAAGTCCATCTGATTATTTTTAACATACAATTAGCTAGTAAAATCTTTAATATCTGTTGCATTTGTGTATTGCTAATAACCATTTCTATCATCTGTCCAGTGACTTCAGAATTTAGATTTCTACTAGATGATTGTCAGTATGCATTTTCTCTTGGTTTATAGCCATTTAATCTTGCCTATCGATTTTTTTCTTTGATTACAGTATATTTAATAAATCATAGACATTATTTCAGCATAGGATGATATTCATTTAAATTTTCACTTATGATTTCTTTTCACTTATGAGAGGTAAATTACTTTAATTCATGCTAGGATTCGGCCTTGCTTTGAACTCCACACTCAATTTTGATAAAATATTCTATGTTTTCTTTTGTTTTGAGACAAGCACTTGCTGTGTAGCTCAGGATGGTACCACACTGGCAGCCCTTCTGAGCCATTTACCCAGGTGTTGGGACAACAAGCACGTCACCATGCCTTGCCCTGGTGAGTGTCTCTCCCATGTAATGTGGAAATAGGCATTCAGGAGTCCAAACACAAACTGGAAAGAACACTGACTGCAGACATTTCCCTGCAGGGCACTCAAATGCTGAGATCTCTGCTTCCTTGCTTAGCCCTTTGGCCACAACTTTCTAGAAAGCCACTAGCATCGAGAGAAGGGTAGAGCGAAGTGTGAGTACCGCCCTCGAGCCTTCTTTCCCCCATCTCTTTGCAGGCTTCAACCTCAGCTTCTAATGGCCCCTCTAAACGCCTCCCTTCTAAGAGTTGCCATGGTCCTGGTGTCTCTTCACAGCAATAAAATAGTGACAAATACAATTCCGTTTTGCATTTTACTATTTTGATATGAATAAGTATTATAATGGCAAATTAAAATGAGTTCCTTGTAGAACTCTCCAGTGAAACAAAGGAAATTATCTTCTTGCGTTATACTATTCTCCACTAAAACATCACTTTTCACCTACAAGCTGTGGTTTCTAAGACTTTGGAGATAGGGAATTATTCAAAAGATAGTGCCAATAACTTCGAGGGAAATTTTATGTTGAGAAATCTTACGTTGGGTCTAACAGTGTCATTACTACTTTGTACAATAAAATAGTATCTCCTTAAAGGTTGCTGCATATCAGAAACTGTGTAAGCTTCGTGACCAGTTCTTAGCGTACAAAAAGAAAAAATAAGTTACCACACAAGGTTTCTATGAACCGATGCCAATAACTAGTCAACAGGCATCTCCGATGAGTGTTTCGTGTCTTCTCTCTCTGTTTCAGAAGTAACACTGAGTTAGATGACTCATGGCTTTCCTTCGTGCATTGTGATTGATATATCCAGCTACGAGGCTACAAGCATTTCGCCCAGTAATCGACTCTGTGTGGTGTTGTGTTCAGACACTTAGCAGCTGCTTCACACGTGGGAGAGTTGGTCTGGCTGCTCCTATCTGCTCTCTTCCGCACATGCTCCGAAACTTCTGGCTCAGAACTCCAGAGAACGCTGGTGCTTCTTCAGCTGTGTCCAATTTAGAACGGTCCCCTGGCATCTGGGGTGAAAGCCACAAGAGTTAACACAGATTTGGAAAATAATTTACTATCTGTTCCGGTAGTCTACTTTATCTGGGAGAGTCTCTGATGTAGGCAACAATGACAGAGGAGTGACTGATCAGAGAGATCCTGATTCAGAGATCAAAGTCTGTTAGACACAGGCGAATGCAACCATTACATGAGGGGCAATCTGGAAGGAAGGAGAGGGAGGGGCCCCCATCCCTACTTATTTCCGCAGTATCCTTCCCTCTGAATAGTGATTTTTCTCTAGAAACATGTACACACACACACACACACACACACACACACACACACACACACACCCTGATGTCAGTTTTTGAATCTCTGATAAAAGGAGAAAACTGTTCATATTTATTAGTTTGTCTCCTGTAATTTTAGGACAGGAAGTTGTAAACTGAATGGGTCCCCACCTTCTAGTTCTGAAACAGATACGGTGAAAATAAAATGATCTTCACCTCAAATGGTGAACTCTTTTTTTTTTAGATAAGATCAAGATATTTATGACTGACAGTCCAGAAGGAGAAGAAAAAAAAGAAAGAAAAGGAGGGAGGGAGGGAGGGAGGGAGAGAGGAAGAAAGGAAGGAAGGAAGGAAGGAAGGAAGGAAGGAAGGAAGGAAGGAAGGAAGGAAGGAAAGGAGAGAGGGAGAAGGAAGGAAGGAAAAAAGGGAAGAAGGGAAGGAGGAAAAGTAAAGTAAAGAAAAAAGACCCCCTGCCTTGGCTTCTAAATCCCAGCCCACGCTTTCAGTGAGTAATTAAAAAAACTACCTTAGGAATCATTAAAGTTGAGAATCCCAAATTTTTCTCTATATTCTCTCTAGTTTTTTTTTTTTAAAAAAATATTTTGAGTGTTTTTCCCAATTATGCAATCGAATAAATCTCCCCTTGACTTTACTAATAACTATAAGCTATTTTCAGTATTTCCCCATACGTCCAGGGAAAGTTTCTAAAAGTTCCTTTGAATGGCGAGTGAAGCCGTGTGACCGGCAAGCAGGATGGAATTCTTCTCGGAAAGCACTCTCGGTGTATTAAAGATAAGCATTAGAGTTTGGGGAGGCAAAGGCGCAGGGTGTGACATTTTTCATGCGGCTTGAATGAAGTAAGAGACTCGAAGGCAAGAGAAGTCTGGTGAATTATAAGTTATGGTAGCAATTCAAGGAAGTCATAAACTGGAAGACTTTTATGGCACCGGGGAGACAGTTTGCGGCTATTAGTGGATTAAAAAGCACGTGGGACTCGGGGGCTCGGAAAGATGGAGGCCCGAACGAGCTGGCGAGTTCCATATCAGCAGAGCAAAGATGCTGACTGACAGACTCTGCAAACACACGCTAATAAACACGATCCTCTAAACAGTCAAAAATAGAACCGCGCAAAGCCACAGGAATCCACGCCGTCGATCTCCGCCTCCAAATTTAGTCTCCTTCAGCAGCGCGCGGCTTCACTGCGATCCAAACTTTTGCACGTCCTTCTGGACACCATCGCTGGAATATTCGAGAACTAGTAAAAGCGCGGCAGCGGGGGGATGGGGGTGCGGTTGGTGACGATTTTCACTCGTCTTTGAAAACTGGCTGCATGCTCCAGGCAGCGGAGGGGGGTGCAAACGTGCGAATGTGCGCTTCCAGCAGACCTGAGCTCAAACCAAACTGCACACTTGAGCCTCCATGAGCCTCAACGTCCTTGCCTGAATTCAGGGCATCGCCGTACACACGTCTCGGGGTTTTAAGCTTTTCGGTGCTTAAAATGGAAAACTCAAATATGATCTTACTAAGATGCAGACTCAAATCTGTAAGTCTGGGTGGATCCTCCAAAGCAGGTTAGGAGAAAGCTCCCAGCATTCCCAGCATTGCCCATACCGCTGATCCAGAGTGGAAGGGTCAAATTCTCGAAGAACTTAGTGTGCACTTCGCTGACACTTAATAATATCAGTATTCTTTGTGTTTCATGTACACTATTTCTGAGCCTACACAAAAGTCCCCAATCAAAGGGAAATAAGGTCTTCCCATTTCCAGAGGTACTACAGACCTGTTTGACGTGTGTCTGTATGAATGGTCTTAAGAGAATGAAGGACTGGCCCTGTTCAGTGGCTCACTAGGTCTTTAGAACATCTCCCTAAAATCGTAAGGTGTAATCAACTGCCCAGGTAAGCATCATTGAGCTTGGGGAAGCAGAGGGTATATATGCCCTAACCAACAACTCAGCAGAGCCTGGATGAAACTTCCTCCCTATAGAAACCACTGTGTTCCCACGTACAATGCATAGCCGGAGGAAACATCGCACACTTTGCCCTCACACATAGGTGAGTTCTCGAAGAATTCCCTCAGGAGCCTTGATGATGTTTCGAACAAATTGATTGGGCAGCGAGAGAAATCACCTGCGAAAATCCTCTACAACAAGAAGAGCCGCCTAGTTAATTAGCGGAGCAATTATTTGAGTTGTGGGATCCTCAAATGTTGCAAAATCCCCGCTGTGACGGTTGTTGCCTAACAGAAAGGACTGTGCAGATTCCTTTAGAACCGTAGGCTGGTATATTTCACGAATTATATTTATATTAATAACTTCATTGGCATATTTTAACTCCTTCACTAAAATGATGCTAAGACATCATTTGTAATTTTTTTTTTACCATGTGTCTTAAGTAACAATTTCTGTAACCAGGTAAGGATAACTCAAATGCTGTGTTTAAGTTTTTGACTTTTTGTTGCCACTCAAATTTAAAAAAAGACAGAAAGAAACACGCTAGATGGACGCAATGTAACTAGGTTTAACAAACTATTCCATGTATAAAGTATGCGATAGTTGTTATAAAAAGGAAGAACTGAGCATCTAGACATGGGGCAGAGCTTGGGTAATGACTGAGAGCTGAAGGGAACTCTGCACTGCCCCGTGAGTTTGATTTCTTTCTAAAAAACCAAACAGGATGTAAACCCGGAAGGGCTCCTTCTCATTGCAAGATTGGAAATAACAGCATTGGGATAATTGTAACTGTTCTTGAAAGAAAAAAAAAAAGCAGACTTCTAAAAAACATCTTTCGGAATGCCCTTTGATGTACCGGGACCCATACCCTCTCTGGGGGCATTTCTTCCCTGAAGGTTGCTACAGGGCCAAGAAGAATAGCAAGCTCCCTATAGACGCCAGGACGCTAGGCATACCTGGGAAGGAAACAATGCTATTACCATAGTCATAGGATTGCAGTAAACCTGAAGAATCTGTAGGTCACATGGGCAGAAATAAGCTCCCATCTGTTTCTACCAGCAGGTGGATGAAAAAACATACAGCCTCGCTCACTAATTACCTCCAACAGAATCTAACTCTAAATATTTTGCATGTAGAGATTTCCTTCCTATGTTTATAAATACACATATATGACAAAGAAGCACTTATTTTAAAGATCTTAATACCTTGTTTGTTAGGCAATTAGTATTTAGGAGAGGGTCTCCGTTGACAGCCCCACAAACAGAGATTCCCGCTTCATCTGCCGCAGGAGGACTTGCGAGCCTTGGCAACCTTCCTCCCTTTGCTCGGTGGAGTGGTTAAGCCCATATTCCACATCAGACTGCCTTGTCTTTCCCAAGCCACCTTGGCTACCTATGCCCATAATTAACCTGTAAGGTAGTCATGTGGAGGAATCTGCTCGTCTCGTGAGTTTTGGAAAATGTCAATTTAATGTCAAAATATTTCTCTTTATTTTTCTCTACAGGCACCTGCACTATTGAATCAACAAATAAACAGAAACGTGGTGAAAACCATGGTGAATCCAAGGAGAACAGAGGGCTTTCCCGTCATTCCCCACGCCATCGTGACTCTCCAACACGACCGTGACTCCCCTTAAGCTTAAGTCTGTGGGATGGCGACCTAGCCCCTCGGGAGCCTTGTCTCCTCTCCTTCCTGTGAAGAGCCGGGTTTCAATGTGCAGAGCCGTGTTTAAGTGTGGTGGTGTGACCGGCTTCCTTCCGTTTGATGATTTGGGAGCAGACATCACTTTCAGATTTTAGGTCGTGGAAACTTTGAGATATGTTTTTGCTCTGACTTCACTCTTGTCCTGACTGGCTTGGGTGGAAGGGAACCCTAACTGGCTTGGATAGAGGGGAACCCTGACTGGCTTCTACTGGGGTACATATGGTGGTAACACAACCTAAACTGGGAAACAAACAAACAAACAAACAAAAAAAAACCAAGCAAACGAAAACAGTTTCGCTGCTTCCAATACTTAACTCCTCGCCTATGCAGAGTTTAGATGTCAACCCCCAACGTTTTGCTGTTTGAAGACATTCCCCTGGAGATCAGTGATAGTAACAAAATGGGGACCAATCTTGAAGCAAAAACATAAAGAAACTGCAGCATAGATTCTAGAACCAGGTGACTCATGTCGAGTCATTAAAAATAGAGGAGGAGTTGGGGTCATCATGGGTTTCAGAAAAATAATGTCATCCATTTATTTATTTGTTAGTCTGTTTATGTTTGCTATGAACAAACCCAAAAGCGTTTAAGTAATGAAACAGGATAGCTTCCTACTGACTCATTCCATTTTGTCTGAAATTTGAAATTTAACCGAGTGTGATAAATATGTGTGTGTGTGTGTGTGTGTGTGTGTGTGTGTGTGTGTGTGTGAAAACAAACACCAAGAATGGGCCTAGTCAAAGTGAAATGATTTCCTGTAAACGTTTGAAGTAGAAGGCACTAGAAACACATAACGAGAAGGCATGTTCTAAAATCAGTGGATGGGCCATGGACAGGAGAGGCACCATTGTCAAGAGAGGAAGACGACTCTCGGAAGGAAATAGCTGCAGAGATGTTGATGGAGCCGTCCCAGGACAAAACAGAAAAACAAACGCAGAAGTGAGTGACAGATTCTGGGTGACACGACAGGAAGACAAGGTGCCCAGCCATGACTACCCCAGCGTTTCTCTTTAAACATGTTTCATCCCAGAATCTCTCCCCATTTCCTTCATTTTTCTCAGTAATACCAAGGAATGCCTTTGGGGTCCTAGTCATCTGAGGAATCCGGTTTATTACAGTTGCTATTTTTAAATGATTTATACGAGTCACCAATTGAGTGAAATAAACTTTATCAACTCTAATGCTTGCCAGTATAATCAAGGATATGCACCCTCTTTCTTGTCCTTTTCCCAGGTTCAGGCGCATTTGTATTTCAGAGTTATTGGCTGGGCTTTTGTGAAGCCGGTGACAAGAAAATATACCGAGAAGCAACTGAAGTTAGGCGGAAATTTATGCCCACAGTACTTAACAGCAGAAGTATTAAAATGACTATGGCCCACATGGGGACACATCAGGCCAGGATTTACTGTCACTGAAATCAGCCCGCGCCGCTGACTATGTTACAAAACCAACACCATAAAGGAGACTGCAGGATGGGGACAAGATGCTGGGAAAGCCGCTCAAGAAATAAAGGCTCAGAGGACTTTACGGCTTTGGTAATGTTTGTTACTTAATACAGTTTATAAAAATTTGCTTATTAAATTTTGTAGGGCAAACCAACACATCTTCGCCTCTCCTTCCCCCCCCCCTCCAGTGGTGCCCACAGAGGTTCCCAACAGCTGCAGGTGCATTCTGCCAGCCCTTCCCTCCCCCGCTTTATTACAATACATGTTGTTCAGAAATTTTCAATTCGGCTATAAACAATCTACTTTATCAACAACATGCTTTTGCACTTTTTGAAATGGTGCTTTGAGGCAGATGAATGAAGATAAGGCTGGCGGCGTGCCAATAAAATTCTGCAAACCGCGCCTTCAGCGGGGGCACCGAGGAAAGCAGCCGGGCCTTTTATGTCTTGCTGTGGATTCTGGGATGCGTGTCTTTTCCGACAATAGAGGCTTTATTTTGGCTGACTGTTTGTTCTAATCTCGGCTGACACCTCTAGATAGTAACAGAGCACACACTTTTAATCAACGGTGAAAAAAGATGTCGGGGTAAGGAGGTGGCTATCTTTCCAGAGGCTGTTGAGCGTCCACGTTGTGAATGGAGGTTGGATTCTGATCTCTAGAATGGATAGGACATTAAGAGTATCATTTGTTCTGCTCCGAACAAAACACCTTAATATACGCAATGTGGCTTCTAAACTGCAGTCTCTCCACTCTAAACAATTTAATATCTAAAATCATCTTATAGACACCTATTTTCTTCCATGGTGTTTCGATTCTTTTCTTTTCTCTTACAAATTTAACTTTTAAAAAGTTAAATTTTTATCTCAATGGGGTAATAATGACACTCGTGTTAATCTCAACTCATTATGCATTGTGAAAGAAAAGAGATTAAAGTTTGTTTTCTCAGTTTCATATTGGTTGGATTATAAAAACTTTAAATCCCAGTTTAGTTTTCTGTAAATAAATTTTATTTTTATAACTCACTATTAAAATCTTGCTACCAAATACTCGTTTGGAAAACCCCCATTAAAGAGTCCATTTGCACATTGGGGACTTTCAATCCCTAAAAGAGGTTCTTGAGGACCCTTCTCAATAATTAATAACTTTATTGATTTGTGGTCAAATCATATATGCCCACAATTCAAAGTCACCCACAAATTTAAGAATCTTTTTTTTCATTTTTCAACTAAAATTAGAGTTATTTTTACCAGCTATGAAAATTAAAAGTAAGTCATGTCATAAATATCCAACATTGAAAAATCGTTTTTAAATAGGCTCATTATAAGTACTTGTACATAATAAAAACAAATAGTTGGGAACTGGGTTTTATTTGCATTTATTTATACATTATATGAAACAATGACAAAATACTTTGTAAATTGAGCAGCCTGATTAACTGCCCATTTGCTTTTGGTTACAAATGCATTCCCAAATCAATGTGGTATTTAGTGACACAGTGACATTAATTTGGAATTCAATATTGTGAAAACTGGGACTCTAACATATTTTTCCTATCTTTATAAACAATATTCTCACCACAGGGAATTTCCAGAAATTCAAATATTCCCCAGTTCTGATAAATAGCTAATGGTTTTTTTATATATTATCCTTTAATATATTTATATTTAAATGACAAGTTTAGACATTATTATGGAGTAAAGCAATCCAAGAAATTTCATATTAATAAAGTTTATATAGTTACACATTTTACATTAGGGCTCTCAAGTTAAGACGGTGCTATCACGAAGTAATTCTATGTGGAAAAATGTACAGAATTGATGAATCATTTTAAGCACCAAATTCGCGACATTTCAAAGATAAAGCCGATTTGGACACATTGCTGTGACATCTATGCTCCCATCCCTCTCGGCATCCAAGTCAGATCTGGAACACAGCCACTTTGTACTCGAGTACAAAGAGTCAGGCAAAGGGTTCTGGGAAAGCATAAACAGGGATCCGAATGTCCCAACCATCTACGAAGCAGAACTGCAGCTAAACTCCACACACGCACACACAACAAGAGGATTAACGTGGGGGGAAAGACGACTTCCGCGGCTAGCAAATGAGGTTTTCGTGGTTGGGCTATAGCCTCAGTTACCCTGAATTCTCTAAATCCACCCCTGTCTTTCTACCCTTCAATGCCTTATTCCTCTGCTCTTGGGGCTCTCCTCGAGAACTCCCAGGCCTGGTTTTCATGTGTCCCACCTCATCAACTTGTGTGACTGCCACTGATCAGCATGAGGCTACCGGTTTCATCTGATCAACAGAAGGAACTGGCTGATAGCATAACAGTGTGATATACGCCACAGACCCCCAATCCCGACCTTTCTCTGTGCTAGAACCCTTTCCTAGTTGTGCTCAGCTTGTGTTTTTATGCTTCCTGGAAATTGGAATGACCTCGTAAGCTCAGTCTGGGCAAAATCCGTCCATATCCAGGAGCCATGCGTCTTCTGCCTTCTTGTAAGCCTGTCTCCACCTTAAGAAACAAAAGTAAGTTCCCAGGATCCTCTGTCTACACAGGTCACTCCTTGCTTAGTTTTGAAAGTTTTCAAAGGCTGGAAGAACAAGGACTGTGTTATACCCTTCTCTCAGGTGAAGACACTAAATAGTGTTTAATAAATGAAGAACAAAGCAGTGTATTCATCTGTATTTCAGTAATGATCATGCAGACGGTGTGCTAGGGTCATGGGAGAAGCTAACTCATCCAGGAGTGCTGAAGGAGCTCACGGAGTGGTGCTTCCTCCTGAAAGATAGAGAATAAATAGACCCTAGGGAAGGCTGTAGTAGGTTCCTGGATCTACTAGGCTGTATTGCACAGCGACAGAAATGTGTTTATGTATGTACTGATGTACCATCAGTCCATCAGAATTTACACTGGGCTGAATACACTAAAATAATTTTATCATCAGGAAATATCGGTAATGTCCAACAATCATTCCACATTTCAGGCAAGTAAAATGGTCCTTCTAAATCCCCCATCACTCCGGGCTTTAAGGAGCTCATCTGTCCATTTACTGGTAAATGAAGCATTCAAGATCTGACAGATTCCAAATCATATACAGCTTGAATCCTTTTGCAATCAAAACATCGTTTGCAAAATACAGTTTGTTGACCTAATACTATCTGATGGGCCTCAAGTATGAATCTCTGTATCATCATGTTTATGAATAGCACTGATTATTAAAGAGAAACCAAACAAAGCAGGATCAGTTGACAAATTCAAGATGACCACATCCAAATAGTGAATGTGTTCCCCTTTTAGGGTGTGGTCACATTGTTTAAATAGCTTAATAATTCAGTATGTGATGTGATTATTTAATATCTCAGTGTCTTACCCTAAAATTTTTTTAAAAAAGGAATTATCAGTTGCTATTTCCTCAATCCTATGCTTTTTAACACTGAAAAGCTAATGCACTGTCTGACAAATATAGATAGATAGATAGATAGATAGATAGATAGATAGATAGATAGATAGATAGATAGATAGATAGATGATAGATAGATAGATGATAGATAGATAGATAGATAGATAGATAATAGATAGGTAGATGATAGATAGATAATAGATATTATGCATAACTGCAAAGGGCTGCTATTGCTCAAAGTATAAGAAACAATGGCACTATTAGAAATATTTAACCATTTTTAAATATAAGCATTTTGCAAGGAACAATACTATGAATGTGTACCACTCAATATGAAATTGGATGCCCCTGGAGAAAAATTACGTAAGGACTAAAATATGTGGCTCAAGAGAGAGGTACACTCATAAAATGCACAGAGTCGATGGAGAAATAGTACTGGTATAGATCAAGTAAATGACTTTGATAATGTTATCGAGATCCCCGAGGGAGTAGGCTGAGGAAGAGCTCGCTCTGCCTTTGCAGGCGGAAGTTACTGAGAGACCTTGAACATGGTTAGTGCTCTGCCCTGAGGATGCTCTACCCAGCAGTTGGATCTTGACCCATTTGCTTTGTAGACTACCATTTTCTGTTTCTATTGCCTCCCTACCTCTCCTAGATGTACACACACACACACACACACACACACACACACACACACACATCTAGGAGAAAAGAGGCAAGCAAAACTGAACTTGGAGGCTCATAAATGCTCTCACTGCAGAGGAGCTGGTTCATGCAAACGACATGAGCAACCAGGGCCAGGCAAGCTGAGCAGACTGCAGCCTGGGAGACCCTCTCTCCCCACCCACGCGTGGCACACCCACTGGCATTCTCGGGGCTTAAGCATTCATGCCAAGGGGCCGCAAAGCCCTGGGCAGAGACTCGCCGTGTACACCCCAGATATGGAAAATGTATGAGGGGGGGGCAGATTAACTGACAAAAAGTTAATTAAAACTGCTCTGATTACGAGGTAGAATTTAACAATGACTTTTAAAAATGCGGGGTGGCGCAGTGCAGCGCTGCAGCTGAATTAATCATGAATGCGGAAAGCGACGTTTAATTTTTGCGTGCATGAGGAAAAAAAACACTCAACAGACTCGACAATTAGAGCAAAGCGACAGCATCGCATGGCACAAGGCAAGGCGGCTCTCCCCAGCGGTGCTTTAGGGGAGAGCTAAGCAGATGTGCTCGAATGTTTACAAATGCACAATATTCACACGCTCTCCCGGCTGCCCGCCCTGCTGAGTTCACAAGAAGCTGCCTGCAATCTGGAGACCTTCGGTGCGAGCTGCGCGCTCGTGTCTAGCACAACGCAGTAAAAACTGCAAGGCCAAGGGCGGTGCTGCTTCCAACTCGCGGAGCGATGAGAGGAGCACGGAGGCCAAACAGCGACAAGTAAACAGAAGTCCCCATTTGTTAATTATATCATCTGGCAAAAGTTAGGGCACTTTGTAAGAGGGGAGGAAACTTACCCAACAATTAAGACCACCCGTAGAAAACTACCCCAGAACTCATGCCCTAAAAACATCGAGAGTCTCCAAAGTACCCGTGGGAACGTGTTATATGAGTAAGGTACACACACAGATCTCTAGTCCCAGAGAGAGTTTCCGTGGGTCAGTTGAGTTAGCACCATTGGTAAGTCCTTACTACTGCCTCGGAGAAGAATCCATCCAAGATAGACACAGACCCTTCCACCTCTGTTCACTACAGAAATTGCTAACCTCTCTTCTGGAACAATGTCTCATGCAGAGTAGGCTTTAAATATTTTACACTTTTTTCTGAATATTTGTGTTTATTATTCATTAAGTTTGAAACAGAAAATAGAAGAGAGAAAAAAACAACACCTCTCCACCATTCACTTCTCATGTTCCCAAAGATTTTAAACAGCAGCGAGGCATCAGTTGGCTTCATCTTACATTGCAAGCCGTGAGTGTGATCCACAGTGTCGTGAAGAGGAGAATTTTGGAGTCTTTCCTTCCTCTTAGAAGGGTATTGGTAGAGAAAAAAAAAAAAAGAAGTTTCTTAATGTCACCTCTACCTCCCAACTATTACAGAGATGAAGCAAAGGGTTCAACAGTCTTGGCTTAAATAAGATCATCTTATTAAA
Organism: Microtus obscurus; assembly: GCA_963919715.1. Classification (NCBI taxonomy): domain Eukaryota; kingdom Metazoa; phylum Chordata; class Mammalia; order Rodentia; family Cricetidae; genus Microtus; species Microtus obscurus. The sequence continues at coordinate 2,879,141 of CAWTZC010000381.1, forward strand.
AACTTCATCCAAGGCCAAAATCAGGGGTAGAGACGTGGCTCAGCGGGGGATAGTGTTTGCTGTGAATGAAGAGTATCTGAGTTCAAGTTCCCAGCATTCCGGTCAAGATCTGCATGCAGCTGCATGTGACCAGCTTGGTGACACAGAGACAGTAGCTCTCTAAACAAGTCACCACCCAGTCGGCTTAGCAGAAATGGCAAGGTTATAGTTGAGCGAAGAGCCCAGTCTCCAAGGGATAAAGCAGAGAGCATAGTCTACATGTGCTTACATGGTCATGTACGTCTGAACACTCACATGTATACTTCACATGCCTATACCACACACACACACACACACACACACACACACAAAATACAACACACACTCAATACAGCACACAGGACAGAGAGACAGAGAGACAGAGAGAAAGAATAAGAAATAGAGAAATCAATTTCAATTTTTTAAAAGTTTAAATTTATTTATCATTACACTGAAACTGATTAATACCCAATAATTCATAATCATTATTATTGGTATTCAAAAGAATACCTACAAGGAATGTTGGTGTAACTCTGACTCAGAGGTAAGGGTGACACTGTCAGAGAAATATTCTGGTAGGGAAATGCTTGGCGATGTCAGAGATGTTAGCATGCTGAGAGGTGATGGACAGGTATCTAAGATCCTAGTAGCTCAAATCTTCACATTGCTTTCTTCCCGGCCAGACACAGCATGGGATTCTGGAAGACTCTTCTGGGAATGTCCGTAACTCTTAGCATAACTAGATCTATTTATCTACAGCTCTTATTGGAAGGGAGGTTTATCTGCTTTTGTCAATTGGCCCTAATAAAATGATTATTAAAATGACGGTATTTTCAAATATTTGTCACCATTAGCATGTGGTAGATGACTTCCTGTTTTGTTACACAGTGTATTCCCCCTTTCAACAGGATTGGAAGTTTGTTGACCGTGCCATGTTCGTAATTTACTATGACATTGCATATTAGTTTACCATATTCGTCTCAAACTTTATTTTTAAAATATTGTTGTCAGCTGCTCCTTTTCTGCCCTAACACATGCCTTGTTATCAACATAAGACCAAGAAACAGCATCACCAAGTTTCTGCCTACTTGGAGCACTACAAGATTCCATTGCTATTGTTCCATCCGCAGTAATGCATCTTGTACCACAGTGTGTGGAAATACATAAACATGTCGCATGCCCTTTTAGGTGTGGGAGCTGCTAGCCTGTGAGTGTATGTCTGTGTGAGTACGTGCTCATCTTCTTCAGGAAAAACAGAAAGCTAGCCTTTGTGAAAAGCAAACACACAACCGTGAGAAATAGCTTGGTAATGGATGCCAGTTGTATGAGAAGCAATATAAGCTCTAACCCATTGATGCTTAGAATCCTTTTAAAGAGTTTAAGGTTATTTCAGAATTAAAATGATCAGTCTAAATCAGTCAAATATTTACACAAATAGTTTAAAACCTCTATTATGCCGGCATATACTCTTTAATATTACAGAATCTTGTTGATCCATTCTAGGTGCAGAATTTAAAGCTTTATTCTGTTTCCTCAGAGATGATACCGTGCTGATATGTTCCAGTAAAACATGCCACTGTCCTAAAAGTATCCAAGTGCTCTCCAATTTGGGTTGTTCTTTTGCTTATGGTACCAGAATCTTAAAATCTCAACAGGCTCTTTTTGTGATTTTGGATAACAAAGCTCTTAAAGATTTCGAGCAAATAGTTATATCAATTTGAGAAAAGAAACTAAAGAAAATTCCCAAGCTCTTGACTTGCATCACTTGAGCTGGCTTAGCAATGTCTACACAGTGTTGGAGAAAGAGTCACCGGCATGCCTATCTGCTCAGGATAAAAGCTGCTAGTTTTGTTTTTTCATTGAAATCTATATAACATTAAAAGCGCTCAAGGTAACTTGGGAGTCAAATTTCCTATTCTAAAATAACCAAAGATTTATATTAAAAGTGTTAAAAACCTTTATTGCCCCAGGAAATACTCTTCAATACTATAAAATCATGTTAACTGACTACATCTTGATGATATATCAAAACCTCACTGATAACATATATGACCATATATATCTGATGGCGTGTTTGCATTATTAAGTTAGTTGCCTGGATGTTTAGAAAAACAATTTGAAGTGTCAGTCTTTTGAAATGGTTTGGCTTATGACTGAACTACTTGAAGCGAACAATGGCATTTTCTTCCTCCATCAGAGACTGGCATATTGCAGCATCTCTTTCCTCCTCGAAATATGCTTATTTAATAGCAAGATTTTTGTCCTTTTTTCCTAAGCATATGCTCTCTTTTCAAAATCAAACGCATGATGTACATCCCCCAAAGAGGAAATTAAATGAAGTTTAAGGCAAAAGTAGAAACTTTCCCCAAACTTATAATAAATCATTTTAGGGCACTGCGAAAGCGAGATGATCAGCACCGGGCTGAAGTGCCAGGCGCGGCGTTCTGAATCTAGAATTTTCTAAGTAAGTAATACCTGAGATTGACTGTGGCGTTTCAAAATGAAAGGGGCAGTCTATAACTCGTTGGAAGTTACGATTCATCATAAAGCATTTGAAATTAGAAACAAAAGCATTAGCTTTGCTAATTTTGAAATCTTGTCGGTGGAAATATCATCTAATGTTTTAACCAACCGCGGCAAGAGAAGTCGGCGTCATTTACATGCGTGGCCATTTCCCCTACAGGGGTACTTCCCGTTTAAACAATGGGATCCTGCCAGTACTTTGTTCCATGCGATGGGACACTCCATCTCCCCTGCCCTCTGTTGTAACCCTGATGATTAATCACGAAATGTCTCTTTAAACACTCCAGTTCAGTGCTCCATCTCGGAGCCGTCTTGAAGCCACGGATCGAGTGACATCGTGCGAGTATTTGCCACTTCTCGAGGCTGCCTTCAACCCCTGGACAGATCAACTTCGGCTCGCCATCTTTTGTTTGTGTTGCAACATTCTGCATCTCTTGACACTTCTGCGGAATACCTGCTACAGTGTTTGTCTCTTCACCTCTTCCATACCCCAGTGTTCACACCTCCAGGAATTATCATGTTACAAGTAAACAAATATGTTCTATCTACCAGTTTGCAAAAGTGGGCAAAACACGGTTTTTTGCCACTACTCAACATACACTGTAAATTCATCTCATGCATGCTTATTAAGTTTTAATTGAAACGTTACATTGGAGGCTACGTTACTAACAATTACACGGACACCCTAATTCCTCATATGCTTTGTTTGACAAACAGACCTACCCTTGTCCTTTATATTAAAAAGACATCGGTGGCTCACGATTATGACCGAGAGATTTTAATCCGCACAAACATAAAATAAAAAGTGAAAAATAAATTTAACCAGATTTTAAAATGTCCAGATTCAGACTAGTAAAAATAAAATTTCTCCCCACATTCCGTGTTCTGAAGTGGGATTATTTCTGGTGGGGGATACAGGGAGTCCGCTCTGGCATCAGTGCCTGAGCATGGATTACACAGATACAAGTTCTTCCTTTACCTCATCTGGAATGGGATTCAAGACAGCTGCTGAGAAACCCAGTTCATGAAGAATCTCCCCCACGGGCTTTCAGTTCAGCGAATGGGGTCTGTGTTTTTAGGACAGGTAAAATCAGTGATGAGAACCTGAGACTGTGCACACCGTCAGGTCAACCACTGACAGAGATCACTAGGTGAAGCCCTGCATGGACGAACTTCAATAGTCACCAAAATAGGCGGGGTCTGACAACTCTAAAAATACGTTTGTACTAAGAATAATCTCCGTGAAGCCCAAACCGGAGATGTTACAGGATCTGCAGGCAGCAATTTATTATTATGATGCAGATCCAAAAAATGCTGAGGGGGCAGCAGAGACTATGTGCATGGAAGCCCTGAACACATATCAGTGGGCGTCAGAAATTATAGACCGTCTTCTGGCCTGGCCAGCTTCCTTCACCAATTTTTAAACTTTAAAGATATTTTCAACTTAAACAGTGCTGTGTTATATTACTGCTCCTCCTCCTCCTTTCAACCCTTCTCTCCCCTTATTCTACTACTCTAAAGTTGATAGCCTCCCTCTCTTATTATGTTACACACACACGCACACATACACACACACACGCACACACACACATACACACTCACTCACACACGCGCACACACATACACACTCACACACACGCGCACACATGCATACACACACGCACACACATACACATGCACACACACAAATAAGCACATATGGACATGTATTTTTACTACTACCCTAGATGTAAATAGCATCTTGGACGTTTAGTGGATGAATAACATTGTGCTAAGTTCTAAGATCGCATCGAGATAGAAATTGAAAGTTATATGCAATACCTTCTATCTGCCAAATGTAAATAGATGTGTATTATGATATGTGCATGCGAAATAAACGGGGATAAAAGGCTTTCAGAATGGCATTATGTTTAAAGAAGAAATGTTCTTAAAGGCTACATAGTGTCTTAGTAACACAGTAGCAAAGGTCCACATGTGGAGTTGGACCTTTTCCTAACAATAAGGGACCGCCAGATGTCAGCTTTTCTAGTTAACATTTTCTCTCAAGGACAAGAAAACCAAAACTATGAATAAAAGTATACTCTTTTTTTTCTAATTGTAATTTAATCTGTGATGTGGGAGTGATTTCTTATCAATAAAGAAACTGCCTAAGCCCATTGATAGGCCAACCCTTAGATGGGTGGAGTAAACAGAACAGGATGCTGGGAAAAAGAAGCTGAGTGAGGAGTCGCCATGATTTTCCTACCAGAGGCAGAGGCAGGCTAGAATCTCCCCGGTAAGCACACCTTGGGGTGCTATACACCTTATAAGAAATGGGCTAGTCCAGGTGCGAGAGTTAGCCGAGAAGAGCTAGCCAATAATGGGCCAGGCAGTGTTTAAAAGAATACAGTTTCCGTGTAATTATTTCGGAGCGTAAGCTAACCATGTGGGCGGCCGGGAGTGGGACGCAGCAGCCCTGCCGCTCCCTATTACTACAGAGTGGTGCCAGGACACAGCCACACCGCTCCCTATTACTACAAATCTGCCTAGAAATTATTAGAAATGTATGATTATCTATCAACTGCTAAACTTTGTTTGGGAAGGATATTCAATGTATGACAGATTTTTTTTTTAGCATGGTAGATGCAATGTACAGAAAGTATTCATACTGCGTAGTGTTTGGGTGCCAGACCCTTAAGCCTTGACTTCAAGAACAGATGCTACGTGCTTGTGTGAACTTCGTGTCCTGCCGTCAGCATTTAGTAAAACTCCACGTTCTACACAAGGACTGTTCTTTTAGCAGAACTTAAAGAACTGTGGCCCTAGACAACTACCATCTCCTGTCTGTAGCCAAAGAAGGACTGCATGGAAGAGAGAGTTTCCATGTCAGTGTGCATTGAGAGGAAAACTTAACCTGCCATGGTGAATACATGACTTCTCTAGCTAGTGTTCTTGTGAAACTGTTTGTATTATTGTACATTACTGTACTGTTACAAACATGGAATCACTACACGGTCCTGGTGAGAATAAATTTCCCATGACTTTGCGCTGTGAGCTTACTCAACAAGGAAAACACAAATTCTCTTCAACATCCCCTCCCTTCCACCCACGGAAGGCTTCCAACCAATTAAAGGATTCCTCACAGATGTGGTGAGGCATGACCACAGCAGACTGGTCTGTAACGCTGTCGTGAGGTGGGCGGAAGGGTACTCACCATCAATATCCTCCCACATAGGAAACTGAGACTTCTCATTCCTCTCTGCGGTATGGTGGATGGAATAGCCTCATTCTCATGCTTATTCTTGTATGTCAGGATGTTGTCTAGGAAAAGGTGTCTAGACAGGATGGAAAAAGGCCTTTTTTCAGTCCATCTTGTAATAGTTATAAGATATGTATCAAAATAGCATGTCTGATTACTACGGAGTAGAAACTTCTTGAGGGTTATTTCTTGAGGCGGAGCACTGCAGTGTTTTCTTAAAGAAGTTCTTTACACATGAATCAATCCCGTGAAATCTAGGTTTCCTAAAGTCTCTTGGCAAATCTATGCTTACTATGCGTGATAGTCAGAGCTGTACTGAGCAAAAATCTGAAACAGTCAAATCAGCCTCATCCATAGATTGTGCAGCACAAGTCTCTCCAAACCATACAACTCTCATCATGAAGAGCTGTGTGGTTTCATCAGAACTGTCGATCAAACTAGAGCCACGACATTAGGCTGTGTGTGCAGCTATTCAGTGCTCACCACTGAGAAGCATTCAGGTCTTGCTTCTTGTAGCCAGAACCGGCACCTCTGAAGGTTCTGTGTGCACTGTCTAGGGGATGTCACATCACGTAATCACTCTTAGAAAGTTCTGTGAGCATGTCACAGTGCAAGAACACAATGCCTATAAAGTCAAAGACTGCAATCATTTCCCACTACAGTCTATTAAACACCTACCAAAATCAGTTTTGTGAATTTGTCACCTTTTGTTTCTAATATTATTCTAGAGTTTACACGATATATTTGGGGTTTAGAATTATTTCCCACCGCAAATAGTAGTACCTTGCCTCAAGTAAAATAAATATTTTTTCTAGTTTTCTAGTTCATTTTCTTACATCTTCTGCAAAATATGGTTTATTTCAAAGCAGACTCAACATCTAATATCTACAAATGGGGCTAAATTTGATCTGGCATGGAGTTAATTCAGCTATCAAACTATCTAAAATATTAAGACAATGAGCAGAAAAATCAAGATACTCCATCAAGAATATGGACTGAGATTCCTTCCAAACTTTCCAGATGTTCTAGCAACACAGCAATACCAAGTGCCCAATCTCGTGACCAGTACTTGGTGGGAACAGAGAAGCTTCTGTCTCTATTTGGTCGATCCTTTGCAATGTCTAACACAGTTTTTGTAGTGCTTTTATTTTACTTATATTTATTTTTAAAATTAAAATATAATTTTTTTCTTTCATTTTCTTCTCTCTGATCCTTCCCATGTAAATATCTTTTTTTTTCACATTCATGTCCTCTGGCCACTTACTCTTAATTGTTTTGTGTGTGTATGTATGTGTGCATGTGTGTGTGCACGTGTGTGTGTGTGTTTATAAATCTATAAATATAGTGTTCCCAGTCCAGATACTGTTACTTGTATCTGTATGATTTCAAGGTTGACACCTTGACATTGGATAAACAGTTGGGCTATTATTTCTGGAAAGACTGTTTCTCTAGCCCTTAGCATTCCTTGGTTGTCTAGGGCTGGGACTCGGGAGATTTCTGTCTTCTGTCTAGGGCTGGGACATGGGAGATTTCCGTCTTCTGTGTTAGTGTGTCTATTACTGTGGAAGAGGGAATGGAAATGTAGGAGACAGAGAAGCAGATGACTTCTGTAAGACTGGTCTCCTAGAAATGTCAGAGAAGCCACACCCATGAAGCCTCAACCATGCGGCTGTTGAAAGAAAGACAGCCCAATTTTTAACCTTCTTTAATGTGTCCCCCAACCTAAGGATGTAGATTGCCCTATAAAATCCCAGCTCAGACAATCATATCTGTAGTATGTTCTCACCAAACGTATAAAATGAAGACCACAGTGGAAGAGCTGAGTTTGCTATTGGACTGACAGGCTATATATTCTCTGTACAAGGACATATCATATGTCCTCCATACATTTATTTGGTCTTGACTCTTTCTCTATAGAAGCAAAAAATCTGCCAAAATATTTAATATGAAATAGCAGGTCAATTTCCCAACTTTTCTACTGGGTAATAGTCGCTAAGAATTTTAACTGCTAACCCTTTTGTAACCACAGCGCATCAGAGCTTAGCGAACAGGAGGGAAATGGATGCTGATGTTGCCAACCCTCATCCTTCCTGCATCAGTTTTCTCTGCCCCAAGCTAAGTTTATTTGCAAACAGCTCTTGAATACAATATGGCTGCAGTGGTTCCAGCTGCTCTCACACTTCTCATTAGTACACGTCTGCTGCACCCTCCCTTCCTCAGGTAAAATACAGACAGAGGAAGATTCCAACTATGAGGCCCCTGCTCTTGCCTCCCTTCTGAAGAAGTTGTCAGTACAAGGTCTGAGGAGAGAGGCCTGAGTCCTCTATCGGTTTCGTTAATAGAATCTGATGAATGATAGCTGTGACCATTTCCTTCCTGGAGAGCTTGCCCCAAGAAATAAGAATGCTCGCTCTCTAGAGAAACTGACCTGAACCATGCCAAATAAAGTGACTCAGTAGGACAGTAAGAGATGCCACTGCCGTTTGTCACACTGCTCTGAAGACTGTGCTCAGGACCCACGTTGTGAAAGCCACAGAGGAGATAGCTCAGTCAGGAACAGGCTTCCTACACCAGCGGACAGAAGAGCTGGATCTTCCACAGGCACAGGAAGAGCCAGATGTTCTGGCATGCAGCTGCAGGTCTAGAGTTAGGCAGGTGCAGACGGAAGGAACTCTGGGGCTTGTGTTAGCCACGCAAGCTAGCTGGATCAGCAAACTCTAGTTTCAGTGAGAGAAGCTATCTCAAAAAGTCCGTTAAAGGGTTGATTGGGTAAGAAACTGGAAACTGACTGTCTTACAGACACACACACACACACACACACACACACACACACACACACCATTCAGAGCATTTCTCTCCTAATTCCGTTTCTGAGTTGCTCGCAAGGCCTCCGGTGAAAGCTGAGTAACTTTTTTCTGGAGAGAATTGTTGCCTGCCTTCTGCAGGGGTCTCTGTGAACCACTTCAGCCAGAGAGTTATCGGGGCGCACTACCTAGCCCCGCGGACACTGGCAGCATGCCACTCACAGCTGAGCTTTGTTGAGAACTCAAACCCCGACGCTTCCACAGTCCACACTCTGTAAAGCGATGCAGCTTGCTAACCAGTGTTTCCGGGCAGAGCGTGAATGCAGGTTTTCTCCTGAATGAGTTGGGCCTGACAAGTGCCTTCCCTTACCCTGGCACCTTGTTCCTCTATATGTTTGCTAGTTTAGCTGCACAAAGAAACACATTTTGGAAAAGTGGGGGGGGGAGATAAATAGATTTTGCCAGGTTGGCTTTGAACCTCTCTTTCACACCACTGTGGAGCGAGCTGCCAGGATGTGTGCTGTGGAGTCAGAAGCAGCAGATGGAGAACCATTTTTGAGGGGCTTTTGATGGTTCTGAATCTATGCAGCATTTACACACCAAAGCATGCTTGTTCGTCTGTTAGATATTTAGGGATATTCAAACTGTGAACATTTGTCATCCTTAAAGACTACAAAAGGATCTGGAGACTGACTGACTTACCAAACAGACGCAGCAAATGGATCAATAATTAGGTTGACATCCTTTACCCCTGGCCCCTCACTTCCAACGAGCTCCTCGGCTCCTGGCCCCCATTCTGTGTTGCCTGGCAAAAGCCATACGTGGGACCACGAGCATCCTCTGAAGTGAGGGGGGAAAAAAACAATGTCATGGCATCAAAAGGAAAATATCTTTCCTGCAGGCATGTGTGCGTGTGGGTGTCCCTGAGTATGCATGCACAAGTGTGTGTGTGTCTATGTGTGTGTGTGTGTGTGTGTGTGAGAGAGAGAGAGAGAGAGAGAGAGAGAGAGAGAGAGAGAGCTTTCAAAAGCCTATTTTAAAAAATTAAAAATAAATAAATAAAAAATAAAAAAGCCTATTAAAATGTGGAACAGCAATAAAATATTCAATGTCATCCTGAAACTCAATAAAAGGAAGAAGTTTCCATAGCCAGAATGTCCCCTACCTAATATCCTAAAAGATGGGTAGTAACGAGTGTCACCACATGAAAAAAAAAATCATCTTAAGTCACTCATTTCTCAGTGATGTGTCTCATCCAGCAAAGAGCAACGACGCTAAACCCAAAGTGTCCGGCTGAATCCTGAGGTCACTAGCCACTCCACAGAGTGGCACCAAATTGCATCCTAAATTCACGGCATCCAAATTACTGACTGTGTTCTCCGAAACGCCTGCATCAGCATCTGTGTTTACTGTTTACTCTGCCCCCATCTTTAATCTTGGCTGCCCCTAACTGGCAGTTTCAAAGGAAGAGGTCACGGTAAGAACAGACGAGCGCTATTGGTGATCACCAAAGTCGAGGTTATAATATGAGGTGTGGTTGGAAGATAGAATTATGCTCTGAACTCTTCTCAAAATTCTGAAACCCAAAAAGATTACTTAAGAGTGTCTCCAAACAAACCTCGGATGCTTCTTAGACTCCACAGTGTGCCCGTCCACGGCTAAGTGCTATGGAGGACCTAAAGACAAGGAAGGATGCCCAGAACCACAGACAAGTAAACCAAACCTCACAAGACTTGATTGAAGCAAATCACAACATAGTTCCAGGGCAAACACATCAAGTTTTCAATCTCCAAGGTAAAGCGTATTTTCTCACCCCTTCATTCATGGCCCAGGTTCACCACACTTAATATCCAGAGCCTCGAGCAACGTGTACACTCAAAACAAATGGTCTGAAACCTGCTGATTTCTAGCACTCCACTTACACAGTTTTAGAACATCGGCAATGCAAAACCACTACTGGTTTTGCTGGCTTCATAGTCTAAACTTCCCAGGATGGCTAGACAATACTCCATAGTTTGTCCTAAAGAAGGCGCCTTATGGAAAGTACCACACACAGCCTGAGGCCCTCAGCCTCCAGCCCCCTCACCCAGATCTCGAAGCCTCACAGGCAAAGCAGTCATGCCTGGCACCTATAATAGAGGCTCAAGAGATGGTAATTTCCTTCTTCCTGCCCTTTCCCTTCCAGTTAAACAAAAACATAAAAACCATGACATTTTAAAAATGTGAAACTCATAAATTTGAAAGAACACGCTCTGGACCCAAAAATAATAAAAAAAAATGCTATCTTCTATCTAAAAATAATGTTTGTGAAGCTGATTTGCATTTCAAATTTTGGCAGTACACCTACGAAGGGTGTCTCTGGCTCGGCATGCGCCCTGGCAAGGGGTGATGAGGACGTGAACTAAGGTGGTGGCAGGAGATTGGAGACAACTGGGTAGAGGAGGTGGGATAGCAGGATTGTCAGGCCTCGAGTTCTGTCGACAGACAACCTGGGGTCCCTCTCGGCGCCAGCCCTCACTAACTGTGATTCAAGTTCTGCCTTGCATTCCAATTTGTGAAATAAAGAGAGAGAGAGCTATCCCAACTTCTCGGGTGGGTGTGAGGACTAAGTGAGACAATGCTCAGAAAGCACTTAGCACGCTCTCTGACATGTTTGTGCAACAGAGAAATGTTGGCCATTACTAATAGACACAGCGTATCCCCCTGTGCACATCCCGTGAAGTCTGTGTCCTGCTACCTAATCCTCTCGGCTCCCTATTCACATCAGAATACTTTACCAATAAGAACCAGGCCGTTGTGTGGAGATGGACTTGGCTGTCTTAGGAGAGACGATACAATGTTTTTAATTCTTCAACTCTCAACCACTGCCCTGGGAAATGTGACAATTTGTTTTTGTGTCTCACCTCCCCTAGGGACATGGAATCCTAGAGCGCCCGCCATTCAGAGAGTTGGAAATCAAATTGAGACTTGTGTCAATATTTAATTGAAAATTTATATTCGAGAAATAAAATACACCCCCAAAGTTAGATGTCTACTGAAAATTTTGACTAAATTTCATTTTACTTCAACATTAGTCTGTGTCATGGGTATTATACTGAAGGGGGCAGCACTCTAATGAGATTTCCTGACATTGTTCCCTGGACAGAAGATTCCACACAGGCAGCTTATCAATGGGAAAGTTAGTCCGGAAGAAATATGTGTATGTTTTTATATTTGAAACCAATAACTACCATGCAACAGTGGTTTTTCTGACTTTGCAGTCACAGAGCTGAAGAATTTTGCAAAGAGTTGGTACAAAACAGAGAGTCGAGAAGTATTGATAGTAATAGTTAATCGTCCGAAGAAAAAAAAATTAAAATGAAAATAATTAAAATAACTTGAAACTCTACTGACTAAGGACAGCCTCTATTAGTATTATGTCTTATATTTGCTCAAAGTTACAACTGGAAGTTTTACTTATATCCTGCATTTAAATTAATATCCAGTCACATGGAAAGTATATTTTAAATGGCAGTCAGAATATGAATTCATTTTTGTAGCTGCATAGCGTTAATTAAAGCCAATTTTGTATTCACATAGGACTTCTGGTTATTTCAAAGGAAAATCATTAATATTGGTAACACTTTTAAAAAGTATTGGACTTAAGGCCCATCGTATGCAGTCTAAATAATGGAGGAATGAAAAGTTTCATGGAATTACTTTGACTGGGGGTGTGTGATCACTCAGTAGAGGAGGGAGAGACCCTCTCTCCCCACCATGACCTGTGTGAGCTGTGATGCTTGCTGATACTCGGGGGACATCTTCAAGCTTCTACTCATGTGTTCTATAGCATGGTGGGAGGTGAGGCTGAGCAGGCAGCTAGATCACAGGTATGGAAGCCGGCCTTCTTCAGCAATGCTCAGAAACCTAACACCGGCCAGAGAGACTTAATCCCCACTCTCTCTTAGCATGAAAAGTTTCCATCTATTTTCCATTTTAAAAACCCTCTAGAATTTGTTTGACAGTAATGTTCCTCCATTTCACTTCGTTCTGTTCCCTGCTGCCCACACTTCATTGCATGACCCACCTCACCTACAATGATGTCGTTTTCTTAGAAATCTTTTGAATGTTTCTCAAGTGCTTTGAAGGTTATAAATCTACATAAATTTCTATATTTTTATTTGCATCGAAGGCTTGCCCTTTGTGTGGAGGACAGCATCAGGCAGACTTTATCATTACAGAATAAAATGAAATATTATGAAAATGCCCTTCAGCTCCCGGCTCCACAAATACCGATCGCACATCTACTATTTACAAGACTTTAAGAGTAGCCCCAGCAAACAAACCAGACACAGCTGTGGCCATTATGAGGTTAAGGGCTTACTGGTGAGGTGGAGAATAACAAAACAATCCCACAAATGAGTCCACGCTTACAAAACACAAGATGTTTGGGGGGAAAGCTACAGGCAAAAGTCTCATTCACCATGGAACAAGTGGCTTCATTCCTTTCCATATATATATATATATAATGTATATATATATATATATATAATGTATATGTGTGTGTGTATATTTTAAACAGACGTTTCTTCTCTAGATATGATACACAGATATCAAGGCCACAGATATCAAGGGTCACTCCACTTTTTAAAACAGGGTTTGAATTTTGATATAGGAACAAGTAAATTTGTATTAAACTCCATAAAGCTTTATATATTTATGTTATTGAAATTTTCCAGGTAAATAAAAGGTATGTTTTGATTTAACTGTCCTATAAAACAATCTCTTTAGGAAATTAAATTCCTTTTTTGAGTGAATCTTGAACATTTCCCAATAAATCTTTACTAAATATATAATCATTTTTTGCTGTGATTATTAATGGAATCTATTCCCATGAAGTTTTTTAAAGGCTTTTGATATCTTACAGGCTGGCCATGGAATTTTATATTTTCAAAGTAACATTGCCTTTTAGTTTGTCTTTTGTCATCTCATTATAAAATACAAATGGACTTTATACTCATAAGTTGTCTATTGTAACTGCTTTATGCTCGCTCTCTTGGATAGTCAAATAATTTGATTTTTCCATTCTAATATTGACAGTGGTTGCCAAAATTTCAGTGACTTTTGCTCTTTTTCTCTCAGCATCGGAACATAAAAATGTTGTTTTCATGTATCCCCGTCTTTTTCTCAAGTGCACGTTAAAGAGCAAACGGGTTGGGGGTTGAACCTACATATAATAATGTGATTATTAGCTTCCTACAATTTTTCTTCATCTCATTAGGAAATACGTGTATATATGGGTGCAGTAGAATTACTTAAAGTCACAAACAGCTTGTTCTCAATTGGTCAGATATCACGACAGACCTAAGCTGATTATCGGCTCCTTTCCTCTCATTTTGTCTTCAATGCATGGACTGTCCTCGGTGGGTGACCAGGTTCTGTCTCTCTAAAGCTTTTATGGAGATTTTTATTTTATACTCATGAGTTAATTCTTCAGTTTTCTTATCATTTTCTCCCTCATACTCTTAACTTACTAAGTTTTTTCAAATAGCCAGATTCTAGACTTACAATAATGTAAGGCCCCCTTTCCTTATATACTCTGGAACTTCTCTCGGACATTCTGAGAAATTCTGAGAATATTCTTTGTAGAAGATTTAAATCTCCCAGGGCAAGGATAGATTCAGTATTCTCTATGGCAACTAAAGCATCAGGTATATATAGATATAGATATAAATATAGATATAGATAGATATAGATAGATAAAGTTAATAACAAATTTTACTATTTTACATAATAAAAATTGATGTTATTTATACTTACGACATGCCCACATTGAATTGTTTGTATTTTTTGTATTTTATATTTTGTATTTTTTCTACATCCCCCCCCCAAGTTCTTCTTGGTAAATTTCAGTTAATTTTCCTTCCCTTGACTTCATGAGTCGTAATGAAAGTCCTTATGGTGAAGACTTGCTTCTGATGTTTGGTTCCATCTTAACAGCTTTAATAAACACTATTGCAAAATCCTTATTGAGTTTCTAAATGATTTCAATTACAATGCTATTTTATTTTTTTACTTAGGACTATCTAAACACATGTATACTTGATGTTTATAAGGCATACATAATACATTTAGTGTGGTTTTGCCTATATTTTTAATATCCAAGTTGTAGCACATTTATATACGGATCAATGATTTACAGTTCTGTATTAATGCCGTTGGACAATAAACCTTGACTGAGGCTTTCTACTCTTTCTACAATCACCATTTATTGTGTATATACATATATATTTATGTTCATTTGTGTACACCCATATAGTAGTATATGATATACAACTATATAGATATAATATATATATGTATCATATAATATATATAATAGAGAATGATGCACTTACAGTAGTCCCGTCTTTCTAAGTCCTATATACAACATATATAGTGTCTTCAGCACTAAGATTTTGTTTTCAAGTCTTGCGTTTGATGAATGCTTGCAACTTTCCACCTTGGCAGCGAGTGGCCTGGCTCACACTTTGCAAACGTACACACAGATCCCACTCCCATTTAGACAACAGCACACTTTTTATTTTCTGTTTTTCTGTCGATCATTTTAAAATACAGTCACCCAATCCCAGGCTATTCCTGTTTTGGTGACTATAGTAAAGCTATACAAAGATAAAGTTCTTTTTAAAGAGTAATTCCAGCCATTCCCCAAAGACTAGTTAACACCAGACCTGATGCTACCACTGCTAGGTGGCTTCAAGCGAATACATTAGCCTTATAAAAAATAAGATTTGACCTGAACTTTCACCTTTTATTGGATTGAACCCGATACTTTATCTTTTCTGAAGTTTTAAGAAAGAACTTTGGGCTGGCTTCCCATCTTTTCTTTTCATACACCTCTTCAGTTCTTGGATTTTTCCAGAATAAAAAGTGAATGGACAAAATAGCCAAAGGAAGTCCTTCCCAGACTGGTACACCCATAGAGAAAAACTATTATTTTACAGTATTGTTTCTAATGTTATTTATGAATCATTATTTGGGGAATAGATCATCAAATACTCACATGCGTAATAAAATTTAATATACTTCTACCATAACAACAAAAGCACGAGCAAAGTTAGAGAGGAGTAGAAGCTTTCTAAGCAAGTCAAGCTGATGCCTCACTCTTAACATAGTTGGGTACCTAAAGCACAGTTCCTAAATGCTACCTCTTGGGCTAACAGGACGTTTTAAGGAAACGGATGAGATTCACGTGGCTATCATCAGAGTGTCCTAGCTTCATGTCGGGGTCTGGTGTGTTCTAGGTATAAATGCATCTCATTACAACAAACTAGGAGGTGCCCAAGGCTGCCCTTTAAAGAGGTGGACACATGGAGAAAGAGAGTGGTTGAATGTTTTGTGTTATAAGTTGAAGAGGTGACTCACACAGGCAACTTTCGCGCCTGTGTTAACACTGCTCGCTACCATGATTCAGAAACCATCCGTGCCTCTGCCTTGAAAAACGATACATAAACAATCCTTCAAGCTAAATGGAATACCAAATCAAAGTATATATAGTGTAAGAATTGATACATGTACAAATATAGCTGAAATCAAAATTTATAGCCCTCAAAGAATCTACGCCTCACCCATACATATGCATGCAGATCTGTATGGGTTCATATTTTGAGAGTTTTCTACAAAAACCCTTTTACTTTTCATTAAAGTTTATACTTTTAAATCATAGTCTTATCGGCAATTATAATAAATAACACAGAGAGCCTGTATTCCCTTCGCTCCATTGTTACCACCAGTAACCAATGAGCTATAAATTACATTAATGCACTATAAATTAAATAAACATACATACAGAGAAGGGGAGATGCAGACCATCCTTTCGCTACAGGGTCCTTCTTGTAACACACCAACTCTATTATCACCTTGCCCTCCTCCTCGTCCTTAACTCTAGACCATTAATCTATGTTTAAATGTTGTCTCAAGTCAATACTCACAAATTAGTTTCTATGAATGCTTGCCCTAGTATTTCTCAGTTCAAGAGTTGACCGCTGCTCTTCTGGGGTCTGACATCACTGTGGCATCACACAGACCATGTGGGAAACAGCAGCAGAATGAGGATGTAGTGATGGCTTCCTTTCCACACCTCTGTGCCACCTTCCTTTCTACATTTAGCTGATGGTCTTGACAGTTTTGTCATTGAAAGGTCTGGACCACATTTCTAGACTTCACGTTCAAAAGTTTTAGTAACTTTTTCTTCTTGTGGACATGGTCCTTTGTCAGACTGGGGGGGGGGGCATAAAGGATACGGAAATGTCAAACAGAAGTCGATCTGTCCATAGGAACCTTGATTACCAAAGAGTTCTTGCACACAGTCTTTGTGTATAGTTCTATCTCTCATGTCTCTCTCTCTCTCTCTCTCTCTCTCTCTCTCTCTCTCTCTCTGTGTGTGTGTGTGTGTGTGTGTGTGTGTGTTTGTGTATGTATGTATTTGGTGAATGTGTGTATGTACTTATGTGTATGTGAGTTTATGTGTGCTTTTTCTACACTTTCAGTGTATCGTTTTCTAGGTATTCTTGAAAATCTTTAGTCGGACACAATATTAGGCTTATTTTTTTAAACAAGAACGCCTCTGATATTTTATTGAGAAGCTAGTAAAAAATCACCTTGATCCTCATAAGTTATTTTTCACACTTTCTTAGCTTGCTGAAAGATGATAATGAATTGTGTTTCACTGACAATGCCTAAGGGGCATTGCGTGCAGAGCAGCGTTGGGCTGTGCAGGCAGACTTGACAAGCAAATGCGACCACTCTGACTTGGTTTACGTTCAGGATGAAACCATCCACACACCCTTCAATTCCGATCCTGTTTGAACCACTTAACTTTACACTTGATTTTTTTCCCCCTGAATTTCTTTCTTCTAACATTTAGCTGTATGCTTTACAGATATGCTTTCTCCAGACAGGTCTATAACCAGAGGTTTTGGAAAGGCCTAAGAAGGTATATTTATCAAAGAGCTCTTCCAAAGGGGGCCATGTGGTCCCAACACCCCACCCTTTCTCCTGTGACCAGCAGGCTGTTGCTTCGTGGAGCTCACCTCCCACCTTGGCAAAAGCATTTGGAACATCTGCATGGCATTAAAGCCCAGAGTAAATGCTTCCTCTTCTGTTTAAAGGTAATTTGGGTGTGTATACAGTGTGTGTGGAGGGGGAGTTGTTTGTTTCTTTGGCCTACATGATACAAAGGCAGTCATTAGAAATGTACACAGACAATACTTTCTTTAAATCTAAATGTTGGCATGTAGCAATTTCACTAATTTGTTAGCTTGCTTCTTTTGCCTTGATATTTCAATAATTATTTTTGTGTACTAACTGGAAGAAATGTTATTTTTCTTTTATCTAAGCCTTAGCTCCTAGAAAGAAAATTATCTGTTGCTCAAGTTTCAGTACTTCAGTGGGCACATTTTATTAAAGTTTCTTTAAGCCTTCCCATGCATCCTGCATCTTCATTCCCATTTGAACAACTGAATTTTACACTTGATCTCCCCCCCCCCCCAGTTTCTCTTTTCTAACTTTTTCTCTGTAAAATGACCCAAATGAGAGAACTCCTGTCTAACAGGCTGGACACATCTCTCTCAGGAAACAGGTGCAATTGGGTCTCATTGGAGATTATCAAACACAATTCTTATAGCAATTACAATGATATAGTTGTTGTCAGAAGTTTCTATCCTGCTGGGTCCCACAGCCATTCAGTCCCAAAGAAACACACAGAGGTCTACATTAATTATAAACTCATTGGCCTATTAGCCCAGGCTTCTTATTAACTCTTATAACTTATATTAGCCGGTACATCTTGTCTGTGTTAGCCACAAGGCTTGGTACCTTTTATCAGTGAGGCATTCTCATCTTGCTTCCTCTGTGTCTGGGTGATGACTGCAGACTGAACCTTTCCTCTTCCCAGAATTCTCCTGTTCTGGTTGCTCCACCTATACTTCCTGCCAGGCTATTGGCCAATCAGCATTCATTAAAGCAATGCAAGTGACAAATCTTTACAGGGTACAAGACCATTGTCCCACAGCACACAGTAGCCATTTAGATGGGAAATAAAATGAACCAGGCTTAGAGGTGCCTTAGGGGTAGAGGTGCCTGCTCCCAAGCCTGAGGATCCTTTAATCCTAAGGAGAGCATCAACCCCCGCATGCTGTCTTCTGACAACATACATACATTTGCTCCACCCCTACAGGCACAAACACAAATAAAAAGCAGCGTTTAATAAATTAGGAAGACCATAAATTATGTAGTTTGCGATCCTGGCAAGTGGCTCATTTGCTTAATCTTACTAGACGGCAGACAGTGGGCAGACACAAATCACTTTTAATGCAGAACTTCTTTGCCTTAGTATCAAGCACAAGGGATGCAAGACAGAATGTCGAAGGTGCTCTAGCTAAGAGCTCACCCTAGCACGAAGACCCTTGTCCAGAGTCGACGGACTTACTTAACTTTCTGTGAAAGTTATTTTAGAAAAGGTAAGGTATAAAAAAGTTTGTGTCTGAGTGTGTGCACGCACATGTGTGTGTGTGCACATGTGTGTCTGTGCATGTGCAAACGCATCCACTGAAACATATCACTGAGATGTACTCCACCGGAAATAGATGGTGTGCACTAATTTTTAGATTTCTATTTACTTGTTTAACTACCTATTAAGTGGCATCATCCTTGCCTGTCATGTAGCGCGCTGTATTAGAGATGACATAATGATTGTAATTCTCAGTTTTGAAAGCCCTCCATCTCAGAGCCTTTCCTCCCCCTCTGCGAAAATGAAAACAGTTCCTTCACTCCATGTTCTGCTAGGATGACTGACAATTGATGCAAACACACCGAGCTCCCACAAATAATTTTAATTTCCATCCAAAATAAAAATGTGCTAATTCCTCGTGTCTATAACAAAAATATTTTCATAAGGATTCTGTTTATGCAGATTTAATCAGTTGTGTCACTGGGGTACGTTAGAAACAGCAACATGACCTGCTGAGATTTCACAGCAGATTGCGGTTTACAATCGAGGCAGCAAGAGTCAGTGAAGTGCACAGCGCTCGCCCCAATTACTAATTAATCAGACCCAAAGAGGTCTTCATAAAAGGCACCAAATTCAGCTGTGCAGCCCATAAATCGGAAGGTCTCCTCTATTTTCTAAAGATGAAATGTGACCGAAGGTATTGAGTCCTGTGTAGGATCTGTCTTGTACGTACATCCTTCAAATACCAGTGCGTGTTTGCTTAGCCCCACGCTCTCTGGAAATTTCTGAATATTTCACACTGTGGCAGTGTCCCAGAATCATAAAATGTCACTGCGCTGCTTTCTGTACAAGGCAAGTGAGTGGTTGGCTTTTGTGATTTTCCTGTACCTGTCCAAATCATCTGGCTTCCTCTCTACCGGATCTATAGAGTAGAGGGTTAGGATATGCAAATTTATTTTAGGAATATTTTTGGAAGTATGGAAAATAGCTATTGGGAAAATTTAGTTCAGTTCAACTTCTACACAGCTTCAGTAATGGAAAATAGATTTGTTCCCCTTCATATGGAACTCTGACCATAAAAGCTTTGCAGACTGCCCATTTTGACAAGAAAAGAAGAGAATGAATGAATGAATGAATAAAGAATGAAAGAAAGAAAGAAAGGAAGGAAGGAAGGAAGGAAGAAGAAAGGAAGGAAGGGAAAAGAAAGAAGGAATGAAGAAAGAAAGAAAGAAAGAAAGAAAGAAAGAAAGAAAGGAAAGAAGAAAGTATTCCTTCTCAAATTGTTTATTTTAGCCATTTTAGAATAATGTATCTGATTTCTATTTTTCTTCATTTGCTGAGTAACTCCTTTATTGACAGTGTTCATTTGAAGTAAATGTCCACCCGGACCCTGGTAGACAACAGAGGAAGGGACACACAATAATCAGGCTGCTGGTCGGAGTCTTGGTACATAGAACACCCTAGGCAACGAGCCACCTCCCCTGGGGCCTTATTGTATTGTCTACACGTCACTGTATACGGACAGCCCTGTGATGTCTTCTGACCTGAAGATGAGCATATTGGTGCGCTCATACATATGCCACAGGAGGTGGAGAAAGAGAGCAATTGTGAGAAGAGAAGCTGCCCCACTTTTGCTTGTAAGTGAGTTCTGGAACCTGTCATGAAATGGAATATCACAACATAGAATATATATATATATATATTTATATATATATATATATATATATATATATAGAGAGAGAGAGAGAGAGAGAGCAGAGAAAGGGTGCAGTGACTGGAGTTTTACATTTTTAACTAAGGAATATATCACAGTAACCATAGCCATGACAAAAATAGACTGCATACTAAAAATGAAACAGCTACAAGCCACTTTTAGGATTAAAGCAATTTCCTGATGCTTCAGGTCCTAAATACACCCTGCACACTCAACAGAGGAGAGAGCGCGGCATTGCCTGCAGTTTCCAGCTCTCCTTTGCCTGTGAGGGTCTCCAACCAGATGCAAGTCCCGCCTCTCTCTCTGTAAATTTAGCAAGTGAAAAGAGGCGATGCCTACGGATCCTGGCATGGCAACCTGTTGCAAACTCTCAAACTCTCTTTTAAGAGAAGCCTTCTGGGGAGGCTGTTCTGTTGGTAGAATTCTTCTTGTGGGACCATGAGGGCCTAAGCTCAGATACACAGCAGCACACACGTAAAAACCATGCTTAGTGGAATGATTACAGCCCCAGCACCGAGGAGAGGATAGAGCCTCTCGCCTTGCCAGTCAGCCAGTCTAGCCAAATTGGTGAGACTGGTTCTGTGAGAGATGTCGTCCCAACAAAACAGGTTAAAAAAAAAATACTAAGAACACACATGGCATTGACTTCCAGCCCCCCACAAACGTCCGTAAGCGCACAGGCACCACACCCACATTTGTGTACACACAGACAAAAGAACATGTACACACACGAAGGAAAACCATCTCTGTCTCCAGTACGCATCAATTTTCTGTTGAATTGCTAGCAGTTGTGTTTATTTTCTTAGCATAGGGAAGAACTGAACATAATCCAGGGCAGTTGAAAAAGAACAAACGCCTGAGCTGGTGCTTTCTTCCTCTTGTTCATGTTTTCCCCAGTAAACAGATATGTGTAGTGGTGGTGGTGGGAGCTAAATATTCGGAAATAATATTTTTTTTTTATCCACCACAAGCAGAGAGAAGCAAGAGGTGCATTGCTAGTGGCAACTGTGCTTTCCTTCCTGGCTTTCCAAACCCGAGTAGTCACACAGATAGAGTCCCACACCGAAGCATATACATGATGTCCTAGCTGGACTCAGTGGGTTATTAAGAAGTAGGAAGAGTTCCTTGCTCGTGCTCTCTCTCCTTCTGCTCCTGATTTGGACCTTGAGATTTCAGTCCAGTGCTCCAATGTGGGTCTCTGTCTCTGTCTCCTTTCATCGCCTGATGAAGGTTAATAATCAGGATTGCACCCACACACTGAGACAATGGGGATGTTCTATGGGGAACGCACCAAGGCCAGCTGGCCTGGGTCTGAAAAAGCCTGGGATAAAACCGGTCTCGCTGAACATAGAGGACAATGAGGACTACTGAGACCTCAAGAACAATGGCAATGGATTGGCTTTGTGAGAGCCTAGGCAGTGTGGATGCTCACCTTACTAGACCTGGGTGGAGGTGGGTGGTCCTTGGACTTCCCACAGGGCAGGGAACCCTGATGGCTCTTTTGGCTGACGAAGGAGGGGGACTTGATTGGGGGAGGGGGAGGGAAAGGGGAGGCAGTGGTGGGGAAGAGACAGAAATCTTTAATAAATTAATTAATTAATTAAAAAAAAGAAGTAGGAAGAGGAGAAGACAAAATGGAGTTGGAATGGGAAGGTGACAGGGGGTTCTATGAGAAATTGGAGGGGGATTAGGTTGGATACAATATAAATATATTGTATCTGTGTAAGAGCTTACTAAAGAATACGTATAACCTTTGGAAAAGGGTCAGAACCAAGTCATGATGCATAAGGGTACCATGCTCTGTGAACACCGCCTAAAGTTCCAGAAAGCATATGTCTATGATTTATCTCTTCAGAGAATGGAATAACCCGCGAGCAAAGTGTCAAGCAGAGTAGAGACTCTCCTCAGATAATCCACCCTCTTAGAATCTGGGCAGTGACTCAGCCCCTGCTCCCAGGAGCTGGGATAGCACTCCATTGAGAATCCAAGTTCTGAGGTCCGCAGACTGTAGATCAGGGAGAAAGGGGAAGATAATTCCCAAGGAGTAATAGATTTGAAGGATGAATACAAGGACAGATACAGAAACTCTTCTTGACTCATTCACGGGTGCCTGAAACACCAGCATGATAAAGATAATCGTTCAGATTGGCTTTAGTAGTCTAATCAAAGCCCAGGGGAAGAACGGCAGAGCTAGGTGTGGAAAGGAAGGGGGCTGCACACACACCATCATGTGGTGTCTTACGTTTCGCTGTGCACCCCCTCTTTGAGACTCAGGATGGCTTAACAGAGGCAAGCATGAAGCCCAAGGGTCTACTGGCAATTTTTACGCAATAAGGTCACCAGGGACAACCAGCGGTGAAAGGGGGGAACTGGGTGTACAATGGCGCACCCTAGGTGGAAAATCAGATGAAGAAGAGGGGAGCTGTAGCCACACCCCAAGGGAAGTGATGGCTTCGTGGAAAGCAAGGGACGTTTCCATAAGGGCATGGATACAGGATCTTGAAGACATCTTAGGAACAGATTGAGGACAAAACCATAAACATAGCTTACTCGGCATTGCCTATATTATAATAGGTTTGTCTATTAATCAATTTTTTAAAAATAATTTACATGTACAGATGTTTTGCCTGAATGTGTATCTGTGTCCTACATACATGTCTATGGAGGCCAGAGAGGATGTGGAATGTTGTCAGACTGGAGTTTTAGATGGTTGTTAGGCACCATGTGGATGCTGGGAATTGAACCCCAATCCTCTGGAAGGGCAGTCAGTGACCTTAAGCATCTCTCTACCCCCTCAACCTGAATTTTATGAGTAGAAAGGACTTTGCATCATTCTGAAGGGCTGCAAGCATTCTTTCAAAGCGCATACCATGAAATGAATGATTGGTATGCTTCCTCTCCCTCTACCCCAAAAAAGAAAGATTAGAAACAATTCTTTAACTATTGTTTACCACAAGAAGAAAGACATATTTCACATAAGTGATAAACTCTGGTGCCTGGCCATTTTTGGAATATTTATTAGGGAATATTTATTAAAAAAAACATTAAAATGAAGTTCTATTCAATGAAGGGAAGAGAATTAAGAGAGAGGAAAAAAGAGAAGAATCCACAGGTTTATTCTGAACTCTCCGTGCCCTGAATGGCAGTTGGCTAACTGTAAAGACACGACTTCACATGTGTAAGGAACATCATGTACACAGACGGCCACACAACAACACAGCTTGCATGAGCTACCGTCTCTCTCCGTCACAACGCCGCTTAGCTCAGCTGAGTTTGATTTGGCTAGAACACTGCTTAGAAGATGTGATTCTCACGTTCACAGTCACACGTGAACCTCCCTGAAGATATTTCATCTTCCCAGACAAGGCTACGTTTGACTCTGAGCACAGAAGTTAAATCAATTCCATGTCCCATTACTTTGCATCCCTTTTAAAACTGATGCTATTGATTATGTCGTCTTTTACGGGGCCTCACACTAAACTGTAGGTGTAAGCATTTCATTTAAAGGTGATTACAGATGCATGCTATTGCAGGTTAAAAGCAGCAGGGTCACGAAACAGAAGGAAAGCAAAAGGACGGGACTACGATGGGAATAATTATTCCCTATTTTTAATAACTTCTAGCAATTTTTATTTGACAGTTCCACACATATTCTACTGTGAGGCTATTTCTTTTTTTATTTTGTTAAATGCACAGTTATTCCCATAACCGGCGGGGCAGGGGGGAGAATTGGAGAGGGAGCATCTTTCCACTCATCCTCCCCCTTAACAACTTAACAGGGAAATTAAAAAGCACATTGTAAATAAATGCATCATTAGATTCTCATCAATTTGTAAGCTTCACTTGATGTATGGCTCGGATAACCAGGAAGACGAGGGGAGTGTTGGGTTCCAGGCACATGCCAAACAGATGAAGAGAGGGGATGGACGGGTGTGTGTGGGGGGGGGGTCTGGTTATTTAAACGAACGTCTCTTGCAGATGCTGGCGATACCTTCCTGCAGTGCAGGATGGAAGGCTGTTTTGCACACGCAGCTACCAAGGCGTGCATTAGCGGAGGAGAACTCCGGACACATTAAAGAGAGCACGGTAAACTAATGACGCACTTGAGCGGTAACAGGTGGCCATTAGGCCAGCATCTGCTCTCATCAGAGTTAATTATTCAGTGGCTTTGTTTTCCAAGGAGGTGCGTGGTAAAAACTGAGCAGAATCTTAATTAAAACACATTTCCAAACTCCTTGGATGCTCATCTCGTCGAAAAGAAAGCAGGGCAATTTTCGCCATAGACATCAAGCTTCAGTTGAGCTGTCTAATGGAAGACGGAACTCAGCCAATGCAACTGGTAAGGGATTAACTATTGGGATGCCCGGAGCATGCGGAGAAGCACCTTGAGAAGCAACCGACTTCTTCCTCAGAATATTAGGTCAGATAACGAGGAAGGTAATAGATTTAATTTTCTTCAGTATGTAAGATGGCAACTAAAATGTTGTATATATGTGTTTTTGACACTAAGATATATGAAGCTAAGGTGAATGTCTTATGTAAGCCCAAATTTATTATTTAGGACTCAAAAATATACTCTATAAATTAAGTTAGGCATGATAGCACATATATTTAATCCCAGCATTCAGAAGGTAGTCCAGGGAAACCAGAACAACATAGGGGGCCCCTGTCTCAAATCACACACACACACACACATACACACACACACACACAAACGTTTTATATATATATATACACACACACACATCATACCTATTAACTTTAATTATACCTATTAACCTATTTCACACACTTCAAAAAAGGTAATATTGTCTAAAATCAACATTAGCCTATCAGCATGCCAGTGGGAATTCTAGCTAAACCCCTAATATCTATAGAAACACATCAAGTATTTGCAATGTTAATTAATATGCCATAGATATAGTCACATCTTATAAACACTCCATATGAAAATAGTACTATCATACCAATGTAGATATCGATAGAATAAAATGTTTTCTAAGTCTTTGTTTTTCTTCTTTTCCTGATGTAAAAAATCAAATAATCAATAAAGAATAATCATCACTTTTGACCTAAAGAGATAGATGATACAAATGAAATAAGAAAAGATAGAAATGAGGGAGGGAGGGAGGGAGGGAGGGAGGGAGGGAGGGAGGGAGGAGGGAGGGAGGAGGAGCAACCAGGAGAAAGAAGTAGAATTACACCACAGCAATAGAAGCAGAGTTTAGTCAACAAGTGTTGCCAACTCTTGCCCCAAACTTTGGGGACAATGAATTTTCTCTGAATCCCCAGCATCTGTCACACTGTCTGGAGGGTCAATGACAAGCACTACAGGAAGAGATTCTTGGTACAGATAGTTTAACGCTGACTTCATTCTGCTATTGTGCCCCATAATACTTGAACCCAGCACTTGTGTGGGAAAGTAGGGACAAATATGATTACCGGGTTTGGTTGGTGTCCTCTTAAACAAGTATATTGTGTCTCAAGGAATTCCTTTGTAGCCATAAAGTAATGATGGCATTAAGAATGAGTAATTTAGTTATTAATAAAAATATTTACAGTCAATATATCCCATGAACTCAAAAGGATAGATAGATAAATAGATAGATAGATGATGATAAATAGATAGATAGATAGATAGACAGATAGATAGACAGATGATTGATAAATAGATAGATAGATAGATAATAGATAGATAGATAGATAGACAGATGATTGATAGATAGATAGATAGATAGATAGATAGATGATAGATAGATAGATAGATAGATAGATAGATAGATAGATAGATAGATAGATAGATAGATAGACAGATAGACAGATAGACAGAAAGATGATAGATCTCAACTCCTTCTGCCTCTCCTCATCAAACTCTTGATAAGCCTCGATCACTAAGACTAGGTATATTTCTTTTCCCTGTGTATCCTTGCATGATTCCAATGGCTCCGTTTACAGTGGTCTGAGTGCTGTTTACACCTAGGTCATTTGGTTGCTCGCAGGTCCCATGTCATATCTCGCATAGGCACTTGCCCGGTGCTCGCGGCTTTCACGAGAACTGCTACTCTGGGCTTAGCAGCTCTAAAGAGCAGGGGAGTCACTACCCGCTCCAGTGCCCCTGCTCTGTGCCTAGCTCTGCTGAATGCATTGCTCCTTCTGGGAGGCATACGCCATTAGTCAGGTTACAGGCTAAGGCTCCGTAACAGATGGATCCCACACAGTAAATTGAGAAAAATGGAATGTTGTTTTGCTCACATGGACCAGGCTGGAAGCGGACAGGCAATCCCGGCTAGCAGCAGAGGTCTGATTCTGGAGGTCATTGAAGGCGCAGCTTAGTCCCATCTTCCCTTCCAAGTGTCTAGGGCGCTGGAATCTGATGAGGTTGGGTCCTGGTCACTTCTTACCCCTGGGATGGAAAGGAAAAGGGAGATGGAAGTTTCGCCTTCAGTACAAGAGTTGCGCATAACATTTTAGTTTATGATCCACAGGCAGAAGTCTAGCCTTTTGGATTCAGCTGAAGCCAGCACAGGCCAGCAAGCACTGCCTATGGCATGGTAGTCATGTTCTCAGTAACTACCCAAAGGCAAAAACTCACAGATCCTGGTCACCATCTAGTACAATCCGAGAAAAACATGAAGCAAGGATCGGGCAGGGTCATCCTATTTCAGCTGAAATGCCTTCATTTGTGACTAGAACCCACATGGAGGCTACCAATTAAGCAATGGCTGTGTATTCCAGCCAGGAAACCCTGGTGCAACAGCATCCATAAGTACTACTGTTCAGCGTGAAGAAAAAAACAGCGTGCTTCTGTAAACTCATCCGAGAATTTTGTCTTTTATCCTAGCTCTGGGAAGCATAAAGTAACCCTAAATATAATTTGGTTACATACTTCTATTCCGTACATATGAAAAACAGAAAACTAAAGCCAACAAAAACTGAGATAAAAGATGAAAAGATTGCAAGCAATGATGAACTTATATACAAGATAATTGGCCTAGAAGTCTGGGGACAGGATTCTAGGGTACATTACTGCTTCTTTTGTCTCAGAGTTATTTGGGAGTCTTTATAAACTAATCTATAGGTTCCTTTTGGACTTAGAACAGGTGCTAAAATTCAGTTCAATGACTTACCCATATTCTACAATGTCAGTTCCAGATTTTATACAGGGCTTTTGTTTCCTCCTACAGTAGCTTAGAATCGTGGTCATAGGATCTCAATAATTTTTTTTGTTTTGTTTTTTTTTTGTTTTTTTGTTTTTTTCGAGACAGGGTTTCTCTATGGTTTTGGAGCCTGTCCTGGAACTAGCTCTTGTAGACCAGGCTGGTCTCGAACTCACAGAGATCTGCCTGCCTCTGCCTCCCAAGTGCTGGGATTAAAGGCGTGCGCCACCACCGCCCTGCTCAATAATTATTTTTTGAAAGATAAGAGGAGATGAATGATGAGTGATTAGAATTCCTTCTAGTTCTGCCTGATGGGATGCCGCATTTCGCAAACACGTCACCGCTTCACTTGTCAGTTCTGTGCCCAACACAATGGTGAGCTCTCTCTTCTGATCAGAGAAAAAAATGACTGGTTAAACTCTAAGCAAAGAGTGGTGCTTTTCAGCTCAAGACTGTGACAGCACAGAGCTCCCTGGGGCTACACATTCCAAGTTCATTATGTACCTGAGTGAAAATACCCTTGTGATGTCCCGCTCCGCATTCGATGGATATACTCCAATAATTATTTTTAAATTATATTCTTTTTCTTAACAAAGATGATGAGGAAGTCAGGGACATAGTGTCACTAATTGCCATTAACCTATGAAGAGATGTCATTACTTTATAGCTAAAGGAAACGTCATGATCCGCCATGGCCCATCAGTGAGGAAATGAAAGATGCTGAGAAAATACGATGTACCTACTCCACGAAACATGGTCCTTGTTAGAAAGCAGGGTACAGTTTGGTGAACAAGTTAACGAATATATTGGGGTCTCACAACAGCCAGCTTCAAGTTAACACACAGAAATAGCATAAATGAGAGGTTTAGAAAAGCCGTGTGTCTATCACAGAAGTCCAATCCGATGAGTTGACCGACACTGGGCTACGCATGAAAGGGTAGACTAACAGGGACCTATGAAATATAACACAATGTAGGTAATCATTAAAGTTTATGTAGTAGCATCATTAAAGTCTGGCCCTGCCTTGCCTCCAGCTCTTCACTGGGTGAGGGAACCAGCCAATCCGATCATTCGGGCAAAGGAATAGCTGAGCACAGCGTTCTTAGCTTTACCAACTCTCGGAGACTGTCGTCTTGAATAGGGACACATTTTCATTTGAATGTTGGTTTTGCTCAAACCATCTGCCTCTCAACCGGATACTCTTAAAGGTTTCTCTCTTCCTTTCAAAATTATTGTCTATTATTTTAATCTGTGGGGATAGAATAACATTGGTATCAGGTTGGGCTGGGGCTTAAAAGACAGTTGCAGATGATAAAGGTTTGGATAACAAATGTTCCCTAAAAAACATACATAGTAAGTAACATTGTGTGCAAAGGTCAGGATCTATTAAGAAATATATATGTGTTACTATTATACATGTATTATATATTATGTAATATAAATATATTTCTAAATAGAACCGTATATAGAAAGGGCAGGATATATTTAGGAATATGTATATTCACATATATATATACTATTATTACACATACATCACACATTATATAATATATATATATTCCTAAGTAGGTCCTGCCCTTTTCATATAAGGTTACATATATATGCATATATAATATTGATAAAATTCATAATATAATATATAATGAAAATTAATGGGGAAAGAAGGCACGAATTTAAAGGAGAGTGAGGAAGGGTACATAAGATGTTTTGGAGGCAGAAAGGGGAAGGGAGAAAAGTAATTATAATCTCAAAATTTAAAAAAAAAAAGTGCCTCATAGTCTCCTGCAGTCAGAGGCTTTAACCCCAGTGGTTGGTTTTGTTGGGGGAGTCTTAGGAGGCATGTTCTTTAGGAGGAAGTACGTCACTGGAGGCCGGCTTTCAGAGGAAGTACGTCACTGGAGGCAGGCTTTCAGAGTTTCAAGACTCAGGCTGTCTACACTTGGTTTGCCCTACTGACACTTGTAGTTCAAGATGTGAGCTCTCAGCTTCCTGTTCCTCTCACCCACCCGCTGCTTGCTGCCATAGTTCCCCTCTGGAAACATAAATCACACAAACTCCTTCTGTACGTTGCTTGGTCATGGGGTTTTATCCCAGCGATAGAAAAAAGCAAGTAAGACAGCAATCTGTCCTGAACCAATTTTTAAAATATAGAGAGGACTTCGGGGACCAAATAAGAAGCTGTGGTAGATTGACCTCTGCTTGTCTCTGTGATTGTTTGTCATGACCCCTTCTTGTTCCACATTTGATGTGGTCTCTCATTTCCAGGCCTTCTGCCTGCTTCTGAAACGAAGCAGAGTGAGTAAGATATCTTTAACGTGGGACATATTGGGTCTGTGCAGAAATGCATATCACTGTTCAAACGGCACTATTCAACACGCTTCACCATACTCTTGCAAATATTATTATCATAATAGACATGGATTTTTTTTTAAAAAAAAGAGGTTGTAAGTTTGAATTGCTATAGTCCAAAAATCTTTCTTCATGAGTACTGGTCCAGGACAGCCTATGGCCAATGTACCCTCCCTACCCAATCTTATAACGGTAGGAATCCCATTTCTGCCAAGAGTACTGTTCATCCCCAGTGCAGTTGTGACACGACTCTAAAGCATCCGAGATTGCGTGATATAAAAATGAACTCGACTCAAAATAAGAGTGTCAAATCTGGAAGCCAATTTCATGTGGTCCTTAGAGAACTTAACCAAGGGGTTGATGCCCAGGTTTATTTAATAACTTCCTCTCATCGGTGGCTCCACGTTCATACTCTCTTTTTCAGGGCTGTGAGTCTGTCAGATCAATATTTTGTAGTGAGATTGCAAGGTTTTGCTTTCATTGTAGATCTTTTTAAATTCCTCTTTTCCTTTCTCTGACTTGGTCTCCACTTAACACCCATCCACCTTTCCTTCTATCCCTTCTCCATCATTCCCTTCCTGTCTTAGCTCAACTTTGCCTTCTGGGCTCAAGGTGTACAGGTGTGCATAGCAACCATCTACAGCCACAAGTCTGGGACCTGCCACAGCGTGCTTGTGCCCCAAAGCCCTCCAATGCCAGAGCAGTAGGTGCTTCCTAGACACTGCTATAAAAACAATAGAAATGTCTGATTCCTAATTGCAAATTTGAGCTTTCCCCCCAGTGGTTGGGTCATATAGTACACTTATCAGTAGATTTGAGGACCCGCTATGTGTTTATGGCTTAGCCAACTTGAGATCTAAGCATGGGTTATAAACTCACTTTATGAGATGATGAGAAAGAGATTGAGCATTCTACTATGGAGTTTAAACATCCCACCACAACAGATGGCCTGTGCCATTTTGTACGGAGCATCCCTTAGGAGCAAACCCTCGTAGAGACTATTAAAGTTTCTGCTTGCGTGGGAAAACGCCATTTCAATATTGATGACGATACCTATACGACCTCTACTGAAAACAAAGTCAGCGAGGTTTTCCCCTTGGCACAGGGGGAGTGAACACTGAGGCAGGAAGTGTTCACCTGCCCAGCACGACACGTGTCTTTGAGAACTGAAGAAAAGGACAGACAGCTGGGTAACCCAACCGCGTCCCCCAAATACAAAGATCTGCTCAAGGAATAAAAATAAAATGGCAAGGCACATGACTCCTCAAAGGCACATATTTGATCTGAGTTGTTAAGCGTCGAGTGTTGGAATTTTTGAAGAACTGTCGCTATTTAATAGAGGTGAAAGTTTTCATGTGAACACCGCCTGTGTGAGTGCGTGTGTGCAAAGTTGGCGTGACACATTCTGCTCAAATTAGACTTCTAAATAACTAGTAACAGCTGCGGTGCTTGGAAATCGGTTGGGTGGCGACGGTGATGTCATGAGCTTATATAAGTAAAATAGGTGTACTTATCAGATGCGGGGCTGATGAAAAGGTCGTTCTCTGAAAGAGATAGCACACGGGCATTTTCACTCAGAGGCTGTAAATGCGCTCCACCTACAAGGCAGTATGCTTCAGCTCGTTAAATTTTTAGCCTCGTGTATCTTTGAAAAACACATAGGCCCATTTGGATAGCGGAGACAGGACATACACAATTATTTCACGAGAAATAATTAGCATGCGAAATTACCAGACACAATCGTGACTCTGTATTCACTTATAGCCCTCAGTCTTCATGAAAACTCTTGCTACACCGAAGACTTTCTCTTCGGTCCACGACGAAAATTGTTTAAAACGTCACCCGGAAAACAACCAAGTCTTCAGAACCACATGTGATTTTTCTAGAGGCATATGAGTAGCTAAATATAATTGTAAGAGCAATTAGAATTAATTAAATTAGTTAAATATATTTCCTCTTGTAAAACATTGGCCAAAGATGAACACTAAGGAATAATCTGCCTAAAAGTTAGGGCAAAACGCAATACAATTGAGCACGGAGAATTATTATTTAACCAACTTGCCAAGAATAATGAAAGAAAGTAATGTTATTTGGAGTAAGGAAATGAAGGAAAATTAAAATTAGGGGTGTGAAACATGAAGATTCCTTCCAGTTACTAGAGCCCTGACTCATACATAGGTAGATCTGGCTTCTCTTCACACTCATAGAGACAGGATTATGGTAGCAATGTCGCGGACTTATTTTGATATTGTTCTGTAAAAGATCAGGTTAATTATGCAAGCATTATTCATTTGTGAGGAAAGATTTCATGCGCGTTCTCGATTCAAGAAAAGCGCTTAAGAGATGAATTCATTTTCATTTTGAAACTCAAGATGCGGCTTGCAAAATGTCTTCTTCCAAGCCCTTAGCGAAGGAGGCGAGACTTGCGTTCAGAACCACGGAGAATGAGCCCTCTTCCATGGAAGCGCATTATCCTCGAGCGCGTGCTCTCTCTCCCTGCCATGCTGTCTGTCTCTAAAATCGGGGAGTCTGGTGCTAACACACTTCCTTCCCTGAATCATCAGCGACTCTCATTTCAGCTATTAAGTATTTAAAGACAGTCGTTGGAGAGCGAGTCTATCTCTTCTAATCCTGTGCAGGCTAAATGAAATTCAAGTTCTCAAAATGGCTCGTCATCGTAGAGGAGGAAGGAAGACGTGCCGAAGAGGACACTTGGAGGAAGAGTTGCTTCCAAAAGAAGCCGTGGTGATACAATATGGTAAGAGAAAAGAAAAAAAAAAAATGTTTGCTGTGTCCTCTCGGCTGGAGCGTCTCCTGTTTGGAGATATTTCACAAAATGATTTCACAGGCAAATGGTTTAATGTGTGGCCAGCCAATTTAGCCTTTATTTTAAATATATTCTTTATGCATATAGATATTTTGAGATTGCGCCTTCTGGAATGATTACTGAAACCACATTGAGAAGACATTATGCAGAAACATGGGTGTACGAACAGTTCATAGCTGGGGGAACTATGAATAGCGCCGAGTGAGTCTTGTTAGAGGGTTCACGTCCTGGTTATTTAAAAGAACGGCTTTGGTGGCATTGATTCGTTCTAGCTCTTCTCATTTGCATAGCCCTAAAATAAACTACGGAGAAACAATCGCACTCAACTTTTTGGGAAGGAATATTGACGAAGGTGTGCAAAGTTAGGGAATGAAGCAGGGGCTGGTCCCAGCAGAGGGCATCTCTCCTTTGCCGTCATGACGCTTTACCTCTAAGAAAATGCAAGCAAGCACCTATGTGATTCAGATTTAGGTATTCTATTGGCCAGTGTAACAGGGGAACATCTTGCTAGCTTCCCAGAAGTTTCATTGATAATTTTTTTGAAACAAAGTAAACAGGGTGTCATGGGTTGCTCTAATATTACACAATAATGTCAATTAAAGGTGATTATAGCACAGAACTAGACACCCCCAAAGTAACAGGAAAATGTGGATATAAATCAGTTTTTCTCTATACAGTTGTAAGTTTAATGAAATAAAACAGAAAAATAGTTTTGTCAAAATTTGAACATCTTCTTGTAAGAAATAGGGTCTTTGAACTGACTAGTGATGGACTCATTTATTAACACTTAAGTGATTAGGAAAATTTCTATTCCCATATATCAAAACAGCAAACTAAGCCGGGCGATGGTGGCGCACGCCTTTAATCCCAGCACTCGGGAGGCAGAGGCAGGCGGATCTCTGTGAGTTCGAGACCAGCCTGGTCTACAGAGCTAGTTCCAGGACAGGCTCCAAAGCCACAGAGAAACCCTGTCTCGAAAAACCAAAAAAAAAAAAAAAAACAGCAAACTACCTTTTATACAGTCGTGGTAGAGCTAGATGTATTGGCTCCTGCC
This sequence comes from Microtus obscurus, assembly GCA_963919715.1. Classification (NCBI taxonomy): domain Eukaryota; kingdom Metazoa; phylum Chordata; class Mammalia; order Rodentia; family Cricetidae; genus Microtus; species Microtus obscurus. The sequence goes on from CAWTZC010000381.1 coordinate 2,913,314, forward strand.
TGTCTTTCCGGAGATGGAGAGTTGGAAGCAAGAAGGTCACCATGAATTCAAGGCCAGCTTGACATTACAACGTGAGAACCTGTCTCAAAATGCAATAAGCAAACCAACTAACCAATACAGTTTTGGAAGGAATGGGCAATACTTTGATGACTTTGGTAGACACTGACTGATATTATGACATAATTTGAAGCATAGGTGTGCCTCTGTACACATTCATATCCATAATTTCGTACGCTGTTTATAAGGTCCCAAAGATTGCACTGTAACCCGCTGAATGAGGCTGAAGTTGTAGAACATCACACATATTCAAAGGGAAGTTTTCAGAGTCAAGGAGCTTATATTTCTAAGTACCTTCATGAATTACACGGGAGTATTTAAAACTGCGAAGGATATTCCTTGAGACCAGAATTCCCGTCTTGCCGTTCACATAATTGACATAATTAATTTAAGTCTCTGCATTTATTAGGACTTCACATTAAGTAGCAGGGTGAAAGTGAGAAATTACAACAGATGCAAAGTTTAAATTCCCATGCACAAATGATGTCCCGTGGATTTATTTTTCACAGGAAAGCGATTACAAATGAGCTTGTCTAAAATGAGTACAGGAAAGCGGTTAATGTTCTTACACAGTGTGTGAATCCTTACTCAGTCCTCTCCCTGAACACGCTGAAACAAACTTCCTCGTATCCACCCCTTATGCTATTGACTAAGGTGAATTCGTTTAAGTTAATTGCGACCAGTTAACAAACAAGTTGATTTCAGAATGTTGGTTATTCATACTCCATGCGAGTGGTGTAGTGGGTTCCAGGATTCTTTTACTCTGAATTAAACATTACATAGAGTATACATGTATCAAAACTTCTCTGTGCACCCACCCCACAAATATGTAAAATTTTATGCTGCTACAGATCATTTAAAATTACTAAATTTTTAAAAGAAAAGACTTCAAAGAAGCTAGTGCCGTGGTATTCAAATGGGTCCTGTGAAGCAGTATGTTGAGGTATGTGGTGGGAAAATTCAGCCCATGAACAGCAGGAAAGATGTTGGAGCAACATATGCCAATGAAAGAATCATTTGCGATCTCTTAAATGAACCCAAAAGATAGTATTTTGGGCTTTTATACAAAAAGGAGGATTTGACTAGAAATTGTAAAATCTTTTAAAACTATAGGAAATCACTATGAATACATTTGAAATTAATCTGCTCTGGTTTAATTTAGATCCATCCTATTCATTTTCATTGATGGATGTTAATCACTCAGTGATTATTTCTGCGAATAAATTTTTTTGTCATAAAATACGGGATAAACTTGAACTTCCGTGGGGAAAGGAAGTGATTTGAAGAAGATGCTAAGCTCAAATGATACATTTGGACAAACTTCTTGTTTCTTCCATCTATCAAATAAATTATTCAAATCAGCATCAAGTGAATGTAAGTCCTTACTATTCCTCCACTACTTTTTCAACACAGAGATGTGTTGCGTTTACTAAGTCCCTTGAGGACATGTTATTTAGGATAATAATCTCCTGTAAGTCATCCTTGACTTTCAGTAAAGTACCTGACCTGAGAGAGGTCAACTAGCTTTGAACCTAAGATTTCTTTAAGTGACCAAAGGAACAGAGAAGTTAGCAGTAATCAGCCTACGTTAGATGAGTTTGGGGGATTCAGTGGCTTGATTTCCTACCAATGAGAGGCTGAAGCCAGCGTGCAAATTAGAGATAGGAGGATAGCTAGTGTCAACGAGTCTTTGGTCTAATATATTCCAATCATCTTCATGTTCACTGCATTCTAAAGGGCCAAGAATAACATTTCCATAACTCAGTCACCATTGGAGGTAGCTTGCTTGAGCCTCATCAATTCTGATATATTTGTAAGAATCAACAGGTGTAGACAAAGACAACTCAGCCAAACCACTGCCGTATAGCTCACATTAACTGAGTCACTGCCATATTGTACCAGGAACTTAGGACACAAATACTGATAACACAGAGGCAAACAGCTGGAATAAAATAACGGAGAAAATGAAATCAATGACTAAGTCCTAAATTTACTGAAAAACAATGCTCTGGTTGTAAACTGTTTCCATTCCTTTTAGTTGTGACTTCCTGGGACTAACAGGAAGTGAGTTCTGAATTCCCCACCTTCCTGTAAAGGGCCTTGACCGTGAGCAAGGAGACAGCCGAGATGGTAGAAATTTTGTCTTTCTCTTCTACCTTCCTCACGGTAACTATGCTGGCAAACTAGAAAAGCAAGGATCTTTGGAGTGTTTGGTGTCTTGAGAACCAGGCGCCAAATATAAATCAAATCCAAAGCAGACTTTAGCAAAGCCTAAGTTCTTTAATACAGTGGCTGAAGAAAGGACGTCTATATATGAACTTGAGGACGGCCTCATCAAGGTCTTATTCAAGCCTAGGAACACAACAGAGAATTCCTATCTTGTCCCATGACCTCTACCTACAATTGTGTTCCATACTCAAGCAGTTAGGTAAGAGATTGCTCAGGAAAACAGAAGGTAGCTACCATGAGAACAACACTGAAGACAGTGGTTTATGTTGTGACCAGGACCGTAGCTGGAAACCCAAACATTAACGCAGATGCTGGTGCAACAGGCACAGAGATCAGAAACCAAAGGGGAGAGGGCAGTAAGAGTAGGGGGGTCCATATGGACTTCCAAAATCACCCCAAGGTCCTGATGAAAGATATATGCACAAAAAATCTTCATACTCGGGATAGGAAGAGGCAGAGAGCATGGGGTTCATATTGACATCCAAGTCCACACCTCCAAGGTCTTGATGAAAATTAATATGCACATATAATCTTCATACGTAGGGCAGGGGAGGACAGAAGAGGAAAGGAAGTGGAAGTGAGCACGTTCGCTGGACTGAGTTTCAATTCTGAATTCGTCATATTTCAAACAGGCTACAACTGAGATATCTTGGGTGGGAAAATGACTGTTTTTATCTCAAGGAGCAAATATAGGTACTCATGAGTGAGTTGAGCTCAGCCGGAATATATAGAAGGATTTTAAATCTGTTACAACACATAGTCATCAAAAAGAAATCTGGAAGGAGGATAAGGTACTTATACACGTCAGATACTGAAATATATCATTCGCTAACTATATTCTCTTCCAGAAATGGCATAGTTTCTGCATATGAGTGTTAGGTCTCAGGGAGCAAAAAAAATTATAGAAAACCAGCTTTCTACTTATACAATATAAATTCTTATTACAAAGCTGGCCTTTGACAGTGAAACATGAATGCTCATTTAGGAAAACTAATTTAGAACATATGACCTGCTAGAAATATGTGACGTGAAGACTCGAAATGTCTAGGTCTTTTCTTGGTCTCCTACGCGCTCTTGTATATGTCACATAACAGATCTGCAATCCAGTCTTTTAATTCGTGAAACGGGAGGCAAATTCTTTCAGATCAATCGCTAATCGCTATCATGGGAAGCACGTGATAGCATGTGAGAAAGTACGTCTAAAAAATAAGGACATAACTTCAAAGTCCGAATTCACTGTCACGAAGATGACTTAGTGTGTGACTGTGATCATTCATGTGACTACATGTGAGTAGCTGGCTCATGACGGTCATAGTAATCCCCAGTTTTTGTAACGCAGTGAAACAAAGTTCTTTTTATTGTACATGCTTCTTGGTCCAAGAAGGAGGCTGCCTTACATGTCCGTGTGGAGCCACAGGCCAACAAAATCTACGTGATCTTTATTGTGGCTCTATCAGGAAGTGCCATTGATGATGGAGTAAAAAAAAAAAAAATTCATCCCGAGTGAGGTAACCCAGACTGAGGAAGACAAACATGGTATGTACTCACGCATAAGTGGATATTGGAGCGTAAAATAATGCTACAATAAATATGCAATAAAATACATAAATAATAAAATAAATAAAAATCCAATAAAATATGCTACAGCCCATAGACCCAGAGAGACGAGGCAACAGCGAAGGTTCATAGGGTATGAATAGATCTCCCTGGGAAGTGGAAATGTAAGAGATTTCACGAGTGGACTGAGGGCCGGTGGGAATGGGAGCATGGACAATCCGGTTGAGGGGAAAGGGAGGGAAATGCTGAAAGAGACTACTGGAAAGGGGGTGCATTTGGGGGTCAATAAAAATCTGGCACAAGGGAATCTCCCAGGAATCCACAAGAATGCCCCCCACCTACAACATGTAGTCATATCGGATACATAGCCTGAACTGGACTGCTCCTGTGACCAGAATGGCGCCTAGCCCAATTGTCACTAGAGAGGCTTCATCTAGAAACTGATGGAAACAGAGGCAGACAGACAGCTAAACAAGAGGAGCTAGGGGAACCCTGCAGAAGAGGGGAACTCCTGACAGTGGGCACAGAGCCTACTCCTCATACTGGGTCTCCTTGACCAGCCTTACTACATGTGGAGGTGTTTAGTCTTACTGTAATTTGAAATGCCATGTTTTGTGGGTATTCAAGGGAGCCCTGCCTTTTCCTGTACAGAAACACAGAGGGGGCTTAGATTGAGAGGTTGGAACAGAGGGTGTTGTGGGGGAGGAACTAAGAGGAGAAGAGGGGACTGCAAAATAAATAAATGTATTTAAAAAGAAAGGGGTGCCATTAGAATGTGCTGTGTTATGGGGGAGAAGGTACATGGGGACTGTAAGCTCGCCCTGTAAGGTCATAAACTTCACAGGTTTCTCAAAAAAGTTAAAAGCAGAACCACAGTAAAATCCAGCAATCCCAGCAGTAGGTATACATACAGAAATTTAATGAATATGTTCAGGAGACATTTGCACTCATAACCATTGCATGATTTTCCCAGTGCCCATGGAATAAAATCTACCAATTCGTGTACCAATTGATAAAAAGATCAAGGAATGTAGTGCTTACACAATAAAATTTGACTTGGCCACTATAGAGAATGAACTCCTGCCATCTGTGGCAATAGAGATAGGGCTGGAAATCATTCTGTTAAGTGAAATACGGCAGACACAGTCCAGTATGGAGTCTCCAATGCGGGGTCACATAGAGGATGGCAGCAGAATTGTGTCTGCCAGAGGCTGGGGAGCATTGGGTGGAGAAAGGGGGATGGGCAAACTTGGTCCATAGGGATGAAAAGACTTGCTATATTCAAGTATAAAGAATGTGATGAAATAAACTAGTTTCATGCATTTAGAATTAAAATGTAAAATATAGACAATTGCAAAATGTGTAAAATATCAAAAGTTTTTTTGGCATTACATGTAGCATACACTCCCCAAATATTGACATACTTTTTACAAGCTAAAAATGTCAGATTATCAAGATACCATTAATAGAGGAAAAAGAAATGATAAAATAAGTAGACATTGGCAAGAGTATACGTATAACGGTTCTTGTATTTTAAAATTCACAAATAGTACATTGAAATTTGTAATATAAACAGGCACACAACATAATAGACAGGAAATAAAAGTTTGGGGTGATGGCAAGCGTAAGAACCAGTGGTCGAGCTCCAGAATCCACATGAAAAATCAGATGTCACAGCCTCGTCTTGTAAGTCCAGCTCTGTAGAGATGGAGACACGGGATCTCTACAGCTTTCCAGGGACACAATGTATTGAAAGGAAAAAGAAAGGAATGTCTCTGCAGAACAAAACTCAAGGTTGTTCTAGGGCTCCCACAAAGGCATGTACACACACATATGCACATACACACACACGCACACACACAGACACACATGCACATACACATACATGCACACACACATACACACATGCACACACAGAGACACACACACATACACATACATGCACACACACGCACACATGCACATGCACACACACACATGCACATACACATACATGCACACACACACACATACACACACATGCACCTGCACATATGTAAATACGCATGTGCATGCCCACAATAGATACAATCGAAAAAATAATTTTCTGACTTTTCACGACAGAGAAAATCTGAGTGTCTAGTAAATACATGGAAAGGTGTTCAGCATCATTGGTTTCCAGAGAAATTTAAGGCAAACCCCACAAACCCACAATAAAACACCATTACATGGTGCTCAGGATGGCTAAAGTTTAAAAAAAATAAACCATGAGATCAGCATTACTGATTTTTTTTTCTTTGCCTCAGGCTTTAATATGGTTTGGCACAGCACTGCTGCTAATTCTGTCCTGATTTAAAATCTGGATATTCGGTCATCGTGGATTTTTTATTACTTTTTATTCTTAAAGGTACTGATTAAAGTATTATTTACCTTGATTCATTGCCCTTTAAATGCACCCTTAAATTCTGTGCCACAAAAGAGCACTGCGTTTACTTCACCCTACTCCTCGCCTTACCAACTGGGCTACTTTGGTGACTAGAAGTTCCAGTGAAGGAACCTCCTTTATTCCGCTCTCCCTCCCCCGCCTTCTCACACCCGGAAAGACTCTCTCCACCTTCCTGGCTTCAGCAGCGACTTCAGGTTGTTTGCTCTTATCTGAGGACCCGGAGCTAAGAAATACAGATGAGAGAAGATGCAGGGTGTGTCCTTCCAGGTCCGGGTTACTCCGCTAGATACCATCTTTCCTAGTTCCATCCATTTACCGGAAATTTCCATGACTTCATTTCTCTTGCATCTGAATAGTGTTCCACTGTGTGTGTTCCACTGTGTGTGTTCCACTGTGTGTGCTCCACTGTGTGTGTTCCACTGTGTGTGCTGCACTGTGTGTGTTCCACTGTGTGTGTTCCACTGTGTGTGCTCCACTGTGTGTGTTCCACTGTGTGTGCTGCACTGTGTGTGCTCCACTGTGTGTGCTCCACTGTGTGTGTTCCACTGTGTGTGCTGCACTGTGTGTGTTCCACTGTGTGTGCTCCACTGTGTGTGTTCCACTGTGTGTGCTGCACTGTGTGTGTTCCACTGTGTGTGTTCCACTGTGTGTGCTCCACTGTGTGTGCTCCACTGTGTGTGCTGCACTGTGTGTGCTGCACTGTGTATGTTCCACTGTGTGTGCTCCACTGTGTGTGTTCCACTGTGTGTGCTGCACTGTGTGTGTTCCACTGTGTGTGCTCCACTGTGTGTGTTCCACTGTGTGTGCTGCACTGTGTGTGCTGCACTGTGTGTGTTCCACTGTGTGTGCTGCACTGTGTGTGTTCCACTGTGTGTGCTCCACTGTGTGCTCCACTGTGTGTGTTCCACTGTGTGTGTTCCACTGTGTGTGTTCCACTGTGTGTGCTGCACTGTGTGTGCTCCACTGTGTGTGCTCCACTGTGTGTGTTCCACTGTGTGTGCTCCACTGTGTGTGTTCCACTGTGTGTGCTCCACTGAGTGTGCTCCACTGTGTGTGCTCCACTGTGTGTGTTCCACTGTGTGTGCTGCACTGTGTGTGTTCCACTGTGTGTGCTGCACTGTGTGTGCTCCACTGTGTGTGTTCCACTGTGTGTGTTCCACTGTGTGTGTTCCACTGTGTGTGCTCCACTGTGTGTGCTCCACTGTGTGTGCTCCACTGTGTGTGTTCCACTGTGTGTGCTGCACTGTGTGTGTTCCACTGTGTGTGCTGCACTGTGTGTGTTCCACTGTGTGTGCTGCACTGTGTGTGTTCCACTGTATGTGTTCCACTGTGTGTGCTCCACTGTGTGTGCTCCACTGTGTGTGCTCCACTGTGTGTGCTGCACTGTGTGTGCTGCACTGTGTGTGTTCCACTGTGTGTGCTCCACTGTGTGTGCTCCACTGTGTGTGTTCCACTGTGTGTGCTGCACTGTGTGTGTTGTATGTGCCACATTTTCATTATCCATTCATCTTTTGAAGGACATTTGGTTGTTTCCTTTTCCTGGATATTGGGGCTCGGGTCTCTGTGAATACTGCTGAACAAGTCTCTCTATACTGCAGTATTGAGTCCCCCACGGGGCTGTGCAGCTGGGTCACGTGGTAGATTTATCTGCAGCTCTTTGAGGATTCTCCACACTGATTTCCAGCGTGGCTGCACAAGTTTTCACTCCCACTAAGAGTGAATAAGGGTTCCCCTTTCTCTATGTCCTCCCCCGCATTTTCTTCAGTTTTTCTTTTATTAATCTTAGCTCTTTTGACAATGAAATAAAAATCTCAAAGTTATTTTAATTTGTGTTTTTCCATAAGTGATACAGATGATGAGCACTTTTTGAGATATGTCTTGTCCATTTCTATTGCTTTCACTAGTAACTCCGGGATGACTCTCTGAATTCTTCATATAGTCGAGAGTTATCCTTCCAGAAACACAGCTAGAACAGCTTGTCTCCCATTCTATACGTCTCTTCATCACTAAACTAAGTGATTTTTATCTGTACAGGTGCTTTATATTTTATGAGGATATTGTCAATTTTTATAGTCCTTGGTTCCTGGACAAATAAATTCAGAAACAGGGAGAAACTTTAATGAGGATATTTGAAAAAGCCTTAGGTAGTTGTAGTATTTTATATTTACCTAAACATTATATATATGCAAATGCATATGTTTATATGTTTATACTTATATTTATAATATACATGCTTATAATTATATATTTGTGTTTGATATATATTATATATACACATAAAAATATCAGTCTAAGTATATATATAGCAAAAACTCCAGTGCCAGGCATGAGAAACCTCCTTTCAAGTTGTTGCTCTGAGTTGCCCGACAACTCCCAGACAACCTGGGCTGTTGCCACTGCTCCTGGCTGCTCCCTGAATTTGAAGGTGAATCCCTGTGCTGAAGACACCACACACTTCAGACATAGGACTCAGAAAAGTCAAGCTGGATCTTACCTGAGTGCCTGCTAATGTCTCACTCTCCGAAGGTCCTAGGCAAGCTGCCAAAGGGGAGAACTGATCACCAGGCCTTCCGGTGGAGGACTGACCACAGCGTGCCAGGCCCCAAAGGATCCACAAGCAACAGGAAGTAGTCTGAGACACTGGGCGTGTATTGAGCATATGAGACCTCAAAGCCAATCCCCTCAGTGACACACTTCCTCCAAGAAGGCCATACCTACACCAGCAACTCCCTGTGAGCTTATGGGGGCCAGTTAATCAAACCAGTACATCTATGCTATCTCACCAATACGGATGACTAAACAAGACCCAAACAATGACAGCACCAACGACCACGTGATCATGAAAGGGGAAAATTTCACAGGGCCCCACTACAGATGAAGAAGCTACAGGCAATGAAATAGATGAGAGAGGGAGAACTATCGTTCCAATGAGCCCCTAATTGTTTTTTAAATATCACGTTATCAGCCCTGCAATCATATATGTACATCAGCACTAAATGGACTCATGGTTATATTTACATATTTATGCATACATGTACCTATATATAATGCAAATAATAATAAAAAGAGGTCATGAATTTGAAAGGGAGTGTGAAGTAAGGGGGAACATGGAGCAGTTGGAGAGATGAAACAGAAGCAGGAAATAAGTAATTATAATTAAAAGTTTAAAAACTTTTTAAAAGTAACAGAATGCCACTGGGATGGCTACGCTTGCTGTCAAATTGACTACATCTGGAATTAACTAAACACCAAGCAACTTGGTACACCTGTGAGGGGTTTTTCTTAATGAAATCTTACGAAATAGGAAGGATCACCTTTAACCCCTGTCTTTGGAGGTAAGCAGATCTTGAATCTGGTCCACACCTTCTGGTAGCAGCCAACATAAAGGACATGGAAGAAGGAAGCCCTTGCTCCTTGTTGGCTTGCCCTGACTCTCACTGGCAAACTCGTTCCTTCGCTGGCATCAGAGCCTGCTTCTTTGGGATCCCAGCATGCACTGAAGACAGCTGAGATGTTCAGTCTTATGGACTGAGTAACTGCTGAATTTTTAGATTTTCTACTGGCAGACAGCCATTGATGAACTGGCTGGGTCAGAGTCTGCAAATCTACTCTAATAAATCGCATATGTATGAATATACATATTCATATATATATGTATATATATATATATAAGCATACACACACATATATATACACATACATAGATACTCATTCTATTAGTTCCGTTCCACTAGACAAAGCCCAATAAAACAACCACTGACAAATAAAAGAAAGAAATCAAAACTTCCTAAAAATAAAACTGAATCAAGAAAGGAACGTCTCATAATCGCTTTACCTTAACAAAGCATTATATGATTATTTAAAAAGAATAAAGCAGTTACCTAAGATAGTAAGACAACAGCATGATAAGAAGGGAAAATGGCAGAGCAAGAGCCAGCGATCGAACAATCAAGCGTCTCCCTTAGGAGTAGAAAATCAAAGAGGGAGCTACACGTCTGTCAGACCAAACATGGACAAATGTCAAAAGCTTGAAGGAATATTTCAATTCAGAGGAAAGCAAAACTGTGATGCGATTGTAGAAAACATATTCACTGTGTCTAAAGAGGCGAAATGTGTTTCTTTGTAGGGAGATAGATTCCACTGTTGTTGTTGGTTCTCTAAAGTTAAACTTTCCTTGAAATCCTGAAAGAAACTCTGTTGACCCATGCTTATTCATTTTATATATATATATATATATATATATATATATATATATATATATATACTGATTAATACATAATTATAATATATAATATATAACCATAATATATAATTAAATCCATACAAATTGGTTAAATTTCCACATATATATATATATATATATATATATATATATATATATATATAAAATTTTCACCTTCTATGAGACATTTTGCTGAATGCATTTGTTTCTGTGTCTTTGTCTAGTTTGCTATCGGGCTAGGATTACGTCGAATAATGAGTTACAAGAGATTGCTTTTCTTTCCACTTTCTGGAAGGCTTACACAAAATTGATATTATTTTCTCCTTAATAATGTGATAGGACTTACCAATAAAATCAACTTTGGTCTGGAATCGTGTTTGCAGGAATGTTCTTAGCTACAAGAGAAATTTCATGAATGAGAATTTTCAGTGAGTTTTGGGAGTTTGCAGATTTCAGGGAATTTGTTCATTTAAACAAAGTTGCTAATTGATTATCATTGTGCTGTTTGATATCATATTTACTCATAATTTTACTGCCATCAGTATATTTTTATTTTTCTTATTCTGTTTATTGAGTAAAATTAGAGGTTTGACACTTTAGCTAACTTTGAAACACTAGATTTTAGACTCATTGTTATTTTTTTCTATGCTTTTTCCATTTTGGACGTCAGAGTATTTTTATCAGAAGTTATTATTCTCCATATTCTGCTTAGGTGGAGCTTCATTTATGCTCTCTCTATACTTTTTAATTCTTTTTAAGTTGGAAGCTAAGAAATAGCCTGTTTTTAAATTTACAAAGACATTTTGTGCCAAGATTTTTCTCTTAATACTGTTTTACTCTGGGATATTTTTATTTTAACCAAATGTAAAATAATTTCTCATTTCTCTTACACAGTTATCTTAGACCAACAGAGCTATGTAGAAATGAGTCAGTTTCTAAGCCGGGCGTTGGGAGTGCACGCCTTTAATCCCAGCACTCGGGAGGCAGAGGCAGGTGGATCTCTGTGAGTTCAAGGCCAGCCTGATCTACAGAGTGAGTTCTAAGACAGGCTCCAAAGCTACAGAGAAACCCTGTCTCAAAAAACTAAAAAGAGAAATGTGTCAGTTTCTAAATATTTGAGAGCTTCTAAAAGTTTATTCTATTACTGACCTTTAATTCACAGTTCTCAGAAAACAGATATCACATGATCTGAATCAGGTTAAACATAATAAGGCAAAATACGGCCCAGACTTGTGACCAATTTCAATCAGTTCTCTGTGCCTTTGAAAATAAAGCATGGCTGACAGTGAATCGAGCTATTCCCCCATCATTTCCTCCAGTTCGGTTTAAGCTGAAGTAACAACCTTTCCTTCCTTTTATTTTGCTCTACTCCTGTTACGGTCAACTGCCAAATTACTCATTTGAAAAAAAAATCTTTCAGATCTGGTGTCTCAATTCTAATCCTAGTAAACCAGGGGATGTGGCGTCTTTGCAAGGTCGCGTGTTCAGATCCCTGTCCTCCATAAGAGCTTTCTGAAGTCGGGGTCTAAAGAGCACAGTTGCAGAACTAACTGGGTTCTGATTCCCCGCTTCAGGGGCAGGTCAGCTGGAGTTGACGGCCGATGGGGAGAGGAAGTGAACAGAAGGTACAAATGGTTGTTCTGCTGTTGTATTCTCAAACGCTGAGTCACCACGTTTTGAGGGAGCGTGTTTCAAACCCAGAGCTGTTCGAAGACACAACAGACACCAAAGCTGGGTGAAGCAGCGCTCTTATCTCACGGTTTGGGTCAGGGGATGACCACATGGTTCTACTAGAGCTAATGAACTCCAGGAAACTGCCAGGAAGCTGTGGGTTTTTTCCCAGTGGACCCAAGAAAGACTGCCACAGAAATCAAGACAAATAGAGTCAACATTAAACAGGCAATAGGAGTCCACACAACAGCTTCATCCCCAAACTGTATGCACTATTGTTTCCAGCCATGTCTGAGCTGTGTAGTTGTTACATCATTTAATGTCTCCTATTAAATTCTTTAGAGTATATGATCGATTATTATAATCCAAAGGAGCCCTAATTTATAATATTCTACCAAATAGTTTTAATTTTCTCAACAGAATGGGAAAAGGAAGGAAATAAATATCAAGATAAATATTACCAGATTGAAAAATGTTAAAGAAAAAGGTCATAGGAACCCAAAACTATAACCAGGAATCCTATAGCAAGGACCACTGAAATATTCCCAATGGCAATTTTTTTCTGCCCAATAAAAAGCCCAGAAGATGAAATTAGCTGACCACCATTAATATTCTCCCATGACTGATGATACGGAAGTCTGTGGCTAGGAATGAAGAATAAACCCAATTCTAGGTGTTATGCAGTCAGTAAAAACACAGATATGGAGAAGGAAACCAAGGATTTCTCTGTGAGCTATTAAGAGGAAACTTAGCAGTGCAAAGCCAAAACAGCACCCAGGGGAATTAGGTCAGGATAATCAATTGTTTTATACTCTTCTGGTGATCACGATAAAGACCTGAAGGGTAGAACATTATCAGGAAGATGCTAATGATCAAATAATATGTGCCTAGGCATACTAACAATGAAGCACAAAGAACATCCACTCTTTGTCTTGCAGCTACAAATATCACACTTAATATTCACAGCCCAGCTTTTCAATGCAAACATTTCTTTATTATAGGCAATGGTAGAACATGATGGTTTCTTTATCAGTCTCTTCATGGGACAGCAGATGCTATGGGAGAGCATACATACATACTTACATACATACATGCATGCATACATGCATACATACATACATAGAGAATACAGTGACCACTGCCCCCAACTCATGACATCCCACATGATCTTCAAAGGACTGAACACACATGTACTCAGAAATCACTTTTACAGGAAAAAAAATTAGGAGGATACTATTGTGCCCACTTTACAGATTGAGAGAATCTGGTGCCCATAGCCAACCTGAAGAACCTGTCAGAGCCACAGGTGTAATCCAGAGCCTAAATGCTAGTTCGACAACGCAAACGCCTGCTATTCTCCAAAACGCTGTGTTCCTCTTAAAACGGAGAATAGGTGTATAAATAAAATATCTGCACATAATGTCCCCACCCCCAAAGAAATGTCAGACAAATGTAAAGGGGGCTTAGGGGCTTAGGGGCAACCATGCTGACAGGCAATGGTGTGTGAACATGATTTAATGATTTACATTGGTTTTGGAAATGCAAAAAATATAAAAAAGATTATGTCATTGTCTTCCCCCCAAAATAGTCCTCCTCTGAATTGAACAAGCCATGCCTGCAATATTGTGCATAATTCCTCAAACCATGATTTAAGGTGCAATTTGACATCCTTGAGCATGCTGAGACTAATTCAAGTTGAGGAAGAAGGAAAAGAAAAAATAAAAAGAAAAGAAGTGGGTGTGAGATTAAAGATAGAAACGCATAGAATGGATACAGTGCATTCTTTAAAATCAGGGCAGCCTGTGAGCAAAAAAAAAAAAAAAAAATCAAAGCCATTCGCCATTGGCCAACATAATGATTGCAATGTATTTGTAGTATTTGTAGCTCCATCAATTTCAGAAAGACCCCATCTTTTTTTTTTTATTTTTAAATTAATTTATTATGTTTTCCATTATTTAAAACAATTTTCAAATTCAAATACACTTTGATCATATTCTTCCTCTCCCTCAAGTCCCTTCAGATCTTTTCCCCATCACTACCCACCCAACTTTAAGTTCTTTCTTTAACAAGAAGCAAAAATCCTGTACAACAATAAAATCTTCCAAAACTTAGAAACAAGAAAGTCATACCAAGAAAAGAAAGAAAAAAAGATTGAAAACAAACAAAAAGCCCAACTTGTAACCAAATAAAGCACAGACAAAATCCTGTGGAGTCCAACTATATGTTGTTGGTCAATTACTCCTGAACATGAGGCTTGCCCAAAATTAGTTGACATGCTCAGTGTCACTCATCGTAGAAAACTGATTGTCTCTCCCCTAACTGGTATAAGTGATAGTTCAGTTGTTAACCTTTTTTTCTTTTTTTTTTTTTTTGTCAAAGCCTCCGTTTATTAGGGACAGGGTAACGACTTATATACCCCCCTGAATGAGGGCTTGGGGAGTAGGGCACAGGAGCATGGAATCTGGCCGCGTGGTCCCAGTCACGTAACCTACATCCGGTCAGGTAGGCCAAGAAGTCAGGAGTTGCCACACCTAGTTCCCTGGATAGCTGGAATTTAAGGCAGTTCCGCTATCAGATTAGGTTCGTTAGCAATTAGCGAATAGCTAATTGGGTGTGGGGCAGGTTTTGCCAATAGGACTATTCTTAACATAATTATGGGTTTGGGGTTCCCTGCAGGCTCCCCAAGGTGATGGTTTCTGTAACAATCTTTAGGGGGGAAACGGCTCCCAACATATTCCTCCTTTCTTATATAAAGGCAAGTAGTTATAGGTGGAGGGCACCAAGACAGAGTCAACCATGGTGTCAGATCTAAAGGAGAGGGGACTGGGACAAGGAGAGACCCTCCTCTCGACTGGTGAAGTAATTAACCTCTCCTGGGAACAGAGGGGTGCCTTATGAGTAGCATTAGTTTCTTGGAGCTTCTCAAATAAAAGGTATCTAGTAGGATTAAAGTAAGCAGATCACAGGGCACCCTGTCTTAGGCTATGTGGAGAGCGCCCTCGTACCTAAAAACCATGCCATGTTGAGCCGGCCTGTACGGCCTCTGTATGGTTTGAAATTTAGGTGAGGATCCACACTAACTCCCGTCATTGGGCCCCTGTATCTATCATTAATGAAAAATCTGTGAGGTGCTCCTTAAACAAAAGATATGATATAATTTTGGCACCAATAACTCCATCTCCAGACAAGAAGAAAGGGGCACCTTCCAAACCCAGTATTCACCTTTTAGTCTGGCCCATGGTATGTCCTCCTTCCTAAATGCCTACTCCACAAAAAGTTACGTGTGCTTGCCTGTCATCAATTAGGGAGGTGAAAAAGGGATCAAAATCTAAAATTCTTAACATATGCATTAAACCCAAACACTTTACAGCATGTGTCAAACCTTTCCCAACATCTATAAGCAGTTACAAATATCATTAGATCAATTTCAGTAAGAGTACAATGACATACATTGTTGTCAAATACCACCATTTCCAGACTCTGAGCAACAGTCACAGGAACCCCAATCTTTCCCCTTCTTAAGTGAAGAGGTTAGTATTTTAAATCTTTGGGACAAAGACCCCATCTTAATGCATTCCTCTCATTTTACAAAAAGAAAATTAGGCTAGGAAGAGGAAAGGACACCATTCATAGACATTCCTTTAAGGGTGTGGCCTATACGACATTGTCCATGTTGCGGGAGATGTCCCCATACCCGGGAATGTGTGGACACAAAGATTGGAGTCCCAAGTTTATTATTTTTAAAATAAAACTACATGAAATCTAGGGTATAACAGTATTAGGGTAGATTTTGGCCGAGCTGGGGGTATATATGACCAAAATAGGCCATATGAAATTCTCAAATTATTAAGAAAAATCTCCCCAAAACTTCAGTGATGGAAGGGAGTTTCCCCTACTTCACACAATTTAAAGGCAAAGTAGATGCTGTATTTATTTCTAGAGCCACCATTTTGATCTTCCTGGTAGACTGCATCCAAGGGGTTTATTTATTGTGATTGGTTTAAAATTGTTGATGTAAGTTATACTAATTGGAAGACTTCATCCCCAGGTGGTAGATCACTCACTTCATTGTTCCACTTTAAAACAAAATACGGATTCTTATGCAAGTAATAGAGGCACTTGGCTCACACACACTTTTTCCTAGTACCTAAAGCTGTAGGGAGACAGGTAAGGGGCTCTTCCTCTCCCTGTGGTGCTAGTTAGATATTAAACATCATGAAACACATTAAATACCATTAAAAATAACTATTAACATTAATGATCAGTCCTTTTTGAAAACCATCTTTCTAATGCTTGTTTTGACTGTAAATAATTTAAGATGCCAGGGAATGGGGGATTTGACTCCTTTATTAACAGCTGTGAGATCCTCTATCATGCCCTAGACCTTGGGTTAAACACTGTCAGCCTGAGAGTCAGCTGGACTACTCTTATACCAGCCCTACACATGTTTAACAGTCTAAAGATGCCTTGAGAAGTTTGCACAACTGAAGACAGATGCTAACAAGAAATCCCACACCAGCTCAGAATTGAGTATAATAAATGGTTATTTATTTAGGGGTAGACTTACAGATCACAGTCCTCTGCACAAACGGGAATACAGGAACCTAATCCAGCAGACAGGAGAGAGAGCAGGCAAGCGCTTTACATTGACATTTATAGCATAAGAGGCCACGCCCAAGTGGGCTGTAACTTAAAGGCTACTGGCTGAAGGATTTCCTACAGCACCTCCCCCTTTTGTATAAATAAGAGAATTATAAGCCTAATACAAAATTATATATAATAAGGACAAATGTAAGTATAAAAATTAGAATTACAACCAGCATAAACAATATCAAAGAAGCGTGAGAAATGTTTCAATAATTATCCTATCCTAAGGAGTCTAAATCTTGTATTATAAATAACTTGGCCAAGTCAGGACAGGAAAGCAACGACAACTATCTAATCTTCAACCCCATCAAAGATCCGAGAAGGGAAATAATATTACTAAAGTAAACAGGAAGTGCAATCAAGCAACTTCCAAAATGTGCAACAAATGACAGAGACACTGGCTACCTGAGCAATCACCCAAAGTCTCATTTGCAACATTGGAGCAACCAACTTTGGCTAAGGCCTAGAGTAACTGACAGACCATTTTCAGAGGCAGGAAATGTTTCAAAACCATCTTAACCCTTCTTGGAAAGATTTGACAATCTTTTTTTCTTGTATCCTGCTTCCAGTCAGGACACTGTACACTTGGTCGGTGGTCGAGGCATAGGCAGTTCCTTGCTCAAAGGCCAGTTCTGCCAAGAAAAAAAAAAAAAAAAAAAAAAGCTCCCAGTGGAGTGTCTTCAGTGCTCAACATTCTCTCGGGAATAGATCGGTGCTGCCAGGAGCAATCGTGTGTCATATCAATAGAACCCTAAATTATTTAAATGCCATATTCTACAGCCCTTTAAGTGGTTGAAGATTACCTATCTATGCAGAATACAATCTCTATGTATCTAAAGAACCTGATTAGTCTAACTATAACTATAAGTATAACTATAAGTATGACAAACATGGATGACTATTGACCTATAAATCTTAATACCTATATAAATTAAAGACTAAGACCTCATATTAGAATATTAAACAATCATTAAACAACTGTGAAACATATGAGCACAATGACCTCAAAACGTAAACAATGTATATGTATCTTGATCAGAGGCACAAATGTATATTGCTAGTGATATAATTGTTATATAATTAATATATCCTAAAAGTGTATCAATATACAAAATGTCTTAAGCAGAGGTAGAAGCATGCATGCATACAACATGACATATAACTTTGCTTAGGTGTACAAATATTGTAAACAGAAATAGGAATATTTTCAATATATTTTGAATTTGTATCAAATATGCAAGAATCTATACCAATGTAAATTGCCTATAAATAATAGCTCACAAGTATTCACTCTATTACTCACTATTATTAATATGAGTAAGCTCACACTAATCTACCAATTACCCTATCCAATTTCCCTCTTTTTTTCAAAGAGATCCCTGAGCTTACATTGGTTCCAACCCAACCCCCAACCCTATACCAATTATAATCAACCTCTAATTGATGCCCCTAACCCTGAGAACAAACTTTGTTGGGAGAGGGATCCTCATAGCTGCCGGAGGGGAAGACGTGGGTTGCCAGGTGGAACCTTGCCAGTAGGCCACAAACCTCATGGCAAAATATAAAATAATGGAAATGGGTTAATTTACGATATGAGTGATCCCGAAATACAGTTAAGCTATTTGCCAAACAGTATTGCAAATAATATAGTTTCTGTGTGACTATTTCATGGTCTGGGCGGCCGGGAAAGAATAAGCAGTCTCCTACAACACATGACAATGACGACTGCTTGCTGCTTCTGCACAGCCCCGACTGTCTAAAGCGTGGCCTTAACCACGACTGCTGATCTTTACCTGTAACTATTTTCATCTGGACCAGAGGAGGAACTCATTCTCCGATCCCTCAGCAGCGGGAATGTTGTGTGTGATGCAAAAGGGCCGAAGCTGTTGCTCCTGCAAACACAATCTACTTGTGGGAAGAGCTGGGGGAATAGGGGTAAACACTCTTTATGAGGCAGGAGATGCCCTAACTTCCCCACCGTAATCGTCTTTAATGTGTTTCACAATGTTTAATACCTATCTGTTGTATTGTGACATTGACAATAATACTATAGTATACCTCTTTAGTGGTTTCTTCTTGCTTCCTTTTGATAACCCATCCTTAATAGAATAGGCTGATCTGGTAAGTTGAAGGAAGAAGTGGTGGTAGTGACCACACAGCAGGACTCTGGCAGTATAGACATGAGCGTGGCCATAACACAGTTGCGGAAGTGGTCAGTAGCCTTGTAGGTCATGAGAGGAAGTAACAGCAGAGACAGAGGTAATGGAACATTAGCCAAGGCTGGTGGCAGAAGCCATTGTAGCTAGTGGTGGCGGCCCCTGCAGCATTATCAGTGAGAAACAGGATGGTATTGGGTGAACTGGAGGGCAGTCAGTGAGGAGGAGAAAGTACAGAGACAATAAGAAGGCTCATAGCACTTAGATTAAATACAGTAGAAGGCCATTGGCTGCTGAGCAAGTTGGAGAGGGATGCCAGCAAGTAAGGGGCAAGACGCTCAGAGATCTGAGCCCAAGATGGGTAAGAGAAACCATTACCAATGGCTGGGGAATCCCGCCACATAGGCCTAGTGATAGAAATGCTAACCAATAGCAAGTACTGAGAATCCCAGTTCCCTAAACTGATGCCAAAGTCGTAACACTTGTTACTGCGCAGCTAAATGTCCCAGTCCCCCAGTGTCACACATGGCCTGTTACACTGTTACCTGCCGCTGGGCTAAGGGTCACCCTGTTGCCGCTTTAAGCTGTCTGCCCCTGCTGTTCACTGACGTCAGAAGTCAAGCGTTACAAAACCTGTGGATGATCTGAGCGAGAAGAGTTTCTCCCTGCCCATCCATGACCTCATTTTGATAGAGCGAAGGGACCCTGGCCAGCTGAGTCGTACCAGTAGCTGAGGCCACTCCCGGGGACTCGGCCTTGCCAGTAGGCTCCTTCATGTGGGAGCAGAAGCAGCTGAAGGGGAAGCAGAGACGGCAAAGTCTTAGAACACACCCACGCAATTGCCTCCCTGCTCCTGAACATCAGCTGTTGAGCAGGGGAATGAAGCCAGAATTATCACCAGCTGTTTCCCAAGCTGTTTTGGCAGCGATTCGTAAGAAGAATAGACTCCCCAGGCATAGTCTTGAGTAATGTTACTGAAACAGAAGCCCTGTCTCCAGAAACATGCAATACAGAAAGGAGACAAGTGGGCTCAATTTTGACCTTCCGATTTGCAAGCCAGACTTCTCCAAGACACTCTACCAAGCTCGGAGCCTAAGATTCACAGAAGTGGCCAACACAGGAACCGAACATCCTCTTCTGATGTCTCTGTGGATCTTTGCCTCTCATCCCTCTTATTAACTAAATCCAACTAGACCCGGTTTTGACACATAAGTAGGGTAAGGAGTTGGGCGATTAAACCGATTGGTTTGTTTCCATCTTAGCTCCTGTTAATTACGATTGTAATAAATGACTTTGAAATGTGTCAGCGACTTCTCCTAAGTAGGAAATGGTAGGTCAGAATGCAGTCACGTGTTTCCCAGAATTGGTATAATACACATGACACCGCAAGTTTCCACCTTGAGGCAGCTCTGACAAGACATTGTATCGATGAGAATGTTTTAAGTACATGTACGCAACTCCACACGTTGCTACCACCCTTGCTCTGCCTCATACTGTTTTAATAGACTCGGTATAAAGTTCCCAAAGACTGCAGTAATCAATATGAAAAAATGATCGTTGCCCATTGGGCACTGTATGAATTCATTTAGAAACACGTCACTTGGGTCGCTTACAACAAAGGATATTTGGAAATTAAACACATTGAGCCAACAGTCCCATAGCAACAAAGAAAGTTGCGTAAAATGCAGTTTCCATCCTAAAAGTTGACTGAGAAGTCAGAGCTAAGAGAAAGGCAACTGACTCTCCTTTCCCTTGGAGGGCTTTTCCAAAAACACTCAGGCTCTCTCACACGGCTCTGTGCATGACTGCTTTCTTGCCAAATCTAACTTGAAATATTATATTCTAAATATATATGTCACATCATTGCGACTCTCTTTCCCTTACTTGAATGAGGTCTGGCCAAACATTTTCCTGGCAGTTGTTCTAACTAGAAGAATACATGAGGTTACAAGAGAGCCGGCCAAAAATTTAGTAGGCTAACTGCCACAGAAGACTATGAAGATATTTATTTGATCAATATTAATAGGCTTTATGAGATCGTCTGTACAGCACAGGAAGAAGAAAGAAAATTTCAGTCTG
This sequence comes from Microtus obscurus, assembly GCA_963919715.1. Classification (NCBI taxonomy): domain Eukaryota; kingdom Metazoa; phylum Chordata; class Mammalia; order Rodentia; family Cricetidae; genus Microtus; species Microtus obscurus. The sequence continues at coordinate 2,934,357 of CAWTZC010000381.1, forward strand.
GCAAAGTACCACTATGAAGTTAATTCATGGGTTTATTTTAGCTAATGATGCAGAAGAAATTTAAACATGTAAAAAAAGGGGAAAGGTACATTCATTTACAATAGCAATGAACTGGGGTTTCTTAAAAGAAAAAAAATGATTTATTCCCCTATTGCTATGCCCGTTGCCTTCAGAATGCTGGAGATCTGTGCATGCGTGTCTTTTATTTCTTCCAGCTACCTTATCACACAAGCGAGGACCTCCACTGTAAGGCTCACTAGATGCTCCAAGAGCTCACATCCTTACCTTGAGCTCAAGAAGGACAGAAAGAGTTTAATCTATGCATGACGTTAGCACTGGGCTACCTTTTTATTTTTTTTTTTAAATCAGACTGAGAAAACAGCTTCATTTTCCCCTTTACTTAGAATCTTCCCCTCGTCATGAATGGATATTAAATTTGTCGTAAGATTTTTCTGCATCAACTAAAATGATCATATGTTTCTCTTCTCTCAGTCTGTCAGCAGAGTGAATTCACCAGATTGTGTTGATTCTTTTTCAAAAGTTAAGACGGTCTTGTCTATGTAGGGTAACTCCTACCTGGTCATGTACTATTAGTCATATGGTTGACTCTAATTTAATATTTTCCATCAATGCTCCCAAGGGCTTTTGTGCCTATGCTTTCATTGTCATTGGTGTGTTTCTTGAGGCGGGGCATGTTAAGGTAAAGCTTGCTTCATGGGATAAGTTGGGAGGTGTTCCAACCTTGTCTTAGCAAAATTCTGCTGCCTGATAAATTGAATTAATTCGGCATTTATAATCTTATAATCCTGCTGAGTCTTACGCATAGGACATCACCAGGCTTTCATCAAAGGGTCGGCCAAGACCCATCCCCTCCCTCTCCCCCTGCTTCTTCTCTCTTCCCTTCTGTTTTTTTCCCAGCCTCCTCTCTTTAGCTGTTTTCTCCTTACCCATCTTTACAGCCCTTCCAGAATATAGAAGCTGTTCTTCCTAGAATCCTGTGCAAAGTCAGACCTTCGGAGAGCTTTCCAGTTCCTGGTCCCAGAGTCATTTGCTCTACATCAGCATCCGACTCTACTCAATATCTGATAACTTAGAAGCTCTCCCAGTTTTCCCTATGGCAACACAAATCGTTCACAGCCTAGCTGAGCTCCAGGAACTGTGCGATGCTGTGGCAAGCATGTGTCCTGTCCCCGAGGCCTGTGTGTTTGAACGCTTGGTCCTCGGAGAGTGGCGCTGTTTTGAAAGGTGTGGACATTTATGAGTTAGAGCCTTCCTGGAGAAAGTGGATCACTAGGGTAAAGTTGAGTTTTCACAGGCTGGCCCAGCTTCCTGTTCTTTCTGTTTCCTATGTGTGCAATGCGATCAGCCATTCCCCTGCACGGTTGGTCATGTTTCCCTACCACGTACCCCAGAACTTTAAGTCAGAATGACCCTTCATTCCTTAAACTACATCTTGTCAGAATCGTCACAACAGTGAGAAAGGTGACTAATACACACTCAGATTTGTGGGCCTCTCTTTTCCTGGTCCCTCAGATTTGTGGGCCGCCTTTTTCCTGGTCCCTTGGGTTTGTGGGCTGCTCTTTTCCTGGTTCTGGGATGTTTCTTCACATACGTGACTTGGTTCATGCTCAGTGAAGACGATTTTCCTCTGCGTGTTGCTCTCTTCTGCCCAGAACCTTGCCTCAAGTCTCATCATTGTGGCCAGGACTAACTCAGTCTTCTCAAGAGGCACAGAACCCTGGAATTTTATAGGGTTCCTCCTGTCCTTGTTCAGTAATTTAGATAACTGCATATAGGCTAGCATCTGTTGGCATTCACTCTTGAGGGTCTGGCTTTCTAGTCACCCTACACACCATTCTAGAAGTCTGATTTTAAAAACAGTATCTTTACAATCCTAATACTTGTTTGAGACTTGTTCAATCAGACAGCGTATTAATTCCAAAACTATATTTTATTAACGCACTCAGAGCTGGACTAAAAGCTAATATCATTGTCTCAAAAAGTATTATAAGAAATGACAAAGAAAGTGTGCATATTAGTGAGTTTGTAGAAGCCAGCTATCAAAGGGTAATATCCATACTCATTTTTCTAGGAGAAATATTAGTTTTAATAATCATCTTTCCTCTAAACTCAAATGAGAAGTGGACATAACAAAGGTCTTTGAGTATATTAACATTTACAAGAAGCTTAGATGTCCAGCTCTTAATGTTGAACAAGTTTTATGACTAATGAGAGGCAAGAATCTTTTAGTTACCAATTATAATTATTTACATTGTTGGGCAATAATTTGAGTAATTAAATAATTGATCTCGCTTTAATTTTTTTAACTTTTACAAATATTGATCTTGGTTGGAAATGTCCTATCTTTTCTTTGACTAATGAATAAAAAGATGCTAACCTTTATTCGTCTTCAACGGGAACACCGTTTTGAACAGCATTTCCAAGGACACTGAACAGTACAGAGGTTCTTTAATTGTGTCTAAGATCAAGGCAACTGAGAATCCTTTCAAATATATTGTATGGCTCCAGCTTAATGTTGTAAAATATTGGAATAAAATTGACAGATTGGATATGTGGTCACTGAAAACTGGCTTTCATTTGTGCTAACACCTTGGGCATCTTATGCAAGAAGATCACCCCTTCCTCTCTCTCTCAAAGTGGATTGATGCTTTTCTTTGGAATATAAAGTTTAAAAGAATTCAGTCTATAATTTTGCCAATCTGTGAGCTGGCATTTAGTGACATCTATAACATGTGCGTAATATTATCCTGACTTGCAGGCCATTCACTTCTGCACTCACTGCTGCTCATTGCATAGACAGCATCTACGCATTTCTGCATTGACTGCTGCTCACTGCATAGACAGCAACCACGCATTTCTGCATTGACTGCTGCTCACTGCATAGACAAGCAACCATGCATTTCTGCATTCACTTCTGCTCACTGCATAGACAAGCAACCATGCATTTCTGCATTGACTGCTGCTCACTGCATAGACAAGCAGCTATGCATTTCTGCATTGACTGCTGCTCATTGCATAGACAAGCAGCGATGCATTTCTGCATTGACTGCTGCTCACTGCATAGATAGGCAGCCACGCATTTCTGCATTCACTGCTACTCATTGCATAGACAGCAAACCATGCATTTCTGCATTGACTGCTGCTCATTGCATAGACAGGCAGCCTTGCATTTCTGCATTGACTGCTGCTCACTGCTTCTCTGATTAAAGCCAGAGTCACAATGTCAGAAGATTGATTTCATCAGAAGGACATGAAATTTTAAGTCTCCAATATCAAGCAATTTCTGAAATACTACGTCTAGTATAATCAAAGCACCATATAAGAGAGAAATCTGATTTCCACTGACCAAGTTAAAGGCAGGTAATGTTTTGCCAATAAAGAATGATGGTAATATAATGGCCTCCCAATGTTTTCCATGATTGCTCTCAGGGTTGAGCTTTGCCACTTTCTTTCGCTGTCCTTGGTCTGGTTCTGGCCAATAAGGACTCTCAGGATGCTGACCCCTACTCAAGAAAGTTTCATCAGCACCACGAGAAGCAGGGAGAACAACGGGTAGCAAACAGCCCACACTGTTTGCAGAAAGCCACGTGCACTACTGGGAAGCCCATCTCTACACTAAGTGAATCCATCTCCAAAGTCTCCTCTTCAGAAAGAGGTTAACAATGAAATTTCGGGAGCCACTACGTAGTCAAACTGGATCTGATCACACAGACACATATTCTTTGAGTGGGTTCTTTGATGTCTACAAACACGCCCTTTGAAAATGCCCTTCCCCCCTTGCTGGCGTATCATCAATAGATGTCCCACGATGCTTTGCACTGTTTGTCATTTGTCCTCTTTTCTACCCGGCCATTAACAAAGGAGCATTGGGTTCCTCTGTTTAGTCTCTCGTCCTGATGGGAAGCAAGATCTGAAGCCCCAGGGCAGGTTTTTCTACAATGCCCTCTACTTAGTCAAATGTTGAAATTACAGTGTGTGGTTTTCAAAACATCTTTGAATGTTCATCTTTATTCAAATATATATTATCTTTACCCAGAGAAAATTTGGGAAAATACATTAAAGGCGGCGTTTTCAACATCTTTTCAAAGGCAAAAGATAATCTGCTTGCAATTCGGCTTTTTTCTCAAATTGAATTATGTAAGATTGGATGCCCTAATATTGATAACTTCATTTCCTAATTAAAGAACAAGAAATAGTTTTTATTTAGAACAATTTTACATATGAGCAAAAATGAGCAGGGAATTAACAATTTAAATAATTCCATTCCAATTGAAGACATGCAGCCAACAGAATGGGAACTTAAAATTACACTGTGTATCAAAAATTGTCTTAATGTCACTTCCCATAATTTTGGTTACAAATAGCATATGGTTTGTATCCTCTTACCAAAGCCTTTCTATGCACATTCAAAACAATACCAGCATTCTGGTCTCTTCCCAACTAGTCATTAGAGTTCCTTCTTTAGAACAAGAAACATCCTCAAGTAGACCAGAATTGCCCTTCACAGTAAAAATAAAATGTTCATCTTTTTATCTCCCAAAGGCATCGTAGAAAATACAGTTATTAAAAAAAAGAAAATACAGTTATTAAAAATAAAGACAGTAGAAGTTTCTTTATTCTTTGAAGCACTGAGTATCTGTCGTTGACACAATTCATGAAAGTCTTTTTTTTTTTAAGAAGTTGAGATTTAGGTCATGACATGTATCTCTCAAATAAAAAGACATTGAGAACTGAGAACAGGGCATGTTTTGAATTAAATGTTTTGGGTTTATTTTTTTAGGAAAGGATTTGTTTTCTTATCATTTTGCCTCTGATTCCTACTTGCGTAAGTTAGCTACAGTGCCCACATATTCCACATAAGGGAGTTATGAGTTATTCCCCCAGATGAAGGCACTCCTCCCAACCAGCATGCCCCTATAGATTATCCTCTCTGGGTGGGAGAAACGTTTCCGGGATCAGATAAACTTAGAGACTTCAGGTAACACTTTGTCTTCTTTACAATTCTTAAAAAGTCAAAATGCACATTATCGCAGACGAGGAGGAACCTTTTAGAAAGAGAAATTTCGTTTTGTTTATGTTTCCTAAGTGCAGAGGTTCATGGGGACCCGTGTAAGTTCAGTGTATGTCTGCTTGTATGTACGCCTACTTTTGCACATCTATCTGACATTCAGTGGAAATCAGTCCTTCTAGAGAGGAGGCAGGCAAAGTCTCCTGTGTGGCTACCCTCTTTCTCTTGCAGATAGTTGAGTAGAGTTTAGAGTCCTTCTTGGCTGCTCTTCCGGTCCCATACAGCCTCTCACAAAGCCCTTTTTCTATTGTCCACGTTTTTACTGGCATACAAAATCCCCAAAGATTTCTCTTCGTGTTCTACATTGACGCTTCATAATGCATCTACACACACACGGCAACTCTTCCGCTGATATTGATATTTTCAAGCAAAATGGTGTTTTAGTTTAATAATTAATAAATATTTTTTCAGGTTTAGGTGGTTCTCTAGAAAGAATGGGTTACGCATCTACCATGTACTGCAGCGACTCTTTCCTAGACAAAGGCCAAAGGTGTAGAGGCTATCTTATTATACCCTTCATTTTGAATTCTGTGTGTTAGGGAAGGGTAATCAGAATGACAAATATCAGCTCTGAGTCGAGATCGGTTTTATTTCCTACTCCTGTCACAGTGCGATGGTGGGTGTCTAGTGGAGTTACTGCTGGCTCCGAGATACAGTTCCCTCCCATTCTTCGATGCTTCCATCCTATAAGAGCTCACGGGTTCCTGCTGATGCATTTGTATGCATCCAGCGAGAAAAATGAGTGGAGAAACAGAGTTCCCAGTCTGGTGGATATCCAGGGGTCAAGCCACAGCTTGGTACCTTCACACATATTCGGCTGATCATGCCTCAGATTGACATCCTCAACTATGCCTGGAGTTTGTCTCTTTGAGCTCCTAGAAAAAAAGGAACAGAAAAGTCAGGCAATCTGTAACACAGTTGCCCTGTCTGAATTTATACACAGTGCGTATTTCTGAGGCTGAATACATTTTATCTAATATTTTAGCTCCGTGTAATTTTGTCTTTACACGATGAACTTCAAATGAAATAATTTCATAATCCAGCATTTTTGGAAACGTATGAATGAAAGATTTCTTGCCCAACATATTGTTCTCAGCTTCTAAGAAGTGTGTGAGCTTTCTCCGCAAAGTGTGCCCTCCGTGTGAGAAGACGTACCTCAGGGAATAATAGAAAATGTACAGAATAATATTCTGGACAGTTTGTTCTTTGGCTGAACCTCCACCTTCAATTTGATAGTCAATGTATTGATGCCTTGGTTGGATCAGCTAAGGAGCCTCACCAGGCCTCTTTTCCTATCACAGATCCTGGCCTGGGTGTTGGCTCATTTTGGGGTCTTCTGGAGCAATAAGGCCTTAATTCATTTCTTGTACTTTGCAATGGAGCAGTCATTTGCCATAACCTAAACTGTAGGATTATATACTCTAACATCTAGGCTTTGGTCTGCATAGACTTGGGAAAGGGTATAGTTAACTGGTTAATGCAAACTGTGGCCAAAAAGAAATTCTTTTGTCATAGCTTGATAAAATCAGGCAGAAGCAATTACATGAGGTTGGTTGGAATTCGTGTCTTCCACTCTGGATGCCGGTTGACTTCTGTTAGAAGTTAATCACCACATAGACTAAAAGCTTTTCTGTGCGTAGTTCATCCCTCAAAATCCTGAATTTATTTGTTCTGAAAACCTTTAGAACTTCTTCCCTACGGAAAATTATGTATGTGTTTCTGTGATATTAATGTTTCTGTGCCCATTCCCTTAAAATTATGAATACACAACCCACCCTGAATTTTTTTCTGCAAAATTGTGTCTATCGACTTTCATAGAAAGTGGTCTCCAAACAAAAGTATGTCAGTTACAAAAAGCAAGCAAACAAACGAACAAAAAAAAAATACAAGCAAGTATTCAATTCTTGAAATGTTACTTGAGCAATTTGAATATCTATCTACAAAAATATCTCTATATCTGGATGCATGTGGCTCAAATAGCCCTTGTAGAAAAGGCCTTTACATTTCTGAAAGGCTTTATGACCTCACAGAAAACCAAGGTAAAACTATCTTGCTAAAGAGATTATAGCCTGATATCTACATTGCCAGAACTGGAGAATATAGTAAAATAGATAGATGATTGGTAGATAGATAGATCGATAGATAAATCGATCGATCGATCGATAGATGATAGATAGATAGATAGATAGATAGATAGATAGATAGATAGATAGATAGATAAATAGATAGATAGATAGATGTTGGTAGATAGATGATAGATAGATAGATAGATAGATAGATAGATAGATAGATAGATAGATAGATAGATAATAGATAGACAGATGATAGATAGATAGATAGATAGATAGATGATAGATAGATAGATAGATAGATAGATAGATAGATAGATAGATAGATAGATAATTTTGATAGTTGACATTAGGCCTCCTGCTCTTTCCAAGTAAAGTGATATCTAACACCCCCTTTTGCACGTCACGGCTCCGAAAGTTGCCAAGGGAGTTGTATTTTTTTTTCAGCACCATTATATCATGCTGTCTGCTTTGCAAAGAACTGGAACCATCAGCCTGATTCGTCTCATGCCAGTTGCTGATGCTACAATCCCACAGAAAATGACTAAAATTTAACACATTTTTACACAAAGATCCACCACCGAGCAACATTCACCGGCTCTCAAGTGCGTATTTTTAAGTCCTTTACAGCAAACAGTCCTTGGTGTCTTACAATAAAGGCCAAAAAGAGTGTATTCTTTGCAATGTCCAAGTCTGTGAGCTTTTCGGCTGGCTCAGGAGCAGGCACAGCGCTGAGAAGGAGAAAACGAGGTGTGGCATTTCATTTCAGCACGAGTTAAATAAAAGAGGCTGTTTCCACTGGAAAGTGTCACAAGCGCTAACCTGGATTCCCTGTGTTGCTTTTAAGTTGCTTGGAGTTGACTTCAAGTGCACACATAGCCGGGGTGTAGAGTTGATTACGCACGGATGGCGAACGAGATCCAAAGAGTGTAGCTTGGGCGTCCCTTCGTGGAAGCAAGTCGTTACAAAAGGGAAAACGTGAAACTAAAGCCCTCTTTTCATCTTTGCTCTTTTATCGACCAAATAGCCGCGAAGTCGAGATGAGAGCAAAACCATCTTCCTCTCGACAGGACAGCAAAGTGCAATAGGTGAGAGGTAGGTGCAGAGAAGGATGTTTAAAACAGAATAGGCACATGGTAATTTAGATGAATCCTCCCTTTCTAAAGATGAATTTCCATCTGCTTTTCCTCATAGAGTGGGTTCCAACCAGCCTGTTCTATTCACGGCCTTCGATATTCCTTCCACGGACTGACCTTTCTGCCTCTTGCCTGTTCATCTCGTTTCTCCTTGCTCACCACCAAACTTCAAGTTTTTTCAGCTGTAGTTTAGTATACATGCTTTTCTTCAAACTTGATAATGGCAGAATTATCTTGCTTTCAGGTGACTTGATGTTCTATAATAATGTTCTATAATAATAAGGGCACTAATGCCTGTGGTTCGTGACTGTTTTAAGAGTTAAAAGAGATCATTCAAAGAAAGATACATAATATATTCAGCATATTGCAGTTCTTCAATAAAGGCTAGATTACTAACACCCTATTTTTATAATTACTATTATTGACCCAGTGAAAATACTGATATTTATAGCAAAAGAAGACATTTCTTATATGGGCTTTTATTTCTCAATTTTGTTTCAAATACAGAGATGCCCAGTAAGCGTTCACAGATTTTTGCTTTTGTGGATACAGATTCAATCTAGCCTTTAATCTCTATTTTCACTACTGCATTTCAAGCGTTAAGCTTGCTAGGGTAACAGACACAACTGTTTCAGTCTTGTAGTTCAGTCGGGATAACTCCAAAAGCACCAACACATCTTTCGAAAAGTTATTGATCTATTTTAGTTTATCCATGTGTGTGTGCGCAGTCCATGAAGACTTCAGAAGAGGTGTCAGAGCCCCTGAAGCAGGGGTTACAGATGGTTGTGTGCTCTTAGCTTCTGCTTCTTCTCTCCAGTCCCGACCACTGTCTTGGGAGCAGCCCTTTTTATTCCGATAGATCACGTCCTACCTACACTCTTGACACCATCAGTAACTGAGAGTACTAAACTTCTTAACTCCAAGACAACCTGGAGCTTGGGGAGATTTTTCATTCCCTTGTAGCACACTTACAAAAAAAGATCCCGTCCCTGTCCTGTGTCATTGCCTTAGACACCTCTTAGCATCCCCTTCGGGAGTGTTTTCACGTTACGATTTGAGACCTTGTGAGTCAGCGTTAGACAGACATAGTGAGTTTCCCCTTCTCACTGGAATTCATAGATATTTTAACAAGCCAGAATAACTCATGCCTCAATTTTCTTCTTAGCTCTCTGCTGCTATAAAAGACAATCATCCCCAAGTGTCAAAAATATTTAATTCCTTTTCGTGCACAGTCTCTTCCTTACAAATAACCGTGCTGCCTCCTATTGAAGTTGGTACTGACTAGGAAGAGCCCTGCTGGAGAGCTGTCACAGTACCAGACCTTGCTGCACATGCCGTGGTGGGTAGATAAGTTCATTATCAATCTCAGGCAACTGTAAATGCTGTGATCTGCAGGAATGACTGACATGTTCGTGGGTTTGGTACAGGCATGGTGATGGGGGTAACACCACTTTCTGTATCTAAGCACTGTTCTACAGAAGAACATCTGCCTGGTTCTGCAAACCAGGAACTCGTGCTGTCGAGAACACAGACCCAATGCGTGAACCTAATACTATTATTCTAATAAATGAACTTAGTACAAAACTGCTTCCTATGTTTACATCTCTCTACCCATAGATTAGTTCAGCTCCCAGACCTTACCAGAAAAGCTTCTTTGTGCCTTGGACAGGAACTAAAGCAGAAATTCACAGCTAATATACGTGGACAGAGTGACTGTCAATAGAACGTTCAGCTATAATTGGTGCACCTATACCACGCACAGCCTTAGGGCTCAAGGACCATCACAGAATCAGGGAGGAATGACTTAAGATCCAGAGGTCTTTAGCTCACAGCAGCTGCGGGTTTGTGCCCAAGATCAAGAGGGTCAAAATTCTAGTATGGAAAGGAAAGGGGTTCGTAAGCCTCCACCCCTAGTTAAGGAGATATAGATAGTTGATGGTCCCTGGTGTACTGGGCATGCTCCAATGGATGACCTCACACCTATGAGTATATTAGCAGCAGAAACTGGACTTGATGGGTTAAAAGAGAGAGGGAGGGAGAGAGAGAGAGAGAGAGAGAGAGAGAGAGAAGCAAAGGTGGGAGAGATAAGGAATGGGGTTGATCTGGGAGCAGTTAATATAAGAAGCGCTGGTAAATAGGATCTCAGCCCTATGTAAGAAACTCTAAAGAACTAATCAAATATTTTCAATGTAAATACCAAAAGATCAAATAAAATAATCAAGTCAGTAAATGAGAAAATGAATGAAGCACTTACTTTTTTTTTTTAAAGTTTGGTTCCTCAAAATTATCAGAACTCATTGTGGTTTATAGTTCATAAAGAGCTGTAAGTGACAAGTGAGCAATCCTTCACACCTTGTCTACTGATACTCTGCATCTACACCGGCTTTGTTGGACTAGCTCGAGGCCTGAGAAAGAGATTGCGGTGCTGGGACTTTCAGTTTTTCCACTTCCATGCAGTGGAACCGTGGACCCGTCAGTTTGTTCTCTACTCTGGAGTCTGTGGAAGTCTCAGCATCATCCCAGGGGGCTGTTAAGTGACTGTGTAGACAGAAGCCTGACACCTCACTTGGTGCTTTATTGCTATTTTCTACCTTTCTTTTGCCTCCCCTTCTTCTCTACAATGTTCCCTCTCCCCTTCTGTCCTCTTCCTTGCTAGAACAAGCAGCCACTTTTGCAAAAAAAAGAAGTATCAATGGCCGTTACATATTTTCTCAACAGTTCAACATCTTTAACCATCATGGAATTTCAAATTAAGACTTTGTTGAGATTCTAACTCTCTCCACTCAGAATGACTACCATCAAGAAAACAAACACTACAGAGAAAGCAGGGAAAAGAAAACCAAGCCGCAAAGGGATGCAAATAGGTGCACATTCTATGGAGATTGGTATAGAGGTTTTGAAACTTAAAAGTAGAACGTTCATGGTTAACCTTGGCTTGGTATATTCCAGAAGGACTAGAAGTTGGCAAAACAGAGATATCAGTGCACCCAGGCCTGCCATGGCACTAATCACAGAAGCCAAGTTGTGGAGTAAGCCCTGATTTACACTAATGAATGAGCAAACAAGTAAAACAGGGAAAATAGCCACAGTGAAACGGAACGCTGTTAACCGGGAAGGGATGGCGAAATCAGGCTGTTTGCGGGAAAACGGACACAGCTGGGGGTTGTCATCTGGAATCCAAGTGTCAACGAGACCCACAGAGTTACGTTTATCTCGTCAGTGGGTTTCAAAAATGACAAGATATGGAAGAAGAACAGAATAGTAAGGGGAGGATGAAGATGAAGAGGAAGGGATGAGTGGGGATGAAGAGGAATTAAGAAGCTGTAAGAATGAAAGCTAAAGAACGAGTGTGATCAGGACAAATATTCGTCATATTTGAAAATGTCACAGTGAGACATATTATTTTTGCAATTAGCATATACTGATATTTTTATTTAAAAATATAATCCTCCCACAATTAAGAACAGTATGGTCCCTCTCCTGAGACTCGCAGGCAATCTTGTCTTGTTCACTTTGCCCTGAATAACTATTTTTTTTTTTTAAGGAAAACAACTCTGGTGTATAACTTAAACCTTTCTGTAAATGCCCTGGCTTCTCTCACGAACTCTTACACACCAACGTCTGACGAGATGTGACTCGTGTGCATGTGTGCGCGCAGGCGTGTGCCGAATTTACACACCGTTCCGCTTGTTCACTGTTAGGTAAGTCAAGCTCACGTGACTCCCACGGCCCTCTTCTCCCCATCTGGAAATGCAAGGGCGGTTGCGGCACAGTAGGCTGACTGTAGGATAGAATTGAAATCGCCAACTCCATTTACGAATAAGGCTCACTCAGCCCCTTCTTTAATGCAGATGGATTTGAACCAAGTTTCTGTTTCTAAAAAGGAGACGTCTACAACTTCAGTTAGGATGCGCACAGCTGGGTGGTATAATGAAGGTCATTGACTGGTGAGAGAGGTGAACTTGCATCTGAGGTTCAGTAGCATCATTCACTGATTCGTATCTCGGGTGCCTTGTGTGTAAAACAGACACGAGAGTGTTGCATAGAGCTAGTAAGACTCATGCCAAGTCTCCAACATCATCAGCACTGACATCCCAATTACACACAATTTACACACAGTTCTCCAGGCAAATCTTAAACAGCTGAACCTAGTGTGGCAGAAACAATCTCATCTATTAAGGTGGAAATTTAAGTAAATTTTAAGAGAAACTTTAGGAAATAACTACATAAGGAAAGTATTATTAGTAATAAGCCCGACCTAAGACAGTGAATCCCACTGTTTAAAAGCTGACCAAGAAAGTTAGGTGTTCCAGAAGGTTCCAAACCCATTATAGATAGGAGCTATCTGTGGACAGAAGCCTTTGAAGGGTGTGGCATGGAGTCTTCACTGAGCGAAGACAGCCTGAAGCAGCTGCTTCCATTGCACGGGGCTGTTGTAATGAGGGGCAGCAGCGCTGTGTCCCCGGCATCCAGCCGCCCACATGGCTAGCTTATGCCCCGAAATAATTACATGAAAACTGTATTCTTTTAAACACTGCCTGGCCCATTATTGGCTAGCTCTTTTTTGGCTAACTCTTGAACCTGGACTAGCCCATTTCTTATAAGGTGTGTAGCACCCCAAGGTGTGCTTACCGGGGAGATTCTAGCCTGTGTCTGTCTGGCATGTGAACATCATGGCGACTTCTCAGCTTCTTTCTCCCAGAATTCTGTTCTGTTTACTCCACCTACCTAAGGGTTGGGCTTTCAATGGGCCTAGGCAGTTTCTTTATTGATAAGAAAACACTCCCACATCACAGGGCAGAACAGCGACACCAGTTCTTGCTCCAGATTACAGACTATACTAAGAGTGATATATTCTTATAAGGCTTACTGCCTTATAGTACAGAAAGAAGAGTGGAAGTCCGTGTACTGAAACGGAAGGCATTTCCCAAACACGAGGCATAGCATGTTCCAGGATACGGAGCTCTGAGATCACAGCAGAGACCAGGGATAAAAGTCCTTAACAGAGGCCAAACACCATCAACCCAAGATACGTTGTGCTTTCACACAAACGGGATGGCAGGAAGACAGGCTTTGACTCTCCATTTGAATGTATACCCAACACAAGACAAAGAACACATGGCATGCTTTATACGCAGACCTTAAATCCTTGGGACAGAGGCAATAAATAGCATCACTGGCCATGTCCATGTCTCAGGAAAGGATAAGAGTGAGCCGTCTCCTGCTCGAGACATTTTCCTGCAAGCTCATTCGTCTTAATGAGTCCTGGGATAGGCAAATGTGCTGGGAAGCTTGTTTTTCTTTGTTTGACAGCCATAAATTAGGCATAAATATAGGTAAGATGTTGAAGAAGGAAGAAAAAATCTCAAACAACCGAATGCTGCCTGTTCTTCATGCAGAGGACCAAACATGTAGCTATTTCGTTTCTGATATTCTAAAGTGATCAACTAATCCTGCCTCAAGCAGAGAAGGGAGAGAGGGGGAGACAGATACAGAGTAAGAGAGAGAAACAGAGGGAAACACACACACACACACACACACACATGCGCACACAAGCACACACACACACCGATATACAAACACAGAGAGTTGGATGTTTCTTCAGAATTCAAATGAAAAATAGTTGAAGACAATGTACAATAAGAACTTTTTTCCAAGTCGTATAAAGCCTATTTTATGAAATTAAGCTGGAAATATTGCAAGTGGTAAATGACCACAGAATAAATAGGAACCTTTTAGCAAGAGCTCAGACATGTGTTATTTATTTTCCCAGTAAGCAGAAGTGGCATGTTCAATCAGCAAGAAACACTGGATAGCTATGATCATGTTAATTCATCCTAATCATATAAAAATTCATAAGACCTGTTTATGACACATTCAATAGCATCTTCAGGTTGGCATTATGGAAACTAGGTACGTTCTGTTTGCAATCGGGTCGAGATAAGAGGGGCTGGTGGTCTCGTGTGACTAATTTGGGAGGGACACAGAAGGCTTCCGTGTCTCTGCCACTACCTCCTTTCAGTCTTTATAAACATATGGAAATAGTTACACCCAATCGCACACGCACACACACAAAAAAAAAAATACTTCAAACTATAAAACAGTTCCAAAGCATGTTGTGTGCCATGTTTCATGTGGAGAGAGGCTGCCTTTAGTTCCGTCCCGAAAGGACCAAAAAGTGCAAAGCAATGGTGCTTTAAGTATTTATATCTCCTTAGATTCTTGAATGTTTGAAGTCATGTTGAAAATGTTAATTTTAGATGTTAATTATAGAGCTGGAATAAAGCATTGGTTATAAAATAGCTAGCTGAGGTTAAATCCCTCCATAATGATCAGGTTTTTTGGTATTCCCTGTTATTTAAAATACTACCAAAGAGATACATCACATGCACACACACACACACACACACACACACACAAAATACACTGGCATGTGGCATCTCTCTCTCACTGGGAATTTTTGTGAATGATTAAACTATACTCAAGGAGTGTAAGTCTTTCTCCGACACCAGTTTTACCATTAGGGATTCGTTCCAAACTGCCCTTGTATTCACAATTCACGACTAAAGGTAAAACACTGATAAGAAGTCAAGAGATTGAGCATTTCCTGAAAGGCGGGTCCTCAGTTCCGCCTGACTCTTCGTTTCACTTGTCTTGAAAATGACTGTTTTTTAAGAGAGTGGTTGTTTAAAGGAAACTGCCTTAAGAACTAAAGTGATCCAGGAAGTGACGAAAGCCTTGTCTCATGAGCATTTTCTCAAAGGATGGAAGAGTTTGGTCCAAGAGGTCAAAGGACAGAATTTCACACCGCTCAAAAACACAGCGGCAGCGAACCAAGAGTTCTCCCTGGATCCCTGTGACGGGATTGTCAAAGAAGTTCAGCGTCCTTGGAACATCAGGATAGAAGTTCCTTCTCATGTAACTTCACTTACCCCACTGTTTTACACCAACGTGTGAAGAACAGGTTGGCGTAGCTAACTCTGAGAATCCAAGGCAGCCAAAACATTGGTGTCCGGCTGTTTCTAGCCTCCCGCCTTTAATTCCCCCATCTCTTTCGTGGCTTTCTTCCCTTCCTCCCTAAGGCACCTACAGCCCATGCTGGGCTTCTCAGATACCTTGGGACTTTTGGTCTACGTCTCTTTTCAGTGAAAATAGAACCGGTCTCCATTGAGAACCATGAAATCTCCTCTTGGCCATTACTCAAGGGTACCAACCTGCATTTCTCACAAAGGAGTTCACCTCCGATCAAATCCGCTTCTAGGGTTTAATCTGTCAGCCATCTCATTTTTCCTGGCACCAGTCTGAAAGTCTTCGATTTTACTTCTTGAGCCCTGCCCCACGACCGCCAGGACGGGGGGAGTAGTTAATTGTCGGTATTCTCTTCGGAACCACTAAGCAAGAAAACATGCCGCTTGGCACCTAAGCCGGGACATGACGCTTTCAATGACAACTCTGCCACACATGAGTTGAGAACATCAGCCCCTCATGGCTTTGAAAGGATTTCATCGATTCCAAAGAATTTGGCACCCTCACCTACCTTCAGCTGGAGCGCTGGGAGTGTGAGAGCAGGCTCTTTGCGTGTATTTTAGGAACAAAATATAACACGTCTTTAGCTACTTGTAGCTCTCTTCCTCTTCTTCTAGGTCCCATAAAAAATCTCTGCCTGTTAATTTGCAAGAAACTATGAAATTCTGATCATTCCCACAAAGACACTTTATTAATATCCAATGTAGTTTTCACCCAGGAACACGGAGAGCAGAAAGAGCGACATTTATACCCTTCTGATGCATCAGAGCCAACCAAATTCGCAAGTTTTCTTGAAATCAGTTGAAGCTGAAATTGCAGGGCAATAATCTAGCTCAAAATCTCAAAGATGGCAGGTGCCCACAGAAGTAATAAGACATAAGCAATGGCCTACTTAAACAGATGTAGCTGAAAACCAGGAAAATTTAAATTAGTTAGCAAATCGGCAAAGGCTAAGAACACCCTTGAGAGAAGCTAAAGTTCCTGGCCAATATGGACTTTAAGTGAGACCATATCTTGGACCTTCTCTGTGGACTAAGCCCAGGACCAGAAAAGATTACAAATATCTCCAAGAAAGTGTCCTTCATGCAGATTAGACCCCGCAAGAGGACACAGGGACGTGTTCGGGAAGGAACAAAATCCTACCCCTGAGAAAGGACCAGGAACAACACTATGGCTGGCGGGGAGGGGGCACCACCGAGAAGTCAACAATCCAGGCAAGATCGCAAGTCACAGCCCCATGGCAGCTGAGGAACACATTTAAGGCGACCAGAGAGAATGCCTGACTCCTACCCACTGCTGAGCGTCCGCGGAGAGCCAAGGAACAGCACAGGAATGTCGCTCAGAGCACACAGGACAGGGAAATCGTGGAAAGGAACTTCCTGGAGTCAGAAGAAAGGCAAAGGAGCTGAGATAAGGCTATCCCAAAGACAGTGAAGGCTGTGGTGTCTCAGAGTTAATGACCGCCACAAGAGACCTAAACCCAGCTGAGGCTTCATTTTGTAAATTAAAACTCCCTCCAAATCAGGTCTAATACTTCTCGTTAAAATGTTAATGGAGAGGAAAACTTAATATTTGAAAGGAAGATCTCCTTTTACTAGAAGCTCACTGACTGGCTGGGCTGCTGAGCAGCAGCCCTGGGAGTCTCCGGTCTCTGTCTCCCAGTGAAGGAATAACAGTTGGCCACCTTTCCACCAGGCAATTGCACGGGTGGCAGAGAGTGAACTCTGGTCTTTAGAACTGCACAACTAGTTTGCACCTTACCCACTGGCAGTCTCCTTAACCCCCAGAACAAACCTTATAGTCAGAAAGAATAATATAATGAAATTTATGCTTGTAGAAAATGCAAAATTAAAATGTACGCCGTTAATCCAAAGAATGGATAAAACAAGTAAAGACCTGTTACAAAGTCTCTACATAATCCGAGGCACTATTTGACAATGGGGTCTTATTCACTAAACAAGATTATTGTATACCCCAGGCCAACCGCTGATTTTTTTGAGCGATGTAAATAATAAATCGGTATAAAAATTTTAAACAAATCATACAAATGTTCAATTAAACTACAGAAGAAAAGAGAGGACCAGATGGTGAAAACAGGAAACGGTGTGAAAGATGAAACTACCCATTTGAATATTGTGTTATTCAATTAATTGAAAGCATCAGAAACCTGTTTAGAATGAAATATATGGATATGTTAAAAGTAAAAGAGTGGAAACATATATTATGCAAAAACTAATGAAGAGAAAGGTGGCGAGATGTGTCAATACCACATAAAGTTAACTTCAAAGCAAGGACCATTGCCACGGAAAAGAGACGTTTTCCCTAAAAGCAAGGCAGTCAGTTCTCTGAGAAGACTTGAGTCCTAAATGAGCATGCATCTAAGAACAGAAATGTAAAGCAAAGGGGTGAAACTTGGGAGAACCGAGAAGAGGCACAAGAAAATATATTCAGCTAGAGTTAAAACTTCAGTAGCCCTAAATAGTAGGCAAAGCAAACAGCATCAATAAGTTACCAACTCAAATTAACACCATCGACCGCTTGTTTTAATTGACGATCATAGAACACTACCACCACCACCACCCAACGATATCAAAATATTCCTCAGGTAGAGCCTAATGGGACCGGTTTATTATCCCATCACTCACGATGCTGAGGCAGGAATGCAGTGAGTGAGTCAGGGCTTTTCCCCAATAATAAAACCATATCGTAAGAGACAAAAAGAATCCTATCCTCATGACAGGACCCCAAAGACGTGGGTGGGAGACCTCGGGATCTCTTTGTTTCTTTTTCCAATGAGGCCACATTAAACAAATCTCCTTTTTCTGCCTTCCACTATTAAACACGCAAAGGAAGAAAATATAAATACCACACAAAGGATGGTTTTAGACTATAGACAAATTAAAGAAGAGTTAAGAGAAAACCCTGGATACCTTCCAATAGTTGAAGATTATTAGATACTTCCAAATATCTAATGGTTTAAAATGAAAGCTCGAAGGAATTTTAAAAACATACCACATATCAAAAGTGTAGAAATAAATTACTGCTTTATATGTGAGATTTTGTAGCATTAAAAAAAAAGCTTACATTGGAAAGAAGAGGCTTCTTGTCATTAGGGGAAGAAAACGAGAAAAAGAAAATTAAACAATAACTCTAGCAGAAGTCACAGATGGTGGCTGTTTCAGTCAGTATTCCATTAGTGTGAAGCAACACTATGACCACGGTGACTCTTATAAAGGAAAGAATTTAATTGGGGCCCCGCTTACAGTTCCAGAGGTCTAGTCCATTGTCCGCGTGGCAGAGAGCCTGGTGGCACACAGGCAGACATGTCTGCCTGAGAAATGGATGAGAGTCTTATATCTGGATCCGCAGAGAGCGGGAAAAGAGAGAGACACTGGGCCTGGACTGTGCTTTGGAAACCTCAAAGCCCACCCCCTAGTGACACACTTCCTCCCTCCAACACAGCCACGCCTTCTATTCTTTTCAAAGGGTACCACTCCGGGGTGACTAAGCCTTGAAATCTGTGAGCCTTTGTGGTGCTTTCTCATGCAAACCCATCACAAGAGTACGTGGTGAAATCAGCGACAGCAGAAACAGAGAAGCAGAGGAGAAAATAATGGCGAGGGCCACGTCTTTATAATGTAGGGACATCAGATATATACTAACTTCTGTGCCTAGAGAAATAAATTTGAATTCGATACTGAATCACAGACTGGTCCTTTGGCTCAGATTTTAAAAGGTGAGTGAACTCAGCCTTGTGTGCCCTGCTTAGCTTAGCTGAAATCAAACCAAAATGATGTCTGGGTATTTCCAGCAGAAGAGCTAGCTATCAGGAGGATTTTTTAATAGATATGGCTGCTATGTTTAAAAACATCTAATTCATAGGAAGAGATCTCATAGAAAGTTTCACAGACTTTTCATAGACATAATATGACTAAAATTCTAGAAGAGAACAATTTCATTCCAAAATTAAGAGTTGGTTAAAGGGGTCCAACAGCAGACAGGTCACACAACAGAAAACGAAACAAGATCAAAGGTGAGCCAAAGAAAATGTAGGTAAAGAAAAGACTTTAAATAAAATAAGATGATAGGAACATGTTGTTCTCCTAAGACCTATGTCCAGGTTTACAATGACAGACATGAGATCCTTCCTATGAACCTCAAATCCAAACAGGAAGGAGATCTGTGGCTGGATAAGACTGTTGAGGGGCTGCTCTTCACCGGGGGTCTGCACAACACCTCCCAGCCCTGTGGACACAAAGTCCCATTGATACTGATAAAGAAAGGGGAAATCTATTTCCTCCAAGGGAATGCCGCTGGTTGTACTGACCACACAGGGCAGGCCCCATGCCCAGGGGACGTTGGTCAACACAAAACAAATGGATAACTTCTTCTTTGGTTTTGTTTGTTTTAGCATTTTTGTTGTTGTTGTTTTAGCTTAGGTTCTGTTTCTTATTTTTTGAGGGAGAAAGAAAATAAAATTGGTTGGCTAGGAAGATGGGGAGGCTCTGGGAGGAGTTGAAGGAGGGAAAAACAAGATAAATGATTGCACTAAAATATTTTTTTAAATAATTAATTTTAAAACAGTCTACCAAATGCCAAAAAAAAAATTGGGTCAGAGTTGAGAAAGTTGAAAACCAAGTAGATAATATCAAAAATGTCAATCAGCTGAAACTTTATATGTCACAGACAAGATGATGACACATGAATAAAATTCTTTTGGCTTGGCATTAAAAAATGTATATATTAACAATTTAATTCCCAGATATATACTTCAAAATGAGTTTTTATAGGTATCCAAAGACTCATGTTTAAAATAACTTTCATTTAAAATAGTTAAGTTTTATTTAAATTATTTAAATAATATAAAAGTATTTAAAATAACTTCAAATGGGGAAACAGACTAAATGTCTCCTAGCAACAAGTTGAATAAATATATGTGGTGTAATATGATGGGATATAGGACACTAGAAAATCAGGATAAGTAACCACAGGAAAACATGGATGGGTCTCAGAAGTATGTTCAGCTAAAAAAAAAAAAACAATAAAACATACAGAGATTGGACTTGGAGGGGCCCATTATGGATGAATTTAAGAGCCAACAGATGTTGTTGTCCTTTGAAATAGTCACTATGACAGAAGATAAGGAATCTTCAAGGCCAGGGAGCTGGCTCTGTGGGTAAACGCACTGCCATCAAGCCTGACTATTTAAGTCAGTCCAGGAGTCTGCAGTAGAAAGAAAGAATTGGTATCCACTTGTTGTCTTCTGACCTCCTTACGTATGCTTTGTAGTAGGAGTGCACACATGCACACAATAATAGTAATCAGGATAATAAAATGCCAAAGACCAACCTCCTGGGTACTAGAAATCTCCTCTACCGAATACAACTGATGGCTGCAGATACCAACCACCACTAGTCGGTTCAATATTCATGTACTTAACGTATACCAAAAATATATAGTACATACCATAGCATCCATTTTATATGTAGGCGATTGAATAGGATGGATAACTGAAAGTAGAGACTGATAACTACATAACTTAAATAATAAGTAGGCTATAGTATATCCCAGAAATGTCGTATATGAGAAACAACAACCGGGGAGAAATTAGGGATTAAAGAGAGAGGCTGTGGTCATCAAAGTCTCAGCAGAAAAGTTCAAGAAGAAAAAAATCAGGCTTCCACGTTGCAGCTGCCTCCCTGGGCTGATGTCTTCACTGAACCATCAGAAAACTGGTTTTGCAAATGCTCAAAATTAATGGACTAGACTTTTACGTTTCCAGAACCAAAAGCGTACAAGAACGAGGAAGAAGGAGGGCGCCTATGTTTTCTCTAATGCCCTGCTCTTCTTCGTCAAGACTCAGAGGTGAGTAGAGAGACAGTAAATTAGTAAGGGTAACTTCAGATGTAAACTTTTGTTTAGAGATTAAAAATGTAACTTTTGGTTTGGGTTAACAAAAATTTCTATTTTTATGCTTTTCAGAAAAATTGGACTTTAGGGACATCTTCTATTCCAGTGACTATCAACTTGAGAAATCTGGATGTTGTATCTCAACAACCAAGAGCACTAGTGTTTTCTAAAAAAAAAAAAAAAAAAAACAAAAAAAAAACATAGAAACATAGGATATTCTTTGTTGCTCTTGTCCACACTACCCAGGACACCACAGTGGTGCAAAGGAAAGAGCTTGTGTCTGCAGGTCCTCAGGGTGCTGTGTGGCATCCAGCGTGAGGTAGATCACAGGATCCATGGCCAACACATGTCACATTCTCTGTCTTTGTATAGCAGATTAGGGTTTTGCTTAAAACATTATTGCATTCCATTTTTGCCTTTTAAACCATTAAAGCATTAAGAAAAGTGCTCACCAGAATGAGACGTGAGATCAGTTACTTAGTTCTGGTACAATGAGTCTAAGATACAGGCTGAGACACAATGAATGGAAGTGTGCCGTCTCCGCAAGCCCACCTGTCCAACCAAGCTCTCGTTGGCTGATTAAGAAATTAAATTCTAGAAACACTCCAGGGCTTGCCCATTCTCACAAAACACAAATGGGAACTTGATCTTCCCTATGGCTTTCTGTTCTTTTGTTGAATGGATTTGCAACTAATATCATGCTTTAAAAAAAAAAATCCGGAAGAGAAGCAAGCCACTGTAAATGGCTTGCGATGGTTTGTACTGTAGACTTGATTACACTGAGCTATGTCTCAGCTATTAGTAAAAATAAAATAAATCTAAGTGTGTCTATGGTAGTATTTCTAGAAAAGAAAAGTTGCTCCCTGGTGTAGGCAATATAATTCAGTGGGCTGAAAATCTGTATAGAGTAAAAGTAACAAGGGAAGAGAAAAGCCCACTGTTGCAAAATATTCTCTCTCTCTCTCTCTCTCTCTCTCTCTCTCTCTCTCTGATTTGGGAGTACAGGATTTAATATTTAAAATTCTAGTTTTATTATTTTTTTCTCATCTCTTCTTCATTTGCCCCCATCCTTTCTTTCAGAACTGAAAATATTTATCCCATTGCATGTTGGAAGTATGAGCTCTCCTTATACATTTGAAAAAGAACCACAAGTAACAGTTTGCTCCAGACTCAAATAGATTTGAATTTGTACCCTTCAGTAATCATGTAACTGTGGACATGAAATTTAAGGAATTGAGGCAGCTTGATTGTATCGAAGTTAGTTCTATCATGCTAGTATGCAGAACTAATATAGAGTTAGCATAACCTTGTCATTGTCTATATTTGGAGAATCTGTATAAAAAGGCCTGCTTGGATGTCAAGTCGGCTAGAGATCGACCTATCAGAGTTAAGCTGGATTGACTGTTTGATGGATTACATCGATAGATACCTAGATCATTAGTGAAGTATATATCAGGGCCTGGTCTTTCCCAGAAAGGATTAACTACGGGAATTAGGGAAAGAGCGCATCTTGAATTTAGACATCACTATGTAATAGACTGGGTCCCCCATGTGATAAAAGCTTGCCAGCACAGACACTCCCTGCTTCCTGGCTGCTATTACAGAAGCCTCTGTCCACTGATATGTTCTCCCAGCCAACATCAGCCCCAAACCCTGGCACTGTTAGCCAAAACAGTCTTTCCTTCTTTGTAGTCGTTTTTCTCAAGTATCTACTGCAATAATAAATGTCTGACTAGCACATGGCCAGAAAACTCTACACTGTCCTGTGGAACACGGTAATGACTTGATCTTCTTTAGATGTTCCTCCGTCAGGGAATACACTGTTCCCTGGATTATGCTCAGCTGTGTTTCTTCTACAGCCCAGGACCACTTGCACAAGGACGGCCCAGCCCACAGTGGGCGTGCCCTTTGCTTGTCAATCAACACTCAGGACTAAGCTGTAGGTCATCAGTGGCGGCAGCAGGTTTCCAGGGTGTTCTCTTCCCCCCAGGTTACTCTGCAGCAATAACCGACAGTAACGGCTGGATGTCATATGTCAGAATTCCTGTTAGTACATCCCTATATTCCTTCGTACAACATCCATGGCTGTGGAATCATTCCTAGCCATTCTGGCTTTACAGCTAAGCCAAAGGAAAGCACGGAGAAACGGCACCACAGATCAAGGCAACACATATCCCTTGTTTTATTAAATCAATGGACTTACTGAAATGTATTTTATTTCCTCCTCTTTTATTTTACTACCTTCTGAAAACAAATGGCCTTAGAATCGAAGCTCAACTTTTTATCTGCATGGCAACCCCTCATTGACCTTGCTGAAAATGAAAAAATTAGAGTTGGAATTTGTGACTTCCTCAAATGACCCGCCGAGTTCACACACACTTCAGGAAAATAAAGCTTTGTAGCCATCAGCTGTTACCGTGACACTATTGTGTAATACACCATCCTAAAACCAACACTGACAACCATTGTTTCCTAGGACTGGGGTTCTAATCCAACATGCTGCTTGCTGATAGCAGGTGAGTTCAGCTGAGCTAGAACAACCTCATTTGTGGGTCTAGATGGTCAGTGGTAGGCTGGAGTTACCTGACCTGAAGTGGCCTCGGTTAGCCCAATTCTGACCTGTTCCCTCTTACCCTGATACCCCCGTCACAGCAATGGTCCAGGGGATTGAGTGGGAACACAGAACGGTTGAGCCACATCCTGGATCCAACTGTCTTCTGTCAAGCACACGAGAATAATACCAAAATCCATCGCTACGGGAAAGGTGAAGAATCAGAGCCATCATGGTTCCGGCTTTTTTTCTGTACCACAGTCTTAAATGGTCCACAAGAAACCCCTTTTGTTCCCTAGCATGCGTGATGTTTGCATCTCAAAGCGTTTGTCTTTCCCCTTGAGAACTCTCGTAACTCAAGTGTTGTATCCTGGAGAAATTACCAAATGTCTCATCGGTAATGAAGATTAATGCTGTATAAGGCTTGCTGAGCTACAGGGCCACTCCAGATCTCCCCCAGCATATAGTAATATCTAAGTCAGCTTTATTTTATCATAAAGTAAATGAGCTAAGATAAATGAAAGGCAATGTCTGCAAATATTAATGTTAATTTGAATCATTGTGAATTAACACCTTCTGCAGAACAGTCTGTACATGGTGAGTTCATTTGGTTGGTGAACGGAGCTAATACAGATATTCATGCGTTTTATTCTCCGTTGTTTTACCCTGCGGGCATAGAGGTCCATCATTCCTTTGAGTAGGATGACCAAGCAAAGGAGTCTCGACACGGCAATAGCAGGTTAACTCACCTGTCTGAAAATCCTTCGGTGAGTACGTGCTACGTCCTTAGTTATGTGAATATAAAGTTGAGGGTATCTTGGTTCCTGTCTAGTTCCCTCTTGGTGGAGAGAAGGTGGCACACAATGCACCCTAATGGCACCTCTGGAGAAGGGTAGAAGATGTCAGAGCGGTGGGCGCATGCTAATCTGGCAGGAAAAGAGATTCCAGGTACCCAGGTCAGAGGCAGA
The DNA here is from genome assembly GCA_963919715.1 of Microtus obscurus. NCBI lineage: Eukaryota > Metazoa > Chordata > Mammalia > Rodentia > Cricetidae > Microtus > Microtus obscurus. The sequence goes on from CAWTZC010000381.1 coordinate 2,959,106, forward strand.
GCTTTGATGTTGGCTCGGGCTTCGCCACCAAAGGAGACCAATGACAAAATGCACAGTCAGCGAAGAATCAATGCTGGAGGTAACATACAGCCCCTTAGTCCTCCTGCAGCAAGTATACTTCAGTCACCAAGGGGATTTGAAATGATGGTCCATTCCTAAAAAGTATCGTCTCTGCCAGTGAAGAACTACTTTTTAAAATTATTCTAGCTGAGTGGTGGTGGCACACACCTTTCCTCCCAGCACTTGGGAGGCAGAGGCAGGCAGATCTCTGTGAGTTCAAGGCCAGCTTAGTCTACAGAGGGAGTTCCAGGACAGCCAGGACTACGCAGAGAAACGCTTGACTCAGAAAATCAAAATTATTCTCATCAGGAGTGGGGGCACAGCACACAGCTGCAATCTTAGCACATAGGAAGCTAAGGCAGGAGAATTCTGAGTTTGGGGTCAACCTACAAAGCTAGGTCTGTCAAAAAAAAAAAAAATAGGAGCTAGACAGAATGCCCAGTGTGAGAGACCTGAAACTATGGAGACAAGGAATCATGAGTTCAAATCTCCTGAACCCACATAAGAAGTCAAACATGACCATCCTTCCTATAACCATAGAGTTGTAGGCTAGAGACTAGACAGATGGCCATCCTCCCTATAACCATAGAGTTGTAGGCTAGAGACTAGACAGATGGCCATCCTCCCTATAACCATAGAGTTGTCGGCTAGAGACTAGGCAGTCAGCACATCCAAAATGATGAGCCTCGGATTCAGTCTTGAAGAAACAAGGCAGAGCCCAATAGAGGAAGACACCCAACATTCTTATATGGCCTCTGCATGTTCCTCAGAAAGGCACTATACATGCGTGTACATATATAACATGCACACACACGCAAACATGTACACACCACAAAAAGGCCCCATTTGTCTTACCCAGCACTAGTCTTGCACACTCACCTGTTAAGGCAAGGTGTGCCAAGGATGTGATAGTGGCAAGACTAGTTATGGGGCTATCCAAGCATGCTCTTAGTCAGAGTTGAGTCCTGCTCCAAGGAGGGAACTCATGTGTGACACTGTAAACATGGTCAAAACACATGGCTACAGATGTCACAAGACAAGAAAAGAAACTTATTCATGTTGTTTCACTGTTGTGGCCATGTTGTCAAACTGCCTTTGAAATAGAAATAAATGAATAAATATGAATTTATTCATTATGGATTTGGGTTATGACTTTGTGCAGCTCCTTCCTAGGCTCCATTGGAGAAGCTTCTTATTCAGAGGGTGGTGGTTAATACAGAGAGTAGCACTGCTCAAACTGCTTAGAGGAAGTGCCTATGAGTGATCAGTCATAGAAGGCTATCTGTATCACCCCAATGCCCCTACACACACACACACACACAGAGGCTCGGGAAGTATTGTGACCCAGAGGGTGGAAAACGTACTGGGCAGAGAGCGGGAGGAAGGCTATTAAATGTGGTCTCTGGGCCCTGAGATGGCTATTGCACATCTGAACTCACAACATTTGTTGTTATCTGCAGTGGCACAAGACGTGAAGAAGAGCGGAAGACAAAGCCAGTTAAAATTTTTAGTATGGATTGAGTAGGGGCCGATGAGACTCCATTCCCTTCTGGCAGGTGGTGGATACTGAGGGACGGAGAACCACTTTAAATTGGGCGAGGGGTCCCTGGTAGGTTGCCCATATCCCAGAAGGCAACCACACATTGATGGGCTTATATGATCAGACTTAATTAGACTAAGGTGTAGATGAGCGAGAGAGACAGAGACAGAGAGAGAGAGAGAGAGAGAATATGAAGTTGGGAGAAAATTGTATTGAGAGAGAATGAGGAGTTGACAGGTGTATATTTGATCAAGATACACTGTGTGCCTTACAAAATTGTAAAATAATGAATAAAAATAAAAAAATCAAGTCCTTTCAAAAAGTTATCATTTGGAAACTCTGGAAGTAGGAAACCATTAGGGAAATGGTGATTGATACAGCTTTAGCTGTGCAAACGCCGATCGTTCAGACTCCCCGCACGACCGCCTATTTCTGTAACTGCATCTCGGATTTTCATATAATGTGCAGATTAGCTACGCGTCCCATCAAAGTGACACATGTGTTTTGTTGGTGTGAAGTCTTCGCAGCACTGGATGGCGGTAACAACTATATAAGAACACGCTAAATATAAGTTAGCTTATCAGAGGGAAAAATCTAGAGATTTGGAATATCTTAATATGTTTTACTTTTTAAAAGAACACGGGCATGACAGCCGAAGCAATATCTAGGACTAAATGAAAGGGCAACTTTCAGGTTAAATGGCCTCAATTCTATTATACTGGTATATGTATTTTTTCCAGATACATTGAAAACTGAATTTAGTTAATAGCACTGATTATGTCTCAACTGTCTGTTAGGATAATTTCATGACTTCGATTTATGCATCAAGAAAGCTATTTTCAATAAATGCTTACTTCCTCTTTATCTTATTTGTTTTACATGGTGCCCTAAACACACGTACCTCCTTCAAATAAAACAACAAAAGAAGGCATTCTTTTAGTGCTAAACGCCATGACCAAGAGCCACTGGGAAGGAAAAGGCTTGGTTGCTTTCCACTTCCTGGTTACAGCCCATCACTGAGAGAAGCTGAAGTTAGAGCCCAAGCAACAACTGAAGCAAAGACTGGGGAAAGTAAACACACTGTTCCCTGGATTATGCTCAGCTATGTTTCTTCTACAGCCCAGGACCGCTTGCGCAAGGATGGCGCCGCCCACAGTAGGCGTGCCCTTTCCTTGTCAATCAACAATCAGGACTAAGCCTACAACCGCCGCTGTAGGTCATCGGTGGCAGCAGCAGGTTTTCAGGATGTTCTCTTCCCCCAGGTTACTCTAGGCTGCATCAAGCCAGCAATAAAAACTAAGGATACTGAGTATTTGCTTCTTTTCGTGTCCATGATCAGTTGCGATGAGGAGGTGGAGGGAGAGAAGGAGGAGGAGGAGGAGGAGGAGGAGGAGGAGGAGGAGGAGGAGGAGGAGGAGGAGGAGGAGGAGGAGGAGGAGGAGGAGGAGGAGGAGGAGGAGGAGGAGGAGGAGGAGGAGGAGGAGGAGGAGGAGGAGGAGGAGAAGGAAGAAGAAGAAGAAGAAATAAACGGCTTTAGGTGATTCAAAGTCATAGAGCTTGCCAAATATTTGCCGCCTTTGATTCTCAACTGCAGGAAATGTTCACGCCTCAGTGGGACCTTGAGAAATATACTTCCCATTCTAAACTAGCTGTGGGCTCCAGGAAAAGGCATCGCTGTGCCTCCAGATTCTTTAAATTTGCATTGTACCAAGGAGAACTCTAGAATGTACTGCGTTCTGTTGAGCAAGCATCCCAAGCATGTGCCTATTTGCATCACTGTTTTTAGTGCTGTAGGGGACTGGGCCCCTGTCTCTTCCCTGGTATGATGTGGACATGCAGAAGCTGGCTCCAACTGAAGATAGAATATTGTAGTTTCTTCTGGCTCAGTAATATCTAAGGCTTTTAAAGCTGAGAACTGCCATGGTCCTCTAAATATGTATTATGGTATGTAGCTGGTGTGTTTGTGAGACTCCTAACAGTGAGACCGGGGGCTGTCTCTGACTCTTTTGCCTGCTTTTGGGACCCATTTCCTCCCATTGTGTTGCCTGTCCAGCCTAGATCAGAGGGTTTGTGCCTGGTCTTAGTGTAACTTGTTAGGCCACGTGTGGGTCCAGGAGGATAGGAGGGAGGGGGAACTTAATTAGGGATGTAATAGATGAGGAAAAATAAATAAATAAAATAAAGATTTGACAAAATGGGAATTGTCTCTCTTCTCTCTTCATTTCTGGGGCAGCAAACATTTTAAACGGTCTTTCTAAGGGCCTGGAAGTGGTGGTACATGCCTTTAATCCCTGCACTCGGGCAGCAGAGTCAGTTAAATCTTTGTGAGTTCGAGACCAGCATGGTATACAGAGCAAGTTCCAGGACAGGCTCCAAAGTTGTAAGGAGAAATCCTGTCTTGAAAAAAAAAGTCTTCCTAAGAAGAGTTGAGGAGAAGAAAGAAATATCCGAAATGAAAACCCATCAGCTAAATCTTTAAAATATTTTCTTAAGATCATGAATGATTGGGTCGTGAAGGTTTGATGGAAAGAGAACTTGGTGATTAAGAGCACGAGCTCTTCTTTTAGAGGACTTGAGTTTGGTTCCCAGAACCCACATAGGGCAGCTTGCACACACATACATGTGTATGCATGCACACATGTACACACACACACACACACACACACACACATGCACACACGCACGCACGCCTCCCCCAGCCCTCAGTTTGCAAGTTTGCCACGATGGTTTTCTCCCATGAACACCACTGCCTACGACTAAACACGTCCTGCCATGATTAGCACCTTGTAATTTTTAAACAATACACGTATTAACCCCTCTGCCACCTACAGGCAGTCAGTACTGTGGGAGTTCTGCATTTTGCTTTATTTATAGCGATTTTAATACCTAACCAGTCTGATATATGTCAGAGAATGGGAAATTTAAACAAAACTCGGTGCTTCCTTTCAAGGAGCGTGAGGTAGCACAGTGGAGACAGACAAGATATGTAAACAAAGCATTACAACTCAAGTCCCTAATAGAGGCTGAGAGAGGTGAAGAAGAGCGGTTAGCTTTCAGGAACTAGGGAGGGCAGCTCAGCATACACCAGCCAGGGGTCCTAGTCTAATCAAAATGAACTTTGAAAAAAAAATCATAAAACCTTTTGCCAAAGAAAATTAGCAAAGGGTGCTAACTAGAATTATCTATTAAAACATTGTAATGTGTTCTTAGCATTGAGTCTGCTTTGCAGAAATGTATTTAACACATTCTATTATTTCGTTTTCTATTTTGAAACTATTTTTTTCAAAAATTGTCTCAAACATCTTTTATGTAAGATAGTTTATAGCATTCATATCTTTAGTTGATAATACGGGGTGCACAGCCTGTGCCTGAGGTCTCTAGATATTGTACATGCGGAAAATGGTTTGTGTTAGGGTTGGAGAGGTGGCTCAGCATTCCTAGGGTGTCCTTCTCTTGCAGAGGGTCTGGATTTAGGTTCCAGCACCCACATCAGACAGGGCACAGCTGCCAGTTTCAGGGCATCCAACACCCTCTGGTCTCCTTGGGCATCTGCATGCATGGGGTGCGCATAAACCCATCCACGCACACATAACAAATGAAAAATAATATTTTTAAAATATTTATTTTAAAAAAATTAACAAGCTGAAAATAACTGCAGAAATACTGCACCCTGTGGAATAAATACCCTGATTAGAGTTAATGTGCAGACGAATAAAACCGAGCATCAGCACGCACGAGAAATTCCATGCGGCCACGACTACCAGCAAGTTCAGAACTAGGGATAACAGCTGGCAAAACCCAGCCCTTGAACTTGTAAAGTTAGCCAGCCCAGAGGCCGGCTTCCAAAGACCATTGTTTTTATGACTACATCGAATTTCTCTTGTAGCCTGCTTTAGAAGCGCACACACAGACTCCCAGCACGTCTCCTGATGTGTTGTTATGTCTGGCACTCGTCTCTGGGATCCGGAGAACACAGAACGCATCCAAAGCTCCTCAAACAATATTTATATACTGAGTCCGGAGTCCTACAGCGCAGGCCTTGCCCAGCACATCATAAACGGGTCGTGTTTAGTCAGTGCACCCTTTTCCTGGCATTTTAAAAATCACTAACGGGGGTGATTCTTTGTAAAATTTAGCAATCGTTGCGAACTGTCTAGTAAAGATTGTTGATATTACTCCATTAGGATGTTTGCTCTTTCTTTGAGTACACAGCATGCAGAAAGTTTTAGAAATGTATTTTGGCTCATCTTTCGCGGTGAAGATAATTGCAATGTTTTATGAAGCAGGTGAAATTCCAGTTTGTCTGAAAGAGATCCATCATTTTCCTTATGATTTCAGCGTCTGCAGTCATATTAATTATTGTTCTGTTACTAAGAATTGTTCTGCTGTGAGTGCAGACATCTTAGAGATACCTTTCTAATTTCCAAGCATTAACCTCTTCTTTCAAAAAATGGAAATAACTTAACTTATTAGGAATGGAACATTACATACAGGTGATAGCTTGTATAGCTAAGTCATTCTATAGCGAACTATAAATTGATCTGAAGAGAGTTTCCCTTTAGGATTCAGCGTAGTGTGGAATCCACGTTAGGATTCGAACACTTGCATGTGAAGAAATGACCCAGGCATAGGGGACAAAGTACCCAAAAGTATGAGATAATAATGTTCAGAATCTCTAAAATACACAGAGAAAACCTGTTAACAACAGCCAAATCCGAGGACCTAGTGGTTCAGGAGTTTATGGTAGGAAACACACACACACACACACAGAGACACACATACATACATACATACATACACACACACACACACAGACACACACACACACAGAGACACACATACATACATACATACATACACACACACACAGACACACACACACACAGAGACACACATACATACATACATACATACATACACACACACACACACACGGATACACACACTAGCCAGTCTAAAGTGCTGATCAGCAAGAAGATGAACGCTGGTTAGGTCTTTCCTCACTAGTGCAGAATCTAGAGACAAAGGGATCATTTGTCCAGACAATGTAAAATTTGTATAGAGAAAAGAAATTACTTTTAAAATGATTTATTTTTATTTTATGTGCTTTGCTGTTCTGCCTGCGTGTATGTCTGTGTGAAGACATCAGATCTCCTGAAGCTGCAGTTACAGACAGTTGTAGATAATGCGAACTGAACCGGGGTCCTCTAGAAGAGCAGCCAGTGAGTGTCCTTAACTCCTGACCCAGCTTTTTAGTCCCCAGAAAAAAAAAATTTATAATGATATTTTAAGGCACATAAATATATCCCGCATACAGCAAAGCAAGATTTACTTTGGCCTCCAATAAAAATACCCACTCAAGAAAACAAGCTGGAAACACAAACCACAACGGAAAAATAATCCAGCAACCCAGGACAAGCCCAGATGTTAGAATCTGCAGAGGAGGGCAGTCAATTATTGCAGCTCTGTACCGCAGATCCAACGCGTTCTGGAAAGACACAGAAGGCACACGAGGGCTGGAAATCAAAGGCTGTGTGAAAGCTGTAACGGCGGCAACAAAAACGTCTCTAGGTGGGAGAGAACGGCACTAAGATTTGTGGAGAGGAAGAAGTAAACTTGAAGGTAATTGATTTGGAAGCTGTGTGAGATGAAAATAGAATACTTTTTTTTTTGTCATGAAAGATTGGGAGAAGGAATGGAAGAACAGGAAGATCCAGGATAGGGCTGTAAAGTGTCGTCTCCTGGGGAAAGAATGTCCTTGTGATCACCAGCAGTGGCTGCAGCTGCCTGCACTGGGCTTACACAGGAATGAAATCAGTCAATGGCGAGACAGAGAGCCATTGGGTACCCAAGCAACGTCAAAAAGCGCAAGAGAACAAAGCCAACGACCCAAGTACAGTTGAGGCTTCTGTGTAATTCCAAAATCTGTTGTTTTTTTTTTTAAAAAAAAAAAAAAAAAACATCATTTCCATATTGATTCTTTGGAAATTTTATATGATGAACCCCAATTCCATCCACTTCCCAGTCCCCCTACATCTTCCCTGCACCCCTGCCAAAAGTTATTTAAAAAAATCAAACCAAAACAAAACCAACAAAAGCAAACAAGCAAATAAAAACAAGAGCAAAACAAAACCGTCTTTGCTTCTCCATCTTCTCTGCCTCTCCAACACCCGCTGCTTTGTCCTGCAGCCATTGTGAATGGTGTGTCACAAAACAGAATCCTGTGTCCTGTCCCATTTACTAGCAAACATTCATTGCGGTGAATCAGTGGTCTGATTCAAGGCCTCTGATTTCTGGTCCATCACCATCACTGAATCCTCACCGGAACTCCTCTGGGATATCCTGCAGCCGCTCCGAGTCTTGGAGATGCTGTGGGTATTGTTCCACAGGACCAGTCCCTCCCCAAGCTCCAGCAGGTCCTACATGGGGTAGATGATAGGGTGGGTCAACCCACGGCCTGGCTGTGAACCTGGGCGATAGCTGAGCTGACCAGTCAGGGACACGGGGGCCAGCCCTCCTCAGGTGAGGGGGCAGAGCCAGCTCCCCCATATCCAGGCCATCAAGGTCAGTTCTCTCTGTGGTGGTGAGTGGGGCCGTTATCTCTCCTGATTACTGAAGCCCTCACCCCAGAGAGAGTCAGGACCAGCCCCTCCTGCTGCGGTGTCCAATGAGAGACAGGGCAAGCTCTCCCAGGACCAATGAAGAGCAAGGACTTTTGATGCCTTCATACACGGTTCCTATGGTTCCCTGAGGTGACACAGGCCACAGGCATCGACACAGACAGGGCCCTTGGTAGCAGCTCAAGTCTGAATGAATGGCATACATTCAATGTTCCGATGACCATCAAGGTCACTTAACAAAGTCCAAATTCAAGAGGGCAAGGAAATAAATGTCAGCCACCATATGTGTAGGGCCCCGGAGACTCTCTGGGGTTCTGCTGTGACTTCCCCACTTAGTCTTATTCGATATGCCGTGCACGACTTCTTGTATATACACCATGCTGTATCAAGCGATTCCTAAGGCCTTCCCTCCTTCTACAGCGTGAGATTAAAGGTTGCTTGCTAACGATGCTCTGGTCTTCTATGCTGTTCAGTCAGGGCTGGGTTAGGAAGCAGTAACACCAGACTTGACTGAAGAACATCGTAATATTCCTCACGGAGAATCAGAAAAGGTCCAGACCTGGAGTCACTACCTAAAACACACAATAGGAGATCACAAGTTTGGGTGTGTAGGTAGAAAGAAGAGAAAAGATGAAAGAGAAACTTAATGGGATCGTATTTGTATGCTAGCAAATTAGACCTAGAGATTCCCCATTAAATACAAGAAGCTAAGATTAGATATTAATTTTCTCCCAAAACCTACTGAAAGGAACACAAGTACTATATTCCCAGAATAGCAGTAGGATGGGGGGAGAAGCCGTGTCAGCAGGTAACACCCGCCATACTGTGAAAGACGAGCGACTACAAAGTGGTTGCTAACCTACAAAATGGACAAACATGGACGTGCTGCAGTAGAGGAGACGATGCGGGGATACACCTGCACTCTGGACTCCAGAAAGCCAAGTTTAGAAACAGGGCAGGGTCACACAAAAGCAGGACCACCCTTCCACGGCTGTCAGGGAGAATCTCAGCTTCAGACACCTGCCCACCTTCTTGTCTACTCCCGCAAGGTGACAACATGTAGGGAGGTAGGGAGGACCCTGGAGAGATAGAAGGTGATCAAAATAAGTTGTAAGAGATGCTGAAAGGTTAAAATATCACAAAATTAACAAAAATTCTCTTTCACCCAAGCAGAGGGAAGAAGGAAGGGCAGCTACAAAACAGGAATTAGAGCAACTCCTGTCTTCAAACCATCAGGGAAGCAGAAGGCTAGGGTCGGGCAGAAAAACTCCATCTCTAATCCCCAGCTCGCATGAGTATGAGGAGTTAGAGAATCCAAGACTATTTCGAGCACTGAAAACTCAAGAGAAAAATGATGCATTCAGAGTCTCAAATTTGGCAGAAGCTTAGTAAGAAGAAAATTTAAGAATGTCTTTGGAATGTGACAAAAAGCTATTTGTACCACCAGAAGAGAAAATAAAGAAACTAGGTCTTGTGGGTAATAGCGTAGCCCTTAGAAATTTCTTATGAGACTTGTCTATCTCTGTGACTCATGAGTTGCAAAATTTGGGGCACAGTGGCATTCCATCTTACAACTTATTTTGATCTTTCCATCATGGAACACAAATGAGCACCCATTCAACATAGGTGAGAAATAAGTCATGGGCAGGAATTCTAACAAGCCACTTAAAAAAATTAAACTTTAAACAGTCTAACAGCTAATGGCTGATCTAAAATTTAGGGCCCCAATTATTTCAAGATGCAGAAATATATAGGAATGAGTCCACCATCCATAAATGGATTCAGTGGTCACTGTTGAAATGACAGAAAATGATTGGATCGGTTACTTACACACTTTGATATTAATGCTACCGGGATTTAAGCTTTATACCGTCATATTGAGTTTAAGTTCAATGGAGACAACTAGCACAAGGTGGAGTGGTCATGGTTCTCAGCCTTCTTGGGTGTCGGTGGTGCAGAGTAGGGAGAGACATCATCATCCTTGGGTGACATCAGTCCTGCTGCTTCCGTCCCACCATTGTGTGTTCTAACCCGATGACCACGATTCTCACATGGATGGAGTAACTCTGACTTCTCTGTTGCTCTCTCCTCTTCCGGGAATAACTCCTAATCTTAAGCTATCCAACACTTATACAACCTCAGCTGGAAATGCAAGAGTTCTTTCTCTCTTTGGAGCCGTTCTGAGTGCTCTGTGGGCGCAGTTAGGATTTTCCTTCTTGATGATTCATTTTATATATTATTCTAAGGAGAACTTACCATCCTGCTGTACATTTCTGTTGCCATAGAGACTGTGTCCTTCAGCTCCATAGTTCCACAGTCCAGAAGGTTTTCTAGAACACGGCAGGTCTTCGGTAAGGTTCTGGCAAGAGGATGACAGTCTCTTGACCATTATTTTTTTGTTCTTTTGAAACATATTGGAAATAAGACAATCATCTTTTATTGCTTTTCATAGATTTCAATAAGAGCATCTCATTGGCCTTTAATTATAGAACTTTGTTTTATTTTATAGAACTTTGTTTTATTGCTTTTAAATTTTCTTCTCTCGAAAGGCCTTCAAGTGGAGGTCTTGAATCAGCAAGCCAATGTACGCTAGAGCTATGACGTTAAGAAAGCGACCTCAGGCCTATATGTAAAACTGTTTGGATAATTAAGTATCATCACATCTGCTGCTCGTTAATTATCATTTCACTAAGTGAAAGACTCTTCCCCATAAATAAAACAGAGAAAAGGAAGAAGTTATTAGACACCAACTTCAGGTCCCCACATGCACATACGTGTATGTGTATCTGCGCATAAATGTGAACCGACTCACACATGCAAACATACATGTCACAGACACACACCACATAAAATCAAAAATTATTTCAAATTCATGATATACGTAGTGCTTACATGTGCATACATGTTATGGAATGCCAAAGTGAAGCAAAGTAGCTAGTCCATTGCCTTACCATCCCTCTCTTCTGTTGTTCAGTATCTACTCTCTGTGATTTTCAAATGCACAATATTTTGTGGTTAACTGTAGCTACCATGATGTGCAGTAGATCTCCGTTCGTCATTCCTTAAAAGCATGAATGAATAGGGCGAAGCTGGGAACATCATGTGACCATGACCGTGGCCCGTGTAGACGTCAGGGAGGAGAAGGGTCGAGGCACAGGAACTGCTGAAGGCACAAGAGCGACTGTTTGCTTGGGGAGAGCAGGACAGAAGAAAATACTTCACAGCAAAGGAGGGGAAGAATCATCTCTAAGTTTCTCAGCCGACAAAATTCTTTGGTGTGGGTTCTCACCAACGGATTTCACGCACCGGATTTGATTGTCGCCTTCGGTGGCCTGGCCACCTGGTTCAAGCCTGGCAGCTGTGGGCCGGAGGCAGCCCTAGATGACAGGGTTTCTTAAACGGAGCCGTGGAGGAGTGATTGCATGGTTTGCCTCCTCCACGTTATTTTATTATTACTGTTGGAGAATAAATATAGAAAGGAGTGAAAAGCCACTCTAGACTTTGAAAAGAAAGTCTAGCAATTTCTTTGTGGTATGTTTAGTCTCCTGCATTTGCTTCAACTTTATTTTAAGATTAAGGGCTATTGAGTATCTGTAAGTCTAAATTTTTTTTTAAAAAAAAATGGAAATAATGCTGAGGTAAAGGATTTTTTTAATTAAATTCTTAAGTTTTGTACTTTTTCTATTGTCTAGTTCAACGTAAATCTTCTCTTTAAGGTGCCAGAATAATTGTGTAAAAGTGATTGAATTAATATTTATAAATTAAACAATAATGTTGTGCTAAACCCTGATATATTATACATTATATGAATGTACATATTGATCTTGACTTATCAAAACACATCAGCCAAAACATTCATCATCCCCACACGATACCCAAACTACACTTAAGTCATTAAGAACCTGCGTTGGTTCTCCAAGTAGCTATAATTGACTTGGTTATCCTGCAATGCATTTCAATGACGGGAAGAGTCATGGTGAGAGTTAGCATCATGTACCCATGTCTGCATTAAACCTGAAACTACCTCCTTCTCTTTGTTTCCATTCATTCACTATCACTGTCCCCTATCCACCAACATCCCCAAAGTTCCCTCGTGTTCTAATCAGTCCAGGCCCCTACAACCAAGGATAACAAACTATACAGAGTTTTGGAAAGTTAAACTCCATTTCTCACAGAACTGTAGACTTGGGATTCCCACAGCAAAGTACCAGAGGAGCTGATGTCTGCTGGGAACTCTCACTCACGGTCAGCATGAGGAGCACGCCACGCCTGGGAAAAAATGAGCAGGAGGCAAGAAGCCACTGGTCTGCAAACTGCAACTCACTAAGATTTACTCGATTCAGAGAGCACCCTCTCCCAAAGACGCTCCTCAAGGTCGCCTTGTGGAAACTGGGATTTTTCTGTATATCACCTTTTGTTTATGGCTTACAATATAATACTTAACCCAATGTTATATAACTTGGACATTCCCAACTATCTTAAATAAAATAACCTGTGCAAATCAGATGTTTATATTTCACCTTATTATTTAAAACATAAATCTAAGCAAGTTTTCAGAAATGGTATTTGGGACGGTTTGTTTTAACTGTCATCTTGACACAACCTAGAACCCCCTAATAAGAAAGTCTTAACAAGGGGCTGTCTAGATCAGGCTGGTTTGTGAGCTCCTCTGGGAGGGCTTGTCTTGTGTATGTTAACTGAGGCAGGAAGACTTTGTCATTGTGGGCGGCGCCATTCCCCGGGTTCAGATCCCAAGCCTATAGTAAAGGAGACTGTGAGTTGAGCATAAGTTCCGTTCACTGCGTTCGAGCATGGATGGAAGTAGCTGTTCCAAGCCCTGCTGTGACATCCACGCTACAATGAACTATAACCCTGTAAGTGTGAACGGAAATAACTCCTTCAGTCCACAGGCTGCCTTCATCGGGGTATTTTACCACAGCGCCGCAAATGAAATGAGAGCCATGTTGAGGATGACCCTGGCGATTGTTGACGTCGAGACTGTTGACCACGTGAGCAAGACGTCGTAAACGTAGCTCTGAAATCCCAACTGACTCTAAAATCGTTTTATGAAACATTTACTAAGCACCACTCTCTCTCACTCTTCAACATGCAAATTATAAAATGTTTGGCGTCAGACTTTTAATAAAAATCTAAAATATTTATAACAGTTGCTAATGATTAATGAAGAACTCTTCGGAAGCCCATATGTTAAATATTCGCATAGTGCTCTAGTTTTCTACTCGGTACCAGATTCTGCTCGCCTTCGTTATAAAAATTAATTAATTTCACATAATAAATATATGGTGAAAATAATAAATCGAGTATGGCTGTCTTCTCCACTACCACCTGTTATATATTGATAGTCAGACGAACTTAAAATTTAAAATCATAAGACAAATGTGTACTTAGCACTGGCAGAAATACATGTTAAAAAGACGCTGCCTATTTTTGGGTCGCTATGAAAGCAGGACTACCATAAAGTGAGAATGAAATTTTCCCTGGGAAATAACATGGTACGGAAGAGTCAAATGTCAGCAGCTCAGGTCTTCCTCTGCAGCTCCATGTGGCACTGGACGAAGTCAACAAGGAGAAAAACAGCACTATTAGGGACAAACCCCAAGGTTGACCCTTTCGCACTGGGAGAGAATACCTCTGAATTTTCGGCTGGCATCCTATAAAATATGCTCTCCAACTAGTAATTTTGAAAATAAACCTTTAGCCGGGCAGTGGTGGCGCACGCCTTTAATTCCAGCACTCGGGAGGCAGAGGCAGGCGGATCTCTGTGAGTTCGAGACCAGCCTGGTCTATAAGAGCTAGTTCCAGGACAGGCTCCAAAGCCACAGAGAAACCCTGTCTCGAAAAAAAAAAAAAAAAAAAAAAACAAAATAAAAAAAGAAAAGAAAATAAACCTTTTTCCTAGTACAGGTGGAGAGCCAGTTAGCAACACTGCTGTGGAGATCCAAACTCCGACTTTTGACAGTGATGTAGCATTCGGATCCGAAAGATGTCAACGGCAACACTAAGCAAAATGCTTCTTCTAATTATCTTCATCTGCCCGCTTATCTCGTTTTTTTCTTATTTCTTGTTAACAGAGAAAGGAAAGGGGGAAGGAACATATGTTACTTCTTATGCTAGCTCATTTAAGCATTTAATATTCACAATCAGACAGACAGTCGCTGCAACCCCTTTTCTTGGTTGCTAATATTAGTACCCATGCCACCGCCCGGGCACAGAACTCAGATCAGCAGAGCTATGCATCCCCGTACGCCCTGCCAGGTACGGCTGAAGGTCAATAATTCACCAAGGCTGTCTCGCTGTACCTTTGCAGCAATCAGTGTCAACAGTCTTTGGGATCATAAAGTCCTCCCTCGACTCAGTTTAGCTGCCAAGAAATTAAAACATAAGCTAATATGCTAATGCCTTGGAAGGACTCCTCCTTCTCTCTCTCTCTCTCCCCCGCCCTCTCTCTCTCTCTCTCTCTCGTGTGTGTGTGTGTGTGTGTGTGTGTGTGTGATCCTTTTCGATCTCAAGGGGATCTGAAATGGTTCAAAGAGCCCCCTTGCTGATCAGAGTTGGATTTGGTCACCTTCATATAGACTCCTAATAGAAGTGACAGTTATACAAAGCAAATTTCTTCCTTACACCCAAAGATTGTTTGATTACCTCACAGTTCACAATGATTTCTGAAGTTACAGCCATCATGTGTTACAAGGAGATTAAATCAGAGTGGAGAGAGAGAGAGAGCGAGAGCGAGAGCGAGAGAGAGAGAGAGAGAGAGAGAGAGAAGAGGAGGCTCCTTCAGCCTTTTCCAAAGGTCACAAATTCTACATCTACATACATGTCTCTGGTCAAAGGAGTTTTATCATCTGGCCATGCCTAAATACAGGAAGATGGGATAGGCTTTGATATCTCGTGGCCAAGCAAAAGTCAGATAAATGGTAAAAGTCACCAAGGCTCCGGGGTAAATAAATATCTCAATCTGTAGTCCATGAGCCAACATACTTGGAAACTAATATATATATATATTATATATACATACAATGCTAAAATTTTACTGATCATCTTTGTATCTATATACGATTAGATCAACACTTTATATACAATTAGGTAAACTCTTATTAGAACGATTTGCAAAGATAACTGTCATCATACTGCCAACTCTTAAGGGATAGCAGAGAAGGATAATCAAGACTTTGAGATTAGTAGGGGCGGCATAGTGAGTTCAAGGTGAGTCTAGTGAGAACTTGAATTGAAAAGAACCGAGGTGTGTTTGTCTCTTAAAACTCTACCTGCTAACCCTTCAAACTCCTGCATGCATCTCACTCGGAAGTGTGTTGACCCAGATCCTACTCTGTCCTCACTGATTACAGCTTCTCGTTTGTGAAATCACATGGCCCCATCATCCTATCCCTTCACACTGAGGAGCTACGCGTTGTCTCACGCATGCTTGCCCACCGCAGACCGGGAAAGACATGAGACATTGGCAAGAAAATAAAGGCAGCCCAGAAGAGGCTCCGCCGAGATAAAGAACATCTCATTATTATCTCCAATAGAGAGAATAATTCTTTCGTGCTTGATAGTACTTTGGTCAGTTTTTTTATTTTTATCCGCTCATTGTCAAATATGCCCCCAAGGTCAAGTCTTGTAAATGCCTGCTATAGAGGCCACGGGGAAAATGAGGCATCGACTCAGCCTCCAGCAGACTTTATAAAGAAGGAAAGACATCCAGCATATCATGGAATAAAATGCGTGGCAGGGAGAATTAAAATGAGATTATGCAGGAGGTCATCTAGTTCCCGATAATATAGAGAGTAAACACATACACTGTTATGCACACAGATACACTCATATAGACACAGACACAGAAAAACCCATATACACAGAGACAAGGAGATAGACACACACAAACCACAAACACAGAGAGACATAACACACATAACACAGAGACATACAGATACATACACAGACATAAACACACAGAAAAAAACTTATATACAGAGACACAGAGATGCATACAAATAGACACATGTAAATATACATACACAAGATACCACAAATTCTCTGTGTGTGTCTCTCTCTATGTCTCTCTGTGCCTCTCTCTCTCTCTCTCTCTCTCTCTCTCTCTCACACACACACACACACCCCACCTGGAAATAATAATCTGCTCTTAAATGCCTAAATTTAAAAACATGAAATTCCATCCCACTTAGCCTTCCCTTTATGATTCATAAACCCAGTATGAAAGGTCAAAATCAGAGGGGAAGTGAGCCTTAAGTGTTAATTTTATTAACTTGACAAGCTCGGTGACTAAGCCACCTTTCATTGGGTGGCTTTATAGAAAGACATTTAGGTTACAGGTTGCTACAATAAAAAACAGCTATTAAGTTGATTAAGCCTCAACTTACTCTTGGGACCCATTGGAAACAGCTCTCCATGTTTAATGCGTGGGAAAGAACCTATCAAAGATGCTGGAGGGAGGGGGAGTCAGCTGGTCAGGGACACAAGACTTCCAGACAGGGCTGTAGGCTCCAATAAGGACACCTGACTGAGGTGTGGGCTTCTGATCAACAGGGGATTTTCACTGATGGTGGCTTCAAAGGGAAATGGGGGATGGATGTTTTGAGGCAACATTACAAAAAAAGAAATCATTATAATATTAAGTTCGCAGACCATTCTTTACATCTTTCCTCTTTTTTTTTGTTTATTTTTGAGATTGTAGTTTAATGGCAGCATCTCTTTCTCCCCGTTCCTCCTTCTAAGCAAATGGTTCTCACCCCCCCCCAACACGGTGCCCCTTTGATACAGTTCCTCATGGTGTGGTGACCCCCAAACCATCAAATTATTTCATTACTACTTCGTAATTTTGCTTCTGTTTTGAGTATGTTATAATGTAAATATCTGATTGCAGGCTGTCTGACACGAGACCTCCAAAGGGTCACAGCCCACAGGTTGAGAACCACAGCTCCAAACCTTTACATACGCCCCCATGACACCCTCTTACAATGAATGTTCATGAAACGTTGCTACAGGCATCTCTATGTTTTTATCTACATATTCCTAAACACAACCTGTTGCTTTCATATAATAGTATTTGTATGAATGTTTTCAGGGCTGACCAAACAAGAATGAGCTGAAGGTTTTTGCCTAGGATTAGCAAGCTGAAAGAGTGTATTCAGCAATCTTGAGTACGTATAAAGGAATCTGAGGCTTAATCAAGATACTTGTGTGTAAGCGTAGGAATGATCCCTTCCTGGCCACAGCCTTCAAACCTGGGCTCAGAGGCAGGTCTCCTAAAGGCAACCATTGGCTCAAGGGCTCCCTCTGTGTTGCCCTACCCTTCCCTACAAAGCCATTTTTCCCCTATTCCTTTCCCATGTGGATGGCCTCACGTGGTCTGTCTTCAGTTCCCGAAGACTGTGTGCTCCTGATCGGCTTCTTACTCCCTTCCCCTGGAGAGCGTGTTGCTCCCACCCCCTTGTGTGACCCTCTGGGTTCTTTTCGTGTGTCACCATTGATTCCTTCCCTTTCAGGGAAGGTGTCTTCTGTCTCACTCTTTTCCTAGACCCGTGAATTGCCCATCTATCACCTCACCCTGGGTTTTACCATCTGAATCCCTGAGTGTTCGTGCCACATAGGCAAACAGAATATTTAATTTAGAGGCAATCCTAACATATTTTCCTGCTTCTCTGACTTTCCTCAAAGTGTTCTGCCAGCACGAAATGCTACTTCTTTGTCCTTATGTTTAAAGTCGTATGGGATAAAAGCTCTTTGTAGACAAATCCCGCGATGCTTTATGGCCCATCTTAGCAAGACATGACAGCAACCGCGCCACAGTTTTGATGAAATATCCAAGTGGAAAAGTAAGGCAGTGCTAACAGGCGGATCTTTGTGAGTTCGAGACCAGCCTGGTCTACAAGAGCTAGTTCCAGGAGAGGCTCCAAAACCACAGAGAAACCCTGTCTCGAAAAACCAAAAAAAAAAAAAAAAATGACTTAAACCCATACCATAAAGGATCAGGGTCTGAAATGAAATATCAAGAGGCCGGGAGATGGTTCTGATTGTCAGCACCCAAGGGGACGACCGAATGACACACACCGCTATAATCACAGGGCTGGGGAGCCAGAGACCAGCGAATCCCTGAATCTTTCTGTTCAGTGGGTCTATTTGAATAGGAGATCCCCAGGTTCAGCAAAAGACATCTAGAAAATAAGATGGGACTGACTCAGGGGTATACTCAACCTTGACTGCTGGTCTCCAAACACACACACACAGGCAAAATGTTATGTCAGCAAAATAAACAGAAAACCATCGTGAATCAGTTTGTGTACCATGCTCAGGGTCTTTGAAATTGTGAGGTGAGCAACGTGAGGAATATTTCAAGTACTCTTGCGATTATGTGCTATTTATTAAACTGTGTTTCTATTGACTCTGTTGACATAGGCTAAGAACTTGGGGCAAAACAGCCTCCTTTGCAGCCAGACGAAAATGCCTCATGAGGAAGAAAGTTCGCAGATCCATTATGGAGCATTTATATGTATTTTACATTTGTTAAACAGCATCAGTTTTGAGGCACAAAGTACAGCAGGCCTGGAGTTTATTGTCAGTTAGAATAGAGGTGTGGGTAAGAACAGACTGGGCAGTAAAAAGTGGAGTCATAGAGGCCATAAAACGACAGCACAGCCCCGTAGGGGGAGGGGAGGAGCTCTTACTTGCCTTAGGTAAGCATTGTGGAAGGAAAGAGATGTTTTAAAAGGATCCTCCCAGTGTAAGAAGCAAGGGAACACGGGGACATTCTGTTTAACGATAGTGGGGCGCATTCAGCTGCTGGTCAATCATGGGGTGCCAACTCAAAAGCCGTGGGTGGCAGAAAGACTAAGAAGGCTGAGCACGGTAATTGCGGCACCCTCACAGGGCCACGACGTCGGTCTCAGTGAAGCTTGGACCATTTTACTTGGCCATCCAGGGAGGGTCTCATTGGGTCTGTGCCTCCAGAGATTTGTCTAGAGGCGTTTTAGATGCCAGTTATGGAGGAAAAGATTGGGGCAGGAGGTGATCACATCCATAAAGGAATGGGCACGTAGACTTAAACCTTAAAGTCTTGCTAAATGTACGGCTCTGCTGATGTAGTGGAAGAGGGGAGATCATAAAGTTGGTGACATGTGTGAACTTTCTGTAAGGAAAAGACGTGGTACCATAGCAGAAATCAGAGAAGGAGACACAGGGCTAGGGTTAGGGAGAAATCAGGGGTCTTTTATTTTATTTTATTTATTTTATTGGTTTTTGAGACACGGCTTCTCTGTAGCTTTGAAACCTGTTCTGGAACTAGCTCTTGTAGACCAGGCTGGTCTCAAACTCACAGAGATCCGTCCGCTTCTGCATACAAGCAGTAGGGATAAATCCTGGTCTCCCTGCCAGTGGCCCCGGCAGTCTGCCCCCGACATACAACTGTCACACACATTCAGAGGGACTAGTTTGATTTTATGCTGGTTCCCTTGCTGTCAGGCCAGAGTCGGTGAGCTCCCATTAGCTCAGGTCAGCTGTTTCTGTGGGTGTCCCCATCATCTTGACCCCTTTGCTCGTATTCTCACTCCTCCACTCTTCGACTGGATTTGGGGAGCTCAGTCCAGTGCTCCGCTGTGGATCTCTACATCTGCTTCCATCAGTTGCTGGATGAAGGTTCTATGATGACATTTAAGATACTCATCAATCTGAGAACAGGGTAAAGTCAGTTCAAGGATCCTCTCCACTATTGCTTAGGGTCTTAGCTGGCAAATTACCGGCACCAAAAAACATGAACTTTCCTAAAAGAAATAAAGAGAAGAAAAGGATGCTCAGAAGACAGAGGGTGTGTACTAGAACTTAACTAAGTACGTGTGTGTGAAGAGGAAAAGACACAGGAGCCTGAGATGAAATGAGAGTCGCTAGACGGATACTTGCACGAATCCCAAGACGTAGCCTGTTTGACTGACTTTCAGGGAAACAGCAAAGAAACAAAAGATCAAAGTCAGAAGCTGCAAAGGTAGATAGCTATGGTGATATTTATATTTTACATTTTAAACATTTTAATGTATGTGATGTCTTCTACTTTCGGTTGTCTCGGCTATGGTACTTGGTGGTGGTGGTTGTGTGTGTGTGTGTGTGTGTGTGTGTGTGTGTGTGTGTGTGTGTGTGTGTATTACCAGGGGCCTGCGTACGTATGTTTTAAGGCACATGATCGTTTCTTTTCCTGTAGGACCTTTGCTCCGTCCCCAAAGACACTGAGGAGCCATCCATCCGTGTCTAAGCTAAAATGACAAGACATGTTTTCTTTGATTTATTAGTAAACAACTAAATAGCAACATTAAGCTTTTAGGAAAAGATTAACAACACTGCAGCGTGGTACCTGTCAGGGTAATTTAAGTAAGAGCTGTTAAAAATGTTCATCTTTCATACCGGAGCCTTCTCCAGCCTGCCTAATGGATGGGGAGGCGCAGAACACCTTTGGATCTGGGGCACCGGGCTGATGGCGGTGTGGGATGCTTTGGGGACGGATTGTTAAAAACCGGTTCAATCCTGACTGCAAACCATTTCGCGTGAAGTTTTTCTTCGCTCAGGATCCTAAACCTCTATGGCATTCGAGACCAAATTTAGTCAATGAAGCCGAGGGCTATTCACCCCCTTTTCCAGCCTTACTCAGTTGCTCTCTGGAAGAAAACCGCCCATCTCCAAACAGATGCTAACTCCTACATACTCAATAGCAGCCAAATACAGGAATATGGCAGCCAGGAGGATTGTTTGGAATCGTGAAAATAGTGCTTCTTTATGCCTTCCGAGGGGGGGACGGGATTAATACAATTACGTTTTTTTCAGAAAGCGAAAAACATTTGCGTGAAGAAGCTCCCTGCCTTTGAGTTATCTCATTTTATTCAGTGACACAAAACACCTTCCAGAGAGTAGAAATCAGCCCCACCGCCCACGGATGACAGAGGGGTCATCTGGAGATGTTTAGCTGACCCAGAGGCCAAGTCTCAAGCCTCAAGTCTGATTCACATTCTATAAAACCCCGGATAAATGTGATCATTTCATTAAACATTTCTTTAGCTCTCTGATGACAGAGTCGAGCAGCATGTGGGGTCTAAGTCAGAAATGCTTGCATCTCACCCCGTCCAGTGACATAAACACAGATGGAGGATGTCCATTGGGTCAGCTTGTTTCTTTCTATGAAGCCCCCACGGTGATGCGGGAATATCTCACAAATTCCGATTATTTTTACAGATATAACCCAAGTTTTTTGATCTGGAAAGAATTGAAAACATATTCATTCCTACCAGACTTAACTAGACCCTAAAGTTATTAATATTATAAGCTGGCTGTCACTGAGCTAAAGACATAGCCAGGAGTTCAAGCAAAAGAAAAAGAAAAAAGAAAAAAAAAACATCCTACTGCAGTCTGGTGATTGGAACACCAACAAATACAAAGTGTGTCTTTTTAAAATTAAATTTGGAAGGCTTATATGCTTATGTTATAGCATGGAATAAAATCTCCGGAAGGCTAAGTTATTTACGGAGTGTCTAGCCCTAAATAAAATATATTTAGACATCCAATGAGTGAGCATGCCCAGATACCGGAATAATGTGTAGGAGAGAAACCATGGCAGAGGGTGCCAGTGGCTGTCCTAATGGTGGTCCTCGGGAATGAGCCCTGGCAGATGAACAAAGCAACCGTCACGATGCAGAAAACTACCACCCTAACTAGTCGTGAAGCAATGAGAGGAATGTCTTACTAGCACCTAATCCAGGTAAACGAGGTGGCCCTTCTGGTGTGTTATGTGTAGCAGGCAGTGCCATCATGTGTCTGTAGAGAACCCATGGAGAGCAGGAGAGAGAGCCTGCCATGGTCATCTGTATCCACACAGACCAAGAGACTGAAAAGAATCTGCACTCGGAAACATGGGTTTTAGGATTGAATTCTGACAGATCTAACCAAGCACCAAAGAACAAAGCATAAAGGTATGAATGTATGTATACACACAATTGCATGAAACCACACTTTAAGTATAATTTTGACTCAAGATATTACTGGACATGAAGAGTCCCATTGGCTTAGTGTATAACTTTTATTATTTATTTGAAATTCAAGTATTTATATTCTGATATGTATCATATGTTGCCTGTTATTAAAGATAGAAACATATATAAAGATAATCAGATAAAAACAGTGACATTTATCGGGTGATTACATTCTAAAGAGTTTCCTGGGAAGGGTCATAATAAATTCAAATGCACGGTGTCCCCTGTGGATTTGTTATCAGAACACACACCCAAGATGATCCAGTGACAGCAAAAGGGAATTTGCTTTGAGTCACAGTTTTGGAGAGTCAGCCCCGTTGCTCTGAAGCCTGTGTGGAGTCAGCTCAGCACGGTAGAAGGGTGGACAAAATCTCAGACCTCAGGGCCAGGATGCACCGGGGAAAACCTGGTCCCAGGATCTCCTTCGCGGCTACGGCTCCTGTCAGCAGAAAGAGCTCCTTGCAGGCTCCAGCTGTGAACCTTCCCACCACTTTGTAACGCCACTGATCTGGTAACTAGTCTTTAACACCCAGGTCTTCCTAATCTTAGTCCGAGCAAATAAAAGAGATCAGGATGTATCCATTCGAATCTGCAGCAGTGACTCTGGGAAGTTTTATTTTTGTTTTGTTTGTTTGTTTGTTGTTTTACAGTGTGTGTGTGTGTGTGTGTGTGTGTGTGTGTGTGTGTGTACATTTGTGTATTTGGGATTACATGTGTGTGGGTATGAGTACCGGTGCCATGACACATCTGGGATTCATAGCATGGTTCGTGGAGTCACTGTTCTCCTTCCACATAGGTGGGTTCTGGAGATCAAACTCAGGCCTTCCGCCTTGTGCCGCAAGTGCTTTCTTCTCGTTGGCCCAAATTCTTGCTCTTAAGGGGAGACCGTGAAACACAGGGAAAGAAAAAGAGGAGCCTCTAGGACAGGCCGTCTGCTGCTGCTTTCCCAGCGCCAGCAAACGGCTTCATCGTTCTTCTCAGACCCAGACATTTCTACAGGTGAAATAACTACTCATGAATCGTATTCTGAAGAAAAAAAAAAAGAGGACAGATAAGGAAAATGGAAAGAAGCAGAAAGATAAACAGAAAGAAAGACAGAAATACCATTGAAATGGGAGGGAGAGAGAGAGAAAAAGAAGGAAGGAAGGAAGGAAGGAAGGAAGGAAGGAAGGAAGGAAGGAAGGAAGGAAGGGGGGAAGGAAGGAAGGAAGGGGGGAAGGAAGGAAGGAAGGAAGGAAGGAAGGAAGGAAGGAAGGAAGGAAGGAAGGAAAGAAAGAAAGAAAGAAGGAAGGAAGTCCAGAGAGCAGAGATCAAGCAACACAGGCAGCACTGGCCCAGTCCTCAGTACTGCAAGCTGCTGCTGCTGGTCCCTCTGCGGAGCTTGTGAGATGCCCCCAGAGCACGGCAGTCTGGATGTTCATGGCCTCCTCTACTTCTCTATTCAGCAGCTCCACTCACCTCTTCCCAGGCACCAAAAAATCCCTATGTGCACTCCCGGTTCCCTGTGCCCCAGGAATGAGCTAAAGGCCGCAGTCTCCCTTACGAAAGAGATGGGGGAAACAAAGCCATCCGGGATAATTTATAAGGAGCTGGTTACATCCTTAAATGGCAGAAGTTGTAATATGTGACCTGTTCCCGAAACACAGAGGAAGCACGCAGTACAGACTCCGCAATGGAACATGGTCTCATTCACCAGGGAGGCTCTTTGATAGCAGCTATGACGCAGGGCAGGGGACAGATGTGGTGCAGATGTGGTCAGAGATTTTCCAAATGGGTTCAAGAGAAGATTTGAATATTGGGTTACTAGTCAATGGAAAATAGCATCATATGTAGTACAAGCATCAGGGAATCTTTCAAAGGCTGCGAGACCCCACATTATCTATTCTCTAGACTTTGGGTCTTCATGTTTGTTCACCTTGCCTTTGCGAGTTCCAGCTGGATGACCACACACCCTCAGGAACGCCCTTTACTTTGGGAGAGCACCCCACTCTCAACCCCTTCTTTTAAAGCTACCTCAGCTATCTCAGTTAGGGTTTCTATGGCTGTGAAGAGACAGCATGACCATAGAAACTCTTCCAAAGCTGATCCTTAAACCGGGGCTGGCTTACAGTTCAGAGGCGCATTCCGTTATCGTCACGGTAGGAAGCATGGTGGCACTCAGACAGACGTGGTGCCGGAGGAGGAGGAGCTGAGGGTTCTGCATCTTGATCTGCAGGCAACAGCAAGTGAACTGTGTTCCATACGGGGCATAGATTTAGCACAGGAGACCTCAAAGCCCACCTCCACCATGACACACTTCCTCCAACAAGGCCTCTCCATCAAAGTCACCCCTCCTAATAGTGCCACTCACTGTGGGGGGGGCATTTTATTTCAAACCACCATGCCAACTATTGCTATACAAAGTGCCTTTATTTTTTTTCATTTTGTGAAGGCTAAAAAATCCTTTGGTACCTTATCCTTGCCTACTAAACTCTTCAATGTGACAATCTACACAATGGTCCCAAGTTGTCATCCTAGAGCCATGGCTCATTATTCTGCCTTTATTTATACTCAATCCCCACCCTCCATAGACTTACTCTGACGTCGCTATGGGATTCTTTTGAAGACCAGGTTATCCCATCTTCTGGCTTTAAGTCAGCACATCCAGCAAACAGCACTGGGCCCCAGAATATCCTAGCTAGCACTGAGCTTTTAAAAAGGACATATTGCATTTACTTATTTGCTTATTTTTGTGGGGAGTGTGCCTTAGCAAGTATGTAAGACGAGAGGACAGTGTGCAAGAGTTGGCTCTCTCCTTACACCATGTGGGTCCCAGGGATAGATCTCAGGTTGTCAGGCTTGGTAGCAATTGTCCCTACACCTACTAATCCACCCCGAAGGCCTCCAGCTCTAAGCTAGCTATACCTTGACTCAGAATAGCCCCTAAAGCAGGCCTTCTCAGCATGTGGGTCATGACCCATTTGGGGGTTGAACAGGAGCCCCATATCAGATATTCTGTATATCAGGTATTTACATTAAGATTTATAACAGTAGCAAAATTGCAAAAGTAACAATGAAAAGAATTTTACGGTTGGGATCACCATAACACGGGGATCTGTATTAAAGTGTCACAACACTACAAAGGTTGATAAGCACGCCTTATAGTAAGATCTTTTGAAAAATTGAAATCTATGTTCATGATCTCGGTAAAACTCGAGGTCAAGCTGAGGTCATGGTCCTGTGAAAGTGTGGCATTCCACAGCCTGAAGGCTGCTACGGCGGCTCCTGGTTTTGTGTCTCATTCCTTCTCTGGTCGCAAAGTTCTAATCTTTACCCGCATCCCTGCAAAGCTTATGAATTATCTTATCCATAAAAGGCACACTCTCAGTTCTTTGGGGGGTCAAATGTCTCAAGCTGTTAATGTTTTAGAGAAAGGTGGGGGAAAATGCTCCTCAAACAGTGGTGTCCACTTTCTAGTCCGTCTTTACAGGGTGTGAACAGAACACAGAGCCCCCCCATTTCTCCACCCTCCCACCCCTCACCCTTACCCCCCCCCCCCACTCTCCGGGAATGCTGTGTTTACAGAGCTGCTGTGTAGCCTGGGGAAATAGGAGTCTCCCACCCTGACTGCACCCAGTTTGTGAGCTTCGGGCAAGGGGGCTGGATATTAAAATACACAAACACACACAGACAGAGAGACAGCGACACGGGTCATCCCTGAATTCCCCAAGAATGCCCCCTTTATTGTGTTCAGGGGCAGATTATATAGAGATAGCCACGCCCCAGCCAAACCCACCAGAAACCACTCTCCTGCCATCAGGAACTCCTGAAGGTCTCGTGCTCAGAGCAGCTGAAGGCACTCAGATCAGATTACAAGAAATTCAGGATCTGGGGTCTCACTGCTCCCAACAACTGCTCCCGGTGAAGTGTAGATCTCTGGCCACTGTGACTTTATCACGCTTAGAAATCTCTCTTGCTTAAACACAGATCCACCTGCCTGTTGCTCCCTTCTGAGAAAATGCTTCCTTCCCATAAGCCTCTCTGCTATAACCGTGCACCTAAGGGGATGAAAGGGGGGAAGCTTATTCCGTGGCTTTAAATCCACTTAGAGCGACTAGTGCGCCTGTGCTCGGCTGCTTAGGAACCAAAGGTAACTGGGAAAATTGCATTCCCAAGCCTCTCCACCTGCTGCTCGTGAGGTGTAATTATTGTTATTAGGGATTAGTTGCTGAGTGGATGCCTTCTAATTAACAGACGCTTTTCAAAGGGACCTGAGAAAATGCCACTGAAGAGTAACGAATACCATGCCTCCTGTCCATTTATTTATTATCTTGCTGTATTTAAACGTATTGATTTTAATAATCATCGGCGTAACTTAATTCTTATTTGTTATACTTCAAACAGGGCTGAAGGGCGGCCCCAGGGATCTCAGTTATAGTCAGGCTTGTGTAGGACCTCTGCCCAGGATGTCACGGGATTCTATGTCCTCCGTCGTGGGACTATCTGTTCACCCGTGGTGTTGATGAGGAAACAGTAGCCCCTGCTTCTTCAGCGGAGACAAGCTAAAATGTCTGACTTCTGGAGAGGCAGATGCGCGCAACTCTGCAGCTATCGACAGAGCCCTAACATGGTGCCCATTTGTGAGCACTGACGAAGTGGGCAGGGGTTGCGAAAGTTGCGTTCCTAGTCTACCGCACTTTCATTGAACAAAATAAATGACTTAAAAGATTTTGGTCACTACCTACCAAATCATATGTTTCCTTTGAGAGATAAAGCACCATCTGTTGCATGGGCACGTCAGACTACAGGGCTCTGAGTTCGACATCAAGGCAAGCGCAAGTCTAGCGTGTGTCCGAGAATCCAAATAGTCCGACTCAACTCCAGTCTGCCTTTGAATGTCGATACAAAGGAATTAAGGGGCTTAAAGAGCTGAGTAGGCAAAAAAAAGACAAAACGTCACAGGCAGACAGAAAATTTGCATCCTGGGGTCAGGTTTTCTGAGTTGGGATGGTGGTGCTTCCATTTTTAAACAAACTAATCTTGTGTTTTCGCCTCCTATGAAAAGGGGCCAAAGGAGTTGTTCTCACACACCTAGTAAGAGGCTAGGGAATCAGAATTTGTAAAAAAAGACTGAAAACGGTCCCTAAAACACAATGAAAACTCGATAAATGCTTGTTCAGATCGGCCTCTGACAAGATTATGAAGTAAATGGCTACCTAGAGATAAACCTATTTGTTGTTTGGGTGTTTTTTTTGTTTGTTTGTTTGTTTGTTTTACTTTCTCTTTTGGTTTTTGTTCTGGTCTTCTCGTATTTCTCCTTAGACTTCCTGCTGGTGACATTGCCAGTCTGTCCGACTCATTGGCTTCTCCTCTGGTCATCAACAGGGACAAGTACAATGCAGACCCTGCCCCATACTCTAGTTCTGTCTCTTCCCATTTCAATCACCCGTTCCCAGGGATATTCTCAGGTGAGGGTTAGCCCTCTGAGGACTTGCCTGCATCTCTTCGGCTCTACATTCAGGGCAAGCATGTCCAAAGGACCTAACAACTCCACACCAACTTGAGGTTAGGCTTCCCCACTCAGGGGCAAAGACGTCTCTACGTGAGTCATTCATCTCATTGATTTTTCTTATCTTCTCCAGTTCCTCAAAGGATGTCAGGGATGGAATTTTTCTCCTTTACATAGTAGGGACTCCCTGACATCCTATCCTTGGGTCAGGCTACACATTGTTTATAATAATATGGCATATCAGATGACATAGCTGCAGAACATAAAAACCACAAGCCATCATATTCAGGAACATATTGGTTTATTAAACCTATTCTATTTGAAAAGATAGCATCTTCTTAGGCTCTAATTTTATTTTTCTAAAAGGGATCAAAGGGAAATTGATACAAATGTATCTCCTTTTCATTGTAATTTTTTATCTATTCTGTATTTTCAAATTTTCAGTGATACCATGTGGTATCTCATTTCTACCTAGAAGGAAGGCTGTAGAAGAAAGAAATTGGCAATTAACAGTTCTATTTTTATACAACAAAGCTTAGAAAGTTAATGTCCCAGGGCACAAGCACTGAGTGACAAGGCTATAACACAGAGTTTGTTTGTTTGTTTGTTTTTTAATCACAGCTCAGGTCCCTTTAGTCCATGATATACATCTTCTACCCACGTCTTCCCTTGCTCACCTCATCTGTGGATTTGCACAGGACCTCAAATACCACACAATAGGAAAGAAACTTTACACAGCCTCTTTAAAACTTGGTCATAAACAGACGAAGAATATTCTACTTTCCATTGGTGGTAAACTTTCTGAAAAAAAATCATCAAAGCAAGCTCCTTGTGACCTTTGCATATTCTTAGACTTGATTCAAATAGACGCAATTAATCAAACATCTAGTTAATTTTATGGTCAGATTTATGATGTTGGTGTTATCAAAACATCAACCAAAACCTGCTAGCAAGGTAGTTATGAAGCACACACACACACATACACATAAGTTAAGCAAACAAATATATTTTAAATTTTTAACAAAGTAGTTGTGAAGGAAGTGAGAAAGCACCCCTCTTATTTCTCTTATATCTCTGTTCCTTTTGCTTAATAATTCTAGTCCTCATGCTCACACCTGGAACATATGAGTTTTGTTGAGGCTGGTCTTCAACAAAATATATAGTTACTTAAAAAAAATCCTGATCTATTTGAGAGATTATCCACACTGTTTCTAGCTCCATTTTAAAGAGAACTTCTTATTTATGAACCATCTATTCCTCACCGAAAACACTTTTAAAGGCTGTATTCTTTCACAGAAGTGGAAACCCCTCCAAATGATTTTGTAAACCTCTAAATCATCTCAAATCCAAAGCATCCCAGTGCCTCGCCATGGCATTTCAGCAGGCAGACTCCTGGAGGTCACTGCTCAATCAGATGACTGAGCATTGGTTTCTGTGAGATCCTGTCTGAGAAGAGGGTAGATGAAAGATACCCAGTTTCCACCTTTATCCTCTTTCCTGAGACTTTACACCACTCTGCAATAATTTAAACACCTGTTACACAGACTAGTTACTCTTCTAACAAAACAAAAATAGGTTTAATCTTGGTCAACATAAGCTCTCTGTGACAATACATACTGCTGTCCTTTCTCACTGCATAAAATGACAAATGACTATTTCAGAATCACTGGTGATTATAGGTAAGAAGATAACAGATAGAATTATGATACCACTGTAAAGTATGAAATATTCAAATCAATTGATTATTGCCACATTAACAACATTGAAGTCCAACTAGGGCACTATGTTTTATCGGCATATATAGTTAATGCCAACCAGATCAGTTCAGCGTGGCTTATCTAAGCACTTAATTACATTTGGTGTCATTTTCATTACTGAGAGATTACGTTTCTTATAGATTCTTCGTTGTTTCTGTGTCACTTTTTAATCTAAGAATCTGGATGCAACCCAGAACTTTTCAGGTTTAAAAAAAAATGAAATCAATATATATATATTCTCTCTTTAAGAAGACCATTTTATTTACCTCCATTTTTTTTATTGCAGCAAGAACAGCGAGTGATGTTGCTTTTATGGAAAGAAGAACATGCATTGCGGATCAGCTTCCCACTGCAAAACTTCATAGCCTCTGTCAAGGACAGCTAGAGCATGCAGAGCCACTGAAATCTCACAGAACAGTTACTTCCCCTTTCTCGCAGGTGCTGACACAGAAGCCTGGGGTTGAGTTAAAAGCTGCCACAAGCGAGCTTGGTAGCTCCAAGTTAAGGTTATAGAACCAACGAAGCATGGCAGCCCAGTCCTGTGTGGCAAGCAGAAAGTCTGAAATCCGCGGGCTTGAGAATTCGCTCCCACCCGGCACTTCCCACCACCAAATGAAACCGGATTCCCTCTCTGGCGGATACCTTTTCTATTTAATTGATTATATTGGTGTATTAGCCCTCAATATGTTCACTTCATTTTTATAAGGCAAATCATCATCGTTTGGTCGTCTACGGTTTTCATAACTCGAAACAGCTAGGAAAAGTTTTTGAAATTAGCTTTTATGAGAGTCACCAAAATAGAACGGTTCGCTAGAGATTGAAAGTGTGTCCCCTTGAAAACAGGCTTTAGACGTGTCTCTTTTGTTCAGATAGCAGACAGTGGGGTACCAGGCATAGGAAAATGTGATTTGTGGGGGTGTCATGGAAAACATAGGAGAGGTGGCTGGAGGGTGGACCTCGAGTAAGCCACTGGGGGGAAGTCTGTGAATCTAGAAGAGACAAATGGTAGCGTGCGCATGCGCTGTAGGAGGACGCCCATACCAGCGCCCTAGGAGGGCGCACAGCGTTCTTCTGTAGTCTAGCAAACCCTACTTGAACAGAACGTACCCATTGGTTCAAACCAGGCACGCAGCTTTGATTTAGCACACAGAGTGGCTGCCTAAAACCAAATCACAGTGCCATCACCACTGTGAACGTTGCTGACTACCAAGACACCAAAACTACCACAATCGATATGCTCTCGGTGGTAACTGGAAAAAGAATTTCTCATCACTGGAAAAGCCAAGTCTAACTTTGACAGTCATTGGCTTTTTGACATTAGAGGAACTTATAAGGCAGTGTTTGTTTTACAGTGAGGCCACACAGTCTCTTGTTTAGAAAAAAAAACACTAAAGTGTGACTATATTTTAGGGCAAAAGAAGACATATTAATAGTCAGATTAGCCATAATTCTTCCTCCTTATGAAGGCTCTCAAAGTACAAAAAGTTTTTTCTAAGCTTTGGTTCAAACATTTTGGCAGGGTACAAGAAGTTTGTAGGAGGATAATTTTGATTACTGCCATTCTGGCCAAAACTAACAGGCAGATTATTTACGTCTGAGACATCAAATTTACCACATCAACCTGACTGATGGAAGGGGGTCCTCTCTTATTTTAAATTTAATTCATCTGCTATCAATTGAAAATTGTCCTGTTTCTTATTTAAAACTGTCTCCTTTGCAAGAAAATCCATGCTTGTGGTTTTGAAAGACTCCACTCTTAAAAAGCTGCAGGAATTGGGCTTCCATTCCCACAGGGCAGCAGAAGGTTACCTTCCAGAAGCAGCTGAGATAGGACTTGTCCCTGAGGAGGCTGTACCCAAGGCACTTGATTCAGATAGACGGTTCGGATCTTTAGAACACATAGATTTGCCAATTGCAACCTTTTGTATAGTAGTTATATCCATGTTGGCAGTATGAGCAAGGCTGGGTCTAAGCAGGCATCAGTTTAACAGTGCAGGGTTCTGGATACAGGTACCCATTGGAATCATTGTCACAGGGTCAAGTTTCCAGTCCTCCCCTCCTCCATGTATCCAGTATAGTAGATAAAATTACGACTCTTTCCTGCTTTGAAACCAATGAAACAAGCCCATGGCAGCCCACTCCATGCGCTAAGCAAGGAAGAATTTTTCTTATTGTCATTTTCCTCTCTTGTTCAATCTTCTTCCTGGAAGGCAGCGTCTCCAAGGTTGTGCTCAGGGATTTCACGGACAACACATGGAAAGGCTGGGTCCTAACAGTCTGCCGTGGAAATCGCCATACTCCACGTATCTGATCTCTTTGACATAAATAAGCCTAATCACTTCAGAGGTCACACCTCTTGGAAATAGCCTCCATGCATGAACGATAATTCATTTCACAACATCTTCTCTGTTCAAACGCCCGAATTCCACCCGTTCTTCTGCCACCCTCGTCTCTACAACCACAACAGACCTGGTCCGGTCTCTAGTGGCTCATTCTCAGAGCTCAGAAGGGATGCCCAGGAGGCTGAGAAGTGATTGACTGTGGCTCTCAACTAGACAAACCCTCTGCAGAGCCTGCCACAGATGTCCTCAGTTAGCCAATCGAGGCAGCGTGCGAGTTGGTTGAAGGAAGCACAAAGAACGACTTACGTGCTCGCGATCTCCAGGTCCTCTCCGGGACCCCCGGATCGCATTTGTGGTCTTCGGCAGTTGACCCTAAAGACTGTGTGAGCAGACTGAGGTCCTGAAATCCACACCTGCGCCTGCCGTTCCAGCACAGGGGTGAAGGGCAGAGCTAACAGAGCGAGCTAATGACGGGTTCCTGCTTCCTGAGCTCTCCGCTGGAGGCCACTTCTGCACACGTAGGATGTCACAGCGTGCGCTCCATTTGTGTGTCTAGAGAGTCCCCTGGTTGCGAAATATAGTCAATGGAAGGAATGTGCAGCCATTGGAACAATTCTTAAAGATAAATAATAGATTCAAGGGAGGGGGGGCGTTTACTGTGACAATGAGTATCAGCCCACTGAAACAAAATAGACGCGAAGACCTGGACCCGACGCCTGCACGCGTGGCACATTCCTGGCGCACAGACACACATGCGTGCAATTTTTAACTAATATTTTTCATTATCACAATTGATCCTAATACAGTTAATGATTTTAAAAAATAATATCCAAATAGATCCTTTTGGTTGAAATTACCCACAAATATTCAGATTTGTGTTTGGATGTGAAGATGGGGAGATCCCATTTTACATCGGATGGAGTGGAGGAAACCATGTAGGTCTGACAATACTTATTTCTGCCATTTATTCTTCTGTTTGGAAAGAGTATGTGAGATGTAAAAATAGAAATTATTTTTAAATACCAAGAAAAATTGAGTCCTCTCGGAAGATTGTACATTTTATAGATTTGTTTAACTTAGAATAGGTTCTCGAACGACTGAAAAACCGGGGTCACTTTGTTTTTGCCATTCCCAGAGGGAACGCAAGCCTCAAACTTTCGAAACTCTTTTGGAAGTTTGCATCAAACCCAAAATAACACCAAGGCAAAGAGAGACTCAGAAGCATCCTAATACAGAAAACCACAGTGAATTTATAGAATTTATTTTTAACCAAATTCACCACTAAACACATGCACAGAAAAAAAAAGTTGCAAATTCAATTTTGTTTACAGGTGCGAGTCTATATCCGCAAGCCCTGGGTGTCAGAAAATCTGTGTTTTGTTTTTTTGGGTTTTCTTTTTTAGATATTTTGAGATAAGCTTTTCTCCTGCTTAACAACTTGTTCTGTGAACTACTAAGGTCATGGGGCTACTTAGAGATAAGACAGAATCTGTAATTGAAACACTTCCACCAAACTGTGAGAGGGTCTCCTGAGAAATTCTAGGCACACTGTACAAATGAGAGACCAGTGACCATGAAGAGTAGTCTACCTAAGGCTCCTAAGAACCTTTACCCTACCACAAATGGGGAAACTGAGGCATGGTCTTGACTACTAGGGGTCCAATGTCGTGAATCAGAAAAACTGTTATAATATATATATAATATATAGCTATATTATATGTATATAGTTATATATTATATATATAGTTATATATTACATATATATAAAGAGTTATATTAACCCAACCACATTAGCCCAACCAACAATATCAAAGATAAGCAAGAATCTGAGTGTCTCAACTTCAGCCATGCAGTTTTCTAAGTGATTTTTTTTTTTCATTTTGGAAGGGAAGAAGTTATGTGGGTAGCAGGAAGTAGACACTCAGAAGACCAAACTAGTGTTTGCGTGAGTTCACGGCAATGGAAGCTTCTGAGCAAGTTCCATGCCAAGTTAACCTCTATGCGTACGCAAGCTTCCCTGCAAACCTGCTCAACTCAAAGCCGTATTTGAAAGGAAGACACACAGCAACAATCTCCACTGAGTAAGATTTAGTTCCGCAGATTATAAACCTAAACCTGGCCTCTCTGAGAAAAGGCGTATGCCCATGAAAGTGCACACCCAGATCCTAAGAGTTCTGTAGCTTCAAAGAAGTTGGCCACAGGGCTGCTACAGGAAAAATAGAGTGAGCATCAATTTCACAATCTGACAAGCTGCAACAACGTCAGGTCTGATAAGATATCCCCACTGGTGCAATAATAGTATAAATGTCATAAAAATCATCAACAGCTTTCTGACTAACTCGGAAGATTATTCCATCGGATGGAACCCGCACCCGGTACTATCAATGGTGTTAAGAACCAATGGCTGGATAAGTCATAAGCCCCACAGTTATCCTACTAAAGACCCTATTAAAAATGACTCCTTATGATTTGCTCCTGTAGCCAAACACCACAGCATTCATTGGCCCCCATCAGAGAAGCTTACCCTGGCAATAGATGGGATTTAACACAGATGCTCTCATCTGGTCAAGAGTGCTCAGACTATATGGGATAATATTGACATCGTACTGCTCCCCCACAAGACTGATGTGGAAGACAGAGCAGGAGGATTGTAAGAGCTAGAAGTGGTCCATGAGATCAAAGAAACAGCATTTTCCAGCTAGAACAGGGCAGATGCACACATGATACACGTATGATACATATGACACACGTATGATATACATATGATACACATATGAACTCCAGAATCGTGACAGCACGCACAGGACCTGAACTAACTCCAGCCAGACAATATTCCAACATAGAGGTGGGGGGAAGATGGGAGCGTGGAAAAGGAGCCAATGGGAGGAGTGGGGGGGGGGAAGAGTCGGGGTAGGATGGACATATTCAAAATACATTGTATGAAATCCCCAAAGAATTATTAAAATACTGTTGAGAAGATCATAAGAAAGAAGAGTGAGTTCAGCTCCGCTGCTGTTGATTTTCAGTATCCCTTGATGTGTGTGCCTCCCCGCTCAGATCAAGCACATGCATGTCAGGTCGCAGCAGGGCCCAGGTGAGCAGAGTCACTATTCAATTCAGCAGAAGAAGCGTGAGCTGTTGTAGTTAGGGGAATACCTCCAGTTACTCTTTATGGTACCATCTCCACAGCATACCCCAAGTTAGCATACTCCTGCTTAAAACTTGTCCCGCTTTTAGAAGCTCTATCACGCCTTAAGATGCTTCGTAAGAGAGGAGGTGGTTTCTAATTTCTGTGCTACAGTATCGCTTTTAAAATTCTACCCAGGCCAGTTATTGACCAAAGGCAACTTTGTGAAGCTGCTTTTTTTATTTAGATTTTTTTTCACACAATGTATTTTTTTTATCATTTTCTTTCCCTCCGCCACAGCTCCTCAAGATCCATCCCCACCTTCCTAAAGACACCGTGACTTTTTTATCTCTGCATTTCACTGCAAAGCTAAAAATTTAAGAGCCTGAGTAAAGCAGAACATAGTCCCTTCAAATAAAACACGGCTGTTATCCAGGAGAGTTCATGTGCTAGGCAGAGAATATTTAATGGTCTTTTACACAATACCGAGTTCACGCTCTAATCGGAAGAAAATTGAGAAGAAAGTATTAGCAAATGATACCACGAGCAAGAATAAATTTATCTCCCACTGAGATACACAACAAAGGAAGCCTAAATGCTCCCCGTGTGGAGGGTCAGAACCCCGTGGTGATGCATTGTTGCCTCCTCTAGTAAACCCTCTTCAGCAGTGGCCCTGCATCTTTGGCTGATACCCCCTCCCCCACACCCCCACGCCACAGTAGCGTGACTTCTGATGGGAGCGGTTTGATGGGATGCAGAGTCAGTTCATTCCCCTGACACGTGGAAACAACCTGTTGGCTGATTGCAGCCCATCAATCCCTTGCCACTTCAGGCAGATGTAATGCAAAATGGCTTGAGGAAATGAACTGTACTTTTGGCAAGCATAGTCAATTCGACCAAAATCGTCTAAATGCCTCAGTCTAAGTAGATGGCCCTTCCTCCACTGGATTTCCTTGATATTTATTTTGCTATTATATTTTATTTATATTCTAGGAAATGTGTCGTGAAGAAAATACCAGTCCTTCCCTGATTAATGGAGTAGTGGTTTACAACTCCAGAGAGTTCTCTGACGTGACTGCCATCTATTGCTGAGACATTCCCAACAAATTCATTCCATTTCTTCATCCCAACTTTGGGAGGTACCAAGGGTGGCCTTTTTTCATTGGTGAATGCGTTTTGTGTTTGTTGAGACAGACAAAGCCTTGACTCTCATCACAAGGCTGGACTGGCCACTACTTTAGAACCATCTGTAAACTTCCGTTTTCCTTACCCAGCTCCTGGCCAATGAACCATAATGAGATGGGTCATAACGAGATGAGCCCTAACGAGGCATCTGAGCTAACGTTTCAGGAGCAGTCTGCTTTTTGTGTTTCTCATGTACAGAGAGACAATCTATGGAAATATCATATAATGATCTGGAGCAATATCGGGTAAAGACTATAGAGAAGAAAGCCACCAAATAAATCACTGGGCTGCTAAGAACCAATGAAGTACCTGCCATCTAACCTTTAAGATGAGTTGGCCATTTCAGCGTGTTGTAAGTAAACCAAAATACAACTAAGCAAAATGATCCTAGCTGTTTGGATGCTAGGAGAAAGAAAGGGAAGGAAGGAAGGAAGGAAGGAAGGAAGGAAGGAAGGAAGGAAGGAAGGAAGGAAGGAAGGAAGGGAAAAAACACATTTTTAGATTTTCTCTCACTTTGCATAGAAATTAGTAGTCTGCTAATCATTTGATAGTAGACACCAATATGTGTAAGAAAACACACTGCTGCTTTCGTGATAACAAAACTGCAACTGCTTCCATCTAGACATGTTATTTGGCCAGATGAGCCGGGTCTTCCAATGTCTTGACTTCATCTAACGGTCTTCTTACGGTGTCCAGTTCACCTTGACGTCCACCCGTGAGGATGCCTGCTCTGTTAAGCACTGTGAAGCCGCGCAACAGAAAAGAACCCTCGTGGTTTTGTCTTAGAAAAGTTGGTTCTACAGTGAGACGGTCTGCACGGCGATTTAACCTGCATCTCAACCCTGTCGGGCAGTCTTGCTCTGTTTAGATTGGTTTGGAAGATCAGGCACAGGTGTGCTGGGAAGCCTGTAAATCATGGCCCCGGTCCTTTTAAAAACAGCTTCTGGAAAGCTTAAGAAGCAGAGGGTGTGAACCGGCCCGTGCTCAGGGGGCGGCCATGTTCATTGTATTTACTATGATGACATATTCGATTATTTTCTCCCAATGCCCCAAAGGCTCGTACTCTCTGAAAAGGAAGCACAGTCCTCTCTGTTGGGCTCACAGAATCCAGACCTGCACTGTCAGGGCCTGGAACAAATTACTGTTTATATTAGAAACTCCGTTTAATAAATTAGGTCTGGCCCAGGAACTGTCAAAGTCCTTAGAGTCGGCAGTTCATACAGAACAGACGTCTTCTCCGGGAGTCTGAGCTAGAAGTGGCCGACATGATTGTTTCCTCTAGACCATTACTACATTCCGTAGGTTTACTTATCTACTGCCCACAGAGAATTTAAAACAATTTAAAAGGGCATCTGGAATAAAGCACTCACAGGGAAAAAAAAATGTCTTTCCATACACAGTAACTTTCTGTTTGGGTCGGAGAATTATTTAATAATTGGCCCTTGTTTAAATAGGACCGTTCGAGATGGGCTTGGTTTTCCAATCACAGATTGAGTTACAGGACTATTTTCCCCCAAACTCACTTAGCAAGTCCTAATTCCCAGGATATCTGTGGCATCTCCCGGTGATTAACAGAGTCGCTAATTTTTGTATAGGATACAAACACATTTTTCAAAAGTGTTGTAAATAATTCACTAATTTTTCCACAGATTGTTTATAAATTATGAATTTTAGTTTACTTGCCCTAGTTTAGAAAATAGACCGGTGAAACAGGGAAGCTAGGAGCGGTAATTTTATTTTATGAATTTATACGATTTAAATTTCATGAGAAAGCTGGGCCCTTCATCTTTTATGCCCCTTCCCTCACAAGCGCCCTTGTAAGAGTAGAAGCACGAAGGCTGCACAAGGCACTAATGCTGGCTCCATCTCCTACCTTTCCACGCGTAACCCAGGAGCAGTTGTTGCATGAAAAGTTAATAACGATGCCCGTCTACAAAGATTAGACGATAGGGCCATCAGCTCCCATCAACCCTTGCAAATTCAACCATACAGACACTCCCGAACTCCCTTTCCTTGTTTCCCACCTCTCCATCATAATCTGCTTTCTTTGAAGTTCTGCGGTCAGCAAAAGCTCAACTCTAGAATTCCTATGCAAAGGAGTCACGGGAAAAAAAGAAAAAAGAAGAAGCTGTATTGACTCCGATCTTGAAAATCAGACTCGGATGCCATCAGAGGTATTGACATTTCATTTATATCCAGTAATACGCTGACATTTCAATAAAGGAAACGCTATTCTGAGTCTGAAAAGAAGTGGTTTCCTCACAACAACAACAATGAAAATATATGCCAAGCAAGTTTTTTCTTTAGCGTGTTATAGGTTAAAAGCTTTCCTAGAGAATCCTACAAGTTGTCTTCAATGTGAATATATATATATATATATATATATATATATATATATATATATATATATATATATATATATATATATATATGTATCCTCCTTTAGTCCAATGAAGCACAGGTAGACCAACGGTGGATTTTCCCAACCCCCTGGTGCTTTTGACTATGTGATCTTATTTTAAATTTCACTCTTGTTCTTTGATCTTTGAAATGATTTATAGTTTTCCCGAAGTGAAAATAACTTAAACTTACTAGACTTTTTAATATCTTTGCAGCCAAACTGCTACAATTCTCACTTTGCTAATCTGTAATTCTCACAGAAGAACTGGCAACGATACCGGGCCTTCAGCAAGGACCCTGCAGTGAAATCACTTCAGACTTCCTCTATTTTAATTTCAAATGATAAATTCTGTATATAAACCACACACACACACACACACACACACACACACACACACACACAGGCGGTATCGGATCCATCAACATGTACCTGGGATGCTAGCATTCCTTCCTGATGTGGCCAGGATGGGGTCTTCCATGCGTCTCAGAAGGACCAGTTTATCATGGCGTACACGGAATAACAGTTCCTTGCTTTCTTCGTATGGCTCAACTGCCCAGGTTCTTTGGTGACCTGTTTTGAGATTAAACAACTGAGTAGGGAAGAGCTTGTGTTTGAACCCATTGCTCCCACTTTGTCCCTACTTCTCCCTTGGAGACTCCTGGAAGGCATTGTAAAGACAATGCCAGCATCTCGGCTGTGTTATGGTCTTTGCTGGTGGAGCCAGGGCAATGCTGGGTACTTTGTCTCCCTGGTGATCCTGGCATGGCCTAGACTTAGAACCCCTGGACCATTGGTCTTGGGGTCATGGTCTTAGATTTCCAAAGACTGGAATTATATTTCCAGTTTTGCCAACATCCTTCTACCCTCTCAGTTTCTCCTCTAGAGGCAGTTGACAAATGTATTTGAATATTCAGAGAATCAGCTGAAATTCGGTAAGGAAAACACTATTTCGTAAAAGTCCAACTGTTCGGGACCCTTAAGAAACCAGACCAAGGTTTCTGCACTGCAGTTTAAAGAGAAATAAACTAATCGTGCGAGCACGTGCCCATTCATCTTTTAATGTAAAGGAAGAGAAAACATTTTTAATACAGGCTAAAACAAACAACAAATGCCTATCAAGTTCCCCTGAGAGGTCTCAAGATTAAAAAAAAAAGAATTTAAATATAACAAAATTAACCATCTTTCTAAACTGAATGAATTAACAAAATTAATTAATTTCACTAATTAATACATTTCACTTATGCAAACAATAAAGCAATACCATTCTTTTTCCCCTAAAGCGCTGTGCCCCGCCCTCTTCCAGCACATTTTTAAGGGCTTGAAATGCGTGAGTGAGCATTTACAGGAAGCAGACTGATAGAAGTAGAGTCAGTCTGGGCCCCGTGGAGACTAACTTAAATATGTGTTACAGCTTTAAATGGTCCATTCCTTAGGGCCCAAAAGTCCCACATTTGGTTATATGAAGATCTGCATGGAAAGATGGCTCGTATTTCCAATAATAATATAGAATTAACCTACATATCTCATTGGTGTGTAAAAACCAGCTTTGAAAATGGTTGTAGTCATTGAGTAAAAATACATGAGAAATAAAAATTTGTGATTGATCATGCATGTGTATGTCTTTTATGCAAAGAAACGCAGGTAAATCTGTATAAATACAGGCATAAAATGGATTTCAAGGAAAACTAACAAAATATTCTATTACTGCATTTGTATTGAAAGTTTTTAAGTACTTTTGTTTCAGTTTTTAATTTTGTTTCTCTTTTTAACTTAAAGTTTTTATGCCTGATACAAATTCTTTTCAAGGTCAGTTGAAAAAAAAATAGCTGTTTTCCCACCAACGTACAGATTTTGTCTTGAGATGATTTAGTAAATTGTTGCTAAACACTTGGAGCCCTGTCTACACGGTTACCAGGGGAACAAATTGTGAAGACACGTACCAACAAGGCACCAACCAATGCCACAACCTGGATTAAACCGACTCCAGGTGTTCTCAAAGGATAAGAAAAATGAGATAAATTGAAACAAATCTCCAGCAGACCCAGTATTATCCAAACCTCCAGCGCACAAAAAGAAAAGCCACCTACCACCTACGATGATACCCTGTGAGGTCTTCAGGTGGCATTGCAATAGATATCTCGCAATCCAGAGGGGTGGGTGTGCTCGATTATTCACAGCAATGGTGGGGGAGACCTGCCATACAGACAGCACACTCTCTCTGCTGGCTAGTTCTAAATCAACCCGACCCAAGTTAGAGTCATTTTGGAAAAAGGGACTCTCAAGCAAGAACACGCCTCTGTAAGACTTGTAGGTAGACAAGTCTGTAACACATTGTCTTGATTAATGATTGGTGCGGGTGATTGCGCCCCTCAGCTGTTGGTTCTGGGTGCTGAAAGAGACCAACAAGCCCCGAAAGAGAGTGAGCCGGTAAGCAGATTCCTCCCTGGCCTCTGGATCCGCTTCTGCCTCTAGGTTCTTGCCGTAACATCCTTTGGTTATGCCAGCATGAAGTATGAGAGTTTAAGGTGAACTGAAACTTTCTTTCCCCCATCATCCCCAAAAAGAACAAACAAATATCAGGTGCCAGCAATGATCTGAACTCTGAACTATATCGTTTTCATCTGCTACCTCATTTAAACACCTCTGATACCCAATTAGATGCAGAAATTATTCCTGATCTCCGTGTTATAGATGAAAACGCCGAGGCTCCAGGAGCCAGTTTCCAGCTGGGGTTCTAAACCATCACTCCACGACAAGTAGCTTAATGCGGTTCACAGGGACGCAATGCAAGCAGCGATGGCCAACTTTCAATAAGTAACTCGCAGATTCTCATAGCTTTGTGGCCACGCTGATATTCTAATGAACCAGAAATGAATCAGATGTAAGGTTATTTCATTTTTGGCAAGGGCTTTTTAATGGTAATAAAGAGAGAGAAGAGAGCCGGGCGGTGGTGGCGCACGCCTTTAATCCCAGCACTCGGGAGGCAGAGGCAGGCGGATCTCTGAGAGTTCGAGACCAGCCTGGTCTACAAGAGCTAGTTCCAGGACAGGCTCCAAAACCACAGAGAAACCCTGTCTCGAAAAACCAAAAAAAAAAAAAAAAAAAAAAAGAGAGAGAGAGAAGAGAGATGGGAGCAGAGGAAGAGAGAGAAACTAGAACGCACAGCTGTGATCACCTGAGCTCTGGAAATTCCAGCTTCAGGGTTTGCTTTCAGTAGCCGCCCACCATGTCATACAGGGAAGAGCTGTTTACCTAAAACACAAAGGACTCAGCAGAGCCAGGTTTGGATGAATGAATACCATTACATCGAAAATCATTTGACCAATCTCTAATCCCCGAAGTAGCTTACTTAAGGATATTTTGTGAATCAAAGTAACTTTGAATGAAAATCTACCAGTTCTACAACAGCTGAAGCAAGGGTTCAGAAGAAAGTCGTGTTTCCCTACCATGTGGCTTCCAGATTTTGACCAAAAACTCAACGTGGCCATGGAAAGTCTTAGCCCCCAGAGTTTACACTTTAATCAGGAGAGATCTTATTAATTAGACTCGGTTCATAACTCACAGTGTCTTCTAAGTTTTTAACAGTTGTAATATAAGCTTAAAAATTAGAATAAGAACCCTTTCTCTTAAAAATGCAGCATCTCTTCTGACTGCCCAGTAGTTTATATGATCAGATATTTGGCTGCTATTCCTTGAAGCTAAATTCTAACTAAAAAGTAATGCAAAAGGAAACAAGTTAAGAGCCTATATTATGGTTTACACATCATTTAGACTACATTTAATATAGCATTCCACTTAAATCATTTAATCAATAAATTTGGATTATTTGCTCACCATTTTATCAAATTACATGAGGTCAACAACTACTAGTTAAAAGGATCAATGTTAGGTTCATGTTGCTAAGATACTACCTCCCTCAAACAATGAGAGAGAATATAAAATTCTTTATTTTCCCAAATTTCCATGTCTGATCACCTCTGCCCCTGTCTCATAACAGCGCTGAAGTCAGGAAGCTGGCCAAAGGCTCCCTGGCTCTGAATGGCATGGGATTAAACATTCAATCATACTCATTGCTGAAGTAGTCTTTGGAGGAAAAGTATACCAGTTTCTCAGAGGTTCTAGGCCACCTAATGCCGCAGGGGCACCTGGAACGCAAGTGCATAGGCTTTCACAGGAAAACAGCGTGACATATTTCCCTGGAGCCCTAAAGAGGCAAAACAAGAAGAATAAATGACACCTTCAAAACTGCTGGGGAAGAGATTTCCAACAGTTATTTCTCATTTGGTATCACACTCTAAGACCAAACTAGAGACACTCTTCTGAAGACTTTGAAGACGTTGCCTTAGCTTCTTTTCTTTTTGTCTTATTCTTTTTCTCCTACTTTAACTGTACCTATCTGTGGGAAAGCTTTTGACATTTAATACATGTGTGTATGGTGCAATGCTTAACTCAGGACCAACATAGCTACTCCATTAAGCATCTTTTCTGAATGACAAAAAACTTGAAGTTCTTCTGGAATACGCTATTCATTGTTGTCATCCAAAGTTATCCTGCCCTGAAGTGACACGCCTTCTTAACTGTACTTGAGAGCCGATTGATAAAGTCTTCCTCAAACCCCGCCCCTCTCCTGAGCCTTTATAGTGACCTCCTCCACTAACAGAAAGTTCTTCTGTCTGCTTCACTCAGCATTCACCTCCAAAGCCTCCTCTTCTTTTGTGGCTTTGAGCCTTTGTTTCTGCTGGGGACTGGACTGCAAATGCACGTGGCTAGACACATGACTATCTGGCTGGATGATGTTCACCAAGGGCTATGCCATCTTGGGAGAGCTGAGGGTGGGGCCCTCAGGTGCTTTGTGCCTGTATTGGCACAAGGAAGGACGTGGTCTTTCTGGGGCCGGGAAAGAGGCATCCTGGTGCCATCTTCCCCCTGTTTTGCATCTCTCCCAACATGTTTCAAAGTTGTAACTGTGCCTTCGCGCTGCACATGTTCACAATAGCCCAGAGTAAAATGTGTCTGCAGTACAATCTCAAATGGAAATCCATAATCTTCAGGATATTTCATAGTGAATCATACTGCTTTATTCGCTTCTAGCTCGCTGTATGCTATCATCATAAATACTCACAAGACAGCTGGTAGCAACCAATTCCAAATGAGAATTTATACTTTACATTTTGGTAAAATAAGTTATTTTAAAATTGGTCCCACATTTGCTCGAACACCTAGGAATGCTCTTGTTTGCATTTTCTATGGAATTCCTCTCTGAAACAACACTCGCTGAACTATAAAATATTTTAATGAATTCCACTTCTAAGCACGTTCTAAATCAGCTTCCAAGCATGCTCGGGAGTTTGTAGACTTCCCACAAAATGAAGAGCCGGGTTTTTATTTAGTCGCCATGTTCTCTTCTCATTTTAAAACATTGAAAATAAATCACTAGATGCTTTCGGCTTCTTTCCCTTGTTAAATCTCCGAATTCCCCGAATTTCATCTTATTATATGCTTACTCAAGATCGGCATCATGTGTCACCTCCTGGAGGCTTCATTCTCCAAGTCGAGGCTTGGCGTCATTTTCGCTTTAAGTAAAGGACTTCGAGAACTGTGGCTGTGGAGAAATTTCAGACACTGGGAAGCCTCGGCCTCCTTTGTATCGGTGCACTGCGCCACACTTATTGGGACCCACGCATTATCACCGGGGCTGAAAACACTCACTGGGACCACGCATTATCACCGGGGCTGAAAACACTCACTGGGACCCACGCATTATCACCGGGGCTGAAAACTACTTTACTCATGCGTTTTGATTCATGGGAAAAGTGAAAATCAATCCAATCGTATGTCTCTGATATCACAAGGAAGTGTTAAAGGCTCCCAGGGAGATCAGGATTTGAAATCAAAGACGTTCAGGCAGCTCTCAGAGTGGTCTGAAAATATCTGCTTTCCAGACTGAAATAAAATGTAGACGGTCTTGAGGTATTCTAATACACTAATAAAATGAATGGTGTGTTGGGGGGGGGGACAGATGAACTAAAGTAATGGAGCCTCTGCTTGATTCAAATAAATCCAAACCAAAAAATGCCAGCTGTCCGTACGAAGGCATTGTTTGACTAGAACCTTAAATGTCCCCCCCCCAAAAAAAAATCCACGAATAATACGAAAGGTCATTATTTCTACTCACACCAAGTTTGAGGTCCGAAAATATTGCACATTAAAAAGTATTTGCATGTTAATCTTATACTGTGGGAGCGGGACCAAGACAAATAAGATATGGGCTCAGTTTGAAGGTAAGTGTTAAATAGAAGGTGGTGGATGAGTGTAGAGGTTTGAATGTAATTGG
Organism: Microtus obscurus; assembly: GCA_963919715.1. Classification (NCBI taxonomy): domain Eukaryota; kingdom Metazoa; phylum Chordata; class Mammalia; order Rodentia; family Cricetidae; genus Microtus; species Microtus obscurus. Next base: position 3,004,008 of record CAWTZC010000381.1, read on the forward strand.
CTCCCTTAATCTCCCAGAGTGTGGCCCTCTCAGAAGGTGTGGCTTTGTTTGAGTGGCTGTGGCCTTCCGGAGGAAGTGTGTCACCTTGGGGGCGGGCTTTGAGATTTCCTATGCTCAGGATACCACCCAGTGTCTCAGTGAGTTCCTGTGACCTGTAAGAGATGGGACTCTCAATTCTCTCTTCAGCACCCACGTCCCCAAGCCAGAAAGAAACAGAACCGAAGCCGCTAGAGGGCTACCGGAAACCGGCCTGGGTCATCACTGTATCTGCCTTCTGAAAATATACCGAGTGACCATGTCATGTCATAGCCCCTCTTGCTTGCTAGTTTCCCATGCTTGCATTTTGAACTGAGTAATAGCGCCAACTAAATCAACTTCCAAGTCGGACCACGACCTCAGTCAACTTTTATTTATTTGTATTGTTGCTTCTTAATGAATTATTTGATCCATGTTATCTTTGGCCTGAGAGTTCAGTTAGAGATGCAGCTTTTCAGAGACAATCAACGCCGTAGCAACGGATGTAACCCGCGTGCGCAGGTAGTTAAAGTGGGCGTTATTTTTTATTTGCTTTCAAACCGCAGAGCGGGCTGAACAATAGGCAGTAAACAACTCATTTTGTATGGCTTTTGTGAGACTTGAAAAAGAGTTTTGACTTAATGGAAACGGAGGCTTTGTTGGGAGCCCGCAAAAGAAGCCACAGAAGACCCGCCCGGTAAGTGCCCCAAACGTCTCCGCACGTGGTACAGTCACATTTAACTTGAAAATTAGGTGGCAAAGGTCGGTGTGTAGTGTAGAATTAATAGGTGGTATCTCACTAGGACTCTTCACCTCCTGCCTTGAGAAAACTTTCAAGGTTTCCGCAGATAAAGAGAGGGACTCAAGGACCAGAGACAGCTCAAATACGGAGATGACACGGTCGCCTTTCACTTAAGCTGAAGACCTTGAAGCCACGGGGAGAGGAGAATAACGCAAGAGCAAAGAATCCGGATCATTTCAGAAAAGAAGCATATGCAAAACCACAGGAGTACATACATTCAAGAGGGAAAACTGGCTGCAAAAAAAAAAAAAAAAAAAAAAATTAGGTATTGCAAAACGAGCGTTTGTTGAGGCCATATGGCGTGCATTGTTACAACCCAGAGAGGTTCAGAAGGCAGAAGAGACCCTCGTTAGAGGAGGCGCCAAGCTGAAAAATGAAGAATTTTCTATGTTTAAAGAACGACCTCCTAGAAAGAAAGATGCGGTAACAGGACATGGCCGGTTTGGGCAACTATAGCAAAAGCGCACGTATTTAACACTGAGACAGAAGGAAATTTGTGTGATACAATAAAAAAAAAAAAGCCACTTTGTGAACAGACAAAAGAGAAACATGTTTGTCGTGGATCAAGGTCGACACGGACTAGAAAGAATAACACTCGGTCTTTCTTGAAGACATAAAATATCAAGAATATAAGGGTGAGGCACACACACACTTCAGCAGTGTGGGACAGCCCACGCAGTAGGGCAAAGGGACTTGACACATTCCTTCAGGAACTCAGCCCTCGGTCTCCCTAAATGCTTGTAGATAAAAACCATCGCGGCAGAAGACAAATTCTGAGCCCTAAAATTCTCCTTTATTTTCACATTAACTCTGGATTTCATTGAATTAATCTACCATTTTCCCTTATTAAATTTCCTCCTCCTGCCCTGCAGTTCTGAAGTATGACAGCCACAATACCCCAAGAAGAGGAAGGTTGCTTAGAAAGTAATTAATCTACATGAGGAAAGTTTTCTATCACAGAAGACAAGATTCTTTTTACAATCTTTATAAAAACAAGAAATGTATCACTCTTCCAGGAGTTACATGAAGAAGCGAACGTTAAGAAACCTCTAGACCTAATGAGTCGCCTGTCCGTGGCACAGTCATCAGCAAAGCCAGCTGAGGGCTTTGTTCCACGCGTCAAGTATTATGTGAAGGGTCAAGGCGAAGGAGAAAATCTCCCTCGATGGGTTGGCCGTTTAGCAAGGAAGCAGAGGAAGAAAGATAAATAAGCAATAACAAATTGAATTGATTGTACACAGAGGTATTTAAGAGATTTATAGATGGCCATAACAAAGTCTAAAAATAGAATGAACCAATCAGAGAAGGTCAGTAAATTAGTGGGAACGCCTTCTAAGCCAAGATATCAAGGCTAGAAAGAGTTATTCTAATAGCAAGAAAGTGGAGGAAAGTGTTCACGTGAGGGGTGTGGAACAGGGGAGTGTGTGTGTGCACACACATACACCTACAGAAGACAAAGAAGAGAAAGAAAAGATATTGAAACCATCTGGGTAGATTAAACAAATTCAATCCACCTTGGAGATTGGAGTGAGGAGCCCTGCTCCGGCCAGCTAAAAACTGAGCTTGTCTTTCTCTGTAGGAGATCAAGGAAAACGCGATGGAAATTTGATAAACCATCAGCGATTCTTCCAACACAGATCCAAGATTCCGAAGGACAGGATCCACAGCAAGGTGATCCCCTGGGGTGTGTTTTGTTTGTGAGGGGAACAGAGCAAAGGTGTAACTGAATCTGAGCCGCAAAAGAAACATTTAGTTCCTCAAAGAAGAGTGGGTAGAAAAATCCCAGAAATCGGCACCAGAAAAAGTCACTTGTACAAGGAGCTAGATCATAGTTCCCTGAGAGATGACACCTAGAGAAATAATTGCCACCCAAAGGACCTTGGAGGCATGGTTAAACTAAAGACCATGAGACAGGAAGATGAGCCTGGATTTTCATGAGTTGTCCAGGTTTGCTATAAATGTGATCGCAAGGGCTGAAGGAAAGGGCCAAGCGGGAGAGGCAACGTTGCAGCAGTAGCAAGGGGAACCGGTGAGCCACGTGTTACAGGTGCAGAAGGAACCAAGAACCAGCCCTGTCCTACGCTCATTAAAAGACTCCACTTGGAATTCTGGCCTCCAGAAGCCTAACAGGAAATCTCTATTGCCTGGAGTCCCTAACTTAGTGGCAATTTACTGTAACCACAATAAGAAGATAACACAATAGATAAAATTCCAGTAGACTATACAGGAAAATATAATACCGGTCGGATGACCAGCTGCCCCAAGTTGCTTTAGTGTGGTCTCAGGTTCCAGATATTACCACATTTTATTTATTAATAATTTCTCCTTCCTCTCCCCAAGTATTCCATTGTGGGTTATAAATCTATAGAGACAAAGCTATTGAGGCAGGTGCTAGCAACGAAAGCAGAAATCTGAGGAACATTTATTAGAGGCATGTCTGTCTTTCACTCTTACCAACAGCCAGGTTTCACTCAAACTTTTCTGATAAAATAACCACAGTGATGCTAACAAAAGCATCAAAAATTACACATTTCTACAAAAATGGAAGAAATGTCAGGACTAGAATACCAGACAGGACTCCCACAAATCTATGCTCTTCCGCTCTCAATTCCATAAGTGTTAAATCGCAACCATTAAAAGGCTGTAATCCAGGCATAGTTCTAAACTGTGTATAGGTATTAGCTCATGGGATGGAAGGAGACTCTGTGGGTTGAGGAATTTTCCCCAGCCTGCCCAGCTTTTAAATGAAGAGTTAATCTTAAACAATTTTGCTATCTTTTTCTCCAGTGCACATAAAAAGATAAAACACGATTCTTTCCGTTCCTCTAATTCCGTTATCTCTTCCTCAGAAGGCCAATGTGATAGAGCATCTTCTAAGACTTGTGTTTCTCATGAAGTATGTTGTATAAGGAACTTCATCATGTTTGTACTGGGTACGGATTAAATGCAGCTTCTCCGACAGAAAGCTCATGTGTAAGGGACATCGTGAGGACTTCTCTTCCTTCACATAGGAAGAGCTGGGACAGAGGAGCTCTGTCTGCCCTGGTGCGTGCATGGTTGTGGAAAGAGTAGAAAGAAAGTGGGGAAAAGAACAATTGAAGGTAGGAAAAAGACCTTTCTCAGAAGTCCGCAGAGAGCGAGGCTGTGACGTCACCAGTACACTCTGGCTGCAGGAGGTGCCGCAGCTCCTAACTGAACCCAGGACATCCTGACTGAGGGCAGGGCTCAGTGCCAAGACACAGAGAAGAGCAACGGGCAGACTGGTGCTCACAACGAGCATGCTGTCCGCTCAATTCTCTCCGCTGGACTGTTTCCTTGTTATGAATTTGTGGGACCTCTTTCCTTCGCCTGCCTTCTGTGTTGTTCTATTGCATACCTTAAAGATACAACAGGAAACACAACTAACAAAAAAAAAACCTTAGTTTTCATTACAGGCGAAGGATACAGCAAAAATAAAACATACGATATATTAAATGTTAAGCATGTTAATAAAAAAATAACAGAAGAACATAGGATGGGCCCACAGAATGGCCCACCAGGTAAAAAGTCACATGCCTCTAAACTGGAAGATCTGAGTTCTGTCCCTGAGACCCGTGTGGTGGAAGGTAAGAGCCACCTTGCAAAGTCCGTCCTCTGAGCTCCATGCATGCACAAGCGCACACACGCGCGCACACACAAACACACACACACAACTGCCCAGAAATGAGGAACTAGGTCGATAAATCCATTTTAAAATAAAGAAGGTGGAGATGTGAAGATATAATGTTACCAGTGGAGTAGAAGGCAGCCACTGAGGGAATGGCACTTTTGAAAAGAATCTGAAGAGTTAACAACATCTGAGCCATCAATGTATCACACGAAAGTATCTCTTTAAGAAGGGCGTTAGAGAGGAAAAGCTGGAGTAACGTTAGAACTGTTTCAACAGGCAAAACAGCATTGTGTGGCGAATTACACAACCTCGCTGAAAAATGCTAGCTTGACTCTTATTCATGTGGACAGCCGTCGGGGGTTTCGATGTGAAATACTATGACCCAATAGGGTTCTTAAAGGTTTCTTCTGACCGCTTGACTACGAACATATTATGGGAAAGATAAAGAGACGGCGTGAATGAGCAGTCGGAAGACTTTTATAGGAAGCTTGATAAGCACATCCACGTGGATGAATAAATGAATTGGGTGGATGATGACAGGTGGCACATTCTGTGTTAAGATGGAGTCGTAGAGTTTACCAATAGATCAGAGATAGCTGGAAGAGAAGACGGTCCACAAAGACTCCATTCTTTGCGACATGAGGGAGTTCCAGTAACTGACGAGGTCACCTGTGGGTAGGACAGAGGCAGAGCAGAGTCCAGAGTTGGGGACAGAGGCCAGCATTCTGGAAGTGTCCTGTGTCATATTTCCCTGTGGTGGCATTAGGTGAGCTCAAGAGGATGGTGAGTATCCTTAGGGAGCAGAACAAAGTCAAAGAACTGTTGGCATCATAGAAGGGGAAATGTGATAGGGGCGGGTCCTCTATGGAAGAAAGGAGCCATCAATCACACGCCAGTGATATCAACTTTATCTCCACGAAGGTATGCTTCTTCCAGCAAGCAAGGTGCTCACTCCTCAATTTCACTGTTGATACAAAGAGGCATTTACAAATCCTTTCCCTCCTTTCCTACAGGTTGTTAAAGTTCATCACAGGATGATGATTGTAGAGAATCGTCAAACATTTTTGCCGTCTTATCCTTTATAGTTCAAGAAATTCTGTCAGTTATCCATGGCCTAGAGCCCTGGAGTTCTTTCAAGCACTTGTGTTCTTCACGGTTTGTACTTTTCCTCTGCTCCTTAGCCTCTCTCGGTGTCTCTGTTCCTATTTCTACACTTGTTTGAAAACAGTAGCGACTTCTAACTGATTTTGTGGGACAGGGGACACGGCTAAATTTTCATCTAAGTTATCCCCACCTGTGTGTGTCTAGCTCCCACTGACAAACTGTGCTGGTAAGCTCAGCTTGGATCTTGAGCCTGAAGTGTTCTATCCGCTGCATTTTCACGTGGGCATATTTCAGTATGGTGGGACTCGATGCTCTGCCTGACCATGTTTTCTTTCATTTTATTTGGCAGATTAAAATTTCGTTGTCATTGTATAGAACACGATGCTTCGGAATACACGTACACTGCTCGGTGTTTAAATCTAGCTAAATGGCATGCCTATTACTTCACATAGAAATAATCTGATGCCGAGAACGCGTACCGCTCTTTTCATTTTAAGGATACAGAAGAGTTGGCACAGGAGACATCCCAACAAAGATGTTAAATTTCTTGAAGACAGAAGTTAGTTCAAGCTTTGGGATTCCAAAACCCCTAACGCAGGAGGTGCATAGTTATTGACAGCTCACTTGCTTCGCGTAGACACACAACAACAGCCTTGCGTGTGAACTGGCCTCACCAATAGACAAACTTCTGTCCCTTCTTCCAAGACAGACTTGGAAACCAGCTAATTGTGTGTGTCAGATACCAAACCCTCTGGTACATATATAACTCAGTAGTCTTCACATTATCGTGAGCATGGACCTGTATAAATACACACACGGTATATCTGAAAAGGGCTTTTGCAAATAACATTTTTATAGCTATAGAAAATGCTCTTTGTGTACTTTAAATTATTTCTTTCCCGATGCTGCTCACAATTCTCCTTTGTATTGTAGACCCATTGCTACAATGCAAGCTTGCAAAAATTAACAATTTATGTGACATTTAATATACTTATTAAATATACAATTAAAAAAACAACCGTTAACATTATTTGGAATGAACATATAAGGCATTCTGCTTTAATGACTATCTCATCTATTTCAAATAATTCTGAAAGGTAGACGAAATGATGGATATTAGAATCTGTTGGCTTGTGGACAGGACGTCACACAAAGAGCCATACCATCCTAGACACAATATTGACGGTTACTACACCTTACCAGCTCACAAGGAACCTTTGAAAGCTAATGACACCTGGCTTAGTAAATCCCTCCCTTTTCTAAGTACACACAATTTCTGCAATAGCCCCAGCAATTGCATCTCTCAGTGGGAGCTGTCCGGCCCCTGGGGGTGCTTCTGAGTCTCTTTTCATTGTGCCCACTCTATTTGTCTAGAGACCTAGGTGACAGCATTTGTTTACTTACATTCTCTACCTCTTGATTATCCTAAACCCCACACTGTGGTGCGATTTCTAGTTGGTCTTAATAATAAAAGTCCAGAGTCAGATATTAGGGGGTGAAAGCACAAACAAAATGTCACCATACCATATGACCCTTCTAATTAAAGAAACTTCAGTAGTCCTGATTCAATATTTTTTTTGGAGGGGGATCTTCAAGACAGGGCTTCTCTGTGTAGCCCTGGCTGTCTGGGAACTCACTCTGTAGACCAGGCTGGCCTCGAACTCAGAGAGATCCGCCTGCCTCTGCCCCCTAAGAACTGGGATTAAAAGTATGTGTCACCACTGTAATAAACAAAACTTATGTACTGGCAATGTTGGAGCAGGCATGGGCAGCCTGTATGTGGTGGTTCTGTTGAACTTGTCCATAGTGGCTTTTGTGGTCTAAGTTGATGAGGACAACCCACCAGATCTCTTCCTCAAGAGGGCACCAGGTCTCATTACAGATGGTTGTGAGCCACCATGTGATTGCTGGGAATTAAACTCAGGACCTTTGGGAGAGCAGGCAATGCTATTAACCGCTGAGCAATCTCTCCACACAGCCTGGCTCTAATTCAAATTTTTAAAGGAAAGAATCTGACTGGCTCAGTTTCTCTTCTAGGAGCTACTGGTGACGTCAGTTTGAGCTTATTCCCGTGAGCAAGTACACGTGTTTCTTCCATGCATCTACCACGGTCCCAGTCCTTACCACATACATAATCCACAGCTGCTTATACTACCCCTAGCTAGACTGAAAACTCCTGAGAGCATTAAGGTCATTTGTTTGCCATTGTAGTAATTAATCTATTTAGTAGGGTAAATAGGAACTTACCAAGTAAAATCACTAATAAAATACTAACCAGAAAAAGAGAGAGAACAATGAAGTTGTAGAATAATCCAGAAAATGGGAAGTGGCAGGAGTCATGTGAGTAGGCAGAGCTAGGTATCTTATACATGACCTGTTCCTTCCTTCAGGATGAGAAGTGAAGGAGGAGCCAAAGAGGTTTTGCCTAAGGAGGAGTACGGGATAAATAATGGAGATCCATAGCTACCCATGCTCAGACTGCAGCAAACACGAAAGATTGACTCAACACGCTGCAAACGGAAAAACAGCATCAGACAATCGGACTAGCACTTTCGTGTCAATTAAGAGGTGCTTGTGTCCATGGTTCAGGCTCATTCTGTCTGGCTTGAATTGCAAAACTCTAGGGAGTTTAGACATGTGAGGCTCTGGGGAAAAGAAGGTCGAAAGGTAACTCTTCTGACTGAATAACTCTTATGACAACTTCAGGCCTTCCATCAACCAACCACTTCCAAGGTGTAGGTAGCGATGCTTACTAGGGCAAAACACTGCCCTGGCTGCTGTGTGCCTGGTTTGCTCATCCTTCTGAAAGTCATCAGGCGTGATGCCTGCTGGACAGAACATTCAAACAAAGAATGACAAGAGGAAAGAACCGTGCTGCTATCCATCCTACCGAGGATGAAAGCGTCATGTTGATTTTTACGGAACTCAGGTTCAGGGGGACACTGAACATATCTAATCTAGACGCACACTTTCTGATACCACCAGATGGAACGGCATTGTGTTGCAATGAATGCTACCAGATTCAATCTGCCTCCCCCTGAACAAACCTGGAAAAGCGTGAGATGTAAACACGAGAAGTAGAAATGTAGAAATGTAGGAAACACCGAAGCTCTCCCTTTCCGCTAAAAATAAGACGCATTTCCTTTTGTTTCTTTTGTGCCTCCCAATTTTTGGCCTCCGAATTTTTCTGTGAGTTTGCACAGAGGAGAATTCACATATCTGAGCATTAAAAAAAAAAATCGAAATCTTACGCAATAGGCTGAGCCACCTTCTCAGTTCTATCTCCTATCAGTGCTCGTTACTATGAGACTCTGCTCTTAGCTGGTCCTGACGTGGTTCTGAGGACAGGTCCAGCCTGAGTTCCTTCCCATTGCTCCATGCCTAAACAGTCTGCTTGTGCTTTTATTGGTCAACTGAATGGGTTTCTATCAGACTGTCTTAGCTTTTTTTTCATTTTTCTTGCCTCCTTTTTACAAAGATAAAATGGTGTAGGAGGTCCTTCTGTTTCTGTGCTGCTTTCAATGGTTAATAAAGGAACTGCTCTGGGCCCGTAGCAGAGCTATAGGGGAACAGAGGTAGGCAGGGAAAACAAATGGAATGCTGGGAAGAAGAGGAGGAGAGAGATGTCATGGATCCAGGCCGGATTTAGACGTGCTGAAACTTTGCTTGAAGGTCACAACTTTATGGTGATATACAGATTAATAGAAATGGGTTAAATTATGATGTAAGAGTTAGCTAATAAGAAGCCAGAGCTAATGGGCCAAGCAGTGTTTTAATTAATATAGTTTCTGTGTGGTTATTTTGGTTCTGGGTAAAATTTGAAGGGACACTGCCTTCCCAAAAGACATACATTTTTTTTTCATCTTATAACCAAGAATAGGGTTTTTTGCCCCATAAACATGGTAAGCTGAAGGATGTATGGTTGGCTGGGTGGATGCAAGAAAGCTAACCACAGTGGATCGTTGACCCTGTGCTGGGTGATTTGCCTGCCTCGTCAGTTTTATCCTTCAACTTCAAAACTGAGGGATGTGCTCGCTTTTGCAGATGAGGAAATTGAGGGGCAAAGAGGAAAGACCCAAGTTCAAAGAACCGGAACGCGATAGTTTCTTGTTTTTTCTTTAGTTAGTTGTTAACTGTGCATTCCGATTGAAATGAATTAAAAATACTCCGTTGTGAGTTTGAAAAGCAAGCATGTGAGTGGGCTCATTGGTCCTTGCCCAGCAGAGAGTCTCGGGAGCATCCTTCGTCTTTGTTCTGCCTGGCATCCGTAGGTCAGCTTGCCTCTTCGTGGCCTGTGGCCACCACTGGTCTTCTGGTGTTTATTTGCTTTGAGTGGTCATTGTCTTGTGGTCACTGACCCGAGTCCTTTGCAAACGTTATAGTCTCGTAGGCATCTTTTGGGTGGTCGCACAGTAAGGGCAACTGTATCATGTGTTATTTATCACATATAACAAAATTACATGGCTAGCAAAAAAAAAATAACAGCAGAGATTAGAAAGAGATGCTGAGGTCTTCGGATCTGCAGCCACATGTGCGCCGAGAAGCAGGTATTGGCTCACGCTGTATTGTGCTGCAGGAATAAAAAAGAATCTGGAATTTATAAGCTAATTGACTGGAAATAATCACGGACAGTGAAGTGAAAATGTCGGCGTGTTTATGCTTTTCCATATGTAACCCGACCTACATGTTTAAAAATGTAAACTAATTGCTGAATTTATTTGTAATTATACCACTATTTATGTTTCTGTCGAGTGGGTTTGGGTGCAGCCCACTTTCGTTTTGCGTGGAGATAATTGACAGGTCCTTACAAGAAGACAAAGGGCACAGAGAGCACATAATATTGAGTTTCCGGTTTGCTTCTCTGACATCAAAATACTGACTTATTTTAAAGTACCATTATGCTACATTCGCTGCCAGAACCTATTAGTCTTTCGTGATCGAATATATATTAAGCACACATCTGTCAGCTGACAGTAAATCCGGTCATGCCCATGCTCTTATCATAATATGGTCACGGAAACTGATAAAAGATTCTTGGCCAAACTGCATTTCCAAGAATGACGCTGCTTATTGCTACCAAGTGGGGCCAGAAAGAGGGGTAGGAGCTGCTACATGAAATCTGTACACACGCTCTAAATACTGTGGAATGATCCATAGGGCAGAGAGGGCTCTATCCTAGCAAATGAATGTCTGGAAGGATGACCCATGAGTGGTAGAATATTCTGCCCTCAGCTCAAGTCTTCCACCAGTGAGGCCTGGTCTTAACAGTTGGAGGCAGCGCAATACCGTCATGCTCATTGCCTCCAAATGCAACTGCTGTCCCAACATGTGCTCATGATATAATTGTGACTCCATTTCCCACATCTCCATGTTCATAGCATGGTGAGGAAGAATGACAATGGACAGTTTTAATATGATCACTGCATGGTAAGGAAGGAGTTCTGTTGAGGCATGGTTGGCATAGCCTTTCTGCACACACCCTGCCTTGCGCCCATGACATGGCGGCGAAGGGGCTTCTACAGAGACCAAACTTGAATCAAGTTTATAATTGATGCTTAGACGTATCCTGATAGGAAAGCCCAGCATCCCTGAGAGAGAATTAACACATGGACAAAGTATCTGGTAGGTGAACAGATCTCTTCTGTGGTAATATTGAGGGTCAGGCAAGAGGGAGTGGGAAGGACGGCCTTTGGGAACCTTCATGTTGGTTCTGGAGCTCACTGAGACCCAGCAAATGTGGAAGGAGAGAATCCTGTAAATTGATGAGGTAACTCCAAGCCCTCTAGCATATCAGTGCCCAAGCCGGGCTCCCACAGAGAACACTCCACGCAGACGAGGGAGAGATAGCTAGACAGAGACTAGCAAGCAGCTGCAGCTACCTCAGGACTCCACGTAACAAGAAATGCACCTTCAATGGCTCTGACACCTCAGAGCCCTCAAAGCCATTTCCTTAGACCCCTAGCGGTGAGCCCACAACCACAGGTCAGGTTGTGAAGTTTAGTGGACTCTCCTACAAGAAACGCGCATCACCCTAAGAACTTTGGAAAGACTTGAACCAAGAGAAGATTCTGACAAAATTTGTATTTTAGGACAATCATTCTGGTGGCCTGAGAGAATAGACTGAATTACACAAGTATCCAAGCATGCTGGTTTGGCTTGAGCTAGCGATTTGTCTTACCACGGATAAGCCAGGACAGATTTCAGAGGAATTAAAGGGCGCTCGCTTGAAACCAAGCAGCCCAGAAGTACATGAAGAAGCTAAGGCAACTGAACAATGAGAATCCAAAGTGTTAAAAGTGTTGCGTTTGTGACAAAGCAGGAGGGGCACACAGCATAATGGTTCCTAAACTGTGTTTACAGGCAGATAAGGACATTGCAAGAACCACACACACTGGAAGAGCCTGCCAAGGATGAGAAGTATATGCTACATTTCAACCTTTAAAGATCATCAAATGGCAACCGTTATATTAAGTAAATTCTTGAAGAAATGAATTAAACATTTAGTCAGTGACTTCCCAAGAAACACCCAGTTCAACAATGCGTAAAATATCGTATAGTGCACACACACACACACATCTATACATATATCTTCTATACATATATATTATTCTAAAGCTCCACAAGAGAACTGCTGGTGGCCTTAAACCGTTCTTACCCATTTACATTTCTCACATTTTTCTATAAAGCAGCATTTGGCCATAAATGCATTGGGTTGGAAATCAGGGAGCTTTGGGAAATGATCGTTGGGACTCGCCATTTTCAGAGACCCAGCGACCTCATCTTGATGCTCGAGATAATAAAAATGCACGGATTCCCAAATACTCAGAAGGCCCGATTTGGGCACACTCAGAATGAGTTAGGAAGATAGATAGATAGATAGATAGATAGATAGATAGATAGATAGATAGATAGATAGATGGATGGATGGATGGATGGATGGATGGATGGATGGATGGATGGATGGATAGATAGATAGATAGATAGATAGATAGATAGATAGATAGATAGATAGATAGAGATAGATAGATAGATAGATAGATAGATAGATAGATAGATAGATAGATAGATGAAGTTAAGATGCCATCTATAAACACCTCTAGAACAGCATTCAGTGAAGTAAGAGTTCATAAGGAAAAACAGACCCACAGGACTTAACAACAGTCTAGCTTCATGGATGCTATTGGCCTGAACCTCCATCTGCATCTGAGAAAATCTTGCTCTTTCCTCAGTTACCCGTGAGACTAGATATTCCAGGACTGTTTCATCTCCCCATAAACACGCACACCGGGGGAGATGGTCCTAAAATCAGTTGCCGAGATACTCAAGAAAAATACCATGTCCCTGATCCTCGACGAATTTCACAAACCCTGGTTCGGTCTCCACGACAGTCCAAGACTGCCCCCTCCCCCCATCTATTTTAAAACGGCTTCGCGAAAATGTATGACTTCTATTCTTATTTTGAAACCACTGGCATTTGCTCCGTCCATAAACAAAAACACCATTTCTCGAAACCACCAGACATCAAGCATGCAATCTTCTTCCCTAATACTTTATCTAAAGGAGAGGCTACCCTGGGTATTTACTGTAACCACTGCACATACTCGTCCATTCTGCCCTGTGCACTTAGATGCGTTTTAATGAGTCATATTGCGAAGCCCTATATTTTTTGTTACTAAATTTATTAACATATACTTATGGGGCGTACAGTTATACTGTTTTTTTTCTTCCCCTGTGGTGTTTGTGTTAGGACTAATTTTTGCTAATTTCCTTTGTTTTCCCAAGGACTATTTCTGTCTCCTTCAGCCACAAAAAAAAAAAATGATCTTTGATGTCATTTTACCAAGGAAGAATGTAAAAGCTTCCATACTCTCAGGAACACAGTGCTAATATGTGTTTATGCACACACTTTCAACATGGCGTCCATTTCATCAATCTCTAGTATCAGAAATGATAGACAGCAGATAGAACAGGTTTCCTGTGTCAGTGAACTTAACACTTTGGTTCTGATCCCCATGTGGAGTTTGTAGGGAAACTGAAAACGAAGTAATAAAAGTAGCACCATGAGTTGGCTTTTATGGAAAGTTATGTGAACTCTCAAAACGTCTCTTTTCAAATATGGCTGGAGTAACTATCCCTTGACATAGGAAGAAATTAATATTTAATGAGTTAGTAAACATTTCGTTATTCATCTCCAGGAGTCTTTTGCCTGTAGATCTGTGTGTGTTCGCATCATATTATGTAAATGTATATGCACATCAAACATGCCAGACTGGCCCAGAAAATATTCCGCAGTGGGGCAGAGTTATGTGAAGAAAGACCCGAGTTAGATAAAGTGTAGAAAGACCTTATTTTCCTATTAGGGCCGGTTATGTGCATTCATCATTGCTAAATAGGAAATTGGAAATTTATTCGATGTCAAGAAAAGCCATTTAGCCACCGATGAGTCACATTCTGCCCCGAGTCGTCTGGTCGACCGGCGGATCACTTGTTGGCAAATTTGAATGGTATTAAATTGAACAGGTAAGAGAAAAACAATAGGCTTGTGAATTAACCAAATTAAATTTGTGGTGCGTATTTCCGAATAGCACGGGCGAGGGAATGCTGATGCAATTTCCAGAAAGAGCAAGGATTCATACATAGCACAGTCATCCTTCTCCAAGACCAAATCTCCAGGGCCCCGCCCTCGTGGCGCTCACACAGCAGAGAGAAGCTGGGGTCTCGGTCTCCTGCGCCACAGCCGCTGGCCAGAAGGATGGTGTGGAAAGCAAAGCCCCACGGATTCTAGCTCGGAAACGACGTGGATTTCTGTTGGTTTCTTTGATAAGCACAGCCCTCCTTTGCAGGTGCCTTCACTGCCATCTTGATTCTGGTTAACCCCTCTACTTTGGCTTCCAGCTTCCCGCTCCTTCCTGGATCCGGACGCCCCGTTTCTTATTTCATGATTTTCTCCGATTCACGATTCTCAGCATTCAGTGACCATGGATGTAGCTTGAATCTGCGGTTCTGTCTTTCCTCTTTTATTACTCATCCCCTTTTAATTGTCTGGTAGAAAAAAAAATCTATATAGTATTCCAGATACCCAGACATTTCAGGTCAGAGAGGAGTTATTCCAGCATCTACATCACTGTACGGTACAGGGAAGCCCCATTGCCCTTCCCAAAATAAACTGAGGGCATTCAGTCTAAGAGAATAGGAGCTCAGACAGGCATTGCTTTCATGGCCTGCACATTTTCAGAGTGATTTTTTTTTTTTACTTTTGTGTGTCCAACATAACAACCAAAGTACAATTTCAGGAGAGGTAAGCAAAACCTGGAAGCACCTCTCGTAGATGGTGATTTTTTTTTTATTTTTAGTTTTTTCCACAAATCCAAGTAAAAATCAAAATACAACTAATTTAGAACACTCAGCTCACTCCGAGGACCTGACTAACCCCTTCAGCCAAATTAGAGTCCCCGGGCAAAGCCCCAAGAGACAGGACGATGCCCTGATGTTTCAGAAACAGTAACCAAGAGAGCTGAGGAGTCCAGCCACCTGCCGTTTTCCTTGTTTTAAACACACAGATCTTGAAGTACTGATTTTAACCATAGCAAACCGATCTTAGCCCCCAGTCTGGACATCACTGAAAGACACCGGCTCTTTTAGACAGCGTCCCTCCTGTCTGCGATGAATGAGGAGTTTCTTTCTAAATCGTGTTCTATTTTTTACGTGGCAGGTTCTCTGACCTCCCAAATGTCACAGCTACTAGCTTGGAATTCCTTCATGGATTTGTGGCTGTGCTCCCCAGGGGAGTTCGTGGCTGTGCTCCCCAGGGGAGTTCGTGGCTGTGCTCCCCAGGGGAGTTCATGGCAGATTAACTTCCCAGAGGCACCCACCAACCTTAGGGACAGTCTCTTGTTCATTGACTTTCCTCTTGGAGAAAGTGGCAAGATGGTTGACAGCAAACATTTTATTGTCTCCTAAAGAGTTTTCTCTCTCGGTCTCTGCCCAGTGGCGCCTTAAATACACTTGCATGTCTCATTCTTTCCCCTGTTGGCAGGTAGCAGGCAAAGAGTGGTATATGCTGACCATGGGAGACGGCACCCCAAGACAGAGATGCAATATCAGAAACTGAAAAATAAAACCAACTATTTTTCTGAATGAATCGGAAAGGCATAAGACCCCCAAATGCTTCTCACCTGGGGAATTCTCTTCAATGTTTCCAAGCCACATCGAATATGGATTTGATGCTGTGTGTTGGGCCTGTATGGCGTACAGAGGTCTGGAAATTAGTGTCACTAAGCCCTAGGAAGAGGCCACTTGGCTTCAGAATCGTTGGTCCGTGCCTTCAGAGGGTGACGATTTCGCAGCTGTCCTTGGCGTGTGTAAACTGCTTCCCCAAAACAGAGAGGACTCATGGGAGTGGAATCTACTTGGTGATGGGTAAGGACCAACCCTGTCCACAGCCTTCACACTATTTACATATGCAAAGGTAAGACTAGATGACCATCAGTCGTGATGTACGAAAGGTTAGTTCATCATCTCATCTCCCCCCCCCCCCCCCCCCCAAAAAAACAAAAAAATACCACACTGTATCCTCGTCAGTAGTCACAACTACTTCACACTTTCAACACCGAGCACAAGAAATTGAAAGGTATCCTGCTTAATATTAGACCAAAAAAAATCTGATAATGTATATGGTACAGTATCCACTTATATGTAATTATAACAATATTAATTTTATTCCTAATAATATAAATGTCTTTTTCATTCTGTAACTATCAGTGGCCTCTTGCATGCCTGCAATGCCCCTCCTGATCTATTCATGGTCTCCATTCCTGTCCCCAATTCCTCTGTATAGTCAATGTTATTGGATGGGTGGAGGTCAATGGGTGGCTGATTGTAATTGAGCTATTAAACATTTGCCCCTTTAAAACTTCAGAGTCCACTGTCGTCTAAACTGCACCCCAAGACCGTGAATGACTTTCCCCCATTTTACTTAAAGAATTTTGATTGCATTATTTCCCCCGTTCCGAAATTATTCGTCTCTCTATTTCTTCCACCTCCTCCAGTTATCCAGAGCATCTAAGATTTTTCCAGGCTCTGAGAAACAGCGCACCGAGCTCCATTCTTCCTGCCGCTATGACAGAGAACCTGACCCTGGGAGCTTCCCTCCCAGTCCTAACCGCTAAACTGAAAACACCCCAGAAGCTGCCTTTGAAGGACTTTACTTTCCAGTGCTAAACAATCAGGGGGTAATGGCCACTTAGTCCTTGAGAGACTAGCTGGGGCTGAAGCCTAGACACCCAAGCCAAGGGAGCAAAGGGCACACACTCATGCTTTCAACAAAGGGCTAAGCAGAGCCAGCGGCTGGCTCTGGAGGTCAGGATGCAGAAAGTCAGGGCAGGCAGCGGAATTTCCAACAAGCAGCAAGCTCCCTGCGAGTTGAATGCTGTTAGAGAGGAAGAGGTGGTTAAGGCCTGGGTGCTGACAGTTAGTTCATCATACTGCTGGGACGATCATTAGCCATGTGACCTGGAACGAGACCGCTGTGGCATCTCGCTTCCTCAGCAAAATGAGAATTTTCTCTGTTCCTGTCACTGACGACTAATGAGAGAGTGAAAGCTGTCGGATCGTGGGACATGTAAGAATTGTGTCTAGCAGGCAGTACGTGCTCAGTCAACACGTCTGTTCTCGGCATTGCCGCTCTTACTACCAACAGGGAGGATGTTGCTACTTTGGAAGGAGAACAGAGAGAAAACTGAGGTTATAAGAGAAGGGACTGAGGAGACCCAGTCTCTCAAAGGCGCCACCCCCAGATACACAGGGAGTCACGGACAAAACAGTTCCCCCCAAATCCCAAACTAAGGAGCAAAGAGCAAACCTCACTGCTCCTTGACCCCAACACTTGCTTTTCTGACACTTCTGAAGAATTAGATGCTCTGTGGTCTAGGTATGAAATAGTATCAGAAGCTCTGATTGTTTAGCAGCGTTCGAGCCTTAGCTCTACAGTGAAGCCTTCCGGAGCATGCTCAGAGTCGTCCTTACTCTCCACGACGCAGCCCACACGCTGAATCTCTCCCATTTCCTTTTGATATCTTGCTTTTACAAGCAGATGCTGAGAAATGTGTTCCTCTCTCCCTCCCCGACCCCAAGCACCCTTCTAGATACCCCACCCTTTCACAGAAACAATCTCACCTCTGTGTTCTCGGGGTCTCTGCTCTCTTTTTGTTTGTTTGTTTGTTTATTATTTTTATTGGAAAAAAAAATAAATTTCTGCCTCCTCCCCGCCTCCCATTTCCCTCCCCCTTCTCCTCCCCCTCCCCCCTCCCCCCACTCCTCCCCCTCCCTCTCCAGCCTGAAGAGCAGTCAGGGTTCCCTGCCCTGTGGAAAGTCCAAAGTCCTCCCCCCTCAATCCTGGTCTAGGAAGGTGAACATCCAAACTGGGTAGGCTCCCACAAAGCCAGAACATGAAGTAGGATCAAAACCCGGTGCCATTGTCCTTGGCTTCTCAGCAGCCCTCATTGTCCGCCAAATTCAGAGAGTCCGGTTTTATCCCATGCTTTTTCAGTCACAGTCCAGCTGGCCTTGGTGAGCTCCCAATGGATCGGCCCTACTGTCTCCGTGGGTGAGTGCACCCCTTGTGGTCCTGGCTTCTTTGCTCATATTCTCCCTCCTTCTGCTCCTCATTGGAACACTGGGAGCTCAGTCCAGTTATTTGTAATAGCCAGAACCTGGAAACAACCTAGATGCCCTTCAATGGAAGAATGGATGAAGAAAGTGTGGAATATATACACATTAGAATACTACTCAGCGGTAAAAAACAATGACTTCGCAAATTTTGCATGCAAATGATGGAAATAGAAAACACTATCCTGAGTGAGGTAACCCAGACCCAAAAAAATGAACATGGGATGTACTCACTCATAATTGGTTTCTAGAGATAAATAAAGGTCAGTGAGTCTATAATTTGATATCCTAAAGAAACTAAATAAGAAGGTGAACCCAAAGAAAAGCATATAGCTATCCTCCCGGTTATGGGAAGTAGACAAGATTGCCGGGCAAAAATTGGGGTCTTGGGGGTGTGGTGGGAGGGGGGTAAGGGGAGAAGGGGAGAGAAATGTGAGAAGGGGAGGGTGGGGGAACTTGGGGAAACGGGATGATTGGGATAAAGGAAGGTTGGTTAGGGGAGCAGGGAAGCACACATCTTAATTAAGGGAACCATCTTAGGGTTGGCAAGAGACTTGGCCCTAGAGGGGCTTCCAGGGGCCCAGGGCGATGTCCCCAGTTAGTTCCTGGGGCAGCTGAGGATAGAGAACCTGAAATGACCCTACCCTATATAGCCATACTGATGAATATCTTGCATATCACCATAGAAACTTCATCTGGCGATGGATGGAGATAGAGACAGAGACCCACACTGGAGCTCTGCTGTCTTTTCTATCTGACCAGTCCTTTGTCCGGTCCTCCCAGCTCCCCGTTTTATTCAAAGAACGCCCTTTCCCCTCAACTCATCTGCTTGCATCAGACTCGCCAGCCCCATAAGGGCCACACGATCCCACGGTCACATTCCTGATATTTATAGTGCACCTACTACTGCATAGCCTGGACTTTCAGACACAGCAGAGAAGGAGAATCGGCCACGTTTCCGCTTTCACGAAGGAGCGTGCCTTCCAGCTAGGAGATGAAAATAATGAACGATGTGTAGCAGTAATAAATTAAGCAGACCACAGTATGTCTTCTGTAGGTAGAGCGACCTGGACACCTTGGTGAGAGGGGGCCTTTCTGATGGGCCAGCTTTTGGAGCAGGCATTCGGATCAAAGGAAGCAATGAATAACCGCACGATACTACACATTCCCCTCAGGAGCAGCCCTGGCACCTACACGAGGAAAAGGATTCTCCCCCTGTGAGATAAAGAAAAAATAAACACAGACAGAAGCTCTAGGAACAAGTACCGGACTCTTTGAGAAAGAAGCCAAGGCACCCGAAAGCTTGGTGTGTTTATCGTAGTCAGTAGAATTCCCTGGAGGGGCTGTGCGCACCTGAGTGGAGGCGGGGCTTACGGTCTACTGCTGAATCAGGGAGACAGGTTTGCCGTCTTCAATCCATCATATTTGGGATGCAGCAAGGTACGGAAAACATGTTCTGCACATGCTATCACCATCATGTTGGGATCCCCTTGGATCCTGGTGGAAGTCTTTGCCACCCCTCTGAGTTTGCCTGGGGAAAGCTTAGCGGTTCCGGGGAGACTGCCGGCTTGCAGTCCCGGATCTCCGGATCTGACCACACCGTGTCAACAATAGAAAGTTCCTTCCTCCTGACTTCAGTCACTCAGGGCTTCCACAACTGCACACGGTCTGAAAAGAATGTCAGAGTTTATGGCCCCAAAGCACAGCATACAGTAGAGAAGACAGCACAATATGCTGAAAGGAAAGCGCGTTTAAGAAACCTACAAAGTCGGGGGGGGGGGGGGCACGCCTTTAATCCCAGGACTTGGGAGGCAGACGCAGGCAGATCTCTGTGAGTTCGAGACCAGCCTGGTCTACAGAGCTAGTTCCAGGACAGGCTCCAAAGCTACAGAGAAACCCTGTCTCGAAAAACAACAACAGCAACAAAAAATGTCTCCCAGCTGGGTATAGAATCAGACTGTCTGTCTTCAGAACACAGGTTGAATTAAGTATTGAAGTTTTGAATACATAAACAACAATCTTGGCCCTGAACACACGTTGGGTCCTTTTCCCACGACTTTTTCAAGATGTGTTTTAAGGGAAGCTGTGTACTTTTGTGTGCTTACGTACTTTTGATGCACAGAATTATTGAATGAACTACTTCTTCCAGGCTTAATATTTAAAATTTCAATAAGTCACAATAAGCTTGACATTATCAGGGTCCTGGGGGTGGGGCAGAAAGGGGGAACAACTCCTATCAAGTACCCCAAAAGTCTTCATAATGAGAAGTCTTGGCAGAAATAGCCTACAAAAATACAAGTGTTCCTGCCCAAGAAAGCTCACCCAACTTAGGAAGTTTGTCATCTTCTGAAAGATGGAGACACCCTCAAACAACAGCCAACAGTGTCCATACTAAAACTAAAACTCCAGATGGAAATTTCACCCTCCCAATTCCCCATACAATATACCTCTAAATACCACACCCCCTCTCTCTTGATCCACAGTCTTTCATACTAAGACCGGGATCACCAGCACATTCTGAAAAGGAAAGAGCTAATACTTGCCTACAGCTGTATTGATTACAAGACATACCGCAGCAGGAAGGGTATAAAAGAGGGGGTTGGCTGAAGGCTTGCAGACCTGCCCTGAGACCCCACCCCTGCCCCTGGACTAGTCTTGTGCCGTCACTGGGAGTCTCGCCGAGCTCAGACTCTGTATCACTCATCTCTCCATTTACTGCCTAGGTGTATGTCACCTTCTATTTGGATTTAAAGGCCATCTAACCTCTGACTAATCCCAAGCCCGCACATCCAGCCAGGCCCAGCTCACCCAGCTCCAGGCAGGCTTACTCATTTCTTTATAGGATATTACTGCTCGGGGGCTGTCAAGGTATTTCAGATGCACTCCCTTCCAGCCTTATGATTCAAATAAGCTGCCAGCGACCCCTAAAACTTAGCTAGTGTTTACTTACCTGCTTACAAACTTACTTTCTTACCTTCTGAGGTGTGGGAAGGTTCAGGCTTCCTTGATTATTCGTGAGTACCACCGTGCCTGGCTTCCTACCCCTGATTTATAAGGTGGTTCTGCAAGGCTTTCCACCGTTCATCACCATCATTATCCTCCTGCCTCTCCACACTGCAGGACACATCGCCACCCAAGCAGCTGCCGTCAGGTGTTAGCACACTGTCTCTTAGAACCTGCCAATGGCTCTTACTTCATCACAAAAGCCACGGTCCTGCTGGTGACTCTTGAAGTCCCCCCTCACTGTTCTCTCTGGATTTCTTTTGTGTTGGCAGTCTGCTTTCTGATACAAACAGGCTCCCCCCAAAGTCATGTTACTAGTCTTGTTCTTTAAAAAGCAAGGCTCTTAGGAGCCATCTTTAGCATCATTTGAAGGAACACTGTCCTGTAAGGAAAGAAGTACTACTTCCGGCCTTCTGGATAAGGACAAAGGACCACACAGAACTTTCAAAGGTCGGAGATCATTGACAATCTCAAAAGACAATCCTGGGGCATGTAAAAAGGGAGAGAGAGAGAGAGAGAGAGAGAGAGAGAGAGAGAGAGAGAGAGAGAGAGGTGAAGGGGTTAGGGGCATCACTCAGATACAACTTGTAAAGGAACGCTGTTCTAAAATGAACCAAAAACAGGGAAATGGGAGGTAGAAAACACAGGTAGGAAAAGGGGGGAGAAATTATGACAGGAGACAGAAGTTTGAAGTCAAG
The DNA here is from genome assembly GCA_963919715.1 of Microtus obscurus. NCBI lineage: Eukaryota > Metazoa > Chordata > Mammalia > Rodentia > Cricetidae > Microtus > Microtus obscurus. Next base: position 3,025,945 of record CAWTZC010000381.1, read on the forward strand.
AAAATCTGGAAAACAGAGGGATTTGTCCCTAGGGCTCCAGAACCTAGGGACAAAGTTGATTTTGGATGGGACACGGATGATGTGATCACCAACAAGGAGACCGTAACACTGCCTGGGAGGCAAACAGAACTCTGAATGTATAGTTACCCCGAAATGTCTAGTGAGTTTATGCTGCTGTCTCTCTAGGGGGTAGCCTTGAACTGTCATTAAAAAACCACTGGCGATTGCCCCAGATGCTGATAGAAACATCAGGAGGGCAGCCATTGTAACCTTTCCTATGAAGGGACCCTCAGAACTGCCCCCCTAAGTAGATTTGAGATGGGAGAGGGGGAGGAAAGAGAACCGCGGGGGAGGGAGTGGAGAGGGCCAAGGACAGTCTTAACTTCAATGTTTCACTCCCACTGAAGATCGGCCGTTTTTAAGTTTTCTGCAGCGCACGTAATTGCATGTAAAATCTGTGGTTCTTCCCAGAAGCGAGGCAGCGACAGCAAGACTGGAGGTATGATAATAAAACCCCGGGTATTACACAACGCACCCTGAGCTCCAAGAAGAACCTTAGGAGGAAGGGAGTCCTGAGAAGGTTGCACAGAACCGCCCAAGACTGGAGCCCTGCAAATTTGTATCAACCTCCTCGAGAGTCCAACGCCTGCCTCACTACCTGAGACTGTTTCTTACTCAACTGTGGCTGCACGTGCTTTAAAGATGAACTATGGGTTCTTTTTAAACTAAATGTCTTGATAGCATAATGAATATTAAATACATCTCAGACCAGCACAGAGGGCTCGAGAGCAGCTTTGCGGCGGCTCAGGAGTGCCCCCTACAGGCTGACGTTCAGAACGCAAGCGGAGGACTGGAACAGAGAGCGGCTTTTGAGGAGTCTCGGGGAGGCTCCATCAAGGAAGATTAGAAACCTCTGCTGAGGAAGGGTCTAGGAAACGGGCAAAGAACATGAACTCTTCCTTTTCATCCTTTTGTGAACAGGAAGAAATGAAAGACTGGTGCACGCGTTTTCCTTTATTCAAACCTTACTACCTATCACCCACAATTAGCGAAAACACATTAGTAAAATCTGCACTCATCCTTAGGTTGAAATCAATATCAATATCCGAACACGCATGCAAACGATAGAAAAGAAAAGGAAAAAACCAATATCACCTGTATCCAATATCAGAAATGATTTGCATTTGATGTTTGCAACATTAAAAGAAAATGCAAACATGTTCCTTAGGGTTGAGCTTTTATTTTATTCTTTATCTGTTAGAAATGCCGGTGGGGGGGGGGGCTTTCACCTATGAATGTTATCACTTAAAATATTAATGATTATAAAAATATCAGTCACAGAAAGTCATGAAAACATGTTATGTGGGCATCAGTAAATTTTAATAGACTACATGAATGTATCCATAGGCATGTAAAATATATTACTGTGCCTATACTCAATATTATACAGCGTATAAAATATATTACAATAAATTAGAGGCAGAAAAATTTTATAGCATTTCACTTAACCTAAATTTTTTGCATCCATATGTTCTGATGAATTCCACTGCAATTTGAAAGAGGAAAAGAAGGGCAAAATGTTCACCAAAAACCTCTAAAATGTTTCACTGGAGAGATTTTTGAATACTAATAATAGTACAGTTTCAGAAATGAATGTGTTCGATTTTGTAACCATTCAATTAAACCCAGAATTACACAAATGCTTAGCATGGACACATCATATTTACCTAAATTAACAGCCTTTTTATACGATCTTCGAATAAATACAGATCTTTGGGAAACTTCATTTAACATCATGAAATGTTCATTTAGAGTCAATTTCAGCTACATTCCTAAGACAGATATAGACGTACGTGATTCAATTGACAGATCACACTCACAAACCTTGTGTAAACAGGGCTTTCCCTGGTCAGAAAGAAGAGGTCATGATTTGGTGATGTGTGTTTCTTGTGGAATTTTATAACATGCATAAATACATGTCCCAATATTTAAATTGCATGACAGCAGTATGACATATATGTTTTCAGTAGGTGACGAAAGTCCGCGCAGTGAGAGAGCGCTTTTTGATATCTCGGTCTCCCCCAGTAATCTACTGTTTGGGCCTCACACACCTGCCTCCTCTGTCCACACTGTCGTCCTGGCGTGCCAGGTGCCCCAACATGGTCAGAACCTGCAAAAAAAAAATTTAGTGTATAGGCCCTACTCAGAGTTAATGAGCATGGGATCCACTCAGTTCCCTTACAAAATGTGGCCCAAAAAAATGTACTTTAAAATGACGCTTTGGGTAATATGAAAAATTTTCAGCACCATAACTATTCTGAGTTTGAGTTTTTAAAAACGACACGGAGAAAGAACAGAAAAAAAAAAAACAAAGAAAACAAACAGCACAAGAACCCGGTGACTTGGGCAAATGAATTAACATTTGCAAAATATTTTAATTAACAAATTATGAATCACGGTGTTGGCTCTGAAGGAAATTTTAAGACCCCTGGACAATAAGTATAACCTGAAAAACATGCCTAAGCCTTAAATATTATATATATAGTCTTGACTTGGGAAATGTACCTACGTACAATTAAGACAATTTTGAGTGAACTTCTAGTCAAATTGAAAACAGTCTGGGCTTGTGTGTGTTTCTTTGGTGCTTGGAAGATGTCTTAAGTTCAGTCATTTCCTTGCACCCCAGAAAACGCCAGCATTTTTCAAAAAGAGGCAGTTTTTTTTTTTTCATACTCTCCTACCATGAAAAATGCTACCTTTTTTGGCTAATACAAAGAAACCGCGATTAACAGTGAAACCGTAAATACTTTCTGTGCTAACCACAAATGGCCTTTTCCCATGGAGAAATGGCTTACATGTGTTCGGAACGTGTTTGCTTTCGTTTTGTAAGGAAGGGGCTGTGGGGATGTTTTTATCTAAGAAAAGAACGTGGCGGCGGGTACGTTGGGCAGCTTTCTAAAATGAGAAACACCCGTTGGATTTTAAAGGGAGTTTTGTCTGGGCCGGGCATTCAGAATGAAGCAGCCTGTGATGATGGTTCAGGATGCTCTCGATGGGACGCTGGGGCCAAACATTCCCTGCACCAGGCAGCAGGCCCTCCCTGCCTGCCTGGTGCATCTGGCCAGCCTGTGATGGCTCTCAGCAGGCACAGTCAGTACACAGTTCCCTTTAGGCAGCTTGGCCTGGCTAAGTCGCTTTCACAAGGTCCCCTGTGCGACAGCCGGGGTCCTGGCCTTTTTTTTTTTTTTTTTTTTTTTTTTTTTTGTGGCGGCATGTGAAGCTCTGTACCTAATGTCTGCCAGGAACAGACTGTGGAATGTCACACCAGGTGACATTTCAAGTCATTCTCAATTTGAATCGACGATCTGGACGATTTTGCGCAGTGTCGTTCACACCCTGCAAACACATAGGAGAGGGAAGGCCTTTCAAACTGTTCCTTTCCTGACGGCAGCAACCAGGTCTCCTCGCAAAAGGGTCCGTGGTGGGAACTCAAGACCGTGGCGATCTGCAGTATTTTTCCGTTGTCATATAGAAAATAAAACGAGGAGATCGAATTGAAAATCAGAATGGGTTAGAGCTGATCTCTACCCAACTGGCTTCGTGCCCACGGTGGTGTGCCGTTTCTAAGAAAAGATTTGCACCCTGCGGCGTTATCTTCTGAAACCTTTCTGCCGCCGAGTACCCCACTAAAGTTCTCTGCTTCGAGTTATCTATATAAATCTGCAGGATTACTGGAGAATAAGAGGGCAAACCTCCTATCATTCACGAGATTAAAGCCATAAACTAGACAGTTGTTCTTTCCATCCCTGCTTTCACCGTGCGAAGAGAATTAGTAATTTTCAGAGAAGTAAACTACTCTTAAGACCCTGTAAAGGGTGTTTATTTGGTTTGCTTTTGTGGATTGTTCTTAAGCCTGAGCCTTCATTGTGTTAAAAATAATTTTAAAGAGAAGTAAAATCATTTATAAAAATAATAAAGCCCGCTGTTTAGCATCAAGCAGAGCTGGTAATTCAGCTATCAATTCCCTCCTGGGATCCCTGGCTTTACAATTAGTTGCACAACGGCTTTCGTGACGCTGATGATCTGAGATTCAAAGTTAGTATTTAAGAGCAAGAGGGTTGGGGGGGGGGGGAATGGTCAGGAATTACACAGGTGGACCCCTCTTGCCCCAAAGAAAGAAGTAATGGGGCCATTCACAACTGGAGATCCTCATTTCCCAGAGCAACTATCCAATTTCCATCTTATTTGAGCTGTGTAACAGTAAAAACCTGAAAACCCTTTTATTCTGTTTCCACCCATTTGTATTGTTAAAAGGCGAGTTTTGGTGTGGACAGAGCCAAGCACCTACATCAGAGATGAGAGTGCCCCAGTGCAGATCAGAGGGTACTCCACATTCAAAACCTTGCCAAATGTTCACTACTGAAGGGGCAGGTACCAAAAGGAATTAGGGTTTTAGTTGTGGCTCAGAACTTCTGGCACAATATAACAATGCAATATTAACCTAATAAAAGTCAAAGCGTGTCAATTTTAGTTGATTATCCTAAGAGCTTTTTAAAAAGAAATTGGAAGCTAATCTATAACCAAGTATGGGGCAGTTTTAGTAGGAAATGATGGGAAGGGGCAGGTTTTAACATACCTGAGGAAGGTGTGATTTGTTTGGTTGTCATTAGGCCTCTTTAGGTCAAAAAGGGCTTTAGAAAAATATCGAGGGGCGAGAAACAAAGAGACCGACCCAAATAAAACTTATTTCGTACTTAAGGGCTCCTCTCTCCCCAAAGCACCGAGATCACGTGGTAGAACAACTTTGTGCTCTCCGGTCCATCTTCATCTTCCAAACACCCCAATTGGTGATGCTAGGAAGAAAGCCAAGACAGCGACCTGACCCATTAACATCGGTTTGCTGGGGTATGGATCTTACAAACATCGCGTCTTAGAAATGAAATCTTTAGCACATGTTTTAACCTTTTCCATGAACTGTGTTTACAGGTAAACCATCAAAAATTCTCCATTCTGAAATCTCACCAAGGAGCTGCCACTGTTCCTTTTCCCAACGGGGACCCATGACGTCCTTCACCCAGCCTGAACTGCAGCTTCCCGAAGGGAAGTTCATAAGGCACGAACTTGAGACGTTAACTCTGAAATTTGCTTAAGATTCGTTCAGGATCTCGCTAGTTGCCTAGGGGAAGACTAGAGGAGATAGACAGTTTTTCAGGACTCTGGGCACCGGGGTGCGGCTGGGCTTGTACCCCACCCCATATTGGTTCGCTGAATAGACAGCAGATAGATACAAAGGCGAGCTCGTCCCTTGACCCTGCGCTGAGCAGTCCTGGCAGCTGACAGCGGAGCAGGACAGGTATGCGTTCTAGTTCTTGCCCCAAACAAGGCACCTTCACCCCTGCTCCAGAAGCAAAGGCACACTCATCTATGCTCCCAAAGCTTGGCAACCAACACCTTGCTTTACCGCACCAACACCAGGTGATAAATTCCAGGAAGAACTTTTGTTTCAAATGTTTCCTTGCATATTTCAAAACTCACAGTCTAACTGTTTCGCAGCACCGACTTCAGGCCCCGTAATGTTTAGGTATGTGTGTGAAGTGAGCCCTGAAGCCCTGCGGGTCCTGCAATGTTTTTCTCAAGGTCTGGCACGCTTCCCAGTGGGCACTTTGGATTGCTTAATGAGTGTGCTCCTCTACTAAAAGAGAGATTCCAGACCCTTTCCAGATCATACACGCCGTATTTCCTAATGTGCTTTTCCTTTTATATGGCTGTGTATATGAATATCAATACTTAATCTACGGGTTCTGCTCAATGTTACCAAACTGGGCATCACAAAAATATATTATCCAAAGAGAATATTTGGTCTAATGTGCTTTAAAACTACCCACCTGAGAATATATTAATATTGATTTCAAGCATCCCTTAGCACTAACCAAATTGATATTTATAAAATATTCGCTTAATTAAAAAATAAAAGTCTGAATTAAGAGATAGAGTATTACCAGTGATGCCCTGAGTGTCCTATACATGTGCAATTACTCAATGTTTCAAACAGTTTTCTGGTGCGTGTGGTGGGTACCTATAACTCAACCATATACACCTGACTGCTAAGCTGACTCTCTTAGTGTTTTCCCTGCCGCCTTGAGCACAGTATGACCAAATGAACGCTTACCCTCTCTAACTGAATTAGAAAACATAACCCGTCTATATTAACATAGCTATATTACCAGGAACCGTCGTTTAAAAAGAAGAGCGTAGTTTTTTAAAGTAGAAGCGATTTATCCCACGAATCTGTTCACTCTTGATCTGTGTTTCCACACCAAGGACAAAGTTAAGGAGATGAATATGACGCCCATGCTATTAAAAACTAATAACAACTTTAGACTCTCGACTGTGTTGGAATTCTGCATCACAGGGACCTTGTCAAAGTTCCCTGTTTTTAATGTCAATGACCATGATGGAAAAGTGTTGAAATAATTGTTCTACCCAGACTGATGCTGCCTATTGAACAATGGCGTTGATACGACCCCTGTGTTTGCACATTCTGCCTGAAGAGAATCCATTTTCTCTCGATGAAGAGATGCCCATAGACCTTTCCCATGGACTCCTTCGGTCAGCGTACTGTGTGAGGACCAGTTGGTATCCACGTTGGTGTGACCACCCCTCTCTCACCATGCCAACAGTGGGAGGCAGAAGACGGAACACAGTAAGGAACAGCCTAGAACAGTGAGATTGCTAGGCCATAGTCTTGTGTCCAAGAGGCCGCCTCCCCTTTAAAAACAATGGATTACACAACACGCCTCTCCACGCTCCTTCATAGAGTCTGAGTCATACCAAAGAGAGGATGCTCAGGGCTCTGCAGAGCTGGATTCTCAGTCTCTCCAGTGCCTCTTCCTTAGGTTACGGTCTGGACTCAAGTACCGCTATGGAAAGAGTGGCAGGAACCAGAGACTTCAGGGAGCATCTAAGCAATGCTTCCCTTATGAGAATAGCAAGAATTGAACTCGAGACGACTGCCAGCCACTGAGAGCCCGTTTCTACTCTGCGCACCAGGATCTCCAGTCCCTTCCTTCTGTATTTTCTCCCCTGGAGGACAATGGGAAGGAGAGGGTGTCTACATTTCCATGCGCGTTTCCCAGAAAGAAAAGTTAGGATGCCAGAATTGAAGAGTTGGCCTTGGCCGTGTGCTTCAATTTTATCCGCAACTAAAGATGGACCTGACCCCGGAGGCTGGATGCACACTGCCTTAATGGAGACACAAGTATCAAAGATGTTTCTGTGCAAAGCAACGTTGTCTCCTGTTCTAGGATTCCTACTGCAGAGCCCTGGGGAAGGGCAGGAGTCACTCTGGTACAGCCATTGTTCAGGGACCCGGTGAATGACTTAAAAGACATCATCCTTCTTCAGTATTCAGGTGCTCCAGCTGACTCGGGCGAAATGGAAGGGGAAAGTGCCATGTCTAAGACCGAATAGAACCAAACTGATTTCGCATTGACATCTAAAGGACAGTGGCCACCAAAGCTTTAAGCCCTGCTCTTCCTCTCCCTACCGTTATTGTCTTCCGTGGTGTTCCGTGAATCTCTTGAAACTTTCCTGTATCGGCTTCAGTATTTCCTGCAGTTTTCGCTAGCACAAGCTATTGAGATGGCTCACTTGTGGTAAACCTGAACCCCCTCTTTCATAACGCTGTTTATGTAAGAATACAGGGGCCGTGCATGTGTAACTGTGGGTCCCCACCGTCTTTCCAAAGCTTGCGTGTTCCACGGAGTAGGTGCTTCATACAATTCCACCTAACGTAGGGAACAGTATTGAAGTCCCAGCTGGTGGAAGCTATTTCCTGCCAGGTGAAAAAGAACAGATTTCCCAAACAATGAATAACAGCCACGGACAAGGTAAATCCGCTATCGCGTGGCTTACAGACGAAATAAGTTAACACCCAGCAATGCCATATTCTCCAGCTCCACGGTGCCAAAAAATGACCAGACATTCTTTTCTAGCCGTTACCCCAGTGTGCTGTTCTCTTGGTTTGTTACGCGCACAGGCATCCCTGTAGCGCTGTGAGTATTTGAAGGGATTAATGATTTCATCTGACAACATGCTCGGGACATCTCTGTTTGGAGTCTGCCCATCACATCCCAGCTTTGCCTTTGTGTCTAGAAACTTTCCATCTCCGTTGGATATGCGAACCTGGGATGCTTCTCCTGATGCTCGCCGCGGTGTCCCGGTGATCAGTAAACCAAAGGCCCCTGAGAAATACAGCTTCCCGAACTACGCCTACCATCTTCCCGTTGATATTTATTGTAATATTATCTTTACTCCTTCCTAGGAAATTATTTTTCCACAAAATTATTTTCGTTGCTACTCCATAACTATAATTTTGCTACCGCCATGAGTCACAATGTAAATAGCTATGTTTTCTAATGGTCTTAGGAGACCCCTGTGAAAAGACTATCAGACAACCCCAAAGGGCTCACCCCTGAATGTTCTATGCTTTGTTTCTGTTAAATGTTGAAGGAAAGCCACCTACTTCACGGTTTTCTCCCTGTGTCAAATCTAGAACTCTCCACAGATAGACACGGGACACGCCAACTCCTCGATTTCTCTAAGACCAGGCCTAGCCTTGTATCAACAGCTTTGGCATTACAATCTTTCAGTACAATCTACCGCGTATTCCGTGGTCCTTAATTTTGGCTCTTAGCAGATACAGGCTAAACTCCTGCTACTTTAAGAACATTGATTCTGCGTGAGTCGAAGAGCCAGGTCAGGCCAAGGTATGTAAAAAACGCTCATATTCTGTTGCCAGCGTGCACTCCCTCCCTTTCGGGCAGGACAGAGACAATTTTTTTCTCGCTGTTATCCATCTCAGGGTGGATGACTGGAATCGGTATTCTGATTTCTGCATCCCAATGGCCATGCCTAACGTCACCTCTCATCAGAATTATCTGAAATTGATTTCTCAAAATGGGATGGAAGCGTCTTTATGGATCGAGGACAAATAGATCAAAATTTCCTTTGCCTTAATCTCAGGAGCGTTCTCAGTGTGAGCGTCTCGAAAGCAGGAGCCTGTTAGCTAGCATCTCTCTACCCTAGCCCCTTCTCAATAGACGGGCCCAGTTAACCAGCCCCACACCCTTTCTGCTGACCTGGGCCTGATTGTGACCAAGCGTGTGGGAAGCTGACTTTGGCCACCAAAACCAAAGTATTGAAAACTGCTGACAGGTTTCCTCACAGACCCGTGTCAGAGGCACAGTGCGTGCCCTGGCGACCAAACAGCGTTTTGGAGCCCTTGGCTCCCTAGCTTGCAATTTAAAGCCTTGAACAAAAGCATTCCCTGGGTTGTGTGGGTGCAGCGTATGCAAGCTCTAAGCCGATTTGCCCCACAATGCAATTACTGCCACCATTTCCCTTCTTTCTGCTCATTTCATGTGGTCCTCATTTTGTTTGAGGCCTTTGCCTAATTTAGGGGGTACGTGGATTCTGTTTGAATTACCCCCCCCCAATCCTCCTAGGCTTGGGGAATGAGTAGTCTGTGCAAGCCACAGAAACCTACTGTATACGTTGACACGCTGAAAAACAGAAAGAAAGCAATCTGTAGATCTAGCATCTTGGTGGGTGGGGGGACTACCGTCTTCAGGTCCTAGGACCTAGTCCCTGTCTCTTCACGTTCTCTCCTTGTCCTGTGACACTCTGGGTCACACGTTTGGAGCAACAAACAACAGCAAGGAAACAGAAAGCTTTCAGAGAGCCATTTGGCAAGTGTTAGTGGCAGCCCTGCGCTCCTGTCATTCAAAGTCCCCAACCCTCACGGCCCCGGGGACGTGTGTGTGTGTGCGTGTGTGTGTGTGTGTGTGTGTGTGTGTGTGTATCTTCAAGGGTGAGCGTAAAAGCTATCAGCTGTGAACGAGTCATTCAGGTGGGGCTCACGCTGCCTAAGTGCAAAGAGAAAGCCGGGCAGATGAGCCAGTGAGTTCCTAGCAACAGGTCAGTGTCCACTATTTTCTGAATTTTTCGTCTGTATCAGATGCTCAGGAAACATCCCCAAGTCCTGTGGAAACCGAGAAGTGTACATGGCAGGCGTCCTGTTCAGGTGTCCAAAAGGAGGCTTGCCGTCAGAGTGCGGAGGCCAGCCCTGAGGACACAAGTGTGTCTGAAGAAGATTGGGGTGCGGGGCGGGGGAAAGAGGGGGCGGTAAACATGACCCAAAAAGATTGCAAGAAATTCTCAAACAACTAACAAAAGCTTGAAAGTACCTGTTCAGTAACCTGCTCTGGAGAGCAGGCCGACTTTGGAAGGAAGTAGGCAGAAGGGGGATCCCTTATTTATTTACAGTCGGTCACTTGGTCCCATTGAATTTTGGCAATGTAATCATTCAAGTTATTAAGCCAGAAATTTCGAAATCTCAGTGTCGAAAAGCAATATGAATGCGTCAAATGCTTGTGCAAGCTTAGTCTAGTGCAAGAAAAGGGAGGGAGCTTCAGGACCCCCTCAGCGGATTGTTTTCTTTTCTGTGGCATTTGTTTGTTTGCTTGTTTGCTGGGCCTGGGGTGTTTTTATTTTGCAAACTGAGTGCATCCCTCTCCTGTCCTGGGAACCGGTGACATCACACAGAACACTCTCCAAATGAACCAGCACCACTGAGACTTTGGTAAAAAGTGTCCGCCTCTGTCTCGTCATGCTAACGTGAGCTCAGGAGACAGGGAGTTAAAAGTTGTCTTCTCCCCCCTTAAATCGGAACAACTGGAATCAGCACTTCGCATTATTTTAAAAACGAATGCTGAGGATCAGCAGTTTCCTTGTGCGCGCGCGTGCGTGGTTTTTTTTTTTTTAAAGATCTTGAGGGTTTTTTTTTTTATTTAAAGTGGAAAACTACATTAAGTGCCATGCAGTCAACAAAGGATCAGCCATAAAAGCGTGAGCCTTCCTAGAGTTATAAAATACGTCCATTGTGCCAACCCCGCTGCCTGGGATGAAGTTTGGAGCATTAATATGCCTTCATTGCAGTTTTAATGCCTTAATATTGACTCGATAGCTCTTTGGGGTAATTCTGCTTCCTCGGGTACTTGAAAGGTGATGATGTCAGCATTCCTCGCCCTGATTCATATGCAGGTTGATGAAGCTGAGTTATTTATTGAGTTCCATTATATTTTCTATAAACATTAGTTCTCAATAAACAGAGACATTTAGCCGAGGGTTTATTTATTAAAGAGGTACTGTACAGATGGTTTTGCCACACATGAAGTGTTGCAGAGGATATTACTCAGGGATAATCAGCTGTGTTATAGCTTGGCTAAATTAATAAGATGATAATGATGAAATTGATGCTTTTGAGCTAGGCTTGGTAAATGGTTTTTGCATAAACAAACTGATAAATTTGAGAAGCAATTACTTGCTTGTCAAAGATAAAAACACAACAGGGCCCATTTATAGTTAGGTCCTATTTATTTTTAAAGATTGTACCAGATTTTATGTTTAATATGCCGCAATTAAAAAATAATACTTAAATGAAGAAGGATAAAAAAGTAACTTTCGAAAATCTCCTTCAGATTTGAGGAAGCCGTGTTGCTTGGTTAGGGATCCAGCAAACTTTCTGCTGCATGGCAAATGAGATCATTTGGGAAAGACAACAGGAGCGTTCTACATCAACATTTTAAGAATATAGGCGTGTTGCAGGAACACTTGATTGACAGCTCTTTCTATTCTATTTCTCCCCCATTTCTGCTCATGTACTCTCATGCACACACACACACACACACGCACGCACACGCACACACACACACACACACATACATATGTGGGGGGACCCAAAAAAACTTTTTATTTGATTCTAAATATCAAATGAATTAACTGACCTAACTCACAGTAGTCTATAAAAGATACAGAATAAGTCTATTTTCTCCAAAGATTGTACAGTGTCCCCTTGCTCACTTGTACGTGAAAGGTATGTGCCCACTGATAACATACACAAATGTATTTTGTTACAGAACACTGATCTAGAAGGTCAAAGACCTATTAATCTTGCCTATTCAGTTTCATCTCTTTCTGGGTTATTTTGTTGGTCATCTATTGTTGTTTTTGTTGTTGTTGTTTTCCCTGAGGGGCCCCTTGCAGACTTGGGTATGCCGTGTGTACTCTACAGGTATCAGTGGGACTGTTCATAAAATACACTGTCCGTGACTGTTTGAGAGGAAACACATGTACTTTAACTCTGTAAAGACCTGCAGCCATGGACAGGCCGCACCGTCTTGTCAAAAGCGGTTGCATACAAAAGAGCAGATTGCATTATTTTTCTCCTTAAAACATTTATGATTACCAGGGACAATTTTTTGCACACTTTTACCGTTTGGATATTTTACTTATACCTACAATTAATTCTTTGCCATTTAGCAGATGACTTATACACACGCAAAAAATAAGTCACCATAATTTTAAATGTTAGGATCTAAGATTGTTGCTAATTGCTGTATCTTGGTTTGAAAGGAAAACCTTCGGGGCAGAAGCGAGAAACCCCCGTGCTCCGATGTCTTCTGTGACAATACCACCCAGGAGAAGAGAGAAGCAACTTATGCCACCAAAACAGTCAACTCTGAGACTTTCAAAGAGATCTGTGACTTCGCTCGTTTCAAGCGACATCATCTGAAAGTAAATTACTTCTGCGAGCATTCAACACGAGCTACTGTGTGAGGTGGAGTAGTCGTACTTTGTTGTCTGTATGGGGACAGCACAATGTTATTCATGGGCACAGTAGGAAGCCTATCCTGGAAGCTGCAAAAAATAAATAAAATAAAGGAGACATTGCTATAGGAAATATCAATAAATACAAAATGGAATGAGAATAAACAAGAGTGGACAGGGTTGCTTTTTAAAAAATACTTGATTTTTATAATTCATGATAAGAGAATGCCTAATGATCTGCTCTCAAGTTCAGTTGTGATTGTTGTCTCCTGGGTAATTGGAAACCACCACTCCCAGGACTAATTACAGCTCCGTCAAAAAGACAGCCAGGTCTAAATACGTCTTAGGGGGACGTGAATATTAGGTGAGGTCCCATAAACTAAATTAGGGGATGAAATTTAAGCCAGGGCATCAGGGAAACAAATCCAGGGCTTCTTTAACCATAGCATCAAGAGTCACGAAAGCAGAGCACGCCGAGATACGTTATGTGGTGAAGTGTCCATTGCTTAAGAACTGGTCGCAGCTAATAGAATTCTAGGGGGCACCTGAAGCACTGCAGGCTTTTACTGAAAAGAATGATTTAAGCGTTTAGCCAAACCAGGGATGCTGCCAGCTGATCTCAATTCCCTCCCAGCACTAATCCACGTGTGAGCTGTGCACTAAGATCTCGTCTTGGTCCCGATAGTATCTGAAAAGTGTCCTCCAGCTCACACTTTCAAAATCGGAGGTATTGGCCATTTCCTATAAAACTAAAGAATGGAAGAGTGCAATGTTTATCTGTGCTAATTCCCTTTGATGTCAGATGTGTATGGTCACACGCCACAAGCCTGGGCACGGAGAGTTGCCTTGGCCTTTTACAAATCTCCTTCGATGGTGATTTTTCCAGTGGTAAGCAGCTCCTCCGACAATGCAGGAATTATTCCATCCTAATACAAAATAAGACCTTAAAGATCAGATATTTACTTGGCAATCTAATTTTCAATCGTGTAGTGTTTAATTAATGAAATGTCCCTTGAAAAATTACAATATCAAAGTAGCCACATTGGCGAGGTCGCTTCGGGACAGTTTTCAGGTGACACTTTCTGATTTTTCCCCAAATAAAACCTCCATGGAAATCAGTTAGTCAGAAGTCAGGTCGTTCGATTAAGTATTTTAGTAGCCTCAGACTTGAAGTAATTTTAAAACCTTGAAGGTTTTTTTCCTTTTGGCTTCATTCATTGCCTTTTTGTCAACATATATTAATTTACACTCACGATCTGCCATACTTAATAGTCTTATTTTAAACATCAGTAGTGTTTTCAATTAAAGCATCAAAATAAAAATCAAATTATGGCCTCCTTTCCAGCATATTTTAGCTGTTTTTAAGTTTCTACTTTTACAATAACACTCTAAAAATCTCAGGACTAGTTCTATTTAGAAAAGTTGCTTGGAAGCATTTGTTCATCTCTAGCGTGTGCAAGCAAGACAGCCCTAATTGATTTGCGACGTCAGGATATCGTCCGTACTTACGCCATCCTCCCCTGGTATCTATGACGTCATCGACGAAGGAGATCACAATCATATTCATTAAACTCACTCACGTGAGATGGGAAACAATGGTGGTTTGTACAAACCGAAGGAAGGCACAGACACCATCTCTGTCCGCCCGCTGGAGCAGACTTGTTGGCTAGGACGCTAAACTATGCTGATTACAGAGCAATTGTGTAAGATAACTTGCACAGATCGGAACACTGAGCAACCATTTCAAAGGAGGGCAGGGAACTGCAAGGGGAGCCAAGGAGAACAGAATTCCAAAGCCTGCTATTTAGTTTCTTATAATCTGTTTCCTGCAGGTTTACCCCTCGTTTCAACCCTGTATTCTGATAAATATCTCTAATAAGGAATATATTCATTTATCCACCCATCCCCTCGTTCTGTCTTTCTTTTGTTTCTTGAACATGTATGTGCACTATGAGGTTGCTAAACTTTAAGACAGCGGGAGCCAATCCTTAGGGTTCTCAGGACTGGGGAGAGGTAGCAGAAAGTCATAGGTATGGCCCAGGGCCGCCAAGTTCACTATGTCCTGAAAGAAAAATCCTCTCATGAGGATTAATTGAAATCACATGCTCAACTCTTTTCTATACACAAAACTTTAGGTACTCCAAGGAAGATGCAGGGAAGTAACTCATAAAACAAAGAAGACTGAAGTTGAACTAACAAAAAAAATTCAGTGGTGTCCCAAGAGGTGATCTCCCCGAGGAAAATGCCAGGTAAACAGAACAAAAGGTTGCTTTCCATGTTTAAAATGCCTAAGCCTTCAGAAAGAGCCCATTTTCCTCTCGGTAGCGGAAACTTTCCCTCTTTCAGGAATCCCCTGGTTGCTCTACTAAGACTCCCAGGAAAAGTGCCAATTAGTGTCCGATTGTCATAGCGCTGAGCGGTAGGGACCTGTCTTCTCATAACTGGACTGAGACCACACGTTCATTTCCAACAGACTGCCCACCACACACTGACTAGCAACGGCCCACGCTTACTACCACCCCGGGTTCAAGCCAAGATCCTCCTCTCCTAACTGCCTCAGCATTCCCAGTTAAAACAGTGAAGTCGACGGGTGTTTCAGGCCTCGCCGTGAATGGCTCAGAAACGCTGGCAGCCAGGGCATGTGAATAATTGTGACTCTTAGGATCTACGCTATTTCCAACCGTGAACTTCGTAGTCCATCTTTCCTGAGCAAAGTGCTTTCCAGACCCATTGAAGGGGAATGCAGACGAAGATTTATGCACCAGTTTTCAGAATGTGGAAAGTAAATTTACATATTCATGCCCCACCATAAGATGAGGGAGGTAATGAAGGCCTGCTGCATGCTAAATTCCAAGAAGCAAAATAAACAGTATCAACCTCAGGGATGCATGAATTCCATGTAGGAAATTTTATAACCATCTGCATATTGTAGTGCTTTGAGATAATCTTTAAAGTTACTCTGGAGGACTTGAGTGGAGGTTGATTCTCAGATTCCTATGTGTATTTCAGGCATTAAGGCCAATTTATATGACTCTCTGATACGTTCACCCAAATTATAAAAACCTTGGAAGAAAGAAAATTGGAACAAATGACAGGGTTTCAAAAGAATCAAGAGATATGGTCTTGAAGAAGTAGGATTTCTCATACCATGGAAATAAATAAATAAGCAAACAAATAAATAAAGAGGCCATCTTTTGTTCCCCTGGACCGAAATGCAGTTTGAGCATTGGGGACCTGGATGGGTAGGGTACTTTAGGGATTTGTATATTTCATATACAAATATAAAAGATGTCCATGCAGAAACACCGTAGAGAAAAGGATGCTCAGAAAACAGCAAGAGTTGTCCATAGGAAATCTGGGGGCCGGGGCACCTCTGTTTTGGGAACGTGGCTGGTTCAAATGGAGAATATGGAGAGGAATTTCTGAGTTACAAAAAAATCCGACTTACAGATTGATTAGTAAAGGAGGCAAAGACGGGGGAAGATAGACTTGGCCCTACGAGGTGTCTGGATGCCTAGAAGCTTTAGCCAAAACAAAAATCAGAGAACACAGCAAGTGCTGGAGTGAGGAAGACATGATCTCAGGGACATGCTGGTGACAAAGGGCTGCAGAGAGGGCAGGGCCTGATTTCGTCCTAGCCTGACAATCACCTTAGGAATAAGGTAAGAAAGAAATGCAGGAGGGAAGATGAACAGGGGATCAGAGAGCTAGAAGAAGAAAGGTCGTTCAAAGAGCAAAGGAGCTCAAAAGTTCAAAGAGTTCAGAAGCTCAGAGACACTGCAATCTTAATCTATTAATATTAATCTACAAGGTCTCCGGACTACATAGCCAATCCTACCGTCTCAGGATTTCTGAGTCGTCTTATCAAATGTCACTGTCCCAATGTTTCTGTGAAGCAGTGACCCTCAAACACCATTATTTGGTCTGCCAAGGAATAGCCATCTAGAGACATTTGCGGTTGTCACAACTGAGGGGTGCTTAAGACATCACGTGAGCAGAGGCCAGGACGACCAGCTGATGGACCCTCCACTTCCAAGGACAGCGGTCCATGGTGTTAAGACTAGGAGCTCGCTCACAAAGTGACTTCACACTTTGCCTAGTTTTATCTGAGTTATTTGACCAATAAAGTTCACCAATGAATTGAACTAATATATATGTTTACCAGGTTTTTATTTGCACACTTATCACAGTTATTCAAGTTATAAAGAAAATACTAGAATTTCCCAGAGTTATTGCTATGATACTATTCACAGCAATTTGGGTAAGTACAAAGATTTAAGAATGTACTGAAATTTTCAGATAACTAACATATCTAATGTTTCCTGAGGAAAATTCCCTTGTCTAAAGTTTTATTCATAATCATTTACTCTTCCTAAGTGAGAGTTGTTTGAAATGCTTGGGTTCAAACGTTCAAAATTTTATCTCAGCTGACTTCATTATCCACTTCGATCTTTAATATTATAAATTATATATTAATATATAATAACTAATATTATATGTTATTATATATTAGCCTCCACTGAATCTAGATTTCGAGAACATTCTACGTGCTTTGATACATATTCCCATTATTGCCGTGACGGCCGCATCTGTGACGATTTTATTTTGGTGACGTTGCCACCTTGTGTAAAAATGGCTTCATCTAAATGTTTCCAATAGGAAGCTAGGAAGAGAACTACTCCTAACTTACGAGGAGCTCTCGGGATATCCTTCTCCTCAGAGAGCACTTCCATCATAACACACAGCAGGTTGTCAGAACACCCACCACACTCAGTGAACACAACTTCAGCTGGCGGGTGCTTCTGGGGGCTGCGGCAGGGGGTCTCGAACCCAGGTTGTTGATCCAGTCAGCTGCAAACCTTCATGCGTTTAACACAGCTGGTGCTTTTGGCTTCTTACTCCAGGGCTCCAAGTTCCCAAGGTTCATCTCTGTGCCCCCACCCACATATGGCTCCAGGCAAGCTAAACTGCCTTGGTTCTAATGGTAAATAAAGTTTTTAAAATTAAAAAAAAAAAGACTGTTTCAATAGGCAAAATTTGGATTGCCATGCTTTCTAGAAAGAGGCTGAGCCTAGTCATCGGGTGAGATAAAAGACTCCTCTGTGGGCCACTCCCCATTTCTCTGCAATTCTAACCCCAAGAGTTGGAGAAGAACAGCCAGACTAACACTGTGAACATGACAAGACTTCTTCTTTTTTTTTTTTTTTTGGTTTTTTCGAGACAGGGTTTCTCTGTGGCTTTGGAGCCTGT
Organism: Microtus obscurus; assembly: GCA_963919715.1. Lineage (NCBI taxonomy): Eukaryota > Metazoa > Chordata > Mammalia > Rodentia > Cricetidae > Microtus > Microtus obscurus. The sequence continues at coordinate 3,043,864 of CAWTZC010000381.1, forward strand.
CCTGGAACTAGCTCTGTAGACCAGGCTGGTCTCAAACTCACAGAGATCCGCCTGCCTCTGCCTCCCGAGTGCTGAGATTAAAGGCGTGTACCACCATCGCCCAGCTGACAAGACTTCTTTTACTCGTCTTTGTTGGATAGCCACAGAAGTGTTTGGGTGTGAGAAAGACCTCTGTTGACATACTCCAACATGTATTTCCTCTACTGGTGAGAAACATCCTTGGTCTCTATGTCACCCACCGTCTGGCCCTCTCTCTACCTCTACCAGAGTCCTTGTGATAGCTAAGAAAAGGAGGCAGTTAGTAACTTACAGCCCTTAGCTGTCATCAGAAGCTACCAAACTCCACTGAGTCATGAATGAAGAGCAGAAAGGTTATTCAAAGCTAGTAAGAACTCACAAAGAACGTGTCAGACCGTGCCAAAGAAAATACCCTAGACTTCATTGTGTGTCACTGGTGAATCTTTGGTTGGGAAAATGAACCACAGAGAAAAGAAACTTGATATCAAACTCAATGCTGCAAATATATTAAAACGATGAACTTCTCAGGCCCCCTCACCTTCCGCAAGGCTCCCTCACTCCAATGCAGGAAAAATCTGATGGCTTATCATTCCTAACTCCTCTTTCTCTGCTGGAAGCTTCTTGTGGCCAGCACTGGAAAGAACGAATTGGGTTCATTTAAGGCAAAGTCTTCAGGTATATCTTTACTGTTAAATGTCTGGGTTTTGGAATTACTAAGACTTGCCATTCCATGAGGAGCACGATATCAGATAAGAAATGTTACCCCCAGCTTCTAATCCCCCATTCCTAAATCAGGGACAACAAGAAGAACACAAGATGACATAAAAGTTCGTGCACACACCATCCGTCCCCTGAAGAGGGTGCTTAGCATTACGGTGGGGATAGTACGTGCTCAATAAAAGCCCCTGTTGTTTTCTTAAAATTAATATAGTTAATTATCAAAATTCTGCTTACTTACTCAAATGCGATAAATAAAATTCTAGCAGAGCTGGGCGGTGGTGGCGCACGCCTTTAGTCCCAGCACTCGGGAGGCAGAGGCAGGAGGATCTCTGTGAGTTTGAGGTCAGCCTGGTTTATAAGAGCTAGTTCCAGGACAGGCTCCAAAGCTACAGAGAAACCCTGTCTCAAAACACACACACACACACACACACACACACACACACACACACACACATCAGAAACTAAGCCATGTAATGTGTCCCTGTGCCCTTGATGGGACACACGCATTGACAAGTACTGTGCCAAGCTCTGTACTACAAACTCCTCATGCTCTGCCCAGTTTAGGCCTGATAATATAATAATCCAACCTGTTTCCACCTTTGCAATTAAAACTTGCAAGATAAAGAGACTCGCCGGGGACCCCCAGAGACAACGTTCAGGAGATGATACAGAGACAAAAAGACTTTTCCATGTCAACGACTTTGGGTTTTCCGTCACTCAGAAGAGTGCACGGCCAGGTTACACACATCCGTGTGCATGGGGACGAGAGCAAAGGCTGGTCTTCCTGGGACTTGTCCAAGTTCCCCTTACCACTTTGTATCTGATAAGAGATACAAATGTTACATGTTACATCTTATATGTTAAAACCTGTGTTTTCTGCAGACTTTAGATTTCATTTTCCCCGTTACTATGTCTTACGGAGTCATTTTGTTTCAAATGCCTCAAAGGCACATTTTGCTTTAAGTTTGAAAACCTTCTGCTAGCCACGCTAAAGAAAATAAGACATGGTGCCCGTTTCAAAAAGATTAACTTTAGAGAATCCACGTTGACACAGAATCATGCGGCGTAGCCTTCTTTGGAAAACGTAGCCCAAAAGGAATAAGGCCTCCTGGAACCCATCTCAGTTTGGGAATTTAGCACACATAGAACAATATTGATAGAAATAAACAATACTATAAGAAACAACTGTATCAAATTATTCTGGTAAAAACACACTTAAGATGCATGTATGTGGGCGCATGCGTGTGTGTGCATGTGCGCGTGCATGTGTGTGTGCATGTGTGTTTGTGTGCGTGTGCGCACATGTGTGTGTGCACATGTGTGTGCGCGCGTGTGCACGTGTGTTTGTGTGTGTGCATGCGTTTGTGTGCGTGCACGCCTGCACGTGTGTGGTTATTTGTGGTGCATTTTAAGCCTCTTAATACAATTAAAGCGAATCTAATCCAGGAAGCTCCAGTGATAATCTTTATTCCACAGGCATCAAAGTATATCATGAAAAATTTTCATTCCCCGTGACGCTTCAACACGTACTGCATGGTTTTAATAGAAAAATCTAGAGTTTCATTATGTTAATGTTAAGCCATGAAAATAAAACATCATAAAAAATAAGCACTTTTTTTTTTTTTTTTTTTTTGGTGATTGGCTATAGCAATTTCCCGTCAGTCTCCAGCACAATAAAAGCCAGGGCGCAAGGAGATAAGCAAGTGTAGGAACCCAGCCATAACAAGCTGTCCTCACTCGCGCCCTGGAAGCCTGAGCTAGTAAGTACCACCCCCAAGAGATACCCGGACTGAGTCATAATCAATTGTTTCAGCTCAGGACATAAAGAGTCACTCTCTGCATCAACACTGGGGACGAATCTGTCTAAATGTTCCAAAGTGGGAGAGAATATTATTCATTAAAAATTGAATAACTGATGTGGAGCAAATTCGAAACGGAAGAGGGGAACATAGGGAATGTGACACAACTAAATAGTAACCCCACTGGTTCCATCTCGTGTGAGCGATACCAATAAAGAACTGATACCCTGCTAACAAGACAACTTCTCCCTTATAATAATCATGCAGACGGTCAAACCATAGCCACAAGATAAAATTCCCAGATATGCCTATGTACTCCCTGTACATGGATTTGTATTTGCTGGAGAATCAGATAAGAACTTAAAGTGGCATAAGGAGTACAGGCAGGCCTTATGTCGTAATATTAAACAGGTAACTATTTCTTCCAAGGTCCCCAAGCCTCCCCGGCCAGATGTGATTTCGCTTGTGTTTTTCCGCTCCGACGTTGGCTTCCAACGCCTCCTCTATGGTAGCAAACTAAACATTGACCCAATAGATGTCCTCCCTTTTCTTCAAGGGGGTGGACAGTTACAATAAAAGTAAGACAGCAGTTTCTAGGAAATTGGGTCTAATCACTTTCCTGTGTCAAATGAATTACACAATTTGCGCTTCCCCTACCTGGCCTGATTTTAATCTGTTTTGTGTCAAAAGGTTTAAAAATTACCTAAATCCTGACTTTTTTGAAGAGGTGGTTTCCCTCTTCAGTTGCAGTCTCTTGATATTATAAACACTAATTGTACAATAAAGACAAAACTTGAAAGAATCGCCCAAATAGGTTTTACGATAGCCCTCTTTATAGACGTGAGTTTGTTTGACTTCGCCTCTCGTTAGTAACTGATTAGTGCTTTATTGGAGATGGGAAGAACCTAACTCTTGCCTCTCCTCAGGGGCAGCAGGCAGCAGAAATCTGCACTGTGCCCCGTGTAGTTTATAATACACTAAATTACAAGATATTTGCTTTCCCCCACTCGTCAAAGACTATCAACGCTGCTACAGATGAGTATTTCTCGTTGATTCTCTATCTATATTATATGGAAACGAGTGTTTTTCATTTGGTAAGGTTGTCAAGGCTTACTAGGCTATGACCTATAACTAATTTTCAAGAGTTTTTACAATTGACAAGAGAAATAAGAATGAATGCCCGTTTCTAAGAGTCCTGGAATTTCTTTTGCTTTTCAGGGCCCTAGGTACCAAGTCCCTGCGACACCGAAAAAAGAAGTGTTTCTGTGGCCAAGTCACTCACACTGACAAACCTGGGCCAAAACCCTGATGTGGACCCATGAAGACACCTCTTTGTTCTGTTGTCAGTGCAAACAAAATACATGTGACTGCACAGAAACGGGTCCTGGCCAGAGCAGCGCACACATAAGTAAAACAGTGTTGAATGCTGCCTAAGGAGAAGAACATTATTTTAAATGATCTCGATCATAAAAGTCCAAGAGAAGATTCGGCAATATAGTAACAAAAAAAAAAAACCTCAAAACCAGTTATTCCTTTTAAATAAAAACAAAAATGAGAAACAGTAACTATTAGGAATCCCACCTGGTGCTTTCCCTGCGTTAATGATGCTTCTTAAATTGCATGTGGGTAAATGGTAATTTTGTCTCACACCATTAAAAACTAATGGAACCCTTGATGATAAGAAATGCCATAGCTGGCTTGTTGGAAAACGTTTAATTAATAAAGTAATAAAATTATTGTAAACTGGTGCAGTTTTGGGGAGAATTCAATGGGATATAAAAGAGATAAAAACATCCTAGAGAGTTTGTATAGGAAATAAACATCACTATATAAAATACCATATAAGATTAAAGGCTTTGTGCCACATAAAATTAAAATTAGCTGCCGTACTAATAAAAATTATTCATTTAGGGAAAGTTATTAGAGCTTCCATTTTAGGGAAAGCTATTTTCAATATTCCAGGATAGTACTTTAATTACAAAAAAATTAAGGCTGCATTTTTCCATAATCTGAAATGCAGAATTTGTCATAAGTATAAGCTTTAAATGAAAGGAAAATGAGTTAAAATAAAAACAGTAAATCATTCTTCTGCCTTTTAAAACAAAAGATATTTTTTTTGATTCTGTCCGACGCTTTATCCAGAACACCTGATTTTTTTGGTCAGACAATAAGACTTACTCAAGAATTTTTTGAAAGTAATCTCCAGATTATCTTTTGCTACTTTTTGAGCTGTATTCCAAATAATAATAAAATAGCATGTCTTAAATGCTCAGTCCAGCTTTGCCTCAACTCATCAGTGTGGTGAGGTTGTTTGTTACACCTCTGGTTCCTTCTAGAGTGTATGCCACCCAGAACAAATGCTCTAACTCAGAGAAGGAGCAAGTTTAGCGTCTGCACAAAAAAGAAAGTTAGGATCTCCAGTCAAGAAAAACCTGAATAAATAATTTTAAAGTTTAAATTACAACTTCTACCATAATGATAGTATTCTCTATTTTCTCTGTAATAGAAACAACGCTGATTCTCAGATGTTCTTGAGAACATCTTTATAGAGGCATGATCGATGCTCAGGTTACTGCAAGTAGCTAATGTGTGAAGGCTGTGGAGTCTGGACATAGCAAATGCCATTGCCACAATCTTTAGTCTTGAACTCAAGTTTGCATATGTTCATTCATCCAACCTTGGACACACGCACCTTCCGTGTTCTGCCTAATACTCTGCCGGGTCACACAAATGTAACAGAGGTACTCCAGGAAACCACGGTCTAGTCTTTACTGTATTTAGATCCCAAATTAAACTAATTTTCTATTTTATAGACAGTGTTTCCAAAATAGTCAACAAATGATCTTTTATTATTAGTAGTAGACTTCACAGCAATTTCCCTAAATTTTCTTTGACAGATTCTCCCTGTATTTTTTTTTCAATAAAAATTAATGTTTGTTATCTAAGGGGGAGTGCTTTCACCAAAACCCCAAATCACAAGTTATAAAAAAAAAAAGTTGGACTTTGACAGGTAAAAATAAGTTGTAAGAGCTAAAAAGGATAAGCAACATAACAAAAAAATTAACAACAAATTTTAAAAGTAATTTATCTAAAAAAAAGGTCAACATAATATACCTATAAAAGATAAAAATTTTGAAATTAAAGTACTCACAATATTTTTGATTGTGTCTTAGGGAAATAAAAATATAGTTGATTATAACAAGGTGAATATTAGTAAGTGGAGAAGTGCACATGCATTCATACCTTGTTGGCACCGTGACATCTACGTGGCACTGGGACATCTACGTGGCCCTGTGACATCTGTGTTGCACTGGAGATCTACATGGCCCTGTGGCATCTGTGTGGCACTGGGACGTCTACGTGGCACTGGGACATCTATGTGGCACTGGGACGTCTACATGGCCCTGTGGTGGACTTAAGGTAATTGTCAGCTTCTATTTTACATATTTCTCTTTTTTTCCTCTGTTATCACAAGTGTTTGTTAAGCTTTCAAACAAAAGCATGAGAACTTTTCTTTTTAAAATGTCAAACATGTTTCTCAAAGATACAGAAATTAAATATGACTATCGTTCAGTCCTCAGGAAGGCAAGGGTGACTGGCTAGAGTCAGGAAGGGAGATTCTCTGCGAGGCTGAACTCTCTGATCTGTCCCACGTTATGAGACCTTCAAATATGGGGGCTCAAATATTCTTGGAAGAAGAAAGGAAATCCTCAATATAGAAATAGAAATACATTTCCCACATGTTTCTGAAGCACGTCACTGAGTGTTCTTGAACAGTACCAGTTTCACTAACTATGCAGAGCACCAAGCAAATTAAGTTCAGGATATTAGTATCTACGTGTGACTCTCTGTCAGCCGTATGCTGTACATCACAGACCGGTACTTTCGTTTTTACGTGTATATTTGTGTGCATGTGTAGTACATGTGTTTGTAGACACACGTACGTGGGATGCACACATGTCCATGTGTGTACATATCCAAAGTTGACACTGAGTGTCTTCCTTGGTTTTGATCAACCGTATTTACTGAGGCAGGATCCCTCATAAAACCTTGAGTTTGCGGATTCTGACTCAGCTAGGCAGCTTGCCCTGAGGAGCATCTGTCTCTGTCCCCCAAGTGCTGCGATCACTGATGACCACCAGACCTGATGATCAGAGGGTCACCACAACTGCCCAGTTTTATGTGTATCCTAAGGATCCAAGCTTTAAAGCCAAATTTCTCATGTATATGACAAGTGCTTTATCTACTGATCTGTCTCTTCCAGGGCCTAGGGTCTAGTAATTTTTTTTTTTTTTTTTTTAGTTTAGATACCCCAACACAGTATTAAAGATACCATTAAATAACACAACAGAAAGTTTGGTATCAGGAAACTCTTAAATTCTTAAAACAGTGTGTGTGCTTCCACATAGATAATTCAGCTGGTCCAGTTATGGCCAAACACACTCACAATGTTATTTGCAGCGACTCACAAAGGAATTACCACTAAAACCAGGGTGATGGCTCACAGGCCTCTCTTCTTCCCATGACACAAAATCTGCGATTGGGTAAACCGTTTCTGCCTTCTGAACATCCTCCCATCTCCCCTCCTTCCCATCCACGCCCATAATGTTAGCTCAGACCAGACAACTTCTCAACTGGCCTTCTGGTCTTGAGATCCCAATCTTCCTTCCGTCTACTACTCTGACTGACTGCTCTTTCTACAAGACTTAGGTGTGCAGTGTAGGCTCGAAACTCTTTTAACTCACAAAGCCTTCCTAAAATGCAACTTCCATAAAAATCAAGGCTGAAGGCGTCCGCTTCTGCTGCCCTACCCAGCACTGCCACTCCCTGCCTTGTCTGCCTTCACCCAAAGCCCCCACGGTTGCCGGCTCGCTCCCGCGGGAACACGGTACTTTCTGACGTTCGTTTGTGTGCGCTGTTCCTTTCTCCTGACCCCCTTTCCTCTGTTGACAAGCTCAGGCAGGTGTCACTTCATCCAGAAAGCAGTGTTTTAAGTGGTTTCGCCTGTGCTCTGGAAGCTTACCGCCCCTCTCTGATCCCATAGCCTATTATCCACGCTAAAGGGTTCCTTCCATCCTTACTGCAGGTGATCATGATAGTATGCCGACTGGAGGCTCTCCTGAAGACGGGAAAATGCCTGCTAGACTTGTTGGGTATAGTTGGTCATCAATAAATGTTTGTAGAATGGATGAACAGATAAGGAAAGCACTTGCAACCAGAAACTAGCAGATAGCCGAAGATTTCACTGATAATACAGGACTAAAACCTATAGCTGGTTCTTCTTAATAATAATCTGACCTATCATGGTCCTGTTGACTGAAGTAATTTTTCAATGAAGTGAGCAGTAAACATACCCCTGGTGAGATCCGAAAGAGGAATTCACGACCAGGCTGTATCCAAAAGTACCCAGGTTATTTTTCCCAAGCATATAAAATGGATTTGCTGTCTATGCTAATGTCTGAGTCTACAGCCACGTGTTGTTTAAGATGATGGTGTTCCTGGTGCAGCCGTACGAAAACACGTCCCCAAAATAGGTCCCTAAGCTGGAGAGGATTCCTCTTGTGAAGCGCCTGGGTCCTGTGTCCAAGCTGAATCACAGCAGTGGCCTCGTGGTGTGGGGAAGTTAGTCAACACACGCAATGGCTGTGGACGAGAAGGAAATAAAAGCAGCAGGCCGAACAGACAGCTACGCACAGCCAAAAAGCATCAGAATAACAGAAATTCTTCACGGAGAAGAAGCGACCGTAAAAAGTCGTTCAAGAGACTGCTGGATTTGGAAGGGCTCTGGACAAGCAGGGTCTTAGCCCCATAGCGTTAGATGGACTTGGTCTCCAAATGCCAGTTTTGACTGTAACTCTTTTACATCCTGGCCTTAACCTTGTTAAAATATGCTATCAAAAGAAGAAATAAGTAATCAACTAGCACCACACTTGTCCATGTGGCCTGGGCGGAAAGGTCTGGAATACCTTCAGCTTTTTCAATGTTCATGATAGTCTTCCATTTGTACATATTTCTGTGTGAATGTGTGTGTACTGAATATTTCATTCACATCTAACTATGGTTTGTTTTTTTGATAATGCCTCCTTCTCCTTTACTTCAAAGTTCTTTGGGTAAATAGCCTAAGAGTCTTTGTTTTCCTGGATGCCTGAAGGCTGTGGGCCTTAAACCTCTGGAACTGGGTGTTTGGAGTCCTCTTAGCCTGTCTCTCTGTGGCTTTATACTTTTATTTACCACCTCTTTATTTCAACATTTCATGCTGTTTGCCTTCCCACATCTTTGACCATTCTTTCCCAAAATCTTTCCCCAACTCATTTCTTTTTATTAAATTTAAGCTCCCATACACACATCCCCACCGCAATCCCTACACACACAAACACACATGCCCTCACACACATACACACACAAGTACACACATAATCACACGCTACCATACACACTCACACACACTCATATATATACACATATCCTCACTATATACACAGATGCACATCCGTGTACACACACTCAAACACGTACACACACAGGCACTACTACACAGGAAAAAAAAACACTTCCTCTTGCCTTGCTCTCCTTCCTACATGTGAACAGATTATCTAAGATATCTTTGCGCATACGAAGTCAAGATTTCAATGCGCCCTGTAAATTCTGGGCAAGGGTTTCAGACACTGAGACTCTCCCAGGACATTCTTTCTTAGACCCCTTCTCAGAAGGGTGCAGCTGAAGAATCTCCCAAGGAACGCTGTTGGAAAGGAAAAGACACCAAAGGGTTAAATTCCTATCTTCCACAGAGAGAAATCAGTAAATGATGCTAAACCTGAAAAGCAAAATGCCTGTGGTCTAAGTTACTCATTTTGAACGCGGAGAGAAATGCCAGGAAGTCAGCCTGGAAAAAACTGTGAGCGCTCCCTGTGAGGGGGGGGAGAGCTGTGGAGAAGCAGGCAGGAGTCTTCGGGCAAAGAGGGCTGCTGTGTGTCACCAGGTCCCCTACCACTTGGCTTCTGAAACTTCATGCCCATTCGTATCAAAGCCGACACGGGTCGTATTCCAAAACCACCGGTTTCCTCACATATAAAGTCAGTATTTTGATGTAAAATTTGCCTAAGTGAAAGAGAAAAAAAAAAAAAGGAGAACTGGCTTCATTTCAAAGCAGACCTCCAAGAATGGAGTAGTGGAACAGTGGGGGCGGGTGTTAGCGTAGCAGTTGGGGGGGGGTGAGGCAAGAACTGCCTCCTTCAGCGACAGAGAATTAACCACACCCCCTTTTTCATTAAGCACCAAACTCCATCCTAATAATCAAGTTCCGTTATAAGCAGCTCCTGTGCTGGCCAGCAGGCTTCTCCTAGGTAAACTCCCACCTGCCAATTCGGGTTTCTGGCATTGCGTCCGCTTTCAAGGTATCTGACTCCTAATTTAGATGCTGGAATGAATAAGGGAGCTGTATCTTTGATTCTGCCAGATCTTGTATCCACTGTCTACATCTCAACTCTACACACGGAAACAGAGGGAAATACACACCTGAAACTCCTGATGGTAAATCAAGGATGGCACAGTTTTATAATGCACATTTTTTTTGAAATACATATTTCCACATTGTAGGGTGTATAAGTTTAAATCCCACTGTGCTATCTTATAGAAGGCTTTACAAGCGTTATTGGATTCCAGGACCAATAATTGCTCTAGTGTGTCTTGTTTTCAGGCAGTTTTGATTAACGAACACAGAACAGACTGGGGGCTAAGAATGCTGAAGTATTCGTTAGCAATCTCATACTAAAAGGTCATCATAATCCATAAACTATTGACCCAATAGACAGAAATTTTCCCTTCCCTTTAAATCAATTAGCATTTATACATGAGCCATTCCAAAACCATCATATTTCTAAGCCATTATAGCCTATACCTAATGTATTGATTAGCACGCAGTCAGTTATTAATTAATGACATCATAACTCTGAAAGCGCTCTTGGAGGCTTTAGTGCCTCAAACATGCACGGAACCATGAGAGCCAGGCACTGGGGGTACCTGATGGTGTTCATAGCCCTGGAAGAAACATTGTGTTCCCAGAGAAAGGAAACATTGTGTTCCCAGAGCTTCTGCTCAGCCCCTGCTACATTGGTCAGCCTAGTACACACTGTGCCCTTTCAAAGAAACATTCCCTTTCTCAAGAAGGCCACTCTACTCTCAGGGACACAACAGTCTCGACTCTACCTGGGTAAACAAGGGCAGTCCATTGACGTCTCAATACACACCCAAGATGAAGCGTGTGGAAGGCCACACGGTATGTACAATACACATACTTAAAGTCTTTTCGCCTAAATTCTCCTCCACTTTACTCCTGCCGTGGCCTGGCACACCCAGGCCCCAAACTCTCTGAAAAGAATTGACAATAAACCAAGGTGCTTTTTAAAATGCAAACAAATCACTTGAAAATATATTTTCTTTTTACTGCCATTCTAAGGATGTTAATTTATATCAGAGCAAACACTGTCTCTAAAACTTTAAGGATGAATTTTGGCATAAATCTCTGAAAAAATTTAAGGACCTGAAATATGAACCTAAATCTTGGTCAACTATACTTAAATCTTTAGCAGTCTGCTAAAGGGTAACTCTGCCACAATGATAAAAGCCATGTCAAACCTACACTGGGTTCTCAAATAAAAATCACCCTAGGAGGATCCAAAATCTATTAAAGAATGTTAGCATCTTCCTTCTAATTCAAATTAACCTCTGAAGAATAAACATATTAAAAAATCTTCCTTCTAATTCAAATTAACCTCTGAAGAATAAACATATCAAAAATAATTATTATTATCCACCCTGTCTTCCATGAATTATGACTAACGTAGTCATTTCCTATTCTCCTTGAAACTGGTTAAGCCATACAGAATTTTAATTAACATTTCACTTTCAACAATTGTATTTTTTATTTTAAAAAAAATTAATAGGCTTTTGTTAAAGACAAAAATATATGAGATCAAACCACCTGCATTAAAATTCTTTATTTTTCCACCCTAGGAAGTTAGCAAATTATTAATTATCCATATTCAGAGTCACTGCAAGCAATATGTAGAGCAGTCCGGGTTAACGCAGCTTATTGAGATGGAGACAGAGTAGGAGCACACTAATCAGGTAGGATTAGCTCTGCCTTCAGCACCTTCTAATGTCCCTCCTCCTGGAGGGGGAAACGGAGCACCGAAGATGCTACCATCATCATCAACATCATCATCATCATCATCATCATCATCATCACCTTTTGGCCTCAAAAAAAAAATGCTTTCAGAGTAAGTTAAGATCCAACCTGGAACAATCTGGAAAAACAATGTAAGAGATCAAAGGGCAAAAATGAGTGATCCAAAGCCCCTAGACCAGGGGCGGTTCACAATGGACTCAGGTGTGCCTCACCTGATACGAAACCTCTGTTCGCAGAACAGATTTTCGTGTGAATCTTGCACGCTATTTTCTACCACAACAAAGATCTGCTTATTTCCTCTGTGAAGGAAGACATCTTTTTTTTTTTAATGAAATTGGCAGGGAGGTTATGTGTAAGGCAAATTGTCCCCGAGCCAATATTCTGTCATTCTTATCCTCCAGAATGTGCACATGAAGACATAAACAGAAAGAGAAGCCACTTCATATGTAAGAGAAACGGGAGAGCCACCCTTCCTCATCCCGCTTTCTAAGGCTCGGATGCACACTCGCGGTCCTAAGTGGCAAACCTGGAGTGGCCGTGAGTGGAGACGGAAGGGCCCCAGCAGTCAGACTGCAAAGGTCCCACTGCGAAACCTAAGCTCCGGGTCACCCAGAGACGCTACTCTCAATCCATCCCAGACAGGAAACGCTAGCGTGCTGCGGAGACCTGATGCAGGGACAAACAGGATCTTCCTTGAGACTGCAACCAGACATTTCCTGTTTCCTTCTGCAATGGTCTCCGGGGGCTCGTGACACACATCCTACGCGGAGACCCGGAGTTAGAGCCACAAGTTAGTGCAGGCTCAAACTGAACTCAGTTCTGCCCTTGGTTTCCTCGGCTTCTGGCTCTTGAACCCCTTGGTCTCCAATAATTGCACCTTCACTTAGGAGGAAAGCCACGGGTAGTTAAGAGCATCCATTCAGTCTTTCCCGTACATCTCGCTCCCTCTATAATTAGAAATAGATTAAATTTTAGAACGACACGCGTTCCTCGGGTGTGGAAGCTCATGCCTGTAATCCCAGCACTTGGGAGGCTGAGGACGAAGGCTTTGTCTGGAGTTGAAAGCCAGTGTGCACTATATAGTGAGTTATGGAAGGGTCCGGAATATACTGTGTGACCTTGCCTCAAAAACCAAAAAAACAAAAATAAACGCACTGGCCAGACGGGGGAAAAGGAGAGAGAAAGAGAAACAGACACAGAGAGAGAGAGAAAGAAAGAGAGACAGAGAGAGAGACAGAGACACAGAAAGTATGTATGTATGTATATATAACATATATACCAATTAGTACAAACTAGTTATTTGGAGGCACTTACCGTGGATGTCACAGCCAGAGAGTTAACTTCTATGGGCCTAGGAATCTATCTAATACAGACCATGTTTTATATGAATATATGTATATGAATATATATATATATGGTAAGAATTTAAAATTTAATGTTTTCTCTTATTGTTCTGAGACCACAGAGAACAGGGAGTTCAAAGTTACTGATCGTGTGTGATATGCAGATGATACTTGATGTGGTTTGAATACTGATCCCTTACAATTATTTATTTTGCATAGAAGGATCCTGGAGCCAAGGGAGAGAAAATAGTTAGATTCAAACCCAGATCTTGCCCGTGCGGCGGCTAGTCTGCTTCAACCTCATTTGCCCAGGGATATTGCCTGTCATTGTCTTCATAGGAGTCTATGCACCATGGAAACCAGGACCCTTTGAAGCAAAGACACCACAAAGTGGGGACTCATAGAGCTGGGCACTGCTGTTGTAGGACAGTCTAGCACACGGTAGGTGTTTAATTGTTGAGTAAATAAAGAACGTTCCAGCCTAAGGAACAGGGGGCCCTGTATGTTACAGTTTCTCTCAATGGTAACAAACTTTGCTTTCCGATCAAAAATTCTAAAGACTCTTTGAACATCCCTTAAAAGAGAATTGAAAGCAATCATTTGAACGTCCTCAAAACCTTCGAACCTGAGACTTAGAAACAACAAAAAAATGGCAAAATTAAACTTGATCGCAGCATGAATTTTCATGTACACAAACACACCATATAGCCATGTGTGCTTGAAGGGAAATGTTCCCCGCCTCGTGAGAGAGAAGCAACTTGTTATGACTTGTGCACACTCTCATGAAATACCGGGAGGGGGGGCAAGGGGGGCTCCTGTCACTTGTCAGCTAGCGCAGTCACTACTGGAGCTGCAGAGGTACTTTAGCATATGCACGCCTGCTTGGGAAAAGTCACCCCAAGTGGCTCTGGTAGACTCTGCACTAGTCTCTCAGACGTGCTAAAGCCAAAGCGACTTCAATTCTGTGCCCTGATGGAGCCACATGTCGGAGTTGTAACTGGTTTAATGACAACTGACACAGACACAGAAAATGCTCACTGTTGGGGCAAACACAGGAGGCACGCGGGAATGCAATCGTATGCCACGCAAGGCTTTTCCCACGGATGAGAAGTGTGGTCCTCTCCTAACAGAATACTCGAGTCTGAGGACTTTGCCCTTTAAATGATCTCATCCCAGAGTGGGTGGACTCCATATTTCTCCTCCAAGAATTAGTTTGATATGATCATTAATAAGATCTATGAAAGTATATTAAAAAAGGCCATTCTTTAATTCAAAAAATGCTTTCCCATGTTTCCGCAAATGCCTACCCTGGCAGGGTCACAAGACCACGTGACGGGGGGAAGTAAGCCCTGGGGAATAAAGAAGCTGAAATATACTTTGACAAAATTATGCCCTACTTATACTCTAATAAGTTTTCAGAGATGTCAGAAGTGTCAGACAGCAAAAGCCCAAGCCAGATGAAAGCCCAGAGAATAAATATCATAATACCCACGGAGTCTGTGGGAAACAATACCTACACAGGAGACTCTCCGCTTAAATCCCTTCTCTCTATTCTCCAGGAAACTCAAATAGCTCTGTGGAAAACCACCTCATATTGGTCAAAGTAAGCATTTGAAGTGAGCGTGGAAGACACCTATTAGCCTTTTGTTGTCTTGTTTTAAGCAGAAACCTGTATTAGGAAATAATTTCCGCACATTGTGCATTGGTGGGTTGTTTCAGGGCCTTTTACAGATGTTGGTCTTCTCTGGGGCCACTTCTTGAGCTCGGCACATGACAGGGGGTGGGGGCTGTTGAGGAAGTCTGGAAGTGGGAATACACCCTACACTCTGCTCCTCTGGGCCCACTCCTCCGCTGTCTTTTTCTCTGACTAGCCTGCTGTTCAGCGTCCGGTGGCTTTGCCTGAGAGTTTCCCTTCTACTCAACCAAGGACCAGTCTCTCCAAAGCAAACAGCGGCCAAGCTCGTTGGAAAGGCTCTCTGCTCTTCCTTCTTCATACACATACAAAAGTGTTGCTTTAAAAATAAATACCTTAGCCGGGCGGTGGTGGCGCATGCCTTTAATCCCAGCACTCGGGAGGCAGAGGCAGGCGGATCTCTGTGAGTTCGAGGCCAGCCTGGTCTACGAGAGCTAGTTCCAGGACAGGAACCAAAAGCTACAGAGAAACCCTGTCTCAAAAAATCCAAAAAAAAAAAAAACCCTTAAAACAGCCTAGCAATCAAAACACAGTACACTGGGTGCCCCATCTTAAGCCATGCATCAGCTGCCAGCCTCGGAGAGACAGGAGAAGCAAGCTGAAGAATGTGGGTTCAGCCCTCTGGTGCCTTCTCTGTTTGACAGGGAAGCAGCTAGGTGGGCACCCGGAACATCTGTTTCTTTACGGGAAATCTTGGAGGTGGAAGATTGTACTTCCTGTTTCTGTGTGTCTTCTGCAGCCCATCCTCCCCCCTCCCATCTTCCTCTTCAATAATAACCTCCCAGAAGTAGCTGTGATGCTCTGTGGAGCGGCCAGGCAGCTCCGCCCGGCGCTTGCATTGATTCCTGTGGGCTGTGCTCGCTTACCCGCGGTTCCAGCCCCCATGCCAACAGCACATTCTAACTTCTGTGAGAAAGCCAGCCATGCCAGAAGGCTATGTACTTGAAGTTTCCCATTCCAAGAGGACTGCACATAGAGAGAGATGCATTTTATCAAGCACCGCGCGAAACAAACACCAAAACAAAACCGTGGGGCAAGTGAGCCACTTTCCTCAAGCGAGAACTCAAAAAGCCAAGAACCCAGGCCTTCCTCAGGTTTCTCGCCGGAGAGGGGCTGCTTGTGCATTGTTCTTTTTGCAAAAGGAAGAAAATTTCACACAAATAGCACGCACATAAATCTATGCCTACTTCTCCTCCCTCAGCCATTGGCACTAAGGACCTTGCTACTTCCTTGCTGGTGTGTTCTTCGCCTATCCCCGCTTGCTCCGCTCAGTGCTACAACACATAATGAAGGTTTCCAGTCTCTGCTGGCGTTCTCTGCCAGGGATGGTTTACAGAAAACATCGCCAACCTATGTGGAGTTGACATCTGAAGAGGAAAATCTCAAACTTAGGAGAAAAAGAAGTTCACAGGAAGCCATTACAAAAAGTAACTAAATTATCCCACAAGCTAGTTAGCAGCTTGCCAGAGTGTCACCTCGGTGCACAGGCTGGGGCTGGCTGTCCTTTACACCAGTTCCTGATGTTGGAGCGACAGGAAAACTGCAGAACAGAGAAACACAATATCACAAGCCAACCTGTTGATATTTTGAAGATGATATCTTCTTATAGCACGCCAAGTCAACACTGACTATAGTATAATATTTGGGGCAATCTTCTACGGTACCAAGGAAATCGCTGGAGATTTAAATTCTGATCCGCTCCCTTCTGATCGTTTTTATGATCCGAAGTAGTTTTCTCTTCAGTACAGAGCGTATCCCCCACCACCTACTAGTTAGGAAAGCCATTAAATTCTCGCAAATTGAAGGTGGAAGAATAAATTGTGCGTATTTTAGACCCCGAACGATCTTCCTATAGCAATTTCAGAACAAACTAGAAAGAATTCGGCGGTTTTAATCTCCTCAGTCTCTTCCCATTACCAAGCAAGCAAGAGCGCCACAGTGCAAATGCAGACATCGGGTGTCATCTTGATCTGCGGCTTTTTTCTTTCATTAAAGCTTTAATGCAGCAATTATGGCTACGCTGCCCTATAAAAAAGGGAAAAGGCAGTTTACTTTAAAAAGTGAAATTGCATAGCCTACTATTTAATTATACACAAATGTAAATGGCCTATTTTTCCATAACCAGTTATTACAGCACTGTTTTACTTTCTGAGTTTTCCCAATCTAGAAAACCTACAAAGCTTCCTGCTATATAATTGTTTTGTTACATTATTGTTTTCATCTTATTTTTTCTTTTAATGTGAGTGCAGCGGGATAAATCTTGGTTTTAAGCCAGCCACTACTTCATCTACTTAAGCTTTTATAGATGAAGATTGCTGTAATTATCAGAATACCCGCTTATTTCTGAAGTATTATCCTGGCAACCCGCTGGCATTTACAACCAATTAACAAGCTTTGCCATTAGTTGCATAAGGGGTATCGCAGAGTAAACCCATTGTGTGCTAATTTTCTATTTTAGATAATCAGTTTGGCCATCCAGAGTGGAAAGAAGAAGAAAAGAAAAGGTTTGACACTCAGTGGCAGACGCGTAAAAATTACCGCGTGCCCCCCAGAGACAAAGGTACCCTGCAACTCAGTGATTGCTGGTGCTGTCACTATCGGTTCTTAAGTATTTCCCTTTGTCTCTTTTGGAAGAAAAAAAAAAAGTGGGGATTCGGTAAAGTAATCATGTCCTGTCTCACCCACTCTCTGTCTTTTAAAGCTAACTGGCTTCTCTTGCTGTCCTGACCATAATTTGACCAAATTGGACGAGTGTTAAACGCCTTTAAAAAAGACAGAAGGAAACTGAGCATGAGTTCTTCGCGTTTTTTTTTTCTTTTTTAACAATGCCTTCCACCTCCTTCTCCTCCCTCCCTTCCTTGCTATTAGAGTTAATTAATGTACAAGCGTCCTCCAACTGGGCCTCCTTAAGATTGGCTTGCGAGCTGGGTTAGTTAAAGTTGAGTGCCGTCCTTTGATTGCCTTGTTTAAACAGTCTCTGATATTAATATGTCCCCGACCTCCATCGACAGCGTGGCGAGGTGTTGCTGACACACAGAAGCTCGAGTTCACGGCAAGAGAATAAATGAACCGCCAGCCCAGCACTTCACTGAGGGACCACAGAAGCCATCTGAGACCTTGGTTGAGAGATTATCTGGCAC
This sequence comes from Microtus obscurus, assembly GCA_963919715.1. Lineage (NCBI taxonomy): Eukaryota > Metazoa > Chordata > Mammalia > Rodentia > Cricetidae > Microtus > Microtus obscurus. The sequence continues at coordinate 3,061,764 of CAWTZC010000381.1, forward strand.
CCTGAGTCTTCCTCAGTACTAATGATTGCTTTACATCCATCCTCTCTGTTTCTATCTGAAAAGGATCCCTACAATCTAAGTCCCCTTCCCATCCCAAGATGATAACAAATTCATTTCAATTTTATCCTCTGTGTCAGGGGATATAAACCAATGCTTCGGAAGTACCACTACTGGGGGCTGTCAAGACGATGGCTGCTCTTGGTGATGGAGAGCGCTTGCTACTGGTAAACGGAACGTGACGTCTGTTTCCCAGCGCCCACATCAGGAGCTCCACAAAAGTACCAATATGCCCAGCATCCGAACATCCTCAGCCACAGTTTCTTCAATCCTCACGCCAAGCTGCAATTTAAACATCCCGCCTTTAACATGTCCAGAGGCAGTCAACAGGAGACCTCTCCCTGAAGGCATACCCGGCTTTAAAGCAGACAGGCCAGTATTGGCTGCACCTTGCTCCCCTTTTAAGCAATCTATCTGGAGCAACAGTGTTGTGCAGTACCACACCTAAAACCTCAAACTGGGTTCCAGACATGAACCCACTTTCATTGTATGCACGCAGACATGTGCATACGCATACATGCACCCATGAGGAGCTGCCCACTGGCCTATGAACCCATGTAACAAGTTCGAGCTTCTTCGACTAATGACCTGCCATCAGTCCTGTGGTCCTAGATGCAGAGCCACCTTCTCAGGGTGTGACAATATCCCCAAAATACTTCTACTTCCATCTAAATTCACGACTCATTATGCCGTTATACGTGAGCATTATCGTTCTAGCCAATACATCTTATTCAAAGCGAGAAGAGACTTGCTTTTCAAGGGTTATTACAGTCCCGTCCGATTGTAAAGCTCTTACAGAGACTCCTAGCTCACTCTTCAATCCTGCGGGCTCATTTTGCATACAGCACTACCCATATTCCCACAAAGGGAGAGTCAAGATCCAGCTAAAAGCTTCGAGTGAGACAGAGAAGTAAAGAAGACTCATTAGATGATTCTTTCTTATGACTACTCTCTACTGAACATTGGCAGTGACCACCAGCCTTGTAATAACAAAATCTCGTTATGATGCTACGCTTGTATGTTGATTATTTTCTGTGCTGAGATCAAACCTGGGCCTTTGATCACCACACTATCAGACTGTTCTGTTCTCTAACGATTATTCGTGTCCTATGATTCTCTGTATTTAAATGTTTTCTCATTTCAAATGTTAATAAACTGACTTTTACCCTGTTTTATCTGTCCACACTATAGCGTGAAGAAGGAAAGAAATAAACAATCGTAAAGGACTTCTTGGAGAAAACTGAAACTAACGGTTTCACCAGAAGAATCGTGATCACCAAGCAGAAACATAGGGTATCTCTCTGTACAGGGACATTGTTTGGGCAGAAGCGTCACTCCAGTCCCTGGCAACCATATACCCAAAGAGTCTGAATTGTTTGGATGGGGGTGCCACCCCAAGTCCCCTCCCCTGGAGTTGCCCCAGTCCAGACTCCGCCCCCGAGAAAGTCCACCATCATAGGCTCCACCCCCAAGAGCATTAAAAGCCCCCACCTGTGGTTTGTCTCACAGTCCCCTCAACTTCCCCTGGGGCCACCCAGGAATCTTTGCTCAGAATAAACTTGAATTTATTGATTCGCTTTGACTGGCTCATTTTATCAGCAACAACAGATTTCCATCAACCAGGAATTTAAACTTAAGAGACATCATTTACTCTCCTCTTAGGTGTGCTATGCATGGCCCTGCATCCTACAAGGTCCAGAATTACTGCAAATGGATTTCCTACTTAACCCAAGTGATCACGGGGGTCGTTCTTGGAGTGAAGTCTTTCTTGGCCTTTTTCTAGATTCATGAGCTGGCTCAGGTCACCTCCCCATGCTCCACGCCCCCACCTACACAGTGTAAGGAGAATATGTACCCCGTGGAGTTGTCTTGGGCATTACATGTAACTGTGCACACATAACACTCAATACAATGTCAGGTATATAATAAAGACAAGCGCAATCTTATTATTAACTGGTGTTTGCCTGCACGCCCATCATCCTGGTCACTGTGGAGCGAGCAACAGTGACCAGAAGACAGAAATCATCCCCGCTATTGCTCATATAATAAACACTCTAGGGAGAATTCCGAGGAAGAAGGAGGGAATTTTTCTCTGTTTCCTTCGGAGTATAAGAGAGAACCAAGACCCATGTTTTTTACCTTGTTCAACAAGTCACCCTTAGTCTTAAACGATTACAACCGATTGGAACTATCCCCAGACCTGATTGCCAGGAACCATACACACAGTATTCTAGAATCATTGTTATTTTTTTAAATTGAAGTAAATGAAAACATAGCCATGTGTAGCTATTATCAGTCAGTATTTAGCGTTTTAAAAACACGCAGTTTGGAACCAGCTGATAGAGCCTGCCTATGGCTGGAGATTTTATTTTCAAAATCACCGCAGTAGGCTGAAGGGAATGCACTTGCCCCCAAAACTGGCCTGCAAACTCCATGAAGCATGGGCCCTTGTCTGTGATGTCACTGATGTGTCTACAGGACTCTGCCAGCATTTAGTGAATGATCTTGCTTTCTGCTGGTGGCATTTATATCAACCACTGGTCTTTAATTTGTTACTGAACCATTAAGTATTAAGTATCAGGTGTTGCTTTAAATTACGGACCTTCAAGGACACAACAATTGGAGGGAGAGTGATTTTGTCTTAAACCACTTACTGCAGAGTTTTCAGATTTCTCCGAAGTCCCCGTCATGCGAACAATGAATGAAACAGCCGCTACAAGACTCTCCGTTTCATGAAGGACACAGCAAGACGGAACAAATGCTGCTCAGAACCCCACAGTCTAGCAAGAAACCCGGATCCATTTCACCCGGCGCTTGAGGATGCCTGCGATGTCGAGGCCCACAGAGATATTTCGTAACTCATCGCGCGAGCCAGGGAGGATGGGTCGCACAGACATGACAATTCACAATTATTAGACAAAGGAGACTGTAAACTCGAATGACTTGAGATGCTAAAATAAGTTGACATATTTTCGTTTTAAGAGTCGATCTAGAACATACTTCACAACGCGCAGACGACATTTCCACTGCTAGCAAAAGGTGAAGCTGGCTCCGCCTCTCCGCAGCCTCATCAAAGCTCCCCAAATGGCAGCCTTCAGCTGTCGAACATTACCGTCCTATTATGCGCGAGACAATTTTGTCGGGCGTGTTTTAATTGGCAGGGGATTAGAAAACACTTCCCCGTTGCAAAGAGTTTCCTTCTAAATTAATGGAAGCAAATAAACCCTTCCAAGATCCCCTCCTTTCAATGTGAAGTTCAAATTTGTCTACATGACGTTACGTTAAATAATATCAACCCAAGCAAAGGGAAACTTTCAGAGTAGAGACCCAACAGGTCGGACTGAAGGCAGCGAACGAACGGGATGTTTAAGATGTATCTTTTAAAGTATACATTACTTTAAAAGAAGAAAAAGACAGCATCTTTCTGCTTCTAGCCCAATAGCTAAGAGTACATTTTCATCAACACTGTTCTATTTTCAAAGGATGCTGGGCCACCTAGGGACCTCCAAGCATCTTCTTTCCCTCTGGCTTTTTTCTCTGAAACTGTATAAACACACAGCGAAGTTTCAATGTATCCCAGGAGTCACTCTTACTGACTGTACCTGCAACACAAACTTTCAAAGAAATTTCTGCCATTATGATCGAAATTGGCAAAACTGTTCCATCCTGCTACTTTCATAGATTATCAAGTTCAATATTAGAAAAACAAAACCTAGCAAGGCTTCGAGAGCCCTCTTAAAGTGTTTATGCATCCCTTTTTCTCTGAAGTATAATTTCCAAAACACATGTTAAATTCCCCCTTATATTTTATTAATGCATAGCTATAAGCTCCTACTGCTATAAGAATGAGCATACACATGGGTACACACAAACACACACAAGCACACACACATACACACACAAACACACACACATGCACTCAATTCGTTATCACTTTTTAGCAATTTTCTTCAAAGGCATTTTTAAACAGTCACATAGGAAAAGCCTGTACTTTTAAGGTATTTGTGGAAAGAGTCTAAAGTAAACAAAAATAAACTGAGATGAACACAGATCATCTGGAGTAAGGGTTACTGGGTCACCACTTATAAAAGGAGAAAGAATAAAGGTTGGGAAAACAGCTGCTCACCCCAGCAGTCTAGAAAGAACGAGAAACACTGCTCACAATGATACCAAAAACCCAGTGGCCAATGGAGTGTTCTGGGTTGGAGAATGGTGACCATCTGAAATGGTTGCTGAATGTGGTTTCAGAATCATGACCAAGAGGACACTGTTGGTCCAAGCTGCCCAATCACAGCCTTTAGACTCCAGTGCTGGGGACAGAGACTGCTCACTAAACGCCTTATCTCTAAAGCAAAGCCCTGTAGGCTCAGCTTTATCCTTGCTACAGGACGCCAGCCTTGCCAATCCTGACAATACCACCCTCCTGTAGTGTACTTCCCCAGAGAATGGGAAAAGCAGAAGAATGATAAATAGCTACCAAACACCCATTAGAATTAGTGGTCCTATTTAAATAGAAGCTGGTGTCACAAACTGCTGTTCTGGCTATTCAAGAGGCTTGAGGGGACACAAAGAAGGCTTGCCTAGGAGCCAGAGAAAAGTCAAAGTCAGCCTCAGCAAGTTAGCAGGACTCTGTCAATAAACTAACCAATCAATTCGTTAGACGGCTGGGTACATAGCTCCGTAACAGAGCGCTTACCTAGCTAATGAAAGTCCTAACTTCAACGCCTAATACTAGAGCTTGGGTTCGAATCCTAGTGTTGCCACTTTCTGGCTGTCGAACCTGAAGTGAGTTAAAGTCCCTGCTAATTTCCTATTATCTAAAACAGAGACACTTAATCAACTCTGATAATCAAGCGAGTGTCAAGACTCTTTGAGAAACGACTAGCAAGGGCCTAGGGCATAGCTGCTGGTCTAGAAGTATCAGCTAGGTCTATTCCTCTGTCATACAGTCAGTGTCCATCCTGACTGCCGAAGCTGCCTCTCCCCATGCTCCAGAAGGTGTTGTAGGTATTAAACAGTTCTGCAAACAGAGACGAACGTATGGGCAGAGCCACTGACAGCTCGGGAATCCACTGGTTGCACGTAGAGAACTAACCAGACATTCCGTCAATAGTTCCAGGGGGCGTTACGGACCTGTATTCAGACAGACCTGGTTAGGAGTCTCTTCTCTTCTGTTTTCTTACTTATGTAAGAGTTTAATTTGGAGAGAGACAAGAATCTGTTAAAGCACCATTCCTTATCTTTAAAACAAACAAACAAAGTAACAAACGAACCAATGAATGGATGAAAACCCGCTTTCACAGTCGTGGGAAAGAAAACAAAGAGGAAGAGCACAGACATGTGGTACAATACTCGGTGTGGTGCTTTGGATACAAAATATCTCCTAAACCCTAGGCTCATGTATTTGAAAACAAGCTATAAAGTAGAGTCCCTGTTTGGGCATGCTGGGGGCGAGGGGGACAGTCTTGAAGGAGGAAGTGTGTCACTAGGGACAGGCTTTGAAAGTTCATAGCCTCACCCCGCCTCCCATTCAATCCCACCGCGTCTGCCACTTGCCACCACACCGCCTGGTCACTACTGACTCCTCCATCTGCAACTATAAGCCAAAATAAACGCTTCCTTCCAATGCACTTCCCATGGTCCATGTACTTTTTCGCAGCCATGGGAAAGTAGCTAAGACATTTGGCGTCCAGAAGGCATTCAAGCGCTACCATGGAGATCAGGCAAAAGGTACGTTTTAGGCTCAGGATACTGGCATAGACCAAAGTTGAGTCTCCCACAGATGCCCACAAGCCCAGCACTGGATGCACTGAAGGTGCCGCACTGTGTAGCTATAAGCTATAAGCCAGGTAGAAAATAACCCGAGTTGCTTATCTCAGTATCTGACCACGTGAGCCCCCAAAAGCTGCGATTTTTCACCAGGGTCACAAGAGTATTAAGGGAAAGGGAGGGGTCGGACTGATTCTGAATTTGAGAATTGCCTAACTTGGCTCGAAGCCCTGGGGTGTAGGAGCCATGGGCACAATGAAGCCTCCAGGAGCTAAGACAGGCCATCGGACACCCAGCAAAGAAGTGTGACTTTCAGTCCTAGTCCTGCAAAGAACAGCTGAGAGCCATTTCTTCCCGCTGATGACCACCCAGGAGCCAACACTGGGCAGAGATGGAGCAGTCTGCCCTGCCAACCTAGGCTTCCATCTACAGAGCGAAGGGCGGATAGGTTTGTACTCAGAGATGCCAGCTGTGGTCGTTGTTCTAAAACCAGTAAAAATTAACACCAAAGTTGTTAATATAAACAGACTTCGCTGCAAGATAATGGCCTTCGCAGCTGGAATTGGAGCAGGCACCAGACAGGACGGGCACCAGATAACAGGTAATATCTTCGAACACTGGTTTGATAGGACCCAATTTACATACATTATCTCCTTTCTCTTTACCAATATATAAACTGTGGTTCTGCAAGGAACACCCATTGTGCAGGTAAAGCAGAGCACAAATGCACCGGAAATGTTGAGCAATGTCAGCGATCAGCTCTTACACCTGTAGAACTACTATTCAAACCCTGACGGCGAGACCCAAGAGCGCGCTAGAAACTACAGTGTCACGGTTCCCCCAGCACGGAGCAGCACGGACGTAGAACCCATACTTCTTATTTTGCTGAGTAGCTGAGCAAACTAAGTCTTTTCCGACTTAGACAGACTTTCACAATCTGAATTATTGGACGTTATGGTAACTTGACTACTCAAGGTAGTCAAGACGATGTTAGGATGTTATTTTACTAATGTGTTCAACCCTGCTATCCTGTATAACACATGGTCCCCCAGGAATCTCCGCGGTTGAGCACCACCAAGGTTTCTCCTCGTTCCTACAAGTTCTGTCCTAAATCCAGGTAACAGGGCAGGGTGGGGTCTTCTCAGCGCCAGCCTGAAAAAACTAAAACCTAGGTTCATCCGATTTTGTAGATTTGCTTTTTTTTTTTTTCCAGGCAAAGCTCCTTTAAGTCCGTGAAGCAAAAGATCACATGTCACGCCTCCCCCATGACGCTTCAAGCCGAGGGGAATATCACTTAGACTGGAAGATGACGGGATAGTTTTCACCCCATGGCAAGAAGCTTAGGATAGGCCGTTTGCCACATTCCGAGGAGAAAAGGAGAATCAGAAGCATGGCTCTCCATCTATCAAAAGCATGAACGCACGCTCTTCAGGAGAAACAGATCATAAGCAAGTAGTCATAGCGCCCTCTACTTAACCCCTCTGCCTGCCAGCCCCACCTATCCCTCTTCTGCCTAGCTAATGGTCATTCAGGCTTTATTAGATGAATCAGGTGCCCTAGGCAAGCTGAAATAGGAACCCATCTTTACATCGTTAAGCAAATGCAGCAGAAAAGCAACACGCCTTCACATAGAAGGATCTATGTTCACTCTAGAGCAAACTTCTTGCCTTAAGAACACAGAAAGAGGCTTTAAGAAATGTTTCAGAGGTTCAGAGCCCCTTGCTGTTCTTCTAAGGACTTTTAAACTCAGCTCCTGCCAGCGCTGGAATACTCACAATTTCCTGATAATGCCAGTTCTCAAGGATCTCTGCTGCCCTCTTCTGGCTTCTGTGGGCACTGAAATCACATATACATATACACAGAGAGAGAGGCACACATAGACACACACGTACACATATACACACAAATAAATACAAAAATAAATTTGACCACACATACAATAAGAGAATCCAGTCTTTTTTTCTTTTTTTCATATTCTTTATTGAGTTATATGTTTTTTTTTCCTTCCCCCTCCCTTCCTCCCCCTCCCTTCAACCCTCTCCCATGATCCCCATGCTCCTCATTTACTCAGGAGGTCCTGTCCTTTTCTACTTCCCATGTAGATTAGATCCATGTACGTCTCTCAATCCAGTCTTAACAGCAAATGTACGATGCTATATATCATCAAAGTCATATGGGAAAGGAAAGCACACAGAGATAAAGTTAGAGTGGAAGTTTATTTCATCCTTTCTTTGCTATCAGATCACAAGTATATCAAAGGCAGAGGATATGATATCCTCCTTTCTACATTTTTACATTACTCATATTCCTGTGGACACAAGACATAATGAGCCAACTAAACTGTGAATTTAATTAAACATATCAAATTGTTGCACGCACCGCGCTGGCACTGCCAAATTTAAACCTTAATTTAGTTTTAGCCTAATTAATGAATGATTATCGAATACCAAGCATATTCTAAAGAGCAAGATAGACGTCAAAGTAACAAATTCGAATCCTGTTTTGGTTTATACTTTTTACTACGCATGAATGATACATCTGTGGCCACACATGCACCGCGGTATGTATGTGTAAATCAGAGAAGAACTTTGCGGATTCCATTCTTTCCTCAGCCCTACATGGGTTCCAAGACAAGCTCGCGTGGCAAGCACCTTGCCCACTGAGTCTTTTTGCTGTCCCCTTACGATAAATTCTTGCCGAAGATTACCTGGAGCCAAGTGGTCTTCTTAGGACCGTGAACTTGCTTCTCTACAGATACACCGTTTAGATGGTGTGGGGACGCAAGCAATAGCCCAGGCTCTGACCGCCTAAGCAGAAGCTACAGAAAAATCTCACCTTGACCATTAGTACGGAACTCTTCTAAAACATAATAAACAGGAAGGTGGGAACCTGGGTTTAAGGATGAGCGCAATATAAGAGCCAAAAGACAGGAAGTAGACAGCAGGTTACCCAACTTCCGGTTGGAGCTGCGGGTGATGCTGCGGCCTCATCAGAGCCACTGAGCGAGCGCGTGACCCGGTCAATAGAAAGGCTCATCTGAGAGGGTGCCAGAAAGGGCCCTGCAGAAGAAGGGCAGCAGGGAAACAGACTGGAGTGATTTCCTAAAAAGAGGGGAAGCGATAGAGGAAGCCATAAAGCTTCTAGATAAGCCAGATTGACCAATGTTTAGGTCAACACATCGAAAACACAAACAGAAATAAAAATTCATTGCAAGAAAAGAACAAGGGGATGGGAAATGTTTAAATTACCATTGAGTATTTTCCAAACTGGGGGTGGGGGGGAAGGGTTCTCCATCAGTACTTGCTGAGCGACTGTGAGAACGCAAGACATGCTCTCTAGCGCCCCCACACAAATCCGGGTGTAGCTCTGCAAACTTGTTGTCCCAGCATTAGGGGAAGTGATAACAAAAAAATCCCTGTGGCTCTCCGGCCAGTTGAATTGGGGAACTCTGGGTTCAGTGAAAGGTCTGTCTCAGTAACTATGGTGGATAACGCTATATGACAACGGGGGTCCATCTTCAGCCTCCACAGATCAGGTCACAAAAGAACACACGTGCACACCTACATATGGATACCCAACACACACACACACAAACACACCACCCAGAATTTCAATCAGTACTTTAGAATCTGAATTCACGTCTCTTTGAGGATGTATCTAAATTGCGTTCTCCCCATAGACCGAGCCACCCAAATTCGTGTCTATTGTCCAGGAAGAATAAAACCAGTTGAGAATATTTTCGTGACATTTATTCTTCTATTTAATAAAGACCCATCCAGATGACTTTTGAGATGGACAGCTATGGCCCATAAAATGATATATAAGTGCAGACTTCCTCGACCTTTCAGGTTCAAGAGTTTAAAAGCAAATTTAATCATAACATAACTCATGTCCTTTATTCCTTTTCTTAGTAATAATACTTCATATTTAAATAATTTATTTTAGCTAAGACTACTTTACTGGACCCAATCTCCACATTGCCTCTGTCCCTGAAACAGAAACCCTTCTCCTTTGTTTGCACTCTAGAAAATTAAGTCACGTGTTCAAAGTCACACGAGATGTTAAGCGTGGGAATGACCAGGCAACCAGGCACGCTTGCCCGAAGTTGCACTATTTTTACGGGGACTAGCTATCATTCCCAAGCTCACAGTGTTTGAATGGAGACTTAGAAAAGCAGTAGTAGGTAACCAAGGCCCCAGGACTTTCTCAGTTAATTTTATTGCATCTGAAAATACCCAGTGACTAAGCACAAAATGACGATGAGTCTAGGCTTCTGTGCTGAGGGAAGTAACTTTCTCAGGGGAGCAGCCCAACCTGGGAGGGAGGAAACTCTAAACCACACCTATAATTGGCAGATGAATCAGGCTGTGACTCGGGCTTTGTGAGTTCTTTATTGTTTGTAGGCAGGATATGAACCACCACAACACAAACAATGTGGCGACCAGCATCTAGCATTCCAACCGTCGATGAGAACAAACCATTTTGATGAGAAGACGGTCATTTATTTTACACAGAGACCCTGCCTAGAATGGGAAAAATACTTTTAAAATCCACGTGTATTTTGCATAGCTAAAATCTACAGGATTGTTATAAATATTAAATGAAATAATATGCATGGAGATTCCATAAGACCATGGAAATGTGGTCTTAAGGTTGCATTTCCCCCCCAAAAAAATTTATAGACTAATATATCCAAAGTTACCTTAAAAGTTTTCTCCCCGGTGATCTGTCGAAGGCTAAAACCATTAAGAAACATTGCCTCTCCCAATGAGTACACAGACCTTTGAGAACAATGCAATTATTGATAAGCTCAAAGAAGGAAGTAACAATGAAAGTGTTCCAGGCAGAAGACCAAAGAGCCAAACAGAATGCCCAGACATCAGAGAGATTCCCTCACAAGCCTGAAACCATGTTCCCTGGGTTGTCATCCTGCCGGGCTGCTCTAAGGCTAAACAGAAATAAATTCCGGGGACAGCAATTACTATCAAAAGCAAAATACTGGTTGTATATGTCTGTAATAAACATTGCACACAGAAAGGCTGACCTTTGCCCCTGAGGTCAGTCAGCAGCTCATATATTTCTTACATTGCATGTGTCTATGTGCCCGAGTGCATGCATGTGCTGTTCATGCACGCAGGTGCCTGAGGAAGCCAGCAAAGGGAATTGGATCCCAAGGAACTGGAGTTACAAGGAATTGTGAGGCTCCCATGGGTGCTGGGAACCAAACCTGGGTCCTCTGTAAGAGAAGCAAGCGAGCCCTGTGAACCCATGAGCCCTCTCCAGCCTCCTTCCTCATCCGGCTTCATGCAGATTTCATGAATCACAGCTTCTCCGTGAGAGACTAGGAGCACAGTGCATATTTAGTTCAGGTGCCCCTTTATTTAGTCGTTTGTTTGCTTATCTATGTATTTGTTTCTATTCTCTCTTAGATACCGCATTAGCTGTAAAAATAAATTCCCAAGTAATGTTTGAGGTTGTAATACAATTCTATCATTTTCCCCTTTCACTTTCCTGACTCCAAACCCTCCAATGTAGCTACCATGGCTCTCTTTCAAATCATGGCCTCTTTTCCTCTAATTATTGATATATATATATATATATTATTTAATGTATATATTCATAATTAAGTAAATACAACCTGTCCATGTGTTACTGTATACTGTTACTTGTATGTGTGTTTTCAGGACTGACCATTTGATCTTGAGTGTTCAACTGGTGAACTTCTCCCCAGGAAGATTATTTCTCCCACTCCCAGCATCCCTTAGTTCCCTTGCAGCTTTCTCTGTAGGTTGAGAAGCTACAGGAACTTTGCTCTGCCCACTTTAGTATGTCTACTGGTGTCCTCCTTGTTGAGGTCACACTTAGGCAGCCGTGTCGGTGAGACTTTGTAGACTTAACCTCATCCATATTTTTTGGACACTTTTTTTTGGAGATCCAATCTCACAGCAAACTCCCTTCCTTTGGCTCTTACCCTCTCTCCACCCCCTCCTCCTCAAAGATCCACGAAACTCAGGTCCAGGAATTGGACTTCAATGCGTCCATTGGGACTGGGCTCCTCAACTCGGAATTTTGATCTCCTGAAGTGTTCTGTAATGGTCTCAGTCCGTTTGCAAAGGAAAGTTTCCTGGCCGTGAGGAAGGACTCCACTCTCCGAAGGACAAACCTTTAGAATGAAGGAGAAAGGTGTGCCCCAAATCCTCAAGTTGCCTCAAGTTTCTTTCAGAATCTTTGGCATTCTTAAAATTGGGTGACAAAAAAAAAAAATGCTCAATGCTCATTGACACTGCTGGATTGTTTGAGAAGTGTTAGTGGTGTACACGAGAACAATTCATCCACTCAACATGTTTGGACTTCCTACTAAGCATCGAATATTGTCCTACGCACTTGGTTTAAAACGGAACCATGAACCCAGGTGCACAACGGATTCCTTTGAGCAGGAAATGGACTCTTTAATTGGGTCTTTAGCTAAAAAAAAATTGACAAGACTTTGAGATTAAAAAGAAAATCAAAAAATACAAGGTTATTAAGAGCCCTTATCCAGCATACTCTTCCACGCTGTATCTGCCTTTTGCTGTCTGTTGGTTACTTTATGTCTCTCTGGGCTTCCAAGAATTAGTCAGGCAAATTATTCCGCCCCATGGAAACACAAACAAGGTGTGGCCTGCAAAGAGGGAGTGCTTAGGGCTCTTTAAAAACTGACCAAGCCCACATCATTTGCAAACCCATTGCAGCCTTCTTGATTTGCCTATCTGTGTGACTGTGAATTTGAATTCTCCTCCAAGCAGGTTGCAACAACTTACTGCTTCCCTCATTCATTAATGAATTAAATAAAATCTTTAACACATGTTCGTTTTATGTTCGTACGAGAATCATAATTATACCTTTTTGAAGAAATTATCCTTTAACCGCTTATAATAACTGTTCATTATGGGACCACCTACCTCAAAATAATATGCTTGGGAAGAAGCCATAAATGGTTTCTAAAGCCCTTCCCGTGCAAAGCATTCGGGGCAGAGAGTGGAGTCTGCCTAATAGGACTGTGGTGTTTTAAGGCACATTCGATAAGGATTCAAAGTCCCCTCACATTGCTGATCCCAGATAGAGGGAGAGAGCTGAGCCATGGGGGAGGGGGCGGAGAGAAATCCCTTGTTGTTGTATTTATTTATTTCATTCTTTTTTTCTTTAGAGGAATAATAAAGCGCATTGTGGTAAGGCGGTGCGAGGAGATTGGAGTAAGGCAGTAGAGTGTGTGCCAGCAGCTACTCACGCGCCGTTCTTTAAAATGGAAATTCACCGTCTGCTGCATCACATGGGACGAAATACAGAACTATTTTTCACAGCTTGTTCAGTGAACAGATTATTGTAGGAAAAAAAAAACTTTTACATTTTCTGCAGATTCCCAAATCTTAGTCAAAAAACTCTTGGCAATTTTTAGCAGTGAAACAGATTTCACTTTCAGATTGAGATACTCCATTTAGCGGTAGTCAGATGATCTTCCAAATAAATATAGACTCATTTCACTCTTCATTTTCTTTAAAAAAAAATAAAAAATAAAAAATGTTTTCATGAGGTGCTGGGGAGGAAACTTGCACTTACTTGGTTTTCCCAAACGCTAAAGGGAAGAAAACTCAAAGGTCTAAAAAACCACAGCTAAACATAAGAGGAAATGTTAGACAGAAAATGTCATTACAAATAATGCCTGCTCACCACGGCACAGATAAATAAATAACCCCGGGAAGCTCTCGGATTATCTGTAAAAAAAAATACTACAGCCTTTTCTTCCCTAAAATCTCAGCTCCCCAAAATATTACTAAACAGAAGTGTATGTGTTCGGTACACTCTAACAGGCGGCAATATGTTGAGATGCTTCGCACAGAGGGGTCTCTCTCTGGGCCACTTTTCTCTCTGGAGATTCACTTCCTCACTCAGGTATAAACCAAGGCTGCCCTTGGCAGCGTGGTACCGGGACAATATTCTCCTTGTCTAACAATGCTTGGCGCTTAAGAAAATCAAGGGGTGTCACATCCATTTAATACAAAAACACTCTGTCACTGACATGGGAAAGGAATATTAATACAATCCTGTGTTTGAGTTCTCTTTGTATAAGTGCCATACCTCCTCCCTAAATTCCTGTCCTAAATTTTGCCAAAGCTTTATTTTCCCACTAAAGGTAGTTATCTCAGAATTCTTGGAGAGAGTCCAGAAACACTGGTTATACCTTTGCCATCGTATGCATAAAAACATATTAGTAGCGAAAGAGGACCACTAAAATCCAAATAATAATTGTTGCCATTTTGAAAAAGTCTTCATTAGTTTGTTGAACGGTCATTCCACTGTTACCACAGCTGATCTCTGGCTGGAACGCAAGGCAGAAGGAAAGAAGCCTGCAGAAGTCACAGTGCTGCCAAAGGTATTTCATTCTTCTTCTCATGACAGTTCTCCTCTCTGGGGAGGGGTCAAGCCACGTTTCCGGGGTTAATGTGTCCTGTGGGAATAGGCTTGGTGTTTGACAACAGGACGACTCCGGGAAGACTTTCAAGGAGGGGGAAGGGAGCTGTTTCTCTCCCATACTATTCCTTTGCAAATGTTTGGAAAATATTAAATAATAAAATTCCTCTGTGTGGAATGCTTTCCTATTAAAAAAATTAAACAGATAAAAGGGTGACAAGCCAATGAAATCACCACATCAAGAGGTGAAGTATTAAACTAGGAAATCCCGGGGGATGATGTTAAAGTTTTGGCTCCGGGACAACTGCCGGGTGAACAAGCCTGCCCTGCTCTTGCAGTTTGGTGAGGGTTTTTGTTTTATGGCCTCAACCGAACAGTGGAGGGTGATGGATCTGAAATCAAAAGTAAAAACTCAATGTTCAAGCCTTTTCTCTTAAGGCTAAAAGTTAGCACTGGAAATGAAGCTAATTTTTTTTTTTTTGAAATTATAAGTCTAATGAGTGAGAGTATTAGACTTCGTTTACAAACATTACACCAACGGCCACTAATACTCTTTCTCGCTTTATAAACTTACTCCCAACCTATATGCCTTTAAAATTACATTCTCGGGACAAAATATGCCCTGAAACTCAAGCTTATTTAAAGTCAGACGCAAAAAAAAAAAAAAAAAAAAAAAGAAGAATTTGGAAGTATAGGGGAAGCCAAAGGTTCCCATCTCCAAAATTGTACAAGCCCAAGGGCGAAGCTACCCTTGGGCCCAGACGGGGGCAAGATCCTGGAGAAGGATGGGCAGTGTGGGTAAGAAGACAGTAAGTAGCCGCTGCTTTTGGTTTCTCTTGACCTGATAAAGTTAAAGGGAACCAATCACAAGGAGAATTACAAGTTGAAATATTTCTGCAGTATTCAGAAGTGAACCCCAAATTCTGATCTCTTCTTAGGAGTCACCTGGGAGTTCATCATATCAAGAAAAATATTAGTTTAACTAATACTAATAGCTACCAGCAGCTATTACAGCAATAATAGCTACCAGAATTCATATTACAATAACAGCCATTCCTAAATTAAGTGTTCTTTTCTAGGTCTTATATCTGATCTTTGAGTTTATCTTTAGAAATAAATTTGATGCTGGGCTTTTAACATCTGCTCCTGGAGCCCACTGCCTAGTCTAGAATCCAGACCTGTTCACGCCCATCCTCCCAAACAGCCTTTTCCCCTGTCTTAGAAGTCTCCAATCCCATTCCCACACGGTGTCTTTAGCAAGCAGTTGCCTGAAGTCCTTTAGCAGAAGGTCTTTCATCTGACACGCTATTGTAGTACGGTCTTAGAGACTCATTGCAGGAACCCACAGGGAGAAGAGACGAGCCAATCCATCGCAGCTAGAACTCAGCTAATACAAATAAAGAAGAAAATCATGGAAGCGGAGGACGCGGCTCTGTCTGTGTCCAGCTGCCCTCCAGATGCCAAAAGCCAGGGGTGTTGTACCAGCCACCCGAGCGCTGACGATGGCAGGTCTAGCAGTAAACAAACGTGGCCTTCACGACAGAAATACAGCCACGGAATCAGAAAGTGTGTCTTTCGTGGCTGTGAATGATACTTCTTTTCATTTCGTTTTCATAAGGACGAAAGGTGAACGCTGGTGAGGAAAGCTGCTATGTGGGGCTTAGAAGGCTGAATTTACCACCTGGCCCTTTGCTCCGCGCACCTCTCTCTTTTCTTCCATCCAACTTCCTCTTCTCTCTCTGGCTGAGTACTCAGGCACTCTGACTTACACATGGTCCTGACCTAACTACTGTGTACATGCATACATGCATACATGCCTGCATGCCTGCTCAGATCCTTTCCTCCTCGCTTTGACTTTTTTTTTTTTTTGGTAGCTCAGGCTAGCCTCGAACTGGTAATCCTCCTGCCTCTGGCTCCTTCTGCAAATCCGAGCGGCATGCGCCATCACAACGGGCTTGCCTTGACGTTTTAATGCTGTCATTATCTATTTTCCGTGGTTACAAAGTATTTTACACAAGAGATGGGAATTCTCGCGGTCTTCAGGGAGAGGTCTGTGGCAAGCCTCCTGGCCACCAGAGATGACCAGCGTCTCTCTGTTTTCACCCCTGTTTTTCTTTGGCCTTGTTTTAGGGTGGAGGAGGAAGAATCTTTCTTACTTAGAAATCCCTTTGGTGATCATGGCCTCTCAGTACCTCCCATCTGTGTGGTAGTGCCTATAAATCTCATACCAGTAACTCCGTTGCTCTCCAAAGCCTCTCGCTGGGCTCTTTCCTCTCTACACAACCTTCCGTCTGTGGCCGCCAAATGTCTAATAATTTTTTCTAAAGCGGGGCATAGAACACAGGACGATAATACAGGAACAACTGGCTGAAACATAGGAACGTGTCTAAACAAGAAACTCAAAGGACATTGTATCCATCTACCTCCAGTGCCCTAACGCCCTAACATTTACAAAATAGGCATACATCCCCCAAACACTACAACTCGCTTTCTGGACTTTTAAAGCATAATCAATTTCCTGTCCGGTTAGATAGCCCATTTTCACGTGTATCTTCCATTTTATTATGTCTCATCAAAATAAGACAAGCATGCCTGCGTTAGGACGGGGGGCTGTTTCCATCAGGAGGGCTTCCTTTGGGATGTACCCGACACACTCTGCATAGTTTCCGGGGCTCGGCAGTTCATGGGGACACACACAGCTAAGGCAATTTGCAGCTATGGGTTGATAGTTTATAGGAATTTTCTGTGTAAATATGTAGTATTTTCCTATTCATATTTTCATGCCTTCAAGACCACGATAAATCCTATTTATATGAGCTTGTATCCCAAGAGGAACTGTGCAAGCCTTTTTAAAAAAAAAAAATCAAAACCTATCGTTTTTTAATTCAGAGTCTCTGAAGAGCCCTTTGAGCACCAGCGTGCCCCCTGCTCAGCCTTGCTCACAAGCAGTGGTGAACTGCAGCAGAGGTATTCCCTGAGTAAACTAGCTCCACAATTTACTCTTCATTGGTATTCGGCAGGGGACAGTAAGCTTAAGGCCCAGGGTGTCTCCATATAAGGTTTACAGCAGTTAGAACGTCTGACTTTTAGGGGGACTCAAGTTTTTGCACTTCGAAAGGGCTTCTGGGTCATCCGACTGATATCAGCTCTATCGAAATGAGCCAAGATCAAAGTACTGAATGTCTCAATAGCTCTGATGTTTATTAAAAGCTCCCTTTGGCTTCCTGGTGGTACCAATGGCTTGGAGTCTGCATCTCAGCCCCTTTAATTATCCTGAGCATTGAAACCATGTTTTGCTATGAAGATATAATTTATGTTGTTACCACAAATGATGAAAAGAAAATTATTAATAACGAAGACTTAAAAAGAATATCCTTTTCCCCGGGTCTAACGCCTTTCTAAGCAATGGCATAGTGACCCCATGTAGGAATCAGAAGAAATCTCAAATGCACACATATTTTTTAAAAAAAGAAAAAAAAAGGCTTGGAAAAATTAAATTGTGATTTTTATTTTTCCTATTGGATTTTTCTTTCTGAAATCAGTCAAAATTGCAAAGCCCCAAATTTTTCATATGCCACAAAAGAAGCTTAAGAGCTTGATAAAAGCATATTAGAGAAACTTTTAATTTTTCAAACCCTTCTGCTTTGATTTCAGCCTGACTTATCAAACCAAGATTTTTTCTTCTTATTTGAAGTAAATAAATATCTTTATACTCCTCATTGCCATTTAGCAACTTAAATAAAAACATATCTCCCTCTCTGTTTTCCAGTGACTCCTTAGGTTTTCCTGACCTTCCTAGCCTGCTGCATGCTCCCCTTGCTAGACTGCCCATCGCTTCTCCAAAAGCTAGACTTTCCTCTTTTAAACACCTTGTTCATCTGGTACACGGGATACAGATAAAATCGCAAAATTTACAATGATATATTTCCATCAAAGAGCAAGAACGGAGTCGTCTTTAATGCATTTTTATAATCACACGACACGTTTTTATTTGACTTTAAAAATGAAATATTCTCCCGTCTCCACATGCAGGCTTAACCATACGATATAATCCACGTACAACTTTATTCATATTTCACCACGTTTTCCGTCAAAACTTCTTCCTGGCTATTTAAACATGCTTAAAAAGTAATGGTTTTGTGTAATTTGCCTTTTTCCTTCCCCCTTTGGAAACATACCGTGCCATTGTCGGTTTTTAAAAAGAAGCAATTTCCTGACTTTGGAGATGGAGGAGGTCAAGGAGAAATGGCTGCTGTTGAAAACCCCTAATTAAATAGAAATACAGCTGCTCTTGTGGGAAACTAAATTAAGTTTATGCTATTAATACTTGATTCCGAGATGCGGTTCTGAATTTTTAGCAAGGGGGTTTCGGCCAGAGCCTCACCCCGTCCACTCCTGCACTGGCCACTTGGTGACATGTGGAAGGGAGGGGAGGGGTCCTGGCTTGTGAGGGGTATTGCTAATCCCCCCTTTCTTGCCTCAGAATACCGTTTTCTGCGGTAATTTTTTAAACCAAAAATAGTCTTTGCCAAGTTTACCTCTATTCGTAACATAGATTTTCAGTAAATATATCTTCTCCATAAACACTAAAACTACTTCCCTGAAAAATACGTTTTTAAGCCCAAATCCTCAGGGTAACTATGTAAAGTATGGCACTTGAGGAAATTATCTAAACCTTTGGATTAATTTTTATTCTCTTTGAATTTTCTACATCTGACGTCACTTCATTTCATTAAATAAAACTCACCGAAGAGGTGTTTACAAACAGCACAATATTGGATTGAGGAGAGTCCCAGGTCTATTCTCTGACTGCGCCTTTCTGCACAAAATTAGGTCTCATTTAAAGAGTTAGAATATGTTGGATAAACACAAGCCCGGTAAACAAACACAGCCATTTAGAACAATCTGAAAAGTCATAATATTTGCCAGTGCTTAATTTGAGTGGGAAAGTACCCTTTTAACCTCCCCATGAAAACTCTCGGATGGAAATCTGAATAACATTTACATAAAATTAGGTAGATTGTGAAAGCCCTATTAAAGTCCATGGACAAATTCCACAGAATTATCTACGTCTGTTTAAACCGCGGTCATGGCCATGTCAGAGCCAAAGTTGACCCTCAGAGCAGTTTTAAGTACTTGCCACATCTCGAAGGATAATACGTGATTTTTTTTTTTAGAGACATTTTAAGGGGTACAACAGTTTGGGTAGAAAGAGAGTCATGTAGCAGGAGACACACCAGAATGCTTAAGCGCTGAGACTTTTTCTTTCAGGTGAAACAGAGCAAAGCGATTTTCTGGTAGCAAAGGCTCAGGCTTCGTTTTTTACTTTGTTTGGAATTCTTTCCTTCATCCGACGTGTTGATTTCCTTCTGAGGACAATCCAGTTTGCTCCAGAGCTACAGCACAGAGGCCAGGAAACAGATAGATACAATCAGCGTGCCTTCCAGTAAGGACATTTTCACGGGAAGAAATCACCAGGCAGTGAGGGGGGCACAGGGCCTGAGCAGGGAACACTCGCAGGGAATCCAGGGATCTCCTAAGCAAGCACGGCCCTCTCTGGCTACTGCCTTGTTTGTTTGGTCTGCTCTGTCCAGTTGTTAGTGTGCTGAGGTCCTTGGATGTCTGTTTCCTGGATGTCTCTGTTCTCCGGGGAAGGAGCTCTCTGCCTTGGCGGTGTTAGAAAATGCCGAGGTGTCTGTCACAGGTCCTTCCTGTGGGGCTTGGCTGCTGGTGAAGTCGGCTTTCCCTCCAGATATCAGGGACTCAACTGGGGGGCTGGGGGACAGCTGGGGACAGGGCAGTAATTTACCCAGTTCACAAGCACTACTGTATTTCTGATAGAATGTGTGTGTAACTAGCTCTCTCTCTCTCTCTCTCTCTCTCCCATGCACGCACACACACACACACACACACACACACGCACTGGCTCCTTTTCAGCCCCCAAACCATGGTACTGGGTACCATTTTGTCCAAATGTTTCTTGTCAGAGGCCTGACGAGCTTGCTACCATCACAAGGCAGGGTAGGAGAGGTGAGGACGCCAGGCAAGGTTCAGCTTCTTCTCGGGACTTATTTTAGGGGGAGTTTTGCCTTGTTTGGCTTGGTTTGGGCCTTTCTTCCATCTACCTAAAAGCCCATCAGAGCGGCTATCTTTGTGTCTACTTCACACAAAACTGCTTCTATTTAGACTGTGGAAGCCATTTGAAAAATGAAGTTGGATCCAGTACATTTGAAACATACATAATTCCATGCCCTCCTTTCTTCCCATGTATTCCTACCTGTCTCTCAAACCAACAATCTGAGTTGTCAAGTTCAATGCCAGGAGACGCTTGTCTGTGCCGTGGACTGGGTTGTTGCAAAAAAAAGTGGGGGGGGAGGGATTTTCCCCCACAGAGATTAATATAAATAAAGGCAAGTTAAAATTATATGAAGCACCAAAAAAAATTATATGAAGCAGTTTCTGGGTCACATGTGATATTGATCTTGAAATATCTGGCACAACCACACAATGTTTATCAAAACCCTTATAATCGATTTACTATTATTTCCAACGGCCCCCGTGACCTTTTACCTGCTTCTCGAGAATTAGCCACTGCAATCTGCATGACATCTTGTGAGTACTTGGTGCAGGGTGACAGGCACACTAGCAGTTGGCAAATCCAGACTCTGCCATGCTTAAACGTGCTGTCCGACGGGCTCATAAACGAGACTCAAAAAGTCTCTCTCTGCTGCTGCACGTTCCACAGTGAGCCGTCATCAGATTGGGGCCTCCTTTGAAACTTTCCCGATTCATACATAATAGGAGCCGTTGATGGCGAGGAGGGTCTGCGGGACGCAGCAGTCAACAGTCTCACACCCCATCTGCCGCTGCAGAACCCAGGAGAGCTGAGGCAGGAGCAAGATGCAAGATGCCTAGGAAACGCCGCGGAGACAATTATTAACCCGCAGTGTCAAGGATTCCCTTGTGAGAAGGCCGAGCCACCCGTGTGGCTGTGATGAGAGGAGCCCACCTGTGTGAGGAAATCCGGGACACCTACCTGGACTCGTTCAGAGGAATGTCAAACGCCAGTTTTGATCACCTTGTTCAAAGACTTGGCAGCGTGCACCTGAATTCTTTAATTACCAGCTAATTTTTTAAAAAGTCGGTTTCAGATATGTTGTCTGGGAGTTTTTAAGGGATATGGATCTTTAGAGTTGGGTTGAGTGAGGGATTTGACTGAAGACCGTTTTCCCAAAAGCATAACGTCTCTCACGTGCCTTGCTTCTGACCTTGACCTCACCCCCTATTCATGCTGACACTTAGAACATGAGCACAGCTAAAATAAAAGAACGCCTTAGAGTCACATCTTCTCCGCCATTTCTCTTTTAGGTCCAGAAATTATTCTGCAGGTCTGACTGCCTTGGTCTAATGTGTTTAAGCTAGAAGGAACGAATTGAGAAATGTGTCTCCTTGCAGGAATCTCAACAGGGAGGCATGGCTTGCTTCAGAGCCACTCCAAATGAGATAAAAAAAAAAAAATCCAGATTTCTGTCTCAGGCTCGACAATGATAAATACATCCTACCACAGCTGGAGCGCGTGCTGGGCTCCCACCAGAGAGTAGAACTTTAACCCCCGTCAATAAGAGCAGCACAATTACGTCTATAGATTTCCAACAATACCAACTTAGAAACGCCGTGCAATTAGCCTGCCTTTTGCCCCCATCAGCTGGAAACATATTTTGCCGGTGTGAGGGAAAAGAGGAACTAAAAAAAAAATCTCACTAAGACCAAACGCCAGTATCTCGGGGCCAGGGAGCTGCGCAGCAGCTAGGTAGGAAGCGGACGTGGGGAGCCAAAGCACCTGCCCTGTGCCGCCTCCCGGGGGTTCCAAACTGGTTTGGAATATTTTGTTGTCATTGACAGGATACGCTTAGCACACACACACAAAAAATCCACACGTAACCGTCCTTTAAGTACATTCTGCTTGCCTAAGCCATAAAGAAATGGCTAGAAATGCAAGCCTGAGGCCCCTTTCCCTGCAATACATTGACAATGGTGCCATCTTCTGGCGCTGGGAACTCAGCCTTCGCCGCGCTCCACCACTGAACCGCCGAAAGTTCTGGATTTGGAGAATGAATGGTCTCCAGCCAGATTTTCAAACACGTGGGTACTGATCTGTAAGCGTGAAGTTGAGCCTTTGGAACTGACAGCCAGCTACGTCCTGGGTTTCTGTTCCCTCAGTTGCTCCCCTGAGTGCGGGGCAGCTCTTTGTTAAGTCACAATGTATCCTTCCCCGCAGCTCCTTTCTTACCTTTCCTTTAAGAGGGTGTTTCTGCCAGGAGGACTGTTTCTCCATACACACTTCCCCGTGTGGCTCTCTGCTTCTGCGGGACTGGTGTCCTCACATCTACTGGTGATACCTGAGCTGGTTCTGTGCTCTGACCCTGCACGCATTCCTGTCCTCTGGTTTCTTTTCCTTACCTCTTTACGCCTCTCCACTGAGGCCACCCTTATCATTTTTAACACTGTCCCAACAAGGAAAAAAATAACAAAATGTGCACTAGGAATGATCCCGCCATGGCTTTGAACAACAGTCCCTGCTGCCGCAAGCCATAGCTGCCGCCACCGAGCGTTCAGAGGCAGGCTCCAGCTTTGCGTGTGTATCCGGCAACAGATAAATAACCAAAATAGTGATGTCTCTTTCAACCTTTCAAGATGTTCAGTGTGGTTAAACACCAAATGGAGCCACGGTACCAGGCAAGGGGCGTTGGGAATCTTTGCGGTGTTTTATGATCCACCGGAGAGGGGAGGCTGGCGGGGCTGTGCCCAGCGTGGGAGATCAGGGTACAGATGGGAAGATAATCAGGTGAACGGTTCCAACAGGGCCAGAAGAAGATGGTAGAGGGGAGGGCGCAGGATTTCGTAAAGGAGGGGAGAACTTGTAATTTCCCAATTAAAAGAGAACGTAAAAGACATTGGAGCGTTTGTCTTTCTAAAATTACAAAAAGTTAATTTTTTTTTAATCGAGCTTGCCAAATTTTAATCGGGGAGACAGATGAAGTATGGTAAAGGAGAAGATGGAGGGGAGTAGGCAACACATGCTGACCCCTAGAAAGGGAATTCTCTGCCTAGGGGAACAGAGAGCAGGCCCCGGGGTTCTGAACTCCTTTTTTAAAAACCTTTCCCTGGGAAGCCAGGAGCCAAAATGGTAGTTGTTTCTCGAGGTTGTGAGCAAGAGCCGCGTGCCTGCCAGACCAAAGCGGACAGGAGAAGGGGGTTGCACCTAACCAGCTTCAACAGCAACTGACCCATGACTGTTTCTGTGTGACGCATTGCTCCGTCCCGTCACGGAAGGTCTCGTGGGTCTATCTGTGTCCTGCTTCACCACCAAGGGGCGATACCACTCTGTATCTCAGCCAGTGGTTCCCACACTTGGCCCCCTGGCAACCCCTAGGGAAACTCTTAAAAGACCTTATGCCAGGGTCTGGAAAGATCCCCAGAGTGTGCACTGCTCTTGCCGAGGAACCAAGTTCGTTTCCCGGCACCTCACAACCTACAACTCCAGGGAATCTCGAGCCTCTGGCCTCCACAGGCCCCTTCACTCACGTGTACATAAACGCCACACAGAGACACATCCACACACATCCACGTGATCTTAAAATAATAAAAATAAATCGTTTAAAAAATGTCCTTATGTCTAGATCACACCCTCGCTGAGACTACGCGCTCAACTGCTGTATTAGCTACGGATCTCTGTCCCCAGGGGCAGAGTGGGCAGCCTGAGTACCTTAGCAGCGCAGGGAAAATGGGCCCTGCCATGACCACTTGACACCCCTTCAACTGAAAGCAAGCCGCATTAACTTTTTGACCTGCTACCAATTCTGCCAGTCCGGGAGTCCTGCAATTTCCACTTCAAGGCCATTCCCCTTTCCCCTGTACTTAAGAGGGGGGGACGCGCCTGTTTCCGAATTCTACGGCCAAGGACAAGCTACTTAACTCTCCCTTTGTGCGGTGGGCTTTATCACAGAGCTGTTGAGAGGATCAAGGGAGATAATGCTAGCAAATCCCCGGGCTTACTGCCTGCCAAACAGTCAGCACTCCAGAACTGTCTGTCAGCCGTTATTATTATCCATTTATTCATGAGTCAATTCCCTGCCAACAGAAGGGATTACAAAAAAAAAAAAAAAAAAAAAAGTCTTGTGAGAAAAGTATGAGGAACTTTGTCACAGTAGCCTGGAAGGGGACATCCAAAGGACAAGACCAAGAGAAGGAGTCTGAAAGGCCGACCAGAGCAGAAGTGGGGCAAACCGGACAAGAGGTTTTTTTTTTTTTTTAATCAAAGGCAACTTGGTGCCTTATGCTTTCTAGTCCATATCCCTTAAAAAAAATAAAGAAATAAAATTTCTAAAAAAAAAATGAAAACAAAAACACCTGGGGATTTAGCCAGGTGTTGGCACACACCTTTAATCCCAGCAATGTGGAAGGCAGGTAGATCTGGGGATCTGGATTTCCAAGTTCAAGGCCAGCCTTGTCTACAGAGTAAGTTCCAAGACTACTCAGAGAAACTGTGTCTCGAAAAACAAAAACAAAGGCAAAACAAAGCAAATAAACAAGCAAAAAACAAAACAAAAAAAAAACTGTGGGTTTCAAAACCATTCAATAATCCGACTGGGGAAACAGAAACATGCAAGAGAAGAAACATGGTTTAAAACTAGACTCCAAGCTGAGGCCCCTGCTCTCCTTTCAGGGCCTCCAGATTGACTCTTGAGGTCTAGACAAGCCAGCCCAAATCCTGCCATCTAGTACTCTGGCAAGGCTGTCGGGGGAGTCAGGCATCTGATGTAGTTGTTTCTGGTCGGCGGAGGAAACCTCCCTGCCCCTGTGTGGCCAGAAACTCTCCCTGAAACAGTAAAGCCACCCTTGGACACTTTGTAATTGGGTTTGTGATTGCCTTGCTCTCGGGGAGAATATAAGGATCCCTTGCAAGCTGCCTGACCGGGGGAACTCAGCTATGGTACTGTCAAATCAAGGATGGGCAAAGTACAGGTATTGAGGCAGGCCGGAAGAAACTACGCCGGGAGCAAGAAGAATGCTCATAATTGAGTTAAATGTATTATCCTTAGGCGGCTGAAGCCTGAAAGGCAAATTAACCTAAGAAGCCCTTGAGAACCATCGTGGTGGGGTAAAACAGCCGATTGCCCTGGGTAGGCAGGGCATGATCAAAGGCCAGGAAAGCGAGATGATTGGCCATTATGTACAAACTGGAATCTGCCTTCGCGATAATCAACTTGTTAATTTTCAATGAGATAATTTCACAGAATTAATTTTGCATTTCCTGAACCTGCCGGACTCGCCTCTCTCCCTGCCTGTCGCCAGCTGGATATAAATCCAGTGTTTAAAAGGCAAGATTTATGCCTCTCTTCCAGGGCTTAATGGCTACCTGTCAGGCCGTGGAAGATTTCAGGCCAGCCACGCAGCGTGAAACAGGTAGCCATCCAAAGCAGAAATGCAAAACTGAACCACCTGATGTGTGTGGACTCGGTGCTTGCTGCAGTGGGAACTGGTTAGTGAGCACCCCCAAACTGGGCATCCCCAACCTTACCACCAGAACTCAGGCCAGGGAGGACCAAGGTATTGGGGATAGAATTGAATCTCCCTAAGGCTCACACAGCAGTGGCCTTAACCTCACTACCTTCAATGCACCAGTGTTAAGAAAGAATCTTTGCTGAGGTGATTCAATCAGGATAAAACCCTGTGGTGTGGGCCCTAAAGCACTCTACCTGCATTCTCGGGAGCGAACAAAGGCTAGGTGACCAGACGCCAAGAGTGCATGCTCACAGAAGAAAGGCCAGCGATGGCACAGGAAGTAGATGGACATTGGAAGACTCCATCCAGCTAACACTGATTCTTGGGCTTCCGGTCTGTAGACCTGAAAGAAAATAAACTCTCTTGTTGAAGGCACCTGGTCTGTGACTGTCCTAAAACCCTAATATACCAGCTGGTATTTACAGGCCTCTAGTTATTCCTCATCCAGGAGAAACTCCAACCGCCCTCAGGAGCTTCTCCGTGTCCTCTTTTCTCTAGAAGTCTCGGTTCCCATGCATCCCTGAGTCCTCTGGAGGAAGATCCACCACTCTGTCTATACAAAAGGATTTGTACGAGTGTGTGTATTAATCATCCCATGGCCCAAAACTTCTTCCCAGGGAGCTACAAAGGCAACACGAACAAAAAGTGTGTGCCAACTCGTTATATGTGCCTAATCCTTTTCAAGTCCAGTAAAAAAGGAAAAAAGAAAGAAGACTTCATTACATCAGAGAATATAGTTTGTACAAAATAGTACAGCTTCCATGTGGAAAGACTAGTGCTGCCTGCATCCAACATGCATGTCATATTTCTGGAAAGGCATCTGACACAAATCAGTCTAAAAAATAAAACAAGCAGGTGTATAATAAATTACTCAGAATAAAATAAACATGGCTTCCTCTCCCAGTGCCAGAGTTTATGCCGACCATTCAAAACCCATCAGCTACTGCGAGCTTGGTGCCCTCTTGTGTCTGTTTAGGAAATGGTTTGCTTGCAGAGTCAGCCAGGCACCCGTGGTGTCTCTAGCTCCAACCCTGGAAAAAAAACAAGGCCCCCCATACAATAGAAATAAAACTCCCCTTCTGTGAAGGAATGATATCAACGTGAGGGGACTGTTCGATTGACATGTAAATTAGGCCGCAAATTTTCACCCCTTTTTAATTGTCTGAGTATTTATAGCTCTGCAGATTATTACAGATAACAGCTTTGTCTTTTACTCTAAGAATTAATAGATAGGTGTCCGCCTTTTGGCTGACCAGAATTTTAATCATAAAATGATTGTCCACGTATTCTTAAACATTGTTAATCTTTACTCACTTTCTATAGAAAACCGTGTAAATTATTTTGTAAGTGAACCATAAACTATTAAATGTCGTGACAATATATGTGTAGTTTTGCTTCAAATACCAATTGCTAATGTCACCATTGATATTCAAGAAATGAATATAAGAAAACTGGCAACACACATGACCTCAGGCAGACTAATTTAGTACGCTCTTAATTACAGTCCAAAAGGTCATAGAACGCATTAAAGTTGATTTCCCCAATTCAGGGCTAATAAGGACTTCACCTTGGTTATTTCCTTGTTTGTGTAGATACCATAAAATATGAATTGGCGCCTATATCACAAACCATCGGAGACTCTCCCTCTTTCTCATTACTAAAACTCAGTTTGAACAGCATCCATCAAAATCTAACCATCCGATCTATATTTACAATGTACTCAGATATACAACCACGTTCATGTGGGACATGGGTCATACTTCTCCTAAAGGAATCATTAAATTCCGCCCCCGCGGGAATGCGCTAAACCAAACCCCAAGGCAAGAGGACGGTTGAACGGACAAATAAGGGCTCTTGCAGAATCTCCCAGGAGACACACGGGAGGGATAAAGGCCACCTAAGTCCTAAGAGGGTATCAGCTGGGAGAATGGAGCCAGTTGTGTGGCTCTGAGGTGGGGTAGAACTTGGGCGGCAAGGCAGGGATGTGAAGTCTCCCTTACGTGGCCTGTTGTCATCATGGGGACACTTGTCGTGGCTCTGTACTGACTGACACCTAAGGAGAGTGGTGTGGGCAAAACTGTAGCTGATTCATGCATCCGAGTGCCTGAACATGGCGTTAGGGGTAAATATAAGAATAAGCTACCCTTCTGGGGAAAAATCCTTCATTTTAAATCACGAGAGTTAGTTCGAAATTGGGAGTATGTGTGATGTAACTGAGGTAAATATTGGAATTTTAGAGGCTTAATCAACAGGAAAAACAACCCAAGGTATTGTGGGTTTTTTTTTAACGCACTATAATATAAGCACGCCTGCGTGTTCAAACACACAAGACCTTGTATTGTTTTACAAAGCTAAGTCCTACGCTACAGAAATCGCCACCAAGGAATGCGTCCCATCTCACATTTGAAAATTTGTTCTCAGGCACCAGGACAAGAAGGAATGTACAGGCTTTTATAGCTAGTGTCTCCTCCCCACCCCACTTCCTTCCTCCAAGACAGTCCTGTGTGGTCGACTGTTGGGATCGTTCCTTTTTTCCCTCCCTGAAGAAAGAATAAGGCTGTCTCTGTGAGAACCTGGCCTTTCCTGTTTCAGAAAACTCTCTTGCCAATTTGAAAGACATCAATGGTGGGGTAGTTAGCTGAATCTGGTCACAAACTCCTTGAAGGTGGGGCTGGATCTCAGGCAGTTTTTATTTCTCCTTTCTGACCCAGGCCTTAGAGATCATGGAGCTTGCTGGCTAAAGACCAGGGCAGGAGGGTCCAAAGTCCTAAATGAGTGTCTAGAATTTTCTTCTTCACAAGGTCAGCCCCCAACTGCTCTGAGTTCAGTTCCCTCCTGTAAATGGGTTGATAGAGTCTGTATCATAGGCTGGGGAGGTGGCTTATGGGAAGCGTGAGGTTCTGAGCTTGGACCTCCAACACACTGCAAAAGCAAAGCAGGTGACAGGCGGCACATCTGTGCCCTAGTACTCAGAGGCTCCCTTGCCGGCCAGTCTTCCCAAACTGAAGAGCTTAGGATGCGTTGAGAAGAGCCTGTCTCAAGAATAAGATGGAGTAGTCAAAGAAGACACTTGTCGGCTCTGATGTCCACATGCAAATACATGGGCAACAGCACAGCACACTCACGAACAAACACACATGCGCACACATACACACATACAATAGCATAACACACAGGCACAAATACACATGCGTGTGCATTCACAGACATGCACAAACATACATACACACACAAACACACACACACATGCACAAATATATAAATAAATATACCTGGACACACAAACATACATACATAGACACACATGCCAAATCTATCAGAATCTCTGTATCTCTAAGCAATGGCAGCTCTTGCAAAAGTGCACACTCATGTACAGCACACATACACACACGCGTGCACATGCTTCTGTCTCTCTCAGAACGGTGACTGTCAGCTAAAACAACGGTACTTGCAGGAAGATGTCAAACAGTACTATGCCGTCAAACTGCTATAGTTTGTCAGGTATGTAATGAGAACTAAACGCACATTTGTAACATCATCAAATCTCGTGACCTCAGGTCGGATCCCCAGAAAGGAGGTAGAGTAAGATGCTCATGGCTGCTGACCTCCTATGTCAACAGTTAGGCCAGGATGCTGCTGTCTGGTCGAACACAAATGTAGATGCAGGTGTGAAGGCGTTTTAGATATGACCTGCCTTCAGATCAGCAGCATTAGCATAACTACTGTCTATATGCGGGTGTGCCTCTTCATTCTGGAGTCATGAGTAAAACAGAATATAGACTCCCCTCAAGCAAGAGGGAATTAAGCAGCCTGTATCCATAATGGCCCAAGTCAATTCTTTTAAGTACATCTCTCTCAACTGGCATGGTGGCGTACAACTGCAATCCCAGCAGTCACGAGGTTGAGGGGGGGGGGGTTGCAAGATCCAGGCCAGTCTGACCTACAAAGCAAGACCTGTCTCAAGGGCTTGAGATTCACTAACAATAAAACACTTGCCTAGTGTATGCCAGAACCTTACTTTGATCTACAGTACTGTAGAAACAAAAAGACCTTTTCGTGAATGAGTGTGTGTGTGTGTGAGTGTGTGTGTGAGTGTGTGTGTGCACGTGCATGTGTGTGCACGTGTAAATCTCTACACACAACTGTCTTGCTCTCATTTCTGGGGCTGTGAAACTGTCCTGAGGGAAGCAACTTTGGGAAGAAAAGGTTTATTTTATCTCGTAACCCCAGGCTACAGCCCATCCCAGCAACAAGAACTTAAAACTGCCAGTCGCCCCACATCTCTAGTGACAGTGACGCACACAGAGACACGGCTCCATTTGCTACTGCTCAGGTTATTTTGCTCACTCGTGATGTCCAGGACCCAAACCCAGGGAATGGTGCCTCTCCCCGCGGACTGTCTTCTCACACCCTTTCATGTAAACAAGACGGTCCCCTCACAGACTGGTCCACCTCCTAACGTCATCACCACCATCCCTCTTTCAGACCATCTTCCCAGGTGATTCTAGAATGTGTCAAGATAACCATTAAAACTAATCATGGCAGCATCTGTAGCTTCTGTTTTCCTCCTCGCCGGGATCAAACACCCGATGAAAGCAGCTTACAGGAGGAAGGTTTCAATCTGCCTGACAAGTCAAACGATTCCTCCATCATGGCAGGGAAGACGTAGCAGAGGGAACAGGAGGCACCTGCTCATCCCACATCTGCTGGGATGAAGGAGACAGGGGCGGATGCTGGGATGGTCCTTGGCTCACTCTGTCCTGTTTATCAAGTTCAGGACCTCAGTCCCTGCACCGGTGCCACCCACCTTTAGAGTGGGGTTTCCCATATTGTTCAACCTAACCTAGAAATTCCCTTGCCGATACGTCCAGCAAAGTCCCTTCTATGTGATTGAGTGATGATGTAAGTCACAAAGCAATCCCATACCAGTTCAGAATTATGAATAATAAGGGTTATTATTTAAAAGGAAAAAACTTACAGATCACTGTCATAGACAAACAGCCCTATGAACAAACAGGAACAGAATCTAGCAACCAGAACAGGGAGCCAGAAGCAAGAGCGGGCACACGGTTACCGCTGGAGGCTTTTTACAGTACAAGAGACCAGGCCCAGGTGGGCTGGTATCTTAAAGGCTATTGGCTGAAAGAGCAGAATGCACTCCCACAGCAATTGACATCCCTAGGTCATGTCAAGTTGACAATATTAACTATCATAGCAACACATGCAGACACATACACACACACACACACACACACACACACACATCTGCATGTACTTCTCACAGAGTTGGGCTGTAATTCTCTGCTTCCCTCAACTGCAAGGCACAGAGGTAAGGACACCTTCTCCTCCTTCACATCCCCGTCAACAGTATGTGAGCTCTGTGTCCCCACATCTTCAGCAACGTTTTTCTCTTTTGACAGGAGCTAAGTTAAGCCGGGAGGGTGTCATCTCCTTGTGATGCTGATTTGCATCCACTCAATGGCTTGCTCTGTGGTTTGTCACTTATCTATTTGATATTTGTATTTCTTCCTTTGGTAAACGCCTATTCAGATCATCTCCCTTTTTAAAATTAAATTATCGGTATCAGGAAGGTTGTTTGATTAACTACTAAGTGTTCTGAGTTGCTTTCATATTCTGAATATTAACATTTTTTCTGATAAAATATCAAGAAATATTTTCTCCATCTGTTCTTGTTTCTTCCCTCTATTAAAGCTCCTTAGTTAAATCCACAGTGATCTCTCTTGTTTTATTTCTGTTGTCTACGTTGGTGTCTTATTAAAGAAACTCTTCTTTGAGAACTTTCCTATTTTAAGGTCTTAAGTTTAGGTATCTGAACCATTGTGAGTGCTTACATCTTTCTCGGTGTGGCTACAGATACGTGGGCTCATTTCTGGGATCTCTGCCTAGTCCCATCAGTCTGTATTTCTGTTTGGACGCCAGTACCACCGTATCTTGGTTGCTAGAGCGTGGCAGTACTTTCTGATGTCAAGTACAGTGCTACATCCAGCTTTGAGCTTTTGCCTCAAGGTTGCTCTGGCTAGACTGGGTCTTTGGGGGCTCCCATATGGATTTTCAGCAGACTTCCTCTAGCTTCGTGGTGGGTGGGACTAGTACTTTGTTTGCACTGAATCTATGAGTTTGAACTTCTCCTGTCCTTAGTTGTTTGAGTCCAGAAAGGCAGAACCTAACAATATGCAAGGCCAGTCATGCTCAGATTTCCTCAGCTTCCTCCTTACTCCCTTTCTACCCAACAGCTACCCCAGCATCCCTAGATTTGAATTGTTTTCCCTTATTCTTCGCATGCAAATTCTGTATAGGCATCCTTGCCCCTGGGATGACTGCTCCGCCCACTCCTTGAGCATCATCCCTTGTCTCCTTGATGAAGTTTTTCTATATTGACAATGATGGTGATGAAGATGATGATGATGGTGGTGATGGTGGGGATGACTGTGATGGTGGGGATGGTGAGGATGGTGGGGATGGTGGGGATGGTGATGATGGTGGGGATGGTGATGATGGTGGGGATGGTGATGATGGTGATGATGGTGGGGATGGTGGGGATGGTGGGGATGGTGATGATGGTGGGGATGGTGATGATGGTGGGGATGGTGGGGATGATGATGATGATGGTGGGGGTGGTGATGACTGTGATGGTGGGGATGGTGGGGATGGTGGGGATGACTGTGATGGTGGGGATGGTGGGAATGGTGATGATGGTGGGGATGGTGATGATGGTGGGGACGGTGATGATGGTGGTGGGGATGGTGGGGATGGTGATGATAGTGGGGACGGTGATGATGGTGGGGATGGTGATGATGGTGGGGATGGTGGGGATGATGGTGATGATGGTGGGGATGGTGATGACTGTGATGGTGGGGATGGTGGGGATGGTGGGGATGACTGTGATGGTGGGGATGGTGGGAATGGTGATGATGGTGGGGATGGTGATGATGGTGGGGATGGTGATGATGGTGGGGACGGTGATGATGGTGATGTGGGGATGGTGGGGATGGTGGGGATGGTGATGATTATGATGATGGTGATGACAGTGATGGTGGGGATGGTGATGATGATGGTGATGACAGTGATGGTGGGTTTGGTGGGGATGGTGGGGATGGTGATGATGATGGTGATGATGATAATGGTGATGGTGATGACGGTGATGGTGACGGCGATGATTGGGATAATGGTGGTGGCTAAAAAACAGAGGGCGAGCATGGCGGGAATGGAAGGTAGAGGGTCAGTAGCAGCAGGAAAAAGAAAAAATTCATAGAGAAGAACCTGTGAATGAGCCTGGAATGCTTTACTCTGAAGGATAGTGAAGTGCCAGAAAGAGAAAAAAGCCGGCGGCAGGTGAAACATCTGGGCATACAAACCCGTAACTTGTCTTAAAATGGTAAAAGAACTCGCTATTAATTTTATTGAGGAAAAGTTCTTTGGGATGACAAGCCGTCATAAGACATCCATGATGCTCTCTTTGAAGTTTCCATGGATTTTTCATGGCTGCCAACCTTAATTATATTGTTCGCCATAATTCCTCTTTTAGGAAACCCTCCTAGAGAAATACTTCAGAATGTGGTCACAAAGTCTTTCAAAAAAAATTACATGATCTTAAATTAATATGAAGGAAGAAAGTAAGAACATTCAAGAAATACCAAAGAGGAAATTTAATTCATTTTTTTTCCAGGTAACTAGCAAATCCTTATAAAGGAGTGATTTGTAAAACCAATAATCTCTTCCGTCCTTGCCTGTAAAATCAAAGTAGTTCAAAAAAAGAAGCCAACATTTTTGTATTAAGAACAACTGGCATTTTAAAATAATTATTTATAAGTAATAACAGGTTGGACTGTAACTTTAGATAGCTGCCCCGGCTCTCCGGACTGGGAAAATGCACTTGGCCCCATAAAGAAGCCACCGAAACACTGTGGGTTTGGCATCTCCCTTTGCGATTTGAATTCATTTATTCTTGGCAAAACTTAACTTCCTGCTGCAAAGAAGAAAGGTTTTTAAAGACTCATAAAACTGATTCCAAAGTTTACTTGGACTTCAAAAGGCTCTGAGGAAACAACATTTTTATTAGTTAAATGTATGGAATCGGCTGCATACGGATTACATTTTCTTATATCTCAAATAAGTAGCAATTAGGGCAAAACCAATGGGATGTGGCGTTTGGAGATGCTTGGCAAAGGGGGAACCACAGGGGACCTCTTTATTACCCGCTCTCTCAACAGGGGCTTAGTTCTGTCAGGGAACTCCCAGCCTGGGGGTGCAGCTCTGCTTCCCTGCGGATTAACCAAGCTCCCAGCCCGCTGCCAAGGGAGGCACCCTTACAGTGGGGTCCACCACTGCAGCTTTCAAAAGCAAAGGCAAGAATGCCCGTCCACTGGCCTTTCTGCTAATGAATGCAGCCTGTTTCCATGACTTCATGCCATGAGAACCTCTCCCCATTCCCTTTTGATGAGACAAATTAGATTCTCTGCGTCGTAACTGTCACCAGGCTTGTTCCGACACCAAAAAGGCACAAAGAAAGAGAGGCTCCCGCTGCAGCCTCCGGATTTGGTGGGTCGTGGTCTTCGGGGGGGCGGGGGGGAGACACTGAGTTTCCTTCTACATGGTGAGCACCAGAGAGGGCTTGGTCAGGAAGGCCTGAGTTCACGCCCACAACACCCTCACTGGGTCACATCTGTAACCTGAGGGCTGGGGATGGCAACAGAGACCCGTTGATCCCTGGGGCTCGTTTTCCAGAAAAATCAAACCAAATCCATGAGTTTCAGACTTAGTGAGAGCCCTCGCCTCCCAGACAAAGGTGAAGGATTGAGGCCAAGAAGTTCAAAGCTGACTTCTAGCCTTGCCCAACACAAGCACACAAGCTATGTGCTTGTACAAATCACAAGCTCAAGGGCACACACACTAACGAGTATACCACCTCTCTCCCACACCAGCCCTTCCTCCCCGTCTCTCCTTCCCCCTCCCCCACGCCCACAAAGGTTTTGGAAAGTTGTGAACCTTCCCAAGTTCACAGCCAGGACAGTCTCAGCGAGAAGATGGAAAGGAGGCCGCCCAACCCTTCCAAAGAACCAGCTGGGTTAGTTTCTATACTTTGAGGATGTGTTCGTTTGAAAGCTTTCAGATTCCGTCCATCAGATTCATTTCATATAATGGATCCTTTGTTATCCAGACATCAGATGGCTTAGGAAAGCAAAACATTATTGTGACATCTAATATCCAATAGCAGCCTGAGAGTTTATAAAACATCAGCCCTTCCTCCAGCCTCCCTCGTGCCTGGGTCCATCCTGTCAGGTCCATCAAATACCCCTCCTGCCGACGGGAGACTGTTGATGCTGACTGCAGTTTTAGAATACTGGAGCTTACTGTGATGGGAACTCCAAGTGTTGTGAATGCAGTGGGCTCCTGGGGATCCCCTGGAATACAGGCAACGTTCGCTCCCCATCTTGCCCTGGCAGGCAGCTGGAGACAGAAACCTCTGCCGTGGAGAGCTCAGGGTTGAGGAGCCAAAGGAAGGTTCCCAGGATGAGGTGGGCGTCCCCTGCGGGTTCTAGAAAAAGGTAACAATGTGGAGTCACAGGAAGAGTGCTTTAGAGACGAAAGGTGCCAGTATGCTGCGATGGCCGAGAGCTAGAGAGATGTCTCAGCAGTTAGGAGCATCCCCTGCTCCTCCAGAGGACCCAGGACGGACTCTTGGGCCATCAGTCTGCTCATAACTGCCGATAATGCCAGCTCCTCCAGAGGTCGGGACATCATCCTCTGGCCTCCTCAGGCACCTGCACCTGCACACACAGACATGTGGCACGCACAGACACAGGCACACACACACACACACACACACACACACACACTAAATAAATGAGTTAATGTACTATAAAGGGGTAAAAATGAAATATATGTTTAAACCACTGTTATATTAAGCAAGAAGTGTGCATAGATACATATATATGTTATATATAATTATATATTATTTTTATATTTAGTATAATTTTATATTATTATTTTGTAAGTGTTTGTATCCTGTGTGTGTGCATGCTCAATTAAGTAGGAAAGACGAGACAACAAAGCTGGGAGTGAGCTCAGCTAATACAAACACAGAAGGACTCTACCTAGGGCAGACACTGGCCAGTGTCCTGGACTTGCATTATAAATCTGCTTTGAATTGCCCCTGAAAGCCACAGAAAGCAACCAACAAGAGTGAACACTCAGCAGGGTATCGCAAAATGAAGTCGTGGAAAGATGGTTCAAAGTTCATAAATCAGGCAGACCTCCTTATGGCCTGGGATCTAAAATTTCTAGATAATTCACACACACACACACTAGTCTCTAACGATTCTATTATGCAAGATCAATAAACTACAATGATAGAATAATGATTAGGTTCCCAACTACATGAAGGTAATAAAAAGAAACCTTATTTGTAGGGAAGATAGAGAATCTCAAACACTAAAATCAATATAAGTGCCTGGACCATGAAAGGCTTGAATACAATATTGATTGAATTGAATTCGATCACTAATCAGTGTCCAGATCTGACAATCCTGACCAACCTAGTCAGCCCCTTCCCACCCAAGGGTGCTGAGTCTTTACGGTCCAATTCTTGTGTCTTCTGCTGAATTAAAGCCACTTCCCCCTCACTTGTTGGGCATAGTGAGATTAATGAGACCAATCTTATGAAGGCAGACTCAGGAACAAGGAAATATTTAATGTAAATCAGAAAAGCAAAATAAAGGATATATCCCTCTTGGTAATTTTTAAATAATAGATAAATTAGGCATTTGGGAGATTGTAAGGTAATGTATGAGAGACATTCCCATGACATCAAATCCTTACTTGTGAGTAGAAAACCAGAGACAGATTCTGTTTATGTTTTGCTTTCAGGCCATGGGACTCATCAAGAGCATGGTCATGGTGCGGATCTATTCCAGTTCTTATGAACACCAAGGATATTGTCCTGGCTATTTTTCTTACCCCTGAGACAAACAGCTTATGAAAGCAACCAAGGGAAATTCTTGGTGCGTGGTCTCAGTACTATGAGTCCATCATGGCAGAAATCAGTGGTGTGTGGGGTAGCTCCATGTATAACAGAGTGATGTGGGATTTCCCTCTGTGTGTTGTGATTACCATTAATGAATAAAGAGAGTGCTTTGAACATATAGCAGGGCAAAACTTAGTTAAGTGGGGAAAACTAAACTGAATGCTGGGAGAAAGAAGACAGAGTCAGGGAGAAGCCATGGAGCCCTGCCGGAGACAGATGCTGGAACTTTACCTGGTAGGCCGTGACCTCACGGTGATACACAGATTAATGAAGATTGGTTAAATTAATATGTAAGAGTTAGCCAATAAGAAGCTTAGAGAGCTAATGGGTCAAGTATTGATTTATTATTACTATATTGTTATTTATTATTATAAGTATTATTATTTATTATTATAAGTATTAATAGAGTTTTTGTGTGATTATTTTAGGGCTAAGCAGCCGGGAATGAAACAAGAGGCCTCCTCTTACCACAGGGTGTCACACCTCAGGTCAGGAAGCAGGGAACTTGGGCTGGCCTCAGAAGTGACCATAACCTTCAGATCAGCCACCAGAAGCCCACTCTTCTGTTCACTTTATGAAATTCTGAGCAAGATGAGCTCACAAAGAAGAGAATCTGACAGCTCTCACCAGCAGCCCACAGACTAAGACATTGCTCTTTTCTTTTGACTTTTGATTCAACAGACTGCCTTTAGTAGAGAGGCCTTGCATGTTTTCTCCTACCTCGGCTGTGGATACTCAAGGAGCAGACTGCTGAGCAGAACTGGCCAAACCACATGACACTCCTGGGCCTCTTCCCTAACTCCCTATGAATAACCCCTTCATCTGCCTCCTCCAGGATAGATACAGATGACTGTCTCTCAAATACTTGTCTGCGAATTAAGGTCAAAATTTCTGCAAAGGTGAGAAAAAGTAGAGGGAGCCTCCACAGGTGGATCTCAGGACATGATGGGTAGAACGTCCTAACAGCTGGATCTCGGGACATGACAGGTGGAGTGTCCTCACAGCTGGATCTCAGGACATTATGGGTAGAGCGTCCTAACAGCTGGATCTCAGGACATGACGGGTGGAGTGTCCTCACAGCTGGATCTCAGGACATTATGGGTCGAGCGTCCTAACAGCTGGATCTCAGGACATTACAGATGGAACGTCCTCACAGCTGGATCTCAGGACATTATGGGTAGAGTGTCCTAACAGCTGGATCTCAGGACATGATGGGTGGAGTGTCCTCACAGGTGGATCTCGGGACAGTACAGGTGGAGTGCCCTCACAGCTGGATCTCAGTGTACCCTAGCCAACCATAACAGAATCTGAGACAATTGCTACCTCTCTCCAGATCTCCCCGGACTTGTGTTTTTAGCTGTGACACTGCAGGCATGTAGCTCATGCATACAGTTCCGTTCTCCCAGACCCTAAAAGTTCTCCTGAATCAAAGACCCTGCCATATCTAACCACTCTACTTGCCACAGCCAGCAAGACTCTTTGAACGCAGGACTCCATTTTGTGCTTAATAAAACATAATTCAACACATAGCAGGTTAATCTTAAGCATAAATCCAGAAACTTGTTAATCTGGGAGCTTCTGCCATCTTTTTCCTGGCCCCTGGTGTTCTCAGATTTAATCACATGATTCAAAAGATTCAAAACTAGAGGAGGGGTTATGCTGCAATGTGGCCACTAGATGGCGGCATGAATCCACCACAAAACATTCCCCAAGCAGCCTGCTACCCGTTCTGATATGGGTGTGCACTGCCAGCTCTCTACTTCCCCTGGGTCCTGCAGCAGTCAGGGGGACACTAACAATGTTTCTCACTACTGCACCAGCCCAGGAGGCTTTGAAGTCCCCACACCCACTCTTTTAGAAATGCTGCACTCCCATATCAGCGTTCCTGGGATTGTGTTGAGTATGCCCTTTGTTCTGTCTCTGTAATAGATTCACAAAAGGCTTACAGCAGTTTGTGTATAAAATATCAACCTTAAAGAAAGGTTACAGTCTCAAATGCGTAGAAAAGGGGGAAGAGGCCTGAACCTGCATATAAAATTAACACAAAGTTAACTCACACAAAAGACGACTCAAATCGGGTAAAACAAGGGAGGCTATGTCAGGGTCATGCTCCTAGGGACATGTGTTTCCAGAAGACATAGTTATGCCAAGGGGATGGAGGAAAGATGCCCATTGGAATTAGCCACACTGTACTTGACGGTGCATGGGCAAAACAGGACCACATCTTGTCCCAGGTTCCAGCTAAACTTCCTTGCCAACATGACAAGACTTAGAGTCACCTAGGAGACAGGAACGGCACAGGCTCTGGCTATGTCTGTGAGGGCATCTCCAGAGAGGATTTCTGAGGGAAGACCCCGTTCTAAGTGTAGGGGTGGGTGCCGCCCCATGGACTGGTTGAGTCAAATAGGAAAAGATGGGAGGGAGAACCTCGGTTGAGTGTTGCCTTGTCTCTGCCTCCTCGCTGCCACGAAGAGAGTTGCCCTGACCCACCGAGTCCTCCCACTCTCGAGGGAGCCAAGAGAAATTCTCTTGCCCTGAAGAACTTCCTCTCGGGGATTTGTAACAGAGATCAAACATAACTAATATAGCCAGTCAGCGATATCTGTGTAAGAACACACCAACGATTCTACAGATGTTCGGATGTATAGTGTAATCATTGTAAATAAAAGACCCTGGGTTGTCCTGGTTTTTAACCCTTCTAGAAACTTCGACGGATATGTTTCTAGTCAACATTTTATCTTTATGGTGGTCCCTCTACTTATTCACTTAAAAATATCTCTGCATCAAACACAGAAATGATGAATCACGATCTGATTATTAAGCTGACAGGATCTAGGACCAAAGAGGAGATACCACCCTTTGGGTGCTTATAACCAACTATCTAGATTAGACTCACCCCTGCCCGAGCCTGTTTGGGATTGTCTTGATTACCTAATTGGCATGGGAAGATTCTAAAAGCAGGTGGCCCCAATCCCTATTCGGGGTCACAGGATACATAGTGGGGAGGCTACCTAAGCAACTGCTTTTATCACCCTCTCTTCATGCTTCCTGTCACCCACCGTGACATTCTCACCGTGACAGTCTGCCCAGGTCTTCCCAGACCTGGTTGAGGGTCTCCTACACACTATGGGATGTCGTGAGTCCAGCCTAACATGAGTCGGGTCAGAACATATTTTGCTGCTGTACGAATTAACAGAGCATCTATGTAATGGAAAACAAGGCAGAAGCTGGTGACTCCTATCACAGCCTTGTAAGCCCTTCTCCGCAAATGGCCATCAACCTCATGATTTTAATACCCTGCATCTTCCTTCAAAAGCACAGTGTATAACACAGAACTAAAAGCCGCACGAGATGTGATGAGTCCAAATGGGCCATGAAGGAAACATGCATGCCAACTGCCAAAACATAGCGTGACCAAACCAAAAGTCGGAAGCGTGCCTCGATATTTTATATCAACCACATTCGCAACAAAATTTGAGTTGCGCTTGGTGGAATCAACTTGCCACTTCATTTCCTCTTTTATCAGCGGTAACAAACTACAGCTGAGGAGAGAGACAGAGGTACAGGTACGAGAGGAGAAGAGAGGAAACAACAGGGAGAAGAGAGAAAAGACATCGCCCCTCACTGTGACCCACTTCTGTCGGCCTGGTCCCAGTTGATGGTGTTTCTGTCATTTGGAAAGATCCCTCCACCCCTGGTCTCTTCTAAGGAGTCACTTTTATCTTGGAAGAAGAACACATCCTGGGTTTCCTTTGATGAACTCTCGGTAGCCTCCAGTCTCCCTGAAAGTCCTCAGGCCTTAATCCATGCAGGTTGACAAACACGGCCAGGAAGCCTAGGAACCCACTGAGTTCCCGGAGCCCAGGAGACTTATCAGAAACAGCGCGTGTAAAATGCCCCAAAGTCCTATCTAACTGGGGCATGGTTTTTAAAAAAGAGCGATGATGGGAGAATTAATTATTTTCTTTCTACAGGAACGTGTAGGGTTTCTCTCCGTGGAATAAATCTATTTCTGAATATAATTAAAGAAAACTCTATATTTCGGTCTTGTTAAATGTTATAACGTACCTAGATATTTTATGTCTTTCGATGACTACAGTCAAATGGTTAAAATATTGCGAATTTGCCATCTTTCAAGATTTCATCATCTCAAGATATCCTTAGGAAGAATTACACCACGAGAGGATATTGTAGCAGATTCAAAAGATACACTATCACCATCCATCGAGCCTAGGTACTTTCTGTTATTTTCTTTTTTGAGACTGTAGTCTGGTTTGGAGCCCGTTCCCAGCCTCCCCCACCACTCATATCCAACCTTCCTCTGCGACCGCTGTTTAGAAGCATCTCCCTCACTCACATATGAGTGGAGCTTCCAAGCAAGATAAGAACCTGGCTCGACATTAATGTGTCTTTTCCTTCCAGGTTAGATGAAGGGCAGTGTGCTTCAAATTACTGTCCCCGAACTTTTCTAAATTCCCCCTCTCAGACTCTAATGATTTAAATAATAAGATTTTAAAAACACAAGAATATTCGGAATACAATCTGACCAGATTTCTCATTATCAGGACTTAGCCAAGATGGCATGAAAAGTAGACATGAGAAAGTACCCCGCAGAAATACAACTGAGAACATTGGGACATCAACCATAACCCCACGCTAATGCAGGCTGTCCTTCTGTCATTGGGAGGCAGGCGGCTTGGTCTTGACTTTATGGTATCCAGTTCCCATGGCTACAGACAGATGTCCAGTCTACTAAACAAGCTCCCACCAACATGTTCCATTCCCAGCCCTCTTCTTTCTTCCCTCAACGAAACAGGGTCTCACAAGTAACCAAGGTCAGCCTTGAACTCACTCAACAATCAGATAGGCTGGAGTCATGCGACCCTTCTGTCCTGTCTCCCGAAGTAGTTGGGATCACAGGCCCGCACCGTAGGCCTGACTTGAAACTCTTCTCAGTAGTTCAAAACAGGATGTGCTGAACAATATAGGATTGATTGCATATGTGTGTGACAAAGCCCCAAAGGAATGTGTGGGAATAAACTCAGGGAGGCGGTTAATCCTGAGGGGTGTGGCAGGAAACACGCCAGGCAGAGGCTCTCAGAGAGCTCTGTGAACCTGCTAACAGCCCAGACAAGCAGGACACCCCTTCAGTGGGGCCGTGCTCTTGGCTGCACCCCCAGATGCTTCTCTGCTCTCCCGCTGCAGAGGCAGCTTCTCCTTCCTACAGTCTGTGCCGTAACTGCACCGACGAATCAGTGCCCTGGTTCACTCCTCAGTTACCCGAAGCCAATCACTTTATAATTCATCTATCCAACTCTCTTTGTAGAAATAAGTACAATAGTCTTGGTCAGCTAATCTCTCCCTAGCTAGTAACAGCGTTAGTGTTGTTCACACTCAGCGCTATGAATATAACAAATGACTTTGGCTCACATATGTCATTGTCCCTAAGGAGAACAATATCTACATAGGTCCCTTCTCTCACAAGGCTGGACCCTTCCAGCAGCTACCAACCGTGTTGTGGGGAGCTATCTGCTGTGTAGCACTTCCCCACTAGTGCTTCTATGGCAGAATCTGATTACACTAAGTCTCAATCACACTTCATCAGCCGCTAAAGTCGATATTATTGGATCTGAAGATGCTCCATTGTCCTTCAGTTCTGTTGCCAGTGTGCTTCCTTCTGATTCAGAGAGAAACACCTGCTGGAATAATAGGCATAAATC
Organism: Microtus obscurus; assembly: GCA_963919715.1. Classification (NCBI taxonomy): domain Eukaryota; kingdom Metazoa; phylum Chordata; class Mammalia; order Rodentia; family Cricetidae; genus Microtus; species Microtus obscurus. The sequence continues at coordinate 3,104,367 of CAWTZC010000381.1, forward strand.
AATCAAGTGGCATCTGTCTGCTTTATACAAAGAAAGCAAACACAGAAATATGCCAATCAAAATATAGCGTTCAATGTCATGGGAACGAATGGGATTTGTTCTAGGGAGAAGCCAGCAGGGAAAACCATTGTACACAAATTCAGAGGAAATCTATGGCAATTGCCGAGATAAACCAACACATAATATATATGTATATGTGTCCATTAATAATATATATTAGTGTGTGTACAAATGCACTTATATATGGCATACTCCAGTACACTATATAATATTATAAAATATATATACCATTACTATATATATTATAATATATATTATATACATATACATTATATTATATATATATATATATTATAAACAGGCAAGATTCTGAGGGATAATAACCAAGGCAGTGGTACAGCTTTACAAAAGGTGTTGGCAAGCCTTTGCAGGTATGGAACACTAAAGAATTTTTAAATTTTATTTATTATCCATGTGTCTCATGAATGAAACTCCTGAAAGAAACTATCGGCAGAGACCGATTGACTGACTAGAATTTCAGTCTTGTCCGTGGAGAGACAGGGATGTTTCAGGTCCAGAGACCATTGCTTCATCTGGGCTTGGCTAGTCCTAGTCCTCAGAATGGTCCTTCCTTGCCTACCTCTGTGTTAGAACCCAAATCTTCTGACAGATGGACAAAGACCACATGGTATATGTTAACTTAGCAGACCACACTGCCTTCCACCAACCCCAAACCTAAGGATATCATTAGACAGCATCTGAGGCCTATAGAGAGGTTTCTCCCATCTTGCTGCAACCTCCCCTCTGAAGCACCCACCCATACATTTCAAACTTGTCTTGATGTATCCCTTTCTTTGTTCTATAAAAAACTATGAGACTGTTTTCATATTGGAACTTGAGGTCACCTAAATCTGGATTCCTGGGCCATGGGCACTCAAAATGACCCCAGAATAAACTATCTCTTACCCCCTTTAAGATGAGAATTGTGGTTTTATTTCAGGGTCGGTACATATGTGCACATGTGTCTTGGCACACACGTGGAGCCAGAGGACAACTTTGGGAGGCAGTTCCCCCCTTTCCACCTTCATGTGGATTCCAAGGACCAACTTCATGTCACCAGGCTTGCTCATCAAGCACCTTCACCCTCTGAGTCAACTGACCAGCCCACAAGACATTTTTTTAAATAATAACTTAGTATTTTCTAATGCAGCAAAATTGCTTACTTTGGAATTTGTTCCGCGTTACATTTTAATTGTACCAAGCAGACTTTTTCTTTTAAGTCATTTTAATTACTAGTTATTAGAAACAAGTCAGTCTTGCTATAATGTGTTTAGCAGTTTTGAGGCCTGGCATTATAAATATTAAACTGTGTTGCTTAGTTAATGTTAAACACACACAAACCAAAAGACATTGCTGCATGGTTTTAGACAGCAAGCATAGTTTCCAGAAGCTTTTTAAAATATAAATCAGAGAAACTGATTATGTTTTCTGGTGTGGGAAGTTCTTCTGTCTTTGTGTTGTTTTTATTGGTTAATGAATAAAGAAACTGCCTTGACCTGTGATAGGGTAGAGTAGAAGTCGGCAGGAAAAACTAAACTGATTGCTGGGAGAAAGAAGGCAGAGTCAGAGAGATGCCATGGAACTGCCGGAGAAAAAGTCGCAAGCCGCCAGTTGGAACCTTGCTGGTAGGCCACAACACTCATGGTAAAATATAAAATAATAGAAATGGGTTAATTGAGCTTGCTAGGAATGTGTTATAGTGATTGGCCAAGCAGTGATTTTATTAATAGTCTCTGTGTGGTTATTTCAGGAGTCGGGGTGGCTGGGAAATGAACCTGGGAGAGACCGAAAAGGTAGAAGGCGCCCTTGAGCCGGGCAATCCCAGCCCAGGAACATCTGAACAGGAAACGTATTGGAAAGTGACTAAGTACAGGGTGACTTTGGGAGGCCAAGGGCATTGGTGGGGCTGCGCCATCCATTGGATTATTCAAGGGACGAGCCAGATAAATAAGGAGGGGGCCGAGGTATGGAGAACAGTTGGCTGCCGGAAGGTATCGCGAGAAGCTGCTGTGGGGAGGTTTAGGCAAGACGACACATAATTTAATTAATGTTTTCAAACTACCACTGTACTCACCCTGTAGAATGGCTATTATTGGGGTGGCGGAGCAAGGAGACATGTAACACATGCTGGAAAGGAAACGGAAGTTCTGAAAGAAATTCTTGTGTGCTACCGGCAGGCATGTAAAACGGTGCAGCTGCTACAGAAAGTGGGGCTTCTCAAAATATTCAAACTAAAATTTTCGTATGAGCCAGCGAGTCGCCTGGGTATAGACTCAAACAGGGGTGCAAAGCAGAACCCTAACGGCATAGCGGCATCACTTACCAAAACCAGAAGCAGAAAGCAATCCAATGCTCATCAGAGGTCGAGCAAAAAGACACAAGGTGGTCAATACACGAACAGGGGGTGATTCGGTCATCCAAAGGAAGGAGTTTTACAACCCAATGTGCTGGTGAGTGTTAGGTCAACTCGACACACGCTAGAGCTATTTGGGAAGAGGAACTCTCAGCTGAGAAAAGGCCTCCATAAAATATGGCTGTCAACACGTCTGTGCTGCACACCGCGCCCCCGGGTCTGCGTTCGGTGCGCTATTACCCAGTCTACGAGCTTCCGGCAAGGGAGCTGGAGGTTAAAATACACAGACACACACAGAGACAGAGAGACAGCGACACGGGTCATCCTGGAATTCCCAAAGAATGCCCCCTTTATTGTGTTCAGGGGCAGATTATATAGAGATAGCCATGCCCCAGCCAAACCCACCAGAAACCACTCTCCTGCCATCAGGAACTCCTGAAGGTCTCGTGCTCAGAGCAGCTGTATAAGGCACTCAGATCAGGGGAAAACAAGAAATTCAGGATCTGAGGTCTCACTGCTCCCAACACGTCTGTAGTGCAACTTCCTAATTAGTGACCCATGTGGGTCGCTCCAGTCCATTACTGGCGGTGCAGCCCTGCGCGGGTGGTCCTGGCAGCTGCAAGAAAGCAGGCTGAGCAAGCCACGGGGAACACATCAGCCAGCAGCACCCTCCACGGCCTCAGCATCAGCTCCTGCTTCCAGGTCCCTGCTCTGACTTCCTTTAACGACAGATTGGGATACGGAAGAGTAAGCTACATAAACCCTTTCCACCCCAAGTCGGTTTTGGTCTTCCTGCCTTTTCGCCGCGATAGATAACCTAGCTAAGACACATTCGTGAAACATGAGGGAAGGCTGAAGATCGCATGGTAAGAAATAAGTCAGGCAGAGAGTGTCTGATCCTTCTCACGCCTGACGTTGTCAGATTCTGTGATAAAATGTACAGTCGTGGTTACCCAGGCTACAGCAAAGGAAGACAGGGAGAGTAACCACCGAATGGGCACAGGGTTGACCGTGTTCAGCGTGGCTTAGAATCTCCTTCCTTTCTTAAGGCGGAATGATGTCCTGTTCCCGTAGCTCCCGCATTCTGTGGAGAAGATGAACACACTCAGCCTACGGAAGTAGATCCCTAAGGGAGTGAGATGTCAATTTTATGGTAATGAGATGCAAATCTTATGGTAAATATTATATATATGCATGCATACAGTGATAACATACATTAGTAAAAATGCCAATCACTTTCTTTTTTAAAAAAATTTATTTATTTATTTATTTATTATGTATACAATATTCTGTCTGTGTGTATGCCTGCAGCCCAGAAGAGGGCACCAGACCTCATTACAGATGGTTGTGAGCCACCATGTGGTTGCTGGGAATTGAACTCAGGACCTTTGGAAGAGCAGGCAATGCTCTTAACCTCTGAGCCATCTCTCCAGCCCCACTTTCAAAAATCCCCATCATCCTGAGGTGTAAATGCTCGCTGGAGGAGGGTAGCCTTGGAAGCAAATCGATCAGCGAGAAGACCTGAGTCACAGCCAAGGAGAGAGGCGAGCCGAGGGGGCGCGGGTCGGCCGCCTCCCTTTCTCTGATGAGACCATTTTCACACCCCCTGTCATGACAACGCGAATGAGTGTCATTTCCCCTTCCCCAAACCAATGGAGGAAAAATACCCTTCTCCTAATGAATTCTGCATTGACTCCGATTATTGAACAAGAAGCAAGCAGGGGAAACAGAGGCAAGTCTGGGTTGTTTGGGGTGGGTATGTGGAGTCTGTGACGTAGGCAGCACTCTCAAAATATATAGGCTTGTCCTGCCGTCCACATGGAGAATTAGATCAGATTTCCAGCTGCTGCATGCGACTAAGACTTTGGAGTCACAAAGAAAGTGTGTAAAACTGCAGGCTCCCCAAATCCTAAGCTTGATTGAACGATAAGCTACACATTAAGACATTTCTGATGGCCAAGTACTTTTCATTTCAAAATATATCATGATCAGCCGGGCTCTGAATTTTACCCTGTGTGTTTTTTGAGTAAGTAGACGCACTTCCTTTTTGACCTGTATAGTGTGTTCACACAGAAAAAAAATCAGTTGTGATTAGTACTGTTTTTAAAATGATGTGTATTCAGGTGTAATGGGGGGTTTGAGGCTAGCCTTGGCTACCTGTTTGAGACCCCACCCCCACCCCATGCCCACTATACTTAATGAACAAGATGAAAGAAAGTTGTTTGCCTGAATATTTGGAAATACACCTTTTCAAGACACAACTCTGACTTCAAGAAACATGCTTTGATTTCCATAGTCTAAGTTGTGATTTTAAAAACTGTCTTTGAAAGGTCTTGGAACAGAACGAACTTGGGCTTGGGAGTATTCTTGGATTTTGGAATACTATGTTTGAAACGGGGTATCTCAGGGATGAGCCCCATATCTAAAGATTAAATTAGCTTACATTTCCTATGAAGCTGTGTACCTAGGTGGGGGGCAACTTTACTCCGTGGTTTAGTGCCCAGTTAAAGTAAAGGGTTTGATCGTTTTCTTCTGACATCGTATTGATTGCCACTCAAAACAGTCTTTGGAAGACTTTTGCCTTATGGATTAGGGATGCCCCACCGTACAGACCACTTCTGGATATCTCGTAAGGAGGTAAGAGCAGCCTCCATTGCAAGCCCTGGGTCTGGCCTTATGGCTATGGTGTCAAATGTCATAAAAACACAGGGAATTTATTTTTCAAGAGTATGTTTGACAGACTGGTTGCAAGGTATAAAACGCCTCCCTTATTGCGGTGCCTGCGCGTGGCGCTGGAGCGTCTCTCCAGGCAGAAGACTCCATCCCGAGTCGCACGGTTCACGTCGCAGATGAAGAGCGGACCACCGAGGCCACGCCTCCGCTTCTCTTCCACTTCTATCAACTCCAGGGCTCATGAAAATCCACGAGCGCACAACTTGGCGGGATATTTCAGTGTGTTACTTCATTCTGCTCTACTCTGCCCTGAAAGGACCATCATTAAATAACCCCCCCCCCCCCGTGCACGAACAAAAATAGCTTCCATTTGCAAAAGAATGTATTTCTGCTTTTTAACTCTCTGACCTCGGAAAGTGATCGCCAAGGAAACAAACTTGAAATGTTGCGTGCGCCTTGTCCACACGGGCGCTTGCTGCTCCCTAATGAATTCACTTTCAGAAATGTTTCTGTCTTGTTCGGTAGCCAAAGTTCTGCAAACTGTCTGAGCCGCAGCAGCAGAAACTGAAAGCGCAAAGGGGGAACGGTCCCCTGAGATCCTCTGCGGACCACGGCGCAACCTTGGCCGGCTCCTCAGGAAAGTTTTGCCTCTAATTGAAAGCACACATCCTCTTAATATCTTTGCCAGCTGCGAGGCTGAGACCCTGCACCTGGGAGCAGGAAAGAGCGCTGGATGGTTTTTTTAGTCTGTGGGCTTGAGAAACGGATATTTCTACATAGCTGCTCTAATCTAACAAATAAGTCACTAAATTGACAGTTTCTGAGAGTTCTAAAATAGAGCAAGCTGGGAGTCGCGCTGGAAAGTTAACTTCGGCTCAGTTAGCTAGGAGAAGGATTTCATTCATCTCCACGTTTAGAAACGCAGCAGGCAGAAGTGCGATTTCATTTTTATTGTGTTTCCTTGGGAACCTAATTTAAATCACATAACAACTTCTAGCTTGACCTGGAGCTCCACTCTCTGTGAGCAAATGGTAATTCTTCTTCAAAGACTCGGACTGGAGTGACTAGCTTCAGAATGAGGAGGCATAAAAGGCTCCCTTAAATAAAGTGTGGCAGAAAATACTGGCAAGGAATTTTATCCTAAATACTTGGCAAGCCAAGAAGTGATTCTCTATTAATGTTTGAGACCACTAAATGTCTATTCCAAACTTCTTATGAAATTGCAATGTGACACCCGAGTAGAAGACTAAATAGCTCTACAAATATCAGGAACTGTCTTTTGTAGATATTTCCTCCCAAAAAATAATTGTTTTTTTTTTTTTTGTTAAAATAGTACAAAATCTGTGCCTCAAATTTTATTCCCAAGTGAATATTTTGGGGATCAAACCGCATTACTGTTAATCTTTCAGGGCACACTGACCTCTAAAGTCTATTAAAGTGATGGCATTATTTTATGCATTATGAAGGGGCCAGCTACTCTGAAGCCATAGCTGGTCTCATCCATTTCTGCACACGGGAGGAAGAGCATCTCCTCCCCCCATCCTTTCAGAAAGAAAGACTTGAACGTGAGGTCAGGATCTCCCACAGATGTGAGATTAGCATCGAGGAAGAGACACAATACCTAAGGCAAGCCATGGCCTGTTTCCTAGCACGAACGTCGTAAGCTTCAGGCTATAGGAGGACTGAACGGGACAAGCATCAGCTGAGGGGCCACGGAAGGTGAAGCATCCTCGGGATGCAGGAGATAAAGGATGCGAGAATGGTGCTATCTTAAGGCCAGGCTCTTCTACACACTGCTCAGTCTGTCCCCAGCCTCTACCCACCCCTGAGTCAGCAGAGGAAGTAGGGGATTGAGGGAAGGGTGTGGCCAGGAAAACCATTTGGCCAGGTCTCCAAGAGTCCCAGGGATGCCTGGGGTGGAAGTTTCCCAATGTGGAGAAACAGTCCTAGCGTGAATTATATGTAAAATTGACAGAATAGATGTTTCCTTCCAATTCCAGGACTTTGAGCCATCTAAGAAACTGACACTTAGCCTACACATAAAACTACTGGAAACACATGCTGTATTATTCATTGTATTATGTTTGGGTTGTTGGAGTAAAAGTGTCTCCTTCCTTCTTCTTTCCTTCCTTCCTTTCTTGCTTCCTTCCTTTCTTTTCTTGCCTGTATTTTCCAATTCAATAAGTAAAACATATTTCTCTGGAACTAAAAAAACAATGCTTGACTTCTATCCTCCCCTTCGACAACTGGTACCACATTCCAGAAGTGTTATTCAAACCGAGGTGGCTGAGAATAGTCTATGTACCGGGACCCCGAGTCGGGGAAGGGTTCACCGCAACCATAAAGCTGAGAAATGGTGCCCCTGCGGTGGTATGGAAGGAAGCTGGGTGCCCTGGGCTGGAAGTACACCAGTGGCCACAAGACACAGCACCAAGGACCCCAGAAGCCAGAGAGAGCAGGTGAATCCACTCTGAGCTCCATGGTTCGTCACTAAGGGCTCTCAGCTGACAGTGACATGATGGAGTTTTTGTTTTTACATTGTGGGGAGAAAGTGAGGGGATGAAATCAATGATCTTGTAACCCATGGTCACTTAAGGGTCTTTGCAGCTTTCGGGGAGCAGGGCTGTGCTGCCAACGGAACTGGAATGGACCAGTCTTTAGAAGTTACAATAAACGAACTGACCCCAGTGATTGAAACAGACAGGCAGACTCCTAGGGTGATTACTCAGTCATGTCAACTGCTTACTGGACAAGCATCAAGTTCTGAAATCAAGTCTCCAGCATCCCCATAAAGGGCTGGGGCATGGTGACGCACACCTGTAAGCCCAGTAAGCCCAGTGCAGGGAAGGTGGACACAAGGCTCACTGGGCAGCCAGCGTAGCTTCTCTCTGAGCTTCAGGGTCAGTGAAAGACTATCTCAAGGATCCATCAAGAGGAGAGAAAATAAATGCACTATGAAATAGTGAGCCAGGGGAGTGTTATGCAGGACAGAAAATGAATAAATTACAGTGGTACCCAAAATCATGGGTTGATATGGCCACCATATGGAAAAAGTTCATCCCAACCAACAACTGCAGTTGGCCCTTTTTGTAAAGTTGAAAATACACCTTTCAGGATACTAAACAGGTACCGCAGAACTATTCAGAACTGGAGGGGGACTGAGAGGACGAACAAGGAAGTCTGAAGATGGGCATTCCACGTCACCCGACGTCACCTGTGGCCACAGACACGGGGTGACTGAGAACCAGGAAAACCGGCAGGCTGGGATTAAGAGGGAGACTGTTTCCAATTCCAAACTTGTGTTGAGAGGCACGGATTTATAGATGTAGCTTGAAAACAATAAAAAAAGAGCCCATATGGGTCTTTTCTAGTGCCGCAAGATGTCACACATCACGCTGGTGATTAATCTGGGTCAGCATACCTGAGGCTCATGGCCAGGGAAGGATGTGGGAGAGAAATCAGGCCAATTCTTCAAGGACTGAGAACGGCCACATGCCACCTGATACCGATCATCCAGCTCAAACTCAATGTTTGAGACAGAGGGCAGAAGGTGTTCCCAATGACAGAGCCAGAGGCTGAAGAACAAAGTCCTTCTGTAAGGCAGTTTGGGGCACTGTTAAAGACCGGCCCAAGGGTATTCCACCAACCCCCACCCCTTGTCTTTCTTCTGACCTCTTTCTGGGCCAGAGACTCTTCAGTTCATCACTGTGGGTTGTTTGGGGGCCACGTGATTCTCAAGATCTGCTATTCTGGCTTCATATCAATCCTTTAGCATTCCACGGAAATGCTGAAATGACCTTCCTAAGGTTGCATTTGCTGTGCTATTTCCATCAGTGTGGCTATATAGCTGCTGTCATCCTATCGTGATTAGAGTCACCAAGCTGACAGCCGGGCCCCCAATGCAGGCTTGGCAGGTTTTCTGGTTCTTGATCGTACACAGCGGAATACGGTGTTTTCTCTTCTTCCTATAGGACCTGCCCTATTGAGTCTCCCTTCGCTGATTTCAGTTCATTGATCAAGATCAAGTTGTATTTTAAGAACATCTCATAACTATTATATAATTTGTCCCTGGTATTTATCATTTTCAGGTACACCCCATTAAAACAATGTCCACTTTCACCTCCAATTGCTTGGAAACACGTGGAGGAAATGGAAACAGACACTCGGCTGTGGGTCAGGAACGTTGTCAAACATTACAGCAGATGAGGTAGGGGCAGCCTGAAGTGACCCCTTTCTCCATGCGAGAACTCTCTCAGTGGCTTGGCTTTCAGCCTCCCTGACAATCCAGACATTCTACGGATCCTGGAGATTATAGTAATGAAATGTTTTCCCAGGAACCGGATTTGGCCACATTCCCTCCCACAGGAATCCTTTTAAGAAGACTCCGTGGCTCTGTACCGTGGTGCCTCGATCAACACCGGCAGGGCTGTGTCTCCTCAGCCGGCCCGGAACTCCGCTCAGAATGGGGCGGGCCAGCTGGCAGCCGATTGACAATCTTTCTTCTAGATTTCCATCTACTCCTTGATTTGACAACTTCATTAATACACTTGATTGATTAACCTCTTCATTTATGTAAGTGGCTGCCTAGAGTGTCATATGCATTCAGTTTATCGTGCTTTGGGGTCTACAAGCCCTAAACCAGCTGCCCGAGAGCTCGCTGTGGTCCCTGCCTCCTGTGTTTCAATCCTTTTCCCTTCCCGGTGTGGTTGCTCCTCTCGAAAGGGAAGACGACAATGACTAGGCAAGCCAGCACCTGTAACTTATGAGCTCGGTGTGTTGGAACTTCACCGGCTAAGCGGTAAGGGATGTTAGACCTGAGTTCCAACCATGACAGGAGGTTGGAAGGGAGTTAGAGAAAAGCCAGAGCAACTTGTCTCCACAGATACAGCCTCCCCGTGTCACAAGTGGGACTCTCAGATGGTCAAGGGAATAGCTTAGTGGTCATGTCCTGCCCTGCCCCAGCTGAGGCCAGCAGGACGAGGTGCCCCTTAAATGCCTGTGAGGATGCCGCCGAGAGCCTTACTTGTGGGATCCTGGCAATTACATGCTTTGAAAAGAATGGGTCCCTACATCTGTAAGACCTCCGAACAAAATGCCTTGCAAAAAGTGAGCCCCAGAATTCTTAACACTGCCTCGCATGGGAGACAGATCTGTACTACGTGACGTGCTGGGATCTTGGTAAGCTCCAAGGAAAGTGTTCATTGCTGGTGAAGTCTCAGCAGGAAAACCGGTGTGTCTCTTGGCAAAGACGAGCAATGTGGGTGGCAGGAGGCAGGGATGGGTCTTGCATTTCTGGTAAGGGGTCTCAAGCCCTAGTGACAAGTCACGGTAGAAATTTCATGAGGAATTGGACTCACATCAAGTTGGATTTGTCCATGTTCTATGGTTGTGGAGAGACCAGGATTTATCCCTACTGCTTATTCTGGCTTCTTGGAACCCATTCTCTTTGGAGGGATACCTTGCTCAGTCTTGATATAGTGGGGAGGGCTTGGTCCTGCCTCAAATCAATGTGCTAGACTTTGTTGACTTTCCTTGGGAAGCCTTACCCTCTCTGAGGAGTGGGTGGGGAGTGGGTGAGGGGTAAGTTGGGGGGAGCAGGAGAAGGGGAGGGACCGGGAACTGGGATTGGTATGTAAAAATGAGAAAAGATAGTGCCAACAGTGTTCAAGGAAAGACATCACCAAGAAGATCAAAGAGCATCCCACCACTCAACTTGTCCTTGGTAGGGCCCCCTCTTCTACCGACAGCTGAGCAGAGAGACCCAAGGGGGTGGCAGAACTGTCCACGGCTTGCCTGCCAACCCCAACTGTGGTTCTTTAAATAGAAGTATGACGGTGATACTAAAAAGTGTACCGTTTTAAAAAAGCCTATTTGCAGACGTTATTATTCTGGTCTAATGAGCTGTAGATGCTGGGGAACAGGAAAAAAAATGGTGAAGTCAGTGGGATCCCAGCGCAGTTCTTAATAAACCACTCGAAGCATCGCCAACAAAACCATTGACCGTAAAGTCGGCAAGATGGATGCGACTCGCGGAAAGTCTTATATATGTAAAAAAGCGCTATTGTGTCTTCCCAAAATACTTAACATCAGACACACGAAAGATTTACAGCCTTCCAAACACGGAGCCTGTTAAAGATAATGCAGGAAACAAAATTGGGTGTCCTTGGTAAGGGTTGTACTTTATAGTACTCTTTGGGAAGGAAATTATTAAAATGGTAATTTTAGCTTTCTCAGAAATGGCTGCTTTCTTCATTGGCAGAGCCCCTCATTCACGAACACCTCACTTTGTGTCGAAATGCTAATTTTCCTGGCTTAGCAATGGACCTTGCGGTAGGCTCACTGATAATTTTACAAAACGCTTCCTAGGCGGCACTGTGCACATCCTGCCTGTCCTGTCAGAAGGCAGCACCCCTCCCTGCCTTTTCTCCCCTTTCTGTCACAGAGTTCAGCTCCCCATGAGTGTTTTACCCAGTGGCCTGGCCACCTATTGGTCGACGTCACCTCACCTGCACTGAATACTTCCCTGGCACCTGGCCACTGCCCTCTTCTCCTGGTCTATAATTTCTGTTGCATTTGGTAGCTCTCCCTCATCTGCCAATGCTACTCCATTCTCCTGAAACCCAGTTTATAGCAGAGGGAAGATGAATGTGTCCTCTCTTCCTTTGAATTGCCAGCCTTCAGAGTAATGAACGGAGCCCTGGTTCCTCTTGTTCTAGGTCAACCCGGACCACCCAGCCTACAGCGTATTTATCGCTTTCCTGCTAATGCATATTAATGAGTATTCGGTCACCGGCGTGATGCAAAACCTGTTCCCTGGCTCTGTTCAGCTCTTCTTTGTGTTTGAGTAGTATGTGGGAGCCAAAGAAAGAGGCTGAGCCTGGGTAATCTTAAGTTAAAACCCCGAGGAAAGCAGGTACTTTCTTGTCCCCTGTTCATCACCATCAGTGATCATCTTCCTGATTCTCACTGTCTGCAAACGCTACCTGGATGCCCAGAGCCGGGTCAAGCCTCCTTCACTCTGCAATGCCTACCGTCTCTGAAATAAATCTCCCCATGTCTGGGCACAGCTTGCTACTGCCCTTCCCTCTTTCAGTTGTCAACTACAGAGATAGATGAGCAATAAAGTTCTCCAGCTGAGCCCCGAAGAGGCCGCTGTTAAACTTTTGTACGCAGAATAGGAGCGCATCACGGTGCAGCGGAAATGCTCAGGGTCTTCACAATCTCAACCCAGCCATATTTTACCTCCAACTGTGAACTGTGTGCATACTCCCGTTCATCTTTGGACCTCTCGCTCCTACCATGGCTCCTCAACCACGAATAAACAGTGAGAAGAATGAATGGCAGTTTTTTTATGGATCAGAGCTAGTACTGTGTCTCACAGACACACCGGTCTGTGTCAGAACCTATACCAGGGAAAGAAGAAAGCCCCGCCTTTGGTCAAAGATCCCTCAACTGCAACCTACCTAGGCCTTGGAGAAGGAAGGGTGGGAGTGGCGGGCGCCCCCTAGTGTTCACACGCTTTAAACCCAGTAATTGTTTTCCAGCTTCCAAGGAATGAAGTTGTTCATGATTATACTGGCACTTCCATAGCCTTGGCTGGAACTTCGCTCGACTCTAGAGGTGTCCCCAGTTGTCCATGGAGATGTCTCCAGCTAGATCCTTGAGCATCTGAGGATAGGGAGCCTGAAATGGCCCTATCCTATAGCCATACTGAGGAATATCTTGCATATCACCATAGAACCTTCATCTGGCCGATGGATGAAGCTATAGACAGAGACCCACATTGGAGCACTGGGCTGAGCTCCCAAGGTCCAAATGAGGAGCAGAAAGAGGGAGAACATGAGCAAGGAAGTCAGGACCGTGAGGGGTGTGTCCACCCACTGAGACGGTGTGGCTGATCTAATGGGAGCTCACCAAGGCCAGCTGGACTGGGACTGATGGAGCCTGTGATCAAACCGGACTCTCTGAACGCGTCAGACAAGGAGGGATGACTGAGAAGCCAAGGACAATGGCGCTGGGTTTTGATCCTACTGCATGTACTGGCTTTGTGGGAGCCTAGCCTGTTTGGATGCTCACCTTACTAGACCTGGATGGAGGGGGGAGGACCTTGGACTTCCCACAGAGCAGGGCACCCTGACTGTTCTTTGGACTGGAGAGGGAGGGGAAAGGGGAAGGGGGGAAGGGGAGGGAAATGGGAGGAGGGGAGGAGGTGGAAATTTTTAAGTAAAAATAAAAAAAAATACCTTGGAACGAATGAAAATGTAATAAAACATTTCAAGCAAAAAAAAGGAGTAAATATAACAGAGTCAAAAGCAACCAAAGGGGATAAAAACTTCTTTTTAACCACAAGTTAATCTAACTTAACTGTATTTCCTATTCCCTATGGCTCCAAGCACCGAAATGAGCAAGGATCGTCGCACTAAGAATTAAATAGGCTTGGGTGAGAGGAAGTGTGCCAGCAGAGGGCAGTGTGGAGCCCGTGTCCGGAAACTGCCAGACGAGACTTCTGTCAACTGCATTGTGGTTTTCCTCACAGTAGACCAAGGGTTTCCTAAACCCTAATCTCTGCTGAAAGTAGAAAAATAAAACCTATCAGGGTTGCGAATGGCTCCAAAGAGAAAAAAAGAGAGAAAGGCCCTAGCTACTCATTAATATCAGTCTAAGCCCACAGTGGCCTCAGTGGCCATGTTCCTGTTGTCTGGAGATGGGCAGAGAAGAGAAGAAAGGAAGGACAATACGTCTGAGCAATATGTCTGAGGTCTTTGAAGCCAATCACTTAAAAATAAAGTGTACCCATACAGACTCGGTTGGTTCCTTTAGATGACATCTAGTCACCTCAGTCAATGAAGTCAGGCACCAAATTCGGCTGTCACCATAAAGAGACAAATCGTTTGACGATACTGTTACTATGTGAGTGTTTCAAAGCTTCTCATCCTTGAGCTCTTATGGGCTTTATCAGAAGAGTTTGTGCTTCTTGGCATTCATGTTTCTCTTATTTTATTACAATAACTGAACATTACCACGTCAAACCCAGCAGGAGCTGGCAGGATCTTTACAAGAATAGACTTTCAGAACCAGAGTCAGGAAAGAACATTATCTAAAACCCAGTTCAGACATATCCCATGTCTGTTACTGTGGGGGAGGAGCTGAAAGTGTGGAGTCTGGAAGCAGACTCGCCTCTATGTTTCCTGAAAGGCACACATTCTAGGGATGGGGCACCAGGAAACAGAACCCCAAGCACCCCTTTCCCAGCAAAAGTACAGTTTCAGGGCTGACGTAATCAACTCTAAGACAACACCTGGTATAGCACAGCGCTTATGCAGCCCCTCCACACAGGTTGAGTTGGGAATAGGAAGGACCTGCACTTCCTCTGTTCTGGACCACTTGGGTCATAGCAATGCCAAGCCAGCATCTAAAGTTATCACCATCAGAACCGTGGTTTAAAGAATTCTCTACTAAGCCAAATCCTGTGCATTTTTTTTTTTTTTGGTGTGGCAGTCAAATAGTAACCCGATTTCATTGATCTTTTCTCTTTCGCTAAAAAGAATAACAGATAAGACTTGTATTTGAAGGGAATAGACAGCTTTAAGAGTCAAATAATGGTTTATATAACACAGACTGAGCCGGCGAAAGATGGCCCTCAAGAACTCTTGGGGAACGATGAATTAGCAGAAAATATGACTATGATATAATTCATTACTAGCCACCCATGACAAAAATGCTGCTTCTGTGTGACTTTTGTATAACTGTGTTCTTGAGAGACCACGCAAGTCCTTTTCCCCTCCATAAATAAAGTATTACACATTTTCCTGTGGTAGCCATATTTTTTTACCCGCATCCCTTCTCTCTGGCTTCCAGGCTCGGGCCTTACAATGCGATGTTGTAAAAGAGGATTTTTCCAAGCAGAAGATAGCTCTGTGTGGTGAGCAGAGAAATAATTGGTAAGTGTGTGTGGAGCTAGACTGCCTAGCTTGGCTTCATCCCTTGCCCTGTTCCTTACGGAACTAGGAAAGTCTCTCTCCTTAGACGTCCACTTTCATACGTAAAATAGAGTGGAAGACCGGAGCCCATAAAGCTATGAGCATCATATAAGCTATTCATGTTACAATCACATCTGGCACACAGGGGGGCCTTCATACGTATCACCATGCCGTGGACGTGTAGGGGATATCAACTGCAAGGTGCCTAATTGTCTCAGGTTAGATTATAGGTGTCCGCACTTGGTATTTCCAAGAATTTGATGGTCATTTTCCCCGAATGAGCTGACTTGACCTGCTGACTTGTGACTTTGCTGCTTGCTTGTGTCTAATCTGGATTTTCTACACTGCTTAGCTGCCCGCGTTTGTAAAGCTTTTCCTAAGAATGTCCGAATTGTCCAGGGCCGTGTCTATAATCAATTACTTCTTTTACGTAATCTCACGACGATGACGGTGACACTCGTTGGGATGTGGCACAATGTGGTGGACCCTTCCCCCTTTTCCACGGTAGCAAAATCCCCATTCAGACATCAAGACAGGAGAAAGAGCTGTTGCTTTAGGCTTACGGATTTTCTCACACAAAAAGATGTGTGTCAAGACCAAAAAAAAAAAAAATGGGTTAGTGTGTAAGTAGGGGAAAGCCATGAACACGTTGCTCGCATCCCTGCGTTTAGTTTCACTGCTGCCAACGTCAAATCTGAGACACAGGCAGGATTGGTACCCAGCTGCCGCCTGATAGCCTTCCAAAGGCTCCTCACTGCCTAGAATAAAATGTCCAAACTCCTTCTCAGACCCCAAACTGGAGGCAATGTGGCCCCCACTCTACCTTTGGAAGTCCACTGCCACCCCGTTCCTCCTCTGCATCGAGTCAGACTTCTGGATTCATCTCCTACTTGCTTTTATTCCTTTCTGTGTAGCGTTCCAAGGACTGGAACACCTTCCTCGGCTGGCACACTTGCTTCTCCCAGGGTTAACGGTTATGCTGGTGGGTTAGGCTCTGTGGGCTTGCCGGTAAAGTTAACCACTTCCTCCTCCTTTCCGTGCGGGGGAGGGGTGACTTTAAATACAATGTCAGAGATACCAGGGGGACTCAAAACAAACATCAATTCTACCCACTGTGTTGCATATACTCAAAAAGAGATTTAGATACTATTGTTTCCAATAGGAAATGCATCTATGATCCAAGATCACTTAGAAAGCTTGAAAGGCGTTTTTAAAAGAACTGAAGAGTCCTTCACTTTGCAGTAAACTGCCAGAGTCAGGGAGCACTTTAATAAAAGGGACAGCACACAGAAAGGCCTGGTGGCAGGAAACAGCACCCATGGGAACAAGCTGGACGGTCATAGGAGCTGGTGTGTAAGACCTAGTGGGGTACTGGAGTCGGTGGCTTTGGGGACCTACCCAACGGGGTTTCCTCTTGTGACTTAATCTACGCCAACTAGTCCTCTTCACTATCTAGAAGAGGAGAATGTGGAATTTCCAGAAAGTGCCAAATGGACTTCATCACCAGAATACTGAAAAACATCTCCTGCTGTATGCTTCCATCTTGTTTGAATTTATTTCCATCATGGTCTCAGCCCGCAGCTCACGAGTTAGGGAGCTCTATCCTGCTCTAGGTCTGCTCCTGCTTAGAAAACGGCCCAGTCTGTTCTCACTGTCGAAGGGAATCCACACATTCCTGATGGCATCACAGCCAGCACCCTGCCACACACACACACACCCAGTGCCCAGCAGAGAGCCTAGAAACAAATTCTGGGAAAACCAAGGAGTCAGACCTTACGCTGAATTGGTTTCTTCACAGTATTCTAGTGCTGTCGGTCTTGTGAAACGGAATACGTTGCTGTGAAAGTAATTGTTTCCCAAAGTCTAAAGAGTCATTGGTCAAGCCCCTTTTATAGTAAAAGTAAGAGAGATGTTTGATTTCTCAGAAGTCACCCCAAAAGCAAGACATTTCCTAAGGGGTGCGGTGTCACTTAAGAAACAGCTTCATCGCCGGGCGGTGGTGGCGCACGCCTTTAATCCCAGCACTCGGGAGGCAGAGGCAGGCGGATCTCTGGGAGTTCGAGGCCAGCCTGGTCTACAAGAGCTAGTTCCGGGATAGGCACCAAAGCTACAGAGAAACCCTGTCTCGAAAAACCAAAAAAAAAAAAAAAAAAGAAACAGCTTCATACTTAAATCCTGTGTACGTCACAACCACAGTTAGAATGTGTAATAACGTCTATTTATCCTACAACCTCACAGGTAATCCTTCTCGGGGCTCATCAGTGACAGCTGTGGCCAAGAATACTTGTGCTCTATGTATTTTATTTCCTAATCTCAGCAAAGTGAAATTCTGTGAAAAACGAAGAATCCCTCGGAGTGAGACATCTGCATCTCTTTTATCCGCTTGACTTATGCCGGCACGAGTAAGAGACGTTCATTTCCACCTTGTGGCTGGGGAACATTAGCGAGTCGTAACTAATTTTAGTGCTGGTTGCAGGAATGACGGATAGGGCGGCAGGAATTCTAAAGACGAGCCGGGGATCAAAGCAGTCCGTCACTCTTGATAGAATCAGAACGGAACTTTCCGTTCTCCTCCAGGGAAGTAGGGAAGAGAGGGAGCAGTCCCTGTCCGTTCTAAAGCTCAGGCTTTTGTGCTTTTATGAAATGTCTTCTGGGACTTCTTCTCTGGCCATTCGGGACACGGAGAAGGTGGAGCCGGCGCTGCCGGGAAGGCGGTTTGTGTCACCTGGCTTTCTGAGTGCTATCAAAGGGGCGGCTGTCACCTGTTCGCCCACATCAGACTCTCCAATCAGACAACGCACCTCGCTGCTCCAGCTACCTGCAGACTTCAGCTTCAAGTTCACAGTTCTTATTAAAGGAGCCCCGTGCAAGCGTTGCTTAGATACTAAAACCTCCAACTTGTAGTGCTTCATCCTTCTGGCTCCTTCTGTTAGGTCTTTATGTCCCTATAACATCCAATGCTCGACCTGGAATTTGGCTGCAGGGAAAGTGAATTCCCTTCCCACAGAAATGGGAAGCTGGGCCACATCTTTCTCCCGTTAAATCATCATTCACAAGTAGATTTTGCGATTCTGGAACAACAGACTCCGTATTTTATATCCAACAGTGACTTCCTTTGCTCCCCATGTCTGGGTTTCCTTCTGGACTGCATCAGCCAAAAGATGAGGTCTTCAAACCACTCCTATAGAATTATGGAACTATGGATATTCTCTGTAAAGCAACTAAAAACAAACGCTTAAAGACTGCAAAAGTATTTTTTGGAGCAAGATCTAGTAAATTCAGCTCTCTCCTGAGCTGCCTCTGTATCATTTATGACGAGTGAGTGGTACCCTTAGCTACAAGGACAAAAGCAAACACTGTCTTTGAGGATCACTGTATAGTCCCGTAAACCCTTGTGCTGGCATTCTGAATAAGAAACCACCAGTTCCATGCACGGGCTAGGGGCATGGAGACTACGCTGTGAATAGCTCATCAGCCAGAAAACACAATGCAGGCTTTCCTGCAAGCTGCACCTGGAAAAGCTTTAGCACAAGCCTGCAGTAACCCGCCTGCTTGCCCCACCACATGTTTGCCTTGAAGCGATAGATTTCCGTTGGCAGGCAAAGAAGGAATTTTATAATCTTTTGCATTGAGGTGTTTTATTGAAATGTTTACCCAGGAGCTCAGGAGGGGTAAAAAGAGAGGAACATGAAAATTACGGAAAACGACAAAAGTTCTACAGCAGAAGTCACTAAAAGGGCAATTTTATCTATTTGGAAAAGCTGCCTTGTGGAAATAGCGCTGTGTTTTGAAGTCAGCCAGTGTTTGCTCCCCGGCTGTCATGACGCTGATTTTGTGTGTAGTTTTCAACTTTCTCATTTGAAACAGCAGGGACTGAACATTTGGCCATGGACTGATTTTTAAGGTGGAGGAAAAGCACAGCAGGGCGAGAGTTTCCTGCTTCTGTCCTCGTCACCAGCAGGACTCTCTCTTGGCAGCAGGAGCCTTTTTAAAACTCCACACCTGCCAGACAGCACTGAAGCACGCCACCTGCTCAGAGAACACTTAGCCCCGGGATGCGTGGAGAGCTCCCTTCCCCGCACCCGTGAAGCAATATCCGCAGCTTGCCCTATGATACCTCCCTGCTGTTCTGTCAGCGCCTGCGCGGGTGCAGGGCCCATTCCCAGCAGGAGCGGATTCAGCCCTGCTCCTTGTTCAACAGGCTGGGAAGGAACTGGACTCTTGCGGTGAATGCTAGGATCACATGACAAGAAAAGAATATATGTTCATGAGTTTATGTTGGAAATGCAGACATGTGTGGTTTTTGTCGGGGATGATAGTGATGGTGTGTGTCTGTGTGTGTGTGTCTGTGTCTGTGTGTCTGTGTGTGCACGCACTCACGCACAAGCAACACAATAAAATTAAAAGCATGGCTATTGCTCGGGCCTCTTTCACATCCGTTTCTGGGAAAAAACAACCAATCCTGATTGTGTTTTCTGACAAAAACACCTTCAAGAACATCACAGTAGGCTTGGTTCAAGGTCACACGGAAGGTCAGCCTCTTCCTATTTCATCAGGGATGCCTGAGAAAAGTCTGCAGGTCCTACCCCTCACAGCCACAGGAATCTGTGGCTCAGCAAGGCACCCCTCCTCCCCACACCCGGACTCTAACGCAGGTGAGGAATCGGGAAATGATTAACTGCCAATCTTAACGCTCTCTCGGGTGGCAGCAAGTGACCTCTTATCTTCAATCATAAGCCAGTCCTGGAGCTCCTGCTGAGTCGCTTCTGCAGCAGCGGAGAGGTAGCTCATGATAATTTATTCAGAAAGCAGTGAAGGGATATTAGCAATGATGTTTTACTTAGGAAGGTATTAAATTATAGAGGTAAATCCGTGAACCGTATAGCCATGAGAGGTGAAGGGCTTAGTTGGAGCGAGAAGTACCCAACTAGGGTTGGAAGGAGGGGAGCCGGAGAAGCAAGACCAAGCGGGAGAAGGGTGTTTGCCGACCTTCTCCCCCAAAGCACCAGAATTAACCAGCACCAGCCAGTTCGCATGGGAAGGTTAAGGCAGGGCAGGAGGAGCAGCCAGCGCAGGAGGGTAGGGTGGGTCAGAACGTTTGGTCATGGAGCTGGTGACTTCAATCAATTCCCTAAAGTTGTTAAATCTCAGTTTCCTGTCAGCTCAGGGATTATAGGGACTTTGGCCACAGGCTATTTTGCAGACATTAGTCCTCATAAATGGGGGATGTAGTGGCTTCCACGCAAGCCAATGTCACTCCAAAGTCAAACACTCTTCCATATCCTATGCCAGAGGTGTGGGTGTGGGGGCAAGGGGAGAAGCGGTACCGGAAGCCATACCTGTGAAAACGTACTACCTCTACCTTCCAAACTGAGAGAAGCATCTCAGTGTAGGGCCAGCCTCGTTTACAAAGCATGGGCTGTTCCAGCCAGGAATCCTACACTCAGTAAGCCAAACACAGTGAGTGAGCTGTAGGCTTACACACGTCTATTGACCCAGGAAATGCTTCCGCCGGTTTCCCATAGAGGTGTCCCTTCTTGACCTCTTCCACACTACATCCCCAGAAAAAGTCCTCCTTATAAAGAAATACCAATTATGAGTCTTTCCTATCAAATACTATAAAATTTGTGATTAGGACAAAGAATTAAAGTCACTCTATTTCCCCACCTTCTAGATCTTCTGTGGGAATGTTTTGATGCTCTTTATCCAGTAAAACTTTTGTCCACACAAAGACTGCTGGTTCTAGTCCAGGGGTGTGATGCCCTGGACCAGTGACCTTTGACCTCTTTCCCCTTCCTCCTTCACTTCCTGTGCAGCCATTCTTTTCAGTCAAATGAATAAGACCGTGAGGTCAGACCCCAGCCGATGGGGAAAACACACAGCTTCCTCCTCAGTGAGACCAAAAGTCAAGACCATGACCTGTCTCCCAGGGCTCACTCCCCCAAGCACACTCTCTTGAGCAAGGGTGAAGTTTGCCTTGATGAGACAAGATCTTTCCCTGGGATCTGGGGCTCTCCATTAGTCTGGTCTAGAGGAACATGGAGTCCCAGGGACCTCTCTGTATAAACAGCAGAATACAAGAGATGGAAGAGAGAATCTCAAACGCTGAGGATACAGAAGAGGAAACAGACTCATCAAAGAAAACATTAAATCTAACAAAAGTTTAACACAAAAAATCCAGGAAGCCGGGCGGTGGTGGCGCATGCCTTTAATCCCAGCACTTGGGAGGCAGAGGCAGGCGGATCTCTGTGAGTTCGAGACCAGCCTGGTCTATAAGAGCTAGTTCCAGGACAGGCTCCAAAACCACAGAGAAACCCTGTCTCGAAAAACCAAAAAAAAAAATCCAGGAAATATGGGACACCATGAAAAGACCAAATCTAAGAATAATAGGTACAGAAAAAGAAGAAGTCCAACTCAAAGGCACAGAAAATATTTTAACAAAATCATAGAAGAAAACTTTCCCAACCTAAAGAAAGATATGCCTATGAAGATACAAGGAGCTTACAGAACACCAGAGAGACTGGATCAAAAAAAAGTTCCTTACCACATAATAATCAAAACACTAAACATACAGAATAAAGAATGAATATTTAGAGCTGCAAAGGAAAAAGGCCAAGTAACATATAAAGTAGACCTACCAGAATCACACCTGACTTTTTAATGGAAACAATGAAACCCAGAAGTTCCTGGTCAAGCATTATGCAGACATTAAGAGACCATGGATGCCAGCCAAGACTACTATGCCCAGCAAAACTTTCAATCACCATACATGGACAAAACAAGATATTCCACAACAGAACCAGATTCAACCAACTCCTAGCCACAAACCCAGCCATACACAAAGTACTAGAAGGAAAACTCCAACCCAAGGAAGTTAGCTACATCAACAAAAACACAGGCAATAGATGATCTCACAGCAGCAAATCCCAAAGAAGAGAAAAACACAGAAATTAACATCACCAGCAATGATAAATAAAATAACAGGAGATAGCAATCACTGGTCATTAATATCCTGTAATATAAATGGACTCAACTCACCTGTAAATAGGCACAGGCTAACATATTGATATGAAAGCAAAATCCATCTTTCTGCTGAATACAAGAAACACACTCCAACCTCAAA
Organism: Microtus obscurus; assembly: GCA_963919715.1. Classification (NCBI taxonomy): domain Eukaryota; kingdom Metazoa; phylum Chordata; class Mammalia; order Rodentia; family Cricetidae; genus Microtus; species Microtus obscurus. The sequence goes on from CAWTZC010000381.1 coordinate 3,126,556, forward strand.
GACAGACATTGCCTCAGAGTAAAGGGTTGGACCATAACCCAAAGGTATGTTGTTAAGGGATGAGCCTTTGAAAGACGATTATGTCCCAAGGACAAAGACTTCATGCAGGGCCATGGTACCTGACAAAAGAAGCTCCAAGTTGTCTGCTTGCCCAGCTACAATATGGTGACAAAGCAAGAAGGTACCCTCTTCAGATACCAAACATGTGTGCCACCTTCATCTTGGACCTCCTGTTCACTAGCATAGGGGAAGACATTTTGTTCCCTATTAAATACATGTACTAAGGTGTGATTTTTTTTTATCATGGGTCAAACAGGCTAATACTGTGGGAAATGCTCTCGTACACTGTAAAGATTTGTCACTCATATTGGTTTAAATAAAATGCTGATTGGCCAATAACCAGACAGAAAGTATAGGCAGGATGACCAGACTAAGAGAATTCTGGGAAGAGGAAAGGCAGAGTCAGTCATCAGCCAGATACAGAGGAAGCAAGATGAGAATGCCTCACTAATAAAAAGTATCAAGCCACATGGCTAACATAGACAAGAAGTATGTGTTAATTTAAATTGTAAGAGCTAGTTAATAATAAGCCTGAGCTAATAGGCCAAACAGTTTTTAATTGTTATAAACCTCTATGTGTTTCTTTGGAACTGAATGGCTGAGGGACCAGGTGGGACAGAAACTTGGGTCTACAGGCTAAGATAGAGATTTGCTGGGAATATTATTCTTTAAAGCAAGTTTTGCCTGATTTTAATAAATATAGAGAACTTGGAAAGGTTTTTAAACTTTGCTTTAAGATAATCTGAATTACTTGATCTTTAAAGTTTTAATAACTCTAGGCCTCTCCTGGACCTCATAGTGGAGAATCCTGACTTTTCTATTACTTAACTTTTTTACTTTTAAAATGGTCTATTTAGGTTTTCCATTACAAGTTTATTTATGGGCAGTTAAACAAATTCTTTCATTTTTGAGCGGTTCTTCTCTCCCAAAGTTCCTGATCCTGAACCATGGAGCTGAGCTCGTTCTTTGATCTGTTCACAGGTTTGGTCAGCGTTTTGTCTGTCTTGTTGATTTTTCATCATAGAACTAGCTTCTAGGCTTCATTTTTTAAAATATTCCTTTGTGTTCTATTTACTAATTGATCGCTTCCCGCTTTAACTTTTTAGTTCTCCTTTACATTGACGCCGGTGTGATTCATTGATTTTTGGTTTTGTGAACACAGCTTCATATTCCGTCCATACTTCTGTTGACTCAGCAACAGCAGGGGCCTCATTCTCAAGTATCATTTGATACAGAACCTAAGAATGCTACAGCCACACATGGAGCAAAATCCATTCCATTGCATATCCGTGAAAACTAGTTAGTCAAAGTCACGAATCTTCCTGAGATAAATTTCTATAAAGACCTCTTTAGTGAGAAAGGCAAGAAGCACAAAAAGCTATAGAATAATTTTCACAGCAGTTGCAAGTCATTAAATCCATATTTAATTGTTCATAAGATGTCCATAGGATAAATACATTACTTTCTGGTGGCAAGAATGAGGGTAATTGAAGGTACGAGTATATACAGAACAGTACTTAAAATATGTAAAATAATAACAATGATATGATGACACTGAAGCACATGAAAGCAAATATTAGAATATCCATGAGTGTATGGTCACTAAATGGTTAAATCCTGATACTTAAAAGTAATGTGATTATAAGCATTTATAATGTATCTCTTTAAAAATGAAATAAATAAAGGCTGGCTGTGGTGACACACACCTTGAATTCAAGCACCCAGTGGGCAGAGGCAGGTGGATAGCTGTAAGTTCAAGGCCAGCCTGCTCGACACAGAGAGTTTGAGATGCTGTCTCAAGAAAAGATAGCAAATGTCTTTGATACACGGTAAAGCCACCTAGCTTTCTCCATCTTGCACAGTCCTCGGCACGTATTTAGAGTACCAGCTACCCTTCCTTTCCCGTACAGACTGAAGAGCTACAGAATAGCCCACCTCCCGCGCTGGAAGCTAGGAGCTTTGCAGAATTCGCGAGAGTGCCGGTTTCCCTTCCTTTCAGCAAGACGGTGAAGATTTAGGAAGCGACTTAATAGTATCTTAACATGCACTGTGTAAAGGATGAGTCATTCGCCTATTAACCTATAAATGATTTAGAAATGGAGCCCCACGTCGTAGAGAACCAGCGAAGCCTTGGAAAGATAATTAGGGGACTTGGCAAATGAAATTTATGAGGCAAGTTAGAAGAGAGTGGCCCAGCAAAGATGCTGAGAAACGGGACCATCGTTTTCACATCCATTAACGCCCCTGAGAAGAAAAAAAAGATGCTGGTTCTCGTCTTCACTAATGATGTAAGCAGAAAGGGTGACAGGGGAGGTCAGAGGGGCAGCAGACGACACCGGGCTCACTCTGAGGTCCTGGCGGCAAGAACTGTCAGACCCAAGGGAAGTTCCCCGGGGTGGGAGGGGCAAGAGGATGCCCCTTTCCTAGCTGTCTGGGATGGACTTTAAAGAGGACTCAGCCAGGAAAGGGTTGAAAGCCCGTGACTACCAGGCTCCTCTCTCTTTGTGTGTCTATAAGAGAACCTTGAAAGCTAAAGCAATCTCATTGCTTTCTGTTGCTACGCACCACGGCCCCGCCTGCGCTCTATGTATGCGCTGGAACCCAGTTCGCGAGCTTCGGGCAAGGGGCTGGAGGTTGAGAATACACACGCAGAGACGGACCGACACACAGACCTTCCAACACTGGTACCAGAAAGCCCTGTTTAATAGCACCATGGAGACTTAAATACCCTGCAGGCAATGGCCAACAGGTGAAAATCCCATCCTCTGATCCTTTAAGCTAGGCACAGCTTCTAGTAACTTCAATTAGAAGGTTCTAGCAGGGTAGAGCAGCTGAAAGCCAGGACTCAATTAGTCCCAACATCCGTCATTCTCCGCCTGTCGCCCAATAATGGGACAGTTGCTATTAAGGTTTATGAGGCCGCGAACGAGGCAAAGGTTGGCTCCAGCCAGTGATTTGATGATGGGAACAGCATCACGGAACGGCATCAGGCTGGCTCCTCTCCGCGCAGATTTCAGCAAAGAAATTGCATTGTGCGCCGCAAACCCAATAACGGTGGGTTTTGCAGGTTACCCGAACGATTTGTTTGATTTTGGACCGATTAATAAAGAAACCAGGCTATGAAATAGCTTCTATACAAGATGCCAACAGTTGATTTTGCGATGGCGCCTCACGGGATTTCCTCATGAAATCAACACCTGTCGTAACACGGGGATGAAAAAGAGAAGAGAAATTCACCCACGGCCATGGGCCATAAAGATCAGGAAACGAATCAACATGGGGACGATCTGGAATTCAGGCTAACTTCTTTGCCAACCCTAAAATATGACAGAAATAGATAATGCCTCTGAGTCATGATTTTTTTAAGTTTAATTATGACTAAAACATAGCACGTAACAGAAAGTTAGCATCTTAAGCATTCGGTAGTGCCATGGGGAGCACTTACATCATTAGCCACCAGTCTCCAGACATTTTTCATCTTGTAAAATTCTACTCTTTAAACAAATTCCTACTATAGATGCCCCCAGCCCTTAGAAACCTGTGCTCTCTCTACAGTCCCCGTTACCACCCACTTTTATAAAAGAAAATAATTTTAGTCGAGTACTATTAGCCTACTGTTTTATCTTATTTAATATACTACTTTATTATAGTTAGAAAAGAACGGTTAGAAAAAAATTAAATATACTATGTGCTTTTAAGTGTTAGCTCTGCCTTAAAAACAGAAGTAACCTGTTTATATTTTATGATAGTATACATATACATAAAACGGTTTTTATCTTAGACCAATGGAGACGTTCCGGAGAATAATATTCTGATAATATTTGATCCAAAAAGGTATGCCCTCAGTCCATGAAATCTCACTCTTGGGCTTGTTGCCCAGAGAAGACATTACACAGCCCAGGAGAATTTGTGTGGCGGATTTATAGTGTCAGAAAATGGGCGCTCTTTGTATCCATGCTTCGGAAAGCCATGAGGAACACAGGCTGTGTGTTCGTTACTGCGTCCTCTTGGAAGCTAAACAGTCACATTCTGCCGCCTCCTTGGTATCTCTGACTCCAGGCTAGTCTCCAGAGGACTGTGCTGTTTTATGGACTTCCTAGTCACCCTGGCTTTCTGGCAGTGGCAGCATAGCTTGGTTCCTCATAGCTTGGTTCCCCACTTCTACCCCCATTCAGTAGCTTTTTGGTGGCCTTTGGACCCCAAAGCTTACCGATAGCCTTCACCCATGATTCTAAGCTGCTAATGACCCCATGATAAATTCATTTACGTTTTCATACCTGACCCAAACTATCAAACAAATTGTCTTGTCTCGAAAAGGAGGCCCAGGACGTGACTTGTCGGAACCCAAAGGGCAACGTGGATCTTTGAAGCAGAGGACACTCCTGCTTTGTTTTCTCTTTCTTCACTAAAAACAACGCTGTGGTATCTAATATGTTTCGTGGTCAGTAAACCTGATGTAAATAATAAAGGACTTAAAAATAAACACTCAGTGGTATCTCCAACTATATACAAAATTCTTAAGAAACGTAATCTATCGTATCACCAGGCACGGTGGTGCTCTGTTTGTACCAAACCGCTCTGTGCAGGACTGACTTGTGGGCAGCGCAAAGGAGCCCTTGAATTATGCTCCGTTTATTTTTGTTTTACTTTATACTCTTAACTAAACTGTGGTGCACTTTCTCCATTTGTTATCTCCTTTTACTTCAGCTTATATGGAACCGACTCGGGAATCTTAGGAACCTTAAGAAAGTGTGTCCAATTTTCTGGCCGCAGAAAGTACATACCCATGACTGTTTAGGACAGACACAGTGCCCCTGACCTTACAAGGTGGGTTTAGCGGGTCCTCTTCCAGCTAGTGACATATAAGGAGGGGGAGCAGAACTTAGAAAATGAGAAAATGAATGCAAGACTTAGAAAATGAATACAACCACATCATTTTATAAAGATAACACATTCTTGTTACAGTGCCTGGTCCAGGCCTGGAAGAAGCCTCCACTGAGAAGGAATACATTACTCCATCGTGCTGAAGCCACAGAGCCCAGGGCAATGTACCTGAACACAGCCAGACTTTGATCATTTTCAACCTTCATCCTGCCACTAGCTATACCTTGAAGAGAAAGTCTGCTCTCATTTGTGAAGACTACACCCGGAAAGACAGAAAATTGTCTCTTAGTAGTCTAGAAAGAGAAAGAATATTCCAACAGCCTTGCTCTTGCTATGTATTTAACTCATTAAACGATGAACTGGAGAATGAAAACCTGTGTATCTATACTCATCAGTTCCGTGCCTTAAGGGAGTCTTTCAGATGGGCTTCTGCTCTCTCACTGTTCACCTAAGATTAATCTGTCCTAATCTTAGGACTAGAGTAGGAACCTAAAATATTATACATGAAAAATCGTTAAGAACTTGAGGAAAATCACACAATCTTATCATGTATTAACATGACAATGTGTGATAACATTATCACGAAGAGCTATCAGGTTCCAAAAGCAACAGCAACAAAAAACACTTGGTACCAGACACGGATGGCGCTCCTTCAGTAAATATTTACCAGGTGCGCATGTGTGCCACACTGACGTGTGTGTGTGTGTGTGTGTGTGTGTGTGTGTGTGTGTGTGTGTGTGTGTGTGTATGAGCAACTATGGTGTGCTTCGAGAAGCATGTGATTGGCCACTGGTGTATGGAGAACACAGAAGACAGCGTTGCGCATGGTTGGAAGGAGCTGATTGGCTGCTGGCGGATGGAGAACACACAAGACAGTGGTGCACATGGTAGGAAGGAAGGAAGGCGGGTGTTCCTCTGCTTTGTTCCCCGTTATTCTTGCTGAAGATGCGGCAACTGTGACCGCCTTCCGGATTCCTCGCAGGTGCTTCACTTGGTGTCGTTGCTCTGATTCCAAGGACAAGGCACATAATGGCAGAGAATGATGTGCAAAGACCAATTCAAGTAGGAAAGGAAGGAAATGAGCACCGTGGCTCCTCACGATGATTCCAAGACACAACTCTCACTTCTCCTGCGACTTGAGTTCAGTCACAGATGACTTGGTAACACTTGGTATCACAGTGGGCACCCCAGGGTTTTGGTGTCTCTGGAATCATGTCACAGGGTGGGTGCTTCTGTTTAATAACTGTCACAGGCTGGGTGCTTTTGTAACTGCTAACCCTCTGGGGCTTATAGATTACAGCACAGAAAGTAGCATGTTCTCCTTAGAATAAAAGATTCTCAAATAACACCAAATTATAAACCGAATTGTTTAATTCTTTGATGGGAAATCAGTTTCCAGATGAGTCAATTGTAGTGATGACGGCTTACCTGTGTGAGAGACGGTCTTGGCTTTTACTTTGAAGCAGACTCTGAGCTCTTGAGGTTATTTCAACTTTTATAATTTATAAAAAAGATTTCATAAGTCTTTATACCAAGGCAAGTAACACCAGACACGACAGGGCCTTGCTTCAAACCTTTGCATAGTTGCTCTCTGGCCATGAGGAGATTGGCTTTAGAAACATCATACATAGAGCACAATAGCCACTACCCTCCCCACTTTTTGACAACTCCCCTTTCCTCCTCAAGGTGCTTACATTCTACTCTCATTTCATATACACCTATGTGTCTTTATGGATCATAAAATTCTAGGAAGTACAAATGAGAGAAGAGGTAATAGTTGTCTTTCTGACACTGGCTTACGTCTCTGAACACTCCTGTCTTCAGCTGCTTCTCTCTTTCCTACCAAGGCTAGTCCTCTTCCTTTAGGACTAGAAAATTTTTGCCCATTATTCTTCTGTTGACAACAGTTGCTGTGAACATCGCCACCATAAACAAGGAAATGCAAGTATCTCTGGGAAATGTTGGTCCAGAAATAAGGCTTCTCCTCCCACTTCCCTTCCACATTTTGTTGCCTCCAACAGTATCCACCCTTCTCCGTGGCAAGAGTTCCAGCCAGGTGTCCCTCCTGTAGGTGCTGGTAATGTTATCACCCGTTTCTGCTCAATCTTAGAGACAGTAACGCCCCCAACCCTTGCAGGACTGACTGCCACACAATCTCCGTTTATCCCTTTAGTCCTGAGTGTGCCTCTAGAAGCATTCCTTTCATTCATATTTGCTGAGCATTCTGGGTAAGTTCTATTTCCATCTGGAACTCTCAATACCCTCCAGAAAATTCTATCGCCGCGAGCGAGTACTATTTGCTTCTTTTGCTCATGGCTGTCACTTGTAACTGGCTTTGACTCCGTAGAGGGTAAAAAATTCCGAAAGACACTAACGTGGTGATTTAATCTCCTTTCTAAAATTTGATTAAGTTGTAAAATAAAGGTGACTTGAAGAGGAGCAAACGACAAGAAAGGTCAGGGACTAGAAGGTCACAGTGAAATATCGATGGGAACAAGATTCCAAAGACGGAGCAGACGGGCAAGTGATGATTAAATTAACACGTCACAGAAGAGCAGCAAGCAGGAGGGGGTTTGCAAAGGCAGCAAGCCCATGCTGTCCACCTGCACCTGTGCGAACCAAGACCTTCAACTCCCTTAGGAAGCGTGGAGAAGAGACCTTTGCCCTATGCAGAAGCCTGTGCATAGAGTCACTGAAATCCCAGGTCTCTGTTCCAACCCTGAAGAGCTTTGCTCTGAAGGAAGCTGATGCTGAACACTGGGGTGGGCTTGTCTGTATGGCCAGATGCAGGAGGGGTGTGGGGTCTCTGCTCTGATCCAGAATCCTAGTACGGGGGGGGTGGGGCTGGAGTGCATGGGGGGTGGGGTGCACAGTGAGTGGCATTTGTGCATGCGTGCGTGTGCATGTGCGTGCTGCGTGTGTGTGTGTGTGTGTGTGTGTGTGTGTGTCCTGGAGAGCCTGCTTTTAGCGTGCAAGATCCCCAGAGGAGAAGATGCCCACACACTGATGACTGGAAATCCCATAGAGGACCAAAGTTATGCAAATTGGAGGCCCAGCGGAGCCCCTAATTCGCGAGCTCCAGTGTAACTCCCTGTGAGTGTCCTCGTTAGTGTTCTGCGCAGTTATGAATGGAGACCCAGAGCAAGAAGGAGCCCTTGTTTCTCTGCCCCTCCATTTTAGAGACCACCACATGCTGAGCCCAGAACCTTGAAGGACACGGTAACCCTGGGCTTACACAAAGCTTGAAAGGTGACATTTATGTAAACATACACATTTTACACGCCTTGGACAGAAGATTTTGACAGTATATATGCAAATAAATTTATTTTCCCATATTTAGTTTATTTCACACTTATGATGATAACACGTTCAAGTTGTTTACATGGAATACGGTTGTGGCTAATTTTAATTTCCCGAGGTAGTCTAGAGGGCTGGCCTAGAGTTTTCTGGATTCTAAGCTATAGCAATCCTTTTGCTGATCCCACATGCAGGGTTAAGGGATTACAAGCTTGCACCAGCAAGTATATCCTTATTCCGGATTCTTTACGTTTAGTACTATGAAGTTTTAATTGGTATAATATCTTCCTTATCATAATAAAACTAATGTGCTTGCTATGATAAAAGCAAAATTAGTAAGTTCTATCACTTGCCTGTATATCTACAGGTCTTAGAGTACCTTGATGTCAGCTCTAATAGCGAGAACATCTCGGATGTTCTCATGATTTCTGGCCACAAAATAACTTTATATCAGGCTTATTGTTCAGTTACTATTATTAATATTGCCAGCATTTTGGATGTTTACTTGTCAAAGAATTACAATTTTTAACTAGTTATACATGGGGTATGTAAGTTAACATTTATGATTTTTCTCATAATATTTCTCATAAATACTAGGGCATTTTTGGAAAGCCTCAATACAGCAATGAACAAAGTGTGGAATGAACGAAGGACAAGAATCCGCAAGACACAGACAATTGCTGAAGCCGAAAGAAAACGTAATCACTTGTCTGTGTGTGTCCTTCCACACTGTGATCCCGCCTTTTTCCGACGGATTTTGTCCCTCTCCCTGCCTTCCTGGGGTGTGCCCAGCTGGACCCATCCCTGGACCTGCTGGTCAACAGCTCCCCTTGCCTTAAGAGCTTTGTCAAGCAGAAGCAGTAAAGGAGTGGCCAGACTGCTCAGATTAACCTCTGTGGGCATTGCAAGGGCCACTGTCTGTCGGAATGGAGAATACAGCTTTTCTCCTCCCAAGAGGGCAAATATTTCTAAACTCGGATCTCGCCTCTCTGCTAGGCCCTTCTTTTTAGCTCTGGAGGGTAATGTTCTGTCTCTGAGCCAGTCTTGTGTAAACAGGAGGAAGACAAGAAGGAAGAGACAGCCCAGGACTGGAAGAGCGCCTGCGGATCTGGGAGTCATTAGGAACTGCGCAGTTTCCAACGAAGGTCCGCACTTGAGATCAAAGCAGTGAACTCAGCGATTCTTCCAGAAGGAATTGTTCCAAAACTTCGAGAATTCCAAACTCGAAAACGCTTGGCTGTTGGCGCCCTACGCAGCTGCGTTCCTTCTTCTCTTTCATTTGCCGGCCTCCTTGAACTTTACTTTGAAAAGGGTAGTCTGTGTTTGCACCCCCAAAGCTGACTGATGGGGCCCGAGGCAGCTGGAAGAAGGCTGGGTCCATCTGGGCAGGTTTTAGAGAACGCACTTTCTCCATCCTGTTGTAAGGAATTGGGACGCAACTTCCTGAAGTCTGTGGGTGAGTATGGCCCCAAATTCTTGCAATCCTGTTGTAGGTGGCAATCCACTAACGTTATTTTTTAAGTGAATGAGAATCAAATGGCCTTGAGGTAAACATGGTGAAGGTATAGAGATGCCTATACCAATGCTTTGTTTATTAAGTTCTTATTGTATATTTTTAAAAACAAAAAACTCAGCATTTTTATTTGATTAATAATGTAGAAATGATAAGAAAATCCTCTGCATTCTAGAAGAAAAAAAAAACAAATCCGGATCTCCCAAGATTGTATTTGGTAGTCAGAAAACTAGAGATTTCTTGAGAAAACAGAGAGGAGCATAATGACAATTTCAAAACATGTTCTGACCAAAACTCAACAGGAAAATGCTAAATGTTCCTTTTGGAAAGCGAATAAGAGATGCGGAGAGACGTCTCACTGGAGATGGGTGCACAACAGCGGCCTCTATGAAAAGCCGTTCCTCTTCCTTAGACACTTGCTTTACATTAATACGAAATGAATACAAAACACTAACTATGTATCGACACATGCCTGACACAGTGGATACTTATAACTCTGGGATAGCCAACAGCTGTCTAATTGAACTTAAGATCTATTCAGTATTCAACAGGAGGTAAAACATGTCTGGGACTATGTAAACCTAGCGAAGTTCCCAGAGCTAGTGAAGTCATAGATCTCAGAGGAGAACCTCTTCCCACTAACTTACAAGGCCAGGATAATTCCTGACTCATCCTACAACTTACCCATAGAGTGGCTCTCACCCAGAATTAAAGCTTTTTGCTGCAACAGGTGGAGATCACAGAAAACCACAACTCGTCAAAATGCAGAGAGCAATTGCTTGTGTGATGCCCAGGCCCAACAGATCCATCTACAGACAACTCCTATACCCAACACTTAGGGAACATGGTGGAAGAGGGAACAGAAAGACTAAAGAGCCCAAAGGACCAGGAAGCATGCTGTGAGATTATGTCTCCTAGAAATGACAGGGAAATCCTCACTTCGGCAATACATATACTAAAATTGGAACACTACGAGGATGATGAACATGGCCTCTGTGCAGAGAGGTCATACAAATTTCAGAAGTGTTCTTTATTTTAAAAAGCGGAAACAAACAAGTAACAAGGAAGTTGCACCCATGATTGATGTGGGCTTCCCCTCTGTATGCTGTGAATACCATATGAACTCAGAGAAACTGAAGCAGCATGTTCAGGGCCTGCATGGATCTGCACCAGGTCCTCTGCATATATGTTATGTCCTGTTGTGATATGAGCGGCGGGGCGCTTCCTGCCACTCTGTTGAGTGGGGTGACGGGCCGCTTCCCGCCACCTGGCTAGCTTTACCCGAAATAATTACACAGAAACTGTATTCTTTTAAACACTGCTTGGCCCATTAGTTCTAGCCTCTGGATCATTCCCAGCAGAGTTAACACAGTGTGAAGTAGAAGTTTCCTTGGGGTGGGTGCAGACAACGAAAACGTGGCGGCCGCCCTGTCAACAGCACAGGGATGAGGCTGGCCATGGCAACTTCATTATTGCTTGCTCTTCTCTTGCTTCCCAATGCTGCTATGCCGTGCCCAGCCCATGACTGTTCCTCCAGCTCTGAGAGCTAATCTCTCCTCCTTAACATCAAGGTTAGCCAGAGGGAGGCACTGCTGCCTCGGAGCCTTAGCTTCAGGTCCTGGCATCCCCCGCCACGGCCATCAGCAGACCAACCCTTCTCAAGTGGTCATGTGCCAGGGGATAAGGGTACCACCACAGATGGAGGCCTTCAGTCTAACATCCCTTTGTTCCCTGAAATGACCTAACATCTGTCTCTTTCTACCTTATTTAACCCCCAAATCGTACCATTGGGACAGTCCAGCTAATTCATTCCAATGACCTAGAACCACTGAACTAATTGAACTATTCCTCCTTCCCCCAACCCAACACACACACACACACACACACACAGAGAGAGAGAGAGAGAGAGAGAGAGAGAGAGAGAGAGAGCTGACTGATGAGGAGAGGGAGGCAAGGGACCACCCAGCTCAGCACCTAGGATGTTCCCAAGTCTCTCTCGCTCCTGGGCTGCAGGGCCGTGCCAAAGGAGCCAGGACAAGGGAGAGAAGAATAGCTTCCATTTGCCTTTCCCAGATCCCGCTGCACATGGCATTTGAGAAAAGGGTAATTTAGAATTCTAGCCCGCAAAGAAGAAAATCATTATGACTGGCCACAGTCCATTAAATCATCCCTTGAACTTAAGAATATTGAGGAAAGATCCGAAGGTAAAAAGTTCACACAAGATTTTCCTTATTTATGGCCCAGCCTCCGCGAGAAACAGTGTTTCAGCTCATAGCAGGATAGTTAATAGACCCCAGAATGCAGTATTTCTAACAACAGAAATGAGGAAAGTGCCTGTTGCCTTAAGAAGCAAAATCAAACCCTGTCTCGAAAAACCAAAAAAAAAAAAGAAGAAGAAGAAGCAAAATCCACTCCATAGCATAAAATCGTCCTCCGTGTCCATTTCAGAAATTCAATCTTTCCAAGAAGATAAAAACGTCCAAAGGCCCAGCACCCCAGAAATTCAACACTATCAGCTAAACATGGAAGTATGCTTTGGTAGTGATAAATTAGAACGCCACTTTGAAGCACCAGCGTTTAGCAAAAACTAACAGCCCTTTAAAAGTGGTCCCTTCCGCGGGGACCATCATTCAACCACCATTTCCTGCGACACACAAAGAGCAAAATAAGGTGGGAGAGAAAGCTGTAGCTGCAGCATGGAGGAACAGTTATATGGGGATCACCTCCACAGCTGCAGCCAGACACCCCAGCCCAGAGTGCCTACAGCAAACAGCACCCTGATGGGGGTGGCTGGGACGAGTCAAGACCTAAGTCTCATTTTTGCTCCTATCCTGGGGATAATGTAACAGGGTAAAGGCCTTTCCATCTTGTCTCAGCTGAAGCCATCTTTGGTTTCTACCCCTGCCCTGAAAAGTTCCATGGGGAAGCACCCTACGCTGTTCACCCTGTTCTAGAAACACGGGGTCGAAATGCCCCCCCCCCCACTAACGGCTTGTTCTTGCCTCTTGTTAAACTGCTTGCTTGCTTCCTCTGCAACTGCCAACCAGGCTGTAGATTTTTTTTCTTTTTCTTTCTTTGTGTGTGTGTTCTTTGTCTTTAAAAACTCCCCGAAGCATGCATTCAAAGCTGCTCTGTGAGAAGTGTCTCTCCAGACAGTCCCCAGTAGGCTCAGCACAGAATCTCAATTCGAACTTTGGTCATGCTAAGTGGTTCCTGGATTTTTTAGCTCATAGCGATACATCACCCAATCTCCATATCTCCTGAGAGTTTAGATGGAAAAGGCGTGGAAGAATATGTGTGTTTCCTTTTCCGTTCTCTACGCACCAGCCACCCTTACAGTTGCTGTGAGATCTCGTCTTGCTTGCAGTGGGTGAAGATGTGTGTCGTAGAATATTATTTTAAGGTGTGTCACTTTTGTCTGTGCTGTGGAGCATTTGTTTGATGATGCAAAGATGTGTTGCTTTTGTTTATGCTGCGTTTGTTTGACTCTGTGAAGCTGTGATTCTTTGCCTCTCTAAAACACCTGATGGTCTAATAAAGAGCTGAACGGTCAATAGCGAGGCAGGAGCAAGGAGAGGTGGGGCTGGCAGGCAGAGAGAATAAATGGGAGGAGAAATCTAGAAAAAAGAAGGAGCAAGAGAACAAGGAGAGGAGGGCATCAGGGGCCACCCAGTCACCCAGCCACTCACAGAGTAAGAATGAAAGTAAGATATACAGAAGTAAGAAAAGAAAAAGGCCCAGAGGCAAAAAGAAGTCGGGATAATTTAAGTTAAAGAAACATTGGGTAGAAACAAGACAAGACTGGGCATTTTAAGTAATAATAAGCCTCTACTGTGTATGTGATTACTTGGGAGCTGGGTGGCTGGGTGGCCCCCAAAAGAGAAAAAGCCAAAAGAGGCAAAGAACTAGAGCAAAGAAGTCAACAAGAACCAACAACAACATTTTGGCATTCCAGCGTGGGGCTGCAGTAAAAGAAAATCCAACAACAGATGTGGGACAAGCAGATTGCTCATACCCCATGCACCTAGAACAGCAAAAGTGACGGCGGTGAGCGTGTGCTGAACATGTCACTGACACAGGTGACGGCGGTGAGCGTGTGCTGAACATGTCACTGACACAGGTGACGGCGGCGAGCATGTCCTGAACATGTCACTGACACAGGTGACGGCGGCGAGCGTGTGCTGAACATGTCACTGACACAGGTGATGGCGGTGAGCGTGTCCTGAACCTGTCACTGACACAGGTGACGGCGGTGAGCGTGTGCTGAACATGTCACTGACACAGGTGACGGCGGTGAGCGTGTCCTGAACATGTCACTGACACAGGTGATGGCGGTGAGCGTGTGCTGAACATGTCACTGACACAGGTGACGGCGGTGAGCGTGTGCTGAACATGTCACTGACACAGGTGATGGCGGTGAGCGTGTGCTGAACATGTCACTGACACAGGTGACGGCGGTGAGCGTGTGCTGAACATGTCACTGACACAGGTGACGGCGGCGAGCATGTGCTGAACATGTCACTGACACAGGTGACGGCGGTGAGCGTGTGCTGAACATGTCACTGACACAGGTGACGGCGGTGAGCGTGTCCTGAACATGTCACTGACACAGGTGACGGCGGTGAGCGTGTCCTGAACATGTCACTGACACAGGTGATGGCGGTGAGCGTGTGCTGAACATGTCACTGACACAGGTGACGGCGGCGAGTGTGTGCTAAACATGTCACTGACACAGGTGACGGCGGTGAGCGTGTGCTGAACATGTCACTGACACAGGTGACGGCGGTGAGCGTGTCCTGAACATGTCACTGACACAGGTGATGGCGGTGAGCGTGTGCTGAACATGTCACTGACACAGGTGACGGCGGCGAGTGTGTGCTAAACATGTCACTGACACAGGTGACGGCGGCGAGTGTGTGCTGAACATGTCACTGACACAGGTGACGGCGGTGAGCGTGTCCTGAACATGTCACTGACACAGGTGATGGCGGTGAGTGTGTGCTGAACATGTCACTGACAATGAGGAACGACAGAGAGAGAGATGGGTTGAGTAGAATTTCTCGCCATTTAGCTGAAGTCCCTCTATCTTACTACTTGTAACACTTCGATGCTAAAATATTTTCAACTATAACACAAAATGAGGAGAAAAATATGACTTCCCCTGTGCCTCTCTGACAAAAATCACAATAGTCACTGTTCTGGCTGGAGACTAAACTGCACCTCTCTAAAGTTCATATATTAAAACTCTAACCCGGCACCTTTGAACGTGGCCACTTAGAGACAAATCCTTCACAGCAGCGTTTAAGGTGAGGCCATTAGCGCAGCCCCTAATCTAGTCTGATTGGTATCTTTACAAGATAGAAAGATCGATATACACAGAAAAACATTCCACAGAGCACCCAAAAGGAAGACAGCTATCTCTGAGCCTGCGAGAGCTGCCTCAGAAACCGGGCATTGGCATTTTCACCTGTGACTTCTGATCTCTAGATTGTGGGAAAATGTCTGTGGAATGCCCCAGGCGAAGGTTCTCTCTTCTACCTGCCCTACGCAACTAATGCACTGATGTTCTTATGCAACCTGTAAGTTATCTTTTCTTTCACTGGGTCTCATGTCACTGCAATGCTTGTGACAATGTTGCCTCTTAACGCATATGCATCTTTTTTTAAATATTTATTTATTTATCATGTATACAATATTCTGTCTGTGTGTATGCCTGCAGGCCAGAAGAGGGCACCAGACCCCATTACAGATGGTTGTGAGCCACCATGTGGTTGCTGGGAATTGAACTCAGGACCTTTGGAAGAGCAGGCAATGCTCTTAACCACTGAGCCATCTCTCCAGCCCCCTCATACGCATCTTATGCTCTGACCTGAAGAGGTTAGAACAATGTTATGGCAGAATGGCCATCACTCTGACCTCCATGCTATACGGTGTCTATTACATGTAGACCTCAACTGGACAGTGGGAGAAGGAAGAGGTGTAACCTGTAATCACCCAGGGAGACAGAGCCCAGGGTCTGCCCCTCTTACACCAGAGAAAGAATTGCCGTGTTTTCTACATCAATCTAGCTCTATATGGAGTGGGCCAAATTTGTCAAGATTTCAGGGGGTACCCAAGCCATTCCAAATAGCAAACATATTTAAATATGTACCTGAAAACAGAGTCTCACACCCTGAATATAAATCAATCAATCGAGAAGCAAGCCAGGCGACAGGAACCTGCTTATTCCCAAGGGTGTGTCAATAGGAGCACACCTGTGCCAGGCTGGGCAGCAACAGAACCCAATAGCCTTTGGATAGACGAAACACCAAGATCATAACCTATAATATGAGACCCAAGAGTAAACCCAGGAGGGCTCAGGTCATACGTCTCAACCCAACACACGCTCCCATGGTGCATAGGTCACAGGTTCTTTCTAAAAGGTCCTTTCAATTCTGAAAAAAAAAAAAAACGGCAGGAGCCAAGACATTAGAACAAAAAAAAAAAAAAAAAGCAGAAGGGCACAGATCTTTAACTAATTTTTGGTCAATACAAAAAAATAGAAATGAGAGTCACTCTCTTGCATGAAATACTTACATGAATGTGCTCATTGGTCATTAAAACTCACAGACCAAAACAATCAAGACGCTAACTGTAAATATGGTCTCTCGGTTACTTTCTAGGTGGAAAATGCAAAGTATAATTGAGTCCCCCAATTAAAAACAGATCTATTTCTCTTCTGTGCCTTTTATGTACTGCCCAAGTTATCGCAAGCCTTTTCACCTCCTTAGGTGAGCTTAGGTGATAAGTTTCAGAGCTAGCTAAAACATTTTTTAAAGAAAGAAATAAAGCAAATATAAAACCGCAGGCTGGAGCCACCAGGAAGAAACTGCACACTGTACCCAGGAAGAGGAGGCCAAGGATTGTGCATCAGTGACAGACGTTCCTGTCTGGTTGTAGGAAACTAGATAGGTGTAATGTAGTACGAAATTGACTGCAAACAGAGAGCCAGCATGGGGCCGAGGATCCTATTTAAGGTGCTAGGAGCTTGTGCTTGCTATTGGCAGACACAGCAGGAGGAGCGTGGGCTGTCAAAGCTATGATTAACAGGAGACTCTCAGGGAGCCATGGCAGCAGCAGTGTGATCTCGTCAAATATCAAGAGCAAAGGTGCAGACACTACAGGATCCAGACTAGGAGAGAGCACTCCCGACTCACTCCACTTGTAGGAATCATGCGCAGATGCTTTCTTTCATGGGGCAAGAATGCTTTGTTTCCCACTAAAAGTATTTGCAGGGCATGGGGAAAAAAATACAATGAATCAAGTTCATGGAGTTTCCCGAACGTTGACCCTTGTAAACAAAGTGTCGTGTTTTGAATGAAGAAGGAAGACTTACAGAAGATTCATGTATGACGTCTGAGAACAAGCATAAACAGTGCTGGCAATGGACAGCGTGGTAAAAGCGGGCACAATGGACCTTTGTTTTTTTTGTGCTCTCCATTGTCTCCACCCCAGCCTCCCTGGGGTCTGTACCCCTGTAGCATGATCTGCCTTCCCATTGTCCTCTCCAACCTATCCATCCGTCATCCCCTACCCAACACACATACGCAGCCTCTCTTCTCCTGTAGCACCTTATGATTGTTGGTCTCTTTTCTTCTAATCTGTAAATGGAGGCTTTTTGTCCTGCCCACTCCCACGGCTACTTTTAAAATAACCACCCTGAGTGTTAATATTAATTACAAATGTTTGGCCAATGGCTCAGGCTTATTACTAGCTAGCTCTGCATCATGAACCAGCTATATCATGCCTGGGCGCATGCCCAAAGGACTCTATATCCGGTCGTAGATATATTTTCACACATCTATTCATAGCAAGAAAATGGAATGAGCCCAGATGTTCATTAACTGGTCAGTGAGGAAAAAATGTGACTGCACACACAGAAAAAAGTTTATTCATCTATAAAGAAACGTGGAATCTTCAGGAAAATGGTACTGGACGATATAGTGGGTGAGGATGCGTGCGTCTTCTTTTCACGTCAAGTGCATACGTGTGCTGAAGTCAGAGGTCGACATAGTATGCTTTGATCAGTTCCTTTCTACTTTACTTTTGAAGACAGGGTATCTCACTGGTCCTGAAGCCTGACGCCCAGTCCCTGGAGATCCTTCTGTCTCTGTTTCCCCAGTTCTGGGAAAACAGTGCTGCAACACCCCACTTCTTGGCACGGATGGGAGGGATCAGACTAGGGCCCTCAACCTTGTGCTACGAGATCTTTACCCATGGAGCCAACTCTCTGCCAACTGCCCCTGGAAAATAGTGTGGGGCAACCTGGGCTCGGGAAGACAAATGTTGCCTCATATGTAGATTCTAGCTTCTTACTTATAAATGTGTGTGTGTGTGTGTGTGTGTGTGTGTGTGTGTGTGTGTGTGTGTGTGAGGAGAGAGAGAGAGAGAGAGAGAGAGAGAGAGAGAGAGAGAGAGAGAGAGAGAGAGGCTCTTGCTTATGGGCCACCAGCCAGTTCCCAGATCATGACGCAGAGACTTATTTCTAGTTATGAGTGCTCAGCATTCACTGAGCTCTTCTTTACATCTGTTTCTCTTTATCTGTTTTACCCTGGATTTTTTTTTTTTAACCTTTCTTTTTTTCTGTATATCTTACTGTCACTGCTTCCCAAGTCTTGCTAGGCTGAAGGCTTCCTGGCTTCTGGCCCCAGCATGTCCCCCTCTTTCTCCCTCATTCTCTTCTCCTCCTCCCCATCCTCTCTCTCTCTCTCTCTCTCTTTCTCTCTCTCTTTCTCTCTCTCCTCCTACTTATTCTCTCTGCCCACCAGCCCCACCTGCCCCTCTTCTGCCTAACTATTGGCCGTTCCGCTTTTCATTAGACCCATTACGTGCCTTAGGCGGGGAAGGTGAAATCGCAACATATCTTTAGTTAATTAAACAAATTCGGCCTAAGCAAATGGAACACAGCTTTACATTGTTAAGAAATATTCTGCCGCATAAATGTGACACATCTTTGCCTCGTTAAAATAACATTCCACAAGACGTGTGTGTATGCAGGGATGTGTATAGAGGTAAGGAACCGAGGAGTGGATTCAGGAAAAGCTTTTAAAAGGGCCATTAAGGGAGGGGGGAATGAGGAAACACGTGTGATAATGAAAAGAAAATCCCCTGGAGAAGGAAAGGAAAGGAGGAGGGGCATCAGGAAGGAGGAGGGGCATCAGGAAGGAGGAGGGGCAAAGCCTTCCACTTCGGAGCCAAACTTCAGCGAATTTCACCCTCAAGATGGCTGAGCGCAAAGCCTTCGGTGCCAAGCACCCAGAGGGGCTTCTTGTTGCATCTCTTCTACCTTGTTGTTGCTGTGAGTGCCTCTCTGTCGGTGTGTGTGCGCGTGTACACGTTTGTGCGCGTGCGCTTATTTCCCAAAACCCGATTTGTCCTTCTCTGTCGCCTGAGCTATTCCTGTCCGAGCCACAGAAAAGGTTCCCACGATGCAGCCTCGCAAACTTCCTTAGCCTAACCCACAGTTTGTTTCCTTGGTGAAGAGGGACTGATCGTCTTCCTTCCCGTCTCTGGAGCAGGCCACAAAGGTCAGCTCTGCGATCGCACACAGCGCATCACAAAGGATCCCCAAATAAATATTAGCCAAGAAGATGGCTTTGACTCTCCCATACAGTGCGGCAGCCCTTCGCCTGGAGAAGAGTCGCTGGTGTCCCTGGTGATAGCTGCCTGTTGCCATGGGAATGAATCTAAAGATTCTGTGACATTTCCCGTGACCACGCAGCTAAGCGGAATGCGTTGTGGACAGAATCCCCATCTTTCCTATGTTTCCCTGCGAAGACTTGGAGGAAGAGAACCCTCTAGAGGAGTGCAATGAGCAAGAGCTGTGTGATTCAGGCATGGGGAGCGAGTCTGTCTGTCTCAAAGTGAAGGAAAGCAGAAGGAGAAAAATCAATAGAGGGCCGACATCATTTTCCCATTAAATCTAGTGGCTCTGGCCCTCCTAACCCTGGGACCCTTCAATACAGTTCCTCATGTTGTGTGACCCCCAACCTTAAAATTGCTTTTGTTGCTACTTTATATCTGTGTTTTCACTACTCTTTGGAATCATAATGTAAATATCTGTGCCTTCTGATCATCTTAGGCCACCCCTGGGAAAAAGGATCATCTGACCCCCAGAGGGGTCACGACCCACACATTGAGAACCACTGGTATAGAATAACAATGGTACCTGAGAGTCAAAATGCAACATAATCAGTACAAAGGCCACGGACTCTGAAATGAAAGATCATAGGTTAGCATCTATATATGGTAGCTGATAAGCGAGGTTTAATACTTCTTCAGGGGTCTTGGCATTTATTATTTGCTTATTTAGATGAGGTCTTGTGTATCTCAAGCTGGTCTCAAATTCACTATTTGGCCTAGTTCAAGGGTGGCCTAGGACTTCCGGGATTGTGACTGCGCACCACTGGGCTGGCTTATGTTGTACTTGGAATAAAACCACTGGCTTCCTGCATAGTGGGCAACTTATCTCTAACTGTAGTGGACTTCTGTGTTTATCTTGCTGGAAATACTTGAGCACTCGAAGAAATCAATGAGCTAACGGGTCATGGGACCAGTGTATGAAGACTGCCAGGTAAAATGAAAACAAAAATCTAAAGATATAACAATAGTTGAGTCGGGATCTCTGACCATATGTCTCCGGATGCTCTGCCAATGGAGATTTCAGCATTAAGAGGTACAATGAAAGGAACCAGAGCCTTGCAAATTCAACATATTACTCAGGCTTTTTACCCATGCGCTATGACTGATATACTCACCTGCCCATGTCTGACAAGATTCTATATTTTGGCTGATAATTCAGTTTATGTGAACATACTGATGAAAGATACTATGTAGGCAATCTCATATCTGGACCGTTTGTCTTGCCAGATCCAATTACTTCCACTATACATCTGACTTGTCGTGGCTGGATCATCTCCGTGAAAAAGACAGAGAGAGCCCTGAGAATATAAGATTTTAATATTAGCTACCGAGGAAACACCTCACTCCTGAGTGGGTCCAATTCCCCAGAGACTGCATTTAAATAACACGCCTTTCCATTCAGCTGGGTCTCATTCTGTGCCTTAGCGATGAGAGGAGCCGTCTGATGTTCTCGCGAAAGCTATGGCTATGCTTTCCCATGTTGCTAGCTTGTTTTGGACCCCGCCGAGTAATTGTGAGTGCCTTGTTGAGAAATTTTGTGGTCGCAAATATAAAAGACAGATAAAAAGGGCTTTGCAGCAGCTATGTGCCGGAAGCTGTGTGTTTGTTTGCGTTGGCAGCCGGAAATCTCAATATTTATGCACTTTGCTTTATGAAGCAATTATACAGCGGGGACGTCGTTGTTTGAATGGAGAGACGCAGGTGCAGAGTGTCAGCGGAACCAGACAATAAACACAATCTCCCCCCCCCATACATTCCAGCGTGTATTATCTATTTATTCCAACAGGTATAATATTTATATGTTATTTCAAACAAGGACCTCTGAAAAATTTAGAAATTTAGTGCCTAGAAGTCCATTCGTACTGAATTGCAGCAAGATACATTTAAGGAGGCACAGTGGGACATCTTTGAAAACCACCTTAAATTTTAGCTTCCATCCGCTATGGCTGAAACCTGCTTTCCGGGACTATTTTGGTTCCCGTGTGCTGTTGACAGAGCACTGCTAGCATTTGCTGGTTTCAGAGCTCACAGGTGCAACCTCTAGGACCCGTTAGCTAAATAAGCCTTGATTTCCCCAACCGTTGAGTTGGAAGTCGTAAAAATCCACCTTATGGCATAATAACACTACAAAACAAAGCACTAAGCAATCCCTGTTGCAGAAAGGGAATCTAAAAGAGCAGATAGACCATTCCCTCTTATTAGGACACAGTTGTTTCTTTAGTAGGAACCGAATCCCTTGAGACTTCCTCCCCCTGAGCTGGTATAATCACCGAGTGAGTAACATCAGAGTGCAGCCAGGAGCAATTACTTCCTTCAACTAAATTTTAAAGCGACCTCCCACAAAGCTTAGTCTGGAGGAGGAAAAACTCTCAAGAATAAGCTCACGGAATCGCTTGAGAAACAAGTTGTGATTATTTTTATTTTCATACATTTTAATTAAAAAAGAATTACATTGATTTCCCCCTTCCCTTTCTTCTCTCTAGTCCCTCTCATGGCCCCATTCTCAAACTGATAGACTCTTTCATTACTGTTACACATATATCAGTGTGTACGCATGTACATGCACAGATATGTAAGTACAGTCTTTGAGTCCGTTTCTGTTGTTTGTGAGTATATGGTTTCAGCATTGACCACTCTGTACTGGACAACCGATAACGGGTCTCAGCCCTGGGAAAGACTACCTCTCCCTGTCTCAGGAGTCATTTGCTGTCTGGAATTCTTCGTCTAGGAGTGGGACCCATGCATTCCTCCCCTTCCACGTTAGCACACCTATTGATACCACCATCGTTCAGATCTCGTTTACACAGACATTTCTAGGAGAGACTTGCACAGATTGCCCCGGGGTTCTGGCTCTCCATCTTCCTGCACCCTCTTCTGAGATGTTCCCTAAGCTACAGATGCCATTACATCTATACAGATAGACAGACAGAAGCACACACACACACACACACACACACACACGCACAAGTGTGCAGAAGCACACACAAGCATGTGTGTGTGTTAAAGGAAGTTATACCATTTGAGATGACAATGCTTCCAAAGACCCAAGGGCTAAAAACCCCTAGTGCCAGTCATGAGAAATCTTTCAGATGGCTAGTCAGAGTAGTCCAAGTGGTCCCAAAAAACGTAGGCTACTGACATAACCCTTGGTGGCCTCTCAGAGACTGAAGGTGGGACTTGCCTCTCCTGCAGTCTAGCCCCCTGCACTCCCCCTGCCCCATACCAGAAAACACTCTGCAGGCTGCCAAGGGAAGGAAGCAGTTACTAGTCCTTACCAGCTGCGACTCCCATAAGCCACAACAGCGACCAGTAGGGCAAGATATCTAGACAGGGGCAGTAAATGGCACTCACATGTTACCGGTACCCAACAGTTACCTAATCAGACACAGGCCCAGCTCCACAAGGGGAACATCATGCCGAGTCCTGTAAACCTAGCCAGCTTCCCTGAGCTAGTGAGGTCGTGGACCTTAAGGGGAAAAGAATGTACTACCTCCACTTTGCTAGACCAGTATAATCCCTTACTATAGTCTAAATAGTATAATCCCTTACTATAGTATAATCCCTTACTATAGTCTAAATAGTATAATCCCTTACTATAGTCTAAATCTTATCCTGATACCCACAGATGAGTGTGTTTACTACTTCTCATCAAAAAAAGCTTCCCTTCCAGTGAACAGAGACATCGTAGAACAAGTAGGGATAGTGCATATCTGAACTGTGTGAGTCCCGGTAGATACGTCTGCATCAAGCAGGTTTTGACAAGACATCACAGTGACGCAAAGCAGAATGGATCTTGAGAAAACACATTGTAATATGAAGGAATATACCAGGATGCAAGGCCGCGCCCCAGCACACAAGGAAGCACAAAAGGAATGGAAAGTCAAAATTTGAATTTAAGAAAATATTAGATAGCATCTCGTTTATAGTCTGCAAAACAGAAAACCTGTTTTTATGAATAAATTCTACTTCAATTAAGAAACCTCAGGAAAACGACTTAATTTGCCTATTGAATACAGTAGGTTCCAAAAGTGGCTAACAGCGATATTTCTGGTTTCCAAAGCTGTTCCAGAACCTTCCCATTCTGGATTGAAAGAAGTAGAGTCCATTTTGGGGCTGCTTCAGTGGATATAACGTGCTAGAAAAGGTCCCATGTTGACTAGAGGGGATATCGGTTTCCTGGAATCCACCACCAGCCATGGCTGAGATAGAAGTCTGGGTGGTTTCCGTCTCTAACCTTAAAACAATTCCACCTGATGTCAGGACAGTCAACTGAGAACCCTGCTGAGTTTCTACCTAAGTAGGAATTCTACAGCATACTTGTGAATAAAATAAATGGGCTTGGGGTTTGGAGATGGCTTGTTACACAGTAATCCTGAGCCCAAATGCTCTTTCAGGCTCGGTTCCCTCTTCTAAAATCAGGATAAGAACGTGACCCTCTGTGCCTGTTTTGGGATTTAATTTTGCATTCGGTCCAGCACCGGGTATGGAGAAGACACACAAAAGAGGTACATGTTAAAAATGCTGCCAGCAATACTTCAAGAGTAAACAGCAAAACACAGGGTGTAAAAGAAACGCCATGAAATGAAACTGTGACCAAACATTTAAAATCAAAATCGACAGATTTAATTGAACTTCTGTCTCAAAGAAGAGCATAAGAAACTCTCCTAGGGCACAGAGAAAGATGAACAACGTCAGGGGAGAGGAGGAAACGGGGAGAGGGTACGTACGGTGCTGTGTGGTGCTGATGAGACTGTGGACTGCTGTTCCCAAGATCAGGACAGCTGAGCAGGAGCGCACGAGTCTCCACACACAAATGTGTGCAGATGCAAAAATAACAAAGCCGTGATACAGAAGAGAAAGCGTATGCAGACTTTAAATGCCTAACTCCGTACATGCACTGGTTCCCAGATAAAAGAAAGAAAACCTGAGCGCCACAGAGGCAACATCTCCCACATCAAAGAAACTGCAAAGGTACAGGCAGGGGAAATGATTGCTCGCGAATGGAAATATGTTACCAACCTACAGCTTTACTATGCATGTAAAGAGTTGTGCTGAGGTAAAGCTACCTGCAGTAAACACTGCATGTGTAAAGTATACAAATGAAGCCTTCGTGTAAATATGGCATATAAAATTATCCCCAAACCGAGGTTAGAAACGCCTTGATCAGCCCTCAGCCGTCCTAGGGCTGAGCTCAGCTCCCTGGCTGCCCTTAGCTGTTCCCAGGCAACCACTGATTGATTGATTGACTGGTTTTCTGTCATTCTTCATTACATCGCGTTTCTGAAAAACGGAGAAGACCTGCGATGTGTAATTCGACTCTGGTTTCTTGATTCTTAATTACTTTCAGATTTGGTATTCTGTGCCGTTCAAGGAGTTTGCTCTGTCCTGTTGTAGCTGTAGAATTTATTGGCACTGAGTCTTCATAACACAGCCTTATTATCCCCCTCATATTAGTATAATCTAATATGATGCCTCTTTCTCGCTCAGCATTGGGAATTTGTGCCTTCTCGTTTTTCCCTCATCTCTGTTTGGTAAGACGTTTATAATTCTATTGGTCTTTTCCAGAGAACCAACTTCGGGTTTCGCTGCTTTGTCCTGCTCAATGCTGTCCCTCTTTTGCTGGTTTCATCTTTTTCTTTCTGACAATTCCATGGCTGAAAACTAGAAGCCATTTCTGAATTAAATTAATTTTAACTTACGCTCAAAAATAACTTCCGTTTTTATCCTAATTCTCCTTTAATTCCTGAGATATTTATAAGTAATGTAACTTATTTCTTGCTCTCTTGAGAACTCCCTGAAACCAGGAACGGAAAAGGGCACCGTTGCAGGCTGGAGAGCGGCGGGGAGGGAAAGAGCAGGGTATGATCCATCTGATGAGGAAGCGGAGAAACGGGAGGCTCTCATTAAGGAGGGGAAACAGAGATAAACACGGAAGAAGAACAAAATAACAGTTACGATGTCTGGAAAAATCGCATGGAATCATACTATCTACCCTCTGCCTAAAAATACCAACAACACGTGCAATTCCATATAAACACATACACACATAGTTGAAATGAAATTTTCCTATCTTTCCCAAGAACCAAAGACCATCTAACAAAAGCCCCAACACCAGGCACGAGAAGACGCCCTCTTGTGATTTGTTGGTCAGGGCTGCCCAAGAGATTCCCCCAAACACAAGTTGTTTCTATTGGCCGCGGTTGCCCCTGCAGAGGTGGAAGGTAAGTACCCATTGGTGAAAACACCATACACTTCAGACTCAGGGCCCAATACCCCTGAGTTTGGATAGACCGAAACATCTCCTTCCTCCATGAGGACCAGCTTTCATTGACTAGAAGGAGCCATGAATGCTTCCACAGGAGGGACTAACCCATCAGTCCTAACCAGCTATGATGCCTGTGAGCCACAATGACCACCAGAGCATGATTAGAAGCAACCATCAGCTCTCGACAGGGCTTAATACCCATTCGACATGAGGGAAATCATGCCTGGTCCTGGAAACCTGGCTAACTACCCAGGTAGGGCTAGTGACGTCACAGATCTGGAAGGAGAGCCTTCAACTGCCATGTTACTTCCCCAATATAATCCTGACGCTGCATTCTAAATATCTGTCCTAATACTACAGGTTAGTATGCGATATCAAGGTAAAAGTGGCTTTCTGTATGGCGGTTCAAGGCTATGATGGAGACAGACATTTGTACGCGGTAGAAAACGTGCCGCGTGAATACCCACAAAGCTTGTGTGCCCCGGTGCATTTCGGTCTACTCAAAGGCAATACTGCCACAAGGGCATCATCCTCTTGGCAGCTAGAAAGTTCCTTCCTGAACTGTGCCCTACTTCCTCACTAGCAGAGGTCCCCCCAGGGAATGGATAAAAAGGTGTTGACAACGGCCCTATGAGTATCACGGTCACAGAATCGCCAGCACGCCAGCACGTTCTCAGGAAGACGGAGACAGATGCTAAGTACGAATGGAGCTTAGGGATGAACGGGATGAACTAGGGACGATTTCTAAAGACTAGGGACGATTTCTAAAGACTAGGTTTGATCCCCAAAGCAAAGGAAATATAAGTATTCTGTGTTTTGTTACCCAACTTTATTACCTGCAAGATATGGATTGATCCAAACAGGATTGGAGACGCCAAGAAAGGTCCAGCTGGCTGATCCCGTCTCTGTCGGTAGTATTTATCTTTCATCGTACAGAATCACACGGCTCTCCCTCTTATCCCTCTCACGGCAGGTCAAGTGTAGACAGCAGAGAGACTCTTTCAGGCGGCTACAGCACTCTTAGACATTGGTCCTCAGATGAACCCAGCCGCCTCCCCAAGTGCCTGGTTTCAGCCCAGTGAGAGATTTCATCCTAACTGGTTTGTGGAAACAGTATACCTGCTAACATTTTCACGTAACAAGAACTTCACGTTTTCAATAAATTCACAAGAAAGGAGAACAAAAAAAATCCGTGTTTTGATATCTTTACTCTTCCGGCAATGTGCGACAAGAACATAGTAGTATTAAGTCAGAAATAACACAGTAGCTATAGAGGATGTTCATATTTGCAAAATTTCAACAATTATCTTCTCTAGGCTCCCCCAAATTAGCATATTTGTCAATCAAATTAATTAAGAAGCTTTTCAAAATAAAAGCAATGTTTTAAATAAATATATTCTTTCATAACCATAGAACATCTAGTTCTGTTGGTGGTGATGAATGAACATTACATTTAAGAGGTTTATGAAGACAGTAGGGTGAAATTATCTAGATATAATTATAAATGAACTTCCTTCTTTACGGGTTTTACTGTATGCGTTACGATTATCCCATGCATGCCATCGAATTAGCTATCACATCGTCATAAAGATGATGTCTGACTTACAGAATATATGTCCGCTCAACATGACAAAAGGATACTGTTTGCACAATGTCTTTATATTTAGATTTAGTACCCGATACTCAATCCAATCCTGGCCAAGCACGCGTATCTGCCCGCTTCCAGTCACAGAGAATGAACGCAGCTCTCCCGCCCGGCAAACCTGGAAATATCACACCTGACTCCATTACTGCCCTTTCAACGGTCCCGGCACCGCAGACACTGGGTGCGTCTCGGAGTACCGCCTGGTGGCTACCGATTCGCTGTGGTCAGCTTTTCAACCACAGCCACATGCTTAGTAAACATCTACAGAGACTAAATCCTAAATTCGATTTCATTTAATAAATATTTTAAAGACTTTGCTGAACGAAGAAGTGAATTCGTCTGCCCAGAATTCTGATTTGAAAATTGTTTTATCCGCTTTAATTTCTACTGCTATTTTTAAATCTATATTTAAAATCTATAAAAAAAAAACCACCCTTGCTTTGATACGTTTGGCTTTCTTCAGTAATAAGTTGTGCTAAAATCCCCAAATTAATTAAATCTCAAAGACAGAGCTAAAACTAACCAGAGCGATGGGTTACACTAAGTGCTCACTATTATTTTAGATTATCAACTGTCTCCAGATGATCATACAGAATAACTTACTAAAACCAATACTGCGACAGAGAATATATTTTAACAGAACTTCTTTCTCTCTCTCACGCACGCACACACGCACGTGTGCAAGGCAGCCACACATAGGTACACACACACGTGCACATGCGCACAGGCAGCCACACATAGGCACAAACACGCATGCACGCATGTGCACATGCGCAGACAGTCACACATAGATATACTCACACACACGCACGTAAGCACGCACACACGTGCACACACACACGCACACACGCACGTGCACACAGGCAGCCACACACTCGGGGCTACTCACACAGCTCAGCGTTCACAACACCGCTACTAACAATTTCAGCTTAGATAAATTAACTACAGAAAAATACTGGCACTGTGAAAATATATGTTTATGTACAGCACCCCACGGAGGGCATCATCTCTGTGAACATCTGAAGAATGTAAAAACAAAACGAAAAGGCAGGAATGAGACAGCGGAGTCCTTGTGGTGCGCATGCGCCCGGCCTCGGTCACAGCTTCCCGTTCTCCTCGCCGCTCTCCTTCTCCTCTATGGCTTCCAGGCTGCGCTTGCCCTTGGCCTCGGGGCCAGCGCCAGGGCCTTTACTCAGGCCACAGGACAAACAGGCCAGCTGGATCTGCTTCACGTTCTCTACAGCCTCGTTCTTGGCATTCTTCAGCAGGTCTCCTTGTCCCTGCAGACAGGTGGACACAGAAAGGAAGAAGGTTAGGGACCAGGCTCGCGCAGCAACGCTGCTCCCCTTCTTGTCGGGATGCTGACGAAGGAAGCAAGAGACCCAGACCTTTGCGCTTCTTTCTCCGGGGTTATATCCGCGTTTATTTTCCACCGTGATTGGAAGGAATGGCTCTTGGGTTCTAGAATCTCAAATCTAATCCCTCCCCATCCCAGCTCCCTGCATCGGCTGCTCCTTGGGACTCCTGTAGGGGAGACTTCGTGTGGATACAGAGGGCCCTTGAACCTTCCAACCATAGTCGGAGACTTTGCTCACCTTTAAAGTTCCTGCCTAGTCAGGCCAAGATTTCTAGGAGAAGATGAGAGATGTTCTTCCATAAAACTGAAAAGCAAACTGGCTTGTCAGATTAAACAGCACTAAGCGAAGCATCCTGCAATGGAACGCACGCACGCAGGCACGCACGCACACACGCACACACGCAGTCTTGTGCCTGCTGGGCTGGCTTTTAACCGATCGGGTTATCGCTGCCAGCTCCTGTTGGTGTCTTGTGACCTACACACATCCCTTCTGTGCACTTCTGCATACTGAGGGCAATGTTCCCGTCTGGTAAGGGACAGACGTTTCTCAAGGCATTGCACATCCATCAAAATAAAAAGCACAGAGAGATCTCTGGGACACGCTGGCTGCCATTTGCGTCAATGTGTCAAAAGAAAGCAGGACCTACAGTTTTATTTTTTGAAATGAGTTTATTATTACAGTGTTTAAGTGGATGCCGCCTATCGGCTCAGGGCCTGAAGGGCTACAGAAGTGTGCAGAAGAAGGAGTGTGTTTCTGTGGTGCACAGACCAAAGAGGAAGTAACCTCCCCCTTCTCCCTTTCCCACAGCAGCATAAGCAAGCCTGACCCTGGAATGGTGAGGGACGATATGGGAGAATGACTGCCGGAACATTCTATACAGCTCGGGCTCACTCAGAGAGGGGATAATAGCCTATTAGAGCAAGCAATCCGCGATGAAATGCAACCTTTCTTTAATTTTATGAATGTCATCTTCTTAAAATGTATAGACTACCTTAGAATGTTTACTTTCTCAAAATCCATAAAATTAGTTGCTGATTATAACTTGTTGTAGATCCAGTCCCCCCTCAACCTCTCATATGAACCGGCTGCCCTGTGAGTACTGTTTGTGTTAAAATGGACTGCCTTCAGTTGCCCAAACCATGGCCGAAGGTTTTAGAAGCAAACTCGGAGGCTGTGGAGATGAAACCTCCGCGTGAGGAGAAGGGAGTCTGAGCGTGGTGAGCTTCCACTCGGGCACAAGGTCACAGCCACCCAAAGTCTTGTCTGTCCCTCCAGGCCCCGTGCCCCTTCCCACACAGTCAGAGACTCATTCCCTGAGGGGAACATATTCACAACATTCCTGGAACTGGATAATTCTCTTAACAGAATGCTGGACAAAAGCACCCCTGCCCCCAAGACCCTGAATAATGAAGCCACTTATAAAACCGGTAAAATGCAATTATTAAGTAAAGATAACAGAACACACAAAGGGCCTACACTGTGCAGGGAATATTCTATTCTGGGCAGAATCACTCAGTTGTCACACACTCCAGGTGACAGATATTTTCGTGAAACTCCAGATTACCTATTAGAGAACAGTGCCAGAGGGATCACCTTTTCCAGAGTCACGCAGCCACTCGGTGGTGGATCTATAGCTTGTTCAGGGGTCTGTGGTCATCGCCACTACAAGGTGCGGCCTCTTTCGAGCGCAAATCATACACTTCCATTTACACGATCACACAGTGAAGCCACCTGTTCAACTGCTATCCACGCCACAACAGAGACAGAAGAACATGACCGCCCATGGGACACTAACAGAATCTACAGAGGGGACAAGGGGCCAGGGATGCAGGATACGGGGAGAACACCCAAGTGGGGGCCCTGTCAGAGAGCCTTCCACCAAATGCACTGTGGGCTTTTATGTCCTGCGAAGGAACTGAGAATGACTTGGGGCCTTCCTGGCAGCTCGAAGATTGAAGAACCCAGGTTGAAAAGCTGTTTGCGATTTAATGATCACCAATAAACTGCTATAAAATGATCTCAAAAGCAGTTAGGCTCCCCTACGGCCACCATAAATAACTTGCAACTATCTTGTAAGAGAGACTTGAGGGGCATACTTAAAATGCACCTGCAAGCGTCTGTTTTGCAAGGCTGTGTATATGGATAGCGTTTTTTTTTTAAACTGGAACGATCCCTTTATAAACACGCTTTATTAATGATGCGACTACACGTGAGATTATTTCCAGTTCTGCTTACAACCCTTTAGGCTCAGGCTCGAAACGATCATCAGACATTTTTAAAGCAAGCTGGCACACTTTGCAGTCACATAAGAGAAAAATGAAGCACACGCAGCTATCGGTCTCGGTGGTGCGAATGCCAAACACGCTCTCACGCCCATTCCCACAGCGGGTTATGACACGCATTTTAATCAGCCCACTGCCAGGGCACCGGTTCTGGGAAGTGGCATCCAAGCCTGAAGGCCAGCCTGTGCCAGCTCTGGGGAACAGAAGCCAGTCTCTCTAGAAAACAATGGCCAGTCGGGGAAAACAGTTTGTACCAGTGGACAAGGACAGGCCCACATCATCTCCCGACAGCCCAGGCGATGTCAGGCACTGGCAGAAGAAAACAAACAATTATTAAATGACTAGCTAATAAAGGGGGGAAATGAAAGTCTATGAAGATCTTACATAGGAAGCTTGGGTTTCGTTGTTTCAAGAAGCTAGGGTTAGGGTTTCTGTTCTGTGGCTCAAGGAAGCACACACTGACTTTTTCCCTTTTTTATCTTCCCGTTTGAGACACCGGAGGCAGAAGAGAAATTCAGTTTCTTATTCTAGAAAACTGTACCGAGCTGATGTGTCCTGCTAAGGACCCCCATTCAGGCAAGTCTCCTAGGTGACTGCTCCCATTTGGGGCTCAAGTACCTTTAACTATACTAATTGCAATTAAAGTACATTGCCTAAAAATAAGGAGATACCCAGCAGGATTTGGACTGTAGACATGGCTACCGTATCACAGCATTTCCCCTTTGAGTCACTGTAACAACGTTAGTCCTTAGGATGCCTTCCTGCTCTCTCATTCACTAATATAAGCTTGGGATTCACAAGCGGATGAGTGACAGTAAAATTCTATCAGGACATAGTAGCCAATATGACTTGAAAACTAAGTATACTGAGCATGACGTCATGTGTCTTTAAGCTCATGATACTGAATGCATCAAGGTAACCGGAATTCTAAATATAAATCCTTTCAGAGGATACTTAGGAATTTTGTTTTTCCTACCTCTCTTAGCAAACATCAGTCCACTCTAGTGTTTGAGGATAGCTTTAGCTGCAATCTGGCAGAGTCACTATCCGAAGGCATGCATGGCTCGCCCACGCCCACCTTTCCCATGAACTGCACCTCCCTGGCGGTGCCAGTTCACGAGCGCAAAGGAAGATGGGGTGTCCAGTGCCTCTGCCACATGGGAAGGAAACGTACGGGCTGTCCCAGAGTGCACCACAAATATGTAAAGCAGCCAACGAGAACTCTGGGGATGGGAAGAGCCTGCCATGTACACAGCCACGCACGGAAACAATGAAGCTGTCTCTACGCTGTGTGGGTTTGCGATTGCAATGGTCGTGCTGTACCTGGATGACAGCATTTTGAAATTAATATCTCCATATATCCTAGCTCTCATATTCCTTCTACCCAGTATTTCCCAGTGTCCTTTGAACCTTAGCCTATCATATTTAGGGCTGAATCCTCAACAACCCTTTATTCTCAGTGTCTTGGATAGCAACAGTCTCTACATTTACTACCATTCACGGAAAAGGAAGACTCACTGGTTAGGGCTGAGAGCAGCTTTTATCTATGGGTGTAAACACAGACAATTAGGGAAAATTGTGTGCTCTGTCGATTTTGTTAAGCAACATTAGCAAGCTCCCCGCTCAGGCCTATGGCCTCCTCATGCATGGGCTGTTGACTGCGTTTGCAGGTTTACATACTCCTCGTGGGATTCCGTCTGCAGGTCGGGTCTCAGATCTTGCGCTACTCTATTCTATATGAGCACATCATGCCCGGAAGGTGAGTTTTATAATTCACAGGATTCACAGCTGGGTGAGACCATTAATGCCTTTTCTCTTCCTCCTGCCATTATCGAATCTTCTGGCACTTTGAAAGTTAACTACAAGAGAGTGTAGCAGGAAGGGAGGCCGCTTGCTTGTTTCCCCAGATGACCAGACTCCCAAAATAATCACATAGAAGCTACATTACTTAAATCACTGCTTGGCCAATCACTTAAGTGTATTTCTAGCTAGCTCTTACATCTAGTATTAACCCATTTCCAGTATTTTATATTTTACCACAAGGCTCATGGCCTATCGACAAGGTTCCAACATGTCTGTCTCTGGCGGCAGCTCCATGGTTCCTTCTGACTCCGCCTTCTTCTCCCAGCATTCAGTTTAGTGTCCCCCCCTCGTCCCCCCCCCCACCTAGCTCTGTTCTGCCCTGCTCCGCTATAGGCTCAAGACAGCTTCTTTATTAACCAATGGTATTCACAGCATACAGAGGGGAAGCCCACATCAAGAGAGGACATTTCCAGCTCAGGGCCAGTCTGCTCCCTCTGTATCTTGCAAACTGAGCTGTATGGTGTCATTAGCAATGAGGTCTGTCCTCTAGCTCCTGCTGACAACAAGAAGACTGACAGGAGCCTGTACTATCTGGGGACCTCTGAAGTTTCCCTGATCAACACCTCCCATGGGGGAATTCCACAACTGGCACCACTGGGTTATTGATTAGTAGCCCTCTGCTTTAGGTGCATGACTATATATCCATTGAGGTCTCCCATCTATGTCGGCTTCATTGCTTTGGCATGTGATGCAATGCTTCTTCGTCAACCATAAGAGTGCCACCCACTTCCTAAAATGTGAGGAAATTATGGGCATATCAGGGCATTATGTCATTATATCACTTCTAACATTCCTGCTGCTTCTCAATAAATGTGGTTTGCCCATGACACACACAGTCTTTATGCTGATGCTTTTGAATTCTGGCCTTTCTCTCCAATATAGTCATGGAGTTCGGAAGCATTTATCAATGTGTTGAGACAGGGTCTTGGTACAAAGCCCAGCATGTCTTTGGGTTTGCTGTATAGTCCAGGATAGCCTCAATCTCCCAATCGTTCTTCCTCAGACCCTAGAGTACTGACTGATGCTAGCTAAAGACTCAGGGATTGCTGTTAAGGCGAGGGTTCATCGCTATTTATCAGATGTGATTTCTCCTTGCAGCAGCCAGGAGCCCGAATTACCTCCTCCAGCCCGTGCGAGCGGATTGCCAAAGATGGCAGCTAACATAATTTGAGAGAAACCAGAACCCCAGGAATGATGAACCTTGAAACTTGAAAGCAGTTTGGCAGGCAGCGACACACAGGATTTGGGGAGGACTGGGAATGAGATGTTCCCAAAAGCGAAGCCAGGATTTCAACACTCTTTATCTTGGAAAAGACGCATACTGTTTTAAGACGCACCTGCGCTAATATGGACGCTTTCCTCGGATTCCACAGGATGAGGCACCCTCCCCCACCCCAGATAGCCGATTAT
Source organism: Microtus obscurus (assembly GCA_963919715.1). Lineage (NCBI taxonomy): Eukaryota > Metazoa > Chordata > Mammalia > Rodentia > Cricetidae > Microtus > Microtus obscurus. The sequence continues at coordinate 3,160,814 of CAWTZC010000381.1, forward strand.
CTTGTCACTTCAAGGCTGGAGAATTGAGCAACACACGGAAGGGTTGCTCGCTCATGGAATAAACATTTTGAAGTGGTTGTTTCTTTTGAAACAGAGGAGAAAGTAAAAATGAACCCAAGCCATCTGTCCGTAAAAGAAGTCAATGGCGAGCTTCGTTGTCTGTGACAGAACTGTTACCCTTCTGCAGATTTCCTGCCCTGGGCTCCTCCGAGGGCGCAGCGTTTGAAAGGCCATCTGTCTGCCACGGGCCATGACTGCAAGCCTAATCCACTTACAGAAAATGTCAGCAGAATTGCTTCAGCTGAATAATGGAAAACCTTGAGCGGAACTTGAAAACTGAGACTCTGAAAAAGCCTTAGGGGTGTCGGGGCCCCCAAGGATCAGTGTCCGGAGAATCCTTGCCACCGTTAGACAAAGGGACCACTGGACGTGACAACTGGAAGCACAGCTTGTTGACTTCCTGCTCCCTCTTCTGCCTCGCACGCTCGCACGCTTAACGTCCTTCACCTCTTTGTTAACAGAAATTAGAAAAGGCAGGGAATTGATGTTTACCTCTGCTGAGGTGCTAATGTAATTAACTGCACTTCAAATAACAACACCTTAAGAAATACACATTATTTAGAAGTTCCAATATCTCCGATGACCTTCCACTGCCAAGAAAATGACCTTGATATCTAAGTTCATACAACCCTGACGACCTGAAGAGACCAGCACTATAGAAGATTTCCCTCCAGCAACTCGGACCATTTTCCTCTCCAAGGACTCAGTTAAAACACCTTGAAAGATCTAATGTGCGCCAAAGGCCAGAGCAGACCGAAGCCGGGAAGGTCTTCACTAATATCAGAAGATTATATTTCAGTATCACCATCCCTGATTTCAAGCTCTGCTAGAGAGGTAGAGTAATAAAAGAAACCAATGGCATAAAAACAAACAGGTGGATCAATGGAATCAAATTGAAGACCCAGACACAAATCCACACACCTGTGGACACCTGATTTTAGATAAAAAGTCGAAATTATACAATAGAGAAAAGAAAACATCTTCAACAAATGGAGCTGGCCTAACTGAACGTCAGCATGTAGAAGAATGCAAACAGATCCATATCTGTCACCATGCACAAAAGTCAAGTCAACGAGGATCAAAGACCCCAGCCTAGATCCAGATAATCTGACCCTGACAGAAGAGAAGGTGGGGAATATCCTTGAGAGCATTGGCACCGGAGACAACTACCTGAACGAACAGGAACCTAAAGGTTTAGCAGACACTAAGATCAACACTTAATAATGGCACCTTATGAAACTGAAGTTTCTCTATGGCAAGGGACACCGCCAATAGGGTAAAATGACAGCCTATAGAATAGGAAAGATCTTCACCAATTCCACATCCAACAGAGGGCTGATTTCCAGATTATATAGAGAACTCAAGAAACTAGACATCAACAAAGCAAATAATCCAATAAAAAATAAGGTACAGATATAAACAGAGAATTCTCAACCAAAGGCTCTCAAATGGCCGAGAAACACTTAAGAAGCTGTTCAATGTCCTTACCTGTCAGGGAAGTTAAAATAAAAATGACTCTGAGATTCCATCGTATACCTCGTAGAATGGCTAAGATAAAAATCACAAAGTGACAGCTCATGCTGGAGAGGGTGTGGAGCAAGGAGGACACTCCTCCATTGCTGGTGGGAGTGCAAATTTGTACAGTCAGCATGGCAGTTTCTCAGAACACTAGGAGTCAGTCTACCTCAAGACCAAACTACACTGCTCTTGATCATATACCCAATGGATGCTCAATCATACCACAAGACGCTTGCTTAACTGTGTGCACAGCAGCTTTACTTGTCATAGCCAGAGCCTGGAAACAACCCAGATGCCCCTCAACTGAAGAATGGATAAAGAAAGTATGGTCAATTTACACAATGGAGCGTTACTCAGCTGTTAAAAACAAGGACACCAGGAAATCTGAAGGCAAATGCATGGAAGTAGAAAATCTATCCTGAGTGAGGTAACTCAGAGAGAGACAAACATGGCGTGTACTCAGTCATAAGTGAACATTAACTGCACAATAAAAGATAACTGTGCACAGCGCAAAGACCCAGAGAGACTAGGTAGGTAACAAGGATTCCTAGGGCCACGCCTGGGTCTCCCTGGGGAGGGGAAATAGAAGCGATTTCGTGAGTGGACTGAGGGCAGGTGGGGATGGGAATTTCGATGAAAAGGCTTTGGGGGGATGGAGGGGGAGAATACTGAAGAGAGGACCGGAAATGGGGGGACATTTTAGGGTCAGGTGAAAACCTAGGGCTAGGGAATCCCCCAGGAATCTACAAGGATGATCCCAGCTAAGACTCCTAGCAACAGTGGATATGTAGCCTGAAGTGGCCATCTCCTGACGACGAAAACCTTCAAGTGGAGGGAGTGGAAAGCCAACCCAGGCACAGAACCTTCCGCATACAGCATGTCCTACCTATGGGATGTGCTGGGGTACGGGTGGCCTAGAGATTAGGGGAGTGCCCAACCAATCTAGCCTAAAACCCATGCCAGGAGAGTAAGTCCACCTGTGTCTCTGCCTGAAGTACCAGGCTGGATGACCCAGAGAGCTAGGATAGATCCAAACAAGACTATAGGGGGAACGTCAATGTAATGATGGCTGAGGGCATTCTGCTGTGCCCATAGATTGATGCTTAGCTCAAGGGTCCTCAGGGATGCTGCATCCAGCAACTGTGCTCGACACAAACTGGTATCACACGTCTGTGTATGTTGAATGTTTTCAACCCTACCCAACCCCATCCAAACGTGGGAAGTCCAGGAAATTTCCTTTCCAGTTGCTCATTCAGGGTCATGATACTTTGATAACTCCTCTAACCTGCCATGTGTTTATACCACTCTGCGTTTCTCTACACAAACACGGTATTTTTACTGGTGTGGGACAATTCTGCATTTTGTCATTTATGTTTTAAATAAATGCTGATTGGCCAGTAGCCATGCAGGAAGTTATAAGAGTTAATAAGAAGCCTGAGCTAATGGGCAAATCAGTTTATGATTAATGTAGACCTCTGTGTGATTTCTTTGGGACTTCACGACTGCGGGAACCAGGCAGGACAGGAAACCCCAACAACGTTTTCCTAATTAGTACTAAGGAGTAGATCTCTATATTCATCCAGTGCCGGCATCTGCTCTAGAGCATCCACTGAACTGGCCTAAACAAGGACTTTCACGCTGCTATTTTTAAACCCAGAGCCCAAATCAAAGTTCACATATTACTGACACCTTTGAAGGGAATGTCTTCATCCTGTGGACTTGGCAAAAGCAGAAGGGACAGACATAGTCATGGGAAACAGCAAGGTCACAGCTGAACCCTCTCTCTGAGGGGACCTATGTCTCCCCGGCCTCACTCCTGCTGACTCTCTGGAACACTACTGCTAGCTCGTGTGTAGGTGTCAAAACATTTCTCCCAAATGTCAAATACCATCATTCTTACCTGTTTTTATTTTTTAAATCAACTTTATAAATATATATGCCTGGAGGGAAAAAAACCACCATGCATTCATAAAACCTCCTCAGTTTTGTGTCGTGCCAACGCCTCCCTAATCCTTCTTTCTATCTGGGCCTCGGATTTCTTCCCAGAATAGAAGACTGTGAAAACGGAGCTAGCAGCAAGCACCAGGGAAGGATGCTCACACCCCACTCTTTAATATGGCAGCAGCTGATACTCTGTAGAATTTGGACATATGAACTAAGAAAACAAAGCAAAAGATCAGAGAAGCTTTCAGTGACCCCTGCTGAAAATTGGGAGCTGTTTCTGACGAGACCTGATGATATTTCCTGTAGCCATAGGTCAACAATCAACAAGGCAACCCTGACATCTTCTTTCACCGCTTCGGCATGCTTGTGAGCCCCGATGCTAAGGATGTTTGAAAAAGCCATATGAAGCCGTACAATCTTATATTTACCTAAAGCTACATATATTATGCATAAATGTTTACATATATAGTTTATATATATGCAAATATATATGCTTATAGTTTAAATGAAGTTATGTCACTTGGGGCATAGCGCTCCCTCAAGAGCCACAGACCCTCTAATGAAACTCCAGTACTGAACACAAGAATCCTCCTTTCGAGTGTTTGCCCAGGGAGTCCAAGAAACTCCCAAAGCAACATCAGCAGTAGCTGTTGCTCTTGGCGCCTCCCAGAAGACCTTGTTGCTGAAGAAACCCCAGAGTTTCGACACGGGATTCAGAGGAAGTAAGCTGAAAGCGACAGAAAGTCCCTCCTTGAGGACTAGCCTTCGCAGGCTTAAAAAGTGCTGTAAGCTGCCAAGGGGGGAAAGAATCTCACAGCCCTACCCAGCTGTGGTGCCTGTGAATCACAACAATCAGCACAGCAAGGGCAGTAGTTATCTTGGCAGGAACCAATAACTGTTTAATTGGGCCTGAGGCCTCCTCAGATAGGAGGGAAATCAGGTCTGGCTTCAAATCTAGCCAACCACCCTTGGCTGGGAAGGTCACAGAGGTCACACAGATTTCAAAAGAGAACCTACTACGGTTGCTTTCCTAAACCAGTAAGGCTGAACTGCGTTCTAAACATTACCCACAGTTAAGGGCCCCTCCCAGCCCTCATCAGTGAACACTCTTTTCTCAGCAGACAGAGACCATTATCGAAAGTCAAGGCTAATCAAAATGCAGAGAAGAGCTGACTGCAGTAGCCGACTCCAATGGAAACATCTACAACATATCTCCTACACTGAAGGCTGGGGGAATGTGGAGGAATGGGGGCGGAAAGACTGTAAGAGGCAGAGAGCCGGAAAGTTTGCTACAAGACTGTGTCTTCTAAATTCAGCAGGAAAGCGACGCTCGTGAAATCTCAGCAGTATGCTGCCTAAACAAGACCTAAACAATCGCAACAGCAGTTGCTGTCCCAGGGTAGGATGCCCAACAACAGTTGCTGTCCCAGGGTAGGATGCGCCACCCCTAGAAAAAGAGCTGCCCTCAATTAAGAACTGCTGAGAGAGGGCGAATTAGTCTTCTCTGGAGACGAGTCCCCTAAATGGTGGGACTAATCCAAACTCAAGTCAACAGTACTAAGCAGACGCAGCAGGTTGCATTTATAGATTTAGTTGCACGAACATCTGAATCTGTATGCAAAAATGATCAGGAATAAGAGGTCATGAATTTGAAAGGGGACATGTGGGTTAACATGGGAGGCACTGGGGGGGGGGAGGGACAAAATCATGTAATTCCGTTTTAATTAAAAAAAAGTTGACAACACAAACTGGCCTTGAGCTGGGACCGAACTGAGGGGAGGAGGGTGGAGGACAGGGTGGGCTTCTCGGGAGTATAAATACAAGACACGCGTGTGCTCGCACACTTGCCCGTGTGCGCGCTGTGCAGGAGTCTCTCAAGTATCTGGTTAAACTGGCACCCAGCAAGCCCTAAGGATTCTCTAGTCTCCCCCGTGCTGGGATTATCAGTGCCCACAGCTGGGCCTGGCTTTTTATAGATCTCATGCGCTTTCCTGGCTGAGCCATCTCCCCAGCTCCAAGATATTCTTGAGGCTCTGCAGACAGCCAGATCACATTCCCATGGCCTGGACAAACAGGATCAGGGTTCCCTGCAGCTAGGGTAGAACCTGGAAGAGATGCCAAGGGGAGGAACTGGAAGGGATGGGGGAAGGAGGGCCACAGGCTTGTACAGAAAAACTCTGGGATCTGTAGGAAGGGCTGGAAGAGTCATGGCCATTTTGATGTCTAGAAAAGTTGGCCCATCTGCCATGCTATAAAAGAGGCAGGAACATATAAGAAAGAGGAGGGTTAACAAATACATGATAAAGAAAGACAACCCACAATGGTGGGGGCTAAAAGAAGAGTCAGGTCTTACAGGGATGGGCAGGAGGCTGGTCCAACATGTTGAACCTGGATCAGAAAAAGATCTCCCTCAGGAAATCCCAGTTTCCTGCCCGGGATAATACAGGGTTTGTCAGTTCATCCAGGTAGAAATCTCACGAGGGGGAGTGAGAAATTGGCTGGCTTGAGTTTATTGGGTGGGTGGGTGGGTGGGTGAGTGGGTGGGGGGCTATAAAGTGTGTGGGTGCGAGTGGAGAACATCCAAAGATAAGCAGAGACACCACAGCAACAGAAGCATGTGAGCCGACCGTACAGAGAGGAATCAAAGCCATCTGTACAGACTGTTACCGTCGAGAGAGAGAGAGAGAGAGAGAGAGAGAGAGAGAGAGAGAGAGAGAGAGAGAGAGAGAGAAGAGGGGGTCGAGAACCCACCTCCAATCCAGAGAAACACCAGCCTGTAACAGGAGGCAAGAGTGACGGAGACCTGCAAAGGCTTCTGGGAGAAGAGCCAGAGTGCGCTAAGGAGACAGGCGCCGTGGACCACAATGAGAACACGGTTGATGCTCACGAGAGTCAAGGAAGAGAAACGCCGCGAGGTCTTCACGGTATTTCACCAGGGGGTTCTGGTGACCTTAGAGAGAATGATTTAATGGAGTGTCGGGGGAGAAAAACAGATAAAAGTTGGCGGAGAATGAGTGGGAATTGAGGAGGATGCAGCGCGAGTTAAGGAGTTTGGGCGTGAGAGAGGACGGAGAGGAAGAGAGCTGGATGGGCCAAATTCATTTCTAGGAGCTTTTTATATGTATAAGAAACGCACGTATAAATTCAGTTAAGCTGAACAGTGAGTTTCTAAACAATGAACAGCGGAAGGAAAAAGGCAAAATGTGTGAAACGAAATAGAGACAAGCTTGAATGTTATTTCTCGAGCTTGACGTATCCCAGTATCCTAACGTTTGTTTTCTCCTTATTTCAGAGACCCGTATTTGTGTCTAGTGGAAAATCTAATCAAGACATAAAAATATGAGTCACGTTTATTTGCGTCTACATCGGTCTACACAAAGTTAAAAGTGGAGATTTACTACGCTCCAATGCCCGTCTAGCGCTGTACAGTGGGAAATTCTCACATCGTCCAGCAGGGGGCAGCCCTGCTTTGGGCTTGAGTAGAGAGAGTGCATCTGTCCACACAGCATTTATGCTCCAGGGGTGGGAAGCATCCTTGGGAAGCCATTCGGTTCATTTTGCTCCAGTGTGGAGCTGCAAATAAATTCTGATAGCTTCCAAAGTCATCGAACACACTGATAGGCCGCTAACCTACAGAAGTCAATACTGCCCTTTTAAGTGAACACGCCGTTCACAGATTTCAGGTGGAAAGCAATCTTAGAGAACCCTGAAACTGTCCACGCGCGCGTGATCAACTTTTTCCCCAATATTAGTTAAAACCAGTTTTCTCATCCACCAGTCAGCTCAGAAAATGGTTCCATGTTGGTCACTTGTTAGTAGCACAAAATGAAGGTTAGCAACCCAGGTTTATACACCAAGGGCGAGAACAAGGCCAGCGCACAGTAGCGATGCCAAGGGCGTTTATAACTGGGCACTCACAATGCCACGCGGACCACTGGGGGACAGAATGAGAGTTTCGTTTAATTTTAATGATGTACTGCACATTTTACTAGGCGCTTGCGGCTAGCATTTCTGTGGGACAGCAGAGAGGGCGCCGGCGCCGGCGTCCAGCGATATTGTGAATGAAGCCACATCGTTTTCGTCTCAGCCTCTTTCCTGTTGGCAAGCGCCACTCGATAGCCAACCTTGCTTCACTCTGATAGCCGGCGTCTCCCGCAAGAACTGAAGCCACTGCAGGCACGGTAGCTGCATCCCAGCAGTTAGCGCAGGGTCGTTCCTAAAGCAAGGCTCTGCAGCCTTTGTTGAAATAAAGTAGGCGACACTTAATGCATCTTCCACTTAGCCTGGAGTTTTCAGGGCTACTGCACCCACCTCCAATCTCATTTTCCAACTTCTCAATTCCAGCCCAGAATGGTTGGATCCTTCAAGACTTGGCCAGTTTATAACTGATACGCTGTCCCTTGCCTGTTACTGGGGCATTTTGCAGGATAACCTTTTGACGAATATTACTAAGGACTGGCCCCCATGCTAGCTGGCAACGTCAACACTGGGTGTAGTAATAACTGCATACCTTGAAGGACACAGGAGCCCACAGTGTAAGTAATAACAGGAAGACGAGCACTTGGCTCTGCCGTCCTGTCTGCTCATGTTGAAATCAGGTCGTGTGTCGAAGCATCCTCCTTCACATAACAATGCATTCAAGTTAACTTACATTTTTTATCAAAAGATCCAGATAAAATTATGGCATTTTAATTTTTGTCCTGATGGTTTATATTGATAAAATTAATCTTGTCTTTGTCCCTTCTCCTCCTGGATCATCATCTTAATGTTCAAATGTTGCCATAGCAAAGGGTCATGGATAGGATGGTTTAGACAGCATCAAAGAAAGCATTGTCTCACAATTCTGAGGACTTGAAGTAAGTCCCGCATCAGGATGCCTGAGCCTCCCTCCTTCACCTACAAATGTCATCTGGTCTCTCCTCGCACTGCCTTAGACGCCTCGATAAGGCAGTATGTATTCCAGGGGCCAGCATGTCCAGATCGCTCCTTAGAAGGACACACTATACTTGGGGGCCCACTTTATGACCTCAGGGCAATTTAACTACCTCTTTATGGGTCCTAAAAACCAGTTACGATCTGAGACACTTGGAAATGGAACTACAATACAGGGATCTTGGGTGACAGCACCAGCCAACGGCATCATTTCCCTCTCCTCTAACAAGAATTAACTTACTATCTACGTTCAACTACACCAGACTCCTTTGTGTCTAAAGCACAATTGCCTACTTGACACTGAAGAGCAAGCCCTGCCGGCCCCTCAGAACATGGCACCAGCTCTCTGCGTTTGCACGCCTCCGAGCTGAGGGGCTTCATCTGATCCCACAGTGCAGCTTTTCCAGTGGGAAAACTGGTCTGCTTTGTCACAGGCTGGGTTGGAAAGGGTCAGGTAGCAGGTGGAAAACCTTGTCAGGCTAGATCAAATCTCCCAGAACCAGACGGCTGGGGGCTCAATTCTGGTCCGGCCATCCTGACTGGATGAAAATGATGACATTGGGATGAAAGGGTTAATTCTCGATGTGCAGGGAGGATGACCAGTTTGGAGTCTGAGGGAACTCTAGAAGAGGTGCATCTCCTCTAACCATCTTCGTGTATTTATGTGTATGTATGGGGAGTGCCGGGTAAATATATGAAGAGTTACACTGGTAAATATGCTGATAATTCACAAAGGGGGAAGAAATCCACAGAAACAAGTCACCAGGCATTTAAAAAGATGATGTAAAATCCTCTGACATTCTCTTATAGTATTAATAATGGGACCTTACTGTAAAAGTCAAAAATCAGAGTGCCCTTCTCAACCCTCTTATGAGCAACCAATGACAACAGCTTCAGCTTCTAAAATCTCATTCTGCCAGGGCAATTCCTTATATTGTTATAGGTTTATATCCATGTAAGTTAATTCAACAAACATATCGTGCATATCCCTCATTGCTCCGTCTGTAATACGGAAAATGCAGTATGAACATTAGAATTATAAACTAAGAACTAAGGTCAACAAGAAAATCCTTCTAAGTTACAGTCTGCTTACCCAGGTGCTCTGCGTACAGCAGGGGAAATGGGGCAGGGAGGCAGAACACTCACGCTCACTCACTCGGGGAAGACTGTGCGGCCACCCACAGTGACCCCATGAACAGTGGCAGGGGCAGCAGGCAAGAGGCAGCCACAGAGAGGAGAAGGAAATCCAAGCTGGGTTTTGGGTCTGCTGCAAAACCTTAAGACCAGATTACCAGTACAGGCTGTAAGGGAGCTGTTTACAGTCTACAAATACAGAACGCAGTGGGGAGGTCTGGGGGGAGGGTAGTTGAGTTACACAGGCCTGAAAGAAGGAAAGCTCCAGAAAGTGCAGAAACAGCTGGATTCCCAGAGATGCGGGCTTTGGGTTGGTGGAGGCTAAGGACAGGTTTGACATGGCTGTGTCAAACTGGGATGATGGGCATCTTGAAAGAGGTTGTTACCAGGTTTCTCACAGAACAAGGGTTTTGCCCTCCCGGTTGCGAGTTCGTCATGTCGTCTGGAGCCCACCTCCAGGCCTCTGTACACTGGTTTTCCCTGAGTTGAAGTTCATCTCTGCATGCTCACCTTCAGGCCTGCCCCGAAGGAGCTGACTCAGCGTTCTCAAGGGTACAAACCCTGGACAGAGGAGTGACTCAGCAGAACTCGGGGAGGACGCTGTGTGAGCCACAGTTATTTTTCCTGAGGGGAAGTGTAGTGTTGGCGGTCTGGAAGCTTCCCAGGAATGCAAGGGAGGTGCTTGTGGAGGTTTGAATGACACCAAGCAGCTGGCGGGCTGAACTGGGAGGGCAAGGATGCCCCTATGAGGGAACCATCCTGAGGGTCCCGATGCTGCACTGGGGGTGGGCGGGGAGAGTCCCCTCGGAGCTGCAACTCAGGGCGGGTGCACGCAGGCAAGGTGAAGGCGCAGAGCCAAAAAAGGCCTCCTGACGGTGGACAGTCCCACGCCAAGGACGTGAAGGCTTTTCTCCCATTTGAAAGACAAACAGTGAGTCACTGTTCTCATCCAAGTATACCTGGATTATTTATGAAGGTGATTTTATTTTCATGTCCTTAAATAAATTCAGAGCCTTTGTTTATTCAGGAGATGAAGGTCTGTTCTTTGAGGTTTTTTTTCTTATCAGGACATTTTACTAGACTTGAAGAGAGGACCGAATGTCTTGGGAGTTTCAGCAAAGATTCTAGTTTTCTTCGATTGTAGGGTTAGAAATCAAATTATGTTTGCTTGTCAAATTCACGCAAGGTTAAGATGTAGCTGGACAGCAACTGGAATGCCCTCGTCTGACATCCTTTAGGTCTTTAAGCTTCTCTACTGTGCTTCCATGTACAAAAACAAACAAACAAATCAGGTCCACAAGGAGACTCACGGGTGCATCTGAACCTCTGCGAAACTATGGAAGTTCCTTAAGTGTGATCCTCATAAGGAAGAAAGCACCGTATTATACAGTAATTACAATAAATGTAAATGAATATTAAAAGCACTCAGAACCTCACAATAAACAGCAGCCAGAGAGAAAATGTGTAGATTGACAGCTAGGGCATGACTAATAAAAACCCAGAGACAGATACTGGGATTCAATTGGAAGATCAGAAAAGCAAAGCAGCCAGCCACCGGCTCTTAACTTTGCCTTGAACCTAAATGGCGATTCTGTCTCCAGGAAACCTCAGAATGAGACTGAGCGCTGTCTCCTCCCATTTTATATTTCTCTCTAGTGCTGGGATTAAAGGTGTGCACTACCACTGCCCGGCCTTTATGGCTGACTAGTGTGGCTGCTGGGATTAAAGGTGTGTGCCCCCGTTGCCTGGCCTCTATGGCTGACTAGAGAGGCCGCTTTGCACTGACCTTCAGGCAAGCTCTATTTATTAATACACACATAACATACCACTACACACAGCTTCATAGCAGCTACAGGACGAATGTACAAAGCACCATTCATAAAGTTCCCATGTGAACGGCACCCCAAGGGCTTACAGTGCAAAACCCACACACGGGGATGCGCGAGTCTGTCCAGCCCCAGGACTGACTGATGGACGTAGTGCTCAGGAAGGGAGATGACACCATAATACAACATGATGACACATTTCCAACAAGATAATTTTGTTTGTGCTAATGTCTAATTAATTCGTGTTCAGTGGAATTCATGAACTCTCGTGGGACTTGTCAAGGTCAGTACATATCAAGAATCACGCTGCAAACAGCGACTGAGCACCCTTGACAAAGAATTTGAAGGAACTGATTTTCTCAGGAGCAGCTGTCCAAACATTAAAGACGTTTAAAAACAAAGGACCGCCGTAAGCTCTGTCTTTGCTCTCTCTTTCTGACCAGGGAAGAGTCATTCGAACAGAATTATACTTAGTGCGGTGAAACCAGTGCTTTGAAAGTGGTCATTGCTACGTAGAGATCACAGAAATGATTCTGACTTGCTGCCACAACAGTGATTTAGATGCAAAGAATATGTTTTCTGGAATCGGGAATGAGAATCTTCCCTCTAGCAGGGCACTTAGTTATTGTACTATTTACAGTCTCTTGTTTGTCCTGAGAACGGGTTTAAACAGCCAAGAGGGCTATGCCTCTATTCTAGCATGGCCACCCCCACTTCCACTCCTCATTGCTTACAATAAGAGGGATCACTGAGGGAGTTCCTGATAAAGAACCAGAGACGCCCCACAAAGCACGATGCTCCTGTAACCTGTAGTTCTTCTCAATGGAATCCCTTCTCCCTCAAGCTAAATCGCGTTACACACGCAGGAAAGCAGGAAGGAAGCTGCTGCCCATCCCCCTTCTGATTTCAGCTCGCAAGGCCTACGAGCTGACTCAGGACACGCCACGTCCAGAGTCAAGAGTCCTGAGTTCACTGACCGCAGTTACTGCTGATACATACTTTCTCCGTAGACAAGAATTCACACGCTGGCTTCGTTTTTAGCAATCCCAGACAGCTGTCCCTTGAATATATCAAGACTACATACAATAAGCATGAACAAGTCTCCGGCAACATGTGTAACAGGAGAAGGAGGGCATGGTATGTGAACAGCCATGTTCTCACCAGCAGTCCAGCACCGTGTGGTGATCACGTGTCTGTACCATTCCTCCAGCATAAATTCAAACTGGGGGAATAAAATACCAGTTTGGTAATGTGCCCCGAAATTCTTGAAACTGTTAACCTTCTTTATCTGTAAATTTTTCTCTCAAGACAAAAAAAGAAAGAAAGAAAGAAAGAAAGAAAGAAAGAAAGAAAGAAAGAAAGAAAGAAAGAAAGCCTGATTTACTCAGAGGTTGTGGGGGGCGGGGACAAACTTCAAGTAAACCAGACTCCTCTCTCTGACTCCAAGCAACAGGGATTCCTGCTAAAGTTCACACTTTTGCTCCATATAGTTTGTGTCCTGTGACCAAATGCCTGAGCAACAATTAAGATGGTTCGGGCTCGTGACTTCTGACGTCTCAGTCCAGGGACACTGGACACGCGGCCTTGTTGAGTTCAGGCCTTTGGCAGCATAGGGAGCACCAGGAAGGAAGGTGCTCCCACTTCATGGAGAGAGAAGGGAAGAATCAACGAGAGAGAAAGGAGAGGGGCCAACGTCAATGAAGGAAGCACACAGACTCTCTGCCTCTTAGAGGTGACCTACTTCTGCGGAGGCTCCGCTTCCCGATGGTTCCAAGACTGCATTCCTAAGCAGCATCCCCGGTTGAGAAGCGTTCCTACACATTGGAACACTTCCCCTTCAGGCCCCCAACATCACCTGACCATCAAGTCAGAGGAGATCCTCATCTGCAAAACTTAAAACGAAAATCATTTTATTTTCGATATTCCTTCTCCTTGGGTCACTGTAGGCAATAGCTGTCTAATGTCACCTCTAACTTCCCTTAGCTCCAACTCACGGCGATCTGACTGTGTGCAAAAGTGGGTTTCTGCGAAGGAAGTTTAGCAGCGAGAACAAAGAGCCATCAATCCCCTCCCAAGCGGGAGCCAAGCCCTTTGGTCTGTGATGCATGTATTTATTAGGACCGCGCTGCTTCTGAATTATTCACAATCATTATAAAATGCAGCTTTCATTTCGGGGGGGGGGGGAGCGTACCTCTGAGAGACTAAATTTAGTTCAACTGGGGATAAAGTAAAGCGGTGTGCGCTCCCGTAATCACGCCAACATCCGGGCTTTCATCTCCACGCAGCTCCAGCGCAGCACAGCTGGGATGCGGCCACCCAAGGCAGAAATCCGGACACCGGGAACCAGGCTGCTTAATGCTAAAACGTGTGCATGTTCTATCTTATCTGGACTGGCCTGCATGGTTAGAGAGCCGCTTAAAATAAAATAATGCCTAAATGTGGGACTTAAAAAAAAAGAATTTGCCCCTTTTTATGACACAAATACACAGAATAAAATCGCCCTCTCCTTTATCAGCTTTAAATTATATAGGTATCTCAAAAAATATAATATCTCCCTATATATATGAAAGGTGTCAAGGAACTTTATGATCGAGAATATAAAATGCTGCCACAGATCATTTCCAAGGAGTTGGGTAGTTGACAGTAAGACTCGTGGTCAGATTTCCTACAATAACAGATTAGCCCTGAGGCTAATGAATGGAAATGAAATGATCAGGCTGAGGTTTTAGAAGACCTCACACCACACTGAGACACCCCACTATGTCTCCTCTCCACCCTGAGACATCCCACCCAACTCCCTGACCCCTCCAATAAGGTCAAATCTCACAGTTTCTTTTTAGTTCTCATTTAGTTTCATTTTATTAATTTAATTGTCCGTTCGTTCGTTCATTCATTCATTCATTTTTAGGACGGTGTATCGTTCTGCAGCCCAAACTGGCCTGAAATTTACCATGCAGCTTGGTGGCCTCAGGCTCAGAGCAGTTCTTTCACCTCGGTCACTCAAGGGCTAGGATTACGGTTTGCACCGTCAAACCCTCTTCTATGAACGCATCATCATGCCCCACGATCCTCCGCAAGGCACTCCTAACAGCGACAACGCCGACGTTCTCTTCAAGCCTAGTAAGGGCCACACACAGCCCTCCAGGAGAGCACAGGGCTGTGCTGCCATTTCCCTCACTCTCCCGGCTGTAGGCACAGCTCCCTCTATGGACTTGCGAACACATTCACTGAGTGGATGGAATGGGTTTCAAAATAAAATCAAGAAACAACACAAAACCAACAACCACAAAAGCCTAGTTTGGAGTCACCGTTTGCTCTCCGGGTGTCAGTGGTTACACATTGACAGCAAGGACACTTGGGAAGCAGAGGTTTGCAACTCAAGACATAACTTACGATCCATCAAGATCATCTCAAAAAATTGCTAATGTATGGATTAGAAGTCACTTTCGTACATAACACTACCTTATCGATAAATGTTGAAATAGAAATAAATCAATTCCTTGAGGTGTGAGACACAGATCTTTATATTGGTAAGCGAAACACTAACAGGGTTTTGAACATCTGTGAAGGAGTCACTTTTTAAACTCTTAGTCTCTGGATAAACACACCACACTCAGATTTGCCTTTCAGATGTACATACACCCTTTACTTTCTGAAGTTTAAAAATACTTTCTTTGGTATGTAAAGAAAATGGTACTGGCACATGATATTCAGGTCACTGTTTGTGTGTGTGTGTGTGTGTGTGTGCATGTAAGTGTGTGTGTTTTTTCCTAGAAGTATCCATATAAAATGGCACCAGCGTGGGGCAGCTACATCCACATAAAATCGAGAGAGCTTGGGAAGAAATTCTAGATGCAAAGGAACAGGTTAAGCACAGCTTCTTTTTTTTTTTTTTTTTTTTTTTTTTTTGCTTTTTTCAAGACAGGGTTTCTCTGTCGTTTTGGAGCCTGTCCTGGAACTAGCTCTGTAGACCAGGCTGGTCTCGAACTCACAGAGATCCGCCTGCCTCTGCCTCCCAAGTGCTGGGATTAAAGGCATGCGCCACCACCACCCGGCTAAGCACAGCTTCTTGGTAGCAGAACTTTTTCAGGTAGGCTCTGTTTGCTGGCTTCTAAGAGAAGGCTTCTTGACTCAGCATTAGCAAAGCTGCATGGCTTCTTTAAAAAGAACAGTAGCTCCCTGGTACATGCTGGTAGCATGAACTCCAGCTCTTCAGGGAGAACCTGGACTTAACTAGGTTTTGTGAGCAGTGTGCTACAACTTGCTTAATGGCAGGATAGACCCACTGAGTCTCTGGAGCTAGGGCAGTAGGCATGGCTTGCAGAGATGGTGAAAGTACCTCCGCCATATTGAAAGGCCAAGAGAGGGAGAGCCAGCATCCAGGGCTGCCACAGCCACACCGCTTACCATTTTAAAATGCTACTTGTCAAAAAAGGATTTCAGATACACAACAGGGCAGATTCAAACATAAAAGACCTCTAAACGAGATACAG
Source organism: Microtus obscurus (assembly GCA_963919715.1). Lineage (NCBI taxonomy): Eukaryota > Metazoa > Chordata > Mammalia > Rodentia > Cricetidae > Microtus > Microtus obscurus. The sequence continues at coordinate 3,176,721 of CAWTZC010000381.1, forward strand.
TGTGTTTAAAAACATGTACATAGGCTTGGGAGAGAGAAGATAAAGTGTATAGACAGTTATAAAAAAGTTTTTAAAAAATAAAACAAAGTCTTTAAAGAGACAGTAAAAGTAATATAAAAGAGTACAGTCATCGATTGAAGGAGTAAAGATGGAAAATATATACAGAGTCTGGATTATGTATATTATTGTGTTTTCTTTGAGTTTTTTGACAACAGAGAGACATTTGATTCTGGGGGCTGCTAAGTTAAACCAACATAAAGGTATTTTTACTTCAAAATTTGGGTATAAAAATACGTTGCTCTGGAAAAGAGGTTCTGTTTTTGTTTCCACAGAAGATGGGAACCTGTGGATTCCTTCCAGGCTAATGTGGTTTGATGGAAGAAGACCCCCGAAAGGTTTCTGTGAACCCTAAAAATGCTTGCCCAACAAACAGCAGGAAGCATTTTGGAGAAAACAATGCCCAAATTTCCAAAATAATGTTTATATATGCTTGCTTTCATTTAAAGGGGGATATGATACAGAAATGAATGCATTGCATTGCTATGGATCATGATCTATTAATACAAATTTAAGGTCGATTTCGTTACACTGTGTGTAAGTATTTCTACTCTTGTTTAGGGTATTGTGTTTGTGCAGCTCACTTAAAATGCAACATAAAATTAAAAAAATACAGATTAATATTCATTTATAATAGGCAAACTTGTAGTCATGTTAGTTAGGTTTTCTAGATATACAAAGATATATTTCAGTTAGATAATTTTCAGCACTTCAAAGACCTACAGAATATGGCCTTTAAAATGCTTTAAGAACTTAGACTTTCCTCGACAGTGAGACAAGTCTGTTTCTGGCAGCACCAATCTATTTTAAGGACATCGAAGAGGCTCCTTACAGAGTTTCCTAACCATTTGGGCAAGAAACTGCTCTTGCCTGAACTGCTTGATGTTATGCTGTATGAATTGGACATGCAGGACACACAGAAAAGTGACTGCTGAACTTTCCAGAAGATGGGATGGTCCTTCAGGGTTCCTGCTTCATGAAAGAAACTGCCAGACATTCTGCAGGACACAGAAGAAAGCAACCGATGAACTTTGTCAGGACAATGCAGAGCAGGTCTCCATATTTCCTGCTTCATGGAAAAGTTTGCCAGACACTATGGGCCTATAGGCTGAAGATGGATGCCCCAATGTTACAGAAGAACTTTGGGTGACTGTCCAGGCAGCGAGATGTCTCTGTCAATTCTAGAATTTTAGAAATTGCTTACAATGCATTTCTTGTTAACTTAGGTAATACTATATCCTTCTGAGGTCTTTGAAGAGTTAAAGACAGATAGTTATAGTTTTCCTTAGTTATGGTAAACAATACATTAGATATAAAACTTTAGACTCTCAAAGATAGGATAGATGATAGAGTATTTTCCTTAACTTGTCAAATGTAAATGGACTAAATATTGCAACTGTAATTCTTATTTGGTAACTGTTTTGCATGTGTAATTTTACTATGTTAAAACTTTCCTTTTTATTTAGACAGAAAAGGAGAGATTATGTGGAATTCCCCTCTGTATGTTGTGAATATGTTTTATTACCATTGGTTAATAAAGAAGCTCCTTTGGCCTATAGCAGGGCAGAATATAGCCAGGCTGGAAGAGATATAAAGAGTAGGCAGAGCCAAGGAGACACCATGTATTTGCTAAAGGAGACAGACCCCGTACCCTTACCAGTAAGCTACAACCTCTTGCTGATACACAGATTAATAGAAATGGGTTAGTGTAAGAGTTAGTTAATAAGAAGCCTGAGCTAATAGGCCAAGCAGTGTTGTAATTAATATAGTTTCTGTATGATTATTCGGGCCTGGGCATCCAGAAAATGAACAAGCAGTCTCCAGTTACAATTCTTTCTCTTACTACCCATCTACTTCCTGGCGGTGAGTGGCATGCTTTAAGAGGCAGCAGGCTGAGATCACGCGAGTCTCAGACTTGCCAGGTGAGGCTGCCTCCCAGATTAACTCAAGCCTCGGGAGTCAAAGCTCAGCTGTGGTCACTAACAGTTTCTAACAGGACAGACCCCACAACCACCAAAATTCAGGCAATGCCATTAGAACTGGTGAATTTCAACATAAAAACATAATTTTATTTAAAATAAAAAGAATTTAAGTAAATGTAGCCCAGAGACACAGAACAATACACAGCATTGCTTCTCTGAGCCATCAACCCCATTTGACCTGTAAGATCTCAAACTATTTAGGTTGGTAGGTAAATCTTTGAGCGGCGAGGTGGCTAGTACCCGTGACTGGATAGGCAGAAGTATTCTGCAGCAGTAGTTACTCCTGTGTTCTGTTCTGAATGGTCTGTCTTCACTGTGGAGTGCTTGGTCCATAAGGTTTAGCTCACTGCTATCTGTACTGCCAGGATACAAACAGGCTGTGAGATGCAAGCTGACTTCAGCCATCACAACCACTACAACGTCACCTGCGTGTCCTCGGTGCAGTCCAGTCTTGTAGAGGGACACACAGACATCGTTTTGTTTGCGAAAAATTTCCTGTGAGGTTGGATGACAGCTGCGGACTAGGCTCCCTCTTAGAAAGTGCTATCTGGGACAGCCAAAATAGGGGGGCCACAATGGAAGACCATCAACAGTAGATTATCTAATGATTATTCTAGTGCCTTACAGCACTGTGGGAAAGAAGATGGCAGATGCCCCATGTAAAAGAAAGAATTTAAAAGTAGAGAGATTTACACAATCGATTGATTTGGTGATGTCCAAAGTATTTAAGAAAGGAAATGGAGCTGTACTGTAGAAAAGGATTGAAAAGGAAGTATTTTATGTTATTGTAAAATATAAAACGTTGCAAGGATCTTAGCAGCCATAAAGAATGATCTTGATTGTTTTTTTTTTAAAGCCCCAAAAGGGGTGAGAGAATTTGAGAGCTCCTGTTGCGTTTGAGGCAACTTGCAAATATAGGACTCATGGCCCTGGGGAATATATCATCTGGCCTCCCATGTGTCTAAACTCGTAGATAATCCTAGATAAGACAGAAGGGAACTTGGGGCCCGAGGCTTCATTCAGCATGCACCATTGGGAAAACGTTTCCTTCAGACATGGTAGGATTCAAAGCTTTATTTAAACCCTCTTAATGTTCACCTGTCAAGGCCAGTGACTTAAAGGCTCGTCAACCGTAATCTGAAGAAGGCTCCTTTCTTCTTGTGAGCCTGCAGAGGAATGCTTGGGAAGCTTACTCTTCTCTCATTTGTAAATCAGCTCAGCTCTGCTATTCAGAGGAAAAGATCCCAGGATTCTGCTCTAAGAGCTTGGGTAAGAGCAGACAGCTCAGGGCGCTGAGCGGGGGGAACTGTAGCTGTGGAAGGGTGGGCCTGAGGAAGAGACACCAAGGCAGCTATGACTGGTGAAAGCTTGCGTTTGAGACGCTGCTCTGAAGGTGCTTGTTTTTCCTCAAGAAGTGGTGGCTGACCATCCCAGAGACCTTAGACAACAATGCGGACAACATAGGTCTAATCTACATGGGAAGTAGAAAAAGACAAGATCTCCTGAGTAAATTGGGAGCATGGGGACCTTGGGGGAGGGTTGAAGGGGGAGGGGAGAGGCAGGGAGGGAAACAGAGAAAAATGTAGAGCTCAATAAATATCAAAAAAGAAGAAGAGGAGGAGGAGGAGGAGGAGGAGGTGGTGGTGGTGGTGGTGGTGGTGGTGGTGGTGGTGGTGGTGGTGGTAGTGGTGGTGGTGGTGGTGGTAGTGGTGGTGGTGGTGGTGGTGGTGGTGGTGGTGGTGGTAGTGGCTATCAGGGCAGGGGAGATGGCTCAGTAAATCAGGCACCGGCTCTCAAACAGGAGGAACCATGTAACCCTCCCCCGTCGAACACCCATTACATTCATTCATACATGCATACATACATACACATATATACAGGCATACATACATACACATATATGCAGGCATACATACAATATTTTATGACAGGATCAGAGCCTGGTGAGAGCGTTTAGGGGCATTCGACGTAACTTTCTGTCCTTCCTGCCTGCCTGCCATCAGACACAGCCAGTTATTACTACCCTGCCAGAGGACGCAACAGCCAGATACCACCTTGGAATCAGATAAGGGGCTCTCACCAGACCCCAAACTGAATTTACCTACTCTCTATACATTTTTATTTACCTTTCTTATCATTTGCTTTAAATTTATCATATGCGGAAATGCAGAAAACATAAACTCAAGAGTTTGTATTTCAGTCCGAGGTCAATGTTCTCCAAAGCCAATGTCCCAACCCGTGTCAGCCCCATGTTGATGACCCACCGTCACTGGGTACACAGTTCTCATTTGTCCCTGTTTTGCTCTGACTTGGTAATTATCCTGGCACTAAATGCCCTTAGAAACATGAACACACCTATTTTTAGCCAGTATTGATAAATCCCCACTCTACCCCGAGATATGGGAGAGTACCTGACCTACAGACATGTAAGGGACGCTTAGCAGTAGGCATTGAGGAATTTTAAAGCTGAGCCCCGCCCACTATTGATAGATACTATGATTACGTCTTGCCGAGGTGCTTATTACTAATCTATCCAGGTAAAATGACTGAAATGAACTCAAATATAAAACAATCATTTATTAAAACTTAGAGAATTAATATCAAGACTGGAGACCCATCAGCAACTAAGATCTCTGAGTGTGGACTCCAGAGCTAAGGAAGGTTTCCAGGGAGAGTCCTTCTCAGAGCAGACCCAATGGGAAAGAGTCCTTCTCGGAGCAGACCCAATGGGAAAGAGTCCTTCTCAGAGCACACCCAATGGGAAAGAGTCCTTCTCAGAGCACACCCAATGGGAAAGAGTCCTTCTCGGAGCACACCCAATGGGAAAGAGTCCTTCTCGGAGCACACCCAATGGGAAAGAGTCCTTCTCGGAGCACACCCAATGGGAAAGAGTCCTTCTCAGAGCACACCCAATGGGAAAGAGTCCTTCTCGGGGCAGACCCAATGGGAAAGAGTCCTTCTCGGGGCAGACCCAATGGGAAAGAGTCCTTCTCGGAGCAGACCCAATGGGAAAGAGTCCTTCTCGGGGCAGACCCAATGGGAAAGAGTCCTTCTCGGAGCACACCCAATGGGAAAGAGTCCTTCTCGGAGCACACCCAATGGGAAAGAGTCCTTCTCGGAGCACACCCAATGGGAAAGAGTCCTTCTCGGAGCACACCCAATGGGAAAGAGTCCTTCTCAGGGCAGACCCAATGGGAAAGAGTCCTTCTCGGGGCAGACCCAATGGGAAAGAGTCCTTCTCGGAGCAGACCCAATGGGAAAGAGTCCTTCTCGGAGCACACCCAATGGGAAAGAGTCCTTCTCAGAGCACACCCAATGGGAAAGAGTCCTTCTCGGAGCACACCCAATGGGAAAGAGTCCTTCTCAGAGCACACCCAATGGGAAAGAGTCCTTCTCGGAGCACACCCAATGGGAAAGCAACTCCTGCAGGACCAGAGCCTAGCTTCATTCTCTTACCCAATAATCCCAATCCCTTAGAGGCAACATTTTTAGCTCTAGGATAACGGTCATGTGATTAATAAGCTGACTAAACCCGATGACAGACATACTAAAATATTTCCAATGAAATAACTGACGTTTGGAAAGCTCCTCTTCCGTTGCTTAGGATTCTGAGCCCAGCCTGCAATGCTAACAGCCAGGGTACAAGCTGTAATTATGGAAGATCAATTCTGTTTTCAAAGATCTGTCCTGGAGTGATTTACTCAACATTTGCTCGGTCACATCCAGAAATCGGCTCCTGTCATTAAAGCAAACAAACATCCAAGGAAACCTCAGAAAACCAAGTGGGCACTAGTCGGAAGTTAGCAACCAGAGACAAGTAAAAACAGAGAGCCTGCTCTGAGAGGAAAATGGAGGGGAACAACCAAAAAGCAACACCAGGTCTGTGCGTTGAGAACTGGCTCTTTGCAGACTGAAACCTCACAGCTATCCAGCAGCCTACGCACACATGTGCTCATCCCTGCACGAGGCTGGCTGGGGACATGCATGGAGTTTTACAGTTCAGGGTAACAGCCAAGATTATGGGTAACAATTAAAAATCTCCACTCAGCCATTTACTAGCTATGTGACTCAATGATAAATGTATACCAGCCTCAGTCTCAATTTCTTCATCTATAAGATACAGAAATTCTATGAAGGTGACATGTGACAAAGCCGACTGCAGAACTGGTGAAGGGCAATGGAGGGTTTATGTGTGTGTATGTACACACACACACATATATATATATGTATGTATGTATGTATATGTGTATATATATATCTATCCCTTGTATATCACATATGGTATAAATATATGCATACTACATACATACACACATATGTGTTGACTGAGGCTTTCTGTCCTGCCCAGTTCTACAGCCATTAAGTCCCAAAGAATCACACAGAGGTCTACATTAGTTATAAACTGATTGGCCCATTAGCTCAGGCTCCTTATTAACCAATTCTTATAACTGACATTAGCTCATAATTCTTGTCCGAGTTAGTCACGTGGCTTGCTACCCTTTTTGGAGAGGCAGTCACATCTTGCTTCCTCTGTGGCTCGGTCACGACTCTAGACTGCACTTCCCTCTCCCCAGGATTCTCATTACCCCACCTCTACTTCCTGCATGGCTACTGGCCAACCAGCATTTTATTAAAAATAGTACAAGTAACGGGATAAAAGGCTATTGTCCCACAGCATGTATGTGTGTGTGTATATATGTGTGTGTGTGTACACCTAGCTGTGCGTGCTGGTCTCAAATGCTGAGTCATTAAGTGTGCACTGTAACCATTTAATAGTTGTATGCCCATCTACCCTTGGCGCCTAGCCCTGGAAGCCCAGGTGAGATATTCTTGACTTTCACATCTCTGAGCATCTTTCTTAATGGTTGGTCCTTCAACAAGCCCAAAGAAGCATCTGCTTTTCCAAAGGGGTTTATACTAAATTCCGTATAGTAAATGCTGTGTTGTGCCATTGGTCCCAATTTGTTCGACTTTGGAACACAACGTTATGTAAGGCTACATAACGGTATATGGGTAATGCACAACAAACAACAATGAACTAAAGTACTCGGAGCCTCAAACACACATGAACTGCATGTGTGTCACCTGACCCCAGGGCAGCCTCAGTGCTGAACACACAACATGCATGCTCACACCGTGCACGCAGTCACATTAGCAAACACCACCTAAAGACATCAGCCTTTAATTGAGACTATCCAACTTTGTATATTGTTTTCACTGCGTGTACAAGATGTTCCTTCCTTTTGGAAACTGGACAGCCTAAGTAGTGAAAACAGAGACCGGCTGTTTCTGCTGTCTTCCTTCAGCACATAGATAGCAAACATTTTTGGAGTGTTTTGTTTGAGAATTATTGATTTTTAAAATTGCTGTTTGCATTGACAACTTGGGCTCATAAAACAATCATTACGTGAATTATAGCTTGGGATCAGAATGGCGTTTTCCACAACTTCTGAAATGGCCCTAATCATGCTTCTGTCTTTGTACACAAAACAATGTGCCTGCCTTAGCACTGTTGATAATAAAATCAGAATATCAGAAACATTGAAGATGCTCAGCCAAGATTTAATTCTCTATGTAAGGGCAAATAAGGACACCCATTTGATTAGTATGAACGCTTTGATTTTGTCTTTAATAAATGGTACCATTATATATTTCATAATTATTTTAAGATAAACATCTTTATATTTATTACCAGCAAATGATTTGTATGGCATTTCATATACCTATATACCTGGGGATGCACAAAAATTTCTCAGGGAACAATTTCCCAAGTGGAAAAGACTCAAGAATCTCGTGCTAAAGTTCTAGTTGCTCTTCTTCAAACACTGCAGCCCAAGCCCACCCCTCGGATGAATGGTGCCCCTCTGTGTCACAGCCTCAGGCTGCAAACTCAATGGGGCCTAAGTCTACAACTCCTACATCATCTGTGTTCGGCCAATGCCCGCCACGCATCTCATGCGGTAAGAGCTCATAAGCACTTACAGGCTGACTCTTTAAAGATGTGAGTATATCCTCACTCCAAACTTCCACTGAGCTAGGCAGCAGCTCTGTTAAGATGCCTAAAGACAGCTGGGTTCAAACTTCAGCTGGACCACTAAAAGCTGAGGGACCCCAATGCCTCCATCTCCTCGTCTGTACAAGGATACTGACAGCTATAAGGGCTGTACTAAATTATTATTCCATGTAGCTGCCATTAAATGGCACTGGACACAGCAGGCATTCTCTAAGTATGAACAACCATCGATTTTCCCAGCACAATTCCCGAGCAAGTTTTCCTAATCACCTAAGTTTTTTCTCCCTTTACGTAAGAAAACATAAAACACGGCATGTTCACTTCGAACTCGGAAGTCGATTTGCTGCAGAAAGCACATTAGAATCTCAAGGAACTGACTTCCAAAACATTTTCAAGAGAAATGCATTTATAGAGAATATTCCGAAAATAAAGATCCTAAGTGGCCCCAGAAATTTCATAGTCTAGGGCTGTTCCAACTGTCTTACGTTGGAATCCTCCCAGCCTCATCAGGCATGACTTCACACTAATGAGAACAGCCATACTGACTTGTGGAGGGGTTCACACACACACACACACACACACACACACACACAAGCACGCACGCGGCATTAAGATCAGGTCTCACTCGTGTACTCCCCTCAACCTCCATCATGAACCGCGTTTCCCTATTAAGAAAAATCAGAGCAAGTTCTGCCTAGGCTTTGCGTCCCCATTACTTAGGGCTGAACCTGGCTATCAGGCCCCTCGCGGCTCAAAATTCAAATCACCGTGTTTAGCTGATGATGCTTCTCTCCGCCCTGGAGAGCAGAGGAGAGAAAGGAAGGGGAAGGGGCAGCGAGAGAGCTGTACCTTCAGCACAGTAATGTTCCAAGCAAAGCTCTCGATGGCCTTGTTGAGCTTCCTTCCTTTCAAGCCTTCCTTGGCCCCCAGATTATGAAGTTCTTCGTGGAACTCCATCCCTTTGGAAAGAATACACATGAAGAACATGAGGAAAACGTGTGTTTTTACCAAGAAAATATTGCCAACAAACTATAAACTCACATTCCTGTTTCCTCTCATAATTTCTAAACCCCTGAATTCTTTCTGTTTTGTCATTCAGATCCCACGGGGAAGGCATCTAAGAGTAAGCGAATCAGGGGCTAAATGTCACATTCAGCGGCCCGGATGCACAGATAAACACCGGAGGAAATGAGAAGTAAACCTCCTGCCAGATGCTCCTGACCTCATCTGTCCTTCTCCTGGTTTTGTTTGGAAGGGTGTGGGGTGCAGAGATAACCTCACGTGAGTGCACAGGACTCTTGTTTGTTAATGGGCTGGCCGCGTGGCTCTGAAGCAGGCCAGGCAGTCCCTGCAGGTAGGGAACTTTGATTTTCATGTTTCCTGTCAATTAAAACATCTAAGGTCGCTAGCCAACCAGCCTAGTAAATAGCACAGATTTGCTAGTCTGTGTCCGTGAGTCCACTCTGTTCTGGGTTGACACTGAGACCTTGGATGAGTCCCCAGCCTCTCACTGGTCCCGTCTGTAAACGGGACATCGTGCTCGGTCGCCATGAAGACCCGGTAAGACGGGGCTTGTACTTCAAACATAAGAACAGGGAGAGAGCAGCTGCCAGCTCTGCCCTGTCTCTCTCCTCCTTATCCCTGTGGACGGAGGAGCCCCTGGATCCAAGAAACACAAGCTCTGTGGTATAGATAAAAGTGGGCACAAACAAACCCAGGTGGGTGCTCACAGTCACGTGACCCCCCCATCCCTACAGAAAGTACGAATCTAAAATGAGAACGAGGAAGAAGGGCAAAAACTCAGAAGGAAATAGGACTGTGGCTCCAATCCTAACTACTAAGTGGGCTTTAAAGAGTCACACGGAACCACAGCTAGCAGTGGAGGCTCTCAGAGGATCGCAACCAGAAGGGTTTATTCATAAACCCTCGTCTCTTGGCATCTTTGAACACCACCCTCCTAAACACAAATATCACCCGCATCACCTAAGCTCTCCTTTACCGGACAAAACCGAGTATAACTTAAAACTATAAATGCTGCCGCAAAAGAGTTTAATCTTAAGATCTGGCTTGTCGTTGTGGTTTCTAAACAAAGTAGAAAACAATATTACCTGCTTTCTGACACTGAACAATCTTTTCCTGGACGGTGTCTGCCGTTTCTATGACGACCCGGCTCTCTTGAATCATCTGTCACAAAAAAAAAAAAAAAAAAAATCAAACAGCAGTTGTTAGAAACCCTTGACCTGACTCGTTGGGAAGACAATGCATAGAGAGGCTCTCCAAAGACAAGGGGCCGTCATAAAGGATGGGGAGAGGTGGGGAAATCTCGGTCCCAGCTCTCATCCAGGCACTGAGACTGGAGTCGCCTTTCTTACGATGGCCCCAGCTGTGTAACATACCAGACATGCAATAAATACAAAATATTAATTGTTGAATAACTGAATATAGATTATAAATCAGTAATCAACACCATAAGACCTGTGAAGGTTTAGACTCCACCAAAGTGCTTATTTACATTAACACCTTCTATTTCCAAGGAATGGTGTCTAGTGGAGGGGTCCATGCCTCTGACCACAGCCTGTGGAGAGCAGGGTCAAGAGAGTGACCACAAGTTCAAAGCCAGCCTGTTTACCTAGCAAAGATCAATCAGGACTATGCAGTGAGTTTCATACCAGCCAGGGCAAAATAGCAAGAAAGAAGAGGAAAGAAGATTCCCGCAAGAGAAACATTCATGGAGGTTGGACAAATCCCACATTTAACATAGCCAAAGCATGTCACTGCCACTCTCTGGATCTTAACTGTGCCCCAAGGCCCATGTATTAATGGCTGGATCCCCATGAAGGTGTTCACAGCAGGTGGGGGAAGCCTCCTGGGGTGTCTTCAGGACACTGGAGTACGATCTTCAATGGGGCTATGGGATGGGATCCCTTCCTTTCTTTCCCTTCCAGCCATGAGGTAAATGGTTGACTCTGCCAAGTGCCCCGGCTGTTGCCAGGCAGCACTTGCCTAGAGACCAGCGATCAATGTGTCTGCCTCCCTGTGCCCCAGAACCTCTAAAGTTGGGAATCCCGCTGGGCCACTTCTCTTTATAAACTGATCTCAGGTATCTGCTATAGTAACGGAAATCCACCTAATCCATTTCAGACTTTTAAAATATGGATGGGTTTTAAAGCTTAAGGAATCGTAGTCATAACAGGGCAAGCCTTCTCTTTTGTAGATTCGGAAACTATAAGATTAGAACTCCTGACCGGTGGAACGGAATTAATTTATGATGGAGCTGAACGTAGAATCCCCATTCCTGGCACACAGCCTGTTTCCACTTTGGGCTACCACTTTGATTTTGCCTGTCCCCGTCACGCCCACCTGAGAGGGCACAGGCTCACACACAGGAGCGTGCCTACTTTAACCCACAGACACACACAAGGCCAGACACATGACCCATTACAACCAGATTTAATCTGTTCTTTGGGGGGGCAAAGCCTTTAAAGAAGATGACCGATAAGTTCCTTCGCTAGTATCTTAACTGAGATAACTTGCATCTGTGTGGGTCGTACACTCAAACAAGAAAATGTAGCATCATTCTCTAGTAAGAATCCCTGTCTGTTGATTTGCGGGGTTTTTTGTTTGTTTGTTTGTTTTTAACTAAAGATCCCCTTTGTGCTGACAAGAGGACATTTCCTGCATCTGATAGTGCCACTGCTTCTGGGACAGCTAAGATGGAAAAGTCCTCTTCTCCATCTCTGACTCTTCTCTCCAGACTGCTGTTACCATTTCTCCCCACATCTCTAGGAGACCCCTCTCGAATGATCCCCTTATCTGCCATTTATAGATCCTACCTCTCTCTAGTCTCGTCATCTCTTAACTTAAACATTTCCAACAAAGCCGCTAAGGAAACGTTGCGAGAGCCGCCCTCATCCCCTAGCAAGCCAGCGGGCATTCAGCGCTTTGACTCTGGGTAGGATTTACTGTGCCTGTCACATGTTAGCCCTGGCCGGCATCTGTTCCCCCCACCCAGTTCTCAGTCTTCACAGATCGGCGGTTAACACAACTTACCATCCTTCTTCTAGGGTTCCCGTTTCTCCTCACTGGGTATCATTATCCCTTCCTAAAGACATCGAACATCCTGTACCCATCACTGCTGCTTCGTAGCTGACTTGCCTCCCTCATCAATCCCAGTGGTCCACAACCGTGGTTTTCAAGGCAGAAGGTTCATAGTCCCTATGGCACGAAATGGGGTGTACTACATAGATATCTGATGTGTGAGAGGAAACAAGATTGATTTTTAACCTTTGTTTTATCTGGAACGATTGATTGGGCTACCTTGCTGAATTAAAGCCCTGCCTTCCCAATATGGTTGCCAGGGTATCGCGAGGAAAGAAATGAACTTCGTGCTGGGAAGAAGCTGAAAGGCAGTCACCACTCTAGTGTCTCTTCCAGGGTATCTCAACCTGCAAAGGGCTGCAGAGCAGAGCAGGAAAGTGGCTCCGTTTCTATTTTATTGTTCTACACCGCATGGGCTCCAACAGAGGAAGCGAAAGCAACCTCACAGGCTCAGGTAAACAGCGCTTGCTCGACACTCACGGTGATTACTTCCCCAGGCACAGTGTGAGCTGAACAAGGACAGCTCCTCAGATCTGCCAGGCACACTCAGAACACCGGGAAATGCTACACCTGCTTCTACTTCCGATGCATCTGATTACGTCTAGGCTAAGGCATTAACCTGCATATACAGCTTACGATGAGAATATTCTCACGATCTTTACAGTGAACACTGAGTACTATTTGTGCTGAGTACTCTGCTTGCCCTTCCCACTCAGGCTCAGGTGAGGGCTCAGGTGAGGGAGGGCTGAGCTGTGAGCAGCAGCACACAATGCTCTCCTGCCTTTTACTTCTCTTGAGATCACCCTTGCAAGGGAGCTGCCAACAAGGAGCCCCGAGTGGGAGGCAGGGATACAGGGGGTTCAGTAGAGTGAACAGCCTCTCCATGGTTCCCTCCCTGCTGGGCTCTGGTTTCCCAACTTCCTCTCTGCCAGGCAACAGCTCCAGACAGGGGCAGATGCAGAAGAGTCGTAAGGGCCAGAAATAGCTGTCTCTTACTTCCACAAGCCTGGCTGTCACCACAGCTTCCCACTGTTGCTGACTGCTGGGCGCTCACCACCCACGGTAGCCAAGGCCCCTTTTGTCTCCTGACCTTACCCGCTTGCCGTGTATACAACCTCCAGGCCCAGTCCGGCCTGCACATCCGGTGTTCAGGCCCAGCCTGAGCAGTGTAGATCTCACCCCTCAACAAAGAGGTTTCTATTTGTAGCAGAAGACCATGACAGCAAGCTGCTGCCGGTCAAAACAGAGAGAAACTGGTGCACACCCCCACTTGACATACCTATAACCCAGTTTCTACATGTAACACTGAGGGACTATCACGGGAGAGGGGGCAGAAATATCGTGAGGGCCAGAGGACCAGGAATCCAGCTGTAAGATTGTGTCTCCTAGATTTGACAGAGAAGCTGAACCGATTGAATAGTAAGTTTTCATCCTGCCATGACTCAAAAACTCCCACGGACACCAGTTCTATCTGGAATTCCACTGAAATTCAGAGTAACATGTAACTTTCTTCTCAGAGCCACTTTAAGAATAGTTTATCATGGACAATGCTTCTTTGTAGGCAAAACAAACAAACAAACAACACAAAACAACCAGAGCTGAAAGCTGGCTCGCATAAAGGCACGGGGTTAGAAAAACAATGGAGCCTAGAATACAGGTATTGGAAGCAGCACAATACTTGAGTTATGGGTTAACAGCCCAGCTTACGAGTTATGCTGCAACCCGTGTTAAAGGTTGGGTTTCTACCGCAAGGACAAGTTGGGGACTGTCCCTTCGTCCTTCACGATGTCATCCGTCACAAAGGCATCACGAGAATCAAGTTTGCCATGGCTGCGTCTCCTTCCAAACAGACTCCATCCACGACACACGCCAGTCACGAGAAAGAGTCCTCCTGTGCAGTCTCGCTAGACAAGCTTTTACTCACGTGCCAATTTTTTCAGAAAGGAGCGGGAACTCTAGACAGGTTACGGCTTGGGACAATTCAAGAAGCTATTCGGTTCTATTTCTGTGCTCTCCCCTAAGACCTATCTAGCTACTGCCTTCCCTTCTCATCCAAAACCAGGTCTCGGCTCTCTGGTTGCACAGTGGGTCAGCTGGTTGAATTGTTGAAAGTCGGAGTCGAGTGCTCTCAAACTCAACGCGTTTGAAGATGGGCTTGCTGCTACATATGGGTTTCCTGACTAGATAGGAGGACTCTCTCTAGTGACTGACATGTGTCATGGTTGAGTCTGTTTGGAAGGAGACACAGCCATGGCAAGCTTTGATTCTCATCATGCCTCATGAACACCTCTCAGCTGCCCAGAAGCCCATGACACCTCCCGTATTGGCAACGATGTCCCTATAACGGGGCTGGCCATGAGCCACATTCCCCAGCCTGACTTATGATGGTGCAGGAACCTGAGCACAGCAGACCAAAGGACCGTGTCTCCTTCCTTCTGGTGACAATTCCACTGCTGTGCCTGCTTTCTTCAGAAAGGGACCTTGTGCCGTTCCCGTCCTTCTGTTTCCAAAGCAGCTATCAACAAATCTTGAGAAGTTGCTTGAAATATCAGTGTTGGCTCGGCTCCTATTACAATTTATCTCATTCATAAAAAACACCATGTGAAGAGATTTTATGAACTGCTCTGGTTGTTTGGGTTTGGCTCGTGTGGAGGAGGACGGCCCTGTCATGGAAGGGACCGTGAAGAAGCTTGCTCCCCTCCTGAGAGACCAGAAAGCCCAAAGAGGGGGATGTTGGCATGAGCCTGCATTTTTCTTCTTCATTTTTGATTCAGTTTGGGCTTATGGAATAGCACCACTCACCCACAAGGGATTTTTACCTTTAATTAATCATTGTTGAAAAAAAATCCTGACAGATAGATCCCAAGCTGAACCCCATTCCTGCCCTGGGTGTTCCTTACTCCAATCAGACTGACAATCACAATTAACCATCACATGAAAGCTTTCTGCAATTTCCAGGCCAATTTGACTACCGCACTGCCTTTTGCCAAAGTGTTCCAAGAATTTGAGAAGCAAGACACACGAGGTCAAACGAGGATGCACGTGTGTCAGACCAAATAAACACCCTGTTTGTCAATGCAGCCTCGATATCCAATGTTGTCAGGAACCCGGTACCAAGTAGAAATGGTGACGCCTTCAGATTATCCCATCATACACAACCCCCCTAAAATGTGTCAGAAGGCATTGCTGTCCCTGAGAGGGGGAGGTTTCTATGTACTAAGTTTATTGTTCTGAAATAACCAGCTCTAGCAAGCACATACAAGTCCATAGCTAGTTTCCCAAGTTCTATAGCTGTGCAAACCAATGCACTTTGTGGTTTTCAAACTAATGGAAAATTTACGCAAACTTTATAATGAGACAATGTTGGGAGAAGAATACCTTTGATTTGTTTACTTATTTCAACTTCAATTTCAATAAGCAAAATTATATTGTGGGGAGAGGGGGGGAGCTGGAGAGAGGGGTCAGCATTAAGGGTACATGCTGCTTCAAATATGGATTCCAGCACCCAAGTCAGACAGCTCACAGCCTCTGTAACTCCAGCTCCAGCAGATCCAACATGCTCTTCTGACCTCTGCAAGCACGTAGAGTCCTGTGTGTGTGTGTGTGTGTGTGTGTGTGTGTGCATGTACATGTATGTGGAAAAAGGGAGACAGAGAGAGAGAGAGAAAGAGATGCTACTTGCTACTTTAGGAAACTACAGACAACGTCTTTCCATCTTGAAGCTATCTTTTGGTAATAACACTAACAAGACAATATAGTTAATCCAACCCATTATTCTTAGCCTAATTGTGATATTCTCCACTAGTTCAGCTGCCAAGTACGATTAGATGGCGGTTAATTCCTTCTTGCTGCTGCGTTTCTCCTGGTGCCAGCACAACCTGCTTTCCAAATCACAACCCAACCGACTTAGTAAACGATTAACCTTCAATGCGTGCTCGCTAGAGTGTTCAGCATCTTCATCACCAGAAATTCTGTTGCTCTTGCCAGAGTTGAGTTAGTTAACTTTTAGGCTAGTGTTAAATAATTCAGCCCAGAAGTCACCTTGGAAGAATGCTCTGGTGGGCATTTTACAGCTGGAGTCCTCGATATCTAATCCCCCTCTGAATGCGCCTTCAGGACATTAATGACCCAAAAGATCTCCCATATTAATTTAAAACCCATAAAAAGTTAGAATATATTAAGCGAATGCTTCTTAACTATGCATGAAAAATTAGGCTGGCGAAACATTAGAAGCGTAGACACTCAGCCATCCAGAGAGAAGAGCACCTAAAGCTGCTTCCTTTCCTAATTATTTGCAAATACAATTCCGCCAAGGGCCAGGGAAGCCAGGGTGGGGTGGCTGAGATGCGGAAGGTGCCCCCTGGGTCCCCATGAAGTCTCATTAGTCTTTAGAGTCCGCCTCAGGACAAAAAGTAGCCACTGGTCTCTCTCAGCTGTGTGTCTCTGTGCACCCCCTCTTCGTTGTAAGTTTTGCCTTCCCGTTGGAGCCATCCACTTGGGAAGGCCCACCCCTAGCATGTCACATGGCACCCTGCAGAGAAAAGGTACCCAAAATGTGTTTGTCCCTTGACGAATGTCAAAAGAGGAAGTGAATTGATGCAGTGTACACAGTCAACAAATGATGCTTTCTTAATAAAACCTGTTTTATAAAACGTGGTGGGGAAACACCTAGGAGATGGAGGGGCAGATGGGTTAATAGTTGGGGAAGGGTCTCTCAGGAAATGATCAGCTAAGAATGAAGAGATAAGGTTCAACTTTCCGGGAAAGGAAAAAGGCAGTGTGTTTCACGACGGCCTGGAGCCAGAACCAGTGTGGTCTGGGGGGAGCATGAGGAGCGCGGTAAAGGCTGTGGAGGTGTTAGATCACAGAGCCCCTGATGATGTCAGTCAGCACTTTCCAACTTATTTATATCCGAAGACACCACAGAATTTGACCGTTGTGAAAGATCCTATTCATGCTTTTACATGATTGATTGCTCTGGGTCTGGACAGTATCTCATGAAACCTTTTCCAAATAAACACAGACACTCGTGAACGGCAAACAAGATGCCCACCCAGAGAACACAGTTCCACAGAGCGACGATGATGCTTCCTTCCTCAAGGCCAGTGGCATCATAGGCATCCCGCCTCAACCTGAGCACCATCAAAAGATGCAGCGAAATAGCTGTACAGGTTGCACTATTTGGAGCAGGTTATTTTCCCTTCATTTCCTACCGAAATGAGAAGCCATTTCCACAGAGAATTATAACTGGACTTCATTTAAGTATTTCTGTTTTTTTGTGATAAGCCATTTCAGTTTTGTATAAGTCCAGCTCTGCCGCGTTTTAAAAACAGAGATGAGAGAAAGGCTAATATTAATATTTGGGCTTATCAGGTAAAATGGCAAGGACATGACACCATCAGACACTCAGGACGTGAGGCAGCACTCCCCGACCACAACCAAGGAGCCATCCTGGCTCAACACGGACCCAGCTCTCGGGGCTAACTGCCCTCGAAATGGCTTATTTTCCTGTCCTAGCTTACAAGGGAACAAGTGATGTCTACTGTCTGTCTCTATGGCAACTAGTACCCTAATTTCACCTCTTAGATGGCAATTATACCTATTCACCGAACAGCTTTCAATCCCCACTTTTATGATGAAAAATTGATTTCTCAAAAAAATGCGGCACAGGCGGCAGGCGAGCCTCCCCCGTTTGGCCCCTGCCCAGCCTTTGTGTGCAGGGTGTGCCCAGTGGCGCTTCTCCCCTTTCATTTAGAAGATGTTTATGCCAGATGCCTTTCTCCCAGTTATTTTTAATGGCAAAATATCAGCCTTTTCTTAACTGACAGTTATTTTATTCAATTATAAAATTCATCGTGTTTGTTAAAGAATATTTGGTAAATACAGGAAGCAGAATGTAGAAAAGAATAAGAAAATAAAATTCACTCGCGACAAACAAAAGCACTGTTAATGTCTTCCTAGCATCCTATGTGCTTCGCATGTGCGTATACATACAAATGCCGTGTAAATCTCACGTGTTCATACATGATTATAACCAGACTGCTTCACAAGGCGTCTTGCTGTATCCTCCACACCCTTACTGTGCCGCTAGACAACTGACTTTGACAGCTTCTTCAAGGGAGCCTGTTTGGTGGATTCCTAGCCTTTAAAAAAATATTTTATGTTTAGCTGTGTAGCTGTATAAATTATGTCACATGGGTGCTGGTGCCCATGGAGACCAGAAGAGGACATGGGATCCCCAGGAGCTGGAGTTATAAACAGATGTGAGCTTCCAAGGAGGCGCTGGGAACGGTACCCCTGGCTTCTTTGCAAAGACAGCGACAGTTCTGAACTACTGAGCCATCTCTCCAGTTCCTAGGTTCCTGTCTGTATTTTAGTTCATCCCTCCTTACCAACATTATGAAGATCCAATATTTATGCATCTATAAACCCTAACAAATCTAAAGAGAAGAAACACATAGGTCAAATGAACAAGCATTTGAAGTTGCTTTATCCGACGTCTCTCCAACAATGTAGATAGCAATTTATTTTTGCACTGTAGGCTGGGAAATAAAAGTGAGTCCTGGCCTTCAGCTGCTCTTCCCTGCTAGAGCCTTCTAATTGAAGTTACTAAAAGCTGTGCTTTGCCTAGAGGATCAGAGGATGGGATTTTCACCTGTTAGCCATTGACTGCAGGGTATTTAAGCCTCCAAGGTGCTATTAAAGAAGGGCTTTTGTACCAGCGATTGGAGGTCCGTGTGTTGGTCCGTCTCTGCGTGTGTATTCTCAACCTCCAGCCCCTTGCCCGAAGCTCGCGAACTGGGTTCTAGCGCATAGAGCACAGATGGGGGCCGCGGTGTGCGGCATAAAAGTATCGGTTTTCTTCAATTTTCCTTTGTGTGTGTGTGTGCGCGCGCACGCACGCGCGAACGCACGCGCGAGCGCACGAGCAGCCTTGCATACAGAGGCAAGGACTGCAGATTAACATTGTAGTCTATTCATATTTTGAGAAGCGGGCACATCTTTTACGGAACCTGGTGCTCACTGGGCTCAATGGAAGGCCAGACCGCTCCAGGCCTCCGCTTCTCTCCACCCCCCAGCACTGGGGTCACAGATGTGTGTGGTCTCACATGGCATTTTAAGTGGGCACTGGGGATTCCAACTCAAGATCTCACGCTTGCATAGTAAACACTTTGCTCTCTGGGCTATCTCTGCAGCCCCTGGTCTTCTTACATTTCTGATTGGAAGCACCACGGTTACAGCGGCAGGGCACAGCTGATGACTTAATGGTAGGTAGGGGAATATCTCATACATTACTTTCAAGACTTGGGGTCTCATTGTTTTCTCACGACTGGACAGTCTTGATCATTTGGGCTCAGGCAACTGCCTTGATTCAGTTTCCTGGAGTCGCTGAGACTACGGGGCACACCACCATGCTTAGTTTAATGCATTCACTTATCTAATTGGAATTGGGTTTTAAAGCTAGATGTGCTGCGCACATCACTGATGCTCCTTCAGGAAAGGAGCTGCCTGCCGCCCTCTGGGGCAGAGTCTGTGCTGTCGCCTGATGGCCTGTCTCTACTACTTCTAGCAATAGAAGAGACCACTTTTAGTCCCCTGGAAATGACATTTTAGATGACGTTTGGCAATTATCGGTGGCTGTGTAACAACTCCAGGCTGATGAACAGGAAAGAAAAGTAATATTTTTTTTGTCTATAATTCCAGAAAATAACGTCCTAAAAGAAGGAATATGTGTCCTCTCAGATCGTTCCTGATGAGTGGAATGCAGATGTTGCAGTAGAGAGTGGGTAGCCATTTGGACCTTGAAGCTAAGGGCTATATTCTAGGACTAGCAGAAGAGACAATTAAAGGGAATCAGGGCACCTAAGAACTTGGTTTAAAAAAAAAATCCCCCAGATAATTGCTGTCTAAATTTCTGAATGGAAGTCTGCATTTTAAGCTATAATCGGGTTGCTGTTTAAAAGATGCACTATTTTAGTTTTTATTTCGCTTTAACCTCTTATCTGACAATTTTGTGCATCGCGTGGGGGGGGAGTTAATTTTGACTGACGTAAGGCGTTTCTACACCTTTCTCCTCTGGCTGGCTTGCAAGCTCTCCTCCAGCCAAGATGTTTATTTATACCTAATCAGCTTTGCTGTCTATTTTGTCATTTGCTTTTTAATTTTGTTTACGGCACGAAACACAGAAATAAAGTTATCCCCAAATCTAATCACTACGTAAATTCTATTACACAGTCAGAATAGAGCATCATCAGCTTAGAACGGCATCCAGGCCCATCCATCACTGATCAGCCCTGAGAGCCCAGTCTCTCCCCGTCAGGAACATCATCCAGAAGAAAAGGAGGCGTGCTTCCGAGGACTGGAGAAGTCATTTACCCTTTGTCAGAGCAGGGACTGCCCAATCTGCCGTGCCCCCAGCGGTCTCACCCGGGCTTGATGGTTACTGAATGGTGAGCTCTGGCTGCCACCTCCGGTCACATTACACAGGCAGTCACTGCCCTGGTCGTTGTACTACTACCCAAGAACCTTTGCTTTTAGGGCTTCCCATAGACGCGGGGGGGGGGGGGGGGGGAAGTTGCAACAGCCATAGCCTACCAGGTCGTATGCGGCCAGCATCTTCTTCTGCACGTCTGGCAGGGCACCCAGAGGCTCCAGGTAAGGAAAGCTGTCCTTCATCACAAGAGACACGGAAGGGGCACTGTCACTGGTGATGAGACGAGAGGACAGGGTTAACAGGCACTGCTTCAGACTGGCAATCGGAGGGAGTCCACACAGCTCCTTAACAGACACTATGGCGTTCTACGAGGAGAAAACAGAGAGTCACCCGTCTGGCCACAGGGCGCTGCGTCCCGGTTCACGCTCAAGTACGTTCGCCAAGTTACACCCTTAGAGACACGTGCCGTGAAGAGCAGCCTGGACCACAGCCAAGCCCAACTGCTGTGACACGCAGAAGGAACGCAGAGCACTGACTCACAGCCTCAGCCTGAACCGTTGGTCCTACTGTTTACCAATGGCCATAGGAATCCATCAGAAACAAAGGAGATTATGACTCCAGGCTATCCATGCTTTTCAAACATAGCAACTGAATCCATAAACACACAAGCACTGCCTAGATAGGAACCCTTCATTCGAACTCAGAAAAGCATCCCTCTAGGGGATGGTCCGCCATCTCTCTTAGCATCTCAAGGTTGCGGGCTATCATTGCTCACCTGACTCCATCTGATCAACCAGCAAGATCACCTTATCATCCCATTAGAAATGTCCCTTGCCCACAGGAAATGCATTGTGCGGGCATCTTCTTCATTGGCGTTATGATCTTTAACAAAACTGTGGTGCTATAATATTATGAAAATATCTCTTCTATTCAAAGAGACTAGAACTTTGGTTGGGCTTGAGAGCCAGAGTTAGTAATATTCCTTGAGGCTACTTAGGACTGATAGCCTTCTGCGTATCCTGCTTCCAAGGAAGTAATGTAACAACCAACCTTACTTGTTGATGCCACATATAATCAACTTTTACACCTAAGCTGATTCATAGCTTAATCTGAAATTTTCTTCTCTTCCACGCATCCAAGGGTAACACATGTATGTATATATGTTATGGTGATAAATGCTGGAAACAGCAAATAGGTTGAAAGCAACCTTATAAAATGAACATCTGGCATACATGTTAAAGACAATCTATGGGCATTGCTTGATAGCCTTTGTGTGTTTGCTGTCTGAGTCAGCTGCATCAGATGCAGTTAGTGACTGAATCCCTTGTAAAACTCTATTAAAGCTTTCTGTCAAGTCTCCCAGCCTTACCATGTGATGCTGTTTGTGCTGTTCAATTAACACACAGCAAAAGCTCTTCATTGGGGGCACACAGGGACGGACATACACAGGGGCACACGAGAGAGAGAGAGAGAGAGAGAGAGAGAGAGAGAGAGAGAGAGAGAGACTCACCAGATAGACAGGCTAAGAGTCAAGTTCATATGACAGACAGAGGAAGGACAGAAGACAAAGGGGGAAAGAAGTTGATAATTCAAATCTGGGCTCACTCTTGGGTAAATCACATAATGGAAGGTGTTTTTTAATTTCTTTTCCTTAACGAGACAGCAACACATTTTTGGCGCTCCAAGGCTGTTATGAACGTGCTCAATGCTGGAGTATAACTTGGGATAGAAGTTATGGCTGTTTCACGTTTATTAATAATGAACATCCTCTAACCTACCGGATGTCTCATGAATTTATTAATTACCATGGTGTTTTTATTTATTTATTTTTTCAGATTACCCTCTAAATAATCCTTTACCCAAACTACTTTGTTAGGAAACCATGAATTATTAGCACTGCCTGCAAAAGCCTTATAAACTGTTCTTCTTTTGCGTACATGCATGTGGTGTGCATACATGTGTGTGTGTTTCTGTGTGTGGGGGCATGTATGCATAGACCTGGGTGTCTTCTCAGATCACTCATCATAGACTGAGGCAGGGTCTCCTACTCGATCCAGGAATCCTGGGTTTAGAGGATCTAGCCCACCATCCTGCTCCCGTGAGCCCCCTCCCTGTGTTAGCCTCTTGCGTGCACTGGGATCCCAGGAGGGTTGCCACAACACCCAGCTCCTAAGTCAGTTCTAAAGATCTGAACCCCAGGCCTTATGCCCATTCAGCAAGTACTCTTCTGGCTGAGCCATCACTCCAGCCAAATACGCTTCTCAGGATGTATTCTACAGATATGGGATAGAGGCTGTGGTTTATGAATTACACAGAAAGCCGGGCGGTGGTGGTGCACGCCTTTAATCCCAGCACTCGGGAGGCAGAGGCAGGCGGATCTCTGTGAGTTTGAGGCCAGCCTGGTCTACAAGAGCTAGTTCCAGGACAGGCTCCAAAGCTACAGAGAAACCCTGTCTCAAAAAACAAAAATAGAACAAAAAGGAATTACACAGAAAAACATAGGATCAACTTCTAACACAGCGAGGTATAGCAATTGCTCATAGGTAATTCAACATAGGGCTTTATAATAATGTTGAATTTATGTAAGGAAAGATTACATAAATGATAACAGCATATTTGGAGCCTAGTTTTGACAAAGGGGTTAAGCAAACCACCTTGAATCAAACATAAACCTAATCTGACCTCAGGTGCTAAGCTGTGGGTTTCGTACCACACTATCTCCCTCCGTTTGGTTATTTGAAGAAGTTCTCTGGGAGTTAATATTAAGACTTCACAAAGGCACAGCTCGATGGTTCTGCTTCGCATGAATTATAGTGGATTTTGGCATCAGGCACCCTGGGGTTTAAAGTCTAACTTGGTCGTTTATTAACTGCAAGATCTGAGAAATAATGTCTTCCGACGTGTCTGGTTTCTTAAGTGCAGAGCTTCTGGATGGGTTAGTATTGTTAGAAAAACGCTAACTAAA
This sequence comes from Microtus obscurus, assembly GCA_963919715.1. Classification (NCBI taxonomy): domain Eukaryota; kingdom Metazoa; phylum Chordata; class Mammalia; order Rodentia; family Cricetidae; genus Microtus; species Microtus obscurus. The sequence goes on from CAWTZC010000381.1 coordinate 3,200,270, forward strand.
GGAATAAAATAAACTGAATGATTTTCATTTTGCAACGTAAGCTCTTGGGGGCTTGTCCACTTGGGTATTTAAAATGCTATCCTCGGGGAACTAGGCTAAGTCACATGGAAAGGCGTTTTGCATCTCTGCTGATGCATCACGAGGAAGGAGAGGGTATGCTGGGTTTCTCCTGTCCACTGGGCAGTCACTTCCGGCTCCCACTCAGCTCTCACACAGCTGTAAGTGTAAGTCTCACAGTCCTGCCTGATGCAGAAAACCTAATATTGAGAGATTGCAGCCACCGGTTCAGGACCACACGGGGCAGATGCACAACAGGAGCCACGTTCTTTCAATTGAGTTACCCTTCTAGGAGAAGGCTAAATGTATTCTTGAAAAGTTTAAGTGTTGACTTTTGTCTGTTCAGTTGTGTGTTCTCTTGTGGCTATGAATTTGTTAGTGCACATTTAAATAACTGAAAATATTATGGGTGTCAGTTTTAGAACATTTGACTTCTAATTCTCTCCTATATTCATATCAGCAAGTATTTTACATATAAGCTTCCAAATCACATGTATATGCCTGGTTATATATTTTATTGGCTACCCACATGAGGGTGTGCATGTGTGTTCGTGTGTATTGTGTATTTATGTGTGTGTGTGTGCATGCACACGCACACACACATATACACGCGCATCAGATGGGTATGAATGTCCCACAGAGGTACCAGAGGACAACCCAGGATGTCCTATTCTCTCTCTTTCCACCTCACTCTTTTGAGACAGGTTTACTCACCGAACCTGGTACTAGACTGGTGGCCAGCAAGCCCCAGCCACTTCCTGTCTCTGACCCGCACTCAGCAGGGGGTTACAGGCACATCAGCCACACCCAACTTCTTATATGGATGCTGGAAGTTTGAAGCCAGGTCCTCACACTCACACAGTAAGTGCTCCTAACCAGCTGAGCCATGTCACCAGCCTCTACCCACACATTTTATTTTTCACTTTTTCTACACTGTTTATATACACATTCCTGTCAGTCCGTTACTACGTGCTAAACATTTTGGAAAGATACCCAGCCTTTTGCTATATCGATGCACCACTACCTGGCCAAACTCCGCCTTGCACTCACAATCGGCAACCACCTGCTTTATCACAGGAGACAGGGAGCGTAATTTGGCGGCGCAGGGATAGGCACGGTATTTCCCATCATCCGCAAACCGGCCATTCGTAAACCACAACAGTCGCGAGTTTCAGTGGGTGTGAATAAGAGAGACAGCGGAGGAAGGTGGGGCTGTTTCCCTACCTGCATGTTCTCCCTCATGTCTATGGCTTCTCGTAAGGGATGAACGGCTATTTTGAATATATCGTCTATGGTTTTAAGACCAATATTCCTGAGCATGGTATATTCCCGAACTTTCTTGCCCATCCTCACAGAAAGGCTGCGCTTCTGGGCTTTTCCTCCTCCACTGCGATTGGTTATGGCTATGTGGACAAAAAGGGTCACGTGCTCCATGATCTCCCCCACAAAGGAGCGCAGGGGTACGTGCCGGTATCCGGGTTGCAGGCATTCGAACGGTATCGTGTACTGCCCTATGAATTCATCCCCGATGTAATCATCATCCAAAACCACAAAACGGACCATGGTCAGCTCAGGGAGGTTGACTTGAAACTCGAAAGTTTCATCAAAAATGGGATTATCGCTGTTCTGCTGGACAGTTTTAGTCCTCTGCTCGGAGCAGTCAGCCGGAATTCCATGAATCTCTACACAGACATAGGGGTCGATGACATCCCCTTTGGCACAGGCTCCCTTGGGCTTTGGAAAGTTCTGACCACTGATGATCTTGATATGAAGGACCAGGGGAGACACTCCGGGTACAATGCCCTTCGTGTTCGCGCTGAAGTAGGAAACCTCGTCTCGCATAACCGACGGCCTCAGGACATAGCCGCACCCTCCGTTTTGGAGAAACCAGCCCGTGTGGAGGTCCATCATTGGACCGGGGGTCTGGAAATTCATGGCGACGATCTGACAGCCGCAGTTCCAGAAGTCCTGCGGGTTCGGGTTACTGGAATCTATCCGCATGGCGCTAGGGTAGACCCTCGATAAGAACCTCTTGTTGTAGTTCACAAAGTCCTCCGGGTATTCGTTGGCGATCCGGCTGGCCTCCGTCTCGCTGAAGGAACAGATCTCCCAGTAATTCTGGGTTTTCATCGACAGTTCAAAATCCCTGTGCTGGACAGACTGACAGATGGATACCAAGTCAGAGAGCTCCCGGCAGAGCCAGACGTGCTTCTGCTCGCCGTTGTAATCCCCCGACATCCTCCGCGACATTTCAGCCTCTTCGTCCTCGTCCGTCACCTCCCCTTCCAGCAGATCCGACTCTGCAGGCAGTTTCTTTCCCTTCACGATGATCTTGTGTTTGAGTTTTTCCGGTGACGGGAGGTAGGACTCGGACGGCAAAGGCGCCTCTGTGTAGAGTTTGCTGCCAAACACCTTTTTCATCTGCTGGACCATGACCCTCTGCTGCGGCAGAGAACAGTGGTTCCCCAAGCAGAGAATGAGCGGATACTCGGAAGCGACGAAGGCAAACTTATTGATCACCTCCAGAACACTCCGGACGGAAAGGGGCGTGGCCATGTTGTTCCTATTGCAGAGGATGGGCTCGTCGTCTGAACCGTCGCTCACGTCCAGCTCGATGCTACGGCACCCCATCTTCAGAGCCCTCACGTACCCGTTGATATCGGCCGGCCCCCTGAACTGGTCTTCGATCAGGTAGGTATTGTGAGACGCGTTGATGTAGTAGTGAGATAAGGGCTGGGTCATATCTTGGGCGACCTTCTTTTGTTCTGGATCAAAGATGTCACATTCCGGAGATAATAAATACTGGGTAAAGCCATCGATAGCAAGAAACCCTTTCTGGCGGCCCTCTTCCGAAAGCTCGTATCTCCTAATGATGTCCAAGCACATATCCTCAGTGATGTGGGGGACGCCTTGCTCGGCTTCTAAAAAGAGCATGAGGTCATCCGCATCCAGATACTCTTTGTTCTTCGATATCTGCACCAGTAAGAAATACACTTCCGGCCTGGTGCACAGTTCACAAAAAGCTTCGCAAAATTCCTCCTCTGTAACCCGGGTGGTCAGTTTTTCCTTGCTCTTCTGGATTTCTTTGAACTTTAACCTGATCTTAGATTCCTTCAGAGTAGGGTTGAGTTGTTTTATGAGCTCCACGGAAGTGTCTTCCAACATTATCCCGTTCCCGTCCACGTCTGCGGCTTCAAACACGGTTTTCAGCCACATGAACCGCGGTGTGTTCTGGTTACCCTCCATAAAATCAAGCGGCTGTTTGCTGCGCGAGACCAGGTACCGTAACCCTGACACCCAGATGTTGGCCACGTCCGCAGAATTGGCGACCAGGTCCAGAGGTTCGTAGTTCTCGCCGTGGAGGATGGAGAAGGCGCAGTCTTCACAGATCTGGTCAGCGAGGCCGTTGTTTCTGAAGGTCTCTGTGTTCTTCCCCAGCCTGATCTCCTTGATGGCGGAAATGTCCAGCTTGGCTTTCTCGAGGTCTTTCTTGGAGGGTTCCCAGCGGAGCGCCTGGAGGTCCGCGTCCAGGGTGAAGAATCGGTTGTAGATGCGGGAGTTGGGCCGCACTTTCTTCAGCTCGCAGCCGGCCTGCATGAAGCTGATGCAGTCGCTGGCGCTACTGATCTTCTTCTCCGAGGGCATGCTGCTGAAAGACACTGTCTTCTTCCTGCCGCCGCATTTCTGGTTGGAAGGATCCTGGAAGACAAGCAGAAAAGAATGATCACTCTCTTTCAGGAAACTCAGATTCAGGAACTTCTCAACCTCCGCCCAGATTGTGTGGTCATCCGAGGAGAGGCTAGCCTGAGACTGACCTTAGCAGCACTGTATCCGAAGAGAGGCTACTGAGAGAATTTGTATCAGTAGGCTCCAGGAGACTTAGTTTACAAATGGGTGCCCTACCAGTTAAGATAAATCTTAAGACCAAGAATCAGCTTCAGTTCACTTAAAGTGATAGTAGGGACAATTTCTTTTTTTTTAATATTTATTTATTATGTATACCATGTTCTGTATATATTCAGTCTACATGTATGCCTGCAGGCCAGAGGAGGGCACCAGATCTCATTACAGATGGTTGTGAGCCACCATGTGGTTGCTGGGAATTGAACTCAGGACCTTTGGAAGAGCAGGCAATGCTCTTATCTGCTGAGCCATCTCTCCAGCCCGGGACAATTTCTTAAGAAAGCCTACTACCAGCACATGAGACAGCATCCACCAGACTGTGCTCACAGGTCACACATCCTAAGACTCCTCCCTTCTCACTACCGTCCCTCCTCGGCTGCAGGTCCTGTCCTCTGAACACTCATAATTGCAAGGTGATGAATTTCATCTTTGTCCTGGGCCGTCCACTGCCCCTATCGCTGCCCAACTCAGATTTACACTGAGCGTCTGACCCTTTCCACTTGAAAGTGGATAATTCTTCATTTTAATCAAGTTTAATAAGGTTCCCCACTACATTGCTAATTCAAACTATCCTCCCAGGGACGTGTTTCTAAAATGCATGTCTAATGTGGTTAGAGTACTTGGTCTCATAAGCACACCAGCACAGTGGGGATATGAACGCTTCATAGGGCGTTGTCCTCAAGGCAAAAAAATTAAGTTTTCTTTATTCAACTCACTATATATTATCTGATATAAGTCACTTAACCTCTCTGGATTTTAATTTCTATGTCTCAAGTAAGACTTGGATGCATTTTATGCATGTTTATATTATGATTCAATGTTATCACGATACTCCAAAGAGAAAAGCCCATGCCTGTTTGGTTTGTAAATGGCAAGTCCTTATAAAGATTCTCTTCTGGAGATTGTGTGTCTTTACCCACGGTGCCTGTAGAACCAGCCACAGGCATCTGATGGAATATTGGGAGTCAGCACGAATTTAACTCATGTTTGTCTCCTCGGTATTTAAGAGAAACCTTCAACAATTTGAGACATCCTAATGCTGTCACCACTCCCGACACTGAGAAGCAAAAGCAATGCAATCCGAGCTGTCTCATTGACGGCATCTTTTAAAGCATTGTAGAATTCACCCTCTGGGGCAGGAGCATCACGCAATCCATCCAGCCCAGATAAGCCTGTCTATCCTAGGTTCTTTAAAGGCAGGGTGATTTATTATGTAATTGGCTAAAACTCTGCAGGCAAAAGGGAAATAAATTTTGCTTTGCTTATGGTATGCCGGTGGGAGGATTCATTGACTCAACTTCATATCAGATCTTCAAGTGACACAGATATAAATTACCCAATTTCGGTTACAGAATGCTACCCCCGTGTTTCTGCGGCATTTGAAAACTTGGCTCCTGCTTCCCCAGAGAGCTGCTATTTTTAATTATCACATAGTGGTCGATTTCCTCCATTCTTAAGTTAAAAAAAAAAAAGCAATGATAAGTCTTCAGCTGTTTCAACACAGATATTCCACTAGAGCACACTTAACTTCATCACAGCCCACGCGCTCCGAAATATCAGAGTGTGTGTATTTTTCCACCCCATCGAAGCAGGACCCCAATGGCACTGCTAACTGAGATTACTCCTCCAAGTAAAATAAAGGGGAAACTGAATTGTGGGGGTAAATCAGACTGTTTAGATTTTAAGCTAACCATTTGACTACCTCTTAGACCAAAGAGAGCTTCACGTGAAAAATAATGTACATGAGCTCATGTTCCAGATATAAATGTTGTCAGCAGAGCCACAGGACCCGCAACAGTTCCCAGAACACTGGAAACGGGGAATCAGCGTTCCTCTAAATGCACATTGGTTCTTCCATACTATGTGAGCAACTGCAGGAACCTTCTCTGTGGCCTGAGACTCCGCTCCTGGCTTGAGAAGCCGCTTATCTCTGAGAACAAATGGCCACCGTGAGAACGGCTTATATAAGCCTCTCTTCTTGGTGATGATAACTCCTTCGATCAAGTCTATGCCTCTAGTGAGACAAGATTGCAAGAAAAGAATGCTTCCTATCAAGTCTACCAAAGGTTCCACCTGCTCCGTAATGCTAGGTTCCTGCCTGGACTTGAAAACCATATGTGATTATTAGACATATGCCAAAGCGCCTTAAAACCTGGCCTCTGAGAAGGATGTGGCTCCCATGTTGTCATCCCACAAGAGACAAGACGCAGTGATTGCAAGTCCCCAAGGGGGCTCGACACGGGCCACGCGCGTGCGAAGAAGTAATTAGTTTGTCTAGTGATGGCCGCGGCCAAGATTATCCCTATTAAAATACGCTGGAAAAGAGTCAGACTGCTGATTTTATTTCTCCAGTTCTGCCATAGAAACAGCAATGCCTGGCCCTGGACAGCGATCCTCGGGCTGATACTGCAATGCTCTAGCTTGGGCAGCCTGGGAGAAGGAGTAGGGACACCGTTTGATGTATTGCCGGACAGGGACACTCAAGTCTCTTTTGGAACCACTGGACAGTGACCTATATGCCATAACCATATTCACTGCAATAATACAATTGCAGATTCGTCCTAGAGAAGGGGAAACGTTAAGGTAAATAGCTTGATAAACATTAACGTGTTGGCTGTGGGACTCCCCTGTTGCTAAGTCTCCACACAGCTATTAACATCGTGTGTCTGGTCTACATTAATAAGTGTATTGTGAAGCCGAGCCCTGCCAGCGCGTGGGCAGGTTCCAGGAGGAGCCAGGTGTGGTCTCCGTCCAAGTGTGCTCTTTCCGGCTTTCACCCAACTAGATCCCCCCAAAGCTAACTTTCCTCCCTTTGAGTAAAGGCAAAAGGCTGAAGTCTACCGGGATAAAACAGCCCCGTGTGATGTTACTGCCTCCTAAGTCAAAAGCTGGCCTCACAGTCCTGGAGAACACAAGAATCGGATGGGGACCACAATCCCTTCAGTCTCCTGGAATTCTCACTGATGTTTCCAGATGATCACTTTCTGCGGAGCAAACAAATAGGCCAAATTGGGTTTCTATGGCCCCTGAATGGCTCCTAGCCTGGTTTTGTGTTTTGCATTTATGGTAACTTTGTAAATAAAGCCGATACCTTATAAAGGATTCAACCATCAGCAACGGAAGAGCTTTAAATTCTTGTAGTATGAGATAAACAGTCTACTCTTTAGACTATAGATACTATAGATATAAAATAATGTATTTATTTACCTAAAACTCTATTCATAGTCCATCCACATGAAAAGAAAGCTTCCATATAACCCCACGCTTTTAGCACGAATTTTTAACCTAGAAATAACTTGGAAATGCTGGGGGGAGGGGGGGATAATGAGATACTGTTTTAATTGTTTCTCATTGTCTTCTACATTTTTTATCTATCATATTTATCTTACTATTTATTGTATTTATCTATGGTAAGGAAAAGAAAACCAATCTGATTAAATGAGAATCCTGCTAATACAAGAGTAAAAGATTTACGTCTCTTTAAACATATTTCATTAAATTAGATTGGGAACAGGGCAGGAGGGAGTTCACAGAAGCTAAATTAATAAAATTGCTTCTGTAGACCCCCACTGGCATTTATTCTCTTGTTTGCCACCTAACAATATTAATATGCGGCCACAAAAGAGGAAAACAACTTTTCCTCACCGTGCTCCAAGAAGACCCAGAAAGACAGTCTATCTATCCTGGTGAAGCACAACTTTAAATCTTGCTCATGAAAAATATTGTTTCAGTCGGATAACTTTGGGGAAGAGCCCCACTGACCCACGAGACAGTGTGAGGGTCAAAACCTGACAACCCTGGGTTCTGCATGGTCAAAGGAGAGACCTGACTCCTGAAGGTGGTCCCCTGACATCCATACATCCGCCATAGTATATGAATCTCTCTCTCTCTCTCTCTCTCTCTCTCTCTCTCTCTCTCTCACACACACACACACACACACACACACACACACACACACAGCTATATAAATACAAAGAAACTCTTTTGACCAAAAAAGGTATAATAACAAAGACCTCGTACAGTGGGACGTGGAGTTCTGGCTGGCTGGCCTTTGCTGTTTCTCCTGTGAGGACTAACAGGAGGCTACCTATATGGAAAACAGGATGCTCTGTTTCCTTCAAAGTCCACACCGATGGACGTCTAAATGTACACTTTGAATAGGTACATACGTTACAAATGTACATCTTTCAACGGATCACTGCAGAGATTAAATACGTCACAGGCATTTTCTGGACATAAGCAGGCAGCACGGTGCTTTATTGGGGCCGTCATCAGAAATCTGTGTGTTAATTAGTAGGGGCTCCCTCCTCCAAATCCATGCATAATTTTGCTTTTAATCAGTCTAACTAATGTTGCATATTTACTTAAAATACTTGATTTGAAATTTAAAATACTAACAGGAATGGAACATTATGAAATAGAACTCATTTCGCGAACATTTCTGACACGAGTTCCCTTTCGCTTTTTTTTTTCATGGGCTAAACAGAGAAGCCATAAAACAATGCTTCCTTCATTTTTCTTGTGGCTCTCCTATTTTATTTCTGGAAGATTTACCCTCAAATATGAGAAGCAATGCTGTTTACGTTAACATCAATGATTTTGAAATTTAGATACATTCTCTAGTGGTCTCACTTTGAATAAGGCATATTTAAAACTGGACAGAGAGCGCCCATTGTGTTTCAGCACCATGTGAATTCCACCATGTGTTAGCAGCGCCTATTGCTGGGACTGAGCGCCAGAAAGAGACGTAAGAAAACAGTCCAATGACTGCAGTTAGACTAGCTTACGTGGAAATAGGACGGTAGGCAGCCCGGCCTTAGAATACAACCTTCTCCTGAATCAGGTAGAACCTGAACACTGATCAACTTCCAGGAACTCATGGCTTCCTGCACAACATTTGATAAGCAAAGATTATAGTTATATGTATCCCTTATCATTCCAATCAAAGGATAAAACATGTCACTCTTAGCCTGTTGCTTAGAGATAGAATCGGTGCTATGTGAGAGTAAAGGCATGGTTTCCACTTAGAAAAAGTCACAGAATATTTTAAAACGAAGAATTCACTTAAAAATGTTTTATATCTATTACTTGAGACGATATTTTATTTCGGTGATATGCAAACAAAAAATAACGGGGCAACCTGAGCTCACCTTTCTCTAACTCAGAAAAGCTCGGTCTGGTCTAATAAATAGATGTGAATCTTTAAATAGACCAGTTTTATAAAGTCTTGGGATGCAACATTTCTGACATATTAAATCCTTAATAAAAAACATGTCTAGCTTCCTGCAGCACAGTCCTCTGAATCATGCAGAGAATAGCATGCCAGTTCTCCTGACTCGAATGCTATGTGTACATGGTCGTATTGTTTTCTCCTTCGATGAAAACAGAGTATGTTCATTGGAATTAGCTATTGTGTGATACGAATTCTTTGGACCAAACAGTCAGAGTGACCATCAAGACGACTCTGACCAGAGGCTTCTAGTTTGACACAAAGCTTCCAGAGTGGGCTAAGCCTGTCTCACACGTTAATCCCGATTGCATTCCCTTTGATTAAGGGACCACCAAACCTGCCCGTGGGCAAGGACCAGATGGCTGATCACAGACAGTGAGCATCATTCTGACCAGAGAGATCTCTTTCTGGTGAACCCCGCCTCCAGCCTCTCAGTGAAACAAACCCACTCCCTTAATGTAGAAAAATGCAAAGGAAAACTCCATAAACAAAGGTAGTTCTTCTCTAAGATAACAAAACGCATAGCCTATAAATACTGAGCTGACATAAATGACAGAAATAATTAAATTTCTTCGCCCTGATTTCCCACAATTGGGGAATTAATGAACATTACTCAACGGTATCTCTCATTTTGTGTGACTTTGGCCCAAGCAAAGTTCAAGATCTCTTATTTTGAATTTGTCAAAAATAATACAATAACTCCTGACCCAATTTAGAGACTGTGTTAAGGGGAAAAGGAGACACTGACGTACAGAAAGCAGAGCTCTCCATCGGATAGCGTACAGAACTGGTAGATCCGCCTCACTGGTGAGCAGAGTTGCCTGTGTGTCAAAACAGCAACAATGCTTCATAAAGTCAGGCTTAGTCCAGGAATGTAAGTCAGGCAACAGGGGGCAATTCACTGATGTAATTCAGTAAAGAGGCTCGAAGGCACAGTAAGTCAGACAGAAACGTCAGCTCTACCTCCCAATGGACACTCACTAAAGCACACCGGTCCCTAGAAAATCCTTCAGTGAACCTGAAAATGATGAAAACTTCCTTAGATACTTCCAGAATTCTGAAGAAAACAAAACCGGTAAAGATTTAGACAAATTCTCACTCCGGTAAAAAACCAAAGCAGGACACAGGTCACTCCATAAGTTAGAACAGTGAAATCACAGCAGTGGGCGAGACCAGGAGATTCAGTGGAAAATCAGATGGGGTCGCGCATGTATGTAATCCCGGTATGTGTGACGTGAGGCAGGGGGATTAGGAGTTCTAGGTCATCTCTGGTCACGTGATGAGCCCAGCCTGGGCTATATAAGACACTATTCTCCAAGAATACAGTACACACACACACACACACACACACACACACACGAGAGGGGGGGAGAGACAGAGACAGAGAGGGAGAATTTAGTAGTGAAAAAACATAAAGGAGGTGATAGATACTATTAGCAAATGACAGAATTACCTAGAAAAATCTCAAAACATCAACCAAAAAAACTAATCAGGACCAATAAAAGTGAATGAATGAATTAATGAAATTTATGTCCTGGCCGTGCTGAGGCACGCATGGGTAGCCCATATGTGGAAGTTCTGTTGAACTTGTCCATAGTGGGTTTCAGGATCTAAGCTGATGAGGACGACTGAGCAAGTCTCTTCCTCAAGAGGGCGCCAGATCTCATTACCGAGGGCTGTGAGCCACCATGCGGTGGCTGGGAATTGAACTCAGGACCTCTGGAAGAGCAGGCAGTGCTCTTAACCACTGAGCCATCTCTGCAGCCCCCTTGACCATAAAAGTAACAGTGGGAAAAGGCAGCAGACAGACAAAGGAGTTCTTGCCTTACACACACCCTTGGTGGGCGGGGTAGGCTGTGGGGATGTCTGTTCAGATCAACTCCATATCCTAACAGGGAGGGGAGTGTATGTATTATAGGACGAGGCAGCTTTGAAAAGGAAGGACTGAATAAACAAATATACAGAATTATAACTAGAGACATCATGAAAAAACACAAAGAAAGAGCTTAGGTTTGAGCATATAGGGGGAAAAAAAACCTTAAATCTAGGGCCAGGTGTGCATTGCAGATAATATCGGATGTAGGTTCATAAATGAAAATTTGGTTAACTTTGGGGAAAAAAAGAGAAAAATCTGAAAATTATCAAACTGTTTAGAAAATGTGTGAAAATATGTTCAAACGTAAGTTACATGTATGTGTGCATACAGTTCTTTGTTAATGGAAGACGGAAGGGATAGTGTGACGTGGCAATGTGTTTGAAACATTGATGACACATTTACTTAAACCCAGCAATATCCAAACAGGAGAGAGAGAAGGTACACAGCCATCCCCAGGAAGAACAAGGCATGGCACCTTAAGGTGACGTATAGCATAGTTCCACACCCTGTGTGAGCATGTCTGTATCTGCGGATGGTCATTATATTTATGTAAGACAAATCTAAGAGAATGCATTCGGTTTATAATGGGGTTAACTCCAGGGGAGAGGAAGGGAAAGTGTGGGATTTGTAGAAAGCTATTTTTAAGTCAGCAGATATTGTGAGAAAACATCAAAGATATTGCCATATTAGAGATAATTTTTAAATGTTGGCCCCGCAATTACCCCTTCAATTATCAGAAGGATGAACTTATAAAGATAATTAACAATATCTCTCCTCTTAAGACATGAGATGCGATCTAAAAACTTAGAGAATTGTTATTAATTACACTGAATTCTTAATCAAATACTATTTCTTAAACGTGAGTGTTCTTAGAAATGACCAATATACTCGTGATACACTGTGGCAAACTATCTCTCAAAAATGACAAAACTTGTTTTATAAATTATCTTAGCATCTTCTACATCAGGATTCTGGACTTCAGCTGGCCTTGGACTGTCCAAAGCTCAGCTGGCCTTGGACTGTCCAAAGCACAATTAATTTTTATACTAAATCAGCACAATTAGTCTGGTCAGTATTTAATCAATTAAAAATGATTGCATGTTGTATCATTTCTCCTCAAACCAAATGCTTTCTACCCCGGGGACTCGCGAGCAGATATAAGTAGGTAAGTATTCCCAGAAGAGAAGATTAAAGTGACATTTCCTCGCTGATTGCTCAAATCTATTTGATTTCTACTAAATGCGCTCCACTGATGATGAGATTCAAATCTGTTGTATTCAATTAGGACTGAAATGTATCTCGGGGAAATCAGCCCAGTATGAATCCCATCTGGTCTAGCGGCTCTTAAATCTTCCCACATCCTAAAGGTAAACTTTGGACCATACGTCTCAAGTGCAGAGCTCAGCCTTAGGAGGTCTCCATCGGGTGGCTCCACCTACCCCTTTATTTTCATATCTAGATTTATGCCTGCAAGGTTTTCTTTCTGTGCATATCATCCTCCTGAACACACGCACACACCAACACACACACACACACACACGCACACACAAACACACAGCCTCATATATCAGAATTTCTCCTGGTATTCTAACTTATATGCCTCTATTTCTTTGATTATAACCACACATTCTAATAATCCGCGATCTAAACTCAGTTTGTCCCAGTGCACACAAACAATCCTGTCCTTCCCTCTCACTTAAACCACTCTGCTGCCAACTGCGCTTGCCTTGCATTTGCTGTGTGAAGCTGTGCACGTTCACCTAATGCAACCAATATTCTACCTGGAACGCCATTTAAAACAGCAAGTGTTTTCCTAACCCACCCCGAGGAAAGAACAGGATGACCGCAACACGGAACCAGAAGACATGTGTTCATTTTCCACCAGGACTGTTGCCTTCGAGTCGAGTCAAAGGAAAGGATTATCAAAATGCAACTGAAGCCTCGGGGTCCTCGGCACAAGGTGGGCCAGGGTGCGTACCTTTGAAGTGTGTATTTAGGAGCTAAGACTCCAGCCCAAGATCTACAGCTTGGGGAGAAGCTGGAATATGAGCCCTCCTGAAGTCAGAACATCTGTGGCAAGGGCACTCTACAAGTCATCAGACTTTATAAAGTGACAGTAGCCCCGGGTCTTCCCAGGTACCAGAATCTGTGAAGGACAGTAGCCCAGGGGGCTCCCCAGGTCACCAGATTCTGTGAAGGACAGTAGCCCAGGGAACTCTCCCAGGTCACCAGGTTCAGTGAAGGACAGTAGCTAAGAGGGGACTCCCCCAGGTCACCAGGTTCTCTGAATAGCTAAGAGGGGACTCCCCCAGGTCACCAGGTTCAGTGAAGGACAGTAGCTAAGAGGGGATTCACCACCCACCAGGTTTGGTGAAGCATAGTAAACAAGGGGACTCCCCAGGTCACCGGACCCTGTGAACTGACAGTTGCCAAGGGGACTCCCAAGGTCACAGGGCTCTGTGAAGGACAGTAGCCTAGAAGCTGGTTCACTTCAGAAGAGAGGCAAGGTTACAGGGGTACACAAGCAAGTTTTGGAATCAGGTGATAACCTCAAACCATACTGGCTCATTGTCCTGAAGGCAGGGTCATAGCTATGTCCTGGCTGCTCCCTCAGGGGACCTCTTCAAGACAGAAAGGACCTAAATGTCACTGAGACTTGTGGTCTTTCTTTAATGTTTCTGCCATCGCCAAATCAGGGCAAAGATCCCTGCCTGTGGTGTCTGTGAAGGAATGTGTCTTCCCAGAATGCACCTTTGCAGCCTTCCCTCCCCTCTCTCTGAATGCCACCAGGTCTCCTATCATTCCCCACCCCCCACCCATCTTGGTTCCTGTTCTCCAGCTCAAGCTGCAGGCAGTACTGAGGCCTTTGTAGTTCTGGCAACAGTTCCCAGTGGAATACAGTTGTGTGAGTTTAACTGTAGGGAGGGGAAAGGCAACCCGCAATGAAACCATCATCACATCTCATGCATGACAAAGCCAAATTTAGTCCAGACGCTGTCGCTTCTGCTGCATATTCTTAAGCACTATTCATTAAAAAATATGAATCATGTCAGGTGGCTTGCTTTCCGGGCACCATGGGAAGCTCACAAAGCTATGGGAAGCCTAGAGTGGCCAGGCTCGCTTATCAGAGTGGTTGTTAGGATGGGTTGAGCATCGCAACCCTTCTCAGGACAGTACATGAACCATGCCATAGGCATCTTAATCGCTGGACCACCAGCTAGGCAGAACCCGGAGATACTGAACGCCCAATCGGAGCTGTGAAGTTTTCCTGTTGCTTTAGAAGGTGTCAGTTTTGCCACAGGTTTACGTGAGTCACCATTTGCGGCTAAGACTGATGGGCGGAGCTCGGGAGTGGAAGATGTCCATCACCTTCTAACGTATTCACCAGGGTCAGCTGCAAAGAGAGCTGCTCTCCGAAGGCGCAGTCATCCCGTGCAGACAGAAAGAACAATCCTCACCCAACAGAGTCTTCTCTGGTATTTAATCATTCAGGTGTCATAGGCAGTAAGGATCCCAAGCCACGCTGGGCCAATTAAATTAAACTTGTTTCCAAATAATGCTTCCTCTTCGAGATCTCATTTAAATTATCAGTAAAAAAAAGAATATTAAAGTCATTTATTATGATAAACCTGGGAGAGTGACAGGGAAATGAAGTACTTAATGAAACCATTTATAATCTATAATCATTTTCCTAAACAGCAATTCCCACTGAACCCTTAACAATGAAAAAGTACAGTAATTTACAATTAGCTTAGAGACTAATCTCTAATTAATCTCTTAGAGAAAGAGGCTTGACACCTCAACATAGTTAAACTCGATTAGCACTGTTACCAAGGAAGCTAGCAGAGAATTAAAACAGGAATTCTTAATGAATTCACTGCACTTACTTAGGTTCATATTGCCACCCGGAGGGAGTTTCTTGACAGTAACTTGTATGAACTGAGAGCAAGTGACAGCCCATCCTATCTGTGAGAGAGTAACCGTGTCCATTACCACTGTAAGAACTGGCAAGCAAAATCATAACACATTTACCACTGAGAGACCAAGCAGTGAAGGCCGGAGCAGCTCATAATTCTAAGAAATGCTATACCTTTCCAAGTGTTTCTGTGTGTGTTTCCTTGTGACATCTCCGTAGGATTTTAAAGATCCCAGTCATTAGGAAACTAACTGTCATGCCAAAATCATGGAATTCAGCAGCAGAGCTGGCTGCTGGCTGCCGAGCCCACAGATTGGCTAGTCCTGGGTGACACTTTTTCTATGGGCATGCTTGGCTCTGACCTCTGCATGACTCATTTCGGTGAGTTTGCTTACGCTTCGTGGTGGTAAGGATTGCACGTGTTACAGCTGCTCTGTCACATACACACACATACACACAGAGTGAGAGAGGAGATAAACACACACATGCATATGAATGCACACACAGAGATATACACACATATTTGTGCACACACACAGAGAAGACGCACACATGCATGCACACAGACACACACAAAGATACACATACATACACATGCATGCACACAGAGAGGGAAAAGAGAGACACATACATACATATGTATGCACAGACATACACACATAATTCATACACACAGAGAGAAGCTACACATATATACATCCATGCACACATAGATACACACAGAGAGATACCCATATACACATGCGTGCACACACAGACACACACACAGAGATACACACATATACCCACGCATGCACACACAAATACACACATATAGAAACACATATATACACATACATGCACACAGATACACATATAGAAACATATATATACCCATGCATGCACACACACACAGAGATACACATATATATGCATGCATGCACACACAGACACACAGACATATAGAAACATATATATACCCATGCATGCACACACACACAGAGATACACATATATATGCATGCATGCACACACACATAGAGATACACATATATATGCATGCATGCACACACACATGAATATAGAATGGAAGAAGTTATCACTGGCACTAGTTACTATCTCTTCCCAATGATTCTAGGTCACTAAGAAAAATGCTGCCTCAAAACAAGGTACGAGGTAGAAAACTTGGGATTTGGAACATTTGAACCTTTGGCTTTGTATAATTTATAGAATCTAGGCGACTTGGTGGGATATACCGAGGTTATAAGGCAACAGCCTCTGAAACACCCATGGACAGAACTGGATACACAGGTACACAGCAGTAATGTAAGAACTTGGCATGTGAAGACAGGAGGATTAGGAACTTAAGGCCAGTCTCAACGACATAGAAACTTTCAGGTCAGCCTATACAAGACTTTGTAGAGTAATAACAGTAATAATAACAATAATAAATAATCTCCCCCAAATCCTTAAGACCTGCTCTCAAAGAAAATCTAAGATATTGCAGACAGAGGAGAGCTACTTTAGGCTAAGATAGGTCCTATGGGTTCAGACAAATCACCAAATAACTGTGGAAAATTCCAGGCGGAAGAACGGGGTGGGGGGGTGAATGTCCTAGCAATGGCCACGTAACAACTGCAAAGAGAGAAGAAGGAAGAGGAGGAGGAAGAGGAGACCGAAGGGAAGAGAGAGGCTGTAACAGAAGGCATTTAGCAGGGATTTAGGAGCTTGGGAACCACTTGAAAGAAAAATCTAGAATTTATTTTACAGCAGTTTTAAAGACAATGGGTGACATTTAAAATAAAATACATTCATACATATATATATATACATATATACATACACACACACACACACACACACACACATATATATATATATATACACACACACACACACGCTTAGCTGTGTGTTTGGGGATACAAAAACTTTCAAAGAAGAGCCCAAATGTTATTGCAGAGGAGATCACTAAACTGAGGCACCAGCAGAAAACAGAGGGCTTCTTGATGGTTTATTGAAAACCTGCCACTCGGCAACCAGAGACGGAGAAGGCGCTGCCATGAACGAACTTGACCTGTGTGGTGTGGGCAGCGGAGAGACCGGAGGAACTGCGGGCAGACGTAGAGAAAGCTGGAGAAAAGAGCTTCATGAATGGCCCCATGCCCACAAGGCATTCCAAGGAACTTGATCTCGGGATAGACATCTGGTTAAATGTAATTTGTGAATGAGGAACCAGGAGGTTCTTTGTGATGTAAGAAACGGATATGACAACTTAAAGCAAGAAGGAATCGCGAGAAGAGCGCCCAACCCTGGTTTTGGGAAGGGTTCACACTCAAGTTTGGTAAGAAGAATGGTGAGCAGGAGAAACGGCATATAAACTATGGAGCTGGAGGAAGGAACTAGAAATTAATACTCCGGCAGTTTTAAAAGGCAGCACAATGTATAGAGAGAGGCATCAATTAATAGAGGTCCATCATCTTATGTCTGTCTGTCCGTCTAAGAAAGAGAGCGACTGAGATAAGGGTGCCCAGGAGGTAAGAGGGGAGCAAAGAGTTGGCCTGGGCTTATCTGTCTTTGAAAACAAAAACGAATCATCTGCTCTAACAGAAGAAGAGGATATGTGTTAAGGAGGCAGCTGACAGAGAGGTGGCGGCAAAGGATGGAATCCCACCTGGTGTCGTCTGTTTAATGTCCCAAGAGTAAGACAAAGTCACGTATTCAGAGTAGAGTAGAAGGTAAAACAAACAAACAAAAACCAAAAAAAAAAAAAACCCCACAAACAACAACAACAATAAAAAACCCTCCAGGTCTGCCAAGTACAGGGGAAGTGGTCCTCAGCCCTTTTTGCTAGCTCAATCCCGTCCACATCCCTCTTTTTCCCTGGGGCATCGTCTTTCTAATCTGAAATGGAGTTGGGGAGAACCCGCCACCTCTGACGTCAGTGACCGAGGGTGGGCATGCTCAGACTGATCAACCAAGGAATCTGCTGCCTTCTGCGACTCCCTGGTCCAGCCCAGGGAAACCCACGGGCTCCCATCATGCTCTCTTCCGGAAGTGGCTTTGAGAAGCACTGAGCAGAGCTGGGAACAGAGACGGGGACCGGAAAACCTCCTCTTACCCCCCTAGATTCAGCTCTGTACTCCCAGACTTCACAGCGATTCAGGCGATAACATCTGCTCAAGATAATGGAGACGCAATGGCTGCCACTTGCACGCACTGACATCCTGACAGGACCATTTTGTATAATCCCTTGTGGGCAGCAGGAGAGAGGCTTTCTGTAGAAAACTGTGAAGAGCCAGGCGATGGTGGCGCACGCCTTTAATCCCAGCGCTCGGGAGGCGGATCTCTGTGAGTTCGAGGCCAGCCTGGTCTACAAGACCTAGTTCCAGGATAGGCACCAAAAACTACAGAGAAACCCTGTCTCGAAGAAAAAAAAAACTGGGAAGAGCATCTATTACTGCCCATTGCAAATTCATAGTGATGTAAGCCTCAGAGTTTCCACTAAATAAATCACATTCTTTAAGTGTTCCATCATAAAATACAACCCTTAGATATAGCAGTAATTAAATAGTACCATTAAATAACAAACCAAAAATTGCTAATAATTTCCATTTTCTAAAGTTTAAAGAGAGACTTGACAGAGTAAAAAGTTGTTGGCTGTCTAACTGCTTAGGTTGGGAAATGACAAATTAAAAGGTTTCCGTCATCTCTCCGCGTTTGTAAGAATGATAAGCCAGCAGCTACTTGCTTACTGTCAAATGAGGGAAGAAAAGACCCCATCAATCCTATTAAATCATTTAAGAGCTACAAACAGACGCAATAAGCCGTGGTTGGCGAAACAAATCACTCCCTCTCTTTTCCAGTGCAATAAAACAAACGTGCGCAGGTCCTAAGCCAGCGTCTTCACAAAAGGCCGAATCACAGGACCCTTCCATGACCCACAAAAAGGGCACACATACGGGGTACCAAAAGGAGACACTGGCACATCCGATATTTGGAGATGACAGAAGACTGCTTTGAAAGATATCACAAAAATATTATTACCGTGATTCAAATGGAAAAGCCGCTTCACTGAGCTGAGGCTTATCAAATAACTGGAGTGAAGACGGAACGAATTAGGTTACCAAGCTCTCCCTTGAAATCATTCTTATTGATTCTCTCGGACTGTTCTGGGCTGGGCATCCCTTCAGACCACATAGATTACTCTAGCCGCAAGGTTTCTAGTGACATTTCCTAGTCTCTCACACCTGCCTAGAAAGGAGCACCTGTGCAGAGGCACGTGTTCTTTCCTGACCCTGCGTGACTGATGTCTTTCTCTTCCGTCTGAGGATACGGAGCCTGCTTATCTTTTGAGACGGGGTATTTCATCACTGAATAGCCGGACTGGGTCATCAGTGTACTCCGCAGATCTGTCTGTCTGTCTCGTACACCCCCAACTCCGAGTAATTTCAGCTATGTGGGGGTTCATAAGGCCAGGGTGACTCTTACGCACCTTAGGGCTCGATAGCACATTCTCCCTGGCCTCAGTTATACGTCATCATTCAAATCTCCCGAGATAGCTTCTTAAGATAATGCATGTCTGACCCTACCGCTCAAATTCGGTAATTTAGAGGGAAGGATTCAGGAATATGTATTTTCAGTAAAGTGTGAATTCTCCCCTCATTCATGCATTTGGGGAAATCTGCAAACACTGAAAATCAGAACGCCTTGCAGAGTTTGTGCGCTCACACTGAGAAAGAAATACCACATTCAATTATCAATTATGCGAGCTTAGCTCCGAGTCAGGAGCATCTCTATATTGAAAACGGCTCATCTGGCATTTTGATTTTAATTCTATTATTAGTTCAATAAGAGGAGGAAGGGTTTGGCAAAATCAAGCATCTGGTATTGCTGCTGAAAACTATCGAGCAAGTCGTAGGTTTGGAGAAATTGCGCTAGAGCGGTGGTTCTCAACCCATGGGCCACAAGTCCATTGGGGTTGAAAGACCCTTTCATAGGGGTCACCTAAGACCAACATAAAGCACAGATATTTACGTTAATGATTCGTAACAGCAGCAAAGTTATAGTTATGAAGTAGCAACAAGAATAATTTCATGTCCAGGGCTCACCTCAACATGAGCTGTATTAAAGGGTTGCAGCATTGGGAAGGCTGAGAACCACAGATCTAGATGATTTATACAGTTCTGGCATTGTGGAGATTGGGAAAGCTGTGTAGTGTTTTCAAGCTTAGATATAAGTCCACTGTCTACTCGGTGAGGGGGAACCGCTACAAAGTCTATTCTCATTACAAAGGAATCTTCATTCGCGGAAGAAATCCTCATAAACCCTTCTGTAAACCCGAACTCTCCTATTATGACGAACACTTGGTTTTTAATTCACAAAATTTAGCAGGAAGATCTTCACTGCCACTTTTAAAAGCCAGTTACATGCCAGTAAGGCAAACTCTGAAGGTCTGGTTTGAAGCAGTTTGGGACCTCCTCTTCATCTCCACTGTGGCGAGCCATGGACTTAACTGGGTTCTAGAGAATTCAGATTTCTGGTTAAAGGATTGCAGTGTTCCGTGTGTTCAGATGCAAAGGAGGGGAGCTGTCTTATATCAAAGTCCAACCTATGTCAGGCTAGATGGGGTGAGATATCACACATTCTTTCGTGGCGTCATCTAAAGTGCATTCCGTGGGAAAGCAAGAAAAAAACAGCTAAAGCTATTGGTTTGGGGGATTTGGGTGTGTGTTCGCGTGTGCGTGTCAGCACGTATGGGGAGGATATGCTGACCCTGGGGGTGAATATGGAGGCCAGGGATTGAGGATGTGGCGTCTTCTCCAGTCACATCTCTGCCTTGATTCGTGAGCCAAGGATCTCTCATTAATCCTGAAGCTCACGTCTCAGCAAAGCTGACTGATTGGTCAGTGAGCCTTGGAATCACTCTGTTACACCGTTCCTTGATGCGGGGGCTGGGAATCTGAACGGAGGTCTCGTGCTTGCACAGGGAAGACCGTCCACCAAGCCGTCTCTGCGGCTCCACTCCTGTTCTTAATAATTCATTCACACAGCACTTCCCTGACACCAACTTCACCAGCCAGCGCCCAACTCTCTGCTCAGGCTTCCCTCTGTAGGGAACAACCGCTCCTTGCTGCTCCTTGCTGCTCCTAGCGGCTTACCTCCTTCACTGTTGGAGGCCACTACAGTACCAGAATGGCTAATGTCTCCTCCGGGTGTAGCTAGGTCGCCTTACACTGGAAAGTGAATTTGCTACCTGAGCACCTTCCGGCACTCAAGAAGCTGTTGACATTCTTCCTGAAGGATGTAAGTGTACTGAAAGCTGCTAGTTAACCAAGCGCAGGTTCAAGGTAGAAATCTCGCCTCCCAACCAGGATCAGGGGCTTTGAGCGAGCAATCGTTCCTCCTGCATCTCATTCGCCCCGCACACTGCATTCCTAATCATAATCTCACAGGATCTTCTTCAGGGGCAGAAGTTCCACAGTGGCACATTTCCATTGCTAATCATTACACCTGACTGTTTGACTAAATTTGCAGTCCTTACTGGTGCTCACCCCAAAAGTAGGCTGCTAAGAAACTTTCTATTGAAGTTTCACAGAGTCGCTAGATTATTAAGGTCAATATAAAGACTTTGTGCACGTAACCACCATATCAGGTACCTGATCTAAGGCAGTGCCATTGGCATTCGTGACGTTCACTTTCCTTAGTGGCACTTTAGGGGGCGTTGACAGGAGAAAAATACTCATCAGGTCATCTCAGGAGTGAAATCTACTTTTTTTTTTTTGGTTTTTGCTTTTTGAGGCAGGGTTATCTCTATGTAGCCCTAGCTGCCCTGGAATTCGCTCCATAGACCAGGCTGGCCTTGAACTCCCCGAGAACTGCCTGCTTCTGTCTCCCAAGAGCTGCCATTAAAGAGGAGCGCCAACACCACCCAGCATGCTCCTGCTATTATAACAAAGAACTCAACATGGTTTTAAGACCAAATCACGGTACAAAGACAGCAATCTGAGCTGAGTAGAGTTGGTGATTTACGAAGCATTGATTTGAAATGATTTAATCAAAACGTTTTGTACTGAAGTTTTGGGAGATGGGCTGAGTAGGAAAAGGAAGGAATCCATTAAGATTTCGGGAGCAGGTGTCTGCACCCTGCCACGCCCATATACCACCTCTATAGACACTCTGAGCGACAGCAGCGTGAGCAAGTGGGAGGTTCCTACTCACCCAGAGCAGCTGTGGCTGCTCACTGGGGAAACCGGCTGAGCCAGCTCTGACTGATCAGGTGGGACTGATGGACACCTTAGCATCCCCCAGTCCCCACACAGGCATCTGTATGAATGTGCTGCACATAACAGCTGGAATGACATCACGGAAGCAGCTTCAACCCACGGACAAATTCGCTTGCCTTCATCACAATTATGCTTTCCGGCAGGGAAGATAGCAGGAAGCAGACAGACTGTCCATCAAAGGCTTTATTTCTATGCTTTTTAAGTGGAATGGTGTTCTCTGGTTTCTTCGTTTTTAAGTTAATGGGAACAAGAAAAGAAAATTAATCACTGTTGTTAATTTTTTTTCAATTTTTTTTTTCGAGACAGGGTTTCTCTGTGGCTTTGGAGCCTGTCCTGGAACTAGCTCTTGTAGACCAGGCTGGTCTCGAACTCACAGAGATCCGCCTGCCTCTGCCTTCCGAGTGCTGGGATTAAAGGTGTGTACTACCACCACCCGGCTCAATTTTTTTTATTTATTGGTTTTTCTGAGATACATTCTTCTATAGATCAGAATGATCTCCAACTGCTTAGAGAGGATGACCTTGAACTCCTTTTCCTCCTCCTTCCTTCCATTTCCCAAATGCTGGTTTTACAAGCATGAACGACCACATCGGACTATTTTATAGGGTTCGAGAAGGCTATCAGAGGCTGGTAAACCGAGAGCATCTTGTGGATACAGAAAAAGACACCCACTGCTCATAGCACTATATGGAGCCAGAGGTTGTGAGCTGCCAATCCCAGCAGCCTCGGAGACCAGGACTCCACATCCACAGCCTGAGTCAGCTCAACCTCCTCTGGACCGCGTGTTTCTCTGGAGTTCCTGAAACGTGAAGACTATCCCATGGCCTTATGCCTTCTCTTCTTTCCCTAGATGACCTCTGTGGTTCCCTTGATGAAAGTGTAACATTCAGAACCTTTCTAGGTTTCCTTAGAAACTCACACATAAACAAACTTCATAGCTTTATGTAGGTCTCGGGGTGTGTGTGTGTGTCCAGGATAGAAGCAGCCATTTCATTTGCTGCAGCCCCTCTAATCTTCTCTCAGTTTCTCCCACTCAAATATGAAAACTCCATCTTTCCTACCTTTCAGGCTCTCTTCATTCTCCAGAAACAAGGTGCTCCTTTTTTTCTCAAGTCAAACACCTCACCCGAACCAAGTAAAACAGATAATGTCTTTCAGACATCATTCATCCTACCTGACAATCAATTGTATTATTACTGTGTGGAAACTAAGGACCTGGAGTTTGCATGGGGTAAAAGAACATACGGCTCATACATTCTAATAAATTAAATTTGTTAAATGTGTTAGTTTGTTATTTTTAGAAACTCTGAAACTACACACAAATCATTCCACAACTAAGGCTGAATTTGTTAGACTGTGTTACCAGGTTCATAGCCGTAAGTGTTCAAAAACCAGAGCTTGGGGAAGCCGGGAAGCATCACCCATTAACGATGGGCCAATTCAGATGGGGTGGAGGAGTGCATTCCAGACCAGGGAACACAGGGGGGTGAGTTGTTGGGGAGGAAGTTCTTACTTCCAGTGAGCCAGGGCTTTGGGTTTGCACTGGGGCTATCGGTGATGAAAGAGCATTTATTCATGAGGACACCGTAGAGATGCGGCCAGGGTTCTCTTACGTGAGGTTCTTAAAAACAGAAAGAGGCAAAGAAAGAAAGCCAGATGCTGCTCTATCATCTGTTTCTACCTGAATATATAATCCAGTGTCTTTATTCTTCCTGGCTATAAGGGGGTAGACACTAAAATGAAATAGAAAAAGCAATCATATCTTAATGGTTACATTTTTTAAAAAATCTAAAGAAAAAGGAGAATTTTAAAATTAAACCATAAAAGACGTATTTTCTTTTATATTTATTTTTCTCTCTGTAGACCAGGCTGACTTTGAACTCACAGAGATCCGCCTACCTCCCTGAGTGGTGGGATTAAAGGCATGTGCCAAGATGTGTGTTCTGCTAAGTAGAACAGCTTCGTTTTAGATTGCTGTGAAGTCTACCAAGGAGAGTCAGACCATCACACTTATGAACACGCTAACTAAAATATTTTACAATTTTTAATACTGTAAACTATTTACTCACGTACACAGAAAAGCGCATAACTTATACAAATGGACTTGCACACAATATACTAAATAACAAAAATTATTTATTCTCCTTTTAATAATGCGTTTCTATCCCCTGTGTAATGTTGGGCAAAGCATTCCCCTGGAGCCTATGAAATGGGCATGATGATATAGGCCCCAAAGTTGTACTGAGAGAAAGGAAGCAAGCAATGGGCACAGAAGCTAGTTCACGGTAACCAGGATGCTCTCCTGCTCCACACCCCGGTTCATGCCTCTCCTCCTGTTCTGGTTCGCTGAGAGCCTGGAACATCTCCTTCCCCGCACGGTTCATCCTGTGAACCTCGCCACTGGAAGCTGCGTGGTTTATCACGCTTGAGAGGAAGTACAATCTCATTACAGATCCAAATTTAGGACCACAAAGCATCAACTATAAAGAGACAGAGCCTCATCTCCATTAAGAGAAGTGGATATTAAAATGATTCACAAGTTTAGTCTTCTACGTGCTAAGCACTGCTGAAATCATAACGACATGCAAAGCTCCTCGGGTTTTCAGCGGGGCACCCACACATGCCAGGTGCGGGTTCAGCCAGCAGCTCAATGTGTCTCATATTTTCAAGCATGAACCGCCATTCAGAATTAAACTGCCAGAATTAAAGTCTACAGAAGCGCTGATGGAAATGATATGTGTGATTCGCCATTGCTGCTAAGCTGTGCAGGTGCAGAACGTGGTACCCGGAGGTCGAGGGGGCATTGGTCACACTCAGGAGGTGGAACCGGAAGTGGGGCATTGGCAACACTCAGGAGGAGGACCCGGGGGTCGAGGGGGGCATCGGCAACACTCAGGAGGTGGAACTCAGGGGTCGAGGGAGCAAAAGCAACACTCAGCCTCTCGGCATATTTAAACTGTGAAGTCTCAACTATTCTTTGGCGACTTCTCTGTGAAGACAACATTCAGTCATGCAACTGAGCGGGCTGCTGGGTACTCATTGTTACAAAGCAAATAATGCAAAGCTATTTTTCTTAAAGGTGCAGTACACTTTTATCTGTGCGCCAGACTTCCTGGTCTGCAGCTCTTTACGGGATTTCTCATTCTCTCCCACAGAAGTTCCTCGCGAGGGTTCCAATGTCCCTGTTTCACTATGACACTGGGGCTTAGTGAAATGTAGGGTAACTGCCTTTGTCCTCACTAATGTTTACAGACAATGCATTGCACTTCCCTCTCCTGTCTACAGTGAAAATTTTAAAGCTAATCCGTCACTTTTAGGTAAAAAACAGCCGTGCATTACAAGCGCAAGACAAACCTAAACTGCAACACCTCCCCTGGTGAAAATCTCTGCTTCTACAATTTTCCATTGCCTTGTTTTGCATAACCAGGTTATTAATAGTGAGATACAGACCACAAAGATGCAGAAATGTTATTGAAATGGTTATGGTCATTGGTAACAGAGTTCCCTACTTCTTGGGATACATTCGTTTAAAATTGAAACAGAGGCATCATAATATAACTACCTAAATCTGAAGCCAAGCCATGGTGGAGATCTCACACGGAAATTTTAATAACCCCCTTCTCTCTGAAGCCGATTGTTTCTTTCTTCTCCTGTCTGCTTGGAACCAGCCCACCACATTTGACTTGCAGCCACGAGCCTGCAGGGTGGTGGAAGCGGTAATGAGCAGCCCCTGCCAGCATGTCAGGTCCCATTGTGTTTGTGTGATTGCAGGTCAGGGTGAGGAAGCAAGAATTAGCTTCCTCCCCATTGCTGCAAATAAATGCGATTGTATGACAGCCACCAGAACCTTCCTCGTTTATTAAAAAGGCAAGGAGAGAAGCAAGCCATTATCACAAAACTCTGCTCGCTCCCCGAGGTCGGCCGTTGATCTCAATTTCATATTATCTACATGGCTGCGAGATAAAAGGCATTATTCATGTAAACATCAATGCAAGGAGATACACATTTCACCTTATCACGCATCTCAGGACATAATATAAATGGTTTCCTCCAACCAAATTAATTCACTGAGGTAGGGAGAGGGGGACGAAGGGGGGGGTAGGACGCTACTGAATGCTGATGCATTCCAAATTCAAATGAATTAGTCATCCAATTAACTGAAGATAAATCAGACAAAATGTGACATTCCAAGGACGTATGGGGCAGATCCATGTCTTTCCCAGCATGTGTGTCTGTCTGTCTCTCTGTCTCTTTTGCGTGCACATGTACACCCATGTGCATGCTCAAACACACACACACACACACACGCACGCACAGGCTTTAACCAGCGGTCCTTGAGGCTTGTGAAAATCATGAGTCTGTGAACTGAAGCCAGTTGGTTTTCACATGTTCACCCCCAGTTCTGACAAAACAGGAAACATTATTTCAAGGCAAGGCAGAGAACGAGCTGTTTCTTCCCAGAACCTTCGACCTGGACACCGTGGCTGAGACTGTCTGGGGAGAGCATCGAGGAAGAGCTTCCTGTTTGTCCTCATTTATTAGCCTCACCCTCTCTCCCGACACGCAGGACACATCACGATTGCCGCACGACGGGCTCTCTCTGAGCTGCCAGAATGGTTTTGCTCTTCATCTGAGGTCAAGTCTTAACCGATCTAGATGTTTTCCCAAAGACACAGAATTGTTTCTCTCCCTCGGTACGCCTAGAAAGTGGGCTCCACCTTCAACCTATTCTCACCTCTCATTTCTGCTTGCTGCTTTTCCTAAGCCTGGACCGAAAAGCTGGTCTCAAAAGTGTGTCTGGATTTCTACAGGCCATGTGGGAGTCAATTATATCTCCACCCACAAGGCTCCTCTTGCAAACGTTGCACTGGCTAGAGGAACAGCCGCTCATCCCCATCTCTTAGTAAAGAACTGCAGCCCACCAGTCAATGAGCAGCGCTTAGCAGAGCCTCTCCTGCTCCCCGGAAAGACTAGAGACCAGCCTGCAGTTCAGGACATTGGAGAGATGCATTCCAGTGCCTTAAGCTGACTTAGGGCATTCCCTACTGGCTGCCATACTCCTCCCTCCCTCTCTCGCTCTCTTTCTTCCTCTCTCCCACCCCCTTCTGAAATTTCTCTTAGCCCTTCCCAAGAGAGAGCAGCAACTCTAGAAAGGATTATACAGCGGCAGCAACACTAGGGAAGACAGTGGATACAGAGATGCTGGAAACTGAATGCAACCGTCTCATGACATGCTTCCATCAAACCCTAGCCTCTATCCCGTCCCACCTTCTCTCCCAAGAGTCTGTCATCCCTAATAGTCACCACTGCTTTCGCCAGCTTCAGTGTGAGAATTGAATATTTTCTTAACGTTGTCCCATCTGCAGAATGAGTTGGGACTCTGCCCTGTCTGCATATGGGCACACCCTTCCCTTCCAATCCTGTTACGACATAATTGAAGATCTCCTCCTCACAAAAGACAATACTGAAACAGAATGCATCGAGAAAGGCCCGGGGAGAGAAACAGCAACCACCCCATGTATTTAAGAGATTGAATTTAATACAGGTAATTACAGCAACTAAGAAGCCGAGAAAGAACTCTGATGCCATCTGACAGTCATGGGTTAAATGGAGGAAGCATCACTTGCCCCTGTGGTCAGCTAGAGCGAATCTGTCTTAGACAAACTGGAACCCTGAAGCAAGCCCAGCTGCTAGATCATTCCATTCCTCACCTGTGCCCACTGTAAGCCAAACCCAGTCAAAAAAAAAAAAAAAAAACAGAGATTGGAGATAAACCTGCAGGAACTAGACCTCAGCCATGCAACCACGGAGAAGGAAAAGGAGTAGATCTTGCTGCAAAACCATCAACAGTGGCAGAACACTCATGTCTATAATATCAACACTCAGGAGGCTGAGCTAGGACAATAGCAGGTTCAAGACCAGCGTGGGTTGCACAGCAAGACTCTCTCAGAAAATGACAACAGAACCCGTCCAGTGACCAATTCCCGAGCGACATAATAATACTGATAACTCCCTTTTTTTTGTTTTGCATTCTTAGAAATTGAGACTCAAGAAGGTAACAACCAGACCTGGGGGGAAATGGAACAACAGGCTTCAACTCCAATCTCTCAGAATCCACGCAGTCTGCTTCCTAAGTCTCCACCCCCTTCTCTGCTAGCCGCGTTTCCCCTACAACACTGATGCCATCAGGAGACAATTTTATTACTTCTACACCATACACAGACTGCTGCTATGTTAACCCCAACACTCCGGTCTTCTGCTGAGCCTGAGCACTGAGTATAAAGGGAGGGACTTCACCTTGTTCAGAGACCCCCCTGCACCATGGGATGTTTGACGAAACTCTTTTCCGCCCCAGGGACAAGGCCTAGGGACAAGGGAGTATCCTCTCTCCTCGGGATCTGGAAACGGCTGCACGTTGTTTCTTTCTCTAGCCACCCTAATGTATACTAGGATTCCAGGGATCATCCTCCAGGCTAAACGTAGTGGGGTTCCTGCTGAGAAATCTCTCCCTCTTGTCCCCCTCTTTTGATCATTCTCGGTGGTCCCAAAAAGAAAGCTTTGCTACATCAAATAGAAGACAGATTTCATTCTTTTCTCTTTTTTTTTCCCAACTCCTCTTCCCCACACCTTCCTCCCTGGGAGAGTCACAGGCATCTTCAAATGTCTATTAATCATGTTATTATATTATTATCATATTACGCCGAAAAGAGTGACGCTATCATGTTGATTTTCCTAAAGTCGTTTATTCTAAATCCTGTCAATACCATATTAACCATCACACCGCACAAAGGAAAGGAACCAAGAGAAAAGACGGATGCCCTGAATATTATTAATCCAGAATAATTTCATGCACCATCCAGGAAAGTGTGAGTTAAAACCTTCGCTGTATTAGGCTCTGCACCAGAGGAGGCCAATGCCCAGGTCCCAAAGCCTCTGTTCTGGACCAGGCAGTAGAGGCCCACTCTCTCCTTGTGCTCGCCGAAGTTTCTCATAGCTTTCTCACGAGCTCTTCCAAGACGCAGGAGCACAGGGTGACAGAAGCACCTATAACTCTTCATGTTTGCCCATCTTTGAGCTGAAGGAGGACAGGCTACCTTGGCAGCCCCCTGCTGTCTTTCTCGTCCCCAACCCGTCATTCCTGGCGCGGTGCCCACCGGTTTTATTGTTTGGTAGGAAGCTATCATCGGTTCACATGAGGGAAGGGGAGGACGCCGTGCCCACCGCAATTAGCGGGAGGTGCCAGGTTTCATTCAAAGGGCGTGAAAATGCTATTATTTGTGAAAGTCCTAATGAGACAGATGTTGCCCCCAGCACCTGCTGCTTCTGCAGATCCTGCCAGCTCCATTGTCGTCCTTGGGGTACAGCACACCCCACCCCACTCAGGAGATTATAAGAAAACCGAGTTGAATACTTCCTCATCCCTTCACTTTCGTGGAAAAAAGGCTCTCAGGAAAGTTGGTTTGAGGACACGAGGGAAGGAGTCCTATTAGATTTTGCTTTCCCTCTGTGACCACTCTCTACATGATGGCCACAGCCAGCTCTGTAATACAATGCAATCAAGGCAATCTCGTGTCCTACGTACGTCCTTTCTGTACAGCTCAGCATCCCCGCTGACTCCCTGCCTCGTGCACCGTGAGCTACTCAACCGATGAAAGCATTTGAAGCATAAGCCATTCGCTTCACTGGCCTCTTCTTCCGTACAAAACGTGCTCAATGCAGTGGGAAAGATGTTTGTCTCGCCTGAAAACTCACGTGGACTCTGAATTCCCAGCCCACTGATGCGGCAAGCTGGGCACCTTGGAGCTGAGGGATGTTTTTAAGATGCCCGAGATAATCCGCATCTCCTTGGCCGCGTGGTGACACATACAAAGCCACTTCCATGAGGATAAGCCCCAAGGCAGACAGCAAAACTCCAGGCACCTTGACCTCGGACTGTCCGGCCTCTAGATCTATACCACAAATGCCTTTCCCACCAATTCCTCTACCTAAACTATTTAACCATGACAGCCCTACAGGACTGGGGCATTTATTAAAAGCCTGTGTCACCTTGATACGAGCTAGAGTCCTTTGAGAAGAAGGAATTGCAGTGGAGAAAATGCCTGCAAGCAAACCTGGGGAGGATCTTATTTATTAACAATTGATATGGAAGGGCCCAGTTCTCGGCGGGTGGTGCCACCCCTGGGTAGGTTATCCCGGACGGTTCCAAAAGCAGGCTGAGCTAGCCTTGAGGAGTGGGCCAGAAGCCGCAAACCTCCACAGCTTCTGATGTAGGTGCTGCCTCCAGGTTTCTTCCCTGACTCCCTTCACCCACCAACTTGGATATAGAGCTCTCAGCTGAACCCTTTCCTCCCCAAGCTGCTTCTGTTCTGCAACCTTTCATCACAGCAGAAAGGTAGCTAAGACAGCCCCCAGAGTTGCCTTTCTCCACGAAACTGATGTAATACTTCACTAAAGCAACAAGATCAAATCCAGTGTTCTCTATGAATCTTTCCCCGGTTTGTCTGTGGGATTTCGTGAGCCATACAGTGTGACAAAATGGTGTCTCTATGGCGTCTCTTCATCTTCCACAGTTTGTGGAGGCGTTGTTCATGAGAGGAGCTGCCTAGCACTCGTACTGAACTCTCCTTGTCCTCTGGTGGACGCCAATAAGAAGCAGAGGCGCTCCACTGATTAAAGCCCGGATCTTCTTCGCATCAAGGTATAAGACCAACCACGCAAGGAAGCAATGTGCCGCATGCTACCCCCGTTAGCCAGTGGGATGACACCAGTTTACAATTAACTGCTTCTGGTGCTCCTCCAAGTTTATCCTTCCTCCACTCGGGTTCAGTTGTTTGTCCCAGATCTACTTAGTTCTGGACAGTATAATCGTACCATGCTCTCATCCGAAGCCTTTCCACATAGGTCTTATTAAAACGTGTTGATATACAGATGTGCTGGTCAGAGAATTAGCTGAAGACAGTGTTTCTTTTCCAGTCCACACTTTAGAAAACCCAGTACAGCCGGGCGGTGGTGGAGGCAGAGGCAGGTGAATCTTTGTGAGTTCGAGGCCAGCCTGGTCTACAAGAGCAAGTTCCAGGACAGGCTCCAAAACCACAGAGAAACCCTGTCTCAAAGAAAAAAAAAGGAGGGAGGGAAGAAAGAAGGAAGGAAGGAAGGAAGGAAGGAAGGAAGGAAGGAAGGAAGGAAGGAAGGAATCCCAGTACAACATCCTTTCTTTTTTAAATTTTTTTTAATATTTATTTATTTATTTATTGTGTATGCAATATTCTGTCTGTGTGTATGCCTACAGGCCAGAAGAGGGCACCAGATCTCATCACAGATGGTTGTGAGCCACCATGTGGTTGCTGGGAATTGAACTCAGGACCTTTGGAAGAGCAGGCAATGCTCTTAAGCACTGAGCCATCTCTCCAGCCCCCACAACATCCTTTCTGATCCTGTAAATTATAGAAAAGTTTTGGGTTCCATTAAAAATCAGGTTTACATGCAAACTAATCTAACCAAATGGCAAAAAGCTGATACTCCTATTCCCAAGTGGAAGTGCCAATCACAGCCTAATAATTAGAACTTTAAAAACTATGGCTCTACTCTAACAGAAGTACCTTTCAGATGCCCTCAGTACAGAACGGATGAAAGCCTGTTTTCCAAAGTCATTTAGTTTAGTCCTGGATTACAAAGTGGCACTTAATCCGTGGCTATATCATTTATTTTTGTGTGTCTTGTCTAGAAAGTTGTATATGACAAAAGCAGATTTCTTGCCTTTCTTTTTATGTATGTGTGTGCGTGTTCATGTGTATGTATCGGTGTCTTACGCAGGTACACATGTGTGGACATGTATATGTCAGTGCATGTTACATGTATGCATGTGCACACATGCATGTGTAAATGTTTATGTACATATATGTGAGCATTGCATTTATGCAGGTATTGATGTGCGTGTGTGTGCACGCGCGTGTGCATGCATAAATGCCAGAGGACGAATCACATATTATTCTTCAAGTGTTAATTCATCTTGAGTCTTGAGACTCAATCTCTCCTTGGCCTGGAACTTTCTAAGTAGGCTGAACTGGCTAGCATGTGAGCCCCAAGAATCCACCCATCTCCATCTACCCGGCATGCAAATGACAGCCACACACCATCTCACCTAGCTACATCACAAGGCTTCTAGAGCTCAAACTCAGGTCCCCTGGCTTGCAAGGGAAGCGCTTTACCGACAGCCAGCTCCCAAGCCTGCTCTCCCACTCTTCTTCCGCTAGCATTTAGGTGATTTGGTTTCAGACTCACGGGTAAGCAGTGGTGTGCTATCGGCGTTAAATTCTACTAGAAAATCAAAGATTGTACACACTAGACATTTTCCAGTGAAAAAGTAGAGAGAATTTTAGGCTTTGAAGTCTGGGTAGGTCTGCTCTGCTGTAGTCACAGATCAAAGCAACCACGAGGCAGTACATAAACGGATGAACGTGTCTGTGGTCCAATAAAGATGCATGGGAAAGTGAGGAAGAGGAAGATGTAAGCGAGAAGGGAAATGGAAGCCTAGGACAGAGGAGGGGGAGGGATGAAGACCACTAAGCATGTTTCAAAAAACCATGTGGAAATCTACAATTTAAGCTTCCTGAAAAGTTTTATGGGTATGTGTCTGTGTATTTAATTTGAATCACACTATACAAAGGGCCAGTGCTTCCCAGAGGGCATGGGTTATCTACCAAAAATTCAGGACTAGGTATAGAATACTCCCTTCAAGTTTTTGGTCAAGAGCATCTAAGAGACCCCTGAAACAATCCAGGCTATTGCTGTGGCTCTTGGCTGCCCATCAGCACTTGAGGGAAGACCAGACTGCTAAGACCACACATGCCATGATCCCAAAACATGAAGAAACCAAGCCAGTACTGACTTGGAAGTGTTACTATATTGTCTGCCATAGTGTAGATGTTCTGCAGGCTTTGGGGCGGGGCACCAATTGTGTGAAGAAGCCACTGGTGAGCTCTGCAATCTTCAGCAGTGACTGACTTAGCAAGGAATGTGCATTTGGTGCAACAGCAGCGTGAAAGCTATGGGGATAAGCAACAGCTCTTTAGTTAGACTGAGACCTGCTGCACAAGAGAGAACTCATGCCTGTTACTGTAAGCTGGACCAGGAAGCCATGGCTGGGGAGGGTCCCTGGGAGAGAATCAATTACTATTATTTTGCTAAAGAAACATAGTATCAAACTGCCTTCTAAACACTTACTCTAGACTAGCCTTCCTCGTTCCTCATCAGAGCCACTCATCGCAACATCTGGCAGTGAAAGAGTCTCACAGCTGGATAGGTGCAAAGAATCAGTGACAGTGGAGAGAGCTCGGCTTCAGCTTCCTCGCTGAAAGCTCAAAGAACTTTGCAGAAGAGAAACGGGAAGGCCGTAAGAGCCAGAAGCTAGGCGTGCTACTTCAAAACAGTGTCTCGTGAACATTATAGGGCCATCGTCCCCATTAACTCATAGCAGCTACGGCTGTCTGCACACAGCCAAGCCAGCCTACACCCAGGCGTGAAGAATCAGGGAGTTTATAAAGACCCCGCCCTTGCTCCAGCTGAGGAGCTTTTTGGCAGGTAATGCTTACTGAAGGAGGTTAATCAGTTTTCTTCGGCGGTATGGCCTGTGATAGGTTGCCTGTGCTCCAGCGGCTATTCCTACACAGACGAGCAAATGGGTAGTGTGAATGGCATTCTGTGCGGAAGGAGGGGGAGGGGAGAGGGAAGCAGACACAGAAGAAGTCCTCGTAGGGATAGAAGGATGCGGGAGAGGTTGAGGAGGAGTTGGGGAAGCGTGAACAGAAAAGTCGAAGTAGCAAAGGATGGAAAGGTGGATGGAAGCTGCAGGTCGTAGTTTGCTCATCTCTGAAGAAACATTAACCGTTTGAGAATTTCATAGATGAGCAGTAGCGTGCTAATCTGAAACCGTGAAGACGTCAAAAGGGAAACCCTCGTCTTCCAATGCAATATTAGCATGTATTAGCAGCACACGGTGATCCTTCCGCTCAAGTCTATAATACACCTGGATCGTGTCTGACCCCTATTACGCTCCCATGTCTGCCACCTTCCGCCCTTCTACTCAACCCAGTGCCATCTGTCTTCCAATCACCGTCTTAATTCCAACTCAGTTTAACCAGCAGCTTTCGACCTGCTGAGCAAGCGGAAGTGAAGATATAAGACTCTGACCAGCATGAAGTGTGACGTGGGTTTCCTGGGTGAGCTCGCTCCCAGGGGTTCTATGCCTCCTGCAGACTCCAGTGTCCTTAAGGAGTCCATTCTAAGGATGATGACAGCAAACCTCAAATAGGTGTAATCTGCTGCTTTTCGGTTGTTTCCGTGTTTCATCTGAGGCTTCAAAAGTCAATTAATTCCTCAGTAAATACATATGTGTCACAGACTAAAAGTCAATTCATTGGCGGACTTATTGTTTCCCAACAATTAGAAGTTATCGCTCTAGTATGTGCATCCATGGTTGTCTTCCCCTCTTCCTCACTCACAGGGATAGTTCTAGCTCTTATGTTAAATACAAATTACATAAATAAACAAACCAAGATGAACCAACCCAAAAATATGTCTACACCTGAAAGAATGGTAAGTCTATGTAATAAAATCAGGACAACACGCCAAAGTTTAATGTAACTTTCCACCTAGAATAATGCAATGTGTTTTCTATTACCTAGACTGCTGGGATTCATAACTCTGATGAAATGACAATATTAAATAAAACTAAACAAACATTAAAAATATCAGAGCAAATCGAGCTTGGATAGCCGGGGGAGTCCATCTGAGCTTCGTTAGAAAACACAGTGCAAGGGTCTATGCGCTAATATTAAAATGGAAAATAACCTGACAAGATAAAACAGTAACCACCCCAAACGCATTCCTGTGTCTCGGTCTGTGACTAAGCAATTATAATCATGGGTGTAAGGTAAAAATTGTCTGTGGCTAGAATTAATCATCTAAAGAACATAGTATAAACCACAATAAAGCTAAGCCATTATTTATATACACATAACTGTTGTTATGAGACATATAATATATTTAGTCCTAATATGTACAAATTGTCTTTACAAGGAAATACAAAGTTGAGTTTCACAGGATTCCTCCTGAGCTGAGAGCCAAGTTCCTTACAGGGTTCAGTTACTGTGTGGAAGTGACATCAGCTAGGAACTCATGCAACAAGCCATCTGCCATCTTGTTAAAGTGGCATGCTATTTAAAGAGCGCTGGCTGGGCATCTCTAGAAGCCTCAGTGGATGGATGGTTGCTTCTGAAACACTGAAGGATGCCCAAGGCTGGGTCTAGCAAGAATCCCACTCAGTCTTTTAAAGATATTGCCATTATAGGAGCATGGAGAGGTTTTTTATTTCATATTTAGAAAATGTAATAGTTTTCCGTGGCTGTGATGGGACACCATGACCAAGGCGACTTACAGAAGGAAGGATCATATGGGCTTTTCCCAGAGAAATCAGTCCGTTGCCATCACTGTAGAGACGCAGAGCAGCTGGCAGGAATAGCAACGGCAGCAACAAGCTGGGAGTGGGCCTCAAGTCACCAACAGGAAGCAGTGAGTGGATGGCAACGCCGGCCCCTGGGACATACTTCCCCCAGCAAAGCCAGATGTCTGCAGCCTACTCAGACAGCTTGACGGACTGGGGGCCGAGCATTGGAGCATCTGAGTCTTATTATAAGGGACATCCTCACTGAAGCCAACACAGGAAGCCTTGCCGACGTAGGATGAAACTTGTTAGCTTCATACCAAATTCGTATGCAGTCTGTCTCTAAGTAAACAGTGCACCAATATGCTCTGAATATATGTCCTAGAACTTTGCCCAAGTTTTTTTTTCTTACATTTTAAGAGTAAAGAAGAGAGAAACACTACAGAATGAAACCTATAACATGATAAAGCGGATGAGTCATACATATACATTACTGTGATATGAGTTGTCATATAACATATAAATATAGAATTAAAACTGAGACATTCTGATAAGTTAATCATTATTTAAAATACAGTCAATTAAGGAGAAATTAAAAGAGAATATGAATCTGCCTCTTACAATAAGTCATTGTGGCTTTTGTGGTGCAGGTTGTAGCTGGGTCTCGCCATTCCTGGGTCTAATCCACACTGAGAATTGGATTTGCTCCAGGCAAGCCCTACTGATCCCTAGCACACGATGATCTAAGTCTCCCCTTTATCTTCTGGGATACTTTCCTCTCTCCTTGAACGTTAGCCTCTTCCTAGGCACAATGCATGTCTCCTCCTCCTGCCTCTCCGGCCACACTCTAGGGTTCTCGCTCTTTTAAGGGTCTTAGTTGCTTTGCTCCTGCTGGGATCAAGCACCATGACCAGGGGAACTTACAGAAGCGGGAATTTATATGGGTTGAATTGTTGACTTAGTTCCTGGTCTCTGTTACCACACTGTCTCAGGAAATACAAGGCTATAGAGCGCTGCCCTTGCTAGGTTCCTCGCCACCTGACTTCAACCCTCATGATCCTTGCGAGGGTGCCTCTCTCACACATATGTTCACAATAATGTTCCGTGGCATGCACCCCTGCCGCAGTCCAGCTACTAATGTACACCTTTCCCTATCCTGTGAGGACAAGCCTCTATCTGCGTTTAGGTTTTAGTCTTCTGACTGTCCATTGCATCCTCGACTTCAGCCTCAGAGGAACAGCTAAACCTCCCGCAAATGAAATTCTCTCTGGGCTTCCACGCATTTCCCTTACCTCCTCTACATGTTTGTACAACTCCAGGCCCCTATGAGGAACGACCTTTTTTTACCACTTCCTCTCGGCTCTCTTTCCTCTCCGCCAACTTCCTCATCCTCTTCTTAGGCATCCTCAGCTGTTTCAAGACTTACAGGTCTGTAGAAACTTCTCTCTCAGAATCCAGGGCTCGAATGTTTCTAGATATCCCCGACCTCCATCAGATTTCTTCTCTCTCTCCAGTCTTTATCTTTAGGGCTCTCTCTAGCATCAGACACTGAGGAGGACTTTTGTTCATCTTTGTGTTGTTGGGTATTTGTGCACTGCGTGAAGGTATATTGTTGCGATTGGTTTAATAAAGAGCTGAGTGACTAATAGGAGGCGTAGGCAGAGAGAGGAAGTAAGTAGGAAGAAGAACCTAGACCTGGGAGACACCAGGAGACATGGAGAGGAAACAGGAAGTACATGATGGAAGAAAGGTAACACCATGTGGCAGGACGTATGTTAATAGGCATGGGTTAACTTAAATTATAAGAACTAGTTAGGAACAAGCCTAAGTTATAGGCCGAGATTTCACAGTTAATATTAAGTCTCTATGCCATTATTTGCAGGCTGGTGGCTGACAAGAAACTGTTTCTAGCACGCACTTGTATATATCTCTCCAAGTACCCTTTGTTCTGGTGATATTGATCTGTTTCATCCTGAAGTCTTGTGCTATTTTCTTTCTTTCTCCGTAAGTATATGCCCGGTCATGTCTGCTCTCCTCAAGCCAGAGACATTAATGGGTTTTATATGTTCATGTCTATGGTCATAGGTATCATTACAGATTCATCTAAATTCACATGGGACTGGAATTCAAACCATGTGTAGACTGTTCCCACTCGGATATCCCATTCTGATCTCAAACATAAAACTCCTTAAAATCAAGCCCATCTTCACCATCATATCCGCCTATCCCAACTACGAACGATAAACTCATCTTTTTGGGGTTATGAGCTTTTCTCCGTCACCGAGTCTATACTCAAATCCTCTATGTCTTCCCTAAGACGTCTGCCTCCTTCTCCTTCCTGGTTCTCCTTTCTAGAAACTTCCCATCATGCCTGTCCACCACTTTAGTTCTTACCCTATTCCTGTATCCTCACACGCTGTTGAAGACTAACCTCCCTGGAAGAGAATAGAAACACCACAAGAACAAAAAGGAAAGTCAAGACTTTTGTGTTTTATATGAACAATGGATGCTTTTTCTTGCCTAATAAGAAACTTGGAAGTGACTGGCTTTGGGTGTGTTTAGTAGGTCAGTGATACCAAAATGCCTCTTGACCACAAGGTTGCTGTCTAGTTCCAGACTCTGCTGCTTTCACTCAAGACATGTAGGGGGTGAAAAAGTCTCCAGCGTTTCATTGTGAGAGCAATGGCATTTCCCATAATAGCTATGGCTAGCCTTCAGACTGACCAGATAAGTCCACACAGCTGCTCTAGAAGAGAGGATGGTGGGGAAACAGGAGATGATTGTCACGGAGGCACAGACCAAATACGATCCATCACTCTACCACCTGGAGGGCAGAGAGAAGCTGGTCACTTACCAGTGAAGGGGCTCACCTAACCTTTGATTTCATTGCCAACATCCTATTTTGTCTTCTGGTCCCTTCTCCCCCTGCTCTAACACATGCTCAGCCATGCTCGGTTCCACCTTCCCGTTGTTGCTCTCCTTATTTGGAAGACATCGCCTCAATACTTTATTTATCAAGTATGGTTTATATCTAATCCATTTGATGACACATTCCAGTCTGAAATGAGCTCTTCTTCCATCGAATTATTTCTGTCCATTCGTTCACCCCTATTCGGTGTCGACCTACACATGGGTCCTTACACATAGTAAGTCATGGCCACAGGGAGCCTTGTTCTTTGTCTGCTCTGACTTGGTGCCATTTCTCTCCAAGCGCTATGATCTACATAAGGCCTGAGAATGCATCTAATTGCTGCTGCATGTCTCAGCCCCTTGTAAGTACTGAAATATAACATGTGCTTAGTAAGTTACTAACTCCAAATCCCTGCCATTGCTTAGAAAGAACAATTTAGGAAACGCTGGGTGTTAAAAAATAATTTTGAAAACTACATTATTGAACTGGTTTTGATCAAAATACACTCCAGAAGGTAGGAAAATAACACTGATTATATTTGTAGCAAAGGTAGCAAAACATAATCCATTTCCTCTGACAAGGTTAATGAAACAAACAAAGTAAAACTCCGAGCCACCAGAGAAGTCATTTTCAAACCTTTCAGGTCTGGCAGTTGGTCTTCTAATCTGTCTCCTTCAAGTTAGGCAGGAAAAAGGTGATTTAATTTAAAGGGACACTGATCTGATCAGTGCAGGGATTAAGAGGCCTCGACCTTAGCGCCACTGTCAGCCAAGAGCAGCTCTAGAAGGGGGCAAAGAAGCTTTCAGATGGGAGTAACCAACACAAGAGAGTCAGTTCCCTGCCTCCCTGAAGGCCGGGGTCTAAAGAGCCCTGTGATCACTCGGTTGCCTTTTCCTTGACCTATCTATTCAGGAGCGACAATACATGGCCACAATCGTATGGCCCACACATCTGGATACAGTTGTCCCATCTATCAGATGCTATGGGAAACTCTAGGCGACAGTCAAATGGAGACTCACTCCAACCCAGGCATCCTGGACATTTCTCAGGCAGCAACGTATAAGACATGGACATTTGTTTGCCTTAACTAGAAAGCCTCCAGCTGCTTCACCAATCCACTCACGTGACCACAGAATAGCCGGGCTTCAGGAGTGATCCCTTCGTTGGGGAGAGGAGTGAGAATAATGTTTTATAGAGTGGAAAAAAAAGAAAACCTTTGAGAAGAAATTCAGAGGCCTAGTTGGATATGTCTCCCTGCATCCCCAGAGAGCTGCACCATGTTGATCACGGGGTCACACTATCTGGCATTATTCTCTTGTGAAGAAGGATGCTTAAAAGAAATCCCACACTAGCTCAGAATTGAGTATAATAGAGGGTTATTTATTTAGGGGTAGACACACAGATCATAATCCTCTGTTGGGACGGGGAACAGCCCAACCAGCGCTTTACATTGGCATAAATAGTATAAGAGGCCACGCCCAAGTGGGCGGGGAATTTAAAGGCTACTGGCCACAGGATTAGAGAGAGAGAGAGGGAGAGACCCAATGGTCTGAAAATAAGGCAGTCTCTCTCAGTCAGTGAAAGCGACAAACAGGAGCTTCTATGAAACCGTGGCCAAGCAAGACTTCCATGCCAGTGGCTGAGTCAATTTCTCAGCTGAGCCGGTGCCCGTCTGAGAGGACGCTCTCCTTGTCTGCTGTTTGTTTTCCTCAACTCCCCGTCTGCTGCGAACAGCCACGTGCTGGCTTTTAGGATAAAGAGTCCACAAAGGAGGTACCCCCAAAAGAACAAAAGCTGCCGCCGTCTCCGTCTCGGGTTTAATATTAAGTCATACTTAAGACACCCCACGGTTTACTGCTCCGCTCGTGACACAGCATCCCCTTGCTGTCTGTCCACGCTCCCTAATTCCTAATCTTTGTACCCAGCCTTCAAGGGTGAGGAGGCATCTTTATGTCACTCCAGTAAACAGCTTATGTTCCCCATTTCAACTGTGTTTCCACGCGACTTATCTCATCTGCCACGTCGCTAGCTCTTCATGGGAGTCTGACCCAGCTACTCAACGAGAAAAGTCGTGACCTGTGGGAACCG
This sequence comes from Microtus obscurus, assembly GCA_963919715.1. Classification (NCBI taxonomy): domain Eukaryota; kingdom Metazoa; phylum Chordata; class Mammalia; order Rodentia; family Cricetidae; genus Microtus; species Microtus obscurus. Next base: position 3,240,953 of record CAWTZC010000381.1, read on the forward strand.
TCTGGCACGCCTCTGAAAAAGGCTCCTCAAGCAGCGTGGGCAATGGCCTCTGCTTGGCTCGCACAGATGGGTCACTCTAAACTCTAGAGATCTAGATCGCTAAAGCTGAGCCAACTCTTTTCATGTTGACTCCAGAAAAATCCCATGCAGATCCCAAAGCATGCATCGCCATTCCTCCTGGGAATGAGAGCCTCACACTCATCCTCCGCCATGTCCTGACTCAGGCCCGCTGCATCCCGCCATACTTAGCCTCCCAAAGATGCCAAACGAATCCGTCAAAACGGAGCACGTGGGCATCGCTGTTTTGAAGCATCAATTATTACCATAGCGAGAGAGCTTTTATTACTTCAAAGCGCGGTATTGTACTGGGTACAAATATTCTTTTCGTGCTCAAATTTATTATACACAGTTCTGCTTCTGTTATTTGTGAAAAACAAGACCAAAAAAAAAAAAAATCAAGCAAATTCCCAATTTCTCTAAGGGTTCCTTTCTTCCCCTCTAATAAAAGGATCAAGGCGATATGTTTGGTGTTTGTTCTATTTGGCGCACGACCGAGCGTTTCTTTGTTTTGCCATTTCTTTCAACCGTGCATCTTCAGCACAAGCAGTCTTAATTAAAACTAAGAAGTGATGGCTGTATTATGCGTTTCAGAAGAAAAACAAATCTTGCTCCACAGTGGAATAATCGTTTTGTTTGGACAGCACGCATGAGCACGAAGGTCAAATAGCAACTTAACCCTAACCTTGAACCTCAAGTTGGAGCCCATCCTGGAGCCAAGCCTAAGACGATCCAGATAAACATCAACCACTATCTAGTGCACATTCTTTCAGAAGTCTTCTGCTACAAAACAACACTGAAAAAAATACACTGGTAATAAATAAAATTCCTTCCCAACCACGAAACAAAACCTAGAGGGGCGGACTGAAAGAGACGCGCGTGTGAGGATTTGGGCTCTCCCCTTTGGACACTGAAAATGATAAATCACGTGTATCTATGGTGAAGCCGAGGAAGTCAAGGATGGCAAAGCTCTGAACAAGGCTGAGCCTGGTTCCACGAGATGTTGACAAGATCTGTATAATGTGAAACACACCAGGAAGTACGCGTGCACGTGTCTCCCTTCATGATTCTTCCTCCCCTTCACCCCTTCACGTAGTCACTCTCTCCCCCCTCTTCCTCCCTCCCTCTGTTCTCATCTCTCTCTCTCCTCCCCTCCCCTCCCCCTCCCCCAGCCATTATCTGACTTCCACAAGAACAACGCCCAGTCACTTAAACAGAAGTTCAGTCAAAGCAGGAAATGGTATATTTGTACTTTAAATACTTTATTTAAATTATTATTTGCTACTTTATTTAAATGCAAGACTTTAGGGCCTCACTAACTAAGTTGCTGCGCTGAATGTTTATAGAATGATGACATATTCAAGTTTTTAATAGTATTATTATTACAATCATCATCATTATTTATGTGTATGTGAATTATGTCACTTGCATATGTGCCTATGGATTCCAGATGAGGCAATCGGATCCTCTGGAGTGGCAGGAGGCTGTGAGCCACCCAGTGCGGTTCCTGGGAACTGAGCTTGAGTCCTCTGGAAGAGAACTACATGCTTCTTAACCACGGAGCAACCTCCTCAGCCCCTCAAGATTCTTTAACATGAATAACTTTAGGAAACAGATACAAAGAAATGGGATTTTACTATTTTTTTTTTTTTGGCAACTCCGGCCAAACCGTTGGCAGTTATCCCGCCTCACCTATTTTAATAACACTTTTTCCATTAGCCTTCCTTTGCTGAGCCGCTCCAAAGCCGTTGAAAACGCTGATATTTTTAAGGAAACAATTACTCTTTATGTTTACACTCAAAATTCACGGGATTATGTAACATTTAATTAGGTTATGTAACCGTCAATGCAAGTACAAATGGGATAAACAGGTTTTAGGAAAATCTCAATTGATTCTTTGTAAACTCAAGTGATGGGGAGCACAATAGAAGGGAGCTGTGGCTTCCGGTTTAACTGAAGGATTGCTGGGAGGCAGACACGGAGACATGGACGTGCTGGTTAAGAAAGCTTTACGGTAATTTCTATAAAACATGTTGCAGGCAAAACTAATTCCAGGAGTACAATGAAAAGAACTCTAGTCAACTGACTATGGGAAATCCAGACTGAACTAAACGAAGCCCAATCCAGTTCCCACAGATAGCATCTCTCAAGCAAGTGTGCCCGTCCAGTTTCCAACATGGTATTATAACACGTCATTTCCTCAATATATTTGACCAAGGACATTTGACCTCATGTGCCAGGATTTCAAGGAACAACCTAGTGCTTAAATTATTCCCCGGTCCTCTGTGCCAACGCTGTTTTCCTAATCTGTTTTCAAAAGCTTCAACGTAGGCATCGTGAGTTTACGGTCAAGCTTGAACGCTGGGGTCACTCCCATTCCCCTATTCGATACTGTACACAGTCTTTATTGATGTATTTTATCAGAAAGGCAATGCTATAGATGTGATAACTGAATAAACTTATCATTAGTGTTTTATTAGCCTCTAGGCTTTAAAAGTATTTAAGTAGATATTAGAAATGGATTTTAACTGATAAAATCAGTGGCTTACTAACGTAAAGAGTCTGGAAATGGACCATCAAGAGTAAAATTAAAAATAGTGAATATGTAGAGTTATGAAAATGCTTTAGAGACACCCTTCACCCTGTGCAGGTAGAGGATAGAAATCGAAAGGCGGCCTCCATGCATATATACGGGCCTGAGGCTTGCTTCCCAAACAACTTGGGCTTTCCTGATGTCTGTCATAAGAGTTAAAGAATCCAACATCTGGAATGTTGGTGAGTCTGCCATGGAAGGAGTTTCTCCAAAGCAAGGGAGCTGGGCATTCTAACAACTGGAACAGCAAGCAGTGTGAGCTCCTTTTATGTGCTTGCTATTGAGTTTAATTAATAACTGTCTCTGTGTACAGTGATTTTTCCAGCCTGGTTTTCATGACTATATTGCAACCAAGTTTGTGGCAGGAGACATGTTCACCACAAACCTCTTCTGAATGACAAACAAAAGAAAAAGAAGCAAAGCCACTAAACCCCAAACCAGCTTTGCTGGCCTTTAATAGCGACCTTGAAGGTAGCAGACACCGTCAATCTACTCTATGATGAAGAGGACACTGGAAGTCTTAGTTGGCAGCAGGCTGCCACTTGCCAGGCAGATAGATGCCTTTCTCTTACCTGCCCATCGTCTACCAGTCGTGTGTTTGAAGACAAGTTCACGTTATCAGAGGAGGAAGGATGCTTCCAAGGAATAGCTCCTCCCCTCTTCATGCACTCAAGAAAACCAGACTGTCCCTTAGAAAGACTGACACGCCTCATTAGATGAGTTCAGACTTCCTAGAGGGGTGGGTGGTGTTCAGGCCAACTTCAGAACAACTTGACCAAGAGAATTGTGTGTTGAAAGCTGGAGAGTGACTTCCTGGGAGAGGGGGCGTCAGAAAAGGCAATCCAACGTTATTAAAAGTGGAAAGAGTCCTTGCCTCATACAACTAATAATGCAGAGCCCAACGTGATTTTTCAATCATTCCTTCTACATTGATGTGCTATAATTATAAGGTTATTTTTCTATATATATATATTTTATATGGCTATTTATTGCAGTATGGCATCGGAAATTCTTTATTCTGTTCCAGCTGTACTGCCATTTGCATCTATGCCCAGGCTGTCCTGTGATTGCCTACTGGCAGCACCTTTAAACTAGGGCGGGGATCCTTTGGGCATCTTTAGTCCCTGTGCCATTTCTTTGCCTTCTGGCAAAATAAGTTACCCCATGCTTGTCATGTCCTTTTCCTGTCCTAGCAGATGAGACTTGGTTGCTCTTAAATAAAATAATATTTAGGAGCCAGGATAATGACACTGTTAACGTTCATTGTTACTAAGCTGATAATGCTTCTCTCAAAGGGTAGAGCTAGGAGATGGAAACATACACCATAGCTAAGCACACATCCACAGCCACATAAAATAAAAGCCAGGAGCTCACATCAATATCTCTAATCCAAACCCAACCTCACATGATGTCATTCTACTTCATGAATAAACAGAGGTCTATCTATTCATATTCATCATTCTCTTCTGTAACAGTGAGAAACCTGTCACTTCCGGAATGGAAGACCTGGGAGGTGTGGAGAAGACATGGGAAATGGTGTCTTCAGTGCATGGCACAGCCCCTGCCAACACGGATTCACAGCTGTGGTTCCTACACTGGATGCACAAGAGGAGCCAGATCCCGTCAACAGCATATGACTGTCACAACCAATCAGGGATGAGCTCCTGGGACGCCACCTCTCTCGGGAGAGCCAGCTGCTGTCCTCAGAGATGAACCAGGTGATGCTGGGACATCATCAGGCTCCAACGAGAGCTCTAAACCCATGGCCTGAAAGATAGTCTCAGTTAACACCAGGAGGGTCTCAAAACACAAAGGTACGGATGTGAGGGAGGGCACCTGTAGGGAGAAGTGGGGGTACCAGGGATGATGATGTAAAAATCGAGGCTGAGAGAAGCAGAATCCATCCACCCCGTGTATGAACTTACAAAAAGCCAATTCATCAAGAAAGAATGAAACCCGACTCTCATCGTCTGTAATAAACGTGTTTATTTCCGTAACTGCAAAGAAGCCCCCGAGTTAGTGCCTAATCACCCAGGAAGAAAGTAACGAGTCTGGAAATGTGGCTCATCACACATGAGTCCAGGGAGCACACATGCTAGCACCAACAGACAACTCTGCGCTGATGTGAGATCCTAAAAATAACACGTCTTCTCTCTGGTATTCATTCTTGCCAAGAAAATATATAACCCAAACCTAATCATTAGGAAACATCAGACGAACCCAAAATAACTATCCCGGACGCTTCAAAAATGTCAAGGTCATGGCAAACAAAGAAATACTGAGGAACTGCTTCAGATGAAAGAGACACTTGAAAGAATGGCAGCAAAGCGCGGTCTGTCATCCCGGGCTGATGCCTGAGAGGATAAATGAGGGATTTCTCCTTTGCCGCAAGACACCAACGAAATGAGGGGGAAAGTCTGAACGAACTGATTGTGTTAGTGTTGTTCATTCCAATCACTGAAATACAGTTGTTGCAAGAGAATGCCCTTGTGTCTGAAATAGGTTACAAAGAATGCTGAGTTTGTAACACTCAAGTCTTCCCAGCAAGTGTGTGTATGCGTGTGTGTGCATGTGTGCATGAGCATGCTTGTGTGTGCATGAGTGCATGCGTGTGTGTGTACACGTGCATGAGCATGCTCATGTGTGCATGAGTGCATGCGTGTGTGTGTACACGTGCATGAGCATGCTCATGTGTGCATGAGTGCATGCGTGTGTGTACACGTGCATGAGCATGCTCATGTGTGCATGAGTGCATGCGTGTGTGTACACGTGCATGAGCATGCTCATGTGTGCATGAGTGCATGCGTGTGTGTGTACATTGCATGAGCATGCTCATGTGTGCATGAGTGCATGTGTGTGTGTGTACATGTGCATGAGCATGCTCATGTGTGCATGACTGCATGCGTGTGTGCGCACATGCATGCATGCATGTTCAGGGAAAAAGAGTGGACCTCCAGGCAATTCTAATCCTCAGCCAGAAATGAGTGCACAGAAAAGGATGAAAACCGCACCTGAGAAGAAGCCGGCTTGAGAGCAAGGGAATGGAGACTCCCAGGAAGTCCCACGGTGAAGCTATCGAGTAAACGGAGAACCGGGAAATTTAAGGGGAGTTCCCCATGAGAGGGGATCAGAGATTTCCCAAGCTGCATGAAGTTAAGAAAGATACGGTTTCTACAAGCATGACTTTGAAGGTCGCACCCCTTGCTCCTGCCTAGCCTTCCCTGCATCCTATCCCCCACTGTGTGAATACGACATCATACACCTTTCCTTCCATAATGAACTAAAATCCCTGAAACAGTGAGCACAATTAAACTTCCTCTCTTGGTTCTCTTCGTGTTTTGGTTACAACAACCTGGAAGTTACTATGAGAAGGGCTTCTTCAACAACACATAGGTCGTGAGTGGGTGGACTGTGGGCACTCGTGATAGGAGCCCAGATGGCCAGAGGTTGTCCGCAGTGGTCATACGCCGCACTGGTCCCCACAAATATCAGTCAATTCTGTCCCACCTGACACCTGATGTTTCCAAATCCCCATTGTCCCAGGCCATTCTGGAGCAGCTCCTCCGGGAAAGGGGAGTTCTTTGGAAAATGAAGCTTCTCCCAAAAGAGACAATGGGGTCTTCAGTGAGGAGAGCGTGCATTCGCCAATCATTTCATCAGCGAGGGTTTTCTTCAGATCAGGTCTCAACGAAAGGCTAACTAGACTCGTGGTGTTTTCATGTCTTAAATGCACAGAAGAGTTCCTGGGACTTCTCTGACTGTATTTGATCTTCACAATTCCGATTCCGGGTTTGTCTTCACCATGAAAACTCTTTTGCTGCCTATGAACCACAAGATTCAAATTTTACGCATCTCACAACAAAACGCATTTGCAGTTTGGTGTGGGAGCTGAAAGGAAGCAGAACATCGCACAAAGGCCCTGTTTGATTTGGGGAAGGTTGGGAAAGCTCCAGTTCTTTGAATGAAGGCAGCAAAGAAAACTCCCAGTTTCCTAACACAAGAGTTTAGGTCCAAGGGAAGAAGTGGACTATCACACACGCTTGCTTTGCTGTCAAGATGATGATGAAGATGACGGGTAACATTTAGATTGCACAGTCTCTTTGAAGCGGGTCTTCATTTGATCTCACAACCTTGCGGGAACCAGAATAAAGGAAATCTCAAAAGAAAAGCCCTTGACAAAAGCCATCTCCAGCTCAAAGTTCTGTTATCTCCGTGTCCGCGTAGGATTCAAGCACACCCTAGATGAAATCCCCAAGCCAGGATATGCATCTATATGCTAGACTTGGAAATGCACCTAGTCAAAGAAAATTTTGTTAGCCACCGTTTGGTTCATTTTCTTCACAAACTGATTTGTTTCTAAGTAATAGCAATATTATATGACCATTTGTCTGTACACTATACTTGCCTTTCTGGACATCAAAGGTACATACCACCTTACTCTGTCTTCCCCAGCAATCTCCTCCCCTGACACGTGGAGGTTTTAATTAAAATGGTGATCAGCATAGTGATGGGAAGGAGGTTTGCAAAAACTTCTCATTCATTTTGAGCCTTCTTTGGAAATGTTAAAGCCAGTGTTTGCCCAGCACAGCAGTATCTTTGAGAAAAAATGTCCAAATATGTAAAGGCTGGCTTCTTTTGACTTTTTTTAAAAAAAAAAAAGAAATTGATAGGTTTTCACAGTCTGTTAGCACACAAGGGGATATGTTCTTAGAAAATAATTAGGATTTGGTCCTTTGTTTATTTTTTGGAGATGTATATGGTAAAACTGTCATAAGAGACCACAAAGAAATGTTACTCTTTAACTTTTCCATTTTTCCAAGAACAGACTTGGTATTTTTTCGGAAGCTGGATGTGCAGGATGGATAAGAACCACATGACCAAACCTAGATGAACAGAACTGTGTTAACTTCTAAGAGCTGAGGGACAAGGCTAAGCTAAGGCCAAGCTTTCAGAATTAATAATAGTCTCCGTGTCATTATTTGGGGGCTGGCAGGACAGAAAGACTTGCCACACTTTAACAATGAGATTTGAGGAAAGTTTGGTGCTTGAGAAATGGCTGGTGCTGCACCCACCCTCATGGAGTATGTGGGGGGCACAATGTGGACCCATTGGTTATTAAAGAGGAAGACCCAGAGTCAGGAGGAAACGGAAGTTGGGGTGATGGATCTGGGAAGAGTGATGGGGAGCAGTGAGGGGTGAGTACGTTCAAAATACACTAGATCCATGCATGAACTTCTCTAGAATTAACAAAATACTATCTTGTATTATTTTTAATATGTTAATTTTATTGCCACACGTAAAGTGTGGTTCTAAATTTTTAAGGGGTGGTCAAGATGACATTTAAAAAAAAAATTCTTAGATCTTTCTCTAATCAGGTTAGTTCTCATTGCTCACTTTATGCAACCTGTGGTGATCTTGGAAGAAGAAGCCTCCATTGAAAACCTGCCTCCTGTGGCTGTGTCTCTTAGAGACTGTCCTGGCTGATGATTGATGTAGAAATGCCAAGTCCACTGATGTGGTCCCACTCCAAGGCAGGTGGGGCTGGGCTACACAAGAGAGGAAGCCGAGCAGGCCAGAGAGAGGGTCAGTAACCTGTGTCCCTCCACAGTTGCTGCTTCATGCCCTGCTTGAGTTCCCCAATAATAGAAAATAAGGTGCAGATGTGAGCTGATAGAAACCTCCTCCTCCCCAAGCTGTTTTCCATCATGGTGTTTATCACAGCGACCAAGAAAGCCAACTAGAACACTCTCCCAAACAGTTATGTTTTCCGAGCATGGTAAGAAAGAAAAAATAAGTCTGAGACTCAAGCATTGGACTATGCATGGCTAAAAGAAAGCAATGAGGCATTCCAAAGTTAATTGAGTTACAGAACCAGTAGAAAAGCCTTAGGACATATCACCTCCTTTTAAGGATCAAGTACTCTTTGCCTCAGCATCAGAAAGTTCTGGAAGACTTATGAAGACCATGAGTCTGCTGAGGATAATGACATAAACCTGATCACTCTTTCACTGATGAGCCGTGAATTTACCAAGTGAATAACTAACTGCCCCTCATTTGTGTGTCAATTCCAGAATGCTAGGAAATTGTGATGTATTTGCTTGCAATCTCTTTTCTTTGGACTTAAAATGTATGTTGTGTAAAAGGCAGGGAGACGGGGGTTGTGTAAACTTCCTTTTTGAACTGCTCTCAACATCAAAATCTGGAGAGCCTGGTAAGAAAGAAGATGATGAATACAGTTCTCCTGGGGCAGAGAAAGGCCAACAGTGTTGAAGTCATAAGAAAGCCGGTATGGCAAGATCTTGGTGACCTCTCTCTTCCCTTCCCATGTCAAATGAAAGATAACTAGTTTTATCCGTGTAGGGGAGAAAAACAACTCAAGAAACAGCAGCACTGCTCAGAGGCATGGCCTTGTTGGGGGTGGGCGTGATCTTCCTGGAGGAAGTGAGTCACTGACCCTGAGCTTTCGGATCTCAAAAGCTCAAGCCAAGCCCAGTGTTTCTTTCTTCCTGCTTCCTGCCAATGCGTACACGTGGGACCCTCAGCTCCTCTCCAGCACCCTGTGCGGCTCGCTTCCCACCCTGAAGATAATGGACTGACCCTCTGAACCCGGAAGCCAGCCCCAGTTCAATGTTTTCCAATATAAAACTTGCTGAGGCCGGGAGGTGGTGGCACACGCCTTTAATCCCAGCACTCGGGAGGCAGAGGCAGGCGGATCTCTGTGAGTTCGAGACCAGGCTGGTCTACAAGAACTAGTTCCAGGACAGGCTCCAAAGCTACAGAGAAACCCTGTGCCGGAAAAACAAAACAATAACACAACAAAAAAGACTTGCTGAGGTCATGGAGTCTCTTCACAGCCATAGAACACTTACTAAGCCAATGACTTTCCCCTTAAAAACCAAGGCCTAACAGGCGGGATTTTATATTAAATACAGTGACTGATAGTCTTCTGTCTAATGTGAACGGCTCTGTGTGTTTCAAGCTGGTGAATATCATGTTTTTACTTGTAACTTTTTGTTTTGTAATAAGTGTTTCTAATTTTTCTTCCTCCAGCTTTCTTGAGTGCTTATAATTTAGATAAACCTATTAACACCATTATAACTAGGACAGTAGAAATGCAATACTATGAACTAAATCACATCATTTGGATATTTGGATTACCTAGCGTTCTCTACTAATACTCATTTTACCTTCTATTAATTTTTAATGACTGGTGAAATTGTGTAAACCAGTGTAGAGTATATGATGTGATGTTTAAAAAGTGTACACCTTTTTCAGTGACTAAATTGGGCTAATAAACATGTGTGAGGATAGACTTATCATCTTGTGGGGGGAAAACAATAAAAGCCTACTTGTTATGGAATATTAGTTGAAGATGTATTACATTTGTTTATGCTGGAGAATATTTGTTTAATGATACAAAGATGTGTTGCATTCTCTTACGTTGCATTTATTTAACTCTGTGAAGCTGTGTTACTTTGCCTGCCTAAAACACCTCATTGATCTAATAAAGAGCCAAACGGTCAATAGCGAAGCAGGAGAAAGGATGGGTGGGGATGGCAGGCAGCAAGAATAAAAGGAAGAAGAGACAAGAGGGAGGGGAGAGAGAAGGGGAGAAGGGTGCCTGGGGCCAGCCACACAGTCATCAATGGAGTAAAAAGGAAAGAAAGACATATAGAATAGAGAAACGCTAAAGCCCAGAGGCAAAAGGTATACGGGATAATTTAAGGAAAGCCAGCTAGAAACAAGTCAAGCTAAGGCTGGCCATTCATTAGTAAGAATTAGTCTTTAATTGAGAATTGGATGGTAGACCCCCCAGAGAGCAAAGAGTAAAATAACCAACTGTACCTACGCTCTTGGCTATTTTCAAGTATATATTATGTTGCTATTAACTTAGGCATCCTGATGTATCCCACTTAATCCCTCCAGTCTAACTGAAATTTTGTGTCCTTTGGACAGCAGCTCCCCAAGTCCCCTGGTCCCATCCCCTGGTAACAAACAACCTTTCTGCTATCACCTTCTCTGTAGATAAAACTCTGTGTATAAAAAAGTATGCAATTTTGCCATTCTCTGCCTAACCTAGCTCACTTGGCATCATTCCCTCTGGGTCCATCTGTGTCGTCACAAATGATGGGCTTTCCTTCCTGTTCAAAGCTAAATGCTACTGCATTGTGTAACATCTCACCGTTGTAAGACAACCATAGCTGGATGGACACTCAGATCGGTTCTGTCTCTTGACTGCTGTGAACAGTTTTGCGATAAATACAGAAGTCAGACTATGTCTTTGACACCCTGATTGTTTTCTCTTGCAGTCATATTCCACAGTGGACTTGCTGGGGCACAGATTTATTTTCCAGTTCTTAAGAAGCACACGCGCTATTTTCTACTAACCATTATATCCAGCTTCCTCAAAATAAGCTCCATGAGAAATAGGCTTCATTAAAAAGTCTGTATGGAAACCAGCAATCTTTATCCACTCGCCTTGAGAAGCTACCTGCACAGGGTCTGAGGAATGTGACATTCAATGAACTCATTTAAGCAGACATTTTCCAAATGTATTTGCTAACACAACCCTTTGTTCCCAAGAGGACACTGTAGCAAACACTGCACAGAGCCATGAAACCAATATTATGTACCACTCAAGGGCCTTTCCAAGATTTCAGACAGTGTTCGGGAATTTAAAAATAAATGTCCTTTAAAAGCCTCTGAAATGCCAGCCTTGTAACCAAAACGAAACAACAAATAACCCCGTCGCTGACTAAAATTTAATTTTCAGAAAGCGTTAAGGGATGGTTCTCGCTTTTCCGGGTCCGCAGTCCCATTTCGGGATTCTGAATGTTTACAAGGGAGCTTTCTCCGGCGACCTAGGACATGGGACATGATGGGCACCGTCTTGGAGGATAGGCCACTGCAATCATTCTAATGTTGAAAGTCACTATAAAAGCCCGTGTTTTATAGTTTGGCCCTCAGGGTGATGTTACGGGAGCATGGAAGAACCTTTGCCCGTCCTCTTTCTTCCTTTCTCTCTCTCCCTTTCCTTCTCCCTCCCTCCCTCTCCCTCCCTCTCCTCTGCTATGAGTACAAAGTATCACCATGTTATACCCTCCTTCCCATGATTCACTGCTTTAACAAGAAAGGCTCAGGTAACCAATCACGGACTAGAATCATACCGGGAGCCAAAACCTCGTTACAGTGGCAGGATCCTGCAGCCACACTGAATGCAGAGGTGTGGAGTGTCACTGTTTTCCCCAGAACTGGGCCCAAACTGCAAAGGTGAGATTTACACTCAGGAAACGGCTCTGGCTTAGGGATTCCTCCGCAGTGAGCAATGACAGCATCAATAGAGAGAGAGCTCAGTCACCAGACCATTTTCCTCCCCACTGGAAGGATACTGTTTACAGTCTGATATGACAAACCATTCATCCACCAATGGGCAATCTAATTAATACAATGGTATATATAACCACAGAGATGGCGCAATGCTGCTAATAAAAGACACGGAGTGATTTTAGCATCCGCAATTACACAGAAAGAGAAAAGTCCTGGAACAACAGTGCCTGCTGTTTACACTGACATAAAACAAAGGAGAGATTTATGAATAAGCATTGGTATGAATAGTCATATGCTTATTTAATATATTTGCTTATACTTTTAAAACGCTAACAAAATAAAATTAATTTTTGAAATATAGTTTTAAATAAGGCTAGAAGATAGACAGGAATACATTCTCCAAGTGCATTTTAGTGTTTAGTTTTAATTTTGGAACTACATCAAGTTTTAGGTTATTAAAAAAAGAAAAAGATAAAACAGCCCTAAAGTAAGATTTTCAAAACCTGAAACAAATGAATCTAATTATACACCAAGTAGAATTTAAAACATCAACTGTTAGTTGTACCTCTCAGTGGAAAATTGCCTAAGGGTCAAAGTCTTACAAAGGGACCAGAAAATGGGGCTTAGCTGGTAAAGCCTTTGCAAGCAAGACCCTTGGGTCATCACCATACACAGAGCACACATGCACACACGTGCACACACATATACACATGCACACATGTACACACATGAACATGTACACGCACATACATACACACGCATACACATACACAGAGAGAGAGAGATCATGCACTGGAGAGATTACTCGGTCATTAAGGGTGATTTCTGCTATTCCAGATGGTGGAGATTCAGTTCCCAGCACCCACCTTCTCAGCAACTGCTGCAACTCCAGCTACAGGGTACCACCTGGGTACCTCCCCCTGGCCTGCTCCTACAGGGTAACACTCTCTCCTGGTCCTCCAGGGCATTCAAGCATAAAAGATATATACTCACACATACACATAAATAAAGAGAACTCTTAAAAACCATATTTAGTGGTCCTATAGCTATGACACTATCATTAGGAGTTATGTTACAGTCACTATAAGTAATGCTCTTAAGCTAATTGAGAAAATTTATTTATCTAGAATTTATCATGTTGCCACATAAAAGAGATATTAATATAAATATTTGATCTTTTTAGTAAGTGTTTAAGAAATAAAGTTCCACGTAACAGATAACCGCAAAGTCTTAAGGCAAAGGCAGACTCTTGTCTTTGAAGTGCATAGTCCACAGCTGCCTTCTGCACACACGTGAACAAATATTCACCATTGGCTGTTTTCCCAGTGTCGCTTGGGGAAAGCACATGAACTTGCTTAAAAAAATATATATGCTTCACGTTAGACTTTCTCGGTTCAGAGCTTCGCTTTCTGAACAGCAGCACCATTCGTGATGTATTAGGAATAAAATTGCCAGGTGCAAAGAATCCTTAGAGCCGAAAAGTCAGTAAACCCAGTATCATTGCGGCAAGTCTACAGCAAGTTCAAATCCCATGTTAGGAGAAGGCTAAATGTTGCCTTAGAAATCTCAGGATTATGCCAAGATACGGAGAGTATTTCTGGGTTTTCCCTTCTTTAATGAGGTGATGTTTATATGTAAAGGATACTACTTTGGTTCCTCTGCGTCTTACTTCAGTGTGTTATGTGTGTGCAAGCGTGTTCGTGTGTGTGCAAGCGTGTTCGTGTGGGTGCATGTGTGGTACGGATTGCCCATGAGCAGGTGTCTACATGTGAAGTGAAGGTCGAAGTTAGGTGACATTCAAAGGTGCCATCTTCCTGGCTTTTGGGGAGAGACCCTTTCATCAACTTGTGGTTTGCTTAGACTGGCTAGTGAGCTCCAGGTATCCTCTTGTCTCTGCATTCCCCATTGTGGGCATTCTGGGATTAAAGCCATGCCCCCTGGCCTTTTCGTGAGGTTGGAGCATCAAGCCCAGGCCCTCACACTGGCACAGCAAACTCTTTCCCAGCTGAGCCATCTCCTCGGGCCACATTCCTCTTTCATAGCGGCAGGTAAGTAACAGACTCTGTAAGCATCCCATCGCAGAACGGAATACAGCCTCGGCAGGTTTAGGGACCCCCCCCAAAAAAAAAACAGCCCTCCCCAACTCTGCCAACCTGGACCCAACTGGGTGCTCTAGCATAAAACATGCGCTATACATTTTAGTAAAGTTTGAAGACTAAAATAATTCTAGACTCCTTCAAGAGGCAGCTGTTGAAATTTGGCCAAAAACCAAGGTGCCCATGCACCTGCTCCTGATGAGGTGAATCCACACTGTGTTTCAGCACGTGCCAAATGGGCACTGCACAAGTTGTCAGTATAAAAACATTTCTTCATGTCCGCTAGGATGCCTAATTTTAAGGAACTTTGGTGCTGGGGTTCAGCGTGGTGAACTGGAAAAGAAACAGCCCTGCGAAACCTGTCTTGCCTCTAAGATTCTCACCAAAGCCTAACAAAAAACGAGACTTTCCAAAGAAACAACCCAAGAAGGGCCTGGCGCTGAGTAAACAAAGCAATGTAAACAAAGCCTGGTGCTTTTACAGCTGAGTCTGCCAAGCCCCCTGATGCCAGGCACTGCACAGTGTGCCCTGTGGCTATCTTATTAACTGCATCACCTAACTAATGCGGACTGGTCCCAGAGTAAAGGAATCCGTGTGTAAACCACGGGAGTTAAATTAACTCGCCCTGGCCAGGCAATTAAAGAGTCACAGCCCGGATTTGAATTCAGAACTCTCGTTACGACAAAACACCCCTGAAAGGTTAAGGGTGCATCCTCCGTCCAGCTGCCCAGAACACGTAGCCGGCAAATGGCCTTAGGAGAGAGAAGACCCCGTGGGACCAAAGGCTGAGTGTCAAAGGCAGCCCACACTGCTCATGCTTTCGAGTTGGAAGAAAACCAGAAAATCGTATTTTCACGCAAAACCAGTTTGCCTTTTATGAAGGACACAAGCGGAATGAGTCTACAGATCCACTCTTCCTCCCGCCTGGGCTCCTGCTAATGGGCTGTTAGCACCTTGACCCTACAATGAAAGACTCCATTGATCAGGCAGAACTTCAAAGGCGGTGCTGCCAGCCAGAGCTGCTCAGCGGTCGCTCGGCAGCACCTGCCTCCCCCAGGACACACATTGAGTCACTATTGACATGTTCTAACACGTCATCAGCACCTGTGAGTGCTTTAAAACCTACATGTCAAACTGGAACGCATTTACAAAAAAAAAAAAAAAAGTGTGTTTTCTAGGGCTTACAATTCATCACGATTTTTAAGAAGATCTCGTCACATGATTGTAAAATGAACTGAGCCTCAGTGATACACACACACACACACACACCACATGAACCCACATTTGTGCACACCCATCATTCCAAGCATAAATACTATGAAAAGCGTGTTCAGATGTCTTCAAAGTCGAGGCACACGTTTCAGTGTAAAATATTCGCTTGAATAATCAGAAAGCAAATTATTTTTTTCCTAAATCCAGTCAGTTTATAATAAATATTACCGGTTGTAGTTGTTGATCCTTTAGTAGCTGTTGAGCTAACGGGTACTAGAAAAACACGCAATGACCACGTTTCTCGGTATAGAAATGGTTTGTTCATTTAACAGGCGTTTGGAAAGTGGACCAGGTGCTGTTTTGAATATAAACGGCGAGCAAAACCACTTTCATCTAATGGGAGAGATGAGCAATTCCAATTCACAAGCAAAAGCAAATTTACTCAGTGTAAGACAACGAGGGCGGCTGTGGAGGTGACGATCACAGCCCATACAGAACAGAGTGTCAGATCAATAACTACGACCAATACTATTTATTATAAACTCGCTGGATTTAGGAAAGAATTGTTCTGATTGTTCAAGCGAGTATTTGACATTGTGAACAGTCCGTGGGAAATGGTGCCTTTGAGAAGATGTGGGGAGTCAGTAAGGAATACGTGACTTCTCATAACACATTTGCTCGCGGGATACGCCTCCCAGGGACTTACATGCCCCCTGATCTCACGACTGCTTTTAACTTCTCCGTGTGTGTCCAAAATGAACAAGAAAAATGAGACGTGATAGGAGAGGGGAAGAGGGAGAGGGAGAGAGAGAGAGAGAGAGAGAGAGAGAGAGAGAGAGAGTTATTTCCCTAAAGCCAAAGCTTCAAATTAAACGAACTCAGAGAAAAGAGGTTTATTTTTAGTGGGTTGAGAATCAGAGAGCTCCTCGGTTTATTTTCTTCCGAACACGTACGTGCCAAGGGTACAGCAGACAATAAATTTGGAAGTGTTTGGATAAACCGGTCCAAAGACCACGTCGGCAGAGCAACCAGGATCACTTCCCTAGCTGTGACCACAAATAATAGCGGGAGGTTTAGAAGTCACGGAGGGGAAACCAGAATCACTCCTTTCAGGGTTTTAAAAACAGACCAGAAAACTAGCTCCGCCCCCCTCCGCCCCCAGAGACCAAGGGCCTCAGAATAGCTGCCACGTGTTGCTGCTGGTGTCAAGTGGATTCTTTACGAAGGTGAAGATAGTGGTTCCTTTGACCTAAGCCGTGAATTGTTCACTTGCAACAAGTTTTACACTTGAGGGAGAGGCAAGAACTGCTTATGTTCTTGTTGGAGGTGACAGTCTCCGTTACACACCCCGTACTGACTACCGCTCGGCAGAAAATGCCCCACGAGGTTATAAAAAAGGAGCAGCATCAATGATAATGGACCAGTGACGAAAACAATAAAGAACCAATGTCTGTTAAAGCGTCTCGTACCCCAGCATTCCATGGACCCGTAAACCAAGCTCCTTCCACAGTGCCCGTTTCCTAGCCGGGGAAACGGGTGGGTAGAGGAGTGGTGTGACCAGGGGCACGTAGAGAATACACAGAGTACTCTGCACCTCAACTTAGGCAGCCTGGCACTTGAAACAGAGCTGAGCTCTTCCGGTTGCTGTTGTTTCTGAGATTACATTATAATTATAACATTTCTCCCTTCCCTTCCCTCCCTCCAAACCCTACTCTATCCCCTTCCCTATGAGCCTTCAAATTCATGACTTCATTTTCATCAATTGCTATTGCATGCACACGTGTTTGTATACGTATATATTTCTAAATATAACTTGCTGAGTTTATAGACTATGACTTGTATTTTTTTAATATGTATGTTTTCAGGGCTGATGGTTTGGCACTAGACAAGCAGTTGGTGTGCTCCTCTCTGGAGAGAACCGCCTCATTGCCAGCTCTAGTTCCTTGCCTGTGGTTCTTTGTGTAAGTTCAAGTCCTGAGGCTTTTTCCCCTTGCAGTGTGGCATATGTGTTGGTGTCCTTCAGAACTAACCTCTTAACTAAGACTACTACAATTATACCCTAAGAAGTCCTATCTCTTTATGTCTCTTTTACTTAGTCCTCAGGTACAGCCTGCGATGCTGCTTCCATGAAACAGAAAGGTTACAGATTGCCCCTGGGAAGAAGCGGCCGAGATGCTTTTCCAGGAGTGTTCTACCCTCTTACCTAGGCAGGCTTGGAAGTGGGGATGGACTGAGGGAAAGAATAATGAGAGGTGAATGCTACCTTCAGGGGGCATACAGAGACCTGTGTCATAGTCTCTGGCTACATAAAGATGACGAGGTAGACCCTCTGTGTGCTCCATCCCCAGCTGAGCTGGTTCACTGGCACTGAACGTTGATGCCTCTCACACACATTCTCAGTCTCTCCATCTATTTATCCAAGGGTCTAATCAGCACTCGGGTTTGCCTTCAAGTGAGACCCTGTCAAAGGCTTTCCCAGATTTTCCTCGTGCAGGTCCAAAGACTTTCAGCTAAACTGTGACGTGGCATAGGAGAGGTGACCGTAGGAAAGCCATTCTGAGCACAGTACTAGTGAGCATGCTACACGATCACACTCGCTTAGAGAGAGCCCTGTGGGAAGATTCACCCAAAAAGTGAAACCGGAAGTCAGGTAAAAGGATTCATCTACAAAGTAAACTTTGAAAGAGAGAAGCCATCTTGATACGTGTCACAACCTAAGAGGCGACAGTCTCCTGTAGTCACAGAAGTTACTCTCATAGCATGGTCCTCGGTGAAAGCAGAAGGGTAGGAAGGGCAGACAGATGGCAGAATAGAACACCCAGAGTTTCCATCCTGACAGACAGGGCAAATACCTCAGTGAGAAACCCAGAAACCAGGTAAAAGGCTCTCATGTCTCAGGCAAGCACAACGCTAACTATATCAAAGCCCATTACAAACGTGCAAATACAAAAACTAATTAGAGCTAGGTAATAGAAAAGGAGGTCATTTGTGACATCCGTTACAGAATGGAGGGAATAGGGGTGTCTAGG
Source organism: Microtus obscurus (assembly GCA_963919715.1). Taxonomy (NCBI): domain Eukaryota; kingdom Metazoa; phylum Chordata; class Mammalia; order Rodentia; family Cricetidae; genus Microtus; species Microtus obscurus. Next base: position 3,259,267 of record CAWTZC010000381.1, read on the forward strand.
AATAGCTTGTGTATGTTATTGAGGTTGTTATCAGTTTTAACTTATCATAACAATTTTATAGTTGCTATTTAAGATCTTTAGTGAACTGTCAATGAGAACATCTATAGAATATACATAAAAGAAAAAGCATAAGGGAGCCAAAACATGTCACCACAAGAAAAATTATGTAACACAAAGGAATATGGACAGAAGAGGGGAAATAGATCAAACAAATCTCTCAGAAACAAAACCTGTAAGAAAATAATGAAAACATTCTCTCCATCATTTAACTGCCTTAAATGTAAATGGATTAAAGATTATTAAGGCATGGTTGAAGGATTTAAAAAGAGCAAGATCCAAGTATATGCTATCTACAAGAGATTCACTTTATATCTAAGGACAAAGAATGATAAGTTCTCAGATATAAGAAACTTCATGTATGAAAAACTCTGTTGTTAATACAATGAAATAGAACTGAGAGCTTTTGCCCTAAGATCTAGAGGCAAAGAGGAACGCCCACTCTCTCTACCACTATTCAACACGGTGGGAGTTCAAGCCAGAGCAGCTAGACAAGAATAAGAAATAAAATCTACTCTGTATTGGAAAAGAAGGGGAGTTATCTCTGCCTATAATGTAAGTGTAATGATAGAAAACCACAAATAACTAGTCAGACAAATTCATTCACCAATATTACAGGATATAGAACTAGAATTCAAAATTGTCTTGTGTTTTTATATACTAAGATAACACAGAAAGAAAAGTAAACTATATCATTTAGTATTATATTATCAAAAAAGATGAAATATATAGAAGTAAACCTAACCTGGGAGGTTGAAAGATTTGTACATTGGACACTAAGAAAATATTTCTAAAGCAAATTTAAAAAGATACAAATAAATTAAAAAGGCATGCTACACTCATTGTGATGGTTTGAAAGAAAATGGCCCCTATAGTGAGTGGCACTATTAGGTGTGGCTTTGCTGGTATAGGCTTGTTGGAGGAAGTGTATCATTGTGGGGGTGGGCTTTGAGGTCTCCTATGTTCAAGCTACACCCAGTGAACAGTCCACTTCCTGTTGCCTGTGGATCAAGCATACAGAACTCTTATCTCCTTCTCCAGCACCAACCTGCTTGCCACCATGTTCCACCGTGATGATAATGAACTGAACCTCTGAAACTGTAAGGAACCCCAATTAAATGTTTTCCTTTATAAGAGTCACCATGGTCATGGTGTGTCTTCACAGCAATAAAAGTCCTAAGTAGGACATTCATAGATGATAGAATTAATATGCACAGAATGTCCACATTGCTCAAAGCAACCTATAGGGGCAATGCTACCAAAATTACAATTGCTGTTGTTCAAATCAGGGTAACTAACATTTTCATCGCCACATCATTACTCTGGGTTTGCAGTCTTCAAAGTCCTATTTATTAAGTATTATTTATTATTAAATGGGTTAACATGAAAACTGTAATGCCCTCTCTGTTGTACCAAAGACTAGAACATAATACTTCTATGTTTGAGTATCCATTATCCAACCTCTAGCTATTACTAATACATATTACATAAATATTTAAAAAGTATTTAAAATGTATTTAAAAAATTCATACACTTTTCTGGGTGGGCTCTATACACATATACTCCAGCATAAGTATATATATATATATATATATATATATATATATATTATAATATATATAAATATAAATTAAGTAACTCACCTCCAAATTCTTAGAAGGAATTTCTCTTTTAAAGTATTTGGGCTGCACAAATGTGCACACACACATACAATACACAACATACACAAATCACTTGTTTATTTGACATTCAATTTTTTTCAGACATCCTGAATTTTTCCTTCCTGACAACCCTATTCTTATGACAAGATTTACTTTGGTTTCAGCATGCCAGCATGCGTGTCCCTCCCATACACATGCACCCTGACATTAAAGCAGAGATAACTGCCTGCTTCAGAAAAAATAATTCCATTATTACCCTGAATAACCGTCGAAATTTCTAAATAAAAGTATTACAAACTTCATTTTCTTCCTATCATTGGATAGTCAATCCTACTCTTAAATACTCCAGCCATTCTGAGTTGCTTCTTTTAACAAGGAGAAATTAATAAACTCTCTTTCTCTTCACTTAATTTAAAATGTTATTTCCTGGCCACCCAGGATCCTCAACCTTTGGTCCTCCCAACTGCCTTAATTATCTCCCCATTTCAACCGGTTCTTATACATAATCTCTCTCTCTCTCTCTCTCTCTCTCTCTCTCTCTCTCTCTCTCTCTCTCTCTCTCTCTCTCCGTCTATCTCTCTGACTGGTCTCTCCATCTGTCTGTTTCTCTAACTGTCTCTCCATCTGTCTATCTCTCTGTCTCTCCATCTGACTGTCTGTGTGTGTGTGTGTGTATCTCCACGTATCTGTCCCCCCCCCCCCATTCTCTTCTTCTCTCATGTATTGTACAAGAACAGGAACAAAATGAGGCAAAGTCATGAGTACAGTTTGTCCGGCAGAAAAACCCTCAATCCCCTTGCATCTCTGGAATAACAGGTAAAAAGTTAATCTCCACATCTCAGGCCTCCAGCCACCATTCCTGACTCCTCCTCAGGGAATGTGCCTGGATTCTCTTCCTCTTCCTCTGTGGCCAGGACACAGTTTAAAGGCAACCATCACCTGTTACTCATTCTTGCAACCAAACATTTTTCATCCCAGTTTTTCAATATAGTCCAACCACTATATCTACAAGTTTCATACCCCATTCAACAACGTTTAGGAAAGCTACTATCCTGTACCTTCACGGATCGTTGACAAGCCTTTCTGCTACTATTCCTCACACTCATATCTACTCGATATCAGGAATAGTCTACATGATTTAGAATGTATGTGGAAAGAGGTGTAGGCTTGCATGAGAACACTGTGTCGTTCGTTCTATAAAAGGAGATTGAGCATGTATAGGTTTCAGCATCCAATGGGACCTAAAAGAAGGGAGAAGTGATGGAGGGAAGGGGGTGGGTGGGGAGGAAGAAGGGAGTTTTAAAAGGAAAGCCATCTGAAAATTCACCTCCTCCTTACTTTAAATACAAATTCCCTTGCCCCTGAGTTATCTTAGGCACCGAATGCTAGAAAATGACTATTTCTACACGTGTAAATGGCCTCGTGACTTCCTTTCGTGTTCTGCAGCAGCAGCTAAATTAGCAACAAGCATTTCTACGTTCATTGGCGGCTGGACCTTTTGGAGAACTTAAAATTGGAAACAGAAGTTAAATTTGAAATAATCAGTCTAACACGCAAAATATCTCCTCGTTCAAGAAACCTCTTCTACAGAAGGATCGGGATACAGCCTGTTCAATGAGACTGCATGTCTATGCTTTTACACATGAAGCTGAAATATTCTTACTTAGGTAGATGTTGGAGGCATTTTAAGTGACCCTATTATTTCTAGTACTTGAGATTAAATACTGTCAATACAGAAAATCACAGCTCTCATCTAAAGGGAACAGAAGATAAGATATTCTGGGGCCATTTTTTAAGTGACGATGGTCCAGGAACACAGATTTAAGTTACCCCAAATTTCATGTTCCAACATGGAAGCAGATGTATGAAGGTCTATAGTTTTACAGAACAAAGAAAGTCATAGATCATGGCAAGTTTAAAATGCATCGGTTGGTCCACCAGAGAGGTGGTTACAGCAGGATGGAGGAAGCATATCTGTAGCATTCTTAGCTTTTGGATTGGTGGAAGCCAGTGGGTCTTCTAAGTCAATAGATTCTATGAGTCACAGGATGTTAGTTCTGGAGCATTGGTGGGAAAGAAATGGCTGTTCTCAGGACTACGCTCACCCAAGACAAGGCAATTAGCCTCTGGACCTGTAGTGTTCCCATCTCCCCACATTAGTGAAATAGGGAATCAATCGGTCTCTGCAGACAAAGCTTCTTTCTCGTCGGGAGGTTTTATTCCCACTTACTTTGCAGTAAAATGTTCTAATGATAGTCATACCACCTAGGTATTTATCAGTTAAACATGACCACCCTATGCAATACATAATAATCAACAGACAATTAGTGTATTCCTTTCAAGACCACAAAGATTTTTTTTTCTTGAACTGTATACATCATGGATACAACTTGAACACATGTTATACGGCTCAGTTAGCTAGAACGTCTTGTGAATTAATATTGGAAGCAAGCCTAAGTAATAGCAGTAGGATGCCAGTGAACTGAAGACATCCATTCTAAGACTGTCCGCAGATGACAAATTCATTCAGAACACTTTAATCACTGAAATGTTCCCAGCATTAGTGTGTGTGAATGAGGCATCGAGGGACTGAATGACTGATTTCTAAATTCCTCTTCTTTTTCTTCTCTATCTTTCTCAAAAACAGAAAAGAGTATTTGAATGAGCCAAAGGTTTAAAATCAACTGGATTTCTACAAAAGGCTAACTTCCAAGCAGAACATTTATAGAAATAAGAACAGATTCCAAATTTGTCTTTTATGTTAAATATATTACACTGAAGTCTTAAATAACGTTTAAGGTTCGATTTAACTTGCAGTAATGCCGTCGTGAGGAGACAGCTGAGTTCAAGTTCTTAATTACCCGGGAAGTTGATTAATTTATTAGAACATGCACTTCTTGTCTTCTGAATGCACTGGCTAATATTAACCACTTCACCTTCAGAGAAGCATCACATGCATAAATTAAACCACAGACGAGGTTAAGCTATTTTTAATGGCTTCTCTAATTAGGATCTTTAGTTCTGGGCCTGGGGTGAGAAGAGATTTTGAAGAACAATTTCAAATCATCAGAAACCGAGACTCCCCCAACGACAGTACTTTGAACTAGTCCCATCTCCAGTTCAGACATCCTTTTATTGTTTGAAGCTTTATACATGAATATAACGTGTTTTGATCAAATCTACTCCCACCCACTCTTCCTTTCCATCTCCTCCCGTACCCTGATGCTACTTTTCCCTCCCAACCTCATAGACTCCTCCACAAACCCAGAGTCCACTCAGTGCTGGGAATTGAACTCATGACCTTTGGAAGAGCAGGCAATGCTCTTAACCACTGAGCCATCTCTCCAGCCCCCTGAATGGGTTCTGAGGGAGTGTTCTGCTCTCGGGCTTGCTTCTGACATCCTAAGGGGCTCTCTATCCATTCTGGATCTGTATCCAGCAGGCAAATGCCATGCGTACCAATAGTAACATCCACAATGACCACTGAAACATCTACTCTAGTTGGTTGCTCTTCGCTGCCTGTTATGTTCAAGAAAACTGTCTCTCCCTATTCTGTAAGCTATTAGTTGTCAATAGCCCTTCAGTTGGAGGTGAGACTCCATGGCGCCTTCCCTGATTGTTGCTAGCATTTTCGTTAGACTGATCTTGGGTAGGTCTTATGCTGTACAGTCATAGCCACCATGATCTCATGTCTGCAATGGTCCAAGTGTATCTGGGAAATGGTTTTGCAGTAGTCCTCCCCTGGATCTGACTCTTCAAACCTTTCTGCCCCCTGCTTTTCCAGTGGGACTTTTTTGTGGTGATATTTGTTCAAGTCTGGAGAAAAATATACCAAAAAATGTTAGTTTCAGACAGCCTGAAGCTCTGCCTCATGAGCTATAAGAGTCTTTCGTTAGCCACGTAGATGATAGTAGAGCAGGCAAAAACTGAAAATACTGAACATAATCTACTCAGCATAATTTACTGGGCCAAATGAGCACCCAGAGGAAACTGTCTGTAATAGAAGGAAACAGATGAGCTAAAATATCAGCGTTCTCTATCGTAAGTTACAGATCTAAAAGCTAGAATCGAGAATGTATGTTTTTGGTGATTACTTCTCAAATCACAACCAAATCTGTTAAATATATAAAACAGTCCAGCAAATAACTCCAAGATGTGATCCATAGGGAGCCATTCCTTCTTATGCTTGACAGGATGGATTCAAGGGAGAGGAAGGTCACCTCAATAAGTCACACCTCTCTTGTCCGCAAGGCTGCTCAGGAGGGCAAAGCTCTTTAGAACTGACTTCCTGGCTTCCTGCAGGGGACTCCTTCTTTGTCTAACCTAAAAACTAAGCACGGAATGCCAAGCTGTGCTGTCTGCTTAAAATGCAACGAACCACAAACGCTTTACAAAGCAACCTTAGTCAAGGGTGATTGTGATGGCTCTCCTTGGTTGTCAGCTTGACAGCATCAGGAATTAACCGAAACCAAAAAACGTAGTAGCACACCCGTGAGCGGCTTTTGCTTAATTTGAAGTGAGAGCTACTTCTAATCTGGATTTTTTAGGCCAAAAGATACACCTTAAATCTGGCCATGCCTTCTACTAGAAGCCTATAGAAGGACATGGAATAAAGAAGCTTTTGTTCTTTGCCTCACTAGCAAGTCCATTCTTCATTGGCATTAGAGCTACTTCTTCAGGATTCTGATGGATGTTGAAGACCAGCTAAGACATCGGCCTCATGGACTGAACAGCCACTGGATTCTTGGACCTTCCATCACAGACAGTCAATGTTGGACTGCGGGCGGCCGGGTACAGGGGCACAACCACGCCGCTCCCTATTACTACAGATTGGCGCGCCAACGTGCTAATGAACTCCACGTAAAACCTGAGAGGGCTTAAAAAGGACAGAAAGAGAATTTAAGACAGCTTTTTGCTGTTTCTGGGTTGCGTACCGCAAAGAAATTGTCCTGACTCAGGAACAGGAAAAAACTGGCTGTTTTAAAATGCCGGCTTTCTGGGCTGTGCCGCCATTACGATCTCTGTCTGGCTCCTGTGAGAGACAGAGCTTTTGTATGGAACATTTGGAATAAACTGCTTTGGCTTGCTTGATGGCAATTTGGACTGCTGTGTGCCTGGAACTCTATGCAGCTCAGGCTCACCAAATGGCTCTGGGCAGGAGCAGCTCAGCTCTGCCATACTGCAGTCTCAGGCAGGAACTACCGTAATTACCTTAATGACACCGCACTTAAGGTTTCTACTGGGCAGAATGCAGGCGGTACCGTATTAACTGTATAAGAAGCAACTTAAGTCTTTAAAGAACTGCTTAACATTTTAAAAAAAATGCTCCTGGATAATAAAAAAATTACAGATTCACAATAAAACAGATTCAGACAGACCACTAAATGAGTCACAATGTTGGATAAATGTACGTGGGCTTGAGAGAGAGAAAAAAATATATAGAGAGAGAATAAAGTTAATGCCTTTAAAATTAAAAAGGTAAAGTCTTTAAAGAGACAGAGTACAGATAGTTAAGAGAGTAAAAGAAATAAAGAAAAATAAGCCACATAAAAATGGAAAATTCACAGAGGGTCTGGATTATGTACATTGTGTTTTCTTTAAAATTTTTGACTGTGAAGGAGCTAAGTACAGAAAGACATTTCATTATATGGACTGCCAAGTGGAACCAGAAAGGATATCATGAGGATATGACTTCAGAATTTGGGTCTAAGGATATGATGCTTCGGAAAGGGTCTTCTTTTGTTTTCACAGAGGATGAGACCCTGTGGATTTCTTCTATTCCGATTTGGTATGATAGACCACGCCCTCCTGAAAGGTTGCTGTGAACACCCTCAAAAAATTACTTCACTCAGCTGCCAACTGAGATGACCCTGGCACACAGGTTATACCATGAAAGACCTAATTAACGACGCCCCCGTTCAGCAGGAAGCAGTTTGGAGAGAAAACTGCGCCCATGTTCCCAAATAGGGTTTATAAACGTTTTTTTTATATTTAAAGGGGGATATGATATAGATATAAATAATTTGCATTGATGTGGATTTTATGGTCAATTTTGTTATATGTATATATATTTCTGATCTTGATTAAGGTATTGTGATCGTGTAGTTAATTTTTAAAATGTAATGTATAATTAGGAAATATAGGTTGTTAAATAATCGTAAATAATAGTCAAGCTTGTAGTCATGTTAGATTTTCTAGATATATAGAGATATATTTCAATTAGATAGGCATTCTTCATATCTTTCAAAGGCTGCAGAATATGGCATTTAAAATATTTTAATAACTTAGGGTTTTTCATGACAATGAGACACGTCTGCTCCTGGCAGCACCAATCTACTTCAAGAGAAAGATGGGCATCGAAGAGGATCCTTATGGAGTTTGATAGCCATTTGGGCAAGAAACTGTTCTTGCCTGGACTGTTGCATAAACTGGACACAAAGAACCCGCAGAGAGAGGACTGCTGAACTTGCCTAAAGGTGAGACGGTCTTTCGGGGTTCCTGATTCATGAAAGAGTCTACGAGACATTCTGCAGGACACAGCAGAAAGTGACTGAACTGTCTTTGAAATTTCCTGCTTCATAAAAATGTCTGCTGGATACTGTGGGCCTGAAGGCCGAAGATAGATGCCCCAACGGTACAGAGGAACTTTGGGTGACTGTCCAGGCAGCGAGATGTCTCTGTCATTACTAGAGTTTTCTTATTTCTTGTTTAGTATTATATCCTTCTGGAGTCTTTGATGGAGTTGAAGAATGGATAGTTATAGTTTTCTTAGTTATGATAAAAGATAAAATAGATATAAATATTGTAACTGTAATTCTTACTTGATAACTGTTTTGCTATATGTAATTTTACTATGTTAAAATGAAAGCCTTCCTTTTTGTTTAAACAGAAAAAGGGGAAGTGATGTGGGAGTGTCATATATCAATCTGTTGATTTCATTGGTTAAAATAAAGAAACTGCCTGAGCCCATTGATAGGCCAACCCTTAGGTGGGTGGAGTAGACAGAAGAGGATTCTGGGAGAAGGAAGCTGAGTCAGAAGGAGTCGCCATGATGTTCCCAGTCCCTGCAGATGCAGGCTAGAATCTCCCCGGTAAGCACACCTTGGGGTGCTACACAGATTATCAGAAATGGGTTAGGTCGATATGTAAGAGCTAGCCAATAATGGGCCAGGCAGTGATTAAAAGAAAACAGTTTTCGTGTAATTATTTCAGGGCTTAAGCTGGGTCATGCGGGCGGCCGGGTACAGGGGCACAGCCACGCCGCTCCCTATTACTACATTGGACTAGCTGGTCCACAGCCTGTAAACCATTCTAATAAATCCCCTTTCCATATACAGAGAAAGATTCATCCTACAAATTCTGTTACTCTAAAGAACTAATACAGTCACTTCAATTTTTTATCTAAACTCACAATGTTAAATCACAACCATGGCTGCTAAAATTTTCCTTTCACTTTCTTATGGGTCTATGTTCTTTGTTCAACATACATCATTTTTACACTTGAGTGTAAATGTGTCCATGGTCACACCAAGGTACGCAGGCACAAGTCCCAGGACAGCTTGCATCCTGAATATCAAACTTCAAGCTGTCAGGACTGGAGGCGAGTACTTTTACCTACTCAACCACTTCAGTGGCCCTAACATCTAATTTAGAGAGTGGCTCACTCTAGTAGGCTAAACAGTATGTATCCATAGATACATATACATACATACAAATGCATATATATATTTATGTGTGTGTATTGTGTATGCATATATGTATGCATGTGTGTATGTGTTTATGTATGTGTGTATGTATGTGAGTGTATGTGTGTATGTGTGTGTATGTAGGTGTGTGGGAATGTGTGTGTGTGAGTGTATGTGTGTATGTGTGTGTATATAGGTGTGTGGGAATGTGTATGTGCATGTGTGTGTGCTCTCAGAAGACAGATATACATCTGCTAATGGCAGGGCCAAAGCAATGGCTCAGTGGGTAACGACTCTTGCTGCCAAGTCTCATGACTGATCCCTAGCACCCACAGGATGGAAGGAGAGAACTGACCCCCTCAAGTTTCCTCTGCCTCGACGCAAGTTGTGGACTATGTGTGCCCACACATACACACACAAATAAATAAATGTAAAAAAAAAAGGTTTAGAAAAGAATATTCATGGCAGAATTACTCACAAGCCTCAAAATGCAGAATAACCCATATACCTATCTGCTGGAAAAATAGATGCATAAAATCTTAGAATATTCATACAACAAAAATGTTTAGTCATGATAGTGAATAAGATTCAAGTGTATGAAGCAGAAAAAAGACCAACAGCTCAAACATAATGAAGGCAAAACTGACGAAATCCGTGTGTATGAGTCAATTCATGAAAACCTCCCTAGCAAGAGATACCTAGGATCTCGTGGTGTTGTATACCTAGAATCTCAGCTACTCAGAAAGCCGAGACAGGGGGATCATGAGCTTAAAGCCAGTCTGAGTTACAAAGCAAAGTTAAAGTCAAATTAGTAAGACCTATCTCAAAATAAACGTGGATAAAGGGCTACGCATACAGATCACCAGTAGAGCTTTTCCCTGGCATATAGTAAGACTGGGGTTTCCTCCTCAGCAAGGGGAGGGGGGGAGAGGGACAGAGAGAGAGAGAGAGAGAGAGAGAGAGAGAGAGAGAGAGAGGTCAGACTAATCATCCTCATCCTTCAGGTAATGGAAGTGACTAACAAGAGCTGCCTTCTGATACACCCAATGCTAACCATCCTCTATCCACTGGCTTCACGGAACTGCAGCCCCCGGTGAGCCATTGTACATAGTACCCAGTCTTACGTGTACATTAGGAAGGGAATGAACACCACATTCCTCACGGAGACTCCCTCCTTTCCTTGTCTACACCCCATGAGGAAGCTATTATTCCCCGAAGAGTCAGCTACACAAAGCGTAAACAGTAAAGTCGGGATTCAACCCATACCTTTCTGTCTTCAAAGCCCATTAATTTAAAAAAAAAAAAAGTCTTCACTGGGGGAATAAATACAAGGCTTTGGAAAGCAAACTAGCTTCATTAGATCAACAGCTGCCTAATGAGCTAACTGATGCCACCCCAGATCCCGTCTAAACTGTCGTCTTAGCAACCAAAACTGGCTTGGCCTCAGTTCTTCCCTTTGTCCCTGCAGAGTCTAGCCGAGGTCCTGCTCGTCAGACCCGTGACTCTGAAGATGTCCCTCTAGTCTCTGGCGATAGCATTTCTCTCGTGCATAAAGTGAAGGCTGAGAGAAGTGAATTACTTCTCTCTAAAATCAAGGGAAGAAAACCACTGATTTGATGAATTTTGGTTTTCTTTTTGCCCCTTCTAAAACTCCAAACTAAGCCGGGTGGTGGTGGCACACGCCTTTAATCCCAGCACTCGGGAGGCAGAGGCAGGCGGATCTCTGTGAGTTCCAGGCCTACTTGGTCTACAGGTGCTAGTTCCAGGAAGGGCTCCAAAGCTACAGAGAAACCTTGTCTCGAAAAAAAAAAAAAAAAACCGCTGCAAGTAAAATCCTCTGACCCAGAACAGAGCAGGGGGCCTCCTGGGAACTCAGCCTGAGTCTCAGAACAGCAATAACGGTTGAGAAGGGCGAATTCTATGCCAGGCTCTTCCCAGACTGTAATCTCCTAAACCAATCTCCCCAGCACACCCGTGCGCGGACAGTCTCATGCAGTCCACAGCACATAACCTGCTCGAATGCTCGCAAAGAACCTGGGGGGGGGGGGGGGGGGGGGGGGGATGAGTCAACAAGCAGAATATAACGTCCTTTCCGCTAACTTCGCTCCCACTCTCCCATTCCCTCGGTGTCGGTCCCCACAACTTCACCCAAACTGGGCCACCAGTCCGCTTGCTTTTGTTTCACTTGCTCAGAAATTCAGAATTCTTAGCAAATCGCCCTCCCGCAGAGGCTACGGAAGAATACTGAGAAAGTTTTTGTATTTTAATATGAGACAAGAACCCTTAGTCTAAAAGTGTTACTCAAAGAATATAAAACATAGAAGTAAAGGATCTGCCCTTTAGGGAGCAGGGACCTCCCTGAGGCTCCCGAGTGCTCAAGGCCACAGGGGGTCAGGGCCTTCTTTTGGCCAACTTCTCTAATTTCTCCACTATGGGAGTTTATGAAATGGAAAGCCAAGGTCATGAACCACACACCCTCAAAATCCGCAACGCATCACTTGGGGTTCAAATGTAACGAAGTGTCGGAAACCATGGGGTCCCTTCACACACAGAAGCGACTGGGCCAAATTGCTGCTCAGTTGGCACTGCCACCTGGCGGCGTGTATGAGGAGTGCAGAGGCCTCTCTTGGGGGTGACCCTGGAGCCGCCGCTCCCCAGACTAGAATAAGGTCCACTCACAAATGAGGCTACTCTAAGGCTTTGGCCCTGGAGAGTGACTTGGCTGAGAGTCCCAAGGAAAGACATCACCTGTCCCTTCTGATGATTAGAGGCTGTGGCAGTTTGAATAAAACATGCCCATAAGTTCATAGGGTGTGGTGCTATTAGGAGGCGTGGCCTCGCTGGAGTAGGTGTGGCTTTGTTAGGGGAAATGCATCACTAGGGGGTGGGCTTTGAGATGTCAGATGCTCAAGCCAGGCCTAGTGGCTTGCATTCTCTTCCTGCTGCCAGGTGATCCAGATGTAGAACTCTCAGCTTCTTCTGCAGCACCATGTCTGCCTGCATGCCGCCACGCATGCCGCCACGCTTCCCGCCATGATGGTAGTGGACTAAACCTCTGAACTGCAAGCCGATCCAATGAAATGTCTTCCCTTCTAAGGTCATGGTGTCTCTTCACAGCAAGAGAAATTCTAAGACAGAGGCTGACCCCAGCAGATCACAGGAAACCACTCAGCTGCCCTGGGGCTTCCCCCTAAGACTAGAAAAGGGGCTTGGGGTGCAGCACACTGAGTAGCTGGTGAGAGGGGGCAGAGCTCTGGGCGGAGCCGGTTTATCTGTCTCTGGTTGCTTTCCCCAGTCACGCAACAATGCCAGTGGAGTGGTGCTTGGCACTGAGTACAAATCCCACACGAAGGATGTTCTCTAGCTGAGCCCAGTTCTCTAAGGGATAGGATAGAGCACAGCCTCTCCCTCTCTTCTCTCCTCTCTGCCTGCTCACCTCATTCATGAAAGACTCCTCTAAACTCCCGTGCAGCAGGAACGGACTCTCTCCTGGTGCCTTAACCACTCTAAGGGCTTCACTGCACCCTTGGAATCAATTAAAATCTCTCTTTTCTTTTCCTTTCCTAGTAAATAAGCGGGGCTCGAAAAACAGGATGTACCGCAGCCTGCATGCTGATAACCACCGATTGGTTCAGCTGATTAATTCTTTCTGGAAGGGGCGCTGTTTTTCTTTCTTGTAACTCTATTATGTAAGCCTCAAAAGAGCACGCTCACCGAAAAGATTCTGCAGAAGTAGTTGTGCATATAACTGACCTTCGGGGAGATTAACTATTTCTTAATTAATAGACCTGACCTGACTTCTATAGCAGTTCTAAGTTTCCAGGAAAAGACAGGCACTTGAAGCCGAGTTTCTGTGTGTTCCTTTCCTACATGATACCGTTTCCTTATGAGAAATCTTTTGCGTGCATGTGATATATAAATACTGATGAAACATTACTGATAGGTTATCATTAACAGAGAGCGTGGTTCTTTCCGTTGTATGGCGCAGTGAGTTTGGACCTAATGCCATTGACCCGCAGTATCATCGTACAATGGTTTCCCTGCTTGTCCTATGGAGCCACTGGCATATATATCTCTTCACGGCCAACAAAATTTTGTCTTTCCCAGAATATCATATATGATTGATCCATATGCAAGCTATACAGCCTGGCATTTTTCATTTAGCTATATTTATTCATGTTTCCTCTTTATTATAGCATAATATCCACTCTATAATGTGCACAGTGTGTCTATCCATCCATCTACTGAGAGATATTTGGGTTGCCTCCAAATTTTGGCAACTAAGAACAAAGTTTCCAGCAAAGCCCTGTGTGCGGGTTTTCATGTGCATACAAGTCGTGGGATTTTTATGCGGCTACTTGAATAAATACCTAGGAGGGTGTACGCCTGGGAAGGCCATGTTCACAGGCAAAAAATAAAAATAGAAGTAGGCGCATAATAAAATACCCAACACTGGTGCGCAAACGGCAATGGACCAACAAGAGCACACTGTTTGGACTTAGGGGCTATAGGGCCACCAGCAAACAACCTGAGATCAATCTCTCGGTCTGGAAACCGGCGGCAGTATTGTCATTTAAATCAGATTTCCATGAAAGCACAGGACACCGTTATGTTCAGCACACAGTGGGGACTCAATAAACAGCAGTAAAATATTATACTCCGAATATTGCTGTCAGATCAATGCACTGATATAAATCGCAAGCTCTGAACTAGCAAAGTCAGCTTCCTCCCAATTAAAAAGAAAAACTAGGTCCTCCCTTACCATTCAATTCTCTCCCAAATTTGCTCTTGCCATCTTCTCTGTATACAGGGTTGTATAAAGGTGGTTCACGGCTCGTATAAGCCCCTCATTTATCATTACCATGACAACTTGGTTTTCTGCCTCTAAGACATCACCAAGACCACCAAATCCCTTCTAACCTCCAAACCCAACCGACGGTTTCCAATACTTACCATATGAAATTCCTTAGCAACCAGTGATGCTTTCGATCTGAACTCTCCTCCTTCCTTGGCTACCGTGACTCTTAAGCTTTCCTTACTTCACCATGCATTTCTGCTCGGTGTCTCCTCATTTCTTTCCTGCGCCATCAACCTTCCTGTGCATGCTTCTAGGTGACGTCATCCACCCCACAGCACCAATGCCTTCCTAACTTATCTTCACAGCCTGGAAGAGAAGCACCTCATACACCCCACCTACAGGCAGCCAAACACCCAACCTCGGTAGAACAGTCCATCTCCTTCCTCTGTACACCCCATCCTTTTCCTGACTCGTTCACTGTCAACATGTGTGTACACCCGATCCTCATCTAATATGCCGGGACTCTGCACACACGATGATGCAGAGGCCTCTTAGGAGATGCTTGCCATCATTTCCATGGTTAGAAATGCCTGCCTCTGTGCCCACACATGTGGAACAATGTGACTGCCGTGTCAGCTCCCAAGGGATGACTGAGATGTATTCATTTCACACAGGTTGTATTGTGTGAGGTCAATGGCAGAGCCACGCAGAGAAGTGGGTATCAAACAGCCAGCCAGACGTGTGGACTCGCTACGTGACTTGCTCCTGGACACTAGACACGTAGAATGATGCTGTCAAATCTGTGCCTGTTCTCCGTGACCCTGCCCTGTGTCATGGGCAAAGGTGACACTGATGTTGATTCCACCAGTGCTAGGGACCCTCTTCTCCTGGCCCTCCCTTGCTGTGCTTTCTGCTCATGGTTCCCTTCTTTCCGGGTGTGACACAGTCACACAACAGACTATCTTTCTGCCTTTCAGAAGGAAGCGGATACACAGCTGAACCTTGAAGATACTGAGCTGTGGGAAATAAGCCAATTCAAAAGACATGTGTTATATTCTTGCCATACCCGAGGGCCCTAGGGTCGTCAGACTCAGAGCATGGAATTACGTTTGTCAGGGTGTAGAGGCAGGGGAGTGCAGAGTAAGGACTTGTTTGTTTAATAAGTACAGAGTTGAAGGTGAGTGGTGATGATGGTTGAACAATACACTTTGTATCAGTCAAAATGAAGACTTTTGTAATATATTTATATTACCACATTTTTAAATGCTTCAGAGATGAGCAATGCATCATGGGGGATAGGTAAGTTGGCATGAATACTTTCACCCATGTGAGAAGAGGCGACTGCACATCAGAGATCCCCACGATGAAGAGAGCTCTAGAACCTGGAGAATGAATGCTTCCTACGGTTCTACTCTGTCTCTGTGTACTCTGAGCTAACAGCTTCACAGTGAGCAAGCTGGGAGTGGAGAGGAGAAAGTCAAAGAAGCAGACTCACAGAGAGAAGAGTGTCTTGGCTCACCTCCCAGCACAGCAGGCAATAGATAGCCCTGGACTAGGAGAGAGAAGCTTCAACTTTAATGGAATTTGAAGCTGGAGAGAAATATCCTGACGCGGGTGTATCACTAATAAGAACCGTGTTTCACAAAGCTCCAGAGGAAACAGTACGGCTGTAAGAATCATGAAGCCGAATCTAAATGCTGACTGAGAGTAAGAATAAGTAAAAGCAAATAAACTGATAAGAACCGTGAATGACAAAAAGAAACCACAATGTGTTTGTGAGGCTGTGTTGTAAAGGTTCTCAGAAAACAAGCGGAGAGAAAGAGGGATGAATGGACAGAGAGGCGACAGGCAGGTGATACAAAGATAAATAAATGATACACAGACACATAAATACCTAGGCGCTGTACAGAATTGGGTCCCCCCATTAAGGAAGCTATGACATCCCACGATCCGCCTCCTGCAAGCTGGTGGCTCAGGAAATCCGGCGGTGTGACTTAGTGTGAGTCTGAAGGTCTGTGTGCTATACACCCCATGGCAGAAGAGATGAGATGGCCCGGCTCACACAAGAAGAGCCGAAGGAGAGGATTCCCCTTTCCTCTGCCTTTGCTGTTGGCGCTGCTCCACGCTGTCTCTCCACACACTGGGTAATGCCCACCCCTCACTGGAGAGAGACTGGCTTTACTGGATCCACTGACTCGAAAGCTTTCGTCCCGCAAAACCTCTGGGCCCATGACCTGATCTAGCTGGCACATAAAATTAACCTTCACTTCGTTTTGTGGTTGAAAATTAAAATCGATTCTAATAAACTAATTTTGTAATGTTGCAAATTACATACGACGGCTTTATCTGGATTATCTACTGCTCTGTACATTTTAAGACAATAGTTTTAAAGAAAAAATAAAACATTCACTTCTACCTAAATTGTTAATAGAACATGTGCTGAATCTATTCTCATGATTTTTTTTTTTTATAAATGTGCTTTTTGGGACAAGGTTTCATGTCGCTCAGGACAGCCTCGAACTCACTATGGGACAATAGCTGGTTTTGAACTCCTGATCTGCCTCTGCTTCTGAAGTGCTGGCATTTGGAGCCTGTATCATCACATTCAGCTTTTCAATCTTTATGATAAGTTATGAGTTCCTTATCACAGTAAGTTAGGAGGACTGCTTGCCTCTTCTCCCAACTGTATACTTGGGAGAGCTGCATTACAAATGGCAGAAAGGCAGACTTCAAATCATGCCCAGTATCTGCAGCCACAAACCTGGAGGTTCAAGAATAATAGTAGAAACCACATTTGATATCTTTCTTTTTTTTTAACCCATCATGTCTTCACAGCTCTCTGAGCTAGTAAAAATAGCACTGCTTGAGATCACTGAAGTCTAATGAGTCTCCCTAAAGAGTATTTTGATACTCAGAGGGAGTCAGTGAGCACCCTGCAACGTGAGAGACTTCACAAGACTCCCACGTGAGGATCTCCCTCAGGCACACACTGCAACTGGAGATGAAACGGCATTTCAGAATCAATACAATCAAATGCATTCTCCACCCATAATATGTTTCCGAGAGGCTTCCCTCTGCACAAGTAGCCCTTCGTGTGTTCTATTGGTCACCATGTAGCTTGTGTTGCAAACCAAGATGAGCCTACAAACCCAGAAGAGTATCCCAATGAACCCCAGGTGAGGTTCTGGGGAGACAGATGCTTCTGATCAGGGAGACTCTGGTTCTCTCCTGAGCAAGCTTTCCTGTACATAGTGCTGGTATTTACAAAGGCATTTTGCAAGCTCCACTCAGAGTTACCTACCCAGGCACTTGTTAAGTGTCTATCAGAGTCTTGATAGTAAGTTGCCTTGCTCACCCAGGGAAATCACGTCTGTAAAACACATGCTCCAGCATAGGGTGCAAGACCCTTTACACTCAAGCTCTACCAATCCATGCAGCTTTTCCTCCTAGCCAGGAAGGCCATCTGTGAGCTTTGCAGCTTGTCCTCTCACAGCTCGCTGATACTGTGCTGTTGCTGTATCTCTAGCAGACCCCAGAGAAACAGCAACAATCTTACTGATATTTCAACCGATCCTAAAGCCTGGTCAAATCCCTAGTCCTTGTCTCTTGGAAAACCTTTCTCCTACTCACACTGAAAAAAAGTATCTCTTTCCCCAAACTGAAAAAAAAAAAAAACCTGATTCACATAGTCTCACATAGTATAAAACACTCCCTGTCTTCCTTTTCCTCCTGCCCAACTGGGTTGAAAATAACCTAAAACCAGAAAAGCCAATGATTTTACTTTTGAGAGCTCTCCACTGATACACATAGCAAACTGCCATAAATAATTATCAAATGAATGAACGGACAATAACAAGAACAAACACAATCACCTCGAGATGATCTCATCAAAGGCCATATGCATTTAAAATCTCAACAATGTGCTGTTTATTATAGTTCCTGTTCAAGTCCCTCAGCATAGATTTTTCTCTTCACTAGGATGTAATTTATCCCTTTGAGTGTGAATGACATTATTCATCCTAAAAATTACACTTCAGGAAAACACAGGTAATAAACACTGTGTTTCGGACAGCTATCTGTATACCAGAAACACTTGCTCATCGCTGAATAGGCCCCAGCACTGATTTCTTTGGCCTGCCTGTACTCACTCTGCCTCTGCAGGATGCCCCTCGAGACAGACGGTCTCTGCCCAAGCTTCCCGTTGTTCTTCTTTGCATTCCTTCAGTAGCTGCTCACACTTATCTCAAATCTCTCCTTCTCCCAGTTTCACATACGGGCCAACATAAGGCTTTCAACAAAACAAACACCTGACCACATGCTAATAACGCCAAGGAGAAATGGATTTCTTCTAGAACGAATTCAGTCCTGCTGCTGAAATAGATTCAAAAATTTACCTTCCAATCATTTTCTCAGATAAAATAAACTTGGTTCATTCTAGGGAACCCTGTTTTCTATACAATACACTTTCCTGCAATACGTAAGTTGGGTATCTAGCCTTGTTATAAAATATTTGAGACCTGGTTTGTAAGGAACAAACACAGACCATTTACCAGGCGTCACTAAAACATTATCCATTTGACAAAATGGATGCGTCACCTTTGGACTAATTACTCTCCCCTTCATGTTCTTTCATGATTCCGTAATGATAAATAATCTGACCATGGCATCAGAGTCTAAGAAAAATCCATTTTTTCAGGGAAAAAATATTTCTAACTATCAAAGTACCCCCACCCCACACCGTGCCTGGATTCTCACTTCCTCGTTACAGAAGCTGGTACTGAAGTGTAGACTAGGGGATCTCAAACCCAAAGGCTGTTGGGAGCCAGAGAAGAGCAGTCAATGACTAGAGTGGTGTTTGGATATCTAAATATCAGGGAGTGAGGGACACTGGGACAAAGTCCCAAGCAATGGCCTGAACCAAGGAGACACTCCACTTCATTCTAGCCCATGCGAGCTCCATGTCCGACCCTTCTCCATAGGGGCTGGAAATCGGGATTTATTTTGGGATATCACTTAAGACTCAACATTTTGCAGCCTCGAACTTAGGTGCTCTTTTGATTTCCTCCTAATGTCAAATTATCTGTTTTCTCCTTGATGTTTATTTGATAAGAAAGAAATTTTGCGTTTTGCCCATCTTTCAGTACACTTTGGCTGAAAGAAGCCAGGGAAAACATGACGAAGATAACAACACTCCGGAGGCAAAGTCAAGAGGTCGTCGTTTGCCTTAAAAGCCCTGTGGCTTCAGGCAGGTGGATCAACTTCTCCGAACCAAACATCTCATCATCTATAAGATAGAAATGACTCTTCTACCTGATCAGGTCATCCATCATGTTACTGTTATGAAATCAGGTTAATAGGAGCATGTCTGAACGCTAAAGCACCAATCCATTCTCAGGAATGATCGCTGCATTGTCTGTCTTCCCAAAGATCAATTAGAAGAAAAGCAAAACAGTATTGGGGGAGGCAGGCCAGCACTTATTACAAAAAAGAAAAGAGAGAAATCCTCAGGAATTTGGGTAGGGGTCAACAGTTACCCTGCTGTTAATGTGTCTAAACCTCCATGTTTATAGTTCAGACAGAGTCTTGGCTTCTTTTACAGACCTTGGCACTGAGACCGCCCATCTCAGTAACCAAGCAGTCTTCAATCCAAGATCTCTAGATGCTGCAGGATATCTGACTGCAATCTTTCAACTCGGGATTTAGAACGACTCGAAAAGACTTATTATACGTGATGAGATCCACATGCTGTCACGAGGCCTGAATAATTTCCCTAACTCGGGGCAGATGGAGTTTGCCACCCAATGGGCTGTGACTTCAGCCTCTGGCCCCTCCCACTTTGAAGTTGAATCCGGAAGTTTCGGTTCTATCCAAATCCCCTTCTGGGGGTTCTAGATTTGTTACTCCCAACTGTTCTAAGGAATGTCGCCACTAAGCACAGATAATCCTCCGTCGTCTCCAGTTAACCATGGGAACAGCTAAGCAAAGCCGCCGTCTACTCCTAAGGCGCCTCCCTTGGAACAAGTCCTCCGGCTTCTGTACGCCAGTCACTTCGTGGTATAAATTAACCAAGACCTACATTAAGAGTCATGGATCAAAAACCCATTGCCTTTGTTCTTGAGATCTCAGTAGTCCTCATTGTCTCTATGTTTTTTTCCCAAGACGGTTTTATCCCAGGCTTTTTCAAACCCAGGTCAGCTGGCCTTGGTGAGTTCCTGGTAGAAAATCCCCATTGTCTCCGTGTGTGGGTGCACCCCTCGCGTTCCTGAGTTCCTTGCTCGTGCTCACTCTCCTTCGTCTCCTGATTTGGACCTTGAGATTACTGTCCGGTGCTCCTTGAGGGGGACTTGACTGGGGGAGGGGGAGGGAAATGGGAGGCTGCGGTGGGGAAAAGACAGAAATCTTAAATAAATAAATTAATTAAAAAAAAAGAAGAGAACAGCACAAACAGAAAAAAAAATAAAATAAAACAAGGGTTCACTGCTTTAAAAAAAATAATAATAAATATAATGAATCTAAAAAAAAAAAAAAAAAGAGTCATGGAAACAGCTTAGACCAGAGTCGGGCGGTATTTTTTATGGGAAAAAGGAGTATCTATGACAGGCTTTATAGGTCACAGGACGTATGTCACAACTGTCACAACTATTCTGTATGATCACATGACATCAGCCAGAGATAATACTTAAATGCTATGGCATAGCAAGAACAAATTAACCTTTCACTATAAAAACATGAGAGACTCATAGTGTGTCCCCTCTTCGCTTAGACTCTTCTATTCATCCCACCTAAAGTGATCTACTGAAGGATCAGGTGACAGTCAGCTGCTGCTGCTGAATTGTTGCCCTGAAAATGGTTGCCAAATAGAACTAACAAAACACTACAAAACGTTCTACAAAGGGACATAATTCTCTTCTCCAAGCTAGCCTAGTGGCTGTTTCATCTCCCACTTCCCCAGAGAGGAAACGAAAGACAAATTAGCAAGCTTAATGAACTGTCTCACAGAAACGCAGGCGTGAGCACGGGCAGAGACACCCCAGCTTTCACGGCCTCTCTCCCGTTTCCACCAAAGCAGGCAGCTACCCCTGTACACATGCAGAGATTTCCAGACGCCTCTGAAATTCCGGGGCCCGTCTGAGATTGGATATGCTCACTATTCTTTCACTAAGTAAGTTTCATCATCATAAGTATCTTTAAGGTTTAGTTGAAATGAATATCGTCGGAAAATGAAAGAAAACCTGGGGCTAAATTCCATTTGCCATCTTCTCAGTTTCGATTAAGACTATAAATTTCACTTATACACTTTTTCCAGAAGAAATCAGTAAGGCGATAACAGGCCCATTTCTGATGCAATACACGGTTTTAGATATGATAAGTCATTTTTCTGGTAGTTTTATTGGTTCTCAGTAGACACGTTCATCTTTTTCTTGTAGTTAATTTGAAATGCAAATAACTTTTACAAATAACTTTTAGCACCCTGTAGTATGGACGACCCTTCAGAACAACTATTAAAATGAAAGAACCCCATTATTTAAATGAAAGAACCCCATTATTTAAAAAATGCAAATACTTCACAAGAAGAACTTGTAAGCATAGTGCTATTTCTATTGGGCATCTGATAAAGCATACTTAAGCATGCTATTTTATTTTTTTTCTTTCTTTCTTTATTTATTTATTTAAGATTTCTGTCTTTTCCCCACCGCAGCCTCCCATTTCCCTCCCCCTCCCCCAGTCAAGTCCCCCTCCCTCTTCAGCCCAAAGAGCTATCAGGGTTCCCTGCCCTGTGGGAAGTCCATGGACCACCCACCTCCATCCAGGTCTAGTAAGGTGAGCATCCAAACTGCCTAGGCTCCCACAAAGCCAATACGTGCAGTAGGATCAAAAACCCACTGCCATTGTTCTTGAGATCTCAGTAGTCCTCATTGTCTCTATGTTTTTTCCCAAGACGGTTTTATCCCAGGCTTTTTCAAACCCAGGTCAGCTGGCCTTGGTGAGTTCCCGATAGAAAATCCCCATTGTCTCAGTGTGTGGGTGCACCCCTCGCGTTCCTGAGTTCCTTGCTCATGCTCTCTCTCCTTCTTCTCCTGATTTGGACCTTGAGATTTCTGTCCGGTGCTCCAATGTGGGTCTCTGTCTCTGTCTCCTTTCATCGCCTGATGAAGGTTAATATTCAGGAGGATGCCTATATGTTTTTCTTTGGGTTCTCCTTCTTATTTAGCTTCTCTAAGATCACGTATTAGAGGCTCAATGTCCTTTGTTTATGTCTAGAAACCAAATATGAGTGAGTACATCCCATGTTCCTCTTTTTGGGTCTGGCTTACCTCACTCAGGATAGTGTTCTCTATTTCCATCCATTTGCCTGCAAACTTCAAGAAGTCCTTGTTTTTTATTGCTGAGTAGTACTCTAATATGTATATATTCCATACTTTCTTCATCCATTCTTCAATTGAAGGGCATCTTGGGAATATACCCAAGAGAGGCCTTATCATACAACAAAAGTATATGCTCTACTATGTTCATAGCAGCACTGTTTGTAATAGCCAGAACCTGGAAACAAGCATGCTATTTTAAATGGGTTTTTTTTCTTAATGTTGAATGTGTTTTTTATAAAATAAATTCCACACCCTTGAAGCCATGGCCAGTCCCTGCTGAGGGCTCTCTCCCTTATCTGAGCACTGCCATCTATGGTGTTAAAAGCAATTTATTTTCAAACATTTTAAGATAACCAACGTCTCTCATTATAAATTAACCATGAGATATAAACAGAAAGTTAATAAAAGGAGTCAAAAGCGTTCTTTGTCTCCACCAATTCACATACCTTTAGCTACCAAGCCATAGAAAGTAAAGCATGTTTAGATTTAAAAAAATAAATAAACCCACTGGAAGGTACCCGTTTTCACAGTCTGCCTAACCACTACACTGACTAATGAAAAACAAACCTCCCGCGAGCTCAGCAAAGCAAGATTTGTTCTCTGATAACAAGCTGGAAGGGGCGCAATATTAAATACAATGGATAATCTCGTTCCGGTTTACTTCTCTCGGAGGGATATGAAAGATGCAACCGATAGGGGGAAATCAGAACTGAGAAGCACAGAGCAGCTTTAACCAGTGGCTGTGCTGGTCGGGGTCAACGCTATGTCACATGCAAATTTACTCTCAACTCATCCTTCTGTAATGTTTTGTCCATTGGTGCAGTAGAGCCACGGTTACAACAAGGGCTAAAGGATGCAGAGCCCTGGAGTATGGCCCAAAGCTGTGACTCCAATCTCCCAAGCAACCAAACTTCTGTCTTCAGAGAGCTATTATTAGTCTACCCACATCCTTAAAGGCCTCATCGCCAGGCTATAATTCCTTTGAAATAATATTCTTTTTTTTTCTCCTATCTTCAGTGCCTAGCAAAGGGTCTGTCAATGAGAATACCAACATTCCATCCTTCCCAAACGCCAACTTCTATGCCAATTGGCCTTTTACAGAAAGTGCTTCTTTGCTCCTCGAAGCAGCCTGCTAGCGAAAAATTTTTAAATGATTAAAAAAAAACCTATTAAGTCATATATTTGTAAATTATACCTTAAGTGAAATGAGAGGTTCGTTCTTGCAAGAATGTCTTGGGAAGCACATTTATTATGCACACACACTCACACACAAGCAATGGTTAAGGCCCATGGCAGATAGGAAGTGGTATATTAAAGTTTCTACACATTCAAATATCCATAACTGAGTATTGCCCAGAACAGCTTTCCAACTTCCATAAAACTCTGGAAACAGAATTTACTTTAAGTTGAGGAGGAATAAGAGCCGGTCTGGTGCCGGATGAAACAGAATGACATCAAAACTCAGAAGAAAAGAAAAATTAACTTCCTAGAATATATAGAAAGATTTAAAGACGGTTAAAGGTCCGCCTTTTTATTTCTCATCCGCGAGCTCCCAGCTGACCTGTGATCTCTGGGCTTATGCACTCAGACTGGACAGACAGACATCATTAGATATGGAAATTATATGAACACAGAAACAAAGTTTGAGCGGGCCCTCTTCCAGTACACCCCCTTTTATTTAATATTGTCATTTTGGGTTCCATATATGCACTTAACCAAAGCTAATCCCTTTTTATGTAAATGGAGACAAATCAAATTTATTTGTTGATTTGGGATTGGATTAATGATACTCTTACATTTCCAGAGTTAAAGACAAACTATGCATCTGATTAAACCTCTACTTCTGGAGAGAAAAGAATATAATGATATTTAAAATTAAAACAACTTTATAAAGTTGTCTTTCTAAAAGGGATCTGCATCTTTGGATAAGAACATAAATGGACAGCTCTCTAAGCAAACGTGTGAGTCTGTCAATAAATGCTACCAGGACCTCATGGTTTCGAAGCTGCGACTTTGGATGAGACAGTCGGTCTATCTTTAGTGGTTAAACTGTGACAAATGTATCAGAAGGGCCTAGCAGAGCTGCTTTCCCACAGTATGGTCCAAACTTTGATCATGTCTCTACTTTGGAAGGTCTTTCTCTACGGGATTCTTTCAGTGATTGGTGCAGATAAAATCATTCTGGAATATGGAAGTTTCTTTCCACAATGATAAGCATTTCAAGTTCTCATACCCTTCTCTCCCCACTGACCATCAAAATCTGCCTACTAAAAACAGGGCAAGTGTCAACATGAATTGCTTATAGACTATCCTTGCAGATATGGACAAAGAGGCAAAAGAGGAAAAAAGAAAAAGAAAAAGGGGTGGAAGAGAAAGAGAGAGAGAGAAGAAGAAGAAGAAGAAGAAGAAGAAGAAGAAGAAGAAGAAGAAGAAGAAGAAGAAGAAGAAGAAGAAGAAGAAGAAGGGAGGAAGGAAGGGAAGGAGGGAGGGAAAGAAAGAAAGAAAGAAAGAAAGAAAGAAAGAAAGAAAGAAAGAAAGAAAGAAAGAGAGAAAGAAAGAGAGAAAGGCTTAGAATTGCTTATCCTTGAGAACTTTCCCATCAAGAATTTAGCCAGGGCAAGCAAGTAGGTAAACCAGGTGTAGTTTTCTCATTTTTCTGGGTCTGATGTTTTCTTATTTACTATATCTTACAATATGAATTTGTCTTCAAATGTTTTCATATAATTTCCTTGATATTATTTGCTACACGTTAGTAACTAGAAATCAGCCATGATTCCCCCAACATCTTGACCACCAAGAGACAAGTAGGTCTTAATTAAATGTCTTACTTAACATTGGAGGGTCATGGCTCCTCATCTGAGATTCTGTAATGAAACAGTGCTGGTTAGATCGACTGTAGACGGATGGAGCTTTGGGATATTTGAGGATTAGTGAACCCAATTTGTAATGTTTGCAAAGGAAAGGGGGAAAGGGGAGGTTTAACTTTACTTGATCTTTCACCCGACAACACCACTAAGAATCATTTTTTCTTGTATTATACATGGAACATTTATCCTCCGGGTCTCAGGGCCGCCTCCTCCCTGGATATTGCTCTCTGGTCACTCATCCTGGCAGAGGCTGAACCTGCTTCATTTATCAACTCCATTACCCTGTCTAACTTCCCCAGTAGAATGCATTGCTACTGACACTTCAGATATTACGGTATATTTTAAGATTCATTTTAAACTGGAACTGACGCGTGAGATCTCCTCAACGCTTGCTTGCTGTGGGATAGTTGCACGCTACGTGAAGACGTGTCACTGTGATTGGTTTACTAAAAAGCTGAACAGCCAATAGCAAGGCAGGAGAGGTTAGCCTGGACTTTGGGCAGCGAGGGGAAGCCCGGTGTGCTGACTTTGCCAGCGAGACAGGCAAGTCGGACTCACAGTACCCAAGAGAGGTAAAGAGTCACGTGGCAAAAAGGAGACGAATAGAAATGGGCTAATTTAAGTGATAAAATCTGGAAGCAAGCCTACGCTAAGGCCAAGCTTTCATAGTTAATAGCAAGTCTCGGTGTCATTATTTGGGGACTGGCGACCCGAGGAAAATCTGCCAAGAAAGTCCAGCGACACTCGCTAGTATCATTTTATCGGCGAATATCGCCTTGCCTATCCATTCCATCGTTCTAAGACACAGACAGGAAGGGGGGCAATTTCAGTCTCGGTGTTTGGGCTTTTTCCAGGCAAAATTATGTACAATCCCAGAGGACCCCAGAAGCCGGATGTTCTCTAAGTACATAACAAATAGTATTCACTCTGGGAGGACCATAGGTCAGGGAAAAGGAAAAGCAATATGTCCAAACAACAACTAAACAAAACACTAACCACTTGAAGAACTGCTCAGATCTGAGCAGGAAATATGAAATCGGGGCTACAGGGCAATAAATAGTGATAAATGTAAAAAGAAAAAGATTGAACAAGATAATAGGCTATGGGCTGGAAATACAGCCTAGTCATAAAGGGCTTTCCTAACATGTGAAAAGTCCATGTTAGATCCCCAGCACAAAAATATAATAATATACTACAACGTAAAATGCAACCCAGAGTACACACTGCTAAACTCTCACCTCTGGCTGTGAGTGGGAGAGACTGGTGAAGCCTTCAAAATAACTGATAATAGAGTCGGGCCTAACAGTGTGTAGCACGTTCATTTGTGGAGTTGAATGGAGGAAGTCGGCTTCAAAAGAGAGCAAAGACCGGGGGGGGGGGGGGGTGAGAGAACGTTAAAGGAACGGTACCGGCAAAGGCACAATATACCCTGAACTTCAAAAACCCACTAGAGACAGGTTGTATAAAAAGGGGCATGGCCAGGGTCAAGCCTCAGAAAAAGTGAGCTGTCAGGGGCAGGGGCAGCGGAATAAATGGACGGGAACAGAGCGGTCAAAGCAGAGTGGGGGCTGGAGTAGAAACCAGTGGTAGATATGGAAGGAACCTTCAAAGTTAAAAAAAAGAAAACACCAAAGTTCCCCAAAGCTCCCCGGAGGGGTGGAGGACACCAGGAGAACTCCGACCGCTGAGCCCGAAGCGGCAGCCATGGCGCCTGCGTGGGTCTCTGCTAGGTCCTCTGCACATATGTTATTGATGTTGGCTTGGTGTTTTTGTGGAACTCCTAACAGTGGGAATGTCTCTGACTCTCTCTCCTGCTCTTGGGACCCTTTTCCTCCTACTGGGTAACCTCACGCAGCCCTGATCTGAGGGTGTGTGCCTAGTTCTGTTGTGGCTTATTATACTGTGTTCATTTCCTATCCCTGGGGGGCCATCTTTGTGGAAATCCTGACAGGACGCTGAAGGGGCCATATATGGTTGAGGGTGATGTTGCAAAATCAAAATCACCAGGAATGCTGTCTACACCATGTAAGAAGTAGATATTTGGTAAAAACCTCTTTGTTGCTATTTATAACCCAGGCTATAAATATGTAAAAACAAAAATAATAGTGTGTGCCTTACTACCTAAAATCTAAGAGAGGTCACAGCAGTTTCTATAACTTAAGTCCTCTGAAGCAAACAAGAAAAAGTAAGGTATGTATCACCAACAAGTCAGAAAAGTCTTAGTATAAACCCCTATCTTCACAATTTTCAAGATAAAAAAGGACGAATTACTAGTGAAAGGTATTTTCTTTTAATTTTTTCCTTGTTCGGGAGCCTCAGCAAAATCAGCCTTACAAGGGCATTCTCTATGAGCCTCTCAACCACTTAAGGAAATCCAACAAGGTCCCCATCTCTTGGGAAGAAAAGAAATCATTCCTCACAACTTCCACTTGGCATCACCTTTCTTTGAGGTAGAAGACCGCCATACCAACTTTATCTTGGAAAGACTTTTTTTCCAAGAAATGAGAGTTCTGAGTTTTCCAGATATTGCGAAACCACTGCTGTGCTTGCATTTCTCTGACCGAGCCTGGCAGCCTGCCTTCAAGACATGGTACTCGGCATGTGTCCTTGTGGCACAGCTCCCAGGTCTTAGAGTCGTTTAGAGTCGTGCGAAGCAGGGGCTTTTTTCTTTCTGAAGAAGTGTTCACTTTCAGATTAGAGGCTTCCATGAACTAAATCATCTCTTTCTCCTTGTCAGGAGATCAACTGGAGCCCAGGGGAAATATATATAGTTATAGATGATCTTAACGATGCAAATGAATTTGAGAGTATATTTCTGATCATTTATTTTTTTATTTATAACAATATGGCAATGATTTAATGCAACCCAGTGTGGTTAGTTTGAATAAGAAGCCCCCTCCAGTAGGTTCAGATGTTTGAATTCTTGGTCCCCAGTGGGTGGGACTGTTTCGGTGAGGCTTAGAAAGTGTGACCTTGCTGGAGGAAGTGTGACTCTGGGGGCAGGCTTTAAGGTTCCAAAGCCATGCCCGGTTTGCTCTCTCTGCTTCCTTCTTATGGTTGGAGGTGAAGGCACTGAGTCGCTCCTGCTGCCATTCCTGCGCCGTGCTCCCACCATGACGGTGGTGGACTCCTCCCTCCGGACCTGTGAGCTCCAGTAGACCATTTCCTTGTATGGTTGCCTTTGTCTTTCCACAGCAACAGAAAAGCAGCTGGGAAGCCATGCAGTCAACTGAGGGCAGATAACACAGGCAACTTTTGCTGAGTTAAATGCCTAAACGTTGTCCCAATGTCTCTCAGAAGCGTAAAGCTGCTTGAGCTGAATTGTTCAGACTACGGATGATAAATGATAAATGTTCAGACTACGGGTTGGAGAAAATGCAAAAGGTAAACAGAGTAAAAATCCAGAGACCTGATACTTTGACAACCACCTTGCCTGATGTGTGTCTATAAACTATGCATGTGGGATTATGGGAATGCAATAGGATGTAAGGTGGTTAATGACCAAGTCCCTGCTCACCCCATGGTCCTTTGCGCTTTCCTCCTCGGTCCATGAAACAGCCCATGATGCACCATTCCGTAACTCCCTCTAGAGCAAGAAACAAGTAAAGTATTTCACAGATATTCGGTACTTGTTTCTCTCTTCTGTCTATGCAGTAGATACACATGTTCCTTCCCAGGGTTCCTCCCCCATTCTGGACTCTGTCTTCCCCATGCAGAAGCTGAGGGCTCTACTTCCTCACAGGTGGGGTCCCCACACCCGAGAGGCCACTTCTCCTCCTCAGTTTCCTTCTCATCTGTAGCACAAGGCCTCACTGGATAAATATAAGTAAATAAAAAAATAGTATTAAGTGACAGCTACTGGAAAAATAAAAGTTACAGATATGACTGAAGAATGGAGGGCTTCTCATTTATTTTTATAAAGAAAAGAAAATGCTAGATATAAGGAGTTGGCCTTGCTGAAAATATGACCTGAGTATTGAAGGAGCAGCATAAAACATTTCGTAACAATTAATATAGCATAAGCATCAGATACATATATAGCACTTGATTTTCTAAGAGTATAAAAAGATTTAAGTATTAAATTTAGATGTAGGAAATAAAAGAAGAATCTATTAAGCATAAAAATACAAATAACTAAATATGAAGAGTGGCATAAACTTCATCTGTTTAATATATTCCACTTCCTAGATGCTGCTAAATGCTATGGGAAAACAAAAATGGAACCCAATAGAACCCTTAGCTCAGAAAGGGCAAAGTTAAGTAAAGTATTATGCCATAAGAAGAACAATAAGTAAGTCATCTTGAACTTTTTACATAAAAAAATCGGCAAACCAATTTATCAAAATATCATTTTAATATATACTCAGATTTTAGTGAGATATCTTATATACTCTGGCACTGTAAGTCTTCAGAATTTAGTGTATGTTCTACAAATTTATGCTAGCCACACTTTAATTGCTCAAGAACCTCCTGCAGTTGAGATATATTTATGTATATATATTACAATATATCATATCAGAACACGCAGCTATGGCTTATCTGTAAGAATAAACTAAGATACTCAGTATACAAACGATCCCCTAATCTCTGTATCAAAAACATATTCCTTGCATAAATTAAATGAATCTCACAGGTTGGCATGAGGTGCTGACCACCACAGTCGCCTGTGAACCCAGGCTCAGTTACCTCAGTACATCAACACAGTTAACAGTGAAGAAAAACAGGAGTTGAGCCATATCAAATGATTCCACCCCAAAAATGACCTGCATCGCTTCTGTTTATGTTTTATTGATCAAAGAAAGTAGCATAATACAGATATCAGGAAGCAAAATTTTCCCATTTGACCGCAAGACTGAAGGCTGGAAACGTTTGCCGTTCCAACACCAGTGATCATCACAAGGACGAAGCAAACATCGTGAACCAAGGACAGAAAGAAAGATGGATGACAAACGGGAAGAGGTGTCCAGACCCTCTACAGGGAGGAAATGACGAAGAAGCCATGAGCAAGGACAAGACAGCAGTGATGGAGACGATCCCATGATCAGGGCCTCCTGGAACTACCTTACATGTGCAGAGGATGATCCTAACTAATTAACTTGATGAGTCAGGCATTTAGCTCTGCTATAGACGTCAAATCAGCAGACACAATAAAAAATGCAGACTACAGTATATGCTGAATTCACAGGCACGTTTTAAGTGTAGTTCTACGTTAATGGTGCTTTTAGACCATTTACTCCGGGGCTGGTGACATGGCCCAGAGGATAGTAGCACTTCTGTTCTTCCAGGGGACCTGAGTTTAGTTCCCAGTACCCATGTTGCACAGCTGACAACCACCTGGAATCCCAGCTCCAGCAGGTCCAACACCCTCTTCCAGCCAATGAGGGTACCCACACAAATAGTGTATTTTCACACACACACACACACACACAGAGAGAGAGAGAGAGAGAGAGAGAGAGAGATGACAGAGAGAGAGAGAGATATCAAAAAAAAAGTAAAATAAACCATTCATTCATTTTGAGTTTTAAACTCTGGAACAGTAATACAACCTATTCTGGGGTCTTAGAAAATGGGAGATAGGAACAGTCACAGTGACTAACAACACCTTTACTGTTTTCTAGACCCTCTAAGAGAACAAACGTGAGCGTGGACCCTCACGTCACAGGACACTTTCAGTCCCTAAGTGGTACCCTGTGCTGCCACCGAGAGGCCACTTTGTTAGAAAGCCTCCTTTCCTCGCGTAGCCAGGGGCACTTGGGGACGTGCCGACTCTATCTGGAAATGTTTTAGATATTATACAACTGTGAGATTATTAGAACCTGAAGGAACCAGGAATGGTAGCACACACATGATCCTCACCCTTGGGAGGGAAAGGCGGGAGGATCATGAGTTCAACGCTGGTCTGCACTGGGCTACATTGAGAGACCCTGTAGAAAGAAGAACAAAGCCTCAAGGAATAAAGGGCTGGTGGATGTCATCGTGCCAAGAAGACCTCGTGGGAAGCAACGGTCAATCGGTCACCATTGTCTATGCAAGCCCTTGCCTCAGTAATGTAAACTTAGAAAAACAACATTTTTCACCTTGTAAAGCATCTGATTTGCCATACCTTACAGAAAACACATTCTGTCAATCATCAAAGAAAGCCTATTACATTTTTTTTAAAGCAACCTGTAGTACTTCTCATCAAATCCACCACTATCCCCCAAATCATACTCTCAACCAGAAACCAGGGTAACAATTCTCTACTAACCCTGGAAACGGTACAGGCACTAATACATAATCCAGGAACACAAGGGATGATCTGAAGAGTGCCCACTGACCCACTGTGTTAACAAAGTGTGTCTTCTCCTGCCAGTCACTCCTGTCAATGACACCTTATTCCCAAACTGGTTTCACACAAAGACCAAATTTTAGGTGCTTACTAAGCAAAATCCTTTATTATAAAAAAAAATTGTGTGGGAAGTTGTTTCACACTATCCAAAAGCACAAAGAAAATCAAACCCATGTTGGCATACCACTACCTAAACTCTCTAAAATCCAAAATAATGAGTAAGTGCTAACAAAGGCACAGGGAAACTTAGATCACCTGCCCACTGTTGATGAGAACGTAAAGCAGGGCACTGAAGACTGAAAAGAAATCCCACACGAGCTCAGAACTGAGTATAACAAAGGGTTATCTATTTAGGGGTAGGCTCACAGATCACAGTCCTCTCTGCTCGAAGGGGAAACGGCAACCAAATCCCACAGCCTCAAGAGAGAGGGACCTGCCTTACACTGGCATTTATAGTATAAGAGGCCACGCCCAAGTAGGCAGGTGACTTGAAGGCTACTGGCTGTAGGAATTCCTACAGCAGGCACTTGGTGTGAGAAATAGTACGTCCTTGCCTCAAAATGTCACTGGTAGAATTACTGTAGGATCAGACATTTTCATTATGGGGGGAGGGGGGGTACCTGAGTGAGATGAAAATGTATGTCCATACAAAACTCACACATGAATGTCCACAGCAACATATTCAAGATAGAGAGTAGAAAACACCTAAATGTTCAGCAATTTGACAGGTTCACAGACAAAATGTATCAGGCAACATTATTCAGCACAGGGGGGAAAAAAAGATAAATGTCCATATACAATATAACATGGTCAAACCTTCCAAACCCTATGCTGAGTGGAACGAGCCAATCATAAAAGACCGCTGGCATGCATCCATTTATCTAAAATGCCAAAAGCTTTACAAAAAGGAGATTAGTGAATTGGGAGGGGGGGAACGGGAGAGCGGCCAGCACTGTGGTTCTATGAATGTTAAGCTCGGCACACCTGTCTTTGAAACACATCCAGGGAACGTCGTGAGGCTATACAAGTGAACTGCTTGCAAGCAACTCTAGTTTTAGTCGTGGAGAAATAGAAGCAGGGAGCTAAGTTAGCACGCTGGCCGTAAAGTCTGCCGTCCAACGTGATTCAGACCGCACCCTTACCTGCCTAGCTGGCAGCCAAAAGACGAGACTAGGAGTTCCCAGCCGAGACGTCCCCAAACCTCGGCTGCTCTGCTGACATTTTAGAGAGCACTTCCACAAACCTCTCCGTGGATTCTCCTTGTCCTGGTCTCTGGATTGGCCTCCTTGGGCCACAGCTTCTGGGCTTTAATGTGACTTTCTGGGTGTAGCAATCTGGGTGTAGCAATCCCGAGACCAAAATGTCATCTAGTCTAATCTGCTTAAACGTCGTGAGGCTTAAGGAGATACCAGGAGACAGTTTGACCTGGGGGCCCGCGGAAAGCAGGAAATCGTTTCTGGATCTTGAAATTCTAAAGCATAATATAATGCGCAAAAGCGGTGTCTACAAAGGTAAATCAGACTTGCAAATTACCTTGAAGTAATGTCACTGAATACTAAATAAAAGATGATTAAGCCCAATCGTGGTTATGCTCACTAGAAGCTATTCAGGCAAATAACACCACCAGTGGGGAGCAGTTAGAGAATAGTAGTGTTGGAAAGAGAGTAGGTCTCACAAGAACGGGGTGTGGAGGGGGGGGGGCTGAAAGACAACCGTGATAGCTACAGCTCTTCGGGCTTGACTGGATCCAGACTTTGGGATGCATGAAGAAGCATATAGTTCCTTTCCACACTCCCTTTCTCAAACAAAACACTCGAAAATACAAAGGCATTACACAGTTCAGCATTTAAAGGGCACGGATGTTTATTATAGGCCTGGTGGCACGGGGCTGTAATCCCATCACTGCGGACAGTGGAAGGAGGATCAGGGATTCAAGTCAGCCTGGGCTGCAGAGTGAGACTTCAAATATCTCCGACTGAATGTGGCGGCTCTGGACATCAGCCATCCGCTCAGGGCTGCAGAAAGTAATCCCAATATTGACATAGTCCATCAATCAACAGACCACTTTCCATTTTAATTTATATATGTTTAAGGGACAGATGATAATAAGAAAGGCAATAAAGGGGCTGTGAATAATATCTGCAGATTATTCTGAAGACATTGTATGTTTTATAATTTATTTTTGCTCAGGAAAATAATCGCAGCTCTCCAGAGTGAAACCAGGAAGTTCAGCAGGTCAAGTTCAGCTACACGTTGAGCGTGAGGCCACCAGGACTCTACAAATATCAAAGCTTTATAGCCAGGAGAGGCGGCTCATGCCTATAATCCCAGAACTCAGGAGCCTGTGGCAAAAGAAGGGCTTCTGGAAGTTCAGGGCCAGCCTGGGCTACATGAGTTCCAGACTACACAAAACTATAAAATAAGAACTTATCATTACAAAAGGGTTTCAGTTACTGTGCTCTATGCTGTATATAAATGTCAAGAATCATTCAATTACTTCCATTATTTAAGTACGAATAATTTAGGCTTCTAATCAGAACGTGCAGTTTAACTGAAGCATCCTTCACCAAGCCGGCTGATTTATGTTCCACGAACACAATCCGCTTCTTGTTACTTTCCGCCTTTTACCTGAGTCGAAGAGGCAGGAAACATCTCGGTCTTTGTTCCCCGCGAAAGCTCCATTATCCCGTCGCTGCAGATCAAAAATAACCCTGAGGTCTAAAGCTTCCTCCCAAAACCACCTCTTAACACACAGTCTATTATCCGCCTGGAGGAAAGGGATGTTCACTGCAGTGGCCCCGGGGACGAAGCTTGTTCTGTGTCTGAGCCAAGAGTCTAGCTCTGAACGGAGTGGGATAAAGACTCTCCTAAGGCCCACGGCCAGAGATTTACGGACGTCGCTAAGGAAGGCATTTTTAAGGGTAATATTTCAAGAAAGAGGATGTATAAACGAGCAACTGAGCAGACTCGAAGGAAAACAAGTGAGCGGCTACAGCTAATGATAAGATTCAGAGGTAATAGAAGGAGGAAGTGAGAGGAGACAATTCTAAGACAGGAAACCTAGAGCAAGCATATGCTTCCCAAGTAGAAAAGTAACCCTGGGAGGGCACACAGCCAAGCCTGTGTGTGTGCACTCACTTCTCCCCCTACGGCCCACGCTCCACTCTCAATGACCTTTATACCGCATAGTCACATGAACCCAAAGAGTTAGAAACACCTTTTATACCAAAATGACTCTTCAGATTTCCACTCGGGGGAAGGGTAACACCGAAAACGTTCTTGCAGAAACGGAACGCGGCATCTTGAACTTTATACATTAATTTACGATTATTATAAGCTAGTATAGTATTGATTTAGATTAATAAAGTAAGACCAAACGCCAAGTTCCAAAACAAAATGTGGAAGCATCCCAGAATACTTCTGGAGCTCCGGGTCTGGTGGAGCATAAATTTATAATTGAATACCCTTTGCCAAGAAACTGACAGAGATTCTAATATTCCTGAATTACTTCATGAAGGATGACTTCTGGAGAGGCCATATTAACGCTAGCCATCTGAAATACATTTTTAAAGGCAGGGTAGGGCATGTTTGCAAACCGTGTGCTTGATGGAATTAATTTCCAAGGCCCTAGGGGCAATTTATATACATTTTGTTGGGAAAAAAAAGAACCATAGCATATTAACATGAACATGAACATGAAGACGAGGGAAGATGATGTGGCTGACCAGACATGTGGAGCTGTTAAGAGGACAAAGGTACTGTTGGCCAGGAAATTCCTTTACCCTCCACTGGTCGCACACATACAAGACTCCTGGATGTCATCCTTCCCACAGGTCCCCCATCAAAATCTACTTGCAAGATAGCACAACGCCACCGCTTTGTCACCGGGACACGTGAAGCCATGTATTGATGCTCTTGGTGTCTGCTGCATGAACGCCCTGCCCCACTGTGAAATACAAGGCTTTCTCTTGTTGGACTATGTGTGTGTGCGTGTGTGTATGTGTGCATAGGTGTGTATGTGTGTGTATGTATGTGTGTGTGTGCATATGTGTGTGTATGTATGTGTGTGTGTGTGAGTGCATATGTGTGTATGTATGTGTGTGTATGTATGTGTCTGGGTGTGTGTGTGTGCATATGTGTGTATGTGTGTGTGTGGGTGCATATGTGTGTATGCGTATGTATGTGTGTGTATGTATGTGTCTGGGTGTGTGTGTGTGTGCATATGTGTGTGTATGTATGTGTGTGTGTGTGAGTGCATATGTGTGTATGTATGTGTGTGTATGTATGTGTCTGGGTGTGTGTGTGTGTTGCTGGGCACGGAACCTAGACTACTGCACACGCTGGGCCAGTGTTCTGCACCGAGAGACATCTCCAGACCCCTTTGTCATTTTCAGCCAGGATGATAAAGTTGGTACAGACACTTAGTAGCCAGTCAGGAAAGGATCAAACACTTGAGAGCCTGAAGAAAGAGTTCATGCAGCTCTTACAGAGGACTTGTGTTTAGTTCCCAAGTGGACCTGACGCCTGTGGCCTCTGAGGGCACCTGCACTCACATGTCCATACATTGACACGGACAGACAGACACATGCAAAACTCACAAAATTTTTTCAAGTCCCTGTAGGATCCCTGAAACTCATCGAGGTAAAGGCACTAAATGAGCTACCTATAGGGACCACTAGAGACAGACGGTGAGCAGTAGAGATAGACGGTCAGCACTGTGCTGGACATAGGGACCACTAGAGATAGATGGTCAGCAGTGTGTTGGACATAGGGAGCACTAGAGATAGACGGTCAGCAGTGTGTTGGACAGGGCCGGAATCCCACCCTAAGGCCAGGGGACAGTTTCTATTTGCCAGATAGAAACCACTGGATGTCCTAGCCTGGTCCTATCTAGGTTTGTGCTTTCTGATGAAGACTGTGAAGTCAATAGGGAAGAGTGAGAGAAACCCCAGGACACGTAATGCAGAGGTGTGGCAGTACGTGTTTAAACCAGGCAGTGTTGAGTAGAAGGTCACCAGCAGAGTGATGGCCCCTGGGCTGGGAGGTTTAAGGTGGACTGTAAAGTGGACGACTGAGTGTATGACTTGATTTCCTGAAATAGCGCTGTTCTAAGACACTGGGGGAATCTGATGGAGAAGAAGAGAGGCCAAGAGCCGCTGGAAGAATTAGAGAAACACACTGACCATGGGACCATGCTGTCAATAACAGAGTTACCCTAGGCTGTCCTGACTCGGGTTTCAGGGAGGACTTGTCACTCCGCTAACAGACAAAAACATAGTCATATCAGCCCTCGTAAATCAATCATGAGCGCTCAATACACAGACCAATTAAGTTTGGTCAGCCAAAAGACACCCACAGTCTTCAGGCTTCCTAACTGTCTTGATGGGCCATTACAGTTGTACCGGAAGACAATCAATCACGCAATCTACAGGGTTTTGATTGACTCCACGTTCCTTGGTAACATCCCACAGCCAACTATCGTAGTCCCGTGACCTTCAGGATCACGTCAACAAAAACCTTTTATCTATAGCCAGATGTTATCCTATAGAGCCCAGATGTTCACCAGGGTTTTTGTTAGCCGTTTGTCACATTTTGCCGCCGCGGTTGTTAGATGACGGCTTAAGCAAAACTGAAACACGGAAACAGTGCTCAAACTCCTTATTGAAGAGCCAGAGCTCTCAGACTGCTGTGGGAAGCAAGCGCGGTTCCCTTCACCACGCCACTTTCTTGCGGCAGACTCGTTTTCCCAGGGCAGCAAGCCTAGCTATCCGATCCTCTAGGTTTAACATCTGTGTATTCTGCAGTCGAGAGGGAGTTGACTCTTTCCCATGACGTGACATTTTCGAGGGAAGGAGCAGCTTCAGTCAGAAGGGACCTGACTCCAAAAAATGCTCCACCCACGCTCGTACCCCGAAAAACGATTTCCCAAAACATTAGTCCGGTCTGACTTCCCTTCCTGGGTGACTGGAGATCTGTCCGGGTTCAAGTTCTAGACAGGATGCAGAAGAGACCCACAGAGATCTCGCTCACACAAGAGAGGGACCAGAAGGAGGGACCGAGTTATGGGGTGGGAAAAAGAGCAGATGGAAGCAGAGAAGGGGGAGGGTCCTATAAAGAAAAGAAGTGTTCCGTGGGAAGGAAAGGAAGTGGGCATTATTCTAGAAAAAAGGCTGAACATGGGGTCAAGACAATAAAATTCATATATATTTTTATTCCAAAGTAAACAGGATATGAAGGACATGTTTGCTAATTTATAGCCACGCTTTCGCCAAACTCAGTCCCAAGTCATAAATCTTAGCCATTCAAATCTTGTAAGCAACTGTGCCCCTGACCTTCCCTGCCCAAATTTTCATCCTTCCTACCTCCAGGTACTTGGCTAGAAGACAGCGAGCCTCCCAGAGGGCAACTTCTCCAAAAGGAAATACATCACCACGACTTCACAACCAACTTCACCATCACACTACTCCTGGATAGGGCAGCCCTGAGGCTAGAATTGTTTGAGTGCCGCTCTAGGTGTCTAAATCTGGCCTCAGACAACCAAGGAGGATTTGGTAATGCAATTTTCTTACTGGAAACAGCTTCATATTCATGCCAGAGAATACTAAGCACTGGGGGGAATAAAGACCCGTGATCATAGAGTTCTCCTCAGCTCTGTCTCCTTATAGCGAGCAAATCAGAAGCAGTAGCACAGACTCAGGAAAAACACACAGCTATCTTATTAATCACACTCATACTTGTGATTACTTCCTCTGCAACATTTTATGATGACCTAGATGATCTTGGTGTACGGTATTTTGGAGGCACCATTTCTGGGCACTAGAGTTTGGCAAATGGCAAATGTTTCGTTGCCATCTCTTTAGTGAAGTAATCTCTCAAAATTACTGGATAAGCCATAAATCCTTTTCTACTTAAAATTATATAACCTATGATTTGAAAAAAAATGTTCCACCCAAGTTCATACCCAGAAAAACAGTTCCCCAAAATGTTAGTCGTATCTGACCTCCCTTTCGGAGTGACTGGAGATCCAGCTGGGTTTAAATTCTAGACAAGATACAAAAGAGACCCACAGATGTCTCTCTCACACAGGCAGAGGGACCAGAAGGAGAAATCAAGCTAAGGTTAAAGGGAATCAGGCTAAAGCACCTATACTAACAAGAGAGACGGCCAGCAGCAAGAAGACTTTGGTAAGCGCCTGGCTTCAATGAAATATTTTAAAAAGCTTAAGAATAACCAGGAGGACCCCGGTCACATTAAAAGAGTATGGACCCTACATCTGCCAAGACAAAGCATCTTCGCTGTCCAACAGTTTTTGGTTCAAGTATAATCTAAATTTAGAGTCTCCCACCAAAGCCCCCTGCAAAGAGTTTTTAAGGGTCCCTTAAATGTATAATAATTGGAAGTAGGGTAAAACTTGGATCCTTAAAGTCAGCTCCACCCCTCTTTCCACAAGCCTGTCTGTTTTCCCTTAGACTAATGTGAAACTCACCTTTCCTTGTGGCCCCCACCCATATACAACATTACACCGTAAGCATAAGAGACTTGGTCCATCTGCTGGTTGCTGTTTATTTGTTCATTCGTTTGTTTCCTAAGACAGGGTCTCATGTAGCCCAGGATGACCTTGAAATTGCCCCAGGGACAAGGCTGTACCAGAGATCTGGCCCTTCTGCCCCTACCCCGCAAATGCTGGGGCTGTAGACCTTACGTGGTCCATCGTTCTAAGGGAGGCGGATCAAGAGTGTGCACAGTAGCAAAGAAACGCATTTCAAACTCACCATAAAAACATCGCTCATCTTGAATTTCCTTTGGGGACGGCCGGACACTGTGTTACATCACAGACCCCTTCTCCCAACTCTGCAGCTCTATAAGCTTCTGCTTCCTCTTCTACCCCTGTTCTCTGACTATGGTTTTAGGGACAATGAATTCCCTTCACTGCCGTAGTTTGAATGAGAGCTGCCCCCTGCAGCCCACAGGCTCCTACATGAGAACCCGTTATCTAGGTGGGGAGGTTAGAGACCCTTAAGAAAGAAGTATGTCATTGGGGGCAGGTTTTGAGGGTCTATATAACCTCACCCCACTTCCTGTTCTGTCTGTCCTTGTGTGCAGATGAAACCGGCCAGACAGCTTCCTCCTCCCACCCCCGTGCCTTCTTCACCACGATTGGTACCATCCCTCTGGGCCCATAATAACAGAAGACCCTTCATCCTAATTTGTTTGGGGTGTGAGTAGCCATCCTCCTCTGCTACCTAGGCCCCCATGTCCTTCAAGTCCTCCAGTCTAACTCTGTACACCTTGGTGAATCGGGAAGGCATTTTCACAGGTAAGAACATCCCTCCTTAAGAAGAGAAAGGGTGACAGTTGCTAGGACGATCTAATTAACATCATGCCCCCTTTATACAAGGCTGGGGTGGACTCTTCGGTCTGTGTGTGGGGTGCAGAGAGCACCCCGAGATGCAGCAGCCTGGACTAGGTCGAGATCCCGCCTGCTCACTCACTCATCCGGGCATCTGAGTAAACATGTCAACGGTTCTCAGCCGCGTTCTGACTTCCTAATTATAAGGTGATTCTTCTGTCTAGAAATAGAGCTGACATTTGGCTCCTCAGAAAAGGAGCTTCCAGGCAGATGTTCATCATCTCTGACACCTCATGTAAATCAGCTCTAACCCCATCTGGAGTATTAGCCCACAAAGCAACGAGCTGTCACAAAAGACTTTCGGGCCCTACGAACTTTTCGCAGCCGCCGCCATCAATCCTACGGATGGGTGGACCCTGACATGCAGAGGAGGTGAGCTTTGTGTACAGTCAGGTCCCACGCTCGGTCTGATCCTGCCGAAATAGCACAGACCGCAGGGTTCGAGAAGGAAAGCAGGCAGGGGTCCAGGGACAGAACTTCTTAGAAACCCAGAAGAGGCCAAGATCCTTCTGCCTTTGGAGAATACGGGGGACCCATCACTCATGTCAAAACCCTCCGCTCTTCTGAATTCAGAAGGTTCATTCGACCACAAAAAAATAAATAAATAGATATATAATAAATAAATAAAACAACGTTATGATGATCCAGTAGAGACGTGGTCTTTAATCACAGGATATCTGACGTCCTCTCTTCCATTGTGGTCAAATCTTCATTTTTATCAAAACAACATATGGGATTGATATACACAAGTAATTTCAGCATTCCTTCATAACTGAGCACCTGCCAGTCGCTACCAGCCGAAGCTAGCAGCCCTAAATGTCCAGAAAGCTCCTTCCCTGTCCCTGTTCACCCATTAAGGAGTCACACACTAGAGCAGACTTTGTGAAAGACAATCATGTCTGCCACAGCTACGACACAGACCCAACAAAGGAGCAGATGTCACCTATCGCTGGCTCCACTCTGTTCCGTGTCCCCCCCCCCAAAAAAACAACCTGGTTCCTCGCTGTTCCTAAAAGGCGTCTTGAAGATAACATACCCAGACTCCTCTTCTTTCCCCCACAAACCTGTTTACACCCCAGTGTTCTCAGGCAACTGCCTCTTGCCCAGCTGCTGGGGGTCTAGGGTCTTCTTTGCGACTGCTGGCCTCTCTGTGTCTTCTCAGCTAAGCCGTCAGCAGGCACACTGCCCTGCCCTTATAATTCCATCTTGTTTTTTACGTCCCATTTCCTGCCACCCAAACAAAGTCAAAAATTCTTTCAACCTGGGCTGACCTGACATTTTCTAATTGATACCCATACTCCTCCTTTTTGGTTTTTCTAGGCAGGGTTTCTCTGTGGTTTTGGAGCCTGTCCTGGAACTAGCTCTTGTAGACCAGGCTGGTCTCTTAACACCTAACAAGATCCAT
Organism: Microtus obscurus; assembly: GCA_963919715.1. Classification (NCBI taxonomy): domain Eukaryota; kingdom Metazoa; phylum Chordata; class Mammalia; order Rodentia; family Cricetidae; genus Microtus; species Microtus obscurus. The sequence goes on from CAWTZC010000381.1 coordinate 3,300,844, forward strand.
TCTACAGCCAGAGACTAATCCCAGTCGTGACTTCTACCGCTGACAAGTCCCAAGATGCTTAAAATAAAATCAGCTTTCCGTGGCTGCTGTGTTGGGCCCATGACTGTCACTCCCAGCCCCAGGAACCGTCGGAATCCCAGGAGGCTCTTAAAAACAGTAAGTGCCACCAGATTAAGCTGGTCTCCAGGGATGAGCTCAGGTTTGAGTCTTCACGTCCAGTGGAGAGCAGTCCTGCTCCTGGCTGTTCTCATGACACTGCAGACTCAAAGCCTCTGCTTTCCACATAGAAGCCCGGGAGCCTCCCCCACTCCCCCATCCTCCCCTCCACCGTTGGTCATCTTCACGTCCTAGGCTGTGCCTCTCCATTTAGACTTCTACCCACAACTACCACCTCCTCGTTGGGACCCCTTTTAGCCGACACCAGTAAATCTCCAAATGGGACCTCTGGGGGCTGGGGAAATGGTCCAGTCGGTAAAGACGCTTGTTGTACAAGCAGGAGGACTAGAGTTTACATGGCCAGCATCCACAAAAGCCTGCCATGGCCAAGCACACTTGTAACTCCAGTGCTTGGGGCAGAAGAAGAAGGGGGGGGGGGCACACAGGTAGGAGAATCAATGATACTTGCTTGATGCCTGGAACTAGCCAAAAGTCAATGAACGAGAGGCTCGGTGGAAGACTCTTGTGTCTAAAGGAAACAAGGCTAAGAGTGATGGAGCAGGACACCGACATCCCCCCCCCCTCCGGGCTCTATACGCATGTGCGTAGATCGCGCATGCGCAAACATAGTTTTGGGAAGTAAACACTACCACACCACCTGAGGACGTTGTCCAGGCCCACATCAGAACCCCAGAGAACCAGAAACTAAGCCAAGCTAAGCCGTTTGTTTGAGCAAGTCCCCAAGGGATTCGGAAGCACACTGAAATTTGAGGGGCACTATTTTACATATATGTAAAGTACGTGTGTTTATTTCTCAAACACCTCCACTCCTCTTCGCCATGCCCTGACGTCACCTTTTCTTCATAGAAGCCATCTGGAACTCACAGTGACCTTTGTAAACGATTTGTCCCCAAACTACTACTACCTGTTACATGATGTAAATTATGTCCACCTACCACGCCCAGTAGTTATTAACTGACACACACTAAATATCCAATTAATATGTACTGAATAGAAGAATCCAGAAGCCAGCCTCGTTCCTTCCTTCTCTAGAAGCCCTAAAGGCTGGTTTGGGTTGGGGTTTCCTCTAGAAATAGGTCCCTCAGCAAGATGAGCTTAGGGAACTCGAAGAGTGACATCAGACCCAGTGAACCGGCTGGCAGCGGCCAACGCCGGCTCCTTCAGGAAGGAGGTGTTGGAAACGCTGAGCATGCTTGGCCCGCAGGAACGTGCAGCAAGCGGCTTGTCACCTATGACTCTAATGACGCCGCAGGTAAACTGCCAAAGCATTTTCTGAAAAAAACGGATCTGCGGATCTGCAGAGAAGCAGCAGCGCTCGAGGGACCGCTGTGGAAGGAGAGGCAGAGGGGGTCTGGGCATTCGAAGGAATCCCAGGGTCTGCTGAGACCCCCGGAAACTATGGGGGTTACCGGTCCCCAGGATGGGGTCACACGCTCCCCAGCAGTGGGAAAGATGGCTGCTTTGGTGCAGGCTTCTGCCTGCTGGAGCGAGCCTGTGTTCCCTGGAACTTTGCTCTACTGCCATCCTCTGACTGCTGGGGTCCCCTTACTCTCTTCCCGCTTGGGGCTCCCATGTTGACTGCGTTCGGGTGATTCTTCCCTCCGTCAGCACAAAAAACCTTATGCAGTCACACATGTCCATCTCCCACGGTAGGATGTCTGCTTGTTTCGTGTCGGTAAATAGAAAAGCCTCCAAATAAATGAAAACGTCCCTACGAGCCTCCTCCCGACACGTCCGTGGCTTCGTGCTTTCTCCCGGGGAAAGGTCACGACATTCATCATCCGCAGCTCCTCCAGGCGAAGGAGCTTGAGGAAAGTTCAAGTCTTATTTTCTACATGATTTATTATTGTTTTCTGCTTGAAAGTTATATTCTGGGCATTTAGCATGGGAAAATCGGCTGACGTTTTTGTTTGGTAGACAGAGAAAGGATGATGTCACAGAATAGCGTAGATCACAAGGCAGCAAGATTTCCCAGTGCAGTGTGTGTACACGTGGCTGTACATGTACATTAATGCATGTGTGTACATGGGACTGTGATGCATTTGCTGATGTATATTAATACATGTGTGTACACATGGCTGTACATGTACATTAATGCATGTGTGTACACGGGACTGTGGTACATTTGCTGATGTATATTAATACATGTGTGTACACATGGCTGTACATGTACATTAATGCATGTGTGTACACGTGACTGTGGTACTTTTGCTGATGTATATTAATACATGTGTGTACACATGACTGTGCATGTGCATTAATACATGTGTGTACATGGGGCTGTGGTGCTTCTGCTGATATGTACTAATACAGATGTCAGCACACAGTCACATGTCAACCAGTACCCAGCATCTCCCTGACCCCTGACCCAATTGTCACCAGCATCTCCCTGACCCCTGACCCAATTGTCACCAGCATCTCCCTGACCCCTGACCCAATGTCACCAGCATCTCCCTGACCCCTGACCTAATTGTCACCAGCATCTCCCTGACCCCTGACCTAATTGTCACCAGCATCTCCCTGACCCCTGACCTAATTGTCACCAGCATCTCCCTGACCCCTGACCTAATTGTCACCAGCATCTCCCTGACCCAATTGTCACCAGCATCTCCCTGACCCAATTGTCACCAGCATCTCCCCGACCCCTGACCCAATGTCACCAGCATCTCATCTCCCTGACCCCGACCCAATTGTCACCAGCATCTCATCTCCCTGACCCCTGACCCAATGTCACCAGCATCTCCCTGACCCCTGACCCAATTGTCACCACCACTAGAAATCTAAGACTTATTCTCCAAGGACTCGGGCTCAGTAGTCACTAACGAGGACAAGTCAAAGGTACTGAGAACATTTTGTGTGGAAAAGCTGTTCACTGAACACTGCGATCCTTCAAATCCACAACACCAACACTCTGGTTGTACTCCCTGCTGGGTGAATGAAGCTTCTTCTCTAGGAAAATGGACGGCCTAAGAGAAGGAGAGATTTCTATAAAGGGATACTTTTGAGAGGCCTTCAACAACACAAGAGCCTCCGGAGTCACCTGCCCTTCTAGTCAGTCAGTCCCTACATCCATGTACCCAGGTAGGCAAAACCTTAAACTCATTTCCGAATACTTTTTTTTCGGGAAAGCTACTATAGAATGTGCACCAAAGTAATAAACAAACAGCAATAAGAAAACACAACAAGAATTCAGGACCCCTGGAGGAGCAGCAATGGGCATGCCCAGAGTGACATCAGACCTCGGGCCTGACAACACAGAGCCCACCGGGACTGGGAGCCATGGTTCCGAGGAGCAGGGATGAAAAGGAACTGTGGAATTACCCAGCCAACCATTTAGATTTTATAGACCGTTAGGGAATGTTGGAAGGCTCCAACCAAGAAAGGTAAACAGAGGGGGAAACCAAGCAATTCCTGCCTCCAGGTAAAAATAACAGCAGAAGAAGGCACACAAGGAGTCAGACAGCAACAGTTTAACACATTTGCACAGTCGCGGCTATCAGCACCAGAAACACAAGTCTCGCCTCAACAGGGGTAAGTGGTAGTTTATTCTAGAATCATGAGATAGAGGCAGATTCCATGTTCTAACACGGTAACAGGTCGATGAACATTTGATAGGAACAGAGCAAAGGAGACCCTGATTCAAGACGCTCTGCAAACACATTCCCAAAACAATAGGCAGGCAGATGGCAAAAGAGCACGGACATCTAGCGATAGGCCTCGTGTACTCTCTGACAGCACTCGTTGCCTTTTGGTTGATGGGTGTTAGGGGTCAAAGGATTTACCTGGTAGTCGTGAGAACAGTAGATCCATACAGAAAAAGGTAGCAAATGCTACTAACTAACGGACCAGGGATGGACCAAATCATTCTGAACTTGCAACATGCCGATGTCATCCGTAACTGAAGCGCTAATGGGTCAATCAGACTTGCAGAGGCTCAGTGTAAGGTGCGGTTCTTTCTAGAAACTTCCATTCAAATAATCGTGCCGGAAAAGCCCGAGTGAGTGTGGTGGTACACACATATAACCAGCACTTAGGAAATAGAGACCAGAAAGTCAAGAGTGCAAGGTGAGTGTGGTGGTACACACATATAACCAGCACTTAGGAAATGGAGACCAGTCAAGAGTGCAAGGTGAGTGTGGTGGTACACACATATAACCAGCACTTAGGAAATGGAGACCAGTCAAGAGTGCAAGGTGAGTGTGGTGGTACACACATATAACCAGCACTTAGGAAATGGAGACCAGTCAAGAGTGCAAGGTGAGTGTGGTGGTACACACATATAACCAGCACTTAGGAAATAGAGACCAGTCAAGAGTGCAAGGTGAGTGTGGTGGTACACACATATAACCAGCACTTAGGAAATGGAGACCAGTCAAGAGTGCAAGGTGAGTGTGGTGGTACACACATATAACCAGCACTTAGGAAATAGAGACCAGTCAAGAGTGCAAGGTGAGTGTGGTGGTACACACATATAACCAGCACTTAGGAAATGGAGACCAGAAAGTCAAGAGTGCAAGGTGAGTGTGGTGGTACACACATATAACCAGCACTTAGGAAATAGAGACCAGTCAAGAGTGCAAGGTGAGTGTGGTGGTACACACATATAACCAGCACTTAGGAAATAGAGACCAGAAAGTCAAGAGTGCAAGGCCAGGCTGGACTATGGGCAAGACCCTCTCTCTTAAAAGGACGTGGGACCTAATTTAATTAAGTTGGGGAACTCTGAATGAAACTCCCAGCTTACTAACAGGAAGTAAATTTAATAATTAAAGGGCCACGGTTTCCACAAAAGGGAGAAAACACCAGAATAACAGCTGAAAACGTGGAGATGACTCTTCTGGGAGTGGGAGGGGCAGCGGAAGGGATGCCCTTTGGAGCTGTAGGAAGCTCCCAGAAGCACTTTTAATTACTTTCAAGTTGCAGTTTCACCACAAACACTGACATCGGTTCCTCCATCGTTGGAACTGCAGCGTGGAGAAACTGCTCTGGTGGCCCAGCACCACTGGAACCCTGTGCCGTAACAGCAGAACCAGCTTTCCCAATCAGGAGAGGCCAGCTGAAACCTCTCCAACTAACTGCTTGGGTGTGTCTTTTATCAGGGCTAAAATCAGAGTCTTTCTAAGTTCCCGGTCCTTAGGCAAGAGAACAATCATGTGGTGATGGGTAATCAGAACCTCCCTTCCAATTTTATATTTGGGGGCAACCACATACTCGACGAATTTTGTACCAGATGAAAACTCATGTGTACCTTGTGTATTCCTAATTTCATGACAAGAAGGCTTTTTATAGTTTTTATTATATTTTTATTTCCACCATTGAAACCCAAAAATAACACTGGTAGGAAAATTATTTCATAATTAAAGGAAGGAATGATTGAGATAGGAGGATGTAGCAGGCGAGATTAGCATAAAAGCCAGAAACCTTGGTAATAAAGAAGAAATAAATAGGTCTTTCTAGAAGTTTGGTGGAGAGAAGGATAATCAGGCAATGGTCACAATGGTGAGGAAATATTTTCCAGACCGGGTGATCTGTGTTGTTCAACACCGAAAGGAGATGTTATTGAGAAAACAAAGCCATAACTGTGTGGGGGAAACCAAAGGCCTCTTGGAAAGCGAGGGAACAGGGAATTGCTCTCCGACCAGAGCCACGGATCACACATCCTGCGAAGTTAAGACAATGGCAACCTAGGTAAACAACAGGAAGCGTGGAAGGCAGTTCCTGTGTGGAAGACACGGTCATTTTCTAAGGGGGACATTTAGACTGAGACTTTACAGGGGTAGGAAGGAGCAAAAGCTCCCATTCTCAAGGACAAACCGTCAGAAATCCCCAAAGGTCATGCCATAGACCAGTGTGAGATTACACCCCACCACCTGACTCCCCAAAAACCACCCAGAGGGGGTTCCCTGTTCTGTCCTCAGGCACTGCAGTGAGGAGCGCAGGATAAGTCAGCCACAAACAGGCTTCCAGAGAGACTCTTGTAAGTAGCTCAGCCTGGAAGCCAATAGATTGGTTCTCAATCAGTATGAAAGCCACGGGGGTGGGGGCAGGGGTGCTATAGGTGGTGGAAGTTACTATTTTCTCCAACAAGGGAGGGGAGGGAGATGAAGGGCATTTGGAATAAGAGGGCTGACCACTCAGTAACTAAAAGTCTCAGGCCACGCTGAGCAGCTGTCCAGCCAAGCCCCACTTTCCAGCGCCATAGAAACGTCACTCAGATGCACACAGAACCCCTTGCTCGTTCTGCCTATCCAGTCAGCCTTCAAACAGTGGCACACAGATTAAATGCAATCTCCTTGGAATTTTAATGTCTCTTCTTTTTTTTTTTATTAAAACAGAGGCAGGGCTGGAGAGATAACTCCAAGGTTAAGAGGTCCTGAGTTCAATTCCCAGCCACCAGATGGTGGCTCACAACCATCTATAATGAGATCTGGAGCCCTCTTCTGGCCTGCATACATTCAGGGAGAAGAAAACTGTAAACAGAATAAATAATTCTCTTAAAAAAAGAAAACAGAGGAAAATCCTAAAATTTACATGAAAACGTGAGAGAATTGAATAATAAGACACTTCTGAAAAAGAACAAAATTGGAAGCTTCCCACTTCCTCACCTCTGAACTCAGCCCAGTGAAACAGTAGTTGAGATGCTATGGCCCGGCATAAGATATAAAAATCCCCAGAACAGAACAGAAAACACAGACATAAGCTACTCTTCAACCTGGTGCCGGAATGCGGGAAGAATGGGCCCTTCAATAACCTGTCGGGAAAACACACCAAGACCTCCAGTGCAGGTCCTGAACCTCCAGAGCGACTGGGAGAAAACGCAGAAGGAAAGGAGCCTGGCGCTGATCTAGGCAATGAACGTTGAATGCGCCCCATCATATGCAGAGGCAGCCGAGCTACGAACAGACGAGTCGGCTTGTATCAAACTAAAAATTGTGTGCACAGATGGGAAAACGATCAAAGTCAAAAAAGAAACAACCTTTGGGGAGAGGAGGAAGTCCTGAGAGACCATGTCAAGGACCCCAAGGCTTCAGACCCGTGGGAATGGCGAGACCTTCCCCTGGCCCATGAGGGAAGGATGAATGTTGAGTGTGTGCAGAAGATCTTAGAGCCGCTCCCTGCTCCCCAATAGTTACTCTAGAAGATCGCTCCCCTAAGGAGGCCTCCTGCAGAGGTTAGCTGGAACTGCCACCTAGTTCAGTTGTACACAATTAGCCTGCTCTTCCATCTAAATGCAGAAAATAAACTAGCTGCTGGCTACTGCCGGTAGATCTCCGTTAGCGTGTGTGACCCGCCCGGTCCCAGTTCCTCTGCATCTGTGGCTTTTCCTTTATCCGATCCTCATCACCCCAGTCAGACCAGTCCCTAAGTAGTGTAGCTCATGACAGCGTTCTGCGACATTGAGAAAAGGTATTTGCGAACCGTACATCTGATGAGGGGTTCTATCAAAAATGCATGACCTAACTCCCACAGTTCAATAGCTAGAGGCAAAAGAAAATTCAATTTTATATATAGTCAAAATACTCATGTAGACATTTCTCAAAAGAAGACTTATAAATAACCAAAAATATATGAAAAGGATCATTGCTAATTATTTGGAAAAGTACAAACTAAACCACGATGAAATAACACCTCAAGTCCACTAGAATGGCTACTATTTAAAATATGTTAGTCATCTTTCCCTTACTATACCTTCAAGATATCTGGTACCAACTTAAAGGGGAAGGGTGTTTCTGTTTTTTGGGGCTCGTGTTTTTTTAAAGGTTTCGGTCTGTGACATGACCACTCAGCTCTGTGGCTATGGCCTTGAGCCAGCATGGCACACAATGAAAGAATGCGGAGCAGGGAGACCTCCTCAGTATCTGGTCTCCAGGAAGTAAAGGATCCTAATACTTTCTTCAAAGACAGCCTGAAGTACTTCCACTAACCCACTGGCTCTCAACCTTCCTAATACTGCGACTAATAACAGGGCTGCAGCCACTTCAATGGGAGAAGAAGACCACACAGCCTTACAGACAAAACGCTAGCGGCAGGACACCTTCCCCCCGCTGCGAGGCACAGGCTGGGAGTCAATGCTCCTTCTAGCGAGTTCACAAGGCTGCCGCAATAGACGTACAGGTCCCGAAGCGAGAGACGTAGGTAAGAAATGTCACTGTGACATAACGCGGCTAGGAACCGGCTGCCTGGAAACTTTAATGTATTCGTGACCATAATTTAAGAATTAACTATTCACTGAGGCATACGCGTTAGCAACCACAGGCTCTCAGTTAGTCGACACACGCCTGGGCTAAAAAGTCTTTGAAAAATGAAAGCATAAAAGCAGAAAATAGACAAAGAAATCAGCTAAATACACTCGGACCATGATTATCCCCGCGTTGTTTCCTATTTTCCAGATGTTTGCTAAGCGTGTTTACTTCTACATCGTTTGTGCCAAGGTGCAGGAAGAATAATGGATTCTTTAGTGCTTCTTACATTTGTAGCATCTAAATGATTGAAATGCTTTATAAATATCATGTTTGTGGCTGAGTTCAGTCTCAGAATCAAACAGGCACAAACAGTGACTCACCAGTCATTTCAACCGTGAAAACAGTTCACGGGTACGTTTGTACCATTAATGTGTCACCGCACGGTTTTTATAATACTTTTCAATTATGGGAACTAGTGCAAGCTGGAGGGGGAGCTAAGAGAGCCTGAAAACCAGCTTCAAAATCTTCAGAGCTGAAAGCCACCCCCGTGGCAATGTTAGCAGAGTCGGCCCAGGGTGTCTGGAATACCTATCTGCACATACCTTAAGAACTGGCTAGTATTGATCTTACTTCTTTAAAAATACGATGGTTTCTAGCAGTTAACTGCCAGGAAGCTCATAGCAGCTCCTAGATTTAATATTTAGCATAAAATGCACAGCATTTGCATATGCTTAATGTTGCAGAATTCAAAGCCAAGAGATGTTAGCGGAGAGAGTTAAGGCATCTATGTGAGCAGTGCTATAAAACAGAAGACGCAGCTTGTACAGAGCTAACATAGCGTTTTCTGTGTTTATCCACAAAACAGGTCAAGGAATGTTGTTTTGTTTTCAAATCACATTGTATGAAAAGAGGTTTCTGAAACTCTACGTCTTTAGCTATAACGAGTGCATGGGATGACTAGGTGCACAAAGCAACCCGCCAGCAATGAATTCTCAGCCACACAGTCACCTCCGGTCTAAATTCAAGCTTTAGTGGGCATTTGTCACAAAACAGATCCCTCGTGCAGTTTCTGGGAAAGAAAACTATACTCTTTTATTTGCATATTTTCACATCATCTGGCCATAATTCCACTAATTATAAGAGCTAATGGCGGGGTGTATGCCTCAGAACTGCAAGAATGTTAGTTAAAAATCGGAAAAAAAAAAAAAAACCTAAAGGACATGAAGTTGGGAGGGACCATACAGGGAAAGCCAGGAGGAGTCAGAGAAAGGGTAGAAGATGATAAAAATACCTTATAAACATCTATGATATTCTCATAGAATAAATAAAAAAATAAGCTATTATAAATGGAACTGTTTATTCTTCACATGACCTTAAGTTTCTCTGCAATATGGAGGGATGCTGATACTCCTTTTAGGAAGCAAGCTACCTAACCCACAGGGAGACTATTAATATCTCACCTGGGCACGCTTGACTCAGACCTCTGAGCCGTGGGAAAAGGAACCGGCTGAGATTCCAGCATTCCAAAAAGGCCTTTCAAGGGAGGCTGGAATTCTTCTGAATCTGGCAGAGTGCAGCGACTTCTCTAGAATTCTTGCAAAGACATCTTGTGAGTCAGCTTACATAATACCTGGCTGTTTGCCTTGCAAAAAACCAAAATTAGTCATTATGATGCTATTTTTGGGTTTCTACCTTGTTTCTGTGTCTCTAGCGTTAGCAAAAGGCAGAAGGTAATCCTCAAAAGATTATCAGGATATGTCAGCCGAATTCTCGCTTGGATCTTGAAGTGTCACCGAAGAAGGTGACTACACATTGTCATTGATGGCACTATGGTAAGATGGTAAGTGCAGACACCGTAAAGGCTGAATCACAGATTGGTAAGTCCACCCCTCTCAGCTCTCTCTGTCTCTCGTTATATTGCAAAGGGTCTCTAGTATGGCGCCTTCTTCAACAGCACCCCAACAGCAGCTGCGGAAGATTAAAGATGACACAGGTTCTTCAGTCTTCACAACTGGAGCTGACTTGTTGATTTCTTAAGATCGTAGATGAAGGTTGAGAAGGAGGGTGGGTAGGGAAATTGCTCGGTGGGTAGAGCTCTTGCTACCAAGCCCGATGACCAGAGTCTGATTCCTGGAAAGCCACGTGGTGGAAGGACACCAGTCCCTCTCTGTTATCCTCTGACCTCCACATACTTCTTTTTCTGTTGCCCTTTAACCTCAGAACAATTCTGGTGGGAGACGAAGGGATAAACATGGAGGTGCAGAGCCTAGAAACAGGTCTTAGCAGGCATGCCCAGGAGTGCTTCTCCAGGAGAAGGAAGCTTTTTTATAAAACCTGTATTTGTGAGCATTTTATCTGTCTATTTAAAGGTCATGGCCTTTTAGCAAAAGCTCTCAAAATTAAGCGTGTGTGTTTATAACCAAGGCACACATCCTTAACACTGCTAGAAATTTCTGAATTTTCACAAAGACCACAATTAAGAAAGGTAACAGTTCAGAAACAGCTAAGCAGGGCTCACAGACACTCACAATTAAGAAAGGTAACAGTTCAGAAACAGCTAAGCAGGGCTCACAGACACTCACAGAGACTGGCCTGTCAGCCAGGGAGCCTCCACGGGACTGATCGAGGCCCTCTGCATATATGTTACAGTTCTGTAGCTTGGTGTTCTTGTGGGTCTCCTAACAATGCCAGCAGGGGCTGTATCTGATTATTTTGCCAGGTTTAGGACCCTCTTCCTCCTACTGGGTTGTCCCATCCAGCCTTAATAGACGAAGTGGTGCCTAGTCTCCCTGCAATCTGATAAAGCAGCGCGGGTGGACATCCATGGGAGGCCTGCCCTTTTCTCAAGAGAAGCAGAGGAGGAGGAGGTGGAAGGAAGAGGGGGAGTGGCAGGGAAAGGGGACTGGGAGGGGAAACATTGGTCAGGATGCGAAAACAAAGAAGAAAGAAAGCTGACTGGTGTCTTTCTATTTCTTAGTTTCTATGCCTTTGTCACACTCAAAAACTGCTAAATATTCGGGAGGCAGAGGCAGGCGGATCTCTGTGAGTTCGAGACCAGCCTGGTCTACAAGAGCTAGTTCCCGGACAGGCTCCAAAAAACCACAGAGAAACCCTGTCTCAAAAAACAAAAAACAAAACAAAACAAAAAAAAAACCTGCTAAATATTTAACATACCCTGAATGTTGTTTTACTATTATTCAATACAAACCAAATTAAAAATATTTAACATACCCTAAATGTTGTTTTACAACAAACCAAATTTCCAGGTTTCCAGAAGAAACACATTCACTAGATTGAAAGGTGTAAATATGTCTTTAATTTATCTCCCATACTCTTCATGGTTGGGCTGGGAAATTAATTGCTCATAAATGAGAATGTGAATGGCTTTTATTGTTTGCCTTTCAGGTGACACGAACTATGCGTCCAAATTGGAAAGCAGTTGCCGTAAATGCATGGGAAAGGCACTGACTGCTCCACGCTGTTTCTCTATGTCCTTCTAGAAGGACAAGAGCTCAGTGGCGCGTCGTCTTCGCGCCAGTCATCAAGCACAACTCCGATCTCAGTGGGCCTGGGCCTTCCATGCTTCTTTCCCATCTAATCGTGCACTTGTTTTACTTTGCAGCTGCTCCCCTGATTTCAACGGTTAACAGAAATGTTGTAATAAAACGAAGCCGTTATTTGATTCCCAAAAAAAAAAATAAAAATAAAGAAAGGAAAAGCAAGTATCTATGCAGGAGATGAAAATGTCCATCCACTTAGCGCTCACCTTTCCCTACATATATGCTACACTTATTTAAACTAAGGAACCTTGACAGAACCCTATGAGGAAACAAAACCTCACGCTCTATCGTATTTCCTCATTTGAAACCCATGTCCTTTCCTGGTTTGAGAATCTCACTAGGATGCCCCATTGGAAGCAGTTAACGTTCTCCTCAGGCTCCTCATGGCTGAGTGTGTCTTGTTTCTAATGGACTTGAGAGTTCATACGTGTATGAATAGAGAACTCTGTAGGACATATCTCAGCCGGTGTCATCCCGTGTTTCTCTGTGATCAGATTGTGGCTGTTAGTTTTAAGAGGAACTGCATGCCTGCCACATCGTCTCCAGAAATACAGGATTATATAGTTTTAACTGCAGGGTGGTGGGGACTTACATCTTTAATCCCAGCACTTGGGAAGCAGAGGCAGGCGAATCTCTGTGAGTTCGAGGCCAGCCTGGTCTATAGAGCTAGTTCTAAAACAGCCAGAGCTACATAGAGAAACCCTGTCTCAAAAAATCAAAACAACAAAATAAATGGCCTCAATCAATTATCTACATTTTACCAATTTCCTTCACCACAAAGTTGCTTCTCCCCTCCTTTCCATGTTGCCTTTTTGCATCCAAATGACCACAGAGGTCTGAAGAGATAACTCAGTAGACAGAATGCTCAATCTGTCAATCATGAGGACCAGAGTTCGGATGCCTAGAATCCATATGAATGCTGGGTATACAGAGAAGTCTCCTGTAATCCCAGCGTTTGGAAACAGAGACGGGATCCCCAGGTCAAGCTGGCTAACTACAGTAGCAGAATCAGCAAGCTCTAGATTCAACTAAAGCTCTACATCAGTTAATAGAGAGAGAGCAATCAGGAAAGACAGCACAGGGTCAAGTTCAGGCCTCCACATGCACATGGAGTTCATGAATACCACACACACACACACACACACACACACACACACACACACAAGCACATAGCAAAAAACAGAAAGCACTTATGGTTCCTCATTTTATACCCAAGACTCTAACGCAACATTAATCTATACCCTAACACAGTGGTTCTCACCCCGTGAGTTGTGACCCCTTCGGGAGTGAATGATCCTTTCACAGGTGTGATAACACAAATATTTATATTTATGACTCATAATAATAGCAAAATCACAGTGACAAAGTAGCAGTGAAGATAATTTTATGGCCATGGGGCACCATAACATGAGGAGCTGTATTAAAGGATCGCAGCCAGGAAGGTTGAGCTCCTTCATTGGCTTCTGAGTCTCTAAGATACAATGCATATCACAGATGGTTTGATGTTGTGTTTCCTTTCCTCTAAAGTGCTTCCACACTTTCTGGCCTTAGCAAATCTGCAGGCTCACTTGTCTACTTCTTGATCAGCCTTAGAATTGGCCCCGTCTCTAAGAAGTTCATTTAAATGCTACTGAAGCCTCATCCCTTAATGTTTCTAGGTTCCCTCAGATAAAAGAGGAAGGAAATGTAGGTATATATAATAACTCTCCATAAACATCTATCTAGAAAATCTTCCAAATGCCTCCACAATGGTTTATTGTTTTCTGCATTGACCCTGAAGTCCCACAGACTCCCAAATGATTTTTTAATTCGTGTGCATTAAAGTTCACACATAGTACAATAAAGTCATAATTATTTTAATAAACACATATCATCATATGTTCACAATCACACTTGCAAACAGAATACTTTCACTAACTTCAAAATATCCTCTGTTTTACACACTCAGACCTACCCTCAGGCTCCCACCAAATTCTAAGTGTTTTATATATTTGTTTATTTAGATAAATGTATGTAATTGTTTCCAGAATAGAGTTAGAATCATACACTACATAGATGAATGCATTTAAGAGTCATCCATGTCTTCTGTGGTGTGGTAATTCATTCCTTTCTGGCACTGAATAATATCAGTCCTATGATGTAGCACAGATCACCTATCCGCTGGAAGACGTCTACCTGAATTCCAGGTTTTCTTGATTTTGAATGAAACTTCCACAAACACTCTTGAGTTTTATGTGGACACAGGCTTTCAGGTTGATGTGCTAAGTACTTAAGAGTATAATTTATGGACCGCACAAAACTATTTTTAGTACTTTTAGCTTGTGAGATTATTTTTAACAGGCAATCTGTCTTCCAAAATGACTATCTCATTTTCTGTTCCCACCGTCAATGAGCAAGGTTCCTGGAGCTTGGCATCCTTGTGAGTGTCTGGTGCTGTTGGGGCAGATTTTCACTCCGTTTATTGGACTTGTGCCATTCTGAGAGATGTATAATGCTATCATATCACCATTTTAATTCACAAATCCCTGATTGCAATCACGTTAAGAAATCTCATATGCTTCTTTGACTCACATGCTTGCGCGCACACGCATATACGCACACCTACACATGTGTGTAGACAGATTGGAGAGATAGAAGAAGGGAGAAGAGAGACACTGAGAGAGAAGAGAGATTCTTCTTTGGTAAACGCTCAGCTTTTTCATCTGTTATTTAATTGAAAGGTGATAACGTCAGAATAAACCCCTTTCGTGAGCACAGATATGTATCTAATTTCCTCCTCACTCTTATTTGGGGGCAGTTTGTAGGCTGTAGTCTCAACTACCCTACTCCAAAGGCAGCACCCTGACTACTGCCTGTCCCAGGCTCTGAGTCACTGTCACCAGGGAGAGCGATGTCGGTCACCCTTATGCCGACAACTACTGAGTGCTGACTGTGTGCCATGGGGAAAGTGGCGATGACCCCAGTCATCTGTACTGCTGTGTACTACTGTGTGCTGACTGTGTGCTGCTGTGTGCTGACTGTGTGCTGCTGACTGTGTACTGACTGTGTGCTGCTGACTGTGTACTGACTGTATGCTGCTGTGTGCTGACTGTGTGCTGCTGAATGTGTGCTGACTATATGCTGTGTGCTGACTGTGTGCCCTGTGTGCTGACTGTGTGCTGGCTGTGTGCTGGCTGTGTGCTGCTGTGTGCTGGCTGTGTGCTGCTGTGTGCTGACTGTGTGCTGCTTACTGTATACTGACTGTATGCTGCTGTGTGCTGACTGTGTGCTGACTGTATACTGACTGTATGCTGCTGTGTGCTGACTGTGTGCTGACTGTGTGCCCTGTGTGCTAACTGTGTGCTGCTGTGTGCTGACTGTGTGCTGCTGTGTGCTGACTGTGTGCTGCTGACTGTATACTGACTGTATGCTGCTGTGTGCTGACTGTGTGCTGACTGTATACTGACTGTATGCTGCTGTGTGCTGACTGTGTGCTGACTGTGTGCCCTGTGTGCTAACTGTGTGCTGCTGTGTGCTGACTGTGTGCTGACTGTGTGCCCTGTGTGCTAACTGTGTGCTGCTGTGTGCTGACTGTGTGCTGACTGTGTGCTGACTGTGTGCTGGCTGTGTGCTGACTGTGTGCTGGCTGTGTGCTGCTGTGTGCTGACTGTGTGCTGCTTACTGTATACTGACTGTATGCTGCTGTGTGCTGACTGTGTGCTGACTGTATACTGACTGTATGCTGCTGTGTGCTGACTGTGTGCTGACTGTGTGCCCTGTGTGCTGACTGTGTGCTGACTGTGTGCTGCTGTGTGCTGACTGTGTGCTGACTGTGTGCTGCTGTGTGCTGACTGTGTGCTGCTGTGTGCTGGCTGTGTGCTGACTGTGTGCTGCTGTGTGCTGACTGTGTGCTGACTGTGTGCTGACTGTCTGCTGTGTGCTGCTGTGTGCTGACTGTGTGCTGACTGTGTGCTGCTGTGTGCTGACTGTGTGCTGCTGTGTGCTGGCTGTGTGCTGACTGTGTGCTGCTGTGTGCTGGCTGTGTGCTGCTGACTGTATACTGACTGTATGCTGCTGTGTGCTGACTGTGTGCTGACTGTGTGCCCTGTGTGCTGACTGTGTGCTGACTGTGTGCTGGCTGTGTGCTGACTGTGTGCTGACTGTGTGCTGACTGTGTGCTGGCTGTGTGCTGCTGTGTGCTGACTGTGTGCTGCTGACTGTGTGCTGGCTGTGTGCTGCTGTGTGCTGACTGTGTGCTGCTGGCTGTGTGCTGACTGTGTGCTGACTGTATGCTGCTGTGTGCTGACTGTGTGCTGACTGTGTGCCCTGTGTGCTGACTGTGTGCTGCTGTGTGCTGACTGTGTGCCCTGTGTGCTGACTGTGTGCTGACTGTGTGCTGACTGTCTGCTGTGTGCTGCTGTGTGCTGACTGTGTGCTGACTGTGTGCTGCTGTGTGCTGACTGTGTGCCCTGTGTGCTGACTGTGTGCTGACTGTGTGCCCTGTGTGCTGGCTGTGTGCTGCTGTGTGCTGACTGTGTGCTGACTGTGTGCTGCTGTGTGCTGACTGTGTGCTGCTGACTGTGTGCTGACTGTGTGCTGCTGACTGTGTGCTGACTGTGTGCTGACTGTGTGCTGACTGTATGCTGCTGTGTGCTGACTGTGTGCTGACTGTGTGCCCTGTGTGCTGACTGTGTGCTGCTGTGTGCTGACTGTGTGCCCTGTGTGCTGACTGTGTGCTGACTGTGTGCTGACTGTCTGCTATGTGCTGCTGTGTGCTGACTGTGTGCTGACTGTGTGCTGCTGTGTGCTGACTGTGTGCCCTGTGTGCTGACTGTGTGCTGACTGTGTGCTGACTGTGTGCTGCCGTGTGCTGACTGTGTGCCCTGTGTGTGTTTCATGGGTTCTGCCATTTGCTCTTCCCAATCCCATTAGGAGTTAGGAACAGCCAATGGTTCTGTTTTATGAACAAGGACACTGAGATATAAGCAACATTAAGAAACTAACTCTCTGTTTTTAGATAACAGAGTCCAAAGCCTGTGACCTCACTATAGAACATCCCATACTGCTTAGAAACCAGAAAGATAAAAAGCTAGAATAACTTCTATTCTCAGTTCTAAAAAAACTCTCACAAGTAGCAAAAATAATATCATCTTGGACAAGAACACACTGCCACTGACTAAGACACAGAGGCGTGGGCCACCTCTGCCTCAAGGATGAACTGCTTAGACAAAGGGGGAGCTGGCCATGTCTAAGTCACAACAGCGTTAAGACTGTACACCCAGTTCTGGGCCTAACACGCTGTCAACGGGAGCTTCCAAAGCCGGCACATTGTTTTGTAGAGAGCCAGACAATTCTCCCGTTGTTCAGTGTTAGAAAAACTGATGCTGGTGGTGAGAGGGATGATGGCTCAGAAAACACTGAGGGACTGTCCCAACAGAAGAATGGCCCCTCACTGCGTCAGTCTCCCTATGACCTAACCCTCCAGTACCCGAACTAGCACTTGGAGGCAGAACTCGAGAAGCCTTGTGGGAATGAAATGGCGCCACGTGCACCTCGGCATCAGGCTCCCCAAGGTCTCACTGAGCCTGGACCCGTCCTCTGCAGAGGGACAGAAGAGCTCACACCTCCACAAGTTCAGCTCCCGGCTCCAGGTCCTGTGCCCTACAGGTCCAGCTGTCACCAGGAGTACGATGTGTTTGGATTTGTTTCCACCTGGTTCTTGAAAGCGAACGTTTTTGAGTTTAGGTACAAACCTCTTCGAAAGATCACTGCACTGGCTGGTTTTAGGGCATGCTGACCCAAGATCAAATCCATTTAGAAGATGGAGCCACACTTGAGAAAACACCCCACCAGCTCGGCCTGTGGGAGAGTCTTTTGATGGACGATTGATGTGGGAGGGTCCAGATCACTGTGGGTGGGGGTTCCCCTGGGCTGCTGGCCAAACGCTGAGCAAGCCATGAAGAGCAAGCTAGAGAACAGCTCTCCCCCCATGGCCTCTGCATCAGCTCCTGCCCCCCCAGGTTCCTGCTCTGAGTTCTACCCTGACTTCCTTCCATGATGAACCACGGGAGAGCTGCAAGGAATAGAATAAACCATTTTCTCCCCCAAGATGCTTCCGGTTGTGGTCTTTTTATGGCAACAGAAGAAACCCTGACCCGCATCTCTTGGCTCTTGCGTTCTTGACACAAAATTCCCTTCCTGACTTATTTCTCACTTTAATCTCTCAGAAGTCAGACTTAGTCTTGGCCTCTTGTGTCATGGAACTGCTTATATACAAATTTGATACTTTATTTTGCATCGTTGATTTGACCAATACTGCTCATCACTAATCCATTCTTGAGATCAACTTAAGGCCAGTGAAGCGGTGCTTCCAAACCTTCAAAATCTCAAACAGCAAAGCCAGGCAGGCTGTAGGCAAACGCCCTCCAGAGGACTAACTTCCTCAACCAACTGCCTCTCGTCTGGAAGTTCTTGCTCTTATAGCTCACAGCAAACGCCCTGGAGAGTGTAGCCAGAACAAGAATTTGGGTTCTCTGGAAGTCTACACAGCATTTTGGCTTCTTGAGAAGACTTCCATGTCCCGTTTTAAACAAATGTTCCTTTATCCAGCTCCTGATTCCAGTGCTTTGAGTCATGTTCCGGATTAGCTCAGGAGGGAGGGAGCAGCTAGGCCACTGTGTCACTCCTGTTCGAGCCACCACTGGGGACCTGCCACTGCCGTGAGAAGAGGAGCACCGCCTAAAGTCATGCGACAGCAGCTTCATCTTCTAGGACCCCATCTAGAACAGTCTGAGCGGACTAAAAACCGTGTGCTTTTATCTCTGCGTCCCCTGACTGCCACTGAGACTCAATCAGTGTTTACTGAAGCAATTAATTTTATAAATCATCCAGAGATTCTCATTTAATAAAGCTGTCTAACCGCACTTGTTTCATGAGCTGCGGGTCTTAACATGAAAATATAAGCTGAGCAGTGGCGGCGCACGCCTTTAGTCCAAGTACTTGGGAGGCAGAAGCAGACTCTCTGTGAGTTCTAGGACAGCCTGGTCTACAAGAATTAGTTCCAGGACAGGCTACAAAGCTACAAAGAAACCCTGTCTCAAAAAAACAAAAAGAAAGGAAGGAAGGAAGGAAGAAAGGAAGGAAGGAAGGAAGGAAGGAAGGAAGGAAGGAAGGAAGGAAGGAAGGGGAAGGGGCAGGCAGGCATCTCAATGACTAGAGAATTTGCGGCCCAAGTATGATGTCCTGAGTTCGAATCCCCAACACCCACATAAAAATATCTGGGTGTAGTGGCTCATACCCACAACCCAGATCTGGAGCAAGCGGAGAGAGGCTGATCATGGAAGCTCATTAGCCGTCCAGTACAACCGAATGACAAGCTCCATATACAGTAAGAGGCCCTGGCCAAAAATCTAAGGGAGAGAGCAATGGAAGAAAACACCTAAAGTTGACCTCTGACCTACACACACGTGTATACAACACACTTGCGGAATTACACCTAAGAATACAGACCTACACGCAAACACATAAATAGCCCCCAAAGAAAGATTAAAAAGCAAACAGGTTCTACGTACTTTTACTACTATATAAATGCAATTCTTACTTTATATTTGATTTTTGCTTTTGCTTTCTGCCCTGTGTCATGATGTCTATAATTTACTCTTAACGGTCTCAACAACGGGAAGCTACATTAAAGCATTCCAGTTACCTTCACTGGGTGCTTGCTTTCCCAAGATGGTGAGCAGACTTTAATGAGAGTCACTTTCTACCCCAAGAGTATAGGAACTCTGCTACTACCACGGAGTCCAAATTGATCTCAGAACAATACTGTATCTCGATCTGCACAATTCTAATCCATTAAATTTCACCCCTAGAATATCATCATCTTACCCACTTGAGATAAATTTTTCACGAAATGTGTGAACTAAGTATTTCTCCCCTGATCAACTTACACTTACTCGTTTATCAAACAAGCTGTCTAGTGGTGCTTACATTAAAACATCTTTTAAAATTCTGTCCATATCATGGAGTTTGGTCAAGTCTTGATGTCACTATAACCTGGTAGTGACTGTAACTTTGCCTGTCTATATCAGAAGGAATCCAGTAGGTCTGTGTAACACATTGGCGTTACTCAGGTTACAACAATCCATGTGTTAAAAACCCAGATATAGACAGACAGGCAGGCAGATAGAGATGGATCAATAATATTTAAAAAGCTAATCCATCAGCCTTGAATATAGCTAATTTGGTTAATGGCAGTCTGTCTTCTCAACCACTATTTCCAATGAATAGGCTGCTGTGCTATTTGCACTAACAAAACTAATTTATTCTAAAGACATATATGTGATATATATATATATTAGTTTTTATAAATAAATTAAGCCAATATATGCATTGTATATATGTATATATACTATATGTATATAATATATAATACGTATGTGCGTATATATACATATATATTTGCATTGCTGTTCTTTGCCCTTTGTGCTAAGAAAGCTTTAACAAAGCATCAGCCCTTTTCACAGCTGAGCACCATTGACACAGAATAAAATTAGCACCCTCATTAGCAGATGAGACTAACTTGGCAAACCGCTTAGAGTACCCAATATGATTAACAGCTACGTGAACCTCTTCCAAGTGTTTTCATGTGGGCATCTCTGCCTACTAACAAAAGGCCACCTCTGCCCCAGAAGGCACACTCACGTACACAGCCACCCCGGGGAAGATGAGTCAGTCCCATCCTGTAGGTGAAGTGCACTCTCTGCTGCCTGTTACTTATTCCAACTTGTCTCGCCCAAACCAAAGTCTAAGGTGCAGCAAAAGGAGAAAGGCTTTGATAAGCCTCGCCCTATCAGAAACCTATTGATGGATTCCCTAGAGAGGCCTCTCCCTCGACCTTCTCACTAGGTACCGCAAAGCCATTAACACGCGTTATTCTGTGGGCTCTGTAGTACCATCCAGTATTGGGTCCCAAAGGGGTGGGCGTGTCTGCCTGTCTGTCTCTGTGTCTCATATGTGTTTAAGTGTGGACAGATGATCGATGGTCGTCTGTGTACGCAGAGGTCAGAGGACGATCTCAGAGGACAATCGGGTGCCCGGTCCTCACCGTCCACTGTATCTGGGCCCCTGTCTCTCTGCTGCTTCACTACTGTATGCCGCCAGTGAACTGCCAGTCATTCTCCTGACTCCACCTCCCGTTTCCCACTTTGTTCTGAGTGTCTGAACTCAGGTCATCAGGCCTGTACAGCGAGCACTTTACCCACTGGCCCTACCCGCAGCCTGGCACCAACTTTCTGTTTCTGTGTTTGTTTTGAAATGAAATACTGAGTTCAAGCCACCCTTACACCTCAGCGTTCTACAGTGAGGACCATAGACACACCACCATGCCTGACTTCAGATGTATTCCTAATGACGCCTAAGGGGTCTGGTCTTAGGAAAGAACTCTAGCAGGACTGAGATCCGCGTAGTGATCCCGAATGAAAGCACTTGTGCCCCTGAGACATCTGTTAACCCATTGTGTGTATTGTGAGGTCTAATCCACTTAATCCTCCCCTAAAACCCTGTGCAATAAATACTGCTAACCCCATTTTACAGGTGAAGAAAACACATCCAAAGAATCAAATTAGCCAGATTAAAACGCCACATCCCATAGGCCGTCCAAGCGTCAAGCGTAGGTATGTCTTACAATGAGCTAAAGAGAAAGACGGTAAGACAGTAAGACGAAGAATCGGTGCGTGAGGCTACCTGCTTCCGGACCGCGCTGGCTAAAGCTGACAGTACCAGTATTAAGTATAAAGCCAGAACTGACATTGACTGGGCTCCTCGTTTTCCCAAAGAACAATTACTACACCACAGGGCTCTGTCTGCAAAGGGCAGACAGCACAAACTCTCTATGCTCACTGCTGGGAGCGCAACTTTTCCCTGGAGAGCTCCACTCTCGAAAATTCCAGGCCACCATCCAAAATTCCAAATACCGTCCCAGTGAGGGAACTCTGAGGTAAACAGATCCCATTCTCAGAGTGGTTGGGGAGCCTCTGGCTATGACTCAGGAAATTTAGGCACTGTCTTGATTCATCTCTGCAGAGGCTGCTCCGGGGCTTCCCGGGGCGATGAGCAGGAAGTGGGCCGGAAGAAATGAATTAACTGCTCCCTGCTGACGGACCTGCAACCAAGCGCTGCAGAGGAAGTGAAAGAGAAAGACAGCGCCCGGAAGCCGGAAGGTGCCCAGGACACAGGGCACAGAGCAAGCTTTAGTTCTTTTGGCACAAAGTTTCACTGCCCGCTGCAGTCGTCTCTTGAAGAGGGGAGAAAAAAAAATCAGGAATGAACTTTGAATAATATCCCTTCAAACCAGAACCGGCCAACCAAGGTTTCTGCAGCTATATATGGAAACACTCCTTGGCTCTTCCAAGTACGTAAAGCAAGACTCTTCAGTCCTCTGGCGTATGAATCATGGTCTAAACAACACATTCTGAGTTCAAAACAGTTTCGGGGGGGGGGATAAAAAGGCCAGTTATGCAAATGTGGGCATACCTTCTGGAATAAAGGCAATGAGAAATGACCGCCACTTCTATTTTCTCGAAAAATCTTCTGCGAGGGGCGGGAACGCGCCGGGGTGAAGCGTGTGCCCAGCGTGAACAAGACCCTGCTTCCACCCCCAGTACATTAAAACACTTAATCTTCTATAAGAACAGAAAGGGTGGATCCTTGTTGGATTCTCCTCTCCTCTAATTTTGCCAACTCTTTTTTATTTGTTTAGTAAAAATTTCTGCCTCCTCCCTGCCACCGCCTCCAATTTCCCTCCCCCTCTCCCAATCAAGTCCCCCTCCCTCGTCAGCCCAAAGAGCAAACAGGGTTCCCTGCCCTGTGAGAAGTCCAAGGACCACCCACCTCCATCCAGGTCTAGTAAGGTGAGCATCCAAAGTGCCTAGGCTCCCACAAAGCCAGTACATGCAGTAGGATCAAAAACCCATTGCCATTGTTCCTGAGTTCTCAGTAGTCCTCATTGTCCGCTATGTTCAGCGAGTCCGGTTTTATCCCAGGCTTTTTCAGACCCAGGTCAGCTGGCCTTGGTGCGTTCCCAATAGAACATCCCCATTGTCTCAGTGTGTGGGTGCACCCCTCGCGGTCCTGAGTTCCTTGCTCGTGCTCTCTCTCCTTCTGCTCCTGATTTGGACCTTGAGATTTCAGTCCAGTGCTCCAATGTGGGTCTCTGTCTCCTTTCATCGCCTGATGAAGGTTAATATTCAGGAGGATGCCTATATGTTTTTCTTTGGGTTTGCCAACTCTTAAATGACAATTATCCTCATTTTCCAAACAAAGTAGTCAGATTTATCCCCCGCTGAGAAATTTTTCTTAAAACAGTTACAAGGATATTTTCTTCAATAAAATACAATTCACTTTTATCTAAATTTTCTGTTTTAAAATCCAGTGTTTTTAAGTGGCTATAAATAGAAAAGCCTTTCATAGGGGAAAATGCCTCTTTTTTCTACATGGTAAATGCATAGTCATATTTTCCTCTTAACTTCTGATATCTAATGTCACTAACTGAACATATGGTCAAGAAATACTTATCCCCTTGGGGAACCCGGCTCAGGGGACTGAACTGGCTTTTACTTCCCGCTGACCTGTAGGAAGATTTGCTAGGAAGTTTAACCATTGTAAATGTTTCCAAGAAGATGGAGGAGCCTGAAATCTAAGGAAGACAACCCTAGGGAGTCAGTTTCTCCTAAGACTCAGAGGCGCGGAAAACCAGTGGGCCTGCATGCAGCTCCCAGTGCAGAGAAAGGACCATCAGACGGAGGTTAGGAGCACACACGGCAGATTCTGTGCCCTGTAAGGAATTAAAATACCCTAGCTATGCAAAGCTAGAAATGGCAACTCATCCCCCACAGCAAGAAATATTTAAACAACTGACGAGCACCCAGCCAGGAGGCATACTTGAAGTAGTAGGAGAATAAATTCCTTCTCCGTGTTTGGTCGCTCCTGATATTCGTTAATATTTATTACTAATTCTTATCTCCATATAGATGTCTCTCATTGCTCGAATTCTCATGCCCAGAGTTCTCTCCTAAGCCTATTGTCTACTTTGGCTGTTTGGGTAGAAGGCCCCTTCCCCCAGCTATTACACAAGCCCCCAAGCTGGGAAGCATCCTCCGGTGCCCACCCTCTTCCCCAAGGCCAAATGGGATCACCCCCCAGGTCCCCTTCATTGTCAGAGATCTCTCCCACGAGCTGGCAGGTTCAAGCAGTGTCATACAGCTGCCCATTAGAGTCGTCTGGAGAAAGATTGATTATAACCCAGTGTTAGGATGGCAAAGCCATATTCGGGACCAACTCAATGCACATCTCCATAGGATCGACCGCTATATTTTTAACACTCTCAGGTGGTTCTAATGTGTAGCCCAAACTAAAAACACTAAAGGGAACAGGCCAGAAAGGGGGCTCTAAATTAAAGAGCCAGAGTATGGAGTGAAGTACCAGGAAGTTATAGCGAGGTGGAAATTTGACAAGAAAACTTTGACATGACTCAGAGGGCTGCCAGAAGGCGGTGACAAGCTCTCAGGAGGAAAAGCCCAGTGCTCTCCATCAGACACTGTGGTCAGAGCTCACATCCTACCATCCAGTCCCTGGAGGAGGGAACCCGGCAAACACAGGTGGACGGAGCAGCTCAAGTGTGTCACCGTCCTTAAGGGAAAACCTCCAGCGAGCTGAGTGAGTTATGCACAAACAAATGGCTCCTCGTCTTTAGTGAAAATAAGTGAAGATGTGTATGGGTGTGAGCAGGGTGAATGGGACCTTCGTGTAAGCTCGTGGGAAAACACTTTCCAAGAGTCACCAAAGCCATGTTCTTGAACTCCGACTCCAGGAAATCTGGCGCCCTCCTGTGGCCGATGCAGGTACCCATACATACACATGGGACATAGACTCACACAGGCACACAACATGCACATAAATAAAAATAAATCTTAAGAAGAGGCCTCTCCCCAATTAACGCAACTAAGTAAAGCTGCCGCACTAGCAAGCGTCAAAATGAAATCCCTGTCAGAAAGATAGACTTTTCATGCCAGGAAGCAGCTCTACTTTACAGCAATTTTCTCAAGAACTAGGGCCAGGTGGTACCTGGTGTTACAATTGTAGCTAAGACCACCTGTGCAATTGAATCCTGAGCTATCACTAACCCAGAGCTTTGAGGAAAGTCACCAAATGAGTGCCACAGGGTTTCATAGTGTCTCCTCACCACAACTAACATCGAAAAGGAACCGAAAGGGAAACTGTTAGTGTGGAGGTGTATTAGCTTCATGTGACTCCTTTTGGGGGCTTTCTGTAAATCTTTTGTCTGGGTTACCTCCGAACCCAGCCTGTAAAATCTCACGGACCTGCATCAACATGGTTTTGATATATATTTTGTACAAAATGTAGCCTCCTGTAGAGTAACAATGACACAAGACAGAACCAGCCACCTCCTGGCCTGGCTGTCAAGGTTTATCTCTGATACTAAATCTTGCAACTGAAATTCTGAGAAACCTCAGAAGGCTTCAACATCCCCTTTGTACAGATCACCTCATGAAGAATCAGGGAAGCTCATTCACACCCGAAACTCTCACACACCCTGACCCAAGGGTTATAGTTCAAGGAGAACTTCATCTCCTAGCGAGCCAGCGGTGCACAGGGAAAGCCTTGGCATTTGCCCTTTTAAATGGCAACGACGGGAAGTCCCTCCTGATTGGCCTTCCATGAGGTCACTTTCACATCTACGCACACAGTCCTGGGGAACTTCCGGCAGGGGCAAGGAACACAATGTCTTCTCTACCCAAATTTGCTCCTCAGTAACCAAAATCTGTCCTCTCCCAGGCTTTCACCATGTGTCGCCAATGATCTGACACGGCCCTCACACGTCACCAAGATTGACATCTGCCAACTGCCAACCTGGTTGTGTCGTAGCTTCCAGGCTCTATAACCCCCAACCGTTACTGAAGTTACTGGCTTGAAACACCTGAAGCTTTCTCTGAGAGTCTAACTTCCAGTGTTCAAAACCTACAGAATCAATCAAAGTCAGGATGTTGGTCGAATCTACCCATAAAAAGAGTCTATAACTCCATAAAACTGAAGACCCAGAATTCTCCTCTCTTCCCTGGTACCAATCCCACACAAACAGGGTGGAGGTAAAGAAAGAGAGGAGAGTGAGAGCCAGTGCCCATTAATCCCCTGAAACCAGCCAGGCCCGTGTCCTTGCTTGACATCCACGTTTTTGCTGTTGATTTGTTTATGGGGTATGGTTGCAATTGAAAACAATAAATCTTCTTTTTCTTCTAAAAGGAGATGTTTATAAGGGTTGATCTGATTTCTTTTATTGCCTGTATTATCGTGTGCATAGATCAAACTTTCTTACTTAACCTGGGAAGTTATTTTGGGCACGTAGGTCCTAGGGGAATTATGACTTTGGCTGATGAAGGTCCCTTGGAGTAAAAAGCAGAAGACCTGGGAACCAAGAGGCACTGATGAGGCCTTAAATCGTCCAAGGCGTACCTCGAAAGCAAAACTCTTGGAATCAGTGACCTGCAGGTAAGGCTCACCTGCCTCCTGCCCAGTCTATACCCTCACTCAGAGAACTAGAAGCTATGGCAGGGACTATGCCACCTCTTTACCTCGAGTTGCTCTGAATCTCTGCTGTCCAAGCTTATGTCTATGTCAGAGTGGTCCTTCTTTCTTAAGGGGAGTTTTCTACCCTGGCTCTTGGCTTCATTCCTTCTGCCACGTTGCTGTGACTTGAATGTGACCTCCATGCCTCTGGCTCAGACTGGCCACTCCAGTTCTTCACATCCGAGATCCATCGGGGTGCTACTCGGTACTTATAGCCTTCTGGGCCCCTCCCAGGAGCCCCTGGCCTTGTACTTATCGGTGGCTTTCAGGCTGTTCCTTTATTTTAGTTCTACTCTACAGCATAGACATTATATACTTCTCTCTTAGGCTACCTTTGAAGTTCATTTCTTTCTCAAAGTTGTATGTTTTCCAGTCTTACACATAACTCAACCCAAACTAATGACAACAAAATAGACTCAAAGCCCCTCAGAGATGGACTCCAGATTGTTACTGGTAACAGCTAGCTTGCATTGTGGGCGGGGCCTATCACACGAACAGCAGACTGGAGAAACAGACATGTCCGTTACTGTCATCAGGTGACCACAGATCCAGTCCTCCAAGTACCACTTTCCAGTGGACATTTCCCATCTCTCTAGTTTGGAAACTTGCTCCAGATTTCCACATTGGCTAAGAGAGATTGGTAATGGGGACTTTAAATGCTTACAATCTCTGGAGAGAAAAATTAGATATAGAAATTTTCAGAGAAGGGGCAAGATCTCTGCTTTAAGTTTCTCTTATAATTTTAGCAAATACTGCGACAAAAGAAATGTATTGTTTGTCAAAATTAACTTTATTTCTGAAAAAAACACTTACATGTGACAACTCTTTTGCTGGGTAAACAATAAGAACAAAAACTGGGACAAGAATTGACAACTCAGGAATGAGAGTGCAGGAGAATCCGAGGTTATGAGAGAAGCCAAAGCGAAGCCAATGCTCCATTGATATTGTCCATCTTCTTTGGGAATTTACGTCAGGAGTGAGCTAGACAATGACCCCAGGTCTGCGAAATTGTTTCTCAAACACTGCTACATGCCATGGTCTCCTCCGTCCCCAGTGCAATGCTGCTGACTATTTATACTACTGGACAATATATTCACATAGATAGCAATATATGCTATGCTATATAATGAAAGTAAGATTTTTACTTTCATTCTCCCAGCTAACATGTATTTTATTTCCTCCGAGCTCATCTGATTAAATGCTCATCATTATTTGTCTACTTGGTCTGATTTGTTACTCCGTTTTACCTAAACTTCATATTTAGTCTTTCCTTCTTTGTGTACTCTAGAACATTCTTCTGTGAAGTTGATGCATTTTTATATTGACTGATTGATCTGTTTACTTACTATTTATTGATCTCTAACTATACCCATCACCACTCCAAATAAAAATTAGATAAAAATTCACAAATGCAAACTCTTGCTCTCAAAGAACTTTCATCTTAGGAGAGGAAACAAGCAATAAGCATATGCACACGGGGCATGGCACACTCCTGCAAATCCATCACTCCAGAGGCTGAGGCAGGAGGATCCTGACTTTGAACCATGCCTTGCTCACACAGTAAGATCTTATCTCAAAACAAAACAACTATGGAGCAAGATATGGAACTCAAAACTGCCAGGGAGTAGAGGGTAGGATGGAAGGAGAAGGGTAAGAGAAGAAAATCTCACAAAAATCTAGAATATTCCTCCTACAAAGACTTTGTGTACCAGCTCCCTGAGGCAGAAGACTGACAGGCTATGGCATTACAATGGATAATTGGGAAACTCTACAGCCCATCAGATCACACCAGCAAAGGACTCCATTTAATTAAGGCTCATAATCTATTTTTTAATTACCTCCCCAACAGAAATCACCACTGCAAACACAAAATAGTCTAAACTATACTGGTTCCTTGAGAGTGTCCTTGAGTTAATTATTGCCGAATACCCGCAGGTATTCAGGCAATTCCAGATGGTCAGAATGTTCTCCTAGCTCTAAGGCATTGCAGAAAATGCAAATAGCCTTGTTTAGGAACAATGGCCTTGTGTGGTCCCTCCAAAGCCTTGCTCCTATTCCTTGCCCTGTCTAAGAAAACGAAAGCCCATCCTACCTGCGAATACACAAACACACACCTGTCCTGGAATCTGCCACCCTTACATGCGAATACACAAACACACACCTGTCTCGGAATTTGACACCCTTCACTCTAGTGCCACTGACATCTAGGTACTAAGATGTTCTTCCATTGAATGTAAGCTTAGAGGGGAAGAAGCTCAATTTTGTTTAAAACTATCTCAGTATCTAGAAAGTAGCACCTAAGTGTTAATTCCAGCACTTGGGAAGTAGAGACAGTGAGACTCTGTCTAAAACAACACAGTATCGATGATGATGATGGTGGTGGTGATGATGATGATGGTGTTATATGCTATTTTAATCAAAGAGGAGAAATATTGGCATAGTGATAAAAAAGTAACAAGCTTGTTCAGTTCCATGAGTCCTTACAGAACGGTAGCCCACTATGCTGATTGTTTTCAAGTACCACGTATAATATTTAAACTCTTCTGAAGTAAATATCATTACTATTTTGATGCCACAGAAGAATAAAATAATACTGAGGGAGGTGACCGTGACCGGTTTATATAAATAACTCATGTTTGAACTTGGTGTTCATGGTGAGGAACAAGGGAACACATGCAAGCTCATATTTAATAAATCTTGAGTGCTACCTAAAATGTTCTTTCAGAAATAGGAGACGGAGAGCAGAGAGAAGTTAGGATCAACAGGCACTTCACGAACAGGAGAGGGCAAAATGTGAGCGTTCTCTTGGAAGTGATGCCGAGAAAGGACTCGCTGTACACTTTATAAATGGACCAGAAGAGACGAGTAGTCTGGTGTTTCCAATTCTGCAAATGACACACTAAGCATCTCTGGGGTGTGAAATGCCAACCTGACAAAAATAAAACACTTGGGGAATGACAGGCTGTAAGTTCCCGGAGCCTCAGAATGGGATCCGGCAGCCCTCTGAGGCAGACAGGAGTCTCTCTGGTCTCCATGCCAGTACTTGCTTCCTTGTTCCCTTGCCCTGCTGTCCTCTGACCTATTGGGGCCCTTGGGCCTGGTGACCGATCCCATGGAGAAGCACAGGAAGGTAAAAGAGGCCCGGGAGCTCGCAGAGTCAGCCAAACCCTGAAACCAAGCCCACCCTAAGCACAGGTGTGGTGTTCCAGCGGGACGTTGAGTGTGTGCTAACAAGAGCCAGCACAGCCCAGTTGCTTCAAAGGCACAAATGTCAAAACATTACAACCGAGCTAGTCCCTCTCAAGAAGGACAACTTCCTGCTGAAATGTCTGGGTGTTTCACACAGAAATGGTGAGCCTCTAATTATTATAGCACGCATTCTGGTCTGAAATGTACAGATACATTTACAAGATTACTAAATGAATACACGATCCCTCCCTCGCTCAGTGGGGTTTAAGACAGACTAGAGTCTCTGGAAACGGCAAAACATCTGCCTGGGTCCCTGTGGTCTGATCCCAAAGGCAACACTAGACACATGAACAACACATTGAAACACACATCTGGTGTGCACTAAAGTTACACGCGATATTTAATAGCCTCTGTATCTCAGAATAACAGATCTGTTTTTGATACTTATAGACTTCTAATTACATCTGCTGTCATCCAGAAACCAATAATCGTGATATTATAGCATTAATAGCATGAAAAAAATTTTTTTACTAACAAATGTCTTAGTGCATTTAAGGTTAAAAAAAATTAATGTTGTTTTTGTTTGCTTTATCTTAGCTTAATCCATACCCCAAAATACAAAAGTTAGTTGCTATCATTTTCTACATCTTAAACATAAAGAAACTGAGGCTTTGAAAAATGATATTACTTAAGACCATAGAGCTAATAGCTTCTGAAGAAGAAATTCAAACCCTGGCAGTTCAACCCAGAAACCACATTCTTAACCTAAACAATCTCTCATGTTTTTCTTCTTTGCTATAAAAATTCATTAGAATGCACATATTCTACATTAATGGGTGACTCTGTCTGGGTCAAATCCTCTAATCCAGCACAAGGGAGAGTTACATAGAACAAAGCCACCAACAGCAAAATCTGGAGAAAGGATCACAAGGCCGTCCCTCAAGTACCAGGAACATGTCCAAATGCATGTTCTAGCTTAACCAGAAGACACTAAACGTAATCTGTAGTTTCCTGACGAAAACAGCAAGTACATCCTAAACCCCAAATCTTAAATGCATGAGTCTTGTGTTGTTGCTTGTTTTCTTCTTCCTGTTCTACGATACAGGCGGTGGTCGCAAGACAGAAAAGCCACCAGAGACCACGTGGACAGAGATAATATTTCCATGTAAAACAAAGCCCAGCTACTCTGCAGACACAAAAATGTCCATCTGCGAAAACATCACCAAGGGAAAGAAAACCAACATCGAGCTGTTTTAACATTTTGATGAGATTGCATGTGAACAGAATCCACTCAACTTGAAGCCGCGCAAGCCGTGTTTTGTAGAAAATGAGGGGGAACGGACAGATGTGGAGAAACTGCGTGGAGCTGCGGTTTATGACGCCTGAAGGGTAAGTGCCCCTCTCGGGTTCTACACATCTGCTATTTAAAAAAACAAAACATTTCAAACTGTTGACCATCGGGTCTTTCCCTTCTGGAGCCACGCACTAAAATATTTATGGATGAAATGAAATGGTTTGGCTTGAAATCGTGCAGTTTGGGAAGCAGACGGTGGGAGGAGGAGCCGGTGAAGCAAAGAAGCCCGCAGCCATGAATTATTAATCTGAGGGATAGAGACACGAGGTTTGCGCTAGGGTCCGCTTTGCTTTCTGATTGCGTAACTCTGGTGGGTTATGCATTTATCTGACATATTCCATAATGAGTTTTGTGGATTTGTTTTGTTTTGTTTAAGAAAGAACCTACTTGGTGCTGGTGATAATGGCTCATGGGGTAAAGGTGATTACTACACAAGTCTGGAAACCTGAGTTCCATCCCCAGAACCCACTTAAGGGAGGAAGGAGAAAACTGACTCCCCGGAGGATCCTCTGAGCTGCACACGCACACACGCACACACACACACAACTAATAAGGAAATACAAAATTTTAAATGCTTTAAAGCTATTTAAGAAACTTCCATGAATATACTTCACTTGAATAAACTTGGAATTTTAGCACGTGATGTTTGTATGCAGTGACAAGACACAGCAGGTGCGTGTATGCACACATGAGGAACAGACATGACAGTCTGCGTTGATATCTGAGAACCCAGAGACTGAGTAGAGCATGAGGTCCCCCACTGGCCAGAGTCCATCTTACGTCTACTTCAGCTCATCGAGAGCCCACAATGAACAGGTTGGAGGCGGAGCTCAGTTTTGTTAAGATAGAATTTGCTTCCCCCTGTTCCTCAGAATTCTACTGCTCATCTCAGCTTGCCATTTCCAAACATATTTCCACCTACAAGATGAAGGATGCCACGGGCTCTTAACCACCAAGGCGTCTCTAGTCCCCTAAAAAGAGACGCAATCTCAAATTAGTACAGTTTAGGAAAAAGGCATGAAGGCAAAAGCGATTGTCTGAGAGTAAAGAACAAGGATTGCTCTTTCACGGGACCCAAGTCTGGTCCTGGGAATCATCACAACCGTCTGTGATACAACTCCAGGGGCCTGGCCCTCTCTCACGGCCTTCGGGGGCACCCGCACTCTCGTGCACATACCTACACACAAACACACACATAACAAATACTTTTGTGTCGTTGTATCTGTCGAGATCAGCAAAAGCGGTCACTTCGGGAGGAACTGCAGAATCTGGTTTCAATAAATCTTTTTAAAACTGCCTTTCCTGGGGCCCACCCTAGTATGCTCATGTTCTTTCTGGCCTTCCCACTCGAGGCCCATATTTCACGCTGGAATTCTGATTCTCACATTCTCTCTAGGGCACAAAATTCCACATTTTGCTTCCACTGAACATAAAAGGCTCGAGTCTGGTTAGACACAACTCGTTACTGGAGGGCTTCTTGGTTGTTTACCAAATTTGTACAAAAAAAAATTTAAAAATGCTTAAGGTACATATGAAATTTCTTCAAGTTATCACTGGAAGTGGCAGACCAAAGACAGAGTAACATTTAATTCTCTTATGGCCAGCTGTAAAAAGTAACTGTGCCCGAAAGTAGCCTCCGTTGGCTTTAGTAACGATTATATGATTTCCTGTATGTAGGAATATATGGTAAATGCTTAGGGCAAAAAAAAATAGAATGATTGATGTCTCGTGTACTATATTTTCTCCTTGATTCATACCAACAAATCAGTATTTTTTTTTCTTCAAAATGACCTAGACCGGCCTGTCCATATTGTTTTGCTCAAGTCAGCTGGCTGGGATGGGCTGGAAGGAAGGGAACCGTTGAGAGCAGGTTCCCTTCAGAGAGGGACTCCCTTCCCGGGCAGGGAGAGTCCTTCCTCAGAGTCATCTTCACTGCCTTTAACAAAACTGCTGTGGATTTAATCAGAAGGGAAGTCCAATGGGCCAAAGCTCCTAAATTACTTCCCCTTTCTGTTCAAAACAAAAACCAAAGCTTTTTATCAAAGGAAATAGATAAACCCTTTCCAAGTTCAACAATCCAGGAAGTTGTAGGGCCAGGGCCAAGCGTGGAACTCTAAGGCCAGGCGTTCCTTTCCTAAGCCAGGAGGGCCTGTTAGGAAAGGAGGAAACTGTAGCCCAGGAAGGAAATCCCAGGGAGGCTGAGTCTTCTGGCCCCAGCGCTTCCTGCTCTGCTTACCTGCAAGCTATCACTTTGCCCTAGTTTAAAGCATCCAGGGCAGATGAGACACGACCCCAGGCTCTCCGGCCCAACACAATCATTCATACAAACGGCCACATTTTAACTCCCGTCATCGAACAAGATCTCAAGCCCTCGATTGCTAGGCAAGATCCTCCTGCATCTGACAGCGTCCCCTTCCTTCCTTCCTTCCCCTTCCTTCTGTTCCCCTTCCCCTGTCTACATCATGGTCCTTAAGTCTATTTCTCAAAATGTGAAGAGGCGGGGCCAAGTTGTATCCCCGCCCTTGACCTTCTGATGCTCTTTAGGGGACAGCATCTTGAGGATGTAACCTTGACCACCTCTTGAGGTGATTCTTCGGGAACAAACCCCACACTTTCATTGGTTCTCTCATCCTTGGTTATCTTTCCCACTGTGTGTCCAAGCACACGGGCCACTCCGTCCTTAGGGCCAACCCTGGCCCAACTGGAGTTTCCCCTCACAAAGTGTAACAGTGCCACGTCCCCATGCCTGTGTCCCTCCCATGCCCCCAGATTTACACTCTGTGTCCTTCTGCGTGCCCAACCTCGAGAAGACACTCTGCAGAGCAAGTGCCCGTCATCTGCTGGTTTACCACCGTTTACACCAGGAACAACCTACGATTCCATCGTTCTGAAGCCTCCCCAGATTACCAGTGACATGCAAAGCTTCGTTGACAATAGCAGCAGAGAGTGATTTGGAAGGATGCCAGCATGTCTACCGAAAAACAAAACAGCAAACTGTACGTGTAGGTATAAATGACCCTAAAGACAACACGCTGAAGCTTGAGCCGTGGACACTTCAAAGCGGCGTGGTTACGAATAACATTTATTCTCCTCTGTATATTTTCTTTTAAGGTAAACAGGTGTGACCTTTTTACATTTTGAGCTTTTCCACACTAAATGCTTATAGAATCGACGTTTGATTGTAAATGACAACTTTCACGTACTGTGGTCCAAGGACAGGACTCCCAAGGGTTGGGAATGAGTCAAAGGCTGGAGAGGTTGCTGAGAGGAGAGGGAGAAAGCAGGAATGGGTCGTCGTAGCAACCGACTCTCTCAACTCTTCCTTCCTTTGTCTGGGATGCCGGTATCTCATAACCCTTTTCTAATAAAACCATGGCTCTAGGTACAAACGGCACAGCTCTGCTTTGACAGCATCCTTCTCAGCGGACAGGAGCTGCTGTCCGGGTTTTCAGCAGCGGAGCTCGGCCCCCCAGCCTGATCTCAATTCTCCCATCTCTTCCCCCACTTTCCACAATGTCCGCCGTCCAAGATTAATCCGTAAAATACTGGGTTTTACTCTGTGTCCCATGACTTCAGTACCAGACTTCAGTACCAGATGCGTGAGCTGATGTAGGTGGCTCCCAGTTACTTTCACCAAGGACGAGTACCCACCTACTGCTATGAGAAGGAAGGGCAGAGAGGTGGCCAGGGCTTCCCGGCCATTTTTCTCCTGACTCAAGGAAAACTTCCAGCCAATACATTCCATTTCGGTTAATATTTTGCACCAAATGTTTTAAAGAAAAATAACTGAATTAAAATTTAATCCATGCATTCAACAATAGGAAGGAAATGTCAACTAATCTGACATTTGATTGAAGTTGACACTCAACCGAAAAAAAAAAAAAAGATTTGAAAGGACAAAGTAGAAACCTAACACTAATAAGATTGTAGGGACAAAGCAGAAACATTTTTAAGGCCCTACTAAAATTTTATAATAGTTTAACTCTAGTTTGAATGCTTTAATATATCCTATGCTTGAATAATACCAACAGAAAAATATTTATTGTCTAGATGAATAAGTTTAACATATTTTTGGTGTGGGTTCTCTTCACATTCTGATCTACACGAAAACCTGGGTGAATGAGGGGTGGATACTAAAAAGACATTCCAGAACAGTAAAACCCGAGGTAAGCTGGCGCCTAAGAGGTCCTTAAAGCCCAGGGTTTGCTGTGGGGCTTATTCAGTCTAACAACTATCTCTATAAAATAGCAAAATGCACATGTACCTTATTGACCTCTGAGGCTTAAGAAACAGGAAGCTCTGGGAAGAACTTGGTCGGGTGGAAAAGTACCCACAGGCTATCCCAGAGGAGACCAGGTAAGGACCCAGTGACAATTGTGTACCAGAAATCAGAGGCCTTGAGCCAGACCGGTGAGTCCCTGCAATGAACATTTGCTGGCAAAGCTGACTGCACGAAAGGGTGCTGCGTGACACACCGCTCCCAGTGCCACTGAGGACGAAGGAAGGGGTGTTGGAGAGGCGGGAAAGATGGAGAAACAAAGAGGCTTATTTGTTTTTTTCTGTTCTGCTTTATTCTTGTTTGTTTGTTTGCTGGCTTGGTATGTTGTGTTTTGGTTTGATTTTTGATTTGCCTTTTGATTTGCAGGGGTGAGGGGAGGATATGGGGAAACTGGGAGGTGGGCAGATCTGGGGTGCACGATGTGACATTCTCAAAGAATCAATAAAGAAATCATGTTTAAAAAGAGAAACAGGGAGCTGCCTTGGAGAATTTATAAGGAATATGGCTCATCTCATAAGCCCTAAACGCAGAAATGTCACCTACGCATGCAACCTGTCATAGAATGGGAAGGGCCAGCCTTCCCTGTAGTCCTGCAGTGGTCACATGACCCGAATTAGTCACCCGGCTTTGGGGAATTTCCTACTTCCTCATCTGTGCAGCGGGCTCAGACCTTGAGGATGCCCAGGTTCTTTCCAGAACGAAATGTCTTAACGTTCCAACTCTTTACGTTCCTGCCACACACAGCTACAACTTTGAAAAGGGTTTATTTCTGTCATCCAGTGAAAATGCAAAAAATTTTTAAAACCTGCATTTTCACAAAATTTCCCCTGAAATCTTGAAAGGGGGAAGAAGATAATAGCCCTGTCACTTTAACATGAATATTTTACTTTCCGTGTCAGAGCTGTCTTTTACTACTCAGCGACGTCATAAAGCCACCCGCGGTCCACTGTCTCACGTATGCGCTGATACGTGTCTTTCCTAATTGGCAAGGGTCACAAGGGAAAAGCAGAAAAATACCTAGTATAGATGACAATTAGTTCTGTCTTCCAAAAATGTCACCAAAAGCAGAAATTGCAATTTCTCAAATACTATCTTCCAGTGTGCCAGGCGACTGTTACCAAATGACAGCTAAAACCTAACATCCACGTGGTATTGTGTGCAGTAGCATGTGCATGACGTCAGCAAATCTTCGCGACTCTATGAGGAAGCACTGGAATTCCTCCCACTCAGCAGCTGGGAAGCTGAGAGTCCCTCCGGGTCAAACAAGAAGGAAGACATCGCCAGACCCATAAGTAACCTCAGGGGCTACCATTCTGAGTCTTTCGCTGTCTCCGTGCCAGTCTGCCAGCTTAAAACCCTCAACATGTACGATGAACCTTGCCCATCTAATTTCATGAAGATGGCTGCTCAAAGACACACCAGTTAACTTGGGGGGGGGGACACGTTGAACACGTGACAGAAAGGGTCTACCTTCTGATACCTAGTGTTTGATTAGGGGGCGGTAGAGAGAGGCAGGAGGTTGGGCAGGAGAGCAGGTGTTACTTGAAGGTAGAAAAGAGACTGCTGGGTTGGAAACGTTTACCTGGGGAAGGAGATAAGAAGGGCAAACAGGAAGGGAAGACCCCCACCACTGAGAACGTATTTTTTTAACCCATATGGAAATCTATTTTATAAGGCTATTCACAAATCTAATTTTTATTTTTTGTTTTGTTTTGTTTTTTTATTTATTTATTTTTTAAAACAGTCTTCTCTCATTTTATAGACCAATCCCAGTTCGCTCTCCCTCTCCTCCTCCTGTTCCCCCACTTTCCACCCACCCCACCCCCCATTCACTCCTCAGAGATGATAAGGTTTCCCATGTGGAGTCAACAAAGTCTGGAACATCTCTTAGGGCAGGACCAAGGCTCTCCCCCTGTATCTACGCTGAGGAAGAGATCCCTCCAGAGAGAATGGGCTCCAAAAAGCCAGTTCAAGCACTAGGGATAAATCCTGGTGCCACTGCCATTGGCCCCACAGTCTGCCCCAGCCGCACAACTGTCACCCACATTCAGAGGGCCTAGTTGGCATCTAAGCAGGCTCCCCCACTGTCAATCATGAGTCAGTGAGCTCCCACTAGCTCAGGTCAGCTGTTTCGGTGGGAATCCCCATCATGGTCTTGACCCCTCTGCTCATATTATCGCTCCTCCCTCTCTATGGCTGGACTCTGGGAGCTCAGCCCAGCTGCTTCCCGTCAGACATCACCACTGCCCGGCTTAGCACAATTATAGTTTTTAAATGATCCTGAACAGAGAGCTCCATGTGAGAGAGGATGTTCCTCCTGGAAGCTATGGGTTACTAAACAAAGATCCCGGTGCCAGGGTTAGAAGAGCTCTCTTGGTTGCTGGGTGGTGATGGCACACACCTTTAATCCTAGCACTTGGGAGGAAGAGGCAGGTGGATCTCTGCGCATTTGAAGCCAGAATAGTCTACAGAGTGAGTTCCAGGAAAGCTAAGGCTGTTACACAGAGAAACCATGT
Source organism: Microtus obscurus (assembly GCA_963919715.1). NCBI lineage: Eukaryota > Metazoa > Chordata > Mammalia > Rodentia > Cricetidae > Microtus > Microtus obscurus. Next base: position 3,338,724 of record CAWTZC010000381.1, read on the forward strand.
CTCGAAAAAAAAACAAAGAAGATGAAAAGGGAGGGGAGAGGAAAAGGAGGAGGAGGAGGAGGAGGAGGAAGAAGAGGAGGAGGAGGAGGAGGAGGAGGAGGAGGAGGAGGAGAGAAGAAGAAGAAGAAGAAGAAGAAGAAGAAGAAGAAGAAGAAGAAGAAGAAGAAGAAGAAGAAGAAGAAGAAGAAGAAGAAGAAGAAGAAGTTGTTGTTGTTGTTGGTCAAGAAGGCCCCAAAAGCTCCCAAAACAATACAGGCCATTATTGCATTCATTCTTGGTTACCCACCAGAGCGTGAAGGTGAGGCCCTATGGCTGCTGGGTAAGAGGAGTCAACACTCTTAGCCAGGTATGGACCCTTCAAGCCATGCCCGATGGTGTAACAGTGGCAGGAGCGTTATGACGGTAGACGATAACCAACCACTTTCTGCTCAGATTAGAACACATGCCTACTACTGCAGATCTGGTCAGAAACTGGTAACTGGGGAGCTCATAGACCTGGGGGAAAATCCACTACTGTCATTTTGCTGAATGCTCACGTGATCATTTAGCCTTCTTGTTCTGTAGTTTATGCCCATAGATTAATGCTGCACTTAGCCTTCCTAAGAAAAACTGGTGATTTATAGGGTTTAGCAGAACTAAAGGAAGAGCCTTCTACAGAGCAATTTCACTTCTAAGAATTTGTCATCAACTTTATTAAGCAAAGAAAAGAATTGTTGATCATGTGAAGGGTACTCCTAAGAACATCAGATCTTAAAAGGGAGGGAGGGAGGGAGGGAGGGAGGGAGGGAGGGAGGGAGGGAGGGAGGGAGGGAGCTGAAAACAAATGTTCCTTCAGAAGTACTTAAATTTGCAGATCTACATATAATAAAGTGCCGACTCCAATATAAGATACACACAAAGCAGAAATGTACAAGAGTATACACACTTATATATGAAAAATAAGGATCTCATCCTACAATCTCAGTGGCACATGCTTAATAAAATATTTCTAAAAATTCCCCCTTTCAAGTAGAGAACCGAGCACTCAAGAGTTTGGTTTATGAGGGTACTTAGATAAAATAATGTCTGTGAAAGTCGTTTGCAACCGGAAGAGACCATACACACGTAAGATCTCCTGGGCAGTGTCTCCCCACGAGGATATCAGGAAGCCTTGTTATTGATCCAACACCTACAGCCTGGAGCCAAGCCCAGCAGCACAGTTATTCAATAAGGACCGTGAGTGATTGAGGAGCCCCTCACCGAAATGCAGATGTCCAACTGGGAGTTACCAGCTTTGAGCAGTCCTTCTCAAACATTCCCACAAATTACCCCAAGTATCAAATCCACTAAGTCTGTTCCCGCCCCCCCTGGGTCCCAGGTGATACATCAGCAGGGCCTCACATGTTTCAGTATGCCCACACTTTTTTCAAATAAAAAAAAATTCTCATAAAATTTCAAAGAAAATGGACAATCCAGGGGGAAAAAAAGCAGTAGGTGTGCTTTAACCTCAGCCCCCAGACCAAGAGGATTTGGCTTTTAAAGGCATGCTGTCGTCTCTGCAGAGGGGACCTGGGGAAGGGCAATGGGAACGTGGGGACACACATGTAAACTGTGGATTACACGCTGTGTGACTCCATCCTCTGAGACCCCAGTCTCTGAGCAGGTCCTGAGGTCCTCCTGTGACCTTGTCCCTTGTCCTCACTCAGATGTTTTTATTTATTTATTTTAGTTTTAGTAGAAACTGAAATTTTTCCGAGGAGGTTTAGCCAGTCCATTCTGACAGACAGCGCACGGACGCCTTTCCTGATCCCTTGTCAGTCCAGCACAGGGCCAATTGTCTGGCCGGCTAGCTGAACAGGGTGGAGGTACATGGGAACCCTGAATCAGACATGATGGGAGAGTCAGACTAAGGACGGCTTGGCCATGATGTTAAGAAAGACTACTGTAGGGGGCTGGGGAGGTGGCACAGAGGTTGGGAGCACTGACTGCTCTTCCAGAGGCCCTGAGTTCAATTCCCAGCACTCACATGGTAGTTCACCACTATCTATAATGAGAAAATAAAGATAAATAGAGTATAGCCATCAAATATGGCAATGAGACAGAACCTTCGTTTTAAACATGACAAAATTAAATGTCGAAGATGTCTTGCCCAAAGTCAAACAGCTGACTCGTGATAAAAGACTAGAACCAAAATTGATATGATTCTGAATCTGAAGTTTATATTTTTACCATGAACCCTATACTGAAAAAGATAGAGAAATGAGCAGAGTTGAGTGTTTCCAATACCACCATCATGCCCAAGACCCCTTCTGCCCATGCCTCCAGAACGTGCCATTCCGCCCCGGCTGAAGGTATTCGGCTCACCTGACTGCTGGTGTCACCTAGAGTCCAGCCCCACATTCATTTCTATTTACACCGTCCCTGTGTTGATCTGTTCCGAACACCACTCTGAACTACTCTTACCAGGACCCTTTCTGTGGTGATTTGAATAAGAACGATCCCATAGGTACATAGATTTGAATATTAGGTCACCGAGGAAGTGACCAAGGAACGAGACAAGGAGGCTTGATGCAGACCTTATATACCTTGAGGTACATAGGTCTGATTCAGGAAGCTCAATGAGATGTCACCGAGTAATGCTCCTCTGTTTGGCAGGCATCCAGAGAAAGATAGCAACATTGAAGCATTCAGTGTCCCACTGCCCTTCCTAGTGATCCCCATCTTCCCAGGAAAGCTAGCACCCTTCTGACTTCTGATTCCATGAATTTATTTGGCCTCTGGGGACACTTGTGTAAATGGGAATATATAAACTTGCATGTAATATTATGGGTATAAAACACACCAAAGCCGCTTTAGGTCACGTAGATTACTCTTTTCTGTGAGCACATTGTATCCCGTTCGGCCGTTTCTGTGGAAAACGGATGTTTCAGTTATTCGCAGGTTTGGACATTTAAACAATGCTGCTATAACATTCTTGCTCGGTGGTCTCAGTCATACTGAGAAAAGATTTTCCCACAGTGGAGCAAACGGGATGACTTGTCAGGCAATTTCGGTTCTTGGAACATCTGTATCCTATAAACGATCCGTTCTTCTTCTTCTTCTGTGCACAAGTGTGTTTCATCCTAGTTCTGGAACATTACAGATAAACATCTTAACCAAGTCTAGTCGACTTCTACGTCTGTGGAGTAGATTCTTCTTCCCCTTCACACACTAAAAGGAATTAGATTTTCTCTCAGGCTCTCTATTGTATAGCAGAACATCTGAGACAAGTAGAGCAATAAAATTCCCCTCACAATGGAAACAGGAATGAAAACAGAACTCTCTTGAGGTAGCTCGTATTTTTATTTTTCACACACACACAAAAAGTCTCCTCTAGTCCAGTTGGAAAGCATGGAAAAAATATAACCCACACCTACAGGCTGCAAGTATATTTCGTTAGCAGCTGTTAGTGGCTGGCTCAAGGCGCCCTGGCTGCCTCTAGGAGGAAAGGAGGAGGAGAGGAAAAAGCCCCAAGATACCTAATTTCATAATCATTAGCTCATTGCTCTGTTCATAAATAAGCATTGCCAAAAGTGATTTGCAATATAAAAAATGTTATAGACTTGGACATTCATAATTTTGTGGAGCTTTTGTTCCTACAGTTGGGCAACAGCCCTGCGCCTCCTTAGAAAACATTTATCCATCCCCACATCCAAACCCCCTGAGCTTTTCTGTATTCTATCGCATTGCTAGTCTGGCAGTGTGTGGAAACAAAGCTGTTTTTGAAAGAAATATAATTGCTCCAAGTTAGAATACTGGGAAATGATTTTTTTTTCCTTTCAAAAAAGCTAAATACTAATTACCTCCACATTGATTACTAAGCACCTCGTGTTTCAGCGCCTCTGTCTTAATTAAACTGTGGGATTTACAGGGATTAAAAATGCTTGACACAGACCTTAGATAGCAGCACAATGGCAGAGCCGCCAACAGGCTGGATGCAGTTATGGGGCCGCTGAACAATAGGGGTTTGTTCTGAGAAATGCGCCATTAGCAATTTCACCATGCGCAGACATCACACGGTTGCCCTTTGACCCCACTGCACACCAGGCTATCCAGTACAGCCTCGTGCTCCCAGCACCTGAAGACACATTCTGAATCCTGGGGGTGGGGGGCAGTTGTACCCCCTCAACACATAAATACAGGGAAGACATGGTCAGAGGCCTCTGCTCTGCTTTGATCTGATTGGACTCCAGGTGTCTGGGCAGTCTGTTGGGGCTAGAATCATAATATATGTAGCTTGTGTAGCACAAGTTTTAGCAAAGCTAGACCCCTACTTTCCCCAGCAATAGTTGGGAAAACTGAAGAATAAAGCTACCTGAATTTCCACAGCCCTCCTCCTACTCAAAATCGTTGAATACTGAAGAATTAGCGATTTTCAAACTCACGAATGGAGCCAGACAATACCCAAGCTTTTAAATGTTCCTCGGGAGTTGGGAGACGAGCATTCAAAACAGAAAGAAATCAAAACATAGGAGTCTGCATGTATCAAAGCCCTTTCAAACAAATCAACCACTTCTCTCATGAAGAAGACAAAAAAGAATATATTTCACCATCAAATTTCAGAGTGAGCAGACACCATTGGATGACAGCACCACACAAGGACTGTCCCAGACCAGCTCCGGCAGCAACGGCACACACCGAGTGTGTCTTAAAATACTTAAGCATCTCTGTTTTCCTTACACTGCCTTCCAGTGCCAGACTCCAACCAGGAGTTCACAATTCTTTGAACGTAACAGTTACCATAGTTGATGGCTGATGTCCATGCAGAAATAAACATAAGGCTCGTGGGATCCAGATCACTGGGATATAAATCTACTTATCAATCAGCAGACGGGGCGATCTCAAAGGCAGCTCTGCACAACAGCCCCAGGCTCTGAGGCCTCCACAAATCGTGTAAGTAAGCTGGTTTGGACTAGTTGTACAACTTTCACTGGGACTCGATGAGAGAGAGAGAGCCCGAGCCCCAGCCCAGCTGCCCCTCAGCTCCAGCAAAGAGTCCCATTTTCTCAACAAACCAGGACTGCAGTTTCGTATGTGAGCTCTTCCTATTAAAATGTTGGCACGAACAGTCTAAAAGCATGGGCCAAAGAAAACATGTCTGTGGGCAGGATTCAGCCAGTTGGCTGCCAGCTTAAGATCTCAGGAGAACGACGGGGAAAGGAAAGAGTCAAATATTCCCTTGCTTCCCTCCTCCAACTGGGGAATGCACAATCCTGGAGATCACTGTCAAAGTCTAGACAAGAAAGGGTTTGGGCTTAAAAAAAAAAAAATGGTGCAGTACTTTGCTTAGAGTCCATGAGAGACATCACTTTCTTGCAGCAATGTTAATGATGTTTACACATGCGCGCACACACACACACACACACACTTTCACTCATCAGGATCACAAATACTGCGTGGAGTGTTTCCACTGTTAAATCAAGATATATCTTAATGGAAACCCATTTAAAAGCCATTTGTATCCAAAAGATAGGCCGCTGGCCTTAATCGTCGTTGTCTCTTTTCTACCAAAAAGCAAACTGTACTCAGCTGCAAATGGTTCTCCAGAAACTAAACCGCTCAAAATCCTAAAAGCTGGTTCTCGGAGATAAGTCAAAGGCCTGCTGCTGCCCGGGATCTGAGGCAAGCCAAGTGTGGGAACCAGAGAAGGATAAACAAAGTTCAAGCTGCTGGTTTGCACACGGCGCTGACGAGAAAGAACCAGCGGTTTTAGTCTTTGTGCAAAGCAAAGCAGCGTTGTACAGAGGGAAATAAAGTTCGGCATCTCTATCAATAAAGTGTACCCCGCAAATATCTTAACACCACAGACACTATGCCTCTGCATTTCCCTAAAGAGAAGCTCCCCTCCTTGTTACTGTAAACATGGGTACATTCTACAGGACTGCTGCTTTTGGCAATGATTTGTTGTCATTTTAACCCAAAGCATGCTGATCGTACCAGCTTAATCAGTAGTTCTTAGCATTTTAAAGAACCCGATAGTAGAGGGGACCCATTGACCACTAAAAAAAAATTCTTTGATTTCCCTCATTTTTCATACAACTGCTAGGGAATCAACAGTCTCCCGAAGAAGCCTATCTAAGGGTCTGTATTTAGGAACTCTGTGGCAAAACTGTAGTTTCATTTACTCTAATCTCAACAACAATAAAAAAAAAAAAAACCCTCAGGATACGAAGTGAGAAATCAAGGCAGTAAGAACTCATTCATGCCCTTCTGGCTCAACGGTGGTTTGTGATTTAAGACCTGTAGCCATCTTCAAACCCACCAGACAAGGGTACCTGTAAGCCTTCCTACAAACATTATTCTTTGTCTTAGAACGATACCTTTTTATTTCTTAACCATATGCAAGTGGGTTGTTTTTTGTTCCCTTTCCGTGATTAGGTTGCTCCTTAGAGACGTCAGGGTGCATTCATCAGTAAATGGGAAACACGGTTTGACATCAGGTTCTGATGTTGTTATTTCCTTCTCTAACTGAATCTCTGTTGCATCTGATTAAGCCTGACCCCTGTTTACAAACAAGAGACTGTGTAATGAAAACAGAAAGATGCTGTAGACACCGTATCTAAAACACAAAAGGAACCTCACAGGGTGGCCTGCATTAGCGTCTCCTTGGGATTCTGCACCCTGGGAACTTGAAGTTCATATAAACATCTATAAGTGAAATCTATAAATATCACTGAAAGGTAGGCGACTCGATTTGGTTTATTTGTGATTGGATTTTGATACATATGATTTGATGAGGTTAAAATGTTTCCGAAACAAGGATGCAATATGCTTGGGATCTAATACCTCCCAACTTTAGTTCCATGGACCAGAAAGGCAAACCATATAGAAACGGAGACGTGTCTCCTAATAAAACCATCCTTTCGAAATTAGCCCTACAAGTATCCTAGTGAGCAGGCCGCAATGAGAGTGGGGACAACAGCACCGTGCACTGGGGAGCATCCTACTACCTTCTCTGGACTTGAATCTGCTTTCTAAGCTGAGGGCTTTAGAGTTTCCTAAAGTAGGTAGGGCAAGACTATAAAGATAAAATACAAGCTATCTGGCAGATTCAGCTTTAAATGGACAAACTGTGTATTTCAGGTGAGATTCAGGCAACACCATCCAGGGGCCCCTTCCCTGTAAAGCTGATTCCCACAGCCTTTCCACCAAGTCCTGTGTAAACTACCCTCACTTCAACCACCCCAGTCCATCTTAGGGTATTTCCCAGCGCATCTCTCCAGGGGATGAATAATACATACTGCTTAGAAACATTGCTGATCTGACAGAGCTAATCTCCGAAATATAGAAAGAACTCGAGAAACTAGACATTAAAAAAAACAAATAATCCAATTAAAAAATGGGGTACAGATGTAAACAGAGACTTGTCAACCGAGGAATTTCAAGAGGCTAAGGAACACTTAAATGTTTAACCTCCTTAGCCGACAGGAAAATGCAAATCAAAATGACTCTGAGATTCTATCTTACACCTGTCAGAATGGCTAAGATCAAAAACACAAGTGACAGCTCACGCTGGTGAGGATGTCGAGCAAAGGGAACACTCCTCCATGGCTGGTGGGGGTGCAAACTGGTGCAGAGAAAAGAACCAGAGAAAAGCATCCTTAGTTGGGTAACCTGCTATACTCATAGACTGGAGCCCAGCATGATTGTCATCAGAGAGGCTTCATCCAACAGCTGATGGGAGCAGATGCAGAGACTCACAGCCTAACACTAGGTGGAGCTTGGGGGACCCCAAAGAAAAGGGGGAGAAACGACTGTAGGAGCCAGAGGGCTCGAGGACACCACCAAGTCTTTACTGAGTCTGAGTTAGGTCCCCTGCATACACATTATTGTTGTTAGCTTGGTGTTCTTGTGAGGTTTTCAACAGTGGGAGAGGGGGGCTGTCTCTGACTCTTTTGCCTGCTCTTGGGTCCCTTTTCCTACTACTGGGCTGCTTCATCCAGCCTTGAAATGAGAGTGTGTGCCTAGTCTTGTTGTAACTTGTTATGTTGTGTCCCGTTGGTACCCCTGGCGGGTCTGCTCTTTTTTGAAGGGAATGGAAGGGAAGTGGACTGGGGGTAGGAAGACTGGGAGGGGTGTGAAGGAAGAGAAAACTCTGGTTAGGATGGAATGCATGAGAGAATAAATTAAAAGCAATATAAAAAAGATATAATATAATAAGTAAATAACAATATAATAAAAAGCAAATGGTTTTCAAATCAGTGAATAACAACCTTACCCTCACTATGCTAATCTGGAGTTCTTAAATATAAATGTAAACTTCATCGTCAAATAAATAGGTCTCGTGGTCCATGTCTATCAGAGCTCATGGAATCTTTTTTTCTCTGAGAATCCAAGGTTTTGGTGTCTTATGGTATTTATGAGTGCAGCCCGTGCTGTAATCAGACAACACAGAGGAACGTCAAATGGACTGCGCTCCGACCCCAGGCTCAGCCAAACACTTACCCTCCCTGTGGCCACTTTCCTCATCTGAACAATGGAGACAGCAACGGCAGCCCCGCCTCTCACATCTGCTGCACACAAGAGCTAATTTAATTTGTCAGCCATCTAGGAAATATTTAAATGGCTGAGAAATTGTAGCACAGCAGAGACAAAACAAATGCTAACAGCTCAAAGAAAAGAAACATATCTTAATGCATTGTTGGAAACCATGAATGAATGGCAGAAAACCCATCGTGTTTCCCAGCAGACACAAGGCAGTAACATGGTGAGGCAGAGAAGAGATATTGAACAGCAGAGACTATAATAACTATCAAGTTGCATCACATACGGAACAATCCATACAAATGAGGCTTTTATGGCCGTCACCCTGGTTCACACACAGAAAGAGCATGTCAGGTGTACCAGGCCTTTCCTAATCACTGCCTAGCTCCCCTTTCTGAACTAAAGAACACCCTGTCTTCCTTACTGTATTCCAGTTACCCATGGCTATCCCCACTGTGGAGTACTGTACCTGTAAGCGCAACAATAAGGTACATGTATTATTTTGAAGCGAGCTTCTTTCGTCCAGCAGTATCTTCATAAGGTTTATCTACGTCACTGTGCATGGCGGGAGCATGCCCATCTCGTTGCTATTTAGTATTCTATTATGCAGCTCATTGCTTATCTGCCCTTCTGCGGCAGAACATTTTGGTTGTTTTGAACATTACAAATTGTTACTTTATAACGTTACTTTGTAAACATTAGAAAACAGGCCCAGAAATATACCTCATACGATGCCTTAGTGAACTCCTTATAAAGTAAGTCCAATAGAAAATTATGCTACATGATTTAAATAACTACCAAGTCATTCATGTACAGAAAAAAACACTTGCATAAAAACTGCTTAATTTTGTTTGATTTTTGTCTTTTAAAATTTCAGATGAGATCTCAGGTAGAATCTGCTTGGTTTTTAAAAATGATTTAGGAGACTCATGAAACATCAATAAGTCTATCAAGGCTACTTCGGACAGATTATTTTTATGCTAATACAATTTTGCACTAAATAGTAACCTTTTAAAAAATCATTTTGCAAACTAAATTTTAACCTGGGTTATCTCTATATGGTAAAATTACTAAGCATTTTCATTTTCATATATATATGTATGTATATATAATCTGCATATCCTTAAATTTCCATAGTATCACCATCATAATTTTGCGTTCAGACATTCGTGTGCATGTGTGTGACAGTGTGTGTACACACACGGATGTGTATGTCTGTGTGGTGGTCTGAGGAATGTGGAGCCTAGAAGTCAACCTCGAACATCATTCCCCTGGCGTCTTTCACCTGATGGACAGGTGGACAGGGCCTCTCATTGGCCTGAAGCTCACCAAGGGGCCTGTCTGGCCCGCAACCATGTAACGCCGTGCCAGCTTTTACGTGTGGGTACTGGCAATTAACTCAGGCGCTCGGGTTTGCACAGTAAGTAACCTACTAAGTACTCTATCCCCCACTCCGAATTTAAAGTTACCTTTTTTTCTTTAACAAAAATAATTTAATCTGCCTCCAAATTGCCATATTCAAAATTAATCTAGTTTTCCAAAATAGAAGGACTTAAGATAAGCCATTAATAAATGATACATGCATTTACTGTTGTCTTTGAAAACGGCAAAACAAAAATGAAGTTTGTGTGAGCAAGCAGAACTAACACGGTGCTGAAATGTTAAAAGCCAGGAAGGGCTGGGCCTGCCTACCAATCTAGAAATAGCGCTACACACCTTGGATGTCAACCAATCTGGAAATGGCCCGATAAGCCATGGAGCTCTGATTTGGTCATGATCTTGACAAGTAGCCTCTTTTCAGAGTGTGTGCTATACATTGTAAAGCTTATAAGCCACAACTCACAAGCCAACTGTGAAACTGTGCTTACATCCCGGCAAAAAAATGTTCTAGATACCACTGAGATTATGCTATCCATGCTAAAGTTAGAAAATATGAAAAAATAGAAGAGAACGCTAGCCGCAGCTGCTGGGAACCAAACCCAGGAACGTTGCAAGAGCAGCAGCGTTCTCAATGACTCGGGCATCTCTCCTTGCCACTGTTTTGGTACTTTTACTCTAAGATCTTGTCCAGAACGTTTGGTTTGATGTACGAGACTCTGAAAAGACAGCCCACAATGTCAGTGTCTAGTTGTTATTGTTTTCTCTTATTGTTTTGTTTCAGATTTTCTTACTTGCAGTAGGCAGACTAACACAGGGGCAGGCACAGAGGCAACGTCCACACCCCCAGTTCTGGCTGCAGGACCCTGTAGACCATCTGGGTGCCTGAGCTATGACTCATAAGTCCCAAGGATACTCACAAGTAAGGCTTCCATTAGTTTCGTATGTGTAAAGATCACAGCCAGATGGGTGGGGATAGCAGAATCCACATTCTACTTTGCAGAAACCAATTATAACATGGTTGTGAGCAGCCGGCCCAGAAGAGCCTCTCTCCAGAGGGAAGTTCCCCACTGGCAAAGAAAGCTTGATGATTCTGTCCAGCGCTGCTCCTCCACTGGCTGCCCCTCAACTGGCCACATACAGACCTGTGTGCTGGCTAAGTAGCAGTCAACGGAGAGAAAAGGAGAGCTCTGTCTTACAGGCTCCAAACCTAGAAGATGCTGGGTCTTTTTCACTTCTTTAGCCCCAAAAAGGAACATGTGTCTATGATGCATAAAGGAATAAAAAGTTTAATAACTATGCAATAAAGAATTTCTTATTAAGTAAACATGAACATCATGTTGAATAATTCTATAATCTCTGTGAGTTCGAGACCAGCCTGGTCTACAGAGCTAGTTCCAGGACAGGAACCAAAGCTACAGAGAAACCTCGTCTCGAAAAAAAGATCTTTCTACTAAGCCACATGACGGAAAGCTAGACGATAACGCCGTGGTGGTCTTTCACCTTGAGCCCGAATTACGCAGGACTCAGTGCAGGACCCTCCCGCAGGTAAAAAACGCAACAGAGATCATAAGCAGCGGCGCCGAGGTCTGCCTGGGGACTGAACACACACGCTGGGTTCCCTGGATCTACGACGGCTCAGCAAAGAAATGGCTTTTCCATAACCGCTTGTCTCCGTCACTGTCAGGCTGGCGGCGGTTGCCGCAGCAGCGATCCTGAAAATGGTGCCGGTCTTGCTGCGCTCTGGCCCTCCCTTCCTCCGCGGGATCCCTCATCGCAAACGTTCAAAGAGCGAGTGTACCACTGTAAGTCAACCGCGGACAGGCATGAGGCCAGAAGCAGGACGTTGAGCTGAATACACACGAGTAAGAAGGTTCCTATAAATTCATATTTATATGAATACGAACCTAAACAATCACGATTACTACATTCAGAGGCAAAGACACCAGACATAAATCCCAGAGGTCTCTGGAGAAGGCTATGATAATATATAATAATAATATATTCCTTAGAGGTCCTTTTATTAAGTTCCTCTAAGGAATATATTTCTCTCAACAACTGCAACGATACATTATAAAATTACCCATATAAGGTCTTCTTTTTTAGAGTGCTGTGACCACGTCCAGGATCTACATGTGCTGTAAGTCTGTAAGTATGCATTCTACAACTCACTGGGCTGCCTCCCCATGACCTGAAAGGGTCCGTATGGAAGCAACTCAATGGGACAGAAACAAAGAAGACTTTAAATTTAAAAAAAAAAAAACTAGTGACCTAGTTAGGGTTAAATGGCTGTAGTTTAACACCATGACCAAAAGCAGTTTGGGGGAGAAAGAATTCTTCATCATCACTGTTCATCAGCAAAGACGTCAGGACAGGAACTCACACAGGGCAGGAAACTGGAGGCGGGAGCTGACACAGAGACCATGAAGGGGGTGCTGCTTATTGGCTTGCTCTTCGGGGCTGGCTCAACCTGCATCCTTATAGAGCCCAGGAACTCCTGCAGGGGGCGGTGACCCCGCCCACAAAGAGCTGGCCCCGCCCCTATCGGTCCTTAATTAAGAAAATGCCTACAGGCTTGCCTATAGCCCAGTCTCTTTGAGGCGTTTTCTCAGTTGAGCATCCTTCCTCTCCAGTGACTCTGAGTTGACGTAAAATTAGCCAGCACACCAGGCTTGAATTCCAGTATTGTCTCTCGACTGCTTGGCCTTCAGCAAATCAGTTTTACTTCTGTGAGCCTCAGGGTTTGAGGGTTTTGTTTTCGTCCGACTGTCTCCTTCCTCCCACCACCACCCCGTATTTTCAAATGGCAATAACAATATCAGCCTCAAAGATAGAGAAGAAGAAATAGGGAACATTGGTAGGGTGGACACTGTATTGCTTATGTATGACACACCCTAAAAAAAAAGATCATTTTGGGGACTGCAAACACAGTTAAAAGTTTTTAATTCGAAATGTGATTAAAACCAACCTTAATGAAGCATACTCTCTTCCTGTCTATTCCTGTTTCCCCGATTGTCTATTTTCCTCCCCTGCTAAACTAAAAGTATCATAGCACTGGACCACACCTATCCATAAATAAAAAGGATTTTACATAAGAGTATTTCAGAGACTCTCCAGGCAATAAATATATAGCAAAGACATAGTGACTTCGCTTACACTCTCAGCCAGTTCAGCTTTCTGCCTGCTTCGTGGCTAAGATCCACATGGTTGTGATTACCAGATAAGCAACAGCAGAGAGAGAGAGAGAAAGAAGAAGGAGGAAGGGAGGGAGGGAGAGACAGAGATGCTACACTAATCTCCCATCACTGGACAGCTCACTTGCCGGTAAAATGTCTAAATAATTAATTCAAATAGCAATAATATATGGCCACTTATTTAGCAGGAAGCAGTGTGTGTGAACATACGTGAGGTGTTCCATTTTGCTTAGACAGATTGAGTTCCCAGACCTTCCAGAAGGAGTCGCCATAGCTAAGATTTTACCTGTTTTGATAAACAGGGCAGTGATAGCAGAATGGGCAAGCGTCCGTGAAAGAAATCCTTGCCTCTTGTTACAGTATTCCTTTGTAGTTTACCTATAGAAACAGCTTAGTGTCACGTATAAGGTGTACCGTATACTCACACACTTGTTATCATGATAAGTAAGAGGAGTTAAAACGTCGGGACTATGGGGCAGAATGTGGCAGTGCCTACTTATAATTCTAATACCTGGGAGACTGAGGCAAGAGGATGTCAAGTTCGAGGCCAGCCTGGGCTACATGAGAAAACCCATCTCAGAGATAACAACAAATAACACTGGCCAGGGAAGCAGACAGGCTGACTGCAGAGTCTCACGTCTCCCTCTGCTCCCCTAAATCCAAACCCCCAGCCTCACCCCAGAACACAACTCTATAACAGCCCACCTGCTGCAGCCTCTCATTCCTCTCTACATCCATCCCCAGGATCACTGAGACCTTCTCCTCCAACCCCCCCCCCAACTCATTGCTTTATCCCAGTCCCCAACTCCAGCAGGCCTCCCTAGGAGGCCACTCCAGTCAGGGAATGGGGGAGTCTACCTTCTGATCTCCAACTCTCCTCCAAATCCAGTGCCCAGTCTCTCCCCCAGCTCTGTAGCAGACCTGCCCTGGCCTCTCCTCCTTCGCTGCCCCCATTTCCAGGGGACTAAGCAGACCCTGGTGGCGCAGCCTGATTTCCTTCCTCCTGTGAACCCCCTCAGCACCCCCAGCCCATTCTCGTTCATAATTCTCAGCTCCCAATACTCAGAGATACATTTTACCTGGAACCCCCGGTGCTCACACCAAGTGGGATCCCAGAAAAATCCCTTGCCAGGCAACATACAGACACAGCTCCTAAGACGCAGAGGGGAAACAAAAACCAAAGAAGAGAACACCACCCAACAAAGTCAACACCAGGTATCAGCATCTAGAACTAAAACTTTCCCAATGCCAGAGGCCTGGATGCCAGCATAGAAACACAACAACAGCCAGAACAATATGTCTCCACGAGAGCCCTGTTATGTACCACAGCAGGCTGAAGCACAAAAAAAAAAAAAAAAAAAAAACCTTAAAATAGCTTTTACGACTATGATAGAGATCCTTCAAGAGGAAATGAAAAAAATCGCTTAAAGAAATCTACGAAAAGACAAACAAACAGTGGAAGGAAATGAATAGAACAGTTCAGGACCTGAAAGTGGAAATAGAACCGAAAAAAGAAAGCCCAGATTGAGAGAAATCTGAAAATGAAGAATTTAGGAACTGTGGCAGGTGCCCCATGGCAAGCCTCACCAACAGAATACAAGAGATGGAAGAGAGACTCCATAGAAGAAATGGATACTTCAGTCAAAGAAAATGTTCAATCAAAATAAATAAATAAATAAAAAACCTGACACAAAGCATCCAGAAAATCTGGGACACTGTGAAAAGACTAAATCTAGGGATAACAGGAAGGAGGAAAACCCAAGTCCGAGGTACAAAATCATAGAAGACAATTTCCCTAACGTAACCGAGGAGGTACCAAAAGAAATCCATCCTCAAGCAGAACGGGCAAGAGAACGACAGTGCTTGCCTGACTGCCTCCGGGACCCCAGCAAAACCACAGCCAGGGAAGCAAGTTTCAGAATGGAGCGGCAAGAGCGCCTCACTTGATTCCACCTGCTAAGGCTGGTGTACTTCCGCAAGCAGGCGAGCATCCTATCCGCAGGATCGTGTGCAAAACTTACAGAGGCTGAAAGGAGAGCTTGGAAGCCGTGTTTCTTTTCTTTTCAATCGCCAATTTTCCAAACTAAAGCATTAGAAGACGATTTGGTCAGGGACTCCTAGAAGAGAAAACGTCATCTTTGACAGTGTTCTCTAATGAAACAGCCACGGATACCAGGGGCTGTCTGGCCCATAAGTGAGTCACTGACGCTAACAGTAACTGATGTAACACAATTTGATCTCATTCCTGAAAGCCCAGGCTTTAGTACACAGCCAACGTTCGAGCAAATTAATCAACAAGTATCCATCAATTTGTGCAGCGCACATTCAGGAATAAAGAATAAGATGAGATCATTGACAGCACTGGTCGGACCATAAAGGAAATACAAGCATCAACAAAGTCATCGCAGAGACCCTCCTCCCGAAACAGCGGGCTGTGCATCAAATTCAGAGACCCGTCAACATAGCGCAAGGAAGGTCAGCATGTTGACCTCACCATCACCCTCCAGACACAGACCAGGGGCTTCCACCCCAGGTCATGTTTCCTGTGTTTGCTAATGCATGTTGGGTCAGGCCAGATACCCCTTTTAATCCATTAGTGCGCACTATTGATCCCATCAAGCCTTCTTTGGTTTCATAAACAATGTCTCTTAAGTAAAACGCTTGAGACCTCCTAAATTGTGGTCTCTGGCTCCTCGGGGTTAGGCCGGGAGAGGATTAACAACATTGCTTGTGGATCGAATTCAGTTTGAATTCTCCAGAAGCAGAGCCATGCAAGGAGCCAGACACAAATTGTTCACTTGGGAGGTGTGGGAAATAATAGTAAGAAAGCAAGGGAGGTAAAGAAGGAAGGAGGAAAGGAAGGAAGGAAGGAAGGAAGGAAGGAAGGAAGGAAGGAGGGAGGGAGGGAGGGAGGGAGGGAGGGAGGGAGGGGGAGGGAGAGGGAGGGAGGGGGGAGGGAGGGAGGGAGGGAGAAAGGAAGGAAGGAAGGAGGGAGGGAGGGAGGGGGAGGGAGGGAGAGGGAGGGAGGGGGAGGGAGGGAGAGGGAGGGAGGGGGGAGGGAGGGAGGGAGGGAGGGAGGAAGGAAGGAGGAAAGGAAGGAAGGAAGGAAGGAGGGAGGGAGGGAGGGAGGGAGGAAGGAAGGAGGGAGGGAGGGAGGGGGGAGGGAGGGAGAGGGAGGGAGGGGGAGGGAGGGAGGGGGGAGGGAGGGAGGGAGAAAGGAAGGAAGGAAGGAAGGAGGGAGGGAGGGAGGGAGGAAGGAAGGAGGAAAGGAAGGAAGGAAGGAAGGAAGGAGGGAGGGAGGGAGGGAGGGAGGAGGAAGGAGGGAGGGAGGGAGGGAGGGAGGAAGGAAGGAAGGAAGGAAGGAAGGAAGGAAGGAAGGAAGGAAGGAAGGAAGGAAGGAAGGAAGGAAGGGCAGGCATCTAACAGGTCAACTGCCCGAGCAATACCCTGAACTCCATGGGAAAATCTTGAGTTCAGTGCAGAGCGCAGTTTCGGAATTATCTCATCAGAGGATGAGAGAGCTGATGTATTCATTTGGCAACCCTGGAGAGTCCCTGGATGAAGGTCGCTAGGGAACGGGGTGCCTTGGTGTCCCAGAACTGACCTTTTTGCTGCAGACAAAGCAGCCTTTGAGGGACAGCCTTCACACACAGGGATGCAGATACAGATGCTGGCAGCTGAGCATCAGCAAGAGCAAAGAGGGAGTCTCGGGGGCGGGGGAGGCAGGGGGGATGGGGCGGGGATGGAGCTAGCATCATCTGCCTCAAGAACGCTGGGGTAAATTAGCACTGTCCACGGCTGTGCCGCAGAATACATGACACATGAACTTGCTGTGAAAGTACTTGGAGATAACAAGAACTTTTAATGAAAAAAAAAATTACTGGAGCTGTAGCTACTGCTCAAGACAACACTTTCAGCCAGTGCCAATGCTCAAGATGTTTCCAAGCAAAGCCTAAAACATCCTTATCTTGAATTCCTGCCCCCTCTTCCTTTTTGCTCTTTTCTTAATCTGCAATAGCTAAGGCACCAAAATGTAGCATTTGAAGTGTGAAACTTAGTTTGATTGATATTTCCACCTGTTCTGGGGGGTTCTTGTTTTAGTCAAAATTGTTCATGGAGATTTATAAGAGGTTAAAGTCAAGACGTGAAGCTTCCTGGTCCTAAGTTTCCATCCATAATTGGAAGTAATACGTCCACCATCTCCCCATCGCTTCCACAAACACCTCAAGGGGTTAGGAAAGAAACTTAAGACCTAGTCCCCTTGCTCAAGCCACTCATGATCCCATGGGGACAGGTCAGAGAAGAGCAGTATACAATAGAAAAGGCCAAAGGAGCAGCAGAACCTGGGGAAGATCCATCACCTCGCTCTGCCTTGCTATTTCTCCCCACCTCCGGGCTCACGTCTATTCCCACTCGGGCTTTAGTACTTCCCCTTCACACTGCCCTGCATGCTGTCTCCTAGATGGTGGCAAAGGGGTTCCTTCTCCTCGTTCATCTTAGCCCAGAAGTCACAGAACTCCACTTTTTAGCTTCCGTGGCATTCACCTGGATCAGAAGTAGTCTGGGTCACACTAATCCATATCTCCTCCACAAGACTCACAGAGGCACGGGTGCCTTTTACCATGCCTACCACCAATCCACCTCTCGAACAGTGACTGGAATGTGTTTGCCGTGTGGTAAGGGAATGCGTTGAATAAGGAAAGACAGTCACAAGCCAGCAAGGCCCTGTACGTCAGGCAAACAAGGCCCCAAAGGAACTCCAGGAGGTGTGCTAAGCGCTGCCTTCTGGGGAGCAGTGTGCTGGGTGGTGGCTGTGTGCCAGGAGCCGATGGGAATTATTTGTCATCCTCAGACAACAGTGCATGGTAGACAGGCACCGTGGTGATCGTGTTGTACACAGAGGAGGTTGGACCCTGTTTATCAGAAGGATAACAGTGGTTTAAATTTGGTGGTTCCAAAATTCTCACTCAGCCCACTAAATGCAAAATGGGGCTATTTTCTTTCTTCCTTCCTTCCCTTCTTTCTTTTTTCTTCCTTCCCTTCTTTCTTCCTTTCTTCCTTTCTTTCTTTTTTCTTCCTTCCTTTCTTCCTTCCTTTCTTCTTTCTTTTTTCTTTCTTCTTTCCTTCCTTTCTTCTTCCTTTCTTTTTTCTTTCTTTTTTCCTTTCTTCCTTTCTTTCAGCAAGGTCTCACTATGTAGCCCGGGCCAGCCATGAACTCTCAACTCAATCCACCTGCTTCAGTCTCCCAGATGTTGAGGTTGTAGTACCTCTATCCCCACCTGAGACTTCCTTTATAAGTCAAGATACTGGGCAATTTTCAGATGGTAGAAGAGGTAGTGAAATCAGCAGAACTAGACATAAATCTAAAAAGAAACTCAGGACATCATAGAGTGTTTCTCAATGAATAGAGAACCTGTCTTAGTTAGGGTCCATTGCTGTGAAGAGGCACCATGACCACAGCAACTCTTATAAAGGAAAATATTTCATTGAGGCTGGCTTACAGTTCAGAGGTTCAGCCCATTATCATCATGGCAGGACAAGGCAGAGTGCAGGCAGACACGGTGCTGGAAAAGGAGCTGAGAGCCCTACAGCTTACAGGCAACAGGAAGTAGTCTGAGTATCACACTGAGAAAAGCTTGAGCAAGAGACCTCAAAGCCCACCCCAACGGTGACATACTTCCTCCAACAAGGCCATGCCTACTCCAACAAAGCCACACCTCCCAATAGTGCAACTAACTTTGGGAACCATTTTTTTTTTCAAACCACCACAGAAAGCTTAATTTTTTTTGTTTTGTTTTTGTGATTTTGGTTTTTGGAGACAGGGTTTCTCTGTGTAACAGCCCTAGCTGTCCTGGAACTCACTCTGTAGATCAGACTAGCCTGGAACTCATTCAAATCTGTCTGCCTCTGAATCCCAGGTACTGGGATTAAAGACATGCACCACCACTTCTGGATAAACTTTTATCATATAACCTAACGTTAACTTTTTGAGGAAGGGCATTAACTTAGATGACTAATTATTTTTCTACTCAAAAGTAAAAAATATACCTATGTGTGTGTGTATATGTGCACACATAATATTTATCTGATTGATTTTTAAAGCCTTTTGCAGTGCTCATGTAAAGACAAAATTTATTATATAAAAAGACTGGTAGATTTTTCTGCACAAACATTTAAAAACCTGTTCATTATTTTTAAAGCAAATCATACCATAGGTTCTAGAATAGTCAAGGAGTTACCTACTTATAACAGCAAAATAGAATTAGGGAAACCATCAAATTATGTACCATGAATTTTAGTTGGTCTTAATAAAATCCCAGGGGTGAAAACTGAGGGATCAGAGAAGCAGCCGGCCTACCACTAGAGAGACCTTTTACCTTACCAAGGTAGATTCTGCAGTTATAAAAGCATGTTCGCTGTCATTGCCTTGATTCACACACTGAAGGTGCATTACCATCAAAGGCGCTTCACAGAATTAGAGGGTTTCTAGGTGGTGCGCTCCAGATCCAACTAACTTTAAATAAAATGACTTCGAGTGGCTCAGATGGAGGTGCAATTAGCATTAAGAGCGTCCGACTGCTGAGCTTTCGCAGGGGAGGTCACTGCCCCGTCTATTAGCACCGGCATGAAACACGTCCTAGGGGCTTTTAAGGCTAGTAGTAACACAAATTTACATTACTGAATATTAATTTAACATCATGGATTATAAATTACATTTAGAATCTGTTGTTCAAAAATAAAACTGACAATATTCTGAGAAATATGTTTTTAGAAAAACAGACAAGAATTACTGTAAGATTTATTGCCTTCATCCTTTTGCCCTGTTACCATTCTAAAATCTTAAATATCGCCAGGAGGGACAAGGACATCTCCATGTCATACGCTGAAATCAGTAGGTCCTGTGTGGGACAACTCTAGTGGCCCCTCAGTGTTCTTCCAACCAATCCTGTCTTCTTGAGATCTCCCAATCACCTGGAGATGCCCTCCTGGACCACCGTTCTTATATTTGACTCTGTGGTGTCTGAGAGGAGACCTGGTGGTAGACTGAGTCTTCCCCTCAAAGCATTCATTCTTCCTGATACTGAGTACTCTGCCAGGAAATTCAGGGGCGGGACAGAATTTCCCAAATGTTACGACATGTTTTTTCAATTGTTCTCTCTCTCTCTCTCTCTCTCTCTCTCTCTCTCTCTCGTGTGTGTATCTATGTCTCTGCGTGTGTCTATCTGTAACCCTGTCTCTGTGTGTCTCTTTTTCTGTCTCTCTGTGTGTCTGTCTCTCTATATGTGTATGTGTGTCTGTCTGTCTCTCTCTCTGTGTCTCTGTGTGTGTCTCCCTCTGTCTCTGTGTGTCTCTTTCTCTGTCTCTGTGTGTGTCTATCTGCCTCTGTCTCTGTCTGTCTGTCTCCCTCTCTCTCTCTGTATCTCTCTATTGAACACAAGACCTCATGTTCACTGTAGCCCGAAATGTTGTTAGTTCTTTTTTTTTTTTTTTTTTTTTTTTTTTTTTTTGGTTTTTCAAGACAGGGTTTCTCTGTGGTTTTGGAGCCTGTCCTGGAACTAGCTCTTGTAGACCAGTCTAGTCTCGAACTCACAGAGATCCGCCTGCCTCTGCCTCCCGAGTGCTGGGATTAAAGGCGTGCGCCACCACCGCCCAGCTGTTGTTAGTTCTTAAAAGAAAAACAGTCCTTGCCCAAAACTTCAGATGACTATTAAACAGTTCTCTTATCCGAATGCTTTATGAAATAAAAAGGCACCCTGAGACTGTTTGTGAAGAATTCGATGTTAAGCTCACAGTTAATAAACCTATATTGTTTTGCAAAAAGCGATTTAAAGCTCCGGATCATCTTGATGTCACCCAGACTCCCAGTGTATTTCCCTTGTCACTCTCAGCGGTGTCCTGGTTTCGAGGATTAACTCCAGCAACACCTGTTGAGACAGGGATCTATGACAATGAACGGACATTTCATGATACCACATTATATGTAGTTTCTCAACCC
Organism: Microtus obscurus; assembly: GCA_963919715.1. Classification (NCBI taxonomy): domain Eukaryota; kingdom Metazoa; phylum Chordata; class Mammalia; order Rodentia; family Cricetidae; genus Microtus; species Microtus obscurus. Next base: position 3,359,793 of record CAWTZC010000381.1, read on the forward strand.
CTTGGATTAGCCAAACAGGCAGAAGCTAATCTACCTCTGACTTGAATTTTGCCAATAAGCAAAAACAAATTAGAATGTCCATTCTGGTTTTCAAAACCATATATAGTGACACCCCAAATTCTAGAGAGCATTGTCATATTGGACAAACCGTTCCAGAACATGCAGCAGTGTACAAAATACTGATAATAGGATCTCTTATCAGACTAATAGTTGTAAGGCTGTCTTTAATGACTGGTTAGCGCTAATACAATAATACAGCTGTTCCATGGACTTTGACAACATCATCAACAACATTTATAGTGTGTCACACTTAGCCCGTTATGTGCCACGAGGAAGGAGAGAGACAGAACTTACGGTTCCAGAGAATCTATATTTTTTTAAGATTTATTTATTTATTATGTATACAACATTCTGTCTCGATGTATGCTCTCACGCCAGAGGAGGGCGAGGGCGCCAGATCTCAGTACAGATGGTTGTGAGCCACCATGTGGTTGCTGGGAATTGAACTCAGGACCTCTGGAAGAGCAGCCAGTGCTCTTAACTTCTGAGCCATCTCTCCAGCCCTCCAGAGATTCTAATAACACACAACATAAGCGGTCACTGATCTATCAGGGGTGCAGGACAAGCACTCGGGAGCCTTGTTTCTCCTGACAGCCCCGAGCAGGGAAAGAAGCAGGGTTATCAGCACAGAAATCACAAACATGTGTTGCCAAGTGACAGTAACAGTTTTCACTAATCAGGATCTAGAGATCAGGGGTTTCCTTGAAGGTTCCATCATTGTCAGCTGACATACAATGCAAGCTTTCCAGTCCAACCAACCAGATTCATCTGTTCCTTCTGTGGTTGGGAAGAGCCATGATGTTCCTAGAGAACTAAAGATGCATGATGGCTATTTCTGCGGTTTAGGGAGGAGGAGGGTCAGCCACTGGAAGGTTCTCGGCTCCCCCCGAGCTTGGAAATCTGATCTTTATTCCACCCCACAAGTAAAATGGAGTCGGAAGTCAAAATGGCAGTACTCGGGCCAAGGTGCTATTGCCTGCTCCCTTCAGTAGAGGTATTTTCTTCTAAGTGTGCTCAACGCTGTGTTTAATAAACAGCATCAAGTCATTTCAGCATATACAATTTCTACCACCTAGAAAATGGAATTTACATTATGGAGATACAGGAGAAATCTGGTTTGGGGAAGAGAGTATGAACCGACTTATAAGGTGGATGCAGAAACACAAGATCCCATTGGATGCCTCAGTGCTTGATATTGGAACTGGAAATGGTGTTTTCCTGGTTGAACTTGTTGGTGAAACATGGTTTCTCTAATGTAACTGGGATTGATTATTCTCCTTCTGCAATTAAGCTTTCTGCAAGCATTCTAGAGAAGGAAGGACTATCTAACATTAACTTGAAGGTAGAAGACTTTTTGAGTCTTTCCACAAAGCTGTCTGGATTTCATGTTTGTGTTGACAAAGGGACTTTCGATGCCATAAGTCTTAATCCTGACAATGCAGTTGAGAAGAGGAAGCAATATGTGATGTCTCTCTCCAGGGTGTTGGAAGTAAAAGGCTTTTTTCTAATAACCTCTTGTAATTGGACCAAGGCAGAGTTGCTAGATGTGTTCAGTGAAGGATTTGAGCTTTTTGAAGAGCTGCCAACATCCAAGTTCAGCTTTGGAGGTAGATCTGGAAACACTGTAGCAGCTTTGGTTTTTCAAAAAAGTGAGACTTCCTTGGACAAAGTCAGTTAGCTTTCTAGAAGAAACTGTACAGCACAGTGAACCTGATAGAGAAGAAGCAAGTACAAATAGTGCTTAGTAAGTACTTAGTAAGCACCAAGGCTGCGCAGATTGAGTACAGATAATGGGGTGGTGGGAAACCACAAGTATGGGAATCACTATTCAGATATCAACTAAGAATAATTTAAAATTGTATTTTGTATTTGACATATAAATATTTTTTCTTGTATTTTATAGCAGTTTTCTGTAACTATTAAACAGTTGAAAGCCTCAAGGCAGTATGAATTTAAAAAAAAAATTGTGTGAACGGCACATGGTTATTGACAAATACTTTCAGAAATGAGAGCATGAATTCTTATCTGTTCTCACTCCACAGAGGTTTGAACTCAAAACAGGTAGACAGAACCTCAAAATGGTTTTCAAAGGAAAACCCCCCTCGGCATCCTTTTCTTACAATCATCCCAAGTTCGGGGCTCATTTATCGATTATCTACTACATGATGGAAACAGACAAGCGGTATGTATCGTCTCCCACAGCTGGGTCCGGCTTGCTGGCTCAGCTTTGCTTCCCTTACACCTCGACTCCACTTGCACCCAAGCTGTGATGTAGGATGAGGATTCCAGACCTAGCTCCAACAGAGCATGAGAGAAGCCCTAGGAACAAGTCCGCATGCTCCTGGCCACACCGGGCGATCTGGGATAGACCGACGTCACTCACCCCAAATCCAACAGGCCAATCGGGACTAAAGTCGGGTAGTTTTCTTGGGCAACACTTCTTTGCCACTGCCCTTAAACGTAAGAGGACACAGGGGCTTGAACTAGTATAAGCAAATTGTTCTTCTTTCCAACCTGAAGCCAGTGTCAGTGCAGGTAGAGACATGGACACACAGAGAGAAGAGTAGACCCCCGTGTCCTAGCAGAACCTCTTCCTAGTCGTACAAAATGCCTTCCTCTGGAGCCCCCTTTGTTGGGACACAACCTTCCCATTTCTCAATGAAGAGTTTGACTAACCTGACCTCAGTGGGAAGAAGCTAACACAACAGCCTACGGCTTCCTTTTGTTTCTGTGCCCCTTTTCGCTTGTTATCCTGCCTCTTCAACAGCCACAGAGCCAAGTTTGGGTAGACACAAGGAAAATGTTTATTATCGTCAGCTACCCAAAGAAGCGGTGTTTCAACGTGGTTTTCCAAGTGACCATCTTTGGCTGTGATGATCAAATCATCTCCATCGCTGAGAGGACCTGCTTGACTCTCCCAACAATTCAAAAGGACCTTGAAATTAACAGATGCCATCTAAATCATTGAACACACCATGCGGCCAATCTATCTTTAGGTTGCAGTTAATTCAATTAGCACACAATTAATTATTACTTAGAAAAATCCCAGATGTTTGCTGTATTGGGTTGTCCTGACAGCTTGTATAAGCTTCTAAACTGGCAGAGGGCACAGTGGGCTTTTGTTAGGAAATCTTTGACCTTGTTCTTTTTCCACTGTTTTAAATTACTGACTCATTTTTTTTTTACTTCCAAAGCAAGCCTTTTTCATCAATCCTTTAACATAAGGCAAGGCATTTTAATATCTCACAGGAAAACTTTCATTTAGAACATCCTAAAATGTTAACTATTTTACTTTGAAAAGGGTATCACCGGGCTAAAGACTAGATCTAAATTAAGCGCTAGATTAAGAATATATCGCAGGCATAGTGGCACAGGTCTTTAATCCCAGCACTTGGGAGGCGGAGGCAGGTGGATCTCCCTGAGTTTGAGGCCAGCCTGGTCTACAGTGTAGTTCCCGGACAGCTAGGGCTACTACACAGTGAAACTCTGTCTTGAAAAAAAAATCCCAAAATAAAATTTAAGCCACTTCTGCAGAAGTCTTAATTTACAATGCTTTTTTCCACAGAATGTTCTCTCCACCCCTGATTTACTCAACCTTGTCAGAAACAACGCCTGTGGTGGGAAGACAAGGATAAGAGAAAACCCATATATTTTAAGATCTTCTGTTTCAAGCGTGGAGTCTATGGCAGACTAGAAACACCCAAAATTTGCTGCCTTGTCTACTTCACCCCTTAAAGCTAAGCTGACCTGGGGCTTCTTGGTAAATGAAGGGCAGCTTAAGGGCGCACGGAGGAGTTCTCAGCCCAATTGGAAGGCAGCTGAAGGAGGCCCTGGGAGTTCTCTGCAGTTTTCACTACCTCAGAACAGCAGCAGCTCTGAATGGCTGTCCTGTGTCTCAGACATGAACTGGGCCTTGCGCTGAGTTCCCTTTGTTTACAAGACTTATGCCCTTTGCCATAATCTTAGCATTTCCAGTCAACGGCTTACGTTTTCATCATGACATCATGATCCGCTCTATACCAGATTTTCTGTCAACTGAAAACTGAAAATATCCCAAAATATAATACGCCCTCACAGAAACAGAAGCTCACTGAAGAGCCAGCCTGTAGAATCATTTCTTGTCCTGGGACGTGAACTGAAAAGCCCTATGGAGCAGGACTCAGAGGGGCTGCCGACTTCCTGCCTATTCCCGTGGCTCAAAGACTAACAGAGATGTCCTAAATCTGGGATGACTTTAGCTTCCTTGTTTTCAGGGTCTCTTACCCCAGTAGAGCTTCTCCAGGGCTCTACTACCTACCGCAGGCCCTCCTCACCATTTGGTAGCCTCCCTTTGTCCCCGAGCACCCTGTCCCCTCCAGTCTTCTCTATGTATATCAAGTCCTTTCAGTGTCCCCAAAGGTGCCTGTCAGAATAAGCCCAAAGTGGCATCAGATTCTCATCGCTTCTAATTAAGACATCTGTGTTCCGATGTTTCCATCACGGGACCCGCATCCTTTCGATGCCCTTCCCTGGGTCCAGTGGACCACTACCCCAGGGAAACAGATTTCTCCTCTTTGAACATCTGTGCAGGCTGTTTGCACGGAATTCCTAGCCTTTCAGCTCACTAAAGTGACCATTTGTTTTGCAGCTCAGTCTCAAGGGCGGCAGCGACAGCAGGTTATTCAAAGCGCCTGTTCCTATCGGAGAACAAACCTGGGTAAGATTTAACCTTGGGAGAAAGGAAAAGAAGCCATTGAGAGAACTGGCTGGCGGGCTTTGCAGGGGCTTGGGGGATGGGGACTTGGGCGTGTGGCAACCTGGCATTTCAGAAAGAATGGATGAAGGGACAGGACGCTGGCCTCAATCAAGACTGCTGATTTGGGTAACAAATCTTTGATCTTCAACTATAAAATTCTATGAAATTTACTATCAGGCTGATCTTAAAAAGAGAAAATGTTCAGTTCTCAACAGTTTTAAGTATGAAGATTATAAAGTATGATCCAAGCTGGAACACTTTCGGCAAGTCTCATCAAAAGGCATTTCAAAAACCAGTTTAAAAACAGCAAAGTGGAAATAATGAAGGATAACGTTCTTAATAAAGAATAACTCACAGCTACTATGGCCAATGGGAAAGCAATGGCTCCTCTCATCTTGGGCTGTACACTGCTCGGAGAAGCTTGGTGAGAAAGCAATGAAGTGTTCTTTGATGTGGTTTCCAGGCAGAACGGGGGTCGCTGCAACTCTCAAACTGTCGTGAAGAGCAGTCCAGATTTGAATTCTAATAAAATTCCAAATGATTATCCCTTTACAAAACAAAGCAGAGTGGGCGCCTGGCTGCTAACCAGAACTCATTTTTATATAATCTGTAACTGCATATAAACAATAAGTGAAAACCGTTTAAAAAATAATAAATGCAATCCCGTTCCTGCACGTGTAGCTGCTGATTGGCTGTTTTACGGGGTGACGTCTACACAACCATCGCTGCAATCACGGTCTCAGAAAAGGGGCTCACAAAACATCACTGGAGCCGCTGCAAATGAAGCATCATGAGTCTAAGGATCTGTGACGCTGGGGAGATTTAGCAATGTCCCTCTGACCGATGGTGCCAGGGGTGGGATTCTAAGGCGTCCATGAACTCAGAGAAGCCGTTAATAAAATGAGTAGGTGCTTACACTCAGATCAATATAGTAAGACGCCTCGCTAAGCCAGTAAACCAGAATTGTCTGGTTTGTTATGAAAGTCTAGCTCAAAGCTACTTAGAAGGTAAAGTTTAATTGGAGGGAGAAAGTTGACTGGTAACCTTTGCCCTTGAAGTGGCTGGACTTCTATTTTCGGTCAAAAGGAGGCAGCCACGTTTAAACAGAAGTCCTTACTGAGTAACGTTTATGTCAGCCTTGTTCACAATTCCCAAAAGGCAAAAGCTCCCAAAGTGTCCGTCATCAGGTGGACGAATAAATGTGGCATAGACTCACAATGAAATACTACGTAACTTCGAAAAGAAAGGCAATTCTGACATTTGCAACAAAAAGGACAACTCCGGAAGACAGGTTCGAGAGAAATACAGTGGTCACAAGAGGACAAACGTGTTATGATTCCATGTATATTACTGGATGATCTCTCTTATAGCCCTCAAATGCATGGAGGCGAATAGTTGTGGCCACCAGGCACTGAGGAGAGTGAACGCTGAGGAATAGCGTTTGGTGGGTATCATGCTTCTGGAGGCTGTGGTGAGGATGTCTGCAACATGGTGTGAATGTCATACCTCAGAACTGCACAATTCAAGGAGACTACCTGGTGCATTGTATGTTCTACATTGTGACCATACAAAAGAAAAATAAAATCACGTGCGCGTGCGCACACACGAACACCCCTATAGCAACTGCAGGGGATTCAGGTCCTTTGTCAGTGACACCCTCGGACCCCAAGCAAGAGAGAAGTGTAAAGAAAGGTTCTTCACCGAAGCTGCAGCCACCCACCGTCCCCTCAGAATCTGACGTTAATAGACAGCTGCTGTCACCGCTGAACAAAGGCGCACAGTTCACCAGCACAAACTTTCTCAAGGAAAGAAGTCGAGCAGTGAAAACCTGCAAGCAAAGTGATGCTAAAGGAAAAGCTGCGGACTCCCATTCCCTCCGGGCATCTACAAAGACATCTGAATGTAGAGGTACATCAACTACTTCCCAGCACTTTAGAGTCTCGCCGACCCGTGCCTGGTCTGCAGCCCTTCTTAAAAGGCAATCAGAAATAATCAAGTTCCACAGATGGCAAAGTAACGTAGATTCCCCAAGGTTGGCACTCTCCCGCTGAGACGTCCGAACTCGGTGGGCACGTAGGCTGCAGGGTACCCTCTCCCTGCCGCCCTCCCTGCCGCCCTCCCCCCTCCCCGCACACCACAGCTGCGCAGCAGAGCTTGCCAGGAACCGAGAGGCACACGGCCCCGAGTAACAAATGCCCTCGTTCCGCACTCCGCCATCCTCCTCCTGTCTCCAGCTGTCACAGCCGGGCACACCAGAAGCAGGGCCAAACCCTGCCAGTGCATTCATGCCCACATTTGCTGCAGCTTTGAAACATGCAGCCAAGCCGGACGCCACCATCCCCGTTCATCGTGGAGAACGGGTTATTTGGAATGCGTCCTAAGCTCACTATTTATTTTCTACCAATGGCAGTTGCCAGGGTCAGGCCCGGAGCCCCATACTGCTCTAAACTGGATCTTAAACATATAACCTAAGGAGTCAGCTGAGTGCCCTCAAGGGAACAAAACTAGGTGCCAGCTCTGTCTCACCTTGCAGGGACATAAAGGTCCTTGAACTCCATCTAATTTGATATCCTCCTGGTCCCTTGTGCCATGCTAAGTTCTGCACCAGTGCCTTCAGGTACGTGAGGAGAGAAGGCAAATGGCCCCACCAGCGCTAAGGACATTTCCCCTCTGCTGTCTCTGCTGCATTGCTCCCCGCTTGTCCCCCTCTTGTCTCCTCTCTTTCTATTGCACCCACCTTTCAGGAAGCACTGGCAACATTTTTCTTGATTTCTTGGACCACAGGAGATTTTTCCTACTGTCTTAGTTGCGGTTTCTCTTGTCGCGATAGATGCTGTGACCAAAAGCAACTTGGGGAAGAGAGGATCTATTTCCGCTTACAACCACAACTCTAAGGTCACACTTCAGCGCTCCTGGAGGAAGTCAGGGCAGGAAAGCGAGACCGGAACCTGGAAGCTGGGACTGGAGCAGAAGCCGTGCAGGGCGGGAATGCTGCCTACCGGCTTGCTGTCCATGGTTTGGTCGTGGGAACCAACACAGAGACCCATAGCTGGACAATGTGCAGAGTAGGAGACTTCGTGGGATATGGGATGTCTTTGTCAAACTTCTCCCCTCGGGCCTCAGTGAGCTATGCAGAAGAGGCGGGAAGAAAGACCATAAGAGCCAAAGGAGGACATGGATGACTCCAAGGGAATGGGTCCTCCAGAGGTAACAAAATGATGCTCTTCTGTACTCGGAGACCGCGGCAGCACGCACAGGGCCTGCACAGGTTAGGCGGCCAGCACAAAATGAATATAATGAATTCAGGGGTGTTTTTAACTCATTGTTTTGTTTGGAGGTTTTTTGTTTTTGTTTTTGGTTTGGTTTGGTTTGGCTGGTTGGTTGGTTGGTTGATTTTTTTTTTTTTTTTTTTTTGGTTTTTTGAGACAGGGTTTCTCTGTAGCTTTGGAGCCTGTCCTGGAACTCACAGAAATGTAGACCAGGCTGGCCTCAAACTCACAAAGATACACCTGCCCCGGCCTCCAAAGTGCTGGGATTAAAGGTGTGCACCACCACCTCCTGGCTCCTGATTTTGTATTTTTATGGGTTTTATATGTATGTGTTTCTTGTGGTTTTTTTCTTTGGGCTTTTTTTTTTTCCTATTCTGGTTTGTTTGGTTTCTTTTGTTTGCCGGTTTGTTTCCTTTCTAAAGAAAGAGAAAAAAAGGAAGTGGAGTTGGCTAGGTAGATGAGTGGAGAGGATCTCAGAGGAGTTGGAGGAGGGGGAACACCGAGCAGATTATTGTATTAAAAATTAATCTTCAATAGATATACATAATCATATTAATTTTAAATTTGTCAGACAGTAAAATTCATTCTTTCGTTGTAGAATTCTCTGGGTTTTGACAAATGCATATACCCACGTAACTACAAAAACACAGAAAATTCCCATTATTAAAAAAAAAATCCCTTGTGCCAACACTTTAACCCCTGACATCTCCTGGGTTCTCTGCCTTGGTACATCACTCTTTCCAGAAAGCGTAGAAATTAAATTTAACAGTAAGCAGACGTTCATATCTGCGGCACTGATTTCTTATCCACCGCAGGACTCACCAGGACTGCCGAGGGATGGTAGAGCCTGCGGTAGGTAGGGCCCTCCCGCGTCAACCACTAGTGAAGAAAACGTCCTTCAGGTCAGTCGTGATGGCATCTTCCCACCCGAGAATCTCTCTCCTCCGGTAACTCTACTTTGTGTCAAGCTGACAATACAGTAGCCAGGATGGACAGTAAAGCTAAACAAGGAGGTTATGCCTTCCCACCAATTCCCAGGGCTGCCCATGTTTCCTGAAGTAGAGACCAGCACCATCTATTAGGACATCACTCTTCTCCCAACAGCAAAACGGAACGCTTCCATCGTGTGTATAACTGCCCGGCAGCCGCTCCATTACCGCAAGTGTCTCTACTGGATTTTTTTTGTTAATTTTTCTGTTATATTTCTTTGTAAAAATCGCTGTCTCCATAGATATTTTTCTACAACAAAACTGTCGTGCAAGCACACAAGAAGCTCTAGATGCAATTCCCAGCACTAAAAGAGAAAAGAAAAGGTTTGTTTTATGCAAGAGAGGGGACTGGTTTTACATTCTCATAAGAGAGAATGCAGGGCTAATCTGTCACTTGAGTTCCTCAGGGTATGTAAATTAAACTGAATATATATATACACACACAAACTAGCAAGAAGAGGAAATGCACAGTGTTTATCCATTCAGTACATAGGAGAACAGAAATGTTCGGGATGGGGAGAGGTTGGAATTTGGAATTTATATACCAAAATTTGTCAGGAAAAGAAAATGGTAAAATAGATGGTTTTTCTCTGAAAAGACAGAGGGGCTCTTAGTAGAGCAAATAAAAGATTAAAATTTTGAAAACATGGGTTCGTGGAAGTCATGTGATCTGCTGTTGCCTTCTTCCAGCAGTGACATTCCCCCAGGGAAGGGGCTTAGGAGACCTTTGTCTTCCGGAAGTTACTTCTTTGATCAGCTAAGGGAAGAGTCTTCTGTCCAATCTTCTGGGTCAGATGTCTTCAGTTCAAGTCTTCAGGGGCAGGGACCGGCTGTGGCCCTCAGAGCCCTTGCCAAGCGTGTGTCAGGCCATGGACCCGAACCCCAGTACTCTCCAAAGAAAAGAACTAAATTGAAACCTTTATAGCATTTCTAGGGTTCCCGTTGGGTTAGCACTCTGGAGATCCAGACGGTGAATATGTGGTAACGGAGACTTGGAAACCATGTTCTCTAGGAGACCAGAGGTGAAATGTAGAATATTAGTTTAAGATGATACATCCGTTTACGCTGTGGAATATTTGGCTAATGATGCAAAGACATGTTGCATTCTTTTATGCTGCATTTGTTTAACTCTGTGAAGCTGTGTTACTTTTACTGCCTAAAACACCTGATTGGTCTAATAAAGAGCTGAACAGCCAATAATGAGGCAGGACAGAGAAACAGGTGGGGCTAGGAGGCAGAGAAAATATAAACAGGAGGAGAAACCTAGACACAAGTATGAGGAGTGGGAAAAGGAGTAGAGGAGGGTGCCAGGGGCCAGACCCCCAGCCACACAGTCAGCCACAGAGTAAGAAGGAAAGAAAGATATATAGAGAATAAAGAAAGCTTAAAAAAAAAACCAGAGGCAAAATGCAGCTAAAGAGAAACGGTATTTAAATTAGAAAAGCTGGCTAGAAACAAGCCAAGCTAAGGCCGGGCATTCATAAGTAAGAATAAGCCTTTGTGTGTTTATTAGGGAGCTGGGTGCCACCCTGGGGCGTTAACAACCTTGGGGGTTGGTTTGCTGTTCCTTTGTTTTTCTGTTTGTTTCTGTAGTCCACCTGCTCACTTATCACTGTGTGGTCCCAACTCTTCATCTACCAAGTTTCACTAAAGATTCTAAGCTTGAGCCCAGTTCCTGCATCGTGCTTTCTCTCACACGCATATACACGGGCAGGTATCACAGCAGTTCAGGCAGGATTCCCGTTTTCCCTTCGAGTTAATATATCCAGAGAGAGCACTTAGCTCACCATCAGACTGGGGGGCAAGCAGAGGGAAGCGAAGGGGACAGGAAAGGCTTGGACAAAGGGGTTAGAGTCAGATGGAACCTTAGAGATGATGCCGATTAAATTCTGTCATACGGTTATTGAAGAAATTGCTAGACTTCAGGAAGGTTAAATTACTTACCAAAGGGCTGTACTACTTGGTGGCTAAGTACCACTTCTTCCCAACCCCCAACCTTTGTGTGCATGTGTATGTGTTTGTGGTATATACATATGTATGTTTGTATGTATGTGTGTGGTGTGTGTGTATGTGGTATGTGTGTGTAGTGTTGTGGTGACTATGGTGTATGTTTGTATGTATGTATGTGTATGGTGTGTGTGTATGTGGTGTGTGTGTAGTGTTGTGGTGACTATGGTGTATGTTTGTGTGTATGGTGTAGAGAGTATGCATGTGTGGGCCTGGGGGTATATGTGTTTGCCCACGTGTAAGTTCAAGTTTACCTTCTAATAGATGAACTGAATGTTTGTGTTTAGGAAAAGGCTGATCCATGCTTCAACAGTCAGAGGTGCTGACCTGGGTGTCCCCTCTGAGAGACTGTCTCTAGGTAGATGCTTTCGGTACTTGGCTGAACTGATTAAATGCTCACCCCATACCCGCAGAGAGAGGTTTACCCAAGCTTTATTGTTCTTTAAACTTTCTTGATTCCCTTAGGACATCTTCGCTTCGTCCCTAACTCAACCCCACTCATAGAATATTTCAAAAAGAAATCAGAGTTTATTGCTTTATTCCTGAACTGTCCTGGTAATTAGAAAAAAAGAGGCCATGCCAGAATGTTTTTAAATCTCCATTACTCATCTTAGCTGGACATCTCATAACTAATGTGATTACAGAGAACAGCAAAAACATTAAGGTTAAAGCAAAGGCTGAGAAAGACCTAGAAGAAGCATCTTTTCTATTATTGTGTTGCGGTTTCAAAACCCCACATGGCAACATGCGGACATGCCACGGACTCCTTGAATCACCTAGAGATTGGGCGGCAGGCTCCGAGCAGGGCGACTGCAACCTTGGGAACCGGGTCTCGCGTGCCCGTTAATTCCCTCGGTACCGGCTCTTCACCGTCCTCGTTAATAAAAGCCTACGACATAAATTCTGCCTCCTGAAATTTATCAACAGCAGACACGGGGCTCGGCAAGCACGGGGCTCGGCAAGCACGCAGGTGAGCAGTAGCCAAGAAAAGGAACTTTCCATGGCTTCATTTCCTGGGAACGCTCCTCCCAGCGGCCCCTCTGTGGCTCCAGACTCCAGGCCCAACTAATCTCTAGGCAGGCAGGCGAGATCTCTGGCTGATTTGACTGCCCCTCTAGCTCAGGAAAACAGCTCAGCTCTCTCGAAGCCTTCTTTCGTGGTTGGTCTTCCAGCGTAAGCCCAGGCAGCAGCGTCTGCCTGACATCCTTCACAGAGTATTTAGCTTGTATCTTGACTTCCGTTTGTTCACGGTGTTTCCTCGCCACAATCCACTATGGATCCATAAAAATGATCAAAGATGCTTCACACTGACCCTCCTCTCCAGAAAATAAAAAAATAAACACTTATAAGTCAGCAAGAAAAACACTCTGAAGAACTCGATGAACGAACTGTATTTATCCTTGTACGAGAGCCCATTTCAAATCCTCAAGTGTGTGTTCTATCAGGCAAATTACATTTCCATATTTTCTTTTACCTTTTTTTTTCCTTCTAGAAAAATCCTAACCTCTCTCCCTGACTGTTTAACACAGGCTGCTCTCAAGTCAGAGCTGAGCAGTTAACACACACTGGCCACGCCCCTGGCCCCTGCTCTAGTCAGCCACGCTCCAGGAATCTGTGAGTCCCAAGCCCCAGGGTTTTGCCTTTCATTAACACAGTTTAGAACATCTGTTCCCAAGGTGCTGGCCTGCATTCCTCTGGGCTCAATTCGCTTGTATACTTTCGCGCACTGTTCTGCAGTGTTTGTTCTCAACAATCTGGTCAACACTAACGCACTGCAGTTTCATCTGACTGAGCTCTCATTAGAGATCAGGATGGAAAAAAAAAATCACAAATTGCACAGCTGTGCTCTCTGACTCAAGCTACCTAGCAACTGTCAAAATACAACCCAAACCACAAAGGTGTTTGAAGCTCTACATGGAAGCGTCTGTTGAGAGAAGCGCCACCAACACTTCCACGGTCGGCAAACTGTTTCAGCCCAAACACAACCGGGAGGGAGCTGGAGAACGGGGAAATGCTCCAATGGCCTAAAGTGTCCGCATATTGCATATTCTCCCTTGAATTATGGGAATATGAGATGAATGGTTAGGTTCATAGCATTGAATATCCGTGCCATGGGGAGGAGGGGTCCCTTGACTCCTGTTTTTAGAACTATCATCAATGAGGGCATATCAGCGTTAGTATCCAAATATCTGCGTCTCTTGCAGCAAACTGCTCTGTCTTGTTCCTCGGAGTTCATGTCTTAGAAGCTGGGAAGATAGTTCTGCTGGTCAAATGCTTTCTAGATATGTTTGAAGACCTAAGATCAAATCCAAGAACCCACTCACGAAACTGTGTGTGGTAGTACACGCTTGAAATCCCAGAGGTGGCCACAGTTGGGCCCCTAAAACTGCTGGCTAACAAACCTAGCCTAATCAGAAGCCCAGATCAAGTAAGAAACCTTGTCTGGGAAAAACAAGGTGGTCAGCTCCAGAGGAATGACCCCTGAGATGGATAGTTTATACATGCATGCACACGTATGTGTGCAACACACACAAATACACACATGCACACATACACACACGTGCACACACGTGCACACATACACACACATGCGCACACATGCACACATACACACACAAACACAACTCACACGTATTTCAGAGTCGGCCTAGAAAAATAAGTTGCAGAGTATTTATGGGGTGCAATGCAGGGGAGCCACTGCTGCCTTCCTGCCTTCCCTAGAACGGAAAATTCACTAGAAACTGTAAAGGCATTTGCCTCTGGGGTGTTGGGGACCTGGGCTTATTATTTATTATATACGCCTCTGCATATTGTTTAACTGTTTGCCACATTCCCTTGCTTCCATAGCAAGCATCAAAAAACAAACTGGCTTGAAGGTTGAACAGGTTTGACAATGAGCTCCTCTCCTCAGATTCACGAGGGGAAACATTTATGCTGGTGTCTGCCAATGATCCCAGGCTCTATGGTAATCAGAGCTCCCCTTCCCACTCCTCAGGGCTGACTGGGTGTATTTCAGAAACACAGTCTTCTCGCTGAGACTAGTGAGTAAATAAACTAAGGTTCTATTTTGGGAAGCCCAAGTACATACCATTCACGCACACCAAGTACATACCATTCACGCACACCAAAGCACACACTTGCTCAATGACCCTTCCCCATGCTTCATACTTATAAAATGTGGAAAAGAAGCGGTTTGTCTCTCATCCGTGGGTCCCTCCCTGAGGGGCAGGCCCTCTGTGCATCATCAACATAACACACCATAAAACAGTGTAGGCTCCATTAGATAACCTCACCAACACCTACTGCCAATCCGCTGTGTGGTTTCCTTTCTTGCCTCTTATCCCAAATATACCCTCTTCTTTCCTATGTCAAATTAAACTACAATACAAGCATTTTTAAGTTGCTGTGCCCTCTTCATATCGTATGTGTGCAAAAAGTGTCGTTCTGTCAATCACCTTGAGGTTTTCTCTGCTGGATCTAACTGTTTAGACGCCATCGTATCCGTATGTACAGCTCACGTGATGAGGGTCTAGGAGATTCTGAAAACTCTCTCCAATGTAAACGAATTTCTCCTCAGAAGGCTTCCTCGTGTGTTAGCGCACACTCTCCTGACACAAGGGCAGTGTGCAAGGCACACCTGCGTGCAGCTGGATCTAGCCTTGCCCATTCTGCATCCTGCTGCTCTGTGAGCTTTGCCCTACTTTGTCACTTCCTGCCCTCTCTGCACCCTCACCCCGTGGTTGCAGCTGCTTCGGGCTCTGTCTGAGCTCTGTGTGTCTCAGCTCTGTGCGTCTGAGCTCTGTCTCTTCACTTCACTGAGTGACTCCGTCTCTGCACGTCTGAGTGACGTCATCTCTGTGCGTCTGAGCTCTGTCTCTTCACTTCACTGAGTGACTCCGTCTCTGCACGTCTGAGTGACGTCATCTCCGTGCATCTAAGCTCTGGCTCTTTACCTCATATCTATGTGGCATCAAACAATACTTTTCTTTCAGTGCCCAGCTTATTTAACTTACCACAATGTCCTCCAGCTCTAAACACATTGCAGCGAATTGCAGGGCCTTAAGGCTGAATGGTGTTTAACTATATTGTTAAGTGAGCAAATATCAGGTGTTCTTGGCACGAACAAGATAATAACGACACAGGATGCCAAAGGTGTTGATGTGTCCCCATGGCTGGACAGATGGCCTAGCAGGTAAGAGCCCTTGCTGCTCTTCCAGAGGACCTGAATTTAGTTCTCAGCACCCATATCACGCAGCTCACAACCTGCAACTTTAGCTCCAGGGGTTTTGACATCATCTTCTGACCTCCTCAGGCACCCACACACAGAGAACACACCCATACAGATACACACACACTCATACACACACAATTTTAAGTAAATCATATGTATGTGTTCCACCTTAACCATCTTTCATCAATCTAAAAATACAAAATAAATTTTATTTTTAAAAATATATTCTCATGGGAATTTGCCTACTGAGTACCTGAATATTCGGACAAACTCATCACTGTTTGCTTCTCTCTCACCATCAGAAATTCCCCCTTCCTGGCTCCTCACCACTCCACAGAGTCCTGGAATATAGTCGGTCTCCATAATGGTAATAAACACCCTATGAATCATTTACAATCTCTAGTCGCGATTGTTTCCTCTTATTAACTTGTCTTTTGTTTTCTGCTTTGGGCCCCTGCCACCACCAAAGCCATCCTTCAAACTGCTAAGACAATACACTGCATTCCTACCAAAGTCAGAAACCCAGAGAAAGTCTACATATAACGCGTTAATACCTTAGCTCAGAGACCCGGGGAAAGTCTACATATAACGTATTAATACCTTAGCTCAGAGACCCGGGGAAAATCTACATATAACGTATTAATACCTCAGCTCAGAGCCTTGAACTTTCCGCAGCTCCCCAGGCCCTCCACAAGCGGATCTCTTCCCAAGCAAGACCTTGTCCTTGAATGTTCCTGGTCCACTAACCTTCCCAACCTGTGAACCCTAATTTTACTTAGTCCTGAATGTGCTGGGGACGGAACGTCATGATTAAAAAAAAAAAAACAGTTATTTATTGTGTGTGAGTGTGTGTGTGTATATGTGTGTGTATGTGTGTGTGTATGTGTGTGTATGTGTGTATGTATGTGTGTATGTGTGTGTATGTGTGTATATACGTGTGTATGTGTGTGTATGTGAGTATGTGTGTATATACA
Organism: Microtus obscurus; assembly: GCA_963919715.1. Taxonomy (NCBI): domain Eukaryota; kingdom Metazoa; phylum Chordata; class Mammalia; order Rodentia; family Cricetidae; genus Microtus; species Microtus obscurus. Next base: position 3,376,058 of record CAWTZC010000381.1, read on the forward strand.
TGTGTGTATGTGTGTGTATATATGTGTGTATGTGTGTGTATATGTGTGTATGTGTGTGTATATATGTGTGTGTATATGTGTGTATGTAAGTGTATATGTGTGTATGTGTGTGTATACGTGTGTGTGTGTGTGTGTAAGCGTACATATGACATGGCACAGGCTGGCAGCACGTGAGCCCTCACACAAGGAGCCCTCTCTCCACGCCTCCCTTCAGTGATTTATTTGACAATGCCTCCCAGGATTGGCAATGCTCAAAGCGGGGCGGGCAAATGACAAAGTCCACTCACACAGAGTGCCTGAGAAAGCTCAGGGACTCCACATGACCTCCAACACTCCGATCTAAGTTACATTCGGGAAATAAATCCCTTTTCTTGCCAGCTCGAAACAGTGAAGCTCAACAGAATCGGCTTGGTTGGGGATAGGGAGAAAACCACCATCTGTGTATGGAGGAATAGTATGCAAGGTTGAAAAGACAGAACTCCAGTAATAGGGTTTCTGTAAAGAACACGCGCGTTCTGAGAAGGCTGGGGAGCACATGGTATCCTAGTGACAAGAACACTCTGACCGCATCCCGGTTCCCCTTCCTCCAGCCCAAGGCGCGCACCTTCCTGTTCTCGCCAGATCCCTTCACTCCCCGCTCAGGGCGACTTCCACCCGCTCACGTCTCCGCAGCGTATTTCCTTCATTCATCTCTCTTCTCATACGCAGCGTCTAGCTCGACATCCCTGTCTTCTTGGCCCATGCAGGAAGACAGCCCCGCGAGCTTTCTGTCGGCCCCTCCCCAGTCACACACACTTAGCATAAACATAGAGAGCACTGTTTATTAACCACTTATTAACTGTGGGGGAAACTGGCTTGTCACCGTCCCAGATGAATTATACGCTCTCTCTCAAATATGGGAATTTAGAGCTTTTGTGTCATTTTTTTATATTTGGTTTATTTTAATCCCATGAATGTTCTCTAAATATTGACTCAGAACTGAAATCACAGTAGTGCGTTTGAACAGCTTGTTGATAATCCACGACAGCCAGCCTATATACATGCTACCGCCATATGGCACCACAATATCTAATATTTGCGTAAGGGGAGTGATTAATATGTTTGCTATGGTTTGGCTGCAATATGAGTGCTCCCTAAAGGTCCTCGTACCCGGGACAGGGGTACCGACAAGTACCAAAAGCCTTAAGGAAGTAGAGTCTAGTGGACAGCGCTGAGGTCACTGAAGGTGTGCCTGCGAAAGCAGCTCCGCCCCATCTCCGGTTGTTGATATGTTTTGCTTTCGTCTTTGCTCCTACAATGAGCTGCCCTCACAAGAAGTCAAAATTAATGGGGTCACCCAATCTCCTGAACAATGAGCCCGAAAAAACCTCTTTTCACTCCTAGGTAGCCTGCGTCAGCTCTTTCTTCACGGCAGCAGAAACACAGCTGACTAATACAGTGTTTAGGAATACAATACTAACACGGCATTGAAGCCCAAGCTCCCTGCCCTCGTCCTGAGCAGAAGTGTCTATCCCGCACTTTCTTTGTTCAGAATGAACCACAGTTCTTGGTTCCTGGGGGAGTTGCAGCACCTGGAGTATCCAAGAGTCGCCAACCATTTGGGAAACATCGTACGTGAAGTTATATGACGGGACGCAGGAGATTTACCCCAACAACAAACCAGTATTTACCAATAGGATTATGTCAGAAGCTTTTCTGATCTCTGTGAGGAAATCGGGGGGCAGGGGGGAGCTCAGATATAATCTTAAAGTTCAGAGCTTTCATCAGAAATCCTTAGAAAAACTTAAAATAAGTGTCAGTGTTGGAGTTAGCAGTGGTGGTGCACATCCAGAACCACAGACGCAGGTGGATCTCTGTGAGTTCAAGGTCAGTCTGGTCTACAAGGTCAGTTCCAGACCAAACAGGGGTCTGTACTGAGACCCTGGTGTTCTGTATGTTTTTGTATTGTATTTCGAGGCAGGGTTTCTCTGTGTAGCCCTGGCTGTTCTGGACCTTGCTTTGTAGACCAGGCTGGTCCTGGACTACAGAGATCCACCTGCCTCTGTCTCCTGACTGCTGGGATTAAAGACATGTGCCACCACTACCCAGCCTAGAGCCCGTCCTTAAAAAGAATAAAAGAAAGAAAGAAAAAAGAAAAAAATCTAAGCCTTGGGAAAGCTAACAATATAGTGAGAAATGGAGTATATGTCCTCAGTATGTCTTCATGAAGGGAAGATGTCTAAAATGACAGGTAGTTGTCTAAAGAGAAGAGTAGAATGAGGAGAAAAGCCTTTCTATTGATTAACAGTTGACCTGAACTTGGACAAATAAGTAAAATCTATATACGCAATATACAGATTACATATATTGAGTATATATACATATTTACATACGCACATATGTGTAAAGCAGAAAGGACAACATGTGGCAAAGAACCAGTAATAACTGGTTAATGAATAGTCCCTGCATGATGCTCACATCTTCCACCCCTGGGGGAGACGTCACAAGCTGATAACTGCAATCTCTCTAGATGAGCTCACTCCGTCCCCCAGAATCCTTCTCAACACACTTCTCACGATCATAACAGAGTAACCAGAACAACCACATAAATGAAACCTGTTTTCCATCCTTCATACAACACACAACACACACACACAGTAAACAGCATGATTTGGCGGGAGCATAGAAACAAGCAAGGGGCAGGGAGAAACAAATATGAACATTTATGCTCAAGCCAGATGATGGGATACCATGAATACCAAGACTAACACACTTGGACTCTTTCCTAGTCCCCTACGTTTAGCACTGTTAAACAGGGCTGTGAGCGCATGTGTGAGCAAAAGACCCACTTTATATGTTTCTCCATAAGAGAAAGAGCTACAGGTAAGAGAGCATTTGGCAAAAAGTTAACAACACAGAAAGAAATGAGAACAAAGAGGGAAACAGCTTCAGGCCCTGGTCATAGACTCTATCCAGAAGGAACCGAATAGGCGGGGAGACGACCAAGAAATCAGAGTCAGCAAAATAAATCAAAGCGCAGGAGGAATCAAATGAGGGACAGGAAAGAGAAATCCCAAGCTTGCTAGAGAGCGCAGGCCTGCAGAGGCAGTGTTCAGAGGGGCTGAGGTGGGAAGAGCACAAGCCCTGTCTTTACTAACAAGGATGAGCTAGGGGAGGGTGGCCCAGAAAGGCTTACCAATGCTAATGCCAGGTCTGCTGACCTCTAGGAGAATGAGACAATACAGAGAGTAAAACCGAAGAGTCGAGAGTCAAAGTGAGTGGCTGGACATGGGAGGAAGGCTTTGGAGCCAGCTCTCTGCTGACCTCCATGGAGTCTAAAGCCGGAAGAGGGCACTCAAACATGGGATGGATGTACTGGAACAGAGTGTTGCTATGGTGAGCAGAGAGAGGGAAGATAAAGGCGGAGGTTGGGGAGGGGGCATTAAATGTACCAAATCTACAAAAGTCAAGTACTTCAAATAGGTAGTCTCGACTCCCCTGAGGCCAGGCCTCCTTATTTTCCCATTATTTGGATGAATATCTTGTCAAGCATATAACCAGGAGAAAAGGAAAACCCTCCTTCGCTGTCCTCTGGTAAGGCTGAGCTAAGGCTCACGGTTGCAGACCTCAGCCTCCTTCTGCTCCTTTCCCACTTGAATCGACAAATACCTAAAGGAGAAGGCTAGCCTTACAACATCTTATAGCAGCCAACAGGCGCTTCCATCTGATCCAGCAACCACACACATTATTTACACAAACGACTTAAACACGAAACCTTCGAGGGGAAAAAAGTGTTGATACTAGTTTTATTCACGGTCAACAAAATGTGAAATCATCAAGGTATCTTACAATAGTGGGTGTGTAAACCAACTACAGTGCATCGATATATGGATTCTGTGTATGCATCTGTCTACATTGTCCAATGATGGAAAGAAATGAGCCGTCAACAAGCGCCTACTGCTAAGTGAAAAAAGCTAGCACGAGAAATCGAGGAAAGCTACGCGGCTACAGCCATTCTGAAAAGAGGAAAGCTGTAAAAGGGACTGGCGGAGGCCTGGAGTTTGGAGTAAGGGAAAGCCAGAATCGGAATTTTCAGGGATGTGATACTATTTACGATGGTGCTCCAATATTGGATAGATAGCATTACGACTTTGTCAAAACCCACAGAATGGACAACAATGGGGGAAAAAAAACCCTCAAATCTAACATAAACTCTGAATCTCAATTTGCAATATGCTGATACTGTCTCATCAATCTTAACAAATGATGGAGAAGCTGGGGACAGAGGAAGGTCAGCGAGGGCTGAGTAGGTACTCCACACTTCCTGCTCAAGTTTCCCATAAATCTAACACTGTTCCAGCAGTACCATTAAGGTTTCACGGAAAGGAGGAGGAAGAGGTGGTTATCGTCACCCAAGGGTGGTGGCACACGCCTGTCATCTCAGGCCTCAGGAGGGAAGCAGGAAGGTACCAAGTTTAAGGCCAGCCTGTCACATTAATAAATAAGCGAATGACATAGTAGTCCTGAGACATTTAACTGATTTCAAGCATTTACTTCCGGCTTTAACTACATTTTGAACTATACGTCTATGGTTATGTGCGGCAGGTTTTTCCATTATTTTCTACAGGTGTCTCTTTATACAAGGGGCAAAGAAACAAAGCAGCTCCCCCAATTTACAAAATCAGAGGCTGCAAAGGAGGCAGGATGCTGGGTCCCTTTAAGGTCACAGGTCGCTCATTCAGGCAGAGCAGCGATTTCCAAAGTGGACCCCGAACTGTGGTAGCGCCCCCATCCTTCCATCCTTTGAACACCCCTTGGGAAAGTCTGTTCCTCCTATTTCCATGGAAGGTGGTGTTGAAGTAAGACTTACCCCTTCTCAAAGCTTGGAACTCCTCAACGTGAGCCAACAATCTCTCCCGCCTCAGTTCCCCCCCCCCACACACACACACACAGAGCCAAGCGGTTGAGGAACAAGCCCGTGTCAAAATTCACACTTGAAGACAGCAGCTTCCCACCAGGGTTTGTGCACACAAATCCATAAAACTGATAAATACGAAAGTTAGCATCTCATCAAAAAGGATGCAACTCACGTTTTTAAGAAAGCAGTGAGGGGCTGGAGAGGTGGCTCAGTGGTTAAGAGCATTGCCTGCTCTTCCAAAGGTCCTGAGTTCAATTCCCAGCAACCACATGGTGGCTCACAACCATCTGTAAAGAGGTCTGGCGCCTTCTTCTGGCCTTCAGGCATACACACAGAATATTGTATACATAATAAATAAATATATATATATATAAAAAAAAAGAAGAAAGCAGTGAAGTTCAGCACAAGCTCTGAAAGTGAAGTTCCTCCCCGGTGGGCATGGGCAAATAATTCGAGCGCGAAAAAGATGCCCGAGAAAGTGAACCAAACTATGAACATAATGAGTCTGGAAATCCCAAGGGCTGTTTCAGAACGCAGCCACGTTTCAGAAGGGTGAAGGAAGGCAGTCTCCCCTCATGGCCTCCTAGGGTGCATTCTTTCCTGGGAAACCTGCAGTCTTTTGAATTTGGAGACGACCTTGCATTTTCAGCCATAATACTCCATACACAAGGCCACGGTCTTCCACGGTCAGCTTTTCAACAGCTTTCAGGGAAGAAAATTCTTTGACATTTATTTTCCTAGAACTCATCTCTAACAGGCATTTCCAGTTGTACTCTCGAACGTTAGAAATCACAAAAGAAATGTAGGCAGAGCGTTGGCACGCACGAAGACAGGTTCTCACAAAAATGCATGGGTAATTTTTCTGAATAGTCTAACCGGCTTTAAGGGCTCCCTGGAGAAATAAAAAGACAAAACCTGTGTCTTTAAACAATGGTTTGCCCCGTCATGTGCTGTGTTCTTGCGTTGTATATTGAGATGGTTTTTGTTGGAATCATCACTTAAAGTGCAAGCTTGACGTCAACTGTGTTTTCAAAAATTTTTACAACACTCCTCTGCACATGGTTGACAGGAGGGGAGCAAGTAATGAGCCGCGTGCTTGGGAGACTCTTAACTTTGAACATATTTAGAGTAGTATTTGTAAAAGACGCAGGAAGAAATAACGCGGTGTCACCGTCATATATAAAAGTTGGCAACCTTATTGGAACCTTAAAAATGAAAGAGTGGCTATATTCATGATACCTTTCCCACAGACAGTCTTAAATGTACGAACAGGAGGGCGGTGAGCTGCTTGTCTCCACGGTCTTAGGAGTTGTTAAGTTTTCAAAATAAAGTGGGTTTTTAAGAAAATTCTCAAAGATTAGAATTTGGCAGACTTTAGCTTCCCCATGGGAGCTGGCTAGATCGACCAGAAGGAATCTGCAAGCTCTGGGCTCAGCAAAAGATCCTGCTTGCAAAACTAAAGTGAAGAATGATAAAGGAAGATACCCGGTGTCAACTTCAGACCTCCTCAGGCACACACGCATGCACGCACACATGCACACAAACATGCACACACGCATGCACACACACATGCACACACGCATGCGTGCACGCATGTTAGAATAAGTAGCTCCTTTATCTGGATCAGGGAGAGAACTATTTATGGACCAGTTGCACCTGAGCAGAGGCTCTGTGAACCCCTGGGTGCTCCTAAGGGTGCAGAGCTAAGCCAGTCCCTCTGCTGCGGCTTCTATGCTTCTCTGTAAAACTGGAAGAGCACCAAGAAGCCCCACTAATGCTCACACTTTTGGAGTCAGGCTTTAATCATTCCGTGATGTATATACTTCCATTTCCTTTCAATGGTGTGCCCAAACACGTATCCTAATGGCATAGAGGCACCCTATGTAAACAGAAGGCTTTTAAAGACATTTTCAACGCATGTCTTCTCGACTAAAAGAAACTAAAAGCATACTGTATGTTCTTTGAGATCCAAAGCTTTCAAGTCAGGAAGTCATTTGTTTCCTGAGAAGCCCGACTTTATCCCTGTCTGACTCTGAAACGGCAGGAAGAACCACCATCTCTATTTTCCCGCCACTACAAAGCAAAACACAAACGTTAACGACGAGAGGCATTGCTGATTCATTACTTGGCAAAGCGCTCGGCTTTGGAGAAACTAAAAATTCTTCAAAAAATCAAACGCATGAGGCCTCTTACACAAGTGAGGGAAACGGGCAGTTTATCAGATAGATCTCATGAGATAATCAAAGGGAAACTAACAGTGTAAAAGCCGGCCCGCTAAGCAGCGGCGACACAAATCACAGTGCCTGGGCATTGTCTCCCCGGCTCCTTCAAATCCAGTGTGGGTCCTACACCCTTCCATCTTCAACCCAACCTGTCGGTTTCGGCTACTAAGGAAAGAGACATTTCACACATCAGCACTCAAGAATCTAAGAATTACTAAAGAGCTGAATGCAACCTTAAAGTGGTTGTTTTTCTACAGGTTTTACCGTGTATCACAGCCGTCTCTGAAAACACCATTGCAAAGCCATTCCTGATGGCACACGCCAGCAACCCTAGCACCTGGGAGGTGGAAGTAAGAGGGTCAGGAGTGCAAGGCTATCCTTAGCTGTGTAGCAAGTTCAAGGCCAGCTTCAACTACAGGAGACCTTGTCTAAAAGGAAAAAGGAAGGAAGGAAGGAAGGAAGGAAGGAAGGAAGGAAGGAAGGAAGGAAGGAAGGAAGGAAGGAAGGAAGGAAGGGAAAGAGGGAAGGAGGGAGGGAGGGAAAAGGGAAGGAAACCTCAGTTGGAAAAAAGAGCCACCGATCTCAAACATTAAACACAACCATTATTTCCTTTCCCTGGCAATGCTAAATTGTGTGATATTTTAACTGTATGCTTGTCTTTCTCAACTTTCACTCAGACCAAATGATCCCCATGATTTTTTTTAAAGGCTGGTTTATCTTTTGGAATAAATCATAAAATTTTGGTATCAGTTACCATGATAATTAGTTTTTTCTTATACATTATACATTTTTGTTTCAAAATCTTAATAGCGGGCTGGCAAGTTGGCTCCGTAGGTAAAGGTATCTCTCAAGCCTGATGATGTAAATTCAATCCCCAGGACCCATATGGTAAAGAAAAGAACCAACTCTTGCAAGTTGTTCCCTCATCTCCACAGACATGCCATAGCACACACAGGCCTCACAACCACAATAAATAGATAAATGTAGTAAAATTTCATTGCTTTAATATACAGCTTCTTTAAAATACTCATTATGAGCTAAGTACTGGTGGCACACACCTTTAATCCCAGTCCTCAAGAGGCAGAGGCAGGCAGAGCTCTGTGAGTTCAAGACCAGCCTAGACTATAGAGTGATTTACAAGACAGCCAAGGCTATACAGAAAACCCTGTCTCAAAAAAACAAAAAAGTAATTAAAAATAAAAAGATAAACAAAAGACACTATGACAACCATATAACTGAAAATTATTTTAAAGTCTTCTGTATTCTCCAGTAAGATTACAAAATCCAACCTAATGTGTAGCACTGAAAGTCATTTAAAAGTTGTGATAAAATATACATAGAAAATTTACTAGCTTCTGTTTCTCAGCATCCTGCAGCCGTTCCCACTGCCCGTTCTGAACTGTTAACAACTCTTCCTCACGGCCTTCCTTCCCTACTCCTGTCAATGGTGGCTCTGCTCTCTCTCTCTCTCTCCCCGTGGATTTGGGAAGGCCATCTAGAATAGTGCAAAAACTTGATATCCACTATCAGTTACAGTGTGTTGCTTCATAATGAACAAGACACAAGCGTTACATTTGACACACTAGATATCAAAGTTTTATTATATCTGTAGAAACATACACACATTATTTAGTTTTTGCAAATTTCAGTAGAAAACAAAAAAGTGCTTTAAATTGTTAGCTTTAGTTTTGGGAGGTTCCCCCATCATTCCCTAGTTTTCCTGTTCAAGTTACCCCCTTCTAAACAGTTGGAGTTCTTTGGTCTAGTTACTGTTCATCGCCTCCGTATTAGAGTAAACAAGAGAAAAGGGAAAAGGTTTAGCCTAAGTTTGTGACACTTTTGTCAGCTCAGGTAAAACATTCTCTGTATTCCAGGCATCAAAGAGTATGTCAAGCATCCTAACAGTGGTCAAGCTCCTGTACTAAGTTCACACTTCACTCCTGCTCATCTGTCGGCTGACGTTTGCCCATCGAGTGTTTTCTTACTGTAAAGCATTGGTGTAGGGGTCAGTGTTTGCAAACTTGGCACAGACTAGAGTCACCCAGGAAGAGGGAATCTCAGCTGAGGAGCTGCCTCCATCAGACAGCCGGGAGACAAGCCTGTGGGAGGGCCCAATCCGCTGTGGGCAGTGCCGGCCCTGGGCAGGCGGTCCTGGAGTGTTTAAGAAAGGTAGCAGAATAAGCATGGCGGGGAAGCTAGCAAGCACTGTCGTGTGCCATCTCTGTTTCGCTCCCTGCCTTGGCTTCCCTTCGTGATGGACTGTGACATGAAAATGTGTGCCAAACAAACAGGAAGTTACTGTTACACTTACGCTTTCTTCCTGTGAGCATCATGGTCTGGGTTTACAGGCCCCTTGGAAAGGTAGAATATCTGCGCTTTGGTGTTCAAGGTTCAGCTTGGTATGTTCCAGTGCGTGCGTGAATTTTGGGAGACTGAGAGACACATTGGGCTACCGCTGAGCTGTATCTGAGGAGAAGTTGGGATGCCCTAATTTAAATGAGGCTCTGGGTCTCGGGACAAGATACTGGAGTATTATTAATGTAAAAGCTGCCGTGCACATTAATGCACCTTATAAATCTAGCTTCCTAAATGGAAGGGTATCCTAGCGACTGACAAATGCTTACAGTTTAACAGGTGTTTTCAGTAGCTGTTTCCTCCTGTGTTCTAGAACACCGTTGTTCTTCAAAGGGGTTTTGGCTGGCTTCGTGATCCATTTCTTTCTGGGCAGTGCAGCATACCTTCCTGGAAGGAAGACTCTAGAACCTAGGGGTGAAGGTTCTATGTAGGCACCAAGAACTTATCCGTATCCAAGAGTTGTCTTCAGCAATGGGGCCCCACTGTCGTTGATGGAGAGCAGCCTACGTCTTGGCAACAGCCTGGGTGGTTTAAGGATTCCCATGGGACTCCTTCAGCCAACAACTCAATTAGATGTAACCCAAGCCCAATGCCAGTACAGGAAGCTTCATCTGCTCTACAAGAGCAGGCCAGCTGGAGCTCTGTCCCCTCTCCCCTGTTATCTACCGGTTTCATTTATGCTGCCTTCGTGTATGTTCACAGTTTAGAAAGCTGTCTTTCCAAGTCTGGGATACCTCATTCAGGATGATTTTTCTCTAGCTCATCCATTTACCTGCAAATTTGATTATGTTGGTTTTTTTTTAACAGATGGGTAATACTCCGTTGTGTAAATATACCACATTTTCTTCATCTATTCTTCTGTGGAGGAACATCTAGATTGTTCCCAGTTTGTGGGTATTATGAATGGAGCCACAAAGAACATGGCTGAGCAAGTGTCTCTGTCATAGCACACAGCATCCTTTGGGTATATTCCAAGAATGGTACAGTTGGAGCTCATGGCAAACGGATTCCCATCAAAGATGTCTCTTTTAAAAACATATTTTTTATTTTTTAAAACCAGTTATTTCAACCGCTCTCAAAAGCATATTTTTAACTAACAAAGTATATGATATTTTCCTCTCTAGATTTAAAATGTTCTGATTTCAAGGCTTATTGTGCTGTTAAAATTTTATGCTTATATTTACAAATAAGTGAATGCAGATCATGAATTACTGCGATTCTCCATGAGTAACAACTACCTAACTGTTAATGAGCACCACCGTCATTTATTTAAGTTAATTAATGGGAACCACTGTCACTTATGGGGAAGAGAACCATATTCCATGACACACAGAGTCCTGGATGATTGACAGCTGCAGGAGAGAAGCTATTCAAGCCCCAAAGTGAGCAGATTAAAAAATACAGCTTCTCCCAGTCACAAGGCAGAACCACAGTGATTGAGCCGTAACAAGAAAATTAAAGAGAAGCTGCTGGAGAATACGCAGCAAACAAAAACATCTGGCTAAACTAACGAACGCCACTTTAAACAGAACAGCAAACATCTACACAGGTTTCTAATTTTCTCATGTTACAGCGAAGCTTGGAGACGCCCTCTTATAAGCCCAAGCACTTAGATCTGTGTGAGTCTGAGATCAGCCTGATCTACTAAGAGACCCAGGCTAGCCAGGGTTACACAGTGTTAAGCAGAACAAGCTGGGCTCAGAAAGGCAAATGCCACGTTTTCTCTCATCTGTGGAATCTAGCTAGAAATTCAACGTGAAGTGGTAACGAGTGGAGATCATGGGGGTCGAACCGGGACCATGAGAGCAGACGGCGAGATCTTAAGGAGGCGGGGAGACGATACCGGAACACGTGTGATGTGAGAGCAGAAAGAGAGTTATCTGCGGAGAAGGGATCCCTCAAGGGAGAACAGCAGAACCGGGAAGGACAGTGGGGTAGGGGTGAGTAAAGAGAACATACAGACTATAAATAAAGGTCAATTGTTTACTCCATGAGTTTCTTAATGCAAACTTTAAATGTCTTTGATTATTCTATTATGCAAAACTTCAGTGTAATAAAGCGCTTCGTGGAAGGGCAGAATCGCTCTTACTTCAACAGGACACCATCCGGTGTATGAGGAATCGCTTGAGAACACCATTCTCGCTTTTTAGTTTTTGTTTGCTACTTATTTGGTTTAGATGGACTTGGGTCATTTTCACAGGCATGCTCAGTGCCTTCTCTTAACCCACTTCTTCCCTCCCTGCCTCTCTTCAAACGGTGCCCCTTCTGCTTTTCATGTAGACATTTGCCAACCTGGAGTCTTCAAATGAGAAGACACGATGGTATCTGCCTTTCTGTGCCTGGTTTAGTTCACTTAACTCACTGTGGCTGGCTTCCAGTTCCATCCATTTTCCTCTGAGTTACATAATTTCATGCTTCTTTGTTGCCAAGTAAAACTATGCTCTGTGTACATGTATGTACACACGTGCATAGATATGTGTGTATACCATATTTTCTTTATTTGTTCGTCTGTTGATGAGCACCTAGGCAGACTCTATAGCAGTTATACTGGCGAGTACAGAGGATGTGTTTGTGTCTCTGTCATATGCTACCTTAGATTCCTTGCTCAGCCTATGTGTAGGGATGGTATAGCTCCATCCCACGGCAGTCCCATTTTAGGGTTTTGAGGAACCACCAGACCGATCCAACGGGGGGCTGGACTAATTTGCATTCCCACCAGGAAGGAGCAAGGGCTCCCTCATCCCCTTTTCTATGTTCTCTCCAGGGTTTGTTGCTTCCTTGATAGTCACCATTCTGAACGGGGCGAGATGAAAATCTCCACGTCTCTTCACTCTGTATTTCCTTGATAGTTAAAGAAGTGAAATTTTGTATGCACTTAAGGTCAATTTGCAATTCTTTTGGCAACTGTTTCAATTCATTTGCCAACTTACTTATTGGGGGTAATAATAATTGGGTTTTTGTTGTTGTTGTTCTTTATGTATCCTGGATTTTAATCCCCAAATTGAAAGGCTGGCAAAGCCCTTTCTCCCTTCTGTGGGCTCTGGCGATTGCTTCCTTTGCTCTGCGGAAGGATTTCACACAATCCTGTTTACTAATTTGTTATTATTTCCTGAACAATGAGGGTGCTCTTCAGAAATCTTTGCTTATGCCAACATGCTGAAGTGTTTGTCCCACATCTCCCTCTAGCAGACCTAACATGTCAAGTCTTACGTTTAGGGAATGACCCCTTTTATAGTTCTGATCTTTGTGCAGAGTGAGAACTATGGATCTAGTCTCACTTTTTCCTGCACACGGATATCCAGCTTACCTGGCACCATATGTGTTGGGCACATGGTTGACAATCAAGTGGCCGAGGCCACAAAGGTTTACTGAGCCTCCTCTTCTGCCGGTCTCCATCTCTTAGGGCAGTAACATGACGGTTTTGTCAGTTTGGCTCTGAGCCGAATTTGAAACCAGCAGTCATGATACTTCCAACACCAAAGCATAGCTCTTGGGGCTGACTAGATTGAAGTCTCAGCTCCAGAAATGACCCATTAGCTCAGTGACTAAGACCCATCCTTGAGGAGCTTTAAGGAAAGATTCCGATCCATCAGGCACACCGCTATTCCTGTACCGCTACTTACTGTCTACCCAGTCACCGACAGCGAGGGCTGCCAGACTCAACAGTATAGACTAACCCACCCAACTTAAATCCTAGATAAACAGTGAATAGAATTTGTGCGGGGCATATTCTGAGCTCCCATGTGCTGTTTCACTGAAATGCAGACTTCCCTCTGCATCCTATACTTCACCTGGCAACCCTACCTATAATCACTTCTCCTAATACTAGCTGCTTTTCATTCCCCCGACAGCAATCACACCATAACAATAGCACCATAAATCAGGCTTTGTGCCTATGGCGTGCAATCACACCGTCATCTGGCAGCCATTATGAAGGCCTGAGAGGGACTGGGTGGGATTCCTGACTTTTACATGCAAGTCACATCCATTTGTGGAGTTGTTTTAGGATTGTCCAGGACGCACCCGTCCCTGATGCTTCCTCAAGGACACGGAAGTTTTCAGTAGCTGCTTCTACACGACTGGGGATGGTAAGGATATTTAATTATGAAGTTTTGCAGACACCTGTGAAACTGATTGCAGCAATCCACTTTCTGCCCGTACAAATGCGCTTCCCGTCATGATGTGGATTTTTTTTATTAACAAAGCTCCAGGGCATTGCGATACTGTGAATTATAAAGAGATCAGATCCAAACTTCCAGCTTAGGGGCTGGCGGGATCAGTCATAGACAAGAGCATTGCTGCTATTGCAGAAGACCTGGACTGGATGGCCAACACCCACGCAGTGGCTCACGACCAACTGTAACTCCAGTTACAGGAGTTCCAATGCCCTCTTCTGGGTCCCAAGGGCATACATGTGGTTCACACAAACTCGCTCAAGCCAACACACGCCCACACATAAAAAAATAAGTCTTTAAACTTCCAAATTAGCATGGCAATAGATTTTCAAAATCTATACTTGATTTTTTTTTAAATTAAAATCATTCAAGCACTAGGAACGTTGAAGCCTTGCTTAAATAAAACTTCTGCTTGATCAAAGACATATATTGAAATCATACAAAAAAGGAAACCTTGAAACTTGACATTTTAGGGCTCAATTTAAAAGTACAGAGGCATGAACAACATGTTGTAAGCTGTTCTTTCTACAGTCAGTAAAACTTAGTTTGAATTCAGAGGTAATTTTGGTCACTGAAACACGTCAACAATAAAGGAGCGTGTCCATGCAGTGTTTACACCATCCTAAAGCAGTGTGACAAACCATCAAATGAGCCAATGACTCTCTCTCAAGGAGCTTTCACTGCATAAAACACCGCTAATGTGAACATCATTGAAAGACCGGTTGTCTTCCAAATTTCTGCTTACTCCCAAATTAAAATAGGTTTTTAACCATGATGGTTACGGCACACCTGGAACACGGCGTGACAGCCTTTCCTTTATCCCTCTCTAAGCATGACAGAAATGACTCAGATCCAAGTTAGGAATCGCTGTCACGCCAGACATGCAAAGTTAGCAAAGTTAAGTTCTATGCTCCACTTTACCAATCATGCATTTGTTAATCTAGGATAATAAAAACTCAGAGATTTGTCTACGTGAAGATAAAGATCGGAAAGCTGAGACAGAAAACAGCCCCTATGGGTAACCATATTCCATTGACGGGAAGTCACCACTTAAAGAAATTCTGAGGCCACCCATGTGCCTAGCAACAGTGCCACCACCATTTAGGGGACCATTTGGAAAACAAAGTAAAACCTGAAGAGTTAAATGTCTGGCGATTTCTCTAAACTAGAGAGTAATCTCGGGGGAGGGGGGACGGGGGAATAAAAAGGGAGGCTCAACAGAATCCGTTCTCACGGGCTACACAGAAACCAACCCAAAGTTTTCATCAGTGTAATAGATTGAGTAACTTTTAACTACCGTGATACTGACTTAGTTGCCAGCACCTCAATGATAGTGGATCCTCACATCAACTCTGAGCATCTCTCCTTCCGCCCTCCTTGTTGGATGCTGCTGTGTGCTTTCTAAGACAGTAAGTGGGACAGCTGACACACATTGAGCGGCTGTCAGCCTGGCACTGTGTTTTCTACACAGGGGAGCTGCATACGGCAGGACGTGAGGGGTAGGGATGGTAGGTGCTGGGGCCAGAAAGACACTTGTTGTCCGCATTAGACTGGTGGTCCCCTCGTGGGCGATGGGGAGGAATCTGCGCTTCGTTCCTGGAGCAGTGAGTTGTCAGAGTTTTTAACCTGGAAACTGGTACCAGAAGGCTTGCCGCTTTGAAACTACGGCTCCAGTTCTTGGGTATGAAGGAAAAGATGATGACCAGAAGCCCAAGTGCCAGTTAAAAAGATACTCTAGTGAGAGAAGCCAAGCACAGAGAGAACCAGAAGCAAGTGCAAACAGGAACAACCAAGGGAGACAGAACCCGGCAGCAGGTTGGGTGTGGTGGGCAAGGCAGGAGCAGAGGGTGAGCTCCAGGCTGCTACAATGCCAGCTACAGGAAAAGTGGTGCTACCGTTGAGATGACGCACACAAAATAGGGAGTAGAGATACGGTTCAGCCGTTAAGAGCACTTCCTGGAGTTATAGAGAACCCAGTCCAGTTCCCAGAACTTATGCGGGGCAGCTCACATGAGCCTGTAACCCAGCCCCAGGGCATCCAGCAGCCTCTTCTGACTTCAGTGGGCACTTGCACACATGTGACAAACACTCACACACACACACACAAATAAATAAATAAATAAATAATCAATCTTAAAAGAAAAAACACAAGACAAAGGAAGACGTAACTTGGAAATATACAGCAAACCTAGCAAACACCATAAGCATCTACCTTGCAGGTCAGAGGTATGCTTCTGTGACAAGCAACTGTCGTCTGCGTGTGACCACATAGTCACGATGCACTGGATGCCGAGCGACTGTTTTACCTTTGACTCCCTATACTGCAGAGCAGTCTTGTCACAGATATCATAACCATCAGCGAAGAGATGAATGAGTGAATCGGTCAATAAAAGAAACTTGGCCAAATGCGTCACAACATGAAACAAAATGATCAGCACTGCCGAGATGTTAGTAGAGCCAGTTAGACCTACACGCTTCCTTCCTCTGCCATATACACTAATATGGATAAATCTGAATCAGTCATATAATGTGACATAACTAAGAAACCTCTTTATATGGTATGGCCTAAGGAGATATTGTAACTCTCCTCTTGCTCACAGAATGAACTGCAAGCATTAAGAAATAGATGACAGGGCCAGGCGCTGGGCCAGGAGTAGCCTGTGTTCACCTACATTGACCTGCGTCATCACAGGCCAAGCATCTGAAGAGGACTGAAGGGTGACTTGACTAAATAGATGTCATAAATAGTTAAAAGACGGTGGTTTCTGTGAAGGGTGGTACATGTGTATAATTCTAGGAGGGAGAGACAGGATGGGCTTAAGTTGGAGATCATCCTGGGTGAGATAACAAGGTTCTATCTCAAAACAGAGAGAGAGAGAGAGAGAGAGAGAGAGAGAGAGAGAGAGAGAGAGACAGAGACAGAGACAGAGACAGAGACAGAGAGAGAGAGAGAGAGAGAGAGAGAGAGAGAGAGAGGAGAGGAAAAGAAAGGAGGGAGAAGGAGGGAGGGAGGGAAGAAAGGAGGAAGGGGAACAGATAATAAGATGCAAACATGAGACTAAAGAATCTCAAATCTGTCTGTATCCTTTTACCTCCCCCGAAAGATGTACCCACTCAAAGATTAAACTCCTAATAAGCACTGTGAACCTAGCAGTGGGTGTCATATTAACAGGGGGCAGGGATCCATTAGGGAGGTGCAAGAGAAGGATTCGTGGCAGTTCAGTTGGGGGGTTAAGTTCAGTTCTTATCTAACACTTAGAAGGGCTGTGGATGATGCATGAAAGACCTCAACTGCGGTCCCTTCCTTCCTGGGACTGGTGAGGGGAAGCTAGCAAAGAAAGAAAAAACAAAGGACACGGCCATCCCCTTATGTCTACAGATAATTTCCAATTTAGGGTTTTTTGTGGAAATCGCAGCAGTTAGAAGTGACGATGGGCTAAGAGGAGACTATGTGTGCTATGAAAGGGTTATAGTCTGCAAACTTCCAGGAACAGTAGCCCCGAGAGGCTCATTTTGCTTTGGGGTGCTAGAATCGGCCCTGGTTTCATTCGGCTGCAACACATTGGCAGTCTCTAGTTCTTATGACAACCGTGCTGATCAAAGCTGTGGATGGTTTTCGTGAGCACTTCAGCCAAAAGTCCAGTTCTTCCTGGAGTCTTTCCTCGGGGAAGCTGGAAGCCGCTTTAACCTCGGAGTTGGAAAGAAAGCAATAGGAGACTTCCAACCTGGAGGCGCCTTCTCCAGCTGCTGGCTTTTCCCTCGCTAGCCACAGGGACTTGGTCGGCGCAAGCACTGAAGACAACAGACCACAGGGAAGCTCCATGGGCTTCAGAAAAAGAGAGAGAAGAAGGAGAAAGAAACCAGGCAGCCTTTACCCTGAGTCATATTATAACTCATAATAGAGTAATTAACAGCTGCCCGTTTTTATACATCGTCCCTGTCTTTAAGAGTCGCTAAAGTGTTAATACTATCTGTTCCTTCAAGTGAAACTTTAGACAAGATTAATTAAAGCTGAGCACATCTTTAATTAAAGCTCTTTCATCAAGTTCATGGGCCGATTAATAAATTTGCAACTCTTTCCCTCATTAAGAAAATTGAAAACGCTGTTGAACTAGCATGGACAAACTCTAGTTAAAACTGGACAACCGTTCGTCAAGAAGGGCCTAGTCGGTTTGCGGAATGAAAATCTTTCTTTTTCATTAACTTATGACTGCATTAGTTTTTTTATAATGTTGAGACAATGATCACAGAAAAAACAATGGTGGCCAGTGCCTATAAGTGTGACAATGCCTTCTGTCACACTAGGAGGAAGACCTTGCAACACAGTCAGGTTGTAAAAGAACAGCCAAAACACGGGGTTTGCTCCATGTCTCAAACACACCCTCCTTTCCAAAGCCCTCCATCAAAACCCTAAGAATTACTTTTGCTTCTTGGTTCCTTATGTCTAAAAGGACCTGACAATTCATCCTTCAAAAGGAGCCTTGGTATATCATTGACTAAATTGGAACTTAGCAATGTCTGCTACCCAGATCTCTATTTTATGCCCTCAACACCCTAGGAGTTAGTTTCTGCCACAGAGACCGAAAGCAAAAGAGAATAAATGTCATAAGCACCACACAGCTGGATGAAGTCGGCGCTCAGCTCCTGGCACCACTTCCGGTCTTTAATGGCGGTGTGTATCACCTCTTGAACCTAGAACCGAATTTTAGGAACCCTAATTTTAGGTAACCCTAATTTATCTTACATTGTTTCTTAGGGTTAAGAAAATTGCTGGGCCGTGGTGGCACATGTCTTTAATTCCAGCACTGTGGAGGCAGAGGCAGGTGGAGCTCGGTGAGTTCAATGCCCGCCTGGTCTACAAAGTAAGTTCCAGGACAGCCAGAGGTGTTACACAGAGAAATCCTGTCTCGAAAAACCAAAAAGAAAGAAAAAAAGAAGATCTTTCACTTCTTTATGACATGTTTTTTAAATGATTACTTCCCTAGTTAAGAAAAGCACACTGGTCTAATACAGTAAATCAAAGCCAGCTGCCAGATCAAGTATGTCTTTGGTCAATTCACCAAATCCTCTCAAATTGAAAAGCGTTGTTTCTTGAAAGCAAGCACAAGTCTGTTAACTTCTATCGGTGGAATAGTAACTCTTTCCAGAAGAAAAACTCCTGGCACAGACTCTACAAAACAGAAGGGATGTGGAAGAGGCGATGGGCCACGGTCGCTCTGGCGTAACAACCAATGTTGTGGTCTAAGAACACAAGGCGCAGACAGATCCCAGCAGTGGATTTGGGAAGTAAATCTGGGAAGGTTTCGTCCTCTGTTCCTCAACGGGGCAGAGCTAGGAACTGGGGTAGGGAATAGGAAGAACTGTGCAAGTTAACATTTATAAAGTGCCTAGATGGTGTCTAGGACATGGGAAACAAAAATGTCAAAGGTTATCATCGTGATGGGAGTATGGAGAAGACCCCCAATAATCCCCTTCAAATACGTCAAGAGCTGTAATGTAAAATTTAAACTTACTCTTTCTGCTTCCCAAAGGTGGAAATAAGACTGTCTAGGAAATGTGTCCAATTTGTGCTCAATATAAGAACGTTTCCAGGCAACAAAGGCAGCATCAAAATAGGTTAGCCTACTCACGAGAGAGGGAGCTCCCTGGTGATACAAGTCAATTCCACACATCTGGAGGCCTTCCTACAGAGTCGCTGCCCAAATGTAATTGACTGTAAAATGACTCCCAGTGGCTCTCCTAAGACAGCCACCGCAGATCAAACAGTGCTTGGCATGCAGGGGTTACTCAAGACAATCCTATATTTACTCTTTTCTGAGGCATCTGCTTAACTCATCTCTATATGACACAGTAAAGACCTAGAAGCCTAGAAGCCGCAATGTGGTCAATTGTCAGTAAAGACCTTAGGTCACAGCTTGGATTTCCCCCAGATTCTTCCTGAAGTTCAGAACAGAAAAAAACAAAACCGGTACACGGTCTTCATTTTACATAAATAAATATATAACATCTAGAGCCAGAGACTTTTAAATTAAGATGCCAACTTTTTATCCTCCACATTGGCAGCTGACATTCTCCAGTGTCAGCGGAGAGAGGAGTTTTTTATTCTTGGCTTTGTGCATCTAACAATCTCCACACCAATGAAAACGTAACTCTTGATGATGTGATCTGACGTTCAGGGAGGAAACCGGGTTGTATTTTTGTTTCAGGCCCTCGCATTGCCGTACAGACTGAAACCCCATCATGTTACCAAGACACCTTGGAAGTCAACCGGAACTCTAGAGACCGAGAAAACGGATGTATACAGTTGTAAGCCACTGAGGTCGCAGTGTTTTGTTACAGCGACAATATGAACCCGTACTTGGCATTTCTCGCGCGAGTTTCCCCAATCCTCAGCTGAGTTGGAGGCACCTGATCTGCACAGCAAGTTCCTGGACAGCCAGGGCTACACAGTAAGGCCCTGTTTCAAACAAAGCAAAATGGCCTGCCTGTTGCTGTTTACTAATGACTGTCGAAAAGACAAATGCATTTATTGCAACACTCGCTTGACCTCATGCCAACAGCGCATCAGAAAATATTAGTTTCAAAGTATTTTTGTAATTTCCAAATGTTTGGTAGGGCCCTTTTTGGAAATAAAAAAAGAATTAACGTGCTTCAAGAGAATATAACCAAATACGGTATTTTCTAATATTATGGAGAAAAGTCTCAGTAGATATTTTTTTCAAGATATTACCATGTTTTGTCAATTATATTAAAAAGAAAATGAAAAACCATTTAATTGTTGATAGCATTTCTAAATATGTACTATTTAATTATGGTGCAGAATCAATAAACTCCAAAATATCTCAAAACCAGACTTCACCAAAAGCGAAAAATGACTTTGCATCTTGTATGAAAACCTCTAGGGGAGCAAAAGGTTTCATTCCCTTACAGTAAAGGCCCTATCCCCTTTTCCAAAATTCACTCTTGATCAATAAATAAGAAACTCGCTGGACTGTACTTTATGGGGTGACACCGCAAGGGAGCGAGGTATCAAGGGCACGTATGTGGTGTCTCTCTATTCAACCCAACACTCAAGATGGATTGAATTGGAGGAGGACGAGGCATTCTTCTGATACAAACGCCCTTGGCCGGAGCTTGAGAGAGTGTGTGGTTGTGCCCACGCGGGCTCTTCACCTGCTATGGTTTGAATTCACTTAGGCTTAGGGAAAACTGCCCACAATAAGGTTGGATCCCATTCCACATTACAATGTTGGTCCCAGCTAAGCATAAAGATTCTTCTGTCTCTTTCTGGCTTCTTTGGGCATGCATCTCCCGTGACATCACATGACTCTGGATATCTGTAGCCCCCCAAACTCTCTGTAACATCACAGGGATCCCGGACCGTACAAACAATACGAGCTGGCTGACTTGAGCATCCTTTCTGGGTTTAGTCCGCTTCATCTAGGATTAGCATATTTTAAAAGGTTCTTGAGAAAGGTCAACATAAAAGAATGAACGAAACGGATGTTATCGTTCAAAAGTATTTTGAACTTTTAATACAAAGTTGTACGGCTGAGGACAAACACGAGCTCCTTGCCTGTCACAGCTATACCCGAGGGCTGTGGCCCAGCTCACTGACAGAGACCCTGAGCTGCATCTCTGACAGTAAAACAGAAGAAAAGAAATCGTTACACACTTCCATAATCTATAAATACAAACTCAAAAACACCGGAAAGCTAGACGCACTCTTACTGAACAGCTTGGTTTTTATGTTTGGGATGGATTGGATTTTTTTCAAATTTTTCTTCCTGGAGAGATAATGGTGACATAAACAGTGGCTCTTTCCTGCTCAAATAGGTAATCCTGCTTTTCTCAAAGTAATGCCCCACTGATCCCCAGTGCGGTGAGTTAAAATGATTCTATTCGAAATAAAGCAGATAATGGCTCTCTTAAACAAACCCACGCAAGCCATTACAAATAAAACCACAAATCAGCCAAATTTTAAACCCGAGAGGCAATTTCAACCCTGTCCTACTAGAATCTTGTTGCCATTGATGTTTACCAAAATACAGTACCCAGGCCAATCCTTAAACAAGGCAAAAATGTTACATAGAAGCTGGCCCTTGGTTATTATCATTGCTATCATTTGCATAGTATAATCATTAATTATAATAATCTCTGTTGTATCCCACTGTGAAAACAGGAATACAAAGATAAATTGGGATACAGAGGTGAGTTCAACGAAACTACAAACGAGCCTTGTTCTACATGATTAGAACGGTCGTCAAAAACATGAGGTTCTACAAAGCCAACAGATTTCACTATGAGAATATTTATTGATGTATTACCTTAGATTTATGCTGGAAGCCCAACTCAGTGACTCCCTGTCCTCACAACCAGTGGCTCATTCAGCAGTGGCCCCACAAAGGGAAGTCAAGAAACCACCTGTTACAATGTTATCCCTATGGCAGTCTGGACATGCAGCTTGAACGTGGTATTATTTTAATATTCACTGTTGCTAAAAGCTATTGCGGAGAAGGCAGTTCGGTTCATTGAGCACCTCCCTGGCCATTCACTGCCCCACCCTTTGCTCTCGCTTAACCCAGAAGCACTCACTTAATGGGTTATTTGTTCCTAGCACCAGGCTATGCCGCTGTCTCCTGATGGCTCTTCCTAATGCCCTGCTGTGCCTGAGGTGTTGTTTGGCAATAAACGTTCAACTGACATTTTACAGTAAAAAAAAAAAAATTTAATTGCCTGTTTTGTTCACTGTAAAAGAGAATGGTTGGGACAGCCCTTCAGAGGTAATCGCAAAGTGTGCTGATCCTTCAGTGGCTTTGTAACTGGATCATATTCTTTACTTAATTGTAGTAGGACGTTTCTGTCCCACCCCGTCCCACAATAAACACACAGAAACCAGATTATTTGCAATACTGTGTGGCCAACAGCTTAAGCGTATTTCTGGCTAACTCATATCTTAAATTAACCCATCTCCATTAATCTGTGTATTGCCATGAGGCTGTGGTTTACCGGCTAAAGTTCCGGCGTCTGTCTCTGGCAGGGCTCCATGGCTTCTCACTGACTCCACCTTCTTTCTCCCAGCATTCAGTCCAGTTTTCCCCCACCTAACTCTTCTCTACCTATCACAGGCCAAGCCAGATTCTTTTTTTTTTTTTTTTTGGTTTTTCGAGACAGGGTTTCTCTGTAGCTTTGGAGCCTGCCCTGGATCTAGCTCTTGTAGACCAGGCTGGCCTCGAACTCCCAGAGATCCACCTGCCTCTGCCTCCCGAGTGCTGGGATTAAAGGCGTGCGCCACCACTGCCCAGCCAAAGCCAGATTCTTTATTCACTAACCAATGGCAATAAAACATATTCACAGCATTCATCATCTCTCACACATTTAATATGGTCTCCAGAAAGAAAAGCAAATCTATAAATTCTAAGACTTATAACAAATATTGATTAACGGGCACGTCTAAAACCTTTCATCTTACCCAGGGTTTATTCTTCAGTCTCTCAAGGGGTGTTATTAAAAGTCACAGCAGAGAAGCACTGAAATAAGAAGCCACTTCTAAGGTGAAATGCGGTCATACTTATAGGACAATTTCGGGGAAAAAAATAAGCATTGTGGCTGTAGCTCTTGGGATAGCAAGACAAATCCACCTAAGAGGTTCACTGCTACGCACACAGTGGGCACACATTTCCGTGGGAGAGCCCCCTCTGTAGCTCCGAAGGCCATGCCCTGCTAGCAGATGTCCTCCCACAAAGGCTGGTCAGCTCCAGTGAACTGTCAGGTTTGTCCCTTGAAAATTATTCCACCATCCGTTTTCTAGTGAAAGATTTCAGTGTAGATCCGCTGTCTTAGTTAGGGTCACTATTGCTGTGATGAGGCACCATGACCAAAGCAACGGGGAGGAAAGGGTTGATTCGGCTCACACCTCCACAACATCGGTCATCACTGAAGAAAGTCAGGACAGGAACTCACACAGGGCAGAAGCCTGGAGGCAGGAGCTGATGCAGAGGCCATGGAGGGTGCTGCTTATGGTCTGCTCCCCATGGGTTGCTCAGCCTGCTTTCTTGTAGAACCCAGGACCACCAGCACAGGGATGGCGGGTTGGGGCCGCCCCCAGCAGTCACTGGTGAAGGAAATGCACTATGGCTGGATCTTCAGGAAGTATTTTCTCAGTTGTTGTTCCCCCCTTTCACATGACTTTAGCTTGTGTCAAGGTGACATATGACTAGCCAGGACATCAGTACGGGAACAAAAGTCTACACGCTAATTAATTCCCAGACTAATCTACAAAAGTATATATAGCTCCAGTGTGCCTGAAAATTGTAAGTTTTTCAGTCATATTTAATTTCACATTATAACTGTTTATAAAAACATGTTCAAAGTTTCAATTGAAATCCACTTCATCTCACTCCCCTATAATAGTATATAGTCCGTGAACCAGGTATCTGTCCCCTCTGTCAATCTAAAGAAAACACAATTCTTCTCAAAGCTCCACTGTCTTCAGGGACACAGGGAAGACGTTGGCTGGGGGGGGGGCACACATTAACAAGTGACCTCCGTTAGCAAACTGCCCTTTCACACACAGCAGGGGCCTAACCAAAGAGCTCAACCAAAGGGCCAAAGGCAGGAAGGGCTGGTATCCCCTTCCTGAGCCGGGGATGCTCCCAACCTCCTAAACTGGAGATGGGCGGTAGAGACGGGACAATTCACCCGACAAGCCCAACATTCAGATTCTTCATGTGCTCAACTTGTTTCTAACCTAGGAGTGTTGACTTGCGAGCTGACTGCACCCGAGGACCTACATGGTAACATAGGGGTTAAGCAGACGCGGCTTTGAAGCTGACTCTGTCTTGATTTAGGTCTCTCCATACCTCCCTTACACCAGCCGCCTGGCTGAGAGGGTACGGGATGTACGAAAGCTAGTTTGGTATTTAACCACAGTAGAGAGCACTTACTGTGAATTTCATTCTGTTTGCCTCTCTGATGAGTCAGCTGGTACCCAGGGTGCATCTTGGTGTTTGCAGCTCCCAAAACCAGATAGGGTAAGACGGGCCATGGTAACCTAACGCTAACGAGGTGTGGACCACAACAATCTTAATTCCTTTAGCTGCTCGGTTGCGTGGCTCAGCTCCTCATTCCTAACACCGACCTCCATCCCACGTGTCACGCAGTGAGACAGATGCCAAGTCTGCTCTTCCTCGCCTGGGCTAGATAGACTCCAAAGAAAACAAGCAAACGTGGAATTAATCAATATGTCACATGTACTAGAAAAAAAAAAACGGCCTTCAAAATATTTATGTATCTCAGTTCCCACTATCTAATAAAAAGAATAAACTACGCTGTTTCTTATTTCTACAATATTATAGCTATGGGCTATTGGCTACGATTTAAAGTGGCAGATGTTTTAAATAGTGGGATATTGACATCAAACACTAGATAAGCAGTCTAATTTCTTTGTTATAAATATATTCAAATACAAAATAGTACATCAATATTAGATATTACTTAACTTATCACTTTCCTACCTTTACATCTTAAATCACATATCAAGAAGGAATTAAGATGGACCCAATAAATATTATAGTATATTATGTACAGTTGGCAAAAAAATGAAACATTTATCAATGGCAGTTCATAGAATATAATCATGCAGGGGAAAAGTAAATGCTCTACAGAGACTCTAGCTAAATTCCTACAGTATTAAAAAGCTCAACATAAGAAGACCAAGCCTGCCGGGCGGTGGTGGCGCACGCCTTTAATCCCAGCACTCGGGAGGCAGAGGCAGGCGGATCTCGTGAGTTCGAGACCAGCCTGGTCTACAAGAGCTAGTTCCAGGACAGGCTCCAAAGCCACAGCGAAACCCTGTCTCGAAAAACCAAAAAAAAAAAAAAAAAAAAAAAAAAAAGAAAAAAAAAAAGAAGACCAAGCCTGAGAGTATAGAGGAAAAGGCCACAGTGACAGCGAACAGGCTCGGCGAGGACAGGCAGAGATCAACAGTGTGACTGTTCCCATCAGCGCAGAAGGAAATCCTTTTCTCGGATATACATATGTTTTCAAATTTAGGAAGGGCAAATTAACCGAAAACATTCCTTTAATTAATATACAAGGGAGTCTGTTTCCTGGCAGGATAGAGGAATGCACTATTCTGATCTAATAGTCATGCTAATAGAGAATTAGCATTTAAATAATTAAACCAATCATCTAGGTCAACCCGAACAGAGGTCATAATTTGGT
The DNA here is from genome assembly GCA_963919715.1 of Microtus obscurus. Taxonomy (NCBI): domain Eukaryota; kingdom Metazoa; phylum Chordata; class Mammalia; order Rodentia; family Cricetidae; genus Microtus; species Microtus obscurus. Next base: position 3,401,932 of record CAWTZC010000381.1, read on the forward strand.
GGGATTATTGGGGTGCCATGAGAAGCAGAGCTGAGGCCCAGATGTAGGGAGTAAATCACTGGGGAGAGGCCCTAGGAGGGTTTCCACCGTGGTGGACTGCCTTGCTGCAGGCCTAGAAACACCAACGGTAACCATGGACTGAGATCTCGGAAACCATGAGCAGAAATGTATCTTTCCTCCCTCGATGCTTCTAACTATAATGGTGCCTTCTGGTATATGCTCATCTTTGCTAAATTAAAGTAACCAAGTCACATGACAAAAGATTCAAGACATAAATAAACATATTCTTGACCTCAGAAAGAGTAGAAAAGAGCCTACCTGTCTCTTGCCCTGAGAAGAAAAGGAAGATCACTGGGAACAAATCCCAACGACCGCCACCTACTCGTTCCCAGGCCATCTTTGAAGTTTAATCTGCTCATCGTAATGCCCTTAGTCAATCCTCTGGGCACGGAAAATGTTAGATGCAGATGTGAAGGTATGAAGTCAATACATTCTAGTCAAATGTCATTGTAGCTACTGAGGGCCTCAGCCGTTAGTCACAGATACAGTCACAGATACACATGCCTGCAAGCGCGTGGACTATTTTGGAAGGGATGCATAAGAAAGTGTTAATAGCTACAGGGTAGGCTGTGTAAATGGAAGGGTGAAGTAGCACAAGGTTTAATTGTTTTAATTATAGGCATATTTTTCGAATAAATATACTTTAAAATAGTTCATCTAATTTTGTAGTATCTTTAATTTTAAACACCATTTATTAAGCGTTTATTTAATTTACCATTAAATGGAGAAAAACGTAATGTTCTGCTGTCTTCCTTTTGATCACCAAACAAACTTCCAAACAAAGGAGGCACCATCACTCAGGGCCGACCCTTAGGAGAATATAAACCGCACCAGGAGCATGTAGTCCAGGGGCGGGGCTTGTTTCTTTTGAGGCAAGGTTTGGCTGTGTGCAGGAGGCTACATTGGAAATGAAGACCCTCCCGTGTCAAGCCCTTGACTGCTGAGTCTCAAACCTGCGTGACCACATCCCCAGGATTTCCAACACGAAGAAGCACACACCTAGTGGCACAGCAGTTTCAGAGTAGTAAAACTGGCTGCAAGAATTTGCAGTCCTTATGCCGCACGGCTTGTATGTTTCACAATAATATAAAGACCCACTGCGTTTACTGTCATATGTTTTAAACTACCCCACAGGTCCTCTCGCAGAATCTGCATCTTGTACACCAAATGTACCTGTTTCCTAATTACGTACGATACTAAATATGTACAGTACTATGTTTCAATGTTTCGAAACAGTGTGATTTCTGACTTGGAGTATTAAGAGGGCCATTTCTCTTTTATCCAAATTCACATCCAGACTATAATGCTCTCTTCATATTATGAGAGAGCCACAGAATAAACTACGACAGCTTACTTGAAAATCCTGTGCACTTTTCACATAGGAATCTCCCTGTAGCTTTTGAATGTCTGAGGGTCCGTGTTTGGGGGGAAAGCGTAGATAGTGCTTGGAGCTAGGTGGATGGGGACGCAGACACTGGGGTTGGTAGCTCGGGAAAGAAGACACGCATGACCAAAGGCTGCTGGGTTTAAGCCTGAGCAGGCTTTCTGAAGGCAGGAGCCTACCCAGTAAGTCGGTAAGCTGAACAGTAACCCTTCCACTGTCCTTCCTTCCAAGTCCTTCTTTCTGTCGTGTGGTGTGTGTATCCACACATGGATACATGTGTATCCACATATGTTCTACCAAGATCAACTTTAATCTCACATGTTCACAGTAATCACATGGACCTACGCCAAACTGCCCTATCCTAGAGCCAGTGCCAAGGGGCTTACCTGAAAAAAAAAATTACTCCGAAGTCATGCACCCAAAAGATGAACTTTCAAACAGGGGAAACAAGTTCGGCGTGGGAGACAGAAATAAACAAATAGGGGCGAAGAAAGGTTTACAGTTCCTTGGCAGATGGATAAAGGCAAATCCTCTGGGGGTGCTAGGGGAGTCTGGGAATGTTTTTCCCGGATGTGTGTTTTCTGCAGCGCGAAAACTCTGACTGAGCTCTTCCTTCATCCTCTCTAGGCTGCAAACTCTGCCTGCCTATCTGCAAAGTTCAAGCATTTCAGGATTTTGGCACCGTTTGTATCTGGGGGGAAGATTTCCCCCACACACTTCAAAGTACGCTATGCTTCGCCTTTGCTGATCGGGAAAAGCTTGCCCTCGGCTGGAGAACGCACAGCCAGCCCGCAGGTCTGCATTTATCCCAAGTCCTCCCTTCCTCCTCCCCATCCACCGGTTAGTGAAGCTTGCCCAGAAAATGAGGGAAAGCATCCATCAAACCGCAGAAGCGCAGAGCGCAGAGGGGAACTTTTCCCTGGCTGTCAGACGGGAAATCACTTCTGCTTCTCAAGGCCAAGAGCAGAGTCTGGGAACCTCCGGACTAGGCAGGAAGGTTTGGCAATGAAGGAGGTGGGAGAAAACAATGCCCTGCCTGCAATGCCTGTCTGGGGCAATGAACATCCTGCCAGGGGTCCCCTACCTCTCCGACGCCCACATCCACGCTCTGGGCCGCTGCGGCTCGGCTTACCTTGATGATGCTGCTGCGCCTGGGGGTCGCTCGCGCAGCCTCCAGGAGGCCGGCCTCGGTGTCCCCGGGGGGCCCTGCGGCGCCTGGCAGTGCGACCCCGCTGCGACGGTCCCTCATCCGGCCACCCGAGGCCGCGGGTGCAGCGTCCCCGGAGGCAGCGTCGGCGGCGGCTCGGGGGTCGTCTTCGCCTCCGGCAGCGTCGAGAGGCACCGGACCCTCCCTACCAGCCGCACCCTCGGCCATGGCCAAGCACGTTTCGGAAGCTCCCGGCGAGATAGCACGACCGACACCGACGTCCAGCCCCCGGCAGGGGTGCGCTCAGGCACCCGGAGAAAGCCCCGCCGGACTTGGTCTCAGCGCCCGACAGCGGCTGCAGAGATCGCCGCAACTTTGTGGAGAGGAGACATCGCTGGGGCAGAGGCGTCCTCGGGCTGTGGTCCAGGAGGTCAGCGGGCCGGCGCGGGCCGGCGGCGGGGGGCGGGGAGAAGATGCGAGCGGGAGGGAGAAGCAGGCTGAAAAGCAGCGGGAGGTACCGGAGATGTGATGCAAACGCCCGCTCGGCGCAGACAAAAGGCGCCGGGCGCCGGGCCAGGAGCCTCCCGAGCCGGGACGCGTGCGGCCGGAGCGGTGACTGCGGACGGGCCACCCGCCACCTGCCCGCCGACCGCGGCGCGGCGGCCCCAGGAAGTGCGGCGGTGGCCTCCACTCCGCTCGCCTGTGACAGGGAGGGAAAGACTTGTTTTGACAGCCCGCGGGGATTGGCAGGCGTCTGAGCCTCTCAGGAGCCGAGGCTCGCTGGGGGGGTTCGGCCCGACCAATCCACACCGCGGAGGGGTGTGCCCGAGCGCGAAGAATGGAATGTGTGCTGGAGCTCCGAGCCCGCCCGGCCCCGGCTCGGGTACGAGGCGAGAGTGCGCGTGCCAGTGTGCGCTCCCGCAGGCACTCGGAGTACATTTTAGGAAGTTTAGAAACGCTCAAGCAGCCCGAAGGTGCACCCAAAATGGGGAGGGGAGGTGGAGGGAGGAGGATCCCAGGGAGATGCCGGAGAAAATACTCTGCAAAGCGGCAAATCTGAGTGAGACTGTCTGTCATAGCGTGTGGCGTGGGGGTGACACTTGGCACCGCCAGGGGTGAAATGCAAGCTCTCCCTGCAAATCCTTATGCCAAGCCCATGCGGAGATAAACTAGGGTTTGCTAGAACCCTGGGGTTTCACACGAGCCTGGAGGTTCTACGAGCGGTTTCTATGTTCACTCTGCAATCTGAGTAAATATGACAACGAGCTGGAAAAAGAGGCAGGGTAAGAGGAAACAGACCAACCAAAACCCTGGGGACGACGCCTAACGCGAAACACGACGGGATGGAGCCGCACAACTACAAGGTCATTGGCAGGTTCAGTCTCTACCCTAAAACGTTCCTATCTGACAAGGGGTTTAACCTCGTCTCTGTATCTAATTCTGAATAAATCCATTTTGCCCCTCTTGCCCTTTCCACCAAGAGGAAAGATCATTGCGTGGAGCAGGGATTCAACTGAATTAACCACACTGCGAGCAAAGGCAGACAATAGCTTAAGATCCCTAGAGAAACAGAAGACAGCATTTTTATTTAAAAGATTTGGAGCGCTGAGGTCTGTATGAAACCAGAGAGCATTAAAAGTATTTCAATTACTAATTATTTCATAATTCAAGACTGTTTTTCCTTGACTCTGCCAAGAGCACCAAGAAATTCTTCAGCCGTGTAGCCCCAGAAATCTGTCAGAACTCTAGCATTTTTAAGCATGCGCTGGCTTCTTGGGGGTCACCTAGGGCAGTTCTTTAAAAGGAGAAATGGGCCTTGGGGCTGGTTAGGGCGGACACTGACATTAGCTCTGCTGGCAGATCCCACGGCGCATTTCTTCACTTTTTTATCTAGCTCGCCTGAGGCTCCAAACAGTCAGAACTGGATGGAGCTCTCGGGGAGATTCATATTTGACATTTACCATGGGCAAGGCTGGGAAGACGTGACTTTTACCTTTTCTTGAAGAACAGTGAGCTCTGGTTTTAGAAGCAACACCGCCCTCTAGTGAGAGGATGAGAACTACAGCCAGAATAGCAAGTGTCACAACTGTTACAAGGGAAATACTTTCATTTTGTCCTCAGAGATATAATTGATTTTAAGTTATTATTTTTCTGGTACTCGGTGATCATTATATCTGATTTCTGTCTTTTACAGCTGTCCTTGCTTCAGATTTCGTGTCACTTTAATGAAGTTTCTTTTTGTGACTTGTCATTTGAAGATGGATAACGCTACAGTTATCTTGTTCATCATCTTCTGATATGAGTATTAATTACCAAGAATTCCTTTCCTACGTTTGTGCATGCCTTCATATTCATTTTAAGATATTATTATTATCATCTAACAATAAAGGTCTGTAGCTCACCAAGCCCATCTGCGCTCTATGCGCTACCATACAGTTGGTGAGCCGGGCAAGGGGCTGGAGATTGAAACACACAAAGACACACAGACAGAGACACAGGTCATCCTTGAATTCCCACAAGAATGCCCCCTTTGTTGTGTCCAGGGGCATCTTATATAGGGATCCTTAACTGATAGCCACGCCCCAGCCAAACGCACCAGAAACCCTGCCATCAGGAACTCCTGAGGGTCTAGTGCTCAGAGCAGCTGTAGGCACTCAGATCAGGGGAAAATAAGAAATTCAGGATCTGGGGAGTTCACAGCTCCCAACAAGGTCAGTGGCTTTCAAATAAGGAAAAGCCAGAAAGTACAGCATACGGTTTGCAAAATGTTTTGTCTCCATTCAAAATGTCCAAGTTGGGCTCTTATGCCTTCTCTTCCTTAGCAGTCTTCCCTGTGTCTTCTCTGAACACGAATGCACAGGAATTGATAAAGACTTTGAGCATCTCTTCTGGAAGGCTCTCTAATCCACTCGACCTTGAGAATTTTGGAATATATGAAGAGAGGGGTTTTTTAAGTTCTGTAGTCTTCTGCCATAAGCTCAGAAGATGTCTCGTGCCTACAATCTTACATTAAAAACTCCCTGTGTGCCTGCCTGCCTGCCTGCCTGCCTGCCTCGCAGAGGCTACGGGTGAGAGTAGGGAGACAAAGGTCACAGTTTCCTTCAAGGGAACTGTCCCAGTGCAGTAAAAACTCCCCGCAGGTCCGGACTACCACCTCCCAAGAGAGCACAGCTGCAGGCTGAATCTTTAATGAATGGGCTATGAAGGCGTTCAAGATCCAAACCACGGGAAGAATGAAGATGGTGTGGCTACCAGAGGTCCTGGAACTCCCGCTGCAGACCAGGTTGCAGAAAGATCTGCCTGCCTCTGCCTCCTGAGTGCTGGGATTAACAATGTGTGCTGCCAGCACCCAGTGAGTTCAGAGTTCTTCAGAGAGGATTATTTAGCACATAGGAAGTGGTCATCAACATAACTCTTCCCTCTATAACTTCTCAGCAATATAGGAAGTCTTAGTCTTCTCACTGGACTAATAAATGTAGGTCAATGAGGAATATTCAAGGTAATCCTTTGCCACTGGGAAACTCCATGCGGAGCCTCTCTAGTTATAGTTTCCCTTGTTTACCTGTCACAGAAAGCAAGTTATGATAGAAAGTAAATAAGGTACAAGACTTTGGACTCACCAAGATAGGATTGATACGGAGTATTTTCTCTGAATTTGTCAAACTCAAATGGACTAGGCATTGTTGATGTATTTACTGCCTGTATATATTGTATAAACTTATTGTAGTTATTGTATATCATATTTCCTATATTAGTTATAGCCTTCTTTTTATTTAAGACAAAGGCAGAAATGTAGTGGCATTTCATTTGTATTTTAATAAATAAAGCTTTCCTAAAGACCAGGACACAGAACAGCCACACTAGTTTGCCATACAGGCCAAGCAGTGGTGGCACACACCTTCAATCCCAGCAGCCACACTAGTTAGCTATAGAGGCTGGCAGTGGTGGTGCACGTCTTTAATCCCAGCACTAGAGAGGAATATAAGACCGAATGAGACAGAAATTTGCTCGCTTTCCATCTGAAGATTTCACAGAAGAACTAATTTAGCAGCTTAGTTGTTTTGCTTTTCTTCAGATTGAACCCCAATATCTGCCTCTGGGTTTTTATTTTCCATGCTACATGCAGTCTCTTTCCTGAGGAACCCAACTCATAACACGCACCGGGATGAACTTCCATTCTAAATGCCAAACAGTTATATATGTCTTGCAATGTGATAATAAAACATGATGGCTATGAGCCTGTTTTCGCTCACGCCATGGATACAGGTTATGTTAGTGAAGGCTTCGCTATCCCATATGGAAGCTTTGCAGTGAGAACATTGAATGTGCAGGGCTCTGAGGCTACAGGCGTGAAGGAGCAAGGTCTGGCTCTCAGCCCACTCCCTGTGCACCACGGCATGCGATGGCCCATCTGCTATGAAAGCTCAGTGGGCACCAAAGCAGCAGTCGACCAACACTCGGGAAAACTGCAGTTGCTAGAGGAGAGGGCAAATGATAACTCAACAAGTGTTCATGTACAGGTACTTGAAATAGTATGAAGAGACATCCTGTAGAAACGGGAATATTGCCAAAGTACCTAAGAGAATGAGAAGCGTGAACTAAGAACATTATAATATTCAGGAAAATGCCTCAAACGGAGGTGTGAGAGGGAAGTGGGAAGATATTAGAAATCAGCAGAGTCGGTCGTCAAGAGGTGAGCGCAGCTGGTGTAGAGGAAGAGCTGAAGCAAGCACCGTGAACTGAGCCCTTCCTTAGTAATCACTCTCCCAGTGAAGTCTGGCTTGTACTCATGCTGTATGTAGTACACAGTAGATTTATTGTTTGTAAGCAAATACCTAATAATGTACAGTTCAAGGAATTTTTTTTTTTTTTTCGAGACAGGGTTTCTCTGTAGCTCCGGAGCCTGTCCTGGAACTAGCTCTTGTAGACCAGGCTGGTCTCGAACTCACAGAGATCCGCCTGCCTCTGCCTCCCGAGTGCTGGGATTAAAGGCGTGCGCCACCAACGCCCGGCTTCAGTTCAAGGAATTTTGAAGGTAAGATGTTCCTAAATATAAGGTCTTACCTTAAAAAGAAATTGAAATTGTGTATACAAAAAAAAAGAAATGTGTATACAGTTATTCAAGAATCAGTAATATTGTGGCATATGAAATCAACACGCAAAAGTCAATAGTAATTTTATATACCAACAGCAACCTGTCCTTTAAATATTACACTCACAATCCTATTTATAATAGCAGAAAAATAGTTAGAAGCAAATTTAAGCAGAAAAGATATATAAACGGAAAGCTATAAAACAGTAAAGAAATTGAAGATGACATACATAAAGGGAAAAGATCCTGTATTCAAGGGTTAGAAGAATTATTATAGTTAATATATTCATACTGCCCAAAGCAATATTCACATTCAAACTGGCCACTATCAAAATAACAATGGAATTTTTCAAAGAAATAGAAAAAGGATAGAATTCATATGGAACACACATATACAAGGAAAACTAACATATAGCCAAAGCTATCTTTGGTGACACACTCATATATTGAGGAGAGAGAGAGTTAGCTAGCTATGTAGGCAATGCTCTCTTGTTTCAAACAATATTACAAAGCTGTATAATCAAAGTTTCATGACGCTGACATAAAAACAGACACAAAAGATCAATGGAATGGGATAAAAAGACCACAAATCAACTTGCATGATTTATGGTCAACTGACTTTCAGCAGAGAGATAAAGAACACCCCCTTCAATACGTGGGGCTAAGAAAACTCAAGGATGAATTGATCTCTCACACTACGTATAAAAATCAACTAAAACTTACTAAAGACTTAAGCATAAGACCTGAACCCCTAAAAGTACTAGAAGAAAACAAGGGGAAACCCCCATGCCATTGATCCGGTCAATAATTTATCGGTCATAACCCCAAAACTAAAAGTTAGGAAAAGTTGACAGCTGGGTTTACACCAAACCAAAAACTTCTGCATTGCCAAGGGAAAGAAGAGACAACCTATAAAGTAGGAGAAAATAATTACTTATAACCAATACACCTAATAAGCTAATATCAAAAATATATAAGGACCTCAAGCAACTCAAGAAAAATAACCCAATTAAAATCACAAGGTGTCACAACTTTCAGAATGGCGAGCATCCAAAGGCTGTGGTGCCGAGGCTCACTCCTGGGTTTTCAGGAAACTAAGGCAGAGGGGTTGAGTGAACCAGGAGGAGGAGAGAAGCCTAGACAAAATAGAGAAAATGAAGAAGAGGAGGGGGGGACCTAACTTTGAACTGGGGGTGTAGCTCAGTAGGAGAGACTTGCTGTGATGGAGCCTGTAGATTCGCTCCTCAGTAAGTGGCTAGGATGTTAGGGAATCGGACACTATTGGTGGGCATGGGGATTACTACACACACTTCGGCTACCCGTGTGAAAACACTTTAAAAACTTTCTGGTGTAGACAAGGAACTGACATCTGTATCTCTGCAGCACCGTTCGCGACAACAGACACGTGAAAGCGTATGTCAGTGAACACCGGAAGGTGGAATATGGACACAATATTAGACCATTCAGTCCTGGAGAAACAAGGAAACCACGCGACTTGTACCAAAGTAAATGACCCTGTGTAGTAATAAGAAGCGGCGGTGCTGTGTCAACCCTGCGCGACATTACACTCCCTGGGGTATAACAACACTTCCACGCAGGATCTGAAAGAGCAGAAATTGAGAAACATGGAGAGTGGTGTCACCAGAGGTTGGAGAAAGTAGGAAGGGAGATCTAGTTAGAGCACAAGTTTCGTTGAGACATGAGAAATAAACTGCTTTCAAGACGAATGTTTTGCCATTGAAGAGTAAGAAGGATGAGAAATAGGCATATTGATTAGCAGGGTGTGATTATGCTAGGCTATCGTCCTCCACAAAGTTGTTACTTGTCCATCTTTTAAAAAGCAATCTCTGGCATCTAAGAGGCTAGGAAACTAACCAACGAGCTTAGGATAACCCCGAGCCAGACCACGAGAGTTCAGAGATCGGGAGGTGCCAGGTGAGAGACGATCCATCTTCACAAAAACAGCAAACAGGACACCCATTCTGGAGAATCGATCAAACTTTACACTTTATCCACCACTGCAGGGAGACAGAGGGGAAGATGGTTCTCTGGAAATCATAAACTACCCTCACCCAATCCAGGAAGGTGCCACAGTGAATTGGGCCAGCTGCTGCCTAGCCAGGCCTAAACTTCTAGGTTCCTAGTTTCTATCTATCTATAAAAATAAACAAATAAATAAATAAATAATAAGCTGATTCTTCTTACAGCTCACAACTGAACATTTTTCTTTGTATATTAAACATATCCTTAAGAAACTTCCAGAAGCTGTTGGTTTCTGGTCTCACCAGCAAGGAGTCATAGGCCAGCCATGAGCCCAGAACTAACGTCTAAAGTAGAAAAGGCCAAGTGATGGGGTTTACGGTAAAGTAGACAGTAGGGCGAGGGGTCACTGGTGAATTCATCTCCTTATTGTACAGATAATTCTCGTGTTCCTTCCTTGTGCTCGGCAGCAGACTCTGCTTCTGCCTCTGTGTGTTTCTCTCTCCCCTCACCCACCCTCATCAGGATCTCGCTAGATAACCCAGGCAGACCTGAACTCGAGCGCCTCCTATCTCCCCACCCCGGGTGCTAGGATTATGGATATTTGCCGCCACTTTCAGCTGTACTGTGTCCAACTCATGTGTCCATCTAGACTCAAGATAAGCGGCAACATCAGATTAACTTTTCCAGTAAGTCTGATAAGCGCTCGTCTTAATCGTTTCCATATTAATTAGCCTTTGCCAAAGTAAGTGCCATGCTGCCTGCAGAGAAAATCTGACCTGGCCCCTTCGTTGTCTTACAACCTCTGTCTCTCATCTCTTCTATTTCAAACAGCCAATCATTGTAGAAAAAATAAGGCATCTAATAACTATCCCCAGGGGGAAAAACAAAGTTGGCGCATCTGGTAACAAAAGAAATTTTAAAAAAAAAATGGAAGCAGAGACATGTTTTAAATATATCTTTTTAATGGGGTTTTTATCTATCAAAGTGAATCATTCCGTGGTCTGAGCTACTTGTGTACCTGGCACCTCTTACACCGGATGTGCACATATATTCATGCGCGCACGCGCGCGCGCGCGCGCTCGCGCGCACACACACACACACACACACACACACACCCCTAGTTATCTGATTTTCACACTACCATGAACGTCTACTACCTCTTCCTGTCAAAACAAGAACCAGGCGTTTTATCATGAACACAACCCACTGCCATAGCACAGAGGTTAGTGCACAGAGATATGGTCACTTCATTCTCTAAGTTTTGTTTTGTTGTTTGCTTTGGTTTATTTTTGTTGTTTTTTTGTTTGATTGATTTGGTTTTCGAGGCAGTTTCTCTATGTAGCCCTGGCTATCCCAGAACTTGTTCTGTACACCAGGCTGACCTCAAACTCAGAGATCCGCCTGAGTGCTGGGATTAAAGATGTGTGCCACTACCACCTGGCGTCACTCTGTAAATTCTCGAAATATCAAGACAAGAAGAGCCTGAAATAAAGAATAACTAAGAATTGGAACATGGAGCTAGAAAGCTTACGAGGCAGTAAGGGAGAATTCTGTCAGCAAGGGAAGACCGGCGAGCAGGCGGTCTAGGTGAGTGGGGGGGTGGGAAGGGGAGGGGTTATGAATTGAAATTTACTCGCCATTGTGAGAAACTGTGGGGGTTTGAATAAGGATGGCCCCCATTGGCTCATATACTTGAATGCTTGGTCATCAGGGAGTGGCACTGCTTAGGAGGGGTTGGGTGTAGTGCCCTTGTTGGAGGATGGGTGTCACTGCCTTGAGGCTTCAGAAGCTCAAGCCAGGCCCAGCAGCCTTCTCTCTTCCTGCTGCCTGAGTATTCAGATGTAGAACTCTCTGCTCCTTCTCAAACTGTGAGTCAGCCCCAAGCCAATGCTTCCTTTCTGTGAGTTTCTGTGGTCATGATGTCTCTTCACAGCAATGGAACAGTGACAAAGACAGGAATTAAGACTGTGAGAACTGGACCCAACTCGGTGATCGGAATTAGACAACCATCAGGGTGGATGACCACGATTGAATCCAAGAAGCTTTATGAGGAGCGGGACTAGAAGACAGACAGACAGACAGACAGACACACACACACACACACACACACACACACTGCCTCTTGCTGTGTGATGTCCTGTACCACCTCAGGATTCCTGCAGATTGTCATAACCAGAAGCAGCATTTGACTTTGGACCTCCAAAACCATGACTCAAAGCAGAACTCTTTTTTTATTTCACTAAATTACCTAATCGGTGTCACTCATTAGCCACAAAAACAGACTAAGATGCAGAAGCTATGAAAGGAAGAGATTGGTAGAAAACCTGAAAAGCATGTGTATCCTAGGACCTGGAACAAATGAGGTACTAAGGTTTGTAAAGTGCAACATATTATACGTGGTGTGTATGTGAGCATGCACCTGTGTATATGCAGGAGAGTATTTAATGTGTGTATGAGATGTTAAGAGAAGAGCATAGACGTGTTAATACATATGTTTAGTGTGTGAAATGTTAAGAGATATCTTATGGATAATTGAAAGATTAGGAAATGTTAATGGATAAGTTAAGGTTAAGAAGTGTTTTATGAATAAGTGATAAGTTAGATTAAGGTTATGAATTGGTTTTATGTATTAGGTTTAGTAGGATTAATAATTGTGATATTGAATTGCCTGTGTGTTGCCCATTATCAATCCCCCATGCCTATTGAGATTGTAAACCCCATTGATGTATTGGATATTGAAGTTGCTAGTAAAGAATCATTATAAAGACAATTCTCTTGCTTGGTCTGGTCACTCATCGCTCCCTGGGGAGAAGGGCACAGAGTCCTCATAGATATTACTCGAAAAGTCCCCCAGCTCGTAACACTTTCCCACAAAAACTAAAACCTTTTTCACAGAAACTAAAATTGTATGCGGAAATATACGACAACGTTTAGGACGCTTCATTTAAAATGAACTAAAGCTGTTTCCCGACTGACCTTTCAGGGACTTTTTTGATAACTAATCTGTAGACATAACAAAATCGATATAGTTGCAGCGTATTTTGAGGACAAATTTTACAGTACAGAGTACACAGGTTGCCACAGAAGTAACTTTTAACGCTTGCTGATGCTGACAGCTTCAAGAACTGGGGTTGCAGAATCCTCAAGCTAAATTTGCTATAGCTTTAAACCTTGACTGAAATACTGATCCGCCTGTTTATTCAGCTGTGATACAACGGAGAATTGATATCGGGAAGAAGTGATATCAGGAGAATTGGAGTGAGAAGTGAGTGATCGTGCCGAAACAAAATGAGTCATGGTGGATGGTCACTCATACTAATGGCAGTCCGTATTATATGAGGTTATCTAACTGGAATTACATACTACTCAACACATAAGACGGGCTCTCTGCAAACTTTTAGAAATGGTATTTGCAAGGCAGTCCTTGCAAGTAGGAGATCCGAAAGCTACGGGGCCAAGTATCATGAGGCTGGTTCCCTCAAACTCTCTCGCCTCGGTTTTATTGATCTTTTTAATGGTCGGAGAGTGAGGCGAACTGAGGGTGAGACAGGGCTTCACTGTGTAGCCCTTAACCGTCCTGGAACTCACTACAAACAGGCCGACCCTGAACTCAGAGACGCCCCTGCCTCTGCCTCCCAAGCGCTGGAAATAAACATCTGACTGCCCTGACGCCGGCAGGGGTGAGTGACAGAGACTGCAGGTGCTACGCCTGCGGCTTCTGCGCTGGGAAGGGGAGCAGGTTTGCTGGAGGAAACCGTCTTCCCGTCCTGGAACCAGCCAAACCAGCCGTCAAACGAGCCGTCGGAAGTCCCCGAGGGCCCTGATGGTGTAGAGGGTTGAGGTGGGCGCTACAGCGCTAGAGGGCCACAACTCGCCGCCGCTGGTCTTTCTCGACTTCCACAGGGCACAGGCCTTGTGAGGGGAGCACGTTTCTCACGCCACCCCGCCTTGCCACGCCGAGCGCCCCCAGGCTGTGCGAACCGTCCCACGCCGCGCCCCGCCCCGCAGTCCCACGCCAACCTACTCCCGCCAAGCGAGCCATCCCACACCATCCTACCGTTCCCCGCAGTGCCAGCGGTCCCACGTCGAGCACCCCCGGGCAGTGCGAGCCGCCTCACGCCCAGCGCCCCTGCCTTGGGCAGTGCAAGCCATCCAAGGCCGAGCACCCCCGGGCAGGGCGAGCCATCCAAGGCCGAGAGCACCCGAGCAGGGCAAGCCGCCTCACGCCCAGCGCCCATGGGCAGTGCGAGCCCTCCAAGGCTGAGCGCCCCTGGGCAGTGCGAGCCGTCCAAGGCCGAGCGCCCCCGGGAAGGGCGAGCCGGCGGGCAGGGGAAGCCACCTCACGGCGCCTCACGCCCAGCGCCCCCGGACCTGCGCACAGCGTCGCCGCCCCCCACCCCCACCCCCGCCCCGCCCGCCCGTCTCGGAGACTGCGCCGCTGCAGCCGCCGCCGCCAGGGGGAGCGAGTCCCCGACGGGAGCCGCGCCGGCTCGCTTCCTCGGAACACGCCCTCCAACTTGACGCTCCCGCGCCTCCCGCGGCCTCTCTGAAGAGTGGACGGGAAAGATGGAGACGGAGTCCCGGGCGGTGAGTGTCGGGGTCGGGGGGAGAGAGGGATCCCCGGAAAGTTGTGCTCCGGAGCCAAAACGCTCGCTCTTCGGTTGGGGAGGAAGGCGGTGCGGCCCCCGCTGGGGACGGGGACGAGCAGCCGTCGGGGTATGAGGACGGGGCGGCCTGGGGTCTGGACGAAGGTGGGCGGGAGGGCAGCGCGGGGAAACGGCCGGCCGGGGACCGCGGGGAAGCTCGGTCCTCCGTGCCCAACGAGCGGCGCCACTTTCCCGCCCTCGCAACGCTTTCCCGCCCAAACGGCAGCGCCGTCGACGCTCGCCCTGGCGGGGACACGCTCGCGATTGACAGTCGTGCGGCCGTCGACGCTCCGCCCGGGGGAGGCCTGAGCTGGGGAAGGCCGGGGCTACGCGCGCCGCCTGCCCGCCTGCTCGCTCGCCCGCTCCCCCGGGGCAGGCCTGGGCCCAGCCCGGGGCCTACCCGGCCCCAGCGCAGCCTGGTAACGTGCCGCCTCGCCCCGCCCCGTGCCCAGCCGGCAGCCAATCAGCGGGCGCCCAGCGTGGCCTGGTCCCGTGCCGCCCCGCCCCCGCGCCCGGCCGGCAGCCAATCAGCGGGCGCCCAGCGCGTTGTTTGGGGGGACCGAGCGAGGCCGCCTGCGCGTGGTCGGTGCCGTTGAGGGTTCCCGCCACCGCTGCTGGCGGGTCTGCCCGGCAAGATTTCTCGCTGGCTGACCTTCTTTTCCCTCCCGCACTTTGGCGGGGAGGGGGGGGACCCTCGCGTCGGCGCCCCCGTCCACGATGACCTGAGTGAAGCCGAGGAAGGCGGCCATGCGGCCATCGCCCCCAGCTGCTGGCCTCCGAGGGGAAGGAGCACCGAGGCGGTGACGGCGACGGTTAGCCTCCCCCCCACACACACCCCTTCCTTCTGCCTTTGCAAAGATGGGGCTCTCGGTGAAACCCCAGGGAAGAGTGTCTAAATCGACTCCAAAATGGTCACGCTTGCCACCCACCCGCTGGCTGCCCGGGAGCAGCCCCTCCGTCCGCCCCGCCCGTGCTTCCGAATGGTTGACAATGAGCGCTTCCCCGTTAGATCCACCGCTGCTCTCTCAGGAACCTCGAGGTGTCCTCTCCCGGAGCCGTGTGGCTGCGAACAGTCCCGTGGGTTCTAGAATATAACCGGTACTTCGGTCCTTAGCCAGAGGCTGGGCACGTGCTAAGCAGGTTTCTCCGAAAACCCAGAGCTAGGCGTTCACACGCTCAACAAATACTCATTGAACCCTTGCTCTGTAATGGTGCCCGCTGGTTTACACGTTGCGGTGTTTTAAGTGTGTATGTTTAGACTTCCTGCCCTTGTGAGTATTATAGTGCCAAGTGACAGATACATATATTCTTTTAGAAGGTGGTAAATAATAAAGGGGAAGGTAAGCAGATGACATTCACAACACAATAGGAACCTTTAGAACAAGGGACTGAGGTGGATGGGTGGTTGGTTTTTATCGGTATTTTTCCTTTTTCTCGGTGGGTAGCCTCATGTCTCTTCATTTGGGGCTGCTTTCATCCTCTCCTCTCAGGAAGAATGGAGTTTGTCTTCTTAAACATGAGGACAAACTAGAACTTTCGTTGAACGCCTTTGTTTTTAAAAACTTTGGGAAGACTTTGTTATTATTAACAAGTTCTATACTAAAAATAAAAGCGCAGAGAGACAAGGTTTTCTGTATTGAAGCTAAAGATGCTCTCTGGTAGTACCATATTTTCTAGAATACCACTAGTACTGTTTACAACTAGAGATGTCCTCTGTTGAAATAGAAATACTTTTATTATTTCTATTGCATATTGCTGTTCATCTCTATTTCTTTTCCATATTCTAACATACAATATGTTATATTTATCTGTTATTTTGTACTACTATGATATGATATTCATGAGGACAGGGAATTTGCCTTTTTTATTTTAGTTACAGAACATTTAAAATAGTAGTTTTGTTAGCCAATAAAATGGAAAAGGACAAATACAGAAAAGAACAATTCTGTTATCTAAGTTAAAACTTCATTGTGAGGCCGGGCGATGGTGGCGCACGCCTTTAATCCCAGCACTCGGGAGGCAGAGGTAGGCGGATCTCTGTGAGTTCGAGACCAGCCTGGTCTACAGAGCTAGTTCCAGGACAGGCTCCAAAGCCACAGAGAAACCCTGTCTCGAAAAACCAAAAAAAGAAAAAAGAAAAAAAAAGAAAAGAAAAAAAACACTTCATTGTGATGTATCTCGGCGAGTTATGAACTTTCATATTTTTGAAGGACTTAGTATGCCAAATTGTCTCAAACATCTGTTTAGTTTTCCCAGAAAGAAAGAAGTGGTTTTTTAAAAATACATTTCTTGATTTTTTTTTTTATCTTACAATACAAATCTATTTGATTGCCATTATGCAAAGCCTTATACACTGATATTGATATATTAAGTCTTCCAATTTAGAAGTATGAACATAATGGATATATACCGAGCTCAATTCTTTGTCATGGAAATGTTAGGTATGTAAATGAACTATGCAAACCAGGCTGGCCTTGAAGTCACAGAAATCTGCCTGGTTCTGCCTCCCAAGTGCAGGGGTTGGAGGCACGCACCACTTCACCCAGATTGGTATGTAATTTCTTCAAATATCAGTCACATTCTCAAACAGATACATGCATTTAAAATTTTGATTTTTCAGGCTAAAATTATCCAAGTTTACTAAGTTGGCAAGGCTCTTTATACTACCCAAATGCTACCAAGAACACATCTGTAATTGAGTTGTGTCTGTGAAGTCATTGGAACTAGAAAGAAACTATACCATGGGTTCTCTCAGGTGCTAATAATTTGATTTATACAATACAGGCTTGAGACTTATAGACAGAATTTTAGTGATAAGAGCTTTACCTGGAATGCATTTTTTGAGGTAATGGGAATATTTCTATGATTGCATAAATTGTTATTTAAAAAGTAAAACTGATGAAAAAGAAAAGGTTGTTCAGATTATCCATGACAAAGCAATGTTTGCCAGTTGTCATGGTTTGGACAGTGTTTTTGTTTTTATCAGTATTCAGACATGATCAAAGAATGCTTCTGCCTATCTTGATCGATCATAATCTAGCGGCTTTGTGTGATGTTGGTGTTGTGTAACAAGAGAGCAGCACTGCCTACCTGAGTGCCAGGTGCTTTACCACCTGTGCTGGCCGGGGCAGAGCAGCACGCAGACCTGGGTTGTCCTTTCTCACCTTCTGACCTCTTTATGAATTTAAGAGTTTTTTTCATTTTTTCCTTTTCTCTTGGTTTTTGGCTCTAGGGGTTTTTAGGTTTTTGTTTTGTTTTTTGGAGACAGGTTTTCTCTGCGTAGCCCTGGCTGTCCTGGAACTGGCTTTTGTAGAGCAGGCTGGCCTCGAAACTCACAGATCCTTCTGCCTCTGCCTCCAGAGCGCTGGGATTAAATGTGTGCCCCACTGCTGCGGGCTATTTAGTCTACTTCCTTAACAATCTCATACCTTATAATTATCTTAAGTACATCTGAGTAGTCTGTCTAATAGACAGCACCTCTCTAGAATGAAGTACTTTGTTTCATTTTTACTTCCCACAAAAACTATGAACTCTAACTGTGGTCTTCATAATTTTGGAATAAAGGTCAAGTCTAGTAGATGATGTCTTGCCTAAATGACTGTTTTAATGAACCTGCATTAAAACTCATGCCCAGTGCTAAAAGTTTAAAATGACTTTATTTTACAGCAGACAACAAATCAAACACAGACAGATTCATTATCTCCATCCCCCAATCCTGTATCGCCTGTGCCTTTGAATAACCAAACAAGTGCCCCGAGATACGGAACCGTGATCCCTAACCGCATCTTCGTAGGAGGAATTGACTTTAAGGTATCTATTTGTGGGTGCAGCATGGTGGGCAAGGAACGGTGTTTTGTTTTTTTTTTTAGAATTAACTTTTATTTTTCAGCAGTCATTTCTTTATACAACTATAAAAATTACAATTGCATATTGAATAATAGGCTTCACATTGTCTTGGTTTAAATGCAAATAACCCATTCAGTGATTGTGTAGGTTAGTTTACAGGGTACCTGTCCATGGCACATACAAGGAAAGTGAGGGTTCTTTAATTGCTATATCCCCTGTCTCTTACAGATGGAAATATGTCTTTTATTTTTTATTTCTTATTTTTAAGTAATCTACTTTTCTCACTCATTGCTTAATATTGTTCATTTTCCAGCATACTTCAGTTATACTCTTACATGATGCTCGTAGATAATTGATTATTTCAATTTTCAAATGAAAACTTTATCTAAAGGTTTTAGTCTTATAAAACCATATATACGTGAAATTTTTTAAGATTTATTTATTTTATGTTTATGATACTGTATCTGCATATATACCTGGCTGCCAGAAGAAGGCATCAGATCCCGTTATAGATAGTATGAGCCTCCCTGTGGTTACTGGGAACTGAACTCAGAACATCTGGAACAGTTGGCGATGCTCGTAACTGCTGAGCCATCGCTTCAGCCCCAAAACCCTATATCTTTATCCCAACCTTTATCTTGCACTCGTAAGCCATATCCTAGACTTAAATTTCTTACAAATAGCTTTCTTTGATAGTATTTATAATCTGCTAATTTAAAAGACCTTGTGGTCCAAATAGAGAATCTGTGCAAAAGTGTGCTTAATCAGCTCATCAGCTACTTCACTCTTTGAGAAAAGCATAGTTGAGGTGATTTTCAGTATTCCTGTGTAAGAGGTGTAGCAGTAGATAAGAACAGGAAATATGTTCATGAATATTTTTAGTCAAATGCTTGAGCTGAGTCGGTAACTCGGTGGTAGAGGTTTGTCTAGCCTGTAGAGGCCCTAAATTCAGTGTACACGCACACACACATTCCTCTTCCAGGTGAATTTATAGAAGCATTTCTGAGTTTACATATTAGAAATATAGGGAGAGACGCCTGTTGTAATAAAGGTGCTATAGTGTGTGATTTTGGACTTATACTCCTATTACAATCTAGGTAACATTACTTTTTCTTTCACCTAAGAAAAATGCTATGCTTGGTGCATTTGCCAAAATAATGATTCTTAATTATGTGATTGTTTCCCTAGGAATAAATATGCTTTACAAAATTCTCACCTTTTGAAAGATTGTAGCTATGGAAAATACAGGTATTCATGCTTAGAATTCATTCCTATTAAACATCTTAGTGAACTTTCAAAGTACGTATTCAATAAAATCATTTTCATGTCAGTCACGAAAGCACATCAGGCCAATATGAATCTTAGAGGCCATTGTTTCCTACACAGCCATAGCATTAAGGTAACAGAATTACTTCCTTTCAGACGTGTCTTTTTCAAAACCACAAATAATTCCCTGTGAGGAAGTAATTTACTGTAGTCGCAAACAGACTTTGAAACCTCACTTGTGCTCTGCAGGTTCAATCATCCTGACTTTGTCTTTCCCCTTACTCTGCGAGTTAGTGACTGGGTTAGTGACTTCTCCAGAGAATAGTTTGGATTCACTTTTCTGAATATCTAGTAGCGGCTCTCATTTTAGCATTGACTCTGTTTTTAGAACATCCATTGTTATAATAAAAGTAATTCACTTATTCTTAGATTTAGTGTTTGTCGTTGTCCAATTGAACAGGCTCAATGCTGTCGTCCAAAATAGCAAATTGTGTATGTAAGTGAGGTAACAGCTGAACTCAGAGTGAGTGGCTGTGCTCTAAGACATGTTTTGTGTCTCCCTTAGGTAAGCTAAAGTTATGCTTAGAAGCAAACAGGTGCAACTGAATCCAAAATTAAATCGCCATGAATTCAACATAAATACTCTGGGAATAGCTCTTATTGTCTACCTATTTCAGTAAAATCAGATATTCCCAAACCATCTTTGTACACATCTTGAACGTTGTGTGTGTTTTACTAATTTTGTTGTAGCAATGTAATGTCTGTAGTTATCTAAAATTTATGTTTAGTGAAAACAAAATAAAATTTATGTTTAGTACAGGGAAAACATCTTGTTATTTGAAATATTATAGTCATTTTGTAACTTACTTTGGCAAATTCAAGTATTTGGGGGAAATATATTCCTTTCCTAAGACTATGTTGATTACCTCAAACTGACTGGATTAGGCCATTGTGACTTGCTTTTACTGATGTACAGCTGCCCTCCCCAAATACTAGAGCCAATAGTAATACAGCCTAACTATGGCTTTAGTGTACACAATCCCGTTAACATTCTTAAAGGCACCGAAAGAGTCCTTTACATAGTTGCATTCTTTGCAGTCATAGAATATTCAGTTGAAAGTAGCTGCCTAGCTGCTACGTAAAGCAAAGTACGTAGAGTTTGGTAACAATGGTTTTACCTATTTTTAATGATGAGATACCCTCTAACTTATTTTCTATGGTTTTTATGTCTCCACAGCAGACATTGGAGTTGTTTCATCTTTTAGTGACTAAAACGTTTCTTAATGTTTTCTTTTTATGTCACTAGACAAATGAAAATGATTTAAGAAAATTTTTTTCCCAGTATGGGTCTGTAAAAGAAGTGAAGATTGTTAATGACAGAGCCGGAGTATCCAAAGGGTTCTATCAGTTCACATAATATGTAGAATAATGAACTGTTTTGCTGGGTTAAGTTTTGTATGCTAATATATTGTCTTTTTCTTAGTAACGAATTCTATGCCCTCTTTTTTCCCTTACATTTGCTGTGTGTGTGAGCATGCACACGTGATCTTTACTAGAGTAAAAGGGGGTTCTATATTTCTTAACCTAAAAACCTGCTTTTACATGGACCAAGGGGCCGTTCAGTATATGACAAAAATGTTGAGTGGAAAATTATATAGTAGCTAAAGAAGCAGAAGCTGAAACAGCAGATACTTCTGGAATTGTGTACTTTTTTTTAATCTATAAGAGAATTTATCAGAAAATTGCTGATCTGAAAGAATGTCTGTGATCTGTGATTCAGAATCTACTCAAGGAACAAATGAAAAATGCCAGTCTAATAAGAATGATAAATTGTCAAATCAAAAAACTTGTGGTAATTTGAAAGAGGGGCCCCGTAATCGCTCATATGTTAGAATGCATGGTTCCCAGATGGGTGCTATCGGGAAGGATTTGGCGCTACAGCCTTGTTGTTGGAGGAAGTCTGTCACTTCAAAAGCCCAAACTCTCAGCTCCTCCTCCAGCACCATGCCCGCCTGTGTGCCACCATGATGAATCTATAAGCCAGACCCACTCACATGTTCTCCTAACTAAGAGTTGCCATGGTCATGGTGTCTCTTGATAGCCGTAGAGCAATGACTAAGACAACAGCTGGCACCAGGGAGTAGGTTTTGCTGGGACCTGATGCTTGTTGGTGGGATGTGGTCTTTGGGACCTTGGATCAGGAAAGCAGTTGAATGTTTTCAGCAGGGCTTATGGGCATCCTAGTAGGAACAACAATGTAGATTATAACAGCTGGCTCAAAAGGTTTCAGAGGGGAAGAAAATTAGTAAGGGGTCACGAGATTGTTCTTGTGATATTTGGGCAAAGAAAGAGGCTGCTTTTTGTCCTTGCCCCCCCCCAAAATTGCCTGAAGCTAAACTAAAGAGTGGTCAAGTACTGGCTGTGGCAGAAAAGCTTTCAGGACACCCTAGATTTGACTCTGTCGTAAAGTTATCAGCAGCGACTCTTACTGCAGATGTATACTGAAAGGAAGCAAGCTGAGCAAGGAAAAGTACAAAATGTGGTTTATGGAGAAAGAAGCACTGGGAAATGTAATGGAGGTCCAGTGCTCAAGGGACTCAAGTTTAAGGAAAGCCTGATGTTCAGTGGAGCAAAGGGAGTGGTGACCTGAAGATCCCACCCAGTTAATTTTCCTACTTGTGGAAAGAAACTAAAGAAAAACTTAGGCAGTAAAAGAAACCATAGACAACAAAAAGCTGGTGCAGATGTATTTGGAAGAGGGGATTAAGTTGCAGACCCAGCAAGCAGCAGAGCTTGGCAGATTTAGCCCCATGGTTCTAGGTTTAGAGTCAGGAATACAAGAAAAAGGTTGTGGAATCTTCCTCTATGTCTAAAAACAGCTGCTGAGGCCAGGTATATGTCAGGGGTGTCCCTGCATGTAGGCCTAGATAGGTCACTGGGTGAAGCCTGGATTTCGTTGAAGACTCAATATGTCAGAGATGCCAGAGTTATGGGATACTTGCTGAGAAAAGCTGCAGACAGGGAGGGTATAGAACCAGTCCAAAAGAGAAGTGTGTTGCAGTCAGAAGAGCTGGAAGGACTTGGAGATCTGAAGAGCACTTTGACATCAGACATGGAGAGGCAGGATTTGAAGCTTTCCCTAATGGTTTTGGGTTTGCTTTGGTCCAGTGTTTCCTCACTCTATGCCCTATTCCACCTTTTAGAATGGTAACGTATTCTGTGCCATTGTTGTTGGACGCATGTGATAGGGTTTTTGATTTTGATTTTACAAGGGTTGCAGTTAAGAGATTGCCTTGAGTCTCAGAAGAGTCTTTGCACTTTGGACTTTTAAACAGTGTTGAGACAGTGATAGACTATGGGGACTTTTGAAGTTGAACTAATGCATTTTGTATTATTATATGGCTGCAGGCCTGTAGCATCCAGGCAGTAGAATGCAGTGGTTTGAAAGAGAATGGGTTCATCATGTATTTGAATGTTTACCACCAGGTAGTGGTGCTAGTTGAAATGATTAGGAGGTGTGGCCCTGTTGGAGGAGTTGTTGGGCTTTCGAAAGCCAAATCCAGCCACAGTGCCTCTCTCACCCTGCTGTCTGTGGATCCAGATGTCAAACTCTCAGCTGCTGTTCCAGCACCATGTCTGCCTGCATTCCGCCATGACGACAGTGAACTAAACCTCTGAAACTGTAAACCAGCTCCAGTGAAATCTTTCCTTTATAAGAATTGTGATCATGGTGTTGTTTCACAGCAATAGAACAATGACGAAGACAAGAATGAACATTGAAGTTAGTAGACTGTGCCCTGTAATGTATAGAGCTGTTTCAGAATATCTCTGTGTACAACATCCAGAATTCTCTGAGAGGGGAAAGGTAGTTTGCATGTTGCATTCACAGAAGTTTTGTTGCAAAGTCACAAGAAAATTAGATGTGGCAGTGGAAATGAATAAAGGGTTGTGTTTTCTCCAAACAAATATATTTGCAGGATTAACAGAAGAACAAATAAGATAGAAAAAGAGTGTTAATGAGAAATGACATGGAGAATGGCAGGAGCTAATGTGGAAGAGGTAGTGTTTTCACAAAGAAACTGTTAAAAAAAAAAAACTCCTGAAACTGCCAAATAATATCAAGATGAGGTCGAGATTATATCCCTCTCACTTAGCTAGGAGAATTTACATTATTTTGGTAATACTTTTGTCATTGAAAAGGATAGGAAGTCAGATGTAATCTGATAAATATCCTGGAGACTGAGGCAGGAATTTTGCAAACTGGAGGCCAGCATGGGTTACTGCCCTTTTCAACAACAAAATAAAATAAAGAAGCCAAGGCTGTTGCTTAGCATGCACAAGGCCCCAGGTTCATCTCTGGAGCCACAGAAAAGAAAGGGGAGAAAAAGAAATAAAGAAAAACACGGGTGAGAAGTTAAAGTGGAAATTGCATTTCTGTGACACAGTGAATGAGAATCAGGGTAGTAAAGATTCTATTCTGGAAAGAGAAAGTCTAGAAGAACATTGGAAATTACAGAATAGGTGAAGGACAGCTGAAAAGTGGCCCAGTAAGTAACAGTTACAATTCAGAGAGCCTGAAAATAACCTGTCCCATCTCTTGAATGAAAAAGACTTGTGGAGGCAATAAGGAAGGGCTGGGCCGCTGAGAAGTACAGACAATAGAAGATCCAACAGTGAGGAATATGAAGGTCCCGTCTTCTACGGCTGGGAGACAGCCACATCTGAGGATAAGTAGTGGAGAGTAGCAGCAGCCTTGAGCCTGAGATTAGTGTATACTCCAACTCTCAGACCCTCATCTAGGCATAAGATTTAACTGTTGCCAGACTAGAGGATATCCAGCACTCAACCCATTTTTTCTGCAGCCGCCTCTCTCCTAGAAGGTGATTAGTTTTCCATGGGATTGAGAGCACTGAGACTAGTCCTTTGGGTTACATTTCAGTGCCTGTGTGTCTTCCCTACTCCTCAAAACCCTTGGCAACACTGTTTGGCATACACAATAGCTGTACCAGGTTGTCCAACTAAGGAACTTCTGGAACATGGAAGAATCTACCTGACCTACAAAGTACAATGCTACCTGTGGCCATAGAGGCTCCCAGCACACAATGGAAGCAAAGATCCTAAAGCGAGGACAGTCTGAAGCATATTAGCACTTGGCGAGTGCGGGCTCAACACTAGCCTAATCTTAGGGAAGACAGGCGACTGCACGCTCAGCTACACACCATCTTTCACACAGTAGAGACCGGAAAGAACCTGCTCCAATGTTTTGTCTCAGTTGGTTTATTTTGCTTGTGTGTCTTTGAGGCCTTTATAACAGTGCCGTGGTCATGGTGCCAGTTCACAGCAATAGAAACCCTAACCAAGACAAAGACCTAAATAACAAAATCGGAAACAAACATGAGGCTCTCAGGGCTGCCCCGTTTGCCTTCTTCGCAGAACACTGGGGAACACTATCACTACTGTGCCACTAAACCAGGGTCTAGTCAAGGAAGAGACTGCGCAGTCTATCTGTCTCCCAGTCTAATCTAACAGCGGGAACTGAGACCGGGAGTCAGACCTCTCTCATCAGCACAGTACAGTACATGAAACATCACAGTGGAGGAAAGAATTCAAAACTTAATCTTCCAAAAATAAAATATGTCCAATGTGACTTTTTGAAACCTGGGTATAAAAAAAAACCTCGGTATACTCTTTATTGTACTTTTGTTACTTGGCTGTTCTTGGGTTTGGGGATTTTGTTGCTGTGTTTGATTTCTTAGTCTTTATTCTTTTTTTTTTTGGTTTTTCGAGACAGGGTTTCTCTGTGGCTTTGGAGCCTGTCCTGGAACTAGCTCTTGTAGACCAGGCTGGTCTCGAACTCCCAGAGATCCGCCTGCCTCTGCCTCCCGAGTGCTGGGATTAAAGGCGTGCTTCACCACCGCCCGGCTCTTAGTCTTTATTCTTGTGAAAATGTCTTGGAGTGGTCTTGCTTTAGTCTCTGCTGTGCTTGGTTAGGCTGTGTGATTGTTCTCTGTCGTCCTCCACCCCTTCTTCATTTTATACTCTGAATTCTTATACCCAGCCCATGCAGTTTTCCTCTTACTCTCCTCCTCTCTTCCCCGTGCTCACTTCATTTGGGCTTATTCACTACAACCTTCCAAACTTTAAACTTTCCCTTCCCAGATATCCTTGTCATCTCAGAGTTTTTCCTAATACTGATACTGATCCTTGCTCAGCCTACAGTCCCTCCATCTTTAATGTCCTGTTGTGCCGTCCTAGCTTAGTGACCCTCCAGTAGTTACACTTAACTCTCTGCATGATGCTTGTACTGTGGCCCTCCCAGCCTCTAGGGTGGCTTCTGCAGTTGGTACTGTGGTAAAGAGCTTGTGCCAAGTGCCTGAGCGTGTGCGCTGAGGGTTTCACTGCTGAGCTGTGCACCTCGACTCTACCTCAGTCTCGCCCCTTTTAAATGTTATAGATAATTTGACTTAAAGGACACAGTTGATAAAAACTCCAGTCAACAAAATAACCACATATGCATAAGTCTTAATGTGGTAATTAAGAAACAAAAAAATCCCAGCACTCGGGAGGCAGAGGCAGGCGGATCTCTGTGAGTTCGAGACCAGCCTGGTCTACAGAGCTAGTTCCAGGACAGGCTCCAAAAGCCACAAAGAAACACTGTCTCGAAAAAAAAAAATCTCAGTGTTACACCACCCAAAAATGTCAATTCCATTATTAATTGCTGCAAATGAGGGTGAATTAGGTGAAATTCAAGATGGGGAATGAAACGAATGTTTAACAAAGCAAAACAGTATGAAAATAAACTTAGAGTAATTCAAAGAGATTATAAGTAAACAGCTGACTGAAATAAGAAGAAAGTCGGTACAGGGAATGAGAGGGAAATTTACTAAAAAGAAATACTGAAAACATGAAAGACTCAGTAAGTCAAATAGAAAATTCAGTATTAAGCTTCACCAATAGAATGGATCAAATGGAAACAAGAGATGAATTAGAATTCTTGTATCAGCAAAGATTAAATAATAAAACATGAATACATCGTGAGTTATATGTACAATATTTAAAAAGTGATGAACTATCGGGATAGAACTCCAGGTTTAGGGCATAAAAGATATTTTGATAGAATTATATCAGAAAGCTTCCCAAATCTAGAGAAATATATGGCTAGCTGTCTTAGTTTCTTCTCCTGTAACTATGATACAAAAATGCCCTGGCAAGAGCAAAACACTAAGTACAGAGAATGAAGAAGAATATTCAAAGCCACAGGAGGAAATACCAAGGCCAGGGGAGTATGCAACGATGTATTTGAAGCACTGGAAGGGAATGATATATTAAGTCAAACTACTATTATCCTGCAAAATAGGACATAATTGAAGTCTCCTTTTGTATGATAAAAAACAAGCAGAAGAAATTCATGACCACTTAAGCAGCATTCAAGAAGATACTTGACTGCTTCAGAAAGAAGCCAAAATTAAACACACCCAGGACACGACAAGAAAGAGTAAACCACACTAGAAGAGTAGTTATGGAATAGAAAGAAGACCAAGCACTACAAATTTGACAAACAACGGGAATTAAATACACCTTTCAGTAATAACTTTAAATGTTAATAGACTAAATTCTACAATCAAAATATACAGAGTAGTAGATTGAAATAAAGAATAGAATTTATTGCCTAAAGACAAACCCTGTCATCTGAGACAAATGTAATCTTAAGGGCTGAATGGTGGGAAAAGATTCTCCAAGCACAGGGAATAGAAAGCAGACAGAGTTGCTATTTTGTGTCTAAAAAAAAATTAGAAGAGATAACAAATGTTCATACTGATTAAGGAAACAATTCATCAAGAGAAAATGTTCTAAATGTCCATGCCTCAAATACTGATGATCTTAATTTCATAGAGCAGGAACTCCTGGGGCACAGAGACATGCACTAACCCTAACGTAGTAATAGCGGATTATCTCAGCGCTCTGGGCTCACCTGTAAGGCATCCCAGCCGAGAACAGAGGACGTCTGAGATAATGACGTCATAGACCAAACTGACCTAGCAGACATCTGCAGGGATTGCACTGAAACACTGAAGAGTACACGGTCTTCAAATTGGCCCATAAAGCTTCCTCTAAAGTATGTAATAGGACACAAAGCAAGGCTTATCAAATATGGGAAAAGTGAAAATGTTTTGAATCCTTAGCACAGTGGAATAAAGCTAGAAAAAACAGGTAAACTTTAGAACATTCATGACTGATGGAGATAAAATATTTTATAGAATGATGGCTGCATCAAAAAATTAAGGAAATTTATAAATTATTTTAATCAAAGTGAAATAACATACATAAACTTATGAGACAGAAAGAAGACATTCTTCACTGGATGGAAGGCACTCTTCATAGAGGGAAAGTCATAGCTGAAAATACGAACATTTAGAACCAGATTTCAGATAAATAATAATGGATCTTATAGCCTTGGAAAATAATAAGAACAAACTAAAAAAAAAGTCAACAGAAGCAAAGAATCATGATCAGGACGGAAGTTAATAAAAACGGAAGTAGAAAAAAAACAATTTAACTAAGTACTTTAGGTAGACAAACAAGATCCATAAGTTAGTAGCCAGACTAACCAAAAAAAGAGAAGACCCAAATTAACAAAATTAGAGATAAAAGGAAGTGATTGCAGTAGAAATCAATGAAATTCAGAAAATTATTAGAGTATATTTTTAAAATTTATATTTCACCAAATTAGAAAATAAATTAATTTGTAGACAACACAACATAGATAATATTTTTAAAAATAAACCAGTGTGTAACAGCAACAATGAGATAGAAAGATAAACAAAAGCCTAATTGGTTTGTAAGAAGCAGCGAGAGTGGGGCTGGAGAAGACTCAGTGAGGTCAGTTGCTGCTCCACCAGAGGACTCCAGATTCAGTTCCTAGAACCCAAACTCCAGCTCCAGGGATCTGACCCCTGGTTTTTGTGAGCACCAGGCACATAGATTCATCCTCAATGACAGTATTAATCTGTGGTGCCCATGCTGATGCAGCATACCCACAGTGGCAATACTTAAAAAGTAAAACTGTTAATACAGCTTTAGGCATATAGTTCAGTGGTTTAAAAAAAAAAACTTGCAGACCCTAAGTTCTTGAACTCCAAAATAAAATTTAGTGTAATATTCTAAGAAAATATTATTAATTAATGCATTTATTTAGGTATGGTTTCATCACTTTTGAGACTCAAGAAGATGCACAAAAAATCTTACAAGAGGTAAGATCTTTCAGTGTATTTAACTTCTGTTTTGGAACTTCTTTCTTTAAAACTAACCGTTTATGATAATATAATAGTTGAGTGCAAGCCAGTGATCTGCATATGTCTATATATGCAGATACATGTGTGTGTATGTATCTTAAGATTGCCATTGACCCCTAAGAAACAGTCTGAAGAACAATACATTCCAAGTCACTACATGAGGATGGTTGTTAAGTTATAGTGTATTTTATTTTATTTGCTTAAACAAGTGATTTAAGAATGTGTCTCTGTGAGGTGTAAATGTTTTTTTTGTAATTCCTAAGGAATACTACAAATGTAAATTACTAGAATAAGATTACCTGATATTATTTCCTTCCTATGAAAAACTACATAAACCAGTAACATTCTTTAATAAAGTGTCTGTAGCCTGTAGTTCACTTTGATATCTTTTAAAATATGCAAGTATAACATTTAACCTTTTAGAAGAAGGTCATTTAATTATGTAGAATTGAAATCATACATAGTCAGTTCTTACCCTTGATAGTTTTTATTCTGTAAAGTCACCATAAAACTGAATTAGTGGGTACTGAACTTCTGGTGTCCTATTTGGAATACAAGATAAGGTTTCAAAAGCCTCTTGTCCCAGTATTGCTGACAGTGAATTAACACATGACCTGCTTTCATGTGTTGCTGCTTAGAGAAATTGTGTTCGCAAAGCCTGTATTGCCTGTCACAGAGATCTGAGAGCAGCTGCTTGGAAGACGGAAAGATGATGTCAGCTCAGGGTCTCGCTGCTTCTGTGCTGTGGGGCACAGGCAGGCGGGACCTGTGACAGTGAGTGGCAGGAAGCTGAGGTGGCTGAGGAAGGGATCTGTGAGGAGCTAGTAGTCAGGAATATGCGATCACGGCTTGTTTCCTCCAGCTAAGCCTTGCCCTTCACAGTCCCGTCACGTCCAATAATGCTGTCGGATTACTAACTTTATTAACCCAGCAGTGATGTGTTTGATCCGGTCCTTTTCATCTGACCACCTCCTGTGGCTGGAGCTGTCATTTGGACAAAGCATTCAAGTGAACTTTTTTGTGGAGGGAATGCACACTTCATATCTAAGTCGTGATAAACAACATACTTAGTTGACATAATGCCTGAATTAAGCATGACAACACTTTTTCTCCATAAAATCCATGAACAGTCTTCATGTGCTTAGGAACATTAGCTAGAACTTCAACACCTGTGAGACATTTTATTGTTTAAAAAAAAAGCACATGATGTGAAAAACATATCTTAAAAGGACATTTTATTATAATATGATAGCTAGAATAAGAAAAAACATTTTGCTCTAACTGGGTGCTTTTGTGTTAACTACTCGCATTTTCTGTAATACCGCAAATAACCTGGAAATAACTGTAAGTAGTGGTTAGTATTGCACATGAACTTCACAGACTTCCTGAGTGCAAACACACAACCAGCAACTAATGATGATTACTACACCATCAAGATGCACAGCAGTAGAGCCAAGATAAAAACACTTACTTGATCTCAGACCATCTTTTTGGTAGTGTACTTGATTCCCAGTACCACATACACAGGCAGTGTGGCAAATCCCTCCATCGCAGCACTTGAGCAGTAGAGGCAGAAGGATCGGAAGGTCAGTGTCACCTGGTAATACACCAGATGTGAGGGCAGTGTGGAACTCGGGAGACCTGTACTTTAAAAAAGAGGAAGAAATTGTCACATAATGTCTACTAGTTTCATACCGGTTTTTCTTCACTGATTCTACAAATCATGGTGTCAAATTTTACAAATCATGATGTCAAATGATTTTTACAAATCATGGTGATGGGCTTTTTCCTTTATTTTAGGCTGAAAAACTTAATTACAAAGATAAGAAACTGAACATTGGTCCAGCAATAAGAAAACAACAAATAGGGATTCCTCGTATGTATTGAGAACTAATGTATTTTTTAATATTTGCATGATTCTTTTGTGAACTATTAGACTATTTTAGACATTTTGTTAAAATATTGTTTCTTTAATAGTTATTTTAGCAAAGTTAGTAGTCATATAGCTATTTTTAATAGAAATTAAAATACCTTAGCTTGAGGTATAGGGGAAATATACATGAACAATGTTAAGTATATTCTATTTAATTATGGTTTAAAGGAAAATACTTTATTTTTAATTAGCATAAAAAGTAATGTGTTTCATGATAACATTTTCTTTTTATTGAAAATTCATACAGTATATTCTGATCACAGTTTACCAGATCCTCCCCACCCATCCACCTCCACCCCTTATTTCTCTCTCTTTAGAAGACAGATAAATTTTAAAAACAATCTTTAAAAAAGTGAAAAAGCACAAGTAACACAGACACACAAAAACAAAATCATAAAAACAAGAGTCAAGAACCATAATATACAAGTAAAAGATGAGTAAGTTTTTAAAAAAATGTTCAGGTATAACAATATGAGGCCAAAAAATGCAAGAAATACAGTTGCGTTCCTTTTGTGTCCATTATCTCCTGGGCATGGGACCTACTCTTAGGAGTGGTTAGTACGCCCAGTGAGACACCATTGGTGAAAGCAAAGTTCTTCTTGATAAGCAGTTGTCAGCTGCAGGTAGCTTCTTGGTTAGGGGTGGGAGCTCCTGTCCATTTCCTCACCTCAGTGCTGGGACCGCGTCTGGCTTGATTGCTGCCACCGTCTGTGAATTCATAATGTGCATCTGTCCTCTGGTGTCTCACACTGTTCCCTTGGTGTCAGTTCATCCCACGTGGCTCTTTAGTCTTTCCTCCTCCTCTTCTACATAGCTCCTGAGCCCTGACGGCAGGGATGGGAGAGTTGATGGGGACACCCCACTTCAGATGTTCCAAGCACTTCCAAAATCCGTTACCCTGTGCATTGTCCTGTTAGGATCTCTGTGTTAGCCCCCATCTCCTGCACAGTTTGCATTGGCGGTGGATCCACCAGCAGTGGATGACTGGTCCCTGACTCAACATCCGCACAGCGTGCCCTGGCTTTTATCTGTCTTAGTCGTTCTGATAGCTGTGAAATGAAAGCTCAAAGTAGTTCTAATTTGCATGTCTCTGATGACTAAAGATGTTGAAGTTTCTTTAAGTGTTTCTCAGCCATTGGAGATTCCTCTACTGAGAGCTCTATTTAGTTCTCTACCCCATTTCTAATTGGGTTTTTCGTGGGGTCCAGTCTTTTTGTTCTTTGTATATTATAGAAATTGTCTGTGTCAGTGGTTCTCAGCCTGTGTGTTGCAACCCCACTAGGGTGTCAAATGACCTTTTTTCTCCACAGCTGAATAAAATCCTTCTGTGTATATGAATGTGTGCCCTCATTTTCATTATCCATTCATCTGCAGACGGGCTTCTAGGCAGAGTCCACTTCCTTGCTGTTTATAAATTGAACAATAAAGACCCAGGTATTTCACCCTTGAACATACATTCAAAAGAAAAAAATTATAGGAAAATATCACTTAAAATAGCTAAATAAATTTAGAATTCTAATTAAAAGTATTTGTGATTATGGAAATACTTTAAAGTAGCCAAAGTATGGAAAGTGAAAATATATAACTAAAAACAAAAAAGTAACTGAATGTGTTTTTTAGCCAGAACACATGTGTCCTAAATATCAGAGAAAACAATCACTAAATCTTTGGGTTAGATAACTTTTGTGTATGCCTTCCTCAAATTTTTATAATACTTACTCTTTTTTTCCCCTTTAACTTTTTATATTAAGCACTTCTGTAGTTTTGTTTATTAAAGAAGATTTCTATAAAATAGTTGCTAATTTTGTTTTTCCTTAGCCATATCATGTGTCTGCTGGGATGTAAAACCTTAGGCTGTTATTCATATTACTGTCAACAATGTTATAGATTGTGTTAATTTGAAGTGTTCTGTTGACAGCAGTTATCAGGTATTTTAACTTTGACTCAGCATTGGTTAACTTAGTTATTACAAAATGTATGGTGGACTGCAAAGCTGTCTGAGTAAAGTGCTTGCTGCAAGAATGAGAACTGGAATGGATCTCTTAGAGCCTGCATAAGCACAAAGCATGGCAGCACGTGCCTGAGATCTCAGAGCTGGGGAGGCGGAGGCCAGAGGATGGGGCTGGCCAGCCAGCCATCTAGTTGAGCCGTCAGTGTTTGTGAAAGACCCTATCTCTAAAATTAAAATGAAAGATGATTGAAGAAGACATCAACCTTGGCCTCTGCATGCAAGTTCATAGTCAGACACACCAGAGGGACTGGGAGTGAGGCAGAGAGATGATTATACTAAATATCGCAGGATTCCGAATATTTTCAGAATACTGTTGTTTGTAAGAGTTTAACTATAATAATTGTACCAACAGTTTTGACCCATTGTCTACTGATTGTTTTCACATATACAAATAGTTTATTCAGAACTAATGAGCAAAAGAGCCATTGTTGCAGTTTTTTATTTATCTCATGAAAAGCCAACTTGAGAAGTGCTCGCTCTGTTTATATAATACACACATCTGCCTTAAAAATGAAAGTCATTTTAAGCCATTTAGCTGCATCTATGAAATTCAGAAATGTAGTCTACTAAACAAGACCTGAATAATGGAAACACCAGTTGACATTTCTGCTCAGATACTCTTCATAACAGAGGGAAATTGACCGTGGCCAGCTGTGGCTCTTAATCCATTGTACACTGGAATTCTATATTTTCTTAGAAGTTTTAGTTTATGTAGAATCTCCATGGATAATTTGCATTCTGTTTCTTAGTATCAGTCATTTGATTTTTTTTTTGTTTCATGACAGGGTTTCTCTGTGGTTTTGGAGCCTGTCCTGGAACTAGCTCTTGTAGACTTTTTCCATTAAAATAACAGTTGTTTGAATTAAAGTGCCCCTCTAAGAACACCATGTTCAGCCTCTACCTTGTCTCCTGGAGTAACACCCCATATTCTAATGGAAAAGTATAGGATTAGCTTGCCCAAATGGTAGTATTATCCTCTGTTCCAAGAATTATAGACTACAAAGCTATTTTTATTTTCTCTCCAAATAAAAATAAATACTAAAACTTATTTCTGCAATTATAAGAGACTCATATATTAGTTTTTTCTCAAATCTGTCATTTCTTTTTTATTTCATTACCAACATTGTATTCTCAACAGTCTGGTCTACTTGCCTTCGTCATTGGGAAACCTCTCCTCGTGGGCCCTTCTCTGCAGTCTGCTGCTGCCGCCGCCTAATCATTCATAAAACAGCCAAAGCAGTATTGAAAAAGCACACATGCGCTTACGTTACTTTATTTTCAGCCATTTTAACTATCTTCCCATTTCCTTTTGTTTATGTTTGCACGTGTGCACACAGGTGCTCATGTGGAGGTGAGACGGTGACCTACAGTATACTCTCCTGTTGCTCTCCGCCTTACTTGTTAGACGGTGACCTACAGTATACTCTCCTGCTGCTCTCCGCCTTACTTGTTAGACGGTGACCTACAGTATACTCTCCTGCTGCTCTCCGCCTTACTTGTTAGACGGTGACCTACAGTATACTCTCCTGCTGCTCTCCGCCTTACTTGTTAGACGGTGACCTACAGTATACTCTCCTGTTGCTCTCCGCCTTACTTGTTAGACGGTGACCTACAGTATACTCTCCTGCTGCTCTCCGCCTTACTTGTTAGACGGTGACCTACAGTATACTCTCCTGCTGCTCTCCGCCTTACTTGTTAGACGGTGACCTACAGTATACTCTCCTGTTGCTCTCCGCCTTATTTTTGAGAATAAGTGTCTCGCTGAACCTGGTATTCACTGACAGCTTTGGCTGTCTGCCTATCTCCATCCCCTCCCCACCCACCCTCAAGACTAGGGTTACAGATGTATATTGCCATAAATGCTTTTTATACAGGTGCTGGGGTCTGATCTCATCCCAGGTCGTCATGATCATGCGTCCCTGACCTTTATGTAGCTTTTAAAGTCACAATGACAGAGTGTGTGTGTGTGTGTGTGTGTGTGTGTGTGTGTGTGTGTGTAAATCCTGAACTAACAGAAGGGAGGTGGAGGTCCTAGACTAACTTCATCACAGAGTATAGTCATGATTATAATAGCAGAAGTTCTAACCAAAGGGAAAGTATAGATAAGAGAGTTATGAGTAATGCTGCTATTAACCCAAAGAATTAGGAAAAGGAATCCAGTCTTCTCCAGCTTCACTGTCTCCGTCGTCTCTGAACTTTTAAGAATAGGTCCAGCCAAGATCTCAGGAACTTTACTATAGCTTTCAGGCTCTCTACATAGTTAATATTTATAAAAATAATAATTTATTACTAACAAATTGTTTCATTGACTTGAATTAGAATTTGAAATGAAGGATTTTTCATATTTATTTACCTTGTTTGTTAACCCCTATAATCTATAACTCTGAGGTATTAAGTTATAAAATGGATTGTTCAAAGATACTAGAATACATAGCGTTTTAAGTATTTTAGTTTTTACTGTAGCAATGTAGAAATCTTAAAATATTTTTCTGAAGTGTATTAATAAATTTTGTGTTTATAAACTTAAAGACTTTGCTGTTTATTCTTTGTTTTAGGTTCCAGTATAATGCCTGCTGCTGGAACAATGTACCTGACCACGTCGACGGGATACCCTTACACTTACCACAACGGCGTGGCTTACTTCCATACTCCAGAGGTCACTTCTGTCCCACCATCTTGGCCTGTAAGGAATTTTCATTTTAGAAGAGTTTCTACCAAATATGTTTAAAGATTTGTTTTTATTCTTATGTATTTGATTAATTTTTGTATTTATGTATTGTTTGTGTCAGCCAGTGGATGTGGATGTCAGAGTACAGTTTTCAGGAGCTGGTTCTCTGCTTCCACCACATTGGCCCTGGGAGCCTTTATCCGCTGAAGTCTTGGCATTATTTCCACTTGGGGCTGAATATTTCACTATTGTAGAATATTATTCGGGGCATGCTAAAGTGGTTAAAAGCATCTCTGCCGTAATTATGGCAGTCAAGCGTGTCTTCTAGCATAGCAGATGTCGTAGGAGGTGACATCAATTATGGCTGACAGTATCCTCCTGTATTATCCTCTGTTCTGTTTGCTGAGAGTTTTCATCATAAAAAGGCAAATTTAAGTGCATTTGTCTGCTGAGATGGTCATTTTCCTCCTTTAACATATTAACATTAAAATACACCATTACTTTCTAGCCTTATCTATACTATAGTTTTATTAGCATACCAATCTGAATTGTATAAATGCACAATATTTCTCTTGACTTTGGGATTATAGCAAACTACATAAAAAAAAACAAAATAATAGCATACTACATCCCAAATTAGAAATTAAATTTTAATCACTATCATCGGTTTATTTTGCCTGATTGAAATATAACTTACCTGTCTTATTAATTACTTGGTCTTGAGTAATGTATTTGGGGGCTTACTCTATCATTTTGAATAATCAAAAAATACTTCGTTTTCCTCAAAAACAGACCTATCACAATTTTTGGATTATTAACTCACTTAATAATCCAAAATTAAATTTCTTAAACATGATTTCACTGTGTCAAATAGTGTTTTATTTAATTGGCTATATAATAATGGACTAGAATGCTGGTACTCAGTAACGGGAAGATCAATACAATCACGCATCTGACGCTAACCACTGGTGTAAACAACCCACTTCTGGTTTCTCCAGGGGAATGATTTATATTGTCATCACCTTTGGAAGTGTTAAGTTTTAGACTTAAAGAAACATCACTGGTGTTTGTTTTAGTATTGCTATGGAAATGAAGCTTCAGACTTAAAGAAACATCACTGGTGTTCGTTTTAGTATTGCTATGGAAATGAAGTCACATAGGAAAACTATTTTAATAAATAGATTTAAATAAAGTTGATAATAATACCATAAGAGGAAGAAAATATAACATTTTAATCAATAACAAAAAGTTAACTGAGCTTAGGTAATAATTGAAGATCAAATTTTACTGTAATTTGAAGAGCTCTTCCTAAAGTAAATTTTGTTTCCTCCCACAGTCACGGTCCATATCTAGTTCTCCCGTGATGGTAGCTCAGCCGGTTTATCAGCAACCTGCATATCACTACCAGGTAGGCACTGAGTTCACTAAAACCTCTGGGCTGAGGAGCCAGGGGAGATGGCTCAAGGGGAAAACACTTACTTACTGCTCAAAGATCTAGGCATGTGGCTGTAACCCGTGTGCAAGGACGGGCAGCAGCAGGTCTCTGAGCTCACTTGCCAGCCAGCCGAACCGTTAGAGAGGCTGTCTCAAGGGATGGGGGGAGCAAGAGGACCATACCTGCCCCAAGCAGCCTGTGCTCTCCTTGTGTGCACACACGCGCATACACGTACACTCTGTGTGCTGAGGAAAATAGCTCCAGGTTGCTTAGCATGTAGGAGGGACGAGATTGGATCCCAAGCACAATGTTTTAAGAGTCCGGGATTTTAAGTCCTTTCGGGGATTTCGTGCTTTTCTTCTGTACGCAAAGACTGATTCGGGAAAGAGAGTTAAGTCTTGAGAGAGGGTGCATTTGCTTCCTTTCACAAACGGAATGAATTCAGTTCTCTGCTGTTTAAAGTTTATTCTGAAATGCCTTTCATAGGCTGGGACGTAGCACAGTGGGAGAATGCTTTTCACAGCATCTGGAGTGCCCTGGGTTTCTTTTCCAGCCCACAGAAAAGTCTTTAGCAGTAATTCATAAATCCAGGTACAGATGTTGTGCTTTTAATGCTACTTTGAATGTGTGACTGGTAGATTTAATCCAGTGTGTGTTGAAATAAGCAGTGTACTATGGTGTGTTAACTGTTACGTTCACCTCCTTTAGCTAGCCAGCACTCATTCTTAGTTCTCATGGGAGATTAGCAATAAGAACTGTGGTATAATGTCATTTAATTTTTGGCAGGGTAAACAATGACTTCTAGACAAAATTCGGGTAACAACCTGCTTTTATAAATAAAGTATTAGTGAAATACAGCCTAATTTATTTATGTAACATCTGTGGTTGCCTTTGCTTTCAAAGGTTGTGTAGTTCTATCAGATCTTATGGCCTGCATTCACATTTTAAAACATTTATTCTAACCTTTCTTTCAAAAGTTTTTGTCAGCCTATGATCTATAACATTTGCACAAAAAATCAAATTTTAACACTTGTTAAGTAGTAGAAGAGCTTTCTGTTTCTGTCCCTGTTCTTTTCTTTTTTTACTTTCAAAATACACCCATATGAAATGTGGCAGGGTTAGAAGTGAGATTCAGTGGTAGAATTCTTCCTCAGCATGAGTAAGGCCGTGGATTTTATCACTAGCCGTGTGAAAAGATGAGAAAGGAAAGAAAGGCAGGTCTTGTTGCCTAGTTCATAGAGTGATTACCTAGCGTGCATGACGCCCTGGTTGTATCCTCAGTGCCGCCGAAATTGGAAGTGGAAGGTGGAGACAGGAGGAGACAGGAGGATCTCTCTTGACTATATAGACATTGGAGGCCAGTCTGAGTATATGACGTCCTATCTCCAAAAGAAAAACTGTGTTAGTGTTCTATAGTCCTTATTATTATGATTATATTATTCTATGTGTATGAGTGTTTCGCGTGAAATTATGTGCACCATATGTGTGCAATGCCCTTGGAGGCCAGAAGAGGAAATCAGATCCCCTAGAACTGGAGTTACAGACTGTGTGGTCCTGGAAACAGAGCCTGGGTCCTCTAGAAGAACAGTAAACACTGAGCCATCTCTCCATCCCAATAATATTAGACTTCATTTTTGTATTTTTAATTAATCTTATTTTTAATTTTACTACACTAATAAACTAGGTATTTTCTCCACTTATGAAAAATAAACTTAATGGCATTTATTTAAAATATATTGGCAGCATGACTTTTCCTAAGCCATAGGATTTCAGTTGAGACTAAAGACAGATCATTAGACACCACTCCAGTTAAAATGAATGGCCCAAGTCCTGTGAAACTGCTTCCTAAACCCTTAGTCCATTGCCCCCTAGCTCACGTGTCAGAGGAATGTGAGCCTAATGGAGATTTGTTAGCGTGCAATGGCAGAGCCACGTCTCTTCAGCCAAGTACGGAGGACCTCAGAGAATGACACAGGGAACTTAACCTGTCTGCTGAAGCTGGAGATGTTGGCAATTTGGGACCTGAGTTCCTACGAAACACCAAAAGAGCATGTCGGCAGACCCAGGGAAGAGGCTGTAGTAGGCATCCGTTACAGCAGAGATTCATGTTTCCTCAAAACAAGCTGTAACCTGTCGGAAGAAGTATGGATGACCTCAGCTAAGAATCTGTACAAAAGAATGTGACCCTACGATCAGAAGTTCCTAACAGGAGTATCATCAGAGACTCTAGTAGCGCTCAATACCAGACAGCTGGTATTTGGAATCTGCCAAACTCCAAAGCAGTGATTTGCTCTCAGTAAAACCCAGGAACAAGGAAAAACAACGTAGTGCTTTTAAAGTATCAGACGTGAGAAAGAAGAAAGTTGGATTTTGCAGCTCCTTTATTAATTATTGATATAGCTGTATTATTAATAATAGCAATATATATTAATTATTGACTTAGAAACTATAATTTAAGTTTATACCCTGACTCTGACTTTGTTTGACAATAATTACAAGACTAAAGTAAGGACTGATGGTTTCCTCAGGCTCTGTTCTTCACACCAAATAACCCACGGCTTAGTAATGAGGGTGCTGACCTCTGTCGTACTGTTCTTCACATTGTAGGCACTCATTCCATTTGTCTAACAAAGCCACATGTTAATCAAGGACTTTCATCCTGTGTTTTTAAATGTCCTATATAGAACAGATTTCATTTCTCTTAGTCATCATTATAATATAATGGTGCAATCTTTCGGAAGTTAACGTGGTCAGCATTGTACTTATTACAGTGATTAAGTTAAGAGAATAGATCTAAGGGTTTGTGATCTTATTCCCTCCTCTCTGTCTCTCTGCCGTCTCTCTCCCTCCTCTTCCCTCTCTCCTCCTCCTCTTCTTGCTCCCCTTCAGTAATGAAGACCTTATAAAATGAATAAAAGTAAAACACTTGATAATACAAGATCATTAACTTTATTTAGATCAAATTTGCATGCTATATTGCTCAGT
Organism: Microtus obscurus; assembly: GCA_963919715.1. Lineage (NCBI taxonomy): Eukaryota > Metazoa > Chordata > Mammalia > Rodentia > Cricetidae > Microtus > Microtus obscurus. The sequence continues at coordinate 3,441,681 of CAWTZC010000381.1, forward strand.
CATTGAAAGTATACAATTGAGTAGTTTATACTAAACACAGAATTGACATATAGTCATACCAATATTATAGACTACTTACCACTCTCCTTTAAGAAAAACTGTAACCATTAGCAGACATACCTTTTTCTTCCTACCCAAACCCTAATCAAGCAGTATTTCAAAAGTTTTTGTCAGCCTATGATCTATAACATTTGCACAAAAAATCAAATTTTAACACTTGTTAAGTAGTAGAAGAGCTTTCTGTTTCTGTCCCTGTTCTTTTCTTTTTTTACTTTCAAAATACACCTTTCTTAGACTTTACTACTCTGGGCATTTTTTCTTATAATAAGAGCCATCCAACAGTTTTCCATGATTGAATTAATTCACTTAGCAAGTTTTTTCGGTGCTGTGGACCAGTGCTTCTTTCTGGAGTAAAATCTCTCCTGTGTAGGTGTAACCACTGTTTATCCAGTCTCCAGATGATGGGCGTTTAGATTGTCTCTGCCTTTTTACTACTCTGAAGAACGCTTTAATGAAAATTGGTGTCAAGTCTCTTGTTGTTTCTCTGACTGTTGTAGATTTCAAAATGTAGACCAGGCTGGCCTTGAACTCACGGAGCTCCATCTGCTTCTGCCCTCCCGAGACCCAACTGCTGGTATTAAAGGCTGACCCACCATTCCCAGGTAGTGAGGTTTTTATGTGGACATATGTTTTCATTTCCCCTGGGGTGCATTCGATAGGTCACATGATAATTCTGTGTGTTGACATTTTAAGGAAGGTTCGCAGTCTAAAGCACCGCACACACCATCTTCAGAGTCCTACCAGCAGGCAGAAAGGCTGCAGTTGCTCCACCTCTGCAGTGTTTTGGTTGTAGCCAAAATGGGCACCAAATGGTATCACACTGGTGGTTTTGAGACATAGTTCTCTAAGGATTAGTGATAGCAGGCGTCTTTTCACTATTGACTATTGACATACACATATGCTTTTTTGGAGGAAATTTTGCTCACATCATTTGTCTATTTTTAAGTTAGTTTCCTTCGGTTTTTATCAGCATTGTAGACATTATTTATGGAGACTAAGATGGCAGACTACTCCAGGCCTTACTAGCAGCTGCCAGAAATAAACCAGGAACTGCTGAGAACCAGCTGCCCTCTGGGTGATGGTGAGAAGATGCTGAGGTTTCAATGACGGCCAAAACCATGTTTTTAAAGGAGAAAACTTGGTCTTTTTCTTCTTTCTACCATCAAGAAAACAGCAAATAATCCTGGAAGCAATATAGAGGAAAGGAAGCCGTATTCACTGCTGATGGGGCTGTAAGTCAGTGTAACCACCATGAAAATCAGTATGGAACATCTTCTAAGATCAGAACTAACTTAAGACTCAGTTGTTCACACCTGTGTATGGGATCTACCTGGAAGTCAATCAGCAGATAAAGAAAAGTACCATATATATACATGATAGCGTTTTACTCTGCTATAAAGAAGAATGAAATTATGTTATTTGCAGGATCTTAGATGGAACAGATTGTCGTGTTATGAAGTAATTCAGACCCACAGAAACAAGTCAGAGAAAAGCATATCTTCTCTCTTATATGCTTAGAAACTGCAAAGTGTGGAAAAGAAGAAGGAAAAAGAATTGGATGAGATAGTAAGAGATAGTAAGGGTGATCATGATTAACGTACATTGTATGCCTGTGTGGAAGTGTCATAATGAAATACAAATAATTGTAGGTTGAGTATAGCAAGTCTGTGGTAAGATCAATCTAGAGAAATAACCACCTCCTTTTCTCTAACTATGCACTCTTTCAAATGCAAAACTGATTCATTGGATCTAAGTAAGAAGAAAATCCCATCCCATTGTGTATCTCTTCCCGTGCCTCCTTTATGGTAAACTGAAAAGCACAAAAAGGGATTTTTTATTCCTATAGCCTTAAAAAAGGTTTGTATATTTTGGGGGGACTTAGAGTATGGCTCTTTTATGCTTACAAAGTATTTGTTAGGCCTTGTGTTGAATCACCAGTATTGCACATAAAAATAAATAAATAAATAAAGCTTTTTGTAGGGGCTGGAGAGATGGCTCAGTGGTTAAGAGCATTGCCTGCTCTCCCAAAGGTTCTGAGTTCAATTCCCAGCAACCACATGGTGGCTCACAACCATCTGTAAAGAGGTCTGGCGCCCTCTTCTGGCCTGCAGACATACACACAGAATATTGTATACATAATAAATAAATAAACAAATAAAGCTTTTTGTATAACCTTTCTTGATAAAATTTCCTTATAAAATTATGATTTATAGATATTTTCTCACCTCTTCTGGGTTAAATTTTACTTCGTTGATGGTGCTCTTTATAGCACTCAAAATTTTAGGAGTTTTAATGAAGTCCTGTTTATCCAACTCTTGTTAGTATTGTTTCTTTGTTATGTGGCTTTGGGGGGATAGTTTGTTCATTTTGGGTGTTTTCTAGACAGGGTTTCTCTGTGTGTAGCTATGGCTATTCTGGAACTAGCTCTGTAGACCAGGCTGGCTTTGAACTCAAGAGATCCACCTGCCTCTGCCTCCTGAGTGCTGGGATTAAAGGCGTGTGCCACCACCATCCAGGTGTTCTGTATATTTTTAAAGCATAACTTTTACAACATTGCCTAATTCAAAGTCAAGAAAATTTCTACCTTCATATTCTAATTTTTCATTAGAACTCTATTATTCTAGCCTCCGTACTTAGAGCTCTAATCCATTTTGAGTTAACTTTTGTATATGTCTTGAAAATTCAGCTTCATTCTTTTACATGGAAATGTCTAGTTAGCCTGTGTGTAACCTACTTGTGTGTTTGTTGTTTCTCCTTGTAGGCCCCGGCACAGTGTTTACCAGGGCAGTGGCAGTGGGGGGTTCCCCAGGTAAATGTCAACCTACAGTGTCTGATTTAAAGTCTTTCTTTTCACTGTACTTCAGTTAAAAAAAAAACTCTGAACACTAAAGTCATGATAAGTAGGCTTCTTCCCTTCCTCCTCTGTTTCTAACCGTATTTCCTGTAACTGCGGGGTTCTCTGTCCTCCTTTGTAACCTGCAGTTCCCTCAGAGCTCCCTCATTTGTGAGGTGGATGTAGTGATGGTAGAACCTTGTCGGTTTTCTTCCATGATGTTCGGGACGGTGAAATGATAGATTAGATTAGTGGGAAGCATTTTATAAAGGTGTGATATATAAACAAAAAACAATCGTTATTTTCGTTATTGTTGGAAATGTTGGCATTTTTTCTAGCTTCATTTCAGATTTTGCTTTAGTTTATCTCAGATAAAATAAATAAAAACGGGTTGAGTATTCATTATCTGAAACTATTGAGACCAAAACTGTTTTAATATTTTGGAATTTGGGAATATTTACATAGCTATTATTGATGAACACTCCTAACCCAAAATCCTCTCTAAATTATGACACCTCAAAGGTGTTCAACCTGTACTCTTTTTTCCATTTTTTTCTTAGAGATTCTATACTACCAAAAAAAATTATCTAGTGGCATTTTCTTACAGCTAAGTCCAAAAATTGACAGTAGGCACTACACCAAATTAAATATGATAGGCCATATTACTATAACTTTTAGTTATAATTATCTGTTTGTATATGAGACTCTAAGGCACAATAAACATTCAGTACTTGCCATTAATAAAGTTACTTAATAACACCTATATACCTGAAATGTATGAGAACTCTGATTTCCTAGTCTGTTTCTAAAATAATTCTATACTATCCTTTTTTTTTTTTTTTTTTTTTTTTTGGTTTTTTCGAGACAGGGTTTCTCTGTGGTTTTGGAGCCTGTCCTGGAACTAGCTCTTGTAGACCAGGCTGGTCTCAAACTCACAGAGATCCGCCTGCCTCTGCCTCCCAAGTGCTGGGATTAATTTTCGAAAAATATGCAACAATTTTTTTTTCATTTTAGGGTAAGTCTTTTTGGCTTAGCACACTGTTCGTATTTGAATAACGAGGACCGTTTTGTGTTTTAGTCCCCTGCCTCTTCTGCTCCATTCTTATATCTGCAGCCGTCCGAGGTTATTTATCAGCCGGTAGAAATCGCACAAGATGGTGGCTGTGTCCCTCCTCCACTGTCTCTGATGGAAGCTTCCGTCCCAGAGGTACACACTCATCTTTTCCTTTGTTCGTCGTTTGCTCAGTGCTAGCAATTGAACCCAGGGCCTTGTAGGCTCTAGGAAAATGCGCTTAGCTGAGGATGTGCCCAGCTGTGTCAGAAAGTGAGTGGTGTAGAGCCGCCTGTATTGACGTTTAGTTCTCTTTATTCGTTGAAGAGCGTCATGAAAACTGCTGATTTTGTGTTCTCCCTGATTTACTCGTGTCTGCCACTTTTGTTCTAAGAGTGTCACTGTAACACCCGGTTTTGGTGTTACACCCTTGGTACAGTTTGCGCGCCACTGTCCCGAATGCGAGTCCAGGCAAGGACCTGGAGATTGAACAAAAGACACAGAGAGACCAGGGTCTTTCTCAGGGTTTCTCTGTGGCTTGGGAGCCTGTCCTGGAACTAGCTCTTGTAGACCATGCTGGTCTCGAACTCACAGACATCCGCCTGCCTCTGCCTCCCGAGTGCTGGGATTAAAAGCGTGTGCCACCAAAGGAGTCCAGCCGGTTTATTCAGCCTTGGGGAAGTCCTTATCTACCTAACTGTAGCACAAGGACCCCCGCCCAGGCAGGTAGGAAATCAACAATGGAGTGAATGCCCTGCAGCTAATCACCAGGGGGGGCAGGAGAAATACAGGAACTTAACCAGGTGGGGCAGGGGAAAAACAGGAACTAGCCAACGCTAGTCATCTGACTAGAAACTGTGTGTGTCCCAGGAATAAGGGTTGAATGCTTGGTCATGTTGACCAGAAATTGTCCTCGAGATGCGCCCCAGGAATAAGGGCAGACCAGGGCCCTACTTGTCGCTTCCTCTCAGAGTTTTCCGTCATGCTCCTGAATCACTTTCCAGTGTCTTCTTATTTGCTTGTCAGTCCATCTGTGTTGTTGCTAATAATTTGTCAGTTAAAAGCATATAATCTTTAAGCCAATGAAAGATTTAAAATTTTTTCTATAATAATATAAACGATTTACTACATAGGTAATTGATAACGAATTTTCAAAATTTTGTTTTTTGTTGGGTTTTTTGGTTTGCTTGGTTTTTGGCTTTTTTGCCTTCTGGTTTGCCTAGAGGTGGGAGTAAAGTAAGAACCCTTTCACAGTAGCTATTTCACCAGAGCCTCCTTAAGGGCTCTGACCACACTCAGTACTGCTGTCAGACCCCATCTAACCTGTGAAGGGTCCCTAAAGCTGCCGCTATGACTGTCTGTCACCAGCACTTCCCACACTTCACAGTGCCTGTGTTTCCAACAGAATGTAGACTCTTACTGATACATAATTTAATATATAGACTGTAATGGTTTGTAGTTTGAGTTTTTCACACAATTAAAACCTGCAGGGCTTTTGTTGTGAATTTTATGATCAGGTGTCCTGAAAAATAAAAACAAGTATGTTAACATATTTAATCACTTATTTCAATCACCATCAGATTTCTACCATGACTTTATTACTTACTGCAGATTTCCCCCATCTCAGTCTTAAAGTAAATCTGTGCTTTCTCTTCCATGGAAGTTGAAACCAATTCACAGAAACTAGCTTAGCCTCCAGCTCCCCGCATACAAATTTAAATAGGTCCTAATCCAGCCTTGCGGTTTTTATATTTATTTGATAACTTGTTCTTGCCCAAAGTTGTTTGTATCTGTTGTGCTCTGGAAGCCTTCACAGGGCATCCTGTGGTCCATTCTTCCTTCTTGTACTAGAGTCAGTCTCTCCATTGGTTCAAAGCTTCACCACTTTACTGTGATTGTTAAGGGAATTATTTAACTTTCACAATCTTGTTCTCATAATGAGTTTATTCGTGGAAGTGAAGGCAGCAAGAAACCATATTGCAGTTTTAAAGATTAAAGCCGTTTGGTGCAAAATTCTTTGACTATCTGTAGCACCTTTGAGAGTAACTATTAACTTTTTACATACGTCCCCAGATCCCCTAATTCTCTTCTAGCTTTCAAAACTAAGATTCTTGAAAAAATAGGCTGTATTCAATATTTATAATATTCTGCTCCATTTTATTCCACACTGTGAAGACTGCTTCATTATCTTGCTGCATAAGCTGCCTTTAAGAAGGCTCCTTAATGACGTCCCAATCACTAAACTCTTTCCTTCCTTTATAGTCTTACTTAACCTTTCACAAACACCATTCGGATTCCGTGATCTGTCCGACACCTGTTTGCACAGCACTGCCCTCTCGTGGAATTCCTTTTCCAGCTTTTATTTCCCTGTGGAAGCTGACTTTTGCTGCCCATCATTTCATGTTTGGTTCTCCATTCTTTCACCCTTCATACTCAGTCTGATGTTATCCAGTCCATATCTCTAAGGTCAGCATCAGGACCGAGATAATAGTCACTGTCTGCCTAGAGCAGTTGAGCCCCGGGAAGGGAAGAAGAGCAAATAGAGATGCACTGTGAGTGTGAACTAGACGTCAGGTTAAAGACACGGTGTTAAAATGTTTACAGATCCAGTGACTGAATAATTAGTATATTTTAGATAATATTTTTGATCTGTTGATTTAAATAAACTTACTTCATTATCCATTCATCTGTCGGTTGATAACCAGGCTGATTCATTTCTTTTCTACTCTGAGTAAACCAACAATAAAATGGGTATGCAATTATTTCTGTGTATGATATAGACTCTCTTGGCTACATGTCCGGGGTTGGCGTAGCTAAGTCTTATTGTAGTTCTGATTTTATTTTTTGGGAAACCTTTATACTGGTTTACACAGTGATAGTTTACACTACCACCGACAGTACAAGGTCCCTCTCTCTCCACACCCTCACCTGCGCTGATGACCATTTACGCATACTTTTACATTATTAGCCCTCTGTTTATTGCTCTCCTGCCTGATTTCCCCCTGTTAGTACATCATGTTCTATCCCGCCTATCAAACAACCTAAGTAGGTCTCCCAAAAGAGGTGTCTTACTTAGGTTGTCCCTCACTGTGTCCCCAGGTCTTTAAATCAGACATCAGTGCCACTGGGATGATTTAGAGTAGAGTCTGTTTCTTCATCAGACTGTAAGTTCATTAAACATAGTGAATGGGTTTTTGTATGACAAAAGGTGTATCACATAGAAAGTAATGAATGAATACTTTAATAGATGAAAGTAATACTTGTTTTTGTCTCTCCTCTCCTCGCATTTCCTCACTGCCTCTATAACAGCCGTACTCTGACCATGGAGTCCAAGCAGCGTACCACCAGGTCTACGCTTCCAGCGCCATTATGCCTGCACCTGTGATGCAGCCTGAGCCAATTAAAGTAAGGAGTTCATTTTGAGTTTTTTTCAGTTTTCTGCCATTATGCTCTGGGCATTTTTTATCCCAACGCTGATCTAAAAAGTGCAGAATTAGTGAATCATTGTATATGGAGGAAATAAATCCTAAATTAACTATAATTCCTATTAACTAATTTTGAAATGTTATAAATCATTCATGGTCAAAATGTTTTATTTGTTGTGATACAGAGATACATAAACTTAAGTGTATCCTTTTAACTATTTTAAGTGTCTTTAGTTATATTCACAGCACTTCCAACCTTGTCCATTACCACCAATAGAAACTCTTTTCATTACACAATCAGTCCTCCTTCCTTTTGTCCTCTCTCTGAAGTCCCTGGTAACCTTTAGTTTAGTTCTTATGTGTAATTTTCATGTTCTGGATATGGAATATGGGGTCATGTGTCAGTGATACATAGTCTTTCTGGATACGGCATATGGGGTCATGTGTCAGTGATACATAGTCTTTCTGGATACAGCACGTGGGGTCATGTGAGAATATATAGTCTTTCTGGATACGGCACGTGGAGTCATGTGTGGATATACATGGTCTTTCTGGATACGGCACGTGTGGTCACATGTGAATATACGGTCTTTCTGGATACGGCACGTGGGGTCATGTGTGGATATACATAGTCGTGTAGGGAGATGGACCAGCTAGCCGTCCCACTTTACGTTTAAGAACATACTTGTGTTCTCTGAATCAGAGTCAGGCAGAGACTAGTACAGCACTCAGTTGTAGCTGATCCAGTTAGGTTCGTGTGTACATTCTCTGTATTTTGGTTGTCAGCTATGAAGCAAGAGGTTCTGTCACTGGGTTTCTTAGTGGGGCTCAGGATCATCATGTCAGGGAAATGGACTTCGTCATAGTGAAGAATTTCAGATTGATGAACTAACTGTTTTGAGGGTTATACGAATTTTTTGTCCATTTTATTTAGTGGAATAAGGAAGTATACTCTGCAGTAAATGAAAGAAAATAGCTCTTTTGTACTCATATTTATGACTTTGATTCATCAAATGTGTTGACTGCCATATCAAAGAGCTTGTCTGTCCCTTCATGCCCCAGCCCTGTCCCTGCCCAGTATCCACAGCGGCCATGACTGTGCACTAGACTGTAATGTGGAAGAAGTCCCCAGTCTGCCCCACCTCTAGAGGCCTCATACTCAGTATTGTCAGAGAATAAAGAACAGACTTCCCCGTATGTTACCATCACCAGTTGCTGGTGTGTGTGTGCACGATGGATTGGAGATATCTGTCCAGGAGGAAGGAAGAAGGGGGAGTCAGAATGATCGAAATTATGGCTTAAATAATTCAGACAGGGGACAGATAGCTAGTGGTGCTAATAATATTCACCTCAAGTGTGATTTTCCCCTTGAAGAGTGCACATTTCTAAGTTGTCTTCAGTCTCTAAGTGGGTAATGTCCAAAACTATAAATTTAGTTATACAAGAATTACTCTTGTTGAACATTGAAAAAATAAATTTTCAAATGTAAAATCATAATGCAGGACTACTGTATAAGAAGTTTAATGCTTCCTTTTGTGTTTCAGTAAAAGGTAGAGTTTGCAATGTGTTTCATACCCAGATTTTTGGTGCTGCCAGTCACTGATCTCATGGCCTCATACATTTTGGCAAGTACTCTACCACCAAAGTGCTATAGCCAGAAATTTTAGGTGGAGTCCCCTATGCATTAGATAATTAATTGTTCTTCAATGATTTGGTGTCTCTCAGTAAAAAACTGCGTCTGTCTCTGGACAGAAACTCCACTTGTACTTCCATAGTTGTGTAGAACTTCATTATGCTTCACTGTGCAGACTCTACAGAAGATTGTCCACTTTTGTTTGGACCTTGTTTGTATTACAGACATAAAAATCTCAATATACAAATGTTACATTATTAGAAACACCTCTTTTATAAAACATACTGAACCAAATTGACAGCTAAATCTGCACAGTTGATCAGTGGGTACTGTGCTAATGTAATTTCTATTGCTAGAGTAAAATACCGTGGTAAAGAGGAACTCTAAAGAGAAATTGGTTTATTGGGCTTACAATTCCAGCTTATAGCCATCATTGCAGGAACTCCAGCAGCTTGTCAGATCATATCCCCAGTTAGAAACACAGAGAGAATAAGTACAGCCTTGCATGCTGTTTCCTTAGTACCCCTGCCCAGGGAATGATGCAGCCCAGAGTAGGCTGGATAAGTTAGCAATCACAATTCCCACAAACATGTCCGAAGCCCAGCCTGATCTAGGCTATCTCCAACTGAGAATCCCTTCTCAGCGACATAAGATATGTGAAGCTGACATGTAAAACCATCCACAGGTACCAAGTCATACTTGGGAATGAAAGTTCTGATGGACCATTGCACAGGGGGTAACTGTGGGTCACAGAGGAATATGCTATTTTTTTAAGTTAGAGGAAAAAGCTTTATATACTTTTACCATTTTTAAAAAGGGGGAAATGTGGACTAGAGAGAGAGATAGGTGGTTGAGGATCCCATTTCCATTTCCAGTACCCACGTTGGGTGGCTCTTTGGGAAGAGTATAATGTGGAAGTAAACTGGAATAGAATTTGACTGCCACAAATGTTTCCCTCTGTCTTGGAATAGCCACACACCTAAAACTGCTGTACCACTATGTTCTTCCTTTATCTCTTGTACTGCCTTTATTATTTCTTATAAGTCAGTTTAGAGGCTAAAGTTGACTTCTATTCAGCTGCTCCTGAGCATAGAGCAAGACAATAAAGTGTTATGCTAGAGACACAGACTGGAGGAAAACTGTCGTCTGTAGCTTCTTCTGAGACAAGAAGAGTATAAAAATGACATGTGCTCCTTCAGTCATGAACACATGTTTCACTCAGAACTATTCAGTAGTAACTGTGTAGTTAACACTAGAAATGCTGGACTCCATGTGCATAACAGTTCCTTGTTTATGAACACCTAAGACAGTAAAGAGGGTCATAATCTTCAGAAACCAGTATATCCCAATTGTCAACTGAAAGTAAATAAAAAAATATTTTTGTTGCTTACACATAACATAGTAAAGGCAGTGGTGCATAGCTGCTCTTCAATTTGCAAAGTTGTATCCGTAAGATGAAAATATCAGGGTTGGAGTGGTCGTGAGCAGTTACAAGCACTTGCTGCTCTTGCAGAGGACCCGAGGGTTTGGTTGCCAGCACTCACATGGTGGCTCACAACCATCTACAGCTCCAGTCCCAGGGAATCTGACACCTTTTCCTGACCACTGTGGGCACCGGGTACATATATATACATACATACAGAACACTCATACAAATAAAATAAAATAAAACATAAATATTTTGAAAAGTAACAATCAAATGTAAATCAAATTATATTTAATTCACCTAACCTATCAAATCTCATAGCATAGCAACTCAGTACACTGCAGAGTGTGAGTGGCGTCCTTGTGATTGCATGGCTTACAGGCAGGTGTGCTCAGCATTACGGATAACATGCCACATACTGAGTCCAGGAAAAATCAAAGTTCCAAACTAGAACTATGACCTTTGCACCATCTCAGATCAAAATATCCTCAGTCAAAGCACTGTAGCTTGGGTTCTGTCAGTATATACCAGCTTCCTCAGACGCTCTAAAATAACTGGGGAAGTAAACATTTAATTACATGCAGAATTTGCTTGCTGCCGTTAAGATAATGTGTAGTTTCTCATTTTGTTGTCTTTGCTCTTCCTAACATGTTGAAATTAAATCTAAGATGGCTCCACCTGAACTTTAAATCCCTTGTTATATTTTGAAATATTAATGGTGATGAACTTAAAAAAATAAGACCTATATACTGTCTTCAAATATCTTTGTAGCAAGAAGGAATGCCATATTGATTTTGATGATATCAATACTCCAATTACTTACATTTAATCTCTGAGTTCAAGTAAAATAACTACCAAGATTCTACATTGAGGTTTTTTATATTATTTTTCCATGTATGGGTGTTTTGCCTGCATGTATGTATGTGCACCAGTTGTGTGCCTGGTGCCTCAAAGGTCAGAAGAGGGCATTGGCTCCCTGGATCAGATGGTTGTGAACCACCATGTGGGTGCTGGGGATAGATTAAATCCAGGTCCTCTGCAAGAGCAACAAGTGCTCTTAACCACTGAGCCAACTCTCTAGCCTTGTACATTGAGTTTTATTGTGGTTGAAAGACATACACAGTCCTCAAGAGTCTGCAAACAGAGTGCATGGCAGCTTATTCTGCTTCCCTTATAGTTTCTGTATGGTATAGTCTCAGACTTTTCATGTGACCAATGATTGCAAAGAACAATTTGATTTTTAACAACAAAAAGAAAACTTTATTTTTGGCTTGATATAAATTTCAGAGGTTTCTATCCATAATCTTGGCTCCACTGATTGTAAACCAATACTGAGGCAGATATCACAGTGTACCAGAAATGGAGAATACAAGATAGAGAGCACCAAGACACACCCGCGGTGATCTAGTTCTTCTAGCCTGACCTTACCTACCAAAGTTTCCAGAGCCTGCTAAAATAGTGCCGTTACTAAGAACAAAACTTTCCAGAATGTGCCTGTGTGGGACATTTCATATTCAAACTGTACGATTTTGCCCCTGGACTCCAAAGACCACACAAACTGTTTTTAGTCCATCTAAAACACAAAAGTGTGTTTAGTCCATCTCTAAGAATTTCCATAGCCTTAACACTTGCAACATTGTCCAAAACTTAGGTCAACAGTTTCTTCTAATACTCCAGGCAGGCTCTGTGGATAGCAGTCAGTTGGTAGCGTGCCTGCATGTGATGGACATGCGTAGCATCTAACAGCAGTGAACTCCACTTCTCTGGCACTAGTCTCTTCTGGGTCATACTTTTTGTCAATATGGGGAAATATCCTCCACGTAGATGGAGGAAGGACATATTTTGGCTCTTCCATATTCAGCCTGGCTCTGTTGTTCCTGCACAGACCGTTCACCTCATGGTGAATGGGAACAGAAAACGAGAAAGGGGACCCTGTGACAAAATGTACCCTAAAAATCCCTAGTAACCTAACCTCTTTTCAATCAGGCGTCACCTTCCAAAGTTTGCAGAGCCTCCCAAAATAGTGCCACAAACTGGAGACCTTCAACAGAAAGCCTGAGAGGGAAGAGAGCTCATATCCAAACCATAGCATAATCTTAGGTATTTCCTTAATGTTTTTAAAAATACTCTGAGAATAATCTGACGGCCTCAGTGGACTGCTGAAAGAGCACATGACGTGGATGCATGAAAATAGTTAAACACCTCCGCTGCTGTCTCTAATCCCAGTGCTTGAGAAAATAGTTAAACACCTCCGCTGCTGTCTCTAATCCCAGTGCTTGAGAAGTCAGGCTAGGAGAATCATAAATCGTAGGGCCGCGTGGGCTACACAGCTGCCCCTGTCTAAGGAAATGAACTTCTGCGTTACAGTCATGTTGTTTTACTTGTGACAAACGCTTATAAGAATTTCTTTAATTACATCTAATCCTCTTTTTGTTGTTGTTTGTTGTTGTTCACGGTGCTGGGGACCAAAACTAGGGCCTTGAGCTTGCTGGACAAGTATTTGACCCCTTAGCTAAGGCCTGGGCTTCTTTGTCTTCTGCATCCTAAGCTAATACTTTGATCCTTCACAGCGCACAGGGGAAGTTGTTCAAACGATAGAAGCAATGATAGAGGCCACTGATGAGAAAGAATAGCAAACACATGTGAACAGTGGCTCACTGTGATGAGTAAGGGCAGAGTCCACAACAGACACTCCAGCAAATGGAGCTTTCTGTGTTCAACAGTAATCGTTACAGTTAACAAGTCAAATTTGGTGTCTGTTGTGTGATGGCAATTGGCTTGTAGTCCAAGGACTCGGGCTAAGGCAGGAGGATTGTGTGCTCAGCATTCACCCAAGCTACATAACTAGTGTCTCAAAGATACCCTTGATAGTATTAGAAAGAATGAAATCCTGTTACTTGTGACATGTGAAGTAACCCAGGCCCAAACCTGAGGACAACAGGGTGTCACTCTGGGAGCTAAGAAGGCAGAGTGGTGGTCACCAGCCTTGGGCTAAGTGCGTTAAGGAGCTGTTAATGGTACCCGGTGATGGCAGGAGAGAGACTACTGTACATGACAGTCACGGACTATACAAACCTGAGGACGACATGGTGTCACTCTGGGGAGCTAAGAAGGCAGAGTGGTGGTCACCAGCCTTGGGCTAAGTGGGTTAAGGAGCTGTTAATGGTACCCGGTGATGGCAGGAGAGAGACTACTGTACATGACAGTCACGGACTATACAAACCTGAGGACGACATGGTGTCACTCTGGGGAGCTAAGAAGGCAGAGTGGTGGTCACCAGCCTTGGGCTAAGTGGGTTAAGGAGCTGTTAATGGTACCCGGTGATGGCAGGAGAGAGACTACTGTACATGACAGTCACGGACTATACAAACCTGAGGACGACAAGGTGTCACTCTGGGGAGCTAAGAAGGCAGAGTGGTGGTCACCAGCCTTGGGCTAAGTGGGTTAAGGAGCTGTTAATGGTACCCGGTGATGGCAGGAGAGAGACTACTGTACATGACAGTCACGGACTATACAAACCTGAGGACGACATGGTGTCACTCTGGGGAGCTAAGAAGGCAGAGTGGTGGTCACCAGCCTTGGGCTAAGTGGGTTAAGGAGTTGTTAATGGTACCCGGTGATGGCAGGAGAGAGACTACTGTACATGACAGTCACGGACTATACAAACCTGAGGACGACATGGTGTCACTCTGGGAGCTAAGAAGGCAGAGTGGTGGTCACCAGCCTTGGGCTAAGTGGGTTAAGGAGTTGTTAATGGTACCCGGTGATGGCAGGAGAGAGACTACTGTACATGACAGTCACGGACTATACAAACCTGAGGACGACATGGTGTCACTCTGGGAGCTAAGAAGGCAGAGTGGTGGTCACCAGCCTTGGGCTAAGTGGGTTAAGGAGCTGTTAATGGTACCCGGTGATGGCAGGAGAGAGACTACTGTACATGACAGTCACGGACTATACAAACCTGAGGACGACATGGTGTCACTCTGGGGAGCTAAGAAGGCAGAGTGGTGGTCACCAGCCTTGGGCTAAGTGGGTTAAGGAGTTGTTAATGGTACCCGGTGATGGCAGGAGAGAGACTACTGTACATGACAGTCACGGACTATACACTCAAGAAGCTAAAAGTCAATATTTTGAAAGTTTTTACCACAAAGAAATGTTAACTCTTAGAGAAGATAAATGTGCTCAAACTAACTTAAACATTACATAGTGCATGAAAAATCACAAGAGATTAATACATACAATTTTCATTGTTCATGTGATGTTTAAAAATAAATTTTATTTTGGTTGTGAACCTAGCCTTTCTCTTCAGTCATCTCTTCAGCCCAAAAATACATTTTAAAAATTTAGTACTTCATAGGACTCTCATGCTTTTGAAATTTTAGATTTTTTGATCCATCTTTATATAGTAAGTCATAAGATACAAGCTTAACTTAGAAAGAATGTACACAAGAATTGATCTTATATGACTAAGTATATATCTAGGTACCTCTGGGGGTTTTTTTGTCTCAAAGCACTGTTTTTAATAACTTTTTCATTTCCCGGGATTTCTAGTAAACTAATCTCTGACATTGACTTTAATCAAGGGACATAACAGTTTTTATGATCAGTACTTATTTCCTCAACTCAGAGCTTCCTTAGTTCATTCTTCTCTGACAGCTGTACCATAAGCTGGGCGGCTTAAGCAACACGTGTTGATTTCTCAGTTTTGGAAGCTGGGAAATGCAGGTGCCTGAGATGCAAGTGTCTGTCTTCTCCTTGTAACCTTACACAGTGGTTCCCAACCTTCCTATGCTATAACACCTTGATACAGCCGTGCTGTGGTGACCCAACCATAAAATTATTTCATGGCTACTTTATAATGATAACTTTGCTACTGTTCTGAATCGCAATATAAATATCTGATATGCAGAATATCCAATGTGCAGGATAACCGATATGCGGGATATCTTATATTCAGAATATCTGACATGTGGGATATCCCATGTGCGGGATATCTGACATGCCACTTCCAAAGGGTCACAACCCACAGGTTGAGAAGCTGCTTACAAGATAGAAGAAAGGAAGGAATGAAAGCAAGCTCCCTTTTATTCTTCTTTTACATTTTTACATTTATTTGTTTATAATGCATGAGCATGTGTGAGTGCACACATTTTTAGATCTCAGAAGGAAGACGATGCACTACTTTCCTTTGTGTCTAGGCTATCTTTCTCAACATGATGAGTTCCAAGTTCCACACACATTGCTAATAACAGGATTTTATTATTTTAAAAGTACTTTTAATACTTCCAAGAATGTTTTTGAGACAGTATCTAATTATGTAGCTCAAGCTAGTCTTGAGCCTGCAGTCGTACACACATTTTTATTGTTATCTTTGTCTACTTTATAAGAGCACACTAAATCTTACTCCTGTCTAACTATAACTAAGCCCCCACTGACCAGCACCTCTCTATCCGTCCTTCTCCTGCTGTCGCTGTGACCAAGGAATCTTTAGGAGAAAGCATCTAACTGGGGGCTTGCTTACACTTTCAGAGTCTGTGGTCATCATGGCAGGGAGCACAGCAGCAGACAGGAGTGGGGTGGAGCAGCTCCTGGGAGCTGACGTCCTCACTCA
This sequence comes from Microtus obscurus, assembly GCA_963919715.1. Lineage (NCBI taxonomy): Eukaryota > Metazoa > Chordata > Mammalia > Rodentia > Cricetidae > Microtus > Microtus obscurus. The sequence goes on from CAWTZC010000381.1 coordinate 3,457,720, forward strand.
CTCACTGGAGACCAGATCTTACTTATGAGCCATGAGAAAGATCACACCAACTCTTCCAAGTTGGTGACCACCATTCTACCCGCAACTCCTGTGGGACTTGGCCTGTAGAATATAAATGTATGACCTTTGGATTAACACACTGTCAGGATAATTCTTCTTCTTCAAGCCTAATATGAAGTATGTATTGAGTGTATTTCTGGGTTTTGCTAATCTGTTTTTAGTTTAATGTGGATTATTGGATCAAACACCTATGGGCTATTCTAATACTGGATGTACTATAAATTCTTACTATCCAGAATAACTGTCTGAGGTGGAAGAGCAGTAAAAATTAAAATTAGTTATTAGTTAGATACAACTGAAAGCAGTCATATTAAGTGAATTTGGCAATTTTAGAAAGACAGATACTTTGTCTTCTCTCATTTGTAGTTCCTAGATTTTATGCAGATACATAAAAGCATGTATGTTTGTATGATATAAAATGAAAGTAGACCTGTTTAAACAGATGGGACTAACATTAGAGTGGAGGGTTGAGAATTAAAGAAGAAATGGGGCTATAAGTGGGAATATGTTCAACAATATTACATACAGATGCAAAAGTTAAATAAAAGAAATTCTTGTTAACCACTGTGGAGTATTATATATGAGCTGATGAGACAGTCTGATTTTAAGCACCTTTCGGAGGATGTCTACCTATCATATAGTACATCTGTTTTTTCATGTGGAATTATGAGCATTTTCTCTGCATTCTGACTCTATCGTTTCTTCTAATTGGACATTCTCTTTTTTGTTTGCTAACCCTTAAAACCCAGACCACGTGAATGAGCCCCTTACCTTTCATAGCATAAGATTGAGTTTATGAAACCATAATCCCTTACAGAATATTTTTCTAAACATTTTTTAAAATGTCTTCCTCGACTTTGAAGATGCGAGTAAGCAGTGGGATTTTATATTATATCACATACTCCACTAACTTTTTAACTTCACCTGCCTTGGAAAAGCGTGGAGATGGGAGGCGAGGCTTTCCTTCATTCCAAATGGACATCTCCTTTAGTATTGTCAGGTCAAAGCACGACTGCTCCCAGATCCCAGGAAATGCCTCGAACCCCAGACAGCAGCAAATGCTGTGTATGCACAAACACTAGTCTGCTAACAACTAATACAGAGCTCAGCCGTGGGATGAGTGTGATGGGGAAGGGATGAGCAATTTAAAACAGTCAGATTGCTTGTTTCTGGATTTTTTTCCATTAGTGACTTTTGGGCCACTGTAAACTACATGTAATAAAACCTTGCAAAGGGAGACTTGAGATGAGGTGGAAATGTCAGTGTGCACCTGTGTTGGTTACCTGTCTCGTTACTGCAACAAAGTACCTGACAAAGCTTGTCAAGGAAGAAGGGCTTTATTTTGTTTCACTGTTTAGAGTTCATCACTGCAGATTCCATGGTGACTTAACAGCCAGAGCTTGAAGCATACACAGTCAGGATGGGGAGGGACGCCTGCTAGTGCTCAGCTTCCTTCTGTTTTATTCAGTCCAGGACTACAACCCCTGGAATGGGCCACCCAAACTGCCTGCTATTATTCTAATCTAGATGGCCCCAGACAAATCCCAGCAGAAGCTCGTCTTCCAGATCCTGTGAAAGTGACAATATAACCATAACAGATCTATCTCTTGTCACCGTCACGGCTGCCCTGTTTGGGTGTTTTTCATCATCTTGACACACGCTAGTATTTTCTGAAGAAAACACAATGGAGAAAATGCCTCCATAGAGTGGCCTATATCTAGGCAAGCCTGTGGAAAGTTTCTTAATTAGGGGTTGAAAGAGAGTGGCCTGTAGGCACGCCTGTGGAGCATTTTCTTAATTAGTGGTTGATGTGGAGGGTATAGCCCATTGTAGGTGGTGCCTTGGGCTATATTAGAAAGTGGTCTTTGGTTGTGAAAGAAAGCAAGCTAAGCAAGCCATGAGGAGGGAGACAGCAAAGTATCCCTCAAGGGCCTCTGCATCAGCTCCTGCCTCCCAAGTCCCCGCCCTGCTGGAGTGGGACCTGAGAGTTATAGGCAAAAATAAATCTCTGCTCCTGGTGTTTTGTCACAGCTGTCGAGACAACTGCCAAGCATATATCACTTTCAAACCAAGTCTTCCACTCATCCGCATAGACTAGTGCCCATCTCATAATGCAAAATGTATTCACTCCGACTTCAGAAATCCCCGTAGTCTTTAACAGTTCCAAAACTGATATCCAGTTGAAGTACAGAGTCTCTTCTGAGACTCAATCTCTTTTTTTAACTTCATTCAAATAGTAAGTTACATACTTCCAGTATTCAATGATATAGAGTAAATAAATATTCCCATCCCAAAAGAGAAGAATGGGGATATAGCTAAGAAGAGATCAGATCAAAGCAAAACCAAAAAGCTGAGCAGGTAAAACACCAAATCCTTAAGCTCCATGTCCATCATCTGGAGCGCCCCATCACTAGGCCCTTCCTGCCACTCCCGCTCAGCTGCTCTTGGGCTGGCTTATTACCTTCACAGTTCCACATAGCAGCCTAACAGTCTCTTTGCAAGAACTCCGACCTTGCATACGGTGCCTGGCCTTAGTGGCACTCAGAAACTAGGGAAAAAAACCCTGTAACCTCTCCCCTGAATCTTAAATCTTTTCATTCCTGCAAAAACCAATGCCACAAAATAATGCCAGCTCCAGCTGCCAGATTGGGTTGGAACCCAGCACCCTTGGCTTATGGCTGTAGCAGTGGCTGTGTGCCTTGGTGGATGAACCTGCAGAATCCGTTTTTTGTTGTGTGGTTGTCTGTCTGAAGTAGGGATCTTCTGCGGCACTCTCTGTTCAGGTTTCTCCTCTCTCATAGTTTGTGTTCTCACGTTTCATTTGATGAATGCAGTCTTGCCTTCAACTCTCCTTTCTTGTCCTATTGAGGAATAATGTTTCTGTTTAAAAATTATAGATGTTTTCTCCTCTGCATTCTCCAAGTCCACATTTTTAAACTTGCTCACACAAGTTCATTTTTTAAGTTTTTTTACTGTCTCACTACAGATATGAATAAGAGCATTGAAAAGTAGCCATGTCACAGGCTGAACGATACATAAACTCACCTCTCTGTCTGACATGAAGTAGCCATGTCACAGGCTGAATGATACATAAACTCACCTCTCTGTCTGACATGAAGTAGCCATGTCACAGGCTGAACGATACATAAACTCACCTCTCTGTCTGACATGAAGTAGATGTGAAAGGGGAGGGCAAAATGTGTTCAGTGTGTATTGTACACTTGTGTGGACACCATACCTTCATGTACAGTGAATATGCACGATGAAAACAGTGTTCCATTGAAAGAAAATCAGAAGGCAGCTTGCCCATGGGAAGACCAAACTGCATGTTAAGCAAAATGGTGAACTTTGCCTCACAGTGTATTTAAGGTCTTACGGAAATGCTTCATTTTAAAAGTAGAAGCAAAAAGAGAGACCCTGTTTCAAAAACATACAGTAAAAGTTGAAGTAAAAAGAACATTTAGGTCAAATAAAAGGCTTCAACATACAATATTTTAAAAATACTAATAGAAGATATGATGAAAGGAACAAGAAATTTAAAAGCAATAAAATAATATTAGAGAAAAAAACATACTGAAACAGCTTTTGTCTAGAAGTCGTCTAATACTGGATCCTGCCAGGTGAAAGGGTCAGTCAGCTGAAGTTGGGGTCCTTCTGTTTCATGCTGTTGAGATTGGTACTGCACCTAAAGTGTTCAAGGGCACATTGCCCAACAGTGGTGCTCTCGGGCCCCAGTTAGTGCTTCCAGCACAGCAACAACCGCGGAGCAGCATGCATGTGTGGGGGCTCCAGCACTCACTGGTAAACACTGTATGCCTGTCTAACAGTCCAACTCAAAGGGTGCTGTCTATGTTAACAGCCTCCTAGGCAGCCTTCTGCAAGATGCCTCTACACTTTCTGAAATGTGAGTTTTAATCCACCAGATAGAAGTTAATATTCTAGCTCCCTTGTAATCTGTGCTGACCTGATCCTGTCGTATATAATGAGCATTTACAGCGTGACACTAGATGAGGGAGTGTCCAGTGCAGATTGTAAGTTCTTGGAAAGCAAGACATGAGCAAGAGCTGGGTTCTCAATGTCTGCACTGCCAGCTTCTCCCTCCCTAGCAAACTAATTTCCTAAGTACCACCTTCTGCAAGCGAGTCTTTAGTAACTGTTTGTTATGTTCTGCACTCATCTATTCTTAATCTTTTTTCACTTCGGTCTTCCTGATCTGTATTTTCTCTTTACTTAACAGACAGTGTGGAGCATTCATTATTAAGACAATTTGGGCAGCTCTAGTCCAGCTCAACTGATTTCTTGTCCATTGATCCTTGTGTGACCAAGATCCAGCTTCAAGGAACCGGCTAGAAGCTGCCCGTTGTGAAACTTAGGGTTAGTTAATATCTCACCATACTTATTTATTCCATTATAAGCTGTCTGAATTTGATGAAATTTGCTTTTACTGCTGTTTTACAATTTTTAATTAGGTAAATGTGGCATTTGGCTTTTTATGTTAGTTAAATTGCAGTAACACTTTCTACATGTTTTATCCCTTCCATAAATAATAGCTATCCCAACACTAGTGAGGTGTCTTTCATTTCTACATGTTTTATCCCTTCCATAAATAATAGCTATCCCAACACTAGTGAGGTGTCTTTCATTTCTACATGTTTTATCCCTTCCATAAATAATAGCTATCCAAACACTAGTAAGGTCTTTCTTTTTCTCTGTTTTGTGTTACTTCTTTTAATCTCAGATTTTTCCACAGTTTGTTTTCTATCTTTGATACTTAAACATTTTGGATCGGAGTCATGTCTAGTCTAATAGAATTTGAATACTTGTGTAATGTACAGGCTGCAGTAGCTTTAGAAGTCCGGTTTGTCCATTTGCTTTGCTGGGTTACCACTTGCTATGCTTTCTCGAAAGTTTCTCATTTGTTACTGCTACTCATTAGTGTTTCTCCTGCCATGGTTTTCTGAATTTACATAGTAGTTCATATTTTATGATAACATCTCCCAGATACTAGAAAGAGCACCAACATGATCAAATTCTTGCTTTTCATCTAATTAATTTAACTATATTAAATTTTTTGTTTTAGATAAAAGTGTAACGTCATATATCATCATCCATTTGATACCAAAGTTTTTATATAATGTTAATACACCTAGAATTATTATAGAAGAAGGGCCCCCTTCTGACATTATCATCTACTATCCAGTGATTTTGTACTCTTAGAATGCTTTCCTCCTGTGTTTCATTGTTAGCAATACACACGACTACATACGATTAATTCTAAAAAGACAATTATTTTCATAAAATGTAAAATTATTTCTTACACCAAGAGAAAACTAGATTCTAGTTCCAGGGCCAACTTCCAGTATAAACTTGGAAAATAATAGAAGGATTCATTGTTTAAAAGGTAAAGAACAAGTCATATGTTTCTAATCAGGAAAATCTCTGTAGTAGGACGAGAAATGCCTCGTTTTGTGTTTACTCGCAGTTCTTCCCTGACTTGGGAATTTGAGAGCAGAAGGAGAAAAGTCTAATACTAGTGTGACCATGCTAACTTGCCCTTCCTCACCCGTGCCACCCAGAGCAGCCCATGCTTGGCCGCAGCAGCAGAAACAAAATGATCAGATCCCAGACTTTTTCCCATGAGTCAGATAGACGTTTTTCTTTTGAAAACATAATGAGTATGTCTGTCAGTCAAATGGTTCCCTGAGAATGGTAGGACCCCATGTCTATATACTGGCATACAAACGTCTTGTGCTCTAATTATTCTCAATTTTTAAAATTAAATAGACTAGTAAGTCCCATAATGAAATTTCAAAAGATTTCGTTCTGTAATTTAGAAAATAATATATTAACCAGTGATGTTAGAAATCTTTTTTAATATCACTGTTCCCCAGAACATAAAAGGTTACTGTTTGATTTTTAAAATGTTAAACATGATGCTAAACAAATCCTGGACTGTTAATAAAAATTAATGATGTATTATATTATTGGACAAAGAATTCTGATAATAATCCATACCCAGTGTGCTTCTTCTGCAGTTATATAAATGATAAGCATACATACATGTAAACATGTATATTATGTGTGTTCTTATATACATCATATACACATATGATTCATGCGTGTATACAGTCTTGAAGTTAGCTTTATTTTGAGAAATTAATAAAAACTTTGGAATTTATTGACAATTGAGTTATGGATAATATCATTTGTCCTTCTTGGCTTAGCTTGGTAAGCCAAATATGCTGCCTCTAAAAATAGAATGAGAGAGCAGAAATCACATTCCAAGTGAAACCCATTTATTAATTTCCATCTTTAGTATATCATCAACAGTTTTTTAAAGTAAACAAGTTGACTTGTTTAGTACTCATTGTGAAAAATCAGTCTGAAGAAATTCCACCTGAGATTCACTATTCAGATGGAGTGGGTACTGTAAACATATGTGTGTGCATTTACATGACTTGTTTTGCCAAAATCTAAGATGCAGTCGAGAGAAGGGGGTATTCAGATTTTAAAATTTATCTTGATGAGGTGATTTCTTCAGTTTGGAATGGAGTCACACTCAAAATTCTTTGTATATTTCCCAAAAATTGTACTTGGGTAATATCAAAATTCAGAATTAAAGGCCTGGAAACAACATTCAGAAGACTGCAAATTCAACTTTATCATATCTCAGTGTTCCATTGCTACTATTAAATAGATTTTAACTTGTAGTCCTATACCTTTGACTAAAACGTATTCTGAAGTCTCACTAGATGTAAAAGAGGCAAAGGAAGGCTGGAGAGATCCTCAGTTAGGAAAGCACTTGCCATGAAGTCAGGAGGAGTTGAGTTCAGTTCCCACAAGTCATATAAGACAGCTCTGCATGGTGACTCACACCATAATCTCAGTGCTGGAAAGACAGCAATTCCTGGGGCTCATTGGCCAGTCAGCACAGCCTACCCAGCCATTGCCAAGTCATGGTAGAGACCCTGTCTCAAAAAGCAAGGTACGTGGCACCTGAGTTTGACCTCCACACAGAAGTGCATGCAGCTACACTCAAGTGCTCATGTTTTTTCAAACACACACACACACACACACACACACACACCAGAGACAAAGGGAAAGTTTTTGCCCAAAGGGTAGATATGACTCATACTCACAATGCAGGCATGGTGGTACATTTGTTCCTTCAGTTTCAGCACTCAGGAGGCAGTGACAGATGGATCTCGGAATTCAGGGTCAACCTGGTCTACATACAGTTTCAGGTCAGCAAGAGTTACACAGTGAGACCTTGTCACAAAATTAAAACCAAATAAAATAATAGTAATACTCATGTTTGTGCTGGCTCTCCACTTATGTGCCTTCATTGCTGTGCATGCGTTCCTAGAGGTGTGCTGGCCAGCGTCCATCCTTCCTGTTGAACCTGTTTGCCGGTTCCCACCCGCAGTGGGCGCTCTTTAGTGCACCTGCAGCATCTGTTGGACTGCTTCCATGGGCGCACAGATTTGACTTTGTACATTTTGTCACTCAACATCACTGGCTTTACATTGCCAATTCTCGCAAGTTTTGTTTTCTACCTACGAGTCTCATGATTATTTGTCTAGGTTCTGCATATATGAGATAGCAGACATAAATTTCCTAATAATGAAATAAGCAAGTATATATTTCCAATTTTATTTTTTATACATCCTGATTAACGGAGTAAAGTAATATAATGCCAAGCTTGACTGTTTTAACTGAAATACATAGTAATAGATTGTATAGTTAAACATTTCATGTAAGGCATCCCACTAGTAAGTGGTTACGTTTTACATATTTAGTTTTAAAACATGTAATCTGCAAATTTTCCATCTGTTTGTTGGTCATTTATTCATATGGTAATGTATTTTGTAATAAACAGAAAGTACAATGAGTTTATTTCTATCTTTACTATATCATCAACAGCTTTTTATGTTGATATGACAATAGTTTTTTTAAGGAAACTACTGTCTTAACCACATTTTGGATCCAAATGTGTAACTAGCAGAAATAATTGTCATTTGGTATTTGTGATGGTCAGTTTAGTTGTGAGCCTGACAGGATCTTGAGTCACTGAAGAGACAGCCTCTGGGCACGTGTGTGCATGATTACCAGGGTTAACTGAAGTGAGGTGTTCCTCACAGTCACCCGAGGTCCTGGATGAGCTGCGAGGAGAAGCTGGCTGGGCAGCAGCATTCGTGTCTCTGCTTTCTGACTGGACCCAGGTGCCCCTGTGCCCACCCTAGCCTCTTCCTGCCCCGGGTCTCTGTTGCTAGGCATTTTTGTCACACTGCTAAGGAACTGGTGGAAAGTTGCACGGAGCAATTGGGGCCTTTGGAATAGTTGGCAAGAGAAACATGGAACTTTGAGGGGAGCCCTAGAGTGCTGTCTGGTAGGGACTGAGAGACTGGAATGCCAAGAGAAGCAGAGATGGGAGACATGACCAAGCTCCCATTCCAGAAGGAACAAAAACTAAGGTGCTCGAGCTGTCCCCTGTGACAACTGATCTGTGTTCTGCCCTGCAGAGAGAGAGCATGAGTGAGGCAGACCTTAAAAGTAACGGGCTAGCGTTCACACTGTGGAATAGCTACTGCTCACCGCTTTTGTCCAGGCCTACAAAGAAAAGGGACAAAGAGATTTTAGGTACTGGCATAATTATGAAAGAGATAGTTCCAATAAAGCAAAATCTGTTGCCTAGGAAACAACAGGAAAGGTACCCAGAGGGGGAGACCACACCTAATAAAGGTCCCATTTTGTGAAAATGCAGATTCACTTCAAAGGAGAATGCCACTCAAGGGTTCCCTAGAACATCTTACCTGTATAGCTCCATGAAACCTCTCACTAAAGATAATAGTGCTCAAAAGTATTTTCATGTCTGTCACATACACATTGTTATCCTGCTTTCATTCTCAAGTAAAAATGAAAACTTTAAAAATGTAATTCATCAGCTGGGCGGTGGTGGCACACACCTTTAGTCCCAGCACTCGGGAGGCAGAGGCAGGCGGATCTCTGTGAGTTCGAGGCCAGCCTGGTCTACAAGAGCTAGTTCCAGGACAGGCTCAGTGGCTACAGAGAAACCCTGTCTCGAAAATCAAAAAACATGTAGTTCATCATAATTAATTGTCAGAGTTTTGCTCCAGTCTTGTCATAATACAAATGACATTTAAATCTAGTGGGGATCCCATCCAGGTCTGTACATAGGGCAGTAGATAAAAAAATTCTAGTAACTATAGTTCCAGATTTGGAAATTTCTTAGAAACAGGAGAGCACAAGAGTCTTCCTGCATTTCAGAGTCCCAGGGACAGGCGCAGAGCGTGTGCCTGTCATCCGCTAGACAGCCCACACTGTTGCCTGACAGGAAGTCAGTGTGGGGACAGACGGTTTACTTAAAGGAATACTGCTTAAACGTAACTAATTCATACTGAGGAATGTCGTTCTGGGCTGTCACTTTTTTCTTTCTTCCACTTGTAAATTCACCGGTGCTCTTAAAGCACAACCACAGTTGTACACAGTAGTCCTAATAATAATATAGTTTGAAAATATAGAAAAGCAAACCATGATCGTTTTCACTTGAGCCTCTTAATCCTTCAGTTAATCTTGTTTTGTGTCATAGACACTTGAGAGACAGGTGTGAAAGGTCGACAGTGGGTAGGAAGTTACTTGTGACTACATCTGAAAAGTCGGGTGGATTAGAAAGCATATGATAGCGCATTGCTGTTTCCTTAAGATTTCATAGATTTCAACTCTAGAGAATAAGGAGATGAAAACATCTGACATTTGTAGTTAATGAAATTTAGGGTTATTGTAATCTGTGAATTGCTTTAGTATTTTCTCTGTTGAATGGGATTTGAATTAACCAGTAGTTGAATTCCAGATAGTATTTTGGATAACCACTTGAATCATTCTGTTGTAGTGGTGGTGGTGGTGGTGGCTTTGGTTTTTTCAAGACAGGTTTCTGTGTAGCCCTGGCTGTCCTGGAACTCACTCTGTAGACCAGACTGGCCTCTAACTCAGAGATCCACCTGCCTCCTCTTAAGGGATTAAAAACGTGCACTAGCACCACCCAGCTCATTCCTGGTTTTGGTTTGTTAGTTTTTTTAATACAGTTGGATAATGTGGACTGTCTGAATAATTGTTTGTTTTATCACTCTTACAGAGTTGTTTCTGTGTGTACATATGTAAAATAGAAAAGGGACACTGATTAGAACTATATTACAATGTTAATAATGTCATTACTAACAACGATGTGCACTAGAAATCCGATAACCAGTGCTAGGTTTATAGATGGAATTAACAGGTGGGTTTGGAGGTTCATGTCACACCTCATCCTGTTCCCTGTGTGAAATCATCAGACATGCAACCTCAGATTTGTGGACCAGAGTTTGTGGATCTGTTTCTAACCGAAGGAAACTGACCAAAATCTGATTTGTAAAATACAAAATTTAATTCCTTGTTAATATTAGTTCTTTCCACATAAGTAAAGTTACTATATTTCCGTCTTTATTGATGGGGGAGTTACGATAGGATGTCAAGTAGCCCAGACAGGCCAAGACCTCATTTAGCTGCAAATGACCTTGAATGACCCTTGTGCCTCCAGTAGACTGTCGGGATGACTCACCACACCTGGCTTTTAACTCCACGGCTGTTTTAAAATAACAATAAAGAACATAAAGTCTCTCCTCACCTTCAGTGCACCAGGCGCCTTGGCTGGCACTGGTGTGCAGTGTGACGGCCATGTTTTCTGAGACATGCTAAAGAGAAGACACTCTTGAGTTTACTGATAAGACTTTGAAAAGGGTGTATAGTTGAGTGGGTAGCAAGGACCTAGAGAGTTAGGGGCTGAGAAAAGAGTAATCAGAATATATTATATGAAAATTTTTTCAATTAAAGAAAAGATATCTTAACCCCTAAAATGTATTGATGGTAAAAATAGATTTAACTCTGAACCTGGAATATGATAAAACGGAGACCATACAACTCATTTACTTTATTCTGAACCTGGAATATGATAAAACGGAGACCATACAACCCGTTTACTTTATTCAGAACCTGGAATATGATAAAATGGAGACCATGTGTGCTCTTTTAATAACTCGTGCTTAGGGACTGTCAAGTTTCATTATGAGTCTTTGGACTGTCATGACCCAGAAGCAAATCCCTTTGTTCTCCTGAGCCTTGCTCCACCTTCATCATGAGCAGCAGATGGGACTTGATTTTCATCATCTTCATAGACAGGAAGGCCATGGGGTTGGAGAGATGGCTCAGCAGGTAAGAGCACGTATTCCTCTTGTAGAGAGGGCCCAGGTTTTCCAGCACCGTATCCGGGAGCTCTCCCTGTAAGTCCAGTCCCAGGAGACACAACGGCCTCTGCTGGCTTTTGTGGACACTGCGTGCACGTGGGGCACATGAAGGCAAGAAGGACACATGCCGACATGGAAATTACAATTTTTATTCCGTGTGGTATTTGGGGTACATGGTACTTTGACTGCATATAATGTACCACACGCCAGCCTTGTGCCTGTGGAGGCCAAAAAGGGGCATCGGGTCTGCTGAAACTGTATGAGGGGGCTGGGAATTGAACCTGGGTCCTCTGGAAGAGCAGTCTGTGATCTTAACTGCCGAGCCATCTCTCCAGCCTCAAAGGGAAGTGAAGTTTAAAAACAAGCCACAACCTTTAGCCTGTAGGCAAGGTCTTGTCACGTCCTCTCTGTGGAACCACAACCGTTGACCTGTGGATCAGGTCTTGTCAAATTCTGCTTCCACTCCTCCTGGTAGTAGCTTGTTCATCCTCTTCCAAAGTTTGTTTTTGTTTTACTGGGGATTTTAATTAGATTGTTATTTGAAACAGTCTGCACATAGCTAAGGTGGACCTTGTAAACTTTGTGATCCTCGTGTCTCTACCTTCTGGATACTGGAATTACAGTTGTGTGCCACCACAGCCAATCTCATGTGATGCAGAGGATCAAACCCACGGTGTGATACATGAAAGAGAACACAAAAATAGCTAAAGTTGTTTAATTTTTAATTTTTCATATTAATAAATTTAAATCATCATTCAAAAAGGAAGTTGATAAAACTTCAGCTCTTCCATGGATATTTCAGTATATGAGCATATTACAAACTATATGTATGGGTTTTATGTGTGCAGGTTCAATCAACTACAAATCAAAAATGCTTTAATTGTATCTGTTCTCAGCATGATGTTTTTTCTTGATATCCTCTGAACAATACCATATTATAATCATTTATATAATATTTGCATTGTACTAAGTATTATAAGGAACCTAGAGATGGCTTAAGTGTACGAGATGTGCAAATTACATGCAAATACCATGCCTTTTTCCATAAGGACCTGATAGTAACCAGTTGCTTTACTTCTGGGGTCCTGAATCACTCATGAATTGAGGGAATACTAGAAATGTAACATTGAACTCAAAATCATGATCTGAAAGCAGACTGAGCCCCAAAGGCTGGGCTTAGACTTCTTTGACTTCATTATTCCCATCCTAACCGTTGCTAGAGTGCTATTTAAACTAACTAAATTATGTTTAGAGGAAAGCCTTTCTTCCCTGTTAGAAACCTAAAATTATAGAATTACAGCATGTAATAACGCAAATGAATCTTAGAAATCTAGCGTACTTTATTGTACATGACAAAATGGTTTATAACTATGAAATAGTTGTTTTGCTTTTAGAAGGCAAAAAGTTTTACTTCTACAGATGTGTAGCAAGCAGGCACACCCAGCCAAGGTTTTGTCATATAATATATTCTCATAGTTCCCCTTCCCTAACTCCTCCCAGATCTCCCCACCTCTCCCCCCACCCAAATCCACACCCTTTCCTGCTATTTCTCATTAGAAACCTAAAAGGCACCTAAAATAATAATAATTAGATAAAAATCCTACAAACCTGAATAGGACAAGACAAAACAGACAGAAAAACAATAAGCCAAAGAAAAAGCACAAGAAACAAATACAGAAGCAGAGACACAAGTTGGCAAACACAGAAGTCCCGTAAGAACACAAAACCAGAAACCACATATAAGCAAAAGTTCTGTAAGGTTGGGGGTGGGGCTGCCCTGCCACAGTAGTTTGAGAGAAACATTCTTCCAAAAGTACTATTGAGTTCATTCTGTCTGCCCTCTACTGCTGGGCATGGGGCCTATCCTTAATGGTGTTTTGTACTCCCAGTGAGATGCCATTGGAGAACTAGGTTTTCATTTGAGAAGGTTTATCAATTGGAGATAGGAGATACCATCCAGGTTAGGAACGGGGGTTTCTGTGCACTCCTCCTCTCAACACTGGGACCCCATAAGGCCCAGGCCTGGGGAGGGAATGCCTGTGTGTGCGGCCCCAGGCTCTGGAGTTCATATGCGTATTGGCCCCCCGCTGTGTTTCCTTGTGTTTCTAGCCTCTCTGGCTCTTACACTTTCTGCCTCCTCTCCTGCGGGGTTCCCAGAGCACCAAGGGGAGGGGTGATGGAGACATGACATCTAGGGCTGAGTGTCCCAAGGCCCTCACTCTCTGCACACTGTCCAGCTGTGGACCCCTGTATTTATTCCCCTCTACTGCAGGGGGAAGCGCCCCTGATGATGGCTGATCTGAGTAGAGAATGTCATAGGAATCCTGTTGCTATGTTCTTTAGCAGAACAGCAGTATTTGGATCTCCCCTGGGTCCCTGGCCTGTCTAGTCTCGGTTCTTGGCCACCCGAGCAGTGTCAGGATGGGCTCCATCTCCTCTGGAGTCAGGTAGGGTGGCTAGTCCCCAGCTGTGTGCCACCATTGCACCGGCACACATTGCATGTAGGACACCATCGTAGATGAGATGTGTTGGAGCTGGGTTAGTGTTTACCTTTTCCTTCGGTAGCATGCAGAGCACCTTCCAGCACCCTGGACAGTCGTCAGTAGGGGTGAAGGCTCTGTGAGGCACCAGCTCGACTTCCCCATGTTCAGCGAGTTTTGTTAAGAGTTGTCCTCAGCAGTGGGGCCTTACCATTAGTTTGTGGGAGTAATCAGTAGCCTTAGCAATTGACTGGGTTGTAGACCAACAACTCGATTAGATGTAACCCAGTCCCAGAACTGGAGTGTTTTTTGGCAACAAAAGACATCCAGTTGGGGCTCTGACTCCCCCATTTTTTGGCAATTCCATTTAGATCACTTACATATGTGCATATATTTTAAGAAGCTTCTACTGTGCTGTTTCCTTATGACCTCTCAAATAGCCCTGACTTTTAGCTGTCTGAATCCACTCCTCCTCCCTCCACTCTAGTAGCCCACATTCAGCCAGAACTCTTCTGTTTGCCCCTTCCTAGGGCAATCCAGTCCCCCACAGTCCTTACTCTAACCTCTATGGTCATGTGGATTGTAGCCGCCTTATCCAAGATAACTTATCAGCTCTAACATCCACATAGAGGTGAATACACACCATGTTTGTCTTTTGGACTTTGTTTTTTTCTAGCTACATCTATTTACCTATGAGTTTTATTATTTCACTGTTTCTTTCTTCAAAACAAAGTTTTCTCTGTGTAGCCATGGATGTCCTGGAATTTGCTCTATAAACCAGCGGGCCTAGACTCAGAGATCCGCCTGCTTCAGCTTCCAAAATTCTGGGATTAAAGACGTGCACCACCACACCCTGCTGGTTTCACTGTTTTGTTGTTGTTGTTGTTTGTTTGGTTTTGGTTTTTTGAGACAGGGTTTCTCTGTGGTTTTGGAGCCTGTCCTGGAACTAGCTCTGTAGACCAGGCTGGCCTCGAACTCACAGAGATCCGCCTGTCTCTGCCTCCCAAGTGCTGAGATTAAAGGCATGTGCTACTAATGCCCGGCTGGCTTCACTGTTAACTATTCCACATTTTCTTTGTCCATTCATTGTTGACTGGCGTGTTGGCTGTTTTCAGTTTCTGGTCTTTATGAGTAGAATCGTGAGTGAGCACGATTAACCAGGCATCTCTGAAGTAGAATGTAGAGCCCTTTGTTTTGTAAAAATCAGCTTTTAAAGTATCGTGCAAGTCAGCGTTCTAGGAGATACAAGAAACACATGGTAAGAAGAAAGGGCTTCTAAGGTAGCCCAGAAAATCTTCAGACAGCAAAAGATAGCACCATCCACTCTCTTGAGAACATAACACATTTCAAAATTTTTAAAACAAAATCCACCACCAAAATATTTTTCTGTCTTCCTCTCCATTTCTCTTGCTAGTATCTACAGTGCAGGCGTCCATCACTCTTTGAGCATGCTCTCTCCGTCTAGTTCTGTTATCTTAGTTCTGAGCTACAGCCCCTGCTCTGCTAGCTGGGAAACGGCCATTCAAGCCTGGTTTGTTACATCCTAGTGATAAGCACTAGACTCAACCATTTTTATGAAGATAAAATCTGATCTAACTCTAAATTAACTGTTTCTAATTGTGATGTGTGTGCGTGTGGTTATGGGCGTGTGAGTTGCAGGCACCTGCAGAGGCCAGAGATGGCAGATACCCTAGAGCTGGAGATGCAGGTGCTCGCGGGCCACCTAATGTGGGTGCTAGGAATCAAACTGTCCTCTGGAAGAGCAGTGCTTGGTGTCTAACCACTGAGACATCTCTCCAGCCCCAAATTTGATCTAATTCTAAGGTAAAGGTTGCTATCAAAATTGTCTTTGGTCTTCTGAACTCGAATATTTGTAAGAACTGCCTGAGCTACTATAGCCTAATGTCATTGGAATAAATTTTCTCATAATACTGATCTTTGATAAAAAGAATTCTTTAGCTTATTACAATACATCCTAACATTCTTTTCAAGCTGGAAGACTATTTTGTAATGTCACAGAGTATCTTAAAGTGTTAATAATAAACTAATTGCCCACTAAATCATGTTTAACCCTAGAAGCATCCAGATCCGTTACTGCACTTTGAAGTGACTCGCTGTCTGTGGATTGCCCCTGCGGCACGTGCCCTAGCACTGCCATGTTAGTTTCACTGGCAGGGCTGCTCAGAGCTCTAGTGATCAGTGGAGGCCGGGGTGTCTGTGTGCGGGATCATAGAACCTGAAACCACACAGGAGCATTTCCCTCTGGAGAAACTTGGCTTTTCAATCTCAGAAATTGTATCCATCCCTTAATTGTCTGTAGAGGAGCTCCTGGACTAGGTCTGTGCCCACATGAAGTTGGTTTAGGCTGGGCGCTTCTAAAGTTTCATTCAGTATGCCACAGACACTGCCTCCTCGGTGACTTTAGTCTTTAATCACAGTATCAAACGCCAGTCATTTAAAAGAGACAGAATGACTGACAAGAGTTCTAGGCAACAGGATCTGCCTTCCTTGGATGCTCTAAAGTGGGCCTTTTCGTATTTCCAGTGTCTCAAGCAGGGGGCTATCTCTAGCAGTCTTTATATTTTGCAGTAGATCAAATAAGTCACTTGTTGAAACAAAAGTTATTCATTAAATGATTTGCTTAACAGTAAGAATGTTTATCTGTAATATTTACTATGCTAATCATCTGTTGATTTTTCTCTTGATAGTGCCTTCTTGCCTTTAATATCTAATCATAAGCACATAATTTTTGTAAAAAATAAAAATAAACTTAACCAAAGTTTAGAGATGACCAAAGAAAGTATAAGATAATTTAGAAATCTCATTGAATATGGCAGTTCTCAGATCCTGATTTCTTTATAGCATAGGATGCCTCCCTGCCTAGCAGATTAGAAAGTTAGCCTACTCTTCATATGAGTATGTCCTGTCCTGAAAAACACTTTCCTCAGAATCCAGACCCAGGGCTGGGGCTGTATGTAGCTCAGTGGTAGACCAGGCTTGACTAGCTAGCACACACAAGGCTTGAACTAGATCCCCAGTGCTGTCTAAAAACAAATCCAGGCACAGTTAAATCTTATTTTTTTTTAATCTTTCCCTTAAGTAATTATAAAAATGAGAGCCATTAAAGTGCATTAAAACCTTAACTTTGTTTAAATCTCTCAATAGGAACCAAGGTTACATTCTGTGAGAAGAAGCTTTTCCCATCCTTCATCTGTGGCTTTGAAACCTCGATACTCTCGAAGCCCACACTTTCATCCTAGAAAAGATTTCAGAGCAGAGGATTCAGTTTCCACTCCACCTTCCTGTACTGATTTTGTTAAGTAGACTCTTGGATAACTGTTTTGTCCAGAATAGAAAATAGCTAGGCTTCTATGTGGTCTGGTAACAAATGAGGTTGAGGTTTGGGATATGCTTAAAGTTAAATGGTTTTGGTTTTTTTTTTTTTTAAGAATTTTTAAAATCTTAGTAGCCAGAATATGGGAGCTGCAGAGCTAAATCATGGTTTCCTTCACTAACTGAGACACTTAAGTAATACCGAGTTGTAAGCCATAACAAGCGGCGGTCTCTGAGACGGCTGTCTTCCAGCCCATCGTCTGGCTGACCTCACAGCTCCATCTCCATAAGTTCCAGATTCGCAGACAGAGCAACGCATATATAAAAACCCTTAGCAGCAGGCCATGTCTGTAATATGGTGTAATTTTTAAACTCCACCTTGTGAGGTGATGCACAAATCCTAGTTCTCACGCTGTTCTGGCTCACTAATTGTGTGTACTTTAGCTAAAGCAAAACATTCCAACTCGACTTACGTTACAGATTTTACACACATTGATATAAAAATCTGTTATAAAATATAAAATATCCACTAATCTGCCATATTATGGCCACTTACTGTGTAGTGGTTACTATGACCAAAATGACACTATCTTAAATGTTGTTTAAAATGATCTATTTCTGGCCCTCTTCCGTCATTCATACATGAAGTAGAATTGTTCACGGGGCACAGCACCTTAGGGAATATAAGTATTCATAATTACATCATGTCAGATTTGATACTGTCAGTATTTTATCTTTCATTCATTTGGTTCTTTGTGAGGCTTATAGGCTCTTAAAACATAAGAATTTACCCATAATACAATTTTATATTTAAATACAAAGAAGCTATGATTGCCTGCTGGTGTGGAATGAGAGAAGTTTCTAAAATTAAAAAATATGCCACAATAATTAAAATTTTAAATTAAAAAATTACTATCTTTTAAGTCAGTGCTGTTTACCAAATGTAACTTGTTTTAAAAAAATTATTCCTTTGATAGAAGCAAGTATTGGTAAAACAATAAAATTATATAAATCAGCAGTATTTTAATTGACTACATGGAAATTTATAACTTTAGCACAATACTTCTAAGAAATGCTAGAATTTCAGTACTTTAAATGTATATCTACTCCAAGAATTAATACTGTCTTGTACTTCTGCTGGGAAAGAGTAATTATAAATAAAAAGCTCTTGTAATATCAGATATCTTATAATATCAAAAGTTCTTATAATATTCTGTCTCGTAAAGGATGATGAATATACTCATGGATGTACATATATATTTGTGGTATGTAATTTAATATTTCTGGGCTAAAGTACGCATGTCTGAATAAAATGTGATGGTATTGTTTAGTAGATAGTATCTTCATACATCCTAAGGCTTTCCATCTTTTTTAAGACTATTTTCTTTTGCTAGTGTTACTTTGACAGTAACATGCTATATATATTGTTACCAGAGCCCTAGCCAAAATATCATGAAACAATATATTTAATACTCATCTTACCTGTTTTCAGTATATATTTTAATCCCATATTTATTATTCAAGCTTATTCAGTGACTAGCAGGCATTTTTTCCAAAAGCCTAAGAGTAATTGTATTTTGCATTTTAAAAAATTGAAAGTGAAATGTTTTGTTAACCAGTTTAGTTCAGGCAATTATGATCTCCTAAAGTATCCTGTGCTCCCGCATCATCTTCACTCAATTCTGTAAAGATTATATGTTATTATATTTCTCTCTGTACACTGTAAAGTGTAAAATGGAGGTAACATGAAAATATATTCATGTAATCTCTCAAAAGATACTATATGCTTAAGTTGTTAATACTTTGCTTATTTACAAATGTAGCAAAAGTAATTTTAAAAACTATGAAATATCAGTGTTTAAGCTTTCCACTTTCAAGGTCTTTTTATTGTTCTGAAACACCACTACATTAGCTAAAGGAGATGTCTAGTCAAACAATTGAGGTGAAATTTAATACAGTGTGTTCCTTGCTAATCAATATTAGGATCTTTTTTTTTCAGCACCAAAACAAACGAGGCTGTACTATCTACTCCCATAACACAGTAACAACATACAAAAATACACAAATTTTTTAAAGATAAGCATAAGTTCTCTCCCTTTGTAAAAAGGCAGGTGCTGATTAGTAAAGTTAACAGGAGTACTGTTCTTCTAGACGGTTTCAAACTGGGAACTGCTGCTGGTTAAATCACACTGCCCTGGTGTTAAAAAAGAGTGAACATACACGCAGCAGAGCCCTGTGTCTTGGCTACATATATGATATGTACAGAGTTTGCTTTAACTGTTGAGCTCGGACATACATACCTTTACATACTGAATACTTACACATCTACCTCAGCAAACTTACCAGTGATGGTTCTCAATAACTTGGTGTAACCTGACTAGCCCCCTCTCATTGCTTGGTTTTAAGTAGCGATTTTCACTATTATTCCTGTCTGTTCATCTGAAATCACAGTAGTTTCCTAATACATTTACATGAGCCACAGCTGTCAACTCATAATTGTAGTTCCCAAGCCTTCCAAGAGTCCTTAGAGACGAGGAACTGACATTTACAGGCGGTGTGTCAACAGGTCGTCCACTACCTACCGTGCTGACAGAGGGCTGCGATCAAGCAGGATCCTACAGAAGTTATTTCAATCCCAAAATTAAAATGAAGGTTTCTTGGCCTTTCTAGTTGACAAGGATTTTACAACATTTGATTTCTTAAAGTATATTTACATGAGAGCTGAGACCTATATAAAGATGGCTTCACCCCACTTTGACGTGAAACTCGTGTCTACAAAATAGCTACATTCCTTTCAAAATGTAAAGTTGAACACTCAGTATTTCTTTTTGCAGTTCACAATAGTTTCTAGTTTAAAGAGATGAGAACATCTTGACTATGCTATGAAATAAAAATTTATCAAGACTTATCCAGTAGGTGGCATTTAGATAATGGGTAATAACCACAGCCAAAAGGACCTGGTTTCTGCAGTCTGTTTAGGGAAGTTGTCATAAGAATAGTTGTCATAGAATTTAAACTGTTAGTAAGTAGATAAATCTTATTAATATGTTCACTTGTATTAAATTGTATATATGAAATAAAAAAAGTTCCAGTGTTTGTGGCCTCTACTAAATTCTCTAGCATTGTTACTACAATAGTTAATTCAAATAAAAATTAATATTGATGTTTGTCCAAACAAATGTGTAACGTATTAATTAGGAATATTATGTCATTTTGAAATACTTAGCCTAACAACTTTATAACATCATATTTTCATTTTCAGCATAGCTTCTTAAACTTTCTCCCTTTGTGACCCCCTTTTTATCCAAGAAATTTCTATGACTCTAGTATATACATAGAAGAATGTATACCAGCCAAACATTCACTGATGATAAGTCATATTTCAACAGCCCTTTGGTACACATATAACCTTACCATTTATTAAAGCCTGAAGCAAAGGTGTATACTAAAATGAACGTCCTTATTTATCTTTACATAAAGAATTAATTAAGTCAACAAGATGTCTCTGTGCAACCCTGGCAACCTGAATCCAATCTCGAGAAGCCCTGGAGCGGTGGAAGAAGAGGACCAGCTTCTCAGGTTCTCATCTACTATGTACACACAGGCCATCACATGTGACAGGACACGTCATGCACACACAGGCAGTAGAAATGTCTACGTCTTTAGGAGTGCAGTCTTGGCTGAGAGAAGAAGATAAGCTTCAGACTGTAAAACCAATACTGAGAATGCTACTCCATAGAAATAGATAATACAGCATGGCAGAACACTTAGATTACATCAAAAATGCTGGAAATCTGACCTAATCCATAACCGAAATTCATTGTATTTATTTTTGGTTTTGATTTTTCAAGACAGGGTTTCTGTGTAATCTGGCTGTGCTAGAGCTCACTTTGTAGACCAGGCTGGCCTTGAACTCAGTGATCCACCTGCGGGATTAAAGGTGTGTGCCACCACTGCCTAGCTTAACTTTTTTTTTTTTTTTTTTTTTTGGTTTTTCGAGACAGGGTTTTTCTGTGGCTTTGGAGCCTGTCCTGGAACTAGCTCTGTAGACCAGGCTGGTCTCGAACTCACAGAGATCCTCCTGCCTCTGCCTCCCGAGTGCTGGGATTAAAGGCGTGCGCCACCATCGCCCGGCTTCTAGCTTAACTTTTTAAAAAAAATCAAAATCAAGTCAGCAACTCAAACAGCAATTTTTATTTTTATTTTACTATTTTGTCTTTCTTTTCTATTGCTGTGATGAGACACTGTGAACCGGAAGGTTAGATGGAGTTAGGCATGGGCAGCAGCCGAGAGCTCACAGCTTGATCCACAGGCAGGAGGCAGAGTGCACACTGGGAATGGCAGTCCACCCTTGATGACGCACTTCCTCCACAAGGCCACGCCTCCTACCCAAAGGATTCCAGCTGGAGCTCTGGACTAACAGTTCAGGGAACTGTCTTGCTTTGGTTTGTGACCAGGCTGGTTAGAAACAGGAGAATCCCAGAAACAGAAGGCCGGCAAGCCTGGCTTACTCGGTGCTGAAGAGACTAATTCAAGGGAGCTGAGAGGGCACAGCTCACCCCACCTTCTGCCCACCCCTCCTCACTCCACCCTCATCCTTACATAGACACAAGCACAAAGAAAACTTTCAGTTCACCGTCCTATCCAAGCTCCAGCAGAAGGGACAGGATCTGCTGCACGCGTTAAGTTCTGGGGAGAGCTGGAGGCTTCTTCTACAGTCTGTTCTTGAACACCCCAACCTGACCCTAGCCGTCCCCCCACCCTCGAACCAGGAAAACTTTGCTGCGAAAACACATGTGGCTGCAGTCACAGCTACATCCTCCTGACTCCAGATACTTGGGTAAGACAAGACCCAGCAGAGTCTCCAACGCACAGAACCACCACAAGAGGCTTCGAGAAGGCAATCTGAAGTTATCACAAAGCAGCCATACTCACCTCTCATCTACGAGGCCGCCTCCCCCATAATTCAAGGTGACACCTGTGCCTTGCATTGCCACTTCCTACTTGGCAGCGGTAGAGCAGTCAGAACCGTGCAGCCATCCCACTGTGATCTCTGCTCTCCCCTCCTGGGTCCTGGGTCACGCGCTTACAGCACGGTCAGCGAGTGCCCACTCCAGCGTGGCAAGTTCTGGAGCTCAAGAGCTCTACTGCAGTTACAGGAAGCCTGACCAAAACAAACCCACCAAACAAATCTGGGCTCAGGGGTCCACCTTCCGGCCTGCGCACTTAGACGCTTTGGCGTCAACTCCTTAGTCTGTTAGCCTCTTCACACCTACTAAAGCCCATGGGTTCACAAGAAAAACGTCTGTTTATGACTTGAGGTTTTGGTGCAATCAAAGATTGTGTCATTGCCGCTTCTCCAGCCATGGGTTTTCCAGTTAGGAACATGCCCCGTCTATTTGTAGTATACAGTCATAAACGTCTCCTGCTGCCGCTTAGGACTCCACAGATAGAGAAGTGTGGAGAGGTGAGAGCTGCTGGTGTTTGCTTAGCAGTACCGGGATTGGCCCAGGCCTTCCATGCCCAGTAAGTGCTCCACCACTAAGCTGTATGCCCCGGCTTCCTGGAAAGCCTGATCTATCACTTCCAATACTGCCTCCAAGAGCACACAAAATAAGTATTTGAGACTCACAAGAGCATTTTGAGATTTAAAAAAAAAAAAAAAAAAATCAATTCCCTTCTCCAGGAGAGGTTAAGATGCCCGCCAGCCTCTCACCTTGGAAGTACAAACCTTCCTTAAAGGAAACTCTCCACTTGGTAATTCTAAACTGCTGTGTCAAGCCAGACCCAACCGTATGCAATGGAGGCTGTTTTACCTGCTGTGCCTGTCCAGACATCTGGTTGACCTTGCTGTCACCACAGAATAGGATCCAGTTTACCACTCTTCCCCTTAGATGCTTGGCTACTGTAATGACGCCGTCTCTTTTCTGTCCTGTCTCCTAGTGTCTAGCAGATGATTAAATGCCTTCACACGTCACAGTCTGCAGAAGCTGCACTGACAGCAAGCCGAGCTGCTAGGGTATGAGGAAGCTCTCCCATGGACGATGCGTCTACACAGTACTGCAGTAAGGGCTCGCCAAAGGAGAGGCCGGAATGTCACTGGCTTCTCTACGCCTTCCTTTTAGGGAAACACAGGCTAAGTCGCATCACTGTGCAGCCCTAAGAGATGCTGTCTGTACCCCAGAAATCTACCCTACTGGCCCCAGTCCTCTGGACGCTGGAACAATCTAAAGCACAAATTGTACAAGGAGTCCAAAGGAACGCTTGTGGAAACGGTCCTTCCACCTTTAGAATGCCTGCACACATCTTTTCCAAACAGTGCTTCCAAGTGTGTGGCTTTGCTAAGAGACACCAGCGCTGAATGGCACTTAGGTCTGAGAGGAGCTGCCAGCACAATCGCTTACTTCCTGGCAAGCCCTCTCTGCCTGATCCCATCCTCAGAACGGACATGGGAAGCAAGCTTGCGTTCTAAACCGTGGCCTCGCCAACCCATCCCCAGAAGGAGCAGTGGCCCACTATTTTCTGCTCACTGTACAATGGTTACTTTAACTTCTCTTCTGGGGTCTCTTTTAGGGAGTCCTGGAGAAAGCCCTGAATCCCTGACATCCTGAACACCCATCATTTTCTCCCTCCAATATTTCCTTCAATAAATGTTACTCAACAACTCTAAATACGGTGTTCACAATCAAACTTTAGTAACAAGTTAAAAGGAAAAGACAGGCATGATGACACACCTTACACCAGCACCTGAATGGCAGAGGCAGGAGACTGATGAATTTGAGGCAAGCTTAAACTATATAATGAAACCCTGTCTCAAAAAGAGAAGTAATGAACAAAAAATAATTTGACATAAATATATTAACAATTATTACATAATTTCAATATTGTATTATATATCCTTTTATATATATCAAAAGCAATCGTATGAGGTAAATTATGGATAAGTCAGGAAATATAGAGAACACAGATGAATTATACATATAATCATTACTATTACTACAATTAATATTTGTAATACAGTGTACCTAAAGGGCTTTATGGTTTTATCATATAAATAGCCTGTTATATTTAACTTATTGTACATGTCATTTTTAGTAATTTCAAGATGAGAATTCTAGTATCTTTGTGTTGTTAAATAGCAGTGGTTCCAAAGTTATCCCTTAAGGAAACAGTAAAATTCTGAAGCTGTGACCTTAGATGTCTGAAGCCAGGCTCATAACGCGTTGAAGGTGTGAGATCAGCGCCATCTACTGGACGAAGTGTGGTACTACAACGCACAACTGAGAATGAACATGGGCAAGGACACGGGCTCCTAAAGCTCTAGGGAAAGAATCACTTTAACCGGAGACCCGCGGTGTCTAGCAGAGCAGGGCTGACCTGTGAAAGCCGGCCAGGGTCTGCGACTCTCGTTTCAGCCTGGGGAGCAGCAGCCATGAGCGCCGGTCTAGGCCATGGTTTGGGAGAAGGCACAATGAGAAGGAACAGTATCAGAAACTGGTCCCTTCCTCAACCATCCTCCTCAGAGACACTGGCAAACGAAGAACAGTGGTTAATGGCACCGAGAAATGAAAAGGGTGGGTTGTTAATGGTACCTGAATGGCTCTTAAGGACTCGGGAGGTTTATGTACTCATCGGATACATCGCTTTCTAAACACTTTAACTTTCCTGAACATGCAAGAAGAATACATTGGCTCTTTTCCCATCGGCCAGTACGGACTGAGCCTCTAGGTCCTGTGGGCTTTCACTAGCCAAGTCCTGGATTGGTCCAGCCTTGGAAACAAAAGCCCAGTGTCCGGTCCCAGCTCTCTCCCTTCAAAGGGACAGGGGTGTCCATAGAATCGAGGTAGGAAATGGAGCTCTCTAAGGCCTCTCTCTGTGCCAGAGACCCCGAGTCTCGACAGCAGCTTGTCGGCTAAGTTCGGAGTAACGGGCTGAAGCAAGGTTCCAAAAACTCGCAAACATTCCAAGGCCACGTGAAGCACAGTACCCAGCCAAGGGGCGTCCGCAGGGCTTTCCCAGGTCAGTTTCCACGGCGCATGCCTTTGAACGAACCCATTAGTTTGCCGAACACAGCTGGATACGGCCTCCAAAGCCTTATAGATCTGAAAGTCGTCGTAATAGTCGGCCACCTGCTTGGGCAAAGTGGCCACTGCCCTCACGAGCGCATAGTCTTCCGCCTGCACACGAACAGACGGCCCCATTAGCCCCGGCTCGCTGGGGAAACAAGCAGCGCAGAAAGACGGGTAGGTCCCGGAAGGATTTATTCTGTGGGCAGTGCACCGGTTTAAAAGCCCGCCCAAGGCATCTGCCAGCTCGGAGTCCAGCAATTTGACCACCTTTTCATCGTAGTAATCGCAGTCCCAGTTGGGAACTCCCTGCCGGAGGAGAAAGTAGCGGAAGCCATCCACAGTATAGCGGTCAAGGCAAGCCCTGGGGTCCACCACGTTGCCCAAGCTCTTGGACATCTTTTGACCACTCACCGTCCAGTGCGAGTGGACATAGATGCGACGCGGTGGCCTCAATCCGGCCCCGAGGAGAAGGGCAGGCCAATAAATGGCATGAAACTTAAGAATGTCCTTACCTATGACGTGCGATGTGGCTGGCCACCAAGACTTGAAATCTGCATCTGGGTAGCCAAGTACGGTCAGGTAGTTGACCAGGGCAT
Source organism: Microtus obscurus (assembly GCA_963919715.1). Classification (NCBI taxonomy): domain Eukaryota; kingdom Metazoa; phylum Chordata; class Mammalia; order Rodentia; family Cricetidae; genus Microtus; species Microtus obscurus. The sequence goes on from CAWTZC010000381.1 coordinate 3,483,555, forward strand.
CCAGCCACACGTAGATAGTCTGCGAATCGTCCCCGGGAACCGGAATGCCCCAGTGCAGGTGGCTACTCCTTCGAGAAACGGACAAATCGGGCAGCTCCTCCTCCAGCCACTGCAGAACGGTCTGGTGGAACGGCTCCGGGGTGATCGCCTGAGGGTCGTTTTGAAGCCACCGCTGGAGCGGTTCTCGAAACTGGGAGAGCCTGAAGATGTAATTTTCTTCCTTGGTCCAGGAGACGGGATGTCCGCTCTCCAGAGACACAGGACGCTGCTCCCCGGACGGACCCACCTGCCGAGTGACCTTGGCCTCGGGCAGGAAGCACTCGTCGGAGGCGCAGTACCAGCCCTCGTAAAGTCCTTTGTAAAGCAGACCCCGGGCCTCCAGCAAGCGCCAGAAGTGCTGCACCGCCTCCCGGTGCCGGGCCTCCGTGGTGCGGATGAAGTCGGTGGAGGAGATGCCAGCCTCCAGGAAAAGCTGCCGGAACTGGGCAGACACGCGATCGCAGAGCTCGATCGGGGTCAAGCCCGCGCCGGCTGCCGCCTGCTGGATCTTCAGGCCGTGCTCGTCCGTGCCGGTGGAGAACCGCGTGGCCGCGGAGCCGGGAACCCGGAGACGCCGGTGGCGGCACAGGGCGTCGGCCAGCAGCGCCGAGTACAGGTGCCCGATGTGCGGCGCGGCGTTCACGTAGAAGATGGGCGTGGTGAAGTGGGCCCGCCCCTCCCCGGCGTCGCCGCGGGCGCCCGGCGAGGACGAACCGAAGCGGCGATAGCCGCGGGCCGCCCGGGTCCGCGCCAGCAGCCGCAGCATGGTGCCCGCCGGCTCCGGCCGCCCAGCGCGTGAGAGCGAGCGTGCGCCGCTGGACCGCACCGCCGCTTCCGGCGCGGAAGCCAATGAACGGCGAGCGCCGGCTCCTGCGGCCCCGCCCACAGCTCCACCCCCCTTAAGGCTTCCTGCGGCGCGCAAGGGCTGCCGGTCGGCGGGAGGATTTGAGAGCTCGGCTGCTGGGGTTCCGGGGTCCCGGGGTTTCGGGGTCCGAGTCGGGGCGGGCCGGCGGGCGAGTCCTGCGTGTCGCGTTTTGAGCTCCAGTTTTCCACGCTGGGATCCGTTTCCGCTTCTGGACTGAGCTTTGTTGGCAAGATGGTGTGTTTTTTTGTTTTTTTTTTTGAGACAGGGTTTCTCTGTGGCTTTGGTTCCTGTCCTGGAACTAGCTCTTGTAGACCAGGCTGGCCTCGAACTCACAGAAATCCTCCTGCCTCTTCCTCCCGAGTGCTGGGATTAAAGGCGGGCTCCACCACCGCCCTGCAAGGCAAGATTTTTATACTGAGGCATTTTCCTAAACTCACTAACTAGCATATTGCAGGGCCCAAACCCAGCCTCTGATACTCTAATCACCATCCGAAAAAAAAACAGATTTTTGTCTCAGTATCTAAATAAATACGAAAAGAAGGAAATTAATTTCCTAGAGCACTTTAGGGACAGAAAAACACTGGGGAAAAGTAGGTAACCAACCACTATCTGGTCGGATTTTTAGGGTCTGCTCCATGAAATGGGACCAGTACCTGACACTTCTCAGTCAGTGTGAAGACTGAGACTAGATAGGTCCTGCCTCTAGGGAAACATCAGATGCTATTGTTCTGCTGAAGGAACAGAGTAAAGCAAGTCCTAACAGCATCCGCTGTGCACATAACCGGTGTCTCAGCCATCCTCAGAGAAGCTTCCTCTGCAGGAGACCCACACCTGCACAGTGTGCAGAGTGAGAGGCCATGGTAGGATGTCTCTGTTACCCCCTCCTCTAGGGCTGCTCAGGGACCTGGGAGGAAGAGAAGGTAAGACCCAGTGAGGGGGGAAGACACCAAGAAAACAGTACCTTCCAGACATGACTGACACTCAGAGACGGGCAGCACACTGGGGGCTGCTGACGGGGTCCCAGCACTGAGTAGAAGATGGCTAACACAAAGCGAGCTCGGCACTGTCTTGGAGATGCTGTGTTTCATAACGCCTTGTCTGGGCAGCTTTTACCTTACTTGCCTTTTGCTTATCTATTATAGTTTCCGATTTTGTGTTTTTATTGCGGGGGGCGGGGGGAGGGGGGTATGTGTTTCTCCTACTTTCTTTTTGTTTTCTTTTGTTTCTGTCTGTTTGCTTTGTTTTATTCTTGTTTGTTGTTGGAGTTTTTTGTTTGGTTTGTTTTCTTTGGTGTGGTTTTTTTGTTGTTTTTGGTTTTTTTGGTTTTTCAAAGACAAGGCTCTGTCTCAAAAAACCAAAAAAAAAAAAAATCCAATTGGCAAATCAGGTTTTCCGCCGATTCTTTCTGTCTTTTCCATTGCCATGAAATCAACTTCAGCTTGCAGACATGCTCTCTGTCCTGGTTTGGTTTCTATCGCTATAATAAACTTCATGGGAAAAAAAAAAAAAACAGAAAAAACAGTTTGGGGAGGAAAGGATTATTAGACCTTATTACACTTTACAGTCCATCATGAAGGGGGCCTAAGGCAGGAACCTGGAGGCAGGAACTGAGGCAGAAGCCATGGAGGAGGGCTGCTTACTGGCTTGGCATCACGGCTTGCTCAGTTTGCTTTCTTACACGGCTCAGGATTGCCTTGCCAGGGTGACATTGCCCACAATGACCTGGGTCCTGACAACAATTACTAAAAAAATGTCCCAAAGACTTCCCCACAGACGGTCTGAGAGTGTCTTCTGAACTGACACTCGCTCTTCCTAGATGACTAGCTTATATCGAGTTGGAAAAAAGCAACACACTATTTTTCTCCCATCTTATGAATAAAATGTTGAGACTCTACGATGGCTCTTCCCTTCCCTGTGGGACGGAATTCCCTGCAGGGAATGGCTGTTCGTATACACAAGCAGTTCACATTCAGGACTACTAAGGATAGTATTGCTTTGCACATTCTCAGATGTCTCTCTTGGTACCTATGTGCTGAAGTTTCTCTTGAGCCTACACCTGGTAATCAAATCGCTAGATCATAAAAAAAGGTTACTGTTCAACTTAACAAGATAATACCAAGCTTCTTCCAACAGAATTAAATAAATTTACACTCTGAGAAGCAACCTTTCTTGTAATATGAGGAGCGGCCGGGCTGCTGTGTCCCTGGCATCCAGCCGCCCGCACGGCACGGCTAGCTTTACCCGAAATAATTACATGGAAACTGTATTCTTTTAAACACTGCCTGGCCCATTATTGGCTAGCTCTTTTCGGCTAACTCTCGCACCTGGACTAGCCCATTTCTTATAAGGTGTGTAGCACCCTAAGGTGTGCTTACCGGGGAGATTCTAGCCTGTGTCTACCTGGAGTAGGAAAATCATGGCGACTCCTAACTCAGCTTCCTTCTCCCAGAATCCTGTTTTGTTTACTCCACCCACCTAAGGGTTGGCCTATCAATGGGCTTAGGCAGTTTCTTTATTAATAAGAAATCACTCCCACATCACTTTCTTTGAAAAAAAATTCAGTACTTGGTATTATCTGTTTTCATTTTGGCCCATCAAATGAGTATAAAGTTAAATCGCCAATGTTCCCATATCCAGAAACTGGAACCACTCAACTGTTCATCACCGGTGAGCAGTTAAATAAATACTGTATATCCATGCAGTGCCTTTTGTGGGGTGACTGTTTCCCAGGCTCAACTCCTCCACCCCGTGCCTTTCCCTTGGCCCCTCTGTGTATTTCATCCGCACTCTAAAGCTCTTACTGCAGCCTTCTACGTCCTTAGGTAGGTCGGATTCAAGGGAACGTTTGAGGCTCCTGTGAACCTGTTTTCCTGATGGCTTTCTCAAGATGCTTGTCCATGACACGGAGGAAGGCTACTGGTTCTTGTGTGTTGATTTTGTCCCCTTCCACTTCTCCAAACGTGTTTGTCAGTGCTAAGGGTTTCTGGCAGAGGCTCTGGGGTGTCATATTTCCTATGTATTGAATCCTATCATCTGTGCGTAGAGATACTCTGACCTCTCCCTTTCATATCTCCATCCCTTTTTTATTTTTTCTTGTCTTATCACTCTGGCTATGCCCTACAGTAATACACTGAATAAGAGTGAAAGAGTGAACGCTCGGGCATGATTTTAATAGAAATGCCTTTAATGTCTCCCCATTGGATATAATACTCACTACGGGTTTATCATAGGTAGCCTTTATTATGTTGAGATATGTTTCTTATATTCCTCGTTTCTTCAGGACTTTTAATGTGAAGGGGTGGTGGAGCTTATCAAAAGCCTTTGCTGCAGCTATCAAAATGATCACGTGACTTCTGTCCTTGAGCACATTTATGAAGTCATAACATTTATTGGCGTACGTATAGTGAACCATCCTTGAATCTCAGATCAGGTGACTGGTCTTTTTATGTTCTTGAATTTGATTGGCAAGTATTTTGTTGATAATTCTTTTGTTGTTGTTGTTGTTCTGTTTTGGTTTGTTTTTAATCATGATTCCTGGCTGTTCTGGAACTCGCTCTGTAGTCCAGGTTGGCCTCGAACTCGCAGATCTGATTAAAGGCACCACCACTGCCTGATGACACTTTTTAATGATTTTTTTACTTTTATTTTGTGCATTGATGTTTGGCCTCCGTGTATGTCTGTGTGAGGGCTCCAGGCCCCCTAGAACTGGAGTCACAGACAGTCACAGACAGTTGTGAGCTGCCATGTGGGGCTGAGAGTTGAACCAGGGTCCCCTGGAAGAGCAGCCAGTGCTCCTATCCACTGAGTCATCTCTCCAGCCCTGTTTTTGATCGTTTTTATGAATAATAATAATAATAATTTTTTCATCAGAGAAACTCGTCCATCATTTTCTTGTTGCGTCTATATTTGCTCCTTGCTATCAGGGTGACAACAGCTGTGTCCTCTCCAGCGTCTGTTCTTGGCTGGGTTTGCAACACTGTTCCATCTGATTGAGAAGGCACTGGATCCCGATATCTCGGTGGGAACCTCCAATGGCCGCGCACTGCGCCCCCATGTCTGCGCTCTGTGCGCTGGCACCCAGTTCGCCAGTTTCGGGCAAGGGGGCTGGATGTTAAAATACACAGACACACACAGACAGAGAGACAGCGACACGGGTCATCCTTGAATTCCCCAAGAATGCCCCCTTTATTGTGTTCAGGGGCAGATTATATAGAGATAGCCACGCCCCAGCCAAACCCACCAGAAACCACTCTCCTGCCATCAGGAACTCCTGAAGGTCTCGTGCTCAGAGCAGCTGTAGGCACTCAGATCAGGGGATTACAAGAAGTTCAGGATCTAGGGTCTCACTGCTCCCAACAATTGGATCCACAAGATGGCTGTTGCTCCCAATGGACAAGTACGGCTACTGATTGCACCACTGGGGAAACCTTGTCCCATCCATTGTCGTGGTCCTCGATTCTCACAGCTAAGTGGGGCTGTTAATGTCCTTTCTTCCCTCGAGAGTTTGCAGAGTTTCTGTAGCACCTTCTGGTAGTATGAACTAGCCTTCAGGCAGAAGGCTTCCCATCAGGATCAGCTTGATTTGGTCCTGTGACCAAAGTGTGTGATGTCGAAAGCATTAGGGTTTTACCTTCATCTTCTAGCAGGCAACCAAAGACAAGGACAGTAGCTAAATTGGCCTTATCTATCTTTTCTCGCGGGCTTTTGTCTGGTCCATCTTGTCGGATATTAGAACAGTGACGTCTCTTGCCTCCCAGATCACTGGCTTGGGACACCTTCTCCTATCCTGTCACCAGAGTTAAAGTCTGTCTCCTGTGTTTCCCGGTATTCCTTGGATGCACGATGGTTCCTGCTGTTTTGTTCAGTTTTATTTTCAGTTAAAATATAATTATATCATTCACCCTCCCCATCCTCTCTCCAATTCTTTCCCATGTCTCTCCCACTCCATCTCAAGTCTATACATACACATACACACACATATACACATACACACACACATACACACATACATACACACACACATACACACACATATACACACACACATACACACACACATATTACACATACACATGACCCAGTGTGTCCATTGCATATTGCTTGCATGTGTGTTTTTAGGGTTGGCCACTAAGTATTGGAGAACGTTTGGGGGGCTCACCCCTGGGGAAGGCTAATTCACCCTCTTTCAGCAGTCATCAGTTGCCTGTAGCTCCTCATTTAGAGGTGGGACCCCTCTAGATTTCCCCCATCAACGCTGGCCTCCCTGCTCATGTTGTCTTTGTTGAGGTCTCGCTGAGCAGTGTTAGGACAGGAGACGTGAGTATCTATCTCATTCAGCCTTTGATACTATCCCATGGCAGAATACTTAACATGAGGGACACTCGGAGAAGGCAAGTCACTTGCCCAAGAGCTTGTCTGTGGTCAGCCTGAGAAGCAGAACCTGCACACAAGCCGTCTGCTTTCGGGGCTGGTAATAAGGAGCCTGGGCCTGAACAGGACACAGCACAATAAATACACATCGCCACGACTCCTTCCTTGTAAATTATTCTTGACGTGGCAGATTATAAGATTAAATGAGTCAGGTTATCCACGTTTGTTTTGTTTTAAGTAAGGCCATCTTGAGACCCGTGGAATTGCTGTCGTCACCTGTATAAATTCTCTCATTTTAAGCCCCACCCCACCCCCCACCCCACCCCCACACCCACCCCTGTGCCTGGCTGGAGAGTCAGCCCAGACCTGAGAGCACAGACTGCTCTTGAGAGGACCCAGTCGTGGTTCCGGACCTCACATGGTGGTTCATGACCCTTTGTTACTCCAGGCTCAGAGGATCTGGCCCTCTTCTGCACACATGTAGGCACCCACATACATGCACATAAATAAATCAAGTAATAAACCAAGAATGTTGGGTAAATTAATGCCTCATGTAACTATCTCATCTTTGCAATTATGTAAAGATTTTTTCTTTTTAACTACTTTTTTTCTTTTTGTAGTGCATGCTAATTGAACAAAATAAAATAAAAAAAGAAAACCATGATGACATTTCTGTACATGTATGTAACACACTTTGACCATGATGACGTTTCTATACATGCATGTAACGTACTTTGACCATGATGATGTTTCTGTACATGCATGTATGTACTTTGACCATGATGACGTTTCTATACATGCATGTATGTACTTTGACCATGATGACATTTCTATACATGCATGTATGTACTTCGACCATATTTGCCCCGTTATCATTTTCTTCCTTAAGTCTTTATGAAAATATCTTAAGTTTTTTTTTTTATGCTTTTTATCCTTCGTGGTTTAAATCAGCACATTTTTCTAGCAAAAAGAAACTCCATGCAGAAAGGTTTTCAAAAAGTCCACCTTAGGTACCCTGTTTTTTCTTCCTTCCTTTCTTTCTCTTTTTTCCTTCAGTTCTTGTTGGATTCCAGGGTTCCCTCAAAAAGCTCACTTCCTCTCTGGAACTGATTTTCCTTTCCAACCACACTGAGAATCTGAGAATCAGTCTGTCTGTCTGTCTGTCTCTCTCTCTCTCTCTCTCTCTCTCTCTCTCTCTCTCTCTCTCCCCCCCCTCCCTCTCTCCCTCTCTCTCCCTTCCTTCCTTTCCCTCTCTCCTACCCCCTCTCCTTCCCCCCTCCCTCTCTTCCTCTCTTCCTCTCTCTCCCCTCCCTTTGGATCTCTTAGTAGACTCATGGAAGAGAGAGAGCAAGCAAGGACAGAGGAGAGAAGACAGACAGAAGGCATCACTTTGACGGACTCTATCTTCCATCTGCAGATAACCACACCCGAGTTGTACTTTGCCTTTAATTCCGTTTCTGGACCCCTCTTTTCCAGTCAGCCAGCTGGGAGAGACAAAGCCCCGAGCCCTGAGCGGCAGGGCTCTGGTCGGGGGCTGGCTGGCTGGAAATTGACGTGGCATGGAAATTTTCCGTTAAGTTGGAGCAGTTTGGCAGTTTGAGAGCTCCTCTCGAGCCCAGCGCCCCGGACTTGGAGCTAAACCCTGGGCTCAGTGACTTTACAGAAGAATGGATACAGTCCCCCGCTCCTCGCCTTGGACCCGCCGTTTTTTCTGGCTATCTATCATTTCGCTGAAAATCAAACCAAGCAGTTAAGTCGGGAACTGGGTTTTCGCAACTCGAACCAGAAAATTGGCTGCTCCGGTTCCCCTGGCTCTTTCCGCAATCTAGCCCCTTGCTGCCTTTGCCATGGGGTGCGGACTCAGGAAGCTGGAAGACTCTGATGATAGCAGCCCGGGGAAAATATTTTCTACCCTGAAGAGACCGCAAGTAGAAACAAAGACAGAATTTGCCTATGAATATGCCCTGCTGGACTTGACATTACAAGGTACTCCTTACTTCTAATGCTATCTGTTTCCAAAATAAGAGAATACTCAGTTTTGAAGTGTGGACCTGTGGATTCTTAAACTCTTTTTCGAAATGACATTGTTTGGTCCGTCTAACAATGACGCTTTGTTTCTTAATTATATCTGGGGAGATTTTTGTTTTGTTGTGTGCTTTTTCTAAAAAAAAAAAAGTGTCTCGTGTACAAAATTAGGAAAACTCCTTGGAAATGTTCCTTTCATTTTTAAAGCAAATAGGACCAACACTTCATTTCCAGGCCAAATTGCTGTGGCCTTAATGACAGCTTGTGTTTTGAAAAGATTTGAAAGGCTCAGGACTGCAGCTGTGGGCAATGCTACTTGTATGCGTTGTGGAAAACTTGGCTAAGGCAAATCTGAGGTGGCCAGTGTGTTGAATTTTGTGATTGTGTTATTCGTGTGATACTTTTGACCAAACTAAAGTTGAAAAAAAAAAAAAGAAGTTTTTTTTGTTGTTTTTTAAGGGAAAAAAGCAGCCTTCTGGAAGCCACTTCCTCAGCTGGCTGCTCCATCCCTAACAGAGAAACTTTGTTCCAAACATAAATAAACAAGCCCAGAAGGCGGCTTGGGGAAGGGGCCCAGGCAGCTCGGCTTCAGGGAAGGCTGTGCCCCCCCCCCCCTTATGAAAACTGCACGCTGTTAGAGACACGTGTCCTGTAGACACAAGGATGTAACAGTATTTCAAACAAACTGCATCTTTAATTATGATGTGCTAAAAAAAAAAAAGAAATTTAGAGAAACTTGCTTGCCAAGTTTTCTAAAAACTAGTATTAAGTTCTTATAGCAAAGCATAAGTTTAATTCTCTCAAGTCATACATTTCATTAATTCGTAGTGTTTATACTAATTAAATTATCCTACTAGATATTGTATTTTATTCTCCCCCCTCCCCTACCACCACTTTTTTTTTTCTCTGAAAACAGTGTATCTTTGTGCGGAAGCAAGAGCAGCCCGTTTTTCTTTGTCAAAAACTGAGCTGGCCAGCAAGCAGACTCCTTCTAGAGAGCCTAAGATCAGTACCTGTGCCCAAAACATGTTTGCCTAGCTATTTTGATCAGAGTAAGGATAAGGCTGCCTAAAGAAGGAGCAGAGATAGTCTAAATGTTTTCTTTGTTGTGTGAATTTTAAATGGGTTTTGGCACTGCTGATTCGAAAAGTAGCCATGCCTTAAAAAAAAAAAAAAAGCCATCTGAGAAAAATCCCTGTGTTGGGGTGCTTCCATAGTGGGGTTCGCTTCGTTGCTTTTCCTTATCAAAGCAGACTGGGGTAGCAAATGCATAGAATTGAAAAAAAGTGCCCTTAACTATTTGTGAAGCTTAGGCCAGAACCATTTTCGTCTGTACTTTAAGATTTTGGTGCACAGCTCACTTCAGGGCTATAGAACTTTCCGGACTTGATGTTTATTTCTGATTCAAGCCAATCCAAGATATTATCACCTCTAACAAATGCATATAAACGCGATTGCCTTCTCATCGAAAAGACACACACACACAGCCTTCACTCAACAGTTTGGTTTTGCCGTTCGCAGAAACCCTTTTCTCCATGAAAGAAATATAATTCCCACCTTCTGCTCTAGACGCTGCAAAAGCGTAAATTCCTTCGTAAAGCACAGGCAGGGGTTTGCTCTGCGCGCGCACGCTAACGCTAAAGCAGTCTCGCGTCTTCAGCCAGCATCTGCTTCCGATTTGCTGCAGGCGCCTGGTCTCCTGGCCCCTCTCTTCCCGGTTCTCCCTCTTGTTCTTGTTTGGGGGTTTTGTTTGCCCATTTGTTTTGGTCTTGCCTTTGCCTTGGCTGCAGAAGCCAGGACTCTGTGTACCAGCCCGGCTCCGCCCCCTCCTCCCTTCATCTCCCTGTGGTTGACAGCCACCTGCCTGCCACTCCAGCGGCTACGATAGTGAGTCTGGGTGGGCTAACACATGCCAGCCCCCCCGCTTGGCACCGACCATCCCTTCCTGGAACTGCTGGAAGAAAAAAATGAATAGTGCCCGCTCCTGGCTGCCAGACCACCACACAGTGAGAAACCTAGGCAGAAACAAAATAGCCTGGTGACAGCTGTGTGTGTCCACAATGAGCCTGTCTCCTACTTTCCCAAATGGAAGCTGTGGAACAAAGAATAAAGTTGGGGGGGGGGCGCTTTAAAAAACGGCAAGTCCCTACTCTATGTTACAATTTCATCCCAAGGCTGAAAGTTTCGAGTTGTTCTGCTACGGGTGAGCTCCCGAGTCTCTTCTCAGTCTTCTCCTCAAACATCTTAGCTGCTGCTGGGGAGATGACTCGGTCCGCAGAGCGCTGGCAACCCACGCCAAGGACTGGATCCCAGCACTGGAGTGGGGGGCAGACAGGCGGACCCCTGGCGAGCACTGTCCGGCCAGCCTTAACCAACCATGAGCTCCGAATCCAGAGAGAAGCCTGTCTCAAAAAAATAAGGTGGAAAGTAATTGTAGGAGATAACCAGTGTCCACCTCTGCTCTCCCTGCGCTCTTAGGCACACTCGAGCTCGCACGCGTGTGTGCAAACGTTCAAATACACGCATACACACACAACACGTGCACGCAAACCCAGCCAAGAAACAGACGGCTAAAACTTCCCAGGCTCTTCGCCCTCCAGTTCTCTTTACTCCTCCCCGGGCCTGTTCTCTCTTTCTCTCTGCTGTCCCTGCCCTCTCTTTGGGCTTTTTCTGGTCTCCACCCCTTACATCTCAATGAGGAAAATCATAAGCATAATGATTGGGCATACAAGCCTCGCTAGTCCCAGTTCCTGGGTCACCGGTCCTGCTGTAGCTGCCTCCCTGTCTGCAAACGGGAATTCTAATGCTGCTGAATCAGGCAGGCGTTTAGACAGCAAAGCAAGCAACAGAACACTATCTAAGGGGACCTTGTGGTTCCTAGGGGCTCACCGAAGGCCAGCTGTCACTGTCCCTCCTATGAAAACACCTCTAGCTCCAAGGCTGGTCACAGCCCACTTCCCTTCCTTCTTTAAACCCAGCCCTTACTCCTCTTAGCAGTCCCGGCCAGCTGGAAGTGGTTGTCTGAAGGGGAACCGAGATAAAGGCTCAAAGAGGGAGCATGGGCCCAGTTAGTGTCCTGGGCTGAGTTGGTGACAGCCATAAAGAGAAGAACTCAGTAAAAGCAAGGAGAGTGGAACTGGCAGAACGAGAGACACCAGCCAGCAGAGAGCACAGGGTTAATACAGGGGACATTCAAGAAGACTAGGAATGAAGTTCTACAGAGAATGAAAGCCAACAAGGCTGAAGACGTACCTGGTCAGAAATAGAGCTTAAAAGGAAAGAGGGAGCCCGGTGGTGGTGGCGGCGCACGCCTTTAATCCCAGCACTCGGGAGGCAGAGGCAGGCGGATCTCTGTAAGTTCAAGACCAGCCTGGTCTACAGAGCTAGTTCCAGGACAGGCTCCAAAGCCACAGAGAAACCCTGTCTCGAAAAACCAAAATAAATAAATAAATAAAAGGAAAGAGGGAGGCAGGGTGCCGTGCGCCTAGAAACCGAGGTCTTGGAAGGCTGAGATAGGAAGACTGCTAGCCTGAGGGGCAGCCTGAGCTACATAGCAAGACCTGTCGGAAATAAAGAAAGGGGTGGAAAGGGACAGGGTGAAGAGAAAGAAAAGTCAGGCTACATTTTGTCACCGGGTGACCGTGGCGCAGGCCTTTAATCCCAGCACTAAGGGGGCAGAGGCAGGTGGATCTCTGTGAGTTTGAGGCCAGCCTGGTCTACAAGAGTGGGCTCCAAAGCTACAGAGTAAACCCTGTCTCAAAAAAAAAAAAAAAAAAAAAAAGAGGGAAAAAAAAAGTCAGGCTATATTTTGTGTAACTATATCAATCTAATAAATTCTGGGGCACTTCCCCCAACAATCAATGGGTTTTTAGAGGTTAAAGTGCTGCAAGGGGAGAAATTAGTAATAAAATCGGCTGAATCCTCTTAAGGATTAATATAATATCCATTCTTTCTTTTTACTAAGCTATATCGGGTGTTCCATTGTGTTTGAAATGCCCATGTTTGAAATGTCATAGTCTACCTGAGAAAAATAACAAATCTCACAAATGCAGACTATTGTGGGAAAGAATTCTGTTCCAAAACTGGGGGGGGGAGGGGGAGGAGGCATCGCTATTAATAGCACACAACTGACCCACTTTTAAAGACTTCAAGAGCTGGGAACGTAGCTTAATTGGTAGTGTCTTCCTACTATGCATGAGGCGCTTTGGGTTCGGTCTCCTGCGCTGCATAAAACCAAGCACGAAGACAAGACATGGGCCTATAACCCCAGCACTGGGGAAGTGGAGGCAGGGGGATCCGTGATTCTAAGTCATCCTTGTCTGCGCCGCAAGTCTGTGCTAGGAGACCCTGACTCAGAAACAAACCAAAAACCAGTCAGGGCTAGGAGACAATGCGCACGCATTCCTGCCCGCTCTCTGCGTCTTCGCTGGGGCTTCTTCTCCTACCTGTGTCCTTGCATCAGGTGAGAAGCTGTCTGAAAACCCTTCTGCTAAACTCTGGGGTACATTCTAGAGAACCCTGGTTCTGTGCACTGGCGCAGACTACAGCTGCAGGAAACGCTCAACCAGCGTCCAGGGAGGAAGAGCCCTTGATGGGAGTGGACAGGTCCAGAAAGGCTCTTCAGAAGTACCACCTCGCCTGAGCTATAAAGAATGAGTGAGACTCTGATAAAGGCTTCTGTCCAGAATATGTAAATTACCACCACCAGACAATACAGAGAAGACAGCCCGATAAAAGAATAATTGAGAATCTGGACGTGTTGAGGGATATTTGATCACACTGCGAGCCCCGGGTTTGCATTTGCATCGACTAAATAAAATTAACCGTGGGTCAGGAGGCGGAGTTAGCAGGTAGTTGAGCATCAGAGGGGATCCAGAAAACATAGAGAGGCGCAGGAAGTAGGTGGGCGGGGCGTGGAGAGCGCAGGCTTTTCTGGTTTGGCAGAGCAGAGCGGAAGCTTGGGAGAAGGTTAGCTATAGTGGCTACCCAGCCTCTATGAACTCGCGGGTTTTCACCCCAGCCTTTGAATCTCGAGTCTTATTTATAAATAGAACAGTAGAGATTTAGTTAAAGCCATCTTTGGTGGCAGTGACAGAGCCAAGGTGTCCGGGAACAGGCTTCTCACCAGGCTGGAGAAGCAGGCCGGGAACTACACGACTGCAGTTGCTGTATGAAATAGGAGTAGATCAGGACACAGTCACCGGGCTGAAGTTAAAACAACAAGAACAGCCAAAATCAGAAATCCAAGTGGCCAAAAGACGTGAAACTATATTCCAGTCACCGGTGATCAGGAACACACACACCGAAACCGCTGCTACAAAACACCCAGATTAGCTAACATTCTGAGGCTGTCACAGACAGGTGTCAGTGAAGTAATAACGTGAGAAATAAAAGGGGGGGGGCATTTTCTAGTTAACTGAAGATACACTCACTGCCCACACACACCGCGGGGTATCCAAAGATGTCCAAGTCAAGAATTGGGAATCCCCAAAGCAAGAGCACACTCACTCAGGGATCAGTGGACTGCAGAAGACCTGCACTAACGGTTTCGGTACAGGGCCAGACTATCAACATGGCTCTTTCTAAGCTGAGTGGCCTCAGTCACACCCGCTCAACTCCCAACACTACGGTTAAGCAGCCAAAGGGGCTACACCGCTAAATGTCATGGCTACCCTTAGCTGTTATACCACAATGACTGCAGAACTCAAGAAACACGGCTCACGGGCAAGTCCAATGCTGCGAGGTGTTGAGGGAGGACACACCCCGGTGAACGCTGTGGGATTCCATCAGAAGGCTCCAAACACCCACCGATTGGCCTGGCAGAAGAGCCTAGGGGCCAACCGCTCCTTAGCAGGCTTGACACTGAACTATAGAGATGGGGGCTGCATCCCCGGTCTCTGGGCTAACTAAAGGAAGAGCCAGCAGTGGTTACTGGACAACCCGGGTCAGACGTGGTGGGAATAGAGCCAAGATTGGAGCTGGTGGAATGGGAGGTTTCTGGAGAGCAGGCCACTTTCTCGTTTTTGATTAATTAATGGTTACTGAAGTTTTGGTAGTTTAAAGCAGGCTCCACACTTATTCTCTTAGATGTGTTTGCCCTCCAGAGAAAAGTTGAAAGGGCAGTAGGGATAAACAAGGCTGAAAGACAGGAAGAGCCAAGGCCAGAAGTGAGAGGAATTCTGGGGCCTGGAGGCTGCGCAGTACATGAGGAAGAAAGTATAGAAAGGCGGGTCACAAGACTCCCAAACCACCATGAGTCTCTCGGGCGGACACACATCCAGTGCCAAGCAAGGAGGCTCGCGCCTCCAGCCCCAGCACTCAGGAGGCCGGAGCAGGGTAACTGTCCCTATGTTCAAGGCCAGCCTGGGCTCCTGAGACCCTGTCTCAAAACACAAGACAAAAAGAAAAGAAAAACTGCCATAATGTTACTTCATTTAACTGTTACCGAGATGATGTTATTTACATAGTACCGTATTTCTCAATTACCTAAAATCTGAATAAATCAGATAAGCCGAACAGCCACACATTAAATCACTTAGCAATCTATCACAGTCTACACCAGCGTTCTCAACCTGGGGCACAAGACCATTCCACAGGGGTTGAATATCAGATATTTACATTATGATTCATAACAGTAGCGAATTTAGTTATGAAGTAGCAACAAAAATAGTCTTATGGTTGGGGGTCCCCACAACATGAGGAACTGTATTAAAGGGCATTGGGAAGGTTGAGAACCACTGGTATAGCTGACCTCATGCCTGAATTCACAAATCTTCAACAAATATGGTCCAAATCAATGAATGAAGTTTTCCTGCAGTCACTTGGGTGTCCCAGTTCCCATGTCTTATTACCAGGGTTTCAGCCCAGCCTCAGAATTGACTAGCAATGTGGATCAATTCCCTAGCCTCTCTCCTTGAATCTTATCAATCAATAAAAATCCACCTGGAAGGGTTTGTAGGGGTTCAGAACGGATGGGATCTGTTTGTACAGAACCGGGCACAGGCTGGAAGTCGCTGTTTCTGACTCTGTTCTACAGCCGCCAGGAGGGCATGCAGGTTGCCGGGCCACCACCCTGTAAGATGGTGGTGAAGTTGTTTGTTGGGTTTTCACATTGTTTTTACTTAAGAAGAGAAGTTTAGATGTGTTTTATAAATACAAACCAATCTCCAGAGGCGAGTTGGTGGAAATTAACGTGTGTGGTTTGTGCCGTCTTCATAGAATTGTGCTGTCAGAGCAGAACTTCCAGTGTTTAACAGTTCTCAGCTTTATATGGAATGTGACTTTTTGTATCTTTGTGCCAATTTGGTTTTTGGGCTTTTTGGTTGATTGGTTGATTGGTTGGTGTGTTTGTTTGCTTTTTGAGGCCTCATGCTATAGCCCAGCCTGGCCTGAAACTCACTATGTAACACTTTAGAACTTGTAGTAATCCTCCTGCCTCAGCCTCCCAAGGGTAGGGATGACAAGTATGAGACACCACACCTGCTGACTTGCATTTCAAGGTTCGAGTTTGTCATGGGCACATTTTAGTGAAGGAACATGAACTGGATCAACAGATATTTTAGTTTAGAAGCTTTGAGAAGAACTTTTTTTTAACCTTCAACAAGTCTTGATTGTAGTAATATAAACTCACTTAGCATCTGCACAAATTTCAAAACCATTACAACTTGCTGTGCCCAGGCTCCTCATGATCGCCCTGGAGGACGCGGAGATGCTTTCACAGATCCTGTAGCACTAATTTCACAGTTACCAGCCATGCCCACCAAGGCTGTAACACCATTCGTCCCTCCTCTCAAAGAATGTGTGCAGCCCTCAGGCTGGGGAGAGAGCTTACAGCTGCTATGGAGAAAAACACCCCCTCCCCTTAACTTCCTGTGTTTAAAGGGGGACAGAGCCTCTGATATTGCAGCCCAATGCAAGAATGTCAACTCCAAGGCTGGGCCTCAGAGGCTGAGCCTGTCATGGATACATAATGGCCCAGTCTTTAGAGCGGTTGAAAAGTCCTTCCTCCGTGTGTACTGTTCTGCCCTCCAGGGAGAGCTCTGAATTCCTCACAGCCTTCAGCTCGGCTGAAAACATTCAGATGGAGGGAGGGTATGAAAAGAAGCTCTCCACGAGAAGCTTGAATTTGAGGCGGAGATCTACAACAACACACCCTGGTCTACAACACACGCGTGCACACATACACACATACTTCATACATACATATACACATATGCATGTATATGCCTACACGCACATATGCACACATACCTATATGCACATACACACACAGATACACACATGCGCACACACATACACACTTGCATACACGCATATACACATATACACACATATGCATGTACATACCTAGATGCACATATGCACACACGTATATGCACACACAGATACACACATATTTGCATACATGCATACATACATATACACATGCATGTATATACCTACATGCACATATGCAAACATGCATATATGCACATATACACATCAGATACACACATATGCACATATACACACACGCATGTATATACACACCTAGTAGTGACTACCAAGCCAGCCAGAAAACCAAGGCCAGCTCAGTAAGGTGTCTGGATAAAAGTCACACAGTTCCTCTCCATCAGACTTCATCCTAGCTTGTCATCCTGTTGCTATAGCAAACACCATGACAACAAACAATGTGGAGAGAAAGGGGTTTCCTTCTCCTTACACTGCTGGTCACGATCCATCATTGAGGGCAGTCACATCAGGAGCTCAAGGAAGGACAACCATGTGGTAAGACGCTGGCGCTGTCCCTCTCTCTCTCTGGGTCCTCTGGAAGAGCAGCCAGTGCTCTTACCCACTGAGCCATCCCTCCGGTCCTCACAGTGTTCTTGATCACTCTCGCTTTCATGGCCAAGACGATGAAAGGCAGGTCTTTGGCACTGCCAGGGTCTGCCACTTTGCCTTTCTCTGCTAACCATACTTTTTATTTCCCCTAGCTAGTAGTGATCGGCTTTCCATCTCTGTACGATAATTTTACCTATTCTCTTAACAAACAGTTGGCAGAATGGCCAGTGGAGGAAGAACTAACTCAGGGGTGGGGACAGGGAAGGGTCAAACAGAGCGGCAGGTTCAGAAGTCCAAGCTGTCATGTCAAAGCGTGCAGGAATGCGTGGCTACAGGGACTTCTGCACGTCAAGCTAACTTCTCCGCTTCCTGCCCCATGCCTTATAACCCATTAAAGGACTTTTTTTTTAATTATGTACCAATCAGCACAGTTCTAAAGATATGTTTACATTATAGTTTCTTCTTTAGCCTTAAGAGTCTGTTCTGCGTTATTGTATAGTTTTTCAGCTGCTTTGTTTTAAAAAAGGCAGGGTTTGTAGACCAAGCGCTAAGAAAGAGTTAACCCAAACAAATGACAAGAGGCTTGCCACACAGACAGGGCTGGAATGTCTACATGGAGACCAGATGTTTCTTCAAAGCTCAGGGCTGTCCTCCCCATTTTCATTTCTATTCATAACGACAAAAAAATAGAATAGATGTAGGATATTAGTTTAAATCCAAAGGGGAATAGAAATGGAAGGAAATGGATTCATGCTGGCCCGCATAGCTTTCTGTTGAGTGTCTCGTTTCCATTCGAGAAGCTGGCGTGTGTGCTCACCGATGGCGGGATTGTTCCATCATGGGGACAGGGACTTCCCCTGACCCTTCTTCCTCATCTGCGTCTTAACCTTCTTCCTGTGCTGGACTCCACAGGTCACATGACTGGGAAACCAGGCCAGCCTGGCCCTGGAACTGATTTCATATTGCTTTCTTATTCACAAGATAATCCATGCCAAGTCCGCCTCTGGATAACAGTCCTAACTTGTCCTCCATAAAGTGAGAAATATTACAGATAATGGAGCCATTGAAATTCATATCTCTGTAACGTTGCAGACGCCTTCCCCAGCTGCGTACCCCTCTTCCTTTCCCATACCGGTCTACAGTGTTACCAATAGGAAAATGTCTCTTCATTCTTTGGTCTTTCAGCTTCAACAAACCCAGAAGTCATCAAGATAAATTCGGTTCTGGACATCGTTACCAAAGTGGAAGACTACTATCTGAAGGGCTACGTCGTTGGGGCCATTCATCCAGTTTTACAACCTGTGGGGCGTCGGAAACACCTGCCAGCAACTCACCTGTACAGAGTGGTGCTGTCTCGCCTGAAACCAAGGTGAGCTCCAGGAGGTCCCATCGGGGCGTTCGGAGGGATGGATTTGTTTCCATCTTTTGGGGAGGTCGTTTTCTTCTTTTGGTTCGTTGGATTTTGGTTTTCAGGGGATATTTTGAGACAGGGAGGGTTTCTCTCTGTGGACCAGGCTGGCCTTGAACTCACAGAAATCCCATGCCTCTGCCTCCCAAGGGCTGGAATTAAAGGCGTGAGCCACCACCGCCTGGCAGGTTTTCTTTCATCTAAAAGAGAGGAAATTTTGAAGGCATGGTGGAAAACGAAGGACACTCAGGGGATGATGATTCAAGGCACATTTTTCGCAGCTGAAATTGAATTGGAATAAGGAAACGCACACACCTTTAAAACCCCTGATTGAGCCAAGGGTGGTGGTACATGTAGGGTTGGGGGAGAAAAGAGCCAAAACAACACAAACCCTCCTGACCATTGTCTTTACTCTTTGGGACCAAATAACCAGGCACTAAGTGAAGATGTCATGGGCAAAAGGAAGGAAATAGACCCAAGAAGCACCCCAAAAAGCTGGGTGTAGTAACTCCTGTACAACCACCGGAAGACACGGAACGGCAATGAGCGTAAGCACCGAGCGAAACGAGGCAGCCCGCTCTGCGTTCTTCCAACTCCCTCTGTTCTCATGAGGAAACCCGCTCACATCATAAACCTTGTGTAGCAGAAAGCCCTACCACAGCAAGGTCTCAAAATTAGATAATCACATTGGCGACTTCTTCCCTAAATGCTAAATGTAAGGGGGGGCGCCGTGGGGGGGTGGGTCGTGGGATTGAACCTAAGCTTTGGTCCTGATGACAAACTCCATCAACTATGGATAGCCAACTACCTTTCCCGCTTTTGGTGTTAAACAGGCTCAGAAGCGCTAAAACTTGGCAGAAGTTAGAGATCAGTAAAGGAAAGACAGGGCTGGGAAACAGACATTTATCTGCCTCTAAAAAGATAGTTTTTACTTATGCTCTGTCCAATAACAAAGTCTCTTTCATTCACTTTAAATTGGGAATCAAATTGCTGAAAGTTTAAATTAGGGAAATGTAGTGATATTTTGTTTGCGCTTTAGCAAATAAAGCTTGTCTGAAGATCAGAGTGCAGAGCTAAGTCACCAGGGGCCAGGCAGAGGTGGTGCACACCTTTAATCCCAGGATTTGGGAGTCCCACACTTTTAATCCCAACACTAGGGAGGTGGCTACATGAAGAGATATAGCTGGGTGGAGAGAGGAATATAAAGAAGGAAGAGAAAAAAGCTCAGATGCAGTCTTAGGTTTGGTGGAGACAGTTGCAGTCCTTGGGTGCAGTCTGACGCGAACTCTGAAGCAGTCTGAGGACAGGATCGCCCCTTTGGTCTGAGGATTCGGTAGAGGTTAAAGGTCTCTCTAGTGGCCGGCGGCTCTGCTTCTCTGATCTCTCAGTTTTCACCCTCTAATATCTGACTCCAGGTTTTTATTATTAAAAACAATTAGGATTCGTGCTACAAGGAAATGTAGTTAACAGGAATCACTGCGTGTCTGGCATTTTGATTGCGGTAACCGTTGGGATTGAAATCGCAAATGGATAGCCTTGACCTCACTTCTGAGTTGCTCGTGGTTTTCACGTGGACATGGGTGGTAAGGAGCGGTTCGCACCTGACCATGGCCATGTTCTCCTTGCAGCCCCAAGCATCCAGCAGCCCCAGGTGGACAAAGGCACGCAAGACTCGTGATAGAAGAGTGTCCTCTACCTTACGAGACGGAGACGAACAACGCAGCGAAGGAACTCATAGAGAAGGTACTGGGTGCGCATGCGCTTCCCTCATGGCGACACTAAGCAACAGTTTCACTTCTTACCTGACAGCCATACAGACCCCAGGCGCGGTGGCACAGTCTGTAATCTTAGCAGTGGGCGAGGGGGAGGATCACGGGTGTAAGGTCATCCTCAGCTCCAGGTTGAGTTCAAAACCAGCCTGAACTACATAGTGAGTTTCCCGCAGCCTGAGCTACAGTACAGGACCCAGATTAGGGAACTGGCGATGGCTTATTCTACAGAATTCAAAACGTACAGCATGTGAGCCAAACTGTATATCAATGAAAACTCCACTCGTCAGGATCTCTGGAGGAAGAACGAAAGGATGAGTGTGTTAAAGGAGCTTGCCAGGTTGGTTTACACAGCTCAGCCTTCGTAGGACAGCAACAGCTACCTTCATACTGAGGCTGGAGACCCAGCGGCTGCTCCTTCCACAAGACCAAACACCTTAGCTGTCCTAGTCAGATGCCCAGGGCCTGGAAGATTCCGGAGAGCCACTGGTCTTCTGTCAATCTTAGGAGGCTGAAGGAGCTGGGTTCGAATGTCAGTCAAAAGCAGCAGCCGCCAGTTGGCACCAGCATAAACGACCTTGGCAGCCCGTGAAGGCAGGCAAGCCAAGAGCAAAGGCTGGGTGTCTTCGTTTCCTTCGATCAGGGGTGCCACCAGAAGTGCCACCCACATTTAGGGTGGGCCTGCCCACTGCAGTCGAACTAGGCAAGAAAATTCCATAAACTTGCCTGGTAATTGATTCCAAATCCAGCCAAGCAGACAGCCAAGATTAGCCATCACAAAACCATAAACAAGGGCCAGTAAGACAGAACAGAGCTAGCAGAAGTAAATTCAACTGCATAGAAGTTTAATAACAGCCAGGCGGTACTCCCAGCACTCGGGAGGCAGAGGCAGGCGGATCTCTGTGAGTTCGAGGCCAGCCTGGTCTACAGAGTTAGTTCCAGGACAGCCAGAGCTACACTAAGAAACCCTGCCTAACAAAGAAAGAGATGTTTAATAACAAACACGGCCACACAAAATGCAAGAATAACTGTGACTGAGTCAGTACTTGGGGAAGTAGGCAATTGTTCCACGGAAAATAGATTCCAGAAGTTTCAGATGAGACAAAGGGGTGGGATTTTTTTTAAGATGAAAAAAAAAAGCCTGAAAGAAAACAAAAAAATAAACATATTCAATTGTGAATGGGGAGTTCGCATGAAATCAAATTATGTTTTTTAAGAAAAATTAACTTGAAAAGAAATCAAAGGAAAATTTGCAATAGACGCATTCTTTGGAAGCTGCATAAATAAAAAGTTGAACACTAAATGTAGATTGACTAAACCCAGAAAAACATTTATATATATGTAATATATATATATTCTAAATTGATAGTATTTTTTTAATTTATTTATTTATTATGTATACAATATTCTGTCTGTATGCCTGAAGGCCAGAAGAGGGCGCCAGACCCCTTTACAGATGGTTGTGAGCCACCATGTGGTTGCTGGGAATTGAACTCAGGACCTTTGGAAGAGCAGGCAATGCTCTTAACCACTGAGCCATCTCTCCAGCCCCAATTGATAGTATTTTTGGTGAAAGTTGTTTCAGTCACATTAGTCTACTCATAAGTTCTTACCTTCTGTTTGTTTTTATTGTTGTTTCAGAAGGAGTGTGTGTTTTCTTTTTGAAATGGACGTTCACTGTGTAGACTTGGCAGTCCTGGAACTCTGTCCCCAAAACTGGTCTCGAACTCACACCTGAGTGAGTTCTACCTCCTGAGTCCTGGGATTAAACTGACCACCACCACACCCAGCTAGCCTTTATTTAAGTTAAATATAGAGTCAAGAACCCAAGCCAAGGCACTTTCAGGTAAAAATTGTGAGTTCGGCCAGGCGGTGGTGGCACACGCCTTTGGTCCCAGCACTCAGGAGGCAGAGGCAGGCAGATCTCTGTGAGTTCAAGACCAGCCTGGTCTACAAGAGCTAGTTACAAGACAGGCACCAAAGCTACAGAGAAACCTTGTCTCAAAAAAAAAAAAAAAAAAAAACTAACAAACAAATTGTGACACCAGAGTGGGGTGTGCTGACCCAGGCACAGTGGTTTCTACCTGTAATCCCGGCGTCTAGGAGGCTGAGGCAGGCAGACCGAACACCAAATCAGACTGGGCTGCAAAGGAAAGAGAACAGGAAATGATGCCGTGTGTTTCTGTCGCTGATTTCAAACCCTAAGAAACTGCTTGGGAAGAATTGTCTGCGGGGCGGTGTCACCACTCAGAACGGCTAACGGTGCTGCTCATTGAGGTACAAAGTCACCGTTCATCTGCGCGGGTGGCAAAGTCTGGGAGACAGGGCTCTCTAAAAAGCACACACTAAAGAGCCTGTCCTGGAACTAGCTCTTGTAGACCAGGCTGGCCTCGAACTCACAGAGATCTGCCTGCCTCTGCCTCCCGAGTGCTGGGATTTAAAGGCGTGCGCCACCACCGCCCGGCTCCAGACAATTTCTTTTGCAAACAAAAACATCGCTACTCATTGGGTCCTAATAGATGGCCATGCAGCGCTTATTCTGAATCGGACTCCCTGGGCACATTAAAGAACCACTTCCACAGGAAAGTGCCGAGTCGGCTGTCACAGGATTCTCCTGCAAGGGAAAGGCTTCAGGAAGCACACAGGCGGAATATCCCAGCACTGCCCTGGGCGTGAGCAAGCGCGATCGGTGAATGCCAAGGATTTCTGAACAGGCACTTTGTGTGAAGACTGAGAGGTGAACAGCTTTCGCTGCCTGTCAGTGCCGGCTCTATTTTTAGTTCGCATCCTTGTATCTGGTACTGAGGATTGAACGCTGGGCCTCGTGCACGCCTCCGGCATGCAGGCCTTCTACTCTGAGCTCGATCCCCACCCCTGTCCGTTCTATTTTTAATATTCAGTTTGCATTTTTCTCCTCTCATGATTTTAAAAATACTGCATTTAAAAACGTCAGTCCTCTAAGGCTGGCAAGATAACCCATCAGGAAAAGGCGTGGCTATCAAAGCTGGCGAGCTGAGTGGTCGGAGAGACGTAGCTCCTACAAGTCGTCCCTCCCACTTCATGTTTATCGTGCCGACACGCGCGTGTGCGTGTACACACACGATTAACTAAGCATAATTAGAGGTATTCAACCTATGTCTTCCTAGACTTTTCCAGAAGAAGAAGAAAAAGTATGTGCTATCATACGAGTTTTCCTGAATGTCTCCACTCAAACCTAATACCCGGAAAGGACACTGAAAAGAAATTTACTCCTTTCTACTCGCAGAGTGGGGCCCTCTCACACCTCCCTCCTCTCTCAAGTCTCCACACAGTGTTAGTGAGATCTTAGGAACAGGGACGAGGCTGCCCTGGCCTCAGTCTGGGGTTCTGGCTCCTCGAACTCCACCTCTGAGCCAGCTGGAGGCGACCACTTTGATCCCCTCGCTCTTCTCTGGTTCTTCCTGCGTTTGAGAACCCACTTCACTCCGTCAGTGCTGCCATCCCCAGCCTCCGTCATAGCTCTCTTTCAGGTAATACGAAAAAATGTTTAGTTTCTAGGTGTTTAAAACAGTAGTCATGGGGACTAGAGGGATGGCTCAGTGGTTAAGAGCATTGCCTGCTCTTCCAAAGGTCCTGAGTTCAATTGCCGGCAACCACAAGGTGGCTCACAACCATCTGTAATGAGGTCTGGTGCCCTCTTCTGGCCTGCAGACATACACACAGAATATTGTATACATAATAAATAAATAAATAAAATAAAACAGTAGTCATGGAAAAACCAACACTAAGAGCCAAGTTCTTTAGACCCAGAACTTGGGGGACAGAGGCTTGGCGGATCTCTCTGAGTCTGAGTCCAGTCTGGTCTACAGAGAGAGAGTTCAAGATCAGCCAGAGATACACAGAAACCCTGTCGCAGAAAAGAAAAAAATTTTTTTGAAGAAAGCATTTGTGCTTCTGCAGTACAATTGTGCTTACAGTATACCTATCAAATAATGTGATACAAAGAGAGATAAGTCACAGCATTTTCCCCGGGAAGTATTGCCAGCTGAACTCAGGAAAAGAACGCTGTCACAACAGAGAAAAGCCGAAGAAAACCCTTAGATCTCAGGCGCTGTGTGCTCAAAGGAAATAAGAGTCTCAGAAGCGGTCGAATGGAAATAGTACCAGACATGAAAACCACCGCTGCTGAGACCCCAAACTCTTTCTCTGACCTCATACCATCTGTCTCAGAGTCTGTGTCCTCACGGACAGGATCAAATCGGATTCCGTGTCCTTGGCCAGGTCAGAGGCGGACGTAGAACATCAGCAGATTAGAAAGCTCCCTGTTAGCTGCGTATGACCTGGGCCACGTTTTCAGGTGCACGTTCATAAGAGCTGGCCTCTTAACACCTGTCTTAATCAACACCGAACCCTGCGGTGTGCCTTTTTTTAATAGTGAGACTGTATTTGCTTCAGTTACTCTGGAGAGTGTTCCAGAACAGTCTTTACTTCTACTCCAACTGGAAAGGTTATCGTTAACCATGTCCAAAAGTCCTGCTATAAAATTACTAGCTCTTGCCAAATATGATGGAATCTCAGAGAAAAATAGGGTCCCATCTCTGTAATTTCTAAAGCATTCGTTCTGGTAACGAGTCATGCTGATACTGAGACATGACCTTGGGAGTGGTGGATGCTAGCAGTTCCCAGCTGACTTAGAAGTGTGGCTTCGGTACTGGTCAGTTCCATCCCACCTTCCAGTGGCCTCCTGAGTCACACATGGGGTTTACCTTGGTCCTGCTATCTCTTTGAACCTCAGATTAATGCTGCCGCCAAGAGAGGAAAGAAGTTTGTTGGGTTTGTATCACAGTACGACTCGCCGTCCCCACACTGCAACGGAACCAGCCATGATGGAGACGCAGAATCGGGGCTACCGGGAGACACGGTTCCCGTGACAACTGCAAAAGCTGGAATGAAGGAGATGCCGGCAGACAGTTGTCTGAGAGCGGAGTGGAGGAGGAACCGCAGCGTGAAAGTGGACAGGGGACAGAAGGAAACAGCAGCCCCGGCTGCTCTAGACCAGAGCTGGGAGGAGGTAATAGCATGGATCTTCTCTATGTTCCCAAACTGTACCGTGATTTTAGAGAAATAGAAACAACGTTAATTTCTGCAGGTTACGAGGCGAGTGAACTGATCTAAACTTTTGGGGTTGCTTTTAAATAACTATTGCCAGGAATAAGGCAAGGCAAGGTTTCAGATGTTAGTTTTCCTCCTGACCCTGCAAGCCACCCACACAATTCAGGCACCCAGCCCCTCTTCTAAAACAAACGGTTCTTCCAGCCGTGCTGCGAGAAATGGCTTGACAGCCGGGCGGTGATGGCGCACGCCTCTGATCCCAGGACTCAGGAGGCAGAGGCAAGCAGATCTCTGTGAGTTCTAGAGCAGCCTGGACTACAGGGCAAGTTCCAAAAGACAAGGCTATACAGAGAAACCAAAAAAAAAAAAAGACTTGACTGAGAAAGTAGCTTGGTTACAGCTGTTCAGTAAACTGTGAGAATCTCAGGGCAGGCCTTTCCCGTCCCCATGCATGCTCTTCACCTTTGGAGTCCGTGGCCTGCTTTGGCCATCCCTAGAATGTGACAATAGAGCACCGTGATGTGTGAGCTGTGACAATAGTTCCCACAGCCAGAAATAGCCGTAGACAAGTTTGTCCTTCCCTGCCAAGCCCCAAGTTTTCCCAAGAAACCGAGAGCATTTTTTCTCTTTTATTTTGGACTGTGTAAAGTTTCCTGACATCTTTGCAGGAATTTTGTTTTAAAGCAACATCAAAGAAAATTAAAGACTCCATAAACCGTGAAGAAAACACGGCCCCTGGAGACAAATGCCTCCCTTTCTTTCTATAAAGGGGACAATTGCAGAGCCTCCCTCATGGGGTTGGAGAAGGAAAACAGCCCAGTGCCCGGCACAAAAGAAGCTCTAGCAAGTTGGCAGCTGCCACAAACCTTGGCTCAGCGCTGGCCCTGGAGGGCGCAGTGGAGTCCTGGCCTTCGGGTTCAGAACCCGTGCATGGCAGGGCTCCATGTGAACACAGACTTCTAGAGAGAGAACCAGGAGGTTAAAAAACAGAACAGTATATTGTTGCGGTTGTGCTGATTTTTGTTTTTGTTGTTGTCCTTGGGTTGTTTGGTTTTCTCCTTTGAGCTCAGGACCCAGGACTTGCTAGGCAAGTTCCCTCCACTGAGCCAAATCCTCAACCCCTATGAAAGCGTTTTTTAAACAGTCAAGTATTTACATGGCATATAACTGTATTTAAAAACTCAGAGCTTTCATGAGAACAATGAATACCAAACTCATTCTAGCACTTATCTCTAGAGAATGGAATCAGAGACGAGACGCTACGCGGTACCCTCCTTGTAGAGGCCTCCCCTGGGTCCGCTGTCTTGTTATATATCATATCATATCATATCAAATCCAAAGCTAGCGTGGCAGGGCGTCAGCGTGTGATTCACCTGAGTCGGGGGTGGGGAGAGCGTCAGGTACCTTAGTCAGTACAGCACCTGTCCCACAACCACCAGGTCTTGAGTTCGATGCCTGGCTCCCCCTTAAAAGGCAGATGTGGAGATATGACACCTGCAATCCCAGTGCTCAATAAGTAGACAAGATGCCAGGCCGTGAGTTCTCGGTCCAGTTAGAGACCCTGACTCAAAACCCAAGATCCAGAAGGACTGAGAAAAACGCCCAACACCAACATGTGCACGTGCACACACACACACGTCCATGCACTCAAACACACATGTACACAGATATACACACAAATCTTTGTAATTGAGTGGTGGGTACTTTTGTTATTTTCTCTCTTTACTTGTATGTCTGTCGTGTCTCACAAAGAACAAATTGTTTAAGAATTTTGATGTGTAAGATTATGACTGTCCCCCGCCTTTCCTGACCACCTGTCCTCAGATCACAAGCTCTACATGGTCTTCAACGCCTTTGACGAGGAGTCGGCCTGCTGGAGCTACCGAGAGGGTGTCCTGTCCATGAAGGTGACGCGGAAAGGGGCCGTCATCAACACCCTCGACGCCAACTGGCTCGACTTAACAACGTTCTATTATAAACAAGGCTTGTCTTTAGTTGACGCTTTTGTATCCTGGGAGACACCTAAAGGTGAGTTTTACCTTAGTAATACATCCGTCTGTAAACCATCTGGATGCGTGTCAAAACTGCTGAAAATGTTGTCTTTCAAGTACTGTGATGAGGATGGTTATAATTGACTTTAATTTTGTTTTTCTGAGACATGGTTTCCCTATAGCTTTGGAGCTTTTGTAGACCAGGCTGGCCTCGAACTCACAGAGATCCGCCTGCTTCTGCCTCCCAAGTGCTGGGATTAAAGGTGTGCACCACCACTCCCTAGCCTCTGGTGGCTTAGCTCTGCACTCTGATCTTCAGGCAAGCTTTATTTGTTAAAACACAAACAGAATATCACCACGGTATTTCTGATTATTTCTATAACTTGTGCAGAAGAGAAATTCGAGGTATGGATCCATTCTTCTGTCTCTCTCTAATCTTTTTAGTCATTGAGTTACAATGTAGTACATAATCGGTCTTGCCGACCCCAAAAAAAACAGACAAAAAGACCTCCCCAGAAATGAAGAGAGATTAGTGTTCACAGAAGTCAGGAGACAGGGCAGCTGGAGCGAATGCATCAGAAGGTGGGCGCTGGGATCACTACAGTCCTTAAACTCAGCAAGGTTGGAGCCAAGAGTGGAGGAGAAATCAGACACAGTGTTGTGAGACCACCCTGTTCTTAAACCAGCTTTTTAAAGCCTGGCCTGACGGGGCAGAGGACTGGATAGACCGCAGCACGTCCAGAAGCCACATTCCACAAGAGCCTTTTAAGTAGAGCCAAGCCCAAGGCGTGCCTCCAGCGCGGAATCTTGCAGAAATGACTGGCACACAGCAGGTGCCCAACAAATGCTCGGTGTTTTCTGGTCGCTGGGCTTGCTCCGGTTTGGTCTTGTTCGGAAACGGCAAGGTTTCACGATAGGATCCGATAGAGCAGGGTCTACGCCTACTTGCCAGCTCTGTGATCTGGGGAACTCGGGCGGGCCGACGGAAGTTGCTTCCTTAAGGGGGCATGAAACGCACCATTGGCGGCTGTGAGCCACGGGTGGGAACAGGCAGGTCAGGTGTCCAGCACCGAGGCTACGGCAGAGCCCTTTCTCCTGTGAGTCTTCCTTCTGGCCGCCTACGTGCAGTCTGTTACGTACGTACATACGTACGTACATTCTGTAAGTTCCGATCATCTATTCGGAGACTGGTTCGTGCTTCCCCACCGTTTCTCTCCCTCTCCTCCCTGCAGCGTCTAAATTGGAGGCATTTCAGATTTTGGTTGGTGACAAACTGCCCAAGGAAAAGCAAAACTGTTCTTTTCAGTCTCTCTCTCAGACATTCCTGCCATGGGACTGGCCTGCCGAAAATAAAATGGGTTACTGCAGTTGCTTAGCCAGAGGCTGTGCATGGCTTTTGTTCTTAGAGCCCCAGGGAGGATCTCCCTTCCTCCTCGGCTCTGGAACGTCTCTTTAGACACTGTTTGAGTCCATCTTTGCTGAACTTCTTTTATCCACCTCAGCCTTTGGGGTCTGGACACCTGTGGGTCACTAGGACTAGTGCCCACTGCAGAGAGGAAACTGACCAGTGTCTGCCACTGTGAGAAGCCAGTGAGAAGCTGGACTGAATTGGGTTCTCTGTCCTGAACGTTTGATGTCTGGCATCCCAAAGAGAAAAAAAAAATGCATATTTTGCTGTGTCTTGCTTCTGTCCTCAGCCCAAATACTGTCAGAAATCAGGTCACTACAGAGAACATAGAACTACAAGACCAGACACTGCCTAGAAACTTATTAGCTCACAAATCACCCTGGAGAAAATGCTCCAGAAACAACGGCAGAGGGGAGGGGATGTCTTGGAAAGCTACCTACCTTGACAGAGCATGATGCTAGCTTTGTAAGATCTGTGGAATTCCTCTGTGTCCTTCCACACGCTTGCAGCCTTCTCTGTTTCGAACATTCCCCTAGGAGTGGACGGACACACGCACACACAAGGAGGGTCACCCCCAGAGTGTAGTCTCCCTCTCCGACCCCGCTTTGTCAGATCTTTATGTTCCCTTTTGATTGCCTGTGGATTCTCTTCCTTTCAAGGCACTTTAAGGAGAAGCGAGGGGCGGTAAGGTAGAAAGGTGTACGTATATCTATCTCTGCTTCTCATCCGTGCGTCCGCTTAGGTACAGGGTTTGCAATAATTTGTAAGTGTGGGGAACAAGCAGTTAGGCTGTGATGGTACCAACACATGCACACAATTTCAAAAGTAACAAAATATTCAGAGTGTACCTAATGGACCACAAGAGAACCAGGGAAGAATCTGTAAGAAAGGGCGACCTGGGGCCAGCAAGATGGCCCAGGGTTAAAGGTGAAGCCAGGCCACCCGAGTTCAGCTATCCAGGACCCACAGGACTGAAGGAGAGGACTCACTCCTACAAGCTGCCCCTCTGATCTCCACACACGTGTCATAGCACGCACACACCCGCACATACATACACACGCATAAACATACATGCAGGAAGCTAATAATGCAGGAGGCAGGTGTGTAAGAGCCTGGGTAGACTATCCAGGGCAAAGAGCACAGAGCAATCCAGAAGAGTAGAGAGGCTAATGTCCTAGTCTATTGTCATAACAAAACACCATGACTAAGACAACTCATTAATTTTTTAAAAAAAAATTTAAAGAACACAGTTGCAGAGGTTAGCATCTGCGACCATCACGGCAGAGAACATGGCAGCAGTCAGGCACGGCACTGGAGCAGTAACCCAGAGCTTACATCCTCATCTTCAAATAGGAGGCAGAAAAAGCACTAACTGGGAATACTATCAATGTCCACACTCAGAGACACACCTCCCCCAACAAGGCCACGCCTCCTAGTCCTTCCCAAACAGTTCCACCAACTGGGAACCGAGTATTCAAATATCTGAGCCTACGAGGCCATCTGTGTTCATTCAAACCACCTCTGCTGGTGCCTCTCGCAGTCCCTTGAGAGAGGTTGATACTTATTTTGGTTTTTTTTGTTTGTTTGTTTGTTTTTTGTTTTTTTTTTTTTTTTTTTTTTGGTTTATCGAGACAGGGTTTCTCTGTGGCTTTGGAGCCTGTCCTGGAACTAGCTCTGTAGACCAGGCTGGTCTCGAACTCACAGAGATCCGCCTGCCTCTGCCTCCCAAGTGCTGGAATTAAAGGCGTGCGCCACCATCACCCGGGGATACTTATTTTGTTAAAACATACATGCTAGAGACACAGAAAAACAATGACGGTACACACTGCCCTCCACGTCACAGGTGGTCCCGGACCCACCTCTGGACAGCTTAATATGAAATATGACAAGTAGACCAAAAGACCCCCGAAATGGAGTGTTTACATTTACATTACATTAATATCATTTACATCTACATGAATATCATTGTCATATCTAGCCACAGGGGATGTGTGAGATCACATGTTCAGACAAGCAGCTCATTTGACTCACGCATAAGAACCCTTAGGATGTTCACTCCTGTGCCAGGGAGTTCAGAGGTCACAAGGGCTCATGATTGCAGGATAAACTTCCTGGAACTATGAGAAAGGAAGAAGAGAAACGAAGTTTGTTTTGTTTGTAAAGTAAGGGAAGGGGTGGACCAACATGTCATTTTTTGGGGTTCGAAGGATGTACGTGTTTCTGTTTTGTGGTGCTGGGGTCAAATCCGGGTCCTTGCCAATAAATGGTGAGCACTTTACAACTAAGTTGGTTCCCAGACTTTTGGGGTTTCGTGGGGGGAGGGGTCGTGTTTCGCTCTGAGAAAGGGTATCGTTAACTTACCCAGGCTGACCTCAAATTTACAATCCTCCTGCCTCAACCTCGCAAGTAACTGAGATTATAGATGTGTGCTACCCATAACCAGTCAAGATGAATATATTTAATTTAAGAGACTTGTTTTGGTAGGGATTGCTTGTTTTTGAGACAGATCTCACTATGCAGCCCTGGCTGGCCTGGAGCTCACTGTGTTGACTAGTTGGACCTAGAATTCACAGAGATCCTGCCTCTGCCTCCCCAGAGCTGGGATTAAAGTGGGGGGCCACCACGCCCAGAGAAGATGGATATATTTAAAAAGAATGCAAAAATTGCATTTAAGACAGGACACTGACATAGAAGTAGCTGAGACTCACTCCCATCCCCACCCAGAAGTAGGACACAGGTGCATTTGGCTAGTGTTGGTATTCAGAAGCAGAAGTGGAGCAGAGGGAGGAAGAGAGAGAGAACAGGGAGTCAGGCAGGGGCTTCAGAACCTTTTCAGGATGTCCTGAAACCACCGTCAGACACCACACGCTGCACGCTGGCATGTGTAGAAAAAACTTTTCTGACAGGAGGTGGTGCCCTGCATTTTGACATGCCTAGTGTGAGCACTGAGAGAGCCAGCCCGGGATCTCAAGCAAGGACTTCAGGTTTAACTGAAGTCCGTCACAGAGTCAAATGCCTTTGATCCATGTGTGGCTACGGGGATCGCACAGATTCAAGATCAGAGAGTTCCGGGATTCCAGACGGCTTCCCATGACCCTTACGAGGCAGGGTCACCCCAGCTCAGATAAGCATCCATCTGTTGCTCCTGCGATGCCTGTTTTGGACGCTACAAAGTTAGAATTAGTCTACAGATTTTTGCACTAGTTTGTCCCACTTGGGATTTTCTTTGTTTGTTTTTGGGTTTTTTGTTGTTGTTTTTTGTTTTTCGTTTTTGAGACAGAGCCTCATTCTGCAGCCCAGACTGGCCTTGAACTTAGCAAAATTTCGACCTCACAAAGGCTGAGCTTACAGGCATTAGCTCCCCACACAAGCCAGGTTGCAGTCTTGTATGTGGTTTCCTTTGTATGACACAGTTTTTTTTTTTAATTCGCTAACAATGTTGCATGGCAATGAGCTTCACTTTTATTCCTGTGCTGTTTCACATGGACAGATCTGCCATGCTTTCTTTTAAACCATTGGGTTTAGAAGCGGGTCAGCGACATGGGTCCATGGGTAAAGGTGCTGGCAGCCATCCTTAAGGGTTAGGATCCACAGAGGGGAAGGAGGGGGCTCTGGCTCCCCAAGTTGTCCTATGAACGCCACAGACACCATGGGTTAGGAACACACACGCGTGCACACACATGCACACACACACAGAAACCCACTCCAACTAGTAAATTAAACTTTTCTTTAGGAACCATCTCAAAAACAAAACACATTCTCTGCCGCATTCTCACCTAAATGCAAATAGTGTTTAAAGAAGAGCAAGACCAGCGTGTTGGCGCACACCTTTAAGCCCTGCACTTGGAGAGCAGGGGCAGGCGGAGCTCTGAGTTAAAGGCCATCATGAGCGACAAAATAAGCATTAGGACAGCCAGGGATGCACACAGAGGCCCTGTCACAAAAACAATTAGGGGTGGGGGAAGCAGAGAACAATTTGCTCTCAAGTTCCAGTCTCTTAATAAATATTAAAATAGAAGTGACCCCAAAATTAGTTTTGTTCTTTAAGCTTCATCACATGAAAACCTTGCCTTTCCAGCCGTTCTTATTCAGGAAACCCTCAAACAGGATTTTTTTTAAAGACAGACCATTTTTAATGGAGACGGTAACAATAAAATAAAAATGGCTGTGCTGATATATCAGAAAATATGTTCCTTATTAAAATATAAACATAAGGTGCGATTCTACTTGGATCACAGTAAGCAATATATTCAATTCGCCCAGGGTGAACTGAGTATGAGTCCATCGCGATGTAAGCTAACTGGAAAACAAAGACAAATTTCTCCATTATAATTGATTACCACATAATTGCAAGGTATACGTATCATAACTGTAGCAAAGCAATTCTGCTTTCCGTGGCAAACAGGGAAACTTGACGTGACAGGTCCCACACAAAACGCACAGTGTTTACCCAGCACATAGGCATGAGAAAAAACATCTTCTATTGCGAAATAGGAGACAAAGAATTCCCATCAAACCCTTTAGTTTAGACCAGATGGTTATTGTCAGCTGTGCAAGAGAAAAGGCAAAGAGGCCTCCGCTTCAAACTTCCTTCCGGGCAGGAATTCTCGGACAATGACTTCTGTTAGAGTCTTCCTGCCGCTGTTATGGGGGACTTGGGACTTGTTAATGGGCTGAGGTAAAGAATTGTTCCGTGCTTATGATTGTGTGTGTGTGTGTGTATACATGTGGTGCATGTGTGCACCTGCCCAGGCATGCGCATCTAGAGGCCAGAGGTCACCATCCCATTGTCTCTCTCTCTCACTCTCCACCCTGTTTGGGGGAGCAGGGTCTCTCACTGAACCTGGAGCTTGACATTTTGTCCAGGCCGCGGGCCAGCAAGCCCTGGATCTGCCTGTCCCTGCCTCCCCAGGGCCGACTTTTATGCAATACTGGGGCTCACAGCGAGTGCTTTAACCACTGAGCCATCCTCCCAGCCCTCTGCTTATAATCCACAGGCTGATTTTTGATATTGTACCTGTAATTTCAAGGATCAACATTCTCATGTTTCCATTGATAGTTTAATGCAGATCAGAATCAAAGTTTTGTTTCAAGGTGAAGGTCATTTCCAGACACTTCTCATATTCTCATATTCGTGCTCATATTATTTAATCTTGTCTCCTCTATGGTAGTTTCCTATATATGTTTGATTTTATTTCAGTGAAATATAAAACCGTCTTTACCTAGAGAGAAGAAGGAAATCTTGAAACAGAAGGACTCAACCAAAATAAATTTTCTTTTATTTATTTTTATTTTTTGGTTTTTCGAGACAGGGTTTCTCTGTGGCTTTGGAGCCTATCCTGGTACTAGCTAAAATAAATTTTCTTTTAAGTGTGTTTTCTCAGTAAAGTTTTTTTTTTTGTTTTATTTATGTGTACGTATAAGTGTCTCTGTGTGTGCGTGTACCGGTTCTCATGTCGTTATGTGTGCAAGTGCCCATGGAGTCCAGAGAGTCATGGGATTCCCTGAAGGTGAAGTTTAGGCAATTTTAAGCTGCCAGAGTGGTGCTGAGAACCAAGCTCTGGAAGACTCGTGGGCACACTTAACTGCTAAGCCATCTCTCCAGGACATTCTAATGTTGTAATCAGCATCTCAGGTAGCCCAGGCTGGCCTCAAACTTGTTATGTAGCTGAGGATGACCTTAAACTCCTGCTCCTTCTACCTCTGCTCACAAGTCCTGCGATTACAAGTGTGAGCCACCTCACCCCGCTTCTGTTACCCCTGTGATGCTGGGACTGAGCCTGGGGCTGCTCACAGCAGGAAATAGCTTCCAACTGACAAGCTTTTCTTCAGCTGGTTACAGTAGTTACCCGATGACGGTTAGAAACAGGCCGCATTTACTTATGGCTCTTCTGAACTGTGTCCGTTCCCTGACAGGGGACCCTTCGCCTAAATCTCTGGAAGGATTTTTTATCTATGAAGACGAAGGTCCTGGAATTCCAGGTTCTAACAGGAAAGGAAATGACGCCATTGTGGTGGAGCAGTGGACAGTCATCGAGGTGAGCCGCAGTTTCTGAGACTTTGTTTTCCTTTTCTGTATGATTCTGCCTGCTAGAGATCATCGTTGCTGGTCACTCAGAATCCTTAAACACAGAGAGGCCAATGTTATCCAAAAAGCTTAACCCACATTTTCAAAAGTTTCAGTACAACAGCAACAAAAACAAAAAATATTGCCTATGCCAAAATAAAAGTAGATTACCCCAAATCTGATACTCTAGCCCTGAAAAAACCATGATACTGAAACTCTCACTACAACAAAGCCTTGAAGCCATGTAAGCGTAAGTCGCAAAAACAACCCCACACCAGTTTAGAATTATGAATAATAAAAGGGGTTATTTATTTAAGGGAGACCCCAGCCCAGGCCCCGTTACCGTCACTGCTCACGCCTTAGACCCCAAATCCAGGCCCCGTCAGCGGCACTGCCCACACCTGAGACCCCGAATCCAGGCCCCGTCAGCGGCACTGCCCACACCTGAGACCCCGAATCCAGGCCCCGTCAGCGGCACTGCCCACACCTGAGACCCCGAATCCAGGCCCCCTCAGCGGCTCTGCCCGCTCTCATCTTCTCATCCAGTTGCTAGACTGCTGTTGTTGAACCTGCTTTGTAAACTTCATGGAACGGGTGCCCCCCAAGGATCTTTTCAAACGCAGGTTCAGCCGGGCGATGGTGGCACACGCCTTTAATCCCAGCACTCGGGAGGCAGAGGCAGGCGGATCTCTGTGAGTTCGAGACCAGCCTGGTCTACAGAGCTAGTTCCAGGACAGGCTCCAAAGCCACAGAGAAACCCTGTCTCGGAAAAAAAAAAAAAAAAAAAAAAAACAACACGCAGGTTCCCAGCGCCACACGTTAGAACTGATAATGGTGGCTTTCCTAGTGAACGGCCACCATCCAGCTGTGGGTCTAAGGCGGCAGATGTTGCGGTAGATGAAGCTCTTGGAGCTGCAGCCCCATGACACTGTACCACTGGACTGGGAGCCCACTGTGTCCCCCATCACCCCCCTTCCTAGCTACCGTGTGGCCCACGTCTTTGCTATTAGAATGTCAGCCCTTACGCTTGTTCCCACAGGGCTGTGAAATCAAAACAGACTACGGCCCTCTGCTGCACACCCTGGCTGAATTCGGCTGGCTTCTGACCAGTGTGCTGCCTACACCCATACTGAGACAGGACAGGTAATGCCCGCGGCTCCTCACTTACACGTTTAATCCTAAAATCTGTTCATCTGGGAGATGGGTTAACCGATGTTTATTTGAAGCCGGTGAGAAACACTTCCGGTGTGACTTCGTGGAATTTGGAGTCTAGCACACCCCACACCTTCATCTGTGATACAAAATTAAAAACCCTCCACCCCTTCACTCTGTGAAGAACTGTACCTAGCACAGGACAGGCCTCGGGCACCAGGCTGCCTTGCTCTTCCTCCTGCCCCAGTGTGTCAGGTTAGCTGTCCCTTGCACCCATGACTTGGTTTGAACACCTACATTGAAGCCAGAATGCCAGCCACTTCCTTCTCTTTCCCCTGGTCACTGACTTCCTTCCGGAAGAAAGTCTGAGTCACCATGTCTTATCAGTTCTTTTTTTTTTTTTTTGGGCTGATTTTTTTTTAATATTTATTTATTTATTATGTATACAATATGCTGTCTGTATGCCTGAAGGCCACAAGAGGGCACCAGACCTCTTTTACAGATGGTTGTGAGCCACCATGTGGTTGCTGGGAATTGAACTCAGGACCTTTGGAAGAGCAGGCAATGCTCTTAACCACTGAGCCATCTCTCCAGCCCCCCAGTTCATTTTTTTAAAGAGGCCGATGATTCTTTTGTGTAAGATCCTTCACGGTCTCTTCCACCCGGAGATGCTCCCGCTTCCCTCCCTGGCATCCTGAACATGACTGGTGCGCCTGGGCCAGGGACCTACTACCTCAGATGTCACAGTGCCCCCAGGGACTTGTCACTGTGGCTTCATGTTCCAAGTGACCATCGTGGGTGACTAAGAACAGGTGTGAGAACCCCCCATTTCCTGGTCTCATTAATCTCCTCTAGTCCTCCACCCCCAGGGTCTTAACAGACTATATAAAGCTGTGATTGACATGGCTTTAGAAAAAAGCACACTTTTTTAAGTGGGCAGAGGTATCAAGGGTGTAAGAGGATACTCAAGGTTTTTTTTGTTTTTTTGGTTTTTTTTTTTTTTTGGTTTTTCGAGACAGGGTTTCTCTGTTAGCTTTGGTGCCTGTCCTGGCACTAGCTCTTGTAGACCAGGCTGGCCTCGAACTCCCAGAGATCCGCCTGCCTCTGCCTCCCGAGTGCTGGGATTAAAGGCGTGCGCCACCACCGCCCGGCTCAAGTTTAAAAGATCACAAGAGAGCCGAGCGGTGGTGGCACACACCTTTAATCCCAGCAATGGGGAGGCAGAGGCAGGCGGATCTCTGTGAGTTTGAGGTCAGACTGGGCTACAAGAGCTAGTTCTAGGACAGGCTCCAAAGCTACAGAGAAACCCTGGCTCAAAAAAAAAAAAAAAAAAAGAGAAAAGATCACAAGAGGAGCGGTGAGAGATAAGCAAAGAGCTCGTCCACTTTTCTCCTCTCAGAGTTGAAGGAACTCTCACACTGAGGGCCCACTCCTGAAAACATTTTTTTCCAACTTTATTCATCAGTCAGCAATGGCCCTGTGTAAACTGCCGGAAAGTTTACACAACTCTACAGGCCCACCAGCCTGACAGTCTGCGGCTTAGAGGGTGGGACCCTCAAACGCGGGGACATTTGAGAAAGTCGGGGCTTTCTGAAAGACAAAGGAATTCCTCTGCCCTGAGCCCCCAGTGTGCACCCACTGGTCCACACGCATCTTCTGAACAACCGGTGTGTCTGCAGCCGGCAACTTTTCAGTTTTTGTTTGGTTGCTTTTTCTTTTCTTCCTTCCTTTCTTTCTTGTTTTGTTTGTTTTTGAGACAAGGTCTCCCGGTGCAGACTTGGCTGTCCTGGAACTCACTCTGTAGACTAGGCTAGTCTTGAACTCACAGATAACCACCTGCCTCTGCCCGCCCCCCAACTGCTGGGATGAAATGTGCGCACCACCACCACATCCGGCATCTTTGTCTCCTTTTGATGGTTCGCCTAGGCTGACTGATAGACTTAGAACCTTCCAGAATGTGTAAACCCTGACCCTCTCCTCTCCTCTTCCCTAAGGAACAGTGTAATTATTTCTTCCCATTCATTGGGAGATTCCAGCGGGTCCCCTTCTAAGTGTTTCCCACACTGCCCTGAATGAATGGGTAGGACAGCTGGCAGCCAGCCCTCTTCTGCTCAGCCACAGACCATGGGCTCCAGTGGCATTTCCTGCACCCGGTCAGGATCGGTTTAGGAACGACAGGACCGGACTGAGCCTAAGGGTGGAACTAAAATAAATTATGGGCCCCGAGAATACCTTGAAATGGAGTTAGGCTGTGAAACACGAAGCCACACTGAGCCATTTTGTGCCAAACTGCCAGGCAGTGCTTCGGAGTGACGGTATGATAGTTCTTTAGCATAGGGAGGAAAGGAGGCACCAAAACTCTACCATCATACAAATCTCTCCTGCACCCCAGATCCTCTGGGTGTTATGGAACCCTGGAAGTTTGCCTCTTACTGCCCCCCAGGAGGGTTATCTTTATATACAATTAGAACATCAGGGGAGCTAATTGCTCGCTAAATATGCATTGTCATAGAATCCTCCCAGAATGCCCAAGTAGCTCTCCTCTTTCTTCTAGGAACTCTTGCCCTGCATTGTACTAAGTGGACAGAGATAGTGGATCTTCCTTCCTTCCTTCCTTTCTTCCTTCCTTCCTTCCTTCCTTCCTTCCTATTTATTTCATGTTATGTGTGTGAGTGTTTTATGCAAATCCTCCCACAGAGGCAAGAGGTCAGATCCTCTGGAACTAGGCTTACCAAGAGTAGTGCGCCCCCGTGGTGTAGGTGCTGGAACAGAACCGGGGTCCTCTGCAAGAACAGCAAGTGCTCTTTTCCGCCAAGTCAGTTCTGCAGCCCCAGAAATCGCACACTGTTTCTCTGAGTAGGTGCCCAGAGGAATGTAGAGTCGTGTTTCACTTTTTTTACTCTTCTGACTTTTTGCTCTTTTTGAGGGGCCTGCCACCCACCTCCCAAATAAATCGCACATGAAGGCTTATTCTTACTTATAAATGGCCAGCCTTAGCTTGACTTGTTTCTAGCCAGCTTTTCTTATCTTAAATTATCCTGTCTACCTTTTGCCTCTGACTTTTTCCTTTTCTTACTTCGGTATATCTTACTTTCAATCTTACTTCCTGGCTGGATGGGGGCTGACCCCTGACCACCACCACCTCCTCCTCCTCCTCCTCCTCCTTCTCTCTCTCTTCCTTTCTCTCTCTCTCTCTCTCTCTCATTTCTTTCCTCTATTTAATTTATACTCTCCTCCTGCCAGCCCCACCTCTCCTCTCTCCTGCCTCACTATTGACCGTTCAGCTCTTTATTAAACCATCAGGTGTTTTAGACAGGCCAAGAACCACAGCTTTACAGAGTTAAACAAATGCAACATCAACAAAAGTCACACACCTGAAAATAATCTTCCCCAACACAGAAGACAGAGACCATGAACCTTGGGTTCTGTGACAGGGCTTGGGTCTGAACCCAGGAACTGTCTGGATCCAGAGTCCTGGCTGTTTCAGTGAACCCCAGGACTCCCAAACACAGACCAGCCCATTCTATATGCTCACCCCTCCCAGTAACGCCTCATGATTTATCCCCCCAACATTACATCACCCGGAGTGTTCTGTTCAAACAGAAATGAAACTGGACTATAAAAAGCCTTCTAAAATTAAAATTGTAGGGCTGGAGAAATGGCTCAGTGGTTAAGAGCACTGGCTGCTCTTCTGGAGGTCCTGAGTTCAATCCCCGGCAGACATGTGCTGGCTCACAACTCTCTGTACTTTCCCGTTTCCCATTGAAAAACACCAATGCACATAGAGTAAATATTTTTTAAACAAATAAAAAGCGTGACAGTCTCCTCCGAGCACTTTGGGGGACGATTCATTTCCCCAAATTAGCGGCCCCCATAGTTTGGACGCTCTGCTAGTGTCCGGTTGACTGCACACCGCGGCAGGGCCAAAGCTCCCTCACACCCATCCTCCAGAAAAGCCCAGAATCGCGGACAGCTAAGAGGAAGGTTTTGTTGGGGTTCTTTGCATAATAAAAGTTGTTACCGAGCAGCTTTAGCTGCGAACACTCCTCCCCACAAACCCACGGGCTGGAAGCTCTTCAGAGGAATTGCCACCCCGAGTCGGCTCCAGCTAGGGGCCATTTGCCGAGCTGACAGCTAAACAGGAACCCTGAGCGGCGGCGGCTACAAAGGGGCGTCTGAAACGCAGGGAGCCGGCTGTGGCTGAACCGTTCGTTGTCTCAGTGGAATATACGGGTCAGTTCCCCACATGTAGCTCCCAAGTTTAGTCTCCAGTTTGACATTAAGTCATACTTTCTGACCTAATCATCTCATTCCTGAGACCTTATCTTAAGGAAGTAATTCATAGAAAGAATATATATGACATGAGCTCAGGTCCTCTGCAAGAGCTCCGTTGAAAAATCCCTGTAGGTTTATTTTAAGGCGCGGGAGTGTCTGCCCCGCACTGATGTTCACGTAGACGCATGCCCTCGGAGGCCAGAAGAGGGCATCCGATCTCTGGGACTGGAGTCATAGGCGTCTGTAAGCTGTCTTGTCAATTAGGGGAATTGAACCTCTGGAAAAGCAGCCCTGTTCTTAACCACTCAGCCCTCGCGCCAGCCCAAGCAGTTCCCGTTCTGATCCCTGAGTCAACGCTCCACTTCTGATTTCATTCGTCTGTGTCTGGATGTTTTGCCGTGTACGTTTGTCTGTGCACCGTGTGTGTGCCTGTGCCAATGGGGACTGAAAGAGGACATTGGATCCCCTGGAACTGGAGTGACAGTCGGTAGCAGCCACCATGGGGGTGCTGGGAACTGAACCCAGGTCCTCCGGGAGAGCAGCAAGTGCTCTTAACCACTGAGTGATCTTTCCAACACTCTCCTTTAATTAGTTAGTTGGTTAGTTAATTAATGCTTTTTGGGTTTGGGGATTTTTACTGTTGTTTTGGTTTGGTTTCGGCTTTTTCGAGGTAGGGTTTCTGTCCTGAAACTTGCTTTGTAGACCAGGCTAACCTTGAACTCACAGAGATCCAGCTACCTCTGCCTCCCAAATCCTGGGATTAAAGGTATGTGTCATCATGCCTGGCTAAGTTTTTCTTTATTTTTATCTGCATGGATGTTTCTGTTTTGTTTTAAAGATTTATTTATTGTGTATACAGTGTTCTGTCTGCATGTATGTCTGCATGTCAGAAGAGGGCACCAGATCTCATTACAGATGGTTGTGAGACAACTTGTGGGTGCTGGGAATTGAACTCAGGACCTCTGGAAGAGCAGGCAATGCTATTAACCCCTGAGCCATCTCTCCAGCCCCTTTAATTAATTTTTTATATTTTTGGTTGTGAGCCTAACCTTTAATGGCTGGACCATCTCTCCAGCTCTTAATTAATTTTTTAATAGAAATGTTTTTCTTTTTGTTTTTCCAATGTAATTTAAGTAGAATGATTTTTTTAAATATTTAGTTATTATGTATACAATATTCTGTCTGTGTGCATATCTGCAGGCCAGAAGAGGGCACCAGATCTCCTTACAGATGGTTGTGAGCCACCATGTGGTTGCCGGGAATTGAACTCAGGACCTTTGGAAGAGCAGGCAATGCTCTTAACCTCTGAGCCATCTCTCCAGCCCAAGTAGAATGATTTTTATAATTATTTGGGGATCAGAAGGTTATCCTACAAAAGATATATATAGGCCAGCCCAGTCAGATGTAAATCTAGAGAATACTGCTAATTCGCTGGGACAAGAATAATAACCCATGTGCGTGGAAATGCCACAGAAATCCAGTTGCTAGTTTCTTAACTTTAAAAACTAATTGAAAGTTCTCTGGGATTAAAAAAAATCCTAATTCTCAAATATTAATCTTGCTGTTTTAACTTTCAGTGAAGGGAATTTGGCTACAAAGCAGGTCGTATTTCTCCAAAGGCCAGTTGTGTGTAGCTCAGCTGCCCAGACCCCAGAAGTAAGTAAAATTCACCAATTTTGACTTTATGAATAAGACATGATAGTAAAATGTTTAACCCCTAAGCTTGCTCTGTCGTTTTAAATATGGGTACAGATTAGACTGTGCAGGCTCAACACGGAAACAGCCTCCTAAAGAGGAACACAAGAAAGAAACTGTTTCCCCAGAACCCATTGTAGAAGAAGAAAACTGACTCCCAACAACTGTCCTGACACACACACACATGCACACACACACACGCACACACACATACACACACCACACATGCGCACACATACACACACAGGCACACAGACATAACACACACGCACACATACACACATGCACACACGCACACGCATGCACACACGCATAGGCATGCACACATATGCACAAACATGAACATACACATGCACACACACGCACCATTGGCATGCATGTGCCTACACTCACACACAGATGCACTCACGTGCAATAATTAATAATAAAGTACATTTTGTATTGTTTTTAAAAAGAAAAGATGTGTGCCTGCCTTCCAGCCACATGGCACGGTTCTGGAACTATTCAGATAAGCAGCTCTTAGCTTACGGACCATTTTGCGCTGCAGGCAGTTAGCAAGAGCAGACCGGGACTCGCTCTCCGACTGCCTGGTTCGTCTGCCACAGCATGGCCTATTCTTCACTGCTACCGGGGTAATGGGTTCCCGGTCTGCACACACATTCGCTCTCCCCTGCCAGAGGCTGATGACTTAAAACAACTTGGTTTCTGGGACTGGGGAGAAGTCTCAGTGGTTAAGAGCACCGGGTTTTTCCAGAAGACCCCAGGTTCAGTTCCCAGCACTGTTGGGCAGCTCATAACCACATACATGTAAACAACATGAACTCTGGCCCATTCTTCTGGACTCTGCAAACCCCTGTACACACGGACACAGGGACATGATTTGCTTTGGTTTGCTTCGTTTTTCTAGAGTTTCGTTTTGCAGCCCTGGCTGTCCTAGAACTTGCTCTGTAGACCAGGCTGGCCTTAAACTCAGAATCCCCCTGCCTCTGCCTCCTGAGTGCTGAGTTTAAAGGCATGCACCACCACTGCTAGGCTACAGAGACATAATTTTAAAATAAAAATACTAAAAATCTTTAAAAGTATTTGGTTTCTGCAGACTCATAATAGAGCTCCCGTCCACAGTGGTCTCCAGAGCTGACACACACTGTGCACACACACACACACACACACGCACACACACCATGCACATTCACACACGCACGCACGCACACGCACACACACACACACACACACACGAGGGCTTGAAGTAGGAGGGACAGACAGCGCCATTTCCTCTGCTTGTCTCCACTTCTTTTATAAACCATGAATGACATCAGCACACAGCGCAGGGCTCTTAGGGTTGCTCTGAAAACATATCTAACTGTGTCTGGTGCCATGACCGGCAATATAAGAGGTTGTAATTATTTTCACAGGAATGTTTTTCTTTCAACATCAATCATTAAATCCTGCTAATGGTATAAAGAGACTGGGAAAAAACCCAGAAAAGCCAAATGGTCCTGTTTTCTCCAACTAAAAGGCCATCGGCTGTAATAAAAAAAAAAATGATTTATCAATCGGTTTTGATGTTCCAAAGCTTACATGCGCCTATGAAACAGCAAATATTGAATTAGGTAATGGGCACTTAGTATTCTCTTTCAAATTTTCTACATACTTGAAATTTCTCATAATTAGAAAGTTGGGGGAAATTAAGTGTAAAACGTTAGCCATCCAGCAGTATTTTGTCCATGTTGATTGTTAATTAGTAAATAACTAGTTGTTAAACTGGTCCAACAGTTGAGGTGGTTATGAGGTGGGTGCTCTTACAGCTACAGTCAGCCAATGGCCTCAGAGATCTGAGAAGCACACATTGTA
The DNA here is from genome assembly GCA_963919715.1 of Microtus obscurus. Taxonomy (NCBI): domain Eukaryota; kingdom Metazoa; phylum Chordata; class Mammalia; order Rodentia; family Cricetidae; genus Microtus; species Microtus obscurus. The sequence goes on from CAWTZC010000381.1 coordinate 3,527,381, forward strand.
ACTGGAAATATAATCTAAACAGTCTATGCATCAATTAAAATGACAGACACCCATTATCCCGGCCAGCGGGATACAAATGGGGGTCCCTGATAAACCTAGAGGAGGAAGAGGAGTGGAGGGAACAAGAGACACGAGAGAGGACAGCAAGACAGGATTTCCGATCAAACCGCACTTTATTGTTTCTCAGAAGCTGTTATATAGCAAAACGGGCAAGGAAGATGGGAGGGTGCCAGGGTCTGCTGGAATTCGGGTCCGGAGACACCCCCAGCTGATGAAATACTGGGGGTCTGTGCTTGTTGACTAACAAAGGAAATGCTAATTGTTTCTAAAGCCTGGAGCCTGCAGGTCTCACTAGGCTGATTTTCTAGGTCCGGAACTTGTCCTGCAAAGGTGAATATCTTACTTGTGAACTTAAGATGGCTGTAAACAAAATACAGGTCTTTGCTTCCGGCAACCCATTACCTAGACAGGTGAGCGTAGGCTCCAGTAGACTCCAGTAGACTCCGTAGTCTTGCTGGGGGCAGTAGTTGCAGGTCTTACTCTGACACCACAGAACAGCATAGGTCTGAGATCTTTTGGGGAGAGGGGCAACTTGGGGGACTGACCTTACTTTGACCAGGTGAAGTATGTCAATCAACCCCCCAAATTATCTACAGTTTGAGCAGAGTCGAGGCAGCAGGTGAGGCTGGGGGCAGTTTTCCCAGCGGTTAGCATCTCCACAGTCCAGGTGGAATTTGGTGTGCCCTATCTGGCTTTGGGTCTCTGTGAGTTTGAGGCCAGCCTGGTCTACAGAGCAAGTTCCAGAACAGGCTCCAAAGCTACACAGAGAAACCCTGTCTCAAAAAAAAAAAAAAGAAAAGAAAAGAAAAAGAAAAAAAAGAAAGAAAGAAAGAAAACTGTGTTTAGGCAACACAGTCTTAGGTTACTGATCTGCTCTTGTTTCTGGAAATGGGCTGAGTGTACTGTGAAGACAACAGGCAGATGGCGCCAGTGCCCCTGTGGACCTCCCCACCCCCCCTCACTCCCCCACACCCCACCCCCACCCCCTCACACTCCATGGCCTCCTCCCTCTGTGGGGGATCCCTACAGAACGAGGGGACTGAAATGAACAATCTCCCAGAAGGGATGGGTTTCAGAGGCCAACATTCTGAGTTACTAGGACATCAGGAGTCGGCTGATTGTGAGAACTTTTCGGGTGGGGTGAAGTTGTGTCAGTCAGGCAATATCATTGTGAAAGCCACGTTCCTCAAACCCAGTAGACTCCTGACGGCAAAGGTGTGTGGCCTGAAATCTTCTAAGATACTGTATTGGACATTTTGTCAGATAGTATTTCAAATTTACGACCGAAGGCCGTTTACTTATTAACAACTACCTCCAAGTCCGTTACTATGAAAAGCTTGTTCTACAGAGTATTTCGTTTTTCATTAAGGAAATTCTCATTGCAGTGAGAGTCGGCCTGTTATCTGACATACAATAATGGGTTGCAAAAGTCACCTTTGTCCCTAGTGCAACCGAGGGCCCCGGGGGCCTCTGTGTGTGAGTCAGAGTAGACGGTTGAGAGCACACCAAGGACTTTGAGCTCCTAGGAAAGGCCCCTGCTAGCCAGGCTTGAGGAAGGCCAGCCTAGCGGTGCCCATCAGCCCTGGGGCTGCCTGGGGCACCATTCTCAAACCTGGTACTCACTGAGAGGACCTTTCAGGCCCCACGGCGGGGGCGGGCACGCAGCTCAGCACATTTAGAGCAGGAATAAGGACAAGGGTCGAAGCCCTGATGTTTGCATTTGGCGAGAGCAAAGGTGAACCAGGGTAGATGGGAGAAAGACGCCTTTGTAAGACCAGCCGACGGGGCCACAGAGCAATTTCAGTCCCATCGGAATGAATGTCGGGCAAATAAACCCTCTCTTTGAAAATGGAAAGAAAACCTTGACAGGTTTGATTTTTAAAACCTTCCTCAGCTTTATGCAGCGGAGGTTACGCGATCAGATCCAATATGTGGTATGTTAGCCTGGATTAAGAAGCCTGGATGTGCACGGACCCGAGTCCCCCTCCTGCTCCTTCTGTCCGTTAGGGATCTGGTTCTGACCTTAGCTGATGTGGCAGAGACGACATCACTGTACTGTCTTAGTCAGTGTTCTAGCGCTGCGAAGAGACGCCATGATGGCGGCAACTCTTATAAAGAAAGCATCTCTTTGGAGGCTTGCTTAGAGTTTCAGGGGATTGGTCCATTATCTACACGTTGGGAGAGGGTGGGAGGAGAGAGACTGGGCCTGGTGTGGGCTTCGGTGGGCTTCCCAGACCTCAAAGCCCACCCCCAGTGGCCTCCTCCAACAAGGCCACACCTCTTAATCCTCCTAATCCTTTCAAAGGGTACCACTCCCTAGCGACTATGTATTTAAATCAAATGTATGAGCAGATGGGGCCGCTCTTATTCAACTACCACATGAACCAATGACTTTTTTTATTAGTATTAAGTAAATATTTATTAACAAAACACCCAGTTGTCAGTCTGGTGAGCCGAGAGCTCCGGCTGTAGAGCCATAGCCCTGTCTGTTGCAGGACAAGGAAAGGACTGCTTAGATCCCAAGGACATTCCAGCCGCCAGGAAAGGACCTGGGTCTGTGTTTCCAGGAAAAGGAACCCACTAAAGCAGAGTTTCCGCTGTTTAGATACCGGTACATTTCTCTCCCAAGAAACGCGCTGGGCTGTGTGCAACCACCTGCCACTGAGAAGGACAAGCCAGAGCAGATTCGCCAGACAGGCTTAGAGGAGCAGCGCTCTAGCTGGACCTTAGAGAGAACAGGATCTCGCCAGGCGGTGGTGGCGCACGCAGGCGGATCTCTGTGAGTTCGAGGCCAGCCTGGTCCACAAGAGCTAGTTCCAGGACAGGATCCAAAGCTACAGAGAAACCCTGTCTCGAAAAACAAGCGAGAGAGAGAGAGAGAGAGAGAGAGAGAGAGAGAGAGAGAGAGAGAGAGAGAGAGAGAGAGAGAGAGAGAGAGAGAGAGAGAGAGAGAGCAGGATCTCCTCCCAGGCCAGGAGGATGGAGCCCCGACCTCGCTCGTGAGAAGTAGGGTTCCGGCTCCGAGCCACACCCCAGCTGCTGCCGCGAGAATGCTGAAGGGAAGTGGGAAAGAAAGGGAGTTTCAGGCAGGGGGGCACATGAGGCAGAGGCGCAGGGTACATGTTCCAAGCCCGGCTTGACGGTCTCTTTCCTCCTTCTCAGAGGAAAGCCAGCCGCCTGCTGAAGGACGAGGACAGGAACAAGGTCGGCAGCAGGAGCATCGGCCTGGACACCGGCGCCTCCCACCCCGCGGAAGGCCGAGCCCCTCTTGACGGGGGCCCCCTCTCTCCTTCCAGAGAGTGTTGGACCAAGGAGGAGCGGCCGGCACAGAGCGACAGTTTCTTGGGGTTCAGCAGCAGCGACAGCGTCCTGCGGGAACTGGATGACGGACAGTTTGAGCAGGAAGAGGGCGTGACCCAGGTCACTTGCATGTGAGCTGCCAAGAGAAGCTGTCCAGGGCCTCGTGAGTGGTTGTTAAATGTCTGCCCGCCGACCTGATCTCACTACTGCTATGCATTTATGTAACGTTCTTCACTTCCGGGCTCGGGCTACCCCCTGTCTGTGTAAATTTTGTCTCAATCTCTCAGACAAGGAAGAATAACCAACTATTTATCAATTGAAAACCATGCTTACATTTCTCTCAACTAAAACATCAGTGTAAATAGACGTCCCAGCTGGTCCTTAAGCAAGAGCCTGGCTCGCTTCCTCATGAACGGACAAAGCCGAGCTCCTCATCACGCCTGTTAAAAAGACTGACTATCCAAACTAGCTCTTCAACCAATTAGAGCCTTCTCAGGAAGCCACAGCCTTGCTGAAACTCAAAAATACTCTCTACCCTATCTCACAGAGACAGACTCTCTATCCCCCGCCTGTAACAATCAGTCTAATTTTTGTTTCTGACTGGGGCATGCACCTACAAATCAAATCCCTATTTTTCATAATAATTTTCAAAAAACTATTTCCTAATTTTTTGTTTGTTGTTTTGGTTTTTTTGTTGTTGTTTTTGTTTTGTTGTATTTTCAAGACCAGGTCTCTCTGTGTAGCTCTGGCTGTCCTGGAACTCACTTTGTAGACCAGGCTGGCCTCGAACCCACAGAGATCCTCAGGCCTCTGCCTCCCGAGTGCTGGGATTAGAGGCGTGCACCACCACTGCCGGGCTTGTCTCTTCTTTCAAAGGGCCAACGCATGGCCAGGCCTGCAGTGAATCGTTAACTTTGGTATTGTTGACCCCAAGAGCCTACCAGCAACACTAAAGAGAATGAACGTCTTAAACCAGCCGAGGGCTGGCAAGATGCCAGCAAAGGTGCTTGCCACGCCCGCCCGCACATGACCTGAGTGCAATCTCTGGAACGTTTATAAAGGCAGAAAGACAGACCCGGCTCTACAAAGTTGCGCTCTAACCTCCACAAGCATGCCTTAGTATTTGGTCCTGCGTGCCGGTACACACGCACGCATACGAGCACAATAAAACTGGGTTTCTAAAACTCAGCTGAAAGAGAGCCCACAATCTCAGTGTGCAAAAGCCATAGCAGACGAAAACATTGCATTACCTCGAGCTGTTGGCACACCTTTAATCCTGGCACTTGTGAGTCCTCGGACAGCTACACAGTGAGACCCTGTCTCAGAAAAATAAACAAGGGCAGAGGTGGCACACACCTTTACTCCCAGCACTCGGAAGGCAGAGGCAGGCAGATCTCTGTGAGTTCGAGGCCAGCCTGGTCTACAGAGCAAATTCAGGACAGCCAGGGCCACACAGAGAAACCCTGTCTTGAAAAAGATATTTTACTTTTGCAAATATCATTGAAGGGGCCGGGCGGTGGTGGCGCACGCCTTTAATCCCAGCACTCGGGAGGCAGAGGCAGGCGGATCTCTGGGAGTTTGAGGCCAGCCTGGTCTACAAGAGCTAGTTCCGGGACAGGCACCAAAGCTACAGAGAAACCCTGTCTCGAAAAAAAAAAAAAATATCATTGAAGGGGACAAATATAAACTTGAAATGGACGTGTGCCTCCTACAACTGTTAGGTTCAAGTTGTGTTTTTATCTTGACATGCTAAACTTGGAAAATGTTGCAAGCCAGAATTCTCAGTTCTGCAGGAGCGGAGAGGGGCTCACAGTCCATGAGGTGTGCGCAGGACTGACTTACTCCGTGCCCTCCACCAGTCTTTATCCTATAAAGATCAGTCTTCTGGAGAGCAGGGGACTGGACTTGCATTTACGTCTGACAGGCTGACCTCCAAAAGGATTGCAGTCGGCTATGCCAGTAAGCAGCTCACATATTCTATATTTTTATTGGCTTAATGTGGACATTGTGAGCCATTTGAATAATAAACTATTTGTTATTAAGCTATTGTCTTATTGAATGCAAATATTCCAGTATTCTATATTGCTTGGCTTGGCTTTGTTTTTTTTTTGGGGGGGTGGAGGTTGAAAGAGTTTTTCTGTGTAGCCCAAGCTGTCCTCGAACTCACAGATCCGCCTGCCTCTGCCACCCAAGTGCTGGAATTCAAGGCGTGCGCCACCACCACCCGGCCTCATTTTGTTCTTTGAGACAGGGTCTTGCTACATGTAGCTCTGGAACTCATAGCAATCCTCCTGCCTCAGCTTCCTCAGTGCTGGGATTACGGGTCTTATACCACCATACCTGGCTTCCATGTGTTGTACACACAGGAGAGATATGCGTTATGAAATATATAGTGCCCCCAGACAAAGTCACTCTCCGTGAGCTGGTGGTGTGGTCACAAGAATGACTACATGTCACATCTGTGATGCTGACACCTCACTGAACCAGGCCAGCCTGGTCTACAAGAATTAGTTCCAGGACAGGCTCCAAAGCTACAGAGAAACCCTGTCTCGAAAAAACAAGCAAAGATATCTGCTTTGGAGCCAGCGAATGGTTCAACAAGTCCAAAGAACACGCTGCCAAGCCTGACAGTCCGAGTTTAGATCCTGGTTCCTACATAGTAAAGGGGAAAACTGGCCCCTGTGAGCTGTCCTTTCTCACACACGGAGTAGATGCAAAAGAAACGCTGTCTTTAAAACAATTGGAGGCGTTGGGAAGCCCAGGGAAGAGCACCAACCAGGGGCTGGGGACCTGAGACAGAAGGACAGACGCCTCCTTAGCAGATAACAGTCACCGGCACTGAAGAGAGCAAGTTCTTCTGTCGGCTGAGAAAACACAGATGAGGACCCACCACTCACTGTCGCCCTCCCCGGGTCCCCACTTCACCATCACCACCGCATCCACTGAGTTCCCAGCCGTGCAATGGTGCTCTGGGCCCTTACACCTATCTGTTACTTTCATTGGTTAATAAAGAAACTGCCTTGGCCCTGATAGGACAAAAAATTAGGTAGGCGGAGTAGACAGAATGGAATGCTGGGAGAAAGAAGCAGATTCAAGCAGACTATAGCTCTCCTTTTTAAGGTGGATGCAGGTTAAGATCCTTTCCGGTAAGCCAACACCTCAGATGCTACACAGATTATTAGAAGTGGGTTAATCAAGATGTGAGAGTTAGCCAGTAAGAGGTTAGAGCTAATGGGTCAAGCAGTGTTTAAAAGAATACAGTTTCCGTGAAATTATTTCGGGCAAAGCTAGCCAGGTGGCAGGAAGCGGCCCGCCGCTCCTATTACTACATACACCTGTGTAGCCTGACCGCTGGTGAGGCCTCTAATGGTTTGAGCCATTTCTCTAGCCCCTTCCTTCTTGTTTTTCCATCATTTTATTTCTTTTGTGGGAATGTGCACACACACACACACACACACACACACACACACACACACGTGCGTGCATGCCACTGGAGTTACTTCTCTTCTCCCATCATAGGGATCTTAGGGACTGAACTCTGAGTCACCAGGCTTGGCCACAGGCGCCTATAGCTACTAAGCCATTGTTTTTTTTTTTTAAAGAAAGGTCTCATTGACTTGAACTTGAGAGCCTTCTGCCTCTGTTTTCTCAAATGCTGGGATGACAGGCACTGACCGTCACACCTGACTCCAAGAAGTCACAGACACCATATTCTAATCTATAGCCTCTGCTGTAGCTTCAGGATGGCCGGGGCATCTGCATAGCTGTTATCTGAAACGTCTCAGACTTGGTTTTGAAGTCATAAATCTAGTGTTTTTTATTTATTATGTATACAATATTCTGTCTGCACACCAGACCTCATTACAGATGGTTGTGAGCCACCATGTGGTTGCTGGGAATTGAACTCAGGACCTTTGGAAGAGCAGGCAATGCTCTTAACCACTGAGCCATCTCTCCAGCCCCTCAGACTTGGTTTTGAAGTCATAAATCTAGTATTTTTTATTTATTATGTATACAATATTCTGTCTGCACACCAGACCTCATTACAGATGGTTGTGAGCCACCATGTGGTTGCTGGGAATTGAACTCAGAACCTTTGGAAGAGCAGGCAATGCTCTTAACCACTGAGCCATCTCTCCAGCCCCTCAGACTTGGTTTTGAAGTCATAAATCTAGTATTTTTTATTTATTATGTATACAATATTCTGTCTGCACACCAGATCTCATTACAGATGGTTGTGAGCCACCATGTGGTTGCTGGGAATTGAACTCAGAACCTCTGGAAGTGCAGGCAATGGCTCTTAACCGCTGAGCCATCTCTCCAGCCCCATAAACCTAGCATTTCTGCTGCTCCACTCACTCACCTATCCCAGTGGATGCAAATACATTCTTACCAAGGGAAAAGCCTCCACCGTGAGAAATCATTCCGAGGCTACAACGCTCCCACCCTGAATCTACAATGGTTGATTCATTCCCACGGTCGGATCTGGACCGCTACAGACTGGATTTCTTTTGCGCAGTGAACTGAGGCTCCGTCTTCATCTGAAATCACTTTAGGCTTAAACAGAACAACTTCCATGCCCAGCTCTGACTCAGATGCACATTTGGATCCAACTTAGGAATCACCCAGTTAGGGCTTGCCCGTGTAGGAAGTTGTGGGAAGAATGGCTACATTGTGAAGCCGTTGGCACACTTAGAGACCAGCTAGTGTGAGCTACAGGCAGATGGGACTACAGCCAGTGGAGGACTGGCCTAGTTTTAATTTAGAATTCTAAGCAAGAGAATAGAGCTGTTTATGATAAGCCAAAATCACAGTATATGACTCAGACAGGCCCTGGAAGTAACTCGGGAGTTTTGCAAGTCGCGGACACCCTGGTTAGTGCACTTCTCTCTGCCGGACCAACCGCCCCCAAACTCCCAATTCAGAGAGCGGCGGAATGTTACACTTCGGCCTCAAGGGATACACGGGGAGCTCCGATTGCGGCATCTGGTAGAAACGCAGATTAGCTGGGGCTGTTTAAGAGTTGAGATGCGCCTTAGCCTTCCTGAGAGAGGTGAAGCTGGGCGCTGCTTTCTCAGTGCGGAGCCCGCTCCGAGCTCACGCCCCTGCCTTTCAGGGACCTGCAGATTCAGCTCTGCTACGTACGCATCCGCTATGCTATGTACGCATGCAAGGCAATTTGGTCTACACTGCGAGTTCCAGTCCGGCCAGGGGTACAAACACAGTGAGGCTCGGTGTTTTTTTTATTATTATTATTATTATTTGTTGTTTCCTGCTACAATTGCGACATCTGGTAGAAATGCAGATTAGCTGGGACTGTTTAAGAATTGGTCTACAGCCGGGCGGTGGTGGCGCACGCCTTTAATCCCAGCACTCGGGAGGCAGAGGCAGGCGGATCTTTGTGAGTTCGAGACCAGCCTGGTCTACAAGAGCTAGTTCCAGGACAGGCTCCAAAGCCACAGAGAAACCCTGTCTCGAAAAACCAAAAAAAAAAAAGAATTGGTCTACACAGCGAGTAGTTTGAAAAACTGTCAAATAGTAATCAAATAAATAAATTTCTGCAAAGATGAGAAGCGAGATGGCGGGGAAGAGGGGCAGCCCAGAGCCTTGCCGGCTCTCCTAGTAACCCCGATGGAGACCAGAGGCAGGACAGGTTTGTAAATGGCCCCCGCCAGGGACCAGGCCTTAGGTTCAGTTCACTGGAGATGCCTGGAGCTGAGCAAACCGTTCTTGGAGAAAACCAGACACACACACTCAGGGGCAACCAGTCAAGCCTCCCGGTCCTTCTGCTGGCTCAGAGAACGGCCACACTCTCCTGATTACTACAGAAATCTGTCCCTGCCCGGCTGCTGGAAGATCCCTAACCACTAGGATCTCCCACCAATCAGCCCCCAGAGTTACCTTTCCTTCACCAATCAGCCCCAGATTAATCCCTCCTCCCTGGAATTCCCCTAATTCCGTTTAAAAGGAGCTTGTGGCCATCTTGGGGGGCTGTCAAGTGCCACCCCAATGATGAAATTAATAAAGCACTCTTGTTATTGCATACGTGGCTTTTTTGTTGTTGTTGTTTTGTTTTTGTTTTTCGAGACATGGTTTCTCTGTAGCTTTGGAGCCTGTCCTGGAACTAGCTCTTGTAGACCAGGCTGGCCTCAAACTCACAGAGATCCGCCTGCCTCTGCCTCCCAAGTACTGAGATTCACCACCACCTGGTTTTGTTTTGTTAGACAAGGTGAGGTCTCCCCAGGCTGCTAAAGCTCGTCTCAGATTCCCAAGTAGCTCAACTACAGGCATGAGCCACCACTTCCAGTACCAACTTCTGTTTTAGGTTCAATTCCTCTGAAACAGGCAAATCTTGGGACTCGGTCGGTAACAGTGCGTGCTGCCAAGCCTGGTGCTCTGAGTTCTAACCTGGGACCCTCGCGGTAGGAGAACCACTCCCACAATGGCACGCCCCCATTCACACACACAAACCAGTACTTTTTGTTCAAAGATTTCTTATTTTGTGTGTATTTGGGTTTTTGTTGACATGTATGTCTGTGCATCACGTGTATGCCTGGCACCCACAAAGTCCAGAAGAGGGTGCTGAGTCCCCTGGGACTGCAGATAAGGATAGTTATAAGTCACCATGTGGGTGCTGGGAATCAAACCCAGGTCCTCTGGAAGAGCGGCCAGTGTTCTTAATCTCTCAGTCAGTTCTCCAGCCCCACAAAAACCCGGCCACTTCTTTTATTTTTTAAAGAAAGGCTTCCGTACGGCAGAAGAGGAGAAAAAGACAACCCACAGGATGGCAAAAATGATTGCAAGTACACAGCTGATAAAAGGTTGATCTCCACATGGGTGAGTACTATCTAAACCCAATGGTTGTTTTCTTTTTTTCTTTTTTCTTTTTTTTTTTTTGTTTTTTGTTTTTTTTTTTTTTTTCGAGACAGGGTTTCTCTGTGGCTTTGGAGCCTGTCCTGGAACTAGCTCTGTAGACCAGGCTGGTCTCGAACTCACAATGGTTGTTTTCTTTAAAATGAGCTATGGGGCTGGAGAGATGGCTCAGAGGTTAAGAGCACTGGCTGCTCTTCCAGAGGTCCTGAGTTCAATTCCCAGCAACCACATGGTGGCTCACAACCATCTATAATGAGGCCAGGTGCCCTCTTTGGGCCTGCACTGTATACATAATAAATAAATAAATCTTTAAAATGAGCTATGAAGTTGAATAGACATTTACCCAAAGACAACATATTAAAAACCAACAGGTACGTAAAAGATTGTTGGGGAAAATGCACCTTCACACCTGCTGGGGTGGCTGCTCTCCACAGATGGAAATGACGTGGGGATAGGAGCCTCTGCCTGGTTGGTGGGGATGCCCAATGCAGTAGTGTCTGTAAAAACAGTATGGAGATTCCTCAAAAATTAGAGAGAGAGCTGGGTGCGGTGGGGTCCCAGCCCTCGGGAGACGGAAGGCCGACAGATCTCTGGGTGTGGTGGGATCCCAGCACTCGGGAGACGGAGGGCTGGCAGATCTCTGAGTTCAAGGCCAGCATGGTTTACAACGTGGGTTACAGGACAGCCTGGGTTACAGAGAGAAACTCTTGTCTTGAAAAACTACCCCAAAAAAATTAAAAATAGGGCTGGAGAGATGGCTCAGTGGTTAAGAGCATTGCCTGCTCTTCCAAAGGTCCTGAGTTCAATTCCCAGCAACCACATGGTGGCTTACAACCATCTGTATTAAGGTCTGGTGCCCTCTTCTGGCCTTCGGCATACACACAAATAGACTATTGTATACATCATAAATAAATATTTTTAAAAAAATTAAAAATAGAAGTGCCACAGGATTCAACATTCTCATTTCTGGCATCTTTGTAAAAAAAAAAAAAAAAAGATAAAATGGAAGCTGGAAAGATGGTTTAGTGGTACGGTTCATAACTAACTCCAGTTTCAGGGGATCTAGCACCCTCACATAGACATACATGCAGGCGAAACCCCAATGCACATTAAAAAAAAAATCTTGGGGGGGGGGACCTGAAATGAAGATCTTGAAGAGAAGGGCTGAAGAGATGGCTCAGCTGTTAAGGACCTAGGCTCTTCCAGAGGGCCGGGTTGTGTTCACACCCCCATAGGGTTTATAACACCCCTAACTCCAGGCCAAGGGATGGGGCGCCCTCTTCAGGCCGTCCAGGCAGGACATGCACACAGTGCACAGACACGCGGACACAAAATACCCAGGCACAAGATAAAGGGGACAGCTGAAGGGGTGGGGATTCCCCAGCACACAGTACCGTGGCCAAGCCGGAAGGACGCGATACTGCCTGATCTCACCAGCCTCCCCTCCATTACTTTATTTCTTTCACCTATCCTCATTAACCATTTTCTAATTTTTAAAAACTGTGTTTTATGTGTGGGTTTCGGTGTACGCATACCATGGCATGCATGGAGGTCACAGGAGTTGGAGCTCTCCTTCATATACGCAGGTTCTGGGAGTGAAACAGGCCACTGGGCTTGGCAGCAACCACTTTGACCAGCTCAGCTACCCTACCAGCCCTGTTTCTTTAGGTGATTGATGTATTTACACTACATCTGTGTCTGTGTAAGGGTTGTTGGATCCCCTGGAACCGGAATTACAGACAGTTGCAAGCTGCCCTGTGCTCTTAGCGGCTGAGCCACCTCCCCAGACCCCCAGCTCTGTACTTTGGAGACAGGACCCCTCATGTAGCCCAGGCTGGCTTTAAGCTCAGAGACCCACCCCAGTGGAGGATTAAAATCGTGCCCACCACTCTGGATCCAGCTACTTCTTAAACGACTGCTCACATCTGTGTGCATCTTCAAAATTATACAAACAGTAACAGGTCACAAGCTGATTCGCTGAGATCTTACCTACTGTAACCAATCAGCTTCACAGTGAGCCAGGGTTACTGAGGTGCCAGAATGAATACAAACTCACGCTTTCGGAGATTGTTTTCTTTTACGATCAATTTCAAAACATACTACAGGGAGGGTAGAATGAGTAGAAAAAAATCCTTTATTTTCCTGTTAACACTAAGCCATGTATTCACAAAATGTTCCGATTCCTCAGTCAGATCCATAACCCAGTCACCACCCTAAATGTTCACTGAGAAACAGTCAAGTGACGAAACCCACTGAGACCCCAACTAGAGAACAGCAACACTGCTAAGTATAATTTATGAACGTAGGTTAGGCTCTCTCATATTTACCAAGCTTATTTAAAAATTACTAACCCCAGTGGTTATGGTAACAGTAATATAAACACTAATCTGAGCCAAATGTTCTCTTTGCCATGAACACAAAACTTCTTAGAAGGTAGCTGTAGACTACGGTGTGGTGACCACCGTGACCGCAGGCATCCACTCGACATGCTCGCGGTCCGCTGTCATTTCCCACACCTCTCTGTGCATACTTGTCTCATAATATACATCATTTCTTCAAATAATTAGAAAAACAAACAAGATGAACGCATTTTTCAATTTCATTTGGAAATAACTCTTAAATAAAAAGAAGCTCCTCGCGTTTGTCCGATCAGTAGCGACAGCTGGCTTCAACTGTCCCAGCGCCGCCTCGTTACAGTGAGTACTTCACTAAATACGTTCTAAATTCGCACTTAAATTTTTAAGACTGAAGAAATTAAAAAAAAAAAAAGAGGGGCATGACCATTCATCAACACCACTGGAACCTTGAGTTATTGTAAATATTCTTATATGTGCATATAATTCAAACAATACGCTTCTGGGAGGGAGAATAAAATAAATACACTGTCTTTTCCATAGGTATTTAATGCTGCCTAGAGTTAGATGAAAAGATTAGTATCACTAACAGAAAGAACCAAACTAGGGTGAGGACTATTTCCCAAGTAGTTAAAATTTCCCCAAACACGGGTGGGCAGGAGCCTGCGCAGTGCAGTTCCTGTAGTGTGACGTCACTGCCAGATGAGGTACGCTCTGTAAGCAGTTAATGCAATGCAAGGAGGAGAAGCCACCACTAACCTAGCCTGGCAAACGCGTTCCTGACCACTGTAGCTGGGGAGAGGACTAAGGGAAACAAGGGCAGGGTCCACAGAGCATCACGGATGCCTTATCAGCATCACCAGGTACTAATAATCCAGTCACAAGAGATCGTGTTTCCAAGTGCACCGACCTAGAATATGCTTTATGTAGCAGAGTGAGATTATTAAGTATTACTAAACTCCTTGTATTTCTCTGAACATATACATAATTGGTTATGCATATTAAAAACTACAAACAAACTTTTTAAACACTTTATCTCATCTTGGAAAAGTTAACAGTACAGGTGGAATACTACTGAATTTTCTAAAATATCAAAACTTAGGGGACAAAACCAAAGAAAATATTATCTCTTTAGTAAATGGTTTGTGTGAAACCCAAGCTCACTCTTATAGATTTGAAAGGATTGTGATCCAATGATTGTTTAGCAGCAATTTTACCAAACTGTAAATTCTTTTATTAACAGGCATTATAAACAGATAATACTAAACTTATTTAAAAACCATGAGTGCCAGCCACACCAGTGAATATACAGCTCATGAATAACTTAAAATGTATTTCCCATTTTAAAAGGCAACACATAGCATACAAAAACCTCTACTAAACAGAAGAGCTATAATATGGATCCATGATTGACGTGTCTAACATGATATATATACAGTACATAACTGTTAATTATGTCATCAGTACACTCTTCTACAGGATTCCTCTCAGGCTTCACTCTCTCCAGAAACTGAATTCTGAACTTCCTCTTCTAAAATTGGTACAATCAGGTTATCCTTGGACATCAAGTTATATTTCATCACAAATTTAGTAAACCGATGACATAAAAATGTTTCATTCTGTAGAAAGAAAAAGAAAAAAGTCATTTTAGTATCCAAAAATCAGAAGGCTAGAAAAAGTACCAACACACACTACTGTCACCCTGACAAGACTGTATTAAGGTAATTACTGACATACTGTGGCTAGTTTTCCGTCAACTTGACAAGAATTAGGGTCATCTTGGAAGAGGGGACCTCCATTGAGAAAATGCCCTACCACACTGGTCGACAGGCAGGCCTAGGGGGCACACATTTCTGATTCCTGTGCACAGTGCCATCCCTGGGCAGAACTACAATAAGAAAGCAGGCTGAACCTTTAATCCCAGCACTTGGGAGGGTCAATCAAGTGATTTCTAAGAATTCAAGGCCATCCTGGTCTACATTAGGAGTTCCAGGTCAGTCGAGGTTACATAATCTCAAAAGGTGGTGACTCGCTTCTCTAACCAGAGTTGTCATGAGACCCTGAGACCCTGTCTCAAACCAAAATAAACAGGAGACAAAAGGAGGCAGACCCAGCAGGCCTGTTAATGAGCAGGGCGGCTCCACGGCCTCTGCTCCAGCTCCTGACGGAGACGCAGAGCTAACCCTTTCCCTGCTCAGGCTGCTGTCATGGTCGTTACCACAGCAGTGCACAGCTACAACAGACACTTACTTCATATTCATCAAATATCTGCCGGTGGTGAAAATAGGCGTGTGAGAATATTCTATAGATCCTACGGCACACTGATCCTAGTTTGGCTACAGACGACTCTTTTATGCTAACCCTGAAAGGAGGAGAGAAACCAGAGAGTCTGTTAGAAATGTACACAGCCCAATCTTCTCAATTCCCAAGTGTGCAAACCAATACCCAAGAGAAGAGGGTCTGGGCCTCTCCTCGATCCTGGACCAGCCCTCTCTACTCAGCCACAGCACCTTAAAGGCAGTATTGTACTTCTGAAACTTTGTTAAAGAATAATGCACTTACACCCTGACACCTCAAAACGTACTTAAAAAAAACAAAGACCTTAAACAATATTTTACACTAGTAGTACTGTGTCTAACATAGATGACTGAAACCACTAAGGGACTCGTTATCCTACCCTATAGAGCCTGCTTTTGCTTCCTTTTTATTTTTGAAAATCAATTCCTAAGAGTGCACACGCTCTTGTAAGCAAACTCATCCATGTACCTAATGAAACTAATGGTGGGGGACACACAAGGGGTGGGAGAGGAGCAATGGAGAGAGGGAGGGAGAGAGAGGGGAGGAGGAGAGAGGACAGAGGAAAAAGAAAGCAAGGAAAACAGAAGGGAGGTGCTTAGGAAAAGGAAAGGGGGGCTGGAGTATGGAGTAAACACTATCAAAATACATTATGTATAGAAAATGCTTGCAGCTGGGCAGCAATGGCCACACCTTTAATCCCAGTACTTGGGAGGCAGAGGGAGGAGGATCTCAGTGAGTTCAAAGCCAGTTTGGTTTACAAAGGGAGTTCCAGGGCAACCAGGACTGTTACAAAGAAATCCTGTCTCGAAACACCAAAAAATAAAATAGAATACATGCTATACATGTATGTCATGATATATCTATCCATTACTATGTGTAATTAAATATGTTACAATTTTGCTTACAATTGTTACGGCGCAAAGAAGCACAAACAAGCAGCCTCCCCTAATCCAGTCAGTACTTGTTTATCTAAGGAGGCTGACTCATGGCCGGTGGGAAGAGGCCTAGAGAAGGCACAGCAACAGCAGCAGGGACCAGCACTAAACTGCTCTCTGAGCTTTCGGAAACAAGTTCCAACGTTTAACCACAACCTCAACTTCAAACTCAAGTAATCTGAACAAGTTAACTATATGCTCATAAAAAAATAAGTCAGATGTGGCACACTCCTTTAATCCCTGCACTCAGAAGGCAGAAGCAGGCAGATCTCTGTGAGTTTGAGGTCGGCCTGGTCTACAAGAGCTAGTTCCAGGACAGACTCTAAAGCTACAGGGAACCCCCACCCCGTGTCTCAAAAAAAAAAAAAAAAAAAAAAAAAAAAGCCGGGCGGTGGTGGCGCACGCCTTTAATCCCAGCACTCGGGAGGCAGAGGCAGGCGGATCTCTGTGAGTTCGAGACCAGCCTGGTCTACAGAGCTAGTTCCAGGACAGGCTCCAAAGCCACAGAGAAACCCTGTCTCGAAAAACCAAAAAAAAAAAAAAAAAAAAAAAAAAAAAACAGGACATAACAGGACATTATTTTCAGACATCAATGTTTTAAGCTGAATACCAGGTTTACCTGCTGGGGAAATATTTATTGCTATTCAGAAGACAGGCAGCACCATCCAGTGTGTGTCTTGTGTAATCTATAGCAGGGCACTAGAAAAGAGAAGAATGTGAACTGCATTAACAGACAGGTCTGTATCCACCAGCTTCTCTCACCATGGTAAGCAAACACCCGAGAGAAGCAACACAGACGAGGAAGGGTTTCTTCTGGCTCACACTTCAGAGGTTCACTGCACTATGGTGAGAAGACCATGGTAGGGAGGTGCCATCCCTCACGACAGCCAGGAAGGGGGCAGCTAAGGACTGCCCTTCAGCAGGGGGGACGAGGGGATGGGACAGACTAAGCTGACTTCCCAGGGGAGGAGTGGTTGCCAGCCTAGCTCCAGGTTCAAGAGACCCTGCCTGCCTTGTGGGAGGGAGTTAGGGTGATAGCCTCCTCTGGTCTCCACATACACGTGGTACATACCTGCACACACACGTGCATATGAAAGCATCACACTCACACATATTAAACACATTCAGCAGTGTTACATATAGTCATAACATTATACAACTATGTCCACTATGTGCCACAATGTTTCTGTTCAAATAGGATATGGAAAGTCCCCAAAGGCTCATCTGTTGATGGCTTGGTTCTCAGACGGTCTCTCAGGGGAGTGGTAGAAACTCTGGGAAGTAGGTCCTGGGGCAGTGTCCTTGAAGGAACACTGGGCCCCTGGCCCTTACCCTGTGCTCTCAGATACCATGTGGCAGACTTGCTTCACCAGCTGCTCCCTTCTGAGATGTTCAGCTTCACCTCAGGCCCAGAGTGAGGGTATCAGATAACCAGGCACTGAGACCGCCCAATTCTCACCTCTTTTGGAGTTTTATGAGCTGCACAAAGGAAAATCCATTGTTCAGTTGCTGTCATTTGAGTACACGTATCTGGATGGCATTCACTCTGTTAAAAATAATTAATTTTTTAATATGTAGAAAGATAATGAAAAAATCTGTCATTTGGATTACCTTTCTATATAAAAAGTAAAAATAAATTAATTAGAAACATTGGGTAAATCTAAGCATACAAAATTACTTTTAAAAATCAGAACTCTGACCTATAGTTTTAACAACAAAAAAATTACCTGAAGTTTGACAGCAAGTCCATTTAGCTCAAGGCAGAATTGCCTAAAAGTGCAAAAATCACATTTATTATCCAGGCTTTGTTTATTTTCTTGTTTTATTTCATAAGGCTACCAAGTTGGTCACCCTCTTATACACTAGTAGCTTAGAAATCTCACCCAGACTCTAGGAAACCATGTACTTTCGGATCCCCTGCTGTAATGCAACTGTCAGAACTGTGGACAGTTCTGTTACAGAGATGCTTACATTAACTATGTATCGTAGGAGCAAACTTCTGATTATGACTGACAACCGAAAGGTATTAAGTAGTTAATACCTATGATGAAAGAAGCTTCACTTATATACAATTATGTGTTTATTTTTATATACAGTTCTACACAAAGAAAGAACTAAGCTTTTTTGCAGACTAAAATTTGGGGTGTTTTTTTCCAAGACAGCGTTTCCTGTGTTGTTCTGGCACTCAACCTATGGACCAGGCTGGCCTCAAACTCAAGAGAGTCACCTGCCTCTGCTGAGTGCTGGAATAAAAGACATGCACCATCCCCCCACTCCTCCAGCCCCCTCACACCCTACCCTCCACCCCTGGCTTAGACTAGAATTTTTAAATTTAGCAAGACATGATGGTCTATGCCTTTAATCTCAGCACTTGGAAGGCAGAGGCGGGAAGACTTCTGAGTTTGAGGCCACCACAGTCTCTACAGTGAGTTCTGGGAGAGCCTAGGCTACACAGAAACAGTCTCAAAAAACCAAAAGTGAATTTTTAAACTTATAGTTTCCTTGTTTTGTCTTGTTTTTCTTTTTTTAATGATTTATTTATTTTTAAAGATTTATTTATTCTATATAAATGAGTGTTCTGTCTGTATGTACAACTTTATGCCAGAAGAGGGCACCAGATCTCACTATAGATGCTTGTGAGCCACCAGGTGCTTGCTGGGAATTGAACTCATAACCTCTGGAAGAATAACCAGTGCTGTTAACTGCTGAGCCATCATCTCTCCAGCCCCTGATTTAGTTATTTCTATTTTATGTGCATTGGTGTTCTGCCTGCATGTATGTCTGTGTAAGGGTGTCAGATCCCATGAACTGCAGTACAGATGGTTGTGAGCTGCCATGTGGGTGTTGGGAATCAAACCCTAGAAGAGCAGTCAGTGCTCTTAACCACTGAGCCAGCTCTCTAGTCCTTTGTTTTGCTTCTTAAGATAAAATTTTGCTCTGCAGTTACATCAATCTCCCAAGTGCTGGGATAACAAGCAGGCACCTCAATCTCCAGCTATCCCCCAATGTTTGTCCAAGAAATTTAAAAGAAAGAAAAGCTCCTTCTTTTATTTATGGTATGCACACACCTGACACTGGGTCAGGTCACCTGAGCTGAAGCGTAAGTGGTAGAGAGCCACCTGACCTGGGTGTGGGGAAATTACCTCCAATCTAATTGGCTCGGCAGTTACAATTCGGAGCTGCTGCTCTTGCAAGGGAGAGTCCAGTCCCAGCACCCACACCAAGGAGCTCACGACCCCTCTATCTCCAGGTCCAGGAACAACAATGCCCACTCTGGCCTCCTCCAGCACCAGGCAAACAGATCACATTCATACATAAAGGCAAACAGTCATACACATTTAAAAAATAAAACAACTTAAAAAAATAAGTGGGCATAGTCAATCAAGCCTCTAACTCCCAGCACTCAGGCAGACCAAGACTGGCCTATAGTGAGTTCCAGAACAGTCAGGGTCACACAGACAGAAACCACGTCCCTAAACCATCTCCTCAAGAAGTTCCAGAACAGTCAGCGTCACACAGACAGAAACCACGTCCCTAAACCATCTCCTCAAAAAGTTCCAGAACAGTCAGCGTCACATAGACAAAAACCACGTCCAGGGGCTGGAGAGATGGCTCAGTGGTTAAGAGCATTGCCTGCTCTTCCAAAGGTCCTGAGTTCAATTCCCAGCAACCACATGGTGGCTCACAACCATCTGTAATGAGATCTGGTGCCCTCTTCTGGCATACAAGCATACATGGAGGAATGTTATATACATATAAATAAATAAATCTTTAAAAAAAAAAAGAAAGAAAGAAAGAAACCACGTCCATAAACCATCTCCTCAAGAAGTTCCAGAAGAGTCAGGGTCGTATGGACAGAAACCACATCCTTAAACAGTCTCCTCAAGAAGAAGGAAAAAAAAAAAAAAAATCAGGACTGAAAAGACTGAGTGAGCAAAGTGGCTGATATGATGTCTGAAAACCTGAGCTGCAACCCCAAAACTCATGTGACCGCGAAGTGGGCATGGTGGCCCTGGGCCATGGGAACGCCTGGTGGGCATGGTGGCACTGGGCCATGGGAACGCCTGGTGGGCATGGTGGCCCTGGGCCATGGGAATGCCTGGTGGGCATGGTGGCCCTGGGCAATTCTAGCACTCAAAAGGTGGAGGAAGCAGGGCGTTGGTGGCGCACGCCTTTAATCCCAGCACTCGGGAGGCAGAGGCAGGCGGATCTCTGTGAGTTCGAGACCAGCCTGGTCTACAAGAGCTAGTTCCAGGATAGGCTCCAAAGCCGCAGAGAAACCCTGTCTCGAAAAACCAAAAAAAAAAAAAAAAAAAAAAAAAAAAAAAAAAGGTGGAGGAGGGGGTCCCCGGAGCAAGGGAAATGAGAGACTCTGCCTCAACAAGTAAGGGGAGAGAAATCAGGACGATTCTTGATACCGACATCAGGTCTCCACATGGATATGCACACACAAACTTAAACCCACATATATATGCGAACAGGCACACACACACGAATGTAACACACATACACAAGAAAAGGTAGCAAACAACAGACGGTTTCCTGTCTATATCCATGAACACACACCACTCCACCAGCACGGCACACAAAACAAACAACCCAGTGGCATGGACAACAGTGAAGCAGGGCTGAGGTCGGAGCAGGTCAATGCTAGGGCACTAGTGTGACTAGTGTGTGCAAGGCCCCCGGCTCAACTCCCAGCACAACCAGAACAAAAAGAACAGAAAAGCTTCAAGAGCTATATGACACAACGTACATTTAAATCCTCTATTCACTACCTTCTCCAAAAAGATTCTATTTACATGAATAAATTAAAATATATTGGGATCATAGTCCATGTAATTTCCTAACTTTTCTTAGAATTTAGTATCTTTTCCATATTCTTTCTAAACTAAAAATTATAAGGCTTATACAATACCTAAAATCCAGTAAGTATACTCTTTTTAAAGAAAAAAAAGACAAAAAACAAACAAACAAACAAACAAACAACGGTTTTTGAGCTAGTCTCATATAGCCATTAAACTCAGTATGTAGCTGAGGATGACGCTGAACACTTCCCAAGTTCTGGGACCAACAACTGTGCCAATCACACCAATTCTAAATCCTTTTTAGCAGCGTAAAAATAAAGAAAACTATAAGGACTGCCATACAGTTTTAGACAGACACCTGATATCAGACAACCCTTCGCAATAAGTTTATTTTACAGCTGTTAAAATATTGAATGGGTTCGGTTCACTCTAAAAATCCTGTCTAAGCCAGTTGTGGTGGCACACACCTTTAATTTCAGCACTCAGGAGGCAGAGGCTTTATTTATTAAATCACAAATAAAATATCACTATATTCCCCCCCCCTTTGTCTAAAATAAAAAGGCTATAACTAAGAAAAACGATATACAATAAGTATAATAACTATATACAGTATAATATATACAGGCAATAAATACATCAACAGTGTCTAGTCCAAGCTGGGCGATGGTGGCGCATGCCTTTAATCCCAGCACTCGGGAGGCAGAGGCAGGTGGATCTCTGTGAGTTTGAGACCAGCCTGGTCTACAAGAGCTAGTTCCGGGACAGGCTCCAAAACCAGAGAGAAACCCTGTCTTAAAAAACCAAAAAAAAGGGCTGGAGAGATGGCTCAGAGGTTGAGAGCATTGCCTGTTCTTCCAAAGGTCCTGAGTTCAATTCCCAGCAACCACATGGTGGCTCACAACTATCTGTAATGAGGTCTGGTGCCCTCTTCTGGACAGCAAGCATACACACAGACAGAATATTGTATACACAATAAATATTAAAAAAAAAAAAGTGTCTAGTCCATTAGCATTTGACAAATTCAGAGAAAATACTCCATTATCTATCCTACCTTGGTGAGTCCAAAGTCTTGTACCTAATTTACTTTCTATCATAACTTGCATTACTAGCTTTTGGTATCTCTCAATCTTATACGTATACTTTACATTTTTTTAGTGAATTTCTTTTTTGAGTCTCATAAACAAAGGAAGACTGCAGGGGCCGAGAAATACAGGCCTGTTTCCACACTGAGAATTACACTGTTAAATGAACTGCAAAGGCGCCATACTTTGAACAAGGTTAGAAATGTATGTACAGGATGTTTTAACAAAATTAATCTCAAATTTGTAACAATATACAAAATACAAAAGTCTAATCCAATGTAAACTATTTACAACTAGTAGTTGTTTTTTTAAAAGTAGATTCAATAATCTACCTTTTTATCTTATCATATCTATATCCCCTTTTTCTTTTCAAAACTTGAACTCTGTGAGTTCAAGACCAGTCTGGTATAAAGATCATGTTCCAGGACAGCCAGAGCAACACAAGGAAACCCTGTCTCGGAAGCTGGAGAAATGGCTCAGAGGTTAAGAACACTGGCTGCTTTTTCAGAGGTCTTGAGTTCAATTCCCAGCAACCATGTGGTGGCTCACAACCATCTGTAATGAGATCTGGTTCCCTCTTCTGGTGTGTGTATAAATAATAAATAAACAAACAAGCAAATCCTTAAAAAAAAAAAAAAAAGAAAAAATTAAAAAATTGAAACCCTACCTAGTGATAAGTATTTCCACTATATCAAGGTAGATAATCCCAGCTGCTTCCTCATCAAACAAAACACCTTGGTTCCCCAAAAATGCAGTATTTACGTTTAGAAGATGAAACAGGTACCAAAAAATAAAGGAAAAGGACAGATATGAATTAACTAAAAACACTATTAATCATGTACTGCTGTATCTTGCTAAGCTAGGTTCCCACTATGTGTCCCAGCTGGCCTGGAACTCGATATACACATAGAGCAGACTGGCCTTAATCTCACAGAGCTCTGGCTTTGCCGTCACACTAAGCCTATTCAGTACATTTTAATGGAAGAAAACAAAAAGCAAAGTACAAATTTTCATTTTTCTATGATTCTGCTTCCTTCTCAACTGCTGGGTAACACTGTGCTTAGACTATTAAGTGAATGCATGGCAGAAAATGTATCACAGTAAATGGCACTATTCTGAATCACCCGCCACCCCAGTACTCCATGTCAGCAGCCTAGTCTGCGCAGTTCTGAGTGACTGTCCCCTGAGCAGTAAATGACTAACCCTCCACCCAACTCCTTTGGCAGTGCTGCATGTGTAATCCAGCAGCTTCAAGTTCATCTACCACAGAGCTACATGTTGTGGAACAGTTTTTAAACTGGGCAAAGATGTGTTACATTTGTTTTGCTGGGGAAAACTAACTATGTGTAGGGGTGCTACATTTGTTTCTGCTGCCTTTGTTAACGATGTAGACGTGTTATATTTGTTCCACATTTGTTAACTAAAAATGTGTTGCATTTGTTTCACCTTGCCTGCTTAAGGCACCTGACTGTAATAAAGAGCTGACCAGTCAACAGCTAGGCAGGAGAGGGATAGGCGGGGCTGTCAGGCAGAGATAAGGTAGGAGGAGAAACCCAGGGGAGAGAGAGAATGACAAGAGAGAACAAGGGAGAAAAGAGACACCCAGGGCCAGCCACGCAGCTGCCAGCCAGCTGAAGGGAGTAGGACATAAAGAAGGAAAGAAAAGTAAAAAGTCCAGAAGCAAAACATGAATACAGAGAAATAGGTTAAGTTGTTAAGAGCTAGCAAGACACGAGCATAAACTACAGCCTGGTACACCTAGCTACATGGTGAAAAGACGATCCAGAGCTAAAACCCACACGTCCTGCCATAAGATCACAGCTGTTCAAAGTGGCCCCGTTCCCTAATCACAACGATTCAGTATGAGCTGTCAGATTTGAATCAAGTTATAACTAAGTTGGAACAAAATATATTTTTTAAGATTTATTATGTACACAACATTCTGCCTCCATGTATGCCTGTATGCCAGAAGAGGCACCAGATCTCATTACAGATGGCTGTGAGCTGCCATGTAGTTGCTGGGAATTGAACTCAGAGCCTCTGGAAGAGCAGCCAGTGTTCTTTTAACCTCTGAGCCATCTCTCCAGCCCCCCAAACAGTATTTTATAATCAACTGCATACTTGTTATTCTCGGACTCAGGAGGCTGAGGCAGGAGAACAGAGAGCTGGAGACCAATGCTAGCTGTGCTAACACTTGCCTTCAGTTCCAGCACTAAGGAGCGGAGACAGGTGGATCAGGAATTCAAGGCCTGAGCCTACATGAGACCTTTTCTCAAAATAACCAAAAGACACAAAGCTATGAAACTCGGCACTGTGATTTACCCAAATTTAACTTGACTCATACTTAACTGTTAGCACATCCTGAGATCTCACCGAGACCTACCTTAAATGTTCATACTTCCACACACCTTCATCTTGGCCTTCAGGCGGTTCAAGAATTTTGTCAATGTTGGAGCAGTCTGCCCTTATATTCTGTTGAATATACTATAAAGAAAGAAGTCTTATGGTTAATTAAATTTTGCTGGATGCTAAACTTCATGCTAAATATGTTTAGTATTTTTGTTTTTTTGAGATTATGTAGCTCCAGTCATCCTAGCCTCTAATTCACAGAGATCAGTCTACCTCTGCCTTCTGAGTGCTGGAATTAAAGGCATGCACCACCTAGCTCAAGCATCAATTCTTGGCCTTCTTAGTGATGAAATTAAAGGCATGTGCCAAAACACTGGACTTGAATTCCTATTTAAGACTCTTGTATTGTGGGGTTTGGGAGAAGGGAATGAGTTCTCACTATGATGCCCGACTGATCTGGCATTAAGTCAGCCACCTCAGTCTCCCCAGAAACTCTAATTGAGGCACAAGATGTCTGGAATGTTCTCAGATGTTTTTCCCACCTTCTCATAACAATCTGACGTTTTGATGTCCTCAAGTAAATACAACTAATCCTGGACCACCTCAAATTCCACATAACAATTCTTTCCAAATCACTCCCTCCACTAACATATACTCATTTCTAAAATATTACATCATTTCCCCCCTTTCCTCTTCACCCTCCAAGCCCTACCATATGCCCCTCCTTGCTCTCTTTCAATTTCATGGCCTCTTTTTTTCATTAATTGTTGATATGTGTATATACACACACATACCTACATAATTATATAACACACACACACATATATACCTAAATTATATATAATATACATAATATACCCAGTAGAATCTGTTTGTGCCCCCGCCCACATAAATTAGGAATATTCAACTACACCAAAGACATAAAACACTTGTTATGAGTGTTGTAAAAGAAATTATTATTACCTGCTGAACAGCAAGTGTACTGTCCATTTCATCAAATGATTCATCAGGCCAATTATAGAAATCCTATAAAAGTAAGATCACGGTTAAAGCACATACAAGGTGCGTTACAAACAGAATACATATGCTACTATAAACATCATCACCCCCCCCTTTTTTTTTTTGGTTTTTCGAGACAGGGTTTCTCTGTGGCTTTGGAGCCTGTCCTGGAACTAGCTCTGTAGACCAGGCTGGCCTCGAACTCACAGAGATCCGCCTGCCTCTGCCTCCCAAGTGTTGGGATTAAAGGCGTGCGCCACCACCGCCCAGTTATAAACATCATTCTTAATAAAGATCTAAAGCTCACAACAGAGGAGAACAAAAGACTCTACCATGTGATTACCAGCAAAATAAAATAATCTCAGCCAATATTCTTTTTTTGTTGTTGTTTTTTTTCGAGACAGGGTTTCTCTGTAGCTTTGGTGCCCGTCCCGGAACTAGCTCTTGTAGACCAGGCTGGCCTCGAACTCCCAGAGATCCACCTGCCTCTGCCTCCCAAGTGCTGGGATTAAAGGCCTGTGCCACCACCGCCCCGCCTCAGCTAATATTCTTAAATGGACACTAAAACTGTATTTAACTGAACTACACATTATAATTTTTTGCAACCACAAACCCCTCAAACACATTTCCCATTAATCTTACATGGATTATTTAACTGGAAAGAGAAGTTCATCACTTTTTGTTTACAACAAAACAAATCTATTTAGAAATTTAAGACTTTATTTAAAAAAATAAAGATAATATCCCTCTTTTTTTTTTTTTAAAGATTTTTCGAGACAGGGTTTCTTTGTAATTTTTGGTGCCTGTCCTGGAATGAGCTCTTGTAAACAAGGCTGGCCTCGAACTCACAGAGATTCACCTGCCTCTGCCTCCCAAGTGCTGGGATTAAAGGCATGCACCACCACTGCCCAGTGATAATATCCCTCTAAAAGTTGAACTGGAAAAATATGTTTAAACATAAAAAACTATTTAAATTTCTGAAGAGCTAGCATTATTAGTAAGCAATTAATAACTCCATAATATTACTTTAAACAAACAGTATAAATTACTATTCCAATTACAAATTAAGTCTTAAATTTCTAAATAGAAATATGACTCCCATCAAAAAGAATTTATGTAGGGACAGAAGAGACGGTTCAATGGTTAAGAGCAATAGCTGATCTTCCCGAGGTCCTAGGCTCTATTCCCAGCACCCACAGGGCAGCTCACAACAGTCTATTCCTAGAGGACCCAGTACCCTCTCTGGCCTCTATGAGCACTGCATTGCATGCACATGATACAGGCAGCTGCCCAAACACACACAATTAATTAAAAATTGCAAATGGCTGGGCGGTGGTGGCGCACGCCTTTAATCCCAGCACTTGGGAGGCAGAGGCAGGCGGATCTCTGTGAGTTCGAGACCAGCCTGGTCTACAAGAGCTAGTTCCAGGACAGGCTCCAAAACCACAGAGAAACCCTGTCTCGAAAAACCAAAGAAAAAAAATTGCAAATGTTTTTATTCAGTGCTGAATGAAATGGAAGAGTAGGCATGCACAAAGCCCTAGGTTTAATCCCCAACATGGAGAAAGTCATTCAACTGTTTTCTTTTGTTGTTGTTGTTGTTTCGTGTTGCTTTTGATACAGGGTGTGTGTGCGTGTGAGAGAGACAAGAGAGAGAGAGAGAGAGAGAAAGAGAGAGAGAGAGAGAGAGAGAGAGAGAGAGAGAGAGGTCTTAGCCATCCTTCCATCCTTGAACTCAGAGTCCAACTGCCTCTGCCTTCAAGTGCTGGGATTAAAGTGCTAGGTACACCACCAGCTCTAGATGTTTTAGGGGATATTTCTGTGGAGCACTGCATTGGTCTCAGACCCTCTTCTATTTGATTTTTCAGCAGCAAGGTTTACTTATATATCTCACACACCTTCCTTTCCTTTTTCAGTACTGGAGAATGAACCTAGGGTCTTACCTGTGCTAGGAAAACACTCCACTAACGAGCTGTATTTCTGGCCTTCTGGATACTTTTTATTTTCATGAATTGTTACAGACTGACCTTGAACTTGCAACCGTCCTACCTCAGACTCCCACACAGCAGGATTACAGGCCTGGGCCTAGACAGGCTCCGCTCCTGGAACCTCCAATAAGCAACACAATTCCTGTCACAGAGCTGATCCTCAACAAAGGCCTCTAGGCTAAAATGCAGGGAGGGGTTGTAAGGACGCCCACGACCTATAAAGTCTTACTAACTAACAAAAGTAAGGTGGTGTTGGGAAAGAAAAGAAAATGCTAAGAATGAAGTGTATAACACCATGTGATTAAAGCCTGAGAAAATGAAGAATGGCTAGGTAGCTCGTGTCTGTAATTCCAGAACTCAGGAAGCTGAGGCAGGAGAATCACTGTTCAAGTGCAAGGCCAGTCAGGTCACAGTATGAAACCTGTTTCAATTCCCTCCCTTCCTACTCACCTCCCCATCCCCCACTCCCAAAGAAAAGGAAGAAAGGATGGAGAAATGGCTTAGTGGTTAAGAGTACTGGCTGCTCTTTCAGGACCGGGGTCAGATTCCCAGCACCCACATAGTGGCTCACACTGGCTGACGACAACTGGCAGCAATTCCCATTCCAGAGGATCTGATGCCCTTTTCTGGCCTCCTCAGGCCAATACAGACATGTGGTGTTCAGGCAAAACACTCACATATATAAGATAATTTTTTAAAAAATTAAGGAAGGGCCACTTGGTGGCACATACCTTTAATCCCAGCACTTGGAGGCAGAGGGAGGAGGAGAATCCCTGTGAGTTCAACACCAGCCTGGTCCACAGAGCAAGTTCTAGAACAGCCAAGGTTACATAAACCCTGTGGGAAGGGGTGGTTAAGGAGGAAGTATATTTATGGAGATAATGCACAGATCAAGCCATGTGTGGCAGTGCACACCTAAAATTCCCATACAGAAGAGGCTGAAATAGGAGACTGCCTCAAGTTGGAAGCCAGCGTGATCTACAAACCAAGGACCAGGCCAGCTAGGGCAACACAGCAAGACCCCGTCTCAAACCAACAAATAGTTCAGGCATGGTAGCGCATGCCTATAATCCCAGGACTTGGAAGGTGAAGGGAAGGTGATCAGGAGCTCAAAATGATCCTCAGCTACACAGACAGTTCAAAGCCAGCCTGAGCCATGTAAGACTCCATCTCAAAAATGGGTGGGGGAGGAGGAAACACAGAGTAAAAAATATCTAGAAAAAATTAAACAGGAACAATTGCAATAGGCAGCAGTAATGGCAGAGACCCACGAGTGATAAGAATAAACTGAACGCTCAGTCATAATGGACGCCTACCCATACCACCCCTCCAGGGCCATAATGGACGTCTATCCACACCACCCCTCCAGGGCCATAATGGACGTCTATCCTATCATCCCCAAAGCTGAGAAAACGTCATGGAAGAGGTAACAAAAGCAATCTAAGAACTGGCTGGGTGGCGGGCGCACACCTTTAATATGAACACTCAGGAGGCAGAGGCTCTCTGAGTTCCAGGATTGGAACTGAAGGAAGGAGAGGACTGTTGGAGGACACTGTCCTCGGCATGACATGGCCACTGCTCTCTTAAACTCAAAGCATACTGGGTCTGTCATGGGGAAGGCTCGCAAGATTCTTCCCCAAGCAAGCACCGCGCCAAGCATCTATGGGCAGATGTTAGGGTGAAGAGACATTATCTTCGGTGGTCTAACAACTGTTAAGGTTTTCACAAGAGTAAACAACCCTGAGGAAGTTCACCGATCACACACACACACACACACACATACACACCAGTAAACAGCCCTAAGGAAGTTCACTGATCACACACACACACACACACACACACACCAGTAAACAACCCTGAGGAAGTTCACCGATCACACACACACACACACACACATACACACACAGAAGAAAGAAGAAGGAAAATAAAGATATTAAAGTAGAAGGGGGACCACTTAGGAGTTAGAGTAGATCAGTGGGAGAGGGAGAGAACAAGAGCAAGTAATAGAGGGTAAGTAGGGAAACACATTATATATGCATGAAATGTTACAATGAAACCTATTGTTTACAATTAATATTTTACTAATAAGAAGTTCAAGAGCTTGGGAGATGGCTCACTTGACAGAGCGCTTGTCATGAAACCGTGATGGTCTGAGTTCAGATCCCCAGCACCCATGTAACACAAGCTGGGCACACTGCTTCTAAGCAGTGCATGTACTGGGGAGTAGAAACATCAAAAAAAAAAGGGGGGGGGGATGATTGAGGATCACAACCCAAGTTAACCCCCTGGACTCAACATACACACACACACACACACACACACACACACACTCTCTCTCTCTCTCTCTCTCTCTCTCTCTCTCTCTCTCTCCCTCCCTCCCTCCCTCTTTCAAATCTTCAAATAACTTGAAGAAAATCAAGACTGTTAACATAATTTGTAAAGATTGTAGACAGGGGAGGGGCTCAGCAGTTCAGAACACTACTGCTTTTGCAGAGGACCTGGTTTCAGTTCCTGGCACCCCTCAGGAGTCTCACAACTGCCCTTATCGACCGTTCCACGGGATCAAGCATCCTCTTCTGGATTTCAATCACACCTGCATTCAGGTGGCACGCAAAAACTCGCACACACATACACATAAATAAAAAATAATGTTAAAATGTTAAAAAAGATCATAGAGGGCTTGAGTCAGAATCTCCAGCACCCACATTTAAAAGGGGGAGGGGCTGATGGTACGGTCAGAAGCAAGAACTCTGTGAGTTCAGGGCCAGTCTGATCTGCATGCAATTTCTGGGTAAGCAAAGAAGACACAGAAAGACCCTATCTCAAAACTACAAAACACTAGGCATGGTGGCTCACATCTTCAATTCCAACACTCAGGAGGCAGAAGCAGGTAGAAGTCTGTGAGTTCAAGGCCAGCCTGGTCTACATAATGACCCTGTCAAAGCAGACAAGACAGAGAGACAGAGAAAGACAGAAAGAGAGCGCTGAGCACATGGGCTAGCAAACAACTCAGCCAGTCACAAAAGCTTTTAATTCCAGCATAGGCGGAGTTGGCAGTTCTGGGAGCTCCCAGGCTAAACAGTCAACCTTGCTGATGAAACTGTAGGCTCTGGTTCAGTGAGAGACCCTGTCAAAAGCAGTAAGGCAGAGAGGGAGAGACAGCTTCCTCTGGTCTCCATGAACACCTACAGAGAAGACACCCACACAAGTACACACAAAAAACCTTAGCAATGTGGTAGTGACGCATGCCTTTAATCCCAGCACTTGGGAGGTAGAGGCAGGTGGATCCCTGTGAGTTCAAGGCCAGTATCAAAGTAAGTTCCAGGACAGGCTCCAGAGCTACACACAGAGAAACCATGCCTTGAAAAACAAAACAAAACCAAACAAAACAAAAAAAAAAAGGATTAAAATTATTAACGAAAAATGAAAATATTATTAAACCAGGAATGACGATACATGTCTGTAATCCCTTCATTTTGGAAGCTGTGATAGGATATCAAGAGTTTATGGCTTACAGGAACTACACTGTGGTTTCCAGGACAACCAGGCTTCTATATAAGTTCCTGCCTCAAAACAAAATCAACAGTGATGGCCCAGAAAGGAAGGGCAAGGAATTCAAGGTCATCCTTGGCAACCTGTGTTTCAGGCCAGCCTGGACTAGGAAGACCCTAAACAGATAAGCAAGCCAGCAGCGTGCTTGGTGTGTTTTTATAGACACGGAGAAAGATAGAGTGGTGATAGGTGCGTGTGTTTTTATAGACATGGATGCGGAGATAGCTAGAGCTCTGAAATGACGGGGAAGCTGTCCAAGGAGAATCAAGAGTTCAAGGCCAATCTAGGCTCCACAGAAAGTTTAGGCCAGCAAAAGATATAAAGCAAAATTGTCTCAAAAATAAAAAAGTTAACTCAGAATTAAATGTTTTGACACATAACTGTGACATTTGTTCCACTTAGGGGAAAAATAAAATCTAACAATAAATGTACTCATTTAACTCAATGAACATACGTTAAAAACCAACCATGTATTGTCTATATTCTAGCCTAACTAACTTTCAAAATGTTCTACAGCACATGCCTGACTCTAGCACTCAGGAAAGGAGGTAGGATGAGAATTTCAAGGTCATTCTCAGCCACTTAACTCTGTTCAACACACTATGGAACAGACCACTTGAGTGAAGAAAAGCTGTATGATAAACAGGGAAGGTTGCTTAAATGCAATTTTTTCTTCTAATCCTCATTGTTTTCTATTATGTTTTACCTAATCTTATTCACATATGCAAAAGGACATGTTGTGGTATTTATTCTAAAAAATTTTTTTTTCAAATTTTAAAACTCTCATCTAAGGATACAGCCAAGAGACAAAGTACATATTTAATTTACCACAGAAAAATTCTTGGATTTAATCCCAAGCACCAAGAAGTTAAAAAAAAAAAGTGATCACTTAAAAATTAGGGAAAATGTTGCCTACATACAACAATAGCTATTTGAAAAAAGAACCCTTAGAAAGATTGTCAAATAGTAAAAACGTATACATAGTATACAAATTTCCAACAGAATAAAGGCAAACTGCCAGTAGAAGGAACTCACAACCCATGAAACTCACTCTGGAGACCAGGCTGGCCACAAACTCAGAGATCAGCCTACCTCTGCCTCCCGAGTGCTGGGATTAAATCCATAATAGTTTTCACAGCAATTCTCTAGGGCTAGGGATGTAGCTCGGTTTCCAACAGGCACAGGGTCCTGTGGGCTCATCATTTCCCAACACCTCATAATCCCTGCATGGTGGTACGTACTGCAATTTCAGCCTTGGAGCCGTGGAAACAGGAGGACCTGAGTCCAAGGTTATCTTCAACTACGTAGTAAATTCGAGGGTAGCCTGATTTTGAGACCCTTGTCAAAATCAACAACAAATAGGAGAAATAGCAGTTCTCTACAACGGACGCGGTGGCGGGAGGCAGAAGCAGGCAGACCTCTGAGCTCGAGGCCAGCCTCGTATACTCGTCTACAGAGCTACAGGACAGCTAGGGCTACACAGAGAAAACATGTCTGGGGGAGAGGGGGATTCTCTAAAACTTAGTAGCTTAAGTATCTTGATTTTCATGTCTCTTAAAAAATTAGGTTTTTCAACAGAAAGAGTGTATTCAGTCCACGGAAAGCAGCAGCAGGCTAGGCAGCAAAAAGAACACTGGCTGCTAAAATTACATCTTAAACAGATCTCTCCTCATTTTAGAACATCTACTCCCTCCGTGACAGGCCATTTCCGCGGGCCCATTAATCCCATCAAGTTTGACTGTCAATTCGTTTTTATACCGGGATGCATCCCAGGTTTGCAAATCGTAAGCAGCACTAATGTACTCCCCACTGGTGCCCTACTAAAAGGCTTTTTCGGTCTGTTATAATCAGCCCACTCCGACTATTGTCCGCGCGTATCAGCAAGGAGACTCGCAAGGAATGACACGGGACAAGTCGCAACCTGGTGGCAAAAACTCGCCGGACCGGTGAGCAGCCGCGGGGAAGCCGGAGGGAGTGGTGGCAAAGACAAACAACCGAGGAAGAAGCCAGCGATCGCCACCTGCATCCGGCTGGACAAACTGGCCGGGGCCGACCAGCGAGCGGCCAAGCCGGCGCGGAGCGGAGCTAGGCTGTGCTTCCAGCCGGGACGCCGGCGGCGGGACGCGGGGACGCCCGTCCGGTCCCCAGTCACCGCGGGCAGCGGCCGGGGTCGGGCTCCAGTCCCGGGTCTCGCCGGACACTCCCGGTGCCCCGCGCCTCGCAGGCCTCCAGGGCTCGG
The DNA here is from genome assembly GCA_963919715.1 of Microtus obscurus. Classification (NCBI taxonomy): domain Eukaryota; kingdom Metazoa; phylum Chordata; class Mammalia; order Rodentia; family Cricetidae; genus Microtus; species Microtus obscurus. The sequence continues at coordinate 3,560,218 of CAWTZC010000381.1, forward strand.
CGGCTCCGGAAGCGCAGGCCGGGTGTCCCGGCTCCGGGACGCCCCGACCCCCACCCGCTCGCCCCGACCCGGCGTCTCCCGGGCCGGCTCGGCGCCGCCAGGTCCGCGACAGGAAAGCCGCGGAGACGATACCTGCGCCTTCGTGCCCGGCCGGTTCCGCCTCAGCACTGCCGTCCCCTCCGCCATGACCATAGTGCCAGAGTCTGGGCGGCTGGCGGGCGTCGGTACCCGGATGTGGGGGCCGGCCGCTGGCGCGGGGGGCGGGGCGCGGCGGACGCTTGCGCGGGGCACGCTGGGAAGCGGGCGGCGGGAGGAGGAGCGGGCGCGGGTAAAGCCGTGCGCCGTCCGCCAAGGCCGAAGGGGAAGATGCGGGCGGAAGCCGGGGTCCGGAGCCGCTTTCAAGGTCTGTGTCACGGATGACCAAAGCTGCGTCTCGCGCGGGCGTGTGTCCTTCGACTGTCTGTTCGCTGGCGGGGTAGTGTGCACCTCAGTGGCCTTCTCTGAAAGCTGTGTGTGAGCGAGCACCTCCCGGAGCGCAATTCTGCAAAACCACCCTAAAATTAAGGGACAGCACACACCGGACGGTGTGGGGAGATTTTCACAGAATCTTCATGGAATTAACCCAGGCTGCAGTCAGATTGCCTGGGGGGCTGTTATGGGGGTGGGGTGGAAAACAGGAGGCGCTGGTGAACGTTGCTTCTGTGGTCCGCTCACTTAAATCCAAGGACTCTTTCAATGACAAGTTGGTTTCCCGTAGATAAAAGACTCAGATTCTAAATTAAAAAAAAAACAAAAGCCATCGTGAGATAGAAAGTGTCTATTTGCGTTAGAAAGAGAGAGTTAAATTAGCTCCCTTTTTCCAAGTCGGAAGCAGGAAGAAATAGTCCCTGATGGATGTTAATATACAGTTTTATGTATTAACAAAATTCCAGGTTTTCTTTCTGTTTTTAAGCGTTGTAGGGCTTTTGTTTTCTTGTGGGTTTTTGTTTGTTTGTGTTCGTTGCTGTTTTATTGTTTTTCCTCTTTTTGGAGACGGGGGTCTCACTCTATAGCCTTTGCTGTTCCGCTTCCTTGAGTGCTGGGCCACTACGGTCAGGTTCAGAGGTTCACGTCTGTAAGCTAACTCAGAGATCCAGGTGACCTGACACCTTTTTCTGAACTCCCTGAACACACGCGGATAAAAACTTATACACATAAGATTCAATAAATACATAAACAAGAAAAAGTGGAAAAGATTTGTTTTGAGTTCAAAACCAGCATGGAGTTAGAGGCCGGGCAGGACCTCGGAGCAGGACCTCTTCAAAATAAAAAACCACAGCACTTTTACCAGAATTTCTTTTTCATCAAAGGAGAAAGGTTTTGGCTTTGAGTGCCAAGGGATACATTTAATCATGCTGGGGAAGTTGTGGGCACTGGTGGTGGGGGTGGGGGGGGGGGGACACAAGACTCTCTTTAGAACTGCCAGAGCGTGAGGTGGGCAGATCCTCACGTCCTGACAATTCCAAAGCAGAGGTCTGGAGCTGAAGCCAGAGGTTGGTATCACCATCGAGGCCCACCCAGAGTGACCAGCTCTCATAGCTAAGCCACAGAGTTCCACAGCCTCCCAATAGCATCTCAAGCTGCAGACCAGGTATTCAAACCCAGGAACTGGCGGGGGAATAGTGGTGCACACCTTTAATCCCAGCAGCTGCAGGCAGATCTCTGAGTTCAAGGTGTGCCTGGTCTACGAAGAGAGTTTGAAAACAACCGGGGCTGTGCTATCTTTTCAAAAAACAAACCAAATGAGGAATTGCCTCCATCAGATTGTCCTATGGGCTTGCCTGTGAAGTACTGCCTATTGACGGTGGATGTGGGAAGCCCCTGCCCACTGTGGGTAGTACAATTCCACCCCTGGACAGGGTCCAGCATTGGTCGATAAATTTATAAGCTGTTCTTTCGTGGGTTCTACTTCCGTCCTTTCCTCCAGGTTCTCACATTGAGTTCCTGCCTTGCCCTTCCTCTGGGATGAATTGTCCCCTAGAAGTGTCATGTGACTTCTAGGAAGAGGTCTCTTTGTATGCCCTACATGTGTCCTTGGAGGCCAGAGAGGGCACCAGATCCTCTGGAGCTCCAGTCACGGGTGGTTGTGAGCTGCTTGATGTGGATGCTAAGAACCAAACTCAGGTCCTGGAGAACAGTTCTGAGCCAGGAATCGCCGATTCTTATCACTAGTGCTTGCACTAATGCATTGAGAACTTCAGACAAATAAAATTTAAATATCATCTCTGTACCAGACATAGAGGAGGAGTCAGTGAGACAGCAGAGGGCTACCTATGTCTTCCATTCTTCCATCTTTAAAATTTTAGGATTGAAGCAGGAGCGGTGGTGGCACACGCCTTTAATCCCAGCACTCGGGAGGCAGAGGCAGGCGGATCTCTGTGAGTTCGAGGCCAGCCTGGTCTACCAGAGCTAGTTCCAGGATAGGCACCAAAGCTACAGAGAAACCCTGTCTCGAAAAACCAAAAAAAAAATTTTAGGATTGAGGGGGCTGGAGAGATGGCTCAGAGGTTAAGAGCATTGCCTGCTCTTCCAAAGATCCTGAGTTCAATTCCCAGCAACCACATGGTGGCTCACAACCATCTGTAATGGAATCTGGTGCCCTCTTCTGGCCTGCAGTCATACACACAGATAGAATATTGTATACATAATAAATAAATAAATATTTTTTAAAAAAATTAGGATTGAAAGAAGAGATTTAGAATTGCGTAGTACTTTCCCTGAGTATAGATAGCAATTACAGTTGAAGCTCATCTTAATATTCTCCCTCTCACTCTCTATTCATTTCTGTTTTCTGAGATCTCTCTATATAGCCCTGGCTGTCCTGGAACTCACTCTGTAGACCTGGCTGGCCTCAAACTCACAGAGATCCATCTACCTGCCTCTGCCTCCCAAGTGCTGGAATTAAAGGTGTGCACCACTACAGCCCAACATCTAAATGTTCTCTTAATTCCAGCTTTGCTAAATGATTTCAGCCCATTTAAAGACAGAGAAAAAAGAAAGAAAGGTATGTCATAGATGTTAAATTCTGGAGCATGTGCTATTCGGGAAGAAGGGGCAGGAAGATCAGGAGAGCAAGGCCACCATGGGCTATAATGAGACTGTCTCAAGACAACAAATTCCGTTCATCCCCTTGGAAAAGTCCGATAAATTTGCATGGTGATGTCAACGCTGACCTTTCTCACAGAAAGAGCCTTGCTCTCTAGAGTTGACTGACGTGTTTCTGCATCATAACCTTCACATTTTCATTCCTGTCGGTCTGCAGATAGGATCTGCGAGCTGGAAAAGTTTCTAGCAGATAAGGATGAGGGAAGGGGAGGGGGAAACTATAAAAAGAAGGAAGTCAAGGATGGAGGTGCGGCTCAGTGGTACAGAGCTGTCCCAGACAGCAAAAAGCCTGGGTGTCGACCCTCAGCAATGGAAAGAAGAGAAGACAAACAGAGAAGCGGGTGGGGGAGGGGGGATAAGTATCTTAGTCATTCATCAAGCTAAAGTGACAGCTCCGTAGTTAAAAATGCTTACTGCTCTTGCAGAAGATTCAGCTTCAGTCCCCAGCACCCACGGGTGGCTCACAAGTGCCGGTTAACTCCAGCTCCAGAGGATCCAGTGCTCTCTGCTGGCCTTTATGAGCCCCTGCGCAAACATGCCAATACACATACATTGAAACACACCCTCATACACACTCTCAGGGTTATTACTGTGGCGGTGAGACACAATGACCAAAAGCAACATAGGCAGGAAAGGGTTTATTTCGCTTATATATCCAGAATGATGATCTGCTTGGGAAAACCAAGGCTGGGGCTGGAGAGCAGGCTCAGCGGTTAAGAGCACTGGCTGCTCTTCCAAAGGTCCTGAGTTCAATTCCCAGCAACCATATGGTGGCTCACAACCATCTGTAATGAGATTTGGCGCCCTCTTCTGCTACGGGCATACATGGAGGCAGAATGTTGTATACATAATAAATAAATCTTTGAAAAAAAGAAAAAAAAAAGAAAACCAAGGCTGGGACTCAAGCAGGGCAGGAACCTGGAGGCGGGAGCTGATACAGAGACCATGGAGGGGTGCTGCTTATTGGCTTGCTCCTTCTGGCTTGCTCAGCCTTCTTTCTTTTTTCTTTTCTTTGTTTGTCAAGACAAGGTTTCTCTGCAGCTTGGAGCCTGCCCTGGAACTAGCTCTTGTAGACCAGGCTTCCCTCGAACTCACAGAGATCCAACTGCCTCTGCCTCCCGAGTGCTGGGATTAAAGGCGTGCGCCACCACTGCCCAGCTCAGCCTGTTTTCTTATGGAACCCAGAACAACCAGCCCAGGGGAGCCCCGCCCACCGTGGACTCAGCCCTCCCACATCAGTCACTAAATAAGAGAACGCCCTGCAGGTTTGTCCTTAGCCCATTTTTAGGAAGCGTTTCCTCAACTGAGATTCCCTTCTCTCAGATGGCTCTAAGTTGTGTGAAGCTGGCATAAAAACTATCCAGAACATACACACACATAGAAATTTAATAAAATTTTTTTTGGGGGGGGGGGGTGTTTCGAGACAGGGTTTCTCTGTAGCTTTTTGTGCCGGTCCCGGAACTAGCTCTTGTAAACCAGGCTGGCCTCGAACTCACAGAGATCTGCCTGCCTCTGCCTCCCGAGTGCTGGGATTAAAGGCGTGCACCACCACCTTTTTTTTTTTTTTTTTGGTTTTTCGAGACAGGGTTTCACTGTGGCTTTGGAGCCTGTCCTGGAACTAGCTCTTGTAAACCAGGCTGGCCTCGAACTCACAGAGATCTGCCTGCCTCTGCCTCCCGAGTGCTGGGATTAAAGGCGTGCACCACCACCTTTTTTTGGAGAAAAAAATCCCGATTCTGATGCCTGTTGAAGAAACGTTTCTTCCTTTGTAATGAGATCGGGTTCCGCGGTCCTCTTCCTCGTCTTGCAGAGTGTGAGAGCAATAATTAAACATTAGTAGAATTGTGGAAATGTTTGTAACAGACGACATCTCCCAGAGATCCACCTACCTCTGCCTCTTGAGCACTGGGATCAAAGGTGTGCGCCACCACACCTGGCCGACATTTCAATTCTTAACATCTATGCCTCAGACACAACGGCACCCAAGTTTGTAAAAGAAACACTTCCACAGCCTAAGTCATACACCGACCTTCACACACTGATAGTGGGGGACTTTACTCTCCCGCTCTCGCCAATGCAGAGGTCATGCAGAGAAAAACTCAACAGGGAAAGGCTGGAGAGCTGACTTTATAAACCAAGTGGACCTAATAGATATATACAGAATATTTCCTCAAACACATACACAAACCTTCTCTGCAACTCAGGAAACTTTCTCAAAAACTGGCCACATACCTGGCCACAAAGATCCAACAGATAAGAGAAAACTGAAATATCTCCCTGTATCTTATCAGACCACCCTGGATTAAAGGCAGATATGAGAAACAACAGAACTCTCACAAACTCATGGAAAATAAACGATCTTCTACTGAATGAAAAATGGGTCAAGATAGATATTAAAAAAGAAATTAAAGACTTTCCAGAATTGAATGAAAAGGAATACACAAAATACCCAAACCTATGGTACACAAAGAAAGCATTGCTGAGAGACAGGTTCATAGCACTAAGTGCCTACTTAAAATAAATGGGGATATCTCATAATAGTAACTTAATAACATACTTGCAAGCTCTAGAACAAAAAGAAGTAATCATATTTAAGAGGAGTAAATGATAAGAAATAATCAAACTGAGGACTAAAATCAATAAAATAGAAACAATGAGAATAATATAACGATTCAACGAAACCAAGAGTTGGTTCTTTGAGAAAACCAACAAGATAGACAAACCCTTCCCCAACTAACTAAAGGCCAAGAGAGAATATCCAAATTAACAAAATCAGAAATGAAAATGGGGACATAACAACAGAAACCGAAAATCTAAAGAATCATACTTTTAAAACCCGTATTCCACAAAATTGGTAAGTCTAAAAGAAATGGGTAATTTTCTTGATACATATCCACTTAGCAAAGTTAAATCAAGGTCATAAAAACAATTTAAATAGACCTATAAACCCTAGTGAAACAGGAGCAGTCATTAAAAGTCTCCCAATGAATAAAAACCAAAGGCATGATGGTTTTATCATAGAATTCCACCAGACTTTCCAAGAAGAGTTAACACCAATATGACTCAAATTATTACACAAAGTAGAAACAGAAGGAACATTGCTAAATTCGCTTCAGAAGGCCACAGTTACCCTGACATCCAAACCACATAAAGAGTCAACAAAGATAGAGAATTGTAGACCAATTTCCCTTATGAACATGGATGCAAAACTACTCAATAAAATACTTACAAACTGAATCCAAGAACACATCAAGAGATCATCCACCATGATCAAGTAGGCTTCATTACAGTGACACAGGGATGGTTTAATACAGGAAAATAAATAAATGTGATCCACCATATAAACAAACCCAAAAGGGGAGGGGGGAACCACATGACCATCTCATTAGATGTAGAAAAGGCCTTTGAAAAAAATCTGTCACCACTTCATAATAAAAGTCCTGGAGAGATTAGGGATACAAGAGACATAACATAATAAAGGCAGTTTACAGCAAGCATATAGCCAACATTAACTTAGAAACTCACTCAGATCAATTCCATTTAAATCATAAAGAAGACAAAACTGTCCACTCTCTCCATATCTATTCAATATAGTACTTGAAGTTTTAGTCAGAGCAGTAAGACAACTGAAAGAGATCGAGGGGACACAAATTGGAGAGGAAGAAGTCAACGTATTGCTATTTGCAGAGATTATACATAAGTGACCCTAAAAATTCACCATCAAATTCTCATAAGTGATAAACATTTTCAGCAAAGTGACTGGATACAAGATTAACTCAAAAAAATCAGTACCCCTCCTACACCCAAATGACAAACAGACTGAGAAAGAAATCAGAGAAACAATACCTTTCGCAATAGCCTCAAACAATATAAATTATCTGGGGGTAACTCTAACGAGGCAAGTGGAAGATTTGTATGATCAAAAACATCAAGTCTTTGAAGGAAGAAATTGAAGATGTCAGAAGATGGCAAGATCTCCTGTGCTTATGGATCAGGAGAATTAACATAGTAAAAACGCTCATCCTACCAAAAACAACCTACAGATTCAACGCAATCAACATCAAAATTCCAACAAAATTTTTTTTCATATTTATTTATTTATTTATTATGTATACAATATTTTGTCTGTGTGTATGCCTGCAGGCCAGAAGAGGGCACCAGACCCCATTACAGATGGTTGTGAGCCACCATGTGGATGCTGGGAATTGAACTCAGGACCTTTGGAAGAGCAGGCAATGCTCTTAACCTCTGAGCCATCTCTCCAGCCCCCACAATTTTTTTAACAGACCTTGAAAGGATGATTCTCAACTTCTTCATATGGAAAACAAAACAAAAACAAAAAAGACACCTTGGGCTAGCTGAAACAATCCTGACCTATAAAGAACTGCTGGAGGGGTGATGGCTGTTCTCTGCCCAACAGCCCCACCTATCTCTCTGCTGCCTAGTTATTGACCGTTCAGCTTTTTATTAGACAGCCAGGTGCCTTAGGCAGATAAAGCAACTCATCTTTACATCCCTAAACCATGCAGCATAAACAAATGTAACACACCATGTCAAAAAGTAATTCCACAACACAAATGTAACACACCTTGTCAAAAAGTAATTCCACAACACAAATGCAACACACCTTGTCAAAAAGTAATATTCCACAACACAAATGCAACACACCTTGTCAAAAAGTAATATTCCACAACACAAATGCAACACACCTTGTCAAAAAGTAATATTCCACAACACAAATGCAACACACCTTGTCAACAAGTAATATTCCACAACACAAATGCAACACACCTTGTCAAAAAGTAATATTCTGCAGCATAAAGAAATGTAACACATCTTTGCTTAGTTTAAGTAGGTCTACAACATGTTCTTAGGTTATTACTGAGCATCCTTTGGGTATATGCTCAAGAGTGCTATAGTTGGGTCTTATGGTAGATTGATTCCCAATTTTTTGAGAAACTGCCATGTTGATTTCCAAAGCAGCTGTACAAGTTTGCTCTCCCACCAGCAACAGAGGAGTGTTCCCCTTGCTCCACATCCTCTCCAGCATGAACTGTCTCTTGGATTTTTGATCCTAGCAATTCTGAGAGGTGTAAGATGGAATCTCAGAGTTGTTTTGATGGCTAAGTTTGTTGAACATTTGTTTGTTTCTGTGATGGGGAACCTTCGGCCAATGGCTTTTGAGAGGCTGGACCAGGTTGAGGCATGGCTTTGGGGTACCAAAAGGCTGCGGTCCCGCCTGCTCACTCCTCTCTTCCCACGCTCCACACCTTGATGTTGGACCCCATTCCTGTTCTGAATGCTGGGAGGAAGAAGGGCAGAGTGAGAGAAGCCATGGATCCTCTGCCTGAGATGGACGCCCGGTTAGAATCTCCGGTAAATCACTGCCATGTGGTGATACACAGATTAATGGAGATGGGTTAAACTAATATGTAAGAGTTAGCTTCCCGGGCTGGAGAGATGGCTCAGTGGTTAAGAGCATTGCCTGCTCTTCCAAAGGTCCTGAGTTCAATTCCCGGCAACCACATGGTGGCTCACAACCATCTGTAAAGAGGTCTGGTGCCCTCTTCTGGCCTGCAGGCATACACACAGACAGAATATTGTATACATAATAAATGAATAAAATAAATATTTAAAAAAAAATTAGCTTCCCAGCACTCGGGAGGCAGAGGCAGGCGGATCTATGTGAGTTCGAGACCAGCCTGGTCTACAAGAGCTAGTTCCAGGACAGGCTCCAAAACCACAGAGAAACCCTGTCTCGAAAAACCAAAAAAAAAAAAAAAAAAAAAAAAAAAAGAATTAGCTAAGAAGAAGTTAGAGCTAATGGCCAAGCAGTGTTTTAATTAAATACAGTTTCTGTGTGGTTATTTTGGGTGTAAGCTAGCCAGGTGGCTGGGACAAACAAGAGGCCCTCACCATAGAACGTAGTATCTTCCAATTCAAGTGATGCTGTCTGATAATGGTGGCTTCACAAAAGAGCTGGAAATTATGATTATTCACTTAAATTGCTACTAACTTCTGACTTGAAAAACATGAAATTTATGCCCTGGCAATGCTGAAGCATGCGTGAGCTGTCTGTATATGGCGGTTGTGTTGAACTTGTCCATGTTGGGTTTCACGGTCTAAGTTGAAGAGGATGACTGACCAGGTAGGTCTCTTCCTCTGCTTAGCTTTTCTAATTTTTGTCCTGGATAATTTTATGCCAGCTTGACACAAACTAAGGTCATCCAAGAGGAGGGAACCTCAGTTAAAAAAATGCCTCCGTAAGATCAGGCTGCAGACAAGCCTGTAGGGTATTTTCTTAATTAGTGATTGATTGGGAGGAGCAGTCCACTGTAGGAGGTGCCAGCCCTGAGCTGGCATGCTGAGCAAGCCGTGGAGAGCAAGCCAGTAATTATCACCTCCAAGGCCTCCGCCTCAGCTCTTGCCTCCAGGTTCCTGCCCTGATTGAGTTCCTGTCCCGACTTCCTTTGATGATGAACAATGATAAGGAAGTGTAAGTGAAATAAAAACCCTTTCCTCCCCAAACTGCTTTTTGGTCATGGTGTTTTAAGGTAGCAATAGAAATCCTAAAACAAGCCGGGCAGTGGTGGCACACGCCCTTAATCCCAGCACTCGGGAGGCAGAGGCAGGGGGATCTCTGTGAGTTGGAGACCAGCCTGGTCTACAAGAGCTAGTTCCAGGACAGGCACAAAAACTACGAGAAACCCTGTCTCGAAAATCAAAAAAAAAAAAAAAACAGAAATCCTAAGACAATTCTTAAACTTTGTTTATTTAATGCATGTATGTGCGTAGGCACGTATGTGTCACGGGGCATGTGTGGAGGTCAGAGGGTGATTTGAGGGAGCAGGTTTCTCTTTCCACTGTGTGGATCACAGGGATTGAACAGGCAGTCAGGCTGTTAGCAAGCTCCTTTAGCATCTCACAGCCTCCTGACCTGTGTATCCTGTGTGAAACGTTTATTGTTGTTTTATGGTTCAAGACAGGGTCATCTTGTACAGCACACGCTGGCCTCAAACTCCTGATCCTCTGGCCGAGCCTGCAGAGAACCAGGATTACAGGCCCGCACTGTCTGGCCCGGGCTCGTTCTCCGGTTACAACATAGGAACGGCTGGAGATGGAGCTCTGTGGTAAAAGCTAGGTTCAATCCTTGCACCAGGAAAGAGTGAACAATAAGGGAATGGATCCAATTCCTCTATCCTTTTACAGATTAAGTTAAATCTAAATGTCAGAAAGAATTAAAACTTTAGCTGGGCGTGTCAGAGGACTCTGTGATCCCAGGACGTAGGAGGTGGCAGTTAGGGGAATCAGGTTTCAAGGCCAGGCACGTCTGCGTAGTTTGAGGCCAGTCTGTACTACTGAGACCTTCTTAAAGAGAGAGAGAGAGTTATGAAATACTTTTAGTTTTATTTATCTTGAAGATATGATTTGGAAGCTGGGTACAGAGGCCCACGCCTATAAAGCCAGCACTCTGAAGGTAGAGGCTACCATTTAAAGAGAGGCCTGGTGTGCTAGCACAAGCCTTTAACTGCACAACCTGGGAGGAAGAGGCATGTGGATTTCATACCTTGTGAGTTTGAGGTCGGCCTGGTGTACGTGGCAAGTTCCAGGACACCCCTGGCTACAAACAACAACAACAACAACAAAAAAAAAAAACCAACTAACCGAACAACAACAAAAAGAACGAAAACAGCTAGGCGGTGGTGGCACACACCTTTACTCCAAGCACTTGGGAGACAGTGGCAGGCAGATCTCTGAATTTGAGGCCAGCCTGGTCTACGAAATTCCAGGACAGCCAGGGATGTTACACACAGAAACCCTGTCTTGAAAACAACAACAACAAACAAACAAACAAACCTAGAACATACTATATTATGTATTCCATTGAAAGGGAAATGGTATTCCTGTATTACTACGACTTGTCTCTTCTGATCACGTCTTTCCTCTTAGAAAGTGTCAATTACCCACTAATCCATAGAATTTTACCTAAACCTGATGGCTTAAGACACCAGTAGACACTGGTGAAGTCGCTCAGCAGGTAAAACTCTCTTGCTACCAAGCCAGACAACCAGAGTTCAATCGCTAGGACCCACTTGTTCGGAGAATCAACTCTCTGAAGTTGTCCTCTGGCCTCCCCATGAGTGGCACAAACACATATACAAACTAAATATGAAAACAATAAAAAAACAACCCAGCGATAGTTAAGCACCAAAGCGCGTGCCTGTGATCTGTCACTCAGAGGAGGCAGGTGACAAGCGGAAGGCCACACTGGGCAATTTTGCAAGAGATTTTGAAAATAAGATTTAAAGCGCACGGAGCCAGATATGGTGGTACACGCCTGTAATTCCAGCATTCGGGAGGCAGAGGCAGAAGGGCTGCTGAGTTTGAGCAAGCCTAGGCCAGAGTTTTAAAATGAAAGTCACAATAAACCAGGAGCTGCAAGTGCTTTGGCGTGCAAGCCTGAGGACCTGAACTTAAATTCCCTGCAGGGCATGATGGTGCACTGTGGGGCTGAAATAGGACTGCTGGGGTTTGCTGGGCGTAGTCCAGCTCTGAGACCTTGCTCGGATGGTAAGGCAGTGGTCACAGCCAAAACCTGATTGTCCTCTCCTGGATATTCACAAACTGAAAGATCAAGCTTATCACAAAGCTAAAACTGACTTAGGTGTGATTTGCTCAAGGTGATGCCTAGTAACTACAGAAATGAGGAGTCCAGCCGGAATCAAAGCTTTCCTACTGCAGCCCAATGCTGTTAGTAAATGTCTTGAGATCCAAGGATTAGTTCTAAAACTTTGATTCCATATACTTAAACCGCCAAGGCCCCAGCTACCCCTATTAGAAGCACTGGGCCCCTCGTGATACCTGACTTAGTGTCATTGCTAAAGAAACGATTCTGAGTGATTATATTGGTACTAGAGAAAGAATGCTGTCACCTACGGCCGTACCACCCTAACTGCGCCTATCTCATCTGATCTGGGAAGCTAAGCAGGGTCGGGCCTGGTTAGTACTTGGATTGGAGAAAGAACGCTGTCACTGCGTTCAGGTTGAGCCGGGTGTGTCACACCTACAACTCAAGGAGGCCCACATGGCAGGACCTAGCTGATCTGCATAACAACCACTTGAAAGAACAGGGCACTGAGAACGCGGGCCGGTGTTCCAGATTGAAATGTTGCTGTTTATCTTTTTTTTTCCAAGAAGAAAATAAAAGATCTAAAACAAAACAAACACCCCCCCCCCCAAAAGAAAACCATATGCAGCTAGACATGACAACGCAGCTTTAATCTTAGCCCTCAAACACAGGGCAGAGCTAACTCAGGTTCCACCTGGTCTACACAGCAAGTTCCAAGCCAGCTAGGACTGTGTTAACAAGATTAATTTGCAGGCACATTGTCAGCTACACCTGAAATAGAGTATAAACATTGATGACCCAATTGCATACTCTTAAGAACTAATTTTTTTTTTTTTTACTTTTATTCGTTTATTTATTTTTGCTTTTTTCGAGACAGGGTTTCTCTGGAACTAGCTCTTGTAGAGCAGGCTGGTCTCGAACTCACAGAGATCTGCCTGCTTCTGCCTCCCAAGTGCTGGGATTAATTTTTTTAAAGAGTTTATTTGCCTGCATTGGTGTTTTGCTTGCATATATGCCAGTGTGAGGGTGTCAGATCCTCCAGAGCTGGAATTAGTCAATTGTGAGCTGCCACGTGGGTGCTGGAAATTGTACGCGGGTCCTCTGGAACAACCAGTGCTCTTAGGTACTGAAACATCTCTCCAGCCCCCAAAACTTTATACTTTTTGTATCTAAATGTAATAGTTAAGCCTTGGATATCAGAAGCAGTAAACATGTAAGCGTCCATTCACACACATACTGAAAGCACACACTACTTTGTGGGTGGGGGTTGTGGTCACTTCCCATCTTTGTTATGAAACCAACTGCATTCAAACTGTGGAATGCCAGAGGTTGACCTTAGTGGTAGAGCTTCCCTAGTACACAGGAGGTATCTCACATACCTGGGAACAACAGAGAAGCATTTGGAGGATTGGTACTGAGTGGCGGAGACCACAAAAAGTATTTTGTAATTACCTTGTATTTATTTGGTTTTTCTAGACACGGTTTCCCTGTAACAGCTCTAGCTGTCCTGGAACTCACTCTATAGACCATGCTGGCCTCGAACTCAGATATCCGCCTACCTCTGCCTGCCGTGTGATGGGATTAAAGGTGTGCACCACCACCGCCCATTGTATTGGATTTTCAAATTTTATTTCCTGAACACTGCTTGTTAGCACGCCATGTACTTGTGCTAAAAAGGGCAGAAGGGTCGGGGCTGGATCCCCTGAAATGGGTTACCACCAGGTTCTCTGAACCAAATCTGGGCCCTCTGGTAGAACAGCCAGAGCTTTTAACCACTTCCTCTGCTGACTTTTTGCCAAAACAAATCTAACAAATTTTGGTGTGAGTTTTGGAAATTAGAACACACTGAGGAAACAATAAAAATGAAGACAGAGGGTAAGAACCGCATACCTCTGTAACAGAGGAACTGTACCACAGGTTATGGGTGTTTTACAATGTTGCTAGCTTTTGTCAACTTTATACTGGTAGGGTCACTGAGAAGTTGCCTTCATTAGATTGTTCTATAGGAAGTCTATCGTGCATTATCTTAATGAGTGACATGGGAAGGACAGTCCACTATGGGCAGTGCCACCCCTGGGTCCTGTAAGAAAGCAGGCTGAGAACTGGAGCGAGCCAGTAACATTCCTCCTTCATCTCATGCCCAGAATTCCCTCCATGATGAACTGCAAACTTGAAGCTGAAATAAACCCTTTCCTCCCCAAGTTGCTTTTGGTCAGCAGTTTATCACAGAAATAGAAAGCAAACTAAGACAGTGCCCAAGTATTAGCCCAGGGGTTTTTCTTTTGTTTTTCCTTGTTTTTCAAGACAGGGTTTCTCAGTAGCTTTGGAGGCTGTTCTTGAACTCACAGAAATCCGCCGCCTCTGCCTCCCGAGTGCTGGGACTAAAGGCACACGCCATCACCAGCCATCTAGCACATGGTTTTAGCATCACTCATCTATGCAATAACACCACACTCATCCACCGAGGACAGTCCTATCTCTCTCTCAGATGACTAAAGACTGTGTTCGTTTATATAACTTTATTTGGAAAGGACCACGACAGCACAGCGACACTGAACTGCAGACGATGCCATCGGTGCAGGAATCATGAGTTTATTATAAAAGGAGGCACGGAAATTATTTACATGATGAAGAGCTCAGAACTTCGGCGGAATGGGCAGCTTCACGTGACACCATTTCAACAGCGATCAGTCCACGTACTTTCCAAGAATGTCACCGTCTCTAAATAAGAAATAATCCTGCGAATAAATAAAGAAACCACTGGTCAGGACAGGAAGAGCAGCTGCACACGATGGACAGGAGACCAGGGCTCTCTCTGCTCACCTTGTCATCTAGAACGACTTTGGTGCCTCCGTACTCTGGGAGGAGAACTTTGTCTCCAACCTTCACGCTGACGGGTTGAATTTCTCCGCCCTTAAGAGAAGAAGCAAAGGCATCTTGGTCACTAGGTACACAGGAACCTTTCTTTTTTCATCATGTACTGCCTCAGCTTTTCTGCTGTTATTAATTACAGGCATGCACCAACCACGCTCAGCTCTACGAGACAACTTAAACCCCTGACTGTAATGTGTTCACTCAGACTTACCTAGTTAGTGGTTAAGCAGTATTATTTACATTAACGTAGACCATCACAATATAAGCACTGCTGCAGTTTCAATGTGAAATAAGCACACTGGCTTACACTAAAACTACATTTCACCGAATAGCTATGGCTGGCTAACTTTCTAACCGTTAAATATTAACGCATCCCGTAGACCATGTGAAGCAAAGCAGCTTTTAATACCAAATAGTAAATGGTCACGTACGACTTCTTCCAACGAACAAAAATCCGGTATTCATTTTAATACACATTCATTGATTTAATGTCCTTGTTCTCAAGGATAGACTCGGTCAGAGATGGAAGCAGCACGCTCCAGAGGTTAAGTGGAGACTCCAGAGTATTTCCCTCTCCCTGTGGCCAAGCAAGGCCACCAGCAGTTTCAGTGCCTGAGTCAGCCCCCAGCCCTGCCATTTCACCCTTTGTTTTGGGGGAAGGAGAGGAGGGACAAGGTCTGTGCAGCCTTGACTGGATCCTCTTGCCAAAGCACGTGCTCCCACCAGGGCCAGAATTATAGTCCATACCTCTTTCAATTCTGAGAAGGCCCCAGGGTTTTTTCTAACTGCATGATCTTTTGTCTATTTACACTGTGACTAGGTTACAAAATAGCTACCTAAAGCAATTGACTTTGTAAGGTTTTTTTTATCCTATTTTTATTTTTTGAGATATGGTATCACCCTGAACTTCCTGCTGGCCCAGAAGGTTCTACAATCCCGCCTTGCCGTCCAAAGCACCAGGGCCTCAGGCAGGAGCCACCATCATGGCAGGCACGCTTTAATCTCTGGAGTGTATGGCACTGGAAAGGTAACTCAGTAGGTGAACGGACTTGCTATGGTAGTACTGGAACCCAAGCAGGGAATCCCAATGCTAGTAAAAAAGGCTGTAACCCCAACATACTGAGGGCTGTACACCAGACTCTGCAAGCCAGCAGACACGTGCCACATACTCTCTCCTTCTCTCACACAAACACCAGAAAAATACTTGTGTGTACTTTCTGCCTTTTTTACAGCCCCTCTCCATTCCTTGGAAAAATAAAACAATCCCGCAATCATCTTCTTTAATGTGAGATTCCTTGTAAACTGAAATTATTTCCAAAACAGCACCTGCTATTTAAAAAGCCACTTCCGACAACCAGGGCTTACTATTCCCTTTCTTCCACACCCCGCATAAAACTCCGCACCGCTGGAGCCGCTCCAAAGTTACCTTTCCTTTCGCGCCTGATCCCACGGCCACTACCGTTGCTTGCAGTACTTTCCCTTGCGACTTTTCTGGAAGCATGATGCCACCTTTGGTCACCGTTTCGGCGGCACTCCTTTCAACCAAGACTCTGTCAAAGAGCGGAAGAAACTTTCGGAACGCCTGTCCAGCCTGGGGAAGAGAAACGCATGTTCAAATAGACTGCAATTCCATTCCAAGTGTCGGAACACAGTTAAGGCCACTGCAAGCCTTAACAGCTACCAGGTCAACGCGTCCCGAACGGACAGGAAAAGCCGGGTGTGCCTTTAGGAATATTCCTGAACGCTGCACGCTATACAAGCCAAATGCAACCTCCATTCCCTGTCTACCGTGCGTGTGGGTGGGTGAGGGGTCATCTTTGCTCACCAGCAACCGCACGACCTTAGACCACAACCTTGGTCAACTCCAAGGTCAAACGTTTTCCTTCTTTAGGTGTCTTTTTTTAAGTCTAGTAAGGTGGGGGAAAAAGTGTCCACTTTTAAGCTAGGATTATATATTCTCCAACACAGTATACATCCGCTTAGGGCCTGCCAGGGCAGGTGGGCTACCGAGTGTGCGCCGGGTTCCCGCCCCCCGCCCGGGGACGCCTGCAGCACACGTGCGTGCAAAGCAGCCACGGTGGGGGAAGGCGTCGGGCAGGCCTCGCTCCCGTGGAGCCTGGCCGCACGCTGGACAGCGCGGGGTCCTCCTGTCCTGCCGGTACTAGAGCGGCACCCGGGGCACACGGGACACGCCGTGGGTCGCAGGCCGACCCGGATCCCGGCCAGCCCGGGGGGACACTCACCATGACTCGCGCCGCCGCCTCCGCCGCTCGGACTCTGCGCTCAGGCCGCCGCTGCAAGGAGAGTCCCGCGGGCCGGCAGGGGACACGTGAAAAAAAGGCCCCGCCGCGCGCAGGCGCACCCAGCCCCCCGAGCGCGCACGAGAGGGCGGCCACGGCAGCGCGCGCGCCGATTGGCGGCGAGGGCGGCGCGCACGGCGGCCGGCGGAGGTGGGGGGGGGCGGCCGGAGGCGGAAGGAAAGGGGCCGCACTTTCTAGCCTTTTCCAGGCCGCCCGCCGGGGTGAGAGCCCGGACCCGGCGCCCTCCCTCCTCCCGGAAGTGACGCCCCGTGACCCTCGACCCGCACCCCCACTGCCCCCCCTCCCCGGGAAGCGCGGCGCCGCTCCGGAAGGTTCTCGAACGGAGCCGAGCCCCGGAACGAGCGTCGGACGGCGGGGCCGAGGCCGCTCGGGTAGGGAGGGCGTGCGCGCGCGCCGCATGCCGATTGCGGGGCTCCCGGGCGGGCGCGGGCGGGGGGAGGGCGGGCGCGCGCACGCGGGGCCGCGGGGGCGGGGCGGGGCCGCGGAGGGAGGGGACTCGGGTTCTCATTGCGGTGCGCGCCCGGCGCTCGGTCCCTCACTCGCCGCCGACGGCCTGCTTCGCCTCGTGCGCTCCCGCCGCCGCCCCGCAGGTACGCGAGCCCGGCGTGCACGACGGTCCGGGCGCTCGGCGGTTCCGTGTCCGGCACGGGCCGAGCACGGTGGACGAGGGGGGACAAGACTGGCAGCGACGCCGCGGGCTCGGCTCGTCCGTTCCGGGCCCAGCGGGGCCACGCGGGGTTCATCACGTGTGGCGGGCACCACGCGATCCGGGCCAAGCGCGGGAGCGAGGACGGGCTCGGGCGGGAGCCGCTCGGGCCCTCGGGTACCACCTGCGCCTGGGGCGCTGCAGGACTCCGTGGGAGGGGGGTTGCGGTCCCTTCTCGTCCCCACCGGCTGCGGGGATCCGGAGCCTCCACTTTGACCTTGCCTGGGACGCCTGGTCGGGAAGACACGTGGGGCCGCGCGCCTGGGCCGAGCTGCGATCCTGGGTTTTGGGTTTTTTTCTTTCTGTTTTTACGGCCTTGCTAGCTGCGGTGCGGTGCTACGGTAGCTCCGGGTGCCTACCCGGCGACACTTTGCTGAGCGGGGTTTTGCACCGTCACGAGTGCTTGTATAGAGTGCACTTGCATTTGAAACCTGCCTCGCTTACGCCTGCTTGGTCCCTCCCCCCCAACCCCCAACACACTTTCGGAGTGGATCTGCTCCCAAGGCCGCTTTGGCAGTGAAAGATTAACTCGGGACAGCAGCATGAGTGGGTGGCCTTGGAGAAGTGGTTTCGTGTGCTTTGTGCTAGTCCCGTAGGTCAGGCCTGGGGGCGGCCTCCTTGGTCCGTTGCTTGCGAACGCTGTCCTGGAGCTGCAGCGCCGCGGGGCCCAGGCGTGGTTAGAGGACACCGATCTAGAGCTAGCCTCCATGTTCTGAACCACAGGTGGTCACGTTTGTCCTTAGCTAGTAGTGACCCTTTGCCTTTTTTTTCCCCCCTCCTCCCCCAGAAATGCTTCGACTACCCACAGTCCTTCGCCAGATGAGACCAGTGTCCCGGGCACTGGCTCCTCATCTCACTCGGGCCTATGCCAAAGATGTAAAATTTGGTGCGGATGCTCGAGCCTTAATGCTTCAAGGTGTAGACCTTTTAGCCGACGCTGTAGCTGTTACCATGGGGCCAAAGGTATCAGTATATTTAAAATCGTGTTAATAAAAGAATAGTGGTTTGTAGCTTCAAGTCAGACAGTATTTTGTAATCGAGTTTGTGAAAATCTGATTTGCATGTGGTATATGGTAGTGATTTGGGGGTGTAACGGATTTTGTTGGTGGCATTAATACTACCGCAGCCGATTTGGGGGACTTTGTGCAGCACAGTGTATGTAATAGAGTATTGTTCAAGGAGGATTTTCAAACGGGAGGCGTAATGAATCTTGTGTGCGTGCTTGCGTTAAATTTTGGATCCTTTCCCAGTAGAGGATATAGAAGGGAAAGCCCAGCTAATAACTCTTGAACGTGCATAATTGGAGATGTGAGGTTTTACTTACTGTACTGAAGTATCCCAGCATACGTACAGTAAATACACTAGCGTAGGGTTTAGGGTTATTTATTTTTATATTCTTTGATGTTTTTGCCTGCGTGTATATCTGTGTGTACCAGAACCTGAGTTACAGGCGGTTGTGAGCTGCTGTAGGTGCTGGGATTGAACCTGGGTCCTAACCACCAAGCCATCTTTCCAGCCCGAGTCACTGTTTATGATTCTATCTGCACTGCTCTGTGACTGTCCCCACCACACATCTCCAGAACTGTTCTCACTTTCATGATTTCTGCCATTTTCATGTTTCAGAAGTTTGGTTTGGGGTTTTTGAGAGAACTGCAATAGCTTAGTCTGGCCTCTAACTCCTTAAGCTCCTGGTCCTGCTCCTTCTACCTCCCAAGTGCTGGCTCACCTGCTGTTTGTTTATTGAGGCAGGGGCTTTAGCCACAGCTCACCTGGAACTCCTTTGGATCAAAGGTTGGGATCTGTGGTTGAGTGAGGAGCCTTGGACTTCGAGGGCATCCTTGGGTGTGGGGCACAGTCATTTTAAATGGACATTAGAGTGGTCAGAAGAGCTGCACAAGTAGCTCGCGACAGAATAACTTCGTTCAAATCCAAGTTGCCGATAATGTTGGTGCCATATTTGAAGTTTTGTATTGAGTGAATAGGAAAAATAACTTCATAAGCAAAACTCAAGTGCAAGGGATGTGGCGAATGTTCTGGGATTTGGTGATTGTCATCTGCACTGCCTTGCTCTATAGGGGGCATCTCTTAGTGCCTGGATTTTGTCTTGTTAGTCTGTAGACCTAAGGAGACTCACCATTGAGGGTTGCTGTTCTCTTCTGTCCTTGTAGGGAAGAACGGTGATTATTGAGCAGAGCTGGGGAAGCCCCAAAGTAACGAAAGATGGGGTCACTGTTGCAAAGTCAATTGATTTAAAGGACAAGTACAAAAACATCGGAGCTAAACTTGTTCAAGATGTTGCCAACAACACAAATGAAGAGGCCGGGGATGGCACTACCACGGCTACCGTTCTGGCACGTTCTATTGCCAAGGAGGGCTTTGAGAAGATCAGCAAAGGGGCCAACCCAGTAGAAATCCGGAGAGGTAAGAGTGCCAAGTCATTGACCCTACAGAAAGAAATTACAGAGAATTCCACTGTCAGAAGAATATTGTCTCATCTCTGTACTTTTTTTTTTTTTTTTTTTTTTTTTAGTTTTTCGAGACAGGGTTTCTCTGTAGCTTTGGAGCCTGTCCTGGCACTAGCTCTTGTAGACCAGGCTGGCCTCGAACTCACAGAGATCCGCCTGCCTCTGCCTCCTGAGTGCTGGGATTAAAGGCGTGCGCCACCACCGCCCGGCTATCTCTGTACTTTTTTATTATTATATTTGTTGGTGCTTGCACAGACTTGGTGGAAATGTCCCTTTTTTTTTTTTGAGCTGCCTTGTGGGTGCAGGGAATTAACCCCGGTCCGTTGAAAGAGCCTCCTATACTGTTAACCAATAAGCCAGCTCTCCAGCCCACAAACAGTTGAGATTTTTTTTTTAAAACTATATATGTAATTTTTTTTTTTTTAAATTTCATTCACTTTTGTTAAGAATGGGTGGGTATTCCTCTTAGCTCTCCCTGGCTGGCCTTAAAAGCGATCCTCCTGCCTAAGCGTCCTGGGTGTTGGGATTACAGGTGTGATCAGGTTTTCACAGTGTTTATGGTTTTCAGCTTGATTGATGTTCCAGATGAGTGGGTGCTGTGTCACTTGGTGGGGTTGAGAGAGCACTGACACGGAGCTTGCGTATAAACGTTAAAATGAATCTTATGCTTGGCTTGGGAGCCGTGATGATAAGCGTTGTAGTAACATACATTCTTGAACTAGGTGTGATGTTGGCTGTTGATGCTGTAATTGCTGAACTGAAAAAGCAGTCTAAACCCGTGACAACCCCTGAAGAAATTGCTCAGGTGAGGATTTTATTTCCTGTTTGAAAAGAATTGAGTGACTAATTTTAATTTGGATCTTTGGTTTTTCAGGATAGGGGTGTGTGTGTGTGTGTGTGTGTGTGTGTGTGTGTGTGTGTAGCCAAGGCTGTCCTGAAACACTCTTTGTAGACCAGGCTGGCCTCGAACTCAGAGATCTGTCTGACTCTGCCTCCAAGTGCTGGAGTTAAAGGTGTGCGCCACGTGGCATTATGAACCCACAGAAGACGCTGTTAACGTGTTTGTGGCATGCCAAAGAATGGAGGGACAGAGGTTGTGGCTCCGATTCACTAACCAGTACTTCATTAAAACTGTTAACTTGTAAAATGTCCCTCTGGGTAGAAGTATCTGTTTAGAAGGTCAAAGGGGAAGAGGGTTGAAAATGCTGATCTTACCATTTAATTTTGAAATAATGTGGATATTTCAGGTTGCTACAATTTCTGCAAATGGAGACAAAGACATTGGAAACATCATTTCTGATGCGATGAAGAAGGTGGGAAGGAAGGGTGTCATCACAGTGAAGGTGAGTGCAGGCTGTGACGGGTTGGCCACACCGTCAGTGAGGTGTGCTGTGCATGTTTCTTGTTTGTGCCGGTAATTCACTCTTGTCTGCTGAGTATGGAGCTTCCTGGTGTCGGAATTGGGAGCTTTCCCTCCCAGAATAAATCTATCTATCTGATTTAATAAATAATAATTAGCTCTCAACCAGCTAATTAGGGATGGTGGAGCAAGGCCTCACTTCAGCCCTGGCTGGCCCAGGACCATGGCCTCTACCTCAGAGATTCCTCTGCCCTCGGCTTGTTATGGGTACTAAAGGCGTGTGTGTGTGTGTGTGTGTGTGTGTGTGTGTGTGTGCGCGCGCGCACACACCATGTGTGTTCTTGGTGCCCCAGAGTCCAAAAGAAAGGCAGAATCCTGGAACTGTAGTGCGGACCACCAGGTGGGTGCCTAGAACCTAACCAGGTCCTCTTCAACAGCTGCATGTGTTCTTAATCCCAGAGCTGTCTTAAAGGTCACCTGTTCAAGTGTTGTTTCTTCATTGAAATTCACTCATCTGGGGCTGGACAAATGACTCAGCAGTTAAGAGCACTGACTGCTCTTCCAGAGGATCCAGGTTCAATTCCCAGCACCCACATGGCAGCTCACAGCTGTCTTGTAACTCCAAGACCCAACACCCTCGCACAGACATACATGCAGGAAAAACTCTAATGTGTACAAGATAAAAATAAATTATTAAAAAAAAAAACTCTACCACTGAGTCCTAATGCTCACTCCCCATAGTTTTAAAAGAAAATAAATTCATTCATCTAAGTCTTTGAATTTTTTTCATAGGATGGGAAAACCCTGAATGATGAGTTGGAAATTATTGAAGGCATGAAGTTTGACAGAGGATATATTTCCCCGTATTTTATTAACACATCAAAAGGTAAGCGCGAGTCAGTAAACGTATCCGTCAGCTGTAGGCGGTGGGTTGGTGTAATGGGTATAGTTCACTAAGTGAAGAGGAAGAGAACCTGTGAGTTACTGGTCTCTGTGAAAGTAAATGGTTAGAATCCTCGACACTTTAGGGTTTGATCTTACTGCTCTCTGTCTTACAGGTCAGAAGTGTGAATTCCAAGACGCCTATGTTCTGTTGAGCGAAAAGAAGATTTCTAGTGTGCAGTCCATCGTGCCCGCTCTGGAAATTGCCAATGCTCATCGGAAGCCCTTGGTCATCATTGCTGAGGACGTTGATGGAGAGGCTCTAAGCACACTGGTCCTGAACAGGTCATTGGCGAGTGGGTCGGGCAGATGGTTGTCTGTGTTGCTGTTTGATGTACGTAGTGTCTCGGGCTGTGGTGTACATTGGAGTGCTCTACACGTTATAAGCCTGGTGGTTGGTTTGAGACCGTTTCAAGCTGGCCTCAAATACACATCCACCTTCAGCCTGTGCCTCCCCCAGCTTCCCAGGGAGAACTAGTTCCCTATGTCCTTTAACACTGATGTCTAGCTCTCTGGAACATAAGGGACAGCAGTTCTTTAAGTGGGTGATCAGCCTGGAAGAAACAGATGAGTAGAGAGCCCGTCTCCTCTTTCTTTAGGCCAGAAGTTGCTAGGAAAGGAGTAGGAGTCCTGAGTGTTTGGTAGTGCCAGAACTTACCATGGACCAAACTAGGTGTTTTCTCCCAGTTGCCCCTTCAGTTTAAATCTCACAGTTACTGTTCTTTACAGGCTGAAAGTGGGTCTTCAGGTTGTGGCAGTCAAAGCACCAGGGTTTGGGGACAACAGGAAGAACCAGCTTAAAGATATGGCTATTGCTACTGGTGGTGCGGTGAGTGGATTGGTGGGGTGACTGCTTTGCTGGGGGGGTTTGTGCTTCCAGCCTGCAAACGTTAGAGCGTGCACTTCACCGATAGATATGCCTGTTTGGAACATAGGGACTAGGTTAAGGTCATGTTCCTTATTTGCCAAGTCTTTCCTAAGAACAGGCATGATTAAAAGTTTTCCTCAAAATTCAAGTAGAGCTAGTTTCAGCTTGTATAATAGTGATTTTAGTCAGACCTTGTTCTAGGTACCAGTGGCTTTGACACCAAGGAAAACAGCATTGTTTTCCTCTGCCCCTTTTCCTTGGTATTGTATGCACACCAAAAGGCAGCGTCTGGTCCCGCAGGACTGCAGTTAGAGACAATTGTAGGTACCATGCGGGTGCTGGGAGGACACCTGAATCAGCAGTGCTCTTGGCCGAGGAGCCGTCTCCAGCCCTGAAAAGCAGTATTTCCGGATGTTTCTCCTCACAGATAGATCCCTGTGTCCCATCACAAAAGACACTAATAGCACACTGCTTTTATAGGTGTTTGGAGAAGAGGGGTTGAATCTAAACCTTGAAGATGTTCAAGCTCATGACTTAGGAAAAGTTGGAGAGGTCATTGTCACTAAAGATGACGCCATGCTTCTGAAAGGAAAAGGTGACAAGGCTCAAATTGAGAAGCGCATTCAGGAGATCACTGAGCAGCTCGACATCACCACTAGTGAATACGAAAAGGAGAAGCTGAACGAGCGGCTCGCAAAACTCTCAGATGGCGTAGCTGTATTGAAGGTGAGGCTGGAGCCTGGTGACTTTGATTCTGGTTCTGTGGTGCATACCAGCAGTAGCTAAGCAAATGTTTCGGTTCCCCAAATCTCAGCTGTGTCTGTGTGCGCGCACTGTACCCATAGGGGACATGTGGTCATGGGCTGGTTATCTACATTTCCACCGTGATTTCAAGAATTAAATTCTGGTCATCAGGCTTGCAAAGCAAGCCCTCTGACCTACTGGGCTATGTCCCAGTGCCTCCAAAGCCTAAAATAGGCATCTGTCCCTGACGGGTGTGAAGCCAGAGACTATTCCTTGTCCTGTGTAACAAGCAATCTACCACTGCTCCATACCCCAGCCTAGCTTTTTCTGTTTTCTTTTTTTTCTATGTAGTCCTGGCTGTCCTGGAGCTCAATTGGTGGCCCAAGCTGGCCTCAAAAGTCAGAGACTTAAGTGCTTGCAGCACCACTTCCTGGTTATCATCCTTTTTTATTTATTTATTTATTTATTTATTTTTTGGTTTTTCGAGACAGGGTTTCTCTAGCTTTGGAGCCTGTCCTGGAACTCCCTTTGTAGACCAGGCTGGTCTCGAACTCACAGAGATCCGCCTGCCTCTGCCTCCCGAGTGCTGGGATTACAGGCGTGCGCCACCACCGCCCGGCTCTATCATCCTTTTCTTAAACTAGAGTGCAGCTTGTTATGTGGGGAATTCTGGAAAAGATGATTTGTTAGTGGGGTCCATTCCTCAGAAGAGGCAGCCTTACTGGATACTTTACCACATAATCTTTTATTCTAGAATCTATAGCCCAGGCTGGCCTTGGTCTCCTGAGTGCTGGGATTCTGACTGCCACCATACTCAGCGCAGGCTTACCTTCAAGAATGACTTCAGGCAGTCTTAGTGAACGGGAAAGGTCATGCTAACCTTAATTCTTTCTTCTCTAGGTTGGAGGAACAAGCGATGTGGAGGTGAATGAGAAGAAAGACAGAGTTACGGACGCGCTCAACGCCACGCGAGCAGCTGTGGAAGAAGGCATCGTGCTCGGCGGGGGCTGCGCCCTGCTCCGCTGCATCCCAGCCTTGGATTCCCTAAAGCCTTCCAATGAGGATCAGAAAATAGGTAAAGATACTTAATTGCCTTTTGTTTCCTGGCCACGTGGTCCCAAATAATCATAGCAGCTTAAACTGCTTGGCTTAAAACTCTTACAACTTAACCCATTTCTGTTCATCTGTGTGAAGCTGTGGCTTTAACTGGTCTGCTGGCGTCTTGTTTCTTGGGCAACTGTTCTCATCTCTCTGCCCCTCGGCTGAGTTTGATTGATTGTTCTGCCTAGCCCTATGCTGCCTAGCTATTGGTCAAACAGCTTTTATTATTATTAACCAATGAGAATAATACATATTTACAGTGTACAGAAGCGTCTTCTAGCAGATTATCTTTCAAATGAGTTTGGCATGGATCTTTCTGTTTGAAAAGTAGTGTTGGAATGGGTACTCTGACATAGACTGTAGGCTTTTGTATGCAATCATTTTGTGTGTATGGGTGCTGCATGTCTTGCGTGTCGTGTGTGCAATTCTCTCAGAGGCCAGAAGAGGGCGTTTATTCCCTGAACTGGAGTTACAGACTTGTGTGGTGCTAAGGGCCAAATCAGGTCCTCAGAACAGCCAGTGCGCTTAACTGTTGAGCCATCTCTGGTTCCCCAGAAAGTGAAAACCAAATGAATGTGTGGAAATGTGTTTGCTCTGTAGGTATAGACATTATTAAAAGAGCACTGAAAATTCCCGCGATGACCATTGCTAAGAACGCGGGTGTTGAAGGGTCTTTGATAGTTGAGAAGATTCTGCAGAGTTCCTCAGAAGTTGGGTATGATGCCATGCTCGGGGAGTTTGTGAACATGGTGGAAAAGGGAATCATTGATCCAACAAAGGTAAGTAATTCAGCGTTTCTTAACATTGCATGGCTTGTTCTGAGATGGAGTTTTCAGTAGTTAATCTTTTCATAAAACTTTTGTCTAGGTCGTAAGAACTGCTTTACTGGATGCTGCTGGGGTGGCCTCCTTGCTAACGACAGCAGAAGCTGTAGTGACCGAAATTCCTAAAGAAGAGAAGGACCCTGGAATGGGCGCAATGGGGGGAATGGGAGGGGGAATGGGAGGTGGCATGTTCTAATTCCTAGAATAGCGCTTTGCCCTTACCAATGAACTGTGACAGGAAGCTCAAGGCAGGTTCCTCACCGATACCTTCAGAGAAGCCCCTGAAGAGAATGAAGAGAAGGCTGGCTGATCACTATAACCATCAGTTACTGGTTCCCATTGACAATACATAATGGTTTACTGCTGTCATTGTCCATGCCTACAGATAATTTATTTTGTATTTTTGAATAAAGACATTTGTACATTCCTGATACTGGGTGCAAGAGCCATATACCAGTGTCCTGCTTTCAACTTGAGTCACCGACGCAGGCCTGCTGGTCCGTCCGCTACGGTCAGGACTGTGGCACTTGTGCCACCAGACAAGAGGTCAGAGGCAGCCTTTCTGTGGAGCGAGATAACTACAAAGTAGAGAAGTATCCAATTATGTGACAACCTTTGTGTAATAAAATTTTGTTTAAAGTTCCTGGTTGTGTCCGGAGTCTTAAGGAGAAATGAGCAGTTGGGTGCACAGAAACACCGTGTATATTCTATATCTCTCCCTTGGAGATAGGATTTTGGTGATGGGACTTCTTATAGAAGAAGACAAAACCCTGATTGGTCTCTAGTGTGGGGAGTATTGAGACACGTTCTTAACCCATGGTGCCAGATGGTTGTGGTGGTACGCACCTAGCATTTGGGGAGGCAGATTACAGCCAAGACAGTTACACAGAAAGCGAAAAAAGGGCGTGAGGTACTTCCTTCCTTCCTTCCCTGCATGAATCTGGGCAGTGGCTTGAATAGTCCAGACAGTGAAGACTGCATTCTTTAGTGGGAAGCAACCAAGGTGGCCAGTGAGAGATGCCGGTGAAGCAGGAATAGTGCATCAGACTCCAGTCCATTGGCGATTCTGTGGAGATGGGTTTATTTGAACAAAGGATGGAAATTTCCAGAATCAGAACAAATGAACCAGAAATGGGAAAAGGGAGGAAACGCTGGTCCTGTATTTAGTTTAGCTGTGGAAATGTACTTGCATCTGAAAAAATCACAACCGAAAGCAGTCACCCTGCTTTCTCAGAAGAGGAAAATCAACAGTGTTGACGCTAGCAGAGAGCCAAGTAGGTTGGTGTGGGTGGGCCCAAGACCCCCGCAAAGCAAATGACTGGCCTGGCCTGACCCTCAAAACAGCTACTGCTCCTGTCTGGTGAGTTGTTGGGGGAACAGCCGGTAACAATGTTGAAGTAACAGGAAATTCTCTGTAGACCAAGCTGGGCCTCAAACCAGGTTTTCTTCATAAGACACTGCAGACTGAAAGACCTTTTTACAATAGTGTAGGGTCACCTGCATGCCGGATGTTTGCATGGAGATTTATAATAGTGACAAAATTTAAGTCAAAATAGCAATGGGGATGACTTTGTGGTTTGGGGGTCACCACGACCCAACATGGGGAGCTGTCTTGAAGGGATGGAGCATTGGGAAGGCTGGGACCCACTGGCTTGGAGAACGTCTAGCATCTTTATCCTTGCTAACTTGGCTAAGCTTAAGCTATTTTGATAAACCGAGGCATACAAGAAACTTATATTCTGCAATGGTGCTCCCTGTCTCTCTAGGGACTGTGTCTATGAGTTAAAAGTTTTATTTTGATACTGAAAGGAGCTTCAGTTGAGAAGTTGCTATTTTTTGAGGCTCAAACTTAACGGATCTGAAGCTCCAAAGCCCTTTCCCCAAGGTCAGGCATGAGACTAAAGCCCGGTTCCCTCAAGGGTTTGCAGAGAGCTCCTGCTTACTACAGAGGGGGCCGGTCTCCTCGACTCTGGCAAACGGAACTGTGGCCCTTCCGTTAACTGAAGACTGTGGTGCCCATTAACTTGTCAATGCCAGCCTTTAGGGTCCCTCGTCCCTGCTCACAAGTCCTGCCCAGGCAATCCTAGTCTCATAAAAGCAAATAACTCTATAAATTGTTAAGGAGGCTGGGCGGTGGTGGCGCACGCCTTTAATCCCAGCACTCTGGGAGGCAGAGGCAGGCGGATCTCTGTGAGTTCGAGGCCAGCCTGGTTTACAAGAGCTAGTTCCAGGGCAGGAACCAAAAACTACGGAGAAACCCTGTCTCGAAAAATCCAAATAAGGGGCTGGAGAGATGGCTCAGAGGTTAAGAGCATTGCCTGCTCTTCCAAAGGTCCTGAGTTCAATTCCCAGCAACCACATGGTGGCTCACAACCATCTGTAATGGGGTCTGGTGCCCTCTTCTGGCCTGCAGGAATATTGTATACGTAATAAATAAATAAATATTAAAAAAAAAAAAGAAAAATCCAAATAAATAAATTGTTAAGGATAATTAAGAAATACGAGCTAATGGTCGGTCACCTTACAAATGATCAAATTCATGTGTTCAGAACTGTGTGTGTAGCCATACTAAGTATTAATGTGATGAATTATAGAAAAAAGCTTTATGTAGCCTAGATGTGGTTCCAATGTTAAGCCTAGGTTTATCTAGCTCAGATATACTTACCGGAGTTGTATTCTGAGTCCAATTCTTGACTCTGTGATAGGTGCCTTTTTATATTGGGATCTAACAGCCATCAACTTAATGGTACCCAGACAGGTTACCCTCCATCCCCTTGTTTTTATACAATAATTTTTTTCAAGTACAGCCAGATTGTTTCTGATGATCTCTGAGTGGTTTGAATAGAAACAATAACCTCTCTGTTTTACACAGAGAGTCGGTGGAGTGCCCTATCAAACTATTTCAGCTAATGAATTGTCCTGTTGCTAGATCTGGGTCTGCTTGGTTTTAACAGGAACCTTTTCTGGTACGCCAAGAGACACTATAGATATTTTGTCCCCATGCCAGGGGTTTTCCTTTTGATCTAACAGTCCAGCTTGCTGGGGTCAAGGGGCAAGAGTATATCCTGATGTACTTCCTGCCTGTGAACCTCCCACCCACGTATGATCAAGCATATCTAGTGTGGGAAGTAAAGCAAACTTGTGTAGGGGAGTGAAAAACCTGGGGCTTGTTATCTCCCGTAAACAGCAGCCTCCGGCATTTCAGGAGCCACCTGTCCCTGGGCAGGAGGAGGTTTGCAGGTCAGAGGCGGTTTTGTTTCATGGATCTCTAAGACATAGTAATTAAAGCTGAAAATGTAACTTTGGCTCTCACAGTCCCCCTTGGGTTGTAATCTGACTCAAATCCTTGACTCTGTGATAGGTTCCTGTTTAGATTGGGATCTACTAACCATCAGCTTAATGGTACCCAGATAGGAATGACCATTTAGTTCAGGCATCAGTGATGCCAGAGCCAACAGCAATCAGGAGGAACAGATGGCCCAGATGCACTCAGGAGGCAGAGGGAAGCAGATCTCTGGGTTCGAGACCAGCCTGGTCTACAAAGTGAGTTCCAGGACAGACAGGGCTATGTAGGAAACCCTGACTCCAAAAACAAAACAAACAAGTAAAACAAACAAACGAAAACTCCAAAAGCCAGAAACACAAAAAATCAAAGTATCCGAGAGAATTTGGTGCATTAGACCTGCATTTTTACATCTTATTGCTTTTTATTTTGTTTGTTTGAGACAGGCTTCACTGTGCAGCTTGACCGGTTTGGAACTTGCTGAGAGTCTAGGCTGGCCTTGAACTGAGTTCAAGCCTGGCTTAGACTTGCAATTTTATTGATTAGAATTTTTTTTTTTGAGTCAGAGTTTTCTATGTAGCCGTGGTAGGTCTGGAATGTCCTAGGTAGACCAAGCTGGTTTTGAGCTTACAGAAAGCCTCTTCCTTTCAGTTCATTAGAATTCTTGGACGGGGGCCGGTGACTCGTGTCTGATTCCTACCTCTTCAGAAAACAAGTGTGTCTCAGACCTGTGAATCCAGCCCTGAGGAGGCAGAATGACCTGGAGTTCAAGGTCATCCTAATGTATGTGTGAGTTCCAGGTTAACCTGCTTTAAATGACCTGCTTTAAAAAACAAAACAAGGGCTGGAGAGATGGCTCAGAGGTTAAGAGCACTGCCTGCTCTTCCAGGGGACCTGGGTTCAGTTCCCATGTGTGGCAGCTCACAGCTGTCTGTAACTCCACTTTGGTGCCTTGGCTAGGAACACCCCTAAGACTCCCCCAACATGTGAGTGTTTGGAAACCCAAAACCCCAGCAGTGGGGGCGAGAGCTTTGTCCCGGTCTGTCCATTTGTGTCATTTTGTTTTGTCTGCCACTGTCCTGCATTCTGTGTTCCTTTCTCCGGGAAGCTTCAGCTCCCTAACTCTGGGGCCCGAGTGCTAGGTGGACGCATTATTGGCACTTGTGCTGTGTGTGGATCAGACATCTCTGACTCACCTGTATCTGTAAGGGACAGGGGGTCTCCCTGATGGAACTGGGAGTCGCAGGTCACACCTGTCAGGCAGAGCTCACACACTGTGAGACAGGACAAGCCGCCTGAGAGATGGTGTTTGCTGGGAACACGACGTGCCATCATCCCAGGCTTATTTAAAGATATAATGTCTAATTAAAAATACAGATTAATGATTACCATGTTACAGCCGTCTGGGTTTCAGGGTTTTATATGATCAGTCTTCTAGGAAAGGGCAGGATTAAACTCTTGGCTAGCCAGTGTTTCATAGCAAAGTCCAAACCTGTTTCTTAAAAACTGTCAACAGCATGTCTGTGGTCACGAAAACTGCAAAAGAGTAATTCTTCTAAAGAAGTCATTCAGAAAAATCAAGTGCTAACTTTATATTTGGTAGAAGGGACGATGGCCATCAGACAGACCTAGGACAGCAGCGCTGGTGTGGCCTGTTGTGTGATGATACACAAATACACACACACACACACACACAATCACATACTGTAGATGCGATTCAACTGTGGTTTAGAATATACTCTCTATGGTGATGCAAATTCACGGTTGTAAAGGTCTATTCAGATTAACAAAAGCCACAAGAGCTGACTTAGAGATTTACACCTAAATACTTTTTAAAACAAGGTTTGTGTTTATGAGTGCTCTTTTGCTCGGCAGAGGGCACTGGGTTCCACTAGAGGTGGTTGGCGCCACCGTGTGGTGGCTGGGGATAGAACTCAGGACCCCTGGAAGAGAGGCCACTGCTCTGAACCACCACTGAGCCACCTCTCCAGTCCCCAGCACCTAAGGCTTTGCCCAATGGTCAACACCAAGCTTCTAGAGAATTTAGATAAGTGAGAACATATGTTTGATAAATATGATCAAAAAGTTTTAATTTGACATAGAAGAGCTTCAACTCAAAATCGTTTTTAGGGCTAAATCCACTGAAATGGAGCGTAAAATCCTAGTCTCTTGGGGCTGGAGAGATGGCTCAGAGGTTAAGAGCATTGCCTGCTCTTCCAAAGGTCCTGAGTTCAATTCCCAGCAACCACATGGTGACTCACAACCATCTGTAATGGGGTCTGGTGTCCTCTTCTGGCCTGCAGGCATACACACAGACAGAACATTGTATACATAATTAATAAATAAATATTTTTTAAAAAAGTCCTAGTCTCATGAGCGCTAAATTATCGTAGATTAAGGAATACAATAGTCAGCCATCTTTCAAGTGATCAAGTTCTTTAATTGTAACCATGCTAAGTAACGATATAATTAATTACAGGGATAAGTCTTACTTAGTCTCCTGTGTATGTTTTTGAAGTTAAGCTTAGAACATGTAACTAGAAAAAAGTTATCTATTCAGATATACCTAGGTGTGGCTAACTGGAGGGCCAGACTTCAGTCAGCTCCGGGGTATGCAAAAACATCCATGAACGTGGTGAGCGCTAGACTTTTCTGAGGGGAAAACTAAGGAAACACGGGCGCTTTCTCTTTTACTTCACCTTAGAAAAAAACCCTCTCTGAAAATCTCTCTTGCTCCTCTCCATAGCTCTCCATACCTCCTCTCTCAGCCAAACTCCCAACAATCATCTTCAGGCCCCGACCCATTGACCAGCCAGTGAGTGAGTGACCCTTGGCTGTACACATAGCTCTTTCCCAGAAAGTGACACTGAAATTCAGAATTTAAACTAGAAACAGTTAGCTGGCTGAACCTTGAGGTTGGGAGTACACACAGAAAGTCCATTGCTGAGAAAGTTACATCTATTAAAGTTGCTTCAAGCTCTGACTTTGGCCGGGCAGTGGTGGCGCACACCTTTAATCTCAGCACTCGGGAGGAAGAGGCAGGAGAAATCTTTGTGAGTTTGAGGCCAGCCTGGTCTACAAGAGCTAGTTCCAGGATAGGCTCCAAAACTACAGAGAAACCCTGTCTCGAAAAACAAAAACAAAACAACAAAAAAACCTTATTATATCAGACAGACTCTCAGCTCCTAGCAATGATTCCCCAGGTCTCCAAGAATGAGACTCCACCCAGATTGTAACAATGACCACTGGACAATGCCCCAATCCAACATCTGCCACCAGGACCCTTTCCCAGACAGTGGACAGCAGGACGCTGGAGAATTAATTGCCTCCGATGCTATGAAGACCATGGGAGCCTGGGATGGCTAACTGGGTATGACCTGGTCTCTGGCTTTTGTAATAGATTCAGAAGCTGCTTGGTCTGCACTAAGGCAT
Source organism: Microtus obscurus (assembly GCA_963919715.1). Taxonomy (NCBI): domain Eukaryota; kingdom Metazoa; phylum Chordata; class Mammalia; order Rodentia; family Cricetidae; genus Microtus; species Microtus obscurus. Next base: position 3,592,911 of record CAWTZC010000381.1, read on the forward strand.
AATTTATCCTTCTTGGATCTCTGATAGTATTGACGGCTAGGCCAGCTATAACTTTGTCAACTTGGCAGCATCAGACAACTAGATACTCTGCAAAGCAATAGCCAGTTTGTTAGTTCATTTTATATTTAAAAAAAAAAAAAAGACCTTGCTTTTTCTTTTCTTTTTAAAACTTGTTTTGCTGTCTCAAAACTAGCTCTCGTAGACCACGCTGAACTCGAACTCACAGAGATCCACCTGCTTCTGCTTCCTGAGTGCTGGGATTAAAAACCTTGCTCTTTCTAAAGCTAAGTCTCTTGATAAGACCAGACAGAATCAGTGAGCTTCAGATTCAGCAAGAGACTTCACAATAGCATGAAGAGCCCTCAGGGACTGTCAGGGAATGTCAACTGCAGACACCACATGCACAAAGGCACCCAAGCACCCACGCAAACCACATGCACACAAGCACCCAAACACACACGCAAACATGTAAAAGGAACAAGAACCCAAACATCTCCCATGCCACATAGTGAGTTCCAGGCCAGCCCGGGCTAATGACACGCCATCAGAACTAAACCAAACACCAAAACTCCAATCAAATGCAACGTAGTTATAAGGAGACAACGTTGCTCTGGACGCGCGTGCAAGTGGGAAGACCCTGCTTCACTTGTTAAAAGCACAGCTACAGCCACGAGCGGACAGCATGAGCGCCGCACAGCCGCATGGCCGGTGCCTGAGAGGGCATGACTCAGCCGAGCACTGAGCACCAAGTGGGGCACCATGATCGCACGTTTAGTAGGAAGAGGTGACAAGTCGGGCGGTGGTGACGCACGCCTTTAATCCCAGCACTCGGGAGGCAGAGGCACAGGCAGACGGATCTCTGTGAGTTTGAGGCCAGCCTGGTCTACAAGAGCTAGTTCCAGGACAGGCTCCAAAGCTATAGGGAAACCCTGTCTCAAAGACAAAACAAAACAAAACAAAAGACAGAATGAGTAGTTCAGATTTGTCAGTCTATATGGAAGGTTTTTGCTGTTTTGGCAGAGCTGAGGATCAAATTGAGTATAAACATTGCACCCATGAAAGTAATTTTTTAAAAAAGATTTATTATGTATAGTGTTCTAACTGCATGTATGCTTGTAGGCCAGAAGAGGGCACCAGATCTCATTACAGATGGCTGTGAGCCACCATGTGGCTGCTGGGAATTGAACTCATGACCTCTGAAGAGCAGCCAGTGCTCTTGACCTCTGAGCCATCTCTCCAGCCCCATCAAAGTATTTCTAAGACATGAAATCCTACAGTCCTGCATTTGTGTGGCTACAGCTCTCAACTCGACAGACACCAAGTTGTAAGGAGCCGCTTGTTTGTTTCCCCGGCAGCTCAGACCCAAAATAACCACACAGGAACTGTATTAATTAAACCATTGCTTGGCCTATTAGCTCTAACTTTTTATTGGCTAGCTCTTACATCTTAATTTAACCCATTTCTACTAACCTGTGTATCGTCATGAGGCTGTGACATACCAATCAGGTAAAGTTCTGGCGTCTGTCTCCGGAGGGGCTACATGGGTTCCCTCTGACTCCACCTTCTTTCTCCCAGCATTCAGTTTAGTTTTCTCTGCCTACCTATATTCTACTCTGCATAGGCCTAAGCCAGTTTCTTATTTATTATTCATTAACCAATAGAAGCAACACGTATACAGGAAGACTTCCCATCACCTAGTCACCTGGAAAGAGGGGTATCAGTTGAAGAATTGCTGCCATCTGATTGGCCTACGGGTACATCTGTGAGACATTTTCTTGATTGCTTTTCTATGTAGGAGGACCAAGCTACTATGGTGGTGTCACCTCCAGGCAGGAGAGTTTGGGACAGGCCAGGAGCAGCATTCTTGGCCTGTTTCAGCCCCTACCTCTAGCTCTACTTCCCTCTGGGATACACTGTGACCTGTAGGCTGTGACCTGAACTAAACACACTCCTCACAAGTGCTTCGGCTCACGGTGTTTACAACAGCCACAGGGAAACTAGGTCGGCCACCTGTCAGAATACACACCAAAGCAATACAGAAACAATTTAAATAATCAAAGTCACTATACAAAAATAAACAAATTAACTTTATTAAGTCACGGCTTCAGTACTTACATTGATTTGTTTAAAAAAATATCAGTTTAGAATATTATTGCAAGTGAATATGCACAATAAATAGAAAATGGGGACGTGCAGTGCTGGGGTATCGGCTGACTGACGTTGTCTGCTGCCTGCCATGGCAGACCAGATTCTGACATGCAGTCAGCATTTTCAAAGTGCAGACAAGCACCCAAGGGGAGGTTTCGAATGTCTGGAAAATTAGCTTGGCACTCTGGACCACTCACCAAAAACATAAAAACAAAACAAAAGCAAAAGTGTCTCTGGGAAGCAGCTTCCCAACAACACTGAGTTATCTACTGCTATTCATAAGAACAACTTAAATTACCCAAAGTGCTAAGACTTCATTAGCGGTACTTTAAATCAAAGTTTTAACATTAAATATATGATTACTCAAATATCCTAAGCCGTATGGCAGGCCTCAAAACAGTAAGTTACAAATCCTCTGAACCTAATAACTTAAACATGATACGGTTAATGTAACACATTCTATCTCAGCTAACCCTTCATGTAAGGGGTTAGTTTCACTCTGCACTCAAGTAAGGGATGCGGTATCCTAGCAACAGTGATGACACCATTATTATTACAAAGGCAGAACCTGCAAATGTACCCATTACTTTCAGTTGCACTTGATTGAAGAAATAATTCTGTGTAGAGGTGGGTCTGTATTCAATGTACAAATTTTCAGTGGAGCAGGCTTAAGATCCAGGCAGGCTTAACCAACGCTTTCTGACTTTGAACAGACGATAAAGGGACTTCCTAAAGCGAACAAACGGGTCAAAAGGAGGTGGTGCGGTTCTTATTTCATTTTAGGTATGGTGGATTTCATGAAGCATTAGCTCCCGAGGTATACTTGTTTCTGGACCGTACAATTTACACGCTCTTCTTTCAAAGGCAGCTACCATCTGTTTCACAACTTCATCGAAGAACAATGTAGCAAGCTGGGAATGCAGAAGTGAGCGGAATTCAAAAGAAATCTGGAAGGAAATGTGAGACGTTATCTTACACACTCGCCAGACTCAGTGACACACCCACAACCCGAGCATTCTGGAGGCTGAGGCAGGAGCACTGGGAATTTAAAACTTGAACTCACAGAGATCTGCTTGCCTCTGCCTCTCCAGTGCTGGAATTAAAGGCGGGTGACACTACATGAGGCTAAATAATTTATAATTAATTAAAAACATTAAAAAAAAAAAAAAGACTAGCCGGGCGATGGTGGCGCACGCCTTTAATCCCAGCACTCGGGAGGCAGAGGCAGGCGGATCTCTGTGAGTTCGAGACCAGCCTGGTCTACAAGAGCTAGTTCCAGGACAGGCTCCAAAACCACAGAGAAACCCTGTCTCGAAAACCCCCCAAAAAAAAAAAAAAAAAAAAAAAAAAAAAGACAAAAACAAACAAACAAAAAATTCTTTAATCCTAGCACTTAGGGAGACAGAGGCAGGTGGATCTCTGTGAATTCGAGTCCAACCTGGACTACAGAACGAGTTCCAGGACAGGCTCCAAAGCTACATAAAGAAACCCTACCCCCGAAAAACCAAAATAAATAGATAAATAGATAGATGGGTAAATAAAAATTTATATGTGCTGAGGTGGCTCGGTGGGTAAAAGTACCTGCGGCCAAGCCAGATGACCTCAATTTTCATCTTTAGGACCTGTGGAACACCCTTTACACTGTGTGAGTATGTCATTGTGAACACCCCTTTTACACTGTGTGAGTACATGTCATTGTGACTGGTTTAGTAAAGAAGCGTGGAACATCCCTTTACACTGTGTGAGTACATGTCATTGTGACTGGTTTAGTGAAGAAGCGTGGAACATCCCTTTACACTGTGTGAGTACATGTCATTGTGACTGGTTTAGTAAAGAAGCGTGGAACATCCCTTTACACTGTGTGAATACATGTCATTGTGACTGGTTTAGTAAAGAAGCGTGGAACATCCCTTTACACTGTGTGAATACATGTCATTGTGACTGGTTTAGTGAAGAAGCGTGGAACATCCCTTTACACTGTGTGAGTACATGTCATTGTGACTGGTTTAGTAAAGAAGCGTGGAACATCCCTTTACACTGTGTGAGTACATGTCATTGTGACTGGTTTAGTAAAGAAGCGTGGAACATCCCTTTACACTGTGTGAATACATGTCATTGTGACTGGTTTAGTGAAGAAGCGTGGAACATCCCTTTACACTGTGTGAATACATGTCATTGTGACTGGTTTAGTAAAGAAGCGTGGAACATCCCTTTACACTGTGTGAATACATGTCATTGTGACTGGTTTAGTAAAGAAGCGTGGAACATCCCTTTACACTGTGTGAATACATGTCATTGTGACTGGTTTAGTAAAGAAGCGTGGAACATCCCTTTACACTGTGTGAATACATGTCATTGTGACTGGTTTAGTAAAGAAGCGTGGAACATCCCTTTACACTGTGTGAGTACATGTCATTGTGACTGGTTTAGTAAAGAAGCGTGGAACATCCCTTTACACTGTGTGAGTACATGTCATTGTGACTGGTTTAGTAAAGAAGCGTGGAACATCCCTTTACACTGTGTGAGTACATGTCATTGTGACTGGTTTAGTAAAGAAGCGTGGAACATCCCTTTACACTGTGTGAATACATGTCATTGTGACTGGTTTAGTGAAGAAGCGTGGAACATCCCTTTACACTGTGTGAATACATGTCATTGTGACTGGTTTAGTAAAGAAGCGTGGAACATCCCTTTACACTGTGTGAGTACATGTCATTGTGACTGGTTTAGTGAAGAAGCGTGGAACATCCCTTTACACTGTGTGAGTACATGTCATTGTGACTGGTTTAGTGAAGAAGCGTGGAACATCCCTTTACACTGTGTGAGTACATGTCATTGTGACTGGTTTAGTAAAGAAGCGTGGAACATCCCTTTACACTGTGTGAGTACATGTCATTGTGACTGGTTTAGTGAAGAAGCTGACTGGTAGAGGTTGTGCAGGACTTGCAGACAAACAGAGAGCACGAAGGAGATGAGATGATCTTGCCTTACAGAGAAAAGGTACTAAGCCATGTGGCAGAGTGTAGGTAAGAAATTTGGGTTAATTTAAAATATAAGAGTTAGCGAGTAACAAGCCTGAGCTATTGGCAGAGCATAATTGATAAAAAGTCTCAGAGTGGTTATTAGTCCACCCACAAGGACCTGCATGGTGGAGAGGGACAACTGACTCCAAGTTGTCCTCGTTCATGTACATAGTAAATGAAAATGTAATCAAATAACCTTGTATTTGTCCAAAAAAAAAAAAAAAATCAAACGAAGGAGGAAAAAGTAGCAGGAACATAAAAGATTTTCACATGCTCGTCACCCCAAATTTCCCTATTTGTCTTATATAACTATATAGCCATAGTAAAGCTGTCAGAATCAGAAAACTATCAGTTGCTAGGTAATAAATGCTAAGATCTAAACTGTAGATCGCTCACACTGCCAACTGTCCTATTACTGTCAACTTTTAGATGGACTCTAGGGCCTCATGTATGTGATAATTAGTAATATTGGGGATGACGATGACAGGATTTAACTGTACAGCTTTAGTTGGCTTTCAAGTTGTGAACTGCAGGCATGCTCTGGCTCTTACTTTATAATGAAAGCAATCAAGAGCTGAAAGACTATTCTTTACCCGGAATTACCACCACTCCTTATGATACAATGCCTGAGTCCCAAGCCCAGAGAAAGCTCATTTTCTAGTAGGAGGGCAGCAAATAATGGCTTGAACTCACTATGGCAGAGTGATATGAACAAGACACTTAGGAGTCTCTAGATCACTTATTTTTATGATAGAGGGTCTCACTAAGCAGACTTGGCTGGCCCCGAACTCACAGAGATTGCGTGCCTCCGCATTCTCAGCATTGGGACTAAGGGTGTACACTACCACACCTGGCAGGAGTTTTGAGATTCCCCTTTGAACTTGATTTCTGCATCTATTATGTAAGGTATGACTTTAACTTGGTGCTAATTTTAAGCCTCTAATGGGTGTACATGTCTTAGTATTAAACAGAGAATGAAATGTTAAGTGGTTGGTTTTCCAGTGACTGACAATCAGTGGACCCGCCTAGTCTTCAGTTTATAGTTAAATCTGTAGCTTTTGAGGTTGGCAGAAAGAGGATCTCAAACACTCAAAGATGTAGAAACATACTGTGTATCGAAAGGCTTTTCAACTTCGGAATCTATAATGCCCTGATGTTGAAAATTAAAATACACTTTGCTTCACTAGTAAGCCATCCTGAAAACATGAGCATTCAAAATAACCACTGGAGCCAGGTAGTGGTGGTGCACGCCTTTCATATCAGCACTCAGGGCATCTCCCTGAGTTTGATCCCTCGTCTACAAAGCAAGTTCTAGGGCAGCTATAGGGGGACCCCATCTCAAAACACAACAAAACAATCAACCAACCAGAAAAGGGCATTACTAGCTCTGAGCGACAATGTCTGCTGTAATCCTAGCACCCACGAGGCTGAGAGGTGATCATGAAGTCCAGGCCAGCCCAAGTTGTGGCGCAAACTGCTGTCCACTATAGTGCTGTATTACTTATGTTTGCTTTCCTTTTCTTCTTTTTTCTTTTTTGGTTTTTCGACAAAGGGTTTTGCTGTAGCTTTGGAGCCTGTCCCGGAACTAGCTCTTGTAGACCGGGCTGGCCTCGAACTCACAGAGATCCACCTGCCTCTGCCTCTTGAGTACTGGGATTAAAGGTGTGCGCCACCATTGCCCGGCTATTATTTATGTTTTAATAAAAAAAGCTTGCCTGAAGATCAGAGGAGCCACACTAGTCAGTCATAGAGGCCAGGTGGTGGTGGTGCACACCTTTAATTCCAGCACTAGAGAGAAATATAAGACAGGAGGAGACAGGTGTCAGGACAGTCTCAGTCCGAGGATGTGTAGAAGCAGGATCGCCCATTTCTGTCTGAGGTAGAGGTAAGAGCCAGTGGCTGGCGACTTTGCTCTTTCGATCTTCATCTTGAACCCCAGTATCTGTCTCTGTATTTTTATTATCTATGCTACAGTCCAGCCCAGGTTACAAAGTAAAACCGTGCCTCAAACAATGCATAAATTGGGGCTGGCAAGACGGCTTGATGGCATTTAACACCAAGCCCGGTGATTGGGGTTTAATTCCCAGGACCCACAGGACAGAAGGAAAGAAGACCCCTAAAAGCTGCTCCCCAGCCTCTCCCTGAGTGCTGTGCTGCACACACTATAAATAACTATATAACAGACTTACTGAAAAATCCAAGGTACAAGTTCTCGGATAGCCAGGAAGACCTGGGCTAAAACGCCAAATCGTCTCCAAATGATTGAAAAGCTTCCCATCGGTACAAGACGCCTGAAACAAAATGGAGAGAAAAAATAAACACCTTTTATAGGAGCAAGAATCTACCATGGCTGGGGCTCATTTCCTCGAGAAATAGTTATCTTTATCAGCTCAGAAGATGACCAGTAGCTTGGAACAAGGAAGTCATTTTCTCTTCCCGTGACTCAGGACTGCCAGCTGTTCTCCGGTGTGCGCTCACCCACTGTCTACTCGGCTCTATCGGATTAAACTTCTTCACCAACAAATCAGTCTGTGGAGGATGCAACTGCTCACGTGTGTTGACCACAGGTCTCTTCCTCAGTCACTAGTCATCTTTCTGAGCCTGGGTCTGTGATGTGGAACCACTTCGGAGACCAATCTCTGGTGTCCATAGAGTATTATGATGAGATTAGGTCCACAGGAAGGCCCACCCTAAATGTGGGCAGCATGACTCCCACAACTGGTGCCCTGGACTGAAGAAACAGGAGACTGCGAAGCACCAGCATCCACCACCCTGACTCCTGGCTGGAGATGCAATGTGACAAGTGGGCCAAAGCTACAGCCCCCATGACCTCACCGGCTGCCATGTTTTCTCTACCATAATGAAAGGCTCACTTGAACTGTGAGCCAGCATAGCATAGACCCTGCTTCCTTATGCGGCTTCATGTCAGGTGCTTGGCCACAGCAACAAGTGTGTCAAACAGCCTCCCTGAACCTGGCTTCATCCATCTTGCTAGGCTTGCTGACCAACGAGCTTCAGAGACCCAGCTGCCTCTGCCCTCCAGGACTGGGGTCCCAGCCCATGCCTGGGGAGCCACACTCAGGGCCTTAAGCAAGCACACAGTAAGTACTTTCCCAAATGGGCAATCCCCCAGCCCCGAGGGGTGCAGTCCCCTAGCCCCCAGGAGTGATTTAAGAACCCCATTTCCAGTCCTGCTACTTACAGGCAACCCTGTACAAGTTAAATACTACATATTTCTTTTTTTATCGTTTTTTTCGAGACAGGGTTTCTCTGTAGCTTTGGAGTTTGTCCTGAAACTCGCTCTGTAGACCAGGATGGCTTCAAACTCACAGAGATCCACCTGTCTCTGCCTCCCAAGTGCTGGGATTAAAGGCAAGCGCCACGAACACTCGGCTTTACACCGCATTTCTTTAAGTTGTGAAATAATGTACTTTACCCCTTCACTCTGAAATGGCCGATATGTTCATAAGGTATCTGGTACATATTTCTAGGACGAAGTGGCTCGCCTGCCTCCATGACTGTGCAGGGCATGCACACCCCGTACCCACGGAAGTCAGAAGAGGGGCCAGATCCCAGCTGCAAGCCATCATGTTGGTGCTGGGAACTGAACCAAGTCCTCTGAAAGGGCAGCTGAATCCCTGAGCCATCTGCTCCACGCTTCTCCTCTCTCCTTCCTGGAACCTCTCTCTGTCTTACCACTTCTCCCCAAACTTCAAAAACAAGTGTGCCTGCGGCGGTGGTGGCGCACGCCTTTAATGCCAGCACTTGGGAGGGAGCAGAGGCAGGCGGATCTCTGTGAGTTCGAGGCCAGCCTGGTCTGAGTTCCAGGACAGCCAGAGCTGTTACACAGAGAACTCCTGTCTCAGGAGGAAAAGAAGAGTGTGCACCTTGAACAGTCTGATCTTTTTCTAGTGGTAAAGTTATATGCTGATCATAGTAAATGTATCAGGTTTTCTTTCCCTTCTTTCTTTTTTTTAGAGACAGGCTCACTTTGCAGCCCAGGTAGCCTCAAATTCATAGTCCACTTGCCAAGCACCTTCACTGTCAGGACCGCAGAGTGTGCTATCGTACCCTATCTTAATAGTGCAAAGATGAAGATGTCTCTCGCTTCTGCAGTCGAGTAGTCGTTAGAAGGAAAGCTCAAGCTTCCATCTGGAAGGAGTGATACTGATGCCGTGTAAATGAACACAATCAGGACACAATAAACAGCTCCCCTCCGCTTACTAGAAGGATCTTTTAAGCTATTATATGTGATTTAACTCATTTAGTATAATAAACACCTAGGGCATATTAAAAGAAAACCAAACACAACAACAAACTTACCTTTACCAAGTGTGGTTTGACCAAGGTTACGATTGATGTGTATCGCTCCAGAACAGGTGGAAACCCAATTTCTAATCGAGTTTTACAATAGCCAGCTCTCCTAGATAGTATGTCTGATTTTTTACACCAAGGAACGAAATGCTTATAATCTTCCATTCCTGCTACCACATCATACATTTCTTGCATTGAGTATCTTAAAAAGAGAGAGAAAGAATATTAACAACTGAGTCCATGGGATATGAGCTTTAAACAGAACATTAACAAACATTCCTAAGCCACTTGGCACACATGAGCCACATGATGGAACAGGAATAAAGGACCACACACACACACACACACACACGGGAGGTCACAGTGACGGCAGTGATTTAATACGAATGTCCCCATAGACTCATACTTGAATGCTTAGCCATCAAGGAGCGGCACTACCTGAGAAGGATCAGAACAACAAGGAGGTAAGGGGCCTTGGTAAAAGGAGGTGTGACCTTACTGGAGGAAGTGTGTCACTGGGGATAGACTTTGAGGTTTCAGAAGCCCATGCTAGGCACGGGCTCTCTACCTGCAGACTGGGGTGTAGCTCTCGGCCACCTCTCCAGCACCATGTCTGCCATGCCTGCTGCCATGATGATAATGGACTAATAAATAACCCCCTGAAACTGTAAGCTGCTCCCCTCACCCCATTAAATGCTTTCTTTTTTAAGAGCTGCCTTGGCCACAGCAACAGGACACTGACTAAGAAAATGACCAAAAACAAAAATGAAACTCTTTGAATATATGTAAAAGGCAACCTGGCTGAGAACCAGATAGTTACTATTGTTGCTCGTAGAGGCAAGGGAAGCACGGGGGCACGTGCCTACACGTGCCTACTGTCCTAACACTCAAGAGGCTCTGGGAGGAGGATTGCCAAGAGTTCAAGCACAGCTTGAGCTATATAGCAAGTATCAGGCCAGTCAACGCTACAGAGTGAGACCCTGTCTCAAAACCCAAATAAATAAATAGATCCTGGACACAATTAAAATATAACCCACCATAAAATTATAATTAATCATAAATTAAAAAAGGATATTTTGGGCGGAGTGGGGGTGGCGCACCTTTACTAACCCCAGCACTCAGAAGGCAGAGGCAGGCAAATCTAGTTCGAAGCCAGCTGGGGCTGCACAGAGAAACCATGTCTTGAAATTCATCGCCAAAGGAAGGAGGCATTTTTGGAGACAGGGTTTCTCTGTCTAACAGCTCTAGCTGTCCTGGAACTAGCTCTGTATACCAGGACGGCCTCGAACTCAGAGATTCGCCCGCCTCTGCCACTCAAGTGCTGGTAAAGGCATGCGCCTCCTGGCATCTTCATGTTTTAATTAATCTTTATAATCATGAAAACAAAAAAAATATGAAGTAAATTATCCTTTAAATGTTAACATTAATTATATCCTATACAGTTAATATAATATTACAATCTTTCAATAATATGTACAAATCAGCTAGGGCTGTAGACAGGTTAACCTAGAAAAAGCAGTTTGATCTATAGGAAGACAATCCAGAGAGAAAGCAGCATGCCACTCCATAGAAAAGTAAAAGTACTCTTTTAATAAAATCACTATTCCATACAAACCCGATAATCCTTCTCTCTGAATACTCTTTCCGTTTATTTACTAGTGGCGCAGTGATCTTGAAGAAAGTTCTTGCGTAGATCTCTTTAGGCACAACTGAGGCATGCGGTGGAAGCGCTCTGTTCATCAGTATACCACAGGAAGCTAAGTGTCTAAAAAACAACGGATAACAGGTAAGAAAAAAATTAAACACAAATTATACAGGCATTATAAAAGCAATCATATTTCAGAAGAGTTTGCAACTTTAGAGTAGTGCTGAAAACACAGCTCAGATTCAGAAAGATAAACCAAGTGCACAGAGAAAACAAAAACCGAGCTGGAGCAATGACTCAGCGGAAAAAAGCAGCGGCTGCTCTTCCGGAGGACCCAGGTTCAATTCCCAGCACCCACATGCCAGGTCAAGACTGTCTGTAACTCCAGTTCTAGGTGATATGGCACACTCACACTGACTTACATGCAAGCAAAACACCAATGCACATGAAATATAAATAACAAAAACCTCAAATTAGAACAACAGTTGACTGCGTGGTTAGAAGCTTCTGGCACCAATGCTCTCTTCTCTGGAGCTGGCTCTCAGCTGTTACTATGGATCACGGCAGTCTGCCACAGGCTGGCTCGGATGCTCTCCATCCAGTATCAGTTCACCTCAGACATCTGAGTTGGTCCCCAGTGGGTCTCACCGAGCTGGCTGGATTCCTGCCCATACCAATGAGCCCTGAGACAGGTCTGAGTCTCGGATCTGGAATCTGGCGTGTTAGAACGGCTACTCCTGACCTCCTCACCATTTATTTCAGCACACGTGTTACAGCACGGTCCTGTTACAAAGGGATAGCTGTCTGAGGTGAGTCTATGTACAGACTCCAGCTAGGCCCTTCTTCACCTTCTTATACCATGTCTTTATATATGAGTGCTGTCTGCATGTTCACCTGTGTGCCAGAAGAAGGCATCAGAACCCATGATAGATGGTTGTGAGCCACCAATCACTGTGTGGTAGCTGGGAATTGACCTTGGGACCTCTAGGAGAGTAGTCAATGATGTTAACCACTGAACCATCTCCCCAGCCCTGTTCACTTTCCTCTAACAAGCCGACTGAATAGCTGTTTTACACTATCCCGCCATTATTAGTCCACACACACTCAAGCTCTGATTCGGTCTCGACTGTTAATCACTACAGAGCACCACAGTGTACGGCATATGAGCCTCACAGAGATGACACTGTAGCTAAGTACTCCACCACAGATACAGACACACGACTAAAATTAAAACTCTTCAAAAGACTGTGTGGGCTGGAGAGATGGCTCGTCCTTTAAGAGTGCATACTGTTCCTGCAGACACCTGAGTTCAGTTTCCAGAACCCAAACTGGGCAGCTTACAACAATCGCTAACCCTAGCTCTAGGGGATCGGAACCCTCTTCTGGACTCTGAGAGTGCCTACATCCGTGTGTGCATACTCACCCACCCACCCACATATATACACCAAGTTAAAAAGAAAACAGTGTCAGGGAACCAGAAAAAATACTCAGCGGGTAAAGGTTCAGCAAGTAACTCAACAGCCTGACAATCCCAAAACCCTAAAGGCAAAGGGAGAGAGTCAACTCCACCACACTGCCCTCTGACCCCACACACTGCCCTCTGACCTCACACACTCACCAGACATCACAGACACAAGCACAGAGTACCACGTAGTTGTTTAGAGTGCTAAAAACAAATGGGTGTGGAGTTATGACCAAATCTTCAGATAAGGTGTGCCTGGAAACCTTGGAATTGTTTTAGTGGACACGTAATAAGCAGGGCTGTGCTTAGTGCACAGGGTGTAATCACAGACACTCAGTTCAAGGCCAGACTGGGAAACTTAGTGAAAGTCTGTCTCAACCTAAAATTGTCTTGGGGCTATAGCTCAATGGTAAAGTATATATACTTATCATGAATAGAGAAACACACTCACTTATATGTAAATAATGTAACTAAATGGGTTGGAGATTCCGGGCAGAGAGTTGAGCAATATCCCAAAACTGAAAGACAGCCTGGCACAGCAGAACATGCCTGCAATCCCAACACTCTGGGAGAGAGAGGCAGGAGGATAAGCAAGAGTTCAAAGACAGCCTGGTTTTCTACACAGTGAATTCCAGGAGGCCAGACACAGGCAGACTCTGTTTAGCCAACTAACAAGCACCCAGGCTCAGGGCAGACACTTCGTAATTCCACCACTAGGGGGCATCAAGGACTTAAAGTCATCCAAGGCTACAGAGTTTGAGGTCAGCTGAGAGGACACGAGAGTCTGTCTCAGACTGAACACACTTAGAAAAGACCAACGCTGCAGGGGCAGTATAACAGGCCAGGAGGACAGTATAACAAATACTGCGGGTGAAGAGATGGCCCAGTGGGTCAAGCTCATGCCAGGAAAACACGAGGACCTCAGCTCTCAAGAATCCACATAGAAGTCAGATGCAGACAGCACGCTGTGTTCCTCCACACTTAAAGGGAAGCCCCGGGAGCTTGCTCACACTCACACACGCGCACACACGCGCACACACACACCCCAAAGCAGGAAACTACCTGGTTGCAAGAAATAGAGAAATCAAGCCGGAACTGAGCTGAGAGCTTCCTCTCTGATGGCAAACTTACGGCAAGCAGGCTGCTATGGATCAAGTCCTTAGTAGTATTTCCCAGGCTAAGTGGGTATCAGCTCATTAGGCAGGCTGAGCTCAATGGTGTAATACTGGCATGACTAATACACGGGAAAGGGATGTTTTCCTCGCTGATTTGAGGCCCGCACCCCAGGAAGACATTCACACCTGTCCTGTGAATCTGGGAGGTCACAGGCCTTAGCATGGGAGCCTGTTACCCTTGTTTTGCTAAATGGACATGTTGTCAAACTGTTTTCTAAACACCACATTTACACCCCTAACTGACTGCTACGTTCAGCCTGTCAGACACGTTTCTTTTCCCAAGTGGATGGAAGTTTATACAGAAACTCAGAGCAGTTAAAGCACTGAGACTAAGGGATTGTTGGGCACTCAGCCCTAACTGGGACCTCTGTATCAGCTGCTCCAAAGCTCAGGGAACACAGAAACAGAATGGGCAATAAACAACCTAAAAACTGAAGGACAGCGAGGGACACTACAAAACAGTGTCTTCTGGACGGGAGAGAGCTGTTACACTCATGAATGCTCTGTGGCTGTGTCTGCTGGCCACGGCCTCCCCAGTGCCGAGATAAAAGGCATGCAGCATCATATCTAGCTTCTTTTTGTTTTTTTTGTTTTTTTTTTGTTTTTTTTTGTTTTTTCGAGACAGGGTTTCTCGAAACCCTGGTTTTGGAGCCTGTCCTGGAACTAGCTCTTGTAGACCAGGCTGGTCTCAAACTCACAGAGATCCAACTGCCTCTGCCTCCCGAGTGCTGGGATTAAAGGCATGCGCCACCACCGCCCGGCATCCAGCTTCTTTTATATGGGGGGGAGGGTGTCACAGAAATGACTCAGCAAGTAGAGGTACTTGTCACCAAGCCTGGTGACCTGATTTGCTCCCAGTGACCCACGGTGGAGAAGAGAACTGGCTCCCTAAAGTTGTCCTGAGACTTCTTCAGGTACACACACCATACTGCAACATAATGTGTACCCACACTAACACACACAGTAATTAATAAAAAGTTGACAAAGCCATGGCATACACCCTCAATTCCAGCATTCAGGGGCAGAGGTAGTTGGATCTTTGAGAGTTCAAGGCCAGCCTGACCTACAAAGTTGAGTTCCGGGAATGCCAGAGATACATAGTGAGACCCTGTCTCAATAAATACATAAGTAAAATTTTGATAATGAAAACTTACAAAAATAACTTAAAACATGTATCAAATTAGTATATGGCCAAAAAAAGAGAACCAGGGGCTGGAGAGATGGCTCAGAGGTTGAGAGCATTGCCTGCTCTTCCAAAGGTCCTGAGTTCTATTCCCAGAAACCACCATGGGGGGCTCACAACCATCTGTAATGGGGTTTGGTGCCCTCTTCTGACCCGCAGGCATACACACAGACAGAATATTGTATACATAATAAATAAATAGAACCAAAACCAACAACAACAACAAAAAGAACAAAAAAAAACTCAGTATGCAAAATGCCTAGTTGTTTATTTTCTCTACATGGTCCTGACTAGCATGGAACTTCTACGTACACCAGACTGGCTCTGAACTAGCAGAGATCCACCTGCCTCTGCCTCTTTCCTTGTGTTACTTTTGTTTCTGAGACAGAGACTCACTCCGTGTAGACCAGGTTAGGCTTCAGCTTGAAATCCAGCATGTGTTTAAAACACGAACACATCTCCTGACCAGTGTGCCTGCCTTGGTTACATTGTACTGGACCACACATCTGTTCTCACACCTTGCTAAGGGCTGGGGACATAAAGAGGTAGAGCTGGCTAACACGTTCACGGCCCCAGGGCTGGCTCTCGCTCCTCTCCCATTCACCTGACCCAAGAGGCTAGAACTGCAAGATGGAGAGCCAAACAATTAGCTGCTTACGCAATTAAACCAATAAATGAATACTGAAACTCATGGCAAACACACGTTTTATCACTGATATTCCAAAGCCACTCTTTCAAATAACCTATTATAATAAAGGGCGGAACACAAGCTGATGTATTCTCAAATCATTTTTGTTGCCTTTTTGTTGTTTTTTTTTTTGAGATCCAGTCTCTTATTTTCCAGGCTGGTCTGGACTTCCTGAGCACAAGCCTCAGACCACAGGGAGCAAACGGAGTAATAGAAGCAGATCTCAAGTATGAAGAGATTACATCCTGCTCGGAAAGCTACCTGTTGAGGAGAAGCTATCTGATTTCACTTTAGTTTGGAGGTGGAGCACTGGTCTTACTTTTTGTTTTGTAATTTTTTTTTCTCCCCGAGACAGGGTCTCTCTGTGTAACAGCTCTAGCTGTCCTGGAACTCATTCTGTACACCAGGATGGTCTCGAACTCACAGAGATCCACCTGCCTCTGCCTCCCGGGTGCTGGGAGCGCCATCACTGCCAGGCAGTTTTTGTTTGTTTTTGACGCAGGGCCTCACCCTGTAGCTCTGGCTAGTCTGGAACTAGCTAGCAAGGCAGACCAGGGTTGCCTCAAGCACTAGGCCCCGCCTCTTTGTTGCTATTTTAAAGTCTTCATTCAACTTCAACGTCCTGGAGCTCAGCAAGATTTGGGCTTTCTCCTCTGTAACGTACACATATCGATTCATTTTAAATACTAATTTGGCTTTGTGGTCTTGAGACTGGGTCTCACTTGTTGCTTAAGCTGGCCTCGAACTCACAGCGATCCTCCTACCTTCGCTTCGCGGCCAGGACTACAGGTTTGAGCCACCACGCCCAGCGAATTTTAATTCTTGAGACTAGTATTACACTATCATTTGTAACAGAAAACTGCGTGTCGAACTTACACTACCCTTCACGTCTCGACATTCATCTACACCCTCAAGCCCCTGAAACGGGCCAACCAGGAAACCTGGAGGCCGATCCATCTTCAAGGTTACAGGACCTCAGAGCGCAGTGGAAAACAAAACAAACCACACCAGGTCCTCTGTGTTGGCTGCGTTTCATTCTGCGAGGGCCGAGTGGCCGGGGTCAAAGAACTCGGCGGCGAGAAAGACAGCGAGCGTCTGCCGGGCGGTTCACCGCCAGGACACGCACTCCCACGGCCCCGGGAGCCGCCCGCCGCCGGGGGCCACCGCATGCCAGGAGACCGGAAAGACGGGAGCGGGCGGCCGAGCAGCCACTCGGCCTCTCCCACGGCCGCCTCGTCGCTGACTCACCCCGAAAACACGAGGTGCACGCGGGCCGGCCATCTCCGGGCCCCGCCGGAGCCCCGCGCCCAGCCTACGGTCAGCGCCCTGGCCACAGCCCCGCCCCGCGCCGGCAGGCCGCCCGGAAAACCTCCGCTCGCTACCTGACGTTGCGCGCAGGTCCCCGCGCCGGGGCTTCCGCCACGGTGGTCGACTTCGGACGGCACCCCGACGCCACCCTGGCCAGCGCCCTGTGACCGGCCCGAGCTGCCATGATCATCTGGCTGAAGCCGGTAGGCGACGCCGGTACCGGGCCCGAGGCACCGCCCTCCGGCCGGCCCGGCGGGAGGGCTTCTGCGCCTCTCAGCCAATCCGCAGGCCCTCTGGGCAACGGGACACGCCCCTTCTCCGCGTTTTCCCCGTCCCCGCCCCCAGGACGCCAGGCTGACGCCAGACTGACGCACCTCCCACCGGCCAATCAGAGGGGCGCGAGTCGCCGGGACACACGCCGCCCCTGACACGCGCCTGCGCACTTACGTAATCTGCGTGGCGCCCTCCTCCTGAGTTCGCCCGCGGTCCTGGCTTTAGTCTGGAGCCGGGAGAGAGAGCTCTGGAGCTGGTGCGTTATGTAATCGTCCCCCTCCGTCCATCCCCCGTTCTGAGCCCGGCACGTTCTCGCGCCTGCCGCCAAGCCTGGGGTTGTTCCGGGTCACGCGGTCCCGGCGGGACCAGGCCGTTCTAGCTGCCTTTTTGCAACGTTGGAAAAAAAAAATTGTATTTATTTATGAGGGGCCACATTTGCCAAGCGCGTGTGTGGAGATCAGAGTGCATTCTCTTTCCATGTGGGTCCGAGGGAGGGAACTCACGTACCAGGCTTGCACAGCGAGTGTTTTTAACCGCTTAGCCTCTTGCTACTTCTATATAATTTAAAATGTTTAATTATGTTCTACTACTTTATGAGAGAGAGTGTGTTTGGGACTGCTGTGTGGGATGTGTCCGGCCCATGGAGGTCAGAGGACAGATTTGTGGAGTCCCCTTTCTCCTTCCATCTTCATGTGGGTTCTGGGGAAACAATTTGGTTGATAGAGTTTTGAGGAATAAACGAGATTGTCAGTTACACATAGGCAACGAATGTTTTTGAAGATCTTACCAGCTGCTGGAGAAGGGAATGAGTCTGCCTCTTCTGACAGTTTATATTCCAAAGCAGAAGAGGGATATTAATACATAATATAATATCAGATCGTGTATCATTAAAAAAATAGGGAGTAGGGCATAATGGCATATGCCTGTAATGGCACTGGAGAGACTGAAAGAAAAGGCACTCCGGGCTGGATTGAGCTCAGTGAGTGGACTCAGAAGGAGTCTGTGATCACGCAGGCCAAGCCCTCCTGCTGCCCGGCTGGAGTGACTAGCCAACAAGGTGTGACCCTTGACGGAGTGATACTGAATACAGTTATACACATACGGGTGTGCGTGTGAACACAAATATACACAAACAAATACATGTAAAATCCTCTCCCCGTCTCTAACCCTTTCACCTAAGCCCTCTGTCCTGTAAGACTGACCCAGTGTTAGGCTTCTCTGGTTGTTGTCATAACAGAATGCCTGGACCGGGGGTTGAAATCAGTGGTAAAGTACTTATCATGGGTGCATCCTGTCCCTTTCCCTCCAAAAAACGTCTGAGAGTCTGAGACTGGGGGAGTTGTGAAGGCAAGAGGTTTATCTGCTTCTTTGTGGCGGCTGGCACCTACGTGGAGAAGCTGGTGCACGCAGAGAGGGCTGTCACGTGGTAAGAGAAGCAGGAAGTCTGGTGTGGTTGGAATGAGAGTGACCCCTGGAGGGTCATAGGTTTGAATGAGCCCTGTCCACAGTTGGTGGAAACCTTCTGTACGGATTAAGAGGTGTGGCTTTGTCTTTAGATCTGGGCTTTGCAGTTTCAAAAGCCCACACCGGTACAGTTAGTGTGTCCGTGTAGTCTCCCCCCCCCCCCCCTTTTACTTTTGGATCAGAGTGACAAGATATAAACTCTTGGCTACTGCTCCTGTGCCCTACCTGAAACTGTAAGCAGTTAAATGTTTGGTCATGGTGTCTCATCATAACAATAGAACATTAACTTCAATAATAGAACATTAACTTCAATACCTGGGTTAGGTCAAGCTTTTTATTTTTTTATTTTACTGGTTTTATTTTGTGGGTGTTTTTCATGGATATATGAATGTTGCCTGTAGAGGCCAAAGGACAACCTCAGGAGTCATCCCTCTGAAGCCATATACCCTGTTTTGGTTTTGTTTATGTTTTTTATTGCTTTATATTATTTGTGGGTGTCTTGTCTACATCTGTGTCTGTACACCACCTATGTGCAGTGTCTCTAGAGGCCAGAAAAAGGCTTCGGATCCCCTGGAACTGGAGTTACAAACAGTTGTGAGCCGCCATGTGGGTGCTGGGAATTGAACCTGGGTCCTCTGGAAGAGCAGCCAGTGCTCTTAACCTCTGAGCCACCTCTCCAGCTTTGTTTTTGCTTTTTTGTTCTAAAATAAGTTCTCTTACAGACTTGGAGTTTTCCAAGGAGTCTAGGCTGGCCAGTGATGCCCCAGGAATCCACCTACACCTTCTTCCTCAGCACAGGGATTAGAAGGCTACCGTGCCTGGCTTTAAGAAACAAAATGTGAGCCGGGCAGTGGTGGCGCACGCCTTTAATCCCAGCACTTGGGAGGCAGAGGCAGGTGGATCTCTTTGAGTTCAAGACCAGCCTGGTCTACAAGAGCTAGTTCCAGGACAGGCTCCAAAACCACAGAGAAACCCTGTCTCGAAAAACCAAAAAAAAAAAAAAAAAAAAAAAAAAAAAAAGAAACAAAATGTGAGTTTTGGGAGTGTAGCTTAGTTCCTCATGCCTGTGAACCAAAAGCTTTTATCAGTGGAGCTGTCGCCCCTTTGAGTGTGTGGCTAAGGATGACCTGAATCCTTCATCTTCCCTTATATCTTAAATTCTGTGATTTCGGGCATCAACTACCACATACCCAGGTTATATTGTGCTGGATTGAACTCAGGACTTCCTTCCTTCCTTCCTTCCTTCCTTCCTTCCTTCCTTCCTTCCTTCCTTTCTTTCTTTTTCTTTCTCATTTCTTCTTGCTTGGTTTTTTGAGACAGGGTTTCTGTGTGTAGCTCTGGCTGTCCTGGAGCTCACTCTGTAGACCAGGCTGGCCTCAAACTCACAGAGATCCACAGAGCTCAGGACTTCTTTCATGCTAGTCAACATCCCTAGCCCAGTAACCCACTCTGAAAGAATAGGTTGAACCATGTGAGGCGTAACCTACTCTACCTCTCCAGCCTTTGGGGAGGTAGAGCAGGTGGGTTAGGTGTTCAAGACTTGGCTTGTTTGGTTGGTTGTTTTTCAGGTGAGCCAGTGTGGTGACTCAGCAGGTGAAGGCGCTTGCTACCAAGCCTGACAACCTGAGTTCAAACTCCTTTACCTCCGCTGTGGGAGAAGAGAATCAAGTCCGCACAGTTATCCTGTGACTCCCAAAGGCTTGCCGTGGCACATAGCCATATGCACACACCCACAAACACAAAATAAGTAAAAATTTAAATGTCAGTGGTCATAGTTTCTCTTTGGAGTGATAGTCACAATGGTTACACAAAATCTGAATATGGGCCAGGCGTAGTGGCACACCCCTCTAATCCCAGCATGCAGGAGGCAAGAGGCCAATTCATAACAGTAACAAAATCACAGTTATGAAATAGCAATGAAGCCGGGCGGTGGTGGCGCACGCCTTTAATCCCAGCACTTGGGAGGCAGAGGCAGGCAGATCTCTGTGAGTTTGAGACCAGCCTGGTCTACAAGAGCTAGTTCCAGGACAGGCTCCAAAACCACAGAGAAACCCTGTCTCGAAAAACCAAAATAAATAAATAAATAAATAGAAATAGCAATGAAATAATGTTATGGTTGGGGGTTACCACAACATGAGGATCTGTGTTAGGAAGGTTGAGAACCACTGGGCTAGGTCGTGAAGCTGTCATTATCCTGGTCTTCCTGGGTCCCATCTACCAAGTGCTGGGATCACGAGGCCTGTGCCACCACACCTGCTTAAAATGCAATTTTTAGGTCTGGCTGCTGGCCGTCTAGCTGGCAATGGCGGGTGAAGCACGAATAGCCTCTACGGAGATCCTGGAGAGGGACTTGAAAGGTTGGATGTGACTAACTGCTAATTAAAGCTTAAGTGGAGAAGCTGGAGGGCATCCCTGGCAGCTCAAAGAGTCATTTCCGGCACCGGGGACCAGAGAAGGCTGATGATCAGGTCTAGGGTTTGAGTAGCACAGCTTCAGAATGGGGAAGTTTCCAGCTCAGCTCTTACACGCCCATTGTCGTCCTGGAAAAGGACATGAACAGCCGAGGCCCCACATTCTCTGGACCAGTGGAAGTGGGCGAATCCACTTTGTGAAAAATCTTGTGTTTTCCTCCTTTGTGTGAGGATGCAGGAACCTCTGTCTCCTAAGACGAGTGTCCCATTCAGAAACTCCCCTTACTTCCGTGCTGAGCACCAGAGCAACATTTCTACAGGATTTCAATTAATTTCTACATAGCCGTGGGGGTGTCTATCATCTGCTGATCATTCGTGTATGGTAACAGTATAAATTAAGGTTGGTTTTCTAGTAACCTTACACTACTCTTCTTTAGTTTTATAATGCAGTGGTGTGGTAGGTTCGACTCTAAATTCCTCTGTGTGTATCTGAGTATTTTTCTTATTTCATTAGTATGTCTTTGTAAAGCTTGTATCTTATCAATAGTAAGTACTTCTAAGACTTGTATCTCACGAGTCAAATTTTTCTTTTTTTTTTAAATATTTATTTATTATGTATACAATATCCTTTCTGCATGTATGCCTGAAGGCCAGAAGAGGGCACCAGACCTCATTACATTTGGTTGTGAGGCACCACGAGGTTGCTGGGAATTGAACTCAGAACCTTTGGAAGAGCAGGCAATGCTCTTAACCACTGAGCCATCTCTCCAGCCCCAAGTCAAATTAGTTTTGACACAGTTATCAAGACACTTTTTAAGGATAAAATATTAATTACTAAACTGAAAGTAATTATAATTGACATTATGTCAATCCCAGTAAGTCATTTATCCCCTCACTTAAATTTTCCATTTTCAAACCATCCATAGTAGGACTATACAGGGTCCTGGTGCCCTGCATTGTGATGTCCCCTGGTGTGGGAAGACCTTCTGTATATGTGTTTCTTTTATTGACTGTGATAGGGCAAAACAGAGCTAGGCAGGAAAACTAAACTGAATGCTGGGAAAAAGAAGGCAGAGTCAGTGAGATGCCATGTAGCTGACACAGGAGACAGACATGCAGGAACCTTGCCAGTAAGCCACAACCACGTGGCAATACACAGAGTAATAAAAATGGGTCAATTTAAGATATAAGAGCTAGCTAGCAATACACTTAAGCTATTGGCCAAATGGTGTTGCAATCAATATAGTTTCATTGTGATTATTTAGGTCTGGGTGACTGGGAATGAATGAGCAGCCTCCACCACAGTTCCCCATTCTTAACACAAGAAATATTTTCTTTTTAATATTATTTAATTATAAAGGATTTCCCAGGTGTCTCACCAAATCTACTGACTTCTCAGTTTATTTGAGGTGTTGGCAGCGAACTCAAGCCTCTCCTGCAATTTCCAAGCCCAAGCCTGCTTTCCAGAGTCCTGCGAGTAGCCGCTGACTGCTCTGAGTGCTTGCGCAGAGAGGCCCAGGTGGCAATCGTAGCCGAGCTGGCTAGTGTAACTTCTCTGTCCATGCGGTTGTGCAGTGCGCTGGAGTGTCAAATGTTTTATCTTTGGCATGGTGACTGCACATTAATCTACGGCTATTGCAGCCAGCAATTGCAACTCCAGGGTTACCAGTCTGCTTCTCTGGCAGTAGGCTGGCCGCTCAGGCTACAGACTGGTGGGAATTCCGTTAGCACAGGCACCAGCTCTGTTGCTGCTGCTAGAGGTAGCTTTAACTCAATCTCTATCACCCTATTTATAAATAAAACTGGAGACTCAAAAGCTGGGGTGAAAACCTGCCAGCTGCTGGGCAGTGGTGGCGCACGCCTTTAATCCCAGCACTCGGGAGGCAAAGGCAGGCGGATCTGTGAGTTCGAGACCAGCCTGGTCTACAAGAGCTAGTTCCAGGACAGGCTCCAAACCCTGTCTCGAAAAACCAAAAAAAAAAAAAAAGTCTCTGTCGTTATTTGTGGATTGACGGTCCAAAGAAAGTCCAACAAGAATGTCCTACTACAAATGGGTACCGAGATGACGCTCAGCATAAGATGTAGTTTCCCTAGCCTTCACAGAGGAGCATGGTGAGCAATCCCAGGCTCACTCAGGTGGTATCCCCTGTGCCAGATATGACATCTAGAGCAGATTAATACAACCTCGAATACATGGTCCTAAGCTGTCCTGTGAAGAGTCCTTCTGTTTTTTGTTTGTTTGTTCGTTTGCTTTGAGACAGGATTTCACGCGATCCAGGCTGGTCTCAGACTTAATATGTAAGCAAGGCTGCCTTCTGCTTCCCAGGTGCCACTAAGGCCTGGCTAAGAGTTCATTCCCATTTTCAATAGTGAGAATTTAAGTTTACTGTGCACATTCTCTTGAGCTGAATAACAGTATACATGCTATTATTATATTTCCTTTTCTCAGTTTTTTCAGATAGAATATCAGGCAGCTTGACTTTTAAGACTTTCAAATTTTTTAAAATATTTATTTATTATGTATACAATATTCTTTTTTTAATATTTATTTATTATGTATACAATATTCTTTTTTTAAATATTTATTAATTTATTATGTATACAATATTCTGTCTGTATGCCTGAAGGCCAGAAGAGGGCACCAGACCCCATTACACATGGTTGTGAGCCACCATGTGGTTGCTGGGAATTGAACTCAGGACCTTTGGAAGAGCAGGCAATGCTCTTAACCGCTGAGCCATCTCTCCAGCCCCCTATATTTTAATTTCTAAGAGCTGCAAACTACCGCCCCCCTCCTCCAAGGTTGGGTGGTGGTGGTGATGGTGTACACCTTTAATCCCAGCCCTTGGGTGGCAGAGGCAGGTGGATCTCTGTGAGTTTGAAGCCAGTGTGGTCTACAGAGGGAGTTCTAGGACAGCTAGAGCTGCACAGAGAGAAACCCTGACTTGGAAAAAAAATCTGTTAATTCTTCCATTAACAAACCCTATCATAACATTATTATAGCCATCTTCCTTCTCTCTCTCTCTCTCTATCTCTCTCTCTCTCTCTCTTTCTCTCTCTCTCTGTGTGTGTGTGTGTGTGTGTGTGTGTGAGAGAGTGTGTGTGTGTGAGAGAGAGAGAGAGACAGGATTTGCTACATAGCTCTGGCTGTCCAGGAACTCACTACGTAGAACAGGCTAGCCTTGAACTTGAAGAGATCTATCTGCCTCTGCCTTTGAGAGCTGGTATAGTTCTCTCAAAAGAGACCTTATGATACCACAAATCCCCATTAGTCAACAGATGTCATTGTGTTACTAGTCCATGGCATTTATCATGCTCATAAACGCAGTGACAATTGAAGTCCTATTATATTCATGACACTTTCAGAAGTATTTCCTTTACAGTGGCCCTTTTGGCAATGTAGGCCAGATCATTGTTACGGGCTGATGTAGGATGTTGAGCAGTACCCAGGTGTCTTAGTCAGGGTCTTATCGCTGTGAATAAACTAGGATCACAGCAGCTCTTATAAATAAAAAAAAGAAGGCATTTAATTGGGGCAGGTTTATATTTTCAGAGGTCTCGTCGCGTCAGGGAGCCTGGTGGCATGAAGGCCAACGTGATGCTGAAGAAGCAGCTGAGAGTTCTACATCTGGAGCCACAGGCAGCAGGAAGACAGAGACGCCGTGAACTGCCAGTGTTTTTTAAGCCTGAAAGCCCACCCTCAGAGACACACCTCCTTCAAGGCCACACCTACTAATGGTTTACATTTCCAGAGACCCAAGAGTTCATCATGGCCACCGCCTAAATATAAATTGTTACCTGGGAGTGGTGGCGTGGTCCTCAATCCCAGCACTCCAGAGGCAGAGGCAGAGGCAGAGGCAGATGGAACTCTGTGTTGGAGGCCAATTCTGTTTTCAGTGATCTCACAGTTAACAGTTACAGAGAACCTTACACTCTCTCCTAAACTGTGGGTGGGGTGGTTCCTCTTATCTCAGAGAGCTGTTAACTGTCCCCCCAACTACTCTCCTGCCTCTGTAGTCATTATTTAAGGCTCTTTTCCTAACCCCTAACCAATAGGCTGGGGCGGGGGGTTATGCTAGTATGAATCGCTAAAGTCCCAGCCTATAGGATAGGGGGCAGGGATTTCTCTTTCCACCAGGGACTTTGAAACCCCGTTTCGCTGGGTGTGGTGGCACATGCCTTGAATTCCATGACTAGGGAGGCAGAGGCTAGTACCAGGAAACCTGGGCTACAAAGAGAGCCAAAAAAAACCCAAAAATCCCAAACAAATACAACAAATATAAAAACAAAAATAAAAACAAAACAACAAACCCAAAACCACACACACACACACACACACACACACACACAAAACCCAACCATTCTCCCACAAACAAACAAACAAAAAAAAACCCCACTGTCTTGCACTAAATCAGTATGCCAGCCAGGTCTGCTTTTCCTTTGTTTGACTTTGAAATCATATACAGGGAACTAAATAAGACCTATTCCTGTAACTAATTATATCAGCACTTAAAATTTTGCTTGTTTTTCTTTTCAAAGTCTTTATTGAACCAATCACAAAGCACTTCATGTCTTTGTTTTTTCAAGACAGGGTCTCTCTTTGTTGCCTTTACTCTCTCAGTGTGCCCCATGGCTGCTGGCTAAATCAGAAAGTTTTAGTAAAAGCTTCTGCTTGCTTCCAGGGAAGTCCTCTTGTGTCCCCCCCCCCA
The DNA here is from genome assembly GCA_963919715.1 of Microtus obscurus. NCBI lineage: Eukaryota > Metazoa > Chordata > Mammalia > Rodentia > Cricetidae > Microtus > Microtus obscurus. Next base: position 3,618,714 of record CAWTZC010000381.1, read on the forward strand.
AACAGTAGATAAGATCATAAATGATGGCCCCTTCACTGGTGACATGGCTCTAAAAGAATAAGTAAATCATTAGAGACACCCAAGTGCAATGCTACAACTGCCCAGAGGCATCTGTAGTTCTCAGGTTATCCCATTCTACAAGGGCCAAGGCTCTAGGGCAGACTACATCGCCAGGAGGCCAGCTTCCGTCTGCTCTTCCTCCTTTACGACCACCAAGACCATTGCTTTTGTTTTTTGAGACATGGTTTCTCTGTAGCTCCGGAGCCTGTCCTGGAACTAGCTCTTGTAGACCAGGCTGGTCTCGAACTCACAGAGATCCACCTGCCTTTGCCTCCCGAGTGCTGGGATTAAAGGTGTGCGCCACCACCGCCTGGCTTCGAACTGGATTAGTGAATAAAGAATCTGGCTTTGGCTGGGCAGTGGTGGCGCACGTCTTTAATCCCAGCACTCGGGAGGCAGAAGCAGGCAGATGCTGAGTTTGAGGCCAGCCTGGTGTACAGAGAGAGAAAGTTCCAGGACAATCAGGATCACACAGCCAGACCCTGTCTTGGAAACAAACATAAACAAACAGAGCCACACTTTCCAAACACACTATTAAAAAGCACATAAACTCAGACTCCTCAGGCGGCAGATGGTGCGCCCCTCTATCCACGCTTACTTGTGTTCCGTAGGGAACTCCGGTTTGCGGGCTACTGTGCTTATAGACTGTCTTTGTTGCAAATGTCTCCATCCTGCAGTTCTTTCACTTTTTAAAATTTTATGTGTATGAGTGTCTTTCCAGCATGTATATATGTGTGTCATGTGTGTACCCATTGCCCACGGAAACCAGAGAGGGCATTGGCTCCCTATCGACTGGAAACTGAACTTGGGTCCTCTCGCAAATGCAGTCAGTGCTCTTAACTGCTTTAAAAAACATAACTGTTGCCGGGTGGTGGTGGAGGCAGAGGCAGGCGGATCTCTGTGAGTTCGAGACCAGCCTGGTCTACAAGAGCTAGTTCCAGGACAGGCTCCAAAACCACAGAGAAACCCTGTCTTGAAAAACCAAAAAAAAAATAAATAAATAAATAAATAAATAAAAACTGTTGGGCTGGAGAGATGGCTCATTGGTTAAGAGTGCTGCTTGCTCTTCCAAAGGTCCTGAGTTCAATTCCTAGCAACCACATGGTGGCTCACAACCATCTGTAATGAGATCTGGTGTCTTCTCTGGCCTACAGGCATACATGCAGAATACTAAGAATACTGAATACATAATAAATAAATAAATCTTTAAAAAAACATAATTGTTTTGACTGCATTTTTGTACGCTCACCACATTCTTGCAGTGCTCACAGCAGCCAGATAAGGGCATCAGATACCCGGGCTGGAGTTAAGAGGCCATGTGGGTGCTGGGAATTTGGGATTCTCTGGAAGAGCAAACAGTCTTTAACCTTTGGGTCATCTCTCTAACCTCTCCTAGGTTTCTCATGGTGTCCCTTCTGTTTTCCACTGTCTGCAATATGCAAGTGTTTTTTTTTTTAATTTATTTTTTTTCTTCCCCCCTCCAGACGGGGTCTTTTAGTGTAACCTTGACCGTCCTGGAACTCGCTCTAACCTCAAATCTAGAGTTCCATCCGTCTCTGTCTACCGAGTTCTGGGATTTAAAGGTGTGCACCAGCCACTACACCTGGCTAATTTACTGTGTTTGTGTTCATACTCGGACCGAGATTTACAGCAATCTGACCTGACCTCTCCGGACATTCAACTTTCCAGAATCAAGTGGAAAACGGCTTTTTTTTTTTTTTTTATAAATTTATTTATTATGTGTACAGCATTCCTTCCATGTGTGCCCGCATGCCAGAAGGGGGCGCCAGATCTCATTATAGATGGATGTGAGCCACCATGTGGTTGCTGGGAATTGAACTCAGGACTTCTGGAAGAGCAGTCAGTGCTCTTAACCACTGAGCCATCTCTCCAGCCCGGAAAACGGCTTTTGTAGCTTTATTTATATTTATTTATTTTTTTAAGGGAGGTTTCTGGGAGCCCAGGCTGTCTTTAAGCTGGTTTCACAGCAGAGGCTGACCTTGAACTCTGGATCTTCCTGTCTCACCCCAGGGTCCCAGCATTTGTGAACTGCCGGAGTAGAATTCATTTTCTTTTTCTTTCCTTCCTTTTTTGGGTTTTTCCGGACAGGCTTTCTCTCTGTAGCCCTGGCCTTGAACTCATGGAGGTCCGTCCGTAGGCGTCTATCCCGCGGCTCGAGTAGCGCTGCGGGGGCGGAGCAGTTCAGGGGGTTCGCTGGCCGTTTAAGGAAGCCGCCGGGGGGCGGTCCCTGGACCCGCCCATTCCCGCCCTGCCCCGCCCACTCCCGCCCTGCCCCGCCCACTCCCGTCAAGCACCTCGCGGTTCTATCTAGGTGGCAGTCGGCTTCCGTGCCAGAGTGCGGCGCGCGTTCCGGAGCGCGCACGTCGAGCGCGCAGCTCCTCCGTCGGCGGGCGGGCCGGCGGCGGCGAGCGGAAGTGCCTGGGAGCGCCAGTTCCGTCTGTGTGTGTTCGAGTGGACAAGATGGCGAAGATCGCCAAGACTCACGAAGGTAAGCGGCGCCTGACTGCCCACGCGCGGCCTCGGCTCGCCAACCCCTCCGCGCCCGGCCCCAGCGGCCTCTCGGCGGCTTCGCCTTGGCCTCTCCGGTCCGGGCCGAATCCCGCGCGGCGGGGCCCTGCTCGGCTCCTCGGCGCAGGCCGCTGCCCGCGTAATGGCGTCCTCTGGCTCCTCGGGACCGGCGCTTTGTTCCGCCCTGGCTCCTGCCCCGACCCGATGGCCTCCCTCGAGGTCTCGCCCTGGAGGATTGCGGGGGAGGCGGGCGGTGGGAGGGCGTCTCTCTCGCCCCCCGGGCGCTGTCGTTAGCCGTCGGCAGCCGGGAAGCCGAGATCGGCGGCCGCTGTCGGGCCGCTCTTAACGGAGCCGGCTCCCACGCAGGCCTGTTAGTCCGGAGCTCGGCGATCCGGGCGTCTCCGGGCGCCTGGGTTAGGTTGTGTGGTTCTTGTCCGAAACGATTCGGGTGTAAAACCCGGTAGCTTCCCCCCCGGAGTCACTCTGAGGGTAGCGTTTTTGCTTCGAGGACTGATTGGCCGGGAAGCAGACGGAAGAAAGAGGGCAGGTTTTATCAGTTGCCGAAGCTTGCAGAGTAGTTGATCATTTTATGGCACGCAGTGGAAACACCACTGGGAGCGTCATGGAACTAGTCCGGATTCCATAAGAAAGTCAGCGGGGAAGACAGGAAGGAATTGAAGTGTGCGAAGCTGAAACCGTATTTCTTGGTTCCGGCTTACCAACCAAAATTTGCGCTGATAACATGGCTTCTCGGAGCCGCTAAACACAGGCTTTCTAAGTGTGTGGTCCGGTGTTGGTAACCAACTAAGGAGGTCGGAAACTTGACAGCATGATAGGGAGGGAGTCAGATGTGGGACTCTTAGTTCTCTTAGAGAACCAAAGGCGGACGTACAGAGAAGTAAAGTAAAGCCAGTACTTTCTGAGAAGCTTGGTAACGGAGCCATTAATTTGTGCGTTAGTTACTTTGGAGAGGCGGTGTCGCGGCGCTGATCTAAAAAGGATCCATCAGTTTTAAATTAGGGGAGGACGTCTGAGCCCGAGGGAACATCTTGTCTCAGGCTGGGAGTGAGTCGTGCAGGCTGTGAATGAATCGCTGCTGTGGAAGGAATTCGGGTGTGAATTCAGAGTGAGGAGGACCAAAAGGTGATAAGTTGGGTCATTGGAGGAACTGAAAGTACCAACACTTTAAAACCAGTTATGTTCCGGCCTTACTCTTCTGTCTTTAAACCTGAAAGTACAAAAACGCCTTTTTGTTTTTGTTTTCTTTTTTGAGATGGTCTCACCGTGTATCATCCTTGGTTGCCCTGAAACTTAACACGTAGACAAGTCTGGCCTCCAAAGAGAGCCATCAACCTGCCTCTGCTTCCCAAGTCCTGGGTTAAAAGCCCGTGCTACCATGCCGGCCTAGCCTGACACTTTAAAGCCAGAAATGTTTTTGGTCTTACTCTTTTTTTTTCTCAGACATTGTTTGCAAAATAATTAGAAAACTTAAAAATGTTTCTGTTTTTGTTCTGTCAGAGGCAGTTATTTTGTTTTTTTTTTTTTTTTTTTTTCATTCTGGTAACCAGTGCGTTTAGGGGCTTACAGAGCATAGGGTAAAGGGGAGGGGCTTACTGACAAGGAGTATGGTTGACCCCAAAGCTGCCAGCCCCTCTGGAAAGTTTCCACAGTTCACGGTGGCTTCCCCTTGGCTGCACAGATGGAGTCCCACCCCTAATATGTCATTTGTGTGTAGCTTTGGTGGTTGACTGCTGTCTTCTGTGTAGCACACTCTTTTTTGTTTGGCTTTTTCTTTGTAGATCAGCTAAACTTGTTGGTTGATTGTAGTTCATTAGCAAAGATCGCGATTTCATTTGGGATTATTTTATCGCTAAATTAAGTGGATGCTATAAAAATGTACAAGTGCCGTCTGTCACTGTTGGGTGCTTATCAGAAGGTGATTCAGGGTTTCTTTCTCTCTGCCTCCGAGGCTGGGATTAAAGGTGAGCTCCACCACTGCCCGGCTGAGGCAGGGTTTATCTATGTAGCCTTGACTAACCTTGTTCTGTAGACCAGCCTGGCCTCGAACTCACAGAGATCCTCCTGCCTCTGCCTCCAGAGTTCTGGGATCAAAGTTGTGTACTACCACAGCCTGGCTGTGTTGGAACTCTATAGATCAGGCTAGCCTTGAACTTTGTTTTGTGTGTCTGTGTGTTTAGAATCACTTTTTTTTAAAAAAAAGTATTATTTATTATGTATACAATAGTCTGTGTGTATGCCGAAGGCCCGAAGAGGGCACCAGACCTTATTACAGATGGTTGTGAGTCACCATGTGGTTGCCGGGAATTGAACTCAGGACCTTTGGAAGAGCAGTCAATGCTCTTAACCACTGAGTTATCTCTCCAGCCCCTAGAATCACTTCTTTCTCTGTGGTTCTGGACATCCAAGAACTCAATGGTAGACTAGGGTGGTTTCCAGGAGATTGACTCTGCCTCCCAAGCGCTGGGATCAAAGGTGTGCACCACCATGCCTGGCTAGAATAGTTTTTTTGAAAAGTTTTTTACATTTATATTTGCTTTGCAGAGTTCAGAGGATAACTTGAAAGTCTATTCCCTCTTTCCATGATGTAGGTTCTGGCAGTTGAACTATTGTCAGACGTGGCAGGAGCACATTCACCCTTAATCAAATAATTTCTAAAGCGTCTCTTCTTTAATACACAGGAATTATTTATCCTGTGAGAGCTTTAGGATCTGGTGCATAATAGGTAGTCAAGTGTTAGATCAACATTTATTTGATATGTTGAATTTATTTTATTACTTTTGGGGAAAAAGTCTCTTGTAGTCGAGGCTGGCCTTGACTCCCGATTTTCTGTCTTTTAAGTGCTGGGATTGTAGGCTTGTGAATCCACACATAAACAGGATCATGTTCATTTTTTATTTTAATGTTCTATTATTTATTATTATATGTTTATGTATTCTTGCCTCTGTAACCATGTGAAGTCAGAGGACTGCGTCTTGGGATCGAACAGGTCATCAGGCTTGCTGCATCAGGACTTCTGCTTTGTTTTGAAAGGAAATTATTGTGTACCCCTAAGCTGGCTGGCTAGGGTCTTGCTTTGAGTCTTTGGTTTTTTTGTTTGTTTGTTTTTGTTTTTTGTTTTTTTGAAACAGGATTTCATTGTGTAACCCTGGTTGTCCTGGAACTCTGGCCTCCATCTCAGGGATCCGCCTTCCTCTGTGTTCCGAGCGCTAGCATTAATAAAAACATGGCTTGGCCTCACTTCCTCTGTGTTCCGAGCGCTAGCATTAATAAAGACATGGCTTGGCCTCACTTTGTGTCTTAAACTGGCCTCAGACTTGGAGGAATTCTTTGGCTCCTGAATGATGGGATTTTGGCCTGTACCACTATGCCTTTGAGATATCTCTCCCCCTCTTCTCTCTCTAAACTAGGGATTAATCCTCAGGATTCTGTAACTTCTAAAACACAAGTATTTGCCATTGACTTATACCCCTCACTCTGAAAAGGAGCATCTTAAAACTCAGTTTTAGGTAGGAAATGGCTTATTGCTTTGAGAACCTTCTTCATTGAGAGGAAAAGTTGGTTTACTATCAGATTTGATAGGCTTGCAGTGCTGCAAGATTAAATTTTGGTTTCCCAGTGAGTATAAAGTGCCACCTTCCTTCCCCCATGTAACAAGTTACTGTGTGTGTGTGTTTGCATGTGTGTATGTGCATCCATGCAAGTATGTATGTGTGTTACATATGTGTGCTTAGGCACCTCCACCTGTGCACACAAGTGTATGCTCGCTCATGGAGGTCAAAGGAGGCAGATGGGTTTATTCCCGTGAGGCAGAGTGTGAGCCTGGAGCTGTGCTGCAAGCCCTAGCATCCGCTTCCTTCTCTGCTCTGGAGTTACAGAGGGGCATGACTATACCAGTCTTTTTAGTTTTTCGAGACAGGGTTTCTCTGTAGCTTTGGAGCCTGTCCTGGCACTAGTTCTTGTAGACCAGGCTGGCCTCGAACTCTCAGAGATCCGCCTGCCTCTGCCTCCCGAGTGCTGGGATTAAAGGCGCGCGCCACCACCGCCCGGCCTATACCAGTCTTTTTAACATGGCTTTTGGGGATTTGAACTTAGGTCCTCTGCAAGCATTCTTATTGGCTGAGCCATCTTTCCATCTCACAGACGATTTTTGTGTTTTAGCAAAGTCTTTGGATAATTTCGTTGTATGGGCAGTCATTCTTAGGTTATTGGAGTAATTGAGAATGGGACTTGGATTTGAATTTACTGGAGTAATTTATTTCTCAATAATAATGGTTTCTGTATGCTCAAGCATTTGTTGTGTCTTGTTTATTTTGTTTTTGGTTTTTTGAGACAAGGTTTCTCTGTGTAGTCCTGACTGTCCTGGAACTTGCTTAGTAGACCAAGCTGGTCTTGAATCTTCCTGAGATCTGCTTGCCTCTGCTTCCCAGTGCTGGGATTAAAGGCGTGCCACACCATTTATTTTATTTTTTGAGACAAAACCCTGTCTAACAGTTATCCTTTGTGTACCTTTGGAGCCTGTCCTGGAAGTAGCTCTTGTAGATCAGGCTGGGCTTGATAAGAGTGATCTGCCTACCTCTTCCGTCCCGCCTACCTCTACCTTCCCGAGTACTGGATTAAAGGCCCAGTGGTTTTGTTTATTTTTAAAGTAATGACTAACACTTGACTCTTGGGAGGTAAATCACTGTTTTTGTATAGAAATAGGTTATGGTTATGTTTTCTTTCTTTTTTTTTTTTATTCTAACGTTTTTATGATTTATTTATCTTTTATTTTATGTGCATTGGTGTGAAGGTGTCAGATCCTCTGGCTTTTTCAGACTGTTTTGAGCTGCCATGTGGGTGCCGGGAACCGAACCCAGGTCCTCTGGAAGACCAGTCAGTGCTCCCAACCGCTGAGCCACCTCTCCAGCCCTATGCTTTCTTTCTATGGGAGTTTTCCCCTTGTTTTTTTTTTTTTTTTTTTTTTTTTTTTTTTTTTTTTTTTTTTTTTTTGTTTGTTTTGTTTTGGCCCTTTTTTCTGTTCCGTTTGAAGGGTCTCTCTCATATTGCCCAGGTTGGCTTCAGTCAAACTTGCCGTGTAGCTGAGTTTGTCCTTGGATTTCTGATCCTCCTCCGTCTGTCTCAGATACTCCCATCAGGCCTCACTTGCATGGTTCTGTTCTCAGGCTATTGATTCCTGTTATTGAACCAAACTGAAGATTTTTCTTGTTTTTTTTTTTTCTGTCCCCCAAACATTTCTGTCTCTTTGAGATATGAGGAATGTTGCCCAAGGTGACCTTGAATTTTCTTTTTCTTTCTGTGTCTTTTTGTCACAGGTTTCACTTTTGTGGCCTTGGCTGACCTGGAATTCATTACGAAGACCAGGTTTGTCTTGAACTGATAGAGGTTCACCTGCCTGTCTCCTGAGTGCTGAGGCCCGTGCTACCATTAAGAATGACTGACCTTGAGTTTTTGGTCTTCCCTAACGGGATTGAAGGATTAACAGCAATGCCTGGTTTATGTAGTGCTGTAGAGGAAATCTAGGACTTCATGTATGCTAGGCAACTGAGCAATATCCCATATTGCTTTTCAAACATTTCTGCTAGAATCATCTCTCTTTAACCAAGCTGATTTTTTTTTTAAAGATGCATTTTATTCTTTATGTGTTTGTGTTATGTTTCTCTGTGTGAATGCACACGTGTGTTCCGGTGGCCATAAAGTCAAAGAAGTGTGTCCAGTTCCGTAAAATTGACATAGGTGCTAGGAACTGGACTCTGGTTAAGAGCAGTTAATCAACAGTTCTTAACTGCTGAGCTAGCTCTTGTCCCCAAACTGATTATTTCTTTTTTTTTTTTTTTTTTGGTTTTTTCGAGACAGGGTTTCTCTGTGGCTTTGGAGCCTGTCCTGGAGCTAGCTTTGTAGACCAGGCTGGTCTCGAACTCTCAGAGATCCGCCCGCCTCTGCCTCCCAAGTGCTGGGATTAAAGGCGTGCGCCACCACCGCCCGGCTAACTGATTATTTCTTTCTTTTTTTTTGGTTTTTCGAGACAGGGTTTCTCTGTGGTTTTGGAGCCTGTCCTGGAACTAGCTCTGTAGACCAGGCTGGTCTCGAACTCACAGAGATCCGCCTGCTTCTGCCTCCCAAGTGCTGGGATTAAAGGCGTGCGCCACCACCGCCCGGCTCTGATTATTTCTTAATTGATCAGTGTGCCTTCTGTTTTCCATGATTGAAAGGTAAGAACTAGACTTAGTCACACCAACTATGATCTTTTAGGCATTTTTGCATTAAATTATGTATACTTGTGAGTGAGCACAGTCTTACTGTCTAGCAGTTTGGAGATGCGGCTGTCTCTGGTTTCTTTTTTTTTTAATTTTTTTTATATTTATTTATTCATTATGTATACAATATTCTTCCTGCGTGTATGCCTGAAGGCCAGAAGAGGGCACCAGACCTCATTACAGATGGTTGTGAGCCACCATGTGGTTGCTGGGAATTGAACTCAGGACCTTTGGAAGAGCAGGCAATGCTCTTAACTGCTGAGCCATCTCTCCAGCCCCTGTCTCTGGTTTCTTTATGCAGTTGTCGTTAGTGGATGTGAATGCAGTGCCTTTGGAGGCCAGACACGGCGTCATCTACCCTTAGCTAGAGAAGAGGCATTGCGATTCCTGCCATGAATGCTGAATGTGTGTCTGTCTACTGCAGGAGCAGTACCTCCTCCTAACTGCTGAACCGTCTGTCTAGCTCCTGTCAACAATTGCTTGAGTTAGAGTATCAAAAAGCTGAGAAAGATTTCCGGTTTGTTTTGTCTGAGTAAATGGCTGAAAAAGAGATACTTCAATGTAATTTTTTTGGTTGCTAGTAAAAATAAAAAGTTACACTTGTGTAATGATTTTGAATTTGTTTTTCTGTAGAATTATTTTGGAATTGATTAAGTAGTCTTCTGGTATTCAGTAAAAAATACACTATCTTTTAAATTTTTTTTTATTAGCCCCTGTAATGGTGTACACCTTTAATCCTATCACATGGGAGGCAGGTAGGTGGACCTGAATTTGAGGCCAGCTTGGTCTCCATAGTGAGTTCCAGGACAGCCAGCGCAATATAGTAAAATCCTGGCTAACTTGCCTCCTCCATACCATTTTTTTTCCTGTGCATGAATGAGCATGCATGCATGTCTTGCACCACTTGCCTGCCTAGTGCCTGAGGAGGCCTGAAGAGGGTTTCAGATTCCCTGGTGCTGGAGTTACAGGTGGTTGTGAGCTGCCTTGTGGGTGTTAGTAACCATAGAATGGAAGAATAGCCGGTGCTCTTAACCGCCGAGCCATCTCTCCAGGTAAATTTTTTTTTCTTTTTTTTATTGATTTTTATTTTTTATTTTATTATTATTATTATTTGAATTTTCGAGACAGGGTTTCTCCGTAGCTCTTTGGTTTCTGTCCTGGAACTAGCTCTTGTAGACCAGGCTGGCCTCGAACTCACAGAGATCCACCTGCTTTTGCCTCCCGAGTGCTGGGGTTACGTGCACCACCACCGCCCGGCTATTGATTTTTATTGAGCTCTACATTTTTCTCTGCTCCCTTCCCCTCTTCAATCCTCCCCCAAGCTTTCCATTCTCCCATTTTACTCAGGAGATCTTGTCTTTTTCTACTTTCTACTTCCCATGAAGATTATATCTATGTAAGTCTCAGTGTCTGTATTGTTGTCTAAGTTCTCTGGAATTGTGGTCTGTAGGCTGGTTTTCTTTGCTTTCTGTTTAAAAACCACCTATGAGTACATGTGATAATTGTCTTTCTGGGTCTGGGTTACCTCACTCAAAATAATGTTTTCTAGTTCCATCTATTTTCCTGCAAAATTCAAGATGTCATTATTTTTTCTGCTGTGTAGTACTCCATTGTGTAAATGTACCACATTTTCTTTATCCATTCTTTGGTCGAAGGGCATTTAGGTTGTTTCCAGGTTCTGGCTATAACAAACAATGCTGCTATAAACATGGTTCTTGTGGCACGTTTGAGCATCCTTTGGGTATCTACCCAAACGTGGTATTACTGGATCTTGAGGAAGGTTGTTTTCTAATTTTCTGAGAAATCGCCACACTGACATCCAAAGGGGCTGTACCAGCTTGCACTCAACACCAGCAATGCAAGAGTGTTCCCCTTTCCCCACAACCTCCCAAGCATAAGTTGTCATCAGTGTTTTTGATCTTGGCCATTCTTACAGGAGTAAGATGGACTCTCAGAGTTGTTTTGATTTGCATTTCTCTGATGACTAAGGATGTTGAACATTTCCTTAAGTGTCTTTCAGCCATTTTAGATTCCTCTGTTGAGAGTTCTGTTTAGGTCTGTACACCATTTTTTTTTATTGGATTATGTGTTCTTTTGATAACCAATTTCTTGAGTTCTTTGTATATTTTGGAGATCAGACCTCTGTCTGAAGTGGGGTTAGTGAAGATCTTTTCCCATCCTGTAGGCTGTCGTTTTGTCTTGTTGACCCGGTCTTTTGCTTTACAGAAGCTTTTCAGTCTCAGGAGGTCCAATTTATTAATTGTTTCTCATAGTGTCTGTGCTGCTGGGATATTTAGGAAGTGGTTCCCTGTGCCAATGTGTTCAAGTGTACTTCCCACTTTCTCTTCTATAAGGTTCAATGTGGCTGGCTTTATGTTGAGGTCTTTGATCCATCTGGACTTGAGTTTTGTGCATGGTGATAGATATGGGTCTATTTTCATTCTTTTACATGTTGCTATCCAGTTATGCCAGCACCATTAATTAAATATGCTTTCTTTTTTCCATTTGATATTTTTCGCTTCTTTGTCAAAAATCAGGTGTTTGAATGTGTGTGAATTGATAATCCGGGTCTTTTTTTGGGGGCGGGGGAGAGACACTATGTATCTCTGGTTGACCTGGAACTCACAGAAATCCTCCTGCTCTGTCTCTTGAGTGCTGGGATTAATAAAGGCATGTGACACCCTGTCCACCAAAGTGTACACTTGATCTGTTGGGACCTTGGTTAAAGAAATGGTAGAGTTTGCAGAACAGAGGAACTCCCTCTGGGGTGCCTTTTCAGAGTTGAGAGATTCCTGCCCTACCAATTGCCTCCATCTGGAAGGAAATAGCTGTCGTAGATCAGACCAAAAGAAGTCAGTGAACAGCTTATGGTAGCGGACATCCAGAACTACATGGGGAAACCCTATCTCAGAAAAAAAAGCCAGTGGAATTAGCACCTGAGTGCCTGTCTTTGTGAAAACGAAGAGGAGGCATCAAGGAGGGTGCGCTGCCAGCTGGAGTCAGCAGTGTTTCAGGCGTAGGAAAGAGGAAAGTGCGGAAGGGCAGCCCAGTGAAGAGCTCACAGAGCTGCCTCACGCAGCTGCGACAGTCTAGGTGTAACGGAAGAGTTTGCTCTCTTCTCTTGCTTGAAAGTTAGATGTTTCCCATCTTTTTAAAAAATTTTTAGATTAATTTGTCTTCTTTGTACATGTGGTTGCCTACATGTGTGTGTACAACATGTATGTGCAGTGCCCAGAGTTCAGAAGAAAGCATCAGATTCCCTGGAACTGGTTGTGAGCCGTCATGTGGGTGCTGGGAACTGAACCGGGTCCTAACCAGTGAGCATCTCGCCAGCACTGACGTCTCCCATCTCTTGTTTGTTTCTCTGGTGCTGAGGATTGAATCCAGGGCTTCATGAATGCAGACAAACCTGAGGCATATCCACAAAGAATATTTAGAATAAATTGTCAAATATGCCGGGCAGTGGTGGAGCACACCTTTAATCCCAGCACTAAGGAGGCAGAGGCAGGTGGATCTCTGTGAGTTCCAGGCCAGCCTTGTCTACAAAGCAAGTTCCAGAACAGCCAGGCAACACAGAGAAACCCTGTCTAAAAAGCAATGCCAAAAATGTCAGCCACCCAGATAATTCAGACTCATTAACACTGCTAACATCAGTCTTGTAATTTCTGGGAAGGATGTGCTTCTAATAGGTATGTCAAGAATCAAATTCCTCTCCAAACCCCCCCCCCCCCAAAATTATCTTGTTGGGGTTTCAGTTGAATGCTATTTCCTTGTACTTTATTGGAGCAGATCCTGCATTTAGACATTTGAAGAACATCTTCACATGTAGAAAACTATTACCTCCAAGTAGAAACCAGTCAACTGGGAAAGTGATGGTAGAGGGCAAAGGAGCTGGAAACTAAGGATGGCAGACCGTAGCTTTAATATTGTTCTCAGGAGGCTGAGGCAAGAGATTGCCAGGAGCTTGAGGTCAGTCTGGGCAACATTGAAAGACTTTGTCTCAGAAATAAAAAAAGCCACACATGTTAGTCCAAGGGATTTGACCTGTTAAAAAGTAAAGGGGCCGGGAGGAAGTTTTCTAGTGATTGTTAATAATTTGGGTCCTGAGCTTTTTTTTTTTTTAATATTTTATTTATTATGCATACAATATTCTGTCTGTGTGTATGCCTGCAGGCCAGAAGAGGGCAGCAGACCTCATTACAGATGGTTGTGAGCCACCATGTGGTTGCCAGAAATTGAACTCAGGACCTTTGGAAGAGCAGGCAATGCTCTTAACCACTGAGCCATCTCTCCAGCCCCCAGGGTCCTGAGCTCTTAAAGGAGGTTCTGAGTTCCTGTGTGTGTGAGCGTCAGGATGCCAGTCTTTTACAGGTGTGATCAGGTCATCTTGATTGAGGTGGTCTTCTACTGATGATGTGGAACCATCGCAGGCTGTTCAGATGGCCTCGGCTGCCTGTTTCCTTCCAGAGTCCTGATGGAAGTGGTGGTTGTGATTCCTTCCAAAGCTTAAATCAGAGAGAGCCACACTCATCTTGGATTCTAGCACTTAAGAGGCAGAGGCAGGCCAAACTCTTGAGTTCAAGGACAGCCAAGGCTACATAGTGAGCCCCTGCCTCAAAGTAACCCTTTCCTTCTCCAACCAGAGCAACAACAAACCTGATGGTTCTGCTTGAAGCCCTAGTATTCCTGAGGCAAGGGAAGGAGGGTCACATGCCAGCAGCCTGTGTACATTGAGAATTCCAGGTCAGCCAAGGGTTACCTGTCTCAAAACATAACACACAGAAGCAAGAACCAACACCCCACTAAAGTGTTAGGTGCATATTGTAAGGGAGAAAAGCCTTAAATAGTTCAGAAAAGAGCGCTCACACGTTAACCAGTTCTCCTAACTACCAAGAGGCCTCCTAGTATTCCTCTAGGAATAGAACAGTGCCAGACATAAGAAGAAATTTAAAATATTCTCTACCATTCTGTACTTAACTATCCTCCCCTGTTTTCTTTTTCTTCTCTCTTCCTCTCTTTTCTCCTCCCTCCTTCCCTTAAGTTTAGGGCTCTCTACATAGCTCTGGCTGTCCTGGAACTCACTATGTAGACCTGGCTGCTGCCCCCACACTCACTAGAGCTCCAGCTGCCTCTGCTTCTCTTCTCCCCAGTTGCTGGAATTAAAGGCATGCATCACTATGCCGGCTCAGTCCCCCCCCCCCCCCCCCCCCGACAGGGTTTCTCTGGCTTTGGAGCTTGTCCTGGAACTAGCTCTGTAGACCAGGCTGGTCTCGAACTCACAGAGATCCACCTGTCTCTGCCTCCCGAGTGCTGGGATTAAAGGCGTGTGCCACCGTCGCCTGGCTCCGGCTCAGTTTTTTTTTTTTTTTTTTTTTTTTTTTTTTTTGGTTTTTTCGAGACAGGGTTTCTCTGTGGCTTTGGAGCCTGTCCTGGAGCTAGCTCTTGTAGACCAGGCTGGTCTCGAACTCACAGAGATCCGCCTGCCTCTGCCTCCCGAGTGCTGGGGTTAAAGGCGTGCGCCACCATCGCCCGGCTTTCAGTTTTTTGAAATACAAACCATAAACAATGAAAAGAGATAATAACAAAAAATAAACCAGGAAAATGTAGCTGAAATTAGGGTTATTCTGACAGTGCTTATGTACAGTTTTAAAGGACATAATTGATACAGAGGGATAGTAGTGTCTTTGAAGATGGTGTTGTAATACATGCTAAGAATTTTGAGACGTAAAGCAAAAACAAAAAAAAAAAACGGAGACAGCAAACCAATTACTTACTTTTTAAAAAGATTTGTTTATGTGTATGGGTGTTTTGCCTGCATGTATGTCTCTGCAACACATGTTGTGCCCAGGGAGGCCAGAAAAGGGTGTCAGATGCTCTTATCTGGAGTGTGGGTGCTTGACCATACTTGGTCTTCTTAACTGCTGAGCCATCTCTCCAGCTTCTCGTGGGCTCTTGTTTGTTTTTTGAGACAAGGTTTCTCTGTTTATATAGCCTTGGCTGTCCTGGAACTTGCTCTGTAGACCAGGCTGGCCTCAAACTCAAAGAAATCCACTTGCCTCTGCCTCCTCAATCCTGATATTAAAGGTGTGCACCTCTGCCACCTGACTTTCTGGCTTTTGTTACCTCTTTATTTCCTTGGGCCTACCCCTTTCTTTCTTACCGGGGTTCAGCTAGTCTTTGGACTATATAAACTTGTGTCAGTGGGATTCCTGTAACTAGTGAAGGACTGTGTCTCTTTTCATAGCCTGTAAGACCTACCCCTACTACCCAACCAAGCTGGTCTTAAAATTATGATGTAGCTAAAGATGGTCTTGAATTCCTGTTTCTTCTTCTGGGTTTTTGGGGTTACAAATTGGGAGTTATTATACTTGTCTGTACAGTGCTGGGGAGTTTGGTTTCAGTATACCCAAAGTCGTGTGTATTGAAAAGAAGAGTGCTGGTCATGCTCACTGACACATGTAGTCTTAGCATTTAGGAATTTGATCTCTGGAACTCATGTAAAAGCTAGATGTGTAAAGAGTTAGATGCATAAAAGTGGGCATGTAACTTCAGTACTCTCACTGCAAGATGGAAAATAAAGAAATGCCTGGAAGGTTTTGGGCCAGCTACTGGAGTCCGCTGTACAGTTGAGAAACCAGAGAGGTCCTGACCTAGGAGGTGGGAGGAGGTGGCTCACCAACCGGTTCATTACCTGCTGGGCCATTTTGTTGGCCCCACCGTGCCCAGTTCAGTCCTGTTTTATACTTGATCTTAGCCAAAGGCAGGGAAGTGATTGATCCTGTTGATTTTATATCTCATGATCGTGAAACATGAATCTGGACATGAGATTACACGGTGCTCAGCAAGTGATGCTCCCCTGATTGGGTCTCTAGCCCAGCTCTGGTCGTGGCAGGTTTAGATAACTGTGAGTAAAGCCCTGGTTCCTGGTCATCAACAGTTTTAATTTTTCTGGCTAGTAGAGATGGCTCATCAAGTCATTTACATACAAACTTAGTGACCTCAGTCTGACCCCTGGAGCTGTGTAAACGTAGAAGAGAATTGTTTCCCGAGTTTTCTGACCTCTGCACATGCACATGCACCACACATGCAATAATAAATGCATATTTAAAGTGACTTTACTTTTTCAGTTGGGAAGGTTTAGAGTTTCTCAGTTAATTTTGATAACGCATTCTAACAGGATAAGTTGTAGTTGATGGCATAGTAAATCAGATCTTTGGGTTCTGTCATTTGTGGAAGGAACTAAGGAGAGGAAACAGATGTGTAGATGTACAGCTCTTTTAACCTCCTCCATGGTGAAATTACATAAACTTTTCTATACTTAAGGTTATTTTGACAAGATCTAAGGGGATGCATTATATTGAGAGCTCTTTGGAATGTGAAATTGTATTCCTTTCTTACAGATATTGAAGCACAGATTCGAGAAATTCAAGGCAAGAAGGCAGCTCTTGATGAAGCCCAAGGAGTGGGCCTTGATTCCACAGGTTATTATGACCAAGAAATTTATGGCGGAAGCGATAGCAGATTTGCTGGATATGTGACATCAATTGCTGCAACTGAACTTGAAGATGTAAGTTGTAAGAGGCAAGGTTTTTTTTTTTTTTTTTTTTGTTTTTTTAGTTAAATATAGGGGATTTTTCTGTTTGAGTTGCATGGTCAAAAGAAAAGCTATGTAGAATTTACTGATTGAGTCTGGTTTGTGTTGCTCACATGCTCATGTGAGATCCATCCTTTGAAGGATGGCAGCCTACCAGGGGCCATACACTTAACCCCCTCTCCCCCGTCATCAGCTGTCAATAGCTCCTCAGCTAGGGGCTGGAGGTGATGCACTGCGTGTTACTGGCTTGACCATGTGCGGGCAGCCACAGCTGCTGAGTTGATGGATTCGGCAGTCGTCTTGTACAGAAGACACTGCTTCGCTCCCATCCTCCCCACCTGGCTTAAAGCTTGCCTTCCCTTTCTGACATAGTTCCTGAACCTTGATGAGCAAAGTCTTTTTGTGGAAATTCTACATAACTTTTCTTTTGACCATCTCAAACATTCAAATTTATTGAAATGGCTATTTAATCAGTTATTACATAGTTGCAGTTAGACAAAATTTATACAGATTATCAAGCTTGTTGATGATTTTTTTTTTTTTTGAGACAGGATCTCACTTTATAACCTTAGATGACTTCCAACTTACCATATAGATGATTGGTCTCATTCATAGAGATCCACCTGGGATTGATGTGTGGCCCCACCCCATTCCTGGCTCAGACTGGTTATTTTTATAAAATTCAAACCACATCTTTTGTCACTGACACTTTGTCCCCTTTGTAGAAAGGTGTTTATGTGATTGTCCCTAAGATGAGGTTCTAGAAGCTGGTCGGAGACTAGTGTTTGCAGATGGCATCCCTACCCTCTATGTCCATGTGCATGTGTGTGTTCTGAGACAGGGTCTGGTATGTTAGCTCATCCCTACCCTCTGTCCATGTACATGTGTGTGTTCTGAGACGGGGTCTGATATGTTAGCTCATCCCTACCCTCTGTCCATGTGCATGTGTGTGTTCTGAGACGGGGTCTGGTATGTTAGCTCATCCCTACCCTCTGTCCATGTACATGTGTGTGTTCTGAGACGGGGTCTGATATGTTAGCTCATCCCTACCCTCTGTGTGCATGTGTGTGTTCTGAGACGGGGTCTGGTATGTTAGCTCATCCCTACCCTCTGTCCATGTACATGTGTGTGTTCTGAGACGGGGTCTGATATGTTAGCTCATCCCTACCCTCTGTGTGCGTGTGTGTGTTCTGAGACGGGGTCTGATATGTTAGCTCATCCCTACCCTCTGTGTGCATGTGTGTGTTCTGAGACGGGGTCTGATATGTTAGCTCATCCCTACCCTCTGTCCATGTACATGTGTGTGTTCTGAGACGGGGTCTGATATGTTAGCTCATCCCTACCCTCTGTGTGCATGTGTGTGTTCTGAGACGGGGTCTGGTATGTTAGCTCATCCCTACCCTCTGTGTACATGTGTGTGTTCTGAGATGGGGGTCTGATAGGTTAGTTCACGCTGCCCTTAAACTTGGAATTGTCCTGCTTCTGCCTGAACCAATTGCTAGGCTTAGGAACTAAGTGTTGGCCCAAGCACTAACTACGTTCTCTTACCTAGGATACAGTGATGGCTGTGTGTTCTAGAAGTTAGGGAGCAAGTCACTTCTTTTTTTTTTTTTTTTTTTTTTGGTTTTGTTTTTTGAGACAGGGTTTCACATCTGGCTGTCCTGGAACTTACTTTGTAGACCAGACTGGCCTTAAGCTCACAGGGGTCCGCCATGTCTGCTGGGATTAAGGTGTGCACCACCACTGCCTGGCTGTGGCACACGTCTCACACTAGAAGGAGCCGTTTATATTGCATGTAGACATACTGTAAAGGAAGTCAGTGCATTTGATGGCAGTCGCTGTTGACTGGTGGTTAAATAGCTGAGGAGCTGACAGTCTGCCTGTGGCAGTCGCCATACGGCAGATGTCGTCCTGGTAGTGCTCTGTCTGACGTGTTTGTGACTTTGTGATTGCAGGATGACGATGACTACTCATCCTCGACCAGTCTGCTCGGTCAGAAGAAGCCTGGGTACCATGCCCCCGTGGCACTGCTTAACGATATACCGCAGTCGACAGAGCAGGTGAGTTGAAGGGAGTGAGTGTCCGTGGAAGCACATGGCTGACTAGGGAGCCAGCAGTGACTGTTTTGTAGAGGTGATCCTCACAGGAAGCGCTGACCAGCCACAGGCACTTGTTTCTTTCCTTCACTTTTTTAATTTTAATTAAATCACTTTATTTATTTATTTGGGTTTTTGAGACAGGGTTTCTCTGTGCCTTTGGAGCCTCTCTTGGAACTAGCTCTGTAGACCAGGCTGGTTTTGAATTCAGAGGCCTGCCTCTGCCTCCCGAGTGCTAGGATTAAAGGCGTGTGTCATCACTGCCTGGCTTTGTTTTTTTATTTTTATGTCCATTGGTGTTTGAGGGAGTCGGATCCACTGGATCTTGGACCCAGCTTACAGTTGTGAGCTGCCATGTGGGTGCTGGGGATTGAACCAGAGTCCTGGAAGAGCAGCTAACGTAATCGCTTGAGCTATCTCTCCAGCCTCCACACTTTTTTCTTAAGCAGTGGTTTGTTTATTTGATGTGTCTGGGAGGTGTTGGTTATATAATAGAGTGGGTATTAAATGAGCATCCTTTTTTCCAGTACGATCCATTTGCTGAACATCGTCCTCCGAAGATTGCAGACCGGGAAGATGAGTACAAAAAGCACAGGCGGACCATGATAATTTCCCCAGAGCGTCTTGATCCTTTTGCAGATGGTAATTCTTTCCCACTTTTCCATAAGTATTCAGAAATTTATTTTCATTAAGTTGTCTTTAGCCCTTTGATTTTTTTTGGCATGCTTATGAATTTGCTTTTCGTTTTTAAAGACCCCCTTATAGATTTGTATAGATTTGGTTGAAGTCACAGATGCCATATTCTTCATCTTTATAATGCAAGTTTTCTTTCCAGGTAGAAGGACAAGAAAATAATGAGCCAATGCCATAGAAACGCAAAGGGTTAAAGGTTTTTCTTTTACTTTTGTTTTGGGTACTCTTGGTATACTTTGAACAAATGTATTTTTCTGCTCAAAATACTTTCAAATTATTGCAAGTTTTCATTCCAAATTCTATAGCTTTGGATTGTTACTTTTGAGAATCTGTTTCTCACACTAGAGTCCCCTCATTGTTATAGCTTAGTAAAAATGCACCTACTTTGCTCTATGCAAGTTATATACAAAGACTTTGGTGTTTCTGTAGTTGGAGTCTGTTGTGCTAATTGTAGTGTGCAAGGGGCATAGTGAACCTGATGGAAGCTTTCCTCGGGTGAGTGAGTCCTACCATCCAAACTAAGTGCCTGTTTGTAAAAATAGATTCTGCTGCAGGTTTACAAATTAGATTTTTCAGCCTGCATGAATTAATAGGGATATTCTTTTCTTTACTTGCATAATTGTAATTGATTTAAACATGTATGTCAGAATTCACAGGCCCATACTAACTGTCCTTAATTTCTCTCCTACAGCAGTACTGCTATATGCCAGTCCTGTCTGCATTCTTAAGGGTGCAGCTCAACACATCCTCTCTAGATTATGGTGAAAAAGTATTCCAAAGGAAGTCTTATCAGAGTTAGTGTCAGAAAGAATGACACTACCAATTGGGCATGATCGTCAGCATAGGAGATGTCTTAGCATTTTATTATTTTGTCCTAAATTTTAATGCTATACTACTTGTATAGCTAATTATCACATTTCTGAAGCATAGTGTGCCTTTGTTGATCTTGCTATATACTGTTTGGGCTTCTTTAAGATATTTTGCAGTTTGAAAAGCAAATACTGAAACTTACCAAGAGACTAACACATCTCTTTGTACACCACTTGTCTTTGTGTTCATTGTAATAACTGGTAGAAATAATATATCTGAAGTAGTATGTTTCCAGTTGTAATTGTACTTTTTAAGAAATAGAATTATATTTTGGGTCAAGAAAAATAATCTTTAAAAAGCACGAAGCCCTTTTTAGTAATGTGACTTGAGTAAGATTGTAGGTATATTAGATTTTCTCAGTTACTACTGTTTAGATCACTGTATGGAGAACTTATGTAGTCAGTTACTGCAGTCAGGATTTTAACAGCTTGCAACAGGTAATGTTTTGAATATAAATATCTTTCCAAAGTGTTACTAATGGTAAAGAGATAATTTTCTAGGCTTCTATTCTGCTGCTTGAAGTCAGAACTGCTGATGGAGACAAAGGCACGAAAGTGTACGTATTCCGGATTAGCAACCCAGGAACCCATCACTTCTGAAGACTAAACTGTGCTGTCATTTTGCTTTATCTATGCATTAAAATAATTGTTTTAAACTGCTGTAGATATGTTTGTGTTCAAACAGGTTAAATTGATCAGCAAACTCAATAAAAAGTAAGATGTATAATTATCAAAGTTTTCCACCAAAAAATAAATTAAATGATTATGGAATAACGTAATATTAGAGCAGGGCAGAGAAATCAGCTGACCCTAATGCCTTTTATTTATTGTGCTCTTTCCTGTTGCTGTTCTTTTCTGCAGGAGGGAAGACCCCTGACCCTAAAATGAATGCCAGAACTTACATGGATGTTATGCGGGAACAGCATTTGACTAAGGAAGAGGTATGTAATGGTAGTGAGATGATGTAAGAAAACTTAAAAGAATTTTATATTTTAGTTTTTATTGTTCATAGCAATTTTTGTTTTCTTTTTGAGACAGGGTTTCTCTGTATAGCCCTTGGCTATATTAGAACTCGCCCTGTAGATCAGGCTGGTCTTGAACTCACAGAAATTTGCCTGCCTTGACCTCCTGAGTGCTGAGTTTTAAAAGTGTGTGCTACCGGCAAGCATTTTTTTTAGGGGATGGGGTTGATGCGGAGATCCACCTAGCCTACTTTGGCCTCCTACAAGCTAGAGTGCTGGGATTGAAGGCGTGTGTAACCATTGCCAGGCATTTATTTTTTAAAGATGGTTTTGTGTAGCCCTGGCTGGCCTAAAACTCGGATCTGGCTGCTTCTGGCTTTAAAGTGATGGCAAGGTGCCAACAAGCATGATTGAACTGTAGTATTCAGTTGTAAAAATTAAGTACATAATTATTCCAGAATTGTATCACCTTTAAAACTTTATGTTTTGATTTATTGGGTCTGTTTGGTCTGTAGGTGCAAGCCTGTGGAGGAATGTTATCAGACCTCAGGAATCTAGTGGTCACATTAGTTCTTAATCCTTGCTGCAGATTTGGTTTGATTGTAGGTGGAGAATTCTGAGTAATTCTTTTGGCTTACAGGGATAATTCTTTGTTAGCACAGATGCAGTGCTAGGAAGCCAAACCTCAGCTGTTTATTCGTAGTTTTTGTTTTGGTTACATTTATTTGTGTATGTTCCTGCCATGGTATATGCCATGGCATGCCTGTGGAGGCCAGAGGACAACAGGAGTCAGTTCTGTCTACCAAGTGAGTCCCAGGAACTAAATGTAGGCAACAGGCGTGGTGACAATTGCTTTCACCAACTGAGCCATTTTGCTGTTCTGGTCCTGGTCTTTTGATTGTTCTTTGAAGTAGGGTCTTTTTCTGGCCCAGTCTAACCTAGAACTCATTCTGTAGCTCCACAGTCACAGGCTGGTCTCTAACTCACTGGTATCCTGCCTCAGCTTCCTGAGGATTAAAGGATTAAGTAAAGTTTGTTAGATGAATTAAAAGAGAATTGGAATCTTATTTTAAGATGAAAGCCTAAATTAAATGTATTTTTTATGACACTTAAGTTTTATTTTTACTTTTCTTGTTCCTTTTTGGTTTTGAGATGTCTTGCTATGTATTTCTGGCTGGCATGGAACGCACTCATTGATCTTGAATCAAAGCAGTATTACCGCCTTAGACTGTGGGTCACAGGCATGTGCCACTGCCCTGACTTATTTTGTGTCAGTGAGTTTTAAAAACTTTGAATTGCATATTTTCAATTCTCTGCTGTTGAGTGGAGACTAGAGATTGTACTTTACAGTAAGATCTGTTTCACTAGCTTCAAACTTAGGCTGTTAAACCTCTAGAGTTGCTTATATGCTGTTTAGAAAGAAGACGATGCTGTAGAACTACAGGTGCATAATAGCAGAGAGAAGGAACAGGCCAGGACTAGGGACAGAAAATAAAGAGTGGCAATATTAAATAGCTCACTCAGTAGACATGAGTATACTAGGGCATAAAAGCTTAAAGAATTTTTCTCCTTCCCCTTTTTCTGATGCTGGGCATTCAACAGGGTTGCATAAGCTACCCGTAAGTTCCTTCCATCTGTGAAGTGATGTGAAAGATAAGTCTTCTGCTCTTTAATGCTTTTCAGAGAGAAATTAGGCAACAACTAGCAGAAAAAGCTAAAGCTGGGGAGCTTAAAGTCGTGAACGGAGCAGCAGCCTCCCAGCCCCCCTCAAAACGAAAACGGCGCTGGGATCAAACAGCTGACCAGACTCCTGGTGCCACTCCCAAAAAGCTGTCAAGTTGGGATCAGGCAGAGGTAACATTTTATTTTTACTGCTATTTTTATATGTTTCTCTATGGAGTTTGTATTGGGTTTCTGAAACAAGTTACCATTGACTAGGTAGCTCAAGTGCAGTATTTCCTCATTCATGTGGCTCAGAGTCCAGATCTTACCAGCTATCAGGGGGCTGTCTGGTGAGAACACTTCTCACTGTTTTCTCATAGCTCTTTTTAGTCAGCCTTCTTACAGGGTTCTGTTTTCTTATTCCTTTTGACCTCATTTGACCTTGAATACCCCCAGTCTCCAAATGTGACTAGTCACATCAGGGTTACAGCCTTAATATACCTGAATGGGGTTGTTGTTCATCCGTCTGCTGAGGAGTGGTTTGTTGTTGTTCTTTCAGTGGAATGTCTCTCTCTCCTTCCTTCCTCATTCATTCATTCATTCATTCGAGACAAGGTTTTGCCTTGTAGCCCTGGCCAGTCTGGAACTTGTTATATTGGTTAGGATAGCATCAAACTCTGAGATTGACCCGCCAAATGCTGGGGTTAAAGGTGTGTATCATGCACCACACAGGGATGGAATAATAATTTTTTAGCATATTGTATGTTTAATATTGGAGGTTGAGTACAATATTGTAGTCTTCCTTATTTTCTTCTTGGATAGGCCTTTGTCCACAGTTGGTAATTGGGTAACACCATTATTTTCTTGGCTAGCTTATACTCTGTTGATCTCTCTCTCTCTCTCTCTCTCTCTCTCTCTCTCTCTCTCTCTCTCTCTCTCTCTCTCTCTCTCTCTACCTCTCTACTGAAAGTTTCTGTCATGCATGGTCCCGGAGCCATTAAGTCCCAAAGAAACACACAGAGGTCTACAATAATTATAAACTGTTGGGCCTAGTAGCTCAGGCTTCTTATTAACTCTTACATCCTACATTAACCCATAATTCTTGTTTGTGTTAGCCACGTGGCTTTGTACCCTTTATCAGTGAGTCATTCTCATCTTGCTTCCTCTGTGTCTGGCTTCCTCTTTGACAACTGCCAACTGAGTCTTTACTCTTCCCAGAATTCTCCTGTTCTGGTTGTCCCACCTATACTTCCTGCCTGGCTACTAGCCAATCAGTATTTTATTACTAAAAGAATACAACTGACAAATCTTTACAAAGTACAAGACCATTGTCCCTCAGCACTCCCCCCCCTTTTTCTTTCAAAACAAGAACTCTGAATAATCTTCTTTGTTTAGCTTTCTTCCTGACCATTAGCCATAACAACTTGTAACCAACACTAAACAAAGAAACATCTATAATCCATTTTTGGGGGAATGCAGGTGTAGTTTTCCAGGCTATTTCCTGCTGATTGGGGGGTGCTGATAATCTTATGGGGATCTAAAGAAAATTTATAATTATCAAGTCATGACTGGAATATTGTGTGAGGCTTGATGATCTCAGGCAGCAGTTTTGAGGCTGTTCTGGATGTAGAACTCAGACATCTGGGCCATCCACTTCCACCGGAGATTTCTCAGGGGTTTTTCCTTGATCAAACCTGATTTTCCTTAACCCAGAATAAATCCACAGCCTCCCATTTCCTCTGGAAACAAAAGCAAAACCTCTTCTACAAAGTAACATATCTTTTGACATAAATTTTGAAGTCAAGGTATTTTCAAAATACATATGTTGGATTAATCCAGCAGCATTTATAATCAAATGTCTTTTAGCAGCTGTTGCTCCTTCCTCAGCAGTCAAACAATTCAAAGACAGCACAATAATATACAGTATCCAGATTCTCTGTGTATTTTCCATCTTTATGTGGCTTTATTTTAAACTCTTATTTATTTTTATTTTGAATTTTTTTTTTTTTTTTGGTTTTTCGAGACAGGGTTTCTCTGTAGCTTTGGTGCCTGTCCTGGAACTAGCTCTTGTAGACCAGGCTGGCCTCGAACTCCCAGAGATCCGCCTGCCTCTGCCTCCCGAGTGCTGGGATTAAAGGCGTGCGCCACCACCGCCCGGCGATGTTTTTTTTGAGACAAGGTTTCTCTGTGTATCTCTGGCTGTCCTGGAACTCATTCTGTAGACCAGGCTGTCCTTGAACTCACAGATCTACCTGCTTCTGCCTCTCAAGTTCTGGGATTAAAGGTATGTGCGTGCCCCCCACCCCCTTTTGGTTTTCTGAGATTTTTTTTTCCTGTGTAGCCCTGGCTGTCCTGGAACTCCTGTAGACCAGGCTGGCCTTGAATTCCCAAGAGATGTGCCTGCCTCTGTCTTTTGAGTGTTGGGGTTAAGGGCATGTGTCACCACTGCGGGGCTTGAACATATTTGCAAAAATATATGTAACAGAATTGACCATTTTAACCATTTTAAAGCTTATGTTCAGTGGATTAAGTTTTGTTGTGTAGCTGTCAGTCACCAGCACTTTCCAGACAGAAACCTGATCTTTCAGTGTTGCATCTTGGTCCTTTTCCCACACAGGATTCTCCCGTCTGTTTTCTTCATGTTACCGTCGGCAAGCATGCTTTACCAGTCCTTGTCCTAAAAATAAACTTGTAGAGAAACCGTTCAGTGACCGTCAGATACCATCACTTTGTCTTCACTCTGAGTGCTTTCAGTGAATTGTCTGTCCTTGTGGTCCCCTCCTGTTTCATAGTCTCCTGACCTTGATCACATTAGTTAACTAGCTTATTAGTAGGCTCAAGCCTCTTCTCTTAGATTCTGAACTTGAGTGTCTTTTCGGTCTCTGCTCACTGGTTGCTGTTTCTTGTTCGTGTTTGCCTGATCCTCGTTACCAGAAAGAACATTGGCTGCATTAATGATCAGTCTCTGTAGTGCTTCTGCTTAGGCTCTCTTCCTAGTGCACCACTGCTGCTGCTTCTGCAGGATGCATGTGGAGTCCTAGTGCACCACTGCTGCTGCTTCTGCAGGGTGGGTGTTGGATCCTCTGCAGCTGGAGTTATAGTTGTGAGCCCCCCACTTCAGCTCTGGGCACTGAACTTTTCTTAAAGACAAGGTTTCACTGTGTATCCCTTTCTAGCCTTGAGCTAGCTGTTTAGACCAACTTGGCGTCAGACTCAGATTCTTCTCTTGCTTCCTGAGTGCTGAGATTAAAGTCTTGTGCCATCATGCGCACCCAGAGCTAAGTTTTTTTTTTTAAACTTTTTATTTATTATGTATACAATATTCTGTCTGTGTGTATGCCTGCAGGCCAGAAGAGGGCACCAAACCTCATTACAGATGGTTGTGAGCTACCATGTGGTTACTGGGAATTGAACTCAGGACCTTTGGAAGAGCAGACAATGCTCTTAACCTCTGAGCCATCTCTCCAGCCCCCAGAGCTAACTTTTAAAAGCCAAGATAAACTTGTTTTACTTAGCACAGCTCAGCTGTGTGCTTATAATAATTGGATAGAAGAGTAAATTTTTTAAAAGCTTTATTTAATTTAGTGGCATACATGTCTGTGAGTGCACACCACATGTGTGCAAGTTCTGTGAGACCAGGAGAAGCTGTCGGATCCATTGGGATTGGAGTGACAGGTTATGAGCCCCTCTGTGAATATGCTCAGGTTCTCTGTGAAAGCAGCTAAACATGCTTTGTTTTGCTTCTTTTTGCTTTTTTTATGTACAAGTTTTTTTAATAATATAAGTAGTTTTTTTAATAATAAAAATAATTTTTTGAAAGAACAATATAAAAGTAAAAGAACAATGGCAAATAAATAGGTAGAGTATATAAATGAAACTTCATTGACTCAGGGTTTACAATATCCAGAAGAGATAGCTGGAGTAGTCTGAATAAGAGAACAAAAAGGTAACATCATCGATCAAGAGCACACCAGCAGATACCAGCTGGGGAAAGTGAGGCATTTAGCTCAGTTCTTTGGGTAGCTTTTCCTCCATGGATGGCTTTTCTTCCCCGCTGTTGTGTGGGCATGTTTATCATGTGTAAACCCCAGGTGACATCTGCTAGACACAGTTCACCTTTCTCAGGAACAGCTTTTACTCTTGGACTCTTGTGCTCTTCTTCCTTCTTCCGGTTGTAAGCGGGGAGTCTGCTCCACCCAGGAAGTGTGTCTTGGAAACAGTTTGACAAGCATGCTTGGGTCTGAATGAGGTTTAACAAACTTAGGCAGCACTTGGCAAATCACCTGTACAATATCTGTCACAAAAGTTGACAATCCTGAATGTTTGCTTTTCCTAGTGATTTATTTATTTATTTATTTATTTTTATGAGTGTTGGTGCTTTGTCTGCTTGTATGTCTGTGTGAGGGTGTTTGTTAAATCCCCTGGAACTAGAGTTAAAGACATTAGTTGTGAGCTGCCATGTATGCTGGGAATTGAAACCTGTGTTCGTTGGAAGAGCAGTCAGTGCTGAGCCATCTTGCAGTTCTGTGTTTTATGGCTTTATCTCAGGCTTTTCATCATCCCAAATGAAAGCTGTACATTGGTTTTAATCGTAAGCATTTGTAAGACAGTAAGCAGAATGATAGTCTAATTTTTAACAGAGTATAGGAAACAAAAGATGCGTTTATTTGGGTTTTGTTAGAAAAATTTTTTAGTTATTTTTTTAAGGTATAAAGGTATGTGAAATAAGATTTTTTTGCTTTGTTAAGACCCCTGGACATACCCCTTCTTTAAGATGGGATGAGACACCAGGTCGTGCAAAAGGAAGTGAAACTCCTGGAGCAACCCCAGGTTCAAAAATATGGGATCCTACACCTAGTCACACACCTGCGGGAGCTGCTACTCCTGGACGAGGCGATACCCCAGGCCATGCAACCCCAGGCCACGGTGGTGCAACTTCCAGTGCTCGTAAGAACAGATGGGATGAGACCCCCAAAACAGAAAGAGGTGGGTACCTTTAATGGCGTGTAGACAAGTCTTTGGATGAAGTGTTGACTTGAGTATTGTGTTTCAGGCTGAGGCCTGTACTTTCTAGAATAAATATAAATACTGTATATAAATTTCTATGTAACTAGCCAGCTCCTGCAGAGGTGGAGCAGACTGACTCTTGAGAAGTTGGAACCCACTGAGGCTGTGTGTCTTTTCTATTACTGTTTGTCTCAGTACTCAAGCATAAACACATACAGTAGGTAAATTTTTTCTTACTTAATAAGCTTCCAGCTTCGGGCTGGTGACATTGCTCAGTGGGAGAGGAGCTTACACTAACCAAGCCTGAGGACAGCGATTTGCTCCCTGGGGCCCATGTGCTAGAAGGAAAGCCCCAGCTCCACAGTAACCTTGGACCTCCGTATGCGCATCATGGTCTGTGCTCCTCAGCATACACAGTAAATAAGAACTCAGCAAATGGAGAGTCCAGTTCTTTCCCCCCTTTATGAAGAGGCTGGGGATTTTAGGAAGAAGCATAGAAGATAAATTTTATATTTTAAAAAAATAGAAGGAAGATAATTTTATGCTTTGTTTTTTTAACTTTAAAAATGTTTTGGAAACCATATCACTAGCCTTCAACTGATGAGTCTCTTGCCTCAGCCTCTTCTATGTGTGTTTAAATACACCAGCTTTAATTTTTTTTAAGATTTATTTATTATGTATACAGTATTCTGCCTACATATATCCTATAGGCCAGTAGGGGGCATTAGATCTCATTACAAATGGTTGTGGGAATCAATCATGTGGTTGCTGGGAATTGAACTCAGGACCTCTGGAAGAGCAGTCAGTGCTCTTAACCTCTGAGCCACCTCTATGCCCTTAATTTTTTTTTTTAAGTACACAATTTAGTGACTTTAAACATACTCATAGTATTGCACAACTATGATTATAACACATTTCTGAATCTTTTTTCAGTGACCCAAACAGAAACCGCACGTCTCTTTCTCTACCACCGTCTGACTCCTGCTAGCCTCTGTTTTATGTGCTGTCTCAGAAATTTGCCTAAATTGAGTATTGGCTGTATAGTGAATAACCTGACTCAAGATAAACAGTGGATGGCTCTACATAGTGATTGTGTAGATGAAAAAATTTGCTCTTTTGTTTCTTAGTAGTTGCTGTGTGTGCCTTTGTAGTCAGTGGAAAGTTTCAGAAACCTAAAAATACTGAACAAAACTTTTAGGTATATCTTGTTTTTAGATTATGTTCCTTTTGAACGTAATTATACTGAATGTGGGGGAAACAGTATTTTGGTGGTTAGTTGTGTGATCTTACTGGCTCTTTGTATTTGCAGATACTCCTGGGCATGGAAGTGGATGGGCTGAGACGCCTCGAACAGATCGAGGTGGAGACTCTATCGGTGAGACACCAACTCCTGGAGCAAGCAAAAGAAAGTCTCGTTGGGATGAAACGCCAGCTAGTCAGATGGGTGGAAGCACTCCTGTTCTGACTCCAGGAAAGACACCAATTGGCACGCCAGCCATGAACATGGCTACCCCCACGCCAGGTAAAACTCTTACTGGAAATAAGATCTTTCTTTTGTAACTTTTTTTTTTTCTGCTTTTTCTGGATTGCCTTTAATGCTAGCTTTTCTACTAAGAATAAGAATATAAAAATGGCCAGGCTGTGGTGGAGCATGCCCTTAACCTCAGCACTTAGAAGGTGGAGGCAGGTGGGTCTCTGTGAGTTGGAGGCCAGCCTGGTCTACAGAACGAGTTCCAGGACAGGCTCCAAAGCTACACAGAGAACCCTGTCTCAAAATCAAAAAGAAAAACAAATAATTAAAAGTGATCAAGTCTGGCACTGTGGCTCACTAAGAATTTTGCTGTTTGGATAGGTCACATAATGAGCATGACTCCTGAGCAGCTTCAGGCGTGGCGGTGGGAGAGAGAGATCGATGAGCGGAACCGCCCACTCTCCGATGAAGAGTTAGATGCTATGTTTCCCGAAGGATACAAGGTACTAGCGACAAGTATACAATAAATGTGTGTTATTTAGGGTATGAGTTGTAAGCATTTGGTTAAAAAAAATTGCCTAGCAAATTGCCCAAGTTTACTACTAGTCAATTCCTCCCTCCCTCCCTCCCTCCCTCCCTCCCTCCCTCCCTCCCTCCCTCCCTCCCTCCCTCCCTCCCTCCCTTTCTTCTGGTACTACTAAGTATATTTCAGTTGCAAAAGTAATGGAAAGGGGGCTGGAGAGATGGCTCAGAGGTTAAGAGCATTGCCTGCTCTTCCAAAGGTCCTGAGTTCAATTTCTGGCAACCACATGGTGGCTCACAACCATCTGTAATGAGGTCTGGTGCCCTCTTCTGGCCTGCAGACACACGTGTAGACAGAATATTGTATACATTAAAAAAAAAAAAGTAATGGAAAACGAGTATCATGGAGCTTTTATTATTTCGCCACCTGTGGAGGTGCCTACCTTTAATTCTAGTGATTGATGGGAGTTAGAGGCAGGTGGATCTCTTGACTTTGAAGCCAGTCTTGTTTATATAACAGGTTGCAAGGTTAAGACCCTGTCTTAACCTCCGTCCCCCCCCCAAAAAACAAAAAAACCAAACACCCTTTTATTTTGTGGGCTGGAGAAGTGGCTCAGTGATTAAGAGCATATACTGCTCTTTTTGGGGGACTGGAGTTCATTTCCCAGCACCCACCAGTTAATCTATGAGAACCCAGTGCTTTCTGTTGGCCTTCTCGGGCACTGTACTTAAGTGGACAAACTTAAATCCAGGTACACGGTTATATACAATTCTTAAAAATCTTTAAAAGATATTATTTCATTTTTAATTATTTGTGTTATCATTTGGATGTAAATTCAGGTGTCTGCAGAACACTGGAATTAGAGGCGGTTGTGAGTTTCCCAGCATGGCTTCTGGGTTCTGAACTCTGGTCTCACAACTTGAGATGCACATGTTTTAGATGACCGAGACCTTTCTCTAGTGTCTGCTTTAAAACCACTGTTAGATTTGGAGACCGTCTCTCTATGTAACTATGAGATATACTGGGCTGACCTTAAACTCAGAGATCTGTCTAAACGCTATCCCACCACACCTGGCTTTTA
Source organism: Microtus obscurus (assembly GCA_963919715.1). NCBI lineage: Eukaryota > Metazoa > Chordata > Mammalia > Rodentia > Cricetidae > Microtus > Microtus obscurus. The sequence continues at coordinate 3,649,536 of CAWTZC010000381.1, forward strand.
TTACTTTTCAGTAAGGGATCGCAAGACTTACTGTCTTACCCAGCAAATCGTAATTCACTGCAAAAAATAGTTTCATTGCTTTAAAAACCAAATCTTGCTGTTTTTAACTCATATTTTTAGACATTGTATGGGTTTTGCAGGGGGTTTAGTTGGTTATTTCTTTCAGAGGGTCTTGTCAATTTCTTTAGTTTTACTTTTCTGTATTTAAGTCAGTTTTGTAGAGTTGGTTCATTCATTCATTTATTCATTCATGCAGTGTTTGACCTGCATGTGTTCCTGTGGGCCAGAAGGCACCAGATCTCATTACAGATGGTTGTGAGCCACCATGCGATTGATGAGACTTGAACTCAGGACCTATGGAAGAGCAGTCAGTGTTCTTAACCAATGAGCCATCTCTCCAGTCCCTAGAGTTGGTTCATAAAATAACATTTTTGTAGCATTGGGTTATGTGGATACTTACTGTATTTCTAAAATAAACGAATGCGTGACTTTTCATTTCTTAAACAAAGCCGCATAAGTTTATTCCTGTTTGAATGAGTGGTTATGGATGTTTGCTCTAAGAGCACCTTCTCTGAAACCACTGACTTGTAGGGTTGAGAGATTTCAAGTTTTGTCAGTTTCACATATTGGCTTGACATCATGTTGATATTTCAAGCATGTTAATGTTTGAAGGTGACTAGAATTTATAGAGTGCTTCATGTATTCCTTTCTCACTTAAACTTTAATTAACAAATTAAAAATGAAGTATTTTTCATAAACATCTTCTTAACTGTTAATTAACATTGAACAGTGGGATATGTTTTCTTCAGGTAAATAAACCTGCTAGCTAGCTAGTAAGTTGTAACATCTCTTTAAGTGTAAATGCTCCTGTGCTGTTCTGGGTGTGGACAGCCGAGGCCGCCCTGCTAAGTGTGTTGTCCTCTCGTAGGTCCTTCCCCCTCCAGCCGGTTATGTCCCTATCCGGACCCCAGCTCGGAAACTGACCGCAACCCCCACGCCTTTGGGCGGCATGACTGGGTTCCACATGCAGACGGAAGATAGAACCATGAAGAGTGTGAGTGACCAACCGTCCGGGAACCTTCCGTTTCTGAAACCCGATGACATCCAGTACTTTGACAAGCTGTTGGTAAGTGATGCTAGCAGCAGCGAAGTGTTGCTCTTGGTCGGGATACAGACCTCTGGCTTCATCTACCTCTCCATTATTGCAGGTTGATGTCGACGAATCAACACTTAGTCCAGAGGAGCAAAAGGAGAGGAAAATAATGAAGTTGCTTTTAAAAATTAAGAATGGTACACCTCCAATGAGAAAGGTAAGTTCTATTTTTATTTCTTTGGCTTTTTGAGACAAGGTCTTTGCACAGTCATGATTGCCTTGGAATTCACTGTGTAGACCAGGCTAGCCTGGAACCTTCAGAAATCCACCTGCCTCTGGCTCTCAAGTGCGGCAGTTAAAAGTATATACCACCCATAATAAAGAATAAAGGTGTGTATCAATCTGACTCCTAGTTCTAGTTTATTAAATTATTTATTTTTGTTTGTTTTGAGATAGGTTCTCAAACTGTATCGCAAGCTGGCCTGAAACTCATAGCCCAGTTTGGATTTAGTCTGATAGCAATCCTTTTTGTTCAGACACCTGAGTGATGGAAATAACAGAATATGACGTGGTGCTCTGTTCTGGTTCCTTATTTGGCGTTTATATGGTTTCTGATAAATTGCTTAGCTTGGCCTTAAGCTTCTTCAGGGAGGCCTTGAGCTTTGGATCCTCTTCTTCTAGAGTGGCTGCTTGGGGTTACAGTTCTCGCTCCAGGCTCAGTGGGTTTAATTCTCCTCCTCATCTGGATATGAGAGAGCTAAATTCTTTCTGTGTTTGACAGCTTTAAAGTGTTGAGAACTAGGGTGATGAGTGGAAATTATGTGAGCTGTTCTATTAACACCCAGCGTGACTGAAGTATAAGGCTCTTTAGGCTCAGCTAAGGCATATGGTGTGTGCTTACCTTTTTATATATAACATTCATAGGTGTGCATACATGGTGATAACTTGCAGGAATCAGTTCTTTCCTTCTGTTATGTAGGTTCTGAGGATTGAGCTCAGATAATCGTCAGGCTTGGTGTCCAGCCAGTACCTTTTACCTTCTGAGGAATGTTCTTAGCCCTATAAATTACCCCTAATTCTTTTCTGCCCATTTATTCATTTATTTAGTGCACACATACATGCGTGTTTTTGTACAGTGGGTGTGGGTATGTGTGCAGGCAGGCAGGTAGGTGATACTCCAGGTATCACCTGTAGAGAGCTCAAGAGGACAGCTTGGAAGTTTGTCCTTCCGTTGTTTAGCTCCCAGGGGTTGAAGGATGTGGTCATTGGGCATAAGCTCCTTTGCCTCTTCCCTTCTCACCGGCCACTAAGTTAATCACCCTTTTTAGATGAGTTGATAACATTGAACTTGGGTTATGTGAAATAAACATTAAAACAATTTATGACAAAATTCTTATTACTATATGTGGATTGTCTGCGTAAGTATACATCAAAATATTCCTGGTGAAATTCACTTCTTCTGAATGTTTGCTCATAAACAAAAGTAAATATTTTCATTTCTTTCTGCCTTTCCCTAGGCTGCCTTACGTCAGATTACTGATAAAGCTCGAGAATTCGGGGCTGGACCTTTGTTTAACCAGATTCTTCCTTTGTTGATGTCTCCTACACTTGAGGATCAAGAGCGTCATTTACTTGTGAAAGTTATTGATAGAATATTGTATAAACTTGATGACTTAGTGCGGCCGTATGTGCACAAGGTTGGTTCTCTAAGTAGTGTTTAATGGTTTTAATTTTTAGTTTTTGAGTTGGATTCTATTTTCCACTGTGTGGGATCCGGAATTTTTTTTTTTTTTTTGGTCAGGGGAGGGGGTTGTGGCCGGGCACATGTTGCTCGAGACAGGGTCTTTCTGTGTAGCCTTGTAGACCAGGCTGACCTCAGATCACCTGCCTTTGCCTCCTGAATTCTGGGCTTAAAGGTGTTTGCCACCACTGCCCAGCCATTTAATATTTTTATAAATTTCAATATAAAGAGTCGGGCTTATTTTACCGTTTGTCCTCATGTTTATAAAGACTTACTTCATGGATACGGCTGTTTGCCTGCCTGCATCACTTACATGCTTGCTGCCCTTAGAAGCCAAAAAGAGGGCATTGGATCTCCTGAACTGAGTTACAGATGTTCTGAGTTGCCATGTGGGTGCTGGGTATTGAACCTGGGTCCTCAAGAAGCGCGACTGGTGCCATTGAACTACCAAGCCAGTCCCTTTCCTTGTATTCTTAAAATTTTAAAGTTCAAAACTTTAGTTGATTGTATACAATCATAGACTAGAAAAGTTTACCATTTTATAGCCTCTTCAGAGATATGAATGTTGAATTAGTCTGTCCTCTGATCTTTTGGAGTTTTTTTTTTAAAGATTTATTTATTTATTATGTATACAATGTTCTGCCTGCATGTGTCCCTGCAGTCTAGAATTGGCACCAGATCTTATTAAAGGTAATTGTGAGCCACCATGTGGTTGCTGGGAATTGAACTCAGAACCTCTGAAAGAGCAGCCAGTGCTCTTATCCACTGAGCCATCTCTCCAGCCCCTCTTTTAGGGGTTTTGAAAAGGTGTCTCACCATGTTATTGAGGCTGGCCTTGTCTATGGTGCAGGTGTGCTAACTCTAGTCCAGGATCTCCTGCCCAGGCAATGGGACTTTGCAAGACAGTCACCTATGGGCGTTCCCAGAGTCTCATTTCCTGCCAGAATGACAGCATTAATTATCACACTACCAGATCTTTTTTTCCTCCCAGAAGCAAGTATCAATATAAGTTTTTATGCCATCTTTACTCTTGGGAGTTACTACTCTTTTTTTTTTTTCATTGTTTTTTATTGACAGATTAGAATGAGAATGCGTATTTTATTTTGTATTAGAATAAAGAATCATCTTTATTAAGACAATTCTTATATATTTTTAAATATAAAATGTTATCTTACCTTTTATTTTCACCTATATCTAGGACTTGACAGTATGGAGTTAAAATTCTTTAAATTACCCCTTGATTAGCAAAGTTGTTTGATAACTGTAAATTGATGTGGGAATGTAATTTTTTTTTTCTGTTTCAGATTCTTGTGGTTATTGAACCACTGCTGATTGATGAAGATTACTATGCTAGAGTGGAAGGCAGAGAAATTATTTCTAATTTGGCAAAGGCCGCTGGTCTGGCTACTATGATTTCCACCATGAGACCTGACATAGATAACATGGATGAGTATGTCCGAAACACGACGGCTAGAGCTTTTGCTGTTGTAGCCTCTGCCCTGGGCATTCCTTCTCTGTTGCCCTTCTTAAAAGCTGTGTGCAAAAGCAAGAAGTCTTGGCAAGCGAGGCACACTGGCATTAAGATTGTACAGCAGATAGCTATTCTTATGGGCTGCGCTATCTTGCCACATCTCAGAAGCTTAGTTGAAATCATCGAACATGGTGAGTGGTGATAGAACTTTTACCTGTGAAAGATCAGCTGTCCTGAATGTTTGGTTACTGATGGGGGCTGGGGAATAACTGAAGGGCTTCCCCATATAAATGCGTCATAGTTTGAAAAGGGGTTTGCTATATTTTCTGTTAAGACACTGCTCTTGCCAGAATTCTGTCTACTGCAGAATGTCTTGCAGTTGGGATGGTTAGATACGTTGCTGAAGTTTGGATTGCACTGAAAACGGGCGGTGGTTGCCGTGCCTGCTCACACCTGTGTTTGATTGTGTAGGGCTTGTGGATGAGCAGCAGAAAGTGCGGACCATCAGTGCTTTGGCCATTGCTGCTTTGGCTGAAGCAGCAACTCCTTACGGTATCGAATCTTTTGATTCTGTGCTCAAACCTCTATGGAAGGGCATCCGCCAACACAGAGGAAAGGTAAATCCACTCTTGAGATTCTGGTTTGTTGTTGTCCATTAAGGCCATCTAAAGTTAATTTACTGATTTGTGTGTCTGTTTACATATTTTATTTTTAAATAGGGTTTGGCCGCTTTCTTAAAGGCTATTGGGTATCTTATTCCTCTTATGGATGCAGAATATGCCAACTACTATACTAGAGAAGTGATGTTGATCCTTATTCGAGAGTTCCAGTCTCCAGATGAAGAAATGAAGAAAATTGTATTGAAGGTAATTAGTTGTTGCAGGTTGTAGGTGCATATTTGGAGGTTGAAAGAGGTCTTGACAGCATATGAATAAACATGTTGTGTTGTCACCGGCAGGTGGTGAAGCAGTGCTGCGGGACCGACGGTGTGGAAGCGAACTACATTAAGACAGAGATCCTCCCTCCGTTCTTCAAGCACTTCTGGCAGCACAGAATGGCTTTGGATAGAAGGAATTACCGACAGGTAACCTTTCATTTTTAAAATCTGAGTCGCAAAAGTCTTTTTGACTCTTTCTCTACTTAGAATGCATATTACATACTATAATTTGGTTTGGCTGTCTTAAAATTTATATGTTCTTGACTGTGACAGGAGATGGACTTTTAAAGCCCTTTTATTTATTTATTTTCTTTTTTGGTGATAGGGTTTTACTGTGTAGCCTGGAAATTGCTATGTAGACCTTAAACTCATGGATCCCCTGCCTCTACCTTCCTTTTTTTTTTTTTTTTTTTTTTTTTTAAATTCTGTCTCTGTGTATGCCTGAAGGCCAGAAGAGGGCACCAGACCTCATTACAGATGGTTGTGAGCCGCCATGTGGTTGCTGGGAATTGAACTCAGAGCCTCTGGAAGAGCAGGCAATGCTCTTAACCTCTGAGCCATCTCCAGCCCTTCTGCCTCTACCTTCCAAGTGCTGGTATTAAAGGCCTGCTCCACCATACCTGGCCTCTTTTGTGTCTATGTGTGTGTGTTTTTAAATGCATTTAATGTAAAATTTCCATGAAACTGGTGCATTTAAAATTTAAAAATGTTTATTTTTTCCAATTATGGTTTGGGTGTTTTGCCTGTGTGCATTGTCTCTGCACCATTTGGTGTGTCTTGTGCCTGCAGAGGCCAGGTCATTGGATCTCCTGGTATTGGAGTTACAGACAGTTGTAAGCCAGATATCTCATGGTAGTGAAGTTACAGACATTTGTGAACCACCTTACGGGTGTTGGGAATTGAACTTGGGTCCTCTGGAAGAAAAACCCAATACTCCTAACTGCTGAGGTCTTCAGCTCAGTCCCCAGCCTAGTAACAAGGCATGCACGCGTGCACATACACATCCTGTTTGTGCACATGGCGTGTGTGTGTGGTTGTGTTTAAATTACATTTATTTGTGTGTGTGTGCGTGCGCGCGCTCCCAGCACATGCGTGTTGGGGAGGTGGGAGAGCAGCTGGTGGTCCCCTTTTGAGCTTGGGGATCAGACTCAGATTGTCCACTGTGTCCGCTGTGGCTGTGACCTGTTGAACCCTCTCTGTGCACCCCTCTTTTTCTCTTTTCTTTTTGATACAAAAATCTCACTTAGTAGCCCAGGCTGGTCTCAAAATTTTGGTCCTTCTGCCTCATCCTCCCAGCTCACCAGTACTAAATTATGAGTTGATGTTTTTGTCTGGTAAATTGAGGCTTTTTCTATCTTGCTGAAACATAAGTATAATTTTACTTAGAATGCTTTTTGGTTTGGAGATAAGATCTCATGTTTCTTGGGCTTGCCTGGACCTTGCTGTATAGCTAGATTAGAATCAGTTTTGGAAGATGTGCCTCACTGTTTGAGTGTTAGGTTTGTGGCAGGAGCACTGTGCTGTGCTGCTCTAACTTGGAATGTTTAGTCATAAGCTTTATTTCCTTGGAAAAGTAATAGCTTTAAAACGGTTTTGTTTTTGTTTTGTCTTTTTAGTTAGTTGATACGACTGTGGAGTTGGCAAACAAAGTAGGAGCAGCAGAGATCATATCTCGGATTGTGGACGATCTGAAGGATGAAGCTGAGCAGTACAGGAAGATGGTGATGGAGACCATCGAGAAGATCATGGGCAACCTGGGCGCAGCAGACATCGACCACAAACTGGAGGAGCAGCTGATCGACGGCATCCTCTATGCCTTCCAGGAGCAGACCACAGAGGTAACGGCAGCTGACCATTACCTGTGGTTTAAATTTAGTTTGTGTGGTTTCCACCATGTGTTTCCTGGGCCCATCACCACGAACTGTTGGAGCAGCTGCTGTTGGTTTTCGCACGTGTAGAAAACCACTGTTTGCCGGGCGGTGGTGGCGCACGCCTTTAATCCCAGCACTCGGGAGGCAGAGGCAGGCAGATCTCTGTGAGTTCGAGACCAGCCTGGTCTACAGAGCTAGTTCCAGGACAGCCTCCAAAGCCACAGAGAAACCCTGTCTCAAAAAACCAAAAAAAAAAAAAAAAAAAAAAACACCACTGTTACCACTGTTTAAAGCAGACGCCCCTTAAAAGTGATTCAAGTTTGACGTTTCAAATACTAGTTTTCCTCAGTTTTAACAGACGTTCTTTTACCTCAGATTTTTGGATTTGATTTAAGAAGAAACAGTATATTTGGGTGTTAGGAAAAGATTGAATGTTATTCAACAATCAACTTTCAGTTAAAACTCAGTTCTGTATTTATAGTGATTTTTGTTTTTTAAAAAAATGTAACTTAGCTCTTCTCTTTTAGGATTCGGTAATGTTGAATGGCTTTGGCACAGTAGTTAATGCTCTTGGCAAACGAGTCAAACCATACTTGCCTCAGATCTGTGGTACTGTTTTGTGGCGTTTAAATAACAAATCAGCAAAGGTTCGGCAACAGGCAGCTGACTTGATTTCCCGCACTGCTGTTGTAATGAAGACTTGTCAAGAGGTAATCTGTCTGTTCTACCAGCTTTATATTGTTGTTAGCAGGTAGTTTAATGGAGAAAGTAACGTTTTAAACATTTTTTGTATTACAGGAAAAACTGATGGGGCACTTGGGTGTGGTGCTGTATGAATACTTGGGTGAAGAATACCCTGAAGTATTGGGGAGCATTCTCGGAGCGCTGAAGGCTATTGTTAACGTTATAGGTACGTCATTGCCTGCTTATGTGAGAGTTGGCCTTGTCATTTTCTTTGTATTTGGAAAGCAAAGTATAAAGTCCTAGTTGGGAGTTTGTTGGGTTTTGTTTTCTTATTTTGAGCACTTCAGGGTTGTCAGAGTGTCACAAAGTCTTCTTTTCCTCTTGTCCGTGTACATTTTACTTAAATATGTTAAAGGGAAATTAGGACATTGGAGGCATGGAAACAGTTACAGCTCGAGATGTTGTGAGTTACTGGGAGAGAGGACCCTGGCAGAACTTACGGAGAGAGAACTTTTCTGTTTTAAGTAATGATAAAGCAAACAAAGGCATATCTGTGTTTAAGATCTCATTGTAGTTGGGCATTGCTGGCACAACTTTAATCCTAGCACTTGGTGGGCAGGTTGATCTCTGCAGTTTGAGGCCAGCCTGGTCTACAACACTGGAACAGCCAGGGATACACAGAGAAACCCTGTCTTGGAAAGCCCCCAAAAATCTCTTATTTAAACATAGTGTTGAAAGTAATTCCTCTAAGGCTGAAAGGGTTGGAGAAAAGGCCAAGAGTTCATAATTCCCGGCCAGTGATAACACTGTTTTCCCTGCTCAGTGAGGTCTGTGAAAGGTTGATTGGCTGTGACCCCCAGGTCAGCCCAGCCTGGGTGTGCTGTAAAGAGCCGACTCGCCAGCCGTCATGTAGCTTCTGTCTCGTGGGTCTCTGCTTTGTCAGAGCTGTAAACCTGCGGAACATGAGAAAATGACAGAAGATGAGAGCCAGCAGTTCTAGTTAGAGCAAGAGCCCCTGCTAGAAAATCAGAGCCAGCAGTTCTAGTTAGAGCAAGAGCCCCTGCTAGAAAATCAGAGCCAGCAGTTCTAGTTAGAGCAAGAGCCCCTGCTAGCTGCCTCTTTTTTTAAACCCCCGTTTCTTCCTTCCTAGGTTTAAATACTATCCAGACACGCTCCGAATTTCAGGGAGACTGGAGATCTGTTTTGTTTTGCAGTTAAAGGGTGTGGGGCCCTTTCTGATTTGGTTATGAGTCTACTTTTGTTTATATTGTTGTATTTGGCCAGAATGTAGGATGTCCCCATATTTAAATACATATAGCATTTCAAAACCAAGTAAATCTTTTTGTTATTAAGTAATCCATGTTCTTTAAATCACTAATTTTTTTCACTTTTACATGTAATTAGAAGCTATTAATAATTTTTTAAAAAATGAGAGTCTACTTAGAATCTAGGGATTTTATCCATAGGTGGCTTGTTTATATTTTGAATTTCACAGTAAATGGAAAAATGAGCAGAGGTTGCAGTTCAGGGTTTAACGGTTCCTTGATTTCTGTTGACTAGGTATGCACAAGATGACACCACCAATTAAAGATCTGCTGCCTAGACTCACCCCCATCTTAAAGAACAGGCATGAAAAAGTACAGGAGAATTGTATCGATCTCGTTGGACGCATTGCTGACAGGTGAGCAGATTACTCGCCATTTTTGTAGGTAGTGACATCCTCTTAGTTATTTAGCGGATTTGTATCCGGCAAGCAAGTTTTCCTTGAAGCTGCTTACCTAAGTATATATGGTCAGCTTATCCAAGATTAGTATTTTCAGGCAAATTTCACTTTGGCTGGTAATAAGCAGTAGTGATGTTTGAGACTATGTGTAGCCCTGGCTGTTCTGGAGCTTGTTCTGTAGACCAGGCTGGCCTTGAACTCAGATCCACCTGCCTCTGCTGGGATTAAAGGTGTACACCACCCCGTAGTTTTAAAACTGAGCCAAACTTTCTTTCTGTTTTATTTTGTTTTGAGGCAAGATCTGACTATATCCCCGACTGACCTGGAACTCCATAGATCAGGTACACCACCACTTAACAAGCCAGGTTAGTCTTCATTTAGTGTTACGATGAGTTAGTGGTGGTTTCAGAACTGAATATGCATATTCACTTTGTAACCTTCGAGGAAGGGGTGCAGAAAGCTACCTTATTTGGCATGAATGAGGCTCTGGACTTCATCCCCAGCACTGCAAAAACAAAAAAATCAAAGCACCTTGATAGCAAAGCAGTAATAACCATTTAGTTAATATTTTAATTTTTTTTTGTTTAATTAGGGGAGCAGAATATGTATCTGCAAGAGAGTGGATGAGGATTTGCTTTGAACTTTTAGAGCTCCTAAAAGCACACAAAAAGGCCATTCGAAGAGCTACTGTCAACACTTTCGGGTACATTGCGAAGGCCATCGGGTGAGTAGTTGCATTATTTCTAGTAGCTTATAATAAACCCATTGTGTTAATCATCTGAAGAAAAAGCTCATTTAATCACTGACCTGCCCCTGTCTATTTTAAATATTTTTTTAACTTTTAAATTGAGCTAAAACAGATGGAATGCTTTAAAATTTTCTCCTTCTGTAGTATAGGCATTTTCAGAGAGGTGAGTAGTTCCATTTTCAAAGTACAGTCACATTTTTGTTGGCCTTTTTAAGAGATTAGGTATTGCTCCCCCCCCCACCTTTTTTTTTTTTGAGACAGGGTCTCTATGTAGCCCTGGCTATCCTAGAACTCACCATGTAGACCAGGCTGGCCTCGAACTCAGAGATCGTCTCTCTGGTCTTACTATTAAGAGCATGTGCCCCCATGCCTGGCTAGAATATTGCTTAAAATATTAAGGGATGAGTGCTCCAGTTTTTTAATCTCCACATTGTTCTGTTATGGACCTCTGTTTTAATTGCTCTTACCAATAAAAAGAAGCTGGGGCGTCAAGGCTGTGAGTGCCAGAGGGGCAGAGTTTGCAGCAGAAGCACATGTGTGGATATGGACAGTGCACTGCACAAATGAGTTTACATGACCACCAGAGGATCACGGCCAAAGCACTGGCGTCAGTGGGGAGGGGGTCAAGTCTCTCCTCTGCCTGATGAGTGCTGGGGAGTCAGTGGTATGAATGTGGCCCCTGTGAGGCTGCTTCAGTAGGATGTCTGCACGCATGCACATACTGACAATACTTTGTGGGCTTAGTGGAGTTCATTGTTTTCATTATTTTATTTTTATTGAGTGTTTTGCTTATGTGTATATGCATGTATGTACACGTGGACATGCCTGGTGCCCGTGGAGGTCATAAGTGGGTGTTGGGTCTCCTAGAACTGAAGGTATGGATGGTTGTGAGCCACCGTGTGAGGACTGAGAATCAAACTTGGATTCTCTGGAGAGCAGCTAGTGCTCTTACTGCTGAGCTGACTCTAGCCCTGACTCAGTGGGCATATAAAAAGAGCACATAAGATTGGGGAGGACTAATGGGGGAGGGAGAGATGAGAGACATTGGAAAGACAGGAAAAGGGGTGGGTGTGACCAAGACTCGTTATGTAGGTATGAAAATCTTGACATTAAGGGAGTTTTTTTTTTTTAATATTAAACTTACTTTAAATCATTTATTGTTGTAATTTATATGGATGTATATAAGTGCTTTGCCTGCTCACATGTCTGTCCTACTTGTATGCCTGGTACCCTCAAGGGACCAGAAGACAGTATTAGATTCACGGCATCTGGAGTTAGAGCACTTGTTAGCTGTCATGTGGATACTGGAGCTCATACCGAGATTGAAGGGCAGCGGTGTTCTTAGCCCTGATCCGCGCCACCCGTCAGCTCCTTTTTATTATTTCACCATGCTCCTGACTGGTCTTAGCTCCAGAGATCAGTCTGTTCTGTCTTCCGAGGGGGAGGTTAAAGGTCTCCCAACATACAATATTTATATATAATTCATATCTTAACGTTCACTTTATGTGTTTTTAAGAACACATTGTTCCAAGGGTAATCCACAGATTCATCTGCCTTACCCAGCTGAGAGAAGCAGTTAGTTGTCGAAAATGAAACTGAATGTGTCATTTTCCAAGCTACAAGCACAACAGAGCCCAGAGTCGTCATAGGGAGACAGGGAATTGCACAGATGAGCGTGGCCCGTGACCATGTCTGTGAGGGACTGTTTTGATTCTTGACTTATGGGGGAGGCCCATTCTTTCCCCTGTGGGTAGTACTTTATTTGAGCATGTGGTCTTGGGCCGTATAAGAAAGTAAGTTGAGCGTGATCTAGGTGCAAGCCAGTAAGCAGCATTCCTGCACAATTTGTGCTTTGGTTCCTCCTTCCCTTCCTGCCCTGACTTCCCCTGACTGCGACCTGGTGTGGAAGCTGAAACAGCCCTTTCTTCCCCGAGTTCCTCTTGGTCATCGGGCTTTGTCACAGGAGCAGGGAGGAAACTAGAACAACTGGAACACGTGAGACTTCGGTGGTTCTGCTTTTAGGGTGGACACGGTGCAGAATTGATTAGCCCAGTGTCTCTGAGCTTTAGCGAAGGAAGTATGTAAAAGCTTGGTGTGGGGGCAGCCACCAACTAGGGGGACCCAGCTGAAGATAAACATGGGAGAGGGGAGAGCAGGGAAGATGAGGAAGAGATGGTGTGTGTGAGAGCATGGGATAGTCGTGTTTGGGATATTCTGCCTGGCTTTGCAGTCTTATTTAAATTTCTTTATATTTCAAAAAGTTTAAGCTTATATTTGAAAATGAACCCACCTGAATTAACATTAAGAAAAATGTGACAATTTGTGTGAGCCTTTTTATTTTAATTTTTGAGATTATAATTCTATCATTTCCTTCTTCCCTGTATGAAGCACTTGAGTCAAAAGCCACAATCCTCGTGATGAGAAAAGTACTGCATTTTATCAGAAATTGTTAATATCCACCAATAACTGCATTCCATTGCAGGTTTCTTTTCTCTGAGAAGAGGTTAATGGGTGTGATAACTTGCTGGTGCGTTTCTTGTTTCTTTTCAGCCCTCATGACGTATTGGCTACGCTTTTAAACAACCTCAAAGTTCAGGAAAGGCAGAACAGAGTTTGCACCACTGTAGCCATTGCCATTGTTGCTGAGACATGCTCCCCCTTCACAGTGCTCCCCGCCTTAATGAATGAGTACAGAGTTCCTGAACTTAACGTTCAAAACGGAGTGCTGAAATCCCTGTCCTTCTTGTTTGAGTACATCGGGGAAATGGGGAAAGACTACATCTACGCGGTAACGCCTTTACTCGAGGACGCGTTAATGGACAGGTGAGTGACTACCACCAAAGCAGGCACCAGTGCTTTGTTTTTAGAGTTTATTAAGGCACCTGACCTATTTGTTGAAGAAACATTACCATGGATTATTTCATATTATTTCTTATTTTAATATTTGTTGTAATGGGTTTAGTCTCTTTTAAGCTAGATTTTGATTCACTCTTGTTTTTAAAACAGTTAGGGGGTAGAAGATGAATAGGAGTTGATCTGCATGACAGAAACCTGTAGTTTTGTTCTCAGTGTCTCAGATCATTCAGAGTGCTGGGATTGTAGACATGTACCACCGTGCTTGCTTTATTGGGGGCTGTGTATGACTCAGGGCTTCACACATGCTAAGCCAGCATCTATCAGGTGAGCTCCATCTTCAGCAGATCCTCTTTTGTTGGTGGAGCCAGCTTTCCTTTGCAGCCTCCTATGATCCAGTGGCAGCCGCTAGTTCAGTACTCCATCTGAGTTACTTAATGAGAGTTTGCCTACATTTCACAGAACTTGCTGTCCCTGACAAGAGAAGCGGGAGGAGGGCTCAGACAGTTTCAGTGACTGCTAAGTTTTCTGCTGGTTACTTTTGTGTACAGCTTAGAGTTATTCACTAAACTCTAACCTCAACTACTACAGAGGCTGATACAGGAGGATTGGAAATTCCGTGCAGCGTGCACAAAATAAGACTGCCCTGTTTCAAAACAAAGTTTTGAAAATTGGGTGAGGTATAAACAGAAAATGCTTTTTTGTTGCTTGGCCATCCAGACCTGAATAATCACATAAAAACTATTAATTACAGGACTATTTGGCCAACAGCTTAGGCCTATTCCTACCTAGCTCTTATATCTTATAGAAATTAACCCATTTCTATTAATCTGTGTATTGCCACAAGACTGGCTTACCTAGTAAGGTTCTAGCATCCTCCTTTGGCAGCTACATAACCTCTCTCTGACTCCGCCTTCTTTCTCCCTGCATTCAGCTTAGTATGTTCTTCCCTGTCATAGACCACAGCAGTGTCTTTTAACCAGTGGTACTAAAACATGTTCACAGCATACAGAGGGGCTCCCATGTCAGTGGGGTTGTAGTGGAAGCAAGCTCCGACCTTTGTAAAGGTCAACTTACACGGAGCTAGTGTTGTACCAGAAAGTATAGATAGAAGCTATGGGGACAAAACAGCACAGCAGCAAATCACCTTGCTTCTCTCTCACATTGCTTCTCATGCGGCATGCCTGAACATTTACAACCATTGAGAGGTGGGACCTGAGGCTAAAGTTGTCTTCTGATTTTAGAGGAAGTTTTTGAAAAGTAAACATGACTTACTTTTCTCTTCAAATATTGATTATAAGTAAAGTTGTTTGTTCATAACAAAAACACTTCAATATTGCACTGCAAATATATTTAAATTTTATATTCTCAGTTATTATATCAAATTCATTTTGAAATAAATTTCAGATTTCTATCAGATGTATTTTTTGTAATTTTCATGTAACATCAAAATAATTTGCTGTGCCTTTTACAATCTTTTTTGTGATTTCAACTCTTAGAATTTTCTTTTTTCTTTTCTTTTCCCCCCCAAGACAGTAGCCCTGGTTGTCCTGTAACTCACTTTGTAAACCAGGCTGGCCTCCAACTTGGCGATCCACCTGCCTCTGCCTCCTAAGTGCTAGGTTTAAAGGCGTGTGCCACCACTGCCTGGCTAAATTTTTCATTTTTTTAATTTTAGAGTTCATAATATTTGTTGCGTCTTTATTTTTAAAGTGTGCTTTGGGGATTGATATGTTCAAGATACATTATACATAATTCTCAGGGAATTAATGGAAATTAAAAAGATTTATCTTTGCAGGTTGAGGTAGTAACTCAGTTGAGAATTACTAATAATACTTGGTTGAAAAACTTAGAACTCCTTCTTCATTATGGTGAATAAGTTAGATAGTTAATAAATTAAAGGTGTTATATGGTTCATGTTTTTAATTATGCTTTTGAAAGGTTGTTAATAGCTTGCCAGACTGTGAGCACTTTTTTGAATGAAAATTTTTGATTTATATGCTGATATCGACTTACAGTCAAATGTTGAATAGTAATTCAGGTCCTAATAATGCAAATGAATATTTCTTACAAATTAAGATTAACTTAAAGAGACCTCTTCTCTCCACTCCAGGGACCTTGTGCACAGGCAGACAGCCAGCGCAGTGGTACAACACATGTCACTTGGTGTCTATGGCTTTGGCTGTGAAGACTCTCTGAATCACTTACTGAACTATGTGTGGCCGAATGTGTTTGAGACATCGCCGCACGTGATCCAGGCCGTCATGGGGGCTCTGGAGGGCCTGAGAGTGGCCATTGGGCCCTGCAGAATGTTGCAGTACTGCTTACAGGTGGGCTAAGTTTGGGTATACAAGATCACTCAAAAGTGATTTTCTTTATTATGTTGAAGTCAGTCACTACCCAGTTGAAGGAGACCCCTGCATAGTGGGGGTTTGCTCCCAGACCTGGGCTCAAGTGGCTGCTTTGTGACTCAGGCAGAAAAACAGCAGCAAATGATTCTGCAGGGATTTTTGGATATTTGGTTTTTAGAGACAAGATTTCTCTGTGTAGCCTTGGCTGTCCTGGAACTCACTCTGAAGAGCAGGCTGACCTCGAACTCAGATCCACTTGCCTCTGCCTCCCAAGTGCTGGGATTAAAGCTATGTGCCACTGCCCAGCACCAGGTGTAATTTTTTTAAAAATAATTTGTATTCTATGTTCACTGGTGTTTTGCCTGCATGTATGTCTGTGTAAGGATGTCAGAAGCCCTGGTACCAGAGTTATAGACAGTTGTGAATTGACATGTGGCTGCTGGGAACTGAACTCTGGAAGAGTAGCCAGTACTCTTCACTGAAGCATCTTTCCAGCCCAGCATGTGTAACTTGTTATTTTGTTTTTTGATTTTGTTTTTCGAGACAGAGTTTCTCAGTAGCTTTGGGGCCTGTCCTGGAACTCACTCTTATAGACCAGGCTGGCCTTGAGCTCATACAGAGCTGCCTGGTGTGTGCCACCACTACCATGTGTAATTTTTAAAATTTTTAAGAAGAGAAAAAGGGAGGTCTGTGCTAGAATGGGCTAGGTCAGGTGGTGTATTTTGATTGGGTATGATAATTAGATGAGCTGGGGGGGGGCACTTTTGTTTGCTGGACTTGGGCAAGACCTGCCAGAACCTAGGCTAGTGTCCTTCACTGGTTAGCATGTGGGAGACAGTTCTGTGTTGAGATAGAAATTAGATTTTGTGTTTACCCATCACAATTTTGTGCCGTTTCCAGGGTTTTTCTTTCACTTCAGAGTACTTCAAAGGAACTGCTTAGTTTTTTGAGACGGCCTGGTTGTAACAGGTGCAAACCTGGTTGACTTGGAACTCACTATGTGGGTCAGGCTAGCCTTGAACTGCTGGATAGCTCACCTCCTGCCTCCTGAGTGCTAGGATTAAAGGTGTGTCCCACCATGCCAGCTAAAAGGAATTATTTCTTTTTTGTAATTTTTTAAAATTGTTTTTATTGAACTATATATTTTTCTCCATTCTCCAGCCTTCCTCTTCCCTTTCCTATGGTCCCCATGCTCCCAATTTACTCTGGAGATCTTGTCTTTTTCTACTTCCCATGTAGATTAGATCCATGTATGTCTCTCTTAGGGTCCTCATCGTTGTCTAGGTTCTCTGGGATTGTGAATTGTAGGCTGGTTTGCTGTATGTCTAAAATATTATATTTGTCTTCCTGGGTCTGGGTTACCTCACTGAATATGTTTTCTAGCTCCATCCATTTGCCTGCATATTTCAAGATGTTGTTATTTTTTCTGCTATGTAGTACTCCATTGTGTAAATGTACCACATTTTTCTTATCCATTCTTCGGTCGAGGGGCATTTAGGTTGTTTCCAGGTTCTGGCTATGACAAACAAAGCTGCTATAAACATAGTTGAGCACATGTCCTTGTGGCACGATTGAATCTCCTTTGGGTATATACCCAAAAGTGGTATTGCTGGGTCTTGAGGAAGGTTGATTCCCAATTTTCTGAGAAATCACCACACTGACATCCAAAGGGGCTGTATCAGCTTGCATTCCTACCAGCAATGCAGTTCCCTTTTCCCCACAACCTCTCCAGCATAAGTTGTCATCAGTGTTTTTGACTGGCCATTCTTACAGGTGCAAGATGGAATCTCAGGTTCTTTTGATGTGCATTTCTCTGATGGCTAAGGATGCTGAGCATTTCTTGAAGTAGCTTTTAGCTACTTTAGATTCCTCTATTGAGAATTCTCTGTAAAACAAAGTATTCCTAACCCTGTCTTCACAGTCTGCAGTCGCGTTAGATATATGTAGTCTTGAAAATAGAATTAACTACGTTTTGCTTATTCTAGGGTCTGTTTCACCCAGCTCGGAAAGTCAGAGATGTGTACTGGAAGATTTACAACTCCATCTACATCGGCTCCCAGGACGCCCTCATAGCGCATTACCCGAGGATCTACAACGACGATAAGAACACCTATATTCGTTACGAACTTGACTATATCTTGTAATTTTATCTTGTGTCTAATACACAGCTGTTTCACACCTTAAACTTGCTTCTGTCTGATATAAACTTGTAAAACATTGCAGATCAGTGTAGAGCTGGTCATAGAGGAAGGTAGAAATCCAGTAGCATGATTTTGAAATAACTTTGTTTTTTATGTTAAACAGTAAACGCCAGTAGTGACCAAGGACGCAGTGATTACACACTATACTGGAGGGATTGTCATTTTTTATTCATCTTTATGAAGATTTAGAATTCATTCCTTGTGTTTAAAGGGAATGTTAAATTGAGAAATAAACATTCATGTACAAAATGCTAATTTGTGTGTGTTTTTTGAATATACTTGTAAAATGAAGAACTTTGGTAAAGTTGGTTTGTGTACAATAAGTGGTTTAACTTCATTTTCTGTCACCTGGTTGATTATGGAACGTAGTTAGCAGGACAGATTGTACAGTGGTGGCCCCTGTCAAAGTCCATTGTTGATGAGAAGAGTCCCTTTGGGGCGCTCCCCTCAGTGTGGCGTGAGCATCCTCCACCGTAGAAGAGTCACACTTTGGCCGAGCTGTCTTGAATATTATTTGTACTTACATAGCACCTGTCACCTCGTGATGTCTCAATGCTTTGTGACGGGCAGAGAGGATGTATTTTAGGTCGTGTCCAGCTCCTGGTGGGCCGTGTTCAGACAGTGGGAACGCTGTCTATCCTTCAGAACTCTTCTCCCTGTTGGGAACAGTGCTGGGTGAGGATGCACAGGTGCATCTGACCTGGCTTTGCCTTTGGAACCAGTGTAATGGAAGGGGCCATATGCAGAGTCCTTATAGATCAGGATGCTGTATGGGAGAAGTAGAAAGTTAAAAGAAAATGCCTGGATTTGATTTGTTTGTAGCAGACAGATATAACACAGTAGTTTACATGTGCAGCGTGAGCCAACATGCCCCTCAGTTCTAGAAGAGCCAAGCATTCAGGCTCTCAATGTTTAAATCAGTTTTATACCCCAAATTTCTTGTTTTTTTAACCTTTTTCCCCATCACTGTCTTGTCTTCCTCTGTTTGTATTTCTGTTGATTCTAGAGGGAAATGATTCTGCCATCAGTGGGACTAGCATATGACTTTGCTCTTCAGAACAACTAGGATTTGACTAACCAAGAAGTCTCTCCGCTGGACACAGAGAAACAGCTTCTGCTCTGCTTTTATAAAATTGATACCGAGCATTGAATGTTCCCAGGCAGGGCACATAGCTTCTTGTTTTTCCTTGTGTGTGGTCTGACTTCTATCAAACACAAATTCCCAGACCACTTTCCTGTTCTTAGAAATTTTCTAGCCATGCCCTATGCACTTTTAAATATCGCTGTTTTGTATAGTTGATTTCAGATAACCCTCGGGAATTAGTAATCTTGGGAATTGGATACAGTTCTCAAAGTTAAGATTTAATTATCAGTTAAAATACTTAATATAGCTGAAGTTTGTGTAGCTCCTTGCTATTTATGGGAAGTAAGCTTTGCGTTAGAAACAGAGCTGACAGAGGGCTGTCTGCTTTAGTGACATTTTGCTGATGGAGGTGATTGCAGGATGGATAAGGGAAAGAAATGCTAAAGGCTGTAACCTCAAGATTTTGACCAAATAGATCCTCAAAGGTGTTTGGGTTGTTTCATGCTCTTAGTAAGGAAAACATTCTGTGGTAGACCCTTGTGAAAGATGTCACGTGACGTTTGAACTTCTCAGAGACTGTTCGCACTTTGTTTTGATGTTTCTTAAGGCAAAGCTTAGGCAGGAAGAATTAATGTTCTTTAGGGACAGGTGGTGGTCTTTACTCTGGCCCTTTCCCGTTCTTCCTTCCCCTCCCCCCCCATGGGCCATTGCCCTCTGATGGAATTAATTTCTTTGGCGGTTTGATTTTTTTATATTGTATTTTTAAAATTTGCTGTACGATGCGCTGTGAGCATCATGTACCACCAGATAAATAAAATTTATTATATTTAAAGTCGTAGTATAACAGTTCTTAATGTTAGTCGACTCTGTATGGTATTGTACTATGTATGCTCTGTTGTTTGCCATATTAATTATGTCGCTGGCCATTCTAAGTGAAGCTAAATGTTAGAGGATGTGTTTTCTTCGGGAACTAAGAAACTGACGTCGGCATGGTGGTACAGGCCTAGAATCCTAGGGTATATATAAGACCCTGCCAAAAAGCCAACACAACAACCCCCCCCCCCCAAAAAAAAAAAGATTCCATCTCTGTCAGTTAAGTAGTCTGGCTCAGGTTTCCAGTCAAAGATCCATAAAGATGTAATACACCAATCCCAGAATCACCCTGCACTCAGATTTCAGGACAGATGAGTCCTTTGTCGGGGGGATGTTCTATAAATACACCCCCAACTTCTGACTTTGGTGCCAGGGATACCCCTTTCCTATGTGACCACAAAAAAAGCCTCTAGATAGCAACTTTTATCTTTTGGGGGAGTAAAATCTTCCAAGGTTGAGAGACACTCAGCTACCTTCATTCAGACTTGGGGGTGTTTGAAAGGGTACTGGGAACTTGTAGCTCAGTCTGACTTTAAATTCCTGGTGGTCCTTCCTCTACCCTGCAAGGGCTGGGACCACAGGGTCATGCCACCATGCCTGTCTGGCCTCAGACTTTAAGTAGAACTCATGTCTGATCAAGTATGGGGTGTGAGGAAAGCATTCCTGGAAAGCAAAGAGGATATTTAGCAAATGCCTAACACCTGCTTTGGGTCAGTGGCCATAGTAAGTCCTGTGCAAAGTAAGTGCTGAAGAGTGTCCAGACGTCTGTCCTCAGGACATACATCCACACATAGGCATAAACAAAAACAAATCTAAAGATATCAAATATGACATCACCTTGGGGAGCTGAGGAGTGTAGCTTGGTTGGTAAGAGGCTTGCTTGGCATGCACAAGGCCCTGGGGTCAATCCTCAGCACCATGTAAGCCTGTGGTAGCAAATGTTAGCAATTTCAGCACTCAGGACACGGAGATGGGGCCAGGACACGGAGATGGGGCCAGGAGTTCAAAGCTACCCTTGGCTACATAGGTAGTCAAAAAGAAAAAAAACTTACATTTTTTTATGCTTATGTTTTCCCTGCAAATCTATATGTGCCCCATAAGTGTGCCTGGTGTCTGTGGTCAGAAGGGTCGGGTCCTCTGGAACTGAAGTTAGAGGTGGAACTTAACCACAGGTAAGCCACCATGTTGGTGCTGGAGGTGATTTCTGTTGTGTGGAGGAGAAGGTTCTGGAAGGTTGAGCATGAGAACATGATTGGCGGCCCCCGTTTGACTGCAGGCTGATACTTTCCACTGATGGATACCTTTAGTATTATTCTATACTCCCTTAACTGTTAAAATTGATTTTTGACCCTTGGTATTATAGAATTTAAAAAAAAATATGGTACCAGGAGCTGAAACAATGGCCTCACCCACGTCAGCTCTCTGCAATGCAGAAATACATCCTCCGTGTTTTACTTTGAGATGAGGTTTCACCCAGTAACCTCAACTGACCGCGTGTTGGAGAACCTTCCACCGCCGCTGTCTAGTTCTGAGATTACAGGCGTGCATCACCGTGCCCAGCTCGGTTTCACCCTTGCTGTCGCCTGAACTGGCTGCCCTGCGTGTCATCCAATTGGTGCTTTTCAGAAGATCCATGGCTTCCTCTTCACCTGATTGGCTCCAGCCAGTCCTTAGAGCACAGGCTCCTTTGACGGTATGGGGTCTGGCTCTCTTAAAGGGCGGTGGTACCTGGGATCCACACTGCTCCCCACTCGGCACTCGGGGTTCCCGTCACTCGAGTGTCCACCCTGGTGGTCTGTGTATGCCATGGAATGGACCCCCTCCTCATCCTCCCGTCCCCGGCACCTGCTTACTGGAAGGGGACGCACGCCCACGGACTTGGTGTGAAGGCTGCCCCCTGAATTATTTCAGACAGGTTATTGCTGCCCAGAGTTGTATGGGAACTTTGAAGCACAGAAATAAGTAGGTTTTCAGGCAAATACTTCCTTGCAGTAACTCACGGGGGAGAGAGCTCATCCCCAGACTGAGGCAATGGTTTGTTGAAAAGCTTTGCTCAAAACGGTCTGATTTCTGTAGTATGCTTATTTTCCGACAGGGGGCGGCAACACCCAAGAAAACAAAGGCTGGGCCCTTCTAAGTGGAAAGCCTTGGTGTTTGAGACCAAAAGCCCCAGGAAAGGCTGCCAGGAAGGGTGTGTTTTTATTAATTGAATACTAATATGTAACAGTTTTTGAGCTATACTTTTAAAATAATATAATCATCTATCTTATTACAAAGTTATTTAAAAACTGAGTGCTTTTTTCTTGTCAGCATCTGATAACCCTTCAAACTCTGTCGAGCAGTAACATTCTGTGCTTTGTACCAAATGAGAGTGGAGCCGCCAAGAACCACACGGTGTCTCGCTCTTTCAGGTGAGGCCCGATTCACCTGTGAGCTGTTTGGCTCCAAGAGCCTGTGCGGTTAGTACTATTTCACCTACCCCTCCCAAGACACAGACCCTTTTCTGCTGTACGCTGATTTTAAAAAATCAAAGTTATTTATTCTTACTTTACAGGTGGGAATATTTTGACAGCATGTGTTTAGATGCACCACACGTGTGCAGGGCCCACACAGAAGACAAAAGGCTGTTAGAACCCCCAGGAAAGGAGTTACCAGACAATTGTAAGCACTACACAGATGCTGGGAACTGAACCCGGGTCCTCTGCAAGAGCAGCAAGTACTTTTAACAGCTGAGCCTCCTCTCCAGTTCCTACATTAATATTTTTCCATTTTTTAAAATTTTTTTTTCCAATTTTAAACTTAATTCATTGTTAAAAAATAATGGGTTGGGGCTGGAGAGATGGCTCAGAGGTTTAAAAAAAAAGAAAGAAAAAAAAGAGAGAAAGAATCTGGTGGTGGTGGCACATGTCTTTAATCCCAGCACTTGGGAGGCAGAGGCAGATGTGTCTCTGAATTTGAAGCCAGCCTGGTCTCTGTAGTAAATTCCAGGCCAGCCAGGATCTATGTAGAAAGACTTTGTCACAAAACAAAATAAAACAAAACAAAAACAACAACAAACAAAACCAAAGCAAAACAGGAAAGAGGGGCCGTCTCTACGTTCAGACTGTCCCCATCCTGAGCCTGTCCACGTAGTGTATGTAGCTGGAGAGGCCTTGATCTTTTGATACCTGCGGTGGTTTGAGCAGGAATGGCCTGTGTTGCCTGAGGATCAAGATGTAGGACTCTCAGCTCCTTCTCCAGCACCATGGTACCCATCTTGGTGATAATGGACTAAATCTCTGAATTGTAAACCAGCCCCAATTAAATGTTTTCTTTTAAAAGAGTTGCCCTGGTCCTGGTGTCTCTTCGCAGCAATAGAAACCCTAACTAAGACAATATCCAGGGGGGCTGGAGAGATGGCTCAGAGTTTAAGAGAACTGGCTTCACTTCCAAAGGTCCTGAGTTCAATTCCCAAGCAACCATGGTGACTCACAACCATCTGTAGTGAAATATGCCGCCCTCTTCTGGCCTGCAAGGACATATGCAGGCAGACTACTGTATACGTAATAAATAAATAAATAGATCTTAAAAAAAAAAAAGACTACTTCCCGAGCTCCTTCCCTGCATCACCGTGCCTGGTTTTAAGTGGTTCTGGGAATCGAACCCAGGACTCAGTGCACACTAGGCAAGCACTCTCCCACCTGAACCCCAGGGGTTTAGATCAGTTTTGACCCCTGTACTAAACGCTAATCGTGCCTGCGAGGAGGAAGGGGGAGGATGGTGAGGGACCTTGAGTCTCTGGCGGTGACTCAAGTCTCATCAGCCACCGGAATCCACACGGAACACCCCCACCGCGTGCTTTCTCCCGCTGACGGCACCCAGAATCACATTTAAAGTGCAGAGCTTGCGCTACCCCAGCGCCCGTTTCTTCACCTCCGTCCCACAGCCCCTAAAGTTTCCGCACAGCGGTGGCCTCTGCGCTCTTAAAAGACGCATTGTTCAGACTCGCCGCAGCTGTTTGCCTCCGGGGTTCGCTTCCCCGTGCGCCTATCTTCGGGAACAGCTGGAAGCAATTTTCAACCTCAGCGTTGCACATTGCACGGACGGCTGAGCTTGACAACAGCGTTGGAAGCCACGGCTCGAGGGCGCGTGCTGCTTTGGTTGGACACGTGACAGATCTCATCCCCCATTGGTGCTGAAACACTCAGCGTCTCTAAGAGGGTCCTTGCCGGAGCAGCAAAGGAGATGCCGGGAAGACACAGAGAAGAATACATCACGCCAGTACGCTGAATCTGCTCCCTGCATGACGGCCGAAGTGATCCCCTCCAAAGAAAGGCAGGCCACCTCATGTCCCTCCCAGTCCCTAGTCTTCCCCCGGGTTTCCAGTCATTCTGGACAAAATCGAAAATTTTAAAAATGGCTTTCCTGGCCCCTGGCGGTCTGGTTTCTGCCTTCTGGTGTATTCTTCCTCCTCCTTCTCACTCTGAGGTGGTCTTTTTTGCTCTCAAGTTACCCGTGTGTTCTCTCAGGCCCTAGCTCTTCGTGTCCTTCATTTCATTTCCAGGTGTCTGTGGGACACGCGTACCTCTATTCGTATCTCTAATGCCGCCCTCTGGAGCAGTGTTCCTGTCCCCTGTGTCCTAAGTACCGCTCCGCCCCCACCGCTGGCTATCCCCAACCTGCTCTGTTTTCCTTCAGGGCCTTTGTTGTGAACTCACATCATACAATGGTGTGGGAGCCTGATGTTTACCTCTGTGTTCCGCGTGCCCAGACCTTTGTGTATCCAGCCAATATTAAAAACGTTAGTTGGATGCCAGCATAAGAGGTTTTGCTGTTTGAGAAAGAGCCTTACCCTGTAGCCCAGGCTAGCTTGTGTGCATAGCCCAGACCAGCTTCTGTACTCTCAGCCAGACAGCTCCTGAATGCTTGGGTTACAGGTATGAAGCCTGCCACTTGGCTGAGAAGAACATTTTTGAATTGTTTTGGGAGGCTGTTCGGGACAGGGTTTCACTATGTAGTTCATGCTGGCCTCAAACTCACAGAGATCCACCTGCCTCTGCCTGCTGAGTGCTGGGGTTAAAGGGTGTGCACCACCACACTCTATCGGGCTGAGAAGAGTTTTAAGAAATGGGTCCTATAACCACCTATGCAGAAGACTAATGAATTCACCAGAGTGTATTGGGTGATTTCTCTATTTCTTTTCCTCAGGAGTAGGCTGGTAATTAATTTGCAAAGCTGAAATGATAAAATGTTCAATGAAAGCAAACATTGTTACATCATTGAAAAGTGGGTGAGATTGTCTCCTGAATCGTGCACGGAGAGACTGCTGTTTTCACCCTAATGACAAGCCCTGCCTTTTCATAACTAGTGCGTTCCTCCCCATTCCCTGCAGAGTTAGGCCACACTCACTTCTAAATACGATGCTTCGGTGATAAGTGAAAAGCTCCTGAATTTGGCTGGGCCTGGATCAGGACGATGGATAAATGCATGCTTATAAACACACACACTTTATGCCCTACGGGACAGTGACTGGAAAGGAGCTCCCCTTGCGTGGCTTTAGGGAGGGAAGACAAACAATCCTGTGGCTGTCTACTTGGGGATCCAGTATGCATGACATTTGATACCCTGCAAGCACAGTATGGGGGTGTCCTGCTCTTTGTCACTTGTAAAAGTCACTAAAGTAGAAGACGTGTAGACCCAGTGGTTCACTTTAAAGACAATTTAGCATATTACCTTTCAAAATGATTGTGCTTGTGTGTGCATGTGTACATGTATGTGTGTGTGTGTGCACGTTTGTGTGTATATATGTGTGTGCTTGGGTATTTGTGTATGTGTTTATGTGTGTATGTATGTGTGTGTATGTTTGTGTATGTGTGTATGTGTGTGTTTGTGTTGTATGTGTGTTATGTTTGTGTGTGTGTATGTTTGTGTGTGTGCATGTATGTGTGTGTTTGTGTGGGTATATATGTTTGTGTGTGTGTGTGTGTATGTGTGTGTGCTAGTGCACATGCGGACACAAGGGATTGATATCAGGGGTTTTCCTTGATTTCCCTCCACCTTAGATATTGAACCAGGGTCTCTCATTTGAACCCAGAGCTGGAGATTCCACTAGTTGGCCTAGCCCGCTGGCTCTGGGGTCTCCTGGACCTCCACTTTGGCGCTGTCATGTACAGGATTTGACAGCTCCACCTTTTAAAACTAATCTTTAGGGGCTAGGGAGGGGTCTCAGTGGGAAACGCACCTGCTAACAAGCGTGGAGACCCAGTTCAAATCCTCAGTCCTCACTTGAAATCTAGGCACGGCGTCACCTGTCCATAATCTCAGCACCTGTTGGGGGCGGGCAGGCAGGTGGGTCCTGGGAGATTTCTGGACAGCTAGCCTGCCCTAGAGTGCAAACTCGGGATTCAGAAGGAGACACTATTGTATAAAAATAAGGTAGAGAGGTGATTGAGGAAGACATCTGGTAGCAACATCTGATCTCCATCCTTGCCTGCAGGAGTGAACACTACCCCACCCCCCCACCCCCGTGTGCACAGACACGTGATTGAGTTACCGTATGAAGTAATTGTCTTAGATAGGGTTTCTAGTGCTGTGATACCATGATCAAGAGACCTGGGGAGGAAAGGGTTGATTTGACTTACATTTATAGCCCACCATGAAGGGAAATTAGCACAGGAACTGAAGGAACATGGAGGAACCAAAGCGGAGCCCTTTGAGGATCACTGCTTGCTGGCTTGCTTCTCGAGGTTTGCTCAGCCCTGCTTTCTTGTACAACTAAGGACTTCTTGCCTAGGAGTGGCCCTACCCGCACGCCCCTGTGAGGACAATCTAATAGAGACGTTGTCTCAACCAAGATTCGTTCTCAGATCTGTCTAGGTTTGTGTCAAGTTGACAAAAGACAACCAGGATACTAACGGACTTCACTGCAACATTTAATATATTAACACAGTATTAAAAGGAGAGTTTTAAGAAGAATGGAGAGCGTATATGTTATTCACTATATCTAGACCTATATAATCTAGATTCATCTCATGATCTGGGAGTGGGTTAGGAATCAGAAGGGAGAGTTGAAAATGTCCCTGTTTGAGTAGAGCACAGGATAACCGGATTATAATCCACAGCGCCTGGAGGACCCTGGGAGGGACACGTGCATCACCCTAGGAAGGGGAAGTAGACGAGATCTCCTGAGTAAACCGGGGCGAGCGGGAGGGGGGGTAACGGGAAGGGGATGGAGGATGAGAACACAAAGGGACAACAGGGTGATCGAGGGGCTGAGAGGGACCGAGTGGGACCAAGTGGGAGAGCAATGAAGGAGAATCGTGATAGAGGGAGCCACTGTAGGGTTAGGGAGAAGAAACCTGGTACTAGGGAAATGCCCGAGAATCCACAAGATTGACCCCAGCTATGACTCCTAGCAATAGTGGAGAGGGTGCCCGAGCTGGCATTCGCTTGTGATCAGATTGGTGACTACCCCAACTATCATCATACCGCCTTCATCCAGTAACTGACTGAACCCGAGGCAGAGATCCGCAACAAAGCTCCGGGAATCCCATCGAAGAGAGGGAGGAGGGAATATTTGTGCAAGGGAGGTCAAGGTCATGAGGGGGAAATCCACAGAGACAGCTGAACCAAGCTCGTGGAAACTCAGGAACTCTAGACCGACAGCTGTGGAACCTCCATGGGACTGAATTAGGCCCTCTGTCGTATGTGGGAGACAGCGGTGAAGCTTGGACTATCTGAGGGGCCCCTGGCGGCAGGGCCAGGATCTATCTCTGGGCATGAGCTGGCTAGTTAGAGCCCATTCCCTACGGTGGGATGCCATGCTCAGACTTAACGCAGAGGGGAGAGGCTTGATCCTGCTCCCACTTAATGTGCCAGACTTTGTTGACTCCCCATGGGAGCCTTACTGGTTGAAAGGAGTGGATGGGGGTGGGCTGAAGGGGAGGTGGGGCGGGGGAGGGGCGGGAGAACTGTGGTTGGAATGTAAAATGAAATTTAAAAAAAAAAGAGGAAAACGGACCCGTTTGAAAATAGCCCAAACCTTACAGCTGCTGTGTGCCGTGCTGATTCAGTGGATACTGAAACCGTACACCGTGGTGCCTGCTCACACTTAGGGGGGCGCTCAGTTTGCTCAGTCATAGACCCTTCCTCATAGAAGCACGCGGGGGTTGTTTCTTGTCCACCCTAAACGCCGTTAAATTGGCCATCAAGAATAATTGTCACAGGGCCTACATATTAGGAGGACCGCAGCCGTGTTATGCGATCGTGCGTTCTTGGAATGAAAATGACAACTTTGAAACAGGTCACAACCTGAAGGGGCTTAGAGAAGAGGGCCAGAAAAACAAATTACCATTACTTAGAGAGGGGTACCTGACAACAAAAGCCCAAATGCTGAACCAAGGAGGGCAGAATTAACTGTCGGGAGGAACTTTCAGACCAGGTGTTGTGCCTGGAACACAGTGGGGGACAGCAAACAGTGGTTCTCCCCGCCTTCTCTTTGATGTATGTGAAACCGTTGCTTTCCGTTTTCAAATTGCATTTAGGTATTTTTATGTGTATGGGTGTTTTGCCTGCCTGTACGTGCGTCCCGAATGCATGCCATACCTGTAGACACCAGAAGAGGGCATCATAGCCCTTGGAACTGGAGCCACAGATGGATTTGTAGGCACCACGTGTGTGCTGGGCACTCTGAAAGAGCAGTCAGTGCTCTTACCACGGAGCCGTCCATAAAACTTGACATGTGAAACTTTATATACAAAAATTATAACGCCATTGGTCAGACACCAAAGCAAATATGGATTTAGAGACCTTTCCTGAGGAGTGGTAAGTCAGAGTGGGTTATTTGTATTAAAACATGTTTGACCAACATTTGCAGAATTGCTTATCCATCTAGTGGGCAAGCTAGTTATAAAGAACAGATCCACACATCAGCGCTAAACTGTAATCCTAACCCCCATACTCCCCGGTAGTAGTGCAACAGCCACACTTCCTGAAGGTTCTTGGGCTCTGTTTCTGTCTTCGTTTCATTTGGCAAGATAAAGTCCTACCAGACTTTTGGTTTGCTTGTTTGTTTTTTTGGAAACAGGGTTTTTTCTGTGTATCCCCGGCTGTCCTGGAACTCACTCTGTAGACCAGGCTGGTCTTGAACTCAGCGATCTGCCTGCCTCTCCCTCTGAGGGCTGGGATTAAAAGCGTGCACCATCTGCACCCGGCACCTTTGTGTCTTTTCTTTAACAAATATTGTTGTCTGTTCTTCTGTGTGTTTAGGAAAGCAGCATGTTCTAATTTGGCCTTTTTTATTCTTAGTCTAGTAGGGAAAAGATTTTAAAAGTAAGCCTTGAGGGACCAGAGAGATGGCTCAGCAGTTGAGAGCCTACTGCCTTCGCAGAGGGCCTGACTCTGCTTCCTTTTTCTGTATCTGGGCTTGGATTTCCTGCCTGGCTTCACTCTGCTAAGCCATTGGTTGAAACAGCTTTATTTATTAGTCAATAAATGCAACATATATACAGAAGGACTTCCCACACCATTTTCCCTTTTCTGTCTAAATAAAAAGGAAGGTTTTAACTTTAATATAGTAAAATTACATATAACAAAGTAGTTTTTTAAAAAAATATTTATTTATTTATTTTTATGTATACAATATTCTTTCTGCGTGTATGCCTGATGGCCAGAAGAGGGCACCAGACCTCATTACAGATGGTTGTGAGCCACCATGTGGTTGCTGGGAATTGAACTCAGGACCTTTGGAAGAGCAGGCAATGCTCTTAACCGCTGAGCCATCTCTCCAGCCCACAAAGCAGTTTTTAAATAATAATCACAGTTACAATATTTAGTCTATTTGTATTAGGCAATTATTTCCTCTATTATATTTTCAGCACTTGAGATTCTCTCTTCTATCTCTTTTATTCTGCTGTTTATACTTGCATCTGTGGTTCCTAATCATTTTCTCATAATTTCCATTTCCATAATCCCCTCATTTTTCATTTTCTTTATTGTCTCAATTTTAGTTTTCATATCCTGATCAATTTCTTTCATCTGTTTGATTGCTTTTTCTTGGTTTTTGTTAGGGGATTTGAGTGCTGGGCATGAAACGCGGATCCCTTAGAAATGATGCTCCTAACCACCAAGCTATCCCGCCAGCCCCAGTTTCACCATTTTAAACATGCTATGTACTGAATGAAGGTGGGGACTGGGAGCACGGCAGCCTCCACTATAATAATTCATATTCATATTCTTGTTCATTTCCTATGCATAAACACATATGTATTAAATAAATGGATATGTGGATATGTTTTTAATATTTATAAAATTTAAAAATTTGAAATGAAGTTAACAGTGCAATCTAGTAAAACGAGATATTGTATGCCGAGTAGACATTAAAATCATAGGCTACGGTTACTCTAGTGCTAGTGTGTCTCTCGGGATTGGAGAGGGTTCAAGCACTTGCTAGATAGGAATAAGAGGGCTAAGGCATTTTGAAACAGGGACCTTAAAATGTACTGTTGGCTGTTTATGTAGGTAAAATTCTGTTTAATGGTCTGGCCCTGAAACAGCCCCTTTTGTGTAAAAATCTAATGCTTTTGTTTTAAAGTTTTAATATACAGTGATTTTTCTTTTGTGTTAGCCAGGATCTAATCAAGAAAAGGGAAAACAGACCTTTTCTTTTTGAGTCACAACCTGCTCCCAAATCATGACACAGAGGCTTATTATTTGTTTTGAATGTTCGACCTAGGTTTGGAATGTTTCTGGCTAGCTCTTCTAACTTAAATCACCCCGTTTCTCTTTATCTTTTGCCTCGGTGCTTATTACCTTTCTTCTGCACATTTTACTTTCTCTGTTTCTCTATGTCTGGCTGGCTAGTGGCTGCCTGACTGCTTGCCCCTGTGTGTCCTTATATCTCCCGAGCCTAGATTTCTCCTATTTATTTTCTCTGCCTGCTAACCCTGCCTATTCTTCCTCCTGCATAGTTATTAGCTGTTTGGCTCTTTATTAGACCAATCAGGTGCCTTGGGTGGACAAGGTGAAGTACGTGCAACCCATCTTTATATTGTTAAACAAATGCAACACAAACAAATGTAACACATCTTTACATAGTTAACTAGTCCACAATATAAACAAATGTAACACATCTTTACATAGTTAACTAGTCCACAATATAAACAAATGTAACACATCTTTACATAGTTAACTAGTCCACAATATAAACAATTGTAACACACCTTTACATAGTTAACTAGTCCACAATATAAACAATTGTAACACACCTTTACATAGTTAAATAGTCTACAATATAAACAATTATAACACACCTTTACATAGTTAACTAGTCCACAATATAAACAATTGTAACACACCTTTACATAGTTAACTAGTCCACAATATAAACAAATGTAACACACCTTTACATAGTTAAATAGTCTACAATATAAACAATTATAACACACCTTTACATAGTTAAATAGTCTACAATATAAACTATTATAACACACCTTTACATAGTTAAATAGTCCACAATACAAACAATTGTAACACACCTTTACATAGTTAACTAGTCCACAATATAAACAATTGTAACACACCTTTACATAGTTAGTCTACAATATAAACAATTATAACACACCTTTACATAGTTAACTAGTCCACAATATAAACAATTGTAACACACCTTTACATAGTTAAAGTAATAGTCCACAATATAAACAAATGTAACACACCTTTACATAGTTAAAGTAATAGTCCACAATATAAACAAATGTAACACACCTTTACATAGTTAAATAGTCGAGTGTATAAACAAATATAACACATCTTTACATAGTTAAATAGTCCAGCATATAAACAAATGTAACACACCTTTACATAGTTAAAGTAATAGTCCACAATACAAACAAATGTAACACACCTTTACATAGTTAACTAGTCCACAATATAAACAAATATAACACATCTTTACATAGTTAACTAGTCCACAATATAAACAAATGTAACACACCTTTACATAGTTAACTAGTCCACAATATAAACAATTGTAACACACCTTTACATAGTTAACTAGTCCACAATATAAACAATTATAACACACCTTTACATAGTTAAAGTAATAGTCCACAATATAAACAAATGTAACACACCTTTACATAGTTAAATAGTCGAGTGTATAAACAAATGTAACACACCTTTACATAGTTAACTAGTCTACAATATAAACACATGTAACACATCTTTACATAGTTGAAATAATATTCTACAAAAAAGACCACATTCTTTCTTAATGTAATAATGTTGAGAACCACTTATTAGTGTTAGAGAGTTGAAGAGATATTTTATTTGTATTTTAACAAGGCTTGCCTGAAGATCAGAGTGCAGAGCTAAGCCACTAGGCACCAGGCAGTGGTGGCTCACACCTTTAATCCCAGTATTTGGGATCCCATGCCTTGAATCCCAGCACTAGGGAGGTGGAGACAGGAAGGGATATGGCTGGGTGGAAAGGGGAATATAAGGCAGGAGGAGACAGGAGCTCACTGCAGTCTGAGGTTTGGAGTAGACAGTTGTAGTTCAAGAATGCCATCTGAGGTGCAGTCTGAAGCAGTCTGCCACCACAGGGCTTGGAGGAGAGGCCTATCTCCTCCTGCCATACCTTTGATCCCTGCTAGAAATATCCATTTGTTGGGAATTAAGACCTCTGGCCCCACAGACCTCAAATTACAGGCACTAGAAATGACAATAGCATGAATGGACTCTCAGATAATGACGAGGTGAGACCCTTCTATCCCTGCCACCGCTGTTCTTAATCCCACACTTGATTCTTGGATCTGTGTATTTGGGGATAAACATTGCTATATGTGGTATGTTGACTTAAAGTATACACAATACCTTCTTCCTTTAAGAGGGAATGTGAATGTTTATTGTGCTTTTTTTATTTGGCACCAGAACTCAGTCTTATAGGCTATTCCATCATGTGTCCAGGTCAGCTCTATCTATCTGGTCTGAGGTAAGGGGTAAGACTGGCAAGTTCTATTTGTGTGACTCCACTCCTGTATTTGCTTTTCTGTTTGCAGTTGGAAGGTTCTGTCCTGCCTGGTTCTATAGCCGTTCAGTCCCAAAGAAATACACAGAGGCTTATATTAATTCTAAACCATTTGGCCTATTGCTCAGGCTTATTACTAACTAGCTCTTACAACTTATATTAACCCGTAGTTCTTACCTATATTTAGCCATGTGGTGATGTGGGAGTGTCATATATCAATCTGTTGATTTCATTGGTTAAAATAAAGAAACTGCTTGGCTGGTCCCATAGGTTAGAACATAGGTGGGTGGAGTAAACAGAACTGGGCGGAAGAGGAAGTGAGCTCAGAAATCATGCAGCTCTGCTCAGAGATGCAAGGTTCCTGTCTAGTGGGTGGACAGGATAGCCCGGCTCTCTGAGGCACACGCGCGATGAAGCTCCTACTCGGGATGGACGTAGGCTAGAATCTTCCCGGTAAGCGCACCTTGGGGTGCTTACAAACCTGATTTGAAATGGGCTAGTCCAGGTGCGAGAGTTAGCCAAGAAGAGACTAGAAATAATGGGCCAAGCAGTGTTTAAATGAATACAGTTTGTGTGTTGTTATTTCGGGCATAAGCTAGCCAGGCGACCGGGGTGTTGGGAACACAACCCCGGTGCCCCAATTTCAACAGATGGCGCCCAACGTGGGGCAACTGAATCCACAGAAAGTCTGAGAAAGCTTGGGAAAGAGTAAAGCATGTTTTCTTGGTAGCAGCAGTTTCTCAGTTCTACTCTGCTTGTTAGAGGCAAGCAAACGCTCTCAGCTAAGAGAGGCTTCCTGACTCAGCTTTAGCTGCAAAGCCTTGCAACTCTTTTAAGAGGTCCTGCCACGAAACACTTAAACGCATGGTTTTCGGTTTTCAGCCGTAGCAGGAAAAAAGCTGCGCTGTTCAAAAATGCCAGCTTTCTGGGCCATCCTGCCAGGGCAAACTCTGACTGTTTGAGGCAAGAGGGCAAACTACAGAGAAAGGACTTGAGTGTTGTCTGTTGCAGCTTAATTGCTGGCAGGGACCTTGAAACACTGTAGACTGGCAATGAATGCGGCTCTGGCCGGTACCTCAGCCACAAGGTTGGAATGGCAGAAAGCTAAGGAATGGACTGGATCTAGCTGGCAAAGCCACGCCTTTAGTCCTACTGAGATTGCTTGGTAAATTAAAGACCTATGTGGTCAGAAAAACAGAGAGAGATACAGTAAAAAGAGTGATTCAAAGACAGAAAAATTTTAAATGGTTTACAGTGTGTTAAAAATATATGCAAGCTAAAAATAAGTTTTTAAGAGTAAAAAAAATGAAAGAAAAAGAGAAGTTGGTTGTGATAGTACACGCCTTTAATCCCAACACTTGGGTTGCAGAGGGAGATTCACCTCTGTGACTTCAAAGTATGGTAGCACATGCCTTTAATCCCAGTGCCTAGAAGGCAGAGACAAACAGATCTCTGTGAATTCAAGATGTACTAACATACACCTTTAATCCCAGTGCCTGGGAGGCAAAGACAGGCGGATCTTTGAGAGTTCAAGAACAGCCTGGTCTACAGTGTCCAGGTTAAAGATATACGCTTAAAAAGCAAAAAGTTAAAAGTAAAAATAAACAAAATAGAGGTTAAAATAAAGCCGTACAAAGATGGAAAATACACAGAGAATCTTGATACTGTATGCTATTATGCTCTCTTTGAATTGTTTGAATGCTGAGGAAGGAGCAACAGATGCCAAACGGTATTTGCTTATAAATGCTGCTAAACTAACCCAACATAGATATTGTGAAAATGCCTTGACTTTGAAATTTGGATTTAAGGACATGATACTTTGGAAAGGAGTTTCTTTTTTTGTTTTCACAGAGGATGAGACCCTGTTCATTTCTTCTATTCCAATATGGTATGATGGGCCACGCCCTCCTGAAGGGTTGCTGTGAACGCCTTCAGAAAATTGCTTTGCCTAACTGCCAACTGAGATGAAACTAGCACACAGGTTATACCATGAAAGACCTAATTAATGATGCCCCCATTCAGCAGGAAGCAGTTTGGAGAGAAAACTGCGCCCATGTTCCCAAATATGGTTTATAAGTGTTTTTTTACATTTAAAGGGGGAAATGGTATAGGTATGAATAATTTACATTGATATGGATTTTGCTTTAGTGATTTAAATTTAAGGTCAATTTTGTTATATGTATCTGTATTTCTGATCTTGATTAAGGTATTGTGATTGTGTAGTTCACTTAAAAATGTAATGTATATAGGTTGTTAATGGATACTCATCGATAATGGTCAAGCTTGTAGTTATGTTAGTTAGATTTTCTAGATATACATAGATATATTTTAGTTAGATAGGCATTCTTCATATCTTTCAAAGACTACAAAATATGGCATTTAATGTTTTTAATAACTTAGGGCTTTTCATGACAATGAGACACATCTGCTCCTGGCAGCACCAATCTACTTCAAGAAAAAGATGGGCATCGAAGAGGATCCTTATGGAGTTTGATAGCCATTGGGCAAGAAATTGTTCTTGCTTGGACTATTGCATAAACTGGACACAGAGAACCCGCAGAGAGAGGACTACTGAACTTGCCTAAAGGTGAGATGATCTTTCGGGGTTCCTGATTCATAAAAGAGTCTGCAAGACATTCTTCAGGACAAGCAGATAGTGACTGCCTTTTGAAATTTCCTGCTTTGTGGAATGTCTGCTGAAAACTATGGGCCTGTAGGCCGAAGATGGATGCCCCAATGGTACAGAGGAACTTTGGGTGACTGTACAGGCAGCAAGATGTCTCTGTCATTTCTAGAGTTTGAAAGTTGCTTATTTCTTGTTTGCTTAGGTGATATTGTATCTTTCTGGAGTCTTTGATGGAGTTAAGAATAGTTAGTTATAGTTATACTTTTCCTTAGTTATGATAAAGATTATCATAATTTTACTTGATAACTGTTTTATGTAATTTTGCTATGTTAAAGTTAAGGCCTTTCCTTTTTGTTTAAACAGCAAAAGGGGAAGTGATGTGGGAGTGTCATATATCAATCTGTTGATTTCATTGGTTAAAATAAAGAAACTGCTTGGCTGGTCCCATAGGTTAGAACATAGGTGGGTGGAGTAAACAGAACTGGGCGGAAGAGGAAGTGAGCTCAGAAATCATGCAGCTCTGCTCAGAGATGCAAGGTTCCTGTCTAGCGGGCGGACAGGATAGCCCGGCTCTCTGAGGCACACGCGCGATGAAGCTCCTACTCGGGATGGACGTAGGCTAGAATCTTCCCGGTAAGCGCACCTTGGGGTGCTTACAAACCTGATTTGAAATGGGCTAGTCCAGGTGCGAGAGTTAGCCAAGAAGAGACTAGAAATAATGGGCCAAGCAGTGTTTAAATGAATACAGTTTGTGTGTTGTTATTTCGGGCATAAGCTAGCCAGGCGACCGGGGTGTTGGGAACGCAACCCCGGTGCCCCAATTTCAACAATGTGGCATGGTACCTTTCTTAGTAAGGCATTCTCATCTTGCTTCCTCTGTGTCTGCCTTGTGACTGCATCTCTTCTTTTCCTCTTCCCAGAATTCTCCTAGTCTGGTTACCCTGCCTATACTTCCTGCCTGGTTACTGGCCAATCAGCATTTTATTAAATGAATATGAGCGACAAATCTGTATAGTGTACAAGAACATTATCCCATAGCAACTGTAAAATGGGTTCCTTGCAAGGAAATAATATTATTGAGACTATCATAGGTCTAAACTATGTTCATAGGTGGAGGTACTGTCAGAAACATTTGAGCCTAGAAAGGGAATCAATATCTACACTATATACCTACTCTATTGAAGATGAATGACTTTCCCTCTATGATATTAAGGTGGCAAGTTCAGTATAACCAACTGGCACCAGGCAACTAATTTCTTTTGGAAATAAGAACTCATTGATTGATTTATGATGTCAGTTGTTGGCCTTATTGCAGAGAAGACCATGACATTGAGCCTGTGCATGGACTCAAGTTCTGATTTTATCATTCTCTTTATTTTATTTTATTTCATATTGGTAGAGTCTAAGTTTCTCAGACTGTCCTTAAGTTTCTGGTCCTCTTGTCTCAGCATCCCAAGTATTCAGGACCACAGGCATCTACAGCCACTGTCTCAGCATCCTGAGTGTCCAGGACCATAGGCGCCTGCTACCACTGTCTCAGCATCCCGAGTGTCCAGGACCACAGGCATTACCACCACTTCTGGCTACTATGATTACTTTGAGACAGGCACATTTGAGTAGGTGGAGAAGAGGCCAAAGTCAGACCTTCTGAACAGTGAACATTGCCGTGGGACACAGACGCCCTCACAAGAAGGATGGATGTTTTTACCATGTAGCTATCTCTCCTCCAGATCTCCTTTTCTCCCATCTTTGCTGTTTTTGTAGGCTGCTGACAATTTCCTAAAATAACCCTCAGGCATCGGTGAACAAATACAAATGGATGCCTCTGCCCACCCCTCAAGGCAGAAAAAGATACTCAGTTTGCAGCCAGAAATTACCTGCCCTGGAAGCTTTCGTTCACCCCCTCATCAGGGGTACTCCTCACTGGCATGGCACAGGCAGAATTGCCAGCTTGTGTGCACACACGAAGAACTGACTATAATTTAAAACCCTCCCACTGGGTTTAAGTTCTTCCAGGAGACAGAAGTGCCGGGAGTAATTACCAAGTGAAGCTAAAGCTACCTGCTAAGGCAATCTGTGCTTCCTGAACCTGCTCAGTCTCTTCGGGGTTTGTACTTAGGCTCGTGGCTGGGTGGGCCAGACGTACCCAGTTCATAAAGAGCAGCCGAGGCTGCAGACTTGATGCTTCATGACTAGCCAGTCAAATTCAGTTAGCAAGTCAGGCCCCTTTCCTCAAATGGACTAGTTATCTGCAGAAGAAGGGATGGCTTGCTTTGGAGCTAAAGTCTTCTTGATAGCTCTTTTAATCAAGTCCACCAGAGTCTTCATATAGTATTCTTATTTGCTACAGATCTTTCCAATATTCCAGTATTTGCTTACTCTGAGTTAAAAGATCCTTCTGTAGAGCCATTTTCTTTCTTTCATTCCAAAAAAAGAGAGCCCGTTTTATGGGTTACTTGGTAAATAGGTCAAAGCATACATTTTGATGTAGTATGTATTGCTTTCAAAATCCAAAGGGATTCAGCAAGCATTACATCACTTTTGTTAGCGATGTGCTTTCATTAATGTTTTTTTTTTTTTTTTTTTTTTTTGGTTGTTACTAATGCAGCACCACAGATTTGCTATGTTACAGAGAAAAGAGGTTCATTTTGGCCCAGGGTTCTCTATCTAGTGACAGCCTTCTTGCTGGCAGAAGGGGGTGAAGGGTGTTACACAGCAAGGCACAGGGAGTCTGTTGTGTGTGTCTAGGGATCTGGTCCCCTCCCACTTCTTAGACAGCCACCAATAATTCAATCACGAGGCCCCAGCCTGATGGTCTTCTCTTCCTCCAGTCACCTGCAGATATCAGGTGGGTCAAGTGTCTACCCTCTCAGTGGGAAGCAAAATTTAACACGTGGAGCCACAGGGAACACCCAAACTGACACAGAGCAACAATTTGTCTTTTGCTTCTCAAGGGACATCCTGACAGTGGCCAAATCCCTGGACCGCCAGAGACTCGAATAAAGTGGTCGATTCCCTGGGGCGTATAGCGCACACTCACATGGGTCTTATTAAGGCATCTCAAACACTCGCTTCCTGTTCTCAGGTCCAAACGTCTGAGGTGTCTTTAGCACACTGACCAAAGTGAGCTTACGTTACGTAAGCAAGATTGTGAAGGTGAACTTGTGGACGCAGTCCATACAAACTGGAATGACTTAAAACGATTTGCTCTCCCGATAGACTTACACCAGGTGCCTAGCTCCGTGTCCATTTGTTGGAGTAAAAGTTACAGCACTCGCTGCAACCTGCGCTGCTCTTGCTCAACTTCACAACAATTTGTAGTGAAATTCGGCAGTCCCTCTGCCGGCAGCACAGGCCAAAGGTGAGTTAAATGGGGGATACATCGTGCTCCCCGCCCCCTGCACCTCCCACACTTTTGGCATTGCTGCCGTCTAAATGCTGTAGGATTCAGTATTATCTCCTTTCTTTGAGACTCTGCTAGCTGTCGAGTCTGCATCTTCCAGTTATATACTCAAGAATAGACCACGTGTGTAACTACATTATAGGCCTGGGGTGATTGATACCTGCATAAAAACTCCTCGTGTCCCCGGCTGCCATCCGCCTCGAGTTGATTGGTGGGTGGGGGTGGGGTGGGTGGGTCCTTGGCATCTCAGGAACTAGTGGGAGTTTAGAAAGTGTCTAATAATCACAGAAACAGGTGGTGTCTCCCTTTCCCTAGTGCTAGGCCACCCTGGAAAATGCCATCATGTTTCTTTGAGGAGAATTTGTAGGATATATTTATGGCAATATTTAGGGCCCCCTGAAGCAGACTAACTTCTTCATTCTAGGGAGTTCTGTGTCTATGACTTGGCTTCGTGTGGAGACTGGCTGGGATACTCTGTCTTGAAGGCACAACCAGGTTTCAGGTGGCAGGCCCAGGGGTTTGTCTGCTCTAAAAATCAGGGGTGTTTCAAAGTGTCCCCACATATTCTAGGTTTGCCCAGGGCACTACCAAATAGCAAACTTTACTGCTTTGTTTGTTGCGCATGGCCATGGGGTCACGTATCTGCGTCACTTTACTCTGTGTCATCTGGACATTGTCACTCCAGCACCCCACTGTAGCAGGAATTCAGGGGTCAGGGTAGCGGTATTTCACTTGTATTTTAATAAATAAAGCATGCCTGAAGAAGAGAGTAAAACAGCCCCCCTAGTCAGCCTTACAGACCAGGCAGCGGTGACACACACCTTTAATCCCAGTAGCCACACTAGTTTGCCGTAGAAACCAGGTGGTAGTGGTGCACACCTTTAATCCCAGCACTAGAGAGGAATATAAGATGGGAGGAGACAGCTCTCAGACACAGTCTCATTCTGAGATTCCTGGAGGCAGGATCGCCACTTTGGACTGAGGCCGACGTAAGAGCCAGTGGCTGACTGTTTTGCTTTTCTGACCTTCAGGTTGAATCCCGATTTCTGGCTCTGGATTTTTATTAATCGAGCAACAGCTCAATGGAACAACCCCTCCCCATCTACCCCAGCATCCCACTGTAGCAGGATCCAGGGGTCAGCTCAGTGGAAGCCTCCCTCACCATCTCCATCTGTTAGAGTTTTTCTGCTGTTGCCCCCACTAATATATTACACAGCATCTTCATGTAAAGACACACATGTAAAGATGCCTTGACATGGAAGTCCAGACTCTCTGGATAGGCACTAATGCTAGTTTAGCCAATATTTTCCTTTTTATTCAGTACTCAGCCAACCCAAATTTTGCAACATCTTGCCTATGACGACACCATTAATTGTGTGTGTGTGTGTGTGTGTGTATACACATGCATGTCAAATACACATGAAGTTGAAGGATCACTTTAGGAGTTGGTTCTTCCCTCCTACCTTGTTTCTGAGGTGTAGGGCTCATTGTTTTTATGCTGTGTGTTTCAGGCTAACTGGTCTGTTCTCCTTATCCTCACCTGGGATTACAGATGCATGCGGTCCTCACATCTGGTTTATATGGGGTCTGGGGCTCAAGCCTGAGAGGTGCCAGGCTTGCAAGACATGTGCTTCTGTCCAGAGAGCCATTTCCACGGCTGTTTTTGTGGTTTTGTTTGGAGACGGAAGTCAGGCTGGCTTTAAACTTGATGTGGCGGAGGATGACTTTGAACTCCTGACCTAGTGTATAGTTCTGAGATTATGGGTACTGTGCTCTTGACCTTTGCTTTGCTGATACTACCCGTTCAGATTGCTCTTCAACGGTGGTGCTCTCAGCCACAATGTATCCACAACGTTACTGCTTTGTCTTCTAGCAGGGTTGGGCTGTATGTATTATTTACCTGTTGGAACATGCAGCAACTATGCATTTCCGTTTGTTTTACATTTATTATCTAATTAGGGGAGGATACTGGATTCTAAAATAAATTTGTGTAAGTAGATAACATTATGTTTGAATTTCAATTCAGGGCAGTGACGGCAACGTTAAAAGCACTGCCTGCTATTTCGTTGACAGAAAATGTCTTCTAGGAGTATGATCCTCTCTCTTCCAGTGACAGCCTGCTGTGACAGCACACACCTGGGGCGAAGAAATAGCAAGACAGAGAGTTCAAGGCCAGATTGCTAGTAATATAGCAAGACACCATCCCAGAGAGAGGAGGGGAGGTGGGTGGGTGGGGGACCGAGTCTGACTCAAAACTCATACATGCGCTTATCCACGGTAACCCAAAGCAGATCTGAAGTGAGTCTGTCAAATTACAGAATTTGTTCTCTCTCTTTTGGAAATACAGTCATATTTAGTTGGAGAATTCCCTATCCTATTTACTTATAAACCCACGCAAGTTATTAGCAAACAGTTTGCTGAACAGCAGCATGGAGTGGCCACGCACACACATATGCACACACACACACACAGAGACACACACACAGTCTGTAGAACAGCAGCATGGAGTGGCCATGCACACACATATGCACACACACACAGACACACACAGTCTGTAGAACAGCAGCATGGAGGGACCACACACACACACATTCTGCAGAACAACATCATGGAGGGGCTACACATACACACACACACACACACACACACACACGTAGTCTGTAGAACAGCAGCATGGAGTGGCCATGCACACACATATGCACATACACACACACACACACAGAGACACACACATAGTCTGTAGAACAGCAGCATGGAGTGGTCATGCACACACATATGCGCACACACACACAGACACACACAGTCTGTAGAACAGCATGGAGGGACCACACACACGCACATTCTGCGGAACAACATCATGGAGGGGCTACACACACACACACACACACGCACACTGCGGAACAGCAGAATGGAGAGGCCTCACATCAGACAACCTGTGTTGTGTATGAGAAGTCTTGGGAGCAATGGCTTCACTGTGGGGGAGGGGAAAGTGTTTCTGCTCATCACTGGTGGCCGAGGAGGGGGACCTAGGAGGGTGCTCCCTCAGGGCCCCTTTCTGCATGAGTTGAACCACAATCTGGAGGGCGAAGCAGAGAAGCGTTGGGATGTTGCTGTTGACCTGGCAGAGCGGGTGGATGACACCCAAGGGTGTCGGACAACTGCCGTCACTCCCTTCTCCCATGAAATCTTCGGGGAGGCCCTGCCAACGGGGAGGAAGAACCCACAACTGGTTTGTGAGGGAACTGTAGAGGAAGGCATTTTTAGCTTCACCCGGGCACTCCAGCTCGGATTTGCTTTTCAACCGTCCTGAAGGCTGGCTCCGTAGTCTGCTAGGGTGCTTGTGTCTGCCAGGGAGTGCCCCACCTCTTGCTTGCCTGCTTGACATTTCCCTCTGAATTTCAGCTCCACCCCCCCCCCCCCCCCCAGAAGCCTGTCCGGTCTGGTCTCTTCCTTCTTAAGTGACCCACCTTGTGGCCCCTTATTTCAGTTAGAAATTATAGAATCAACAGTGACTATCTGGTTTATGGGAGTGTCTTACTTGAGGTTTCTATTGTTGGGATAAAAAACGATCAAGCTGGGCGGTGGTGGCGCACGCCTTTAATCCCAGCACTCGGGAGGCAGAGGCAGGCGGATCTCTGTGAGTTCGAGGCCAGCCTGGTCTACAAGACCTAGTTTGAGGACCGGCTTCAAAGCTACAGAGAAACCCTGTCTTGAAAAACCAAAAAGAGATAAAAAACAACTTATACTTCTGCTTCCACATCAATGAAGGAAGCTGGGGCAGGAACTTGAGGCAGGAACCCGGAGGCAGGAACTGAAGGCCATGAGGGAGGCACTACTTACAGACTTGCTTCTCATGCTCAGCTTGCTTTCTTAAACATCCAGGACCACTCAGCCAGGAGAGGCACCACTCACGGAGAGCTGAGCCTTCTCACAGGAAGCATCAGTCAAGAAAATGCCCCCTCAGCTTGTCCCCAGGTCAGTATCTGGGGAGGGCATTTTCTTAAGGGAGGTTCCCTCTTCTCAAATGGCTAGAGTCTGTATCGAGTTGAGGTAAAAACTAGACAGCACAGTATCTTAATTGCTTATGCCCCGTTTTTTTCCCTCGCCCAGTCACTGCCTGGATTACTACGTATTTTCCCACAGCTCAGAAGTACTTACTATGAATCGCAAAGGCTGTATTAGAAACCCCTGCAGCTGGACGGAAGTCTTCTATCTGTCAGGGAAGCAAGACAATTTACAAACGTGTAGGAATGATTCAGCCAGGATTGTGCATCAATTTAGAACTGTTTTTTTTTTTTCTTTTTCTTTTCAGTACCACCTCCAGCCCCAAGCCCGGGCTCCAGGCTACCAATTTAGGGTAATGTATGGCTTAGCTAGGAGGTGGCTGCAGAAGTTGAAATAATGAAGGGCCGGAGCCCCTGTTTCTCCCGCCCCTGTGTGTTAAGAGAAACACTGGAATCGTGAGCCCAGGGCCTCTTTATGCTTTAAACAAAGGGACGGTCTGCACGGCGGCCAGGTGGCAGAAATTTGGGGGCGTTGGAGCCATGTGATTAGGGTAGAGGTTTAGGAAAAAGGGGTGTGTGACGCATTCCCAACGGTGAAAGTTGGTGGCCCGCGAGTCGCAAGCTTTCTGGGCCCCTGGGGTGTGTCTGCGAGGGTTTGCCCATCAGTCGCGCGCGCGTGGGTGAGATCGCCGGGGAGGGTCGCCGCCGTCGTCAGCCCTCCCTACACCTCCCTACCCACCCCGGGGCTTCTGGCCGAGCAGGGTGCAGGTGCGGGAGGGCGCCGGGGCCACGGGCTGCGAGGAGCGGCTGCGGGCGGCAGGAGGCAGCGTCGGCCCGGGCGGCGCGAGGGAGGCAGCGCGCGGTGATGTCAGTGGCGGCCCAGCTGGCAGCGGCCGGCACTTCCTGTATAAAGGCGGGCGGGCCGGGCTGCGACTCCCGCGAGCCGGGGTTGGGCTCTGGGCGGCTGGCGGCGGCGGCCGAGCAGCGGGAGGGCTGTCACATCGGGGAGCCGGGCTCCCGGCGCGATCCCAGGGCTGTCCCTTCCGTCGCCCCGGCTCCCGGCGGCGTGACATCTGCGGAGCGGAGACCTGGATGTGCGCG
Source organism: Microtus obscurus (assembly GCA_963919715.1). Taxonomy (NCBI): domain Eukaryota; kingdom Metazoa; phylum Chordata; class Mammalia; order Rodentia; family Cricetidae; genus Microtus; species Microtus obscurus. The sequence goes on from CAWTZC010000381.1 coordinate 3,693,306, forward strand.
CGCGCGCGGGAGCGGAAGAATGGCAGTGCTCAAACTCTGCGACCAGGTAGGGGCGCGGGGCGCGGAGAAGGGGGGCGCGGCGGGCGCCGAGCGAGCGGAGCGCGCCCGGAGCTGTTTACGCGCAGGGCTGGAGCGTGCACGGCCGGCCGCGGGGCTCGGCTCCCGCGCAGTCTCCGCCCTGGGCCGTCGCAAGTGCGCGTTCGCGGCTGGAGAGGGTCGGCGGGCTGCGGGAGTGGTCGCCGTGATGAGACGGGGTGGGGGTTGGGGGATGCGGGCCGTCACCGCACCGATCGGGGGAGGGGAGCCCCGGGCCGTGCTGCGCAATCGGGAGCACTCAGCCTGGGGCTGTCCCGGGGAAGGCTGCCCGCGGGGTCAGGAGGAGGAAGGTGGACGCCGGCAGAGAGGCTCGCGGCTCTGGAGCTCTCCTGCGCCAGGCAAGAGACTGGCCAGGATCCCCGTTCCGGTGGGGTCGGTTGTCTTCATCCGTTGGTTAGGACCTCTCGACTTCCTCTTTAGTTGCCCAGAGGCAGGGTGTGGGTGCGGGATGGGGGTGCTGAGAGCTGAGAGACGCGCGCTCAGTTCGGATCTCCCAGTAGGAGGTGAAGTCAGGTCCCGGGGTGAGCTTGCAGACGCTGGTGCCCCCATCTGCTTTGTTACTTTTCTGACCGAGACATCACACCGGGCAGCCCGGGACTTCTGCTTGAAGCCATGGGATTATTTGTTGAACCCCATTGACAGTCCTTGCTGCTACACGTCTGGGTCTTTGACACTCATGGAAGTCCAAGCAAGTTGCGAGACAAAACAAAAAACAAAACAAAACTCCCAAACCTCTTTGTAGCTCTTTCCATGGCGGGGGGCGTGTGGGGGGCGGGGGAGACCATGTTCCTCCAGGTCCGGGTCTACTCATCCTCAGTGAAACTGTTTTGGAGTCCTGATAACAGAGAGGCAGTCTTGACTCTGACACATGATGTCAGACAGGCCAATCCTTGCTCTTAAACATCTCAAACTTCTTTGGAGGTGTCTTGCTAGTTAGTACCCGGCCAGAAGGTCCTGCGACTTCAGTACAGCCCAACCCATGGCAGGAGTGATCCCCAGTGATTTGTTTTGCTCCTTGGATTGACTTTGCTTCAACTTCTTGTCGTCCTTACATAGTTACAGCCCCTTCTCTTTTCCCTTCCCCCACCCCATTCAGAAGCCACTGAGTTGAAAACTGTTAAATTTAGCAGGGAGAGCAACTGCTAATTGGGGGCGAACCTGCCCCTCCTCACTGGCTCCTGAGCAGTGAACGCAATTGTAAACCGATATTAGGATTGTCCCTAAGCCTTCGTTCACGGTGTTCGCCAACTGTTAAGACAGTTGCTTGCTTTAAGTCTTACATTGTTTTGAATATGGGTCCTGTCTATGTGGATGGTACGCATACTTACGTTCTGTTAATTTCTAGTTCCTGGTTCTAGTAGGCATGGTTGTGTTATATATAGTAAAGGATTTCGTGCAGAATTTTACCTCTCCCGAATTCCTTCGCTTCTAAGTGAAACAGCTGGCCTAGAGAAGAAACTAGGCTACCTCAAGACCCTCTGCTGTTGGCTGGTGGTGTCGCCTCCCAGGCTCCTCTAGTGGCAGAGAGCTGAGAACTAGAGATACCTCCTCTCTTTGGGCAGACAGCGAGGTAGGGAAGGCATGCTCTCCGAAACCGCACCAGCCCTGGTGAAGCTTGTGCTGCCGGGTTCAACCACACAGGAAGTTAGTCTCAGGCTTCAGCCATGTCTGTCTGTGGAAACGCTTCTAAGTACATACCCTCAGTTCCCCCAGTGAACTACAATTGCCGCCCGGGAGACAGAGATAGAACTTCCATTGGATTCTGTCTCCCGACAGATGGAGAGAGCCCAGGAGTTCTGTCTCCCGACAGATGGAGAGAGCCCAGGAGTTCCGTGACTCCAGAACACCTGAACCCATCAGGCTGTTTGGGGACCAGGCCAGAGGAAGACTGGGTGGGGTGGTGGTAGGGCGGGGTGGGGTGTCAGTGGTGAGCCAAGATGGTTTCTGTGTTTCTTTGGGTCCAGGAAGTGTGTTTCTCTTGCCTTATATAGTCTTGCTTTGTGTTTTGAAGTGTGCTTCTAAGCCCTTGCTTCTGATCTTCATCTACTCCTGCTAACGACCCTTTGATTAAGCTTCTTCTAGAAGAGCTTTGCCCCAGCAGCACTGTGGATGGAGAGTCACCAGCATGGAATCCTGCTTCAGTCTGAGGTGGAGCAGCTTGCTCTCTACCTAGGGATGGCATAACCCTGGCATAAAACCCTCTCGGCCCCCTCTTCCTGGTCCATTCAATGCCTACTTGCAAGGCGAATCTTGGCTTTTGGCAACAGCTCTTGGGTTTTTTGGGTTGAGGACTCATTCTTACCACTGATAACTTTGAATTGTCTCAGTTTGCTTTTGGATGTCCTTGAGGTGAGAGGTGATCACCGGTGACATTTTCTGGCCTAACAACCCTGAAGGCTGGAACTGTCTGGGTGGTAGTGGTCGCTACTTCAGCCTCAATCCTGCAGTGGTCTCTGAGTCAAGCAAGAGAGAAGCATTGTGTCTTTTCTGTTTTGGGAAGGCTGAAAAGAAAGGTGGGGGGGGGGAGGGAGAGGCTGCTGTGGTTTTTAGTCTTCTGCTGTGAAAAGGAACTGGGAACCACCGCTGCAAACACGCTCCACTTAGCACTTCTGCATTTGAAAGTCTGTCCTTCCGTCATTCTTTTTGTCCCTCTCTCTCTCTCTCTCTCTCTCTCTCTCTCTCTCTCTCTCTCTCTCCTTTCTGATAGTGTTTTGGGACCATTTTAGTTTGCCCAGGACTGAGGGGGGTTTCCCAGCTTTTGGTGGTAAAGCGGAGGCAGTCCCGAGCAATTGGAGGAGTCGGTTGCTTCTCCTCTGCAACATTGTTATTCAGCAATGTAATTAATACAGTCCTATACCCATTTCCTCATAGGTGGACACGAAGGCATTTGTTTACATCTCCGAAGAACCGAGATAATCATAAGGTTGGAGTGGCTTTCATCACGTTCAGATAGCAACGTGTTTAGCTGAAAATAAGCGTTCATGCGGCCTTTTGCAGTTGGATTTAATATTTGAACTTTTGTATGGAACTTGTAGGGTGAATTCCTTATGTAGAGTGGTATAAAGGACTGTAGAGATTTCAGCATCCGGCAGCATCAGCTTGGCTCTTTCCTTCAGTTTTTCCCCCTTTCAAAGTTCTGTAGCCAGGCTGGCGGGCGGCGTCCTTGCCCATGAAAGGTTTGCTTTTCTGCCGTGAGTTTGCTAACGACAGCAGAACCGCTCTCCGGTTGGTTTGTAGAGCCCGGTAGATACAAGCTTCAGCACTTGGCTCTTTCCGAGCGTCCCGCCTGGAGGCCTTCTGGTTTAGCGTCTCCTCGCCAAGTCCTAGCTCACACTCCCGTCCCCCACCTCCTTGCCAAAGGCACTGTCTGGCAGCTGCGGCCAGAGACTAGAAATCCTGAAGCTTTGAAAGCAGGATTTCTGGCCACAGTGTGGGGCCTTTTGGACACATTTTTATCAGGTCGTCCTAGATTTTCCAACCACCCTTGGTCTGCGAGCCAACACTGCCCATGCTACAGGAGCGAAGGAGGAAAAGAACAAATTTAACTTTTGGACTCTGTTCTGGTTGCCCGTGACCCAGTGGTACGGTTTTGGGAGTGTACCCGACAGCCGGCCTTTCATGGCTTGCGCCTAATCATGGCTTGTACCCTGGGCCTCTGTGGTCGTGAGTCATCTCTTAATCCTCAGCCACCCTAGGTGGATGGTGCGGCTGTCAATCCTGCTGGATGGGCGAGGAAACAGGAGCAGGGAGGGAGGTTGATGGACTTGTTCAGGTCACACACCCAGAGAGCAGCTGAGGGCAGTGACCTCCCCTGCCCATCTGATTGCATAAGTGGGGTTCTGGTACAGGCCATACTTTTCATAGCTGACCAGGGAGCAGCAGGTACAGAAGGCAGGTCTCTTCCCTCAGTTACGGGGGGAGCTCTGTGGAGCATCTGAGGGTGGGGTCAGACCCACCTCTGTCAGAGTGAGGACCTGCACTGAGGCCTCTGTCCCTAGCTGTTAGTCCCTGGCTTGTCCCATTAACCTTGCCACCCCTGCACCCACCGAGTGATGCGTTAGAACATGTTGATTCTTTTCTTGATTGTATTTTTGTACGACATGGGAACTTTTAATCATCTTCAACACTGGGCCACCTTAGGAAATCAGAGAGCTGGACCAGCAAATGGTGAGTTTGAAGCCTCCATAGTCAGTTGAAATAACTGCCCTTGACATCTCGATACGCTTCCTTTAAGGGTCTCTTTAGCCAGGTACAGACCTAACACTTCTGTGTGATAGTATCAGTATCTCCCATTGTGGATGTCTGTTTTCTAGACGGAGGACTTTTCGAAATAAAGTTATGCGTCCCTTAAATCCCTTACTGTCTGCTTCAGGATAAATGAAAGTCCGGCCCAGAATAGATGGAGCCTCCTTTCTTAAAAGAATGCGCTAAGTTTCACTTCTCCTATTCTCAGAGGAGAGTAAACAGAAGCCCAGAAAGGCGCAGTTCTTATGCAAGATGTAGAACTGACACCATCCTGAGAAGGTTTCTATCTCAGCAACATAAATACGATGTATTAACCTACATCTATTATAATTAAAATTAATTATATTAATTAAATATATAATTTAAATATAAATTATATATTATAAATATATAATATATAAATAAATAAATAAAAGAATATAAATAAATAATTAATTAAATATATAATTAAAATTAATATTATAATATTAAAAACCTATTAATGGGTTTTATATTTACAACCTAATGTTAAATTATTTTAAAAATTTGTAATTCTTTAATTTTTTTGCATTTAAAAAATTTAAGGCGTGTGTGTGTGTGTATTATGTTCCTGCATATGTGGAGGTCAGAGGACAACCTGTGGGTGTCTATTTTTTTCTCCCACCATGTGGGTTTTGAGCATCGCGCTTAAGTCGTCAGGCTTGGTGATGGGTGCTTTTTACCTCTGAAGCCATCCGGCCAGCTCTGCCTAACTTCCTATAAGCCAGACATCTGATAATGCCGTGCTTTTCGAAGTTAAGACATGACTCTTATAGGCGGCGACGGAGATGGCCCAGTGGGGAAAGTGTAGAAGGCTGACAGCTTGGCTTAGATCACAGGAACCCATGCCATGCAAAGACAGAAGGACACCAGCTCCACAGAGGTGTTCTCTTTTGGCCACATACATGTTCATCATGGTGCATGTTAACTTGGGTCATCCCCCTATAAAACAACAAAAATCTGCTACAATAGATTTCCACATACACCCCCCAAAGAAAATTTGATTTTGAAGCTAATATCTTAAAAATGGTACCGGAAGGATGACTCACTGGATAAGGCATTTGCCACCAAGCTTAAAGACCTGAGATCAATGCCTGGGACTCACGTGGTGTGGGAGAACCGACTCTCGCAAGTTGCCCTCTGACTCCCACGCATGCGTCGTGGCCCACGTGCCCCTCCTCTCCGTCAAGAAACAAATACAATGGAAGTTAGGAAGAACGATAGCGGTGGGCGTAGCTGTTTTAAGAGTTACTGGTCTGTTTGTGGGGCCCCTGGCAGTGATTCAGGAGCTGGCCCTGATGCATGAGCTGGGTTTTTGGAAACTATTCCCCAGGGTGGGATGCCTGGCCCAGCCTTGATGCCGTGGGGAGAAGGTTGGTCCTGCCTCATGCTTTGTTGACTCCCATGGGAGGCCTTACCCTTTCTGAATGGAGACAGAGGAGGAGAAAGAGTAGATGGGGGGGGGATGGGGACATGAGGTAGAAGGGAGGTTGGGGGAAGGGGACGGGAGGAATGGAGGGAGGGAAACTCTTGTTGGTATGTAAAATAAATAAAAAAAATGATTAAAAAAAAAAGAACTCTTGGCATTTAGCATTATTTGGAAGTCTCTTTATGTGTGAAAACTCCTGGTTTGTCTTTTTCTTCCTGATCTGTCATGTACTCAAACACTTAAAAATTCTCATAGACGGTTGGGAGTGCGTAGACTTTGGTGACCATGTCATTTTCCTCTACCCCATGGCCCTTTGAGAACCGTAACGGTGCCGTTAAATATTAACGGCCAAGGGACCTTCCAGGTATGTCTGTGTACACAGTCACACGCAGACTCCTATCTTGCCTCTGTTTGCTCGCCTGAGGTTTGACAGCGACAGGTTTGGCTTCTGTGAGTTCGGTTGACACTGGAGCCTGCTGGCCACGTGCCAGCCCGAGGTTAGAACACGGCTTCTACCTCATGCGTTGGCTCTGGCAGGTAATGGTGGGTTGCAAGAGCCAAGCATTCTGACTCTTCTTGTCCAAGATGTGGGAGGCTGTGTGACCGAGGCTATGTTGCTGGGGGCATAAGTCGAGGGGATAGCGGACGACTGATCTCTGGGCTCTAGGTTCCTCTTTGTCAAGTGAAGACGCTGGACTGGATGTCTTGGTGGTGCCTGAGCTCTGCCTTGTTCCTCCCATGCTCAGTCCTTCTAATGGGGTCTGCTTTACAGTGTCTCCCCCGCGTGTGGCTGATGTGTGTGTTTGCACGTGAGTTAAATGGTCTCAGGTTCCCGAAGAGGTTTATTCAACGTTAGCGGTTTAGAGACTGATTCTTGTTCTTTCCCTACTTCAGTTTACGGGGAATCTGTGCGCCTATTTTATAGGTGGTTTCTTTTATTACTCTACTCTTGTCTGCCTCTGGTGATTCAGAAGTTGACGGCAGACAGTTTTCCTGGCCAGTGTTCGAGTTTGTGGAGAGTTGGGGACCTGAAAGGGGAAATTAATGGTTCACAAACCTACCTTCAAATTGTGATAGTCATTCTGCCTGGACACGGTGCACATGTCTGTAATCCTAGTATCAGAGGTGGAGGCGGGAGGATCGGGAGTTCGAATCCATCACTGGCTATCCTTGGCTATATAGTGAGTTCAAGGCCAACCTGGGTTACGGAAAGACCTGTCTCAAAACCAAAACCAAACCAAACCAAACCAAACCAAACCAAACCAAACCAAACCAAACCAAAAGCCTTTCACTTGTCTCCCCTTTTGAAAACTAGCTTTCTTTAATACTGGAAGACCATTTGCCCCAAGGAAGCTTCCAGAGCTTTTAGTAAAATTAATTAGATTTGTAGAGACACTGGTGTTGCCCTGACATGGAAATTTAGTGGCAGTTCTAACTTGTCTCTGGAAGTTTCAATATTAAATTACTTTGGTTTTCGTTTGATTTATTTAAAAACTAACATCAGACTGGGAATAAAGGTCCTAGGATTCCACTTAGGGAGCTCCTGGTATTTACATGGCTTTTCGCAGTCCCCGACATTGGATTTTCTTGCCTATATAAAGAGGCTGCCGGGTACAGATTCTTGTCAAGTTTTTAGCCTCTCCCATTGTGAGAAAGCGTCCTCCCTCTTTGTGGTGACGGAAGCTTTAGCCTTTCTCCGGCCTGATGAATTTACTTTGAGTCTTGTTGAAGGACCATGGATTCGTTCTCCAAGAAGGTCTTCTGAGATGTCCAGGAACCAGGTGTGGAGACACAGGATGCTCTTAGTGTGGTCCTTTGAGAACGGTCTTGAGTTGTTTTCACTTAGGGGAAGCTTTTTTTCCAGACCCTGGATGTCTCATGAGCTGTGGTGAGCTGGGCCAGCGTGGGCCAGCGTGGGCCAGCATAGCCAGCGTAGCCCAGCGTAGCCCAGCATAGCCAGCGTAGCCCAGTATAGCCAGTGTAGCCCAGCGTAGCCCAGCGTAGCCAGCGTAACCCAGCGTAACCCAGCATAGCCAGCGTAGCCCAGTATAGCCAGTGTAGCCCAGCGTAGCCCAGCGTAGCCCAGCGTAGCCCAGCATAGCCAGCGTAGCCCAGCGTAGCCCAGCATAGCCAGCGTAGCCCAGTATAGCCAGTGTAGCCCAGCGTAGCCCAGCGTAGCCAGCGTAACCCAGCGTAACCCAGCGTAGCCCAGCATTCTGAAGCTTCCATCCAGAATAGAGCAATCAGGGCGGTAGAACTTAGGCCATGCGGTCTTCCCTGCTCAAAAGTCTGATCCCACTTAGTGAAAGCCAAGGTCGCTCGATTCCTTCTGAGTCTCTACATCTCTGCTTTTCCAGTTTCCCCAAAGTGTGATACTGGATGAGAGCAGGTGTGACGTTAGTCATCTCCTAGAGAGAGGACTGGAAATGAGCTGGGGCGCGTCGTGAGACTTAACCCCGCCAACAGGGTCACGTGAGAGCTGACTGTCATTTCATTTTGCCAGTGAAGAAAATGAGAACCCAGAGATTGAGGAGTTTATTTAGGACCTGTGAGTCTGGGGATCACGGCGCAGTGGGCTTGACCCCAGACTATATGGTCTTAGTCCTTCTGGCCTCTGAGACAAGGCCACTGTCACAAGAGACCCTCAACACTGTTTGGCCTCGCCTGGATATCTGGAGAAGTCGGTCTGAATTTTTGCAATGCTCACTGCATCTGCTGATTTCATAGGCGTGGTATTTTACAAGTTAACTCATACCTGCCTCATCCCAGGAAGAAAACTGTTATGTAAGCTGACATAGACCTTCTGGGAGTCTTCTGTATCCATGATACCCCCTGCTTTGGTGGAACGGTCCTCTTGTCCTGGCAGCGTTCAGGGAGCAGGTGTGCGTCCGGGAATAGCAAGGACTTCATAGAAGGGAGCTGGATGGTTTCGGTGGCACAGTACATGGGTAAAAGAATAGTGAAGGTCTGAGATGCTCTGTGTTTTAAAGTAAAAAGTTAAAGTATACGGGCTCTAAGGAAACTATAGGAAGCAAATGGCCCTGTTTCTCAAAGAACACACCAGTCAAGGAGCGGGTGTGGGGAGAATTGAGAGTGAGCGGATTAAAGAGAAGAATTCTCACGTGACCAGTCAGAACTGGTGGTCTGGATTCTGATCTAAAGAAACAAAACTATACCTCCACAGGATGGTGTAAACTAAACAGGACTGGCTATGTGGTGGTTAATGTGGGCACTGCAGCTTTTTCTAGGAAAACAGTCCTCTGGAAAATGAAGAGACAAAGCCACAAAACTTTACCATCTGCCGAGGTGAACCTAACAATAGCCCCAGCACTTCTGGAAGCATCTCCCCCCTCCCCCCCACCATTCCTTCCTGTTCCCTTTGAGTGCTCTCAGAGGTGACCCCTCTCACCTGACAGCTTGTCTTCAAGGTCCTCATTGTCTTTGGTTGATTGACAGAAAATCACAGTCTGAGCAGGGTATGGTGGTGCTCAACACTTGGGGAGTAGGGGCAGGTGGAAGTCCTTTCCTGCCTCCCCCCCCCCCCCCCCCGCCATTTTTGGATAGAGTCTCTCTGTGTAATCCTGACTGTCCTGTAGCTTGCTGGATAGTCCAGGCTGGCCTCAAACTCACAGAGATCCTCCTGCCTCGGTTTACTGAGTGCTAGTGCTGGGACAAAAGGCATGGTTTTCCTCCCCCCTGGTTCTCTCTCCCCCCCTTTCTCTTTCTCTCTCTCTCTTTTTGACAAGGCCTTATGTAGCCCAGGCTAGCCTTGAACTTGCTATATAGCTGAGGATGACCTATAATTTCTGAGCGTCTTTGCCTCTGGAGTGCTGAGATTACAAGCCTGCACTATCGTGGGGTTTCTGTGGTGTTCAGGATCCAGTCCAAGGCCATGTTCGTGCTATGCCAGGCAAGCAGCCTACCAAATGGGCTCCCAAGAATCCCATCTTGACTGTTTTCTTAAGAGAGCTTGGATTCGGCTTCTCCCTGTTGGATACCTCAGTTCAGGTATTTGGAAGGGAGTTTAGGTATTAGAGCTGTCCTAAGTGACTATGTTGAAAGTGGCCTTGAAAGTGGGTTTTTGTTTCAATTGCAAGGCCTGATGGGACAGGGAGAAGCTACAAGGCCAGGGTGACTAAATGGCGTGTCTGTCTTTACGGTGGGTGGAACTGGCTGTCATGGGCAGTGGTTTTAGGCAACAGGATCCTGTCATTTTTGTTTCTACCCACGTGAAACTTTTTTCATAGCCTTTTTTCTTTTTTAAACAGAGTCCAGATTTAAGGATAATGAAGGCCACAAGGCTAAGAAGTGACCCCTGTAATCTGAGTAAACAGTACGGTCATGGCAGTGTAGAGGTGCAAAGATTCTAGACACTTTGGACCCTTGAGGCATTTATCTCTTGGGGCCACAGAAGTGAGCACAGCCCTTAGTTCTATTTAAAGACAGTTTTCTTCTGAGCCCCGCTTTTTAGCAAAAGGTCTCAGATTAGGTTCCCTGAACTTCCGCATACAATCCTTTAAATATGGCCTCTCAGTTGATCAGTGTTGATGAGCACGCTGTGGGGGGAACACTGAAGTTGATGTTTGGAAGTCTGAGCTGTACACACAACACAGCTTTGATCTTAGCTGCTGGCTTGGTCTTTCTGGGCCACAGTTGTCCTCGGCTGTAAAACTGATGCAGGAGTATCTGCTTGTGGGGAGCCTGTGGCACTTCAGTGGGAAATGTCTAAGATCAGTAAGCGGGCATTTGTGGTGCTTTGCCAATAGTCCCTGAATCTTGGCTCCTCGTTGGTCAAATTAAAGAGATGAGTATTTGAGGGTCAACTTCAGCTCTCTCAGAATAGGTTTAAGTGATAGTTTTTGTTTGTTTAATTTATAACCTTTACTCTTGTTTTATTTCTCTCTAACGTAACGACTGTGGCACACAGATACTTGATTTTTGTATGAATTCTCTTTATCAAGTACCCTGCGTGTCAGGTCCTACAATTTAAAAAGAAAGAGTTCTTTCTTTTTGTTTCAGGTTTTCTCTTGTCATTGGCTTCACGACTTAACCCCCAGAGTTTACATTTAGACGGGTTCACCCGGATAAGTGTGCGTGGAAAAGATCGGAGTTTGCGGACGTTCTTGAGCCAAGCTGGTGAAAAGGACTTTGGGAAGGCTAGAACGCTGCCTCCTCTCCACACAGTGTCAAATGGCCTTTTTGAGGCTGTGTCTGAGAGCAAAACAGTTTGCCAAAGCCATCATCGTAAAGAATCACTAAGAAAAGTGTTATGAGAGAATGTTCAAGAACTTGGGTATTGAATTTCAGGCCTTGGGTGGATATTTACGGGGTAAAAAGAAAGCAGTACATGTAGATGGACGGGGCTGTAGCTCAGTGCTAGAATGAAGGACTGACATCCAGGAGGCCCCAGGTCTGGTCCATGGTCCTATTAACAGGAACAGAGGAAACCGTTATGAAGACAATAAGAAAACACCCGATCCATGAGGTCTCTGAAGAAAAAAATTTCAAAGTATCAGTCTCTGAAGAAAAAAATTTCAAAGTATCAGTCTCTGAAGAAAAAAATTTCAAAGTATCAGACGGACGGGAAGGATACATTGTAAAATGTCTTTTTAGTAAGGATACATTGTAAAATGTCGTTTTAGTTTTGACTCTTCTTTCTCTTTTAGAGTGACAGGATACATTGCTTAAATAGGATGGAGCCCAGGCATCATTGGATACATATGTGTTTAAATTTAAAACATACTTGTTCTACCAGTAGAAACTTAGGGCACAATATAGCAAGGTGATAGGAAAACGAAAGGGCAGAGCAACCACAGCAAAAACAGAAGAAAGAAAGACGTAGGGGAGGGGAAGAAGGCTAGGAAAGGTTTTTGTTCTTTTTTTTTTTTTAGAGTGGAGGAAGTGTGTGGCTGGGTACAGCTGTAATCGCAGCACTGGGGGATATAAACACGAGGGGCGGGAGTCCACCGCCAGCCTCAGCTACATGAGTGAGTTTAAGGCTGGGGGCTGTGTGAGATGAGCTCTCGGAAAAATCTAAAAAGAAGATGAGGAAAAGGAGGTAGAAGAAGAAAAAGCAACGGAGGAAGGGGTCAGCTAGGGCCTGGCAGGAGGTGGATTGTGTGGGTTTCTGCAGGGCAGGGCTTCAAGGTCCCCAGATTCTGCACTAAACTAATCATCTAGCTTCTCCCTGAAGCGATTAACGTGCACACGCGTGCCTCCGCGTCTCAGGGTTGGAGATACCCACAGTGGAGGTTGTTAGTTAAGCCAAAAGGGAAGCACAGCCAGAGGCTGCACCTCAGAGGGCCCGGATGGGTATTGCGGCCCAGCAGAAGGTCTTGAGAACAGGGTGTGGCCAGTGACAGAAGAGAAATGATTTTGCATAGCGGAAGGAAGTCTTGGGGCTCCTGCACCTAGGAAATGGTCCCTGTGGCTTCTCTGCTGTTAAACGGCCCCCTCTGAGCTCTGTGAAGAAGTTGTTTTTAGAAATCACAGCTTTACTGTTCCCATCCAGTGTTTTTTTGGCTCCATTCCCACCACAAATTGTTTACGTGATCCTGGCTAGTCATTTTATCTCCCTGGGTCTCAGTTTCCCCTTGCATAGCATCAGCAGGGGAGTACCCATCCCCGTTTCAATGGCGGACGTCGTGATCCAAGGTCACTGAATCGCCAGCCTGGGACGGCACATCCTGCCTCATCCCAAGGTCTGTTTAAAGATGATCATTCCCAAGCCCTACAGATGTGGGACTTTGGGGTTTGAGACTGAGCTGACCCTGGCTGGGTCTGGCGGCTGTAATAAGAGGTAGAGAGACCACTTTGGGCCACTGCTGTCCATTGCTGATGGTGTTGAAACACCAACCAACAACCATCTTTTCCCATTGTCTGGAATTAGCAGCCCCACAAATGAGCCAGGCCTGCTTCCTGTCTAGAAAATAGAGGCCCTGGGGTTTGCTGTCTCAAGGTCTACCTTAAAGGAATCCTAGGGTTTCTGCTGCTTCAGCCTTGGTCACACAGCACCCTGTGGGGGCTAGTGATGCTCCCAGGTCTTAGCAAACCCCCATGGAGCCTGCCTGGGCCTCTCCATGTGGGGGGTACCAGGCAGAGTCAGATGATGCTAAGGAAGAGGAGCTTGTTTTGCCACAGCCTTCTGCTGAAGAGGCTAGGGGTAGCGTGGAGCACAGATGGCTGTGCCTTGGGGCAGATTCCTTTCCAGGCTGCTGTATCTTTTTTTTTTTTTTTTCAAGACAGGGTTTCTCTGTAGCTTTGGAGCCTGTCCTGGAACTAGCTCTTGTAGACAAGGCTGGCCTCGAACTCACAGAGATCCGCCTGCCTCTGCCTCCCGAGTACTGGGATTAAAGGCATGTGCCACCACCACCCGGCAAGGCTGTTGTATCTTTAAGGCTGGCTCTCAGAGTAGAGACCAGTCCTAATACATTAGGGACCTGAGGAGGAGGGGGAGGAGGAGGAGGAGGAGGAGGAGGAGAGGAGGAAGCTCTTGGTCCTTGAAACTCTAGCTACCGCAGGGAAGTGAGTAGGACAGGGGACAGGGGATGGAGTAGTCTTTTCTGCTGTGGCTTCCATCTTTGCAGCTGTGATCAGGGTCCAGATGTGACCAAGGCCATCAGGCTGCTGCTGACATTGGCTTAAAAGACTGTCCCTGAACCCAAGCCGATAATACCAGCCACCCTCACATAGAACAGTCAATAGAGTTTTTTTTTTTCTCTCATAAGGACGAAATGATACCTAAAATCCTTCAGTCACCAGTGAAGTCATCAGGCAGAATAAAAACTTTAGGATGGTGTCGGGAAGAATACAGTTGTTGGTTTTCAACATAGTACAGGGACGCGAGCCGTCAGTGACTCTGAGGGTTGGCAGATTTCTGTTTCCTGGCTGAATCCAGCTGACCACCTGCATTTCTCAGTGCCCATGAGCTAAGGATAATCTTCCATTATTAGATAGTTAAAAAGGATCAAAACGATTGTACTTTACGACACACATACAATTCTAATAAAGCCCATATTTTGGTGTTCACAATGAAGAGTTGTGTGGAGCGTATCCTCTTTGGTTGGCTTGCATTGTTGGTACCACTTTGAGGCGAGGACAGAGACGGTAGGGCCAGCGAGGATAAAGATATTTACTATCTAACCCTTTGCAGGCCGAGATTTTGGGGCCTGGGTGTCACCTCAAGTTGGGTTCAGCCCCGCAGGCTTCAGAAGGTGCAACACTCATTACCTGGGCTGCACTTTGATGTAGGTTTAATTAGATCGAGGTGGGGATTCTTGCTCCAGGGGAGCGTAGAAGCTTGGTTACCTTTTCTGGGTCTGGTTCCCATGTTAAAAAAAAAAAAAACCCAAAATTCTCTTTGAAACAGAGTTTGTTTACCCTCCAAGTTTCCCTCTAGGAGCTCGGTAGAGGAGACCATGTGTTTATACTTTAAACTGGATGTTTAGACTCTTGGTGTGGACCCAGGGAAGGTTAATATGTACTTTTAATGCATTCAAAGAGGCCGGATGGGGAGGTGTGCTTATGTTTGGGAGCAAAACAGAAATCCCATTTTCTGCTGAAAGTACTGTTTCTAGTTTTGAGTAGAGACTAGATCGGGAGATGACTTTAATTTTGTGGAAAATGGTAACTTCAGGCAGATTTTTTGACTGTACAGCCTGCTATTAAAAAAGTATTTGAGCTGTCAGTTTTTCTGTGTTCCTCGCTGTTCTGAGGGTTCTTGAAGGAGCTGTTTGGAAGTTTTCGTGGGAGCTATGCATTCGGGTAAGTGTGTGTACCTGTGCGAGTCCATGTGTCCAGTGTGCATTTATTTCATCATAATCGTAAGGAGAATTCCCCCCCCCCCATTCTTTTCCTGGTTTTTGTTGCTTAGCCTATCAGCCTATTGCAATTCTTCCAGGCCTAGGGTTGGCCTATGGTGAGGCTTCCAGGCCTAGCATTGCAGTTGCTCTCGAATCAGCAAACCTCGGGGTCCTCCTGTCTCCCCCTACCCCAGCACTGAGATTAGCAGACCTTGGGGTCCTCCTGTCTCCACCCCCAGTGCTGAGATCAGCAAATCTGGGGTCCTCTTCTCTCCACCCCAGTGCTGAGATCGGCAAACCTCGGGGTCCCACTGTCTCCACCTACCCCAGTGTAGAGATCACAAGTTGTGTTTTCATGCCTGATTTTTCTTTTTTTTTTTTCTTTTTTTGGTTTTTTGAGACAGGGTTTCTCTGTGGTTTTGGAGCCTGTCCTGGAACTAGCTCTTGTAGACAGGCTGGTCTCGAACTCACAGAGATCCGCCTGCCTCTGCCTCCCAAGTGCTGGGATTAAAGGCGTGCGCCACCACCGCCCGGCTCACGCCTGATTTTTCACCTGGGATCCGAGGAGCCACCATCCACTGAGCCATCTTCCTAGCTCCAGAGGAATTAACATTTTCATTTTATTTTTAAAAAAATTTTTATATGTATGGGTGTTCTGCCTGCATGTATGTCTGGACACTACATGTATGCCTGGTGAGTGAGGAGGTCCTAAAAGGTTGTCATAGCCCCTGGAAGTGGTTGTGGGCTGCCATGAGGACGGACCCGGGAATCCACACTGGATCCTCTGGAAGAGCAGACAGAGCTCTCAGCCACTAAGCCATTTCTCCAGCTCCTGGAAATTTTGTTTTGTTCATCACTTTCTGTGTTCTGAGGATTTTGTCTGTGTGTATATCTGTATGTATTTGTATGGGTGTAGATGTATGTTTGTATGTATTCATATGTGTGTAGATGAGTGTTTGTATGTATTCATATGTGTGTAGGTGCATGTTTGTATGTATTCGTTTGTGTGTAGATGCACGTTTGTATGTATTCATATGTGAGTAGGTGTGGGTATGCATTCATAGAAAACCAGAAGTTACTTTTAGGTCTTCTTTAACTGTCTTCCTTCCTCCCTCCCTCCCTCCCTCCTTTCGTTTCTTTCTTATGTGCAGTTTGTGTGCAAGATAATGGGTGCGGGCACACACGTCACAGTGCACATGTGGAGGGCAGAGGATAACTTTGTGGGGCTCATTCTCTCCTTGCATTTTGGACCCTAGGGATCCAACTCAGTTGTCAGATTTGTGTAGCAAATGTCTTTTATTATTATTAATTATTATTTTATTATTTCTGAGACAGGGTCTTTCTATGAGGCCCTGGCTAGTGTGATGCTTACTATGGAGTCCAGGCTGGTGTTGAACTGAAATCCTTCTGCCTCTGCCTCCCATGTGCTGGGATTAAAAGTCTGTGCCGTCATGCTTGGCTTGAGTGTTCAGGGTGTCCCACTGAACCTAGAAGATCAGGGGACTGGCTAGACTAAGTGGTCGACCAGTAGTCCCTAGAGATCTCTCTCTCTCTCTCTCTCTCTCTCTCTCTCTCTCTCTCTCTCTCTCTCTCTCTCTCTCTCTCTGCCTCACCCAGCACCGGGATTAGAGGTGTGCTCTGCCGTGCGGCCTTTTTAGGTAAGCCTTTCGATCTGCTTTGGACTGAGCTGCCTCCCCAGCTCTTCTTCTGAGGGTTTTTCAGTCAGGCATTCACCAGGGCAGCTTTTAAAAGACCCCCACAGGAAGTCATGGTCCCTGTGCGCACACTCTCAGTTTCAAGCTTTTAGCTTGGCTGCTGTAAGGAGCCTGTCCTGGGTGGACAGGGGAGCCCCAACCCAGAACATCTCAGTGGGGGCATTTTCACCTCTATCTCCAGTCTCTACAAGATTTTCTTAAAATATAAACCGCGTGTCCCCTGCATGTTTTTTTAGTTGGACGTCTGAAGATTTTCTTCGCAAAGTTAGAAAGATACAAAGGATGTAATTTCTGGCATAATGTAAATATTGATTTCTAAAGTGAAAACATTGTATCACTGTTTAAATTGTATTGAGTGGAATTTAAACACTATTGTGATCTGATGTGCCTGTCAGCAGTCCAAATTTTATAGTGTTTCTTTTTCCCCTTGAATTTTATTCAAGTGTAGTGCCTTTTTTGGATGGGTGGGGGGCAAGGTTCCAGCCCAGGCTGGCCTGGAACCTGTCATCTCCCTGTCTTAGTGTCGGGATTGAAAGCACGCACCACAATGCTGGCTGTGATGCAGTTTTGCAAAAAATCATTTTTATTTTTTTAGGTTATAATTGCATCATGTTTCCCTTCTTTTTCTTTCCTCCAGACTCTCGCCTGCCCTTGGCCATTGCTGTGATGCATTTAAAATGATTTCATCTATGACAAATTTTGGGGTTGAGTTTGTAATGATTATTAGCAATGTCTCAACATAGAGCTTAAAAACTGGATAAGATATTAATAAAACATGCAGACTTAGATTCTTATTGAAATACATTTCTTGATCTCAGTTGAGAGCTATTTATTTTAACACTATTCACTAGTGTTTAAGATAAAATCGACAGTGTGAGTTGGATAACAGTCCCATACTACAAAATTATTTTCTTGACTTCTATTGTACTAGTAACCCAAATACTGAAAAAATTGTGTTTACCAGTAAGTAATGAGTTGACATAAATAAAAAGCATGGAGGTCAATAATTTATATTACTACGTTTTGATCATTTATGTTACCAGCTTAGGTCAGAAGGCCCTAAATTGCCAGCGTCTCTAACCATTTGATCTATTTCCGTGAATGACCTTGATAATCCTCGGATCCTGACTTTTGGTGCACAAACTTCAGCTTTCTGCTTTGAATCAGAGGAGGCTTTCACGTGTGTTCAAGTCTTGCTTAGCTAGTTAAAGCTGACTGGCATTGCCCACCTTCCTGGTCTTGACCCCACCTGTCCTTAAAGGCGAGCTCACGTGTTTGTGGAGAACTTTCTTCTGGGAGGCTGGCATGGGGCTGCTTGTCAAAGGATGGTCTCCCAATTTCGAGTGACTTTGAATGGACCATTTCTCAGGTGCTGTGGTCTTTTTGTGCCTGAAGGCCAGCTGGAATCTCAGAGGGTGAGGAGAGCATCTACCTTGGAACCAGGAGGAGAAGGAAGCCGCTGAAGAGGGAAGTGAAAGGGTGGTGGTATCGGGAAGGTGTCCACGCGGAAGCTTATTCCCGCAAATGCTCCATGCCTGCAAACTTCCTACAGAGCTACTCTACTCATGGGAGACAGAGCCTCAACACGGTGGAGCTTGTGCTAACTTGGGGGGCAATCGTTATCACCTCATTCCCCGGATTCGCATCAGGTTGCCGTGTGGCATCACCAAGCATGCAGGACAGACACATAACTCTCACAGGAAGTGCGGTTGACCTTTGCAAACCCATGTTGCAATTGTGTGTCATGCATTAGGTACTGGAAATCTGTGTTGCAACTGTGTGCCGTGCCTCAGGTACTGAAACTTTAACATTTGAAGGCAAAGGAGGGAGAAAATGTAACCGCTCCCAGCACATCCGGATTAATGAACTCAAATGGAGTCGTCACAATTTTTCTGTAGCACGGTTCCAGCGAGTGATGATGACTAGCTGGCTTTGTATGTGTGGGTTTGGGGAAGCAGTCTCCTCGACATTTGAGTCTCTGAGTCTGATGGAGACTCGCTTTCAGACCTATTGAATGTGTAGTCATGGCTTCTCCTTATGCTCTACTCTGCGTAAGTGATTAGCTTAACAGCACAAAATACAAGTAGTAGGGTCTGAATTAGGGGTTCTGCGGCTGTGAAGAGACACCCTGGCCACAGCAATTCTTCTAAAGGAGAACATTTAATGGGGGGGTGACTTACAGGTTCAGAGGTGTAGTTCGTTCTTGGCATGGTGGGAAGCATGGTGTCAGGCAGGCAGACTTTGTACTGGAGATGTAGCTGAGAGTTTACATCTGGGTTTATAGGTAACAGCGTGAGAGAGCGACAGTGGGCATAGCTTGATCATTGGAAACCTCAAAGTCCACCCCCGTGACACACTTCCTCCGACAAGGCCACACCCCCAGAAATGCCACTCCGTGGGTCTATGGGTGCCGTTTTCACTTAAACCCACCACAGATGGGTTGTAAATGTGATTGGAGGCCAGAATATTTGAAGGCTAAGCTCGAATATTGATACATCCAGGTGTTGTTTTTATAATGGATACTGGTACGCCTTGCCTGGGGGGGTGCATCTGGTGGCGACTTCAGCTGGTTTGTTGCTTTCTGAATTAGCCACAATCTCCTGATGATTGAAGGTAGATTATGGGACTGGTTATCTTACACTAAATATATTACTGAGATTCAAAATGATGTATATTTGCTGGTGGATGCCGAACGGATTCGCCTGGCGTTACTGTGGAGTGTTCTCTAGCATCAAGAATGGATTTTCAACCCAGACAGTCAATCTGGACAGTGGTGGTGCTTGCTCCAAATCCTTGGGAGGCAGAGGCAGGCAGATCTCTGAGTTCAAGGCCAGCCTGGCCTACAGGGTGAGTTCCAGAGAAACTCTGTCTCAAAAGAACAAAAGGCAAAACAAACCAAAACAAATAGACAAAAGCAAAAATCCCCCAAATCTCCAAAGCAAGAACAGATTTTAGAAGATAACACTGGTATCTGGTGGCTGGTGTTGGCTGGCTTCCCTTGCTCGTCTCTAGACCAAACAGAAACACACACATCCTCTCTGCCCAGTACTCAGTGACGTCACAGGCAGGTCCTACAACATAGCTGCTTTCACACTTCTCCTTTTCTGCTTGCTGGAGAATTAACCTCTTCAATGACTTAACTCATTTTTTAAAAGATTTATTTACATATCATGTATACAATGTTCCTCCTGCCTGTACACCTCCGTACCAGAAGAGGGCACCAGATCTCATTACAGATGGTTGTGAGCCACCATGGTGGTTGCTGGGAATTGGACTCAGGACCTCTGGAAGAGCAGCCAGTGCTCCTAACCTCTAAGCCATCTCTCCAGCCTCGACTTAACTTAGTTTTAAAGTGGGAGGATATATACTGTTATTTTTTTTCTGTAACATCTGAAGGTTAAAATTTTTTTTTAACAAAAATAGACTTGAGAGCTTAGCAGGGAGGGATGGGCACAATTGTTGCAGAGGATCCACGTTCAGTTCCCAGCACCCTCAGCAGGCTGCTCACCACCACTTCCAGTGGCTCTATGGGCACGAGCGCTGTACTGTGTGTGCCAGCAGTAAGAATCTTTTAAAAGAGACTTATTGTTGAAAGCAATTATAAGTTTATAGCGAGATTATCAGAAGCTGCAGGCTACTTCCATATAGTCTTTGCCTTGCTTCAGTCTCCCCCTCTGGCCCCCCCACAGTGCTCCTAGAATCTTCCACCAGCATATTTGTTACATCAAATCTGACTGGATGCCAATATACCGTGGTCACCCAAACCCCGTAGCTTACGTCAGGACTCACTTCTGGTGTTACCTGCTCTGTGGGTTTTAACAACTGTCAAGGATACAAATTCACTTCAGTCTTTCTCTGAGTAGTTTCCCTGTGCTGGAAACTTCTGGGCACTGTAAGTTCGTTCCTCTCCTCCCAACCCATGGTGGCCTGGGGCTTTCTACCGTCTCCATGGGCTTTCCAGGTTATCACGGAGCTGGATGACTTTTGTTTATTAGCAGTAAGATAAACCTTCTAGAACTTTAAGGGAAGCTTAGAGATTTTTCATTTCGTGGCTTGAGACTTAACCAAAGTTACACGTTTTCCAGGTTTGGATAGAAACAAACGCGCTCAGCTTCATAAGCTGAAAATGTTATCTAGTATTGTTTAAAGTAAAATTAAATATTCTAGGGAGTAAAGAGACACATTCACAAAAAGGTCAAGGTGGATGGAGAAATTCTCACAGGGTTTAGGAATTCTTTAAAGAATCTTCAGGCCTAGTCTGGGGGTGTGGTGGTGCATGTCTTTAATCCCAGCACCCTAGAAGCAAAATCAGGCAGATCTCATAGCCAGCCTGGTCTACATAGTGAGTTCCAGGACAGCCATGGATACACAGTGAGATCCTAATTAAAAAAAAAAAATGCCTGTTTGATAGCATTTAGAAAATAAAAGAAGATTGTTTTAATATTAAGACAAATGCTCTTACATAGAACTATGCCCTGTTTTATTTTATTGCCAGGTAGGACTGGAATCTATTCAGTCCAAGATGTTGAGAGAGAATCACATGATCACAGCCGGGGCCATGGGGAATCCTGGTAGAGTGTCAGGACTCTATTGGCCGAGCACTGCAGTGGTCGGTTAGACAGACTTCCTTCCCTTTACTTTACAGATTGGGGTGGTAGCACTATTGGCCGCACCCAGAGTTAGCTGCGGGGTCAGACCTCTTGTGTAAGTGAGGGAATGGTTAATTCTACCGGTACAACGTAAAGCTGGAAAATTGATTGATCCCCAGAAGCGATCACATTGAACACGCTGATATTGGTTGCATTCAGCAAAAAAGAACCTGGTGCTGTAATATTATGTCAATTTATTGATCTTATCAGTTCATTGATCTCTTTAAGCCTTATTCAAGTTGTATGTCTGTCAGAATGGAGTTTCACAGTTTCCCCCCTTCTGATTTTCCTGCAGTCTGCTCAATTGAGGTATATTTTGCAGGAGCTTATGACCAGAGCGTGCCCGAGAGATAGAGAAGGGTGGTTGGCTTGACAGCTCCTGCTGGCGATAGCTTAAGAAACTCCTGGAGGTGAAGTTAGTGGCTAAGTCACAGAAAAGGGGTTAGTGTCTATGGCGATCTGCTTGGTGTGTTTACCGGAAGTCAGTGAGATTCATTAACCCTTTAGAGCTAATTCCTGCTCTCAAGAGGATCCACTGCCCCTGTTTCTCAAGTGGCTGGGGCTGCAGGTGTACTGTCTCTGTCTCACAGTTGGCCCCATGGTTCACTAGGAGCACCAAACACTGCGTAATTTAAATCCCTTGGCTTCTGGTGACTTCCTGGAGAATACGCTGTGGGATTCTAGTCCAACTCATGCCAGTGAGCTGCAGTAGAACGAGCATGCGACCCTTGGACTTACTTGGAGGGCACAACTTCTGGGTAGCCTTCAAAGTGTCCAAGTGTTCAAGGTGCCATGAAATTATGATTGCATTATTTCTCTTGCGTAAAAAAGGCCTGACTTAAGCCGGGCGATGGTGGCGCACGCCTTTAATCCCAGCACTCTGGAGGCAGAGGCAGGTGGATCTCTGTGAGTTCGAGACCAGCCTGGTCTACAGAGCTAGTTCCAGGAGAGGCTCCAAAGCCACAGAGAAACCCTGTCTCGAAAAACCAAAAAAAAAAAAAAAAAAAAAAAAAAAAAAAAAAAGGCCTGACTTAGCCAGCAGAAGAAAATTTTATTGTCATAATGGAAGTTTTATATCTTAAAATTTAATATGTAAGACTTTATTTTTTTAAGATTTTTTAAAATTTTGCCTATGTGTATGGGTGTTTGGCTGCATGTATGTCTCTATATCATGCAAGTGCCTTTGTTTTATGTGCATGAATGTTATACTTCATGTATGCAGGTACACCATGCATGTAACCAGTGCCCAAGGAGGTCAGAAGAGGGCGTTGTATCACCTGGAACTGGAGTTATGGATGGCTCTGAACCTGGGTCCTCTCCAGGAGCAACAAGTGCTTTTGACTGCTGAGCCATCTCTTCAGCCTTCACAATGTGTTTTTGACTATATGTTATTTTAAACTTTTATTTGATCATGTGGTAATCGGTACTAGGATTTTGGGAAATTAAGTGGAAACATTTGAAAAGGGTCTGTGTAATATAAATGTTTACACGTTTTCCTCTGAAAATTGGAGAAAGGCCTGTTTGGTTTTCACGGAGAGCCCACTTACCTGATTACAGAACCTGAGTCACCTGAGGGATGGGTGCTGGAAACCTCTAGAATCAAAGCTCAGGGATCACGCAGGGAATTCTGTTGGCATAGCAGAGGCCAGCATGACTCTCATGCCAGAGGCCAGCACGCCAGAGGCCAGCATGACCCTCATTCGTGCATTCTGTCTGTGCGGTTCTTCAGTGTTTTTTCGCAAATGGGTTTCACAGAAGTGCGCTCCACCTTGTTGTGTGACTAGATATGCTTGTCTGCCTTCTTGGGAGGTGCTCAGGAGCAGGACACAGCCCTGCTTATGCTACAAGCCTGTCCGTGTTAACCCCGATACACCATCGAGGCAAACACACAGCTATCGCGGCAGTGTCAGGTCTAGTATGCAAGTCTATCGCAGGCTTTGTCTTCCATGCTCCTTAATTTGGCAGAGACAATGTCCTGAGTTGTTCGGGGTGCCGGGTCCCCAACCTTCTTTTTATTTCTTCTCAGTAACATGGGATTCATTTTGTGTAACTAGAACTGGAAACAATTGCCAGCCCCTCCGGAAGGCATCCGTCCTTGGACTAGTTCTGCTCGAGGCGAGGAATCCTTTGAACCCACAGAGTAGGCAGTTTCCTCTCACCAGGATGTAGAAGTTGGTGAGCAATGGCGACAGCTCGGAGCGTAGTCATCTTGTCTGGTGCAGGGCAAATGGTGCCACACTGTACCGATTAATCTTTGCCGCGGAGGCTCGTTTAATTAAAAACTCATCAGGACGAAATCCTCTCGACACAGGCAACATGAGACATGCTTGTCATCTTCTTTTGGCCAATAAATATTTATTGAGTTTTTATAAGACAAACAAAAAGCTGTTAGTTACTGGGCAGACCTCCCAAATACATCTTTTAATACCCGTTTTGCTAAATGTTTAATATTAATTTCCGTGTTCCTATTACAGCAACTCAAGTAAAAATCATGAAACAGTTGCTAGTATATGACGCTTTAATTATGGTAAATATTTCATGTTTCCTAACAAAATAAATAATTGTACTAATACAGACTCAGGTGTTGAAAGTGAAACTGAGAAGTGCTTGGATACCAGTATCTTTCAAATAACTACATATTTTAATAATTTAAAGGGGTAGTTTTTTAAAATAAAGGTGAATGTAATGAGATCCCTGTGATCACTATGGTAGATTACTTGTTTATTTTGATGCATGGTTCAGGTTGGCCTGGGATGTGCTGTATAGCTCAGGATTATCTTGACTTCATGACCCCCCTGCCTCCACTGTGATCATGGGTGTGCACCCCCAGACCTGGCGCTAAAGTAAGTTTGAAAGAATGGCCATGTTTCCTCGTGTAACCGTGCTTATAATGGCAAAGGGGCAGAGTAAAGTTTGGGAGCTCTGTCAGGCCTGACAGCTTTCGGGTCTGTCTGGGGACAGCGGGACTCCGATTCTGGCACGGAAGGATTTCTGGTGGTTTAGCGTGTCACTTGTCGCTATGGCGGGATATCTGACAAACGGGTTGGAGGGAGGAAAGACTTATGTTGAGTGTGGCCTGAGCGAATGTGGTCCAGGATGGCAGGGACAGCATGGCAGCAGAAGTGTCTTGAATTTGTGCAATATATATGCAGACTAGGGGTTGACCCATGTGTGTAGCTGATTTTTCTATCCAAGACACCCCTTGGTGACTGACTTTTGTAGTTCAACAGTACGGTCCTCCTCTGCCAAAACACGTCGTCTGTGACGCTTCACGGGATGGTCAGGAATTTTGTTGCCCAAGGCTCCCACACTCTGTCCGTCCGTCTCCACATAGGCTGTTCTGACAGATCCTAAACCAAGGAGGCAGCTCCAGCCCTGTGAGCTGCGGCTGGGCTACAGGTAACTGAAGCCAGATGTGTGAGCGAGGCTGCGGCTTCTCGTGCCGAGCGGTGGCTGGGGGCAGGGAGGGAAGCCGCTCTTTTACCGACTCTTTTGTGCTTTTGTGACTTGTACATTTCCCCGCATCTCAGCAGTGTTTGCCCGTGTTCTCGCTGGGCATTTTCTGTGAGGGATGGTCGGTAGGGAAAGAGAACGGAGCATCCATTTTCCCCCATGCTAATCTTTCTCCTTCGCCTGTTTCCCGTCTGTACACTGCACTTGGCCCTGTGTGGCCCAAGCTGATTTTTCTGACCTGGCAATTACCTGCTTGGAGACCAGTTGATGGAGGCCCCCGGAACCCACTTAGAAATTTGGGGTTTGTGTTGTGACTGTGGGAAGCATGAAGACTTCTGCTAAGGTGTGTGTGTGTATGTGTGTTAATGCATGTGTGCACGCGTGCGTGTGCGTTCTTGCTTGTGCACACATGCAGAGCTGTATCCTAAGACTCAGAGTCTCGCTGGATATAGAGAACGAAGGCTTCTTACGGGTTTTTCCCAATTAGATCTGACCATTTTTGTGCATAGGTGGGTACCTCCCTGGCATTTGGTAGGATCTGGCACTCACAGTCTGGCTCCTTAGAGGGGCATGTGTTGTCACTATGTTTCTTTTCCTTAAAGTCCCCAGAGGCAATATTTTATCAGTCTCTGAAATGTGGGCAGCAGGAGGGGTAGGCAGTCTGCTCTTCAGTCTGGCCCCGCTGAGCTCAGCCCTGCAGTCTTGTGGTTCCGAAATACTACCCAGCCTGAAACCATAAGAAAACCTCCGCTTCGTCTGACGTACACAGGGGGCTGGACATGAGACGCTAACATGTGAAGGATGTGGAAAAACCAGAGAGTCGCTGACTGCGCAGAATGCTCGTGAGAACTGCGCGCGGAGAGGGGCTCTTCCATTAGGATCTGTGGTATTTTCTTCTCGAATGTCCACGCCAGCTCACACCACCTGTTTCTGCTCCAAATATTCCCAAGGTCAAAGGTCTTTAGCCTCAGAGGTTTGAGGCGCTCGATTGCTGTTGACCTACATATCAGCTGAGGGAAGAGGAGGTAGGTAGAGGGGTCTTCAGGGCAATTAAAGTTGAGACCACATGGCTAGTGGCATGAGTGTCTATCTCTTTCCCTTTATAGAGATATTTGTTCTGGGTGCACATTCAGAATGCAGAGTGTAGAATTGGGACATTTCATCTTGTTGCCGGCCCCCGTTGGTTCTTCTTGCGTTTCTGTATTAGATGAGAATCTTCACACTTGACGATTTAACAGCTAGTCCAACACCCCTTAACCCCTTAGCACTAGCACGTTGCCTCCACCCTGTCTCTGTCCCCACATTTACCCCCCAGTCCCATTCTCATTGCTGCAGTCACTCCTTACGAGGCTGCACTGGGAGACCTTGTCCCGACCCTCTCTGATGAGGTGGGGATTGATCAACACAGGCTGCTTTGTCAGTGGAAGCCAGGAGCACTCTGGTGCTGAGCTTCTTTGCAGTTTGCTGTATCTCCACTAGGCTACTCTTTTGTGATGCATGGCTTGTTACCCCGTGGGTGAGCTCAGAATATTCTTCCTCGAGTCTTCCCAGCCTTGTGTAAAAAGATCCCTCATAACTCTGGTGATTTCTAGCTATAATCCTGATGATGCTGTGGACAAGGCTAATGGCACAGTGTGCTTGCCTATGGTCTTAGTGCTGGGCATCTCAGAAGGGGAAGTGGGGAGTGACAGAGGGAGATACCTCACATCAGCTTCTGGCTGCCATGCACGGTGTGCAACTGCATACACACATGCACACATGCTCACAAGCACACATATATAATGTTAATATGAGAAATATAAACATGATTTATAGTAAAACAGTGTAGCAATATGGATAGCTATATTGACGGCATCTCAAGACATGAGATGACCCTATTTCATCTATGTATGTATGTATGTATCTATCTATCATGTATCTATCTATCTATCTATCTATCTATGTATGTATCTATGTATCTATCTATCTATGAGACGGGTTTCTCTATGAAATAGTTCTGGCTGTCCTGGAACTCACTCTGTAGAGCAGGTTGGACTCAAACTCACAGAGATCCGCCTGCCTCTGTCTCCTAAGTTCTGGGATTAAAGGCGTGTGCTACCACCTAGTGAGATGACCATAATTTTAGTCTTATAATAAACTAGTTCAAGCTGAGAAACACTCAACTGAACGCCATCAATGCGTTTTTATAGAACTTGAGAAATAAGAGGTCAGGGCTGAAGTCCTGCTCAGTTGGAAGAGCTCATCTTTCACACGTGTGAGGTCCCGGGTTTAATCTTAGGCACCACAGAGGGAGAGCACACTTTATAAATCTTCACTGAGACTATGAGACTTTCAGTGTCGACATCTGTGAGCAACATTCCCTATATCTCAAGGTCCAAATCAGGAGAAGAAGGAGAGAGAGCACGAGCAAGGAACTCAGGACCGCGAGGGGTGCACCCACACACTGAGACAATGGGGATGTTCTATCCGGAACTCACCAAGGCCAGCTGACCTGGGTCTGAAAAAGCCTGGGATAAAACCGGTCTTGGGAAAAAACATAGAGACAATGAGGACTACTGAGAACTCAAGAACAATGGCAATGGGTTTTTGATCCTACTGCACGTATTGGCTTTGTGGGAGCCTAGGCAGTTTGGATGCTCACCTTACTAGACCTGGATGGAGGTGGGTGGTCCTTGGACTTCCCACAGGGCAGGGAACCCTGATGGCTCTTTGGGCTGAAGAGGGAGGGGGACTTGATTGTTTGATTGGGGGAAGGGGAGGGAAATGGGAGGCGGCAGTGGGGAAGAGACAGAAATCTTTAATAAATAAAAAAAAAAAGCCAGGATTTTCAGAGCCGGTTGAAAAACTTGGAACTTTGAACAAAATAAAATGTCCACAGAGAGCCCACATAAAAGCCCCTGAACTATCAGTATCCCTAGCTGTCACCCCAGTGGATGCCCCTAGCTGATGGCATTTGGGCATATTTGGTGAATGAATGTTTGGGGGAAATGAACAAACAAGCTACAAGACTTGACTAGAAACAACCGTGTGTCTCTCCATAGTCTGGGCACCGAGGGAGGGCGGTGTTGCTGGCTGAGCTTTGGAGAGGCTCTCTCGGTCTGCAAGGGGCTCATAAGGACAGGCACCTGCAGCAGGAAGGGGCACCTTTAGGCAGAGCAGAGAGGAAAAGTTCCCACGGTGTGGTGTGGAGCTTGGCTTGTTCACATCTACCTGTCAGTAACCAGTGTAGGGAAGTCATTGTAGGCCTGCAGGAAAGCTTGTTCTCAGGACGTGACTGTCTCAAGTCTGTCTGCCTTGAGGGGAGCTGGTGGCTACAGTCTGTGGAGACCACATGGCTGGGCTGGGGGCCAGCTTATTCCTTGAGGAAGATTCCTGAGCAGCCTTAGGACACGGTATTCATTCCCATTTTATAGCTGAGGAAACAGGGTTAGGACTTCTCCCTGGACTCCCTGTTTTGAGCTCCCAGCCCACTATCTCAGCAAGCACAAAACAGAGCCTTCCAAATTCCAGGTCCTCTTAGTGATGTCTATGATGTCGGCCGCTGCACCTCCTCTGTTCCCCCTCCCTCCTCCCCTCCTCTGCAGCCATTCGTTTGTGAGGTATACTGAGCTCTGTCTGCCATGGGGCAGGGGACACGGTCCCCTCATTCTGTTGCTTTTGTGTTTGGTGGGGGCACACCGGTCGATTCACATAGTTAAGTGGAGGGTCCAGGCTTTTACCTTTTCATCACCTTAAGGAATTAATTAAAAGAAAACCCTGACAGGTCAGAGAGCCTCTTGCTTTGTGCTCAGATTTCCCTCATTTCTGACAGGACAAGGGCTTGTGGTTTTTGACCCCTGCGAATGAGTGCGTTGAGGCCTTCAGGATATCACCTCCCAGGGCCCAGCCAGCCGGTGCTGGAGGCTGCGCAGGCTGCTGGCCGCCTCAGGAACCTGACCTACGTGCCAGAAGCCCGTGGGCCAGGCCAGGCTTGGCACTGGACCCTCCAGCTTCCTCTACAGACGGCTTCAGTTTGGGCTCTGAGTGGCCCACTGGAGAGACTTCCCAGCCACTTCTCGTCCCTCGGAGGAGACGGCTGCTTTGTAATCCAAGCCAAGGCCTTTCGGTTTCCATTTGTTCCAATAAGTTTGGCATTTGGACAGACCTAGTGGGAAACGGCTGTTGGGCTGGGCCATGAACCACAGGCATTCAGAGGGCAAATACCAGAATCACGATCTTACCGGCCCTGACTCACGAGACCGACGTAAGGTGGCGTAGCTTTTAGCGCGATAGCTGGGTACTTCGGGGCTGGGATTCTCTTACATTAGCAGGAGTTAGATTTGGGGTGGGGAATGTGCAAACAGGAGTCTACAGCAGCCATGGCTCCCACCAGCAGCTCCACGGAGGCCGATTCCCGGCCCAAGGGATTATCGCGCTAAACCGACGGACACATTTCCAGAGCCCTGACGAGGTTAAACAGATTTTTATAAATCCCTCGGCCTTTTTGCACATTCTTTTCCTTAAATTATTTTGCTTTTTATGAGCACTCGTGTGTTTCTGTCCCCTGGTGCCCACTCCGGAGTCACCTTTGGCTGGGTCCCCTCTCTCCTTCGCGTTGGTTTCTTTTTTATTTTCCATCAGTCTTCCGGTCACAGCCTTCCTTAGATCCCGAGAAAAAAATGCAGGTCTGTTTAGTTCTCAGAAATTCTGGGCCTTTGGCCTATCAGCTTTTCAGAGCTCGGTCTAAAGTCATGGTAGAAATCAGAAGGATTTAAAAAAAATTAAAATATAATTATTTTAATAAAATTATTTTACTAAGATACAACATCGCTCTTATAGCTCTAGCCGTGTTATCTCCACCCCCTGTTCAAATTGGGGCGGAGGATGGATTTTAATCGGCTTCTTGAACCCTCAAGAGCAGAATCTAAGTTATTATGTCGAGTCTTTCCCGACTCACGATGTATTTACTCATAACTCAGGAGTAGTTTCTCGTAAGCGTGGTGGTCACCTTCCTTTCCCTTTGTACTGACAAATACCAGGACTTTTCTAGTTTTGGCGCTGCCTGGTAGCTCACCTGCATCTTGTTCGTGGCGTCACCTCTTCCTGCACGGCTGGCATGCCACCATCAGCCCTGTGGGTGCTAGATGACTAGATGGTTATATCTGCTCAGTCTCTCAGCTCTATTAGTCCCTGTGTGCCCCCATCCCAGGAATACCCCTCCCCAGAGGCTTAGGCATGCCTATGACATGGTAAAGGTCTCTTCCTACGCTCTGAGTATCTCTCCCCAGCGGTTAGCCGGCTGTTTATGGCTTCTTAGAAGTTCACATGAATGCCTGTCAGGTACCACAGCCTTACCTCACTGTCCCCTTCCAAACACTCTCATGTCACACCCATGGCTTCGTTTAGTGCCCTCCGTGTTTACTCGTTTGTCCAAGCTGAAAAACTTGGGGTCATTCTTCCTTTTCCACCTCCTCAGGCCCCGCGAGTCGCCAAGTCTTCTTGCGTTGGCCTCCAGCATCATTGGCTGCGTTACAACCCATTCTCTCTTCTCCAAGTTTAGAGTTTGAGCCTCGGCATGAGCTTTCAAGGACTTCACTCTGGTCTCTGCCGCATCCTATCCCCTCCCCCACGCCGTGCGTCCACTTTAGATCTGCCCGGCGTCCTCGCTCTTTTCCCTTGGAGTGGCGGCGCCATGGTCACATTCCTGGGGCATGTGGGAATTATTAGTTATCACCGTGGTGAGCAGCTACTGCCAGCAATCGATGGGCGGGTGAGCAGCTACTGCCAGCAATCGATGGGCGGAGCCTTCGCATCACCTCCAGCAATCGATGGGCGGAGCCAGAGACGGCAGCTGTCCCGCGTGGGAAAGGCTTCAGCATATGGAAATGTTCTACCCGGAATTGCAGGGCAGGACCATGGCGTGTTGTTGCCTCTGCCCTTTGTCTGATACCCCATCTGGGCTCTGCACGAAGAACTCTTATGTATTTGAGTTCCAGCCGAGGCCTGCAGGTTGTCTCTGAAGCTCTAGCTGTAGCCCCGCCCCCCAGAGTTCTCCCACTCCGTCCTTGGTGTCTGCATACTTCAGGTGAACACGCTTTGAGCGTGTCCTTCCCGCAGAAGAGCTGACCCCATTCAGCTTTGTGTTGCTGACACCTCGCATGGGGCTGTAGGCAATTGTAGGCTAAATAGAGTGGACCGGCTCCAACCGCTGAGGGGACCGGTCTTTAGCTGCGTGGTTCTTGGATTGCTCTCCCGGGTAGGTTTGAGTTCTGTCTTCCCGCTCCTTCCCTTTCTCTCCCTCCTCTTTCTCAATTGCAGCCTTTCTAACTCTGGCATGTGCTCCTTCATTACTACGGATTGGCTGGCTTCCATAGTTACACTCATCCGCAGTTCCTGGAGGCATCAAAGACCTGAAATAGATCTTGGCCATCTTTGCTACGAGGTGCGATTGCGGTAGTTACAGTTCCTGTTTCCAGGGCAACAGCTTTCTGGTTTGGAGTAGCATGCTTTTGGCAAGTCTCCTTTAAGAGAGAGGAGTTGGTGTGTATCTCCATATTCAAGCTCTGTGAGCTTTATTGCTTATAAAAGGCCAGTTTACTCTGGACAGGACAGGAATAAAACATCTCTCTGCTAGCAGTTTAACATACTGAACATGTTAAGCATATAGAAAGATGAGGACACACATGTGCTTGTGAATATACCCACATAAGCAGAACTCCAGAGACAGAAATGGCATAGTACCAGCGTCTTAAAGTTTAATGGTTATTAATGGAAATATTGGATGTTTCCCAATACGGACTTCTTATTTCACTTAAGAATCATGTTTCTTTTTTAAAAATTGTTTATTTATATGTGTGTGTATGTGTGAGCACCATGTATGTGCAGGAGCCTATAGAAGTCAGAAGAGGGCATAGGATCCCCTGTAGCTTGAGTTACAGACTGTGAGTCACTGTGTGGGTCCTGGGAATTGAATGAACCCAGTAAGCACTCTTAACCTCGGAGCCATCTCCGCCAGCCTGACATCTCTTCCTTAGAGCGGCGTAACTCGAAGGTTTTATGAGATTGTTTCTGTCACTGAGCAAGCACTGCACAGATCAGACAGTTGCTTTAGATCACGACTGTCTAGGAGACCTCTTAAAAGTCTCATTTCCCTAGGGTGGAGGAGACGTGGGTAGACCCAGCCTGCTGGGGTGTCCACCGTTGGAAAACAGAGCATACTGGGGTAATGGAAGTCCAGATGGAGTCTCAAGACCATGGAGAGCAAATACATGCCCACAGTCAGACCCCCAACCCCCTCCCCAGTTCTGCTGTCTTCATCAGTCCCCATTCCTCCAGTGGGTGCCAGTGTGGGCTCTGGAATCAGACGGTTTTGAATGGACACCATCTCGGTCATCTGTGCTGCGTGATTCTACACGGGCTCTAGAATCAGATGTGGGTGACCCTGTCTCCATCATGTGTGCTGCGTGACTCTACACGGGCTCTAGAATCAGATGTGGGTGACCCTGTCTCCGTCATGTGTGCTGCGTGGCTCTACACGGGCTCTAGAATCAGATGGTTTTGGACGACACCATCTCTGTCATACATTCTGCACGACTGTACACAACTACTTTCACTTCTCGGGGCCTCAATTTTGTCATTTGAAAAATGGGAAGAATCTTATTAAAGTATGAATGTCGGGACTAACTGAGATATTGTACATAAAAATACTAGCATTGTACAGTAAGTGATTGTTTCCTTGTTTTCTACCTCAAACTGGAAGCTGTAAGAGCTTTCGTCATAGAACACCCAGGTGAATCTTGGGCCGTAGCCTAGGAGGTTCCTATGCTCCGTCTCCTGCCTCGCCATCCTGCCTTGGAGGTTCCTATGCCCCCTTCGTCTCCTGGCTCAGCTAAGTTTGTTTCTCCAGGTTTACTCCTGAACAACAGGTGCAGCAGCACTCGTCGGCTGCTGTGTGACATTTTTCTCACCTGAAAACATTTTTGCAATGTGGGCTGTCCCAACGGTGACGTGAGGTATGGGCAAAAGGTGACACAAGTCCCTGCCGCCGTGGGCATTCATCCTGAAATGCCGGCTTTTCAGAACAAATGATTCCCCGGGACCTGAGGGGGGTCACGGCCTTTTCCTTTGCTCTCTCGGGGCGTCACAGAAGGTCTCCGGTGCTGTGAGGAGATTCAGGGGAAGGGAACCGGCTCTGTGAGCGGCCCGCACTGCACTGAGGGAATGGGGAAGCTGGGCTTACCTTGGCCATTTTGCTTCTCCCTAAATAGGAAGTAGAGGAGGCGTGGCCTGGATTTTGCAGGTGGGGAGAGAGTGGAACAGAGAGGTATGGGACCGCCCTTTCTCTAAACAGAGGGTTAGGAATGCTTGTTTGTTTATTTCAGAGTGCTAGGGACTGAACCTTTACCCAGGGCCGTGCCTATGCCAGGCACCTCTCTACCCCTGAGCTACAAATCCAGCCTCAAGTGATACTCCTAAATGTCTCTGCTGGAAGCTTCTTCCACTCCAAGTTCAAAAGTTTGGAACTGCCTGTCATTCAGTTTGGGTAGAGGAAAAAAAAAAAACCCAATTTTTAAAATTTTAAAAAATAAAATGATAAAAACCGGCAGCATTTTAAAGTCTGTCCTTAGCCAGGTAGCAGGTTGAGCTCTGCTTGTATATCAGCGGCTTAACTGAGTCTTCTAAGGATGGGGATTTCAACCGTAATTTTCCACTCTCTCCCCCCTTTCCTTTGGCATCTCTGTAGAAAGCACTTAGCCGTTATTTGAGGCCTTCTGAAAATTATCAAACTGAGACGGCTCCTGCAGAATCAGATGGGACACGTAGGGGAATGTTTTTCTTTTTTACGTGTACCAGGGTTTCTCTGCTCGTGGGTCTGTGTGCAACACGCATGCGCGGTGCCCACGGAGGCCAGAAGGGGACGTTGAGCCCGCCGGGCCTGGAGTTACAGATGGTTGTGAGCTGCCGAATAGGTGCTGATGACTAAATCCAAGTTCTCTGGATTTGGAACAACCACGGCGCTCTTAACCACTTTGCCGTCTCTGGGGCCCCATGGCGGAGAATTCTTCAGATAACCACCTTGCTTGGTCTCCTGAGGGAAGGGATTGAACCTTTGATGATGGCTCCCACCTGGCGGGTGGGCCTACGTACCTGATTCCTATTTAGGGCTATGTCATGTTCTCAAACATTTTACTATACCATAAAAGACGTTTATTATTGGATTCTGTTTGTGAAAACAGAGGTGATTCAAATGAGCCCGGTGCTACCTGCTCATCACGGAAGGGTTGAAATGGCAGCTTTCTTTGGGTCTGTGTCGTTAGTCCACTGAGAGGCAGGCTCTTCCCAGGGTTCAAAGGAAGTGGCAGCCATTGGTTCATAGTATTTTGTGGCAATATTTAATATGCTACATTCATGAATGGTCTGCAGTATGATATTCTCCGCATGTGAGAAACCCTACACTCAGGGCTTAAGAATCACAGTGCAAACACTCCGTCGTCTTTATCAGACAAGGCAGAGGCGGCTGAGGAAATAAATGCAAGAGGCAACCTGAGCCTTCAGTTTCGAAATGGCTTCTCCTCAGGAAGGGTACTTGCGTTTCTGCGGGTGAAAGAGGAACAAGTCACCTGGCTCGTAGAGTGGATTAACGAGGTGTTTGCTCTTGTTCGGGTATTGGCTAAGGTGTGCCGAATTCTGCGGGTGGCTCACTGGGCCTTCTCAGTGTGTCTAAGGTATTTTGCTTGCTGGCTCTCGTCATTCTTGTCAAGAAGCCAACAGTCCTTTCCTTCTCTAAGTGGTCATGACTACTACTACAAAACTGAGAGACTTTGGTGTCCTTTAAAGCAAACTATGATTTTTTTTTTTTTTGAGACAGGGGCTCATGTGTTTCAAGCTGGCCTGGAACTTACTATATAGCTAAGTATGGTCATGGATTTCTGATCCTCCTGCCTCCCTCAAGCCCTGCAATCCAAGGAGTAAGGCAAGCACTCAACCCTGAGCTGCGTCCCCACCCCTCGTGAACCCACTGAAGAACCTATAAAATCTGACCGGATTACTTCGACCTAAGTATACAGTCCAGATGTAGGGAGTCCTGACTCTGGATTCTTCTTGAGGAGAAGAAAGGTATCTCCTTATAGTCAGGAGTTGGGCAAACATTAAAACGATTCTCCCCTTTGATTCTATTTTATTTTGGTTTGTTTGAGTAAAGGTCTTGCTCTGTAGCCCAGGCTGGCCTAGAGCTTGTGATTCCCTGACCTAAGTTCCCCAAATGCTGGGATTATGGTATGAGCCACCACACCAACGTAAGGGTTTCACTTTACATATGATGGGACCCTGGACACGTGTTGCCTTGATGACCACACGCAGGTATGATGAGCTCACGATGGGGTGAGACCCTGCTGGATGCCTGAGGAAGGGGATAAAGCAAGGGACTAGAAAGGGACTTCACTGCGGAGTGAAGGGTTACTTCCTGTAGATGTGATAGTGTATGTCAAAGTCAAGACCAATGTCTCAAAAAGATGACTATTGACAGCCGGTTGACCCAAACACTGATGGTTGCTCGTGTTGTAAAATCTGCTTCCTAGGTAATGGCTGTCCGTGGGACCACAATGGTGTGCGCAGGTAACTGGGCACGTGGGAGACGGGGTCTGGAGACTCAACAACTCAGGGTTATCTTCAGCTACACAGTGAGTTCAAAGTCAGTCTGAGTTACTTAACACAAGGCAATGGCTGAGTTCAGAGTGCCCAGGAGATGCTTACTCTGATCTGTAACGGTCTAAGCATAAACTGGTCCAGGCTGGTAGAACGATTCCATGAGGCATTTCCCCCCTCCTTTCATGTGTGTGTGTGTGTGGTGTATCGTGTGTGTGTATTTGGTGGTGTAGTTTAGTATATGGTGTGTGTATGTATGGTGTGTGTGTGGTGTATAGTGTGTGTGGTGTGGTGTATGGTGTGTGTGTGGCTTGTGGTATGTGTGTGT
Source organism: Microtus obscurus (assembly GCA_963919715.1). Taxonomy (NCBI): domain Eukaryota; kingdom Metazoa; phylum Chordata; class Mammalia; order Rodentia; family Cricetidae; genus Microtus; species Microtus obscurus. The sequence continues at coordinate 3,728,663 of CAWTZC010000381.1, forward strand.
GTATGATTGTGTGTTTGTGTGGTGTGGTTTGGTATATGGTGTGTGTGTTTAGTATAGCTCCCATTTTGTAGCAAAGATGGTTCTCATTTCTGTCATCTCGGACAAAAGTGGGATGAAGAGGGCACCCACTTTTCCTTCTAAGAGCGCATTATAAGCATTTTGGGGTTCCTATTTCCATTGGTCAGAACCAGTTACGTGCTGACTTCCCTGCAAGGGTGGCTGGGAAATACAATCCCCACCTAGACAGCAAGACGTGCCTGTGGAGAGTGCGTATCCAGGAGACAACCAGGGGGCTCTGCAGGGAGGAACACTGACATTTGCTTGTTTGTGCCCCTCTGCCGCTGTGCTTCCCAGACACTTCTCTCTTAAAAGGCGTATCAATTGTTCCGTGAGAGCCCCAGAACGTATTGTTCAGTAGTCTTCTTTTGTTGCTTAATGTTTTGCTCGGACATCTATGTTAGGAAAGTGACTCTGCAATGTACTGTCTGTCATTCCTGAGTTAAAAACACCGTGCTTTCTTTGAACATCTTTTTGTGGGAAGGCCAGACTTATTTCAGCAAGTAGAAATTTTCAGGCAGTGCACCCACGCGCACAACTCTGTGTGCACCAAGATGAGAAAAATCTTGGCCAAGGCTGACCTCCAGGGACAAGGTCAAAACATTTCCTCCTGCATGGGAATTTGATTCTGGCGTTGCCAGTTGTCAGTGATTAGAGCTGACTTTATGATGCGGATTCTAGGAACGGGGCCAAAACATTAAAGACTCACTTGTAGCCCCTCCTCCCGTCACTGTCCATATTGATATACAGCGTAATTTGGCTCCGGGCTCTAAAATTATTCTGTTAAAGAAGAGCAATATTTCTTGTTTTTCTCCAAGGAGATGGTGCCAGGACAGCCTTTCTTCTTGCTGGCTACTTCCTGTCTGGAGTTTGTTTGTTGCTCTCGGCCCAGACGGTTCTGTCAGAGGGAACTATTTCATGACTAGGCAGGTTTGTTTGTATAAAAGTGCATGAATATTTTGTTTTAGTTGATAGCGGTGATCTGTCCCGTATATTCGGATTCTTGTCGTAGAGCCCAGCACACACGGTATTTGATAGATTTTTATTTGCGAGTTCTAGTTATGTGTACATTTTACATATATGTTTTCCCTCCAGATTTTTCTTTTCACGTGTTGAAAAGGTGATTTTGATGTCTGAGTCTTTTTGGGTCCTTGTCTCTTCCTTGGGGAGACTTAGACGTCTAGTCTTTTCTGCGGGTCTGTAGTAATCCAAGCTGCCCAGTCTCTAGTTGGCTTCATACTGTTTATTGTGGCTCAAATCATCTTTTTATTTTTTATTTTTTTGTTTTTTTTTTTTTGTTTTTTTCATTTAACAACAGAACGTCTTAGATTCTCTGGGGACCCTGTTGTCTTTCCACAGTAAACAGGAGACTCAGACCATAGCTGTAGTGACAGATGTAGGGTGCCAGTGGTCATCCAAGTGTCGTCATTGGCAAAGAGACTTCAGGTGGGAGTTCCTTTTAGAAGCGGTTGTTCATCTTCTGGTATTTATTTCTGAATTGGCAAGAAAACATTTTTCTTGGGTGTCGGGTAGGACGGAAGAGGATGGATGTGAGGAGGGCCGGGGGAGGGGAGGATGTGGGGAGGCCTAAGGGACGGCGCTGTTTTTTGTTTTTGTTTGAGTTCGCAAAGGTCCGCCTATGCTAATAGTACAGTCTGTGATCCCCAGAGTCCCAAGACTTCTTCAACAACAACAGTGGACATTATTGGCATTGCAGGAGCCTTGGGTTCAAGGCTGCTTTGCCTAATCTTTAAGAGCCTAGAAGGAAACTTTTGGGATTATCTTTTGTTCAGGTTTCAAATAGGAGGCTATGACCTCAGTCCTGGAAACTTGGGTTTCTTTGTGCTGGTGTGTTGGAAGTTGTTCCTGGGAGAGCAATCGCAGCACCTCAGGGCATCTACTTAGAGCAATGGTCACTTCCTATCCTACAGAGAGGCGGAGGAAACCAATGAGAGGTTTTTGGAACCCATTTAAAAGAAAATGGGTTAATCACTAATCATTAAGGATGCTCCTGCCAATCAAAGCCACGGAATGAAATACCACTTCACGCTCATTAAGATGGTTATCAAACCAACCAGCCGAACAAGCAGCCCAACCAAACAGGAAGCGATGCTGATGAGAGCGGAGAGAAATAGAAGCCCTTGTGACTTGCTGGGAGGAATTTAAAATGGTACGGACTGTAAAATGGGACCATAGCATGATTTTTCTTCAAACAATTAAGTAGAATTGCGTGAGCCAGCAACCCATTTAAGGCAGATGCACCAATAGACGGCCATAAAAGGTTACTCACGATGTCCCCAAGCGGGAAACAACTTTTACTTCAGTGACAGGCCAATGGGGAAATAAAATGTGTTCTGTACACACAGGGGAGTATTACTTAGCCACGATGCAGCTCCGTGGAGAATCATTTATACAAGGGTCCATCTCCTGGGCTGAAAAAACCAACCAACCAACCCCAACGAAGCCAGAATAACAACAACAAGGTTCCAGACCTGACAGGCCGCTGTGCTCATACCTCACGGTGGCCGGCCGTGGGTGCCTGTACATGGTGGGCCCTGTCATGCTCATCCTGGGTGGGACAGGGACATGGAAGGTCCCACCCCTCCCCCAGGAAGTATTGGCAATCATGATTACAGAGGGAGCTGTCAGTTTTCTTCAGCACTGGTGAATTACCTATGTAAGTCACCTCCACCTATGCTTGTGGAAACAACGTTCATTAAACTCAGCGGGTCACGGCAAAACAACCAAAAAGACCGAAAGTGGAAGGTGGCTTGCTGGGGAGAAGGGTTTACCAAGAGAGGGAAGAGGATGAGGGAGGCTATGGCACAGGGCTGTACAGCGACCCAAACACGATATTTACATGTACGAACTGTCGAAGAATAAGAAAAAAAAAAAGGAACGAACAACCTGGATGAAGCTTGATGGTGTTGCGTTGGTAGTATTATGTTCAGTGAAATAAACTGCACGTTTACCTATGACTCCATGTTCATGTGGGGATGGAAGGCAGGATAGTGGCAGCCAGGGTCTAGGGGAGAGGCGTGGGGTCTGTTGTGTGGAACGAGTTTCCCAGCGATGGGAAACGGTAGAGATTGCACAGGAGTGGGAAGAGGCTTCAGGCTGATAATTAGAGGTAATTAGCTCATGGGTTTTGTTATGTACGTTCTCCAATAATATAAAAGAAACGTGTTGAAGTAATATTGTTTTAGGTGTGAAGAAAAATGAAAGGAAATGGGGGCCCCAAGAAGTCATGATTCCTCCCTCTCCGATTCTTTTAGTTTTGCTAAAAATCTTTACTTGTACCCTTTAAAGATTTTTAAAGAACCCCCTCTTGACAGCTGTTGGGGCCGGACATGGTGTGTGTGCTGGTAATCCAAGTACTTGAAGTGGAGGTAGAAGACTCTGAGGTCTGTTCTCACAACAACACCCCCAAAACAAAAACCCTTCAAAGACAACACCCCCAAAGACGGTTGTCGAATTATATTGAACTCCCCAATATCCAGCTCTGTCTGTGGTAGGTTTTCATGGCATCTGTTTGGCCAGGTGATTTCCAGGGTAAAATGACCCAAAACAGACCTTGTCCCCTGACCGCAGTGATAGCCACCCCCATGCAGGTCCCAGGGTAGGCTCAGCTTGAGGACCTGTGTTTAAACTCACGTCTGTGTAAGCAGAATGCTCTTGGAATTGGATTGGCATTTCCACGTCCTCCTTGGTTGTCATGGCCAGCAGCTAACTCTCACACCTTTGGGAAGTCTACCAATGCTCTGTTTTCTGAACTTCGGGAGTTCTGAGGCCTGCAGACAGTCTTTCTGTCTGCAGACCTTGTCTTGAGGCTTTGGTCCTGTGAGGTGGCTGGGGCCCTTTACAGAACAATTTGCTGTTAACGGGTGACACCTAGACATTTTTGGATCTGGGTCATGCGATTAGCTTGAAGTTCACAGGAAGTAATTGGCCTACACCCCCAATGGCTTGACTTGTTTATCTGTGACAGCCTTCTGTCCCTTCATTTCCTGTGTCTTCTGCAACAGAGAGGCTTTTGCTTCAAATCTGTTTCTACTGGGGATTGCGTCAGAGTGTGGGGCTGCACATGCCTCCTTCAGAAAGGCCTTAGAAGTCTGTATCGTAAGAACAGTGCTCCTGAACATGTTTGAGGGCAGCCTTCCATTTCCTGTTTATCCTGCTTTGTTTGGTTTCCCTTCGGATGCAGTGTCACAGTGTGCCTTGGATGCAGTGTCACAGTGTGCCTTGGATGCAGTGTCGCAGTGAGCCTTGGATGCAGTGTCACAGTGTGCCTTGGATGCAGTGTCACAGTGTGCCTTGGATGCAGTGTCGCAGTGTGCCTTGGATGCAGTGTCGCAGTGTGCCTTGGATGCAGTGTCGCAGTGAGCCTTGGATGCAGTGTCACAGTGAGCCTTGGATACAGTGTCGCAGTGAGCCTTGGATGCAGTGTCTCAGTGAGCCTTGGATACAGTGTCGCAGTGGCCTTGGATGCAGTGTCGCAGTGTGCCTCAGTTTTGCTGTTTTCAGGGAGGGCAGGTCTGCCTGGATGTCTACTGGGCCTTGCTCAGGTGTGTCTCCTGTGAAGCTGTTACTGAGCAGGGATCATGTTTTGGAACCTTTAGGTCAAAAGACGGCTGCAAGGCTGGGCAATGGTGGCGCACGCCTTTAATCCCAGCACTCGGGAGGCAGAGGCAGGCGGATCTTTGTGAGTTCGAGACCAGCCTGGTCTACAAGAGCTAGTTCCAGGACAGGAAACAAAACCACAGAGAAACCCTGTCTCGAAAAACCAAAAAAAAAAAAAAAAAAAAGACAGCTGCAGGAGCCTTTTCTAGGGAGACCCCAAGAGCTAGGGTTTTAGTCTCCCCTCCCTTGGAGTTCAGAATCCCAAACAGACCAGCCTGACCATTGTTTCACTTGCTGAACTCCTCTTCCATCTGACATCTTGTGTTTTTGTCTTTCTTTCCCGTTGGTTTTAGATTATTTGCTTCTCTAGAGAATTCCACAGAAGCGCTGTGTATTCCATAGAGTTCTACCATAGCTTTGACTATGGTTTCACATGGAAGCACTGTGTATTCCATAGAGTTCTACCGTAGCTTTGACTATGGTTTCACATGGAAGTGCTGTGTATTATTCCATAGAGTTCTACCGTAGCTTTGACTATGGTTTCACATCATATTTCATCAATACGTTTTTTTTCTTAAGTCATTCGTATTCAAAATGGTCCCCATAAAGAAAGTATAAATTTAGAATATTTCAAGATTCCTTTCTGAATGATTTTTGTAGTTTCAGAGTCATAGGTCAAGAGTCCTTATTCTTGAGCAGTGTATACAGACAGAGGATTACACATCATTTTTATCTGGTGGAAAGGTTCTTGGTCGGGGTGCTGTCAGATGGGCCAGCATTCCAAGCCTGCGCCCCTGGCTCACTTGTCTGGGCCGGTGTGGAGCTGTTGGTGGGACACCTGGCTGGGGGCCACAGGCCACTCTTTCTGCACCATGGGAGGGGGGTGGCAGCCATGAAGTGGAGCAGCCAAGTGGTGGCCTGGTAGAAATGCGCTCCAGAGCGCTGCCCCAGCGCAGGCCTGTGGTTTGCATTCCAACTCGTAGCTTGTAATTTTCAGATTCCCAGTTCTAAATTATGTCAGTTAAAGGCAAGCTAGATCTGCTTGCTTCTCGCTAGGTAAGCAGGATTCCAGCTATATGCAGGCAAGAGCCTGCATGGTTGTTAAGTTTTGTCTCCCTCCCTCCCCCTCTGCCTCCCCCACCTCAGAATTGTTGGGGCAAAGCATGATTAAGCACGTGATTCTCCTCAGCGACTGGGGCCTCAGATGGCCTTCGTTTGTCTATGGCTTTTGTCATTTGACTCGTGTTTCTCAGATGAGTGCATTGGCGCATGCTGAGGCAAGCACCTCGGGCAGCTCAGCCTCGACACGGATGGGTATCCGTCCCAGAAGGATGGTGCGTGGTTTGGACGTCCACGGGGAGACAGGCTAAATTCCCTTTCACTTCTCGCCTTGGGTCTTCTGTTTGCATTGTCTCACTCCCTTGTCCGAAGACGACTTTTTCAGACTTCTTGGAAAGTCAGGCTGTGTTTCTGGACCTCAGTAGTAGAATACCTGCCTACAGGTATTCGGCCAAGGGGGGGACCCACTCTTGCTCTGTTCATCTCTCTCCAACGTTCACACATTAGGGCCCTCTTTGGCTTCCCTAAAGTGGATGCTATCCCGGTGCAGACAGCTGTGGCCCAAGATCTTTGGGCAGCAACGGGGACAATTGTCTCAGGAGTTGCTTTTGGGTGTGTTTCACGGATGACACCGGGAGCGTTGTGACAAAGTAGATGATAGCGGGTGTGCACCTCATTTTATCTCTCTCAAAACGTCTTTATCAGCATATATTAATCGCATACGGTAATTGGTTTCATTATGACATTTTCACACATGTAATGAATTTCAATCCTCTTCATCTTCTCTTGTCACCCCAACCCTTGTTAACCCCCCTCTTCCCGTTTAGTCTCCCTTGAGAGTTCATGTCTTTTTTTTTTTTTTTTTAACAGCTCAGTGAGTTTCCTTAGTGTGGTTTGCAGGAGCCCGGGCTGGAGCTGACTTTCAGGAGCATGGGCGCTATCGGTGGCTACGCCACTGAAGAAGATGTCTCTCCTCACCCCTCAGCTCTCATCTGTGTAAGCACTCAGGAAGAGGCGAGGCTGTATGAGCCACCCCTGACCCTTCCGTGGCAGGGCGGTAGGCTCGATCTTGTAGAGGATCTGGTGCAGGAAATTACATCTGCTGTGCGTTCAAAGGAGAGCAGATACATGACTCCAGGAAATGAGATTTCTTTATCACTCCCCCTCCCTCCTGCCCTCACCTTTTTCTGGCTTTTATGCTCTTTCTGTCATTCTTCAGTGATGGACTATTAGCTTTAGGCTCAGTGTCAGCCTCCTCCCCAGTCCCCCACCCCCTACCCCGCACCCTGAGATAGGGTTTCTCTGTGTAGCCCTGGGTGTTGTGGAACTCACTCTATAGACCAGGATGGCCTTGAACTCACAGAGATCCACCTACGTCTTTTTCCCAACTGCTGGGATTAAAGGCCTGCGCCACCACTGCCCCGGCTAGACCTAGCTTTTAAAGAAACATAATTTTGGTATTAAAACAGATATACATAACGTTTATTTCTAAGCATATGTAGGGAAGCAGGCACACATTCTGAAGATAACCATGAGGGGACACAGGGAATGTCACACTTGGGTCATCACGCCCCTCTGCTGTTAGGAGCCTTCAGCTGTTAGGAGCCTTCAGCAGGCTCGTTTACGAAGTACTGAAGTTCCTGGCCGGTAGTAGGATCCAGCCACAAGTCTGGAGAGGAGATCCAGGAGGAAGATACTGAATACCTCTGGTTGTTTCTGTTCACAGGGGCCAAGGATTTGCTTCCTGTGTAGTGCAGAATTGGATAAAGAATACTCCCACTGGGGTAGTGGAACTAAGAAACGTTAAATAATCTCTCAGTGGTCCTAGGCAGATGATAAATGTTATTTCTAGAATGAGGAGGGCTAGTAAGGGCTCTCTGGTGCTGAAGGCGACAGTGTGCGTCTGGAAATGACCATTCTTTTGTGGACTGTAGGATCACTGGTTGCTGCGTACCTGCTCCTAGCCCACCTCATACCGCGTTTCCTTTTCCTGGTCTGCACTCGGAATATAAAGCTAAACCCAGGACCTTCTCCTCCCCTTCTTGCCTCTCTGCTCCTCTCCCTTCTTCTTCCCTCCCCACTTTGGAAAGGGCCCTGCTGGAATACTTTTGGGGATGAAGCATCTACCTGGACAAACTTGGAGAGTCGGCATAATTAAAGCATCTGCACTAAGATCCCCCCAGCTTCCAAATTTTCCCCATTGTATAAGATAATTCATCTTAACAGAATAGAAAAGTTGACATTATTGGAGATGTTATTGAACTACCATTTTTTTGACCTGTGTGGAATATGAGTAGAGTATTGATAATTGCCTAACACATATTATCAGTATTATTGAATACTTTGACTGTTGTGTTTACTGACAACTTAGAATAAGTTTGTAACAATGTGTAACTGACAGGAAGGGGAGTTCCTTTTTATTTGGCAGGTAAATACATTGGCATTGCCACCAGATTTTATGGATTCTCACTTATTTTTCCCTAAAGCATAAAGATAGCTTTCACAAAACACTTAAGAAACATTTGAAAAACAAAAGTTATGAATGGATATACCTTTTCCATCCCAGGAAATTTTGCTCATTTTTGAGTGTTTTTTAAAAAATAAACCAACCTCTGGGCATGGTGGCACTCTGTGAGTGAAAGACAGGAGGATCTCTGTGAGTTCGAGGCCAGCCTGGTCTACACAGTAAATTCCAGAATCTCCAGGGCTATAGATAGAAAGATCCTGTCTCAAAAAGCAAAGCCAAACAAACAAACAATATGTCCCCCCAACAACAACAACAACAACAGCACCAACCAATGATAAAGCAAACACAACAACCACGAACTTACAATAGCACTGAGGATTCCCGAATGCTTCCTTGGGGGAGCAGCTGGAGGTCAGTTGCAATTAGGCTGGAGATCCTGATATCACGTGATAAAAGCTAGCCGTCAAGAAGGGCAACCTGGGACTTTCAGGTGGTCAGGAACTACAGAAGCCGACCGACCGACCGACCGACCGCGTCTCTCCTGCCCTGCCGTCTCGTAGGAGAAGGCTAGTTCAGAATGAGAGGGTCCTTTGGTAGCGCTTTCTCAAAACCGCAGAAGTGCCCGGCAGTACGCAAGAACAGAAGTATTAGCTCACGGCTCTTCCCAAGGCTTAAATTGAGAACGGTTGAGAGGAGATATTTGAAAACTCAGGGCATAAACTCAGGGCATAATTTTGAGAGTGTGAATTTAGAGGCTGTGAAGATTTTGATTTCGGTGGTTGGGTCTGGGGCAGAGGGATAGGGCTGTGTATTTTTTAAACCACTCTCAGCGATTCTGGTTTGAGAATAAATATTTAGGTCACAGCAATATAATAAAAATAAAGGATAGTGGAGGAGTCTAAAAAGTGCGGTCTATGGCGTGTGTTGAGTAAAACAGTCTGAAGACGTCATTGTTTCCTTCTGATTTCACAATTGATTCATAACAATATTATGTGGACTTAAAATTTTTTTGAAAATTGATGCTGGCGACATGGCTCAGTGCTTAAGAGCACTGGTTGCTCTTGCAGAGGACCCGGGTTCAGTTCCCAGCACCCATATGGTAGTTTTCAACCATCTGTAACTCCAAATTCCAGGGGTTCTGATACCGTCGTGTGGTCTGTGTGGTTAGCAGGCACATATATGGTGTACAGACATACATGTAGACAGAGCACCCATACACATAAAGTCAAAACTAAAAGTGAGAAAAACCTTTAGTAAATACTTTAACAATGAGGACTAGGAGATATTTTCAAAGATATTCCCACCATAAAGCACAGGCGGAAACCGCTTGTTTGTTTCCTGGCCACCCAGACCCGAATAATCACACAGAAACTATATTAATTACAACACTGCTTAGCCAATAACTTAGGCATATTCCTATCTAGCTCTTACATCTTAAATTAATCCATTTCTATTAATCTGCCATGAGGCTGTGGCCTACTGGTAAGATTCTGGCGTTTCCTCCTTCAGCAGCTACATGGCATCTCCTTGACTCTGCCTTCTCTCTCTCTCTCTCTCTCTTTCTCTCTCTCTCTCTCTCTCTCTCTTCCAGACTAGCTATATTTTGCCCTGCCATAGACCAATAAGAGTAACACATTTACAGAAGGACTTCCCACATCTATAATGTCTGCTGTATCTGTGTTCGCAAGTATAACTTTTGTTGTTTTTTTGAGACAGAGTTTCTCTGTGTTGCCGTGGCTGTCCTGGAACTCGATCTGTAGACTATGCTGGCCTCAAACTCACAGAGATCCACCTGCCTCTGCTAGGAGTAAAGGCATGCAGCACCACTGCCTGGCTGGCCCCTTACCTTTTAAATCCTCTTTATACAACCTAGCTAGGTGCAGACCTTGGGGAAGCTCTGTGAACACCCTTTGCCTGCTTTCTCATCTGAGAAACGGAGACGATATTGACTCTGAGCTAGAGAGAACTAAGTGAGAGAACGCACACTTGATACATAGTAAAACATCGTATACCCTGAGTATCCATCAGTACAAGCTACTCATGGTCCTGGCTTGGGAGGACCCCTGGTTGCCACACTTCCTTTCTTGCCAATGGAACTCCAGACTAGTTAACCGAGGGTTTTTCAGTTAATTAGGACCATCCTATTCTCATTTAGTAAAGATTGCTTTGAAATGAGCATATGATTCTGGTCTGGTCTGTGGAACTGAATGGAAAGTCAGCTGAGGTCTCCTGATATTTCTCCCTCATAACCAAGAGAGGGGCGTAGGGAGATGGGTCACCATTTTGCACCTCTGCCCCCAGCTTGCCTGCGTTGGATCTTCTTGTGTGATGTGTTTTTCCAAAGGCCATCTCGGAGTCATGAGACAATGGTTGTCATAACCACAGCTGCAGAGCAAGAAGGCAGGCAGAGCCTGGACCTCTGATGACATCACAGAGCCTGGTTTTGCTTGCCTCTGAAAAGAGGAAGAAATGTCCAAGTTGCTTAGGGAACTTTTACTTGGCTATTCTGTTATTGCAGTGACAATAGCTTCCTTAGGGAGTTTTGATTGACAGCGTCTAATATAATACTTTAGGAATTGATGTGTATGAATGTTCTGCTTGCTTGTATGCTTGTGCACCATGTGTGTTTCTGATAATGAAGAGTTCAGAAGAGAACATCGGATTCCCTGGAACTGGAGGTACGGATGGCTATGCGTGACCATGTAGATTCTGGGAATCAAACCCAGGTCCTCTGGAAAGCAGCCAGTGCCCTTAACTCCTGAGCCATCTCTCCAGTCCCTCAAGGAATACTTCTAATCAATTAATTAACTTACCGCAGTACTTTTAAAAATTATGCCACCAGGAAAAGTTAATTCATAAAACGGAGTCACGTTTCTGGAATGTCTTTTCATTGAAATGTAAACTCCTCGACAGTTTAACCTGGACGGGCAGCTATCCGGTCTTCTCTGCCTAGAAGTTCTTTGAAGCTACATTGTAATCAAAGTGAAATGTAGGGGAGCTTGTGCGCTTTAATTATCAGCAGGAGAACTATTCTCAAAGGCAAGATTGTAACTGTGGTAAGACGTTTGGCGAGGCTGGATATAAACCTGTACCCCGGTGATGGATGGTCCAGCTGCAGCTGTGGCAGGAACAGGTCTTCAATATTTGGACTGTGTGTTTAAAAATAAACTTTCGGGCAGCTGATGGAGAGAGGGCGCGTCTTGATGGCTGCGTTTGCTGAAATTACTCATCTAAAATAAATAGGAAGTTGTATTTTTTCTTTGTTGTTAAAAAAAAATTGGATTCCCAGTGATGTGTTTTAATGTCACCGTGCTGCTGGCTGCCACCTTCTGAGCCATGTGGAGTGGACAGAACTGAAGAGGTCCAGGTCTTCCACAGCCAGAATCTTGCCTTATTTGAGGAAGGTTAACTGACTTGATAAAAATTCTCTGTCAACTGCATATTTTAGGAGGATCTTCATATTAACCAAAGTGACCTTTTATATAATTAGAACCAAATGATCATATTAACGTAATAAAATTATTGTTAAGTCGTTATATGCTTAGTAGAGTTAATTCTCCATGCAAAGGTAAAAATGCCAGTCCTCCCTAAGCAAAACTTCTGTCCAGTCCTGGCGCCTCCACCAACTCTCACAGACACTTCTGTATGTCCTTCTGTGTGGACACCACATGCCACCTTGCTCTGAGTCCCTCCCTCTTGCCTGTCCAGAGGGTCTTCTCCCTTCGTAGTGTGTAGTTTGACTTTCATCAAATTAGGGTCATGTAGGAAGAAGGAACTTCAGCTGAGGATGAGTCCCCTCTGTGTGCTGTGATTACCACTAATGAATAAAGAAACTGCTTTGGACCTATAGCAGGGCAGAATTTCACTAGGCAGGGAAAGCTAGGCTGAGTCCTGGGAGAAAGAAGGGAGAAGTCGGAGAGGAAGGTACCATGGAGCTGCTGGAGACAGACACTGGGAACTTTAGCTGGTAAGCCAAAGCCATGTGGTGATACACAGATTAATAGAAATGGCTTAAATTAATATGAGTTAGCCATTAAGAAGCTAGAGCTAATGGGCCGAGCAGGGATTTAATTAATTCTTCCAGTTTCTATGTGATTATTTTGGGTCTAAGCGGGAACAAGCAGCCCCCTTCCTCCTACAGAGGACTTAGCTCCCTCAGATTTGCCTATGGGCATGACTGTCAAGGCATCTTCTTGATTCATGATTGATATGAGAAAGTCCAGTGTACTGTGGGCAGTACCACTCCTGAATTAAGTTTGAGACTTGACTCTGTCACCAGACAAAGCCCGTTTTATACAAATCTGTCAGCTAAGCCCTCGGCCAGGACTCCAGCTTGTGGGACTTCTATGGTAGACCAGTTGACCCTTCTTTTAAGGAAGGAAAGGAGAGGCTGTGCAGAATGAACATTCTGAACCGGGAAGCCACGTTTCGCCGAAATGTACCTGGCGGTTCTCATCCGCTGGGGTCTGTGACATGCCTGGATGCAGAACTGTGGATGCTGAATTGTTTTAAATGCCCACCCCACCCCACCTCCTTTCTTTCTTTCTTTCTTTCTTTCTTTCTTTCTTTCTTTCTTTCTTTCTTTCTTTCTTTCTTTTTCTCTCTTTTTTGCCTTGTGTCATGTCCAGAGATGAGACTTCAGGCAGAAGCAGAAATGCTTGGAAAATAACAAGCGTGCTAGGATGAAATAACTGTTCATTCATTAGCATATGTATTCTTAGTCAAGCCGTAGCCACCATAGCATGAGTGGCACCGTGCCAGGTATCGAGGAAGCAAGCGAGAGAAGGACCGTGGTGTGCCTGGAAAGCCTGGGCTCTATGCCACTAGAACATGGGTTATAGATACCGAACTTGGACCTGGATCACCTGGTTCCACTTCTGGCTGTCTTTCTCCTAACTGTGCAGCCATGAACAAGTTACCAAACCACTGCACACTTCAGTTTCTGTACCTGAAGAGTGGGATCCTGAGCAGAACTCTGCACTCTGAGTTTGAGCCCCTCTCGGAGGGGTGCCGGCAGGCTGAGATGAGAGCCACGCGCGACAGGATGCAGGCGTTTGTGGGATTGCAGGTGGATCTCAATCTTTCCTGCCCTCCCTCCCTTCCCTGTCTCTTCTCAAAGGCTGGTCAGAGTCAGCGCCCACGTGACTGCGTCGTGTTCATGGCGTCCTTGGCTGGGCAACGGGTCACCAGGTGCGGGGCTTCGAGGAGAACCCGAGATACCTTGTGCTTCCTGCCTTCCCTCCCTGCTCCCTATCCACACTCCACCCTTCAGATTTCATCTGCTTTGTAAATCAAACTTTTCACACACCGTTCTGAAAGGAAGCCTCACGTGCACACCTTCAGGATCGGCTGCCCACAGTCTGCCGCACACACTTGTGCCTTTGCCGTGACTAGAATATAGATGATGAACTTGGGTCAGCCGAAGAGGTGGTTAGCATCGCTGTTCAGAGGAAGCGTGGGCTCTTCAAGAGTCAAACCAAAGCTGGTCCTTGGGTGGGTTCGTTATGGTAGAAGGTGAATAGTAATTTGCCCTTGAGGGTGCTGTAATGGACCCTTCCTCTGTTTTCCTATTTTTTAGCAATGGTTTTGACTGATGTATGAATTCCGGGGTTTGAAACATGCAGGGTCTCGCGTGACAATTCTATCCCACCATGGAGGCAGTGAACAGAAAGGGTTATTAGTGAGTCATGTTGCGAGTGTGATAAACAGGCAGCACCCCAGGAAAAGGAGGCTGAAGCAGCCACCGGCCCTGCACAAAGCCCCTCCAGTCTCTAGGCAGGTGATGTGTGCTGCCTGCCAAGTTGATAAGAAATAGGAAGTATTTTCCTTTATGTGCCAGATGTATATTCCACGATGCACAAATCCATCATTGTTCTATTATACCAATGGGAGTTGTTGAAGAGTCTTGTTCATGCCTTTAAAAAATTACCATATATCCCTCTGGTAGACACGAGACTTGAAGCTTTGGCTGCAGCTGCCGCTTCTGGCATTGATAGCCATCACGGCTGGTTTGCACTTCCTCCTGCTTTGGAGGTGTGGCTGGCATTCGCGGAGGTGTGCTCAGTCACCTTCCTAGGTTTTAGCTTAAGATGGTGTGCTTGCTGGTTTCCATATGTGCCATTGTATGTTTGTGTTCCCAGTTGACACACAATAAATCCCATGTTTATTAGTAAAACTCTTTGGTTGTTAGCCCCTTTATCTTGGGGCTACCCATTTCTCCTATCCCCCCCCCTCTGATCTGCATGTGCATACGCCCCAAATTCCCGTGTTGAAACTTAATTCACAGTGTGGTAGTATGAAGAAGTGTGGGGGAGGGGGTTAGAGAATGAATGGGGTTCGTGTTCTGACGGAAGATGGTTGGAGTAGCCTGTTTCCTCAGCAACATGAAGATTCAGCAAGAAGGTGTCTCTGGAGAATGGGCCCTCACCAGATGAGCTGCGAGCTGTAGCCTTAATTTCTGAAACGCGGGGAAATGAGCGGCAGAAGTCTGGATCTCTCAACACCAATGCCTCCCCTGCCCAGAAGGTGCGGACCTGCCTTGTGTATTCATTTAGTAAATGCATTGGGCATTTCTTACGTGCTCACCCATGTACCGAAGGCAAGAAAACAGGTCTGTGCCGGCAGAGTTTGTCCAGTTAGTTGACGGCCACTAACCCGAGCCCATACGGTTTTATAAGGATTCTGCAAAGAGAGTGCTTGGGATGCTTCCGGAATGCGTGGGACAGTGAGTGTTGTGTGTGTGTCAAGGTTAGCCCGTGTGTGCCTGTGAAGGCTAGCCCGTGTGTGTGTGTGTACTTGTGAAGGCTAGCCCGTGTGTATGTGTGTGTGTGTGTGTGTGGAGGCTAACCTGTGTGTGTGTGTGTACCTGTGATGGCTAGCCCGTGTGTGTGTGTGTGTGTGTACTTGTGAAGGCTAGCCCGTGTGTGTGTGTGTATGTGTATGTGTGTGGAGGCTAACCTGTGTGTGTGTGTACCTGTGAAGGCTAGCCCATGTGTGTGTGTGTGTGTACTTGTGAAGGCTAGCCCGTGTGTACTTGTGAAGGCTAGCCTGTGTGTGGAGGCTAACCTGTGTGTGTGTGTACTTGTGAAGGCTAGCCCGTGTGTATGTGTGTGTGTGTGTGTGTACTTGTGAAGGCTAGCCCGTGTGTGTGTATGTGTGTGTGGAGGCTAACCTGTGTGTGTGTGTACCTGTGAAGGCTAGCCTGTGTGTATGTGTGTGTGTGTGTACCTGTGAAGGCTCTCACTGGCTGTCTCTTGGATATCTTGTTGTCCTGTGTCATGGAGGTCCTGCTGTTTTGGATCTGTAAGTTCATCCCCTTCCTACGCGCCAACAGTTCACAGATGAGGTGGATGTTGGGGTGGGCCAACTCATAGCCCTGGTTCTGAGCCTGAATGGTAGCTGGGTTGTTCAGCCCGCCAGCTGTCCCTCATCTTCACTGCCTAGGTGAGTTCTCCAGCACCGCCTAGGTCCAGGGTGCAGCCTGCAGCAAGGAGTGGGGGGGAAGGGGGGCCTGTTCCCCTGCTCTCGGGTCCTCAGATCCAGGCCACCCACACTCACACCACCAGGGCCAACTCTATTGTTTGCCATAGTGAGGTCCAGGACCCTCTCTCCTGATTGTTGTGGGAGACAAGGCGGGGGGGGGGGAAGGAGGGCAGGGTCAGCTTGTATGTCCCTAGGGCTGACTGACCAACTTATAGAAAGGGATCTCACAGAGTTTCATGAATATAAATGATTTCAATTTGGGGCCCAAGCAATGTTGATGTTCCCCCATTTTTTTTTTTTTTTTTAAATTTCTGAGACAGGGTTTCCCTGTTTAGCCCTGGACGTCCTGGTACCAGACGACCAGGCTGGCCTTGAACTCAGTGATCCCTCTGCCCTTGCCTCCCGAGTGCTGGGATTAAAGGCGGGCACCGACACAGAAATATTACTTTTTGCCGGGCGGTGGTGGCACACGCCTTTAATCCCAGCACTCGGGAGGCAGAGGCAGGAGGATCTCTGTGAGTTCGAGACGAGCTAGTTCAGGACAGGCTCCAAAACCACAGAGAAACCCTGTCTCGAAAACAACAACAACAACAACAACAACAACAAAAAAAACCCCAAAAAGCAAAAAAAGAAATATTACTTTTTAAGTTAATGAACAGCATGAAAAGGAAAAAAAAAAAAAACAGAGGTAGGGAAATCATTGTTTTCCAAATGTGTTTTACTTACAGATCAGCGCAAGTTCACAGAAAAGATGATTTAATAGTTGCTTCCTTTTCGTTTTGAATAGATACAGTATTTTGTGCCTATTTCTCCAAGCATAGCAACCAGCCCTGGAGTATTCGAGGATGAGGCACTGTAGAAGAACAAAGGTCTATTCTCAGGGATCAAATAAGACAGTCGGCTATTGTGCACAGCCCACAATCGATGGCAAGTGATTTAAAAGAGTTGCGTTTGGTGTGGAACCGGGTCTGCCCTGGCTCTCCTCAGCCCCGATCCCCCGGCGAAGCTGCCTGCTGTCGCGGCCCGCTGGCCCTCAAAGAACACTTTGTTCCCGTCCGTTTCCTTGACTTGTAGCGAGGCACTGCTGTCTCGCTCTGGCCCGTTCGGCCTTTAATATTTCTGAACGCAGATGTGAGTGAAGAGCCGAGTCGTGCGTGCGCATGCGTGGTCCCTCCTCCTTCCTCCCCGCTCGCATCGCTGCAAACAGGGCCATTCGCTTCCTTTCCCCAGGGGGACTGTATTTCTGTAAGTCACTGAAACATTTTCCACTCTTCCTTGTTTTCTTTCTCAGACTCTTCCCCTCCCCCCGCAAGCAGTTTGTTGCAGGAAGAGATTAGTAGTTCAGGATTTAGGTCAAGACTGTTTTTGTGATAAACAGAGAAAGAATGCGGAACTCATTTGGAAGCTCTATAATAAGGAGACAGGCCACACTTCTAGCAGCAGACTGGTAGACGGTACCACACCGCAGCACTGCTGGTACCAAGGCCAGTTTCAGTATCACAGAACCGAATCAAAACAAGAAACCAGTGTCCTTCCGTCCGTCCGTCCGTCCACCCATCAATCCAATTCATCCGTCCTTTTGTACGTCCCTCCATCCATCTACCCATCCATCTATCCGTCCGTCCGTCCGTCCATCCGTTACACATTATCCTTCTTTTTAATGGCTTTAGAAATATCCTATTCTCCACTCTTTCAAAGATGCTGCAAGGCAGAGGCTGTGTCTTCACACTTAGGGTTGAGCCCACACTCTTGCACGTGCTAGGCAACTCTTTACCACTGAGTCATGTCCTCAGCTCCCAGAGGTTGATTCTTAAACTATTTTTTAGGTCCCTTTCAAGACAAAATAGTCAATAAGTACTCGAATTTGGAAGGCTCAAGTAAAGGTCATGTTTGCTCATGTAGAAGATTCTAGCAGTATCAATCCATTTTGTCCTTTTATATAACCCCAATTGTAGGACCCAGCCACGACAAGCTCAATAGAGGTCCGAGTCTCAGGTTACCCTAAGGCAGTGCCTGGTTCCAAAAAAGACCACAAACCGAGACCACCCAGGCACCACCCAGGAACAGACCATCCAAAGGTAATTCCTAATGTTCCAACCACTCACTATAGCAAGGACCACCTGCCAGCACACACCCATCACTTTTCACTAGGACACCCCTAGATAAATGTCAGCCAATCAGGGGTCCTGAACTTTAGAAATTCCTCACCTCAACCTCTGATATTATACAAACCCCACCCCAACTGAGCTTGGGTCTCTGATTGCACCAATACATTGGACACACAGAATCTAGGTTTGAGCTTCAATAAGAATAAAGTCTCTTTGCTTTTACATATGGGACTCAGTCTCCTGGTTGGTTTTGGGGGGACTCTGTGATCTAGGCATAACACAAACATTTTAATAGATAGGTAATTCCTTAGAAAGAATACATTTGCATCTTTCTTTAGTCTTGAGGGAGGGAAGGAGGGGTAGTGAGGAGAGGGAAAGAGAAGAGAGGGAGGGAGGGGGAGAGGAGAAACAACATGGGCTGAAGTTAAAGTCTGTAGTTACTCATAGGGGAACCCATAGGCAAAAGGCCAGACTAGGTGTTTTCTAGCAATTGTTCACTGGTTGGAGATATCAGTATCCGGGAAGGGCGATGGTGAGGTAAGCAGGTATCACAACTTCTCAACACACAAGAGCACTGGTGACATCATAACTCGAATCACAAAACTAGTAAGTAACAGGGGCATAGTGGTTGAAGCCACATTCTCCGTCTGCATCCTGATGCCTGCATCCTAGCAGGTCTGTCTGAGCGTGGTGGCTGTGATTGTACCAGGAACAGTTGTCAGTTTGATGCCAAAAAAAAAAAACAAAAAACCACCATTGAAAGGTACCTGAGAGAACTTTAGGTCGGAGAATAGCAAAGGAGGATCAGACAAAGTAACAAACACGAAGGAAGCTTCTTGAAAAACATTTCCCAAACCTGAGGTAGTGTTTTGGTTGCCGTGGGTATAACACCGAATTCTACCTTTGCTTGGCTGACTTGTGTTCTCTTTCACACGGGAAAACGGACAGGGAAGGAGTAACGAGGAGGAAACATGGGCAGCAGAGGGGCCTCGTAGCCAGACTGCTGCTTGGGCCAGATGAGCCCTGCCTTCAGGGAAGCTGTCGGAGCGAGTGGGCTGAGAGGCAGTCTGGGAGGAGGTGACCGGCTTCTCAGACGGGCTGAACACGCACGCAGGTGATGTTAGCAGCTTTGAAAGCTGTTGTTAATTGTGGTCACAGATCCCCGATATGCATTCTTTTTCGCAGAGACTGTCTGATTTCGCTAAGCAGCCCAGTGAGTCTTATTTACCTCTTTTTTCTCTTGGCTTTGCTGAGTAGAAACCGGTTATAAAATTCCCAAGTAAGCATGGGATTCCTGTCCAGGCACTGAGTGGTTTATCTTTTATATGGATAGATCTTGAAAGACAAGAGGCTGTGGAATCATGCTCACCTCCAGGTGCCAGTTTTTGGACCTGGAGAAGCAGACGCTTTTGTAGAGTTCAGGTCAATTACAGTCTCCCTTGCGGCTACTCACAGGTACGGCTACCTAGATCTCGGGTGTGTGTGTGAAGTTTCGGTGGCAGCTAATCATGTTTCGTCACACTTGCCCCAGCTGAGAACTATTGTCCCTGAGGAGCATGGAGCCGCCATCGCATGTAGCTAGGGCCCAGGAAGGGCACGCGGGGCACCATGGTATTAATTGATGGATAACTCAGCCTTAGCGGAATTTCTCCTTAAGAAGCATGGGCTATGACAGCAACTCAGGCCATCTGTCTCGTTTTGAGAAATCCAGATTGGTTTCCTTCTGTCTTCTTGTGTGGCAGCCATGACATTATCTTATCAGATCCTTTCCCTTCTGGGCCTGTTTAGGAGTGTGCCTTTCAATGGGGTGGGTCCAGGTAACCAAATTCTGGACCGAAAATCCCACTCCCCCCCCCCTCCATGTAGAATATGGGGGCAGGGATGATATGACCACTTTCTGGGCTTGTTCCTGTAGAACCTCCCAGGTGCTTTTTTGTTTATTTGTTTGGTTTCTTTTGTTTGCTTTGTTTTTTTTAGAGACAGGGTTTCTCTGTGTAACAGCCCTAGCTGTCCTGGGACTCACTTTGTAGACCAGGCTGGCCTCACAAAGATGCACCTGCCTCTGCCTCCAGAGTGTTGGGGTTAAAGGTGTGCACCACCACGCCCGGCTCTCCCAGGTGCCCTTTACCACAGCTCTCTTAGTTTGGAGAACGTAGCCCAGGAGCTAGCGGGAGACCCGGAGGTTGTGGGATATGGTGAGGCCATTCGAAGAGCAGACCCAAGACCATGAGTGGCCCAGGGAAGCACAAAGAGAAAGGAACTCTACTGTGGTCTACCCCTGAGATTTAGAGTAGCTCGGCTAGATGCTGGTCACGGCATAAGGGTGTGTAGTGTTTTTTTTTCTCTTGTCTCCCTGGTGGCTGCCTTGTGGCATGACCCTACAGGCAGTACCTAGGACAGAGCCGTGTCTTCTAACTCCACACAGTTTTCTTTGTCAAATCTCTGAAGGAAGACTGTTTGGATCTGTCCCCAGCTGGCCTCTGGACTAGCGGGTCTACGGTCACGGTGTTAGGGTTTTGGTTGTAATCCAGGCCGAAAGGATTTCTGAATGTTGAGTTCATAATTGCTGGCTCCCCCACACAGTTCAAATGGTGACATCTTAAGGCAGGAGTGGGGAGAACAGTCAGCCCTTTATTTCGTTCTGGCAAGACCGTGGTTTATGGGGCTCTGGGGAGAGGCAGCTGCGGATGTATCATCCATTTTAGGGACCCTGGGCAGTCAAATAAATCTTTAAGTCAAACCCCAAACACAGACAGCACATCCTCCTGGAAGGCTCGTGCTGACCCCACGTGATGGGGACACCCCGCTTTCCAAGCAGAACCCCGCCTTTGCTTGTGGGATGTTTGTTCTTTTCATTTGCTCTTGTTCATCATTGGTTGCTTAGATCATTCAGCGGAATTGGGACTTTTGCCCGTTAGACACCATTTAGTGAACTGTTCCGGCATTCATGGTTCTGTTTGTATCTCACTGCGGTGGAACGAGAGGTTGGTTATGAGCGAGTTCCTTTTCAGAGTCTGTAGCAGCAGGGTTGGGCTGAGAGGCTCCTAGGACAAGGTGGTTAAGAACTTGGACTGCAGGGTTGAGGGTGTAGAGGGCTTGATTAGCATGCGGGATGCCCTGACATCATCCCCAGGAATGCACGAAACTGGGGGTGCTGACACACCCAGGAGGCAGAAACAGGAGGATCAGCAGTGTAAGGGTCATCTGTGGTTCCGGGACAGCCTGGGCTACATGAGACCATGCCACAAACAAACCCCCCAAAACCTCAATGAACGTGGATTCTAGAGCCCTCCTACTTTGGTGCTAGCCTAATATGGCATCTTACCCGCCATGTGACTTTTGGGTAAGAAGTTTTGCCTCATTATACCTTTGATCTGGACCAGTAAAATTGTATGAAGTAGAGGTTTAATTTGTGTCTGGACTTTAGGGAGTACCTAGTATAATTTCTTGTTTTATCAATATCATTTGTTAGTACTAATGAAATAATAAGTACTATGTTTTCATGTCTTTTTTTTAACTATTTATTTATTTACTTATTATGTATACAGTGTTCCATCTGTGTGTATGTCTGCAGGCCAGAAGAGGGCACCAGACCCCATTACAGATGGTTGTGAGCCACCATGTGGTTGCTGGGAATTGAACTCAGGACCTTTGGAAGAGCAGGCAGTGCTCTTAAACTCTGAGCCATCTCTCCAGCCCCTATTGCTAGGAGTCTTAGCCAGGGTCATCCTTGTAGATTCCTGGGAGATTCCCTGGTACCAGTTTTCTCCCTAACTCCGAAATGCTCCCCCCATGAAGACATCTCTTTCATTGCTCTCTCCCTCCGTCCTGCTCCCCCCACCCCCTCATGCTCCCCACCCCCCAATTTACCCAGGAGATCTCATCTATTTCCCCTTCCCAGGGAGATCCCTGCATCCCTCTCTGCAGCCGGTACTTCAGCCCGCGTTTGTGCTCTTTAAGAACATAGTTAGTGAGAAATAGAATTTATCTGGAGAGAATGTCTATTTGTATATACACATGGGAAAATGAACATGTATCTGAAGACCAGTGGCCTCATCTCTGAGAGAGACCTTGACAGAATGGGCGCTACCGTGCCGCCCGGGTGAGGTGCAGGGCCTGTTCTCCAGAGTGTTGCAGCCAGGGAGGGGTGGGGCCAACTCTGTGCAGTCCCATCTTCTGAGCCTTTGACGGTGACAGGAGGCACGGGCATCAACACAGACCACGGCTGCAGTAGGTTCATGGACTGAGACATGGATCTTGGCAGCAGCCCAGGCTCAGACATCACGTGGCCCCGGGGGCAAGCAGGCCGCCTACCTTAGCCCACTCCTCACCCCTTCTCTCCACAGGACAGGCACCATTCTGCATAGTGCCTGGCCGCATGGCACCAGGTGGGCCTGTGTTTTCTCCTTGCAGCCCCGGGTAGTCCACCCTGGGCAGGCGTGTGGGTCTTCCTTGCCATCTCTCAATCTTTTTTATGTACAGATTTAGAAGTGTTTACCTAAATTACCTTTAATTTGGTCTTCTATATAAACCCACACATGGGAGCTGGGGATAGATGCTCTTCTAGCTTTGTCCATGAGGAAGTGGAAGCTTCTAGAAATGCATTTGTAAAAGGGAGGAGCAGGGCTGCGTTTGATGTCTTTAGATTCCTGATCCACGTTTCCTTCCGCTAGGTCGTGTTCTGACACCTCTTTCTTACAGTTCTGCCTTCTGTCTCATTTCCATCATCAATGTATTGGATTTTAATAAAGCAGGCGCTTTTCTGATCATGTCTAATAATAAACTAGTAGGATTTGAGCACGTGAGATCAGAGAGGACATCTGAGGGGAATGACCTTCTGGAGGTCTCACTCTAAAGGTCGTTTATCAAGAAGTGTTCACTACATCTGTGGAGGCTAACGGTGCTGAAGATCCCGGAAAAGGGCCAGCCGTTCAGCGGGACCCTGATACTCAGGAGCCTGGCCTATTGCCAGCCCCTCACACTGCTTCTTCAAGCCTCCCCTCGGCTCTCGACTCCTCCTGAGCACAAACCGTTAGAGCACGCACTGTCAGCAAATTATACTCTTCTCAAGTTGCCCCGAAGCGATTTCTTTATTTGAAGGCTTTTTAGTTCATTCTTGCACCCGAGATTCAATTTTCCATCAAATGAAGTTTTTTTTCTTTCCTTAGAAGAAGTTGTTATTATTTCTTCAAAGGAGAACTATCAGAGGAACATGGATTGGTAGAAGCAATAAAGAAAGCCATTAATATAGATTGAAAATCAGGCTGCTGTTTTGGGGTGAGCGTGGCGGGGATGGTGTGCACCACCTCACAGTGAAGGGCTGGGCATAAAGACAGCTGTGGCCTGGTGGGTGAGGCGTCAGGTCCAAACTGGGGTCCCAAACCCGGAGATTTATCAGATAAATAGTTAGGAAAGAGGGTTGTAATACATAAGAAAGAACCTGATAATTTGGATCATAATCCCAGTGGTGTGACTTTAGGAATGTCATATGATGCAGACTGAGGTGGTTGGAACAGGGCAGTGGTATCTGGCCTCTCCTGTGCACCAAAATCACCTGGGAAATTTCGACAGGGCCCCATCTGACTTAAGTGATGAGTATTTGGTGCCGATTTAATTGATGTGGGATTTTCCCGGGCATCAGTATTGCTAAAGCTCCCCTGGGATTCAACAGTCCGTGTTAGTGCAGCGCTAAAGTCCCCTCTAGTTTTCACAGAGTTTAAAACATACATATCGCCGGTCTCTTACCAGGGCTTTATGCGGGATGTGTGATGTATCACCTTGTGCATGGCCTTGCTGTAGTAAAAGATACTGATCATTTTTATCTTAGGAATCATAGAATTGTTATAAGAGATACTGATGCTTTGTCATTGATTTGTAAGGAGAATTCTCCAGGGAGAGCCATGAAGCATTTCTTTCTCAAGGCATGGAGGATGGAAGAGAGATCTGTAGAGATTTTATATATCCAGAAACGGTTTATGTGCAGACTTTTGCGTTTTCACTCAAAAGCTTATACAAGGAGGATGTGTTCACAGACTTGAAGAGTCAGCACGGCAATTTCTAACCCACAGCACCCTCTAAGTTCTTTTTAAGGAGAGACCACTGGTTTCTGATGACTACAAGATTGTCAGCTCTGTTTCTGGCTTAAAATCCCATTCCTTGCCATGTAAGTCATTCTTAGGAATCAAATTCCTCCAAACGAGATTTATTTTGAAATGCGATATAGGAGAAAAGCCTGAACTTAATTTAATGTTCTTTTTTACTCAGTTAAAACTATTAATTATGCATGAATTAAGCTAAATTATTTTAGAGTTTACATTTGAATACCGTCAGTAGAATCGACATGCATGACACAGAAACCTGATACCCAGGGCTTCCACACAAAGGCTCTCAGCTCAGATCTTGAGTCTCTCAAATCCACAAAGGCTTTATCACGTGACCCAGAAGTGGGTCAGGCCACCCCAAGCCAAGGTCACCTCTGCTCTCCCGCCTCCCCACCACTCACCGAAAGCTTTGGCTACGGAATCCTCTCTGGTGCCGGAAGAAGTTGAAGGAGGTTCTGAACTGTTGTCATCGACTCCTGTGCCCAGGATAAACTTGGCATTTGCTCTGCCTTTCCAGCCTCTGACTGATAGTGGTTTTGATTCAGAAAGGTGCTTGTTAGGTGAGCCCCCTGCTTTAGGTAAGAGGTACCTGTAGATTGTGTCCAATGGTCAGATTGCCATTGCTATCAGCTCTAATGCTTTTTACCTGGAGTGGGGGACAGGAAGAAAATTGTATTTAAAACTACCATGGGTCTTTAAGAAAAATTGGTATATGTATACACACATATACCAATTTTTCTGTATGTATGGCAATGAAAACAAAAGTGAGGTTAATTGTCTACACAACCTTGTGCATGCTGGAAGTTCAGATGTCCAAAGAGGGTCCTCTCAGGTGTCCACTTCTAATAGGAAATTTATTTTTAATAAAACTAGAATAGATACAGTATTTTAATTACTTCTTACAGGTTAGCTCTTTTAATTCTCCAGCAAGAGTATAAGGTACCTCCTATTTAAAAAATTTATTTTGGTTTTTCGAGATTAAAGACGTGTATCCCCATCCCCTGAGAGTTCTGTGGGAGCTGTGAGAGCCGCTGTATTTATATTTTATTTATTTATTAGGTTAACCCCCCCCCCAGAGCGTCTTCCGGTGGGAGATGCGGCGGACCTCCCTTTGCACACGGGTTCCTCCTCCTCCAGGTGTAGAGAGGCCTCATCGGTTCACACCCGGAGCACATTTACCCCATGGCCCCGCCTCGTTCTTCCCAGATGAGGGGATCCATCAGGGGCTCAGTTCAGCTCACGCCTGCTTCCAGGGGCTGAGTATTTTGCTTTGTATATTGTTTTTCAAACAGAACTTGTATTCTTTTTGAGTTCTTCATATAAGGTAACTTAGAGTATGCGTTTTTTTTGAGTCAGAATTTATCTTTTATGGACACAAATGACAGAAGTCTCTCACACCTGGGGACAGACTGTAGAGCTAATGGCCCAAAGCTGTTAATGTGCTTAGACTGCAAAATTGATTGCCCACTGATTATTTTATGTGTGCACAGGTGCACGTGTGTATGCGCATGTGTGTGCAAGTACATGTGTGTGCGCAGGTGCACGTATGTGTGTGCAGGTGCATATATGTGTGTTCAGGTGCATGTTTGTGTTTGCAGGTGCACGCATGTGTGTGCATGTGTGTGCAGGTGCACGTATGTGTGTGCAAGTGCACATATGTGTGTAGATGCATGTATGTGTGTGCAGGTGCTTGTGTATAGGTGCATGTATGTGTGTGCAGGTGTATGTACGTGTGTCCAGGTGCATGTATGTGTGTGCAGGTGCATGTATGTGTGCACAGGTGCATGTGGTGCAGGTGCACGTATGTGTGTGCAGGTGTACGTATGTGTGTGCAGGTGCACATGCTTCTCAAACTCGAGTGTTGTCCTCAGGTGCTGTTGACTTTGTTTTATGAGGCAGGATCCCTCAGCCTAGAATTTTTCGATTCAGCTAGGCTGGCTAATCACCAGACCCCTCCCTCATAGGTATCCATGCCTCTGGGATTTTAAGTTCCACCACACCTGGCTTTTCTTATGTGAGTGCCAGGGATTCGAACTCAGGCCCTTGTGCTGGCACAGCAAACATATTCCCTAGATCTTACCATGTTTGAAAACGTGGTTTCAAATCCCGTTTCCTCCCCGCAGCCTGGGAAACTGGGGAGGCTTCAGTCTTCCTCAGATCTGCCCCATTCCTCTGTATCTCAGTCTTTAAGTCTTCAGGGTTCCGTTCTTGACCTCCAGAAGTGCGATCTTCCTTCAGCCCATGACAGAGACACGTGGGAGGTGGGGAGTGCACTGGGAAGTTTCCATGGGTCTGGAAAACTGGCCCTTCAACAGGGGCGTTGGTGTGGGAGCGGCCACAGAACCAGCAAAAGCCACAGCTCGCCCCGGTGTGGCCGTGGGGAAACCAGACAGTCACACAGGTCCCTTATACCAGCGGCAGGCCCTCACCCTTCTGTATGCTTCCAAGAGTCTTTAGATTTTATGTAATAATCAACACAATGCCACTTATATCATTTTTATACAAAGTCACCTGGGGAATAAAGGCAGGAAAAGTCTATATGTTCACTACAGATATAATATGTATTTTGCTCATCAGTTGCTTCAAGGCAAAGATGTGGGACTGTTCATACACAGAGGGCCACTGTATGGAAGAGCTGGACAAGGGGCCTGGGGATGGCAGCCAGGTCCCCTGGTATCAGGCATGTTAGAGGGACCTGTGGATCACAGAGGTGGCTTCTCATGCTCTGAAGAACATGGAACGGTGAAGGATTGTCTCGTGAACAGTTTCTGGTCTCCCTGCATGAATGTCGTTGAGGTCCTTTTGGTTAGCAGGGTTGTCTTTTGCTTGCGCCATTTTCTGACAGGACCCCGTCTGTTGATGTGGGAGTTTATCCTGTCTGGCTGTCTGCTCTTTCGTCCTAACGTTTTGACCGGACAGCGTCTTGTTTATGACGGAAGTCGTTGGCTCTCCACTCATCTTGTTCCCTCAGCCACAGGAGTCAGAGGGGGGTGACTGTGTTCAGCCAGGCTTGGAGGTTTTGTTGCCGAAAGTCTTTTCCCTTGGGACTGATCGCTCAGATGTTTTTTTGGAAACCTGGTGGGCGTTGTGTATTCTGAGCAGAACTGGGACCTTTTTGGATCTGGAAAGAGCAACAGCAAAGTCTGCTGGCCAACCCCTTCATTTAACAAGTGGAAAACTGGGTCTCACATTTGCTAAAAACCCAGTGTGTTTCTGTTACCTCCCAGGACAGAAGTGTCCAGGGTGCACCTTGAGGAGGAGGGGTCAGTGGTTTACAACCGTTGTTGCTTTCCACAGAAGAAACGCCTCTGGGAAAATGGTACCCAGCCGTTTTCCTGTCGCATAATTGCTTAACCCTTGTACCTGGTGATTTCAGGTAGCTCTCAGGTGTGGGATCCAGGGGCACACAGATCTCAGGTCTGTGGGTCATGGTGAATACTAGTCTACCTCTGTTCAAACACTGCATCTTTGGTGCCTCATGGTGACACCAACATTTTAAAAATAGATGGGATCTTTCTACCTCAGTGAGAATCCGAGTGGCTGGATAGACTTCCCAGCTTTGGAACCGACTCGAGTTTTCATGACACCCTGCTGGTATTTGTGTCCCATTGGCTACCCCGGATCTTTCTTTGTTTCTTCTAGGGATTTAAACGACCCAAACTCAGGCCAAGCGGGAGGTAGCTGTGATTTTCTGGATGGCCTGATAACATGGAGATTATTAGATCACGGAAAGAAGTGGATGGTAAACTAAATGATAGTGTCTTCCAGCAAAGCCAGGCTGCTTAGGCAGATAGCAGTGAGAAAATGGCCCCCGCTCCTCTTCCATTTATAGGAACCTTTTATATTTTTATGATAGGAAATGCCAGGGACTCTGCTGGTACCATTTGCACACGAAAGGCTCACTCCTTATTTTTGGTGGTAACTAGGTCTCTGCCCACTTCCTCTGTGGCTGGAGGAGTGATGTAGGTTGACTTTTTTTTTTTTTTTTATACTTGGGCGCTTGCTGACAAGACCAGCCGTGGGCTGCCTGGCATTGTCTGCCATTTCAAGACAGCGGGATTGTGCTTTCTAGAAGCCGATTCTTGGGAGAGTAAAAGATGTTTTTCTTCAGGAAAAAGCCCAGAGAAAGCAGCCCCGAGTGTGATGATGTTGGTGTAAAGGAGAAAGACATGTCTACCTTTGTCTACACGGCAACCCGTACTCCTCAAATGTCCAGTCAGCGCCCATAAAAGGACTCAGTCCAGTCAGTCTGGGTAACATGCCAACCTCAGTGGCAAAGACAGTCAAGGGCCAGGTCCTGTTGAATAGGTTTTCCTGAAGCATCGGCATTTAGGAGGGAGAGGAGCGTCTGAAGTGGAGGGGTGACAGACTCACAGGTTTGCCCTGCAGCCACAGTGGGCTGGTGCCTGGTTGGCTCCTGGAGAGATCCAGAGACAGTACAGTTGTTGGATTTCTGGGCGGAGTGAAATGCAGAGGGAACAGCCCTTCTTTCCCTAGGAGAGACCTTGAAGGCGAGGCGGCAAGTCAACGCCTGTGTTGACCACAACCCCAAGTCTCTTGAACGTTTTTCAGACTAGGGCAACCGGTTCGGAGACTGTAGTGGAGCACAGTCCCTCACACACGGATGTTAGATAGAGCCCATGTTCTCACGCAGGTCACTCTCGTGACTGGGATGGCTCACCAAGGGGTTGCCGTTTCCTTCACTCAGCTTAAGCAAGCAAGGTGCCAACCGAGGGGCAGAGGCCATCCTCGAACCTGGATCTGACCTTAATCTTTGGGTTCTTCCTCCCTCGCTGCTGTCGGTTGGTGGGAGCTGCAGATGCACCTGTTAACCGGGGTTGTGACGCTGAACACAAATCGGAAGACATCGAGGGGGAAACAGCATCAAATTCGGCCACCAGGGTCGAAGGCTTTCCTGAGCGTAGTATGCTTCCTCTCCAGCCTCTGTAGCCACGTAATGAGCCCTGAAGTCTTAACTGCAGGGTGATTTCTAAAACTATCTCCCTTGGGCCTCCCGAATATACGCTGAGACATTAGTTTTCATTAAATGGCAACTTAGTGACAGTTCCTAGTTGTATATCTTTTGAAGTACCAGCTATTTCTTTCAGAGACTGGGCCGACCATTGGCAGCATGCGGCCTCCAGCCAGAACTCTTTCTCGCAGTTGACGGCAGATCCACGTGTGTTACTCACTCCGGGACTTTTCTATGCTCAGGCGTAGCACACAAGGCTGACAGTGGCGGAATGAGAAGACAGCCCAGAGCTCGGGTGTCCTGTGAGCTGTGCTTAGCTGGAGTCGAGAAACTATTTACCCATGCTCTGCTAATGAGCTGTTCCTTCCAGCATCTAATCAGGTGGATTCATTTTCATAAAGGTTAAATGTGCTTAATATATTTAATAGAGATCTTGAAATAGCGTGTTGAAACCAATTAGAGGAGGAAGAAAAAGCCCCCAAAGTTCCAAGTGGGCTCTTTGGAACAATCGCCTCAGGGATATTGTTTGGGTTCCTCTCAGAAAAACCAGGAAAGTAATTGGAAGACGATGCGCCGAAACCTGAGCCTGTGCCAAAAGCCCAGCTACTGCTTTTGCAGACCAGCGGCACAAGTAGATGAACAATACCTTCCTTTGGAGAGTTCTCCTTACCCTCTGGATCCTCGTTTTGTGCAGTGCTCCGGGCTGTGCTTGCTGCAGGGCTTGAAGCTCACTGAGTGACAGTGTTTCTAAGTCAAGTAGAAAGCTTGTAGGTTCAGTTGCCTTAAAGATCCTGCGGGAAGGGTTCACCTTGGCAGCCTACCCACTCTGTCTTCTGGAGGCTAACACAGCCAGCTTGGCCTGCAGAGAGAAAACACGTTGCTGTCTGTCTGAGCACCAGATAAATAGCTGGCTTGCCTTTAGGTGTCAACGTGCACGCAAAGCATGCCTTTGAGTGCACTTAGCTCTACCTGCCGTGTTTCTACAGTACTGAGACTGGCGGGTCTGTGGAGCCGAGTATCCTTTGGTCTTTCACCTTGAGATCTGTGGCCATCGAGTGATGGTTGGAGGTGTGATGTGGGAGTCCCCTCTGTACACTGTGAATACCGTTGGTGAATAAAGAAACTGCCTTGGTCTGTTGATAGGGCAGAACTTGGTAGACGGCGGGGGGGTGGGGGGTGGGGGGGAGACTAAACTGAATGCTGGGAGAAAGAAGGGCAGAGTCAGAGAGAAGCCATGTAGTTCTGCCGGAGACAAACGCTGGAACTTTAACCGGTAAGCCACAGCCACGTGGCTATACACAGATTAATAGAAATGGGTTAAATTAATATGTAAGAGTTAGCCAATAAGAAGCTAGATCTAATGGGCCAAGCAGTGATTTAATTAATACAGTTTCTGTGTGATTATTTCGGGGCTAAGCCGCCAGGGACAAACAAGCAGCCTTCTTCCAACAGAGGTGTGTATGTGTGTTCATCTTCCTCTCTTATAGTTGTTACTGAATTCTTTGGAGTCAAATCATGTGTGATACAAAACACTGCCATCATTTACCTGTGGACTGAGAACATTTACCTGTGGAGATGTTTTTTTCTGTGAGACCCTACATGACCTTATTACGAAACTAGCACAGACAAGGCAGAGTGCTGAGTGTGTTGAATGAACACGGATGGGTGGGAATGAGTCATGAGAAGGGAGTTATTGAGCACCTGCTCTGTGTCTAGAGTTAGGGATGCAACAGTGAATACCAGGGAGGGAAACTTACGGTTTTGGTAGATCTTGGGGATTCGCCTTTTTCTAAGCAGCAGTAGACGGCATAGGCAGCCTCTAAATCTAATCTGTGGTGCACTAATTTTGGTGCAAACTCCCCCCTTCTTTGGGCTTCTTAAATTGGGACCGTATGATAAAAGTGGTTTCTTTGAGGATTGCCCTTTGAAGGTCAGTATGAGGAGAGCGGATGCCGGTCTGGTGGCAGCGCGCTCTCTCCATGGCTTTGAACTCTTGGGTGTGGCCCTGATAATCACTGCTCTCTTCCAGATCGAATCCATGCCTTACTTTCTAACCTCTGTTTTCCAGGAGCTGCATTTCTGACCAACCCATTTCCTTCTTCTAAAGGGGTAGTGATAGATGCGTGCAAACGGAGATGGGGGGCAGGAAGAGAGAGGGAGGGAGGGAGGAAGAGAGAGAGGTCCAGGAGGGAGAGAGGAGAGAGGGAGAGAGGGGGAGAGAGAGAGAGCCCAGGAAAGAGAGGGGAGAGAGGGGGGGAGGAAGAGCGGCCCAGGAGGGAGAGGGGAGAGAGAGGGAGGGAGGCTCAGGAAGGAGATGGGAGGGAGGGAGGGAGAGAGGGGAGAGGGAGAGATACCCAGGAGGGAGAGGGGGGAGAGAGAGGTCTAGGAAGGGTAGGAGAGGAAGGGAGGGAGACAGAGAGAGAGAGAGAGAGAGAGAGAGAGAGAGGCCCAGGAGGGGGGAGGGGAGAGAGGAAGAGAGGAGAGAGGAGGAGAGGCCGAGGAGGGAGAGGGGAGAGAGGCCCAGGAAAACAAACCCCCTTGTAGGAGAGTTTACTCTGGATTTATCAGTCCTTCATCACTGGGGTGCTGGTCACGGACCTGGAGA
Organism: Microtus obscurus; assembly: GCA_963919715.1. Lineage (NCBI taxonomy): Eukaryota > Metazoa > Chordata > Mammalia > Rodentia > Cricetidae > Microtus > Microtus obscurus. Next base: position 3,760,134 of record CAWTZC010000381.1, read on the forward strand.
ATAAAGTGACCATTCCCTCGTAAGTCCTCCCGCTCTCTTGGTTTGGGACCCGTCGGCTTTATAAACCATAGCTCAGGTGAAGGGAACGCGAGAAGAGAACAAGGAAGCCCCACAAAATGCCTGACCTTGGAGTGGGGAGCAAGGCACCTAGAGAACAGAGCTTGGTTATTTTGGGCCCCCCAATCAGTTCCCAAATAAAGACATGGAGACTTATTATTAATTATGAATGCTCGGCTCTTTTAATTTAATTTAACCTGTTTCTATTCGTCTATGTTTTCCTTTAGGCCTTTTTTTAACCTTTCTTTGATTCTGCATGTCTTACTTTCCTGTTTCCTTCATGTCTGGCTGGTTGGTCCCTGGAATCTCCTGGCATCTCCTTTTCTTTCTCCCTCTAGAGTCTAAATTCCTCCTCCTACTTACTCTCCCTGACCAGAAGTCCCGCCCGCCTATATGTCCTCCCTTGCTATTGGTCATTCAGTCTTTTATTAGACCAATCAGATGCCTTGGGCAGGCAAGGTAAAACAGCAACACATCTTTACATAATTAAACAAATGCAACTCGTCTTTGCATAGTTAAACAAATATTCTGCAACACTCTCAGCAGGGATGGCATGCAAGGAATACGCTCAGAGAAAGGGTATGGGGTTCACACAGCCCTCTATGTCTCATAGCACCACAGGGCACATTAGAGGTCCCCAAAGGTGGACGGATGTCTGTGTATCCTGCAGATAGGGTGGAGCCAACTCACAGGCCCGTCTTTCCCGGCAACACTGCCCTCAGCAAATCCCACCCTGGAGATTGACTGCTCCCTCGATGGTGGCAGGAACGTATTGGCCCTTCAGTGTCTCCCCCATGCTCAGCTCCAGTTTCTGACCTGATTGGAGGCAGACCCAGCTACATATTTGTCGTGCATCTCCCCAGCTCGCTAGGCACCGACGTGGCTCAGTTCTGTTGCTTTCCACACGAGAGCAGCTGGGGAATCCAGAAGGTATTCTCAAGCCAGCTTTGCTGAATGATTTAGCTGAAACATGATATCTACTAAATTGTGTTTGCTGTGGTTTACTGTGAGTCTCAAATATAGTCTGTTCTTTGGGTATATTTGAATAAGTAATTAAGAGTTTTTTCTGTTGAGCTGGGCATGGTGGCACATACCTTTAATCCCAGCACTCGGGAGGCAGAGGCAGGCGGATCTCTGTGAGTTCCAGGCCAGCCTAGTCTACAAAGCAAGTTCCAGGATAGCCAGGGCTACACAGAGAAACCCTGTCTCGAAAAACAAAAAGAAAAAAAAAGTTTTTGTATAGTCAGAGTTGGGGTCTGAAGTCCATACAAATTTGATCCATTTGAAAAACTGCCCAGAATATCTTCCGTGTCGGAAAAGCCATGAGTGTATAAGCCACAGACAAGAAAAAGGAATTACACTCAGGACCCACTGTGCAGCCCAGAGCGTTGCCTCTAAGAGCATTGGCTGTTAAGTCTACTTTGCCTTTATTCTAAGCATCTATTCTTCAGATAGCCGAATGGTGACTCACCCTGTGTTCTGAGACAGTCAGTCAAACAGCTCGGACCAAATGGGCCACTTTCGTGGGGCTCAGGGTTCCTCTCCTCCAAGGTTACTATAAGAACCGTTGAAATCCCTGGATGGTTAGCAGAAAGTTAGGAGCCTGGCGGGAGGCAAGGCTTAGCTTCTCCTGCTCATCTCCCACCGGGAGCTCATCCCCATATTTGGACATTAAAACTAACTTATCCCCACTCTCATGGGTGGGAGAAGAAGGAGGCGGCGGTGCTGGATGAAGAGCTTAGTCTTCCCAGAACCAGGGACAAGCCGGTCAGTCATCGCTTAGGTGGCTACTTGGTGCTGGGAGTGTGTCGCTGGCTGTCACCTGATACCAAGCGTTTGTTTACCTGGAGGGCAGCTGTGGACAGGCTGAGGTCCCACTGTGGCTTTGAGAGTTTTTTTTTTTTTCCCTTGTGAAGTTAGTTAGAAGATTTCTAAAACAACGAACAAATCTTGTACGTCTTTGAGCATTTGGAGCGTAGATACCTTGAATTAAGCGGTGAATGTATCCAGGAAAGGCGATCACCCACAGAGGGCGTTCTCTGGGATTTTGGACCCATGGCAATGATTTGAGCTGATGTGGTAAGAGCAGTGTGTCAGGAGAGAAATGGACAGGGCTGGAAGCAATTTTGCTTAATGCGTCTTCCCTCTGATTCTGATTCTGGAATGACGAAAGGTCAGAGGAGTCGTCTAAGAGGTCACAAAAATAGCAGTCACTTCTAAGGGAGGAGCGGCTCCACGTGCCCCAGCAGGCACAGCTGCTTCCAGGAGGGCGGTGGTTGCGCTGGGGTGGGGTGAAGGAACGGCAGGAATGCTAGGCTGCAGCTTGGACAACAAGGGACGGGTGAGGGCTGGACCCACCAATGAATCACGACAGACGCCAGGTGGAATCTGTGGAGGTGGGGGCAGTTCTAAGACACCCCTGCCTGCCTCAGAACCCTGGCTTTCTGGTTGCTTGTTCCTTTTCTGGGTAAGCTTGTCCTCGTAACTTGTCCCAGCACAGCAGAAGAGTTTCTGCTTGATTCAGCACATGGCCACATTTAATAAGCTTCCGGTCATTTTCTAATTTATTGGTTTAATTTGCATTCCACTTACAAACAGTTGTTTCTACCTGAGGAATGATGGATTCGGAAGCAGGCAGGGTTTTCTTACTTTTCATGAGCAAGATACAAGAGCATATAGTCTTCTCAGATGATGAATATTGGGAACATAATTCTGAAGAGTACCGACTACCTTATTCTGTGCTCCTGATGCTTAATGAGCCTTTGGGAACCGTGGGCGGAGGAGCCAGATCCTCACTTCCTTATCAATCACACAACCAGTGGACTTTCTGTTTATCATTTGATAGTTTCGAAATACTTTCCTGGACATCTATTCTTTAGCAGAGGGCCGATAGAACGGGCTCTGCGGTGTTTGCTTTTGGCGGTCCCGTATGTCTAGCCTGACCTGTCGATAAAAGGGCTGCGATCCTATAGTATTACTCAGCGACGGACAAATGAATGAACGTGAGTCACTGCTGCCAGCTAGCATCTGACCTGCTACGGCCTTTGAGTGGAGTGGCATCTCCTAGTGGACTTACTGCCACTGCGGTCCCCATGTGGCCTTCCTGCCTCTAGTCTACTTGACCAGCAGTCTGTTCTGCCACGGCAATCCGAATATGTCATTCCTTCGGGATGAGTCTTACGTACGCGCTTCCCATTTCTTTGAGAAAGATGACAACGGCTTAGTATAGCCCATGAGATGCCTCGGGTTTTCCCTGTGTGCTAGCTGCTAGGATCGGTCTGCCCTCTCGGCCTGGAGTCCCATATCTCTTGTCGGCTAGGGCCTCAATTTAACACAGGTGTATCCAGAAGTCCTTCCCCTTTGCCACGGTTGGGTTGGCGCCCCTCTTCTTTGATTCCCCCCTCCCAACTGAGATGTCATTGCTTCTGTGCTTTTACCTTTGATGGCAGAGGCTGGGGACTGTCTCTGTAATCCACCTAGTACACCAGCCCATTAAGTCAAGTCACTTGTAACATGTTGTTTGCATGGGTAGGAAGACAATAGTTCAGGTGAACCGTATGCGCTGTGGGGCCAAAGAGATGCAGAAGATTTTCAAGGCAGAGGCGTGGGGACATCCTTAAACAAGTTATCCTTAAACTAGTCCTAGTTATCCCCCAGGAACCAGGGTAGAGACTTTGCCTCTGATCTTGCCGATTTTGTTTAAGCTGTTGCAGGGCGCGTGGCCACGCGCAGTCAAGTATGGTTGTTAAGGTGGCCCAAGACAAAAATCGAAACGCTTAACGGAAACATATGCTTTTGAGAGTGTTTGCAGAAACCTCATCACCTGGTTCTCAAGCATACACTCTGTAGATGACGTCACTGTGTCACAGGGTCAAAAAGCTGGAGACTCCTGTGGGCTGGGAAGACCACCGTGAGGTAGCGTAAGAACCCTGCTCAGCTCAGCGTCCGTTATGAACACCAGGAGTTCATTCTTCCCTGCCTCCGTCCTCCACCTGCCACAGCGGGGTAGTGAGACCCCCCCCAGCATCCTGGAACTCTCCTATGGCAGAACCTGGGTGCTGGCAGGCAGCTGAGGTACTGTCTGGTCATCTTAGTTTTGGGAGGGAGTCCCAACAGTTAGGTTTGCAGTTTCCCAGATTTCTGATGTTAGCACACAGTCGAGAGCGCTTGGTTTAATCCAAGTCTTGACTCAAAGCAGGAGTCCAGGTTGTTAGACTTTGCGGGGCCACCTCAAGGACAGCAGTCACTGTGTCCTGCGTCCTCTCCTGGACACCTGCTCTGTGGCGAGAGAAGACACTCTATATACTGTGTCTGACTTTGACCGCCTCCTAGAAGGAAGCGGCCCCTTTCCTAGCCTCCCATTCCCCCCCCCCATATTTGAAGTTACTACTATAGTTTTTCAAAGTCCCCCCCCATCCCCTCACCCCGGGTAAATACTCTTGTTCCATAAACCAGAATTTACCAACTGGCGCCTGTGGGCTACATCTGGTCTAAAGATGTATTTTGTTTGGCCCGCGGCATTGGAAACATATTGAATAAATTGCCAGCTCCGTAAAAAACTGGAGCCTTTTCCTGAAGACTCTGAAGCTGCAGGGCCCCAGCTTTGAGCAGGATGGGCTTCCCCCAGCTCCCGGGGCCTCAGCCTCCAGCCCTAGCAGGGTAACACTGCTGGAGTCCTCTTGCCTTGTGCTTTTAGATTCCTCATTATTTATTCTCTATCTTCCCGGGCTAAGCTCCAGAGGGGTCAAGAGGTCACATCTTCTAAAAAATGTTTCAGTATGGTATAAAAATATGCGATAATGATTTTATAATGAAAAGGGTATTATGGGCCCAGGAGATGGCTCACTGGGTTGGGGGACAGCAACACAACAGGAAGTTTGATCCCCACATCTACATGAAGCCTGCTGGGTATCGTCCAAGTCTAACCCCAGCCCAGGGATATTTAAGGGATCAACTTAAATATTCTGCATAATGTACGTAAAAATGTGTGTTTTTATAGTATGGTTTTTACACCTTATGTGCGTCGTTAACAATTTTAAATGCACTGCACAGTGTCCGTCAGCACATTCGGTTGTTATCATTAGCTACTTCCAAAGCGTTTCATCACTTCAGAAGGAAGCCCTGTCTTCGTTAACAGCCGCTTCCCCTTCCCTCTCATTCCCAGCCCCCAGCAACCACGAGCCTGCTTTGTCTGGCTATGGATTTGTCCAGTTTCAGTACTTCACATGGATGGCGTCAGGCAACAATGTAGCCTTTTGTGTCTGGCTTCTTTTACTTAGTATAAAACATTCAACATTCACTCCCCAAGTCGCCTCCAACATGACAACATGACCCACTGTATTCTCTCTTATGGCCAAGTAATATTCCCTAGCACGGCTACGATGCATTTGGTTTATGAATTCATCAGTTAGCTAATGGACTCCTATTGTCTCTACCTCTCAGCTGCAGTGCGTAGCGTCACTGTGGACATATATGTCAAGTCTCTGTTTGAACCCTGTTTTTCAATTCTTTGGGTTATGTATCTAGGAGTGAAATTTCCAGGTCCCACGATAGTTCTGTGTTTACCGTGTTGTGGAACTACCCACTTATTTTCCACAGCTGCTTCATTGTACATCTTTTTAGCCCCTCTCAACATTACACCTGTTTCCTCCCAGCCTCACCTGATCTTACATTTTGTCCATCTGCTGGGTGTTTTTTTTTTTTTAAATTTTAGTCATTACTCTTTAGTGGTGTTTCACCATGGCGTGGATTCGCCTTCTCTAACCTCCAGTGATTGATGGGCCTATTCTCATGCTGTAGGTTGTTCCGTTTGTGTGTGTTCTGCTTATTAATAACTCCCCCAGCTTTGACATTGGTGCGATCACCAACTGGTGTTGCCGTGAACCGTCGGAAACAAAACTGTCTGACCACCTCTTTGATGTGGAACTTGGGGTTGGCTGGAGGTGCAGCTCCTCCGAGGTGTTTACGAAAGGATCAGACTCCATATCACGTGGGTACGGATTCATCGCCTGGCATTCGTAAAGCGCCGATGTGAGATTTCACTTCACGGGGCTCGCTGGGGTGGGACCCTGTTTCCTCGGGGATCTGGGTGGGTCATCTCATCCTGCTGTTTGCTAGATCTTTTCTGTATTTATATCTTGAAAAAAGAAAGAAAGAAAGAGGCCATTTAGAACCCAACACATGGCCAACACTCTGTTGTGACCAGCTCTGAGTCCAAGGGTTACACTGCTTTCTAGGTTGAGGGTGGCAGGCCAGTGACCCTCTGTCCTGTCAGGGTGAGCGTCTCTCACCAAGGTGGCCTCATGGGTTCTTTCCTTGTAAAGTCAGATCTTCCTTGCTCCTCACTTTTAGGGAATTAATCATTTTGAACCCACACTTTGTAGTGAGGAATCAAGCCATGCAACTTCTTCTCAGCAACCCAATGCATTAGTGAATAAGGTTAGACCAAAGTCAGATCTCGAGGTTCTCATAGTGAATAAGGTTAGACCAAAGTCAGATCTCGAGGCTCTCATAGTGAATAAGGTTAGACCAAAGTCAGGTCTCTAGGCTCTCATAGTGAATAAGGTTAGACCGAAGTCAGGTCTCTAGGCTCTCAGAGTGAATAAGGTTAGACCAAAGTCAGATCTCGAGGCTCTCATAGTGAATAAGGTTAGACCAAAGTCAGGACTCGAGGTTCTCAGATAATATTTTTTCTTCCCCTCCTGGCTTTGCTTCCACATTCTTGATTGGTCACAATTCAAGAAACAGAACGTTGCCAGGCAGTGCCAACTGTACCCAGAACTAGCTCCAAGTGGGAACAGGCCCCTGCAAGTCTGGGCAGGCAGTTTCCATCCCATCCCTGGTTTACTGCCTTTGACCAAGCCTAGTGTTCTGTCCCTAGCGCTAGGAAGGTAGCCAAATCCCCCTGAGTCAGAACAAGGGGGCCATGATCTCAGAATAACCCTAATTATACTGTCACTTTAAGGCGCTAGGATATTGTGCGCTGACTGGGTAACGATTTATGAATTCCGATGTTAAATGTTTAGTGCAGAGTCCACAGTCTAGTCTTAACGGGTCCCTTATGGGTCCCTTATGTCTTTAAGGTGCTGTGTTAAGGGCCATGCGAGAGGATTGTGCCCGGAAGCCCGGGATCTTGGAGAAGGGACTGCTGGTTGCCACTCTGTTGAGCACACACACAGATGTTGAACATCAGCCCGGTGCCATTATTCATTCGTCCCCAAACTCATTTCCTCCCCGTTAGGGTACTCTAGCCCTCTTCCAGGACTTGTTCGTGTTGCCTCTTCCGCAACTGACTTCTAAGCTGTCCTGCCCTCCCTCCGCCCAATCAGAGAGGGCTCCTGGGATGCTTGCCCAGAGGGGATTCTCGGAGCTCTGCAGTCTGTCTAGGTGCAGAAGGGAAGCTGGCAGCAGTTGCCCCAGGTCTGGAGAACTCTGGAGCAACGTCTTGCAGGGGGTAGGCTTCTTTCCCCAGCTGTATCTGGCACTCTCTGAAGAATGGCCTATGTTACACATTTTTTCCTGGTATATTTTATGAAAATAGCATACCGTAGGTATTCAGAAGATGCCTTCAGCTCTGTACCGTGTCAAGCTCTGTACCGTGTCTTTGTGTAGCCCATGGCCAGGCTCTGTTATAATATAGCTACATTGTAGAACACTATGTAGCTATAAAGAAATTAGCTTCTTCTGTGGCTGACCTGGGAGGTAACCTTAGCATGCTGTTATTCTTACAGATTTCAAGAGAGGGATGCAGTAAGATTTAATTTTAGTGATAACTCTATATCATATGTATTGGTATTTTTGTGTACAACAGAAACATCCAGAAAATTGTCAGAGAGTACTTATTAGCCTATTATTATCTGTGATGGGAAAGGTTATTAAGTTTTTTTCTTTATCTGTCTTTGTATTATCGCAACAAGAAAATTGCTTAAGATGTAACCTAGCTATCAGAAAGAGATAACGCATAATGGTTTTGATGCCCCCCTTTCTCTGTATTTTTTTCTCTTCTGGTTTTGAAGCTGAATGAGGCGAGGGAAAGAAAAGTTTAGAGTTGGGGACTAAACATAGAGCAAGATAATATTACGCTTTTGCTTTTGGTCCCTTAGCTCATAGCATGAAGATACTTCTTTGTCATTCAAACCTGGACTGAGCAGGTAATACTGACCGCACCAGGCTGTTTCTTTGTGGTGCCTCTGGAGATGACCAAGGGGTTGTGCAAATGTGGGCTGTGCTACCTTCTGAGAGGCCCAGCAGCGGCGGCTGGTCTCAGAACTGAGCGTAAACACACAGCTAGCAACTGGCTTCCTCCAGCAGAGCAGCTCCTGCAGCTCTGCAGAACTTCCGCCGTTGAGGGTCTAGGCTGGCTCCTGCCGAGAGCCTTGCACCTTGCAGACAGAGTCAGTGAGAGTCTAGGCAGCCCCACGCGGGCTGCTCACGCTACTCTAAAGGTGTGGGGAGCACATTTGCCTGTGAGATCTTGCAGATCTGCCGCCGGCCACAGGAAGACCCTGTTTCCTCTCACAGTTGAGGAATACCCTCTCCCCACGAATTCGCACCCAAACTGGTACTGCTGTCACCTCATTTGTGTCAATTTTCTAGTCTATCACACGAACTGCTACCAGGGTGATTATTGGAAAACCCAGCTTTTTTTGTTTTGAGTCAGGGTCTCACGTAGCCCAGGCTGGCCTCAAACCTATCTCTGTAGCTGAGGATGACTTTGAACTCGCAAGTCTTTGCCTTCACTTTCCAAGAGCTGAGAATATGGTGTGTGCTACCGTGCCTGGCTCTAACAGACAATTCTTTTTTTTTTTAAATTAAAGTGCTTTATTTTTATTTTTATGTATGTGTATGAACATGTGTCTGCTTGTGTGTATGTGTGTGACATTCAGACAGGGTCCACGGAGGTCAGAAAAGGCTGCCAGATCTCCTGGAATTGGAGGACACTGATAATACGGGAGCTGGGAATCAAATGTGGGTCTATAAGAGCAGCAGTTGCTCTTACTGCTGAGCTAGCGCTCCAGCTCCTAAGGTACAACGCTTAAATCACCCCCCACCCCTGCAAAAACAGATAGATCTCCTCAAATTCTACAGAAGAGAGTCCACAGCTATTAGCCAGAACCAGAGGCCCACTGTGATCTGATCCCCACGGACTTCTTACCCTCCTTGCTCTCTCCCTCAAGGTTCATGAAGCAAATCTGCTCTTCTCATCGTAGTCTGCCCATATGCTTCAAAACACGCAGGGTGTTCCTTACTATCTGCCCACCCCCTCTCTTCAAGCCCTCACCGACCTTCAGTCTTGACCTTGAGGCCGCATCTTTGAGAGGGCTGGACACAGTTTCTGTCTCTGCTTGCGGTGTATCCTGTGTGCTCCCCTGGTACACGTTGGGGGTTCTCTCAAGGGAAGGACCGTCGATGGTATCTGAGTCTGCATTTCCTAGGCGTAGCAAATTTCTTAGGCTTAATAAATCACCGTAGACTAGAACCGAATATGTTTGTCTGAAACGCACTTGAATGATGTTTAGAAAACATCCCTTATCTGTAGTTGGGGGGATAGTATTTAGAAAAATAAAGTAAATATGAGCTGGACCAGTGTGTTTGAAAGGAAATAAGATATGCCTGTCTGCTCTTGTACGATTTCCCATTTCCCCTATCAACTGTTTTTCAGCCCTGGAGGCTCCTCTCTCTTCCTGTTGTCTTATCCGCTTCCCTTTGCCATCCATCAACGAATGCCCTTGCCATGATTTTGGCTGGAGAAGCCAAAGATGGTTCCCAGAAGATTCCATAGAGGAGTCTTAGGTCTGAATTCTCAGAGACATTTCTGACTTTGTGAGTAGGGGACCCTCAAGTCACTGCAGGTAGAGACCCATCCTGGCTCTTGATTTGAGAGGACACCAGGGTAAGTGACCCTAGTTTGTGTATGTCCCTAGTCCTCCGTCTGTGGAGACATAGCGAGAGCTGAATGGCCATATCTCTTCCACAAAACACTCATGGAATCCAAAGAGAAAACACAGACAAGGCGGACAGGGCTCCAGAGAAACCCATGGCGAGCTGTGGATGTAAGTGCTGGGAAGGGTTGATTGCGTCAAAACTGGCTTGTTGGTGCTTTCAAAGAATTCAGATTTTAGCAGATTTCAGAGAAGCTCTCTGTGTGGAGTTTCCCAGAATCACGAGCGACTTCATTTGACTAAGCCCGCATTCTTCAGTGGGGGTACTTGTAGCTATCTGTCCCCTCCCCAGGCAACAACAGGTTGATTCCATCCTGACGAATCCCTTTTCTTCCTTCTATGTGATCTTGTTGTTTTTAATGCCACTCAAAATGCCTTATTCGGAGCCGGGCGGTGGTGGCGCACGCCTTTAATCCCAGCACTTGGGAGGCAGAGGCAGGCGGATCCCTGTGTGTTCGAGACCAGCCTGGTCTACAAGAGCTAGTTCCAGGACAGGCTCCAAAACCACAGAGAAACCCTGTCTCGAAAAAAAAAATGCCTTATTCGTCTTCTCATGTCTGAGATGGCCAAAATTATAACTGCTAAGTGACCATCATGAGGAAAGTATAGCTTGATAATAGATTTATGGCATGTATCATAAAGGAACCCTTCAAAACTTACTGTCCTTTTACGATAAGGGAGATGTATTAGGTATTAGCAAAAGTCATATTTTAGGCCCTACAATTGAAAATTGCTTTATGTCTCTGGACAAAGAAATTCTGCTGAGCGTGGCATAGCCTTCATCGTCATCTTTGGACTGTATGGTTGCCCCCCCCCCACGCCCTGCCCTGTGCGCCACTACCACAGAGACCTCTGAAATGGCTTGCCTTGTGAACATGTGGACTGAGCGTGCCGTAAGGTACACTTGGAGGAAGAATGTAAGCAAAACAGTCAGGAAAGAAGAACCTCTAAATAAACTTGTGAAGCCGGAAACTCAATCACATGTCCTCGCTCTTTTGGCCTCACTAAGAATATGCTGGCTTAAGTATTCTCTACATACGATTCTCTCAGGTCCGTTGTGTTCTTACTTAGGTAGGCTTTCAAAATTACATTTGTTTACACGTCTGTGCATCTGTATGTACAAGCGTGCTGTCCTTAGTGCATACGTGAAGGTCAGAGGACATCTCACGGGGGGGGGGGTCCGTTCTCCCCTTCCACCAGGTGGGCTCCGGGGACTGAACGAAGACCATCGGGCTTCTTGGTCAGGCCCTTTGTCTGCAGAGCCGTCTGCCTGGCCCCAGCTCTCTTAAAAAGTTCTCTTCATAACACTCCCTAGTTACCGTCGCCAAGGTTTAGATTTGATCTCCAGCCGTTTGAAACTAGACAGAGTGAAAAAGGAAAAAAAAAAAAAAGATCGGAGCAGTTGGCAGCGGATCCTGATGAAAATGTGGCCCTTGGCAGAGCGCGTCCGTCTTGTTTTGTTTTTCTTTTCTCTTTATGGATGTGGCCTATTTTTGAAATGTTATGATTTCAGCTCCGTGCTCAAGTGATGAGCTTGACAAAGCAGCTCACATAGGCAGGAGTTCTGTGTATGCTTGTGGAGGGTGGGAGGGGCGGGGCGGGGATGCTCCGGAGCTAAAGGAAGTCAACTTGATTTCACCTGGAAACAAGAGCGCCTTGGGGCAGGAGCTCCGAGCTATATATAAAGAGAGGAGGCAGGGAGCCAAGAAGCTGAGCCAAACCTTGTATCCAGGAACAGAGCGGGCATCAAAGAGCTGAAAACAGTGTCACTGGTTTCCCCCGCATCCCTGGAGGTCATACTGTGGAGCCTGTCCCCAAGAGACCAGAAAGTCCCTTCCTGCAGTGGCTTGCGTTGACAGCCACCTTTCCACTGGGTCTCTAACTCCAGTGTGGCCTCCCGTGCACAGCACATACCGTGGCCAGAGCACACGCTTGCGAAAGCTCCATGCCTTTCTCTTGCTCAAGACCTGGGTTCCTGTTTGTCCACGGATTAGGTTAAAACTCCTCTCGCTGGCACCGTGTTCCCCAGACCAGTCACTACTCTTCAGCCTGTCGCTCTGAAATCTTTATTCACAGTCTGTCTCTCACGGGCTACTTTAAGGCCCCTCTTGTCATCTTTCCAATGACACGTATCTACGCAAGTCTTCCTCAATTCTGTTTTCTGACTTTGAGGAAACACATTTTATCCTTAGTAGTTATGTCGGAAGTAAAATCTTTGGTCTGTATCTAGCTACTGTGCAGTGTGACTATCCACACATCATAGACTGTATCCTTCCTTTCTTGCTTCTTATCCTGAGCAGGCCATTAGGTATTTCATATTTGATTGGGCATAGCGGCTCACACCTATAATCCTCGCATGGAGGAGGTCTTCTGAGAGTTGTCGACCAGCCTCGGTCATATAGTAGGTTCCAGACCACCCTGAAATATCTAGTAAGACTCTGCCTCAAGCAAAGAAACACCCCCAGCCAAAACCAAAAGTACAACCAAGGTGGGGATATGTGGGAACTGAGGCCAAATGCCTGATCTTAGGCTATTGGACAGGACGTGCTAGCTAGGTCATCTGTCACATCTGTCAATGTGCCCTGGTGTGGCACATTGGATAAGGTTCTGAACAGGCAGAATTAAGAACATCCCCATCTCTCAACTCAGTGTCTCGCTAACATGTAAATTGTTTGGCCCCCTCCCAGATTCAAATGAGTATAGGTCATTTTCTGTGTCACCTCGAGACCCACTGACAAGGTTCTAACTGTTTACATCTCTTTGCTAGGCTTTAGTATGAGGATCGGTTAACAGGCATGAATGCATGACACATTTTAAATTTAGCATATGTCAAATCTGCAGAAGAGTGGGCGTATTCGGCCACTTCACACGTGTTCATGGCGCTCTTTGCTCCTAGTTGTCTGTGCCCCGTGACACAGTCTCATCATAAAAATGACGTATTATTTTAGTAATGTCTTATTATTTTGTTTTGGAAGTTAAATTTCATACAGAAAAGCTCTGTGATATTCTTAGTTGCTCAGTGCAACTAAGGCGAATTCAGGCTATCGGGGCTGGAGAGATGGCTCAGTGGTTAAGAGCACTGCCTGCTCTTCCAAAGGTCCTGAGTTCAAGTCCCAGCAACCACATGGTGGCTCACAACCAACTGTAATGAGATCTGGTACCTTCCTCTTGAGGAAGAGACCTGGTCAGTCATCATCATCAACTTAGACCATGAAACCCAACATGGACAAGTTCAACAGGACCGCCATATACGGGCTGCCCATGCGTGTTTCAGCATGGCCAGGGCATAAATTTCGTTTCAAATTTGCCTCCTAGCGGGAAGAGCCTTTCTAGTTCAGAGATGGCAATGCATGGATTAGGACCCCAGTTTGAAGGTCTGCTCTGCATTATTGTTACTATTATTATTATTATTATTATTATTATCTGTACATGTAAATCAGAGGACAGATTTTGGGAGTCTTTCAGTCACGGATTTCAGGGATCAGATTCAAATATTCAGATCTTCTGGCCTATTTGGCAAGCTTGCTACTATCTATCTATCTATCTATCTATCTATCTATCTATCTATCTATCTATCTATCTATCTATAACCTGCTCAGTCAGTTCACTAGCTCTTACTCCATAATTTTAAAGGAAATCTTCCCGGATCCTTTATCCATCCAGTTTGTAGGATGGACACATAGGAATCCCCGATTTCACAGCAGGAACACTAGGCACCTGGCCTCCGATGGAGGTGTTAGTGTATCTGCAATCCCTTGAGTGTTTCTTGTAAAATGGCTATTCTAAGTTCATCTTACAGATGAGGAAACCCCTCTTAGGATCATCCCAGGTCAACTGACTGACTCTACATCAGCCGTCTCTCTACCAGGGTAAAAGAGAGAAAGCCATTATAGGTCGCATCAGCAAAATCAGTATTGCCTCAGGTTTTGGTTGAACCGGGCTGGGATTTCATCATGCCGTTTTGCCTAACCTCCCCTTTCATGTCTTCGGTAGCTAGGAGCGAGGCTGACCTATCTGCACTGTATTTTATCGTGGGTTATCTGGCCTCTGGGGCAAATGAGTGGCCCGAGAGAACAGAGAAGTGGCCCTTGGTGGAGCTTAGAAACAGGACAGCAAAGAGGGAATAGCCCCTAGCTTGGTGATTGGCCCTTACTAACCACTGCCAAGCCACCGCCTCTGCGGTGTTTTCATTTTGGAAAGGTTAGGTAACAATTCTATCCAATTTCTGACGAAACGTATTTCATTTTTCATTCTATTTAAGTAGATGGATTCCTACTATAACTTGAGATTTTATGTCTTTTCTGTTTCTTTTCGGTAAACAGTTAGAACTATTATAAAGATTGACTTTGTTACATGGTCCTGTAGAAACTCTTTCTCTCCCCCTCCCTTTCTTCCTTCCTGTGTGGTTCGTATGTGTGTGTGTGTGTGTGGTTCTATTTATGTGCGTATGTGTGTATGTGAGCATACGCTGGAGAATAGCGTTGGTATCTCTCCTCAAGCATCCCCCCCCCTTTTTTTCCCCTAGAGATAAGGTCTTGAAACTTGCCAAGCAGGTTAGGCTGCCTGACCCCTGACCCCACACTGGGATAACAGTGGCCTCATCAGGCTTGGGCTTGTTTTTTTTTTTTTTTTTTTTTGAAAGTGGGTTCTGCTGATTGAACTAGTCACTGGCCTTCATTAATTAATTAATTAATCAATTTAGAGACAGATACTCGCTGTATCTCATGCTGCCCTGGGATTACAGGTGTGAGCCATTTCAAATGCCCTCCTCTACTCCCCAATTAAAAATAACGTTTATGAGGACTAAGTGTATTCTGCCTGCCTCTTACGGTACTTCAGGGAAACGACTTTGGTTTGTATGGCCGTCATTGTCTTTTGGTGATGGGGTGGGCTTCCCAAGTAAAGGTGATCTACAGTCAAGGAAGGAAGCCTTCGGCAGCATCCTTGCTGGGCATCAGCCTGCAGGACAGGCGTGAAGAAGAGCGGCAGGCGTTGTTTGTGAAATCAGGTGACTCGAACACGTTTTTGTTATCCGTTTGCAAAAACACAATCTCTGCCCCATACAAAAACCGGTTGCTATTTAATGAAGTGTTCCGCTTACCCATGTGAGCTGTTGGTTTCGATCGGCCAGATTACTGCTGTGCCAGCTGTTAGGTACTAGTAACATGCTTCCATGCATACTATCTTCACGCACAGGGCCCAGAGTGCTCAAGTGTATACAGACAGATGTTTGGGCACACCACTGCTTCTTCTTGGTTTATTGATTGATTCCAGGATCCATTCCTGATCAGAATGCAAGACGCTTGCTTTTATGTTTGGGGATTAGGTACCCAATCTAGTCAGAGAAAGACAGGCAGTGAGTCAGGGATTGTGAAGCACAATGGTAGGGCATCTTCTACAGATGTTTGCATCTGTTACCCCGCCTCCAGGTCCTGGTCTCTGTGACCTGCTGTCCCTTTGCTTCTCATTCAAGGTGTGCTTAGGAAAGAGCTTGTGGCTGAGGAAGGGAAGGCAGAATGGGTTTAACAAAAGTCTAGAGAGTGGTTTCCACAGAACACATGATTCTGTTGTTCTGAGGATTGGACCCTCATGTGTGTTAATTAAATAATCTGCTGGTGGGCTTTGTCCCCAGCCTCGAGCTTATCAGTTTTTTTTTTTCCTTTTTCTTTTTTCCTGTCAGTTTTCTGATTGAACCCAGGGTGAAATTATTCCCCCCTCCCACCTGGAACTTCATTCTTAAGTCATAACTAACATAATTTTAATGGAATGGAGAGAAGAATTGAATCGTGCTTTTCACTTTCGTGTTGACGTGTAGTGTATGTATGTGTTCATGTTTGTACGTGTGTGTGTGTGTGTGTGTGTGTGTGTGTGTGTGTGTGTGCCTGTGGGGGCCAGAGGTTGATGTCTGGTGACTTCCTGTATCACTTGCCGCTTTGTTTCGAGACATGATTTCTCCCTTAAGAAGTCCCGTCCGTGCTGGAACTCACTACGTAGACCAGGCTGGCCTTGGTGGGGGGTGGTGGAGGTGGCAGAGGGAGTGGTGGTGGTGGAGAGGATGGTGGTGTCTGAACTCAAGGGCCCCTACTTGTGTGCCAGCTACTTTAGTGACTGAGCCATATCCCCAGTTCTCTGGATTGTGCTTTCAAATAATGACAATGACACTTTTGAACCTAGGATTTGTCCAGATACCTCTGTTCTAAAATGGTGGGCTCACAGCTCAGTAGGGAAACTGAATTTTTTAAAAAAATACTGTTTGATCTTTCTGTGTATTCATTTTTATTTTGGTGTGTATGTAGTGGTGTGTGTGTGTGTGTGTGTGTGTGTGTGTGTGTATGTATGAACATGTTCTCTTCTTGCTAAGAACTTTCTTAGAAGCTAAATTGGACTACTTCTTAATTTTAGGACCTGAACATTGATAGGCCAACAAATTACTATCTTGCGCCCCCTAGTGGAATTGGAGCCCTACTTCAGACTTTGAGAATACTGTCTTGAAAGACTTAGCTTTGGAAACGAAGTGTTTCTGGTTGGTTTTCCAAGGTTTTGGATAGAAAGAGAGACAGAGAGAGAGACAGAGAGACAGAGACAGAGAGAGACAGAGAAAGAGACAGAGACAGAGACTCTGAGACTGCCTTGCCTGCCTTGGGATGAAAGATCTGTGAGCAGGGACCGTGTCTTTCTGCTGAGCTTTTCTCATGCTTGCTGCAGAAGTCACAATGGCTGTCAAAGACAAGGAACCCGACGCTCCGCTCTGCTGCCCGTATAGGCTAAGTGTCCTCAGCCTGGCAGTCAGTCACCTCTAAATGTGCTGGGCCCCCCCTTCCAGGAAAGATGGAAGTTGAGGGCAAGCCCCATCCAAGCATCCCACTTGCACTACCGGGAAGCCAGGCTGGGAGGTGCCCAGCTGCCTGGAGTCTGCTGGAGGACTGTGCCAGCCTTCACAGTCCACGGCGAGCCTTGCCGGCCTGTAGCTGCTCAGCGGCAAAGAAC
Organism: Microtus obscurus; assembly: GCA_963919715.1. NCBI lineage: Eukaryota > Metazoa > Chordata > Mammalia > Rodentia > Cricetidae > Microtus > Microtus obscurus. The sequence goes on from CAWTZC010000381.1 coordinate 3,777,119, forward strand.
ATTCTAGTAATAGGTTAAAATGGCTGCCCCATCTCTTTAACCTCTCCTTTCCCATATTACTGTTTTCAGCGATTTGACCCATCTTATGTGTGTGTTTGTTGGGCTGTCTGTATAGCCTAGCCTTGTGTCGCCTGTATGTGCAAGGAAAAAAAAAACGTGGTTTTTGGGTCTGCATGGACTCTCTGTTGTCCTGTCTTCCCGCCATGTGCTCAGCCACCCGAGAGCGTCATTCTTAATAAAGTGATGGGCATTTTGATTTGGTTTGATTAGACCTAATTGGATTTCTTGCGCCGGCGGAGGTGTCTTATTCTTATCATATGGAGTGTCCCACCGAGGGGCCTTAGTTTCTTCCTGCGGGGTCCAGGGTCCTAGGCCATGCTGGGAAAAACTAAGGCCTCTTAAATACCCTGTGGGAGTGGCATGCTGGGATTTGGAGTCCAGAGCAAAGCAACCCCCAGGTCAGGGGCTGGGGCTACTCTCCCAACTTAACACTGCAGGGTATGAGGGTATGTATTCCCCCAAACCCAGTGAGTGCCTGCAACACTGGACAGCACCACACCCACTGTGTGCGATGCTTCTTAATCACATGGATATACACCTCCTCATGGAAGTATTTGAGTTATGGATTGAGAGCCACACACGGTCATCAAATACAGCAGTTAATGCTGTCCTCAAACTGCCACCTCCACTGCTGTGATTTGGGGCCATGGATAAGTCAGGGATCCTGACACAGAGACAGCTGATCTGAGAGATGAGGTGGCATCTGAGGGACGGTGGGCACTTCTGCGGGGGAGTGGGAGGTGCCTGCGAGGGAATTGACATGCATCTCTATACATACGTGTCCAAGCATGGATACATATGTACACGGGACACATACGTGCAGTCGTGGGAGTGTGGATGTGTGTATTCCGCAGCGGCATCGGAGGGCAAGAGGCTCAGCTCTTCCTGTGGAAGCCAGGGGCATCTGTGTCTGACCAAGCCTTAGGAAGCAGCTCTCAGCAGAACGGGGCCTAGAGCCATCGTCGGAAAGCCGGACACACCTCTGCGTGCTTAGAGACTGCTCTGGCGCCCTTCCCTGGCAGCCGGGTCAGGGAGCTTCTCTTTGGGAACATTCCAGTCATGACTGGGGAGGCTTGTCTCCCTTGAGGAGCGCGCGAGGACTTAATGAATCCCACAGAGCATCTGTCTGCATTCCTCAGGCTTGCGAGTGAGGGGGTGGAGGCCCCTGTGCAGCTCACGACCCACCACTGGTCCCGTATTGCCTGGGGTGGGCTTACACCTGAGAATCTGAACTTCCCAGCTGTTGCATGACCTCATTGATTTAACACAACACTCCTGCCCGGCTCTGCCACTATACATTGCCTTATGGCTGTTGATTCATTTAGGCAGAAACTCACCCAATATCATTTTGCTACGAGCCAAGAAGAGAGAGCGAGCAGGATGAAAAGATGAGCGTGATCCCGCGGGAGACTTGGTTAGCAGGAAGGTCGCAGGAAGGGGAAGGAGGGTCTTTCTCTAGACTGGACCTGTGGAAGACGTGCCTCTTTTTCTCAGCCATCTCTTTTTGATGCTTGGTTTTGACAACTTGCAAAACGACCCCTACACCTTGGCGTGTAGTAGGATTGAGGGATGGGTGGGTAGGAGAGAGGCGTGTTTGCCCATTCGCTGGAGGCTTTCTTGACAGGGGAGGGGTCAGCCATGGACAGATTCATGGCAGGTGGAAACAGTCCCCTGCGATTTGCTACGTTTTATGTGGCGTTATCTCTGGAACTCTTATTTGGATGATGCTCACTTTGGTCTCCCAAACTGACACAAACCAGCATCAAAACCCACAGGATAGCGGGAATGGCACTTGGTGCCAAACCACGCTGTGCCACTGTGCAGTGTGGGTACCTGCGTTAGAATCCCCTTGTGGGAACTGGGCATGTGAGCATGTCTGTAATCCCAGAAGTCTGGTGAAGGGGAGGCAGGGACGAGGGCATCTGTGGGAGCTTGTGGGCCAGCTAGGCTGCTGGGAGCAGTGTTGAATAATCAATAGACATCGTCTTAAATGAGGAGAAGGACCAGCACTCAAGGCTGTCTTCTGACCTCCATATGTACAGGCACACATATACATAGTCACATACACATACATATACATATGCATGTACATACACATACTTATACACAGTCTCAAAGACCCCAAATCTGTAAGAAAGCCTGGGCTAAGGACAACACTCTATCTCAAGAAAACAAATCAAACAAACAAAAAGCCCATGACAAAGACAATAGGAGAGAGACAGAAGGGGGGGTGGGCGGTAAGGAAGGATTTTGGGATAAAATGACGACTCAGACTTCCAAATGAGAGGAGACCCGGAGGTAGATGAAGCCAGTGACAACATTTGAGCTTAGAGTTTGGGGCCAGTTCTAAAGAGTTAGGAGGTGACTTCTGAAGCATCCAGACCCACAGCCCCTTCTCTAGATACTCAGCCAGAACCCTCAGGAGAGGGCCTCAGGGATCTTATAAGCCTCTTGGATAATTCCTCTTCTGAGTCAAACTGTGACACTGCTATCATCCAGGTAACTACCTGTCAAGACTAAAACATTTCCACGGGTTGTAAGCAAATACATACATGTAGTTGTCAAGATTTGAAACAATTAAACCTTTCTTTCTGTTTTTAAACAAACTAGTTCCTTGGGTCGCTGGTTTATGTGGGTGATTTTTTTATCTTTTTAAAAAATTTTTTAATTGATTTTATTGAGCTTTACGTTTTTTTTCTGCTTCCCTCCTTTCTTCTCCCCTCCCCTTCTACCTCTCCCATGGTCCCCATGCTCCCAATTCACTAAGGAGATTTTGTCTTTCTACTTCCCATGTAGATTAGATCCATGTATGTCTCTCTTAGGGTCCTCTTTGCTGTCTAGGTTCTCTGGTATTGTGAATTTTGGGCTGGTTTTCTTTGCTTTATGTCTAAAAGCTACTTAATACATGTGATAATTGTCTTTCTGGGTCTGGTTTACCTCACTCAGTGTGAAAGTGTCTTTCATCCATTTTAGATTCCTCTGTTGAGAGTTTTTGGTTTAGGTCTGTACCCCATTTTTTATTGGATTGTTTGTTCTTTTGATGACTAATTTCTTGAGTTCTTTGTGTATTTTGGAGATCAGACCTCTGTCTGATGTGGGGTTGGTGAAGATCTTTTCCCATTCTGTAGGCTGCTGTTTTGTCTTGTTGACCATGACCTTTGCTTTATAGAAGCTTCTCAGTTTTGGGAGGTCCCATTTATTAATTGTTTCTCTCAGTGTCTGTGCCACTGGGGTTATATTTAGGAAGTGTCCTCCTGTGCCAATGTGTTCAAGTGTACTTCCCACTTTCTCTTCTGTAAGGTTCAGTGTGGCTGGCTTGATGTTGAGGTCTTTGATCCATTTGAACTTGAGTTTTGTGCATGGCGATAGTTATGGGCCTATTTTCATTCGTCTACACATTGATATCCAGTTATGCCAGCACCATTTGTTGAACAAGCCCTCAAGGGTCCTTTCTCCAGTGACTTTCGAAGTCAAACGTCAATATTTGCGTCAGGGGTGACAAGGTTTAGTCCACAACTAGGGTGGCTTCAGAAATCCTGCATTTGTTAGTCTCCTTGATAGGAACTTTAAGGGTCTATCACAAAACACTTTGAACTGTGGGAGATTTTTTTTCTTATTCTACTTTATTTTAGTTCATAGCCCCAGACAGCGGCCCTGTGTCATGGCTTCCAGGTTGTGCTGAAGTCATTCCTTTATGTAACGATCTCCCCCACTGGCCTCCTTGTGCTTGTAGCTCGGGTCTTATTTATCTTTGCCTGCTCCTTGATAATTCTTGAACAAACTGGGAACAAATCTTCCCGCTGTCTGCGTACGCACGCAGACCTCTGTGTCAGCAAAGGCCCTAACTCTCAGTCTCTTGTTTTCGCAGCCACCGCTGGTCCAGGCCATCTTCAGTGGAGATCCAGAAGAGATTCGTATGCTCATCCACAAGACGGAAGATGTGAACGCGCTGGTAAGAGATGCTCTGGTCCCGCAGGGGCTCTTCCGGGGCAAGCAAGGAAGGCTCGTTGACATTTTCTGTCCTGTGGACCCATCTAGGATGTAGTTAGAACCCAGGGCTGCTTTTTAGGTTATTGTTTTAAGAACCCATGCAATGAAACTCTAGGGTTAGACTGAATCAATTATATTGAAATATTGTTGTAAAGATTTAAAGACTGAAGGAGTAGTCACCCTGTGGGACAATGCTTGCCTAGGACACACAAGGTCTGGGTTGGACCCCCAGCCCTGTGCAAAAATTAAAAAAAAATCAAATTAAGGATACAGTCATATGTATCCTTAAAATGGCTTTATTCTAAGCAACTCATCAATGAAAGCATCACACAGTAGGGAACTATGTCAGCACGTCTCCTCCGTGAACTTTTATACGGTCAGAGTGACCTTTCTGAAGCTTGGGGTGTTGCACTTTTCCTGCCAACCACGCTCATTTACTTTTCCACCTTTGGAGGGGCAAAAACCAGGACCGAGTTGAGGCTAGAGGGAAAACCCCACTTTCATTCCCATCTATATTCGTCTTGAGATGGAGGATCAGATCTAACGGCGAGCACGGAACAGAGTGGCCAGCACGGCATTCTGGGCGAGCTGCGCCCGTCTCATGTGTTGTGAGCCATGCCTGTGATTTCTCCTGGCGCCGGCGCCAGGCTGAACGCGGTTACTCCAGCGGTTTGCGGCGTGAGAAAAGGATCCCGGCCCCCACGGAGAAGGCAGAGAGAGTGATGATGTAGCGTAGTTCTTTCCCGGTGAAGTTTGGCAGCCTTGCCCATGGGCCAGCAGATAGGGAAGCTTTTGATTTTTTTTTTTCCAATGAGGAAAGAAAGGATAACATTCTTTGCCACGAGCGACTGGCAGGAAGCGGAAACCTGAGTGTCCACAGTTCGGCTGGAGCGTGGCCATCCATCTTACGCACCCTGTCTGTTCTGCTTTTGCCCCGCCCTTGCTGAGTCGAGGCACTGGGCGGAGCCAGATCCACTCATGCTCTGGCCTTTATAGGAAAGGTCTGCTGGTTCTTGTTCTAGGTATTATGACCCTGGGGTGAACCATGGGACTCCCCAGCTCTCAGACTGTCTCTGAAGTCGTCTAAACCTTAGGCGTGCTTGAACATATGTGTATTTTTCTGAGAAAAGGGTTAAGGTTTTCGCTGCATTCCTGAAAAAGATGAGCACCCGTAACGTACCTGCGCAGTCCCATGCAATGAGTCACCGCTCTAAACAAAGGGAAAAGCGTTAGTCAAGAGCTCAATCTTTTGGTAGTTTCTTAGAGTTAGGCCTAACAAGCAATTAGGTGTAGGACGGGGCTGCTAATTCGCTTAACGTCATCTGATGATCAAAACGCTCAGGCCCCTTGGGAGGAGTCCTCTTTAGGTGTAGTGTTCGGCAGAAAGGACCCAGAATCCAGTAGGTCTTTAGGGTAAGCAGGGCTTTGCCCTGAGGTGATATCCCCAAGTCTCTCTCCAGCAGATCTGCTGGTGGCTCCCTTCCGAGACACGTCCTTTGTGCTGAGGCGTACAGATGGGTGTGGCTCTCCCGAAAGCATTTTGGCAGCTTCTCCCCAGCTGGCAGAGAGAACACCAGGGCGATGTCTTGAGATGCTATTTTTTTTTTTTTTTTTGCAAGGTAAGCCAGATGAAGTCAGGGACTGAGGACTTGCAGAGGCAGCTGGGCATCGGTCCAGGGCCCGTGGGGTGTGCCCAGGAGGACGTGAAGCAAGTTCCCTGTCAAGAGCTTTGACATCACAGGAATTTGCCCCGGACTATTTTGGTGGCTGCGGGCCAAGCCCTTGCAAGCCTAAGGCAGGGTTACAACCTTTTCCCAGTGGTCAGGAGCAAACAGAGCTTTTATTTAGCTACACCTCGGGAAGTTGTACTGGTGTCTGAATGGCCTTTGTTTCTTTTTGGAAAAGCAACAAGCATTGACGATTGGTACAAATTGCTTGGACTGTGCCCAGCTGTGTCACTGAGCTAGTTAGGTTTCACTCTGGTAACACATAGAGGCCCGATGAATGTTTGAAGTAGGGGAGCTCATTTCTCTCAGCAGCGGATGAGGAGAGTGTCCCCAGCTTACGTGGTGTTCCCGGTATGAAGGTGTGGTTTCTGAGGTCACGGTTAGGGTCATCTGTAGTCCTGCTGAAGAAAGAACAAGGTGCCTAGAGGGAAAGTGTGGAGAGGTTTGCACGGGTCGGCGCGGGAGGTGGGAGTCTCCCTTCACCCAGCAGACCTCTGTCCTAAAGCCACAGGGGCTCCAGGGGAGGATGGGGTGTCACTGTGGCCCTGTGCCCCTGAAAAGCCTGCACCATCGGTTTTGGTCTTACAACCTTCCGGTGAGTCGGTGATTCTTCTGATTTATCTCAGGGGCATCTCGTGAATGCTTCTGTTATTGACCGAGTCACAACTTCTGTTAAGAAGCGCCAGGGACACAGCAGTGGGCACTGAGTTCCCGGAGTGAAGTCAAGAAATGAGAAAGCACTCTGATAAACTTGGAAGGGGAAAACCCAGGCCGCGCTGGAGGCCCGTCTTCAGGAGCTGATCTAATGCCCTTGCTGGCTGTGTGTGTGTGTGTGTGTGTGTGTGTGTGTGTGTATGTGGCAGCCAGGAAGGGAGGGGAGGGGGAAGTGAGTACAGGAGTGATTGACAGTTGAGTGCTGCAAACATGGGGTGGGGCTGCCTTCCACAGTGAAGCCTTCCTGTTGAAGGGAATTGCTCCTTTTGTTATGCTCACAGACCCAGAAACCTCCTGTCCCCCACCTCCCTCTGCCACACGGGGAAAGAGATCTCGGATCCCACTATCACAGGCTCGTAGGCTGTGATGACGCTGTCAACCTAGTCTCTCATTGCCAGGGTTCCGTAGGGACCAGGCGGATGGGCGGAGCATTGGTTAGGTTATGTGGGGCCAGGCTCCATAACCGGTCCCCACTCTCAAGCACTTTTTGCCCAAGAAATATTCGTGCAACCCTGAGTGTATAGGTGCATAAAACGGGTGGAATAATGAACTATTTACTCGCGATGCCTTACTTTTAAAACAATCATTTGGTATACATTAAATTTTGCTGTTTATTAAATACTAAAGCAAACGTACATATTAGCGAGAGTGATACACTTTTAAAACTCTTGTTTTTACACTTTTAAAGATTGATTTTATATTGAATTGTGTGTGTGTGTGTGTGGGTAGCTGCATTTGAACAGGAGCCCACGGAGGCCAGACACACTGGATTCTTCCGCGCTCACAGGTGATTGTGAGCTAGCGTAGGTGGGCACTGGGGGCGAGACAAGGTTCCTCTGCAAGAGAAGCACATGCTCTAACCACCAGGCAATCCTTCCAGCTTCTTGGTGGGCTCTAAAGTTTTACATGAAGAACGGAATCTCGTCTGAGTGTTTGGCACCACATGGTAGAGACTGTCTCCCATGCCTTTCAGTTTTCGCCACGACTGTGATGGCCTCTTTCTACAAACATGTAGAATAAAACGACATGTATATGGTTAGGATCCTCTCAAAGCATTGTGGAAGTACTGCCACAACCCAAATGTATTGCACAATCTCTCTTATGGAAGTCAAGCCACCAATTGAAGTTAACGATTTGGTGTGTGCACACGGGTACGCGTGCAGGTGTGCAATGTGCCTCTTTTACTCGGGCTCTGGTAATGGGACTCAGTCTTCACACATGCGAGCCATGTAACGTTTACCAGTGAAGCCACCTCGTAGGCTTCAAATGGCAATTTTTTAAAATCAAATATTCTCACAGCGGACCCCAAAGATACACTAATTTGATATTTGCATGTAAGAGGGAGATAGCAAAATGTTCTATTTTCCACAATAAAAATCATGAAATTTCTAAGTGAGCAAAAACTTTGTACAGCAGCAATGGTGTCTGTCACCTCCAGCAGTCTTGAACTGAGCCGAGGGGTTGCAGGCAGCATTGGTTGGTGTGTGGCGGGAAGGCACGCACAGTGCAGTGCGCATGTCTTGTGTGAACCTCAGTGAAGCCCTGAAGGACAGCCTGGGCAAGCCGGCTCCAAACACCTTGGGCTCATTCCGTGTTTGAGTTTGAATTAAAATCTGACCATTCAAGTTCAGACACTTCTTACGATTGCCGCTTTCTTCATGACCCCCCACGTTCAGCTGTGCTGTGACCCACAGTTTAAGAGGCAGTGTTGTCCAGGGCTCAGCTGGGAGGTGGATGTTCTGTTTGGAAGGCCGAGAGAATTTAGGTGGATTGGAGGAAGCTGTGGACATGTCAGGATGATCACTTTGGATCCTTCTGCGGTCTCTGTCGTGAGTGGTGTATCAGAGCCTAGAAATGCGGGGTGACTGTTGTGTAGCCTCAGGTATCCACGAAAGCCGATTCAGATGTGGCCCGTCACTAGGAAGACTTTATAAACCTCCGCTGGAATCAGCTCACTGAGCTTAGGGTAGAGAAGAGTATCTTAATTTACATCCTCACAAGTCCAGACTTCAGAGACTGAGTCAGTAGGAACACACGTTAGGGTCACGTGACAGCACCCTGATACTTGAAGATGGTCTTATTGCGCCGTACAGCCATCTGGACAGAGGCAAATTGGGGCCTGGCCATGGTGAGAGACGAAGGCGGGGAGGGAAATGGCGGCCCTCTCAACATACATACAGACGTACACATATATACACGCATGTAATACACACATACACACATATATACACATACATATACACATACACAGATGCACACATGCACAAACATACATACACACATATTCACACAGACACACACAGTGTAAAAAATTAAAAATATAACATTCCACCTATTCATCTTTCTTCTCTTGCCTTCAAGAATTTCTCATTTTATTTTGTTGATTTTTTTTTTTTTTAAGCATGCGACCTGAGTAAGGGCAGACCTCCTGAAATGCAGAGGGGTTGCAGTTAGCTCCATCCCAAGCCTTCCTAACAAGACATCTTGGACTCACCGTGGACTTTGGGTTAACTTTCTTTGGTCGTCTTTGCCTCTGTGAAGCGCCATGTTTGGCACAAGTGCCCCAAATTTTTATCAGTGTTGGTGGCATTAAATCCCGCACCTTCTACGCTTGTTGGTCCCACATCGCCCCCTCCTGTGGCTGCGCGCCCCCTCGGGAGCTGCACACGCCTGTCTGTCTCTGTGCTCCAGATGTCTGGTTACAGTGCAAACAGTGCTGTTTGCTTTTAGTGAAGCAAATGTTTTCTGTGTTCAGCAGAGCCTGTGAAATCTCATTAAGAAGCCAGTCATTAGCCCCGACTAAGTAAACCCCGGATGTTTGGTGTGAATATTTGAGCGTCCCCTCCCCACGCTAGCTCAGCTTTCTCAAGGTTACTGGTTGTCAGCTGGGACCAAGAATTTTTCAGTCACCTGCCCAGCGTGCGGCCGCTCCGTCATCGGGAATCTCCACCCACTCCATTAAACCGGGCCTGAGAGAAATCGGGTCTCTGCAGCTCCATTAGCGCGGCCGGAGTGGGGGATTTCCCTGCCGCTCGCTCACTTCATACAGGAGACTCGGGAGCGCTGGAAACTGGCCTTCAGCTGGTGATTGCCAACAGTCTTTCCTGTCTGTCTTTATAAACATTACGGGCGTTCACAAAGGCCAGCGTTCTCTTCTTACTGGTGTGTGTGTGTGTGTGTGTGTGTGTGTGTGTGTGTGTATGCTTAATATTAAGTGTTTATTTTCAAGTCTTAGATCACAAGCTATGAAGATGCATGGAGCTCAAAGTAGTAACTCAGACACTGTTAGCATGACTGACTGTGTTCACATGCACTGTTAGCGTGACTGTGTTCATATGCACTGCTGGCATGACTGTGTTCACATGCACTGTTAGCGTGACTGTGTTCACACGCACTGTTAGCGTGACTGTGTTCACACGCACTGTTAGCGTGAATGTGTTCACACGCACTGTTAGCATGTGTTCACTTGCACTGTTAGCGTGACTGTGTTTACATGCACTGTTAGCATGACTGTGTTCACACGCACTGTTAGCATGATATGTTCATACGCACTGTTAGCATGTGTTCACATGTACTGTTAGCATGACTGTGTTCACACTCACTGTTAGCATGTGTTCACATGCAGTGTTAGCATGTGTTCACATGCACCGGGCACACTGACACGGAATGGTGCTGAGGTTCCCCCTAAGGAAGAATGTACCATGGTAGCATCTTAAGCGTGTTTCCCAGAGTCCAGAACGAGACTCCCTCCTAAGGAGGGAGAAGAGATAATTCAGTGGCTGAATACATTGGCAAGCTCTTGTCCTACATATTCCCTCAGGCTTTCGTGATTCATAACACGTTACGGTACAAAAGACTGAAGGTTTCTGCGCACGGGACATCAGTTTAGCAGGATACTTCTCAAGGTATCCGACTTCTCAATCTCCTCCCCAAATGGTCTTCGTCACTGTTATCATAAGACCATCATCCAAACTGACAGGCAATTTCAGAAAACCTCCAGAATGGTCTCTGGCATTGTTTCCTGAACTTCAGCAGGCAACAAGATCTCAGAGTGCGCAGGCTGATGGGTGTCACCCCTGGGTCCCGGGAGGGGCCTAAGGGGCTGTGCTTCCAGTCCGTTTCCAGGGGTTGCCAGCATTGCTGTTTGGGGACCACACTTTGAGGACTGGCTCACGGTCAGACCGGAAATAGAGAGGACGGATATTCTAATGCATGACTAGGGGCTGCCATCGGCCCATGGCTTTATGACGGCCCATGGCTTTATGACGGCCCATGGCTTTATGACGTAGAAGTCAACACTCATTCAGCAGCCACAGGCAGGGTTTCCGAGCACTGTGTCAGGTACTGAGTGTGCGCTGCCGTTGACTATAGGCCTGGTAGCTGTCTTCAGAAGCCTGCAGTGTAGTGGACAGATACGCGGCGATCTGGTCGAGAAGGTTGGTAAGTTGGTACTTAGAAACTAGGAAGCCTTCTGAGATGGAAGCTAACCATGAGCTATGGCTCCCAGTTAAAGAGCCAGGAAAGGCCTCTGTGGCGGTGGAGACATTTAGACTGAGTCTGGCCATGAGACGCTGGACATCTTGAGAAGACTGGAACATTCTTCAGGTTGGATGAAGATATGAGCAAGGACTCTAACGCGGGATGGTAGTAGTGGGCGCACTGCTGTGTGCATGTAGATTTCTTCTGTGTGTGTAGGAGGGCGGGGGGGGGGTACACTGACGGCTTCTCTGCAGATGTGGTCCCTTGAGGTTCGACGATAAGCCAGATGTGAAGGGCAAGGAAGAGCTGGCCGCCAAGTGTGGCTCCTGGCCTGAGGAGCAGAGAGGAGGAGGGACAAGTGGCATCAGGAGTCCTTTTGTTTCTGAGAGAAGCCAGAACTGAAGACTTGCTTTTCTGGGGGCAGTGAAGCGATCGTTATTCTGCAGACACAGTAATTGACTGTGGGGAGAGGGGGTGGGGTTTAATAAACGTGCTTGTTGACAGAGCTCCCTATAGAGTGGCTATCAGCGACCGCCTAGCTGCCTTGCGTTAGAAAGCAAATAAGGCCACTGAACAGTAAACAGCATGCATCTCCCTGTGATTACAGAGAATGCCAGGCTCTCGGAGATTCGCAGTTGCTATGTAACGAACAGGAGACAGCTACTCCGTTATGTGCACAGCTTGTCTGGGTTGGGATTCCTGGCAGGGCACGGTGGGATAGCCTTTGCCATTTCAGGACTGGGATTAGTTGGGAAGTTCCACTAGCTGGGCGACTTGAAATGGAAGGCGAAATTATTTTGGGGTTCACTCACAAGTCTGTCTGTCTGAGCTTGGCTTTTATACGCGGCGGGCTTTCTGTCTGCAGGGAGGCCAGGGTGTAGTTGAAGTTCTGACTTGGCAACTCAAAGGTCATAGACGAGCATTTTTGCAAAGGTTTCTGATCTCTCAAGGATGGAGGGCAGGTAGCCAGACTCAAATTCTGCTTCACGGAGTCCCAGGTGAGAAGAGGTTGCCGGGCTTAGAAGGCTGCCTCTGGCGAGAGATGGCTCTTTGGGAAGCAGAGCCAAGGGAGGGGAAGAGTTGGACAGTTTGAGTTAAGTCATGTGTTAAGGACGACCTTTGGCCTGGGGCCGGTGATGCTTTTAATAATGTTTCCAGTCTCCTCTGCTTGCCCAGCCCTCAGAAGTGAAGCAACCAACCCTAGTTCGTGCCATAAGAGAATCAGAGAATGTTCTTAAACCAGGGCAGGAGAGAAGAGGTTTCACCTGGTCACAGGTCACCCACGAGGCTTGCTTTGATGCATCCGGGTGGCCTTCCTCCTTAGAGTAACACCGAGCGGTGTTAGGCATTATTCTCGACGTGGACGGTGTTGAGTGGCTGGAAGGCACTGGTCTGCATTGTATTTTCAGGCTTAAAAACCATCTCTTCCCCGCATTTATCTGAAATGGCGTGTTGAAAGAATACAGCAATTATTAAGGCGTTCTATTTTTTATTATTTACTTTTTAAACTTTAACCCACTTATTTAAGTGCAAGCCTTTAGAAGGCTGTTTGGCTTCATGCTCTTTTGGCACAGTGTTATGGCAAATTATCTTCCGGGCCTGTGACCTCCACATCTGTGGTCTTCTGACCAGATCTCAGTACCAGGTACCAGGTAAGTATTCCGTCCTGTGCAGCGGGCCTCCAGCCCGATTAGAAAGCATTTGGTCATCTCCAAAACAATTGTGCCACTCGGCACTAACGGGCTCATCTTGCCTGGCAGCTCAGTAGGGTTTATAGTACTCAGGGCACACAGCTGTGTAAGACTGCTGAGGCCTCTCCCCTCCTCCCATAATAACTTACATAGTACCTTCTGACACTACAATCCTAGCCAGTGGGGAGGAAGCGCCCAGCTCATTTCCAGCTGGATTTATTTCTATCCTGAATCTAAAGTGTGTGCTATCCCCAGCCACAGGGTCTTGCCCATCTTGTTTTGACTAAGAGCTATGATATTAGCTATTCATGTTTTGGGGTCGTCTGGGGGTGCCCTGGCTAACAACTCATCCCACACTGGGATGTTCCAGCTAAGCCTTTATGGCTTCTGGGAACAGCATTCTCCATTTGTGCCGGGTGTTTCTGCTCACGTCCTTTCTTAAATAAAACGTTCACTTTTTAGTTCGCCAATGAAGTAATAGGATCTCTATACGGCTTGAAAAATGCATCCTTAGTTCTGGTTGCCCCTCCCACTGGCCCCCACCTGTCCCCATCCCACACCCTATGAACCTTTCCTTGTATTCTCATCTCTGCTTCACAGCGTGTTACCGCCCACTCCACCCGAGACCTTTCCCTTAGGTTCCCCCCTTCCGTGGCTCCTGTCTCACTTCCTGGTCTCTGCACATGCTCGCTTCGACATAAACACAGGAACCTAAAATCTTGACGCTAGGATCCACACGTGAGAGCAAGCGTGTGGCGTGTGTCTTTCCGGCCCAGGGCTCCCTCAGAGTGGACACGGCTTAAAGGCGTGTGCCACGGTAACTACGGTAATCGCGTGTCTACCGGGTAGCTCGTGCTTTTCAAACGTTAATGTGCGTATTCATCACTCTGGGAAGCTTTATTTTTCTCAGTACAGTTGGGAACACATTGACATCACCTAAGCTCACAGGGGCTCAGTTAATAGACCCAACCCCCACATCTGTTACTTCCCACTAGCTTAAACACTTCACCTGCTACTTGACTATGTCAGGCCTTGTTTTTCATGAATAATATCATCCACAAAACGATGTAACAGCAGAGTTGACTTCATGAGTATGAAGAAAATTTGGGGTTCATAGTATGAGAAAATTTGGGGTTCCTAAAAGATATCTCCACGAAGCCCGTGTGACCTGGGGATGAATCTTCTCACGAGATGCGTCAGAGTGGTGGCTGTGGACTTAAACTGTAGTAAGTGGGCTACCCGGGCAGTGGCTCTGTTGTCCACAGCTGCTGTGTGTCCCCATGTTGGGAAATGTGCCTACTGGGCTTCTGTGTTTCCCGTGTGACAGGGATGCTACAGTTCCCACCCGTGTCTCCTGTGTGATGTCACAGTTCCCACCCGTGTCTCCTGTGTGATGTCACAGTTCCCACCCGTGTCTCCTGTGTGATGTCACAGTTCCCACCCGTGTCTCCTGTGTGATGTTACAGTTCCCACCCGTGTCTCCTGTGTGATGTCACAGTTCCCACCCGTGTCTCCTGTGTGATGTCACAGTTCCCACCCGTGTCTCCTGTGTGATGTCACAGTTCCCACCCGTGTCTCCTGTGTGATGTCACAGTTCCCACCCGTGTCTCCTGTGTGATGGGAATGTCACAGTCCCCACCCACTGTGAGGGATCCTCCAGGAAGTGTGGAGAGATGACTCCCATCCCTGGGAGAACACAGCCAATGTCAGTATCCCCTAGGGACGGCTCTTTCTAGATCAGCACATCTTAGTTCCCGGAACATCTTCTCTGGCAGCCCTGACTTTGATCTAGTACCTCTACCCTTCCCATTTCTGCGTGGTGTGGCTATGGCTTAGCCCGCAAAGCAAAGGTCCGTGTGCTGGGAACTTCGTTCCTAGCATGGTTCTCTTAGGAGGCGGAGCTTCTAACCGTCTGCTAGATGTGGTTAGGCCGAGGGGGATTTGGCCCGAGGGATGGATTAGTGCAGTCTCTGGGTGCTGACACAGGACAGGGTTGTGACAACAGTCATGACACCCTCATCCTTGATCTCTTCCACAGGGGCCTGTCCCCTTCCTACTTCCCCATGCTGGGACTCAGCCAGATGGTGACATCGTGCTCTTTGGACTTTCCCAATAAACCCCCTTTCCACCCAGCCTCGGGTATTTTTGTTTCAGCAATGCGCAAACACAGTATGGTCAGCCCCCTAGAACAGGGCCTTCCGCTGTCCCCGTGGAATTATGATGCCTGGTGTCAGAAGCCGCGCACTTCCGTTGGTGGCATTGCGCATGCCCCGAGCCTGTCTTCAGGGTGCAGTTTGGTGCTTCCCAGTTGCATCTCTCTTGGGAAGACACGGCCGTGCTTGGGAAAGAAGTGCAGATTTGCTTGACAACCAAAAGGCTGTGGCGTCCCAGAGACGGTACCAGTACACAAAGTGGGTACTGGTATCAGCTGTGTGGCAGCTGTGGCGAGTTTGAGGTCAGCCTGAAATTGGGGCTGCATGAGGGGTTGCCTTCATCAGAGCCAACCCAAAAGCAACAAATGAAACAAAACAAGCCAACCAAAAATAAGATATTTTAATTTATATTAAAAAAAGTGTGATAACCAAACAGATCTGTGGGTAAACTTAGGGTTTGGTTTTTGGAGCCTGATGAACTCTTAAATACTTGCCTGTTGCCTTTGCTAGAATATGGACTTAAAATTGAGTAAACACCAATTCATCCTTCCTCTCCAAGGTTACCATGGATTTTAGAAAAATCCTTCTTTTATTTTATAACGACCTCTCATTTCTTTGTCATTTTAGGGTCACTATATAAAAAGTCCAGATTTAAGAGCCACCTCCTATAACCAGGTTCCCTCTATAGGTGTGAGCATGCGGTTGCACCGTTGTCTTACACATTGGCTGCATCCCCCACTAGATGCGTCCAGGGGTTTTACTTCCCGGCTCCAACAGCTGGTCTCTTTGCTCTCTGTAGTGTTTTCCGAGTGTCCCTAGTGTTTGGACCCCCTCGGGTGCTTTCTCCCTGCCTACCAGTCCCCAGTCCAAGCTCACAGATACCCCTGGCAGGAGGCCAGGGACACCTCACGTGACCCGATTACTGTGGCTGGCCCCACCACTTTTCTGTTTCCCAGGAGCTAACTTCAAGCGGTGGTGGCAATGGGAAGCTTTCGTTCACCAAAGACGAGAGACTTGTCCCACCAGCTCCCCATCCCCCTTCCTTCAGTGGTTGGCATGCTTCCATTTCGAGCTCTGATCCTGTGATTCTCTAGACCCAGGACCGACTGCAGGAGGCATCTGTCTGAACTCCCGGACAAGTCTGCTTTCACGTGTTTGACGAACGCTGTTTCATCTCCTCTGGAGTTTCGGCCAGTCTCGGCCAGGCCTCCTTCATCTTCTCCCTCATCCACCTTCACCCCCATCCTGTCTTTACCTCTTTTTTATTTCAGCCAGCCAGAAGGAGCCCATTAGGAGGAGAGTAAAAGGGCGGGTTGTCGTAATGGGCCGGGGTTGTTGAGAACTAAGCACCCAGCAGGAAAAGGCCAGGTGTCTTTTAAATCATTTCACCCTGCAGTTCAGGAGGAGATTATGGGATGCTCATTTGACAGAAACGATGGCTTAGGGAGGGGCCCAGGAACTTGCCCAGTGCCATTTGGCTCTCAGCGTCATTGCTGAATTAGAGCCCTTGAGCTATGGAGTCCGTGAGGATGTACTGCCATCCAGAGGTGGTTACTGCCTGACGTAGATAGACAGCACAGGCCAGGTCCTGACAGCCAGAGGAGGCTGGGCCACTAAAATAGAGCACCTCAGGTGCAGAGATGTGGAGGAAGGCAGTTCTGGTTAAGAAGCAGACCCGACTGAAGGGCAAGCAACAGGGAAGGTCCTGGGGAGGGCATGGGCTGCGGCAAGGGCGGGGAGCAGCAGGCAGGGTGGGTAGTAGGAAAAATGGCCCGTGGTTTCCCAGACTGGATGGAGCATTCTAACCATTTGCGTCCCTTCCCTGGTGTGGCGGTGCCCTTGCCGCTGCTGTGGGAAGGGCTCTTTGGGCACAGCTCTTTAGCTGGCAGAGTGTCTGAACCACGGACCCTGTGGTGTCCCTCCTGCAGAGGACAGCCTGGTACCACAGAGGGAAAGCCTTGATGCTCAGCTGCCTGGGATTCCTGGTAGCACACAGTAACGGTGCCCTCCTGCCCTTTCGGCCTGCCCACCACGCTGTGCGCTATTCGAGATGTCCAGCTACCCACAGGCTGTTGGCACTGTCTGAGGCCAGGCTTCTAGGGATCTAAGAATGGCAGAGAGTCCCCACCCAGCCCTGTTGGGAATACAGCAGCTTCTCCCCCTCTGAACTGACTTTCCTGAGGTCTCGGGTTCTTGCCCCATGACATGGCCTGGGAGTGAATCTCCCAGCCTACCCCAGTCTCTGAGAATTCACAGTAGAAAGGCTCGATCGATACTTCCTTTTCCTGTTCTTGCTTCCTTTTCCTGTTCTTTCTGAAGCCCTCGAATGGAGCTGTTCCTCCACTCCTCTTTCAGCCCTCTGGTTTTTAGAAGCAGGGCCAGTGTTCCCCACCTCCCACCCCAGCTCTGGGCTTGCTCTGGCCTGTTCGTGAGCATCATCAACTGTGCATTTTAATCCCAATGATAGGTTCTAGCATCCTCGTTTCCCATGCCTGGACTGTTTGGTACCAGAAGTTTTACTTTAATGGGGCCTCTAATTGTTCCGTACGTATGCCGAGGCTAGCCAGAGATAAACATAGACTTAAAAACCCTCAGAGTTGATATCTCTGTCTAACAAATCACGGAGCTCACAAGAGTGCTCATTTAGGGGGCTTTCCCTGGGTCACATTAATGCTACTTTTTGGGACACGTACCGTATGGTGGAGCAACCAAAAGAGGGGTCAGAGGACAGGGCACAAAGCTGGGTGTGAAGGGACTTCTTCCGAGCAACTGCAGACCCTTCAATCAAGGACTCCATACTCTGTGGCTTTGGGGGTCACATTGTCCTCGTTAGCAGATGTTCCCGCTGCTTCTCCAATGATTTGGGCGTCAGAGTATCATGTTTCTCCATTTCCATTGGACTGAAATTGACTGAATTTGGCAGGATGGGCGGTAGAAGGAGATATAAAATGGTGTGTAAGAAGTAGGGCAAAGGCTATAACACATGTTTTGTCCATTGGCATTCAGGGACTAAAAGCTAAACATCTTGTCATCAGAGAGGCCATGTTGGAGCAGCTTAAAGAGAAAACACATAATTTGGGGTGAAGCTGGGGCACAATCCAGGATTAACATAAAAAAAATACAGAAACTTGGGCCAGCAATCCCTGCTACTCGGAAGGATAAGGCAGGAAGATTAAAAGTTCAAGGCCCAGGGCTGGAGAGATGGCTCAGTTGTTAAGAGCACTGCCTGCTCTTCCAAAGGTCCTGAGTTCAATTCCCAGCAACCACATGGTGGCTCACAACCCTCTGTAATGGGATCTGGTGCCCTCTTCTGGCCTGCAGGCACACACGCAGACAGAATACCGAGAATACTGTATACATAATAAATAAATAAATCTTTAAAAAAAAAAGTTCAAGGCCCACCCGGACTACAGAGTGGATTCAATTTAGTGAGGGTGTATTTCAAAATGAAAAGTACACCCCCGGAGGCAGGCGGATCTCTGTGAGTTCGAGACCAGCCTGGTCGACAAGAGCTAGTTCCAGGACAGTCTCCAAAGCCACAGAGAAACCCTGTCTCAAAAAACCAAAAAAAAAAAAAAAAAAAAAGAAGAAGAAGAAGAAAGAAAGAAAAGTACAAAGAGGGCTGGGAGCTAGGCATGATAGTGTACGCCTCTCATCCTAGGGAGGAAGAGTGGAGTTGAAGACCAGCCTTGGTTACATAGTGAGTTCAAAGCCAGCCTGGCCTGCATGAGATCCCATTTCACCCCAACCACAAAAGGGCATGGGGCTGGAGACGTAGCTCAGTGGTAGAACATTTTACCGAGCAAGGGTGAAGCCCTAGGTTCAACCCCCAGTGCTGAGCAACAATAAGAAAAGATTATGGGCTTAGAGAAAATGCTGAGAGCTAAGGCAACCGCTAATGGTGATGGGGTCTCTGGGGCATTTCAAGCCTGCTCATGAAACACTTTGGTGGCTGGCAGGCAGGAAGCAGGTCAGGGCGGGTGTCTCGCCAAGCTGTGAGGCTCAGGATGGGTGTGAGTCAGCAGGTCTCCCTGTGAGAGGAGGCGGAGCACAGACGTGCTGGAGAGATGGTCAGTCAGATGCAATGCAAACTATGTTCACGGGAGAAATCATGAATATGTAAATTCAGTAAACAGTAGACCAGCCATTCACATAAACAACCAGTGTTTATGCCAGCTGTGGGACGGGGCATCTCTGTGTCTTCTCTTGTGCTGAGGATAAAGGTATTTGAGATGTCTGTAGCAAAGGGCTCTATCCTTGCCTTCTGTTTGCTCCCAGGAACCAGATGATCACGCGAGGATCCTAAGGGCTCTTAGTCCATCTGAGAAAATAACAGTTTTGAATTGCCAAGCTGCAGAAAGTCGGGTTAGAGTTGTTTCCACAGGGGTTTTCTGTCTTAGGCTTAGAAGTTCATCTCCAGGGGAGATTTCATCTATGGTGTCCCAGATTCTCTGAACAGAGGACTTATCTCTCCAATGAGAACTAAGTTTTACACCTATTTTCCATTTGAAAGTTCATGTATTACATAGATATTATAAATTCAAAACCCTGAACCACAGAGGGGAAATCTTGGAGAGTTTCCATCCCTCATCAGGAGCCAAGGACAAGGTGCCCCCCTGCCAGCTGCCTGTGTGAAAGCTGGGCTTTCCTGCCAGCCCAGCTTCCATTTCAAAGACCATTTCTCAGGTCTGCGTTCCAGTTCCGCGTTCCATCTCCCACACCCAGGAATGGGCTTGAAGGGCCGACCTGGTGCATCCGCATCCCAGGCTGGAAAAGCAACTTCTGCTTCCAGCCTTGCTTCCCAAGTCACTTTCCATTCCTGGCCTCTTTCTATTTAATTTATCGTCAGCTCCATTCTAAGGATGTTTACTGCACCTTCTGTATGGTCCAGCCCATCCCCAGAATTTTTGGGAGGACTCAAGAGGAAATCTATTACTTAGTTTTTATTGTCAACTCAACATGACCTACTTCATCTGGGAAGAAGATGATTTGAGGATTGCCTCCATCACTCCATCAGATTGAGGATTGCCTCCATCACTCCATCAGATTGACCTGAGGCCAATGGATGTGGGAGGGCCACGCCCACTGGGGGCGGTGCCATCCTCAGACAGGTAGATCCGGGCTGTGTAAGGAAGTTAGCTGATCTGGAGACAGTAGGCAGCATTCCTTAACGGTGTCTGTTTGAGTTTGCTCTGCCTTCCCTCAGTGATGGATTGTGACTGGAAGTAGAAGCCCAATAAACCCTTTTTCCTCCAAGCTGATACTGGTAGTGGTGTTCACCATAGCAACAGCAAATAAACTAGAACAAAAGGATTTTAGACTGCCAAGGGAACGTCTAAGATGATATCCTTGCTTTCATTTTTATTAAGAAGAGTATTTCACATTGGGATCATGACACATAAAACTTCAACGTTGATTTGCTGTGTTTGGACGAATCCTATAACCAAGGCAGGGCTTATATTCCTTTTCTTTTAAATGAAGATAATAAAATTTGAGAACACTGTGGTGCATCTCCCCTGGTAGGGATGCTTTAGAATCAAGCAGTTTGGGAAAAGTGAAATGAATGCATGGTATGGTGACCCGATAGGCTTGCCTCTTTCAGACACGCTAGTGTTGTATCTTAGAACTCCTTTCTAGTAGCATCCTGACCGGTGTCCCTCTTCCTCCATCTGTCCTCGCCTCCTATGGCTGTGCCTCTGATACCGCTGGTTCAGCTTATGACAAAGTGACGTGCTGCAGCCCGTGAGTAGTTCCAACTTATGGAGCACAGTGATACTGTAACTCTGTTATTCAGCCTTGGCTCATGGCCCTTTACGTTGCATGCTCCTTGCCGGAGAGCGTGCGTCAGCAACCTTGGGTAGCAATGAAGATGTACTGCTTTTAGCTAAGGTCTTTCTAGCTCCTGACTGTCGTCTTTTGCTGTCCCATGTGGCAGGTTCCATGTCTGCCATGTCGCGGAAGGGGGAAATGTCAGTTGGAGTAGTTCTTACACAAGCTACCAGAAACCTTTGAATGCATATTAACAGGAACACTTGGATTCATTTTAAGGGTTTGTACAATATGACCTTATACTCCTACACACCTTCCTACAATTATTGGAACCTTAGTTTGAACATGTTGTGTCTTATAAGGGACCATGGAGTTAGCAATTCCAGCTTTGTAATGATAGACCAACCAAATCTGCAAGGCAGGGAGAGAGGCTGGAATTTCTTTTCATTTGAGTCCAAGTTCTCAAACGGAGCTTTAATTTGCTTCAGGGTAGATGAAGTCATCATCTGAGCTAGGGTTCTCATTGCTTAAATCACTTGGGCCAGGTTGAGTTTGCTCGACCAAGCCCTGGATCTAATTCAGTTCCCCGAAGAGCGTGCAGTTATAAAACTGTTGTCCTAATGCCCAAGAACAAAAGGTAAGCAGGCATAGTGAGGATTCAGAGAAAGTGAGAAGTTAGGGTCACAAATATTTGTAGGGTGAGTCGGTGGAAGAAGGAAAATATTCGTGTCTTAGATGCTTTTGTAGTTTACCGCCTGTAAGAATATACCTGATCCTTACATTAGCATGTAGATTTTCAGACAAAGGACCTTTATTTTGGAGACTAGGGTCATGCATGGCTCACCATGGTCATATAACCAACCGACTTCTCCGACGTCTACCATTGTTTTCCAGTTACAGACTGCTCTGTTCTCGGTTCTCAGTAGTATTGCCTGCACACACAAGCGTATGTTTCTGTGTAATTCACGCTCCCCTCTCTGTTCACTTAGTGTCAGTCCATAAAGCCACTTCCCGGTCTTCCAACAGCTAACGTGGCTTGAAAAGCAGGTCCTGTCATGTCCCCTGCCTGCCGCCTGATTCAGACTTGGGATGCACGGGGCAGTAGTCTGAAAGAGAAGAGGGGAAGGGAGGGCCTGGACCATGAGAGTAATATCCCTGGGCTAATAGAGGGTGGTTAGGTCCATTAGACAGCCAAGTGGTAGCAGGAGAGACAGAATCACTGGTGAGTACCAGGAATCCCGAGGCATCATGGGAGACCGTGGGAGCCAAGTTTATGGCCCACTCAGCTCAGTATGACCAAGCGTCTGAGATGCCGCAGCGTAAGGACTTTCTTCCAGGAATTCTCAACCTTGGAGGGGTTTTATAGTTCATTGTCCAAATGAATGCACCCGCTTCTCACGCTAGCGCACCCTGTTTTAAACAGGGCAGCTTTATTTCCAAGGCTGGGTTGGTGTAGCTCCAAGAGCCGCCACGGTCACGTGACTGCCCGAGCTTTCCGCTGCCTGCCATGGTTCGTTGTCGTCACAGACCGCTGTCCTCGTGTCTCTGTCTCTGCACACTGGCATTAGTGTTCCCGTGTGGCGCTCTTGCTGCGCACGGCCTCCTGCTTGTTTGGGGCTTCATTTGCATCGTCTGGACTCCTCTTAGACCTGTAAAGTAGATATTACCTCCAATTTACAGACAGGGGGGCTATATTTCCCGTGCGTCATCACGCTGCCTCTTGGCGTGCATCAAATCCCTCGTCAAGGACGTCAACTAGAGCCTGCCAGCTGAAGGTCCAACCTGGGCTCTGCTGTGTATCCGTAGGATCTCGAGTGCATCTCCCCATCTATTTGAGCCAGTTTTCTCACGTGATGTTCCCTGAGCCGTAGATACGGCGTCGGTGCTGCAGTTGTGTGTATGTGTGTGTGCATGTGTGCTCATATTATCATGTACGTGTGTGGGCATGTGTGCGCAACGCACATGTTTATGCTTTTGTGTTCTTGTGTATGTGTGCATGTACATGCATGTGGGCATGTGTGTGCACATGCACATGTTTATATGTGTGTGCATGCGTGTGTGCATGCGTGTGTGCATGCGTGTGTATGTGTGTGCATGTTTGTGTGCAAGTATATGCGTGTGTACCAGCTGGGCTTCGCACAATTCCTCGATTGTCTTTGCGCTGTGTTGGTTTATGGTTTTCTGCAGTGGTCTCAGCTTGCTTTAGAGAGGAACCTCTTGGATTAGAGGCTGACAGCTGCCTTTCTCTGTGGGTATAAGGATAAGATTTAGAATCTAGTTGCACAGTTGTGCTAGCCTAGCAAAGTGGCGGAAGTTGGTGGTCTTGTAAGATCCATGAACTCATGAGCTGTGGGGAGGTTGGCTAGGTGTCTGGCACAAGTATCCTTCTCTCTTGGTGATTGGCCTTAAGTCCATTTAAACAGCTTTTGGTTACCACCAATAGGAGATTCACACTGTGGTGCCTTTGGGGGCATCTTGCCAGGCTGGTAACTGTTGTGGTTCATGGCATTGCAGCAGGGTAGGCTATTTTGCTTCTCTTCCTCGGCATTTTACATAGTACATTTTGGTGCCATGGAAGCCAGCTGTAGGAAGGAGACTGCCGGCTTAGATCTGGTTCACACAGTCTGTGTCTTGCATCCTATGTGTGCCCTGCGTGTACAGTGTCTTTAGCAATAGGGCCAGTCTTTAATCCTTTGAGGGGAACCCTGGGGCAGCAGCCACAGTCTGGGTTGTTTTGGGAAGTAATTTGTACAACCTACTAACCACTTGTATAGGAGTTTCTCATGACCAGTACTGGGTTTTTTTGTTAAACTCACACACATATGGGAGGCAGAGGCAGGCAGATCTCTGTGACTTCAAGGCCAGCCTGGTCTACAAGAGTTAACTCCAGGACAGGCTCCAAAGCTACAGAGAAACCCTGTCTCAAAAAACCAAAAACCAACCAACCAAACAAACTCGCACACATAGGTTGACTGTCAAACCTTGCTCTACGGTCCAGCGGCCACTGACTGGGTCTACTTTGATTCTGTTTGTTTTAGGATTCTGAGAAACGAACCCCGCTCCACGTGGCTGCCTTCCTGGGAGATGCAGAGATCATTGAGCTCCTGATTTTGTCAGGTAGGTAGCTATCGTATTCAAAAGCCAACTGCTCATGGAAGCTTGAATGGCCCATCTACTAGACGGCAACTCTAGTGAATGGAACAGAATTGCTTTGCCCACCAGAGTTTATTTGATCAGAATTTATCTGTACATGAAACACAGTAGAAGACATTGTTGGCAATGATTCTTGACTAAATGAACATTGCTTTGAACGTCTGTTTTCTATCTATCTTGTCAGACTTAGCATTACAGACAAACAGTACATCTGGATATCTTGTTTTTTTTTTTAATTGTAAGAAAATAAAACTGGTTAAAGTCTATATGAACACATATGCTATATATATATATATGTACTTTGTATGAGTTTATATGCGATATATAGCACAAAGTGTGTATACAATCTGAATATATATTTAAAATTGTACTACAAATAATATTAGTTTCCTTCTAGGCAGTTATGGCTTCAATGATGGTATGAAAATAGATGGAAGGGGCCGTGTCAGTTTCTAAAGAGGTTTCTCTGAGTGAGCAGGTGGAGTTTGGAAATATCCTCATGGCCAGGCATGAAATGGACTCCCACCAACTTTATAAGATACTTTATGTTTTGTTTTTTTTTTAAGATTTTTTTTAAATATTTATTTATTATGTATACAATATTCTGTCTGTGTGGATGCCTGCAGGCCAGAAGAGGGCACCAGACCTCATTACAGATGGTTGTGAGCCACCATGCGGTTGCTGGGAATTGAACTCAGGACCTTTGGAAGAGCAGGCAATGCTCTTAACCGCTGAGCCATCTCTCCAGCCCCCGATACTTTATGTTTTTAAAAAATGGATGCAAATATGGGAATCATGCCAGATCCGGTCTCTCTCTTTACTAGTCTGAGATTCTTTTTCATTCTCTGTACTTTCAATGTTTTCTCAGATTCGAGGATATGAATGCTTTTGTTTCTAGACTCTTTGGTGTTCAGGACAGCTCACCAAATAGGTTTCCAAAACTATTATGTGGTTTTTCATCTGAATGCTTGCCAGGAAAATCCCTGGGATGAACCTGAACAGAGTGTGCACATCTCGCTGTAGACTGTATGCAGGCCTCACTGTAGACTGTATGCAGGCCTCTCTGTAGACTGTATGTAGGCCTCTCTGTAGATTGTATGTGAGCCTCTCTGTAGACTGTATGCAGGCCTCTCTGTAGACTGTATGCAGGCCTCGCTGTAGACTGTATGCAGGCCTCTCTGTAGACTGTATGCAGGCCTCGCTGTAGACTGTATGCAGGCCTCTCTGTAGACTGTATGCAGGCCTCTCTGTAGACTGTATGCAGGCCTCTCTGTAGACTGTATGCAGGCCTCTCTGTAGACTGTATGCAGGCCTTGCTGTAGACTGTATGCAGGCCTCTCTGTAGACTGTATGCAGGCCTCTCTGTAGACTGTATGCAGGCCTCTCTGTAGACTGTATGTAGGCCTTGCTGTAGACTGTATGCAGGCCTCTCTGTAGATATATGTAGACCTCACTGTAGACTGTATGCAGGCCTCTCTGTAGACTGTATGCAGGCCTTACTGTAGACTGTATGCAGGCATCTCTATAGACTGTACGCAGGCCTCTCTGTAGACTGTACGCAGGCCTTGCTGTAGATTGTATGCAGGCCTCTCTGTAGATTGTATCCAGGCTGACTGCTTTCCTTTCTCCTGGTTTTGTCTGACGAGATTGAAATCTGGAGGAAATGCTGTCACTAAGGAGGCAAAAGGCCTGGACTGAGCTTTCTCTTCTGTCCGCAGTAGCCAAGGGAAATGCCAGTGTTCCAAAGTGCACAATGCCAAGACGAGAACGGGTGCGTGTCTCTGACATGTGTGCCATGCATCGTGGTAAAGACGGAGCCGTGCTGTGTGCACAGGAAGGCTCGTGTTGCTCCCAGGTGTACGGTGCTCTATTCCTCGGGTGAGCCTTTCCAGGAAACGAGGAAATGTATGCAAAGTCAAGTCATTCTCCAGAGCAGATCTTTCTTTTGGCAGCTGGAGGGCGCTCTGGGCTGTGTTCCAAACAAGCACACATTGTGTGGTGCTGGCACAGACCATAGCCAAGAGCCAGTGCATACCTGGACAGTTATCCTAGCAGCTGAAATCTGGTCCAGGGAAAACTGTGGGCAGAACCTATGTGTAAAATAAGCATCAAGTGATAATGGCACTCAGTGATCCCCAGTAACAATATCGTCACCAAGATGAGCATTTTCTCATCTGAATGCCTGAACTCCGAGTGTTCCAGGTGCTGACAGGGTGCCGCCATTGGGAAATTAATTAATCCTCACCTGGCTTAACGAGACAGGCTGCCATCAGAATGCAGAGACGCTAACATATCTCTAAGGTATATACAAGGCAGATGAAAACATCGTGTGTCGTCTGGGGTCAAATAGAACAAAATCCTTTCCTCCAAATTCAAAATCTGCAGCACTTCTGGGCTCAGGCAGTTTGGATAAGGGGTGTTCAACCTGGGTTAAAGGGTGTCTCAGAGGCTGCAGAGATGGGTCCTTGGTTCAGCACACCGGCTGCAGCTCCAGAGGGCCTGAGTTCAGGTGCCAGCACCCAGCACAGGCAGCTCACAACTGTCTGCATTCCAGCTCCAGGGCACCAGACACCATCTTCTGGGTTTTGCAGGGACCTCCCCCCCACACACACACACACACACACACACACACAGAGAGAGAGAGAGAGAGAGAGAGAGAGAGAGAGAGAGAGAGAGAGAGAGAGAGAATCACAGGCAAAGGGCAGGAGAATGGGACTGGGGAGTGACTTAGAACAGTAAAGCCTCAACTTTATGCTCCTCCGCCCTCGCCTTTAAAAGGGAGGCTTTAATTCTGCATCATGACGGTCCCCATATGGGACCAGTGTCACTCAGCATCACCTTCATGCCACCTTCACGTAGCGTAGACTTCTCTGTGTCGCTGCACCCGTGGCTGATCCAGGCGAGTGAGGGGAAGCTGTTGTAGTGTCTTGGGCTGCACACCTGCTTAGTCTTAGAATTGCCGATCTGTTCATGTCTTTAGCATAACTTTGGTTTAGTTTGCTGTGGAGTTTTTCTCTGCCTCGCTCCCTTCTGCCCACCCGATTGAGAACACTCTTTAGCAATTTTGTTCGACGGATGCCAACTTGGGCAGGTGGCGTGGCTTTCGTTTCTCCCTGAAAGGACTTTTATTCAATTTGTATTTTATGTCCCCAAAGAAATAGCACATGACTGTAGTGACTTCAGTTCTGAGATCTCATCTGGCAGCTGACCCTTCGGGAAACCCTGTCACACGGTTTCCTCATTTCATAATGAATGAGGCGCTAATGATTCCCATGTTGGACAAATAATTTAGCCTCGCCAGAAGAGCTTCTTACAGCTGTGCTCCCCGTTGCTGGGTAAACTCCCAGAGCTTGCCGAAACCCAAACTCACCAAGTCACCACCGACTTTGTCTCCTATTGACTGGGCCAGCGGAACACTGGGTGTTTCTGAGCGGATGCTGTTTTGGAGCAGGGGCAGGGCTCACGATACACAGACCTGGTGGATACCTTCCACCTTCTTATCCTGTCTGCCGCTCGCTCGGGTTGGATTTCCTCATCTGCTGGGGCTTCTGTTTGGGAACCGGCCAGGTCAGGATGGAGGCAGGTGTGGGGCACAAGGGCACACGCAGGGCAGGGGGTGGGGGTCAGTCAGTGGAAGGAATACTGAGCACTGAGGTCAGGGTCGCAGTAA
Source organism: Microtus obscurus (assembly GCA_963919715.1). Classification (NCBI taxonomy): domain Eukaryota; kingdom Metazoa; phylum Chordata; class Mammalia; order Rodentia; family Cricetidae; genus Microtus; species Microtus obscurus. Next base: position 3,804,525 of record CAWTZC010000381.1, read on the forward strand.
GGAAAGCAGAACCCCCAGGAAAATTAACACAGAGAAATATCTTACGGAAAGATTCAGAAAGAACAAGGGCAATGGTGCGAGTCTTGGGTTGGAGGAAGAAACTGGAGTGTTTGTCAGGTCTGCCTACAGAACACAGAATAAACTCACTACAGGGTCTGGGGAGGTAGCTCCATCAGTAAAGATGCTTGCTGTGTCTGATCTTCAGCAGCTGTGCAAATAACCGGGCTTGGTGGTGTGTGTGCGTGTGCATGTGTGTGCATATGCGTGTGTGTGTGTGTGTGTGTGTGTGTGTAATCCCAGAACCGAAGGAGTGGAGACAGTAGGATCCCAGGTTTGCTGGCCAGCCAGGACAGCCTCACTGGTGAGTCCCAGGTCCTGGTGCGAGACCTTGTCACAAAACCCAAGGTGAGCAGATGGTGAGGAACAGTCTTAGAGCTTGACCTGTGGCCTCCACACACATGTACTGGCACACACACACACATGCACACGCACATACACACTCACACCAGCTACATGCCTGCACAGACACAGACATAAAAATAAATGCATTTGCTAGAATCTATGCCACCGAACAAATAATAGTTTTGCAAGATGATTTCTTGTGTTTTTATTTATGTATTTATTTGCAATCGTGCTTCATAGTCTGGCGTCGGTTGCTCACAGAGCTGGTAGCACGAGGTTCTGTTACCCCTACATGCCTAACAGATATTCGTTCTTTGTGAATGGATTTTTTTTTTATATCTGGTAAAGATTGCCATGAAACAAATCAGAGCTGATCCTAGACACAAATCCGGTGCAGTGTTAAACAATACGCCGCCTTTTGGCCCTGGCAACAACTCGAAGAAGAGCTTGAAAAATATTTCCAGGCAGTTGCCACGCACGTGACATTAGCACGTACGTTTCCATGGTGACGGGACTCCTGAGCTGCAGGAAGATCCGGCCTGTTTGGCAGAGAGAAAAATCAAATAGCAATGCAATTGCATTGTATTATAATCGTGTTTCATAAACTCTTTCTCGAGTGTTTCCCTTCCTCAATAAGCTGACTACCCGGCCTTGGGACAGACTTGCCTTCTGAACTGATTACTGTCTCTGATCAGTAGGAGTCGTCTGTCACTCGTCCTTCAGTCCGTCTGCACCACCTCACTGCTTTTTGTCCCCTTCCCCTTCTTCCTAGATGACGAGGCTAAAAGAGCAGAAACATTGCCTCTGGAAAGGATAGCAGGGTCCCTTTGCTCCCCGTCCCTCTGGACGAGGAAAGAGAGCTGACAGGGACAAAATGAAGCCCGTGCTTGAGTGGTGGTTAGAATTGTGCTCGGTAATCTTCAGCCGAGCTCTTGTGTCTCGAGTCCATAATATCTAATACCTGTTTTCACGATTAAGGATTGTAGTGCCTTTGGGCAAAAGAGCTTTGGCCTTCAAGTCATTAGCCATGCGGACTGCGTCCTTACGGGCACAATGGCGCTGACGGGCAGGTGGAAACATGGGGATTCCTTTGGAAACGTCAGTTATGAATATTCGATAAAGCCCAAACCCTCTGCCACTCCCCCCCCCCCGCCCCAAGAGGTGAATAAGACTCCCTAAGGTGTCCAGAGGAAGAGGATGGGGAGCCAGGGCGAGGTGGCACTGGGGGAGCATGCAGATAACACTGCTTTTGCCTGGTGGGGAGGAAGGGGCTGTTCCTGGCAGCTGCTCAGCCAGCCTCTAGGCGGAGCCTGAGTGGCAGAATTGAGGGCACATTTATTCAGCAATTAAAGAAGCAGCTTCTCCCTCCTAATTATGAATTTTCCACTTCTCAAGCTCCGCTGAGGCTGCACCTGACAGCGCCCGTGCTGGTAGACCCTGGGCTATGCTAGTCCCAGGCCCAGCAGGCAAGGGGCTTTTGCCTCCTCCTGATGGTTTTAACATTGAAAGCCATGGTAGAATCTGCACAAAACTAAATGTAATCTGTATATAACAGTGATAGCAATAACAATGTGGATTATAAGGGAGAAATAGGCAGAGAATATGAACCAAATAATTCTCAGAAAATGTATTGCAAACAGGAAAAAACAGTAGAATATGTTTAAGCTTAGTATTTAACTTAGGAGGAAACGTAAAAATGAGATGGCATTTTCTTCTAACTAGATTTGCAATATTTCAAAACTTATTTTAAAGGAGCTTTACCAAAGTATGATCAATATTCTATACCACACACACACACATGCACACACACACACACGCACAAATAATTTGAGTTTAAGCATATGCATATACACTCATGAAATAATTTCTGTAATCAAAACGAGGTAACCTCCTGCCTCCTGAAGTTTCTCTCCATGCACCTTTTGGGATATAATGTGCTCTCTCTCCCCTTCAAGTGCATTTTAAGTGCATAATTCAGCATTATTAATTCAGATTCGTCACACTTAAGGTGACTGGTAAGATAGAGCATTCATGAAGACCCGGGAAACCAAGCACTCAGACACCAGGTGTAAATTGCCAGGCTCTGGACAGCCGAGGACACCGTTAGAGAAAGCGTGTGCTATCCGTGACCCATCCTGAGTTATCTGCTCTAGATGAAAGCTTACACATCTTCATCAGAGCGACGTGGTATGAATGCCCATTTTTGTCGTCTCTGGAAAGCTATTGGCAATAAGGAAGCTATTGACAGAGGAGCTGTCTGAAGAGACGGGACATATTTACACTGGAATACGTGTAGCGACGCAAAGGAATTGACTCATTCTTTGTCGACCTGGATAGATGTAAAATATATCTTATTAAATGGAACAGGGGAGGTCAGAATGTGAAAACAATACAATTCATGTGAACCCCCCCTTCCCCACACACTTATTTTAAGTTTTAGCCAGGTGTGGTGGCACATAGCCAGGACTGGAAAGGTTGAACTCTGAAGACTGTTGTGAGTTCAAGTCCAGCCTGGACTACACAGTGAGTTCCAGGTCAGCTTGCACTACAGAGCGAAACTTGGTCTCAAAGAACAAAGCAAAATAACTTCAGGAGAGTTTTCTGGTATTGCTGCATGTATGTGTGGTGTATGTCTTTGTGTGTGTGTGTGTGTGTGTGTGTGTGTGTGTGTGTTTGTTTCCATGTGTTTATGTGCATGTGGGTTTGGTTTGTACATGTGGAGATCGCGTGTCAATATTGGCTACCTTTGTTTTCTTCCACTTTAACACTTGCTTGAGTCTCTCTTTTAAAACTATGCTTGATGAGGATGGAGGGAAACCCCAGCAGGTGAGAGTCCTTGCTGCTCTCCCAGAGGACGTGAGTTCAGTTCCCAGCACCCACATGAGGGGATGCACAGCTGCTCATGACTCCAGCTCTAAGGGATCTCAACTCTCTTTTGTCCTCCGTGGGTTCCCACACACATGTGGCACACATGTGCACGTGTGACTCCTCCCTCATCTCCGTGGGCTCCCACACACGTGTCATGCGTGTGCGCATGTGGCTCCCTCCCCCAACTCCTTCTAAGAAAGAAAAAGGATGTGCTCGCAGGGCAAGCAAGATGATTAGCGGGTAAAGGTGTTCACCACCAAGCACCAAGCCTCTCAATCTAAGTTTTGTCTCCAGACGCCAAGAACCTACGTAGTGGGAGGCAAGAACTCTGACTTCCTCATGTACATACACACAAATAAATGGAAAGAAAACGAACATTAAAAATCGTGCATTTGGAGCCTGGAGAGATGAATCGATCAGCAGCTCCAAGCTATAGAGCTCTTTGTTGGCTGTTGCGGGAGACATAGACTTGGGTCCCAGCCCTCACGTGGTACAGGCAGATCTCAGTGTCTCCAGTTCCAGGGGGCCCTGGAGCGCCCTCTTTTGACCTCTGTGAATAACAGCTGTGCACATGGTGTACATGTAACATGCAAGTAAACACCCTAGCACATAAAATAAATGTAAAACATTTCATTGAGAACTTAGAAGAGTATGCTTGTCTGTACGTCTCACAGTTGGCAGTTGATGGCATTGCTCCACAGTTGTTACTGCCTTCGGAAATCTTCACCATCCACCTCGGGAGTGGGCGAGATAGCGAGGGGATTTTGTAACAAGAACTGCTAATAATTGTCTAGTGCTTTCTGACTTGTGAAGAATCCTCACCTCCATCTGACACTCCCGAGCCCCCAGTAGAACCAACATGGCAGTCCTGGTGTGTGGTACCCTTATTCTAGAGACCAGAAACTCCGAGTCCCCAGTAGAACCAACATGGCAGTCCTGGTGTGTGATATCCTTTTTCTAGAAACTCAGAGTCTTTGGAATACTGGCTGCTGACATCAGAATGCAAACTTCAGACTTTGTCCCTAAATCCTGTGTCTTTCCTGTCCACTTCACTTCAGAGCCTTTAACCTGGGCTTCTCGTTTTAGTGTGGTCTCCATGTAGCTACATAGATGGCTTTCAACCCTTTTAGACAAGATGGAGTCCGTAAAATCAACTTCCAAGGTTTTAATATGGTTTAAAATTAAGTGCATTTGTTGCCCTCAACCTCCGCAGCCTGTTACAATAACCTTGGGCTGTTAAAAAATAAAAGTATCTGATGAAACCTCAAAGTGAGGAATTGAGAGGGGTGGTACCCCTTTGCAGGGTTAGGGCATTTTCTCTGATGAATGCTATTGATGGTTTTGTTCTCTGTTCTGTGATTCATTGTTTCTTTTTGTCTGTGGCTTAACCAGTAGCTCACATTTACCTGCTCCCTTTCTAGAAGTCTCTGTGTTTCCCCTCTACTGTCTGCTCCTCTGGCTCCCTCAGCTTTTGCCCTCCCATTTCCCTGCCCTCCTAGTTTCCGATCTGCGCGTCCCTCCTCTCCACCCTCATGAGCTGCTTCGCCATCCTAAGACCCAAACGGGCGCCTCCCTCCCATTGTGGGTGCCTTCTCCCCCTTCCCGTTCACAGTCCTTTTATAAACAATCTCTCACTGACAGGAGGGTTTATCTAATCCTTGAACCAAAGACTTGTATAGAGTGTCTCCATTGTTCAGATCTATCTTCAGTGGCCTTTCTCCCATGGGAAGCTGTGGGAACGTCAAGGGAGCAAGGTGTGTTCTGTTTCCCAGAATCCCATTCATCTGCAGCTTCAGCTCAGTGCCGTGACTTCAACAGAGTGTGGAGCATGTCTCTCAGTGTGAGCTCCACGGCACGAAGGAGTTGTGAACAGTCTGCACAGGTCTCCTGTCTGAAAACGCCATGGGATATGGATTCCTGTGTCAAGGGACCTGGTATAATTGGGATGTCAGGGAAGATAGATTTCTAGTGGTCCCTTTATCCCGTATAAAATCTTGTCAAGTTGGAACTGATGCGGGGAAAAGAAGGTTCGCTGGTTATCCCAGGCAGATAGGAGCGGCACACAGCCCTTGACTCTGCTTTGCCCTAACGTGTGCTGTTTGCTTGCAGGAGCTCGCGTAAATGCCAAGGACAACATGTGGCTGACCCCTCTGCACCGCGCTGTCGCCTCCAGAAGTGAAGTGAGTGATCCTCTCATTTAGTCTAACACCTAATACCATCTGCAGAAAGAGAATTCTTTCAGCAGAGGATCCTCAAGGGTAGATAAAGCGGAAGAGAGTTACCCACGTGGGCAGGGGCAGCTCTTCGCGTGCCTTGCTCATGTCGGACACGAAGAAGTAGGAGCGTCATAGGGTTTTTATTGCTGCAACGAAACACTGCGACCAAAAAACAAGGTGGGGAGGTTATTTGGCTTACATTTCCATATTGCTGTTCCTCACTGAAGGAAGTCAGAACGGGAACCCAAGCAGGGTAGGGTCCTGGAGGCAGGAGCTGCTGCAGAGGCCACGGAGGGGAGCTGCTTAGGCCGGTAAGACTTGTTTCTCTTGGTTTGTGCAGCCTGCTTTCTTATAGAAGCCAGGACCTCTAGCCCAGGGATGGCCCCACCCACAATGAGCTGGCCCCTCCCCTTGATCACTAATTGAGAAAAAGCCTTTCAGTTGGATCCCCTGGAGGCATTTCCTCACTGGAGGATCCTTCCTCTCTGTTGACTCTGGCTTGTGTCTCAATGTGTTTGAGCCCAGTCTGACCAATGATGGGTCGTTCAGGTCTTAAACTTCTGTGTTGATGAACGGCACTTGGTCCTTCCTCAACCAACTAGCCAGGTTTTCTGGGTAAAGAGAAAAATTGCCTGAGGATGACTCTCGCTGGGGCTTGGGGGTGGACGAAATGTAAACTCACGAAAGACAATGACTTTATGGTGTCCGCCACAGCCTGCCACAGCCCGCAGAGTTTCTAGTAAAAACTGGAATCTCTGAGTCTTCCGCTTGGCCTCATCCTGGTGCCCCGGAAATCCTAAATTCAGGCTCATTTTCCTTTTGAATTTGGCCCTCTTGCTATTCTTTTTTGCCTCCCCTTACTAATTGTTGGGGGGAGGGGAGTGGGCCTAAGGAGAAATGACCGGGGGCGTTTGGTTTGGTTTTTAGTACTGTTAGCATTTGCTAATGAGGATGCGAGTTTCAGTATGAAGTAACACATGCACCCGTTCCTCAGACTGAGATGGTTCATGAGTGTGTAATAAAAACAAGTTCTTCACTGAAAAGCTTCTAACCTCTGTAGCAGCCCCAATGTCGTGGCCTGGCATATCTGAGTTTCCCAGGAGCAAAACAATTCAAAACCAAAGAACATTGTCTCTGTGTCTGCTCCCTAATGCGCCAGTGGCCACACTTTTTTTTTTTAAATTATTTATTTATTTTTTGCTAGCTTTTCCCAAGAAATGAAGAGACTTTAACTTAAACATTGGGGAGATACACTTTGTAACAGTGGTCAAACATTGGGGAGATACATTTTGTAACAGTGGCAGAACACTGGGGAGATACACTTTGTAACAATAGCGGAACACTGTGGAGATACATTTTGTAACAGTGATACACTTTGTAACAATGGCTGAACATTGGGGAGATACATTTTGTAACAGTGTCGAACACTGGGGAGATACACTTTGTAACAGTGATACACTTTGTAATAGTGGCGGAACACTGGGGAGATACACTTTGTAACAGTGATACACTTTGTAATAGTGGCGGAACACTGGGGAGATACACTTTGTAACAGTGGCCAAGAGAACTAAGCAAGACTTGAGGCTCCCCGAGAGAATCTTCTCTTCTGAAAGCTGCCAATGATTCCGTCTGGTTTCTCCTGCCCAGTGTGTTCCTCTTGATTTTTTTGCTTTGTTTTCTGGGCTAGAGAGCCTGTGAAGAACAGAATTAAATGTGTGCAAACCTGGAGTTGAACATGGAAGAATGCAGCGTGTTTGTCTGCTGAGGCCCGCTGGGTGGAAGGCACTGCCAGCCGTGCTGTGGGGTCTTTCAGCGAACGCACAGCGTGGCCTCTGAGGTTGGGATGTTTGTGGCCTGAGATGGCCTGGGTATGAATGTGCCTAGCATCTCACAGGCTCTCCTGCTGTGCTGAGCTGAGCGGCCCTAAAGGGGCATTGCTGAGCTTCTCTCTTACCTCTTCTAGAGACTATGTTTGGGTTAGAAAAGTTAAAATCGTTCACATCTTGTCTTTGGGGTGTTAGATTGAGGACGTTGTGCTTTTCTTTTTTCTTTCTTTTTATTTTTTTTTTTAAGATTTGTTTGTTTATTACATATACGGTGTTCTGCCTGCAGGCCAGAAGAGGGCATCAGATCCCATTATGAATGGTTGCGAGCCACCATGTGGTTGCTAGGGATTGGATTCAGGACCTCTGGAAGTGCAACCAGTGCTCTTAACCTCTGAGTCATCTCTCCAGCCTGTGTTTTTCTAACTGTTGCCACCCTGAGAATTTATTGTGCTTTTACTGTGTGCTCCCACCAGCACTGTGAAAGCTAGCCAGCAGGGAGATTGCCAGCTCACTATGAATACTTCTGTGCTTGTCTTTCCTGACTTTCAAAGATGAGGTTTTGTGAATAACACCCCCTAGAATACTCTCCTATCCCCAAGTCTCCACTGAACACCTTTGTACTCGAGTTTAAAGAATAGCTATATGCTAATAATAATTATAACAATAGGGAGTGTTTTAGTTTGGTAATGGATGCTTCTAGAAGGATAATCCCACTAATTGAGCAAATTGTCTGAGCAGCAATCTATACGGTGACAGAACATGAAATTGCTGTAATCACTGTGGGATTAAGGCTCTGATGGATTACAGGAATATGGTACAAGCCTTCAGGATTCCCGCATGGCCTCAGGAGCATGCGCCTACAGCACAGCAATGGCACAGCAACAGTTTGGCTGCTATGTTCCAGCTCTTGTTGACAGACCTCGCTCGTGATCACATCCCTGTGTTTATGCCACCGAAGCTCCCGAGTGTGCAGTGTGTGCAAGGCCCCAGCTACGCTCTGCGGAGGATACAGAGATTGTCCAACACCAGAGCCTGATCTCGGGCAGCTTGCAATTCATTGAGTTCGGCGTTGCTTGCACCTGCAGAAAGTATTTCTGATTTTAAACCTCACTTGTCCCCAGTGACTTGAGGAGAGTCTGAGTATGGCGCATATTTGAGAGTAACGTGAGCTTTCAGAAACCTCTTGAGAAATCGAATAGCTTCATACTCAGGTGTGGCGGCTTGTGCTGTAATTGTAGCACTTGAGAATCCCAGCCCAGAGAGCCACAGCTCAATAAACAAGACAAATAAACAAAAAGAAAAGGAAACAAGAGTAAGCTCATGAAAGAACAATGGAATGCCTGTTAGATTGAACAGTAACTTGATAATTTTATCTCATTTTTGTCTTAGTTGCCTCTTACATTTTGCAAAAGTTCCAGGTTGTTATGCACTGGAAACGATACTAAACATTTTTCTTTGAGGCTGGCTGCCATGATGGTCTCGAATTTGGGATGTTTTTTCTCCTGTTTCTGAGAACTGTCCTCTCTTGCTCCAGTTCCTGTGTCCCGAGAAGACCTTAGACGCAGAACCCACTTATCGAGCGCTTGCCAGTAACTCCGTGGACTGTTTCTGTTGCAGGAGGCAGTGCAGGTATTGATCAAACATTCGGCCGACGTCAACGCGAGGGACAAGAACTGGCAGACCCCCCTCCACGTGGCGGCAGCCAATAAGGCTGTCAAGTGTGCCGAGGTCATCATCCCACTTCTGAGCAGTGTTAATGTCTCCGACCGAGGCGGGCGCACGGCCCTGCACCACGCAGCTCTGAACGGGTACATGGAGGTGAGTGTTCTCCTCACTGGGAGCTGGGGCACACTGCTCAGACCCTGTTAGCTACAGGAGCCATTGTGATTGCTGAGACTTTACGTGAGTATCAGTGTCACTTAGGCAGTTCAATCCATCCTCAACTTCAATGAATTTAAAAGTAGATTATCATATCAGTCTCCTCTTTGACACGTGTGCCAGGGCCTGCTGTGACATCATCTTCCTTGTCTGAATCCCTGACTTGCTCTTAGGGTTGGTGCTAACTTGGTTCAGACTACACACAGGCAGCAAGGAGCTCTGGTGGTTGCAGAGGGAACACTTGGTCTCACTGTTTCTTCTATCTTTCAGATGGTCAATTTGCTCCTGGCCAAAGGGGCAAACATCAATGCCTTTGACAAGAAGGACCGGCGTGCTCTCCACTGGGCAGCGTACATGGGTGAGGAGTCTGTGTTAAAAACAAAGTGCAGGGGGTCTCTACTACCTCAGTGGTAGGGCAAGGAGCTGGGTTTGATCCCCAACATATCACACAACAACTAACAGCCTCAGGCAGATGTCCTGAACTATAGACGCCACGGGCCCTTGTTGACCATGTACGCATCCTTGGAGAAGTCTGACTTAGGGGTTGGATTCCACTTGAATGAAGATTTGGCCTGATTTCCTGGCATCTGTAAAGGGCTCCAGTTGGCTAGTTGCCTTGTCGGAGGCTTATTTATCCCCCAAAGAGAGGGAGGATGAGTCATGGTCTGGACCTCTCGGAAGATCCTTCACTCTAGATTAGAGAGCAACACACTTGGCGTGTATGCTTGCTTGTTATGACATCAAGTCAATCAGACGTTTAGATGAAATGTACACTGAGCTAGTCAAGGAATCCGGGGGCTTCAGGCTTACGCTTTGTTGATAAATGGTTATTATATTTTGGTGACTTGAAAAAGGATGCAAACAGGAAAGTGTAAAAGCAGGTGGCAATTCTTAGGAGCTAATGGCATAAAATTTGGGGCAAGTAGCTTGACCTAGCACCGCCAGCCACTGAAAATATTTTGATCTATATACAAGTTTTTGTAGATAAGCAATCGACTTTTGATAAAGCAAGCTTATACCCCCCTACCCACATCTACCCCCACCCCCTCTCTTACAAAGTTTGGGCCCCACAGTCAGTATTCGTCTCCTGCCCTTCAATTAGCTGCAGTGTTTGTGACAATGAACTTAAACTCGGAATGATCTTCAATTATAAAATAAAGGCCAAACTCATTTATCATAGTGAATTAGGGAACAGAGTTCAAATGCCCACAACAGTTGAGATTAGGAGGGTTTTCTATTTACTGAATAATTTGTGGGAGTTATTTTACATGGAAATGTAAGAAATGGCCTTTTTATGGGTTAAAACCCAACACAGCAATGGCAGTTTCAGATCTGACCGCAATCTGGGAGTATTCTGATTTTTTTCTTTATTTAGTTTCTAACCTGAATTGTTGCTGTTGGGCTTTCCTGGCGAGGAGTGGGAATGGTTTTCATTTAAACACCCGCTTTGTTACCATTTCTGTTTTGAGGTAGGGGCTTGCTAGGCCATCTAGGCTGGCCTGGGATTCACGCTGTCTTTGAACCTGTAACTGCTTCCCTCAGTCTCCCAGCTGCTGGGATTACACACTCAGCTGCAGGACAACTTTAAAAAGGCTGCAGTACTCATGTGTCCTCGCTCTCGGGTTCTTCTTGTTGTCATGGTGAACAACCACCACCTTTGCGATATCCCATTCAAGCCTTACTGACCCATCCCTCTCCTTCCCGTGGGATGTACAATAATGGCCAGCACAGAGGGGGTACTCAGTAAATGCTCAGTGACTATTTTCCACGAGGCGGGTTGGATCGGGAAAACACTGGCGGCAAAGGAAGCTCTTACCGATCTTTGGGGGCACAGCGAGTTGACAAATTGCCTTCTAAAGGTTACCAATGTTTTCGCGGCTGTGTTTGTCCAGGTCACCTGGACGTCGTGGCGCTGCTGATAAACCATGGAGCCGAAATCACCTGCAAGGACAAGAAGGGCTACACCCCTCTGCACGCCGCAGCCTCGAATGGGCAGATCAACGTGGTTAAACACCTCCTGAACCTGGGGGTGGAGGTAAGCCCTCCACGGCTGCGCCGCTGCTCGGCTCCCGTTTTTCTTCATGTTCTTCTCTCCGGAACGAAATTCTGTTTGCATTTTATTCAAGTGGAGGAAAACGTATTTTTTTTCCCTGTATTCCCTTTTATGTGGGCTGATAAATTATAATAGGGGCATTGATTAAGTAGCAGGAACTCAGACTGTATACACAGAGAGATATATAAACCTTTGCTCTGCAGGGGGAGCAGCTGGTGAGATGGGCTAACATGGCTAACACACCTCTGTTCTGCACGAGGTGTCAGGTGCCAGAACGAAGACAGAATTGATTCTGAGCCTGACTGGAGGGCACAGTGTCCACAAGCTACCTCTCCTGTTAACCCCGTTCCGTTTTCATGGCCACTCTTTCTGAGCCCACGACTTTGGGGTTTGTTCTTTTCTTTTCTGTCATTTCTGAAGCTGTCTTTGCTTTCCTTCTTATTTGTCCTTCTCTAGCTGAGAAAACCACGGGCATTTGAACCTCTAATACTTCATGAGTCATTTTTTTGTCATATTCAACTTTTCCTGTCTCTTGGGGGGGGGGCGGAGACAGGCACTCTTGGGGTACAGCTGGGAAACAAGTGAGCCCTGGATAACCACCCCGACGGGTGGGCATTTCCTTTCTCCCATCAGAGCTGCTAGGTCTTTTGTGGCCAACGGAGTAAATTGGCTCCGGTGATTTTAACTGCCCCGGTGTTGGACGCTTTGCAGATCGACGAAGTCAACGTCTACGGAAACACAGCTCTGCACATTGCCTGCTACAACGGCCAGGACGCTGTGGTTAACGAGCTCATTGACTACGGTGCTAACGTGAACCAGCCCAACAATGGCGGCTTCACCCCTCTGCACTTCGCGGCAGCGTCCACTCACGGCGCTCTGTGCCTGGAGCTGTTGGTAAACAACGGGGCCGATGTGAACATTCAGGTACTGCTGCGCAGCCTCAAACACCTCTGCGCCGAGCCTCTGGGCGGCAGTAATCGTTGTCTGCTATGCTGTGCTTTCGTGAATTGGAAGCACTTTGATTCACAGACTTATCCTGGATTGAGATGCTCTGGGAATTGCTAGGTTGCCTCTCGGGTATGATGGTACCAGCATGTAGGCAACAAGGCTCCAAACCCCTCTCCTTTGTGGGTTCATGGATGCTCAGGTGAATGTCGGGTCTGAAAGGTGCTAGCCCAGCCCTTAGTTTAACACAGACAGCCATGGTTAACTGGTCGGGCAGAGCTGCTGAGAACACAGAGGAATGGCTAACTCATGGTTGTTCCCAAGCCCAGCATGGCTTTCCGATGCTTTTCTCCAGCAAGCTGTAAGCAGTGGCTCCAGCGATGGACCGTTGACCCTGTTGCCGTGGGCAACCCTTCAGCCACTGAGTCGACTAAGGACCGCCCTGCTCTTTATTTGACAGTGAGGGAGAGCTTGAGGATGAGCTGTGATCTTGGGCCATTACAGGTTCACAATCCAGGAGCTAAGACACACAGAGAGAGTTCGGAGGCCACAGAGGTTGTGACGAGTGCCAAGAGAACAGAGCGATAAAGCTTTGGGAAGTAGATGATGCCCCTGTTAGCTTCTTTCTTGTCTGGGGATTAAAAAAACACCTTGAGCTTGTTTTTGAGCTGAGAAGATTATAAATTGGGAAGAGCCACAGAAATAATTTGAGAGAGGACATTGCCGACAGAGAATGCTGTGAACAAGGCAGGGAGGAGCCGTGAGCTGGTAATTTATCACCTCACCATAGTGACTGATGGGGGAAGCCTATGCATTTGTGCTTTTAACGTTGTTCGCCATCGGGGTTGTACTGAAACACCCTTGTCCCGTAGTAGAATATTCTGAGCAGTGCCCTCCGCCGTCCCCTTACCAATAAGCACCATGTGTAGAATGTATAGAATATGTGGCCCTGAAACACCAGAGAGCACCCTTACAGCTAAGACAGACGCACAAGAGGCTAAACAATCAACATCTCGAGGACTGTGGGCATCCGCAGGTCTTTCCAAGGAAGGAAGATGAGGGACATTAGAAAAACAGCATTGTCTTTGCAACCCTGCACTTAATAACTCTCAGCCCATGAGTTCTTGTGCGGGGCAGAAGTCAGAGTGTGGTAGTCAGGGGGAGCATGAAGCACACAGCTGGTCAACGGCCAACATCTCGAGGACGGTGGACATCTGTGGAGCTTTGAAAGGAAGGTGACGGACATTAGATGCAGGCATCACCTTGGCAACCCTCCACTGAATTGAGTTACAGGCTGCCTGAGGCTCCCCATCCTCTGAAAATGCCCCCTAGTGCTCTCAGGGTGTCTGATGCCCAGAATTACAGACAGATGTTCCCAACACGCTCTGAGATATTCTTCTATTGACTTAGGAATCCTTCTTGGGTACCTGAGTTTATATCCGGACACACCCCTATCCTGGTTTTGCATGATCCCATAGCAACCTTCCTGCCCAGGGATACATGATACATAGACCACCAATTCCTGGGGCTCTATGATGCACCATACCCTGTCTCTAAGGAGTAGCAACGGCATTTAGGGAGGAGGCCTTGGGGGTGTGGGTGTTGGGAGATGAGCAAACAAGACCTTAGGAATAGAAGAAAAGATGAACGTGATGGTCAAGACGGTTTATCCATTCTGCTTAGTTCAAGAACAAGGTTGGATCCCCCCCCCCCCGTAAAAGCATTAGTGTTTGTCAGAAAGTAATCTTAACTCTTACTAGCTTTCCTTTATGACTCAGGACTCAACCATACTTAAAAAAGAGTTCCTTGTTTAATGAAGTGAATTCTCAAAGCTTTCAAAGCCTTAAATCTGATGGGGGAAACATACCCAGGAATTGGGGGGGGGGGACTAGGAATGAAGAAAAGTATTTTTCCCCATAAAGGCAAAGCCTTGAACAAATAGGACTGAGGACAATCTCCCGCGTACGTAGGCGATGCCACCCTTGTTCCAGGTTCTGGGGACAGCAGCAACAGTTAGGTGCCAGGGTGAACAATCAGAACATGAAGGGTAACAGAGTCCTGGTTTCAGCTTGATTGAGTTCTAAATTTTAAAGACCAAAGAAAGAGCATTGCCCTTTGGATGTCATTAGTCTTCAGTGTTTTTTATTTATTTTTTGAAACTATGAGCACCCTTTACATCCATACCATGTAAGCAAAGCCGCCCCAATGGCAATCATGAGACTCAGGACAGCTGGCGATTGCCTGATCTTATTAGTAGGTGGACAAGGGCCAAAGTCCGCCCAGGTAGATCCGAAACAAGCATCGTCTGCCTCAAACAGCCCATCTTTGCCTTTCACCGTCTGGGGTCCTCTCTCCTTATTTGTCCCTTTACTAGAGACCCAGATGCTCCCAAGGAACAGAACGTGGTTACCATCTTCCACGCAGAGCTGGCTTTGCCATCCCCACACTAGAGACTGCCTGCCTCCACCTTGACTCACAGCTGCAATCCATACAGCCTCTCAGTGAGTGGTCCTTGGCAGAGCCATTAACCTCCTTTCCAGGCGTGGGAAGGCTCTTACTTCAGTATTGACCAAGGTATTTCCTAAACACTGGAGTATTTATAGCTTCATATATATTTAATTAAATCATAATTACTTGTGTTTTTGTAGTAAACTTAAGAGAAAATGCTGGAACCAAGCCTCTATTCTTTTCTTGATATTTTCTGATTCCGGCTAAAATCATATTATGTGGTTCCTATTATCTTCCCTCTCATCTATGGAAGAAAATTTTAACTGTAGTGGTTTTTTTTTTTTCAACTAGGATGTAGTTACCATGGTGATTAGCTCTTCCTTTGTCATAGGCTTTGTGTAACTCGGTTCCTCTTTTCAAAGGAATACTTGCAGGAGATCATAAAGTTCTTTCTGCCAAAACAAAATGAAAACAAAACAACCCACGGTCTAAAGCATGGCTCTTACCTTTGCGTGTACTGTGCAAACTGGAGATGAAGCCCTTGCCCTGTTCAGATTCAGTAGGTGTGAGCTAGTTCACAGAATTCATATAACCAATCAGCACCCTGGGTATGGGTGGATCTGGGTCCTCTGAGAGATACTTACTTAGTTCTTATTCAATTAGAGTTTTAAAAGCAAAGCCATTTTAAAGCATAAATGCTTAGTTTTTATCTAAGATTGAAAATTCATATGTGACACTTTTTTTTAACCTCAGAGTTGAAGAAACATTTCTACTAATAATTAGAAAAATAAGAGCGATACAAGTTTTAAAAATACCCAAGGGCCAGCAAGCTGATTCAACAAGTAGAAGCTTCTGCCACAAAGCCTGTTGGCCCGAGTTAGAACTTTGGGTACCACATGGTAGAAGACGAGCACTGGCTCCCTCAAGTTATCCTCTGACCTCCGTCTGTGCATGGTACCCTAGGCATCCCCACACATACACATTAAATAAATAAATTAAAATATAATAAAATTGAAAATCCACACTTGAACGAAGATATGGCCACTCCTCAACATAAGTTCAAACCTACCGTAAGTTTAAAATGACTTTAACCAATTCCTCCCCCGTACCGAACACCACAGCTTGGCAACCGTCCACTGCAGCATCTCTGTTGCTTACCTGCATGCTATTGCAATCACACCACACCTTCAGGGTTTTATACTGCGTCTTGTAGCCCAGAAAAGAAGCCGCATTCAAGCTCCGAGGCATAGTTCCTACTGAATCTGAACAGGTCCACATAATCGAGGTTAGGAACGTTCTCTGGAGCTGTTGGGAGCTGGGGATAAGCTGCACACCTGTGCCTCTGAAGATGCGTCTACCCCAGAATCATGATAGGGCCTTTCAGATGTATTATCATCTCTTAATTAACTGTGCGGGAGTCTGATCTTTGGTACGATAAACACAGTAGATAAGTTCTGAACATTTTCTATGTTCTGTCTTAGCCTGTTTTAGGACGTTCCATGATCTATTTTTGTCGTAAGTAAGCCGTGCACATCCAGCACACACTCACTGTCTACTGACGTGAGCTGGAGGGAATGGTGCAGGGTTTCCCACTTAGTTTTGAGAGTTGCATCAATTCAGTCAGCTCCCGGTCAAACGGGTCCTTGCAAGTTCGCAGATCACTTATCTTTCCAGAAGGCAAGGAGTACACCAAGATGTCCTTTGCCAGCCGATGACAAGGGAGGAGAAAGCATTTTTGAATTATTGCTTCCTTAAGGGTTTTGAAAATGTGTTGTTAGTTTTTTTTTTTAATTGAAAGAAAAGGAGGCTGGTGAGATGGCTTAGCAGGCAAAGGCGCTTGAAGTGCCAGCCTGTGACCTGCGTTTGTGCATGCCTGTGATCTGCGTTTGTGCATGCCTGTGATCTGCGTTTGTGCACGCCTGTGACCTGCGTTTGTGCACGCCTGTGACCTGCGTTTGTGCACGCCTGTGATCTGCGTTTGTGCACGCCTGTGACCTGCGTTTGTGCACGCCTGTGACCTGCGTTTGTGCACGCCTGTGACCTGCGTTTGTGCATGCCTGTGATCTGCGTTTGTGCACGCCTGTGACCTGCGTTTGTGCATGCTTGTGATCTGCGTTTGTGCACGCCTATGTCCTGTGTTTGTGCACGCCTGTGACTTGAGTTTGATCCCTGGAACCCACATGTAGTTGGAAGGAGAGAATGTACTCTGTGAAGCTAGCCTCTGGTTTCCATATGTACACTGTCCCTGTCCCCTCTTCCCTCCATTGAACACACACACATACACACACACACACAATAATAGAAATAATAAAAAAAATTTTAAAATTTAAGGATAGGATGTTGCACAGTCACTGGGGAGGTCTTATATATTGCATCTTTGTATGTATAATATTTTTATTCTTTGTGAATTTCATATATGTATACAATGTATTTTGATCAAACTTAACTGCTCCCTCCCGAGATCAGATGGCCATCCCCACCATGTATGCATGGGTGTGAGGCCATTCATGGGAGCAAGGTCAGCCTACTAGGGACCACACCCCTCAATAAGCCAGACTCTCCTTCCGTTAGCAGCCATCAGCGATCAACAGCTCCACAGCTAGGGGTGGGGCCTCATGAGCCCCGCCCCCATCCATGTTGGACCATGTTGAAACATGGACTGGGCTGATCTTGTGGAGGCAACGGTTACCTGCTGAGTTCCTGAGGGCATCAGTCCTGTTACATACACCCAGAAGACAATGTGTTCCAGTCCTCCCAGCCTCCACCTCTTAGGATCTTCATCTTGTTATTTCAGAATTATCTCTTCTTTGTAATTGTTGAAATTTATTTATTTATTATTTATTTATTATGTATACAGTGTTCTGCCTGCAGGCCAGAAGGGGGCACCAGATTCCATTGCAGATAGTGCCATGTGGGTGCTGGGAATTGAACTCAGGTCTTCTGGGAGAGCAGCCAGTGCTCTTAACTGCTGAGCCATCTCTCCAGCCCATGTAGACTACACTTTTAAAATAAAAAAAATTGAAATTGTGATTCCCAGGACATTGGGAGTGGCTTTCAGAGTGACATCCTAGGCCGACAATGCTGGCTTATAGCTCCTTTGTTTCTCATTTCTTGTTTTGTAGAGTAAGGACGGCAAAAGCCCCCTGCACATGACGGCTGTCCACGGAAGGTTCACGCGGTCACAGACCCTCATCCAGAATGGTAAGAGGTATTCTTCGATGAGCTTTAACAGTTTGCTCAGATAATCTGAATTGGATTTAACCGGCTACGTGAAAATGGATGCTGTGTGTGGTTCCTCCCGTCGTGGGGGGATCGTAAACCGTGTTGTAGTCATTTGGTGAGAACACGGTATGAGTGGCTGTGGCCAGAAACGAACAGGTTTAAAATACTGCAATTTCCCCCTTTTCGTGAAGCTCAGTCTCCATAACTTGCACTGATCACAGCAGGTCTGAGTTATTTTTAGATTGTCGAACCCACTAAGGCTCCCCAAGTTTAAGCTCATTAAACCACCTGGACAAAGGTAGAAAGAAGTGGGGTGACTCGGGGTGTAAGCAGGTAAAGTTTGTGGTGAGACCACAGACTCAGGAGAGAGCTGGGAAAGCCATGTAACAAAGTACCATGTAGCTCGGTAACATGTAATACAGTACCATGTAGCACAGTACCGTGTAACACAGTAACATGTAGCACAGTAGCATGTAACATGGTAAAGTAACACAGTAACATGTAGCACAGTAACATGTAACACAGTAGCATGTAACACAGTACCATGTAGCACGGTAACATGTAATACAGTAACATGTAACACAAGTACCATGTAATACAGTAACATGTAATATAGTATGTAGCACAGTACAGTGTAACACAGTAACATGTAGCACAGTAACATATAACATGGTAAAGTAACATAGTAACATGTAATACAGTACCATGTAGCACAGTACCGTGTAACACAGTAACATGTAGCACAGTAACATGTAACATGGTAAAGTAACACAGTAACATGTAGCACAGTAGCATGTAACATGGTAAAGTAACATGGTAAAGTAACACAGTAACATGTAGCACAGTAATATGTAGCAAAGTAACACATGACATAGTAATTTTCCAGATTCTCAACAACAGTGTACTTGAACAGTACTGGGCTGTCTTGGAGGTCAAAGTCCCTGAAGTCTTATTACACGTCATAGCTCATGTTAACCTGAGGGTCATGGTTGGCACCTGTGAGCTGAAGCACAATTAATAAAAACTCAGAGAGAGAAACTGGGGTTCAACCTAAAGGTCAGAAAAGCAAAACAGCCAGCCCCTGGTTCTTACTTCTACCTCAGTCCAAAATGGTGATCCTGCCTCCAGGAATTTCAGAATGAGACTGAGCGCTGTCTCCTCCTGTCTTATATTCCTCTCTAGTGCTGGGATTAATGGTGTGCACCAATGGGATTAAAGGCATGTACCGCCCGGTTTCTATGGCAACTATTGTGGCTACTGGGATTAAAGATGTGTTTTACCACTGCTGGGTCTGTAAGGCTGACCAGTGGGGGCTGTTTTACTCTCTGATCTTCAGGCAAGCTTATTTATTAAAATACAAACAAAATGCCACTACAGTGAACGGGCTAACTGTGACCACTTAAGTGATCTTAGCAAGCCTCAGAGTCAATCTGAAGACAAGAATAACAGAAAACAGGTCTGGTCCAGGCATCCAGCTGACTTTCGTGGTCAATTTAGTAGACTCAAACCCTCCAATTCTCAAAAATTCTAGTGTGAGTGACTTTTCTTAGATTTCTTCGTTTTGCAGCTGTAAGAATCTTGGGCACCATGGAAAGCTAGTGGCAACTGAGTTATAACTTAGGTACCCAAGCCAAAAAAGCACACACACACACACACACACACACACACACACACACACACACACACACACGTGATCTGACATCTGTATAGAAAACCAGTCACTGACGATGCTTAGGAAATAAACTATCCCCAGCGAGGCAGGTTATAACCTGACTGTATAACTATGCTGTGTGAAGTGGAATGAATCTGTGTGAGAAAAGAGGCCCAAGCAAGCTCCCAGAGAGTCAGGGAAGGCAGGGTGAAACGCCACCGCGGAACACCCATTATTTTGACCTGTACGAGCCACAGGCGTCCATTTTGGTGGAAATAAATAAAGTCCTGTCCCTTTGAGGTCTCTTCTTAGCCTACTATAGTTCTCATAAGCTCTTCAGAAAGTTTCTATCTCCCTCGAAACAGATAAAGTTTAAATTAAAACTATACGTTTAGCGTATTCTTTTTGGCATGTGCACTATGCGTTGTATGTTACGTGTGTGGTGCACACATGTGTTTGCTATCTTGCTTCTGGCTCTGGCTTAGGCGTTGAGACAGGGTCTCTCACAGAGCAGCGTGGGGTGGCCGCTAAGGTGGTCAGCAAGCTCTTGGGTCTGTCCATCTCTCCCTCCCAGTGCCAGGGTTATGTGCACAGATGGCCATGCCCAGTTCTTTATGTGGGTGCTGGGGATTTGAACTGAAGTCCTGTGCTTACACAGCAAAGACTCTTACTCACTGAACCATCTCCTCAGCCCCTTGAAATTTTTTTTTTTGTTTTGTTTTTTGAGACAGGGTTTCTCTGTGGCTTTGGAGCCTGTCCTGGCACTAGCTCTTATAGACCAGGCTGGCCTCGAACTCACAGAGATCCGCCTGTCTCTGCCTCCCGAGTGCTGGGATTAAAGGCGTGCGATGTGTGTTTAATCAGTGGATTTTAGTTATAGGAAACAAAAGGTTTTATCTGTCATTAAGGCAATCTTCGGGTAGACACAAGACAGGAGAGTTAAAATACTGTGTATATGAATGTTTTGCCTGCATGTATACATATATATGTGTGTGTGTATGTGTGTTTATATATGTGTGTGTGTGTATATATGTGTGTGTGTGTGTATTTATATATATGTGTGTGTATTTATATATATGTGTGTGTGTGTGTATGTGTACCATGTATGTGCCCGAGGCCCACAGAGACCAGAAGAGGGTACCAGGTTCCCTGGAAGCGGAGTGACAGGTGACTATGAGCAGACATGTAGCTGCCGGTCCTCTGCAAGAGCAGTAAGTGTCCTTAGCTACTGAGCCAGCTCTTCAGCCCTGAGAACATATTTTTAAACCTTATGAGCTGCTTTTTCACTAGTCTGTCCCTCTGCCAGACCACACTTGCCTTCCCCCTCCCCCGCCCCCGCTTCTAGTACAGCCCAGCCTCCCTCTCCCACGGACCTGTGAAGAGAGCACTCCTAGGAGCTGTCGCTGCCTTGATTTCTCATCAGTCAAACTTGGAATCTGCTGCATTTCAAAGTGAGAAAAGAGCTGCGAGTCTCAGCTTCTATGTTTAAGAGCCCTTGGTTTCATAGCTTACCCCGCCATTGACTGGCTGGCATCTAGCTTATGGGTAGGCTAGGCTCCTCGGGCCTGAACTGATGAGATGCGGTGGCCGTAACAGAGATTAGTGCCTGCACTAAGAAAGCTGAGGGTGCATGCAGAGTCGGGCTCTCGGCCAGACACCCCGTATAATTCCAGTTCCTGCCATCCCAGGAGGAGCTTGTTCCTCTTCAGAGACGAAGAGAGTGAGGCAGAGCAGTGGTCGCGTGTTGGGCTTTCTGAGCAGCTCCCTGAGGAGCAGACGCAGCCTGGCATTAGCGAGTGGTCTCCCAGGCACCATCTCCACTTACGTCTCCCCAGAGCGATGGTGGGATTCAAAACTTGTCTTTCCGACTTGAATCCAGTCCAGTCTAAGAAGCACCGAGATTGGGCTAGAGTTGGGCTAGAGTTGCCCCCGTCGATGGACAACTTGGTGCTGGCTTTCTGCTTTCATTACATGCCCAAGAACTGTCAGTTCTTCCGTTTGACCTTTCTGGGCCTTAAAAAAATGTTCTTAGGGAGCAGAGGAAGTTCTTTTCTTTCTTCCTGTTTATTCTCTTGCTTTTGGAAAATCTCCTGCTCTGGCTGAGACCCTGATTCCCCAGGGGATGGGTGTCAGTCTCCAGAGCATGTCCTGACCCACATAAGTGCTCTGTGTTCCGGAGAACACCATCCGAAGAGGACACAGTTGACCACGCGCCGGGGAATGTCTTTTGTTTTTTATCTGTTCTGTTAGATGTTTGGCCTCTGCAGAACATTTTTCTGTTCTCCTCTCCAGCCAGGCTTACTAAATCTACAAGAAAACTTGGTTCCTCCAGCATCCTTCAGCTGTGGGAAGGCAATCACTAGAGCAAGCAAGTAAAAAACAAAAACACACACAATAAAAACCCACAACTTTTTCTTTTCCCGTTAAAAACCAAAGTGTGCTTGGGCTCAAATGACCTTGTTTGTTGTTACAAAGCTACAGCAATAGAAGGATGGGGGCTTGGGGATGACGCTGTGTGTAATCAGAGGCATCCGCCGATCCAGCTATTGGCACGAGGCAGCTGCCTCAGATACGGTCCAGCGAGTTACAAAGTTCAGAACCGATATTATTGCCTTAGACTCTTCCGGTCCAGGCTCTCTTTATTTTGAAAGCTTGTAAAAGCACTAGCTTGCGATGACTCAGTCTGACTTTTGACCTTTGGCTCACGGCCCTTCTGAAGCGATGTAAGGTGACCACTCTAGTTGGGGCAACAACAACTTCATTTCAGGTGAACGCTGATTGTCCCTTTGAGCATGCCGTACGTGCCGTTAAAGTGATGGATGCTTACTTCACTCACCGATTCGTAGTGATCAGTTTGCTGCATCCGACTAGCAACCTTCAGGCAAATGGTAAAGACATTTGATGTAAACTCTGGGCTTCAATATTTCCAGTTGGAAATAGAAATATGTCTGTAGAATGCTGACAAAATAAGAACTCACTCACCCAGAGGATTTGCTTTAACAGAAACATATTTTCAGATGCAAGCGCAAAGTCTCTCTGATTTTTCTATTGTTATGATGTTCCCCTAAAATATGTTTTAAATGACAGCAGAAGGATACACATACAGTAGTTATTCTTAGGCGGCTTTAAACAGGCATAAAATGACAGCATCCATGGGAGAGATTTTAGACTCATACAGTGGTTTTTTCCCCCTTGCTGATATTTTCACCCTCTTTCAACTTTCTCCCCTCAAATTTTGGCATATTTGAGGCTGGCAAACCTAGGCTCAGCATGTCTTCAGAAACCTTTGGTGGCTCTCAGCTGGGAAGGATGTGTGGCTATGTAGTGGTGTCCGCAACAAATATGTCTCTGAAGTCTATGGATCTCCTGTCCCCTTTCCCTAAATCAGTTCCGTGGTTGACCCCTTCCAGGGAGACCACAGCTCAGGTTGTTAGATACACACGCCCTGGACTATTTTGGGGTAACCATGGAGGCCAATGGCTGCCAAAAATGCAACCAGGTCATAAAAGTAAATCCATCTAATAGTAACTTCTAAACTCGGGTCATAGTGAGATATTTCTCTACTACCTAAATAATCACAATAAATAGCTTCACCATTTTTATTATTATGAAGTAACTATATACTCATTGCTAACTAAAATGAACTCATTGAAGGACCTCCCTAATCAGAACTTCTGTTGGCAATTTGGTTAACATTTTGAAATTTTTTATGTATTTACACACAGAAAGATACCCAATTATTATTTTTTACAAGAATGATCATGTCGTATTTGTTTGAATAACTCATTCTTAAAATGAGCGTCATACCGAGGAGACACAGATTTGAGTAAAGATCAGTGTTTGGATTCTGGCAGCTCCTGATATTTCTCAGCCATGGTCGAAGGTGGCATGGTGTCAGCTGTGCAGGCGCAGGCTTGCTGCCGGCAGACTGATGCTTCAAGTGGCGATCTAGACACTTGAGTCTCCAGAGAGGAAGCTTCTCAAGTCTGTGATGAGCGCACAGGTTTTGAAGCTTTTGCCTCTTCCACAAGGGCCACATACTTTTGGAAATCATTTATTGCAAAGGTTGTTATCAACTGACATATTCTAACAATATACTGACCCAGTTTTTTTTTTAAATACTACTTCCTGAAAAAATAAAACCAAAAACCCTCATGGTGTTACACTGATTAGGATGAGCAAAAGCAGGATTCAGCGGCTTGTTGGAGTGAAGGGATGTACAGATATCGGGGATTTGATAACGGTTCTATCACAAGACACAGGACCCTGGCCTGGAAGTTCAAGCTCTTCCCAGATTCAGGAAGACTCTAAGTAAGGTCATGCTTGAGAACACGTCACAGGATGTCAACTGGCACAGCCTTTCTCAGAAGTCCATTTTCTGCTTCTTGTCCAGAGCTGTAAAACGATGCAGACTTTTAATCTGGCCGTTCTGTTCCTAACTGCTCCTGCAGGGAAGTACTTTGCAGAGCGAAGAGTCTTCATAAAGATGTTTGTTCTTCGTTTTTCCTAGTAGCAAAAATCTTGGAAGAGCCTCTAATGTCTATTAACAGGGGACTTGTTAAGTAAATGCTCCAAATTACAGATATTATATAGTCATTTACGGTTACAGTAGTGGAAAAAATAGTGCATGGAAGTATTCAGAATTAGCATAAAGGGAGGAAGCAAGATACAACTATTTCTACACTGTGTGTGCTTAGTCATGGAAAATTCCACATATAATCCATACATGCACACGCATACACAAGTGCACACACAAATGCACACATGCATACACAAATGCACACAATGCACACAGTGCACACATGCACACACAAATGCACACATGCACACACAAGTGCACACATGCATACACAAATGCACACATGCACACACAAATGCATACATGCATACACAAATGCACACAGTGCACGCATGCACACTCAAATGCACACATGCACACTCAAATGCACACATGCACAGACATGTGCACACATGCACACTCAAATGCACACATGCACACACAAATGTACACATGCATACACAAATGCACACGTGCACACATGCACACACAAAATGGAAGGAAGTGCTCCAGAATACTAATACTATCGTGAATAATTAGTACATTTATGAATGACTTTTCTTGTATTTGATAATCTCCATTAACAATACATCGTTTAGAACAAGTACATCTTCCTAACTTGATTAAAGCCATTCATATTTACATTTCTTATTTTGGCAAAAAAATTCATGTAGTTTAGGTGTGTGCACTAGATGTTATGATATCAGTATATCTTGTCACAATATGCATATATTAACAAATCAAAATAATTGAAATGAGGTCTTGCTATGTAGCTCAGGCCAGCCTCAAGCTCACTATGTAGCCCAGGATAGCCTTGAACTCACCATCCTTAGTCCTGGGATTGCAGCAGGAGTCATCATGACCATTAGACTTTACTGTCTACATGAGATCTAAGGCACATACAGTTCAGTGGATCTGAGTGTTTTCTTAAGGTCACGCAACTGTCCCTGCCATATAACTGTAGGAATGTTCTTATCATCTCTAAATGAACCTCGTTCTCATCAGCAGCCACTCTCTTTCCTTCCCAGACCCTGGCAACTATTAGTCTGCTTTGTCCTTATGAACTATTTGAGCCTCTTCTTCCTTAGACTTATTTTTCAGGCCTTTGGGGTGAACATTTGTTCAGTCAGACAACTTGCATCACAGCCACTAA
The DNA here is from genome assembly GCA_963919715.1 of Microtus obscurus. NCBI lineage: Eukaryota > Metazoa > Chordata > Mammalia > Rodentia > Cricetidae > Microtus > Microtus obscurus. Next base: position 3,829,745 of record CAWTZC010000381.1, read on the forward strand.
AATAAACTCCAAATGGACCAGCTACCTCAACCTAACACATTTTTCCAGCGTAGTAAACAATGGGTTAATTTCTTTGACCAGAATGTGCAGAAAACCTTTCCACTTGCAATCCAGATACAACAAAGGAAGAGGCTTATTTAATATGTTTTTCACGGAATGAAAACACTATAAATAAAACGACAAAGACAAAGGAAGCCTAGAAGGAAAATATTTATAGCATATATTACTGATAAATGCACAGTCCTCCGAAGTCTAAAGATCATTTGAAAACCAAGACACGAGAGACCACACGCAGACGCACAAATTTAGAACAATGGGCGAAAGTTCCGAGACAGGCTTCCTTAGCATTAGATAAACAAATGTCTCTCGATAGAGGAGATGAGGCTCGGCTTCTTTAGTAATAGGATAAATGCAAATGAAACCCCCACCTGGGATGCTGGTTCTAGCCACCAGATGACAGATTCTCCAAAGCTCTATGGGAGTGTGGAGAAGAGGCATCCCTCCACAGTGCCACCGAGGGCGAGTTGGCAAAACCAAACAAAAGCACACTCCCATGTGCTGTTAAACTAGAAAGTGCCCTTGCAGATGTTACTCTGCGTCTGCAAATAGCGAACACAGGAAGTACGCATGCACGTGAGAGTCTTCACCGCAGTGTTTCTGGCAATAGCAAAATGTTATCTACACCCTAATCCATAGGATACGAGTCTGCAAAGCCAGCTTGTCTGTACAGGAGAACAACACAGCTGTGTGATATTAAAGCTGTCCTCAGAAAGTGACCACTCAACTAGAGTTCCGGGGCGTAGTCAGGAAAACACAGGGAGCATAAGCTAAAAATGGCTTCTAGTAGGAAGTCTACAAGAATGAAAAGGGGGGATGCAAAGAGAATAGAGAGTGTGTGCATCCATGTGTGTATGTGTGTGCATGCATGTGTGTGCACAGGAGTGCATGCATGCATGTATGTCTGTGCATGTGTGCATGCATGTGTGTGCATGCATGTGTGCACGTGCACGGGAGTGTATGCATGCATGTATGTATGTCTGTGTGTATGTGTATGCATGTGTGCATGCGTGTGTGTATGTGTGCTTGCATGCCTGCATATGTAGAGGCGACAGGTCACCCTCAGGTGTTATTTATTCCTCAGGAGCCATCTGCCTTCTTCTCTTGAGATAGGGTTTCTCTGGGGATCTGGAGCTTGCTAACTAGGCTCCATGACCAGCGAGCCCCAGGGTTCTTCCTGTTTCTGTTTTGCGCCTGCTGGGACTGCGAGTGTGTGCCACTGTGTCCAACTTTTTACGTAGGTTCCAGGAACCAGCTCAGGTCTTCGTGCTTGCATGGCCAACCGAGATAGCTCCTAAGAGGTTTTAAAAAAATATAATTTTGATTTGTGAAGCATAAATATTTTACGTATGAATAAGCCCATTACGTTGAACCTACGTAAAAATTTAAAGCAGAACCAAATGCACCACCAGATATCAAAGCGCGCGCACCCAAGTGCGCAGTACTCAGGTAGTGTTGCATAAGGCGCCCCCTGCGTGAGGGAAAGCGTGAAAAGGTTTTGTTGGAGATGGCATCTTAAACTGAGCATTCATGCAGCCTTACAGGGTCTCTACACAAAATGCTTCTAATTATAAAGGGTAGAGGCTTCCTTTGCCACAGGATGTGTTTGTTGGTAGGCATCATCTTGAGTACTCAAATGTTTTTTTTTTTAATTGAAGTAAAATGCATCAAGCAGAAAAAACCCATTGTAGCCGTCTTTAAAAGAATTAACAGTTGAGTACCATTGAGTGGTCCCACTACCCAGCCACCCTCAGGAGCAGCATCTTCCATACGGAACCCGTGTGCCTGTTGCACATAACACAACATTGTCCCAGCCAGCAGCAGAACAATGCAGCCCGCATGCGTACTGGGGCAGGACCACGGGAAGTCCCATCTGCTCAGGAGTGGCCTTGCCAATATGTTTAGTAGGGCTCTAACGAGGAAACCTTCAGACGAGTCCTGGATGTCAGACATCCTGCACAATTTGGCTTGCTTTCCAAAGATATTAATGGCTTGTTTGCAGGGTTTGAAATAAGTACAATGCAGAAGGAGTCATGAAAGGGAGGCAGTCAGAGTCTTTGGATTCCACGCAAACAGGTAAACACCTGTAAAGCCCGCTTGGAAGACAGCCGAAGGAAGCGCCATCCACTCTGTAGAGTACACAATCGTACCTGTGTTCATTTCCTTCAGTAAGATAAGCGGATGCATTTGTGTGCGAGAATATTTTGATCTCACACGAAACACACACAAGTGAAATGCCACGTGATCTAATTTATTTTTAAACAATTCTTTGAATAACTAAATAGAACCAACCTGTTTGTACATACACTCATAGGAAGGGAAACAGGGAATGAAACGTTGGGGGAAACCATGCAAAATAAATGAGACAAAATGAAAATGCTGTGGGAAGGGGTGGCAGATAACTAATGTGATAATAAGATCTTTTTAGCAGATGCAGGCATTCTCAGCTTTTAACCCACGCTTCCCCTCATTTTACTCATCCATATTTTAAGCTAGGTCACCGCACTACACAAATCTTTCCCTGAAGGCTCTGTCTCGTTTTGTTTGCGTGAAGTCATTTTCTAAGTCTCCAGAATTGTATTTTCTATGTCCAGAGTTAGAGCCGGAATATAGTTGTGAGGTTTTTGGTTCTTGAGACAATATAGATTTTTCAGAACCATTTCCAATAGACTTCCATCTCAGCAGACGTGGTCCTGCTATAGCTTCAGCTAGTGACTCATCCCCATAAACAGTCATTTTACCCTGTAGAGCAGAGATGCCCACTGAAGGGGAAAGGAAATCAATATTTGGTGTTCCCGAGCAGCTGGCAGGATATGGTACCTCCATCACCCTGGAGCATTGCGTGATGCTGTATCACAATCTCTTTCAGGAGGTGAAATCGACTGTGTGGATAAGGACGGCAACACCCCCCTCCACGTGGCCGCAAGATACGGCCACGAGCTTCTGATTAACACCTTGATAACAAGCGGAGCCGATGCAACCAAGTAGGTCACCGGGAAGCGCAGTGAGCTAACTGCCGGGTGTGGGAACGCTGCCACGGGAGGTTGTCTTGCAGTGGAGGGCTCCCATTTATCCAGGTGGATCTGTGCCCTTGTGCTAACTAAGCACAGATTACCTCTGAAATCCACCAAGGGACTTTCGTGGCAGAGCCAAGGAGGAACCAGTTTGTTTCGGTTGCCTCAGAACGAGGTCTGTTCTCCTTTTTTAGCTGAGGAAACCTCGGCTTCTCTTCCAGCCCTGCTTTCTCGTGTCCGTTTGTTGCAGCGTCCGCTGTTAAACGGGAAACGTAACTGGGCGAACTCAGATTTATTCAGAGGCTTTGCTCGGTTTTAAAAATAGAGTCACAGGGTACAATTGAGTCTGTCTGCCACACGGGGAAGTATGAGGGTCTGAGTTCATTTGACACTTAATTCCACAAAAGCATGGAAAGCCTTTCTCTGGGTCTGGGTCTGGGTTCTTAGGGGGTTTCATGAGCAGTTCCCTACCTGGCATCTCCAAGGAGATAATTTTGTTAGTCTCTAGTCCCACATAAGAGCCCTTAAAGACAGTAATCAGAATTCTAAAGAAAGACAAGGCTTCCGTGGCAAAATGCCTGGTGTCTGTGTTGTCAATATTGACAGGAAAGAGAAACACCAAGGTGGTGGCGTGAAGGTCTCTTAAGGTTTCAGGCTGAAGACGAGCCTTGGGCAAACCTGAGGGTGTGGGTGTGGAGTGTGGGTGAAGGCTGGAGTAGGGTTTGGGCAGAGCAGAAGACGACAGTGGCCCCCCAAGAGGAGGAGAGCATCAGAGATGAAGAGGCATACTCCTGAGGTTTTTCTGGGCTAGCCTGGGCTCAACTTCTGCCGGCTTCACTTTAGAACTGTGTGATTTTTGAGCCTGTTGCCCAATCCCTCTGTGCTGTGAAACGCCGAAATCACACTGGTACCCATCTCTAAGTTCTTTAGGAAGATTAAATGGCTTAATTAGGAGGAAAGCTCTCTGGTAAGGTCTCTATGAGTGCCAAGCTATTTAAACACACCAGAAGAGCTGATTAAATGATAATCGTTATGAAAAGCTCTCTGAACAGTGCCCAAGACATAGAAGCTATCAATAAATGTTAACTATTATTTTATTGCCTAATACTGTGTAATAGAGACAAATTAAAGAACGCCTTAAACACTTAAACACAGAGGTAGCCTTGATCATAGAGGTCGTGGGTAGCCATAAACGAATTTTGAGGAGGGAAAGCATATATTAGGAATTCTGCGTTCGTCAAATGTGCGTAATATAATTGAAACATCTTGGTGGAGAGTAAACTAAAATTAAGATGGTTCAGGGTAGCTGTGGTGGGTCCATGTTCTCTATCAAAGTCACAGGCCAGGGGTTTTGACGTGCACCTTAAGGAAGGCATATCTCTGCGGCTACAATGGTTTGCCTTCTTCAGCTGTTGGGTGGAACTAGCCTCTACTGCCCTCCTGGGGCGCTGGCCTGTGGTTGCAGCCTTGTGTTTGTTACTGTGGACCTGCATGGCCGACCTTTGTCTCTGGATCTCCAGAAAACCTGGCGTCCTACCAGAAGAACAAATGATAGACATTTGGATGGAGTTGGGAACATGGGAGGAGAAAGAAAGGAAGATGCATGAAGAAAGGACCCCCACTACAAGGGCACAAACGTGGATGTTTTGAAAGGAGGCCCTAGGGCTCGGTGGCCTCATGCATGGAGGGGTCAGGAGAAATGATGTGGGAGAGGAGGAGGAAGACTTAGGATGATCTCTTAAGTCCTGCCAAGGAATCGGATTCAATCGGAGGCGTTCGGAAGCCGTTAAGGAATTACAAATGGGTGTGGGATGTATCTAACAGTCTCATTTGTGTATAAGAGAAATCCTCAGATATCTACCCAGGCTGGAGGCCATCCAGGCTGCAGGCCATCCGGGCTGCAAACCCTTGGCAGCCTCTTCCAAGTGTCCAGGGAAGAAAAGATGAGGTTGTCAGCAGAGGATGAGGCTGAGGACCTGCAGAGGAGGGGATGCTGGCCGACAGTGTTAGCTGTGCACATGTCCCGGAATTCAAAAAGGATCCATTTTTATCCAAGTCCTCCACCTCTTTGGTTACGCTCCCTGTTCAGCCTCCATTACAGCAGAATCACAGTTACCATGGTTACTCAGATGACTGACTGTGATACTCTATTGTATCTCAATTGTCACTCACCGCTCCAGGTTCTGGGGATTATATAGGTTCCCCACTCTCAGGAAATACATGATTTCCTGTATTTTGGGGCCAGATTAAATAAACAATGACCATCCTACATGCTAAGTCTGTCACCAGAGCAAGTAGCACTGCCATTGGGATACAAGAACACATAGCAGGGGTGTGGAATCCTGTCTTACAAGACCCGGACCAGCTTGGAGGATGAAGCTGGGGTCACCCAAGGCTGAGATGGACATCTGTTATTCAGGCCCTGGTGGTGAGGGCACTTCACATCCTGTGTAGACTTACTTTCCTTATATGACTTGAATAATAAACATTAGCATGAATAATAAGCATTACAAACTTCTTGGGCTTTTGAAATTAACATATCAATGAATGTTTTAAACACTGTAAAGCGTAGGTGCATAGACAATGACATTCATGTAAGCTGTATAACAGCGTCAGTGTAGTGGCCAAACCCCATAAGTACTTAGCTAGGCTAGACACTGTTCTAAAGGGTTACTTGTAACCGTCACAGCACTCCCGTAGGGTAAGCGCTGTGGTTAGTGCCATCGTAGAAGGCCACAGAGCTAGTGAGGCATAGGAACTGAGACCCTATGCTTAACTTGGATCTGAAGCTCCAGTGTACCCACGCGTGGCCCATTGCCAGTCTGATAACACACGGTAGTGACGCCCGTTGTGCAAGGTCAAGTCACCGTCACTATGGGGCTGTGGTGGATGAGGTGCTGACTCTTAAGGGCTCAGCATCTATAGCAAGAAGGACGGTCTTGCAGTGGTGGGGCAGTGGGCTCAGCACGCAGTGCAGCGGCCCTTGTTCTAACCAACTATGCCATCTTTGGTTCACATAACAATCTCGGTGTCCTTGTATTGTAACCACCCCTCTCTAGATTGAGATACAGCCAACTTGTGTTTTCCCCACTGGCCCATGACAGCCGTTAACCAACTATGATGAAGAAACACAAGGTAATCTGAGGTGCAAAAGTGAGCACAGAGATTTGGCCTAGGCAGACGAAAGCACTGTCTTTCAGATGAACCCAAAAATGCTCTGATTCTATCTTTAAAAAGCAAAGATCCCAGAGGGTGTTGTTAGAGCTCAGAGATAGAAACAGTATAAAGCAGTGGAAACCTAGAATCCCCATAGCGTGGGCAATAACCACGACACAACAAATCTTGGTAGCTGTGCTACTGTGCTCAGACTACTCAAAAGACACCGAAAGCATTTGTAGGCTGCAAATCGCAGGAAGCAGTCTTGGCATCACCAGCTCTACCCAAACACCTGCAGCAGTAGCCAGGGTGACCTAGGTAAAACTCATTAAAAGTTTTAATTAAAAAAAATGGAGAATGAAGACCCGGATATCAATCCACACACCTTTGAACACCTGATTTTCGACAAAGAAGCAAAAAATATCAAATGGGAAAAAAAAGCATATTTAATAAATGGTGCTGGCATAACTGGATACCAACATGTAGAAGAATGAAAATAAACCCATATCTATCTCCATGCACAAAACTCCAAGTCCAAATGGATCAAAGACTTTAACATAAAGCCAGTCACACTGAACCTTATAGAAGAGAAAGTGGGAAGTACATTTGAATGCATTGGCACAGGAGACCACTTCCTAAATATGACCCCAGTAGCACAGACACTGAGAGAAACAATTAATAAATGAGACCTCCTGAAACTGAAAAGCTTCTGTAAAGCAAAATACACAATCAACGAGATAAAACGACAGCCTACAGAATGGGAAACTAACCCCACATCAGACAGAGGTCTTATCTCCAAAATATACAAAGAACTCATCAAAATAACAAATAATCCAATTGAAAAATGGAGTACAGTCCTAAACAGAGAACTCTCAACAGAGGAATCTAAAATGACTGAAAGACACTTAAGGAAATGCTCAACATCCTTAGTCATCAGAGAAATGCAAATCAAAACAACTCTGAGATTCCATCTTACACCTGTAAGAATTACAAGATCAAAAACACTGATGACAACTTATGCTGGAGAGGTTGTGGGGTAAAAAGAACACTTCCTCATTGCTGGTGGGAATGCAAGCTGGTACAACCCCTTTGGATGTCAGTGTGGTGATTTCTCAGAAAATTAGGAATCAACCTTCCTCAAGACCCAGTAATACCACTTTTGGGTATATACCCAAAGGATGTTCAATTGTGCCACAAGGACATGTGCTCAACTATGTTCATAGCAGCTTTGTTTGTCATAGCCGGAACCTGGAAACAACCTAAATGCCTCTCAACCAAAGAATGGATAAGGAAAATGTGGTACTTTTACACAATGGAGTACTACACAGCAGAAAAAAATGACATCTTGAATTTTGCAGGAAAATGAATGAAGCTAGAAAACATTATTTTGAGTGAGGTAACCCAGACCCAGAAAGACAAGTATCACATGTACTCACTCATAGGTGGTTTTTAAACATAAAGCAAAGAAAACCAGCCCACAAATCACAATTCCAGAGAACCTAGACAACAACAAAGAGGACCCTAAGAGAATCATATGTAGATCTAATCTACATGGGAAGTAGAAAAAAACAAGATCTTCTGAGTAAACTGGGATCATGGAGACCTTGGGAGAGGGTTGAAGGGGAGGGAAAAAGCAGGGAGGGGAGCAGAGAAAAATGTAGAGCTCAATAAAAATCAATTTAAAAAATGGAGAACAATTCAGGGACAATAATCGTAAGATGATTCTCAGTTAGGGAATGTGTCTTGCCACCGAGTGGGCAAGTTAACCCAATCCACACGCCTGCAGAGTTGTGAAGGAGGGTTTAGAAGGGAGGGGGCTGAAGTGCTAGTGAGTCAGGGGTCACCCTCAGGAGCACAGCCTGATACTACTGTGTAGTAGTACGGAGCGGTGGTGCTGTTGCGTCCCCGCACCTGGCCGCCCGCATGGCTTAGCTTATGCCCTGAAATAATTACACGGAAACTGTATTCATTTAAACACCGCCTGGCCCATTAGTTCCAGCCTCTTATTGGCTAGCTCTCGCACCTGGACTAGCCCATTTCTTATAAGGTGTGTAGCACCCCAAGGTGTGCTTACCGGGGAGATTCTAGCCTGCGTCTGTCTGGCGTAGGAAAATCATGGCGACTGCTACTGACTCAGCTTCCTTCTCCCAGAATCCTGTTCTGTTTACTCCACCCACCTAAGGGTTGGCCTACCAATGGGCTTAAGCAGTTTTTTTATTAATAAGAAATCACTCCCACATCATTTCCCCTTTTTCTGTTTAAACAAAAAAGAAAGGCTTTCATATTAACACAGTAAAATTACATATAACAAAACAGTTATCAAGTAAGAATTATAGTTACAATATTTATATCTATTTTATCTTTTATCATAACTAAGGAAAACTATAACTATCTATCCATTCTTCAACTCCACCAAAGACTCCAGAAGGATATAATACTAAACAAGAAATAAGAAAACTCTAGAAATGACAGAGACATCTCACTGCCTGGACAGTCACCCAAAGTTCCTCTGTACCGTTGGGGCATCCATCTTCAGCCTTCAGGCCCTTAGTATCCAGCAGACAGTTCCATGAAGCAGTCCGGGGACACAGCCGCGCCACTCTGTATTACTACACTACTGTCAGCTCCTGGGGAAGCTAAGCCAGCCACGGGGTAACCATGTGCCAGCCCAGTGGGTCCTTCTAATCACCCTGTGACGTAGACACTGTAATTGTCCCTAAGCTCCTGACGATGGAGCCATGATATACTTGTCAAGCACCAAGTCGTTAGGAAGTAACAAAACCAGGAGTCAGAGTTTCTGATGCCATTGCTTTAAACACAGAATACATTGGGTATGGCGCCCTCGTCCCCTGATACCAAAAGGGAACTGGAAAGGACCCCAATCTTCATCTGGCACACGGGTTTTTCACCTCTGAGGGCATGCTGCTAGAACGTCTCTCAGACCTCATTTAGTTTGGAGTAGCTAAGTCGGGATGCCAGCTAACTGCTAAATTAGAGCTACCTAGATACAAATGGTTTCCATTAAGTTTATGACTTGCCAGATAAATGCAGCAATTTAACTGGAATTGGTTTCCTCTTCCCTGTAACTTGGGTATTGTTAACGTTAGGGTTGTTTGGTGTTTTTATTCTTCATGGTCCTTATTGTAGGCCCGAAAGAGGAGTGAAGCTTCTCTTCTAACTATGAGAGCCAAGCCCGGATTTTCCTACTAATGATTTCCAAAGCTCTGTGAGCTACCTTATAACTCACAGAGTTATAAGGGTAGCTTTGTTTCAAATGTTTAAATCCTTTCTGCATGATCCAGAGATTCTGAATTCTGACCCCTTTTCCCTGTGTTTACTTGACATAGCTCTACTGTTCAGTGTCATATTCAAGCCCAATGATGATGACAATAATAATAATAATAATAATAGCATCTGTGCTGCTTGTGCTGATCCCTTCAAACAGTGCACTGAAATAATTAATGACTATCTCTTGAGTGCAGAATAAAATAATATAATTTTTATTATTACAGAATTTTTGCTAGTCTCAACTAAAGTCATTTTTTATCTCTTTCACCTTTTGAAGTTGTGGTGAAAAGGAAACTAACTAGTTAACCTAGATTTTGATGAACTGGAAAAAGTGTTAAGGGTGGAAAGGTTGGTTAAGAGTCTTGGTAGTGGGGTTTGCAGATATCTAATGCAATTGTTATGCTATTGCTTTCTGTCTTATCTAGTTTCTTATAAACATCAATGGTATCCCTTGAATTCATTCTAATTCTTAATTTCTCTCTTCTATAGAAAAACATATTTTGTCATTATAAAATATGTTGTTTATATACACATGTGTGTATGTATATGTACACAGCATAGTTATAGACTATGCCATGTATAAACATGTATGTGTTTATATATTATCTCTTTATGAAATATATTAGTTATACATTTGTGTGTATGCACACATGTATTTGTCTAAAAGATATATTTTGTATCTATACATATATGTATGTATATGTGAATGCATATATTTTAAAATGAGGTTCATTCAAAAAGTTGTAGGAAATGAAGTCTTGATTCAGAATGTTCCTGTAGAAACTCTAAAATGTCATAGATAATAGTCTATAATAATACATAGAAAATAATACATTTTACATACTCTATACATTCTTTATATTCTCTTCCAAAAGTCTAGAAATATTTAATTGTGCATTTTGCCTTAACTCTTCCAAACAAATCAAATTATTGCATGCTAATCCCATTGGCTGCAAGTTCCATTTAGATTTATAATATATAATACTCCTTTAAAAGTAGTATGTGTCTATTAAACCAAGTCGGGTATTATGCTAGTAGTGTAGGAACCCTTTCCTCCCCTCTCCTGACTCCTCCTTTCTGTGGACAGCAAGATCGTCACTGCTCTTCAGAATCTTGTAGTGGGGGGCAGGGTGTGCATAAGGCATGGGAGAGGCCATTACAAGTGTTCTTCACAAGCTGGTTCCTGGAAGACTGGAAAACTGTATCTCTTAATGGATGCCGGCTATTGTATACACGGGGATGGAAATCTCCAAAAATGGAAAGGAAAATTAGCAGAAAACGGAAGAAAATACCAACAAACAGAAACCGGCTGTGGGAAGAGAAAGCGCGGCGCCTTGTTGACACTTGAATTCTGCAGAACACCGAACGCTGAGATATCTGTGTCTGTGCAGCCTCCACACATTCCTACACATCACAAACACTAACTCTCGAGATGGAAAATGAAGCATTGGAAAAGCAGAGCTGAGCAAATTCAAATCATATGCGCTTCTTCATGAAGTGTGAAATCTGAAAACGGACCACGTTGTGTCTGAGAGCGAACGTGGGCAGTTAGCGCTGCAGGGCCCCGTGCAGAGGGCTTTAGCCATCTGTAATGTATGATCTCATTAAAACGGGATGTCACCAGAAATGTTTATGATGCCTAGCGAACCGCAGATGATGCTGATCGCCCTGAGGTCAATTCAGCACGTGGCTTTGCGTCCCTGTGCAGAGAGGTGGAGGGGAGACTCAGAGGAGAAGCGTGTGTTACCTCTGAAGGGAAGGGTGCCCATGTCAGAGGTCTGCCCGCCCCTCCAGGAATCCTGAAATCAGGCAGAGAGGATGCTCAGTGGTCCTTGGCTCCTGGATTTTGTGACTGGTATAGTGGTACGGGTTAGTGTACATCAGCAAAGTCCATTATGAAGATGAACTTTTGCTTATGAAAGGTAAACATTTCTCTTTATCAAAATTTTATCTTCTGTAATATAGCCACTATTAGCGTTTAAGAAAACACAGGCACAATATTAGGCCAGTAGTAAGTATTTATTGGATCAAGGAATAACTAGGTGGTTTTCCACTTGAGGGTTGTCTTGCTTACTGCTATTAGATCTGGTACTTGGTGTGGTACTTAGGCTCACAGAGTGTTGAATAATAAGTAAGGGAATGAATGAATGAATGAGATGTTCAACCAGTAAGCTGAAAAAAATGGGGGGGGGGGGCTGGAGAGATGGCTCAGTGGTTAAGAGCACTGACTGTTCTTCCAAAGGTCCTGAGTTCAATTCCCAGCAACCACATGGTGGCTAACAACCATCCGTAAGGAGATCTGGTGCCTTTTTCTGGCCTGTAGGCACACATGCAAACAGAATACTGACAATACTGTATACATAATAAATAAATAAATCTTTAAAAAAATAGGGTAATACATGTTTAACTCTTCATATTTTTAGCAAGTATATATGCTTAGATACATATGTACATGTAAATATACACATGCACATACATATGTGTGGACACACCTAAGTATATTTACGTACACACATGTACATACATACACAGGTACATGCATACACATGTGCACACGTGCGTGTGTGCACACATACATATGTATGTACAAGCATAAGTGCACACACATATATATATGGACACACACAAAATGCACATACATATGGTTATGGGCTTTTGATTGATTTAGAACAAAGGCCATCTTAAGGTAGAAAACAGTTGTTTATTTATTAAATGGGAGAATTACGAAATTACTTCACGACTGGGGGACTTGCAGAGGACAATTGTTCCGCGTGTTCTTGGGATCTTTTACTGTGAGTGGCTATTTTCTCTCTTTAGGTGTGGAATCCATAGCATGTTCCCCTTACACCTAGCCGCCCTAAATGCTCACTCTGACTGCTGCAGGAAATTATTATCATCTGGTAAGTGGATCCCTGCCAGCGACCAGGCCCGGTGTGTCCTGTCCCTGTCCGTGAGCCAAATGGCTTTAGGTGACTGGTCTCGGTGGCTCACTGTGCTTGGCTGTTGCCTTGCCTCGGCAGGGTGAGGTGGTTCCGTAGCCTCCCAGCACGAGACAGCTCCTGGCAATCCCTGACGCCAAAGCTTTTGGGATGCCAGCCTTGCTGCCTAGAATCAGAGTCTTGTCTGGTGGCCAGTGGTCCAGAGTTGAGTGGCGGAGGGCCAGAGCTTACATATGGAACCTTAGGTCATAGAAGAAGAAAAAAATTGAGACTTAAATTGGTTCCTTCACATTAATACTATTCAACCAAAGAAAATGGCCCAATCTTCAGTATTGTAGTGGTAGGAAATACCATGTTATTGTTCCAAATGGCCCATGGGCATTGGAACATCATCAAGGCAGACCCCCTTTCAAGAAGGTTTAATTTTTATATTTTTAATGTGGGGCTGTCTGGAAACAGAGATTCTCCCTGCTTTGAACTTTGCTGATCTTTCTTAGCATGGCTTCTGCCAATCCCCATATATTAAGAAATCCCTGGGCTTTCCAAAGTGGTAGAAGCCTGCAGGGTGGAGATTGTTTATAAACGAACATCAGCTCTCCCGGAGGTTTACTTCTCCCTCTAAGTACTTTACCTATGGTGGATTCTGTTTTCACGGCTGTTGGCTTAAAAACACGAAATCCCTGCACGAACGCATGCCTCCCACATCCGAGACCCACAGGAAGCTTGGGACACACATGTCTGTCCCTGCCTGTTAGGATCACTCTTCTGCTGTCCATGTTCCTCGGTATGTTCTGTCTGCCTGTCCGCTGCCCTACTTAGCTCAAATTGGTTTCACAAATTTCTGTCCCTGGGATTGAAGCTGAGGCTGTGGCACACTCAGGGCCTGAATGCAAAAATAAATCCACCTTGACTTCACGGCGCTTCCTATGAAATTGCTGTGTTGAGCCGTTGCCCTTAGTTTCCGTGACGACCCCCTTCTGACTGCACGGTTGCTTGCGTCCTGGCTTTCCCACTAACCGATTGATTTTTCTGTCTCTGCAATGTCTCCTGTGGTTTGACTAGGACAAAAGTATAGCATAGTGTCCTTGATTAGTAACGAGCACGTGCTGTCTGCAGGCTTTGAAATAGACACCCCAGATACGTTTGGAAGAACGTGCCTTCACGCCGCTGCCGCAGGAGGGTGAGTACCGGGCGGTCGCCATCCCCCGACTTGACGACTTCGTGCATCTTGAGTGGCATAAATTGCCTATGCGCCGAAAGCAGTTTCCTCAGCAAATGGGGCCCCAGTCACTTGTACCAAATACCGAGTGTCGCTAACTCCACTTCCACATCGCTCAGATTTTGTTCTTCCAAAGAAAGATGAAGAGTCCGTCCTGCGTGGCGCATAGAGCTTGTGTCGCTCTCGGCTCTCAGTCCCCGCCCCACACGGCTGTAAGGCAGCAGCTGACGCAGCGTGGATTTTTTACTTGGCATCTTAAAGAAAAAAAAAATTAATTAGAACTTTGTTCTTAAGTTTTCCCCTCTTTGTTACAAGTGGATGGGGGGGGGTTATTGAGAGGATAAAGGATTGAACCCATTTATGCTCATTTATACATTTTTACAATGAAGAAAAATTAGAAATTTTTAGAAGGATTTAAGTGTAACAAAGCTCAAGGAAATCCTAAACATGGGCCAGAGTGATTTATTCCCTGCCTTTCCCCCTGTAGAAAAAAGCCTTTTTTTTATCAGCTTTTTTTTTTTGAGCAAATCAATGATTAGACCAAAGCTCTGATCAATATATTGTTGATATATGACCACACATTGCCCAAACATAGTGTCTTTTGGACGACCTTCTATTGGGAAGGCGTTGGTTTTTAATCGGGTTCCTAGTACTGAAGGAATTCTCCATTTATCATGTGTGATACTAAAGACGTTCCCTATTTATCAGGGGTGAATGAACCGTAAAGCTGTAAAGCTCCTTATTTAAATGGGTCCCTTCTGGACCCGAAGACTAACTCTTCGTATTTAAAAGCGGGTCCCTTCCCCCAACCTCAGTCCTCAAACTGGGTGAGGTCTAACCCAGCCATGGCTTTGATCCTCCTCCATCCGTCACTCGGGAAGAGATAGGTGCCGCGTGTTAGCTGGCATGCCGTGCCGAGTCAAACGGTCCTTTAAACATTCAAATATTTTGTGACTCTTACATGGAGCTGAGACAAGAGGCTCCGAAGGGTAGGTGTGGAAAGGGGACGATGCCCCCGCCCCCGCACGCACGCTAGGGGAAGACTATCCCTCTCCCGCGCGTGCACACACAGGCGTGCGTGCCCTAAAACTTATCTTTAATGGGATCATTTTTCTTATTTAAATTACACCAAGACAATAGACAGTACGTTCAGAGCCTCTTCTTAGGATTTCAAGTTTAGAACGATGATGGATGGTGATGCTCACGTTTATAAAGAATATCAGACCAGCGCAGAACGTGACAACGCTCCGTGCTGCGATTCTGTTTGAAATGCCTTATTAGAATGAACATTAGCCACATGCCTTGCCAGAGGAAAATTCCCTTCAGTGGGTCCTTTCTCTGTGCTGTGGGATTTACTGCTCTTGTGAATGACAGCGCTGCTCGGGACGATCGCTGTGCTCCCTGACATCATTCCCAGCGTTGGTCCAGCACATTGATTTACCTGGGTTGCAAAGACGGGAGCGCAGCTGTCTTTTTTTCCCATTGCAAGTGGTTATTGTGGGGATTTATTGTGCTGTGATACAAGGCAGTGCTGAGCTACTCGGCTTCATTATTTAAACATGACGTGGAGTTGTTAGGCTGTGGTGATTTCATAGACTTCTCATGGTCCTGAAGGAAAATTTTAGTATAAATGATGAGACCATCACCGGAGGCCTTAATCATATAATAATCGTTAAATTCCTTAGCCATTGCGTTGAAAATGTTCCACGAAGCTCTCTCATTTATAGATTTATTAGCTTTGAGAGAGAACTTTAGACCCTTGTAATGCAGCACTCCTGGGATGTGTCCAGGTTCTTTCTCGCTAGAGGAATTTTAGACCCGAGGCTAATAATGTTGATAATAATGATAATGTTGGCCCAGCCCCCACTCTGCAGGAAATGCCTCTTCCAGGAGGTACCTTAGTAATTAGCCTCGACCGTACTAATTGTGTCTTCCCTGTCTTTCCAGCAATGTAGAATGTATAAAACTCTTGCAGAGCGGCGGAGCAGATTTTCACAGAAGGGATAAATGTGGGAGGTAGGTACTCGGGGTGACCTGCCTCTGGGGCATGACTGAGAGTGGGGACAAGCCCATGGCGCAGGCCTGTTGTCAAGGTGATGGCCAGGGGACAACCGGGACAATTCCATCTTCATGGGGCGATCTTTCCTTATAGGGAAATACCAGCAAGGCTGACTGGACCCATGAGCTAAGGGTTCTCTCAACTTCCGCTTTCTTAAAAATTGCCTACTTGGATATGTTTGAGAAAAATCATAGAACCAAACTCAAAATCCGGGCTTGAGGGAGGGCTCAGGAGTTAAGAGCTCCTGTTGCTCTCGCCGAAGATTGGAGTTCAATTCCCAGTGCCCTTGTCTGCCGGCTCAGAACTGCCTATAACTCCAGCTCCAGGGGATCTGATGCTGCCTTCCGGAGCTCCCCGACTCCCCCGACAGAGACAGACACCCGGATACAGATGATACGGCCACACAAATCAAAATTTAAAAAAAAATTTAAATATGGTCCAAAGATCTACAGCATTTGTTTTCCATATAGGGCATTTCATCTTGAGATGATTTTTCGACATTTGGAATATTAAAGGAACACAGACCACCAGTGGTGTTTTGAAGCTTCTCTTACCTTCACAACCCCTTGAATGGCTAAACTGGGTCATGACGCTAGCTGCTTCATGGACACACACACACACACACACACACACACACACACACACAGAGAGAGAGAGAGAGAGAGAGAGAGAGAACCATGTACCAATTAACCACATTTCACTCAGCACATGACCACATGGCCGTAGTAGTCCCATTGACAAAACCACCTCATACCACAGTTCTTACGACACAGCCTGCCTGTGACACACAACAGCATGTATGCATGCATGTGTGATACATGACTGTATGTAGGTTTGTGTATACACACACCCTTACCCTCTAGCAACTCCTCACCACCCCGGCTCTCGGTGGTTGACTCAGAATTTCTTTTCTGACCACCCACCTGTGATGACTCTCTACCCAGCCTTCCAGATTCACATCTAGTGAAACCTTCTCGTCCCTCTTACGGAAACGTCCTTCCTCTGCTCTCCCCTAGCACCCTGAACGCTTCCTGACTGCGCCACCGTGCTAGTAGTGTCTGTCCCCATCTGTCTGCAAGTCTCCTGGAAAGGAGGATGGTGTCATTTTCTTCCTCCCCTCCCCTCCCATCCCCTTCCCTCTTTCCCTCCCCTTTCCTTCCCATCTGTCCTCTCTCTCTCTCTCTCTCTCATATTTCTGTGGATCAATCAAAGCCACAGTATTGCACATGCTAGGCAAACCCTCCACGACTGAGTTACATCCATAGACCTTGCGCTTAGTTTGGAGACAGGGTCTTGCTATGTCATCCAGTCTGGCCTTGAACTCACAACCCTTACGCTTCGGCGCCCCCAGTGCTGGAATTTCTAGGCGTGTGTCCCTGAATCTAGCTTTCTCTTTATCCTTAAGCCCCTTTGGGATCCTTGATGCCTAGTCATTAATTAAAACAAAAGCAACACAATATGTAAAATATTATAATTCCATAATTGTAATTTTCTCTTTTGGACTAAAGAGAAAATTAACTAGTTAAAGAACCATAAGTTGCCTACAAAATGTTTAAAATGAAAAAAAAATGCTTAAAACTAATACATAATTCCTGAGCTAAAGTTACTCTGTTTTTAGTATTTTATTTGGTTGTTCTTCCTCGGATATTGGTTAGTCACACCAGAAAAAAAAAAGTCAACTAATTAGAAACTAAAAATAAGTAATATAAATTGCTTCCTATTTCTCAAGCAAAGAGGCTAGCTTCTGGACTAGGAAGGGTAACTGTGGTCTAAAGGTTAGGAAAGAATCCTCCTGAGGAGACACAGACGTGGGCAAAGGTGAAGTCTGAATGTGACCCAGAGACCCCCATCATCCACTCTGCATTAATGGGTTCATAGTATACATAGATGTGGGAGAAGTTCTGTAGGAGAAATCGAGTCAGCTTGGGAACGCCTTCAATTCCAGGCTAAGAAATTAAGCCTTGCCGGGTGGTGGTGGCGCACGCCTTTAATCCCAGCACTCGGGAGGCAGAGGCAGGCGGATCTCTGTGAGTTCGAGACCAGCCTGGTCTACAAGAGCTAGTTCCAGGACAGGCTCCAAAGCTACAGAGAAACCCTGTCTCGAAAAACCAAAAAAAGAAAAAAGAAAAGAAAAGAAAAAAAGAAATTAAGCCCTTTTCAATGGGGGAAGGCTGGTTTTCGAATGGGATTGTCACAGGTGGGGCTCAGTCCTTTGACAATCCCAACCAGGAAGTAGATGGAAGCTTGACTAGAGTTAAGGATGGTTTGTAAACATAACAAAACAGAATTTATTAGCATCCATTAATTAATACAGAACGATGGATTTTATTGCGACATTTTCTTTTCTATGCATAAAGGACAGACTTTGTGTCTGTGCCCTCCACTGTCTCTCCCCCGTCGGTCTCTAAGGATGGTCTTAACGAAGATGACCTGGAAGGTTCTTCATGGGGCAGTCTTGGCACGGACAGGCAATAACAGATCTAACCCGCAGTAGGCCCAGGACAGCGCCACCATGGCTGGCCTTGCTAGCAGCCCCCTGCCGGTCTCTGCAGACTCGGCTTCCCGTCCCTCCGCTCCCACACCCTGAGAAATGAAGCGAGAATCCTGCAGCCAGTGCTTCCGAGGAGTCTGTCTGCTGGACCGAGTAGAGGGAAGTAGGAAACAGCAACAACGCAACCATCATGGCCACGGTTTGTTTTTCAGGACCCCCCTGCACTACGCAGCCGCAAACTGCCACTTCCACTGTGTTAAAGCGTTAGTGACCACGGGAGCCAACGTTAACGAGGCGGATGACTGGGGCCGGACGGCTCTGCACTACGCCGCCGCGTCAGACATGGAGAGAAAGTAAGCATGGCCCGGTTTGCGCTTTATCTCGGGGTAGAGCCAGTAAGGGGAGGGCGTGGGTTTTCTTCACACCGCCTCCTAGAAACTGCAGAGGAGGGCGCTCTCAATCAGAGTGGAGCGTCACCCAAGCCCTAGGCCTCCCCATTCTTTCTCTTTAGGTTATTGATTATTAGTTATGATTATTACATGCCATTGCACAATTTCTTCTCTTCTCTGCTCTGGGGGTAAATGCCAAAGGAGCGCTATCAAGCCCAGAATTTTCAGACCGGGCTTTGCAAACCTGTTGGGATTTATTTGGCATGCACAGTAGTCTCCATCATTCTCCCTTAAATGCTTCATCTGCGGTGGGCACCCAGGTATCTGGGCTGAAGAAATGGTTTATTATTATTATTATTATTTTGCTTTTTCGAGACAGGGTTTCTCTGTGGCTTTGGAGCCTGTCCTGGAACTAGCTCTGTAGACCAGGCTGGTCTCGAACTCACAGAGATCCGCCTGCCTCTGCCTCCTGAGTGCTGGGATTAAAGGCGTGTGCTACCACCGCCTGGCATGGTTTATTAGTTAGGAGTGTTTGCTGCACTTTCAGAGGACCCGAGTTCAGTTGGCTCACACTCGTGTGTCACTCCAGCTCTAAGGGATCTCACTCACACGGACACTTGCACACACATGGCTTTTCCTGACACAGATACACAGATCAATAAAAACAGCAATAAAAACAATAAAAAAATGATCTTTAAAAAAACAACCCAGGTGTGGTGAGAGCTGCTAAGCAGCCCGTCTAGCCTACCAGGTGACCTGCAGAGCAGTGAGCAACCGTGCCTCAGAAACCAGGGTGGGTGGTTCTTCAGAAAGGATGCCCGAAGTTGACCTCTGACCCCCACATATATGTGCACACACAAGCACGCACCCAGATTAACATGCGCAGGCCCACTTCATTTTGTGTTGACACAAACATGTTTCTAATAAGATGTCACCCTCGGGATCTCACAGAACACAGGTTGTCAGTTGAGCAGTGCTGTGCTCTGGGAAAGACAGGCTGTAGGAAGGACTAGGGAGCAAGTATTCTTCACCTTTTAAGGGCTAGAAGAGAAAAGTCTAGGAGATGGAGGCCAGGGTCTCCTGGAGGAAGCGAGATGCTGGCCTGGCCAGAAAGCACGAGGGTTTGTGGTAGCGGGTGGAGGAGCCTGAGATGGTAAGTTGTTTTTTTTTTTACTTGGAAAATTCTCGGCTGCCTGTAGAGGGGTAGGCAGCTGGATTCTGCTCTCAAGCACACACAGCTGGGGAGAAGCGATGCTCTCAGTTGGATTCCTTGGGAGGAAATACATTTCCTAGATGCCGTGGAGGGAGCCAATACATGTCCCTTTCGGGCTGGGATAAAATCACTGAGATGTCATTGTGCCAAAATGATCGACAGCTTTTAATTTAAAAAAATTGTGATTTTTTTTTGTTCCCCTATATCTTCCGCTGAGAAGTAAGATGATGTTGGGGAACGCCCACGACAATTCCGAAGAACTTGACAGAGCCCGGGAAGTGAAGGAAAAAGACGCTGCACTGTGAGTTTCTTCAGGGCATAAAATGGGGTGCCACTGGGGTGCCACAGTCTTCTGTCCCTCGGGGTGGCCACATGCCTGTCCTCCTGCTGGGGGTTTCATCGGGAATCCTGAGAAAGGGAGGGGATACAGACCCACGTTTAACATGTCCATCATCCTGCTGTTCTCATGCGTGGAACTCTTTATAAGATTATAGGCTTGCTTTGACTGCCGTCGTGATGGGCCAGCATCTGACTCTGTCACGTCTCGTATCCCATGCGGGACGTGTTATGCCTCCACTTGGGACCTTAGGTTCTACTTTGATGACCTGGGGATAACTGTTTAGCAGATTCTATAAATGAAGGTCTTCAGACCCCTCGGATCCTTGACTTACAGATAACCTCCTGCTTCCTGTAAGCAGCTACCCCTGACCCTACTACCCCATACTGGCTTCAGCCAGGGACTTCGCTGTTGCTACGCAAGGGTCTGGAGTATCTGCCATCCCTAAGGGGCATTGACACATGAGCGCTCCTCGACAGTCTAGTCACAGAGAGACCAGTGCAGAGGTCCACGGCAGCGGTGAGCGGTCACTTAGCTCAGTGATCAAGCTAATGAACCAGGTTGCCCACGTCGGGGCTCATCCCCAGGGGATACAGTGCTCGGAGAGTCTGCAGGCCTGTGAATAAACTCCACATTGGGTTTATTCTCTTCTCGAGTTGCCAAAGGAATGAGCTTCTGTGCCCAAAAACTTGTGTTCAGTCTAAGGCCTCTACGCTGCTCACTCTGCTCCCCTTCCCTGTGTCCTTATTCTAGACACCAAGGAGAGCCCTGGTGCCGGTCATAGGACATCCCTGAGCATCTCAGGGATAGGGACATAGACACTGCTCTGGGTAAAACAGAATGAGCAAGTTTCACCGTAATGCATCTAAACTTAAAACGATAATGTTAAAAAAACATAGAGACTTTTCATCTCCCTCAGCAAGCCTCCCTTTCTCCATTGGATTGCAGGCTTGCCCTGGGCCAGCCCAGGCTCGCTGGTGAGGAAGGGGACAAAGTAAGTAGTAGAGAAAGGGCTGTGAATGACCACACCACCCTGTCCGAGTCGGGCACCTAATGTTCCCTTGATCTTGCATCGCAAGTGGCCAAGCTGCTAGTCAGGATGAGCCTCTGCACTCGAACACTGGGTTTGGCTTTTCCTTAGGCCCTACGTGGAGGATATCCAAATCCCACATTGCTTCTGTTGCGGTGTCTGTACAGTTGCCGTCTAGTTTAGCTCTGTCCTGGACTGAAAAATTCTCTGGGAAGAATTCTTAATGTTTTCTAAATTATAAATTGATTGTTTCTTTCTGCCACCCTTTCGGAGCCTGGGGATTGTATGTCCATAGAACGCTATTGCTGGGGAATGACCTACGTACAGAGCTACATTCAGGTTTACAGTGTGCCGTGCACAGGATCCTGTCAGCGGACATTTAATTACCCAAATAAAAAAGTACTGACTGTGCCTTCTGAGCAGAGGGGTTCACGCTGACCGTCCCTTCTGGTGCAGAGGGGTTTGCGCTGACCGTCCCTTCTGGTGCAGAGGGGTTCGCGCTGACCGTCCCTTCTGGGCAGAGGGGTTCGCGCTGACCGTCCCTTCTGGTGCAGAGGGGTTTGCGCTGACCGTCCCTTCTGGTGCAGAGGGGTTCGCGCTGACCGTCCCTTCTGGTGCAGAGGGGTTCGCGCTGACCGTCCCTTCTGGTGCAGAGGGGTTCGCGCTGACCGTTTCTTCTTGTACAAAAGTGTTTCTGAGGCTACTTCTTTATGCTTACAGCTGTCTCGAGTTTCTGCTTCAAAATGACGCAAACCCCTCCATCCGGGACAAGGAAGGCTACAATAGTATCCACTATGCGGCTGCCTATGGCCACAGACAGTGCCTGGAACTGGTGAGTTGTCTTCTCCGTTCATTTTTTCTTCTAGCATGACACTGGCCCTGAACTCCCGACAGCCACCACACCGCCTAGTGCCGTCACCACCAGGAATCCAGGGGAGACGGTTTCTGTAAGTGCAAAACCTGCTCCTGTTCGTCCTCATCTGACTGATGGCGGACTCATCCACTTTAACTGTGGTAGGAGTGTTAGAGCCGACACAGCTTTTATCTTAAAGGTAATTAGGGTGTCACAGGAGCGGAGTGGATCTTCCCAGAGAGAACTCCGCAGAGCTCACCGACAGTACTGCAACTTAGTATTTAACATATTCAGTCATAGGCGCATGGCTTCGTTTGGGCCACCCCCATGTCTGGAGCGGAAAGAAAGACACTGCCAAGGGCCAAGAAAAGAATTTTGAACTTAAAAAAAAAATCAAATGGTTAAGATATACCTGGGGGGGGTGTTGAAATCTGAATTCTTCTTTTAGTGATGGTCTTGAGACTCAAAACTCAAATGACAATTGTTATACACACATACATACTTACAAACTCTCTCACACATGCACACGAACACCCCCCCCCCCACACACACAGAGACACCTGTGAGGTGTTAGAGGTTTGGTCATCTGAGATTATCATTTCAGTATATACATGCTTTACAACATTACATGCCCTTAATACATTTTTTTTGTTGTTAATTTTACTTCAGTCAGCCGGGCGGTGGTGGCGCACGCCTTTAATCCCAGCACTTGGGAGGCAGAGGCAGGCGGATCTTTGTGAGTTCGAGACCAGCCTGGTCTACAAGAGCTAGTTCCAGGACAGGCTCCAAAACCACAGAGAAACCCTGTCTTGAAAAAAACAAAAAATAAAATAAAAATAAAAATAATTTTACTTCAGTCAAGCTGAGCAATCAAAGATTATAAGAAAATTGTCTAGCATGGTGCCTGGTACATGAATAAAAGTAGTGGCTATTGTTATGTGTTCATTTTTGGTACCTTGGCATCCCTCGTCTCCTGGACACTGTGCCCTATCTATGAACACCTAAACAATTTGGAAAAAAATGCTGTATCCCATCACTATGGAGCCAGGAGAATCAGCAGGCAAATAAATAACTATGATACAATAAGCTGTTGCTCTATTGGGATTTTTGTATTTCTGTTGTTTTTAGCATGATCTAAGATGAAACAGGAGTCCCAGAGATGGGACCAGCGAGGTGCTGCGGACGTGTAGTGGTTAAGGAGGTGCTTGCTGGCTCCTGTCGGCATGGTGTGTTTGCTAAGCTCATCTCTTCAGATTCCTCCTAGTCGCGTTCCCATTTGTATGACTGTGCACTAGCAGCGGGAAACTGGAGAGGAATTGAATGAGGGCGAGAACGGGGGGTGTCTGCGCTTGGTGGGTAAACCCAGTGAGGACTGGATTAACGAGCTACCAGAGAACCTGTTGTGTAATGGCTTCTTTACTTTTGACGATAGCTGCATTGCCCACGAAATGAAACAGTTGTAAGCAAAACCATACATTGCGCTTAAAGAATATAGACGCTGTATCTAAACCCGTGCGGCTGGTCCAACCACCATCGGGGGCCAGCCATTCATGAAAGATTCCGTGTGAGGCGACCCGTATTGGAACATGTGTGTCAAGTCTCTCCCATCTGTTTTGATCTTTGGTTACGATAATAACCGTTTTCTTGCCCACTTACTCGAATCTGGGCTGATTCTTTCAATATTCATTAAGCGGTCATAGTCTTTGTGGTCTTTAGCTGGTGGTTTTGAGTCCCATTAAAGATTAGCATTAAATGAATCAGTCGACATTTTCCTTAAAGCCGTGCATTTTATTGCCTGGGTCAGAATCAATAGAGAATCAATTTATTTATTAATGCTCACAGCAGAAAATTTATCATCTAACATTAAGAAAAGTAATGGGGTCCGAAGGACATTTGTGTTGTTGGGCGCAGGTTTTGTAGGGACTCAGAGCAAGCAGGCGAGAAGTCTTCCCGAGCCATAAGCAGGATGCCTTTTTCGTCATTTATTTCTAAATTTTTACTTTAAAGTTTGCGATTTTGCATTCGAGCCAGTGGTCTCCTTTGTTTTCGTTCTGCACTTTTAATCATATCGCCACACCTCTGGGCTTTGGGATCCCTCCTCTGCCCCTCAGGTGAAACCTCAGTTGCCCAGAGCAAGTGCACCGCATCCCCGACCCGAGGCAGCAAGAAAATTACCGCGGTGCTAATAGAATTCAGGGCACCGCGGGAGCATCATCCAGAGGAAAATTGCTGTTGATTAAAAGGTAACTTTTGAGCTCCAGTCCTGCGCTCCGAAATCACCATGGAAACATGAGGCGGTTGTATTGTTTCCTAGCAGAACACAAAGAGCTGTACGTGCTCAGGGAGGGGAATCGATGAAATGTAACCCGCGACCCTGGGTATTTCAGAGCTGACCACTTGGCACCCTTTCAGGGTGACTGTCACTTCTTGCAATCAAGCGTTTTTGCAAAGCACAGCTTCAACTAACCTAGCTCTCCGTGGATAGCAGCAAAGCGGGGATCCTGCCATCTTTCATCCCGACGCTGACGTTAGAGGAGGCCTTGCATTTCTGTGAAGCCTCTAACATTCACATTTTAGTATAAAATAAATAGTGTTCTGGAGGTGAACGGTTAAGACAAACTGCACCTTATCTCCACTTTTTTCATTGAAATTATCTATTATTATTATTACTACCTATCTTACTTTTCATGGCATGTATCCGTTTTCCACCTCGAAAGGCTTTAATTTACAGAGCACATCTCAACCACAAGGGATTGACTGCAATATTTCAGTCTCCTGCAGAGGACCAATACTCAGCCCCGCCAATTCAGCTCTCGCGAGTTTTTCTGATGACTTTGAGTTAGAGTCACGTAAATACGTAACTGCGTGCGTACTGCCCTGGCACCACGTGCGGAGCAAAGGATACGGTGATTAGTATGTACAGGGACCGAGGACAGTGCCAGAGGGCACTTCAGGAGGAAGGGTTTCGTTTTATTTGGTTTACTTTTGAATAAAAGCTGTGTTACTCAGAGTGCTCCGATGGCTTCTGGTTAACGCCGCGGTGGGTTTATTAGGAACGTGCAGTGTACGAAGTCGCTCGTCTGAAGCAGGCCAGCTCCGTCTTTGATGGGTTTCGTGTAGATCGTGAGTTGCCAGCAGGGCAGGACAGGAGAGCATGGATTACTCTCCTGGCAATAGTGGTATCTCTAACAGTCTCTTGTTCTACCCTCAGAAATATTCCTGTTTTTCCAGGACGAAATAACACAAAAATTAGATAAGAGAACAACACGTGCTTGCCTCAATGTGGACATGGACTAGATAGTATAGTTTTTCGATTTTATATTTTAATTATATGTATGTATGTATGTATGTATATCTGTGTGTGAGTATGTGTACATGAGTAGTGCCCATGGAGGCCGAGGGAGGATGTCGGATCCCCCAGAGCTGGAATTGCAGGAGCCACCTGACGTGGGTCCTAGGATTGAACTCCCGTTGTCTGGAAGGATAGCTCATAGTCTTATAAACTGAGTCATCTCTTTGGTTCACAGAAGCTTAGCTTTAAAAAGAATATCTCCATACAAAGTAGGGGCAGAAAATGATATTTTGGATGAAAACTTCCACAAGAAGTATTGACAGTCCTCAACAAAATGTCAGCAGATTAAGTGCAGCAATATATTGAAAAGATAATGCATCACAGCCAAGTACAGGTGTTCTGGGAAGGTAACAGAGTGTAGCATTAAAAAATTAAGCAAGGAGCCAGGCGGTGGTGGCGCCCGCCTTTAATCCCAGCACTCGGGAGGCAAAGGCAGGTGGATCTCTGTGAGTTCGAGACCAGCCTGGTCTACAAGAGCTAGTTCCAGAACAGGCTCCAAAGCCACAGAGAAACCCTGTCTCGAAAAACCAAAATAAAATAAAATAAAATAAAATAAAATAAACAAGGTAGTGGGCTTTGAACTCTCTCTTATTCTCCAAGCACTGGCCTTCATAGCATATATACTGAAGAGCTCCTACAAGTATTGCTTCAATCAGAGTCACTAGACTGCCATTTTTGAAGAACCTGGCTGTTTATTAGTGTCTGAACCTGAATGGTTGCTACGTTTCTCCCCTGACCATGGAGCTGTCCAATCTTTGACCTATGTTGCACTCGGTTATTGGAGGTTTGCTAGTATTCTAGCAAGACCCTTCCATTTTTCCAGGACCATGAGATTTAGGCATGACGTGTGTATGTTATTTCATATTTTAAGAGAAATAGTTGTACTTCACCTAAACCAACGTCTGCTACAACTGAGTGTACGTGTTGTATATAAATTAAACATTGAACTTAAACACAACTCCACGTCGGGTCCTTTTTTCAGGTTTGAGCCTGTGTTTCCAGTGTCCTACGTGTGACCTGGAATCTGTCCTCTTCCTGGTGTCCATTGCCCTTCCCTTTAACTGTACTCATGATGGCGTGTACTCTTTGGTGGGAAACAGACCGCTTGGTTCTTGAGCAATAGTGTTAGCCTCTTCTGTAGTACTGCGTCGTTTAGCTCAGTATATAATACTGGCTAAGATTTAGAGTTTATTAATGTCTGTGGTTATTTGTCTGTTTTCGGCATACACCGCCATTCTAATACTTAGTAGACAGCCACAGAGGCGAGGCTAGATTATAAGTGGAGAATGGACTAGAACCTGTAAGATATAAATAAATTCCCTGCTGCAGACTGTTTTCTCACTATAAATATATCATGTGCCTAGTTATGGAATTTTGGAAGACTTCATATAAAAATATATATGATATTGAAATCTGTGACTTTCCCACCAAGAGAGAGACAGCTTCTATATTTTGGTTTGTGTTCTTCCCTCTGTATATATATGTGCATGTGTGTGGGTAGCGTGTTAAAATACACATTAATTATCTCAAAGCAAAACAAGAACTCATTTTTTTTTTTTTAAGGGACTAGTTTAGATGATTAGGAGTGAGGGAGTGAGGCGTCCATTTAATTTAAACTCCAGCCGAAGAAATATTTTGTTCGGAATTTGGCTAAAACAGACAACGCGGGGGCCATCTGGTTTTAATTCTCCGCTTTACCAACTGGTCCAAGAAACTCACCTCTCCCTGGTCTCCCATCCTCATCCTGTTTGGCCGACGCGGACGCACCCTGGCACGGTTACCAAAACAGATGAATGCTTCTTAAGTCTGCTCGTAATTAATATCCCCCCACAGAGCCCAAGTCTTCTGCAGCCTTGGAAGCCTGCCTGATTTTCTCTGAGATAAGTAATAAGATGTGCAGGGCTGATGAAGCTGTTCCTCTGAGCATCTGCCAGCCAGCCGGCATCTGTAATGAGGGGTGGAGGTGACTATAATGTGAGATGGCTGCAGGTTTCCTCAGGTGTCACGGCGGCTGTGGCGGTGTTTTTTACTTCCCTCCGCCCCTCGGCCAAATGCATCCCCTAAGGAAGAGGAGCCTGCAAGGCAATCAAAAAGGCTGAACCTGAAGTCACCGGTATGGTCCGGTTAGCACCTGTACTCTACCTCACTGCTCATGCCTTCCAAATTCCCGAGCAGATGAGCTGAAAGTGAAGGGTGGGTTTCTCCCATCCTGTCGGTGATGCCTTCCTGTGGAAGCAATTCTGTCTAGCAGCAAGTCCAGACTTACGAATTCCTTCGTGAGGATACATTGGAACACTTCCATCACGGGGCTTCCCTAGGCTGTTTGCCTGAGACGGAACTCTGACTCAGATCTCTATTCTGTGGGTGGTGATCTTCTCTGAAAGGCCCAAGGGAACACGCCGTAAGGTCTGCTTTTACTTCCCTTCCCTCACGGAGGGCTGCCCAGCCTTTGCACTCTTTCTGTCTTGAAAGGGAAAACTCATGAGGCCTAGTGTGTTGTGGGTGCTGCCTTCTAACATCCCAGGATGCTTAGCAATTCCCCGGGTCTCTGCTTGCTGGACATCAATAACAACCCTACTCCTTCAACTTCCTACAGGCAAAAATATTGCAATACATGCCAGAGGTTCCTGGGGGGTGGGGTAGGGTGGGAGAGTAGGGAGTACTTCCCTGTTTGAGAATCTTTGCTCTGGAGAACAATCTCCACAGGGCAGTAGTCACAGTAAAACAAGCAGATCTCTAGTGACAATCTATAGTTGGAGACTCAATTACAGCTATTCATTCATCTCTCCAACAAATAGTTCAGAAGGCTCGTGTGGAGAACAGTTGATGGAATACATCCCGATTTAACCAAGCTGGTACCTCCTATCAGTTGGATGTGAGAGAGGCTTATGGCTTCGAGATGGGCAAGCCCAGGAGGCACAGGGGCCTTTCCCCATGGAAAAGTGTTCATCCTGGTGGCTCAGCTCTGCATCTGATAGATGATAGAGTTCAAGGATAAACACCGTTCCCTCTGTAAGATCTTAAAAAAAAAAAAAAACTCGGCATCTAACCAGCAGAAAGGAACCGCAGTATAATCTAATTAAAGTGATTAACGTGGGAGCGCATTTATCGCAGCAAAAGATACGGTGAATTCAGAGCATGAGAAAAGTAAGAAGCTTTAGCGTTGGTGTCAGGTATCCTGGTCAGGAAGCCCCAGTGTAGGTGGGAAGGGAAGATGGGCCATCTCTTAGTGTCTGTGGGAGATGGTCCCAGGAACACATCTAGAAAGCAAGAGATGGGCAAGTCTCTATAAAATAGCCTTGCGGAGTCACTTATCAGAGATAGCTCTGAGAGAAAATTAAAGGCTAGCATTTCTGTGTGAGCACTTATGTGTAATGGGTGCACATTCTGCGTGTGCTTTGTGTGCACATAGAAGTCAGAGGACAGCCTTGGTTCTCCTTCCTCAGGTGCTGTCCACCCTTTTGTAGACCGGGTCTCACTGGATTGGAGTTCACCCAATAGTCTAGGCTAGCTATCAGCTGAGCCCGAGGGACGCTCCTGTCCCCCTCCATGTCCCCATCATGGGGATAACAAGCCCACAGCACCAGCCTAGAGTTTTTCACATGGGTTTTGGAGATTGGATGCCGGTTCGTGCTCACAAAGCAGGTACTTTATTAACTGAACCATCTCCTGAGTCCCAAAACTTGATTTTTCTTTTATTCTTTTCTTTCTCCACAAGCTGAAATTGACTTTTGTTAATTTAGTGGGGAAAATGAGGTTTTATTATAGCTTAAATGCGACTCAACTCATAGTTTAAGAACGAGCGCCGTTAAAATTGGAAAAGCGGTATAAAAGTAAGATTATGTTTGTTACTGGGAAGAGAGTGAGGAGACACGGGCAGTATTCCATCCTAGCATGAAAGAAGAGCTGGGAAGTCCTCATAGCTCTTTCCGAAGAGGAGTTCCCTTTCTCTTTGAGGTTCAATACCAGCTTCCTTGGAGAACAGCTGCTTTGATGAGACTCAAAAACATAAGCTTGGAGGCTGAGTGAGGAGCCCAAGATGATGGACGGAGACTCAGCAAATGGAGCTGCAGGCGCCGCACCCTAAGCTGTGCTAAACTTCGAACACAACTCGAAAGAATCTCTTTGCCAGTTATAAATCAAAAGCCTTGATTGATGTTCTTGCAGTGTGGCTTCCTTAGAGTCGGTGTGGCTTTGTTGGAGGAAATGTGTCACTAAGAGTTGGCTTTGAGGTGTCAAAAACCCAAGCCAGACCCAAGCTGCCTCCCAGGCAGACCAGGATGTAGCTCTCCCTGCTACTTTCCTAACACCATGCCTGTCTGCCAGCTGCCACAGTCTCTGCCGTGATGATAATAGACTAAGCCTCTGAAACTGTAAGCCACGCCCCAGTTAAATGCTTTCCGTTAGAAGAGTTTCCTTGGTCATGGGATCTTTTCACAGCAATAAAATAGTGACCCAAACAACAACTTCCAAAGGCCCAGGTACCTGAAAAATACCCAGCAGAGACCTGGTTCTACGACTTATCACATTCACGCATTATCCAGACTCTTCCTGGATGTGTGGTCTCCTATCATACAATTGTACGAAAGTTGGTGATCAGAGGCAGGGTTTGTATCTTCCCACTGGAGACTACAAACGTTTACGTATGAGGGCAGGTTTTAGTTGTGGTGTTTTGGTGATAAAGAGGGGGTAGGAGAGTGAATGGAAAGGAATAGGAATTGAGGGAGTCTCGTAAATGGTGCTCTGCTTTGGAAGAAAGGAGGGTTGGTAGCGCTACAGAGGACACGAGGGAAGGACTCAGACTGTGTCGATGGAGATTTTTCTCTGTCTGGTGGTTCCTGCTGGACCAGTTTCTCTCCGCCCACTGGGTCTCCAGCCACTTATGAAATAATCACTCTGAGGCTTATTGTCAGTTAGGTAGTTGAAAGAATGAGTATGATGTAAAACTTGCCCAAGGACCATTTGAGAAACAGAGCAGTTAATGAAGCAATAGAATAGGGGCTGTTGGGCTACACACCAGACCGGTTCATGTCCCAAAGGACAGCAGGAGCTAAGCCCTGGATTGTTCTTCCTACCAGTCCGAGGTAATTTGTATCTCTGCTGGAAACAAACCTACGAGTTAATTTGTAACTTTACAGAGAATCACCCTTTGATTAGCATCAGGCTATCAAATGAATGTCTGGATGGGCCTGTCAATGCTTGTGAAAAGATCTGGAATTTTCCTCACCGTCTTATGCACAAGTTTAGACACCCGGCATTTGGCAGTGGTGAGTGCATGCCTAGCGCATGGGGAACCCTGTGGTAGAGCTCTCGTGTTCTTCTGAACAGTGGGGCATCTACCAGTTCCTTCTTGATAGCGATCAGAACCTCTGTGGTTTTGAATTCTACAATCTAGTTATCAGTGTATATTGGCTAATTAACATCGGCTTCTGTTATCCCTCTTCTGCCCATACACAGACACACACACACACACACACACTCACAGACACACACACACACCCACCACCACCACCACGACCACCACCATGCATGTAACACAAGAAAACAAAGAGAAAAGAATTAAAAAACATCACTTGTCTTCTCCACGGGGTAGAATACAGTAGATTGAACTTACTATTGGCAGAAAACGGTGGCCTTATCTTTGAAATGCTCTCAGGATTTAAGAGGCGAATAGTCATGGTTTGCATTAGTTCCCGTTCATGAGGATGTCCTCAGTGGGTCTGATGGGTTCCCTAAAGATGCTTCTGCGTATGGCAGTAACCCGGGCACTCCCTCACATTGTATCAGGCTGGTGTTTCTAGAACTTACTGTGGCGGTGGTCCATGGTGTGGAGAGTTGGCTTTTCTCTTGAATCTGAAATGCAGAATGCATTCTCCGGTCGTTAAGATTCCTGGTCAGCTTTACAGGAGATGGAATTGTGGAGGGAGCACACTTCTGCATGTGTGTGTGAAGAAGTGCCCAGAGAGGTTTAGCTGGCTTGAGAAGCTCGGGGTTGGGTCCCACGTTCCTTAAAAAGAAGACAACAGAACGCTAGCTTTTGTCTCCCTCTTCCTGACTGCTTGATGCAACATGACCAGGGTTCCCCATGCTCTTGCTACCATGTTTCTCCACCGTGATGGATGGTATCCCTTTGTAAACTGTTGGCCAAAGCAAACCCTTCCTCTTAAACGTTCCTCTTGTCTGAGCCCCAGCAGAAGTGACAAGCGCAGCTTGACTAACAATGATACTAGCCAGGCTCACGCTGCGTTACAAAAATACCCTAGTCAATCAGACATTCAGTCCTTAAACTTTTTACTGGATATAATGTAGCTATAGCTAAAGAAACTTCAGAAAGCACCCAGCTTATCCATCTAAGCTTTAAATAGAAATGCCTGTTATTTATTATCTATTTTAAGAGAAATATTTATTTCTTGTAGGAGTTTCGAATGTGTGAGAAAGTAGGAACAGGAAGTAAACACGCCTGTAGTTGAGCCCCTGGCCTCAACACTGTTAGCCTTTTGGTGGATTTCCTTCACATTTTTTCCATATTTTTAAAACATCTACAATGACATGGACTATACAGTGTTTATATTTATTCCCCCCATAAAATATTATGGCAGTCTTTTTTTCAATGATGCCAAAAGCTCTTGGTCAACATGTAAGTGAATAAACCATCTTCAGTTATCAGAGGCCACGATTCAGCCATGGCTCTCTCATTTAGTTTATACTATCAGTACTGAATAGATTTAAGCGTATGCCTTTGCTAGGATGCAGGCTCTGAAGTGGGTTTACTGTGCCCTCATGGAGCAGGACAGTTTTGAGCACCACGCAGTTTGCTCCTTGCCTTGGCTTTTACCTTCCCGTGGCTTTCATTAGCTTCTCGTTACACATTCTACAGGCTCTTACGCCTTTTAATTGGCAAGGAATTCAACAGGAACTGGATACGCTGGAGGGAGGAGATAAGCAGAGTCATCAAAATCAGCTCCCAGGAAGAAATGGAAACTGATTCTACGTCTCCAGTTCCACCCTCCCTAGTGTGTTATCGCCTCTTTACGTGGCTTAGCTCTTGACTGGCACACGTGAGGAGAGTTAGTGGTTCTTTATTTGTGGAATTGGGGGAAGGCAGAGGGAGAAAAGACAGAACAGAAAGTATATTAGGTGCATGCCTTTCCATAATCATAGTCACGTTTCTGCGAGCAATTGCAAGTGACCGTCTCAAGCGACAAAGCTCGTTCTGCTGACCATGAAGGCGTGTGAGCCGAATCCTGAGAATCACAGCTGTTCATGATGTGGTGGCCTGGAGAAGCCATTGGTTTGGGGCTGGGATGAGCATCTGTGGTTCTGCGGAGTGGTCAGGTGCCTATAGATGTCATCATGGCCTGGCTTGTCATACAATGCTGATATTGGAAGGTCTCTGGGAGCTCCTGAGAGCTAGCTAGGTCCCTGGGATCATTTGAAGGAAAGGTGGTAGTGATATAATGGGGTGGTCCAGGACTTCGGCTGACTCAGTGTCTTTCGTGGATGGATCTGTTCTACACACACACACACACACACCACACTACCACCACAAACCACACAAACACACATATATCACACGCACATACACACCACACATGCCACAAGCCACACACACTACATACACACACATATACAAACGCACACACACACCACACATGCCACAAACCACACACATACACACACATGCACACACCATACCACAAGCCACACACACATACCACACACATACACATACACACACACATACATACACACATAAACACACACACACCTAGCCGAGCAGCTAAAGTGTGTTCCTGGGATTGCCTGAGCAGCATTCATTCCTAAGCATGAACCCGTGGGATGTGAAGTAGAATTTGTAATGGAGGGCCAGGTTTCCGCGACCCTTGTCCTGCTTCTAACCCTTCACAGACTCGACAGGTCTTTATTGCCAAAGGATCAAGAAACCCGTCTCCAAATGTCTCCTTGCCTTGACCCCTGTGGATGTGTCTGATGGTTTTCTAGCTCTCCCTGCCCCCCTATTTGTGGACACCGGCTAAGGTGGCAGAGTCTAGCCAGAAACAAGCAGAGCAGGAGGTACCACACAGACCCACCAGCTAGACCCACCTGTTTTACAGTCTGGTTTAAAACTTACTTCCTGTTTTCTTAAGTAGAACATTTTTAAACTAGTTTAGCTAATCCCAAGGCCCTTGGGACACTTAAAAATTTCACTGCCCTGTTTTCAAATAGACAGATAATTTATACTATTTATAAAGCTTGGGTTTCCAGCTCTAGTGCAATGTTTATGTGGGCCTCCTGAAATCCAGTGAGCTTGCTGGTTCACTAAACCTACCAGTCCGTCAGCTCACCCGAGTTCATATGTGTTCTTCGTGATCACAGATGCGCTTTGTAAAATAGATTCAAACTCTGCTCGTTCCATTTGCTGCCTTTGCTTCTAAGACACTAAGATGCTCTTTAGTGATCCTCCTTGTCCTGTGGAAATGCCTCCGGGTTCGGAAAACAGTGTCCTAGAAATCGTGTAAGCTCAAATACAGCGATCATCCAAAGCTGAACAAAACGCTGACCATTGGGCATGGAGTCATTTTGCTGTCCCAGAATTCAAGGCTGAGGCCAGAGGATGGCATGAGACCACGAGCTCAGGACCAGACTGGGAAACAGGGAAAGCCCTCCTCAGAAACAATAGTCTAGTTAAAAATTTATCATCTATTTCTAGCCACCACCTATTCCTGTGAACCAGCCTCCAGCCAAGATGGTTGGAGACATCTGTTTGTTTACGCTGTCTCCTTTCTCTCCCCTCCCACGGCATCTTTACCCAGCAGTGGGAGCTGGAAGCGGATGCAGTACCAAATCTTCTGGGTTTCTGTACCCAAAAAGAGTCTCGGCAAACTGATGCTGGTTAGAAGAAGCAAGAGAAGAATAAGTGGGCTGAAGACATGTTATTCCTTTATGTAGAAACTTTATAGTTGATTGGTCAGCTGGGAAAAGAACGGACCGCAGAATCCTAGGGGTGATAAAGGATAAGATGAAGCAGTCCATAGGCGGTTTGATTAAGACAAACAGTCCTCTGAATGAGTACAAGTTTCATCGTGTCCGTAGACGTCTTTGATGATGGATTGGGTGTGTACATATTGCATGGATGACATTAGGGTTGGGTATAGTTCATTAAGAATGCATGGACTTTGTACGTTTTGATAAGCGTATTAGTTGGAAGTATACTTAAGGGAAAATTAAACTGACATGCTTTATGTCAGATATATAACATGATAGCCCCTCGTTTGACCAGAGGGTCTCTGCGGTCACCGCTTTCTGCAATACTGCTGCACTAGCTGTGGAGCAGGGCACAGAAGACAATATGTTAGACCTAGGTTGCATTCCTTCATCCGCCACTTAACCGCTCTGGGTTCCCCATCCCCCCCCCCCCTGCGTTCTGTCGGGTCAGCCAGCACGGCTGCTCACCGCACAGGCTGAATGCTGGCGCTTCCTCCAGCAAATGTTTGCTGGGCAGATGAAATAAGGCATCGCACGCTGGCAGAATGATCAAACTCTGTGTGTGTGTGTGGGGGGGGGGGAGTCTTATTTTAACATAAACATTGTGGGAGCACAACTAACCGTGTCTGTTCACACAGCAGATTGGTTGTCTTCTTGCCCTGGTCGCCGTGTTTGTAAAAGCGGGGAGATGGCTCTGCGTTCCTCTGGCTACAGGTTCATTCTAGGACAGGCTTGGAGCTGGTAGACCCTGTCAATTCCAGGAAGTCCTGCCGGGGATAATGCCCCCAAAACAATGAGCAGCATGTTTCCGGCCCCCACCGGGCGGCGAAGACGGCTTTGATTTCAGCCGTATTAGAGAGATGGGTTTTTAATCAGTGCTTTGAAGCTAAAATTAAACTCATTATTTCAGTATATCCTAGGTTGTGTAAGTTCCAGGTTCTAGTCTCATACTAACGAGGAACAAGCACAAAATAGCTCGCACTTCGAATGTAGCTATCAATAATGTGTTGCCTATGAATTTAAAATGGCGTGTTTTGAACTGTTAATATCAACACTTGTTATTTATTTAATCTACTGAAGACTCTTAATCATAACGTCTTGCCCCATATGTATTGGCTATTATGTATCTATTTTATGTATCTATTTATCTCTTGTCTCCACAGCTTTTGGAAAGAACCACCACTGGTTTTGAAGAATCGGATTGCGCTGTTCCCAAGAGTCCACTCCACTTAGCGGTAAGCGAACTGCCGTGGGCAGCGTTTCCTGTTTGTCTCACAAAGAACAAGCCTCAAACCTTAGCCTGCTCTTGAGTCGCCGCCCAGAAAGGCCGTGATCACTGTTAATGAGACTAGCAGAGGCTTGAAAGCATGGCCTACCGTGAGGGACGGCTTCCCCTAGGCCTGGCTTCCCCACAGTTACCTGCCTTATCCTCAGTGTCCTCGTCTGTAAAAATGGGGACAAAAAAAAAGATGAGGCTTGTGTAAAGCCAGTACCACCAAAGGTGTAATAAATGATCACTGTCAACTTTAATCATTTTTTTTTACAAAGGAAACATTTCAGCTGAAGATTATGATTATGGAGAGTAATATGCAAATGTTAGACCTATGAATAATCAAATATCACATTTTCAAATGACACGATTAAAATCTGTGCATGGTTTTAAACAAAACTATGGGAGAACAGAAGGAGCAGGTTTAGAACAGCGGCCAGGCCATTCCTCCTGATTTGCTGTTGGGCCTCAGAGGAGGTTCCGGGTTCGGTTTACACGCTGGGGAGATGTGGGAGGGGCAGAGATCTCAGGAGCAGAGCTTCCTCCCACCTCCCGGCATCAAAGGGGAGAGCATTGACCCCCAAACTCTCCCTGGAGGTCCTACCATTCTCGTAATTCTGCCCTGATGGCATCTGGTTCACCTTTAGCGATTGGCAACCCTTTGAAAGAGTCCTGCTGCCTGGCAGTCACACCAGCTACAGCCAGCTCGCCGGGCCGCAGTGCTGCTGACTGGTGGTCACTCAGCCGTGGTCTGGTCATGGAGGCCAAGACGGTACTTAGATGTACCTTTGTTTGTAAATCCAACGCGACAGGATTCTAGGAGAATCGACAGGGGCCAGGTCTGCCTTTAACTGGTACATTTTACCTATCCGACACAAGACACTTCTTCAGTGTTATTCTGGTGAGTGTTTAGAGAAAGTTTTGTTAATGGATACAGGTAGACATTCCTGCAAGGTGAGAGGAGTTAAGGCCACGACACAAGGACTGGGAGTGTCCAGGGCCAGTCACCCTGTGAGAAGCCTGCCCTCCACTGCCTGCATCTCCACATACATGGCCAGCACACTCAGAGCCTCTGATACACCCACTAACATCCACTGCACACAGAAACCTTTACTCGTACGCACATACATTTCGAATGCTGTGTAATGGGCCATCCCTCTCGGTTCCCGGAGGTAGACTGAGGTGGAGAAGGTGGGCGGGCGGTGGGGTATTCACACGCCCAAAGCTTCATAGCGGTTGGCTCTAAGAGAGGGCTGTCCTTTAAAATCCCTGCCAGCTGTCGGTCGATCCTGAGCAAGGGCCCCAGAGCGGAGCATGCGCAGATGCTTTAGCGAGGCCTGTGGGTTTATAGAGCAGAGTCCTCCTGCCCCGTAACCGTGGCGCTGACGCGATTGCTGCTGAGAAGAAAGTTCCAGGTTCCCAAAAGTTCTGTCGTCTCATTTTGTCCCCCACAAAGTATTTGCTTTGGGCTTCCAGTGTGCAAGGAGCATTTGCCGAGCTCGCTGGGTCTCCACTCCGATAGGAAAGGCTGGGGCCAGAGAAGGTGGGGAGCGGCG
Organism: Microtus obscurus; assembly: GCA_963919715.1. Classification (NCBI taxonomy): domain Eukaryota; kingdom Metazoa; phylum Chordata; class Mammalia; order Rodentia; family Cricetidae; genus Microtus; species Microtus obscurus. The sequence continues at coordinate 3,866,953 of CAWTZC010000381.1, forward strand.
AGGCTGCCCTTCTCCTGGCTCACTCAATTGAACACGTTTTCTTCTGCTGTAAATTTAAGGAAGCAAATCAGTTAAGGCTCGAAAGACCCCTTTGAGTTCGTCAGTTTGTTAGTTGTGTGACGTTGGTCAAGTACCCAGTGGCTTGTGTCTCAGTTTCCCCAAGAATATTCCAAGAAGAAAGGAATATTAGTGCCCCATCAAGAGCCCCACGGGAATGGCACGAGCTGATCCGGGTAAAGCAATCAGAAGAGCACCTGGTGGCATCTGTGTGTCCACAGCCAGTTTCATCCTTATCAGCACAAGTCTCTCTTCCGTGCGACACACACTGGCTGTGAATAGCGCCAACCACGTTTCTAGGGGGAGATATTGCGGGGAAGGGACCGAACCTCTAGCCCTGAGGAATTCTCCATGCTGGGGAGATAGTAGGCTAGCAGAAGCATGTCCGATGGTAATACATGCCATGGTAGAAAATGGAACGGAATTGGGGGTGGGGTGGGGCTGGAGCACCGAGGTGGCAGACAGGGAGCTGTTTCGCAGAGCACAGAATGCCACACCTGCACAGTGGGCCTGAGAGCTTGTCGCTTTGCTGTCTGACAGAAGGTTCTGGGCTCAAGTGTAAAATCCTGGCATCGGAGAATGCTTGGCATGTCCCCAGGACAGCAGCGTGGTCACCGAGGAGGTGGCAGAGTGGCAAGGGAGAGTGGGGAGAACAAGGAGTAGGGGGACAGTCGCTCCGACATCTCACGGGGCCTCCTGCTCTGTGGTGACAGATCCGACTAGCAGAAACCGCTTGATCGGGTTTGAGGAGATAAAGGAGACTTCTGTGTCAGAGATCACAGACTTAGCAAAGGACAGAAAACCAAAGCCAGGAATGGCGGGGGTGACTTCAACCAGAATGATTCCAAGGGGCCTGTTCTAGAATTATTTCATTTTCCCCTCTCTGGCCTGACACCTCAAAAATATTTACTTCAAGACACCTATGAATATATCCCTCACCCCCTCCAGGGTTTGCTGGAGCAATTGCCTTGATAAAAGGCAAGGCACGTTGTTCTAGGTGAAGGCATTCTAGCAGGGCAACAGAACCAGATATCCCTAAACCTTGACCCCTAGAGAGATACAACCAGCTCTGAGATACTATTTCCTGCCTGCATGATTCGAATCCCCAGGGTTATCAGCCCAGAGAATCTCCTACCCCTTTTTTTCGCTTGGAAATTTTAAATTAAGAAATGTGGTTATACAAACAGGAGACCCCAGCTGTTGAGATTCCCCGGGCGGACTTGCAGTGTTTCTGAAATGGGCGGGGCTCCCAAATCCCCTCTTCTCTTTTGCCCACGGTTTCTGTCCTTAAATGAGTCATGATCAAGGCATTTAAATTGCCTAATGAGATGTTTCTTAAAATAGTTTAAATTAATAATTACCTAAATTCTGGTACTCCCAGGAACATCTTAGCAGAGTAAAATTCATCCCTAACCTAGAAACTCTTTGCAATGGTTTACCTGGTGGCAAAGGGAAAAATGCATTGTCCCCAATTTGGCAGGGGGATCTCCAGTGAGACCACACCCACACATCAACCACACTCCTGGACAGGACAGGCCCCTTGCTCAGTGGTATATGGCCAGCACAAAATGAACACCAAGAGGTTTTGCTATTATTGTGGGCTTTTTGTTTCAACCTCTTTTTTTGTCTTATTGGTTTTTATTTTTTTCTTTTCTTTTTGTTTTGTTTTGTTTTTGAGAAAGAACAAAAACTGAAGTTGTGTGGGCAGGGAGGTGGGAAGGACCTAGGAGGAGTTAGGGGAGGGGGCGGAAAAACATCCTGAAAATATAGTGGCTTTTGAGTCATCTGATCGTCTTCATGTGCCTGGTACCCAGAATCATCCAGGCTGGGACTGGAGAGCTGTAATTAGCAAGATTCCATCATTGTGTCCTAGCCTGAGCCGCTTTAACTTGAAAACAATGAATGGGTTTTTGTTTTCTTTTCATTGTGAGGATTAAAAGAGAAGATGCAGGGGCTGACCTAAGCACCTCTAGGAGTGCCCACCGCCTCTTGCCTATGTTCGGCTCCGTTCCCCGTGCGTTTCCTCTTTATTTAACCTTTATTAAGTGTGCTGGCCACTGTCCTCTGTATAGCTCCATGCATTGTAAGGTTTCCTCGGCTAAATTAAGGGGAACAGAAATTGAAATGGTTACTGTTCTCATCATAATGGAGAAGGGGCCAGATTTGAAAGTGCCACCTGGAACCTGCTGCTGTCTGCTGGGCCTGTTCCCCCCCAGCATCATTCAGTAAGCTGAATCCAGAGCTACCATTTACCGTTAAAGTGGGAGGCCATGGTCTGGAGAGTCAGTTCTCAAATGCACCCCAGATCCACGAGGAGAATCTGAAAGTCTGATTCACAGCCTGGTGTGGATGTTCCTTTTACTACAAACAGGGTTAAATGCTCCTCAGCTGGCTTAGAAACCACCTATGGCCTAGTTAGTAATGGCTGGAGTTGGTGCAGGATTTGTGGAAGGCATCTTACTATCTTCTCTTCCTCGTTGATGTGGGAAACTCCCCAGGATAAGAGGCCAAGGACCATGCGTCTTAACCCTCACATTGAATTGCCATATTCTCTTTTTAAAGCGCTCCTGGGTCAGCTTGCCTTACCTGAAACCAGTTTTTTTTCTACCCAAGCTGCATACCCTTAGCGTAACGAGGTCACTCTGCCCCTCTGGGTGCTCTTTGGTAAGATGGAGATAGCAAGAGCATCTAAATCCCAGATTGGCCACGGTGACGTGAGGTGATGTGTCCCACAGAAGCAGCCAGCAAGTGGTTGCTTCAGAATTTAGGTTACAAGACAGACTTCCTGTCCTGCTCGGTTACAGCTCTTGACACAGCTTGCTTTCCTGTCTCTGGAGAGGCTGTAGTTTATTGTAAAGGCTCAGGAGTCTGGGACTTTGTCCCCAGAGTGTACTTTCATGCTCCACGGCGATAGTCAAGGTATTTTACATCTACACGGAGCTTTCTATAGAAGGAATTTGGGTTTTTATTCAATATCTGTTATTCAGCCCTATTCCATCATAGGCAAACAGAAAGGTATTTAGACTTCAAGTCAATCAAATGGAATTCCCAAGGGAAAACTACATGCCTATTAGACTCCAGATGCCCAGTTCCTAACTTGGCATCTACCTCAGGACTTCCTGTGGAAAAGGATGTTGACAGTAAATATGGTGGCCTATGCCTACATATGTGTTGATGACAGTCCCCACACAGAAGAGACTGTAGCAGAAGGATTCAGGTTTTGAAGGCAGCCTAAGCTAGGTAACAAGATCCTGTCTCAAAGGGGGGGGGGCATTTACAGATCACAAATAAGATGTGGAAGCAGCTGGCATGGTGCCCAGAGCGTAGGAAGTCCTCAGTGAGTCGTTGCTATTATCAAAGCAAATCAACAAACGCAGGGCTAGTATTTGGTGGCAATAAGTGCTTCGAAGACAAGGAAGTGGGCTGAAGAGTGGAAGGATCTTTTCTATATGCGCTGGGAGGCTTACTTCCCTGGTGAGGTATTTGCGTAGATGTACCACGACAGTCAGGGCGGGTGCCTTGGCCAGAGGAGGAAACTCTTGCACTTAACTGTAGAGGGCAGTGTGGACACCCCAGAGCCATGCTAGATATAGTGCCTGCAGTTCGGTTTCTTTTTTTTTTTGTTTTGTTTTGTTTTGTTTTTGTTTTTTGTTTTTTCGAGACAGGGTTTCGCTGTGGCTTTGGAGCCTGTCCTGGAACTAGCTCTGTAGACCAGGCTGGTCTCGAACTCACAGAGATCCGCCTGACTCTGCCTCCCGAGTGCTGGGATTAAAGGCGTGCGCCACCACCGCCCGGGTGCAGTTCGGTTTCTAAAAAGCCCTTTTTGGATACTGTCATTTCACCCTCCACAAACATCCCAGCGACCTACCCATGCGCAAGAGTGCAAGATTGCTTTTCCCCACACTGTTAATGGCATCGGGTAGAACATCTTCAGTCCTGTCCAGGTGGTCATGAGATAGCTCTATAAAAAAGTACATAGATTTTCATATGCTTTTGGCATTTTTCCTTCCTTCCTTCCTTCCTTCTTTCCTTCCTTCCTTCCTTCCTTCTTTCCTTCCTTCCTTCCTTCCTTTCTTCTTCTTTCTTCCCTTCTTTCTTCTTCTTCTTCTTCTTCTTCTTCTTCTTCTTCTTCTTCTTCTTCTTCTTCTTCTTCTTCTTCTTCTTCTTCTTCTTCTTCTTCTTCTTCTTCTTCTTCTTGCTTTTTCAAGTCCTTTGAACACTTTTCCTGGTTTCCAAAAGTCCCTTTTATAGTAAGGAAATCAATCCTTTGTGTGAGGTCTTTTGCAAATGCGTGGTGCCCTGAGGAACAGTACAGTGGGAAAAAATGCCCATGACAAAAAAGATGCTCTTTGATGTCTGAGGACACAGGGACAGCCCTTTCCTATTTCATTCCTGTCTTTCTCACCCACTCCATCCCAGATAGCCCACCCCTTCCTCTCTTGTACTTGTAAGATCCCTCCCTTCTGTATTGGGAGGGCAGGGAGTAGTATTCTTTCCTTTAAAGACTAAATTAAGAGTCTCAGGCTTACTCTCTTGTTTTGAATAGTATGCAGTCGAGGACCTCATAATGGGTGTGAACTTGGCCCCGACCCGTGCCCTATATTCCCCTAATTGTCTCTGCGGCTTCATTATGATCAACGGAAGAAATAAAGAGGCAGGAAGGCTTTCCCTGCGTCTTAGATCTTGTGCAGAACTGGCACAGTCTCTCTCTCTCTCTCTCTCTCTCTCTCTCTCTCTCTCTCTCTCTCTCTCTCATCTTTGCGGCAGTCCCAGGAGGCAGCTTTTATTGCTCTCAGTTTATAGATTCGGAAACAAAGCTCTAAGCACAATTATGGAACGCACCTTCACTCTCGTGGTTAGTAGCTGGTCACGTGGTAGGCAGTGAGGGAAGGTTTGCCTGCCTGGAGCGAGTCACAGAGCCCTTAAGGTTTCCAGTAATTTCCCCCCCCCCTAGTGTTATTAACAGAGAAGATCCTGAAAACAGTCTCATTGTCCATCGCTCTGTGTAGGGTTCTCCTGGTAGAGGGCTGTCTAAGTCGTGCAGTTATTTTCATTATTAGATCACTGTAACGGTAGGTCTGATAAGCACGCATGGATGGATGTGGTGTCTTTGAGCAAATTGGCTGGCAAAAGAGAAAAATAATGGTATTTATAGGCAACCAGAGGCTTGTGAATTAGTGTTTCGGTCTAACTTCAGTTTGCTGGCTGCAGATTCATCCCAAATACTGCTCCAATACACCTTCCCTCCCTCCCTCCCTCTCTCTCTCCCTCCCTCCCTCCCTCCTTCTCTCTCTCCCTCTCTATTTCTTTCTGCTCTCACATATTATATCCTGACTGCATCCCCCCTCCCTCCTCTCCTCCCAGTGTCCCTCACCTCCACTCTGCCCCAGATCCACTCCCCTCACCCACTTCCTTTCAGAAAAGGGCAGGCCTCAACCAAACATGGCATCTCAAGTTGCCGCAGGACTAGGCACCCGACTCAGGAGTCAGCCGCTCTGGAAGCTCAGCCGTGACGGTGGATGCCAGGGGATTTGCAGCTACGAGGGTTGCTTTGTGTGCCTTTCTTCTCTGCAGGCCTACAATGGGCACCACCAAGCCTTGGAGGTCCTTCTCCAGTCGCTAGTGGACCTGGACATCAGGGACGAGAAAGGCCGGACGGCTTTGTACCTAGCTGCTTTCAAGGGCCACACGGAATGCGTGGAAGCGCTTGTTAACCAGGGCGCGTCCATCTTTGTGAAAGACAATGTCACCCAAAGAACTCCGCTTCACGCCTCAGGTAGGTCCCCGCGAAGGTCCAGGTTACTCCCGAGTTTTGTAATTCGTGTGCAGGTATAAATCAAAGGGTCAAACAGCTGAGGCAACTCAGCAGATAAAGGTGCTTGCCACCAGGCCTGTTTGACCTGAGTTCCTGCAGGTTCCTGTCATCCAAATGCATGGGGCACACGCCACCCCAATAAATAAATTAATAATTTTTAAAAAAGATTTTAAAAGGATTGTGGCTGGGGCTGTAGCACAGAGGGAAACCAGCTGTCTAGCATGTACCAGGCCCTAGGCTCACCAGACGTGTGCCTAGGCCCTAGGTTCCTCCCCCACCCTCACCCCCCAACCTCCGCAAAGGACAGCAACACCTTCTTCCATCCTAACTTTTAACATCTCAGTTTTATTTCTACGCCGTGCATACCCGAATGCTTCCAAAATGCTTTTGATCTGCTTTCTCCTTGGACGTGACGGGCGCTTTCTGGCCTCCCCAGAGAAAGAGCCTCAGAGCCTTAGACTTGCGAACGGGGGTGGGGGAGAGTGGGGGGGGGGGCGAGTTACCCTGTGATCTCTAGAGTCAGTTAGACCGAGCAAGCCACATCAGAATCATAAAGCAGTTGGAAGCGAGGCTTTAACGACACTCGGGACTGCTGTGCCAGGGGAATCACAGACAGCGAGCTAATTAGTACACTGTTCTATCTATCCACCCACGCGGTGTTCTTTCCCCCCTGTTCGCTTTTGATGCACCCGAGAGCAAAACAGAAACACGCACCTGTGAGCGTCGGTCAGTAAGAGACGTGACTTTCCTGGGATGTTTCTGCCGTCCACAGGAAGGGACACTTCCAGACATGCACAGATGTACACAGATGTGAAAGCCGTCTGTTAGAATCTCTGGCCCAGCTAGCGCAAGAGCAGCTTTTGGCTCAGGCAATGCTGTGGTGTTAGCCTTTGAAGGGCAGTGGTCGGCATCTTTCTTTTTTCTTTTAAATACAAATGAACAAGGATGTATTTTTATTTACTTCCAGGAAAAACTGCCCCACATAGTCAAGCCCTGACCCTGTTGGGGTAGTTTCAAAATAACTTTAAAAGATATTTAATGAATCTGTCTTTCTAAGAAGGAAGAGACTTAATAATTCCAGAGAGAACAGGGATGCCCTGGTGTTGTAGGACTCATCAGAAAAATTCCTCCCCATGTGTTGCTGAGCTAGCCTCGAGTATTTACCTGAGAACTGAGGGCTGATGCTCACGAGTTAGATGACAAACCGGGGTTGTATCGTATACCAGCCTGCACTGCTGGGCACCACGATGCATTATTAAAATGGGAAGGCGCTACTATTTTAAAGCAGACTATAGACTGGGACCAGTCCCTAGCAAATGCTCAGAACAACAAGCTTGTATTCACTGTTCTTTATCTGACTCGGAAGAGCCCAGAAGATGAGATGGTCTTGGTGGGGAAGTGAAGGAGTTAAGACATGTGTTTAAAAGATGTGGACGGTTCTCAATACTTGAAAGTTTTCTAGGAACGCTAGACAGGCCAGTATATTTTTGTCAGAGCCGACGAGAGAGCTCAGGACGCAAAAGTTCTTACCACCAACATGATGGCCTGAATTTGGTCACTGGGGCCCACAAGGCAGAAGAGAGGACCAACTCCTACAAGTTATCCTTGGTTCTCTGTATGCACACCTTGACAAACACACATCAAAATAAATACAGACGTAAATCTCTCACTATCCCTTAACACCCAAGCCACTGAACAGATACAATACTGAGACAGAGAAAGCCTACCTGTGACCTGATTATCTGGAAACAGTTATCTCCGGGAAAATGTCAGTGATGGCTGGTATAGCCAATTATACATTTTTGTTTGTCGCCACTATTTTTGCTTCTTAGGCTTCCTTAGTTTGCTCTTTTTAAAGATTTGTTGCCTAGCATAGCCAAGCTTCCGCCTTGTTACTAGGTAATTCCTAACAATTGCCTGTGGATGGTTTGGTTGTGGAAGACGGGGGCCCCATAAAACAGGTAAATGATGAAGGACCAGCCTGACCCGTTTGACACCATGATGGAGGTGTGGTCCAAGGGTGCCCCCTAGTGGTCAGGAAGACCCACGCTGGCTTTCCCTTGACGCCATTCATTAAAAAGACAGGCTGTCATCTGACCATCTTCCACAAAATGTCTGCTGAGATTTGAGCAGCCTGAGATTTGAGCAGCCAGTTAGCCAGAATTTTTTTCCAGTTCACGTGAGAGGCCAGTTCCTTTGTCTCAAACCCTCGGAGCCTGTGAGGAGGGGCAGCCAGAGTGAGGGGTTGGCACAGATAAACACAGTGGCAGTTGTGGCTGTTATTCACATCTGGGAGAGGCTGGACCAGTCTGGGAGAGGGATGGAGATGGCAGGGCACAGCTAAAGACACTAATGTCCTTTTGCTAGAAGACAACTTGGAGAGACTGTGGTGTGTGGGAACCCAAGGAGAACAGGTTTGTCACCCTAAGGGGGACTGGATTTTCCTGGGGGCTGTGAGGTAAGGACAGGCTACTGTGGTGGAGAAGCAGACACTGAAAATGATTGTGTCACGTGACACAGCAGGTGAGCAATGGAAGCCGAGATAGTCTTTTCTTATGTCTGCTCAAAAACGAAATGTCCTTGGAGTGATTCTGAGCATTAAAGACTATCAAATGGATACAGAAAGAAAAGCCAAGGTCTGGAGTTCCCACTCCTGAGCCCGTTGCCAAGGGGATTTAGCTGTCCGACTGACGCCAATCTTTTCCTTTTAAGGCACTCATTAGGCTCTGTGCAGATTTCAACGAGGTAACAGGCCCTTGTATCATTTTAAGAACAGCAGCAGCAGCAGCCATAAAATGTTGCCTGGAATTCTGACTTGTAATATTTCCTACACACACACACCATGGACAAACGCTGAGAACACACTGAATTCTAGGGTTTATTGTCCCGCGAGATTTGCTTCCCAGCATCATTTAGGGACCACCTTCTTCTAAAGGGGCGTCTTTAGTTATGCCCATGGGCGCTTCTTGTTGCCCTTTCTCCAGCTGTGAGGTGAGCATGGCGCTGGGGTTGCACTCCATCTCCTGCGCACTCCTGAGTAGCTGGGGCGGGTAAAGGCCAGCAGCCTTAACTAGGGGCCTCTGAGTCCTCCCTCAGCATCAGTAGGGAGAGGAGGGAAGAGGAAGGCGGACAGTAGCTGCTGTCACCTGCTATAGCATGGCTAAGACATCAGCATCAGCGAGGAGGGAACGCGTGGGCTGTGCTTACTATCCTGCCTTGGAGTTTCAGCGTCAGCCACTGCTAATCAAATCAATGGGAACTATTGCTCCGATATGGAATTTAGAATTTACTGATCCGGAAGAGCGGGGACCATTTTGTTCTCCATCCCCTGCCCTCTTTCTCTCTCTTGTCTATTCCTCCTGCTCTCTGCAAAAAAAAGGGGGCCAGAGATGTGCTTGACACAGGATGGGTGTATGAATGTGGAGAGCTTCTCAGTGGGACTGGTGTTGGGGGTCGGGAGAAGATTTATCAGGCCCATACAAGGAGATAAGAAAGGACAGCACATTTAAGGAAAGCTCCCTTAACTCTGGAAACAGAAAGGGAAGGTACAGATCAGAGTTTGCAGGCAGGAAGAAAGGGCCGACCCTGAGCCAGGACCCCTGGGCCGTCTTGAACTGGAAACCAGGGCTGTCTGCTAAGAGGAGAGGGAAGTCATTGATTGGACGTCCACATCAGCTTCGCTTTGGAGAAAGAGCTACAGCGTTGGTTCGTTAAAAGAATGTCCGTCGTTTTCTCTTCCAGTTGTTAATGGGCACACGCTGTGCTTGAGGTTACTGCTGGAAATAGCAGACAACCCTGAAGCGGTTGACGTGAGAGACGGCAAGGGACAGTAAGTGCTTCCGTGTTGGCCTTCTGCTGCTGTGTCAGTCCCCAGGGCCGATTGGTTGGTTGGTTGAGCAGCGAAGAAGGCTGAGTTAGGATAGGAGTACAGCTCTGTGAAGCTCCTAGGTAAGGAGTCTGGAACAGCGAGGCGCGGCCACCAGAGCAAGCGTTTAAGTGAGCACCCGGTGTGGGCATACCTTAACGACAGCAGACACCTCTTTATCCCAGCTGTATCTGTTGCCTGGCTTTTAATACTTTCTAGCTTTTCCACCTCTGACTTATACATTTTCAATTAATAATGGCAAAAAGACAGACCTCAGGGGGTTGTTTCTGTTGTGAGAAACAAAATCCCTCGGCTTGTATCCTCGCCTGCTTGGCCTGTTCCTCACCCAGGCTCTCCTTACGATAAAGAAGGGCAGACAGAAAGACTCGAGTTGCTACCCCCAGGTGAATGAGTTTGAGTGACAGTCAGAGCAGGGCCCCGTCTTTCTTCTACACGAGCCGGACTTATTTTCAAAGCCAGGAAGCTCTGTCGGTGGAGGTAAACCCGGAGCAGACAGAGGTCGGCATGGGTTGCTGTGAAAGCAGAGTTGGTGGTATATGATCAAGGGCTCTCCTGCGTGCACACGTGCCCCAGCCAGCTGACACCTAGCGATTGCCACACAGTACCGAAAATGGTTGAATTAATGCAATGACTTGAGATGAGACCGTCCCCTGCCTTGCCCTGGGCCTATGCGTTATGCCACCATTTCACGAGTCCCTTGGAACAGAAATCGATCTCTTGTTCTACACGGCATAGAACAGCAAATTAGATAACACAGGAAATACTGGGCCATTAATAAGAACAGAGAGAAAACTCTCCTCTCACTGGAAGTGGTTTTAATCTCCTTCCTCTCTCCACAGAACGCCCCTGATGCTCGCAGTAGCGTACGGACACATCGATGCTGTGTCCTTGCTGCTGGAGAAGGAAGCAAATGTCAACGCTGTGGACATAGTGGGGTGCACAGCTCTGCACAGAGGGGTACGTGCTTCTCTCTCAGCTTCAGTCAGGGGCCTTTTCAGTGAACTGGCTTGGTTTTGTCCGGCGTGAGATTTTAGGGGAAAGATTTGTTTCATAAAACAATCAATTAGCTCTGCAGTCGAAATGAAATTGCAGAATTTTATACCATTATAGGATAATGAAAACTACGGTCAGGTCCTGCTTTAAGACTTTGTTACACTGGGATAATAGACACGGGAACACCTACCTTTGGCAGGATCGGCTCACCTTTCTGACTGCAAAATGCGTATCACAGAAAATTATAAAACATTTTTTAAGTGCAGAAAAAGAAAAACACAATCACCAGTAATCTCCTGTAGTAACATTTGATCCACATACACACACACGTATACACATGCATATACATATACATACACACATATATACACATGCATGCACATATACACATATACACACATATATACATGCATATACATATATACATACACACATATATACTTGCACATACACACTCATATATACATGCATATACATATATACATACACACATATATACTTGCACATACACACTCATATATGCATGCATATACATATATACATACACACATATATACTTGCACATACACACATATATACATGCATATACATATATACATGCACACACATACATATATACACATGCATGCTCATATACACACATACATACACACAAATACACACATGCACTCATATACACATACATACATACATAGACTCATTTACACATACACATAATTATACACACACATATATTCACACGTATGTACATACAGATACACACATATGCACATATATACATATACACACATGTACTCATACACACATACACATACTCACACGTATACACACACATACACTCACATCATATGGTCTTTTTTCTCTTAGTATATATAAAGGACCATTTTTCATGCTATTCAATATTTTTCTGGCTGGCCATTTCTAATGCCCCATTGTGTGTAGGCGCCAGAATGGTCAGAATGCATTCTGTGATTTCCTGGCTTGCAGCAGTCATGCTATTTCTGTGGCCCCTTGTGACAAATGAGGGCACTGTATGTGTCCTGTGGCCAATCCTTTGCACACATCTGCAGAGTCGTCTTTTTTGGGGACAAAAATAAGTTAAATGTACAAAGGTAAAAATCACAAAATTGCTCTGTGGGTGTGGTGTGAACACCCTGAGAAAGGGCAGAAAGAGTTTTCCATGGGTGTTGCTGTAGTCATGGCTCTTTTTTCTGGGCACTTCTTTTGGGCCGTGCGCCAGATCCGGGCACTCTACATACATGTGCCCGTCAGTGACCGGCTGTATACATGACAGCAATCTCACACAGTTATAATGGAGCTGGACATATACAGTCCTTTCCTGTAGAGCTCTCCCAGTGCTTTTGCTGTTCGGATACAGAAACACTTGCCAGTGTTGTGACCCCACAATGCCCAGCAGGAAGACGCACTGGGCATGTTAGCTTGGGATGGACAGGCTCTGTAACCTGAGTGGGCAACAGGCTGTGTTCTCTAGCCCCATGGACAGACGCTGGGATATTTCTGGAATACATCCCTGTCCGCAGGTCATTGTCCTCTGCCTTCTCATGGGTGAACAGCGAGAGCCAGAGAGGGGTAGACAGGAGTTGACAGCCAGGACGTAACCTGATCCTTGATTCTGAGGCTGCTGTTTTCTACGTAGCACGATACCTTCTGTGGTTATGTTTCTCGTGGGCTTTTCTAGCAGGGATTTGACTAGGGTTGGTCTTCTTCCTACCTCCTCAGCAATGCCCCCTGCTCCCCTTAGACCAGATATGGGATTGGGGGAGGGGCTTCCGCTCCCAACGCTGTCATCCCCAGCCAATCGCGGTTTGTTTTCTGTTTTCATTGCCACGTGACAGATTATGACAGGACACGAGGAATGTGTGCAATTGCTGCTGGAACAGGAAGCCTGCGTCCTCTGCAGAGACGCCAGAGGCAGGACGCCCTGCACTACGCGGCCGCTCGGGGCCATGCCACGTGGCTGAGTGAGCTGCTCCAGATTGCCCTGTCGGAGGAGGACTGTTGCCTCAAGGACAACCAGGGCTACACGCCGCTGCACTGGGCTTGCTACAATGGTGAGTGGCGTGCCATGCGGGTGATTCCACTAGACTGTTTGTTCAACCAGCTCCCTTTTGATAAGCATTCGGATTAATTTGGGGGTTTCTTTTCCGTTATAAACACTGTGGCAGTATGTGTATTCATATTACAGCATTAAAAACCTCATTTAATATCCAGAAGTGAAATTTTTAAAAGGCGTGTTTTTTAATGGCAAGGAGTCATGCCGCACAAAAGCCTGCTCTAATGTGTATCAGAGTACTTTTTCCACAACTTTGCCAGCCCAGAGTGACTCAACCCTCTTTTTATTTTTGCCAACATCAAGGGTAAAAATACGTGTCTCTTTGCGTTTCCCAGCCTATTGCCATGTTTACGGCCTGTCGTTTCCTCTCTGAAAGTGGCCTTTTCCATCTGAGCTTCTTTCTCTTGCCGAAGAGCCTTTGAGTTCTCCTGTGTCTGGAAGAGCCGGGCACCCTATCTGTAGCAGTGTTCTGCCTCGTTCCTTCTTAGGATTTTAGTGTGACCATTATGTCTGGAACGAGTTCCTGGGCTCCAGTTACGTTGACAAGAATGCCCGTGTCTTCGCTAGTCTTCATCGGTTTTGCTGTAATAACTTATTTATTTATTTATTTGGTTTTTCGAGACAGGGTTTCTCTGATGCCTGTCCCGGAACTAGCTCTTGTAGACCAGGCTGGTTTCAAACTCCCAGAGATCTGCCTACCTCTGCCTCCCAAGTGCTGGGATTAAAGGCGTGCGCCACCACCGCCCGGCTGTAGTAACTTATTTTTGCTCCTCTTCTACCATTGGTAGACTGAATTTTTTTTTTTTTACCTAAAATAATGTTTTAACCTACAACCTGTGAGTGCTCGCTGGCCAGAAAGAACTGACAACAGAAAGGAAGAGCACAGGGGAGTCCTGGATGTGAGGGAAGACACACACTTGCCGCAGCGCAGCCCACGTCGTCTCCCTGGGGCTGGGTCCGTCTTTCTGCTCCTGAACCTCTGCCGGTACAAGCAGAGGAGAGCAGACTGCTCCCCAGCAATCAATCCCCGATTCTGGAATTCTCAAGCACCTCCCTCCAGGTCCGAGGTCCAAGCTCCCAGAGTCCCCTTCGCTGGGCACTGTGAAATTTTGAAAGTGGTCTGCCACACTCCGGTTTTAGCTGCTCAGATTCAGTCTCCCACTGACGAGCGGAATTTGCAATGAAATCGGTGGTGTCAGCTAGCTTTAGCTCCACTCGACACAAGATAGAGTCATTTTGGAGGAGAAAACTTCAACTGAGAAAACACCCCCACCCAACTGGCCTGCGGACGAGCCTATGATAGATTTTTCTTGATTCATAATTACTGCGGGAGGACCCAAGCTATAGGCAGCGGCATCCCTGGGCTGGTGGTCTCAGACACTATAAGAAAGCAGGCCGAGCAAGCCATGAAGAGTAAGCCAGTAAGCAGCACCCTTCCATGGCTGTTCCTACCATCCCTGCCCTGACTGCCCTGGACGGTGAGCTTTAACAAGCTAAGGGGAAATACAGCCTTTCCTTCCCAAGTTGCTTTTGGTTCCAGTGCTTTATCATAGCTCTAGAGACCCTAGTTAAGACAATGGCAGAGAAGGCTTTAAAAGTCTTGTGCATTGCTGTTCATCATTATGCCTTCCCTTTGCTCATCGGGGGCCTCCTGTGGTCAGATGTCACTAAAAACACTGCCATGAGATTTTACATTTAGAGTCTTTTGTTGTTGTTTTCTACCACGCCTCCTTCACTGGGGTACCCACCTGTAAGCTAACCTATTGGTATGGATGAAAGGAAAATGTCCCGATTATAAACATGGGGAAACTGAGGCAACACTGATATCAGGCATCTCTCGAGAGCTGAGGGTGACACCGAATCTGTTCCGCTGGCCAACGACGTGACATTTTCTCTCTCTCCACCAGGCCATATGGTTCTCGCTGTTTGATTTGCTCATTGTATCTCAGAACACCTGTGAGCGCGGTTAATAACATTTCAGCGTTTTGTTCAATTTATTCCACGGAGAACGGGCATTCCGCCAATTCAGGAAAATTCATATGCTAGAACCGAACCTTTAATGGGAAATTAAAAAATTAAAAAACGCCAGACCGTGCTGAACAGCGCTTCTGTCTGGGGACTCTCTAAATTTGTGTGTTCTCTGCAGGCAATGAAAACTGCATAGAGGTCCTTCTGGAGCAGAAATGTTTCCGGAAATTTGTTGGCAATCCCTTCACTCCACTGCACTGTGCGATGTAAGTAGAAAGGGTGGAAATGTCACGGTGACCTCTGTTCCTTTAACTGTGTGCAGGCAACGTGCCTTTTATAAATGAAAAGAAGCATTTAGATTGCAGATAAGACTGAAATATGCTATTCTGCTGCTAGAGACTAATAGCTTTGCTACCATTGCCTGGGCTCTCATGGTAACGGTTTCCCAGGAACTAAAGTTCCAAGGGAGCTCATGGTGGTGTGCCGAGAGGGATGGTCCACAGATGTGAAGAAGTCTTCAGCAGTATCCCCCATTGCCTGGCAAATTCTGAAAAATAAGTCAAGGTTAATACTAATTTTATATATCTGTAGCTGGTAAGACATTTTCTGCCAGGAAGACATTTTATAAAATTCTTCATCTTTATCCTCATTTTCCTTCTCCTTCCTCCTCCTCCTCCCCCTCCTCCTCCTCTTCCTTCTCCTCACCCATCCTCCTCCTTTTTAAATCTAATTGTTACTGCAAGTTCATAGAGAGAAATGTTATTCATAGAAGGCAGTGACCTTACATCAGGGTCCCATGAGTCAGAGCGGGGTGTACGACTTGAACATGCCGTCTTTACGTTACCTATGGACTTCCCATGAAGTGGGGTTATTTGACTAGAAAGACACTAAAGGCATAAAATCGAAAGAATCTGGTGATTTGGGGGACCAGAGAAATGGATCAGTGCCTCAGAATACTAGCTGTACTTGCAGAGGACCCAAATTTGGTTCTCAGCACCCACATGGTGGCTAACCGCCATCCATGTCAGTTTTGTGGGGTCCAGTGGCCTCTTCGGGCATCCTCGGGTTCTACGTACACCTGAGTGTACATATGTATATGAGGAAAAACACTGATATGCATAAAGTAAAAATGGACAAATCTTTTTTAAAAAATTGATTTATTTATTTTATGTACATTGGTGTTTTGCCTGGATGTATGTCTGTGTGGGGGTGTTGTGTCCCCTGGAACTGGAGTTATGGACAGTTGTGAGCTGCCATGTGGATGCTGGGAATTGAACCCCACTTTTCTGGAAGAGCAGTCAGTGCTCTTAAGTGCTGAGCCATCTCTCCAGCTCCAGGTGGACAAATCTTAAAAATAGCAATGAGGTGACTTCACATGTGAAGGATCTATGTCTTTCCCACTTTGCTGTCTCGACATCACATATGTGGGGCCTTGTGCAAGCGCTGTTCCAGGGGACCTCATGAACACTGAGGTCCTTCATGGAAGCAAGCAGGAGGTTTCGGTGCACGCTGCTGTAGCATGCTACAGATATTAGCATCCTATATCTAAAAATAATCCAATTGTTAAATATAGATGCATATAAAGATGCGGTGTGGAAGGATATGTTTTATTGAGTTTTTACACTAAAATCTGTTTTCATTCCAGAATAAATGGCCACGAGAACTGTGCGTCACTGCTGCTGGGGGCCATCGATTCCAGCATCGTCAGTTGCAGGGATGACAAAGGCAGGTGGGTGAGGCCGAGGTGTCGCACTTCTGGTCTGGAGACTTGGTCCTTGTTCTGTGTTGTAGAATAGGGAGCCACTTGCTTTTATTTCTAAATACCCTTATCTTGGGTAGTGCTAAGAACCGAATCCAGGGCCTTAGACGAGCTCAGACTGAGCTCCAGCCGTAGTAGTGTTTAGAGAGAGTCTCAGGATGACCTTGAACTAGCTACCCAGCCCCGGCTAGCCTCAGACTCATGATCTTCCAGACTCTACCCTGCTGAGTGCTAGAATCACAGACATGAATGACGCTTGGCCAAAAGAAAAAATACTTAACTGAGAAAGTAATGCGTGGCCGGGCGGTGGTGGCGCATGCCTTTAATCCCAGCACTTGGGAGGCAGAGGCAGGCGGATCTCTGTGAGTTCGAGGCCAGCCTGGTCTACAGAGCTAGTTCCAGGACAGGCTCCAAAGCCACAGAGAAACCCTGTCTCAAAAAAAAAAAAAAAGAAAGTAATGCGTGGTATGTTTTTCTACCCTAGAGATTTTTTCCATACCAAACTATAGATATTCATTTCCCCTTTTGAAAGCTGCATGTTATCTCACTGATGAATGCATAGCATGTTGCTTGGCCTGACTTCTTTAGAAGACGATTCGCGTGGCTTTCAATATTCTGCTATTCCTAAGAAGCAGCACAGGGAATCTGTTTGCACGGCTGAGTATAGGTGGGAAGTGGAGTCCTGGGGGTGGAGTTACTTCATTAAGGCTAATGTTTTTTCCATTTTGATAAGTCATGTCACTTTGTCCTCCCCAGTAGCCCCACCGTCTGCATTAGGTTATGTAGGCTTTTAAGGCTTTTAAGTTAACCAACCAATTGCCTCCAAATTAGCTCCTAATTTTAAAAGTTTCTGCCATAGTGAGTGGGAACTCACTAGCACTCAGGATTAGATGGTTGGAACGATACTGATTTCCTTATCAGTCATTGCAGGAGCCCCCCCTCCCGCCCCCCAAAATCGAACGACAACGTTCATAAAGCTGATACTTCTTCCATGGCTGCCTTGATGGTTCTAAGAAAGGATTGGGCCATCATTTCTGCCAACCCAGAAGCTTTACATCTTTAGAAAACACCCTCGCATGTCTCTTGATGGTTACCGCAATAACCAGCAAGGCAGTAAATCCACGTGTGTTTGAAACCCGCAGGACAACCCTCCACGCAGCAGCCTTTGGTGACCACGCGGAGTGCTTGCAGCTGCTCCTGAGACACGACGCTCAAGTGAACGCGGTCGATCATTCAGGGAAAACGGCATTAATGATGGCAGCTGAGAACGGGCAGGCAGGCGCGGTGGGTACGTACTTAGGCTGCAGGCTTTGCACTGGGGCCGGTCCGAAACGTGGCATTTGAGTCAGATAAAGGTGCCAGCGCTATTCTAGCATGGCCGCCAGGAAGGGGCCACCTCTGAGCTCGGGCATCTTCACCGCTTTGTAACTGTGTCGTTGGAAGATGATAGCAGAGTAAGCGGATCCTTGAGTGAAATCACTCAACCTTCAGAAACAAAACTTTTAAACAGAGCCATCTTGTCTGGAAAGACTGACACCGTACTTGGATTTAGCCCAAAGGCTGAGGGGCGGCGGAATGGTGAAACTCTGAGGGCGGCTGGAACTCTGCCCACCCAGCTCCCACTTGAATGGAGCAGATATGGCAACCAACTGTTCCTTCTTTACAAACATTGAGTCTGCGTGTGGGCTGTACCGACGCGAGTGCTGTTTTGTAGCCGCGCCGAAACGCGTGCCTGGCATCCAGTCTCACTCACTCTCTCGTGGTTCTGTCTGTAGATATTTTGGTGAACGGCGCCCAGGCTGACCTGAGTGGCAAGGACAAGGACTTGAATACTCCCTTACACCTGGCGATCAGCAAGGTACGTAATAATGAGCTTCAAATGCTGCTGCTTCCTGCTGTGACCATAGTAGTGAGACCACAGGGTCTGTCCTCCTGGCTCCGAGGGAGCATGGGTTTTAACTAAATGACCATTTCCCATGATGCTGTCAACAATGCAGGAACATGAAGCGGGAGAAGGAAGGGGCAGAAATCTGGGTTGGTGGATATGCCCCACTCACCAAAGAGAATGATGAGGATGGGTTTCCTGCATTTGCCACTTGTGGTCCGCACATTCCACCTGTCTCGAATCTGCCGCTGTACCTGTCTCCCTGGCTGTGGCACCGCATTTGGGTGCCACACAACAGGGTAAGACATTAGTGATGTGGCTTATAAACGCTAAGAAGTTCCCGTTGCGTTGGGTTTGAAGACACTGTGAGAACACAGCCCCAAATCACAGTGCTTTAAAGCAATATCCACATACATGGCTGCTGTTTTCTCAGGCATATCAATGCATAGTATACAGTAAATTTTTTTCTTTCTTAAAAGATGCGTACAAATGCCTGTATGTGTAATTTTTGCAAAGTGCATTATGTCATAATGCCAGTTGACACCGGTGGTACCAGAAGTCTCAGCCATTCCTCTCGTTGGTTGGTTATGTTTGTATCCGTGCTCTGGAAAGAATACAGAAAGAGCAGAAATGCTTGAATCTGGAAGTGTATGTCAAAGCACAGGGTGCTGGTGATGGGAACTCCTGGGCTTTACGGACATCCTTGTACAAAGGAATCGCTTGAGAATGTCCTTAAAACGCAGATGCTGGCGAGGCATGGGGGTGCATGCCTCTCACTTCAGCGCTCTGGAGGCTGAGGTGGGAGAATCAAGCCTGGACTACACAGTAAGAACCTGTCTCCAAAACCAAAAAGTGTATGCTCTTGATCGGGTCTAAATTGGCCTAAGATTTTCTTTTTCATTCTAGATGGAATTTTATATCTCTGTGTCCCAGGGAGAGTCAACATGTCTAACTCTTAGATGATACTGATGATGGTGGCCCTATGCCCTTAATTAACAGACTTAGTAACACATAACCCTAGATCTAATAATGGATAATTTAACTATCAAGCCTCTATTGTCATAATATCCAAAGATAGCTATAGTTACAGTTGAGGGAAAAATAAAAACCACACTCCAGAAACAGGGCCTCTTCGGAGTACCCAACAGAAACGGAGAAAAATGACACAGATCTTGGGTGTCGTGGGAACTCCAGGAGTCGGATCCCCAGAGCAGTAACTGAGGTTTGAAGGAGGGGGCACCCATGTGTGTTTAAAAAGTGATGCCACAGGCTTTAGAGGGCGCGGCTAACACTGCCCCCTCCACCGCTCACCGGCCTGGCCACACTAGCGTCTGCTTTCACTCTCGGGACGTTCATTTTAAAGATGAGCTTGGAAATATTCATATTAACTATGAATGTTTTAAGTCAGAAACGTGCTAAACAGGTCCTAACGGGCCCCAGGTAGACGCTTAAGAGTGTCTCGGGCTCATTTGCTCTTTAGAGAAAGGGATTATTCGGAAAACAGCCCTGGATGTTTCCAGGCAGAGGAAGCTGGCCGTCAGTTCAAAGTCAGGAGCTGTGCTGTATCTCTGCCTCACGTGTCTTGCTCTTCCTCCTTATTAGGGCCATGAAAGATGCGCCTTGCTAATACTTGACAAGATACAAGATGAGAGCCTTATCAACGCGAAAAACAGTGCCCTGCAGACGTGAGTGTGACAGCCACGTGTGACAGCCACGCGTGACCCGAGCCCAGAGTCATACTTTGTTTTATGTATTCTTCGGGGGTCGTCTAACATGTATACAACAAAATACGGTCATCCCCACCACCATTTTCATCCTCCAGCTCCCCCAGATTCCTTCCCGACCGCGTGTCTTTTCTTTTTTTTAAACACCCAATTAATCCATTACGTCCAGTTTGTGTGCGTGGATGTGAACCATCCAATGGGGCATGGGAACCCAGGAGTGGCTCCATCTGCCAAAAAGAATGATGTGCCCCATGCAACTCAAAGTATTCTATCCAAATAGCTCCCCAGTGAGGGGCGGGGCCTGGAGATCATCTATCCCACCTATGCTGGGATTTGGCCTGGGTTGATCTTGTGCAAATCTTGGGCAGGAAATCTCAACTGCCGTGAGCTCATGAACACCTTGACTGCGTCGTGTCCAAAAGACAACCTGCCCAGCTCTGTCCCATCCTCTGGCCTTTCTGTTCTCAGCATCATCTCTGAGATGGCCCCTGGGCCTGGGCCTGTGGGGGAGGGGTGATAAAGACGGTTCATCTGGGGCAAGGCCGGAGTCATAGTGTTTATCCAGCACACGGCAAGAGCCTGCCCCGTGCTAGTCTAGCTCTGAGAAGCAGAGCAGTGAGTGGTGCCAACCAGGCCGCGTCTTCATGACGTTTCTGTGTTCACCTCTGCAGCGTTGGCTGGAGATCCACGGTCTTTGGTAGAGCCCTTATTTTGATACAGCTTCTCAGGGTTTGCAAGTTCTTTGTTCTCATTACCGGCGTTCTCTGGGCTTCATTATACATCTAGTGAGCGTTTAGGAAAACCGCCTGGGCTTACGAACTGACATATTTGGGGAAACTGTTTGTACCAGGTATTCGCCTTATGTAGTCTGACGGGAAAACAGCACGCTTAGAAATCAGGTTCCCAGAATGCATTTGAACAGCGTCTAAGCTATTTGTTGTGATTATATTTTAATATAATTCAGCGTAACCCTCAGTGTGAAGGATCTAAAAGCTGCTTCGTTTTTTTTTCCATTTTGGGAAATTACTTATGCGTTTGTTCTAAAGGCAAAGAATATTGTTTTTTTTTTAATTTAAGACTATTAAAGGAAATGGCACAATATTCTGAGGGTGACACTCTTTTATGAGGTCCCGTAAACCAGTGAGACATCCATGAACACCCAATAATAAAAAGATCCGAGAGTGTATATTAATACCGCTCACCCCAATGGACCGTGTGAAACAGAGTCTCAAAGTAGCCAGTGCAGAGCCTTCCACAGAACGCAGGAGCTTGGATCCCTCTGGCCTTCTCCGTGCTACCCCCAGATGGCTTACGATGTAGACTGTTTATGAGGCGTACAGAGAGATCTGGGCCCAACACATAATAATACCTGAAAAAGATATGCCCAGCACTGCTTTTTCTTCAAAGTAACCGTGTACTATTTGTAGATCCTTAGTACATCTTCCTTTTAGTGACATAAGTTCTACATCTTTCTTTATTTTGTTGCCAATTAGTTTTCCTTTCTGTCCAATACCCGAGAGAATCATAAAGACAAAAAGCTTGTTTGGGCTCACAGCTTTGCATATTTCAGGTTAGGATTGGTTGGCCCTCTTTATTTTGCCCCGCCCTGAGCAGCTATCTTGACAGGGAACACATAGCTATTTCACTCAGGACAAAGAGGGACTGGGAAGGACTGGCGTCCTACAGTGCCATGCTCCAGTGCCCTGGAGATTCTCACTGGGCCCCGCCCTCACGGGGTCTGCCCCGCCCTCACGGGGTCTGCCCCGCCCTCACGGGGTCTGCCCCGCCCTCACGGGGTCTGCCCCGCCCTCACGGGGTCTGCCCCGCCCTCACGGGGTCTGCCCCGCCCTCACGGGGTCTGCCCCGCCCTCACGGGGTCTGCCGTCTCCCGCCTCCATGAAGCCTCCTCTGGCACACAGCCTTTGTAAGATCCCAGCCCTTTCACTCATACAATGCTCGGTGTTGTCTTTCAGACCCCTCCATATCGCTGCCCGCAATGGCTTGACGGCGGTCGTGGAGGAGTTGCTGGCCAAAGGAGCCTGTGTGCTTGCGGTCGATGAAAACGGTAAGTAGGAAGAATTAGCAGTCGCTACAGGTCGCGTTGGTGGGAGCCTGAGGAACTGAGAAAGTTAGGCAAGGCTTAAGAGCCAGTAGGCGCTTCCTTCCCTTTGGAAGCCACTTATGTGTGAGAAATCAAACCCAGGTAGTTTGTCCTGTCTGTCTTTCTGCCCAGTAGGCTGTCTTCCTGTAGCCCACCATTGCTGCCCAGGTTGCGTGTAACAGTACCAGCTGAGTGTATTTCAGTCAAAGAATTCCAGGTATAGCAAAGCCCTTTTCAGCTTGGCCTTGATTAGCGGACATTCCGGGGCTCCACGGAAAGAGATCTTCGCGCACCGGTTCCCTCCTAGATCAAATGTTCTTGTAAAGTGCAAATCAGAACTCATATTTCTCATATAGGAAGTTGAGAAACGTGAATGAAATGTTTCTACTAGGGTCTAGGCTGGAGGTCTCTCCTGTCCTCCATGACCGGCCTTCCCCAAATGAGCCAGAAGCCGTCCACTCTGCCTGCTGCGTTACAAGAACTATTGAATACCAGAATCCTAGTAAACGACCACCGTATGCACAACGCCTCTTAACCTTAGGAAGCAAAAGGGGCACTTCTGGATATATACGCATCAAGTAATTTTTGCAGTGATAGCTAAGTAAAGTATTCGGATGTATTAATGGTACTCAATTAACTGCTATTACAGGTACTGGAGTTAGCAGCTCAGGCCTGTTTCTCCGAAGTAAGCAGTCATGCTGACATCTTAGCGGATGCTTTAGTTCTGTTCCCGCAGCCCCACGTACCCTAGCATGTCCCCTGTGCTCTCCCCAGCCGGGCTCGGCTAGGAAGTGCAGACGGTTCTTTCAACCCACCCCCTTAGCTTTCCCAGCTTATTTTCCCATCTTTAGCCACACTACCTGCCTTAAGCTTAGCATGAAGAAGCCCGCTGTTTCTCTCCGCGACGAGATGCTAGATTAAATGGGTGTTAACATGCTCTCAGGTGTATGCAGTCTGTGTCTATGGATACAGAAGCTCTGTGCCAGGGGAGCCTACCTCTCTCAGGGTTTAGCTGGGCCAGTGGCTGGGGACGTTTGGAGATCACTTAGTACCCCGCTGCGCTAATAGTCCCTTCACCCATCGCTGCTCCTAAGACACCTGACGCTCTTCACTTGGTTTCTCTCTGTAGAGACGAATCGTCTCTTCGGGGCTGAGAGTGCACAGGGCCCTCACGTCTAGGAACAGGAAACAATGAGTTTTACCACTGCTCCCTGTGGAAGGGGACCTGGGGGTGGGGCAAGGGTTAGCAAGTCCGTCTGAAGAGCAGTGTGTTCCTCCGTCAAGTGCTGAGGTCCGGTTTCCTGGTGAGTGTCTGAAGCCTCAAGTCTGAGTGATAGAGTCACACCACCTAATTACGGCCAACAGGGCTTCGCCCCACATTCCTGAGAGCTCAGATTTGTGACTTTCGTTGCTGAGGTGATTTCTTTTTGTAGGGCTATGAAAATTCCCTGAAATGGTCATGAAAGTATTAGTTACTGACCTCGCCAAAGGGTTTCGGGCTTTCAGAATATGTACTTTCTGTGACGCGTATATAAAGCGCCATCAGCCACTGGTTTTACCCTTTCTAATTGACACACACTTGCCATGGAAAGAGAGTCCCCCCTCTGCCAGGTCTGCGGCTCATGGTGTGCATTTGCTGACAGCGGAACCTCCCCCCTTGGATGTCCTATTGCTAGTTTCTGTGGCTTGTGTCCCCAACCTCCCTCCCTCCCTCCCTTGCCGTGTGTTTCTGTCCTCTAGATGAAGGCTGGAATCCGCTAACCGGGGAAAACACTGCTTTTCTATAGGCGTGTGAGCCCAAACCCAAAACTAGAACCTCTGCAAAGTGTCACATCCCCCTGTCCCATGCCGGCCTCACCCCAGCATGGCTTGTGGGAAGTAACTCCTCTTAGCTGGCATGAATTCTAACTCAACATGCATCTCCTCTCGTAAGGTTGCGGGAGATGTACTGTGGACCGCCGTACAGCTCTGGACCTCCCGGACTAACCTCTGCCTTGTCTGCATTTACGCCCAGGTCATACCCCGGCCCTCGCTTGTGCTCCTAACAAAGGCGTGGCTGACTGCCTGGCCCTCATTCTGGCTACCATGATGCCCCTTTCTCCCTCCAGTGCCATGACGGCTGTCAACTTGGTTGGTCTTAGAAGGGACAATTGGAGCAGGACGACCCTCTCCAACCTGGGTAGCGGGGTCAGTCTGAGCAGTAACCACGTGGGCTCCGAGGACGGGTATAACGAAAACGATTCCGACTCAGAAACATTCTAACCGCGGACCGTAGAGGCGCGTCCTCAGCCGCCTGGAAGCTTGAATTCCAGACTTAAGCTGTATCCGAGTATTTGAGACCGAGCTTCCGGAAGCCAGCAGACGAGGAACCAGTCTAGCCAAAGGAAGGCAGCTAGGCTGTAGGCTGAAGCACACGCAGATAGACCTGGTTTCTGGTTTGCTTCCTGTTTGGTTTCTTTAGGTCTAAGGTACCTCTGTGAAAGTCCTACCTCTCATCTTAAGTGAGGAAAATTTCTAAGTATTGAATCCTTTGTCTTTGGGGATCACGCAACAGAGAGACAAACATTCAGCCTAAAGATTTCCTTTCTCACGTATTTGCCAGTGAGTTCCATGGTCTGCCAAGCGACATTCGTGTCCCCTGGGAGAGGAGGGAAGAGGGGCTAGGAAATGCCTGCACCCTCTTCCCAGTCTGTTGTTTACTTCCTCGCTAGAAGCCAAAGGTCAAAGTTCATCTTCAGGCGTACCGCCTATAGTCATCTTAAGGGAGTCCACCTGACCCCGCCTCCTCGTAGTCCTCGTAGGAAGCGTGTAAATACCGCAACCTCTTCCCAGGATCTTGGTTAAAGTTGCCAGATGAAATGTGAACGTTGACCATGCTTCCTCGTTAGACACAAACAAAATAGCACCCAGGGCTCTCCTTAAGAAACCTGTGAGTAACTTTTCAATGGAGTAATGGATCCCAGATTTAGCCAATAGCATTTCAGGTGAAATTATACCATGCCAAAACTTGAAACAATATGCAAGTCAAATAGGAAATCACTGTCTAGCGAGCATGCTTGTAAATGGAAATGCTGACTTTGGTAAGGGCCTCAGGGCCGGCACTGTCCTTCCACGGTAGACTAGCAAGACGCGCTCAGTCAAGGTGGCGGCCCAGGAGTGACCGTGCGCACCCGCGAAAGGGAACCAAGGAGATGGGAGCAGAAATGGCTGATTGCCGGTTGTTTGCTGACGAAACCAGCATTGTCAATACCTGTATGTGTCTGCTCCCTCTGCCAAAGCTTCTAGGTCCAACGGACCCTGCCCTTCACCCGGAACAGCTGCACAGAAAGAAGAATGAGACTTTAAGACTTACGCTCACATCCTAACACACACGCATGTGAATGGATGTGTGGACTTCGTCAGCCCCGCTGCCCATGAGGACCAAAATGCTTCCGCCTACAACGGGAGAGTTCGAACTTTTTTTCTCTCTAAATGCAAGTGGGAACCGTAGTGACTTTTCTATGGGGTTGAAATGTAATCATTTTTTTTGCATACCGGTCTTTCCTGTATTTTATATTTCTAATGACATGGTTTTCTAGCTGATGGTTTGACATTTGTAACTGATGCCCCCGATGATGTGTTGTCCACGGGTTTGGGTTTTTGTTTTGTTCTCAAATCAGAGAATATGTCTGTATACTTTGATGTAAATGTGTTTATATTTATTTGAAATGAAACAAATGCTGAGAAAAATAGCCACTGTTTAGGCTCTCTCTCTCCTCTGTCTCTGTCTCTCTCTCTTGTTGCTATTTACCTTATTTAGAATAATAAAATAAGTGGGAAAATACCCCTGCCTCTGGGCTAGCCAATAGCTCTGGGGTTAAACCCAACATTTCCCACGACTACCAGCTGACCCTCAGGTTTGTTCCTTGCCTGGTCCCATGCTGTTGTCAATCAGAACCCTTCCACGAGATGAAAACAGGTGTAGCTGATCATGCACGCGAAGGCAGCCCAAGGAAAGACCCAGAGGCTGCAGAAACGGCACCCAAAATGTCTCATGACTCTGAGACTTATTGGGAAACAAGGCCAAGGGTGGGCACTGTGCCAAGAAAAGGAATTAAAACCAAACAGAGACGCAAACCCAGGCGCTGTACTCTTCTCGCTGGAGGTTCAGAAGAGACATCGGCAGCAGTGGGCCACAGCATTCCAGGGTTAGAGCAGGTTCTGTCTTTGCCCTTGGATTTTCTATCTTATAGTGTTTTTCAGGGCTCGCTCACATCTGGATGAGACCCAGACAACATACGCTATTGTTCCCACCAAGCTGGGGGCCTTTACCCTCACTCTTTTCAATATCCTGGATTTAATTAAAACTCACTTGGATCTTCACAAATGAGAACTTGTTCGGCAGTTTTATAAAACTGATATTGATTTCAGCAGGCAAATCTTGCACCAGCAACATCTTTTTTTTTTTTTTTAACCTTCTCGGGGTGAAGGTGTGATGAACCCCTCCATCTGTTCTTTTGGTTTGGAGCAGGTGTGTTTTTAACACGTGGACAGACTGCTAATGAGCAGCAAGGACCTCACCGTTAGGGAACCCCCGCAGATTAAGGGAATGCTCCTGCTCAAGAGGCCTGATGGGCTGTGCAGTCTTCTTCAAGAAGGGAGTGGAAGTCTTGCCGGGCTGGCATTTAAAGCAGGAAATGAAATGCCGGCTTTGGTAGTTGACGCAGTAGAGAGCAAGGGGGTTGCTTCAGCAAAGCAATGTCCTAGCAGGAACCACTGTGACCATGGAGCCCTGCTGGCCTTCCCAGCCTCTTTCTGATGGAAGAAAGACAAGGAGACCAATGAAATCAAGCTTACAAAGAGAGCCATTCTTCTGAGTTGTCTGTCCGTCTGTGTCTGTCTGTCTGCCTGTCTCTCCTTCTCTGGCTCTGTCCCTCCTCCCCACCCAACAAGACCAAAAGTTTTTTTTTTTTTTTTTTAAGAAATAACTTTTTAAAAATCTATAACTTCTCTGGATTTCAGTTGTCTTGTGCATGTTTGCAATATCACTTTCCGGGGATGGGGGTGTGGGAGTGTCTTTAGTAGTGTCTGAGTTGCTCAGTGCTCTCTCCTAAACGCATGGTTTTTAGATTGTATGTTTGCCACCCGCCACAAGGACCGTGTCTGATTGCACTTACCTGTCCGCTGGTGTCTGCCTATCTCTGGTAAATTCATGGCTATCTCCAAATTGCCTAAAAGTCCTAGCAAATCATAACTCAGGGGATTTCTATTCATCACTACTAAAAGGGCACCACAGTATGTTTTGGTACATTGGGCAGTGGACAGCCGCTTGGCTTATAGCCCCGTTGCATTAGAACGAGGACACCGAAGGATTTGTCGCACACTAGTCACGCTCACGCTAGTGAGCAGCTGGGTTTGTGCAACCATTGCACTGTTGAGGAACTCGTCCCGTTATGGTCTTGTGTCACGATGTCAGAGTGCCTTTTATATTTGTATATCCTGGAAATGTTCTGTGAGACACTTTGTGTCTTTTCACCCGAGTGTTACTGGAGCAATATGACCCTAGGGAGTTTTTTTTTTTTTCTTTCAATGTCTCCTTTTCCTATTTCTCCCCTTCTCTGCTTTGAAACGAAGATACTGAAGTTTTCTATAGGAGTTACGTTTGGCTCTGTCGTGCTGAGATGCTTTCTCCGCACAGGGCTGTCAACCATAGGTCAGTATTATGGAGGAGCAGCGTTCTAAGATAGTGACAATCTGAGCGTGCACGTAGAATGTAATCCCATGTGTTTCCTATGCAGTGATCTGAAGAGTCGATGCAAGCATCTTCTGTGTAGTAGGTTTGTCTGCAGGTGACGCTGTAGCATGTGCAATATATCCTTGCCAACATGTTGTGCCGGTGTTGCATTTTGTATAACACGTTTGTAACAGCATAAACTATGGTGTGATGGTTTCAGTGGGATTTTTGTCTGTACTTTTTTAAAAATGTAAATCGGACTTGAATGACTCTGGTCAATGTCATGGGTGTAAAAATGAGGAAAACGGCTTTCGGTTCAGTGAAGGACTTCGAACCAGTCTGAATCTCCCCAAGCACAGTTTAAAACTTTGCAACTACTGAGTGCTCTCGCAATGGAATGAAGTACTTACTTGTAATATACTGTGGACCTGCATTCAGATCGTTATTTTTGCAAATAAAAACGGTACAAATATTGTTGCAACTCGTGTTCTCTTCCATTTCTCAGAAGTGTGCTTTTTTTCAAATTATGCTAATCCAAATCTTTGCTCCCTAACTCCAAACCAAATTAATTCTGAAAACAATCAAGGAAGCGGCCTCCAGGTTTGCTGTTTATGCTTACGTGATCATACCTAAAGGAAAGACTCCAGCCTATGTGCTGTGTTCATTTTATTTATGTATTCCTCCAACATGTTTCATAGAGAAGTTCATCTGAATTATAACGAAAGCCGTGTGTCAGCCAGAAGCAGAAAGGCCATGCAATTATGGGGGCCATCAAATTTGACACAGTAGCTACGACTGAGGTTGGGATCGCTGTAAACATCCTTGTGGTGAGAAGGAAGCATAGTAAGTCACATCTGTGGCACAGGAGGAAATCATGCAGGTTCTCACACTTGCACAACCTCTTGTCTGCACAACTGTCTCCGCTGCCATGTGTGGCTAGGCCAACGCGCTATCCTTAAAGGTGGAGTCCAGTTTGCTTCTGTCTGTCCTAAGTTTCTCCCTGTATTATTAGCTTTGGGGACAGTCACCGGAAAAGCTGAGGGACAAGCCTAATGGTGATGTCTCCAGTTACTGAGAAAGGTTTGGGGTGTGTGGCTTGTCCCCGTTCCTCCAATCACAGCGTCACGGAATATATCATTTCAGTTCTCACAGACCAGTCCTGTCCCCAGCTTTTTCTTTAAGGAAGCATTATTTCAGAGGTGTCTACAGCCTGCTCAGGTTTGCAGAGCTAATGATATGACCACACAGTCTATGCCTCTCTGCTCTCTTCCCCCGTGCCATCCTGCCATAAAGGGTTTGCTTTTCTAACATACCTCTAATTCTCTAGAAATATGTTACAAGATCCTGCCTGTAGTCAAGGGCACAAGAGTGCTGAAGGATGAGGAGCCGGTGGCAGAAATCACTGGGAGCTCCTTGTCACACAGTTCTCTCCCAGTGTCCTCCGAAGGTGTGGCCCTGTCCCAGAATACCTTTCCAGGAATGGCTGTGGCAGGAATTGTTGGCTTGGCTTCATAGATTCCTTTGAAGAATAAGAGATCCCTAATTTTATTTTTTGCCCTCCTAAGCAAACAACAGCCTCTCCTGTAGTGTAATTGTGCCCATGTCCCTCCTTGTCTTCAATTTTCTTATCCATTGATCCCTCTCTGATTCCACTCAATGGGGTTAGAGCCTCACAGATCCGCCCTCCCCTCAACATGTCCCAGAATCGGCTTCAAAGAGCCAGGAGCGTCCAGCTTAGAAGGCTATGAAGGCGGCGGGAAGCCTTGTGGGTAAGCGTGTTCTGCGGATTTTCCTTTTTGCACTGAAGGCAGACGGGCTGTGAAGTAAAGAGCAGCCCATGCATTCCCAATCTCCCAGGAAGTAGTTGGGAGTGCATGGGCACTTGTGGTTGGCCCAGTGGAGACTGAAGAGCATCTACTATCGGGAGACTCAGGGACGCCCGATGTGCCACCTGGGTCAGTGACCAGCTGTTCCACATCCCACTCCCAATGCCAACGGTCCCTTCCTCCTTGGCTCGTTTAATGACTCTGCTCTTGTTTCGCAATCAACTTATTGCCTGTGCAATCAGAATCCTATAAACAGTTCCCGCTATGTGTCTCCATTTTAAGGAGAGTTTACATTGGAAGGTCAGCTAAGCCTGTGTACCCTCTTTTTCCCCAGGAGGGACCACATACAGGTGAGTAAACAAGAGAATAGCATCACGAGTTCAAGGTGAGTTTTTAATTCCTGTATTCGTGAGCACACTCACCTGGGCACACGGGCATATTCCTGGAGGGCAGTGATAGCTAAATTTCAGGTTAGGGTATCGGAGGCTGTTGAGTACCAGCCTCGGTGGGAGCGCTGTGGATTCACAAGGGTTTTACAGAAATGGTGGTGACAATTCAAAAGGCAAATATCCCCAATGCCCTGCCATCTGGGTGTCCTCTGCTGGATAGTGTGGTCTCTGAGGGGTAACCCGGGGATTTTTGTCAACTGTCTTCTCACTGTGGAATTCTGGGGACCACAGCGGTCGGGAAGCTTCTGCTTACAAAGATGGGAGATGTGGCCCAGTGTCACATGGTGAGGTCCGGAAAGACATCGCCGTAGCCTCTAGACCCTGGAGGACACGGTCTATATCCTTAATGGACAGTTGGAGTATACTTCAGGAAGGAGCTTATACTTTTCAAAAGTCAAAACATGTGAGTATTTCAAGGACAGAAAGTGGACCTGTGTTTTCATCCACTTGATATTGTGTGACCAGTGGCCTTTGTCTAGAGGGTATTTCCAGATCTTGGTATCGTGTTCAGAGAATGGAAGAAGTACTCACAAATTTCAAAATATCAGGGGATTTTACTCAAAGATTGCAAGTACAGAATAGATGCATTTCAAGCAATCAAGAGGCCGCGAGTGAGTTTTCCTCAAGAGCATTGGGATAGGCTGTCTTGTCGGGGCCCAGCAGGGAAGAGGAGCTGGCTACTGAGGTGTGAGCCATGGCTGATTTCATTAACGGGCTTCCACAGTCTTTGATCACGGTACATTTTTCCCATGATGCATCAGATTTTAATTTTTCATACACTCGTAGGCATAATATTGGAAATAAGAAAAGTTCCCCTAAAAGTTCACTCAAAGAAACCAAGTTCCCTTTCTATGAATACATCCAAAACCAGTTCAGGCAGGTTTGGCCTCTTCTCCTTAGTTACAGGATATGTTTAAGATGGGTTTGCAGGAAAACTGCATCTTTTGGAGCATGGTCTACGTGCAACATGACGCATGTTGGGGATCCCAGGCTGCTGAATGCATTATTGGGAAGGGGGTATCTGTATTTCTCAGGTCACGTGGGCTTCTGTAGTATCGAGGTATCTCTGGACTGACCTGCCTCTCAAGACCAGCAAGTCTGAGAAGCCTCCATCACTCCTGGTTCTTATTTTTTTCTTCTCATTTTCTTTCCTTCTTTTTTAAAGGCAGATTCTCACGAGGTAGCCCAGGCCGCTTGGCCTTGCCCTCTCCATCCTCCTGCTTCAGCCTCCCGAGTGCTGGTTTTACAGGCAGCACCACCGTGTCTGGTGTAATTGCTAATCTTTCTTATTTGATTCCCTAAGAAAGGTAAGTAGGGAAGTTCAGTTCTTAACCACAGGGAGTTGCCAACTATGGAACTGTCAGGCAAGAGAGATTGCTGCGGAGGGAGTGCGGGTTTATCTACTCCCGAGCAGTTATTTCAAGAAGGTCAGCGTAGACAGGAGGGGGCTCTTCCCTGGGTTTGGTAACACAGATTCTTTAGGGACCTCTGCAAGCATAGATTGCCAGAGGGGTGTAGAATTTTAAATAGACAACCATCCTTCCGGACCTTTCCACAGATACTGGGATGTAGACACAGAATAACTTGAAAGTTGTTTGACCAGTGATTGAGGTTTGCCAGGTGAGACAGCTGAGCCGGGGTGGGGGTTGGGAGGTGGGGAGGAAGTGAAGGCCACGAATCCTAAACCAGGTCAGCAAGCCTGCTAAAACGCGAGGGAGGTGATGCGGAGTGCTTCCGACGGAGGTACAGTCACTGGGCTGAAGGTGCAGAGGTGGGAGGGTCATTGAGTGATAACACGAAATTGGTGAGCTGCCTTCGGGTTCTCAACGGGAAACATTCACAAGTTCTATAGGTCTGATAGTGAAAAAAAAAATTCATCCCAGGATCCTAACCATGGGAGTGGGTGACGGCGGGCGATTAAAGGAAACTCATTGGAGGGGGAGAGCCAAGTCCTGGAGGACTCGACGGAGCTGCCAGGATGACTTGGTTGGTGCTTGCTACACAAGCCTGAAGACCTGAGTCTGAATCCCCAGCACCCACGTAGATGACAGGTGTGTCCACCTAGAGCTGGGTGGACGGAGACAGGAGGATTTCCCCAGAGCTCTCTGGCCAGCCAGTCTAGTCAATTGGTGAGCTCTGGTCCCTGAGCTCAAAAAATAACGTAGAGACCTGTAAAAGAAGACCCGTGATGTTGACCTGTAAAAGAAGACCCGTGACGTTGACCTGTAAGAGAAGACCCGAGACGTTGACCTGTAAGAGAAGACCCAAGACATTGACCTGTAAAAGAAGACCCGAGACGTTGACCTTAAAAGAAGACCTGTGACGTTGACCTGTAAGAGAAGACCCGTGACATTGACCTGTAAAAGAAGACCCGTGACGTTGACCTGTAAAAGAAGACCCAAGACGTTGACCTGTAAAAGAAGACCCGTGACGTTGACCTGTAAAAGAAGACCCAAGACGTTGACCTGTAAAAGAAGACCCAAGACGTTGACCTGTAAGAGAAGACCCGAGACGTTGACCTGTAAAAGAAGACCCGTGGACGTTGACCTGTAAAAGAAGACCCAAGACGTTGACCTGTAAAAGAAGACCCGTGATGTTGACCTGTAAAAGAAGACCCGTGACGTTGACCTGTAAGAGAAGACCCGAGACGTTGACCTGTAAGAGAAGACCCGTGACGTTGACCTGGGCCTCGACCTGCACACAAACACATGTGCACCTGTACATACGTGTCACCCACAAACATATATGCGCTGTACACATGTAGGTACAAAAATTTTGAATATTAAAAATAATTTTTAAAATCCCAGAGCGTGGCGATATGACACATGGCTCAAGAGTTGTTTATCTCACAATCTGAGCAAAACGGATGGGAAAATCGGGCTATGCTAAAATTCAGTACCATTCAGGTATTTCACTATCGGTAGACACACACTCAAACCTGATTTATTATCAGACTGAAGACCAGTTTTAGGATTAAGCTGAAGCTTTTAAAGGAAAAAGGGTCATATTTCTGTTTAAAAAGGAAAAAAAGAAGACTAGCCCTTGACTATGGCATGATGACAGATTTTAAGATTTAACCTCAGAGTGTTTCTCAGGCTCCTCAGAAACCATGACAGATGGCTCAGAGCTGTTCAGTGGACAAAGGAATGTGTGGATCCGACAAACATCTTAGAGATAATCGTGAGATATTGAGCCTTTCGTCCCCAGAGAACAAGGACTAAAATTGCTGGAACTCAGTGTTCCTCTTAGTGACAACTAAGCATACTTTATAATATTAAATTTTCCTTTAAAAAATTAACCTCTCACTGAAAAAAAAATAGTTAATGTGGGTTTTAATTCCTTTGGAATTTATTTTTTTTTAGAAATTGTTTGACTTCTGAAATACCGTGTTTTTATTCTCATCCATTTTGGGTCTGCAGTTTCTTCCTGACTCTGGTGTTTTGATTCAAATCTGTAAAGATTCTGTTCCAGGACCGTTCCCTGTTAACTCATTGCTCTTCTGCTGAACCTCCTTCACAAGAGGCGACTCCTTACCACGTCAACTTCACCAGGCTGCTGGGCGCATTTTGTTTCGGCATCAGTGTTGAAACCTCTGATAAAGAGTCCAGTTGGTGACATCTGGAGCTTGCTTTGTGATGTCACCGCCGACACTAGAAATGAGATCGAGAAACCCAATTAATTTCTCATGGTGTATTTCAGATATTGCAAGAAAGAAGCCTTGGAAGGGTGCTAACAATCGCTCCTAGAGCTAAGAGCATCTTTCCTAGCATGTACTAACGATCTGTGTTCAACATCCATGCCACCAGCCTCACGGTGGATGTGCAGAGCAGGGGACACGCTTGCTAAGATGTCCCTTGTGATTAGAACTGTCAGGCCACAAATGAAGAACCACCTTATTAAACGGATCAGGCTGCTTCCCAGTTGACATGACTAATAACCAGTCAGCACGCCCTGGGTTCCTATGATGACGTGCCATGCACCCTGCTGAGCGCATTAGAAATAAGAGCTGTAGGACAGGAAGACACCATTATGGTCCCCATGAAGACATCGTTCACTGGTGATAGATTTGGCTTCAAGCATAGTCAAGTGGATTCCAAAAATCTGTGATCTTGGCTCTGTTATATGTGGAAGAAAATGAATTGCTTGGTCCCCTCCCAATATGTAGAAAGAGTTGTTTTGCATACTGAAACCGCTGGATTTATGCCAGATGATACATAATTGACTTTATTATTTATTAAGTTACCAGATATAATCAGGAATAGGAATCATGCCATATACACAGCACACATCCAATCCCATATGGGTCTGCTTGGTATCTAGCCAAAGGTAATGCAGAAATCAATCAATTATTGATTGGAAATGTGCTAAAGGCCTCAAAATTTCATAAAAAAAAAATCAAGTCAATAGCAAAGGTTAAAAAAAAAAAAGACTTTCCCATCATGTCGCAACAAGCCGTGGAAATTATAAGGAAGTGCTCTACTTGTTCTTCATATAATCAAACACCACTACCTTCTCAGGATAACCCAAAGGGTACACAAAGAAAAAAAACCACCTGGCAGATGGATGTGTTCCATTTTGTAGAATTTGGAAAACAAAAATATTAGGAGTACGTGTTGGTCTTACAGAGGACCACATGGCAGCTCACAACTGCCTACGACTCCAGTCCGGGGAATCCAGTTACCCATTTCACTTTCCTTTGTCCCTAGGCGCAGGCGTGGTACACAGTCATACATGTAGCCACTCATAAAGACACATAGAAACAAAGATACATCTTTAAGATGAAATAGATTCCAGAATGTCGTATCAGATCACTTATACCATTAATTTGCTCTTAGGTGAATAATAACAGCCACATTTCAAGGGCCGAATATTATTTAGAGTTCCATTGTAGTTGCTACGATAACATAGACTTCATTGTTGAAATAGGAGCGGCGGGCCGCTTCCCGCCACCCGGCTCCCGCACGGCTAGCTTTATACCCGAAATAACAACACACAAATGTATTCTTTTAAGCACTGTCTGGCCCATTAGTTCCAGCCTCTTATTGGCTAATTCTCATATCTTGCTTTAACCCATATTTAGTAATCTGTGTAGCACCATGATGGTGACTTACCCGAAAGATCTTAACCTGCGTCTGTCTCAGAGAGGAGAGTCATGGCGACTGCCCTCACTGCCTTCTTCCCAGCATCCTGTTCTGTTTTCTCTGCCTCCCTAATTTTCTGTCCTATCAAAGGGCCAAGGCAGTTTCTTTATTAACCAATAGACAGATGACCCTTCTCCATCACTTCATCTTCTCTCACACCATGTGTCAGCACACTGTGAACTTTGACCGGAGTTACCAATCTTTGTTAAAGGCCCAGATTCTCCTCCATGTTTTTGTTCCTTGTCATTGTCTGTAGGAGTTTGCCAGTGTGGTTCAAATCCCCTCAGTGTGAGTTCCCCCCAATCTCTACACTTTCTGTATACCAGGCTCTTCGTGGTGTTGACGCACAGACCGCAGATATCCCAGAGACCCTTACTGTGAGCACACAAAGCTGGAAACGGTTGTCATAATAATTCTAGGATTAGCACCGCTCTCGCAGAAGCTGCCAAAGCTGGTTTTATGGCATAGAAACTGCTTGTGCTTTAGTTCAAGGTTAGGGTATCTGCCGCATTTATATTGGCTGCCGCTGTGATCTACACTGTCTGAGCTGCAGCCAAAAAATAAAACCAGGAGGAAGCGTCACCAATTTTATGGGATGTCGGTCCTTGACAAAAGAAAAAAACGCCCAGAGAGCTGTCAGGCTACAGTGTGCATGGACTTGATACTAGGAATACTAACTGATTAGCTTCTCACGGAACCCCATTTTCACAAGAAAGCGTAACTGAGGAGGTGAATGATGCCTATGCAGACAGGGGGGTCTGCCAGGCATTTTCTTGGAAAGGAATGAAAGACTCTCACTAGACGGAAAGCAACTAGCACCGTTTCTGTATTTGAAGAAACAAGTGTGTCCTGCTTGCTGCTTGTCCTTTGTCAACGCGACACAGGTAGTGTTGTCTGGGAAGAGAGGACCACAGTTGAGAAAAAGCCTCCCTCCATAAGGCTGCTTTGTAGGCAGCCCTGTGGGTCATTTTCTTAATTAGTAATTGATATGGAGGGCCCAGCCCGTTGTGGGTGGGGCCATCCCTGGGCAGGTGGTCCTAGGGTCTAGAAGAAAGCAGTGTGAGGAAGTCATGGCTTGAAAGCCAGGAAGCAGACCCCTCTCGTGGTGGTCTCTGCCTCAGTTCCTGCCTCCATGTTTTTTGCCTTGAGTTCCCACATTGTGACTTCCTGTCACAATGATCTGTGATTGGGATGTGTAAGCGGAAGTAAACCCTTTCCTCCCCAGGTTGCTTTTGGTCATCAGTCTTTATTACAGCAATAGAAGCCTAATGGAGACAATGTGTGTATATACACAAGTGTGTATAGCACATCAGGCAAAGGTCAGAGGGCAGTCTCAGGTATCAGTCCTTGTCTGCTCTGTTGTCTAAGGTAGGAGGCTCTTGTTCAGGTCTGTGACTCCCAAGCTTCTGGGGATTCTTCTGTCTCCATCTCTGATCTCTCTGTGGATGTGCAGAGATTACAGGTATGCACTACTGCACTAGGCTTTACACTGGTTCCAGGCATCTGCCATCTTGTTCTCGCACCTGCGTGGCAAGTGCTCTACCCATTAAACCATCTCCCCAGCCTGATAATATGTTTAAATGAATGAATGAAGGGCTATCATTTCAAGATCTCTCAAATAACATAATAAACATCAACAGCTACAACCCATAAACAAATATTCTTCAGGGTCCTTGGTGATTTTTTTACATCAATGTCAAGCAATCCCGAGACCAAAAAGGTTGAGGTTGAGAGATTTATGTAAATCTTCCCTACTGTGTTTTCTTTCAGTCACTGGCCCTTGAGATAGTCTACTTCTGCCTTATTTTGTGGAATCATCGGTTGGTTTATTTAGTGCACTAACGTCTAATTGTGGTTATTGAAATGTACTGACTATACGAAGCACTCACCAGCCATGTGCCTTTCTGGTCGTAGAACTCTTCCATCAGCACAGGAAGTCTGGGGCTGTCGGGAGCATTGCATACATCTTGCTGTTATAGTCACTCATTGTGTTCTTAGAAGCCAAAGATTCTTCCAAAGTCCTCAAGGAAGAGGCCCTCTTTTACTTCGTTCGGGTATTTCTCAAGCTTTATTTGAACATAGTACTTTGTTTTCCACCCAGAACCCAATCTTCTTCTACGAAATGTACATTGAAAAATGTCATCTTACCTGTTCCAACACTGTTATCTTTCCTATTCAGAGCGGAGCAGTGTTACAGTCACATTCAGAATCTCTTTTGGATGTCACTGGATAGAAATAACAGTAAGTTATGGAAGCCTGTCTTCTTGATCTGAACTCTTCTATGTTGTTAGCTCCCAACTGCAATTTCCTTATTCTGCTATGTGTTCTCGTTCAAATTGCTTTTCTAGTTATTTCTGCCTTCTATCTATCTATCTATCTATCTATCTATCTATCTATCTATCTATCTATCATCTATCATCTATCTATCATCATTTATTTGTTTATCATAAGGTTAGATACTTGAATTTCCTACACAGAATCTTGAGAGACTGCCTTTGATGAGGGACCCCTATGACACTGAATAAACTCATCAAAAAGTCAGATACATAAACATTACTTTTTAAAGGTTATTTTCAGCTTCAGGATAGTTTTAGATTTAGGAACAAGTCACTAGAGTCGCAGGGAGTTCTTTAACCAACCACATCCAGTTTCTCCTGTTAGCAATCAATGCTGCGATTGGTCTGGGAGCTCTACTTTTATGACTTGGGGTGTAAAAACAACTACGTTCCTTTATTACTTTCTAAATTAAGATAACAATATCGACTGTGCTTTGCAAGACCATATATACTTCTACAGACCACCAGAGGAATCATTACTCCAGGCTTTTCTCAGTAAGGAGCCAAGGCCTTAAGTCAATCAATACACATGTGTATACACCTCTCCCAGAGGGTGAGCAGCTGGGCTGGCGTGATAAGCACCTGGACCGTGAACAGGCAGCACTGATTGGAGCCATTTGCTCCCAGCCAAGGCCACTGTGACCATTAACATTTATTGCCAATATAACAGAATCTACAGTTACCAATGAGACAAATCTTTGGGCGTGTCTGTGAGTTCATTAAGGTCAATAAGCCAACCCTAAATCTTGGTGGCACCATTCCATGGGGTTCTGGGTTCTGAATGAAATAAAAAGGAGAAAGCCCTGAGCACCAGCAGGAACCATCTCTCCACTTCACGACTGCATCCAAGCGGCTCCATCATGACTTTGCACCCACAAACTGTGAGCCAAAAGCAAACCCTTCCTTAAGTTTCTTTTGCTGGGTGTTTTGACACAGCAAGGGAAAAAAAAAAAGGAACTAATGCAGGCAGGGGTCCAGAGAAATCAAAATATAGAGGGAAGCTTCAAAGGGAAAAGTCGGTGACAAAACATGAGTAAGTCGGCAGAAGTCTGGAAAAACGTAAAAGAAAGGTAAAGAACTGTGTGGAGGAGTTAGCAGGACACTGATAAGGACATTGAACTGTTGTGGATGGGTTATGTATTCTTTATGAGAAATGACTTTATTGAAATCATATGAATATTGATTAATTTATATGCTGCTTTTCTTTCACAAGAGAAATTTATGAATATTTATATTTATGTTTATGAGTGCATACATATTCTTGAAAGAGTGCAGCGGATCTTCCCCAGTGGTTACTCCTGGGAGAGGACCAGGGCCTGGGGACAGGGAAGGGACGTGAAGGAGGGCTGTCCTTAGAGGACCAGGGCCTGGGGACAGGGAAGGGACGTGAAGGAGGGCTGTCCTTAGCTCTAAGTTTCTCCAGTGACTCAAGTTATTACACATCAAAATATAATTTTTAGAGCAAAAATGATATAAGCAAAACAAAATTGAGAAATACTGAAAAGCAAACATAAAGGATATTTATAACCCTGTCTCCACTCCATTAGAAGGGTGGCATGAATTATTTTTCCTCACTCCTCTATCTCTTCCGTTAAAGGTTTATTTATCTTCATTTGTATATGTATGGGTGTTTTGCCTGCATGTATGCCTGTACACCATCTGTGTAGACCAGAAAAGAGACTGGAGTTGGAGGCAGTTGTGAGCCACCCTGCGGGGTCTGGGAATCAAACCTGGGTCTCCTGGAAATGCAGCCGCTGCTTGTATCCACTGACCCATCTCTCCAGCCCCCGCCCTCTCTCACAAACAGGTCTAGGCATGTAAACGAGGTAGACAGTAATGTCGTTAGCTTGCTGACCGCCCATATCCTCTGAACCTGAGTTTAGAGACTCCTCCGAGGTTCACACGTTCTTTTATCTCCTTCTACCGTCGTGGAAACTTGCTTTGAGATGGGCCTGTGTCATCCGTGCGGGTCCCGGGGTAACCAGGAGACATGCAGCAACTTGCTGGCCGGAGATAGACAGGCAGTGTGAAAATGTAAAAAACTCTGGTTGGAAGCAGGGGATGATTTCAGGACACGGCATAATTCAGAGTGTCCCGACTGACAAATCCGATAAATACCTTCCCGCTTGTTTTAGTAAATGGGATCAAATTCTTGCGTCTCCCATTTTCCTTTGTTTCAGCAAATATAGATTTGAGACTTTTTTAAAAATACTTATGAATTTTCACTAAACACCCAAGAATAAAACAAAACAATATTGACAAAATGCAACTCTCTGCTCCTCCTCAAAGATTGTGTTTTAGGCTACCCCATCCTGAGCTCTTTGGCCACTTCCTTCCAGGATGATCAGATGTGATGATGTTTGCCAGAGTCCCATTCCTGGTCTCTACAGAGCTGCCCTCAGGTCTGTACTCCATTGCTCCAGTTTCTGCACACTGTCATAGAGATTGATCCCTGCTCCCCTCACCCCCACCCCCCACACCCTGTGCCACACTGACTGTGACCATGAGGCCAGAGCTGTTGCTCATCACCACTGCAGTCAGAATGAGGAGCATGGCGTCCCGGGACCTCACCGACTTGAGTATTGCATGACTGTGTGAATGCAAGCATGAATGCGGATTCATAGATGTGCGGATGAACGAGCCAGCAAATAATAGTAAGGGGACATTAGGATGTATTGTATTTCCCCTCTCTGCGATCTGAAAAGGAGTACTCTTCTGCCTCCAGTAATTTAAACTTTACACCTAAAGAAGTAGTTTGTCTGCAAAGTGTGGGCGCTTGTACAGTAGTAGAGTACTGATCACTTGCAATAAGCTACCATGGTTTGGGAATCGTCTGTGCTGTAAGGGATTCTCTGCCAAAAGGCAATACCTATCCTGAGGTGTGAAGAGGATAGGGATGTAATTCACTCTGGACTTTAGAGAGAGGGCTTTTGCAAAATGATAACATTAGATAATTGCTACCAAGGCAAAGGCTTCCAGATTGAATATGGATGGCCTTAAAAATGAAGGGGAAGGTGTGTGTGTGTGGGGGGGGGGGGGAATCAGTTCAAAGCCAGCCAAGATACATAGTGAGTTCCAGCTCAGTGTTTTGACAACTTTTCTATTGCTGTGAGAAAACACCATGACCAAGACAACTTATGAA
Organism: Microtus obscurus; assembly: GCA_963919715.1. NCBI lineage: Eukaryota > Metazoa > Chordata > Mammalia > Rodentia > Cricetidae > Microtus > Microtus obscurus. The sequence continues at coordinate 3,907,822 of CAWTZC010000381.1, forward strand.
AGAAAGCATTTCATTTGAAGTTTATGGTTCCAGAGGGTGAGAGCCCGTGACCATCATGGTAGGAAGCATTGTAGCAGGCAGGCAGGCAGGCAGGCAGGCAGGCACGGTACTGGAGCAGTAGCCAAGAGCTCACATCTTGACATATAACCGTGAGGCAGAGAGAGCTCACTGAAATGTCATGGGTTTTTGAAACCTCAGAGCATACTCCCAGTGACAAAGCTCCTCCAATGAAGCCACACCCCCTAATCCTTCCCGAACAGTTCCTTCCACTGGAACCAAGTGTTCAAACAAACGAGCCTATGGGGGCCATTCTCAATCAATCCACCGCCTTCTGCTTGCTGGCCTCGATAGTCTTGTAGCCATATCAGGATGCAAAATGCATATATTCCAACTTCAGAAGTCTCCGTAGTCTTATACAGGTTTAACACTGTCTCAAAAGTCTCTTCTGAGACTCAAGATCATCTCTTCACTGGAACCCTGTGTAAAACCAAGCCCAAAAAGCAGATTACATATGGTGGCACAGAAGATGCATTACCATTTCATACTGGGGCATGCTGGGGAATGCTGGACCAAAGCTAGCCCAATACTCAGCAGGGCCGACTCTACATCCTTGTTGCCGGATATTTGATCACACCGTGAGCTCTGAGATTGCATTATTTACTAGAAAAATCTGTTTCTAGTTGTGGTGTGACTCAGCCCTAGCACACACCTTTAATCCAAGAGCTTTCTGCTTACTGTGAACAGGATTAAATACGGTCAACCATGGGTCAAGGGGCGGAGCCAGAAACCAGAAGACAGGAAATGAACAAGAATGAGAAAGAGTCAAGAGGCTGGCTAGAGAGACTCACAGGAAGTAGAAGGGAGGGACATTCAGTTGGAGGCTCTCTGGTTGAGATGGAGAAAGAGAATCCTGTAGAAAGCACGGAACTCCTGTTCACTGGTGCAAGCATTCTGGAAGTGGTTTTTGGAATATTTATTACACTTATCTAGATAGCATCTAGCAAGGCAATTCGATTTCTAAGGCTTGATCTCCCAGAATGTGTACATAATGCATCTATATAAGTGTAAATAGATATTAGTTGCAGTAAAACCTCTACTAAAACTTGGAAATAACCCAAATGTCCATCAATGGGGAATTCAATGAATAAATATTGTTAGATGCATTTAATGAGATTATGATATCGGATTTTTTTAAAAAAAAAATCAAACCTCTTGTTGACCGGCATGCAAAGATAATAATTTAAATTATTTAGCGATGGAAGCCAAGTTACAGAACAGAGTATATACCATCAATCTCCATTCTAGGAAAAAGCTATAGGTGTAATGGGAAGACAAGAATATACTGCAAGTATAACAGCGGCTATGTCTGCATCTTTGAGGACTGGAGGGCAAATGGGAGCATTTTCAAGCAAAAGGAACAGTCAGTGGCTGCTGTCTGGAGCATTTAGCTGTTCTTCCATTTGAGAAACCCATCATAAATGTAAATGTATCCTTTGACGGAATCCAAATGACATAAGAGGTAGGTCGAACAGAAAACCAGGGGTTTCCAAATTCCAGCTACTTGCTCTCCATGCCAGTCACAAATACCTGGCATCGTAGGGGATATTAAAGACATGGTAGGCTGTGTTGGGTTATTTTGCAATAGAGAAGAGACGGTGCAATGGCATGCATTGTTCTTCGACTCTGCAGGCCACCTGGGATCCTCAGGCTGCAAAGTCGACTTAGGGCTGGTCAGAAAGTCCTTTAGTTTGTTGTGGCTTCCCTGGAGCCACCCCTTGGTAAATGTTTCTATTTGGGCTGGTGATTCCATTCGTGAGTTGGATTTGTTTCATTTCTTTGATCCTCGAAGAAGCTCTTGGCTACACAAACTCTGAACCTTGCAGGGCTATGCCGGGGATGAATCCTTTTCCTGCCCACATTTTATGCTATGCCTGGAATCCTCCGGCTCTTTCAACATCACTAAGAAGTAATCGCTGCTTATGATTCAGCTCCGCACCCCACCTTACATGACGCCAAGGTCTCCGTTGTTTGTTCATTTGTATTTACCTTCAGATAGAAAATCAGTCTACGCTGGCATCTGACCACATCACTGCCGAGCAGAAGCAAAGTTCACTGGATTATTGTTGTGTGCCTTGTTGCCATGGTTCCCAGCGGAATCATCAAGTGCCTTTATTTTTTTTTTTCTTTTGAAGACAATGTTGTTATTTTAATTGTATGTGTTTGTGTGCGAGAGAGCGGTACATGCATGCTCAGGAAGGCAGATGCCCAGAGGTCAGGGGTATCGGATCTTCCTGGAGCTATAGGTAGGGGCAGTTGTGAATTACCTGACTTGCATGCTAAGAACTAGCTCAGGTCCTCTGCAAGAGCAATGGGTCCTCTTAACTGTCGAGTTACCTCTTCTGCCTAAGCAGCTGCATTCTGTATGCCAGGTTAGGGCTAAGCCATTGAAACACACTGCTTCATACTGCAGACTCTTTCTCCTGCAGAGCCGATTCTCCTTCCATGCGTGATTCTAGACACCCAGTGAGAGCTTTTGTTGACCTGCCTGGGTGCTTTCGAAAAGGGTTGATAGATTGGTTTTAAGCTTCTACAGTTATAGAAGATTTTTTTTTTTTTTGGTTTTTCGAGACAGGGTTTCTCTATGGCTTTTGGAGCCTGTCCTGGAACTAGCTCTGTAGACCAGGCTGGTCTCGAACTCACAGAGATCCGCCTGCCTCTGCCTCCCGAGTGCTGGGATTAAAGGCGTGCGCCACCACCGCCCAGCTTAGAAGATTTTTATATATTTATGAGGAAACATTGATTTAGGCAGAGATGTCAAAGAGTAACACAGAGGTGTGTGTGTGTGTGTGTGTGAGAGAGAGAGAGAGAGAGAGAGAGAGAGAGAGAGAGAGAGAGAGAGAGATTCTCCCTACCACACGGAATCCAGCAGTGTCCATAGCAACGCTGGGAAATAATTCTCCTAGCACCTTCTTAAGCCAGTGTTTCACTGTGGATCTCTGTCACAGAGGTAGTCGTAAAACTTCCTTCCGGTCACTGCTTGTGAGCAGTGAATGCTAACAAGTAACATGAACAAGGAAACATTTTACGGCTGTCCCAAGAAGGCAAGGCCATGGTTTCTGCAGCTCTCTGCTGTATCCCTTCACGTAGTAGCTGATAGATACTCAAGACACGCTAATCTAGTAGGTGAATAGCTCCGTGTCAGGACACATATGAGAGGCAGCATTGTGGATTTGGGCAAAGACGTGTTCAGGAATTCACAGAAACAACAGGATCATTTTTTAGAGCAAAAGCATCCTCCTATTCAGAGGCAGCAGAATTTGGGTCTATTGCAAATTATGTGTAGGTAATATATGATTAATTTGTTTTGGCTAGTGAAGATAGTTGACAGTTGGGTTAGAAGTCTTTGTAACCCACAGTTAGTAAATTAATTTACTGACGAGGTCGTCATAAGCTTGTCTGTTTCTTTGCTATTTATCTCCTATGAACGGCCCTGCATCCGGGTGCTGTTAGATTTCTCTACGGCGCCAGGATCTGTAACTCAAACAGAAACAATCATGTTTTCATGGCAGTGAGTGTGCTTCAGGGAGAGATGGTCAGTGGACACAGAATGGTTTACTGGACACTCTTGCTTTCTTGCGGAATTAGTTCCAACTGAAGCCAAACCTGGGGCGTTAATGACAACATGGCTTGCACGCCGGAATCTGTGTAGTTGCCAAAGTCATCAACCGTAGCAGCTCCCGATTGTTTGTGGACCCCGTTGATCACGCAGCTTGAAGCTAGCATTTACATTTTTTGGTTTCTAGCTGAGTCCTTGACGGAGGGGTGGGATGGCAGGAAAGAGGGGGCAAATCTGTGTGGCTTTTGAGATCAGGCAGTCAGTTCGACAGCTGGGCTTATATAACCTTTAACTTCTAATTAGAAATTTTCAAAGTACCTGGCTCCCCCTAGGACACCAATTTGCGGGAGAAATCTGCTTTCAGCTCCCCTGTGAGAAGTCAATGTGAAGGTTTAGCCAACAAAAACAACAAAGCTCCGCTTTCTGAAGCAAGCTAGCCTCCACTGTTGACCCATTTTGAGGTTAATGTCCTAGCCTGACTTAAATTCAAACTCACGTGTCTCGATTAATATACACTGTATACAGTTACCCCCATTCTCTCTCAAACAAGCCCAACCCTTACCAGCCCCAGGACAGAAGGTGGTCATAGAGGAGGTGGTTCTTTCTTCACTGACACCAGCGGATGCTTTTGTCATTTTTGCATTGCTGTGGAAATGCCTGCCACAAACAATTTAAAAGGGAAAGATGTATTTGGGGCTCCTGGTTTCAGGTTTCCAGCTTGTGAAAACCTCCGTTTCCCACTGGTTCTGTTGCCCTTATGTTTGTGACAGAGCCAAAACGTCATGACGGAAGAACATGGCCAAGGAAAGTTGCTCAACTCACGGAAGCCAGGGAGTAAAAAGTAAAAAGTAAAAAGAAGCTAGAGACAAGGCACATTCTTCAGCTCCGAGGCCACGCCGCCGCCTCCACTAAGGTCCTACCTGCAGTCCTCCCAGTAGCCTATTCAAGCTTCAAATCCATCAATGGTTTAAAACAATGTCCTTGTCAGAGTCCTCACACAAACATGGGAGGTGTGCTTTACAAATCTTCCGCTTAACTTTCAGTTCTGGTAAGTCGGCAAGATAGCTCAGCATAGGATAATTTATTAGCATCTGTGTTCAGACACATGCTTTAAAAACACTTTAACTTTCCTTATCCCTTCACCCAGCTGCTTGTTGTATTCTCAGGCCCAGCTGGGTGGCCCTGAGTAGTGAGGGACTAGGAATCCTAGCCTGCAGGTTCTTTTTCGGGATCATTCTTTCCTTCAGGGAGTTGTAGGGAAGACCAGAAGCCAGGCCCCATGGTGAGTGTGGGGTGCTCCGAGCAGGTCTGCTGTGCTGTCATTTCTGCTGGGACTTAGATGGACCCTGAGCCAGACTGTGGTTCTGTTGGTCCTTGTGATGACCTGGGTGGCAGTGGCCCTTATACTCTGATTCTCACTGTGTGGGATTTTCTGGGGAGGGAGAGACTCTCCAACCTTGACTTAGAGGACATGATGCTTATAACATCACTGTCCAGTGTGCTCACACAGGTATTGCTGTCGTGCACAGTGGGAAAACGAATTGGAAATAGAGAGGGTCTAGAGGTTCTGAATATTGCATTCCACTTGGAGGTTTGTGTTATAAATGTTAGGAACTGGTCAAAAGAGGTGATGTGGACCATCCTTTAGCAATCCTTGATTAGAATGGTTTTAACTTTCTGCTACCATCAGCCGCCATGGCGTGACTCCGTGATTCGGTTCAGTCCCAGGGCACAAAGGGTGTTTCTGACCTGCAGAGACTTCTCAGGCATCCATGGTGTTGTACAACAGATAGAGCAGATCCACATCTTTTGCCATAATTGATGTGGCTGGAAGCAGATTTTTAAATCATTCTTCTGTGTGGTTTTGGGACTAGGCATCAGTGTGGCTTGGTTTACCTGACCACAAGGAGCCATAGGGGCTGCCCAGCCGTAACAAGATATCACCTCCATTTGCAGAGAGAGCTTCCGTCTTTGGAAGAAAGCTGAAGGGTCAGAATCATAACCATTTAGGGGTCAGTCTGAGTTAATTTTGTGGAAGTTGTAAATTGTGTTTATTTAATTCCTATACACATAGGCTCATAGGGAGCTGGGTAACGTGGGTCAAGAGCACCCTTTTCCTGGCTGAGTTTCCTTTGGTCTTTTGGTTAAAAGTTGGCTATAATTTCCTGCCTTTGTTCTTGGCCTTTTCTCCCCATCCCCTTTATTCTTTCACAAATATTGTATGCATGCTTGATTGTTTTAGCTTTGCAGTATGTATAGAACTCATATTGTGTCGCTATATGTACCATGTTTTCATAAAACCATTGAGTGTTATGCATATTTCCACTGTGATTGTCGGTTTGTCAACCGTTTCCTGTTATAAATTGTTGGGCACTGTCATTGAGTTGCATTCACTTTATGGTGCAAATTTACCATACACAGCACCTGATATTGATGCATTGTAATCAGAGGATCATTTACTTCTGCATTTATTCAGGTTTTGATGTTCTTGCTGTTAATCTGTGAAAGACTTGGTTTATTGGCTAAAATGTTGTCTTGGCAGGTGGTTCAGCACGGATTCTCTTGGGGATGACCTGACTTTAGATACCAACACTTAAGTTTGAGATCCAGTTGATCTGACATCCTCTATTGGTGCATTCTGATTTTTTTTAAATATCAGTGATCTTGAATTTTGTCTTAGAAAGCTTTTATTTCCTCACTCTGATGAAGGCTTACAGAGAACCATCTATCATAGGAAACAAAATGGTGTCTAAGTGATCCTAACAGAGATCATTTTCTTTATCATAAGAGAATGAGATCCTTTTAGTAGTTGAAAATGTTTTTACAAAGTTAAGTCATCAGAAGGCTTCAAATGAATCTTTCCCACTTTGGTGAAAAAAACCTCCTTTCTCAACCAGTTTTCTACGGTTGGCAAAGGAGAGAACTAAGCGCCCTGGATGAGTGGTGGGCGGTGATTCTTGGAATTTGATTTTGATTAGAATCTTGCAGTTCATGTTTGACAGAACATAATATATATATTTGTTGGTCTGTCTTTGTGTATTTAGTCACTTTTCCTATTCCATGTTGTTGATTTTATTGATTGTAATCTAATTACATGATTCATTTTCTGGAAAGTGAAGAACCCTTCACCAGTTTTGTATTCATAAATATTTTGTTACGATTTTCTTCAAAAAAAAATAAAAATGCTTTAACTTTGTAATTATTTTAACATCCAATAAGGCAAAGATAAAATTAAATTCCGTTGAACTGGGGTCGTGATAAACTAGTTGAACATCTTCATCTCTAAATGGTTTTGTTTGGCTATGCAATTTATATTCCATTTGACAAACCATCTACAACCTACCTTAGAAATGCAGATTTCTATCAACCATTGTTTCTCCTATCTGATTTTGGTTCATATGATGCTATTGACTTTTTATATTAATTTTACAGCCTATTTCATTACCATGTTCTTATTTTTTATTAGTGTGTCCAGTTTTTGTTTACCAATTATATAATCATGTTATCTGAAAGGATAGGTTTCTTCTTCTTCTTCTTCCATCTTTAGTAAAGATACAGCTGTGTTAGCGCCTGCTCTGGTTTCCAGTGTTACATAGTGATTGACAGGTGGTCACCTATGTCTTCCTACTGTTAGCAATGTTTGCTCGTTAACTGAGAAGCTACCATTTGGGTTGAAGTCTGTCTGTCTGTCTGTCTGTCTGTATGTCTCTCTCTCTCTCCTTTTCTTTCTTCTTTTACATAAAAGGGTGTTTGTTGAGTTTCGTCAAATGCCTGTTCTGCATTTGTGGAAGTAATTTCCTGATTTTTTTTTCTCTTTGGTTTTATTAATACAGCCATTTTCATAACTGATACTCGGCTGTGGAAACATTCATATTCTTGGATTATGCTTTGCAATACTGTGCTGTTTCCCAATGTGGGCTTGGTTCTCTTTGCTAATATTCATAGTTTATTGGTCTGCGGTTTCTTTATCACAATAATTTGTGAGTGTGTGTGCAAGTTCCTTATTTGTATCTCTGAGAATATTCTTCACAGATAGCAGATTTCCCCCCAGAAGACTGTCTGACCCCTCTCCAAGAATATACCTGGCTATAACATATTAGTTCAATTAAGTGAGAGAGAAAGAAACATTTGACTTAATTATATGATGGCTGCTATTTCTGGGGTAAGTTGATTATAAATATTATTTCTTTGGTTTATGTCATCAAAATATTATTCACAGGTCATGATGGTTAGTTGATCTTGAAACATTGTATGAAAGAAATATGCTTCTTTTAAGTAAGGAAAAATTAATCATGAAAAAACACTTTCCATTGTATTAATTTACAAAAACTATCACTGTATGTCATCAAACCAACTGTGAGCCTTTTTCAATTGTCTATAAGTTAAAGACATTTATGAATGCTTAGCCGTTGTTGCCATCCCTGATATCAAAATGTTGAGCCAAAATTATCTCAGGGCCTGTACCTCGAGACCTGTAGGACAGAGAAAAGCCTGGCTCGAGTTTGAAGGATAGTCTCAAAGCTACCGAATGAGGATGAGACAGCAAAATCTAGGTAGAAATCTAGGTAGACGCCCCTCCAGCCAGAGGGAGGGCTTGGCTGTCTCTCATTGGCTGGTGGTACCCCCACATCACACTATGCCACTTAACCTATATAAGCTGACGCTCACAGTAGCAAACTGAGTTCCTGCTTTGACTTGACTCCCTATCGTGTTGTGGGGCTGCAGAACGGGGGCGGGTGGATAGCGCACTCACCTTTCCCTGGTGGATAAAGCTAAGGAGACCTGCCATCAAAATCCAAGCCCCATTGAATGATATATCTCCAATACCTAGAGGCCTTAAAGAGCCACTGCGGCCCAGGGGCCCACTCCCAGTTGTTGGGTGGCTTGTGTGGTACACAGTTACCCTCCCAAAATTAACACCAAACCATCCACCAACAAAGTGAGACAATTTATCTCTCTTTTCTAGGAATTAGCTTGTGGATTCTACTAAGAAAGATTGGGGAAATGGGAAGATGGGCTCTGTTGGGATTCTAGAGTCAAACAAGTAGGAGAAAATCAGGCTTCCCCAAAATTTGAAACACAAATTACTGCAGAAGCAACGTAATCAGCCGTACTGGGCTTCACATCGCTGCTTGCGCTGCATTTGATGCTTAATTAAAAGTTAACGAGTTACCTTAAACTAGGAGCAGATTTGCCACGCAGTCTGACTCGCAAGCTGACTGTGCTCCAAATGTTCGTCTGTAGACCGAGAATTTCACACTCATCCAATCAGGAAGAAAGGGCATGTGATAGATATAAAGTACAGCTCTGATTATATGTAATCACAAAAATAGCTCTCGAAAGTAATCGGCAGGGCAGGAGAGACACTTTCATTGCACCAGCCTGTGCCAAGTGCGTGTGATATTTATTCTCCCTGGAAGGTTTGTTTTATTTTAAAATGTTAACAGTAACAGCTGAATGTACATTTGGAGCATTTCCCTGGTGTCAAACCGAATATATATTGTTTCTTACACTCTGGCCTCTTTCCCTCTCCTGCTATTGAACTTGAATCTGTCTGGTTATGGTGACAATACATGTCAAATGTTGTCCATCACTTTCTGACTTATATGCACAAATCCCCCTAACCCCTTCCCTATTCCCCCATCCCCTCACTTCCCCACCCCTGTAAAGACAACTGTACCTCAGGAAGTAGCCTGTTTTAACTACAGATGGATTCCTTTCTCAGGAGCGTTTATTCCTTACCGTCTGGTTGACTCTGTTTTCCCAGGTAGAGGGATGTTGGTTAGGGTAAGTCTCTTGACTTTTTATCCAGCTGCTCAGCAGGCCGAGTGCTGCCAAGCTTCCAAGATCAGGCAAGGCTGGGCAAGTCAGGGTGGCTTTGCTGTAGCTATCCTTGGCTTCTCTGGAGAGACTTCTCTGACTGTGAGAATGGGCTGAGCAAGCCATGAAAAGCAAGCCAAGAAGCAACACCCCTCACTCCTCGACAGTCTCTCTAGCAGCTCCTGCCTTCCGCTTCCTGTCCTGACTTCCTCTGATGATAAACTATGATGCGAAAGAGTAAGGGGAATAAACCCTGTCCAGCCCAGCTTGCTTTTGTTCATGGCGTTCCTTCACGGCAACAGTGACCCTAAGTCAGAATCCAAGTGTGACGTCTAATCTGGGCAGGGCAAGTCAGAGAAGGCTCCTTCAAGATGTAAGCCTGGGAAACATCTTCAAAAAAACGAACAGAAGGGACCGGAGAGATGACTCAGAGTTGAGAGCGCTAGGTGCTCTTCCCGAGGACCTGGGTCCAATACTCAGAACCTACACGGCAGCTCACACATTTGTAACTCCAATCCCAGGGGGGTCTGCGTCAAACAAAACACTTATATACACAATAATAATAATAATAATAATAATAATAAATTTAAAGTCTTACTCTCAGCCAGGCAGTGGTAGCACACACTTTTAATCTCGGCACTCAGGAGGCAGAGGCAGGGGATTGATTCTCCGTGAGTTCGAGGCCAGCCTGGTCTACAGAGCAAGTTTCTGGACAGGCTCCAAAGCTGCGCAGAGTAATCCTGTCTCCAAAAAAAAAAAAAAAAAAAAAAAAAAAAAAAGAGCAGAAAAATAACTAAATACATTTGTGAGATAATTTTAGCACTTTCTCATTGTTGCTTTTGTCTGTCGTCAGAATCCACTTCTTGTGCGCGGCAGGCACAAAACCATTTCCGCCTGTGAGCGTCTTTGGAAACCTTGCGTCCAGCCCAACTGTGGCCCAAAAGTGACAAATGAATTAACACACCAACGACCAACGCACAGCCGGAAAGTGCAGTGCCTTGTTCCTCTGCGGAACCTGTAGGCATTTCTGAGAAAGTGCAGTGTCTTGTTCCTCTGCGGAACCTGGTAGGCATTTCTGAGAAAGTGCAGTGTCTTGTTCCTCTGCGGAACCTGTAGGCATTTCTGAGAAAGTGCAGTGTCTTGTTCCTCTGCGGAACCTGTAGGCATTTCTGAGAAAGTGCAGTGTCTTGTTCCTCTGCGGAACCTGTAGGCATTTCTGAGAAAGTGCAGTGTCTTGTTCCTCTGCGGAACCTGTAGGCATTTCTGAGAAAGTGCAGTGTCTTGTTCCTCTGCGGAACCTGTAGGCATTTCTGAGTGCTTCTTGGAGGTTCCAGAGGGGTTGAGCTCCTACCACCCAAAACAGAGACATCTGGAACAACAGCTGACATTATCAGTCTACATCAGTCTCTTTTCCTCCCTGTCTTACAGTGCTACAGGCAGCTAGAGAATATTCTAGCGGCTCCCTAATCTCCTCCATGTACTCTATGTTCAAGAGAACCTGAACAAAAACACCAGGAGGTTGCTTGTTCGTTCCCGACTACTCAGCACCGAAATAATCACACTATATTAATTAAATTACTGCTTGGCCCATTAGCTCTAGCTTCTTATTGGCTAACTCTTACTAATTATTAATTTACTAATAATGTGGCTGTGGCTTACCAGGTAAAATTCCGTCTGGCTCCAGTGGGGCTACATGGCTTCTCTCTGCCTCTGCCTCCTTTCTCCCAGCATTCAGTTTCGTTTTCCCTGCCTACCTCTATTCCCTGCGAAGGCCCAAGACAATTTCTATATTAACCAATGGTATTCAGAGCATATAGGGGGGAATCCCACATCACCAGGCATCCTGAAATAAAGAGGAATGGGTCCTCTGAATGGGACGTGAATGCTATTACAAACGTGAACCTGTACATCAATCGTACCAGCTGGAAGTGTCTCAATCATTTCCAATCTCCGTTGACTTTTTGCTTCCTATGTGATTTACAGAATAAAATGAGCAACCTTGTGTTATCGCTCAAGCTTAGAAACTGAGCAAAACCATGGCTTGCAAAACTCATTCTGTGTCCAGCCGCTTCCATCCTCTTAGGTGCATTTTGTGTTGCTTGCTTTATTATAGCAAAGCACTATAGAATAGTAGCATAATTATGTCTCTCTAAATGTTCTGTAGTTTCGTATTTTTCTCTTTTTCTTCATGGCATAGGTAGTTTCAGTTCTCAGCTTGACATGCGGGAAGAGGTGTGGGAGACACACAGGAAGAGTGAGAAGCTGCCCCCGTGAGTTTGGCCTGTGTCCGTGTGTCGGGCATTTCTTGATTGCTAGTTGAGGCAGGAGAGCCGAGCGCAGGTTGGGCCGTGTCGTCCTTGGGCAGGTGGGCTTAGGAAGGTAATGGAAGGTGGCTAAGCCCAAGCCTGGGAACAAGCCAGTAAGCAGTGTTTCCACCGTGGTTTCTGCTTCATGCTCCTGCCTTGAGTTCCTACCTGAATTTCTGCCTGGGCTTCCCTTGGTAAACTGTAACCTGGCTTTGGTCAGTGCTTATGACAGCAACCAAAAGCAAACTTGAACACTGAGCACCGGAGGTCTGATTTCTCTACGGTAGTTTGTTTTCACCGCAGCCTAGTGTAGGAACGTAAGACTCTAGCCATTGTATTTTTGAGGGACACAGAGGCTGCTGATGTCCGTTACTTTGCAGTTATAGAAGATGCTATGAGCATCTTTGTTTATCTTGTCGATAGCATGTACAAAAGCTGCACTGCATGGGAATGCTGGGTTACCTGTGTGCGTGATCAGCTGTGACATGTGCTACCAAGCCACTGCACCGACTACCAGCCCCACTGAAACTGTGGACCATTCCCATTTTTCTATGTCGTCTTTGATATTTAGCATTATCTGATTCCTTGTTTTGCTAGCATGGGGGAGGTTTAATTTTGTTCCATCGCCATTTTGTTCCCCTTTTCCCTGATGACTGAACAAATTTATTTAAAAATTTACTCAGTTTGTGCTTTTATTTTTGTGACATTGAGGGCTTTGTTATCCGCAAGCATTGTTTCCCTTTTATTTGGATTTTTGTTCTTTCAACAAAATTGCTCTTCCCACGCAGAGCTTCTGTATCTGCTGCCAATACTTTTTGCTAGGCACTTAGTCGTCTTGGTATGGGAAACAAAGCCTTAAAGATTTTTTTCTACTTGTTTTTATTAATTGGAAATGTGATTCAACTTTTACATATGAATTTTTGGAACCAGCAATTTTTTTTAAAAAATTCTAAGTCCAAAAGTTTGTCTAGAGATCTACACAGGAAACTGCGTTGTCCGCTCTTTCTTCTGATTGCTTTTGTTTCTGCTTATCTTCTGCTTTGAATCTTCTCTCACTGGCTCCTATCTCTGCTTAGCATTGTGAGCAACTATGCAGTAAATGCCATGATAGCGTTTGCATCTTGTTTCTGTCTTCAAGAGACTTCCCATCAACGGGGTGTTTTGCGAGACATGGTTTGTAGAAGCATATAGATGATTAAGCCAGTTCCTCATAGGCAGAGTTTACAAAGAATTTCCAGAATAGGAAATTAGATTTTATTTAAAATTGTTTTCCATATACCTATACAATTATATGCTCCCCTAAACTGTTGGGATAGTGTATATATTCTATATATTCATAATGTTAAAACAATAATAGTATAGATTTCCCCTGACCTATTAGGGCAGAACATATATTTGTAATATTAAACCAACCTTGTGTTTCAGAGAAAAGGGCTTAAATAGTTAAAACATTGGTAGACTTCATTGTTTAGAATTTTCCCATTCATATTTATGGATGCGGATTATTTTTCATTTTGTGCTTGATTTATTTTTATCTGGGTATTTCAATCTCACAGTGGGCATTTCAGTGGCCTTATTCTCTGGAAATATATAACTATTGAACTTATGATCCTTAAATTGTCTTATTATTCTTTGCCTGCTTAGTCTGTTATCTATCAGAATAATTACAATTCTTTGGTGAGCATTGGATTTTTCCTCTCACTGAGATTAGTGTGCTTCACGTTGTCAGTGAATATGGAACCTGCATGTTTATTCTGTCCTGTTATATTGTGTGTGTGTGTGTGTGTGTTTTTTATTTATTGCACTTGAATGCTAAAATATACCGAAAAGGTTTTCTGGGAACAACGTTCTTCTTTTTGGGGGGATAGCTTTTAAATTTTGCTTGACTTTTATTAGGATGGCTGAGCTTTCCTCTTCCTTCTTGAGAATATTTATTTCTATCTATTTCATTTATTTTTCAAGTTTTAGCTATAAAATATTTCACTAGCATGAACATTTTGAGAGCATGTTAGGGAATGTATGTTTTTTTTTTGAATCAGCTTTAGCTTTTTAAAGTTGCCTTTTTTATTTTGACTACTTTAAAATGAAAACCTGCATTTATTCATTTAGTTATTTATCTGGAGGGGGCAGCAGTCATAGTTCTCTGGTGGAAGACAGAGGACGATTCATGAAGAATTCGTTCTTTCCTCCCACGATGTGTGTCCCAGGAGTTGGATTCAGACACCAGGCTTGGTGGCAAGCACCTTTACTTACTGAGCCGACTTGCTGGTCTCATACATGAATTTTTAAAAACAGCTTTATTGATATATTTTGACAGGTGACAGACTGCACAGTTTTAAGTTATATAACTCGGTAAATTTTGGCATAAGTATATACCCATAAGACCACCAGCACAATCAAGGCAGCAAATATAACCAACTCTCGCCAGGTTTTTCTCATGTTCCCTAGCAGGCCACTTAAGAATGCCCTGGTGAACTGTGGGTTTCCATCTTGGCTGGTGGGATCGCTAGTTCTGTCACTTTGTAAACTTGGGGGCATGGCCGATATCCCTTTTCTGCCCTTGGGTCGTTTCTTCACACCATATTCTAGGCGCTCTGTGTAGCTCTGTGGGTTCTGTGCTCTGCTGTGCAAACTCCAGCCAGTTGGTGTGCTTGGATCCCCAGCTCTGTATCCTCAGGGAGAAACAAACAGTTTCTCTGCAAGACGAAAGAACCCGCTGGACTCTGCCTTGTTCCTCATCCCTCAGCCAAGAGCTGCAAACACCTAAGATGAGGAAGCTTGAGGCACTCATGAGTTAGTTTTCCACTTCTGAGGAGTCACTGTTGTTCATTCTGATGTCTGATGTCTTGCAAATTATTATTTCATCTATGTTTGTCTGTAAATGAATGTATTAGTTACTCTGGGCTTGTCTCATTAATCGTTTCAAGGGACCACTATTTGATTGACCTTTCCTATTATATATTTTTGGTTCTACTAATTCATTCTCCCTATTTTTGCATTATTTATTATTAATTTCATTTTCCAGTAATATAACACCTTCATTCTCCTCTGTAAGCATTTAAGAAAATAAAAATAAGCTTATCTCTTGGTAACCCTTGAGCTACAGTCAATTAGGTTGTTTTCCATTGTAGATGTTTTAGTAATTTTGAAATTATATCCTCTTTTCTTTGATCCACAAATTTCTAGAAGTATTTAATATCTAAGTACATGTCCTAGCTTTTATTATTAATCTCTAACTTGGACTCAGAGAAAATCATCCTGAAGATACTGTTGTTGGCTAATCAGCCACACACATGCATTGGAAGCTTACAGTCTGTAATTTGTAGTAAAAAACGTGCTCCTCATGGGACAATCGCTGCAATCAGAATAACAAAGGGACTCATCACCCTCTGACTTCTCACGCCTTTTAACCTCTCTGCCCAATATTTCATCCACTCAGAGGATTGGCTCATGTAGATAACTGTTCAGATAATGCTATCTGGTAGTAACTGAAAAACTCAGACTCGAAATATATCAGATATGAGAGCAATTTTGTAACTCGCTTAACAAAGAATCTTGAGGGAGATGACTTCAGTTCCTCCAAGACACTACTGAGGTCTTGGCGCCGTTCTACCCTGATGTCTTTCCACCTTCTAGATTAGTTGCTCCTCTAGTAGTAGGGAGGCTACCCTTTCTCCCAGTTTACATGAGGTAAGAAGCCGCCCAACAGCAAAAGATGCCACTCACCCGTGTGCTCTTAAGAGCAGGGACAGATTTTATGAATGTCCCCAGTAGATGAGAGGTCATCTTATTTAAATCCACCAGACTTGTGTCTTGCCCTCACACCACGCCATTCAAGACTAAGAAATATCAGTTCCACTTCTCCTCTCCCAGAGCTGGAGTTGGGGAAATCATCTTATGAAAGAAAAGGTTCAGGTCGCAGAGGAAGAAGGGAAGGGTGAGGTATTTGTGGTATGAAAGCCAATCAAAAACACACTATTCAAAGAAGAGCCATAAAAAAAGAAACTCTCCAGCCCTAAGATCGAATAGCTTATTATATGTGCTGGGGGTCTTTGGAGGGTCACTTATAATAATGGAAACATATGAAAGCTTGTCTTCTTAAGTGATGGGTTCCGGAGTTACCAAGGGCAAGAATTAGCATCTCCCTAAAGACCTGACAGCATTTAAACTCATCTTCAACATGATATGTTCAAGGGAAATTATTAGCCAAGTCATTTCTCAACTTTAAGTACACCCTCTAACAGAAGAGAGCTGAGAGTGGTCATTTATTTCAGCTTTATTGAAATATTAGCCTCCTCCCAAATTAATTATCTTTATTGAAATTTTAGATAGTAAAAAATTACATTCCATCCCATCAACCAGCTCCAGCCTTTTATCAAATTAAAGGGCAGAGAAGCCTTACTTCTCATGAAACACTTTGTGCACAGTGTTATAACTGTGAGAGACTGCATAATATTGCGATTGCAAACTCATTAATCCACTCTGGGAACCTCTGGAGCTATCTTTCTCCCTCTCTAGTAGCCACTGGAGGGGACACTCTGGGGTTAAACATTCCCATAAAAGCAATGTATAGCCTTACACTTCTGCCTATAAATCATCTGCCAGGGGGTGAGGTGGTTTCCATGGTAAGTAGAGAAGAGGAAAACGGCAGGATATTGCCTTGGCTTTATTCCTAAGATTTAGATTTTAAAGGACAATGTACAAAAGTGGATGGATAAATGGGCCGCCTAAAAGTAGCAGGGATAGATGCTGAACAGCCCAAAAGGATGCCTGTTCTACTTCCAACATGCTTAGTGCTGTGCTAAATCCTCTGTCAATGTCTCTCTTCCAATAACCCTTGTGGACTGACAAATAACCCATTTCACAGATGAAGGGTCGAGAAAGGTTAAGTCACTTGGCCAGAAGCATATATATTATTAGAAAGTGAGGCTTCCTGATGTGATGGTATCTCAGGTTTGGTCTGAAGCTTACACCTTAAAGCAAGCATGATGGGTCATTCCTACCTAAATTTAAACAAGTTTTTCAAGTCCCTTCTACAGTTCTTGACTTGGTGTTTCTTTCTTACATGCTTGAAAAGATCAAAAGTTACAGAACCTTTGCTTTAATCTAATATCCCCTTATGAGTGAGCAGATGCCGTGTTTGTCTTTCTGGGTCTTGGTTGTCTCACACGGGATGATTTTTTTTTCGAGTTCCATCCATTTGCCTGCATATTTCATGATGTCATTGTTTTCTTCCACTGGGAAGTAATACTCCACTGTGTCAAGGTACCACCTTTTCTTTATCCATTCTTCAGCTGAGGGGCATCTAGGTTGTTTCCAGGTTCTGGCTATTACAATGATGCTGCTATGCAAAAAGTTGAACAAATGTCCGTGTGGTATGATTGAGCATCCTTTAGGTATTTATCCAAGAGTGGTATCGTTGGGTCTTGAGCTAGATTGATCCCCAAATTCCTGAGAAACCACCATACTGATTACCAAAGTGGCTGTACAAGCTTGCACTCCCACCACCAGTGGAGGAGTGTTCCCCTTACTCCACATTCTCTCCAACATAGGCTGTCCTTACAATTTTTGATCTTAGTCATTCTGAGAGGTGTAAGATGGTATCTCAGAGTCATTTTGATTTGCATTTCCCAGATAGCTAAGGATGTTAAACACTTCTTTAAGTGCACGTGGGCCATTCGAGATTCTTCTGTTAAGAATTCTCTGTTTACATCTGTGGACATTAGATAGCAAAGGATAACCAGTTTACAATTCTCAGCCCCAGAGAAGCTAGGTAACAAGGACGACCCTAAAAGGGATACATAAGAATCTCTCTAGGAAGAGGAAATAGATGAGATCTCCTGGGTAAACTGGAGGTGGGGGGAGTAGAGGAAAAATGATGGGAATGTTGGGGTTAGTATGGTCGAGTTGGGGGTGACGCAGAGGGAGAGAATAATGAAAGAGGTATCTTGATAGAGGGAGTCATTACAGGGTTAGGGAGAAATCTGGCACCAGGGAAACTCCCAAGAACCCACAAGAACAACCCCAGATAAGACTCCTAGCAATAGCGGAGAGGGTGCCTGAACTGGCCTTCCCCTGTAACCAGACTTATGACTACCCTAATTCATCATGGATTGGACAATGCTCACAGCAGAGCATCTGACTATAGCGCCGGTCTCCTCCAGCTATTGCAGCCCTCAGGTCACGGGTAGCTATGACCTACGCCTTGGTCACCTCTGAGCCTTGTTTGACTTCTTTTGAGAGAGTTTCAGAGCCCTTGTTGCTACGCCTGCTGCTGCAGACTCAAGGACTTTTGCTGTCAACGGTTATTGCGACCATGTCTTCCCTCCCTTTCCGTTTTGCATAGCTTCTGGTTTTTGGCCCTTGTTCTATTTTTTTCCTTTTTCTTTTTTGGAATTCTCCCTGTGCACACTGTGCTCCGCATGACACGTTGTCCTGGTGCCTTTTCCTTTCCTACACTCTCTATTAATTACTCCTCCAGAAAATGTCATTTTGGCGACAACGACAACAAAAAAGTACTAGCTTCTTGGCAGTATCAAAAGAAAGATTCTTCCATTAAAAACAATTCCTAAAAATTACAAAAAGTATCTTTTTTTAATATATATGTTTTCTTTCCTAAAATCAAGAATCACTGGATTTCTCAGTGGAAATACCTTGAGGATGGGATCACATACAATGAATGTGTAACCAGTATAAAAATGATGCTCCCCGAGGTCCTCACCCATTTTTCAAATCTCGTAGCAAATTTTTAGTGGCATTTAATACATTCACCTAGTCATGCAACTGTCACTATCTGCCATCTACATATCTCTCTTCAACTTGTAGAACTAAAACTTTGACCTTGCTAAGTCATAACTCACTCTTCCCTCCTCCCCAGTCCCTTTGGTATCACGATCTACTGGTCCAGGAATGGAGTTGAAAACCCCAGCGGCACCTACCTGCTGAAGTTTTCCAGGTTCCAAGAATTGTACCAAGAGCACAGTAGTAGAAATAGGGAGGGTTTACAGAGAAAGACACTGTCTAGAATGGGAGCAGGCAGTGAGGTAGAAGAAGGGAGGCCCAGGAAGTTTGGTAGGTTATTTATGCAGAACCTTCCTCTCCTGGGTCTGTGTATCTTTGAGACTTCTCATTGCTTGCTGTGCTTACTGCAAGAAGCCCAGGTGGGGAAGGGCCTCCAATCGCTCTCCGCCAACTGGCTGCTTTCATATGCTAATCTTGCTGCTTTCTCTCCAGCCCCTACTTAGACACAATGCTTTCTTGTCTCATAAATACACTCTGTGTACCTCACCCTGCAATTTTGTCCACTCTGTTTTTTCCCCACTTTGCATATCATTAGGGTTCAAGCGTGTAGAATGTGTCAGAATTTCCTTCCTGTTTGTGCGCATTTGTGTGGGGTTTAGGTGCCGGCTTCCCTTAGCTCTTCGTACTTAGAACGGATTCATACGCGAAGCCAACTCCTGGCCACTTGGGTCACGTACCTTCT
Source organism: Microtus obscurus (assembly GCA_963919715.1). NCBI lineage: Eukaryota > Metazoa > Chordata > Mammalia > Rodentia > Cricetidae > Microtus > Microtus obscurus. The sequence continues at coordinate 3,927,047 of CAWTZC010000381.1, forward strand.
GCCTATCGTAGTTGTGCTGTGGTGAACCCGGATGTAAGATATTTTGTGAGGCTCGTCATTTAGTTTTACGTGTCGTTTAGCACTGTCAACTAGGGGGCACTTAGATTAGAGAGATACAGATAAGGATGGCGGACAGGCTGGTGCCAGGAGCTTGTGGGGTGTGTAATCGCCCCACTTCCTGTCAGCGCGCGGCCAGCTCCTCTGATCCCGGAGCTCTGCAGTTATTTTCATGTTCTTCCTTAGCTCAGCTTCTCGTTCTTCCATCCAGACTTGGCATCTCTGCTTTCCTTGATTCAACTTTGACAATGTTGTACCCAGATCGCGGCGTCCCTCCAAAACCAAGTAGGAGACCAAGTCCTGTACGGAAAAGCAAAGAGCCTTTATTCTTACAGGGGTTTGCAAACTCGGTCTCTCCGTGGTGGGAGAGCTCCGAGCTCAGCTGGGGTTGGCGTCTTACAGTAGCAAAGATGAGGATGAGGGATTTCTAAGGTTCAGGACCCCGGATTGGCTGACATTTGTCTAGGGGTGTCCTGGTGGAAGGCGATGGGTGTGTGCTATCTACAACAATTAGGATGTTAGAAATTTCCTTTGGATGGTCTGTTTCTGGGTGGTGCCTGGGTGGTCTCAGTTTGTGGTCTTTATCGGAACCAGTTATTGCCTCAGGGTAAACTAGAGACTCAGGCCTCTGTTGAGTTTGTCATGTATGGGTCCTACAGACAACTCGTGCCCTCTTCAAATCATGGCACCTGTTGTACCCTTCCTTTGTATTCTCTCCACTAACTGTTTGAAGAGATTCACCTCAGCACTAATTACATAAAGAGGAAGAAGAAAAGAGAAGGATCTGTAGTAGCCAGCCATGATAAGCTAAAGAGGAACAGACCACCCACAGGAAGTTCTTTACTTCCAACCATTATCACCTTCCGGAGTAGGACTCCACCATCAATTAGTTTAATGGAGGCCTGAGTCTCATTAGTTTATCCTGAAGCAATACCTGATTGCAGGAAGAACCATAAACTGAGATTACCCGAGCACCATCCAAGAACAGACCATCCAAAGGGAATGCCTAATGTTCCAACCACTATAGATAGGATCACCTGTCAGCACACACTCACCGGGACACCCCTAGACAAATGTCAGCCAATCAGGGGGCCTGAACCTCAGAAACCCCTCACCCCCACCTTTACTACTATAAAAACCCACTCTAACTGAGCTTGGGATTCTCCATTTATTCCAATACGTTGGACATGCGGAGAGACTGAGTTTGTAAACTTGCATAAAATAAAGGCTCTTTGCTTTTATATACGGGACTCTGTCTCCTTGTTGGCTTTTGGGGGACTTCGCAGATGTGGGCATAAGAGATCCATCACCATTCTTCTAGATAGTCATTAGAATAAGCCAGGAACACAGAAGTTGGAAATCCTAGAACGGAGCTAGCAGACATAAGCACCTACCGGCACGTACCTTTTGCCTAAGCCTCTCTCATGGGATCCACCGACAAGATTCAGGAAAAGGAACAACAGATTGAAAAATCAGGCTAATCCCTCCCCAGCAAGACTCCCTGCTGGCTCCTCTCTCCTCAGGGACAAATGGTTATTAGTCACAGAGAGTCTCCAGAAGGAGTTCTTGGAGCCTTTGTGGTGTGACTCATTGAATTCAGGTTCGAAAGAGCAGATCCGAAGACCGGGGTGCGCCTTCTGTGTGCTCTGCCCTTTGCAGCGCTCCATGGAATCTCCATGGCTTCCAGGTCTCAGAGGCTCTGAAGCAGAACCCTGGCGGCAGGCATGGGCTGAGCCATGAAGCTTGTACATGTGCAAGGGCAGCCGTGGCTTCTGTCTGAAGCAGCCTCTCAGCAGCAGAAAGAAAAAAAGCAGCAGGAAAAAAGTATGACTCACGTGGCCAGAAATATTTATTGCCTGCCCCTGTTTGGGTACTGCGGATCCCTGACTTAGTTCAACTCGGTTAGACTAGAGGTAAGTTCCAAGTCTGAATCCTTCACCATCACTTCCATAGGCCTTAAGTTCGATGCTTTGCTGGAATATGTGAGCGTACGCTTTAACCCAAACCCATCACCCTGTGTGCCTTCTCCCTCTCAGGGCAAGAACATGCTTGTTCCATACACTGCTAGTGTCCCCTGGTAACACAACCATATGTTAGCGGTACTCTTTTTACCACAACGTCTTTGACGTTAGCGAAGCTAGTTTTCTCAACTCGCATTCTGTTCCCAGGTCTTTTTTTAAAAGCTTCAAGTACTGAGAGCTGTGTATAATATTATCATTTATCTTGGCTAGGAAGTTATTTTTAAATATTACAAATCTTACACTTCATAGCAAGAGGCTCCAAAATCTAGGGAAAGCCTTTAATTAAATTATAGAGTGTTACCTAAGTAAATTAAGAGATTAATTCAATATACTTGTGGAACACTCCCAATTACTTTCTTTACTGGGGCTTAGGTATTAAAAAAATGACCATGTTTCTTATATAGCACAGGCCTTTGCAAAGCTTGGATTGTTTGGAGGGAACACATGCATAAGCAAATATATATACACAAAAGGCAAACAATAAGGATTGTGTCCATTCTTTCCCGCTAGGGATATACCTGAATTCCATTATTTTTATCTGATATTAAAACCTCTTCAATGATATTTCTATTAAACATGTTTCTATTGTGTATGCCACGGCCCACAAAAACCTCTGATTTCACTTAAATTTGTTTTTTTAATAGAGGAATACTGCCGTATAAAATACATAGCAATCCTGGGTAATGAAACTATGCTAAACCAAGCTTTTGACAATGACAAAAATCTATTTTTGGCATCGTAATTTTTAGCCATGGTAGGTATGCATCTGTGGAACAAGGGGGATGTTATAATAGTATTTTGCCCATGTGAATGGAAATCTAATTAATTTTTGGTTCAGCGTTTCTCCTTTTTCCCCATCCTGTATGCGGCCTCAGCTCTTTAAACGTTTCCTATCGGGAGTTTTTTTTTTTAATCCTTTTATTATAAATTCCCATGGCTTTCTTATATTATTCCCAAGAAATATGAATTTTGAGATTAAACAGTGCATGCATTGAACCGGGGTTAAAGCGCACACAGTTACGTCACGCTTTCTGCTCACGGGTTTCTCTTCCCTCTCAGGGAGTCTAGCTCTCCCTACAAGCAAACCAAGCTGCCACCCCAAACATCCTATGTCTTTGCCCCCCCCCCCACTTTTGCTGCGAGAGGCAGCAGGGACAGAGTTGAGTTTTGGTTCCCAAGGCTCAGGATGGGCCGCCTTTCACTGTGTGGCACCGGGGCTGCGGGGGCGGAGGAGGGTAATCAGCTTGAAAAGCCTTATTTTGTTTTTGATGAGCTCCTCTCTGTTTCCATGGAAACCAAGCGGGCAGCCACACAGTTGCCAGCATCGCATTTTCTTTCTTTTTTTTTTTCTAAAGCTCCAAAGAATCAAAGGAAAGGTGAGGTTATGTGGTTATAACTGTGCAATATGGCTTCTTTTCAAATAAATTTTAGACAAATAATTGTTGGTCGCCTTCTGCATAGAAGGTTTGGGGGTGGGGCGTGAGTTATGAGTGGCGGGCAGGAGAACGCTTTAACCCAACTGAGTAGACTACGGTGGGTTTCTAAGACCTGGTCTCTTGTACAGTGGGTTCCTTTTTCATTTAAGAAACTGAGGAGTAAAGCTGATATTTAAAGCCTGTAATAAAGCGTTAAAGCTAGCATAATTTAGTGAGACCAATTTGAGAAACGATTGGATTTCCACACCAGGCGGGATTCTCTTTCTTTCCAGAGCATAAAGTGAGAGAGAGAGAGCCATGGGGGCTGCCTTGTGCAAATAAGAAAAGAGTAAAAGGGGGCTTTAAAACCTAAGAGGTTTTCTAAGAACTTGATATACCAATAAATTTAATAAGTATCGTATTTGAGGGGTGACTGTTAAATGATTACAATGTGATCTCCTTTCTTATGGAAATTTGCATTAATTGAAGCTTAAAGGCTTTAGCAGGGGCTGAGGCTGAAGCTCAGCCAGTCAGTCCTGGTCAATGCAGTACGAAACTCTGGGCTCTGGCAGCTGCACCTCTTAAAATGGAGTAGGGTGGCCTACGCCTGTGATCCCCCCCCTACTCGGGAGGTGTGTGAGTCACAAGTTCAAGTCATCTTTGGAGCTCAAGGCTAGCCTGAAACACGTGAGATCCTGTCTCAAATGGAAACGAACAAAATAAGAAAAAAAATAAGAAACAAACAAAATAAAAAAAATAAGAAAAAGTATCTCAACTTGAATACATGGCCAAATAAGCTTTTAGAAATAATTGATGGAATAAATGTTACCCAGAAGAAGGAGAGAACTCATGCACCAGAATGGAAAGTTCTAGAACTCCAGTCTCTGATCCTGTGCTCCTGATGTGTCCGCTAAGACAGCAGGTGGAGAAACTTCATAACTCCGACCAGCTCGTCGCCTATTGCAACCCAGGCTGCACACGGAAAAACACCAACACTAGAAGGCCATTCATGCCCGCCAAAGGGGCTCGGATGGCCACACCCGAGGAGACTGGAAAGCAACCTCGCATCTCCCTTTCAGGAAAATTGTCAGAACTAAGCATCTTCTGAGAACCGTTTTTGCAACCTCTCGGGACGCTGAACTGGGGAAACTCATTCATCTTTCTCTAGCCACAGCTACCTCTCTACCCATGAACTCGCTCCCTTGGCGATTCAGTGAGCACGCCTTCAGCCCGATGATAGCGCTGTGTACCGAACGCGTTCTTCTCTGGGATCTGCTTTCTTCGGCTCAGTTAAATACTTCCTCTTCTGGGCTCCAGTGCTCCGTGTTCATGTCTATAATACTTGACCATGGAGGTACAGGTACCGTGGGTGTGAGCTGTGTGTGTGTGTGTGTGTGTGTGTGTGTGAGAGAGAGAGAGAGAGAGAGAGAGAGAGAGCATGTGTGTGTGTGTGTGTGTGTGTGAGAGTGTGTGTGTGTTTGTGCATGTGCGTGTATGCACGCACGCACGTGAGCATGTGAGCTTGTGTGCGCCTGCGCATATGCAGGTCAGAAGTAGCCCTAAGGTTCCTTCCTCGGTTGCTCTCCACCTTTCTCTTGAGATGAGGTTTTCATTGAGCCCGAGGCTCCACAACCAGCTGGACTGCCAGACCACCAAGGCCCGGGGAGTCTCCTGTCTCTGCCTCCCCAGTGCAGGGATTACAGGTGTGCTCTACTGTACCCCAGACCCCACCCCAATAACATGGGTGCCGGGGATCCAAACTTGGCTATCATGCTTGTGTAGCAAGTATTTTACCTCCCGAGTCACTTTGGGGGTTTGCTGCGCTATAATAATACTCTTATTTATCTCTTATCTCAGTCTCTATTACAAAAGTTGGCACAAAGAGTCCATTAAATGTTTTGTGACCACATAAACTCTATTCTTGGTTTTGCCTTGCATACTGCAGAACAAGAAATCCATCTTAGCTGAGGGAGGTCAGCAACACTGGGGAGCAATAGAGCAGAACACTGTGCATGAGGTCCTCACTATTGATCAGGTCTCTATTCATTACAGTTCATTTTTCAAAGCAGTCATCCCGAAGCCTTCGCGTTCTGAGTCTCGACCAGCCCTTATTCCTACCCTTGGAGTCTCCCCTCGGATGCTCTCAGCATCCAGCCAGAGCGCCCTCCCTTCGTCTTCCTGCGTTCCGGCTTCATTTTCTTCCCTGTCTGGATTCCAGGGAAAGACGTTCTCCTCCTTACCCTCTTCATACGGCAGCATGCCCTGCTCGCTCCCTGCCTACCCCTTCACATATATTTTGTTGTCCTATAAAGAGGCTTTTGATGAGTACCCTACTTTCAGACAGGTAGCCGATAAGCAGATAAATAGTTCGGAAGCAGGAAGAGAGGCGTCAGTAATTTGATCCGAAAGCCCCAACATTCCATTTGTATGTTTTGTCTTTGTTGTTTTTGTTTGTTTGGTTTTAGTTTTTGAGACAGGGTTTCTCTGTGTAGCCTTGGCTGTCCTAGAACTCAAGAGATCGGTCTGCCTCTGTGTCCTGAGCGCTGGGATTAAAGGAGAGCCACCTGGCCAGCGGTCTGTTTCTTAAACCACCGTTACCGGCCTTCTTTCTTCTTGCTGCTCCTTTAAAGTAATGGTATGGGAAGGATTTCTCTCTTAGGATTAGAAAGTTATGTGTGGAGTGACCGTTAACACTTCCAAACAACTGGCTTAGATGAAACCTGTTCCTCCGCCTCGGTGTTACACCCTTATTCCAGCCACATAGAATTTGAAATGCATGTTTTTCTTTTATATGCTTCACTGCCTCTCTAAAAGCAGGACACGCTTAAGTACACCTAAGAAATGAAGAAGTGGCCGCGCCTCACTCGTAAGCGGTGACCGTTCACAGACTCAGACACAAAAATCGTCATCCCGAAGATGTGGAAGTGACCCCAAATTTCCAGGCTATTTTTGTATCCGAAAACCCCAAGGCTTTCGAGATGGCTCGGCAGGTAAAGGTGTTCGCTGGCCAAGCTTGAGTACTTGAGTGAGTTTGATCTCCATAGCCCACGTGTTGGAAGGAGTGAGCTGGCCCCGCCCCCCCGACCTCCACACAAATGTCATAGCATTCTCGCTGCAGACGAATAGATGAAAGATATCCTTTTAAATTTATAAAACCTGGAGTCATCCATGGCTCCAGCCACACTTGCAGCTTCACAAGGAAAGCACGGGACCCTACAGCCTCTAATTCTTGTTAAAGGTGATTTTGTAAACCAAAATTATAGTGTAATAAGGGGATCGTAAGAGAGCCGTTATACGGACTATACGGAAGAAGTGAGCAATTCTGGGTACTACAGGAGAGACATAGTCTTTGGAAAATATGTCTTTTGTTGTTTTGGTTTTGTTTGTTGCTTTGAGATAGGGTCTGTAGCTCAGGCTGGTGCGGGAACTCACCTTGTAGCCAAAGACCTTTGTCTTCCAAATGGTAAGGTTTCAGATCGGTCCCACCACTCAGGACTTGGCAGTGCTGGCTTCATTCTTACTAGGCTAGCACACTGACAGCTGAGCCACAACCAAGCTCTGGAAACATGTCTAAACTACCTGAAGAAATTTCAAAACCGGGAATTGAGTACATAAAGTCAGATAAAACATTACCAAAAGGGCTCAATGGTTAAAAGCATTGCCTTCTTCTTTTCCAGAGGTCCTGAGTTCAGTTCCCAACAACCACATGATGATTCACAACCATCTGTAATGAGGGCTGGTGCCCTCTTCTGGCCTGCACGCATACATGCACACAGAATAGTATATACATAATAAATAAATAAATAAATATTTTTTAAAAATTACCAAAAAAAAAAATGGCAGATGAAGTCAGGCAGAGTAGCTCATGCCTGTAACCTCAGTGTTTGAGAGACTGAACCACGAAGACCACAAGTCCAAGGCCATCCTGGACTGCTTTTAAGAAATAGGTCTATTTCTAGCTTTTTGATAATGGACTAAACCTCTGAACTGTAAGCCAGCCTCACTTAAACGCTTTCCTTTATAAGAGTTGCTGTGGTCATGGTGTCCCTTCACAGAAATAGAAACCCCAAGACACGAATAAAACTTGGATTCCTTTGTCTACTCTGTTTCTGGCTCTAGTTTATCTTCCCTGTCCTATATACGCCAAATCCTTACTAAGTCTTTTATAGTGAGGACAGATTCCAGTCCAGTCAGAGCTGCGGAGTGAGACCCTGTCTCAAAACAATAAGAACAACAACCCCCAAAACCACCAGTATCACCAGCAAAGCAAAGCAACAAATTTTTTAATTTGTTTGGCAGAGGAAATTTCAAGGCAGGTTAGCATTCAGCATTGATATCATATTTACCTAGGTAAACAGTTAAAAAAAAGAGCAACAGGTGGAAAGAATTTTTTGTTTAATGCATAATTTGTAAAGAGAGAGGGAGAGAGAGAGAGAGAGATTGGGCAAGTTTAAGTTATAGTCAAGACATACACTAAAAACAAGGCTTAATTGTCCAAGAGAAATCATCTGCTCTTCACTTGGACAATAGACAAACACCATGAGGGCAAGGCTTCACCCATCAAAGGCTCCAACTTTTGGTGCAAAGCAAAAATTCATTTGGAAGCAGAGAGCCCAAGCTGAGCATGCCAGCTGGAGGGGGTCCTCACTTCTGGAAAGCAACTACCTAAGGAAGCCCTGTGGTTAGCAAGAATAGGCTGCTCTAGCCGTGGTCCAAGAAGGCAAGGCTCCACCCTGAGCTGGCAGTAGACTTAGAAATGCTATCTCCATGGCACTAGTCAGGTAGGCATGGAAGAGGCAAGATTAAGGAGATCGTGGACTCTCCTACCATAGATTCAGAGAGCAACTGAGCCTAGGCAATACTGCAGGGTTGGAGGTGTTGGGATCATTTGGAGTCCTGGCCTCCAGCTGCACTTCCCTGCTAGAGATCTTTACTTCCCTTCTGATTTGAGTTACTGAAAGCTGTGTCAAAGTTGTTTACCAGGTCTGCTTCAGGAGCACGTGTTGCCTGGGGCTTGAGGATTAGAGGACAAGGTTTTCACCTGTTGACCCACCTGACTGTTGGGTATATAAGCCTCCGTGGTGCTATTGAATAAGGGCTTCTTACCAGTGACTAGAGGTCCGTGTCTCTGTCTGTGTGTCTTTGTATGTTTCAACCTCCAGCCCCTTGCCCAAAGCTCATGAACTGTATGGTAGTGCATAGAGCGCAGACGGGTGTTGTGCGCTGCAGGAGGTCCTGAGATGCTTTTGTTTGAAGCTGTGAAAGTGAAGTCCAAGCTGCAGCAGAGACCCTAGGATGTTGGAGATGCCAGAATCATGGAATGTCTGTCAAAGACGCCGGGTGTGGAGGGGAGCTGACAAGAGAGGCTGTGAGGCTGGAGAGATGGCTCCGTGGTTAAGAGCATCTGTTTCTCTTGCAGAGGACCTGGGTTCAGTTCCCAGCACCTCACAATTGACAACTGTCTGTAACTCCAACGGAACTCCACTTCCGGAGGATCCAGTGTCTTCTGGTCTCTGGGCACTACATGCATACATGCAGGATGTGTACTTGCGTATATGCAGGCGAAACATTCATACACAAAATTAAGAGATAAAACTTTCTTTTAAAGGGACTCTGTGTCCTGCAGGCAGCACAGCAGGAGGGCCAGGCTACCTAGGCCCTTTAGAACACGGATGATTTCATCATGAGCTGCAGATGCCTGACATGGAGGTGCAGAATAAGACGTTTGCTCTGTGGGGATTTGGTCTGCTTTGGTATGATCTTTCCTAGTTCTCCCTTTTGGAAAGAGAATGTTCACTCTGTGCCAGTGTATGTAACAAAGTTTCTGTTTTATAGGGGTTCACAGCTAAGGGATTGCCCTAGTCTCAGAAAAGACACATTTGAGTAGAATTGGGGCTGTCCAAGATTATGGGGATTTTTGAAGTTGAACTAAACGCATCTACATTATGAGATGGCCGTGATCTTATGGAAACACGAGGTGGAAGGTAAATGTTTTAAAGTCTAATTGTTGAGGTATCAAGTTGACGAATAGGGCTGTGAAGGTTAATTTTGTCAACTGGCTAGAATTTAGAATCACCTTGAAGACACATCTTTGGACACGTCTGGGAGTGGTTTTCTAGAATAAGTTAGCTAAAGTAGGAAAACCTACACTAACTTCCCAACTGGGTAAAAAAAACAAAAAAGGGAACTGGGCTCTAGCGTTGTTCTCTCTCTTCTTGTGTGTGGATGCAATCTGTCAATCCCCTGCCTCAGGTTCTGCTGCCATAAATCCCCTGCTGCTTTAAATCCTAGGCCATGTCAGGCCTTGAAACTGAGTTAAAACAAATCCTTTGTAAAGTCACTTGTGCAAGGATACTGTCACACTGTAAGACAAGTATCTAATACACTGAGTGTGCACACCACACCATCAGAAACATACATGGCATGCCTTAAATTCGTATTAGTTAGCCATTAACCCCACTAGTTAATATTACCCAGGGTCCCCTCACATGTTATTCTGGCCCTTCCAAATCTACCTCCGTGTGTCAGAACGGCTTACCTGTCCATTTCCCCATTCCTTTCTTTCTCTGCAAATATCCCATATCCTGTAGCTAACGGTATTTGCTTGGCCCTGTGAGTGTCTCTGTGTATGGTAAAAATATCTAGCCTATCATTTTAACTTGGGTCATAGCTTCTTAGTGTGAATAGGAAGTGGTTTTAAGATAAGCAATACGCTGCTTTTCAGTGATAAAATTCTTTGATTTCATGTATCATAGCCAATTTTCTCAGGATATAAGCTAGAAAATTAGTCTAAGTAAAATGAAATTGAGTCAATGCCAAAAATTATTCTAAAATCCTGAAGTTAGCAACACACACACACACACACACACACACACACACACACACGAGAGAAAGAGAGAGAGAGAGAGAGAGAGAGAGAGAGAGAGAGAGAGCGTTTTGAAGCTGTTATAGGTATTGCAAACGGGTTTGTCTTGCCTTGAAAAAAAAAAAACCCTTTGTGTAAAGACAAAGTGAAATCCTTCTGAATAAAAGCTTGGACAAAATCACCTTCTAACGCCAATATAGAACCGATCCCCCAGAGACATGGGGGATCCAGAGAGCACCAGTTAGTGTCAACCTCATCCAGCGTAAACCAGCTGGGACGTCCATGCTGGTGGGCATTTTCGTAGTGTCTTTTAAAGACCACCCCTCGCGTGACTTAGACTTCCACCAAGAACAGGGTTTCCTCTGGGTCTTGTTTTAATGAGCCGGTGCTTTCAAGTGTTATTACCTACATAGGGCCCCAAGTTGGTGGTCTAAGAGGCCTGGTGAAAGCGATTTGTCTCCTCCGGAGTCAAGCTAACTGGTCCAAGAAGGCTTGGGATGAAACGGCGGAGACCCGAGGCGGTTCGAAATCGGTCAGGAAAGGATTTTTTTTTGAACTGTTGCAGGGAATGGTGTCTGCGATGTGACAGCCCCTGGACAAGCTTTTAATGTGCTGCCTGCCTCCCTTGGCCAGTCAATACTGGATCATAAACATTCTCTGCACTCCGGGGCGTTATCCTTGGCCCTGGCCAAAGCCTTTGGTACCCACCCGGCCCATCCCCCCTCCTGCCTCTGGGATCCCGCGCTCCCATCCCTCCTCCCTTCCTCCCCACCCCATTTCCCTTTTTCCTCGCCCCCTCCGGTTTCTCTCCACGCCCTCCAGCCCAGCCCACTCCGGTTTCCCACTCCATCTCCCCGGGGGCGCACGTTCGCGCTCCCGCTGCAAAGGCCTCCTCCGTGGGCGGCCCCGCGGGCTGGCTGTGCGCAGGCGCGCTGAGCGGGGCGGGCGAAGGGGAGGGGCTGCTGGCGGTCTCCGCGCACGCGCGCGGCTGCTCTGCTGGGCACGGCTTGGCACGGGCGGCTTTTCCCTGGCTCGGTCTGGGCGGCTGGGCTTGGACGGCCGTGGAGAGGCGCTCAGCAGCACCATGTTCCTGCACTCAGTCAGCCTCTGGAACCTGGCGTTCTATGCCTTCATGGTGGTTCTGGCCACCCTGGGGGTGTGGGATGTCTTCTTCGACTTCGAGGAGAACAAGTGTAGCATGAGCTACATGTTCGAGTACCCCGAGTACCAGGTACGGCCCTCCCTCACCTGCTCCTCGCCCGCTCCCCACGGGCTCAGCCCGAACGATCCCGGGTCGGAGCCCTCCGGGCACTTGCAGCCAGTCTCCTGCCTCGGGCCGGGTAGGGCGTCCTGTGCTCGCCTCCTGGGGCCCTCGCCCCCCATTCCTGCGCTCCCAGACCCGGGACCCCGACTTCTGACCCGCTGGACAGTGCATCTCTCTCATCCCCGGAGAGCCATCCCGGGTCCCTGTCCCTAAACTAATCCTCCTCCGACACTCCTTTGCTTGCATGGAGATGAATTCTCTTCACGCCCAGTGATGGACATGTCAGATTTCGCTTTTCTGGAAAGAAACCCCGCGTCTGCAGAGTTGCCAGGGCTGATCTAAAAAGAGGCTCCAGGGTTTTATCTCTGGGTGAAGTGAAAGGCTGCCCTGGTAAATAATTAAACTGGATCCTGTTTAGTTCCCTCCTGTGGAGATTTCTGCGGATCCACCTGTTCTGTAGGTTCTGAGTCCGTGGGTGTGTGTACCTGTGTTTTCGCAAGCCTCTGAACAGCCGGTGACTTGCACTATTAAGATACCAGTTGCATGCGCACTCAATTTCATTCTATTATTTTGTTTTCTCGCTGGGTTTAACAGGCGCTGCCTCCCCTCTCGCCGCCCCCACCTCCTCCGTTTCAATTTGAATGCTTTCAATTAATGGCTTCATTTGTTCTGCGTAGTAGAATCTAGGATTTCATTCATGACCAGCTGTAGAAAGAGATGATGACAGTTACACAGCTGTTCGAGGGAAATTTCCCTCCGATGATATTTTTGTTAAGATTTCTAGACGAATCTCTTAATTTTGGAACACCTATTATAACTCCTATAAAATATACACGATAGGTTTTGATAACGTGTGTTCTTAGTCTACTTCTAAGATCATTGAGGATTTTCCTGTAGGATGAAGAATGAACGTCAGGATTGCTCCTATGTTTAGGTCCTTATAGAGGGGGCCTGTTTGGTTGCCTCTCTTGCTTGCATTTAGAAGGTGAGGTTTAAATTGCTGGGGACCATCTTTTTCCGTGGATATTTTGTAGGACCAGCGTTCTTACCTTGATTTTGTATCTGTGGCTATGAGGGGATGGGAACACTGGATTTCAGATGCTCTTGGAGATTTTAACAATTCCAAAGCCAATGAACTGATGTGATGTTTGTTTCTGTGCGTTCGCATCTTAGTAGTTAAATATATGGACTTGAGTTTTCTTAAACTGGAAGTAGATTTTATTATAATTTCATTTTATTGCCTGGCCTTTCATAATTGGGAAACTCTCAGTGGATTGAAGTAGGCCACTTTGGTTTAGTCCTGTATTAAACACAGACTTTGGTTAAAAGGCTATCATTTTGGAACAATCGCTTCCATTTATTATCGACTCTATTTTAATATTTTCAGTAGTAGGAGCGCCTTCCTTCCTGCTGGCGCAAAGCATATGGAGCTCACAGATGCATTGCCTGCCTCGTGGAATTGACTAGAAAGAGAAAATTAGTGTTTCTCACACACAAGAGCTGTTGGGCTTTGGGTTGAGTAGTGAGTATTTAGTTCTTTTGGTTCGATTGCCTTTTCCGAGTCTGACACATTAATTTCTGAGTATAGTAATCCCAGTGGTAGAAGTTTTGGCAACATATTTTTAGCAGATGATTGTTTTTTTTTTTCCTTTTGCTTTGAATGAGTCGGGTTATTTTACAAAACAGAATTAAGAATTACCTATAGAAATGAGCCCTTTGGCATAAATAATGAGACTTATAAGATAACCGAGCTCATTCGGTTAACAGCCAAATGGTTTTCATAGGAGTAAAAAGGTTCCAAGTATAGTTTATGATGTATCGCCAGTAGTTTATGTATTGCGGATGGTTTATATGTCGCCCGTGGTTGGTAGATCTCCTTTTAAAGTAGCGTTTTCTGCACCTTTCTAATTGTTCATGGTTGGTGTCCCTCGGTGGGCATGCCCTACTCATTGCATTTTCATCTTCCTTGAGGCCTTTTTTGTCTTCTTTTAAAAACATTGCTCATTTGTACCTTTCTTCGTCATCGGAAAATGATCAATGGCATTCCTTCTTTTCTTCAAGTGAGAGAGGAATTTGGAACTCTGCAAAAATGAACTTTCGAGTTTAACATTGTTGATTATCTATACAGAGAAACTCTGTCTCAAAAAAGAAAAAAAAATGGTTTATTTTCTTTCCTGGTCCCTTGCCTGTAATTTCCTGGATGCTCTGATTTGGAGTTAATTGATTGTTTCTCGGTCAGAGCTTGAGTCTATCACGTCACTTAACGCTTCCTGCCATATAATGCCAGTAGGGCCACACTGTTGCCTGGCCGCACGTAATTTTAGACTAGCTGTAGAATTTGAGAAGAAACAGCCGAGTTCTTTTCTCTCGTGTGGATGTGGCCTAATGATTGTGCTCTGAAAGGAAATGCAGATGCGGAAAACATCACATTTTAAAATAAAGCGTGCTGGTGTTTATTTAGACGACAGTCATTTATTGAATGCCTGGGTATACTTGGCATGAGGGAATTAGTTATAAAAGCCCCTATCCCTGTCATGTTTATATTTTAACAAAAAGAGAGATAAGAATCTAAAAACCAGTTATCATATAGTAAAGCAAGAGTCTATGTACGAGACTCTTTGGAGAAGAGAGAATATCCTTGTTTGTATTGGGTTTTCAAAGGCTTTTGAGAAGATGAGAATTGAGGGGCTGAAGAGATGGCCCAGAGACTAAGCACTTGTGGCTCTTGCAGAGAACTCAGGAGCAGTTCCCAGAACCCCCATGGTGTCTTACAACCATACTTATCTCCAGTTCCTGGGGATGCAGCACCCTCTTCTGGCATCATGGTGCCATGCAGGCAAAACATAAAATATAAAAACTAAATGAATTGGTGGCAGGGTGTGATTTGGACATATAGGTCATTTGGTTAGGATATAGAGGAAGGCAGGCATCAGGACATATTATCCGGTCAACATTTATAATAATAATATATAATATAATGATTTCGAAGGGAGAAAATAATCTATAAACATATCCACCTTTATGCATCCAAAATATTTGGCAGCACACGTAAGTTGATTAACGTTGGTTGTCGTCTGGGATGGAGGAACTGGATAGCTGAAGGACATTGGGTAAGAGACATTCTTTTTAATGCCTATCCTTTCAAAATTGAAAAAAAAAATCAAATATATTAAGCCCAAATTTTAAAACATGGCCTGTATAAGTTATAAGAATGAGGCAGATGTTGGAATCAAATTTTAAAAGCTCCCTCCTCTGAAGGATTTATGTTTTGTGTGTACAGTATGGAAACACATGGGGTATGTGTTTGATCAAGAAATTTTGGTAGCAGTGTGGACTGGATTGGAGCGCAGAGATTCTGACAAGAAGAAAGGCCTGTCTGAAGGGTTACATTATGTGTAGGTGTTTTTGCCCGTTCTTTATCAAACAGCAGTCCCTAGTACTACTCTTAGGAGTAGCC
Source organism: Microtus obscurus (assembly GCA_963919715.1). Taxonomy (NCBI): domain Eukaryota; kingdom Metazoa; phylum Chordata; class Mammalia; order Rodentia; family Cricetidae; genus Microtus; species Microtus obscurus. Next base: position 3,942,126 of record CAWTZC010000381.1, read on the forward strand.
AAGGGCTTAGGAAGAGCTTCAAAGTTGCATTTATTTTGATACATACTTTTTCCGTTTTGGTTATATCATGACTATCAAACTTTTATCATTCTTCTTTACAGATGAAAGATAGGTGCACGCACGCATACACACGCACACACACACACACACACACACACACACACACACTATAAAACAAGACCTCTGCCTCTGTAAGGCAGCATCCTTCAGCAGGTGAGGGGTTGTTAGGACGCTTGTCTTTTGGAAGGGGTGTAAGTTGGTGATGTGGACAGTGTGAGGGCCAGTAAAGGTACGGCAGACGGCAGGGTCGGCATCATGGATGTAATATGTCACGTGAAGGTCGCTGATCTTCATTGAAGGGCGCTTGTGGGTGAGAGTCTGATTGTTTCAAACTATCCGTATAAGATAATGTATCTTGGAGCCATTTAGCAGGTTTCTCTATGCTTCCTTTTTCTCCTCGGCGTCCCTTCTGTGGGTTCTCTCGTCGTCAGGTGCGTTAGATGCCTTTTGTCTCCTGGACACTCACTTGTGCTCTGCCTGCTGTCGTTTTGCCATTTGCTTGCTTCCCTTTCTGCTCCCCACTCTTGATTCTCCATCTCCCTAACTTTCCCCCACCTGTATGTTTATATATATATACATATATATAGTTAATTTTTCATGCTATTAATATTTTATAACAAAATTGCCCACAAAATAATATGCTATGAAATATGCCAATATGTTGTTTTACCTGCTTTTCTTCTTTAATTGTTTCTTTTTAGATATATTTGGTAGTTTCTTGTTTTCCGAATTAATATTCGGCTTAACTCAAACTTTGTCTACTAAACTAGAAAGTCATGATCTATCATGCATGTGGCATTGCATCAAATCGTGTCCTTATTTGGGAGCAGTTCAGGAATTATTTCTTTATTCTGTTATATTTTCTTTTTGCTTGGTTTGTACTCCAGTAAATAAGATATTGCATCATTTCGTTTTTACTTGCACTCTGCATAAATTATTGGAACTAATTTGACTTCGAGTACCAGTGTGCTTGTACAGCAGATAGCGCTGGTTTTTCTGGTTTTTGGCGTATTGGAGAGGGGAATTGAAAGTGCTCATCCCTTAAATAATAGGCACATAGCAGTCCTGTAGATGCCTCTGGGGTGTGGTTGGCCCAGATTATGGTAATATCCTTAAAGGAATAGCCTGGAATCTACACAAATGATTAGATTTTTTTTTTAGAATTTTTCAGCAGTATTAACATTTACAGGTTTTGAAATTTTTATGGTAAAATATTTCATCAAGTACGTATATGTTTGACATTGCTAGATTATTAATGTATTGATAACTGCTTAAATCTATGATTCAGTTAATTGTTATTTTTGAAAGTGGCACCCTTTTTTAAACTTTATTTTCATTGCACGTGCACTGGTGTTTTGCCTGCATGTCTGTGTGAGGATGACAGATTGCCCGGAACTGGAGTTACAGACAGTTGCGAGCCGCCATGTGGGTGCTGGGAATTGATCCTAGGTCCGCTGGAAGAGCAGTCAGTGCTCTTAACCGTGGAGCCATCTCTACAGTGCCCAATGACTTGTTGTTAATAATTTCTGTTATTAAAAAGAGAAGGAAAGGAAACACCAGGTAGGATGATGTACGCCTGTCATTCCCAACAGTCGCCAGGGAACATGGGGTAGCACGGTAGCGGGTCAAGACAGCTGAGCCTACATAGTGAGAACCGGCCTCAAAGGGTGGGGGTGGGAGCAGAAGAGCTTACACTTTGTACATCTTCGATGGATCCTGTCCTTTGGGGAGGACATTAGTACCGGATAGATGTTATACTGGAAAGAATTCTGTATACAACTTTAGGATTTGCCAAAGTAGCTTAAGACTTGCTCACAGTCCGGGTGCTGGCCCCTGGTGTGGAAGAGCTGCTAATTCAATGGTAAGAAGAATGTTCATCTCTTGATTGTCAAGTTCAGGTAATTTTGTTATTTTGTTAAACCATCATAGTTAAAGCACTGGGAGCTCAGAAGGTTTTATTGTCAAGCCAACTTCCTGGGGCTGTGGAATTAGTTTTGCAGAGGAAGGGCTTGCTTAGCCATCATGAGGAAGGCTGGGGCTCAGCCACAGAGCACAGGTACATGGCTGGACAGGGTAGTCTGTGTTTGTAATCCCAGCGCCGGGGAAGCAGAGGAAGGCCAGGCAGTCTAGCTGAATCTGCGACCTCCAGGTTCAGGTGGAGAACAGTTGAGGAAGATACCCACTGTTGGCCTCTGGCTTCCACGTGCACACAAACACACACATGCATCTGTATATGCCCGTGCACACACACACAAATGAATGTATGTGTGCACACACCACAGCTGCAGTACATGGGGGGGGGCTGAATAAAAAGGAGATACTTTAGAAAGGAGTATAAAATTACAAAAAGAATTGATTTGGTCGTGGAAAGCGTTTACCATCGTTTTAAAGTGTAATTGATAACTGACTAAATGAAATGCATTTCCGGTTATGCTGATGTGAAACTTTCTGACATATACCAGTGACATACAGCCATTGTCAGGCACTGTTTAGACTATTGGGCATGCGCTAGAATCTCAACTATATGTGTTTGAAGTTTACACCCTTCAGGATCCACATAAGAGTAAGAGTAATATAAGAGTAATCTCCTGCTCGAAACACGGCAAGGAGAACTTGTTTTGTGCCTCGAGTGTGGTTAATACTGCTGGTGATCTTTTTCTGTTGCACGATTTCGAAGTTCTTTAGTTTACGTTTACGTTGAATCTGAGCTGTATTAACAAAAGTGATTAACGTGGACTTATTTATTTATTACTTCCTTTCTGTAGAAAATCGAACTCCCGAAGAAGCTGACGAAACGCTATCCATCCTATGAGCTCTATCTGTATGGAGAAGGGTCGTACGCCGACGAGCACAAAGCTCTCCCTTTGACAGGAATTCCTGTTCTCTTCCTTCCTGGTAACGCCGGCAGCTACAAGCAAGGTAGGTGCTGGAAGAGCGGAGTTAAAGGCTGTGAAATTCAGACTTCATAGCGTGTGTGTCCTGCCTGAATCAAGCCAGGGATAGATAAAAAGCGTGTCCCGCTACCTCCTGGGAGAGCCACGGGAATGCCACCTCCTTCACGGGAAAACACATAGTGAAATATAAGGAAAAGACGAGATGAAGACTAGAATACTTAGGATGAGAAGAGGCAGATGCCCAGGGTAGGGGGAATAGATTAGCCAGGTATTCAGGACGAGCAGAAGGAAGGCTCGCATTGGAAAATAAGTTAGAGAGAGAGAGTGGAATCTGAAGCTTCAGCGGGAAGAACAGTACCTTACATTATGCTGCTGAATGGGACTAGATCAGTGTCTTTCCCGGGGTGGAGGCCTGTCGCAGTGTGGAGGGGTTACAGAATGGCGGGGAGAAAGAAGTGATGTGTTCAGGCTCCAAACTCAGCGTTGGCTTGGAGAATGTCAGGAGTTTCTGGCTTAACAGTCAGACATCTCAATCTGTAAGTCATTACACACAGAGTCTGTGTTGGTTCTTACAAACATTCCAGGAATTGTTAAGTAATGAACCCGCAATCGTTTGAGCATGTATGGTGATTCCTTATGTTTCTTTTTGATTTTCATACACGAAACACTTGTGGCATGTTGGTCCTGAGCCAGGGAGTATTCTAGGTATGGTTCAGAGTAGAACAAGACAGCAAGTCCCTCCCTCCTCAAACACATGTTCTTAAGGGAAGACAGCCACCAGTGGAGGTTTCAGTAATATTAAAAGCTGCAAGAAATAAATCCATAAATCACTGGAGGGGGCAGATGGTACATAACAGGAAGGAGACCTGTTTAGATGAGGGGGTCAGGAAAGGCCGTGGCAGGGAGATGGTGTTTGAGGGGAGCTTGAGCAGTACAGTTTGGGGAAGTTCCTGATGCAAGACTATATCCGGTGCCCTGAGGAACATAGGTCACAGGACTAGAGAAAAACTAGACGAGAATGGGGAGGTCGCTATGACCTCTAGATAAGATCTGGAAAGACTGAATGTTTATTTGAGAGGGGTGTGAAACATGGGTGCTCTGGGGAAGAAATGATAGAATCTGATTTTTGTTGCTAGCTGTCACACTTGACATGATACACTTTCAGTTATTACAGAGTGAACTTACAGAGAACAAAAGCCTCAGTGAAGAAGTAGAAAGTTGCCAGCACCCTGCCAACCCTGTGTGTTCCTTCATGACTAAAGCTTTCCCCCTTACACACACACACACACTCGCACACACACACACACACGCACATTTCCACAATCCTGGTTTTAAGGTATCAATTTTCATAAACTTTCTTTATAGTCTTAATCCCTAAGTGTGAATCCCTAGTATACTCTATTGGTTTTTAATCTTTATAATATATAATCTGAGCTATTGAGGGGCTTTAAATAAATAACCCTATCATGAATAGAAACAACCTACTTCAGTGTGGTACACAGTAACCGGATTACCTTAGAAGCTCAGCTGCTAACTGTTAGCATTTCCTGTATGAAGACCCTGATCTCAGATCCCAGTAAACCCCCTACCCCAGAAGCTCAGCCTTCAATCCCAACAGCGGCAGGCAGATCTCTCTGAGTTCGAGGCCAGCCTGGTCTACAGAGCGAGTTCTGGGACAGTCAGGGCTACACTGAAAAACCCTGTCTCAGAGGCAAAAAACAACAAAGCAAAACAAAGCCTTTCAGAACAAAGTGGGAAGGGATTCTGGGGTGTCTTGTACAGTGACCTCTCCTCTCCAGTCCGCTCCATCGGCTCCATCGCGCTGAGAAAGGCGGAGGACATTGACTTCAAGTACCACTTTGACTTCTTCAGTGTGAACTTCAACGAGGAGCTGGTGGCCCTGTACGGCGGGAGTCTTCAGAAGCAGACCAAGTTCGTGCACCAGTGCATCAAAACAATTCTCAAACTGTACAAGGTAGGCAATGAAGATGGAGATCATCAGTGTAACCTATCAGCGGTGTCTTCTTCTTCTTTTAGGGATTGATTTTAAATAGTATATTTGTTTATATTGTGGAAGTTGAAGCAATACAAAAACGGCAGTACTTTTTTTTTTTTAAAGTGGTATCTTCAATCCAGTGCTACTTTAAAGATCTAAGTTGAATTTACAGTTTCCTGGTTCATCGAGAGATAAGGTGGAGGGCCAGTGAGGTGACTTGGGGGTAAAGGCACCGGTGCCCAGCATGATGGCCTCTCTTTAGTCCCTGGAGCCCACATGTTTGAAGAAGAGAAACTGCCCCCTCCCCACATTGTCCCCTGAGTCACATGTGTGCTCATACCTAGAATGATTAAATTACTATCTGTTCAATAAATGTTAGGGAAAGGCATTTCATCGGGGATCAGTGCAGACGCTTTAGAGACTTTGAGTTTCATCCTCTGGTCCTGTCCCCACAAGAAAGACATTTCATAATTGTAAAAGGGCCGATGTATCCAGGAAACAAAGCAATCATTTGTGTGCCTCTAATCCTTCCAGATTCACAAAGCCAAATCCAGTAGAACCAAGGAAAGAAATTATCATTGTTAGCACAGTTAGTACGAATGATTTCACTACAAATCCTCCCAATTTCTGATAGAAGAGTTCCGTAAAACTCTGGATTTGAGCACCCTTCACCACCTCTGCTGTATGTTTATTAGTAATAATAGAATGCTGTGCTCAACAACTATAGAAACATTCTCTTTCAGTGCACAGTGACCATGTACTAAGGTGTCCTCTGTGCCAGGCCATATATGGGTCACGGGTATTAATAATCCTCAAAGTGCTAAAACTATGCAATGCCATATATTTTCTAAAAATAGCAAAGTTAAAAGTTTAAAAAAATTCTTCTAGCCAGGTGATGGCACACACCTTTAATCCTAGTACCCAGAAGGCAAAGGCAGGGGGTTCTCTGTGAGTTTGAGGTCAGCCTGGTCTACAAAGCAAGTTCCAGGATAGCCAGGGCTGTTACACAGAGAAACCCTGTCTCGAAAAACCAAATTAAAAAAAAAAACTTCTATTACTGCTAGATTACCCAACATTTCAAAAAAAGTAAAATTTGAGGATACTATGAGATAAATTAAAATGAAAATACATATCAGAATTTATAACATTTTATGTGCACAAAATTGTCAAATAATAAAAGAATTTTTGAGATTGGGTAATGGTTAAAAACAAATACTGCTTTTGAATGCTCATAAAGTAAGATTTCAAGTCTGTGACTGAAGGCTGCAGGCTTTGTAAGCCAGAGGGAAAAGAAAGTTACCAAAGCAGGTCGAGCAAGGAGTCATGATGAAAGTGAAAATTAAAGAAACATAAAACAGGGCTGGAGAGATGGCTTAGTGGTTAAAGAGCACTGCCTGTTCTTCCAGAGGTCCTAAACTGAATTCCCAGCAACCACATGGGATTACATACAACCGTCTGTAATGAGGTCTGGTGCCTTCTTCTGGCATGCAGGCATACATGCAGACAGAATAAACAAATAAAGGTAACCATCTCAAATATATATAAAACAACAGAAAAACTCACTTCTGCCAATGGTTGATTCTTCAGAAAGATCAACAGCTTGGTAAATTTTGGCCCTACACATGCTGGGCAGGTTCCACCAAAGGTCCTCCCTGTCCTGCATGCAGCTCTGCACTCTGTATTTTCACATAGAATTTTCTTAGGTTATTCTGCTCTCTGTGTAGCACACCATCACTAGTTCCTGATAGCATCAGGAAAGTGAAGGAGCTCAGCACCGAAGACTAAAAGTGATCACCGGTGGATAAGAGAACAGGAAGCTGGGGGTGCAGAGGCAGGTCGGCTCTCACCATGATGAACGCTGTGATCCCCAAGGCCATCCCCAGGCAGGCTGGCTTGCTAGTGACGTTCACAGGACTCAGCTTGTATCAGACTTAGGGCTGTCACACAGGGAAAGCCCGTGAGGAGAAGCGCAGGGAAGAAATCGGAAGAAAGCAGGTGTGAGCTTCCAGAGGCTCTCCGGGGATAGAGGGGGCGGGACGGGCACAGACATATTTGTACTTCGTTCCTCCATCTACAAATTGAGTGAGAAAGGTTACCTCTGAGGGGCGAGGGGCGCAGTTAGAGACGCAGTGCCCCAAAGTATTATTGGAAGCTAATTTCAAATCTGTCTGCTTAACACAGACCAGAATTCTAGCCTGGAGGACAACAGGTGTTCATCATAGCCGTGTTGCTTGCATCGCGGGCACTGTGAACTGTCTAAAGAGAGGCCAGAGCCCTCCCGAAATATAAGGTCCCAGGCTGCACTCTGTGGGAGACTTTTGTTTAGTTCATCCTAAGGATAGCAACCCCAGGCCTTCCGGGTCAGCTCTGTTTTGCGCAGCGACTGAAGGAAAGGCACAAGTGGAGGATCAGTGTTGTGGGAGACTTTTCTACAGTCTAGTAGGAAGATTAAGGAGCGCGGCTGACCCAAGCTTGTTTTTGAGATGGTCCTCGCTATGTCATTCTAGCTGGCCTCGAACTCACTAAGTAGACCAAGCTGGTCTCGAACTCACAGAGATCCGCTTGCTCTGCCTCCTGAGTGCTTGAATTAAAGGTGTGCACTTTTAATAAATAAAGATTATTATTGCTTTTTAAAAGTAATTAACTTTTGGTGTGTGGGTATTTTATCTGCTTGTATGTCTGTGTACCGTGTGTGTACCTGGTGCCTCTACAGGCCAGAAGAGGGCACTGGATCCCCTGGGACTAGAGTTACAGACTGTTGTCCTCATCCACCATGTGGGTGATGGCAACTGAACCCCAATCCTCTGGAGAACCAGTAAGAGTAACCTCTGAGACATCTCTCCATCCCCAACAAAGATATTTTTTGAGGCGATGCTTTTTTTTAAAAAAAAAAGAATTACATAATGTATGAATAAATATTTAAGATGCTATTTTATTTTTAAGTGCAAACGCATTGGAGAGAAATAATTTAGAGATCCATATAATGGTATATTGCTTCAACAGCTATAATTGTCTTTTAAAACTTTATTCAGTTTTATTTATTTCAAGAATCAGAATATTTGAAGTAAATATATTTACATATATATTATATATGATATAATATTTTATATTAAAAAATAATGTATATTATAAAATAATATTCCATTCTATATTAAATATACTTTAGATTGTATGCAACCTAGCAAATGAATACAAATGTGATTCACTAAATCAAGGATTCCAGTTTCAGTTCAGAAAATCATAACCAAAAGTATAACTGTTAAAATTAACACAAGCCAAAAGAGGATTTGTTTATTGCTTAGAACTGTGTGAAGACAGATTTTTCTGTCTTTTGAGGGATATTCCCATGGTTTATCGTTGCTACTATATCGGTCATATGCAAGCAGAAGTACTAAGTAGTTTCCTATGATACTAAGAATCCTATCATGGTGATTTTTTTCCTTTCTCCCTTCCTTTCCTTTCTTTTCAAATAGGGTCAAGAATTCGCTCCCAAAAGTGTGACAATAGTTGGTCATTCTATGGGTGGCCTCGTGGCCAGAGCATTGCTTACCCTGAAAAACTTTAAGCAAGATCTGATCAACCTTCTGGTCACCCAGGCCACTCCTCACGTGGCCCCCGTGATGCCCTTAGACCGTTTCATCACGGGTGAGTACGAGCCACTTCAAACTTCCCTCCTCCGTCCGGGTGAAGCTGGTTCCTGAGAGTTTACTCCATGTGTGAGGCTGTCCGGTTACACACCAGCATTTCCGTTCTCAATGTCTCTCATCTCTTTCAATCTAGGGTTATTGAGGATGGCATTGATTTCTCTTTCCAGCCGGTTGACGCGTGTTTGCTAAGCCTGAGGTTCTAGGACTCCAACTTTGTTCTTCTTGGCGACGATTCTGTCTTTTTAAGAGTTACTTGTTTGAAACTTGCCGTATCAGATTCTCACACAGATTTGTGATTAAAATTGTTTAAATCTTTTGTGCTGCTTCTACTAATGTTGACTGAGTATCCATTTAGGGAAAGGATCAAAAACCACAAGTCAGGTTTGCTACCACTCTTTCTATTGCATTTTGCACGCTTCATAGAGATGAGCCATGTAGTTACGTTTAAATGATTCCAGATACACTTAAAATAATAAGTCAGCAGGAGTCAGTTTGATATTATGTTCATTTAGCAGCAGAATAGTAGGCCGTCCCTTAGGGACTGTGGCCTATCTATCTATCTAGCCGTAGGTTCCTAGCCCAATAATGGTTATAAAGTATATCTTTTATCTTGTGGAACAGGATTTAAATTTGAGCAATAAATTATTGGTTACTCCCATGGTAACCTATTGCACCAGTGAGCCTGTCTTTCCGGACCCGTCATCTCTATAGCTTTCAGGGGTCATAGCTGGGTGCGGTTGATAATGACTTTTTCCTCTGAGAGTTTGTAGAGCATCTTGTAGCGTTATTAGAGACAGCCAGCAGGGACGAAGCTTCCAGGTATGTGTCAGCTTGATCTCACCACGTTCTGTGACTCAGTAGCGTGGCCTCTTCAGCAGCAGGACATTTTTAAAATTTTCTTAAGTTCTTCTCTCATGTTTTACATCCCCGCTCCCCAGTTTCTCCGTCTCGCCTCCCCTCTCCCACAGATCCACACTGGCTATGTCTCCCCTCAGGAAAGAGGAGACCCCCCAGGGACATCAGCCAAATACCACATAAGATGCTACAATAAGGCCAGACACACATGATCCCATCAAGGCTGGGCGAGGCAGCCTAGGAGGAGGAAAAGGGTCCCATAAGTAGACACAGGAGTCAGGGACAGCCATGCTTCTACTGTTAGGAATCCCACAAGAACACCAAGCTACTCAGCTATAACATATATGCAGAGGACCTAGATCAGATCCTACAGGCTCCCCAATCTCTGCAGTGAGTCCCTGTCAGTTGATTCTGTGGGCCATGGTCTTGTGATGTCCCTGACCCTCCTGGCTCCTCTTGTCCTTCCTCCCCCTCCTCCACAGGACTCCCCACACCTTGCCTAATGTTTGGCTGTGGGACTCTACATCTGCTCCCACGAGTTGATGCTGAAGTCGCTCTGATCTCTTTGATGAGGGTTCTGCTAGGCTCTGGTCCCAGAACACTCCGCAGGCGGTACAAGCTGTAGGTCAAAGGTTTTGTCACTGGGGTTATATTCCAAATCCTACACTTGAGGTCTTGCCTGTTACAGAAGATGGCCAGTTCAGACTCTGTGTCTCCCATTGCCAGGAGGCTTTGATAGGGTTACTCTCGTAGATTCCATGGAGTTTTTCATTGCGCTAACTTCCCACGTTGCTCCCCCGATGTCGCCCAATTCCAGTCGTTTCTCCCAGTATTTTCTGCCTCTCAGCAGTAGGATCTTCTTGTCAAATGGAGCCTTGTATTTGCTTAATAAATCACACCAGCACTTGGGAAGCAGAGGCAGGTGAATCTCTGAGTTCAAGGCCATCCTGGTCTACAGAGCAAGTTCCAGGACAGCCAGGGCTGTTAGAGAACCCTGTCTCAAAAAACACCAAAACCAAAAAACCCCAAAAACCTAAACAAAAGCAAAAATAAGCAAGCAAATAGACAAAATCACACCCTTGAACTAGATCTGCATCCTCCAAAGTAGAAATGTATTTTCAATACTGTCAGGCTTGAATCATTGATAGCAATGACCACCTTTAAAAGGGATTCCTAAGCTTAGAGAATGTCCAGTCTCTCTCAACATTCTGGTTTCTTATTTCTTTACATTAGAATGGGAAAAAAAATATTTAAGTAGTGAAGGGTTTCATGTTCTTGAGAGGTACATATGACTTCCAGAAATAGAAGCCCTGTTTATACTTAGTAGAAATGCTACCTTCAAATGCGGAAAGTGGTCCTGCCCTGGGCCTGCTCTTCCAGGGTCATCTCTTGTAACACCCGATTTTGGTGTTACACCCTCGGTACAGTTCGCGCGCAGCTGTACCAAATGGGAGTCCGGGCAAGGCCTGGAGGTTGAACAAAAGAGACAGAGACCATGGGTCATTCGAAAGGAGATCAGCCGAATGCCGTTTATTCAGAGTTGGGGGAGCCTATTTCTACCTCACTGCAGCACAAAGATCTCTCCACCCAGGAAGGTGGGAAATTACCATATTAACAATAGGTAAGATGCCTGCAGCTAGTCACCTGGCGGGCAGGGATAGCACGGAGACACACAGGAAGCTTAAACTGTCCCTGCCAATGCAGCCCAGGAATAAGGGCTAAATGCTTAGTCATGGTGACCAGAAATTGTCCTCGAGATGCACCCCAGGAATAAGGGAGGCCAGGGCCCTACAATCTCTGACTACACCCCTCCTCACAGGGATGGGATGCATCCACCAAACAGCCTTTCTCCTTGTGGCTCATGCTCTTGCGCTCAGAGCATGATTCTGGAAACCAAACCTCCAGATTGCCTATTTATTTTCTTTTGGAGAGTGTTCATGTAGCCCCCTTACAATCCTGATCTCCCTGCCTCCTCATGGCTGGGTTTACAAGTTTGCAGCACCATGCCCGGCTCCTGTGCCCTAGGCTCTTTCCAGGGCCGGTGTGGGCCTCTTACATGTCTTTATTGTAAGAACAGTGCACACGAACCTACAGTGAACTACGGCAAAGTGTGTCTCTGTGGTGGAGCTCGGACATTCGCACAAGGTCCTTGGGATGTCATATAGAATTAGCTTGGGAAAAGAGAGAGAAGGTACCACAGCAGTGGACCCATGGTGTGCTTTTGTGTGTTCTCAAAATCTAGGGCTAACTTTGAAGACTCTGAGAATCTTAACTCCATGTGACGTCATTTCAGTGGTCTGTCAAGGAAAGCATAGAAAATACTTTATTTAGTGGTCTCATAACTGTTTTTGGTTTTAATATTTATACTTTAGTGCTTAGTTTCATTGGTATTTTTCCCAGGTCCTCTAGATGTCAGAGTTCAGTAGACTTGGTGATGTCTCAGATACCAAATGTATGAAGGCACGGATGGGATCTGATGGAGTTTGATGCGGAGAAAAAGAAATTAGGGCTCTGTTTCCTGATCTCAGTTTAGTGATCAACAGACTTCCTAGTTTTAGTAGATAAAGTGATAAGTATAAAGTATATAAGTTAAGATAAAGTAGATAAGGTCTCTGCTTGGAAAGCTCTCACTTTAAATTTGCTGCTAACTTTAACGGGTGGAACCCTAAGCCTGAGATTTTCTTAAGGAGTGTAACCCTAAAATTAATACGTCGCTCTTATGATAGGTTGTTTCGTAGGAGCTTACGTAGTGATATGTGGTGACAGTTATTCAACACAGGGTGGCTAAGCCTCGAAAGACTGGGCACTTCTGTGACCGGGAGAAGTGAATGTCTTTTTTTTTTTGAAAACTACTTTATTGAGGGTAATTCATAGGCAAAAATGCACGTATTTAATATATACAATATGGTGGGCGTGAACACGGCTTCTATCATGGCACTAGCATCATGGGTGTCTACAACTCCTCTTTGAAGGAACTCAAGGGTTTCTTTGTGATGGTGTGGGGTGGTGCCGGTCTTGTTGGCTGCAGAGACGTGTTTGCATGCGAACGCATTGAAAACTGGTTCCGTGTGGCCTTTCTCTTTAGTGACACCTTCGGTAACTCTCAGTATTTTACTTCATTGCAAACGTGGATTTTTGTACTCTGACTTGTACGCAAAGCCAATGATTCTTTTTCTCCAAATATAGAAATGTGAATGCTATTTATAGACCAAATAGCTTAAGCAAAAATTCAGATAAATATTAGTATTATAAGTATGGCCGCATGAAATGGCTTTAATTTTCAGTGTTTCCTTTTCCCTTTCATTTCCTTCCAGAGTTCTATATGAATGTAAACAACTATTGGATTTCAAATGCTCGGGATATAAATCTGACTACGCTCTCCGTTGCTGGAGGATTCCGGGATTACCAAGTTCGATCAGGACTGACTTTTCTGCCAAAATTAAGCCATCAGACCAGTGCCCTATCTGTCATGGTAACTATCTTAACGGTTCTATATAGTACTATAGTAGACACAGAGGAACGTCAGAAGGGAAGTGGTGTATCCATGCTCGTCAGTGGGCGCCAGGTGGGTGGAGTCACGCAAGCGCACATGAGCGGATGTGTGAGGAAATCCGAATGAAGGTGGAGGTGCTGAAAAGCAGACGCGTGGATGCTTCTGCCGGAGAAAGACAAAAGGACGTGAGAAACCTTGAAAATCGATGAAAATAATAGGCTCCAAAGTCAGACGCTATCCATTAATCAGAGGTGGAACCGTAAAAATGCATGGACTAAACACAGGGGGCTCTAGTTACGTCCGCGTGATGTACCTGTATTGCTAGTAGAATGGCCGACGGATCCCATCCTCCTAACCCTAGCTTTGAGTAAAGACTTACCAACTGCCAGATAAAATAACGCTCTTTGATAGTTGACGAACAAATAGAAGCCCGATTAACTTGCCGATTATTAATTACCCTTCCCTGCCAGGCCATTGAGTGTTTGATCTTTAATGAGGGTACTTAGACTTTGGAAAGTGAACTCAGATTTCCCTTAGAATCTCTTGTACATTTAACCATGACGTCAGCGGTTAAGATCTCCACTGCAGAGGCACGCACAGTCTCTCTAGAGGGGCCGCCTGTCCCCCGTGCTTCGGGGCGATGGTGGGAGAAAGTCACAAGTCACGCCTCTGAGTTGTTCTTTCCTGCTAATGCCCTGCTGTTCGTCCATTAGTGAGCTGCTAACTGAATCCTACCCTTGCCTTATCCAGAGGAGGAATTAGGATGCAGGTCTATCCCTACCATTTTCTTCTAACTGGAAGCATTAGGATACAGCCAGGATAGTTGTTGATTGATTGATATGTTAATCAATCGTTCTCTCAGACGTCATTATTAGTGGCGGGAATCTTGGTTTTGGTGTCCGAGTATTTCAGACAGATGTTTGCCGGGACTCCTCAGAATACCCAGTGTTGCTCCTCGGTAAACACACGTGATGAAGTCTTACGAAGTCAGACATAACTTCCTCGCCATCGTTGGCCAACAGCGTGGCATCAACACCCTGCACGCTTGTCTGTGGAAGAACATTGCTCATTTGATCCCGCATGCGTCCGCTGACGACGTCTGAGTGTGTGTCCTTGTCTGCTCTAATCCCTTTGACAATGCGTGGCTGTCGCTGTTTCTATGTGTCTGATGAAGAGATTTCACTAACAGAATTTCCCCACAGGTGTCTGTTTGTAGAACTTTTATTTTTTTAACTCTCTTTGTAACTTCTCACGTTTATATGTCTGATATTGTACTCAGTTAAGCAGTGACAGTTTCTCAGTACCTGTCACAGGAGTGGTTAAGTTACTTTATAGTCATGGGGACTGGGAAAATGATAAGAAGCTAAGACCGTGATTGTGTTTAATTGCTATAATATATCCCATTGTAGATAATAGTATCATAAATACAAATGACCTTTTGCTGCATAGAACGGTGTGTGGTTTCTGACTCAGGGACCAAGGTTGATGCCAGACACCCCATCTGCAATGCTTTACTTCCCTGATCACGTTAATCAACACTGGATCAAACAGAGAGAGGAATCAGCTCAGAGAAAGGCACCGGGCTGAAAAGGGCACCCATTGCTTCCCTTGTCCGTGACTCCTCTCACCCGTGGCTTCTCTCACCCATTGCCTCTCTCATCCGTGGCCTCTCCCACCCGTGGCTCCTCTCGCCCGTGGCTTCTCTCCCACCTGTGGCTTCTCCAGCCCTTGGCTTCTCCCGCCCATGGCTTCTGCTCAGCATGAGAGGAAATGCTATTATGTCTTGAAGAGGGCTGAGGGATTGAGCCACGCTGTTTGCTGTAGAGCAGAATGAATGCCTTTTAGTGTACAATGAGCAACCACCCTTATAAAATGTCTGCATTTTTTATTAACTTCATTCGTTAACAGTTGCAAAAGTGAATATACTGACTCCTCTCACCTCTTATCGCCCTCCCACTCCTACCGACCTCCTTCTTCTCCACAAATTTCTACACCATATTCATGCCTTGTGTGTGGCTTGTGCCCCACAAGGGCTGTCTGTGTGACCACAAGTATGAGTCTATCCATTGGAGCCCAGTGGTCTTCCTGTAGGCACACAACGGAATGCCTTGTCCAGAATCTGTCGGTAGTCAGTGACTAAGCAGTAGGGCTGGGGTCCTGGTAGCTTCTCCTCCATCCATAGCTGACTGTCGGCAAGGCTGGGCTTGTCAGAAGCCACAGCTGGTGTGAGTTCACGCTTGCACCGGCTGTGTCCTGCCTAGAAGGTGGCTTTTCACAGGTGTCCCCCCTGAGTGGGGCTCCCGTGTTCTTTCTGCCCTTCTGCAGTGTTCTCTGGGCCTGAGAGGGAGGAGCGGGTGGTATTTGTGGTGCCTTTACCAAGCCAAACAAAATTGTAGGAGGAGGCTGCTTAGCCCTGAAATAATTACACAGAAACTGTATTAATTAAATCACTGATTGGCCCATTAGCTCTAACTTCTTATTGGCTAATTCTTACATCTTAATTTAACCCATTTCTATTAATCTGTGTATCTCCACGTTGCAGTGGCTTACCGGGTAAAATTCCGTCCAGCTCTGGCAGGGCTACATGGCTTCTCTCTGACCACCTCCTTTCTCCCAGCATTCAGTTTAGTTTTCCCCACCTACCTCAATTCTACCCTATCAGGTCAAGCCAATTTTTTTTTATTCGTTAATGGTAATCACAGCATACAGAGGGGAATTCCACATCAGAAGATAAAGCACATTTATTTACTTGATAATGGTAAATGCTACCTACCAGTGGTTGAGCTATTATTCTGCTCAGTGGCTAGTAAAATCTTAGAACTGTAGAGGACTCTGGTGTCAGATTTTTTTTTTTTTAGTAATTTATCAGCAGTAGTTCCTAAATATATAAAGTGCCTATAAACTCATCAATAAGAGGGGTGCGGATGAACAGGAGTTATAGAGTATGGAAATGATTAATCTCTATTATGCAAATGTGGAAATGTCATAATCGAACTCCTTACTTTGTGTAGTTAATACATATAATAAATTATACATATAGTTAATACATATGATAAATACTACATGCTAATACATATTTCTCAGCACACCCCTGCTTATCAAGCCACATCTCAGAGCCAAAACTAAAATCCTGAACTATCTATTGGAACATCTACATTCATATAAAAGTAAAAATCTTACTTAATAACTTTCTTTAATAAGATTCTTTGTTAAAGGAATATTAAGCTCAACTTTTTAATTGTGCGTTTAAAATGTTAGATATTAAAACCTCAGCATAGGCTCTTTGGATATATTAATTTTTAAAGGGTAATAGAAGTCTGAGAACCAGAAATAACATATACGGGGTTATGTTATGCATGGAATAATATGTTAGGATCACCTTTTATAAAAATGGATCATTTTAATTAAAGACATATACAGTATAGTGAAAATTTTAACACGTGTTTCTAAATATCAGTGTATGAGATCCAGCAAATCGTAATGTACTTGAATTTTTTTCTTTTCCTTTTAGAGCTCAGCAGTGCCTAAGACCTGGGTCTCAACAGACCATCTCTCCATCGTGTGGTAAGTACGTTATAACTTACGCTGCTGATTTGTCTGATCACTATAATTAAGTCTGAGTGGAAGCTTAATAGAGGTTCGAGCTCAACGCTTGTCTCTTGCTTGTTGGACCTGACAACCCGTAACATCGTCTTCTGACACACAAGTAACGTCACTCCGAATGGCGCCAACATCAAATACTAAACTTTAGGGATTGTCTTAGGTAGGCAGAGTCAGATGTGCCCTCGAGAGGACGTTCAGAGCTCCCAGCCAATCACTGCTCTCCGATAGAGTTAGATTTGTGATGGCTGCTGTGGGGAGCGATGGAAACCAACCAGAAATCAGATCTCTACCTAATAATAGTAGAAACATAAGAGGTTACACGTGGGTCAAGGAAAGCAAAGACTCCAGTCTCTAGCTCCTTGTGCTCTGGCTGACAGATTCTCTTTTGTCCTTCCTCTGTCTGGACAAGCCACAGTCTTTAAGGTCCACGCAGGGCAGGCGCGTAGGGTGGCGCAGGCTTCACGTGTGCCTGGAGCTGGAAGTCACGTGGGCAGCAGAAGGCCGTTTGGCTGCCAGACATCTAGAAAGATTTTGTTTGCTTTGCTTCTATAGGTTAACCTTGAAATATACACTTAGTAGGAATGACTTGTTGTATGCCTTCTTAGTGCACATTATTATTATTATTAAAGCAATAGAACGTGCTCCATTAGCTGATAGAATTGTGTGTATTTGCATCAAAACTGGCGGTTGGTGGCTTCTGGGGGAGGGATAGTCGCTTGTCTTTGGCAGTATGGTGACCAGTAGAATCCCCCGTTCCCTTAGGGTTCACCCATCCTAATGCGTAAGTGGGTGGGACTGATTGGGTTTAGGGAGTTAAAAAATGAATTAAATTTAAGAAGAGGACATGAAGTTGAGAAGGAGAGAGGATGTGGGGGTTGTGGGGAGAACTGGGGAGGAAACAAGGGGTAGATGTGGCCAAGGTATAAAATTCTCACAAAAGACAATACGATAATTTCCAACACAGATTTTTGTCTTCCGTTGTGTTGCCGCCTAAGTAACAGTTTCACACTGAGAAAGGCCAGTGTTTTACGAACATTGTATCCTTAACACTTCCTTTCCGCTCTAGGTGTAAGCAGTTACAGTTGACCACAATCCGAGCCTTCTTGGATCTCATCGACGCCGATACCAAGCAGGTAGGTGTTTTTAAACTGAAAGCTTGTTTTAGCGAAGCGAACGCTTTGGTTAGCGCTCACAGATTCCATACTAACAGAATCCTCGTATCAGGCGGATTAGTTCTGAAATAGAAATGTCTTTATTTCTTCTGATGTAATGCATAGACCATTCATTCAGGAAGCGGTGAAAATAAAGACCAGAACAGCTGACTCTTCTCTTAGCACATTCTCTGCACAGGTCTGAAGTTGGATGCCTCTCTCTCCAGTTCTCATTTTTAATTTAAGAGAAATATTTATGACAGACTAATGGGTTTTCTTAGTAACATATAAGAGCGTCATAATCTATCCTATTCGGTACTCTTGAATGCCTTTTAAAAGTTATCTTTGGCATATTGGTGAGATCAGAATGCATGCCGTCCTCAGTAACTCACTCACCAAAGAGTCAGCTGTGTACTGGCCCGGGTCAAGCCATTTCTGTCCTGAGATCTCCGTTCCACCGTGGTTTCAGAGAATCAGCTGTGTACTGGCCCTGGTTGAGCCATTTCTGTCTTGAGATCTCTGTTCCACCGAGGTTTCCAACTTAACAGCAGAGCCTGGGAACCACTTGCCGTATCCTGTACAGGACATCATGTTGTTTTTTTCGTCGCTTTCTTGACTGCTAGATGACCTGTCCTAGGGGCGGCTTCAGCGTGATTAAGGGCCTTGGGTTCAGCAGCTTCAGTTTCTGCTGTGAGCTGGGAAGAAGCTGGGGTTTCTCATCTTCAACTGCCTTCCCCTGGGTCATTTTACAGTAAATATCTGTTCTGTGGGAATGGTTTTGAGAGCCATGGCTCTGGCTTCATCCCCCTTCTGGAGGAAACATGAGCTTTTGAGGTCTGTTTGATTGTGACAGAGCATTTTAGCCCCAAATCTTAATAACTGTATGACTTTAGAAAAATGTCTATTTTTCTGTGCCTTAGTTTCTTACGAAAAGGCAGATACATACTATCAGAGTTTTTGTGAAGATGAGCGTTGATACCATGTTGTTTTAGGACAGTGCCTGGTCTAGAGAGAATAAACGCTGACTCTTTATTACTTGAAGTAATGCTTCATCAAATCATCATGCTGTAGATGATACAGACTATGTTAATGTTCTTTCTAGATAACTCAGAAACCTAAGAAGAAGTTGTCGGTGTTGAATCACCACTTCATAAGACACCCAGCGAAGCAGTTTGAGGAAAACCCATCCATAATTTTTGACTTCCCAGGTTTGTGATGGTGACCTTTAACATGGATCTTTCCGCTGGTGTTTCTGATAAGTGTGCTGTTGTGCACAGCTGTTAGTATTTAAGAAACTGGGATGCTTCAAGAATTCTGGTCTGTCGTGGTACTAGCAAGTTCTTGGTTTGAAAGGGAAACAGAGAAAGCAAATTGTTAAGATACTGATCAAAGTTTGCGCTGGAAATAAGTTGATAAATAAAGGTTTTAGAGTTGTGTGCCCTTGTTTTCTGGATAGTCACCAAAAGCAAGAGCTGTGCTATTTATAACGTCTTTGTGTCTCGGTATCATTTACTCCCCAGCCTCCTGAGTTACCAGCACTTCATTTGCTTGGCAAATGTGCTCATGTTCTACTCACTCCTGCGGTTTCTTTGGGGAAAGCGATCCTCATTTCCTTCTGTTGAGAGGTCAAAGACTCTGATAGGAATTGCTTGTTCGTGTTAAGCACAAAGAACATGTTTCTGGATCTCATCTTTTAAAATAGCCGATATTCAGGGAGCCACGTGTCTGTTATTGCTAATTGAGTATTTATCAGAATTCAAAATAGAACAACAATTTTAATATGGAAGTAATTTCATATGCAATAACTGCCTTTCCTCTCCATTTAGGGTCATCCAAGTGGGTTGCAGTGAAAATGTCCAGATGGTCCTACGTGGCTCAGAATGTGGGTATTCTGTCGTTGTTTCTGTTCAGACTGATTCTTAGATCTACCTTTAAAAGTTAAGATTTTTTTTTGAAATTACATTTTCCCACGATTTACTAAGAATACCTTACTAATACCAAATCTGTTCAAGTTCCCTATTTTATCATAAATTTGGACCCCTTTTTCTTTGTTTTTCAATTTATTTAGCTAAGCACCCAATGAGGCGATAGATCACTGTTTGAGATGTTTGATATTCCTCTTCAATATATTTCCCACTCCTTTATTTTCTTTGGAATTTATTAATAAGGTTTCTGTCGCTTTTTATGATGGTATTTCATACTGGTTTGATTTTGCTGACTGCATTTCCGTTGTCATTCAGTGTGTTCCTCCCAGCCCTTCATAAGATTTAGTAATTGGATCTAAATGCTTGATATATTCCATTTTTTTTATTAGAACTGTTTTGCTTTTCCTGGGCTCGCTTCTGGAGATGTGAGCAGTTGGTAGGGGATGTCTGAATTAATGACTGTAGGAGGATACAAAGACAACGATATCCTGTTTCTCTTCCGTTTATTGATCAGGATACTGATCAGAGAAGTTTCCTTTTACTAAACTTGTCGAAAGTAAGACAAAACCCACAGGAAAGAACGATCCGTGCCTGACTTCTGGCTTCTACCTTGTGTGCGCTGGCTGTTAGACTAGCGGTCGCCCTGGTAGCATTCCTCGTGGGTGACCGTTGCTAGCGCACATATGTAAATAGGCTTGCATTCGTTGTTTATTGATTCTAAGGTTGTCCTTTGCCTGACAAGCTGAAGCCATTTCAGGTGTGGCTCTATCTTTCAGTACAGCTACTTAGAGGTGCTTTCTGTTAGTGCCCTCGTTCCCCGGTGTGGCAGAATGTTTCAGCTCAGATTTTGCCTCTCCCCTTCTGGGCTTGAATTTGGTGTTTATTTAAGGAATTGTTTTATGTAGGAAATGATACCTGGCTCTTGGTGACTAGGTTGCTTCTTATGGACCTTTTCAGTAACCAGAATGATTGAGAATTCAAATATCGCAGCCATGCATGGTGGTGCACACAACACCCTTAATCCCAGGGAGGCAGAGGCAGGAGAATTACTGAAAGTCTGAGGCCAGCATGATCCATATGGCAAATCCTGGACCAGCCATTGGTATAAAAATGAAACCCTGTCTCAAAAACGAGACAACAGAAACATTAAACAAAAGATAAATCATCATCATCAACACACACACAGACACACACACAGACACACACACAGAGACACACACACACACACACAAATGCATTAACCCTGGTGCTTGCCTGACAGTTCTGGACTACTGAGTTTTTACTTAACCTTTTCCCTCCTTATTCTTTACCTTCCATTCCCAACCAACTGGTTCTTGGTAATAGCAATAATATATAATTTATTCCCATTGCCATAAGTTCTTGAATGATGAAATTATTTGCTCACTATAGTTATTGTTTTCTCTCTTTTTTAGAACTCTGAAAAGATTTATTTTGCATTTCCTCTTGCGAGTCACAGGAAGAGCTACACTCATGCCTACTGCCAGAGTACCATGTTGGTAAGATGCTTGGCACCGTCTCCTTTCAATTTCCAGCTAGGAGGTGTGTTAGTTATCTTCGTTGTCACCGTGATAAAGTACCTGAGAGAGGCATCTTAATAAGGAAGAGTTTGCATTTGCTTATGGTTTAAGTGGGTACCACCCGTCATATCAGGGAACACGATGAGCAGCCCATGGCAGTAGAAGGTGATGAGACCCCCCTCCTATCTCAGCAAATTAGGAAGCAGAACTGGGAGCAGAAAGAAGGCTGGACTGTAGCTCTCAATGCCTTCCCCACATCATCCTACCTCTTCCAGCCAGGCCTCACCTCCTAAGATTCCACAAAATATCCAAAGACAAGCCTCTAGGGAACGGCTCATATTCCAGTCATAGCCGGAGGTCAGCATTGTATTGAGGAAAATGCTTGTCTGATTGCAGCTCATGCGTTTGAGTGGTTAGGGGGTTGTTTTCTGTATTTAGTGTCTGTGGATGTGTTGGCTTAAATGAGAATAGATTCATATATTTGAATACTCAGTCCCCGGTTGGTAGAACTGTTTGGGAAGGATGAGGGGGCGTGGCCCTGTTGGAGGAGGTCTGTCATGGGGTGGACTTTGAGTTTTTAAAAACCCAAGCCATTGCCAGTTGGTGCTTTCTACCTGGGCTTGTAGATGGAGCTGCGAGCTCTTGGCTACGGCTCCAGCCTCTTGCATGCTGCCATGTTCCCCTCCGTGGTGGTCATGGGCGCTAGCCCTCGGGAACCGTGACCCCCAAATGAAATGCTTTCTTCAGTAAGTTGATTTGCTCATGGTGTTGCCACATCGGTAGCAAAGTAACTAAGTCAGTTGAGTATTAATTACCATAAGATAACATGCAATTTAAATCTTTATTTCAGTTTTTTTGTGGAACTTGTAAGCCTATATAGAAGTAGGGAGAACATATGATAATGAATTATTTTGTAAGCAGAACACAATTTTGAACAATTACCAGTTCTGCCATTCTGACTTTATTTATTCCTGGGATTATGAACTAACTTGCAGCTCTGGCCTGACCTCCTGCTTCAGAATCTCTCATTATTGTTCCAAGGAGCCAGAATCACACAAGCATTTTGCCTGCAGGGAGAGGAGAGAAATACTTAATTGTTATTTTCTCTTATTCTTAAAAAAAAAAATCATTTTTTATTTAAACCTCATGAAATCAGAGACTGCCTGCCTGATTCACTGTTTTCTCTGAGACCTTAACTTTTTGGTCCTTAGAATGAAATTTACAGATGTTGTAAAAGGATTGATTTCACCATTGCTTTGTTTGAGATTCTGAGGCTGCTTAAATAGTTAATAGTTGTCTTGACCATGCTCCCCATCATCCTACACTCTGGTGGGATTTCAGTAGCGTCAGATTTTGGATATCATGTTTTCGTCCATAAAAGCTGGAGTAAAAATGTCAGGTGGTAGTGCCTTTTAAATAACCAAAGCTAGCTGTGGGATGCTCTGTTTAAGAAAGGAAGGAAGGAAGGAAAGCAAGCAAGCAAGGCAGTACATTTTGCAGCTTCTGATTCAGTGCTGATGACGATGGCTACCGTCAGTGTCCAGTCTTGCAGTTGGGTTTCCGCCTAGCCACATTCCTGGTGTTATAGAAGTTATGTCCTGGTAGTCCAATGAGAATGGGGATAATAAAGTAAAAAGCCAGCTTTTCAAATTAAAGGTGTTTGTTTTTTAACATCCTGGCTGTGGGTGTATGTTTCTAGAAATGTCTATCTCTGGTTCATGCTTGCTTTTGTTAGGATGTAGATTACCGTGTGTAACTACGGCATGGATACTACGAGGCCAGACATTGGGGGCAGCGGTTAGGAACACTTAGGTCATGGGCTGCACAGATGCCCGAGGCCGGTCTCGTGCTGTGGGTCAGCTGCTCATCCGCTCGACCCAAGTTAGTCTCCAACTCTTGGCCTACCCTCGACCTGTGTGTCTTTTAAAAGCACGTTGGATGCTCCTTAGTCATAAACCACTATTTGTTTTCTGTGATCCTAACCATCGATGTTCCTATATGTTATATATATATCGGTGTGTATTTGAGATGCTTGTTTTATTACATTGTTTTCTATTATTAACCAACAGGATACAAATAGTTGGATTTTTGGCTGTATAAACAGCACATCATCTATGTGGTAAGTTTTTGGACCGCTTTTTCATTTTTTCTTAACACAAACAGTGCTCAGAAGTTATAGTTTCAGAAAAGGTATATGTGTGTATGTATACATGCGTGCAAATATGCATGCACGCGCGCACACACACACACACACACACACACACTATTTTTTCTCTTTGATTTTTGAGATAAGGTCCCGTTCTGTAGCCCAGGCTGTTCTGGAACTTACTCTGGCTGACCATTATTCTCCTGCATCAGCTTTCCCAGTGCTGAGATTAT
The DNA here is from genome assembly GCA_963919715.1 of Microtus obscurus. Lineage (NCBI taxonomy): Eukaryota > Metazoa > Chordata > Mammalia > Rodentia > Cricetidae > Microtus > Microtus obscurus. The sequence continues at coordinate 3,965,667 of CAWTZC010000381.1, forward strand.
AGACATGAATCACAACAAATGGCACTTTATATGCTCATTATATGGTTGTTTTTGCTGCTGTATCAAATTGTAATTTTTATATTTTAAATTTTGATTATTGTGTGTATGTGTGCATGTGTTATACAGCGCATGTGTGTGCATATATGATGTGCGTGTGTTTGTGCTCTGGGCGTGTGTGTATGCAGTGTGTGCTCGTGCATGTGTATGCTGCATGCGTGTGTATATATGTGTGTTCATGTGCTCTGTGTGCGCGCATATGTGCGTGCACATGTGTGTATGTGCATGCATCTGTGTGTGTGTGCATGCGTGCATGAGTACACACGCCATGGTGTATGTATAAAGTTCAGGCTGTCAAGCTCGCCCTGCAGGTGCTTCTTCCCACTGACGCACCTCCCTGGTTTGTTTTGTTTTGTTTTTTTTGCTAAGGGAGCTTCATGAACTTGTGTACAGACTCTGCACTCATGGCAGCCATACAGTCTCTCAGTTCCAGGCCTGCAGATCTTTTTCTTTTTGTTCTGAAGTTTCTTTACAGATTATAATACTTGAACATTTGCCCTCTAATCATACCTTCCTATTTATTTCAAAGCCGGCAAGGGATTGATTTATCATGGAAAGTTGAACTGCTGCCAACAATCAAGGTAAATGTTAGCCTTAGAATTTTATATTTCAGTTAAAAAAAAAAACCAGTTGGTAGACCTTTTAGAATTGGCTCTTTAAAAAAGTCATAGGAGTCCTTTCTTTGGAACTGTGTTTGATGAGGCGTGGCAAACAATTAATTAGCTGTGTTTTGTTTATCTTTAGAGATTAAAAACTATAGGTTGAGAACTTGCTGAACCGGTTGTAATGTCAGAGACACTTTCAAAATTCCTTTTTTTTTTTTTGAGCATATGCTTAAACAGTTTTTTTCTTAAACTTTAAACAAGTTAGTGCATTCTATTGAAAATTCATTTGTGTGGAAAGACCTTGCAGTGGGAGGTGAGATTTCAAAGAGACACCGAATAATTTTCTAGATTGCTCCACATTGTGGTCAGGTGGCTGGATAACTCTTGTATCTAGGTATCCAGGGTGGCAAATCACAGCCTGGGTTTACTTCATCATAGTTAGTGGTTTCCTTAGGTGACTCCAGTAAATTAGCAACTCTTTTTATTTTTCTTCTTCTTCCTCTTTAACAAATACTAATTTGTATATCCTCAAAATAAATTGCGGGAAACACAAAATAAGCCTGTAATTTGAGGATAATGTCAGTTCTAATTTCCAAGCTTGTGTTTATTATAATTTACGGTCTTGTCTGGGTTTGGTGGATTCAGTTTTCACATAAATCCACACCTTAAAATAAAATCCTCTCTTCTGATGAGCTCAGACTTGAAACAGACATCTGGCTGCTCCCAGCCCTCTCCCATTGATTCCAATTGAGTTTTTTTTTTTTTTTCCTCTCACAGATACTCATTTCCCTATTGAGGGAGCAGGACTAGGGACCGTCCTCCAGTTGTGTCCTCTCCATCCCTGAGACACATCCTCAGCCTTTTGCTTTTTATTTTTGAGATGGGGGAGGGGTCTCACTGAGTGTACTTGCTGACTGACTGTCTGTCTGTCTGTCTGTCTATCTATCTATGTATGTATGTATGTATGTATGTATCTATCTATCTATCTATCTATCTATCTATCTATCTATCTATGTATCTATCTATATCCCACATAGGCATTGAACACATGGTCCTCCTGTCTCAGTCGCCCAAGTGGCTGGAATATTAATTTGTATAAACAATTTACCCTGTGTTAATTGCATTATTAGAGAGAAACTTTACAAGATGAATAATGTAGGAAGAATAATCTCTTAAAAAACTTTTGGTTTTTGTTTTGGGGGGGGTTGCTTTGTTCACTCTCTGTTTATTTGGAAACAGCTAACAATGGTATTTGTAAAACGAATGTATAAAGAAGCAATTTTACTCAATAGCATCTTTAAAAAAAAATCTATCCTTAGTCTCAAATTTCTATGTAAAATCAAGACAGACAGAAGCATTAGGATAGATCTAGTTGTAGAATCTTCTCTCATTCTCTTACGTTTCCAACTTGAAAATCCTATCCCTTTTATAATTTCCAAAAGCAATGGATACCTGAAGGCCTTGGTGGCGCATGCCTTTAATCCCAGCACTCGGGAGGCAGAGGCAGGCGGATCTCTGTGAGTTCGAGACCAGCCTGGTATACAAGAGCTAGTTCCAGGACAGGCTCCAAAACCACAGAGAAACCCTGTCTCGAAAAAAACAAAAAACAACAAAAAAAAAGAAACACACTCTGCCCCTGCATTTTAAATGCACCGCTCAGCTGGCTGTGGTGTGCACCTGTAACCCAGTGTCCAGCAGTGGAAGGGGGGACAAGAGCCGAGAGGTAGAGGCAGCAGAGTTGCTGAGTGAGGACTTCTCTCTGTATCACGAGAACTTTTCTCATACAGTTTAGATTTCATTAAGGAAATACTGTTCCTATAATTCTATAGAGACTGAAAAGTGTGTTTACCAAAGGGTAGGCCCCTTCAGTTCTTAAGTTAGGGTTCACATGTCTGGATAGCCAGAAGACAAGATGTTCCAGCCGCCTGCTCTTAACAGTGATTTCTGGAATAGCGGATTGCCGTATTCTTCAGGCTTAGGTCTTCCAAGTTTACGCTAACACTAAGCACAAACTTTCCCATTATGCGAACAAATTTTATATAATGTGTTCGTGACTTTTAAGGTAGCCCAGTTTTCTTTTAAGCTGTAAAAATGAAGGAAGAAAGCAAAGTGTGGTGGCCCGTGGTATGTGTGTTACACAGTAAGTTCAAGGCCAGCTTAGTACACGGAACCCTGTTTGCAAAAGTGACTGATAAATAAATAGCAAACCAGCGTAGGCCATCCTGAAGGCAAGGATACTTGCTTAAAGGAGAAAGCAGTGTTTGCTGAGACTTAACAAAGACCTTAAACATCCTTCTAGGTTTTTGCCCAAATACAAATGCTCTCAATGGGCTCAGGCTGCCACTGTTTGCTTAGTTTCCCCCACGTGCCCAGCCTTGTAGCCTTGGGGATCACCGTCAAGTGTGACTTTTCTCCTTGATTAGGACAACGTGACGTATTCACACCAGGCAGTAACCTTTCTCTCCATCAGAGGTGTTCAAATAGAGAAACGTGCTGAAATGATTAAGTGGGAATATTTCGTAGGTTTTATGCATATTGATGTCACCGGAGCAGAAGTAACACCATGAGAATCATCACCCTGGGGTGCCTCTGCTGACTGTACTTTAATAAATGGGCGGAGTCCTCCAGTAAATCGCCACAGATTCTCAACGGTCGTGAGAATCCGTGTTCAGGAGCCCTCAGAGCTGATTGCCACACGGAACAACTCAGTTCTTCCTGACCGATTTATCGTTCATGCGCTCTCCCCAGCGTCCGTAGCTGTAATTTACGCGGCACCGTGAACACTCTTCGGTTTCCATGAGGACTTAGGAGTTTGTTGCTTAGTTGGGCGTCTTGTCAGGCCTTTAGAGAGACGCTCTCAGCTTTTCAGCCTCTGCGCCTATGTCTGGCTGCCCATGTCGGTGTTTCTGAGAGAGAGTGAGGAAAGCCAACTCTGTAGAAACTTCTTTTGTTTTTAAATATTTATTTATTTGTTATGTATACAATATTCTGTCTGCGTGTATGCCTGCAGGTCAGAAGAGGGCACATTACAGATGATTGTGAGCCACCATGTGGTTGCTGGGAATTGAACTCAGGATCTTTGGAAGAGTAAGCAATGCTCTTAACCTCTGAGCCATTTCTCCAGCCCCCTGTAGAAACTTCTTAATGTGCACAGTTTTTATTCTTTGCAATGCTCCATCCACATCCAGAAATCAAGGGTTGGAGCCTTGGCAATTGTTAAAGAGGCTAGTCTCCAACTTATCCGTTCCCCGAATGTGGACTATAAAATCTGGTCTTCATTTTTCTGGGGTAGAACCAGTTGGTTGTTATTTGGTGAGACGCATCATTAGCAGTGTGTCTTCGTCACGTACTGAACGAATTTTACTGAATGGTGTTTATGTATTTAGCCTGTGACTCTCTGCTATTTCAGCTCAGTCTGAGTCCTTGGAGATTACGTTGCTAAGTTTTCCCTCGCGTTTAACACCATTTGAATGTTCTTTGTCATTTACTACCATAAATGTAGAAATAAAACCATAACATTCTCTGCAACAGATAGCCAAATTACTTAATACACCACACTTGGGAATGATTATGCAAAATGATTAGCTTTAACGTTAAACATCCTTTGTTCTATGTGAAGAGATATTCAAGGGATATTTTAGGTGATTTATATTTAATAGTAGTTCCTGTAAATTTGTCTTTTGTAGGGTTATTGATGGAGGTGGATATAAACCTGATTTGTGTGTGTTTTGTGGGGGAATGCGGGGATAAGCTGAAAGCTGAATTCAGGGCCTCGTGCATATTAAGTGAGTGTTTTAAGAGACGATTTTAAAAATAGCTCATCGAGAAATAAGTTTTTATAATTTTTCTTTGACATGCGTTTTCTGCCTCAGAAGTAAAAGACTCTATCTTCACTACTGTCTTTCAGTCTCTGACGCTAAGGCTCCGAGACTACCCGTTTCTGACACACCTTGTTATCTACATCCCGACTGTCCACGGAAGCAAGGTAACAGACCTGTTAGGGTTCTGTGGGCATGCGCGGAAGATGCTGATGCGAAACTATTTCTTGATGATTTCTGAACAGATACAGGATTATCTAAAGTGATGGCCAGGGTGGTGAGCCCCTGGTGTTGTCATTAGAATGTCCCCTCCCTGTGAACTATGCAGAATAAATACAGATCCTTAGCAGCTTTATGGTTTGGGAACTGCAGTGTGGAATTCAGCTGCAATTCCCTGTGATCACAAACCCATCAGCAAGCCCAGAAACCGACGTCAGATATTGTAGATACCTTTGGTTCAGGATCTGTTTCGCTACGCAAAGCTAAGAGCACAGCCAAGTTTTAAAGTAATAAAAAAAAGATCCTAGTATTTGAATACCTTCAGGTATAACGGTTGGAACTGCTTTTGCAAGCCACTCCCCATCCCACGATCCCCCCAAATGTGCTTTGTAAAATATGAATGATCCTGTTCCCTCAGTGGTCTCTAGTCCTCGAGTGGCTGTTGTCTGTAGCGGGAGGATTTCTTGTTTGGCTTCTGAGAAGGAATGAGAGCAAAGCCCTTAGCATGGTGGTTTTGTTTCTCAGCACCACACATGTGGACAGGTCTAGTAGAAGTCTCCCCCACCTCCTTTCCAAATTCAGAAACAACCAGAGGAATTACCTTAGCGGAGACACCTAAGGTGGAGTCGTCATGAAAGCCTGGGGTGGACTCTGGTGACGACCATGCTCTTGAGACAGAAAACTGTCTTCTAACTATCGTGAGGGTTATATTAATTTATTTTTCATCTCTTCCTACTGGCCAAAACAGTCCTGTGGCACTGTGATTCTTCACATCCTTGTGCCTTTCGGGAACTGTTCCTTCTGCAGAATGCCGAAACAGGCTCCCTGCCCATGTCTAGAAATGTTGCTAGAAAAAGAAAACGTTGTCAAAATAAAAATTGTAGTGGCATGCCGCATTCTAGGTTTCCATTTGTGGGGAAAAAAGCCCATGTATTCATAAGTGAGAATTCATTTTTTTCATTTTCTGTAATAACTGCCTCAACTGTAATATTCTCATAAACAGCATTAGCTATAGATGAATGCAGATGAGTGACTACAGATGCCTTTTAAAACCTGATTAAAACTGTAGATTAAAATTTATAGTATTTAATAAAAAAAATCATAAGTAACAAAGTTACATTCCCCTTTTGACTAGGAAAGTACTCAGAGACATAATTATCTAAACCCTTAATTAATCTTAGATTATTTTGCATCTCAGTGCTTTGATCTACTCTTTAATAAACACCGATGTTATAATAAAACTTTGCAATGACTTTGTTATAAAAATGACCTTCAGATAATTTGACATATTCGATTGAGAAATTGCTTACCTAGTCTTCTCAGCATAGCATCTGCTTGAGGGACTCTTGCCAGAGCTACAGTATAATCCGTGGTGCTTTCTCCAAACTAAGGTTTTATTTTTTTTTTTCCTCACACAAACGTCAAGATTTTTTGCTAAGTTGAATTCTGTATTTTCTAATAAATTAATGTTGTATCTCAGTTTTTCATAGATTGTGAATTCTTTAAAAAAGAAGCAAGATCCATACAGCTTCCTGTAACTCATCTTTTTTCCTTTGGTAAGTATTTCATTTTTGAAGCTTAAGCATCATTTTAGCAGTGCCAATTTATTTTGCCAGTCACAGAACATTAAATATTAGTATGTTTCAAGTATAGTTCTTAGGAAAGTATGTAGTCAGGTTAAGTGGTCGGATCCTCGCTAAATGCTGGGCCAGCAGTCAGTTCCCGAGAAGTGAACTCAGAAGGTATCTTTTCTATTGCTGTGATAAGACACTATGACCAAGGCATCTTAGAAAGCAAAGTCTCCAATGAGAAGACATAACAGCAAAGCCGAGGTCTGGAGCCTGGAACAGCCGAGACCTCACATCTTGATCCCAAAGAAGGAGGGAGGCAGAGAGAGACTGGAAATCACAGCCAGCTTTTGAAACCTCAAAGCCCAGGCTTTTGAAACCTCTAAGCCCACCTTAGAGGAATACTTCTTCAAACAAGGCCACACCTCCCATTCTTTCTAAATTGTTCCTCTCACTGGGGACAAAGTATTGGAACACAGGAGCTCACAGGGGCCATTCTCATCCCAAATCTCCTCTGTATTTTTCCATCGTTTATATAAACTTGCAGTAGCCAAGCGCTTCTGTATGTGTAGAGTATTGTGTGAAATTTTTACCAAATCTGGCGCATTTTATAGTTTTTTCGTAGAACTAGCTTTGGTTTCTATTGCGTGAACAAGTCTCATTTATTTCTCTTTCTGATTCTGTGCTTGTGACTTCAGCACGGTCATCCTGACTTTTCTGCTTATCCATAGGAAACCACGCTTGGTTCTGTCACGGACACACAGTATATCTAGATTGTTGTCTGTCTTATGAAGGACTCATGACGATATGTTATTAGTTTTTATGTGTATGGGTGTTTTTGCCTGCATGTATGTATGTGTGCCATGTGTGTGCAGGACCTGTGGAGGCCAGAAGAGGGAATTGGAACTGGACTTAAAGGTGGTTGTGAGCCACTGTGTGGTTGCTGGGAACTGATTGGACTTGTGTCCTCTGCAAGAGTAGGCAGTACTCTTAGCCACTGAGCCATCTCTCCACCCCCTAATTAAATATTACTATGAGCTTTATTATGAAAGAATTTTAGACCCCTAGTTGTTATGAAAGAGTACAGATTTCTTTTATATCCTTTACCAATCTTTCCCTGATGTTGACCTCTTACATAAATATATTACTTTTTTGTTGTTGTTGTTTGTTTTTAACAATGGCTTGCTATGTGGGTCAGGCAGGCCACCCTTAAAACTTTGTAAGTCTCCTACTTCAGTCTCCTGAGGGCTAGGATAGAGCCTTCTCTGCCATGTTTGTCTAACACAGTCTTTTTTATTTTTTTAAATTTCTGTATGTGTATGTATCTGTATCTAGGCGTGTGTACATGAATGTAGGTGCCTGCTGAGGCTAAAGGTGTCAGATCCCCTGGAGGTGGAATTAGTTGTGATGTGGTTTCTGGGAATCAAACCCAGCTGTTCTCAGCCCCACAATATAGTTTTGAACCTAAATTAGTAATGTTATGATATTTAATAACCTAAGCAGGCCTTAATTTATTGCCAGCTTTTGCTTCTGGTCCTCCTCTAGGGTCCTGCATTGGGTTTGATTGTGTTTCCTGTAACTCGAGTCAGTTCTTCAGTCTTCCCATGACCTTTATCAGTTTGAAACATTTCAAGGGTACTCAGTGACTTGTAGAACATCCCTTCATTTGGATTTGATACTGTGACATTTTCAGGTTGAGCTTAAGTATTTTTGCCAAGAACAACACAGAATTAATGTGCCTTCCTAATGTGTCAGGATGTATAATGTTAATAAATCTAATTGCTGTGGTGTTAATTTTTACCTTTGGTTAATTAAGGTGCTGTCTAATAATTTCTATACTATGCAGTTACTGTTTTACCATTACCATTAATAAATATCTTGGAGGAAATAATTTGAAAAAATGTTCAACTCATTAATTTTAGCATACAGTGGGTCGTTTATTCTTTAGCAAATATTTACTATTGTATTCTCCATTTATTGAAATCCTGTCTGAGATAGAGTAGCCTCATCTCTCTTATTTATTCATTTATTTTTAAGACAGTATGGATTACTGGATATATATTTTGGGTAGGGCCTAGCTCAATGGCGGAGTGTTTACTTAGCATGGATATTTTATTCATGGGTTATAACAGTGTTAGATGTGCTCTTGCTTTGGTTGTTCCAGTTTTGGCTTTTAGGGGCCCTTTTAGCTTGATTACTGTACCTTTTCGTATGCTACATCCTTCATACATGTACACACACATGCATACACATGTGTGTGTATCCCTTTCATGAAAGGGATAGGAAACTTCCTTTAAGGTTTTTATCCCACTTCCCTTTCCTGGGTCCCTGTTTGGGGTACAAAATGCTCAGAAAAATACAAAGGTAATAACTCTGAATTACCTGTTTCAGTTAAATAGCATGCTTTAGAAAACACATATTCCTAAAATTGGAAATAAGTACTTGACTTTTAAAAAATACCTCCAGCATCAGAAAGTCATTATAAGTACTGTTTTATTCAGCATTTTCTGCATGAGAATTTATTTTTTGCTTCCTTTATATCAGCAGTGCAGGCCTGTTAACTTCTGTTTTAGACAGTCTCCGTTGTAGCCCAGGTGGCTTCAAAAGCTCATCACCACATTCTAACAAATTTTCTCCTAATTTCAAAATTCTCTTGTTAATTTTAAATGCTTTTTAAGCAATCAGTCTATTTTTGAAAATTCTCCAGCTTCTAAGTAATGCAGTACTTTCCACTCAACAGGATTGACGTCAAGGAAGGTCATATTAAATCTGAGTGGCCTGTACTACAATGTAGAGCTTCTGAACTTCGAACAGGTAATTCTCTTGAGTAGAGCAGGAAGAATTTCATCTTCATTTGCTCATTAAACAAGTTGGCTTCATTAAACAAATCAACTTTGGGTTTTTGTCTTTGTCAAACTTCATCAGATATACCAAGCTTTTAAAGTCAACGTGGTGAGCAAGTGCTCCAAAGGCAAAGGTGAGTGTGTGCGTTTCATGTGAGGAGCCAGTGAGTTGCTTCAAAGTCTCTAGAACGCTTATTTCATCTTTTTTCTTTCATATGTTTAATATAGAGTAGAATTAAATATATGATCACAGGGACATGTTTCTGTTTTCAAGGAATTTATCCTAGACTCTTTCTTCATACTAAACCACATTCATGTGTTTAAAAGTTCTATGTATTTGGGGATGGGTGAGATAGCTCAGCCATTCCCAGAACCCATGTAAAGCTGGAAGAAATGAATGACCCTCAAGAAGTACCCCTGACCGCCAACAACCATGTGCACTCACACACAAGCCTCATACACAAACATAATAGTAATCATAATTTTTTTTAAAAAAGTTAAAGTACTACAGATCTTTTTTTTTTTTTTACAGCAGCAGGTTCAGGTTTGGCTCTTGAATTTTGTTTTAGATTTTTAGTACTACTCATTTGCTTTAATATTTTTATGAGTCTGATATTCAGTAATCCTTCATGTGCACCCATATTTTTGTAAAATGGACACTTTATATACAGTAGTCTTATAGTTGGCATACAAGTTAAGGTAACACTCAAGAGTAACGCTTCTCCCTTTTGTTTCTTAACAGAAGAAAAAACCAGTATCTATAAGCTTCATATTCCCTGGTCTTACGAAGATTCTCTAACCATCGCACAGTAAGTACATGAAACAATTTACTTTAAACTTCTGTGTCTTAAAGTGGAACCTGTGCTTTGTTTATTTAAGTCATATGCACTATTAAAATCCTTTTAGGACAGTGTATGTATCCTTTAATGTCATGTCCTTCAACATATGTGTACAGTAATCTATTGGAAGAACCGAGCACTTACATCTTGCTTGGACATGTGTGTCTTACCTTTATTTCCACAACTCAAGTGCTGGGGGGGGGGGGCAAATAACTGTAGTGTGCATGGAGGTGTACACGCAATAATGTCTCTGTTGTTTCCCTTCCTCTACGTTAGTTCGTTACATTGTGCTGAGAACTGGCTGGGCCATGGCTGTTGGCCAGCGTTTTGTATTTGAGGACTGATATTTCCATAATCTCTTCAGGGTCCCATCGTCCACAGAAATTTCCTTGAAACTTCACGTTGCTCAGCCGGAAAACGACAGCCACGTGGCGTTGTTAAAAATGTACACAGTGCCAGACTGTAAATATGAGGTAAGACATACGTTTGCGTCACTAAGTATGGTTTAGTTATAGACAGACGGAGGTCTTTTTTCTGTTAGTAGCTGATGTAGAAGCCCATAAATATGAGAAATGAAACTGCTAAATATTTTCCACTTTGTTTCTTTACCATATTTTAGTATTTCTGCAAGTAAATTTTATGAGCATGTGAGCATCATAAAAAAGAAGAGGAAGCTTAGTGGTCTAAATAATTAGAATATATTCCAAACTTTAAATTTATGAAAAGGTTATTCTAAATTTTAAAGCCCGGAATCAAGAATCTTTCCTAAATTGAAGAGCTTCATTTAATTAGCCATCATGCTTATATAGTATAGTATAGTATAGTATAGTATAGTATAGTATAGTATAGTATAGTGTATAGTAACAGTCATGGTACATACTGGTTTATACCAGTACTGATTTAGTTTAAGGCTCTTGTATTTCCTAAAGATCTGTATGCTTTTCCGTGGTGGCTTATGTGAAATATCTTATTCCTGGTTGGCATACATTAGTAATTCTGTAATGGGAGTCTCTTCTGTAGGGCGGAACAGGGGCTAGCACACTGGCGGGATCAGTCTTTCCCGCCAAGTTTCAGGTGCACCTCTGTAAAGAGTTCATTGGCATCTGATGGACTTCACGGATGGTATTCTGTAAGGAAACTGAAATCTGCGTTTTAAGAACTTCAAGTTTTTACTGTTGAGGAGCAAGTATATTACAAAATATACAGAATGGTAAACTGTCCTTTAGACGGTTAGTATGGTTTGGAACATTCTGGAAGATCTCTTGTGTGATTGTTCAGAAATGACCATATTTAAAAGATATGCAGATGTGGTCAATTTAATAAAACATGAAATGCGTTTGTGAAAATTAATCTCTTTTTTACACAATTATTTTATATTAGGTGACAATTAAGACCTCCTTTCCACAAATACTTGGACAGGTAAGAGACATTAATGCGAGCTGGTTGATTATTTATTGCTTTGTGATTTGAAAGGGATTTCAGTTTTTTTCAGTAAACTAGTAGTTTTTTTTAAGTAAGACCACAGATTTTAGTCTTTATTATTAGAACTTGCAGAATTGTAAAATATTGATTAAGACAGAGAAATTAATAGAAATTAATATAAAATTTTTATTGCTGCTGATTTTTTGAACTTTGTTTTTTGTATCTCAGACATACTACTTTCTTGAATCATAAGATCATAAGTTAATATTGATGATTTTGTACTTGGTCATGATTGTAATTTAATCCTTTTTTGTAATCCAATTCTTAAAATTGAGTTGGAAACATTTTTGTATGCATTATCTCATTTGAACCTTATAACAACCTTTTGAGAATTAGATTTTAATTATTGTAAAGTTTGTGTGATATAATAAAATTCAGTTAGTGTATAATTTTTTTATAAATCATGAAGAAACAAGCGGATTTTAGTTTGAGTTACAAAATAGCATCATAAATACTTAAAAATTCATAAAGAGTTAAGGAACCAATTAAAATTATTTTCTGCAATATAAAATAATTTCTGCTCTCATGTTTTCAAAGTCTGAGGAAGACTTGTCACTTGCATAGAGAGAAGGTGGATATCAGCTCTTATCCATAGCCCCGTGGCCCATATTTCAGATTAGTGATGAGAAAATTCAAGTTACCAGAATATGCGATGATCAAAGGCAATTATGCCAAAAGAGGACAGAGTAATATTTATGTTTAGATACAGAAACTTTTCTGAAAAGTAAGACTGTATTAGCGTCGCAAGAGCAAAGGTGTGTGCTTTCTTAAATGTCAAATGAACTTGTGTTAAGTCCAAAGTTACAAAATGGAAAAGCATAAAATTCTTCTTTCGTACTTGGTTGCTTGGCTTGTGAATTTAGGAGAATGAGTTCCTGTGTAACATAGCTAAGTATTTGGTATATGTGTATTTTTAGATTTATTGCTTAAATTGGCACACAAAGTATTTTTTTTTGGGGGGGGGGGTTTCGAGATAGGGTTTCTCTGTAGCTTTGGTGCCTGTCCTGGAACTAGCTCTGTAGACCAGGCTGGTCTCGAACTCACAGAGATCCGCCTGCCTCTGCCTCCCGAGTGCTGGGATTAAAGGCATGCGCCACCACCGCCCGGCTTATTATTAGATGTGATTATGACATTTTTGAACTGTTTTAGTAAATCCTCCCCCATTAAACCCCTTCTGCCCTCCCCACCTTAACTCTCCCATCTCCTTTCCGTTGTTGAGGAGAGGGGTCTCTGCAAACACTAGAGCCAGCAGAGTGTAGGGGAGGAGACTGCTTGCTTGCTTCCTCACTGCTCAGATCCGAATAATCACACAGAAACTATATTAATTATGACGCTGCTTGGCCTATTAGCTCAGGCTTCTTATTAACTAACTCTTACATCTTAAATGAACCCATTTCTATTCATCTGTGTATCGCCATAAGGATGTGGCCTACCGACCCAGGATGGACGTAGGCTAGAATCTTCCCGGTAAGCGCACCTTGGGGTGCTAACACACATTATTAGAAATGGGCTAGTCCAGGTGTGAGAGTTAGCCGAGAAGAGGCTAAATATAATGGGCCAAGCAGTGTTTAAAAGAATACAGTGTCCGTGTTCTTATTTTGGGGCATGAGCTAGCCAGGCGGCCGGGGTGTTGGGGACGCAGCCCCGCCACTCCTATTACTACACAGATTTCATAATTTCACCTGTTTACAGTTGGATAGAATTCTGTTATCTATATGTAATCTATGTATGGAATGAGCCACTTTCATTACCCACTTATCTGTTCATGAGCTTGCTCTGCCCCGTTGTGATTGTGGGTGGAGCAGCAGTGAGCACAGGCGTGCAAGCTTGACATGATTCTTTTTCTACTTTTTTCATGAATTAAATCTGTTCTTGGGCCGTTTCTGATTACTCCCACCCCATGGTTACTTACTAACCACCCCCCATACAATGGGAGAAAAGAAATGTTGAAGAGGAATTAAGAATAACCACTTGAGAGAAATTTCAGCCTTTAGATAGATGACTTTTTTTATAAAATTATTTTTTTTCTGAGAAAGAAGAGATTGCATCTTTAGCATGGTCCCCGGAGAGAGGACCAACAGCAGCCGATGAATTCTTTCAGCTGCAGTCACTACAGGAAGGAAATCCAGTGCTACCTAAAATCTGGGTTTTAAGAACTTCAAGTTTTTACCGTTGACATACACTTCCAATTCTAAGCAAACACCGTGCCAGGTACAAAGCCAAAAATATCAGCTCTAAAGACCAGCTTCTGATTACTGATGTTGTGCCTTACGGACCAGCTAGATTCCAGCCTAGTACTGCATGCTTCTAACAACGCCCTTCGTCGTTAAAAGCAATCTTGTGTTCAGAACACACAGTAGGACTCTGTCCAGGGTTCTAGAGACAGTGAAGGATGCCGGTGACTGGTAACGATTCCTGTTTTCCATCACTTGTGTATGCCAGTTACCATTTCAAGTAGTCGCCGTAGTGTGGACGCACTTAGCGAAGCCTTCGCCCCGGGCGGTCAATGCTGTTCATCTCTTGCTGATGGAGGGAGAAAAGTCAGAGAACCTTGTGCCAGGACAGACATCCCAGTGAGATGGACGGACAGCTGGGCGTAACTGTGGGCCCTCTAGGCTGCTTAACTCCTCCCCTGCCATACTCTCCATGATCAAGTTCCAGGGATGCTACTGTCTCAGCCCCCTGTGTGGCCACATGCAAGCTTTCCTTCTGCTCTCTGTAACTAGAGGGTTCTTTACGTTTTCCTTTGACATTAGCTGCAGTGGATGTTGTTTAGCTGAAAAATGGCCTTTTCTTTCTTTTTTTAAATTGTATTTATTTATTTATCATGTATACAATATTCTGTGTGTATGCCTGCAGGCCAGAAGAGGGCACCAGATCTCATTACAGATGGTTGTGAGCCACCATGTGGTTGCTGGGAATTGAACTCAGGACCTTTGGAAGAGCAGGCAATGCTCTTAACCACTGAGCCATCTCTCCAGCCCCCCCAAAATGGCCTTTTCTACCTTCTTCATTTTTCTCTTCCTTCCACGCTCAGCTGTGCACCTGCATCATCTTCTGATCTCCTTTGACCCGGAAGCCTCTTCCCTATCAACATTTCTAACCGCAGAAGGCTCTTGGTCTCTGAACCTAAACCCGTTTTGTCTGCTAAGTGGGGAAGAAACTCCTTCAGAGGACCTGGGGGGGCTGGGACGCGAGATGATACCTGTGAAATGCCTCTTCCAGTCCCGAAACAGTAAACACCCAGCAAACCTGTTTTAAAGAATACTGCAAGCCGGGCGGTGGTGGCGCACGCCTTTAATCCCAGCACTCGGGAGGCAGAGGCAGGCGGATCTCTGTGAGTTCGAGACCAGCCTGGTCTACAGAGCTAGTTCCAGGACAGGCTCCAAAACCACAGAGAAACCCTGTCTCGAAAAACCAAAAAAAAAAAAAAAAAAAAAAAAAAAAATACTGCAAAATCCAGGAAGATGCTGCGCTTTTTGAAGTTTTACGCACTGTTCTGTGTTAGGCATCGACTTCCATAGGCTGTCATCAGGTTACCAGATAGTATGTGTTATGAAGGGACCCTGTGGAACGGAGGGAAACTTGAAGCTAAATTAATTTTAGCATTATGAGAAGTACTTAATGTGCATGTATAAAAATATCACAACCGAGCCTCTCATTTTGCTTAGTTATCACATGCCAATGGAGCCATTTACTCAACATCACTTTTAGTACCATCTACCGTGAGCAGGGTATGTCCTCTTGAAGCCCTGGAACATACGGTTGTGAGCTTAGGCTGCGTTAAGTTCAAGTGTCGCGGGATTTCCGCATTTAGAGAAGGTTCATAATGGCCACTGCGGATTTCTGATGGCTTATCTTGAGAGTTGGCGTTCTAACTGCTCTAACCAGGGGCTGTACCTCTATAACCACATGTAAGCACTGGTATTGTCCCCCTTTTATTCGTAAGCACACAGATGAAATAAGTTAACCATTAAAACATTTGTAGTGGTACAAGGTATGGGGCTCCCCATACCTGAATTCTTCTGCACTTAAGATAGGGATGAAAATCACTTCCAAGGGTTGTTTTTGAGAGCATGAGATAATGCATACAAGGTGTCAGTGTCCTCACTGAACCCTGGGTGCTCAGTAAGGATGCCGTGAAAAGTACCGTGTGCCGTGAGAATTCATCTATGCCTCTGTTGAGAAACTCAGCTGTTTCTAGGACGCTATTTGTTATTAATGTTTGTTTCCTTAGAGTTTTGATGCTCCAGCCAGGGAAACTGCAAAGTAAAGAGTAACCTTTTTATCCTGTGTGAAAGTTTCAGCAGCATCCATGTTCCGTAGCTGACGTTGGTCTGCCTGTTTTCCAGGTAGTTAGATTTCACGGTGGAGCTTTTCCCGCCTACGTGGTGTCTAGCATCATGCTTGCTTATGGAGGACAGCTGTCTAATCTCCTCTCAACAGGTAAAAGTACCGACACTGTCAGAGTTACTTTTGCTTTCAGTGTTAAAGTAGAGCCACTGTTAGTTCCGTGGCATTTTCCCTGTGGATTTTGTTTGGTTTTGCTTTTTCTGGTACTGGAGATCAAAGATAAATCTTGTGTGGTCTAAGAACTACCACTCGGCTTTATTCCCAAGGTCATATATATTTAGGTTATGCTGAATTGGACGGCACAATAAGAAAGTTCTTAGGATTAGCTGCCGCCACTGTCCTTGGAAACTCCAGGATGGTATGTGGCTTTGTGACCAGTCTTCAGGTCTTTAGTTTTCAGTACCTTTGCCTCCCTCTCCTCCCTTTCCTCTCCTCCCTCCCCTTCCTTTCCTTTCCTCCCTCCTCTTCCTCTCCTCCTTCTCCTTCCTCTCCTCTCCTCCCTCTCTTCCTCTCCTCCCCTTCCTTTCCTCTCTTCCCTCCCCTCCCTCTCCTCTCTCTCCTCCCTCCCCTCCCTCTCCTCCCTCTCCTCTCCCTCCCCTTCCTTTGCTTCCTCCCTTTCCTTTCCTCTCCTCCCTCATTCCCCTAGCCTTTTTGTCCTAAACTTTAAGCCAATGCTTCATTACCAAACACTTTAAAACTCTTACACATGGCGGAAGAAGACACAAGATACAGTCACCGCTGCCTGGCCTCACAGGGGAAGGTGGGGAGATCTTAGCCTCACTTCTTCCCTCTCTCCCGTTCACTGCTGTTGCCCAGAGGCCTCCAGAGCCAGCAAAGCGAAGGACAGAGAGGCTGTGAAGAGATGCAGAATATGGTTCCCAAGAGGCTAACCCCTGGACAGTCTCCCAGGAGAGGGGAGGTGGGAGAAGAGTGAGGCCAAGCTACAGAAAGCCAGGAATCTTCCCCACCATTTCTGTGCACCACACCTTCTTCTGACGACTCCGTTCTTGTAATGCCCTTCACGAAACTTCAGTGGCTTTTGCGAATTTATTGTTCATATTTAATCTACTAACCCATATTCTGCAGAGAGGAAAGAAATGTGGTCTGCCCCAGAACCAGCCATTTTCTTTTAAAAAAAAAAAAAACAAAAAAAAAACTGGTGTGTTGCCTGCATGTGTGTCTGTGTGGGGGCGTCAGCTCCCCTGGAACTGGAGTTACAGACAGGTGTGAGCTGCCATGTGTGTTGTTCCAAAAGAAGGGAGGGGGGTGCTGGCGGGATGCCCGCACCGGCTGGAGGGATGCTGGCGGGATGCCAGCAGGGTGTGTGGGTGAACACGCGGGACAAACGGACACGTACAACGGAGACAAGGACAACTTTAATGGAGAGGGGATGACACACAAGGAAGGGGCAGATATGTGAAACACACGGGGGAGGGGGGGGCGAAGCAAAAAAGGGGCCGAGTAGGTTTTGTGGTGGCCTTTTAACGGAGGCCGCGGGGTATTTTGGGAAGGTGACCTCACATCCGTGAGCACCTGTGGGCAGGTAATAATGGAGGATTCTGGGAGCTGTAGTTTCCCAAGGAACAGCAATGTGGGTGCTGGGAATTGAACCCGGGTCCTCTGGAAGAGCAGCTTTTGCTCCTAATGACTGAGCCATCTCTCCAGCTCCAGAACCAGCCTTTTTTTAAAAAAAAAATACGATACAAAGTATTAAATATTATAACTTTTTTTAAAGGAAGTATATTATAATTGATTTTCCCCTAGTCTCCCCCTTCCATCTTTTGGGACCCCCCCCCCTTCGTGTCACATGACCCAGTGTAGTCTTCCCTTGCCCCCTCAGTGCCTTTTGACTCTTGGTCTCCTCTGCATTTTAGGCCCCACTCCTGTTTGCACCCACTTACACGCATGCACACATGCGTGCAAACTAGGCTCCTCATCGGGAGCACATGCAACTGTTGTCTTCCGAATTCCAGACCTAGCCTTGTAATGGTGGAGCTAGCCTGGAAGTGTGACGTCAGCCGGGCCCTTAGGATGCACGTTGGTCTTTGGAAAGAGACTTCGTACTGCTTTGTTGCCGCAGACTGATAATTGGTTCCGAATCACAGAGAACTTGCCGCTTGGACATTGGAAACTAGCTCTTCTAGAGGACGTAAATGCATGAGTAGGTCTCAAACAAATGAAGGGGCCGTCGTGCACCAAGTATGCAAATCACAAGTCACCCGCAGACTGTACCCGCTGGAATGAGCAGTAACACGCTAATAAGGAAGTGGAGAGATTGGAACCGTCATGCAAAACTGTGGGAAACAGCCTGACCGTTCCTCAGCTGATGAACAGGGTTGCCTTGTAACCCAGCACCTCTGTTCTCAGGAACAACGCCAAGGAGAATTGAAAGCCTTCATCTACATAAAAACATGTTCACAAGTGTCCACAGTAGTTCTATTCATAATAGCAAAGCAGTCGCTGAAAAGATACGTTCACCGATACAAAGAAAGAAGGGCCGAGGGTGTCGCTCAGTGGTAGGGTGCTTGCCCAATGGCTCTCACTGCGTTTGGTCCCTAACACCCCCCAGAATCTATATCTATATCTATATCTATATATCTATATCTATATAGTTGAATCTTGACAAGTATTGATTGAAAGAAGCTGATGACAAAGATCACATAGCCTATGATTCCATTTACATCACGTGCCCAGAAGAAGGATGTCTTGATTGACAGCAGATAGATTAGTGACTGCCAAATGGTGGCTAATTTCAAAGCAGACATTGCCTTTGAGGTGATGAAAATGTCCCGAGACTGACTCTATGTGAGGAGGCATGACCAAATACACTAAAAGTCCTTGAACCTGTGGACTGTGAACGGATGGATTCTGTGGCATAGGAATTGTATCTCAGTAAAGCTGTTCTTAGAGTCACCCGCTGATGTTTATAGAAACACTGTGAAACCCTGGCCTTGACATCTCCCCTTACTTGATGTGGGTTGCAGTGACCCTTCCCAAGAGGACTCTCTGTGGTAGAACGAGAGACCCTGCAGTTTCCGGTGTGCAGTGCTGTTCTTTTGTTGTGTGTTACATTGGCATTCAGAGATAAAGTACATTTGTTTAATTACTGTGAATTCTTCATTGCCCACAAATGATTTTTTAATCCCCAGGTTATTGCTTAGAATACGCAACCATATTGGATAAAGAGGCCAAACCATACAGAGTGGACCCTTTTGTGATTATGATTAAGTTTCTGTTGGGGTAAGTTGTATTACCTGTGATAGTGATTTTAATTTTGTTTGTAAGATAATTATGATTTTATTCCATAATGTAGTATGAATTTTTATATGTATTTGGCAATTGACTTTTTTTTTATTAAACTGGAACTTTTAGGGGAAAAAAGCCCAATGTATCTATTAACATTTATTCTCAGTACTGTGATCATTTCAAAGGTAATTTCAGACTTTTATATATAAGTAATTATATATTATATGTCTAAAAATCTAAAGCTTAAACCTTAACCAGGTTAATATCTGTTACTGATTTTTCTCACATTTGCTAATTTTTTACTTTTATCCTGTCATTCTAAATAGCTCTTGACTTCCTGACTTTAAACATGTAAAGACTGTGTTAGTTCATGCTGCAATTGATAGGAGTAAGGTAGCTCCCAGGCCCCTTGGTCTTGAATACTTAAAGGATTATGAGCCAAGGCCTGGGACGTTTGCTTGGTGGGTAAAAGTACTTACTGCAGAGACTGTGAAAAAGCGGTTGTGGATCCCAGCACTCGGGAGGCAGAGGCAGGCGGATCTCTGTGAGTTCGAGGCCAGCCTGGTCTACAGGAGCTAGTTCCAGGACAGGAACGAAAAAGCTACGGAGAAACCCTGTCTCGAAAAATCAAAAAAAAAAAATGGTTGTGGTTGTGTTTGCTTGTAAAACCCCATTGTTGAGTGGCCAAGGACATCCGGCTCCCAAGAGCTTGCTGGCTGAAATGGCAAACCACCAGTTCGGTGACAGACCCTCTCCTAAGGGAAGAAGGCACAGAGCTGTAGAGGAAGGTGTTCAGTATCCTCCTCTGGCTACCATGCACACCGCACACACACACGCATACGCACATTGCACACACATACATACATGTACACACGTACACACATGCACACACATGGAAGGGAATGAAGTAAAAGCCATGCGTGCTTGCACACACTTGTAATCTCAGCATGCAGAAGGTAGAGGCAGGAAGAGCTGTCCTTCAAAGCCAGCCTGAGCTACATAAGTGCTTATCTGAAAAACAAACGAAAAAACAATTAAGATTTGTTTTCAGTCTATTTTGCAAACTGTCTTAACCCTTTAAAGCTTCTAACAGACGGCTGAACATCTCAAATAGAAGTTAAACACTAGTGTTTGGCATTTTGGTTTGTTTTGCTTCTATTTTTATGCCCAGGTACGGATGGTTTAAGGAGTTATGGGATACGCTGTTCCTACCGGAATTAGAGGCCATCGTTCTAACCAGTCAGAGTATGTGTTTCCCTCTGGTGTCCTTGATTCTCTTTCTGCTCGGAACCTGCACCGCGTACTGGAGTGGTCTACTCTCTTCGGCATCCGTGCAGCTCCTTTCCTCGCTGTGGCTAGCTCTCAGAGGGTAAGGTCATGTTCAACGCGTTCTTATTCCTCCTAGCGGAGAAAATATTGGGGCTGGAGTGCAGCCTGGCGGAAGAGCTTGTGCCTAGTGTGTGCCAGGACCTGAACTTGGTCCTCAGCACTGAAAAGTCAGGAGGAGGAGAGAGGAGGGGCAAAGTCCGAAATCATATGTATGTACAGACATATTCCAGTAGGAAACCTTACAACCTT
This sequence comes from Microtus obscurus, assembly GCA_963919715.1. NCBI lineage: Eukaryota > Metazoa > Chordata > Mammalia > Rodentia > Cricetidae > Microtus > Microtus obscurus. The sequence goes on from CAWTZC010000381.1 coordinate 3,986,275, forward strand.
TAGTTGTCTCTTATTTTGTAAAGACTCTGACTTCTGTTATCAAACTTAACGGCAGAGGATGTCAGTCTCGGCCTTTGCCATCTGATGAACTAAGGCCCTAAAAACAGCCTGGTTGTATTACAGGCCCAAAGGCAGTTTGAATTTAAACTTACTAGTGGCTTTTCTGATAAAACCCCAATCTAGCTCTCTTTTGACTCCACCACGCCAGGTGACTGTGATGTGGTTTCCTGTCACACGGGAGGTCATAGATGCTGCTGCTTCCTTCACCATTCAGAGGGGGGGGGGTCTCAGGTTTCTGTTAGTGAGACCCCAGGCTCACAGGAGGAAGGACTGGGCATGCCTGACACAGGATCTGCAAATAATCGTCCCGTTCCTCTCCTGGTACAAGTTTCAGGCATAGTACAACTGATCATGACAACTGTCTTCACAGAGTGTAGCGCTACTGTCCCCGCTCATCTTTGCTGAGAAACATGTTATGTTTCCTTTGTGTTTGTTTTGGACACAGTTTAGGTTCCTAGTTTGCTCTGTGTCCCTCGTATACTAATAACTCGCCAGCTGAGGAGCTGGTAGAGCCCTCCGTCGGAAATGCTCAGCCAGAGGCGGTTCCAACTCCAGACTTTCTTAGAGTTTGAAATGCTCGCATATACGTTAGGAAGAATCTTGGGGATGGCACCGGGATCCAAGTACGATATGCATTTGTCTCACATTGCTTTGTATACGTAACTTGAAGCTTATTTTACAGTTTCCTCAACACACCTGTGTTCTGGCTGTGGCCTGGCGTACGCGGTCGCGACTTAGATTGCTCCTCTTGTCCCGTGCGTGGCCCTTGGCCGATACATCGTCTCCTTCTTCTGTGGGCTGTTGGATTTCAAAAGAAAACTTTGTTCCTTTTATTCTAGACCTGTTGAGCTTCCCAAGGATGTCAGGTCGTCGGCCTCAGACTTGCCTTTCGCGACATCTTTCTTTTTCATAGTGAGCTGGACCACCTGTGGGGCCCTCTCCATCCTGCTGGCTTACCTGTACTATGTGTTTAAGGTATGTCGGCTTAGTAAAGCCAGAGGCCTGAGCTCAGTATCCGGCACCTATAGAAGCCCCACAGGCATTATTAACCAACATTGTGATTACTCCTGAATGCAACCCTCTAGTACATCAGAAAGTTGGTGTAAAGGTTTTTTTTTAATTTTAATTTTTTTTTTATATCTTGGTTATTTAACTTGTATTTAGTTAAGTATAGAATTGACATAACTGGTCTGAGTTGGGGGTTTGGTTAAAACAAAGGGAGAAGATATAATCTGTTTTAGGACACTTTTTGTTCTTAAGAGCATTAACTTTTTAAACCCCTTTTAGCATAGATTGACTCATACCTTTCACACGAGTAGGGAACGGAAAAGTTAGTTTTAATCGAGTTGTCTGTCATGTCAGCGACTACTGACTCGAAGGCAATGGTAACAATTCAGTGATGATTTTATTGCATAAACTAACAGCCTCGGGGGCTGGAGAGATGGCTCAGTGGTTAAGAGCATTGCCTGCTCTTCCAAAGGTCCTGAGTTCAATTCCCGGCAACCACATGGTGGTTCACAACCATCTGTAATGACATCTGGTGCCCTCTTCTTGCCAGCAGACGTACACACAGACAGAATATTGTATACATAATAAATAAATATTTAAAAAAAAAAACTAACAGCCTCGAAGGGGATCCAGGAGACAACAAGTTGCGTGTGTGGTGTATTGATCACGTGGTGGACGGTCACAGCACACTGGATAATTGATCACGTGGTGGACGGTCACAGCACACTGTATTGATCACGTGGTGGACGGTCACAGCACACTCTATTGATCACGTGGTGGACGGTCCCAGCACACTATTGATCACGTGGTGGACGGTCACAGCACACTGTATTGATCACGTGGTGGATGGTCACAGCACACTGTATTGATCACGTGGTGGATGGTCACAGCACACTGTATTGATCACGTGGTGGACGGTCACAGCACACTGGATAATTGATCACGTGGTGGACGGTCACAGCACACTGTATTGATCACGTGGTGGACGGTCACAGCACACTGTATTGATCACGTGGTGGACGGTCACAGCACACTGGATAATTGATCACGTGGTGGATGGTCACAGCACACTGTATTGATCACATGGTGGACGGTCACAGCACACTGTATTGATCACATGGTGGACAGTCACAGCACACTATTGGTCACGTGGTGGACGGTCACAGCACACTGTATTAATCACGTGGTGGATGGTCACAACACGCTGTATTGATCACGTGGTGGACAGTCACAGCACACTGTATTGATCACGTGGTGGATGGTCACAGCACACTGGATAATTGATCACGTGGTGGACGGTCACAGCACACTGGATAGTTGATCACGTGGTGGACAGTCACAGCACACTGTATTGATCACGTGGTGGACGGTCACAGCACACTGGATATTGTTTTTACTCTTTATCAAGGCTCTATCTGCCTCTTTTTAAACTAAGACATGCACACTGTAGGTTATTTTCAGTTTTTTAAAGTCACTTCTGTAAATCTGGAAGCCGTCTAAGCTACTTCAGTTTATAAATGATATGGTTAGGTTCTGTTTCTTTGGCTAGACATTTTTTTTAAAAAAACAACTCACTAGGGCTGGAGAGATGGCTCAGAGGTTAAGAGCACTGACTGCTCTTCCGGAGGTCCTGAGTTCAATTCCCAGCAACCACATGGTGGCTCACAACCATCTGTAATGAGATCTGGTGCCCTCTTCTGGCCTGCAGGCATGGAGGCTGAACACTCTGTGTACAAAATAAATAAATCTTTTTTTTTTTAAAAAAAAAAGACTCACTAGACAAAAGTCCCTCAGATATTTAACTCGAGGGAAACAATAAATTTATAAAATTTTCTCAAAGTCTTGTAGATATTTTACCACTACATATAATGGAACATTTTCATATAATATTGACTGTAATTAAACTTTGATCTGTGAGGCATGTAAGATTGCTATAGGAAGCCCTTATTCAAGCATAAGTTCACAGGAGTTGAAATGTCTTTGCCTATTCTGGAAGTTTGTATTGTTTCTGTTTTGTGTTTTTCTTTTTAAATCCTTAAGTTAGCATCTGTTACGAGTTATCTTTCTTAGACTACTGTTTTCTTTTCTTTTTTTTTTTTTTTTTTGGTTTTTCGAGACAGGGTTTCTCTGTGGTTTTGGAGCCTGTCCTGGAACTAGCTCTTGTAGACCAGGCTGGTCTCGAACTCACTGAGATCTGCCTGCCTCTGCCTCCCGAGTGCTGGGATTAAAAGCGTGCGCCACCACCGCCTGGCTTTAGACTACTGTTTTCAAAGGCTTAAATGAGACCTGGTTGCTTATATTTGTTGATGTTTTCATTATTGCTTATTTTTATTTTATGCATATGAGTGTTTTGTTTGCCCTGTGTGTGCAGTGCTCATCAAGGCCAGAAGAGCGCATCAGAATCCCTGTATGTGGAGTCCTGGTGGCTCGAGCCCCATGGAGCCTTGGAACCCAGGTCCTATGCAAGAGCAGTTAGTGCTCTTAACCACTGAGCCCTCTCTCCAGCTCCGTTTTTATATTTTTGAATATTTCATATTATAATGCTTCTTAGTTTGAAAAAAGTCTATTGTTTTGTCCTGAATACATGTGAAGTTAAAGTCATCTTCTCTTCCCAAGGTCGTCCATCTGCAAGCCTGCCTGACGACGTTTAGAAACAGCCAGCAAGTGGTGAGCTTTGTCTCCTAAGCACTGCACACTGATATAAAAGTCCGTGAGAAAATAGATGTCTGGGATTTTATTGTTGTGTTTTGAAGTCGTGAGGGCGGGCGTTAGGATTTTACAGTGTTTAAAAAGAATTGCGAATGTAAGTGACTTTAAGTAAAGTCAAGGAATAGTAAAGTAGACCTGAACTGTCCTGTTTAACTTGCTCCTGGGCTACCTTCACCTTCAGCACTTGGCTGTTAAAAAGTACATTTTGAGTTATTACTAGCAGTAGAAAGAGAGGTCAGACACGTAGCTGAGCACGGTTACATATGCACTCGGAAGCTGAAGCAAGGGGATTCTTGAGCCAGGGCAGTGAAGCAAGATCTCATCTCAAATAAAACCAAAAAGAATAAACTGTAGTGACGATAACAATTTTAAAGTACGTCACGGACTGACTTCAGTATTTTATTTATGGTTGGTAATAAAAGATGATGTAGTTAAGCAACAGGCCATCACTGATTCTAAGCGGTATCGTGAGCTTATTTTGGTTTATTCCTAACTCGACATTCTCATGTGATTGCTTCCTAGAACCCCAAGCCCTCGAGAAGAAGTGAGAAAAAGTCCAACCACTACAAAGACTCGTTGGTGCCAAGTCTCCGCCTGTCTGTTGAGGATGTGGAGGACAGTCTGCGCATGCACGGCACCGTGATTAACCTACTGACCTGGGTGGTGCTGCTCAGCCTGCCGTCGCTCATCTATTGGCTAAAGAACCTTGGGTGCGTGATTGATGGATGTATTGCTTGTGTGGTTAGACACTAGCGCTCTCTCTGTAGAACCTTTCCGAATTCCTGATTATAAATGGTCTCTAGTCTCTAAAAATCAGCCAAAGGAAGTGATATGTATTTTTTTTTTACCAACAAAAGTTTTTTTTTTTTTAAATTTAGAAACTGGTTTTATTATGTGTGGTATACAAGATAATGAGTTTGGTTGTGACATTTTCAGATATGCCTCTTACTCGGTGGAGGTCACCTTCTCTTGTCCCAGCTTCTCTTTTCCATTGGTCCCCTCCTCTTTCCAACAGGACTGTGTACAAACAGCCCTTTTTTTTAAAAAAAAGAAAAAAGCTCAGTAAAATACCTAGGAATCAACCTAACCAAGGAGGCTAAAGGAAGCAGTGGTAAAATTTGTCTGGAAGTGCGATGGATTCCACATAGCCAGCGTGATCCCGAGCGAAAGGATCTGTGCACAGCGGGGCTGCCTGCAGATGATCGGTTCAGCAGTGCCGGTGGCTACTAAGTTATGAACGAGCGTAGATGCTAATTGACATAAATGAATGGAGGCACACAATGGGGTACTCTTCAGCCAGAAAGACCGAAACTGTGTTGTTTGCAGGAAAATGGACGGAATTGGAAGGGTATCCTATGAAGTGAAGTAAACTAGACTCAGAAAAGTGAATTTGTTCTCTCTAATATGTGGAATTTAAGAGACAGATACGAAAGCACTAGAAGGCTCTGTAGTAGCCATTGGAGTTTTCCCAGGATCAGCTTGAGTCCGTAGACTGCTTTGTATAAGGAACCATTTTTACAGTATTCTTCCTGCTGATCCGTAGGAGGTGTTTCAGTCTCTCGGGTTCCCTCGGTTTCTGTCTTTGGTCGTTTATAGGTTTCATTGCGGAGATCTTTAGCCTCCTTGGTTAATTCCTAGGTGTTTTGTTGACTTTTTAAAGGCTGTTTGTACATGGTTCTGTTTTTCTGACGTCACTCTCAGTGTGTTCACTACTTACAAAAACCGATGTTGGTCTTGTGTCTATGACATCGCTCTCAGCGTGTTCACTCCAGACATAGAGACAGATGTTGGTCTTGTGTCTATGACATCACTCTCAGCGTGCTCACTACTGACACAGAAACAGACTTTGGTCTTGTGTCTATGACATCACTCTCAGCGTGTTCACTCCAGACATAGAAATAGATGTTGGTCTTGTGTCTATGACATCACACTCAGCATGTTCACTACAGACATAAAAACAGATGTTGGTCTTCATGTCTGTTACTTTGCTGAAAGTGTTTATCATATCTAAGAGTTTCCTGCTGGAATTTTGAGGGACTTTTAAGTATAAGATCATATTTTCTACTAATAGGGATAGCTTGACTCTTTTATTTTTATCCCTTTTATTTCATCTTCTTGCCTTATTGGCCTGACTGAAACTTTGAGCATTATGTTGAGTAAGAACAGCAGAGTAGACATCCTGCCATTGTCCTGGTTTCAGAAGAAGCCCTGGTAGCTTTTCTCCCTCGGTGTAAAGTCCACTCTCGGTTGGTCATGTCTCTCCTTTACTTGCTGACTTGTTATCTTTGTAGTCTTGGATCCTTAGGGCTTTTTTCATGAGTGGATTCTGAATTTTCTCAAAGGCTTTTTTTTCCCCATCTAATGAGACAATCACATGGGTTTTGTCCTTTATTTTATCCATGCATTAAATCATGTTGTTTTATTTGTGTGTCTCTGCATCTTTGCACCCCTGGGGTGAAACTGGCCTGATTGTATCTTTTAACCGTGTTCTTGGGTTCAGCTTACAAGTATTTTATCGAGAATTTTTGTGTTGCTTCTTCCGAGAGAGATGGGTCTATAGTTTCCTTTTTGTTGGCTCCTCGAGATCCGATCAATACTGTTTTGCAGACTGACAGTGTTCGTTCTCTTTTATGGATTGATTGATGAAAACGGATGTGTGTGTTTTAAAGTGCTGATAGAACCCGTTTACTCCTAGACTTTTCTGTGTTAGTTTGGCTCAGAGTTTGTCAGTATTGCTTACCATTGCAGAGAACCTACTCTTTATTTCCTCGCGCCCCTTTATTGTCTCTTGAGTCCGTAGTTCATTATTCCTAATGCTTACTTCCGTCTTCTAATTTAGAGTTTAATTTGTTCCCTTTTGCAAAGACCTCTGTGTGTACCACTAGGTTGTTTGAGGTCTGTTTTTTAAATGCAGGCCTTTATAGCTGTAACATTCCTGTTTGAACTCCTTTTGCATTATTCCAAAACTTCTGATAAGATGTTTTCATTTTCATGTGATTCTATGCTTTTTAATTTCCCTTGATTAAAGAAATCAATCCCACCGATCATACAGAATCGTATTGTTTAAGTTCCACATGCTTGTATGATTTCCGTGGTTTCTTTTGTTGTTGATTTCTAGTCTTGTTTTGTAGAAGGGAGCGGCGGGCTGCTTCCTGCCACCCGACTCCCAGCCGCCTGCTAGCTTATGCCCCAAAGTAACAACACACAGATTGTATTCTTTTAAACACTGCCTGGCCCATTAAATCTAGCCTCTTCTTGGCTAACTCTCACATCTCGACTAGCCCATTTCTAATAATCTGTATAGCACCACGAGGCAGTAGCTTACTGGGAAGATTCTAGCCTACGTCCATTTTGGGCCGGAGCTTCATCGCATCTGACCCAGAGAGGAGAGGCATGGGAACTACCTCACTTCCCTTCTTCCCAGCATTCTGTTCTGTCTACTCCACCCACCTAAGGGATGGCCTATCAAATGGGCCAAGGCAGTTTGTTTATTAACCAATGACCTTCCTCCATCATTGTTCTATTATGATTTGGTAAGGAACAAAAAATTATTTTAGCATCTTAAAATGAAGACTTGTTTTAAGCCCTAGCATGTGATCTGTTTTGGAGAAAGTTCTGTGGGCTGCCAAGAGTAGACATTTCCCAGCGGGTGGGTAAAATACACTGTTGGCGGCGGTTAAGTACGTCGATATTTGAGGTAGTTAAATCTGGAATTTGACGGAAGGGTATGTGACTATATTGTCTCTGAACTTTTTGAAAATTAATTGATTCTGCTCCCTTTATAGCTAACAGTCCTGCCTTATTGATCTGTCTTCTTCTTATTCTAGGTATTATTTTAAACTTCAGCCCGACCCGTGCAAACCCCTGGTGTTTTTCCTTACTCCGGCTATAGGGATGCTTGGCAATTCTTACACAGTGTCCGTAAAGTCAAGGTACAGTGGTTTACGTTACCTCTTCATCTACTGCTGGCCTTTATCATTTTATTTCTCGAAGTATGCTTTTTATTTGTATTTAATTCGACTCTCTAAAAGTAAAGCCATGGGTGATAGTGGTTTTATATGCAAGTATAGTTCATATGCAAATATATTCTGCTTGCTTTCTTAATTGTAGGAGTTTTGTTAGGAAATGGGTCAGTAATTTTCTTTTAAAACTTAACTCTTGGGGCTGGAGAGATGGCTCAGCAGTTAAGAGCATTGCCTGCTCTTCCAAAGGTCCTGAGTTCAATTCCCAGCAACCACATGGTGGCTCACAACCATCTTTAATGAGGTCTGGTGCCCTCTTCTGGCCTGCAGGCATACATGCAGACAGAATATTGTATACATAATAAGTAAATAAATAAATAAATAAAAATAAAATTTAACTCTTAAGTGGTACAATATCTAAGATTTGACTTCCCAAAAGTATAGAAGTCATATATGTAGATGAACTTGTTACTGAATGATGACCATTTGAGTCGTCTGGGTAACGGACGAGGGCTTTGTGCGCTTGAGCCTTTTATGCGGATGTGTTCGAGGTGCTCGTAACAATTCTTGGTCTTCTTGGAGCCTTTGCTCTGGGAGGCACTTGCAGCTTTCTGGGATCAGGCCCCTGAGGATTTAAATCCCAGCATGGGAGCAGAAGTGCTGTTGCATGCCTGGGTCTGAGCCCATGGGAGGGAAAGCAGGAGGCTCTGCAGCCAGGGCCATCCTCAGCCATTTAGAATTGGTGGCCAGCCTGGGCTACGTAGGCCCATGTCTGTAGTAAGGAGGGGTGTTCAAGTTAAAGTTCAAATACACCGCACAAATAAGCAAGAGCGAATCTTGACTTGGTCGTGTTGATAAGATTTGCCTCAGTTTCTCCATTTTCAGTGTAAAATCTAAGGGTTTTCCCCTGGAACTAGTTTCTCTTTAAATAGTTAATGTTTTGGTTTATATAGTTCCTTTCTAAAGAAAAAGATGCATAGTCTTGTTTTGTTTCTAAAGAAAAAGATGCATAGTCTTGTTTTGTTTCTCTCTCTTTTCATTTAATTTTGCAGCTGTAAGTAGGATTAAATTATGCATTTTGTAGCTGTGTCTCCCAGAACATTATTTTGTTAGGCTGTGTTTTTAGGGTGGAATTGTGGAATGAAATACCAACTGGTATTTTTCTGTTAAGGAACGAGTATAAGGATATAGCCGTTCTCTGGATAGAAGTGTGTTTCCTTTATCTGCTTAGAATATGGTTTTTGTGGAGCTTTATAAAACTATAGGCAGTTTTCTTTCAGTTCATTAAAAGCAATCGCATCATTTAAAATCACCTAGAAGCCAGGTGGTTTGGCATGCTCCTGCTGTCTCTGCGTTCCGAAGTCCGGGAGGATCGTGGGTTCAAAGCCAGCTTGGGTTATAGCATATGTCACAAAACCTTATCTCAGAAAACCAAAACTCGGATGGCACAGGAGGCGCACAACTTAAATCCTAGCACTCAGGAGGCAGGGACAGGCAGGTTTCTGTGAGACAGAGCTGAGGTCAGCATGGTTTACAGAGCAAGTTCCAGGCCAGCTAAGTCTAAGCAGTCAGAACCCGTCAAAAAAACAAACAAACAAACAAAAAAAAAACTAAGGAAAAGAGGATAATCAGGAAACCAGAAATAAATAAACAGAATTAAATAATGTAAACAAAAATCACAACTGAGTTTCCAGGGCTGTATAAAAGAGGAACATATTTCTGTTAGACTCGAATGTAGCTTGTCTAACTGTGCGTTTCTCTGTCTCTTCCCAGTAAGTTACTGAAGTCGACCTCGCAGTTTCCGTTTCCCATGGCCGTGGGCGTGATCGCTTTCGGCTCCACCCACTTGTACAGGGTCCCGAATTTCGTGGTCGTCCCTCTTCTGTACCACGCGTTATGCAACTTCCTGTAAGACCGGGCTGGGAGGACGATAAAAGCGCTTTACGCCTTGAGGACCGGTGATACCGTGAGCGCAGCCCCACCAGCCGGCACAGCGAGGTCCTTCGGAGAAGATGCGTCTATTTTTACAGTATTGGAAATAGGAAATTAGTTTTGTAACGCGTGAGGAAAGTCGTCGAAGCATGGTTTCATTTCGTGACGTAGCGTCTGTGTTCTCGTCGTGCCTGAGGAATGAGCGAGGGGCGCTCATGTACATACCAACTAGCCATGCCGTGAACCTTCTAGAGACTTAGTAGATGTGGTGTTGTTTGTAGTCTCCCGTGGAACTTCTGCTGGCTTCATCAGACTTTACTTGAAAAGTGGGTTTTCTGTTTGCTATACCTGACCTATTCAGAGTAGGTCTTAAAAGGTTAAAAGTCACAGCTGTTTCGCAGAAGTGAGACAGTCCTGAAGGAGGCTTTGGTCATTTTTTTGGCAACCATGGGGAGCAAATTTCGATCTGTCTTCTTACATCTATGAAAAGGGGCCTCAAAGGGAGACTTTTTTGTTAGCTGTTAGACTTCAGATTCAAAGCAGTGACTTTTCTTGAGCCTTTAATTACGAATCTTGCTGTGCATTCTTGGTGAATATTAAAAGCAAGAAAGATCTACCGATAGGTCTATTATCAGAAGACTTTTCTGGTGAGTACCACATTGGCACATTCAGTTTCTGCCCCTGCTTAAGTCAGTGCCGATGGTTGCCACAGGTGCCTCTGGTAATGACAAGGTATTAAAATAGCTACATTCCGGAGTTGAAATAACTTGGGATTTGCATCATTTCTGGTGTCCTGGGAAGGAGAGATGTCAACACAAGTAGAGTATTGCCCTTGATAGGGAAACAGTAGGCAGCCATTGCTCCGTGGTACTGAGAGAGGGAGCCCTGTCCAAGCCAGCTTCCACCCTGCCGTTGCTCAGTTAACAGTAGAATCCTGACAGGGTTCACTCCCCGGGACTACCGTTTGGCCAGTGAGGGTAACATTTTATTTCATTCCAGTTCTCGTTCGTTCTCAGCTACAGAAAAACAGAAAGGCAGGGAGCTGAAAGAACAGGGTTGCTGTCCGGCTTCTGTTAGGAGAAACTGTCTGAGGAAGTCCGGGTTCACGGAGCCCTTCACCTCGATGTGTGCTCTGTAAATGCCCAAAGCCTCTCCAACGAAGCCCTCGCGTGTGTGTGAAGTCACGGGTGGACTTGTGAGCGCGTGCACTTCTTAGTCCCAGGATGGCACTTCGGGAACCAATCTCGTTTTATCCGCTGTTGCACCCGGTACCGCACCGCACCGCACCAGGTACCGCACCGCACCGGGTACCGGCACCGCACCGGGTACCACAGCCTCTCAGCCGCCACTGCCAGCCAGAAGGCTCCTCCCACGCCAGTCACTTTGGCAACGGGCCTCATTTTCCCCTGGGAGTTCCTCCTTGAGTCTTTCCCGTTTCAGAATTAGTCAGAGGGTGATGTATTACCACCGGGGTTCGTTAGTTTATGTGACTCCGTTGCTGTCTTGCCTGGCATCATGTTTGTTAGGGTATTCCTATTCTCACTTACTAAGACTCCGAAAGGAAAGCAGTTATATTAGATGTGGCGGAGTCTTAGTGTCTTGTTGCAGAAATGTATCAAACAGAATAAACTACACTGTACTATTCATTCTGTATCTGAGAGAGACCTCATCAGATCATACAGTTTTCTCACGGTATACCACACACACACACACACACACACACACACACACACATATGGACATACCTGCTTCAATTTTGCCAGGTCGGGCAGCCTCTATACCCATGTTCTTTCACACTGTCAGCGATATTACAGAGCACACCAGGGACTGGGTCCAGGGCCTGTGTTTCCTAAGTACTTTCTCTACCTTTGAAGTATCGACAGCTAGTCTGGATTCATGTCATGCCAAAGTTAAATACATTCTATTCCTTTCTTGGTTACCATGTATCGAAAACTTTCAGAACTGTGATGCTAAAGAAACCATTTATGCTGGGTTAACACTAATCTTTGAGGCTGCCTAATATGTATCAATCATGTATTCATTAGTCTTTTAAATTATTTTTTATATTATAGTTATATAATTTCAACTGTTTATAAAGGATAGTTCAGTTGTTTTCTCGAGACAAGGTTTCTTTGGTAGCCTTGGCTGTCCTAGAACTAGTGCTGTAGCGGTGGCTAGCCTTGAATTCTCAGAGGCCCACCTGTCTCTGCCTCTTGAGGACTGGGATTAAAGGCGTGCGCCGCCACTGCCCGGCAAAGGGATAACTTTTCTTGGGTGAACTATAAAATATTCTACAGTGAGGAAAAAGAAATAACCCCAAGAGGTCGGCCTGCTGCACAGTTGCTATTACATTGTCGTGTGTATCAGCATGACCCATTTTCACAGTGCTCACAAATTTGTACAAGGCAGACTGTCTTATCTACTGTGAAGTCTCTGTACTTTAAAGGAAACTTTAGAGTTCTCACAGCGTGATGTGTCCATTTCACCATGCTCCTTAGTACCTCTGGTGGAAGACGGCGGAGGGAAATCAAGGGACGTAGAACTCGGTTTTCAGGAGCTCTTGCAGGCTGCAGGAGGAAGGTGGGACACAGGCCTGGAGAGATGGCTCAGATACTGAAGTGCCTGCTGTTGGAACATGAGGACCCAAGAGCAAATTCCCAGAACCCGCAGGAGGAACTGGCTGACCAATGTGTGTCTAGAATCCCAGGTCTGAGTGGCGGAGACAGGTAGATCCTTGCTGCTTGCCGGCCAGCCAGCCTACCCACACTGGCCTGCTTTGAGCTCAGTAAAAAAGACCCTGCCTCAAAAATTAAGGTGGAGAGTCACTGAGGAAGGCTCCCAGCATTCTGTGTCATCCCCTGTGCCCCACCCTGCACCTCTCTCTGCACATACACAAACATGTACACACATGAAAGCACAAAACATTTTAGAGGTACCACAAGGTAAGCTAGAGCTAGCTGCTGGTTCCAGAATCATGGGATAATCAGGTGGCCTATATTTCTCTCCCCAGACATCAGGTCTGAATTAATGCAGGTCTTGTGTTTTTCAGGTTGATGCAGGATTTTAGGATGTTGCCCTTCGACATTTAGTAAGTGGTCTCTAAAAAAAAAATCCTTTGGGAGAATTCCAACAGTAGGCTGAGGCTTTGGGTCGCTAGTTGGTTTTCATCCGTGTGGACAGTTTGTGAGTTTGGATATCGTAGAACAGAGTTTGTGAAGTTTATCGAGGGTCACAATCCATTTGGGGAGATTGACACTTGACATGAAGAAAGGGAGCAACGGAAGGTTCTGTGTTTGCGACACAGTTCCTCCCAAAAAAGCAGGTCAAGAAAATATAGGACTCACTCTAGCCGTGAGGTTGAGAGCTGGAATTTTATCATCGCCAATCCTTTTGAACAAGAAACATTTATGATTCCGTGATTCTCTACTCTTTCAACGTGAGGCTTGCTGAGGCATGGGGAAATAAGAAAACCCCGGGGACCTCACGTTCCCAACTTTTCATAGGACTGTGGGAAATGGGAGTCAGAGCAGTTCAAAGATGCACCATAAACGTCTTCATTTTTACAACACATTGTGAATAAAGAAAAACAGAATTGTATGTGGTAGTAACATCTGAGGACGGAATAGACTCCGGAGACAGTGGAAACAGGCCTGTTACTCTGTTAGCACGAGGGACGTAACCGCGGCTGGGTCATGGTGTGATTCAGAGGTACCAGGGTCTGAGCCACAGCTTGGTCAAACCGTCTGTGACCAGTCATTATAAACCAAGAATCATTTTCTTTACATGTTTGGCATGGGACGCTGCCCAGACCCACCTGAAGCCCTAGGAAACCAGCCCATTTCTGACGACTTTGTGTAAAATTGGTATTTTCTTGTGTCAGAAGTAATCTATAATCCTCCTGTACATGGCCAATTTGAACGCCAGTGAGAAACTCTTTATCTGTTGCTGTTTGATCCGTTTAGCGTACAGTTATCTATACCCTACTCTTCGTCTCGGAAACCTACAGGGAGCCGTTTTGTGAACTGCACGTACTCTTTCAAATGCTCTTTGGATTTTTAGTGTTTGTAAGGTAGCGATGTTACTCTGGCAAAAGTTTCTAGATCTGTGTATCCCTACTGACAGCTCCAGAGCCTAGTGGCCGGTGTGTTTGTATTTCACGTGGTTTGTGCTGTTTCATTTAGGACTATTTACATCCCTTTATTAGGAAAATAAAGATACATTTGAATTCTTTTCAGCATAATCTGCATTGGAATTTGGGAGTACCCCCGTGGGTAGCAGAACATACTTTGCCACCAAAGCTAAACGAAACTGTAAAATACCTCCGGATATCTGTGCCAAGGAACTTCTCTTAGGATGTTGGGGTTAAAACAAGAGTCATCTTTTCCAGTATTTTTCATCTAGACCTACAATAAATGTGTACACCGTGAAAATGTACGCCACACTGTATTTTTCCTTGAAGCTGTTCAGAGCTTTAGAACGGTGAATTCGCTGGGTCGTCTTTCAGCTTCTTTAATTGAAGAAGTCATCCGGCTGTGGTCTTACTTTGTGCTGCAAAAAGTGAATTTTGTTCAGTCCATTTTTTTTTTTTTTTGGTCTAGGCGTCCTCTTTATATACCTGAATGCTTGCCCTGCGGGCTCTCTTTTGTTTTCTGTTTGTTTCTGTTCAGTCCCGAGTGTTTGTCCGCTAGACCCTACTGTAGTCCATTGAAGCAAACCTTTGAGCAGGGCACACCTTGTACCAAGTACTGCGGAAGGCCAGATACCGACATTACTTGGTCTTGGTGGAGTAACGGTTATCTAACTGTGGGGGACTGTGGATAGAAAGGTGGTGTATGATGAGAGCTGGCTACAGGGGGGGGTGCATGCTTCCCCTGGAAGGGGTGTGTCCCCTGTGTGCCACGGCCTTAGCCTAGGTAGGAGACGCCCGTTCTTTACATAAGCTGGCTCTGTGTGTGGAGAAACACGTGTTTGTCAGAATTCTCATACCAATCTTCCACTCCCCGATGTGTGGTTGGGAGAGAGATCTTCATTTTTTATTGTGTATAAACTAGGAAGTTGTGTTACATACTTAGATTTCTTTCAAAATGGGAACCGAGGTGTTTCGTTGTGAAGCCATACTGTGGTTTCTTCAACCTAGGACTAATTGTAAATGTAACAATGTGCCCAAGATAAACCAGACCAAAACTGAATATATATATATATATATATATCATCACTGTGACCTTGAACTTATTTGGGATAAAACAGACTGTGCCTTAAAAATTGATGAAGCAACGCCCTGCGGTTTTTGTATCTCGATATTTCACTGTGGGCGGCCTTCTCAAATTCATCTTAAATCGTTTTCTTTCAAGCGGCTGAAATTATAAGTCTTCAGTATAAATTGGCCCACACCTCCTTTAGGGTCCGCACAGCCGTTATTCTTGAGACCTCCGTTAATTTCCAGAGCTGCTTTTTTGTTCTTCGATTTTTTTTTTCTTTAATTGATTTAGTCTTAATATGTCTGGGAAATTAGGTTTGGCTGCAGTTTCTGGGGGAGATGCTTTAAGGGAGAGTCACAGCCCTCCTGTTTCTAAACTTAGTGAATATATAAAAATTAATCATTGAAATGTATTTTTGTCTTATTGGTAATGATCTTATCAAACATGTGAGTTCCTTCTAAGACTTAAGACTTGTGCCCCGTGTTGTGGCAGATTGAGACTTGTGTTTGTTTTCTCTCAAGGACGGGGTATCAACCCAGTAATGATTTTGCGGTGGCTGAACTCAGATCATTGTCATTTTTTTAAAAAACGTTACCATTTCCCTCTTTCTCCTGCCTAATTATTTTATGGCGTCACCAGAGAATTAGCTCCTCTGTTTTTAATTAATGTAAAGTCTAGCGTTTATATTGTGTTTACTTTAAACAAGGAGTATGATTTTCATTAAAGTCCAAATTACTCGATTTATCGTATAATCACGCTCTTTTCCAAAGGTATCCGGATCCCCGTGTACTATTTGCTTTTCCACGTGACTTTTGGACATAAACTCAGTGTATTTCTCTTGTCCTGTTTCACCTTCACTACTCCTTTACTATGTTCAAGTTTTTATTTAAATAAGAGTCTCTTAAAAACTTGTAGAAATGACAGTTTGTCTTTCCTTAAAGCCTGGTAAGACTGACAACGAGGCTGTTTAGACAAGGGTGTGCGTAATCAAGGGTCTCTCAGCTGACATCAGTTTTTACCCTTACAGTTAAACCTTTAGAGCGCAGACGACTCGTGGCTGCTGACAGAGACTCAGTGGAGTTAGCGTTTATTTGCACGCCGATTTTGTGCTCATCCGTAAACTCTAGTGTGTAGTAACGAGGCTTAGTGCAAGGAGCCTGTCCGAAAGTGTGTACTGAAAAACAATGACCGTCGTGCAGATCTTCCCTTCCGAACATGCATGCTCCTCCCCCAGTGCATCGCGCAGCGTGTAGTGCACCGAACACGCATGCGTGTTCTTTTCTGTGTGTTTCTGATATGGTATAATTAACGCTGTTACGTTGAACCAGTTGTGGTTTGGGGGGAAAGTGCTGCTTCTGTGCTTTGTAGAGTGTTGTAAACGTTTTTAACCTCTGTTCCCACGTTACGATGTAGTTTTATTAGGTGAGCATTCGCCTTCTGTCTCCGCTCAGGTATTAACGTGTAGCAATCTGGGGTGCTTCGTTTTTAATTTGTCATATTCTGGTGTTCCTGAACGTCCCAAAATAAATTTGGTGAACAAGCACATTTGGTACAAAGATTTCTTACTGCTTTGCATGGTAATATTGTCCATGGAAGAAGCGTTAAACAGGCTTCTTTGCAAGTCTGGGACCTTCGTAAGCAGAGTACCTGTTGGGCACAGGCTATGGCTCGGCACAGCCAAGTCCCAGGAGCAGGGAAAGCTGACGTTCTGCAACTTGATATCTTATAGGTTTTCACAATCGTTTCTATGGCCACTTCATAGGTCACAGGGTCTGTGTGACCTTTCAGAAATTGTATATGTTTGCACCAGAGACAAAATTCTTTCCCCCTTGCCACTGCCCACTGGATATAATCCTCGGTGCTCAGTTTCTCAGCGTAAGAAGAATGAGAAGGGTTTAGACATTACACAGATTTATAGATCACTTTACAGTTACGCATGTTCTGGCTTTGTGGGAGCCTAGCCAGTTTGGATGTTCACCTTCCTAGACAGGGACGGAGCGGGGAGGACCTTGGACTTTCCAATGTCAGAGAACCCTGACTGCTCTTTGGACTGGAGAGGGAGGAGGAGAGGAGTAGGGGAGGGGGAGAGGGGCGGGAGGAGGGGGAGGGAAATGGGAGGCTGGGAGGAGGTGGAAACTTTTTTTTCCTTTTCTCAATAAAAAAAAAAAAGAATGCAAAGAAAAAAAAAAGAATATCCCTAAGGGCATCTAGGTACATATTAATGTAAGATTCAGGTGACATCATCTCTGTGAGAGAGATTTTATGTGGACTTTCTCAGAAGCAGCTGGAGTTTTGAAAGAGAAGTACACGTTGGCCCCTTGTTCTCTTTGGTTTGCACACTCAGGGTGCTGTGGATTCATTAGCACTTGGGAAGGACTGGTTTGGGATTTGGTTGACTCTTTCCCTTAGGACAAAGGCTCACTGGTTATGTCTCAGCGCTCACAATCCATGAGCACCACAAAGAGACCCATTTGCGCAATTATTCTCCACTCTATCCAAAGAAATACCTGTCTGAACTTGTCCTCATCTTTTTTCCTTCTCTGAAATGACTCTTTTCATCTTTTAAAATATATACTTGGAAATCTGCGGTTCTATTTTAAAATGCTATCTATGCCCAAATACTTAAATAGCTCTACTAATGGGTTAAAATATATGGCCCATTACAAAATTATGACTCATGAATGAGGTCTCATGTAATTTGGTAGCCTGATATCATCTGTTTTGCCCATGCCTCTACTCCCTGCCTGGTCGCCCCATCTACACTTCCTGCCTGGCTACTGGCCAATCAGCATTTTATTAAAATACTGAGCCTCACACATGGTAAAGGCTCAGTAACACGAGCCAGGTGTGGTGGTTCACAGTGTAGTTACTGCACCCACGAGACTGAAGCAGAAAGTTGCCTGTTTGAGGCTAACCTGGACTACATAGTGGGATCCTATCTCAGAAGAAAGAGAGAGGAGGAGGAGGGAGGGAAGGAGAGAGGGAGAGGGAAAGAGAAAGAGAGAAGAAAAGAAAAAGACATCTTCTGATTGAACAAAAATGAACAAAAGTGTCAAAATTTGCTCATAGTCAAGGTCGCAAAGCTGAAACAATTTCAGTTTTTTGTGTGTATTTGAGACAGCATCTCATATATTCAAGCCTGGTCTCAAATAAAGATGTAGCCTGGGCTGTCCTTAAATGGCTGAACATCTTATTCCTACGTGCCAAGTCCTGAGATGACAGGCATGCACCCCCTCGACAAACCCCGGCAATTACTGTAATTTACAACTCCCATCACTGGACTTCTGAACAATGAGTTTGTCCTGAGTTCTGTTCAGAATCCTTAGAGCCCCAGCAAATTCATCAACCGTCGAGTCCAATTTCTCTGCCGTACCATTTCCTCCAGATGGCTCTTATTTGACAAGGGCATGCGGTAGGTACAGTCATTTTTCATCTTCCTGTGAAGGATATGCTATCTGGTGGCTTCATCTTGAATGGGCTATTATAGCAAACCACGCCACTATTTCTAAGAAGCAGATACCACGTGGAGGTCAAAAAGAGCAATTTTGTCATTTGCAATAGAGTTTCTTGTTTTTTTTTAAAAAAAATACTGTTAATCTGAAAACTGATATCTCTCAAAGTACATCTTATTCGGTGAGGCAGTCATCGCTGTCCCCGGCCTTTGCTGTGTGGAGGTGGCGCGTGTGTTTTTATAAAATCCGTGTAATGCGGCCAGTGGTTCATGAGGCAGCTGATGCACTTAAAAGATAAATAGGTCACCCCTGAAGATGCCGAGCAATCTGCTTCTCAAGGGTCTTTGTGCCACGGATGAAAACAGAATCATTATTTTTGAATCGCCTCTGCTCACGTCAGTGACTCCCTCTTCCAGCCTGTCCCCTGGTTATAAGAGCCAGGGAACTGCTGGCAGATCATAGGCAGGGCCAGGCGAAGCCCTCTCCAGCATCCTATCCTGGTAAGCTTTATTGCCTCTGTCTGTGCTTCAGCATCTATGCCCCACCTTGAGACGGAAAACAGTCTCAACTTATGCTGCTGTGGGATGTGTCTGTCTGTCTGTCTGAGATATGCTTGCTGGGAACATTTCTCAGTTGAGGGTACTTTAAATATTCTTTCTGGTTGCTATTTTCAATTCTTCTTCCTTCTCCTCCTAATTCTCCTCCTCTTCCTCATTTTCTCTCGCCCTCTCTCTGTATCTGTCTTTCTCTCTCCCTTTTTATAGTACCAGGGATTGAACCCAGGACTTTGTGAATGCTAAACCATCACTCTACCACAGATGTATATCCGTCCACAGCCAAAGTACTTTCTATTTCTCTGCCATTTCATGTTCATAAAAGAAAAAAAAAATCTGCCGACTTAAGACAAAATTTTTAGACTTAAGATTTATTTTTTAATTTTAAATCTTGTACTGTTTTGGATATTAATCTATCTATCTATCTATCTATCTATCTATCTATCTATCTATCTATCTACTCTGTATGTATGTATGTATGTGTATATATATTATGCAGATTGCATACCCAGGCTTTCTAGGGACAGTCCCATCGCTTTGCTCAGCACATCACAGTGTTTCCATCACTGTAAAGTGTTTTAAGCTAGTCCACTGGATTTCAAGAATCACATTTGCAGCCGACCCCCCAAAATCGGTAATAAAACTGAGGTGAGCCAATATGCTCTTCCTTCTCCTTCATCTGCCTGGATCCTTGTGTTTCTCTCTTCCCTCTGACTTTCTCCGTGACCACAGTCCCCCTGTTTCATATAGCACCATGTCTAAAGCACCCCTCCTGCTGCTCTGGGCTGCCCTGGCACTGAGCAGCCATGCACACGGAGGCGTGCTGAGAAAGGAAGACACGTGGAAGCCGCTGAGCAACCCCAGAAACAGAGAACTGGTAAGAACACTCCTGGGGAGCAAGGGTTGAGGGACGCAGCCAGCACCTCCCGAGAATCATACGGTGACAGCCAAGGCTTGAGAAGACTCTCATCAGGACAGGACTAGATGTTGCTCCCCTAGTAGCGGGCACCCTAATGTTTCTCTAGCCGATTTACATTTGTTTCCATATGGAGAAACAAGTGTATATTAGAAGTCGGTTTATACATTCACAGCGTATTGCATTTGTCAGTGATCTTATCTATACCCCAGGATCAGAGCATTGGTTTCTAACGTCCGTACAGGTATGAAAAGAAAATTGTGTCTTAGCTTGGGGTTGGGAAGCTTGCCTAGCATGCACGAGGAACCTGGTTTTGGTCCCCGGAACAGCAGGAAAAGGGGAGAGCAAGAGAGAATCATTTTTTGTAAGGCATACATACACGGCATGGAAGACACATATGGTAGAACGATTTGCCCCCACGGCGGCATTTCAAAGCTTGTTTGCAGAAACTGGACGTGGACCCTGGGCGGCTATCAGTTTCGAGCATACAGGTATCTAGAAAACAGAATTCAGAAGATCAGAAGAATACTCTTTTAAAGGATGCCCAGCTCGACACGCGTGTTGATATGACTATTTCAAATGTAGTCTCTCTGAAGCGATGGGAAGCCATTAAGCCGCTAGCACAGCTTCTAGCTGTTCCTTTGCTGAAGGGTATCTGAAAACAGACACAGTAATCCAGGGCAGTAACTGGGGTCTCCTCGGGTGGAGAAAGTGGGGTTCAGTTTCAACACTGACCTTGCTGGTTGGAGAAGGTTCACTATAAATCTCTGCCACAAGTGTGGCTTCATGGATTCATGCCTTCCCCGGGTTGCCACCAAGAATGCTGAATCGCCCTGTGAGGGCTGAAATGCCAGAAAGCGGTCAGAAGCTTCAAGCCTCTCTATACTGTCAACTTCCTGCTTCTCTGGCTAATGCTCAAGTCAGTTCAGGGAGGAGGAAGACGGGAAACAAACACGGGGCTCTGGGCGTTAGGGTGTTCCGTCTATAAGGCAGTGAGCGTTTTCTCTGTCTTTAGTTTTTCAGAAGCCTCCAGGCCTATTTTAAGGGCCGAGGACTTGATCTTGGGAGCCTTCCAAATGCCTTCCCCATGGATGAGGACCCCAGACCTCTCCCTTTCCAGGCGGAGCGTATCGCTTCTGCATTTGCAGACTATGAAGAGCAGAAAAACTCCCTCCCTAGGTCTCACACGGGCTGAAAGCTCTTTACCTCTGAGCCCAGGTAATGCCGCCCGTTCTGTCCCAGGGTCTGTCCAGGTACGCAGTCATGCAGGAGACACTTTGACAGCTTCCGTTGTACCCATCACTATTAAATAATGAATGAGATCTGGCTCAGACATTTCGTAGTCTGTTTTTTAAAAAATAAATGATAGTAATATCACTGCCCATTCAAATCATAGAATTGTCACTCTTAGGAGGATTTTAAAATTGATGGATAGCACATAATCTTACTTCTGCATTTTTTCCCGACCAGGCCATATAGGTAAGTTACATGGAAAATTACATGTAAAGAAATAGGTTAATGACTTGGACTGAATGGTAAAGTTACAAGAGCAGCTCTTTTGAGGAAAAGCGCCGTGCATATCTTTGAACTTCCTCACCTAGAAAAACAAATCACAATGTTAGCAAAGCCAGCATTTTTCTTATAGGAAAACATTTAAAATATATTTATAAGATTTGAATTTTATTTTTTGCACTCTTATCAAACAAATAGGTATGATTTTAGAAGCAGTAGGCATGCTATATTCAAAATATTATTATTCTACCTTGCTTAGCTGACCAATGAAGGCAATGGTATCAAATTACAATCTTTCCCCATTCCTCCAAAAGCACACGGATTTCTTGTGAGTTTGCCATCACTGTTCTTTTCTTTCCATGATTATTTCTCTTAAATGTAGCAGGGAATGATTGGTAATTCTAAAAAGATGGGATTGAACTTGTGGAACATGCACTTGAATGTGGCACTAAAAATGAGAAAACAAAACAGGACAAACAATGTCATAAAGAGCCTTATAAAGTGATAAGACAAAAATGATAAAGCTGATAATGTTTACAGTTGACATTACATAAATCCCATCTAAATTAGATGTCCTCTTATTTAATGGCTCCGTTTTCAGACTGTCTAGCGTTTTATCATACAGAGACACAAATCCCTCCATTATAACATCCCCCCGATTTTTAATGTGGGAAAAACTCTCTCTTTTAACTAATTCCTCCCTTTAAGAATTCCAAATTGTCTTATCAATTCCACCAACAATACTGATGAAGATGCGGGGCTTATTGCTGCTGCATAGAACAGTAAGAGTCTGATTGGATTTCAAGGCAGCTGCCTAGTTTGGCAGCATCCCAAGAAGGGGGTACAGGGAGAGCCTGCATCACACAGTGGAGAGAGAGAGAGAAGCTGGTTATCTGAAAAATGCATAGGGAATTGTTTGGAAAAAGCATGTGTGTTGTGGGGGGCTGAGCTTCATGAAGGCTACAACAGAAAGGTTCCAAACTTGCCCAGAAGCTTGGGTCAAAAGAAGAGAAAACTCATATGTGGGACACGTGCAGCACCAGCCTATGCTGGTGGCTTTTTCATGAATTCGTACCCCAAATGTTGGGTGCCAAATGTAGCATGAATAATAAAAACCCAGAGACAGATATTGTTTTTCTTGTCTTAGACTGTAACTCTCTCTCACTTTTTCAGGTGTCACTGTGTTGAAGCTGCAGAAAAGCTTTTCAGTAGAAAAATTCAACTGTGGCTGAAGTCTTGTGTGTGTGTTTTCCCTTCCATGTTAGCCAATTTATAGCAATTTTATTCTACATTTCCAGATTATACATCAAAACAGTTGGGCTTTTGCAACATATGATACTGACATGCATATTTCAGGACTATTTCCCCTTTGTGATCATAATTATCGAGTGGAAGATTGCATGTATTTAAGGAGTCACAAAAATACAACAAATGAAATAAAATGATAACTTTCCAAATCAGATATTTTCTTGACGCATGATTTAAAATCATCTTTTATATTTATTACCTATTATTAATCAATATTTTTATTTAAACAAGGTGTTTACTTTTTACTACAGTGTATTGTACCTAATAGGGACTCAGACCTGTTTACTATCGTTTATAATATATAATAGAGGTTCAGACTTAGGATTTTTTTTCCTTCTAAAAAAACGAGAAGTCCCACTTTTAGCGTGTGCTCTTGAAAGATCTCATCA
Source organism: Microtus obscurus (assembly GCA_963919715.1). Lineage (NCBI taxonomy): Eukaryota > Metazoa > Chordata > Mammalia > Rodentia > Cricetidae > Microtus > Microtus obscurus. The sequence goes on from CAWTZC010000381.1 coordinate 4,009,275, forward strand.
TCTACTGGGTGAGGGTGATGCGTATCCCAGTGAAATAGGAAATAAATAGGATTCTAGTTGCTGCAAGGTCTCTAGGAGATGCTTTCATGCTGCCTTTGAAGCTAAAAACTGCCACATGTCAAATATTCCACCTTGACCCTAACTTTACTTTAAATCCGAGTCACTCAACAAGGGACAGCCGCAAAAGGTGAATTTCCTGCTCCTCCAACCAAGTCACTCTCCTACTGAGCCATTCGGGGTCCACATTTTCGTTTGATATAGCTACTTTCCTTGTGCTTTTATGAACACTGGCAGTGTTTTCTGTATGATCATTGTCCCTGAACTCACACAGCATTGCTCTGGTATCATTTGTCTGTGTATTTCAAGACGTTCCACTGTAGCTTTTTGAGAACCGTCGATGCTGAATATTGATATGGGATTCTCCTCTGTGTGCTGTGATTACCACTGATTAATAAAGAAACTGCTTTGGACCTACAGCAAGGCAGAACTTAGCTAGGCAGGGAAAACTCAACTGAATGCTGGGAGAAAGAAGGTGGGGTAAAAGAAAGCTGTGTAGTCCCTCTAGAGACAGATGCCAGAACTTTACCTGGTAAGCCACAGACACGTGGTGATACACAGATTACTACACATGGGTTAGCCAATAAGAAGCTAGAGCTAATGGGCCAAGCAGTGATTTAATTAATACAGTTTCTGTGTGATTATTTCGGGGCTGAGCAGTCGGGAACAAACAAGTGGGCCCTTTACTACAGAATATGTAGAATAAAGTACTTGTGCACCAACAAGTTCCGAGTCTAGCTTAGCGTGTTCTACTGCAGTTAGTGACTTAAGTGCTTGTCTCTGGAGGGTTGTGAGATGTTTGTGAGCAGCAACCATTATGTGACTCATTCGTCGCTCTCCAGAACCTAGCCCAGTGTCTGCTGGGTAGCAGTTGTTCAATGAATACTTGTTAAATTCAAGTGTGCCTTGACATCCTTCACACAGTCCTAAACATAAAGCAGAGGACACTGTAGTTAACAAGATTATTTTTCCACCATTTAAAAAGATAAGCGACTCGGGAGGCAGAGGCAGGTGGATCTCTGTGAGTTCGAGACCAGCCTGGTCTACAGAGCTAGTTCCAGGACAGGCTCCAAAGCCACAGAGAAACCCTGCCTCGAAAAAACAAAAAAACAAAACAAAAAAAAATAAAAAAATAAAAAGATAAGCGATTACTATTGTATTACTCCTCATTCAAGTATAGCAGCTTGTTCGGGTAAATGGCTGGGTGAGGTGTTCCTCACTTCTGTGACATTCCTGAGTGGGACCAGAGGCTATTTTCCCTTCCTCAGCACCATTTCTCATCCAGGCGAGGGTTGATTAATTTCAGAGACCTTGAAACCAATGGGCACCCACGGGAGACTCTCTAGGTATGAGCTTGTGAATCACAGGGAAGAGGTATGTGGCCTTCAGCTTAAAAATTCCTCCCCAGAGTATCTGTGTGTCCCATACTGGATACTCAGGAGGTCCCGAGTTGAAGGGTTTCCTCTGTTGGAAGCGAATGCACTTTAAGTGTTATAGACTGTCAAGAGTCCCATGGTGCATTTCTGTATAGGTCTATGTAGACCGTCAAGAGTCCCGTGGTGCATTCTGTATAGGTCTATGGCAACCTTTCCCCTCTGGGTTTGCTCTTCTTCAGCGAGGATTCCATTTCCAGGATATGGCCCATTATCCCCTGTTCTGGATCTGGCACGGTCAAGAGCTTCTGAGAGTTGAGACTATTATCTTACTTGCAAAATATTATCCTTCTATATTTTCCTCCATCCTGGCAGGCAATGAGCCCCCTGAACTGAGACAATTGGTCCAGTGACTCAGGTGTGGCAGGGAGCCTGACTCATACTCTCACTTAGTCCTGATTTATTGAAGGAGGCGAGTGAACAGGGGGCCCAGAGGTATACTAGAAATAGATGTGTCTCCACCAAAGCTGAAGAGCTCAAAATGTAAGACAATCTCTCATTATGAGCTTGCTATGGGGGAAAAAGGTCCAACTTTCACCTTAGAGGGAAATAGGATCTTTATCATAGTGATTAGAAAAGATATCTAGGCTGGGTGTGATTTCACACACCTTTAAAACTTTAAACTGGAGAGGCAGAGGCAGGTGAATCTCTTTGAGTTCAAGGGCAGCCTGGTCTACACGGAGAGTTCCAGGGTTACTGCAGGGAGTATACACATAGTACACACACACACACACAGAGAGAGAGAGAGAAAGAGAGAGAGAGAGAGAGAGAGAGAGAGAGAGAGAGAGAGAGAGAGAGAGAGAGAGAGAAAGAGAGAGAGAGAGAGAGAGACCCATCCTGTCTCAAAAAGAGAAAAATGTTTGCTCCCTGTCCCAGAATGAGACGTCTACTTTCATGGTGTTTGGTCTACAAAGATGAATGCAGGAAGAATAAAAGATCCACAAACTTTTGCAGAAGAGTGAGATGCCCATGGAAAAATGGTTCCCTCAGAAGCATCACAACTTTTCCTGTGTCCTCCCTAACAAGAGAAAGAACAGAGTTGCCTCTCTGTCCTCTTTAATTCAATTGTCACGGCATAAATTCAATGTTCTGCTTCCTTTAGACCTTTCCATTTTGAGCCTCAAAAATCCGTCTGAAAGACCCAATTGTTTCTTGATATTTTCATTACTGTTATAACAGTTCGGCTCCATCTCTTGGTAATGTGACTGCCTCTGACTCACTCATGGACAGATTACTAAAAGGAAGTAGAAAACGAAAATCGAGCTAAATGTGAAGACATTCTGACCTCGAATACACTTCCACATCCCGAAGGAGGTCCTGCGCAGAACCTATCTCTTCCCAGTTCTGTCCACAGCCCCCTTTGTCTTTGCTATGCACCCACTTTGTTGGTGTGTCCTTCTCATGTCCCAGTCAGTCAACAGGAGCCAACCTAAGCATTTATGTGTTGCGTGGTTAGTTACCGGGTGACCACCCTCCTTCACTTTGTCTCTTTCCCTTTTGGAGTCAGTCCTGGCGACAGTCCTAACTTCTTAGACACAGTTCCCCAACTTCCTGAAGACTTCAGGGGAGTAATGCTCGCAGCAGTTTCTGGGGATTACATTAATACACCCCATCAGCTCCTGGATGTTTTCATGTCTGTGTAGGACACTGAGGATCTTCAAGGACTCCTAACTGAGATCGTTTTCTGTCTTCCGTTAGTCCTGCTCTTGCTGGTCCTGCCCTCGGATTCTGTCATTTTGTTACGGAGCACCTTCACCTGGATGGTCATAAAGATACTCAGAGACAGATTCCCTGTAGCCTTTCTCTCAAGTCCCGAGTGGGTTGAACTCAACTCCTCTACCCAAAGTTCCAAAGGTTCTTTTAGTTTCGTCCATCTTGATTCACAAATCTGTTTGAGCATATGTTATCAGGTTAGTCAGGTTTACAACGGCACATAGACTAATGTTCTCATGGGCGGTAGGTACTGTCCTTAGAACAGGACAAAGAAATAGCTGTGAGAGGCAAAACACAGGAGCTCCTATAAGATGAAAGTGTCTGCCTCCACCCCCCCCGTGCTCGCGCGCGCGCGCGCGTGCGTGCGTGTGTGTGTGTGTGTGTGTGTGTGTGCGTGCGCGCGCGCATGTACATATGTTTATAGGTAGTGTCTCTAGAGTAGGACAAAGAAATACTTATAATACAAGAGAAGATGCAAAACTCAGGAGCTCATAGGAATTGAAAAGAATGCCCCCTCCCCCTCCCCATTTGACCCTCACCTCCTCCACTCCTTCCTCTCTTTGGTGATCCCTCCCCCAAATCTTTCCACCTCAGGTGTTGTCCTTCTTCCTTTTCATATCGCATGTGTTTTATGACCCTTCCCACGCCTCTCCATTACATTGCTTTTCTTCTCATAGCTTTCGAAGGATTATTTTGGGAGCTGTATGTAACAGGCACCCTAGGTGAGGGATCTCATTCCCTTTAAAAGTCTGAGTGTTCCGAACAGAAAAGTGATTGACGTTAGAGCTAGAAACCCAAGCGAACGCGCTTGTCTGTGCTGCACCCCAGATTAAGTGTCCTTCTGCCGGTAGCTCAAGGAAAAGCCGGCCTTTCGGATCTTCTCTGCCTGCCGGAAGAGGTCTGGGGCCGAGAGCGCCGGCGGAACCCGAGTGCGCGGCCGCGGCGCGAGCCGGGGAGTTTTCTGCGGCGGACGCGTCTTTCCTTAGCGTCCAGTGGAGCCCGGGTGTTCCTGCTTTCCCGGTCCGCTACCGAGCGTCTACCCGCCGACATGTCGGGGTTCAGCCCGGAGCTTATCGACTACCTGGAAGGCAAAATCTCCTTCGAAGAGTTTGAAAGGCGGAGAGAAGAGAGAAAAACCCGGGAGAAGAAAGTGAGTCGCTGGGCCCCCGGGGCTCCTCGGTCTGGTTTCCCCGAAGCGGCGGGCGTACGGAGCCCAGGGTGGGCGGGGGACTCGGGCTGGTTCCTCCTGTCTCAGAAATTCCGATTTTCATTCTGCACCCTCGAACTCAGCGCCTCCCAAGACATCCCCCAGCTCACAAGCTGGCCTCGGTGGGCGCCAGGCTCCCGACTCCTTAGTGTTGTTCGGTGATAGCCCAGTGCCCTACGGTTAACTGGAGCTGGAGGAGTCTGGAGCCACGGTGGTCTTGACTGGTTCTAAACCTGGTCTTGCCACTAGGTTGTCACCGTGGACGGGGTACGAACGCGCCACTGTTCTCTAGGAACCGGACCCTTTGTTTTTGTCATACGTACAGTGGTCTTGGGGGCCAAACCTCAAGGCCTCCAGCTTGCTGAACCACCCCTCCACCCCCCCCCCCCATTGAGCTACATCCCAGGTGTGCCCGTTTTAGATGAGTCTCGGTGGTGCAGTTTTATCCTGGACATAAAAGTGAACTTAATTGCCTGACAGCAAGAACATCTTTTTACTTTGCTTTTCAAATTTTAGTAAATATCTGAACTTAAAAAATTGTTTTCACTTTTTTGAAGACCAGTCTGTTGACTTTTGAAGTTAGCCCGTGGTTTCTTACTGATTCGTGGCCGCCTAAACAACCTATGCTTTATTTATTTGTTAGATTAATGAAATTCAAGTATTTTTAACTATCCTATACATATTTGCAAATGACTTACATAAGGTTAAGACTTAAGTACTTTGAAATACGCTGAAAGTGTTCAAATTCAGATTCCACATCCCACAAGTGGAGGTTCAAGTTTTATAAATGCCCAGTCCCAGGCCGGGAGAGTTAAATCCGTGTAAGTTTTTGAACGGTTGAACTAATATTCAATCGCAGAGCGTTCCAGAAAAAGGAAAACCATCACCCCAAGAAAACCCGGAAGTCCCATCATCATCAGGAATCGACTCTGCCAAATCCCAGGACAAAGATGCCAATGAAGGTGGGTGGACTTCGTTTGCTGCCGGCTTTAACTGCTAAGAGCCCTTGGCCAAAATGATGCAGGAAAACCACTTGCTTTCACTGTAAAAATAGCCTGCTTCTATTACCTGGTTTGTCAGTGTTTGGCACATAGTAGCTGCTTGATATTTATTTTTTAAACGGTTGTATGTCATGATGGATATTTTGGTATAGTTCCAGTGTTGTGGGGTTTAAAATTGATGCCAGCGTTTGTTCAGGGCCTTTTTATTGTCATTTGCTAAGTTGACCTCAAGCGGGAGAGTTCTTGCGGACCGTAGCAGATCGTGCCGCTGTGCAGATTCCCGTGCTTAGATGGCACCTGACGTACATCATCGGTGTTTTCGTGTGCTGCCTCGCTCCAGCAGCCAGACTGGGATGCTTTTAGTCAGCTTGGCGCAGACTGGAGTCACCTGGGCGGAGGGACCTGTTGTTGGTTAGTAGGCATGTCTGTGGGCCATTTTCTTGACTCATGATTGATCAGCCCACTGTGGGTAGAGCACTCCTCCTGGCCAGGAGGTCCTGGGTTGTATAAGAAAGAAATCTTAGCAAGCTTTGGAGAGCAAGCCAGTGAGCACTGTTCCTGCATGGTCTCTGCTGCGGTTGTACCTCCAGCTTCTTGCCTTGACCTCCTCCTCTGGCTTTCCTGGATAATGGCCTGTCACCCTTAAACCACATATGCCCTTTCTTCCTTAAGTTGGTATTGGTTACTGTTTTGTCATAGCAACAGAAAGCAAACTAGGGCACAACTCTTAGCTTGCCATATCCAGGTATTATAGTTGGTTAGTACATCTGGACTAATTAAGCCCATCAGAGCCTAAATGAGTATCTAAATGAGTGCAGATATTTATTAGTTTCTACTGATCGATGTATATTCCTACTGATCAGAATGCCGATCATATCCATTTGCCTCTGTCAAATTACTTGGGTGGCTTGTGTCAGTTAGAATGTGGCTTCATGTTTAGGGACCTGGTTGGTAAGCTCAGCTCAGCTCGACTCTTGTCTCTGAGCAAGTAAGCTCTTGCATGGAAAACTCACACTTTATTCCTGTTGGAAGAAGAGACAAGGAGACAGTATTGAGCTTAGTGTCTCCCAGGCAGCTGGGGTAGGAAGGGGCTGAAGAAGCCCTGGCAGCCTGTGGGTCCTTCTGACCAGTTAGGGAAAGCCATCTCTTCAGTACATTGTCTTTGGGGTACACTTACAGCCATCCTTAGTATTTAAGACCATTAGGCTTTTCACTGGGGAAAGCTGGAGTGGGAATGGGGTCAGCTGAATCCATTTCTAGTGGATAAGAACTGGCTGGCCTCAGCTGAAGTCATCCCGCCAGTCAGTCAGAGCTAAGATACTCTTCCTCGGCACGGATTGTCCCGACTCTTTGGAGACTCTTGGTATTGTAAGCATATATTCAGAGTAGATGACAGGTCTCCTTGGATAGGCTCTGGCAGAATCTACAGATTGGAAAAATGAGGTCTCTAGAATCATGTCTTTTTCCTCTTCGATGTTTCTGAATACCAAGTTTTAAGATCATTTCCTACTTACAACACAGACTGGGCATTTTAATTTCACCTGCAGTTCATTGCTGGTTTATAAATCTACTGTCCAGTAATCCCAGCAGCTACTGGGGAGACTGTGACAGATGGGTCCTAGGTTCAAGACCATTCTGAGCTACAGAATGAATTCGAGGCCAGCCTGAACTTACTGAGACTCTGTCTCAAAAAGAAAAGGGGAGCTAAGGATACAACTCAGTGTAGAGTACTTCTCTGGCAGTGTATGCAAGGCCCTGGGTTCAATTCCTTGCAACTTATATGAGTTTTTTTTAAAGCCTTGTATCTAATAGTTTTGCCAGGTAACTGTGTATTCTGGCAATTTGTATGTAGAATCTTTTGGATTATATAATATATGACATGTTTTGTGTATAATGATAATTTTATTTCTTTTCTTAAGCATGTGTGCATATGCATGTGTTCGTGTGCATGAGTGCCTATGTATGGAGGCCGGAGATGGACATTGAATGTCTCCCTTTAGCCCACTCCAGCATGATTTTTGACATAGGGTTTCTCACTGTCTGAGTCATTGCTCTATTGCTGTGAAGAGACACCACGACCACAGCAACTTGTACAAAGGAAAGCATTTAATTGGGGGCTTGCTGACAGTTTCAGGGTTTAGTCCATTATTGTCATGTCAGCAGGCGTGGTGACAGGTGGGGTGCTGGAGAAGTAGCGAGGAGCTGCATCCTGATCCAGAGAGAGAGGGAGGGAGGGAGGGAGGAAGAAAGAGGGAAGGAGAGAGGGAGGGAGGGAAGGAGGGAGGCTGTTGGGACTAGTGAGTCCTGGCCTTCAGCTGCTCTTCCCTCCTAGAGCCTTCTAATTAAAGTTACTAGAAGCTGTGCCTAGCTTAGAGGATCAGAGGATGGGATTTTCACCTGTTGACCATTGACTGCAGGGTATTTAAGCCTCCATGGTGCTAATAAAGAGGGGCTTTGGTATCAGTGTTTGAAGGTCTGTGTGTCGGTCTGTCTCTGCGTGTGTGTTCTCAACCTCCAGCCCCTTGCCCGAAGCTCGCAAACTGAGGTCTAGCGTATAGAGCGCAGACCTTGCCGCGGTGCTTGGAAGGAGGGGCTGGGCCTAGGTGGGCTTTTGAAACTTCAAAGACTACCCACCCCCGATCCTACCTCCCAAAAGGCCACACCTACTTCAATAAAGCCACCCCTCCTAATCCTTGGCACATAGTGCCACTTCCTGGTAACTAGCATATCAAGTCTATGAGCCTGTGGAGGCCATTCTTATTTCAACCCCTGCACTCCCTAAACCTGGAGCTCACCGATTGGCTAGATGAGTTGGCTGACAAGCTCCCATTCTGTACTCAGCCTCAGGCCTCTCAGGTTTCAGTTGCAGGCTACCGTGTGTGTGTCACTGGGCTCCCTTAGGTCCTACCTGTGCCTTGTGACGGATGCTGTCTCCCTTCTCTGCTTGTCCCTGTTACTGTGTGTGCTTTTGCTTTTGCTCTTCCTTTGCTTGTCTGGATGAGACACAGAGAGGGAGCCAGCCTTTCCTGCAGAGTTCTTGTCTGGATGAGACACAGAGAGGGAGCCAGCCTTTCCTGCAGAGTTCTTGTCTGGATGAGACACAGAGAGGGAGCCAGCCTTTCCTGCAGAGTTCTTGTCTGGATGAGACACAGAGAGGGAGCCAGCCTTTCCTGCAGAGTTCTTGTCTGGATGAGACACAGAGAGGGAGCCAGCCTTTCCTGCAGAGTTCTTGTCTGGATGAGACACAGAGAGGGAGCCAGCCTTTCCTGCAGAGTTCTTGTCTGGATGAGACACAGAGAGGGAGCCAGCCTTTCCTGCAGAGTTCTTGGGGGGTGGGGAGGATGTTCATTTGCCATTACTTTCAGGTTTGTTGTTGCTGAGGTTAGGAATTTGTGCTCCATGAACAGGCAATTTTTTTTAAAGTTGTTTTACTGATTTCCTAACCCCACAACTTCTATGTACCGTTCCTTAGGAGAAACATCCGATGGAGTGAGTAAGTCAGTTCACAAAGTGTTTGCTTCCATGCTCGGAGAGACTGAAGATGATGAAGAAGAAGAGGAAGAAGAAGAGGAGGAGGAGGAAACTCCTGAGCAACCCACCGCAGGCGATGTGTTTGTGTTGGAGATGGTTCTCAACCGTGAAACCAAGAAAATGATGAAAGTAAGTTGTTATTTTAGTTCTTATAAAAATATAAGAAAGTGATATATGGTCATTGAGCAGGAAGCTTTCAGTTATACTTGGGAAATAGTTCAACAGTAAGAACAAAAACTGGGAGGAAACTGCCTGTTACTCATTACTTTCTTTTTAAAATTTAACTTTTATTTCATATATGTGTGTAGTTTCTGCCCACCAGTAGCTCCCAAATAAATATACTGAGGCTTATATTAATTAAAAATGCTCAGTCAGTAGCTCATGCTTATTACAAACTAGCTCTTACAACTTAAATTAACCCGTTTCTGTTAATTGTTGTGTTGCTACATGGCTTGTGGCTTTACCTGTCCTCCAGCTGTCTTGCTCCCTGTGTCTCCTGGTAACTCTATTGACTCCACCCTTTATCCTCCCAGCATTCTCAGCTTGGCTGTCCTGCCTATACTTCCTGGCTACCGGCCAATCAGTTGTTTGTTAACCAATGAATGTGATATATATGGACAGTATACAGAAGGACTCTTCTACAGCATGTGTATATTGTATTACATCATTTCCCTTGTCTTCTCCCTCCAACCCCTCCTGTGTCATCCTTGTGCCCCTCTAAAGTCACAGTCTCTCATTATTCTTGTTACGTATGTGTATGAGAGAGAGAGAGAATAAATATACTAGTGCAACTTGCTTTGTTCATTTAATGTTGCTCTTGTATCTGTGTTTAGGGCTGACTGCTCGGGAGTGGTAACCTGTCAGGGTTACTAATCTGATTCTCCCTCCCTTTCTCAGCAGCACTGATTGCTGTAGCTCTTCATCTAGGGCTGGGGCCCTGTGAGATTCCCCTCCCCATCCACACTGGCCTGTCAATTGGCACTGTTATTTTTCAGGTTTTACTTAGGTAACCATACACTGCCATATGTAGAAGACACTGTTTCTCAGCAGACCTCCTGGTTCTCTGGCTTTTAAAACTTCCCACTCCCTGTCTGCAGTGTTCCCCAAGCCTTAGCTGTAGGAGTTGTGCTGTAGACTGCCGTTTTGACCAGCTGTGGCTTTCTGTCACCGTTCCGTGTGCTGCAGAAAGAAGCTTTGTTGAGGGTGAGAGCTGCTCTAACCTGTGGATGTAAGGAGGAATATTTAGAACCTGAAGTTGTGCTGGTTTAGGAAAGTAAGCTCTTCTAGACTCCATGGCTCCACCAGTCATGAGGAGCTGCCCAAGTTACAGAACCAGGCATGCATTCCCTCTGGTTGGATGGGATTAGTCCAGTAAGGTGGCTGCTGGTTACCCCAGAGTATATAGGTGCCATTATTGCACTTTGCAGAGTATTGTGCTGTTCTGGTCAGTCATGGTGTGTAGGTTGCACACTGAATATGACTGGTTATTGGATATTATGAGAGCTTGTCTCCATCTGTCAGAAGTGTGGTTTGTCTTCAGCAAGAGAGTCTTACCTTCAATTTCTTGTAGGCAATCAAGGGCCAAGGAAAAAGCCTGTATTGTTTTGTAGGGGTGGCGTGGGGGTAGGGCCTTTTGTACTTTGCTGACCAAGGACTCAAAAGGACACTTCTATACCTGGCATTGGAGTTTTTGTTAGATAAACTATCACTCTTGGGGGGAGCATTATCACCCTTAGTGGCATAACTTCATTAAATACACACACACACACACACACACACACACACACACACACACACACACACGTTTTAAGTAAACATATCACTGTGAATCGTATGGCTTTTTAAAGCATCTTTTGTGCCACCTACCCCTCTTCCCTGGTAAGTCTTCCTTACCTGCTTTTCCTGTTTCCCTTCCATAGCACCTGCGCCCCGCTATTCCCTTCGCTAGGCGTAGCGCCCTTCTCTCCTGCCAGGTAAATTTCACGTGTCCGAGTTACTCCAGGCTGCAGCACGTCTGAAGACTTGGAGCTGGGATCCGTAAATAAGAGAGAACATGGGGTGTTGGTTTTTCTGGGTCTGGGCTACTGCTCAGCACAACATCTTCTCGTTTCATCCATTTGCCTGCATATGACATGATTTCATTTCCTTCCTAGCCGAATAGTGTTCCATAGTGCGCATACACCGCATTCTGATTATTAATCCACCTGTTCCAGGCCATTCGCATTATTTCTTACCTGTTGTGAACAGAACATCAGGTACCACGGTGAGGGATTACCTGTGGAGTAGGGTCCCTGGGGTATATGCTGAGGCGTGCTCTAGCTGAGTTATATGCTAGATGTGTTTTTAGCTTTCTGAGGAGTCTCCACACTGCTTGTGGAGTAGCTAGTCCAGTTTAGTTCCCACCAACAGTGGCTCCTCCCTGCCTTTGCTCCTCCCTCAACCTTGACATTTGCTGTTTTGTTAACCTGTGATAAAATTTCAAATTGTCTTTATTTGCATTTTTCTAGTAGATAAGGATGATAAACACTTCTTGAGATATTTCTTAGCCACTTTTATTCCTTTTGAGAACAGATTTCAAACCTATTTCTTTTAATTAAGTCATTTGTTTTCTTGACTTTTTTTGAGTTCTTTATATATCTGGTTCTAAATCCTCTGTCAGATGAGTATTTGACAGTCTCTCCCACTCCATGGGATTCCTTTTCACTGGGTTGACGATTTCCTGTACTACGGCCTTTGAGTTTTATGAGGCCCTTGTTTCCTGTACATAAAGGCCTGGTTTCATGAGGTCCCTGTTTCCTGTATTAAGGCCTTCTGGTTTTATGAGGTCCCACTTGTCTGTTGCTGGACTTAATTCCTTGAAAAGTGGATCCTGTTTGAGGAAGTCTTTCTCACACCTGCCCTGTTTCTTCCGGCAGTCTCAGTTGAGGTCTGTGATCATCTGGAGTTAGTTTTGCCTGGGTGGTAGATTTGGGGTTAATTTTATTGTATGTGTGGACATCCAGTTTTCTCAGCATCTTTGTTATAGTCAGGCAGCTGTAGTTCTGCGTACTCATGTTTTGGTGTTGTGTTTGATCAGTTGGTCTGCATGTCTTCTGTAGACTCATGTTTGGGTGTTGTGTTTGATCAGTTGGTCTGCATGTCTTCTGTAGACTTATGTTTGGGTATTGTGTTTGATCAGTAGGTCTGCATGTCTGTCTGTGTCAGTGTCATACTGTTCTTGTTGTTATAACTATAACTATAATATGTCTTGAAGGGTAATCCCTTCAGCATTGGCTTTTTTTTCTCAGGATTGTTTTGGCTATCTGGGGTTTTTTGTGTTCCATATAAACTTTAGGATGGTGGTGGTGTTGATATTTCCCCTATTTCTGTGACGAACCATTAGGGTATTTCGGTTGGGATAGCATTGAATCTATAAAATTGCCTTTGGTAGAATGGTTATTTTTACAATATTCTGCCAATCCATAAATTGGAGGTCCTTCAATCTTCTAGTGTCTTCCGTAATCTCTTCAGAGGTCAAAGTGTCATTGTAGAGGTCTTTTACTACCTTAGTTAGGTGTATTTCTAGAGATTTTCTTTTCTTTGAGGCTACTGTGAATTGTCAGTTATTTCTTATGCTTCATTTTGGAGAAATTTTATGTAAAACTATTGTTCTTATGTCATGTTTTGTAGTTTTGCTACTGAAAAACCTATAACTCAGTGGGTTTTTGTTGTTGTTTACCGAGTTTTGTTTCTGATGAATTTCCAAGAAGGACTTTCTAGTAAGTGTTCTGTATGGAATGACACAGGATCTGGTAAGTGTTCTTGTATGGAATGACACAGGAGCTAGTAAGTGTTCTCGTATGGAATGACGGGATCTAGTAAGTGTTCTTGTACGGAATGACATGGGATCTATTAAGTGTTCTCGTATGGAATGACATGGGATCTAGTAAGTGTTCTTGTACGGAATGACACAGGAGCTAGTAAGTGTTCTCGTATGGAATGACGGGATCTAGTAAGTGTTCTTGTACGGAATGACATGGGATCTATTAAGTGTTCTCGTATGGAATGACGGGATCTAGTAAGTGTTCTAGTACGGAATGACAGGGGATCTAGTAAGTGTTCTCGTATGGAATGACAGGGGATCTAGTAAGTGTTCTAGTACGGAATGACAGGGGATCTAGTAAGTGTTCTAGTACGGAGTGACATGGGATCTAGTAAGTGTTCTAGTACGGAATGACATGGGATCTAGTAAGTGTTCTAGTACGGAATGACAGGGGATCTAGTAAGTGTTCTCGTATGGAATGACGGGATCTAGTAAGTGTTCTCACATGGAATGACACGGAATCCATTTTGTTGCATGATGATACTGTTGTATTGGTCAGCAGCTTAGTAATTCCTGGCCATTTGACAGTTTGTATTTAATTGTACTATGGACTTTCAACTGTAAGAAGGTTTTTGTTTTGTTTCTTTTTGGTTTTTATTTACTTATTTTTGTTATTCCTCTTTGGAGAATATCAAAATAATTTTGAACTTTCCTGCATTTGAATTTTAGCTTGTTTTGTGTAATTAGATATAAAATTAAGGCATTAGAATTATGACTGAGTGCCTTGTTCTGAGTTTAGAAGATTTAGAAGTTTTAGAGGGAAGTTCCCATTATGTTTTCTGTGTGGATTTGGATTGAACTCTGAGCTTTATCTTAATCTCCATGTTGTTTTCCTCTGAACAGGAGAAGAGGCCTCGGAGTAAACTTCCCAGAGCCCTGAGAGGTCTCATGGGCGAAGCCAATATTCGCTTTGCTCGAGGAGAACATGAAGAGGCGATATTGATGTGCATGGAAATCATAAGACAAGGTGTTTTCTGCAGGACTTTATTGATAATAGCTAATTGATTGACGTTTTTAGCAAGTGGGGATGCGTTTGATTGTGCAATTTATGACAATCCATCCAGAAGTGAGGGGTGGCTAATAGGAGCCCGCCACTTTTCACACGGATAGGAGTTACTGGGAAACGGAAGCCTCGGTGTGAGCCAGTAAAGATCAGTAATGTCTTCTAAATCTTTCTGGCCCCTCCCTCCTTTCAGCTTTTCATTTTAGGTTTTTAGCCTTTTATAGCATTATTATTATTATTATTATTATTGATTTTTCGAGACAGGGTTTCTCTGTGGTTTTGGAGCCTGTCCTGGAACTAGCTCTTGTAGACCAGGCTGATCTTGAACTCACAGAGATCTGCCTGCCTCTGCCTCCCAAGTGCTGGGATTAAAGGCGTGCGCCACCACAGCCCAGCTTATTTATTTCATCTTATAACTGTTTATTTTGGAAAACACTTTGACTTTACAGCAGTTGTTGAGATCTTTTTTTTTTCATGAATAATATTTTAGGAATATAGATTACCCAGCTCATTTGACACCCAAGACTGAGGTCTGGTCTTCTGTGTGCAGATCCCCTATGTGTACATCCCCTGTGTGCAGGTCCCGTGTGTGCAGGTCCCGTGTGTGTGGGTCCCCTGTGTGCGGGTCCCCGTGTGCAGGTCCCCTGTGTGCAGGTCCCCGTGTGCAGGTCCCCGTGTGCAGATCCCCTGTGTGCAGGTCCCCTGTGTGCAGGTCCCCGTGTGCAGATCCCGTGTGTGCAGATCCCGTGTGTGCAGGTCCCCGTGTGCAGATCCCGTGTGTGCAGGTCCCCGTGTGCAGGTCCCCTGTGTGCAGATCCCCGTGTGTGCAGATCCTGTGTGTGCAGATCCCCTGTGTGCAGATCCCCTGTGTGCAGATCCCGTGTGCAGGTCCCCGTGTGCGGGTCCCCTGTGTGCGGGTCCCCTGTGTGCAGATCCCGTGTGTGCAGATCCCGTGTGTGCAGGTCCCCTGTGTGCGGGTCCCCTGTGTGCAGGTCCCCTGTGTGCAGGTCCCCGTGTGCAGATCCCGTGTGTGCAGGTCCCCGTGTGCAGATCCCGTGTGTGCGGGCCCCCTGTGTGCGGGTCCCCTGTGTGCAGGTCCCCTGTGTGCAGGTCCCCGTGTGCAGATCCCACGTGTGCAGGTCCCCGTGTGCAGATCCCGTGTGTGCGGGTCCCCGTGTGCGGGTCCCCCGTGTGCGGGTCCCCTGTGTGCGGGTCCCCTGTGTGCGGGTCCCCTGTGTGCAGGTCCCCGTGTGCAGGTCCCCGTGTGCAGATCCCGTGTGTGCGGGTCCCCGTGTGCAGATCCCGTGTGTGCAGATCCCGTGTGTGCGGGTCCCCTGTGTGCGGGTCCCGTGTGTGCGGGTCCCCTGTGTGCAGGTCCCCTGTGTGCAGGTCCCCTGTGTGCGGGTCCCCTGTGTGCGGGTCCCCTGTGTGCAGATCCCGTATGTGCGGGTCCCCTGTGTGCCGGTCCCCTGTGTGCAGGTCCCCGTGTGCGGGTCCCCTGTGTGCCGGTCCCCTGTGTGCGGGTCCCCGTGTGCAGATCCCCGTGTGCGGGTCCCGTGTGTGCGGGCCCCCGTGTGCGGGTCCCCTGTGTGCGGGCCCCCGTGTGCATTCTTTCTCATGGTGGAGGAGTTTGCAGCAGTGCAAGCTCAACCACACCAGTGGATGTGCTGATGCTTCCTGTAAAACACCCAAGTTTTTAGGCCATATTTGGCCTTGGTAAAAAGATTTTTCCCAAGGAAGGTGTGGCAGAAAGGAAAGTTTTCTTGAAATTGTATTTTGTTAAAAGAAAATAATGCTTTAAAAATGATGCAGGGTCTGATGGTGCTTGCTCTTAGTTTCCAGAACTAGGGAGACTGGCAGGGTTCTCAGGTGACCAGCCTGAGCCAGGTAGTGACTCTGAGGACAGCCTGAGCCAGGTAGCAAGAGCCCACCTCGAATACAGACGAAGACTGAGCGTGTTTGAAAGCAAAGTGTAGTATAGCTCTGTGTTATCAAAGTTGTGGTGAACCGTTTTTATAGCTCTGTTGGAATGATCAGAGCTTAGATAGTGGAAAAAGTCTGCAGTTTGAACGGTAGTGTCCATACCAGCTTAAGCCTCTTCCGTTAGCCAATGAAATTGGTTTTATTTTTATTCTTCTAGCTCCTTTGGCTTACGAGCCATTCTCTACGCTTGCCATGATATACGAGGACCAAGGTGACATGGAGAAGTCGCTGCAGTTTGAGTTGATTGCTGCACATTTAAACCCCAGTGACACAGAAGAATGGGTTAGGCTGGCAGAAATGTCTCTGGAACAAGACAATATTAAGCAGGCTATTTTTTGCTATACAAAAGGTAATGCCATTTTTCTTGTGTAGATGGAAAGAAATTATTTTTCTTGTTTTGTTTCATTAGTTGTTGTATGCATTTATTCTCTTGTTATATTGTTACTCCAACCGTATTTTTTTCTCTCTTCTTTTTAATTTAACTTTTTCGAGAACTTTATATATGAGAGCTGCATCTGCCTTCCCTCTTCCCTCCAGTTCCCCTCATGCCGCCCTCCAAATTCATGCTCACCTCTCTGAGAGAGCATGTGTATACATAAATGTATAAATACATAAATCCTGCTAAGTCCATTTAGCTTTACTTAGATGGCCATGTGTTCAGGGCTAACCGCTTGGGCTAGGAAAATACCTCCCTCCTCCCTCAGTACCCACTGATCCCCTGTAGATCTTCTAGGGGCAGGGCTGTGTGGAATTTTCCTGAGCCATGTGGGCGTATCAGCTGCTGCCATTGTGCTGGTCTTGTTCAGGAAACCGTATTGTTGAGGCTCCTGGGTGCATTTTCTGTGCTGTGTCTGGGGTGCCGTCTCATCTGTGATCTCCCCTGAGGCTTGGGTGTGCGGGCTGTGCTGCCAGAACTGTCAGGACGTGATAGCTGATGTTCCTCATCGTCGGTTACAGCCTCTCCCTGGTTCTCATGCTTATTTGTGACTTGCTTTGTATTGCATTGACTATAGCACAGAATTTCAGGTTTCCCACTGAGGTCGGTGCTGCCTTCAGGCTGTTAGCGTTTATGGCTTGAGTGACCAGATTACTGTAGAAAGCCAAGTCTGGCCTTAGACCAAGCCTGTTCAAGAATTCTTGTGAAGATAGATTTATTCCAGAATAATTTTATTATTATGTTTATTACATTTTTGAGGTAAGTCACACATCTTTTGATAAATATGTAACTTTTTTATTCCTCCTTTTTTATAGCTCTTAAATATGAACCTACTAATGTCCGTTACCTGTGGGAGAGATCAAGCCTGTACGAGCAGATGGGTGATCATAAAATGGCCATGGATGGCTATAGACGTATTTTAAATCTTCTGTCTCCGTCTGATGGAGAACGCTTTATGCAGTTGGCCAGAGATATGGCAAAGTAAGTCTGAAGTGAAATGTATATACATATATGTCTTTATTAGTTGTTTGCAAATCAAGGCTATTTGAAATAGAACATATTTTACATTGAGGTCCAAAGAAAACTTTTGTCTTCTGTGCTTTATATTTGTCCAGTTATAGTGTTTTTTTATTTAGTGCTTTTTGGTTTCCAAGTTGACTGTGTGATTGCTTAGAAAATTTCATATGTGAGATTGCATTTCCAGGGCTCAGACTCTGGAAAGTGAGGTGTATCTGCACGGGGCTCAGACTCTGGAAAGTGAGGTGTATCTGCACGGGGCTCAGACTCTGGAAAGTGAGGTGTATCTGCACGGGGCTCAGACTCTGGAAAGTGAGGTGTATCTGCACGGGGTTCAGATGCTGGAAAGTGAGGTGTATCTGCACGGGGCTCAGACTCTGGAAAGTGAGGTTTATCTGCACAGGGCTCAGATGCTGGAAAGTGAGGTGTATCTGCACAGGGCTCAGATGCTGGAAAGTGAGGTGTATCTGCACGGGGCTCAGATGCTGGAAAGTGAGGTGTATCTGCACGGGGCTCAGACTCTGGAAAGTGAGGTGTATCTGCACGGGGCTCAGATGCTGGAAAGTGAGGTGTATCTGCACGGGGATTAGACTCACAGGGTTCTGTGACTTAGTTGAAGTTGTGTTTGCAATTTTTTTTACAGATGATTTTTTTATTGCAATGTGTCAATGAAATCTTTGTGGTCTGCACTGTCTCTAAACCTCTTGAGTCAGTACTAGAACAGAATGTCTCGTGTTGACCGTTCCTGTCACAGGCTCGCTCTTTAGAATACTCGTACAGCACGTACTTCTCCCACTGTGCTGTGAAGCAGACAAAGCAGGAGCCATGTGGCTAAGTGACATCTCCTGCTGTCCTTTTGTTTGAAGACCGTGGTGCGGCGTTTTATCCTGAGGTTCACTGTCTTGATTTTGGTATTAGGGTTATCCCGTTAGCTCTGGGCCACCCCTCCCTCCTTCAGGACAATAGACAGACATTTCCACGTTAGTCAGGGAAGCAGCTCTGAACTGATGGCTGAAGGTATGTCTGTCGTGAGCACGGGAGGGTCTGCTCGGGTGACCTGCCGCTAAGTTTGCAGCGACTGCAGGGCGTGGTTTAGTAGACCCGAGGAGTCCTCAGGTGGCTTGTGATGATCCCCTTGTTTTGCACGTGTATTGTATGTGCAGAGGGACAATGGCCAGTGATTAGGCTTTGCTGTGGTCCTCAGTTACTCTCCAGAAACATTCATTGACTGTATCTTACATAGGCATTGAACAACTATGAAAAGCTCTCTGCCCTCATACAGTCTATCCCCTGTGAGGGGAGATAGGCAGTAATCAGATAACAGCCGGATATTACTATATCACGTGATAGGTGAGGACGAAAGCAGGGAGAGGGGATAGGAGTACAGGGTATGGAGTGTGCTGTCATGAACAGTGTGGGGGAAGGACTCGGCCCCCAGCGAAGGGAGCCGCTGCTGAGGGAAGAGGCTCCAGCACACTGGGGAATAAGAGGGAGGGCAGTGCGTTAGGGTAAGCACAGCAGCACAGCAGAGAAGTCTCAGGACTGAAGCAGCCGGCCCTTGTGGGCCGGCCCTTGTGGGCTCTGGGAAGGACTGTGCCTTTTTTTTTTTTTTTAAAGATTTATCTATTTACTATGTAAACAACATTCCGCCTCGATGTATGCCCACACGCCAGAGGAGGGCGCCAGATCTTAGTACAGATGGTTGTGAGCCACCATGTGGTGGCTGGGAATTGAACTCAGGACCTCTGGAAGAGCAGCCAGTGCTCTCAACCTCTGAGCCATCTCTCCAGCCCCCGGGACTGTGCCTTTTACTCTAAATGAG
Organism: Microtus obscurus; assembly: GCA_963919715.1. Classification (NCBI taxonomy): domain Eukaryota; kingdom Metazoa; phylum Chordata; class Mammalia; order Rodentia; family Cricetidae; genus Microtus; species Microtus obscurus. Next base: position 4,028,340 of record CAWTZC010000381.1, read on the forward strand.
TTTCAAAGTCACTGAAGGGTCTGAGTAGAAAATGATGATTTGACTTAAGTTTTAAGTGCATCAGTTTTGGTTGCTCTTTTGAGCAAAACTTGAAGAGTGGTAAGGGCAGAGACAGGATGACAATTACGGAAATGATGCTTGGGAGGGAAAGTCATAGCTTAATCAGGGCAGAAGCAGCAGAAGGCGTAAGAGGTGATGAGATTCTCGATGAAACTTAAGAGTTCAGCTAAAGATACGGGGTGTGTGCGTGGGCTCTTGTACTGGAGGGAAGGAAGATGGGGATATCGGGTGTGTGTGTGCGTGTGCACAGGCTTGTGTGTGTGTGCTCACGTTTACAGGAGGAAAGGAGAAGATGGTACAGAAAGCTCTGAGGAAGGACTGACTGTGAGTTATTCCAGCGTTTAGACATCAGGGAAAAGAGAACTTAGCCAGCAGATGAAAAGACAATACCCAGTGCAGGGAAGAAGGGAAGAAGGTGACATTCCAGACCCACTGAAGAGATCATGTCAGTGAGGGGTGTGGGCGTGCTTGTGAAATAAGGCAGACAGGTCCCAAGGAGCAACGACTGAGGTTCAGCTCTGAGGGTTAGCAGGGCCTGCATCAGGTGTTTCTAACTAGTCAGTCTCCAATCCAAAGAACTGAAAGAGTCCAGAGTGGCAAGGAAACTTTATTCAAAAGAAAAAAAGAAACTTGCAAACCAGAAAGAAACTCTGCAGGCCACAGGAGTGAGAAAGTATCTAATTTCCCAGGTTTTTCCCTTTGGGATTCAGGAGAAGGAGTTTACTTGTTTTGGTCGTTAAAGACCATAGTTGGACAGCTCTCTGTTTTGACTGGTAGATTAGGTGATGTATTCACTTTTTACTGCACCTGTCCCTTCCCTGATGTATCTGATTTTAATGATAAGCAATCCAGTTATGCATAAGCTAAGCTGGTAAGTAGGGGATTCCTCCAGGACACTTGCTTGACTGCACACGCACCCAGCTGACTGCAGCAGGCAGAGGTGTTGCACAGGAGGCCTGTTTGTACAAGTTCTTGTGAGTACTAAATAATCTGGCTTCCAAGCCTTTGAACATTTGCTAAATGGAAGACTGGCCTGCCACGTGCCAGACTTTTTTGTGCAAAGAATGAGAACCCAGCACTGGTGACTCTTGGACAGCTTTTTTCTGTTAGCAATAATTCATTGTCAAAGGAGCTAAGGAGGAGACCCAGAGATGAAGAAACTGGAGCTGACTCAGGACGCCATGAAGAGATTGACTTTTATTTACTGGAGTCATTTGATGGAGGCTGTACCTGTGTGCTAGTTTACTGTCCGGCGTTCACCAAGCACTACACAGCCTGCTGAAATAACGCAATTCTGTTCTTTGGGCTAGCTCCTTTTTCTCCAGTGTCCTTTTAACAAAACAAGGTAAATCGTATTCCTAGTTGCTGTGTGTATTTCTGCATTTAAACATTAGTATTACTATGCTTTAAGCACCTAGGAACTCTTACAGTTCTCCTCACGTTGGCTCTCCCTCCTGTCACTGCTCGGCTGTGCAGAACAGAGCTCATAATAAAGGTGAGGGACAGTGGGGACGGGTGCCATGTTTATTGTAGAAACCTTTCCCTCTCTCTTTCTAGCTCTTGGTGCCAGCCTATGACTGACAAGTTTGAAGATTTGTAAGTGTAGTGTATTGTATGTTTTAGAATTCAGAGTAATACAGACTTTTTTTATAATTGAACTTAATAAAAAGAACAAGAGGATGAATCTATTCAAATTTATAAAACATCCCAAGCAAAAGTAAAATTACACAAAGCTAGAGAGTATCTTTAATCGCGTGTCACTCACAAATGAGCACATTTAGTAAGCGACAGAAGTCAAGGAAGCACCCCGACTCGGTCAGATGATTTAGTTTCCCTGGAAACACGGGAAAACCAAAACCATGCAGTGTCTGTTGCTGGGGGAGGAGAAACGCATCATTTATTATGTGTGCAGTGTTCTGCCTACGTGTATCCCTGCAGGCCAGAAGAGGGCGGCCATCTCATTACACATGGTTGCGGTTGCTGGGATCTGAACTCAGGACCTCTGGAGAGCAGTCCGCACTCGTAACCTCTGAGCTGTCTCTCCAGCCCAGCTACTGTAATTTTAAAGTGCTTTCTCCCCTAAGTTTTAAGAAACTGAAGTCACTAATTGTTGAAGGTCCTAAGCAAGAGTTGAGTTTTATAGTCAGAGTTATGCATTCATTGACTTGCCCCTCACTGTCTTAGGAGTTACTACGAAGCCAACGACAGCACTTCAGCTATAAACATAATTGAAGAAGCTTTCTCAAAACACCAAGGCTTAGTGTCCATGGAGGATGTGAACATAGCAGCTGAACTGTACATTTCCAACAAGCAGTATGACAAGGCTTTGGAGGTAGGAACGTTCTCATGCGTCTCTTCTAGGTTTAAAACCTCTGCTTGAGTTGCAGAAACACTTTGAAATTAGCATCTTGTCATTTAATTACTTACTAACGTATGCATTTAAACTAAGTGGAAATAATAGATTTCCGGATTCTGTGTGAAGTATAAAATGTAATTATATGGTAAGTGCTATTGCCGTTGTAAAGCCCAAGGTGTCTGCACTCAGTGGTAGCGGGACTCAGCGGAGCGACTCCTGCTGGAGAAAGCAGGTCGGTTTGCTGTTGAACTGATGCAGCTTTGGTTGTAGTCGGTGTGATATGATGATGTCAGTGTTCTACAGCTAGGATTTCTCATTTTAAAAAGGTTCTTCTTCTTAATACCGTTTTATGTTGTAAGAACTACTTGAAATAAATATTCACAAAATGGTTTTTTAATGTATAACTTTTATTTCCCTCTTTTAAAATTTCTTTAGGTAATTACAGATTTTTCTGGAATTATCCTAGAAAAGGAAACTTTGGAAGAAGGCACCTCAGAAGAGAATAAAGGTTGTAGTTAATTTCACGTAGGACATGAGCATAAATAACCCTCTTATTAGGTGTGGGTCTCCTTGGTTATGTTCTCAGAGCATGTGCACGGCAGGATTCGGTTTTCTTATATTGGTTTCTTATATTGGCTTTTATGGAATCTTTTTTCCCCTTTTTGCAATGCTAAGGCTCCAACCCAGAGCCTTGTGCATGAAGGACAAGCATTCTACACTGACATATACTGCTAGCCCTTCGTTTGCAAGCAATTTAAAAAATGTTTTGAAGTTTTTTATTTATTAATAGTTTCACTTGAACTTGACATTTCTTACCTTTGTTTTGTTCTTTTTTTTTTTTTTTGACTCTTTTTTTGGTTAGAATCTTACTCTGTAGCCTAACATGAAACTTACCATGTAGTCCTGGCTAGCCTCAAACTCATGGCAATCCTCCTGCCTCAGTCTTCAGATGCTGGGAGTTGTACATCACCATATTCAGCTCCTATTTATCATTAGAAGAAAACGAGTTTACAGTCATTCTTTATCTTTTTCCTTCCTTCCTTATCCCTTTATTTTCTTTTTTCTGTCTTTATATAAGACAGGTTCTTGCTATGTAGCTCTTGCTAGCCTCAAACTCCAGGTGCCAGAATTGTGTCACCATGCTTAAATTAGCCATATTTTTTGGTTTATACTTTCTTCTAAAATTATATTTTTGGGGCTAGGTATGATGTTGTTTACCCATAACTACAGTCTCACAGTGAAACCAGGTTCCTATGACTGGGTAACTCAGACTATTAATTAATGGCAAATTCTGTAAAACAGATGAGATTACTTAATTTGCCAGTAACTTACATTTGAGCCTACTATTAAAGGCACATCATTAATATCATGCAGTTTAGGAAATGGAAGCAAACTGACTTGTAATTTGAAGTAAATATGAAATATAGATTAGAACTCCTTTAATTTCCTGGAACTTTAAAAGTTGTCTTGCTGTAATAAAGTTTTAGAAAGCAGAAAAGGTAACCCTTTTATAACCTCTCTAGAGTAAAGTCTAAAGTGAAGCTTTTGAACTCAAGAATTTAAAAAGAGGTTTCATACATCCTGGTCATTTTTAATCTTTCTAATCCTCTGAAGTCTGGTAAAAGGCATGGGAATTGGCTTATGTCTGGGCTAAGTGGATACTAGGAAGAAGGCAGGATGAGAGCAGACAAGGGCAGACTGGAAGAGGAAAGAAGCCGCTGACCGTGCTGTCGAGTGAGCACTGACTGGGTCTCCCCTAGAGCTGTGCAAGCGGCATCTTGTGTACAGGTGTACAGGCTGAAGCCGCCTTAGGTGGCTTTGCATGCGAGTGTGCACGCAGGAATGAGCGCCTTGTCTGTTGGTCCCCAGCTGCTGAGACCGTCACCTGTTCTATCCCTGAGAGTGTGCCCATAGACATCACCGTGAAGCTGATGGTCTGCCTGGTGCATCTCAACATCCTCGAGCCACTCAACGTAAGTAGCACGGGGCCACGCCCGCCACATAAGCACCATAAGATCCTTCCTGTCGAGCCCACGGTCTCCGTCAGATGACTAGAAACTACAACGAGACCTTAGATTTTCACATTTCTTAGTGACTGGGAGGGCACGGTAAATGTCACATTACTTCCATAGGAAGGACTCATAAAAGCAGAGCGTTTTGGAATTGGACTTGGAATAATTTTCTTTTTTTTCTTAAATTTTTTATGATTTATTTATCTTTATTTTATGTACATTGGTCTGAAGGTGTCAGATCCCCTGGAACTGGATTTTCAGACAATTGTGAGCTGCCATGTGGGTGCTGGGAATTGAACCCAGGTCCTCTAGAAGAGCAGTGAGTGCTCTTAACCGCTGAGCCATTTCTCCAGCCCTGGAATAATTTTCTTTTAAAATGAGAACAAGATTAGAAGTTGTGGTTAGCCCCTAGGCAGTCTATAATTGTCATATCTGCTCTCTGTTTCTGACTTTGGAACAAGTATTTCATTGAATAAAAAATGTATTGGGCATCAGCTTTGTTGACCTTTGGATAAGGTATTGAGTAAAACAAACCTCCTCTTCTCTGGTAGATCATTTGTTATAAGAGAGTAAATACATTCATAAAATATGTAAGTTATTGGGTGGTGAAAAGTGTTCTGAAGAAAAAGAAATCTACAGAATGGAGGAAGGGGAGAAAGCCATAGGGGACCCCTGAGAAGGTGGTGACTATAGAATGGAGGAAGGGGAGAGAAGGCCATAGGGATCCCCTGAGAAGGTGACGTCTGAGCAGGAGCCGAGGGAGTGGCTCTTCAGATTCCCGAAATTGCAGGGAGCTGAAGGCACAGACTTGATTGCTGTTTAGAGAACGCACTCCCCAGTGAGCTCACCTCCTAGCCGCTGGCCCTTTACTAGGCCCACGCAGCGATGAGTGAGTGAGGAGTCTGGGTCTTTTTTAACAGAAACAGAGAATGAGCAGCAAGCTGTTTTTGTTCGTCCTTGCTGCTTTTTTGACTTATGTCATGTAGCTGATAAAGAACGTGGTTATTTACAATGAGTGTTTAACTCTGGTTTTATTTGGGGTTTAGCCTCTCTTGACAACACTGGTGGAACAGAATCCTGAAGATATGGGTGACCTCTATCTGGATGTGGCTGAAGCTTTTCTGGATGTGGGTGAATACAATTCTGCACTTCCCCTGCTCAGCGCACTGGTCTGCTCTGAAAGATACAACCTTGCAGTGGTTTGGCTTCGGCATGCAGGTAACGCTTCAGCTGTGGAGGAAACTGTTTTAGCCTCCATTCCCAACACGGTACATTATAACATAGAATATCCGTGCCTGTAGTTCCGGTTCGTGTAGCTGGGAGACTGGTTTGTACTGCGGTCGTCTTGCTAGATTACCAAGTGTCAGCACCCTTGAGCCATCGCTCCTGATGTGGGTGACATCAAAGCCACAGAGCTCTCTCTAGAGGACAGTAAATTTACCTAATGACGTTGACTTTGCAGGAAATCGGAGGGTGATAACGTAAGAAAGCTGACATGCCCCTTAAACACCTGTCCTTCACTTGCTGTAATCACGCATTATAGAACTGTATTATCAGATAGGAACAACATTATTTTTAAAGAGTTCTTATAAATGTATGTTTAATGTTATTTGGAGAGAAAATAGTTGATGTGCTTTTTCATGATATTTGAGTCCCCATGCTCAAGATTAACCTATTAATCATTTTATTTTATTGTGATTAAATCCATAGTAGTCTGAAAATAAGTTATTCAGAGTAGAGAAAACCACTTAAGAAAGCAACCAGATCTCCTAGACATACAAAAATAGAAGATAATCTATAGGATGTCCTAAGTAAAAAAGATTAAAGGCTGGGCCTGGCGGTGCACACCGGGGGAACAAAGGCAGGTGGACTTCTCTGCGTTTGAGGCCAGCCTGGTCTACATCATGAGACCCTGTCTCAAACAGACAAGCAAAACAAAACCCCAAAAGAAAAACAAACAAAAAGACATTAACAGAACAGTTTTCATTTAATATTAGAAAGTTGTAACAAGTATTGAGAGAAGCAAGTCCTCTGTAACTGGAGAAATAGTTGGCCTCAAAGAACATGGCTCACATCACAGGTGGGATCTAGGAAAAGTCTCGTTATTAAGAGAACGTTTTTCGCCAAGTGGTGGTGGCGCACGCCTTTAATCCCAGCACTTGGGAGGCAGAGGCAGGCGGATCTCTGTGAGTTCGAGGCCAGCCTGGTCTACAAGAGCTAGTTCCAGGACAGGCCCCAAAGCTAGAGAAACCTTGTCTCTAAAACCAAAAACAAACAAACAAAAAAGAGAGCATGTTTCTATTTTGAAGAGTAGACATGAATGTAATAATACCTTTAAGCCAAGCCACCTTTGTGGGGTTTGTAAAGGAGCCATGGTGCACTGGGGCTGCCCCGTGATCAGCAGTAGATGCTTGGAAATCCTTTCTCATCCTGATGGTGTTGATCACTGCTTTTTCCATTTTGAAGCCATGCAGCTTAAAGTTAGTGAATTGCATCCGTCAGCTGAGTTGTAGTGGAAATTAAAGCTGCGGTCATCTAAACATCAGGGAAGCCCGTTAAAGGATTTGATAGCTGTGGTGTCATGAGCTAACTAACTGGGACAACGAGTAGGAGATGCCGTCATGGTGGTCCAGTCATGTCGCCATTCTAGTTTGTTCTCGAGAGTTAGGCAGCCGTGGTGGCCGGGAGACATTTGAGGAAACAGTTCGAGGAGGACACTTCAGAGGTCATCTGAGGACATGGTGGCCGGGAGACATTTGAGGAAACAGTTCAGAGGGCATCTGAGGAGATGGTGGCCGGGAGACATTTGAGGAAACAGTTCGAGGAGGACACTTCAGAGGGCATCTGAGGAGATGTGGTCTGGTGGTAGTGGAGCTGCTAGAACAGAGAGGACAGGAGAGAAGACAGACTTCTCAGAGCGTGCCTCCGAGTTCGGATGGCGAGGGATTTCCTGCTGAGGACTCCTGTTGAGTGGAATGGGAAAGTGGGAGGTAGTTAATATTGGGGGTTTACAAAACCAGGGAACCCAGTAACAGTGTGAGTGAAGTGGTTATGGGGGAGTAGAGAGGTGAGCACTGGGGAGTCACCTCTCCATGGGCTCGTGATGCCGTATGAGAGGAGGGAGCTAGCTTACTGTTGCCATAAAATCCTAATCTAAGATACATAGGCAGTTAATGCTGTCAGCAGTCACTGTGCCGTAACAAGCAAGTCTGTGGATTAAGTCGGCTCTCCGGTCCTGAACTCTCGGCATGTTAAGATGTTTCCTGTGGTATGACTGGCGTGTATGTTATTATATAACATTCAAAATGCCAGTGAGGACATGGGGAATGCTAAAAACAGCACCCAGTGAGGAAAGACTCATCAAGTTGAATCTAGACTCTATATCCTTGTAGCAGTTTAGTTCTGAGGCCAGGCCTGCCGTCTAGCTCACCCCATAGAGTACTTGCCTTGTATGCATAAGGCTCTGGCTTTGATCTTTATCACCAGGGAAGAGGTCAGTGGAATGGCCAGTTGATCGATCAGTTAACAGAGTAGGAGAGAGGCTATAGTCGGGGTATATCGTTTATAATAAAGAATAAATTTTTTAGACAAGGAAAAATAAGTACGAACAATATTACAGTTTTCTTCTGTTGCTCTAACAGTTCTTTCTTTTTAAGATTTATTTATTATGAATACAATATTCTGCCTGCATGTGTCCTGCACCCCTGAAGAGGGCACCAGATCTCATTACAGATGGTTGTAAGCCACCATGTGGTTGCTGGGGGGGCGGTCAGGCTGTGTCCCTGTACCGGGCCGCCCGCATGGCTTACTTATGCCCCGAAATAACAACACACAAACTGTATTCATTTAATCACTGCCTGGCCCATTATTGGCTAGCTCTTACATATTGACCTAACCCATTTCTGATAATCTGTGTAGTACCCCATGGTGTGCTTACCGGGGAGATTCTAGCCTGTGTCTCTCTGCAGTGGGAACATCATGGCAACTCCTTCTGACTCAGCTTCCTTCCCAGAATCCTCTTCTGTCTACTCCACCCACCTAAGGGTTGGCCTATCAATGGGCTCAGGCAGTTTCTTTATTTTCAACAGATAAGATACAAGACCCACCTCCATCATTTCCCCTTTTTCTGTTTAAACAAAAAAGAAAGGCTTTAACTTTAACATAGTAAAATTACATATAACAAAACAGTTATCAAATAAGAATTACAGTTACAATATTTATATCTACTTTATCTTTTATCATAGCGAAGGAAAACTATAACTATCTATCCATTCTTCAACTCCATCAAAGACTCCAGAAGGATATAAAACTACCTAAGTATATAAGAAATCAAATGCTCTAGAAATGACAGAGACATCTCGCTGCCTGGACAGTCACCCAAAGTTCTTTTGTACCGTTGGGGCATCCATCTTCAGCCTTCAGGCCCACAGTATCCAGCAGGCATTTCCATGAAGCAGGAAATTTTAAAGACAGTTCAGTCACTTTCTGCTGTGTCCTACAGAATGTCTCGTAGACTCCTTCATGAGTCAGGAACCCCGAAAGATCATCTCACCTTTAGGCAAGTTCAGCAGTCCTCTCTCTGCAGGTTCTTTGTGTCCAGTTTATGCATCAGTCCAGGCAAGAACAGTCTCTTGCCCAAATGGCTATCAAACTCCATAAGGATCCTTTTCGATGCCCATCTTCCTCTCGAAGTAGATTGGTGCTGCCAGGAGCAGATGTGTCTCATTGTCATGAAAAACCCTAAGTTATTAAAATATTTAAATGCCATATTCTGTAATCTTTGAGAGATATGAAGAATGCCTATCTAACTGAAGTATACTCTATATATCTAGAAAATCTAACTCACATGACTACAAGCTTTACTATTATCAATGATTATTTAACAACAACCTATATTTCCTAATTATACATTACATTTTAAAAATGAACTACACAATCACAATACCTTGATCAAGATCAGAAATACATATACAAATAACAAAATTGACATTAAAATCCACATCAATGCAAATTATTTATATCTATATCATATCCCCCTTTAAATATAAAAAAACGTTTATAAACCCTATTTGGGAACATGGGCGCAGTTTTCTCTCCAAACTGCTTCCTGCTGAACGGGGGCGTCGTTAGTTAGGTCTTTCATGGTACAACCTGTGTGCCAGGATCATCTCAGTTGGCAGTTGAGTGAAGTAATTTTTTGAGGGTGTTCACAGCAACCTTTCAGGAGGACGTGGTCTATCATACCAAATCGGAATAGAAGAAATCCATAGGGTCTCATCCTCTGTGAAAACAAAAGAAGACCCTCTCCGAAGCATCGTATCCTTAGACCCAAATTTTGAAATCGTAATACCCTTATATCCATTCTGGTTCAGCTTGGCAGCCCATATAATGAAATGTCTCTCTGTACTTAGCTTCTTTACAGTCAAAAATTTTAAAGAAAACACAATGTACATAATCCAGACTCTCTGTGAATTTTCCATTTTTACGTGGCTTATTTTTCTTTATTTCCTTTACTCTCTTAACTATCTGTACTCTGTCTCTTTAAAGACTTTACCTTTTTATTTTTAAAGGCATTAACTTTATTTTCTCTATATATATTTTTTTCTCTCTCTCAAGCCCACGTACATTTATCCAACATTGTGACTCATTTAGTGGTCTGTCTGAATCTGTTTTATTGTGAATCTGTAATTTTTTTACTATCCAGGAGCATTTCTTAAAATGTTAAGCACTTCTTAAAAACTTAAGTTGCTTCTTGTACAGTTAATACGGTACCGCCTGCATTCTGCCCAGTAGAAACCTTAAGTGCGCTGTCATTAAGGTAATTACGGTAGTTCCTGCCTGCGACTGCAGTGTGGCAGAGCTGAGCCGCTCCTGCCCAGAGCCATTTGGTGAGCCTGAGCTGCATAGAGTTCCAGGCACACAGCAGTCCAAATTGCCATCAAGCAAGCCAAAGCAGTTTATTCCAAATGCTCCATACAAAAGCTCTGTCTCTCACAGGAGCCAGACAGAGATTGCAATGGCGGCACAGCCCAGAAAGCCGGCATTTTAAAACAGCCAGTTTTTTCCTGCTGCTGAGTCAGGACAATTTCTTTGCAGTACGCAACCCAGAAACAGCAAAAAGCTGTCTTAAATTTTCTCTATGTCCTTTTTAAGCCCTCTCAGGTTTTATGTGGAGTTCATTAGCACGTGGGCGCCAATTTGTAGTAAGAGGAGCGGCCTGGCTGTATCCCCGGCACAGGCCGCCCGCATGGTTTAGCTTAAGCCCTGAAATAATTACACGAAAACTGTTTTCTTTTAATCACTGCCTGGCCCATTATTGGCTAGCTCTTACATATCGACCTAACCCATTTCTGATAATCTGTGTAGCACCCCAAGGTGTGCTTACCGGGGAGATTCTAGCCTGCATCTGCAGGGACTGGGAACATCATGGCGACTCCTACTCAGCTTCTCTTTCCCAGAATCCTCTTCTGTCTACTCCACCCACCTAAGGGTTGGCCTATCAATGGGCTCAGGCAGTTTCTTTATTTTCAACAGATAAGATACAAGACCCACCTCCATCACTGGGAATTGAACTCAGGACCTCTGGAAGAAGAGTCAGTGCTCTTAACTGCTGAGCCATCTCTCCAGCCCACAACTCTAACAGTTCTTTAAAGCAGTAAAATCCTACCAGGGGAGGAACTGTGAATGGTACTCAGGCTCGGAGGCTGGGGCGAGAGGGTTGCAAATTTGAGAGCAGTCTATACTACATAGTGAGACTCTATCTCAGAAAGTAAAATAAAATAAATTACTAATCAAATTTGAAAAGCAATAGTTTTGTCCAGTTTACAACTTGAGAATTAAACATCTGTATTTTACCATCCTAGAATGTTTGAAGGCCTTGGGCTACATGGAGCGCGCTGCCGAGAGCTACAGCAAAGTGGTTGACCTGGCCCCGCTCCACCTGGATGCAAGAATCTCACTGTCCATCCTCCAGCAGCAGCTGGGTCGTCCTGAGAAAGCCCTGGAAGCTCTGGAGCCCATGTACGACCCAGACACGCTAGCCCAGGATGCGAATGCCGCACAGCAGGTAGCCACGCCTCTGGGCTTTCTGCTCGGCTCGCACAACCTGAGAGCCTCTGCCTCGGTTTTTACGGCTACTGCCGAATGTTTTGTTTAGTGTGTTCATTTAGTGGGATTTGTTTGTTTTGACATGTGTGTTGTATGTACTAGTAGCATGAGTGTGTCTGCTTGGAGGTCAGAGGCAGATGGCCTGTGTGTTGTATGTAGTAGTTAGCGTGGATGTTGCATGTTGGAGGTCAGAGGCAGATGGCCTGTGTGTTGTATGTAGTAGTTAGCGTGGATGTTGCATGTTGGAGGTCAGAGGCAGATGGCCTGTGTGTTGTATGTAGTTAGTGTGGATGTTGCATGTTGGAGGTCAGAGGCAGATGGCCTGTGTGTTGTATGTAGTAGTTAGCGTGGATGTTGCATGTTGGAGGTCAGAGGCAGATGGCCTGTGTGTTGTATGTAGTAGTTAGCGTGGATGTTGCATGTTGGAGGTCAGAGGCAGATGGCCTGTGTGTTGTATGTAGTTAGCGTGGATGTTGCATGTTGGAGGTCAGAGGCAGATGTCAGGTATCTTTCCTAGGTCTCCCCACATATGTTGTGTGTTGACACAGTCTCTCACTGAACTTGAAGCTCTCATCGCTTCTGCTGGCAAGCGAGCTTCTGCCTCTGTGCCCTGTGCTGGGTTCTGGAGTCTCCATTTCCCTAGCCTCTAAACTGAGTGGTTTTGAAAAAGTTTCGTCTTAAGTTTTAGTCATTTTTATTAAGTATAAATTATAGCTTCTAAAAGTAATAGGTTTTGATTTTATCATAAAACAAATGTTCATAGAGTCGTTTCTTTAAAAAAAAAACAAAACAAAAAACAAAAAAAAAACCTTATTTCTTCAAATAAAACCATTTTCATCAGCTCCATCTCAGCAGTCCCTGTCGTGTGCTTGCTTCTCTAGGAACTGAAACTGCTGCTTCACCGGTCTACGCTGTTATTCTCTCAAGGGAAAATGTACGGTTACCTGGACACCTTACTAACTATGCTGGCCATGCTTCTGAAGGTGGGGAGTGACTTTTCTTTACATTAGCCTTGGTCATTTTAAAAATGCTTAAACAGAATGACAGCTTTGTAATTGTCCCTCTGTATTAAACAGTTTAAAGTGAAGAGCAGGTGAGTACAAGACTTAGAATTTAGTGATATAAGACTAGAAATTCTTTTATAACAGGGATTTACTCCAGGGCCTTGCATGTATTAGGCAAGTATTCTCCTATTGAGCTATATCCAGCCCCAAGATTGGTAATATAAGCTTGATTGTAGAAAGACTGAAATCTTTAAGTCTACTTACCTTGAAATATGGGAACTCAATAATTACCCATTTGAGCCGGGTGGTGGTGGCGCACACCTTTAATCCCAGCACTCGGGAGGCAGAGGCAGGCGGATCTCTGTGAGTTCGAGACCAATCTGGTCTACAAGAGCTAGTTCTAGGACAGTCTCCAAAACCACAGAGAAACCCTGTCTCGAAAAACCAAAAAAAAAAAAAAAATTACCCATTATTAGCCCCATAGACAGTAGTATGTATGCATGTACTAAAATGGGTCATTTTGTGAAAATGTTGTGCATGTTTGCACATCCATTCTGAGTCTTTTTTGTTGTTGTTTTGTTTTTGAGACAGGGTTTCTCTGTAGCTTTGGAGTCTCTTCTAGAACTTGCTCTGTAGACCAGGCTGGCCTCGAACTCACAGAGATCCGCCTGCCTCTGCCTCCCGAGTGCTGGGATTAGAGGTGTGGGAGTCTGTTTTTGCAGGGAAGCGACATGCATTTCCTCCCCCTCTCCTGCTCTGCATGTCATAGTGAACTGACAGTGTCCCCTGATAATGTGTCTATACTGACAAATTCCTTTGATAAGGAAAATAGATCAGTTCATTCTACTTGTAGGCATTTAAGATGCGGAGTCATTTGCTGAAGTGCCTTCAGCCTGGTTTGTGGTACTCGTAGGTCGTCAGTCTTACTAAGTTACTGGCTAAGAAGCAGCTCATCATCTTTTATTCAGGTCGCAATGAACAGAGCCCAAGTTTGTTTGATATCCAGTTCCAAATCTGGAGAAAGGCATCTCTACCTTATTAAAGTGTCAAGAGATAAAATATCAGACAACAATGAGCAGGAAACATCAAATTATGATGCAAAAGGTAATTGTTTCATTTGTTTTACATAAAACTTGACTGAATTGAAAAAGACTGAGGTAAAGCCTGATAACCTAGAGGAAATGAAAATTATAATCTCAGTCGCCAGGAATAACCGACTCATTGTTAAAAGACAACTGCAGATACTTTTAAATATTAGAAGCAAAATATGCACTGGATGCTTCTCTGAAACAAAGCGAAACAGTTTAGACCTTTTCCGAAGAAGACTATCCTGTGAAGATCAGATGTCCCATGGCTGTGATCACATTGCTTCTGTTGTGTTAAATCCTTTTATGACAAAGGTAGCGATCACAGGAACTCTCTGCAGGTGAATGTCACGGGACTTTAAAGACATACAGTGCTGGGGTGTTGAGGTTACCCAGAGAAAGACCCTTAGAGACTGGAATGGCAGTCTGGGGGGTGACTGCATTTTAGCTAACACAGCATTGATTAACTGTTAGGACCAGCTCTGGACAAGAAGATGGAGTCAGGAGCGCTCAGATGCCCACGACCTGGGCTCTAGCTGCTTGTGAGCCCTGCTGTCTTCTCAGTTCGTGGATTCTGGGTTTATTCCAGAAGCTTCTCGTGGCATGTAGTTTGGACATGTTTCCCTAAATTATTTTTCTGTATGTAAAACCTAGCTTTTTCCTTCCTCATTTCAGGTCTGCTGGCTTTTCTTAGTTTGGTAAGATTACTAATTTCATCTTAGTGGTGATGGCATCTGATTGGATGTCTTTATGTAACATGCAGCTTTGTAGGGCTGGGGTCAACCCGGGCCTTGCACATGCTGGGCAGGTTCCACCAAAGGTCCTCTCTGTCCTGCATGCAGCTCTGCACACAGAATTTTCTTAGGTTATTCTGCTCTCTGTAGCTGGTGTGGAGAATGCACACTAGTCCACTGGATAGCAGTCTATACTATATCAGGTTATTTCTTTATATTCTGGTCTTCATACATAGATCTGTCCATGTTTTCATTGTTTAACATAGATTACCAGAATAGTTGGTAGCTCAGACAATACAAATCTTTTTGCCTTTCTTTTCCTCTCCCCCTCCATCCGTTTTTCTTTTTCGGTGTTAGGGATTGAACTGAGGGACCAACACATGCTAGGCAAGCCCTCTGCTACTGAGCTGCGGTCCCCTCCTCTCCCCTCCCCCACTCTTCCCGTCTTACTCTTTTTTTCTTTCTGTTTGCCTTCCCTCCTTCCTCCCTGCTCTCTCTTCTTCCTCCCTGCTCTCCCTCCTTGTAAATTGCTTTGGCTTGTCTTGAACTTGCCGTGCAGCTCAGGCTGGCCTTAAACTCTTAGCAGCCTCCAATTTCATCATCTGAGACTTACAGGTGTGCACTACCGTGTCTGCCTTGCTATTTTTTAATGTAATTTTTTAAAGAAGACTAATAAATGGACAAATGAAAAAGATGTTAAAGGCAAAGTGAAATTTTAAGGCAGAGAAAATTGAGATTTGAAAAAGACCAAGGAAACCCAAATCAGTACAGTGTGGCAGTCACTTTCCAAACATCAGAAGGCTGTGTGCACTCTGTGTACTTAGAAGACCGTGGGCATCCACGGAGAAGATGCTCATTCCCCCAAGGGCAGCGTGCATCTGAGCTGAGACCAGCAACGGCATGTGGAGTTAGTGACTGCAGTCATGATAGCTGACTGCTATGCTAGGTTGTTGGTCATTCAGAACTGAGGGACACAGGACTGAAGGAGTCTACACAAGCAGCCCCTCTTCTCTTTGTTGGGTTATCAGCAGGTTAGGACTCAGTACTGCTGTTTCTGCAGCTGACATGTCCTGATTGGTTTCCATTGTCTCGTTCTAGCAATATTTGCTGTGCTCACGAGTGTCTTGCCCAAAGATGACTGGTGGAACCTTCTCTTGAAGGCCATCTACACCCTGAGTGACTTAGGCCGGTTCCAGGAAGCCGAACTGCTCGTGGACTCCTCACTGGAGTACTACTCGTTCTATGATGACAGACAGAAGCGGAAAGAGCTGGAGTACTTCGGTCTATCTGCTGCTATTCTGGACAAGAATTTCAGAAAGGCGTATGACTACATCAGGTGACTTTCCGGTCTTAATCATATTTCAGAAATATTCATGTGTGTGCCTGCGTCTATGTCTGTGCACCACTGTGCAGGAGCTCATGGAGCTCAGACGAGGATGCCAGATCCCCTGGAACTGGAGTGACACATGGCTGGCAGCCATCATGTGGGTGCTGGGAACTTGATTCTCTGCCAAAGCTGATGGTGCTCTTAACCACTGAGCCATCTCCACCCCTCAGTTGTATTTTAAGTCTATTTTCCAATACCACCTGTGTACTTACTTGACTTAGGCTCTTACATCAGGAATTAATAAGCTGTTTTGTTCCCGATGCTCCTGTGGCCCATGGCTCAGTTCACTGCTGATTCTTAGGTGAACTCTAGAGCTGGAGTTCTCAGGTTCAGGTCCTGACATTTCCTGGTTTGTGACATCAGGCTAGTGGTTTAACCTCTCCTTCCAGGATCCCATTTATAAGAGGGCGTCCTACTGTCGTTAGGGTTAAATGGCTTATCGTATCTAAAGCCTTTCACAGTGCCTGGAGCGCTGTGTTTATCAGTCACTGCTTGCGGTTCTGGAAGGCAGGTACAGCAAGCTGGTAGACGTTTTACATCAAGAGATGTTTTCCAACACCAAAAACAAGACAAATGCTACCTTAAGCAGTATTTTCTAGGGAACAAGATCTCTCATCGTATAAGAAGCTTTGCTTTTCCTCACTGGGGGACAGCACTAAAGGTTTTTATTAAACTTGCTGATTACTACATTCTTTCCCTCTCGTTTCGTCCTGCTGTTGCAGGGTGATGGTGATGGAAAATGTCAACAAACCCCAGCTCTGGAATATCTTCAATCAAGTCACCATGCACTCCCAAGACGTAAGACATCATCGCTTCTGCCTCCGTCTGATGCTGAAAAACCCAGAAAATCATGCTCTGTGCGTTCTAAATGGACACAACGCATTTGTATCTGGGAGCTTCAAACACGCACTTGGTAAGTGTGCTGACACCCGATTGTCGGCATGGAGTCAAGGGCCGGGCTTCTGCTCTGGAGCAGAGCTGCCTGGGTTTCAAATCAAAAGCCTCTTTCCCATGCAGAGCAGTCCTTAAACAGACGTAAGAACCTATCGAAGAGATTATTTTGGACATTCAGTGAGTTAATATAAAGAAATCTTTAAAACAAAGTCTGCTATGTAAGAGTGCTTCTAAGTACAAATGATAATCGTGAGAACGTTTTGTTATTTTTCTTTAGAGGTCAGGTAGGTCTAAGGTCAGCAGGTATTCCTGCTTAGGGTTAGAAGTCATCACCTGGCAACCGTGTGCACACATGCGCATGCCCACATGAACACCGTCACACACCACACACATTCTCCCTTTACTTTGAAAACAGATTTAAGGTCATAGATTATCATACTGCTAAATTATTTTAGAAGTATTATTCTATGTAGAAATGTCTACCTTGGCTCAAGTTACTCTATCATCAAGATATACTAATGAGGATACTTCTAATAGTGATGTACATTGCTGTAAGGTTTAAGCTGATGATGTTAGGGTCTATGCGCATACATTAAAATCAGTGGTGTGTGGTTTTAAAAACGTGAGCGATGAGGAAGTGGGAGCTCTGTTGCCACCATGTCAGGGTCTGGCCTCACTCTCTCCAGGGCAGTATGTGCAAGCCTTCCGTGCCTGTCCCAGCGAGCCGCTGTACAACCTCTGCATCGGCCTCACCTTCATTCACATGGCGTCTCAGAAGTATGTGCTCAGGAGACACGCTCTGACTGTGCAGGTAACGCAGTAGACTCCCGCACATGAGTGCATGTGTGTAATGCCTGCTTGATAAAAGTGTCGGGAACGCTCAGCACTGGTTCCTGTGCCCCAGCATAATGTCATACTGAAGACGAAGGCTGATTTCCAGCAGGTAGTGACCATGTGCAGTAAGATCACAGTGGCTATGGGTAGAATCTACAGGATTTTGAATTGGGTCCTTTTATGCTCTCTGGAGGCTCCTGTCTGAGGTCCTAAGGACTCATTTGGTTAGTTTTGTGTGCCTGCTCACATCTGTGCAGGTGAAGCCACACACGTGTGTGTAGAAGCCAGCGGTTAAATTGGAGATCTTAGTCTTTCACCTTCCTCTTCCACAATGTTCCCTGAGCCTTGGTAGTGTTTTGTAGGTGTTTTCACTGGGACTGGGCTCCACTCTGCATTTTAATTGGTGGAGGTTTTTCCTAGTGGTCTCTGTTGCAAAGAAAATGCTCCTTGACGAAGCGGGAAGACGACTCATCTGTGTGGTTAGGAATCGTGCTGGCTTTAGTAAAGGAGTGGTTGTAGATTCTCCTCTAATAGCAATGAGTATCTGGCTAGGTTTCCAGTACCAGGCATGGCTTTCCTCTTGTCAGGTGGATCTTAAGTACAGGTAGAGAGCGGGGAGTTACGTCCGAGGTGTGCCCCTTCAGGGTTCTCAAGCCATGGTGGACATTGATATGATTCGTAGTATCATAGCTGTAGAAATGGTGGATGCCTCCCTCCTTTGGAAGCTTGCATGGTGCCTTCTGGTGCCATGAAACCCAGTCCTCAGGGAAGGGACAGTGGTCTTCCAGCTCAGGGTGTCAAGGCCTGTTTCTCAAGTACATGGTGTCTTTACCAATAGGGACTGTCCTTCCATTTTGGGGTCAACTGCGGGCAGCAGCAATAGGCTGTCTGCTTTGGGAGTCTCCTGAGTAGTCTGGGCCGACAGCTCAAAGGACTTATCTGGTATTGGGGTTTTTAGTCTTTGGCCCTTTGAAGGCAGATCAGATAAATCCATTAAAATTATATAGAGAATTACATGCATTACAGTTGTTTTAAAAGGCAGATAGTAGTGTCTTTTCTTGTGGCTCTTCCACTGTACCCTCTTCCCTCCTGTATCTCCCTGGTCAGATCGCGGGTGCCCTGCCGTCTAGCCCTCCTCTCTTCTCACCACCGTCCCCTCATCTAGTGTGGTCTCACTTTATCTTCCCAACTTCTGAGGTTGCTCCAGGCCCTGTGCTCATTTCTGAGGATGTGGAGTTAGGAGCCTCCAGTACGAGAGAACACGCGGTGTTCTCTGGGTCTGGGTCCATACACTCACCTGCAGAGGTCCTGGTTCCATTTTCTTTACAGCCGAGTAGAATTCTATCGTGTATGTGTCACATTTCTTTATCATTTGTCGTTGTAGGGTGTTTAGGTTGTGCCCATCCCCAGCTTTTCTGAGCAGCAGTCATCTGTGGAGCAGTAGCTTGAGAATTCTACACACTGATTTCCATAGTGGATGCGCAAGTTTCCAGTCCTACAGTAGTGAATGGAGGGTCCTCTCATTTTTTGTGATGGGTTTTCTCTTGGCCATTCTTCTTGTCTTTTGAGAACTCTCTGTTCAGGTCCTAGACTCAGGTTTTGAATGGGTGATGTGTGTCTATATTCTAGATGTTAATCTTCCGTCAGATGTACAGCTATGCAGAGGCTTTTCAGTTTTATGAGGTCCCCCTTGTCTGTAGCATGATTCCCTGCGTCAATGGCACGTTGGTGGGGTATAACCAGACTCTGACATGCGCGGACTTCTTCAGTGTGCTGCCCTTGGGTGGGTAGCGATCCAAGGTGAACATGCTCAACCGTCCTTTTCTTTTTGGTAGGGCTTCTCCTTCCTTAATCGATACCTCAGCATACGTGGGCCTTGCCAGGAATCCTTCTACAATTTGGGCCGTGGCCTCCATCAGCTGGGACTGACTCACCTTGCAATCCACTATTACCAGAAGGCTCTGACACTCCCTCCGCTCGTGGTAGAGGTAACGTGCACATGGCTTCCATCCTCTGCTCTGTAGCCCAAAGGTCTAGACATAGTGTATATAGTACAATTTATGTTTGGGGTCAGTGTAGTGATCCATATCAACAGTCTCATGGGAAACCAAGCAAGACCTCAAGCCTAAGGCCAGCTCAGGCCACAGAAAGATCTTAAGTTTTTCTTCTTTAACGTATTTATATTTAGGGTTAGCAGCAGGAGACTGTGCACATGTGGTTGTGACCTTTGGCACTTTTCAGTTATGCAGTAGGAGCTGCCAGTTGTGAATCCCGAGTATCAGTGTATACTGTTCAATTCTGAGGTCCGCAACAACCCGTTTGATGAGAACAACCAAAAAACCCTTTTTTGTATGTGGGGGTTCATGTGATTGCAAGCGCATGTATACTAAAGCATGTGTGTGGAGTCCCGAGACCAGCCTCGCGTTGGGCCTCGCCGTCCATCTGTTGTGAGCCGCTGTGCACTGCAGAGGCAAGTCCTGGAGGTCTGATCTCGGGACTTGACCGCGCGTGCCCAGCCTCCTCACACAGTTTGACACTTTAATTCCTCACACACACACTGTGAGCAGCAGCATTTATTTTGGCCTCCATCCGTGAAAGTGAACTTTGAATACAGCAAGGGAACTGCCCAAGTTTTCAGACCCCGGCTAGGAACTCTTGACAAGTTCTCAGTGGGGCTCCCGACCGCTTGTGGTGCCATTTACTGACCCAGAATTCGTCTATTCTACTGTGACTGGTCTTAGACATTTGACAAAACCGTGACTACCTGAATCAGTGTAGGTCTGTAGGTCCAAGGTATTCTGTTTTTAGTATATGATTTTAAGTCATTTTGGAAAGTTACAGAAGCTTGTCATAATACTGTCATGGTTGACAGTTGGAAATAAAATACTCATTGTCTTTCCTCCCAGGGCATAGACGCTGACCAGTTAGACCTTCGGAGAGACATTGCCTACAACATGTCTCTCATTTATCAGAACAGCGGGAACACGGCCATGGCTCAGAGGCTTCTGTACACCTACTGTGTCATATAAGCCGTGGACCCATGTCTTCTAGTGAGACCTCCCAGATGGTGCTGTCACCACTGCCAGCTGTTGAGGCTGGG
This sequence comes from Microtus obscurus, assembly GCA_963919715.1. Lineage (NCBI taxonomy): Eukaryota > Metazoa > Chordata > Mammalia > Rodentia > Cricetidae > Microtus > Microtus obscurus. The sequence continues at coordinate 4,048,913 of CAWTZC010000381.1, forward strand.
CTGGGGCTCAACTGTAGAGTGTCTGATTACTGTGTGCACAAGGCCGAGATTCGAGCCACAAGCCTTTAAAAGCAAAACACTGCTCTCATCTCTGGAATATTTGCAGTGTTACCATTCCCGTGAGGGTGTGCAGAGTACTCTGTTCCCTCCCTTCAGCGTTCTACAGAAAATTATTCCCAGTGCTGAAACGGACACAGTCTCTGAGACAGTTGGAACCGAACGTTATTTTTTCATTTAGTGTCTGCTAAGCTCCTGTGTGGGAGACAGATGTGTTGTCCTCGAGGAGACAGACAGATGTTGTCCTCGAGGCATTGCAGAGCCCACTGCTGAGAATCAGCACGAGTACAGCTGTTTTATCTACTTATTTTCTTGTGCAGTCTGTCGAACCCAGGTCTGGTACCATGCTAAGCAAGCAAGTGCTCTACCACTGAGCTACATCCTCAGCCTTACAGTTCAAGTGTGAACATACAGTCTCTGCAGGGAATAGTTCCTGCATTTCTGGACAGTGTCATTGCTGTCCAAATACACAGTAAAGGAGGGAGCTTACTAAAGGAGAAGCAGATTTGGATTCTTACGGTGACGTAATTACTTACAGCCAACATCTAACACAACTAATTAAGATGCTTTTATGGTAGGAAGACAATGAGTCGATTCATTTCACATTCATTTGTGAGTATGTTAGTTTTAGAGTGTGAGCCTTGGGCCTGCGCTTAATTCGAAGCCCAGCACTCCAAGGAAAAACAGTCAGTGCATCCGGCTTCCCAGTGGAGAGAAGCGGTCATCTTATCATGTTCACATAGTAACATGTTGTGCATCTCAGTGCAGGTCACTCCCAGACAACTACAGATTGCGGAAGCTGGACATTTGAAATAAAGGGTTGATAAAGTTCAAGATATTTTACGTCATTGCATGTTGTTGAATCTCAGATCAAAACAGTTGCTAGATTGCTAGACATACTGTTTCAATAAAAAGAGCTTTTGTGGAAATGCTGTAATGTATGATTGATTCTAGAACTAGTCCAGTGTTGAGATTGAAGGTTAAAATACAACGGAGACTTTTTTAGGAGTTCTTACCCCTCTTTATACTGCATATTCAACTTTCTGAGAAGCAGAATTTGTATATAATTAGAATTTGTATATAATTAGGAAATGCATCTTATATTCTGTATATATCTATAAATAAATCCTTTTTAAAATTTTGTTTGTGCTTGTGTTCACTGGTGTTTTGCCTGCAGGTGTGTCTGTGTAAGGGTGTCAGGTCCTCTAGAACTGGAGTTACAGACAGTTGTGAGCTGCCATGCGGGTGCTGGGAATTGAACCTGGGACCACTGGAAGAGCAGACAATGCTCTTAACTGTGGAGCCATCTCTCCAGCCCCACACATTCTATTCTAACAATTGAGATTTTACCTTCTAAAAAATTTCATTTCATGCCATTAAGTAATAATGATAAGGCTAACTATTCATGACTGATAAATTTAGGTCTCAGAATCCTATCTGTGCATTCTGTATGTAGTTTCTCTTATGAACCACCATGTATAGAGTTCTCTGAACAGCAAACTGGAGGAAAGAGATTGGGGTTCTGTGTCGGAAGTTACTTCAGTCAGCATCTAACAGAATTATACATATTGGGTAAACTGGGGCTGGATCTCCGCGGATGGCGTGCCTACCTTGTGTGCACGGAGTTCAGAACCAGGTGCGGTGAGCACCATCTGCAATTCTGGCCCTTGGAGGTAGAGGAGCAGCCCAGGGTCGTGCTTGGCGGCAACACAGTAAGTTCAAAGGCAGCTGGGTTCTGTGAGATGCTTGTCCTAAAGGAAATAAAGCAATTGTTGGTTGGAACACAAGCAACTGACGTAACCTTTTACTTTTCACTTCTCCTGTTTCTCGAGCTATACAGACTAAATGCCTGGTTTCTCAAATCCGCTAAACAGTATTGGCGGGACAAGGAACAAGTTTCCAAGAAAAAATTCTGTGTTGTGTGTTTCCAAGAAAAAATTCTGTGTTGTGTGTTTATTTAACACTTACAATCACGGCTAGTGAAGGCCACAAGCAAAGCCCTCAAAGCCTGGTGATGGTGCTTGTGCTACGGCGATGAGGAAGTCAGGGATGAGAATAGGAGCTTGTGGGCCAGAGAGCAATCAGAGAGACCCTGCCCCAACAATGTGGACAGTGAGAACTAATTCCCAAAAGTTGTCTGACCTACCCGTGTGTCACACACACACCGAATGCTACAGTCCTACTGTCTGCTAAGCATCCTTGAGACGCATGGCTTCTGATTTTGTGGAAGGCGGACGTTATTAGTTATCTTCCCTGTTCCAAAGAGGTTAACATCCTGGCCAAGATTTATCAGTCCATGCCCAGAGTGATTCCTTCAGAGGAAAGCCTGTTCCCGTTTAGCAGAACTTGTAAGAGTTTACCCTCTGCTATTCTCCTTTCTCCCCGTCTGCACTTCCCATGCCAGCTCTGCCTGCTTCCCTGCAATATATTCACTTCGAGGATTCTTTCTGCTGCCTGGAGTACTGCTCCCCCCTGGGCTAAAGAATGTTGTCCTTTTCCTTTGGGAATGTGGGAGTTGAACGCTAGCCCTCCTGCGTGCTGAAACTGCAGCGCTATGTGGCCAGCCAGCCCTTCGCTAATTTTACTGAAAAAAGAAGAGAGAGACTTGCACTGTCAAAAGAACTTAAGAAATGTTCTAACCCTAAGTTACTGTGGATGGTAGGTTTTTTTGGTTCTTTTGTAGGCTAGCCACAGTTCTCCTGAGTTTATTCTGGTGATGTTGGGTTTAGGGCTATCTTAGAGTTTTTATTGCTGTAAAGAGACACCACATCCACCGCAACTCTTCTTATAAGGAAAACATTTAATTGGGGCGGCTTACAGTTTCAGAGGTTCAGTCCATTATCATGGTGGGGAGTATGATGGCAAACAGGTAAATGTGGTGCTGGCTCCATGCAGGCCACAGGAAGTTGGCTGAGACACTTGGTATCCCCAGCATAGGAAACCTCAAAGCCCTCCCCCACAGTGACACACTTCCTCCAACAAGGCCATACCCACTCAAACAAAGCCACACCCAGTAGTGCCAGCCCCTATGAGTTTGTGGAGGCCAGGAACATTCAGAGCAACACAGTGGCTTCCATATTAATGCTGTCTGTGGCTTGATTATTTTCTGTAGATTGTACCAAAATGTAACTGAACGCCACCTTCCCATTTAGCACTTGTTATATTTTCACAGGGAGGCTGCACCACTTGATGGTATCAGTTCAGCGCTGTGTATGATAGTAGATCACAAGGCCCTGTGGTAGCCGCCTGTTACCGAAACAGATACCTGAGGTATTTGATTTTGGCCCCTGGTCACCTGACTCATCTCTGGATCCAAAGAGTGGCAAACCAATACTAAGCATAACACTCAGACCAGGCAGAAAAGCATGAAGACAAAGGAGTGAAGGCCTGACAGGTGAAGGAGAAGAGCAGCTACGACTGAGAGCTCCCCCAGGCCCAGGGCCCCAGACCAGCTCTTTGTTATAAAACTACCGATTACAGTCTGTGAGGCAGTGTAGAGGGGAAAAGTGAAATGTTGGGGTGGGTCTGCAAGCAGCTGGAAGACACGTCCGTCCGTCCGTCCGTGGGGCGGGACAATGGTCTACATTCTGCTGGTTATATTTTTAAAAACGCTGATTGGCCAGTAGCCAGGCAGGGAAGTATAGGCGGGACAACCAGACGGGAAGTGGGGGGGGGGCAATGAGAACAGGAGGATTCTGGGAAGAGGAAAGCTTATTCTGCAGTCCTAGCCCAGCCACGGAAGAAGCAAGATGTGACTGCCCCGCTGAATGAGGTACCGAGCCATGTGGCTAACATAGACAAGAATAATGGGCTAATATAAGTTATAAGAGTTAATAGGAAGCCTGAACTAATGGTCCAATCACTTTATAACTAATGTAGAACTCTGTGATTTCTTTGGGATTTAATGAAAGAGAGGAAGAGAGGAGCAGACAAACAAAATATACATACAGAAAATTTAAATGTTCACTCTATTGGAGATTTTCTAAGAGACAAAAGAATTTAGGGTTTAAAAATATAGCCAAGTTTGCCCTTTTGTCTGTGGGATCCTTTGACCTCCAAGAGTCCTGTCCCTGTGCTGAGGACAACCTTTCAGACTGGTGAGTGGGTGCCAGAACGTCCCAGGAAAGGAGCACTGGGTCCCTTCAGCTCCTGCTGCAGGGGCTTCTTTGTGCCACCCATCCCTGCCCACTCCCACCCCCCAAGCCTGCCCTATTGGCTGTGAAGTCCTTGGCCCAGGAACAGTGCCTACTCCTGCACTGAGGCTATCCACTCAAAGGGGAACAGTTCCTGCTCCTGCGCTGAGGAGATCCACCCAAAGTCAGTCACAGCATAGATTGGACCAACACACCAAGACTCTCCTGGCTGCATTTGAAGGAAGAGATGGGCAGGTGTCAATGCAAGAATTCCTCCAACAACCTGAAAGGCAACATGACAACACCAGATTCCAGGGATCACGCAATAAGAAGACCTGAACACCCTATTCCAGAAGAAGAAGAAAACGACTTTAAATGTAACATTATGAAAATAATAGAGGACCTTAAACAGGATGTGAAAAACTGCTGTAAAGAAATGGAGAAGACAAAAAGGTAGACGAAATGAATAAATCTCTCAAAGATATCCAAGAAAACCAAGATAAAGCAATCAAACAGGTAATGGAAACAGTTCAAGACTTGAAAAATGAAATGGAGGTAAGGAAGAAAACAAACCGAGGGAAGGCTGGATATGGAAAATCTGGGTAATCAAGCAGGAACTACAGAGACAAGCATAAGAAAGAAAGAATCTCAGACACCGAAGATACTATAGAGGAAATAAACTCATTGATTAAAGAAAATAACAAATCCAACAAATTCTTAACACAAAACATCCAGGAAATCTGGGACACCATGAAAAGACCAAACCTAAGAATAATAGGGGTAGAAGAAGAAGAATTACAGCTCAAAGGCCCAGAAAATATATTCAACAAAATTACAGAAGAAAACTTTCCCAACCTAAAGAAGGATATTCCTATGAAGGTACAAGAAGCATACGAAACACCAAATAGACTGGATCAAAAAAAAAAAAAGCATCCCCTCACCATATAATAATCAAAACACAAAACATACAGAATAAATAAGAATATTAAGAGCTGCAAGGGAAAAAGGCCAAGTAACACATAAAGGTAAACCTATCAGACTTACACCTGACTTCTCAATGGAAACCATGAAAGCCAGAAGGTCTTGGATAGATGTACTGCAGAAGCTAAGAGAACATGGATGCAAGCCCAGACTACTTACTATACCCAGCAAAGCTTGCATTCACCATTGATGGAGAAAACAAGATATTCCAGGACAAAAACAGATTTAAACAATACATAGCCACAAACCCAGCCTTACAGAAAATACTAGAAGGAAAGCCACAAACCAAAGAAGCAAACAACACCCATAATAACACAAGCATTTACAACCCTCCACCAGCACAACTCAAAGAAGGGAAACACATAAACACTACCACCAAAAAATAACCGGAGTTAGCAACCACTGGTCATTAATATCACTTAATATCAATGGACTCAATTCACCTATAAAAAGGCACAGGTTAAGAGAATGGATATGAAAACTGGATCTGACATTCTGCTGTTTACAAGAAACACACCTCAACCTCAAAGACAGACACTACCTCAGAGTAAAGGGTTGGGAAAAGGTTTTCCAATCAAATGGTCCAAAGAAACAAGCGGGTATGACTATACTAAAATCTAACAAAATTGACTTCAAACTAAAATCAATCAGAAGAGATGGAGATGGACACTTTATACTCAGAACAGGAACAATTCATCAGGAGGAAGTCTCTGTTCTGAATATCTATGCCCCTAATATAAAAACACCCACATATGTAAAAGAAACATTACTAGAACTCAAAGCACACATCGAACCCCACACTCTAATAGTAGGAGATTCCAACACTCCTCTCTCGCCAATGGACAGGTCAACCAGACAGAAACTTAACAGAGAAATAAGAGAACAGATGTAATGAACCAAATGGACTTAACAGACATCTACAGAACATTCCACCCAAACAGAAAAGAATATACCTTCTTCTCAGCATCTCATAGAACCTTCTCAAAAATTGATCTCATAATTGGTAACAAAGCAAACATCCATAAATACAAAGAAATTGTAGTAACCACCTGTGTACTATTGGATCACCATGGAATAAAGTTAGAATTCAACAACAATTCTACCCCCAGAAAGCCGACAAACTCATGGAAACTGAACTGTCAACTACCGAACCACCCCTGGGTCAAAGAAGAAATAAAGAAAGAAATTGAAGTCTTCCTTGAATTCAATGAAAATAAAGACACAACATACTCAAACCTATGGGACACTATGAAAGCAGTGCTAAGAGGAAAGTTCATAGCACTAAGTGCCCACACAAAGAAAACGGAGAAAGCACACATTAGAGACTTAATAGCACACCTGAAAGCTCTAGAAAAAAAAAGAAGCAGACTCACCCAGGAGGAGTAGAAGACTGTAAATAATCAAACTGAGAGCTGAAATCAATAAAATAGAAACATAGAAAACAATCCAAAGAATCAATGAAACAAAAAGCTGCTTCTTGGAGAAAATCAACAAGATTGATAAACCCCTATCCAAACTAATCAAATGGCAGAGACAAAACATGCAAGTTAATAAGATCAGAAATGAAAAGGGGGACATAACCACAGACACAGAGGAAATCCAGAGAATCATTAGATCTTACTACAAAAGCCTGTATGCCACAAAATTGGAAAATGTAAAAGAAATTGACATTTCTTTAGATAAGTACCATATACCAAAATTAAATCAAGACCAAGCGAACAATTTAAATAGACCCATAAGTCTCGAAGAATTAGAAGCTGTTATCAAAAACCTCTCTACCAAAAAAAAAAAAAAAAAAAGCAAGCCCAGGACTAGATGGTTTCAATACAGAATATTCTACCAGAACTTCCAAGAAGAGCTAATACCTATACTCCTTAATATATTTCACAAAATAGAAACAGAAGAGTCATTGCCAAATTCCTTTTATGAAGCTTCAGTTACCCTGATACCAAAACCACACAAAGACTCAACCAAGAAAGAGAATTACAGGCCAATCTCACTCGTGAACATCGACGCAAAAATTCTCAATAAAATACTGGCAAACCAAATACAAGAACACATCAAAAAAAAATTATACATTATGATCAAGTAGGCTTCATCCCAGAGATGCAGGGCTGGTTCAACATACGCAAATCTATCAATGTAATCCATCATATAAATATACAGAAAGGAAAAAATCATATGATCATTTCATTAGATGCTGAAAAAGCATTTGACAAAATTCAACATCCCTTTATGATAAAGGTCTTGGAGAGATTAGGGATACAAGGTTCATACCTAAATATGATAAAAGCTATATACAGCAAGCCGACAGCTAACATCAAATTAAATGGAGAGAAACTCAAAGCCATTCCACTAAAATCAGGAACACGACAAGGCTGTCCACTCTCTCCACACCTCTTCAATATAGTGCTTGAAGTTCTAGCAATAGCAATAAGACAACATAAGGGGATCAAGGGGATTCGAACTGGAAAGGAAGAAGTTAAACTTTCGTTATTTGCAGATGATATGATAGTATACATAAACAACCCCAAAAACTCTACCAAAGAACTTCTACAGCTGATAAACTCCTTTAGTAATGTGGCAGGATACAAGATCAACTCCAAAAAATCAGTTGCCTTCCTATACACAAAGGATAAAGAAGCAGAGAGGGAAATCATAGACGCATCACCTTTCACGATAGCCACAAACAGATATCTCGGGGTAACTCTAACCAAAGAAGTGAAGGATCTATTTGACAAGAACTTTAAGTCTTTGAAGAAAGAAATTGAAGAGGATACCAGAAAATGGAAGGATCTCCCTTGCTCGTGGATTGGGAGGATCAACATAGTAAAAATGGCAATCCTACCAAAGGCAATTTATAGATTAAGTGCAATCCCCATCAAAATCCCAACAAAATTCTTCACAGACCTTGAGAGAATAATCAACTTTATACGGAAAAACAAAAAACCCAGGATAGCCAAAACAATCTTATATAATAAAGGAACGTCTGGAGGCATTACCATCCCTGACTTCAAACTCTATTACAGAGCTACAGTATTGAAAACAGCTTGGTATTGGCATAAAAACAGAGATGTTGACCAATGGAATCGAATAGAAGACCCGGATATTAACCCACAAACCTATGACACCTATGACAAAGGAGCTAAAATTATACAATGGAAGAAAGAAAGCATCTTTAACAAATGATGCTGGCATAACTGAACTTCAACATGTAGAAGAATGAAAATAGATCCATATCTATCACCATGCACAAAACTCAAGTCCAAATGGATCAAAGACCTCAACATAAATCTGACCACACTGAACCTGATAAAAGAGAAAGTGGGAAGTAGTCTGCAACACATGGGCACAGGAGACCACTTCCTATGTATATCCCCAGCAGCACAGACAATGCTACAATGAATAAATGGGACCTCCTGAAACTGAGAAGCTTTTGTAAAGCAAAGGACACTGTTGTTAAGACAAAAAGGCAGCCTACTGAATGGGAGAAGATCTTCATCAGCCCCGCATCAGACAAAAGTCTGATCTCCAAAATATATAAAGAACTCAAGAAGCTAGACATTAAAACTCTAATTAACCCAATTTTAAAAATGGGGCACTGAACTGAACAGAGAATTCTCAACAGAAGAAGTTCAAATGGCCAAAAGACACTTAAGGTCATCCTCAACCTCCTTAGCGATCAGGGAAATGCAAATCAAAACAACTTTGAGATACCATCTTACACCTGTCAGAATGGCTAAATTCAAAAACACCAATGCTGGAGAGGTTGTGGAGTAAGGGGAATGCAAATTTGTGCAACCACGTTGGAAATCAGTGTGAGGGTTTCTCAGGAAACTGGGAATCAACCTATCTCAGGATCCAGCAATTCCACTCTTGGGAATATACCCAAGAGATGTCCAATCATACTACAAAAGGATTTGTTCAACTTTCTTCATAGCAGCACTATTTGTAATAGCCAGAACCTGGAAACAACTTGGTGCCCCTCAATAGAAGAATGGATAAAGAAGGTGTGGCACATATATACTTTAGAGTTCTATTCAGTGGTAAAAAACCTTGCTAACCAAGGCCAGATGGACTGGGTCTGAACGAGCACGTGATCAAACCGGACTCTCTGAATGTGGTGGACAATGAGGGCTGCTGAGAAGCCAAGGACAATGGCACTGGGTTTTGATCCTACTGCACGTACTGGCTTTGTGGGAGCCTAGTCTGTTTGGGTGCTCACCTTACTAGACCTGGATTGGGGGCGGGGGGGCTTGGACTTCCCACAGGGCAGGGCACCCTGACTGCTCTTAGGACTGGAGAGCGAGGGGGAAGAGGAGTGGGGGGAGGGGGAGAGAAAAGGGAGGATGGGAGGAGGTGGAAATGTTAAATAAATTTAAAAAAATAAAAATATATAAAGGCAAAATCGTATGAGAATTTTGCAGTAGACTAGTAACAGGAAATACGCAGTCTGTCTTTAAGGAAGGAGAGGTGCGTGGGTGAGGGCTGGCAAGCCTGGAAAAGGGAATTATGGGGAAAGCCATAGTAATAACCTTGAGGGGGAGACTTGGAAATGTTTCCTGGATACTAACTAAATAAAAAGAAATCGCCTACCATTTCCCCTAAATGTCAGGAATACAAGTTGCTCATTTCTCCACTGTAGCTATTATGGAGCAGAAAATGGTATGGGCAGGAGCCATTCATTAACCATTTGTAAAGACCAGAACAAGAGGCAAAAGGCTTGCTAACCATCAAAAACAAATGTTCACTAAACAAAGAAAAAATAGTATTTACTTGAAATTTCAACGGAAGAAATTGAAAATCTGCCGCGCACCGCCCCCCCCGTGTCTGCTCTCTGTGCGCTATTGCCCAGTCCGGGAGCTTCGGGCAAGGGGGCTGGAGGTTAAAATACACAGACACACACAGACAGAGAGACAGCGACACAGGTCATCCTTGAATTCCCCAAGAATGCCCCCTTTATTGTGTTCAGGGGCAGATTATATAGAGATAGCCACGCCCCAGCCAAACCCACCAGAAACCACTCTCCTGCCATCAGGAACTCCTGAAGGTCTCGTGCTCAGAGCAGCTGTAGGCACTCAGATCAGGGGATTACAAGAAATTCAGGATCTGGGGTCTCACTGTTCCCAACAAAAATGTACATTTAAGTATGTGATTGCTACTCAGTAACCTTTATTCCGAGAGCACGATCAATTCATAAGGATCCCTGCTTCTAGAAAGCAGTTCAGATAACAGAGGAGCAGAGATAATAATCCAAGACAGTAAGAGTTTAAGAAGTAATCAATAAATGCCCTAAGAACACAAAGCTCAGCTCGCAGAAACTAAACCCAAGTAAATGACAGTCACTAGGACTCAAAACCAATTATAGCCGGGCGGTGGTGGTGCACGCCTTTAATCCCAGCACTCGGGAGGCAGAGGCAAGCGGATCTCTGAGTTCGAGACCAGCCTGGTCTACAGGACAGCCAGAGCTATTACACAGAGAAACCCTGTATCAAAAAAAACAACACAAATACCAAACAAACAAAAAAACTTTCATGGAGTTATTTGTATCCATTTACCTCAAATTGTTTTTTCTAAGAGGACAATTCCCTATTATGCATGCACGTCTTTTTCAACAAAATGCGTATTATTACTAGCAGATCTGATACCACATAAATTTGATATATGCTTTCCAAGAATTTCAACCAGGAAAAATGTAAGCACTAATAGGAATACTTACAACTTGAGAAGAGAACAAAAGGAGAAAAATGAAAATCACTGTTAGCAGGAAGTTACTGGCCTTACTCATGTCTACAGCCACAGACCTTAACAGTAGAGCTAAATACCTGGCAAAGGCTGAACGAAATCAGTAATGTCTTAAAGGGTGAAGCAGGAGTTGGCAGGTGACTATAGGAAGCCTTTGGGCAAACTAAGGACCACAGGCAAAGGCAAGCATTAGGACCTGCAACATCTAGGTGCCTAGAAGAGATGGAAATCCAATGCTCAAGAAGGAAGCGCGGAGAGAAAGGTGGTGCTGAGGCTACGCCCAAGGGTCAAACTTGGGGGGGGGGGGTGAAAGGCTTGCAATAGAATTCAGATTTTTGGAGATTTACTCAAAAGCGAACTGACTTGGTTTTGAACAAATACATGATTCTAGGATTGCTTCTGGTGGGTAAGTTTGGGAAAGTGGAGCATAGATCAGTGGAGAGCTAAGAGTGGCATCTACAATTGCTTTTGTGGACGCGGACGATCTCTTCCTGCCGTCCTACCGCTCTTTGAAACACCCACAGCTTCCAGGACTTTGTTATTTAATGGCGCAGTGGGCACCAAGCAGGTGCCCGAATGCTCGCTAATTTCATCATTTACGGGAGGGTTACTCTCCTCAATCTGTCCGCACACCTGGCCCTGCCCTCTACTCTGAAGACACCCAGACGCTGTGACAGCAAACAGACTTGGCCTAGGGACTTTAACGAAGGAGGAGACGACTGGCTCTGTCCCTCAAAGTTCTCATTTTTGTCCCCAGTCGTCTACTTAGATCCCATTTGGCATCCCAGGTCCGCCTCCTGTTCTATTCTTTTTTTTTTTTAATTTCTATTTTCTTTCTTACCTTAATGATGTATATACAGAGCTACAAAATTAATTCATCAGGTAAGGAAACAACGGTGCTAAGCTCCTTGCTGAATTAAATTAAAAAAAAGCTGCTCATATTTAGAATCTGAGTGAGCAAAACCACATGATGATCTTACATTTGCTTTCAATATTTTATTGATTATTTATGTTGTATCTAAATATCCAACATATTTTCTCTTCGGACAATTTGTCAGTATAGACCTAGCATAAACTCCTCCTGTCCGACATTTAATGTTATTCAGGACTCTAAAACAGTATTTTAAACTTCTCACCTGCATGCCCGGGGCCCCGGGATCGACCCCCGTGTGCAGGACGGCGACGAGCAGCCCGCGCCCGGGTAGCGGCACAGGAAGGAGGCGGCCCCGGCCCCGGTCTCCTCCTTCGGAAGAAGACCGTGGAAAGGGAAGGGCTCCTCGGTCGCGGCGGTGGCCGTGGACGCGGTCAGGAGGTCGGAGGAAGAGGCGAACCGCCAGGCTGCTCGTGGACCGGCGGCGAGGCGGGCCCGAGGCGGGGAGGGGGCGGGGCCGTGCCGCCGGGAACCAATCGCGTGCGGGCAGAGCGTCCGAGCCAATGACGTAAGCACGGGACCGAAATTGGCTCCTCTTGTCTTCTGTCCGGCTCTTGGCCTGCGGGATTCCTGAAAAATTTCTGCCCACTTTTCTCCATCGGTGTTCCTGTTTTCTCCTCCAGGCTCAGCACTGTCCTTAAACCATAGTTTGCTTTTTTTTTTTCTATTAGGCTACCCAGTGACGGTGGCCAGCTTCTGCGTTCTGTGGTCCCTGAATGAGCTGGCTGTGCCTATATGTACCAGGGTAATCTTAATTGCCCCACTGACAATCGTGTAAGACCCTCTCACAGCGATTAAATACAGTTATGAAATCCCCATTTTTGTTGACAGCTTCACATGTAAATCATGATGTGTGTGCTTTGTTTTGCATTAAATAACAAGAGTCGGCGTCAAGTCTAATAAATAGTCTTTTTTTAAAAAAAGCCTCTTTCAATAAAAAAAATTAATTATAAAAAAAAAAAGCCTACCGGGATTTCTAAATCGGAAAGCAAGTGCAAGTGACTAACCACACCGATTAGTTTACCTGATAAAAAACAGCAGTATGTAGTTGTTGCCTACTCTCAATTAAAAAGAAACCATTTCAGAGAGGAAAATAATTTTTTCCTATGCAATCATGGGCCCTTTGCATTTCTGTGGACTCCAGCCTAAGAGACAGATGCATGGAATACCTTATATGTCACTTTTCAAACCACAGTCCTCCCAGTGACTCCTCGAACTTTGCTCTGGTGTCTGCAGTAGTTCCTGCTGATTGCCTTCACTGTTCATTCTATAAGGCCAGGAGAGTTTGCTCTTGCTGGTGAGGGAAAGGCAGCAAGGTCAATGTTATCCTCATTCCCAACCATGATTCACCTTTAGGACAGAATTGGAAAGCACTTAAGTATCTGAGCAGCAGAGGAAAGAGAATGACAAACTCTCCAGGGACTTTCAGTCCTGAGCATGCGGTGGCAGAAGGAACTCGTGCAGCTTCACGGGAGCCTTGGCCACCACTTCATTTCATAGAGGAAATGACTGGAGACCACGGGTCACAAAACAATTCTCTGCTGAGACTAAGTTGTTTTCATGGTCTGCCTGCAGTACTTCCTACCCTACTGTGTTGTGCCCACCAACCAGAGTACGAATGCCTGCTCAGTGAGTGCTTAGAACTGCTTTTTATGAAAACCAGAGTACGAATGCCTGCTCAGTGAGTGCTTAGAACTGCTTTTTATGAAAACGAAGTGCCAGGATTTTTAAGAACTGAATTTCAAGGTTTTTTTTGCTGCATCTCCCACGATTTTTAAACATTTTTTTCTACAATTTTAAGGAGACATCTGATGCCATGTCAGAGACCAGGAGAGCTAAAGGACATTATTTCTGGTGTACGTACGGACTAGCATTCTTTATCTCACTGATTTCTATGCAGCCAGTTCAATGCCTAACATCCTTTACTTACAAAACTCTCAAACACTGAAAGTCAACCACTCAGTCCCTCGTTCTGCAATTTTATTTTCATTCCATACAGATTTTAATCTGGATGTGATTCGCATTTTTGAAGATGTGACTTCCATTATAAATACCCCACAATAAAATATCTCTTATAAGTACATAAGATCATAAAATGTGTTAAATTATAATTTAAATAATTTCTTGGGATCAAAATGTTAACTTTTCTTTAGGGTTGTTATAATTACAAAGCTGATGAAAAATACAAATAAATCTTAAGATTAAAAATGAGGAGAAAAGGAGGGGATGGGAGGGAAGGGAGGAAAGACAAGGCAGCTTTTACACGGATGTGTGGCAGGAATAAGCTACACTTCCATTAGTAACAGGCTGCTTGAGTTAATAAGGATGAGATTTCCATGTGTATGCATGGTCTCTTGTAAAACCAGAGCCATCAGCTGCTACCTTTTAGGGAGCAAAGCCAGCATACAGAAGTTTTATCTGGGAGTACAACTACTCCCATCTTGTTGAACCAACCACCCATGACAAGTGTCATCTTTGCTATAAGATGGATATAATGAAATGTTGAAAATTAAATACAAAACACCCCAGAGAGCCACTACATGCTGTGCTTTCCTGACCATCCCCCAGCACTTGATCCACGTGGGAGACCCTGAGTATGTTTGAAAGACTAACATTTATGTCATGTGGTCCCTACATTATGTAATGAGACACCTACAATCCTAGCTCGTAGAAGGTAAAAACAAAAGGATTTTGAGCTGGAAGCCATTCTGGGCTATACAAACAGACTCTGTCTCAAAAAAAAAAAGCCTTAATTTGTTATCAATGTAAATTTTTTTCTGTGGTACAGGATACTGATTGGAGTTTGATTTTTAAGTGTTAGAGTATTTCAGTTTGTTCATTCGTTTTTAATGCCCTCTGATAAAATTTTCTTCAGGAGCAAATTAAGATTAAAAAGTTACATATTTTATTGTCAAAATATAATTATAAAGTATAAATGCAGAAAAAGGTTTACAATGGTGCAATCCTATCCTTCAGTCAACAGTTCTGAATAAAGTCTACCCTATACACACTAGCGGAGAAAGTCTCAGGACTGGAACCCACTGAAGACAACCTACTTTGTCATCCACTGAATAAAGTCTATCCTATACACACTAGTGGAGAAAGACTCAGGACTGGGATCCACTGAAGACAACCTACTTTGTCATCCACTGAATAAAGTCTATCCTATACACACTAGTGGAGAAAGGTCTCAGGACTGGAACCCACTGAAGACAACCTACTTTGTCATCCACTGAATAAAGTCTATCCTATACACACTAGCGGAGAAAGTCTCAGGACTGGGATCCACTGAAGACAACCTACTTTGTCATCCACTGAATAAAGTCTATCCTATACACACTAGCGGAGAAAGTCTCAGGACTGGGATCCACTGAAGACAACCTACTTTGTCATCCACTGAATTTTGAGATCCCGCAATGCTTCAGTGAACTCTTCTTTCAGATCTTTCTCCTTCTCTGAGTCCTTTTCTTTGTCTTTGCTGCCATTCTTCGTCTTTGTTGGTGGCGGT
Source organism: Microtus obscurus (assembly GCA_963919715.1). NCBI lineage: Eukaryota > Metazoa > Chordata > Mammalia > Rodentia > Cricetidae > Microtus > Microtus obscurus. The sequence goes on from CAWTZC010000381.1 coordinate 4,064,268, forward strand.
ATCAGATAGTAGTGCACAGGGATCACATCCTCGGGAGATGAGAGAAGCCTTAGGTTCACACGCTTCACTTCACACACTAAAATCATTGTCAGTAGCTGAGAAACTGTGACAGGGGTTGTGCCTGAGTTGTATGACACTGTATTCCAGATCTGAAAGGTCCAAAACCATCAAAAATACCAATCCACAATTACACCGTGGACACACAGGAAATAAATAATCTCAAACCAGCAAAACCAAAAGAAGGAAAGCCTCCCATCACCAACAAAATAGCAATAATCAACAATCACTGGTTACGAATATCTCTCAATATCAATGGAGTCAATTTATCCAATAAAAAGACACAGGCTAATAGAATGGATATGAAAGCAAGATCCATCCTTCTGTATACAAGAAACACACCTCAACATTAAAGATAGACATTACCTCAGAGTAACTGGTTAGAAAAAGGTTTTCCAAACAAATGGCCCAAAAACACAAGCTGGTTTAGCCATTCTAACAGCTAACAAAATAGACTTCAAACAGAAGTAATCAAAAGAAACAGGGAAGGGCATGTCATATTCACCAAAGGAAAGATGATCTTTCAATTCTTAGTATCTATGCACGAAAGGCAAGAGCACCCACATTAGTAAAGGAAACACCACCAGAGTTTAAATTACACATCAGCCTCTACACATTGATGGGGGGAGACTTCAGCACCCCACTCTGACCAATGGACAGGTCACCCAAACAAAAAGTAAACTGAGACACACTGGAGCTAAGAGATCTATCTTATGAGCCAAATGGACCTAACGGAACATTTCATCCAAACACCAAAGAATGCACTTTCTTCTCAGAACCTCATAGAACCTTCTCCAGAACTGACCACCAACTTTGTCACAAAGCGAGTCTCCACAGATTCGGGAAAACTAAAAGAACTCCTGCATTCTCTCAGACCAGCACAGACTGAAAGTGAATCTTAACATCAAGAGCAACAACAGAAAGCCTACAAACTCATGGAAACGCAACAACTCTCTATTAAATCACTGTTTGGTCAAGGCAGAAACAAAGGAAGAAACTGAAGCCTTTCCCGAAGTCAATGAAAATAGTGCAGAACATGCCCAAATGTAGGGACACGGAAGCAGTGCGAAGGGGAAAGTTCATAGCGCTAATTGCTTGCATAAAGAAACTGGAGAGATCTCACACTAGTGACTTAACAGCTCACCCGATAGCTTTAGCACAAAAGAAGCAGGTACACCTAAGAGGAGTGGGTGTCCGGAAATAATCAAACCGAGGGCTGAAATCAATGAACTAGAAACACGGAGAATAATACAAAGAATCAACGAAACAGAGTTGGCTCTTTGAGAACATCGACAAGCTAGACAAACCCTTCTCCAAACTCACCAACAGACAGAAAGCCAATATCCAGAGTAACGAAACCAGAAATTGCTGGTGGCCATGTCAGAGCAGCAGCAGGTGGCGGCGGACTTCAGGGGATCAGCCCACCACCAGGAAGCAAAGCTCTTCTGAGAGAGAGGTGATGTCAGATAGGGAGAGCTTCGGCTCTGGGATCTCTTGCTACTCTTACGTCTTTGTATGTTTCCTGCTGCCCTTTTTCTCTGCTATCAGGCATAATGTGAATGAGCAGAGGGAGACAGCCACCGCCTTTCCTGTGGTGGGATTATCTCGTGGAAACACCATTCTACTGGGCATTCCTACCTGTGGATTAGTATGCAGACGGCTTCCTCTTAAGCTGTACTGTCTACCTGAAGCATTGATTTTATATAATAATAGTGTTAGTTGAAATATGAGAGTCTTTAATAAACACAATGAGGAATTGTGATAGAGGTTAGTTTAGTGGAAAAGTTATATCGCTAAAAGTGAGATACGGTGTTGCCCCCACCCCTGATAAAGCAGGGGCTGCAGAGGATATAAAATAAGAACAATGAATAACCATACAGCTTGTTTCCCTTGAGGAGCCACATGGATTTTAGCTTAGGTTAGCGATTAAGAAAAACAGTTGTGTCCCAGAAGCTAAGTTCGCTGAAGTTCTTTTAATCTTACCTTTTAGAGATGTGTTCGCAGGTCTTGGGGGTGCATCACAGCCAAAGCAAAGCTTTAAACACGATTTAGGGTTAGGTTAAGATGTTTCTGCTGATAGCCTGGAGGTGGAAAACCTGGGGAAAGAGTCTAAATTTAGTAAGACACATCTGAGTGAGGACGTGGTCAGGTCAGGGAACAAGAACAAAGCAGCCCAGTTCTTATGAGCTGGTGGGCCTTTCTTGCAGGTATGGGTTGGCGATCAAACATGACCATAAATTCCTTTTACCCCTTTCTGCCCTCAGTTTCCTGTTGTTGAGTGGGTGTGCACCCTGAGGGGTTAAGGTAGTGAGGACCGATGGTTGTTTTTTCATATACAAAAGTTTAGGTTTGTGGTTCTTTTAAATTCCTTTTAAGACTACCTTTTGAGATAAGTGATAAAAATAATCCTTTCTTTGTAACCGAAAAATGCAACCTGCCAGTAAAAGACCAGGCTGAGAAAAAAAAAAAATCTTGCTTGATTACACTCTGCTACTCTGTAACAAGTTGCTTGGATATAAATGTATGTGGGTTTGGGGATAATTTGTTTTTTCATCTATAATATGTAGGATGTTTAATCATGTAAGGGAAAGGAGAAACATGCTTTTTGCATGATTCATTGTAATCATTCAATTGAAAAACAGAACGTAACCTCATAATTTTTATACTGCTTGAAGATTTTTCTGTGATATACACTCTGTAAGGGGAAAAGTTAGTTAGAAGGAAGACGTCAAGACAGAAGGGAAACATCAGAAGAATAGAGTAGAACAACAGAAAGAATAATAAAATAAAGACCTAAGCGTTGGCCCTCAGAAAAGTCCTCGTGTGTCCGCTTGTCTGTCCAGCAGTTGGCTTACTCTGCACCCCCTCTTCAGTTTCTCTGACCTGCTGGAGGCTTGCCATTCATCAGGACTCTAGGTGAGATCCTGACATGTTGGAGGGGTGTGTGTGTGTGTGTGTGTGTGTGTGTGTGTGTGTTTCTCCTTTTTGCCTGCCCAAGAGAGTTAAGTTTAACCCCTCTCAATGGCCCCAGAGATAGAAAAGCAGAGTTCGGTGACAGCCCACTGCCTCCACTGGCTCCCTGTCAAACCTGCTGGAGCCTGGGCCTCAAGGCAGCAAGAGGAAATGAAAAGGGGGCTTAGCCACAGAGACCCAGGGAATCCAGAGAAGCAGAAACACTAACTAGGTCATACTTTAAAAGCCTGTACTCCAAGAATTTGAAACATCTAAAAGAAATAGTTAAGTTTCTTGATAGATACGACTTACCAAAGTTAAACCAAAATCAGATTAACAATTTAAGTAACAATTAGGGGCTGGTTAAGAGCACTGGCTGCTCTTTCAGAGCTCCTGAGTTCAATTCCTAGCAATCACCTGGTGGTTCGCGGACATCTGGCGCCCTCTTCTGGCCTGCAGATGTACATGCAGTTTAATACTGTAAACAAAATAAATCTTTAAAAAATGTAGGATGATCTCCCATATTGCTAAAAAAAAAAAAAAAAAAAAAATAGACCTGCAACCCTTTAAGGAAACCCTTCTATTTAAGGAAATAGAAGCAGTCATTAAAAGTTTCCCAACCTAAAACAAGCCTAGGGCCAGACGATTTTAGTGCAGAATTCTACTAGACTTTCAAAGAAGACCTAATTCCAAAACTCCTCCAGTTTTTCCCTCAAAATACAAACAGAAGGAACATTGTTAAATTCATCTTATGAGGCAACAGCCACCCTGATACACAAACCACACAAATAATTCAACAAAAATAGAGACTTACAGACCACTTTCCTTCATGAACATAGATGCAAAAATACTCAATAAAACACCCACAAACTGAATCCAAGAACACATCCAAGACCTCATTCATCGTGATCAAGTAGGTTTCACCCTACAGATACAGGGTTGGTTCTACATACAAATTCTGACAATGTAATCCACCATATAAACAAACTGAATGAAAAAAACCACATGGTCATCTCATTAGATGCTGAAAAAACCTTTGCCAAAATCCAACACCCTTTCATGATAAAGGCCCTGGAGAGATCAGGGATACAAGGAACATATCTAAACATAATAAAGACAATTCACAGCAAGCCAAGAGCCAAATTAAAAGGAGAAAAACTCAAAGCAATTCCACTAAAATCAGGAACAAGACAAGGATGTCCACTCCTCTCTATATGCATTCAAAATAATATATATATACACATATAAAAATATTGTACATAATACATATACTACATATATGTATATAAAATAGTATATTTCTAGCTAGACCAATAAGACATCAAAAGGACATCAAGGGGATGCAAATTGGAAAGGAAGAGCTAATTGCAGATGATATGATAGTATAAAGAAGTGACCCAAAAATTTTACCTGGGAATTCCGACAGCTGATAAGCACCTTCAGTAATGTGACTGGATACAAGATTAAATAAATATATATAGAGAGAGGGATTATATATATATATATATATATATATATATATATATATATATATATATATTCCAAACAGACTGAGAAAGAAATCAGAGAAACAACATCCTTCACAATAGCCATAATAATATAAAATATCTGGGTGTAACTCTAACCGAGCAAGTAAAAGACTTATATGTCAAAAACTTCAAGTCCTTGAAGAAAGAAACTGAAGAAATCAGAAGATGGAAAGATCTCCCATGCTTATAGGTTGGTGGGATTAACAGTAAAAATAGCCACCCCACTCAAAGCAATCTACAGACTTAATGCCATCCCCATCAAATTTCCAATCCTCTCTCTCTCTCTCTCTCTCTCTCTCTCTCTCTCTCTCTCTCTTCCTCTATCTCTCTCTGTTTTTCAAGACAAGGTCTCTCTGTGTAGCTCTGGCTGTTCTAGAACTCACGCTGTAGACCAGGCTAGCCTTGAACTCATGGAGATCCACCTGCCTCCTGAGTGCTGGGATTAAAGGTGTGTACCACCACCGCGCAGCTCCAACACAATTCTTTACAGACCTTGACAGGAAAATACTGAACTTCATATTGAAAAACAAACAAACAAACAAAAAACCCAGGATAGCCAAAACAATCTTGTACAATCAAGGAACTTCCAGAGGCATCACGATCAGCCCTGACATCAAACTGTATCATAGAGAGCTACAGTACTGAAAACAGTGTGCTATTGGCATAGAGACAGACAGCTGGACCAACGGAATCGAATCAAAGACCCAGACATAAATCCACACACCTACGGACACCTGATTTTTGACAAAGAAGTCAAAATTATACAATGGAATAAAGAAAGTATCTTCAACAAATTGTGCTGGCTTACCTGGATGTCGACATGTAAAAGAATGCATATAGATCCATATCAATCCTCATGCACAGAACTCAAGTTCAAGTGAATCAAAGATTCACAGTTAAAGTGTAACAAAATTGACTTTGAATTGTACCCATATACCAAAATCCATGCCAATGCAAATATCTGAGACTTTTTATCCTGTAGTCCTATATTCCCCTAAATATAACAAACGCCCATGACCCACAAAATAACCAAAGACCACCCACAGCCTCTTTTTTCTTGGGAATGTGGTCATTGCATTCTGTAGACTGCTTCCTGCTGACTGTGGGTGAAGCCATCTTTAGGGTCCCAGGGAGAAAATGAGAGACAATGGCCAAGTCCTGGGGAGCCCCGTTACAACCTTTGTTAACAGAGATCACCTTTCAAGATTCAGGAGGTTTCCCCTGGTCAAATCCGATCCAAGTAAACCTGGAGGGAACCCACGGCCTCTTCTTTCCTGTGAGGACAAAAGCAAAACCTCTCCTCCACAGCATTTGTGATTTCCATTTGACAAATGCACTTTTTGACTTTTTAAAAGTTAAGACATTCTTACAGTATATAAACTGGACAGTTTCTACAGCCCCTCTCTCAATTCTAGGTCTCCTAGCAGCTGCCTTTGCTTTTCAGCAATCAAAAAATTCAGAGTCAACCTGATCTCATACAGGATCCAGACTCCGTGTTTCCCATCTCTAAGTGGCTTTTTTCCTTTATATTACTTTTACTGTCTCTTTAAAGACTTTATTATGTTTAATCTATTCCTTTTTATGACTGCCTATACCCATTTTATTTCTTTCTTAAGCTTACGCACATTGTAAAAGTCAATGGAACCTGTGAAGAGGTTTTTTTTTTTTCATCTAGACCTCTGCACCAGCAAAGTTTAGACTGCTAACCTACACCTGATTCTCCATGTGCTTTATAGGATGGTTCCACCCTCTCTTGAGTTGGTCATGAAAGCCAAGCCTAAAACTTGCGCCCTGGTTGGAGCTTCATCCTGTCAAGAACTGCACTTAGCGATGCATGTGCGTTGACAGGCATTTTACTTCATCTTTTGTGCCTGTTTAACGTGATCAAGGACTTGCTAGCATGCAAAAACTCTTTAAAAAGCTCTATACTCCCCCAATCACCAGTTTTTTTAGTTTTCACTCCAAAGACATTTCATCTATAATGGCTCTGTCCTTCTCTAAATCCAAGCATGTTGTTAAAATAAAAATCCAGAGTTTCTGTCTCATGTCATGAGCCATGGTATTGGACAGAAATAAGAAAGAATTTAGGAAAAATTTTGCTTTTCTTCATATCTATTTTTGTCTCTAGCGTGCCTTTCATTGAATATATGTCTGTATAAATAATGTTTAAAGTTTTCCACAATGAACAATGAATTTTCCTGCAGTAACCTTTGAAGTTTCCAGGAATAAGATGGGGCCCCACAACAACTCCACCTGGTTGATATGACATCATGTTGCTGATAGCGCTACTTTAAGACCTGTTTTAGGTACCAGCTGCTCAAGATGGTTCTAGCATGGTTAGCAGAAATGGTACACTTTTTTTTTACAACGTTCTGGCCAGAACTCCAAACAGGAACCTCAGAAAAATCCTACCTAATATTCAGAGACTATCTGCAATTTTACCAGACAGTAATCTTGAAACTTAGCCATCATTTTACTTTCACAGGATCCCATAGAAAGAACATCACCCCCATGACAGCTGGAATTCTAGAAGACTGTGTCCTCTCGGCCAACAAAGTTTGTCCTCAGGGTTAGGGGCATCAATTAGGGGTTGATTATAATTGGTATAGAATTGGGGGTCCAAGAGGAAATGTGTAGGCTAAGGGATTTCTTTGGAAAAAAAAGGGAAATTGGATGGGATAATAGATTAGTGTGAGCTTATTCACACTAATAATAATAGTGAGTAATGGAGTGAGTACTTGTGAGCTATTATTTATAGGCAATTTACATTAGTATAGATTCTTGTATATTGATACAAATTTAAATTATATTGAATATATTTCTATATCCATATATAATATTTGTATATGCAGGCAAAGTTATTTTGTCGTATTGTATGCATGCATGCTTCTACCTCTGCTTAAGACATTTTGTATATGATGCAATTTTAGGATATATCTATCATATTGCAATATACATTTCTACCTCTGATCAAGATACTTCATTGTTTACATTTTGAGTTCATTGTTCTCATTTGTTGCACAGTTGTTTAAAGATTGTTTAATATTCTAATATGAAGTCTTAATCTTTAAGTTATATAGGTTCTAAGAATTATAGGTCAATAGTCATTCATGCTTGTCATAATTATAGTTAGACTAATCAAGCTCTTTAGATACATAGTGATTGTATTCTGCATAGATAGGTAATCTTCAACCACTTCAAAGAGCTGTAGAAATAACTCAGGGTTCTGTTGCCTTGAGACACAATTGCTTCTGGCAGCACCGATCTATTCCTGAGAGAATTTTGAGCACCACTTGGAGCTTGTTTTCTTCTTGGCAAAACTGGCTTTTGGGCAAGGAACTGCCCGTGCCTCAACCACTGACAAAATACATGGTGTTCAGACAGGACAAGCAGGGTAGAAGAAAAAAGGCTGTCAAATCTTGCCGAGACAGGTTAAGATGGTTTTGAAAAATTTCCTGCCTCTGAAATTAGTCTGTCCATTACTCTAGGTCTTAGTCAAAGTTGGTTGCTCCAATGTTGCAAATGAGACTTTGGGTGATTGCCCAGGAAGCCAGTTGTCTCTGTCATTTGTTGCACATATTGGAAGTTGCTTGATTGCACTTCCTGTTTACTCAAGTAATATTATTTCCCTTCTTGGGTCTTGGATGTGGTTGAAGACTAGATAGTTGTAGTTACTTTCCTGTCATGATTTGACCAAGTTATTTATAATACAAGATTTAGACTCCTTAGGATAGGATAATTATTGAAACATTTATTACATGTTTCTTGCTTGATATTGTTTATGCCTGTTGTAATTCTAATTTTTATACTTGATATTCATTCTTATTGTATATAATTTTGTATTATGCTTAGAACTCTCTTATTTAAACAAAAGGGGGAGGTGCTGTAGGAAATCCTTTGGCCAGTAGCCTTTAAGTTACAGCCCACTTGGGCATGGCCTCTTATACTATAAATGCCGATATAAAGCGTGCGCCCACTCTCTCTTCCAGCTGCTGGATTAGGCTGCTGTTTTCCTGTTCCAGCAGAGGACTGTGATCTGTGAGTCCACCCTAAATAAATAACCCTTTAGTGTACTCAGTTCTGAGCTGGTGTGGGATTTCTTTTTAGTGTCTGTCTCCAGGGATGGTCATGCCTGCAGAAGTTCCGTTACTGTACAGAATTCTTTAGGCTATCCATGGTAGCAAACGGTTCTCAGAAGTAACTTCAGCTTGTCCTCCAGGCCAGTTACAATGCTCTTTAGTACCCATTCTTTGTTAAGCCCGCCAAGCAATGACAGCTCCATTCTTCTGAAGGCCAGAAAAACAGGAGCTGATTTGGATGACAATCAATGAACAGTCTCCTCCAGTAACTAATACATAAATCAACCCATGAAAGCCTCTGAAATCATGTGAGCCCCTAAAACTAGAGTTCTATGTGCCCTCAACCTCAATAAAAGATAAAGCCTAACTCATATGGGTCTCCTTTCAAACAATCAATTCAGTTTTGCCACTATATATCAGATATTGAGTGCTGGACTCTCTAGCCCTTGGCAGTTTTATAGTCACTAGTCTTTGCTTTATCATAATTGCTTACTTATATTGGGTTTTGATAGTATGAACATAAAATGCTATTACTTTGGGATCAGGTCAGATATTATGCCAATCCTTTATAAATATTAAGTCTAAATTATCCAATCCCACTATTTAATATCTGAAATAACAAATATAAAGTTCAATTTGCTCCTTACTAGTATAAGGAGCAGAGCAGACTCCTATATTCATAAGCAGCCAAAGAAACTATAAATATAGTCTTTGATATGTATGGCTTATAAGTTTTATTAAAGATATACTTCTATGATCACCCAGAAGTATATATGTTTAGACGGTTCAGAAGAGTGTCTACTGTTTTATGAATAATTTCCTTTCCAGAGAGTATCCTTGACTGGTCCAAGAGTAGGGGTGTTCACAATTAATTGATCACAATCGGTCACAGCGACCATCCTATAGAATGTGTCTAGAACCTCTCATGGACATAAAGCATCATACTATTTAGCGGTCATTTCACTTAACACTTTACTAAATTCTTTCTGAAAAACGGCAAATATCGTATGACATCATCTACTATCATAAAACAAACTAATTTAAATTTATTGTGTGGAAGGTAGGAAAAAGGACAAAAAGATGGAGTGTTTCTTCAGTAATATAAGAGTTCATAAAAGATAAAGTTCAAAATCTTGAGCGCACAACATGTTCTTACAGTGTAGAAAGAGGCCAGCCCCTCTTGCTGGCCAGCAGAATCATGGAGGCATGACTGCTCACAGGAGGCTCCTCCGTCAAGGGCAGTTCTTCCTCTCTGTGTCAGAATGATACTTCTTAGGCACGATGCCGAGGTTTTGTTTAGTCTCCCATCGATGGAGAACAGATTGGCTGGAAGCGACCTCACGCCTCAGGTCGTGACTCTGTAGGGAAAAAAGATACACCCAACTCTCGTCTGCTGAGAACCAATCGTGTTCAAAGCCTGCTGCCCTCCACAGTGCATTCTGTGTTTAGATGGGCAGTTTTCATCTAGATGGTTTGGGAAAGGGGGAACTTCTACCAAAACTTAGTCCACTGACTTCCGAACAGTAGTTCACATAGCCTATAGTAAGGAGTGACAAGACGATTAAGAAGGCTTCTGTAGTCAGAAATGGAGAAGGAAGAACTCAAGCTCTTTCGCAACAACCACGTCCACCTCACCTCTTCCCGGGGAAGCCTCTGCAGCCGGTTTTTGGTCAGCTCAAGTTGTAGGCCATCGAACCTGCATTTAAACCAGCGGTGAGCTTCTTCCAGATTAGCTGTTATCTGAACATAGAAACAGCCACAAGTTCTTGTGTGTACACAGCTGGGAAGTGTATAGCTAGCAGGCAGGAGACTCAGACGCTCACGTGGGATCCCTGCACTGGACTGAGCAATCAGTAAGCTGAGGGAACACTCTCTGCGCTCTAGGATCCGCGCAGGCTCCTGCTTCCCATGCATTTTGTCGGTGCTCCCTGCAGAGCCTACTCTTAGGAAGCACTGACCGGGTACGTCTGTCAAATGCATGCTCCTGAACACTTTCTGACAAGAGCGAGGCCATCTTGTGAGATAAGAGCACTGGACTCCTTTGCTATAATGTCATTTGACTTCCACAAGCACAAAAATATTTTCTGGTCTGTTGGAACAACCTGGTAACAGCAACAACTTCATTCCAAACCCGGCCCAACCAACCCTTCCTCCAAGTGTTTTTTTTTTCCCTGAAGTATGGAGAAAGGGAAATAAATTACACCTCCTATTGCATGGCAAATGAGCAGGGACTGACATTAAAACTTACTGAAAAATCTCTTAGAATAAGACAGTAGTGGGTTTAGCTGAATTATTTTGTAAACACAGTAATGAATTGTTCATAGAAAGTAAACACAGGCTGAGGAGCCCTTTGCTCAGTGGGTAAGGTGCTTGCTGTGTAAGAATGGGGACCTCAGTTTGATTCCCAGAACCCACATTAGAGGAGAGTCTGGGTGCCGGGCCATGTACTTGTGTTCCCAGAGCCAGGGAGGAGGAGACAAGCAGATCCCTGGGACTCGCTGGGTAGCCGGCCTAGTCCAGCTGCTGAGTTCCAGTCCAATAACAGACCCTGCCCCCCCCCCCAAAAAAAAGAGTGGATGGGACCCTAGGACGCCAGGGTTGTCCTCTGGCCTCCACATGCATGCTTACACTCAGACACATGCACCTCATACAGGAACATCACTCAAAAATGAGAGGAAACGGAGCTTGGCTGAGGGCACGCAGACTCAGGCTGTCCAGAGTCCTTTTCTTCCTAACACACTAGCTGGCGGTTACACTGCCATCCAGGAACAAACGATAACGGACAGTTATGTCCTTGTGACACCTAGACTGTCCTTTGCATGCCATTGTAGCCCCCACTGACGGTCCCACCTGGGGAGGAGCAGTGGGTGAATGCCGCGGGGTAGCCAACCACTTTGTGATTGGATCTGAGGCCTGCTCTACAGAAAGACAACTCATGTAGGGTACATTGTAAAGCTAGCCGAGAATCTGTGGTCAGGGGACCCACAGGGTACCGAGCAGTATGCAGCAGATCCTCACCTTGCTGCCCTTGCCTTACGTTTAGTTTCACTGATATTCTAGTATTCGTTATCAGGACACAGAGTCTTCACAATAAAGATACCACTTAGTAACCTGTTGGCCCTGCCTGCTGCCTCCCGGCTACCGTGCAGACAGCAGGCCCACAGCACTCTAGGCTCCAGGGTTGCCGACAGAAGGCTCCCAAGCACTCCAGGCTCCAGGCTTCTGATTTCTGTAAGGGCGAGAGTCCGGCTCACCTGTTCAGACTCCACGCTGGCTTCTTTGAGTTTGTTCTCTGTGGCTTCTTTACATTTCTTCAGGTGTCTGATAGTTTCCTCCAATTCCTGAAAATGTGAGCGATTTTAAAAGCTTCCAGCGTGCCATATAGACCCAAAATGCTTCACGTTTATAATACGGCAATTAGATCATAAAAATAAGACCAGACTCTTTTGAACTTCCTTTCTTATTTTGATGCGGCTTAATCTATAGTCTACCCAAAGAGTTTGATTTTGCTGTATGGATTCTGCCGAGAGAAATTAGTTAATGACCCTGTTTCAGAATTAAGAGACCCTTTCACAGCTACTGGAAGATGGGAACCCAACCATGTCTTAAAGCTGGGTTTTGTTGTTACGGTTTCTGTTAGGAATAGCTAAGACTCAACAGCAAGCACACTCGTTTTGCAGAGAAGAATCAAAATCTGTAAAGTCCCTAGAGGGTTAGGGAGTCAGCTGCAAAGGCCTAGTGGCTGTATTCTGTTTATACGGGCTCCAGCTCTTCTGTAAAAGTAAACTGAAAATGAAGATTATCTTCCATATTCCCAGCTACTGTGGCTTCAACATGCGATGACCTTCAAAAGGCCTTGCCCTGAATGCTGACTCTTTTACTTAACTTTGGTGGCTTTACTTTGGAAGGTGGCAGAAACTTAGGAAGTGGGGGCTGGCTGGTTCCTGGGGTATTTGAAGTCCCAGTCCCTTCTTCTGTTTCCTGCTCACCATGAGGCGGGCAGTCTCCTTCTGTACACGCTCCTGTTCGCATGATGTCCTGCCTCACCTGGGGTCCAGGAACAACTGAGCCAGGGGCTGCAGACTACAATCTATGAAACTGTGGCCTAGCACGAATCCTCCTCTGTGCTGTTCCTGTCACTAGAATGAAGGAAGTGACTAGTGTAGGTCTGTTGACCTGTGTCTACTGTTGTCCTGCTGCCAAGAGACACCATGACCACAGCTCTAATAAAGGAAATAGTTCATTGGTGCCGGGCTACTGTCTCAGACGGTCCATTGTCATCATGGCGGGGAAACATGGCCACAAGCCAGCAGGCACGTGCTGGGGAAGGAGCTGAGAGTCTGACATCACGATCCAAAGGTTGTATGGCTGCAGCGTGAACTGGCTGGAGCCTCAGCGCCCACCCCACAGGGATGCACTTCCTCCTGCAAGGCCCCACCTACCCCAGCGAGGCCACACCTCCTAACAGTGCATGTTCCTATGAGCCCAGTATTCAAACACATGATCCTCTGGGAGCCATACCCATTCAGACCACCACGACATCTAAACTTTTTTTTTATAGAAAGTCTAGGAAAATCCAAGTGCCACTTCACTGGATTGAGGCGCATATACTTGCTAATAACTGTAGAGAGGAATCTGAAGAATTCTCTACCTCACACCGATGCTCTAGCTCCTGCCTCAGTTTCCGCTCGGCCACTAGTCTGAGCTCCTGCTGCTTATTCCGGGCTGAGGTTTCGTACTGGCTTTTGGCCAACAGCTCCATCTCCTTCTGCAGGGCGTTCATTTCGGAGAGAAATCTCTGGATACTCAGTGACTATCAGGGGCAGGAAGGGTCACACGGTGAAAGCCAGTTAGACTCTTACCTCAACACTGAACGGAGGTTTGGGGAATCGTAGCTTACCTGTTCGTAGTTCTTTTTCTGATACTGATCCTTAATTACCTCCATTTGCCTCAATTCTGTTTCTATTTGCTGAAAGTAAATGATCAAATAACATAAAAAAAAAATAGTGGCCAGGAGGCTAGCTTTAGCTTTTAGGCTGACTGAGTTCTAAGTTTCTGTTTCTGCTGGGTTCTATTTCCTACCTACCCACTGACCCCACGAGAGTCAAGACAGGCAGTCAAGACATGAGGACCGCCCGCCTTGGGAAAGATGGGTGGGGAGAAAGACATGCCACAGAAGCACCACGAGACCCACATTTACACAGCGGCGTCTCCCCCAAAGCAGAGAGAGATGGTCCCACAGAAGTCGCCTGCCCACCTCCCGGAGAACAACATCCCAGATCCCACAGCCTCCCAGCCCACTGAGGTAGCGAGGAGACGCCTGGGGCCTCATACAACCTTCATCCTCTCTATATTCTGTGCGTTGTTTGCCTTGGCCGACAAGTGCAGTTTGATCTGGGCCTTCTGATTCTTCAGTTTCTCCTTGTTACTGGCCACCACTTTCTCCAGCTCTGTGAGCTTCTGCCGTAGCTCCCGGTTTGTGCGGGACACTTCCACTGACCTGAAGTTGGCTTCGTCAAGAGCTTTCTTCACCTGTGAAGACAAAAGAACAAAAGAGCAGGAACTTCTCTTACATACTGGTCAGCCGGAGAGGCTGCATTGTGTTCCTACATTTACACAGGAGCCTGAGGGCTGGGGAGACAGTCAGCAGGTAAGAGCAATGGGCCTCTTGTAGAGGCCCTGGATGCGGTTCTCAGCACCCACATGGTGGCTCACAGTCATCTGTAACTCCCGTTCCAGGGCATCTGATGCCTTCTTCTGACCTCTGAAGGTACCAGGCGTGTACACGGAATACAGACCTACATGTAGGCAAAAGACTTATACATATTAAAATCTAACTAAGAACATGCTAGAATGCACGATGTCTGATTACTAGATTTATGGAGTAACAAGCCGAGTGATTTTCATCATTTTCACATTGGAGAGTAAACCACTCTTTAGACTGGAGTACGTGAAGATGCAGTCATGAGCTGCACTTGCTGAGCAAGGCTGCAGAGAGACACAAGTTACCATCTCAGGCTCATCACCCGCGAGTTGTGGGTCTGTGTATTAACGTCCTCAAGCCTCGGGTTCATCAGCTGAAAAAGGAGCGAACAGCCTACTTCAGGGGATACAGCAGAGTTAAGTAAAGCAAGAAAGAAAACAGAACCCAGTTGTTCTAGAATATTACTTTAAGATATGTGACATTTGCTTATGCCGTGGAACATTTGTTTAATGATGCAAAGATGTGTTGCATTTGGTTAACTCTGTGAAGCTGTGTTACTTTGCCTGCCTAAAACACCTACTTGGCCTAATAAAGAGCTCATAAGAAGGCAGGAGAAAGAAAGAGGCGGGGCTGGCAGGCAGGGAGAATAAAAAGGAGGAGAAATCCCTGAGAAGAAGATGGAGGTACAAGCAAAGGAGGACGACAACACCAGGGACCAGCCATCCAGCTACAGGGCGAGCCATGGAGTAAGTAGTAAAGAGAGATATACAGGAGGAGAGACAGGTAAAAGCCCAGAGGCAAAAGATAGACAGGTTAATTTAAGTTAAGAAAAGCTGGCAAGAAACAAGCCAAGCTAAGGCCGGGCATTCATAAGTAAGAATAGGCTCCCGTGTGTTTATTTGGGAGTTAAGGGGCGGACGCCCCCAAGAGCAAAGAGTAAGAGCCAAGAGAATAAAAAACAACTTTACACGGTGGGTGGCCGTTCCCGAGGCATGCTGCCGTGGTCGGGGTTCGGGAGCCCCCTCTCCGGCGCCCGTGGGAAGAAAAAAAAAAGAGAGAGAGAATAAAAAACAACCAGCGCCGGGCGGTGGTGGCGCGCGCCTTTAATCCCAGCACTCGGGAGGCAGAGGCAGGCGGATCTCTGTGAGTTCGAGACCAGCCTGGTCTACAGAGCTAGTTCCAGGACAGGCTCCAAAGCCACAGAGAAACCCTGTCTCGAAAAACCAAAAAAAAAACAACCAGCAACACCCGGTGCACATCACTGCTCAGTGATGACTACCGCCATCTTGTGGCTCCTGGCTGAAGAAACGACAGTAAATTAGAGCAGTCGCACACACTTGGCAGGTGTTCACTGCTACTGCAAGCATTTGGTGGCCTTGCTTCTCCTTCCGAAAGAACTTTAATAATTTGTCTCCTGGAAAAGTAATATCATGATGACTGATCCTACGCTGGTTCTCATAATGTTTAAATTCCCACCACTGGAGTTTTAAAGCGGTGGCTGATGGGAAATGAGCAGAGGGCCGGCAGCGCAAGGTCAGGAGGTGTCTGACAACACGTGCAGTCCGTGCTTTCTGTCCCCGCTCTCGCCACAGTTCTGTCTTTAGACCTTACGGTCCAGCACACTCTTCGGCTGCCACCACTGACCATCAGTGACACACTCTGCTGCTTCTCAAGGAAGACAGACACCAGGTCTAACTATGTCTGGCCACGTGGCACAGATACGTTCCAATTTAATTCTTTCAACAAACCTGAAAAGTAGTTGTGATGACCTTGATGTATGACAGAGGAAACGGATTCAGAAGTCAAGCCACTTAGAGACAATGGATACGTAGCTAAGACAGGCAGGGCTGGGACTCAGCAATGCAGAAGTTCTCATCTGTGAACTGCCTCAATGCACACTTGTTGACTGAGGTGTCTGTCCTGCCCAGTCCTACAGCCATTCAGTCCCAAAGAAATACACCGAGGTCTACATTAATTATAAACTGGTTGGCCCAGTAGCTCAGGCTTCTTATTAATTCTTATAACTTATATCAGCCCATAATTCTTATCTGTATGCCATGTGGCTTGGTACCTTTTTTGTTGAGGCAGTCACATCTTGCTTCCTCTGTGTCTGGCTTCCTTTCTGTCTGGGTGACGACTGCAGACTGAAACTTCCCTTTTCCTAGAATTCTCACTGCCTGGCCTCTACTTCCTGCCTGGTTGCCCTGCCTATGCTTCCTGCCTGGCTACTGACCAATCAGTGTTTATTTAAAATACAAGTGACAGGGCACAGACCACTGTCCCACAGCACACACTGCTGCCAGGTTCCCTCACGTTCACCATTGTCACAGATGCTTCCTCTACGGTTTCGGGACTTTACATTTCGGTTTATTTACATGTCTGGGTGTTTTACCTGCCTGTGTGTACGGATACCACCTACCACCTGTGCCTCATTTCCAGTAAGGGCAAAGAGGGCACTGGATGCCCTGGAACTGTAATCATGGGGAAGGTATGAGCCGCATGGGGACCAGGCTCCCATTTCTGGTGCTCTGCAAGCCCAACAAATGCTCCTACCGTCTGAGCCACCTCTTCAGCCCCAGGTTTCAGTTTTCTATGTGTTCTGAGCAATAAGCGCTAATCAACGGTTTATTTTTACAGTTAGGATACCAATTCGTTTCCCACAGAACTTGCTTTTTTTTTTATAACATATTTACACATTGGTTTGCAGGTCACAAAAGTTCTATAAATATCACTACTTGAAGTTAACTGTATCTGTCAATTACAATTACTAAATGTATCAAACTTGGGAAAACACAATTCACCTCAAGTCTTGTGGGTGTTTACTACTTTTTAGTAGTTTTTATCATTGAAGGCAATTTTTAAATTTAAACACGTTTTGACCATATTTGTCTCCTCACCCACGTCATTCCAGATCCTCTCCTTCCCTACCCATTCAACTTTAAATGCTTCCTTAGTACACAAACAAAGCCCTAACACAACAACAGAACCCCTCAAAACCAAGAAAACAAAATAAAACCACACCAAAAATAACAAAATAACACCAAACCATAAGCAAATAAAGCACATAACAAACTTCCACCTTCTTCCCGTCCATGCTCAGAACACGGCGTTAATGCGTTTGATCCTCTATTAAAATAGCCTTTGATTATTATCTGCTTCCTTGTCCAGCAGAACCATCTGACTTGGCCCTGGTCATCAGCAGGTATTATGCTTTTCTCTGCCCCCATCTAGTTTCTCCTTATTCTCCCCCACTTCCTCCTGCCACAACACTAACTGAGCATTGCTCCCAGAGTGCTCAGGTTCCACCTGACAGTTCGTACCCAGTGGCCTAGAAGGCAAGAGGCAAGGCCAAGGGGTCCGGCAGGCCATCAAAGACAACTTGCCATTCCCTGATTTCCATTGCTGTAGCTCAGCTTTGCCCAGGCTTGTATGAAAGGGCCTAGCCTGCATCTCTGTGAGGCTCAGAGCCACGTGTTCACTGTTTGCTGCCTTCTGGCCCTCAACCAGCCTAGAATACACTTTCTCCTACTTTGAATTCCTTCAGGGCTGTCCACTGCCCGCAGTTACCCAAGGAAAGCTCTGGTGTCACTATTTTCTCATGTCCAGAATGGCAATCACGATTCAACACGGGTCACACAAATAACGTGTCATGTCCATTACAGCTGTTGTTTTACCCAAGGTAGTCGAGGCTGGCCTTGAACTCAATTTTTAGCTGAGGATAACCTTGAACTTCTGACTCTCCTATCTTTGGTTCCCGGTGTTGGGGTTGCAAGTGTGTACCACAGTGACTGGATTGTGTGCAGCTGAGCAAGCATCCTACAGACTACGCTGCATGCCCAGCCCTCGTGCTGGATCCCCAGCCCCTCGCGCTGCTACTGTGTGCGCCCCTCTGGAGATACCCAGTGGCTAGGAGGAACAGGGACCGACTGCTACAGGCACTGCCCTGGCTCCACGGCTGCCCTCTTTGGAGCTGCGCCCCTCACCTCAGAAACCTCCCTCTGCGCGGCTTTCCTGGCAGTCTCTCTCTCCGCGTGAAACTGCTTTCTCAGGGCTTCAATGCGCTCCGCATGCAACTCCGCTTCTACTTTGGCCTCCTCCGCCATCCGCTCTCTGTTTTGAAGGAAACATGATAAATTCATTTTCAAAATCATCGTCAGAGTCACGAAAGGTTTTCAGGGGAATGTGCAACTCTCTCACAGATGTGTGATTTACAAAAGAGCAGTGTGCCACCTCAACCTTTTGAGCAGCCACTCAGAACCAAGAGAAAAGGGTGCCGTTACCTGTGGTGTGAAACCAAACCTCCCTCTGGATGGAGGGATTCAGCCCAAAGTGGGGAAACATTCATGAAAACAGCAGAGGGTACAGTCAGAATGACAGTATTTCTCTCTTGTGTCATGTCTGATATCAGTCATCTACTCTCTGGGTCAGTGGTTTTCAAACTTCCTAAGGCTGCTGGCCCCAAGCATGAAATTAGTTTCACTGATACTTCATAACCACACACCGCTCATGAGAAGGTCAGAGGGCAGTTTGCAAGGCGTCTGTCTCGTCTGCCACCATGTGGATCCCAAGGACTGAACTCTGGTTGTCAAGCTTGGCAGTGAGACTCTTGACCTCTGGGTCAGCTCATCTGTCCTCAATTTTAAAGTCATTCTTCCCTCCAGTTCCCATTTCTGCTGACATGTATGTAGAGATGAGCATCAGTGCTTTTCTTCTTATTGTAGAAGGAACCTTCAATGTGACATCTGTTCAAACAGAGGCTTGCACACATGGGGCAGTGTGTTAACTAAGGGCCTCACGGAATAAATGTCTTTAGGACTTATGTGAACCCTGTTCTTGGTTTTTTTTTTTTTCATCCACTGTTGGTTCCTGAAACAGTTTTCTGGTTTCAGGGAAATATACTCGCCTGATCTCAAACTTCACGACAACCCTTCCACTCTGGAATCTCTCAGGGGCCACTGGGCTGCTTCTCACCCTCTGATCAGAGAGCCCAGGCTTCTCTGCTAGACCCGGGAAGGAAGCAGCAGGTCTTCTTCACACACAGCCCTGAGCCTCCATGCTCTTTGCCCTCCCGCCTGCCTTTCCTCACCAGCTGAGTTTTGCTTCCTGAAGATTCTTATTCTGTGTAATCCTGTAAAGTTACTGAAATGGGCCACCTGAGGATGCAAACTGCCCTCTGACCTTCTCATGAGCGGTGTGTGGTTATGAAGTATCAGTGAAACTAAGTTCACGCTTGGGGCCAGCACGACATGAGGAGCTGTGTTAAAGGGTCGCAGCCTTAGGAAGTTTGAAAACCGCGGACCCAGAGAGTAGATGGCTGATATCAGACATGACACAAGAGAGAAATACTGTCATTCTGACTGTACCCTCTGCTGTTTTTATGAATGTTTTCCCACTTTGGGCTGAATCCCTCCATCCAGAGGGAGGTTTGGTTTCACACCACAGGTAACGGCACCCCTTTCTCTTGGTTCTGAGTGGGGCTCGATCTCAGGACGGCAGGCCAACACAAGTGCTCCGCCCACTGAGCCCTCTCCAGCCCTTACTTTGTTTTTCTGAGACAGGATCTTACTATATAGCCCAGGCTGGCTTCAAGCCCATGATCCTCCTGCCTCAGCTTTCCAAGTGCTGGGACTCTCAGTGTGAGCCTCCACACCTGGCTCAGATAATGCTCTAAAAGGATGGTTTACGCTTGGCAGACACACGTGGGTGTCCCCTACAGGAGTCATAAGGAATCGGCTGGAGGATGCTTGAGGAAGAACTGGAAAGGAGACCCACCCAGGCAGGCTATTACCTGCTGCTGCTCAGTTATCCTGCTTCTCACCACGAAAGAAAAAGGGCTTCACCATCATCTAAAGAAGCCACCTACTCCTCCGGAGGCTCCTCCCCAACTGCACTGTGAATGCACCGCCCTTACTTGAAGGCTTCTAGGTTCTGCCGCTCGAGTTCCTTGCTTTCCAGCTTTTCCTGGGTGTGATCGAGCTTGGACTGCAGGTGGCCGTTTGTCTGGAGGGCTTGCTCCAGGCTCATGGCCAGTTTCCTGTTGTCCTCTCTAGTTATGTCTAGAGACTTCTGCAGTGGCTCCATCTGGAAGGGAGAAGGGCGCCCGTCAGTTCAACAGTCTTCATTCCTGGCACTCTCTAAGTGCCACGGCAATAACCAGCTGGAACTAGACACCAAAACTCCAGGTAAAATATAACACACACACACACACACACACACACAACTTACAACGGACATCGCTTAGGGCCTCTAGGAAGGCAGCTCCACTGGAGGTCAGAGAGCACTGAGAATCGGAGCTACCTTACATTGTCTCGGTTTTCTCTTTTTCATCTAATTTTCTTTTTTTTTATTGATTTTTATTGAGCTCTACATTTTTCTCTGCTCCCCTCCCTGCCTCTCCCATCTCCCTTCCAACCCTCCCCAAAGGTCCCCATGCTCCCAATTTACTCAGGAGATCTTGTCTTCTTCTACTTCCCATGTAAATTAGATCCATGTAAGTCTCTCTTAGTGTCCTCATTGTTGTCTAAGTTCTCTGGGATTGTTGTTTGTAGGCTGGCTTTCTTTGCTTTATGTTTAAAAACCACCTATGAGTGAGTACATGTGATAATTGTCTTTCTGGGTTACCTCACTCAAAATAAGTTTTCTAGCTCCATCCATTTTCCTGCAAGATTCAAGATGTCATTATTTTTTTCTGCTGTGTAGTGCTCCATTGTGTAAATGTACCACATTTTCCTTATCCATTCTTCGGTCGAGGGGCATTTAGGTGGTCTCCAGGTTCTGGCTATGCACTGTCGATTTTCAAGAGTTTAACCAGTTAAACTGTTCTCTGATTCCATCACCTTCTGGTCTCATCTCCAGGAGATTAAGACTGGCAACTACACCTTGTGTCTTCTTCCCAAACCAGCTACTTAAGGGCTGCTGGGATGGCTCAGCAGAAGACGCCTGCCACCCAGCTAGTGCCTACAAGAGAGCATATGACGTCTGCACACGGCACAGGTGCGCTGGCCTCCAAATCAGCAGATGTTAAAAGGCTTGTTCACATCTGTTACATAGAAGCATGTGTGACTGGCTACACGGATATACACTTAGTGGGCGCACTTGTGCGCATGTCTGCTCACTAACGGTGTCAGCAGCTAGCTGTGAGGTTGCAGGTCGTTTTCAAAGGCACTGAACTCCTGAAATAACCTGTGTGTTGTAAAATGAGAAGAATGTAGACAATGTGAGGGAAAAAGTCAGTCAAACCGCTGAGTTATTACCTACGTCCTATTCATAAGTATGCCACTGTCTCAGACTCCTAATTGGATGAGAAGGAACTGTCTCTGTTTTGTTTCAGTTTTCTAAAATAGCAATGTCACAATAAAGCTGAGCAGATGGGCGTGGCCAGCTCTGATGGCTGTCCACTACCTCGCTGCTGTGCTGGGCCTCCACAATCAGCATCCGGGCCTGCCACTGGTCCACTTCGGCTTCGAGCTTCTGTACCCTCTGTTGATTAAGAGACCTAGAAGTAGAAAGCGTAGGAAACGGCTGTAAAGAAGGGGACAGGGACGATGACAGCACCGAGAGCACAGGACACCGTTCTCTCCGAAGTTCAGACTGCATTAGTAGTAGAAGCTACGCCTGCTCAAAATATCAGCGTTGAAAACTAACAGTGGCAGCTTCAGGGCAAGAAAGAAAGGCTCACGAGGCTTAAAGATCCTGTCCCATGTGCACTCACTCAGCCTTACTCATTGGGCTATGAGTCCACACTTCTGACTGACTCCTGGGATGGCAATTTAGCATATTGCTTTACCAGGTGGGTAAGGGTTGGCCTCTGCTGAAACTTTTGCTTCTAAATATAACAGCTATTTTTAAATGTATTGAGACAAGTAAACAATATTTTATATGCTATTCTCTTGCCCGCTTTAGAATTTAAGGTAATATACTGACACTCATATAATATGCAAACATAACAAGCCCAGTGAGGAAAACACAACTCACTTGTTTTCCCGTAATGCAGAAGCCATATGAAGCAGTAAAATACATAATACATCCAAGAGGCACAGACCATTTTTCTTTAGCACAAAAGAAATATTAAATGCAATTTTTAACTATTGGTTTTCATTTTATGTAATTTTGAAACGTTGAATCAAGTTCATCAATAAAGCACAGCTAGAAGTAATTCTCAGGATGAGAAACCTAACATAATTATTCATCTTGAAATAATACAGTAATGAATAATAAGCTGCTTAGCTTCGAGTTTGAGTGTGCATGTGTGTGAGTGTGTGTGCATGTGTGTGTGTATGTGTGTGTGTGGCGAGGGACCGAGTGTGGGTCTAGCACACGGTCCACAAGTGTCTACCCCCGAGGCTGATCTCTAGATCTCCAGATTCAGCTATCTTGACAGTTAATGTTATGCAGAGCCAAGCTCAGAATGAGGCTTAAATGGCGCAGAGAGCAGCAGGGCTAAAAAAGTCCGTGAAGCGCAAGGACACACGCTCCTTCACGCCACTCTTAGACGGGCAACTCGGACGTTCTAGGAAGCTTTAGCCTGCAGGGTTAGCCCCTAACCTGCTGGTTCTTTAGACACCATTTTAACAGTTTTCAAGGTGAACGATACTCAAGAGGCTTCACATCCTTCCTAGTCACGGCAGAAACATAAACGTGGTACCTTTCCTTCTTGAGGCCGGCGATCTCCGAATCCCTCCGCCCGAGCTCGAGCTGGACCTTCTCCAGCGCTCCCTGCATCTTGCTGTGAGAAGCCAGCACGTTCTCCAGCATGATGGTCACTTTGCAGTTGTCTTCTTTGGCCTCTGCTAACTGCCGCTGAAAGTTCCCCACCTGAGAGGAAATGGAACGGGATATGGTGCTTTCAGAAAGAAAGAAGCAGATCCTACAGCCTGTGGGAAATGTGGTCGCCCCCTGACTACGGCTGCAGCACAGCCTACAATTCAATGGACTTCTTATGCAGAAGTGATCTTGGGCGAGTCTGCTCGGCTGTCTTCTGAGGGGCTCAGGAAAGGGGCGCACATCTGAGGTGATCTGAGGGTAGAGACTGGGAGAGAAAGCGGGAACCGCTAAAGGATGATAGGACCCACAGGTCCCGCTCTCCAAGGGCATATAACACTTATCGCCGGCTGTCAAGAAGCTTGAGACGGGCTAGCAAAATGGTTCAGAGTATAAAGCACTGGCTACTAAGCCTGGTGACCTGAGTTCCCTCTCTGGGACCTAGGTCTTGAAAGGGGAGAGCTGACTTCTGCAATTTCCCTCTGACCTCCACGGCGCATTCACACACACGGAGACAAACATAATATATTATGTTATATTATATTATATTATGTATATAATATATACATTATATACATTAATATATTATATATATATAATGTGTGTGTATCTGAAATGTGGATAGAAGAGATAAAATGACACACATACACAATGGAATATTATTCACACATAAGAATAATAATTTTGTCATTTGTAGTAACACGAAGTGGCAGACATTAGACTGGATTTAAATAACTCAGGCACAGAAAGGTACGTATTATACATGCTTACTGAAATGTGGATGCAAAAATCTGACCTCAGAGAGGCAGAAAACAGCGGTTGCTGGAGCCCAGGAAAGGTGGTGGAGGACAGACAGAGGGTGGTTAGCCAGGACAGAGGGGCTACTGGACAGGAGGACCCCTAATGCTTTTTAATGTAAAGGAAGATACGCTATCTGCCAAGAACTGTTGACTGTGTCACACACCAACAGTATGAGTAGCCAGTCGGGAGTCTACCGAGTGTTCCTGACACAAAGGAAGGATACACATTCGAGGTGACATGTTGCGTATCCTGGCATGGCTGTTTCAATACAGATGTATGAAGATGTCATACCCTAACTATCCTAAATACACACAATTACAATGTAAGAATGAGAAAAGTGAAACATGTTTTTGAAAGCTGTTTGGGAGATGACTTCTGCTGAGTCACACGGGAGCACGGGCATGTATGTCAAGGAGAAGGACCACAGTGATGCATACCACACTAAACACAAAAGGAGGCTGGGCAGAGGGCATCTGCTTGTCATCGAGCCCCGGGGTCAGGGATGAGAGGAACTAAGATAGGATAGACAGCCTCAGACCAGCGTGGGCTACATGGTCAGACCCTGTAAATTAAAAATCCAAATAAATTAGCTAAGTAAAAGCCCAACAGAAGGCGATGACTACCCAAATCAGGCAGGACTTAATAGAAAACAATCAGTTTTTCTTGTAGCCACAGTGCGTCGTTACGGGAAAAATTAAAACTATTTCAGCCCTTCCCTGATGACAGCCCCCCATTCACGGAGGAAAGGACGTTAGGGGGTGGCTTGTCAGGGTTCTCCCGGTCCTGTCAGAGATGACGCCTTGCCTTCTTGCTCTCCCTGTCCTCCAGAGCCTCCAGGTCCCCTCTCAGCTTCTGGCTCTCCTTCAGGGCAGCATCTCGACTCATCACAGCCTGGGCCAGCTCTTCCTCATTTTTCCCAAGAACAGATTTCATCTTGGAAGGGAAAAAAGAGATAACACATAACTCTCTAAGATACAACACATTACTGAATGTGTATAAGGCACAGAAATTCAGAGACAAAACGTGAATAGTTAAGTATGCGTATCCACTTGAATAAATAACTCCACATGGGGTTATTTCCAGAACAGTTCAGTGAAAACACACACACACACACATAGTAAGACTACGGAGCTGAAAGTTTTACAACTTTTGGAAATGCAAACGTTTCCAGACGAAGAGAGACATGAGAAGCTGCTTTGGTGAGTCTGGGCAAACGAGAAGAGTCGGGACAGCAGAGGGAAAGTTGGGAAGAGGAGGGGACAGCAGGAAAGGAGCAAGCAGCACAGGCCTTCAGCCCCGCCCCTCCTGAGCACAGCGGAATCAGAAGCAGAGGCCCTGCACCCTAAGCACGGGACAAGCCTCTGACCCACCGGGCCACCTGCAGAGACAGTGACCACCTCTGTGTTGCTGCTCCCTCTCAGAGCACAGTCTAAGACGGGAGCTGCCGGGGGGTGCAGCAGACAGGAGTGAGCTCACTTTGTTCATTATAGCTCGCTGCTCTTTGTTTATGTGTCTCTATGGGAAAGCATGCTTTTGACACGTGTGGCTGACTCATGAGATTCTCAACCCTCGGAGTATAAATCGTCTGATGCTGACTTAAGTTGGCTATTCCATGAGACTTAAGTCTATCTCATCTTAGGCCATGCTCTCTCGGCTTCCGGCCACCAACTAGATGGGTAAACAGTTCCTCAAACCTCAGTGTCCTGGCTATGTGCCACTTAGAGAGGGAAACTATTGGTCAGACTGTGCTACTCCCTCCCCCCAGGGCCTAATAAAAAGACCAATCAGAAGTCAAGAAACCTGAAGAGGAGTTCAGGTAACAGGAGACCCCACTTGGGCAGTAGAGGGTACAATGAATAACAGTGTTGGGTGCAGGGACCTCAGTCCACCGCCTAAAGATAAAGGAGGAGTCTCATAGCTCTGAACTTGGTATCAAAGGGGATTCGTCCTCTGGAGTCATTTGTCTGAGTTGGGGGTCCACTGTTGGGAGCACTGCCTGCTCCTAAACTCAGTGGAGTCCTACGCTTCTTCGGCCTCACCTCTCGAGCTGGGGGTGACCCCTAAGTAGGGCTTCAGAAGCACAAGAGTGGTCCCTGTGCAGAACTCAGTGCTCGGTTTGCTTGCTGCACCCTGCAACACACTCAGCAGCCGGCCTTTGGCTGCAACAAGCAAAGCTACCCACGGACAGATGAACTCAGGAGTCTTTGGCGTCTAGGGAAATCTGCTGAGACTGGACTCAAAGAGAACGGTGGTCAGCATAGGCTCTGAAACGCAGGGGAAGTGAGGACAACTCTGTCATCTTTGCGAGGGTCATCAGGCTTGCGTGGCAAGTGCCTTTAATGCTAAGCCATCTTCTCTATTCTGTTCATTTATTACTTCTACTTTTACCACCCATTTTCAGTTTATAGTATACTCGCCATAACTTTGCCATTTCCACGGTCACTGCTATTGTATTAATTTTCAGTGTATTGCTTGGTTTCGAGTTGCTTCTGTATGGTGAGTGTTACTCTGAGTGTTGCTGGGAACTGAGAGTCAGGTTGGTTCATAAGAAGAGTCTCAAATGAAACAGAAACAGGCATCCAATCCTAAGATGCAGAAACGGCAACACAAAAATACAAGAAACATGTAAAAGGAACAAGATACCCGCGCAAAGACCATGGCTCATCAGTTCGTGCGTCCTAAGAGACTGACATGGTTTAGAGGCCAAACTAAGAACCCAGATTCTACTTAAAAAATGATAATGCCTTCAAAGGAAAAAAAAAAAACAAGCACATGAAAGAAATAAGGGAATTGATTCAGAACACAGATTTAAAAAGTCAGTAGGCCAGCGACATGGTTGAGAAATATAGCAAGGAAATTAATAATTGAAAAAAAGAAGAAAAAGAACAGATTGTTAGAAAAGAAAAACAAAAACCACCAAAGAAAGCATAAGCCATAGAGTTGATCACACAATTGAAAGACTATTAGTGGCCCGGAGAGAGCGCTCTCACATCTTAATTTAACCCATCTCTATTAATCTGAGTATCACCACGAGGCTGTGGCTTACCTGGTAAAGTTCCGGCGTCTGTCAGGGGGTGGGGGGGACTACATGGCTTCTCCCTGACTCTGCCTTTTTTCTCCCAGCATTCAGTATAGTTTTCGGGGTCTAGCTCTGCTCTACCCTATCACAGGCCCCAAACAGCTTCTTTATTAACCAATGGTATTCACAGCACACAGAGGGGAGTCCACATCACGTGGGGGTGAGGTAGAGAATAACACAGGAAGATGCTCGATGGGCTCCTTTGGCTTCTGCACGTGCATACATGGGCACGCATATGTCCTCACACGCATGCACGCGCACACACATACTACACCACACATGTAACGTACAACACAACAAACAAAAGAAAGAAGGATATTAGTGCTGGAAGGTGAAGAAACACTGCATCCAGACACCAGAAAAAAACATGACCACAGTTTTCAAGAGCGCTTGAACGTGATCACGAGATCAGATGTAGGATTCTAGTGGATTAAAAGAAGGAGCTGGAGTGAAAACTAGCAGCACAGAAAGTCTATTTAAAAACTCCAGCGGATGCAGTGGAAGTCACGGGGTACACCAACCACGTAACTGGGCAGGCCCCATGTCCAGGGGAGCTGCTCAACACAAGATTAACCATATGGGGTTTTCTGTTTCATTCAGCTTTGTTTTGAGTTTTCTTTTTTTTTTTTTTTGTCTTATGGGATTTTTTTCTAATTTTCATTTTTTTTGTAATTTTTTTTAAAGCTAGAAAGAATGTAAAATTGAGTAGGTATGGCAGTGTGGAGGATCCGAAGAGGTTGGGAAAGGGTAAAAACATGATTAAAATATATTGTATGAAATAAAATTCCAATTAAGAAAGGAAAAAGGCACTTTGGGATTTCCCCCAAATTAAAGATAATAAAAATGGAAATTACAGCTAAAGTGTTCCAAATCTAGGGAAACAATGGATATCCCGGCACAGATAGACAGAGCCAGGCAGGAGAGCCGTTAGGGTCCAGCCCAAGACCCTCTCAGGGCTCAGAAAGGAAGCATCAGCGAGCAAAGGACCTCAGGGTTTCTGAGGGTGAATGAGTCTCTCATTACGTGATTTTCCAAATCAGTCTCTCATTCCACAAAGTTTCCAGTTCTCACACACACACACACACACACACACACACACACACACACACACTCAGCAGTCCTCTGGCAACAGCAAGGTTCCAAGGCTTGACGTTCTCAGGCCATAAAACAGGTAAGAGAGCTGCACAAAGCAGCACAGTCAACCTAATTTAGGGCTCAAGGGAGGCCTGGCTTCTAAAATGCCTGGGCCACTCTAAGAGGCGAAAAGGTCGACTGAAAGAGCTTTAAATTCTAAGAAGGAAAGAGAGGGGGATTCGTGTGCCACATTCCTTGGTGCTGTTAACCAGACCAGAAGTGTGTGATAGATAAATATAAGAGAGGGAAGGAATGCAGTGGCCGGCACTCTCTTGGCTTGCTGGAGTTGTGGCACCTGGGAACAGCTTCAGGGTAGCCATGGCAACCAGAGTAAACTGCAGAAGGAGATGCAAGGAGCCTGTCTGCTTTAGCATTGTTTCCAAATGTTTGCTGGCTGGAGGGGACCTCTCAGATCTAAGATCACATCTTTCACTCTAAGTGGTTGGAAGCCAGGGAAATCTACGGTTATATAGCACAAAACTGGGGGCCTGACAGTTTCCAGCTGCCTGGGCCAAACGGTGGCAGTTGCTTCCATGGCGTCCTTAGGAAAGGATTACCTTTCTCTGGAGGTGGTTAAACCTCAAAAGCTTTCCCCTGTTATCTCTCAGAGTTAAGACACAGATAGCTAATGTCCTAGACTAATGCCTTATATTGGTAAACTGAGGTGGGAATCGGTGCAGGGTGTTAATAGCCTGTTAAAGCCAGAGCACAGTTAACTGAGGCCGCACTTTCCCATATCAGCTGTGGGTGAGCTCGGGACTCCCAGTCCTTCTCTGTGAGGCCATGAATCAGCAGACCCAGCTGTGCCGTTCTTTCCTCCGGTAGCCTATCTGTGCAGGTTCCAAACGCGATCTATTTGCAGGACTCCTCTTATGGCCAAATGTCTTGTCTTAAAAGACACCTATGGGGAGCTGGCTTCTAAGTTTCTCTCAGGGAAGGGAGCAGAGATTTGGCTGTGTGACTAACTTTCTCACCAGGGTCCCGCGGTGTGAAAAAAGGCTCCCAATATAGCAGCACACGAGGGAAGCTGTGCCCAATAATGAACACAGGGCTGAAGCTTTTGGGATGCGTCCCACTGTGGGGGGTGAGCGCTGCAGCAACACAGGTACTCACGGCAGGGACAGCCACTACTCACAAGGAGTGTTCCCAGAGCCCTGCACCTGGGCTGGTCTCCATCAGAATGCATTCTCTGGTGGGCTGATCTGACTTGTCAGCTGAAATCTCACTGCATAATCCCGCGGACAACAGCAGCCAGGGAAAGGAAGAATGAGTATCCAGCACAAACAGACAAGCCCAGGGAACAAACTCCCCATGCCACATTATAGTTCATATGCCAAAAGTGCAAACAAAGGATATTAAAAGTTGTAACACAAAACACCAATTCATTTACAGAGGTAAATGTAAGGATACAGTGAGACCTCTCAACAGAAACCCTAAAGCCCTGGAAAGCATGAAATAATATTATTTCAGGCCTTAACAGTACGAATTGCCAACCAAGACTGCTATATCCAATAAAGCTATATTTTAAAATCGATGAAGGAAATAGAGATATTGATATTCCAAGACAAGATCAAAGGAAAAGAATTCATGTCCACCAAACCAGCAATGCAACAGTATCTAAAGGAATCCTAAACATAGAGGATTTGGAAAAAAAAATCTCAATCACAATAGCACAAGAAAGAATAAATTCCATATGAGGAATAAACAAAGATAAAACAAAAAAGAATCACCCATGTCTCAATCAATACGCCAGCAACATTCTAAGATAAACAGGGAAGAAAGAATAAACAATAATCAAAACCAACTAGAAAAACTCCTAACAACGTCACAGTGATTAGTGAGACTCGCAAAAATAAATAAAAAATAAATGCAAGCCATGTTCACTCTACAGTTAAAATGTGTGGCTCAGCTGATTAAACACAAATCAGACACAAGCACTTATTGTAAATAAGAGACACATCTACTGGGGAGACACGGAGACCGAAAGTAGAACAAGGGAAGTCGGCACAGCAAGTAAATCCGAGTGAGTAAGCTGGTGTAGCTATTCTAACATAAAGTAGAAATAAAAGCCAAAATCAAAGAAAGAAGGTCTGGAGGTATCAATACCAGAACCAAGCCATCAAGAAGATGTAGCAATGATAAACATACATGCACCAAACATTGAAACAATTTCATAAAACACCTCTGAACATAAAGGGGCAGATAAGTCCAGACTGTAATATCTCACTTTCATCAATATATAGATCATGTAAACTGAAATAAAAACCCAGGGTTAAAATGAACCATAGATGTAATATGCTTGACAGACATCTACAGAATATTCCCTTTACCAGTAGTATAACACACATTCATACCAGCAGCTGGTGCACGGCATTTCCTGGGGAGATCTATACAAACATCCATTAGCCCTAGATAGAAAACCAATGGAAAACCAAAGCAATTACCCTACCTGAGTCCAACTTGGACTTACCGAGTTTAGTGGGCTTACAGGAGCTTTAAGCGGAAGAGATGACTCCAAACATCTGTATAACTGAGAGTCCTATCTTGGCATGATACTGACCTCACTGGATCAACAGAGTTCTGCCTTCAGTTACTCCTCCATCTTCACGTCCCCTGGTCTAGAGCCTTCCCAAGATCACGTGCACTTGGGAGGCAGAAAGGAGCAGGGGCCGTGTTGACAGGGGTGAGTCTGATGACCCTCTCTGCCTCTCTTCCTGAACTGCAGGAATAGCTCCACTCCCGTTTCCACAGAGCCGGCTGTCCCTGGAGTTTTCTGCTTGTTTTATTGGTATGACTACCAGGAAAACGCACCATTATCCAGAATGGGGATGGGATGGTTATGTTCCGTGCCAACGAAAGATTTATACTATGACAGAATCCTATGCAGCCCTCTCCAAAGTCAGTGACATTGTAGGTGATGATGCAAGGCTTAACAACAACAAAAATACCAAAATAAATTCTGTAGCTTATCATGCTAGAATGAAACTAATCATCAGTAGCCAGCAAAGCTACAGAAACTCCAAATACAGAGACTGATCAATCATCTTTGGATAACCAGGAGGCCATTAAAGACACCAGGGAGGAAAGTTTTTTAAACCCACGAATCACATAAAATGAAAAGACAATCTATCTAATCAAAAAAAGAGTTAAGGTAGCTTTCGTACATGAACTTATAGCATGGGTGCCGCAGTAAGAAATCAGAGTGCTATCGAATAGTCTAACAATGCCCCCCCATGGCTTATCAAAACAAAAACGAGCCAAGCCCAGAAGCAACAGAGGGAAAGAAATAATAAATGAACTAAATGGGACACTAAAATGAGGAACAATGCAGAGAATCAACGAAACAGAGTTGGTTCTTAGCAAAAGATAAAATGTACAAACCCTTAATCAAAAGCCAAAATTAATAAAATAAGGGGTTAAAAGGGAGATATTATAAGAAATATCAACAAAATACTAAAAACTATTAGAGAATATTTGGGAAATTTACATTTCAAAAAGATGCATAAAGAAATGAAAGATAAGTCAGGCAGCAGTGGCAGAAGCCTTTAATCTTAGTACCAGGGAGGGAGAGGCAGGTGGATCTCTGTGGATTCAAGGTCTACAAAGTGAGTTTCAGGGCAACTAGGGTTATCCAGAGAAATCCTGTCTCAACAACAACAAAACCAAATCAATAAATCAGGGATAAACAAATAGATCCTAGAACTTTATCTAGAAACATATAAATTAATTCAAGATGACATGAAAAAAATAAGTAGATCTCTAACGGACAAGGAGGTTGACGCAGCGATAAAGACTCTCCTAATAGAGAAGAAACACCGAAGGGAAGGACTACTGCCAAATTCCACCACACCTTCCACAAGAAACAACATGCTGACGTCACAAAGACAGACAGACAGACCAGTGGAATAAAACAGACGACCGAGAAATTAACACGGAGAATCGTCAGACGCACGCACTGACGAAGATACAAGAGTCTTCAATCAATGGCGCTAGGAAAGCAGGGTTGACACACGCTAAGGAGAGAGAGGAGATCCAGATGGCTGACTCCCAGTGGCTGATGGGTCATGGGCCCTCGAGAGAGACCACCACCGGCATTTGATTATCCAGAATAGTTTCTATTATAGTCTAAATAGTCATCGCCCAGCTAAGTGAGGAGCTCTCCTCTCATCAAGAAATATCTTTACAGTAGACAGGGACCGCAACAGAAACCCACATCTGGTCAAAGCGCAGATAACAGTTACTGTGGGGTGCCAACCCCAAGTGACACATCTGTAACCAACTCCTGTAGCTAACGCTCCAGGAACATCGCAGAGGAGGCAGAAGAGCCCAGGAGCCACGCATCTGCCTTCTAAACACGAGACTGGACTTGGACCGTGTGGTCACCTAAAGAAGAACCGCACAATGACAATACTGGTTGACGTGACAAAGTGCATGGGGGGGGGGGTCTCAGAAAGCTCCACTCCTAGATGAAGACAGAGCCCATTCGTGGCTATTGAGAAAGAGAGAATCGGTTTTCTCCAGAGTAGATCCCCTTGAAAAGTTCTGCAATACTAAGCAGTCAGTGCTAAACACGCGTACACACAAGCAACACTAAATGGACTCACAAGGCCGTGTATAATAACAAGCATATGTAATGATGATCTAAAGAAGAGGTCATGACCTTGGGAGGAAGTGGTAGTGGAAGCACAGGAGGAGTTGGCCAGAAAGAGGGAAGGGTAAAAAAAAAAAAATGTAAACAGTACTCAGTACACATTTTCAAAACAATTATATTTAAATAAAAATAAAGACTAACAAGTGCATGTACCTGTGTGCACATATGCGCACGTGTGCACACCACAGACACACACACACACGGCATGGGGATAGGGCTGGTAAGCTGGCTCAGCAGGAAAAAGAAGTAACAAGCCGTTGGACATGCATTAGGCCCTAGGCAGGACCCACAGGGTAGAAGAGAACCTTCTCCTGTGATTTGTCCTCTGCCCTTCAAGTGTGTATCACGGCATGTGCTCTCCCCTCCCCTGCCCCACACAATAAAAAATATCACCACAGGCAAGAACTTTATGAAAAGGACTCACTCCAATAGCTCAGAAATAATCCCAAGAGCTGGCACACAGGGCTGTGAGCCATCAAAATGCTTCAGTGCAGCACAGGAACCATCCTGGAGTGACGTGGCAGCACACAAAACGAGAGGAAAGCCTTCCAACTATAGCAATGACAGGGGCTTAATATTTAGAATTCATAGGGATTCTAAATAATAAAACCCCAAATCATTTGATGACTATATGGACAAATGCATTGAACACACAGTTCTTCAAAGAAGAAATAAAATGGCAACATGTATGTGAAAAACTATTCAACACCCTCAGTCATCAGAGAAGGCGAGCTGAAGCTTCCGTAAGATTGCATCTCCCCCAGTCAGAACGGGCCCGTCACCAGGAGAAATGGTAGCGAGCCCTGGGTGAGGATGTGGCCCCATGAAACCCTTCCCTGCTAGTGGGGATGGAAACCGTGCGCCCACTGCGGAAAGCAGCATGGATGCTCTACCGCTCCTATGGAACAATCTTTTTCTTTTGGTCCACAATCAGCTCCCAAACCATGACATGGAAACTTATCTTTAGTTATGAACGCTCATCCTCATTTTATGCTTGTTTCTTGATAATTCTTATAACTTAACCTGTTTCTCTTCATCTACATTTTGCCTTGGGAATTTTTTTTAACTTTCTTGCTGTAGATCTTACTTTCCTGCAGTCTCGTGTCTGGCTGCCTAGTTTCTGGCCCCAGGAATGTCCCTCTCTTTTTCTCCTTTCTTCTCTCTTCGTTCTTCTTTCTCAGTCCTACATTTCTCCTCCTACTTACTATCTCTGCCTGCCAGCTCCACCTGTCCTTCCTCTGACCGGCTATTAGCCCTTCAGCTCTTTATTAAACCAAAAGGGCGCCTTAGGCAGGCAGGGTGAAACATCAACACATCTTTACACAGTTAACAACGCAGCAGAAACAAATGTAACAGTATTATTTTCACTTTGCTTAGGTCATATAATATTCCACAACACTCCTGACTGCATACATGAAGAAATCTAAGCAAGCAACAGAGAAACATGCACATCCACAATACTGAGGCAGTATTCATGACAGCAAGATGTGGAACCAGCCCACATTCCCTTAACAGATGAATGGGTAAGGAATGTGATGTGTGTGCTACTCTAATCAATGTGTCTAGATTGTTCCTGTGCTCTAAGTTATTCAACAAGCCTGAAATCTCCTTAAGATTCAATGTGTGCTCCTCACTTACCGAATCTTGTTTAAGTAGACTTGACGACTCCTCACTGGGTAAGGGTCTTGAGGCGAGAATGTCTATTTTGCCTTCTAGCCTTCCTTCCATGGTTTTAATAGCATTTAAAAGAGTCTTCAGAGAGATTCTGGTGTCTCCAATCTCCTGAGACATTCTCATAGAAGGCAAGTTAGGTGCAAAACTCACTCGCCGTGTTGGGCTCTGGTTAACATTGGGCAGGGCAACTGCCGGAGCTCGTTCCTTTACATTACCGGCGTAAAGCCGCGAGCCTTCCAGGGACTTAGAAGACGTGGGTCTCTCTGGAGATTTCCTTCTTCTTGGAGGCATCACCAGTCACAAGTAACAGAATCTAGTAAAGCTAAGACCTAGTTTTCAAGGAGTACCCGCTCAGTAAGAGAAACGGCAGAATGTCCCAGAGGAACCTGGAAACTATTCTTTGGCGTCGAGAATGAAAAGACCACACTGGTGTTTAGGATCCAGTAAAGACGCAGGCCATAGCCTGAGCTTCCTAAGCATTCATCTACTGAGGGCCTCTTTTCAACTCTGTGATCTCGCCATTCATCAGCAGATCAGTTGCTTAGAAGCCCTGGGCATTCCATTTGGACATTCCAGCACCATGGTTATCGGGGTATGGGTTCACAAAAGTCACAGACATGGAACCTTCTGTCTATACTGAGAGTTAAAGACTTTTACATTGATCTAAGTTACACATACAGTAGACTTGTAATCACCAAACCAAATTGCTTTCTTTCAGTAAGATGTTCATGGGTTAAGTTCTTTACTAAACATGTTCTATATTTTGCTTGCTTAATTAACTCTTTTATGTGACCCTCAACAGGTACCATGCTGACAAGCAAGCCCCTCCGCTGCCAATACCTCTTTGAGGTGAGCTTCTGTCTGCTGCAGATATGCCTTGCTGGCACTCAGTTCTGAGTTTGCCTACAATTCAAAAAACAAAGACAACCTGTTCCTCACATTTGCCAGAAGAAGTTAAGGGTTGAACTACAAAACCTATGAGCTTATGGAAGCCATGAACGTATTTCACAGCAATGCTGCTTCTGATGAGTGGCCATGTAACAACCTATTTTCTTCCGAGAGGCAGACATTTCTATTCTGCAATAAATTTCAACAAATGCTGCACTCATAAACCCCAAGCACGCTGAGCATCCTAGTTCTGCGGGAGGCATCTCTATGGCCCCTCTCTGTCTCCATGGCAGCCCTTAAGCTGAGTGAGAGAAAGCGTTCTCCTTCCCAGGACTGTTTCCGGGGAGGTGGGGAGGAAGGCACAGGCCACGCCATCCCCACTGCAGCACGGAGAGCACCTGATGACAGCGGGCCCTGCAGATGCATCATACCTGAGCGTGTTTGACCTCCAGAGCCTTGTTCCGTTTGTGCAGACGGTCGTTCTGCAGCCTGGTCTCTGCCAAAGAGTGCAGTTGTTCTTCCAACTGTTTGACTTTTATCTACAAGGAAAATAGAAGAACAGTGAGGAAAGCCTGCGCTTCGAGGGGAAGGAGAAGACGCCACAGATTTAAAAAAATTAGAGAACGCTCGAAACTTGAAAAAAAAAATCCTACGCTTTTCTAATCTTGCAAACAGTTCTTTCTGAACTCACTGCTGCGAGCAGCTACAGCTGTGGAAAAGTGCCAAGACAACACATCTGGCTTCTATGGCCGAAGGGAAATCCAGGAGGACGTGATTCCGGGTGCAACAGCGAGAGTCCTGTAGATAAATCTCAGTTCTCAGTGAATTGTGGTACCTGGCATTCAAAACCTTTTCTGAATGTGGATAATTAGAAGTGTCAATCTATCTACAAAAACTTAAGCGATAGCCTTCTGTTTTCTTCAAAGAAAACTAGAAAAGTTGAATAAGTAAAATTCTCACATGCTGAGCTGAATTTAACATGAACTCCCAATGCCAGGCATGATGGTACAGACCTGTTATCTCAGTCCTTAGGAAGCAGTGGCAGAGGACTACTAGGAATTCTTAAACAAAATGACTATTTTATGGGATAAAAACAATTTAGACTCCGTCCTTAGGGCTTGTCGTACTGTAGCCACCGAGAAACAGTGACATGTCCTGAACCTACTGGTAGCATACTGCCATCAAAGACACTTTATCTTCGGAGTTTCCCATTTGGTGGAAATTCTTAGAATATTTAAAGTTGGAAAGAACACAGGAGCGGCGGTCAGAAGCAAATGAACCCTGCTCCCTCAGGCCTGGTGACTGCGTGAGCCTTAAAACCATTCGACGGGCAGATCCTCAGGAAATCTGGGGACGCTCACACTGTTTCAACTGGTCAGTACACTAAATAATACTGTTAACACTATGTAAATTATGAGACAGACAAAAAATTAAAAGTTCTCTTTTAACGTTTTTACACTGTAACAAATATCCGTCCATCACATTTCCCAGATATTTGTAGCAGACATTGTGAAACCGCACTAAGTTAGGACGTATCTATGGGGGTGGCTCATTCACAGCTTGAAAGGCGCTTCAAAGTTAAAGTGGCCAGTGTTTGATTCCGGAAGCCAGGACGGTTCCGTAAGCAGTACTCACAGCGAGTACCGTCCAGCTTGCCTTCCAGCCCTGGGCCTCATGTCTGCTAACTTCAGTATGAGGGAGGGGTGAACGCTGACGGATGGCACACATAGTGCGAGATTGCTCAACAGAGCAGCTGTCCAGACCTAAGCCCCAGGGCCTCATTTCTTACTGTCTAGTCCAGCTGTCCTCATGTACGGCTGCACGAGCCATCTGGGGAGCATCTTGACTGTTGAGAGAGGATCTTACAACTCAGGCTGGCCTCACCATTCGCCCACCTTTTCCCCGTGAGCGCTTGGACTATACACTCGATCATGCCTGGTGTCAACTGGGGAGCTTTACAAAGTATTAACTCTGCATCTTAAATTCTGATCTAATTCCTTTTGCTGGGATTACAGTCATGGGGAATTTTTCATCTTATGTATCATGGAAAGATTTAAGCATGCAGAAAGCTTGAAAGATTTTCCTGTGAATATGACCCTGTCCACCACTCTAAGGCCCACCACTATTATTACTGATATTATTATTATTATTACTTATCACATATCCTTCTCTCCTGTGGGTCCTCTAATCTACTTTTTCCAGTTGGATATATTTCAAAAGGAATGGTAGCTACGCATCTCCCATTGCTGGGATTTTTTAAAAAATTCCATCAGATTCTAATGTGTAAGAAAGACTTAGAAATTAGCGGTAGGGTTTCCACTGGTGTTGGTCTAAGGGAGGCTCAGCATCATCAGGGGCAGGCTTCCTACCACGTGGGCACCATGGTGAGCTGTCGCTCAGTGCCCTGTTGTCACACTCTCAGGACAGCAGACTCAAAACTGTGGCCACAAGGCCAGTTCCAGTCATTGTCAAAGACCAGGCTACAAACATTCCCAAGGCCCACAATGCCCAGGTCTCTGTGTTCTCACAGAACGGCCATGCACAAATGGCTGCACTAAGGCTCCAGACGGTCACAGAGCGGGCTGTGGCCCCATCATCATACGGTTGGTCTGTGGACAGCAGACATTTGGGTGCTAATGAAGAAATAAACGTAGGGAGGTTCAGAGGCTACAGAGCTAGCAGATGACAGAGCTACGTTTTCTAAAGTTCGACAAAATTGAATCCACAATTACTATTTTAAACAAAATCTAAAGAGAGGTAATTCTCATACCTGGAGTTTCCCCTTTTCATAGGCCAGTTTATTCTTACTCTCAGTAATTTTTTCCAAGGCCTTTTCCACTTTCTGTTGAGCAAACTGATAAAGCAAACACAGAGAGAGTTATCTTTTACCTACAACGTGATTACCATTCCCCGTTAAAACAGGCATTAACCCCCTCGCCATTTCTACAGAAGCAACATCACATTTACGTGCGGCTTACTCCACCCCTAAGGCCGCCCCTGGACAACACATCATTTTGCTGACAGGCACCATGCACGGAGCCCGCTGATGAGATCAGATAAGAAGCCTTAAGAGTCCCAGAGTGTGCTGCCGTTTGTGCGGCCCTCTTTGCTGCTTGTTTCTGATTTGCCGGTTAATCCTGTGTAGATATGTCCCTATCCAGACGTGGCGGGCTATGATAGTGGCTGTGAGTCACTTGAAGAGGACCGAGCAGTTTTTTTTTTTTTTTTTTTGGTTTTTTCGAGACAGGGTTTCTCTGTGGCTTTGGAGTCTGTCCTGGAACTAGCTCTGTAGACCAGGCTGGTCTCGAACTCACACCTCTTCGCCTTTAGCTACCACAGCTTAAAAGGCCTCTCAGACGCTGAACATAAATACTTGTTGCTGAAGACACCACATACTTTGGACACACCACTGGAAAGATTTCACTGGTTCTACATGGGAAAGCTTCCTGCGGTTTAGCTTTATAAGAGTATCAAAAAGTACGATGTAAGCTGCCAAGAAGGGGAAGCAATAAACAGTCATATCCACATGTGAAGCCTATGAACTGTAATAATGAACATCATGGCAAGCTAGTCCTAAAGGTATGAGTGGCGCCCATATCATGGTAGTAACCAACAACAGTCTACTGGATTTACAGCCCACTATTGGGGGAAATCACGCCTGGTACTAGAAACCTAGACAGCCAACAGACCTAGAGAGGCCATGGATTCTAGAAACATTACCACCAGTTTACTAGACCTGCGTAATTCCTACCCACATTCTAAAACTTAGCATTGTAGCAACAAATGAGCCTAGTTCTCAGCCCCCATCAGAGAAGCTGCTCCTTACAGCAAACAGAGACTGTTACAGAGAGCTACAACTGGCTGTAAGCAGAGGCCAATGGATGTGGGGGATTCCAGACACAATGTACAACACAACTGCTATATTTAAGACTCAAAGAACGTCACAGAAGAAGGGCTCAACGGTTGTAAGAGAACATGACAGTCTGTTTGAAGATGATGTTTCCTAGAAATGACATGGAAGCTGTGCCCATAATACCTCAGCAATATGGCTGCCTAAATAAGACCTCAACAATGACAATACCAATAGAGATATTAACTCATAAGGGGGAATCTCATGGGACCCCACCCCTAAACAAAGAACTGCAGACAACTACTGATTACCGAGAAGGGGACAATTACCAGGAAAATGTCCCCTAAGTGGTCATCAACTGACGCAGGGACAGTCCTGAAACCAAATGCAGACGCAATAAAAAGATGCAGCCGGTTATGTTTACATATGTGTGTATGTACATACACATATATGTATGCATAAAAACAATAAAAGAAAAATAAGTCATCCATTTGAGAGGGTGGGAGGGTGGAATGGGAGGGGTTTGAGGGGGAAGAAAGGGAAGGAAGGAATGACGTAATTATATTATAATTTTTTTAAAGTTAATAAAAATGTTAGGTGCTTATTTAAACTTCTGCTTACGGGTTATTAGGTAGTCCATGCACTTTAAATAATGGAAGAACATAGATTAACATTACTCAAATAAGTCAACACCTGATTTGTGGGGACCACGAATGAGATCAGTGTTTGCTGAGATAACCTTGGCATTATCATAAAGACTACTGACAGAGATCAAAACAAAAACTGGAGAATTACTTAAAGAGCATACACTTGGAGATGCTGTAAGAACTAACAGCAAGTATTTGGAATGCACTGACCTGGTCAAACAGCTTTTAGAAATCACACTTATTACTGACTGCTTAATGGAGGGAAAGAACAGATGAAAAAAATACAAGATTCTTCCTTATAATTTATGTAAAAGGATGTATTTTAATACATCAGGTACATTTGTGCTTGTCAGTACTTCGGATCACTGTGACAATCGTTCACAGCTGTCTTAACTCCTCCTATAGACTGACCTTTTTATACCCACCCCATGGTAGTCAGCCATGACTCTCTGATGCTCCAGGGAAGCCATTTTGTCTGTCAGGTGCTTGTTCTCTTCCAGTAGAGTCTGTAGGTTTTGGTTCAGTAAGTTTATGTCTGCCTTTGAAAACAAAAGGAGAAAAAACTATTTTAAATAAAAAATTTATTGTAGAATAACAGCTGAGCTGAAAATCGGGAGGCAGTCTCTACCTGTGTTTCCCTTCCCAAAGAGTGGGGGCTTTGATGAGTCTGATAGCTCTAGGATGTGTAAAACAAGTTGTTTTCTTTCAACTGTTTTTATTGAAAAAAAATTTCGTGTATCTTATAGTCTGATCATACTTTTCCCCTCCCCCAACTTCTCCCAGATCTTCTCCACCCACCCATCTCCATTCCCTTTCTCTTTAAAGAACAAAACCCAAGAAACACACACACAAATGCCCACAAAAACACAAGTGAAAATAAGCAAGCAGAAGACCAATAGACAATAAATGCCCAAGCAATGCATAAAGAGGTAAACAGCCTACAGAATACCACTGAGTGTTTTGTGCAGGCCATCTGTTCCTGCGCGTGGACCCCCATCCTGAAGAGTGCTGAGTGCACCCAGTGAGACTGCTTTGGAGAAAACGAATATTTCCTTTTCCGGAAGACATCGATTGCACACGGCTTCTTGGCTAAGGGTGGGAGCCCATGTCCACTTGCCCCCTCACGGCTGGGACCCCATCGGCTTGAACCTGTGCAGGTCTGCGCATGCTGCCAGTCTCTGTGGGAGCCTATCCTCTGGCTCTTACTCTCTCCGTCACTCCTCTAGTTGTTATTGGGAGAACTAGGTAATTCAGTTTAACTAGTAGTTATGCCCTGTCTAGTATCTGGTATTTGTTTATCAGTTTCAGCTTGTGGACAGAGATGCAAAAATCTTCGACAAAATACTGCCAAAATTAACTAACCTAGGAATATATAAAATGAAAATAAGAGGTAAGTGAGGTTTACTTTGATAGCATATACTATTTACTACCACTTTAATTTACCAAATCAATAGATAAGCCATGTGACCATGTCAATAAAAATACTCATTTTAAAAACTCAACATTTCTCTATGACTTTAAAAAGCTCACATAAAAGTTATAGACACATACTAGGGAGTGTCTGCCGAGGAAGCAGGCCAGAGCCTGAAACCTATGCTGGTCCAGGTGCCAGTCTGGGACCCCCGAGGGAGCAGGTCTGAACCAGAGACTTCTGGGACTGGGTGTGAATCAGCGATATCTGATAAGGGAACTAACATATGTTATGACTCAAATGGACATAACAGACATCTATAGAACATTCCATTCAACACAGAAGAATATACCTTCTTCTCAGCACCTCATGGACCCTTCTCAAAAACTGACTACATACTAGGTAACAAAGCAAAAAAATGGAGTACAGACCTAAACAGAGAATTCTCAACAGAGGAATCTAAAATGGCTGAAAGACACTTAAGGAAATGTTCAACAATCTTAGTCATCAGAGATATGCAAATGAAAACAACTCTGAGATTCCATCTTACACCTGTAAGAATGGCCAAGATCAAAAACACTGATGACAACTTATGCTGGAGAGGATGTGGGGAAAAGGGAACACTCTTGCATTGCTAGTGTTGAGTGCAAGCTGGTACAGTCCCTTTACTGGGATGACCCGCCCCCATTGGTTCTCCAATACCAAGGGGTCAGCCTTGAAATTATATACATACCAGTAACAGCATATGAACTGATCAGGTTGTGTTCATAGATTTATGTAAGCCAATACTTACACATACATGTAACAACAATGAAAAAGGTCATGCATTTGAGAGAGAGCAAGGAGAACTTTATGGGAGAGGTTGAAGGTAAGAAAGGGAGGGGAGAAGTGTCATTATATTTTAACTTCAAAAATAAAAAAATATTAATGAAAATATCCTAAAGCTAATAGGAAGCCTATTTAATTGTAAGAGTTTAATTATAAGCCCAGAGACTCAAAGTGGCAAAAAGAAGACACATAACCAAGGAAACATATCAGGGAGTCTACAATGAGATATAAACATCTATGGCCAACTCAAATCAACAAAAGTACCAACATGATCCAAAGGAAAAAGTGGAGTTTATCAAAAAATGTGAGCAGAGGTGACATCAGTGATGTGGGAGAAGCAAGGCCCTTCAAAGCTTCTTTCTCACAGAGGCAGAATAGTCCCAATGAACTTCAAGCTAACAGAGGTGACCCATGCAATTCTTATTAAAGGGAACAGCTGAAACTAGAACGGCGAGGCTCATGTTGTTTCTCTTTGCTCTGTTCCTACCTTCCTGAAATCTCAGGGGACTTAAGGAATATATTGAGATGAATAAAAATGAAGAAACATCACAACTGAACCTATGCATGCAGTGAAGCCAGTTTAGAGAGGGAAATTCATTCCTGTAAACATCTAGATTGTTAAAAAGGAACATCTCTTGGTTGTGGGTCTAGTCTTTAGTGGCCGAGCCATCACTCCAGTCCAAAAGGAATGTTTCTTAAATCAATATCCCAAGCTTATCTTAAACTAGAAATCGAAGAACAAGCTTAACACAAAGCAAACAGCAGGCCAGAACAAACACTGGTGCACAAGTGAAATAAAGTACAGGAAAAGCACAGAGGACAAAAGAAGGTGGCTGGACTAGCCAAGGACAGAGAAGACACAAACCACCAGACAGTCGTGAAATAGAGACCATCACTTCTGTTCTTATAGACAAAGGCGCAGGACTACTCCAGACAAGTGTGTGCGAGCAAGTTCAACACCCGAGACTGAATGGGCACACTCCTAGGAAGAACCAATCTGTTGAAACTGATTCCAAAGAAAACCAAAATTAAAAGCCTTAAAAGGGAAATGAGAAAGGAGTCAGAGATTCAGAAAAGACCTTCTACAGGAGGTGGAGTCAGTGATGATGTCCCACAGAGCAGTGTATGACAGGACAGCTCCACTAGTCAGTGCACCAAGGATGCTCAGGGAAGAACTGATAGGAGCCCCTCAAAAGACATTTAGCCAAAAAAGTGAAGAGAAGAAACAGTTACAAATTATTTTAAGAGGCTAATATTATCTTGACACCAAAACCAAAGTTAACACAAGAAAAATAAAATCATAGAACAATATTTCTTGTGAATACAGATTTTATTTATTTGTGTGTGTGTGTGTGTGTGTGTGTGTGAGCAATCACCCCTTTGCCTCCTCCAGACCCAGGGAACTTCTGGCTGAAGTACCAGTGAACTCTAGGGCAGAACCAGTGATAGCTTACAGAGGCAAACCCCATAAGCTCAACAAGCAACACCCCTAGAAAGCACTAGAAGGCCCTAAGTGGCACTGGCTTTGTGCCATCTTGATCATCAGTACGATCATCCCACTCGTTAAATACACTGATATCGTAGGTGGCAACACGAAAAGGATCAAAAGAAAACGGAAACATGAAAAATAAAACCGAAATACCTTG
Source organism: Microtus obscurus (assembly GCA_963919715.1). Taxonomy (NCBI): domain Eukaryota; kingdom Metazoa; phylum Chordata; class Mammalia; order Rodentia; family Cricetidae; genus Microtus; species Microtus obscurus. Next base: position 4,107,958 of record CAWTZC010000381.1, read on the forward strand.
CTTTTAGCTAACTCCTTTTCCAAACTGCATTTTTCTTTGGCTACTTCCTTTTCTGTTTTATTGACCTGCCCAGGTGAGAAAAAGAAGTGGACAGGTGTTTAGAAGACACAGGTCCTACAATAGCAGATGACAGCATCCTACAGGTCAGTTAGTACCTACACCACAGAGGTAGCACGTCCTCTCAGAAAGGGGTCAACGGCATGTCTAGGAGGTGGAGCAGACTTCAGGAGGGACAGGTCTGCATGTCAGATCCTGCAGCTTTCCACCCAACTAGAAGACAGTCTGGGAACTAGAAGACAGTCTGGGACTATTAACTCTCACCCTCCTGTTTCCTTTGGAGAAATGGGTTTTTTAAGTTTGACCCCGTAACCAACAGGAGAACTGTGAGCTATCAGTTCACACTACTGCTGCTGGAAGGGCACACTGTACTGTTTGGCAAAGGCTACTTTACGTGCTGAAGAATGCACAGGCATTAGTGGGCAACTCAGAGCATTGGAGCTCAGCTTGATTCCTGCTCTCGCTTCTGCAGTAGATACAGCTGTGAATCACCATTCTATACCCTGCCCAGGAGGGGAGTCTGCTCCCACCCCCTGCTGCTCCTCACCCAGGGGGGAGTCTGCTCCCCACCTCCTGCTGCTCCTCACCTAGGAGGGAGTCTGCTCCCCTCCTCCCTCTGCTCCTCACCTAGGAGGGAGTCTGCTCCCCTCCTCCCTCTGCTCCTCACCCAGGAGGGAGTCTGCTCCCCACCTCTCTGTACCTCACCTAGGGGGTAGTCTGCTCCCCACCTCTCTGTACCTCACCTAGGGGGGAGTCTGCTCTCCACCTCTCTGTACCTCACCTAGGGGGAGTCTGCTCCCCACCTCCTGCTGAAACCTTTCATTCTTCTCTAGCAGAGACTTCTTCTCTTGCACCGAAGCTTCCAACTCGCCCCGCAGTCTCGCAATGGTTGATTCCAGAAGCTCTTTCTGTACCATTGTCCTTTTCTCTGCCTCCTTTGCTTTCTGGAGACACTGACCGTGCTCAAGAATCAAATGGTCTCTGGAAGAAGAGAATGAAGGGCCATCAAGTCCTGCTGGCCCAGAGGATAAATCTCCTTAAGGGAACACGACCCCTGCGTGCCAACAGTTCCCACAGTGTTCTCGCAGACTAGCTCCTCAAGGTTGGCTCAGAGAGGTGAGCTTAGATATTCCCGCTAAGGACAAGAAGCAGAAACGAGGACCGAAAGGTGCACATGGCGCCGGCTGGCTTACAGGTGTGTCTGGAGCTGGGCTTTATCATTCTGGACGGTTTGGAGTTCGCCGGTGATGCTGGCGTGGGCTGCGTCTAAAAGCAGATTTTGCTCCTGAAATGTCTCTGTGATCATCTTCTGCTCCACCTGAGGGAGTAGTAAAAGCTGAGATGCCATTTGACCGGTAACGTTCAGAGTCGCAGTTCAACGACACTGTGCCCACTCCAAGACTTGCTTTTTTTCACAAACGAAGCCTTTGATAAGATAGTTTGAGAACCCGGCCCTCTCTTTGGCTAGAGTTCTGTTATTTTACGGGTCTACCAAACAAAGATGAAGACGTATTTACCAGCCCTGAAAATATGTTGTGAAACTATAAATGTCAATATAGATTCAAAAATAAAATCTACATTAAAATACCTCAGTATCTTAAAATTTTTTCTTACTTTGAAATATGAAACAATATAAACATCATACATATCAGATGAAAGGGTTTTCCCATCTCTATCTTCTTCTTCCCTCCGAATAGCGTCAGTTTGTTGGGAAAGCTGTTTTGGGCAGTTGGTGTGAACTCTCTAAGGCTCGCTCTTGTGTTGCACTAGAGTGTGGCACTAATGGGACTAGTAGTTATTTGGTACCTTTCTCTGGTTTACCATTTTCTAATTAACAACCCTTCTATCTACAATCCATAATAGTTTTGCAAGCCTTGGATGCATTAATAATTACTTATTATTTTTATTTAACCTTTTATTGGAAAAATAAGGATAAAGATGTAGCAACTATAATAATCAGGGACTGTAACATATGTAAAATCCTTAATATGTATCATACTTGTATATGTAAAGAAAGTAAGCAAACCAACATTCTCTCTCTCTCTCTCTCTCTCTCTCTCTCTCTCTCCACACACACACACACACACACACACACACACACACACGCTACTACTACTTAGCATCCAAGGACCAGAATTTGAAAATTTTCTGTTTTGATTAGGATGACCAAGTTTCGAGGTGAAAGGTAATCTTAACAAAGAAGCAGAATTTCAAATAGCTGGGGTCAATGTCAAGAATATTCTTAGAATACTATAAACAAAATAGAACGTCACCGATGTTTGGGGGGAAACAAGCACTTGAGAGTCAGTTTTAAATGTACACCATCCTTAGGGGCTATAGAGACGGCTAAGTGATTAAGAGGACCCAGGTGTGGCTCCCAGACACCTACACGGTGGCTCACTACCACCCACAACTCCAGTGTGAGGGGATCTAATGCTCTCTGCTGAAATCTTTGGCCACCAGGCATGCGCATGGTGCACATACAGACACACATGCAAGCCAAACACTCACACGCACAAAATAGTGGTGGCGCACGCCTTTAATCCCAGCACTCGGGAGGCAGAGACAGGCGGATCTCTGTGAGTTCGAGACCAGCCTGGTCTACAAGAGCTAGTTCCAGGACAGGCTCCAAAACCACAGAGAAACCCTGTCTCGAAAAACCAAAAAAAAAAAAATAAATAAATAAATAAAAAATAAAAAAAGGAAAAAACTAAAGAATAACAACTGGACCTCAACGGCAGCCCGCAACCCAGAACTCCGTAGCCTGAGGCAGAAGGATTGTCAACTCGAGACCAGCCTGATGGTCAACTCGAGACCAGCCTAACATCCTGCTGGAACCATCAATCAGACAGAACAAGGGAAGGAAAGGAGAGCTGGCATAAGCTGTAATTCTGGCATCCTGGAGGGAGAACCAGCAGGATCACAAGTCAAGGTCTTCTTAGCTCGGACTGAACTTGAGGCCAGATAAATGAGACCGTCGTGAGTGTCGGAAGGGTACCTGCAGAACAGCATGGTGTTCAGCAACAATCCTGGCATTTTCCAGCTTTACAATCTGAAGCATGCTGCTTAGCTCTGAACACTTTCTGGAAAGCTGGTCATTCAAAACCTAAGACAGCAAAGACAGCAAGTCATAAGCCTTTCTAATACTCCACTTATGTCTTCTCTTTAATGATTTCACAGTAACCCGCTGAGCCTAACGTAGCTAACACATCATCAGTTAATATTTCATTAGTTTGAAAACTACTTTCAAAGACATCCCTGTGCGTTACTGATCATGGAAGACCCAGAGAGAGCGAGAACAACACCGGCTTCTGCCTCTGTTCTTTGTTGCCCACCATAGCAAAACAATAAGATCCTATTGCTAAAGACACTGCTCACTTTGGATGTAGGACACAGCAAAACCAACCGTGAACTGAACAGGAAACTCTCTCCCTGCTAGCTAGCTTTCATAGTGCCAGGAGGGGCTAAGCAACCAGCTAGGAAAGCAAAGGTCAATGGCTTTCCCAGCACTGAATTTCGACTGCTACAATACGGACCTGCTAGCAGGATATGCCTGCTGATGCAACTGGGCCATAGCTGCTACAGAAGTGACCAACTGTTTCCTGATTGGATAAGTCTGCTCTATGGGAGGGATTTCAGGCCTGGAACTATAAGCCTGGTTTAAAGTTCCTGAAATAATGGGCCCTAGGAGGAAACCTACTGTAGTTTTGCTAAATGCTCATGCGATTAATTACATTCTAAATATTTAGGTTTAGACCCAAAGGCTTGTGCTGCTCCCTACCTTAGTCCGGGAAGCTTGTGTTTGCAGCCAATAGCAAATGGAGAGAATTGTAACTTAAAGTACCAACTATAAGTGCCTATGAGCGCTAGGCTGTCAATCTCTATCGACCTCCTGAACTGGTGGGAGGGGCTGACTGGTAGGGGCGGGGCCCAGAAGGAGGGCTAAGGAGGTCTGTACCAAGCCACTGACTTTAGTCCCGACACTCCTGAGGCATTGGCATTTCTCTCCCCTCACAATTCTGAATACACTTCAAAGAGAGCATTCTAAAGAACGGACTCTCAGTGCCAGTGTCCAGCTGACAACACAGAAAAACCATCCCCAGAATTTTATCGTCAACCCTGAGAACCACTAGCCCAGTAACACAAAATACCCTTCTCACCACCAATGATAATACTTACAAAAGCAAAGCACAGGTTTTAATCTCACAAGATTAATCCTTCAGAACACAACCCCCGTGCATCCTACCAGGAGTTAATGACTCTCTCACATTGAAATTTACGTATTTTTTCCAGGGTCTGGATTAGTCTTGGGGCTTTAAGCGCGTAAATGACTTGCCCCACACTGTGCTATACCTCTGCCCCAGTTCCAGACACCCAGTTCCAGACACCCAGATTCTCCTGACTGTAGAGTATGGGCTCACAGGTGAGCGCCGCCATATCTGGCTGCGGATTGTGTGCTCTAGTAAAAAAAAAAATCTTACCGCAGATAAGGACACATCGCTGAAAAAACAAAAACAAAAACCCGCTAATGTGTTCATAACCAAATTCCCTAAACCCTAGCAAAACAAAGAACAAGAAGGAAAAACCTCCTCTGCCACTTTGCTGGCTGAGTTAGCAGACCTTTCTGGGTGCCAGCTTCCTTAGCTTCAAATGATGAGTCACAGCTGCCAGGCCTCAGTACACTGGTGAGGGTTATAACGTTAGGAGTGCAGGTGCTTAGAGCTGGGCCCAGAATGTGAGAGGGCTTCAGCAAGAGTTCAATTGAGTATAGAAACAGTAGTGACTGTTTTATAAAGGGATATTCTTTTCATTCTATTTCATTTTACTGTAAGGCACAGCGGCACAGTGACCCTAATGCCATGGAATCAAACTGTGCCCACAGGAAAGTGATTCCAGTTCCTGAGCGGTCCACCGGGCTCTGTGAAATAGAGCGCCAGTGTGTGTACTGTCGTCAATATTTGTTCACGTATGGATACCTTACAGAAAACAATCATACATACACAAATCCCAACCCCAAATCTAACAAGCATTTTTTATGTTCCTACTGTACTAATTGATACGGATCATACTGAAAAACTTCAGTCTACAGTCCCTGTGATGGAGCTCCTTAGTCCTGCACTGCGGAGGGCAGGGAAATCCGACGGTTAATCTTGTCCAGATGTTTAGGGTCCCCATGGAAACAGACCTCTACACGTGTCTGTGGGAGATCTTCTAGATGAAGTTAACTGAGACCCATATGAGGTGTGTCTGACACCACTGCACGGGCTGAGGTTCTGGAGTGGATAGGAGGGGAAGGCAAGCATAGGACAAGCATTTCTCAGTGTCCTCTCGGATGCAGAAGCAATGTGACCACCCTCAACTGGGAGCCACAATAGAACCTCCTCCCTAAACTGCTTCTGTCAGGGATTTTACCAAGGTGGGGGGGGGGGATATAGTGACTAAATTAGAAAATGTACTGTGATGTGTGACTGTCCCGGTCATCTGCCAGTTTCACAGGGGTTTGGTGGGGGAAGCCCAAAATGTAGCTAATCTGATAATGGTTCTTAGATGAAGCTTATCTTACAGAAATAGAAAGCGGGGGGAAAGAGCTGAAAGAGATGATGTGAATTTATATAACCAAGATTTATCTTGGTTCCTTAATAAAACAAATTAACCTCTGAGAGAGAGGGCGGGGGAGATTCACCTGGGCCTTTTCTGACGCATCTCGAAGGGACAGCATCTCGGATTTCAAGTATGAGTTCTCATCACGCTCCTTCTTCAGGCACACTTGTGTACTCTGGGGAAGAACGAAAGGGGTTGTTCTCTTGTACACACGGGCAGGATACTGTGCGCATCGCTGTGTGCGCGCAGGTGCGCAGAGACGTCCCACAGCCAAGGTGCCCTTCAGAATCTTGCTCAACTCAAAACTGCCTAAATTTCCATGGCTCGGGTATTTTTATTTTTGTGTACTTCAGAACACTGAAGCTGTTGCTTTCTAGCCTGCGTAACAAGGATTAATGTTTACTTGCCCAAGTGGAACTGATCACGGAATAAATACATAATTCCACAGAAAATGTATGAGAAGAAAAAAATACTCTGTTAAAGAAAATATCCTTTTGTTTCTTAAAATTATTTCTTTTATTCTTTGAGATTATAATTGCATCATTTCCTCTCCCCTTTCCTCCCTCCAAACCTGCCCATATACCCTTCCTTGTTCATTTTCTAATTTATGGCCTCTTTTTAAATTAATTGTTTTATATATATATTGATATACATATATCCTTTTGTTTTAAAACCTCTGTGTTATGCTAACAAATGGTGGTACATACAGATAATGTAATATTGTTTAACACTAAAATTAAGCTATCAAGACATAAAAACATACAAAGGAAATTTAAATATTTATTAAGCTGAAGAAGCCGATCTAAAATGTTATATTTATAATCCAAGTTATATGATATTCTGAGGAGGGTAGGTCAATGGTTAATAAGGTTGGGAAGAAGAGGATTGAACATGCCTGCAATTCAGAGGACTTCAGGGAAGTGGCTCACTCCCTAAATCCAAGGAATGAACCCTAATGTGCATTACTGACGTGATTAAAATAGACATCAATGTTGCTTCATCTAGAGCAGTCCTGTGTTCCAGTGGGAGACGCTGACAGCGAGGGAGGCTGTACACGTTAAGAAGTAGTGGGCTGAGCTGGGCGGTGGTGGCGCACGCCTTTAATCCCAGCACTTGGGAGGCAGAGGCAGGCGGATCTCTATGAGTTCAAGACCAGCCTGGTCTACTGTAATGAGATCTGGTGCCCTCTTCTGGCCAGCAGGCATACATGCAGATAGAATACTGAGAATACTGTATACATAATAAATAAATAGATTAAAAAAAAGAAGTAGGGGGTACATAGGAAATCTATATACTTTATGATCTGTGTGGTAGGGAGTGTAAAATTGCTCTGAAAGTTATGATTTATTTTTAAAGACTTCATTAAATAGAATTTCGTATTAGGATTCTGACTAGAAAAATGACTAAACCCATTCCCTAACTACTCGAGTATATTGTTATATCAAGCATGTTCTCTCCGAGAATACTTACATCATATACACATTTTTATCACCAGTAAGACTTTGTGATTCCAGAGCAGCACATTCAAATACGTTTAAAAGTTGAGATGTCGTCACTGATAACCTCAGGGTGGAGAAGGGGAGCACCTGCGCTGATGAACAGAACTAGTTCTCTCTGAGGGTGGGGAAGGGGGAGAGAGGGGCGGGGTGATTGGAGATCCCTAAGAGGAAAGGGCAGGGTGTAGCTTCTTCGTCTCCTGAGAAAACTGCTTCTCGATTTTTCAGAAGCGGTAAGATGAACATTGTACGACGCTGGGTGGTAGGGCAACAGAAAACCTCTCCCAAATGGGAGCAGAGACTACCCCAAAAATCTCACAAGATATAAAGGTATTTTTCTCTAAGTGTAGGTAAAATGAAGTTCACTGTGCTGCCCGACTTTGAGAGTGTGGGTCAGATGTATTCGATGCACTCACAGGGCTGGGCAACCACCAACTACAACATTGTGTTTGTTATAGTTCACGACCCTGTTTTAGAAATTAATTTGCAATTGGCAAAATCCACAAAAGTCTCATTATTTTATCTTTTGAAGACAAGATAACGTGCATACGAGGACCACTTAGTTCCTCATACACAGTACTGCCTGAATATACAGCTTATTTAAAGGAACCCTTTTTCCTAAGGCTCTTTTAGGAATCAGAAGCCTATTTCCTAGCACTAGTGAAGGACTATGACTTAATAAAGAGAGAGACCACCTCAGTCTCCCGCCACAGGAACACATACCTTATTTTCTTCAACCAGCTTGCAGATGAGGTTATCTCTGGAAACTGAAAACAAAGTCCACATGGTGAGATGGAGGCGCAGCCCCGGAAACCGCGCAGCGTCCTCCCTACACTCTGTTTGCTCTCGTCCGTGTTTGCAGAGACAGTAACAACACATGCATTTGATTATTCTCATAGGCCAGGGGCTAAAACACACAACTGTCAACACAGCACTCCTGCAATCTCAGCATCTGGGAGACTGCGGCAGGGGGTCATGGCTTCAGGGCCATCCTGCACTGCATGCCGAACTTGTCTTTAAAGACCTAAAATTAATCAGGCAATAAGTAAATTTAAAAAGAGCCTGGTCCACAGTTACTTCTAATGATAAATAAGGTCACACTTTTTTCCATGCATAGATTATTCTGAGAGGAATATAATTATATTTTTGTTAAATTACTCTGCTCAAGATTTAATAAAATGAGGGACATACACACACACACACACACACACACCACACACACACACACACAAACAGTAGGAACTATTTCCCTCCCAGCAATGACAGTGAAAACAGAGAAGAAAAACAGACTAATGGAAAAGAAATAAAAGCAGACTCAGAGACCGGGGTGAGCATGCGGAGTGCAGACAAGGCCAGCAGGGGAGATGCTGGACTTCAGCTACGTAAGGACTGCAGGCAAGGAGCAGACTTGGGAGACAGAGCAAAAAGAACGAATGGGCACGGGCATTTCCTGGTGCTCTGAGCATCTGCCGGGCAGCCGACTGCAGGTGCTGGGCAGACATAGGACGGTGGTCCAGAGCTCTGGAGGGACTTCAGGGTTGGGTGGGAAACCATTCACAGGGTGTGACTGGAGCCAGGGGAGCAGACAGCTGGGACACCATGTTAAAGTACTTGCCGCACACTCAGGGAAAGGAAAATGGGGCAATGGTTTGGCAGTGCATATCAGCAACAAAAAATACATTTGGCATTAATGTTTTGACTTTACAGAAAATTTTAGAGCTATATTAGTGCTGTCATATTTAAATTTAAAGCCAGGCAATCACAAAGCATGTCTAAACTCCTACTCTGCATAGGATTTATCTCACAGAAACTGTTTTCTACAAATGCGAGTCCATGACTCACTAAATTCTAATTTAAAATGTGTGAAAAATGAAGAGAGATAAATATGATCTGTTCTGAAGATACGCCCCAAGTCTGAACACAGGGAGAATGTCTATCTTCAGAGAATAGTTATTTGTTATATATTGTTTACTGTTAATATGCTTTTCTATTTTTAATGCGTCAAAGAAAATAGAGGCATCTCTTTTCCTTAACCTGGCCATATAACTAGCCGAACCTTCAAGTGGTAAAACCGCACACAGTCAATATATTGAACACAGATGGTATTCAGTTAGGCTTCACTTCCTTCATGCTATCCTGACTTACTGTGTTTAATCTCTCTGTAGTGGTCCTCCACATATGCTTTATAGAATCCAAAAAATAAATAAACCATTAATCTAAGCAACAGAAAAGCCTACTGCAGAGAGAGCTCAAGCAGAAGGGCCAGCACTTCGGCTCCCGCTACTTTGTGTGGGCGGGTCTCCAGAGCGTTTTACTGTGAGTAACAGGGATATTTTCCTACTCGCTAACAAAGCTGTCGTAAAGTGAAAATGAGATCCCGGGGAAGAACACGAAATGTAACACAAACATGCGCAGGTGTGCAGTCCGAAGACAGAAGGTTATCTCGGGCACTGCCAGCGAGCGCCTACACAGTGGTTCGCTGGGCAGCCCTAAGCAAAGGTGGCTGGCTGCTGTAGGAAGGCATTGTCAGGTTTACTCTTCTGATGGAACTTTCTGTCTCATGCAGATAGCAAACCAGAGGAAACGCTCAGTTTACAATGAGAAGACACAGGATTAAGCTGTCCGGAGGTCATGGGAGCTCAAGGACTCTAGACCAGCTGGGGAGCTTGCATGGGACCAAACTAGGCCCTCTGCGTGTGGGTGACCAGGATCTATCCCTGGTGCATGAGCTGGCTTTTTGGAACCTATTCCCTATGGTGGGATGCCTTGTTCAGCTTTGATGCCGGGAGGAGGGGCTTGGTCCTGCCTCAGCTCAATGTGCCAGGCTTTGTTAATTCCCCATGGGAAGCCTTACCCTTCCTGAGGAGTGGAGGGGGCACAGACCTATAATCTTAGGATGTGTAAGGCTTAGACAAGAAGATAGCAAATCTAAGGTAAACTTGGGTAACTCAGAGAGATGCTATCTCAGCAAACACACACGCAAACAAACCAAACCAAAGAGGGGCCGAAGAGGAGCAATGTCAAAGAAAGAGTTTGCCTAGTACAAATGAGGCCCTACCCAATCTCGTACCACATACACAGAAAATTAAGGTCAGAAAGGAGCCCAGCAATTTTTCACTCTGTATTGTAGGAAGCAACACCAACCCTGGCTAGCTACAAAATTCAGGCTCTTAGGAGTCTTTGCATACTTAGATCGGACTTGAGCTTCGAGGTGGTCATCTCCAACTCTCCATTCTTGCTCTGCTCCTGCGCCAGAAGTTCTTGGGTGGTCTGTACAGAGCTGCGGAGGGCGGAGCAGTTCTGCTGCAAACTGTGCACCTGAAGTTGTGTAAGAAAAGCTATTTCTGTAAGGCAATGCATGACCCGATACGACATGGGAAGGGAGAAGCTTCAACCTAGCATCACTGAGAGGAGCAGGACGTGCCTGTGTGTCCCAGCTCAAATCTCGGCAGACCACGGCTTCTTACTTTGAGTGCCGGCCAATAGAGCATCCTAGTCCACTTAGACACAGTAGCTGCTAGCCATAGGGTGCTCGGAGCAAGAGAAGAATTGCATCTTTAGTTTTATCTACAATTAACTAATTTTCACTTGGATGGGCTCTTTCATAAATTCCTTCAGTAAACAGACTCATTTCTATGCTTCAGCTGTGAAGTACAGTCATTGGTAAAAATAAAAAGATTATGCACTCAAATAATAAATACTAAAATGTGAATTTAAAGTATCTTCAGCACAAAGATACTTCAAATAAGTACAGCAAAGGCAAAAATATCATGTTAATATGAATCTGACACCCAAAAGCAGAAACATAAATAGGTTCCTGTTATTTTACTTATTTGTTTCAAAGGTTAGTTCCACTTCGTCTTTCCTTTCTAACCAGATCAGACACATACAGCATTAGCTAAGACAACAGCTTCCACAACCAATGCCCATAGCAGAACTGTATGGTAAAGGAGGCTACTGTAGCAATAGAATTCACCAATATAAAACCTGAGACAGACTCGCTTCTCTGGGCCTTGGCTTTCTCACTCACGAATTAAGACTGTGCAGAGCCTTTCTTATCTTAAAGACTGCGGTAAGAAGGCCACCAGGTTACTAAGGAAACGGCCCCATCAATCCAGAGGAAATAGACAACCCATGCGCTCAGGGGAAGAAGCCCAGCGCTCCCTTCTGGGTTTCAGTCCTCTCACAAGCAAGGAAAGCAAACCTCTACCTGCTTCCGCTCTGCCTCCACCGCGGACCCCATTTCTTGGATTTTGAGTAGCATGGATGATGCAGACTTCTCAAGAGATTCCCGGAAGTGCTTCTCCTGAGCCAGTTGTCTCCTGAGCTAAAGGGCAACACTGCAGTTAGAAAGACCGGTGGACTCTGCTCCAACAAACACAGATGCGACCACCTCCACAGTTTACCAGATACGCTCTGATCCCCACGCCTGCACAGCGCTTTGAAACATGCTCGTCCGTCCCTAAAAACTAAGCCAAGTCTGTTGGCCTCATCTTCCTGCTGCTGAAGTCTGTTGAACAAACTGGGGGTCAAGGCCCAGTAGTAACTTACAAGCAGCAAGCAGACACTAGAAAGACACTAGAAATGGTAGTGCCTGGCAAGTCACAAGGACAAGCGTCACGGAAATACCCAAGTGACTGGGGTCTGTTGGTGACGTTTTAGATAAAACACCAAGATTGCTATCTATAAAAGACATTTTAAATAATACCTCATTAATATTACAAGTTTCACTCTCTGAAAGATGTTAGTAAGCAAGTGAAAAGAAACTATAGACTGGCAGAGAAGATTTTTATAAATAAGGCATATTTTGATAGAGGACTAATATCCTCTCTTAGTCTCTTATATGTCACTGTAACAAAAGATCTGAGGCTATAGAATGTATAAAGCATTGAGGTTTATTTAGCTCATGCTTTTGGTTTTAGTTGTTGTTTGTTTAAGATTTGAGGGCTCTAGCTGCGTGTATGCCTTTATGCCAGAAGAGGGCATCAGGTCCCCCTATAGATGGCTGTGAGCCACCATGAGGTTGCTGGGAATTGAACTCAGGTCCTCTGGAAGAGCAGCCAGTGCTCTTAACTGCTGATCGTCTCTCTAAGCCCTAGCTCAAAGTTTTAGGAGCTAACGTTCAAGACTGGACAACTACATATGTTCAGCTCTGGGGAGGACTTGGTGACGGAAGCAACAGACTGGTGACATCCCATGGGCAAGACAAGAAGGCACACGTTCGTGGAGCAGGCTTACTCCACGTTCATAGGAACTAACCGGGGTTCTATGGAAACTATATGAACCCCTTTCAGGGGAGACTATCCTCAGCGGACCAGACTTACTCCATGTTCATAAAACTAACCGGGGTTCTATGGAAACTATACTTTCAGGGGAGACTATCCTCAGCGAATTAGCACTTTCTGCTACATCCCCATCTCTTAGAGGTCTGACCACAGTTTAAGACCACTGGAGATTCAGCCATTAGCACACGAATCTTCACAGTGTACCTTCAAATCAGACCCAAAACATACAAAGTGATAACCTCAAAGCTAAGAAGACTCAATTATGAGAAAATAATCTAAAATGTTCTTCACCAATAGAGATATGACATTCCTCTCCAATACCCTGCTGCTGGCTCAGTCATGGAGATCCTGAGCTACGGGTCCCCAGGACCAGTCCCTTCACACGCTCAAGCAGGCCACAGATGGGGTAGATATTGGGGTGTGCCTACTCCAAGCTCCGGACGTGTGCCTGGGTGGCAGCTAAGTTGGTCAGTCCCTGGACCACTCCTGCTGGGCCCACTCCTCTCAGACAAGGGGCAGGTTGCTGAGGCTGACATGGTCTCGGCGGCAGCATGGCCCTCAGACTCGAACACAGCCACAGGAGGTGACCCAGAACCCAGGCGACCGTGGTGGCAACACAGGCCAGAGCCGTCATCGTAGACTCCAGCCTCTGCACGACCACGGACCCAGACATGACCTTCAGAACAGCCAGGGCCCGGATGCCACCATGGCCCTGGGGAGCCGTGCAAGCCAGGAAGTGGAAATCTTACGTCCACACAACCTGTAAGACACCGGATGTTCCTTGATAGGGAATGGATGAGGAAACTGTGCTACACTGCCAGTCTCGGGAAGACATGAGGGAAGTTTAAATGTACAGTTCAAAGGATGCTCTCGACTCTTCTCAACTCTACCCAAACCGTATACACAATGCTCGCTAAAGGGCTAGCAGAAGGGATGAGTGTGTGTGTGTGTGTGTGTGTGTGTGTGTGTGTGTGTGTGGCACAGGGCATCTTTAGGGCAGTGAAACTACTGTGCTCAATCCTGGAGCGGTGGATACAAGGCAAGATACCCTCGTCAAAGTCCACAGACGTCTACAGTGCAGAGAGTGAGTTCTAATGCATGACACCCTCGTCAAAGTCCACAGACGTCTACAGTGCACAGAGTGAGTTCTAATGCACGACACACTAGTCAAAGTCCACAGACGTCTACGGTGCACAGAGTGAGTTCTAATGCACGACACACTAGTCAAAGTCCACAGACGTCTACAGTGCAGAGAGTTCTAGTGTAAACCATGGGCTTTAATTGATAAGGCATCAGTATCATTTCATAAACGGTGGCCAAGATACCTCCCTCAATAATGTAATGTGAGAAAAAACCTGAGAGCTTAGAGAGTGGGCGTATACTTTCTGCATAATTTTCCTATCTATCAAAAACGCAGGGTTAGGGTTTCTCCCGAACCTCTAAATGTTTTTTTATTCCAGTTTTTTTTAGTATAAACAGTGGAATTTTTTTATTATTATCATGTATTAAAGAACAAAATCATGCCATTTTCAAGAAAATGAATGGAATTGGAGATAATCATATTAAACCAAATGAACCAAAAGAAAGTCAAATATCCCATTTTTTCTCCATGCCATGACCAATTTTTATCTGAGTTCTGAGACTTTTAACTCATTTCTCATCTTTGCTCAGCAAGTGTTTGGACCCAGTAAGCTATCTTTTTTTCTTACTTGGTACTCTTCTATTTTATTTATCATTTTTAATTATTATTAAATTTCTTTTTTTAAACCATCTTTTCTCATTTTACATACCCACCCCAGTTCCCATTCCCTCCCCTCCTCCCACTCCCCTCACCGTCCCCGAATCCCAGCCAGTTTCATGGCAGCTTTAACACATGAGAGTATCTTTAAGCACCTGAAGGCAGATACTCTTGCATGTGGCGTGTTTTAAGGGTTCATACAATGATGTTTCCGTTTACAAAGGGTTCTTTTCGTTCTTTGCACTTTATTGATTTCCCCTTGCAATCCCAACACCTCTTCAACATCTCCCGTCTTTTCTCTTACCTCTTGAATTTTCATGTTCATTTTACGCTTTGTGGTCTTTAGCTCCTCCTCAATAACAGCTGCATTCGTCTACAAAGAGAAGGAGGAACGATCTAATACCTGAGATGACAGGAAGAAACTGTCTTAGTGTGTCGGGTCAAACTCAGTCTTTTCCCCCTGGAAGCTTATAAGTGCTATTTTTTATTTTATTGCATGTGTGTGCAAAAATAAAATGTGTGTACGTATGTATGTATGTAGGTGTACATGTGTATATGTATACATGTGCATGTGGAGGCCAGAAGAGACAACGGGAGTCTGTTGGATTACACTCTGCTCCATGCATTAAGGGCCTCTCACCTGAACTCAGCTATCCATCCTTGAATCTGCCAGCTAATCAAGCCAGGGATCCTGCTCCTGCCGTCTCAATGTCAGGGCTGCCTGACTTGCTTGGGATTCGTGTAGATCCGCGGGATCCTAACTCCAGTCATAACAACTGGACAGCCCTACATCTATGTTTTTAAGATTTATTTTTATGTGTATGAGTATTTGACCTGTATGTACATATCGGTACCATGTACATATCTGATGCCCACAGAGGCCAGAAGAGGGTGCTGGGTTCCCTAGAACTGGAGTTAGAGACATTGTGAGCTCTCATGTGCTGGGAACCGAACCTGAGTCCTGTGCAAAAGCAACAAGTGCCTTTAACCGTGTGTGTGTGTGTGTGTGTGTGTGTGTGTGTGTGAGAGAGAGAGAGAGAGAGAGAGAGAGAGAGAGAGAGAGAGAGAGTCACTACACAAGTGCTATGGCTGCTTTTTGTGTCTGGGATGCATTTAAAAAGGTATAGACCACCACTACCTTTTTCCTATTCAGTCTGTCATGTTTTGCCTTCCCAAATACCATCAGCTCTTAAAGAGGAAAGAATCTAGATGGTCACTGTCTTCTATACACAGCAAGGGGTGTAGGAGCAACACGGATAAGACTCACTAACGGACCTTAGCAGTGCAGACAAATCTCAGACGTCGAGAACCGACCATCACTATCGCCCACTGGTAACACAGCTCTGTGGCGCTGTCGCCTCTGCCGGGGCAGCCGCACTGGAGAACGCTGAACACAAACCTTTGTCTCAGTGGCCGTCAATGTCTGGACTTCATCTTGTGCCGTGTCCTCTTCCTCCTGGACGTCTTTCAGCTGCTGGCGCATATTCAACACTTCCAGGTGCAGCAGCTTCAGGTCCGTGACGTGCTCCTCCTGGATCGTGTTCAGCTGATCCTTCAGAAAAGCTGGGCACGGCACAGAGGGCAGAGCAGGAAGGTGAACAGAGGCGCGGGAGGCACGAAACCGGCAAGCGCCGCACAGCGCGAGTTCCCGGCAACCCTCTTCTAGCCGTACCTGTTTTCTGCGGATTCAGCTCCTTTTCAGTTTGTAGATGAAAGATGTTCCTCTTCAAGGACTCGATGAGGTTTTCCAAATGGCACATTCGATTCACCAGGAACTCACAGTTCTTCCATGACAGACTTGTTTTTTCTGGACGAGTTACTTCACTCGGGATAGGACAGATGACTTTCTGGCTGGCAGGGTCTTCGAAAGAGTTTGAAGTTTTAAACTGACCTCTGAAAAAGCACCCCAAAAGAATATTACCTGATGCAGTTTCCACTGCGGTAAGACCAGTCATCTGAGCCGAGGGAGCCTTTCTAATTAGAACGGCAGTGGCCCGGCAGCATGGGAGAGTGTGAGGCTCCTGACTCCTTCGGACAGGAGTGCAGTCAGTGAGCACCTGCAGGCTGATCGGCTCTTTCTGGGAGAGTGTCGGGAATAAGACAGGACCCTCCACACTAGGCAGTGATAACTACCCACTCTGGACGGATGGAGAAGGCAGAGGCACCGCGAGCCGCAGCCCCACCCAGGGCGTGCACTGGACCACCAGGGCAGATCTCTGACTTCCCAGTTTCCTAATGGCAGAGGACAGAAGCAGGTGGGAGACATCACCCTAACTCTTCCGTTCCCAAAGGGCTAGGCCCTGAATTCTCCTGGCCACACGAACAAAGGATTAAGGGTGTACATACCTCTAGACCACGGGACAAAATGTCAGCTCTATAAATATGCACACTTCGGGACTTGATTCCCCAGGAAGATCCTAAAAGGGGTTTCCCAGAGTCCTCTCCTGCTGCTGCTGCTGCTGCTGACAAGTGGGTTAAGAAGACTAAGAAATGGGGTTCTAGGGCCTAAAAAGGTCAGCACTTCCCAGTCTTCTCTCCAGTTATTCCTACAACTACCAACGTAGCTAAGGAGGAGCTAGTCAGCAGCTGAATGCCTGGGAAGGACAGCACCCCAATTCTCCTAGCTCTCTCAGTGGAAGGGAAGGAGTACTGGAGAGTCCGTAGGTCGCTCCACCAACAGGCTGTTGTAACCAGGAGTGCAAGCACATCCGGAGTCTCCACTTCTAGGTATCCTAGCCCACCAGGGGCTAGCACACATAGCTCCTTGATGTGGGATTCCCCTCTGTATGCTGTGAATATGTTTTACTGCCATTGGTTAATAAAAGAGGCGGCTTTGGGCCTATGGCAGCACCGAGTAGGGCAAGGCGGGAATTCCAAGCAGATAGGGGAGGAGAGAGTAGGTGGAGTCAAAGAGAAGCCATGCAGCCGCTGCAGGAGGCAGACGCCAGACACGGACGGAACCTTACCTGTAGGCCACAACCACATGGTGATACACATATTAATAGAAATGGGCAAATTTAAGATATAAGAGCTAGCCAATAAGAAGCATGAGCTAATAGGCCAAGCCATGTTGTAATAACACACTTTCTGTGTGGTTATTTCGGGTATGGGAAACTAATGAGCAGTCTCTGCCTACGGCTCCTGGTTTCTGCATTGTAGGACGTCTCTTCACACAACTTGGTGACCTGGCTTCCAGATAACTTGCATGGGGAAGTGTAGTGGTTTAAATAGGTGTGGCTCCTATTTAATTTTATTTAAATTATTTAAATTTGATTTAAATTTATGTGGCTCCTTGGCCTAGAGGGTGTGGCACTATCAGGGGGTGTGGCCTTGTTGGAGGAAGTGCGTGCATCACTGTGGAGGAAGCACAGAGGTCTCAAATGCTCAAGCTACACCAGTATGGGAGTCAGTTCACTCCCTCCTGCCTGCAGATCCAGATGCAGAACTCTCGGCTCCTCCAGCACCATCCCCGTCTCAATGATAATGGACTAAACTTCTGAAACCGTAAGCCTGTACCAATGAAATGTTTTCCTTTGGAAGAGTCGCCGTGGCCATATTGTCTCTTCACAGCAATAGAAACCCTGACTCAGACAGAAGTTCGTACCAGGGACTGGGGATTGCTGTGATAGGACTGACCGTGCTTTTGTTTGGAGGAATGTGGACCTTGGGAGTTTGGATTAGATAAGCAGTTAAACACTTTAGTGGAACTTAATGGGCCTCCTACTAGAAACATGGGAGACAGTGGTGCTGAGGATGATTTGAACTGGGGGGAGGGGGGACGCTAGCTCAAGAGGTTTCGGAGGAGAAGAATTTTACTATGTTGCCTAGAGAGCTTCTGGTGATGTTTTGGTGAAGAATGTGTCTGCCTGTTGCCCTTGTTAGAAGACTCTTCCTGAGGCTGAAGTGAAGAGGTTTGGATTAATTCGTTGGCAGAGGAAATCTCAAAACAGACTAGACTCTGCTGTGTGGTTAATAACTAATGTGTTAGCTCTAATGAAGATTTATAAGGAAAAAAGTGGGCTGAGCAAGTTAAAATACGAAACGTACAGACTGAAAGACAAGGGTCACCGGGAAGCAGAATGAAGCTAAGTCCTGTGTTTACAGAGGAAAACAGACTGAGAAATAGAATACAAAGAACAGCTTAGATCAGGTGTGATGGTGCACACCTGTAATCCCATTCCTCAGAAGGCAGAGGCTGGCCTGAGTCCCAGGCAGCCTTGTCTACAGAGAAGTTTCAAGAAGGCCTAGTTTAGGCGGAGAAGGAAACCATCAAACACAAAAAGCTGGTGAGGATGTCATTGAGCAGGGAAACCATGTTCCCGCCCCAGCAAGCAGCAGGGCCTGGCAGCTTTGGCCATGTGGTTCTGGCTTTAGAGTTAAGGGTGGAAGAAAGGGGTTGTGGAATCTTCTTCTTCCTCAACTCAGGAAGGCTGCTGAGACCAGGCATGTCGGGGGTGTCCCTGCATGGAGGCCTTGAGAGGCCCCTGTGTGACGCTGTGAAGGAAACCTGGACTGGCTGCACAAACGTGCGTATGCCTTACTATTAGCAAGTCAGATAACTGGAATAGTTAAGGGTTTCAAGCACATCTTTTAATTGTTTTTATTTATATTTATTTATTTATTTTTGAGACAGGGTTTCTCGGTAGGTTTTGTTTTTGTTTTTTTAAAAAAAAAGCTAGTTGTGGTGGCACACACCGGTAGGATTTGCTGAAGGAGGCAGAGGCAGAAGGATCACGAGTTCGAGGCCAGACTGGGCTACACATTTTTAAAATGGGCCTACAGTGGCGCACGCCTTTAATCCCAGCACTCGGGAGGCAGAGGCAGGTGGATCTCTGTGAGTTCGAGGCCAGCCTGGTCTACAAGAGCTAGTGCCAGGACAGGCTCCAAAGCTACAGAGAAACCCTATCTTGAAAAAACAAAAACAAAACAAAAACCCAAAACACCACCTTTTAATTTATACTATGATAGAAAAACTGAAGACCAGCCGGGTGGTGGTGGCGGTGCACGCCTTTAATCCCAGTACTCAGGAGGCAGAGAGAGGCGGATCTCTGTGAGTTCAAAGCGGCTTGGCCGACAAGAGCTAGTTCCAGGACAGGTTCCAAAGGTACAGAAAAACCCTGTCTCGAAAAACCAAAGGAAAAAAAAAGAAAAAAATGAAGACCAAATTAATGGCTTTAATTATTTCAGTTTTTCTTTTAACTATTTCCAAATAAGGTCTAAACCAGTGTCTATGGCTGCATGCTATGGTTTGTATATAAAGTGCTCCCCATGGGGTCCAATGATAAAGCGCAGTGGTCCAGCTGGTAGACCCCACCATGGGTAGGTAACACAACGGAGACTTAACACAGATGAGTTCACACTGAAGGCGCCATTAGGGGCTGTGGTCTGCTGAAGGAACTCCGTGTCTCCCCCCCCCCCACTCTCCCTGCCCTACCCTTTGGGCTGCCGAGAGGGACCAGGTCTGCTCTGCTACGCCTTCTCTCCCATGATGCCTTGCCTCTCCTCGAACCCACTGTGACTGGCTCAACACCGAGAACGCAAACATCTGAAATGGTAAGCCAAAAGCAAATCCTCCTTCCCTCAATATGTCCTCAAGGGTATCTGCCATAGCACCAGAGATCTGACTGACATACGCTGGTGCTCTGAATGAGACTTGCCCCAAGTCTCCAGCACCTGCGGACCGGATCCCCTGGGGGAGAGCCCTGCTTGGGGAGGGCTTGGAGGTTGTTGGAGGAAATAAGTCACTGAGGGTGGACTTGGAGGTCTCCAAAGGCTCCTGCCATTCCCGTAACTGCTCTGTTTCCTGGTTGTTGCTCAAGAAGTGAGCTCCCTGCTGCTGCCCCAGCTACCTGATGCTTTCTGTCCCCAGTCCACCACTATGGACTTGTAGCCCTGAGGAACCATAAGCTCCAATAAGCCACTTCCTCGATAAGGTGCCTTTATAACTACAGAAAAGTAACAAAGACACGTACTCTATCACAGACCGGCAACTCTACCTAACATCGTGTCTGTGTCAAAGTTCACACAGAAACATTTTCCAGAAGCATCTACCTCCTCTGCTTTTCGGTCTAATTAATCTTCTCATTACCGTTTGTCCCCGTAGCCCAGCATGATCAGGTCATCCCTCAGAGAGCTGGTCTGCTCCTCAACGATTCTCATCTTCTGCTGAAGCACCGTGAACGTCTCTGAAGCCGTGGCGTTGATGTGGGTTGGAGACAGGACTGGTCTGCACACTGTAGTTTCCATACGCACCTAAGGTCACGAGAGAGCAGAGGAGGTTCTCTCACTGTGGGAAACAGTCACAGGCCCTTCCTTGAGAGGAACGTACTGTCTTATTTACTAGAGAGTGGGTGTGGGTCCTGTTTGGCTCAAATGTGAAGAGAAGCTTTAAGAGACAACGTCTCATTCGCCGACTGTGTTCTCCTCCCTCGTAAGACAAGCAGCATCCCAGAGAGATCTGCTCCGTGGGTCATGTGACGATGACATGAAGCCTCCATGCATACGGTGAGTGGACAGTGAGACCTATGCAGCCGTGCTAAGTTAGTGAGACTGCTGAGGGCTTGGCAGTCATGTTATAATCTATTCCACCCCATTTGCTTTACTAGTCACATACTCGGGACCTGAGACTTCCGAGGGAGCTTTCTCTATTGTTACCACTTGTCCCACAGGAGGGTGAGACTTCTATAGTCTCTCTACGGGAACATTTGTCGAAGGGGATCTGCAGGTACACCTTTAACTCTGGAGTCCCGCAGGAAGGTGAGACTCAGTGGCCACAGCATGGAAATCCCACAGCCCAGGACAAGCATCTTCTCAGAGGCAAAGATCAGCCCTGCAGCACAGGAGAGACTAACCTGCGGGATTAGCTGCAGGTGAGAAGAGGAAAGAGCTCAGAGGGGACACGGAGAACAGCATAGAAGGCACTAGAATGTACTGGGAAGTGAGACACAACAGGCGGCAGTGGACAATGACCAAGGAGCTCTCAAACAAATCAATTCTTGGGAATGTATTAATAACGGATCATAGGGATGTCTGAAAACTCTCTTACCCGACAACTGCTCCATATCTCCCAGGCCCATTTCACTTGCTCACCTTACCATGGGGAAACAAATATCAGTGTCAAGCTTAGGAGCCCTTGGAAACAACTGTGGACCGGGACGGCTGACCAGTGAGAGAACAGTCCTGGCCGTCACCAAGGAGAGCCTCCTGGTAACTGGGAGGATGCTCAGGGAGGTGTGAGGTGAGGACACATCTGCTGACGTGAAGCTGAAGCCCAAGTTTCTCATTTTTGTGGCAGTTCCTCATTTATTCCCATCCCCTGGATCTGACAAGCCCAGAACAGGGGCAGCAAAACGCTAGACACACTTGCACGATCCATGGCCCTGCGGCAGACTCTCTGAGTCACAGCTTTATAGCTCAGGCTAAGAAACAGAACCTTAAAAGCAAAGACTCCGTCCAATGGCGATCACCCCCTAGAAGATACTTCCTTTAACTGCCTCCACAAAGGGGCACAGAATGGATGCTGCTTTAAGCCTGAAGTTGGAAGCTGGAAAGTGGCAAAACAGAAAAACCCACCCAAGGTTCCGTTAAAGCAACAGCAAACAGCTCATTCACTTTTCTTATGCATATCAGGCTATCTGCATAAGTTTGCTGATAGACGCATTACTTATAATAGTTCTAAAATATTATGACCCTCAAGTGTCCGTTCAGGGCTGTGCAAAATTCCATACAGCAGCAAAAAATTACTGAAGTCATATCCAAATAACAAACTGAGTGAAGAGGTGGTAAAATATACATATAATATGTAGATACATAGTCGGGACTCTATGTTAGAAAACTGAAAACTAGGAAAAATTAAACTACACTGTTTAGTCATCGATATATATGATAAAACTCGACTTGGCACCTAGACTTCTCACATTCTTCTCCGGGGTCTATGCTGGGTCCTTCTCCAGCGTCATCCGACCACCACCCACATTTAGCCTGGGTCCCACCAGCCTAGTTGTGCCTTCGTTACAAAGCAGCTCTACACTTGGCCCAGGCTCCCCAAACAACAGGACTCTCACACATGGTACCCGACCTTTCCACCCAGAGCTGGAGGCTTGGAACAGAGTGCACATTCTTGTCTACGCCACCAGGCCTCTGTCTACTGACTTCATTATACTCAAGCCATTTCCAACCCCTAAGCCCAGTTTGCCCCACACTGACTCTGCTTCCCCAACCTGCTCTGTCCATCATAAACTCAGAACTGTCATGGGATGTTCTGATTGCACCCTGACACTCCTGTGAGTGCCCAATAAAGTTATACCTCGAATCAGAGGGAGGAACCAGCGGCTAGCTGACTGGAAATGGACATAGAGAAGCCAGAAATTTGGATAGAGACCCACAGGAATAAAGGGCGGGAAGTGGAGTTTGAGCTCCCTCTTGGTTCTGGGATGAGGGAAGAGATGTGTTTCTTGCAGTGTCTCTGACCAAAAAGCAAGGTCAGGTAGTTGCCACTCAACCTGAGCTAGCAGGTTTTCACCACAGCCTCTACAATCAAACTATAAACTTCCGAAGAAAGCAGTAGAGACACTTAAAAATGGAAAGATGTCCCATGCTCGTGGGTCAGAATTAACACTGTGAAAATGGCCATTTTACCGAAAGCTATTAATAGAGATTCAATAAAATCCCAATAAAAATCCACATCTCATTCTTCACAGAAAAAGAAAAAAACTATCCTAAAACTCAAATGGAACCACAAATGATCCCAGAGAGCCAAAAACAATCCTAACCAAAAAGAACAATGCTGGAAGGATTATAGTTCTAGAACTTAAGATACAGTAATAAATACAAGTATAGTAATAAAATCAATATGGCCCTGGTAGAAAACCCAATCTAGAAGAACCAGACATAAGTACACATAATTTCAGCCACTTAATATTTGACAAAGATGCCACAAACACACACTGGAGAAAAGAAAGCATCTTCCACAAATGGTGCTGGGATAGCTGGATATCCACACGCAGAAGAATGAAGTTGGATCTGTATCTATCACCCACGCGGGTGGCGGGAGTTGAACCCAGGCCCGCCAGAAGAGAGCCTGTGCTCTTAATGGCTGAACCGTCTGTTTCAATATCAAGTCCAGTGTTCGTGTTGGCCTTTTATGTTTCTGAGTGGAAAAATAAAGACAGAAGACAAGCTCAGCCATGGACTCCTAAGGAGTCCATGAGACACAGGTCTCACAGTCTTCAGAGACTATGAGAAGGCCTGCAGTGGTAAGGGCAGATTGTGTCAATATCAGAAAAAGGGAGAAAGGAGGTGGCAAAAGAAAAGAAGCTACCTTTCTGAGACCTCAGAAAACATGGAAGCTTATCAGTAAGGGTCTGCTAAGGTAGAGATGAATAAATTGCATTAAGGCATAGTTAGTTAGTTAGCTAGCTCTTGCAGGTAGAGTCTTGAGTTGTACAAGCTGCCCTCAAACCCACTGTTCACTGAGGATGACTTTGAGTGTCTTATCCTCAGGTCTCAACCTCCCAATGCTAGAACTGCAGGCACATACCACTGAATGGGCTTGGGAAGCACCCCACTGTGCTGCACCCCCAGTTCCTACCACCCTAAGTCTCTTTCTGCCTTCTGGCTCAAGGTTCTTCTCTTCAGATTGCAAAAAATTCCCTTCTGAGCACCGGAGGTCTTAACCTGGCTTGTGCAGGTGAAGCTCCTACTGTCCCCATCAAACCCTTCGTTAGGAAGGGGCTGCCATGGTATCTGAAGCATTGACACCACATTTGTGTTCATGCCTCAGAAGGGTTTCCAGACACTGGCGACATCGGCTCTCTGCATCAGGAAGGATCTTACGGACCAGGAGCGTGCAGTTTTTATCAGAGGAAACTAACAGACGTCCTAAATAGTGCCTGGAGCCAGTGGGTGGTGGTGCATGCCTTTAACCCCTGCACCCCTGAGGCAGAGGCAGGTGGATCTCTGAATTCTAGGCCACCCTGGTCTACAGAGCCAGTTCCAGGACAGCATGGTTACACTCCCTGCCTATCATTCCCTAGCCCTGGGGTAGTCCATGAAAAACCGAGAGTCTGTGTGCAGTCCCATCTTGATTAGCATGTCTTCAAGTAGGGTGACAGTCATTAGGTTTCTGTGTTTTTTGTTTGTTTTGTTTTTTGTTAGCTGGTTGTTTTGTAGATCCTCAAACCATAGTGCCTTGGCTGCTGTTGGAGGCCAAACAAACACCACAATAAATATTTAACAAGAGCTATGCCAGCACGGGCATGAAACAATGCACAAATGAAAATTCCTCTTGTCTCGGAAGCAAGCCTGGGAGGCTAACCAGGGGTAGAAAACCAAACGTTAATGCTGAAAAGAAAAAAAAAACCTGTCTATTTAAGGGGGAGAAGGGTGGCTAATGAGGAGGTCTCAGCCACTGGCCACCCTCCTGCCATTAGGGTCCAAGCAAAGCCAATTTAGCCTGAGGTGGTTTTCTTTTTTTTTTTTTTTTTTTTTTTTTTTGGTTTTTCGAGACAGGGTTTCTCTGTGGTTTTGGAGCCTGTCCTGGAACTAGCTCTGTAGACCAGGCTGGTCTCGAACTCACAGAGATCCGCCTGCCTCTGCCTCCCGAGTGCTGGGATTAAAGGCGTGCGCCACCATCGCCCGGCTGCCTGAGGTGGTTTTCATGCGCAGCAAGAATGCTGAAGCCTGGCTAAACCAAGGCCCGCGAGGTCTGGAGGGCGGGACTGAGAGGGAAAGGGACAGATGGCCTTGGTCCGAGGCGTGCTCTCTCCCCTGAGCCGCCCGCTTCTTTTTCCCCGACCACCCGGGCAGCCTCACCCCTAATCCATCTACCAGCCTGTAGCTCCGTCCCCCGGCCAGCAGGTCTGTTTCCATGGGACTAAACCAGCGCTTTAAAACAACCCGCTCGCCAGCAGGGTTGCTCCTGTACGCAAGCGCACCCGAGGTGAGGCATGCCGGGAATTGTAGTTTTCCCGGCCCAGCAGGGCCCTCCGCCTGGGGAGGGACCCTAGCCGGAATCCCTCAGCGCGAGGGGAAACGCGACACCACGTGACCAGGATGACGCCACGCTCCATTGTGCTCCCAGCAGGGCATGCTGGGAAACGTAGTTGCTGACCTCTCCCTCCGTGAGCGAGTTCCTGGGTCTGCTTTGCCTGGAAACTGGGCTTGCTCTGCAGGTAGCAAGAGTCTAAGGTCATATGTTTTCAGTTGTAGGAGGGTCAAAGGATCAATTATCTTCTAAACGACGGGAAATTAACGGGCTTTTGCTAAGGAGAATAAAAATGGAAGAAAGCTGCTTGTTCTTGTAAAAGGAATCCAGCTCGACCCTCTTTCATGATGGTTAGGTGAACAATAAGCCACACAGAAACTATTGTCTAATTTTCTGTCTTTTCAGCATAAGTTATGACACCCTGTTGACAACTAAATGAATAGAGAAGAGGGGAAGGAAGTGAGAGGGAGGAGAAAAAAAGAGAGATAGGGAATGGGAATAAAAGTTTCTCAGTTTTGCTGTGAAAGTGTTTACACTATGAAAAGAAAACCTTCTATAGTGAAAATGTGGTGTTCATCTTCACTTAAGTTTTGATGTACAGGACCAAACATGGTACCACCCACAGGGCAGTTAGATCCCTTCTTCCTCCTGGCTGAGGGCTGAGTGTACCACGATTAATAGAAACAAAGAGATAGAACTTGGGGTTCAACCTGGAGGTCAGAAAAGCAAAACAGTCAGCCACGGGCTCTTACCTCAGTCCGAAATGGCCCTCCTGCCTCTAGAAATCTCAGAATGAGGCTGTGTCTGAGAGCTGTCTCTTCCCAATTTGTATTTCTCTCAAGGGCTGGCATTAAAGGCGTGCACCACTACTGCCCATTTCTATGACAAACTAGTGTGGCTCCTGGGATTAAAGGTGTGTGTCACCACTGCCTGACCTGTAAGGCTGATCAGTGCAATTGTTTTACTCTCTGAACTTCAGGCAAGCTTTAATTATTAAAATACAAAGGAAATATCACTGCTGCTGAGTGAGGGCAGCTTTCTAATAAACGTCGTGAAGTCCAGGGTACATTCTCCTTTATTGAGCAGGGGTCTTGACAGGATCAGTTCTGCCATTCTGATTCCTGTGGTGACAGTTTTTGCTGCTCAGGACCAGTCCCTTTACGTGCTCCAGCAGATCATAGATGGGGTAGATGTCAGGATGGGCCCACCCAAGGCCCAGGATGTAGGTATGGATGGTAGCCAAACTGCATGGTCTGGGCCAATGGGCAAAGAATGGAGCCAGCTCGCCTAGGCCCATGACATGAGGGCCAGCTCTCCCATGCCTGTGGTGAGAGGTGGGGACATCTCTCCTGAGCCTAGGGGGACAGCTCCCCCATGAGGGGGAGCTCTCCTGCTGCGGTGTCCAGTGAGGAGGAGAGCATCAGCTACCCCAGGGCCAGTGTCAGGTGGGACTGGCTCAGTATGGCCTTTGGATTTCACTATACATAGACCCAGGTATGCCTCAGCAGTAGCTCGGGCCTGGACTTCATGACTGGCCAAATGGTCTATCCTGAAAACATGCATGCAGGTAACATACATACTGAACAGGTTCTCTTTATATATTTAGGGATAGATAAGCATCTGCACATACATATATACGTGTAATGACTATTAGTGGGAAAGGAGGCCATGAATTTGAAAGAGAGCAGGGGGTGTTTAGAGGGAGGAAAGGGAAGGGAGAAATACCGCCCATTGCATTAAAATCTCAAAGAAGTAAGGAAAAAACATTTAAAATATATGACGAATAATAGAGAAGGACAGAGCCGTGTTTCTCCTCAGACACTGTGCGGGTCATGATTTATTCTCTCCCCCATCATGCATGAGGGTAAAATAAGGAAGAACTACAAGTTTAGGTTCAAGATCTGCCCTTTCTTTCAAAGCTGCGTTCTGCTTCCCAAGGGGCCTGCTTCTTCCTCCATGGGCAGAACTGAAGGCAAAAGCCTAATCCCACATGTGTTGGCTAGGTTAAGGTATTCCTCCTGTATCTGATGATTCTCTGGCTTCTTAGCGTTGATTTTTTCAGATGTGCTGTTTCTCTGCTTTGCCTTAGATGTGGTGGCTGTTAGATGCTGTAACCTAAGCACCTGGGGGCGGTGTGGGCGGGAGGATCGGGAGTTTAAGTCCTCCTAGCTGCACAGTGATTTGGGCCATCCGGGCGACATGAGACCCCCCCCTCCCATCTCAACGAAACAAACCAAAGCAAAATTTCCATTCTGTTATTTTTAGTAGCTTCCCTTTCTCATTGGATAACATTGAACACCCTCGTCTGTCCAAGGATGTTTACCTTTATCTCATGGAGTGTGACTGTCATTGCTGATTTACAGGTTTTCAGAAATTGGATGAGAAACAGCAAAGCTCATGAGACAAATCCAACCTGCTGTCAGTTTTCATATAGCGCATATTAAAAAAAAAAAGAATTTTCTCACCATTGAAGTCGTTGGGGAAAATTGCCTATTTTGTGATGCATGGATTTCTTAATTTTGTTTTTATAAATTTTATTAAGATATAACCATGGTTCTTTATTTCCACGTAATATATGACATTTTGAATGACAGTAACAGCTAAGTCATTGTGAGAGAGAACTTATGTCCCCCGCACCCTAAAATATTCCTTCCATTTGACTGTTTACAGAAACGTCTTTCTCTGCATCTGAGTTATCTCAGATTTCCCCTCTGTTGGGTGCCTTTTGCCTTAAGAACTGGTCACGTTTTTCTGGTGGTTTGTGTGTTGACTAATTTTGGATTCATCTGTTGACTCATATTGGATATTAGTTGATGGGACTTCAGAACCTGTTCAAATCATCTCAGAAATGCTGGCCAATTTCGTTTTAACAATAAACCAGAAGTAAATAATAAACCACACTGAATGCTGTATCTAGACTCCACGAGAAGGTTCTAGGGTTTCAGTTGTCAACAAGCTTCTCTATGCTGGTTTTTCATTTATCCCAGGGATGCATCGCTCAGAAGTGAGCCCAGGACAGTGTTAGGGATGTGCTGTGCTGGCCAGTGCTCATTGTCAATTCCCCTGGAATCAGAGAGGGAATGAGCCTCTAGACAGACCTGTGACCGGTTATTTCACTTCTGGGCATGCCGTTGAATTATCCAGATTAAGTTGGTTGAGGCGATTCCATGGGCCAGGATCCTGGACTGGGGAAACAGAGGAAAGCAAGCTGAGTATAAACGCTCAACAGACTCTGCTTCCTGACTGTGCACCAGCTCCCCGGGCTCCTGTGGCCAGAGCTTATCTGCCAGGACCGCATGCGTCCTGGAACCGTGAGCCTTCCTGCACCGAAGTTGGGCTTTTCCCCAGGTACGTTTTTGAGACATTTTATTGATAGTGAATTTCACATCGTGCATCCCAATCCCACTGACCTCCTTGTCCCCTCACAGACACCCTCTGCCCTTGTGATCTCTCTTTCAAAACAAACTTTAAAGAAAAAAAATCAAACAAATAAAAAAACTAATCAAGCAAACACAAATCAAATCAACAAAATCTCAGCATAGAAGCTGTAGTGGGGCCCAGTGTGTCACTTACACAGTACCCTATAATCCATACAGCTTTATTTATAAGTGTTCATTGCAATGAGTTATCGGTCTGGTTTGAGGCCTCTGGCTTCTGCTACACTATCAATACTGGGCCCTCTCTGGGGCTCCTCTTGGGTAGCCTACTGTTGCCTTGTGTCATGGAGATCCAGCAGCTTTGGGTCTGCAGTTCCGGCCCCTTCACATGCTCCAGCAGTTCGTAGGTGAGGTGTTCTGCCCAGGTGAGGTGCAGGGCCTGCTCTCCCGATTGCTGCAGTTGGTGATAGGCAGTGTCAGCTCTCGTGCCCCTAAGGCCATCTGTCCTACCTGCCACAGGTGGCAAGAGGTGGGGGAGGGAGGACATCTTTCCGTCATCCATGCCAGCGCATGACAGACGGGGGGGGGGGGGGGGGGGGGGCACGGGACGACACTGGGGTCAGCTCTCCTGCTCACATGCCCTCAGGGCTGGCTCACCTGCATCCTGTCAAACAGGGTCGGTTCTTCTGTGCCGCCTGGGTGAGGCGCAGAATCAACTCCCCATTCTTGTGACCCTGGGACCAACGTTCCTGCCTCATTTGCAAGGGGAAAGGGGGTTATTTCTCCCTCACCCGTGCCACCATGTGACAGCGGGTCTAGCTCTCCCCGTCTCACGCCTTCAGGGGCAGCTCACCTGCACCCCTGCCAATGGGGTCAGATCTACCGTGCTGGCCAGGTGAGCTGCAGGACCTGCTCTCCCAAATGCTGCATTTACTCAGGAGCAGGGCCAGTTCTCCCTCGTGCTGCAGCCACGGAGGTGCAGGGCTAACTCCGTGCAGCCCTACCCTCACTGTGGCAACAGGGACCACAGACATCAGTACAGACCGTAGCTGCAACAGGGCTATGGACGTAGAATTGGCCCTTGGCTGCAACCCAGGACCAGATGATGCCATAGCCCTGGGTGGCAGCGCAGGTCACTCAGAACTGTATAGTCCTGGTAGCAATGCAGCCCTTAGACACTTGCAGGATCCTAGGTGGCAGCCTAGACCCATGGCATCCATGTAGCCCTCCGTGGCAATGCGGGCCATGAATATCAACACAGACTACAGCTGTGGTAGGACCACTGACCCAGACATGGTCCTTGGTAGCAACCTTGACCCAGATGTCATCTGACTCCAGTTCTCTAGTTGGCATCACAAGTTACCCAGGTCAGCATGGCCCTACTGGCAGTGTGGCCCTTGAACACCATGTCCCAGGGTGGCAGTCCAGACCCTCAGCATCTGCTCAGTCTCTGATGGTCACAGGAATCACGGTCATCAACAGACTTTGGCTGAAGCAGGACCATAGACCCAGACACGGCCCTTGCTTACCTTAGACAACACTGAAAGACAGAAATAATGAGACCTATCTCAAAGTAATGAAAATCCTCAGAATAGTTCTTTCTTTGTTTTATGTATTTACTTACTTATTTATTTATTTATTTTTGAAACAGGATTTCTCTGTGTAGCCCTGGCTGTCCTGGAACTCACTCTGTAGACCAGGCTGGTCTCGAACTCAGAGATCCGCCTGCCTTTGCCTCCTGAGTGCTGGGATTAAAGGCGTGCGCCACCACCGCCTGACTCTCAAAATATTTTCAATAGTAACTCAAAGGAGGAAGAAGTGACCGTGCCGCTATTGAGATGTTTAGCAAAGTGGTTTGGGCAATTCTGTGGAAGAAAAATAAAGGAGAAGCCATGCTCCTAGAGCACGTTCTAGAACTAGACCAGCAGACTCACTTTAGATTTTTTTTAGAAGCTAGAGTTTATAAGAAAATTATAAATCATATAACTTGCGAATTATAAAAATTACATGGCAGTGTTGGTGTTTACAGTGCTAGAGCAGAGATCCAGAAAGTTGAACAAGTGGGGTATCAGGGTGATAGCTACAGGTACAGAATTTCTTTTTGGCATATTAAAAATGTTCTACACTGCATGATACTGTGGACATACTGAAACAAACAAAGCATAAAACTATACGTGTTCCATAGTGAGTTGTATAGTAGTTGACTTACACCCCCATAAAACCATCCAAAAGAGAAAAGTAGGCCAAGATATGTCATTGCTGATAGCATGTATTTCAACTACCATGACATTGCCCTTCGCTAGAGCAAGGTGACAGGCATTGCTGCAAAGGCAGCCAACCCTGGAGTTGATCAATGAGCAGAAGACAGACGCTTCTATTCTTGCTGCTAAGATATCGGAGGAACAAATTTAAACACACAGACACACACACAGACACACACACACACCTTTCTTCAAATTCTGATCTCTCTCTCTCTCTCTCTCTCTCTCTCTCTCTCTCTCTTTCTTTCCTCCAACAACTCTAAGGTTCACAGAGAAGAGAAAACTTCTAATTGAATAACTTGAAATTTTCATTTAAGGTAGGAAACAGTTCGCATATCCCTATAAAATTAAGCTCCCTTAACAATGAGGTAGTTCTGAATGTACCCAGCCATGGCCCTGATCATTACCTCCTTGTCTTTCTGATCCCTTTTCTAGTCACCCTTCCCTGTCTGTATCACAGGGAACTTCTCGTACGTTTTCTTGCAGGCTCTGCCGGCTTGGATGGGCTGACGGAAAGTGCAGACAGGAGACTGGAAGAGAATTTGGGCTTTGCTTCCTCTCGTACCATGGTTTTGGTCCCAACAAGATCATCTCCTGGAGGCCATCGGCTCCCTCTCCAGTAGACACCCTCACAGCAGGCTCAGAAGCATCACCCCCCTCCTCTTGACCCTTCCGGTTGAGAGGGCAAGGGCTTCCCACTGTCCTTTGAAAGTGCCCATTATCAGTCCTTTTTTAAACCTTCCCCTGATTTCCCCCTTGAGTGTACAGTAGGTTTTTGGTCCCCTGGGCTCCTACTGACTGAACCGTAGTAGGTCTGGTATTTGCCTATATAAATGAAGAAGTCTAATAAAATGCAGAACAACGGGGGCCGCTTCACACCCACTTCTGAGCAGCGGCTCTTTCTGAAGAGGGTACAGCAGGAACCAGCTGGTAACCAGCCTCAGTTCTGCCGCCAGCCAGTACATCCAAGAGTTTGAGACAGGGTGTTAGAGACCGTTATCCACAGTGAGCCAGAAACGCGAGTCACCATCGCCTGATCTTCTCATGCGCCCTGGTCACGAGCGGTTTTTGTTTCTCTTTGAGTTTGGGGAGAAAAGA
Organism: Microtus obscurus; assembly: GCA_963919715.1. Taxonomy (NCBI): domain Eukaryota; kingdom Metazoa; phylum Chordata; class Mammalia; order Rodentia; family Cricetidae; genus Microtus; species Microtus obscurus. The sequence continues at coordinate 4,139,855 of CAWTZC010000381.1, forward strand.
TATGCAGATCTCAAATGGGAAGCACCAGGACTGTTTATTAATCGTAACTTTGTGGCGTTCAGTAGGTGTCCCAACCCCATAAACCTAATAGAAAATACAAATGATCAAAAAAAAAAAACTTTTGATTTGTGACTGGGTTTCGTTATAGTCCATCATTATCACTGTATGTATGACCATTCCCAAGACCTGGACCTAGGGGGCGCTAGTTGACCTTAGTGCTCTTTTTAACCAGGTAAAAAGAAAGTAAGTCTTGGGGGAGAGATTTTGCCGTGCACCGCGCCCCCGTGTCTGTGCTCTGTGTGCTGGCACCCAGTTCGCGAGCTTCGGGCAAGGGGGCTGGAGGTTAAAATACACAGACGCACACAGACAGAGAGACAGCGACACAGGTCATCCTTGAATTCCCCAAGAATGCCCCCTTTATTGTGTTCAGGGCAGATTATACAGAGATAGCCACGCCCCAGCCAAACCCACCAGAAACCACTCTCCTGCCATCAGGAACTCCTGCAGGTCTCGTGCTCAGAGCAGCTGTAGGCACTCAGATCAGGGGATTACAAGTTGTTTACAAGAAATTCAGGATCTGGGGTCTCACTGCTCCCAACAAGATTTAACTTGTGCTTTGAGGATTTTTTTTAAGAAATAAGCAGTAGCTTCAGGCTTGTTAGTTATATCTGCATTCTTTAATTCGAGACTAATACTTACCTTCAAAAAGACAAGCTCTACCAGGAGGTGGTGGCACATGCCTTTAATCTCAGCACTCGGGAGGCAGAGGGAGGCAGATTTCTGTGAGTTCGAGGTCAGCCTGGTCTACAGAGAGAGTTCCAAGACATCCTGGACTGTTACACAGAGAAACCCTGTTTCAAAAAACAAACAAACAAACAAAAAACCAACACCCACAACAACAACAAAAAGTACCGTATGTACTGTGCTTGATGGTTAAATGAAAAACTTACCCACCATGCTGGGTAGGGAGGTAGGAGGTAGGGAGGAGTTGGGAGAGGGAAAAGAATATTATCAACATTTTCATTTTGTTTACATATAGTATTGTGCGTTTGTGAATGCAAGCACACATACATGTGTGAACATGGACAAAGGTCAGTGGCGGGCACCTTCTCTCTCTCTCCACTTTTAGATACAAGGTCCCTCACTGAACTTGGAGCTCATGGACAAGCTAGACTGGGTGACCAGTGAGTTCCAGGGACCCACTTGTATCTGTCCCCCAAGCCAGCATCAGGGTCACTGAAATGATCTCTTTTATGTGGGTTCTGGGGATCAGAACTCCAGTTCTCACTGACCCATCAACTTTTATTTAAAACTTGGCCAAGGGTTGGTTAAGTGGGGATTGGGGAACTCTCCTGGGAAGAGTGGTTTCAACGTGTGTGCTGAGCTACCAAGTATTTCTTCTGTTTCCCCTTGTCTTCAAACCCTTTTGCCTCAAAACAGATGTAACAGCTGAGTAACCATACCTGAGGAGTGTAAGGTCCCTGTAATCCACGTCTAAAGAAGTGAAGCAAAAAAGGTGGCCTTTGCAAACCATGGTACAAACCTACACTGCTAACCTCTGTATTTATTAAACACGACAGAATGAAGTCTGGGACATACAGCACCGTCCTCATCTGCATTATTCTAAGCCCAAACAGTCCTCTCCTGATAGAAATTGACAACCTCCTTTCGTTCTGCTGCCACACCAGTACCTCAGAGTCTGCTGGTTGAGAGTCACAGGACACCATGTGCCTCTTTATTACTTGCGATATTGAGATCGATTTAGCAGTGGTGGGCATGGGCTCCTGTAACTGAAACCTACATTAAGCACTCCGTGACTTAATCCTTGGGCTTCATCATCAGGCAAGCAAGATGACTATAGCAACACCATCTTCATCGTATCCATCGTACTTCCTGAAGTAGAGAGGAAGAAGGAGGGAAGCCTCTTTTGCTGAAGTGTCTACAAGATCTTCTTAGCTATCACTGGTTCTGATCAGGTTATGTGCGGGTTACAGTTTAGATATAAATGTTTATGTCTTCGGGGCTTCTAGATCCAGGGAGAGGTGACTGAATCACGAAGGCTCTGGCCGAGTGCGCGTGTGAATCCACTCATGGGTTAACAACTCCATGGCATTAATGGGAAATGGCAAAACCATTATAACTGAACCTGGTACCATCTCATAGATGTCTCTTTCTCTGGAGATCTAGCCATCTTTAGCAGACAATCTAAATACTGACGGAAGTCCTGATGCCTGAGAATGTTACACTACATGTAAAAGAGACTTTGCTCATGTAGACAGAGCCAGTAGCTTTGAAGATGAAAGAGTCGCAAGCCACAGAATACAGTCCATCTCTAGAAAGTTTGGAAAAGACAAGGGAATAATAAAGAACTAATCCTCCCATGACATCCACCGAGCACAGGCATGAGGAACCCTCGCTTGAGTTCTCTGAAACTGACTTCACACTTCACCTCCTCTACTGGAAGATAAAACACCTTTGTTTTAAAGCAACCCACTCTGCGGCCCTTCGTTACCGCAGCGATCAGAAACTAATAAAATATGTCAGGTGAATTCTTTTCTGACCAAGGAAACAACTCTGTTGGTTTCTTGCGTTGTGGGAGGGAACAACCATCCAGGATGGCAAACGCTCTTCAGACCTCCTGTTGCTTGGGATGAGCCAGTTTCCAAGGCTGTCCTACACGGTTACTTCCTTTCCATCCTTTCCATAGTAAAAGTCTAGTTGACCTAAGAAGAGGCTTGTCTTAATGGATGCATTTTTAAAATTGAATTCTAATTAGCTGGGAAGGACACAGTGTATCATTTCATCAGTTCCCAGGGAAGACAATCTCTGGGTAGTGGTAGCAGAGCTACAGTCTCAAGACGTAACAATAACAGCTTTAGCTAACTAAGGGAAAAATGTATTTGTCATTGGATTTCAAAGAATAGATCAGAGACTCTTTAGTAGTATTAGAAAGCCTAGCACTAAAAGCCCGATTGTTATAAATACAATGGTCACAAAGGGGATATTTGGACAATTTTAATCATACCGTAATTTTCTAATTTTGTAATGTTGACACTAAGTGTTTTGGGAAGTTTTGTAATGTTGAAGATCCATGAAAGAAATCATAATAGCTAGAATTCTTGCTTAAAAGAAGAGATCTACAGTGTTTCTGTTTCATGTGGTAGCTAGGTCATGAGAGAAATCTTGTTTAAAATCAACAAAGTAAACCAAAGCAATCAAAGGCCTAAGCTAATAAACTCTAGTCATCATCAGAAACAATTATATGATACTACCTGGAGAAAATAGCTTCTTTCAGAAGAGTTAAAGCAAACTAGAATATAAGTCCCCTCCCCTCCCCAGTTCTGTATTGCATGGTTTCTTTAGTGCACATTAGCGGTGTAGCTGAGTGCCATTTAAACAAAGCCTCTCTGGCATGGCAACAGTTGCCAAGTAGGGCTCAGCCTCCTAAGGCGTTCACAGGGAAGAGGCGCTGGCTCAACAAGCTGTGGCCCGCGCGGTGAGCATTTAAGCTTGGTTTCATGGTCTCTATTCAGACACAGTAACTAAGTACCAATAAGGAGTTCGATGAACTCCATCTCCAGATGTAGAAATGAAGGAAATATTACCCCTGCATTGGGGGCAACTAGATCTCCAAGCATCATGCTTTTTGGAAGGTTTTTTGTTTGATTTTGTGTTCTCCACCTAATAATGTGTCTTCAGCTTAATTTTATGTAAAAAAGGTGAATAAGACTTCAGAAAACAAAAAATTTTGCCATCTTAATCATTTTCAGTGCACAGTTAACAGACATTCACACTGGTACACAAGCCATCTTCAGAGTCTTTTTATCTCAACAATTTGAAACTCAGTTCCGGCTAACCAACAGCTTTCATGCCCCCCCCTCCCCAGCAGCTATGAAAACCACTATTCCATTTATTATCTTTGACTTTGATAACCCAAAGGACCTCATATTTGTTCTGCTGTGCCTGCTGGATTGAAGCCTGATGTCTTCAAGGTCACCTTTTAAAGACTGTATTATATTCACCACAATTACACACCATATTTACTTCTCTGCTTCATTGTTTCTGGAAGTGCATCGTTTGCACATTTTGGCTATTGTGAATAAAGATGCCCTGCCCCTGGTGCACGTGTCTGTTTAAATAGAAGTTAAAGTGGGGATGGACATGGTCCCAAAATTTGGATGCCAAGATGTGAGCAGACTCTTTCAGCCTGTTTGGGCTGTTATAACAAATAAACTGGGTAGCTGATAGACAACATAGATTTAGTTTTTCATATTTCTGGAGGCTGAGAAGTCCAAGATGAAGATGCCAGCAGACTGGGTATGCGGGGAAAGACTATCTCCTTCATAGATAGATAACGCCTTTTACTACATCTTCACAAAATGAAAAAGCAAGCAAGCTTCTCAAGGCTTTTTTTTTTTTTTTTAATAAGATCCTTCACTCATGCTCTGATGGCCTCCACAGGCCTTCTTGCTAATATTACACCCTGGGAATCAGGATTCAACATCTTAATGGAAAAGGCACAAACCCTGACATTACAGCAGAAATTCCACATCTCACGAGGTAAGTGGGGAAGGAAACTCCAAAATGCAAGCATAGATCCGGTTACAAATCACCGCATTGATCTACCAAGAAAGGAATGGGGTTTAAGAAAATGTTTAAAAGATATCAATGGGATTGTTTTTTTTTTTTTTAGAATGGAATGATTTCTCAGCATTTACTTTGAATGGAAGCAGAGTGCCATTATTCGAGAGTGTTGTATTTCATCTGGAAAACATCCAACAAGTCTAAGAGCTGATGGGAAACTGCTGTGATGTGGGATCTTTGTGCTTGAGATGATGTCATGTAAGCTTGTGGGATTGTTGTCTGGTACCCTGTTTGAGGGCTACGGGGGAGTGGCAATTGGCCAGTGGGTCCATATCATTAGGAGCAAGCTCTGACGTTTTCAGAACATTTTATTTGAGTAAATATATGCACAAAACCCCACACCCTATTACAACATACTCCAGCAAGTTTTCACAAAAGGGTCCCCTTCTATGCCTAACAATCAGCTTAAGGAAGGGATCACTGGTGTCCAGGAAGCTCCCGCATGCCCACTGTTTGACCCATAACCTCTACCCAAAGTAACCACTATTCTGACTTCCGCTTGACATTGATTGACTATCCTTTTTTGTTGTTGTTGTTGTTGTTGAACCATATGGTACACGCTTTTATTTTTTTGTTGAACCATTTAGTATATGATTTTATTCATTGTTGGATCATATGGTATATGCTCCTTTTGAGACAGAGTCCGATGTATTTTAGGTTATAACTAATGATGATTTTGAACTTCTGGTCCTCCTGAGTGTTGACTGAGGTTTCTGCCCCACCAGGTCCCACTTCTGTTTAGTTCCAAGCAAACACACAGAGGCCTGCATTAATTATAAACCAACTGGCCTTTTAGCTCAGGCTTCTTATTAACTCTTATAACTTAGATTAGCCCATAATTCTTGTCTGTGTTAGCCATGCGGCTTGGGACCTTTTCCGGCGAGGCAGTCGCATCTTGCTTCCTCTGTGTCTGGATGACAACTGCAGACTGAATCTTTCCTCTTCCCAGAATTCTCCTCACCCTGCCCATACTTCCTGCCAATGAGTGTTTTATTCAAAATAATACAAGCAACAGGATAAACGACCATTGTCCCACAGCACCTGAGGGTGGAATTGCTCGTGCGACAGCAAGCCTGGTCTGTGTGGTGCTGGGGACCTAGCCAGGGTTTTATGCACGCTTGGGAAGCCCACGACCAGCCCAATGACATCCCAAGCTTAGCAGATGTCCTCTTGCACGCGTGGCCGGTCTTTCACTCACGTCACGCTTGTAGCCATCACTGATATTGCTTCTTAGTTGCAATTCGCTTATTCTCACCACTTATGTGGCGATTTCTGTATTTATTAAAGTAATTGATCGATTGCGTGTGTGCTTTGCATGTTGTAGCATGTGTATGTGGAGGTCAGAGCGCGACTCACGTGAATCATTTGTCTCCTTTCACCACGGAGGCTCTGGGGATCGAACTCAGTTCCTCCAGTGCTTTACCCACTGAGCCATCTAAGTTGTTCTTGCCCCGCTTTTTATAAAAAGCATAAACCTATATCCAAAGAACACAAAAGCAAATCGTGCAAAAAAAAAAAGAGTCCTTAAAGTGTTCCATGTCTGTAGTTCTTCTGAGAGTGATACCTCAATAACTTGAAGCAAGCATCGGGTCTGTAGAACCTTCTGTGTTATTTTCTACCGGATGGCAGAGCCTTGAACTATTGGCCCCAAAGTTCTAACATCAAAAGTTCTCTTCATTTATAGGCCAGTAAGTGGAAATGTGGGTATCCTATTCAGCATCAAAACAGGTAAACACTCAATGACGCTAGAGCTCAGATTACCTGATGGCAATTGATTCAGGTTCCATCGATCTGAAATCTATTGATCGGAACTGTAAATACACTTCTGTGACTCCACCATCTCTCAAAGTGTGAATGTCCTAAAACACGCCTGCCAGAATGCCCTGCACACAGTAGAAGGCCTGCTGGGCTCGGATACTGTGGGGGAGCATCGTGAAAAGCCCCTTCACAGGGGCCTGGGTGGAGTTAGAACAAGGACTCTCGAGACACCCGAGGAGCAAGGGAAAGCTGCTGCTATCCACAAGCAAAGAGGACTAGGGGAAAGTATGTCGCCGGAGCCCAGGAGGGGCTGGAGCAGGGGAAGGTGGACTGCTGAGGTGGGAATAAAGGAGAGATGGGCGTGAGGGATGCTCTGACCTCTGGTCTAGTGACTGAAGGAGCCACTGTGTAGCCCACATGGGTAAGCCTCCCAGGGCACAAGGAAGGGCAGAGAATGCTGAGACCCACGTTCCAAGGACTGGCTTGACGTATAGAGAAAACCAGGGTCAAAGGGTACATTGGATACAATGTCACATTGGCCTCAGGGCATAAGTGAGGGGCACCACTTAAAAGGGTACCACAATCAAACTTCTTATATTTGATGTAATTTCACTTTTGCTTTTAGTGTACTTCCTATATTCCTATGCCACTTTAATTCGTGCTGGATTAATTGCTGTGTCACCTTTGGGTGACCTTGAACCAAGGCTCACCACCAACTTCTTGGCACAACTGTCAGTAATGACACAGTTTCTGGGAAAAGTGTCTTGTCTTTGGCCAAAAGCTACACCCACAGTCTTCTCAGTCAACAGGGTTGTGTCTTGGGTTACAATTTTAAACCAAGTTTCGAACTGGTTTTTCCTGAAGTATTTGTCCACCAATAAAAAAAATATGAAAATTATAGGAGACATACTGTATTTTCAAATAATCCATGGTATTTTTTAGATATATAATGACAGTAGTTCCTTCTTTAGTGATAGCTTTCCATATTTTAATTTCTTTTACTTTTAATCTTCAGAAATTGTGGAAATATAAACAATCGGTCAACAAAGAATTTGGGGGTCTCTTCCTCTATGACTGAAACTGCTCTAAGGGGTCTCAGGGTGGCTGTTCCTGTGAGGAATACCGTGACCAAAGCAACTTGGGGAGGAGAGGGTTGATTGGGCTCACACTTCCACTTGGTTGTTCATCATTAATGAGGTCAGGACAGAAACTGACACAGAGTAGGAACCTGTATGGAAGAGCTGATACAGAAGCCATGGAAGGGTGCTGCTTACTGGCTTGCTCATCGTGGCTTTCTCAGACTGCTCTCCCAGAGAACCCAGGGCCATCAACCCAAGGGTGGCCCCGCTCACAGAGACCCACACCTTCCCCCATTTATCGCTAATTAAGAAAACGCCCTTCAGTTTTGCTAACAGTTGGATCTTTTGAAGGCATTTTCTCAACTGAGGCTACCTCCTCTCGTTACCAGCGTCAGGAGTGGTGGCCTGTTCTGCCACGCTCCCTGCAATGAACCTCTGAAACTTCAAGCCAGCCTCAACTCAATTTAATGTTCCTTCTTCTTCTTCTTCTTCTTCTTCTTCTTCTTCTTCTTCTTCTTCTTCTTCTTCTTCTTCTTCTTCTTCTTCTTCTCCCCCTCCTCCTCCTCTTCTTTTTCTTCCTCTTTCTCATCATCTTCTCCTTCTTTTTCTCCTCCTTCCTCTTCCTTTTCTTCTTCATTTTTTTTTTGTTTTTCAATACAGGATTTCTCTGTGTAGCCCTGGCCATATGAGAACTCTCTCTCTCTCTCTCTCTGTAGACTAGGCTGGCCTTGAACTCACAGAGATCCACATGCCTCTGCCTCCTGGAGTGCTGGAATTAAAGGTGTGTACCACCACCGCCTAGCTGTGAAGCTGGTTCTTTAAATGAGAAATTATATTATATCGAACTTATTGAGAAATTCATATACATTTTGTCAGTTATATAAGGATGGCATTTTAAAAAGCTCTTCTAATTTTGTCTCCTTTGAGAGTGCCTTAGATCTCGTTCTACTACAACATTCAGGAGCCCAAAGGCTCTGTTACAAGCCAGAGGAAGACGTAGGAAGGTAGGAGGAAGAGAAAGGAACAGTATCCCTGATAGTTATAGCAAGTCATAGAAAAAGAAAGTAGGCAGAAGCAGAAGAGAACCCTAATGTCACAGATGTGGTCCTCAAAGTATATGCCCTTTGTTCAATTTGGCACGGATGGGTGTCTGGGTATGTTAAAGCAGGGACTCTCACATTGGTTATATTTAAATATTAGTAAGGGGTGCCGCAGATTGCACAGGCATAGCCCTGAGGTCGGCCGCCTCAAGGCAAATCCCAGAGGGACACCGCTGAGAACCCCTGTGCCTAGAATTGCTGAGCTAGGCTACGGAACCTGAACATAGCCCACAGGAGCTGAGTTTAGAGGAGCCTGGTGCAGCAGGGGCAATCAACTGAGAGGAGCTCAGACTAGCCAGGAGCAATGCTCAGCATCCCGCAAGCTGGGACCTCCAAGGATGAATCTCGACAGTCACAGGCTTCACAAAGCAAACCCCGGCTGAATGTCCAGAGGTGGAACCAGCTGATGGTTTTCAGTTTAGATGGCCCAGAGGGCCAGTCCCCATGGAGGAGGTGTGCTGGAGGTGACCAGGGCCATCTGGGCATAGCAACACAACTGCTGCCAAATGATCTCAGCGGCCACCACTGTGAGCTTGGAGTCGGGAGAAAATGCAGAAGTCTGAACTTTTTAAAGGAAAAGAATTGAGAATTAAGTTATAGAAATCTCTTTATCGAATTTATTTGACTAATTTGGCTTTTCTTTTAGATAAAAAAAAATGGTTTATTAACAAAAAGGATAGTTCGAATTAGAATCAGGAACACAACACAAAGTACCAGATCCACAGAAGCATTGATGGTGCTGATGCCTCCGCAATGAAATAACAAATTTATCCACGCTGCACTCACGTCTTTGAGGGAGTCTCTGAAACGCTCAACTTGTTTGCATAAGAAAAGAAAGAATGAAGTTTGTAAAAATAATACATTAAAAACAAAACAGTCTTCAGATAAGGAAAATTACCTTTGAATTAGCACAGGAGGAGGCACATGTGTACAATCTGAGCCCTCAGAAGGCTGAGGCAGGAGGATCAATCCAAGTTTGAAGCTGGTTTCAAAAATCCAGCCAGCTGACTAGCAGAGTTATTGTGGCCCGAAGCTGTAGTTTAGGAGAAAAACCACTTATATCTACAGCCTGTTTCATCACAGGCATCTGTGAATCGTGGCATGGTAAGTTAATGACAGCCGCTGTGACAAAAGCGGGGACATCGGGAATCCCTCAGGTTCGACTGGGAAATGGGAGACAGACACAGGAGAATCCCCAGAAGGCCCAGGGCCACCTACCTGAAGTATGGGAAAGTCGGACCGTATCTCAAACAAAGTAGAAAGTAAGTAGAGAAACCAGAGCTTAGCTGGGCACTTGGGAGTCAGTATCAACAAACCTCTGCGAGGCCAGCCTGGTTTATGTAGTTAGCCCCAGGCTAGGGAGGCCTATAAAATAAGACCCTGTCTCATAAAGTAGCAAACACATGTGTACACGCACACATACAAGCGCATGTGAGAGCACACACATACACACACACAACACATGTGTGCGCACACACACTCACAAACACACATCCCAAACCTACTGTCAATATTTTGGGACAGAAAGATGGATCAGTGGTTAAGAGTGGTTACTGCTCTTGCAGAGGACCTGGGTCCAGTACCCAGCATCCACATCAGGAAGCTCACAGTCACCTGTAACTCTAGTTCCAGGGGATCCTGCTGTCCTCTATCCTCATGGCACCTGCGAGATAAGGACACACACACACACACACACACACACACACGCACTTACAAAGGCACACAGATATACACACACACACAAAGGCACACAGACACAGATACACACACACTTACAAAGACACACACACACACAACAATAACAACCACCACCACAACAACAAAAAATCAGGGTTGTCCTCTGATCTTCACGCATGATACAACCCATGTAGGTGTGAACACACATGTGCTCATGATACAGATGTGCACAGGCCTTTAAATGGGTATCGTTTGGCCCCCTGATTCCTTAGCCACAGCTCTCTGTTTACTTTCTTCTTAGAGATGATGGACGAACTGCTATAGATCTGGGTGTTCCAAGGCCATCTTGTGCTCAGGTGATTAATTTCGTCATTTCTTTCCACGCTTCGGGTGCTGTGATTTGAAAAGTCTGTGCACTCCCTTTGAGATGTAAAGAATGAAGGTGTAGGGTGTGTCAGGGACCACACCCATCTGCTGAACTGAAGGAAAGCGCCTCCCTTGCCGGCAGAGCCCTGAAATGCTTCCAAACTACTCCAGTTCTGCCAGGCACAAGGGGAATTCTGATAAAGAGGAAGAGAGAATGAAGAGAAAGACAAGTCTTGAATCAGCACGGACTGCGTAGACTGGTGGATTAAATGCAACAAAACTCATTTTCCATGGCTCTAAAGAGAGGAAGTTCAAGAGCAAGCGGTTAGCACGGTTGGGCTTGGGTGGGCCTAACTCTGGGTTGCAAACTGTTACCTCTATTCTGGCATGACAGAGGGGATAAGACAGCTTCCAGGGGCTCAGTCCCAGCATTTTTCCCTAGCCCTACTTGTTAGGAGTGCCTTCATGATTTTGGGCCCTTCCAAAGGCCTTACCCCCGTAACACCTCATAACAGGATCGAGGTTTTCCAGTCTCTGAATTATGGGAATTCCTAAACATTCATTCCACAACATATTTCTTGAGACAAAAGTATCTCACTTTTGAAGCTTTCTTAATGTATAAAACCATACAGACATGTCTCTAGGGCCACCTCTATGGACCTGGGAGGCCTCTGTAGGTTAAATGTCTTGAAATAGGCTTTTGGGGTTCACTCTGGATAAGAGGTCAGGATAAACACCTACAAACTTGGTCATCTCCACAGAAAAAAGGAGGTATCAGAGGGAAGATTAAGACATTGTCACATGTGTGATGTTAAGGGCCACATACCCCTCCTCCTTCCGGAGAAAGTGACTGCTAAATGTTTGGAGTCTTGCAAGGCAAGAGAAGTATTTAAATTACAAAGAAGTATTTAAATGTTACAAAGTAACATTTTTTAATATTAAGCTAGTTGACTAGTTAAGAATTTTCTTGGAATGAGAAGGACAAGAAAAGGCTGGGACCCAGTCAGGGGCCTGATCAGGGGCAACCTACATGGATGGTGGTGGCAGTCAAGCATTGAAGTCTTACAATTTTAGGATGATTTTGCTATCAAAATGTATAGTCAAGTAAGTTTTGTCATTTCAGTCAACATGGTCGATATATTTGGAAGTTTTAGACAGCTGAGATTGCTTTCTAAGGATAACAATACCTCAAAAAAAAATCTCCAACAATGACAACCCAGGACATCCACTTTGCCTGTGTTCATTTCTGTCCTTTTTCGTTAAAAGACCATGGTCAGTCAATATGGAATGCTAGGGGTTGCAGGGGCGGGACTCCTGGGTCTAAACCGTAGAGATTGGCTCACGGCATCCCACAGGATCCCTATCACAGAGGATGCTGGCCCCGAGTCAATAGGACTGGAATTGGACCTTTAGTGGTCCATCAGTGATGCCTACGATGGCACATTTAAGGACAAGCACAGCATGGCTTTTCTTGTGACCCGTGACCGAACGTAAATTAAAGTGATTGACTGGACACGTTTGACTCCTTCCAGGGTCAGGCACCCTCATCTTCACCTCATCCTCTCTTCCCACGTTGACTTCCTGGCCGACTCTAGTGGTCTTTGTTGCCCGAGCTAGAGCTTTCAGTTTTAGTGATACTAGTTTGAATAGTTTTACGTTTTCCTGAACAGATCCGAAGAAAGCCCCACACTGAATTTTTGGACTACTATGTTCACCCCCTAGCCAAGCACTGTGTTCTAGAAGATGATGGCTGTCTTGTCTAAGGGTCTGCCAGTATCCAGGAACCTCAAAAACTCATTGTGAGTGAGAGACCTATATGAACCACTGCTACTAAGGAAATGAGCGTTGGGAGACACACAATATTGAGCACCCACATTCAAAAAGTATGCACATCCATAATTCGGGGTGAAGAAGTATCGTTTTCTTCCTGCATAAATATAGTTAATCTACAAACCAAGTAGCTCTCCCATGTCTAGATAGTCACCATGTAAGTACTGTGGGGTCATAGTCTTACATTTCAACCTTACATTATTATTTTTTTTTTTTTCTAAAAGGAGATTCAAAGAAGATGCTCAGAAAAAAACACATGGGAAGTGCCAAGTATCTGTACAGCAAAATTTAGTTTTTAGTGTCCTCTCTAAGTCAAATGCGATTTTAATAATACATTTTTCATCTTGATCCCACCCCGTGTCTGTGTGTGACATGTGTGTTAACTGTCTTGTTCTTACAGATGGGGAAACTGAGGCATGCCGCCCCTGACTCAGCTTTCGGGAGGAATTTAGGAAGAGATTTGTCTCCATGACCTCAACGGGTCCCTTTCATCCTTCGCGAAGCCTCTAGGAACGCTCACGTCCTTCGCTCCGCAGCAGCACCCGCCCCGCTCTGCTCCGGAGCGCCGTCCTGAGGGAGGTCCCCGCGGCCCGGCTCTGGCCGCTTCTCCCGGGCTCTGCTCGATCAGGCTCCCGGGTCCCCGACGTGCAGGCGCCTCCCCTCCCCCGTCCTGCGCCCCCAGCGCGGTGCGAGCCGATGCCGCCCGGACGTCCAGCGGACACGGCGGCGGCGGCGCGGCTGGAGGTGAGCAAGCCGGCCAGGGACCCGGGGCGACTCAGGGAGGGGCGGGCGACGGCGAGGGGCCGCGGGCGGCTGGTGCGCGGCTCGCGGGCGACGCCTGGAGAGCGAGAGGAACGGGCGCCCGGGGCCCCGAGCGCGGGGAGACATGGCTCCGCGCGTCCCCGTCGCCCGCCGCCGCCGCCGCTGACTCGACACAATTGGCGGCTCGCGCGGCGTAACCGCGGGTGGGCGGCGGCGCAGAGTCACCTCCGGAGCGCCGAGGGTCGCGGCCGTGAGGGGATGCCGGCGCCAAGGCGAGCCGAGGACGGCCGCTGAGACGCTCGCCGGCCCCGGGAGCCGAGTGGGCTCGGTGGCCGTGGCCGCGGCCGCCGCCGCAGCCCCGAGCTGCAAGCTCGCTCGCCCGCCCGGCTGGCCGGCCGCCTTCTCCGCGGCGCGCACTGGCGGCTGGCGGCGACTGCGGGGCGCGCTCCCGCCTCGGCCCGGTCCCCACCCGCAGCCCGCCCTCCCGCCCAGGTGAGTGCGCGGCCCGGGCCCCGCGCTCGCGCCGCAGGTAGCGGGCGGCGGCTTTGTCTCGCTCCCTCGCGCCCTGGCGCGGTCATTCATTTGACATTCTGCTCCCGAAGCGCCCGGGGACCGGCCGCGCCGGGCGCTCCTGCTTATTTGGTGATTCCGGGGAGCTGAGACTTGGGGGCTCCGGCGAGCATCACTCGGAGGGCTTCGGTTTGGAATGTGTGGTGAGCATCCTCGGCTGGAGCTTGGGGCCTGGAGGAAACCCGGGCTGCAGATTTAGACGTAGACGTTTGGGAGGACGTGCAGCTGCAGAGGTCTGGCTCCCTATGCCTGGTCTTCTCCTGGTAGCGGCGCTCAGCTGCTTATTATGATTAATTTTAGGAACACCGTCACCGGCCCAGTTATTCCTTTTCGAGTTGGGAGTCTTTGGAGTCAGCACAGGGAGCTCACGAGTAGAGTGAGAAGGGTTCAGTCAATAATAAACTTGGAAAAGGACAGCTTCGATGATCGTATGGACAGAGGTGGACAAGAGGCAAACTTCACCGCGGCCTTTAGCATTTGTGGATAAGATTTCTGCTTTGGTCTTCTAGAGTCATGGCAACTTGGGATTCTTGTACGTATGCCTTTGCCGAAGTGTGTAACTTGTTTTTTTTTCCTTTTTTTTCTTGAATAGTTTGTGTGTCTGTGTGTTCTTTGTCATTTAGAAGAAAAACGAGTAATTTTAGTAGTCTTTTATTAGACATTGTGAAATTTGATGTATTTGTTTGTCTTGTAAATAGGATTTTCTTTTTATTGCTTCCCTATCCCCTGAAGGGCTCATTTCTTCCATTGCCCTAGAGAGTCAGTCTGCCTCTCTCTTTTCCCTCCGCCCTCCCCCCAACATATGGCTTTAGGTGCCAAGAGGTCATCTTTAAAATGTCACCCCCATCGCTGACAAACAAGGCAAGCTTAGTCCTGAAGTTTTGTCTCTGGAGTTCCGAGTGCAAGAGTCCTAATCTGATGGGAGTGTTATTAATGGTGTCCAGATCTGGATGCTGCTGATCTGTTTGGTCCTCGGAAGATCCCTGCAGAGATTGTTTTTATAGTGCAGGACAGATGGTGTCCCTAGCTGACAAGAGGAGCCAGGCAGAAAGGGGCATTGTACACTTCAGAGAGTGTCTGCTGGATTACTGGGAGGCGGAACCAAGTGGGGTGAAAGGCGATAAAGACATAATTGTGACCTCTTAAAGGGGACATTTGTTAGCCAACAACCTACATAATTTCGTTCTTTTCAACGTTTAGCAACTCATCACTGAATTGTTTGTTTTATTACTAGATCGGCATAGATAAGACAGTTTCAACAGTTACAGCAACACAGTTGCCTTTGAACTTCAAAGTATCTTACCACTTGTGAAGAGAGCTAGTCCCACTCCTCTTGATCTTTGGGGATATTTGGGACCTTGGACTCATGATGTCCCAAAGCCTCAAGGACGTTAGTTTCATCTGCATCTGCTGGAATTAGTTTTTCTTTCTCCTTGGCAGTTTGCTGACCTCCAGCCTTTGCCCCCAAACTCTCAACTATGGAATTACTTCCGTGATGATTTTACCTGTCCCTGGATA
The DNA here is from genome assembly GCA_963919715.1 of Microtus obscurus. Taxonomy (NCBI): domain Eukaryota; kingdom Metazoa; phylum Chordata; class Mammalia; order Rodentia; family Cricetidae; genus Microtus; species Microtus obscurus. The sequence continues at coordinate 4,155,159 of CAWTZC010000381.1, forward strand.
TTTGTTTCACTGTGACACCCAGCAGGGGTGGGGGGTAGGGGTGCCGTGCCTCTCGGCAGTGGATCTCCCTGAAGCATTGTGCTGCCAGAGAGGAACTCCAAGTCCTGTGAACGTTTGATCGTCTAGCTGTAGGTTTTCTGATTCTGGAGATTTTGGGCTCTTGATTGCAACTGGATCAAACGTCAGTTCTTCCTTGTGATGCACGCGAGGGAAAATATTTTAGCAATTTAGCAAAGATTAAAGTGGTGTTTGACTGAGCTGAACAAGGGGCTTGACATAAAGAGCTTGGCTCTGAAGAACTCGGGCAGTGTGCTCTAAGGAGGGAAACGTTCGTTCTTACTCCTTTCAGAATCTTTTGCCGCTGACCTCAGGAAATGAAAAAGAAACGCCGCTTGTTACTGTAGTTGAGTACAGATACAATGGCATTCTTTCTTGGGGACTGTGTTTTGTAGGAGGGATGACTTTGGGCCTCTGCCTGCTGTTGAATGTACTCTGTTATCAATGTTATCTGTTAGCAATCTGGTATCTTAAATCTTTGATATTCAGTTTGTGTCCCGATGTCTGTGGCCTCATGTGGTGGGCATCTCTGTTGTGAATTGCTTTTTTTAAAAAAAGTGCTCCTGGCATGGGCTTGCCCTGGACCTGGCTTGTTGTGGTGCTCAGTAGTGAATTGCTACCTGCTTAATGGGGAGATGGACTAGGGGTATGGGATGAGAGTGGGGGTGTGGGGGGGTATGGGATCGTTATGCATAGTTTGTTGGACAGGGACTAACAGCCTAAGATACTTTGTTGTTGCTAGGCCTGGGCATGAAGTTTAGTTGCTCCAGCAGGGGCAGGGCTGCTTCTTCAGGCCCAGGAGGCTGCATCAGGATGGGAAGGATATGAAGGAGAGGTTAGAAGAGTGACCAGACCTTCTGGTTTGCTGTGACGGTACCATGTTGTCGCTACTAACTTCTCTCTACTTTTAAAAATTTGGGTGATAAGCCGGGCGGTGGTGGCGCACACCTTTAATCCCAGCACTCGGGAGGCAGAGGCAGGCGGATCTCTGGGAGTTAGAGGCCAGCCTGGTCTACAAGAGCTAGTTCCGGCACAGGCACCAAAGCCACAGAGAAACCTTGTCTCGAAAAACCAAAAAAAAAAAAAAAAAAATTGGGTGATAAAATTATGGGATTACTCTGGAAATGAGGGTGTCTTCTCTTGACCCTAGCTTTCTTTTCCTTCCTTCCTTCCTTCCTTCCTTCCTTCCTTCCTTCCTTCCTTCCTTCCTTCCTTTTCTCCTTCCTCCTTTCTTCCTTTCTCTCTTTTCTCCTTCCTTCCTTCCTTCCTTCCTTCCTTCCTTCCTTCCTTCCTTCTTTCCTTTCTTCCTTTCTAACAAGGTCTCGCTATATAGCCCAGGCTGGCCTTGAATTCAAGGCCTTCTTGTTTTAACCTCCCAAATACTGTGTCTCACCATACCTAGCTGACACCAGATTTTGAGCTTGCTTAAGGTCGGTCTTTTACTTCTTGAATATTCAGTAAGAAAATAAGAAGGCGTTGGACCCTGGAAAAGGCAAAGGAAAAAGACATAGTGGGGAAGACAAAAGACTGGGATCTATTTACACATGTAGAGAGAAGGTGCGTTAAGTCATGAAGTGTCTGTCGTGGTTCTAAGTCTCTAGTACTGTCTTCAGACAAGAAGAATTACGTCTTGCCCTTTATTTGAGGCTGACACACACTGGGATGACCCCTGTGATTTGAGAGGACAGTTGCTCCAACACTTGCTGGTAGATTGAATGTGTACGTGGCCCGTACACACTTGAATGCCCGTTTTCACCATCCAATGTTAGACACAGTTCTTGGACGTTTCCTCAGAGTCCAGAACACGGATGCTTCCGTTTAGCCTTGACTCCCATATTCTTGTAGTCCCCCAGAACAATAGGGGAGCCCTTGTTTCCTGTCTCTTCTATCTCCAGTTGGATTTTGGTCTCAGCCTTTCACAGGGAGCCCATCAGAAAATATTTGGTGCATCAATACATCCCGGGCAAAGTTTCATTGTGCAAGTAACCCGATGAGGGTTTGGGCTTTGTATGTATGAAGTCCGTGGCTCCAGCTCCCGTGGCTTCGGCTGAAGAGCGTGTCTGTCTGGAACGGCTGGCTTGCAGGGCTGGCCAGCAGGTATTAATTATGGTTCTCTTCTTCCCAGCACTCGGTCCACCAAAGTCCTTAGGAGCTTGGCCAGCATGTCTGAATAAGAATGAAATTTATTTATCTCCTTTATAAATATGATGACTAAGTGATTTTTTTTTTCCCAGCCAAGGACATTTTTGTGAGTAAAACGTGGTAGGAACTGGAAAGAGCATCAAGTCAACCAACTGGACTCGTTCACATTTCTGAGTTACATTCCTTGTTGCTGTGCTCAAATATCTGACTTAAGGAAGGAGTCGTCTACTAGATTTCTAGTTAAAGGGAATATAGTCCGTCCTGGTGGGGAAGGTGGACTTTCGGAGAGAAGTGGGCTACATTGTATCCACAGCCAGGAACCAGAGAGTAATTCTGTCCTTCTGACTTTCTCCTTTATGTTCTCTGGGACCAGACCCCAGCCCATGGAATTGTTCATGTGTATTTAAGGTGAGTTTTCCTGCATCACAAACCCATCTAGAAACTCCCTTCCAGATGTGACCCGGGGTCACATGGTGATTTAAAATTCCAGTAAGTTGACAGCCAAGATTAAACATTATTCCAGGGAAACCAGCATGGTTTCCTAATTGTGATCCGAATCATGAACTTGGGGAGCTGGGGAGATGGCTCAACAGTTGCGTGCCTGCTCTTCTTGCAGAAGACACAGGGTTCGTCCCCAGCACCCAATCAGATGGCTCACTGGTTCCAGGGGATCCAACATCATCTTATGGCCTCCACAGGCAAATTCATGATGTGGTGCGTACAAACCCAGGCAAGCACGCACACACACACACACACACACACACACACACACACACACACACACACACACACGTATATAAAGAGTAGTTAAGTCTAAAAAACTGTGAACTTGAGTCTTTTATGTAACATTGGTTGGCCTGGAACTTGAAGTCCTCCAGGTGCTAGGATTATAGGCATACACTGCCACACCTGGATTTCAGATTGCCGGCTTTTATATGATGAAAGTCGCCTGATGGAAAAATACCCTTAGTTACTTCTGGATTTGTTCAACTTGTATGTCTTTGTGTGTGCTTGTATATGTTGGCAGAATATATGTAGATATATCTATTGTATGGCTAAAACAAATCACTAAGAAAGTGTGGTCATTAGAAAATTGCATATTTAATTTCTTTCATGGGTTGGCTTTTAAAGTAACTCTCTGTAATTAGTCTCGCCAAACTTTCAATCAACTCCTGACCTTGTCCGGCTTTAACGCTGTTTGTGGCTATATAATGTCTTTCCTTAAAATTTTGATAGCTTGCGATTTTCCGTTTGAGTCTTAAAGAAAGATCTCTACACAGATTGGTGGCTACAGAGGAAAAGAAAGAATTTCATTTGTTCATTTATTCATTCAAGTGGGTTTTTTGAGTTGGTGTCTGATGTTGGTGCTGGCTATCTGCCAGAGAACAAAACAACGGGTGCCAACCATGTGGAGTTTTCGTTCTGTTGAAGACCAGGATACTAAGTCAGGCAGAAAAGAAAACGGTGTAGGATAGGAGAATGGGCAGACGTGGCCGAGTGTGCCTCATGGAGAAAATGACCTCAAGCAGAGACTTTGACGGAAGTAAGAGAAGTTGCTTATGTGCACAGACAATGGCGAGAACTTCAGGCAGAGGGAGCGGCCAGTACGCGTGTCTGGCCTGTAGGGTGGTCTGTGTTTGGATGTGTTCAGAGACCACAAAGAGAACAGTAGGATCCTCTGAAGATACCCCGGAGGAAGGGTAGAGATCAGCAGTGAGGTCGGAGAAGTAACATGGGCTGGTAGGGCTTCTGTAGGGCCTTGAGATAGGAGCGCAATTATGATTTCACCAGGCATTCTGTTATATCCTTTAAAAACATTATTAACACTTATTTTTTATTGTGTGTGTATGGATTGTTTGCTTCCATGTATGTCTGTGCACCACGTGTGTGCCGTGTCTGTGGAGGCCAGGAGAGGAGATCAGATCCCCTAAGACTGGAGTTATAGATGGTTGTGTGACGTTATGAGGGTGTTGGGAATCGAACGCAGGTCCTCTGGAAGATCAACCGGGGCTCTTGGCTGCAGAGTGCTCTCTCCAGTCCCCTACTGTATTTTTGTAAAACCCCTCATAATATAAAGAAGACTCCCTATCAGTATTTTGTTAATGGTCTACTTCATGTTTAATATGCACTCTATATTATTTGTTTAGTTTTTCATTGTTAAAGTGTGTTTCATTATTTCTATCTCTTCCACTTCTGTGTGTGTGTGTGTGGCTAGAAACGGAACTCAGGACTTCATAATTGTTAGTCAAACGCTACCATTGAGCTACATTCCAAGCCCCTACTGTTGCTATTATTAAGTTGTATTTCTACTTCATGAAGTTTGACCAGTCATTCAAAACTCCACAGAAGTGTAACCATAGTGATGAAAATAACAGGTTGAGAATACCCAATTTGAACTCTGAAATCTGAAATGCTCTCTGTCTGAAACACTGTGAGGACCACCTGACTCTTCAAATAGAAAGCTCTATACTCTGAAGTGGTCTTCAACCTGTCGTGATCTAAATGCCCCGGTCCAGCGAGTCATCAGCATCCTTAGGGACATGAATATCTAGGCAGATATACAATGTGAATCTCTACGCATTAGAAGAAGGGACTCCGTGTCGTGCATATGGAAAAACGACAAACTCAAAGCAATTATCTGTGGGTTTAACCGTCCATTCATTCCTGATCTCTTTTGGGAGCAAATCCTTAATCAATTCCTGTTACGAAACTCTGTCCAAGAGTGGTGTGAAGCCATGGATGTTCTTGTGCCATTTCCAAACGAAGGACAGTGGCTTCTCTGTTACGCCATTGCGTTTTTCCAGGACAAGCCATAATAATGCTTCTCTAACAAGTTCCGTGTGTTATGTTACTAAGGGCCGGTCGGGGACCGTAGCCCTACTAAGTCTTACTGAAGCACTCTTGTGGTGGGAACAAAGTATGGGCATCTTCTTGAAGAGACACTTGGATGATCAGCTGGGAAGTTAAAGACAGACATTCTCCTTGGAAACCAGACGTTTTTAACCAAATTTCTCTGTGGAACGTTGTGGTCAGCCGCTGGACCACACCGCTGGAAGAGTGTGGAAGAGTAGGGTCGAGTATGTGGTAGCAGACATTTGTTTCATTTGCTGCTCGAGCGAAGCACCGTGCCCTGTGGGCATGAATCAGCTTTTGGCATTAGTTCTGGGAGGAGTGCCTGGTGAGGCTTGGTTACTTACGCTTCAAGGGATGAGATTTCCCTTCTGTTTAGCCACCGCATATGGAATTAGAAAAGACTCTTCAGAGGGGAACCGGCAGAGCCCTGGTTTAGATACGTACAAGAATGTGGCAGCGGCGGCTGTGGTGGTGGTGTATGTGTGTATGTGTGTGTGTACGCACCATGGTGCACATGTGGAGGTCATTGTGGCATGAGCTTTCTCCTGTCACCTTTCTCGGGATCCCAGAGAGCAAACTCAGGTTGCCGTGTTTGAAGGCATGGCAAGAGTCTTTCCATCTTTACCTTCTAACCTGCCTTGCTGACCAAAGAATGCGGAGGCCTTGTGAACGGTAGCTAGGAGCCAGCCACGCGCTACCAGTTTCCAAGGGGGCATGCGGCACTTCCTCTTCTCGGGGAAACACTGAAACCAAGCATGAAGATCGTGGTGGCAGCAGAATTGTGTTCTCGGAACTGGGGATGTACTGTGGCCATTGACGGCTAGGATACAGATACTTCTCCATGTTGATGGACGCTGTCTGAACAGGTGCTTGGCTGATAGTTAATCTGCGGAGTAAGATATGTGTGGCTATCAAGTCCTTATCACGATGGTGTCGCAAACTGACTCCTGTTCTCCCCAGCGTCTTATCTCAGTGGTACGCTTGGCTCACAGCGAACCGCGGCAAGGGTAGTAATGGCTCACGACTAAAGACGGGGGAATCGCTAACAACTAAACCAGCACAGCACAAGCTTCGATGTGGATTCCTTTTCCTAGCGTTGAAGGTCCGAGTGACCCCAAAGGATTAGGGAAGTAATATTTTCAGCCATGGATAGTCTTTCAAGCAATACAGAGTGTTTTTCAGTGAGTCAATAGAAGAAGAGGTGCTCCAAAGAATAGAACCGGCAGATCGTGGTGAAAAAAACGGAGAAGAGGGTACTGCGTATTTGAGAGCATGTAGAGATGTGTGTGTGTGTGTGTGTGTGTGTGTGTGTGGTGCTCTTACTAGGTGGGAACAGAGGCAGGTGGGAAGTGGGGTGTGTGTGTGAGACACACAAGAGGACCTTTCTTATACTCTTGCCTTATTGTATTGCTTTGGAGAAATGGACTTGGTACCAACTAGAACAGGACACGGTCTGTGTTGTCCTAGGCCTTACCTACGTACAAATGATGAACGGTCCCCAGTGGTCTTACTACGGTTCTAGGTTTTCTGTGTGTCTGCCTCCCCCTTCCCCCATTCTTACTCATCATTCCCCTCCCACTCCCCCTCTGTTAAGCCGGGAGTTAGAGTCGGCATCTTTTAGCTAGAAAAGGCATTCCGAGCACATACGCTGTTTTATCAGGTCTGGCAGGTGCTGTCCAGGGCAAGACAGCCAAGTCTAGACGGGAAGTCGGGTGCTTTTCTCAGTTCCCTGCTCCAGCCAACGGGTAACGCACACGCTTATATTTAACTCCCGCCCTTAGGAAGGTACATTTCCTCCCTTTTCTCTTTGGACTGTGGTAAAGATGGAGTTGTTGCCCTTGGTCTCATGACTTCTTTGTAGTGATGGTTATTGTTTAATGCTAGTCCAGAACTCTTGGTTTTTCTTCATTGAACAATCACTGACACTCTTACGGGCGAGGCTCTGTGCTGTGTGTGAAACAGGCCGTGGAGATAGGAACAGGTAAACATGCACTCATCATGTCGTGTGGTGAAAGGGTGAACTTCTTTCAGTCTGGTTTTCATATGTGGTTGCTGCTGTGTGAGCTTCTGAATTATAATAATTTTTGGATATATATTTGAAATATTTCATAAGAAAAAGAAGAGAAACTGATGGCGGTGTGATGTGTGTTTTGGAAGAGGTCTTGGTAGAGAATAAAGCACAACCCAGACCTCTTAGATGGAGTGGGTGGGTCAACCTGAGGTCTTATCCCTCATCTACCGCCTGAGAAGGGGGAGGGTAGCTTTGACGGCCTTCGGAGAAGACTCACAGAGGTGGTTGAAGCCAGAACGAGAGTAGGATCTGTGAGAGCCGAGGACCAGGGATGCTGAGGACAGCAGAGCGCCCTTTCCGAGGGAGGGAGGAAGAGGCGTTTTCTGGTATTGGTCTATAAAGACTTTCACACAGCTACAGTCTTCCCACTGTGGGAAGTACGGTGACTGGAGTGTGTCAGGTAAAAATGATATGTTAGAAGAAAACTGGCGTTTCTGTCTGGCGGTTGAGAAAAAGCTGGAAAGGGCCCAAGAGACATCCGGCTCAGCGTTTCTGCAGAGAAATGCCTCACAGTGTCCCTAAGGGTATTTACCAGGTTCTTGGGAGATTGGTCCCATGCTCCCTTTGCACAGGACTCTTGGGGGTGGGGGTTCTTTCTTCTCCTCCTGAACACCCAGTTCTGCCTCAGTATTTCTGCCACAGGACGGACCTGGAATGCCCGTCAGTTCTACTTACTCCCATGTCTCCAACTGCCTTTTGGTAGACAATTGAAAAATAATGGTTCTCCTCACCCCACCCCCTCCCCCATTCTGGACGAGCTCGCTCTCCCTTTCCTGAAGACATTCCAAGAAGTTGAAGTAGCTTCTTCTGTCAATCATTGACAGGAGGGCGGGGTGAAATCAGTATCCATGTCTTCTGAGAAAGGATGGAGGGGAGTGAGTTTAGTTTGACACTTTCCTTCTTGGTTCCATTGATTTTCATTCATCTATTAGCCATTAAGATTTGGTCCTCTTGCTGTTTTGGAAACTTGTTTCCCATTTGGAGAGTCTGTTTTCTAGATTTGTAATCGTTGTGAACACATGGAAGTCTCGCCAATGCTCTGTATAATGCCCCGTTATCGATCACATGGAGACTATACAATAACTCAATGTCTAATAGCTAAAGGAACCATCAGTCTCTTCCAGGTGGATCCTTATGAAAGGCAACTATTTATGTAAATCAGATGTTAAGTTGGCACAGAATGCTAAAAGGTGAGCATTTTTGTCTTTTTTAAAAAAACAGAATGTGACTTGGAGGTCTAAGTCATTTACATAACTCTCTCAGAAGCCTTCCATCAACGGTCTCTTGGCTCGTTGCTGTCAAAAGAGGCTCACAGCTAGCGGTGTCTGCGTCATTCTCGGGCTTCCTGCCAGACCTACTGAATCAGGACCTGCAGCTGTAGGGTTAGCCCTGTTAGCAAAAATTTCAAACACCTATGGCTCTGATTTTGTTCATAACCTAAACCTCCTACAATGCTAAAAATTATTTTCCCATCAATTATACTACTACCCCTAACCTGACTTTCAAACAACAAAAAAGTATGAATCAATGTAACAACTTATAGTCTCCTAATTAACCTTGTCTCTATTAACCTTCTGTGACAAAACAACGAGAACAGCCTCAGCTTCTCCACCATGTTCTCCGCAGACCCCTTATCTGCCCCACTTCTAGTCCTTACTACCTGACTTCTTCCACTAATACTCCTAGCCAGCCAAAATCATATTAAAAAAGAACCCGAACACAACAAAAAACTATATATTTCCCTGCTAGTATGCCTCCAAACTCTGCTTATCATGACATTCTCTGCCAACGAACTCATCGTATTTTATGTCCTGTTTGAAGCCACCATTATTCCAACCCTTATTATCATCACATGATGGGGCAATCAAACAGAACGGCTTAACGCAGGAATCTACTTCCTATTTTACACCTTAGTGGGATCCATCCCCCTATTAATTGCCTTAATCTACATTCAAAACTCAATAGGAACATTAAACTTCATCCTAATAACACTAGATATCCCAAATATCCCATATTTCCTTTACTTATAAATATTCTTGTTAAGTGTCTATAACTCACAGTTGTATGTACCACGGGTTAACGTGGCTTGGTAAGTAGAGTTAAGCACACCTGTTTCCTCTCGCATTTATCTCTTTGAAAGTTTCTAAAAAGTCATGTTTTGAGAATTTTATACATAAATACACTGTGCCCAAAACATTCTCACCTCTCTAGTCTCCCCTTCTAGTTCTTCCTGTGTTTCCATGCCACATTCTCCTCCTGAATTCACGACAGACAGACAGACACACAGTGTGCCTGAAGCCTACTGACTTCACTTAATGCTGTCAGTATGTCTGTGGGTTTAGAGCTGACCACGTAGACACAGGTGACCTACTGGGGAGATCATCCCTAAAGGAAACCAACTCTCCCCACTAAGCAGCTACTGACTGCTTCTAGGTCATCAGTCTTGTGAGTCTTTCCCCTAGCTATGTTGCTATAACAACGTGTGCGTGTGTACTGGCCCAGATCTTGTGCAGGCAACCATATTCTTTTTTTTTTAGAAGTCTTTTTTTTTTTTTAAGATTTATTTATTTATTATGTACACAGTGTTCAGCCTCCATGTATGCCCTCAGGCCAGAAGAGGGCACCAGATCTCATTACAGATGGTTGTGAGCCACCATGTGGTTGCTGGGAATCGAACATCAGGACCTCCAGAAGAGCAGTCAGTGCTCTTTAACCTCTGAGCCATCTCTCCAGCCCCAGGCAACCATATTCTTGAGCGTGCATGGATGCACCATCCCCGTCATATCCAGAAAGCACCATCTTGCAGTGGTCCTCGGCATCCTTTGGTTCTTGCTGTCTTTCCAGTGACATCCTCACCATAGGGAATATGTTACAAATGTCCCACGGGGTCTATACCTTCCACAGTCATTTGTCTTCTGTGTTTTGACCAGCTGTGGTTCTCTTTGATGGGGGAGGGCAATAGCTAGTTATCTGAGAATATAAACATTAAGTATTTAGAAGGTTAGGAAGTGTGTTAATTTAGTACAATCATAGTAGTGAGTTTTCTTTTAAAGTCTAGGATGTCTCTAGGGGGATGGGTTCTTGCCTAGGTTTACAGTAGCAGGCAGAAATTCCCCCCCACTGAGTGGTTCTCACGTCTGATTGGACAGCCGTGGTGCCACTCTTATGCTGTTGCTGTTGAGGTTATCTTTCTAGGCAAGTCTTGTAGTTTACAGGATTCGTAGATAGATAAGATGATTGATGATGTTTCTACCCTAGCACACACATGGCACCTTCTGGCAGTCCTTAGGGAGGAGGCTTCCCAGTTGGTTCCAGCCTCATCTCTCTAGGTTCTGTTTCCAAAATGTGCAGTGTCTTCTACAATAGGGTTTTACCCTCAAGTTCTGACCGACACATCACTGTCGTGTAGTGAGCCCACTGCTTAATAGTACACCAGACTTACCAGCCAACTTAAGAAACAAATGCCCAAGCAAAACAAAACAAAATACTGCTGAACTTATTTTGTGTTAGCCTGGGCCTGGGCATGGGCCTGCCATGAGTTTGGTTGATATACCTAATTGACACTTTATTGAAGAAAGTTGTTTTTCCCTTTGCTAGCAGATGTAAATAGCAAATAACTTTTTGGTGAAGGGTGTGACCCTGTGTCCACCTCTCTGTCTCAGGGCTAAGACTCCATCTGGCTTGAACCTGTATAGGCCCTGTGCGTGCTGCCAAAGTCTCTGAGTTCATACGTGCAGCATTTTGTTATGTCTGGAAAATACTGTTCCCTTGGAGTCATTCATTCCCTTTGGCTCTTACAATCTTTCTACCTCCTTTTTCTAATTGACCCATGAGTCCTGTTATCTTTAGTCTTTTTAATGATAGTCATTCTTTGGGGGAATAAGTGATATCTCATTGTGGTTTTGATTTACATTGCCCCATTGGACATTTTGTATGTGTTTGTTTGCTATTTATATATCTATCATCTTGAGTCTTTGTAGATCTGTTGTCCATCTTAAAATCAGACTTTATTTTGCTATTGATTTTCTTGATATATTTGGAGAGGCATTTAAAAAATTCACTGGAATTCAGAAGTTTAGGAGAAACATTTCTTTCGAAATGAAGAGCCCCTCGAAAGGAAGTGTTTACTGGTCTGTGCATGAGATCTCATCTGTGGGTGAGATCTCATCTGTGATTCCCACCTCGTGGCCTGGAGATGTGATGCTCTGTGCAGGAGCTTTGAGGTTAAAAGATGCTGTAGAGTCATTGATGGTTGTAGATGATGGGCGGATGTTAGAGGTGTCACAGGAAGAGAGAGAAGCTACACTAATGAAAGACCAGCAGACATTGGAAGGGGTAGAGGGATAGGAATTTGCTGCTTGAACCTGGCAATGAAGGAAGAGATCTTCCTCTGGGCAGTGAGCACAGCTTCCAGGCCTTGGATTTTCTCAGACTTCCTGATCTTCAGAATTAGCTGTTGACAAGTGAACCCAGCTGGATGCGTTGTGCCTGGGAACCCGTGGATCACACCTGCACACTCATCAAAGTGGGTGGGGAGGTCGTTACTTGGCTTGCACCATTGGTGCCAGATTTCTGAAAATGAAGATGTGTGTACGGCATCTTGAATGCAGCTCATCAATAAGTAATTAAAATACTTCTGGAGCAGTTCATGCCAAAGAAAATTCTCGTGCGGCCTGTATCTGGTTTGCAACTCTCTTCAGACTCAGCAGCATGGATCAGAAGATGGCAATCCTTGGGGTGATGTGAGATTTTTCTCTGTATGCTGTGAATATGTTTTATTACCATTGGTTAATAAAGCATCTTCTTTGGACCTATGGCAGAGTAGAATAGAGCAAGGTGGGAATTCCAAGCAGAGATAGAATTGGAAAAAAGGCAGAGTCAGGAGACGCCATGTAGCCGCTAAAGGAGACAGATGCCCAAAACCTTACTGGTAAACCATTAGCCTTGTGGTAAAATACAAAATAATAGAAATGGGTTAAATTAAGATGTAAGAGTTAGTTAATAAGAAGCCTGAGCTAATAAGCCAAGCAGTGTTTTAATTCATACAGTTCCTGTGTGTTTATTTTGGGTCTGAGCAGCCAGGAACAAACCAGCAGCCTCTGCCTACATTGGTGGAGTCAGTGCAAGACATCAAACAGTGTTTTGAACCTAGTGAGCAGAAGGGGTCTTTGTTAAGTGAAAGGGATAAAATGGCATAAAATTAGGGAGATACATTTGCTTTGACAACTCACCTCGAGGACTGCAGTAGTGTTTTGAATACATGATGGAGGTACCGTAAGAAGTAAGGCCTAGGTTTTGTAGAAGCAGGCAAGGAGCCAAGTTCAGGGTGGAGTCAGAAGCAAGGAAACAGAGACCTGGGGAGAAGCAGGCATTGGCACGTTTGAGTCACACACTGAAGCAGGCAGTCATGTCCCCAGACTGTAGCTAGCATCTTCCTGTGCTGACGAGATGCTGAGTCAGGATTTCTTGTCACTGGTAGTTGGCTCTAGGTGACTGCTAACTTGCAGGGCCTGCCACTGCGTGTGTGAAAGTAGGAAGGAGAGTCGGAACCTTATCTAGGGGTTTGCTACTCATTAATTTCTTCTTCAAGCGAATTCCCCAAGGGCAGGGGCAGTGTGTTATTAGCCTTTGAGGGAGTACTTGGCATGGTCTGGCTCAGTGAGTGTCTATTGAGCAGAAGTGATTATAATGCAGAGAACTCTTCTATAGGAATTCATTTCCCCTGCTAGTTTAAATATTAACACCTTTATTGAAAGATAATTCATATACTCTAAAACTGCTGTTTGGAAACAAAAATACGAAGTTTGAAATATGGATGGGTCATACTTTGTTCTTTTCTTTTCTTTTTTGGGCGAGGGTCTCTCTAGGCAGCCTAGTTTGGTCTTGAACTACCAGTGTAGCTACAGAGGGACTCACGTCTGTGGTCTCCCCAGCCCCTGCTTAGCAATTGAAATTACAGATGTGTACCTGCACACCTGGCAATGAGTCACACGTTTGTCGAAGAGAATTTAGTTTTTTCTTTCTTGTGTAATTGTAAGATTATTTTACTTTTAGCTGACCAAAATCTCAATAGTTTAATAAATCGAATGGTTTACTTTAAACAATTATTCTTCATTTCTCTTTATTCCCTCCCTCCCTCCCTCCCCCCCCGTGTGTGTGTGTGCATACGTGTGTGTGTGTGTGTGTAAGTGTGTAATGCCGCAGGTATGTGAATGCCTGTGTAAGCCAGAAACGGACATGGGATTCCATGGAGTTACAGGCGTTTATTTGTAAGCTGCTCACCATTGGTCCTGGAAATCACGTGTGGATCCTCTGGAAGAGAGCAGCAAGGACTCTTCCTGCTGAGCTGTGTGTGTCTCCAGCCTGCAAGTCTCATTGTTTAGACTCCTTAAACGGACAACACTGTGCAGACAATCATTGTCTGGCTGTTTTGCTGAGTATAGTGTTCCAAGGTTCGTCTGTGGTGTTGTGGATATCCACTTTTCCTTCTTTTGTAAGAGTGGGCATATATGTCCACACATATACACATATAGTAGGCTATCATACAAATGCGTATACACATATATACAGCATATCTCCTTCTTCATCCACCCAATGGTGAACACTTTGGCTGTTGAGAATAACACAGTGGCGACACGGTAATTACACGGAAATGTATTTATATCTTCAAGATACTGACTTCATTTCTTTAGGATAAATATCCAAGGATGGGATTGTTTATTACTGGTCATATGATAGTCCTGTGTGTGTGTGTGTTTCTGTGTGTGCGTGCTGGTGTATGTACCTATGCATGGTTGTGGAGGCCATAGTCTTTTTGGAGACTGTCTACTTGATTCTTTGGGTGCCCTTCAAAGTTGTTGAGTTGTATCTTCTGCTATCTAGTTGTCTGAGTAGTTTATGTATTTTGGGCATTAATCTTTTGTCAAGTACATGCTTGTTTTTCCGCTCTGTTGCTGTTCCTTGCGGAAGCGTTAATTTGATGCCACCCATTTGTCTCATTGTAACTGTGGGGTGTGCTTTGGTGTCCGGTCTGAGAGGCCGTTCCCAGATGAGTGTTCAGGGGGTTTCCTCTCTGCTTCTTGCAGTAGGTTCTATGCTAAGTCTAAGTCTTTACTCTTTTTTGAGTTAATTTGTTTGTGATATGAGGTAAGGGTCTGTGTGTGAGCATCCGGTTTTCCCAGCACCATTCTTTGACGAGGCTGTCATGGCCCCATTGTCAGTTTCAACGGTTCTCCATTCTGATACTTTGGTCTACAGGTCTGTTTTATGAAGGAACCATACTGTTTTGACCACCGTGGCTTTGTAATGTGTCTTGAATTCAGGAATTATGATCCCTCTAATTTGTTTTTGTGCTCAGCACCATTGTGAGTGTTCCCAGTCTTCTGTGGTTCAGTCTGAATTTTAGTCTGAGTGTTTGTGAAGTCTGTGTGAGTGTATGTAATCATGTCCTCCGCAAACAATTTTGCACTCATTTCTACATTGCATGCCCTCCCCCTCCCTCTCTCCCTCCTGCCTTCCCTCTTTTTCTTCCTTCCTCTAATTGAGTTTACTCTATGCTAAATTGGTTTCCATGCTGTAAGTTTTTTTTTTCTTCTGTGCCGTCTCCTCTTCTGGTTTAAGACTAGCCCGTTCTTTTTCTCTGAGGACCATCTTGGTGTGGCAGGGGAGCTTATGGGTTAATAGCATGCAACATCTGGGCTCTTTCCTTCACCTGGATCTCTCTCCTGGATAGAAAACGTAAATCCAAACCCTCTGTCCCGCCTTACTTGGCACTTTTAGGTCTGTGATGCAGACATCCGTCACTTTTCCTGTGTCGTTGGTGCTGATACTGTGCCCTGCCCTGCTCCCAGGTCTGGACAGGGCACACCCACCAACCCCACGATTATCCTGCCAGAATGACACATATTCCTCCTCTAAGGTGACCCTTTCAGATCCTTGCGGATTTTTCACTTATGCATAAGTTTGGTGGCTTGGGCATTTTCCCCAGTGTTCTTAAAGTGTACCAAAGATCTGAACCTTTGATTTCTGTGATGTTGTGAGGTCGTCTGGATGAAGGAACTGGTGAGCCACTTCCGCAGGTCACCACAGGCCACTACTGGAGAGAAACTATCTCCCTTTTTTGTTGTTTTGCTGCTCTCCTTGGCCCGTCTCTTGCTTGCCACACCCGGTACCGCTGCTCCAGGCACGCAGTGCTGGGCAGCTGCGTGACTTTTTAGATCTGTGCGGGAAGCACTTTCCCTCAGAGTGGGCATCGAGGCCCATTTAATAATGGCGAGTCTTAAGAGTAGGCCTTTCCCAGATGACCACCAGGTCAAATAATGGCGATTCCCAGTGATACCCAGTCTCTTCGGAAAGCTGCAAGCCTCTTCTCGCTCTGGTAGCTGCCAGAGCGCTGGTGTCTGAAGCTGCCATGGCTGTCACATCTTGGCTCCAAGGGTGCCATGACATTGTGGATTGGATGCTGGAAACAGACAGATTATTAAAAGCCATAAAGCACTGCCCGAAGACACAGCCATTTGTTTTTTTTGAATAAAATGTCCCCCTGCTGTCGACTTCCAGAGCTGCGGAGTGTTGCTTTGGGTGAGGCTTTTGATGGGTGTCCTAGGTGTCTGTACTCCTGTGAGTCATTACTGGTTACCTCAGAAGTATCCTTCCTCACCTCAAACTTTAAAGTAGCCATGACTGGATTTTTTTTTTCCTTTCTAGATGTTGAAGCAAGGAATTTTATTTCTTGCCAAGTTTTGCACGTCCGTCTCCTCTTCTTGTTCGCATTCTACACTGGTCTCCATGTACAAAGACATCCATGTCTGGATGGATGATTTGGGGATGACATGTTATGTTGCTCAGGCTGCTCTCCAACTCCCAGGCTCCAGGCCCTTCCACCTGCCCTTCCTAGCTCTCCGAGTAGCTGGGACTGTGGGGGCATGCCTCTGTGCTCAGGAGATAATGTGGGTTCTGACAGAATACGTGGGTCTTAGCTCTAGCTACTCTAACAACATGGCCTGCGTTGAGTGGCTTAAACAGCAAACATTTGTTTCTCATCATTCTAGAAACTGGAAGGCCAAGGTTAAGGTGCCAGGTGTTGGGGTGGTTAGGGTATCAGTTCTCACTATGTATAGCCCTGGCTGACCTGGAACTAGCTATGTAGACCAGGCTGTCCTCGAATTCACATTTATCTGCCTACTTCTGCTCCTGAGATACTTAGATTAGAGGTGTGAGCCACCACTCCTGGCTCTCTGGCCCAGCTTTAAATGGACAGTGTCCTAAGTTAAAATGTTTCCCATCATGCGGAACCAGTCACTAGACTTCGTATCTGGTCAAACTGAAACTCTGTTCCTGTTAAACAGACATACCAATTTCCCTTCTTTCAGTTTTTAGTAACTTTGGTTCTTGTCTTTTGTGGTATATGTTTGTGTGTGTGTGTGTGTGTGTGTGTGTGTGTATGTGTATGTATGCATGCCTGTAGTCTAGAGGGGCTTTCACATGACTTTTGAGACAGAATTTCTTATAGGTATGGAACTCACCTTGACTGTTGAGACAGGACATCTTACAGACTTGGAGCTTACCCTTGACACAGGATTTCTTATTGGCTTGGAGCTTACATGCTAACTAGTGAGCCCCTGGGATCTTCTTGTCCTTAAGTCCTCGGGAGTGAGACAACAAACTGCACAGCATGCCTGGCTTCTTTTCATGGGTGCTGGGACTCAGGTCCCCATGCTCACGTGACATGTGCTTTCCTGATTGAGCTGTCTCTGCCCGCTGCTCCCCTTTCCAAGACAGAGTCTCCTGTATCCTACCTACACTGGCCTGGAACTCACTGTGTAATGACCTAGAATTCCTGACTCTCCTGCTTCTTCCACCCAGGTTCTAGGATGGTAGGCATGTGTGTTTCCCTCCCCAGTTCTGTTTTCTGTGTTTATGAGTGTGTATAGGTTCATCTGAGTTCAGGCGTACAGTATCTTATCATTTTGTGAGTAGCTTATTTCATTTAGCGCGGCCCTTTCTAATGTTGGCGTGTGTCATGGTGTGTGTTGGTCTCCCCTTTTTTAAAGCTGTGAGTTAAGAGGTTGAACCTGACCTTGTGTGCGGAAGTCCAGTGCTCTCTTCTGAGCTGCATTCCTGGTCCCGGCCCCTCATCTTAAAGACTGAATACTGCTCCACTGTGTGTTCAGGACGTTGTGTTTGTCCACGTGTCCAGTTTGAGACACAGATCGCTTCCACCTTCAGTCTTTGTATGCACGGGGATTGCACACACACCTTTGAGGCTCCGCTTGGAATAGTTTGGAGTGCACGATTGACTTTTAGCTTTGTATGGGAACAGAAATGCGCAGTTTGACTATTTTTTTAATAGACTGGTAAATGCTGTTCTCTGGTTCTTCTGTGGAGGAATACGGCTCTCAGTAGACGTGACTAAGCACCCTTTTCTGGTTGTTTCCAGCTGTTAGACATTACCTCACTTGTGCTGTTATTTTTTTTTTTTCAGTTAAACTTGACGCGATAAAGTTCATTGGGGTTAGCAGCTGAATAAATCCCAGAGCTAAATGCAGTCTGACCTCTGATTCCTGGTTAAATAAAGTGCTGTCTTTGTATTACTTTGATGAAATAAGAAGACTAAGGATACAAGTTGAGGGAGTTCTTTTAAATGAGCAGCTAACAGCATTTCCTAGCGTAAACTTCATTGATGCATTAGCAGGTTGTCAGGAACCGTGTTGCTGGAGGGGTTGCTGCTGTGGTCATGGGCAGAGATGTAAAAGTGTGGTCACTGTATTTCCGGGATGTAATCTTGGAGCCTGCATCATGTAGATAGGTAACATAGATTTGTGGGGTACGCTGGGGGAGAGGCTCGCAAGTTGGGCTCACAAATGCCTACTTCTTGCTGCTACTCCTTGTTCTAGAATGCAAGATATGCCCTTTTCCTGAGAAAATTCAGGAACAGCAATTATTCCAAGTCTCCTTCTTTTAAAAGAGAGGGCAAGTCACTTGAAATTGTTTCCAACATTTAGTTATCTGCCCAGGTAAGTTTGTAAGCTGCGTTTATAGTTCTCACAGAAGTCAAGAAGTTTTTGAGTTCAGAGCTGCTCGTTTGATAGATGAATTAACATGGTGATCTGATGAATTGAACTAAGATTTTCTATAAAATAATTCCTCATGTTGGAAAGGACTATAAGCTTCCCTCAGTCTCTCCATTTTTTCTCCGAGTTAAGAAACCAGGATTTTGAACAGCAGCATGACTTTCTGTCTCGCTTCTGCTAAGATCTTGGTGGGATATAAGACAATCAGGAGGGTGATTGTCCCAGCTCCTCTGGCTGTGACTTACCCAAGGGCCCCAGGTCCTTAGACAAGCGCTCTGCTAATGATGTGCTCTCCCGCTCTCTTCAGTAGTTCTTGGACTATTATTTTTTTTAGTGCGGGATATGTTTACATGATACTTTTCTGTGCGTTTTCCAATGTTATCTCCTGGGGTCATCACACTCGCAAATTATAGACAGTTTCATTCAGTGAAACTCAGAAGAAACTGAGTTCCAAAGAAGTTCATGGGTTCATGCCACACAGCTGGCTACCAAGAGGTGGTGTGTCCATTATAATTTCTCTTACAGCTTGGAACACAATTGGGAGTAATTACATTGTAGCAGCAGGCGCCATTGGAGTGGCCTCAGGCTGGGACGTAAGGTCCCACTAGTGACAGGAAAGATATTGGTTCCCTTCCTAAAAACTACCATCATAGGCCTGTGATAAAACACAGGCTTCTCAAGAGGGAAATATGTGTGTGCTGAAGAGACCGGAACGATGACATGAGGGATGGGGGGAAAGTTACTCGAACAAGTTTCTTGGAGCATTGTTGGTGTTTATTTATGGGGGAAGTTGGCATTTGTGACGGCTTTTATTTCTGTACTGTTTCTTAGATTCCTCCCCTTAGTGCTCTGCGAAGCTCTTTGTTTCCTTCCATCGACTTGTACTCAGAATTTATTCTGGGATAGGTGGGAGTGAAGAACATGGTTTTACAGGTTGGCAGCGTGGCTCAAGCATTTTCAGACACTACTGGCTTATGTAACTCAAGCGCAGAAATAACTACCACAGCAGAGAGAATGTTCCTATAGGGACGTGTGCCCTATTGATGCTTCCCCCGTTCTGAAGAGGCACGCTCATACAACTTGACCTTGGATGAAATTTTAATGGATTCTTAGCTAAATCTGGAAAGGAAAAAAAAGATAAAAAGAAAGAACAAACCTAGCAAACTATGCAAAACCTGTGATTAAAACAATCCAGTGTTTGTAAAGGAAACATGGTTGAGATGCAGTCTATCAATTGCTTTATTTTTAGATAGGCATGGCATTAAAGTAAAACAGATTTTCTGGGTGCCTGTGATATGTAGGACTGAAACAGGACCTTGCCTAGGGATGAAGCTCGGTAGTGGAGTGCCTCCCTAGTCTGTTTGCTACTCTTGGGTAGTGTTGACCAGAATACTTGAAAGATGATTGTGCTCGTGGTTTCGGAGGGTTCACACCATGATTACTCGGTCCCGTGCGCTTTGGAAAACCACCTTAGTGTCAGGAATATCTGACAGGGAGGAGTCTTACCTTAAGATGGCCAGGAAGCAGTGAGGGATGGGAGGTGGCAGGGGACCTTCAAAGGCAGGCTCCCTCAAATCCCTTCTTTCACTTAGTCCTTACTTCTAAACCTCCTACCACTCCCCCAGATAGTGCCTTCATTTGAGGAAGCCCATGAAGGACATTTCCGGTCTGGACCTCAGCACCCAGCATCTGCAAGATCCTGGTACTGATCTCTAGGGTGGAAAAAGAAAACAATTAATTTTCTTCACAACTTTAAAGCCACAAAATATTTTTATCTCAGTTTCCAACATGGGAGTTTGCTTGTTTATTTATTTATTAGTATTTTTGTTTAATTGCAGAGATTTCTTCCAGAATTTTCGGAGTGCTTTCTTTGCAGCTGTAGGTCCTGTTGTACTGTCCGCTTTCTGGCTGAGAGGCGACCCATCTGACAGCTATTTCACTGACAAACAAGGGTCTATTTTATGATCCTTTCTAGATAGCAGCATCTGTTAGCAGGAAGCTAACAGCTGAGCCAGTGCCCTGCACTTCACACACATGTGAGTTTACCCCACTTCTGGTACCAGTTCCTGTGATCGCTTGGGTGAGCTAAGGTACTGTGACTGACGGCATAGTAACCCAATACGGAGGGAGGCTTGCTTGGGTTTCTCTCTCTCTAGCACTTGCGTTTCTTTAGGCTAGGGTGGAGAGGTGGAGAGTCCTGGGAGCACCGCGGAGGTCTTCTGTTGCTCTGCCCCTCCCCTGGCTGTGATGATGTCACCTGTGCGGTGGAAGCTGCCTCCCCTCCATGCTGCACCGGGCCTTTCTCCTGAGCCCCAGTGTGATGACGCCTCGAGATGGAATGAGAGCTGGCACAGGTGTCTGCCTGCTGCCAAACTGTGGGCGCAGCGAAAACCTCCTAACTAGAAAAGGAGAGATTTGATCAGGGGCGAGGCTCTTAAGGTCTTGCAGTCTGTCACAGTGACGCGACATCTCAGGACCTTAGTTTCTTCCCCTTTAAAATGCCATGGTAACTACATCTGTTTCAGAATGGTGTCTTGAGGGTGAAGGAAAGGGGTACACAGAAATTGCTTATAGCTTTTACCATGGACAGTGGTCTTGATCAGTATATTAATTTTTAATTATGAAGTTATTTTTCTAATGGTAAGGATAACTTTATTTTTATGATAATCCAATGATTTTAATTGGGATTGTTCCCAGAAACATGGGTGACTTCTCTTTCTTGCTTTTAATATTTATTGAACTTATTATCAATTCTTATTTTACTTCAGGAAAATTAGACTATTTTAAGCAGTAAAATATGCTGAATTAAATAATGGAGACTATGGATATTATAAGATGATAACATGTAGGTTTTCCAAGCGGTGTTATTAATGGAACAACCTTTCACACCGTTTCTTAGAATGGTTTTTAATACAGAGAAAACATAAGTAGGTTTTGGGGTAAGTAGTCCATTAGAGTAATTTAATTTCACTTGCAAAAATTTTCTTAGTTAGTTTTTTTTCTCTTTTAAATGGGCCATCGCTGAAAGCAATTCCTTTACTTGGCAGACTGTTCTCAGCATATGGATTCGCTGTAGAACTGAAAGTTCTAAGATGCCCATGTCAACATAAGGTTGCTCCTTGGTGTTTGCCTGATGGGTGCACACTAGAAACCCCTTTTCAAACTTAAAGTGAAGCAGAAGTTCCACCATACACAGAACAGGAGAGGATGTGCTAACATTTCAAACTTCTCAACCCTCACAGTAGGGGAATGGAGTCTCGTATTATGACTACTTGAGCTACCCATAGCAAGATCCAATGCTTAAATCAATAGCAAAATAGTCCTTTTTTTTGGTTTTTCGAGACAGGGCTTCTCTGTAGCTTTGGTGCCTGTCCCGGAGCTAGTTCTTGTAGACCAGGCTGGCCTCGAACTTCCCGAGATCTGCCTGCCTCTGCCTCCCGAGTGCTGGGATTAAAGGCGTGCGCCACCACCACCTGGCGCAAAATATTATTGAACCATATTATTACTTTGAATAGAGGGCCAACTGTATTTTGGGTTTGGTTTCCTTATTAATCTTAGCCTCCCAGTTGTTAAAGATCATTCATTACATATTCTTTTCCTTTTTTCCTGAGACTGGGTCGCTCTCTCTTTCTAGCCTACGCTGGCCTGAAATTTCCCATGTGGCTAAAGTTAATCTTGAACTGTTCTTTCTGCCTGAGCTGCTGCATGCTGGGATAGCAGACATGCACCATCATGCCCAGCTCACTGCTGTCTTTAAAGAAGCTAGGGCTTTGTTTAGAGATAAAGATGGAAAGTGACTCGGGTTCATGGATTTTCACTAGTTTTGTGGAAACTCTATGTTAGGATGGTTAATGCAGGTCCTGTATCCACTGGAAAGGCAATTTCAAAAAAAAAATTCAAGATGGGCTTGTGGGATGGTTCAGTAGGTAAAGCCCTTGCTGAACAGGCCTGATGGCCCTAGTTCAATTCCTAGAACCATGTGAAGGGGGAAGGAGAGAACCAACTTCAGAAAGCTGTTCTCTGATTTCCATACGCACGCAATGACGTGTGTGTACACATACACACAGCTATCTCTTGTTCTCTTCCTTGCTTTCTCTCTCTTTCACACACACACACACACACACACACAAACAATAAAACCAACATTATTTTTAAATGTACAAAATTACCTTTAAATCTGTTTGTTTGTTAATCCCATTCTCTATGAGAAGAACATGGCAAAAGGGACAGTGTGGGGGGTCAGGTGTGTTGAATTGAACGAGATGTCCCCCATATTCTTGAGCATTTGAAAACTTGTTCCCCAGCGGGGAACTCTGCTTGGACAAGCTTAGAAAGTATGGTCTTGCTGGAGAAAGTTGTTTACTGGAGGTGGGCTTTGCGTTTTGAAAGTGTCCCACTATCCCCAGTTCATCTCTCGTTTGCTTTCTGACGTCCAGGATGTAGTTCTCAGCTGTTTTCTGCCGCCATGGCTGCCTGCTGCTGCGTCCTCACCGTGATGGCCTTGGATTCTTACCCCCCCTCCAGAACTGGAAGCCCCAAATAAACTCTTTCTTCTGTAAGCTGCCTTGGCTTGGTGCTTTATCTCAGCAATAGAATCCTAGCTAAGACAGAAACTGGTACCAGGGTTGGGTATTGCTGTTGTCTTAGTTAGGGTTTCTATTGCTGTGAAGAGATAGCATGACCACAGCAACTCTTATAAAGGAAAAACATTTTTTTTAGTCTTTTAAAAAAATTGATATAATTTATTTTAAAAAGAAAACAAAGTATGTTTTTTTTATTTTACATACCAATCTCAGTTCTCACTCCCTCCCCTCCTCCCATTCCCTCCACCTTTCACTCCTCCCCCACTGTCCCCCACTCACTTCTCAGAGAGGGTAAGGCACATTGCTTTAAGGAAGGCCCAATGGGGCTGGAGAGATGGCTCAGAGGTTAAGAGCACTGGCTGCTCTTCCAGAGGTCCTGACTTCAATTCCCAGCAACCACATGGTGGCTCACAACCATCTGTAATGTGATCTGGCGCCCTCCTCTGGCGTGTGGGCATACATTGAGGCAGAATGATGTATACATAATAAATAAAAAAATCTTTAAAAAAATAAAAAAAATAAGGAAGGCCCAATGCCCTCCTTACTATATCTAGGCTGAGCAAAGTATCCATCCAAAGAGAATGGGTTCCCAAAAAGCCAGTACAAGCAGTAGGGATAAATCCTGGTGCCACTGCCAGTGGCCCCGCAGTCTGCCCCAGCCATGCAACTATCACCTACATTCAGAGGGACTAGTTTGGTCCTATGCTAGTTCCTTCCCAGTCTGGCGGAAGATGGTGAGCTCCCATTAGCTCAGGTAGACTGTTTCAGTGGGTGTCCCCAATATGGTCTTGACCTCTTTGCTCATATTCTCACTCCTCCCACTCTTCAATTGAAGAGGAAGAAGGGGGGGAATAGAACTTGAGGGAAGAAGATAAATAAGATGGAAGGAAGGACAGAGACAGAGAGCAAGGAAAGAGATATTTTGACTGAGGGAGTCATTATGGGGCTAGCAAGAAACCTGACACTAGAGAAATTCCCAGGAATCCACAAGGATGATCCCAGCTAAGAGCCTAAGCAATAGAGGGGAGGGTGCCTGAACTGACCTTGCCCGGTAGTCAGATTGATGACTATCTTAAATGTCATCATAGAACCTTCATTCAGCAACTGATGGAAACAGAGGCAGAGACCCTCAGTGGAACACCGGGCTGAGCTCCCAAAATCCGTTTGAAGGAAAAACACTGAATTGAACTGTGGCTTCCAGTTTCAGAGGTTCAGTCCATTATCATCCCGGCAGGGAACGCGGCAGGATGCAGGCAGGTGTAGTGCTGGAGGAATAGCCGAGAGTCCTACATCTTGCGGGCAACAAGAAGGTTGACTCAGTGTCACGCCGCCGAAGGAAGCTTGAGCAAAAGAGACTTCAAAGCCTGCCCCCACGTCATACACTTCTTTCAGCAAAGCCACACCTCGCAATAATGCCACACCTCATGAGCTTGTGGCGGCCGGTTACATTCAAACTGTCACAGCTGTCAAGTGTCTGATCGTGTTGGTTTGGGAAGGAATTTGGACACTTTGGGAACTTTGGACTAGAAAAACAGTAAAACTGTAAGTAGGGCTTAGGAGGCCATCCTAAGAGCCTGGAAGTCAGCGAAAGGCAAAGCAGACCCTAGATGCCCATTATAGAGGTTCTGCAGGGAAGCAAGAACCTTAACAGCAGCTGGGCTTAAGCCCATTCCTGTGATTCTTTGGCAAAGACTCTCATTGCTTTCTGCGGTGTACTAAGAGTTAACTGCGGCTATCTCAAAAAGTAGCGTATTCATTTCTTTGGCAGAGGCAATTTCAAGGTAGCGTTAACATTGTCTCTGGGATGTGTTTATTAGTTTATTATTAATAACTCTCGTGCAGACCTGCCATGAAAAAAGAGAAAATGGGGCGGGAAGAAATCTAAAATGTGGAGTTTGAAGAGAAAGAGTCTGGTAAACTTGGCGTAGCGGGCAAGGCTTGTCCATCGCTGTGCGCCAAGTTCATCGTGAAGTCCTACTTAATCAGGAGGCTGGTGGCTGCCGTCAGCTTCACCCTGTGTTTCTACACTTTGTCTGAAAGGTTTAGTAAGTCAAGGAAGGATCAAAAGAAGAGAGTACTTGTACCTTCTAAGCTTCCCACACAGCATCATCAACTAGGGATCAAAGGTTCAAGTCCCCAAGAATATGGGAGACATCTTAGTCAAACCAGCACACTCAGCAAGTAGAGGTTGCCCGCAGCCAAGCCTGGCTGGGAATCTGAGTTTGATCTCAGGGTCCACAGCCAGAAGGAGAACTCTGATTTCCCCGAGTTGTCTTATGACCTTGACAGGCACGTCATGGTGTGTGTGAACCCCCTTCTCCCTGCCCCAGGCACACACATATGTACATACTTACAAAACAAATATATAACAAAAGTTAAAGGAAAAGAACATATTAATTTAAACTTGTGAAGTTAGAAATTTTGTTTTCTAAATTTAGTGTCTCTAAAGCTTCACTTGTTACATAAGAATCTTTCCTTGATTTTTTTTTTTTTTTTGGACAAAATGCTGAAAGAGAATCTGCGCACCATCTGCTTTGTCATCAGCAACTTTAGATTGAATTCCCTGAATTTAGACTGAGTTCTTACCAATCTGCAAGCTCCTGGTACCTCCCCCCTTGACCTCCGGAATGACTCCTGGCTGTCTTTGTGGGTTTCCGTGAGGTGATCTTGAAACTTGGAGAGACAGAGTCAGGGTGGCTCCAGACACTAGCCTTTTCATCCGGTTGGACTTTCTTGTGGATTTGGTGGGTGGTGACCATAGTCAGCCAAAGTCAGCTTTGAATTAGGGAGAAAATTCAAGGCACAAACCCAGAAATGACCACCTACCGTGTCCTGGAAAAGTCAGGACAAGGCAAGACCACACCACCTAGTCTTCGGTGCATAGCAAGGCTTTAGTGATGCCCAATTTCATGTTTAAATGTATTTTTATTATGGTTTATATACAGATGGACCCCTAAATGCACAGTGTAGAACTTCCCATAATCGCTACCAAGCTCCAAGGAGAAGTTAAACCAGATCTGGAACTGGCAGGGTATAGGAATTAAAAATCACAAATAGAAATTTGTGTATTTAATTATTTTAATGAACAATTTACATGTGTTTGTTTAGGGTGTGTGTGTGTGTTCACATGCATGCGTGTGTGCATGTGTGTCTGTCTGTCTGTCTGTGGGCACGTGTGGAGGTCATAGGACAGTCAAGTGAGTCAATTCTTTTCCTTCTTCACCATGTGTGCATCGAGCTTGCGTTGCCACGGTCAGCAACAAGTGCTTTTCTGCCCACTGGACCATCTCATCCTCCTGTGTTCCCTAGAATACAAATGTTTACAGGAAAAATAAGGCTAAGCAGAAATAAGCAAAGATATTATGAGTGTTTTCAATTAAAACTTTTTCTCTTCCCTGAACTATTATTTAAAAAAACTTCCATGAAGAATTAGAAGGAAAAGAAAGAATACTCTTGTAGACCAACCCGGCATCAGTAACCTGTCACTTTAATTCTTTCTCTATGCATTATAGTTTCTGAACATTTAAAGCATAAATTGGAGGTGTTCTGAAACATTACTTCAAATACTTTTACATTTTCCGAGAACAAAAATTATTATCCCACCATTCCTAATATTATTATTACTGCTGTTGGACCTTAATCCAATTAATCATACTTTGATAGTGTCATCATATATGTATTTTATGTTAGATTATCCTATAACATAGCTTATATTCAAAGGTTGTGCATTGAATTTATTGTCTTCTCTCTTACTGTTTCCTAAAATATTTTTATTTTGCTTTTGATTTAATTAATTTAAATTTTTGTTGTAAATAATTAATGTACGAGGTGTTACGTTACACAAGGGCATTTCACACAGGCCTGTCTTGCACACTGGAACATTCCACCCCAACCACCCTTCCCTCTGACCCCTCCTCTTTCTCTTCGTTGCTCCCTTTTGGTTTCCTAGGTTCTTTTGCTTTATGATTATCTGTGAGACAAGTTTAGAGCAGTTGTAAAATATTTTAGGTGTGTCTGCATTTCCTGGGCTTTGGCAGGAAGGCAGTGGCGGTAATAACGTTTGCTGCGTGCCACGAGAAAGTGACCATGCAGCGGGATTGCAAGCTTGAGTGGTGACGCCGAGGCTCATCACAAAGATGCTCATCTGTGCTTTCCTGGTTCGCAGAGGGGAGCTGGAGAGCTCGCTCGTGAGCCTCCTGCTCTGGTTGATCTTCCCTAGGTACTTCCGGCTTTCCTGGGTGGTTCCTGCCCAGGCCCGTCAAAGTACGACTGCCAGCGACTATTTTCTAATGGTTTCAGTCATTTTCTATCCAATAGATGGCGTTCTGCAAGGTTTCCTCATGACCTCCCTCCTGTCTTAATATGGATTCATGAAGTCTACAATTAAACGTGTCAAATCTGAGTATCCGTACCCTTTCAAATTAGCTTCCGTATACAACTCCTGTAGTCGTTGAAAAGTCCTGGCTTTTAGAAGTCAACTTTTGTGACTGGAATAAAATTCTAGCGTTTCTCCAAGCAATGAGAGAGATGGAGTCCCAACTGGTTTTCTCCTGTCATCAATCCAATCTTTCAGTCCTATGACTGGATTACATCCAGTGACGTTTTGGCCAAAGGTGTCCCGTTGAAATCCCCAAACAACCCAGCCAAGGTAACAGGCCGTTCTTCACCAACTGTCAGTGGGGTTCCATTCCTAAGAAAACACCCACACAGCTCGCTGAATATGGAGAAGTTGAGCTGGTGCCTACACAGAACCTTCCTCCCTGTGTTCCACTCTCTTTGGTATGGGAAGGTATTCTGCAGGCTACCGAAAGAGAAACACAATCACCAGCCCAGCCACAACATTTTGACCTACAACCAGTCCTGCCTGCAAAATATGCTAGGGAAATGGTGGCACAAAGCTTGTGGGGGGTAACCAGCTGTTTTAGTGAGGGTTATAATTGCTTTGGTGACACACCAGATCCGTAAACAACTCAGTGAGAGGAGAACATGAAGCCGGGCAGGAGCCTGGAGGCAGGCGCTGATGCAGAAGCCATGGAGGGAGCTGCTTCCTGCTTCACTCCTTGTGGCTCCTTCAGCCTGCTTTTTTATAGAACCCAGGACCACCTGCCCAGGGTGGCCCCACCCACAATGGGCTGGGCTCTTCCCCATCAATCACTAATTAAGGAAATGGCCTGTAGCTGGATCTGATGGAGGTACTCTTCTCAGCTGAGCTTCCCTCCTTTCAGGTAACTCCCACGTACGTCAAGTTGACATCGAACTATCCAGCCAATGTCTGATTTGACTTAAGGGTTGTTTCGTGAGATGGAACCCATAGCTGACACTGCTTGGGTGACCAAGAACTGGAGGCTGGATAGCCCAGAGATCTAGGATAAAAGTGAATACGACCAGTCCTTTAAGACAAAGCAGTGATAAGATGACTCCTAATGATACTCTGCTATACTCATAAATCAGTGCGTTACCCATCACAGAAGCTTCCTCCTGTAGGTGTGACCTACTGCCAGACATTATGCAGAGGGTTGGGGGAGCGAGACCTTGGAACACATAGCTCTGAATTGGGATGACTCCATCAAATCCCTCCCCTCAGAGCTCATGGAAGAGGAGGCAGGAGTGTGGGGACCAGAGGGGATGGAAAACACCAGGAGAGGAAGGCCCTCTGAATCAACTGATCAAGGCTTATATAAACTCAGAGACTTAAGGAGTCTGCACCAGGTCCTCTGCATATATACTATAGCTTCCAGTTTAATGTTTTTATGGGATTTTGAAATGTGTGAAGATGTGGGTCTCGGATTTTTTTGCCTTTTCTTGGGGTTCGTTTCTTTCTCTTGGTTTCCCTTGCTCAGCTTTGATATGATAGTTTCTTTGTTTTATCTTATAAAAATATTCTGTCATGTTTGATTGTTTTCTCTTAGAAGTCCATTATCTTCTAATTAGAGACCTAAAGGGAGTAGATCTGGATGGGAGGGGAGGTGACAAGGAACCGAGAGGAGTAGAGGGAGGGAAACCGAGATCAAGATATATTATATGATAGATTTTCAAAAAACGACTAATACCAATACTCCTCTAATTAGTCCACAAAATAAACACAGAAGGAACATAACCAAACTCTTTTTATTTTTATGATACTATAATTACCCTTACACCCAAATCTAACAAAGATATTACTAAGAAAGAGAATTACAGACCAATATCACTCATAAATATTGACCCAAAAATACTCAATAAAATACTGGCAAACTGAATCCAAGAACACATCAAAAAATTCATCCACCATGACCAAGTTGGCTTCATCTCAGAGATGCCAGGATGCTTCAAAATACAAAAATCTGTCAGTGTAATTCAACATATAAACAAACTGAAAAAAAAAACCACATGATCATCTCATTAGATGTTGAAACAGCCTTTGACAAAATGCAACACCCCTTCATGATAAAGGTTTTGGAGAAACCAGGGACACAAGGAACATACCTAAACATAATAAAGGTGATATACAGAAAGCCAACAGCCAACATAAAACTGATCCCACTGACATTAGGAACAAGACAAAGTTGTCTACTCTCTCCAGATCTATTCAATAAGGTACTTGAAGTTCTAGCTAGAGCAATAAGATCAAGGGGATACAAATCGGGGAAGAAGTCAAACTTCCCAATGATAGTTTACATAACTGACCCCAAAAATTCTACCAAGAAACTCTTACAACTCATAAATACTTTAATATTGTATCAAGATATAAGATGAACAACAACAACAAAAATGCGTAGCTCTCCTCTATACAGATGATAAATTGGCTGAGAAAGAAATCAGAGGAACATCACCTTCACAATAGCCTCAAATAACATAAAATATCTTGGAGTAACTCTTACCAAGCAAGTGGAAGACCTGTATAACAAGAATTTTAAATCTTTGAAGAAAGAAACTGAAGAAGACACCAGAAAATGGAAAGATCTCTCATGCTTTTGGGTAGATAGAATTAACATAGTAAAAATAACAAGCTTACTAAAAGCAATCTACAGATTCAATGCATTGCCCATCAAAATCCCAGCAAAATTCCTCACAGACCTCGAAAGAACAATACACAGCTTCACACGAAAAAGCAAAAAACTCAGGATAGCCACAACATCCTGTACAATAAAGGAACTTCTGGAGTCATCACCATCCCTGACTTCAAACTCCACTACAGAGCTGAAGTACTGGAAACAGTTAAGTATTGACATAAAAACAGATCAATGGAATTGAATCGAAGATTCAGCTATTAATCCACACACCTATGAACATCTGATTTTTCTTTTTTGTACAAAGAAAAAAGAAAGCATATTCAACAAATGTTTCTGGCATAACTGGATATCAACATGTAGAAGAATGAAAATATATCCATGTCTATTGCCATGCACAAAACTCAAGTCCAGATGGATTAAAGATCTCAACATAAAACCAACCACATTTAACCTCATAGAAGAGAAAGTGGGAAATACACTTGAATGCATTGGCACAGGAGACCACTTCCTAAATATAACCCCAGTAGCTCAGACACTGAGAGAGCAACAGTTAATAAATGGGAACTTCTAAAACTGAGAAGCTTCTATAAAGAAAAGGACATGTTCAATAAAACAAAATGGCAGTCTACAGAATAGAAAAAAATCTTCACCAACCTCATATTGGACAGAGGGCTGATCTCCAAAATATACAAAGAACTCAAGAAAATGGTCATTAAATGAACAAATAATCCAATTAAAAAATGGGGTATAGACCTAAATAGAGAATTCTCAACAGATAAATCTAAAATAGCTGAGAGAAACTTAAGGAAATTCCCAATATCCTTAGTCATCAGAGAAATGCAAATCAAAACAGCTCTGAGATTCCATCTTGCACGTGTCAGAATGGCCAAGATCAAAAACACTGATGACAACTTATGCTGGAGAGGATGTGGGGTAAAGGGAACACTCCTGCATTGCTGGTGGGAATGCAAACTTGTACACCCACTTTGAAAATCAGAGGCAATTTCTCAGAAAATTGGGAAACAATCTATCTTAAGACCCAGCAATACCCTTTTTGGGTATATACGCAGAGAATGCTCAATCATACCACAAGGATATATGCTCAACTATGTTCATAGCAGCATTGTTTGTAATAGCTAAAACCTGGGTGTACCCTCTCCACTCTGCCTGGGGATACAGTTTAACTCCTGAGTGTGCCCACTCCACTTTGCCTGGGGATACAGTGTAAATCCTGAGTGTGCCCACTCCACTTTGCCTGGGGATACAGTTTAACTCCTGAGTGTGCCCACTCCACTCTGCCTGGGGATACCGTGTAAATCCTGGATGCTCATTTATTCATCATCTTTCCTAAGTCTTAACAGAAAGACCCAATTGCGGTTCTTCATCTATCCTGCCTCTGTATTTCCAGTCTCTCTCTTCAGCATCATCAGTAAAATCAGCTTTTGTAAATAACACACATAGGGAAAAAGCAATTAGATTTTCTGTTCCCGAGTTTTTTCAGCAATAGGAATCCAGTGGCCTTGTGGATAAAGTGTCTCGCTTCTGAGGTGGGAGTTGTCAGCCACCGCCACCTCCTGTGTAAAGTTCAGGTATTTGCTTACTCTTAGACTATCTGTAGGAATGTTGGTTTCGGAATGTACCATCTCAGGCATGTTTTCTAATGTTCGTGGACGTTAGGAGGGCTGGCAAGTGAGTGGGGAGGACATGGACTGTGAAGGGCCCTAACTGGAGGCTGACATTGTCACATCCGTCATTTTCTTTGGCATCTATGACTCTTACAAAATAAATTTGAATATGTTTGAGAATTTCATACTTTCTTTTATGCCGTTCCTACCTTCCCCTCTTCCCCACTCCCCATTCAACTCTTTTCCCCTCCTCCACTCCATTTTGGATTCATGACTTCTCCTCCTTCTCTTCTTCTTCTTCTTCCTCTTCCTCTTCCTCTTCCTCCTCCTCCTCCTCCTCCTCCTCCTCTTCTTCCTCTTCCTCCTCCTCCTCCTCCTCCTCCTCCTCCTCCTCCTCCTCCTCCTCCTCCTCCTCCTCTTCTTCTTCTTCTTCTTCTTCTTCTTCTTCTTCTTCTTCTTCTTCTTCTTCTTCTTTTTTTTTTTTTGAGACAGGATTTCTCTGTGTAACTTCCCGGGCTGTCCTGAAACTCACCCTGTGGACCAGGCTG
This sequence comes from Microtus obscurus, assembly GCA_963919715.1. Lineage (NCBI taxonomy): Eukaryota > Metazoa > Chordata > Mammalia > Rodentia > Cricetidae > Microtus > Microtus obscurus. The sequence continues at coordinate 4,187,102 of CAWTZC010000381.1, forward strand.
GCCTCGAACGCACAGAGATCCACCTGCCTCTGCCTCCGAAGCGTTGGAATTAAAGGCGTGCGCCACCAATGCCTGGCTTCATGACCTCTTCTGTAGTTATTATTGCTGTACACATGCACGCGTGCACACGTGTGCATACACACTTTACTGAACCCTGCTAGTGTTGCTTATCTGTACTTGTGTTTGGGGTTGCCACTTGGGATGGGATCATCTATCAGGGGTCTCGTCACTGTAGTGAACTGTTTCTCCCTATATATTGTTCTTCATCTCTGGATGGGGTCTTGTGACATTTCCCTCTGGAAGAGTGGGTGGAAAGATTACAACAGCCAGGGGATCAAGGCACCTGCTTTGAGATAATGTCTTCTAGACTAGAAAAGTGTTGCGGGGGCGTTCCCCTCTTTCAGCCAATAGCTGCTGAAATACCGCCCACTGGGGCGTGGTCTATTGCTCTTGAAAAAGAGCGACAAGCCTGGGCTTGCTCCCTTGGTTCCCGCCATTCCCGCGCTTGGTGCTTGATTCCGGCTCCTGCTCCAGCCACTAGGCTCCTTTCCTGACGGTTGGTGTTTTGTAAGTTTACCCCCCCCCCAAATAAATACCCCTTTAGATCCTAACTGGTGTGGGATTGTTTCGCGCATTAGAAAAGATGTTGTACCCATGAAATCTCAGCAGTGTGGTTGACTCGAATAAGACTTGCATGATGACCATACCATTCATAAGAGTGCTTCAGGAGACACAAATACCTTGCTGATGTAGACATGCAGTTTATTGTGGTATTGTAACTTTCTGTGAGACTCTTCTTTATTTTCTAATGATTTGAACTTTTTTCGTATTTAGAATTTGTGTCATTTTCCCTGCCGTCCACAGCTTTTTACATCTTGAAGAGGGTATTGATTTGTGAAAAGTTTTTATTTTTTGCAGCTACCAACTCATAATAAGGGATACAGAAAATTTTTTTTTTAGTTTTCAATCTAAGTTTCTCAATAGAAATTAGATATTCATTGTTCCTTAGTCAGATTTTTTTTTCTTTACACTTTTTGTGTGTGTGCTATGGTTAATATGGCTGTCTCTGTTTTAGGATTATATAATCTATTTTGGTTCAATTTCTTAGTCACAAACTTTCAATGGAAAGAACCTCATTCAGTTTTTCAATGGTGGTGCTTTTCAATTCTGAGACTAAAAGACTTTCTATTAGGCAGCTTATCTAAGTGAGGACACTGTAAAATAAACCAGCACAGAAGGAAAAATCCTGTCTGATCTCACTGACGGGAGAGTTGAAATGTGGTCCAGCGGATAAATTTCTAGTTATAAGTTAAAGAGTCTTGAAGACTTGATAGAGAACACAGTGACTTTATTTAATAATGTACAATGTATTTGAATTTGTTTTTGTTGTTGTTGTTGAGACAGGGTCTCACTGTGCAGGCCACACCAATCTTGAGCTCACAGTGTAACCCAGGCTGGCCTTGAACTTGCTGCGCTGCCGGCTCAACCTTGTGAGGGTTTGGATTATAATTCTCTGTTATTATGCCTGCCTTGTTACGCCTTATATGTTCATAACTTCCCTTTTTTTTTCTATTGGTTTTCTGAGAGAGGGTTTCTTATCTGAACTGGTTTCAGGCTCCCTATATAATTGAAGATGACCTTGAACCTCAAGTTGCTCCTTCCTCAGACAGACCCCCATTGCTGGTATTATAGGTGTCTACCACCATACCTGGCTATCTCAGACCTTTCTAAGAGAGTGAAGCTTACTCTCTTAGATCCCGAATACAAAGACAGGCATGTATGTAAGGGGATGGGAGTGCTATTAGCTTGATTATAATAAGCATTCCATCCTATATATGCGTGTCAGTATAGCAGGTATATATCACGTATGTGTAATTTTTATCTGTTGGTTTCACCTCAGTTAAGATGAAAAGAAGCAATAGCCCTTAGTTTCACATTAGCACAAATAGAAGGAGAGGTAAATAATGATACAAGAAATGACTACTGAAGGTAACTGATCTTCGTGGAATTTACAAGACTAAGCTAGCAAAGACACCTAGCAATGGGAACCCTCTGAGAGAGGACCAATGCTGTGTACAGCTTGCAATCAGCTCTGCTTTACCTTGTTGGTCATGGCTCTGTCTTCTAAAACAAGGGTTTTCTGGTCTCTTCTCTTGGCTATATTTTTAGGGTGGGGCTTTATTTCTGTGCCGTGCAAAGGCATTAAGAGTCACTTCCGAGTCAACAATTTTGTGTACTTTAATGAGCCTGTAGCTCATTGTTTTTCCTGGGTAAGATTTTTCCAGTGATAACTTATCAAAGTGGCCCTAGTCCCATTGCATGCTGGGGCATACATTTGATGGAAACTAAAGCAGAATTAGTACCAGGAAAAAGAAAAGGTATAGACATAGAACAGCAGCCTCAGTTATTGCTTCCCTACTAGGTAGGGCCCAGATTCTGAAAGGCAGGACACTTATTTTGAAGAGGTGGAGGAAATTCTATTTGTTCGACTGCCACCCATGTACTTTGAGTTAGCTCTGGGCACTTCAAAAATTCTATAGTTAGCAAAAAAAATTTTTTTTCTGAGTTTAAATAGGTCATGGAGTCATTTGTCAACTTTCCAGGACTCTGAAGACACAGATGAGATAATGAAACGGGGACCATAAATCATGGCGTTATGCAAGTTTTGCCGCCATAAGTCAGAAGTCAAAACAAAAAAAAAAAAAAAAAAAACCATTTTAAAGTCTCATAATAAAACGTGGAGATACCATCTTCTTGGCTCCCGAGTCCCTTTGGATCCCCTCCTTCCTCCCCTCCCTCCATCCCTCCCTCTCTCCCTCTTTCATTTCTGTTTGGCGAGAAGGGATTGCGTTACCGCAGGCTGGTCTGGAAATTGGTGTGTAGCTGAGGATGGCATCAAACTCCTGATCGTCTTGCTCCCCGTCCCAAGGATTGTAGGTATGTGTGACCGTGCCCAGCCTTGCGAGACTGGGCTGTCTGTGGAAGGTGTCTGCTGAGTTGGTTGGAGACTTCCTCTGCATCATTTTGTTTAGGGAATGTGCCTGCTTTACCGGTTGCAGACTGGCTCCGTGGGAATGAGGCTTCGTGTGTATTGGATATTGATGATTCAGGTTAACGGTCTTTCCTGTCAAAGCTTACGCAGCGAGTCAGGTTGTTGTACACTTGGAATTCAGCACTGGGGAGGCTGGGGCAAGAGGATTGTGAGCTTGAGGCTGGCCCACACTGTAATAGCCTGAACAAACAAAGAATAAAATCCTCACGTAGTGTGTGAGGCATCCCTTTTGTTAAGTATAGACTCTTCTCTTAAGAAACACCCACTTGTTTGGCGAGCCATAGGCCCAGAAGGTTTCTCCAGACAGCCGCTTTGCAAGCAGAACTGCAAACGCGTCCTGCACCAGCAGTTTGCCTCAGTTGTCTGCGATGTTTCCTCGGTCACTGCTCATCCTGCTGGGGAGCCTGGCCGTGCCTGGACACGTAATTCTGCCCGCTGGTGTAATGTGAGCATGTATCACCATGAGTGATGCTCTGCTTCCTTGTTTATCAGCTTCCTCTCCTCCGTGAGCAGCAGTGTCTCCATTCTACTCTTCACCGCCTGAACCTAGGGCAGAACCTAGTGCTTTCCGTGAGTTGGCTCAGTGAGTAGATCGACATAAAGTTGCCTCTGTCCTGGCAGGTCACACAGAAACCAGAGACACGATATGTTTCCGCTAAAGGAATCTTTGAATTCTGTAACATCTTCTGAGTTATTGCATGCGATCCGTACTGTCAGGAAGACGCTGAACAGAACGGTATTTCTGGAGAAGAAATGTGTGAAGAATGTTTTCCTATGGCTGGCGAAAGCAGTCGTTAACTTCCAGCCGATCTAAATTGCTTCTCAGGAGGACGTGATAGGGAGGGCAGAGCCTGTGAGCAAGAGAAATGTTTGTTTCCTTGTGGACCTGGCCACCCAGCGTTTCAGAGCTTAGAGCATGGCCATCTCTTTTCCGGGGTTTTAGCCAGGCTATGTAATAGACATAGTCTTGGTGAGGTAGGGTAGCCAACTGGAAAGGGTTTTAGTTTATGGCATGCTAACAGGGTCCTAGTACTTGCATTGCAGTTTGAGGCTGAACCTGATAGTGTCTTTCTTTTGATCCTCTAAAGAGAAAGGACAACTCTATTCTTCATTGCCATTCTGACCTGTTCTCTTTTTACTCAAGGAAACCCAATGAAGACAAGGGGCAGAGACTTAGATGGACGCAGGGGAAGGCCCGGGGAGCCTGGGACTCAGGTACAGGAGTTAAGACTTTACGGCCTCACAGAAGAGGGAGGAGGGAGTTTTCCTTTGCCTCTCAAGGTGATGGTGGTGGGCATTGACAGGTGATGCCAAGCGGAGGAAAGGCGCTGTCTTGTACCGCCTTCTGTCTTCTGTACTTGTCATTGAAGAGTCAGACTTGTTTGGTTATGCAGCATCCGTCTTTTCTATGAAGCTGGAGGCTGGGTCACTTCCTGCCAATGGGACAGAGTAAAGGTTGTTTGGGAAATCTGAAGACAAGAAACAGAAAGGCTTGTCATTCAAGTGGAGCAAAAATCTGCTTGAAGAAAATCCCCCAAGGATCTCCAGGCAGCCAAGGGCCCGAGGGCTCCTTTGATGGGAGAATATAAATGTGCCTGGCCCAAACCTAAGGTTGGTCAGCTTCTGTGGCTATACATCTTTTGAGCGTGGTTAGAACGTAAATCTCTCCTCCAGGTTGTCTTAGAACACATGGCTTTGCGTTGTGACATTCTGGGCTGAACCATCAATTCTTGCACCCGACTTCCCAAAGGCAGCCACTGCTTGCTCCCTTTCCGTGGAGGGTGGCTGGGCTTGGGGTGCTGTTTGAAGGAACTTCGGAGAGCAGGGTGAGACGGTAAAGACCGTCAAAAAAGTAGAGGGGTGGAGAACGTTAAGAGAGGACTTGAGTCAACAAGAATCGCTAGGAAAAGAAAGCCAAGGGTTAGAGTGAGTGCAGTTGGCGTGATGTCACTGCTGGCCCAGGGAGAGAATTTGAGGCACGATTTGGATTCTGAAGTGGGATGGCACAGGCTTATGAAAATTACACACGGCTGCTAAGCATTTCCTTTCCTTAAAAGTTGGTATAATTTTTCAGCTCATCTTCGCTTCCTCCCAAATCAAGGAGTAATTCCCTATAAGTTTAAAAGAGATCAATAATCGTGCTGCCGCAAACATTTAAGCGAAGCTTCCGCTTGCTGCAGTTGGGTGACTTAAACTGCAGGGATGGAAGTTTGTCTTTGTGTAGTGTGTTGGAGGGGGGAAATACTGCAGGGATGGAAGTTTGTCTTTGTGTAGTATGTTGGAGGGGGAAATATGCACGTTAGGAAGCACATGAAAGCCAGGCCTTTGTATGCTTTTAATTATCATCTGGAATAGCATTTAGGAAGTAAATAGAAGCCAACTTCTGTTAGGTCATGTCTACAGATATTAGTCTTTCCTCTTCTAAGGTGATTTAAAAGGAATGACCCTCAGAGGCTCCTATGTTTGAACGCTAGGTCCACGATTAGCGGAAAGGTTTGGGAAGGATTAGGAGGTGTGGCCTTATTGGAGTTAGTGTGTTACTGGGGGCTTTGAGTCTCTCTCTCTCTCTCTGTCTCTCTCTCTCTCTCTCTTTCTCTCTGCCTGCTGCCTGTGGACTAGACTGTAAGCTCTTAGCTACTGCTCCAGCACCATGTCTGCCTGTCTGCCACCACACTCCCACCATGAAGCTCCCTAAAACTGTAAGCAAAACCCCAGTTAAATGCTTGCTTCTGTCAGTTGCCTTCAAGGTGTCTCTTCACAGCAGAAGAACAGTAGCTGAGCTAATTTCCTAGAGTGGAATAAAGAAAGTAACTAATTTCCAGGGTCTGCCACTTATTAACAACAGCTTGATATTTTTTAGGGTATCATACAATGTTTCTGGAAAGTATTGTAACATTAGCTTGATTTTTTTAGGGAATCATACAATGTTTCTGGAATTCATTTAACTCTCCCTTGTCCCCATCCTTGGATAGAAGTTTTATGTTTCTTTGTCATAAAATGAGATTACATAGTTGCGTTCACTGTGAGACTCATATTTTAGTCCAGGAAGTAAAGTTAGAAATGGCCCTTAACTTACTCAGCCTTTGGAACCAGTTACTTGGCTTGCTGTGACAGAATGGACATGTGGATTTCATTTAATTTCCTAGTTGTCATTGAAGGCAATGGGATTCTTACTGGAGAAGAAGACAGATTTCAGCCTAATAGAAAGTTTGAATATGCCTTATTGTCCTGTGTTCATGGCAGAAATAAAATATGAAGCATTTCAAGCTGTCAATCATCTCCTTAGAAATTTTCTTGCGTTTATTAATCTTCGTGGTTGTTACTAAAGTTCATTTATTTTATTTTTTACTGTGTCTGCTCTTAAGTTGTAAACAGATTGCCAAGGCACAGGGTAAGAACTGGTTATTGTCATTGATAAGTGTGCATCTTCCCTCTGAGTTATACCACATCCCTGCAATGGAACTCTGCTCTGCTGCTAGAAATTAGGCCAGAGCAACTAGACTGACCATCACAGTATTGTCTCTGCAATGTTTTCTGTGTTTGTTTGGTTTTTTTTTATGTTTAAGGATTGAAACCAGCTTCTATATATGCTCCTCATCCTATTTTTAAAAGTTCTTTTTAAAGTCCTTACTGTGTTAGCAGTTCAATCCACGACCCTAGAATGATAAGCCTTCTAGCTCTGAACTATATCCCCACCCCAGCCCAGTTGTCTATTTATTTATTTATTTATATTTATATATTTTTACTTTTTGTTTTTTTTTGAGACAGGGTTTCTCTGTAGCTTTGGAGCCTGTCCTGGAACTAGCTCTTGTAGACCAGGCTGGCCTCGAACTCACAGAGATCTGCCTGCCTCTGCCTCCCGAGTGCTGGGATTAAAGGCGTGAGCCACCACTGCCCGGCCCAATTGTCTTTAATAAAAGCTCGTGGAGAGGGACTGGGTTTGAGTTTCACGTGTGTGTTTGAATGCCCAGGGATGGAACCACTGTATATTTTTTAAGGTATAAATGTAGTCACAAAATAGTATTACTATTGTCACTTTACGTGTTATATATTTTTTCCATTTCCCTGTGTGTTCATGAGCAAAAAGTAAAATTCTAAAAAAATCTGTGTTGGGATGTTAGTAGTAGGTTGTCTTTGCGGATTGGACGCAGGGTGAATTTTGTCTTCAGATGGTATCAATTAATGGTAATTTTGGAAAGAAAAGCTGTTTTTTATTTTCAGCCCCACACAAAACTAGACCTGGCCAGCAGGTGCTGGCTAATGATGCCATGGCTGAGACTTGCCTTTGAGTTGTGCTTTTGAGAGCATGGATTTGCCACTTACAGCAGCCTTAGGGAGGCTACGGGTGATGGCGCGTCTGTCTGATGAAAGGGAATACTGGATCCCGGAGTCAAACTTGGAGGAGTGCTACTTCAAATGATGGTCACTAATGAGTATCTTAGCAACAATTGCATGGGAAAGAAACTAATATATATATATATATATATATATATATATATATATGTATGTATTATACATTTTATATAACATATAATGCATATTATATATAAATATGTATTTATATATTATATATACTTATATATTTTAGAAAGAATATATATTATATATTTTTTAGAAAGAAAAGAAACAGGTCATGGGGATCAGGCAATAAACACTGGATGGAGACTTCTAAGCATGAGTTAGAATCTGTATTTAGAATATTGGCACAAGGTAGGTCAGTCAGTTGGCTTCCACATAGCCAGGTCACTAGCTCGCAGAAGGACTAATCGCTCCAGTTGATGGCTATCTGGGCATGTAGACCGAGACACACCTCCCTGTGGTGGATGATGCATGGGCAGAATCCTGAGAAAATCTCAAACTGAATTGACAGAGGCCCAAATTTTCCTTGACCCCTCCCCCCCAAACCCATCAAGAATCGGGCTAGCCCCTGGGGTCCATAGAGGCCAGCAGGTTGAATTATTATCTTTCCTCTAAGGGACCCTGCTCACCAGTGAAGGCTGTATGAGGCCAATCAAATGCCCGTCCCCTCAGACAGCTGTTAGGTCCTTTCTCCGGCTGTTCACACAGCTCGCTGGGGTGGGTGAGCCAGTCCAGTCTGGACTCGGCTCTGTATTGTCTGAAACATATCAGGCTGATGGATAAAGTTCTCTGTTAGTGTCTTTTCGGCCTGTGTGTGGGAAGTGTGGAGGTTTGCCAAAGAAAATAGCTCAGATTATGATTTGTCTACACAGTGTTTAAACAATTTTCCCCCTGGGATGAAAACTGTACGTTAAACATTTAGTCAGAATGAGTTCTCTGTGTGGAGAAGACCTTGGTGTAGACACTGAAGGAGATGGGGATGCTGGAAACGAATGGGATAGTGGGCTTGGAAAATGGCGCTTTGTAGCTAAGTTGGCTTAGGTGCATAGAGAGGTCACTGAAACCATTTAAATGTGTGTACTTAAACATTACAGTGTTGAGTGGAAGAGGTCAGTGTTGACCGAGGTTTCTGTCCTGCCTGATCCTGCAGCCGCCTCAGCCCCAAAGAAACACTCAAAAAGCCAAAAATAAAAAGATAAAAGAAATAGAGTTTAAAATAGAGCACCTAAAGATGAAAAATACAGAGAGAGTCTGTACACTGTATGTTACTGTGCTGTCTTTAAATTGTTTGATGGCTGAGGAAGGAGCAAAAGCTGCTAAAAGATGTTTGATTATAAATGCTGCTGGATTAATCGGATTAATCGAACATATATATTTTGAAAATTCCTTGATTTCAAAATTTAAGTCAAAAGAGCTTTGTTTTGTAAACCGCTGTCTTTTGTATGATGTCATCGTTTGTTTCTCCTTGGTTTTATCGAAGCAGTGAATTGCTTTACCAAATGAAAATCATCCAAGGTCCGGAGACTGACTTCATTTAAGTTTCCTCAAGTTCTGGGAGAGAAGACCCAGAATGGTTTATGTTAGCATAGCTCCGTCCTTTCATGCCTCTCTTGTAGGCATTGAGATTTCTTTCTTTTGAAACTCGTCGTGATCACGTGATAAAGTGCAGCCAATGGGAAGGGGTGCGTCCTCCATTGCTCTTTCTTCCTGCTGCGGTGAGACTGGAGATGAGGATGTGGACTTAGAAGTGGAACCCTTTGAAGCCTGGATTACTAATCTCTATCTACTAATCACCATTCAATGTGAAATATTAAAATATTCTTACCCAAGCTGCTTGACCTTTTAGTTTGTGGTATCCAGTCCTGAATTTATACTCGCAACTAATAATGGCAGTTATTAAGGTTAGGTAAAGACTGTAAATCTCACAGCAACGATTCTACCCCACGTATAAATCTTCCTTGTAAGAGTGCACAAAAATACATCTATGCTTATTTTAGAGTTGATGGGGATTCTTTGGTTGCCTAAGAGATTTGATTGAGAGAACTGTGACATCATCGTAAAGACAGGATTCAGGGGGAAGTCACAGTTGACAATGGGCAACCAAAATCCTGCTAGCCAATCCCAGCCAAGTACAGAATCCAGCCTTTTAGATGTGCAGGCTATAACCCTTCCGGAATGGCGAGGCACTCCTGATGGGTTTCTAGGCGAGTCATAGAATCTCAGGTAGTGCATGGTGGTCTCAGACTCGTTGTGCAACAGAAGATGACCACCTCCCAAGCACTGTGGTTAGAGGTGTGTGCCCCTGCACTGGGCTTTCACCAGTCTTGATAGCTGCTTTTTCCTAACTGACAGTTGCCACTGCCGGTTAGGAGGAGAGAGTGAAAATGACATTGTATCCTAATGTAATCTTTGTGCCACCCAACCAGCCACTATATTTTTAATGGGAGTGTGTGACCATGTAAGACTTCCTGACCCTTGCTTCTGGTTCCGGTCAGGTCCTGTTCTTTGTCTACAGTACTGTAGGCTCCCTTCTCTGAGGACTCTCAACCTTTGCTCGTCTCTGGCTTCTTCTGCTCTAGAGTGTCAGTTTTTACTCGCGCCACCCTTGTCCCTGTCTGACTGACAGCTCTTTTGGTACATGATGCATTTACAAACTTAAGGAAGTCTTACACTGACTTACATAATCATTTCACTCCCCTCTCTCCCTCCTGGGGTCTAGCTCACCTCTCTTCTTGGCCAGCTTCAAGGTGATGGTCTTCCTCACAGCTAGTCTAGAGGTCGCATTTTTAGTTCAGACCCTGAGCCCTGAGTCAGACAGTTGTAGCGAAGTTGCACGATATAATTTATGTGCGAAGAGCTGTTTCTGTACTCTCTGTTCTTGAAGTGATGCTAGTACCCTGCTTCTTGCTTCATTGAGACAGGGTCTCACTATGTAGCCCTGACTGGATCCCAGCTCGTGGCGCTCCTGTGCCTGTCTCCTGAGGGCTGGTATTACAGGCCAGTACCGCTATGCCTGGCCCAGATACTGCATTTCTAAAGCCTGCAGTGTTTTCCTTGATGCTTGAAGCCACGCAGTAACAAAAGAGCCACAGACTATATAGTTGGGTAGAACTCTGGCAAGTGTAGTTATTTACATTCTTCCAAGTCCTGCTTCTAGATTATCTGCCAGATGCTTGCTCTACTCCTCACCCAATCACCCAGGGAAAAAGGCTGGTGGAGGGAACACATAAATAAATGATGCTACTACTTAGGAGACAATGACAGTTTGCTTCTCCCCGTGGAACCGGGTAATTGGGACTAGGAGCTGGGAAGTGTCCCTGGCGGTAATCCTCAATGAATCTAACCATAAACAAGATTTGTGCTTACAAGGAAACAGGAAAGGAATATAGTAAAGCCTTTATTTGTACAACCAGCAGTTGTAATAGGAACTAAACACCCAAATGCATACACTTTTGCCTTGTTCTGTGATTTTTCTTAGGAACGACTCTTGGTACCTGAAAAAAAAAAATGCGGGTGACAGAACCCTAGGGTCAAAACATGAGCTGTGTGGTTAACACTGTCACCTTGATAGGATCTAGAGCCATCTAGGTGGTAAATCTTGGCTGTGTCTATGTAGGTGTTTCTAGATTGGGTTAACTGGGATCCCTAAGTGTGAGTGGCCCTGTTTCCTGGCCTGGGGTCTGGTACTGAATACAAGGAGAAGGCAAATCGAATATCAGGATGAGTCTCTTTGCTTCCACGCTGTGAACACAATGTGAGCCCCTCTCACATGGCTGTCACTGTGCCTACACCTGCCTTCGCAGCCACCCTGGACTGTATCCTGTTGAACTGTGAGCCAAAGTGGCTCCTCCTTCCTTCCACTGCCTCTGAAGTCACCTCTTGTCATCTATTTTAGTCACAGCAGCAAGAGACATAACTAATACGAGAGCTGGCGGCGTGTTCTCCGCTGAAAGCTGCATGAGTCTCTCCTGACGCTTGGAAGCTAATGAGTGTGTCATTTTGCTCCAGTAGTGATTTTTAATGCTAGAATTTACTAAAAGGAATCCATCGCGTTCAATTCAGGGGATTTATGAGTCCTCTTGGGCACTATAGAATGTAATAATCTATTAAGAGGTTTTCAATTACTCTCAGGCTTGGGATCCGGTGACGCATCCCCTTAAGAACTTGGGAGCAGGGGAATCTGATGCCTGCTGAGTGGCAGACTTTCAAGCTGCCGTGTAACAGCACAGACAAAGAGCTACAGCCCCGTTGGGCTGGCTGAATACAGAAACAGGGCTTAGGAGAGAATGGGTCAGTGGTAAGGGGGATTGGTGAGCTGCCACACACAAAAAGATGAGCCTCGGCCACCGGGAGTAAATACCAATACAGTTGCTACGTTAGACTGATGCATTGCTATAAGTTCTACGTAGAATAGTTCTCCTTTTTCGTTGATTAGGATTTTTATGTGCCAATTAGATTTTGTGTGTGGGGGCAGATGTTTTTTGCAAGATGTGATACTGACTTAAAAGTGGCTTAAGTCAAAAGAGTACTTTGACTTTCCTAAGGGAAAGCTCTAAGTTTATTTGGCCTCAGGCATAGTTGGACCTTGACATTAAAGAATACTATCACACACTTAAGTCCTCACTCCCTCACGTGTGCATACACGCACGCGTAAATGAATGGATAAAATAAATAAGTAAATGTCATTTAAAAAAAGCCTTCCAGGGTCAACAAAATGGCCCTGCGGACAAGGGCCTTGCCACAAGCTTGACAGCCCAAGGTTAGAGGAGAGAGTTAACTTCTTGCAAGCTGTCCCCTGACCTCCCTACACACGCCACGGTGGAAACATATGCACATGCCATGTGTACTGGAACGTGCACACATACATGTACGCTCACACACAAGTAAATACACAACCAATGACATGGGTAGCCAACATTTCTGTCTCGTCATTCCGCTCACCTGCTATGCTTCATTTTGAATCACTGGCCTCTCCTCCCGGTGGCCCCCTGCAAAGCCCGGCTATTCAGATCTTCATGGCGTCCTGGTTCTACTGGAGCTAGCCAGTCCCGATATATGCCACGTGCCTCTCCGCGCATGCTCACAATGAATGAGAAGTTCCCGTAAGCGAAATGTTAGATTCAGAATGAAAGGAGAGTTACTTAAAGAGAAGCAATGGTTAAGGATGCAGCCTCACACGTAGGCTTTGTGTGCGGTGGGCTTATAATTCCATTTTCTTACAGTTGGTCTTCGGCAGCTCTCTTTTATCTTTCAGCGTTGTCTTGAGAAACATGACAGTGATTTCTGGAGCCTGTGCCTTTGGCCTGTGTATTTGCTGGGCTACAAAATAAACATTCTGAATACCCATGTTCGGGATCTTCTCGTTTCTGCCCATTATGTCGGAAGCAGCACAAGCCCGGTGCGGGCAGTCTGTGTGTTTCTCACAATGCTGAGTGCAGTCAGCTCACACCTGGCTAGGACCCTCGAGACCTTGACTTTGCATTTCTTCAGTTAGAGCCAAGTTTTCTGGAAGAAACTCCGGTTTCTACACTGAGAAATCTGTTTCCCACTTCGGTAATGCTCCAAGAAGCAAGGGTTAGGAAGCTCTAAGCGTGGCTCTTTAGGGGTCAGCTGGGGCAGCGGTGGAGCAGGGTGCTCTGCTGTTTTATTGATGGTCTGTTTTCTGCCTCATCATTTTGTTGGGCAAACTGGACCAGAAGGAAGGGGCCAGTCCCGGAGACTGCGCCTCCTTGGTTAATTCGCATTTACCATTTTAAATTTCTCTGGATAGATGTGCGAGGCTCTATGGGAACTGGAATAGGGTCTGATCCTACCTCCTGAGGCTGGTGGTGAGCCGGCCCCTGCGCCCCCTACATGAGAACAGGCCAAAGGCTTCACGTCTGGCAGCAAAGAGGGCTGAGGCTCAGGCAGGCAGGCGGTTGTGTTAAGACGGTTCTTAGGAGCTACTTTTAGCTCTTTGAAAAATTTATATCTCAAGTCCCAAATCTCCCTCCTGCGTCACGGCAGCTGGCCTACATTCTCCGGAATATGCGCGTTCTCTTCTGATATTTATGGGAGATGAAGCGGCGGAGCCAGGCAGAGCAGGCGAAGATTGATCTGTTGTTTCAGTCTCTTTGCGAGGTTGAAAAGCTCCTACCAGGTGTGCATCATTTCAAGGGGAGAGAAAACAACCCTTCCCCTCAGTCGTTTCGTGCTCAGGGAATTGCGATCTCACGGTATGTTGTCCTAGTAACGTATGCCTCGTTATTGAGGCCAACATACGAGCACTTAGCCCTGTATATGATTTAAGATGGAAAGCAAGGTAAACATTCTTTTTCCCGTACCACGTGGCCAGGAGGTCCTGACACCCACTAAAGCGATTCACTTACAGCCAGACTAACCGAGACGGATGCTTTCCTATGGCCGGGAAATACATCTCTGAAATAAGACGATACATGGCTGATTGCAAAAGATGTCAAAAGGTCACGCACACCAATTTCAAACAGTCTGATCTCATCCAGGTTGGGACACAGCGCTGCGACTCCTTCGCGGACACATGATCAGGAAAAGCAAATGAAATCAGATTTCTGGAACTGGTGCGGCAGTCAGTGCGGGGCAGAAAAACAAGCCCCGACGCACAGCCAGGGTCGAGTCTCAGACCCTGGTAGCTCGCGGCCACGCAGAGGTCAGCTAAGTGCGTCACTTCCAGCAAGGCTACTCTCGTATTTGTCCTTATGCAAAATGAAGTGGGGTGACTGGTGATGGTGAGGCCTTCTTTTCCTGCAGCTAAGCGTTGCCCTCTTAGCTTTTATAGTGAAATAAGTTGAGCAGGGAAAAAAAACAGTCAGTGCGGCTTAAGATAGCAGTAATAGATCTACTTGCCTAAGTAAAGCGTTGCTGACGGAAAACTGGGATTGAAATTACACCTTCATAATCTCCTTTCTGGTGTCATGGATGAGGATGCGTCTGATGTTGCTGAGATTCGGGGATAGGAGCTTCTCCACCCCTCAGCTTGGAAACTGATGAGGAAAGCAAGAACATAAAGAAAAGAAGCGAGACAGAAAGGAAGGAAAAAGTTTCAGAGAGATTTAGTGGTTTTAGTCTTAAGGGGGAAAAGGACTAAGGTACAATAGAGGTTATGTAGGGCCGAGGCCTAGCTATGCAGCTGGCGTCTGTACTTTGGATCTGAAAAAAAAACAGCTAAGGTGACTATTAGTTGTCCTCATCTCTCTCCCCCCAATACTTAGAATCTTGTCTGCACCTCCGTTTGTGGGGCAGTGCAGGGGATTGCACCTTCTCAAGCACGTTGAACCTGTACTTGTATAACTGAAGTCCACTCTCAGACACGAACGTATTTCCTTTTTAAAAAATGAAATATTGATATTTTACTTATGGCACACACTTAAACAATATTTGCAAGGCTATGGGCACAGATATCTATATTTGACACCAAAGTTTTAGAAAGTAAAGTCACATGTGTGCACAAAATAACATTGAAACACAACGGAGGACCAAATCCATCTTGGGCATCATTTTATGACTTCTAAAGTCTCGTTATTTTTGAAAATAAGGGTAATTCATTCACCATTTTTTTTTCTAAAATGTCCTGATCACACCGTGGTGAAGTAAAACTGATCCAATATCATGCTGATTTAGCAATTTCCAAACGTACACATATCTGAGAACTGGGAAATATAGCCTGTTGTAATCTTATGTTTACTTAAAATACAAAAGAGGTTTTTGCTTACAGAAAACATTCGAGTGAATGGTTTTAGATGGCCTTCTTTCAGAGACTCGCAACACATTTCTGCAGGGACAAATACCAGACAGAGGATGCTGACACCTCTTAATGTATATTTTCTTTAGAATGTTTCTTGCAAACTTTCTAAGCAGACTTTCTTGCAGGTCTGTTTGCTTGCAAGAGCTTATCACTCGACTTACCCTGTTGAATGCATTTGGCGAATCCACGATTTTCTTCGGATTAATTTAATGAAGCATTGGTTGTAGAACTTATTTATCTCTCTTTCCTTTTTGTAATCACTGCCATACAGCGTGGCAATACTTCTTGATATAGACCTCGAATCCTTACTGGAAAATGAAGAGGACTCAATCCTGTGTAAACTGCTCTTGCTGCTTGGTAGTGACTCTTGTTCATGCAATTTATTCTCCAAGCTCCCGATGTTACCACATAGAGTAGTGTAAAGTCCAAATCCTACTTACACCTGTTCGGCTGGTGAGAGTCCACTTCCCATGGCGTTTTCAGAGAATTAACCTTGATTGTATTTGTCCGTGCGATGAATGTCTTAACTCTGGGGATGGGTTTTGAGGAGGTTTTATTTCTTTTTTCCCTCTGTTCTTGTTTTTTTCAAGAGAGGCTTTCTCTGTGTAGCCCTGGCTGTCCTGGAACCTAATCTGTAGACCAGGCTGGCCTGGAACTCACAGAAATCAGCCTGCCTCTGCTTCCTGAGTGCTGGGATTAGAGGTGTGTGCCACCACTGCCTGGCATCTCCTCTTCGCTTACTAGTATTACTTTGAGTAAGTATAATAAAATACGGAGAGCTAGATTTCTTTTATGGGTGTGCAGTGATGTTCTCCTGATGGTTCATTTCTGGTCCCTTTTGGCATCATGGGACATGCTCCATGAAGGATGGTGTTCCCTCCATGAAGGATGGTGCTCCAGTGCCCAGCTGGACGGTTCTGCTCAGAAAGTACTAGCCTGTTCTCCTACTGCCCATGCTACAGTTTATTTAGGTACAGGGCACTATTCCACACGGTATGCCTGCTTTGAGTGGTTCCAGCCTTCATCTTCATCCCATTTGTTTCTGAGGACACTATTCTGAGCAGCGTGGTCAGAATCACTCTTCTTAGCTCAATTCTTTTTTTTTTCCTTTCTGTTTCTGGGTGACTACAACTCCTTGCCCAGATAAACAAAGTTTCACTCAAAAGTTTGGGAGGTATTTCACTGAACCCGAGAAGAGAGAGAAAGCCACAGAATTTTTAGACACTTAACTGCCATCCAAGACTTTGAGTGATATTTTTAAATAGTGAACTCGGAGTGCTGGAGGGTGGGGCGTTAGAAGGATGTGGAGTTGTCTCTCTCGCACTGCTGGGATCAGGAAACGCAGCAGGCATGACCACGCGACTCCCACTGCTCGATGGAGAGCACACAGAACAATAGCTGAGATGCCCTGGCAAAGCCTCGGGCTTGCACAATAGAGAAGCCTTCTTTTATGCTTTGTTTGGTTGCTTATTTTGACAGGGCATCGTGTTCTGGAGCCTGGGGTGATCGTTCTAAGACATCAGGGTTCTAGCTCCAGTGATGTGGCCAGCAAGCCTTCAGCACTGACTTTGAAAATCTGTCAGCTTTTAGACATGACTAACTTTTAAAAACAATGAAAAACAAATCAGTTGGGGAGGCTGTTCTTAACTACATCTCCAAAAGAACATAGGCGCTGGTATTAACTTAGTATTTAATTACTTGTATGGCAGTATCTCTACATTCATATAATCGAGTCAATTAAAGGCATGCACTTGAAGATCCAGGCTATGTTTATTTAGGGTAGCTCCTGGTTTCACATAGAGAAACACGAGTCTAGGTTAGCACCACCGCTATAATTGCCATCACTTCAGTCCCGGCCATTTGAGTTGTTGTGGGACTCAGTTTCTAGAGAATCGGCATGAAGCTTAAGATCAAAATGACTTAATCCTTCACAGCCTCCAGAAACAAAAGGGTAAGGAAGCCTTATGTTTAAATGTAATTTAACTTTTATTATTGGGGTGGTGGTGGTGTCTGACTGTGTGTTTGTGCAATGCTGTTTGCCTGAAGGCTTGGGATCAACTTTCAGGACTTGGGTCTCCTTTTACCATGTGCGTTTGGAAGATCAAGTTCAGTTTTCCAAGTGTGTGTAGCAAGCACTCTCATCTGCGACACCTCTGGCCCTCCCTCCTGCATTTTTAAAATGTCAAAATTCTCCGAGAGGATACCAGCTGCTTGTCATGTCTTTGAGCATTAGTTTACGCGACACTTAGTGTGATTTCATCTATAAAAATCATTTGATCCGTTTTGTAAACTCCTTCGAAAGTCTTTTATTGTATTTTACAAAATCTTTCACTGATGTCTTTTACTCCACAACCGTCTTAGCAGCTGCTCTCGGGGAGACTGTAGCCACAGAAGCATTGAAAAAGTCGCTAGTGCTGAACCGTGCTGGCCTCAGATTGTTAGGAAAGCAAACAAAAGGAATGCACCAGGGTAGGTGCCGGTAGACCCTGAAGACGAGCAGCCCGGCAAAGTGACGTTGGTTGTCTCCAACATCTTTCCTACTTTGTAGAGATTTGAAACCAAGTGTTCTGCCATGTTGGTGAAACTTGTGTCCGTCACTGTGGTGAGAAAAATATGGAGCTGGGAATGGTGGGCCAGACAGTACTGAAGATGCACCTGGCTATTATTGATGCAAGTCATTCAGTACCATCAGAGAAGTGGTTCTCCTCCCATGGGTTTGAAGTCCCTTTGGGGTTGAACAACCCTTTCTCGGGGGTTGCATATCAGATATTTATGTTAGAATTCTTCACAGTAGCAAAGTTGCTGTTATGAAATCGCAACGAAAAAAATTTTGTGGCTGGGGGTCAACACAGCCGGAGGAACTGTATTGAAGGGTTGCAGCTTCAGGAAGGTGGAGAACCACTGTGTGAGAGGCAAGCTGAAGTGCCTTTAATAAAACTTTCCAGAGCTTGTTTAGCCCCGCCTCCGTTGTTTAACCCCGCCCCCTGCTCAGCCCCCTCCTCCATTCCGAACCACTCCTGGGCGTGCACTCCCATGCTCGGGGTTGCGTGTTTTTTCTGCAAGTTTAAAGTTTCCCTGAAATGTTTTATTTACAAAATTTCATGCAGATGTAGTATTCTCTGTGTAATACGTGTTTTGCTTTAATACAAAAAACTGTCTTAAATTATTCCATATTGGGTAAAATTGGGCTCTCGCGGAAGTTTTCTCGAGGTTTGCAGTGGCCTTCACGTCCCTCAGGCCCAGAGTGTGAGCCCCTGTGTGGTGCATTGGGTTCGAAGTGAGGTAGCCAGATTCCTGCGTGTTTCTAAACATGACGGAGGGGGAGTTTTTTGAAGCCTGTTTTCTGAATAAAGTCAGATTTGCCTTAGCGACGGGTGCCATATTTTCTCGTCAGCCCCTTTGCAGAGGGAGGATGCAGTGGAGGGGAGCTGAGCTACCCCGAGGGGGATGCTTCGGGGTGAGCAGGCTCTGGTGCCGGTTTGCCGCTCACCGGTTTTCAGAACTGAGGCCCGTTGTCCCCGTACCCACAGCAGGGCTTCAGTTCTTCACGTGTAAAATGGAGTGGTGGTCTCTGTCACCCTAGACTGTGGAGATGACATGGGCACCTTGTTTACGCTGTTCACTCTGATTCTGTGCCGCTGGGATCTTGTAAGAAATGGAGCGAAATGGAGGACTCGATGGGCGCCTTCTTCCCAGCTTCGGGCACCACCCTGTTCGAGAGGTTCCCCACCACCACCACAGTGAGCTAGTACTCTCCTCCTGGTCACAATGTATTTTGTTTCTGGCCTTATAGATAACCTGTGTCTTATGCTTGGTGAGTTATTTCTTTTCCGTTCTCTTTTGCAAGAGCCGAATGTTATTCTAAACCGGGTTGCTTTTCCCTTTTCCTGCTAACCTTCCTCTGTAACTGTGAGACATTGATAGATGCCAGCCGTGGGAAGGTCAAGTGGGAAGCCTGTTTACAGTCTGACATAAGCCATCTTGGTTATGCATGACCACTATCAGGTTCTTCCGTTGGTTTGAGCTTCTTGCCATCTTCTGCTTTTAATTCTTTGGATTACCTTTGTTGGTCTTGTTCTTTAAAAGGATATAAAAAGACAATAGGGACTTGTTGCTGCGCCCGTAATTTCGCTGATCTAGAATACACTTAAAGCAGTCGTTTTGGTGAAATTGCCATCCCTTCTATTATATTTGCACATCAGGATGTGAACCCTCGGTGAGCTGCCGTCTTGCTTATGAGCGGGATGAAGCTTGCACTAATGACGGTGCTTCTCACAGGGTATGCTGTCCAGGAAACCGTGTTCTAGGTTTCCTTTTGTTCCCCGCCCTCCCACCGGTACCCATGACAGAAGCACCACTCACTCACACAGAGGGGATGCCAGAAAGAAGCCATGCCTCACATAATCTTAACAGCCTGGAGAGTTCAACGAGAAAGGGGGAAAAAAGCTCAGATATTTTACTTTTGTTTTTAGATTTTTAAACCTTGTTTTTAATGTATGTATGTTGCTATGCCGTTATGTCTGCGTATGCGTCTGTGCACATGAATGGCGGTACCCAGAGCCCGGAAGAGTCCAATCACTCTGAGGTTGGAGTTACAAATGACTGTGAGCTGTCTGTATGGGTGTTGGGAATTGAGCTAGGGTCTTCTGGAAGAGCCGAGTGTGCTGCCCATTGCTGAGTCTTCTGTCCATCCTGTTGAATGTCTTTAACAAAACCAACAGACAAAAGTCCCGCGCATTTAGCTTTCCATGACCTTCATCTCTGTGTGTTAGCTACTCCCTGCGGTTTCCAGACCCCACGGTCCCCGTCTCTCACCCAGGACTGACAAACGACTTCATTAGTTGTCCTCACCTGCCTGGTCCCTTTGGCTGCTAACGTTGGTGCTAACGTTGGTACAGAGTTGTGCATTAGAATGTGTTGTCAATGGTTAGCGTTTGCGAGGGACACCGTTAAAGAGAATCCCTCAGGTTGCCTCACAAGGGATGTCATAGCCCCTGCCACCATGAGTGCTAAAGCATATGTTGAGTGAAGTTTTGTTTCCCTTCCTGGTCCCCAGAAATGGCTTTGTTCTATCCACCTTGACTGCCTCCTGCCTCTTGGAGCTCAGCCTTTGGGTCACAGAGTTTTCTCATGGGATGCTAATAATGCAATAATCTGGTGTCTTTCTTGTTCTGAAATATTCTTTCATTTCTGTTTGTCTCTTCCGTCGGAGTTTGTACAGCCAAGCATTTATGTGCTTACTTGCTTAACCCAAAACATGAGGCAGATTGTGGCTTGTTTCTGCTCTGTTCTCTGAATTTTCAACTCCTCCCTTTGAGTTGGGTGTCCAGACGGCCCTGATGTTTGCTGGATGAATAGGATGACTTGATCCAGGGGCTTGAGGGTGGAGAGTGGAATTAGTTTACACCTCTACAAAGCAGCAGGGACTTCAATCTTAATTCAGAGTTGATTTCTCTTTTAATAGTTCTAGAAAAATGGATGAGAATAGTGATTGATGCTTTCTTGTTTAATTGTATCTGTAGTTCTTGTGGTTTTATGTTTAGTAGTTTGACATTTTAGGATTCCAGGAATAGCTTAGTTACTACGCCCCATCACCGTTGATCAAATACGAAGTGTAATTTCTGGAGGTTTCCAAAAAGAGCTGGGAGAAGCCCTTAGAATCTTCCTTACTAAGTATTTGTGGGCATAATGCAGAGAGGGGTGATGCCAGGGTTACATTAGTTTCATGCTATTAATTTAAAATCAGTGCTGCACAATAATTAAAAATGTTTGTTCAGAAGCTCTTTTAGGTTTTTGATCACATAATACAAAAGATAGTTAAGTTTTAAAAATAATAATACTCATGTTTGTGGAAAGTAATTATGAAAACAAAAACTGGTGGTTTTAGTTTTGAGGGATTGAAAGTTTTTTTTATGAAGTATGACAATTAATGTCATCTGTTAAAAGAAAAACCAGTCTCACTTAAACCATTTTTATTTTCACGGATTTGAGCTAGAGGCTTATTTCAGCATTCCCTGTTGTATTCTTTGCCTTGAGTTTGGTAGCTCTGTGCTTTATAGGGTAATGATTGTGGTTATTTTGAATGTGCCAGGTGAAATACTCATAAGGGGACATGCTCTAGGAGACACCGAAGCTCTCTTTAGGAAGGAGGAAAAGGGTAACGAGAAGGGGGGGAAGAAAGGAGAGCACCCACCTCTACGTGGATGCCCGCAGGGACTGAGGGCAGCAGGCAGAAGTACAGGAGCAGGAGGCTGGGGGCATTCTGGCATGGTTTGTACATCTTCACCCATCTCCGTGGGAGGCTGGGATGAAGGAATAAAATCTGCCCAAGGACCAAAATACTGTTCTTTCTTATTATACCCCCACCTACTCATCCTACACAGAACTCTCTGCGAACACTGGAGCTTTTTATAGTTCCCAGAACTTTGAAAGTCAGCCCTCCCAGCCCATGAGTTCCAGGGAGAACCCAGTAGCTCTCTTTTGCCAGCCCTGAAATCGTGATCTTGAAGAAAATATTCAGTGGCTCAGATTCTAGCCGTGCCCGGGGTGGAAACATTCAGCTTCTCTTTAGTGTACTTACACATTGGGTGGGCACACATAAGCAGGCCCACTAATGGTTCTTTCCTGCACTGTGCTGTTGTGGCGAAGGGGTAGAAAACAGGTTAGTAAAAATAGGTCAAGGGAGAAGAAGTCGTGCGTGCATGCCTCCTTCCATGTTTCAGACAGCGGCGTTCTTTTAGAGCCCTGCTCGGGGATAAAAATACCTGTGTCAAGTGGCCCAGTTATTTCCCCCAATACATAAATTGTAGAAATAGCAAAAGCAAACACTGTTTAAGACACATGCGCCCGTCACCATTTCCCAGGGCAGTTTTCAAGAGAAAATCAGATTTTCATTTCTCACCGGGATCAGAACTGTGAGAAGATTGCCTGGTCCAACTCTTCTGTGGAGTGTCCCCAACCCTCTGAGGATGGGCTGGCAGCAGAAACAGTGAGTTGACTCTTTCCTAACCGGGGTAAAGTCCTCCTGCTGGAGGGATGCTCCTCACAGCTTGCGTCTTCTCTCCTAATTGTGACCTTTTGGTTGGGCGTAATGTTTGCCCGCCTGCAATTTGGAGTGAGTTGTTTTAAATAGAACGTGCTTGCTTTCCTAAAGGGATCTTGTGTTAACCCAGCGGTGGCTCTGGATTGAAAACCTACTTGGAGTAAGGTGCTGTGTTTCCTGGGTCAGGCTTTTTTTTTAACCTCGTCGCTATTGATAGCCTTGTGGTTTCTATTGGCGTGATAAAACACATCGACCCAAAGCAACGTGGGGGAGGAAAGGGTTTATTCCATTTATGTTTGGAGTAGAATTCTGGAAGCTGTTTCAATATTCCTTTTATTCCTGGAATAAGATCGCCTTTGTCACGCTAAACTGTTCTTTGAAAGATTTTCTGATGTTGTGTTTAAAAGTCTTTTGCACCTGGACTCATCGTTGAGCCTGGCCTGTAAAATATTTCTCAAGTAATTCACCCATGGGCCAGCAGCAGATGCTGACAGTCTGTGAGCTACTCTTAGGTAGCATTCAGATAGCCATTTTCCAAGTTGTATTAGTTAAGCAATTCGCTTAGTCTGGCAAGTGACATGGGTTTTCCAGTTCTGGTAGTGATATGAATTTTAGAGCTCGGGAGGTGATTCAGTGGCACGTTTGTCTTTTAATGTGGTCAGTTTAAGTAAGCATTAAGTAATGTTTATACACACACAGACACAGATACACACAGACACATACACACAGAGACAAAGACAGACAAAGAGATAGACATCAGACACAGACATACATACATACACACACAGACACACATACATAGACACACACATAGACATACACAGACATACATACACAGACACACACACATACATAGACACACACATACACACACACACATACACACACACACACACATACACACACACACACATACACACACACACATACTCAGACACAGACACACACAAACACACACACACGAGTATCTGGTGATGCTAGCAGTCATGAAGTTAATACCCAGAGGACTGAGCCATGGAGACCATCTGTCTATCAAGCAGGTATGTCCCGCACAGGGGATAAACCTGGGAAACAGAGCTCTATGTTTAGCCTTGTCTGATTGGCTTTCACACAAGATGCTCAGATACTGTTGTAGTTTGAATAACTTGGCCCCCATAGGGAGCGGCTCTACTAGGGGGTGTGGCCTTGTTGGAGTAGCTATGACTTTGTTGGAGGAAGCCTGTCACTGGGGGTGGGCTTTGAGGTCTCAGATGCTCAAGCCCTGCTCAGTGTGGCTGTCACTTCCTGCTGCCTGGGGATTCAGATGTAGAAGTCTCAGCTCCTTCCGGGCACCGTCTCCGCCAGCGTGCTTCCAGCAATGACAATAAGGGACGAAACCTCTGAACTGTAAGCCAGCCCAGTTAAATGTTTTCATTTATAAGAGCTTCCGTGGTCATGGTGTCTCTTCATAGCAATAAAACCCTAACTAACACAGATCCTATGTGTCTCCTAAATGCTCAGTCTTTCCATACAGGGGTCATCAGGCCTCTAGACTTATTTATATGGGGGTTCTATGTTCTTTCAAGGATTGGTGGAATTCATCTGTGAAACTGATTAGAGTTTTTGGAGAATTTCTGTTTCTTAAAGATACTTTTCGAAACTCTCAAATGTTTTGGTCTATGCAATGTTTTTAACTTTTGAGTTTTTTTTTAAGCTTGGAATGCTTCTTCTCAGAGGTCCATCTTGTCATGCTGTCCCTTTGTGTCCCTCTTCCGTGGAGGATGCTCAGCCTGTGTCAGGCCCTTCCTTCTGACTTACGGTGTATCTGTGTTCTCTGACGGTTGTATTGGCAACGCATCCCTGTTTCTTTGCCTTTTACCTTTATTATTCTCAGCAGCACAGTGTATATGTATATATGCACATCTGTATGAAATCTCAGCGGCACAGTGCATATGTATATATGCACATCTGTATGCAATCTCAGCAGCACAGTGCATATGTATATATGCACATCTGTACACAATAATTTCTTCGTAGGGTGCTCCACAATGATTGTAATACTGAATTAGCAATTCTGTCCCCTTCCTCATCTTAAATGTATCTTATCTGTGTTTTACTTCTTACTAAAAAGGACTGTTTTTGTCTGTCTACTTTGTCTTTTCAAAATAGTGTCTTTTTTTTTTTTTTACTAGTTGTCTGGTTTCTTTGTTTTCTCTTTCATCGACTGTTTTTTGAGCGTTCCTTCTGAAAGCTGTCTTGGTATATTAAAAATATACCAAGAGATAGTTGAGTGAGATAGTTCCGCAGGTAAGTACACCTGCCCTGTGAGCCTGACAGCCGGAGTTCAGCCTCCGGAGAAGGAGGGCTCTGACTTGAGAAATTGTCCTCTGACCTCCGCACGTGCCGTGTGGCACACCTGTGCCCGTGGTCATACACCATACATACATGCAGGCACTCACACACGATGACTTTAAAAGCTATTTTGACTTTGCCTGTTATTGTGGTTGCTGCTGCGTGTGTGATGTGTATGTGTATGCGGGGCACATTTAACACAGAGCGTACGTGGAGGTGAGAGACCAATCCAGAAGTTTGTTTTCTCCTTCCAGGCTGGGATGGGGATCCAAACTCAGGACATCCGATGTGTGTGGCAATTGCTTTCACTTGATGAGCCATCTAGTTGACTCATGCCTTGAAGTTCTTTTCTTAAACTATAAAGTGTGGTTGTTGTTATGATATTTTGTTATTGCTATTGTCGGTTAAAATCCTATTTTAAACACCGTAGAGCCATCCATGGCCGAACATTTGTTCTGTTGATGCTCAAGACCAGGCCTTGGGAGTGGAACTAGAGCGGCTGTCATTTTGCAGATTCACGCAGCACTGTGCACGTTTGGGGCCTTCTAGCTTTGTGCTTTGCAGTAACTTGCGTACTCTCTGGGGGCTCAGGGTTTTGTTTATTTCTGCTTGAAGATGGTGGGGTCATGGAGCCAGAGAGATGGCTCAGTGGCTAAGCGTGCATACTCCCCTTGCAGAAGACCTGGGTACAGTTCCAAGCACCCATATTAGGTGATTCACAACCGCCTGTATGACGTGTACATGTGTATGTGGGGTCTATGTGGCGGTGCACGTGGAGGTCAAAGGGCAATTTTCAAAAGTCTGTTCTCTCCAGAGATGCCAGCGAATCTGGCATCCTATTCTGGCCACTGTGGGGCATGAGGGTGGCTGGGGAGGGGTCTTGTGATACCCTTGGACAGTAGATTTCCTTCTCTAGTCCCCTTTCTACTCGTTGCTGGGCTGACACTAAGGCATCTCATCTACCACTAAACTTTCTGAGCTCATTACTAGTCTCAGAGTTGAGGCAGAGACTCTTCCCTTCCTCTGGCCTCTTTGATCTTTCTGTCCTCACAGGAACTAAGAGCGCATGCATCGAGACCTAGATCCTGCCTTCTGGAACACCATCTAGCTACCTTGGGTACAAGATTTTCCTGATGAGAAGCTTCAGGCCGGCTTCTGAAGCTTGCTTGGGTGTCTTCATAGGGTGTCTGAGCATAATCTGAGAAACACTGCAGTTTCTTAGGCCCAAGGGATTTCTCATGGGCAGTTATTTCAGGAAGCAGAGATGAACTCAATGAAGGCCACAGTTAGGAAGAGGGGAGGTTCTGTGCCGTTGGGTAGAGAGAGCTTGAGAGGAGAGAGGAGAGTACCTGCTGTTTATTTAGCGCCTCTACGTTCTGGCTAGAGTAATCGGTTCTGACCTTGTCTTCCATGCTGAAGACAGGAGAACAGGAACATAGGTTGGCTTAATATACAGCCTTGAAATATTTAGGCCTTCACTTCTTCTCTTGCTATGGACTTGGCGGACGGTAGAGGTAGTTCTACTGAGAATATTACCCAGGTCTCAGGCTGCCCCACCTGCTGCTCTCCGGAGGATCGCACTCAGGTGAGGATAGCTCTCAGGTGAAGAGCATGCATCTCTCACCCAATCAGACGCTGCGTCTGCCAGGAACCATTGTTCCTTAGCACAATGCCCGGCATAAAATTATTGGCTGGAGGAAGGGTTGTGAGATCATGGTTTAGTGAAAGGGAAGAGTGGCCCAGGGAAGTACCCTTGCCAATGCCACTGGCCTCCGTGATGTGTCCTGCGCTGAAAGAATCAGATGTTCCGGGGTGCTCCCCACCCCGTGACTGGAATTTTTTTTTTTTTTGGCTTGTCTGAACATTGAATTTGGGGGTTAGCAATAGGCACCCTCAGTTACGTGAACTTGGTATCTGTTTTTTTGTGGCCATTCATCAGTAGCGTAGTTTCTCTCTGACAGATGGGAACTTCCTAGTAATTTCCTTATTTTGAATTTCCCCACAAATACCCCTTATAGAATGATATGCGGTTTCATGAGGTTGGACGAGACAAACAAAACAAATCAAACTCCCCACTGCAAACGTGTAAGACAAAGTAGGAGGCAAATACGTAAGAAATACATTATCAGGGAGGCCTTGTGATTGTTATTGCCCGTTGGAACTGTTTTCCAAAAGAAAACAAGACATGTTTTATGATTTTTTTTTCAAATGTGCACTGGAAATTTTAAAAGCATTTAAAAAACAAAACTGTATAAGCCAGAGTTCAGGAGAGCCAAGGTTTTTCTACTAAAGGACACTTACGCTGATTTACTTGAGGGACCGTGCATATCATGAAGTGTTTGCAGCAAGATTGGCGAGGTTCTTTGAGGGGACTGTTTAGAGATTGAGGCTTAGAAAATTGTTATGGGTGCTGTGGTTTCTTGCCTGGGAGACTGTGCAGTAAACTGTATCAAATGCTCAGAAGAAGTGTGGAGTTTATGTTTCCAAATTAGGAAGTCTAATATTTAATTAGAAGTCCAAGTTGCTTGGTATTGGCTAGTACCTGTGAGTTAATATTTTTGAGAGCCGTTTACATTTCAATTAATTAATTGACTTATTTATTTATTTTAAGGAAGGGTTGTCCAGGCTGACTTTGAACCTTCCGTTCTTCTGCCTTAGGTCCTCTGTGCCAAGATAACAGGACTGAACTATGCTTGGCTCCCTGGACGTTTAAGAAGGGTTATTTATTTATTTTTAATAAAAAGCAGAAGAAACCCTGTACCCGCCTCATACGAAGCACACAGAGAAGTTCGGCTCGCAGTGTTAATTTGAGAATTGGTAGCTTTGTTTCATAAAAAGCAAGGAAACCCGTCTGCTTTGTCAACTTCCGCAGTTGTGTGTTGCTGCTGACTGTCTGTCCGACACGTTGCACTCTCTGAGAGTTGCATAGCAAGGAACAGTTTCAAACCACTAGTTGTCTTTCATAGCTTGTAATTGTGTATCATCATTCTGCTCTGTAAGGGGTTTTTGTTGTTTTTTTTTTTTAGGAGTCATTAAAATATGTTCCTGCATGATTGCCAGGGTACTTTCTATTACACACAAAACGTCTACGCTGTGATTGCTGTCTGAGAAGAACTTATCCTGTAGGAAGGGTGAAGTAGGCAGTTTCATGTCAATGTTATTTTATCTTGTTTTTCCCTCTGTCCTTTGTGTTTTGATGAGAAAAACTTTTATTTGGGTGTGTGTGTGTTTTAGTCTAGCCAATTAGGGCAGGAAAACAAGGCTGTTCTCACTGCTGGAGCCAAGCCTCCCATCTGGGGCCTGCTGTCTGTCCAGCCAAGCCCTCTTTGACTTTGGCTTCTGCAATCCTGAGTCTTAGGAAGTCAGTATCAAGGACTTATGGGAAACTCGGGGGCATAATGGAAACCAGAGGAGTTAGCAGGACCATGGTCAAGGAAAGGGGCTGTGGTGGAGGGCCACCTTAAATCCTGTGTGGTCTAGGGAAGTCCTTCCCAAGTGCTGTCCTGAGATCATTTCAGTGAGTTTGGAAAAACAGAAAATAGACGGCTTTTCTTAAAGCTTAGTGTATCAAAATAAGAAACTAGATTGCAAAATGATATACTCGTGCTACTTTTGTTACTGTTCAGTTTAACTTTAATTTTGAGACAGAATCTCATTGCATAGCTTAGAATGACCTGGAACTTGCTGTGAAGCCCGGGCAGGCCTCCAAATAGAGATTCTCCTGTCTCAGCTTCTTGATGTGAAGCCCAGGCAGGCCTCCTAATAGAGATTCTCCTGTTTCAGCTTCTTGCTGTGAAGCCCGGGCAGGGCCTCCAAATAGAGATTCTTCTGTTTCAGCTTCTTGATGTGAAGCCCAGGCAGGCCTCCAATAGAGATGCTCCTGTCTCAGCTTCCCGAGAGTGCTAGGATTGCAGGCGCACACCACCACGTCTGGTGCTAAGTGTACACCATTTTAAAACATCTTTGGTGATATAAAGAACCTGAACAATGTTCTTGGGTTTGTACTCTCTGGCGGAACCCACAGATCTCCAACTTACTCTCTTAGTGAGCTGGTGTGTGTTCGTGGGGATACTCCTGTGCCCGCATCCTTCACGTGTGAAAGGCTGCACGGCAGGAAGATGTATATGATGGAAATACCACCTTGAGGTCATGTGATGGGGCGTGAGATCTAGGCCTTGGCTTCCCTTAAAGGTGATATCCAAGTGTCAGGTCTCGGTTAGAAATCCAAAACAGTATAGTGTCGTTTAGAACAGGGCTTCTTAATTCTCACTCATGATCCTTTTTCACCTGAGAAATCGTTATGCAACTCTGAGCATATAGAGGTGTAAGATGAGTTCAGAAATCAAACATATTCTGTTAATAAATTATAATAAAGAAACCGATTTGTGCACGTGTGCAAACATCCCCATAGTACGTACGTGGAGGTCATAGGGCAGCTGTCAGGAGTCCGTGCTCGCCTCCCTTGTGTGTGCATGGGACTGAACGTAAACCTTCAGGCTTGGCAGCAAGCTCTTTTACCTGTTCTGTCGTTAAGTCTTTGTTTTCTGTAACATGTTCATAGAAGAGCAGAAGACTGTGCGGAGTAGAGAGACTGCAGCGGATACAAACAGTGGTTTCAGAGCTGAATCTTGGCGTTACTGACAACGCTCGCTCATTGGTGCCGCAAGCATGAGAGCATGCGCAGTGTAGAGTACTCGCGTGTGTGTCGGGAACCAAGGCTGTGGGGAACCGAGGCTATGGGGAACCGAGGCTGTAGGGAGACCCCTTGATGGAACATAGAGAACGCTGCCCCAAACAGTTCAGATTCACTGCCTGTTTGTTTGGGGGTTAATTTTGATCGCTGACCATACAGAAAAGTTTGACTACGTCAACAACTTTTTCAGCCCTCACAGTAAGGTGCGCAACTCCATATTTGGTCAGGACCTGCGATTTAAGAGCTCTGGGTTAGGGCATTTGCATGGGCATTAATTCATTTATTTTTTTTTTTACAGTTGAAATCTTAAAGGTAAAGGAAGTACTATTCATCTAGAAATTTTAATGACGTGCAAAGGGTTTTCAACGTCCGTTTGTTTTTCTGGAAAGGGACATTTTAAGGATATTTGATGGTAAAACTAAATGTATTGTAGCTCACCTGGGATATGTAGACTTTAGTCCACATCCCCCCAGGTGCCTCCACCACAGCCAGTGGCAACAGCAACAAAAACAGAAAAGAGGAGAAATTTAATACACAGGGGGCGTCACTGAAACCAAGCCAGCTATTTCTGAAAGGTCATAGAACATGATCCATAATACAGTACAGTTAAGAAGAATGAACTTCAACTAAGCCCTTAAGGAAAAGAACTTTCTCGAAGAACTTGAGATCCTTAGGGAGGGGTTAGATTTTGGTCAGCAGTAGCTTAGGTATTTAATGTGTCTGTTTTCTGTTAATTTTAACCCTTTAAAATGCGTGGGTTTTTAACGTATTGTTAGAAGAGTGAGAAACAAGCCAAGCTGTGCTGTTTAGTTCAGTGTGAGAGTTCACCGAAGACCCTAAGTTAGCTTTTGAGAGATTAGCCGTGGGAACCTAGCGTGTATGAATCTGCCTGTAGATTCTAAAAATAAAACCAACATCACCCTCCTAATGAAGCCTGCTCTAAGTAGCTGGTTTCCTCTTGCGTTCCTAAGCCTTTAAGGGGGTTCCCTGCTTTGTAACGGTTGGACACAAAGGTCACTATTTACGCTTATGATGTAAACACTTATATTATCAAGATGCGTTTAAAGCAGCAAATATTGCTTGAAACATTAAGGATGGTACTGGGTATTGGTGCTCACTTGCTTATTCCTGGTCTCTGGAGACCGAGGCAGGTGGGTCTCAGTGAGCTGTAGGTCACCCTAGTCTACTTAGTGAGTTCCAGGTGATGAGACAAGGCTTCAGGGTGAGGCTGTGTGGAAGGAAGGAAGCGGGGAGGAAGGAAGGGAGGGAGAGAAGGAGGGAGGAAGGAAAGAAAGAAAAAAGGCAAAAAAAAAAAAAGTTAAAAGTGCTCAGTACTGCAAAGGTCCAATAAAACAAATACCTTCATTTACTCCATAACAATTGATAAACCAATTAAGACGGAGTCACGTGATGTTCATGTTTTTTTTTCTTTAAAGTGACATATGCCGAAAATGTTTAGTTGAGAAAATACAAAAAAATGATAAAGGAAAACAAAAGCCAAACTCTAAGATTTGTGCCGCTTTAAGTTATGAAGAGTCCCGGTAGCTCCCGTTGGTCCCGGTGGGTGGGAACGGAACTCAGTAAGCCTGGTCACTTACCACAGGCACGCGTTTCTTCAGTCCTGGCAGCAGGCATTCACGTCCTGTCTGCAGCCGCCCAGCATTAAGCGGGGCTGGGACACAAAGATGACTAGCCCGAGACTTCAGTGTTGGGGAACTTGTAAATGGTTTCCTTGTAAACGGTTGCAGTGTTCTGGTTAAATATCACTGTCCAGACTCCTTTCTCCTGTGAAACACTGTGTTTGCTTTAAGAATCGTGATGGTATGAACCAGTGGAAAGAAACCAGGAGTCAAAGTTACCTCAGAAAATGTTAAGTGGACTTCTTTGAACATTTCCAGCATGTTCATTTGGGGTGGGGGTGGGGGACAATGGATCCTAGAGTTGGGATTTGGAATAAAACTTGATGTTTGTTAATGTACCCATACTGTCCGCTTTGGGGATCTTAAAACCATCTGGTTTGCGTTCACTGATCTGTGCTATCTATGGGGGTGTGCCGGTCTCCCTCACATAACTCAGGATTCCCGAAGACGGTTACCGACAGTGACTCATCTTTTACTCCTCTTGAACTCGGCTCTGCAGAGTGTCTGGCAAGCTGTGGGTCCTCCGTAGACGCTGGGAGATGTGAATGACCGATCCATGTACAGCTCAATGCTATCTCCAGAGCATAGACGTGTGGGGGAAAGAAGCTTATCGTTTCAGAAGCAATATATAATAGAAACCTGTACCGTGCATGTGGAACTTCCTTTTGGGTTGTTGTCAGGGGTGTCCAAGAGACTCCCCGCCCCCGGAATAGTATAAGCTACTAACATTATCCAAACAGGCAGATACCACAGTCTGCCTTTGCTGCCGCCCTTCTGGGGGTGAGCTTCTTCCAGGGGCCACCGAGGTCATATAGTGTCTCATGCCTACTTTCTCACGGGCCTTCCCAACTCGAGACTAATGACACAGTGACTCAAACTCGGCGGGAGAAAAGTGCCGTGCACAGTCTGGATTGGAAATTCGTTATTTTTAACTCTCGTGGGAGTTCAGTGGCAAATACTGAAGAAAACAGGGCTGAAGATTGGAATGAAAACAGACTAAAAGGATTATGAACTGTGTGTGTGATGGTTACAGAGATGCTTGAGATTCGTCACCCTGGTAGACGATAAACACATGAGAATTACTATGTATGTACATGTCCGTATATAAATATAGGTATCCTACGTACACAGTAGATAGCTGTTACTTAGAACCCAGGATGGATTGGTTACAAAGTTAGCCTGGATACCAAAATCTGCAGATATTTAGAATCCTTCTGGAAATGGTGCAGTGTTTGCATATGTTCCCTGCATACATTCTGTGGACTTCAAATCATTTCTAGATTAGTTATACAATCTGGTACAATAAAAAGACCATGTAAATAGTTATGCTGTATTGTTTAGGGAATGATGTCAAAAAATCAGTAAATGTGTAATTTTTAGAACAGTATTTTCAACCCACGGTTAATTGTAATTGAATTGGGGGAATTTAGAGCCCATGGACACAGAGTTCCAAGCTGTTTATACAGAATGTGGGGGAAATGGCTTAGTAGTTAAGAGCACTTGCTGCTCTTCTCGGGGATCTGAGTTCAGATTCCAGCACCCACGTTGGGTAGCTCGTAACTTCATGACTCCAGTTCCAAAGTCCAACACCCTCTACTGAGTTCCAAGGGTGTTTGCGAAGTTTTTGGCTTTCAGGGGGCCTACCATCCAGTTCTCAAGTAAACACACATGGAGGCTTATTCTTGGTTATGAATGCCTGGCCTTAGCTTGGCTTGCTCCTTGCCAGCTTTTCTTAAATTATCCCAACTACCTTTTGCCTCTGGACTTTCACCTTTCTCTATTTCTGTATACTTTCTTTACTTCTTTCTCTGTGGCTTGCTGTATAGCCAGGTAGCTGGGTAGCTGGCTCCCGATATTTTCCTCTCCTTCTTTCTCCTCTCTCTTCTCCCTGATTTCTCCTTCCATTTATTCTTCTGCCTGCCAGCCCCTCCTATCCTTGCTACCCTCCTCACCATTGGGCACTCAGCTCTTTATTAGACCATCTGGTGTTCTAGACAGGCAAAGAACCCCAGGTTTACGAGTTAAACCAACGCAGCATAAACAAAAGTCACACACCTTAAAATAATCTTCCCCGACAAGCTTGGGCTACACAGTGAGAGTCTCTCCCCCAAAGAGCAAAGCCCAAAACACAGGTTAATCTCTGTGCTGTGTGTTCTACATCACGTACTGTGATAGTGTCTCAGGCCACCATCTGAAGCGGCTTTTGTACCTTTTGCAGCACCTTCTCTTCGTTTCCGCCAGCTCACAAACTGTGTATAAAGAATGGTGTCTGTTGGACCAGGCATGGTGGCCTTTAATCCCAGCAGTGGGGAGGCTGAAGCAGGCTGATCTCTATGAGTTCAAGGTCAGCCTGCTCTACAGAGGGAGTTCCAGAACAGCCATGCAGAGAGAGAGTCTATGTCAAAAAAGCAAAAGAAAAAAAAGAAGTGTATATTGTGTTTGTTTGTTTATTATGTATTTTTTGAGACAGGATTTCTCTGTGTAGCCTTGGCTGTCCTGGAATTAGTTCTGTACACTCGGCTTGTCTCAAACTCAGAGCTCTTCCCGCCCGTTTCCCGAGTGTTGATAACACTCCATCAGAGCACTCCTGGCCCACCAGATCCCAGCTTCCCTATGTGTATCTCTATATGTCTTCCCTTTGTGTCCTTTCTTTGTTCCCTTGCCACCCCAGTCAGGCTTCCAGGACCAAGCAAGCCCTGTGGGATGTGGTACTCACCCTTCTTCTGTGAGTTCTACCTCTATAAAGGGCGTACTAGCTACTCAACTGAGGTGTAACATCTGGAAATCTTCTGAGACCTGTGTTTCTGTGACCATTTCTCCAACTGACTTCACTTCTAAGTCCTGAAAAGTATATGTTTTAAAACAGTCTCCTGGATCTGTACGGTCTTCCCCGTTACTCCAGGTTTTAATTCCACCATGGGAATCTGATCTTGTCCGTGTGTGACTGTAAACTCTGCGTTAGTGCCTCTTCAACCCCAGCTAATTGTCACCTTTATGGTCCGGATTCCAACTTGTAGCTGCACAGAACCATTTTCTGAATAAGTTCTACTGTCAGGCTTCTCTGGTTACATGGATGCAGTTCCTTTTTCCTTAAAAAGGGTGAAAAAAGCAAGAAACAAACAAAATACCCAAAACTCTACCTGGCTAATTTCTACTTATCCTCCAAGACTGAACTCAAAAGCTGTGATTTGGGAGGCATTATGAGTCACTGGAGGGGATTAGTCATGCCCCTGTGTTTCTTTTTTTTTTCTTTCTTTATTTTTTTTTGTTTTTGTTCTCCTGTCTTTTTTTAAATTTTTTTTATTATTTTATTTATTTATTAAAGATTTCTGTCTCTTCCCCACCGCCGCCTTCCCTTCCCTCCCCCTCCCCCAATCAAATCCCCCTTCCTCGTCGCCCAAAGAGCAATCAGGGTTCCCTGCCCTGTGGTAAGTCCAAGGACCACCCACCTCCATCCAGGTCTAGTAAGGTGAGCATCCAAACTGCCTAGGCTCCCACAAAGCCAATAGGTGCAGTAGGATCAAAAACCCATTGCCATTGTTCTTGAGTTCTCAGTAGTCCTCATTGTCCGCTATGTTCAGCGAGTCTGGTTTTATCCAAGGCTTTTTCAGACCCAGGCCAGCTGGCCTTGGTGAGTTCCCGATAGAACATCCCCATTGTCTCAGTGTGTGGGTGCACCCCTCGCGGTCCTGAGCTCCTGAGCCCCTGTGTTTCTGTCTCACTTCAGACATAGAGCGGAATGTTAGACCTGTTTACATGGCTGCTTCTTCCCCGAGACTACGAACAACACATCTTTGTGGCCCAATGCTGAGCAGGTAACCACGGATTACCACATCCGGTCCATGCTTATCTTGGCAATTCAATTGCCCATGGAGATAGCTAGGATCCTTCTCCCTCAACTTTAAGAGCTACCGTAGGCTGTCAACATCTGATTACGGTTTCACTCACCTCTAACCCCAGTTTGCTTTTCCAACGCAGTCAGAGCATCCGGGAAATGTTTGTCCTGTTTCAACCTTCCATTATGGTTAGGTAAGCCTTTGACAGACAGGAAGAGCGTAGTGTATTTAAAATAACTCTGACAGTTGACCAGTTTTCGTTACCTTTTGGCGAGTTAGTCTTCTCGCATTAGAACACCTAGGCTTACTCTGAAGGTTGCACCCCCTTGCTCTCGTAGGGAGGAGAATGTGTATTTTCCAAAGGTCCTGAGTTCAATTCCCAGCAACCACATGGTGGCTCACAACCATCTGTAAAGAGGTCTGGCGCCCTCTTCTGGTCTTCAGGCATACACACAGATAATAAATAAATAAATATTAAAAAAAAAAAAAAGGAAAGGAAAGGACAGTACCCAGTACCCAGAGTAATCCCTACTTTACTCTGAAAAATAGTTGGATTGAGAAGTTATTAGAGCGGAGTTCAGTGGTCTATGAGTTCGTGCCAAAGCTATGTTTGAATTTCTGTTTATTTTGTCATCTAGTTCCGACTCAGTGGAAACATTCAGACCTCGTCTTCTGAAACACCCTCAG
Organism: Microtus obscurus; assembly: GCA_963919715.1. Lineage (NCBI taxonomy): Eukaryota > Metazoa > Chordata > Mammalia > Rodentia > Cricetidae > Microtus > Microtus obscurus. The sequence continues at coordinate 4,222,501 of CAWTZC010000381.1, forward strand.
TGTACTTACTTGAATGGAGTCCTCATTATTCCGCCCACCCACCCCCAGTAACTTTAAAGCCGCCATTAGTCTGTCTCCGCTGGGACTTTAAAGCAAGGCTTTCTGTCTGTTTTGTTTACGAGCCACGGTCTTTGTTACGGCTCCGTCTCTGCTTTTTCGCCCCTCAGACTTGAAAAGCCTTTGTTGTTTTGTCAGTGAAAAAAGTCTATTCGGATTTTTTAATGAAAAAATTTTTTTTTTTGTTGAGGTCGCATGTTCTATGCTGACTTCAGAGGTGTGTAGAGCGAGATTAAAGACGGCAAGAACAATGAAAGAAAGAAGAGGTTGCTGACGTCAGTCTCTTTAGAAATGCCCCTGAGTTTTACACGGGGGGGTGGGATGGGTGGGGGGTGTTAGCAATAGAAAAAATGTTATTTCAGGTTGCACAACCCGAAATGTCTGGATCCCGTACAGTCGGTCGTATGTCAAAAATCCTCAGCGTCCGTCCGAGAGTATCATCACCCTAACTTGACCCCTTAGAAAGAGACATGGACTTTGTCTGGGTCTTTACCTCCTTCCTGTGCTCTCAGTCCTGTGGCTGAGGGTGACTCACTGAACAATTTCATACTTCAGGCCAGTACTTTACCCGGTTTCACGCAAGTGGCTTGCCGATTAGCTTCCCACCTCGATCTTGGGGGCCCGAGTGTGGGCAACTTCGGGCTACTGACGTCTTCTCTGGCCTGGTCAGGGTTGGAGTGGGAAGTGTGCTGGACAGAAGACAACACAGCGTCACTGGCTTCGAAGGGGTCAACTGCATGTTCCTTTGTTATCTGAACAACAGCTGCATTTCCCTTGGCGTAGCACCCAGAGACAGATATTGGGGTTCAACCTGGAGATCAGAGAAGCAAAGCAGCTTTGGAGAGCTCTTACCTCTTAGAAACCCTCAGAATGAAAAAGCAACTTGTATTGCATCCCGCCTTATATTCCTCTCTCTAGAGCTGGAATTAAAGGCATGTACCACCATCGTCCGGCCTCTATAGCTAACTAGTGTTGCTGCTGGATTATAGGTGTGTGCCACCACTGCCCGGCCTGTATGGCTGACTAGCGTGGCTGTTTTGCATTCTGTTCTTCAGGCAAGCTTTATTTATTAAAATACAAATGAAACATCACTACACCTTGGCTTCCGGAATCTGCTCTCTTGGTGTTCTTCACCGTGGATGGCGAAAGGGAAGTGGGCCCTTATCATGATCTTTTTCTATGCCATGTTCCCCAGTGCCTCTGGCTTGTTTCCTCACTGAGACCTGCTCCTCAAGCCCCAGGGGCTAGAGACTCTGAGGAAAGCCTTTGAACCCAGCTTGAAGTTCAACCCCTTCCCACTCCCGGGCGGGCTGGTCGGGTTTTGAAGTTTTAAATGATACGGAGGGCAAGATATGGAGGACATCAGCCTGCCGATGAGACTGTTATTTTAATGTGGATTTGTGCTGCAGGTTCTTCAGCTCCTCTTGGGGGGAGCTAAACTCCCTCGCGAGTTTAGCTGTGTCCCTCTAACACACTGTGGGATCACAACGGTGTCTCTGCAAATAGCTCCCTTTGTGGACCTCACGGGGAAAGCAGTGTTTGTGACAGAAAACCACAGGTTTGTTATGATAGCGTGGGAGCAGTTGCCTCCGTCAGAGGTCGGAGAACCTTCTGGTGGCTGCCCATAGCATAAAAACAAAGCGCACCAGCAGAACGTGGATTCCTTCTCCCCCCCCCCCCCCCAGGCCTCCTAATTACAGCTCACGCTGCCTCTGGCCAGCAAAGCAAACTGATACCAGGGGACTTGATGCGTCTGCAATTTCACGTTTCTCGAGACCACGCCCTTGTGTGAATGCACTTTATAAGAACGATTTGAGATGACTGGAAGAAATGACAGCTCTGATTTATCTGTGTTGTCCCAAATCTCCTGCATGTATTTTAGTTAATGTGAGTTTTTAATACAGTATAGCCTGAAGGTGATATTTTACCCTCCCCTTTTGAAATTGCTTCTCTGTGAACACAGTTGCTTTAATGTCATTCTTCAGGAGCTGTCTGCTTTTTGGTTAGTTATTTACAGTTGCGTTTTCATTTGTTAATTGTGTGTGTGTGTGTGTGTGTGTGTGCACGTATGTTCACACACATGCCACGGCGTGCATGCATCTTGAAGGGGTTGCTTCTCTCCCTCTACCATGTGAGACCAGGGATGAACTTGTCCAGGCTTGGTGCAAACACTATCTGTGGGTCATCTCATCACCCCACCGTGTTTTCTGTAGCAGGGTCTCTCCTTGAACCTGCGCTCACCCTTCAGACTAGGCTTGGCAGGTCGGCAAGCCTCAGGGACCCTTTCCTCGGCCTCCCCAGTATAGGTGTTACAAGTACCTGCTACCATGCGTACACCTGTCATCTTGACCCTCAGAAGACTCCGCAGGAAGGTTGTCGTGATTTCGAGGTCAACCTGGGCTACAGAGAGATTCTCTCTCTCAAAAACCAAAAGAGAAAGAGTTAAACGGAAAAACCGTACATGGGATTTCAAAAACCCTAATTTTTAAAAAGACTCTCTCTATGGTTAATTTTAAATGCATGTTTTATTAATTTTAATATATATCTAAAATTATTTTTTGCGAATTGGGTATGTGAGTATACTATATTAAGTCATTTCTGTCCTTTCTTCTCCCTCTCCAACTCTTCTCTTGTCCCCTCCATCTTTAGTTCATGACCTCTTCTTCTTCAATAATTATTATTGATATCCACACCCACACATATACGTGCACACATACAAAACCTACTGTGGTTATTCTAGATTATATTCTCAAATATAAATGTTTGAAGTTAGGACTCACAAATAAGAGAGGATACGTGACATTTATCTTTCTGGGTCTTTGTGACCTGACTTGGTGTCATATTTTACAGTTCTTATTCATTAAGTTTAATGGTTTTATCTTTCTTTTCAACCAAATAATTCAAGTGTGTCTATCTACCGAATTTTTGTTGTCCACCCACTGACCGATGGACATCTAGGCTGCGTTCATGTCGGAGAGAGTGACAGTGAACGTGGTGGAATGTTGTCTCTGGGGAAGGCTGTCAAGTCCTTTGGGTTTACGCCAAGGAGAGCAGTGTAGTTATTTATTTTCAACGTGTGTAGACGTCTCCATATTGATTTCCATAGGCATAGATCTATTTTTAGCGTTGGGAGACTTTTCCACATTGATTTTCATAGCGGCTGCTCCAGTTGAAATCCCAACCAACAGTGAATTGAGCATCCTCCTTCCCCACCAATTCTTTTCTTTTGGGGGGTTGGGACGTTGAGACAGGGTTTCTCTCGCTCTGTAGACCAGGCTGGCCTGGAACTCAGCATTTGTTGAGGTCATTCTGATTATGGTCAGATGGACTCTCAAAGTGGTTTATGTTTCCCTGATGGCTAAGGGTGATGAACACTTTAGAAAGATATGTCTTAGCAATCTGTGCTTCTTCTGAAAACTCGGCTCAGATTCATAGCCCATTTTTTTTTTAACTGGGTCAGTTGTTTTCTTGACTCTTTGTATATTCTGGATATTAATGCTCCAAAGAGTACACTGTTGCTGAAGATGCCCTCCCACGCACTGGGATTTCTCTTCATTTGATTGGTTGTTTTCTTGGCTCTACAGAAGTTCCTTCGGTTTTATGAGCTCCCGTGGCCAACTGTTGGCCGTTTTCCTGAGTGAATGGGGTCCTATTAAAAAGCTTTCCTTTACTGTACCGGCGTCATGTGGCGACTGCCCATTTTGTTCCAATAGGTTTCAAGTTTCACATTGAGGTCTTTGATCCATTTGGAGTTGGCTTTTCTGCAGTGTGGTAGATACAGCTTTAATTTTATTCTTCTTAATGTGGACATTCAACTATCCCAGCACCATTTGTTCAAGCTACCTTCTTATGTCTGTTGTATATTTTGAGTGTCTTTGTGAAATATCAAATATCTGTTTTATATCTATATCTATATACCTATATATTTATATATAAATATAGGACTTTCGTTCTGTTCTGTTCTTCTACATGTCTGCTTTTATGTCAGTTTTTATGCTGTTTTTATGACTATAGCTCTGTAACATATCTTGAAGTCTGACATGGCAATCCCTCCAGCCATGCTCTCTCTGCGTGCTATGAACTTTCCCTGGTATTGGTTCTTCCATATGAACTTTAGGGTGTTCGTCTTTGCGTTCATGTTTCTATTTCTGTGAAGAATTTGACTGGCATTTTGATATGGGTTGTATTAAATCTGTACATTGTTTTTGGTAGTGTGAAAATGTATTTCCTTTGAAATTTTAGCCCAGCCATGACACCTATTTCCCCCTTTCCCTTCCCTTTTCCCTTTGTGCCAATTAGCCAATCATGTCAGATTTTGAAGTAAGGCTGCTGGGGACAGGATGAGATGCAGCCACCAACTGTCTCGGGGATGAAAGACAGACACCATGTTGGCCCCAGTGTGTTGCTGGCCTGGTTTCTGTCCTGGAGCATCCTGTGTGCAGAAAGAATTGCCTTGATGAGATCCTTTCACTGTTTTTTGCCTGTTCCTTTTTGGGAGACAGAGATTATTTATTCTTTGTTTCTATAGTAGCATGGCTATTTTTACAATATTAAATCAACCAATCCATGAGCATGGGAGATCATTCCTTCTTCCTATGTCTTCCTCAACCTCTCTCTTCAGACCTTTAGGGTTTTTAATTGTCTTTTTCTTCATTGGTTGTGTTTATTCCTAGATATATATTTTGGAGGCTGTTGTGGATGGAAGTGTTTCCTTGGTCTCATTGAAGTGTATCTCAGTCTATATTCGTATATAGAAAGGCTGTGGTTTTTACTAAGTTGATTTTGTGGTCCTAGGACTTGGCTGAAAATGATCATTTCCAGACGTTTTCTGGTAGAATTTTGGGAATCTCAAGTATAATCATGTTAGCTGCAAATAGGGATAATTAGATTTTTTTTCTTCTTTGCAATCCTTTAGTTTTTTTTTTTTTTTGTCTTGTTGCCATTGCTAAATCTTCAAGCACCGTATTGAAGCAGAGTGGGTTGTGGGGCTCGTTAATGATTAGCCCTGCCTCATTCCAGACATTTATATGGCTGCTTAGAGTTTTTCTCTTTCTGGGTTGATACTGTAGTACATTTGTCATACATGGCCTTTCTTGTGTGGATTTATGTAGTGTGATTACTAAAAACCCAGAGACAGATATTGAGGTTCAACCTGAATGTCAGAGAAACAAAACAGCCAGCCGCTGGGTCTTACCTTTATCTCAGTCCGAAATGACGCTTCAGCCTCCAGGAATCTCCAAATGAGTCCGTGTATAAGAGCTGTCTCCTCCCCTCTTATATTCCTCTCTAGTGCTGGGATTAAAGGCGTGCACCACCACCGCCTGGGTTTCATGGCAAACTAGTGTGGCTACTGGGATTAAAGGTGTGCGCCACCACTGCCTGGTCTGTAAGGCTGACCAGTGCGGCTGTTTTCCTCTCTGATCTTCAGGCAAGCTTTCTTTATGAAAATACAAGTGAAATATCACCACAAAGGTCTGTTCCCTCCAGTCCTTTCTCTAGAACTTTTACCTTGATAAATGTGTAGGCTTGGCTAAAGGCCTTTCTGCATCTGTTGATGTGAAATTGTTTTTAAGTCCATATGACTTATGGAATGTATTGACTTACGTTCTTCGAACAGACAGGTTCACTGTTAGAGCGTGTGGGTGGGACTTCTGTCTGGGCGTGGAAGGGCATAGGGCCTGGGTCTTGAGTATCTCACCCAGTGCGGATCCAGAATAAGCTGGGCATGAAGAGATGGCTAGCATAGATGAAGGTTATGGGCATCTCTGCTGGTGCACCCCCATGTGACTCTAGCTGGGTCTGGGATCCAGGGTGGAGATGTCAAGGATGTTCACTAGTCAGGTTAGCATTTGGGTGTGACTCCAGCATGGGCTCAGCATGGGCGTGTGGCCTATTTATGGTTTTGTGTGTGTGAGAGAGAGAGAGGGCTCACTAGATGCCATAGACCGGCCTTATGCTGGCTACTTTTCTGCCAGCTTGACCCAAGTTTCCCAGAGAAGGAACCCTCAATTAAGAAAATGCCTTAATTGAGCCAGTTAAGCATAGAGGGCATTTTCTTAATTAGTGACTAATGTCCATGAGTCCAGTCATTGTGGGTGAGGCCACCGCTGGGCTAGTGGTCCTGGGTTCTCTAAGAAAGCAGGCCGAGCAAGCCAGTAAACAGCACCCCTCCACGACATCTGCATCAGCTCCTGCCTCCAGATTCTTCCTCTGTTTGAGCTCTGTCCTGGCTTCCTTGCACCATCAGTAAGCCAAATAAACACTTTCCTCCCCAACTTGCTGTTTGCTCCAAACAATCAGGAGTGGATCCTCGGGCTTCTTTCTGCTTTCTCCAGGTGTGACCGTTTTTCACCTTTGAAGTAAGAAAGTTTTTACCTGATTTTTATTTTATTTTATTTTACAGGAGCCCACAGTTGAGAGACTGAATTTTTTAAAGCGACTTTGGATTTTTAAAGAGACTAAATTTTAAAGTGTTGGGATTTGTAGAGGCTGTGGGATTTTTAATTTCTTTTGACTTCCTTGCTATTTCATTTTAGATAGGGTCTCCCAAATCTCTGTAGGCCAGCATGACTGTTTGTTTTCACTTCCTGAGCCCTGGCATTTGCAGATACGCGTCACTGTTTCCGATTGATATGCGCCTGTGCGTACTAGGTAAGGGCTCTGTCAGCTGAGAGCATCCGTGCCTCGCTTTCTTGTTTTTATGATTGTTCTATTATTTCATACCTTGGCTCATTTTTTCCTTCTTCTTATGAGTCATTTGTTTCAATTATTTTTTTTGAGATTATAATATAATTATATCATTTCCCCTTCCCCATTTCCCGGGATTAGGGAGACTGGTTCTAATGTTGTACATACTCTGGACATGGATGCGTCATGACTGGAGCCCAAGTTAAAAGCGTGTTTTCTTATTTGCTCTTCTGCACACTGTGGGACCTGCTGGTCCGTGAGATTACAGTCAATGGACCACTTCCACGGCCTTCTGTTGCAATGGACTTTGTCCTGGGCTTGCAAGCTGTCAGGTTGTTGCTGGGTTTGTTGATGTTTGGGGATTTTTATGTCCTTACACTTTGCCCCATATTTCTGAACCAAAGCAGCCATTCGGCCTGCTGCTTCCAGGCTGGCTACTTGTTTCTGTTTTGCCAGCAGGTGCCATCTGCTGCCATGCGTGCCGCCGGAAGTCTGGAATTGTGGCAAAGAAGGAAGTGGGGCTGCGATGATCAGAGATAGCCCTTTATCTTCCGCCTCTTCGGTGGTACTGTCGTGCAGCCTAGGTGGGCATGACTCCAGAGTGACCCAGGGGCCTTACAAAAGAAAGGGAAGTTGATGTTTGTCCTGGGTTGAGTTCTTGCTGCCCAACCTTCCTTCACCTCTGAGATCATTGCATTACTGAAGAAGCTGTACCACGATGCTACCATACAGCCCCCTCGATGGCCCTTACTGTTAGCTGTCTCTCCTCATTTTCCCTTTATTACCTTCCTTGTCTTCTCATTCAAGCCTCCTGTCTCTGTCTCTGTCCTGTCTCTCCACAATCATATATTCTATTTCTTCTACCTTGGGAGATCCTCTCCTCTTCCCCAGTCTCTCACCCACTAGATAACCTCTGTGCTTACAGTGTGCCTATCAAAGGCTTAAATGCTAGAATCTGCATATAAGACATATACACAACACTTGTATTTTGAGATCTAGGTGACCTCATCCAGGATAATTTTTTTTCCTAGCTTCTGTATTTAACTGTAGTTTCATGGTTTCAGCTTTGCAACAGCGGAATAATATGTTGCTGTGTCAGTTTATGACATTTGCACTATCCAGTCTTCCATTGATGGATATCTAGTTTTTCCCCCCCAGTGTATGCTATCATAAATAGAGCAGCAATGAACATAGCTGAACAAGCATCTCTGCCGTAGGATGAGGCATTTTCTGGGTATATGCCCAAGAGTGACGTGGCGGTTTGAATAAGGCTGGCTCTCATAGCCTCATAGATTTGAATGCTTGGTCACCACAAGGGGCAGCACTGTTCCAAAGGATTAGGAGGTGTGGCCTTGTGGGAGGAAGTGCGTCACTGGGGGTGGGCCTTGAGGTTTTTAAAGCCCAAGCCAGTCCCCGCGAGTCTCTTTCTTCCTGCTGTTCCAGATGTAAACCGCTTAGCGGCATATCTATGTGCATTCTGCATGATCCCTGCTGTGACGACAATGGGCTAACTCTGAAATTTAAGTAAGGCCCAATTAAATGCTCTCTTTTATAAGAGAAAACAAAGAGTCTGCACTGTGTTCTAGAGTTTCGTTCATTCTGATATGTGACCCCGTAAAGGACTTCGTTAAGTCAGCGAGGCCACGCCCCTTCATTTTAAACATCTCCCCCACAAAGCACTGCCAAGTCCTGAACCCATCCATGGGTTAACCCATTGCTAAAATAGTGCCGTATTGTTCAACATGTAAGGTTTTGGGGGTACTTCATATCTTGACAGCATATGCAGGAGATGTGGGGAGTGGACACTGCTCTTCTCAGAACTATACCCCTCACAGAGCTGGGCCGGAAAGCGGGAGATGGGACGGGAAAGTTTTTGCCAGGTAGGTCACTTTGGAAAGCATACCAGGTTTTCACGATCTTTATATTTCATTTTCACTTCAAAGGAAAATCCTATCTTTGAAGCTAAAACCTGCTTACATTTTTCATTTTCATCTTGTGGTTTTCATTGATTCTAGAAGTATAATTATGAGGGAGCTCGTCATTTTTCTTCATTATAAGTGATGGGGATTTTATAATTTGAGACTATTTTTAAGGGTCACTTAGGCTTTGATTTTGCACGGAGAACCACTGGGGTGGGGGTTGGCTTGTGGCCACCCTAGAGACTGCACTAGGCTCCAGACACCGGCTTGGGAAGTGAGATGGCAGAAGCAGTGATTTTGGACCAATTCCGAGGCCCGGGAGCATGATTACAAAGCCGGGGTTGCCAGCAGGGCTCCAGGTGGTCAGGTATGGCCTTGAGGATGTCCAAGGAAGCGGTGACAATGGGACATGCAAGCACTGGGCTGACCTTGAGCCACCTCGATGCCCCAACTATTGGACCAGGTCAGCATACACACCTGCAGAGGCTCAGATGCAGAGCCAATCTGGTTCGCTTTGATGAGTGGGAAGCAGCTGCATGGCGGCTCACTGACAGCCTCTGCAGTCCTTTTAGTGCCGGTTACTGTGAGATCACCCTCAACCACGTAGATGCCTGCCTAGCCGTGCACTTCGGCCAGCTTCCCAGTCGATCTGGTCAAAGGGGTCCTCAGTGAACACCACTGGATACTCCCAGATGAAGGACTTACACAGGTCAGCCCGCTGGTCGGATGTGATGTACCTGTTACAGTCATCAGACTTGAAATGCAGGTCATACCTGCCGGACCTGAAGAACTCAGAGACGACCACGTGCATGCCAATGACAAGCCTTCCTAACTGCGTCCTTTGGCAGCTCCAGAGTTTCTTTGTTCTCCAGGACGTAGGTGCAAACCTGCCCTCGTCACCCACTTTGGTGGCATGGTTCCTGTATTTCTCCTTGATGGCATTCTTCAGGTTGTGATAACCTCTACTGCAGTGCGCCTGGCTTCCCAGAAACCGGACGCCCCCAAAGGGAGGATCGTGGACTCCTGCATGGCCAGCTTGTTGCCATTAAAGGAACGTCCATTGATCACACTGAAGGCTGGGACCGACAGCATGACTTCAGGGTTGCCAGCCAAGTCAGAGATGTGACGGTAGAGGGGCACCCCCTTTTCTGTGGTGCCAGCTTTGCAGGCAGCTAGGGACACTCCCAGGATGGCATTGGCACCAAATTTAGATTTGTTTCCAGTGCCGTCCGTCTCGATCATCAGTTTGTCTTTCTTCTCGTGTCCCGCAACATTCAGGTTCGCGCTACCAGAGCAGGCGCGATAGTTTTATCAATGCGATGCGCTCATCAGTCTTTGAGACACACCCTCTCCACATAGCGTGTCTTATCATCATCACGGAGCCCTAGGGCCTTAGAGATGGCTGTGGAGGCACCACTGGGCACGGCAGCTGGGAAGAGACCTTTTGAGATGTAGAGATGAACCTCAACAGTGGTCAAAGATGTCTCAGACATGGACCTTGAGATCAGACACGGCGAGTTTCTGACAGTCGGACCACCCCTCGGAAGAACAGAAGTTCTGCAGACACCGTGGAGAGTGTGTAGAAGAGCCATGCATGCGAGCCTGTGACCGAGCTTTAAGAGGATTTTGTAATTGAACTAACTGCATACCTGCTTCTCTTCTGGAACTGGTAGTTACAAGGCGCGGCCAGGGTGACGGGCATTTATTTAGCATTTACTAAGTGGAAAGTACTGTGTGTGTTATTATTTCCCATGTCTTCTTTTATCTGTCACTTTTCTCAAAGACACAGTAAAGAAGCCACAGTTACCTCCATCTGGCCAGTGGGAAGCTGGGACTCAGAAGTTCCGGTATTTTGCCTGGGGTAGGAAGGTGCTTGACTGTGAAGTAGGACTAGATTAAGGTTGCCTGTCCTCCAAGTGAATGGTTTCAGCCACTAGGGCATTCCGAAGTGTTCATCCAGTAAGAGGCCTTGAGTTTAGATGCAGGAGACGACTGTAAACTGGTTCAGTCTCTTCTGTAAAGAAAATAGGACTTCTGTAACATGCAAGATGAAACTAATCTATTATTACCAAAGGCTTTGATCTTCTGAGTGAACCGGCTTTGAAGGTGGCTTGGATTGCCAGGATTGTATGAAAATTGAGATCTAGTGAGTATGCAAGATGATTACCTGGATAAGAGGATTTAGGCAGATAATTTTCTTCAAAAGACTCTGATTTACCCTGAAGTCAACCATCTGATGAAGCCACAGGGAGATGTCCTGGGTTTACACTCCCTCTGATAAAGCTGGCTGTGTGAGGTCTCGTTTCTGCATTGGAGACACTAAAGCTTACTTTTGGGGTTGTTGGGAGGGTCAGGGTGTTGCTACTAGCATCTCTCAGTTTAGGAACAGTGCGGACAGAGTTCATTGTCCAGGTTTGCATTTGAAAGCAGAGACAGCTCACTAGCAAAGGACTGGGTGGCATCTGACTAGACAGAGGTGGCAGAGACAAGAGAGGTGAAAGCCGAGGGGCTCCGGACCCAGAGCCCTGAATGCTACTTAAATGCAGGCTCGCAGTTCTGAAATATGGCCTCTTGCAGACGCAGACCAAGGACTCCACTTTGAGCAGGATGGGTCAGGTTCCTTACTGGGGAGGGACAGATGATGCTTAATCCAGTTTCCTTATCATGTGCTCAGGTATACAGGAAGGGAGAGCATCTGCATGTCAGTTGTTAAGGAAGCAGTGCCTTCTGGTTGCAATATCATTGTTGTAGAAGGCACAAGACATCAGCACGGTTACCTAGACTCTCAATGCTGGCTTGGTGGATACCTAGTATCCAAAATCTACCATTCATCTGTCTGTCTGTCTATCTATCTATCACCCGTAAGTCTGTCTTTCCATCTATCTATTTTATATCTCTCTGATATCTATCTATTACACATCAGTCTGTCTTTCTATCTCTCTAATATCTATTTGATATCTCTCTGATATCTATTTGATATCTATCTATCCTCATCATTGTTATCTATTATCTATCTATCTATCAATCTCTCTATCAATCTATCTATCTATCTATCTATCTATCTATCTATCTATATCTATAATCTATCATCTAGCTATTTATCCATCTAAATATATCTACCCACCTATCCATTATCTATCATCTGTCTATCTATCATCTATATATTATCTATCTATCCACCTATCCATCTATCTGTCATCTATCTATCGATCGATCAATCATTCATTTATCTGTCTATCTGTCTTCTGTCTGGATCACTCTCTGGGAATTAAGGGATTCAGTCATAGAAGAAGGCATTAGAAGAATTTATGTGCATAAGACATGGGACATAAATCTGTAGAACTACTGCCTTAGATGAAAGTGAGGACCCAAGGGAGCCTGCGTGTGGCTGCGGGCTTTCACACCAACCTCCCTCCTGATAGCTCATGGTCAAATGAGTTCCACAGTGACCCAGCTGACCTCCAGGAGTGACTCATTTTAATTTCGCTACCAAGCTTTTTATAATTCTCGTGTAGTGTGGCACATAGATCATGAAGATCCGTCTTACGCAAAGATTCTATTCTATAATCAAGAGATCAAGCTAAAGGTGTCTCTGGAAGAGATGCCGTATGGTGGGATGGGTGGGTCTTACTGTAGTGCAGCCTGGGACATTTCAGGCTTGAAATGTGACTCTCGCTTGAAGGTTTGTCATAGCATTACATAATCGAGTAATTTCTTCATCATGTGCCTTTGGGAGCCAAGGTTCCTCCTAGATCTGTTATAAAATCATATCAGATATGAGTATGAGCACTCAAATTGTTATGCAAGTCTTTAGGGGAAATTCCTAGTTATGGACTTAGGTCAGTTTTCATGACAAAAAAATTTAATGTATACAGCTAAATTTTTATTCAGAAATACGGTACTATTTTCTTTGTTGCTATTGCTGTTCACATAATAAACATAATGAAGTCATTGTTTTCATAAAATTAGGTTGTGATCTGCTTCTCTAGTTAAATCATTAATTTGTTTTCTCATTTGAGTATATAATGAAAACAACTTGTGACCCCAAGTGGTTGAACAAAAGGAGTAAAGAAATCAAGATTATTGCATTACAGGGCTTAGAGCATAACTGTAGGGCCCCAGGGTGAGTGCTCTAACCCGGGTCTCTGGCAGCATTACTGACGTGGTGTTCCTCAGAGCACAGAAACACGGATGTGGTACTAGGTAGGTAGCTGCAAGTCCCTATGGTACTAGCTGCTTCCTAAGTAGGAGGGAAGATGCAATCTTAAAGATCTGGAGTACGGGAAACCAACCTGAACTTTGCTTTCAGCCAGGGCTAGGGTTCATCTAATTGCCTGTGCTCAGTGGAGTTCAATGGCACCTGTTGCTGCTGAAGTCCGTGACTTTGTAGCTGGATACTGAGGACCTGCGGGCAGTGACCGGGGTGAAGCTGGTTGCTTGGTACACAGGACACATAAAATCGAATTGGCTCGTTCCTTCCTCCACTTCTCATTTCTTCCTCACTCCCCGCACTGGTTCTCAAGGATGCTGCCTTATTATGGGTGACAGATGTTTGAGAGATCGTGATGAACAGCCTTACCAGTGAGAAGGACAGAGCGCTGATGTTCTGTGTCTCGATGGTGTTCCTATGTCCACTCTGTTGCCTATCGGAGAGGGGGTGTGTGTTAGGTGCTGTCAGAATTTCTGTGTGGGTGCCCTGAGACCTAGCATATCTTGGAATGAATTCATTTGGAAAAAGTCTGTAAAGAAAAAAGACTGCATTACAGTGAAGTCATAGTGCTGGGTCATAATCCATCTCTCTAGATCATTGCACACACACACACACACACACACATACTTACACACGCATACATGCACACACATACATGCACACACACACGCACACACATACACGCACACATACACACACACACAAACATACGCACAAAATACACACACATGGTAGGGAGGGAATAATCATTTATAACTCAACAAGGGAGACCATGAACTAACCCTACTCTGACTTCTTCATTTTGAACTTTTAGCCTTCAGAATTCTGAGAAAACAGCTTTTTGTTGCTGTTGTCCACGCATCCAGCTTGCCTGTGCCACTTTGCTTTGGCAGCCTGAGAAAATAGCACAGCATGTTGGGACATTTTTAGAATTAATAGTTATCTCTCAAGTTTTCCTGTGGACTCACTGCACTGTGGCATTTTTCCGCCTTTTTCCTTGGTTCCCTCCTTTCCTTTTTTTTTTTTTTGTGCATTCCAAGCTGGCCTTGAACTTGCTATCCCCCTCCCCCCCCCACCTCTGCCTCCTCAATGCTGGGATTCCAGGCATGCACTACTGTGGTGCGTGGTGTGAAATTTTCTTAGTAAGATTGTTGACATAGCCAAGTAGTCTGCTTCCTAGAAAGTTATTAATAAGTCTTGCCAACATTGATGGAATAAGGAGGCAGGTGGGTGAAGAGATACACCCTCCCTGAAGGCCGTTCTGTGGCTTTAAGTAGTAAAGTTCTTGCTTCAGAGGCTACTCCTTGTCTCCGTTCAGGTTCAATATACATATCATATCATCATTTCCTTGTGCCCCGTCTCCTCCATCACTGCCTTCTGACCACCTCCCTTGTTTTTATTAAAGGGTTCTTCTCATCCTGGTGTGATGGCCGTCAACCGTAACCCCCCAATTTAGGACGCCAGGACTTTGATTTCAGCTTGAGAAATGGAAGCTTCTTATGCATTTGTTGTGGCCTTCCCTCTCTCCTTTAAAACTGCCCCGGTTAGATCACTTTGCATGCCCCCCCAAATTCAATGGATTCTCCTGATTCAAGCGGCATCAGCCCCTAGGCCTGGCTTGGCTATCCTCTGGTGTGTGCAAGATATGTGAAAATTGGTCTCTGTGCTCCAGCCACTGATAGGCTGGTCTGTAGACTCCGTGATACAGGATGGGATTCACGTTCTCCTGGATTCTGTGCCTTCCATCTTAGAGAGGTCCTTGCTATGTGAATAAAGGAGTGAGTGAGGTGTTGGCACGTGTTCAAATGCTTTTGGGTCACCAAGAGAAGTCACTTTGTAAATTGCTAAGGTGACTGGAATAGTTTAGGCATTGTGCTAACCAAGTTTTGGGCACAATGAAGCCGGTGTATGGATATTGATGCATAAAAACAGGTTTAATTCAAGATGCTGCCTCACAATATTCTGGAAGCTGGAAAGTGTAATGGCCTTCCATCTATGAACAGTGAACCCAGACAAGCGGTGATGAGATTCCATGTCAGAGCAAAGGCCTTAGAGCGTGGTGTGGGGGTGTGGCCATGTCCAAAGCCAGGAGCAGATGGATGCCCAAGCTCAAGGAGCTGGAGGGAGAACACATCCCATGCCTTTCGGTTCTATTTGAGACATCAGCAGATTGAGAGATGCCCACTCGTATCGGTGAAGGGGGCTCTTCTTGATTCCAATCCCACTGATTCCAACGCCAGTCCGCCTCTCCCTGAAAGACTGCCACAGACACTTCCAGAAATACCAACACAAAATTAACCACCACACATGATCGATATATTTTTAGATTAAGATCAAAATAGGTTCATTAAACTGGGAAGATTCTAAAAGAGACCTTGTAAACTCAAATTGAGATTCGCAGAGAATTTGCAAAGTAACGGTGTTGTGCACTTGAAGCTATGTATGTATCTTTAAAAACAAAGCAAAATTAGCTTGGTGCTCATAAGATCATCTCTGTGCTCCACAATAGCAAGCATGCAGGCATATTTGCTATCATAACAATATGAAAATATTTAACATGAGCCATAAAAATGTTGCCATTTGGTATAAATAAACTGCTTACACACTTTGCGCTGCTATATGTTAAAAGACAATAAGACAAACCTGTCACTTAAACAACTGAGTATAACTAATAATCAAATATATATATATATACATATATATATATATACATACACACACACACACACACACATATACACACACACATGTATATACACGCTTGTGTGTGGTTAGTGTTAATTGTCAATGCGTGTCAAATCAACTAGCATGGAAACCTTTAGGCACTTCTGTGAGAAATTATTTAGATTGAGATTGGCGTCTGGGTGCGCCTCTGCCAATTAACCGTATTAATTGAGTTGGGAAGAGCTTTCTGCTGTGGGTGGCCCCTTGTCTCCTGCATGGTCAGTGGCCTCCGTGACTTCCCTTGACGCATGAGTGAGCCTGAATGAGCCCTTTCTCCCGTTGACTGCTTCTGCCAGGGAGTTTTACCACGGTCAGAGAAAAGAGGCACACACACACACACACACACACACACACACACACACACACACCATCACCCCGCCCCCGGAAGGAAAGCGCTAAATTGTTAAATATCTAGGATATCAAACACGAATGTGATCAAGGAAGTATTTCTGGTGGGAACATAGGCACGTAGAGAGACTGGCATGGCCGGTTGCACACGGTGTCTGACTGACAGATTGGGCCCCGAGCTTGTGTCTTTCTGTGTTTGGATCCGTCGTCTGTCTGTTTTTCCTTGCGATGTAAGTGTCTATAAGGAAAACAATTCCTGGGGGCAGGTTCAGTGAATTCTATGTATAGTCACTGCACTCATGTTGGTGCTGGACACTGTCACCCTAGCAGTTCCTAAATTGTCAAGATAAGATTTAGCCAGAGAAAATAAGAACACAAGAAATAAGATAAGTTTTATTTTATAACAAGTAAGTGTATATAACACAGTCTTACTAACCAAGGATACTGCCAACACCCCCTTCTCTGAATGTTAGCCTACACCCTGAATGGTCAGCAAGAACAAAGCTTACTTTAGAGAATATTTTTTTGGTGTCTCAGCTTCTCAGGTTTTAATTTCATTTTTTACAGTGATGGGGGTTGAACCCAGGGACTTGTGGATGGCAGACCTCTCCTCCATACACCTCCCAGCCCATCCTTCCTTATCCCAACAGCATCCAACCATATGTTATTGGGTTATGGTGGCAATAACTCAACTCCCAGGAAGAAGACTGACTGGGATCGGATGTTCTCAAGTATTGGAGAGGGTCTGACCAATTGGGGTTTATCCCATGCCTTGCCCGATTCGCTGATGTTTAAGCTTCGTTGTAGGTTATTGTGAGTTCTAAGTAAGACAGGTTCAACAAACGCACACGGAAGCCCGTTGTTTATTGTTTGGATGAAGAAGTTTCTCAGGAGCCGAGATGATAACGGGATGAATGCTTACCGCCCTAAAGAAGCTCGTAGTTTAGGGACCCTCCTCAGTACCCAGCGTGGAAGAGCCGGCATAGTGCCTACCCTGTAGCACATCCTCGGTGAATGGTGATTGTCCTTCTCCCTTCAGGAAGCCTTCTCACCCAGGGAACCTGTGGGAGAGCAGACTAATGCCGCTGGCTTGCCACGGATCTGCTTAGGGTAGGAGATGGCAGATTCTAAAGAGCTAGGATCCAGCCTGGGGTTAATTACCATGGTGGAGTTTGCTGACCATGTTGTCACCGTTGCCAAAGTAGAGAGCGGCCACACTCGGCGTCTAAGCGAGTGCGTGGAACTGTGCACCTCAGAAACAAGACGGCAGGCTATAACTGTGATGACCTGCACAGCTCCTGGCAGCACAGAAGAAAGCCAGCAGGCGCAAGACAAATCAGATTTTAACTGTCGACTTTGACCTCGTTAGTCATAGCATATGGACTCATAAAACAATGCCTACAGTGGTGTCCTCCAAGCACAGTAAAGGGGTCGGTGTGAAGCTGAAAGAGGAAGGACTTGTACCCTCAGTAGGATGGGTAAAATGGCTGCCCAGGGCTGGGCATGTGGTTCCTGGCCCCAGTTCCTGCGATGGTGCCAACCGAAACACTTGTGTGAGTGTCACAGATCCCCACAGGCTGGATTTACAAAGGATCTTAGAAGTTGGTGATTCTGCCCTTCTCATTCTAGATCTGAGGAATCGGAGAGCCAGAGGGGAGTCGTGACTCAACCAAGTTTAAGTCTTCCTGGAAGGAGAGCTGGCTCTCGGGCCAGAGTATCCAGGTTTTCTTTCCATTCTGTCTGTCTGGCAACTGTGCGATGCCAAGGAAGACTAGCTGTGGCTTGCTGTCTGTCATCAGAACGCCGTCTCTGTGGCAGCCGTCCTTCAGTTCCCAAGTAGTACTGCTGTTTCCCATTAGGAGGGGCGGTGACGGTTTTAACTTGATTTTTCTCCAGAAAGTGCCCTCTGACCTTTATTACAGCTGAGGCAGATTTTTGCTGGGGCATTTGACACATCCTGCCTTCCTATGCCATATCTCTGTGATTCATTGTCTTGGCGTTCCCACTCCAGGTAGAAGTGTGGGTCCCAAACAGGTCCCACTGGGAAGGACGCTGCAGTGAGGTCCTTCTTGCTAACTAACGGGCTGTGATTTCTGTTTACAAACACCGAATCTACTCCTTTTCCGTTTGCTGGAAACACTTCTGCCTCTGGATATGTTTTATAGCCTTGGCTGCATTCCAAGATGTGATGTAGCTAAGTCATCCTTCAATGGAAATAATTCTTATTTATGCCTAAATTTCTGAGAAGAGAGGAAAAGACATCAAAGGGTATGATGTCTGTGGCAAGTCACTGTCTAAAGTCTGAACAAAGTAGTGTTGGTGGCAGAGTTCCTAACTAAAGGAATGAATCAGAATGTTCATACATCTTACCAGGATAGGCTGAATGGTTAGACTTAGCCTCCAAACATGTACTGGACTTGTTGATAACAAGTTATTGATCTCAAAATTATTACTGTTATTTTACTAGATGTCCGCTAATAATACCCTATGATGCTTACACCTGCCATTTCTATGTCTATATGGCAACTCAGGTTTGTATTATAATAACACTAGAATTATATAACAGTGTTAGTTCTTTTAGTCTCCTCGGGAGTCATTAAATGTTCTTTGAATAATGATTGTTTTAAGGTTTCAGTGACTCTCAGATTTGAGTCTTGCTATGTTAGATACAAGATGGAATCTAGTGACTTTATTTTGTTTATTACTTTTATTTTTTTGAGACAGGGTGTGATGTCACCAAGGCTAACCTCTATAACCTGATGTAGCCAAGACATAGATAAGCTGTATCTTGAGTCTCTGATCTTCCTGTCTTTACTTGCCAAGTGCTGGGAGTATAGGCATGTACCGTCAGGCCCAGGATGATATGGTGCTATGGACTGAACCTGAACTTCAGGCTTGCTATAATCCAGAGCTCTGCCAGCTGCCGTGTGTCCCCAGCAGTTTTATTCATTTTTAAAATGTTTAGTTTTTTTTTTTTTTTGAGACCATCTCATCATGTAGCCCGAGCTGGTTTTGAACTCAACCCTTTTACACCAGGGCTGGTATTATCAATATAATCCATCCTACCTGGTTGGTGGCCTTGTCCTTTATATTTAAAATCACAGAGTTATCAGGGTCTCTAGAGACTGTATACTTGGACTGCTTGGTGTTTCCAGTGGAGGCATGAGCCTTGGAGAGCTGAAGTCAGTCACCTGGAATCCTAAGTAATTACTTAGTGTTAGAATATGATAAAGAACCCAGGGCTGTCCCTGAGGTCAGGGGTAATTAGAATTTCTGGTTTGAGGGAGCAGGTTTGAAAGACGGTATCTCCCCTTTTTACACAATTCTCCATGAGTTCTGTGTGATGATTTCCAGACCCACCCAATCTTAGACTTGCCTTCCCTACTCAGCAAGGATTTTTGCAGTTCTTTGGTATGGTGGCCTCCACGTGAGCAGCTTTAGGGGAATCGTAGAGGTGTAAGCCAGCCTGGTAGATAAGGGACCCCAAATGCGAGACAAGGTGGAGACTTTCAGATTCAGAAGGTGCTTCGATAGCCTGAAGGCCATGGACAGCGGCAAAGATGCCTTATGTTTGCAGAATTCCAGGACAGATAGCACAAGCCTGGAGCACAAGAAGAAGGAGCTTGCTGCCTCCCAAGTTGGAGAACCAATCAGGGCAGTTCCCGTGTCCTTCAGGGCACGTTGGAGGGTGAACATAGGAACTGAGAGAGATTTGGCTCCAGAGAGGCCTAGCCTAGAACTGGAACTCTCTGTGGGAGACTCCTGGGATGGTCTCGTTCAAGTCTATTGGAGTAACGAAGGGCGGGAAGAAGCATGTGCGAGTTTGCACCTGGGAGGCAGTCGTGGAATAGGAAAGGGGGTGTTGGACTAGAAGTCCAACCATCAGGGAGGAGTTGCTCCAGACACCATTCACATAACCACAAGTTGATGCAAAAGCAAGAGGATTTTTATTCTGTCATGACAGGGTCCTTCAGGTTCGGGATATGAAGGACCATGATAGCTGTTACAGTCCATCCTTTAAAGCAAAAAGCCACACACACAAGGGGGGAACCTGTAGGTTGTTTTCCAACTTATTGGACTGGCTTATTCAAAGGCTTACTAGCAGTGCTTGGTCTATTCCAGGGCAGGAGAATAGTTACGTGGTCAGGTGATAAGGGAGAGCATCTGTGGTCCATCCTGACCTTTGGTCCAGTGGCTAAATCAATACATCAGGAACTGAGTCAACATCTGTGGGTTGTCTTTGCCTCAATTCCCAAAATGGAGTTATGTTTGAAGATTATTCACAAGGACACAGGGGGATGAGCAGTCCAGCATGTGGTTATTTACGAGGACACAGGAGGATAAGCAGTCCAGTGTGTGTGTGTGTGTGTGTGTGTGTGTGAGTGTGTGTGTGGGCGACTGTCCCTTTTCCAAGATAGAGTGAGTATAAGGTTTTAGAAAAATGTCTTAGGGTTGAGGGGGGCTTACAAATGCATTTAGAGTCTTTCGGGGGGGGGGATACAGAAGTGGGAAACTTCCTGCAGGCTCCAGGTGTGCCAGGCAGCCTGGGGTTACGACCAGTTATTTTAGATTGCATATTCTGAGGGAAGAGTTAAAATTGGTGACTTGAACCATGTCGTCTTTGGAAGATGTGAGGAAAACAGTTTAGCCCTGATAGAGACCCTGTGCGGAGTGAAAGCAAGATTTCCAAGCAGTTCTTCATTTCTTTCCTCTTGCTGCGCCCTGAGTGATGACGACAGGTCACGGAAACCACACGCATGTCCGTGCCACCTCTCATGATCCGTTCGTCATGGATTAGCAATGCCTGTGAGTTCCCTGAGAGGAAGAGTCTTCTACTGGTTTGCACTGTGAGGTGCAGCATCGCTACGTGGGCGGGGAGCCTCTGCTCATAGTTCTTTAAAGCCTTTCCACTTTGGGCATAAAGAAGAAGTGTGTTCACTTGGCCCGAGAATGGAGCAAGCCTGAATGCATCTCCTTTCCAGCTCTGAGCGAGCCTGCGGCTTCTTAATACAGCGTCGCTAATGTGCACCTTAAAGAGTTGGGGAAGCCAAGCGAGGACTCTGCCGTCCTACCTAATTTTAGAACGAGAAGCAAGTTTGTGGTCTTCAGAGCTCTTTAAAAAATCTACTGCCAAACACCTGCTTTCCCATATGCCACAAGTTCTTAAGTAATCTTAAAAGCAAGGACGGGTTTTCACAGAAAGAGTTTAGCTACATATTTAAGGCCGCCTTGAGGCTTGCTCATGCTTGCTGTCGTCTCCTGACTGCAAGCGGAAGAGACAGCAGGAGGCTAAAATGAAAGCCTTTGTTTCCTTCCAGGTAAAATACTTCTTCCCCCAGCTCACATAAAACACGTTTGTTGAGTGGCTCCCTCGATCAGCGCTGTGCATGGATGCAAATGCTCACCTTGGCCCAGTGGAGCTAAGCAAGTGTGGAGAGATGGCAATGGCACAGGAGGTATCCCCGCTCGGCAAACAGTGGGGATGCTGTAGGTGGCATCTGTGGCTGCGAGGGCATGCTCACAACCTTAGCCAAACTTGCTTACGCAGCATGGTGGTACTTTGTTTTTCTTGTGTCACTGACAAGTCTAGGCTGGGTCTGGGCTTTCGTCAGATAGGATGCAGGTGTCAGGCGGGCCCGCAGAGATGTAGGTCTTTCCCTTTTCAGCTGTGTGTCCTTCTTCCTTTGTAATTTGTATTCTCTTGATCTCCTTCAGTTGTCTTATTGAGCTAGCTAAAACGTTAATACTATATTGACTAGATGTTTAGAGAGAGGACAACCTTGTCTTATTCCTGATTTTATCAGAATCGCTGTGAGATTCTCTCCGTGTGTTGCCTGTATGCCTGCTGAATATTGCCTTTATTTTGTTTAGATAATGTCTCTTGTTTCCCTAACCTCTCCAGGAAACATGGAGAGGGTGCTGGATTTTGTTAAAGGCCTTTTCTGCATCTAATGAGATGACCCCGTGTTTCCTCTTCTTTCAGTTTTACATGGTGGATTACGTTGACTGATTTTCGTATGTTGAACCATCGCTGCATCTATAGGATGAAGCTGACTTGATCGTGGTGGATGATCTAATGTGTTCTTGGATCCAGTTTGTGGGTATTTTATTGAGTACTTTTGCGTCTATGCTCATAAGAGAATTGGTCTGTAATTCTCCTTCTCTGTTAAGTCCTTTCTCTGGCTTGTATGTCAGGGTAACTGTGTCCTCATAAAACAAACGGTCCAATATTCCTTCCGTTTCTAGTTTATGGAATAATTTGAGGAGTATTGCCAGTAACTCCTCTTCAAAAGTCTGGTAGAATTTTGTACTAAAACCATCTGACCCTAGGCTTTGTTTGTTTGGGAGACTTTAACGTCTGCTTCCATTTCACTAGAGAATATGGGCCTATGTAAGTTGTTTATCTGATCTTTATTTAACTTTGATAAATGATACCTATTGAGAAAATTATCCATTTCTTTTAGATTTTCTGATTTGGCAGTATACAGATTTTTTTAAGTGTATCCTTATGATTCTCTGCATTTCCTCAGTGTCTGTTGTCATTCCCCCTTTTCCTTTCTGATAGTGTTTATTTGGATAGCCTCTCTCCTTCATTTTACTTAGTTTGGATAAAGGTTTGTCTATCTTGTTAATTTTATCAAAGAACCAACCCTTTATTTCATTGATTCTTTGTATTCTTTTTGTCTCTATTTCATTGATTTCAGCCCTCAGTTTGATTATTTCTTACTGTCGAATCCTCTTGGGTAACCTTGTTTCTTTTTGTTCTAGAGCTTTCAGGTGTGCTGTTAAGTCGCTAGTGTGAGATCTCTCCAAATATTTTACGCCGACACTTTGTGCTATGGACTTTTCTCTTAGCACTGCTTTCATTGTGTCTCATAAGTTTGGGTGTGTTGTGTATTATTCACTTTCATTTAATTATAGAGACGCTTTAATTGCTTTCTCTATTTCTGCCTTGACCCATTTTTCGTTTAGTAGAGAGTTGTTCAGTTTCCATGAACTTTGTAGGCTTTCTGTGGCTTGTGTTTTTCATATTCAGCTTTCATTTGTGTTGGTCTGATAGGATGCAGGGAGTTTTTCAACTTTCCTGTATCTGTTCAGACTCACTTTGTATCTGAGTATGTGGTTAGTCTTGGAGAAATTTCCATGAGGTACTGAGATGAAGGTGTATTCTTTTGTGTTTGGGTGAAACATTCTGTAAATAAATGTTAGTCCATTTGGTTGATAACATCTATTAGCTCCAGTATTTCTCTGATTAGTTTTTGTTTGGATGTTTCTTGATGGGAGTGTTACTGAAGTGTCCCACTATCAGTGTGTGAGGGTTAATGTGTGATTTAAACTGTAATAATAGTGCTTCTTTTTCAAAAGTGGGTACCCTTGTGTTTGGGCCATAGACGTTAAGAACTGAAATGTCATCTTGGTGGGTTTTTCCTTTGATGAGTATGTAGTGACCTCTCAGTCCCTTTGGATTAGTTTTTGTTTGGGTCTATTTTGTTAGATATTAAAATGACTATACCAGCTTGCTTCTTTGGTCCATTTGCTTGGGATATTTTTCCAACCTTTTACCCTGAGGTAACATCTATCATTCATGTTGCCGTGACTTTCTTTGATGTAGCATATGGACAGATCCTGTTTTCACATCCGTCCTGTTAGTCTGTGTCTTTTTACTGGGAAATTGAGACCATTGATATTGAGAGATATCAATGGCCAATGATCATTTTTTCCCATTAATTTGTTGTTTGTGGTGGTGGTTGTACGTGTAAGTGTGAATGAGTGTGTGTGTGTGTGTTTCCCTTCTTTTGTTTTTTGCTGGTGTGAGGTTATTGCTTGTGGTTTTTTCATGGGTGTAGTTAACCTCCTTGGGTTGGAGTTTTCCTTCTAGCACCTTATATAGGGTTGGATTTATAGATAGATTTTTTTATGACGGAATATCTTATTTTCTCCATCTCTGGTGATTGAAAGTTTTGCTGGGTATAGCAGTCTGGACTGGCATCTGTAATCTTTTAGAGTCTGTGGCATTTCTGTTCAGGCCCTCTGGCATTTACAATCTCCACTTGGAAGTCAGGTGGAATTCTAATAAGTCTGCCCTTACATGGTCTTTTGAAACTGCCCAGAGTGAGGGGGATGGGAGCCTGTTTGGTGCCATCAGGAGTGTCCTTGATCCTCTCAGGCACAGGGATGCTTTTGTACGTGGCAGTGACCCAGGAGAGCCAGTGAAATGGCGAGCTTGCATCCTGGAAGTGATTAGTGAAGCATCATTAGTGAAGCTCGTTAGACAGAGAAGGTGTTCTCACTGTAGTTGTGGGCAGCCGCTGGTCACACGTGTCACTATCAGTAAGGCAAGGACCTTTGGGAAAGGGAGCACCACGGAGAGAGACACTTAGGCGAGAGATGAAGGCAAATCTGGTGCAATCTGATCCAGCTGGGACCTGCTCTACACCCTCAGGACATGAGCCTCTTTCCCCTTTCTCCTTTCGCCTCCTGATCTTTCTCTCCATCTCTCCTTCTCCCTCCCCCTTTCTTCCTTTTCTTTCTTCTCCTCTCCTCTCATGACTGTCGTCTGAAACTGTTCTGAGATAGCAAACGAGTAAATGTTTCTAAAAAACAGAGAAGCAAAAAGCAAGCGGATAGTTCTGAGGTATTTTGTGTGCATGTGTGTGTGCAAATGGGGGCATGCGTGTGGGCATATGTGTCCCCCAATATCCAGAGGGGGATTTAGGCTGTCTTCCTCTGCTGCCTTCTGCCTCCTTCCCTTGAGACGTGGTCTCTCACTGACCTGAGACTCACCTTTCGGGTTGGGCAGAGGGCTCCTGCAATCTTCCCGTCTCTACCCTCCAGTCCTGTGGTTCCAAGGACGTGCAGTGTTTCCTGGCTCTTTGCATTGGTGCTGAGGAGATGAATTCGGGTCCTCGGGCTTGCACGGCGATCCACTCCAAAGGATTTGTTTTGAAAGTACTTTTTAACCTAGGTTGAGAAATAGTATCGTTAAAATAAAGTGTACAGTATCCTGATAAAGGCATCAATTTCATTTATTACCTGGTGACATTTGTAATATCCACCCACCTTTTCTGCTTCTGCTAGCATGCAAGCCTTTATGGTAGCTGGTAGATACACACTTTTTCTATTTCTACACATTTTTTATAAGGCATCCCATGTTTATCAATAGGTATTTTTCACCAATGGTATATTTTATGATGCATTATGAAGCATTTGGTGAAACTGTATCTTTTTTTTTTTACTGTAAATATAATTGGTAGTCATCAATATCACTAGTGTACTGGCTGTATTTGTATGGGTTTTTTGTTTTGCTTTGTTTTGTTTGTTTCCTGCTGTAGGGATGAAGCATTGTACTCAAGCTTGCTCCACAGATGCTGTACCACGGGGCCCCAGAAGGCTGTGTTTGAAAGCATAGCATCTGAGAACAGTTACCTATAGTGAGCTGATGCTAGCTAGCTACCCTGCTTCATGTCGTTGTTTAGTGGAGGGCTGTAATCTATTCCAACCTAAATGATTCGGGAAGCATTTATTTTCTGGCTTAAGAAAAGAATTCTAGCCACATTGTATTAGGCAAAAATCCTCCACTCCCACCCACATTTTCTGGTGATATGCCATTTTCTAAATATGTCCTGTCGGTTCCAAAATGAATATCGATAGCTGGAAGCCGACCATGTTAAGCTGGAGAATGTTAATTTTGCATTTGCATTAGAGAGTGGTACTCCGTTCCTAGAACTGTAACTTGTTCTTGCATGGATTTTCCCCCAAAGGACTTTTTTCCCCATCCTATTCTTACCTATGTGTTGGTTGGTTGTATTTTGAGATCGGAGCTCCTTCTGCAGCCCAGACTGGCTCTGAACTGAAGCATGATGAATAAAAACTCAGAGAGAAATTGGGGTTCAACCTGTAGGTCAGAAAAGCAAAATAGCCAGCCACTGGCTCTTACCTTGACTTCAGTCTGAAAATGGCGATCCTGCCTCTAAGGAATCTCAGAATGAGACTGTGTCTGAGAGCTGTCTCCTCCCATCTTATATTTATCTCTAGTGCTGAGATTAAAGGCGTGTACCACTGGGATTAAAAGCATGTACTTCCTGGTTTCTATGACAACTAGTGTGGCTACTGGGATTAAAGGTGTGTGTTACCACTGCCTGGTTTATAAGGCTGACCAGAGGGGCTGTTTTACTCTCTGGATGTATTAAAATACAAATGAAATGCCACTACACTGAACTCTTGATCCTCCTGCCTCAGACTCTTGGATTTCTTGCTCTTCCTCACCCGCTTTAGTATAGAACACTTGGGTGAACAGTTTTCTTAGTTTCTTCATTCTTGTGTCCTATCAGCAAAAATCTATTTTTTAGTTCCTTGAGAACTACAGCATACTTTGGTTAGATTCACCCTCCCTACTCCACTCCAGTTCTCACTACATCCATCTCCCCTTTTCCTTCCCATCTGGCTGTCTGTCTTGTTTTCTCTCCCTGAAAGCCAGTGTGTGCTCCCCAGTGTTCTTGGAGGTGTGGCATCTTGGCTGGTCTGAGCCACCATTCTCGATGGCTTTCAAGGGGAAAACACTTCTCTTCTATGGGTAGTGGAGGAACTCTCTACTCTGACTCGGAGTGCTACCGCCCATAACTGTCATCAACATGCCTCTCGGTCTGGTTCCTGCGTCTTATCCCTCTGAGTGCTTCCAGTGTTCAAGAGCACCAACAATCATACTTTCTCCTTGCAAGTCCCTTTTCTTAGGAGCGGTAATCTCTTAATGTTAATAGTAAAGTATAGTTACCCTCAGAGTGCCCCAAAATGAACATCTCCGATAACTATTTTGGAGAAGGGTCTGTTTGGGGGAAAGCCACACAAGCTCAGAGCCTTTCCTGGAAGTTTATTTCAAGCTGCCAAGTTAGGCTCTCTGAAGGCTGGGAAAAGGTGACTCTTGAACCAGTAAGAGCCGGCCCTAGTAGACCACTTGTGGCTCGTTAACAGATTTAGTTAACATGCATTATCAACATCAGAGTGTAGGGAGGTCTACTTGCAACTGATAAATTGGCATATTGTTGTGAAGAAGAGACTTGCTAGCTCTTAAAATGAGTTTTGTGGCCTCTAAAATGGATTTTAACAAGATACTATGTTAGTGAGCCAATTAAGAGGTTATGACATTAGGTTTGAACAGAGATTGATGGTTATATATTTGGACAGCCCATGAAAGCAATTTCTTTGAAGGATGCTACGGAGCAGATGTTTAATAAGCAAGATGATTGATCAAAGGAAAGAGCCAAAGGAAAAACAATGACTCCATGGTATATCCAGTGAAGAGAAAGGTTGTAGAATAGGATATTTGTTTAAGTATGTAAAGATATGTTACATTTGTTTATGTTGCATTGTTTTAACGACGTAAAGATGGGTATCATTTGTTTAACCTTGCCTCCCTAAGGCACCGGATTGGGCTAACAAAAAGCTGAATGGCCAATAGCTAGGCAGTAGAGGGAGAGGCGGGGCTGGTGGGCAGAGAGAATAAGTAGGAGGAGACATCTAGGCGAGAAAGAGAGAGAGAGAGAGAGAGAGAGAGAGAGAGAGAGAGAGAGAGAGAGAGAGGAAGACACTCAGGGACCAGCCAGCCAGACATGGAGGAAGCAGGAAAGTAGGACATACAGAAAGAAAGGGAAAATCCCGGAGGCAAATGTGGATGAAGAGAAACAGGTTAAATTAAGTTATAAGAGCTAGTGGGACAAGCATAAGGTAAGGCCGAGCATTCATAACTAATAATAAGTCTCCCTGTTATGATTTGGGGACTGGCAGTCCAAGACAGCCCACTACAGAGAAAGGTTAAAGAAAATATTTAGTTGTGTCTTTTTGGATCAGTAGTTAACCAGAATGGGCAAGAATTTGTCTAGGGCTCTTAGGAATCATGATTTTGAGTTTAATCCAAACACAAGTCTTACAGAGAAAGCTTATTAAAATTTTACCATGGACAATGTAAACAATAAAACAGATTCTCTAAAGAAAGATGAGATTCCAAGGCAGAAGTAACTGGTTTTTTTTTTTTAAACCTCAAAAACAACCCAAAAATCATGATGAGACATGGTCCATCTTATGTTGGGGTGACTCATTTTGTCTTGGGCACATGTTTATTTTTGAATTATTCCTCTTGTGTTATAGAACTAAAAAGACATTCAGTCCAGTTTTATCTTAACCATTTGAACCTTAATCCTGATTAAGGCTAACTACTGCTTTGTAGATTGTTCTAGAGCAAAGTTAAAGCCACGGCTGCTGCCTGTAATAAATACTGCTGCCTTTGGAAGACAATTACATTAGCCAAAATCTTATTTTTATAACTTGAGGTTCTAAAAAGCAATTCAAAATCAACCCCTTAGCATTTCCCAAAATATTCCAATCCATCTGCTGGAAAAACTTATTGCCAAATTCTTTAATTTGT
The DNA here is from genome assembly GCA_963919715.1 of Microtus obscurus. NCBI lineage: Eukaryota > Metazoa > Chordata > Mammalia > Rodentia > Cricetidae > Microtus > Microtus obscurus. The sequence continues at coordinate 4,250,864 of CAWTZC010000381.1, forward strand.
TAGTAAGAAATAAAACCTGCCTACTCCTGCATCTGTTCTTGGGTGTTCATTTTCTATCGAGAGGGCCATCAGACCATCTTTCCTGGAGCACTTGAGGATATAGGCAGACACGGGCAAGCCCTATCCACCAAGTGCCTGCCAAAGGTGCTACCACCTTGCCCTGTTTGAGCGTCATTCTCTTCCCAAAAACGTACATAAGGAGGTATCGTGGCAGTAACCTTTTCTCTTCCCTGAATTCTTACAGATCTTACCCTTTGCCAGTGGGATAATTGTAGAGTTAAGTTTTGCCTCTTGCTTTAAGACAGTGGGCAGTTATACTTCAAGATTCCTTCTGGCTGTTTCTCCTTCTTGATTGATGGTTTTGTCATAGAAAGAGGGTCAAATGTCTAAGCTTAGTCACCAAAACCCTGTCATTTGATATCCTGAGTGGCCATAGGCCCTGCTTAGGTTTTGGTAGCGGCTTCATGGTCGGTAGAAAACATTAGATTAGAAGTCTAACTCCCAGCGTGATTATGGGGCTTATCCCTCCACTAATCCACCCCCCACCCCCCGGTCCTGTTCTACCTTTATTGTTTTACAGATGGGAATTCTGGGGTGTAGACAGTAAAGGCCTCTACAGTTCTCAAGTCCATTGATGGCTTTCCTTCTCCGTTGGCTGTGTGGAGCTATTAAAGCTACCCAGAAGAGAGGACATTTCCATCTCTTCTCGCTCGATTGAGTCCTATATGGTTTCCAGCCAAAGTGTGTTTTGTTTCATCGGTAGGGTCTCATCATCTAGCCATGATGGACATGGCATTAGTCAGTTGTTTGTTTATTTTTGTTGTTTTTTTTTTTTTTGAGGGAGGGCTACAACTTCCCCACCTAACACGGGACATTGAGATTTTTCATTTACTAGTCCATGTCTTCTAAGAGAAGCATTATTTATTCACACAAGGTACCTCTGTCCAAACCTTTAATTTTTTTTTTAAATTGAGTTCGAAAGCGGTGGGTTTCCACACGGCCTCTTCATACATCCCTATTTTTTACTTAACCTCCCCTACTCTTAATACTGCCCCATCTCTACTCAAAATTTTACTCTCGGTAAATGCCAAAATGAAAATATGAGGTTGTATTTAAACTAACTATTTTGAGGTATGCCATATGATGACTCTTTAAAAGGATGATACAGTGTGCGGTTTGTTGTTCCGAAAGTGTGCATTACACTTGTATAAGAAAAGCAGGGCTCTGAAGCAGTTTAGCTTTGTAGTATGATCTCATCCATATATAAATAGATATGGATATATTTATAGGTAGGCTGTGGGTTGCCATGTCTGGGGGCTGGCCTTAAGGATGTTTCGTTTCTGTTTTTAATCCTTTATCATATATTTTGTAGTATGTATGTGTTGTTTTTTTTTTTAAACTTGGCAAAGCACCCTACAGAGGTATTTCTTTTCCCTGTCTCACCGTTCTTACTTTGTAATAAGTTCAGGTTGGCAAGTTTTGATTTGGATTATGACTTGGGAATGTGAGGTAACTGTATATGGGGTTGGAAAAAGAAGTTCCGTGCCACAATAGAGATTTAAAAGCTTTGACTTACAAGCTTTGTTATTTCCTTCCCTGAAACTATTCCAGAAACTGGGGTGTGCTGACATTGGGTGGGGATTCTCGGATGGTTGGCCTCAGCTCTTAATCTAAACATAACTCTTCTGTGATTTAATTTCTGCAAAAATAGAAATATGAGATATTGTTGAATATTAAAACAAATGATATTTCACATGCACTTCAAGTCAGCAAGTGTTACCAGTCATCAGGAATATTGGCAATCAGAATGCGTCTCTTGGGATTTCCTAACACGCCGGATGTAGACTCTTCCACCACCCTGCGTAGCTCAGCCTGGATCTGGAGTCTGCTGGTACCCAACATGTCTGACTGGTTTGTTTTCTGTCAGAGATTGGACACTGGCTGAAAGCGGTTTATTTGGCTGTGTTGTTTGAAAGTCTTCTTGGGAAGTCAGGTACTCCTCTGACAGATTCTAACATCACTCTAGTCTGGCAACCTAAATTTCTGTGCTGTTGTGGTGTGGAGGATGAGAGTTATTACCTATTTCCTGCAGAAACGTCCAAGCCTGGGTGATAGAGATCTTTGAATAACAATTGATTATTATGATTTACGCATGTAAAAGATGTCAGTACAGAGTGAGCCTCCACTTTCTGATTCCCATGACCAGGGCACTATAGTCACAAAATGTTGAAATATTGTTCTATATTAAACAACAGAAAGACACTATATTAGAACTCTGTGTTAAATCAAATATTCTGATGGGTCTTCTGCAAATCCTAGAAAACTCCATGATGTTGAAAATGTGATACTCGGGTCCCCAAACTGGCTAGTGTCTGTAACCCTTTTCAGAGAAACCTTTGTCTCAATACTTTGGTTTAACAAAATGTCCACGTGTCCAGCTTACTTTTATTTCATGTGTTATTGTTTTAGAATAAGGTGGTTGAAAGTGAAGGGGCAAAAACCACTATGACTTTTCCTAGGGTTTTCTGATTGGCCATCCTGTAAGCCATTAATTATGCCTGATGTCAATGAGCGGTCAGGTCCAGGGAGGCTGTCCTGAGGAAGAGAAGTCAGGGCTTCTCCCTGATCTTACAGGCTTATAAAGTTAACAGAAATCAATCTGTGGCTCACACGGAAACAAGATGTGTGGAGATGGAGCCGAGCAATGAATTTTCCTGCAGTAATCTTTGCAGTTTCCAGGAAGAAGATGGGGCCCCACAATAACAACTCCACCTGGTTGATATTACGTCATGATGCTGATAGCGCTACTATAAGACCTGTTTTGGGTACCAGCTGCTCAAGATGGTTCCAACTTGGTTAGCTGAAATAGTGCACTTTTTTTTTTCTTCACAACGTTCTGGCCAGAACTCCAAATAGGAACCTCAGGAAAACCCTACCGAATACTCAGACACTATTTGCGATTATACCAGACAGTAATGTTGGAACGTAACCATCATCTTACTTTCACAGGATCCCATAGAAAGAACATTGCCCCCATGACAGCTGGAAGTAATTCTAGAAGATGACGTCCCCTCTGCCAACAAAGTTTGTCCTCAGGGTTAGAGACATCATTTATGGGTTGATTGTAATTGGTATAGGGTTGGGAGCTGGGGGAGGATTATGTAGGATTAGGAATCTCTTTGAAGAAAATTGGATGGGATAATAGATTAGTGTGAGCTTATTCACACTAATAATAATAGTGAGTAATGGAGTGAATACTTGTGAGCTATTATTTATAAGTAATTTACATTGGAATAGATTCTTGTAATTGATACAAACTTAAATTATATTGACTGTGTTCCTATTTTCATCTACAATATCTGTATATCTAGGCAAAAATTATTTTGTCATATTGTATGCATGCATGCTTCTACCTCTGCTTAAGACATTTTGTATATTGATACAATTTTAGGATATATTTATCATATTGCACTATACATTTCTACCTCTACCTCTGATCAAGATACTTATACATTGTTCACATTTTGAGATCATTGTCCTCATTTGTTTCACAGTTGTTTAAAGATTGTTTAATATTCTAATATGAAGTCTTGGTCTTTAAGTTATATAGGTATTAAGATTCATAGGTCAATAGTCATCCATGTTTGTCATACTTATAGTTAGACTAATCACGTTCTTTAGATACATAGAGATTGTATTCTGCATAGATAGGTAATCTTCAACCACTTCAAAAAGCTGTAGAATATGGCATTTAAATAACTTAAGGTTCTGTTGAAGTGAGACACGATTGCTCCTGGCAGCACCAATCTATTCCCAAGAGAATGTTGGACACCGAAGACACTCCACTTAGAGCTTGTTTTCTTCTTGGCAAAACTGGCCTTTGGGCAAGGAACTGTCCATGCATTGACCGCTGACAAAATGCACGGTGTCTGGACAGGACAAGCAGGATACAAGAAAAAGACTGTCAAATCTTGCTAAGACAGGTTACGATGGTTTTGAAACATTTCCTGCCTCTGAAAATGGTCTGTCAGTTACTCTAGGCCTTAGCCAAAGTTGGTAGCTTCAACATTGCAAATGAGACTTTGGGTGATTGCCCAGGTAGCCACTTGTCTCTGTCATTTGTTGCACATTTTGGAAGTTGCTTGATTGCACTTCGTGCTTACTCAAGTAATATTATTTCCTTTCTTGGGTCTTCGTTGGGGTTGAAGACTAGATAGTTGCAGTTACTTTCCTCTCGTGACTTGGCCAAGTAATTTATTATACAAGACTTAAACTTATTAGGATAGGATAATTCTTGAAACATTTATTACATGTAATAAATTGATATTGTTTATGCTGGGTGTAATTCTAATTTTTATACCTGATATTTGTTCTTATTGTATACAACTTTGTATTAGACTTAGAACTTTATTATTTAAATAAAAAGGGGAGGTGCTGTAGGAATTCCTACCGCCAGTAGCCTTTAAATTACCCACCCACTTGGGCGTGGCCTCTTATACTATATATGCTGATTTAAAGTGAGTATCCAGCCTCTTTTCCGGCCTCTTTTCTGGCCACAGGATTTGGTTGCTCTTCCCCATTCCTGCAGAGGATTGTGATCTGTGAGTCTACCCCTAAATAAATTACCTTCTCTTATACTCAATTCTGATCTAGTGTGGGATTTCTTTTAAGTGTCCTTCTTCCATGAGTGGCTTGTGAGCTTTGTGTAGGTAGTTTCCAGGTAGACTGGCCTTGAGATTTAAGGCACTGACTGAAATTTGTAAGGAGTTTATTGTGTTTTCCTTTCCAAATTTTGTGCTAATCCAGGCACTGCAATACTATAGTTTGAATGTGTACCCCCAGAATTATGTGTTAGAAACTTAATACCTAAGTTCATTGCTGATTATATTTAGAGATGAGGCTTTTGGGGAGGTAATTAGGATTGGGTTCTAGTGATGATATTCGTGGCTTTAGGAGGCAGAGACCCAAGTTTGCTTATCCCACTTGGTGATGCTCTTTGCCATGCCAAGGAGGCCTCGTCAGATGCCTGCGCCGTTCTCCTGGACTTCCCCATTTCCAGAGCTACCACCCTAATATACTATTAGCAATGAACTGCCAGGTCATGGGTGTTTTGTTATGGCAAGAGAAAACAGGCTCATCATATCCTAGACCTACGGACTCCATATGGAGCCTTGGCAAAGAAGTGAACCTTAATGACTCAAGCCCTGGTCTCAGCCAAGTCACCCTCTGCTTTGATATTTGGAAATCCAATCTGGGATTAGTAAATCCTGGTGGTGATAACAGGACCATGGGGTGAGAGCAGAGTTGAGACAGATGTCATCAGGATAGTTCTTAAAGAAAATCTACGCCAGGAAACCAAATTTCCCAATGACCAGGAAAAAGTGTTTGACCCTTGTAAGTGGAAGCTCGAATGATGGGTAACTGTTGGTCTTACAACAAAATCTCGGCTATAGGCATAAGGATAAGCTAGTTCTTAGAAGGAACAAATAATAAGCAGAATGTTCAATTTTTAGAGAGTTGGAAGAACTAAGTTCTTTCAAGATTTCTGGCTTTCTAATAATAAAGAAATTTTTCATTCAGACACTATGCCAGGATTCTGTCTTTCTCTGCTTCTTTTTGATTCTATGATCTTCAGATTATTATTTTCCCTTTGGTTGTAAATTGCTCTAGCCTTTCCAGGCTCTCTTGACTTCATGTTTTTGCCTGTGGTCCTCAGAGTTCTTTGTTGGTTGCTTTCTGACATGAGAATTCCTCCATGTTTTGGAGGCTTATGTGGTGTCTTTTTGGCTTTCTGCGACAGGGTCTTGCTGTGTATCCCTGGTGCTCACTTAGTTGCACAGGTTGACCTTGAACTCACATCATCCCTCCTGCCTCAGTTTCCCCAAGTGCTGTGATTGCAGGCTCTTTGTCCCTTCCCAGGCAGGGTACAGTTTGGGCAGCTGACTGTCTGCAGTGTGCCTTTCAGGATGTAACTTGTCACGGCTCGAGTGAGAATTAGCTTTAAAGTCTCCAGTGTTTTGTGATACATTTTGCTTTCATTGTCTACCCCCGACTAAGATAATGAGTATGAACAATGAAGACATAGATAAGAGGGTTTTGAAAATAAAAATCATTTGCAAACAAGTGTGTTGCCTCCGTGTTCTTTTTGAAAAAGTAATGGCGATTTTTTTTTAAATCCTAGCACTTATGTTAAAATTTATACTTGGCATCAGTCAACACGCAGGATCGTATTGCTGAATAGAACTGCTCTCTCACACACTCTGTGTGTGTTGACTTTTCATTCTTCCATATGACTCTCTGTGGGATGGAGAAGCCTCCTTCTGTCTCGCCCACTTCCCACCCACTCCCCCTCCCCTCTTCTAACCCCTCATTCCTCCTTCTCTCCTCCCCTCTTCTTCTCTTCTTCTCTCCCCCAACCTTCTCCTTCCCTCAGCTTCTCCCTTGCTCCCTCCATCCCTCCTTTCCTCTCTTTTGGAGAGAGAGTCTCACAGTGTAACCCAGTGTGCTCCGGAGATCCCCATCTCCCTGCTTCAGACTTTCCAGTGTTGGGGTTCTATGTGCCATCACACCTGGCTACGATTCCCCCACCTACCTGCCCAGACTCTGCAGTATTGGGGTTCCATGTGCCATCACACCTGGCTAAGATTCCTTCTTTGTTTTTAAGTAAGTGTCACCTTCATTGAGAATGGCGTTTTTCCTCTGTTGCGCCCCTGGAGCTGAAAAACAGTGGCCTGCCCTTTGCAGCTGTCACCGACCTGGCGATAGACAATCCGACAGGTTTACTACTCCGCCTTCCTGATTTATATTTCCTTCTAATCCCTAATCTGATTTTCTTTTATTGTGTCCTCTTATTTCAAATATATGTCTGTTTATGGTGCATCTATATGTGTATACGTGTGTGTGGTGTATGCACATGTGTGTGAAGAAAAAGGCCGATTTCAAATGCTCTGTTCAGTCACTTTGCCCCTTTAGTTTCTTGAGATGTCATCTCTCACTGATCCTAGAGCTAGACTGGCCCCAGACAGCTTCTGTCGTTCTCCAGTCTCTAACTCCACAGCACACTGCAACGCAATTACAGACGCAGGCAGGACCACCCTTGCCTCTTCATTTGGACTTTGTGGATTTAAACTTGACTACGAAGTAAACACTGTTATTGACTGAGCCATCTCCCTGGTTTTGTCTCTCTGTCTTCTGCTTTAATGTATGGATTGTTAACTTAAGTAGCGATGATAAACATTGGTTGGTAATGTCAGGCGTTGGAAAGTAGCCTGAGCTTGGCACTTTGTGTGAGGTGGGGCAGCCCCTGGAGGAGCTATTGTAGAGAACCACGTGACGTGGCTTAGAATGGTGTGGGTTATCTCTAGATGTTGTGTTAAAGCTAGCCTGGGCTGTATCACAGAGCACCCCAGACACACACACACACACACACACACACACACCCGCCTTCCCAACACAAATGCTCTCTGCCCGTTGTGCTCGCTTGCCTCCTGTTCATTTTAAAGCCGATGTTATAAGGTACAAATTGACTCCTCGTGGTTTGTTTGTCTTTTGATAGGTGTCGCTCTTGCAGTGGCATTAAAGGCGTGCACCAGCCACCACCGCCTGATGGGAGGGTGTACGTGCATTGGTACTGTTTTATTTTAGAGAAACACGAACTCTAAAACATACATTACAATTTCTATATGGGAAAAAAATCATTTTTTCAAGCGATTTTGTAAACAGTCCCTCACGGTCATGCTGTGTTACGATGTAAGCTGTGAGAGTCGGGCATCATAAAGAAGACTTCAGACCCAGCTGAGCTCTCCGGGGACAACACTGGCACAGTCTGTGTTAATTCATTCTCAGGTTATTCTTAGGCGGAAGCTGGCATTTGGGTATTTGTCTTATCCCTGCTCCTGTAATTTCCGGCAGCCGTGGCCCAGTTATAAGAGTGCTCGGGACATCCTTGGATGGATCGCTCTTAAATTCACACAAAGGCTCCTGCTTCCTTCCATCCTGTGAACGCTTCTGGGGTTCGGTTGTCCCTTAGATCTTGTTGCAGATCCTTTGTGTTAAAAAACAACAATAACAACAACAACAACAAAAACCTAAATCCCGATTTATGCTTCCTTTCTGTGTTGCTACAGCCCGTTCTTCCCAAGTGTGATGCTCAGGCCTGTGGAAGCTCATGACTGTTTGTTGCATACCAGAGGCCCAGAGACAGGGAACAGGAGGAGGCAGGGAATGCCTACGATCTTCCACTCCCCGAGGGCCATCCTGAGCTAGACAGGATTTGTAAGAATCAAAAGATACATGATTTCTGTTTTGAGACAAGGCCTTACTGTGTAGTATAGGCTGGCCTTTTAAAATGTATTTTTGGCATTATAATATAATTATTTCACTTCCGTTTCCCTTCTGCTCTGGGTCTTACAGCCTTCCTGTGTAGTGTAGGCTGGTCTTTCTCGTATGGATTTTTTTTTTTTTTTGACGTTATAATAATTACATCAACTCTCTCTTTCTACTGCTCTGGTTCGTAAATTCTTTCTGCCCTCTCTTCCTCAGTGATGTCTGAGCCACGGGAGCGGGATTCGTGTTGTGGATGTGACATCTGGGACTGGGCCCCACAACCTGCTCCCCGTCTGTCGCCAACAGAAGTTTCCCTGATGCTGTCCATGGGCCTGAGTTAGCCTAGTCTTCATTTCACTCTTCCTACCTCAGACTCCCAGACAGCTGGGATCACAGGCTGCTACCAGACCTACCTCAGGTTTTCTGATTAGTGTGTACTAACTTTAAAAACTCACTAGTTTGAATGATGAGCATGTGGTATGCAATTGTAGCCCTAGAACTCAGGAGATAGAAGCAGAAGAATTAGGAGTTCAAGTCCAGTCGCAGCTACTTTTTGAGCACCGTGGTAACCTGGAGTACATGAAATCCTGTTTCCAAAAAACAAAGCAGAAGCGAAACGGAAGCAAACCCACCACCCTTCCTAACAGGAGCCACATAAAATGGGTTTCTTTATGACATTCCCATATGTGCATATAATATACTTTGATCATATTTATATCTCTGTACCTTCACCTCCTCTTTCTGTTATGTCTGTCCTCTTCCTAAATAGCCGCACTTCCACTTACATGTGTTTTTCTAAATATATATGTATATTATATATGATAAATAATAAAACTTATGTTGTATATAATATAATATAATATAATATAATATAATATAATATATACATATATAAAATATTGTACACAGCGAAGAAACCATGAGATATTTATCTTTCTGGCTTATTTGCCATAATCGCATGATCTCTAGCTCTGTTCATTTTCTCTCGGGTGACGTCATCTCATTCTTTGTGGCTGAGTAGAGTTGCGACACTAGCTGCTTCCCGTGGGATACCCTACACGCGTCCAATCCGTTTACCTTCCACAGCCCATGAGGATTCACTCCGTGTAATCAGTGAATGCACTGAAGCAGTGTGAAGTTGCTGCTGCCGCCGCTGGTTTATGAATGTGGTACTCACAGCTAGCCTGCGTTCTCTTTATTTATCTCTAGTTGGGGTATTTGTAAGGGATGTGATTGTACGCCACTTCGAAAGAATAAGGGCTTTGTGAGTGTTAGTTAGGGAAATACACAGATAACCACCATCATTTGCCTCCTCCGGCACAGACACCACGGGGGCGTTCTCGATCGGAAGACTGTAAGCTTAGAGGTAGAAGCTAGAGGGCATCATAGGCAGGGACTTCCGAGAACTGCCAGTGTCCCTGTCCTCCAGTGTACTCTGGGAAAAACCTTCTCCTCAGACTGGATGTCTTCCTCTATCAGGAGAGTATGGTCCCCAATTAGAGGTTTGACTAAAAGGTGTCTTGAAGACAAGAGGCCCCATGAAGATCAAGGAGCCCATGCTTGCTCCCCGGTTATGGTCTAGCTCAGCGATGTTCCTCTTGGCTGTATGGAGACCGCTGGCAGTAAGGACGCATACACATGTTCATCATTTAGATCTGTTCCGTGTGGGCCCCTCAGGAGCCCCTACCCACTTGTAGTCATTGAGTGCATGGGATATGGTTAATGCATTCTGTGTTTCCAGTAAGCCAAAAGCCTGGGGCGGGGGTGGGGGGAGAAGGGAATGCCTCACTCGTAATGGTTTGTATTAAATCAATGCTGAAATAGCAGGTTGTAGATATTGAGTTCAAATAGATGGTTAACATTTCTCCTTGCTTTATGTTTTCAGTGTAGTTTCTAGAAAATGTAAAATTAGCCGGGTGTTGGTGGTGCACGCCTTTAATCCCAGCACTCGGGAGGCAGAGGCAGGTGGATCTCTGTGAGTTCGAGGCCAGCCTGGTCTACAAGAGCTAGTTCTAGGACAGGCTCCAAAGCTACAGAGAAACCCTGTCTCGGAAAAAAAAATTGTAAAATTACAGATGCAGATCGCATTATATTTCTGTTAGACAATGCTGGTTTATACCCCTTCACCTGTTTCACATGTCCTAACCGGTTTTTATGCAGTTATTTTGCTGCACTGTGTGTCTCCTCTTTCCTGTAGATTCTCTTCGTTACCTACTTGTCTTTCAGCTTTTATTCATGCAACTAATACGTTCTGAAGTTTTCTGGGATTTTTGGTTTGTTTTCATTACTGTGGAAATACTGTAAACACAAACTCCTTGTCCTCCCCATTCAAAGGCAAACTAGCCCAGCTCTGTAGCCATCCACCCTAGCTGTGACATTTGTCTATTTCTGCTCCTCAGTGTCTCCTCCCTTGTTCCCGTCTGGGCCCTGGAGTCAATTTCCGGGAACATCAGTGTGGTCTGTGCCAAGTTTGGGTTCACGCATGTGTCAGGTGTGAGACCACGGGCCTGCCCTACCCACCCCAGAGATCAGCTGTCAACACCACGGGCCTCCCCCACCCCCAGAGGTCAGCTGTCAACACCACGGGCCTCCTCCCACCCCCAGAGGTCAGCTGTCAACACCACGGGCCTCCCCCACCCCCAGAGGTCAGCTGTGAGCATCACTGGCCTGACCCCCCCCCCAGAGGTCAGCTGTCAACACCACGGGCCTCCCCCACCCCCAGAGGTCAGCTATGAGCATCACTGGCCTGACCCCCCCCCAGAGGTCAGCTGTGAAGACCACTGGCCTGTCCTCCCCCCATCAGCTGTGAGACCACCAACCTGCCCTCTTCCCCCAGAGGTCAGCTGTGAACACCACGGGCCTGCCCTACCCACCCCAGAGGTCAGCTGTGAACACCACGGGCCTGCCCCACCTGTGCTTTTGCGCCTAATCCCCAGCATTCCGGGGGTCTCACTGTGTTTGGATTGCGGCTATCACGGCGCTCTGGGCAGCATACAGAACTCTACAGACACCAGGCTGTCCTTTTTACACGTTTGTCGGGACAGATTGTGCGTGTGAAGCGACATCGGTAGCATACTGAATTCTTTCATATATGAGCTTTTGGTCTTGTCAAAAATCTCAAGTTCTTAGAGGGTGAGAGCCGTACCATATGCGGTAGGAAAGAGACGATATGAAAAGATGGTCCCTGGGCTGAAGAGATGGCTCAGTGGTTAAGAGCATTGCCTGCTCTTCCAAAGGTCCTGAGTTCAATTCCCAGCAACCACATGGTGGCTCACAACCATCTGTAAAGAGGTCTGGCGCCCTCTTCTGGTCTTCAGGCATACACACAGATAATAAATAAATAAATTAATTAATTAAAAAAAAAAGAAAAGATGGTCCCTTAGGTTTTGTTGCTTAGTGTCCTCTCTGGCCTGATACTAAGTACATAATAACACATGCTCCATATATGTCTGCCGATGCCATTACTTAATTAACTAATTAATTCCATTAAGGTGGTCAATTCACGTATCTCCAGGCCTTTTTACTTTTCAACTGAGATATATGTAATGAGTTCAGGTTTTGATTTCTTATTTTATGTCTTTTATATGTCTTTTATGGGTGGGACACTTGTCTTTTGTTCTTTGTGTCTTCTTTTGTTCTTCTACATGGGAGGTGCTCCGTGTGTATCCTCTGGTGGTCACAAAGTCAGGTCTTAGCCTTCATGGCCGACTTCAGCACTGGAGAACAGCACTTGCCTGGGGCGTGAGCCCAGCCGGGTTTCTTGGGAGTTGAGCTTCCTTGTGCTACAGGGTTGTTCTGTTTCGGAATGGTGCCGTCCTTTGGGTGGGTGAGGATACTGACAGCCTGCTCTCCCATAAAAGAAATAGACAGGGTTGGGGATAGAGCATGGGGGAACGTGGGACTGTGCAAACCAGTTCTGCTTGGAGAAATTAAAGTAGAATGAACTAATGGGATAATATTCATGGCTTGAATTAATTGAACACTTAGTTTTATGCTAGACATTGTTTTAAATTTGTTTTTTTCTACAGTAACTAATTTAGTTTTCTCCAAAGTCCTGGGTATAGAGATTAATGACAATAGAAAAACAGAAGAAGACATTGAAACAAGATGTCAGTGATTGCAGGGTGAATGAATGGTAGAGACTTGACCAAAAATCCTTGCATGGGGCTTTGGCCCTCATTCCCTAACGCACAATGCTAAGCCACTTCTCTGTTTAAATATAGACCATGCTAAAACACACAATTCAGTTGAGGGCTTTGGTCTTTTCCTTTGTTTTTAGAGCAGAATAATTTCCATAGTTGGTCTGTTGTGTTTTAAGCTGTGAAGGCTCTGGCCTGTTTCTCTCAGGAAAGTAGCTTCGTTAAGGACAGCGTGCCTTTGCTGTCTGCCTGCCTTGTGTTAGGAGTTAATTATTTATAGCTCGCGGGAACTGGTGTGGCGCTTGACTCATGGAGTTCATAAAGAAATCATGGCTTACAGAAGTGCCCTGGTATGAAAGCAGCAAGCCTCTGACCCGCGTTTTAGGCTTCATAAGTCAGAGAGTGTCCAGCAGTCATGGGACATATCTTAGTGGGGTGTTTCTGCTTACACCACTCAATGTGAAGGGTCTACGTGAACAAGCAGGGGGACTTAATGCCATTACCCCGAAGAAACCAGCTTGTCTGTTTTTATTTTTGCTCTTTCCATGTAGGGTTTTCTGCCTACCAACCCAAGTTACTTTATATTTATATATCGGTTGAGCCATCTCGCTGCCAAGTTATTTTGACTCAAGGAATAGCGCTAAAACCATGAGATCAACTTCATGGCAGAAATCGCTTAGATACATTTACAAGTAGAGTAGGTGTATTCATGGAAACGTGAGCTTTGGGGTAGCTAATCTCGGCTGTCAACTTGACACATCTGGGTAGAGAGAACTGTGGTTTCTGTGGTTGCTAGGAAACACCCTGGCCAAAAGCAAGTTGAGGAGGAAAGGGTTTATTTGACGTATGGTCCAGATCATAGTCCATCACTGGAAGAATTCAGAACAGGAACTCAATCAAGGCTGGAACCCCGAGGCAGGAACGGATGCAGAGGCCTTGGAGGGGGGCTGCTCACTAGCTTGTTCCTCGTGGCCTGCTTAACTTGCTTTCTTAGAGAATCTGGGACCACAGCCCAGGATGGCCCTGTCCACAGTGGCTTGGGCCCTCCCACATCAATCCCTGAGAAAATGTCTTACATCTGGATCTTCTGGAGGCATTTTCTCAGCTGAGGTTCCCTCCTTTCGGATGACTCCAACTTAGGTGAAGTTAACATAAAACCAGCCAGGACGGGAACCGCAACTGAAAAACTGCTGTTGTCTAACTGGCCTCTGGGTATGTCTGGGGGCCATATTCTCGGTTGCTAACTGATGGAGGAGAGCCAGCCAATCACACTGTGAACAGTGGGCCTAGGTTGTATGAATATGTAGTTCGACATGAGCAAGGGAGCCAGCTAGCAGCCCGCATTCTCCCTGGTCCCTGATCCGCTCAGTTTCCTCCACATTCCTGCTTGAGTTTCTGCCCTGGCTTCCCTTGGGTGATGGACCGAAGCCTGGAAGCTGAAACAAACCCTCCCCTTCATCCTTGCTTTCTGCCTTGGCGTTTGTCATCATAATAGAAAGCAAACCAGAGCAGGCATCTCACCAAAAGCACGGAACGGATGGGGAAATGGGAAATACAGGGAGCCCTTTTTCCCCGTTTCTCTGCTCACAGACTTGGTATCAAAGGTTGGTAACTGTCGTACAGTATAACACCAGAGAGTATCTGGTTTGCTTTGAAGTCAGAATCTCGTGCTGACTTTTCAGGAGTCAGTAGGTTAGCTTTAAATGAAATATTTTATATAAAAGATTCCAGCAAAGACTGACGGTACGGAATAAAACATACGAGTGGTTTATTATTAATTGGTTTATTATTTAAAGGGGCACACAAGAAAAGCAAATTCACTCTACATAAAGCCAGTAGGATCTGGGTGACGTAACGTGAACCCACAGGCAGGGGTGGGTAAGTGGACAACCTCACGGATACCAGGCAAAAGGACAGAAATCTTACACAGGGTCTCCTAAGCAGTTGGCCATCCTGTAGGAGGAGAGTCCCAGTGGGCACGTGAGGCTGGACGCCAAGCCCAACAGGGAAGTCCATTCCTTGTTGGAGACCAAATGGTAGTCAGAGGAAAACCCTCATGATCCAGGCCGTAGGAATGCCTTGTGCCCCTGGGCACATCAAGATGAACAGAAGCAGGCTCGGAGATTTAAGTCATGCCACGGAGTCTCTAGGATAAAGATGCTCACCACTCTTCACCTGTTCAGTTAACAGTGGGTCTCACCCGCTGTCCTCCCAACGCCATTGTAGATACCAGGAATTAAATAGTGATAAAACGTGAAAAGTCACTGCTTTTGTGAAACTTAAGTTCTTGATCTGGGAGATAGACAATGGCCAGGTGAGTTAGCATGCGGCAAGTTGGATCTTAGAGAAACATAAAGAGGTACCTCCAGGATGTTCCCATTCTGCAGAGAACACCTCCTCCTCTGTATTTAAATGCAGAGGTGACATTTGATCGTGCTCCCGAGAACGGAGTCAGGGAGCTGCCTTCCTCGTGGCAAGGGGACCGAAAGCAGTGCACGTGACCTTGGTACCATCTATCAACTGTATTTAGCACGGATCTTGCTGGTTAGAGATTTAGTCCTTTAAAGAGGGAGATAAATAACACGTGTGGGACAGAAACAGGAAGGAGGATGCTAGACTACGTGTGGATGCACAGATCTTAAAGAGATGCTAGAAAAATCCTCCTTAGTTTCTGGAGAAGCTGTGCCAAGGGAAACTGGGGGCCACAGGTGTGTGACCGCCTGACCATCATGCAACTTCTTCTGTCTGTAGGAGTTATCTGATATCGTCAGGTGACAGGTTATTTCCACAGAAGATTACTGCTTGCAGGGGTATTGATAAACTCTCCTACAGGCTTCGTGTCTGGGATGCTTAATCCTGATCCCTTGCCTTGCTAGCCCTAATATCTTATGCTTGCCTGTCTCTTGCAGCATTGTAGGAAACCCACCTCGGAGAGGCAGACAGCATGGCTAGCTCAGCCCGGGAACATCTGCTTTTCGTACGGCGTCGAAACCCACAGATGCGGTACACGCTGAGCCCAGAGAACCTCCAGAGCCTCGCAGCCCAGAACTCCATGCCCGAGAACATGGCCCTGCAGCGAGCCAACAGCGACACAGACCTGGTGACTTCTGAGAGCCGCTCCAGCCTGACCGCCAGCATGTATGAATACACGCTGGGGCAAGCTCAGAACCTGATTATCTTCTGGGACATTAAAGAAGAGGTGGACCCCAGCGATTGGATTGGGCTCTATCACATAGGTGAGTCCAGCAAAGCCTTGTACGTGGCCCGCCCTAGAGTTTTGCTCTGAAATCGAAACGTTCTGTGTGTTCTCCTTGACATAAAAAGAAAAAAAAAAGTTTTTCAGACACAAATAGACAAAGCAGATTCTGGAAGCTTGCTTTCTTCCTTGGGAGGAGAGGCAACTGTGTCTTTCCTTATATGTGCCGTGCGGTTACTATTTCTACCAAATTAAATGTCAGACTCCGCAAGCTCCGGAGTATTGTCTTTAGTCTCTCGTCACCCTTGAGACATATCATGTCTCAGAAAGAGGGAGGTTACTGACAGCTGTGAACACTGTCAAGTTGATATGAAAACAGTGTGTTTTCTAAAGGTTGACTTCCTCTTAAGACAATCTGTCGTTGGGGGTATTTTTGCATGCCTGGGAAATAGTAGTTACTTGTTTTGATGAAACAGCCCCAGCTCTGTTTAGCCATTGTCAGATCTGTTATTTCTAGGTGGATGGTGATGAATGGAACATTCCAGAAGATAAAAGTTAGTATTATTGTAATGTAAAAACCAAACCCTACCAATTCATCATAAATAAAATTTAGATCTAATGCAATGATGAAATCTCATATTACTCAAAGTGGGGAGGTTTTGTCTTTGAACGAAGGAAATTCCTTTAAGATTGACATCTGATATTGCTTTCAGTGTGGGTTTCTAGCCAAGCTTCCTTTTGGTTGTGGTTTAATGAGTAGCGTGATAGCCCATACAGCTAGGTCTCCCTGGGGGATGCTGGGCTGTGTGTGGGAAGTTTGTCACTGTAGAGGGATGGGGCTCAGAGAGTGCTCCACAGCCCAGCTCCCTCTGTCCTGGGAGTCATCTGGTCCACTTAGAGAACCCGGTATAAGGCGAGCCTACATCCTTGCTGAAGTTTTGTTGGAACGTTAAACTCACTGAAACTTGCATTCTTTTAGGACTGGTTAATCATGCTTGATAGAAAAAAACCTAAAGTAGCAAAAATTTAGTGAATTAATAGATTTCTCCCCCCTCCCACCTCTAAAATTAACCAAAGGGGTGGTAGCAAGACTCTTAAGTTGCTTGTTTTCCTTGGGTGTATTTAACTGTATAGTCAAAATGAGAAAGGCATATAAGTTAAAGTTTTTGTTCCTATTACTATGACCATAAAAGAGCTTGTTGTTTTTGTGGGATGTAAGTGTCCCTTTGGGCTCTGTAAAACTTCTGTGTTTACTTTTCTTATTAACTTTTTCTTTTTAGATTTTATAGCAAAGAAGTCTTCCTATGACATTGCAAATACAAGATGGTGGTTTAAGATGTTTTATATGATGTTTCTTTGGAAAATAGTTTTTAATTTCTTGTGTAAGATTAATTTTTATGTATGTGTGTAATAGCCTATAAGATGCCGGAATCGTGTCGGTATTAACTCGAATTATCTAATATTTTCCCGTCCTCTCTTTTCGTTACTTCATTCGAACTGTTACGACTTCCTGTCTAATCTGGAAGGACTAGGAAATAAAGCCAGGGGACCAAAGCTGTAAGATGTCAGTGTTCTTGTGTTTTACCTTTTAGAGGAAGGAGTGCCTGTCAGAGCTACACATGTGAATTAACACATGGGTAGAGCTAGGAAAGCAGACCTGGGAAGTAAATTAACTCTTTTTCAAGAACCTTCTAATTGTCCTCACATAAGTCACCGCTGCTTTGGAGCTGCCCCATGTGCGCATGCCCCCTGCCTTTGGAGCTGCCCCATGTGCGCATGCCCCCTGCCCTTGGAGCTGCCCCCTGTGTAGCGTGCTCCCTGTTCTTGGCGTTGCCACGCGTGCGCATGTCCCCTGCCCCCAGCCCTGCTGGCCACTTTATATTTGCTCTTTGTATTGGTTTCCATTAGTTTGTCTATGACCCATTCAGCTGCGATTTTCATTTTAGTTATCTTGGGATATATGAAGTTTTATGTTTATGCTTTTGATGAGTTTGGGAAACTTCTTTGACATTGTTTTTCTAAAATGCATTTTTCTAACTATTCGTACTCTATTAGTTCACATTGTTCCGCAAGGGACTCGTGGTTTTGATCCAATTTTCGTGGATCTATTTTCTCCTTCACATTTTATCCATCTTCCTCCTCCTTTTCCCCCTTCGTACACATGCGTACACATGCACACACACGCAGGCACACTCACACACACACGCACACACAGGTACGTTGCAAACAGAGTCTCGTGTGTCCCAGCGTAGCCTGGAATTGCTGTGTAGCTGAGGATGACTTTGAATTCCTGATCCCTTTCGCCCTCCCCTCCCGTTCCCGAGATTATAGGAGTGGGCCACCGCACGGGCTCTATTCGTCTATTCTCAGGCTGATTATCCTTTTCCCCTTTATTCTGTTGTCAGTCCTGTTGGCGGGTCTTAAAATTTCAGAGAGTTGACTTCTGACTTGGAGAATTTTTCATTCAGATCTCTTGGCAGGACAGAGTAGCAAGAAGCAATCGTCTCAAACCTCTCAAGAGATGGCGAACACAGCCTAGGGTTTGCATTGACATGCCGAGAAAGTAGACTGAGATATTTGGTATTCTTGCACATGCCGTTAATCTTAGAAGATCTTCCACAGTAAATGGTTTTAAAAGGCATGGGTGCCAGGCTTGTAACTTTCAGTGATTTTATTTCTGCAGTTGCAGGGCTGCTGCTGTATTTGAAAGAGGGGGATGGAGGAGCAATTTGATTTACGTGGGTTCTCAGACCCAGTGGACAGAAGGCTTTAAGCACAGATAACTATTTCTCTCCATGGATGAAAGGAGCTCTTTCCCCTACTTCTGGGGGAGAATGGACAAACACGGGCATCCAAAGAGGAAAGGGGTAGGAGGTGTAACAGTGACCTTTAACTGATAGCCACATGTTGGGGACTGTGGACCCCCAGAGCCTGAATTTTCTGTAAACAGCTTGCTTTTCTATGCTTGCAGCTGCTCTGAGCAAAACAGTTTTTCTGTGCTTGCAGCTGCTCTGAGCACGAGGCTCTCATCAGTCCCTGATGGCAGGAGAGTGGTTTCTGGTGGCTTGCCGCTGAAGGATCCCGAGAGCTAGGGCGTGGCCATTGGTCAGGGAAGGCACCATATAAGCTGCCCTGGGACACAATAAAGGTGGCATTCTTGGGGAATTCAAGGACGACCCATGTCTCTGTCTATGTGTGTATGTGTTTCAATCTCCAGCCCCTTGCCCTGCTTGCGAACTGTCCCATAGTGCAGGCGATACACTACAGAAATAGTGCACGTAGTAGCTGTAGTAGCACACATGCCTTACAGCCAGATCCTACTGTTTCCTATTTAACTTTACTGTTCAGTTTGTCTAATGTTACTTGTATGTATGGTTTCAGGGCTGACCATTTGGTAGGTCCTGCGTGTCCAGTGTGCACAGCACATAGTCAGCAGTCAAAGGCAAGAGCAGTTTCTTTGCTCTGTGACTAAGCTTGCCACAATGAAAGCAAACTCCATAAGGAATGTCTTCAATGCTCATATCTTCTCTGAAGTAAATTGGTGCTCCCAGGAGCAGATGTGTCTCATTGTCATGAAAAACTTTAACAAAACATTTAAAATGCCTTATTCTGTAGGTCTTTGAAGTATTTGGAGACCATCTATCTAAAATATATCTATATATGATCTGGAAAACATACCTAGCATATCTACAAATTTAATTGTTATAGATGATTAACTACTGACCTGTGTTTCCTTATTATCCTGAATAGTTTGATAATAGTTTTCAAAAACTAGAATTTTACCTTACATTTTTAAATGAACTGCATAGGTACAATACCTTAAATAGAGTAGATACATATATACAGTGTGTTGTAACAAAAATGACCTTAAATTTGTATCAATATACAAAAGTCCTTTAAACAAGAGTAAAAAATGTATATATGGTGTAACAAAATCGACTTTGAATTTGTAACTATATGCCAAAATCCATGCCAATGCAAAATATCTGATATTAATAGTTGTCTTTCTTCCCTATATTCCCCTAAATATAACAAATGTACATGATCCACAAAATAATAATCCAAAGACCACCCACAGCCTCTTTTCTCTTGGCAATGTGGACATTGTATTCTCTAGACTTCTTCCTGCTGAGTGTGGGTGAACGCATCTTTTAGGGTCCCAGAGAGAAAATTTGAGATAATGGGGAGACCCATTATAACCTTTGTTAACAGAGATAACCTGTCAAGTTTCAGGAGGTCTCCCCTGATCAAACCAGATCCAGGTCAACCTGAAACGAAGCCTCCTGCTTCTTATGGATGCAAAAGCAAAACCACTTCTCAAAAACATTTTTTATTTCCATTTGACAAATACATTTTTTTTTAATTTTTTTAAAGTTAAGGCGTTTTTAAAATATATAGGCTGGTTTATTTCAAAAGCCCCATTTCAATTCCAGGTCTCTTAGCAGCTGGCTGCTCTTTGCTTTTCCACAGTCAAAAAATTCAAAATCAACTCAATACTATACAGGATCCAGACTTCCCTCTGTGTGTGTCTTTCGTATCTTTGCGTGGCCTTTTTCTTTTACATTACTTTTACTCTCTCTTTAAAGACTTAAAAACCCTGTATTTCTTTCATAGCTGCCTATACCCTTTTCTTTCTTAAGCACATTGTACAACACACTGGAACCTGTGAAGAGGATTTTTCCCCATCTGGACCTCTTTTACTGTGTATCTTTTAGCCTTATTTGACTGCACGAGCAAACTTTAGACTGGTAAGCTACACCTGGATCCTCCGTGTGCTCTAGCAGCTGGCTCCGCCCACTCTCGGGTCGGGTCGTGAAAGCCACGCCCAAAGCTTGTGCCTTGGTCAGAGCATTGTGACCGGGAACTGCACTAAACCTTTCTAGCTTGGTACTTGCATTGCCATCTGTGGTATTTACTTAACTTGCTGGTTCTAGTTTCTCTTTAGCTCTGCCAGCTGAACTCCAGCGCCTCTTAAAGGAGCTGTATACCTTTCCCCCCAGCTTTCTCAGACCCTACATGGAAATATGGGTCCACGTTGGGCCCCAAAATCTAGTATGGTGTTAAGCTCTTTGGGCATTTGGGGAGCCACCCAGCTCCCAAATGAATCACACACGGAGGCTTATTCTTAGCAATGAATGTCCAGGCTTAGCTTGGCTTGTTGTCCCCCCCCCCCCCGCCAGCTTTTCTTAATTTAAATTATCCCAACTACCTTTTTCCCTTTAAGCTTTTATCTGTCTCTATTTTTGTATACCTTTCTTTCCTTCTTTCTCCATGGCTTGCTGTGTAGCTGGGTAGTTGGCCCCTGATGTCCTCCTCCCCTTGTTCTCTTGCTCCTCCTCTTCCTCGTTTCTCCTATTAATTCTCTCTGCCTGCCAGCCCCACCGGTCCTTACTCCTGCCGTGCTATTGGCCGTTCAGCTCTTTATTAGGATCGGCAGGTGTTTTAGACAGGCAAAGGGCTGCAGCTTCATGGGGCTAAACAAATGCAGCATACGTAAAAGTCACATACCTTGAAATAATCTTCCCCAACAGTTACTCAGAGCCGTGTATTCACAACTGAAGATTTGGAGACGGGAGTTTCAGATGAATAAGAACCTGTGATGGTTGTCTTTCTAGGTCTGGGTACCCTCACTCAATATGATCTTTTCCCAGTTCATTCATTTACCTGCAAATAGCGTGGTTTCATTTTTCTGTACAGCTAAATAGTCTTTAATAGATTATATGTACCGCGTTTTCATTATCTAACCATAGGTTGAAGAATGGTTATGTCGTTTCCCTTTCCTAGCGATTGTGACGGGAGCAGCCGCAATCATAATTGAATATCTGTGGAACAGGCAGACCTTTGTGCAAGAGTCAGTGAGTGCTGTAGCTGGGCCATAGGAAAGATTTATTTTTAGTTTTTTGAGGATTCTTCACACCGACTTCCGTGGTATCTGTGCAGGTTTGCAGTCCCATTTGCAATCCCGCCAACCGCGAGGGAGCAGTCTCTTTTACCCACAATCCTTCCCTCAGGTTTGTCACTTGTTTGGTTGATATTTGTCATTCTGAATGAGGTAAGAAGAAGTCCTAAAGACATTTTGATATTCATGTCCCTAATTGCTAGGTACCATGAACATTTTTTGAAGTATTTCTTAGCCATTTTTTTTTCTTCATTTGAGAACTCTCTATTCAGATCCTAGCCGTGTATTTAAAATGGGTCATCTGGGTTTTTTTCCCCCTCTTTGTATATTCTGAATATTAACCCTCTGTTAGATGCATAGACAAAGATTCTCTCCCATTCTGTGGGCTTCCTCTTCACCTAGTTGACTATTTCTTTTGCTGTGCAGAAACTTTTCAGTTTTATGAAGTCCCACTTGTCAGCTGTTGGCCTTAATTCTTTGGCAAATGGAGTCGTGTTGAGGAAGTCCTCTCTGACACCTTTGTCAGAGGCTGCCATGTTTTCTTCTCTCAGTTCCGGTGTTTCTGGGTTCACGTTAAGGTTTTGATCCATTGGGAGTTAGTTCGGTGCAGAGCAATAGGTTCGAGTCCAACCTCATTCCTCTGCGCGTGGACATCCAGCTTCCTAGCACTATTTCCTGAAGATGCTTTCTTTTCCCTACCATGGTTTTGGTACCATTGTCAAATATTAAGCGGCTGAAGTTACGTCTGGGTCTTTGATTTTATTTCATTGGCTTACATCTGTTTTTGTTCTAGAGCTATGGTGTTTTTAATAGTTGTGGCTCTGGAACGTATCTAAAGATCCGGACTGGTGATCCCACCAGCATTGTCTTTTTGACCGGGATTGTGTTTGCTATCTGGGGTCTTTGGTAGTTTCACAATAAAGGAAGAGTTTCCAAACCTCCTCTTTTCCTTTTCTTGAGGTTCTTGGGAAAGGATGAGACGCCTCGAGCTTCTCTGTCCATGATGAGCCTTGAGATATCAATGCAGTAGATAAAAAGCTAAGGACTGTATCACACAGTGATAGAGCAAAGCTAAGGACTGTATAACACAGTGATAGAGCAAAGCTAAGGACTGTATAACACAGTGATAGAGCAAAGCTAAGGACTGTATAACACAGTGATAGAGCAAAGCTAAGGACTGTATAACACAGTGATAGAGCAAAGCTAAGGACTGTATAACACAGTGATAGATAGAGCTTGGAGTAGCACCCCAACGTTCACGTTATTTGTAGAAGAAACACCCCCTCTTTGTCTACATCGCCAATAGTAAGGGTTATGTATATTTGTAGCTCTCCCTCCCTCAGCTGAAAGCCCCACGAGATAGATGAGAAAGGGCCCAGGTGGGTTTCTCAACAACTACATTCAAAGGAAGGGTAAATATTGTTGCATCAATATTTAATCACTTCATGAAATGCTTAGGACCACTTTAATATGTATATATATAATATAATATATAATAACATATATATAATATATATGTGTAATATATATAATATAATATATACACACACTATATATATATATAAAATATAACAGAGCAAGGAGCTAAGTTCAGGTAGCCAGCATCCACGTAAAATCTAGCAACCATTTGGGTTTTTTTTTGTTTGTTTGTTTTTTTTTTTGGTTTTTCGAGACAGGGTTTCTCTGTGGTTTTGGAGTCTGTCCTGGAACTAGCTCTTGTAGACCAGGCTGGTCTCGAACTCACAGAGATCCGCCTGCCTCTGCCTCCCAAGTGCTGGGATTAAAGGCGTGCGCCACCACCGCCCGGCTCTAGCAACCATTTGTAATCCCAGCACTGAGGGCAGAGACAGACCTTTCTGTCCATCTGCTCTCGCCAAACGACAGTACTCCAGGTTCAGTGAAGAGTCGCTCTTGAAATATAAAGAAGACATGCAATATAATATCGACCTCTGGCCTCTCCATGCACACTCATAGACGAATGTACCTATGTAACCACATGCACATACATGTACATACCGCTTCCCAACCCCTGCCAACTGATAACAACTGTAAGTCATGCAGAAACTTTCAGAAGATCAATAGATTTGAAAATGTGATGGGAAGACATTTTCAGTAATTAGTCCTTGAAATCAATAAGAACTTACTGGTCCTATTAAACGAGGGTGGAGAAGTGATACGTTTGGACCAAGTTAAGAGAAAAGCAGAAACACAAGGCTAGTGTGGGAAAAGATTTTCTGCCTATTAGAACACAGATTTAATGTCATTACAGATGAACAGGGAAATACATCATCAATTTTTGGAAGGTGGGAGATAGTATTTTCCTTGGTGCCCAGGCTGTCCTTCACCTCTTGGGCTCATGCTACCCCGCCTGAGCCTCCTGCCTGAGCTGGGATTACAGGCGTGTGCCACTGCACATGGCTTCATAACATAGTCTTCTTATGGCTGTGCAATAGATATTCTGAGAACCTGGGTTGCGTAACAATAGCACATATGTCAGAAATAGCTTCAGCTCTCTCTGCTGCTGGGTATGAAACCACCGCACCCCTTCGGTTGTGTCTTGAGAAGCTAGACTGTCTCCTAGCAACTCCTGGTCTTATTTATGGAGCAGAGAGCTGGTCTCTATAGAAATAAGTCCCAACGGAGAAGGAAGTCAGCGGAACATCTAGCTGATGACGTGTGGCTTATTGGCACAGACTACATTTTCATTGTGCTTCTCTTGGTTGGCTTACCCTTTCTTCCAAAGTGTGAGGTTTGTTTTGTTTTTAATAATGTTTAGCATTGTACAGCTTATTCCAGATGACCTTTAGGGGTATTAATCTGGAGGAAAAACATATATACCTGAACAATAACTGTCTAAGAGGCATGTTAGTTAGTACGTAGGTTCCATTGGAAATGCAAAGGAAGAAAAAGTTGAAAATACCAAAGCTCTATTTTCAGAAACTTTTGAGTGTGAACACAGTACTCAAAGCCACAGGCTCACTATTCTTTCCAGAAAATCCCACAGATACCCTGAAATTTCTAGGCATGATTTCCTTGCAGATTGTTTTCAGAAATCATTGAGTTTATAATTTATTGTTGTTAGGAATTGATCCCTTGCAAATTTGATAGTGTTGCTCGTTGCTTCCTCCTGATCTTCTGAAATAAAAGGCACACATATCCTGCAAGGACAGGGTACTCAAGAGACAGCTATTTTATCAGCTGCCTCCTGCTGGGACAAACGCCTGGTAGGAAGCCACTTAGAAGAGGATGAGGCTATTCCAGCTTACAGTTCCAGGGGACATATTCCAGCATGGTAGGTGATGGTCATATAACATCTGGTCAGAAAGTGGAGAGTGAACAGGAAGTGGAGCTGGGCTCTGAAACCTTCAGACCTGTCCCCAGTGACCCACTTCCTCCAATAGTGCTTGACATTGTAAAGGTACAGTTTTCCAAAGAGCGCCACCAGCTGGTGACCAAGTGTCCAACACATGAGGCTGCGTTTGTGTGGGAGGGACACAGAAACATTTCACATCCAAACTACAGCAGCAGCTCTGATAGGCTCCTTACAAAAACTACCCTTAAAGATAAGGAGCTGACACAGTGAATTAGTTTCAGGCTCACCATTTAATTCCCTTTACCTTTAGTCTTGTGGGTAATCAAAAAATAAAAAACAGTTCAAAAGGCCTGATTTGTCATTTCTCATTCGTGACCAACTTTAGGTCCCTGAGAAACTAGGGAGATGAGCACTATGAATATTTAAAAGCATGGACTCTGCTCTAAACTGATCTACCCAACTTACGGGTCTGTATTGTGACTAAGGTGTGACTAGCCTCGGCACTTTCTCCAGCCCGTGATTCAGTGAACCTTCATGAAGAAACACTTGGTAGGAAAGAGCAAAAAATCACCTAAACTAAGTCATGAGTTTGTTGATACGCATTTTGTATATGGGCCAAGTTTCTTCCGTCGGTGTGGATCAGAAATAAGTAATCGACCACTGTTTTTCTATGCATTGATTATATATTCAAGGATGAATGACAGAACTACTTACTTTGACTGTTATTCTCCAAAAGGTATTGCAGCTGATGATCATGACACATCTATATTTCTCCGTCCTTGGGTACTAAATGAAGTGTGATTACAAGAGAGTGAACAGACACTTAGATCATTTGTTTAGCTTTAAGATTCCAAAGTTTGAGAAGATGTTTTATAAACAAATAAATAAAACCTGACCTGGTACTGTCATGCAGCTTGCCGAAGGTCATCAAGGCACCGCGCGTGTCTGTGCGCCAGGTTTTAGCTCTTTCTGGAACATGGGAATTTGGCTGAGCGTTGTTCATTGGTTATTCTCTCGTTGCCTTCTTGAATTTAGATATACATGGTCAACGGGTATGGTGACACATGACTTTAGTAGCACTGGAAAGGCAGAGGCAAGCAGACCTCTGTGAGTTCACGGCCACTCTTGGCTACATGGCGAGTTCCAGGTCAATCAGGTCTACAAGCTTAATAATAGAGAGTTTAAAATTCAATATTAGGTAGGTTCTAAATCAACACAACTTTCATGATGATAGGAAAGCTGAATTAATCTGAAATTCAATCGAATGGAACAAAGAATTAACGTACTAGGTATCTGGTTTCCAGAATAGCCACTAAATATAGTTGAGTACCTGTTCTTATGCACGTTTGATGACTTTCTATGATTAATGCCAAAGAAAAGTTGTTGTAGTTCATATCTTAAAATTATAAAAATGATATTTTGAAAAGAACCTTGACTATGAAGTTAAAAAAAAAAAATCCAGCTTGTCTACATCACTTTTTGTGACCTGCTTGGATTATTCAAGGTAAATATGATCATGCTTTAGTGATTAACTAGCCCTGAATCCTCAGCGGCTGAACACAACAGAAGCCTGTGCTTTGGCGTTGCTCTGTGCCCACAGCCTTTGTGTGGCAGAGGCTTGATTCGTACACTGTGTTCTTTTTATTTTCACCGTGTTGGATTATACAGTGTGCACAGCCTTGTCATGGCGGTACCTCAGACATACAGCCTTTCTGGGGAGCAGTCGGGAAGAGGTGGAATCCTTATCTTGCTCTCTAGTTCTTGAGCACCAAGGTCGTCCGCTTCATTTCCGTCCAGCATCGTTAGAATGATGCTGCCTAGCTGCCAGGGGACTGGGAGATATAGAGAGCTTGACTATTCGGCCCGTAGTCAGTGTCTCTGGTATAGTAGATTAATTTGCTAATGGTGTATCTGATTCTTTAGTTCGTTCCAAAGCCTAAGGTATGGTGGTGGATTGGATGAGGATGCTAGGCTCATATGTTTGAATACTTGGTCCCCAGTTGGTGGAAGTTTAGAGTAGATTAGGAACGGTGGCCTCATTGACTGGAGGAGGGGTATCACTGGGGGTGAGCTTTGAGGTTTTCGAAAAGTCTCTTGCCGTTCCAAGTGTGAGCTCTGCCGCCTGCTTGTGGATCAAATGTGAGCTCTTAGCTGTTCCTGCTGCCGTGCCTTTCTCTTCTCCTGTGGGCTTTTAACACCCTGAAACCCATAAGCCAAATTAAATGCTTTCTTTTATAAGTTGCTTTGGTCATGTTATTGTATCGCAGTAATAGAAAAGTAACTGAGGCAGGCATTTATGTGTGGTCCCCGCGTGAAGAGATGCTGGGAAGTAGAAAAATAACACGTTCTGGCACGGCTTCTGCAAGGTGTTCTGGGTTTGAGTACGTAAGAATCCCCAGGGTAGTACCAATGACAGTATCCTTGTGCAGACCAAATAGCCCCTAGCAGAATTAGACCTCACAGCATCTCACGGATGTCCATGTCTTTTCACAGCATAATGAGGATTTGGTTCGCAGAAAACTTAGCCAGGTGTTCAAAATGAGTACAGTAGACCTCTGTGGGCCTTTTTGCATGACACGAAAACTGTATTAGCCGGTGTTCTAGAATTTAAAGACGCTTTTCCGTATTGCATCCTCAAAAGCAGTTGTTGCAGACATTGCTGAAAGGAGATTTTTCTGTGCATTCATTGGGATGATTTTCTCTTTCCACTAAGCTATTCTGGAGATGTTATGCAAGTTGTCTCCCATCCCGTATTCATTCATATCGATGTTCCTTGAAGGACCCTTACGTTGACATAATCAGTAAATGTCAAATGATATTTGCAAATATTCTGGGACTGAGATAAGATCACATTAGCATGGAGTCTAGATGGTCTTCATTCTGATCAAAATCATCCCTCACCCGTAAAACAGTTGCTTACTGTCATTCTGGTTTTGTGGTCAGGTATGATTTTATGGGAAGCTTTTCATGGTTTCCTAAAGATTAACTGTAGGCTTATCTATCTATAAAGAGGTGTATTTATAATGCCCTTATTAGTCCTCATATCTTTCTCTAAGCCCATTGTGTTTGTTATTGCTCGCCGTATCGTCTTCCTGGGCTTAGTTTTTGCGTGGCTTATCTTTTCCATTGATTCTCTTTCAGTCATTCATTAGCATGCATCCCATTTATCTGGTAGGAACCAGCTCAAGATGTATGCTGTCCTTCCAACATGAAAGAACATTTTTCAACTTGGGACACTGCACGTGTTTCATGTTTGATATTTATCTCAGAAACATTTGAACATTCATCTTACTTGTTCTGAGTATCGTGACTTTTAGGTATTAATTTCTCTGATTTTTCTGCCTCCATTGGAAGGATGAGTTTTCTTTACTCTCCATTCCGGCATTCTTTCTTGGTCGGTTTTCTTGACAATTCGACATGCTGGTTTAATTCTGTTAGTGGTTAACCTTTCCACTTTGACATACGTTATTGAGCCAACAGAGGTGGCAGTGAGCCAGTATCTCCAAATGCCCACGGTGTATCAGAACCTGAGATCCTCTCAATCCAATCGCTTCCCTCTCCATTTGCCCCTTTAATGCCAACAGCATTTAATTCAGCCCACAGAGTATCTTCTGCAACATTGGCTGTGATGACAATGATGATGACTTCATGGATAAGATTATTCTAGCTACATCGTCTGTGTAACAAACTTCAACAAAACCATGGCTTGCAAGTCTATCGAAGAAGCAGATACTTTGAAGATTTAAAACTATAATATCCCCGCAAAAAAAAACCAAAAATCTCACAAGTGACAAAACATTCAGACAAACAAAAACTGACCCAGTAGAATACCCGAGGCTTGATTTCCTGCAGCAGGAATTGTACTGGGGAAAAAAATTGTTTTAAAAAAAGCAGATAGATAGAAGGGATTTGATTAAAATTAAATTTCAAATTCTGTTGATTTTTTTCAAAATGTACCACACACTGCTAATGTTGGTTTTGTTCTTTTTATTTTTTTTAAATATTTATTTTATTTATTATGTATACAATATTCTGTCTGTGTATGTCTGCAGACCAGAAGAGGGCAGCAGACCTCATTACAGATGGTTGTGAGCCATCATGTGGTTGCTGGGAATTGAACTCATGACCTTTGGAAGAGCAGGCAATGCTCTTAACCACTGAGCCATCTCTCCAGCCCTAATGTTGGTTTTGAAAAGGATATTAAATAGGCCTTCAATTCTGTTTGCTCCAGGGGATTGATCCCTTTGGGGCTCTTGTGCATCTCCCTTTCATTTTGCACCACTGTTTTGTAACGTCAAACCTTAGCACACCCTTGCACAGGCGATTGCTAAGCCGCAGTCAAGCTATGGGGTCACTACTGAAGTTTGTAAAGGCGATAGGCAGGGTGAACTGTGCTGTGCACGTGACCCCCTGTGCACGTGACCCCTGTGCACGTGACCCCCTGTGCACGTGACCCCCTGCATCTGCTGATTTGACCAACGTGATGGGTGAGCCCCTGCCAGGCAAGGCTGGACTTTCCCAATGTCCTGGGATTCCTCTTTTGAATGGAGTACCTGCCAAACTGAAAAAATTCTTGTCAAAAATGTGTATTAATATCATTCCACAACATCAGAATTAACGAGCTACTTGGTATTTGTTTGGGGTTTTTCCAGCTAAGGAGGTTTTACTCAAATGAAGGAAACTGTATTCTTTAAGGAAGTTGGAGGCTGATAAGCAAGTACTACGTTATTTTTCCACTTAGAGTCATTAAATACTGTGTATCGTTTTGTTGAAGTTTATTTTATTTATTTATTTATTTATTTTTATTTTCGAGACAGGGTTTCTCCGTAGCTTTTTGGTTCCTGTCCTCACAGAGATCCGCCTACCTCTGCCTCCCAAGTGCTGGGATTAAAGGCGTGCACCACCACCGCCCGGTTTTAATTTGATTTTTGAGTCTCTCTTTTCCCCCTCCTCCCTTTCTCTCTGTCTCTGTGTGTGTGTGTGTGTGTGTGTGTGTGTGTGTGTGTGTGTGTAGCCAATAATGGATGTTAGGCTTCTTAGTCTCTCCAGCACATTTGTTGACACGTTCTTTCACTGGGTTTGCTAATTCAGCAAGATTGGCAACCAGCAGCTCCAGGGGTCCCCTACCCTGAGCACTAGGCTTGCAGGTAGACAACCCAGCACCAGCTTTTCTTCTCCATGGGTCCCGGGATCCAGCTCAGCTCCTCATGTTTGCCAGGCAAGCCCTTTGCTGTCTCCCGGTCCTTCCTTAGATCGTCTGTGTGCCGGGCTGAGAGCCTGCTTCTGTGAGCTCTAGGCATAGAAATGCCGAGATAGATGGAGATTTATACAATACAGAAACTTCTTTGCGTGAAAATGCAAACCTGTTTATCCTCCTTTAGCCTGTAACTAACTCATCTACTCTGTTCTGAAGTCACCAGTTTTGTGACCAGTTCCCAAAAGTATCCAAGAACGGAACGATTTCAACAAAATTTCTTCAATATCTCAGTTGACAAAAAAAAAAGCTAACGAAGAAATTAATGGTAACTTTATATATGGGAAATTGGTATGTGTGTGTGTGAACATACAGTTCTTACATATGTATATTAGAGTCCCCTACCCTTACTATTTATCAAAACGCCATGCCCTTTTAAGTCATGGACAACTCTGCACACCCCTCCCTGTGGCCTCAGAAGCTGTTTCCTGTCCTCACCACGAGTCTCTTCTGAGATACTGTCCTTGATCCCTGTTTGCTGGCCCAGTCAGTCTTTTCCTCTCTCCTGCGGCCTCTTTATTTCCTCCCCCTGAGCTATTCGGGCATCTGTGCATTTCCTTCCCTTGAAGCCACTACTGTCTTCATGTGTGCTCGCTTCTCTCTTGGCGGGAGCTGGTTTAAGCAGGAAGTTTCAGCTTTCA
This sequence comes from Microtus obscurus, assembly GCA_963919715.1. Taxonomy (NCBI): domain Eukaryota; kingdom Metazoa; phylum Chordata; class Mammalia; order Rodentia; family Cricetidae; genus Microtus; species Microtus obscurus. The sequence goes on from CAWTZC010000381.1 coordinate 4,281,631, forward strand.
CTGTTGATGGAACACTCTCCCCCACTCCTGGGAACCCGCTCCTCAAGTCCCTCAGGACCACCCAGCTCCTCACCCGTGCCCTCTCTCCTCTCAGCTGCCAAGGGAGCGCTTCCACCATGAAAAGCCCCAGGCAGCACACCTCATGTTAGCCCTTCCCCCAGACAGCCAGAATCCGGCTCTCATTCCCAGGAGACTGCCCCTGTCTGTGTCTTACTCATGCCTTAGACTCATTTGCTCCAAATAAATTGATTGACCTGTCAAACCAGTTCTTGATTTCTCTACTTTATTGGCAGAAATGGATATTGCTGCCCGTGTTTTGATTCCTGCCCCACTTTTTAATCTGATCAGCCAGCCTGCTGCTAAATGATATAAGTGTTCAGCTAGGCATATTTTTCTGTACTGTCCCTTTAATTCTCATGGAGGTGTTTACTATCTGCTACCCAAGTAATCTCAGCCTAAAACCCTTTAGTACAATCAGTGTCTCCTGTCCCTGGAAAATATTTAATTAGAGTATATATTTTTTAATTTGGGTATTAAATAAAATGATTTATGTATCTCGTATTATTTAACCCTTAAAGTAATATGGGATGGATAATCAGGAACTTAAGAACAAATAACAAACCTGGCCCTTCCCTGAATCAGTGGTTGTGACCAAGAGAATGACATAGGCAACTTATCCTCTGAGTTTTTGGGGTCTATTGGGAAGTCCGTGGGATGATGATGCAGAAACCACATCTCTGAGAATGGATGGGTTGGTTGCTGTGGCATACAGCAAATTTCGACTTAATGTAGTTATTATTCTCTCCATTTTATGGAAAATAAATAGATCAAGATTTTAATCAACTTCTTCAAGTTATTATAGTTAAGCCATTTTTTTTCTCAGCTCGAAGGCTGTACTCTTTTGGTTTTCCTTTATCATTTATTTCCCAATTTATGAAGTAGAGACTAGTGGTACAGTGTTTAGCTTTCCCGTTGCTTCCCACTGTGACCCTGGCCAGTTGCTAACCCTGTACTGATAACATTAAGAAGAAAGTCTTATCTATCCTCAGTGGAACTTTCTGCGGCTGGATTTCTCAAACTTGACATTGAGACATTACGGGAATGGAGCTTGGGTGTGGGTTTCAGCCTTGGGGTCAGAGCTGAGGTTGAGCCAACCCCAGCTGAGGAAGCTGGGATCCAGAAAGATGTTGCCAGGCAAAGAGTACTGTTTTTTTCGGCTCTGTTGCTTCTAAGTTGAGCTGACCAACATCTGCGCTCAAGTCCCCTGGAGAGAACCACTTTTGAAGAAGCGTTCATGTGGTGTCAACACTTTGAACTATTTATGGGAAAGCAAAGCTTTTCACTCGAGAGCAGCCAAGGAACAGAGAATTGGGGGAGGGTCATCTCGGAGCTTTGGGAGGACTTTTTATTAGCGGAGACATCTGAACAGTAAGGGAAACCACAGAGTACTGATCGTGGCCAGCAAGCACCAAGAGCAAGACCCCGCGCCAGTCCTAGGCATGACGCTCAGGGCAGTTGAAACGCGGTCACTTTCCCCTAAGAATAACATTGGCATTTTTGTAGGGAGCCGCAGGCTAAGGCAGGCTAAGCCAAGGGGAGCATGAGGGGGTGGACGGAGCAGCTGCACAAAACCTTCGAGAATGCAGAACACTGGAAATTAGATCGTAAAAAACGACTCCCGAACAAAGAGTTAAGTTTTGCCTTCAGTTTACCTACCCATGGTGCTATTTTCTTTTAATAACGCTTGTATATTCAGAGGAATCTTTCAATAATATTATTTTGTGTCATTCTCGTGGCAACTATTAACCTGATTGTTGGCAGAAACCAGAGAGGAAGTGGAACAGGTCAAGCTGCTTATTCAAGGTAGATGGATGGGGCCACATCTGGAGCAGATGTCTCCCTGGGTCCTGAGTCAGAGGGGTCTCTTGAGGGCACTGCCTTTCATGCAAAATCAAGGTGGACAAGAGGATTCCAGATGACGCATAGGCAACATTTTAGAACCTCACAGTTCTTCGGCCTTTTCTAAGGTTGTCTTCCATCGGTCATGGAGACTGGTTTCTGTTAGACCACGATAGATGTTTGTATGTATAAGGGGCAAGAATTGAAAAGCCTCACATAAACACGGGTGCTAGGGGTCTGTGGGACTGCACAGGCGATGCTGGATCAACCTTGGAGTTGATAATCTGAGTACGTCTGCAAGTCTTGCTCTTGGTGTGCCCTGTGGCTCGACCCTGACCTCACAGTTAGACTGTAAAGGCGCGTCCTGGACAGTTGTTGAGTGATGAGTTCAACGGTGGCCCTCCCCAGCATCCGCGCCTTGTACCCTTAGTTGGGGATGGAGTTCTTACCGGTAATAATGGGGCTGAAGTGAGGCCGTCAGGATAGGCCTTGCTAGTGTTGTTTCTTTCGTATGTTAATAAAGAAAGCTCGCCTGAAGATCAGAGAGTAAAACAGCCACGGTGATGAGCCTCATGGACCAGGCAGTGGTGACACACACCTTTAATCCCAGTAGCCACACTAGTTGCCATAGAAACCGGGCAGTCATGGTGCACACCCTTAATCCCAGCACTAAAGAAGACTATCAAATGGGAGGAGACAGCGCTCAGTCTCAGTCTCGTTCTGAAGCTTCCTGGAGGCACCATCGCCATTTTTGGACTGAGATCGAAGTAAGAGCCGGTGGCTGGCTGCTTTCCTTTTCTGACTTTCGGGTTGAACCCCACAATTTCTATCTCCGGGTTTTTATTAATCGTGCTCCAGGCCTTCCTCCACCTGAGGTTTCTCTGGGAGACTTGTACTTTTCCAGTGCCCATGAAGGTGTCAGGTGTTGACAGAAGAGATAGGCCACTAGCAGACTCTCCCTCACAGCCCTCAGAAGAAAGCAGCCCTCCCAACACCATTATTTTGGACGTCCAGCCTCTAGAGCTATAAAATTACATTTCTGTTGCTCCTAATACCCAGTTTGTTCTATGCCCAGTTTGTGGAATTTTGTTTTCACAGACCTCACAAGCTAGTACTTTTTGTTGTTTGTTTGTTTGTTGAGACAGGGTTTCTCTGTGTTGGCTTTGGAGCCTGTCCTGGAACTAGCTCTGTAGACCAGGCTGTCCTTGAACTCACGGAGATCCACCTGCCTCTGCCTCCCAAGTACTGGGATTAAAGGCCTGAGCCACCACCAACCCGCTAAGCTAGCACTTTTCTTTTCTCCTTAAATACTTGGAGCATGGGCCTTGGGAGGTGGCTCCACACTTAAGAGCCCTTGCTGCTCTTAGATGTGACCCGCGTTCAGTTCAAAGCACCCATATCAGATAGCTCACAGTCACCAGTAACTCCAGTCCCAGGGGATCCCATGTCCTCTTCTGGCCTTCTTGGGCACTGCACACACATGGTGCACATAAACCCAGGCACATGCACGCACCCATAAAGTGAGAATAAATGTTTTTAAAAACTGGGAACATAATAACAGCACCCCCCTGTTATTTTGAGGTTACTCCTTCCCATGGGAGGACTCCCGTGAGCCAGCCTCCTCCATGGCATTCTGGACATTGAGGTCACACTAAGTTGAACAGCTCTGTCTTCTTCCAGTGCGGCTTTCATCAAAGCCTTCCAAGATTCAAATTAAAGGGCCTCCTCCCGAGCTTCAAGGCCTGCCCTGCCTGCCATTCCTTCTCCCTCTACTTCCGCAAGGCTTCCTCCTCTCTGAACTGCTCACCTGGGGTGCCTCCTGCTGCACCCCCTTTCATGAGCAGTTCTCTAGATCTCGGGGCTATATCACCCTGCATCATCTCGGGGGGGTTTTATGTGGAGCCAGGTCTGTTTCCTGAATCTCTGGCTTTCTGGTTTCTCATCGCGCTTCTGGCCCAAAGAGACTCGTCAGCTTTAGAAGTGGTAATAGCCTCTTAAACCCGAAGAGCTCTGCTTGAATCCAGCACAGAATCTGGCCCTTAATTAGAACCTACCCTCCGCTCCAGCTGAGTTGTTAGCCTGCACGGTGTTTGGATCCCAGTCTGTCTGTCTGCTTGGGCTGTTGTCGCAGCCTTCGACATGGGATGTTCTCATCTTTCATGGACTAGTTGCCCGCTTGCCAAGACTGTAGGATGGCCTGTGTAATCGTGCTGGAATCCCCAGGGCCTGTTTTCCAAAACAAAATCAATAAGGGTTTGTTAAGCCATACAGAAAATTTTTTTTCTTGGTTGGGCGTTTTAAGACAAGGTGTCTCCGTGTGGCCCTGGCTGTCCTGGAGCTATTTTTTAGACCAGACCAGGCTGGCCTCGAACTCAGAGATCCACTTACCTCTGCCTCTTGCGTGCTGGGATTAAAGGCGTGCGCCACTACAGATTGTCATAGGATTTTAATGGGAAAGTGAGACTCAATGTCATCTGCTCTCATTTGACATGAATGTTAGAAATATTTCCTAACGCAAGCTCCCTGCTGACACAAAATTCCCAATCAAGCCAAATCAAAACGAGCCAATTTAAGAAATATCCAGGTTTTTGCACTCTCGGGTGGCCCCAAGGGGAAACCGGGAAGCGACCCCCACTGGGAGGAAGGAAAGGGGACCAAGTGTTCCTCTTTTGCAGGGGGGGAGCGTGTCACTTAAATACCCTGGGGAGTGGTATCCTGGCCTGCTGGGATTTAGAGTCCAGATCAGGCCTGGGGGCTGGGATAGATGCGAGGGGCTGGGGCCTATGCTCCCAGCTTAACATTACAGACTCTTTGGATGTAGGTGTGACAGAAGCTCTCTTGGGGGAAAAAGGGCGTAAATTCAAATCTGGCTACTTCCTGCGGGCACGGGCGGTGTGAGGAAGGGGAGTAAAGGCGTAATCCACGAACAATGCCACACCAGTTTGTAATTACTATTACCAGGGAAGTATTTATTTAAAGAGGAAAAACTTACAGATCAGATCCCAGACAACAGCTCTCTGCACAACTAGAAAAAGATTCTAGTCGCCAGACCAGCAGGAAGTCAAGAGAGAGCGAGCGGAAGGAAATAGAGGCTTTATGAATGGAGAGAAACCACGCCCCAATGGGCTGGTATCTCAGCAGCTATTGGTTGGAGGGGCGGAAAGACCTCCTGCAACACCTCCCCCTTTTGTTTAAGTAAGAGAGTTCTAAACCTACTATGAAATTATATACAATAAGTACAAATATCCTATTCTAACTAGCTTAGGACTTGTATAATAAATAACTTGGCCAAGTCATGAGAGAAAAGTAACTATAGTTATATAGTCTTCAACCCCATCAAAGATCTGAGAAGGGAAATAATGTTACCTGGGTAATTAGGAAGTTCAGTAAAACAACTTCCAAAACCTGCAACAAATCACAGGGACAACTAGCTACCTGGGCAATCACCCAAAGTCACATTTGCAGCGTTGAAGCAACCAACTTTGGCTAAGGCCTAATATCACTGACATACCATTTTCAAAGGCAAGCAACTTTTCAAAACTATCTTACCCTGTCTTGGCAGGATATGACAGTCCTGTTTTATCCATTGATGCACACTCTGTATCTCTGTCAGTGGTTGAGGTATGGGCATTTCTTTGCCCCAAGGCCAGTTCTGTCAAAAAGAAAGGCTCCAGGTGGAGTGTCTTTGGTGCTCAACATTTTCTCGGGAATAGAGCGGTGTTGCCAGGAGCAATTGTGTCTCACTACCACAAAACTCTGAGTTAGATTAAAGGCCATTTTCTACAGCTCTTTGAAGAGGTTGAAGATCATCTATCTATACTGAGTATAATCTCTATATATCTAAATAACCTAATTAGTCTAATTATAAATGGCAAACTTAGATGACTATTAATCTATATAATTCTCAATATCTATCTAACTTAAAGACTAAGACAATAAACATCAATAAACATCTGTGTAACAAATGAGGATAATGACCTCCAAATATAAACAATGTACAAATATACATTGCAATATGGTAAATATCGATACAATATATATCAATACATAAAAAATATTTTAAACAGAGGTAGAAACATGCATGCATATAATAGTCAATATAATTTAACTTTGTATCAAGAATCAATACCAATATATTTGTCTAAAAATTGTAACTCACAATTACAAATCTATTATCCCATCACCCTCTTTTTTTTTTTTTCAAAATGATCCCTGAGCTTATAAAATTCCTCCCCCAACCTCCCAACCCCTAAATGATGTCCCTAAACCCAGGGGCAAACTTTACTGGGAGAGGGGACGTCGTCCTCTAGAATTACTTCCAGCTGTCATGGGGGCAACGTTCTTTCTGGGGGATCCTGTGAAAGCAAAATGATGGTTAAATTTCAAGATCAATGTCTTTTAAAATTGCAAATAGTCTCTGAGTATTTTGTGGAGGTCTGGCCAGAATGTTGTACAAGATGTGCACCATTTCAGCTAACCAAGTTGGGATCTTCTTGTGCAGCTGGTACCCAAAACAGGTCTTGTAGTAGCGCTATCAGTATCATGACGTCATATCAACCAGGTAGAGTTGTTGTTGTGGGGCCCCATCTTCTTCCTGGAAACTTCAAATGTCACTTCAGAAAAGACTCATTGATTATTGTAAAAAACTTAAACATTAATCATATAGACATATATAGGCATATATATATACATATATTCAATGAAAGGCATGATAGATATATTCAATGAAAGGTATGATAGATATGAAGAAAAGCAAAGATGTTTTCTAAACTCATATTTCTTTCTGTCCCATATCATGGCTCTTGACATGAGACAGAACCTCCAGAAACTCTGGGTTTTTCTCTTACTAACAGGCTTGGAATTGGAGCGGGACTGAGCCAGAGTCCAACTTCAAAACCAGCTTTATAAATTTAGAAATATGGTTTAGTACGTGTTACTTACCCATTCAGTTTTCTTGATATTTCCTATTGGGCAGGTATTTTTCCATCTGTCAGTATCCAAATATCCAGGGTCCCTTGAATTTTTCAAAGGTGAGTGTTTTCCTGTGGAGATAAGAACAGAACCCTGCCCCCATTCTATATGATTTTCTTACCACTTGTATGAATATCGTTGTGGATGAGTTGTCATTTCTCCTTTCCAAGAGGTTTCTCCTCTTCAAATCGAAACTTTATTAATTTTGATGGTATCCACAATTTTTCTTCTCCTGTGGAAACAAGAGCAAAACCCCTTCCCCAACGTAGCACATCTCCTGGCTTCCATTGAGAGGTCAGCACATCTTTGAAATAAATCGGTTGATTTAGTTCAGCAGACTTTTCCATTATCCAATGTCTTTCTGCTGCTATCGTTCCTTTCTCATTAGCGTTAAGAAAATTCAAGGTTAATAAAGCATTATGTAATCTATTTCTGGGGGTATTTTCAGTCCCTTTCTGTTTGTTCAGCATATCCTTTATAGTACAATTTGATCTTTCTATAACTGCCTGACCTGTAGGATTATTTGGTATACCTGTAATGTGTTTTATATTATAATAATCAAAAAAGCGTTTCATTTTCTTAGATACATATGCTGGACCATTATCTGTCTTTATTTGTGCAGGTATACCCATGATGGCCATAACTTCCAATAAATGTGTGATTACTGAATCTGCCTTTTCTGAGCTAAGGGCAGTAGCCCATTGAAAACCTGAATACGTGTCTATGGTGTGGTGTACATATTTTAATTTACCAAATTCCATAAAGTGGAACACATCCATCTGCCAGATTTCATTTCTCTTAGTACCCTTTGGGTTACTCCCTGTAGGCAACGGTGTTTGATTATAGAAAGAACAAGTAGGACATCTCTTTATAATGTCCTTAGCTTGTTGCCAAGTAATGGAAAATTCTTTCTTTAGGCCTTTACTATTGACATGATGCTTTTTATGAAATTCCGAGGCCTGCAACACGCTTCCAATCAATAATTGATCAATCTCAGCGTTGCCTTGTGCTAGAGGACCAGGCAGACCTGTATGGGACCGGATGTGTGTTATGTACATCGGACAAAGCCTGTTCCTGATTATGTCTTGTACCTGGATAAACAATGAAGTCAACTCTGTGTCATCTGGTATAAATTCAGCGGTTTCAATATGCAAGATAACTCTTTCTGCATATTGTGAATCTGTAACTATATTAAGAGGTTCTTTAAAATCCCTTAGCACCATAAGAATGGCATATAATTCTGCCTTCTGGACAGAATTATAAGGGCTTTGTTCCACCTTACTCAATTCATCTGACTTGTAACCTGCTTTCCCTGATTTATTTGCATCAGTATAGAACGTACGGGCTCCAGTTATTGGAGCATCACGTACAATTTTAGGAAGAATCCAAGAAGTTCTCTTTATAAGGTTAAGTCTACCACTTTTGGGATAGTTGCTATTAATTTCTCCCAAAAAATTAGCACAAGCTCTTTGCCACGGTTCATTGTCTTCCCATAACTTTTTTATTTCTTCAGTAGTAAAAGGCACTATAATTTCTGCTGGGTCTATACCTGCTAGTTGACGAAGTCTCAGCTTACCTTTTATAATTAGTTCAGAGACTTTTTCCACATAAGTTTTTAATTTTTTACTTGGTTTATTGGGTATAAATATCCATTCTAAAATAATATCTTCCCTCTGCATTAGAATCCCTGTAGGAGAGATTCTGGAAGGCAATATGACTAGGATGCAGCTAAGATTTGTGTTCACCCTATCCACATGTGCTTCCTGTAATTTTTCCTCAATCATTGTCAGTTCCTTTTCTGCTTCAGCTGTCAGTTTCCTTGGACTATTCAAATCTTTATCACCATCTAAGGTTTTGTTTAAATGAACTATTAGATCAGGTGTTATCCCAACAGCTGGTCGTAGACTGGAAATGTCTCCCAACAATCTTTGGAAGTCATTAAGAGTCTTTAACCGGTCTCTCCTAATTTGTGCCTTTTGTGTTTTAATTTTCTCTAACCCTATTCTGTAACCTAGGTAATTAATAGAATTTCCTCTTTGAATCTTCTCAGGGGCAATTTGTAATCCCCACCTAGGCAAGACTTTCTTTACTTCTTCAAACATCCTTTCTAAAGTATCTTTATTTGAATCTGATAATAAGATGTCATCTATGTAATGATAAATTATGGACTTGGGAAATTGTTTACGAATTATTTCCAATGGCTTACTTACAAAATATTGGCACAATGTAGGACTATTGAGCATACCCTGTGGGAGGATAGTCCATTGATATCTCCTATTAGGCTGGGAATTATTATAAGTAGGCACCGTGAAGGCAAATTTTTCTTTATCCTTTTTTTTGTAACGGTATAGTGAAAACACAATCTTTCAAATCAATAACTATAAGAGGCCATCCTTTTGGTAATAGAGAAGGCAAAGGAATTCCAGATTGTAGTGGGCCCATAGGTTGAATTACTTTGTTGACAGCTCTTAGATCTGTCACCATTCTCCATTTACCAGATTTCTTTTTTACAACAAACACAGGAGAATTCCAAGGGCTGATTGATTCTTCAATATGGTGAGCATCTAATTGCTCTTGCACCAGCTGTTCCAATGCCTGTAATTTATCTTCCGCTAGAGGCCACTGTTTGATCCATATTGGCTTCTCAGTTAGCCATTTTAAAGGTAGGGCTGTTGGTACCTCTAAAGGTTTGGTATTTGCTATATGTTCTTGTACAGCCTGAATGGCTGGTGACCTTTTCCCATAATACCTCATCATATCTTTCCCAGAATTATGAATTCCTGGAACTGCAGGAATGTTAATCTGGGTATTCCATTGCTGTAACAGGTCACGGCCCCATAAATTTATTGCAATATTGGCTATATATGGCCTTAGTCTTCCTATTTGCCCTTCAGACCCTATGCATTCCACCCATCTTGTGCTTTGTTTTACACGAGATAGGGTTCCAATTCCCAGAAACTGAACATCTACCTCTTGAAGAGGCCAATTTGGATGCCAAGATTCTGGGGTAATAATACTTACATCCGCACCTGTGTCTAATAAGCCTTCAATAAAAGTGCCATTTATACAGACTTTTAGCTTTGGTCTTTGGTCGTTAATAGAAGTCTGCCAAAATATACGTTTACTCTGTCCTACTGGGTTTTTTGACTCATCCTCCACACGTAATTCACCATTTAGACTAGTATTACTTTTTACAGCAGAAATTGGAGCTTTTAGATTTCTTGGTGAGGCACGTTCTCCACTGTGACTGGGAATGACTGGGCCACTGTTGGATTGGGGGCCTGCGAGAGGCCCCTCAAGGAGTTTCCCGACGGTATCGGGTTGCCTTGTTTGTCTGTTGTTGACCTGCATTCGTTGGACCAATGACGGCCTTTACCGCATCTCCTACATATACCTGAAGGCCTAGGTCCCCTATTTTTGTCATTCCCAGAGGAGATATTATTTCTAGAAATTCTGTGCCTGCAATCCCTTTTCAGATGTCCTAATTTTCCACAATTAAAACACCTGGCAGTTTGATGTCTCCTCATTGCTGTGGAAATCGCTTCTCCTACCCAAGATTCATCATTATAGCTAAATGTCTCAACATTCATCGTATGCTGAATCCATTCATCCATAGGTGCTGATCTAGACTTTAAAGGCCCAATTATCTTTTTGCATTCTATGTTTGCATTCTCAAACGCTAGAGATTCAAGAAGTATTCGTCTAGAATCCGGGTCTGTTACCCCTACGTCCAGAGCCTTAATTAATCTTTGCAAAAAGTCAATAAAGGGTTCTCTCTGTCCCTGCCTAATTCTGGTATATGATTCAACCCTTTTTGCTGGATCTTGTATCCTATTCCAAGCATTTAAAGCTGCTTGGTGACATAGATGCAGTACTTCATCATCATAAAGAGCTTGGACCTGTGGATCAGCATATTCTCCTGCACCAAGAATTTGATCTTGGGAAACCTCGACACCTTTTGCTCTTCCTTGCTGTTCCATATGTTTGGATTCTTCTCTGAAATAAATTCCAAACATCAAGGAAGGTCCCTTATCTAAAACTGCAGACACTAACTGATGGAAATCATAGGGGGTAGCTCTAGCATTAGAAGCCCAAGTCCTTATCATTTCCTGTACATATGCATTTTGCAAGCCAAAAGTAACAATAGCCTGTTTAATTTCTTTCAGATCATTCATTGCTATTGGCATCCATCTAGCTTCTCTGACTCCCTTTGAGCCTTTAGAAGTTGACGCTTTGTCAGAATTAAGTATAGGGTATGCCGCTAAAACCCTGGGTAAGCCAGTTCTAATAGCTGGTGTTGGCTTTGTATCCTGTCCTTGTGCCTTATTATTCTGTTCACCAGTTCCAATCATTTTTTCAAGCATTTCAAGTCTTTTTATTATTTTGTTTATTATTGCCTCTTTTGAATCCTGAATCTCCTGAATCTCCTGAATCTCCTGACCTGCATGAGTTCTTGAGAGTACCATAATCTTTCTAAATGATAGAATATTCAAAAGAATACTAAAACCTAGTAACCAGTAAATTAAGTTATCCTCATAGTCATATAAATTTTGCATGATTAGACCCATTGTATTGGTAGCCCAAACAGTGAAAGTCATGTTGGAAACAAAAACTGCCATATTACCTATTATCCAGCTGGCCTCGAACTCACCGAAATCCGAAATCCGCCTGTCTCTGCTTCCCGAGGGCTGGGATTAAAGGCGTGCACCACCACCTGTCTGGTCGAACTCACAGAGATCCGCCTTTCTCTGCCTCCCGAGTGTATGCCACCACCACCTGTCCGGCCTCAGAGATCGGCCGCAAGGCGCAAGCCCGGGCAGAGGAAGCTAGGGCTCGTTCCCGCCAAGCCGAACTTGCGGCCGGCAGCCGAGGGGGGGGGTCCTAAAAGCCAAACGTTCGTCGGGCGCCAGGTAAAGGCGTAATCCACGAACAATGCCACACCAGTTTGTAATTACTATTACCAGGGAAGTATTTATTTAAAGAGGAAAAACTTACAGATCAGATCCCAGACAACAGCTCTCTGCACAACTAGAAAAAGATTCTAGTCGCCAGACCAGCAGGAAGTCAAGAGAGAACGAGCGGAAGGAAATAGAGGCTTTATGAATGGAGAGAAACCACGCCCCAATGGGCTGGTATCTCAGCAGCTATTGGTTGGAGGGGCGGAAAGACCTCCTGCAACAGGGGAGAGCTAGGTGTCCACTTTTAGCAAGAGGTTTGGCTGGAAAGGCATCCCATGAACTGTCATCCCGGAGAAGGCAGGCATCTCTTCCTTGGGGGAGATGAGAAGGCAGGTGTCAAGTGTCTTGAGTAGGTGCCCACTTGAGCCTGGAGAGATGGTACCAGCATGGGTGTCCCAAGAGCTTGGCAACCGAGGGGGTGGTGAGGATTACTGTGTGAGGTCCTGTCCATCAAGGCTCAAGAGACCTAGGAGTTAACTGTTTGAGGAGTACTCTGTCCTCTGGGGAGAGCAGGGCAGGTTTAGGAGCATTAGGTTCCACTGGTGTGGGGGCAGGAAGACAACTGTCAGCGAGTGAACGGGGAAGGGACCTTAAAAGGGAGAGGTAGGGTAGGTACCCCACCAGTGGAGGAGTTTGAACTGGGAGGTGATGGTTAAGGAGAAAGGGCCTGCCGTGAAGCAACACAAAAGGGCTCAGGGCCGTAGGGGAACATGGGGTGGCCCTGAGACAAGTCAGGGCAATGGGGAGAAGGGAGGGCCAAGATAACCTGTGTTCAATGGAGAGCTTGGTTAGTTGTTGTTTGATGAGTCCCATTGTCTGAGAGATGTTGAGAGCTTCTGACATGAGCTCCATCACACCTGCTGTTTCCCTGGAGACTGGAAATGCTTCTATCCATCCTGTAAAAGTGTTCACAAGTGCTAAGATATAACAAAGTTTTTTATGAGTAGGCATATGGGTGAAATTAACCTGTGAATCTCTGTCCTGTTGGTGTCCATGAAGCTGGTGTATGTGAGAGCTCCTTGTGGGTTGGCCTGGGCACCTGTCTGGCAGGAGCAGTGAACCTGTAAAATAGAATCTTGGAGATGGGTGGGGTTAAAAGGGGCTCCAAGAAGTGTAACAAAGCTTTGGGGAAGCAGCTAAGGATATCTCCACCCAGTAAAGGTGCTGGGCAAGCCGGTATCACTAAGAAAGAATGGGAGAAAAACTGTCTTGCAAGAATGTAGGGCAGTGGCGGAGTTTTAAGTGGGGCTTAGTGCATGGTTGCTCTGCCTCAGGATATAGACATGGCATGGAATAGACCTCACGTGCCTTTGTGGCCTATTACAGGGTAGGGTCTCTAGCCTAGCACTAAAGGAAACTCTTGGGTCAGCTGGTAGATTCTGAAACTTTCTTTGATGTGTCTTAAAAGCAGAGATCCCGAGAGCATTAGAAGTGTGTGTGGGTTTGAGGATGGTAAGTGGGCCGAGAGCCTCAGGCTGACATAGCACCAAACTGTGGTCTAGGAAGTGAAGAGAATTCTGAGCCATACCAAGAAATAGAAAGTCCTCGTTTTTATATCCTAAAGACACCTTTGAGATTACTTGTTCAAACTCTTACATTTTATTCCGTAAGAGAGTGGCTTAGATACTTGCCCCCACTACCATGGCCACTTAGTAGAAACAACAGGCTAAATCGCAAGTTTGGAAAGTTATGAGCCTTACTTTTGTTCTCTTGAGGTAGAGCCTAGACTATTTTCTCCAGAGCTTCCTACTCAGGCCTCCTTCTGTGGTGGACTGTTGAGGAACTGATTAATTCTTTAAAACAAAATGGCATGGTTTTGTACATATATTTTCAAGCCCGAATTAATTCCATTCTGGCTGATCGCAAGCTCCCAACATGTAATAACCAGCTCCAAAAAAATCCTTGAGGCAGTTAGCAATAGGTTACAGCATATCGTGGTTGTCTTATCCTGCTTATTGCTTTTGGCATTGTTGGTAGCATGTTGGTGGCCGTCGTGTTGTGAGATAGGTAAGTGAAGGGAGGTGAAATTGTGTGGTTCAATGAAGGGCTTGCTTACTGAGTAGTTGACATTACCTGAATCTGCATTCTCTGGATTCTGATTCCTCGACACGGTTTTGTTTCTGTAACTTTCTTGCATCAAGATATGGTAATAAGTTTAGGATCCTAAGGGAGGATGTTTCCTCCTGTGCCATAGCATTTCAAAACTGCTGTGTGGTATAACTCAGAACTTGGTGTCCGAAAGATTCTGCTTCTACCTTGCATCACGACGAAAGATCCCACGAAGGGGTCTAACATTTCCCAACCATCCGCTCATTCCTCCGTGTTTTCTGTTATTGATGTAACCAGACCTGGGTATGGCACTTCCCCTCCTCACTATAACAGTTTTAGAGGCTGGAGATGATAAGGTACTGGGAACAGTGTTATTAAAATCATGACCATTCAGGGAGTCTCAGGTTACAGAGTTGGAAGTACTCTACAAATAATCCCCTCCCTTGGTGACTTGTAAAAGGTGGTCTATGTGTCTTGGGAAAGAAAGTCTTCTGGAGTAGCAATACTGGGGTATGTGTAAGGTATAACACTGGGGATAAGGTCTTCTGGAGTAGGAATAGGGGAGGTGGAAGTCTAGAAGATCTGGGGTTCGAGTATATACCTATGCTCAAAGTCAATAAACCATTTCTAACATGATGAAATCAATATCTCAGGAGTGCTATCTGCTCAGAGTTAAATGGTTTAACGCTGGGGGCATCGGGTCTGCAGAAAGAGGTCTGCGGGGGCATCGGGTCTGCAGACAGAGGTCTGTGGGGGCATCGGGTCTGCAGACAGAGGTCTGTGGGGGAATCGGATCAGCAGACAGAGGTCTGCGGGGGCATCGGGTCTGCAGACAGAGGTCTGTGGGGGCATCGGGTCTGCAGACAGAGCCTGTGGGGCATCAGGTCTGCAGACAGAGGTCTGTGCTGGCATCGGGTCTGCAGACAGAGGTCTGCCGGGGCATCGGGTCTGCAGACAGAGGGTCTGTGGGGGCATCGGGTCAACAGACAGAGGCCTGTGGGGGCATCGCGTCAGCACACAGAGGTCCGCTGGGGGCATTGGGTCGGCAAACAGAGAGTCTGTGGGGCCATCGGGTATGCAAACAGAGGTCTGTGGGGGTATCGGCTCTGCAGACAGAGTCTGTGGGGCATCGGGTTTGCAGACAGAGGTCTGCGGGGGCATCGGGTCTGCAGACAGAGGTCTTTGGGGGCATCAGATCTGAAGACAGAGGTCTGTGGGGGCATCGGAGAGCAGACAGAGGTCTGCGGGGGCATCGGGTCTGCAGACATAGGTCTGTGGGGCATCAGGTCTGCATACAGAGGCATCGGGTCTGAAGTCAGAGGTCCGCTGGGGGCATCAGGTCTAAAGTCAGAGGTCCGCTGGGGGCATCGGGTCTGCAGACAGAGGTCTGTGCGTGCATCAGGTCTGTAGAGAGAGGTCTGTGGGAGCATCAGGTCTACAGACAGAGGTCTATGCTGGCATCGGGTCTGCAGACAGTGGTCTGTGGGGGCATCGGGTCTGCAGACAGAGGTCTGCGGGGGCATCGGGTCTGCAGACAGAGCCTGTGGGGCATCAGGTCTGCAGACAGAGTTCTATGCTGGCATCGGGTCTGCAGAGAGAGGTCTGTGGGGGCATCAGGTCTGCAGACAGAGGTCTGTGGGGGCATCATGTCTGCATAGAGTGGTTTGTGGTGGCATCGGGTGTACAGACAGAGGGTCTGTGGAGCATCGGGTCTGCAGACAGAGGTCTGTGGGGGCATCGGGTCTGCAGAGAGAGGTCTGTCGGGGCATCGCGTCTGTAGACAGAGGTCTGTGGGGGCATCGGGTCTGCAGACAGAGGTCTGTGCTGGCATCGGGTCTGCAGACAGAGGTCTGTTGGGGCATCGGGTCTGCAGAGAGAGGTCTGTCGGGGCATCGCGTCTGTAGACAGAGGTCTGTGGGGGCATCGGGTATGCAGACAGAGGTCTGTGCTGGCATCGGGTCTGCAGACAGAGGTCTGTTGGGGCATCGGGTCTGCAGACAGAGTCTGTGGGGCATCAGGTCTGCAGACAGAGGTCTGTGCTGGCATCGGGTCTGCAGACAGAGTCTGTGGGGCATCAGGTCTGCAGACAGAGGTCTGTGCTGGCATCAGGTCTGCAGACAGCGGTCTGTGGGGGCATCGGGTCTGCAGACAGAGGGTCTGTGGGGACATGGTGTCTGCAGACAGAGGTCTGTTGGGGTATCGGGTCTGCAGACAGAGTCTGTGGGGCATCAGGTCTGCAGACAGAGGTCTGTGGGGGCATCGGGTCTGCAGACTGGGGTCTGTGGGGGCTTCGGGTCTGTAGACAGAGGGTCTGGGGGGCCATCGGGTCTGCAGACTAGGGTCTGTGGAGCATCGGGTCTGCAGACAGAGGTCTGTGGGGGCATCGGGTCTGCAGACAGAGTCTGTGGGGCATCAGGTCTGAAGTCAGAGGTCCGCTGGGGACATCAGGTCTGCAGAGAGAGGTCTGTGGGGGCATCAGGTCTGAAGTCAGAGGTCCGCTGGGGGCATCGGGTCTGCAGACAAAGGTCTGTGGGGAAATCGGGTCTGCAGACAGAGGGTCTGTTGGGCCATCAGGTCTGCAGAGAGAGGTCTGTGGGGGCACCGGGTCTACAGACAGAGGTCTGTGGGAGCATCGCGTCTGCAGACAGAGGTCTGTGGGAGCATCGAGTCTGCAGATAGAGGTCTGTGGGGGCATCAGGTCTGGAGACAGACCTCTGCGGGGGCATCGGGTCTGCAGACAGAGGTCTGCGGGGACATCGTGTCTGCAGACAGAGGTCTGTGGGGGCATCGGGTCTGCAGACAGAGGGTCTGTGGGGACATGGTGTCTGCAGACAGAGGTCTGTTGGGGCATCGGGTCTGCAGACAGAGTCTGTGGGGCATCAGGTCTGCAGACAGAGGTCTGTGGGGGCATCGGGTCTGCAGACTGGGGTCTGTGGGGGCGTCGGGTCTGTAGACAGAGGGTCTGGGGGGGCATCGGGTCTGCAGACAGAGTCTGTGGGGCATCAGGTCTGCATACAGAGGTCCGTGTGGGCATCAGGTCTGCAGAGAGAGGTCTGTGGGGGCATCAGGTCTGAAGTCAGAGGTCCGCTGGGGGCATCGGGTCTGCAGACAGAGGTCTGTGGGGAAATCGGGTCTGCAGACAGAGGGTCTGTTGGGCCATCAGGTCTGCAGAGAGAGGTCTGTGGGGGCACCGGGTCTACAGACAGAGGTCTGTGGGAGCATCGGGTCTGCAGACAGAGGTCTGTGGAGGCATCGGATCTGCAGACTGGGGTCTGTGGGGGCGTCGGGTCTGCAGACATAGGGTCTGGGGGGCCATCGGGTCTGGGGGGCCATCGGGTCTGCAGACAGAGGTCTGTGGGGTCATCGGGTCTGCAGACAGAGGTCTGTGGGGGCATTATGTCTGCAGACAGAGGTTACGCTGGGGGCATCAGGTCTGCAGACTGGGGTCTGGGTGGCATCGGGTCTGCAGACAGAGGTCTGTGGTGGCATCGGGTCTGCAGACAGAGGTCTGTGGTGGCATCGGGTTTGCAGAGTCTGTGGGGCATCAGGTCTGCTGACAAATGTCTGAAAGCTTTGAAAAAGCATCTGGTATACAGTCGGAGCTTAAGTAAGCTGGGAGGAAAATGTGTTCTCCTCCTTGCCTTCAAAGGACCAGAGGCCTTGTGTACTTCCTGGAGCTGACAGGTTTTATACGCAGGGCTATCTTATCTTCCCCACAGAGAGCGAATTTTCCAGACTGTTTTGGTTCATTTCCTTGAGGGTGTTTGAGCTCTAGTTTTTTTTTTCTTTCTTTTCACTGACAAGCGATAGCTGCAAAACTTTAGGGAAGTGACTCAGTGTCCTTAAATACATCATGCAAGTTGCAGAGGACTTTGTTATCAAGTCACACACTTTGCAGCAGTGAGCCACCGCAGCGTGGAAGTGTCTTCATAGGGACGTTTCCAAAGATGGCGTCTTCGAGATCTGAAGGATTTCAGTTTCTGAGTCTCTTTCATATGGAATGGATTCCTAGTGATAGTCTATCTTTCGCTGGGAGTCTCCCACCCCGTCCACCCCCGTTCCTCTTTGAGATGCTATGGGATGGAACCAAGTCTTGCCCACGCCAGACAAGCTCTATGGCTGAGCCCTTCACCCCCAGAAAGTCTTCTTCATCATATCTCTTTTTAAAAAAGCAGACTTTTTAAATTTGATTTTATTGAGCTCTACATTTTTCTCTGCTCCTCTCTCTTCCTCTCCTCTCCCCTTTAACCCTCCTCCCACGGTCCCCATGCTCCCAATTTACTCAGGAGATCTTGTCTTTTTCTACGTCCCATGTAGATTAGATTCATGTATATCTCTCTTGGGTCCTCATTGTTGTCTAAGTTGTCTGGGATTGTGGTTTGTGGGGTGGTTTTCTTTGCTTTATGTTTAAATACCACTTATGCATGAATACATATGATATTTGTCTTTCTGGGTTACCTCACTCAATATGATGGTTTCTAGATCCATCCAAAAGCAGACATTTTTAACTATTTATCACTTTGGTAGTGTGATCATGTTTCTTCAACTACATCTATCAAACATATCTTTCCTACCCACCACCTGTCCCCATATAAAGTACCAAAAGGAGCTCAGGCCCTCATACTTTCATGGAAAGTATTTTCCTGACGGAGCCATCTCCACATTCAGAAATGGGTGTTCACAATCCCATCTTTAAATACATAGGTATACAAGGTCCAGGTGAAAAGTCTATTTTTATTTGCCTAGGTTTGAACTATTTTGTCAGAGGCGTCCCTGATACATGTCTTTAGAAATAAGGTTATTTAAGAAAATATTTACCCACACAATATTACATGAGAACTTTGTTTTTTAAATATACAATTTGTAATGGTACAAATTATCTTCCTTGCTCTGTCAGAGTAAAGAAATGTTAACCGTGGGTTATATATAGTAGACGCATGCACGGAAATGCCCCTTTTTGGTATTCATTTTGAGCTGTAATTTTTCTTCTGTAGCCCGGGCTAACCTTGGACAGTTCTCCCTCGGCCTCCTGACACGAGGGATTCTGGCCAGGACTGCTGACTTATAAACGTCCTTGTAAAGGAAGCGTAGCACACTGCCCAGATTTTCCTCTACTTCTGTCTTCTCTTGGCCGCCCTGCCACCGGAGGAGTCATTGCTGTTCACATCTTCAAAGCCCTCAACATGATCGTTGTTTATTTAGCCACAGCTTTGCCCTTGGCTTGGCTCCAGCGTTGCTAGTGTAAGCGCAGTAGCTCCAGCTGCTCAGCTTACAGTTTTTGATTTCTATAATATTTAGATACTTAGGGAAAACTGGGATTCTTGCTCTTTTACATTGAGTCCATAGGGAAGCTACATCGTGTTCCGTTTAGACGACTCACAACTGCCTTGACCCTTGTTTGCGTGCTTAAAGAAAAGCACATGCATTATGTTCTAAGCATAGCAAAATCTGGTCCCCCCCCTGTCTTATTCTGGCTAGGTGAGCACAATCCCATTGTCCACTGTGTGTAGTGTATGTGCCACCTCTCTGCTGGCCACAGTGGCCCTCTGGGGCGTGGAGTTGACTGCAGCAGTTCTAGGGTGCGTGTGTTCGGGCACCCTAACTTCATTCTGGCCACAAAGTGACAGGTAATGATGCTCGGGCCCCACCACGCTAGAGAGGAGGCGGGAACTGCTTCCCTCCAGAGCAGAGGCCCAGGCATCATAAAACATAGAGTTATCATAGCAACGCCATAAGGAACTATGATAACTCTGTTGTTATTCGTAGTGAAGCTCTTACTGCCCCCGATTCTAGCTAAAGCTTTTTCACGTGTATCATGCAGTAGAAAGATTTAGACCCGGGCGGTGGTGGCGCACGCCTTTAATCCCAGCACTCGGGAGGCAGAGACAGGCGGATCTCTGTGAATTCGAGGCCAGCCTGGTCTACAAGAGCTAGTTCCAGGTCAGGCTCCAAAGCCACAGAGAAACCCTGTCTCAAAAATAAATAAATAAATAAAAGAAGAAGATTTGGTGTAACACGCAGTTCCAGGTATTCACTGGGACTCTTGGAGTGTGTCTTCCACCTACGCAAGGGAATGACCAAAGTGCTCTTGCACGTATGTTTTTGTTTTTTGTTTTGTTTTTTGGTTTTTCGAGACAGGGTTTCTCTGTGGCTTTGGAGCCTGTCCTGGAACTCCCTTGTAGACCAGGCTGGTCTCGAACTCACAGAGATCCGCCTGCCTCTGCCTCCCGAGTGCTGGGATTAAAGGCGTGCGCCACCACCGCCCGGCTGCACGTATGTTTTTGGGCACTTGTGTTGGTGTCTCCTTTGTTTGGTGTGGCTGTGTCACCCAGCCTGGATTCCCACTCCCGAATCTCCTGCCTGTGCCTCTCACATGCTAGGATTCCAGGAATGTGCCATTACACGCAGCTCTTGTGCTAATACTGCTAAACAAACTAAATTTCCAGGCATGAAATTGCTAAGGCAAAGAGTATGTGCGTTTAATTTGAAGGATACGGCTAAACCCCTATTTAGAAATGTCAGTTTAGCAAAACTTTCATTAAGCAGGAAATGAAATCGATGAGAAGTCTCTCTCCTGATAGGAATGACAAATGGATCACCAAGGCATGGTCTATAAACAGAGTTCAATAAGGTTATGTTCTGTGGTAGCTAAAAATTAGTAGTTTTATGTAGACACAGGTTGAATATAAAAACATAGAAGTTAAACTTTGTAGTTTGCATTTTATGAGAATGCAAGCCAGTGGCTCAAAGAGAGGGCAAAGCTCACCACTGGGTCTTGGAAAGCCGAGCAGGGATGGGGATAGGCAGTCTGTGTAAGAAGATGCTGTGTGGGACAGAACGGTGTTGGGTGAA
This sequence comes from Microtus obscurus, assembly GCA_963919715.1. Taxonomy (NCBI): domain Eukaryota; kingdom Metazoa; phylum Chordata; class Mammalia; order Rodentia; family Cricetidae; genus Microtus; species Microtus obscurus. The sequence goes on from CAWTZC010000381.1 coordinate 4,302,360, forward strand.
GTGGTCATGGCTTTTAAATCAACCAGCTGCGACTGGGAGTCGGTCCAAGAAGCTCTCTTTGTGTTAGGACAATGCAGATCTTTACTATGGAGTGGAAGTAGGAATAACAAGGTTTCCTGTGCATATTTGCGTTATAAAAATAACCTTCTCTTGAAAGCACGTTTATGAGTTTCGAGCGGCCCCTGCTTCTGAACTATTTCTAGACTATCCTGTGGCAGTCAGAGGGCCTGGTCTTAACACAATGCCCAGGCTTATCTTCCCAGTCAGGAGCAAAAGAGCACTGTCTGTTCCAGAGGCACGCAGCCATTACTCATCCACCCTGCCCTTCCCCAACGGGAAACTCCTTCCTGTCTGTCCCGTTTCCTCGCTGATGTCCCTAACGGGAGTGATGCAACTCCTCGGTGCCGGCCGTTAGAATCAGGCTGCCTGTTTGAGAGAGGCCTAAAGAGTTAAGGGCTAGTTACTAAGGTGTCAAACACTAGCCCTACTGAGATTAGGGAAACTATTGAAAACTTGATAATTGTTCTTTATCACTGGGAAAATTCTGCAGAAGGGGCCTGTTACTTCCCAGTAAGACAGAACCTCCATGCCTCCACCATTGACCATAAATACTCTTGTAACTCTATTTATTGTCTAACTCTGTTGTGTTAGGATCTTCTCTGAGACCTGAAATGATTATTTCGATCCAAATATCTTTTCTTACATTGAAAGTTGGGTTTGGCGATCAATACCCAGAGTACTTTCTCCTGGATGAAAACACCAGTAGACTTGGCAGTGGCGGGCAACCTCTGTGCCCTTTGTTCAAAACTTTGTTACTCTTTGCTAACAATTTGGAATGATAACTCATTCTAAGACTCTTAGGTCTCAGAGTCCTAGCATGTCTGTCCTACTTAGTACTGAGCATGCCTAGTAGAAAATGTATGATGTTCAGGTGGCCTCCATTTTACCCTGCCTTTGTCACCGACTCCCTGCTTGAACTTGAACTTCCCAGCATCGTCACCTGATCTGGGGTGTCGCTACCCAGCAGGACTGTAGAGAGGAAGGAAGAGCATCTGAAGAGCACCTTGTGCTGTACTTGACTTAGAGGAAACTTGTGATTGACAGAAACTGTTCTTGTGGGTGGTACTTGGTCCCCAGTTTTATGGAATACTTAATATAGCGCTGCTCAGAGTTCTCCACTGGAGTATCCTGACTGCAGAGACGGGAAGCACATAATGTTGGTCTGTACTTTAGCTCAGAGGAAGCTGCTAGTAGCTACAACGTATTTGGAGTCTTTAACTGAAGCTCTTCGAAATGCACATGTATGTTCTTGTAGTAATGCTGTTTCGAAAACATCAATTAAAAGCAAGCATCAATTAAATTATTGTTATTTGGAATATCACCCTCTTCCAACATCCAGAGAAAACAGTAGCTTCTAAGAATGTGCTCTGTGTTTCCGGAAGATTTGGGCATGAGAAATAGGACAGCTCTATGTACTTCTGGAATACACTGACTTGCACCAACTGACATTTCACAGGTAAAGTGGATTTGGGGAGCCAGTGTGTTATCAGTGCTGGAGTAACATACCATAATACTGAATCGCACATGTTCATTGTAAACCCTGCTTTCCATTTCAACTTTCTTTTCTCTTCTTTTCCTTGAGACAAGATAACTCTATGCAGCCTGTGCAACTCGTAAAGTTGCTCAGGTTGGCTTCAAACTCACAGCAATCCTCTTGCCTCAGCCTCCGAAATCCTTGAGTCATAGGGGTAAACCCGTGTGCTCCACCTGGAACTCCAAGTTCTCTTTCCCTCCGAGTTGTTGCGCTGCGGTATCTGCATGACTCTTCGGTCCTCTGAGGACAAGGTTTCCGGATAGAGTGCCCCAGGAGTCAGAGCTGCATGGTGGATCGGACTAGGCAATGAATGAAGCACTGTAAACATATGTTTGGATAAATGTAGTAGAGATTCTTACAAGTCTGTAGAGCTTAGCAAATTTTTTATGGCTGGGAAGGAGGGATACTTGGCTGTGTCTTCTTTTCCTTTCTCTGTAGCTGTTAGAAGTCTCACTGCCATGCACCCTACCGATCCTGAAAACATCCACTCGTACCCATGAGACTATCTGCGGCTTTCACGAAGATCTATGGAGAATGTGTGACGTACCTGCCCAGTTATTAAACATGTTTATTTCATCCACCACTTAATCATTGGCCTTCTTCAGTAGCTGCCCCGCTGCTCGTTCCCATAACGCAAGGTTTCCATGTCTCCATGCTCTCATCAACACTTACTTTCTGTCTTTAAATAATAGCTAGCCTAGTGGTACTCGGTGATGCAGACGAATAATCCTAGATATTCTGGAGACGAAGGAAGTAAGATTTCAAGTTCAAGGCCTATTTGGCTATCTAATGTGAATCCAAAGCCAGCTTGGGCAACTTAGTAAGCCTCAGCCTCCAATTAAAAGGTAAAAAGGTGGCGGGAGAGGTAGTTTTTTACAAACCCTGTGTAGTTAGCATGTACTAGTTATGACATTGTTGTAATTTTTTATTTGAATGTTTCTTTTTTATTTCTTTTTCTTTTTTTTTTTTTGAGACAGGGTTTCTCTGTAGCTTTGGAGCCTGTCCTGGAACTAGCTCTTGTAGACCAGGCTGGCCTCGAACTCACAGAGATCCACCTGCCTCTGCCTCCCGAGTGCTGGGATTAAAGGCGTGCACCACTACTGCCAGGTGATTTGAATGTTTCTAAAGACTAACAGGGTTGGCCATCTTTTAAAGATGTTTGTTGGCTATTTATATGTCAGTTTTGAAGACATGATGTTCAGATTCTTTGCTGAGTTTTCAATATGGTGGCACAGTGGGTTTTTATTAATTTATTTGGTTGTTGAGTTGTAGGCATTCTTTATATGTTGTGGACCCTCATCAAGGATTATTGAGTGGCCCTATTTTCTGTGCCAGTGGGAGTGTTCTTGCTGAAGTCTGGACCCCCAATGCCGTGGTGTGAAAATATATAAATGGAAGGTGGTTAGGTCAGGAGAGCATCCTGCCGCATGAGATAGGGCCCTTATGAAAGGGTTCTCAGGGAACTTGCTTCCCCCTCCTACCTTGCAGAGGAGACGGTGGCGTCTGTGAGATCACAGGCTTCATTAGACCCCAATTGGCTGGTTCTCTGATCTTGGCCTCCTGTGTTCGGAATTCTGAGAAACATGGGCAACATTGTTCCCTTCTCACGGGTTCGTGACACAGCAGTGTCCCAAGTGGACTGAGAGTGTGAGCTTCCGTCTCTTTACTGTGGGTAATCTTGCTTTCCCAGCACTACTTGCTCAGAGACCCTCCACCGAATGTGAAACAGTATGAAAGCTAACGTCTCATCAACCCTACTTTGATTTCTCTCCAAAGAGGGTTCGTGGTGCCCTGAGTGTTGACGGTTTGCCAGCTGGAATTGACATCCAGCCCTGCTCCTGGCTGTTTTCCAAAGCTCTAGGCCCCTTTCTAAGTCTGTGTTTCAGAGGAACTACCACCTTCAGCCTCCTGTGTATGCCGGGCAGTCTGAATTCTTGTGGTCTAGAGGGGATGAGGTTTATTGTTTTGTTAAAACCCCAAAACCAATTCATACAAAGAGATGGAGGAAGCACTGTGTTCTAAGACTGAGGAGTCAGGATGCATCTTTCCCCTTATCCGACAGACTTAGGCTACGCCTTAGCTAATCAGACAGAAAATGAATTCACTCTGACTTCACTCTTGTTGTCGGCCATATTTTCCTTGGGTCATTTTCTAGGTATATAGGTTTGCACCCAGAGAGCGATGTTCCCGCATTATTGTTTTCTCCGTTCCTTTAGAAACTTGTCTCTTTGTTGGCTTCCATTGCTTTTGTATTTCTGTCATGTTTACCAGCAATGGTTCTGAAACATAGTGGTGGCTTTTGACCTTTTCATATTTTATATTTTGTCAAAAAGAATGACTCATTTCTCCCCACTGCCTTCTCGTGCTTCTGGGAGTCATAAACTGTTGTTTGCGTTTTGGAAGAGAAAATGCACTTTACTGAGAAAGCAGAGGCAATCTTCTTGCCTTCTGTGACTTCAATATTTACAGCTAAGACTTAAACTGCGTTTCCGGTATGCTTCTGCACATAGATTCTGATCAATGAATAGAAAACTGAAACTCAGGTAGTTCTCATAGCACTAACACAAAAATGCCTTTCTCGCCTGGCGGTGGTGGCACACACCTTTAATCCTAGCACTCGGGAGGCAGAGGCAGGAGGATCTCTGTGAGTTCGAGGCCAGCCTGGTCTATAAGAACTAGTTCCAGGACAGGCTCCAAAGCCACAGGGAAACCCTGTCTCGAAAATAAAAAAAAAATGCCTTTCTCTTTGCTTGCTTGTGTGAGGTGAACAATAGAATCACCTAGAAGGCTAAGTGCAGAATGACTGGGGTTTTCATGGGGAAAGAGTTGTGTCATCAAAAAGTAGTGCCCAGAATGGGCAAAGATGAGAAAAATATGACTTAGTTTTATCAGCAGTTGTTTTTTACATATAATAAAACTGTATCTAGCCAGGCAGTGGTGGCGCACACCTTTAATCCCAGCACTCAGGAGGCAGAGGCAACCGGATCTCTGTGAGTTCGAGGCCAGCCTGGTCTACAGAGTGAGAGCTAGGACAGCTAGGGCTACACAGAGAACCCCTGTCTTGAAAAGCTAAAATATGCGTACGTGCATGTATGTATGTGTGCACGCACACACACATGTATACACGAGTCCCTTGTGCATACCTACCCAAACCTCAAAAGTACAACTTTATTTGGAAATAGGGTTTAATAGATTGATTTAGAGATGATGAGGTCAGATTAGCTTAGAGTGAACCTTAAACCCATTGTCTGTCTGTCTGTCTGTCTGTCTGTCTGTCTGTCTGTCTTAAAGAAGGGAGACTGAACAGACCCATGAAGACTAGCAGGGATTGGAGTTGGTGCAGTGAAAACCAAGGGGGTATTCCAGACTGATTGTAACCCCAGGAAGTTAGGAACCAACAAGACAAGATTTTCCCTAGGGTCTTCAGAGGAGCCAGTGCTGTTATCATCTTAGTCCCTGCTTTAATGTTTCCAGAACTGTGAGGAGCCATGTTTTCACTGTTTGGAGACTCTATTTGTGGGACTTTGTCGTAGGAGTCCTAAGGAATTATTTATTGTTTGAGACCAGAGTCCAGAGTCCACATTTTTTTTTTATGTACTTCCCAAGGGTTATCCAAGAACATCTGAAGGAAAACAGGGAAACTAAGCTTTGAAAGAGTGGAACTAAGGCATCATATCTGATCAACTTTTTGAGCTCTAAGTGTGAGCTCCTAAAGATAGATATTATAATGACAGCAAGACCGACCTATCTTAGACTTCCTGTTGCTCTGACAACACCATGACAAAAGAAAGCATTTCACTTGGGGCTCACAGTTCCCAGGGGTAGTAGGATCCGTGACTATCATGGTGGGTGCATGGCTTCAGGCAGACAGGCGCTAGAGCAGTAGCTGAGAGCTTATATAGGATCAACAGGCATGATGCAGAGATATTCCAGGCCAACTGGAACAGTGTGGGCTTTTGAAGCCTTGGAGCCCGCCCCCAATGACACACCTTCTCCAACAAGGCCACACCCCCTAATCCTTCCCAAGCAGTCCCACCAACTGGGGTCCAAACATTTGGCCCCCAAGGGCACGGTCAGGGCATAAGGAGACAGCCAGTGATGAAGCAACATGGACAGAAGCTGCAGGGAGGGAGGGCAGCTTCCACCAGCGGCCACAGACCAGTAAATGCCACAACCTGGGTGAGAGAGAGCCAGGTGGAGGTGATCACTTGGTGGGAACAGTGTGAGCTGGAGGGGAGCTACGCCTTTACGCCTAGGATTTTGAGCAATCTCCCCCAACACGCGCACACACACACACACACACACACACACACACACACACACCTCTTCTTCCCTTTTATCTTTTGGTGCTGCTCCCTGTTGATGAAATTCAAACAAACCACTTTTTCAGCACTGAGGACAAAGTGTACTAGCGTGATACTGAGACTCGGGTGAAGAGACGCATCACCAATGCCAGTGAGTACAGGGCAACAGGTTAATAAAGAAATCAAGGCATCATAGGGACTTTGAGATCAGATGTGAAGTTCAACTCCGAAAACCCGTCTTTTGTCTAAGTGCTTTGAATAGGAACGCCCCCCCTCGGCTTGTAGACTTGCACGCCTTGTCCTTGGGGAGTGGTGCAACTTGACAGGGATTAGTGGGTGTGGCCTTGTTAGAGTGGGGGGTGTTCTTGTTAGAGGAAGTGTGTCACTGGGGGTGGGCTTTGTGGCTTCAGATGCCCAAGCCCTGCCCAGTATCACTCTGTCTTTCTGCTGCCTTCAGATCCTGAGGCAGACTCTCAGCAACTTCTCCTGTTCCACGTCTGCCCGTGTGTCATCATGTCTACCACCATGATGAGAACCTAACCCTCTGAGCTGTCAGCCAGCCCCGATCAAATGCTTTGCTTCATAAGAGTTGCTGTGGCCACGGTGCTTCTTCAGAGCCGTAGAACAGTGACTAAGTCGGTACTTAACCGATTCCTATCACTAATAAACATTCTTGTCTGTTGTAAGGCCTTAATGTCCTGTTTCTGTCGTGGGAGACGTTGTATGGAGTTGTTTTCAGATCTGAGAAAGCATTGCCCCAGCAGACTTTAAACACGAAAATGCAGCATTATTGAACAACAAGAAGATTGTAGATGGGTTATTCCCCACCGAAGCTAAGAGTGAATTTGCTGAATTCCCCCTACCATACTGTGAACTAATACGATTTCAGTTTGGCGGGTGAGGAAAGCAAGGTACAGAGAAGACCGAGTCTCCTGACGTTTAATATTCCATGCAGACACTCCTGGTGCTGAGGCTCAGATGTGATTCAGAAGCTGCTGTGAACTCATGTGATAATTTGGGGGCTGAAAAGGAACGCCGGCAGGCATGTTAAAATCATACCCCCTGAGAATTAAATAACGAAGCTGACGTTGTTTGAAGCAACCATTAAAGCTTTGCAGCGTTCTCGAGCCTTTGACTCCGAGAGCAGCTGGTGAAGGCATAGACTCCAAAGATGAGCAAGCAGCCTGCCTGTGAGTTTTGAGTTGTCCCCCTTTTTTTTTTAATGTGACTCTGAGCAAGCTCCAGTAGCTTCCGTTACTGCATAAATAAAAGAGCTAATAAGAGCTACCTCATGGAGTCGTCGGGAAAATGATGAGCTAATAGGATATAGTATTTGTGGACCACGGTGGTACTCCGCACAGTACCTGGCACTGAGGGAACAGCAAGTATTATTACTCCAAGGCCTGACTCTAAAAGACTTAAGATCTTGAAATATCTAATGGTATTTTGAAAACTCAGAAAGGATCTTGGGTAGCTACAGAGCATAATCCTTGGAAAGGCCCAACTAAGTCACTGTTTGGGGAGATTAAAAGGTTTGAACTGACATCTGTGTGGTTCCCAGGGCCAGAGTTTCATGAATCATATGGTTGTGAGAAACCTTTAATCCGGAGCTGTTTCTGATTGCGTGCTCCTGAGGAAACTCGTGCTAAGCGGGCTGGCTCTCTTTGTGGTTTTCCGAGAAGACCAGAGGACACAATTCCCTGTAAAGCTTTCATCCTTGCTCCTCAGAGTCTACCCTCTCAGTTCTTACTTGGTTGTTAGATCCAAGCATCTTTGAGAGCCGGGAGCCAGATCCAGGATATTGACTACTCATCACCTCTTACTCTCCAGGTACATTTTCCAGGTGGTTCCGTTAGAAAAGGTTCCCTAGGCTAAGCCATTCAGGATTCCATGCAAATCAGAAGGCTTCTGGAGCTTTGGTATTTCCTAGCGCAGGTTGTGACCTTCTAAGTAGGGCACAGATGGCCCATCCCATTCTGTTCTTGTATTTCCAGGAGCCTCTTTTTCCTAGTAATTTCTCAAAACAATAAGGTTTCTAAAAACAGCCTTTAGAGAATGATGCACTGAGGAAATAGCTCTATGAAGGATACTAGCTGGCTCATCCGTCTGCCTGCAACAGGACAGCTCTGAAACGCAGCAGCTAATTTCATGCATGAAATATTCTCCGATTAGTAGTGTACAGTGACTCTGTCTGAGAGAAGCCATATATGGATGAAGAATTTGTCCTGCATGGTCCATCAAATGACTAACCCACAGCAGATTGCCTACCCACCACATCCTATCATCTACCGACATAGTACATCCATACTTCAGGTTCCAGGAGCCGTCACTTCCTGTTATCCCTGTTTGTTCATAGGGTGGTCCTCTTAGTGCGAGGAGCCATGATCCTAAGGCTTGTTTTCTTGTCAACAAAAGTTAACTCATAATAAGGAAAAGGCAGGTGTGTGCAGATATTCCTGAACCTGGGAACTGCACACATCCAACAGAGCACACATCCAACGGTGCACACATCCAAAAGTGCACACATCCCAAATGCACACATCCAACAGTGCACACATCCAATTGCACACATCCAATGGCGCACACATCCGACGGTGCACACATTCGACGGTGCACACATCCTACAGTGCACACATCCAACGGTGCACGCATCCAGCAGTGCACACAAGTCTTTTCACTTGGAAAGCTCAAGAAGCTGTCGTGGTCTTTGGTTGTGGTGTGTAGAAAAATTAATCTCTTCCTTTAATTTAAACTTCCATTCTTAAATACTGAGAAGTCATATGTAGAGTTGGATGCTATACAAATATTCAGAGGAAAGAAAAAGGTGTCAGTTGAAGGCCCACAAGTATGTCTAGAGTAGCATAAGGTAGCAGTTAATACATGTGTGTAGAACGTCAGAAGTTAAGACTGAATCTTGGCTCTGCTGATAACTGTGGGCATCTCTAACCTGCAGGATTATTTTCTGAGTTATAAAGAACAGCAAGCAACCCATGGCCAGCAGTAAGCATTAAATAGAGTATCTCATTCAAGCAAAGACGTGAAAAATCAAGAAATTCGTTTTTCATTAAATATTGTTGGGTAATTACAATGAAATTATAAGAGATGTTCATTGATAATGAGATTGATAAGCTTTATTTAGTCTAATATTTAGTCTAATAAGCCTAGTATTAGGATTATAACCTTGAAATTGATAAAACTCACTGGGGCTTGCTAGTGAGATAAGTTACTAATGATGACTCCGTAGTCACAGCAAGGCAGACAAAGGCTATCATTCAGATACTTCTTTTATGTAACCACACAGGCCTGAGAGATATTTTCTCCACCATCGACTTAATGTCGGCCTGATACCCTGAGAGCCCAACTCCTGGAGATTATTTCTGTATCTATTTTCATATCTGTAGCTTTATCTACCTGTGCCTAAGGCTGCAGCTGTAAAGTATTTTCTCAGAGATGTGGTTTGGGCACATTTTAAAGTTTTGTGTTTTGTCCCAGAGAGAACCACCTCTTAGTCTGCTTGAGTTGCTTTAGCAGAGTAACTTGAACTAGCTAATTAATATAGGCACCGGGAATTTCTCTCTCACAGTGCTGTGGCCAGTGAGTCCAAATTTAAGGTACAGGAGATTCAGTACCCAGTGAGGTCCAGTCTCCTAAAGGGCACCTTCTGTGTACCCTCATGTGCCAGAAAAGCAGAAGGGCAAGAAAGAGGTGAACAAGCTCCCCAAGGTCTCTTTTATATGAAAATCAATCTCATCAAGGGTTTCACTCTCCTAATGGACACATCTCCTAGGGACCCCCTCGGCTTCTTGGGGATTCAGTTTCAACATGGGGATTCTTGGGAGAACACAGGCATTCAGATGTGTGCTCTCCAAAGCATTTAAGCCCATTCCCACAGGTAGAGATGAACTCCTCAGTGTGTGTTCTTTCCATATTACTGAGTTTTATGGGAAAAGGCTTAACCTAGCCTTAATATGTTTGTTCCAAGAAAGGACCGATAGCGAAGACGTGATGGTAAATTTAACAGAGAAACACATGAGTTATGGCCCAGCCTCGTGCATTAATATCACCATCAACTCTAAACTTCGCCGTCAGCGTTTGGAGCTGATTTTATTAGCAGCATGGTAACTCGATCCCAGAAAACCAGCATCATCAGTCACAGCAAATGAATGCTGTTAGGTTTCACTTGTATTTAGTTAAATAAATAAATAAATTTTGTAGACCTGTTTGGAACTGTTGACACATATCTAGGGATCATAGCAGGAAAGTATTCTGTGTCATCTGACGAATCTACTTAGGTTGCATAGCATCAACAAAAGAACCCGCTACCTGGGGAGGAGATGGTCTTGGGTGTGAAGGCTTTGCTCTGTTGAAGGGGAGCTCAGCACAGAGGCCAAGGAGATTCCTCCTGCCCTGTTCCAGTTTGTCAGCTGATTCTAATCAAAACGGCGCAGTAGCTGCAGTGTGAGCCATTTGGGATGGGTGTCTGTTTCTTCGTTGTACTCTCCGAATCCTTATCCTGTCTGTGGCTGTCCTTGCTGCCCCTCAGCAGGCCTGGCAAGCCCTCGGCAGCACCATCTCAGTGCCTGGAACATGAGTTAACTCCCAGCCCTCACTCCAGTCTTAGCCCAAGCATCTGTGTTTCCGCGAGGCTTTCTCTGCTCCCCAGCTCTGGGGCCCGGAATCCAGTTCCGGTCTCTGCTTTTCTCCTTAACAAACCATATGATTTACAGCGCTCGGTGCTCATTGCTCCTTGCCCCTCTCTTCCCTTTCTTCCTCCCGCTATAATATAAATTCTGTGGACACGGGAAGTTTTTGTTTGTTTGTGTCATTTAGATCGACCCAAGGGTATGTGCCCTTCTTTCGAGCACAAAGTAGGCCTGCCATAAAACATGACTAAATAAATTTACTCCACTACTTTTTCCGTAGTTCAATTCTTCATGAAGTTATAGCCCAAGGTTCTCTTTCTCAAGCAGTTTTGGGGTTGGGTTGAAGGTGGCTCCTTTGTATGTATCAGTGAGAAGTTGAGCAAACACACTTCTTCACTGGTCTAACACTTTTTTGTCAAATGATGTATTTTTAAGTTAAGTAGAGCATATTTAGCAAATGTTTATACATAAGCTTCCCCGTCAGGTTAGTTTTCATTGGACTCACGTGAAATAACTAATTAAGGAAATGAAACATGGGCTGGAGAGGTGGCTCAGTAGTAAAGAGCACCGATTGCTCTTCCAAAGGAACCGGGTTCAATTCCCGGCACCCATATGACAGCTCACAACTGTCGGTAACTCCAAGATCTGACATCCTCACACAGACGTACATGCAGGCAAAATACCAACGCACATCCAACAACAATCAAAAAGAAAGAAAATGAAATGCAACTGACCTAACATAGTCATTATTTTAACCTAGTTGAGTTACATTTTAATAAATAATCTTCATGTCGATTGTGACTTCGTTTTGACTCTGTTTCTATGATAAGATACCCTGGCAGAAGCAACATAAAGGAGGAAGGGTTTAGTCGGCTCACAGTTCCAGGTGTCCCTCATTGTGGGGAATTCAGGTGGCAGGAACTCGAGGCATAAGTGGGAGTGTTTTAAGAATAGTTTCAACATTTTCCTGCATCTGACTTGGATTATTAAGTCATAACAAATGATTTTTTTATGTGTACAGGAATCATTCCCGGCACTTCTGTTTTCTCCCTCCCATCTTCTGATTTCTTTTTCCCTTGAAGGAAGTTTTTAAATAAAAAAAAAATGTGTTTTTCAAATGTTTGATTGAGATGTTTGCATAGAATCCTTGAAGCTGGTTAGAAGGTAAAACCACAGATCGTAATGAGAGTATTTTATAATGAAATCGCTTACAGACTCTTAAATATAGCTTGTCAGGGAAGGGCGGAAGTGAACCTAGCTAGCTGTTACAGTTTGTTCCAGGAAAGGCACCTTGGATGGATGCCATCTATTGGTACAAAGATGTTCTATGATTTCAGTTTTATTTGCTATATTTAACCTTTCCCAAAATGATTATTTAAAAAAAAAAGTGTGTATAATAAACTAAAAAAAAAAAAATCACAATTCCTTGAGTTAGTTGAAAATAGGCAATTCTGTCCTTCCAAAGCTGTTGCTTTTGTTTCCCTGAACATTTGAGTGGGATCTCCTCCCACGAGGTGGCTCGCCCTAACCAGCTGCTTTCCCGATAAACTGCAACTCCTTCCCCTGATGTGACTGTCGTCAAGAGAACAGTCCAAAAGCTTCTTCAGTCATTCCTGACACCAGAGAGCAGCCAGGTGAGAGGTGTGCGCCCTGTGCCTGGCTCCTTGCTCCTCGCGTTGTAAGGCTTCACAAGCCTACAGAACGGCTCTAGCTTTGTGTTGTTGCTGTGCCGCACTCGCGGATGCGGGACCAAAACTGAAGAAGGCTGATCGTTTGGCCAAGGTGTCTGATTTGGGAACATCACCAGAACTATTCTCACAAGCCGTCAGAGAGTTCTTAACCATGTAATTAAGGGAGAAAATGTCTCGTGTTGAACTTTAAACAAACATTAAGGAAATGCAACGGACCAACTTAGTATGTTAATTTATGGCTTAGAAGGTAAATTTGGATATGTAAAGGTTGACTTTATTCGTTTTCAATAGGAGACACGACAGTGTTGGGGGAGAGCTCTTAATTTTCAGTCTTCCCAGGTAAAGGTCTTGGCAGCTAGGATGCGGTAGTTATTACTGTGACGTCATCCACTGTGTGGAAAGAGGTCACCCTTCCAGGGTCCCCATCTTATGCCTTTTATAAACACCGTGTTTAACTTGGAAGGGAAAAACGTTGTTCTTGGCAGCGTCCTTATAGCACAAGTTGGAACCGCAGGGGCCTCCATGCCAGCTGCTGACCAGGAGCGGGACTACGGAGAATGTGTTTGCACCTGGCTTTGACACTGCTGGGAATGCCAATCAGTCTTTGAAACTGTGGCTCGAGGATGGCCCGAGTCAGAACTGCACGGGTTCGTTCTTGACAACACAGGTTCCCAACACCTCTCCTGTTCTGACTGTGCAAGAGTCCCAGAGGATTTTAATGTGTGTGCAATCAAATTCAAAAAACATTGCTTCATGTCGTAAAAATCTGCAAAATATGTTTGACTCGGACTCATCCATATACTATGCAAAATTCTAATGCTGATTCTGAACATGCTTGCTGATGCAAATATGTTGGCGTCTCCTGGTGCAGGCTTTCAACAGCGCCTCTCTTGGATGTGTTTCTAGGCGAGCTGCTCTCTCACTCCTATGTGAAGCTTCACAGTGCTTCCATTTTGCAGGTCAAGGGAATCAATTCAAATAAAATGATTGACATTATTCTCTCCACCCCTGGTTTTATTTGAATTGCAATGTCTTGCATGCCTAAAATCTATGCTCATGTTCATCCTGGCTTCCGGTAGTTTTGTATTTAGGATAAGAGACAGCATAGCGTCTCTGACCAAGGTTGGTGCTTCTGTTTTGCAATTGACATCAGTCACTGGTGAGATGTGTAGCTAGCCAAAGGGCTGATAATAAGAGATTGAATGCCTGGTCCTAAATTAGCGTCTATATTACCCCCGACCCCAACACACATATACACAACACTGCCAATACCGACACCAAGACTCAGGACATCAGAGAAGAGAAGGCAGAAAGAACGTAAGAACTGAAGGGTGGGAGAAGCATTACGAAATCCTCTCTTCTGGACAAGACGCGGCTGTTGGAAATCGTGAACTCACGTGGACTGTGGTTACCTGCGCTAGATCTAGACAGAGGTCCAGCTAGCCAAAATGTGGCGCAGACAACTTCTGTCTCTTTGCCGCCCAGGTCAGGGGCTAAAGTGGCAAAGTCCGGAGAGAGTTTTGTAGATGGGTTGTCATGGATGCTACGAACAACACCTGTGGGAAATTCCTCATAGGTAACGGTCATTCTTTATTATTGAATTTGGTTGATTGCCACTTTCTAAGCTACATTTTAAAGACCATGTATTTCATATATTTAGATTTTAAATCTTAATTTTGATTTTTTTTTTAAGTCAGAGATCTTTCTAATTTATGTAGAAATGGGATTTAGAAATCTGAAAACAGTGAGGAGAGGAATGTTTCTCTGGATGTTTTCCAAACACAAAGGCAGAGGGAGAAGCTACCAATCAAAAGTGCAGCAGAGGCAGGCCCATGCTGGGAAGCTCCAGTAGTGTGTACTGGTGATGTCAGACTCCAGCACACTGGGCTCATAAACACAGAGATTTCTAAAGGCTTTTTTCCGTCCTGCTGTGCAAACCTTGGTGCTGGTTTGCATTTGCTGGTGGCATGAAGGAAGTTGGTGAGTCACTGAAGGACTGGGTTGTCACATTGTGTTGTAATCTGAGGATTTGTGTCTTAGCTTTCCTCTGCCTTACTGCCAGGAAGCATCCCTCGAGCTTTGGGGAATAAGCTCCTTTAGTTAAACGGTGTCTTTAATTTTCTAAGATTAATCCATTCAATGGCCACAGACCACAAGGCTTCCCACAGGCATCCTTCAGAATCGATAGTTTTGAATGCTGAGAACTCTAAAAATAATCAGTTGAGGTGTCAGAAAGGGATCGGGTGCTGGGGGGAAGAGAATGGTTTTCATTCTTTTGATATTAGCAGTTTCTGTCTCTCCCTGTGGTCTGATACTTCAAATTCCTAGAGCTTGTCCTCCTCCCTCCCTCCCTCCCTCCCTCCCTCCCTCCCTCCCTCCCTCCCTCCCTCCCTCCCTCTCTTCTTCCCTCCTTCCCTCCCTCCTTCCCAGTAACCCCCCCAGCCTCCCCCCAGCCTCCCCCCCCCCACTCACCCTGACCCTCTGCATTCCTGGAAGTGCTGCATAGCTGCTCACTGTTGGGCCTCTGCCTGGCCCTTCCCGCAGTCACCTCCCTCCCCTCCAAAGCCAGCCGCCTGTCTGCACCCTTCAGGGCTCAGGTCAGGGCTCCCTGCTTCCTGGAGTGACCTTCCTTTTAGTCTGTGGATCAGGTCATGTGTGCAGCAGCTGGCTCTTTGAGCCGTCTCTTTCTTCTGCATAGAATGTACTCTCATTATAATATATCGTTGTATATTTAACTTTTCTTCTTTACGAAGGGAGGAACACACCATCACTCCACGCCTAGTACCTTCTCTGAGCTCCGTTCTTGAAATACTAATGCGTCTGAATTGGGTCTTCCCCTACCGCAGACTCTTTTGAGAATAAGACAAGGGTACTAGCTGTATGTTTTTGCTTTTGGAGCATTTCCCCTTTCCCTTCCTCGAACCTTTCCCATGCACTCCCCCTGTTCTCTCTCAAACTATGGTCTCCACTTCTTTAATTATTGTCACATATATGTATCTGTGTTCCTAAATATATAAATATGATCTTCTTAGTCTGTATATTTATATGTATGCATGTTTCAGGGCTGGATAACCAATTCATGTGCTCTGCGGAAGACGCTTTCCCCTGCCCTCAGCAATCCTTAGTGGCTTGTAGTTCTTCTTCATCTAAAGTTGAGGCCCCGTGAGCTTTACGCCAACCCCACTAACTTGTCTACTGGTGTCATCTTCCTCCAGGTATTGCTTAGGCAGCCACGCTGGTGAGACTGTGTGTGTAGCTTCTGACATTTCTAGGAGATGAAGTCTCACTGCACACTTCCCGTTCTCCTGGCTCTTGCTATCTCTCCATCTCCTGCAATGATTCCTGAGGCTTAGGTGTGGGGGTTGTATTGTGGATGGACCAGTTGAGCTTGGCAACACCCGGTCACTTATTCTCTGCATGTTGATTGGTTGTGACTTCTGTGATGGTCTCTGTCTGTTGCAAAGAAATGATTCTTTGAGGAAGAATGGTATATACTTATCTGTGGCATAAAAAGATACATATTTAGAGTGTAGTAAGGAATATTCCGATTCAATAAAATGCTGATTCTCCTTTTTTAGCTGTGAGTGGCGTTGGATAGTTGGCTAGGTTTCCAGTACCAGGCATGATTCCTTCTTGGTGAATGATCCTTGTGTCCAGTTAGAGAGCTGCTGCTTACTGCCAAGATATGCGAACTATTACAGCTCCCTTTGGACTGTTGTGCCATGCTAACCACTGCTTTAGTTCATGGACACCGTAGCTGAGTAGGACCATCAGTTACTTCCCGCTACTTACTTGGTACCTTCTGGCATCATAAAAACCAGTCCCCAAGGAGGGCTTTCAGGTCAGAACCACCTCAGATCTTATGTCTCAGGTCTTGTGTCTGAAGTTCATGGTATTTTCAGCAATGGGGACAAACCTTCAGCATCTGGGGGACAAACGAGGGTAACAGCGATAGCCTGTACTATTTTGGCAGTCTCTTAGACGATCCTGACTAACAGCTCAAAAGGGGGCTTACCATGCCTTTTGCTTGGATGCTGTTAAATAGTCTATGGCTCTTGAGGGGGGGGTGTTGTTAGTCCAGGTGGGAATATACAGACACACACACACACACACACACACACACAGAGAGAGAGACAGACAGACAGACAGACAGAGACAGTCTGACTTGACCCATCTACACCGCTCCTCAGCGTGTGAAGGGCTCACCAGCCTGCTCCACAGATACTTCCTCGGGTTTGTTCAATGCTGCTGTATTCCCAATGGCTGGGAAATGGAAAGAAACCAAGTGGCCCTCAGTCGATGAACAGATCATGAGAACGGGGATCCTACACACTCTGGGACAATATTCGGCTGTAAAGGAAGAATGGATTCATGAAATCTTAAGGTAAATAAATGAACTACAAAAAGACCGCACTGAGTGAGGTAACCCAGTCCCAGAAGGACAAACACCACACTTTCTCCCTCATCGGAGCCTCCTAGCTCCAAATCTCCAGAAGTGAAGATGTCGCAGAACCTGGAGTAACTGCAGGAACCAGGGAAGCAGAAAGGGACCGTGGGTAGGGGAGAAACAAGAGAAGAGTAGGGTGCAATTTATTTGAAAGGGGGAAAGGGAGTCTTTAATTAGGGAGGGGAGAGGGAGGTTAACACAGAGGAGGGGAGGAGCATAAAGCAACAGTAAGAATGTCTGAATCGCCGGGCGGTGGTGGCGCACGCCTTTAATCCCAGCACTCGGGGGGCAGAGGCAGGCGGATCTCTGTGAGTTCGAGACCAGACTGGTCTACAGAGCTAGTTCCAGGACAGGCTCCAAAACCACAGAGAAACCCTGTCTCGAAAAACAAACAAACAAAAAAAACAAAACACACACAAAAAAAGAATGTCTGAATCACTCTATTCTCTATCTACCTAAAATTATATGTAACACATGCAAGTCTTGGCACTAGTTATATTGATCATCGTGGTCATGTATCCATTAAAAGGAAGGTCAGGAAGTAACTTCTGAATTGATGACTGTTAATGATAATGAGATTTCATTAAAGCCATATGGTGTTTGTAAAGGCAAACTTTTAATAATTCGAGATGATAAGTCTACAGATTCCACGCTGGACTGATGGGTTTGGCTACTCGGAGCCCATTTCCTAGCCTCGCGGAGGGCCATAAGCCCATAAAAGGGAGCTGCAGACTGAGATCCCAGACAGAAGCTTCTCTCTGCTCTGAGTCTCTCAGACTGCAAACTCCCCTGTGCGATAGCAGGCGGTCCCTTTGACCACAGCCTACTGTGTGTGTGTGAGTGAGTGTGCGCCTAGCTCACTCCCTGGAATTCTCCCATGGAAAAGCAAAGGAAGGAAGCTGAGGGGAGGATGGGGCGATTGCATCCTGTCCCCTTTCCAGGGAGTGGCCACAACTGCCCCGGCAGAAGGGACGTAACGTGACAGGCTTTGTCACTTAGGATGCCCGAGCAGTAACAAGACTTGGTGTGTGGCCAGGGTGGCTCAGTGTTTTTCTCAGCGGGACAGGACTATTCTGTCGAGGTCACTGCTAGTCCTACCTAGCATTCCATTTGTAGAGCATCTGAGGAAACGGGGAGAGGCAGGGGCATCAGGGAAGAGGACCTGGCACGCTCCGAGAGCCACCCAAGGACTGCAGACCGGCCGTGGCTTTGGTTCCAGCTGCTGTGTGATGGAGCCGTCAAGTGGCTAGACCAGATGCACTGTTTTAAGTAGAATGTGCCTTTTCCCTCTTGCTGCTTCTTATACCTGCTTTGAGCTGTCGGATCCTGCCGCGCAAAGGCAGAAGGGAACTCTCTGTGACTGTCAAAGGTAAGCTTTAGGAAAATTCTGTGGAATGAATTTCACTCCTACCTGACATCTGCTCTGTTTGGGTTTCTGTTCTCTCTGCCTTTCACTCTGAGAAGTTCTTTAACGTAGTCCTCTCCGCAGGTAATGGGTGGTTAGTGGCGAACTGGGTGGTGTGTTTGTCGCCTTGAGTTAATTGACAACTCAAGCAGGAGAGCAGGCCTGGGGTTAAGACAGGAAACCTCTGTAGTAAACAGGAAGTCCCATCATTGAATTCTAGAGCCCCCCAGTCCAAGGGGATTGCTTTACTTGAGAAGTAAATACTGCTCCCTCCAAGACTGCTTTTGAAAGTGGCCGAGATTGAATCTAAATATATCAGAATGGATTATTTGCCCCTGGAGAAGGTTATTATTATTTTTTAATGAAATTTAAAGCTCTCTTCTTTCAGGGAACGAGGTGTCAGCGTCCATTTCTTTTCAAAGTAAACAGTCTGTGGGCAAGCATGTGGGGACCATGGATTTAATGATAATCTTAAAATTAAAAATAAAGAGGATTATCTTTGAGTGACACAAGGAGGTAGACAGACAGAGACACACAGAGAGAAACAGGATTTTACGCATTCCAGGTTGGCCCTGATGTTGCTAGATAGCCAAGGATGAGTTTGAACTTACAATGCTCTGCCTTTATTTCCTGAGTCCCGGGCTTAGCAGATGTTGACACTGAGCCTAATGTATGTGATTCCCGGGACCAAACCTAGGGCTTTCTGTACGAGGCAAGGACCCTCTCCCGTTGAGTTTTGCTCCTGCCTCTGGAAATTATCTTTTGTAATAATGAGAATAAAGAAAGGGGGATGTGTAATCAAAACCCACGATCATTCCTGGTGACTCTCTATACACATGCTGCTGAAAAATCAATCTGTCTCCTTGAGTGGGGAGAGGAGGGCACCCCCAGGTGGTTCTTGGGGGAACTTGATTTAAGACTCATTAGCCACGGAGTGACATCCATTGCAGAACCAGTCAGGTCTACCAAGTCGTACGCTTCGGGGTAGTTTCTGATTACGGTACAGCATACTGACGCCCAAGGGCATGTCTTGGATGCGCAGCCTTGTGGCAAGTGTTCGTCAAGAAAGCAGTGCCTTTGGCTGGGGAGGTGGCCCTGCAAGTCTGAGTACCTGAGTTCAGATCCCCAGAATCCGTGTTGGATGTGGATGCCTGTAACTCCAATGCGGGGGGGAAGGGGGTTAGAGACAAGAGGATTTCTGGAGCTCAAGGCTCAGCCATCCTAGCCAACTGGTGAGCTCCAGTTTCTATGGTAGAACCTGAAGTGCAAAAGATAAGGTACAGAGTGATTGACGTAGTCCATGCTGGCCTCTGGTCCTCACCGCCCCTTCTCTGGTCGTTCAGATTCTTACCCTGATATCTGACTTTCTATTGATTTTTTTTTTTTTGGGTTTTTCGAGACAGGGTTTCTCTGTTAGCTTTGGTGCCTGTCCTGGCACTAGCTCTTGTAGACCAGGCTGGCCTCGAACTCCCAGAGATCCGCCTGCCTCTGCCTCCCGAGTGCTGGGATTAAAGGCGTGCGCCACCACCGCCCGGCTTTTTTTATTGATTTTTTATTGATAAGATTAATTAGATAGATGCTTCCCTATGTGCTCAATGTTTTTCATATATTCCCACACTTGACATACATACATACATACAAAGAAAGTTTCAGAAACAAAAATAACCATGCTTTTATTTTATTTATATATTCTACCCTGTATCTCATCATACATGTGATGTCTGTATTCTTTTCAGCCTGAACACTCATGCACGTGTTAAGCATTGGGATTTAAGGGACCCATCTTTCCTCCACATCCCTAACAGTATCCTTTATTTCCTTGTTTCCTTCTCCCCCCCCCCCCCACATTCCATGAGGCTGTTCTTTGCGACCATGCCTTACTTGCTCAGCAGGATGATTGCTGGTACACAACATGATTTCATTCTTTGCGACTTAACAAAGCTCCACTGTGTATCTCTACCGCATTTTTTATTCAATCATCTGTTGATGGGCACCTAGGCCAGTGCCATAACTTGTCTATGGTGCTTCGGTGAACACGAGCGCGTGGGTATATTTAGTGTACGCTAACCCTGGTTCTTGTGAGTATATATGTTCAGAAGTAGTATGGCTAGATCATTTGGTACTTCTGCTTTTCGGAACCCTCCATTCTGATTTCTTTGCTGCTTGGGATTGTTTACATTGCCATCAACACCCTTCTCCCCACATCCTCACCGGCATCTGCTTTTCTGGGGATGTCTTACTAGGGTGAGATGAGCCCTCCATGTACTTTTAGTGTTTATTCCCTTCTCTGATAAAGATGATATGCATCTTCATGTATTTATTAGCTACCCTATGGAGTTTTCTGTATGGGGAGTATGAACCATTAAAGTCAGAGATAATGATTTCTTGTAGTCTGGGGGGTACGTGGCATGCCTGTAGTCTACCGTGCCTCTTCTCCTCCTCCTGAGACTGATATTCCCACCTCAAAATGCATGTGACTGGGTCAAGAGCTGCCCACACTGGGTCTCTGTCCCTGCCTCTTCCAAGAATAGGTAAAGGATTATGTAGCACCTCTGAGAGTCTCCTGGTCCCGGAGAGCCCTTAGAATGATTCTCCTCGTTCCACTCATGTCTGGTCTGCTTTGCTGATGTTGTGTGTTGCAGTACGTACTTAATTGACTTTCACTGATTGTTTGAGAAGAAAGATCTCAGAGGGACCAGAAGGGCAGATGCCCTTACAGAAACACAACTTCCTCATGGGTGTGTTATAGTCAGAGAAATCCTGAGCTGTGCCTTCCTGGGGTCAAGGGTAATGGCCAAATTATTTTTAGGAACTCACTCATGTGCGCTGTTGCCCCTCTCTGGTCGTTTTGGTTGTTGCTGTTCTTCCGAGGCAGGACTGTGCTATAGCAAGGCTAACCTGATAATTAATTATATTCCTCCTGCCTCAGCCTCCCAAGTGTGTGTGTGTGTGTGTGGGGGGGGGGGGTTATAGGCACGTGCCTCCACTCTCAGCTACTAACTACTTATTGTAAAGAAGCTTTTTGAGCTGGCAGACACTTCTATGTTTTCCAAGTAGATAAGAGTTAAGGTGAATTTGTTTGTAAAAGTTTGAGAATCCCTTTCCCCATCTAGGCAGCTCTGATTGTGCAAAAAGTAAGCGAAAGAACTACCCTGTGTAACCTAGAGCATTAATACCAGGTATCATGAGTCTTGGGCATGCCAGCAAAGATGAGCCTAAGTCCCTAGTGGGCCTTACGGTGTACGTACCCATCAGGAATAACGTTCGTCCGCAGTGAACAGATATGACTGCAGTGTCTTAGCCATAAGAAACTCACTTCTTCCCATGTAGCAGGGAGCCTAAATACAGATGGTTTCAGAACCCTACAGACTATCAGAGCTGCTTCTCGTATTCCTTGCTCTGCCCCCCTTAATTTGTGGCTCTCAGTGAAGAAAATTGCAAGAAAAAAAAAAAGAAAACAAGCAAAAAGATGCTGAGCCCATTCCCACCCACTTTAAACCAGAACAATCTTATCTGAAGTCCCCTCAACCCCAGTAAAGTCTCACTTAAATCTTACTGGCCACATGCAGCTTTGTTTAGCTGCAGAAGACTGGGAGGGGGCGAGTCTTTTGGAGCAGGCGCAACTGTTGCCTTGAACACAGTTGGAATTAAGTTGGCCAAGAAGTTCACTGACCAAGGCAGCAGACAGTAAGCCCCAGGTACTGTACAAACCTTTGAAATCCAGTATGTAGTGGTTTCCTGAGGGTCTTCTAGGCGGACGTCCTGAGCACGTTCTGCGAAGGAGTAGGTTGTCTTGTAGACTGTCCTGGAGAGCAGGTGACATCACAAATGGGACTTGCTTTTCACTGCTTAGGAACTGCGGTCTTGCTTGGAATCATTGCCTTATCGTGTGATTACCGCGAGTGACATGGAAAGACCAGCCCACTCAGAGAGCTGTGGCTTCTAGAACCCTGAACCCCAGCCCGCCATGAACACTGATAGCGACCTTCCTGAGCTCCCAATCCTGGCCCATTTTCTGCTTCTTTCCAGTTGAGAAGAGGGCTGTTTCCCCACGTAGGACCATGCCTTTGTGTTCTGAATCATTTCCCCATCTTTATTGGAGGTTGTACTCTCTCCTGCCTGTTTTGCCCCATGTGACTTGAAAAGCCAATGCCACTGTATCTTTTCCAATCAAAAGTTTCAAGCCAGTATACTGTAAACAATGTATCCCTCCCTCCTCTCCACAGGGCAGAGGCAGAGGCAATCAGAGAGTCTCCTAAGCATAAACACCTTGGCTTTTACCTCAGCTTCTGGGTGGTGTGAGGAAAGCCTGGGAAATGCTGTCCTCTGGAACACCTTTGTTTCTCTCTTCCTTCCCCTCCAAAGTGGAGACATTGCCTGTAGCTGTTGCCACCTTTGTCCTGGAAGACATGATGACTTCATAGACCCTCTTAACACCGGTCCTGCAGCACTGCTGCTGCCTGGCTCAGCTGCTGTCCCTGGGTCCTTCATTCGTCCACCATGAGTTCTGTTGAATTCTCCCAACTCAGCTTGCTTCCTACCTTTGAGAAAGGTTCTGGAGATGAATTTTACTCCAGCCCCTTCTTGCAAATCAGCTCAGCACTGAAGCAGCAGTAACTTAACCCTTTGCTCCCAGCAAGATTATCTTTTGGCAATACCCTGGCCAGACCCGAAGGAGCCATTGTCTTTCCTGTTACACCTCCAGTTTCGCCAAAGAGATGCAAATACAGAAACTCAGGGTGACGATGGGCTAGGAGGTAACCATTAGAAACAGCAGTCACTGGTGTCTGCCCTCTTTATTACCTTCTTTCTACTTATTTTAGAATGTGTGCTGATCTTTGAGGTAAGAGACGATGGGTTGTAATTAATCTAAAAGTGGTTTTTTTTTTTTGTTTTTTTTTTTTTGCCAGATGAGAATTCTCCAGCCAACTTCTGGGATTCTAAAAACAGGGGCGTCACTGGAACCCAAAAAGGACAAATTGTCTGGAGAATTGAGCCTGGACCCTACTTCATGGAACGTAAGTCATTGACAAGCACGGTAATCTTAAAGTTGAGTAATATGCATGTGTGTTGAATGTATAGAATCATATCTGAATGTTATTTTTAACAGTTTTGGCTCTTATTCATATGTTTCTATCATGAAGCCCCATATTAGAAAATATTTTGCTTTAGAACATGCTCATCGGAGATTGAACATTTAATACTGGGCAATTAATGGTGACTTCATTGATTTTAGGAATCAGAAAGGATAGTTCAATGTTTTGACTGACTTAGGAATTTTGTTTGCTTTGAATATTCCTCATTTCTTACCAGCAGATGGTTACCTTTTGCGTGTAGGTCAACGGAGGACGGGTAAGGTAGTCTGTGCCTCCTTCAACGTCAAATGCTAACAATCAGAAATTGGATGCAGAGGATCAACCATTATCCAATCCATCCCCTGTTGTATTTGTGAATACAGATGCTAATATAGTACATAGTTTATTCGAGATACTGCGTCTGTTGGTTTTTAGTAAAGTGTGACAAGGTGTGTGTGCTTATTGTTGTTCCAAAAGGACTGGAGGGGTGCTGGCGGGATGCCAGCAGGGTGTGTAGACGAACACGCGAGATGAACAGACACGTACGGCGGGGACAAAGACAACACACAGTTCCCACGCGGGTACTTTAATGGGAAGGGAATAACACACAAGGAAAGGGACAGGTGTGCGAAACACAGGGGGAAGGGAAGAGAAAGGAAGGGGAAGGGGCGAGGGGGCCTCGTGGCTGTCTTTTAACGGAGGCCGCGATGGTGTTTGGGAAGGTGACCTCACATCTGTAAGCACCTGTGGACAGGTACTGGAGGATTCTGGGAGCTGTAGTTTCCCAAGGAACGGCACTTATATTCACTACTAATATTCCTGAAGATACGGGGATTCTCAGGGTATTTTATGGAATGGTAAGAAAACAGGTGAATAAAATAGGATTGGTGATCTGCTAGTTTACCAGTTAGTCCAGGTTAATTCAAATATCTTCAGAAATTTTCTTTCTTTAACAAATGAGAAAGCATGGGCTTTTGAGATTTTTTTTTATTAACACTGAGCTCCAGGAATGAAAATTTCTACATGTAAAGGATTTATTGTAAGAGATTCTATGAATACTCAAAATAATGAGACTTATCAAAGCAAAATATCAAGTGCTATTTGAACAGATGGGAACTTGATGCAAAGGTCTTTAGTGAGGTTTCTAAAACATTTGTAGCATCAAAAGTTATTTTAGAAGATTAGCGTCTCTGGCCTTCATCAGTATTAAAGGTATCGGGTAGTATCTTCCTGTGTCCTCTCTAGTGTGGCAATGCTCGACAGTCCCCTCTGGTCCTGCTTCTTCCAGGTAAGCTGTGTCCTGCTTCATAGTCCGATGTTCTTGTTGTATTGTCTGTTGAAGCCTTGTCAACACGAGAAGTACAGCTGTGACCCCAAAGGGATAAAAGATAGTTTATTCTGGAGGCCAGTGTGGTGGACCGTGGCCCTGGCACCCAGATTCAGGGTGGTCCAAATTCCACGTTCCAACATTGTAACTGTGAAATTTTACATAACAAAATGAAGAAAATCATAACCGAGACACCATTCCCTCCTTCATTTATTTTTCCTTTGATTGAAAATAGATTTTTCCCATATAATAGATCCTGATTTCGGTTTCCCCTTCTTCTACTCTTTATCTATCCAGATCCACCCCTTTCCGTCTCTCGTTAGAAAACCAACAAGCTTCCATGAAATAATACCAAAATATACAATTTATATAATATTATAGGATAAAGCAAAAACGAATGCATCAGAATAGGACAGAACAAACCAAGAGAAGAAAAAGATCCCAAGAAAATGTGTAAGAAACAGACATAGAATCAGGCGGTGGTGGTGCATTCCCTTGATCCCAGCACTTGGGAAACAGAGGCAGGTGGATCTCTGTGAGTTTGAGACCAGCCAAGTATACAAAGCTAGTTCCAGGACAGCTAGAGCTGTTACACAGAGAAACCCTGTCTCAGGGGGGAAAGAAGGGAAAAAAAACCATAGGAACACTCATTTTCACATTCAGGCATCCCATAAAAACACTAACTGGAAGCCATAATGGATATGCTAGGAAAGAAAAAAAAATATGTGAATGAAATAAAAATAAAATGTATTTTAAAATTAAAACCAAACAAACAAAAACAGCAGAAAGCCCAGGCATGATGTTGTGAGACAAGGAACCTCCAAAGACACTGACCATCCTGTTTCTGTCGGCCATCTGCTGCCAGGCATTGCAGCCTGCCCTTAAGAGAAGTTTCTTTCCTTCGTTTTCAGGTTCAGTGCTGAACTCATCACGTGACAGGAACATGGGGAAGTCACTGGGCCTGGGGTGCTGATCTGAAGGCGTTATATGGAAAGTGGAGAAAAATATAAGAACATAGGGGGGAACACAGCCAAAGCCGGTTTTACTTCCAACACGGTTCTTTCCTTGAAAGGATCCCACGGTTTAAGAAATTGGTTAGGTGAACAGTATTGCCAACTAAATGCCAGGGAAGAGGTAAAATCACTTTGCTGTTGGCGCCTGAATGCTGAAGACCATGCTTGGTGCTTACCTGGAGCCTGGGGGCATGATCTCTACCACAAGGCAATCTGGTCTGAGGAAAATCAAAAGCCGGTTCTGAGCATCTTTTCTGTTAGCGCTCCATAATGCCCTGAGGCTGTCTCAGATGGTCAATATAACACTTATAATATGCCACCTAGTAGACGCTTGTCTTGGGAAGTGTCTGCAGACCTCATCCTGCTGTTTAATAGAAATGGGCTTGGATCTTGATGTGGGCTAGAGAAGGCAGAGTGGGTTTCCGCCTGTTCGTCATTCCTCTTCCCTTGTGTAAGCCCAGGACTGTGGAACTGAAGCCCTCCAGTGTGCTTAAGGGCTGAGAGAATAGTCCACGTTACGTCTAGACAAAGCATTGTGACTTCAGAAAAGTCAGAAAGATGCAACGCCCAAGATGCTCCAGTCCACAGAGGTTAAGACAAGGCATCAAACAAATGGAGTGTTTATCTCCCAGCTTAGAAGTCAAGGGTGTCCTTTTAACGTCTTCTTGAGCCAGTGTCTGACTTGGACCATCTTAAGAGAGCTTCTCAGCATTAATGCGATCTTACGTGGCTCTTTGGAGCTAATGGCACGGAGTCTTGGGGGAAAAGTGATTAAGCCATTTAGATAGCTTCTAAAACTTCTGATACTGTCAGCCTCTGACCTAGAAAATATAATATTCAAGGGTTTTCTTTCATCTTAAGAAATACATTATGTTTTTTGTCTTTAGCTTATTAGAAATCCAGACACGGATGGCTTACAGGAAATCTCAACAGTTCACCTGTCACCCAGAGCAGGCTGGAGTCGGGGTTAGATGACAACAGTGAGACATGGCACTGCCTGGCACATGGCAAAAGTCGCTGGTTACGTTCTTCTCTTTCTGCTTTACAGAGTATATTCAGTATATTATTTGCCCAATACTTCAGCGATGCTCTTAGGAAGTTTCCACAAAGCAGACAAACCTGGGCTTGGTACACAGGTCTGTAACCCTAGCTCTTGAGAGGCTGAGGTAAGAAGACTCAGAGTTCAAGGCCATCCAGTGCTATTACTGAGTGAGGTTCAGACTAGCTTAGGTGGCGTTTTAAGACCCTGCGAGCCGGGCGGTGGTGGCGCACACCTTTCATCCCAGCACTCGGGAGGCAGAGGCAGGCAGATCTCTGTGAGTTCGAGGCCAGCCTGGTCTACAAGAGTTAGTTCCAGGACAGGCTCCAAAGCTACAGAGAAACCCTGTCTCGAAAAACCAAAAAAAAAAAAAACCAAAAAAAAAAAAAAAAGACCCTGCGAGCCGGGCGGTGGTGGCGCACACCTTTCATCCCAGCACTCGGGAGGCAGAGGCAGGCAGATCTCTGTGAGTTCGAGGCCAGCCTGGTCTACAAGAGTTAGTTCCAGGACAGGCTCCAAAGCTACAGAGAAACCCTGTCTCAAAATAACCAAATAATAATGATGATGATGATAATAATAATAATAAAGACCCTGTGAAACGTAAGGCAACAGAGAAAAGCCAAATAAGCAAAACTCATCAGGAACTGGTGAGCAAAGAAGGAATTGTGTTCAGAGAGGATTGCCTAAGAGAGATATGTAGATTCATCTGTTTCTCTCCCATTGCTTTGCAGCGGAGATCAAAATCTGTTTCAAGTACTACCATGGCATTAGCGGAGCCCTGCGAGCCACAACCCCCTGTATTACTGTGAAGAACCCGGCTGTGATGGTGAGTGCCCCCATGACTAGCTTCCTCCTGGAGCCCATTAAGAGTCCTATTTTTGCCTGGACAGCCCTGTCAGGGTCACGAGGAACAATGAAAAGGAAACACGACAGTGTGTTTCAGGAAAGGAAACGCGGTAAAGGCCGCCACGGCCGCATCTGCGATACCTATCAGTGGAAAAACACTTGTGACTTAGCTGTCCCATGTACAATAACTCTTCGAGGGAACATGGTGACCTACAGTGTTCTGTCGTGAAGGGTTTTACACGTGGACAGTAGGAAATGGTGGGGCTGTATCTCAGGTGGGTTTCCGTGCGTTCAGTGTGTAAAGGGGGAAGGAGCCCAGTGAGATCCTAAGCATTCTACTTGCCTGTCACCTGAGGAGAGTGTGTGACAGGGTCGGGTATGGGCGCTTTCCTCAGAGGTCACCATGTGTGATGGGTCATATATGGGCACCTTCCTCAGAGGTCACCATGTGTGATGGGTCATATATGGGCACCTTCCTCAGAGGTCACCGTGTGTGAGGTTATATATGGGCGCTTTCCTCGGAGGTCTGAGTTTAAATTTCTCACCTAGTGCTGAGTGAGAATCTCCTGTTTGGTAAAATATGGCCGCTCTGGGAGCAAACTTCTTCATCGAGCCCTCAGGTGAAGGGTAGTCACTGCGTTTGCAATTTTCTGACTTTTTTCTCTTGGCAGGTCAGCTTTAAAAATCTAGAGTTCTCAAAATTAGGTTGATGGTTTAGGAAGAGTCACAGGCTTTGACATATGGGAATCTTTGCAGTTTTTGTCATTAGTAAAACTTAAGATGATAGCCAGGTTGTGGTGGCGCACACCTTTAATCCCAGCACTTGGAAAGCAGAGGCAGGCAGATCTCTGTGAGTTCGAGGCCAGCCTGGTCTACAAGAGCTAGTTCCAGGACAGCTGTTACACAGAGGAACTCTGTCTCCAAGAACAACAACTAAATAAATGAATGAATGAATAAATAAATAAATAATAAAAGTCTAGATAAAAATTTTAACTCCTATGACGTGTGTGTGTGTGTTTGTGTGTGTGTGTGTGTGTGTGTGTGCGCGCACGCATGCATGCATGCTTTTATATATGGTTGCTAATTTGGAAATAGACAGGGGCCAGGTTCAACCTCCCACTTCAGGAGGTAGTCCCTATAGATGACATTTTGGAATTGTCCATCCTCGCCGCCGTGTGCTGTCTTTGATAGTGCCTGTGCCTCTGATTCAGCCGGTCCTTTCCTTTTGCTCATTGGTCAGACATTTCCAGTGGGCGTGTCTGCGTGCCCAGCCTACTGCTCAGAATCAGATGGCAAGGAGAACGAGATTGTTGCTATTGGTGCTGTCACGAGGGAAAGCGACATCGATCAGATCCCTGTAGTGACCACTGTGTGAAGAGGAAAGTGACTTCACAATCTGCTAATCCAGTATAACACTGGCCTATAGACTTCCTTTCCTTTAATATTGTAAAATAAAAAGTTACAGATTTACGAGAGTAAAGCTGTATCTAATCAAACCTCTGAAAAACTCATTCTGAGTGGAATGAGAAAACAAAACGAAAGCCAACAGTTCCTGCGTTCAGGGTTGTTTAGATGAGCAATGGTCTAGCTACTACTGAAGGCGGCAGGAATGTCCAGCCCACTGCCAGTTAGAGGCACTGCCGTGACTCTCCCATGAGATTACCCCACCACAGCCTGCAGTTTGGGAATAACTGTACTTCAGTATGACTTCAGAGGTCTGGGTAGAGGACAGCACTACTATCAAGAGTCAACGTTTTGATTGAAAACTCATTAATGGAAATGGTGGTCGGTAGATTTCTGAACAATCCACAAGTACTTGGATCTGTATTCTTGGGTCTGACCTGTTGCAAGGAGGAGGCCGCTTGTTCATCCTGGCCGCCCAGAACCAAAATAACCACACAGAAACTGTATTAATTAAATCACTGCTTAGCCCATTAGCTCTAGCTTCTTATTGGCTAACCCTTACATCTTAATGTAACCCGTCTCCGTTAATCTGTGTATCACCATGTGGCAGAGGCTTACCAGCAAAGTTTTGGCATGTCTGACTCTGGCAACGGCTCCATGGTGTCTCTCTCTCTCCACCTTCCTTCTCCCAGCATTCAGTCTAGTTTTCCCCGCCTACCTAAGTTCTGCCCTATCAACAGACCAAGGCAGTTTCTTTATTCACTAGCCAATAAAAGTAACAGACAGAAGGAGCTCCCACACCACTGACCTCCTCTGGGGAGGTCAACACTACGCTGCCGTAGCAGTGTGGTGGTCCCCGGAGTACACACCATGTATTTAACTATTGTAAACATCAACACAGTGCTTGCTTAGTGGGACTGTTTCACGCCTGATGTGAAGAATAGAGCGGAGGAAGAGAGCTGAGACTCGGCAGGCAGGAAATGAGCCGCTGTTTTAATCCTTGTGATCTCCTCTCTCACACTCTGGCAATGAATGAAGGATGAAAACCGCCGCCTCCTCTGTCGTTTGTATGTTGACGTTGACGTCTTCGCCATTCATCAGAACATACGTGAGATGTGTGTCGGACAGAGCCTTGCAACAGGAAACCGTTCAGCTGCCGGGGCGGGCTCTGGTTGAAAGTGTCGCCTCCTCCGGGTCTTCCTGGAATGGATCTATGGAGAGCGAGCGCCTATTTAAAAACCTCCCTCTGGTCGCTGGTGCCGACGTGTTTATTATAATGAATGGCCCCGTGTTCCAGGGCAGTGCTTGGCCTTCCTTGTGCGATAAAGCTGTATTCTCTTGAGTCTTAGTTCAGATGAGCATTTTGCCGGAGAGGCGGCGCAGGCGCTCTATGAATTCTTTGGTGATTGTTTTCAGATGAGTCTTTTACCGCACGATGAATTAAGTTTTTAAAATGAAGATTGCAGGGGTCTTTTCTTGTTCCCTTGGAGTTCCTTAAAATATTTAAATTCATTTATAAGCCTGGTGTTGTGGCAGTAAATGCCTCTATTCCTAGCACTTGACAGGGCGGCTGAGGCAGTGAATTGTGACCTGGCTACATAGGAAGACAGTGTTTGGGCGGTTGGTGGGGGATGCAGAGGAAGGGAAGGAGGGAAGGGAGGAGGTAATTTTAGGGCAATCCATTCATCTTTTCAGCCACACATAACTGAGCACAAGCAAGTGCCTGGTTAGACACACATGTTCTATTCCCGGAGGGACATGTCTTACCTAGTGGACAGTGTGTTTCTACTCATGGCGAGGCCCTGTTTTGTGGACCCGTGATCTTAGGGTAGCCGGGAGTGTAGATTACTACCCTGTCCCAGGAGAAGTCTGCCACAGTCTGTGTCCTGTGTGCAGAACGTAGGGGAAACAGTCACAGAGATCTGCTGTCTAGACACTTGGCTGTGATCTCTACCCCTGTTAATCTGGGACTTGTGAGTCCGAGGATGAAATCCACTGTAATAACTCACATTTGTGTTGAGTGAGCACCATGACCAGCAGGAGATTGGGATGAGGGCAGCTGGGGAGTTAACGTCACTCGGTCACACAGGTCACTGCCAAGGCTGGGAAAGTGGTGGCAGGTGAATCCTAGGGCGTGTGGCTAGTCAGCCTTACTCTGCCTGGTCAGTATCAGGCTGATGACAGTCTCATCGCCAAAGAAAAGGAGAAGAGGGGCTGAAACAGGAACTGAGCCTGTTCTCTGGGGGAAAACGATTGAACGATAGCATTCCATGGTTCTACTATTGCTAAGTCCAGTAGCCAAGCACCCACGCTACAATACAGCAGAAGCCTGGATAAAGGTAGGGTGCCTAAGTAGTAATATATTACTACTGAAACTACACACTACGTGTGCCAGGTCATCCTCCCTCCCTTACCTCATATCTCTGAGTGTGTGTATTCATTGTGCATAAATATATTCCTCCAGGCATGGTGGTACATTCTAATAATCCCCACACTTGAGAGGCAATGGCAAGAATGCCATGATGTCCGGGCCAGCTGGGTCTGTGCAGAGATGGGATGAGAAATGACCAAGAAAGTGGAAGGCACAGTGACAAGCCAACCACCAAAGAATTCTTGCTGAAGGCAGAATAGTCGGATATCACCAGGGCAGGGCAGGGGCACTGGTGAAAGTTGAGAAATTTGGTCCAATATCTAATCTCCTCTCAAGGGGCGGGTTCTCTAAACGAAGCAGGCCAGCTTGAGCTGTACAATAAGACCCTGTCTCAAATATAACAGGAACACTACTGCCATCAATGTCACATACATGTACAAACACACACCAGAGAGTGAGACAGACAGAGACAGCTGGCCTCAAATTTGTGACTCTCCTGCCTCATCCTTCTGAGTGTTGGACTTATAGGAATGTATACCATAAACAACCGTACTCATATTAAGGGGAAAGTCAGAACATACAGTAGACATAGTAAGTTGATTATATTAAGATTTCGTTGGGCAGTGGTGGCGCATGCCTTTAATCCCAGCACTCGGGAGGCAGAGGCGTGGTCAGATCTCTGTGAGTTCAAGGCCAGCTGTCTCTGGGCTACAAGAGCTAGTTCCAGGACAGCCCAGAGCTACAGAGAAACCCTGTCTCAAAAAAACTAAAGAAAGAAAGGAAGGAAGAAGGGAGGAAGGAAGGAAGGAAGGAAGGAAGGGAGGGAGGGAGGGAGGGAGGGAGAGAGAAAGAGAAAGAAAAGAAAGAATTCAAAGTTCATATTTTTTAAATGGTGCAAAGATCAACTTTAAATATAAACCTTTGATCCTGTATTTTGGAATCTTTATTTGCATATCTAGGATTTGAAATTTTGAAGACATGCACTGCAATGCATTTTGATATTAAAAAAAAATCATTGTATATCCAAACACATAAATTTCCCTGGACCATTGATAGCGTGATCCTCGTATGAAATTTCACACCTGTTTTTCTCCTCAGATGGGGGCGGAAGGCATGGAAGGTGGTGCTTCCGGAAGTCTGCACTCTCGGAAGCTCGTCAGCTTCACGTTGTCAGGTAAGTGTCTGGGTGTGGCCTCCAGTCTGAGGACGCTCAGCCTCAGTGGAAGGCGTGGTTGTTTCTTTGTCCAGTGCCATAGATGGCCTGTAAACCATGTTATTTTGAGTTCTGCTCAGACTTCTGGAAAGCCATGTATGTATTTGACCATGATAAGATTAGGTGATGATTATGTTCAGAAAGTGCTCTCTCTCTCTCTTTTATTTTTTAGCATGAAAAAGGACTGTGTGAATATGTGAGGTTGTTGTCAGTGTGTGTAAATGGTTAAATAACTCTGCCAAGGAGCTTTGGGGATTTGAAACCACATGAGCTTACTTCATCTAGAGAAAGAAAAAGTTTGAAGTATAAACGTGAAAGGCATGCCTTTTTCTGTGAGGGTTACACACAAAGCAGATGACTGTTTTCATGAAATTAAAAAAAATATTAATAAGTAAAAAGATAAAGTACCCCTCACCCCCCCCCCCCACCCCCACCCCCCCCCGCTGACTGAGCTGAAACCAGCATTAAAATGATTGGAGCTTACTGCCAAAGGGAAAGTTGTTTTGATGAAACCTCAGCTTACACAAATTGACATTTTGGGAAAAAAAAGAAGTATACATGTGCATGTATGTGTGCACTGGGCTGCAACATGAAAAGACGAAATTTATTTTGTACATGGAGCACTGTCTGGAAAAGGCTTGAAAGCCACTGACCTAGCGAGAATGAATTGGCGACTATAGAGCCAAGAATGCGTTAAGAAAGCCGGTGCTTGGATTGGAGTTTTCAAATAGACAAGGGAACAATTGGATGATAACTTATACAAAGTCTGAAGGTCTACAGTTTATCTGGCTCTGTTTAAAAAAAAAAAATCAGTCGGTCTGAGATTTAACTGAGATTCCGTTTTCTCTGCCGAAAGAGTGTGAATGAGCATCAGCCTCTAAAGGCGACCCTTGGTGTCAGCCACCTTCCACACGCTGTGATAGTCCCATCAGGACCAGGCTGGCCATCGTCTTCTTTAGTTTCATTTTGTGTCGCTTTAGTTTCGTTTTGTGTCGTCCTTTTTGCTTCCTGTGGGGTGGTTAATTTGAAGCTCTCCTTTCCTTCCTTCGGCTTCCTGGCGAATCTCAGACCTTGTAACCTGGTGGCTTATGGTTTAGATCGGGCCAGTGTATCTATTTTTCTTGGGACCTTTGGGATTTTTAAAGTATCGATCTGGGTAATCAGAAGATAATTTAAAGCCCCATTGTCTAGCGTTTGCCCTCAAACCGATTCCTGCTGATGATTGACGGCTCCTGCTTTAAACCTGGGAAGTTATAGGGAGTTATAGACCCTGAAGCCCTTGTGGCAATTGGGAACAATTAGCTACCCCCAGTGATGGTTCGCTATGCTCTGTTGACTTCCTGGTTTAGAGCTATTGATCTATGTGTCTGGCTGATATATCACTTCAAACATGGCGGTCACATATCGATTTTGGCTTCAAAGGGAATGCTGTTAACTCAGTGTAGGAGAATTGCTACCCGGAAAGTAAAATCATAGGGCGTCTTCCTGAAAATAAGAAACAAGTTCTAGGACATCGGTGACTCCATCTTTAACTGCTTTAACGGAAGCTGGCTGCCTGTGGTGTGTTTGTCCTCTTCTAGACAGACGTTTGCCACACGTACCGAGACGTGTAAAAATCACAGGAGGGGAAAAATGGATTCTATGATGTTGATTCTAAAACAATTAACACGGCTGGAGGCTGACCAGTGGGTAACATATTTATCTGAAAGATGAACAGGCTGGAATGGCTGCCTGTAAATGTTCTATGCTTGATTATCGAAGGAGAAGCAAGGAAGAAGCCCAGAGACCTGAACCCTACAGCCTCGGCCAAAACTGTGTCTTGATTCGTGTTTTAAGTCTTACCCAAGTGTTAAAAGAGGAGCGGCCGGGCTGTGACCCTGTACCCGGCCGCCCGCATGACTTAGCTTAATACCCCGAAATAATTACATGGAAACTGTATTCTTTTAAACACTGCCTGGCCCATTAGTTCCAGCCTCTTATTGGCTAGCTCTTGCACCTGGACTAGCCCATTTCTGATAATCTGTGTAGCACCCCAAGGTGTGCTTACCGGGGAGATTCTAGCCTGCGTCCACCTGGAGTGGGAACATCATGGCGACTCCTGACTCAGCTTCTTTCTCCCAGAATCCTGTTCTGTTTACTCCACCCACCTAAGGGTGGGCCTATCGAATGGGCCTGGGCAGTTTCTTTATTAATAAGAAATCATTCCCACATCACCCAAGTAAGGCTGAAACTAGGATATCTAGCGTCGGTGCTCTGTGGGTTCGAGTTCTTCTTTGGTCTGCTGTGTGATGCGGAGTTTGTGAAGAGGGAAACAAGGAAAATAAGGAGAAACAGGAACAGAGAGAAGAGAAGGGGCTGGATCAGCAGATTGCAAGTAATTGGCCGTTTATGACTGTGTTAATGAAGATGCGTTCATCTGTGTAGTGTGTCACTGCGGAGGAGTTGGCATCAAGGTTATCTAGCTCTGACATCTTTTATCACGATGACTGTCATCTGCTGGCAGGAAGCGTCTGTGTTCGGAGGGATGTTTGTGAATGAATTGGCCCCGTCAGACTCTGTGGCAGCTGTTTCTGGCCACATTACTCCTCAGTGACTTCAAGGAAATCCCCTGCTCGGGAGTGAACTCAGTATCTAGAGGCTGTCAATCTGTCTTGAGTCGGAGGCAGGGATACTCAAGAAGGGCAAGAAAATCAATGTGTGAGCTGTGTTTTCTTCTCGAGGCTGCTTTACGCCAACAGAGCAAAACACGCAGTTGGTCGAGTGAAAATCTGCACTTAGTAAAGACCGGCTAGTCTATGAAGTATCGAACGTGGGCTCACTGGGATGATGGCAGCAGCTTCACAGAGGGCCTGAATCAACCCTCCCTTGTCCCTTCCCTCTCCTGCTAATTTCTAGGTCAGCCATCAATCTCCATCTCCTGCAGCGCTGTTAGCGTGGGTCCTTACAGTTGACCGTCTCCCTGTTTGCTGATGTATTATCCATCCCTTCCCCTGCCGGCTGAGACCTTAGACAGCCCTGGTCTGTTTTCATCCCATGTATCTAGGCCATGCGTTCTTGTGTCCCAGCCCATCTCTTCCGAAGAGTGAGCTCTGGGGATACATAAAACCCAAGCCAGGGCAAGGGTGTCCCTGTGCATAACTGCTGTCCGAGCTAAGTGGTCCAGACCTCCAGGTTGATCTGAGCCACATACAAACGCAGGCTTGTTCATAGCTTTCAAGATGGTTTAGCTGCAGAGCTGCATGAATCACGCTGATAGTCTCGGGAAGGTGCTGTGGGCCCCAGCTAAGCCAGCGTTAGGTCTGGACATGTGTGTGCCTGTTCAGCTGACAATCTAAACGTCTCCTCGCTGAGATGGTTTCAGTGACTTTTAGCACCTCATGTCACATAAAACATATTGTAAAAATAAGGTAAGTTGTAAGATATTCCCTGAACATTTAAATTACTTTATAGTAATGGGGAAAACAAGTGAAGAATTGTTTAAAATAATTGCACTTGTATGTTAGAGTTCTTATAGAAGATGCATGACTTTTAGCGTGTATCACAAATGAATGTGGGCTTTAAATTTTGACCTCAAGTTAGACTTGCTTCAGACTTACACATAGATACATACATGCATACATATATAGTATAGGTATTTATGATTTTAGATATGTGGGTCTTTTTATGAAAGAACATATTTTTATAAACTGGTTACTGAGAGTTTCTATACAGAGATTACCTTCCTTTGTGGCTAACCAGTCACACCGCACCCTGAAGAAGATGGTGGGGACCCACAGACATGGGGACTCTAAGGGTTCCAGATGTAGGGGCATGAGGTCACAAAAAGGGGCTGGCTTTATTTTTGCCACCTGGGAGACCCTCCTGCCGGCTTCCTGCCATGACCCTCTCATTATCTGTGTGACACAGAGTGACTAGCCCCTTGCTGGTTAGGGCTTTGGGTTCATTAAGAAGGCCTGAGTCTCGTGCTAACTGGGATGTCTGGCTCCTTCCTCCTCTCTTCTGTGCTTTCCCCTTCCCTACTGCCTGTCCCCTCTCCCCGCTTCTCCCGACCCCCTTTCTTTAAAGATCTCAGGGCAGTTGGGCTCAAGAAAGGGATGTTCTTCAATCCCGACCCTTATCTTAAGATGTCCATTCAGCCAGGGAAGAAGAGCAGTTTCCCTACGTGCGCCCACCACGGGCAGGAGAGAAGGTCCACCATCATCAGCAACACCACCAATCCCATTTGGCACAGAGAGGTAAGACCGGGTAGGACCGGGGGTTGGAGGCGGAGTGTCTTCTGCCTGACGGTACTTGAGAGGCAGGCTCATCTTTTCTCTCTGCACTCTGTACAGCCTTGAGTTGTTGATGGGCTTGGGCAAGGCTGCTGCAGATGTCCGGTTTTGTTGAAGGGGACACACTGCCCATGAGCTACTTCCTTCCTGTTAGGGCCACGTATGCGCTAAGAGCGGCGAAGGGTTCACTCTCTGGTACAATTTCGTGGGATGCTGAAGGCTTAATGATCAAAATAGATACCTTAATATTTTAAAAACTAATGCAAAAAGTTCATGAGGAGCGAAGCATACGACAGTTTCCTCAAGAACGGGAGAGTTACAGTATTATTCCCTGGCAGAGCCCAGCAGGGCTGGGACAAAGGGGAAAAGACTGGCTTCTAGTTTTTTTCTATCTTTTGGACTAGCACCTATTCTGCTCACATTAAAGTTTCTCTCCATGGGCTTCAGCAAATGCTCTTTCTGAGTTCCGATCTTTGCTGGGTGAGCCACTCAGGAAGTCGGCACCCGTGAAGGCAGATTGTTTTGTTAGATTCCCTCACCACTTCCCTGTGCTGCCCAGCCGACACAGGAAACCCCTCCTCCTGAGCCGTCTTGGGTTTGTTTGAGTGACAGGTCGTTGCTTATGCTTTTTGTACTTCTACAACACCGGCTCTCCACGTGGCAAATGACTCTATGACTCTTTAAAGTCACCCCACCTCCTATGTCTTGAAGCCTAGAAAATAGGAAGTATTTTTCAGGGTGAGCTCTAGAAGGCCTGTGGTAGCTACAAAAATCAAAACAAGGGCACTCTTCCTGTCACTCTTCTGACTTTTTACACCGCCCAACACAAAGCCAAGGCTGCCACCCGGATGGCCAAGTGTATCAAGGACGTCTGTTGTCATTCGGATTTTAAACTTGCGTTTTAAGAATCCTTGTGTCACTTCCGGTGGTTCCTAAGCGAGGATAGGAGTTACAGAAGCCGGGAGTGTGGCCTCTGAGTGCCATTCGGGTTCCAAGGCTAGCAGTGTCTGTCTATAAAACGAGAAAAAGGTTCCACGTGTCTTCTCAGCCAACGTGTGGTCTGTTTCTGGTTTCAGAAATACTCCTTCTTTGCACTTCTAACCGATGTCTTAGAAATCGAAATCAAAGACAAATTTGCCAAGAGCCGCCCCATCATCAAGCGTTTCCTGGGGAAGCTGACCATTCCGGTGCAGAGACTGCTGGAGCGTCAAGCCATCGGGTAACGGGCTTTCACTGTGGGGGACCTGGAGATTAGTCTGTGCTGGGGCAGCCAGAGTAGCGCTGGACAGTCCTGGGGTGTGTCTCTTAAAAAAAAAAGTGTCCCTATGTTCAATTACGTGTACGGGACCCAAAATACCCAGTTTTAATGGCACAATCTCTAGTGGTATCAATCCCCTCTCTAAGATTCGCCCAGTTAGCCATCGGTGACAAACCTCATAGTGTTCAGTCCATGTGGGGGCGTGTTGAAATCTCCCTACAACACCCTTCATCGGGCGTCATATCACCGTCATGTTATCCTGCTGAATTCCATCCATGGAGCCCACCTTTGTACCTGAGGCACAGAAACAAACTGATCTGGGGCTTTTGTTTTAGTTTTTATTTTTATTTTTACTTTATTTTTTGTTGTTGTTCCTGGGAGCTGTCCAAAGTAAAGAAATGCAGCACGCCCTCGCCCACTGTGCAGTGTGTATTTTTACGTCACGGGTACTAGCAAATCCAACATTAGAAGTACCCTAGGATAGCGCGGCTAGAGCATTGTGTGTGTCATTTTGCACACACACAACCTTTTAAACACACAGTAGTGGTGGCAGCAGGAGCGCCTAGGGCGAGTCCCTTGGGCAAGCACCGTCCTGGCAGCGGTAGTGAGGAGATGCTGGGTTTTGCACCGTCAGCCCTTGGAATAGCACATGGATTTGCCCATGGAGCCTCGGCGGCTCCAAGAGGCACGTGATGCTATGCCAGCTGTCCCAGAGAGGAGGCATCTGAGGCTGGCGGGCCAGTGGTAGAGCTGAGATTTGGGGGCTCTTTTCTCTGAAACACCTTGAGTGCTGATTGCAATTGTTGCTGTGGAAACCCAGCCCCGTGCGTCCTCTACAGTTTGCTTGGGTTTCCGTTTCCTCTTCTGAGAGCAATTGGCCCTCTAGCACTTCAAACGTGAGGCTCAGAGGTCCTCACGAATTCTGATCTGCTTGGCTTGAAGATGTGAACATTGTGTTTGGACAGCCCACACAAAGTAGAGATAATACAAATTTCTAGAAGCCTGGTTTATCTGATAAAAGCTGAGACACGGCAGTGATTTTTTAAGGAAAATAATTATAGCTTCTAGAAGATACATTTTGAGAGCTTTCAAAATTGTTTGAACACATATCAACAGTGAAAGATGATGACGAGGTTCAACTACAAAGAATCTAATACCTTTCTCATTCATGTAATAATATATATGTATCAACTGTGTGTACTGACAGCAAGAATGATCAAGGGAGAGCTAAATCTCATCAGTCCCCAAACTGCCATGAACTCTCTCGTGCTTGAGTGAGTCTTTTCAAGAGCGGAACACCCACCGGGTCAACAGACCCAGTTCTGTGTCTAGTGGAAGAAACATCCAAACTGCACTCAGGAAGTATCAGGACTGAGGTGTTTCTCCATGCACGGTTATAAGCATTGCTGTCATACTAGAGACGTCCGTATTTCTAACCTGATGGTTGTTTTCTATCCAGTTGCTTGAATATCTATTTGGTGAGCTGTAGCTATCGGAAATAGTTGAAAATGTTCAGGGTACGGCTATTGGGTTAAGCCACACTCCCGATCTGTTTTTAAGGCATCTGTTTTGATGTGGCATTTTTCATGGCATGGCTGACTTCTCCTTGAAACACTTGCTGTGGTCCCACGCTCATCAGTTCCCCCATCAGTGAGAAAATGCCTCGGGCACCTAGGGAAAGTCTTTAGTGTTTATTTTTATAATAATAGTAACGTATAGCATATGCTGCATAGTGATATACCACAGCAGGAGGCAGGCTGAGTCGGAGTAGGACGGGACAAGCCCAGGAGGAGGACCACGTCCCCAGACTGGCACTACGTACAATAGCAAACTCTCCACGGAGAGTCTGCGGCCTCGGGGGCTTTGGTGCAGAACAGGTGAGCTAAGGGGACTTGGCTCAGTTAAACTTCTTCCAAGTAAAGGTTCTTGCTCAGCAGTTGGTAAAGATGTATACATTAAGCGCCTAGTAAATGTCAAGAGCTACGTTGGGTATTAGCAATGAGAGCGTCACCGAAACAGATGGGCACAGTCCTTTATACTCAACTCTTAGGAAGCACTCCCTCTCTCCCCTGTCTGTAGCTTCTGCGAGTCTTCCATCATCAGGGTCATTATTCTTGGCAGAAGAAGGGAGGAGCCATCAGTCTCTTTTAACAAGGAAATGGTGGCCTTATTAGAGGACTGAGTGTCAAAAGAGATGGAAGAAAAGACAGGGAAGTGGAGACAGGGCATAGCATCTGCTGCTCGGTGCACACACGAGTGTGCAAGCACTCCTATGTGTGCGTGTGTTCTCTAAATGCAGGAATACCGGACTGCAGTGGTGGGGGGAGCAGAGAGAGGCGTCCCTGTTGTTAGGCAGATTTTAGCGGTCCAGTGGTTCTGTTACGCATTCTAGTGCAGTTCGGGAAGAAAGTATTGATAGCTGCATTACGTCCCGGTATTCCACAAGAAAGAATGGCAGGGAGAGGAACTCCACCCGAAGCAGCCCCGAATTGCGAGCGTGAAGTGAACTTGTGCTCTCAGGGGCTTCTGCCGCAGGATAATATATGACTCCCCCCGGGTCGGTCCTCGAGGAGCTTCCTAGCTAGAAAGCAGGGCTGACGCTTTCTGCCCAGTGACCAGGGGGTAAAGAACAGCATATTCCTAGAGACCTCAGCAGTGTGTGCCTGTCACTCAGTGAACACTCTGTATAGGGAAGCAAGATGTTAGATAGCATCCATCGAGGACAAGAAACATGACGTCATGGATGAAATGCCTAAGAACTTGACTATGAATTCAGGTGAATTATCAATTGGTAAATGCTTTTTTTTTTTAATTCTTAAGAGATATTCACACCCGGGTGGGGTGGCGCACACCTTTAATTCTAGAGGCAGAGGCAGGTGGATCTCTGTGAGTTCAGGGCCAGTGGAGGACAGAGCGAGTGCCGGACAGTCTCCAGGACTACACAGAGAAACCTTGTCTCGAAAAAAACAAGATTAAGAATGTGTTCATCTATGTAGGTAGGTTGCCGCCGCAATGCTAGCTAGTAGCTCTCTGGTGTCCAGTGCTGCAGACGCATCTCTTTCCAGAATGGCCAGTAGAGGGCAGTGTGAGCGCAGAAATAGTGTGATTGTGATTTCATTAGCCTTTTGGTTGGTCTCTAATTAGAAGTCAATCATCGCTTGGCTCGCAGTTGCTTGCATCTGAATCTGGGAAATAGACATGGGCTTGAAATAGCTGGATAATTCCATCTTTAGGAAAGCCAGCAGCCTAAGGCAAGCCAGAGAATGAGCGGTCCAGTTGTGGTCCCCTCTAGCGCCAGACATGGGATGGATGTGGTCCCCCGCTCATTGCAGAACTGCTTGTTGGAACCTGAGACACAGTGGGAGGCCAGGTTCCCTGAGAAAGAGAGCCAGCAGCCTCATTCCTTATTTTGTTGTTGAGGAAGAGGAGGTGGGCACCCTCTCCTGCTCACCCAGTTGGGGCAGACGGCAGACATCTGGGAGCAACCTGGTTTTGTGTTCTCATATTGCTCTCTCCCCTTTGATATGTCCCATAGCAAGGCTTTCCTGTGTCCCCGGGTCACTCGTGCAAACGAATAACAACACATCAGGTCTACTGTGCTTGAGCCTGTACTTACTTAAAACTCTGAAGGTTCCAGGGGCCGTCTGTGGGGCGTGGGGTGGCCCGTGTGTGTGGGCCGTCTGTGGGGCGTGGGGTGGCCCGTGGGAGGAAGGCAAGGGCACAGCCAGGCTGAACGGGGCCGTTTCTCCTCCTGCAGTGACCAAATGCTCAGCTACAGCCTCGGCCGAAGGCTCCCAGCGGACCACGTGAGTGGCTACCTCCAGTTTAAAGTAGAAGTCACGTCCTCCGTCCACGAAGGTGAGGTGCCTACGCAAACACGTAAGCACGTGCCGCGTTCGCTCGGTTGATAGTTAGCAATGTGAGCGGGGCAGTTTCATGTCCGGTGCCAAAACTGAAATGGCTTCCCAGTGATTGCCTGTTGTCTTTCAGAGTGCTTAGGAAAGTTTCTTTAGCAAAGACGGGCCCCCAGAGAGCTTTGTTTGCGCTCTGAAGCTAGGCTGAAGTTTCTTGCAGGAGAGAGAGAGCATCTACAGCTCCTACCCCAAACTTTCTGCAGGACTAGTGAACCCGAGCAGCCAGCAGATGCTGCCCCTGGGGTCGCGTGGAATGACAGAGCTTAGCAAGCTGGTTAGTGTCAGGACAATAGATTTCTCTGTCTTCTTCCTCCTGCTCAACAACACTGCTCTTCCCACCCAGATGCATCTCCCGAAGCTGTTGGCACCATCCTCGGAGTCAACACCGTTAACGGAGACCTGGGCAGCCCTTCTGATGACGAAGATCTGCCCGGGAGCCATCACGACAGCACCGTTTGCGCTAATGGACCAGTGTCTGAGGACAGTGCCGCCGATGGGACCCCCAAGCATTCTTTCCGGACTAGCTCTACTCTGGAGATGGACACAGAGGACTTAATCTCTACTTCCTCAAGGACCTCGCCTCCCAGAGGCCGGCAGGATTCCCTCAACGATTACTTAGATGCTATTGAACACAACGGCCCCTCCAGGCCAGGGGCCGCTACCTCCTCCGAGCGGCCCATAGGCGCCTCTCCCAAACTGAGGAGTAGTTTCCCCACTGACACAAGACTCAATGCGATGCTCCACATAGACTCGGATGAAGAAGACCACGAGTTCCAGCAAGATCTAGGCTACCCGTCTTCCTTGGAGGAGGAAGGGGGCTTGGTCATGTTCAGTAGAGCATCCAGAAGTGATGCGGGGAGCCTGGCATCTCAGACCAAGCCAGAGGAGGACAACCCCATTGAGAACGAGGATGCCTCTGTTCATGAAGTCGCTTCCCTGGAAGAGAGGCCGGAGAACCTTCCAGAGGTTGCCGATGGCTCCTTGCCCTCAAGTGCAGCCCCCGATGACAACGAAGCCAGCCTAGAGCCCCATCCCGGTGCTGACCAGGGCGGCGCTGAGTTGTCAGGCTCTCAAGAGGCTGATCAGACCCCGAGTGGTGCGGACACGGGAGCCTCTGACACGTCTGGAGGGAGCCGCAGAGCTGCCAGTGAGACCGAGTCCCTGGACCAGGGATCCGAACCTTCCCAGGTGTCCTCGGAGACAGAACCCAGTGACCCTGCCAGGACAGAGAGCGTCAGTGAGGCCAGCACCCGGCCCGAGGGGGAGAGCGACCTGGAAGGTGCTGACAGCTCATGCAACGACAGTGTGACCACACAGCTGTCCTCGGTGGACACACGGTGCTCATCTCTGGAGAGCGCGCGATACCCAGAAACCCCAGCCTTTTCTTCCCAAGAAGAGGAAGAGGGGGCCTGTGCGGCTGAGCCCACCAGCAGCGGCCCAGCAGAGGGGTCGCAGGAGTCCGTCTGCACTCCGGGTTCCTTACCTGCTGTGCAGGTGCCCAATGGAGGAGAAGCGGAAGGGCCAGGGGCTGAGGCTGCCGCTCTGTCTGAGCAGGGGGAGCTGGGGGAGGTCTGGCAGAGGAGGGAGAGTCTGGAGGGAGCTGCTGCTGCTGCTGCTCCTGATGCTGCCGCCACTGAGAGCCAGCCCCAGGAAGATGGGGATGCTGGGGACAGCCAAGGTGGCTGCGAAGGGGCCGCTGCCCAGGAGGAGGGTGCCACCGGAGGTAGGAAAAAGAAGACAGCATGACTCTTGGCTTAAGCATAGCTGTTCAAAAATAAATTCTAAAGTTTCCCTCCCTGTGAAGGATAATGCAGCTTGCACGTGTAGGTGAGTGGACAGGCAGAATCTTCACCTGGGGCTCAGGACTTAGCAAATGGATTAAGAAAGGGAAGAGGTAGCCTGGGCTGGGCAGTGGTGGCGCACGCCTTTTATCCCAGCACACAGGAGGCAGAGGCAGGCGGATCTTTGGGAGTTCTTCGAGGCCAGCCTGGTCTACAAGAGCAAGTACCAGGACAGGCTCCAAAGCTACAGAGAAACCCTGTATCAGAAAAACGAAGAAAAAATAAAGGGAGGGTGGTGGAAGCAGGTTACAAATTATAGATACCTGAAGCCCTCCTGTGTATCAGACCTTCCAGTCCAGATTGGGGAGGCAGACCCAGGCTTCACCGTTCCCATAACCGGGGGAGAAGACACGGTTTTTGTGCCCATAGACCTCCCTCAGTTCCAATTCAGTCTTTTTAAAACCTGGATGTCCTATTGCTGCCATAAGAGGCCGGGCACACAGCAATCTTCGATCTTCAATAAGATACAGAATCGGTCTCTGCCTTAATGCAATGCGTGGGGGTTATCAAAAGTCCCTCTTTCTTAAAGTCCCGGGACAGACGCTGTGTGCTCTGCATCAAAACTTGGTCCAAGAAAGATCAGCTGTGTTGAGTGGTCATGCCAACACATGAAGTGGAGAACAGGGGCAAGCATGTTCAGACATAAAATCTGCCCTGAATCCCAAGAGTGATTTATTTAAGATGCTCTATAGAGGGGCAGTAAGAAAGAGAAGGGACGGTTTTATGTGCCCAAGTAGCAAAGACTCGAATAGAAACCATTCCTTTTCTTTTGGAGTGGGGGTTGGTGCTACGGCCTTGAGGTTACGTGCCAGGGAAGCATTGTGTGAAAGATGTTCACCCCAGTCCTAGAAAATTGTTTTCTTTCTG
Organism: Microtus obscurus; assembly: GCA_963919715.1. Classification (NCBI taxonomy): domain Eukaryota; kingdom Metazoa; phylum Chordata; class Mammalia; order Rodentia; family Cricetidae; genus Microtus; species Microtus obscurus. Next base: position 4,346,883 of record CAWTZC010000381.1, read on the forward strand.
TGTGATTTATTTTTCTGCCTAAGTTATCATGTTCTTCCCCTCCGACTCCTATTTTGCTTTCCGTCAACTTACGGTCACTTTGTGGCCCTGTTAGTACGTGAGCAAGTTAAAGGCGGGGAGGGGCAGTGAAAGAGGCATGCTGGGGACATTTCTCTTGGGTCACCTCTTCTGAGCCCCTACATCCATGCGGAAAGAGATTAAAGAGAGCGTGAGAACAACCTTGGGGTTGATCTTCAGTTGTTTGTTTATTTGCTTTTTATTGAGACAGAGTCTTGCTGTGTGGCCCAGGCTAGCCTAAAACTCGCTATCCTCCTGCCTCAATCGACTGGGTCCCAGGATTACATATATGTAACCGCAACACATCTGTCCTAGATGTGTGTTTCTCGTGTGTGTGTGAGAGAGCGTGCGTGCACACGTGTGCATATAGAGACCTATTTTGAGGCACAAAAGGAAAGCAATCCCTGGGCAACTCGAGTAACTCTTGACCTTTAATCCTAGGTTCACAAGCCAATGGCCACCAGCCATTGCGGTCACTGCCTTCAGTGCGTCAGGATGTCAGCCGGTACCAGAGGGTGGACGAGGCTCTCCCACCAAGTGAGCAACTGTTCGCTAAGGACTTAGCCTACCTGCAGTGCACAAGGGTGACAGGCAGATCCATCCCATGGGTCCTGGAGGAGAAGGTGTCTGGGAGATGACCAAGTGGCTGTGATCTGGGATGCCCTGACCGGTCTCTCCTCCCTGGTGCTATTCTAAATGAGAAGGCAGCCAGGAAAAGCGAATGTCACTATGTAAATGCTGTGATTGGGGGAGCAGATCCTCATATTTCAGCCGTTAGTGGGCTAAGTAATTTTTAAGATTGTTCTACACAGCAGCACAATTTTAGTGAGTGGGCAAAACGGGGCGCTCTCGCGAGAATCTCCCCCTGGAATGTACTGGCTTTTCATCTCTTCCATCGGTTTAAATTATTAAGCACAAGGATCTGAGTTTTTTCCTTCATGATATACAGGGCATGTTATTAATTTCAGAAATTAGCCTGTAGTTTCTTTTGGGGTGGGATGTAATCATAATATGAGGATATAAAGAGAGTTTGATTCTTCTACTTCCAGAAGACACTGAGCCCTTGAGTAGGGAGTTGAGGACTAGGGGTGTGGGAGAAATGGCTCACAGCCTAAGTTGCACTCACCTACTCCTAATCAGCACAAAATGTGAAGTCTGTTTACATTTGTGAGAGCAGCTCACAGCGTGGCTGAGCACGCGGCTCTGTCAGGTGCCCTGTTGGAGAAGCAGCTGGACAGATGCCCTCGCGGTGTGTGGTTTCCTCTCTTTTCCACCCTCCTCGCGGGTCTCTACCCACGTGGGCCTTCCTGCTGGACCTTCCCGTGCTTTCAAAGATGGGGCGGGGTGTGAAGAGAGCCAGCTACTCTCCATCCAAAACCTACATTTTTCACTATTGTGTCTATATATACACATGGATATTTCTGCTAAGCTGGGAGAGGAGGGGGAAGGGCACAGGTGGAGAAGAAAAAAAAGATGAAATCTGGGTGAACAGTAAACACCGATACCATTTTCGATGTGAAACTATCAAAACCGATACTGCGTTTGAAAACAGGTGCTTACAGGGAAAGAGGGCCGAGGGCGAGCAACGTGAAAAGATGCTTTAGATTTAGAAATTCTTTAAGGGTTCTGTATCCTCCATGCCTCGGAGACTTAATAACCAGTAACGACAGCTTTCCAAGTGGACCGGGGAGGCACGCCGGGCTACACAGTGAGGTGTGTGTTATTAGCCACAAATTATAGCGTGCGCGGGAGGGAAAACTTGCGCTGTGCTTAATGAGCCGTCTTCATGGCCCAGCTCCTCCTCCTCATCTCTCTCGGTGTCCTTCCTGCCCTTTAGACTGGGAGGCGCGCATTGACAGCCACGGCAGGATCTTCTACGTGGATCATGTGAACAGAACCACGACGTGGCAGCGGCCCACGGCTCCCCCTGCCCCCCAGGTCCTGCAGAGATCCAACTCCATCCAGCAGATGGAACAGCTGAACCGGCGGTGAGCATGCCCCTAATACTCTCTTGCTGCTCTATCTCGTTGTTGGGCTTTTCCCTTGTGCAGAGGAGAAGACTCGGCTGCTTTCAGCTTTGATGTCCCTGTCACAGAGCTGTGTGTGTGTCATAGACTGCATTGGATTCCTCCTGGGGGAAAGAAAACAAAACATAAACGCACATATGTGCATTGTTGGGGAAGTACAAAGAAAATAACCCTAGTAATTCCTATAATGCATTGGATTTTAGTAAGGCAAACATACACAAGGAGGATTGGAAGCCAAACATCCCTTGCCATGCAGTCTTACGCACCTAACATTTTCAAAGCAGTCAGGCCTTCTCTGTCAAAAGCTAATTGTCATAGGACATCAGCCCGGTTTTTTCCTTCCTTACAGATAGGTTTTCTTTGGTTAAGGGACACAGTTGTTTTAAGTTTTATTCCTTTGTCAGGAAAATGGTCTATAAAGATGGGAGGGCGGAGCTTCAATGTGGTGTCATTTACTTAAGCAAGAGAGCTTCCTGAGGTAAAGGACAGGAGCCTGGGAGCCAGCACTTGAAGTGGAGAGGCCTGGAACCTTGGGGTTCTAGGGCAACTTCCAGCGGCTGGAATGTAACTCCTGGTTCATGTTTCCAGTTATCAGAGCATCCGGAGAACCATGACGAATGAGAGGCCTGAGGAAAACACCAGTGCTATCGACGGGGCAGGGGAGGAAGCTGACTTCCACCAGGCCAGCGCAGGTAAGAGAGGGCCTTCAGCCGCAACCTCGTGGATGGAGAAAAAGAAGAAGGAATTCTAAGAAATGGGCTGTTCTTTCGGAGAATTCTTGTTCTTCTATAGATATAAGAAAACTTGAAAAACAAAATAAAATAAAATATTCAACAGAAGTCTTTCCTGATACTAAACCTTTATGAGTTCTGAAGAAAGGATCGCAAAGCCAAACAGATTGCAAACCGCCGTAGCCTCTGAATGTGTGTCAAGCTGGAACAAGAGTGTGGCCATCTTCAAAAAGCTACGGATGCATTACCACATTGATAACTAGAAATGATAGCCAGTGTATTGTAGGGCCATTAAGAATCGTCTGGTTTAGGCCGGGCGATGGTGGCACACGCCTTTAATCCCAGCACTCGGGAGGCAGAGGCACGCGGATCTCTGTGAGTTCGAGACCAGCCTGGTCTACAGAGCTAGTTCCAGGACAGGCTCCAAAGCCACAGAGAAACCCTGTCTCGAAAAACCAAAAAAAAAAAAAAAAAAAAAAAAAAAAAGAATCGTCTGGTTTACACATGAATTCTTTGGCAAATAAAAATGTTGTTTTTAGGGAGTTGAAGTCCTAGCAACAGATGTAAGCATCATTGTTTAGTCCTGAAAGCCTTTGTGGTCTCTGCTTAGATTTCCGACGGGAGAGCGTCCTGCCCCACTCTACCTCCAGATCCAGGCTCACACTGCTGCTGCAGTCTCCCCCTGTGAAGTTCCTCATCAGCCCAGAGTTCTTCACCGTGCTGCATTCCAACCCTGTGAGTAACTGGGAGGAACACGATGAAAAGGACCACGGGGCTGAAGACAATGACGCCCCTCACTGGTGACCTGTCCCCCCCCCAGCTCGTGACCCCCCCCCCACTCATGACCCCCACTGGTGACCCCCGCTTGTGTCCTCTGCTCGTGACCCCCCCCGCTCGTGTCCTGCCGTTCATGACCCCTGCTCATGACCCCCTCCCACTTGTGACCCCCGCTCCGGTTCTGGGACCCATCAGAGTATCTCCCCAGTGCTTGGTGTGTTTCAAATGCTGCGTTGAGTAATTTACATTTAAAACAACCACTGCCTAGTCTATGTAACAGACATCCAAAATCAAACAAAGGCAAAACCCTTTAGAACGGACTGGCTGATAAATAGTAAGAGTTCATTTCCCACCATCTTGGGGGCTGTGAAGTCCAGGATCCTTCTGGCTGACCTAGAGTCGGGTGATGTCCTGCTGACATGGCTCATGGGTTGCCCCCTCCTGAAAAGTGTGAGAGCTGCCTTTGGTTCTGCTTTAAGGAGGGCGGGGGCACTGATTCTACTCGGGAGGACCCTCGGGTAAACGCTGAGTTACCTCCTGATGTCATCCTATTGGTGATTAGGTTTCCGCAAATGAATTGCGACGGGGGTTGGCACGGGGTGCGGGGAATCACATCCAGTCAAACCCTACCAGGAGAGTCATTCCATCGACTCCGAGGGTTGAGGGAACAGCTTTGCCGAAGTTGTTAATTGGAGAAAGGATGTCTTAATTGTTTATGGAAGCCAGCTGGGTAGAATCCATCCCTCAGGGTTGAGCCGAGAGGAGCCTCAACTAGAGAAGGGACCAGCGGGAGCAGAAGCAACCGAAAGTTGGCAAGATTTGGTGGGTTAGAAGCTGACGATTAGACCCAGAAGTTGGTCCCGAAGAGTGAGGATCTCACATTAATAACTGATAATAACAGGGAAGTTAGAAGGGAAGGGGAAATATTGCATGTGGCAGAACAAATCAAACGTCTTAGGAAATCAGACTTGAGCAAAGGAAAAGACGACGCTGGCATAGTACTAGTACCGGAGGTGTCTGTGGAGCCCTTTCTGAGTACCTGTTTACTGATAGTCACGTGTTTTTTTCCTAACTTCATAAGTATGTGCATCTCCATGGGTTTGCTCATCACTATATCCTGGTTTACAGGTTTGTCTTGGAATGAAAATGGCTTGAGTGGAGAGAGAGCATAGGGAGCAAGGTCTTCGCAGCTTTCATGAGGACTTAGGCTTTTGCACACTTGCCGACTTTCTATTCATTCCCTGGTCTATACTAGGGAATGAATAACATTGCAGGGTTTTTTTTTTTTGACGATTATGCAGAAGGATGCGTGGGAACAGGTGTGTAACAGAGGGTGTGTAACTCCACCGGGAAGGCACAGGGAAGGGGTCACGGATGGGAATGTATTTGCAAAGGGTTCTGCAGGCCAAACGGGAGCTTGTCCTACAGACACAGACATCAAGAGCGGTCTAGCTAGAAGGAGCAGTTCTGTCAAGTAAAATCCCGGCGACTCTGTCGTGGTCATTGCTAGAGATGATCACTGACGCTGGGCCAGCAGTACGGTGGTGTAGCACTGGTATGGAGACAGAATGGGCACAGGGAAGTCAGACTTGAACCCAAGCTTGTGTGTGGCATGAGTCTAGGAGACGACGCTTTTCTACAAAGAGGGGATAGACAAACATTTAGAATTGTCACAAGACACAGAAACTTGCCTGCTGCAGAGAGAAGCACTTTGGGCTTAGAATCAGATAGCACAAGCTTTTATTTGTTTATTTTTATTTTTGTTTATTTGTTTGCTTATTCATTCTGTCTGTTCTTTAAATCCCTGTGATTTCCCTACAACAATCTAGAGTTGGTGGTGGACAAGACAGGCAGAGCGAGATATAGATAAGCAGAATAATGAATAAAAAGGACATTTGATAATGCAGTATAACAGGATTAGACATGGGGGACAACCACGTTTGATTCTGGGAGTCTTGGGTAGCCAACAGGCATCCCCAAGGGAGCCAGGCACGTTCCACTGTTACAGAATGTCAAGGGACATAAAGCGTCTTTACTACAGAGGATCCCACGTTCCAGGTCATCCTTGACTTCCTATCTAGAAGAAGCCAGCCTGGGTTACTGGACACCCTGTGGTATGGGGGAGGGGAACATGTGTGCGTTCAAATGTGCATGTCTGGGTATTTTTTGAAGTAAATTTGTCAGCACAGAGGAATGACAGTATGTGCTTTTCAAATAACAGCAAGAAGGCATTTGTTAGCCGGCCGGCGGTGGCGCATGCTTTAATTCCGGCACTCAGGAGGCAGAGGCAGGTGGATCTCTGAGTTCGAGGCCAGCCTGGTGTACAGAAACGAGTTCCAGGACAGGTTCCAAAGCTACACAGGGATACCCTGCCTTGGGGAAAAAAAAATTAACGAGGTGTTTGTTGACCTCACCCCTATTCATGTCCCAGTGCATTGAGAGAGCTTTGTTTTGATAAGTAAGATAGTAGTAACACAGGAGATCTGGACCCTAGACTCCCACCAGCTAAGAAGTATGTGTGCTGCTCCTGAAGCAACAGCTTAATTTGATGTGTGATGTTATCGTGTCGAGTCCTTTGGCTCACACAACTTTCTCTGTAAAGGAGGAGAGAATCAACATTTTAGGATGGACAAGGGCCACATGCGCCCGGAGGGCTTGAAGGATGCCTTGTTTGCTTGTTACCTGTGGGCCTGTGCTCTGGAGAGGCTGCCAAACAATGAATCAAGCCCTGCTGCTCATTCCCCATTTCCGGCAGTGTGAACGCTATCCCCCACTGAGTTCAGATGCTAGGGACGTCACTCTGGGGCTCCTGAAGTGTCTTTGCTATAAGCTCCCCGTCTCTGTGGTGTCATGAACCGGTTGATGCGCTGTGGTGTAAACCTGTGGTTTTTCCATTTGATCGGCCTTTTCAGATAAACGCAATGTGTTGATTCCTTGCAGATTCTGCTCCGACCGGGCTGCAGTGAGCCCGGGGGATCTGTGTGGTCGTTCAAAGGAACGCAGTAAACGTACGCTCACCGCCTTCCTCGCAGCTGTGGCCTGTAGGCACTGGACGCCGACTGTAGCCGCTTAGCCCTGGCTTTCCTGCAGTCGCTTGGCGTCTAGTGCTAACTCTCTCTCTCTTTCTCTCTCTAACTCTCTCTAACTCTCCCTCTCTCTCTCTTCCTTCCATACTTGGGTGCAATTTTATAATTCCTTTCTCTGAACAGCCCATCTGGAGTTAAAAATACTCTTCCCTAGAGACTTCACATTTTGGTTTTTGGGTTTTGGTTTTTTTTTTTTTTTTTTCAACCCAAACTGGTTTAGAAGATGCGCATGTCCATAAAATTTCAGTTCTGCAGTTTAGGAAATCTTGTTTTCTGACTTAGATTTGGCATGAACCGAAGTAGCTGCCATTTTCCTTATTCAGGTCTTGAGCTACGGGATGAATAGGAACAACCTCTTTGAAGCTAGAGAGACGCTGTCTTTCCTTATTTGGAGATCGGTAGAAAATATTATAAAGTAAACTTTCCTGAATTTTTTAAATCTACTTTTTATTTTCTTAGTTTTTCATTGAATTCCTTTAGCTCATAGGTATTTCAGTAAATCCTTCTTTATGTTATTGTAAATAAGAAGCATTCAAAAGAAGTGTTGGCATTTGAAATTCTCCTTGTTCTCTCTGGTAAAACAATTTGAAGAAATGAATTCATGTTGAAAGGTGAGCATGAAACACAGGCTGCACGGAGCAGCGATTTGCATGATAGTGCATGCTGGAGAGTAAACCTAAGCAAGCATCATCCAGTGGCCAAAACTGAAAACTGGCCTGTTTCCCTGCTTATGATAACTTTTAGGTGGTTTTACTGCCCTCTGCTGGTTAGAAGCAGATTTCTTTCCAAATTGCCTCAACTAACCCAAGATTTAATTCCTAGCGCCCAGTCTTTGTGGTTGAGATGCCTGTGTTTGTCTAACTTATGTTACAGGGAAGTACACTTAATTATATGTAACAGAATTATATTTTCAACATACATGCTAAAAATTACTACCCTGACTTTTTAATAAGCTTTAGGAATGCATTCATTCAATTATCTGAATTCCTTAGGACTTAATAAAGAAAGATACTGTTTTAAAGTTTATAAATAATATCTTAAACATGCTGTTAGAAACAAGGGTTTCTGCTGTTGCACAGTGGGTGGGCTGATAGGTTGCAGGTATTTCTGCTGATGAAAGAAAATTTCCCTCCCTAGTATCCTTTAACTAGGTGAAAACAACTTAAAATTAAACTATTTAAAATCAAATTAATCAATAACAGTATTAACACAGACGATAGCAAGCAGGATTGTTTCCATATACTAGATGGCCTACTTTGGAACCGGTATTTCCTGCTTTTGTTAATCATAGTTTTTATTTAGTGAGTGATATACAACATCACTGATATTTGCCCCAAGAGGAATTGGCTATTAAGTCGGGGATGCTGTTTTCCAAATCCGATTTAAAATACCTATTCTTGATGAAGAGTCTCTGAATAAAATGTGTTATTCATTAGCCCTGTATTTAGTGGTATTTTTGAAACTGACTGAATTAGGTGAGACTAGAAACAGACTTGGAGGAGCTTGGGCCACCACAACGCTAAAGAAGACCTTCAGCATCGAATCTAGGGTTCGATCGTCACTCACAGTTGCTAAGAACTGAGTGTTTCCTATTTTGCCGTCTTCCTTTTAACCCCTTTCGATGTTTTTCACTTCTAAAACCTCAAACACTTAGCCAAGGAAGACACATTTGAGCTCCAGATTTAACAGAATTCTGCCAAGGAAGCTGTTGACTCGGCCACTGAATATTGATTTCAGAAAGATGGGCGACTTGGAAGGGGGAGGCTGGGAAAGGCTCAACAGGGTGCTGACTTCCCATCAAGGGAAACCCAGACATTCGGCCGGTCAGATAGTATTTAAAGGTGCCTCATCTCCCGTTCATGGTCTCCTGCTCACGCCACCTCACTGGAATCCACGACCAGACCTCCAGTGAGCTCATCCTGCCCGGGGCCATGAGGCTGTGGCATGAACTAGGCAACATTCCCTCTTTCCAGGCCTGCTGTCGTTTTGGACAAGAAAGCCGATCCATTTACCTAGCTGGAACCACTCACCGCAATGCGGAAATGACGAGCCAGCCCTCTTTTCTCTTAAAGCAAGGCCTCGCCAATGCCACGCTTCACCGAGACGAGACGCACCCTTCCAGTCTGAACTCACCTGCTGGGTGTCTCTAGACTGGCCTGGCCTTGTCCTTAGCTCCGCTAGGTCTGTTAGATTGTTTCCCCAGCCCTGTGACCTTTGTTATTCCAACCCGATTTTCGGTCACCCTGTCTGTCATGCACCATCCTCCTGCTTTTGACTGCTGAGTTCCATAACCCCAGGCTTTCACGGGGCAGAACTGTGGGTAATTAATGACAGGTTAGGAGACCCTTGGGCTAATAGAAAGTGGGCTGCCGGCCCACGGGCTTCAAAGGCTACGAGTAGAAAAGTTTTACTGCTCCATTTGTCTGTTTTGACCCTAGCTAGATTGGGATAGCCCCCCAGATAGTCTTTTAATTAGATGAGCCCTGTATTCTGTAATGACCTTCTCAAAGCAACTTTGCATCCTCTATTCTCCTGGTTTTAGACCTTAGTATGTTAGTGCTCCTCATGGCTGAGCACACCGAGGCAAGTGAGATTAAGAGTCTCTGTCTCTGTCGCTGTGGCAACAGGATTCTGTGTAAACTGGAGTGTACATATTCTTTTTAAACTTTATGTGTTTGCGTAGACAGAGCACACTATGCATCATACGTGTATACATATATACACAGTACGGCGTTTGTGTTGCATGCTTACATATATGTCTGTTCAAAAATTCTTCCCCGATGAAAAGGGAACAGCTTGGAGAGCTGTTTTCTTCAGCCCCTGACAGTCACGGTGATGTTTTTCAGACTTGGCAAGGCTATGATTCTAAAGGTTGTTTACTGCTTACTAATGGGGAAAAGAATACTTACTCTTAATTTGCTTTGATAGGCGCTTTTTTCCAAGATCAGTCCCACCTGGCACGGTGTCTCACTGAGTCGGGAGGAGGAAGATAAAAGGATATCATTAATTATAAGACCTGGGTAAGATTCCCACGCTGGAGGAGCCGTCCATTCACCGGGAATTGCACCAAGCCCGAGGCTGGCAAGGGTTCCTGACCCTGACTGCCGCGTCCTGCTCTACTGGAGTTGGGCTGCCTCTCTTTAGCAGACAGGAGGGACGGGTTTGCTGCTCTGGATTAGGAAGCGCTGTGTCCTGTCTCCTTGGCTACACCCACTTAGAACAATGGCCAGCGCACCATCTCTTCAGCACAGTCAGCGTGCAAGCGTTTGTCCCCAGAGAGGCTTGTTACACAGAATGACCCGAAAGTTCTTTGCCATCACCGCATGTGTGAGGACACGTGAAGAACACAGAGCCAGTACAGGAAGCAAGCGCCTGCTGATGGCAGTGAAAACCTCAAGTCGGGCTAACCACAGGATAAACGATTCGCTAGCCCAAGTTTCTCTCTGGCAACCTCCAACTTATTTTGTTAGACCCCTCTGTCTTCGTGGAATCATTTTCCCATGTTCTCATGTTCCCTGATCTCCTGCCTGATTTGCAGTCCTGAGGCTCTGGACCACACAAAGCCTCCAGCCATCAAAAACAGTTCGCCTTTAGACTGGCAAGTTGAAATGCCTCACGGTATTTAAGACTCTGGTTTAAGGAACTAAGATCTGAGATTGGTTTATTATAGCTGATCACCTTCCCTCCCTTCGTCTCTTCCTTCCAAGCTTTTCCCTCCCTCCTTCCTTCTATTATATGTATTGATAGGGAAAAAATATTTTAAATGCGAAGCAAAAACTATCTATGAGAGGGCGCTAATAAGAACCCTTTTTTGTTACACACCAGGCACAGGAACTATCAAATGCCAGCGAGTTAAGCTAACTAAGCTGTGTTTTCATTCCAAGTAAAGTTACCAGAATTCTCGTGATCCCAACGCACTCACAAGCTAGGCTGGAATGTTCCCACTTCCCGTGCTTACCACACCAAAGAGAAGAGAGCTCCGTGGGGCTTCACAATGAGCCGTAAAATGTGTGAGCTGGATGTGACTACTCCGGAGGACCCTGGAGAGACTGCTGTGTTACATCTTTTGTACTGATAGCTACGTAGTACTGACACAGACACATGGGAAATGGTCAGTCCGTTGGCACTGTGTCCAGGTTCTCTGAGGCCTTCGAAAGTTACTTTGGGCTAAGACAGAAAGAAATAACAAAGCCCATGAAGGAAAGCCCTAAGACCTCAGACTCCACCAATCCTAGTACCTCTGTGATGCTGAAAAGCAGGGCACTCAGGAGTCCTTTCACTGTATCGGTGAGGAATAGAATTCCAGGGTGGATGATTGATAGCCTGGTCGGTTTCCTGGGTACCAACTTTCCTAGTGACTCAGGAGCATAGATCCCTTTCCGCTGCGAAGCACGAGGATTAGCTCACGCGTTTGCTGAAGAACCCAGGTGTGGGCAGTCTGAGACACAGGCAGGTTTCACAATCTTTGATAATGAGTTTAAATAGTAGTGTTTATAACCAGATAATCTTTTTGGTTCAGGCGTGGCGGTAAAGTGGTATTTTATTAAACTTGAGTTTTAATCAATGCAGCTGTGTGTGTGGACAAGGGGGTGGGTGGGGACCACCAAAACAAGACAAAACAGTGAGGGATGGTCTCCAAGGTGTTCTAACTACACCCCAGCTCCCTAAGCATCTGCCCCCACCCACCCAGGAGGGTGCAGGATTTCAGATGAGTGTCTCTGTCTGCTGTGGTCTTCCATGATTGATGGAAGAGCAACTCACCTTGTTAGTGTGTGTGATTTTGATATCCAAATATATAGTAAGCATTTTCCAAACAGTGCGGCCCTTAACTCTATGCTTCTACACTGTCTGACCCTCTGAGCCAGGGACCTGCTCTAAAGCTGGAGGAAGAGCAGACTCTTGGGGTTCACTGTCGGGTGGTATGTTTATCCCCAACATCATACACTTGCGATTGTGTGTTTTCTTAAGACCAACCCTAGGATCTAATGTTCTATACTTATTCTCAGAAAGCTAAAAAACCAGGTTGGGCAGTGGTGGTGCACACCTCTAATCCCAGCACTAGGGAGGTAAAGGCAGGTGGATCTCTGTGAGTTCAAGGCCAGCCTGGTCTACAGAAGGAATTTGAGGATAGCCAGGGCTATACAAAGAAATCCTGTCTTGAAAAAACCAAATGGGGGTGGGAGGGGGAGGGGTGGAAGTAGGGAGAAAAAACTAGAAACCAGTCATGAAGGGGCTCGCTTTCTACAGTTTCTGTGTGTGCGAGTCAGTTTGCTCCTTTGGCTGTTTCCATATGTGGGTTTGGGGTGACGCAGAAGCCTGTGTTCATGTTTCCCACACCATCAAGGACCCGATATCTGCTGTGCGGTGATTCCCAGGCCCGTGCACACGGACAGCCTAAGCCTAACCGTTGTTTGTCATCATCTTCCCTCTAGAGTGCCTACCGCATGTTTACAAACAACACGTGTCTGAAGCACATGATCACCAAAGTCCGGCGGGACACCCACCACTTCGAACGCTATCAGCATAACCGGGACCTCGTGGGCTTCCTCAACATGTTTGCAAACAAGCAGCTGGAGCTACCGAGGGGCTGGGAGATGAAGCATGACCATCAGGGCAAGGTAACCTGAGCCGCTGGGGGGCTGCGGCTGCTCTTGGGGTTTCCCTCGACTTTTGCGGGGACAAACATCCCATCTCCTCCCTCGTTCAGTGCAAACCTGCCCAGGCAGCTTGTTGCTGCAAGAGGCATGGGTTTGGTGTCCGTGTTTCTTTCCCTGGACCTTCTTCTGTCTGTGCTCTCTTACTGTTTTCCGCCGACTAGAGAAAAGAAGCCCGACAACACTTACTTACCCTCCTGTGTAGTGTGACTTGTGTTGTAAACAGGAGACTAAGACTAAGACATGGTCGTGTGGTTTAGAGAGTACTTAGGAATCAGTGAGCCATTGTGCAAGTCGCTGGCCAAGCCTGAGCCTCAGTTACAGCTCAGAGCCCTGGCCTGACTGCACCTTGAACAACTCCCTAGTTTATGATCAGAAGCACATAAAGACCAGAGTGATGATGTCTTCCTGTGCAGACGGCGAGCCAGAAAGCCCAGTTTTAATCGGGACGTTGGACGTGAGTAACGAGTCCCAATGAGAAAGTTGCTTTTGTTCGAACGTGTTCCCCTAGTGAACATTTTTTTATTGGACGTTTGCTTGACGCCCCCTGTGAACCGTGCACTGTCTGAGGTCTTATTAGATACGTAGAAGCTTCTCACGTCACGCACGGTGAAGCACCTTAAACATGAGATGTTCCGGAGCCAAAGCATCCCCAAGACAGGCTATGGCTAAACTGTGCTGGGGCCCAGATCAGCTGGTTCCACGAACCGTGCTCTTGACTGCGGTATTATAGTTTCTAGATTTTGTATAATGAACCCCGGTTTCTCTTCCTATATGAAGTATGGGTGTATAACACTTACAAAGAGGACTATAATGGCGTGTTATTTAAGGTACGTAACTATGAGAGTCATTTTTTTTTTTTTGCAAAGCCAGGCTTTGAGCAGCACCCCTACCAAGCAGTTAAGCCTTTCACTTCAGAGGCGTGCCCTTTGAAGAAAAGAGACAGGCAAGAGGCAAGTAAAGAAACTGTGTACCCAGAGGTGATGAATACCACATTGTAGGCTGAAGCAGAGGCCAGAGTCTGTGGAAAGATGGGGACGGGTGGTGTTCTGTACAGGTGTTTAGGGAAGTCTTCGTGGTCGATAGGGAAGCATGAAGGACATGGGGTGTGAACTCATGCACGGGGAAGACCGTTCAAGGCAAACAGGGCCGGTAAAGTTTGCGATACAAGCTCCTTTCCCGGAAGTGCCTTCTGCAACCTCAATTTCCACTCCCAGCCATCTTCTCCCAGAGCCCCTTGCAGTCAAAGCCTTTGTTTTAGTGAGAGGAGGAACTCAGACTCGTGGGAACTACTCACTTGATTCCTACAGGGCTGACTGACAAGTTCTCTCGTTCCCGAACGAGGGTTCAGTAGGGTCAGGCATGAGTTTAGAGGCGATCGAGGCAATGATCTGCGATTATGGCCCCGGATCACAGGTCCAGTGGCAGTGAGTCAGAAGCATGACAGTCTGACTAGGAAGACAGAAGCAGGGACACCGGGGAGGACGTGGCATCGCCGCAGCTAAGTCTGCATCAATCGATTGAAACGATGCCCAGCCACTGCTTAGACTGACCTGGACCCCATAATTAGGGCCGAGGGTGAAGGCTCACACCTGTAATCGCATCCCTTGCCAGGCTGAGCAGGATTGGCATGGCTTAGAGGCTAGCCTGGGCTACACAGTCAGCTCAAGACAAGCCTAGGGTATGTAACATGAAGGGCCAGGCCTCCTTGTTTGGGTTTCTGTCCCACCCGGTACCCCACAACTGTTTAGCCCCAAGGAAAATCACACATAGGGCTCCATAAATTACAAGCTGATTGGCCCATTAGCTCTAGCCTCTCACTGGCTAATTCTCACATCTTGATTAACCCATTTTTCTGGTCTATGATAGCCATGTGGCTCAGTATCTTTTTTTCAGTGGGGCAGATCACATCCTGCAGCTTCAGTGGTCTGGGCAGGAGTGGGAGGAGTCAGCTTCCTCCTTCCCAGAATTCTCCTGTTCTCATTATATCATTTCTACTTCCTGTCTGATTTTCCTGCCTGGCCAATTAGCATTTATTTAAAACATGATTGACAGAATACAGACCACCCCTCCCATCTGCTCTCTCACTAGATATAACTTTTTCCATCGGCCCCATCTTTTCCCCCCTTTATTTTTTATTTTATGTGTCTGGTTATTTCTCCTGAAGTTAGCTCTGTACACCGTGTGTGCATGACGTGCCCTTAGAAGCCAGAAGAGGGCCTCAGAGGGTCTCTGGGATTGGCAATGTCACAGAGATGTGAACTTCCATGTGGGCACTGGGAATTGAACCTGGCATGTCACAGAGATGTGAACGTCCATGTGGGCAGTGGGAATTGAACCTGGGTCCTCTGGAAGAGCGGCCATTGCTCTTTACCACGGGGCCTTCTCTCAAGCCTTCCCCCTGAGCTCTTTTGATTAATCATAGCTTGTCTTGGCTGGTTTGCATTCCATACTTGTGATGTGTGCTTCAGGTGATTTTAATTTTGGAAGAGATTTTCTTTTTTGGGCGGATAATTTTTAATCAGATGACTGTCGATTCCACAGGCACACAAATCCAGCTACTCTGGGAGTTGTGAGGTAAAGACTGTTTTTTAAGACACACAGACGAAGGGTGTGGCGTAGAACATTCATTTAAGATTGACGGGGCTGGAGAGGTGTCACAGTGATTAAGAGCCCTTGTTGCTCTCGCAGAGGACCTAGGTTTGGTTCCCAGAACCCACATGGAAATTTACAACGCCCATCACCCCAGTTCCAGGGGAATCCAACACTCTCTTCTTCCCTCCTGATGTGCCAAGCACATACAAGGAACACATACATATATGTGCAGATAGAAATACTCATATATGTAGAGTAAAATAAATGAATCAATTGATAATTTTAAAGATAAATAATCAAAGAGTAAGAATAAATTGCATGACATTTTGCACTTGGCCGGGGGAGCATGTAGAGAAGTTGGACTCCTCGGCTCCTGCTGATAGAAGCAGAAAATGATCCATCAACTTTGGAACCAGCCTGGGAGTTTCTGAATCTCCTAAGCGAGCAGCTGTCGTGTAACCTGCCAATTTTATATATATATACACCCAAGAGAAACACACGTCCCGCATAAAAGCACCCATTTCAGTGTTCAGAGCTGTATTACTTATTAACCAGAAGTTGGAAATAAGTCAGATGTGTATCGTTGATTAAATAAAATGTGGTGGATTGGTCCAGTGGAACATTCCTTGATACTACAAAGGAATGAAATCAACACTGTGCCACAACATATATGAGCGTTGAAAATGCTGGCTAAGGGAAAGAAACCACCCCAAAGGTTACATATTGTGCCATGCCCCGAAGAGGCACTGCAGAGAGGCAGAAGGTAGACTATTGGCTTCCTAGAATGGGTATAAGACTTCATTTTGGAGAAAAATTATGCTAAAATTAGATAGTGGCCACACTTATGCGTCCCTGTGTCTACATAAACAGAGCAAAACAGATACAGTAAGTGAATGAATTGTGTGGTATCTGAGTTCATTGTTAGCAAAGGTAGTTTTAAAATGAATAGATTCAGTTAAAGGGTGAAAATTCTTATTTTAAAGCTCTTAGGTTGTATAGGTTTTGGCTTCCTTGACCTCTAAGGTTAGGTTACATGGTTCTTAACTGTGACTTAATATCAATTATGTAGTGATCTTGTTTTTTTTTTTAAGTACTTTAGTAAAATATAGAGTGTGTGGTTTACACACAACAGAAACTCATTCCTCACAATTCCAGAGGTTGAGATGTTCTGGATCAAGGTGCTGGCAGGACTTGTGTGTTCAGGGAGGGCCTGTATTGTCTTTTTTTTTCTTAATATTTACTTATTTATTATGTATACAATATTCTGTCTACATGTATGCCTGCAGGCCAGAAGAGGGCACCAGACCTCATTTCAGATGGTTGTGAGCCACCATGTGGTTGCTGGGACATGAACTCAGGACCTTTGGAAGAGCAGCCTATGCTCTTAACCCCTGAGCCATCGCTCCAGCCCGGCCTGTATTCTTATAAGTGGCTAAAGTCACAAGGTAGCTCTCCGGGCGCTTCTTTGAACAAGCGTAGATGCCATTCTTGAGGTCCCTCTGCCATTACTGATCCTATTTGTGGGGGGCCCACTCTCGTATGACCTAATCACCTCCCAAGGATGCTCCCTGTTCCAGCACTTGGCTGGAAGTGCAGGTGGGATGCGGGAGAGCACACATAAACTATAATGCTCACGCTTTTCTTCCTGATCTGAATTTCATTTGGAGTGAGCTCTCGTTCCAAACCCCATTATAGTATTCATTTTCTTTGTACTCTATTCTGTTATTTCCTTGATTACTTTTTAATTCCATAACTTTGAAGCTGACAATTAATCCAGGTTAGTTTTTATACACAATAAACTACACAGAAGACTACGTGACTAACTTCTGCATACATGTATTGAAGTCAGGACCCAGGATTTCCCCCAGGACACGAATGTACATGTATTCTCTCCCCACCCCCATTCTGAGCATCAACCCAGGGCCTTGCCCATGTTGGGCAAACTGTGGCTGAGCTCTCTGGTACCCGACTCTGCTTCTAGTTCTCTTTCTCATTTTTTGAGACAAGGTCTCCAAAGGTTGATCAAGCTGACCTTGAACTCTCCCTTAGTCCAGTTAGGCCTTGACTTTGGGAATCTTCCTTCTTTAGCCTCCCAGGATCTGGATCTCGAAGAGTGTGCTGTGTTCCCCAGCGCAAAGATCTCATTTTGAAGGAACCACAAAGAAAGAAAAAGAACTATTATTAAAACATTTTTCTTGCCTCTTATAAGAACAGTCTTTAAACTTTGGCACACTCAGGAGTATTAAAATCAAGGGCAATTTGAGATCTGAGTAGCAGTGCTGATAAAAGTTTTATTATTTATATGAGAAAAGGTCATCAGATACTATTAAGATGTGACTTATTTCAAATATCTCTAGTTCTTGGCTGAGTTTAGTAACTAGTAAGAGCTCACAGCAGTTAAACAGTTAGGAGATGAAAATGCAATTTCGTAGGGAGAACACTGGCTTTAAATACCTTCACTTTTTTTTTTCTCTCTGTGTTTTATTTTGCTCTGTTTTGGGTTTGCAATGGTTAATTAAATGGATTTAAAAAAAATATGTTGAATTGGGAAGCTTCTTGGCTGTGCAGCTTCTTTGGCATGACCTCTGTGAGCCTCGGTTCTCTTTCCTGTGAGCGTTTGTACCCACGCTGTCCTGCCCCCAGAGCTGTGGTAACACCAAACCCTACTAATGGGGAGATGGTAAGGCTCACACTCACTCAACAGTTGAATTATCAGCCACTGTTTTTAAGGACCCCTTGCCTAATTTTTAAGTGGTAAACGATACCAAGTCAAAAAACCCACAGGGAGATAAAGATCAGATGTATTAGATTCAGTTGCGAAAACATCACAGTGACACCCATTATCTTATCTAACTAATGTAAACTGATCATCTCTGTTGTCTGAATAAACACAAATTAGTAGATTAGTCTAGAACACAAACGGCAAAATGAGAGTCGTTGTCTTTCTGGGCTGCGTCAATTTGGGTGAAGGAATAATAGAACAAGCTTGGGCTTCGTGGGTGTTTCTGAGTAAAATGCTCAGATTTTAGACTCTGGAAGGAATTGCCCGAATCAGGAATGGATTTTCCCTTTCTTTCTTCTTAAGTTATCCTCATGACTTGCATTGGGACTTTAAAAACATATTATTTTTCAGAGTCCCCAGCAATCCCTCTGTTTTCCTGGAAAATGTGTTGATTTGGATAACCCCATTTTTAGTCTTCCATGGTCATGTGGTCATAAATAAGAGAAAGGAAAATGTTAGCAGCGACCGCCCGTCTGGAGTGGGGGGGGGGGCTCTGTGTTTTGCTGTGTTTACATGCCTGGTCCCTTCATAGATATTCCCGGTTTGGCAAAATATTAACTGGAAACAATCCCAAGCTTCTTTAGCTTAGATTGGTTGAGGCTGCGGTTGGTATTTCTTCATAAGTACGGATGGCCTTTCCTTTGCTTAAAATAATAGAAGTTTAAAAAAAAAAAAGACAAGAAAAAGAGAATTGTGTAAAGAAAGAGATGTATTTTGTTTGGCCTTGCTAAAATACCGCTTGGCTCCAGCCGGCCCATATTTCTTGACTCTGACTGTGCCCCGAAGCCATGAAAGGGGAGGATGGTTTTCAATGAGACGTGAGCCTGTGTGTGTGTGTGCGTGTGTGCGTGTGTGTGTGTGTGCGTGTGTGTGTGTGTGCATGTGTGTGTGCGTGTGTGTGTGCGTGTGTGCAGTGTGTGTGTGTGCGTGTGCGTGTGTGTGTGCGTGTGCGTATGTGTGCGTGTGTGTGCGTGTATGTGTGCGTGTGTGCGCGCGCGTGTGTGTGCGTGTGTGTGTGTGTGTGTGTGTGTGCGCGCGCGTCCAGCTCTAGGAAGCTTGAATGAATTTCCTTTATGAAACTTGACAATAGGGAAGGGTGCTGTTTGGAAAATGCCCTGAGAGCTGCTAATTTGAACAGGACTAACGCCTTCCGATGACTGTTTTCTTAAATCAAGTTTCAGACAGTTGCCTGCTAGATAGACACCCATCAGTAATTGCAGGCTGTTCAGGAGCTGTGGCGTGAAAGTGACCCAATTTTTTTTTTTTTTAAAAGGACCAGGTCAGCTTCATTGCTCACTTGAACTAGTTAGTGTTCCCTGTGGAAAGTGATCTACTTTTCTGATATAATTGGTGTGTGTCACCAGCGGAACTAACTAGCCAGCCTGCAAATTGCACGGTGATTTTTCGTGCTTCATCTGGGGTTTCTTGCTCCTGGTGGTGCTAGCGATGAAACCCAGGCTCAGTTTACTTTAAAGTAGCCTGCATTTTCACACCTTGGCCGTGACCTGAGTCACCCTCTTTTACATATATATAACACAGCAAAATCTTAGGAGACCCATCTAAGGTCACACAAAGGGCCCTGCGCCCAAACGCAGAGCAATTGCTCCTGGGTGCTGTATCCTGTTAGTGCCCTAGATCTGTGATGCTCATGGAGATTTTCAAGACCTTTCCTCTCGAGTGCTTGCGACTGGAAAAACTTATGTAAACAGTGCGCACATTCCATTGTCTCTGGAACGGGACCCCTCCTGACTTGACGAACACACAGCCCTCCCCGCCCACGGCCAGGCCTCCGACCTCTTAGTGGTGAGGGTTGCCGCGCAGGTCACGTGGACGATGCGGCTGCTGAGCCTCTTCAGATTGCATCAGTAGAGAAGAAGCCACGTGCCGCACATGAGTGGCTGTGGTTCTCAACCCTGGTCAAGGCATCCTTCAGTGCTTTTCCAAAGCCAAGTTTGGGACGAGGTGTGGGAGAAGCGAGAGGAGCACCGTGGGGATCTTGAGAGCGCGCCATAGACGGGGAAGAGCCATAAGGACAGCGCGCGAGGAGTGTGCTCTTTAGCCTGTGGCGCCGTAGCCTAATTTGTAGAAACGATCGCTGCTTCCTGACATTTTAAATAATGTCCCAGCTTTGTAAGTTCCCAAGTGTTTCCCTGAAATCCACAGCTGTGACACAACTGGATTAATAGTGACCGATGACCAGATGTCATTATCAAATAGTGAAAACCCTTCGCTGAGATGCTGGCTCCAGTCTGAAGTTTAACCAGGGCACGGTTGCTTTGCCGTGGAGATTGTGGTGTGACCGGCTGGGGTTGGCTTGTCTGGACTGTGATAGAACACCCACCCAGGGTTTACTTGGGAGAGTGTATCCATTCGTATGAGGAAGTTCAGAGGTGAGCCATCTGGATTGATCGGGAGGTTCCTGAAGTTACAAGACCGCCCCGTCCCACTCCTCCAGTTCCCTTCTTTTGTTTACCCGTTTCCGTTGCTTTAGTATGCTGGCTGTTGAAAGTTCCTGCACCCCAGAAGCCTCTCCACCCACACAACAATCCAACTCAGACCAAATCAAAACAAATTAGAAAAAGTCCGAGTTTAATGGATTAAAAAACGCTTCCCAATGATTTTCCAGACCCCTCACCCCCCACCCCAGAGAGGAGCGGGAAAAGAGAGATGGGAAAAACCACGTGTCTATTTTCTGGGGGGCAGTTTAAATACTCTGTGGGAGTGGCCTTGTGCATCTCTGGGGGAGGGGTCAGGGCATTCTGAGCTGCAGCAGGGTTTGAAGAGAGATGGGGAGGGGTCCTGGGGTGGAGCTACCACCGAAACATTCCACACTCTTTAGGTGTACAGATGCCAGGGGTTGGGGGTGGAGCTTCCACCAGGACATTCTAGACTCTTTGGGTATATGGATGCTAAGGGCTGGGGTGGACCTTCCACCAGAACAGCTGTTAACTTCCTTACTTTAGGGGACAGGATGGAGAATGAGCAGAAGGACCCACCTGTGTCCCTAATAAGGAGACTGGCTAGCTACAAGTGGAATATTCCACTTAGTCATGGCCCCTCGCCTGCGAGGGGTCAGGGAGAATTCCTTTTCCTGATTCTCCATGGTCCTTGCGGTTTGTTTTTCCACCCTCGTGTGTGGACTGTAGCAAGAAACTCTGGAATGTTTAGGGAAAAGGATCAGAATTGAAAACTATTTTTCCTGATAATAGCAGTCACTCATATTTGAAAGGTCATAGAAATGGTGTTTAAAAATGGGTATGAATCTTCTCTTTAGCTTTGCTTGAACATAGATGTAATGTCATAATTTAACAGGGAAAAAAATAATAATAAACGGAACCTTAAACTTAGAGGCAGTTTGCCCAGAATTACATTCGGAGTGAGTGGCAGGGTGGAAGCTCAGAAATGGACGTGTCCTTTTCTGGGTCCCAAGCATGCGGTGATTACTTTGTCACCTACTCTGAATGTTTTCATCTGAGCGTTTGTTCATATCTATAACTTGGGTTTCAAAACTTTCTCTTCCAAGATCTTCTGAGTAAATTGGGAGCATGGGGACCTTGGAGGAGGGCTGAGGGGGCAAGGGGAAAGGCAGGGAGGGGAGCAGAAAAAAATGGAGAGCTCAATAAAAATCAACAAAAAAAAGAAAAAGTCAAAAAACAAATAAAAATAAAAACCTTAACCCTGCTTTTTAAAAAAAAAAAAAAACAAAAAAACTTTGCCTTCTATTTAGTTCTCAACTTAATCTTTAGTTTCTCAGACCTTATGTTTTATATACCCCTTTCATTTCTTTTTAATTCTTCTACATCTTTAGCTATTGTGCTTTTCATAGATAGTTAGGCGGGAGCTGCCCCTTCACGAGGGCTGGGAGGCTGTTAGGAGCACTTAGCTATTTCTTGGGCGCCTTCCTTTTCCCAGGTCAGCCCTGAAAGCGATCAAGGATGGCAGAGTGAGTAAGAATAGTCTTCTTCCCTCGGGACATTTACATAATTCCTTAGAGAATGGGTTTGAAACAAGCCTGTTAACGTCAAATTAGGTTCTGACACTGTATGCAAATCCGCACTGACCTACCTGCAGACGCCCGCTTGTGTCTTGTAATTACCGGTGGTGCATCATGGTGCCTGTGGTTGCCACCCGTCCTTGAAAGCATTCCTAAGGTGCTACATAATTAGGCCATACTATTTTAGCGCTTTTTATATTTTCTCTTAAGTAACATGGTTTATATTATTATGTTTGTAGTAAAATTTATACAAAAAGAGACTTGATAATATCTGCTGGGGTTTTTTTTGGGGGGGGTTGGTTTTTCGAGACAGTATTTCTCTGTGTAGCTTTGGAGCCTCTCCTGGAACTCTCTGTGTAGACCAGGTTGGCCTCGAACTCACAGAGATCCGCCTGCCTCTGCCTCCCAAGTCCTGGGATTAAAAGTGACGCTACGGCACCGCCCCGGCAACAATATCTGCTTTTTAAAGGCAGGAGTTAAATAAACATGCTGGTTTGTAGAAATGATTGCTACATCGTGACATTTTGAATAATGTCGGGAAAAATGAACAGGTGTGTTAGAAACCTAACTAAAGCGAAGGCTGGCGTGAAATTTGAGGCCAGAACCTGTCCGTAAGAGGCTATGAAGGTCTGTCACCCATACATGTTTCACAGTGCTGAGAACAAGGATGCTCCAGTCTCTCTTAGCTCGGGGAAGACGCACTCAGTGTGTGTACTTAGAAATCCCATAGTGTGATGAGAGGCCTGGAACATTCTTGTTCTGTCATTCTTCTGCTTTGTTTATTTAAGAGGGTAAAAAAGAAAAAAATCAAATACTTTGCTTTTTAGGATCTGTGAAAACTGTCCCAAGTTTTGGGGGGCACCTTAGAGACATTGAGTGGCCGTTAGAAGCTTTGTTTTAGAGTCGTGATGTCATCTAAGTGCTCAGGAGGAAGAGTCTTCTAAAAGGTTTGAGGAATAAAGGCCTCAGGAAGATGGGAACCACTGAGGAACTAGTGGTGTGGTTCTTACGCAGAATGAGCTCCTGGAATAGTGGAGTGTGCTCAGAGGCCAGGAGGGGACAGAGAGAGGACTGGCCACGGGAAAACAGGCGGAATCTAGTAGCTGATTGCTTTGGAAAGGGAAGAAGAGAGTCATTGGTGGTGAAGTTTCGGATGATTAGACTTTTGTAGTAACCAGGTGTGGGAGGGGCCCAAGAGCACCAATTGGAAGAGTTCAGATGTTCTTCCCACTCATTGTTATGGCCACTGCTTTGTTTTGAAGCAGGATCTCCCTGTGTATCCCAGGGTGGCCTCCACCTAAGGATGCTTTTGTTCCCACAGTCAGTGCTGGGATGACAGGCCTGTGCCACCACACCCAGCTCCAGATATCCACCCCATGGCCTCCTTCTAAGGTCACTTTGATGACCTAGAGCATTTTCTAAAACTTCATGTCATGTTCCTCCCTGCTGTCTTCACTCTGGATGCAGGGTAGATAAGTCTTTCCCTAGTCCACCCTGTCTTGATGGAGATCAAGACATTCTTCCAAGGGTTGGAAATTGTGCGAAAACGAGACTCAGATGACCACGCGAGAGTGGGTAGTCTCCCGACTGCGCCGTGCCCTAGGTCTGCTGAGACCTGCGCGCGATTCATGTTGGCCGCTCCGCTGACGCAATGGGTTGTATCCTAGGCGTTTTTTGTCGACCACAACTCCCGGACCACCACGTTCATCGACCCTCGGCTCCCACTTCAGAGCAGCAGACCCACGAGCGCGCTGGTTCATCGGCAACACCTGACCAGGCAACGCAGCCACAGTGCTGGCGAGGTAAGTCGAGGCCCCGAGGGACTGGCCAGTCAATTGACGATGACATGCCGATATGGTACTGTGTGAAATTGTGTTGCCTTTTCTGTCGTTTGCTTGTTTCGTTTTCTGCTTTTCTTTTAGTTTTTAGTTTAGTTTGGTTTTATTTAAGTGTATCATTTAGAGGCTTCGAAAGTTCCGGAATGTTGACAAGGTTTCTCTGAAAATACCTCTAAGCTAAATTGCAAATTTAGTAGTTTGGGTATATGATGAACGACTGTTCGTGTTTAACCCAGACGGAATTGGTACTGATTAGTGCACACAGAAGACAACAATCCCTTTGCACACCCAAGGACAGTCTCATAAGAAAACAATGAATGAACTTTAGCGGGGCTAAAACTGTCTTTTCTGCAGGGAAGAATTCCCGAAGTGAGGTTTACTGGATGCCATTAAAATATCCGGATATCCAAGGGTGAATCCATAGGGCCGTGGAATCCTTGGCTGGTATTGTCTAAAATTCAGATGTATTTGACAGAGGTGGTTCATGTGCTGACCGCACAGAGAAAACGGCCTGAACTAAGAACGACTGGACAGCCCACTGAGCTCTGCTTTGCCAGTTTGCAGTGGTCTGTGGTAACCACATGAGGGCTCTCCAGCACCCTAGCCCCAAACACGTAAAAATCCCCTGTTTCATTTTTCTTTCAACGTCTTGAAAGCATGAAAGAACTGTTTGAGGGCGAAGTGTCTCCTCCTTAATGGAGCTTACGGCTTGAGTGTGCACTGTGGCTTCTTGCTGTGCGCCCTTTGGAGGGAGACCCTTAGACAAATGGAATTAAGATTTCTTTTCCTGCCTGCCGTTCCTAAACGCGTATCCGATTTCCAATATGATACCGTAGGCCAAATGTTCTGAGGGCTTTCTTGTAATAAAAAATTATGAATGCAATAAGTAACTGGGTTCAGTTCATCAAGATTCCACTCGTGGAATTTCCCCCCATGCTGTTCATGCTGATTTAATGCGTCACGTGTGCCCTGTTTATAGAAGAACATACACGAGAAGCTCATATAAAAATGATGTATAGGTCTAACGCAGGGTGAGCTATGCATGAAAATATTTATGCTTTATGAGTAGCCCATAAATCTTTATCATGCTTTTCTGTAAACCATGAGTGGTGAACTTGAGGACACGAACAGCGTTTATCTCACCAAATACAACCGAACTCTTACCCTTGGACCTTGCCTAGATGTATACATGATTAGGACCCTGCCTAGCTTTAGCACGTGGACAGTCCGCTTTAACCATTTGCTTGACGGTGGCTTCACAAGCTGAAGGTGCCCGTTCTGTCTAGTCAGGGCGATGTTTTTGAAAAAATATTCAAGAGATTAATAGCGGTACTCCCCCCACCCCACCCCACCCCACCCCCCGTTTCTTTTAGCACCCCTGCTTCAGAACTTTGAATGACTTTCAAAGTCTAGAAGTAGCCAGTCCACGGGACAGAGCCCATCAAGGGTATATTAGCAACTAAATGAAAATCTCCCTTCTCCTGCTGGGAACTGAACAGTGAAACAGAGTAACCCAGCAGGCAGCCACCTTATCATCCAACCTTTCTCAGAGGCTGTTCTTTATGCACACCCTGGAAGCGGGGCAGCTCGAGGCATCGCCTGTATTTCCTGGAGGAGTTGACCGCTGTCTTGTGGCCTGGTTTTAAGAAGTGAAGTCTTAGCGACCTTTGGCTGTTCTAGGAAATGTTGACACGCATGGCAGCACACTGGCAGGAGGGAAATTACATAGGCTGGTGTCTTGAAAAGCTAAGTGCTCCTCCGTCTGAAGATGTGTAGATAGATGATAACCGAATCTTCTCAGAGTGGCTGGATGCATTCCTCAAAGCCAGTAACTCAGAAGGAGCAGGCTGAGAAAACTTGCGGTTACGTCGTGGGTCCACACTGTGGCCATGCGAGCCTCATTCAGCAGGGTCTGCCGCTGCTATTGCAGCTGTGGACTAACACCTGCAGCCGTGCAGACACATCGCGGTTGACGGTGTAATGAATGCAAATAATTAGGGCCTGTTTTCCACATTCTTAGTACGAAGAGCAAGTTTAAAGTGATATTTGAAATGATTGAAAATAAGAAGGAAAAAGTCCTTGATAAACTTTTCTTTTCTTGTTTGTTTGTTTTTGTTTTTTGTTGTTGTTGTTGTTTTTCGTTTTTTCAAGACAGGGTTTCTCTGTAGCTTTTGAGCCTGTCCTGGAACTAGCTCTTGTAGACCAGGCTGGCCTCGAACTCACAGCTATCCACCTGCCTCTGCCTCCCGAGTGCTGGGATTAAAGACGTGCGCCACCACTGCCCGGCCTTGATAAACCTTTAAGGGGCCCACAAGGATGCCAGGGCAGGGGGTGTAACACTCTTGCTGCACAGCCTAGTGGCCTGACTTTGATCCTGGGAACCAATGAGAGAGTGGAAAGCGAGAACTCACTCCACAGACTTTCCCTCTGACCTCCACATGGACACCATGGCACCCCGAACACCAACCACCATAACCAACCTCATTACATTGTTTTTAATAGCTGAGGAAGAAAGCTGCGTTTTAATAACTCCTTTAAGTAATAATGTGGACTTTTTAAAATTGTTTCCAGCTTTATGGGGGCGCAGGAAGTAAATAACAAATGGCTGATAATGACAGCTGATTTTGAAATATCCCCGAGCCCCATGGGAGCTCAGAGGAGGAGATTATGTTTAACCTCACCTTGAAGAGAAGGGAAGGTTTCGTGGAGGAAGAGGGGGCTGTTTGAACTTTACTTGAAGGATGGGGGCGGGGCAGGGGAGGTGGAAAGCCTCTTTCTGATGGGAGGGGCTGTAGAGATGGCCTCAACAAGTACCCAGCTGATATAATATGATAAAATGGCCATGAGGATTTCAGCGTGAGGGGGTAGGAGCACCGTCTAAAAAGTGTCAGAGTACCAGTCCAGTGTCACCTCCTGCCTTCTCCTTAAAAGCCTTTTGGAATATGCGAGAAGATGCTAGAACAGGAGCTAAAGCAAGGTTAGACTTTCCTGGCACGAGCACAGATGAGTGGATTGGTTATCTATCTGTAGGGGTTCCTAAGCCTATAAGAGACGCAATGAATAATCAAGGGATTATAAAAAAAAAAGGAAACCGTATTTAGATCATGCACACCTGCTCCTGTTAGCCGTCTGGTGTGGGAGGCTCAAACCAGAAAGAGCTGTTACACTGGCTCCTCTAATGAGCATATAAAATTGCTTCTGTGGAGATAATGTCCTAATGCACAGCCCCGCAGGAAGATTGCCACCGCTCAGCTCCTCCTCTGCGGAGGCAGGGAATTCCCTCAGCTAAAAGAAGGAATATTCAGGCGCAGCCCGATACATGCATCTTGTATCACCCAGCTCTTCCCCTTGACCGTATTGCAGCAGGTTGGGGTTCTGGCTGTGCAGACAATCCTGCTCAGCAATTCTTCAATTTGCTTCTGCGGCCTTGGTAAAGGCAAGCAGATTGAACTCCCGAGCCATGCATGTTCACTGGCCCAGCTCCTGGAACAGACCTTTCAAGGACCTGGCCTCAGCGCCTTAGCTGGCACCTGTCCTGATCAATTGCTTATTGGCCCCCAAGTGTTTTGAACAACTCGGTTTGAGATGTCAATGCAAAGCCCCGGAGCTTTTGGTGCAGACATAAATGTTGCTTGTCTTCGCAGGTAGGCGAAGACTCTCGGCACGCGGGACCACCCGTTCTTCCCAGACCATCCAGCACATTCAATACCGTCAGCAGGCCGCAGTACCAGGACATGGTTCCAGTGGGTACGTCAGCTCTTTCTGCACATCTTTATCTGCATTATCCTGCTACTGTATAAAGTGCATACTATGCCCACGGGTGCCCCCTGCCAGCCTCCCACTCCTCCCTCCATTGTCCTTAAGCCACTATAACTATACCCTAGTCCCTTGATTCTCAGAGAGCTTCCGCCTTAGAAAACCCGTAGTCCTGCTTAGCTAGTATTGGGTTGCTGAAGGTAAAAAACACTAATGAAATAATATGCAATCACTGTAAATTAAGCTTTCGAACAAACGTATAATTAGAATATATCGCATCCTAGGATGGAAGTTAAGGGGTGTGTGAATCCGTGGTAGCCTCATTCACCAACCAAGCAAGGCTTCCACGTTCTTTAAGGGTTTTTATACAAACAGAAAAGCAACAAAGCCTCCAGAATAGTAAACTGAAATCAACGGATGTGGGCTTCCAGGTCTGAAAACCATTTTTGAACTGTTATTAAAACAGTGAAGCTAAAGTAGAGTCATGGTCTCCAGCCTGGAGCCCCCGAGGTGTGCAGAGCGGACAAAGTGCAGAGAGGTGGCTAAACTCCCTCCCCACCTTAAAGCAAAGCAGCTTTCTCTTTGTCTGTTTTTACATCAAAACACAAGCATACTTAACCTGGCAGGGGAGATGGTTGTACTCCAGATGAGCTGACCCTGGGATTTCCCCAAGTGTGGGAAACCTGACCACATAGCCTGTCGTGGGGGGTAGGGGCTTGTTTCTCTACCCTAGAAACAAACAAACAAAAACACTTCTGCCACAAAATACGGTGTACTACCCATAGCTTAAAGATAACCACCAGATAAGATATCTAGGGTTGATGTCTGTCCACACTTATAGTACCATTATTGATATATAATTATTAATAACTACTCCATGCGTAACTTTCAAAAGCTTTAAAGTTATTGCATAAGAAGCATCTCGTCTCTGATCTTGGATGGAAAATAAAACGATTCCATTGTAAAAATGTCCTCAGTTCATATATCATGAAATGTTAACTTAGGGATTCTTGGTGTTGACATTAGAATTCAGTCTTAACAGATAAGATTTAAAAACTTTTAAAACATTTAGCTAAAATATGTATGTGTAGTAGACAGTGTGGCATTTTAGACACAGCTGCCTGTAGAATTACCGGGCTCCCTGTTGTTTGTGAATTCAGACCCTCTCACCTTGGTTCTCTGAATTATATTTATTACCGATTCCTGATTATTCATAATGTAACTAAACAGAAGAATCTTAAGTATGCAGATTCATTTTCCTGACAGAAGAGGTAATAATGGACCACCTAATAAATTTTTTTTAACAATTTTGACATTTCTGTAGCCATGGTAAGTAGGTTTGTAGATTGTTTAAAAATATATGTTTGCCAGTAGTTGGTGATGGTGTTGCAGTTGTTTGGTGTGGAGTTGTTCGTGTTTGGCATTTACTTCCATGTAGAGTTAGAGAATGGCTTGTCATTAGCACTGTGGCCATAGCTGTCACTGTTACTGGTGACTATTGTTTTGGGGGGTGAGCGGGTCTCTGGATCTACCTCTCTGGCTAGCTACTATTCAACCAGAAGACAATTTCCCGCTTCTTATGGTTGTCATTTCTGTGAGGTTGTCTGCTGTTGGCGTTTCATTGGTGGTGGTAGTTTTGGTTTGGTTTGACTGTTGAGGCAATGGTACAATGTAGCCCAGGTTGGCCTTACACCAATTCTCCCGCTTCAGTCTCCCAAGTGCTGGGATTATAGGTCTGTACCGCCACGCCTGGCTTTCAGGTTGATTTTGGTAAACTTAAAATTATGACCATCTAGAATCTTGTTAGCGAACTAATCTTGTCATTTGAAAGTATTTTTGGCTCATGAGATGTATTGAAAAAGAATAGCAAGGATAGCAAGTGTAAGCCCAAGAATCGTGTAACAGCTTAGACAAAGATGGAAAGTAAGCCCCAGTGGCAGAATAGCTCCAAACTGAGGACTTGGGGGGAATGGATGTTAGCAATAAAACGTAGTTTTTAAAGTCTGAATTTATATGAATTTATATCATCATAGAAGTAGTAGTAGATTTTTTTTTTAAGAATCATTGTTTCTTTTTACTTTTTTCTTCCAGCCTACAATGACAAAATCGTTGCGTTTTTGCGTCAACCCAACATCTTTGAAATTCTCCAAGAGCGTCAACCCGATCTTACCAGAAACCACTCACTCAGGTAACCAGGGTATCGGGATTTGTTTCAAGGGGCATCAACACCCATATCAGATCTTAGTGGCACTGCCAGTCATCTGGGGAGGGGTAGCTTCTCATCTGACATTGTTTACAAGGATCATATATGAATATGTTCTGTCGTCAGCGCCAGCTCAGTTTAGTCCCAGTTTCTCTCCTAAGTACAAGAGTTAAGTAAGATTGGCTAAATAAGCTAGAATCTCCCTTACAGAAGAAACATTAAAAGGAGACAAAGGTGTCCAACCAAGACTACATCACAGCTCGCAACAGTGACACTGTCATTTTAACTGCGGCTTGAATCAACAAGAGTAGTCTTCTATTGTGTTGAGATTTATCAAGTCCCAGGCTTGACGTTCCATTTTTTTCCTTAATGAAAACATGTAGAGAATTCCGGTTTCCCTGTGAGAGCCCACCATACACCGATGTCACACTTCCAGTCTCCCTCTCCCTTCCTAAACTTGTGCTCCTCTTCCCTGCAGACTTGGCTTCTTCTTGGCTTGTCAAGCAGGGACTTTCTTTTTAAAACTCTCTGCCTTTGAAACCTTGCAACTCCACAGTGGCTCTTAGGTTCAGGATATTGGACAGTGTTTCCATGTCCCAGCGGGCTGTGCATCACCGGGGGTAGCCGAAGGGAAGTGTTATACTCGGCGCCCACTTGATTTACACATTACCTTTTATGGTAGAGATGCATTTGCCGATGATATAGCATCATATATAGTATATCATATCGTATAGATATTTGCCATGTATAGCAGTGCTTCTCAAAGCTGACCCATCTTGTTTTCACCCAAATAATGTAGGAGCTTTATAAAATGCAAAATGCCAGGCCTCAACGTCCAACACACAGTCTGTCTGTCTGTCTGTCTGTCTGTCTGTCTGTCTGTCTGTCTATCTGCCTCTATCTATCATCTATCTATCATCTATCTATCATCTATCTATCTATCTATCTATCTATCTATCTATCTATCTATCATCTAAATGCCTCTATCTATATCTGTCTATCATCTATCCGTCCATCCGTCCATCCATCCGTCTGTCTGTCTCTCCTCTTCCTTCCTTACCCTCTCCAGAAACGCCATCCAAGAAGCTCAGGCAGTGTTTTCTCTGAGCCTCTCCATGTAGTTTTCCGGCACGGCCAGGTGCAATAGCCTGACTAGACACTAATTTGATAGTTAATCGTGTGATGTCCGAAGTCGTTCTTTGTATTCCTGACTAAGCGACTTTCTTGCTCTGATTTGATTTTTCAAGTTCTCATTTCTCAGTTAGGTTCTCAGATCCTTTCCGTTAGGGATTGTGTCTAGCTCACCCGTCCCCTGAGCTCTGTCCCTTGCTGCTCAGAGATCTAAAAGCACTTTGTAGACAGTGAATAAATTGCCAATGTTATTACACAGCCCTTAGCCCCGGAAACCTTGTGCTTCTGAAGACGAGAAATTAGGCAAAATTTTAAGGCGTGCTAACGATGGCTGTGTTAGAATCCTAGTTCACACTGTGGGTTCCCAAAGTGGAGTCCTGGCACTAAGCAGGCTGTTCTTGACCGCCAAAAACATTATTGAGGCAACACAACTACGGATTTTGAATATTTCTTCCTCTGGGCGTCTCCTCGACAATCCAGGGTCCCCTAGAGATGAAGAAAACTGCAGAAGTGTGTTAGCCAGTTCAACCTTCTATTCGAATTAAGGATCCTAGGGATTCTGGACCTCCTCAGTGCAAAACAACCTCTTCCTGCCTTGTTAATCATGAGGGAAAGACGGTTCTAGTTTCTCTCAGTTTTACTTCCTGCACACACATACACATGGCTGGGGAGGAGGGGGGGGGGATCTTCTGATGAATCCCATCCCCCACAAAACAGACTCAGAGCATGAATCCTTAAGTTTTGTTCTTTTCCTCTGCGTGCTAGCTTACTATTTAAAGTAATTAGTATCTCTTCACGTCCCCATGCCCGGGGAGCTGCATGATTTAATTGGTCTGAACAGAGCATCTGACTTACCACAAGTCTGTAATGGCTTAGAACGTTAGCAAGCGTATTAAAGGGATGGTGGGAGGCTCCAGCTGATAACATCCAACTTCCACCTTGTTTTGTTTTCTTTCTGCTTTTTATTGCTAAGACGACCGAAGATTTTTTTTAAGTTTTTCAGTGGCCGTCAGGGTCCCTCCCCCAGTTAACCACAGTTCTGCATAGCGCTCACATGGCAATCTCCTACGGAGAAATGACTACATATTTTCTTCGAGATGTTTCCATCTATGTATGATTCGAGCCTCTGCAGATTGTGGCCATGGGAAGCCTCAGCAAGCATGACTGGCCGAATGAAGCAGGAACTTAAGTTGATGAGATAATGTTGTTTCCCCTACCCAGTATGTGTCCCTCTGGGCTATCGTTTGCTTAGCCTGACAACTTAAAGGAGAAGTTCATGTATCTGAGAGAACATTTTGTTTCATAGAGCTAAAAAAAAACTGCGTTGTAAGGAACGTTCCCACAAATATAGGGGTGGAGTCTAAATTGTGATTTTTTTTTAATCTCAGCTTTAAGTGATATTTTTGTTTTGTTTTGTTTTGTTTTTTGTTTGTTTGTTTTTCGAGACAGGGTTTCTCTGTGGCTTTGGAGCCTGTCCTGGAACTAGCTCTTGTAGACCAGGCTGGTCTCGAACTCACAGAGATCCGCCTGCCTCTGCCTCCCGAGTGCTGGGATTAAAGGCGTGCGCCACCACCGCCCGGCTTAAGTGATATTTTTGATAGATTGTGTTAGTCAGCTGTCGTTATAACAAAATACCTGAGATAACTGATTTATAAAGAAAAAAAATCTTACATTCCTTTTAGTGTTTCTAGTCCTTGATCTGGTAGACCAAGATCTTTGGTCCTCTGACTGGCAGGCAGGCAGGCCTCACCAGATGGGAACAGCAGAAGGCTAAATGCTGGCCTCACAGCAGGGAAGCTGAATGCAAGCTTTAGGAGCCAGGGTCCCTCAGTCCCCATGGGGACCACAATCCTGATGGCTGATGAACCTCCCTCTGGACATCTCCTGGAAGTCCACAGCAATTCCGATAGCACCGCCCTAAAAGCAGAGACTAGCTTCTGGACCTTGATGACTCACAGAATAGACCCTGTGGGTCATCTGTGTTCGCAGGTGTCTTTGAGCTATCTGTTCCTGCCTGGCCAGGGACTCCTGACACCGATTCAGAGTCCAGTGTCCTCCTCACTGATAGCATAACCACTGGAGAGAAGCACAGGCTTCCTTGTCCCCGGAGGAAGGGACAGCACTGGGGGACAGAAGTGGTCTCTTGGCCTTGTGCGTCTCTTGCGTTGCTTCTGCTTTCTCCTAAACCAGGGCAGAGCGAGCAAAGGGTTCGGCTTTAGTCGCAGCTGCTTAGGTACAGAATGGCATTTGCTGTCAACGGCTGGTCTGAAATCCCGGTTTCCTCTCTAGCCTATCATAAGACCAGAATGGTGCCAACTTGTCCCTTCAGATCCTTAGTCCTAGAAGGGGTTTATTTCTCTAGTTAAAAAATGAATGTCCAGAGTGGGAGACGATTCAGCAATTAAGACCGTGTACTGCTCTCTCAGAGGACCCAGGTTTGCTTTCCAGTACCCATTGTTAGGAATATTTCCTAAGACAAGCCCCTCCACCAGCACAAAGAATTCAAGCAGACCAGATAAACCAAATTAAAATGCCCATGTTTGATAAATGTTGTACTCTTGGGTGACCGGGAGTGCCTGGCAAAGGAAGTGGGGAGGTCGATCCACACAAACCCAAAAACCAAGTGTTCTTCTTTCCTGTACAAGCCTAAATAGCCCGGGGGAGTGGTCCTGACCCTCCCCAGGGAGGGGTCACCCCTTGGCAGGCTGGGAGTTGGAGTCCAAGCCAAGGCAACTGCCAGGCCAGGTGCTTCCAATCATCCCAGACTTCTTGGATATAGGGGGATTAGAGGGCTGGGGTGACACCCCAGCTTAATATTACACCCATGTTAAGTGGCTCACAACCACCTGTAGCTCCAGCTCCAGGGCCTTAGAGAAAAGGGCACTACTGTGTATAGAATTGTGTTTTATTGGATGCATGGTTCCCATCACCACTGAATTGTGAGAAACATAAACCCTTCAGGTGAGCCATGTGATACTCATAGCATGAGTCTGACTTTAAGGAGAGGTCAGTGTCTAGTCTACTATTCCTTATCGAGTCTTCACTACAAATCCGAGGAACGAACGAACGCTATGATTCCAGTAGATTGCCAACAGCAGCACAGGAAAAAGAGCGGATCTCCAGAAGCCTAGCTTGACTCTGTTTCCAACAGAGCCTCGTGTTGGGAAAAGCATAAATAACTCTGCGGCCCATCTAATAATAGGCTTGCAAGTTTAGAGTCTTTGAAGGCCGACGACAGAATAAGCTCCAGGCTAAGTATTTGCATTCTAAATATGCTTGTTTTAAGATAAAGTGGCGGAGTTAAGCCCATCTTAGTCCTTGACCTGTAGATGATTTAGATGATTTACATCCATTTACAAGATATCCTCAACACATGGCCAACTCATGTCATCTCTGTGTGTCCAGAAGAGTCCCATTCTAAACCCAACCTACAAAGCAGCAAGCAGGAAGAAAATGAACCTTTCTGTTGTAGACCATCTGTCAAGGCAGACTGTCCTGGAATAGCCATCAATGTCAATGGCTAATTTCCCTCTCTTGGGTATGTAGCCTTAGGGGACTCCAAGCGCTTCTCTAAAATTGTCCCAGGCAGTTTGGAAAGCACAAGTGTTTGCCACTGCGTTACCAAGTGCCTGTGCAGGAACCCAAGTACAGGGAGCGCCTTGATGCGGCATGCCCTTCTTTAACTGCAAGACCAGAGAAGAGGGTTGGTTTCAGTGAGATTGTTTTCTCTGGGAATTCCAGCCTTAAGACATTGCTCCTTGTCCTCAAATGACCTCCCCCCTGCAAGAGAGTCCCTCTCTGGAGGCAAATCTGTGCCCTGGGAGGAAGTGGTTACAAGCTGGGTGTGAGGGGCAGCACACGCGGGCCACTTTTTCCTGCCTTCGCCTTGAATGTCTTTTCACTGTCCTAGGCGGATTCCAGTTCAGCCATGAACCCGAAGTCAGCATCCTGATTCTGTTTTCCTGCCACAGCAGAAAGTGATGGCAGTATTGTTCATGACCAACATGGAGTGTGGGCGTTAGAACTCGGTTATTTTGGCATTGCCTGACATTTTACCAGGCTTTCCTGTGCACAAACACCGTGAAGCATGTGGCCAGCGGATATAGGGAGAAGGACCTTTGTCCCCCAGAGACTCATTCGTATCTCGAAAGGAATTTATAATCTTCGTTATAAACCACTAAGATTGAATTCCTTCCTTCCTCCCCCCTCTCTCTTTCCTGTTTATTTTTTTTTGGGGGGGGTAGCTTTTTGACAGAGTTTTTCTGTGTAGTCCTGACTGCCCTGGAACTCACTCTATAGACCAGGCTGGCCTCGAACTCACTGAGATCCACCCGCCTCTGCCTCCTGAGTGCTGGGATTAAAAACTTGTGCCACCATTCCCGGCGAAAGGGTATTTGCTTGTTTTGGTTTTGGTTTGGCTTTTGCTTTTTAGGATCCTTTCAATTCTATACATTAGCTGAATAAGTATATTAAAGTAATATTTAGAATCCTCTAATTACAGTTGAGTGTGTTAGTAACATGTCTCAAACTGTGTTAATTCCAGATACTAAGCAGCTATGTGGAAGTTCATATGAATCCAATCTCATTTTCTGAAAGGACTAGAGAAATAGTAGATCACTCACATTGACTGTGGCCTCTTCTGTTCTGAAGAAACTTAAATATGCTTAAATATAAAACGCATATCAATTTCCTGTGATTATAATTTTTATGAACCATAGACCAAGAGATGTATAAATTAAAACTGAGAAAATTATATGATATAAATTAATTCTCTTTTTGTAAGTCCCCCGAAGGGTGTGCAGTTTCTGGATGAACTGAAATACTAGGGCGATGTATAGAGAGGTTGGGCCGAGCTCCCGTCCCAACTCTCTGCTTCCCAAATCCACTTCATATGCTGTCCTTGGGTAGAGGGTTATCCCACATTAAACTGATACACACAGGTTGTAGACTTACCTTTGCCAGAATGCCAAGAGGCAAGAGAATGAATAGTTTATCTGAGATCTTTTTTCAAGAGTCAAATAATAGACATTGAGACTGTTACCAGTAAAAAGAGGCACATGTTGTTTGTTTGCCCGATGTTTGACTCAGTCCTGTGCTTTGGTCTCTGATGGTCTGTGACTTGCATCCTTGGCATTATTCCAGTCACCGTATCTCCTTCACAATAGGAAACTCTCTTGTATTCACAGGTTTAGCCCATCAGTTTATTTAGAATATTCCCAAATATTATAGTGAAGATGTTAGTGAATGCATCCCGTGATGTGTGAATTCCACCACTTTTCTATTTGCAGGATGCTTTTGAACTTCTGTTCATAGAATGAGACCTGCAGATCCCACCCCAAGTTCTGCATCAAGTTTTAAGTGTTTTCTCATTCTGGTGACTGAAGGCATGAACATTAGAGAAGCATGTAGAAGACATGTGTGACTGTCTGCCACCATGGGACTTCATGTCCCATGATGTGTAGTTGCAAGAGAAGCACTCAGCCATTAGACACGGTCTCTTAAAGTGTTAGTGAGCAGGGTTCATACGTTACTTAGCATAACTCTATAATATCCTTTTTAAGTTCATCTCTTCATTTTCTCTGTAGCCTGCGGCAACCTATATGACTTAGCGTCCCTTGATCATTTCCATGGAAATTAATAGTGTAGCCGAAAAGTTGTCCTTCCAGTAAGAGAATTGTGCATGAGCAGAAGACGGGTGCTGCTGTCATACTTGACAACAAGGCCCTGGTGGTGTAATATAGTATGGGGGCCGCTTGTTCGTTTCCCGGCCCCCCAGACTCCCAAAATAACCACACAGAAACTGTATTAATTAAATTACTGCTTGGCCTTTTAGCTCTAACTTCTTATTGGCTAGCTCTTACATCTTAATTTAGCCCATTTTTATTATTTTATCTTTTACCATGAGGCTCATGGCCTACCAGCAAGGTTCCAGCATGTCTGTCTCCAGCGGCACCTCCAAGGTTTCTCTCTGACTCCGCCTCCTTTCTTCCAGCATTCAGTTTAGTTTTCCCCACCTAGCTCACTCTATTCTACCCTATCACAGGCCTAGGGCAGTTTCTTTATTAACCAGTGGTATTCACAGTATACAGAGGGGACTTCCACATCAGTGTAAGAGCAGGCAGCCCTGCTCACTCACACTTGAAGACTCCGTGTCTAATTGCTGAGTGCTTCTCTTGCAACTACACGTCATGGGACATGAAGTCCCATGGTGGCAGACAGTCATGCATGTGTTCTACATGCTTCTCTAATGTTCATGGCTTCCATCATGAGAAAACACTTAAAACTTGCTGCAGAACTTGGGGTGGTATCTGCAGATTTCTCGTAGACGAGGTAGCCGGTTGAGGAACAATGGTCTATGGGACGTTGGGCAAATCAGTGATAACCAAGGAGCGTTTCCTTCTGCATTCTTGGAAAGTAGGTGCCATTTCTGAGACTCTGCTGAATTCTCTCTTCCTCTCCCTTGGTTCATTTTCTTAAGCATCAATAAACGAAGCTCGTTTTTGTTTTTACGTGAAAAGACTTTAGAAAAAAAAAACTCTAGCTAAGGCCTAAAACAGAGTTGAGGTATAGGAACAGAACACTTGGCATAGGTTTATATACTATTGGGAATTGCCTTTGGTTTGCTATAGCATCATAAACTCCCAGGTAGGCATTTTTGTGGCCTTCCTTCCTTCCTTCCTTCCTTCCTTCCTTCCTTCCTTTTTTAATGGTTTTTTTGAGACAGGATTTCTCTGTGTAACTGCCGCCCTGGCTGTCCTGGAACTAGCTTTTGTAGACCAGGCTGTCTGAACTCACAGACATCTGCCTGTCACTGCCTCCCTGGTGCTGGGATTAAAGGCATATGCCGCCGCTGCCCAATGTGGTTTTCTTTATTGGATTCCAAGTCCACGGGAGACTGTGTCTGGCTCAAATTAAGTGCTTGAGAAATGTTTGAAGAAAAGAGGGGTGATGAAGTAGTCTAAGAAAGGAGTAAAGAGCTGGGCAGTGGTGGCTCACACCTTTAATCCCATCACCCAGGAGGAAGAGGCAGGCTGATCTCTGAGTCTGAGGCCAATCTAGTCTATAAAATGAGTTCCGGACAACCAGGGCTGCACAGAGAAAACCTGTCTTGAAAAGAAGAAAGGAAGGCGAGAGAAAGAAAAGAAAGAAACTCCCTAACTCAGAAGATACCAGATGGTACCAGTTTTCTAATACACTCTAGTGCTTTCTCCTGGAAGCATGACCCATAGCTTGTCACCGTGACAGATATTCTGGCCTGGTAGAAAACTGGTCTCAGACCGCCTCGCTGTGTTGTCATCTGAGAAATCAAAACCAGTTGTTTCCTTTGCCTAGTAGTTAGTGTAGAGAGAGCAATGAGCAGTTTTCCCGCTGACCTCCTGCCTCCGATGCCAGGCTCCTTCCTTGCCTTCTCTGGGTCTTCTCTGTGACTCAGATGAGGGAGATGATGGTCCTCTTGTTCACCGGATATCTGCAAGCCACGCTACGGTCAGAACCTAGCGTCTGTGCCATCGCCTTGTCCCAATCCAGGGAGCACAGCTGGGGAAAGTGCAAGCCTGGTTTCTGCTTTTGTTTCATCTGTCTTGCTGCCTTGTGACGGTAGACTGGAGAGATAAAGCACATATTTGCTGGAGATGGCTCCGAGATCAAAGCATGGCTTTATCGGCCCTTACACGGGACTTCTTAGGAACTGTTCCTCTTCCTACAAGATAATTTTTTTTCTAATTTAGATTTCTTAAAATCTAATCCCTAGATCTCTTATAAAGGAATTCACCAGATAATAGGCCTTGATTTCCATCGTGTGCTTCCCAATCCGATACTAACACTTGTGGACACCGCCCTTCCTGGTTCTGATCTTCAAGGCAGAGAGATTTTGCAGAGAACCGGGCGTCTCTTGAAAATTCACATCTCTTGAAAATGAATGTCCAAGTTCCATGTCTTCATAGTCTCTTGCTGACTATACAGGACAGAAAAGAAAAGTTTCTAAGGACAATAGAAGTCAGGTGCCTCCTGTACTAATAATGTAAAATAGATCTAACCAGAGGACACCAGAGCCTGAAGCCTATCTCCTCACCCTGTAAGCTGCGCGGCCGGAGGGAAGTCAGTTTCTACGTGTCTGTGACTCTTCTTCTGGACACCTTAGCCTTACCTTCCAGCCCACGGCTTTCAGCTCTGTTGAGAATCTTAATAAGGTGACTTGGCTCCTAGGAACCTAAGATGCAGTGGAATTGGTGAAGCCCGGTGCTCTACAGATCAGAACCGAAGCTAGAAGAGTAAGCAGAGGTGCATCCATGTCATGCTGCGGTTCTCAGAATGCCTTGTCCTTAGCACCCAGAGTGGCTTCCACGCTCCGTCAAAGGAGATGGCTTCAAGGCCATGGCTTACATTTTCCGTCCTCTTACACATCGCTATGGTGTGCTCTGAAATAACATGAGATAAATTAGAGAA
Source organism: Microtus obscurus (assembly GCA_963919715.1). NCBI lineage: Eukaryota > Metazoa > Chordata > Mammalia > Rodentia > Cricetidae > Microtus > Microtus obscurus. The sequence continues at coordinate 4,385,959 of CAWTZC010000381.1, forward strand.
AGAAAAAATTTGATTGGCACAACCAAAGGTGTTACCACATGCATCTACAGTCAGATAATGGGAGAGATCACATGTCAGTGCACTGTGTGTGTGTGTGTGTGTGTGTGCACGCGCTGTATTAGGGCTCCCGCACAAGGCCTTGTATGTTCCAGCCAAGCACTCAACCACTGACCTGCAGCCCCGCCCACAGCGTTGTGTCTGGCGTGTGAGGTCTGTTTCCATTTGCACTTTATACACACAATCTGCTTGATGAGTCTTCATAGCTAAGAACGCATCACTGTTTAAAATAGCCGTCTTCTTTTTTGACCGAGGTTACGAGCACAGGCGCTGTCTGTTTCCAAGTGTGACAAGCGCTTGGCCCATGTCACTTGCGGGTTCATCTTCGGGAAAGTCGGTGGATATCCCTCCGCAAGACGTTTGCAATGGCAGGAGAGAAATCTGGGTGCTTGCTTTCAGAAGAGCAGGGGATCCCCGTTTAGAAGTGTTGCTTAGATTCAAACTCACAGGTGGCCTTAGCTCAGAATGGGGACTGGTTTTACCAGCTGGGAGCAGTACTGTGTATCTATAATGATGCTTAGCGGAGTGTTGGAAGCAATAGAATAACTATATTCTATAATAATAATAGAATAGGGCCCTTTCATTATATGTTTTGTTTTGTCGTTTTTGTTTGTTTTCCTTAGAGTGCTAAGAATGAATTCAGGGTCTCCTGCATGCTAGGCAAGGACTCTACTACCTCAATCCAGTCCCACAATGTTCTACTCAAAAGCAAGGACTATGTCTGTTGGGGATTTGTATCCCCAAGGTTCCATAACACAGTGCCGTTTAATAGGCACCCAAAATGCAACAGCAGTGATAGAACAACACGTGGTTATTCAAGACGTTACATCCCGGGGCCTGACCATTTGCCCTGTTTCCTTTCCCCCACAGGGAGAAGATCCAGTTTATCCGAACGGAAGGGACCCCTGGATTGGTTCGGCTCTCCAGCGACGCGGACCTCGTCATGCTCCTGAGGTAGGGGCCGTTGGGACTGCAGGCGGCAGTGTCCCGCTTTTAGAAAGTAATATGCCAGGGTTGGCAGCCTAAAGACGTCTCCTTTCTCCTCACATTCTAAGGAAATCGTGCGTTGAAGACTTAGGATGCAGCTTTCCGAAGGATTCATTTCCAATGACACCTGATAGCCGCCCCAAGACTTGCTTAGTCATGTTTCGCAGCACTGGAAAAGGGAAAGGTTATAATGACAAACAAATCAAACATCCTGCTCAAGGGGCAGAGCAGGGGGTAGCCTTATAAGACTGTGCAGCTCGGCCCTCAGTGCAGAACGGAGGTCGTGTCTTTATTTCTTTCCACTTTCTTCTTCTTCTTCTTCTTCTTCTTCTTCTTCTTCTTCTTCTTCTTCTTCTTCTTCTTCTTCTCCTCCTCCTCCTCCTCCTCCTCCTCCTCCTCCTTCTCCTCCTCCTCCTCCTCTTCCTCCTTCTCTTCCTCCTCCTCCTTCTCCTCCTCTTCCTCCTCCTCCTCCTCTTTCTTCTTCCTCCTCCTCCTCTTCCTCCTCCTCCTCCTCTTTCTTCTTCTTCTTCCTCCTCCTCCTCCTCACAATGTGCTCTGTCTCCTTTAGCCAGATTTTAGGCGTAGCCTATTTACTTGACGGGTTTGAGAGTTTAAGTTGGGGGAATGGAAAGGTCTTCGTTTGGTCAACCGTCCTGCAAATTTGACGGCGCTTCGTGGAACGGACCCGCTTTGTTTTCTTTCATGGTGGTTAGATCGGATTTGGTTTTAAATTGTAGAGGTCTTGGTGAGGGCAGCTGTCAAAACTTCCTCATGTTTCACGTCATCCCCCAAGCAGAGGAGAATCACAGCTAAAGCCAAGCTTTGCAGGACCCACTGGTTGGAAGCTGCCCTTGAGGCCTCCCTAAGATCAAGAGCAGCTATGAGGAGCTGGCCACTCAGTGCTAAAGGCCGCCAGGAGTTGGGATTTTCGTTTGTTTATTTGGTTTGGTTTTGACTTGGGTTCTCCCCCCCCCCATTTATTTTGACCCTGACTCTGATTCTCTCCCACCTAGTGCTTGTTGCCTTCTTTCTTGCAACTTCTTTGCTGCTGTTGAAGGAAGATTCCCATGAGACGATCACTTCCCAAAAGTGTTTCTCCTCCCTTGACTCTGAAGACTCTTTGGGGACAGGGTGTCGCTTCTCAATCTAGCCGGAGACCCTTTTAACCGAGACGTACTGAACTAGTTCTGAAAATAGTCCAGCCTCCCAGATAGTCAGACTGTCTCTGAGAAGGTCAGCAACAGGAGAGACAGACAAGGAAACAAGCATCTTAAGACAATACAGGCTTTTATTTGGGAGAAAAACCCTCTAGCAGGAATCCCAAAGAATGGGAACCCCGTATGCATGCACACAAGCTGGGCTCAGTTATAGGGCAGAAGGGGTAATGGGCAAGGAGGTTGGGAAGTTTCCTTTGGCCTGAAATCTTCCCTTACTAGGAGTGAACTAAGAAGGTGAGTAGTGGGTAAAGGAATGTCAGGTGATAGATAAACAGCACAGCCGCCATTATCAAGGTGTCTGCAGGGGTCAGGAATTAAGAAAACACGTCTGGAATTCAGATTACCATGGTCTCACTGACACCAAACCAAAAGCTTTTCAAAATGGTGTGACCAAGGCACACCATCTTATTCTCCATCTGTCTCTAGTTAAATAATCTTTAGGTGGTGTGGTCCTAAGTGTTTTCGTTAATTATAGCTAAAATGTTTGTACATTGTTAAAGACCATAGTCTACATGCATTTCTTCTCTACTGTATGGTTGAATTGGAAGTTTTAAAAAAAAAATCTCACGAGTAAAGAGCAAGACTACATCACATTGTGCCTGGGAAAATAAGCATGTTCGCTGAAACTAAACGGCCTTTGAAGAATTTGCTCACACATAATAATCCTATAGTTCAGACATGTTATACACTCAGTTCTAGAACATCATTTCATTTGAGTTATCGAATGTATTTATTAATAGTATACAGTGGTACAATATACTATTTGTAATTACGTAATGAATAATATTCACTATTTATGGGAAATGTGGGGTTTTACTTCTTTGCACACGAAAGAGTATACTTGCTGCACACTTACTGGGTGTGTCTGTGTCTCTTTGGGGTTTTACTTCTTAGAGGGAAGGATCAGTCCTGGTACAAATGTGCTTGATTATCAGTAAATAAAAAGTGTGAGACTGTGTTGCTTTGGCACAGTATTCAAATCAAATCGGACCTATTTTAAAGTATCTTTCTATGACTCTTATAAAATATTGTAAAAATTTAAATACCTTTGTTGAATTTGCTATTGATTATTCATTTCCTATATTCAATTATTATTATTATTTTTTTTTTTTTTTTGGTTTTTCGAGACAGGGTTTCTCTGTGGTTTTGGAGCCTGTCCTGGAACTAGCTCTGTAGACCAGGCTGGTCTCGAACTCACAGAGATCCGCCTGCCTCTGCCTCCCGAGTGCTGGGATTAAAGGCGTGCGCCACCACCGCCCAGCTTATATATTAGTTATTCCAGTAACTAATTTCATTAACACTGTGCCATTATCAGGATTCACATAGGACGTAGTAGGTGAATTTGAACATATAAAAAATTTTCAAGTTGTGTAACAAAAGATGCCACAAGTAAAGGCGTGAAAAATTTAGCAAGCAGAAAGGGTGATTTTGACAACAGATAACCAGCAGGGGAAGATGACCTTCAATTAGCGGATCTCTGTGAGTTCGAGACCAGCCTGGTCTACAAGAGCTAGTTCCAGGACAGGCTCCAAAACTACCAAGATACCCTGTCTCAAAAAACAAAAAACAAAACAAAAGACAAAAACTAAATACTAGGTAATATGTGTACACTGCCTGCAGAGGCTGGGGAGTAGAACCATTGGTAATAAAAAGCAGTCAGTTGGGGTGTCTTAGTTAGGGTTTCTATTACTAGGAAGAGACACCATGACTATAGCAACGCTCTTGAAGGAAAAGCATTTAATTGGGGTGGCTTACCTTTTCAGAGGTTCAGTCCATTATTATCACGGGGCAGCATGGTGGCATGCAGGCAGACATGGTGCTGGGGTAGGATACATTTTGATCTGCAGGCAACAGGAAGTAGTCTGAGACACTGGGCAGCTTCTTGAGCATAGGAGACTTGGAAGCCTGCTCCCACAGAGACACACTTCCTCCAACAAGGCCACGCCTACTTCAACAAAGTCACATCCCACTCCCTGTGAGCTTATGGGGGGGTGGGCAGTTATACTCAAACTACCACATGGGGAAAGGGTAAATATTTAAATAAAATAGGGATAAATAAACTAGTATGTTTATTGAATGGCCTGATACACAGCCAGCCAAAGGGATATCCTCGACCCGTACGTAGCCATGCAGATATCATACTACAATAATATTGTTGATTGAGGGAGGTCAATAAAACTCAAGCGTAGTAAAGACAGCACATTTAAAATGCACACAGCAAAGTTAGGTTTTACCTGTATATGGCTGTTTCTAAGTATGAAACTGTGGGGAAAAATTACCTGCTAAATCAAGGAAAACAAGAGGCTCCACAGGGTCCTTCCTCTTCCTCCCCGCAGATGCGGTTTCCTCAGCCTCTTTAGCTAATGTCTGTCTTCTGTTTCGTGTCTTTCCCCAGCTTGTTTGAGGAAGAGATCATGTCCTATGTGCCTCCACACGCCTTACTCCACCCCAGCTACTGTCAGTCCCCGCGAGGCTCCCCCGTTTCATCTCCCCAGAACTCACCAGGTGAGTCTGCCTACAGCGCGTGGGAATTCTCTGAGGAGCACAAGCAGGGGTTGCTCCGCCTACAGGTACACACTGCGTGGCATTTGCTGCCTTTTTAAGGAACTGGCTTCCTTGTGAGTTCGTCGGCTGACGGATAATAAATGGGAGGATGAATGTTAGCAGTGTAACGTAAGATGCATTCTTGGAAGACGTTCTTGGAACCCCAGCCTGAAAATAATGACACCTTTGGCTTAGGCTTGTCCCCAGCTAGCTCTTATAACTCAAATTAACCTGCTTCTATTAATCTGTGTTCTGCCACGTGGCTTTTACCTTTTCTCAGTACAGCAAGTCCTACTTTGAGTCTGGTTAGCAAATCACCCTTCTTCTTCCCAGAGTTCTCTCCCTGGAGCTCCCGCTCCTCTCCTGCCTAGCTTTTGGCCATCCAGCTCTTTATTAAACCGATCAGAAGGTTCCTTGGCAAAGACGCATCTTCACAGTGTACACAAATATTCCGCAACAGTATAATGCATCCCGCTGTAGAATTTTGCTTTTCGTTTTGCTATCTAATGCCTAATGTTTCTTGGAAAATATTAGGCACAAAATACTAGTTGAGTTTTTTTGACTTAGAGTTTGGTTGAGACCAGGCGGTGGTGGCACACACTTTAATCCCAACAGTTGGGAGGCAGAGGCAGGTAGATCTCTGTGAGTTCGAGACCAGCCTGGTCTACAGAGCTAGTTCCAGGACAGGCTCCAAAGCTACAGAGAAACCCTGTCTCGAAAAACCAAAACCAAACAAACAAAAACAAGCAAAAAAAAGTTTGGGTTGAGGGTACAGTTTTGATTGACAACAAAGACATTGTCTCCACTCTTAAGAAATAATACAGAATTTAAGTTATTTGCTATAACGGACTTGGGCATTTTCCTCCTGTTGTATGAGATGGTGCAGGGGAGATGAATGGACAGATGGAATGTGGTGATAAGTGAAAACGTATCTGAACTCTGTTGGCAGAGACAGATGTGAATTAAGGGGTCATGAACAGCTGGGTGAGCGGATGATACACGTGGAACTTGGCAGAAGTGAATTTTTAGGAAAGACAGCCACGATGTTGACAGATTATCAACTGTATCTTTATCTTAAGTAGTGTTGTTCAGACTTCTGTAGAATTTAAAGCTATTTCAGTCGGAATCCAGACTTCAGGTGTGCCCGAAAGCTACGGTGCTCTTTCATGTGTGACACATGTCCTCACACCGTGCTCCGAGAGTATAGCTGCCGTCTAATTGAACACCGCGAACAGGAAAAGCCCTATTAATTCATCCACGTAACGCAGATTTATTGAGCATCCAACTCTGAGCCAAGCACCGAGCCAGACCGTGGTGGTTTAGAGATGAACGGTGTGGTCTCTGCTTTTGAAGGGCTCGTGGTGAGGGAGTGAGTCAGCAGAGACTCTGAAGCCCAGTGGGCGATGCTGTCATGGTGAGACATCTGGGAACACAGGTGTGGGAACAGTTGTCCAGGGAAGATGAAGGTGGCAGGTGTGGGGCAGCCTTGAAGGACGGGTGAGTGACTAGAAATTTGCTGGGCAGGACTGGGAATTTCAGTGGGCGATAGTATACTTGCTTAGCCCTGGGATTGGTCCCTCGCTCTAGCTGTGTGGAAGAGGTGGGCAGGGAAACATCTGGAGAACTAGAAATTTCCCAGATGAAGACGGGTGAGCACACACTAGGCACGGACAGGGGGAATACTGAGGAGAAAGAGCAGATGTGGAAGGCAGCTTTCAAGATTCAGGCTGGAAATCCAGGCTAGATTGGGGTCTTTCCATGTGACCTACTCAGTTCACACCCTGCTTTGGCAAAGGTGCTTAATAAATTCATGAATTTCAACCCAGTGGCCTGTCTTTGGCCCCCATCTTGAGCATCTGGCTCTGCTAACCATGCTTTGAAAACTGACCTTTGGTGAGACCTCTGAAGCTCTACAAAAACTAAAATGGCGGCGATATCCGATTTTATGAAGATCAGTTTGATGGCAGGAGGGAAGATGACAGAGTTTAAAGGACTGGAGGCCGAGCAGTTGCTTGAGAAAGGGTCACGTGACATATGGTAAAGGACTGGACTTGGAAGGCAGCGGTGAGGGGGACAAGGGATACAGGAATGGGACATGTGACTCGCCGAGATGTCAGGACCGAGCCCAGGTAAGGAAAAGCCGAAGCAGGTCAGAAGGTCTTCTTGCCCACGATGCCCAGCAGATATCGGTGCCACTTGCCAAGAAAGGAAGGGGATTTAACCTAAAGAGAAATGTAAAGTGAGTGTGACTCGTTGTGAGTTTTAGTGAGACATTTTGGGGCCTCCCAATCTGAGATACCCAAAGACAAGTGGAAAACGCAGTTAGGAGACACCAAAGACAAGTGGACCATACAGACTGACAACCAGAACTTGAGTTTCTTGGGACCTGAAGCCTGGAGTGTAGACTAGAGGAAACATGGAGAAGAGAAAGCAGGATGGTCACGTGGAGAACTCTAGTATCCAAGGGCCCTGCTAAGGTGGAGGGTGGATCTGGGGAAGAACTAGGAACATGCTTCCACGGGTGTCCATTTTCAGGGAGGTGTGGTTAATAGAGCCACATGCTAAGAGGACTCAGGAGGAAGGAAGTCCTAAGAGAGACCACAGAGTGTGAAACTCAGTTATCCCTGCCAAAGCAGGCTCTCAAAACCAGTGGACGGTATGTGGGATTGTGCCGGGTACAACGTGGCGCCTGGTGCTGAGTGGATGCCACGAGTGCGGAATGCTCTTTTTATAAAGTGCAGTTGTCCCCAAGACAAAGTTGGATGGTAGTCAGAAGCAGGAGAACTGAAGGAAGGGACTCTCGGCTGGAGAAAGTGAAGGCGTGTGCACGCAAGTCTCGGGGATGCCGATGGCGACAGAAGCCACTGCTGCTGCCGTCGAACCTTTGAGAAGGCTACGGTATACCACAGGCAGGCGGAAGCTCAGATCAGCATCGGAGCAGTTGGAGAGAGACACGTATGTAGATGACACATGAGAGAACATCACTGTCTGACACTCCGGCTAAGTTTAAAGGTGTAGAGGGAGGTCAGGATTCACAGCTGGCCTCAGTGAGTTCTTTTATCAATGGAGAACCTTTGGGACGGTGTATCTCCTGCCAGAACTTTGAGTTTCCTTTTGTAATAAAAATGGATATAGTTATAATCACCTCACCCTTGGCTTTTTTTTTTTTTTTTTTTTTTGTGGCGGCAGCCGTGAGGGATACCTTGCACTGCAAATATCCAGTAAACATTAATATTTTTTCTTTCTTTCTGGAAATATGTACAATAGTACGCTTTGTCCCTCCATGGGCCATTTATCACTGGCAGATATGAGTCCATTTTTTTTCTTGACTTGCTAGCTTGGCTGGTTTAGGCTTTGAATTATTCGGAAAGGTCTTTGTCTTCACTAAGATGTTTGGTAAAGCTGTCAGCGGGCTGTCCTTTTTTGTCTTGCTGTTTTATGATTAAACAAGTGGAACCATGTGGGATTTGTTCATCCCCATTTTTCTAGGCATTTCCAAGGGTCTTCTTCCCTAAGACCCCCCACCCCCCCAGAATCTGTCTCCTGAGCCCTCACACAAGCATGCTCTTTGAGACGGCCTGAGCATCCTCTCGTCCCGCGCAGACATTCCAAATGGTGACAGACCACAGTCTTCCCTTAGCATCCCAGATGCACGCGAATAATTCGTGGTAGCAATAGAGTGTGTTCTGGAAACTCAGGGTTAAACATTTTCCAGTGACGTGTGTAATCCGGCCATATCTAAATTGCTAGCGGTGTTTGTGGTGTTTTTTTTTTTTTTTTTTTTTTTTTTTTTCGAGACAGGGTTTCTCTGTGGCTTTGGAGCCTGTCCTGGAACTAGCTCTTGTAGACCAGGCTGGTCTCGAACTCACAGAGATCCGCCTGCCTCTGCCTCCCGAGTGCTGGGATTAAAGGCGTGCGCCACCACCGCCCGGCTTTGTGGTGGTTTTAATTTGCAGGAAAAAAATCATCTCCATATTCTTGGCGGCTCCGTCCCAGCAGGCTTGGTTTGGTGTTGAGATGGGGTGCACTGTCTGAAAGGAGTGGAGGCAACCGTGACGCCAGGCCTCGCTAACCTCCTTCCCCTGCGGAGGAATCTCTGTTCCTGAGAATGACTTCTGCTCCTTCCAGGCCCTTTGCTGGCTGTGGAAAATCAGCATTTCAAAAATAACTTTTTAAGTGGCCAGGTCCCGTTCATGCGACTAGAATTTCACCCGTTTTAGTGGTTTGAGGATGGGATTGTGAAAATTATAACAATAATAAATTTTAACGCTCTTCACTCTGAGTACCAGTGAACCTGGTAACCTTTCCATATTTTTCCTCATCCCGAGCACATTTGCGTGTCTTTTCGAGAGAAGAGGGGCTTTGGAAACTCTGACTCACTGCTTTCCGCGGCTGGGAGAGAGTGTTCACCTAAAACTCGTCAAAATTTTGGAATGCGAAGGCTTGTTTTTCTAGGGCCATTATAACGCCAGTCCAACCTCAGCTGCGTCTGAAGGAAAGATCTCTGCAAACACCGTGTGGTTTGCTGTGCCAAATAGGAAACCAGCGAGTTTGCCTCAGGGCCCATCTCTGGGCATGTAGATGCAATGGCACCTGATTTGTCTAATGTATTGGAGATTTACCTTCTGGTCTGCATTTTCCAAGGGATTAAAACTAGGTGTCAATGGCATGAGAATTTATTTAGCACCACATTTATTGAAATTCCTCATGCGTATTATTTTTCTCCATGTTTTCATATTTGTGGCACACGGAGGTGCTGCACGGTATGTGTAAGGGGTCATTGGGTCTGAATGTGGTTCACAACTGTGGTGGCTTCACCGGAACTGGAGCAGTTGGAGCTACAAGCAGCGTGAGGTCACGGGACTCAAAGCCCTGAGGAGCCTCCTAGGTCTTCATCAGGGTCGCCTTAATGGACTAGACCATGAGAGGGTTTATTTTCCTCCAAAGGATCTTTTCTTCTCACGAATTCTTGAATATTACTGGCCACAGATGTTACTTTCTCCTCTTAGAGACATTTCTCTCTGTTCCTCCCTAACCCTCTGTTGACAGAGTTTCTGTCCCACCCGGTCCCACAGTCTTTCAGTCCCAAAGAAACACACAGAGGTCTACATTAATTGTAAACTGATTGGCCTATTAGCCCAGGCTTCTTATTAACTCTTATAACTTATATTAGCCCATAATTCTTGTTTGTGTTAGCCACATGGCTTGGGACCTTTTTTGGCGAGGCAGTCACATCTTGCTTCCTCTATGTCTAGGTGACTACTGCAAACTGAATCTTTCCTCTTCCCAGAATTCTCCTGTTCTCAATGCCCCGCCTCTACTTCATACCTGGTTGTTTCACCTATACTTCCTGCCTGGCTACTGGCCAATCAGCATTTATTAAACAAGTACAAGAAACAAATCTTTACAGGGTAAAACCATTGTCCCACAGCAGCCCTCCTCATTCTCTTCCCTCTCTTCTCAGTACTGTTATAATATGACTATTATTTTTATCATTTTTTATTCATATAGTATATAGTGATCAAATCTAACCACCAGTACTCTCTTCTGACTATCCCTACTACCCTCACCCACCTCCCTCTGAATTTCACGTCCTCTTTTTATTTTTTGTTATCAATAACCCCCTGGATCCAGTTAGTGTAGATAGTTCATTTTTTATTAATCTTCATTGTCCTCACCCCTGGAACTGCCAGGATAGAGTGTCTATTCTTGGCATACCCCTCAGCGTTCCCTTTTTAATAAGATACTTCTTGGCCAAGTCTGAAAAACCGCAGTTCTCAATCTGCTCTCAGTAAATGGTAGGAGCCAAGCCTAACGGCTGAGATCCGCAATCCCAGCTACTTCGAGAGATAGCAAGTTAAAGTTCTACCTCCCAAGTGAGTTCTAGGGTAACCTGGGCAACTTAGTGAGACCTTGTCAAAATACAAATAAAATAGTAAGCTGAGTATGCAGCTAGGTGATAGATTACTTGTCTGACAAATACACGAAACCTCACATTTAATCCCCAGAATCCCCCCCCCCCCAAAAAAGCAAAAAAAAATGGAAAATTAAGTCGTATGTATAGGAATATCCATAGATCTAAGGCTTTTGCTACTCTTGAAAAATAGGCAATAGATATGAGGACTTACATATTATGTTTCGTCTAAACTATGCCTAGGGTGCTCCCCCTCTAAGAACATTCTACTGTGCTCCAGATAAGGCTGTCTGGACATCGTTGTGATGCTCATTGGCTTGTTCTGTGTTACTAATGGGGAATTGAGGTGACATATTTGTACACTGTGTGAGGAAGTGTTACTGTGATTGGGGAAATCAAAAGCTGAATGGCCAATAGTTAGGCAGGAGAGGATGGGTGGGACTTCCTGGGAGAGAGAGGAAGAGGAGGAGGAGGAATCTAGGCACAGAATTCACCAGCAGATGAACAAGCTGGACATGCTGTTCACAATGGCAGAACTTAGATGACTAGAAACAGGTTAATTATATTATAAGGGTTAGTTGGGGCCAAGCCTACGCTAAAGGCCAAGCTTTCATTATTAATAAGAAGTCCCCATGTCATTATTTGGGGGCTGGTGATCCAAAGGTAGTTCAACAAGAAAGCTTGCTATAAGGGATTGAGGGGAAAGTGTGTGTGTGTGTGTGTGTGTGTGTGTGTATGTGTGTGTGTATGTGTGTGTGTGTGTGTGTGTGTGTGTGTGTGTGTGTAAGTAAAAGGAACCAAGGAAGAAGGGAGCCTCTAAGCTGCGCTAGGACCAAAGCCTAGAGTTATGTAGTCAGGGTTCAACTCCCTTCAGAAAAGAGCATAAATCCAACCGGATTCCAGGATCCAGAAGCAGAAAAACACAGACTTGTCCAGAATTTGATGCCAAAATTTTTCTAGTGTCATCTGAGATACTTTGTCAGATAGTGTTTTGTAGTTGGTAACTATGCAGTGTTGTATGGGAAACAGACAGAGAGGGTACGAGAGTTCTTAAGATCTACCTAGCAGTGACGAAGAGAAGCAGCCGTAAGAGCTGTTACGGAAAAAACATGTTCCCGCAAATATTTAACACAGTACTCATCATCCACAAAGTCTGTTCCCCATGGGATCACTTGCTAGAAGCAACCGATCTTTTTCCATGCAGGTCCCTTTGGGAAGAGCTGAGAGCAAGGGCCTTCGGGTGCAGTTGTGGTTACCATACATTTCTCTCAGCTCAGCCTTCCAAGAACATTTTTTTGGTTTCTAGAACCAAAATCACCTCATTCTTTCCCGGGAAGCTCTTGGCAGTTGAGGCTGATTTGTATTGATTATATGACAGCTGTTTTGGGGAATGGTGGCTCATATATAGAATCCCAGGCCCCGGAAGGGGGAGGCAGGACGATTTGAAGTTTTTCAAGTCCCAGGCCAGCCTGGGCTATATAGCAAGACCCTGCTACCCTACTTCTCAAAATACTTACCCATAAACAGACAGTTTTGTAAGTTATGTTAAATAATATATCAGTAAAATTTCTATTTTTCTTTTTGAATTTACTCTAATAACACTGTCCTTTCCCAAAACAAAATTAACTCCTAAGAACTGATATGGATAATATTTGTTCAAAACTATAGATGGTCAGAATTCTATTCATACTTTTTACAATGAGGAGCCCAGCCTTACGGCCACCCCTGAAGCAACTCCCACGAAGCCCTAGTCTGTTTCCAATATATGATACTTAGCTCCCTGAGTCTGGCATCCATATTAGAGCCAGATTAACCTCTGGGATTATATAGCTCTTTCACTATTAATTTTGTTGAAAAACTATTCATGATCCATGACTTCCTGTATTGAAGAACGACGTCCTACCACGTAGACTCGGTTGCAAGCCCACACGGGATCCCGTCCTTGACTGTGTCACATGACCTACCTCCAGTCTGTTTCTTCTGGGTCCCTCAGACAGGTCTTTCCTGGACTGCCTAGCTTATCTCCTGGCTCACAAGAGAATCTGTACTCTACTACTAACCTTTCAAATCCTGCTTCAGACCCCTCTAAAAAAAATCCCACCTCCTGTACCTGTGTGTTCCCCGTCTCAATAAGTTTCTTACCTACAGGTTCTGAGCTCTGTGTGGTGGTGCATGCCTGTAATCCCAGCACTTATGCCCGGTTACAGAGTGAGTTTGTTTACTTATTTATTTATTTATTTATTTATTTTTCAAGGACAGAGTTTCTCTGTAGCTTTGGAACCTGTCCTATAACTACCTCTTGTAAACCAGGCTGGCCTCGAACTCACAGAGATCCGCCTGCCTCTGCCTCCCCAGTGCTGGGATTAAAGGTGTGCACCACCTGCGCCCAGCTACAGAGTGAGTTTGAAGCCTCAGCCTAGGCTACAGGAGACTTGAAAACAGATATAGAAATTGACAAATCGACAAAGGCCAACAGTACTTACTGTTTACTGTCGTTTTCAGTGAATTATATGTGATTATTTTTTATAACAGAACTGTCAGCAATGGGATGCTCACCTTGAACCATTGCTGTTACCAGGCTCCCTATGGTTAAGTCCCTGAGCTGGAGTGTAAATGGAGGCGGAGCTAACTTTTCATTTATCAGTATTGAGAGTGACGGGGTGCATGGTGGGACTTCCCACGGCCTAGCTCGAGTTATACAGGCGCAGTAATTACTTCTTAAAGTCGTCAGCTAGACGAATGATGTTTCTTTTTGAGGCCATAAAGGGTTTTCATTCAGTCTTTGAGCTTTATTTCCTGTTTCCCATCGACGACTCCTGTTGATGCAAATTTGTTGTGGCTACTTTCTGGGCTTTTGGGTGACAGCGTAGAGCTCCTTGCAACTTTCTTGGGTGTCCTGAGTGGCCGAGTGTTGCGTCGTCTTGACCTCCATCCACCCAGCAGCAACCCTGTCCTCCCCCGGCTCCTGTCCATTTGTGGAGCACACAGGCAGCCTCTGCCCAGTGTGAGCTACTGGACGCTGCCCACATGTCTCACAGCTTTCTGTTGAGCTTGCTTTCTGCAAGCCATTCTTCAGCTTGGCTGCATTTTGGAATCATCTGGAGAGCTGCAGAAAACATGTAGGCCTGGATTCTGACCCCACAGATTCTGATGTCATGGTTTGGGCAATGGCTTGCACTTTGGAATTTTTTAAAGTTCCCTCAGAGACTCTGACATGCCCTCAAGATCGAGTGCTTAGAATTCTCTTTTATTTCCTGGATTTTGTAAGGTTGAGTTTATTTGTTTTCTTCATGACTTAACTCTTAGCTTTTTGAAGGAAAGGTTTATAACTCTGCAGACAAGCCTCTAAGACTGGTCAGGAGCCGGTCTTGTGACTATCCATCCCTGAAGCTCCAACATGTTTGCCTAGGTGTTGAGAATGTATTTCCATAACATGAACAGCCAGCACACAGAGGACTTCTGGTGATCGACACTGCACAGGGTCATGCATGCACAAACCTATCTTATCCACAGGAATTAGCTGATCTCTCATGCAAACTCAGGAGCTCTCCTGTCCAGGGGCTGTAGAGAGCATCCCTGACTGTAGCATCCAACTCAATATTCACAAAGCGTCCTGTGTCCCTGACTACCAACGTCACCCTCCCCATACACACTGCTTTTAGCATCCAATAGACCTTGTCAAATCCCAAATTCCTGTTCCTGGGGTAGGATTTAGCCATGAAGCTGCTTCCTCGTTTTCTTCCCTCAGAGTGATGATGGAGACCTTAATGGCCCCTTCAGAGGCTCTGCGTGAGGACTTCTCAAGACTCCCCCTATGGAAAGTGCCGCAATATCCCCAGCGGATAGCAGGTGCTTATCCGACAACAGCTATCATTATTATGAAGAAACGCTGTTATCATCAGCGCTCCCCATCCCCCCCTTTGCTTTTCTACTGGTGCTAATTTGTTTTTCGCATGCGCGGGGTTCCTCTGAGTCACCCACACTCCTGACTAGTTCTTATCCCCTCAGGCCTCAGTTGCTGTCTAAACTCCTAACTGCTTCTCCGCCCTTCCGTCCTCCTTCCTCTTTTCTACCCTACATCTGCCCTCTGCCCTCCGCTGAGAATTTCTCTAACCAAATCCCACTTTGGCATTCCTCCCTTTCCTTTCCTCAGTGGTCTATAAAGGAGCCCCGCCCCCTATTCCCTAACACCAGCGGCAGGATTTTTAAATCTCTCTTCTAACTGACTTCAGCCCTTGTCTCTCCGGTATGCCCTCCATAGCATCTGAACACACATTCAGTATTTAGTCCCATTCTTCCTGCTGTGATCAGGCATAAAATTCAGAGTCTTTTCTAGTCCCAAGTTTAGTGGTACTGAATCTTCTCATTGTAGTGACCAAATACCAGACATTAAAAACCTTAAGACAGGGAAGGTTTATTCGGGCTTGTAGTTAGAGGGGATACAGTACCGCTGGGTCAAGGAAGCCGTGGTGGCAGGGGCAGGTGGTGGCTGCTTTTATTGATTGCATCCTCAGTCAAAAGCCGAGAGATGGATCTCAGGTACGAAGCCCTCTTCTTTCTCCATTGCTAGACCCCAGCCCCTAAAATGGTGCCACTCACATTTAGGGTGGGTCCCCCTACCTCAATTAACCAGAGCTAGAAATTCCATCGCTGGCTTGCCCAGAGGTTTGTCTCCATGGTGATTGTAGATCCTATCCGCTTGGCAATTAACCACTTAGGCTCCAATTAAGCTCCTCCCTGAGGTCTTTTCCATTTTGATCCCTACACACACACACACACACACACACACACACACACACACACATTGCTGCTCTGTGACATCACCATTATCTCCTATACCACTGGTCTCAAAGGCAAACACCTAGGCAATCAGATAGCCCGTGCCCCTGAGTGGATCCAAGGAAGTGGAGTCTGAGGAAGCAGCCGCCTCAAGGAGGCTCAAGCCAGTTGTAAAATTTCTCCTAACTTTCAAGAGAAAAACATGTGTTTCTTTACCTTGAAGTCGCCTCATTTTTAAATGCTGGCGATGAATCTAGTCATCTAGTCTCATTTATTTGTTTGTTTGTTTATTTTAATGTAGGGGGCAAACAAAGTAGACATTTGAGACTGGATATAGCCCCAGGGCTATAATTTTTATCTCTTTTAGGGTTTGTATCTCTTCTAGTTTAAGACCCAATTATTTAATATGTTTTATTTCTGTCTTCTCAACCAGGACATCCATTGTTGACTATAACGCAAGACGAGCAATAATAATAAATAGCCACCCTAGCTACCTCATTTGTTAAAGAAATTTCTGCTAAGCAGGATGGCTCAGGCCTGTAATTGAAGCCTATATAATTGAGGCACAGGCAGGAGGATGGAAAATTCGAGGCCAGTCTAGGCTAACTAACAAGCGTCTGTCTCAACAGAACAAATAACAACACACACACACATCAAATAAAAAAATCTCATGGAACTCGAATGCTGCGTAAGGAGCGAGATAGGAATCTGTTTCTGCTTCCTTTCACTGAGTTGGGAAATATCTCATGGAAGCAGCCGGTGTTTATTTCATGCGTCCGTGCCCGATTCCCCTGGTCATTACCAGTCCAACATTCCAACATGTAACCTAATCCCCTGGGACACACAGGAAGAGGAAGAAACCATGTCATATTTACATCTTACTAATAATACTTTATTAATAACGAATGGCGTATTTTTAATCTATAGCTATTGGCAGTTCTCGACACATTGGAAAATACAGTAAATACTAATACTGCTTATTCTTCGTGCAGCTCCAAGATATACATTCCTCCCACAACTCTGTTTTTAGATTAATCTCTTATCCTACAATATAAAATAAGTGTAATTGTATTTCTAAGATCGTTCTTAAATATACTGCATATCTAAAAACACTTTCGCCGGGCTCTGTGCGACTTCCTTTAGAGTTTCCATGATATTGTTTCTTCTGCACGCAAAGATAATCCGTCCTGACTAGTTATCCTTAGACATGAATAACTCTTTGACTCTTCTGGTTTGGATGGAAAAGGGGAACATATCTGAGAAACAGTGAGCGTATTTGGCTGCCTAACCGGGATCTTTATTCTCAGTCAAAAAGCAACCAAGGAGAATTTCCCCTAAGACCTTCCTTAAGCTCTGCTAAGGCCTTCACCATTGGAGAGGGTGGAGGAGGGGTGATGTCTCGTTTTTCTTTGCTAACTTGTGGCAGTTTTTCGTGGTGTTGGGACGATGCTGGCACAGAGTGCGGATCCAGGTTGTCCTTCTTTGGTTGCTACAGGTACTCAGCGTGCCAATGCCCGGGCTCCAGCCCCTTACAAGAGAGATTTTGAAGCCAAACTGAGGAACTTTTACAGGAAGTTAGAAACGAAGGGATATGGACAAGGCCCAGGGAAATTAAAGTAAGTAGAAATGACGCAAACCACGTGGTTTAGAGATGATGGATGGGTAGGAGCATTTATGAGTTTGAAAAATTGGGCGTCGCATGAGTCTATTTTCGTGGGCATGATTCTTTCAGAAATTGTAATTACATTCTAATGATGTAAAATGTTTAGGAATTAAACACTAGTAAGCTTATGGTTTTCAATCAGGCTAGGCCTGTGTAAAACAATACGCAAAATTCAGAATTGATGGCTTTTTCTGTCTCTCTGCTGGCCTATCTGATATTCGTGAGATGTGTCATTATCACAGTGTTTTATGCCACATGTATTAGTTCCAGGTCAACATGAACACAGGATAATAACCAGCCCTATTCGTTCTGTGAAACAAATCTCACTTGAACAACAGAACCTGTCGTGAACGCTGTGCCTGCCTCTTTAGCCACCTCCCTTGCTTGTCCAGAGATCTTCTCATCCCTGTGTGCACCTCTTTCCCGTCTTCCTACCCCTGTGTCCCCACTTGAGCTCACTGTCCCACCTGTGAGAAGATAGGAAGATAGAGGAGGGACAGTCACCTTGTACCCTGAGAGTCCAGGGGAGGTCCAGCCCCCATGCTCACTGCCCCAGGCACAGGAATGTTGGCTTGGTCAATTCCACTTTCGCGGACCTCCAAACACATCGGCGTAACCCCGACTCCATATCTCTCTGAACTGCTTCTCTCCTATTTGAATTACCAAGATCTTACAAGTTCAGGCTCCCTGTCATGTCCTCATTGCTCTTGACATTAAGGGTAATTTGATACCTGCAGAAGATGGCTTCAGTTGTCATCATCACAAGAGATTGTCACAAGCTTCACCTGTTTTTCTCTACCCCTTAGGAAGTCTCAAGGTTCACAAGATATTTAAAATCCAGTATAATTGTAAACTCTTTTGCTTTGCAGCACACACACACACACACACGCCCTCCTGGTTCTCACTGGGCATGAGTAATTGAATTCCATGCTTAGGTGCATTCCAGACTTTAAAAATTACCTCATAGTGTTGTTCTCTCTTTAGTAAGATATCTCTGTCTCTCTCTGTCTCCCTCTCCCTTCCCTATCCCCCCGCCCCGTGTGTGTGTGTGTGTGTGTGTGTGTGTGTGTGTGTGTGTGTGTCTTATGACCACTTCCCTTCTGGGATCCATGTCTTGGCCACTCAGAAAGGACCCAGGTCACGGGTTTTACCCATGATTCTCTCAAAGTAACTTTTGCTCTTGCTGTGAAAGAGTTAAAGCCAGATGTGTACTCAAGCGCAGATGGCAAGGGCCTTAAAGCAGCTTCCCTCCTCGCCTAGTTGATTGTGGCAAACAGAAATCATAAGGCCAGAAAGATAAGGCACAGGAAGTAATCTCTTAATGCACTTTTCCAATCGCCTCTCCGCGGACAGGTTGATTATCCGAAGGGACCACTTGTTAGAAGATGCTTTTAACCAGATTATGGGCTACTCCAGAAAAGACCTTCAGAGGAATAAGCTGTACGTCACCTTCGTTGGGGAAGAAGGGTAAGTAGAACAGAGAAGTGGTCTATGCAACCCAGGCTGTGGCTACAGAGCGGATGTTTCTCCGCATCTGTGGTTCCCAAAACAGGAAGTCCTTCTGGCAGGAAGTGTTGGTCTCACATGCTTAAACATTTTGTCCTTTTTTTTTTTCTCCACTTCCCCTGGTTTTTAAATCATTTGACATAGAATTTTTTTTTTAATTAAAATAACTGTTACCTGTAATTCATTGTTTCAGTTAGAAGGCCAGTGTGGTTGTTTTTCTTTTGTCTCTCCATCTTTTTTGAATGGGAAAAGTGGAACTTTGAGGGGGAGGGAACAGGAACTATAGTTTACATCTTGTTTTCCACCCCTGTGCGCTGCGTAGAATGTGTGTCACCTGTTAAATAAGCCCCCTAGTCCAGACCCATCCTGCCGCTCTGCCCAGAAGTGCCCACAGCAATTGCACCAATGCCTTTGCTCTGTTTTCCCCACCCCCAGTTCTCTTCCCTTGGAAGGGCAGCATACCTCCCCATAGAACCACCTCTTGTAAACAAACCATGCAACCTGACTCCTCCATGAGTGTGCTCATCTAGATAAGGGTTGGGAAACAAAGGCCTGGGGCTCCCACACTTGAGTCTGCTGCAACCCAGGTAGACGTAGCCTTTGTTAATAGACTGAAGCTTACATCCCTCCCAGGCCCCTCCTTCTTCCAACCTCAGGACTCAGTGCTTGCTTTGTAGCTTGTAGCTACTAGACACAATCTAAAAAGGTCATGCCCAGCCTTAATACACGGGGAGGTGCCCAGTCTCACTGCAACTTGAGATGCCGTATTTTATTGATACTCACGGGAGACCTGCCCTTTCCTGGATAGAGACGGAAGAGGAGGGGATTGGAAAGTGGGGGTGCTAATTGGGACGGGGGGGATGGAGGTGGGGAGCCTGCCACCAGGAAGTAAAATAAATAGATGAATAGGTTTTTTGTTTTTTTTTTTTTTTGGTTTTTCGAGACAGGGTTTCTCTGTGGCTTTGGAGCCTGTCCTGGAACTAGCTCTTGTAGACCAGGCTGGTCTCGAACTCACAGAGATCCGCCTGCCTCTGCCTCCCGAGTGCTGGGATTAAAGGCGTGCGCCACCGTCGCCCGGCCAAATGAATAGTTTTTAAAATGCCACACAGTCATCCAAACTCTGGCTGTGTTCTGTTTGACACTGTTGGCTTGGGTATTTGTTGGTTGAGCAGTGCTGAGGAGCTTGGAGCCTTGCAGATAAGCTACACCAGCTCTCTGAGGTATCCCTAGCCCTTGTCTAGATTTTATTTTGAGAGAGGGTCTTATCAAAACACACAAGCTGGCCTTGACTTAGTCCATAGCCCAGTGAGATCTTGACCGCCTTGTAACTGGGCTTCCAGGCCCGTGCTACCAAGCCCAGTAGCGCAGATCACTTTAAGAACACCCCATTGAGTCTTACCCGGTAGTGAAGAAGGTTAAGGAACCATAGTAGTGATAGCCAACAACTTCCCTCCTCCCCCAGCCCTGTATATGGTAAATGGAGGTTCAAAGCGCATCATGACTGAACCTGTCCATGGAACTGGAGAACAGCAAAATGAATCCCCAAGCCCAAGCCTTAAGTCTTTCTTCTGATACCCTTGGACCAGACTGGGATTTAAGAAACACTCCTTATCTTTAGTCTGCCCGTGTCCCATTTTTCCCCCCACTTGGAATGCATTTTAGCGTTCCAGATAGTGACTGAATGCGTGAAGTTCGGGCTTCAGCCTACCTGAGACTTCAGCCTTCCGTGACTAATGTTGTGAGTGCACTTGGAACCCGTGTTAGTCTGTTTAAAGATGCAGGTGCGCGGCTGAAGACGGAGGCAAGTGTTGTTATCCTCCTCCCTGGTATGCAAGAGATGCCAAGCATTTCCTCACAGGATGAGTCTGGTTTAGGCGAGAATATTTTCTTCTCCAGAACTCCAGCTGCCTTCTTTTATTATTAAACCACAGACTATTTTTTTTTTTGACACATGATCTTGCTATGTTGCTCAGATTGGCCTTGAATGTTCAAGCAGAAGTGGCCTCAACCTCCAAAGAGCTCGGAACCGGGTCCACAGATGTCCGTCAACACTTCTGGCTTAATGTTCACGTTTTCCCATTGTATTTTGGAAATGGAACTTTTCTGTTTCTCCAGATTCAGTGCTGTCAAATTATTTAATTATTTTTTTTTTAAATTCTTTGAGTTTAAAGCTACCCTTTGGCATTTAAAAACATGTCTGTTGTTCAGACATTGGGTTTCTAGTTTTTCTTCAGTGCCACGTGTTGATTCTAGGCCCAGGACAAGAAATGTATACAAGATGGAGCCTGAAGGGCCTCCCAGTGCCTTCCATAAAGTAGGGAAGTTTGTCAACAGCTCAAAACCACAGGGCCCAGGAGCCAACAGAGCCCCCAGTGATCAAAATGGGAACAATTTCAATTACAAAATGAATAAATAAAGGAATATTGAACTCTCATTCCAAGCCATTGCATATATGATCAAATGAGGAAACAGGTAGGAGAAAGGAGAATCTCTCCGAATAACTCAGGAGAATTTCATAAGTGTGGCTTGGATAGTGACTGTTTCCCAAATAACGCAGGAAGAGTAAGGGGGCAGAGCAGTGAGTTGGTTTTGTTGAAGCCTGGCAAGCATTGTCTCAGCTGTCAGTCATGTTGACAGCGTGTTCATCACATGAGAACCACACTTAACCCAAACCCATAATCACAGTCCGTCTGCAGGAAAAACACGGGACAGTTCCCAGCTGAGGGACATGGTAAGAACCTCTCACCAGTCTTCTCGGAGATCATGGAGGACACTGAACAAGCGGAAGAGCTTGCAAGATCGCTAGAGTCAAGAAGAGACTTGATTAAATGTAACGCTACCTCCTAGATGAAATTGCAGAGGTAGCAGGGGGAAGTGAACGGAATCTGGATAAAGTCTGCGTTGTGTCCGCAGTTACACATCCGCATTGGCTCGTGAATATGACGGTTGATGACAGTCCCTGAACCAGGCTTTGTGAAAGAGTTTATTTCCCAGGTAATGGAGCCCCGAGTCACAGACCTGCCGGCCCAGGTTTCAAGGTCTGAGTAGGCCGAGAGACAGCGTGGCCTGAAGTGTGGAGAAAAGTTAAGTGAAAACAGGGTCCGTTCCCTGTGCATCCACCCTCTTCACAGGCCTCAGGCTGAGGAAAAGCTTACCATCCGTATAATCCAAAATTATCAAATGAGGCACACTGCTGAGGTCCAAGTGAACAGTTGATAGCTTCAGCTAGCTTGAGACACGCAAACATGGCTCCAAGTTCCTGAAAAACAACTTAGGCAACCGTTGCCTCTGGGGCATTGTCTGTCAGCAGAGAGGATGATGGGAGCATACCTGGCTAGTCGGTGATAGGTCTGGTGAAGCTAGAGGCCTTATCTAGAGTTCCCATCAGATGTATTGATGAGGAACGTTCTCTACTGAGTAGAGATATTCATAAAGGCTATGCAAGAGCACTTTGCCCTGTCTTTTCTTATAATCCAAAGAAATTCTAAAATAATAGGTTTAACAAATGAAAGCATTGGGTCAGGATATGGAGAGGTTTAGCCAATGTTTCCTTTTTGAGTTTTCCGGTTGCCTTACTGTTAGAGGCGGACTTCCCTGGGATTATTTTCAGAAGAGGCCTCTGCCATCGGAGTTAATTTTTGAGAAGTCTAAATTAATACTAATACTGGCGTTCAAAGAGTATTATTTTGTGTCAACTTGATGCTAGCCGTGAGGGATCAATACTTTGCGGTTTTTGTGGATACTATCTCAGTGATATTTCTAATCTGACAACAGTCAGTCTGGCCTTGCCAAAGTACAAAGGATAGTGAATTTCTTTTTAATAACAATGCATGTACCTGTCTTCCATAAAGGCATAGATTAGCCACTTCCCAGAAGCAATAGCTATGCCTCATGCTGTATGTTCACATACAGCTGAAACACAATATATAGATTGTTCCAGAAGTAATGAATCTCTAGGAGAATACAGATGCTATTTGGCATTCCGTTTCAAAACCACAGACATCCTCCTCGGGCCTATAAATGTAGCTGCATTCGAATAAAAATAAGTTTATTTTTTTTTTTCTGAAGCGATTCTTTGTGCCAGCCTTGGCTTTTTACACAATGTAGATAGGTTCTAAGCGCTGTCTCATGGTTTAGTCAGGCCAGAGCTGGGAGCTGTGTTCCAGGCACTGAATCTCTACCGAGCTCAGTATGGTTATGTTGTCTCAAAGTTAGGGCAGGGGAGGACCTCTGTGGCAGAATTACCAAGACCAGTCACCCTGCTCAAAAGAAATGGTTTGTTGCCCATTTCGGAGGAGCTCTGGTGTGCCTGGGAGTTGCTTATGGGATGGAAAACAGTTCTTCTTTGGTGTATTGTTTTTGCTAATTTAAAGTCCCAGCAACCAAAGCTCACATGGTATCAGAGTTCAGGTAGAACCTGATAAGGCATTCAGGCCATGACCTAAGTCCTAGTACTCCCAGCTAAAGAAATAATGTCCTAGACAGCTCTGATGCTGGCTCTGTGATTGGGCCACCTCTTGTCTGCTCCGCGACAACTCTGTAAAGGGCACCTTTATTGAAGAAAGAATTAGTTCATTATGTACCACGTGCTGTCAAGATGACATCAGTCTTCAGTCTTGCCAGCCCCGTGTAGACTAGGAAGGAGCATTTGCAAATGGTTTTCCTTTGGGGACCTGTGTGTAGTATCTTTCTGTATTCCCCTGGGATACGGACATAAAAATGATCACGAGATGGGAATGACTTGAAATGGTTTTCTTGGCCCCTTACGGTTTATCAATTAACCAGTTGCCTTCATATATCACCAAACTGGGGTCTGAGCCACCCAGCTATAGGCTGAACTCGCGGTTGCTGCTTGCTCTCTTCAAAGAGGGATCCACATCATTCGAATCATCCTAACCTGCCCTAGAAGGATGCTCCGTAGCCGCACCCTGGCTAGGTACCACCAAGTGTAACCTTTTCCTATGAGACTTCCGCCCTCTGCTCCAGTCCTTGTTCGGTGGCTCAAGAGCTGATGCTTCGTTGTTCTCAATCTCTGTGGCTGAATCAGAAGGTACCCAGCCCACGTGCGCCTGGACAAACTTTTGAGAAAAGAGAGTGTGACCTCCGGAGGCTACCGTATTCTCTCTCACTTTTCAGTTTGTTCCCATCCGAGTGCTTTGGCTTGGATTATTTTTAGTTGAAACAGAAAGAACGGGAGAATAAAATTAACTATTTTAACACCTGTCAAATGCTGCCAATAACGCATGTGGTGTGCCAGGCCAGCAGCGTGATGCTGGGAGAAATGCCTTGTCAGCAGGCAGGGCCCAGGACACCGTGGTCACCCCACTGACATCTCTGCTTACTCAGAAATGCCCTCCAATGCAGCTGTTATGTGGCTACACACCCGTTGTCCGGAGTTTCTGTACTTCCTTGCCAAGCCTTTGGCTGTGGAACCAACCTAACTGGCAAAACAGGAATGTGGCAAACGATCCCCGTGGTATGAGTCACGTTAACTATTTATATGGAAGAGGTGTTGGAGGAGCTGCGTGTCCACATGCCCTGCTGGGACATGTTTCCTTGAGTTTGCTAGATGGCGAGAGAAATCGCAGCCCGCAGCGGACTCACCCCTAAATACGCAGTTCCGCCCGCATTCAGAGTTACAACCAAATTAAAGTCGTAGGCTTCTCTTGCCTTTGGATTGACTCTATTCATGGCTCAAGAGTTAAGAAAAAAAAAAAAGAAAGATAAAAAGTAAAGTTTCCAGTTAACATGCATTTCCTACTAAGGAGCTCTCCGTTTTCTTCCCTTCTGAGTTTTGCTTTTCAACTTAACGCCTCAGAGAAAATGTGTTTGTCTTCAGCCGCAAGAGGAACTAATCAATAAGGTCATTGTTGTCTTAACAAACTTCACCATGCTAGAAGATGTTACACCGTGACCTTCCTAAGCCAGCTTACCTGTGTGGCGGTAGTTTTGGATTGAGTCGTCTCTTAGGGGTTGACTCGGTTCGCTCCTGGCATTGAACTCATGTCCCACGGCCCCGTGGCAAACTGGCTCGCAGTTATTCACACCGCCAAATGCCAAGCAACAATATAAGGGATGCTGGTTTTCTTTGGGGAGCATCAGGGAGCTGCAGCCGCAATTCGGCAATGTGCGTTGAGCTCCTACAGAATATCATTCTGCAAGCATGAGTGTCTTAGTTAGGGTTACCGTTTCTGTGAAGACACCGTAACCAAAACAACAACAAAACAAAACAAAAAAACAAGTTGGAGAGGAAAGGGTTTATCTGGCTTAGGCTTCCACATCACTGTTCATCAGTACAGAAATCAAGACAGGAATTCAAACAGGACAGGAAGCTGGAGGCAGGAGCTGATGCAGAGGTTATAGAGGGGTGCTGTTTACTGGCTTGCTCCCCAGCGCTTGCTCAACCTGATTCCTTGTAGAGCCCAGAACCACCAACCCAGGGCTGGCACCACCCACACCCACCATGGGCTGTGCCCTCCCCCATCCATCGCTAATAAGGAAAATGCCCTACAGGCTTGCCTACAGCCGGATTTTTTGGAGGCGCTTTCTTAATTGAGCTTCCCTCCTCTCAGATGACTTTAACTTGTGTCGGATTGACGTAAAACGATCCAGTGCAAAGAGTAAGACAAGCTCACCTGCGCCCAGTGAGGTCAAAGTCTCAACTTAAGTACAGGGGAAGCAGACACACAGGGGTCATTAGAATATACTCTGGTAAGTATTAGGGAAATGTTGGGAGTTAAATCTTAGGGACCACCCCGTAATTTTTAATGGAAAATCCACAGTAGAGTCAAGTTTGCTTAGTACCAGTCGTCTCAAAGAAAGCAGGCTCACTCTACCGCTGGTCTGTGACCCTAGGGTCCTGCAGGCCTCTACAAGGCGAAAAGCCCAGCAGAGGAGTGACCAGCCAGTCAGTGTTTATGTCTCCTTGGAGAGTCTCCCTAAAGATTTATAGTAAGCTAGATGTTTTAAGACTGCGTCTCCCTCCCCCCTGTTTTTGTAACAGCAGCAGTTGGCAAAACTTGTCCATAAAGAGCCAGATAGTAAACATCTTTAGACTTTGCCCACTGTGCGTTCTCTGAGGCACGTACACCTCCACTTCTTATCAGGGCACAGCTACAGGCTACACGCACGTCAACGCGGTCAATGCATTTCAGTATAGCTTCGTTTACAAACCTGGACTTCAGCAGTCCTGCCCTTAGGACATAGTTAGCCAAGCCCTGCTCTGGAAGCAATATTGTTTTAATCTTGATAGACAGTTAAAACGTACTGAAGGGGCAGGGCACGTGGAATAACCTTAAAGTTGAAATAAGGACACCTGTTTAGGGTTTAACAGCCGGCACGTCTTCACCGTGCTCCTCTGATCCAGCTCACTGGGTTTCTCTGGCCTCTGTCTTCTCTATAAAAAAAAAAAATTATGAAATTTAACAAAATGACTTCCTTGATGTCTTCAGCAATGGATGTCCTAGCTCTGTTTCTGCTTCTGTGATAAATACCATGATGAAAAGCCACTTGGGAAGGAAATGATTGACTTCAGCCTATAAATTAGAGTCTGTCATGCAAGGAAACCAGGGCAGGAACTCAAGGCAGGGGATGAAACGGAAACCATAGGGGAACGCTGCTTACTGGCTTGCTTCAAGTCTCATGTTCAAATCTCATACACTGCCGGGAGGTGGCCTTGTGGCCTTAGTGGGCTTGGCTGTTCCACATCAATGAGCAGCTAAGAGAATACCACAGACAGGCCTGCATGCCTATCTGAGGGAGGCACAGTTCTTTGGCTGAGGTAAAGGAAAAGACGTGACTTCCCCAGGTGGGGTAACGTCAACCTGCTTGAGTGAAAGAAAGTGTCCAGACTTCCTTAGCTCCTTCGCCTCCCCTCAGACTTGGGGTTGGTTCCAGGAGACCAGGAAATCCCCACCTGTGCAGTGAGAGAAGGTTGAAGGAGGTGATCCGCCCAGGGGAGAAAGAAGACACAGGGACTGGAGATGAAGGCGTCCAAATATGGCGTCCTGTCAGGAGTAGCTCCTTCAAGACCTAGATTAGCGCTTAGGCTGGAACGGGCATTTCAGTCTTTGTTGGGAGGTTGTGGGCAAAGAACATCCAAACAGAAGAAAGTAGCTGCTGCTTCTGGCCTTCCTAGAGTACGAGGAGGTCACGAAAAGACCGCACGTGATGGGAGCAATCTGAGTTCTGGGTACCTGTGAGTAACCTCATTGAGGCATGAAGATGGCCTTCCTAACCTAGGCTGGAGCCACAAGTTGACTTCGTTATCAGCAGTTATAGTGACAGGGCCACCATGCCTCTGGGAAGCCTGACTGGCCTGCAGAGTTGCCAGTACCTACCCATTCCCACTCAATAGGTTGCCGGCAGGTTCCCTGTGGGTATGAATCTAGGAGCTTGAAGTCTTCACCCATGCGGTTCTGGACAGTTTTAACTGGTGCTTATGCTTCCTCTCATGTATATTAGGAAAACGTTGAACCAGCACATGGAAATATAAATATTACATAAGACTGGAGTGAAAAAAGTCAGGGTTGATGTATTGAAAATAGACATCTACAGTCAGAAGACAAAAATGGGAAGTTCATATGTGAATGGTTGAAGTCCACACTGCAAATTCAGTTATACGATCACTACAGGAAGAGGTCATTTTTATTTTTGGTTACATTTTAATTTTTCCTAATCTTCTGCCTGCAACAGGATTATTTTCTAGTTTATAAAATTCCATCACAGGAAAAGGGTCAGATGATTCCACTTTCATTAAAAAATGTAGTGGAGGCCAGGCACTCCTGGAGAGACAGAGACACTCCTGGGGGAGGTAGAGCGACACTCCTGGCATCTTTGAGATTCACTGACCACTTATCATAGCCTGTCTGGTGAGCTATAGGCCAGTGAGAGAGCCTGTCTCAAAAAGGTGGGTATCACCTGAAGATTTGTCGCCTGTCACTCACACACACACACAATAATACCCAAATAACAAGATCTGGAAAGAAATAGAGGCGGTGGGCAGGAGAAAGCAAACGAAAGTCTTGATTGGAGTTGCCGGCTCCCTGCCTCACTCCCATTGCTAAATCTGTGTGTCATTTTCTTTTTATCAAAAGGCTGATATATTTTATATTTGAAGCTTAGCATATCAAGTTGCTTTCTATTTCCTGCTTCTCTTTGCTGCACCCTTCCCACGTGGGCATCCTTGGCCACTTGTCACTCCTCCTACCATGTCCCTCTGGCCCTGAAGCTGTTGCAAGTTAAATGGAGTTCCCAGTGTAGTCTGGGCGCTGGAGGTCCAGGCTGTCCAAGTACCGTACAAGTACCAAGTACAAGTTATAAAACTCTCAGCACCTTCCTTTCCTTGCCTGTGATTCTCCGCAGTGTTTCATAATTTATACTTTCTGCTTGTATCCTCTTATTCCGTGTTTTTTTCTCTGACATCCTTAAAAAAGACTTCGTTTTCTTCCCCCATTTAGAAGATTTCCAGAAATATCCGAGGCCTTCATTTGCTCTAAGCGGTGTAACTGCTTCTGTCTGTATGAACGAAACATTCCCATGACACTCCCTTCCCTGTGGCCTTGCTATTTTGTGTGTGTGTGTGTGTTTGTATAAGCAATGAGTGTATTGTGTGCGTTGTCAAATGGGGTAGCTAAGGTTTTGGGTATGTACTGTATAGATGATTAGTTATTTTGAGTCAAGAATACAGAGATCAGAATTTTTTTCATTTTTGTTTGCAGAGTCCTGATATGTAGACAGTCACTGTAATGAGTATTCTCTATGAAAGCTAAACACAGAAGAAAATATGCCCAACACCTAGAAAGAGTAGAGACTGATTATTCTTATGTGAATTTTTTTTTTACAGGTTGGATTATAGCGGGCCTTCCAGAGAGTTTTTCTTCTTGGTATCCAGAGAACTCTTTAACCCCTATTATGGCTTATTTGAATATTCAGCCAATGACACATACACCGTGCAAATAAGTCCCATGTCTGCTTTTGTAGACAATCACCATGAATGGTAAGGG
Source organism: Microtus obscurus (assembly GCA_963919715.1). Classification (NCBI taxonomy): domain Eukaryota; kingdom Metazoa; phylum Chordata; class Mammalia; order Rodentia; family Cricetidae; genus Microtus; species Microtus obscurus. The sequence goes on from CAWTZC010000381.1 coordinate 4,414,630, forward strand.
TTTTGTTTCTGTGACAGTTATCCTCAGTTAATTTTCTGGCATGCTAGCTCCCCCTCCCCCCTCCAAAAGAAGCCACGTTTCTTTAGACGTTTCTCCCTCCTGGATAAAAATTATATTATCAGCTATATATCTCATTTGGTGTTTATTTTTGTTCTCAAACTAAATTATCCCCCCCAGCCAGTAATTGATTCTATTGCATAAGGTCAACTTTCAGTGAGTTGAATAGAATTCAAAAGCTTTATAGCATTGGGAAAATATTACAGGTGATTCGTTTGTTAGCAAGACCCCAAGTCCGGTGGTTCTCGGCCTCCCTCATGCTGCGACCCCTAAACACAGTTCCTCGTGTTGTGGTGACCCCCCAACTGTGAAATTATGTCTTTGATGCTTCATGACTGTAATTTTGCTATTGTTATGAATCATAATATAGATATCTGATACGCAACCCCAAAGGGATTGTGACCCACAGGTTGAGAACCACTGCCCAGGTCTCTATGGTAGAGGCCAAGCAATTTCTCTAACAGCCTGGGCAGATCTGGCCTTGGGGGAGGGGAAGTGGATGTGCTGGGGCCCTGAAAAAGACCTGTTTATATTTGTGAGTGTGTGTGTGTGTGAGAGAGAGAGAATGAATGTGAGCATGTGTATGTGAGAATATGTGTGTGTGTGTGTGTGTATGAGACTGTGTCTGTGTGTGCACACGAGCAAGCACGCGTGCATGGAGGGTGGCCCGGGGGAGCTGCAGATCAAGAGCAGGAATAGGAAGTCCGTGCAGCACCCGCTCACGCACCAGCGTGTTCCAGCCTCTTTGAGTCTGGAAGCAGAGATTGCTTAATTTTTCTTAATTTATCACACTAAACCAAGGCAAACAATTTCAAGATTCCCATCTGGAGGTACTTATTCTGAAAAATCCCAAATTATACTCTTTCCAAATGGCCTTACATCTTTTTCAAATCCCTGCATTTGTAGACTTTAAATATTTACATAACCCCTATTAACTTGTTCCCGGTCGCTTTTCGCTGATAGTAACAAAGCAAGGACACAGTGGAAAAGGCTCTCTGAGTCACAAGGTTACTGACGGGTGAAAGGCATTGACTCTGAGGACTCGCTCCTCAGATTCATTTCTTGTTTAGTTACAAATTTGGAGGCCTTTTAACTCTGGCTGTTACAGCTCTGCTCACATGGGTAGAAATAAAGAGAGGCAAAAGCTGTTAGCTGCTGACCTCGAAAAGCCTTCCCTACTGAAATGACAGACGTGCAGCACTCTGGTAGGCATCAGGCTTGGAGGCTTCTGGAAACCAAAAACCTTGTGATGGAGAAAACGACCGTGTGCCTCAGGCAGAAAACCCAGCCTTAACAGATCTGTATGTAAAGTTTCCAAGTCGGTTCAGAAGAGCGTTCAATTTTGACATGTTGGAGAACGGGATGTCTCATGAGGAAAGCCCCTCCCCCCAAATGTCTGCATGAATGCTTCGTGGGTGATGGTATTTACCGTCAGGAGTGAGGCTTGAACCTCCTCAACCTGAATAAGGGCTTTTCCTCAAAAGGGAATGGCTCGTAGTTTGCATTAGAGAAATCAACTAATATCTATACGCATAAAATGAAGGTGACATTTTCCCTTAATCTTTATCAGTATCTCTTGGGATGGTCTGGGGAAATGTCACTGAAAAGCTCAGGGGAATTCACACTGTCGAATGCGGGGTAACTTGGAGTAAGGGTAAGGTGTCCCTAAATACTAGAGGAACAGATCTCCCCCCCACACACACACACACAAGTAAACCCTGGCCAATGAAGACACACTCTACAGTGCCCAGAACCTCTCTCATAGAGCTGGCAGGCAGGTAATCTTGGACAGAAGAGTTGAGATTCATTCGAGGAAGTAAACACAGCTGAGATGCTGCCGAGTCTTGTTCAGCTGCCTCGTGTTTTTCCTTCCCAGGTTCCGGTTCAGTGGGAGGATCCTCGGCCTTGCGCTAATCCACCAGTATCTGTTGGACGCCTTCTTCACGCGACCCTTCTATAAGGCTCTTCTCAGAATGTAAGTGTATGTCTGTGCCTGCATACACTAAAGCTCAAACGGGCTTTCCTGAAGAGGTTTCGTCGGGGACTCCGCTTATCTACGCGCTATCCCAAATCGGTGCCTAAATGCATAGTGGTTTAGAGTTAAAAAAGCGAATACGATTTCAAATGTGGCTGTTAGCTTCTGACCCTTTGTTTCTGATGACACACCACGTCTTGGTTTTGTTCGCCCCTGAATATTTGGTTCTCCTCTGTGGCAACACATGTTTCTTTAAAACACCCGTACATCAAACACAGCACTGAGATTCTTGCGGCCTCGATGCTGATTATTAATAGAATGGTGTGGATTAGTCCCCGGTGACTCACAGCCTGTGCCCTTTGTGAAGTGTGCATTGTTGTTTGCCTTGTGCACTTCCAACAGCTTGCGCTTGGTCACAAGTTCATTTTCTTTTGTTTAATTTCAGTTTTCCTTTTGGTTTCTCTGCTAGGCGTAGACAATGCCATACTTTTTTTTTGAGACCTTCCTCTATCAAAACAGCAGTGTACGGGGCAAATGGACTTTTTCTTTGTTTAGGTCCCAATGACAGATAGCAGTCATTGTACAACGTAGAGTAAAAGCGCCCACATAGTCTGCATGTAGTCACTGACGAGACCAAGCAGAAGGCAAGGGTTAGGGAGAGGAAGGTAGGCTTGTATAGATGCCAATTGCAAAGTACTGAAGTACGGAACTGTGGCTGGGAGCTGTCTTACACATTCTTCCGTCAAGCCCATGAACCTCTTCTGAAGTGAAGAAGTCTTGACCTCAAATGAAAACCAACAGAGTGTTTCTCATGAGGCTTTGGCATGCTCAATAGGAGGACTTTGCTCGTGGGCAACAAGGACCTGCGTCCCTGCTTTTCCCAGGCCCCTCTTGTCACCCCTGCATCTCCTTGTCTTCTTTCATAGGTTTCCTGAAAGCCATACCCACCAATTACATTTGCTCCTAAGTCATTCCGTCCACACGTGCTCTTCCGGCTTCTCTCTCTCTGTGAACACATGGCTGCTATTGATGAGCGCTTCGCATCCCTATCTTCTTCGATTGTTTTTGCTGCTTCTGATGCTAATAGTTCAACTCTGGGAAAGCAGAGACGATCAGAAACTAAAAGTTCTCTCTGCCACCCTCAAAGTTATCCCTGGGTCTTTCCTACCCTGACGCTTGCGACAGTGTTCCTACAACTCTGTGGGCCTTTCTTGGGACTTGCCCTTCACCTTGGGGTTTCAGAAGCTTCCATCCCACGCCCAGCTTTCCTCTCTCTGGAGCTGACAGAAGGAAATTCTTCCACTTGCTTCTTCTCCTATGGACCACTGAATCTAACCCCGAGTCTTGCTCTCTTGAGTTACAGGCTCATGGGAACAGTCCTCTGAACAAGAAGTCCTGCTTCTTGGGTGCCTCAGGGGGACTCCAAATCTGCATAGTTAAAGCGGAACTCTTTGTGGGCGTTGAAGTGAAACTTCTTCTTATGTGTCCACCAGACATTAATGGTCCACACGTTCTTGGATATTCTGGTTAGACATCGGAAGGGGATCCTAAGCAAGCAGAGCAGATAAAACAGTGTAGGTTTTCAAGTTGTGTTCTTGGTGGTGCAGGGACAAAATGCTTGACCAGAGCAGCTTAAGAGACAGTTTGTTTTGCCTTACAGTTTGAGGAATGCCAGGAATGGCAGGGCAGCTGGTAACATTTCATCCTCAGTTAGGAAGCAGAGAGAGTGTTCAATTCAGGTGGTTCTTCTTCTTCTTCTTCTTCTTCTTCTTCTTCTTCTTCTTCTTCTTCTTCTTCTTCTTCTTCTTCTCCTCCTCCTCCTCCTCCTCCTCCTCCTCCTCCTCCTCCTCCTCCTCCTGCCTTTACCTCCTTCTCCCTCTCCCTCCTCTTCTTCTTTCTCCTCCTCCTACTCCTTTCTGGAGCCCCAGCTAATAGAATGGTTGGTTCTGCCCACATTTGGATGGCATCTTCCACTACAATTACATCAACCTAGAAAATTCCCCATAGGCATATCAAGAGGCTATCTCCTTGGTGATGCTGCGCCCTGTCAGCTGAATCTAGTGCCCTTCATGGCATCCTCCACCGTCTCTGTTCCCGACCCAGGGGTTATTTTCGAAGGACGTGCGGTGCTTTTCCCACTGAAATCATGTGACCTCAGAAATCTTCTCAAGTTCATTTCACTGAAATTTGTTGATCGAAGCAGGCAACATGGTTGAGGTCTAAGAGCACCTTTAAGAGTTGGCTTGTGACGTGAATGTATTTGCTGTCCTTATTTTAGCTTATCCTCCTTTATCGTCAGTGTGTCTGTCTCCCCAACAAGATCACTTCCTTCCAAGAGCAACCGGTCCCCCAAGCAGTTATTAATATGTGTGGCACACATTCGATACCTAATAGATATCTAAAATAAACCAAACAAGACAGCCCTTGAAGTTGAGCTGGCTGAAGGACAGGAAATTTCAAAACAACTATAGCAAATTAGTTACTACCCCCTAACACCGGGGCGTGGAACAGTAATCTAGCTCAAGCGACTGTTGTCACCACAAAGAGAAAAAGCCCCGGTGGAGTGAAGGACAGGAAACTTTGTTGATTTTTTTTCTCTGGCTTACTATTGTGACGGTGGCAGAATAAGAACCATGAGAGAAAGGACGTTAGTTAAATATCTAGTCTTTTAAAAAAAGACAAGTGAAAAACAAAGCTAAAATACAGAGAAATCAATAAGAGATTTCAAATTGGCGAGGCAGTAAGTTTTGATAGGCTAGCCCAGCAGAAGAGAATATTGGCGCACGTTTTCAGCCTGTGCCGGCTCCAGATCTGGCACTGGCTGCAGATGGCCGTGTATATGACAGCCATTCTCCTGGTTCTATTTTTGGGAGAAGAGATAGGTAAGTGATTCCCATGGCATTTTATATACCCAGGATTTAAAAATGTATGTCACAGTTCTGTCTCACTTCGGTAGTGTGACCACCACGCCCTCGGCTATTCCAGGTACCACCCCCTACTGAATGGGTTTTGTTCTTGTCACCGGCCGCCGTCTGGAGTTTGCCGCTAACTAACGAGGCCTGTGTGCCTGCTTCTGTTTGTCACCCTAGCCTGTGTGACCTGAGCGACCTGGAGTACCTCGATGAGGAGTTCCACCAGAGCCTCCAATGGATGAAAGACAATGATATTCATGACATCCTGGACCTCACGTTCACGGTGAACGAAGAGGTGTTTGGACAGGTCTGTTACAGGCTGACGGGAGGTCGCTGGCTGGCGGAAAGCTAGCTCCGTGGCTAAGATCAATGCCAGTCTCTTTGTGGCTGGTTGGGCGATTGAACCCAGGACTAAACTGTAGTAAGCTGGAGTGCAGAGATTATTCTAATGCCAACTACAGTGTAAGGTGTTCTCATTTATAGATTATGAGAAGGATTTATATATTATAAATAATCTTACTTCCAACTCAAATGGATATGGGATATGAGACTACCTAGAGATATCTAGAGATGGGATAATATATCTCACACAGAATACATTTGAATAGTCTCTGTTATCCCTGAGTTGGATATGAAATTATTTAATTTTAATATAAAATTAAGGTCCATTTATTTCCAACTCAATGGATATGAGATAGGAGACTATCTAGAGATGTGATAATATATCTCACACAGAATACATTTGAATAGTTCCTCCTATCCCTGAGTTGGATATGAAATTATTTAATTTTAATGTAAAATTAAGATCCATTTAGATTGAAAAACTATAATCGGTTGCTTTGAAACAGGATATTTTTGAAGAGTGCCTGAAAACAGAGAGCATATTGGTTTTATTTTCAATTTGATGGCGGGGAAGACTAAAAGATTCCTATCAGGAGCCTTGTATTAGTTCTCCCTGGGCACTGGGACCAGGAGCTATGTATTAGTTCTTGCTGGGCATTGGGATTCACCTGGGTTCCCTGTAATCCATGTGCTTTGGAAAATGAGCTCTCAATTTAAGATTGCTCAGGTATGTTTCTGTTTTCCTTAGGTCTATCTTTACACTGGCTCAATAGGTATAGTTGCTTCCAAACCTTAGATCAGTGGTTCTCAACCTGTGGGTTGTAACCTTTTGGGAGTTGAATGACCCTTCCACAGGGGCCCCCAAGACCATCTGCCTAGCAGATACTTGCATTATAATTCATAACAGCAGCCAAATTGCAGTTATGAAATAGCAGTGAAATCATTTTATGCTTAGGGGGTCCCCAATAACATGGAGAACTGTGTAATCGGGTCGCAGCAGCATCAGGAAGGTTGAGAAGCACGGCCCTAGATGCTTCTCCCTGCTGTGGGATGCACCCGAGGCGGAGAAGGGCTGGGTGCCTGGCCTCAGCTCGTTGGTAGCAGTTAACAATCTTTCTGCTGCTTTCTGATCAGGTCTTTTTCTTCATAATGGCAGATTACTGAACGAGAGTTAAAACCAGGAGGCGCCAACATCCCGGTCACGGAGAAGAACAAAAAGGAGTACATCGAGAGGATGGTGAAGTGGAGGATCGAGAGGGGCGTGGTGCAGCAGACCGAGAGCCTAGTCCGCGGTTTCTACGAGGTGAGGCGGCGGCGGCGGCGGCGGCGGCGGCGGCGGCGGCGGCGGCAGACTCTGCGGTGGCGGCGGCGGCGGCGGCGGCGGCGGCAGACTCTGCGGTCCCACAGCCCAGCTGCCCGTCCCTTCTACCAGGCTCCCCATAGAGAATATGTTTCTCTTCTCGCTTGCCGTGTTTGCTCTTGTTCTTTTAATTCAGAAAGTCACATCTGTTCCCGTATGTCTCCAAAGTACACACGTGAAGTTATAAGTTTACCATGCATGTTAGAAGAGCTCGCGGAAGTGAGTGGCACCCTGGTTTTAGGTGTACCATTTTAATGGCCTAATGGCTACTGATAACATGGAAGTTATGATTCTTACTCCCGCCTGATATGTGCAGTGATTGCGTGGACAGGCTAGAATTTATCACACGTATTCCATGTAACTTTCTCTGTAAGACCACTGAATCTTTTTCGAAAGGAAAACGACAAACAACTAGATTACTCAGTGGTCAGTTGTGCGACAAAGTCCTCCTATTCTAGAACTCACTGGTCACTTGCTTAGCTTCTGAGACCAGAGGAGTCCTATAGCAGGGTCACTGAGATATGGGTGATCAACCAACACAGGAATTCTCGAGGCTGATCCTACCGACTTTCAACCGATCTGCACAGTAGGACAAGTTTAGCATACTAGTGCCGAGTATAACTAACCATCGTCCTCGTGAAACTCCCTGTGTCCTGCACTTCTGATGCATCTTCTGGTGGCTGACGTGTCCCTAGGCTCCTAAGCCATGTCTGTGCCCTTTCTGTTCCGCAGGTGGTAGATGCCAGGCTAGTATCTGTCTTCGATGCACGAGAACTGGAGCTGGTCATCGCTGGCACCGCCGAAATAGACCTCAATGATTGGAGAAACAACACTGAATACAGAGGCGGTGAGGTTTGATTCGTGAATGTCTAGATTTAAGTTACAGGGGGCGCCTAGTTCCAGCGCGGCTCTGAGCACAGGGCAAAGGCATTTGCTTTAATCGCTGGTCTGCCGCTGTTTGCCCGGAGACCTTGGGCGAGGTGGGTCCCTTCTGTATCTGGTGAGTCCATTAGTGAAAACGGGGAAGGACTGTGTCCACCCCTCTGAGGATGTCATAACTCCTAATTGCCGGTGAGGAAATGTGATCATTAGACCTCCAATTAATTATCGGATGACGTCGTTAGTGAGGCACGGGGAGGCTCTAGCCAGCTGGTCCAACCCTGCCTGACTGATCTACATTCTAAACCTCCAGGGGCCACACCCTTTGGGCTTCCTAACCCGCACAGGTGAGGAAGAACAGAGTTCCTTGAACTCTCTGTCGGTGAGAGCTCACGGTTAAAAACCTAGCAGGAACAAAATGGGGGGGTCTCCAAATTCGCATGCCCATCTGCAAGACCCTTCTCAGCTGGGGCTCGATGCTGACCGGCAAGGGAACTGCTGTGGGATCATTTTAAGTGGGGCCTCTTTGGAAGTGGCTCCGTAGATCAGCGTATAGCTCTGGCTAGTCATTTGGACCAGCGTGATCCGGTTTGTCCCTTATTAAAGAGCAAAAACCTAAGGGCAGCCCAGTGTTCTGTCAAATAATTTCAAACGAAGAAAGTATGCCTTTCTGGGATGTGCGGTGGTGTTAGGATTTTCTCGGAAAGGTCGTGTTAAACTGAGGGCTCCACCAGCGCTCTTTCTGAAGTCAAGCTGTGCAGCCGATTTTCCCTGGCTGGACCCATGTAGCATCCCTCTATGATGTTGGTTATTATAGATGTCTTTGTTAGCTGTATTGTTTTCTTTTTTCTAATTAAACTGTAATTCCTCTGATATCCCACCTAACTTAAATTTTGTGGTAAATATGATTTCCTCGTTTCACGTTCCCAGGAGATTCTAATAGAATACAGCCATCAAATTAGTCACTTTTTATGTATACAGTCTAAGATTTTTTTACTTGCTTTATGTGACTAAATCAAGGCCCTACTTTAGGGGTAAATCTTCCAGAATGAGACCTTAGAAGAGACCAGATAAAGGACAAGATACTGAGCTGCCATGTTTGCCCAGGGCAGCTAGCTAGTTGGCACTGCACAAAAAAAGGAGTTAGGCTGTGGCTTAGCATCTGTTTCTGCAGCAGCTGTTTGTGGACAACGTCACTCTCCTTTCAAGATAGGCTTAGCACAAGCAGGGAAGGGTTAGCTCGCCAGGACGGGAAGCGTCAGAGCCCCAGAGCTAATGCACGCACCCTTCAGTCTCACTAGCAAAGTCTTTCCAAAGACTGCACCCAGCCGCCACGCCCGCTCGAATGCTGTTTACCCTCCACTGAGACTCTTTCTTCTCCAAGGGAAGCAGGCACCCTTAATGAGATTTCCTGGTACACTTTACAACTATGGGGCCTTGAGGATGCGTTCAGATGAAGGTTGATTCCTACTCACCTTCTTCTCTACTCACGTACAGCCCAGAATTAAATAAAGTTAGCTTTCGTAAAATGTGACTACCACTTGATTTGAATCACTGTTGGCTTGGGAATTCCTGTCAGCCTTCCCTTTGAGCTGGGCTATCCTTTCCTGAGAAGTTAGAACACCCATCAGCACCGCTGTCGCCCAGATCTGTGAGATAGTGTTGGCATTTTATGTGAGAGAATATTGACATGTCCTACAAAAATATAAGGTGGTTGTGACGTTTCGTTACATTCTTCTAAAGTATGAACCAAAAGTAAAGCTCAGATAATTCATTGAAGAAATGAAAGGTCTCTTTCCTGTTTATTAATAAATAGTGTAAAAATCATTTGGTTTTATTTCTATTTTAATTCTTTTTGGTGTTGCTGGGGATTGAACCGAAAGCCCTGCCCTTCCTAAGCAAGTGCTTCGCCATTGAGCTTCATGCCCGGTCTCAATAATTTAGTTTTATTATGAACTATGAATAGGATATATAGCTTTTAGGAATGCACGTGGAATTGAAATAGGCAGCTGCAAAAAAAAAGTGTCCGTTCTTTGTAAAAATTGTGTGATTGATGTGTTTCTCTTTCATCAGGAAGTCCTGCGAGGGTCCGTTTTCTCTGTCATTAGACCCCCCCTAGCTTAGTCTAGTGCTTGGCGTAATGGTATTTGGAAGTTATTTCTTATAGAAATAAGTAAAAGAGCTAAGCATTTCTCGTCATAGCAATTGTATTTTTCAGAAATGATGGAGCTGAAATCACTTACTTGTCATTCTCACTGCTAAATGAAAGTAGAAGCCCGTTGGGTTCGTGTGTGCTGTCTTGTTCAACTCTTGATTCCCGTATGATCGCATTGATAAAGTTGCTCCCTATCTTGCATTATAAACCAGCATTTAACTTGTGTGTAGGGCATTGTGGGCCTTTGTCATGCTTCTTGGTAGTTTAAGACGGGAGTGTCAAAGTAACATGCGCTTTCGTGGTGGATTCTAGGGTACCACGACAATCACATCGTAATTCGGTGGTTCTGGGCTGCGGTAGAACGATTCAACAATGAACAGCGACTAAGGTTGTTACAGGTAAGAGGCCACCGATTCATCAGTTTTTAACACGATTACATGTTGTTGGAAATGTGTATCCCTCATAGATACAAACCTTGCTTCTCTGGCAATGACATTTCCATACCCTTCTGACGGTGGGTCCATGGACTGCATCAGCAACCAGGTCAAAGCCCTTCTTGAGGGTCGTGTGGAGCCAAGTCTGGTCTGGGGAAACTCAGGATTGGCATATGCCCCCGGGACAGTCGGGGCCTTGTGGTGACAGCCAGTGGCCTTCTGAAGTCAGCATGCTTCTTAGAAAAAGAGTTGATGTTCAATACTGTAAGGAAGAACCCCATTTGTTGATACAGACCTTTCCCCTCACTTGACTTTCCATAGCCTACAGAACGAGGGCATTTTAGGGAACACGTCATTGTGTTCTGTGGCGTCTAGAAAAGCTCCCATCCGGGGAAATGCTGGTAAGAAGCCACTAAAGTACTAGATCCAAGGAAGCCTCTGGACCCTAAGGCACAGCCTTACATGTTGACTCGTATGTGCTCTTTGGATTAAGGACTGGAACTCAGATTTGCGGCCCACAGAATTCCTAAAAGTCTTGCTGAACTGATGACAGGCTGACGCTGAGCAAGTTTAGGTTAATTGGTAGACCCATGGCGTTCATCTGTCATGGGACATGTCCCTGGCTTAAACATCTGAGCGGGCGAGCTGCACAGAATGCTTTATCTTCTACAAATGCGTCTCATTCCCAGGCATAATTGATGCCCTTTCTCTGTGTGGCCGAGTGATGGTCAGACTCGGTTTTAGTTCTCCCTGGTTGAGGAAACTTTGGCTTCTGAAACTCCCTGCTTGTGCCTCCCACTCGGGAGTGCGACGCGGCCATAATGGAGCTCCGGTCCTTACTGAGGTTTCTGACTTCGCCTTTCTCCTCTGTTTCTGTGACCGACAGTTCGTTACAGGTACCTCTAGCATACCCTATGAAGGATTCGCTTCTCTCCGAGGGAGTAATGGCCCAAGAAGGTTCTGTGTAGAGAAATGGGGAAAAATCACAGCGCTTCCCAGGTAAGGTAGAAAATAACCTTCTTTTCCTCCCAATACAGTGCAAGGAAACCTCAGCTTAATCTATATTTTATAGTATATTCATATATATATTTATTTATTTATTTAAATATATTCCTATTTATATGAATGAATGAATGAATGAATGAATATATGTGTGTATGGATCAATTGCCGTTTTATATGAAGACTGGAAAACTGGAAAGCTTGAAAGATGAAATTCTTTAGTGGGGAGAGACAAGAGACCCCGTGTAACGTACACGCATCCGTGTATCGAAGTCTAAACCACAGCAAAGGCAGACTATTCACTAGCTTTAGTTAGGCACCGTCTGTCCGAGTTGGGGTTTCTATTGCTGTGATGAAACACCATGACCACTAGCTAGCTTTTCTTTAAGTTTGGTTCATTGGGTATGCAATTTTTTTAAGGCTATTTTTTTTATCGTGGAAAGTTTTTCTTTCTCCTTCAACTATGGCAGACACTTTTGCTAGGTCTGTTTTAGCCGGCCATGGCTGTCTTGCAGGACTCGGAACACAATGTTTCTGGTTTTCAACACTGATAACACCAACAGATATGCTCTCGTGGATGGAGGAAAGTGCGGGAAGCCACAACCATAGACAGAGAATGATAGGCAGGCAAAGGATGCTGAAAGCGGCAGAAACTGTCTTCCCCAGGGAAGAGCTCGCCAGTTATTGTCCAATACCAGATGGTCAGCCTTGACCACATGCCTACAAATAGCATCATATAGACGGTGCAGGTTGTATTCATGTTTTTAGGAATAGACACACACACACACACACACACACACACACACGCATATACTTACAGGCAAAGAGGCCCTAAATTTGAAAGAGCAAAAAAGGAGACATGGCAGATTTGAAAGGAAAAACGGGAAAGGTGACAGAATGTGATTATATTATAATCTCAAAAAATACTTAAAAATGAATAAAAAGCAAACATCAACAAAACCATCATGACCAAAAGCAAATGGCCTTACAACTTATAGGCCATTACCCAAGGGGATCCGGGGCAGGAACTCAAGGCAGGAACTGATGCAGAGGCCATGGAGGGGAGCCACTTACGGGCTTGCTTCCCATGGCTCGTTCGTCCTGCTTTCTTATAGCACCCAGGAAACACCAACCCAGGTGTGGCACCACCACAGTGAGTTGCACCCTTCCACGTCAATCATCGATTAAAAAACTGTGCCAGAGTCTTGCCCACAGGCAATGTGGTAGGGCATTTCCTCAAGTGACATCTAAAACGACTCTAGCTTCTGTCAACCTTGGTATAAGCTAGCGGGTCCAAAGCTCTAGCGTGAAGGGTGTGTTAGAAACGGTTGAGCAGGACTTCCCTAGAAACACCGCTGTGGGTGGAGAGGAGTCCGTCTCGTGGGTACGCTCTTCCTCTCTGGTATACGGTCTCTGCGCTGTCGTTCCTTTTGAATGCCCTGCAGCTGGTTCTCCACGCTGCCACACTCCTGGTTGGGGTGGAAAGGCATTGTGTGGCTAGCAATCAGTACACAGGGCTGGCAGATAGTACTTGGGCAGAAAGGCATTTAGGAGGTTAAATGGTGACAACTCAGGGGCTTGCCTAAATGCCTCGTGTACCTATGTGTATCATATGGTCATCCTGCAGCCCAGACTTAGTATCCTGTCAATTTGATACCCTAAATTGGATGGCTGTGACTTTCAGCACTTAAAGAACTTGCTTGTTTTAGTCCATGTGCCTCGTGCTTGGGTAGCGAGGCTCCCCACCTCCCCTTAATGCATATTTATCTCTTAAGAACAGATTTCTTCTATCTTGATAAGGTTTTCCACTTTCTGAGAAACTTAAGGATTAGCCTAGGAAACACAGGAAGCTTCAGATCAACTGTGTGCCACATGGCTATTGAATCTTTTCCGGCGAAGCCGCTAAGGTTGATGAAATAATGTCTGTTATCATAGCTGTTCACACTTAACCCCTGGAACCTGTTGAGCAGAGAAAGAGAGTTCCTTACCACCCTCTTCGTCATTTGCCTCACACTGAGGGCTCGCTGAAGTCTTTTGCGTAAGACACACTGTTCATTGGCCCTGCGTTTTCTGCTGGCTACTGCTATGGCTGTTGCTGCTGTGTCTGTCACCACCATCTGCAATTAGACAGTGACACAATTAGGCATGCAGAAGGTGGGAAGTTAGAACTCCTGGGTCCAGTTCTGCTTTGTCACCAACAAACTCTGGGGGCCTCGGAGCCACTGCTTTCTGCGTTTCAGGGCCCAGTTGGCTTGTCTGTAGACATCAGGAGGGGGTGGTGTGTTGGTTCGACTGAGAGGTGACACACAGACGGTTGCTGTAGAGTCTTGGGGGTTGTCTGGCATGTCTACTTCCCCCTGGTAGTTCCAGAAAGTTCTCACGCTGACTCATTGTAGATGGAGTTGTTCCTCAGAGAATTGGAATGCACGCTTGGGTAACAGCTATGGTCATTCTTCCTCTCTTCCTGGGCAGCACCCAGTTCGATTCTCATTATAACCTGGCATAAATTAAAGGTGTGATTATCCATCTCTGCAGAGCAGAAACGACAATGCCTGGCTCAGAGATTAGTTCTAACACTTGAGTGAGATAATGTTTTGGAAGGTCCTTAGGGAATGTATGCTTTCTTGTTTCTTTTTAAGCCTTTAATCCTTAACCTCTGTAGCTACTGTATTACTCAGATGAAATTCTCTCCCCCTCCCTTCCCTCCCTCCCCTCTCTTTCTTTTACACACACACACACACACACACACACACACACACACACACACACACACACACCGAGTTCAGACAAAATCATAATACAAACAACCTCAACACGTGACAGTATATCTTTGCCAGAAGTAATTTCTTCGCTGACATCTGGCTGTTGCCCTTTATGAGATTTTAAGCATGAACTGGAGCTTTAAAAGATCTGCCACGTCAGTTCCAACCTAAAGACGTTATTTTATATTACTGAGTCTAGTATTCTTAAGACCAAAATATATGCGTTCAAGTCATTTTCCTGCCACTTCCTGGTAGATGTGAGTCACGGAGCTGGGGAGCTGGTCTGTCTCAGGTCGGTCAGCTCCAGTGTGTTCTTTTTCCTCCAAGAGGCTCTGTCTGTGTCTAGGGTTTCAGTTGTGACACTGTGCGTATATACTAGATACATCGGGTGGAGGGCCTCCTTACTAAAAGTAAATGTATTCTTAAGTCCCCTGCTACAAGTTTGGCGATCTTCGCGTGACAGTCTGTTGTAACCTGCAGAGCTGGAAGGGTGTGAAGGGTGACAGCCAGCTGTCCTCGCAAGCCCGAGTGATGACAGAAAGCCTCTTGGCCTTTGCAGACAGGCCATTCAGTCTTTTGGCCTTCTAAGCAAGCAAGGGGTTGACCCTTCCTCTTTGATTCCCTAGTCTCATTTTGTGGTAGCCCTGGCCACGACGTGCCCCGAGACATGTATTAAAGCATGTATAGTAACCCCTGAAGTCAGAACAAGTGGCATCCATGACTTTCCCAGCTCCTCTACGGTAATAAAGTAACCGGCGATTTAGCGGATAAATAATCATAGAGACTTGAAACTTGCTCGATGGTGTCTCCGTGGAGACCAGCAGGCTGAGCACATTACTGCACTTCCTCTGCTTTGTGGTTGGTGGCTGGACTGGCTTTGCATTTGCATCTCTGTAGAAGCCTCCCTGCCCCCCGGAGCTCTGACGGATTTTATGAGTAAAGAGTAAACCCACTTTATGGCATTTCCTCTTGACAGTGCAAAAAAAAAAAAAAAAGTACTGTTCCCATGCCAGCCTGCAGGGTACAGGGCCCTTCTCTCCCCCGATCTGGATAAGAGCTCCCAAGTTCATCTGAGGTTTCTGCCAATGGAGTTGAAGAAGAAGAGTTAGAAACTACAGTCCGGGTGCAAGAGTGGCGTTTGACAAAGGAGAAAGTGTTAATTTGGGAAATGAGTTGTATCAGGAGACTATTGAAAATAAAATGTCCACCCAAGAGTTAGGAAATTGAATGTAAGTGCTCACTTGAAATGGGGGTCTCTCAGGGAAACTGCTTTACATACTAGACTAGGGCTGGTATTTTGTGATCTGTGAGCTCAGGCTGACCTTGAATTTGTGACCTTTTGCCTTTGTCTCACTCTCTTCGTCCTGGCATGGCAACATAGGCACACACATAGTGTCATGCCCAATGAAACAGACCTGGAGGGGGCTGGAGAGATGGCTCAGTGGTTAAGAGCATTGCCTGCTCTTCCAAAGGTCCTGAGTTTGATTCCCAGCAACCACATGGTGACTCACAACCATCTGTAATGAGGTCTGGTGCCCTCTTCTGGCCTGCAGACACACACACACAGACAGAATATTGTATACATTATAAACAAATAAATATTAAAAAAAGAAAGAAAGAAACAGACCTGGAAAAACACAATGCGCTCTCTGTCTCTCTCTCTCTTCTCCTCTCTCCCTTTCTCTCTCTCCCTCTCTCTCTCCTCTCTCTCCCTCTCTCCCTCTCTCTCCCTCCTCTCTGTCTTTCTCCCCCTCCCTCCTTCTCTCTCCCCTCCCTCTCTCTCTTCCCCTCCCCCTTCCTCTCTCCCTCTCTCTTTCCCCCTCTCTCTCCTTCTCTTTTCCTCTCTCTCCCTCTCTCTTTCCCCCTCTCTCTCCCTCTCTTTTTGTATCTTTCTCCCCCTTTCCATCTCTCTCTCTTCTCCCCATCTCTCAATGAGAACCATCTTCCCCCTGTAAAATCCTATTTGTTATTCTTATCATAAAAAGAAAACTTTTTGCAGATGTGCCAAGGAACATATCTAAGTTTTAGGGTACACAACACATGTCAGCCAACAGTCCAGCAGCGAGAGAAGTCCTCTCAGCGGTATGGAGAATCTGCACCCGTCGTCCTTCAGATTCCCACACGCGTGCATGCCTGAGGACAAAACTTGCTCTGCAGAGCATGTCTGCAAGCTGCTTTTGGGGCATTGCACCATTAATTATGAACCTCTTTCCATGTCTTTAAATATCGCTCCACGATGTCATCAATAGTGCAGTTTCTCCTCCTCCAGTGGAAGAGCGTTGTTGACAGTCAAGGTGAGCTTCCAGCGAGCGAATAGGCAGACAGCAGAGGAGTCCCACGATAAACTGCTCCTTTGCTCAATTACAAGCATTAACCAGACAAGGATGCACCCTGGAAATACCCTTTGGGGCCACTTCTTTTGAAGCGTCCAGCTTCTGGCGTCTGGGGTGGCTGTGAGGTTCTCATAGTTGAGTCTCTAATCTGGCGTTCCTCTTGGACGCCTCTCCACACCGCCCTCCTACTCAGTTCTGTAAAGCAGCGATAACGAACGATTCTGCCATTTAATCAACTTCTCAACATATATATGTAAATATGAAAGACCTTTTGGCTTGGTCTCTGGGAGGTAGACTGGGAAGCCAGGCCGGTGGTGCCTACCTGTGATTCCGGAAAACCAGAGTCCAGAGGGTTCAGAGTCCAGAGGGTTCGGTAAAAACTAAAGCACTGAAAGAATCTGCTGATTTCTGATGCAGCGTTTCCATTGCTACCTGCGGTAGGGGATGACGTAATCCAGGAGAACCTGACCAGCAGGCCTTGGGGCTGTCTCGTAAAGCGTTCTTTAAGTGTATTGGTGGGCAGTAGACAACGCAGCTGTTAAAGAGTAAGTCATTTCTTTCCTTCGGCTACAAGAGCACAATCTTGGCTCATCTCTTATCAACCGCTTACTCCATGACACGCTCACCTCTCACCCGGATCGCTGCGGCAGGGAGCCAGCCAGACTCCTCCAGTCCCATCTACCCTGACATTTGTTCATCCTGCTTCTTAAGAGATTTGTTCATCTTTTTCCCTGGCTTACCTCCTTCAGTTGCCTAAAGAAAACTCAGACTCCTTCTGAAGTACTGGAGGGCGGGAGACCTGATCAGGCATTCAGCTCCGGCTTCAGCCCATCCGTGCCCCAGCGGCTGGCCTCCTGGCTAGTCTTCAAGGCCCTGTGTGGGGCCTGCTGGCCAGCACTCCTTTCTGTTGGCGCTTTCTCGTCCCTGAGAATTGGGCTGGGCTGTGACCCCATCAGAAAGGCCCCTCTGCACTCTGGCAAAATGTGTTTCTGTCAGAAGACTTACCCTAACCCACTGATCAAGTTTAGTGGTTAGTGTATTTATTCCCTTTCCCCTTCAGGAATATAACCCTATGAGGACAGGGACCTTGTGCGAATTTAACCTGGCCTGACATTAGCGTTGAGCTGAGCGCCTGACACCCACGGCTTGTTAGTGGGATGGTTTTTTTGTTTTGTTTTGTTTCTGATTTTTGAGACAGGGTTTCTCTGTGGCTTTGGAGACTGTCCTGGAACTAGCTCTTGTAGACCAGGCTGTTCTCGAACTCACAGAGATCTGCCTGCCTCTGCCTCCCGAGTGCTGGGATTAAAGGCGTACGCTTGTCCGTGGGATAGTTTTTAACTTGACTTTATACCCATCTGAAAAGCCAAGGGCTGCTGCTGGCACTCACATTATAAAGCTAAGATCTTTATAATGAGACTACACAGACAACGTGAAGGCTAACACCGCAGCCAGTAGGTGCAGGCGAAGATGGAACTTGCTTGGAATGCATAGTTCGAGGCATTTCTTCTGCTAGTAGTCTGCAGGACAGGAGTTCCCCCTGCAGTAGCGTTTGCACACCGTGCTCATAGGTCAGGCATCTCCACTAAGGTGACCTCAGAGACACTGGGATAAAACTGAGCTCACAGATCTCATTCTTCACTGCTTACTCTGAGCAAGTACTTATGTGATGTATAAATTGATCTCTGTCCGTGTGGCCTTAAAACAGGAAGAAAAATGGTAGTCTAATGCTAAATTAATTAATGCAAATTAGCATTTTTTTTGTCCACCAAATAATATGAAAAACAGATCGTGGGAGTAATAAATACCACAGCTCTCCTCCCCATTAGTTCATATTTAGTGAACACCTGATCGGGTGTTCAACAGATTAAATAGATAAAATTATTACCTAGTGTTAGCAAGAATTTCTATTCTAAATTTCCCGGCCCAAGCAGATATTATATTAATAAGGATACTAGAGAAATTATTATCATTTTTAAAAAATTAAGAATATTAAGCTGAACATAGCGGACAAGGAGGACTACTGAGAACTCAAGAACAATGGCAATGGGTTATTGATCCTACTGCACGTACTGGCTTTGTGGGAGCCTAGGCAGTTTGGATGCTCACCTTACTAGACCTGGGTGGAGGTGGGTGGTCCTTGGACTTCCCACAGGGCAGGGAACCCTGATTGCTCTTTTGGCTGACGAAAGAGGGGACTTGATTGGGGGAGGGGGAGGGAAAGGGGAGGCGGCGGTGGGGAAGAGACAGAAATCTTTAATAAATAAATTAATTAGTTAAAATAAATAAATAAATGCTGAAGACAAGAAAAAATAAAACTGAGCAGAAACTCAAAAAAAAAAAAGAATATTAAGCTATGGCGAGTTATACCCTAATTTGTGCTAATGATGCTACCTAAGCTAAGAAAACTGGCCCTGGGTACCTTTCCTGAATCCCGTCACGCTGGGTGACTGGGAACTTTGGATTTCTCATGCTAATTACAGCCATGGTTCGTCTTCGCTCCTTAACTATCTCCTCTGTTCTCTGCCTTGTTTAATGGCACCTCTGCCACCCAATTGCACACCCAACCAGTGTTCCCTCTCATCCCTGAAATAAATGAAAAAGGCTTTTGCATGCACACACCTGCATCCCTCTGGCCCATCCTCTCTTTCTGGCCTGGTCCAGCTTTGACCCTGGTTGGTCCCTTGCCCTTCTCTGGTTTCCTGGCAACACCATGCTTTCTCTCCCAGGCTTCCAGCCCATCTGTTGGGAAACACCCTTCGTGTTGATCCAGAAAAGCCCTGCACGCCTACAAAGTCTTCCAGCCTTGGCATAGGCAGGATCTGCCACAAAACCTTGCCCAACGTGGCTGGACAGACTTATAACTCATTGTATTATCACTGTATGCTGAACCACACATAACCCACAGGAATCTTTCGGATTGATTAGACAAAGGTGTGTCAGTCTTTGGGAGAAAATGCAGCCCAGATCTGGGACTAAGAGCCCAAAGCCATATTGGGTCTCAGAGCCGCTTGCTCCAGGCAGATTCCTCAGCACAGAGCACAAGCTCCTGACCCTTCGGCTTCCTTTTGCTGAACATAGGAATTCTTTGAGGACAGAGACCAGACCTTTCTTCCTCTTCTACCTGAGCAGCTCAGTGCCTGACATGCAGCCTCTGTTGAGTGGGCGTTTGTTTGGCAAGTGAAGGAACAAGGAAGGTGTCGTGCAAGTTGAAGATTTAAGTTTTGATTTAAGTTTTGCATGCGCATGGCAGGGGATCTTCACGGGGAGGGGGAATCATATGGGTATTTTTCTCTTAGTGAGAAGATTCTAGAAATGAAAGGATTAGAGTCTTCCCGAACACCCATGGGTCCCTGAATTGGGAACTTGAAAAGCCAGAAAGGGGGCAGAGAGGCACTACCAGAACCCCCAGACACATGAATAACCCCGAGAATTATCTTCTCCGACCACAACAGCTGATAGACCCCTAAGCACACTCACTTCCCTTGAAAGCAGTGCCTGCAACACACTTGCAAAGAGGTACAGTTTGGACCCGATAAATCAGTTTGAGAACACGCGCATTGCCAGAGAAGTTTTGACATTGCAAAATGATGCTTCACGGATCCTTGCAGATCTCCAGGTGTTTTTTTTTTTTAAATATTTGTTTTTGATTGGTGAAATTTCTTGACAGAAAAGTAGGAAGAGGAATAAGAAACCTGACACGTGACCTGTGAGACATCCATGCATTTGAGATGAGAGTATTGGCGCATTCTAACTCCCAGAGCCTGCGAGAGAGCTGCTTTGATGCCAACATTTGATTTTTGTATGACACCTGTTACTTAAAACTAGATTCATGATTTCCTCTTCCTCTCTTTCTCTTTCCCTCCCCCTCCCTCTCTCTTCCTCCCCCTCCCTCTCCCTCCCTCTCCCCCCCTCACTCATGTACTTTCTCCTATTTTAAAATCTCAATTTTCATTTTCTTCTTTGTCTAGCATTTTGAGTGCTTGAACAAAACCCAGGATGACTCTTGGGTACAGGACATGTGAGGGATACGTTAGTCAGCCAAGTGGCTTGTGCAGGCATAACTGATGCTCACTGGGTTTAGGTAACTCAGTCACCATAGGAAGCCCAAAGGAGGGCATGCCTGGGGCCCTGTGTTTAACTGTTAAGTCAGACCATAGATCTGGGGGTTGGGGAATGGGGCTTTGCTTTCTTTTGAGTGCTCTGGCTGAAGAGCTTGAAGTGAGGTAAACTCATTATGACTTCAGGGTGGCTGGCTTTGGAAGATTTGAAAAAACATTCTCTTACTGAGACTGAGAAACTGGGTGCACTTTTGCTGCCAATATCAACACAGTTCAGAGGCCCTTTTGGTACTTTCTACTAGTTTTTTTTAGGACATGGAATGAACTTGGGGTGGGTAGAGTATGAAAAGCCTCAGAGGATTTTAGTTTGTTTGTTTGCCTTTTTTTTTCTTTCTCGTACTTGGCTCATCCAACAAGCTGATGGTAAATATTGAGCAACTCATTTAACCACACTCTTCCTCAATTTCCTTATTAGCAACGTTGTCTTGTTTGTGTGCAGTTTTGAAACATTTGCGAGCACACAGAACGTCAGCGTGGCGATCCAGTTTAGAGATTGTATTTCTAATTGGCTTGATGTCTCTCCAGTGGTGGAGACCACCTACAGCAGAATCATTTGGAGTAAATCTTAAAATACAGATCACCAGGACACCCTCCCTCCCCCCCCCCATCATCCAACTGAGAATCTCAGGGACAAACCCCAGACTCCTTGGGTAATTCTGAGGCACACCAAAATGCCCCCTGGAGGACCTCTGTTCTCAGCTTGCTAGCTTGGTGGCTGAAAAATCCCCTGGTATCTCCCAGGATCTTCTGGATTGAGCCAGACTTGATAGTTGTCCCCAGAGATCCTGCGCCCTGTTACTGACTAGCTCCTTAAAAATTCCCTAAAGCTTCCCCCCCAACACACACACCCCGTAATCCTTTTCCACGGATGTTTGTGGCTATCGTGCAAAAGGTATGCAGCATGCCGAGGACTCACAGCCCACATTCAGGGGTTGCATGGTACTACCAGGAGTGAAGAATGCAGCTGGATATTGGGCTTCCATGAGGAGGCCCCGGGGGGTTGTGGTGCTATTTGTTTTGATGTTGTTGTTGGGCCACTTGCTTATCTTTGACCTTAGGAAAACCATTCAATCCTTGCACATAGCTTTCTCGTGTAGAATATAGGCTGTCTCTAGCTTCGTGAGACTTTCTCCAGAGGATCTGTTTATTCAGAAGGAAAGTTAGGTTGCGGTAACTACATGTTATGCAACCAGAGGTAACTTGAGAAGCAACGATGACTTTACATTGTGCAGCTGTAATGGTGGTTACGTCTCGTGACGGAGGAGGAGCAAAGAGAATATTATTCCAGGATGAAGTGGTAACTTAATTGGAAGGCTAAGATAGGAGGTTTGCATTTAGTACAGACCCAGCTTGAGCTACATTATGTTCCAATCTACCCTATGCTAGAATCTCTCTCTCTCTCTCTCTCTCTCTCAGACACACACACACGCACACATGCACATACACACACCACACACACACACACACACACACACACACGTACACCCAGTGATTCAGTTCTCCCTTTCGTGTTGAGAACTGAAAACAGGACCCAGACTTGTGGAAATTCCTAGATAAGAGGCAACGGCAAGGATGCTACAGGAACTGAAAGGACCGTACACGATTCCTGTTCGGCCTCGCTTCAGCACTGACCCTTGACCCATGATCATGTCCTATGAAGTCATCACCGCATTCCATACCTTTCCTTGTGTGCTCGAGGACCTTGACACTTGGTACTAATTTCTGGTTGCTGCCAAACAAACCATGCAAACTTAGTGATTGAAAATGTCCCCGCAAGTCTTTCTGTGTCTTTGGTGCAAGGGTTCAGGCAGGGTTTAGTGAAGTCTACACAGCCTCCCAAGACTGGAATTGGGTGTCTCCTGGGGTTTTTTTCTCATAGGAAGACTCAGCCAGGGAAGGGTGTGTTTCCAAGCTCCTTTAGACTTCAGGCTTCGTGGCAGCTTGCTTCTTCAAACCCAACAAGAGAGTCCATTTTTTTTTTATTGTATAACATTTAGATGAATCAATAAGAACCCTGGAAAAGTGAATGATTTCGTACCCATTAGGATGGCTAGACTAAAGATTAAAAAATACCAATGTGCTGGGTAGTTTTATGTCCACTTGACATAAGCTAATGTAAACTATAAGAGGAGGAAACCTCAATTAAGAAAATACCTCTGTAAGATGAGGCAGTAGACAAACCTTTAGAGCATTTTCTTAATTAGTGATTGATTAGTGATAGGAAGGGCCCCATCCATTTTAATTGGTGCTGTCCCTGGCCTGGTAGTCCCGGGTTCTATAAAAAAGCAGGTCAAACAAGCCATGATGAGCATAGCCAGTAAGCAGCACCCCTCCATGGCCTCTGCATCAGCTCCTGCCTCCAGGTTCCTGCCCTGCTTGAGTTCCTGTCCTGGCTTCCTATGATGATAAACAATGATGTAGAAGCCTAAGCCAAATAAACCCTTCCCTCCCCAAGTTGCTTTGGTCAATAGAAATCCTAGCTAAACTGGGTGGTGGTGGCCGCTCATGCCTTTAATCCCAGCACCCAGAGGCAGAGGCAGGCGGATCTCTGTGAGTTTGAGGCCAACTTGGTCTACAGAGCAAGTTCCGGGACAGCCAGAGCTACACGGAGAAACCCTGTCTTGAAGCACACACACCCTAAGACAATAAATAAGATGTAGAGAATGAATGTTATGAATGTTGATATCAAGTGATAAGAGCTCCTGTACACTGCTGGCATGGATGGAAAATGTGGAACCAGTAAGGAGCACTGGTGGGTCCTTACCATATTAAATACATCATGTCCCACAATTCCACTCCTGGATCCTCCAAAGACTGAAAGCAGAGATTTGCAGAGATTTAAACAGGGATTGCATGCGTGCAACTCTCTCTCTCTCTCTCTCTCTCTCTCTCTCTCTCTCTCTCAGTGTGTGTGTGTGTGTGTGTGTGTGTGTGTGTGTGTGTGTGTGTGTTCACAGCAGCAGTGTTTCTGATAGCCAGAGGTGGGAAACAGACTCACGTTCATCAGTGGATGAAACGATCAACAGATCATGGTATATGCACAGTGGCCTGAATGAAGGGGATCCTTCCTTCCTGAGCCATGGTTACAAAATCCACCTTAAAAACATTACGCAAAATGAAATAAGCCAGACACAGTGAACATATATCTTAAGATTCTACTTTAAAGTACACAGAGTAGTAAAAATCACAGACAGAAAGCAGAACTGTGCATTCCAGGGGCACAGGAGGGGGAAAATGGGCTCCGTTTACTGTTTGATGGAGCCAGTTCAGAAGCGGTATGTCAGTGTTCTGGAGCTAGCGGATGGGGCCTGTTGCTGGTCCATTTGTATTCGTCTCTGTGCCTGCCGCTGTTCTAAAACGCCCTGACAAAGGCCATAAAAGAGAGGGGAAGCTGGTCTTAGCTCACATTTCACGGGGCACATCTGTCCTGGTGGCAGGAGCTTGAGGTGACTGATCGTACTGCACCCACAGTCTGGGGGCAGAACCTCTGACTAACGCGCCCAAGTCTCCTGGGTCCTTTGCCTCCCTTTCAGGTGGACAGTCAATGGTAGTCACCACACTGCCCGAGTGCCTTTGACGCCACCAAACTGAACCCTTAAAAACATCCACAGTGGCCGGACGGTGGTGGCGCACGCCTTTAATCCCAGCACTCGGGAGGCAGAGGCCGGCGGATCTCTGTGAGTTCGAGGCCAGCCTGGTCTACAAAGAGCTAGTTCCAGGACAGGCTCCAAAAGCTACAGAGAAATCCTGTCTCGAAAACAAACAAACAAAAAATCCACAGTGGTAAAAACTCACCACCATCAAAGCATTAAAAAGGAAATGATCACAAAGCAGTGAATCCTAAGACTATGTACACCTGTTAGACCAAGACACGAAACTGAGAACAGTAAAGTGCCTACCATACCTCAGTCACATGGGGTAAGAAATACTCCCTGGCTATCACACAAAGTCTGACATGTTATTCTGTTCAAACAATATTTCACTTCTGTATTTATCCCTCACCTCCCCTGGAACAAAAATGAAACCAGGTTTATATAAATTTTTATTTTTATTTTTATTTTCTTATTGCTTTTTTTGAGACAGGTTTCTCTGTGCAGCAGCACTGGCTGTCCTGGGACTTGCTCTTGTAGACCAGGCTGGCCTCAAACTCACAGAGATCCACCTGCCTCTGCCTCCCAGGTGCTGGGATTAAAGGTGTGTACCACCACCGCCCAGCCCAGATGCACACACACACACACACACACACACACACATATTAAATTTAAATTTCAGAGTTTCACACCAGATAGATTTTAAGCCATCCCTGGGACTCTGTTTTGCAACATTAGTAAAAACTTTGCCTTGGTATCTAGGTCTGGGTTCCATTATAAGGAAATAGCAAAAGAATTATGATAAATAGAATTCTAGGATGCTTGGTAGGATCTTTTGTTTTTGTTTGTTTGTTTTTAGTTTGCCCGCAAAGATTGATGAGGTGATTTCCACCAATATGTCCAAGTATTTGAGGTATCAGGAGTGGAAAACCTGGAGCCTTAATTTCAGGGTTGTTTTAACAGAGCCCCTCACGTTCTCGTTTCTGTAAGTTATATGAACGCACACATGCTTTCTTAGCTCTTTATTATGCCGTATTTCCATGGGTCATTGTTATCGCTGGGCGATCTATTGAAGGCCATCAGGATAAAGTCCTCTGGTGATGAGGAAATGTATCTAACAATGCAGCTCCTATTATGTGGTCCAACACCATGTGCCAGCCATTCTCCGAAGTGTGTTTCTGCTATTTCGGTGAATCTCACCCCCTTCTGATATCAATTGCCTTATTGTATTGACCCCCCTTTAACAGGTAAGAAATTTAAGTCTCAGAATTCTAATACAATACTCCAAATCACACAGCTGGTACGGATGGTAAAAGGGGTACTCAACCCCAAATCTCCCTAAGACCTAGGTTAATCTTTCCCCGTTTAGAATCGCCTACAGGAATAGTACTTTATATTTATATCATAAGACATAAATGATTTGTAGCAATAAAATTTGCACATTGCTTTTGTATAAATATTATGGCTCCTCAAACTTCATGTTACTTCAGGGTCTTTTTGTTTTCTGTTTTGTTTTGTTTTTGTTTTTCTATCTCTCTTAAGTCTAAGCTAAACTTAGCCCCAGCAAATTCTCGTGCGTTCAGGACGGGGCATTTCCTATCCCGTGTCAAAAGTGCAGATCTGCTCCCCGATAAGATGTACTATTTGGAGACGATTTTTTTTTTTATTGTGAATCAGGTGAAAATAACAGGAACCCCCCCCCCTTCTTGGCAAAAGAGCAGGTATTTCTAAAAAGAGCACTGCACACAACTGTGATTTAATGGCCTTTTTTTCTTGAGTTGTGACGGGTGGGAAGGCAGATTAGAGCACGCAGTTCAAAGCGGTCCCAGTGTTTACTGACTTCCAAAGACAAGTCTAGCCAGGGACTTTCCCCCAAACTCGGAGCCACAGTCTGGGCTTCAGAGACAGTTTGGTCTTCCTTGCCCAAGGAAATGAAAAACTGCCGGGCCACCGACTCTCGGAGGGGCACCCGGGCAACTGGCAGTGTTGGAAGGGAATCAAAGTGCATCCCTTGGCAAGGCCTTTATTCTTAACTTTGAACAGAGAGAATGACTAAAAAAGACTAAAAGAAAAAGGACTAAACTTGGCTTTTTCATTCTCATACAGCTCAGCAAGCAATACTATGTACGGAATATATCTTCTAAAGGGTGACATGTTAAAAAAAAAAAATTCAATGTGTCCAACTCCTCTAAGAAAAATGCAACTCTGAATTTTTTTAAGTTAAAACATTCTCACTTTTCCCAAAATAAGTGTGAAACTGGTAACAGATAAATTCGAATAAGAAAGGAAAAGGCATTCTTGTGGGTGCGCACAATGCGCGCGTGTGCACGCGCCCCACCGCACACGCATGCGTACATGAGCGCCTGAAGAGGCGCTTCCGTTTTTTCTCATCATGCTTCTTTTGTTTGCAGAGCCCACACTTGTTTTAACCGCCTGGATCTCCCTCCGTACCCTTCCTTTTCCATGCTGTATGAGAAACTCTTGACAGCAGTCGAAGAGACCAGCACCTTTGGACTTGAGTGAACTGGGAGGAGGATGCTCGGCTCTTGGCGGACAGGCAGCGTCAGAAGCCGCCTCCAGAAGAGTGGCAGGGCAGTGGTAGTCTCCAGCCCACGGTTCCAGGAGAACAGACTGCGTGTTGCTCTTGAGGAACACAGGCTCGTGTGTTGGGGGGCTGGCTGTGAGTGCCCTTGGAAGCCTTGGGGTGAGCTCGGTGCCCGTGGAACAACCCAACAGTCTTTCAATCAACAGTTCTTGACTGCCAACCCTTTTCCCATGCGTTATGTTTCAAGATAAAGGTGAACCTTCGCTTGAGCAACTCCATGGGGGACTTTCAGCGACTTGGGCGAATCTTGGACCGCTCCCGTCGGGCATACTTCAAGCCAAACTGGCAGCACTTGGCCCAATCTCCAAATTAGTGCAAGTGGAAGATTATCATAAAAAATATATATTTCCCGAAAGTACATTTGTTTAAGCCCTAAGTTATAACCGAAATACTCATTTCTTGCTTACGCGTGCCTGCATGGTGTCCACTATAGGTTTCGACATTCACGAACGCAAGCGAAACGAAGTCAGTATGAGGTAACTGTAAAGATTGGCCGCAAGGTGGTCCTGTAACAGTGTGTATGCAAGTGGTATGTGTGTCCTTGCTTCTGAAGACAAACTTGTTCAGTGAACTACTAATGAGAGATCTGATGCTTTATAATGCATGAAAACAGTTGTCAAATAACTAGCAATTAATCACAGCATATCAGGAAAATGTACACAGTGAGTTCTGTTTATTTTTTTTATAGGTTCGTTCTATTTCTGTTCTCTAAGATGTATATAAGGACCTAGCTACCATATTGTCCGTACCTCCTCTTCATTTTCACATTCCATGCTTACTCGGGCATCTGGCTAGTCTTGTCTCCTTGTAAGCACGCTCAAGGGAACTAAAGGGCCTTTTATTTTTATAAAGGTTACAAAAAAAAATCCCCCCAAATATTTTGCACTGAACGTACCAAAGTCGAAGGGACATTACAGTATGACTAACAGCAGCTCCATCTCTTGCTGAGTACAACAGACGTTGCTTCTGAATCAGATTTCTTCCCAGTGCCATGGCAGCCAACGCAAGGACTGTGCATCTCAGTAATAATTTTTTTAAGACTCACACTATGTGATAGTATGATATGCATTTATTTAAAAATGCATTAGATTCTCTTCCATCCATCGACTACTTTACAGGATGGCATTTATTACAGAAATTTCGTATTCCTCCCCTCCCTGCTTTTTATTTGTACAGCATCATCGAACAGCAAGCTTGGTTAGGGAGCCGTCGGCAGTGTCAGAGAGGTCAACTCTCCTCGTAGGAAGAATTCCACTTTCCCTCATCAGTGAAGATACCACGAATTGAAACTCTCAGCACTATATTTCTAAGCCTGCATTTTCACTGATGCATAACTTTCTTATTAATATCAAGAAAAAGTCTTTTCTATGGTCTCTCAGAAACTGCATGACATCACTGACAAGCCTTCTTAATTTAATAAAAGGATATCCTTCATTTTAATTGCTTTCGGGACTGTCCCATGCTATTGTTTGTTCCTTGATTTATGACATCGCTAAGCAGATGCACAATTCAGTGAGGTGGGATGGAACTGAGGGCGGGAAAACCATTGGATTAGCATTTAATCTGCCAGTCTGCGGGGAGGGGGCGTTCCAGGCATTCCCTACACATTGCTCCGAGCATCTTGTTTATAAGTGGCGTGGACGTCTGTGGTGGGATGTGGGTGACTTTACAGGTCACGGGCTTACATGCACAGGTACCCAGAGGTGTGTAGTAAGAGCAGTTACTCTCCTGCTAGTGAAGCTGCGTGTCCCGTTGGATCCTCAGGAGGAATGACGCTCAGGTTGTGTTACAGTGTTAAGAGATAAGCACCAGATGTGGGAAAACATTCCAGGAGAAAAGCTTATAGGAACCTGGGAAAGATATGAAGACTATTTGCATACCATAATTGGGCCAGGAAAAAAAGAAAAGAAAAGAAAAGAAACCCTAAACCTTTTTGACTGGAATTATTAGTTTGTACTTATTTGCCATGAATACAAGTATATATTTAATTTTTGCAAACTTCCTTTGTTTGTGTTTTTTCATCGTAAGGAAAGCAGAGCACACCAACACGCTCTGAGAATCACACTTTGATGTGTCAGAGCATCCCCTGACAGCTGCCACAGGGTCTCCTCACGGGAAAGCTGCCTCTCCTTCAGAAGTACATGTCTAGGCCGTGTTAGTGTTCATTTGGTTTGAGACGTTTTGCTACCCACCATAGGCCCTATTGTTGGTGGAAGATATTTAAAATAACATGGACCCCTTTATTTCTAACTGATGCTATCTTGTTGGTGCTGAGGCATCCAACTTCTCAAATAACCATTTTAGGTGTGCTCAGACGTTCTTAAAGTAGTACGATTTAGTCTAGTTGGCCCTATTCTGAGAGTTGGAAAATGATCAGAATCGAAGCTAGCATATCAGAAAACCAGGATAACTTGTCGTGCTGTCCTTCGTGGGTAAAACCAAAAGCACACAACTAACTTTTACAGCTTGTAAAAGTTAGACAACATAGCCACTGAATAAATTAGATGTTATTGTTAGTCACAATTAGAAATATCCTTAAATATGTTCTTCTGGAATGTGAACCCCAGTAACTTGGCTCTTTGGTTTGGTTTGAAGAGATTTCTAAATGAGGCTGCTAACAGCATAAAAGACAATTTTGGTACCCCGTCATCGTTCAAAGCACGGGCACATCGCTGGGGTTCCCTCCATGCCAGTCACTCATTTGATGATGGAGCCCCAAGAATCTGAATCTGGCCTCCTGAAAAATGCTCATGGTCTACTAGAGAGGGCATTGAGTTTCCAAAACATTTTTCATTAAAAGACCGAGTTCTACAATTCATGAATGAAGAGAGAATAACCTATCCGTCCCCGCGCCCTGCCAGAGTCTTGGTTATAGCTTCATGTATGTGAAACCATGTAGCTCAATGTCATCATCATAGATGTGCTGTTTCTCTTGGTAACTATGAGGGTGTCATAGAATATCACTGCTGGTAAATCTTGAGACCCAAAATGCATTCATAATGAGGAGGGTTTCGAGACTGTTGATGAGGCCTGAGTTGTGAAGGAGCAAGTCAAGGGTCTTTAAATTATCAAGGAAATATCATCCTACATAGAAAAGAATAGGAAAAAAAAAGAAATATCAAAATGAAGTCTGGGTATTCCCTCCCATCCCTGCGCTACAACACATGTTCCATTTTTGGTGTAAAATATCTCAATTCCTGAGCCCAAAACCACACCTGGGATCAGAACATCTCTCTGGCGCACAAAATGAATGGAAGTCAGTTTTCTAATACATGCTGTATTTATACTTTAATGGTCACTCTGTAATAAATAAATATAAAAGATGTAATTGAACTAGAGAAGGAATGCATTTTGCAAAACTAGAGTGCAGCCTCTCCAGACATTCTCAGTCCATTAAACTCTAGTCGTAAGGACTGAGGTCTGTTCACCGCCACCCTGATTGAAACGTGAGAGCCCAAAGGCGCTGGGGCGTTTGTTGCCCAGCGCTGAAGCGCTTCCCAGTGTTTGCCAGAGCATCCTCATCCTCCTTTGGTCCTCAGTGCTCGCTTAGGGAGAAGGATCAAGCTCCCGCTGGGATCGGGCTCATTTCTCGCGTAACTGGGGAGATGAGTTCTCCTACTTTGATGCCGCGATCCTGTTTCATCTCGGGAACTACGAAGGCAAATGTTTGTACCAATCTACTCATTTTCAGACGCTTTCCTTTCCCGAACTCTCACTTTCTCAAACACACTTCAGTTGTGGCGCTCCTGCAGAGGCCACGGAGAAAGGAGTATATCCGTGGAGAAGGCTCTTCACGGACGCAGTGTTTACATCTCCTGCCTGTGGGAGCAACTGAAGACCAGTCTGGTGGGCTTCCTTGGGGATTATGTAGAAGCAAGAATATGGAAAAGTCACCAACCAGAGACCTGGCTTCCATTATTGATTTTTTGCTAAACCTGAGTCTTCAGAGGCCTGGCAGCTGGCTCCCAGTGACGTGGAGGAAGGGACCACCTGCACCTTCCGTTCTTCTTCCTGTCTTCCTGATATTTATTCAAATGATTTTTTTTTCTACTTTTTGCACTACTTCTCACAAGGAACATAACTTATAATGAAGAGTCTAGAGTTTTATTCAATTTAACTTCATTCAGGAAATTCCAGGGGCAGGAAACGAGGCCGTTCTCTCATTACAAGGCACCACTAACCCCACATAAGAAACAACATGCAGTTGAAAAAAATACAGCCTGTCCCCCTCCCACGTCCCCAGTTACACTTGAGATTTGGGTCAGCTGTTGCTGAGTGGCGTCCTCAATCGGCCAGCCTACTCCCATGTGACTTGACTTTAAGTTAATGGGAATGTCCCCCTGGCAGCAGATTATAATCAGAAGACTCTATTTGTTTCGTAGTTAGTTTTGTTTTTAGATAATTTGTCTAGCACAGAAGCAAAGGAACCCCAGAGACATCAGAGGTTTCTGGGCTGTAACTCAAGGTCCAACCACTATCGTTCAAAGGATGGTTAAAAAAATAAAAAGAGATGCTTTGCAATTGTACCGCTCTGGCCATCTTAACCTTAACTGCTGTCGAGATTCAGGAGTAACAGCTGCATCTCCAGGAACTGACGTTATGGATATAAGGAATGTGTTTGACTCCGTGAGAGCCATCAGGGTTAGGAGTGGAGGCGCATTTAAGATCGCTGGAGAGCCAAGGAGACAGGGGAACATTGCTGCAAACATCATCAGACTCAGAGCATGCCGACGGGGGAGTCGGAATGTGTGACATTTCTGAGTTGAAAACAATGTCTTAGTTTTGTGAAGACACTGATGGGCCATCTACCTGGTGGGAGATACCCATATTGTGTGATTTCAGTAAGCTAGTATTTCCTGTTCTGCAAAATGTCATTCAGTCCCAAAGTTTTAAGGCTAACCATAGCTTGATCAGGAAGCTCAACAATTTGCATTAATTTTTTTTAACTTGGAAATTATTGTTACTACTATCGAACGCTATTTTTGAAATAAAAGTGCTTTTATTTCATTATAGTTCATTTGTTTTTGCAGCTGACATTAACATAACCTTTGAGATATTCTCACTCTCCAGTCAGCTCTCCAATTAGTGTTGATTTACACTATTATAATAGTGTAATATTACACTATTATTATAATGTTGATTTAACATTCCCTATTAGTGTGAAAAGCAAGCTCTGAAGTGTGAGGTTACCGAATCACAAAAGGAGGCCGAATGACGGCTTCCTACCAAAGAAGTTAAGACAGCGGCTCCATTTGCTTCGATTTTGATGGTCAAGGTACTTTATTCTGATTCCATGATCAAATAGCTCAACAGGACAGATGGCTCTAGCTGTTTATGATTTTTATGTCTGGTGGCCTTGGGCAAGTGATATCTTCAAATCCAATTTCATTTTAAGATATGACAAACCTGAGGAATGTTGATAGGAATTATGATTCAAAGTGAATCAGCTACTACCGGTGTAGGTAAGAAATCATCAGTAAATTCTGGTAATTATCACCTTCTCTTAAAAGGGATGGGTAATGTTTAAGGAACACCTTGGAAGGGTGAACCAGGAAACACAGAACAGAATGTTTTGTTAGGCCATCAATGCCCTAAAAGATATAATTACAGCTTATTTTTCTTTATGTAATATCATAAGTAAAATATGGGGGCTGTTAGCACACTGGAAAGTACGTAAGATTACATGTTTTTATAATAGGGGTGCAGGCATTCCAAAATAAATGAATGAAAAAAAAAAACTACATGCATCTCTCTTGCCTCTTACTGAAAGTATTAATCTAATTTTATAATAATGCTTACTTTTTAATATCAAGGCTCTGTAAAGACATTTTATTTCTAAGATTTCGGTAGAGCACAGGTGGTGTATTTTTTAAGCCTCTCTGTCTCTTCAACAGCCCCGCCCTTCATGCCCACTGTACCATAGATCACAGTTAATTGTCACACTTCTGGGTCTGTTGATTTGATTTAAGCTTTGTATTTCTTAGTTGTAACTTTTGATAGAGAAAACTAATGGGAGGTGTTTGATATTAGAATAAGATTACACAGCCCTCATTTGACCGTACAGTTACATTTTTTTTAAGGCACATACTATAGGCTGTTGGTAGCCATCCTAGAAATGCGTGACGACTGGCATTACACAAAGCTTACAACTGAACCGTGGACCACTTGTTCATTTTTCCGGGAAGTCTGTAATTCTCATCCTCACCTGAGCCCCTGACTCTTGTGTTGTATTTTTTATGATTATGAAATGCTTTGACGGAAAGATATTTTAATGTGTACAATTTGTTTTATTTTCATACTGATCTCTATTTTTGTTTAAAGCCATGTTACATCACGAAATCACTTAATCAAAAATAAATCTTCTTTTAAAAAAATGAGTTGGGACTTTTCTGTCATAGTTTGGGGGAAGAATAAACTCCAGAAGGACAAAATTAGGGTTACGGTACTTGGGACTAGTAGACAGTTCTGCAGATATGTTAATTTCTCCCTTCATTGGATTCGTAATCAAGAATCTATTTTGTTTATCTTTACAAGAATATTTTTGCTCTCAGTGGTATACCAATGAATGTTACAGGAATTAAAACAAACCATAGGGTTTTCACTCATGCATTGAGTCTATTTGTTAGGTCATGTTGAATCTTTAATTCATAATCATATGTACACCAGCTCCCCTACTATAGCCTAGATCAATATAATCTGAGGGTCATGTATTCATGCCTGGAAAAGGCAGGTAGGAAAACTGGCTGAGCCTGAGCAACAGACCAATGGGGCTTCCAAATTTCTTGCTCCTGCAGATCCTAGCCGTGTGTAATTCTGGTCCAGCATTGAAAATCCGTTGATTTATAAGGAGAAACGCAGTGATTCAAATGTTGGTATGATTGTTCCAAACCGTTTGATATATATTAGATGGATCAAACCCACCATGTCCACAGGTTGAATTTGACTTATAGAGGTAGAGTCTGAAACCCTTGATTTAATCCATTAATCCTTTATGCCTGGCTTAGTAGTGACCTAACTGAACTGCCCCAATAAAGAAAATGCTACTAGGACATAGTGGTTAATAGGAGAGGAAGCAGAAAGGAAAAAACGTGAATACATGGTATGAAAGGCAACAGTTAGTAACCAGGAAAGGGTAGCTCTATAGTCCAAAGGCCAGCAGGCGGTGCCTGGAGTTTATACTTGAAAATAACGTATTATTAGTATCTTTCTGACAAACTGGCTTGTGTTAGTTCATAGAAGAGGGTCCCTGTCAAGATGTCATGAGTCTTGAGATATCATTAAACCCTTTCTTTGATACTCTAGATCGGGGATTCTACTTTTTGTAGACATGAGAGTTTGAAACAGGATTTCACTATTACAGGATTGCACTGTTGCTGCAAGACAAGCGTGGGGGATGGCATTCATGCCGCTGACTTCCTGCTCTGCCTTTTGATTTTACCGTGTCTCTGTCATGATAAACTTACCTGCTCTTGTTTTGTTCTCTTAATGTAAAGCTCAAACCCACTTCCCCGGTGACGATAGAACAGCCGCTCTCTGCTGCCCCGGGTCGGGTACTTCATGCTGTTGTGGGAATCGTTTCTTTGGCTGGTTGGTTGGTTTTATTTGGTTTTTCATCTTTAAGCCAGAAAGCATTTCAACTCCTGGCGAAGGAATAGAGACTTTCTCCTCGTCCTTTCTTTTCCTTGTTGACGAGTGGTTCCCTAATCGTGACTTTCCTTTTTCTGATAGCAACTTCCCGACTATTGTGTCTCCCAGTCAAACAAAACTCTGGAATCACAAGAACAAACTGAACTGAGAGCTCCCGATAAAGCTATGCTTGCTGAGACACGTTCCGTCCACTTTGTTTGCTGGAGAACTTGAAAATCCTCACATAAAAAGATCTCCTCAAAGATGCTCAGACATTTGGGAAATGCTTGTAACGTTCCAGGGGCTCTTGGGAGCAGCATGCATTTCTTTCCTGATTTATCACAATGCCATAAAGTGTTACCTCACAACATGAAATGCTTAGATGGGGTAATAATTCATGACTCATTAATATTCATTTGACAAGCTCACATTCTTGAGAGCAATCATGACATAGTCAACCGTGCCCCCCACCCCCACTGCATGCCCACTCAAAGTGAAATTCAGAGGTTGAGGCCCCAAAGATCTGCCTTTACTAACTGACAGTTTTGTCCGAATTTGTCAAGTCGGTTTTTCTAGAATTTGACTAACCCCGGTGGAGGAAACAGAATGGAGTCTAAAGAAACCAACCAAAGTATGGTGTTGCCATCTAATTCTGGTGAACAATGGGGGGCAATGGCAATAGCCTGTCTTGTTTGGGGAGCCCCTGGGACTTTCCTGGCCCGCAGCTCATAGGGAGGTTGCTTATAACCCAAACTAAGACTTTCATTTAGCAACCCACGGCTTCTCAGGGCAGCATTTCCCACTCACGCAGGGTACCTCCATTCCAACTCTCCTTTTCAATGACAGATTTTAGTTCATTGACAAAGTACTAGGTTTCCAAATGTTTCTTCCTGTATTCTTGGTTTGGGTTTGTCATTTTTTTTTCCTTGCTGCCACTGAAGTCGGAGGCTCAGATATGTTCAGGATTTGACCTCACAAGTAATCTACCTCCATGGCCAAGGAAGACGTGGTTGTTGGAGGTGTCATGACATTAATACTGCTTTACAAGAGGTGATGAAGACCGCCTTCATCCACAGTGGCCAAGCACATGGCATCTGTGAGGCTGCCAAAGCCTTAGTTACCTGCCAAGGCCATCTTCTGTGCTTGTACCCAATTGTGATCTACCATATATATATATATATATATATATATATATATATATATATATATATATATATATATAATATACATATATGTATATTTAATAGTTAGGGTATGTATTGCTGTGAAGAGATTCCATTACCATAGCAACTATTATAAAGAAGATTTTAATCAGGGTGGCTCACTTAACAGTTTCAGTGGCTCGGTCCATTATCATGATGAGGGGCACGGTGGTGTGCAATGCGGTGCTGGCGCTCATAGCGCTACATCTTGCAGGCAACACAAAGTTGACTAACACATGGGGCAGTATCTGAACATAGGAAACCTCAAAGCCCACCCCCACAGTGATACACTTCCTCCAACAAGGCCACACCCACTCCAACAAGCCACACCTCCTAATAGTGCCACTCCCTCACTCGCTATGAGATTATGGGGGCCAATTACATCCAAACTGAGATATATATATATATATATATATATATATATATATATATATATATATATATATATATATATATATATATATATATATATATAGTAGAGGCCCTTTGCACTGAGCAGCAAATCAACCTAAGTAAGGTAGATGACAACAAGAAACTATGGGTAGGCCTCCGTAAAACTGATCAAGAGGGAAAACCACTGAGCGTAGTTGGTTGTACTCGT
This sequence comes from Microtus obscurus, assembly GCA_963919715.1. Taxonomy (NCBI): domain Eukaryota; kingdom Metazoa; phylum Chordata; class Mammalia; order Rodentia; family Cricetidae; genus Microtus; species Microtus obscurus. The sequence goes on from CAWTZC010000381.1 coordinate 4,450,582, forward strand.
GTAATGGTTGAGGGCTATGGCAAAGAATCCCAAGCTAAGCATATCCCCAAAGAGTACTTTAGAAGCAAGAAATGAACACATAAAAAAAAATGGCCCATTAAAGCAGAAAAGGAATCAGGTGCTTAATACTAAGTGTGTATCCCCAAATTTCACGTTTTGAAGCTTAATCACAAAGGCTGCTGCATTTAGAAGCAGAGCTTTTAAGACAGGCATAGTGGCACATACCTTTAACCCCAGTACTCAGGAGGCAGAGACAGGCAGGGTTCCAAGTCAGCCTGGTCTACAGAATAAGTTCCAGAACAGCCAGGTCTGCACAGAAAAATCTCGTTTCAAACAAACAAAATAGAAATTATGTTTGTAAGAGTTGATTAAGCCAAGACAGTGAAATTCTCATGAATGGGCTTAGTGCCATTACAATCGGTATCCCAGAAGGCTCCCTGACTTCTGCTGTGTAAGGGAATCGCGAAAAAACACCCATGTGTGTCAAGAAGCTGGCCCTCACCACACAATGGATCTGGCTGAGCGCTGATTTGGGCTTGCCAGTTTATAGGACTGTAAGAAATCAAATTTCGTGTTTATAAGTACCGAGACTGTGCTTCCCTGCTATGGAAACCCAAATGGATTGTGTTACCAAAAGAAACCAAAATGTTTCATATGTCTCTTTCTTCCTAAGATCCCTCTTAGCTGCAGGATCAGGCAATTCCAGGAAGAAATTAAAAATCAGACAATAAAAAAACAAAATACTTAAAGCAAAGCAGATTTATATTGCCACTTCAGGCCTGAATAAAAACAACATAGGCTTTTTTTTTTAAAACGTATCTGGGTGTTTTGCCTACTTGTGTCTCTATGTACCACAAGGCTGCAGTGCCTGCATAGGCCGGAAGAACACATTGGATCATTTAGAACTGGCGTTACAGATGGTTGTGGGTACCATGTGGATGCCGGGAACCGAATGCTGGTCCTCTGCCAAGTCAACAAAAGCTCTTAACCACCGAGCCCTCTCTCCAGCCCCAAGTACAGGACTTTTTTGATCAGTCTGGAGAATTGGGAGATGGTGATGTTTAACTAAGGTGGGGCAGCTCTTGTTACTGTCCAGTCTTCATGGCGTGGGAATAGAAGAGAAGCCCAGAGTAATAAGTGAAGCAGGAGTCCAGAACCAGGCTGACCCAGAACAGCATTTCTCTGAGGTGGTACGAGGGAAGATGGAGAGAGCTATGAGTTACCATTTGGGGGCTGATTCTTCCAGAATTTGGCTTTCGAGAATAAAACTAAATAAGCAAATGACCTGTCACCTACGATGATCCTATCTGCGGGCTCAGGGAGTAGTCACCAATTAGTGCTAATTTTCCATCACTTTAGCTTCAGGTGGGAAACCATGCCTCTTAGCCTTTGCATCTTGTCACCCTTAATGCCAGAGGACCCTTCCAACAGGGAGGTGCAGCAGCGTGACGCTATCCCTACCCCTCACAATGACTTCTGTTTTATTTATGGTTCGCTAAACCCTTCACCTAGCACCCCGTGTATTAGAGGCATATGTCAACCCAATAAGGTCCCACCTTTGATTTTCTCCATTGTTGGTCTGGTCCCTGTGTTCCCACACTAACTTGAACATATTGTCTGGAAAGTGATTCTTTTATTATCACTGATCTTCTGGAGCCAAAATGCTTGGCTTGCTTTGGCTCACGTGTATCTAGCTCGTCTGTCACGTCACACAGATCAACGGATGTTTCCGGAGGCGTGGAGATAGCGGGCTGCCTGTGGCTCAGAATTCCAGCAGGAATGCCTACAGTGTGGTAGGGGCAGAGGATGCACATGCTTTTCTAACCCGCTGTGCTTCCGAGGTATGGCGGTGACTGTACAATTCACTTGAGTAAATGTCTCCAGCTTGACTTCAGGGTGCGCCCTTAGCTAAGGCCCCGATTAACACATAAAATCTTGGCGTTTCCTAGTGTCTTGTGCTGCAAAGTAAGTAATGAGAAAATTAGTAGACGATGGGGGGTCTCCAAGAGGAGGCAAGAGTTCCAGTGGCCAGAGCTGGAACAATCTGAACAGCCCAATGTTTATTTTACCAAATAAAATCAAAGTATAGCCGGGTGGTGGTGGCGCACGCCTTTAATCCCAGCACTGGGGAGCAGAGGAAGGTGGATCTCTGTGAGTTCGAGGACAGCCTGGTCTACCGAGTGAGTGCTACTAGGATAGCCAGAGCTACACAGAGGAACCCTGTCTCAAAAAAAAAAAAAGGATGTACTCCAATTCATAATGTGCCTTATGAAGTATAATTAATGTTGTATTAGTGTATGTTAGCGTGGGATCTGGGTATGGGCTCTATGTGAACTCTACACGACTTTCTCAACTTTTCTGTAAATATGAAACTAATAAAGTATATTGAGAGTAAACAGAAGCATTCATGTAGAAAAATAAGGGCCCAAGCAGACCGTGTGACAAAGCCAGCCAATCAATGTAATGATGATCGAAAGGGGACCCAGGCCATTAAGTATAATCCATAGCAGCTATGAAAATGAGCATCATTTGAACACAATTCCCTGGCTCCGAGCCCAAGCATCACAGAGACTACAGCGAGAACAAAGGGAGCTGTATAGACAGTGACCAATGGAAGAACATCCCATGTGGAAACTGCTGTCCCGCTGAGCAACATATTGTGCTACAGAAGGGGAATTCTGAAATTTTGTATTAAAAGCAAATCGTTTTGTTTACCTTTGTTTTGCGTTTAGGAACGAGAAAACTAAGTTGTAGCTCCGGTTAGCAGACTGCTTTCCCAGCGTGCGTAAGGCCCCAGGTTCAGCCCCTAAAAAAGCATAAATCAGGCACAACGACAAGCACCTGTAATCCAGAGAGTTGGAGCACGGAGGTAGGAGGACCAGGAGTTCAGAGTCATCGATACAGAAAGCCTGAGAGCAGCTCAGGCTACATGGGAGATGCAGGGGAATAAAAAGAACAGCTGTAAGAAAGGGAGAGAATTATGAATTGATGCAAAACACCTCGGGAAGGAGGTCTCACTCACAAAAGAGAAGAGAGACGGCAAGCCCGTTCCGATAGTGCTGGGCCAAGAATGGCGTCTGGCCTGTTTATCTTATTCACTTTTTAAAATAAACATTTTTTGGTAGTGGCATTTCAATCGTGTTTTAATAAATAAAGACTGCCTGAAGATCTGAGAGTAAAACAGCCCCACTGGTCAGCCTTACAGACCAGGTTATGGTGACACATACGTTTAATCCCAGTAGCCACAATGACACACACCTTTAATCCCAGTAGCCACAATGACACACACCTTTAATCCCAGGAGCCACACTAGTTGCCGTAGAAATCGGGTGGTGCATACCTTTAATCCCAGTCCTAGAAAGGAATATAAGACGGCGGGGCGGGGAGGGGCAACTCTCAGACACAGTCTCCTTCTGAGATTCTGGGAGGCAGGATTGCCGCTTCAGACTGAGGTCAAGGCAAGAGCCAGGGGCTGGCTGTTTTGCTTTTCAGATCTTCAGGTTGAACCCTAATTTCTGATCCTAAGTTTTTATTAATTGTGCATCAATTTTCTTTAAACTTTATCCTTAAAAATTTCAAATAAAAATAAAAGCACACGTGGAAATTAGCCAGATGCAACGTCTTAGTGAGCTTCCATACAGCCAGAGTGGGCATTAGGAATGCGAGCCGTGGAGTTTCACGTTGGATCCCAGACTTTCACAATCACGATACCTGCGAAGACACCAAAGTGTAAGTCTCTAAAACCACGGCCTGCCTCCATCGGAGTGAGCAGAGGGAGGAGGAGAGGTGACGCCCACTGTGGGCAAGGACGTGGAACGGGAGCACTTTCGGGACTGCTAAGCAGAGTGTAAGCTCACGGAGACACTCTATGAAACTATAAATCCAGACTATGTAGAAACCAGAAATGAATGCTTTTACAGGCTGTTACCAAATAAGCGCCAAAGAATGTCTATAGCACTCGATAAATAAAACCGGAAATAATGAAGTGCCCATCCACAGCAGGATAAGTGGAACGCGATTCGATGACTTCATTGAACTGTCCCATAGAGATGAAAAAGAATCAATTACCACGACAGCACGGGCGAATTTCACAAAGTTCAACATCAAAAGCAGAGGTTCCGGCACAATTCCATTGACGTCAAGTCTAAAACAGGAGCCTGTGATGACTGGAGCCAATTAGTGGCTGCCTTGGGCATAAGGACTGTGGGAAGGACACCGGGGAAGCTTCACCAGTCGGCGGCTCAAAATGTCGTATTTCTTAACCTGGCTGATGATGCTGGGATATACACATCTTTAAATTTTATCGACTGTACACTTAAAATATGAACACATTTTACATTTAGTTAAAAAAAGAATAATCTTCTAAAAGTGATAGAAGAAGGAGAAGAAAAAGAAGAAAGAAGAAGAGGAGGAGGAGAAGGAGGAGGAGAAGGGGAAGAGGAAGAGGAAGAGGAAGAAGAAGAAGAAGAAGAAGAAGAAGAAGAAGAAGAAGAAGAAGAAGAAGAAGAAGAAGAAGAAGAAGAAGAAGAAGAAGAAGAAGAAGAAGAAGAAGAAGAAGAATTCTACATCCTGGTGATATCACTTGTGTGTGGATGGGCGTGTGTTGTGTTCAGGTTCATGTGTGTGTTGGGGTGCCTGTGTGCATACGTATGTTTGCATGTGGAAGCCAGCAGGTAATCGTGAGAGGTGTTACTCAGGTGCTGGCCACCTTTTTGGAGATAATGTCTCACACTAACCAGGCACTTACCAAGCAGACTCATCTGGCCAGCCAGTGAGCCCCAGGGACCAGCTTGCCTCCCAAAGCACTGGGATTATAAGTGCACATTGTTCCACTGTGGCCTTTTTGTTTGGGTTCTGGGAATCAAACTTGGGTCCTGGTTCTTAAACATACTAGCCAGGCTCAGCCATCATCTCCCCAGGGCCTCTGTCATTTTTTATATGACCTCAGGCAACCTCATGAACCCATGTCTTGGGTTTTAGTTTGTAAATCGGGGCTACGTCCTTTCTCCTACCCCGCTCTTTGTGTTGAGGCAGTGCACATGCATGGTGCTGTCTGGTGCTTGGGAGATTCTTTGTAGATGCTACTTCCCATTAGCTCTCTGTCCCAACAGGCCAGGCTCACAGTTCCTACATTCTGTCATTGGGAGACTATCAGATGTCATCCCTGTTTTTAGGGACCGGTGATTGACTTACTCTGATCTAAAATGTGATCCATCCTGCCCTAGATTGGGTGATCAAACCACCTACTTCCTCAGCTCCCTTCGGGAACTTCTAGAAGTGATCTGCCCATCCATCTGTCCATTCATCCACCCATCCATCCAAGGGACACACACTGGGCTGCTGTTTTCTTTCAGGTACCACGGTGTGTGCCTGGGAAACGGCCGCATAAAGTAGCTTGATGCTGGTGTGGGGCTCCCTTTGGGGAGTTTACAGTCTCCGCGAGAGGACAGACAATCTTGAGCTGTCCGAGTGATGACTAAGTGTGACTTTTAAAAGGTTCCATAAAGAAAAAGGAGCAGCACTGGAGAGAAGGAAAAAAAAAAAAAAAAAAAAAAACACCTCTCTGAGGATGCCACACTGAGGATGGGAACGGGAGGGGGAAGATCAGAGGGAAAGCTTCTGCTGCATCCTGTCATTGCCGTCCCATAAACATCCCAAATAATTACAGAGCGCGCATGAAAGGCAGAGTCTCTTCCAGGGAGCCTCTTCTTTCTCATGGAGACGGAGCGCTGGGACACCCATCCTGCTTCCTTCCCCTTTGACCCGACAGCCAGTTAAGTAGGTTCCCTTAGTGTGATGTGAGTCTCTTGTGTAATGAGTTTGGAGCCAGGACACGGCGAGAAGGAAAATGTGAGAACACGTGACCTGCGTGTAGAGTGTACTACGGAGTGCTAAGGGCGTAAGATTGGTAGCCTGAACTGAAAATATCTGTGTCCATTGATTGGCTCCGTGATTCCAGACAGGTGAGTGAGCCTGAATTTCCTAAATGAGACTACTTTACAATCTAAGCTCCAAGGACAAATAAAACGGCGTATACATTTCGTCTCATGCGAGAAAGTACGGCCAACTTTTCTTACTTTATTACAGAAGTGTTATCCCTTTGTCGTTTTGTTTGTCTAGTCTTGATCTGGAAATGCGGGTTCTGAAGGACAAGCAGACTCCCTTGACGGCTGGCTCCCGATTCTAGTGTATGCTTGATACCATTAGCTCCAAGGTAGAACGGCCCTGATCTACCCAATCCTCACTCATGAACACTCAGGCGGTCTAGGATGGGAGACACGAGTGAGTCTGGCCTAGCCAGTAGAGACTCTGTGATCCCTGAGGGACCAAGTCTTAGGACTTCCGGTTTAACACAGCTGCGTGTGAGAGAGCCACACGTTTCCCCCTTTGCTTGCCATTTGCTGACAAATTATGCTTTGCTTTCCTCCCTCTGCCCGTGGCTGCTGCGTCATAGAACCCCCTAGTCTGATTCAGGAAAGGATGAGAATGGGGGAAGGGAAGCGGCCCTGAAGTCTCGCCCTGGCTTACCCTTTCCTTGGGTGTGCCCCACAGTGCCTGCACGATCATCGGCTCCAGCCCTCGCCTCAATGGGCATCTCATCTCCTCGTTCTTTTCTCGTCTGTGGAATGGGATAATGCTAGCCTTGCTTGCGGTCATGCTAGAGTTACCGGGGCTGGGCTAAAACACTACCCACGGAAGCTGTCCAGTAACTCTAAAGCGTGGCCATTAATACTGATATACCCTGTGCCACAGTCAGCCTGCCTGGCTGGCCTAGAAGCTCTTATACCCGCTCTGGGGCTCTGCTACTCAATGGAAATTTTTTATAGGTCAAATAGGTAATGGGGAATGTCTCAAAAGAACTGTCTAATTTTGTTTGCCTAGAGCAGCCTTCTTAGAGGTCGGCTCATAGTGCTGAAATCTTGAGGTTCAAAAGAGTAAAATAACGAAGTACTAAACAAAACAGGCCTATTCTGATAATTTCTATGGCTAAAAATATGTATGTGATGCTGCCTAGGTTAAAGTGAGCAACGCTTACCGAAGTAATGGGAACAGGTCAAAACCATCTTTGCCATTTCCTGTTCTTAGCAGGCAGAGAAGACAGGCAGACACCGTGGGTGAGAGACAGGAAGACGTAAAGGCACACGATCTTCTGCCTGTGCAGCTTCAAGTACATCGAGATAAGAAGCCACACACTGCTCAGAGCACTCGTGGTTAGCAAGATGCACCCATAATTTGAGTGTGCAAGAAGCAGGTTTTCATTGCTCATTATAAGAGCCTGTTCTTCAATATGTCAACTTGTTCTCAGGTTACGTTGTCTTAATATCTTTCTGTTGCGTTGGGTACTGTACCCACGCCTGTCTTGTGACGACACAGGGATGCCCCCCAACCTCAGACTCAGCAATCAAAGTACACAAAACGAGAATGAAAAAGAATCAATGTTTGCTTCCCTGGGTATTTTTTTTTTTCTGAATTATTTCAAGACTTCAGAGAATCTTTCCTCTTCCGTATTGTTTCAGTTTCAAGCAGCGTTTCTGCTTCCAGAAGAAGATGCTGTTCTCAGCCAAAATGGACTTAAACCCCTAACAGTTTGAGTTAGGATGAACTGGAAACATCTGTAGGACCCAATCAGCCTGCACACTCTCCACCCTTAATGTGTAACAGGAAGGTAATTTGGATTTAAAAAACAACTTTAAAATATACTTGCAAAATTACAGAAATCAGAACCATTCCTGGCCCAAGCAGCCCAAATGGAGTGGTATTATACATTATATAAATAAGAAGAAAGAAATCTAATAGGAGCCAGGTCCTGGGTCCTTTCAAGATACTTCGCTACCTTTGAACTCCAGTATGGTTCTCACGACACTCTTATGCACTCTATAAAGTGAGATTCTCTCAGACATTTCTGTTTTGGTTGGCTCAGAAAGGCTGGAGGGACTTGAAGGGATTTCCAATGAACTAAGCATATGGCATGGCATCACCGGCTGCTCGCCTCGGAGCCTCTTGCTCCTTTATAGGAGCTGCGTAGCTGAGCAGTAACAACCGAAGTCTTACGCTCTACTGGTTACGAGTTGGATCATGGTTCCAAAGTCTGGGTAAAAGTTCATTGTGGGAGTAGGACGCCAGCATCTCCTTTTTCAACTCTGAAAATGTAAATGTTTTAATTTGCTTAAGCAGTTTTTTATTTCTGTTGGCAGATAAAGGCCCTAAAGGTCAGAGTATGTTTATTTTGTTTTCTTTTTAAAAAAATTAATGACTTCTTTATGGAATCTCAGGAAGGCTGATTGATATAAACAGGATCAAGATCTGTATACACAGTTGCTTGTAGGATCGATCGGTCAGAGTTCTTGAGCATCTATGGATGAGCGAAATTTAAGAATATTAACATGGGCATCTGAACAGGAGAGCCAGGATCAGAATGAATAGCTATGAACAGCGTCCAAAGTCCTGTTTGCAGATGTTTTAAGTACAGATTCTGCCACTCCCAAACATGGGACTCCAAGCTGCAGTGTGTACCACAGATGCCTCTCAGAGTGAACACAGATGGGGCCTCCAGAGCCTTTGCTTCTGAGATCTGAATCTTTGCCACCCCTCCTGCCATCTCAAAGTCGGTACCAACTGATGTGGGATTCCCCTCTGTATGCAGTGAATATGACTGGTTAATAAAGAAACTGTCTTGAGCCCGTGATAGGGTAGAACGGAGCTGGGTGGGGAAGACCAAGCTGAATGCTGGGAGAAAGAAGGGCGGAGTCAGGGAGAAGCCACGGAGCCCCTCTGGAGCCAGATGGAACTTTAGCCAGTAAGCCACAGCCATGTGACAATACACAGATTAATAGAAATGGGTTAAATTAATATGTAAGAGCTAGCCAAGAAGAAGCTAGAGCTAATGGGTCAAGCAGTGGTTTTTGCTGGAAGCTCCGTAGTATCCTGAGAGATGAAGAAGGAAAGGAGATCAACACGTTAGCATCATTATGAAACCAGTTTTGACACTGGTGTCTCTGAAAGGGTCTTGGTGTTTCTTCATAGTTCTAGAGCAGCTAGGTGGAAGATGCCCCTTATGATTGGAACCAGATGGGGTCTATCAAATCGGAGCACACAGCACAATGACGATACCTTCATTCCTGTCATGATTTTTGCACAGGGGTGGGCAGGATTGAGTCTCTACCAAGTTACTAAAATGATCATGTTTTGAGTAGATAGGGAAACCAAGAGCTGGAGACTATTGGTCGGTTTATTGAGCTTTATTTCATTCTCTCCTTTAATTTGGAGAAGGATTACTTCCACCTTTAGTTTCCGTTACTGTAGTTTTCCTATGTGGATGCCTTAAGAAATGGTAGACAAGTTATTTTAAGCAAGCCATTAAAAAAGCTATAGGTTCCTAGAATTATCGCAAATGTAGGATAAAGGTCCTGCATGCTTGTGACCAATTTCCCCTATGGCAGGGCGCATTTATCATATCTAGCGCATTAACACAAACTCACAGTTGTCAGCCACGGCACAGTGCTTGTTCAGAGTCTCGTTTTCCCACTTCAGGTATCCATGCAGGATGTCACATTCAATCCAGTCCCCACAGCACCTCAGACCCTCCTTACCTATGACTGAGTCTCAGACGTCCCTCAGGTTTGATGGCTTTTGCTGTTCTGAGGGCCATCACTCAGGTGTATTACAGAGTGCTCTCTGGTCAGGGCTACGGATGTTAAGGGGGAAGGCACGAGAGGCATGCCGTAGTCAGCGACCCAGACACAGACACAGGTTATCATCTTGACTACACAAGTGTTCCTGACTTTGAAACTTCCTGGGCTTGAACTGTTATCACTTCCCTCCATTATTAATGCTGCACTGCTCTCTCTCCCCCACCGTGTCTGTCGGGAAGAAAGTCATGGACAGACAGGACTTAGCTAAGCAGTGAGAAGTTCTACCTTCTGCCTGGAAGATATCGCTTCTCTATTGCTGTTTATTGGTTCACTTACTCATTTGAGTTATTATCAATCCAGGAATATGTATCTCTTACTCAGACGTGTTGCTCAAAGTCCCCGGCCTTGGTCACTTAGCCCGTGGACACACCCTACACGCCCCACGTTGTGTGATGGCCCTTGTCTGTCTACACTGCTTTTCTAGACTCCATGCTAGCTTAGGCCCACGGTTTACCACTGTGCTCTACAGAACCAGCCACACCCATAAGGAGCTTTGGTTCCTTTGACTTGAGCGTGTAAGACCCGAATACTTGTTGCTTGTTGGGCATATTATTTTTAGGCATTCCTGGCTGACATTCCAAGGAGAGACACGCACATCGTTGACGTGCGTGCGCATCATTGAACATTTAGAGAGGTAAGCATCTATCTCCGTGAAGATAACCACGAATTCACACAGATGTGTCGGATTCACTGCCGCAGGGGATGTGCTAACCCCCATCTCTTACATTTCTATACTGTTACCATATTATTTTAGTAATTGAAAATGGTAGGTTTGAGAAACAGCCAAAGCATGAGGAGAGTGGGAATTCCAGGGATCCTTGCGAATGATTGGTTTGCAGTGGTGGGGGCGGAGCCTGGGGTCTCCCACCCATTAGGCCAGCATTGCGCACCAGCTCTGCTCACAACACCAAGGAGATTAGGCACCCCGGAAGTTGTGCTTCTGTGTCAGTAGCTACAGTTAGCAGAGATCTGTGACAGGAATGCCACTTGTTTGTCCCGGCTGCCCAGAAATGGAATAACCACACAGAAACTGTACTCATTAAAACACTGCTTGACCCATTAGCTCTAGCTTCTTATTGGCTAACTCTTATATTAATTTAACCCATTTCTATTCATCTGTATATCGCCACGTGGTCGTGGCTTACCGGCAAAGATTTAGCTTGTCTGACTCTGGCGGATCTATGGTGTCTCGCTCTGACTCTGCCTCCTTTCTCCCAGCATGCCATTTAGCACCCCCCCCCCATGCCTAGCTCTTTTCCCTTATAGCTCTGCTAGAGGCCCAAAGCAGTTCCTTTATTAACCAACGAAAGCAACACATAGACAGAAGGACCTCCTACATGAGAGATCCATGGATAAAGGCCATGCAGCAGAGATGGGGTTGGAGCCTGGATTCATGGGTAACTACTGTAGTTACGTGGGTAGAACGGACCCCTCCAGTTCATTATCTTCAAAGAGGGAAAGTGTAGCACTTTAATTCATGAGAATGTGTGAGTGGCTCGGGGAATTAACACAAGCTCCACATTTAGAATCGCCCGGCTCATTATTTGTGAGTTGTTGTTATTTATACCGTGGGGCAAGTGTATTATTATCTCCATTTTACAGATGAAAATAGAGAGGCACAGAAATTTTCTGTCTCGCTCGAGGCTTCCCAGCTGGTAAATTAGAGAGCGACTCTGCCATCCACTGTGACCTTTCAAGGGCTGCTGCCCATGTCTGAGCTTGCTTCTCGTTCTACAAAAATAGCGTTATGAACGGCTGCTCTCTGTGTCTCAGAGTAGAATACGCCACTGAAAAGATCTTCATGTCAGCGGTACCATGACAACGGTGTCAAAGGTCTCAGTGAGTAGAGGACCTTTCTCAATACTTGTGGTATTGCCTTAAAACAGATGAGACCGAGGTTCCTCCTAAAGAGGTAGCTCTTCCCCAGCTCTCCCCGTTACTGCCTGTTGTATGAAAACACAGTGAAGGAAGCTTAGGTATTGCCCTCCTGCTGTATACTCCAACAATGCATGCATTGGGACAGTGAACAGAAATTCTGCTGGGGAGAGCTGGTAGGATAGTTTAGCTTCCCAAATCAAGCTGGTAACAATCCACTCCCCACGTTTCCTGCCTTGCTCAGCTCCTATCTGCTTCCCTTAAATCCTGGTCCTAATTCCTTTATCTCACATAGCCCCCACCCCCAGGCTTTACCATTTATTGAGTCTAGAGATTCATGTTGATTGTAGCCCATCAACCAAGCAAATCCCGAAAGCAATCCTCCTCTTTGCCCTCTCCCTCCCCAGGGATTGACTTCACTGCGTGGTCTTCACACTAGCCATCTCTCCTGGCTTTCGGATGTGTATTCGCGTTGCCCTGTCTGTCTCCGGCCTTGGACAGTCACAGATGCAGTCAATGGACCAGGCAACTGTGGTCCCTTCTCTGCAGGGAGCCTGTGGGACCTTCGGAAACTCTCACCAGGTGATGGAAGCCCTGCTGGATCCTGCCAGGCATTGTCTGGCCGTCATAATCACATTGAAATCTTACAGACACAGCTGTTTCTTTTATTTCCCTTTTAATTGCAAGAAAACCAAGGACTTTCCAAAGTCACAGAAGGAACTGGCAGATAACGCTGCAGCCCGAATCATGTCATATAGACACCCTCTTTCTTTCTCACCCTTCTCGCTGGGCGGGGTGTTGGGCAGTTGGGCCGGCAGCTCTTTGCTCTGCTGCCATTTGTCCTAAGTCTTTTGGTTTGCAAATAGAAGTCTCTGATGCCCAACGGTAAACAAAGTGTGGCGGACAGCTGGGAAATGACAGCTGCAGAGAGAGAGAGAGAGAGAGAGAGAGAGAGAGAGAGAGAGAGAGAGAGAGAGAGAGAGATGGCCGGATGCTCTGGGGGTGGGTGGGATGCATGCATGGTCAGGTGACTCCCTAAAGAGGAAACCGTGACAGACAGGCTGAGGTAAGAGGCGCTGTGAGGGTCAGTCACCCAGCCCTCCGACCACAGTGGAAGCAGGTACCAAGGCATTCGCTTTTCTTTGCCCACAGCATTTGATCAATTGTCCAAACAAATTTGACTTCTTTGATTCCCCCCCCCCCGGAGTGTATATCTGACATAAGAATAACAAACTATCCTAGATTAAGAAGCAGGAGACGTAGGGCCAGGCTGTATTGTTTGATGATACAGTGCTTGCACAAGGCCCCGAGTCCAAGCTTCAACACTGCAGACTGTGACATAATGAAAATAAACAAAACTACTACCTAAACATCTGTTCAGGTACGGGCTAACGATGAGTGTAGGCTTGCGAGTGAGCCTATAACTTCTCTCCTTCCATTTTCTTTCTTTACTTTCTAAACCAAGGAAACTGGGCTAGTAGTGATATTTAAAATTCCAAACTTTTCTGGTTCTATGACTTACTGAAAGCTTGTAATGTCTCCAACAATGAATTAGGGCAATCTGAGATTTAGACCAATTCAAAGAGTACATTTTCAGATTCGTAGACCTGGGCAGTAAAGCGGCCACCAGCATGGGTCGATCCAGCCCTCGAAATGTGGTGAGTGGGGCCGAACTTTCCTTTTAGTTCTCCTTACTTAAATTTAATTAAGAATGTTTACTACGGTCATTTATTTTAAAAATTAATATATTCAAAATCACTTACACATGTGGATCTATTTTATCCTGTGGTAAATATTATGAGCTATAAACACATTTAGTGGTTGAACTGGAAAGAGCTATTGGATGTAAATTTAAAGATAATATAAAAAGGAAGCAAAACATCCCAATAAAGCCGGGCAGTGGTGGTGCATGCCTTTAATCGCAGAACTCGGGAGCAGAGACAGTTGAATGTCTGTGAGTTCAAGGTCTGCCTAGTCTACAGAGCAAGTTCCAGGACAGGCTCCAAAAGCTACAGAGAAACCCTGTCTCAAAAAGCCAAAAAGAAAAAAATAATCTAATAATTCGTTCCACGTTGAAATGCTAATACTTTAGTTATACTAAAAAAAATAGTATCAAAATTAACAGAATTCATTTTTTTAATATGGCTACTAGAACTCTTAGAATTACTAATGTGTATGGTATTTCTTTCAGAAGGCTCTGCCAGTTTTCCCCTGCAAACTGTAGTGGGTGGCTGTATTAGCATAATGGCCCTAGTCTGACATGAATTGTGTCTCAGTTTGAGGAAGTCACCTGACTCACCCTGAGTCACTCTTCTTTGCCAGGAAGACTTGCCCCAATTACTTTTGCTAACAGGGTTTAGGAGAGTCAGGAGGTTTGAATCGGTGTCTGCAGCATGAGGGGCCTTCACATCTGGGAGGTGCAGAAGTGGTGTGGCTGTAAGACACTCTGATGTCTTCATCTGACACCTGAAAGAGGCATCCCTTGCCTTCAGAGAGTGAGTGTTTGGAGGCCTGGGCTCCATCCGGCGTGAGTTCCTCTGTTGGGTGGAAGTTTACGCCACGCCTCTACAGAAGTGGTTGACTCCTCTGGTGTCTGGCTGCCTTCAGTCTGGCCTCAAATGTCTGGACTATTTGGCTGTGGATAGTTTGATGTCATCTTGACACAAGCTAGAGTCATTCTGGAAGAGGGACACTCATTTGAGAAAATGCTTCCCCAGATTGGCCTAGGGTCCATTTCCTTGATGGGTGATGGGTGTGGGGAGGACCCAGATCGCCTTGGGTGGTACCACTTCTGGGCAGGTGGGCCTGGGTGCTATAACAGAGCAAGCTGAGCAAGCTATGAGAGAGCAGGCTACTGAGAAGCATTCCTCAATGGCTTCTCCACCAGGTCCTGCTTCCAGGTTCCTGCCCTGCCTTCCTTCAGTGATGGACTATGATATGGAAGTCTAAGATGAAATAAACCCTCTCCTCCCCAGGCTGCTTCTGGTCATAGCATTTGATCATAGTAATAGAAAACCAATTAAGACAACAGTAAAGAGTGTTTTTGTTTTTGTTTTCCTCTTTTCACGTAGATTGAACTCTAGGCCCTTAATATTTAAATACTGGTAGGCGTTGTGGGTATCTTTTAAGGAGGATGTGACAGGAATTGGAGTTTGAAGGCTTCTCTCTGCAAAACACTCTCTGCAAAATACTCTGGAGGTATTGAACGGAGATCAGGGAGAATTCCTTTCTCTGGTCAATACATAACGATTGGCCTGTTTGGACCAGGGAAGGTACCTTTTCCTGGTATGGTGGACATAGTGGGCATGATCAGAGCAGGACAGTGAATATTTTGGACATGGGCACACTTAATTAGAGTGGACAGAAAGGACCACCTGCTCCTAGTCCACATGCAAGTTCTAAGTTGTGAGGACAACTGTGTAATTTTGCAAGGGCTGCTCCGATAGATACCAGAGTGAGTGAGTAGCTTACCCAACAGAAACTGGCCCTTTCCACATTCTGGAGCGCTGGGTCAAGGTGCCAGATTGAGGGTCTTCTGAGGGGTCTCCCTTTGGCTCGCGGATGGCTACTTTCTTATGATTGTCCCTGGGTCTGCACTGTGAGCGAATCTCTTCTAATTCTTAATATAGTATGGAGACCGGCCATACTATATCAAGATCCTCTCATGTGACCTCATCTTACTTCGACTGCCTATTTAAAGATAACACCTTCCAAATACAGCCTGATTTTAACATTGATATAAGGTGCAAATGAATTGGGAGAATCCATTCATTCAATCTATGACCACCGCCATGCCTGCTGGTCAGTGGTGTTCAAGGATATCAGGGCCAAGGCTACGACAGCAGAATGACCACCACACTACACGAGGATTTCCTTTTCGAATGAATAACAATAAGAACATACATGGCCCTGAGTGCATTGAATTCCCGATTGTCTTCAGAGATCACAGATGGTACAGGGCTCTCCTCAGAATAAGATATTCCTTGTTACTTAAATCACAGTACCAGAGACCAAGCGAATGCAATTGAATGTAGCTGAGTGTCTTTGGAAGAACACAAGTCTGGCATCAGGGACAGGGTTATGGAACTGTAATGGTTAGGTTTGTTTGTTTGTTTTGATTTGATTTGATTTGACCTAGAATCCCCTAAGACGCAACGAAGACTTCTGATTGCTGGAGAAGGCAGCCTGCTTACCGTTCAACAGTAAACGGAATGGAAGAAGATGGCGGCGGAGAAGCTGGTGGCCTGTGGATGGTGGCGGCAGAGAAATGACTCCTTGGTTAAGATATGATGATATCTAACTCCAGCTCCATGGGGGAGGAGGGTGCACCACTTCCAGCCTCCTGACACCTGTACTCATGTGCACCATACCCTTCACATACAAAGGATTAAAAGTAAAAGGTGTTTGTTGTGGTGGTGGTGTTGGGAATGGGCTAGGGAGATGTCTCAGTTGGTAGAAATGTTTGCCTTGCCACCACATTGCCCTCAGCTCAGTTGCCCATGTAAGAAGCCGGACACAATGGCGCCTGAATGTGTCACCTGTAATCCCAGTGCTGGGAAAGTGGAGACAGGTGGATGGATCCCCAGAGCGCGCTGGCCTAGTCTGTAGAACTGATTCAGGGGGAGACTGTCTCAAAAGCAAGGTGGAGCGCTAACAAGGAGGCCTCTGGCTTCTTCACGCAGGCACACAGATGCACACAGCCCCACGTAAGTACACAAACACACCCCAACACACACAAAGCTGACAACCGAGGCACTGTCGAGATGACAAGGGTAGAGTTACACACATGTATACATCAGACACCACCACAAAGAACCCTCAGAGGGTACTGCCTCCGGCTTTGATGCTGAGACTTTAAGAGGCAGCTGATGTTTCCTGAAAGAAAAGATGGGGACAGTTTCATTGGTTTGTGGACACCTGACAAATCTATTTCAATGTGTGACTTTGTTTCCACCCTAACATTAGGCTTCCCTGACCGAAAAATGCAATATTCTCAATTAGACAAAGCTTAGAGAATCAATACGCTATGCTGAGGCCCGTATAAATAACAACAGACTTCATTAAATGGCCATGATGTTTGAAATGTATCTGTCTTAGGATGTTTGGAAAATCAAACGGAGGGTCTGGGGAAAGCTTGGTTAAATGTGACCAAGGAGAACAGCTCCCCTTAAAAATGTTGCTAAGATCTTTTATAAGCAAGAGGATCTCACTTTCAGTATGTTTCCCCAATGGTTTTTCACATCTATTGAAAAAAAGATACTCTTCCACCAATTTTAGATTCTATGTGCGTATACTACATATAAGTAACCTAGGATCTTATATGTATGTAAACCTACTGTGTCTAGCCCAGAACTTTCAATTTTTTTCACTGTCTTCAAGATTCTGGGGGCTGGGGCTGGAACTCAGTGATGGAGCCCTTGCTTAGCATGAGAAAGGCCCCGGGTTTTCTCCGGACTCCTAACACTGCTGAAAAAAAAAAAAATTAAAAAATAAAAAAAGTTAGCAGTGCATGTTGAGCAGACTCAGGTTTTCATCCTTTCTCTTAGCTCAGTAAACTAGCAATTAGTTCGTCTTTGGCCTCTGTTACAGTGCCTCGAGCCAGTGTCTCAGGACACCCAGCTGTAGAGACCAGAATCGGGAAATCCCTGGGTCGTGTTTATGGTTCCATGAACTTGTACCGAACCGACAGCAAACAGAAATCTCTATTTGTAGGGAAGGTTCAGGTGGTAAGGAAGAGGAAGACTTAAAGAACAGGACTTTGGTCGTCACAGAGGCAGACAGACCTCCGACTTCGGTCCTCTCTGGCGTCTCAGGACTCACACCTCCCGGGGCCACAGGAGGTGGAAAAGGTCGCGCCCGCCGCCGCCCACCCCCTCCGCAGTCCCAGACTGCCAGCAGCCGAGCCTGCAGGCGCCAGGCGCCCCGCCCAGGCCCCGCCCACTCCCCCGCCCAGGCCCCGCCCCTCAGCACGCGCGGCCGGCCGGCGCCCCGCCCCGCCCTCCCACGTGACGACCCCACCCTCCGCGCGCGCTCCGATTGGCTCTTGGGCGCGAGCGGGCGGAGTCTGCCGAAGTCCAGCGGCCCCAGACGCGGCTGCACTTTTCAAACCTCAACCGTGAGAAGCGCCGGTCGGCGTCCGTGCGTGCGGCGCTCGTCGCCGGGAGTCGCCTCCCAGGGACCCGGCCGCCGGCGAGCAGCCGCCGTGAGCGGGGAAGAGAGCGAGGTGAGCCTGGGTAGCCGCCGCCCCGTCGGGGGGCAGAGCCCGCGGCGGGCCGAACCGTCCGTCCCTTCGCCGGCGTCGGGGGTGCGGGGCGCGGGGGACACGGCGGGGAGCCCGAGGGTCGGGGCGGCCGTCCGAGAGCGTGGGCCTTGTCCGATCGCCTCCACGAAGTGTGTGTGGACGCGGAGGTGGATCCCGGGCTCGCGTGCTGCGGCCACGGGACTCTTTCCCCTCGGGGCGGACGCGCTCGGCCCGCAGCCCCGGAGGAACTCGGCGGCCATCGCATGGGTCGCTGTCAGCCCCGGTGTGGGGAGCCGCAGCTGTTTGCCCGGACGGTCCGGCTTTCCCCTGTGCTGGTGACCGAGCCTCAGACTGCGGTCTGGACCTGTCTCCCGGCCCGCCCGGCCCTACCGTGGGAAAAGGCGCTTCCGTCCGCTTCCCCCTTCTGGAGGTGGAGGAGTGGAGACAAAGTGGCGAGGAACTCCCCGGCCGGCTTGCGGCCGGTCTCGGTGGCCTGCTGGCTTCAGCTTGCAAGTTGGGATGAAGGAATACATCCGAAAGTTTAGTGATTTCGGTCATCACTCAAGCGTCAGGTCCGTAGATGACATTCACCGAGTGTTGGGCTGACGTCATGTTGACATCCGTGGCACCGATAACGCCGAGCCTCGCCGGCAGGTTTGATAGTGTGTGGACTTTTTTTTAAAAAAAAGTTTTTCCAAGTTTAGCAGAGACTCTGTGCCTTGGGCGGCAAGGTCTGCCGCGATACATAGGCGACTGGAGGCGTTTGAAATGTGGGATTTTGATCTCCAGGAGCAGAGTTTTATTACAGAGAGATAATAAACTCACTTTCTCATTGGTACACCGTTGTACCCGTCTTTAGGGTGAGATGCCCAGAAATGGTTTTGCATAGTTTCGTAAAAAATTGAATCACACTGCTTTAAAATCGTGTATATTTCAAAAAAGCTGGTGACCAAGTTTTAGACCCGTGTTCTTTCCCTTTTCTGATAATAATTGAATTTTCTGATTTTAATATTTCAAGTAATTGTTACTTTTTTGAGATACTTTTTTTAGATAATTTTCTAAAATGAAGGTTTTACTCTTAAAGTACATTTACCTTCATGACAGTATGTTTAAGTTAGAGAAACGACATTTCTGTAATCATTTGAAAATCTTTTTGTATGTAGACAGGATAGTGACGGTTTCTCTTGGATTAAGTAAAAAATTACAGTTCCAGGTCAGGGCGAAGGCTCTGCTGGAAAAGTGCCTGTCACCAACCCAAATGTCCTGATCCCCTGGGACCTGCATGGTGGAAAGAGAGAACTTACTCTCACTGACCTCTCCACTTGCATGTAATAAAAAAGAAAAAAAGGAATTACAGTTTGATTAAGGTAGCAGTGGTATTTTAGTGGAGACCTCATTAATCAATGTGAATGACATCTATAGAAATTGCAGGCATTTAATAGCAGGCATTTTTTTTTTTATTAATTTCATTTTTAAGCTTGTACTGACAGCCAGGCAGTGTTGGTGCTTGCCTTTACTCTCAGCATTCGGAAGGCAGAGGCAGGCGGATCTCTGTGAGTTTGAGGCCAGCCTGGTCTACAGAGTGAGCTCCAGGACAGCCAGGACTCTTACACAGAGAAGCCCTGTCTGGAAAGAAAAAAAACAAAAACAAACAAACAAACTCTGCCAACAGTGAACAGTTTACTGGTACTGAGCGAACAGGCACGTTAGTTCTGTAGCAGTTTGAGAATTATAAAGCAGGATTTCTGTGTCAAAAGCTCACAGTTTTAATTTTAGAGACTCAGTTTAAAACTCAAATCAAGAAAATCAATTACAAATTTATGCATTTTATCCTTAATATATATATATATTATAATGTACACTCCCTTTGTCTAAAATTCTTACTTCCTGCACCTTGGCATTCGCTTAGCTGTTGAGCTATACACCCCAGTTTGAAAGGAGTGCTGCTCTTTGAGACAGAGCCCCCCCCCCACCCCCTGTAGTCCAGGCTGGCTCAGACCTCAAGAGGGCCACCTGCTGTTGCCTCCCAAGTGCCCAGAGTAAAGAGGTGAGCCACCAGGGCTGCTCAGAGCTGATTGTTTGTTTCTGTGGGGTGCTGGGCATTGAATATTGCCTCGTGGACTCCACCCACAGAGCTGTGCATGCAACCATACATATCTTACATTTTCTATACCAGACTACTAGAAAAAGACAGGTTTTCTTTTCTTGCTGGATTCAAAGCAGAGAAATGTTCTTTACAATCAAGTCACAAGTGTCTACTTTTATGATGTTGCTGTGATAAAAGTTGCATTTTTGAGAACATCGTTCATTAAATTGCTTTCTTCTATTTATGTTTTACCTGAGCATTTAATTCAGTTATTTTGTGCATGTAAATGAGTCCTCTTATAAATATTTATACATAATATGTTTGGCTGATTTCCTTGCTCTTTCCAACTAGTCCAAAAGAGGACGTATTAAGCACTGAGAGACTTGACTGGTGAGATGGCAGGTCTCTCTAATCCTTTAAGGCTGGATTCCCTTTTGCGTTGTGATGGCTACTGAGCAAACAGTGCTCTGGCTGTGCTGTTAGTAAACGGTGTGGTAATTTATTGTACAACAGAAGCCCGGCTTTCTGCCTGATGAGCGACAAGCTCCGTGTAATTGTTGGCCCACTATTATTTCCCGTTTTCAACATCTTCCATCCTACTTCGCAATTGTAGGATCTATTCTTCTCTGAAGGTGGGGAGAGGTGGCTGCAGGCCTTACTGCCTTGGCCTGGTGTCAGGCTGGGGTTCTTTGCCTGGACTGCAGCCCTGGTGTAAACCATACCCCAGGGCTGGACTAGAGTCACTTGGCTTCCTATTGTGATCTTCAGGGGATTAAATTAGCGAATTATGCTTGCTGTTGAGTACTTAAAGACAAACACAAACAGCACAACCCTATCAGAACACACAGCACGTGGGAGCCGACATTTGCTTGCGGCAGGGCTGTGTTCCAGTCCCTGGCCGACTGAAGCAGATCCCTCCTCAACATGGCAGGAAGTTGTGTTTTTATGGATGCTAGGTAAATACATCTTCAGTTTCTCTTTTCCTGGAGGCAGCTCAGCCTTGTTGGTGCGCATGTAGGAGAGAGGAGTTGCTCCCCTGCCATAGCCGTTCACACTTCCTTCATGCAGATCTAGATTTGCCAGTCTTCAGGCAGCACAATGTGGGGCTCTCAGGGAGCGCTTAGCTAACCCAGATATTGACGTGCAAATGGGGGGTCACCTGGGCAAAAATTAGTAAGTGCAGACTAAATGGTTTTTCAGTTTTGCATTACAGTAGATGATAAAGATAATTGTCACATTTCTGGGGCTTGTGATGACCTCGTTTTGAACTGACAGTCTATAAGAGAAATCTTAATTATTTAGTCAACTGCTGAAATAATGAGAGACGGCTGAAAGCTTCAGGACTGCAATTTCAAGATGATCTCAGTTCAGCCTACCCCTTAGATGTTCCTAGACATACATTTTGCTGTGCCTTACCTATAGACTTGTAGTCAAACGTTTTCAATCCTCACTAGGGACGCCGCGCTGAGGTGCGTGAGCTCAAGTGAATGGTGGGTGTCCCCAGATACAAAGTGTGCTGCTCTCTAACGTTCAGTCTTCAGGTGCTGTGTCCAGGGTCCTCTTGTCTGAAGATAGACAAAAGGCATGTAAGACAGCCTGTGGGTTTTAGGCAAAGCTTCCTGGGGCAGAGCATGCATAAGAAATAGCCCTTTAAGGAAAGGTAGGATATATGTTTCAGGCAGAGAAGTAAAGCAAAGAAGTGGAGATCAAATAGGAAAGTGAAGCATGAGAGGAAACGGAGCTGGGGCATATTGAGCTTCTGGGGTCTTTGACCTTACAGTTCCTGGGGCTAATAAAGAACTCATCGCAGGCAACTTATTTCTCAGTGCGTTCAGGATTGCATTCTGTGGTTTCTGTATTCACAAGCTCTTTGCGTTTGATAGCTTTGAAAGAGTATTGCAGTGAGTAAGTTTTAAGTTTGAAGGTTGTTTATTTAATGTTCATCATGCTGGCTTTTTCCGTCCAGCTCAGCCCAGGCACAGACCGAATCTAACATTTCCTCTCTTCCTTCCTTCCTTGATTCCTATCTGAATTCTTATTGTAATTATCATAGTGGGAGTTAGTGAAAACACTGGGAAGAGTGTGTGACCCCATGCGTGTGCACCACGCGAGTGCACGGCTGACATCTCACTGTGTCTCAGTTGTGCCTCCTGGCGTTGTGTCTGTGATCGCTTACGAACAGAGTTCAAAGTCCCCTATGTCTTTGTTCCTATAGTCAGATAAAATATTCAGTGCTTTCAAATTGAGTAAGCTAAATTGGTAATTTGAATTTAGAATGTTACATTCTTGGTTAGAATTGGCTATAAAAGCTATGAATTGTAGAAGAGAAGATCTCTGGATTGTTTATTAGCAATGAGAACTTGATGATCGTTTGAGGACAGACAAGGAGAGGCAGAACTGACTGGCAGCCCTCATGTGTATTGTATCACAGGCAGCCCCCGTTTGTGAAGACTTTGTTGACCAGAGATGACTTGTGCTCCCTGATAGGTAACATTGGATATAGGAGAAACAGGAAAACACGTAGACTGGCAGCTCTTAAGGAAATTAGGAGGCGGCAAACAAGAAGGCTTCAGCAGCTTCCGGCGCAGGTGTATTAGCAATAGGCAGATGTGCCTATGGTCTGGTCTCTTGAAATGTCTTGTCCTACGGCAGAACTTGTATCCCAGGAGATATAGAGCCACGATGAAATGAGTCAGAGCGTCCAAACTCATTTGCATATTTAAATGTATTTGGAAAACTGCAATTGCCCAATTCTGTTTCTGGCTACATCTGTTGTCATACAAGTACCTGTGCTATACTCATCCTTTCTGGTGACCATCATATGAGTGTTAAAGAATTTGCTAGGGTATGAAGTAATACATGCCAAAGACCAGTTAGGAAAGTCCTTTAAGTGGGCTGACCAATAAGATCTGATTTAGACTACCATTGTGCATTTCACTTCCTTTTCTTAAAAAGAAACTACGTTCCCTGTTTCCTCATATACTTGAATGTCACACTTTGGACTCTTGGTCTCAGTATCGGACTTTTCTCAATACCCACTCTGTGTGTGTAGAATTATTCTCTGAAAATTTCATGCATGTGTACAATGTATACAATGTATCTGTGCCCACCCCTCCCTCCATCTTCTCTTCGGACTGCATCACATCTTCCTCTTAACTTCATGGTCTTATTTATTCATTTAATCTCACTGAGGCCAGTATATGCATGGCTGCTAAATTAGCACATGGGGAATTTTCAGTGACCACACTCCTAGAGGAAAGGGGCTCCCCCTCTTCTAACAGGTCATCAACTCCTGATAGAGCCTCAGCTAGGGGTGGGGCCACGGGAGCACCTCCCCATGCTAGAACTTTCACTGTGATCTTGTGCAGGTAAGCACAGCAGCCGAGAGCTGAACCGTGCAGCCCACGTCTCGTCCAAAGGAGAGCATTCCACAGCACTCCCCGTCCTCCAGGTCTAACGTTCTCCCCCGAGATGTTCCCGACTCATTACATACAGTGAGAACTAAGTCTAGCCAAAATTGCTTAGTGTCTTTCTATATAACATTAAACAGTACACTGATTTGTGTTTAGATTATAGCCTGAAGTTGTACATGGTCTCTGTATGAGAACTAACCTTTCATTTGGATAATAAACACCACCAACTATACGTAAAAGCAAAGAAAATGTTGAGCCCTTGAAAAACCTGGCCAATAATGGTTACTGAACTGATTTATCATACGATCTATAAACTTTTATGTCTTTCATTTCGTACTTAATGAGGTAAAAAGTCATCTTTCAAAGTGCAACTTTGTTGAGTGTTAATATGTGGATTTTAGAGTTTCAGATTTTTGCAGTGTTTTTAAAGTCAGAAATTATGCTTAATTGAACACAAACCTTTCATGCCATAAAAGGATCGCATTACCTCTTGAAAACTGAGAGTAGAAAATGATTATTCATAAAAGGTTTATTGGTTTTAGTTTCTATGAGTGGCAAATATCCTAGAATCTAAAATTTATATAAAAACCTCATAAACTTGTCTCTCTGATTACTTGCCATGTTTTTTGTTGATGAAAGGTGCCGGGACTACAGCCCTGTTATGTCAGTGACTGAGACCCGGTCTTCTATTGTGGAAATGGGGGTAATGGAGGTGTAACCGTAAGCATGGACTCGAAATAAAGGTGGTGCCGGAAAGCCTTAGCCTAATCCACATAGAGACTGATACTTGCATTGATTTGTCGGAGAATAAAATGTGACCCGTGAGCTGCAGCACTAGGAAAATATGAAGAAGTTCACGCCACCGGGTGTGATGGCACAGGCCTGTAATCCCAGCTGGAGAGAGAGAGAGGATTATAACCAGCTCAAGGTCTCCTTGGATTACACAGAGTTTTCTAGGCTAACCTGGACTGCATAGTGAGACCCTTAAAAACAAACAAACAAACAAACAACAACAAAACCCAAACCAGCGGTCATTTTCTGCCAAGGTTGTCTCTTGCCTTGCACTCATGTGTTTTCTTATAGGAAGTCTTAGTGCATTAGTGCCTACCTTACTGGCCATTTTAACTTAGCGCCTCAAACGCCCTTATCTGAAAAGGCACTTTGAGTGTGAGTTACTGGGGGTTAATATTTCACTAACAAATACAAGGAAGGTGTAGTTTGCCCTAGAACGGGAGCCATTAGGATCCCAAACTCATGTTAAATCCCCATTGTGAGGCTCCCTTTCCCTCCTAGACGAGGTTTTGTTTTGTAGACCTCTTACTCCGTGTGGTTCAGGTTGGCCTCAGACTCCCAGCTGTCCTGCCTGCCTTACCCTTCAAACTGTTTTAGCCTCCTGAGTGCTGGGTTCATAGGCGTGTGCACCACCGCACCCAACCATTGTGAGGTGTTGAGAGGGTGAGGACTTCAGGCTGTGTTAGAGCCACTAGGAAGTGAATAGGGTTGAGTAGGGTCCTTAGGTTAGAACCCCATGGTGATGAAGCATCTAGGGGCTTTATGAAAGGAGGGAAGAGACAGACAAGTGCACACACTCCTTGTCTCTTGTGATGCTTTGTGGTGTCTCTGGACTCTCCAGCAAGAAGGCCACCATCATTTGAGGCTCCTTGGCCTTCTACTTCCAGAACTGTAAGCCAAAATACACACTCTTTCTTTAGTAATAGCTCAATTGCTGTGTTGGCCCTCCAATATAGCGACAAGAACCAGACTGCCACAGTCGGGAACTTAAAACTGCACGGCCTCGTGGCAGTAATGCAGAGTAAATGGAATTCAGACCTGAGCGTTTCAGCCCTGTGTGTTTTTCAGTGTACTGCGTTGATGCTCTTAGACTCCTAGAGATGTTCCTCCAGCTACCTAGAGGAGTTTTCCCGTGGGACCAAAGGTTACAGAGAAACGGTTTGCAGATTTGAGAATTGAACAGGAAACTGTGCTGCAGTCACACTGCCTGTTTGCTGAAATACAGAAGAGAATAGTTTGCATTTGAATTAAAATGCAAAATTAATTTTAAAAAAACCCAGTTCTGAAGCAGGAAGTGAGGCGGGGGATGTGGCAGTGGGAACGGTCTAGAGGGTTTTATAGAGGGTGCTAGCAGACTGATTCCTGGCCTTTCCTTAGGCAGAGGTGGCAGAGGTCACCGTAATTACACGAGTTCAGCTCATACGAACCATCTGTTCGGTAGTGAGGCTTCATAAAGCTTTAATATTAGTTAATATGAAGCAGGAATTTCACACCAGACATGGCCACATAAAGTACACGAAGCTGCAGACAGTCTGAGCTCAGATGCGGATTTGAACTCTGGGCTGGTGATTATCTCTGGCCAGTCCCTGACCCAGCAAAATTACTGAGTTTTCCTGCACTGCCCACTCAGCATTGAGGCTCTGCCCTAGGAAGAACTCTTCAGGTCTAAGGGAGTTTCTAGATTTACTTTTGAAAAGTAGCCAGTCCATGAACAAGTTCTATTTTTGTGTTTCACAGAACTGTGATATAATTCACAAAATGTGAACTTGCCCCCCAAGCTTGTTTTATCTTATGAAGTTAAAACACAGTCTTTACATTGCTACACTAAATTGCACAGGTGTGTGAAACCTGTCACTTAAAGAAGGGTCGTTCACAAATCAAATAATGATCACTTCGTTCCATTTTAATCATATGATTTTTACTGTTTTCATAGCAATTTCATTTAGAAGTGAAGTCGGTAGCTTTGTTTCTGTGCCATAGAGAAGGGGATACCAGTTTAAGCTTGTAGCGTTTTCTCCGTGTGAATAGCATGGTTTCTGAAATCAGCCTATCTGCACTGTGGTCGCGTCTTAATACTATATTTGGACTTGTGCGCTGTGGTGCACATCCTGCCTGAGATAATGTCTCTCTTTCTTGGTGACATTTAAGTGACAACCTCTCTTCCTGTCTCCCCTTCTAACAGGTAAAAGTGTGTGCCCAGAGAAGCAGACCTGCCGTCATCTACCATGTCTCGGAGAAGATTTGATTGCCGCAGTGTCTCCGGCCTGCTGACCACCACTCCTCAAACGCCAATGAAGACGGAAAATTTTAATAATTTCTATACACTTATGTCGAAAGAACTCGGGAGGTAAGGAGACTTTGATATGTAAGCTGTCTAAATTCAAATGTTTTATTTCTGCTCTAAAGCTCAATTGGACCACTATCAGTAATTAGAAAGAGAAGCCGCCACCTCTGCTCTCTTAGGGGACTAGAAAGTCACATCTGTGGAGGAGTTCATATCCAAGGCAGCTTAGGCTGCCAGGCCCCCATCTGGGCTCTGCCACTGGCTGGCTGGCTGACTGCAGCTGTTAAACGTACCTCTAAGTGCCGGTCTCCTCTTCTCAAGAAGAGATGCGGATCATACATGGATGCTCACATGTAACTCATTTAGAATTTTCAGGGTTAAGCCGGGTGGTGGTGGCGCACGCCTTATATCCCAGCACTTGGAGGCAGAGGCAGGCGGACCTCTGTGAGTTCGAGGCCAGCCTGGTCTACACAAGAGCTAGTTCCAGGACAGGAACCAAAAGCTACGGAGAAACCCTGTCTCGAAAATCAAAAAAAAAAAAAAAAAAAAAAAAAAAGATTGCTGAGTAGAATTTTCAGGGTTAAGTCACCTAATGTTTGTGAAGTGCTTAGTGCGGTGTTAAATGCTGTGGTTTTAATACATTTGTCTTCATTTCTGGCGTTTGTCTAAGAGAGAAATAGAAAGATGCTTCACACACGCACGCACACACACACACACACACACACACACTTTCATAAACGAAGAATATTTGACTCCTGTCTGATATCACAATTTATATCACAGAGAGCTGGTGTCCTATAAATAGAAACTCTATGAATTCTGCCTTGGCTTAATCAGATACATCTTTCTCATGGCCAAGGGTGCCCTTGACACTTAGTACTGCAGTAGTTTTGATATGCTTGAGAATTAGAAAAGCTATGCCCAGTTATTTATCTGTTGTGTGTCTCCTTAGGTTTAAATTAAGTGTGGTGGTGAAGGTTAGACGACCGTGGTCATATATACATGTATGTGGAGGTCAGTGTTTTGTTTTATGCTACAGCGATCTATAAAGTCTGTTTTTGTTAATGGATAGACAGTAAACTAATATGTTTACTTTAGCCTGAAAATCTCTGTGTGGAACCTCAGATTTGCTGACCATGAACTCTAATTCTTTGCTGGCGTCTTCGATGTTTAGTAGAGGCTAGCCCTGGCTTTCTACTTTTTCAGCTGTCTCACACAGCCCTGCTTTCATAACATAAAGATGAACCCCTCTCTCATTGCTATAGAATATTTTGCTTTCTGCTCTGCTAATCTCTATTTGACGGACACAGTTTTCTTTTTGTAGCTGCACGCAGTATATGTTGAGGTAGCAGTCTCGCAAACGTTTAAACACAGCTGAACATCGCTGGTTCCCTTAAGTGCTTATCAGGTGATCCAATATCCAGATCGCCTTCCTTGGTGCAGTTTCCCTCTTCTGGACCTCATTCTGCTTCTGATTGTTTCTGTTGAAAAGAGAGGCCTGTATTAGACACAGCATTGTTAGTAGCTTCCTCTTTGGGTTGTAAGCAGACTAGTGAAGAAACCCAGCATGCCATTAGGTGCCTGTCTGCCTCCTGTACATTGTTCCTCTCTCTCCTCCCTTTCTTCATCCCCTTTGGTCACTGCACATGTTCAGTCTGTGTCGTACAGCATGATGCTACTCCACCTGAGCTAGGAGCTCCTCGAGCTGCCTTGGCTCTGGATCAGAATTGGTGTGATGGTCTTAGTTGTGTGCTCTTTCTCTCTTAGTTGAGAAGATAGACTAAATATGTTCAAGTTGCCTCTTATTGCCAAATGTCTGGAAATTGCTCTGAACAGATACTTAGACCATGACTCCTTTAATCTATACCACAAGAAGCCTTCTCACCTATTTTTCTAGGTTACTGTTTGGATGAGTAACTTTATTAGGTTAACTTTGAAAAATAATAGGTATAGTAGCTCCTGAGGGCTCCTCCCTTTAGCTCTGTAGAGAACGTGCGTGGGCCCACTCTGAGCTTTAAATTGTCTTACAGAGGTGGTGTCATAAGGAGCCATCATGAGTTGCAGTTAGTTTGCTTTTAAACATTTTAAAGCAAAAGCTCATGTTAGGAGCTGAATAAAACCGAGTCAGACTGCTAAAATGCCGGCATCAGATGTCGTCATGGAAGAGACCTAAATTGCATTTTTGAATTGCTTTGGGCCAATGACTCACATGGGAGATACTGATGCGTTTAATTTTTAACCTTGGCAATTAAAAATCATTATTTTTTAATTTTCTGTCCTTTAAGAAGATCCTTTCAAGCTCACAACCAGTCTTAGTGTGTGACCCTTGTGAAGTGAGTCTGGGGTTCTGAGCATGTTTATCTGGGCGGCCTGCGCATTCTGTAACATAAACGTAATTCTAGCATGTGGAAAGCTACAGAGTTATCTTTCTGTGTCAACTTGACTTTAAAATTTAATTTTAAAATGTCAGTGTTTGAGAGTGTATTTCCCTTTAGCAATACAAAGAAAACTGTATAAAGTAAGTCTAAGTTCATTTTTCACTATTCTCAAAAACTACATTGTTCCTGTTTTTTAACATGTTGGATAAGTTTTTTCCACCCCTCCCCCAGCTGAGGCAAAGTTTCATGGGCCTTGTGGTTAGAAGGGTGAGGCAGATTCAAACGTCAGCTTCCTCTGTGGCTTCCCCTTCCCCCCTTCATATTTTATTGTGTGTTGTAGATGCAGAGAGTACCGGGTAGACGTTTCTCTGCAGGGAAACTAGTCAGCTCTGCCCTCTGAAGGTGTGTGTGGACTGGTATTATTAAGGTTTTACGTTTTCTTGACTCTGACTTAAATTTGGTACAGGAACATTATATATTGAAGATTATTTTTATACTTCTAACCTAAACTGCAACTAGCATCTTAAAATGTAAAACAGGTACTTGATTGTTCCCCTTAAAGCCTCTAATATTTATGCTAAAATATTTATCTTTTTTCACAGTATGTATTGTTGTAATAGGGAGCGGCGTGGCTGCTGTGTTCCCCTGCACCTGGTTGTCTGCACGGCACGGCTAGCTTTACCCGAAATAATTACACGAAAACTGTATTTATTTAATCACTGCCTGGCCCATTAGTTCCAGCCTCCCATTGGCTAGCTCTTGCACTTGGACTAGCCCATTTCTGATAATCTGTGTAGCACCCCAAGGTGTGCTTACCGGGGAGATTCTAGCCTCCATCTGCAGGGACTGGGAACATCATGGCGACTCCTTCTCAGCTTCTCTTTCCCAGAATCCTCTTCTGTCTACTCCACCCACCTAAGGGTTGGCCTATCAATGGGCTCAGGCAGTTTCTTTATTTTAACCAATGAAATCAACAGATTGATATAGGACACTCCCACATCAATGTATGACTTTATGCATGTGTGATTATGTGTTAATATATGGATATAACTTTATCAAGACCTCAAATGTGGTAGTGCACACCTTTAATCCCAGCACTCCAGAGGTGGAGACAGGCTCTGAGTGTGGGCCAGCCTGGTCTACAGACTGAGGACTAGGACAACCAGAGCTACCCAAAGAACCCTTTCTTAAAAAAAAAAAATCCTCTGTGGATTTAAAAACCTAGCATAACGTGTAGTATCACAGTAGGTCCACAAACTCTGCTGCTTATCAGATGCTATTGTGTGTTAGTTTGCAGAATATAGATTTGTAGACTTGATTAATGAGGTCAGAAATGTTTCCTTACCAGTGAACATGTCAGGTGACCATTCATTGCCCATGTCATTTGCTCAACTTTGTCCTGGCTCATGGGAGTAAGACTAGGAAGTCTCAGGAAAGCCAGAAACAGTGAGGTAAAAGCAGGTGAAACTTGTTCATCTTGCTACTTGTTTTTGAAGTGATTCTAGTGCCAACTACTGTCACGTGACTAGTGTCGTGATGTCATCACAGCTGCAAACTGTGTCTTTCAGATACATAGCTCTCTTGGCTTCCTAGTTTGTTTCTAAACTTTACAAGGTGAGGTTTTTTTTTTTTTTCATAAAACCCCAGACTTCCTCTCTGTTTTAGACAAGTTTTTGCTTCCATATCTCAGTAAGAATTAGTAAATGTGAAAGTTAATAGAGAAGCAAAGTCATTTTAAGGGGAGAAGTTATTCCATAGTTGTGAGACAAGGAAGCTAGAAATTCATATTCCATGGTTTAATTCCTGGTTTGTACATGTAGCGTTATTTAGTTACAGTATGTTTTAATAAATGTAGGGTTCAGATTATAGCTTGTACATTTTATTTTTAATTATTAGCTATATACTTTAGATTATTAACACTGGTTTTGAGGTAATTAGGAAGCAGTGAGGAGGAATCTGTCATTTTGGTTCTTGGGAGTAAAAGATAAAATCCAGTCAAGCAACTTATTCTCCTAACCCCACACACTGTGAGCACCACGTGGGTTAAGTGGTTGACCCCACTATCAGCTGACCATCCATTAGAAGTCTATTTCTGAGAGTAACTGCAGCAGTGGAGTTAAAATCACGTGCTTTCTGGAGATTTGTTTGTACCAGTGGTATCAGAAACCAGAGTGTGGTTTATTCTTAACATGGAGGTTATTAAATTGGGGTCTTTCAGAGTAAGGCCTGGAAGGTTTGTGATAGGCTTCAATCTGAAAAAGGACACAGCCTGTCACGTGACTAGCGTTGTGATGTCATCACACCTGCAAACTGTGTCTTTCAGATACATAGCTCTCTTGGCTTCCTAGTTTGTTATTAAACTTTACAAGGTGAGGTTTTTATCCTAAAACCCTGAAAAAGAGGGTTTGCAATAGGCTTCGACCTGAAAACCCTCCAGAAAAGAATGTAAACCTTCTTATTTGAGGGTATATATGCGTTTTTTTGGAGTGTACAAATCAATAGCTTTTATTAGTTCTTAAAATAATCCTTGCTTCAAAATAACTTTACGTCTTTGTAAAACTAAATGCTGTCATAGATGCATATACCAGGAGGGAGAGTCTTTGTGCTTTAACTTTGGGTAGGATGCTGAGTATTTCTGTTAGAGAGATAAAAGCATTTGTACTTTCTTAGAAAGATTAGCGTGGCATTACTGGTGTGCTTGTGCCAAACTGTTGATAACCCCGAATTTCTTTGCCAATCAAAAAATGCATTTGAATAGACTCCATATCTCTTAGGTGTCTATTAGGAGCATGAAGTTGGTAGGCAAACAAAGCTATCGGGTATGCTAAAATTGTGTCACACTAATACTGAAAATAAATTGATTAACCTGCTGAGATAGTTAGTCTTCTGCATTTTATGTGGTTGCATTGTAGACTTTATAAAAGAACATACGGTATTTGATTCAGCTTATAGAGGAAAAAATGGCGCAGATGTGAATGAATTCACTCCAAGTTGAAGATATAAAACCGCCCTTTTCTTTCTCTCTAGAGGAAAGTTTGCTGTTGTGAGACAATGTATATCAAAATCTACGGGCCAAGAGTATGCTGCAAAATTTCTGAAAAAGAGGAGAAGAGGCCAGGATTGCCGGGCAGAGATTCTGCACGAGATAGCCGTGCTGGAGCTGGCCAGGGCCTGTCCCCACGTGATCAATCTGCACGAGGTCTACGAGACGGCCACGGAAATCATCCTGGTGTTAGAATAGTAAGTGTGTGCGTTCTCATGCACTTAAGTGTTTATTGTAGTTGGTGGAACGTGGTATGAAATGTCAGAGATAATAATAATAATAACAGTCTGACAAAATTTATAGATGCTTGTTAAAAAATATTCGTTTATGTTTGTACATTTTTGACAAGACTAAATGTTTAGCTTCATACTTACATACCAAAACTAATTAACAGCAGGTAATAAACAAAAGACAATATAATAATTTGGGAATATAGTTGCAAGAATTTGATTCCATATAAATAGTACACAAATTAAGATTTTTCTTCTAGAAAATAATGGTAAATAAAATCGAAGTAATTTTTATGACTAAAAACTAAAACCAAACCTGTTTTTTAATAAAACATGCCTAAGAAAATGATTCAAGAAGAAGCTTGCCCAGAGGTGTGCCTCCAGCATCACCAAGATATGTGTAGTATATACAATGTGAAAGGACTGTCAGGAACTATGGCCAAAAGAGAGGGGGAAATCTCTTGTTAGTAAAACATTGGGAACACCAAAATGCACAGTAGACTGCCATGGCCTGCTGACGCACAGATTAACATCCAGTACAAACAATTAGAATAGTTTTGAAGATAAAGAACACTGGAAAGAGATCAGGTAAATTAATACTGAGTTTATCTGAGGTTTTGATAGGTTTTAATAAAGTAATGATGCTTTAATTAAATTTAATAAATAATTTATGCCAATTTAGCACAAACTATTAAGGAAAAGTGCTATTTTAGAGAAAATAAGGCTACAAACTATAGTGATTCTTTTTGCCTGCCAGTGTACATCATTGCCCGTTGAATTTGTAAGTGTATTTGTCCTATTTTATTTGCACAATTATGTGTCTATAGAGTGTGTGTGTGTGTAGCACACAAGCTTGTGGGGTTTGGAGATAGAGTTTAGCTGCCCTCCTCAGTTGGTCTCCACCTTATGTATCGAAGCAGACCTTTCACTGAACCGAGAACTCACCGTTTCTGCTGATCTGCCTGGCCTGCTGGCTCCTGAGATTCCCCCCTTGCGTTAGCATTGCAGGTGGGCCACCACACCTGCCTGGTGGCCAGGACTCGGTCCTCATGCTCCTGTGGCAAGCCTATCACCTGCTGAGTCACCTCCTCAGCTCCCAGGGCTTTTATTTTAGGGTTGATGTAAGGAAGTGGAGATTTGTTTATATAGTTTTTGAAATCCAGTTGTTTTGTGGAAGGAAATAGATGTGGCTAGAATTAATTGTGGACGAAAGTGTTACTTTTCTAAGGTCAAGCTGGCTTGGGGTTTCCTGACCCGCAGCAAAGTCTGTTCTAGAACCGGCAGAGAAGACTAGGAGACCAACGCCACTTCAGTTTTCATATAGTTTATGATGACTCTTGTCAAAGATTCTTAGCAGCCTTTCCTCTAAATAGAGCTACCTTCCTGTAAGCTATGGGAAAGGCTGGAGGATGAGTACGTACAGGACCCTGACTGTGTCTGTCAATCCTGCTGGAGCTCAGGTGAAGCAGCAAGAGTCTCTCAGAAACACGATGCGTGTCATGCATAGCCTGCGTTTACAGTCGGAAACGGGTCCAGAGACCTCTCCCAATGACTTAGAAAAATTGTTGTGACCTCACTGCCTGGCTGAAATATAACGAGCTCTCAGCAAGTGTTTGAGTAGATTAGTACATTTAATCTCATAAAGTGGCTACGACTAAAATTTATTGCTAGGATTAGGGCTTAATTGTGTCTATCACTTTTGGGGTGGCAGCCACCCTGGGCGTTTTCATATAATTCCAACAGTTTGGCCAGACAGATTTGCTGTAACAAGGAGACATATGTCTTTTGTCTTACAGTGAAAATGAAATGGTGGAGTTTTTCCTCTGATAATTTACAGATTAAATTCCTACCACAAACCATCCCATGTACTCACGTTTATTCTACAAAATTCAAATCTCTGAAGACTTGGAAACATAATACAGTTGACATTCACACATTCTTCGCTTTGATTCCTCGGTTGTTGACCTTGTGCCGTCTTCACTGAGCCCCTGGAAGACTGCACATGTTAGTACATCATTAGCATCAGCTGGTTTTGTTAGATTTGGAGATGAGTACGGCGGTTTGCCAGGTCTCCCATTCGTTATAAAGGGACAGCCTCCCTTTGCAGTTTTCACTAGTCTGAGTGATGACCTAGTAAACGCCCTTCTCCTTGACATGCTCGCCGGCCTTAGCAGTCACTGTGGGTGTCAGGACGTGCTTCATTCTAACCCCATTATTCTCTCTGCATGTAATTACATAAGTTGTCTATTTACATTTATTTAAGCTGGCGTTCTTCTGATAAAAGTGTTCCTTTCCCGTTTCTCACTATGTTTTCATAGTTTCGTTGCACTGTTAGCATCAAGTAAAGGTAACTCATTATGATCAATTAGTGGGCCTAATCAGCTTCTTCCATGATTTTCCTTCATGCCAAGTTTATCAAAGATTGACATTTGTCAGGTGGGCTTTAGATCTCCGACCCGTTGTCTGATGAGATTGAGGTAGAGTGTCTGGAGACTTCCCCAGCTGAACCAGGTCACCCACTCCGCATGATACCCTGGTTGCAGTGGGTGGTATCTGGCAATTCAGAATAAACCTGCTAAGACCACACCTAGCAGCAAGTGACAAGATTACCTCCCCCCCCACTTTTTGCTGTTCTTTTAAACTCAAGTATTGCCTGCTATGGCATGTTTTCAGAGAGTCAGAGTTATAGGATTAGGTTAGGTACATTTGCTTCTGTTTCTATTCAGTGTTGGGATTTCATTAAAAAAAAAAAAACAAAAACAAAAAAAACCCTCCTTATTAAAAATCATTTTAACTATAAAAAAGGTATGCACAATTTAAAACTCAGACATGTAAAAACGTTTGGCGCTTGTGTGTGCGTGCATGTGCGTGTGTTGATGGGCAGGGGTTGTAAGCACCTGCTGTGTCGCTCTGCCATGTCCCCATGGATGGCTGATTCCAGAGGACTCCATGTATGGCTTAGCGCTTTATTCCGCTGTCTTACACAGAGGCTTTATCTTCAGGTAAATGTGGGAGCTGATTGCTGGCTCAAAGAATAATGCATGTCTAACTGTATATACAGTGTCTGAACCCCATGATCATTTTAGAAAGTCCTTTTGTGAGTTTCTGCATTTGCTGACTTTATAAATACACATACAGCTTCCTTTAGCAATTAATATAGCTAGAAGTTCTTCGAGTTCTATTGTGTTTTTGTATTTTGCTGTTTTGTCTCAATCCAAACCTTTTTTAAAAACCAAATTGTTTACTTTTGTAAATCAAAGTGGGGTTCTTCTAATTACCTTGTCACTCGTAAGTAAGTTTTAGATCTTCTTATTTTTATCGAAACACATAGCCCACATAAAAGTATTACCTTCCAGTTAAATGTATCAGTGACTGTCCAGTCCTCTCTTTGGCTGCTCTGCTGCGGTGGTCTTGTTGCATCTCTTTATGAATTAGGGTTCTGAGAATAGACAAGCCACCACATCCCCACTTTGCCCACACTGAGTGCTTTAAAAGCGTGTGTGCAGGCAATGAGGAGAATACCTTCAAAAAGTAGTAAGGGGAACACGTTTTCTTAGTGCTGAGTTTTAAGCAAACTAAAATTGATTATGGCATAAACTGATTTGTTTTTTGAAGCCATGAGACAAATGCTGCCCTTGAAACAGAGCAGCCTGAAGGGGAAGTTGCTCGTAATTAACAAGCAATAGCTGTAGCTGTGCAGGACTGAGACGAGACACGCTTTTTGTTGGGAAGTTACAGAGTTCTGTCCATTGGGAACATCCGCTGTGCTAGCCAATTTAGCAGCAGCCACAATACGCAGTCTTGATTTCTGTGGCGCCCCCACGAGTACCCGCTGACCCGCGTCTTGCTTCCTATGGTTTTCTCAGTTCGTGGTACATCTGCACCTTGTACAGTGCCTAGCACACAAGTTCTGAGAACTTCGTGTGTCATCTCTCTGTTTTCACCTTCTGAGAATTGCATTTGCAGTATTGTATTGCTAATCTCGTCTCGGTGCCGCTGCAGGAATGCAGTTGGGCCACTCTATTCTTGAGTGGCATTTTTAGTTACAGTAAATAGTGGAGCTAGAAAGGGAGGGGCAGATGTGCTGCCGTCTACACCATGGACTCCTGCTCCTTCCTCCAGAGACCTCGGGGAACTGTGTGGAAAGAAGAGGCTAGGATATTAAATATTCATGAGTATAAACTTATTTCTTTTTCCAGATTTGTTTTCCTATATTGCCTTCCCGTGACTGGTTTTGTAGTTTCTAATTGTGAAATTTCTGATACTTACATTGCCTTTATTATGATACGTCAAGTCAGACAATACAGTTAGTTTTTGTGAATGTTCAAAAGGTTTTGGTGGGTGGGGTAGGATGGAGTGGGGGGTGTCACTGTTGAGTGGGTAGGATGGAGTGGGAGGGGGGTGTCACTGTTGAGTGGGTAGGATGGAGTGGGGGGTGTCACTGTTGAGTGGGTAGGATGGAGTGGGGGGGTGTCACTGTTGAGTGGGTAGGATGGAGTGGGGGTGTCACTGTTGAGTGGGTAGGATGGAGTGGGGGTGTCACTGTTGAGTGGGTAGGATGGAGTGGGCTGTGTGTCACTGTGAGTGGGTAGGATGGAGTGGGAGGGGGTGTCACTGTTGAGTGGGTAGGATGGAGTGGGGGGTGTCACCGTTGAGTGGGTAGGATGGAGTGGGAGGGGGTGTCACTGTTGAGTGGGTAGGATGGAGTGGGCTGTGTGTCACTGTGAGTGGGTAGGATAGAGTGGGCTGTGTGTCACTGTTGAGTGGGTAGGATGGAGTGGGAGGGGGTGTCACTGTTGAGTGGGTAGGATGGAGTGGGGGGTGTCACTGTTGAGTGGGTAGGATGGAGTGGGGGGTGTCATTGGCACCTTCAGACATGTTCCTTACCAGCAGATATTTTTTCCTATGTTGTCATAAACCAAGTGTTAGCAGCAAATTCTCATGGTTTTCCTTGGCATGCTGTGTGCAGATTAATCTGTGACAGCTTATAGCGGCAGTGTTAAGTATTGGTGCTTGGAACTTAGGTTTGAGACCACCATACCCTACATACAACATCTTTCTTAGTCTTGACAGCCACGGAGATGCTGTACAAGCATGGACGTTTTCATGAACATTTGCTTAATGGGTATACAATATTTAAAGGTTATTTTTAGATAAATGATTTTAATAGTTCTATTTGAATTTTCTTTCAGTGCTGCAGGTGGAGAAATATTCAACCTGTGTTTACCTGAGGTGGCTGAAATGGTCTCTGAAAATGATGTTGTCCGGCTCATTAAACAAATACTTGAAGGAGTGGATTATCTACATCAGAATAACATTGTTCACCTTGACTTAAAGGTATGGTCATTGCTGTTCTTTATCTGTCCTTGGTAGCTCAGTGTCAGGCTGGCCTTGGTAGAAATAGGGCCTGTCGTGGTCCTCTAGACTTGTGGGTGCCTCTGCCGGGGTAGGGCTGTATTGGGCTTTCTACTGAGTCAGGAGAGGCTGCCTGTGTGCTAAGCATGAAATATGCCACCTAAAATCTAGCACCCTTACGTGTAATCCATCCAGCCTGCCCCGGGTACATCCACCTTGCCTGCTCTCCTCCCTTTGAAGTGATTGGTTCTGATGACTGCCTGCTCCCTCCTGTTGTTCCTTGTCCTTCTGCTTCTGCCTCTCATTCCCCTTTCTCTGAGGGGTCACGTGGTCTGTCTCTGTAGTTTAGTCAGAGCTCTCACCCAGTCAGTCCCCAGAGCCATGCTCTGTCTTTCCTGCACAGTCGCTCCCAGGCCTTGTAGTCCGAAGTAACACGTTTGTTACCCAGTGGATTCTCTCTGTCTGTATAGTTGGCCTGCATGAGCCTTTGGGTTCCTCTGCCACCTTCATAAATATAATTCCAAAATCGGTGCCTAGCATAACCCAGACCTGTCTCTAATTTCCACCTGTGGATTCTGTACCATTTGAAAGTTCTATAAATTTAAATGTACATTGCCCAGCTCTTTATCCTATCCCCTTAAAAAACAAAGCAGAACAAAGACAAAAATCACATTTTTATTTGTTTCCCTGTGGAGGGGGAGGCAATTTTTATCATCTGGCCTCCCTGCCCTTTCTCCTATAATCACGTGGTTGGGGAAGGGCAGCATAGTAAGTGCCAGGATGATTACCTGTGAATCTGTTTGGTCTTTGTCCTGTGTAATGCAAACTGTCCCACGGCACCTCTGAGCACTTGAAGTCGGGGTGGCCTACAAACCTGGCTTTTCACACTGCAACCATGAAGCTGACAGCAGGGTTTACTTGTCTCCTATAGTCGTCGCTTGTGATTTAACGTGAAGCCTGGCATAGTCCCTAAGCTAAAAGACTGTTAGGGTTTTTGCACAGACTTTGTGAGCAACACTTCTGCATTTATAATGGGTTCTGATAGGGTGCTTTGTCATACCTACAGTAATAAAGTCAAGTCATGTGGCTCTTGGGGACAGCGGAGAACACGCACATATACAGATACAGCTTATTGTCTGAGCCATACACCTCGAGACAGTCAGGCCAAGCTCGTCTAGGACCATCCCGTCACACTGTATAAAACCACATTCTGCCCTGGATGTGCATATGCGTGTAACTTCTGCATGCTTACCCTGATGTCTCCCAGAGCTCCTTTCTCATTGGCACTCAGCCTGAGCATTGTCGTCTCTATCGCCAAGACTGCATGTTTGCGTGTGCGTGTGTGCATGCATGTGTGTGTGTGTGTGTGTGTGTGTGTGTGTGTGTGTTCACCACTTGAACTTTTTGTGGGCAGAATTTAGTGCTCTTGTCTTTATAACTACATAGTCCATATGTCATAATGAGCCCAACGTCTTACGAACTGAAACTCCTCTTGGCCACCTTTTACTTTCTTCGTCTTTAAATGTGGGCTTCTCCTAACTGGCAGTTGAGCGGTGTTGGCTAAAGTACTGTAAGGATGCATAGAGCCGAGCAACAAGGTAGATTCATTCACCTTCAGTGTAGGACCAGCCCCCTTTGCTGTGCATTGCTCATCTCCTTGTGTGCTTTATTTAGCCGCAGAATATACTACTGAGCAGTATATACCCACTTGGAGACATAAAGATTGTAGATTTTGGAATGTCTCGAAAAATTGGGAATGCGTGTGAGCTTCGAGAAATCATGGGAACACCTGAATACTTAGGTAAGAAATGCATTTTATTTTTATATCATTTTGAAATGTATAAAGATCCCTATTTAAAGCTATATTTATGGTGGAGATGTGGCTAACTATTATGGTAGAGTGCTCACTTAGCACCAAGCAAACAAAAAATCCTCACGTATTTTAGATCACACAGTACTAGGATTCATTTGATTCAGAAAGTTTAATGTGTTCAAATATGGTTATGACTCATTAAATGAGGGGCAGTGAATACAGGAACAGGTTACACATTTGGAACAGCTCACAGGACATTGGCTACGTGCAAAAGCTCAGTGCGTGTTTATACTGACTTTGTGTGCAGGGAGAAAGCGTAAAAGGGAAATCAGTAGCAAATGGGCAGAAAGCAGAGGAGAGAAGCAGAAGCACTTCTTCATGTCATTTCCACACTATCAGCTGTGAATAATCTCAAAATAATTAAAGCCCGACTACATTCCTGTTGGCGTTCTCTTACTCTGCCTCCCATAGCCAGATCAAGTCGTAATTCAATGTAAGGTGATTATTTTGTTTTCAAGTTTGCCCATGTTGAGTCTTAATTTAATTTTCTCTTTCAGCTCCAGAAATCCTCAACTATGACCCCATTACCACTGCGACAGATATGTGGTGAGAGTCTACTGGTTATCTAGACACACCCTTCACAACTGCACAACAGTTGCTTAGCTTTTAGAAAAGCAACTTTAATATTAAGAATAAGGCTTTCTGTCAAAGATTCTATTGCCTAGAGGTCATTGAAGACATTTTACATGCCTGTACTTTGCAGTGAGCTCCTGACCAGAGGTGCAGAGATAGAAACTCCCATCCCTGGTCACCTCAGTGACACACACTCAGGAAGCTGGCTGGTGTGTCCGTCATAGCTTGGGGTGATTCTCTGTCCAGCTGTGCGAGTCTAGAAGGGATCGGCACAGTGTTTGCTGAGCAGGAGGAGGTCGGGTGCACACGGAAGCTCAGTTTATGGTTCACCTGGTTCACTTCTAGGGAATTGTGGGGTTTGAGGTCTCAGAGAGACCTCACAGGAGGCAGCACCAGGATGGGCAATGGAATTTCTGTTGCCACAACAGACCAACTGACTTACCTTAGCCTTACTCTCCTGATTCTTTGAATCTAATGGGTTTGTAACGATACAAAGATCTGAGTACTGATACATGTGTAAAGTCTGCTGTGTTGTCTTGTTCTAGCTCCTGACTAGCCTTGTCCTTAACATATTTACATTTGAAAGTTTTTGCCCTTCCAACCTTGGGCTTTGCCAAACTTGCAGACTGAGTTTGCACAAAACCCTGGCTACATCATTATTGTGTAATTGGACAGACTTAAAATGCAGCCGTCTTATGTTCCCATCACGTATCTATACTGAAGGTTGTATAGACTGTAGATAAAATAATATTTTCATTGGATTATATTGATATTATATGTAACATATATGTGGACTCTGTTTTCTTTGTGAGGCCAATGGAAGTAATGTAACTATTTTAGGTTTTATAATACAGTAATCTCTAGAAGCAATTTAAGTCTTTTTTACTGCCAGTTTTGAGGACAGGAACTTGTGTGCTATTAACTGTATTATCTATAAATATTGTTAATAGACCTTTTAAGCGTTCTTCTCCCTCATGTCTTTCAGGAATATTGGCGTCATAGCATATATGTTGTTAACTCACACGTCGCCATTTGTAGGAGAAGATAATCAAGAAACATACCTGAATATTTCTCAAGTCAACGTAGATTATTCAGAAGAAACTTTCTCCTCAGTTTCACAACTGGCCACGGACTTCATCCAGACCCTCCTAGTAAAGAATCCAGAGTAAGTAAAGCTGTGAGTTAAATGTTGTTACAGAACAAACGTGTCCCTATTGAGAAGGGCGCAGTCTACACAAAATGCACCGTGTGTGCAGACCATGGTGGGCGCATGGAAGTTGAAGGGAACTGCCAGGAAAGCGGGCAGGGGTGTGGGGAAGAGAGGGACGGGAATCTCAGTAATAAAAATTATTTTGTGCATGTATGGAATTGTTATTGTGAACCATTTTTGTAAAATTTGAAATGCTAGGAAAGTAAAAACCCACTAATGTCACAAGAAAGGTGATTCTAAAGTTATACAAGGTTATTACACGTCTGTTCAGATTTCTGGTAAAGTGATAGAAAGCTGATATGAAAGACAATTAAATAACTAATATGCAACTCTAAGCAAAAAAGCACACAACAGGAAGTTTAGGATGAAGGGGAGATTTGACTGAATATTTGCTCAACCAGCTCCTAATCCTTGGCCTCACTATGATGGGCCCTGAATGTTTGTAGTTAAGTAAGTCTGTGGCATAACGGGCACAGGTTACCAATGGCGAAATCTTAAAGGATTAGATGTCTGCTCTTTTATACAGAAGAATGGGCAAATTTTGATGGCTTAGAAGAAAGAAAGAAAAAAAGCCCAGGGTCATAGAGTATCTTTCACCCCAGCATATGCTGAAAATGCAATGCATCATGGGATTTACTGGAGAAAGGACTTGATCACTGGCAGTTTCAAGGCAAGAAGAGGCGCTGCTCTTCTTCAAGAAGGCTGGCTTGTGTCCCGGGGCCGGTGGTCTCACTCTGCAGATTCTGTTGTTGGCAGTTAACCTCCTGGAGGACTCAGTTTCTTTATCTTTGAGAGGAAAAAAAAAAAAACAAAACAACAACAACAAAAACAGCTTTCTGAATGTTTTGCCAAATGAATTTGAATCCAGACAACTCTTGCTTGGTAATTTTGGACATGAATGTTTATTTCGTATAAAGAATTATATTGTGGTTTGTTTATAAGCCATTTTTGTTTTCTTAAGTAGACTTTGCTCTCTTTGATGAGCATATTACTAGTTTAATTATGAAAGACGATGTACACAAACAAAAGACCAGAAATAGCTACCAAATGGTTCCTGTTGAGCCTTTGGGTTCACAGGTGTTTCTCCTTTTGAACACTAGAAAGCGATTTTCAGACCCAGAGTATTGGGTGGATATCACTGACTGTCTTTTCAGGATTTAGCAGTTGCTAGTTGTTGTTGTTTGCTTTGTTTTTTTCTGAGACAGGGTTTCTCTGTGTAGCTCTGGCTGACCTGGAATTTGCTTTGTAGACCAGGCTGGCCTCGAACTCCCGTGCACTGGGATTACCCGGCGACAGTTACTATTTTTAAGAGCATAAACTAAATGCAGAAAATAAATTCCTGATTTACAGTTTCTCCAGAGCTTTCTAAATTGAAGGGCTTTAGTAATTTCACTAACGTGTATTTGCTTGGCCAGCGCGTGCTTCAAGCTTGACTGGATTTCCATTTGTTCTCGGACACGTTTTCTATTCAGCATAGGTTAGGGTGAGGCATCTACACCCCAGTTTTCCTCTCAGCTGTCGTGAAAACACATCTTCATGCATAAAGGGAATCTCCCCATAAGCAGACGTTAGGCCTGGAGGTGAGGAGGAAATGCTCTGTCCAATCCTCTCAATTCTGTGTTTTCGGGTAGTATTGAAACACACAGTATTTAAGCATTTTGCTTACTAGCTGTCACTCTTCCACCCTGGTACCCACAGTCTGTTTAACAAGACCCTACTGGTGCTTCCAAGACCTTGATGTTATAAACAGCAATCTGGTGAACACTAAGGAAATGCTTCCAGAAACT
Source organism: Microtus obscurus (assembly GCA_963919715.1). Lineage (NCBI taxonomy): Eukaryota > Metazoa > Chordata > Mammalia > Rodentia > Cricetidae > Microtus > Microtus obscurus. Next base: position 4,493,414 of record CAWTZC010000381.1, read on the forward strand.
AGGTTGATTCTCCCCAGAGCAGGAATTTCTGTTTTATATTTTGCAACATGGTTTTATGTGTCCTCCCAATTACTTCTAATATTCAATAATACCAGTATCTTTTAGAAGATTATGGAAAACAAGCATTTATAGTATCTAGGATGTACTTTGTGAACTTAGACCTTTCTTAATCTTTGTTTACATACTAGTTTTCAGTGGTGGGGACCAATGCCACGGCCTTACACAAATGAGGGAATTCTACCATTTGGCTTTACCCTCAGCCCATGAATTTACATTTGTGTAAGGAATACAAAAAAAAAATCTCTTCCTATAAATGTCAGAGAAAACATCAGTCAATGATCATGACTGATTGTTGCACTTAATTTTTAGATATTCTTTATTACAGAATAAATACGTGCTTTATTTAGCTCTGCAGTGACGCAGAGGGATACTTAAGCTGTATTATCTACTTTGAGTTAGCACCTCGCTCAGAGTGGCTGTCATCAGAAAATCTGGTAACTCTCATGCTGGAGAGGAAAGAGGAATCCTAGTCACTGTTTGTGACTGTGAATCAGTAGTCGTTATGCAAATTAACTTGTAGGTTCTCCAAAATTCAAAAGAAATTACTTTATGACCCAGACGGACTCTATGTCCTACCACAGAGATATTGGTATACCCATGATTATTGGTGCTTTATTTATAATAGCAAAGAAACCAAGCGAGTCAGTAGATGGATAGTGAAAATGCACAAAATATACAAAATGAAATATTACCCAGTTGTAAAGAAAAATCATGAAATTTGTAGGAAAATGACATTGGAAAGTATAGTAAGGAGGTGCCTAAAACTAGCAGAAGAAACCCCCTATGTTCTCCCTCATTTGTGGGTCTTAGGCTTCAGAATTCCATGCTAACTGTGGAGAAGGCTGCTGAGACGCACAGGCCGCGACCGGCAAGTGTTTGAGTGGCTGCTTAATCTGTTGTGAGCTCATTGTAACGAAACGGTTTTGTTTACTAAGAGTAAAGTGACGTATTATCAGGTGGGCGAGAAAGCAGCTGACAAAAATGATCATAGAGAAACTCTCTGGAGTTGACAGAGAAAATAATCTTACTTCCTTAGAACGAGACTTGGAAGTACACACTGTAGCCACGCCTCCACCTGGCTGCCAGGCAGGAACCCTTGGCCTCACGGGTTAACACAGACCCTGCACTGCCGGGAAGAGAGGTTTCGCTCAGGACCTCACAGTGTTTGCCACTTGTCTCTGCCGCGTGGGGCCGTGGCGAGATGGAGCATGACGTGCCGTGTAACGAAGGCCCAGCCATGTTACCTACCTCCTCCAGGGTTGTCCTCAGTGCTCACTGCCTTCAGCGAGTCCACCACCTTCCACCAATGTCACAGGCTGGTGGCCTCTGGGGAGACACTCGGTGTCCAGACTGCAGCGCATGACACTGACAGTTGGGAAACTGGCCTCAGATTCAAGTCTTCTAGTGTGTCCTCCAGTGGTCTGTTAGATGACAGTGATGGTGCCTGTTTCCTAGGTTCCCTGTGATTATTAATAATATACTGAAGCATGTGAACTAGCCCTAGCGTATGCATGAGCAGTTCATGAGAATCAGCTGTGTGCTGTCCCCATCCGTGTTCGTGTAAAGCAGATGGGAAGCCGTCTCCAGTCGGCTCTTGCGCTCACCTTTCCCGTGTGCTTTCCGCTGCAGGAAAAGACCCACAGCGGAATCCTGCCTGTCTCATTCGTGGCTGCAGCAGTGGGACTTTGGAAGCTTGTTTCACCCCGAGGAGACTTCAGGTTCCTCTCCAGTGCAGGATCACACCCTCAGGTCCTCTGAAGACAGAACCCCCAAATCCTCCTGTACCGGGAGCTGTGGAGACCGGGAGGACAAGGAGAACATCCCCGAGGACAGCAGCATGATCTCTAAGCGGTTCCGCTTTGACGACTCCTTGCCCAGCCCCCACGAGCTTGTTCCAGACTTGCTGTGCTAGCACTTTCCTCTGTGAGCCATCGGGACTGACATGGAGATTGAAAATCCTCTCTGTGTGAGATTGTCTCTTTAGCTTCATAAGTGATATGTTTTTATTACAAATGCACTTTTGCTTAGAAGAACGTAGGGAACAGTTTAAATGCTAGCTTTCTGTTTGCTAGCATAGCATTTCCTGTCCTGAAGTTGTTTTACAGAGAAAAATATTTAAGTATATGACAAAAATGTAAATTGTGCATGTGAGTTCACATGCCACTAAAAGAATCCAAGTTCAGTTGAACTTAAAATGTTTTACATATCAAGAAAAGTGGGTTCTACTATGGTGAGTGAAGACTGAACAGAGTGGAAACATTGGAATGTAATCGCTTCTCTAAGGCGAGCCCTGTGCCGTGACTGTTGACGGAACTGGCCTGGGGAAGCAATGTCAAGTATAAACCACACTGTACTGAGACGGTGTTTATTAGCAAAGCTCCAGAGATACTCACAATTGGAAGTGCTTCCCACTTACCAATACCTTGAAACTATGTAAGATTTCCTTTGTGTGCGGGATGCTCCGTGAGAGGGGCTGTCAGCCAGAGCAGAGAGGACGCAGGGCTGAGCCAGGCTGTTTCTCTGCAAGCTGAAGCAAAACATGGCATCATTTTCCAGCTCCGATGTGTTCTGCACACTCGTCGTACATCAGATCTAGCAAAGGTCTGAAAGATAGGAAGTGTGGTTTGCAGATAAGAAAGGTCCTCCTCATCCTCTAGAATTACCAGAGTATAGGAGAATTGGGAGAAGCCAAATGTGTTCTCATTTCAGTCAGCTAGACACACTCATACAGGGAAGTGTTAAGTCCAGGCGGCTCACTCAGTGTTGGGTATCTCCTGAGTCTTAGAACAAGCCCACCGTTTAGAGTCTCCCACAAAAGTACCAGAGGATTAGTGGAACTGTTGGCACCAGAGTCCTTGGTAGGCAGCGCAAAACATTATGGCTTAGGCATTGCTGGAGTTCTTCAGTGAAATTCCGAGTGAGTGAGGAGGCTTGACACGCAGCTATCTCCAGGGTCCGTGTGTGTGTGTGTGTGTGTGTGTGTGTGTGTGTGGTGTGTGTGTGTGTGTGTGTGTGTGTGTGTGTGTGGTTCTGCTGGAAACGACACAGATGAGCGTCTAGTGTTGAGTCCGTGGTCAGTAACTGTGTTCAGTCCTGGTGGGAAGGAGCCTGGGGAATGCTCTGGTGACTTCCCATTTGTGCCTGCTAGAAGGTCTGTAAGAATATGCTATTATAATAAACTCCATTACCAAAAACCTTAATAAAAAGCCCGTGTGTCTCCACATTGAAGTGGGTTTAGGCTAACGATCTGTAAATTCTTGAAATAGAAAACTTTAAACTATTTTAAATGAGCATCAGGTGTTTGACTAAACATTGAGCTCCTTCATCTTCGTCATCTTTAAAGGAAAAGTTGTGCTTTGTATATGTGTGTGCATATGTGTATGTGTACAGTGTATGTATATATGTATAGATAGAGAAAATAGAGTCTTGGGTTGTTTTTATTTTATTTTTTTTATTTTTATTTTTGTTTTTCGAGACAGGATTTCTCTGTAGCTTTGGAGCCTGTCCTGGAACTAGCTCTTGTAGACCAGGCTGGCCTCGAACTCCGCCTGCCTCTGCCTCCCGAGTGCTGGGATTAAAGGCATACGCCACCACTGCCTGGCCAAATAGTCTTTAAACATTCTTACATTAGATATTCTTTGCTTGTGTATTGTGCTCAACTCAGGTGCCAAAGGAACCCTCTTGTATGAATCATAGATGCTTTCTGTAGGACGTCATCTGTTGGCCCAGTAAGCTAAACTCTGAAGATGCTGCATTTAACTCATGTGTCTAAAACTGAGGAGTTGATAAACCATTGATTGCTTGTGTATTTTCCACCAGTATTAATTTAGGTGAAGTCGTTAGTCAAATCATGAGGAAGGATTGTGGTTGCTTTCCCAACAGGTAACATCTTATTGTAAAACTTTAAAAAGTATTATGCCAGACCACAAGAGTAAACATTTGAAGTTTTAATTTTAAGCCATTTGTTTAAAAATCTCTTTTTTATTGTCTTTCTTTTTCTGGGTAATTCTGAGATGGTTTGCCTGTTCTCCTAAGTTAAGGGGCCACGAATCTGTAAACTCCCGCACCTTTTCTTGAGATGTTGTTTATTGTAAAACAGTAGCTAGTGGTTATACACAGACTATAAAAACGGTCTTTCTTTCCATAAAGGGGAATTCAAGTATTTCCTGTGTTGAAATCTGGAAATAAATATCTTTTGAGAGAATCTATCTGAAATGCCTCCGTTCTTCCTCTTCTCCCTGCAAGGCTGAAGAACAGGTCTATCGAGCAGACGATGAGATGATGTCTCTCTTGCTTGAGTAGGAGTTGGAGAGCCCCTCTGAGAATCAGCCACACACCTGAGGAGAGCTGCTCATGAAACTCCCATTGCTGTTCGGATGGATCTGGGTGGCTGGGATTTTGGAACTGCTGGTGCATCAAAGGCATTTGAGGGGTCTCCGTTTGTGACTGAGGTGGTGTCGATCCTGTTACTCACGATGCTAACAGCCACAGTCGGTCTAAAGTTCCCACCCTTGCAGAGTTCTGCAGCTTTGCTCCCCAGGAGATGCAGCAGCGTGCTTCTGTAACCTCTGCTTGTAACATTCTTCTTTGGCAGCCAATCGGCACGCAGCCTCACTCACCTGTTTAAAGACGCTATGTAAGGTAATCTACATGGCTAGGTCATTAGCTTCGAACCAGCTGGAAATAGTAGTCTAGGCTGTAATGTCAGCCCCGGAGAGACAGAAGTAGGAGCGTCTTCAGTGCATTCAAGACCAGCCTGGTCTGCACAGTGAGTCCCAGACTAGACGGACAGCACAGTGAGACCCTGACTCATAAAAGCCAAAGCAAACGAACACCTGTGCCTGACTTATGCTGAACTCAGGGCTACGAGGATGGACTCCTGGACCTTGCTTGTCACGCTAATTCTCTCCCGTATCACTGTCCTCGGAGTGTAGAGACAGACACACAGCACGGTACTCTGCCGTGTTGAACTGAAACCAGCAAAAGCGTCGGCTTTTTCAAGTTCTGTGACAGTCTCCTGCTTGACAGTACAGAGTTACCCCAGTGGAAAACAAGTTCCGTCAGGTGCCTTTTTCTTTTGAGAAATGGTCAAAACAAGATCGTGGCAGAAGCCACAAATTACGTTGCTGGCAATTTTAGACTCAGAGCCTTCTCCGTGAGACCAGCCCTTATGTGAACTGTTCTAAACCAAGGGCAGCGGGGGACCGAGACTGTGTGGGCATAGGACGAAAAGGTCTCGGCTTCCTTCAGGAAGGTCTGCCTTGCATCAGGGGAGAAGGCCTATTTTGGTGGGAAACTTGGTTTAACTTTAAAATTTTTAGTTTTAGCCCCTCCCCGTTCAAAAAAAAAACCCATCATGTAGGCTCCCTTCTTGATTTAAAAAAAAAAAAAAAGTGACACTAATGTCAAAGGGTCATTGGGAATCCATCCAGACTTAGCACTCAAAGGAGCTTTGGACACGTAAACGTGGGGGTCCAAACCTTCGCACCACAAAAACAAAAAACAAAACCCAACCCCACCCCTCCAAAAAACAAAACAGAAACAAAACCTTTAAGGTTCATTTATCAGCATTGAAAAAATAAGACCAGTTTTCTCCTTAAGAAGTGTCCAGCCAAATCAGAGTAAAGTGCAAGAAAGGACTCGGAAGCCAGTCGGTCCTGACCCCGGGCCAACCTTCCAATCTGGGGCAACATAGGCTAAAATGTCTTTGGATATTATCCATGGACACTTAAACTTGGAACATACCACTAGATAGCAAAGCGATGGGATTCAGTGATATTCAAAATCTAGCTTATCCAGGGGGTGGCATTCATATTGCTTTGTGAGGACCAAATGATTTCCTTGTGTCCATCAGCTACTGTCATTGATGTTACAACATACCAGACAAGCAACGTAAGAGAGGAAGTCTGTTTGACTTTACAGGTAGTTCATCTAGGTGGGCGAGCTTGGCAACAACGGTAGGAACCAGCAGGGCGTATTTTGGCCATAGTTAGAAGGCAGAGTTCGGACAGGAAATGTGGGCAGGCTGATAGCCCTCAGGACAACCCTCACTGCTTACAACAGCCTTCCAGAACTGCTTCTAGCTTGGGACCCGCGTGTGCACACACGTGAGCCTACAGAGAGACACTGAAACCACGTTTTCGAGAAGACACTGACCTGAGAAACGCTACTCTCTCCACCCTCTGGAGCCCCATAAAGCTCCACGTGCACGCCGGGAACCAGTAGCAGATTCTGATACAGCGTGCGCTGATTCTCATGGTCCCTCTGTGTGCCAAAGATGCTTCCTAGATAGAAAGTCATTGCGGTGGAGTTTTGCTCAAGACTCAACTTGACCATGCCTGGGCTTCCAGAACTTTCCCTTTCACTGTTTCTCTACCACTAGCACGTATATCTTTGTGATATTTTCTATAACTCAATGTGAAGGTCTTTTTATATCTCTGTGTTCTGGGCAAATACAGTTGGTGAAAACAGAAAAACCTGTATGGTTTCCTTACATATGTGTACATAATAACTCCATCCATACTTTTCCATCTTAAACGTTAATACAAAAGGTTTTCTTAGGAGGAAGTAAATTGATCTTCCAACTTGACGAAGTATATGAATTCCTTCCCTTTAGGATGCATTACTAAAAAAAAAAAAAAAAACAACCAAAATCACCTCCAGTGGGGACGGCAAGCATCAACATGGCCAGAATCCAATGAATAAAACCCCATGTGTACATCCAAGCCAACCTATGCTGTAGTCCAGCCTTAGAATACGTGAAAAGAAAAGGATTATTTTATAATTAGTTCAGAGGATTCCGCCCTCCGCGGCTCACCACTGGAATTTAAATTTAGTAACTAGAATACTCCTTTGAAAGACCAACGGAGAGATATCTGCTAATTATCCTGGTATTTCTAGCCAGATTGTAAAGTGAATCTGGGTCACTAATTACGCAGTTGCCAGTGTACAATCAGCTCGGCTGTGCGCAATGACCAATGAATAAATGCGGAATATTGGTGGAAATTAGAAGATAGACTTGCTGAACGAATAAGACAACGGATTCTGTCGTGTAATGTACACTCCAACCCCTTCACTCTGTGAACCAACAAACGTATGTAAGCCCGCTAGGCCTTTTGATTCTCTGTGGTTTCACCCTTGAAACCCAGCGTATTTTATACCTAGATTTCATAATTTGTATCACCGAATTAACCGTCTAAATTGCCTTCCTCCGAGTCAGATTTTACGGGTGAGATATTGTAGCCTGTGTCTTCCTTTGAGATTGGTTGTTAGCCCCCACTTAATTGGAACGTGATTGGGTTCTAAAGCGCGATGTGTACAAAAAGGCCTCTGAAGTAAATGAATATTTAAGTAAGCACAGGCTGAAGACCATTGAAAACAAGTTGAAAGGGGTGGAAAAGCGCCTGGTCGTTTACGCAGAGGCCGCCTTGGCTGCTGGAACCCGCGCGAACATCAGCTCCTTTCTCTTAGAGAGCCCCAACCATCAGCGGTTTGCTTCTTTGATTCGTTCCGGTCCTGATTCATTTAACACTCATGATTAAGCACAGGATACTACAAATGAGCCTGTCTCCTTTCTTCCCAGAAGCTGAATGATTGCTGGCCAGTGGCTGGGGCTTCTATATGACTACATTTGTTAGGGATTTAATTACTTTGGCTCCGCTCCAAGTCCTGAGCAAACACGGCAAACGACCCCACAATATTGGATCTAAGTAGTCAGCCTTGTTTTGAACCCTCAGCAGAATGTGTCGCTACTGAATTGGGTGCTTGTATGTGGCGTAACAAGGATGGCCTGCGGATACAACCGTGTTCGGAGAGAGGCAGCCTAGAAGGCGAAAGAATGAAAAGTGTTCAAGGACCTATCGTGAGTCAGGAAGGATCTCTGGCTCTTTTCTTCATGCGGTTCATGTACTTTTTGCATGATGAGCCGGCAAGGCTAATGCCATGCTCCTTGTATGCAGGCGAGGAAGCAGCTAGGTAACCTTTCAAAGTTCTCAGATTACCGTGTGCTGGGATTTGTGCTGAGGTTCTTCCTTCCTAAGGCTGCCTTCCTGCATCCTCCCCCCTTCCTAAGGCTGCCTTCTGTCCATCCTTCCCCCCTCCTAAGGCTTCCTTCCTGCCATCCTCCCCCTCCCACTGCTATTCCTTCCTTCCTGACTGCCTTGTAGTATGCTAAATAATGAGTCTTTCAAAGACATCTTTTTCCTTTGCCCTATCATACCAAAATGGAACTGAATTTTCCAGGAACAATTTAAAAACTTGAGGAAGTCACTGGAACCTGATCATTCTTTGAAAATGGATGAAAACCTGAATTCTTGCATGATCAACTGAAAATATATCACAAGGCCAGTGAAGTCTATACTATAATATTCTAAATGTCGGTGTCTGTTGTAGCGCCCAATGAGCTAAGTGCTAAACAGGGATGCGAACAATTCATTGTCCTATGCCATTTCGACTGCACACAAACAGCTATCGTGCTGGTTTCCTAGCTCCATACAGTTTGCTGCCCTGGAGTCAGAACTAGGTCAGTGTTGGTCCTTCTTTAACCACCATGTCTGAGAAGCATCTAATAAGCATAGTTCTCACTGAACACCTCCTCCAGGAAGGACGATCAGCATTTGCTCTGAGGCATAGAATGCCTGATTCATCCAAGGAACTGAGCTTCCAGAGAGTTGAGGGTAGGGGGAGGGTGGGGGGGGGAGCGCGGTGTGGGCGGAGATCAGGTTAACAAGCTTAGCTTTACCCTCAGGGCTACGAGCTCCTCTTCAGAGAGTCTTTAAGGTTGAGTTTGGCGTAATCTTATTTCCCGGGATCTTCGTTTGGTTGTGGTGTGGAAGATGGGTCAGATCTAAGAGATGTCATCTAGGAACATAGTTCCCTGTATCCCGGCGAGAGGACGGGGTGTGGGCCCGAGAGAAATGGAGGGATTCCAACAAAATCTGGGAGACGGATGTGACTGTCTCCTGGGTTATTCGGGTGTGCCCAATGCGGGATGTGCAGAGCTGCCTTCTGAACCAAGCAACTACTGTCTTGGAGAGTTCAGCTGTGCCCACTGGCCAAAGATTATTCTAGTCTGTTGCCCATTTTCATCCCCTCACAGAAGGGCAGTGAGGACCACGATACCCTCTCTACCTCCTGTTACTTACCGTGCTGTCTTAATTACATGTGATCTTGGAGCAGCTAGACCACAGAAGGCTGGGGGAGGGGCCCTATGTAGGTGGCCACAGGAAGGCTGTCATCTGAGCTGGTAAAGACTTCCCGCGGTGGCTGTGTCCGTGGGGAGCATCCACACCCAGTCACCTCTCATCTTTACTCTGTTAGGAATCCCCCAATAAACACACTGGTTCCCTGGAGTGAACTTTGGTAGAGATGTACCTCCGTTTGTCTTTGGAATCACAGGAGGAGGGGTAGATGTTCTTAATGTCTCCTCCTGGGAAAAATTTTGGCAGCAAAATTAGGATTATTATCCAATTTGTTATCATCTACATAACTTTTGAATGTAGATAAACCTCATTCTGTTCTCTACCTAGGGGGTGCTCAGGATTAGCTTTGAACTTGTAGTAAAAGCCAGTGGATTAATTTAAATTTTCTGACGATGGTTCTGTAGCTTGGTTCAGTGTAAACTGCGTTGCCCAAATGCTAGGCATTTATGAGTGAGTACACAGCTTGAAACTCTACCTGGAAATGGCGGTATTAGTAATATTGCTAATTACTACGGCAATAGTAGTCATGTTGGAAGAATATGGCATCCCTGTTACTGTATAGAAAATGAGCCATGCTATGTATAATGCACTTATGAATCTCTTACCTCGTGTTGGCTTGTGTATGTTGTATGCACATATTCCTGTGTATGTGCATGTAGGGGGTGTGAGCCTGCACATGCCTGAGACTGACATCAGGAGTACCCTTAGGTCAAGTCAATCTCAGCATGGAGGCGGAGTCCCCCAATCTCAGTCATGTCAATCTTGGTCATGGGGGCGGAGTCCCCCACTGACTCCAGAGCTGGCCCACAGCAGCTAATCTGGCTGGCTTCCCCGGGGAATCCTGTGGCCACCTCCTTTGTAATGGAATTACAGGCAGGCTGCTACACCCCTGCAGCGCGTTTGTGGGCTCCGGGGAATCCAGTCTGAGTAGTGTGCAAGTCATCTCCTAACCCTCCACCTTATTTTACGAGACGAGGTCTCTCCCTGAGCTTGGCGTTGGAGATTTGGCTGGACTACCTGGCCAGTGAAGTCCCAGATCCGGCACAGAGTTGGGGTAACCGGCTGCCATACTAGAGCCTGTATGTGTTGCTGGGAATCTGACTGGGGTCCTGGGGTCCTCACTCATGCCTTCTAAAGGCACTTCGCCGTCTTCCCAGTCCGAGACGACAGGTTTATGGAGGTGGAATTCCCACATCATAAATTGACCCACTTAAAGATTTTAAGCTTCTGTCAATGTTTTTGTTATTTACCAGCTTACGTAACCAACACCGATAATTCCAGAACATTCCATCCTCCTCAGCGAGAAATCCAGCATCACTGTGGAGTAGCCCATTCTAGACATTTCATATAAATGAAATCCTAACATGGGCTTTTGTGACTGGCTTCTTACTCCACATTCCGAAATTTATACATTTTATAACATAAATCAGTATTTGCTTTCCTTCTCTTGATAAATAATATCCTCTCTATTTATAGACATGTCATTTTCTTTTTCATTAGTTGTTAGATGTTTGACTCATTTCTACACTTTAGCTAAAAATAAATCTTGATACTGAGCAACATGTATGTACAGATTTTGTGGGAACGCATGATCTCATTTCATTTGGTCATATACATAGGAGAAGTGCCAGGTATTAATGGTAACCAACTGACACATTGTTTTCTGGTTTGCATCCACACAAGCAGTAAGCCTAAGGATTTAACATTCTCCTCTGCTCTTGTGACTGTCTATGGTATGTATATGTAGTGTGCGTGTCCCCTCAGGAGGGACAGTGGCATCTCTGCATAGCTTGGGTTTTTTTTAAATGATGATTTATGACCTTGGGATTTTTTTCAGGTGCTTGATAACATTTATGTATATTTATCAGAGAAATGACTACAGGGTTTTTTTTGCAAAATTTAAAATGGAATGGTTTTCCTTTCTACATATAGGCAAGCTTCAATTGTTCGAAACCTTCATCAAGAAAAAAATATTAGATAAATAAAGATAATCTGATTTGGACACAGAGCAAGCAGTGATACACTAAGCCTCTGAATTATAAGCCAAGATATACCTTCTCAATTTGTAAAATGATTATCTCAGGGATTTTCTGTAGCAGCTGAAAGCCGGTCATGGTCTGGTTTTCTATGTCTGTGACAAACACAGTTTAAGCGGGGGTGGGGGAGCTGGCTGTGTTGCTTGAGGTCTGAGGCAGGATGGAAGGAGTACCAAGGCAACAAGAATGAGCAGAACATTGGGTCCTCTCACGATGCCCCAAATACAGAAAGAGGGAGCAGGATGACTCTAGGGACAGGCTATGGCCCTCAAATGCTCACCTCCTAGGGACCGCTTCCTCCAGTGAGGCTCCACTTCCTAACCTCACTACCCCTAAATAATGTCATCGAATTCTGAGTCCGGCAGTAGACTCGTTTACTCAAGACAGAATTCTGGTGGCTTGATCGATTTCCTAAAGTCCCATATCGGGACACTGTTGCACTAGGGACCGTGATGTGACCTTCTCCTGGAGAGACGAATGTGTTTTTACTTCAAATAGAGCCAAAGTAACAATTGTGTTCAAATCTAGGTTGGCGAACCAATGATTTTAATTGGCGTTTCTTTCCGGTGCAGTAGGTGTGGAATTAATTCTTGGAGCAATGCACACGGGGCTATCCCATGGAAGAAAACATCTCCCGATAACCACCTCTCTCCTCAGGGAGGAGTGGGGCTGCTTAAACCCCTCCTTCCAGTAACTGTCGGTGGGGAAGAGCAGAGTCTCAGAAATTCCTGTGCGATTCCCTGTTGGAACCTAACTGGCCAACTGCGTACAGGTTTCAAGTGGTCATCACAGCTGCTGAGTGTTAAACAGGCCATAGCTGTACACATGCCCGGAGAGCATCACACCACAATGGGACCAAGGCTGCAATAGATGAGCCCGGCGGCCTTTCATAGCCAGACCAGAACACAGAAGAGCCCAGCGAATTCCCTCAGTCCGTTAACCTGGATTCTGCACAGTGGAATCAAGGTTATATTTTTTTTCCAGGCTCTACAATTCTTTCCGGTGAACGGGCATTTCTTTGATAATCAGGGCATTTTACTAAAGGGGTGGAAAAGTGTCTCGGCGGTAGTGTTGGGACCATTTGGAGTCCTGGCCTCCAGCTGCTCTTCCCAGCTAGAGATCTTTACTTTCCTTCTGATTTGAGTTACTGAAAGCTGTGTCAAAGTTGTTTACCAGCTCTGCTTCACGAGCACGAGTTGCCTGGGCCTTGATCAGAGGATAAGGTTTTCACCTGTTGGCCCACCTGACTATGTTGGGAATATAAACCTCCATGGTGCTATTGAATAAAGGGCTTCTTACCAGTGACTAGAGGTCCGTGTCTCTGTCTGTCTGTCTGTCTGTGTGTCTTTGTATGTTTCAATCTCTACCCCCTTGCCCAAAGCTTGTGAACTGTATGGTAGCATATGGAGCGCAGACAGGTGTTGTGTGCTGCACGGTAGCATAAAAAATTGTGAAATTAAGCTAATAGATAATCTTTGAAGATCTGAGAGGGTTTTGGAATTCTGAGTCGGTGTTTCATGACTCTGTATTATACCTTTTCTTTTTTTTGTAAAGTCAGGAAATGAGAGTCATGTTCCTAGCCACTTATCTTGGACTGTACTTCTCCATTTAAGTTGCTTCTTGGAGGGTAGCTTGGGAAACCGAGAAACATTTCCTTGTTCAGAAACAATACTCTGTGGGGGCGTACACCCTTTATATTTTCCAAGGTTTGGGGAATTCTGATCAGAGACCATTTTTACTTTCACCGTTTATTTCCTTGCTTCATGTACCTTTGAAAGAGAGGCACATAAATCTCTGAAAACATTTGTGTTTCATAAAATTCCCTACAGCATGTTTTTCTGGGGCTGAGGCTATTCCCGTGAAGCAGGCAAGCAACGGATCTTTAGCCACAGTTCCTGCAACTGCTGTCATTTCAAGGCAAACCACTAATTGCAGAGGAATTCACTCTGAGCTAAAAAAGATTTCTTTGCAGGAGACTCCTCAAGACTCCTCCCAGATTTCCCTTGCTTGAAACGCGGGTGCTCCTTAGGCACGGCAGTCCTCCCTGCTCTCCACGTGAACGGGATTCTGAGAGAGAGCTACTTCTGAAAAACAGAATGTTCTGGTGGGTTTGGCTGCACCACACCACAGAGACGCTGGCACGGAGCTGCGGACACGCATCCAGAAGTGCTGTTTGCAATTGTGATAGCGATCTTCCTAAAAATAAGGACTCTCTTTGCAGTTCACAGAGGTGTGGGTACCGCTGTCCCCACGTCTCCCGAAGCCCTTTCGTTTCCTGATGTTGATGTTTCAAAGACTTCACATGAATCATAATATTTTTTTTTCACTTCAGTTTCTGTTCTTGCAGAAAGCATTGTCTGTAGGTATCCTTTTCTAAATTATATCTTTTTAAAATCTGAAACATGAATTTCTGCAGTTTTTTTAAAGGAGGGAGACAAATCTCTTTAAGGCCAAGAAATTCTGTGGAAGAGATCATGCAACTCCTAATGACCGTCTCCACTCCAAAGTGACCTGGTTCCAATGTTTTACCTTTTTTTTTTTTTTTTGGTTTTTCGAGACAGGGTTTCTCTGTGGCTTTGGAGCCTGTCCTGGAACTAGCTCTGTAGACCAGGCTGGTGTCGAACTCACAGAGATCCGCCTGCCTCTGCCTCCCGAGTGCTGGGATTAAAGGCGTGCGCCACCACCACCCGGCCAATGTTTTACCTTTTAAGTAAATGTTCCTGCTTTATTTTTTCCAAGAGTGAAGATGGATGCTAAAAAGAAATCCACACGAGCTCAGAATTCAGTATAACAAAGGGTAATTTATTTAGGGGTAGACTCGCAGATCACAGTTTTCTGCTAGAACGGGGAGCAGGAACCGAATCCCGCAGCTGGAAGAGAGGGCGAATACGCGCTTTACATATATAAGAGGCCACGCCCAAGTGGACGGGTAACTTAAAGGCTACTGGCTGGAAGAATTTCCTACAGCCAGTAGTCAGTGTTCCAGTCACGGATTATTTGTCACGTGAAGGGGTTACTGTTCGTGTGCTCAGGCAAAGAGTATGTCCAGCTGTCCCTTTTGCTGAACAACTCATCTCTGGGCTTCAGCGATGTTTACAAATTTAGGCAGAGATTTCGTTCAGCCCTTTAAAAACTATGGCAATGTCTGCATAATTTCGGGGAGAAGAAGAGCATCACGCAGTTTGAAGAGGACCCCCTGTTGCCCAACTCTTGCTGGACTCCGGCTAACAAGATGGTAAGTTTATTGCTCTCCAAGGCTTTGTGGCGTTTGTAGTTTGTAGTCAACTCTGACTGCTGTAACAAAATGCTGGGTGACTTCAACACCCCAAACATTGCTTTCCTCCGTTCTGGAGGCTGAAGGCCCAAGATCAAAGCCAACCCAGTTCCCCATTTTCAGAGAGAGGTCTTCACAGTGTGTCCTCACACGGTGAAGAGAACCAGGTATCTTCCTCCCCTCGTCTCATTTTCTAATGGCACCAGTACCGTCCGTGGGCGGTCCGTCTTTCCTACCTGCAAAGGCCCCAACTCCGAGTACCGTCACTAGAGACTTCAACTCGTGGATCTGAGAGAGACAAAATATCCAGGTCACAGTAATGGCCGATGTAGAGCAGGGAAAGGCTGTAACGAGAGCCGCCACGTTGCTCTCAGTGACTCACCCGCCCATGAGTTCTCATCTTTCCCACCTGCTCATGCACTGCACGGACCATCTAAAGAGAGCAGTGCGAGCCCGAGTGTTGTGTGATGTTTTGGGTGTGTTCTGAAGGCGGGACTGAGCGAGGATCTCTGCTCCTTCCGGTGGGAGGAACCAGAGAGGCGGGAAGCTACCCTCGCGGCTCCTCCGCTTCCCTGATCTTTCAGGTTTTTACCCCAATATCGGACTCCTGGTTTTTCTATTGATAAAAAATTAATTAGATTAACACTTCACCGGAGCTTTAGCAGAGCCTTCAATAAACACTGCATTTGCTGTTATAACTATATTGATAAAAACTAATAGATTTTATTTTTAACAAGAATATTCTATTAATAACAGGTTACAAGTTGATTTTTTTGTATCTGTTTCACAACATCAAGGAGTTTGTATTTAAGAAGGATACTGTTTTACAAATCTCTCTTGAAAGCATTCGGTTTTATTTTATTTAAAGCAGAAACTGCACTTCCCATAGAAAGGGCAAAAAAAGAAAACTCAGCTTAAACCTTTAATAAGGTATCGGTGCAGTTAATACATCACAAGGTGGTTCTGGGCACAAAATGTTCTAACAGCATTATTTTCAGTAATACCATTACCTGGCATTGCGTGGGTGGCTCATCTCTTTTTTTTTAACTAATTCTCTCATTTTGGGACATTTCATTTTAAAAACAGTCTTCATCAGAGACAAGGTAACTATTATCATTAAAGGTGAATGTTATGATCTAGTCACAACTATTTCTTTAAGATAACTTTTTCTTGAAAGTACAATATTTTTTTTAAAAAAAAATTTATTTATTATGTATACACTATTCTGTCTGTGTGTATGCCTGCAGGCCAGAAGAGGGCACCAGATCCCATTACAGATGGTTGTGAGCCACCATGTGGTTGCTGGGAATTGAACTCAGGACCTTTGGAAGAGCAGGCAATGCTCTTAACCTCTGAGCCATCTCTCCAGCCCCTTGAAAGTACAATATTAAGGTTAAAGAATGTGCAAAAAGTTTTTTTTCCTTTTAGAAAAAAATATATGATATTTTAAGGCCCATCATCTGAGTTCCCGTTTTTATTTTAGGATTTATAGAAAAATAGTACTTTGTTTTTTTTGCTATTTCCTTTTGGGTTGTTTGTGCTCCTTATGTCTTTCTCTTTATATTTCCATATTGAGAAATAAGATTTTAAAATAATTTTGGCTCAGTTTAAGCAATACTAAATCCCAATGACCGATTGAAAACCAGGCATTAGATTTTTTGTTTGTTTGTTTTACTGGATTCTTTTTCTTTCTTGACGTGTAAAGACCAAGGCCTTTGGAAATAGATTGCTTTGTGCTTGATGTCACTGAAGTACAGCCTTGAACAGTGGCTGGGCTTTCTGCTGTGGACAGCCACATGTGGTGGCCATTGGATAGGCGTGTGAAGAACTGGGTAGCGGTTGGAGACTATGACCCACAGTAGGCCTTTTTCTCATTGGACTTCAAATCTTAGCACTTAGTAGTCTCTGTGGCTCCAAAGCTATTACTGGCAGATAGTTTTGAGTTCTCAAATTCAGCTCCATCTGTAATTGAATCAGAGACCCACATTCTGTTCTCCAGGGAGACAGATGCCCGATCACTGTCTTTGATTTCTATTTATGGAAAATGTCAGTGATGAGAAGCATGAACGAACCTTAATATCTTTATTTTCAATCTAACTTAATAATCAAACGCGAAAGTGAGAAAATTTCTGCCAAACACTATTTAGGAGGAATGTTCTGGGCTGAAAAGCCGGACTGAGGTCAACAAGCCAAAATAAACACGAGTCAAACTTTCACGATGTGGACAAATGAACTTAGAAAATCTAGTGGAAATCTGCATAGGTCCCAGTCAAAAAGAGGGATCTGTGCCCAAGTGGCTAAGATTAATTCTGACTGTTTTCCACTTGAGGTTGGTGGGTTTTCAAAGTTTGGAAGTTGTCATTTACAGTTGAGATATCTACTTCCTTGCCTTGTCTCTATCTCTGTATGTGTGTACATATTCCTGAGTGCGTGTGCATGCATGTGTGCATGTGTGAGCGTTCACACATGTGCACGTGGTCACACCACACCCACGCACACCCACTCTGCCTCCCCACAGAATCCATCTACTGGTCTAGGACTGTATGTCCCTGCTCTGTGAGTCTTAGTCTCTGCCTATAAAAGAACATCCGCTTTGTGCCATTTTCACTTGCTATTCCATCATGTTAAAACGACTCAAATAATACTACAAAGAGGATTTTCCATTCTGTATTTGTTTATATCTTGTTTCGCTTCCCAAATGATTCAGAGAAACCTCTGGGCTGTCCATGGAGGAGGATGTGTTTGGGGGCAAAAGATAATAAAAGTCATGAAGATACGTGCTAGAATGGCCACAGCTGGCACCGAGGGGCAGTGGCGCACCAGACACTGCTCCAGGTGCCCACAGAAAGGACTCTAATTAACAGTCAGCCTCCCCGTCATCCCAGGTTCACAGCCCCGGGAATGGAAATCCAGGGGTCTGGGTCACAAAGCTCAAGGGCTGGAAGACAGGGTGGAAACATAAGCAGCTCCAACCACTGGACTCTTCTCTGGACGTCTGTGCCTCTGTCTCCAGCCTTCTCTGGACGTCTGTGCCTCTGTCTCCAGCCTTCTCTGGACGTCTGTGCCTCTGTCTCCAGCCTTCTCTGGACGTCTGTGCCTCTGTCTCCAGCCTTCTCTGGACGTCTGTGCCTCTGTCTCCAGCCTTCTCTGGACGTCTGTGCCTCTGTCTCCAGCCTTCTCTGGACGTCTGTGCCTCTGTCTCCAGCCTTCTCTGGACGTCTGTGCCTCTGTCTCCAGCCTTCTCTGGACGTCTGTGCCTCTGTCGCCAGCCTTCTCTGGACGTCTATGCCTCTGTCGCCAGCCTGCTTCTCGATGCCCCTTGGGAATCAGAGGCTAAACATCCTCACATGTGGAACATGCTGACTCCGACTCTTGCTCCCGGTTCATGTGTGAGACGGTAGATCTGATTTTCCGGGCGCGGCTTCCGTTTTTTGTAGCAGGAATATCCATGCTAACATCACAGCACACACACCTGGCTGTCTAGGTGTAACGTTTTCCTCTGCTGGTGTAAAAGGGCGGCTACAGATGCGGGGTTCACAGTGCCACCCATTGACTCTCGTACAACACATCCCCGTGTTCTTTCTGGAGGCGCAGGGGAAAATCTCACTTTTCTTCGTTCCTTGTCAGATTCTAGAAGCTGCCTATATTCCCTGGCGCATGCATGGCCTGTTTTACTCTATTTGAATTGCAACCCCAAAATACCTTACATTGAACAATTTATAAACAGAAACTGCCTCCAGTACAGGAAGCTTGGGCATTCAACATTGAGATGCCAGCAGACTCCCTGCGGCTGAGGTTCCTTGCCATCCACGGGTCCTTCTTGCTGTGCCCTTACATGGCGGAAGAAGCGCTCTATCACAGGTCTACTCATTTACGCCAGAATGAGCAATCTTGCCTGCCTTGTCAATAACAACACTTGACAACCCAACTGAGTCTTTGCTATATGCCGGCTTAAGGGCTTTAACTGTGTATGACCAGTAATCGGTAATTAGGGCATTACTTTGAAATTATTGCCACTGTTAGACTTCCATCCTGCAGAGGGGCACATTCAACTGTGGGTGCTGATTTTTGTTTACTTTTAAACCAGTCGAAAGCCCATGGATTTTAGTGCTCTTTCAGAAAAAAAGGGGGGGGGGCAAGCTTCTCCAGCTGGGGGGGGGTAGCTAGGGTGCTCTTAACTGTTACTTTAATCTATCAAGGAGAGCTTGGACAGCTGGAATTTATCACCTTTCCAAGCAGGTAGTCGAGAGAGAGAGAGAGAGAGAGAGAGAGAGAGAGAGAGAGAGAGAGCTGGGGAGACAAATTAAGCAACTGGGTCAAGCGAAGTTTCCTTTTATTAGGGAAGAAAGGCTCCATTTGCAAAGCCCCTAAACAGTGTCTTTATTGGCTTGATCCCTGCACCATTTCCTGGCAAGAGGGAAGGGCCCAGCCTGACTCTGTACTGGTTAGAGCCCTGACCAAAGCCAAGAGTCCCTTAGCGAAGAGTGAAGGAGCCTGGGGCCTTGGTCTCTCCAGGCCCTTGCGCGCCTACCTGCAGAATGCAGGATGTCTAGCTGCACGCTTATACAGAAAGCCAGCTGTGCGTCTGGGCCGGGCGTCCCCAAAGCCTCTGACCACTTCTTGATGTGACTCAGAACAGCTTTCCGAGCTGCACCCTAGCTGGGGCAGCTGGGGCAGCAAGCCGAGGCTCTGCTGGAAACGCAGCAGGGTAAATGGAATTCACTTCTTATCTGCCGGCCTCAAAGGGTCTGGGGAGTAACAGTTCCAGATCACTTCGAAGATAATGTTTTATCGGGAGGAAGAGAAGGTTCCTCTTGCGGACCCAATGCGTATCTTCTCGGAGGCCTTTCATGCTGGCTGGAATCGCAAAACAAGTTTCCTTCTACAACCCCCACCGCAAGTAACCTATTTCACTAAGAGTAAAGCATGTGACATTTATCCTCCCCAAGCACGGCAGAGCTGAGTCACCCACACAGGGACTCAGACTTTCCCTGCAAAGCAGGGATGCAAAGCAACCTTCTGAGCCCCAGCCTCCTGCTTCCCCGTCCTAGAGAGGGTCCTACAACTCGGGATACTTGACGCATATCTCAGCATTCTTGAGCAGCCGGCTCCTGTATGCACGTCCTGCTGTAATTAGATCATTCCCCTGTTTCAGAAAAGTAGGATTTTTTAGCTTGGGGTTTTGATCGAATGGATGCATACATGAAAACAAGCTTTCTGACCTAAGTGCAGCTTCCTTACCCAAGGCTGCCTGCTCAAGAGGACGCCCCTGCTCGAGTGCCTGACAGCGTTTGGGATTCAGAGTAATAGGGGAACACCACTTGTTCTGGCTTCTATTGCAGCATTGCGACTCCCTCGCTGCCCTTCTGCTTTCCCTAGTAGACCAAAGTCTCTGCCGTTATTGCCCTCAGAAGGCGCCATGGTGCCTGTTAGGTGTTTCTTGTTTCTTTAGATGAGCCTCTCTGCCGTCGCAGATAATTCCAATCCAATCAAATTAAACCAAATGAAAAGATGCCCATGTTTAATGCAGTGCTCCCGGGTGACCACGGGAAACCCAGAGACCACGTGTTCATTCTCTGGGGGGCAGTTTAAAAAGCCTGTGGGAGTGGTCCCGACCTTCCCTGGAGAGGGGTTGCCATTTGGCATTGGTTGGGGCTTTCTTGATCCTCCCTGGGGAGGGGTCTTCTGCCAGGAGCTGGAGTGAAGCCCTCAGGCAAACAATCCAAACTTTTTATATAAAGGGTGATAGGGAGCTGGGGTGATGCTCCGACCTTAAACACTCCAGGCTTTTTGGATAAGGGGGTGCTAGCGAGCTGATGTGAAGTCCCTCAACCAAACATTTTAGACTCCTTGGATAAAGGGGCACCGGCTCAAGTCTGGCTGCTTCCTGTATTTTAGCAGGAAACTTAGCAAATGAAGTCATGAGCTACCAGTACCTTAAGTCATCAAATGCCATTAGACAGCTCTAAGGGGGATAAATGAGCAGAAATGAGACACAGCATTTTTAGCTACGCAGGCAATCCCAAGTCTCTCCATAGTCCTTGGAGAACACAAGCCTAGAAGCAGTGCTTGCTGTTAGCTGCTGAGTACAAGAGGCCCAAAGTTTTCCTGTGGGGGGAAGATTTAGTCTACCTGTCTTGGCAGGATGAGAAGATCAGTTCCCCCGGTGGCATCCAGGAAGCTGAAGAGGTGGAAGGCCGCTTTTTGCTCTGTGGGTGGCTTTGCCAAACCCCAAAGCAAGCCTCAAGGCAAAAGGTCTTTTGTAACCATGTATCTTTTTGGAGATGCTGCTGGAGCTGGCCTGTCTCTGTGTTAGAAGCCTTTTTGTTAAATGCCATACTCTCTGATCTGGAAAGACACTTGAGAATTGGGTACCATTACCTGTTATATTTAAACTAGACATATAAGCTAAATTTAGACATGTATTTTACCCACTTAGTTACAGCTTACCAGTGCTAGTGAATGTAAGAAGATTAAAAAGAATTGTTTTAATAAGTCAAAGAATACTAGCACATGTGGGTACTCTTACCCAAGACGGCGGTGGGGTCGGCAGAGAGGCTCATCTAAATAAATACCTAACAGTGCCCTTTGTACAGAAGGAGTTAGCCTGATAGTTTGAACCAACTGGTGTTGCATGCATAAACAGAACATTGCATGAAGACCAAGAGGATTTTACTAACTCCTAAGAGGTGCCCTTGGGGATTAGCAGAGCCAAGGAGCAAGCTACACTTGCTTTTGGGGGAAGATATTTAAGAGGGTTTTTTGGGGGTTCATTTGGTACCAATTGTTTGCCATAGATGTAGAATAATGACCCTGCTGTGTACTGCGTACCTCAGTGTTTTCACTGAGCTGTACAGAACCTGGAGACCCCCTGATGCCATGCTGGCCTTCTATGTAGAGCTTGGGCAGGTGTGCCAAGCAGTCCAGCTGTTACGTAAATCACACAATGTCTCCCACCCCCCAGAAGCATAAGATAATTTCTCTAGTTGAAAGCAAACTGTCCTCAGGTTCGCATTCTCTAGCATGAGTCCCTTGTGTGCCTGAGGAATGAGCTGGGATCCCCAGTTATTGATGATGGACGCTGCCCGAAAGGAAAGAGTCCCAGGAGTTGACGGCTCACCTCGTGAATTTCCCCCCATTGCTGCCGCGGCTCCCGAGAAGGACGGAACAAGAGTCAAGTCCCTGAGGGGAAGGTTATTGTGAAAGATCTCAGACTTTTGCAGGGAGGTATTTTGAGTACGTAACATATTGAACTTTAATACCATGTCCTGGAAGGGAAAATAATTCCTTTGTAGCGGCAGGTCCTGTTGTGTTTCGGAGGAATTTTCCAGTAAATCACCTCACAGCTGTTTTACTGTACAGGCCTTGAAATGCTTCCCTTTCTTGGGTCACATACACTTTGCTTTTGGAAACTTTACATGCTTTCCTTTACTACTAATATTTTACTCCCCAAAATTAAACCTGGGGATGGTTTAATAAAAGCTGATCCAGCAAGAAACGCTGTTGCATAGGTCTTCTCGATGTCTTTGGCTAGGCCCCGTGGCTTATGTAAGTGCATACTGGGTAGCATTATCACTGAAGACTCCCAAAGATAACCTTGGCTTTTCACGACAAAAATAAGATGTTGTTGTTGCTTCATTCATATAAAGGCTTTTTGTTCATGTGACTGAGGAAGTGGGAGATACAGTGGTGCTAGTAGAGGAATTGTGTGTGTGTGTGTGTGTGTGTGTGTGTGTGTCTGTCTGTCTGTCTAGAGTGGGGGGGGATATAACAGACATTGACAGATAAACGACCAGGAGAAATTCTCTCCTTTACTTTGTAAAGGAGACCACTCCCTTTCCAGAAAAGAAGGTATTCAGTAAAGGTCTTGAGTCTCAAGTACTTCCCTGTGAACATTTACTAGAAGGAGATTGTGCTGGTTTGAACGAGAGAGAACATCTCCTATAGGCTATAGAGTTGGAACCTTGGCTCCCCGCTGGGGCAAGCCTTCAGGAGACTTAGGAGGTGTGTCGCTGGAGGTGGGCTTTGACAGTTTAACGACTCGCCACACCCCTAGTGTGCTCTCTCTGCTCACTTCCTGATTGTGATTCAAACTGTGAGCTCTCACCTTGCTATACCAAACTGCCACGTCTACCAGGCTTTCTAATGATGTTCAAACCTTTCACAAACGGCCCCTCCCCTTCTCCTGTCAGTGTAAGTTGTCAGGTTAATAACTCTGATCTTTGACCGTACCCAGTCTGAGCCACCTGACCTGTATTCTGCACTACTGCTACCTTGAGCAGTGCCCAGTGAGCCCTGGAGCAGACAGCTCGGCTCCTCCCCAGCTCTCCCTCCTCTTCTTTCTCTCACTGGCCACACAGCATCCTCATTTCTTATAGGACCTTCTTGGTAGCTCCGCCCCAGTGAGCAGAAGTTACAGTTGGTGAGCTTCCAGCCGACCTGGTTGTCTGTTTTTCAGTCCTATTTAGCTAGGAGCCCCTTCCAGAAAGCATTCCATCCTAAACTGTCCTGGAGCAGACAAACTCTGTAACCAAGGCAACTTACAGGAGGAGGAGTTTGTTTGGACCTACGGTTCCAAACGGATGAGAGTCCGTCATGGTCGGTATGAAGGTTGAGTATGTACTCCAAAAGTTCATTGCTTGGAAACATAATCCTAAAAGTCACATATTGTTGGCATTTGGTATAGAGCCTATGTCCATAATTAGGACTAATGATGTGTTGAGGGCCCTCTGATGGCATCTGTGCTATCTAAGGAGAGGACAGAGGCCGGGCAGTGGTGGCACACACCTTTCATACCAGCACTCGGGAGGCAGAGGCAGAGGCAGAGGCAGGCAGATGTCTGTGAGTTCAAAGCCAGCCTGGTCTACAAGAGCTAGTTCCAAGACAGCTAGGGCTCTAGGGCTGTTACACAGAGAAACCCTGTCTCAAAAAAAAAAAAAAGGCAAAAAAGAAAGGAAGGAAGGAGGGTAGAAAGGAAGGAAGGAGGGAGGGAAGGAAGGAAGGAAGGAAGGAAAGAAAAAGGACAGCCCTGAGGTGAATATTTGCTGTCTCACCTTGTGAAGCCTTATGCTACATTTTGATGCAACAGGGAGGCCTTCACCAGGTCTCTTACATTCAGAAACAAATAAATTTTGTTTATTCATAGACGTACATATTCAATTGTCATAGAGGAAAATGACTAACAAACGCGTTCAAGTTCTATTTGACTCCTCTGCCAATTTCGAGTCACTTTGGAAATTTTATGCAGTGGCACATTGGAGCCCAATAAATCGAATCGTTCTCCCCTGCTTGGATTTTGAATCTGTTGGTACACTGTAAAGAGAAATACAAATCTGATTGCTGATAAAAGTTATATTGAAGGACAGATGGTTTGACTGCGGTTAATCCCACTTGAAGGAAATTTAGATACTTCCACCCAGGAGTTTTATATCACAGTAGTTCAATTAGTTCAGGGCACGGAGAAAAGAGTAGATTACGAGTAGTTATAGATGGTACGCATTTTAAATATATTGGCTCTATTTTAAATGAAGACAGCATAGTTATGTCTTTAAGTGAAGATTAGCTCAATAGAATCACCCCAGGATTTTAACTTTTCACGTGACACAGCAGTAAGAAAATCGGCTGAGTCTTCCTAAAGTTAGAGAAGCAGCTAACCTGAGCTTCTGGCCTTGCACAGACCTATGGAGGCTTGGTTCACCTGTTACCCACTTGTGGTCTACCGTGTGAGTTTATACTGCATTTCTTCCCACAAATCCTGGCACTAACTACCTAGAGTGAGCATAGACTCTACAAACTGGTCAGCCTGGCAAAATCGCCCTCCCTTTAGACACCAATTACAAGACCTGAGAGTCGTGTGTGCCTCTGACTAACTGCCTGCGGATTTGGGGATTCCCGCGGTCTCCCTGCATGGGGTAAAATAATAATTTGCAGGGTTGACTCATACCCTGGGAAAGCTGTAGAGTTATAATCACAGGTTTATTATAAAGAATGCAATGGAGGGGCAGCCAGCCTGGAAGACATGCAGAAGGCAAGGAACGAAGGACCTTACCAGAGAAGTGGACTACTTTGAGAAGAATAAAACAGAAATTCTAAAACTGAAAAATATAACACAGAAAACAAAACTATTATGAGATAAGCTTAGCATTGCAGAGGAAGAATCCTAAAGATGGGTCACAGGAACTATGAAAACAAAGGCACAAAATAAAGGCAACAAAAATGAGAACGTAGGAAGTGCACACACACACACACACACACACACACACACACACACACACACACACACACACAGCCAGGCCAGGTGTGGTGCTGCACACGCTAAGTGCCCGTACAGAAGAGCTTGAGCGGGGGGAGGGTTGCAGTTCTAAGCCAGTGAGACTATGACTCACAAGAGAAAAGAAAATCAAATAGAACCCTGGTGACCTGTGAGACATAAGTAGTCACACTACCTTAAGTAGTAGGAATCCACTGGAACAGATAAGGATTTAAGGAAATACCAGTGGAATGCTTTCAAAATCACATGACCATCTCAGTAGCTGAGAAAAGAAACCTTTGACAAATTCCAGCATGCCTTCATGACAAAAGTCCTAGAGAATGCAGGGCTAGAGGGAACGTACTTCAACTTAATAAGAAGCTATATATAAGAAACTCACAGCTGACAGCATCCTACATGGAGAAAAACTTGAAGCCACCCAACCCAAGTCAGGAATGAGTCAGGACTGTCTGCTATTCCCACTCCTTTTCTGGGTTGCCCCGGAAGTGCTAGCTGGAGCAATAAGGCAAGAGAAGGAAACGAAAGGGATGCAGAGAGGAAAAGAACCAAGTAGAACAAACAAAATCCAAAA
Source organism: Microtus obscurus (assembly GCA_963919715.1). NCBI lineage: Eukaryota > Metazoa > Chordata > Mammalia > Rodentia > Cricetidae > Microtus > Microtus obscurus. Next base: position 4,518,825 of record CAWTZC010000381.1, read on the forward strand.
CCAGAACGTACCGTGTTTGCAGATGACATAATATTGTTTATTAAAGATCCCAAAAATTCCACCAGAATTCTAGAAACAATGAACAAAAACATGTCAACAACACGGTCGAGTGCGGAACCAACTTGCACAAATCAGTAGTTTTTCTGTACACCAGTGATCTTAGGTTCACCCCCAATCTCAATAGTTTTCAAATTGGATGGCACATATAACCCAAGGAAACCGATTAGTATGAAGCAAGATAATATACACGAACTCATATTAAACCCTCCCATTTCATGTTGGTGAAAGATGTCAAGAAAAGATGCTTGACTTCTCATGCAGCCAGAATCGATGGAGAGTTTCCTCCCTTGACCCAGTTCAATCTGTGTGTTCCAATTCAGAGGCTCTCTCTGTGCTACACAGACATTCTTCCAGACTCCACTCTTTCCTCCTCCCCTTCCTTCTCCCCTTCACCTTCCTCATCCCTTATCTTCCGGCAATAAGGATTGAATCCAGGGCTTCTTGTGTAAGCAAGTACTCTACCAGGGCCCTAATTGCCTAAACTAGTTTTCACGTTTTTATTTTGAGACAGGGTCTCACTAAGTTGCCCAGACTGGCTTTGAACTCATTCTGTAACCAAACAGGCCTTCAACTCGCAATCCTCCTGCCTCAACCTCCTGAGTAGCTGGATCAAATTCCCGAGATACTAGGTCCAGCTTCCATTCCTGCTAACCTGCCTCTGTTATGTAGCATTTGGTCTACGTGAACACAACCAGTAAGCCAAGAGAACATCATATGGTCTGGAAATGCTGTGTCAGATAAAAATATTATATCTGTCATGAATCTCTGCTTTATGTTTAAAACCACTCTTGGCTAATGATTTCAGAAAAGAAATGCTAGCACAATAAAAAATAATAATAATTCAGCCCAACGAAACTGCCACAGAAGAAGTCAGAAAGCATCCCATAGAACTCAGTCTAAACATTTTGAGAAAGGAAGATCAATTACTTAAATGTGTCTACGTTACCCATAAACAAGCCTCGATTCTCAATGGACACAGCGGCCATTGATAGACAGGTGGACAGATGCACATCAGGCTAGAAGGACGCCCAGGAATTCGGCAGTGACAACGCAGTGGCCTCCAGAACGGTTTTTATTTTCTTCCCTACACATGTGACAGTGTGGAGGTTTTTAATTGGCGTTGAGATCGTCATCATTTACTCTTAAAGCAGTTTTAAGCTCACGGAAACACTGAACGGAAGATGGAGACGCGTCGTGGATGCCGTCCATCACTTCGCTCACTCATGCATGGCCCCCTGCGCGGCAGTCATGACCCCATGGAGGGATGGGTTTGTGATAACCCATGAACATGCATGGACACAAAGTCCCTGAGTGCTATTACTCCCAATTGAGATTTCCTAATTATTGTTTGTTCCTGCCAACTTTAGGTTTGGAGAATAATTACGACGGCAAATGCAGAGTTCCCGTAGACTGTTCTAATCTCTACCTCACGTTCCATTAATGATACCAGTATCAGTGTGGTAACATTTATGACTATAATGAGCAAAAACACAGATTTGTGATAATTAGCCAAGGTTCTTAGTTGATATTAAGATTCCCTCTTTGTAGTCTACAGTCTATAATTCTGAAAAATGTATATCGATACTTATACTTACAATTACAACAGAAAACTGGAAGTTATAAAATGAGGTTCACTCTATAAGGATAGGTAGTAAGCATTTCATAAACATAAGCTAGTTCTTAATTGCACTGGAAACGGAATACCACTGAGAGTTCATTTTTATTTATTACTTACACTAATAACACCGATGACTCAATCCAGAAACAGACCGTCTTCTCTTAATTTATGTGTATATCCTGTGGTCTGAGAAGGCAATTGAAGTCGTTATTCTTCAAAGCATAGAACTGGGATATTTTATTCGTTCAATTAGATGTATAAAACCACACCTGGTAAAAGTGGCACTGAGAAAACCCTAGAATAGCCAGAAAAGACTTTATTGGCGAGATAATCTTTCAAGTGGGACATAAAGAGTAATTAAAAGTTGAAATTATAAATACACATATTTATATATCCAAATATAGCTGGAAAATCGACTAGCATTTATGCAACTAATAACAGTTTAATAATGAGAAGTTTCTTTTGTATGAATTCTTATTTTAAAAAAAAAACTAAAGTATTATGGTTGATTTTTAAAGCAGAAAGCTCAATTGATGGAGCCTCACTAATATAGGATGTTCTTCTATATGCTATGGCTATGTGTTGTTTTTATTGGTTGATGAATAAGGCTACTTTGGCCTATGGCAGGGAAGAATATAGCTAGGCGGGAAATCCAAGCAAAGATACAGGAGAAGAAAGGCAGGGTCGAGAGAGACATCAGAGGTCACCAGAGAAGCAAGATGAGAGTTAACAAGCTCCAAGCCTCATAGTATATTATAAACTAATAGAAAAGGATTAATTGAAATGCAAGAGTTAGACAGCCTGAGCCATTGACCAAACAACTCTAATTAATATTAAGCCTCTGGGTGATTATTTTATAGGTGACTGCGGGACCGGGTGGGATGCGGGAAAGCTTCAAGCTATACATCACTGAGGCAGGTGTAGTGGGGCTGTATGTAAAATAGCAAAGGAGAAAAGAAAAGAACCATTTTGACCTATAGTTTTGAAGAGTAAGGCAATGAGAGGGATCAGTCATGAAGACGATGGGGCACCGGAGATTGGTGTTAAATACTGAGAGATGGGTCACAGTATGAAGGTGGCAGATGGAGTTTCAAAGGTAGATGAGCCTTTTGTGTGAGAGCAGAGAGAGAGAGCGCCTGCCAGGAAGGGCTTTGGGGTATCAGGGACTGTCCAGAGATGGAAGAAGTGACACAAAAGGAAATGTCAGAGAGTTAAGGGACAAGGCAAGATAGTTCCCCCCAAGGCCGAGACAGCAACAAGTTTAAGGATCTGGCAGCAGCAATGAATTCCGAAGAGTAGTTAAGAGAAACAGAAAGGTGGCTCGAGGTTATGAACAACACGAGGCTGTTTGTATAGACTATGAGATGGAAGTCAGATCATAGAGGGGTTTCAAACACAGCAGGCTAAGGAAGGGGGGAGTTGGGTAAAGACCCACCATTTGGGGAATAGGAATATAGAGGTAGACCCACCATTTGGGGAATAGGAATATAGAGGTAGAGGTTGCTACTTCAGCGTGTATTTTGCAGCTAGGAAAGTCCTTCTTCATCTTCACTAAAAGCAGACCAGAAGGATTCTTTTCTGCATTTTTGGTGTGCCCTTTTCTGTTTTTTTTTTTTTTTTTTCCCATTCCTGGCATGGGTGCCAGAGGAAACCAACAAACAGAAGCCTGCCATTTTGTGCCTTTTGGGCTCTTTCTTAAGAATCTGTAATTTGAAAGAAAAGGGTAATTTTCAGATGCTTCCAACAAAAACTATTCAAGCTATCTGTAAACTCACCCCTACCAGCTTGATTGCCAGACAGCACATAGCAATGAAAGCTGAAAGAAAACCGGTACGGAAAGTGTGTATTCGGTGCCCGCTTCAGGTTGGGCACAGTGAAATGTGGTAGGTGAAACCCTGCAAGACAGGACATGATTTCCTTTCTGGTGGGTAAAGACGCACAGATGAGGTGGCTGAGTAGGCATTTAAAGTATGCATTCCCAGACTACGGGCCTGGGAGACCGGAGACCATGTGAGTGTCAGAGAGGTGAATTCAGTTAGCCTTGGAGGTGAAAAACAGGGTCTTTATGAGCTGGGATGTAGAACTTAAATCCATGCAAGTGAATAAGTGTCCGGTCCGAGACAGTTTATCTCTTCCTGGATTCCAGTTGCCCCCTCCTCCTGGTTCCCTCCTCCCCAGCCCACATTTAGGAGAGTCTGACTGTGTACCATCTGGGGTCTTGGTGAGGGCCACCCTCTGCGGAAATGGAGTGGAGCCCGGGGCAATGCAATCCCGACCACGTCTGTGGTCTTACAAGAGATAACTTGTAAATGTGACCTGGGTCACGTTCTGTGTTTGACACCAGCACTTGACATAACTTCAGAGCCCGTAACATGCACAACCCATGCTTTAGAGAGTCCCTTGGGAGAGCATTTCCTGTGGAAAATTACAAAGACATGGAGATTGGAATGCGTACTGGCACTGGAAACCAAGCAGGCTGCGTTTTATATATTGTGTGATTCAATCCCCACAACTCTGAAGGGGTGCAATCCCACATCGGCGACACAAAAATAGTCCCAGCAAGATTCAAAGTCGCCTGCTGACGATCCCCAATCAGTTTAGACTAAGGTTTGATGAATACCAGTTCTGATTCTCCTGTCTTGAAGACAGAAAGGATACCACCCCCTTAACTTACCAGAAACATCTCAACGCTGGGACTTCTGCAATGGAGGATTTATAGAATTAATTTATAAAACTACTTACAAGGTCAAACAAAGCACTTGGCAGACCGAGAATGGCTGGCTAGGATCACACTCAACCTTTGATCAGGAAAAGAAAAAATAGACCGTCTGCAGAATGTTCTTTGGAAAGATAACCAAAGCAAATAGAGAGAGAGTTCTTTAGTTGCCCCAAGCAATCACGAAAACACTGCATATCTATGTGATTACCAGGCAAAGTTGAAAAGCATTTTATTGGACAAATAAAAGTCCAGCACAATCTCCATGCCAGTGACCTTTAAACCACCTGACCGGCAAGGATGTGGCGAAGTACAGTGATTCAGGCATCCGCAGACACCAGACTGTGGAAGCCTTTGACCATTTAGCTTATAGTGTGCAAATCCCCTGAGATCCCGGGAAGGAAGAAATGCTGTGTATCCGAACAAACACTGGCAGTTTGTGGACTTTATGCTTTGTATTGCTCAAGAGGAAAATGACTTGCGGTATTGGCTTGAAAACACAGCATATAAAATCACCCGATACAAAGTAACCCGTTCATAGAAACCCTGGTCCAACAAAGAAATCCGTTTACTTTCTAAACGTGTGTCATTTGCTCTAGTCTTAATACATGCCCGTGTTTCCTGGTGACTGCAAAATTACCAGAATTCTAAATAGTTCCTAGTGAAAGTTCCCGTGTTAAAAGTGTTCTATCTATCTAAAACAAGTTTTCTCTTCTGGATTTGCAAGTGAATATATCTCCCTCTAGTGTTCAAAGAAAAGAATGCAGCCACTCGAGGTCGTCTGGTTGTGATTAGCTGCCGGGTAGGTCAAATGTGGTAAAAAGGCAACATCACTGTTTGTTTTCCTAGGAATTGGTCCACATATACTTCAGTGTTCTCCTGAACAAATACCACATGCGCGAACTGCCAACCTCATTTTTTGGGTTCTTTTTTATCTAATCTCTCTGCTGTAACTTTAACTTTGTACTTGCATCTCTTGGTTAAAGCGTTGAAAAATGTGCGGTTTCTAAAGTTTCCTGAAAGAGAAAACAAGACTTCGGGGCCTGTCCTCAAACTGCCTTTGTCCTCCTTCCCCGCCACGATAAAAATCATCTCAGCAGCCATGAACCAGGGACAACAAAACAAACAGTGTGGGATCATTCAATAGAGTTTGATATTTGGGGAACCAAATATAAACACAATGTCTCTCCTCCCCTCCCTCTTCTTTCTCCCATCCCTCCCTGTATCTCTCTTCCTTTTCCCTCCCTCTATCCTCCCTCCCTCTATCCTTCCCTCCCTCTTTCCTGAGGGCATCATCTGTCTCCTTAGCTTTAGTTAGCATCAGTGTCAGTGAAATAGCTGAGCGGGTAAGGACTTTTGCTGTCAAGCCTGGTGACCTGAGTTTAATCCTTGGGACACACACAGTAGAAGGAGAATCTGACCTCCGCAGATTCTCCCCAATAAAGAAGTAGATAAAAGAAAGAAAGAAAGAAATTCAAATGCCACGGAGCCTTCCCTCCATTTTCCCTAAAGAGTTTTAAAGCTTAAACTCCACGTGAGGTCGATTTTCTCTGTGACGTGACCTGTCTGCTTGGTGTTTGGGTATGTGGATATCTAGTTTTCTCACATTGGTTGCTGAAAAGGTGTTGTTTTTCCATCACTGCAGTTTTGTACTCAATTTTGAGGTCAGAAATATGAGACCTTCCAAATGTGTCCTTCTTTTTCGATATTGTTTTGGCCGTTCCATAAGCTGTCACATAAAGTTTAGTTTAGGAATCTGCCGTTTCTCAGTCGCAAACTTTCCAGTCAGGTGTGGTGGCATAAGTCTGTAATTCCAGCGCTCGGGAGGCTGCCACAGAAAAACGTAGAGTTTGTGGCCAGCCCGGGGAAGTGAGACCATTTCAAAACCAAACCAAAATAAACAAAACTAAGCTAAACAAAAACTTTGCAGTGGGAGGCCGTTTCCCTTAAAGTCTAAACTCCTCGCCATTTTTTTTTTTTAAAAATCAGGTCTTTAAAAAACACCACCTCTCTATCTCTTCACCTTTATCACCGGGCTCTAATCTGCTTTACCCCACTCCTCAATCTGGTAGACTCGGTTTTGTTTTTGTTTTTCTTCCTCTAATAGCCACGCAAACGCCTCAGGTGGAGCGGTCCTTACACAGTCTTGTCTTCTCCTCCTTCAGACCTCAGCGTTCACACCCCTACCACATCTTCCAAGAGAAGTCAGGAGAGCTTTGGCTCAGGGCACGGCCTCTGGGCTGGCTTGACGCTCTCCCAAGCCCCTGCGTGGGTATCGTCTTGACACAGAATCATTCATCTAGTCAGTCACGCGTGGATTTACTGAGTCTCCGAAGGCTCACTTTCTAGTGTGCGGGAGAAGCCAACAGGACTGAAAACTGATGCACCCGAATAAGGAACACATTTCCTGCCCCAGTCCTGAGTGCTCCATTTGCCTACGTTAGCAATGAAATCCGCAGAAACAGCAAAATAAAGGCGGGAGGCAGAGGATCACGTCCACCCAGGTCGGTTGGAAGGTGTCTGCCACCACCCTCAGGAGGCCCCAGAAAGCCACCCTTACTGGATCACCGAGAGAAAGTTCTGGACCTGATCACGCAGGTACAGATGACCGGAAGTGGAACCCGCCAGCTTGTTGCTTAGCAACACATGAGGCAGGGACGCTAGAGCTCCCAGCTCAGAGAGCCGAGATTGAGTGAGCTGTCCAGTTGTGGACACCTCTGTCCCCGGATTCAGGGTCCTGCAGCAGCGATCCAGGCCGGCCGTGCGCGGCTCGCAAGTCCTCGCAGCCATGAGCAGCGAGCAGGTGAGAGCGGGGCCGCCAGGGTCGCGGGTCCCGGGGGACCGGGCACGCAGGAGTGCAGACTGCGGCTCTCGGGGACCCACCCTAGACCCCCGCGCCACCCCGGGTGTTGAGAGTTTCCCTCCGGTTCCCTTCCCAGCCTCTGGGTCTCGCTGTCACCGTAACTGCGGAGCACAGCTCTCTGGGACGCCCTAGCTGTGAACAGCTCGACAGCGACCCCAGCTGCTCTCCCGGCTGCTCTCCCGGAGTATTTGTGACCGGAGGCTGGACGGGTTGTCAACGTGGGCCTGGGCTTCTTAGATGTGTGACTTTCTGCCAACCACTTAGTCTTTTTCTTTCCAAGGAGACAGAAACTCGCTCTTTACCGCACCCCCTCCACCCCAAGCTGGCCCAGGGTTCTGTCTTTAGGCCAGGCTGGCCTTGAATTTGCAGCATTTCCTGGTCCCCAGCCTCTGCCAGCTGAGATCACAGGCCACCCAGGGCTCCCACTTAGTCTTGTGGTGTGTAATAAAAGATGTAGGCCACAATAGCCTGTAGAAATAAACAGTTGCAAAAGTAAAAATCTTTCTCTGTTGACCTTAAGAGAAACTGCACTACAGAGCCACGGTCATTGGTTTTGATGCCAGCCCACCGCAGGAAGGCTGTAGGGCGGACATTTTTCTGGGTAGCTAGAGAAAAATTGCAGCTCTCATCACCATGACAAATGAGAAAAGGACTCTGTTAGCAACCCAACTGAGACGAAGTTGATTTTCCAGCTGGAAGTTGTTTTCTTCTTTGTTACTTCATAGTGCGTTCTTTTGCAAGTTGAGTTTGTTGTGGAAATGATGTTTAAAGGTGTCTTAAGGGTTGCGATGGCTCAGCGCTGAAGAGCTTGATGTGCAAGCCAGGAAAACGTAAACCCGACTCCCCATCACCCACTCGAAGACCCAGAGTGACCGCACTTGCCTGTGACCCCAGCACTGTGAGGGACAGAGACAGGAGGATTGCTGGGACTTCCCAGCCACCAGCTTAGGGGGAGACCTGTCTCAAAGTAGTAAGTCAGCGCGCAGTAGGTTGGTTTCTATGTGTAGGCATGGACACCCCCATCCATACATGTACATACCAAACACACCCATTCACACACACTTGGATATGCCGTACACATTCACACACAGGTCCACACTCACACACTCATACACACACACTCACAAGACTTGCTCATATTCCCAGATATGTACACACACACACACACACACACGAACACACTCATAATGCACACAGAGACACACACACATGCTCACACAACTCACATACACCATCACACAGACACATACACTAACAATTATATACACACACAGAGACACACACTCAAATACACACACACACACTCACAACACATACAGAGACACACACTCATACACATGCTCAGGCACACATACACCATCACACAGACACACACACTAACAAATAGACACACACAGAAAGAGTTTTTTAAAGCCTATTGTGCCAGTCAGGTTGTGTGTGTGTGTGTGTGTGTGTGTGTGTGTGTGTACGTGACAACACAGAGCAAGGCAACTCAAGGGAGGAGGATGTTTACTTTGCCTCATGGTTTTAAAGGTCACCTGGCTCTGGGCATTTCTGGGTACCATACCAAAGTACTACATCAAGGCAGGGAGGGCACAGGAGCATAACCTCAGGGCAGCCAGAAGGCAGAGAGCACGGAGGAAGAGACGAGAGAAACATCAGCACATTGAAGGCATACTCCAATAGCCCACGTCCTTCAGCCAGGCCCTACCTCTCAACAGCCCATTCTGCCAAAAGCTTACATTAATTTTTAGATGAAAATAGCATCCCCGTGGCATCACAGCTTCCCAAGAGCATCACCTACTGGCGCCGCCCCTCAATGCGGTGAGCCTTTTGGAAAGACATGGTATATCTAGATCTTAACATCTATAGTTCTAGATTATATAGGTTATAGATTAATAGCAGACAATGTCAAGTCGCTAACTTACTCACCAAATAAATAATAGTTACCTAAATGCTCAAGAAAACTTATTTCAGTAGTTTTGAAATTCGTATAATAAATTGAGAATGAAGAAACTGGTGCTATGATCCATATATCAAAGAATAATTAGTCATCAATAGTACAATAACAAACGAGCAAAAATCCTCCCAAATTTCAGGTACACGTAACCAAAAAAGGACACGCCACAACACCTGAGCAATCACTAGGCCTCATGGTGCGGTGGTATTGTGCTCAAACTTCTTAACAATCAAACAAACAAAAATCACAAATCATCGCCATCGATAATTGAGTAGCTCTTTTGCTTGACGTCCAAGTAAGTCTTTGGCCCATTCATGGAACCATGGTCTAGACTGTCGAATCTAATATACTTCTTTTATTTAATATACAGTGGGTTTTCTGGAGAGCTAGTTTCCGTAATTCCTTCCACCTATTCAGCTGGAGCTAAGAAGCAGCCAAGTGATCGCTGGAAGTTGTGTGCTTCCTCTTCCTAAAAGTGACACTGGAAACCCCAACTCCCTTGTCTCCCCACAACCTCCAGAAGGGCCACGTTCCTTTGAAGAAGCCTTGGAATCACCCAGAAGGGCATTATTAACCCATCCAGGATTTCTGCCTCCGTCTCAATCAGCAGACGGCTCCCTCCTACCGTTTTTGGTTGACTTTGGAATGTTAAAAGTCGTTTTGACGCCTCCCTCTGTCTTAGCTTAGAGTACAGTTTTCCTTTTGAAAAGATGAAAGTTTTATACCTTAATCTAAAACAAATAGAATGGATTAAATTTTCGGCATTTCCATTTCAACGTGACATTTACTTATGAATTCATCCCACTTGAAGATGTGAGCCGGCGGCAGGGACGCATTTACTGTGGAGGTTTTTTTTTTAACACATCCATCTCATTGGAAGGCTGAGAGGGACATGGCATTTTCTTTTCAGAGATAGTCGTCTGTCTTTTTCTGTTATGTTAGGTGCTTAAAGAGAAATAGAAGTCTTTTGCAGTTGCTCATTTCATTTTAAAAAGTAGTTAAAAAACAAACAAACAAACAAACCCTCCAGCCCCTTAGAGAGTCTGCTGAAGGCGTTTATAGCGTTTTAAAGTGTCCATACTCAAAGGATGGCCTTCACATAAGGGTTGCTTGTGGGGAGAGGGGAGGAACCTGCTGTGTGGCACCTTTTACGGTCACAGAATCAAGTGCTTCTCTTTTGGCTGCCTTGCTCATCCTGTTCTCCACCTTCTTTTAAAGAACTATTCTTATTTTTGTGTGTGTGTGTGTGTGTGTGTGTGTGTGTGTGTGTGAGAGAGAGAGAGTTTTGCTGTGTGTGCACTGTGTTGCCGTGCCTTCAGAAGCTAGTCTAGGTGGAATTAGAATTATTGGCAGCTGTGCACTGCCATGTGGGTTCTGGGAAAACTCACAGCAGCAAGCTCTTTTTTTTTTTTTTTTTTTTTTTTTTTGGTTTTTCGAGACAGGGTTTCTCTGTGGCTTTGGAGCTTGTCCTGGAACTAGCTCTGTAGACCAGGCTGGTTTCGAACTCACAGACTCACAGAGATCCGCCTGTCTCTGCCTCCCAAGTGCTGGGATTAAAGGCGTGCGCCACCATCGCCCGGCAGCAGCAAGCTCTCTTAACCTCAAAGCCGTCTCTCCAGTCCCTCATCATATCATCTTAATGTCATTAAAAAGAAGCCTTGGGAAAGTTTGCTGCGAGACCAATAGCACAGTGACATCTTTGTCGATCATGGCTCTAACACACGACACTCGTTTTTGAACTAGCTTGTTAAATTTTGTTCTTGAAACAAAGCCTTACTATGTATGTGGTCGAGATTGACTTTGAACTCAGATAATTCTGTCTCAGCTTCCCAAGTACTGGGATACAGGTACATGACATCATGTTCAACAAACCTACCAAATTTTAAGTTTTTATCAACTTAGCAAAAAAAAAATTATTGTCATTTTAACAGAAACCTTTGATTGCCATGGCTAAAGCCTGGGGTTCATGACAGGTAGGTTTTACAATTCTCTTCTAAGTGATGGGTAGATGAAAACAGACAATGAAAAATCTGAGCACAAAGCGAGACTCAAGGAAGAGCTAGACTGTTAGCAGTCTCACTGTGGAATATAAATCATATTTTAGGATATTTTGGACGGTATGTGCTTGACTTTATAGAGAATGTAAAACTTGGCTGAGTGAATTAAATTTAGTGATAATGAGTAAAACAAACAAACAAACAAAAAAAAAAACCTCCCCCATTACAGGATAAACTACCCAGCAAGGAAAAGTCCAAGGCACCGGTGAGATTCCTGCCACAGCTGCCTATGGTAAGTCCTTAACGCATCTTCATGCTTTGCTCGGTTGTGATAATCTTGCTTACTATTGTCTGATTTCACATTCTGTGTCCAGTCTAATTCGATTCCGATGGGAAAGTGCTGTGTGGTACATATCCTAGGATAACCAGTTTATTATACAGTCACCACGTTTGGGTCTCTAGCATGGATTGATTATTTCAGCAAGCTGAGCTAAGAATTCCCGAATGACTTCAAGGGGAGCGTGTGTGTGTGTGTGTGTGTGTGTGTGAGTGTTAGTGTCAGGCACAGCTTTGTGTCTGGCTCTGTGGTCTTCGGGGTATCATTCACTTCCCTGAACCTCCTTTGAAAGTTTCAAACTGAGCTGGGCGGTGGTGGCGCCCGCCTTTAAATCCCAGCACTTGGGAACTAGAGGCAGGTGGATCTCTGTGAGTTCAAGGCCAGCCTGGTCTTCTACAAGAGCTAGTTCCAGGAGCTAGAAAGATGGCTCAGCGATTAAAAGCACTGGCTGTTCTTCTAAAGGACCCAGGTTCAATTCCCAGCACCCACATGGCAGCTCACAACTGTCTGTAACTCCAGTTCCAGGGGATCTGATACCATCTCACTGACATATGTGCAGGCAAAACAGCAAAGCACATAAATATATCTTTAAAAAAAAGATCTAGTTCCAGGGTAAGCACCAAAGCTACGTAGAGGAAATCCTGTCTCGAAAAACCAAAACAAAAAAGAAAGTTTAAAACTGAGAGAAGTTTCCACATAAATTATCACTGTCCACATGATGTGGGATTTCCCTCTGTATGCCATGATTACCAGTAATGAATAAAGAAACATTTATAAATGTTTATAGACATTTATAAATAAAGCAGACCTATATCAGGGCAGAACTTAGGTAGGCAGGGAAAAGCTAGGCTGAATGCTGGGAGAAAGAAGGGCGGAGTCAGAGAGAAGCCATGGAGCCACCACTGCTGGAGATAGATGCGCTGAAACTTTGCTGGTAGGTCACGACCTCGTGGTGATGCACAGATTAATAGAGATGGGTTAAATTAAGATATAAGAGTTAGCTAATAAGAAGCTAGAGCTAATGGGCCAATCAGTCATTTAAAAATTACAGTTTCTGAGTGATTATTTCAGGTCTAAACTAGCCAGGCGGCGGAGATGAACAAGCAGGCCCTCCTACAGTCTGTGGAAAAGGAAGATAACAGGCATTGTTAGTTGGTAAAGCATTGGACAAGTTAAATTCCACTGCAGTAAAACTTACCATGTGTTAATTACTTTGGACTTAAATGACATTGAGTGACATTCTTATGACTCCTAGGAGTTGGGTTTAAGTAGAATGTCAGAACAGATATTGTCTTGAAACATATTTTAAAGGCCCGGGACAAAATATATGATGGGATGTTTGCATTGCTTCATACAGGGAAGATTTCTAACACTTTGGAACAAAAGTTTCTTCCATTAAAAAAGCAAAATTAAATGAAGCAGAACAAAAATGAAACATTAAGGCAATAACCTCAAACATTTCAAAGCACCCATGGTTTAATTTTTGGCCTATTTGCATCGTTAACAACAAGATTGTCAGAAGCTTTATTAAGTAAAATCAGAAGTTTCTTACTCCTATAAATGCCTACTTTATGTTTCCCAGTTCACAAATCAAAGAACTGAAGTGAAACCAACAGTTTCTCTTTACAGTTTAACAAAATAGAAAATCAAAAATGTTGCTGTTGGGGTGTCTAAGTCTGTTAGACTCACGTTCACTTGCTGAACAAATAGTTGGGGCTCAGATGATAATTCTTTTAAGTCAACAAACAATAGAGTTATTCCAAATGTTTTTTTTTTTTTCTGGCCGATTTAAAACTTTCTGATGTGTTCATATTTGAGCCTTCCCTAGAGTTTTTCTCTTGTATTCTCGAGGTATTTGTTCTTTATAAGAAACCATACTTTTGAGATGCTTCCTACTTAAACATCAAGTTCATGCGTGGGTGAAAGCGCTCCAGCAGCCTTAAGAGGAAGAGCCTGTCCCTTCACAGACGTTCAGGGCTTTAATTGCTGCAATTGAAATCAGGGTTGACCCAGCGTGGGTGGATCCAGCCTCTGAGCTGGTTACCTGTTTCTCACCTTAGAGTGGAGAACGGAAGGTCAGAGGAAGGGTAGGAGGGTATGCATTCTGTCAACTTGATGTCTCCTGAAAGGAGTATCCGACAGAAAGGACTTGTGTACAGCTCATTTATTTGGGGCATGATCCCAAGACTCGGCAAGAGAATGAAGCGACTCCGAATACAAAGGAGTTAGTGATTTGAGCCTCTAGTCGGTTGTACCGGTAGGAAGCTGGAGCAGTCCTGTCATGATCTGAAATGACAGAGTATGTCCTGGAACTGTGCACTCAGGAGGCAAAGGCAGGCAGATCTCTCTGAGTTTGAGGCCAGCCCGGTCTACAGAGCTAGTTCCAGGACAGCCAGGGCTACACAGAGAAACATGGAGATGGAGGGCAGGGATGGAGGAATAAAAGGGAGGAAGGAAGGGAGGAAGGAAGGAGGAAGGAAGGAGGAAGGAAAGAGGGAAGGAAGGGCATTTATCTAATTCCCTTTATCTTGAATTGATATATGTGTTAAGACAGACAGGGTCTCTCTGTAGAGCGGTGGCTGGTCTGAACTTGTGCAGACCAGGCTGGCCTTGAATTCACAGAGGTCTGCCTGCCACTGCCTCTGGAGTGCTGGAATTGTAAGTCCCACCATGCTCGGCCCCAACAGTGAGGCTTCTGAGTTTACTTTTGAACATTTTGGCTTAAATGTACTTTGCTTTATATTGGACAATATAAAATTTGTGTCAATGTTTTTTCTTTTTTTATCTCATGTGTTTTATGCAGGACAAACCACCCAGCAAAGAAAAGGCCAAACTGCCAACGAGAGTGCTCCCCCAGTTAGCTGTGGTAACTGTATAATTTATCTAATTAATTTATCTGTATCAATAATACTGCCATTTTCAAAGGTTTATAGCATCCAAACTTAAAGCAAAACATCAAATTCCTGATTTTGTGCCCTAACTTGATTATTTTTTGATAGATTCTTTGTTTTATGTGTGCGTGTGTGTAAGTACAAATATCTAGTAATATCATGGTGCCCATCATTTCTTAGTGTGTATAGAATATTTAAGGATAAATAAAAGCAATACCAAGATGGATTAGCAGAGAAATGTCACTGCCAGGAAATAAGGACTCAGAGTGAAACTCCGTGCCCTCCGGGGAGTCATTTCTCACTCTGGACCTGAGTTTCTGGGACTGAAATGGGAGATTTTGATCAGTGGTAAAAGTCATGCTACCAATGGCCCCATTGATCCTGGCTTCCTTTGTCATCATTTTGGTTTTGAACGCTCATTTCAAACAGCAGGCATTTTAGTTCGCAAAGCACCGAACTACTTAATGCTTACTCTCTTTCATAGTCAATGCCATCGAGTTACCTTCTGTAGCTCCTGGGATTGAAATTTAGATAGAGTCTCAGGAAAAAAAAATCAGCTTTTTGTTCTAAATGACATCATATGGAATATTTTCTAGCCACAGTGTAATAAAACGGAAAGAATCGTAACGAAATCTCAGCAAATTACACAAATTGCGAGAATTAAGCAAACTGCTTTTGAGCCACAAACGAGTGGAGGGAAAAATCAAGATGGAAATTTAAAAATTAAATGAAATCGGGAAGATAATCTTCCAAAATGTGTGGAAGGCTGCACTAAGAAAGGTTACACAGCAGCCAACATGTGCAAACTTGGCAGCTGTTAAACACATCACTGTGTCTTCACAAGAACCCCAAACCCCAAGGAGGTTAAGAGAGAGCAGGGCATAGCTAAATGGGACGGATACCGCAAAATCAACCCCCAAAGACCTGGAAAACAAACATTTGGTCCTTTGAAAAGATAATAAAAGTTTTAAAAAGTCTTAGCAGAGCTAGAAAAAGAAAAGATTCCAATGAAAAGGAGGGACCACAACTTAGCCTCACAGACATACAGACGATGAAAATATCAGCTCCACCAACAGAGGTCATTACGAATAGCTGTGTGATGGTGGGCTTGACAGCTTAGAAGACATGAGTTCCTAGACACCCGTACCCCTTCCTAAGGAGGCAGGGATGGGGCACAACGCTACAGCTAGACAGACTGAGGCAGCCAGACCTGCTAGTGTACAGTAGGGTGACTATAAATAACTAGAACACAGTGTGCCTTTCGGGAAGCTAACAGACAGAACTTGGAAATTTTCACTGTGATAAGTGTTCACATCGATTTGTTGACACTCGCTTGGATATCACACAATGTATACGGCACTAAACACTGCACGGCATCCCATTGGTGTGTTTTGATATGAAGAATTTCACACTGTTATTCATCAGCCAGGAACATGTTGAGAGGAATTTTATAGACAGTGGCCAATACGGGCCATGAGCAGGCTGTGTGGAATTGGCACTTCGGGTTTGGGTAACGGGCACTCATAACCACGGGAGCAGCGGGGCTTTTCTTAATGGTCCCTGGTCACACCCAGGCAAAGGAAGACCTGCTGCTGCTGATGGCTGTGCATCTCCCCAGCGGTCCTGATGCCCTCGGGACAGCGCTAGAGCAGCTCACAGAAACACGGGTTAAATGAAACATCTTCTACATAACTTACTAATGCTATTTAAATGTTCCGTTGTAGACCGGAATTAAACCCCAGTGGCAGCAGACTGCCCCATCATTCCACTTAAATATCAACCAGGAAAACCAGTTTCCAGAACCCTATACTGTTAAAAATGAACAGTCTTACGGTAAGAACTTTACTCTTTGATTAAAAGTGTGTATAGTTAATAGAGCCATAGAATTATAAAGTCGAAGAGGCACACGCCATATAGACAGCTTTCTTCTAGGCATTTTCCATCAGAAAACAGTTGTTTCCAGCTCCGAGTTATTTAATGCCATTGTAAATGCTTTTTACGAAACATTTGTATTCATTGTAATTTATTCTCTCGCCATTTCATTATATATATATATATATATATATATATAATCTTACTTCCATCATATTCTCTTCCATTATCTTTTTGTATTTCCCCCCTCTCTCACACAGGACCCCAACCTCTTCTCCCCAGCAAGTCCCTCCCGTGTTCCTGTAGGGTTGTCTTGAACAGTGTGCCTTTGTTTCCATCATGGTTTAAATCTTAATCCTTTTAAGAGATGCCTACAGATGCAACTAAAAACACTTTTACATCAGTCAAAGTAGCACAGAAGTCAACAATGCTCTTACGATAAATAGAGGTTCCTGTTATGATGCTTTAAGTAGGTGTTCGATAACTTTTGATAGCAAGACAACATGCATTAGCATTCTTTGAGAAGAGACCATAAAGAACGTAACATTTTTCTTGCTGCTGCTGCAGCACCTTGCTCTAAGGACTGACTCGTTTTGGCTTACCTTTCTCACTGGCAACTTGTTTTTAAACTTTAAGCTGAATACATGGAGCAATATGGGAAAAAAGGCAAATTGCTGGACCAGGTTGATGACAGCCGACCCGGACCATCGACTTCCAAATCAAAGGCCAAATCTCCACACAAGGAGCGAGAGAACTTTAGAAGCACGCTCGTCAACGTCATTATGTGAGTTCCACGTGGCGGCCAGCATGCTACCCTTGCAAACGCCCAAAAATAGAAACACTCTGCGCCCTGTTAAGTATGCCCCCCGCTTTTAAATGCCATTGCTTGACAAGGTGCTCGTGATAATATTCGATGACTGCTGAGTGAGCAGAGACTCTGCCTGTCATCATGGCGGCAGTAGAGGATGTGGACCGCCGCCACCCCATGTTGTCTGTTCAGGGGATACGGTGACTTCTGTGGTGTTGAGGGTCTCCTCATGTGGGGCAGGAATGAGGGTAGCTTTCTGCGGAGAGTCACGTTGGTCCAGGTGACGCTGCGGTTTTCACACAGCTTAGGCAAGTTGTTTAGTGCGCTCTCTTGCTTCATTCTGACCCTCAGGGTGCTAATGACCACTTGGGGAACACATGGGATTTCATGACGCATAGAAGGCTGCTCGCTGCCTCCACGGCCACTTCACTCTCTGGCCTTCTTGAGGGGAACAGGGGATGCTGAGTGCTTCTGTAGAGCAAGTGAGACATGTATGTTCTCACGGGTGCTCTAAGGACAAGGTTTCAACATACAAGTTTATTTTTTCACATCCAGCTGGGATGGAGACAGATTCACAATCCTTTTTCTGCCCGACCAGAGCTGGGGGAGACCCAGTCCTTTGCCTTCGTATCCAGCTGCCAAGTGGCTTTTAGTTTGCGTTCGACAGACGCCAGGAGACAATTACCAGCTAATCCCATGCAGGCTGCTTTTGTTTTCATTGCACGGGCACACCCGGAAGAACACACAGTGCAAGATCGACACCCTGTGGGCATAAGGCTGAGTATTTCGAATGTAGTTAGGAATTATTCTGTCCTAGTATAGTGGAATAGTAGCATCGCCTCTGAGATCCCAGACCTCACTAGCGCTGGGCAGCTGAATAGGTTTCCAGTGCCAGGCGCGGCGTCCCTATTGTTGAGACATCTTTGAGTCCGTTGGGCATCTCTTGGTTACCACCACCATGTGAGTGCCGCTCTGTCACCTTCAAGACCACGGTGACCAGCTGGTTATTGCTGTGGTTCACGGGCATCACCGCTAGGTGGGACCACAGGCTGCCTTCCTCCCTCGGAAGCTGGTCCTCAGAGAGGATGCTTTCGGATCAGATTCAGCTGGAATCTTCCGAGTCCTGGGTCTGAAGTATGTGGGTTATTAGTCAACAGGGACACAGGGTCGCTCTCTGAGAGGCCACTGAGGACCTCGGCAATAGCCTACATCGCTTGAGGATTCCCCTGGACTCCCGTGACCAGCAGCTTAGAGGAAGGCTCCCCATGCCTGGTGCTGGGGTTTTGTTAGCTACTCTATGGCTCTTGAGGGGGGCATTTTCAGCCCAAGTGGCATGACTTTATTTAAGACCTATATGCAATTTTAGGTAAATAAAAGGCAATATGACTCCTTAGGGCTTTCTTCAAATATCCTTAGTGTTATTTGTCCTCTCCACGCACCCCCCCTCCCCATCCTTTTGTATTGACCTCCTTTTCCCCTCCCCAGTTCCCCATCTCCAGCTTTATGACCCTTGTCTTCTGGTGGTGCCGTCTAGGGGTGGGCGCTTCCCCTCCCTGGGGTTCTCTTTTGCTTCCCTGGTTTCTGCAGTTACCCCAGGTTGCACTCTGGGAGCTGAAGACGAGAGAGGGAGGTGGCATCTGTCGTTCTGGGTCTGGGTTACCTCCCTCCGTGTAGTGGAGGTTACCAAAGGCCGGACGAGTTCAGGTAGGGGTGAGATCAGGAAGGGGCACAGCGCACCCATCACACAGGAGAAGCAGGAGGGGTTTTACTCAGAGAATCTTTTCAGAACAAGGGAAAATAGGGCAAACAAGAACCAGACAGCTAAAGATCAACGAGGCAAGTAGATTTTTTTATTCTGAAAAAAAAAAAAGAGTATTTACTAGATTTAATTATACATTATGTTAATAAGCCATAGTATCACCTTTTGCTTAATAAATTTAGCATTATAACTTCCCCACTTGCAATGGTAAAACTCATAACTAAATTAAAAATGAAGACACAAGGTTGTAATTTCTGAACTGAATTGTAAATGAAAATGAACGCTGAGGTGGTCTCCTTCCTTGCCTAGTCTGTGAGAGGCTTTATTATGAATAGGTGCGACATTTTCCCCAAACGCTTCTTCCACGTCTACCGAAATGACCTTGCGGCCTTCCTCCTTTCTTCTATCAATATATGATAATTTTTGCTAATGGATTTCCTAGACTCCACTCAGTAACCGAGCACCATCTCTGTAATATTACTGGACTTTATTTGCTAAAACTTTCGAAGGACAATTTAAAGACCATGTTTATGTTTAGAAGACTCCGAAGCATGCCTCTAACTTAGTTGGGTGTCCAGTCCCTTGCTCTCGCCAGCTCGACGACGAAGCTGTACATTTTGGACCTTGCCGCCCACCGTCTAGATCATAATTGGATCCGGTGGCTTCCCGCACTTGTGCAGCGTTCCCTCTGCTTCCCAGTTAACTTGAAAGCGCGTCCGTGGTTCGTGTGCACCCGTGCACCAGCCTGGCTCTACCCTTGATGATGCAGTAGGCGCCCTCCAGTTTGCAACGTGGGACAGACAGGTAGAAGGACAGGGCTCCCTCGTGTGCAGCCCACACCTGCCAGGCCCTCTTGACCTCTACCAAGGTCGTAGTGGTATTGACCCCTGCTCTCTTCTGGACAGCCTCAGTTTCTCTCGCTCTTTTCTGGCTTGAGCAGCGGGAAGCTGTTGGACCGTCCAAGGCCCAGGGAACTGGTTCATCACAGGGGAGACTTCTGCTGCAGCAGCCAGATGCAGCTGGGTCACTGGACAAAGCCCTGGGGACCTGGGGACCTCTTTCCCCAGGGTATCCTGCACCCTTGCTCCCACAGAGGACATACTACCCTCTGGGCGTCACAGGACCGGCTCCCGACCTCCCTCCTCTCCTCCCAGCATCTTGCTCTGCTGGAGAAGAGAGGTTTGCAGTTTTGTGATGGGTCTTCAAACAAGGCGAACAATTTGGGCCTGCCACGTCATGTCTCCAATTCTGTCAGGACATCTTGGCGATACCCTCCTAAAGTGAGTAGTGACTGTGAGCTTCTTCCGGGCTCTGTTTTCTCTGAAGAAGTTTCTGGAGCTGGTTGGATTTCTTCCCTGCGGAATCCGTTAGCGAGGCCACCCGGACCTGGAATTCCTTGCTGGGAAATTATTAATTACTAATTCAATTAATTTGCTGGCTATCGATCAAGTCACGTTTTCTATTCCGAGGCTGGATTTGGAACATTTTTGCCTTTGGGGTATGGGTCGTTCCCTTTCAGCAGCCTAATTGTCCGTGTAATTAGCTAACGAGATCACCTCATTTTCCGCCGCCTCTGGTTCCCGCCGACTCCAGGGTGAGGGCCTTTCTGGAAGTTCCAGGCCGATTGCTTGCTGCCTCCCGTGACAGAGGCTACCTGTGCTGTCTGCCCTCTGTGGCCTGTCTCTGCAATGAAGAGTTTTTTTTTTATTATCTCCTCATAATCAGGAGTTAAAGTAATTTCACGTCTGTTTTCGCACTTGAAGAAGGGGTTTCCAGGCTGCTATTGTGAACCGAAAGCCTCTTAATTTTATAAACAGAAAATCATTAATGTAGTTATTTTTCACTTTTTTTTTTTTTTTTTTTTTTCGAGACAGGGTTTCTCTGTGGTTTTGGAGCCTGTCCTGGAAACTAGCTCTTGTAGACCAGGCTGGTCTCGAACTCAAAGAGATCCGCCTGCCTCTGCCTCCCAAGTGCTGGGATTAAAGGCGTGCGCCACCACCGCCCGGCTTATCCTATATTTCTTTAACTGGGCAAAGCATTTCCTGTTCGGATATTTTTAGTTCTGACTGGAATACCATTCTCCTGGAAAGGGCACGGCTGCTCAGAGACACAGCGACCCCCCTCTCTCTTCCCATACATCATTAGCTGTGTGACCAAAAATGTCTTCTTTCTGACATTTAGTTTCTTCATCTGTGAAGTGGGGGTGGTTACGACTTTGAGCAGCATGTGTGAGGCTTGGCAATAACACTTAAACACTACTGAGGGCTTGATTGGTGACGAGCGGCTCTTGTGATCTCTGCTGAGCAGAGAGACTTTGCCTGTAGCCCTAGCACAGGAGAATCATGGGACGGTGGAGCCGCAAGGTTGTGGGCACTCACTCACTGTCGCGGTTTCTCCAACCCCGGAATTCTTCTTCCCCACCCCTGGCCTTCTGGATTGCATCCTTCCAGGCTTCATTCTCAAAGGACGAACAGGCGATGCCAGGATGCGGGAAGGCTGGCAAGACGAGATGGATGAATTAAAAAGAACCACACACACCACTTCCTGATGTCCTGTACCTTACGGCGGCAGAATACGAATCCAGTCTCGATGACCTGGAAACGCAGTGTTTTTGCGTTAGTTTCTTTGTGGGCAAGCCACAGCACCGCAGATTCCGCTGGTGGCTAGAGTAATCAATTCCCGTCTCTTTGGCTAGTTAATGCTTTGAGACTCTCCCACTGCTCTCACACTCCCATTCTGTCATTTGTCAAAGATTTATTGATCACCTATCATGTATTAAAGTGAATGGACTCTCACATAGTTCAAAAACATACGTATGAAGTTCACAGAATATTGGATCCTTGGAATTAGAAAAGACACATTACAAGATGTATCCTGTGTAACTTGGGTATGGTTTCTGAGAAACGTATTCCGTACATTTTCTGCATCTGTGCTCTTCAGTCAGTGAGGGGACAGGTGTTTCTGACTCAGTACCATCGATCTGTAGCAGCAGAGCCCCACCGGACTCGGGAGCGCAATGCAGAAGTTGGAGCTCGCCCAGCACAGCCTGCTGTGTGTGCTGAAGCTGTAACCATGCCCGCTGTTCCGTGGAGCTTCAGAAGAAACAGCGTGGCTCATCTCTGACAGCATTTGAACTGAATTGTGATCTCCACAGGGGTTTTGTGGACACACTCAATAAAAAAACGCAAGTCTTGATGTCGCTTGGTGTCAAGGCGCGTGTCCGTAGAGATGCGAGGAAGGGTCTTCCGGGGATGGGTCTGCGTTCTGTGCCGTCACTTCATTCCAGACGGATGAAGGAGCAACTGTACATCTTGTAGGGATAGTGCATGAATATGCCTTGCAAGTCCAAAGAAGAGAGAACTCGCTTGTGCTGTAGCGGATGCAGATGCACAGAGGCCACTTGTGGGGACGTTCCGTCAAGGAGGTCACGGAGAGCACTTCTAAGTGTCTCCCCATGCACAGAGAGAAAGGGGCATTCTAAGAGGAATGTGGTGCCAGCAAACATCTTCAACCATGTATCTTCTGGGTGATTTAATAGAGAACAGCCCTGTGTTTTTATATCGATGTTTTGCGTTCGAATCACCTTTGTATGTTTTTGACTCTTCCGCGTTTATCACTGTTTTAGGCAACAACAAGATGGCCGCTTAGACTCCATTATCCCAGAAGAGAGCCTGATTTCAAAATCGACCACTTCTTCAATAGAGAAAGACATCTTGGTAACATCTTACTTCTTTTGTCAGTAGAACCACAAATAGAGGGAGGACCCCAAAAACGTTGTATATCCTTGAGATTATTCTGTCTTTTTTTTTTTTTTTCCTCTTGATTTTTCGAGACAGGGTTTCTCTGTGTGACAGCCCTGGTTGTCCTGGAACTAGCTTTTGTAGAATATGCATTCACAGAGATCTCCCTGTCTCTGCCTCCCGAGTGCTGGGATTAAAGGCGTGTCTTATACATCACTGTGTATGCAGACATGGACAGATCAATTATTCTTTTAGATCAGTGAAAGAATGCGTTCTCTTCCTCGCCACCTAGGCCACAGTGAAGGAATCTCAGTTCCGCCTGATTCCACCGTAAAGTTCTTCTCTGTCATATATACCTGCACACACCCTTGTTCTTTTAGGGTTAATTTTCTGAACTGTGATACCGTGCCTTTTAAAAAGTACATTAACTTATTGTAGAAGTAGCCATTCAGGTGTTTCAAATACATAAGAAGCTTTGTAAATGTTTACAATTTCAACATTGTTACTGGGTGGTGGCGGAGCATGCCTTTAATCCCAGCACTCAGGAGGCAGAGGCAGGTGAATCTCAGTGAGTTCGAGGACAGCTTGGTCTACAGAGTGAATTCCAGGATAGCCAGGACTGTTACATGGTGAAACCCTGTCTCAAAAAGAAAAAAAAAATAAGAGATCTCCAAGAATGCTTACATGAATTACGCAGAACACTTTATGATTTAAAAACTCCTTCATCTCTGCAGACTTGCATTTCCCCTGTGGTTTTATGTGTGGACAAACACAGTCCCTTACTGCAGTACTAACTCCCCTCCTCCCTCCTCACCCGTCCAGAGATATTACTACTACATTCATCACGGAATTGATACGGATCACGTGGCCCCGATGGAAGATTCTTGGCTGGAGCACGTGCTGGATTTGGTCCCCCAGCATCTGAAAGTCCTCACCAACAGCATAACGGTCCTGTCCGATGAGATGAGAGAGGACTATCTCCTCAGCGTGAAGAAGTCCATAGGTGAGTTGCCGCCACTCCCTGCGTTCTAATTTGAGTGTGTGTTGTGACAGGTGAGTCTTGAATCAAAAGCTACTGACTGTGCCTGACACTTGTCACTCTGTGCTTATGCAGTTTCTTACCTCATTGGTGTGTTCCTTAAGACCCCAGTCAGGGATAGAGAGATGATTCAGCAGGCAACAGCACTGGCTGTTCTTCCAGAGACCTGGGTCCAGTTCTCGGCACCCACTGTCTGTAACACAAGTGCCTGTAACTCCAGTCCCAGGGGTATGACAGCCTCACACATGCCGGCAAAACACCAGTGCACATCAAATAAACATCAATTAGTAAAAAAGACCTCAGTGAGCTTTCATTGATTGGGCATAAATTATGTTTTAAATGAAATTTTCTACTTATAAAGATATGGTCCCTTAAAGGGCAACACTAAAGAAAGTAATAATAATTATTTCAGCCTTTTGTAATGTTTATTGTCTCAGTCAGTAGAGGGCATTAGACACTTGGGAAGCGGTCTTTCCCTTCAGGACCGTTCCTTCTTTAAGTTTCTTGGTGTAGTCAGGAGAGACAAAGCATGCACACGTGTGGACGCATGCACGTTGTGTGCCTGTGCACGCGTGCTTGTGTGTGGGTTAATCATTACCACAGATTTGAATCCTTACCAGCTTCCATTAATATTGCTGATGAGAAATGTAGATACGGTTGATTACGTTTTTGCTCCAGACCAGAAGGTGGCCAGCTATGGCTCAGAAGTCCTACCTGACCACGGCCTATTTTGTAAATGAGGTTTCAGTAGTACCCAGCAATTCTAAGGTTGTATGTGGGCTGCTTTTGAGTTACAACCACAGAGTTGAGCAGCTGAACAGAAGAAATCTTGCGGCTCACAAAGTTACCCTGTGACCTTTTGTGTAGGAAGCGTGTTGAGCCATGGTATGGACTTAAAAAGTTTGTCTCTAAGTCTCAATAGGTAATAAGAATACTTTTTTAAAACAGCGGTTTCTGGCCCAGTCTAAACTAAAGTCCCTGAGGGCAGAACCTCGGGACAGGTCCTTTCAGACCGACTGTTTCCCAATTGTTCTTATTAGTAGAGCTTGCACAATGAACATCCCCTAAAGGCTGGTGAAATCACAATGCAAGGAGCTATTTAACCCTTCAGAGAACAGGCATTCCCTGCGTCCTGGTAATAAAAGATGACAATGACAGAGATGGCCGAATCTCTAAACTATAAGGGGGCTGTCTAGCAAGCACACCAAGGCGGTGGTCAGCAAGGAAGAAGAGGCCACCAGGCCACCGTGACTTAGGAAGGACTCCAGAGGCTTCTGAACCCAGTCTTTGTAGTGGTGGGATGGGGGCAGGGAATGAGACAGGGTCTCCCTAAGTAACCAAGGCTGGCCTGAATTCACCATCTAGCCTAGGGTGGTTCTGAACTTGTGATCCTCCTGCCTCTGCCTGTCTAGTTCTTGGATCACGAGAGTATAACAGCATCCCCAGCTCCTTGAAGCATGTCTCCTAGGTGACACGCTTGGTCCAGGCAACGGCACGTGGCACCAGCGGGCCTGTCTGGTGACCTGTGAACCCCTGTGAACCCCTGTGACGGCCAAAGTCTAGGGAGCATTTGGAGAAAGCGTCACTATCTGTGAGGGGTCCCTTGTGCCTCTTTAAAGCCTTTGAAGGTTGGAGGACAGTCTGAGGAACTTTAGGCAGAGGGTAGCAGTGTAATTTTGCACTGTAGAAAGTGAATCTTGAAAGACCGGCAGGAAAACGGAGCCAACTGCGGCCGAAGACCCAGAAGACAGGCAGGCGCAAAGGGAGCCTGCCTTACTGATTCTATGACTGTGTGGTGCGCTTATTCAATTTCAAACGCGACCCACAATTTAACGAGAGTGCTTTTGATGGAATAACTCTGAAGGAAAATGTAATATTAAAGTCAATTATCGTTTTCCAATGCAACAATCGAAACACATTGTTAAGAAAGAGAACACAGTTCTCCAAGACAGACTTGGTAGGTCTTTCCCACAGGTGTTTCTTCACGAGCACACACATTTTTCTTTATTATAAAACTAACACATTTTAAGTGATTCATTTGAATAGAATTAGTTTTCTCAGAAATATGCTGTAATTGATGAAATGTTGTTTATCCAAATTTTCCAATTTTTTTCCTCAGTTGATTTTGTTCTAAAAGACCCCAGAGAAAAAGACGATGATACCAAACCAACGGAGGTCCCGCCGCACCGCGCCGAGTAAGTGCACAGGGTTTTCTCATAACAGTCATCCCATCTACTCAATGATGTTTAACTGCTGCCAAATGAGCAACGTTCCCATTCACGTTTGTATTTCCACACATACGTGCTTATCATTTATGTATTATACCTATGTACATAGTTTTCTCACAAGTGAGCTGAGGGCAGTGTCAAAAACCAAACCAAACCAACTGACCAACCAACCCAATCAAGAAACCTGCTGCGGAAAGGATTTGATGTTGTTCTGTGCCTCCGTGGCATGTAGACCAGGCTTCTGGTATGGTAGAGGCATGAATATTTTGGTGACAACAAAAACATTTGGGACATTGGGAAAATCAAATGTATCCGTGGAATATTTCAATTTATTTGTGGATTAGAATACAGAATGTACGGGGGGAAACACCTGCTGTACGTTTTCCTTAAAAGTAGCATTTAGGAGTACAGCTCTTAAATATTTAAAAAATAAAGCATAGTATCCAACAACAGCATACGCTTTGTGTGGGGAAATTCCTGAGGAGGAGTGCGCGGGTTAGGCTAGGCGTGAGAAGCTGTTCCCGACTCACAGCCTGGGTACCTGTAGGGAGGAAGTGGAGAAGGGGAAGGAAGGGAAGGAAAACTTTCCCTTTTGAGCTGAGGTCTGCTGTTTCTAGAGAACGAAAATCCGGGTCCTTTGGCATTCTCAGTCTCATTAGGAGCGGGCTTTAAGATCGGACTCAAGGGAAAGCCGGAGGACTGTTTGATTAGGGGTTAAAAGAAAAAAAGACCAAGATGAGCAAATTGTAACTCTCAGCAGAGGAGGAGCAAGAAAGTAGAAATAAATCTTGCCCTTCACATTGCTGTGGAGGTCAGGCACGTCGCAGCAACAAGCAGCCACGTCGCAGCAACAAGCAGCCACGCGGCAGGGAAAGGAAAGGAACATTGGAGACAGGGAGCCAGCACTCAGAAGGCCGGGCAGAACCAAATAAACTCAGGCTTACCAGTAGTGTGTTGGTGTCTCGTTAATGAAAGAAATCAAAGCATTTCTCCTGGGTGTCATCTAACGAAGAACGAGCCCAGATTTGAATTCTCCACTCCACCCTCCCCGTGTTTTCTGCCGTCCTGTCTGTTTGTTGCACGGGTCTGAATCCGTGCCTGCCTGGAGGCTGTCTTGTGATTCTCTGAATCTGTGTGCCTGCCTGGAGGCTGTCTTGTGATTCTCTGAATCTGTTTGTCCTTGTTTCTGTGTGTGTGTGTCCTGGTGTGCTTGTCTCTACGGAAGGGCTTCCTGGATGCTGTCTTGTGAATCTGCCCCTCCTCTTGTGTGCCCTAAATGCTGGGCTTTTTCTCTCTCTTTTCATGAACAGCACAGAAAACATCACGTGGGGGAAGTAATGAGAGATATTTTAACAGTTACAAGAGGTTAAGTCACTGGCTCCAAATGACCCAGATAACAAACAATATTAGAGATATCATTATTTATCGAGCAATATCCACATGTTGTTTTCAGCATTTTTGGTACTCATTTCATAAGGCTGCTATTACTCTAACCAAACTGTTATCATTACTCATGCATAAACACACATGCATTACTCTCGGGTCAGGGCATGGAAGAGTATACGATTCAAGACTACAGCTGCGCATTAACTTAGATTGTAAATGTTGATTACATAGGAAATCAAGGTGAGTAAGGCTGATTGTCGCATCGTTCTCGTAGAGGGGGGTCAAAGGAACAGACAGAGCACACAGTAGGACAGCAGTCATAAATTCTAAGTGGCCTCAAGGTGTGTTATTAATTCTGACTGTGAGGTCCAGCAAAAGCTCCCATCTCTTTGAATGTAAGAGGATTCTGTGTATTTGTCTGCTTTTGTTTTGTTTTGTTTCAAAATGTGTTGGCTCACAGTTGAATCAACCCCGTTTACATTTTTTGTAGTTTGGAGTGTCAGGTCTCTGCCCAGGCCAGGGAAATAGCTCCCCCTAGTGGGCCTCCTCAGAGCCCTGATCAAGGCCCCTGTAGGGTCGTGTCCATCCGTGTCCATCCCCCGCCTTTTTGGAATAGGTGATCCCAAACTCATTTAGGAACCAGATCAAGGATCACACTCGCCCCACAGATCTGGCATTTCTCGCCACTGGCTAGGACAGGATCAAGAATATTTTTGGTTGGCCAAAGACAGGAAATGAAGTCCCCATCTGTAAGCTGCCTGCCTCCCTTCTGTCTCCTGTCCCTGTCATCTCCCCTCTAAAGAGGTAAACACTAACTGCCAGTTAGGGAGTTGGGCACACAACTGAATCTGGTTTCTCTCTGTTACATGGGGTCTTCATGTCTGCAATTGGGGTGCTCTTCAGCGAGCCCGTCTAGGAAACCCGGGGATTGTATCGGTGGTTTTGTTTCTACAACAATCAGGGACAGGGGAAAGAGGGAGTCTGGACGGGCATCTGGACAGAGATGCAAGGCAGAAGTAAAGGCAAGAATTACCAACATTACAAACCCTAAGCAGAGACCCAGGAAACGTTAGAGCATTTTAAAATAAGTGATTTAGAGTCCATGATAAAAAATTATAGCCACAAAGTGGACATGTTTAAATATACGGAGGCCTGAAAGTACTGTGACTCAACAGTGCATTTGCTATACCTGATCACCTCACAGCTTCCTGATACTTGGTGATGCAGGTCCCTTTGTGTGGAGCCTGCCTGCTGCTGCCTACCGCACAGTGCCTAGCATCTCGAGGGCGCTGACTGGAGCCTATTGCCAGCTCAGGAGAAAAGCAAAATCACTGTGTGGTGTTCTTCCATCCATCGTCAGAGAGCCAGAAAGCCCAAGCCACGCGCGGTGGCGCACACCTTTAATCCCAGCATTTGAGAGGCAGAGGCAGGCAGATCTCTGTGAGTTCGAGGCCAGCCTGGTTTACAGAGGGAGTTCCGGGACAGCCAGGGCTACACAGAGTAAACCTTGTCTTGACGAAGCAAAGCAAAAGTAAATAAATAAATAAATAAAGCCAGAAAACTCAAAAATCCAACTATGGTAAGTTAGGGGGCATCTGTTTTCTGAACAGCAAAGCTGGTCTGTCTTCTGTATGGAAAGGATGGTTTACCCAAGCCTTGAGAGTTATAAACTCTGTTTTCAGATGAGAATGATAAAGAATGTCTGATTTGTCAATGATCCGTACACATTAGGTGAAGAGATCAAGGGGGATTTCCATAGGCAAGCTAGACTATATTCTTACCATTTTTTAAATTTATTTTTTAGGACAGGGTTTCACTTTGTAGCCCTGGCTGTCCTGGAACTCACTCTGTAGACCAGGCTGGCCTCGAACTCAGAGATCCGCCTCTCTCTGCCTCTGGAGTGCTGGGATTAAAGGCGCGCGCCACCACTGTCCTGCTGTCCTTACCGTTTTTGCAAAATAAAGCAAAACTTTAAATGTTGTGTATCCTGCCACTAAGGGTCTTCATATACAAAGGCTACCTCATTATTGTTCCATCTGGTGATTTCCAGTTATATAAGGACATCTAGAAGCAAGAATTATGGTAGAGATTTAAATCTGATTTTAACATTGTTATCATAAGGAAACTATTCTCACCGCAGAACATGGTGTATATATATATATCTGTACCAGCTAGTTTAACTGTCAGTCTAGAATCGCCTGGGATGGAAGTCCTGAGTAGGAGCCATCTAGACCAGGGTGGCTCACGGGCATGTCTGTGGAGGACTGTCAGTGACACCATTTCTTGACTGGATGTGATGTGACCATGGGCTGTACTCGGGAATTATGAACCGGGGAACCCCTTTCTCCCTCAAGTGGCTTTTTATCCGAGCATTTTCATCACAGCCACAGATGTGAAGCCGGAGTCTCCACGTGGAAAGGTTAGCTCACTCTTGTTTCCCTTCGGTCACTGCAGGTCATTTATAGACTCACTAGGACCAAAGAGTTAGACAACAGTTTATGTTAAACATTTAGAGCAAATTTCAGGATGATTGTAAAAATTAGGTTATGCTAACCACAGAGCATATGTTTTAGAATATAACTGCATGGTTTTTAGTTTATAAGAGATCATATTAAAACAAAAATAATTGTTACTCAAAATATAAATTTACTGCAAAAAAGCAAAAAACATAAAAAAAGTTTTGTGGTGCTCAGGATCAAACCCAGGACCTTCTGTGTGCTAGGCAAGTGCCCTACCACTGAGCCAGATGCCCAAGCCAGCACCCACTGGGATATTTATAGAGGATAAACTCAGTTTCTCCTTTTCGTTTCCAGAATGGAAGTTTTGCCAAAGCCATGGAGGAGGTCTTTCCTGTTGGCTTGCGGTTACATCAGGGACCACTTGAATGCCATGAACCCTACGATGCTGGCCGTGCTCGATCTGTGGCACAGCACTTTTAAGTGAGTCCTTCCGCCTTTCCCTTCCGCCTTTCCCGAGGCTGCATGTGCTCTAGGTTTATTTATTTATTTTTTTAAATATTTATTTATTTATTATGTACACAATATTCTTTCTGCGTGTATGCCTGAAGGCCAGAAGAGGGCACCAGACCTCATTACAGATGGTTGTGAGCTACCATGTGGTTGCTGGGAATTGAACTCAGGACCTTTGGAAGAGCAGGCAGTGCTCTTAACCGCTGAGCCATCTCTCCAGCCCTGCTCTAGGTTTATTTACTTACTGTGTCTGAGTGTCCTGTCCACACGCATGTGCACTGTGTGTGTGCTTGGCCCTGGGGGTGGTCGGAGGAAGGAGATGGATATCCCCCCCTCCCCCCCCTGCCTGGAGTCACAGCTGGCTGTACGTTGTTGCTAGGAGATGACCTGAGTCTTCAATGGCAGGTGCTCGGAACCACTGAGGCCTCATCTCCTGCCCTTGCCCTAAATTTTTTTAAAAGTTATCTTCAATCACATCTGAGCTATTTCTTTTACTATTTCAGCTGTAAATTGAAGTTAATTAGAAATATAATGAAGTATTCAAGCATGGTGTCAGTGAGTGATACCTGTCTTGCCATCTAACCGCCATATACGCTTCACAGATAATTGTAGCACGGTTACTAAAAACCCAGGGACAGATATTGGGGTTCAACCTGAAGGTCAGAAAAGCAAAACAGTCAGCCACTGGCTCTTACGTCGGCCTCAGTCCAAAGTGGCGATCCTGCCTCCAGGAATCTCAATATGAGACTATGTCTGAGAGCTGTCCCCTCCCATCTTATATTCCTCTCTAGTGCTGGGATTAAAGGTGTGCACCACTACCACCTGGTTTCTACGGCAAACTAGTGTGGCTACTGGGATTAAAGGTGTGTGTGGCTGGTCTGTGAGGCTGACTAGGGGGGCTGTTTTACTCTCTGATCTTCAGGCAAGCTCTATTTATTAAAATGCAAGTGAAATGTCACTACAGATCATGTCAGCTAAGGGACTCAGTGTCTATACCGTCAGCGCTCTGGAGAGCTCAGAAACAAGCCAAGTGGCATGTCCTGAAGCCCCCTGATGGCCCATGGGGAGCACGGCCAGCCTCACGGGCCTTATCCTGGGAGAGACAGAACAGCTGCAGACGGGAAAGGCTTGACAGAGCTGGAAATAAAGGGCTCAAAAAGCCTTTGCCCGTGCAGGCTGAGGAGGAGCACCATGCTGTCTGGGGACTCCAGCTTCATGTGTCCTCTCTTGCAGGCCGCTGCAAGTCTCAGGGAAGCGCTCCGCGGTACTCTCACAGGGACACAGGCTTCAAAATGCACCAGGACAGCCTCTCCTGAGGCCTCCCCAAACCTGGGCCATCCCTGCGTCTGTGGTCACCGGGATACCACGCTTTCCCTTCCCTCACCCTTGTCTTCTTCCTGCCAACCCAAGCAAGCTCCTCGCGGCTGCAGTGGAGTGGACATTTTCTATATTGTTCTGAACTCACTTACCCACATACATCTGACCGCCTCCATACATACAGACATCCCACAGACACACAGTAATTGGGGATTTGTTACAACACTTAAAACCTAAGTCTTTAGCAAACATTTTTTATTTATAAATGAAGATATATCCCTTTTCCCCCTATAACTATTTTACAAACATCCCTGTTACTGCACTGGACTTGGGCAAATCCCGTGTCTTAGAAACCCACACGGGTCCCAAGGATTTGGAGGTTCAAGGGATTCTGCAACCTGGGCTCCCTGCTCCTCGGGGCCACCTTCCCCCTGGAGAAGGCTTATTTATACTTGCTTTAGAAGCCAATGCTGCACGCACCGGGCCTTACCACCCTTTCTGGCTTCATTGTTCTGGCTTCTGTGAGAAACCAGTCTAAATTCTCCACCGAATCCCAGTCACTAGTTCTTCCCCTTCACGGTGACCCCTCACAATGTCACGTTGCTGTCGACTCTGGTCGTCGGTGTGGTTTGAGTCTGAAAGGTCACCTCTGAGGCTCGTATGTTGAAGGCTTGTTTCCAGTGCCTCGTTATTCAGAGGGGTTGGGTCATGGGGGCCTCTGAGCTTGGTGGGTTAGTCTGTTCATGCGCTCACCATCTGGAGGCCCTACTGGGAGATGATGGACACTCAGGAGCTTAGGAGGTGGGACCTAGCTCAAGTCAGTGAGTCCTAGAGGTACACCCTCAGAGACTGTGTCCTTAGGCCCTTCCTTCAAAAGCTCCTCCCTCCCTCCCTCCCTCCCTCCCTCCCTCCCTCCCTCCCTCCCTCCCTCCCTCCCTCCTTCCCTTCCAGCTGCCTTGACCTTTATACTTCTGCTTCACCACAGGCCCCCAAACAACAGAGCCACAAACTGAATCCTTTGAAGCCAGGAGCCCAGATCCACCTTCTTGTCTTGGTTTTCTCTGGCATTTCGTCACAGCAACAGAAAGCTGACCCACACAGAAACATCTCCTGTTCTTGAACGTTTAATTTTATAGAATACAACTTTTGATGATAAATCTAGGGATATAGCATTTGTTTTTGGAACAGGCAGATGAACAAAATCATTAACTACCACAAAAATCTCGATTTAATTGTTTTTTTTTGTATCTCTTGCAGGAAATTACGTTTAGTTGACATAGAAGAATTTCACAACCGCCAGGACGCCTTAGAGCTGTCCACCTTCCAGAACATCGTCATTAGACACATGGAATCTGCCAAGGAGACGCTGCTGAAAACGTAAAGATTTGAGCTCTCGTGTGGGAACGTTTACGTTTAGAGGCGCGATTGGTGACGTGTTTCACTTTAACGGCTTTTAGAAATCCGTTTCCACAAGTCTTTAACACAGTTCGGCCTCAGAGTTACATTTGTCCTTGATTACCCTGGCTGTGACGTGTCCAGAGGCTGTAACAAGGGTGGAAAGAAGGTGCATGCCCGTCGCCGACAGTGGCCCTTCTGTAAACGCGTGGCCAATGCCTCTGCTCTGAGAGCTGGGGACACCGGGCAGAAACAATCATGCCCTGGCCACCGCCAGACATTTCGCCTGACGTCTGCACCAGGCACAGGCTGTGCACTCTGCCGTCTTGACTTTGGGTGAGGGACACAGAAACACTTGAAGGATGACCCAGAGGGGACAGTATATGGTGTAAAGGAGTTTCTAACCTCAGCGGCATTAGGGTTACCAAAACGCAATTAAACACCTGCTCGGACTGGGCCTTCAGAGTGGAATAGACAGATAGGATAATTAATTATGCAGGCGCCAGACAGTGTACCCTGGAACCACCTGGGAGGATCGTCTCTAATGTGGTCATCAATTTATTAAAAATAGGACATTAAAATTAGGTCAATTTGAAACCAACAAAAGACCCAAAAGTCTGGTCACCCTCATGATTTCTAAAAGTTATCTTGAAATGTATGTTGATCTTTTAAGATTAAATATATTTTTCCTTCAGTAAGTTAAAATAATATTATCTTAAAAAAAGTTTTTCTTTTCTTTCTTATTATATTTAGCTGACAGAAAAATGTAAGTAGAGAGGAGATAAGGAAAGAAACTGTCTAATCAAGTGCAGAGAAGTGATCTCTTCAGGACGGGACACAGGTGCACCCCCTCGACAGAGAACTCTGGGGACAAACCCCACTGCAGACTTCAGTGAGATGGTGTCGCAGTATAGAACAGAGCTCAGACCTTCACTGATTTCTGATAAAAATGGCAGACTGGTTAGCGGTGTCCCCTGGTGTGTTCACACGGGCTCTAAGCACCTTTTGGTGAGCAAGGGTGCCTTCATCTTTCCTAAAAGGCAGAAATGAGCTCACCGTAGGCAAGTCAGCGAAGAAACTAGAACAGCCCTCATAAACCCCAGGGTGGGGCCTTCTCTCTGTGTCGTGTTGGCCTCTGCCCTCAGCGCCGACACGGTCTGCCCACCTTCCCTTGTGCTGGTTACAGTTTGTCAACACGATACAAACCAGAGACAGAGTAGAGGGAGCCTCAAAGGAGGACTTGCTTCCATCATACCGGACTGTGGGCATGTCTGCTTCATGTTTGCTGGTGGTGTTCTCTTCCTTCCTTCCTTCCTTCCTTCCTTCCTTCCTTCCTTCCTTCCTTCCTTCCTTCCTTCTTTCTTTCTTTCTTTCTTTCTTTCTTTCTGTTTTTTTGTTTTCTGGTTTTCGAGACAGGGTTTCTCTGTGGTTTTGGAGCCTGTCCTGGAACCAGCTCTTGTAGACCAGGCTGGCCTTGAACTCACAGAGCTCTGCCTGCCTCTGCCTCCCGAGTGCTGGAATTAAAGGCATGTGCCGCCACCACTCAGCTTGTTTTTTTTTTCCAAAGAAATCACTTTGAGATTTGCTGACTTTATGTTCTCTGTTTCATCTGCGTTGCTTCTTCCCTTCTTGTCTTGAGTTTAGTTTGCGCTTCTATTTTTAATGTCTAGTGGAATTGTCTTGCATTTTAATGTGGTTGCTTAGAACTAAAAATCTCCTCTGTTCATTGACTTCTGTTCTTTCCTCAGTTTTAGAATACGGTAATTTCATATTCACTCAGCCTAAATATTTATATTCATCTTATCTTATCTCTGCATACTCGTGAATCTCCAAGTATCATGACATTGATCTCTAACTTTGACGTTCAATCCATTTGTATTTATTGAGGCCTATTTTATGACTACCATCGATTTAGATGTCTTTTTGAGAAGCATCTTCTCTGTCCATTTAATTCTTGATTCTCATTGCTTCTACCATTGGCAGGCCCATATTTACTGCATGTGCATGCACACATGTTCATCTGTACATGTAGACAGTCATGTGTGTTGAGGTGCACACACGCATACACACACACACACACACACACACACACTCACTCACTCGTGCATGTGAAAGCCAGAAGATAACCTCAGGTGTTGTACGTAGGCGTCTGTACCTTGTTTTTGAGACAGGCTTTCTTATTGGCTGAGGCTTGTGGGTTTGACTTCAGAAGGCTCGTCAGGATCCTCCAGCCTCCGCCTGGAGACACGGGGTGGGGGTGGGGCCCTCATGCTTGCCAGCTGAGCTGTCTCCCTAGCTGATGGTGAGCTACCATTTAGAAGGACCACTGCATACTCTCAATGGCATCCCTATTCCTTGGCTCTGTAAACGTCCCTCTTCAGACTCTCCTGTGAATCTTCTTTTTAGCATTTCCCGTTTATTGACAAATAATAAATATAAATAATATAAATAAATATAAACATAAATGTCTTTGAAAGCTTGCAGCGTGACCCTTATCTCTCCAGGTCCTCTTCTCTGAGCATGCTTCCTTTCGCCTTGGTCCCACGGAAACACGTGATGGATTCTTTTAGTTCTTATCCGGTTTCTACTTCAGATACATCTGTTAGGACTCTGTAATTACTATCTTTGCTGTAAAACCTTTCTCCAGGACTGCAAGGTTAATGCCCGTCTGTCTTCGCCCGTTTTTCACGATGAACTCACTACTTCCTTCGTTATGAAAGAAAGGATGATGTAGTTTAATTTTTCTATGCCTCCTCTAACACTATTCCTAGAACATAGGACTACTCACGGTGCATATTGTTAAAAAGACAACAGTTTTACTTAAAGCTTAGACTTATTCTGCTCGAACACTCTGGTCATTCTTACCGACTATGGTTTAAGGTTTATTATCTATCCCTCATGACAGAAAGTAGACGCATTCCTAGACCTTGCTGTGTTGTCGGGGATTTCAGAAGCTGAAATGAATTTGTACTATTATTCTTTTATTGCAAGGACACGTGCACCTTTGAAACTTCGTTTTACATCCGTCATTCTTTCCGTATCTCACACTGAGGGAAACTGGGAAAATAAAATCCACGCTATTTTTTATTTGTGCCTTGTTTTTGCAGTTATTGGGAAGCGGTAGCTTGGCATGCCATGTGGGTTTAACTTGGTATAAGCTAGCTTCTTCGATTACTATTCTATAGCTTTAAAATAACAGTCCAGGGAGATCACTTAACAGCTCGAAAAGAAGTGTCCAATAAGGTTAGCTCTCATATTGCTTTAAAACCTGCAGGAACCGTAATTGCAGGGTTAGATTTATGTCTAATAGCCCCGTATCATTGGGTCGTTTAATGATTTAACATTTCTTCTCCTGGAAGTGAAGTGCTCTAGCGCTTAGGTCTCAGGGTGCGGGTAATGACACGTACCAATACGCCTCTTTATGAAGACCTTTGGGTGTCTAGAACTTACTGTTAACCCTTAATGTGAACGGGGTAATTCACTGAGAGTGTTAACTTCGAAATGCCTTTTGTCCTTTCAAGGTGGTTTCCGGAAGTGCAGAATATCTATTACCAAGGCAATAAAAAAAAGCAATTGCCAACTGGCGACAGCAGCGCCAAACTGGACTCCTTTTTTCAACTGCGCCGCGACGCTTATGACCCTGCAGCTGCAGGACCTCACTCTTGTCTCCATGCAAGACTTCACGAACCTCATCGCCCAGCCCAAGGTAAGGACGGCTCAGCTAAGTGGCCACACCTTCGACAGCGGGTTTCCAATTCTTTCAGAGAGGAAGCGGCACAAGATAGCTTTTCCAATGAGACAGCAGCGAGTATATCCTCAGACCCGGTACCCGCGCGTGCTGAAAGGTTAGGTCTGCTAGCACAGTCTGGATGAGGTCGTCGTCACAGTGCTGAGGGTTTGGGTAAATCCCCTGGGGAAGATTGTGTCGTGAAGGCTTAGGTAGGGCTTGCATGAGGAGTCCCTTTTTCGTCTGGGAGGAGACTGTATCGTACAGTGTGAGTGTGAGGCCTTGGAATCAGAAGGTGCTTCTCTGGTTAACCTCTAGCTCCAACCAGACAGGATGGCTGCCACTCTGGCTGTCTTTCTAGTAGGATCCGTTCTGTCACAAGAGGAAGCGTGTTCTGTGTGTTTAATTGGGGCTGGCATACCTTTTCACTCCTAGCAATTGATCTCTATGTATACCTATTAGCCCTTTTATTTATTTTTCATAGGAATCTGTTCGAGCTTTTGAACATCCAGGGTTCATCATGAGGCTGATTCTTGATAATAACACCATTAAGTTTGAACCTGAGTTTAATGACTACATCGATATTCTTGTCAATGTTTACGAAGTCATGATCAAGGCCGTCAGCTTTGTGCCAAGGGTGGAGACAAAACTGTATTCCAAGTGGGTGAGTAACGAGGGCATCCTGACCGCCCGAGTTTGCGTGATACTGTGCACCGGAGGCTGACTAAGAGCTGACAGAGCCCTCTGCTTCACAGAACGGGAAAGCTAAGACTACCGGCTTACAGTCAAGCTGGGGGCTGGAGAGACGGTCCCGCAGTTTGAGCACAGGTTTCCGGAGGCCCAGTGTTAGATTCCCAGCACCTGTATGGTTGCTTACAACCATCTCTAACTCCAATTCCAGGGGATCCCACGCCCCCTTCTTCGTCCTCTGGCACTGCATGCACACGGGGCATAGGCAGAATACAGACAAAGCCCTCACACATATGACATTAAAAAAATTCAAAACTCATTTCCCACTAGCTTCCTTTTATGAAATATACACACTTTCCTAGCCCAGTCCGCCACTGGCCATAGCATAAAACTTTCTGAGGGGCAGGAAGTCAAGACGTGATGGGTTTGAATAGCTGGTGAGTACTGGCTCTATAGTCTCATGACATTTGCTGAAGCACCCGTTCAATGACGTCGACACAACCCCAACTCTGTGAGACTGTCTTATGACTGAGGACCCTGCTCATGGATAGGGTTTTCTGTCTGTAGCAAGCTCCCGCCCCTGTCCTCACAGATCCTGTCTCCACATTTCCTTGGTGGTCACCGCAGTTTAGCCCACGACATAGGCGTGCCCGGCGAGTTAATCACACGTGAGGTTTTCAGGTCCCGGAGCTCCAATCAGTAGCTGTCTGCTTCCGTTTCTATGTGTGAAATAGCTTACACATATCTCACGGATGCAAAGAGTACAGACAGGCGTTAAGGCGTAAGTGGCTTCAGAGTTAGCCTGCGTAGTTACAGGTCTTCTCAGGGAAGGAGCAAGTTTTCCCCACCACACCTCACTTCAGGGCTCGATTCCCATCTTGGCTTCTAGCCCAAGATTTGAAGTGATTTGATTTATGAGAGAGAGAGAGAGTGTGTGTGTGTGTTACTAGTTTTCTGTATATTCCTAAATGATTTCTTTTTCTGTCCTGTATGTGCTTACCTAAGTAAAGATATACGTAACTCATGATTTGGGTTTGTGCTAGCTAATTTAACAACAACTTGACACAAGGTAGAGTCCTCCGAGGGGAGGGAGCCTCAGTGGAGAAAACGCCTCCCTAAGGTCAGTCTAGAGGGCGCTTTCTTAATTAGTGATTAATGGTGGCGTCCCTGGACCGGTAGTTCTGGGTTCCTTCATAAGAAAGCAGACCGAGCAAGCCACAAGCCAGGAAGCAGCACCCCTCCTTGGCCTCTGCACCAGCTCCTGTCTCCAGGTTCCTGTCCTGCTTGGGCTCATCCCCAAGTTGCTTTTGGTCGTGGTGTTTCATCGCAGACATAGAAATTCTAACTAGGACCGGTTTAGATTTCTTAGCATTTTGATTACGAAAGTGTGCACTGGCGGCTCTCTTGTAACGAAAGACAGAAAGTGAACGGATCTGAGTGGATAAGGAGGTGGGGAGGGACTGGGAGGAGCAGAGTGTTTGAATTACACTGTGTGAGAGAAGAATCTATGTTTAATACGGGGGAAAGGAATTTTAGAAAGAAAGTATGCATTGGGGGGACAGTGCTCCCTCCGTGGAGTGGAGTTCCTATTAATTATTTTGGTTTCTAGGAGATTTATTAATTCTTAGTGTAAATAGATTTGGGTATTTTTATGGTCCTTTCTACTTTTTAAGAAATTTTTTTTATCTTTACACACACTAATTCTTTTTCGTCCTGATTTAAGAATTTTACTGCCTGTGTTCTTGACCTGTGTGATTCTGCTGCTAGTGAAATTCCGCCCACGGCGGCTAATTCCTTTGGGTCTTTCCCTTAGTTACCGTGCGGTAGAGATAAGAACTTCACTTGTGAAGTTTTTGTGGCTGTTGTCTAAGCTGGCTTCTTGGGAATTCTGCGATCGTCTGAAAGCTCTGGAAGGCTCAGCTTTGACTGAATTATTTTTGACCTAATGATAGTTTGAACTCCCTGGCTGTGCGCTTGCCCAAGTCGGAGAAGAGAATTCTGGCCATGGACTGTTCAGACAACAATTTCCCTCTCACAGACAAAGGACGGCGTCTTCCTCGCTCTTCACCCCAGTCAAGGGTTCCATCTCCTTTTAGTGTTGTCGTGGTCCGAGAGTCCTCATTCGCTAATGGCGTGTGCGGGTGTGAACGACCGGGTCGGGTGTGAACGACTGGGTTGGACTGAACGACTGGGTCGGGTGTGAACGACCTGCTTTGCTCTGCACAGAGGCGTTGTCTTCTGGTGTCAGACCCCGCCCCCCAGCCCCCTCCTTGCTGGGGAGTCAGCACCTAGCTCAACCACAAAGATGACCGAAGCCTGCAGGCAGCCGCACACCTGTGCCTTTTCTTTTTTTCTTTCTTTTTTTTTTAGATTTATTTATTTATTATGCATACAACATTCTGTCTCTATGTATGCCCGCACGCCAGAAGAGAGGGCCAGATTTCATTACAGATGGTTGTGAACCACCATGTGGTTGCTGGGAATTGAACTCAGGACCTCTGGGAGAGCAGCCAGTGCTCTTAACCTCTGAGCCATCTCTCCAGCCCCCCACCTGTGCCTTTTCTGAATCGAGTTTCCCCTATCTTGGCCCCATAGACTCTTTTATTCAACATAGTCAGATAAGAATGACCAAGCTCTAAATACTGATTATAATTACCCAAATGAATTCTGTTGCTATGACTTTATGATTGTAAACCACGACCCCTCCCTTCCTGGGGTCTCAGGTGAAGAGGATACATGGCGAGTTTAAATTAGAATGAAAATAGATAATTTAGGCTTTTCAAAAAGAGAGTGATATTTGCTCTGACATCAGATTGTGAGAGACAAGGACTTGCATGGGGGCATGGTATGCGGAGCAATGGCTTTGCCAACCTTACTTGGTCACATTTTAAAGATAAAAATTGTGGGGTTCACCATGATCACTACCCTTAGATGTCTCTAGGTGATTTGGGGACCAGTCTGATCTGAAAATAAGCTGTAAGAGTACCTGGAATAAAGTAACCACACAGAGTCTCCTTGACCTTTGGCAGTAAATGCCGAAGCAGATTCATGTTGATCTTCCGTATCATAATTGATAGGAATGCAGAATAAATTAAGGCACACTTTTATTTCCCAGGGAAGGCAAGCCTGGTGTGGGCGAATGCACCGCAAGTCAAGCTCATAACTGTCTCATGATCTAATTTGATGTCTTTGAACACCCAAGGTATCATGCAGAATATCATTTTCCTTAACTCTCAGTGGGTACTAATTAAATTTAATATTAGACACTTTCTAAGGTGCTTCTCGAGCCTGAGAATCCAATTATGCCTAGAAAGATAGCTCCATTTCAGACCTTAGATACGCTGCTAAGGGTGTGCGAGACAGTCTACAATGAGTAAAAGCGTGTGAGCCATTCTCAATGAGCAGTAATGACCTTTACATAAGAAGCCATAAGTCCACACTGCACACAGCAACACTGAATGTCAGCCGAGTCCAGGAATGAGGGTCCTGTAGAGGCAGCAGCCTTTAGTAGTGTGTCCCTGGGAGCCATCGGGCTTCAGACAGATGAAGCTCCTGAAGTGCCCACTAGGGGGCATAGTAGGCAGATAGTCACTGGAGTTCTAAATCAGGGCCATCAATTTCAACATCAGAGAACACCCACCACAGACTGTGATTTCTGTTCATTACCAGTTTAAAATCCCTCCCTCCAGATGTCAGAGCACGGATGTTTCCAAGAGTGACCGTGCACATTAGAAACCGCCTTAATGCTCGTATCTCATTTGCAAGGGGGAGGGGTCAAGCCATTGAGATTGACATGCTCATTTAAAATTGTTGTCTCACACACCCTTGCCCGCTGTTACCCTAGCTGTGGCAGCAGACTCGGAGCTCGGTGACCAAAGATCAGCATCAACGGTCACTAGCAAGGGGCCATCCTCCTCTCCGCCACGTGGGCAGGTTCTGCCGCCATGGAGCGCGAAGATGGGACCCACGGAGCATTTGACTTTTAAAAGTGCAGGCCAAGGCCAGCCTTAGAGCTAGTGCAGCTACTTGTGGGCTTTGCTGTTAGGTGTCCTAGGTCTTATTTTGCACCTACTCTCAAATGACCATCCTCTCAACCATGCTGAAAAGAAAACACAAACAGCCTTTAAGGAAAATGAAAAG
The DNA here is from genome assembly GCA_963919715.1 of Microtus obscurus. NCBI lineage: Eukaryota > Metazoa > Chordata > Mammalia > Rodentia > Cricetidae > Microtus > Microtus obscurus. Next base: position 4,560,337 of record CAWTZC010000381.1, read on the forward strand.
TACAGAGAATCAGTCTCTCTCTCTCTCTCTCTCTCTCTCTCTCTCTCTCTCTCTCTATCTCTCTCTCTCTCCCTTGCACTCTTTGGGTTAGATTGAATGCATGCCTATAGATTAGAGACTAGTAAATCACAGATATTTACAAATGAAGACAATATAATAAGACGGGCACTTTCACAGAGATAACAAGGCTAGTTTACCTACAGACACTTGAAGTGACATTGTCCTCCTCCGGTTAGGAAAGCAAATCCAAGCCGACAACCCTGAAGCCCATAATTCTGAGCGAGATTGTCGACGCTCACAAAGAGAAGATTAAGGAGGTGGTGCTGAGAGAGAGCGTGGCCCCCACCGAGCACCTCAAATTCTACGACAAGTACCAGTTCTTGGTTACCAAGAAAGCCGAGCAGGACGTGGACCAGTTCCTGTCCCAGACTCAGAGTTACGAGAAACTGATCGAGGAGATCCGCAAATACCAAAAGCTGATCGAAGAGATTCAGTACACGTCTCGAAAGGTGAACGGCCCTGTCCTGGGTGACTAATGTTAGAACCCACAGTGAAAACCGCAGAGCTGGCGACACACGCCATGGTGAAAGTCTCAGTGAGGACGGCCAGGACACACGGTTCTTGTGCCGGAATGCCTGAGCCGCCAGCCCCACACATGGCCCTATGTCCTATGCTGCACCTCCTCCCATTTCCCAGAACCTGACTTTTTGCGTGTTGACAAGTCATTTGGAAGCTACAGCACTGATACCAAAAGGTGCTTGCTTCCATTACTAAGGATGCTAGGAATTTCAACAATCCTCTCTTAGCCTTTTTTTTTTTAATCAAAAACATTCTTCAAATTCTCTACCATGCCCATGTACTATTTTTCAAAACAGAACAAAGTATTCGAAACCCATCTTGCTGCTGAATGTGATGCTACACACCTTTAATGCCAGCACTCAGCAGGCCGGAGGGCCACAGTTTGTGGTCAGATAGTCTGGACTATAGTGCAAGACACTGTCAAAAAACAAACAAAAGAAAACAGAACAAAGTGAAAACAAATGAAGTCAATTTTTATCTGCCTAGCAATAGCCTAGTTTCTTAAGCTGTTAGAATCTATTCTTCTTCTTCGGGGTTCCGAGATAACAAACTTCCAGCATATTTATCTCCTTACGAAGAACAGGGGATAGGTAGCAGAAACTCCCCCATCCCCACGTGTGAATTTGCTGATGTCTTCTGTTGTTTGTTTTTGAGACCAGGCTGGCTGGAAATTCACTATCTAGTCCAGGCTGGCCTCAACACTCAGTGTTATAATTCTGCCTCTCAAGTGCATGAGATCACAGGCCTGAACCAGCATGCCTGGCTCAATGACTCAAAAACAAAAATCCCCAAACTCAAAACTTAACCTCATTACATTGCACACACAAATCCGTGTCCAGAGAACGGAAGACTGAAGAGGTTTTTTTACTTATCCTTCTTCCTGTTGGTGTGCACTAAGTCTTTATCCCCTTGCAGACGGTTCGTTTGGGGATGTTTGAGATGCACTGTGAGGAGCTGATCAGAGCTCTGGTGAAGCGCTCGGACATTATCTGTGGGAGACTGATAGCGAAGATGTTCCGAGACCACCAGGAGGTGAACACGAGGTACGGAGTGCTTCCTTTAGGGGCAGTGGATGGGGACACTGTCACAGCGATCCAGAAAGAGAGGATTGTGCTAATCTTACTTCTACACGGAGTGATGTTTTGCGATGCAGTTGTCAGTATGGTTTCCTTCACAAATGTGCCTTGCAATTTATCTATGTACCATAGCCTTTAAAACACACTTTCGTCCTTTTGCACAAGTCAGGTGGGCATTCGCTTCGTATTTTAAAATGTATGTGGTCCATATATAAGTTAGTTTTAAAAGTAAATTTATTTACAGTGGATATCAAGGCGTTGCCTAATTATCATTACTCTTCAAGGCTTTGACAAGTCGTTACCGTAACAACTTGTTGGCTAACCAGGGTTCGGGGCATAGGAAAGCTGGCTGGTCTAAACTCAGAGGGTACCAGTGAGCGGAGAGCTGAAGGCCTGCTTTCTAAGTCAAGAAGCACAGTTAGCGTGCAGAGGGCCTTGTTTCTCGTGTGACAAGGTGGAAAACAGAAATAACCAGGACTTTCCCTGTGTGGCCTTGGAGGGCAGGATCTCACTAGGGCCCCCGCTGGCCTGCAGACCACGATACTCCCACACACTCGCCTCTTAGTCCCGGTAGGATTGCAGATAGGAGTCACACACCTGCCTCAGAATGTTCCTTCCAGCTCTGGTATCAGAGGAAGAGGCCTGAAGGCAGCCTCATTCACCGAGCCTGTGTGTGCTCCACATGGGGTGAGGCTTAGGTTATGAATGAGATATGCGGAGAAAAGTTACGGTGCAGACACGGAAACAAAACCCAAACCAGCGCATTGCACTAGAGCGTAGTAAGAACCCCACTCTGCCTCGAGAGTGGGGGGAGGGCGGGGACACAAAATGCTTTCGGAGAAGAGCAGACAGCAAGGGAGGATAGATACAAGGACAAGCGAAGTAGCGGTTTCCTTTTAAGGGTGCGTCTGCCAGGACAGCGGTGTGGGCAGGGAATCCCAGGTAGACAGGGAGTCTGTAAGGAACTTCAGGCAGGTAATGGGTAGCAAGGGTAAGGCGGGGTGAGGGCTGGAGACAGAGGCGCCAGTGAAGAGGCTGGGATTTGTGGGGCCTCTCGGGCAAGCGCACTCACTGTATCTTCTGCGTGAGGCACTGTCCCCCTAGAAGTACTGAGGATGGTGGGAATGTTTCCCGACCTAGGATTTGGTACTGGGTGAAGCCTTTGCTTTCCTTTTATTGTTGCTCCGCCCCCTTCTGACCTCCTGGCCTCTCTCCTTCCTCCACCTTGTGTTTAGTTAGGTCAGACTCATTGGGTATGCAGAGGGCACAACAGAGGGGTGCAGGAGCCCTGGGCCGGGGTCCCTCAGCCTCACCACAAAGGTCTTCACAGCATGCTCATATCTGTCTGCCTACCGGTTCCTCTCCATGGCCTCTTCTCTGTAGCCCTTCGGCACACACCTGTCCTCCTCTGCTGATTCTGCCGCCCAGGGCTGCAAACATTCAAACCGCTCATCCATCTTGCAGCCGCCTTCCGCTCAGCATGGTCCACGCTCTTCCTTCCTTCCCCAGCCTCTTTTTGTGAAGGTTTCTTTCTTTTTTTTCCTTGAGTCCCTTACCTCTGAAGCTTTTTCTTTCTTTCTTCCCAACTCCAAGTTTGTCCAATATTTTTGTCGTCCACTGGGAAATACTGGTGTGTGCTGGGCTGGTTGTTTCCCGGCAACAGGCCTGTTTGTGTTTGTTTGTTTTGTTTTTGTTTGTGGTTTTAGCTATCCCCCGTAAGTAGAGCTAGTTACTTCCTCCCCTTTTGCCACCTCAGTGGATTGAGCAGGGGAAAGCTCCTTGAAGGAACTGTCTCTGCCATCAGACTGTGAGCTGTGTGGGGGTCATTATAAAATCTCATCCATTTTTGCCTCTTCGTCATTTACTACTGTAGCGTGGACTCTGACAAGTGATCGTAAAATTTATATCGAGCAAAGAAGCAAGTGAGCACCAATCTGTATTAAGTCCTTAGATGTCATACGGATAAATCACAATCTACAGCGGGGCGTTAGATACTGTGTGCTGAAGTGAAAGTAGCCCGCACGTTTGTTTGTAAGATGGACTTTGCCTGCTGTTTCAGATTGTGCGATGAGTTTGAGAAGATCGCCGAGAAAGCGCTGAGCACGCCTCCCAACACAGCAGAGCTGATGGAGATGAAGGTACCACCGATGCGGCGGGGTCACGTCGGGGTCGCTGGCCGCGTCAGAACCGGCACCAGGGCGCCGAGAAGCAGGTCACCGCGAAGGCTCAGACAGAGGCTTCCACGCATCAGGATGTGTTAAATGTTTCAGCACAAGCCTGCAGTCTGGCCTCTCCGGGTGTTCCTCTTGGCCTCTGTGTGGTCACGCTATTGGGTCACCTGTTAGAGGACGCTCAGTTTGCTCAGCCGGCCCTCAGTCGAGCTGACGGGTGTAAATATTCTTTGTCGATGGATTCCGTTCCGTGGGTCTCTCAATCCACGGCACACAGACACGCAAGCACACGTTTAGAGGCGCTTTTCTGCCGCTGTCACCTTAGCTCATTGACCAAAGCCGGTCGGTCGGAGTGAGGGGCCGCCAGGGGGCGTGGCTACCGAAAGTCTCAGCTCAACCACGCAGCCGCCTGCCAGGACGTTCTAGAAAACCATGTTTGTAATTAGTACCGTGCTGGCAGGCATTGCCCAGGACTGGTCAGGGGAACCTGAGATGCCCGTGTGCATCCACTCGTTTTAATCAACAGCTAACAGACTTCAAGGGGACACTTGTGCTGTGCTCCTCGTTCTTCGGTTGGTAATGGGTACAGTCAATCTCTGTGTCACGCTGTCCAATCTTTAACAAAATTAGCAAACAAGATTCACCGCCTTGTATTTAACTATTTCTGCCCTTTAAACAGTTTATTCCAATAAGAGCAAACCAGTTCATAAATTTAGTCAACACAAAAATTAGTCATTTACTGCAAATAAGGAGAAATATAAAACTAGTTATTGGATTCTGTAGAACACCGATTGGCTAAATTTAAAAATACATATTGTGACTAGACATCAATTACATGTGAAAACTTTAGTTTCTAAGTCAGCCTATTGTTGCGTGTGGGGACGTTGCTGATTGTGTGTTTTTATTTTACAGCCATATGTTCTAGACTCATTCTGAGATCCCTTCTACTCAGTCAGTGTTTTCTCCCATGCAAGCAAGGTGGTTTTGTGACAAACTTCGACTCCATACAATCTTTTCTCCTTCAGTTGTTTTGGGCAATTGACTTGAGCCCAGATGGTCCCGTGGGATCTGACTTCAATTTAAAACCATTTTTCCTGGGACTGGGGAGATGGCTCAGCTGTTAAGAATGGAGAGGGCCTGGGTTTGCTACCAGAACTCACTTTTGGGGGGCTTGCGGTCATGGGTAACTCCAACTCCAAATTATCAGATGTTCTTTTCTGGCCTCTCTGGGCACCCATACTCATGTGACTTTAAAGTCCCCCGACGTCCATGCAGATACATGATTAAAATAAGAGTAGCAAACCCTCTAGAGTGGTGCCCTCCCTGTCACAGCCTTGGCAGCCATTCAGACCCTTACACAAGCGCCCTCTTGCCATGGGGGCCACATGCTCCCTCTGCTTGGCCCTCCTCATCTGCCACACCCCATTGCCTCTTCCACGTGTGTTTGTGGAGAGTCACTGTCCACATCTGGCTGCCGCAGAACTCCGTGACATGCTGCAAGCAGCAGCGGGCCTCTCGCTGGAGCACTGACCATGCCGAGAGTTTGCCTCTTCCCTTGTCTGACTAACCACCACCTCTCTTATCAGCTAGCAAACTCCACGAGGGGAAAAGCCAGGCTGACTGCATGGGCCTTCGTTGCCAGCACCCAGCCAATGTGTTGGGCATATTCCTAGTGCCCCAAAGCACGGTACTAAAAGAATAAATAACTCACCTGATGCCCACTTTTATTTTCCAGGGATACACAGCATCCTCCTGGGTCTTCCTTTTTTTTTTTTTTAATGTGTTGTTAAGTATTTTCTCACATTTTTTTCCTTCCCTTGTCTTAGTGAAGGGGGGTTTGGGATGGTCGACGTAAACTGCGCTGAGGTGCCCAGTTCGGGGTCACGGTTCTGATGTGCCTGTATGTTTTCCTGCAGGCTCACATTCAGAAGGTGGAGTCCACCGACATGGTGGAGCTGGCCCAGAGACTGGTGGATTCTAAAAACTGCCTGGCCTTCCTCATTGAGTGCGTGAACTTCTCCCCTGTGGACATCCGGCTGAACAACAGCGTTTTCCAGTGGTACGCCAGGATGGGAGAGATTTTTGACGAGCACAGGAAGATCATCAAAGACAAGACGGAACAGTACCAAGAAGGCCTTAAGGTTGGCGTCGCAGACTTGTTAGGTTGCTCTCATTCTCGGGGCAGGTTTGGGTTTTCACTCTGGACACAGCAGCACAGACGCCTTTGTTACGCAGGCGCACACTGTAACTTCCCCCACAGTCGCAGTAGAAGAGTGTACGCGTACCGGATCTTTTCTAATGAACGACTCGGTGATTCAACGGGGCACTGATTGATGTGGAATCAGTCCTTGATTTTTAGGGGCAGTATGGAGAGAATGTTGGGAAACGTTGCTCCCGAGTGGCCATTTGTAAAACAGTGTTTCTTTCAGGCGGTTTATGGTACTAACTTCAGGGTTTTTCGTTTGCTTGGTTTTGCTTATGTATTACTTATTTTCGATTGCTTTCATGCACCGACGTCAAGATTCCCTTCTGACACAATTCCTTACATTTCCTGGTCACTCTGACTCTCCTAAACACAGCCCTGCCGGGACATTTTTCCCGGGAGAAGGGTTGTGGTTTTCTCTACCTATTGTCTAGCCCCCTTTCCTGCCTTTTGGGACACTCCTGATCTTGTTAACTCCATGAACCTTCTAGTTTTCGGCTCTGTGCGTCTCTCATGTCCTGTGTTATCTCTGCACCCTGTAGCACATGGTCCTGATTCACACCTGTCTCAGGTGATTTTCTGGGACACCTTCTAGAACTCAGGTAGAGTCTCTGTCGCTCTTTAACACCTGGCCACCAGATTAACGACCCCTGTCACTATGATTCCTTCCGGGGCTGTCAGTTCCAAATGAGAATTTCATTTTTATTTTTTCTCTGTCTGTATCTCTTTGGCTAGCACAGTGTCTCAGCCCATCTTGTGCTTCTGTAAGAGAAGACTTGAGACGGGGTAATTTTTAAAGCACAGGTGTTTAGGGCTTACATTTCTGGTGACTGGCAAGTCCAAATTCAAGAGAGCAGCGTCTACTGAAGGCCTCATTCTGTATCATCCCTTGGCTGTAAGGGGAGGTGAGAGATTATGGGGCACATTTGTAAGAAAGAGAAAAACAGGGAGGAAAGGAGGGAGAGGAAGTGACCATACCCACCCCTGTCCTAGGAGCCACCCTTGTCTTGAGTCAAGTCCATGACAGCAGAAAGTACTGCTTGTGTGAGCCAGCAGCCTTCGGCCCTGCGCACTCTTAGGGCTTCATTCCTTGCCGTGTTTCTTTCCAATGTATGAGCGCAGAACCCATTCAAACCACAGTTTTCAGAGGGCTGTGAGCATTCCGTGCATTTTTATGAATGAATTACCTAAAACTTTTGGTTTCGTTTTATGGAAGAAGCCAAAACTCTTCAGGTTGACCTAGGTCAGCCAGTTCAGCTGTTCTTCGAGCACAAGCTACCTGGAGATTCAGTTCACAAATTACGTCACTTGGAGTCCCCTTCAGAGCCTTAAAATTGCGCGTTGTTAAACCGTTGCTACTACTTCTCTCTTATGACCAGGCTGTTCCCAACATTATGAATGTGGAAAACATGAAAATGAATATTAGACTTAAATCAACTCTTAGAAAATTCCGAGGTGGCCCAGAATTATCCATACTTAATTTTTGAAGTGTCCTATTTCAAAACTCTACACATATCGGGCTGGAGAGATGGCTCAGTGGTTAAGAGCACTGGCCGCTCTTCCAGAGGACAGGGGTTCAATTCCCAGCAACCACATGGTGGCTCAAATCTCTATAGAGGGACCTGATGCCCTCTTCTTCAGGCATAAAGTGATACATACAGATAGAACACATATACATAAAACAAATACATAAATAGATCTTTTTTAAAAAGAAGAAATAATAAAAAGCCACCATTTAAGGGGACATCTACACCTATTATTGCTGTAATCTTCTTTTTATTTTTTTTCCCATTAAGTCAGAACAAAGAATTTACTGGGAAACAAGAGAAAAGAGGATAGAAACCAATGTAGGCTCTATGAAATAGAAAAAAAAGATCCTAGTTTTGAATAACCTAGATTTGACTTTTAGATATTTCATTAATAGATATTTTTAGAATCATTTAATCCGGGACAGGTTGCCAATGACAGTTTTATATTAAGTGCTTTTCGTGAATCACACACAGCTGTTTATGTTAGGATATTAAAATATTAATATTTCGCACCTGGCTTTATTAGCTTCACACATTTCTTGTCATAGGCGCTCATGGGAAACAACAATAACCTTGGGATACCTTGGTTCCGTGTTGCTAACTGAAGAGCCGTCTTGGAAACAGCATAATTAAAGAAGTTCGGTTTTCCACAGATGCTATGAAAATGACATAGCGATTTGCCAAGCCCTTACAGAAACATCTTTCATCTGGTCCCATCCTGCTTCTTATACGTTTTTCAAATGCTCGGTCATTTGTTTGCGCCATCTTTTCAGCATACTAAAGATTATACTTTTAACACATTTTTAAAAATTATTTATTTATTTCTTATGTATACAATATTCTGTCTGTGTGTATGCCTGCAGGCCAGAAGAGGGCACCAGACCCCATTACAGATGGTTGTGAGCCACCATGTGGTTGCTGGGAATTGAACTCAGGACCTTTGGAAGAGCAGGCAATGCTCTTAACCGCTGAGCCATCTCTCCAGCCCAACACATTTTTTTTTTAATGAACCAGACTTCCTTACATTGTTTAGGGCCAACTTATAAACTAGGGAACAAGAGGAATTTTTAACGAGTTTTCTTTAAATTAATCTTTTTTTATATATATTTTTTTATTCTTGGTTTTTCGAGGCAGGGTTTCTCTGGGGCTTTGGAACCTGTCCTGGAACTAGCTCTGTAGACCAGGCTGGTCTCGAACTCACAGAGATCCACCTGCCTCTGCCTCCCGAGTGCTGAGATTAAAGGCGTGCGCCACCACTAGATCCCAGTCGTCTTTGAGGTTATCTTTCTTTGTATCTTGTCACGAGAAATACAACAACAATTTTTGATGAGCTTTTCAAATACTTAAAATTTCCCTTGATGCGCCAGGGTCTTCATTTTGGTAGAGTAATAAGCACGCCCTTTGTTCTGATTAGCTGCGGTGTGAGCGGTTTGTGGAGGAGCTGGAGAGCTACGCCAAACAAGCGGAAGAATTCCATACATTCGGGGACCTGCAGGATGTGCAGCGGTACCTGAAAAAGGCGCAGGTGCTGAACGGCAAGCTGGATGCAGCAGCGGACAAGGTACAGTTAAGGTCTCTGGAGGATGGAACAGGCCAATGGGAGAGCACCGAGTTTGTATTGAGTATTCGCAGATCGAGCCAGGCATGGTGGTACACGCCCACTCTCAAGGACTTGGGAACCCGAGGTAGCGGGATTGCAAGTCTGAAGCCAGCCTAGGTTACAAAGGTAAAAAAAAAAAAAAAAAAAAAAAAAAAAGATAAAACAGTTGAATTACACGAAGCAAGAGAATAATAGAAGCAATCCAGATTTCCAGCCGCGCTCTGAGGAGACACAGCAGGGCGGTTCGCAGTGTTTCTGTGGTCCTCAGCTTTATTTTAAAGATAGGGTTATCTCTGCCAGTTTGCCGCGCTTAGTCCTCCGCATCACAGCTCCACCGCAATCTTACGGTGAGAGAAGCACGCATAATAGCATTTGATTGCTGCTTAGCGTTTTTTGTACTCAGAGGCCTGCTTACAGTGTGCAGCTGTCGTCAGATCGGACCCGCTACTGTCTCTCGCTGAGCCGCTGCCTCAGGTCTAGCTCTCTTAGACAAACCTGGAAGAGGAAAGCTATACCCTTTGCTGTGTATAGTACAACCTCCATTATGTTTTGTGACGAAAACCAACTGCGCTTTTCTTACATGAAACGACCTGAATGTCTGCTTAGGTAACTCAGTAGTTTATAGTCATCTCATCACAAAAAGGCAGAAATAAGCTTTTAAGTTGGTTTATAACTGGGCTCACTGGAATTCTAAGTCACCTGGTTAATGGATGCGTGCCACGCCCCCTTTCCAGTTGTGTAGCTTGTGCAGCCCGTGTCTCCGCACGGTCCATGACTAGCTAAGACAAAATGCTCCCTCTGCCTCTTCCGGTTCATCCCGCGCTGTGGTCTGCATCCTTCTGCACATGTGCACACATAACGTTACATGCGTGTTACATGGCTATGGTTCTGCAATAGTCCTCCTATTGACTTTAAGTTATTATCGAATGAGTGCTTTGTACTACCACCTCCATATGTCTGTCCTGAGCTGAGTCAGGAACTCTGAGGAATCGGACCCTCCGTCTCTTTGCCACAGCATCTAACGCAGTGATGTTCTCATTCAAAGCACTTGAAGTCTTTAGTGAATGATGCCCGATCCTCATTATGTCTTACTGGGTGAAATTTCCTTCTCTTTGTAAATTTACTTGACTGTTAGGCGAATGTAATAAACCATTGCCCAGAAACATGATCACAAATAAATAAAGAAATGTTACACAGTCTTTACAAATATAAATCATTTAATTTACAACATAAATTAATCCCGAGTGAATGTGCTAAGTGTATAACCCAGATACGGAAAGCTATATCGTGTGGCAGAATTGAAGAAGAGTCAAGACTGCAGAAGCAGTGCATCGAATCATGGTGACCAGGGATCAGGGTGGGGAGATGTTGATTAAGGAGACGAAACTTCAGTGAAATGGAGCAATTTGTTGGATCGATTTACAACATGGTGTGGTAGTTATATTTAATAGCCATGTATTTATATATTGAAAATTGCTGAGAGAGTAGCTTCTCGGGGTGAGGCAATGCCCACACTCATTACCCTGAGTTACTCATCTCAGAATGCATGCATATGTACTCCATATATATATATACAGGCTCTCAGTTTTAAAATAAGCAAGAACTAGATTCACGCTCAGTCCTTTACACGCACTGAGTTCACTGTTAGGGCACAGGGGGCACCGTTATTAACATTTTAAACACCACTCACTCTCAGAATCCCTTACTCGACACCCATCTTTCCAGATTGAGCAGTTTAATGCCGAGGAGGAGGCGTTTGGCTGGATCCCATCCGTATATCCTCAACGGAAAAAGATCCAAGACGGCCTGAACCCTTATCTCCGTCTCTACGAAACTGCCGTGGAGTTTAGCACCAAGCACAGGGGGTGGACCGAAGGACCCTATCACAAGGTGAACCCGGACCAGGTCGAGGCCGACGTTGGGAATTACTGGAGAGGGCTCTATAAGCTGGAGAAGGCCTTCCACGATTCTCCAAACGCGCTGGCCATGACCAAGAAAGTAAGAACGAGAGTGGAGGAATTCAAACAGTACATTCCTCTCATCCAGGTGATCTGTAACCCTGGCCTGCGCCCCAGGCACTGGGAGGCCATGTCCGCCATCGTTGGCTTCCCCCTGCAGCCGGCCGATGACTCGACTGTCTTCTCCTTCATCGACATGAATCTGGAACCATTCTTAGACAGGTTTGAAGGCATTAGCGAAGCAGCCAGCAAAGAATACGCTCTTGAAAAGGCCATGAGTAAGATGGTCACTGAATGGGACGCAATGGAATTTGTCATTCATCCCTACAGAGAGAGCGGGACGTTTATTTTGTCGTCGGTTGACGAAATTCAGATGCTGCTGGATGACCACATTGTCAAAACACAGACGATGCGGGGGTCGCCATTCATCAAGCCGTACGAGAAGCAAATGAGGTAAAAATAAAATGATGACGTTAGCCAAGTCACGTGCGGTCAACCTGAAGTTCTTCCGGGGACTAATTCTACACTTTGCATTTAATATTTTTAGATTTATTATTTCATTTATAGTTGTGTGTGTGTGTGTGTGTGAGAGAGGGGGGGGTCTAGGTACCTGTGGAAGCCAGAAGAGGGTGTAGGATCCTGTGGAGTTCATTGTAAGGGCTCCGTTCATAGTTTTTGAAAGAGGTTTGGATCCTTTTAGACAACATTCAAATACTCATTTTTATTGTCAACACATTGATCTTTTTATTTTTTAACTCTAAGAAGTAATTTTGTGACCAAGCATAGTTTAGACAGAGCACAATGTAACATTTCCCAAATTTGGAAACAGATCCCCGGAGACCCCTATGCATGGCAGCTAAACCAGGAGTTCTTAAAAGAAGAGAGCTAAATACATTGAATTCTTACTCTGCCCCCCCCCCCCCCGTTTTCATACTTTTTTGGAAGACGTATTAAACAGTTTTATTTTACCTTAAGAAACAGACAACCCCGTCAGATAACTGACACCATCAGTATGCGTTTGACCAGTAGGGGAAGCTGACTCGAAGGTTTCCGCCTCCGCTCGCACCTGAGAGACGGTCAGAAGCTCTGTGGTTGGCTCTTCTCCTTCCAGGTGGTAGAGCTAGGTCCTTTTTTTGGAGGAACTGGGTGGGATATCATCATCTAGTGGAAATTTTGTCCTACATCATAAAGGGATTAGAGAGAAGAAAATAACGCCGGAAGGAAGCAGAGGCAGCCCTGTCTCCTCAAGTAAAACAGCTGCCCAGGTCACAGACAAGCGCTTGGGGGGGGTGGGGGGGTTTTGAAAAGACGTTTGAAAGCACCTGGTAACCAGGATAACTGTTTCCATGTCTTTGTTTTAATAACTGAAAATTATGGATTCTCTCTGATAAATGGGTAAGGCATTAATATACCAAAGAAGCTATTTCCTTCCACGTCTCTCACTGACTCATAAGGCTTGCTTCCTTGTTTGGTTTCTCTGGTCTTTGTCCGCAGGGAGAACTGGCACCTGCCTCCTAACCTTGCCCCCAGCATTTGTTAAGGAAATGTTTTGCCCGGGGTTATTGCAAAGATGGATACAAATGCCGAGAAGTTTGAAAACTGTGGCTTTAGAAGCGTTAATTTTGGAGTAATTGTGATGTTTACACGTGAAAGAACTTAGGTCATTAAGTTTTCGATATTTAGAGATGAGTTGAGAACCCACTGTAATTTAAATATTGCCTCTTCCTCATGCCTGCCACCTTGTGTTTAGGGGAATGTGAATTTTGTGACCCCAAGTTCTGTCTTAGTTACTGGTTACAAGCCTAACTGATGATGCAGTTATCCTGGAAGCAGGCTTGATTTGAAAAACATCCTGGCGATTTGAATGCAGCCAGAGAAGTAGAAACGAGAGTAACGATGTCACGGTGGGGGCGGCAGGCCAGCTCTGGGTTTGCGCTGCTGTCTGAGCCCCTGCCTGGCTGGCCGCCCTGAAAGTCACTGTGTTTGTCCCCACTGTGCTTGTCCCGCAGGGAGTGGGAGGGCAAGCTCCTGCTGCTTCAGGAGATCCTGGACGAGTGGCTGAAGGTGCAGGCCACCTGGCTGTACCTGGAGCCCATCTTCAGCTCTCCCGACATCATGTCGCAGATGCCGGAGGAAGGCCGGCGCTTCACCGCTGTAGACAAGACCTGGAGAGACGTGATGAAGACCGTGGTGCAAGTAGGTCAGATTCTCTGAGGCGGGATGGTGGGCCAGAAGCCGGACGACTTTTGTTTGCCCCGTGAGGGCTGGAGAGATGGTTCAGCGGTTAAGAGCACTGGTAGTTCTTCCAAGGCACCCGGGTTCAATCCCAACACCCACAGGGCAGCTCACAACTGTCTGTAACTAGAGGTCCAAGGGATTCAACACCCTCACACACAGATAAATGCAGGCACAACACCAATGCACATGAAATAAAAATAAACTTTAAAAAATAGACATGAAAAGTTACCATTTTTAATAAGACATTACTTGCCCCAATACACATTCTCTTCAGCTATTATTTTACACTTTCCAGGAGAAAAAAATGTGAAAATCAAAAATGGATATTTTGTCCCGATTCATCTTGGAGGCCTACACTGCACGGAGTTTACTCAGTGGCCTTCGTTTGTTGGCATGGTTTCATATTGGGGCTCTGGTAGGAAGCCAGCACCCTCTCTGGATGCTACGTCTGTTCTGACCCTGTCTCCATGCTCGGGCCTCTAAGGCACTGTGACGGGAGATGACCAGCAAACATGCCTGGCGCTCAGGCAGGAGCATCTCAACTAGGGAGTTTAAAAAAATAAAAAATGCAAGGAGAAGTCCATTCAAAGAGTCTAACAAATGCAGACAAAGCACAGTGAAGAGAGGCGAGCTTGAGCCAAGGAGGGATTTATAAAGTGCAGTCATATTAAAGAACATGGCGTGCAAGATGCATTTACAACGCTGCTGGCGTTGTCATTGTGAGAACACAAGCTTCTCCGTTGATATTTTAATGAAATACCCTGTAAGGTAGAGGGATTGCTTCTAAAATGTCCTAACCTGAAATAACAATATGTGAGTATTTATTATTTAAATACAAAGTTACTGTTTTTTACAAAGTTATCCTGTAGTCCTAAATACTGTCATTTATCAATGGCAGTTATATATTTGACAGGACACTACCAGAAAGATGGACATGGATTTATTCTGTAGGCTTGCTTCAATTTTGTAATAAATCAAATATGTACAAACCAAGCTGTAAAATTAATCACAATGTAATTAATTCCACACTTAACAGAGCTATTAGTGAGTTACTGTGTAGCACTGAGTCATTTCTAATGTAGTTCGAAAATATAATCTGTCATATAGTTTCCGTACCACAGTGCAAAGCAGTTATAATGTGTATTCATTTCGTTAAGAAATGGTTAATTAGAATTTTTATTGTTTCCCCAAATTTAAAGTAGATATTTCTATTTATCTCATTGGCATAATTTAAATATATATACTTATATATATTTAATATATATATTTTTGATGCACAGTCTGGCTGGCCTGGAACTTGTTGCCAGATTGGCCTCAAACTCACAGAGATTCATTTGCTCCTGTCTCCTGAGTGCTGGGATTAAAGGCATGCGCCACCACTCCTGGAAAAAAATTTTTTTGATATTTGGTGAAAATATCCTTTGAAATCCTGTAGTATTAAGGAGTTTATACATTATTCGGTGTCTAGGAAGGGAAGTTATAACGGCATCAGTGCAGAAAGACGGGATGGTTACGGCCATGTGCAACTCGAATGACCGAACAGCTCATGCACTAATTCCCACACAGTTGGGTCCTGGGGCTGCTGCTGCTGCTGTGGTGACACTAACATTTGCTGCATGATGTCACTGTCTTCCCGAACTGCTTTGCACGTTCCTATTCTTAATGTTCGTATTCAGAGAAGCTCTTGTGCACACTCTCCCCAAACTTTGAAGATAAGCACATGGCCACGTGCTGTCCAGGAACCTACTGAGATGGCCTGTGTGGCAGAAGCCCGTGGACTAATGGCTTAGTGCAAGAGGTTCATCCTTAGGGGTCCTAAGAAGGCTTCTATGTGGTAGACTTTTCCAGAAGTTAAGAAGAGAACTTCACTGCTATTGTTAGCATGTAGTCTTGATTGACAGCTCAGTCTTTATCCGCATGAAGTCAGCATGTAACATTAAGTAATTTTAAGTGGTTTTTTTTTATTATATACATAACTCAAATAACTTCCTCACTCCAAGACCTTTGGTGTAGTTCTAGACACTTCATATGGGTTTTTCCTTATTAGCCCAGTTATTGTTTTGTTTCTTGTTTTGGTTTTTCGAAACAGGGTTTCTATGTATAGCCCTGGCTGTCCTGGAACTAGTTCTGTAGACCAGGCTGGCCTCAAACTCACCTGCCTCTGCCTCCCAAGTTCTGGGATTAAAGATGTGTGCCACCACCGCCTGGCCCTAGCACAGTTTTGTCTGTGAAGACTTGCCTGTTTCAGAACTTTCAGGCTCATGTTCTGCTGGGACTCTCCTCAAAACAGCCCGTGTAATCGGGGCCTCTTTCCCACTCTGACTAGTGCTGGGCTGAGGACAGAGTGGGGAGAAAGAGCGGAGGAGAGCAGGGAACTGGGAGAGGAAGCTGGGAAGAGATGCATAGTGTAAGGGCTGTTCCCCTTGTGGGCGGGTCAGAAGATGAACAACCTCGCATCAAGGATGCGCACAGATTTCCATCTCCTTAAATACCCATCGTTTCTTCATGGTGAAAGCTTGGCCAGCCGTCTCCTTCTGACTATTTGAAGTACACACTTGTAGTAGGAGGGGTCGGGGCCCCTTGTTGGTTCCCGACAACTTAACCCAGAAATAATCACACAGAAACTGTATTAATTAAATCACTTCTTGGCCCATTAGCTCTAGCTTCTTATTGGCTAACTCTTATATCTTAATTTAACCCATCATCTCCATTAATCTGTGTATCACCATGTGGCTGTGGCTTACTGGGTGAAGTTCCCAGCCTCTGTCTCCAACAGGGCTACATGGCTTCTCTCAAGCCGGGCGGTGGTGGCGCACGCCTTTAATCCCAGCACTCGGGAGGCAGAGGCAGGCGGATCTCTGTGAGTTCGAGTCCAGCCTGGTCTACAAAGGGAGTTCCAGGACAGGCTCCAAAGCTACAGAGAAACCCTGTCTCAAAAAACCAAAAAAAAAGAATACATGGCTTCTCTCTGACTCCGCCCTTCTTCCTCCCAGCATTCAACTTAGTTTTCCCCGCCCAGCTCTATTCCCCTATAGCTCTGTTCCCCTATGGCTCTGCTGTAGGCCCAGAGCAGTTCCTTTATTTATCATTGGTATTCACAGCACACAAAGGGAAACCCCACATTACACAGTTTATCGTCATCCATAATCCTGTTGCTATTCAGCAGTGTACCCCAACCTTGGCTCCTCCTTGATTGCAATGCACTGTGCATTGGTCAGTGGTCCCCAAACCCCCTCCTCCTCTCGTCTCACCTCCTGTCTCTTCAGCTTCTGGAAGCTACCCGTCCAATCCTGACTTCTACATGGCCAGCCTCTTCAGGATTCCATACACAAGTGAGATCACTCAGTGCCTGTGTTTGTGGGCCTGGTTCCCAACACAACATCATGTGTGTTGTCCCAGACAATGAGATCTCAGTTCAGCGATGCGCATGTTCAGTTTTTGGCCCTTCGTGGCCGTACAATGTGCGCAAGCGTGGAAATGTCTGTTCGACGTGCTGATTTCAGCATTGGATGTGTTCCTAGTAGGGTTGCTGGATCACATTGCAATATATTGTAATAGCGCTTGCCTGGGAGCGAGGGGAGAATCTCTTGGATTTGGCTAAATGTGTCGGTGTGGACACAATTCTTAGAGACTCTGGTTTCAGTGGGCTAGTCAGAGAGGCATGAGTGGTTCCGTCAACCAAACAACCTCTATGTCTTATTTCAGTGAGATGAAATGGTAGAAGAATCTTTGCTAAGGAAACTAAGGAAACTGGATATTGATTTATCTATAGACACTTATGCAATCTATGCCTGTACCCTTCATCAGTGAACGGTGTTGTCCCACCTGAGCACAGCCTTTCAAAACAGTGGGAGGGGATCCCCGCAGTGTGCACAGCTGAGCTTGTTAGTGTTATTTTTTACTTTTTAGACCTTATTTGGAAGAGAGACGGTCAGAAGTGTGGCTTGACCTTGACGGTGGTCAGTAGCCAACCTGCTTAGAATAAACTAGACTGAAAGGGTTGGTATCAAGGCTTGAGGAGGAGGGACCTAAGGGCTCACGAGACAGACAGGGACGTGAAGGGCCGGGCGTTCTAAACAAGCACTTAGTAAAAGACGCACCCGCAGAAGGACGTGTTGACTAGCTGACGTATTTTCTGAACGTCAGCTAGCATGTTCCACTGTGCACAGTGATCTATGAGACAGAGTGATCACGGAGTACGTTCTCCAGCCCGGGGAGCTAGCTGTTGCCAATGCAGGACAAGAGTGAACCTGAGCGCTTCTCACCAAGTGCATGTGTGGACCCACCATACAAAGAACACAGTCACAGTGGCAGGGGTGGGCCTGTGTAAAGGCCCACTCTTCAGTGTTGTTGATCACCCCCGCTTCCAATAGCAGGTGTAGCCCCATGTTCCTGAGAGGCCGCCCCACTGGAAACCGGGTAGCTGTGACGGTGGGAGCGAGCACACCGGCTCTCTTTTGGCGTGGGGAGGGGGGTGATCTGTCGGCACCAGATAGATTTTTCTTCCCACACACTGGGCTTCTTGGGGCTCTGTCATTCACTGGCGCACTGACTAACTTACCCCTCTCTGCTCCTTTCCACACAACATTGCTTCTCCCGGGAACTCACATTACGGGGGAAATGAGGCAGCTGCCTGACACTCGTGAGATTTATAGGTCCTACTATGAGCATGGACCTTATCAAAAGCAGATGGTCGCAGACACGTAGAGACACTCATTCATTCGCTGCACCGAGGAAAGACGACAGTGTGGGTATGGTTGCGTTCTAAGGGTGTGTGCCTTATTAGCTCCAAATAACCGGTATATGGCACAGACAGTGTGAGGCTGGGAGGTGAGACATGAAAACAGGATTCCAACCTTTACCAATTCGTTCAATAAGAACAAATTTGCTTCTAAGCTTTTGCCCTTTGCTGTCTTACTGGATTGAGTATGCGGAGTGTCAGGGAGAGGCATCTGGGCAGGGCCACTTCAGTGGTCCACTCACTCAGTGGGATATCTGGGCTGGCCGTGCCACGCCTTTGCCATTCTGTAGACAGACAACTCTGACTTTACCACTTTAAGCTTGAATGGCTCCCATTCTTCTCCCTCCCTCCCTCCCTCCCTCCCTCCCTTCCTCCCTTCCTCTTCCTCCTCCCCCTTCTCCTCTCTCTACCAGGCGTTCTAATTTTCCCCTTGGGCTGTTAAATTGACAGAACCCTTTTCCTGGAATGTTCTGTGTAAACATCTCCAGAGCAAGACCTTTGTATCCTAGAGATGAGCTCCCATATCACCTACGTGATATTTTATTTTAAAATGAAATTGCCTTTTTGTTTTGATTCCTTGTGTCCCCTCCCTTCCTGTCTTCTTACTACAAGCTTGCCTCAGAGATATCTCCGGCTCTGCTCCTGACTATTGCACAAAATACTGTAATAAGTCTGGTCATGAGTACGACAAGTTTTTATTGGCGTACAACAGTTAACTAAACTAACGGTTTCATCATGAGATCTTCACACGCGAGTATAATGTGCTTGGGTCATAGCCCTCATTGTCCTCTCTTGTGCCCCTCCCGTGTCTGTGAGATCTTCACACGCGTGTGTAATGTGCTTGGGTCATAGTCCTCATTGTCCTCTCTTGTGCCCCTCCCGTGTCTGTGGATTTCTTTCTTCTTCTCAGCGAGTCCCACTCATATTTCCATGTGTTACTGAGGGGGATCACGGTGTTCCGGTGGTTTTAGTTTCCTAATGCATGGGAAAGTCATGCTTACCTCTGTAGTCTATACACAATAGAATCTTATTCCACTGTAAACAAAAGCTAGATCATGACATTTTCAGGGGAAAAAGGGCGAGGGTGGAACCCGGAGATCATTGTGTTAAGCAAAATAAGCTAGGCTCAGAAAGACAAATACTTATGATTTCTTCTGTCTGTGACAGGTGTGTGTGTGTGTGTGTGTGTGTGTGTGTGTGTGTGTGAGAGAGAGAGAGAGAGAGAGAGAGAGAGAGAGAGAGAGAGAGAGGCGTTCATAAGAGGGGGTAAGAAGGGAAGATAAAATCCTTGTGGCCTGGCCGCAGAACAGAAGGGAGGATTATTTGAGGAAGAAAGGGACCAACAGGAGACAGTAGGAGGCACGGAAGACGGAGGAATTGGAAAACAAATAATTACTTACACGTACAAAAATGCCACCATAAAACCGATCACTTTGTATATTCACTTTTAAAAATTAATTTAAAGAGGAATAGGAGTTTAAAAAGAATGTGTTGCAATTTGTGAAAAACAAGGAAATAGAAAAAAGGTATCTAGAGAGAAATGTATAAAGAAATTCTCGGCGGCCAAGCGATGCTGGAGAGCTTCTGGCCCTGTGGGAACCCTTTGCACTAGTGAATCCTCCCCTTGTTGATGGTAGCTGCCGCCTGACGGGGTGGTGGCTGCTGGAGGCGGCGGTGCTGGGCAATTCTACGCTGCCACGCACACGCTTCTCCCCAGCACGCAGGACCACTTGCCTCAGCAGCGTGACCTTTTACTTTTTTACCCACGGTATAGCTTTTAGAACTGGCGTCTGTCATCTCAAAACTGCGCCTGCTTTTCCAGCTAACAGTACCCTACAGTGGAAGCTTCTGTCTTTGGTTAGGGAGCTACAGCCCCTGCATAGGGAGTGGGCTGCCCCTCCGGAAACCACGCTCTTTGCCCTTCTAATCTGTGTAAGGGTGACACTGTCAATAAAGTGTTGTGACCTGCCACCTCCTCAGACTTTAGGTCTCTTGCTATCTCCATGTCTGATGCCTCCCGACTCAGGTTTGGAACCCAGTAAAGGTCACCTATCCAGGATGGGGGCTTTTCTCCCAAGGACCTGCTAAGTCTCTTCTGTGAGGCGCCGATGTTTCTCTAAGGACACTTAGGGCAGCGACTCCTTTCTAGGTTTCTGTTCTTCCTGGCCCTGAGTTATAAGTGGAATTGCCATTTCTGTAGCTATGCGTGCATGATTATTCTGTACATTGTGTGTGTGGTCTCACAAACATGCGTGTACACGTGCACCTGTGCGTGAGTATGTGCACGTGCATATGGAAGCCCGAGGTCAGCGTCTCAGGTCATCCTTTAAAGACTGTAGCTTTTGAGACAGCATCTCCCTCCGGCATAACCTAATACAGTGGGTCTGAACCCTGGTGCATGCAGAGCTAAAATAAAGAGCCAAGACATGGAAGATGAGAGAAAGATTTATTTATTTTTTTACCTGCCCCAGGCAAAGTGAGTGTGGCATTCACTTCCACTGTGGCTGTCTTCCCCAACAAAGCAATCATGGGGGGTTCTACTCAGGGCTCTACCTGTATTCATGGAGTCTTGGGCTAATTTCTTCCTAAGCATGCTCCTTTGAGGAATAGATTCCTAAGCCTGCTGACCGCATCATAAAGTTCCAGCTGTAAACAATGGAAAGGAGGTTTTTGAAGGTACAATTCATATAGGAGTCTCTCCCTGAAGGTCTCTGCTTTGCTTAGTCATGAACTCCGGCTGGCCAGTGAACCCCAGGGACCCTCCTCCTGCCTCTGCCTCCCCAGACTTGGAATCGAGGTGCTTGTCGCTCATGACTGGCATTTTCATGTGGGTTCTGAGTGCTGAACTCCATGCTTGCACGGTGTGTACTTTACCGAGGTCCCCGTGGCAGCTAGAACCTTTACAGACTGGCTTACAACAATGACCTACCTGTCAAAACTGCCCCTCCATCCTTGGGTTGTGGGATGGGTGTTGTGGTAGCACGAACACATTAACTTTACTGTACATCTCTTAAGTGAACAGATGCACCGTAAAGAAACATACCATTTTGAGAGGAAGTTTTTGTTTTCCCTTTTTAAAAGTGAGCTTAAATATTAAGCGATCCGTGCTGTAGAAGCACTGGCACCTGGGCTGTGTTACTCCATTTAGAGAGCACAGGCTGAGAAGATGTAGTGTAATTTTCAGAGGGCCCAGGGTTTCTGGATGGTAAATAAGTACCCATTTCTACTTAGAATCAGCTTCTCAGGAAGGAAGAGAGGCAGCCTGCTCTTTGTAGTTTAAATCTTGTCACTGGGTTTTTCTTTCTTCATAGCTGTGGAAGTCTTCGATGACAAAAGACCATTTATATTGAAAACAGCCATTTGCGGTCCCCTGCTAGCACTTCCGGGTAACAGCGCAACTTCTGCAAGACAGGCCGTTCCACCTTGTACTCCCAGGTCCCGGGGGCTTTGCTAACATCGTTGGTCAAACTTTGCAGCCTTAATGTATCCTCTGCAGCTTCCCCATGGCTGTCCTTGTCTTAGGAGAAGGCTGTGACTGAGGCTCCCTTCTTTCCAGACTATGGGGTCCTTCTCCATGTGAGCTATGAAGCTGTTGGTTTTCCTGCTCCTGTGTCCCCTGTGGTGGCATTTTTGATTTCCCTCTGGAACCTTGCCTTTGGATTCACAGTCTTGCTAACTGTTTGTCACAGGACTCTTGGCCCTCAGCCTGTCCTGGCTTCCAGTGGGTCTTCCTTGCATTCCCAGCTTTTGATTTAAAGTGGGAGACACCGACTTCATTTCCCTTAAACAGTCAGAGACCATCGGAAGGTTATTAACTGGCCTAGTTTCAACATTGCTGCATCTGGGGGAAGGGGAGCAGCCGGATCGATGAAGCTGCTGTGTGGTGTGCTCTGCTTTGCACCATGCTGCCCAGCATGTCGGCATGGGAACAGCAGAGACCGGTGATCTCAGATCCCCACAGCAGAGGTGATGATTAAGGTTAGAAACACCGTGAGAACGACCGGAATGTGACACAGGGACAATAAGGGACCTCCTGCTACTGGAAGATGGCATTGACCGCGCGACTGGGTGCAGGGTCTTCCCAGCATAGTGACGGCGCGGGAGGACGCGTTGAGAGGGTGGCGTATCTGTCATTATATTTCTTATTTATTGTGTGCTCCTTGCTGGCCACGGAGGCTCGGATCATTGCTTAGTTCACCGTGGTCACCAAGCCCAGAGAACTGGCTCACCCAAGGCAGGGCCTTAGAGAGAGAGAGAGAGAGAGAGAGAGAGAGAGAGAGAGAGAGAGAGAGAGAGAGAGCGCTGTTGAAAAATCAGGACTGATCCTGGAATTATTGCTAGATTTCTGAGTTTATTGTGAATAAAACATCTGAAAATTCAATTTTAGGTAAGTGGTCCCTGGGATCGATATTAATCCCGGAACGGTCCGGGACTTAAAGATCACCCATTCATTCCTGGCAGAATCAAGGTCCTAGAGTCAGAAGAGCCTTAGGGTTCTGTGCAGCCACACCCACTTTACTTTGCTGAGTGCCACAACTTTTAAGGGGTCCCTACTGTTGTCCAGGGGTTTAAGCCGAGGAATGTAATCCTCCAGTTTACTCAAGGGTTGGAGTTTAACTCCACTAAGCATATACGCGTTTTATTTCCTGTAAAGCTCCTGGCAACAGAGACGAGAAATCTTTCTCCATTTGCCAGAAACAACAGCTTCAGGCTCCGCCATACCCTGGTCACTAGGTCTGGACCTGTCAATCAACTCACCAGTCCTCATTTGAGCTACTCAGACTGGTGGTGCTTATGAAGAAACACACACACACACACACACACGGAGAGGAGGGAGAGATAAACATGTATTTCCTTAACCAACAATTATGAGAAACGTAAAGGATCAAAGAAAGTCATACCAAATTTTAAACACCTTTGAAATCACTTTGCTGTTGTATCTAAGACCTCAGCTAAGACGCCCTCGGCAGTTGGGCACAGTGTGGAGTGCCTGGTGTTCTCCGAGTTCTCTACATCCTCAGGTCTAACGCAGCATGCAAACAGTTAACAAATCGTCCAGAAACACCTGCTCCATAGGGGGGTTTCACTAAAGGTCTTCCCCTTTTATCCTGAGTATTTTCTCTGGCAGGCAGGATGGCCCAGCAGGCACAGGCACCCCCTTCAAAGCCTGACAACCTGAGCTTGACCCCTGGGACCCATGGGGTGGAAGGAGAGAACCAGCTTCCATGGGCTGGGCTGTGACCTCCAAGTGCACACGGTGCTGGCTCGACTCCTCAGAGATCAGGGAGCCTCCTGGAGAAAATGCCTCTAGAAGCTAGGGCTCTCAGCACACCCATGGGGCATTTTCTTAATTAGCGCCTGCTGGGAGAGGGTCCAGCCCCTTGTGGGTGGTGCCAGCTGTGGGCTGGTGATCCTGGATTGGCTAAGAAAGCAGGCCGAGCAAGCCATGGGGCCCAAGTCAGAAACAGTGTGCCTCCACAGCCTCTGCCTCAGTTCCTGCCTCCGGGTCCCTGTTCTGCCTGAGTTCCTGTCCTGACTGCTTCCAGTGGTGAACAGGGATGTGGAGGGATAAGCCAAGTAAACCCTTTCCTCCCCAGTTTGCTTTTGGCCATGGGGTTTCAGCACAGCGAGAATAATCTTAACTGAGACACACATTGCGCCATACATGTGCCCCCTCCCCAGAATAAATGAAATGTAATAAAAATATATTTCTTGAAGAACGATGTTATACAATGTTAACTTTAGATCAACAAATGGATAACATCTCTCTTTCTCCTCCTCCCCAGTCTCTCTCTCTCTGTCTCTCTCTCTCTCCTTTCTCTGCCAGTTATGGGTGGGAGAAGAAAGGAAGTGTGGTTTTGTTTGTGTGGGGGTGTGTTGGCATGTACTAACCTCTTCAAACATGTCATCTAAAGTGGTTGCCCCATCAAGGTTGAGACCGAGTTCCCCTCCTCATTTTAAAACACAGAGATTCGACAAGTGATGTAAGCTAGCGCAGGTACACCGGAGAAGAGGGCAGGGTTGAAATCAGCATTTTTCTCTGGGGGCCTTGGCTTTCTCCAAGTCTGTCTTCCCCATGTCTGGCTCCTCACGGTGTGCCCGATGGCTGTCCTGCAAGTTTAGTCCAGACGCAAACGCAAGCAGACGGTTTGGAAGTCTGTATCCGAATCAGAGCCGTTGGGTAGACCTCAGGACTTTAGAATCGGTTCAGCATGTCCGTCTTGAAGCCTGAGTTGTGTCAAAACCTGAAGCCTTTGTTTTGGGTTTTTGATTTTCAGATCTAAGATGGCCAACCAGTAAGGTCTAAGCAAATACCATGCAACCCACAAAGCTTTGGCAGACGAGCCGTGTCTGTTCTGAAGTGTTCCAGATGGGAGATGCTCGATCCATACCCCTGCCCGAGTGCTTTTTAACAGGGTCTTAGGCTTACTTGTTGCTGTTCACTGATTTGAATATTCATTGAACAAAAATCGGTTATACTAAATGCTATGTTTATCTAAATTCTTGATATCTAAAATACTTTCATATATCAGACCTAAAACAATCAAGCTGTGATGAACTGCCCGAGTTTCCACCAAATGATTATTGTCAGTTTGTGCAAGAAATGGTTCAGTTTTGTTAGCAGTAAGTCCTTTTAGTTTTCAAACAAGAGAAGCACATTTTCTTCCAGCAGGTGGCGCTCTAAGAACACGATTTTGGATTTTAGAGACAGCCTAAGAATGCTAGTCGGCCCTGCTTGACTTGCACTTTTAAAAATTATGGTCTGAGTGTGTGTGTGTGTGTGTGTGTGTGTGTGTGTAAGAGAGAGAAAAAGAGAGGGAGGGAGAGATAGCGTTTAATGGCTATTTGAAGGCCCAAAACTTCGGAGAATTATAATTAAATGCCTTTGAAAATCAGAGATCGCTTGATCTCTTGCTGAACATGTTCCGTACTTTTGCTTTATTGATAATATGGCTACTGATGGTAGTTATTTATTTCTTTACCAAGTTGTTGTGTTTCTAAGTTACGTCATCCTAATTCAAAACGAAGCAAAACGTATCATCTTTTTAGCCCTGACCGAATTATTCACAAAAGTATGAGATGGGTTCAGTCCTGCACGTGGGAGGCAGAAGCAAGAGGCCCATGGGGGAATTCGAGGATGGCTGCAGAGTAGGTTTGAGGTCAGAAACAAAGAACAAGACAAACCAAAAACACATTGAGAAAAGAAGCGAGTTCTCTTTTAGCTGGTGCTGGGAATTGAACCCAGGACCCTGTGCATGCTAGATCAATGGCTCAGCCCTGAACCCCACCTCCAGTCCTAGAAGAAAACTCATATGTGAAACAGCTTGCAGCTGATGTTTTTGATTTGCCTTTTGGTCATGGCCGAGTACAGCTCAAAAAATAAGCAATTTGTTGATCTTAAAATTCAGTGTTCATGCTTCAAATCTCATCGGCTCATTCTAATGTCATGTGACCTTCCTGGAACAGCCCGTTCTATTTAAAAGATGACTGCTGAGTTTTCATTAGCTTCGCAGCTTAGTGTGATTGAGATTTCTATTAGGTTTTAGGTCCTCCGCCCCTTAAAAATTTTAAGTTTACCTTGGAAAGAACTCCATTTTTGCTACTGGTGAACACCAAGCTCAGAAGTGTAAGGCTGAGAACAGACTCAGATCAGACACAAGTTACCTGTTAGGAAAACAGAGAGGAGACAGGAATGCACTCAGTCTAGAGTTTGCTGTGGGGGCATAAAGAGCTGGTACGTGTTAGCACAAGAGCAGTTGGGTGTTGTGATGCACCCTGTAGGCCCACTGCAGGGGAGGGAGGCGGAGACAGCCGGACATCCAGGACTTGTGGGCAGCCTGGCCAAACTCAAAATCAAAAGGCTGCTTCTGGGCAGTCCCTAATGATGAAACCAGAGGTTGACCTCCGTGTGCAACAGACACAATTGTGTATAGACACACATACGCACACATAGGAAAAGAGAGGAACCGAGTTTTACTTAAAACTCAAGATCACACACACACACACACACACACACACACACACACACACACACATATAAGAGTTTTATAAACCCAGTGGTTAGGGTGCAGCTCCTTTGAATGAAAAGGCAGTAAACTTTTTTTTTTTTTTAAGGCCTGAGTTCTTTAGATTAGCTTTTGGTTATAATCTTAAGACCAACAGCCAATCATAGAGCTCCTTTCCTGGTACTTGATTAATTTCAAGTCGCTTTGAAGTACACCACCTGTGGAGATGCTTGACTGCGCCCAGATCCCCAGCCTTAGAGGCCACCCAGTCTGGTCTCTAGGAAGTGTCCCTGCAAGCAGAGGGACAATGTAGAAGGACACAGGGTGGCTGCTTCCAAAATCTTTCCAGGAAACTTCCCCACACTGAAATACTTACCTTTTTTTTTCATCTATAATTATAAAAACCAGGTCGAGTGTTAGTCCCCTGTTGTGAGTAACAACATCCAAACTAATAGTTACGCTGACTTGTAGTTTGTAGTGTTTTCTTGCAAACACAAAGGACAGAAGATGTGTCTCACGCTACACCCACGCTTCCTGTGAGTTTCAGATAGCACAGCCTCCCTCCCCCTTCCCATCCCTTCGCCCCCTCTTCCTATGTTTCTACCTATGATGGAAGTTGGAAGTTGGATCCGAGGATAGAGTCAACAGGACCTTTACGTGAATTTTTTTTTTTTTTTGGGGGGGGGGTTTTCCAAGACAGGGTTTCTCTGTGGTTTTGGAGCCTGTCCTGGAACTAGCTCTTGTAGACCAGGCTGGTCTCGAACTCAGAGATCCGCCTGCCTCTGCCTCCCGAGTGCTGGGATTAAAGGCGTGCGCCACCACCGCCCGGCCAGGACCTTTACGTGAAAGAACTTGTCAGGCAAACAATATGCAAGACTTATTTTTTATAGAGATAAATCTTAAAAAGTTTCCATAATCTTCATCCTATTAAAAATCTATTAAAATCTCATTAAAATCTGTTACAATCTCAAGTATAATGCAAGTAGAAATCAAATTGGTAACTGGTATTTTGCACTGTATCCTGTACGGGGTAGGGTTTTTTTTTTTTTTTTTTTGTCTACTTGACACAAACTAGATTCACCGGGAAGATGGAGCCTTAGAGCATCCCGCTAGGAATAAGCAGGAAGCGACACCCTCTAGGGTCTCAGCTTCAGTTCCTGCTTCCAGGTTTCATTTTGAGTTCCTCCCTTGGTTGCCCTCCACGACAGACCGCAACCTGAAAGTGTAAGATGAGCTACACCCTTTCCCCGCACCCCCGTACCCCCACCCCTTTGGTCACAGTGCCCTTCACCGCCACAGAAATGAAACCGAGACAAGCCCTGTTTACCTCTTATTTTCAGAATAAACATGTCCTGACGGTTGTGACTATCGAGCGGATGCTGGAGAGGCTGAAAAAGTCCAACGAGCTCTTGGAGCTGATTCTTAAAGGGCTGAATGAGTACTTGGAAAAGAAGCGCCTCTTCTTCCCCAGGTTCTTCTTCCTGTCCAATGACGAGCTCCTTGAGATATTGTCCGAGACTAAAGATCCTACCCGGTGAGTGTTGTCCGGGCCAGGATGCCCGGTGCATACATCTCTTCACATTTATTATTTTGGGGGTAGGCTAGAACACAAATAGTTATGGACAACTATGTTTATATAAACGTTCTACAAGAATATTCAAAACATTATTAGCGATTATAGCTAGTTATCAGTTATTGAAAATCTGCCAGGCGGTGGTGGCACACACCTTTATCCCAGCATGGGAGGCAGAGGCAGGCGGATCTCTGTGAGTTCGAGACCAGCTAGTTCCAGGACAGGCTCCAAAACTACACAGAAATCCTGTCTCAAAAACAAACAAACAAACAAAAAACCAAAAAAAAAACAACAACAAACAAAAACAAAAGAAAGAATATATATATATAAAATGTCTCTGAATATGTATGTATTCCTGAATGGGATGAACCTCGGAGTGAAATTCTTGTCTCACCACATATCTTCTTAAGATTTTTAGGACACGTCACATTGATCTTTTCATCTATATTCAAACTGTATCAATAAAAGCCAGCATCATGGTGCTTTGTGGTGCCATGGTCTCAGAGATGGGCCATTCTCACATACAACACAAATAGGAATGACGTTAATAACTAGCCTTTTAGTTGGGTGTCATTTGTTTTTTGTTTTTGTAGTAACCCCAGTCTAACAGTTGTCGCTACTGAGGGAATGCTGGAGGGGAGTGAATGTCGGCTGTAGGGTTCTTTCTTCCTCTACTGGGCTCTGCCAGCTTCCTGGGAATTCGCCCTAAATGGGGCAGCCTCTTTCCTTATGCGTCATTCTCTCTGCTTAGAAAATTCCTTAAGTGTCCATACACCTTCTTCTTCGTCTGTCTCCTGGAGACACCAACATTTACTGCTGAGGGAGGCCTTTTATACCCACTCCAGAATGGCAGACCTTAGTGCTTCTCCTCCTGTAGTGGGACACACGCTTGTAGTGGGACACACGCTTTACAGCGGTGAAGGGTTTTCACTGGGCTTTCTGTTTTCATGTTTGTTTTTAATTC
Source organism: Microtus obscurus (assembly GCA_963919715.1). Classification (NCBI taxonomy): domain Eukaryota; kingdom Metazoa; phylum Chordata; class Mammalia; order Rodentia; family Cricetidae; genus Microtus; species Microtus obscurus. Next base: position 4,588,975 of record CAWTZC010000381.1, read on the forward strand.
CACATTCCCCCGTCCTTAGGAAGAATCTAATGTAAAGCAGGCAGCGAATAAATGTTCTTATCAGTTTTTGTTTATTGGATATCTTGCGCATCTGCAGAAATGTCAGAGTCTAGATGACTAAGATCAATGTAGGCTCGCTCATCCGTCTGAATTTTATTCACAGCTGCTTTGTTCCCATGTAAGGATGAAAATGTGCCTCCGGGCATTGTTAGATAGTCTGTGTTACAGTGACCAGAAAGACAGTGGGCACGCCAGGCACGCTAAACCACTAACCCACTCCAAGAGTGTCCAAATCATCAAAGATCGTAAGACTGGCGTCCTGTGCTTGCATGCCCATTAGAGCGCTGTAGCTAACGTCTTTCAACCCCCTCTATTGAAAGCAAGCTTGTGTGCACTACTTTGTACACATTTTCAAATGTCAAGTGATTAGTGTAGAAAGAACCCTGACATGTTAGGAGCTGGATTTCTTTGATCAATTGTTTGATTTTTTTTTTTTGTCCCCCCACAGAGTACAGCCTCACCTGAAGAAATGCTTTGAAGGTATTGCCAGGGTCGAATTCACAGAAACTTTGGATATAACACACATGAAGAGCAGCGAGGGAGAAGTTGTGGAACTCGTGGATACCATTTCAACCGCCAAAGCCAGGGGCCAGGTGGAGAAGTGGCTGGTCGAGTTAGAGAGGGTCATGATTAAGTCCATTCACAAGGTGAGTGGCTGTGTTTGTTACTTATAGAGTATGTCATTAATAAGTGGACTTCGTGGTAGGAACTCGTTGATTATATTTATTTTATGTTTATTTTATCATCTAGAACTTTTTTTTTTCAGTAGGCACCGGATTTTTTGATTTTCCTGGTTAGACATGTCTTCCACAGTGACCAGGAATGACTGGATCACGTTTGACCTGGGGACCTACGAGAGGCCCCCCCAAGGAGTTTTTCAATTGTAATGGGTTGTCTTGTGTGTCTCTTGTTGATCTACATTTATTGGTCCAATGTCAGCCTTTGCCACATCTTTTACATGATTTAGAAGATTGAGACCTTTTATTTTTGTCATTTCCAGAGGGGACATTATTTTTAGGAATGCCTTGTCTATGATACCTTTTTAGATGTCCTATTCTACCACAATTAAAACATTTGGCATTTTGATATCTCTTTATACCTTTGGAAATTGGTTTTTTTGTTTGTTATTCTTTATAATGGTATTAATGTTTAGTCAACTTTTGATATTTAATGGTATAAATCCTGTCAGCTAGCTTTTCATTACTAGTCTATAAAGACTGTATCATTTCTAAAAGTGCCTCATTCTTGACTCTGTTATCAAATCATTTCTTTAAGAATATAATATGAGGGGCTGGAGAGATGGCTCATTGGTTAAGAGCGCTGCCTGCTCTTCCAAAGGTCCTGAGTTCAATTCCCGGCAACCACATGGTGGCTCACAACCATCTGTAATGAGGTCTGGCCGGTGTCCTCTTCTGGCCTGCAGACATACACACAGACAGAATATTGTATACATAATAAATAAATATTTAAAAAAAAGAATATAATATGAGGAACAAAGCTAAGTCCCATGATCACAAAAAATACCATATAATCCTTGTCACTTTTACATCTGTGTATATAGTACATGTGACCACGCCCAAAGTGGGCCAGTATCTTAAAGGCTATTGGTTGAAGGAGTTACCACAGCAGAAACGGAGGATAAATTACTATTCAAAGTCTAATTGGCAGTTTATTAGTTATTTGTTGCTATGACCAAATATTTGATAACAGCAGTTTAAAGAAGGAAGGTTTAGTAAAGTGGCAGTAGATTCTCCTCTGCAATAGTGACTTCTCTAGCTCCAGGTAGCCGGCTAGGTTTTTAGTACCAGGAATGATTTCTTTCATGTTGAGAGAGCCTTCAGTCAAACTAGAGAGCTGTTGATCACTGTCAATGTACACATGCTACTACTGCATGCACCCTTAGAGATATCTTGCCTTGCTGGTCATTGATGTGGTTAACAGGCCTCCTAGCTGGGTAGGACTGTTGGTTGTTATTCTCCTTTGGAAGCTTGGCATGGTAACATCTGGTACCGTGAGGGCTAGTCCTTGGGGAGGAGATTTTCAGATTAGATTCAGCTTGGCTCCTCTGGGCCCTGTGTCTGAAGTGCCTGGTGTCTTTACTGTTTTTTTCATTTATTGGCTGTTTGCTTTCATCTGACCTGCCTGTAGTTTCGTTCAAGGCCAGCCTGGTCTACAGAACAAGTTCTAGAACAGCCGAGACTATACAAAGAAACACTGTCTCAAAAAAAAGAAGAAAAAAGTGTTACTATTGGCAGTTACCTCTTGGCATTGTCTTTGTTCTATAAATACCCAGCTAAAACCCGAAGCCTAGAAAATTTAAAGTTGTTAGATATTTCTCTGGAAAACCTAATTTTGACAGTCCCTTCTGAAATTTGAACACTGAAGTCAGTGTCACTCCCCAGAGGATGTTGCTCTCTTTGGTTGTATGTATGACAGTAGAGAGTGTTTCCTAACGGTAACTTGTAGAAAGAGTAGATGTATCAGTCCACTGAAAATGTGTAACAGAGGACATAAGTTAGACTTTGCAGCTTTGTCGTCTTTGCCTGTCCATGAAAGAACTGTTCATCTGTCCCTTATACCCATCGCCATTGCCGTGTGCGTCAGACCTATGTCCCGAGGTGGGATTAGGGTCTAGAACGCAGGCGGCAGTTAGAGGGGTGTGTGGCCTGCCTGCGTGTACACACGTGAGGTTGCATGAGGGACTGGTTTATCTGAACATTGGCACAACATTGGCGACTCTTATTTTGAAATTGCTGGAATTTATACTTTGTACCAAAATCATCCAAATTTGGCCAGCCCAAATGTACCTGGGATATCTTCAGCTGAAACTAGTCAAATAATAATTTGAGAAATGTGGTTTATACAAGTTGATAATGCCTGACAAAATAATGTGTAAGTTGCCGACTTGTATGTGAGTACGAATTAATTTGCTCACGGGTTTTATATATGTCCATGATCTGGATGAGGATGCTATAGGAAGAACTGTGGTAGGAGTCAATTTAGTTTAAGAGTTCAGCTCTTCTATGGGGATTGTTCTTAGAATGTTCATTTTTACCTTTTTTAAAAAATTAGGTGATTGGAGATGCAATTGCTGCCTATACCAAAAATGAACGAATTAATTGGGTCAGAGACTGGCCTGGACAAACTGTTCTCTGCGTATCTCAGACCTTCTGGACGGTAGAAGTCCAAACTGCTATCCCGATGGGGCAACAGGTAAGCTTTGATTACTTCCATTTTCTAGAATTTAGAAAATGGTTGTGATACCAAGAATATATTCATCCTAAAGTATAAAATGAAGATATTCCACTCTAAAATACACTTTTTGCTGTAATCCAAATTACAGGTTTTAAATATAAATATATATATATATTTTAAATATATAAATATATATATTAAATATATAAATAAATATATAAAATACATATATATATCTTGTTATTCAAGATTTGTGTCTGTCTGAACCATTTGTTAATTTGCATTTTGTCAGAGTCAAAGGGGCTTGATTCCCAGTCTTGTTGTTTACGCGTTTTCATGACTTTACAAGTAGATTGGTACCAGGGTCAAGGAAGTCCCCCAGCTCGGAAATATTGGGAGGGTGTGGAATAATAAACTTCTCTTTTGTGTCCTGAGTAAAGCTGCCCTGTATAGAAAAAAAAAATCATTGCACTTACTTTGACCATTTTCATTTTTAATGTACTGATTTTGAATATATGAATATTTTGAATTCTGCTTAATACCAAATATTCAAGTTTATTTGAGCATATGGGTTTAACATTATTTGGATGACTGCTATTAATTTAAAAAATCAAAATTATACGTTGCACTGAGTGTAATGCTCTTTTTTCTTTCTTTAATGAAAGAATGTTTACTATCTCTTCATTCATCACAGATACTGTGAGTGTCCACGTCAGCCCAGGCTTTGTGTTGGGAACGGACTCAGCTAGGGAAAACCTGGAGTGAAACTTTCCTGTTTCCCTTGTAAATTTACTTTATTAGCTTTGGCTTGTCTTTGAGCTTTGGGGACTGTCAGAGGAAGTTTGAAAAGCCCTCTTGGGCATATTTTAGTCTGTGTCCTTGAAGATTTGAGTCGTGCTCCAGTTAGAGATCACTTCCTGCCATGAAAGGTTTCACGAGCCTTTCACGAGGTAATCATGCCTGTAGCAGGCCCTTCAGATCTCTTTCTGCTTCCTGGAAGTTTAAATGGCAGATTTTCTTTTACCCATCAAATCCAGTTTATATTGCTTGACTACTTCCAGTTGCGAGGCCTGCCCTGGAGTGTGATCTGCTTACCAGGCCTCACACCTCTGAATAGAACCTGACCCCTCTTCTCCCAGCAGCAATCAAAGGCCAAAAGCTTCCCAGCTGGCAGGGCTGGCTTTGTGCTCACCTCCCCTTACCCGTGGCTGGGATTTTGTCTGTCCCCCTCTTCCACATGGATCCCTAGCTCTGTGTGTGTGTGTGTGTGTGTGTGTGTGTGTGTGGGAGAGAGAGAGAGAGAGAGAGAGAGAGAGAGAGAGAGAGCGCTCCCATTTAGGATTGAACACTCTAGAGTCTAGAGTGTCTTATTCTCTGCATGTTGCCCAGTTGTGGTCTCTGGTTCATTCCCAGCTACCGCAAGAAGCTTCTCTGGCGAAGACTGATCTCTGGTGTGCTGATCTCTGGGCACAGCAATAAATCATTAGGGATCATTTTATCGCTATGTCCACTTAGCAGAATAATAGTTATGGTTCTCCCCGGGGCCATGACCTACTTAGCTACAGACTGTGGCCTCATTAACAGCGTGCAGTATGGGTTCCATCTCACTGGGAGGCCTTAATAATCAGTAAGGCGCTCTTACTTAGTATTTGAAGTGAGAGTTCTAGATCAGCTGAACCCTGGCAGTTATGGATCCTTGGTTTAAAGCAGCGAGGTTTTTGTTTAGTTTTGGTGAGTAATTTGATATGACTTTAGGGCACTGTCGCAAACTAACCAAGTTTGGCCTTTGAGAGCCCTGCTTGTCCTCATTAGGCGAACAGATCCGCCTCACCCACGTGCTGCCCACTTTCCTGCAGGAAGGAGAAAGTGTGTGGAAATAGGTCAAGGGTTTTCAGGTGCCAGAGTGCTGGGGAGGGCATAGTGTCCGTGACAGCAGTAAGCATGTGGGGGTCCCTTGGATGTCTCTGCCACGTGCATTTAATATTCTATACGTTGACAATGGTCTCCTAACGAAGGAGTGGCCTGCATTTGAAACTGATGAGCTGGTTGCGTGGCGGAAGACCACAAACACCTAGAGTTCCCTGAAGCTTTAAAGCACAACAGTTTCCTGTAGTGCCGCGTCCAGACCTCATGCGCACCTACTCACTAAGTGCCGTCTGTGAAAGGAGCCATGGAGGTATTAGAGGGCCTTTAAAATAGCGAAGAGCGTCACTGGTGCAGAGCTCAGGACACTGCAATCGTGAATGGGATTTTGAGTTAGTTCATTGGGGTGGAAAGACAGAAGGATCTAGGCCTGGCAAAAACAATTCCAGAGAACACAGTGGTCGTCGCCTTGGGCATCACCATAAGATGCTGGGAAAGAATAAAATGTGTTGAAACATTATCGTATCATTTTTCTAGTTTAGTTGATTAAGTTCTCCTCAATAGTATAACACCGTTCCTAAAGAGCTTAGAGTTTAGCATTTTTTGGAGCCAAATTTGAATTCTAACATTATTGTTTTATTGCAATAAAATACATTATTCTAGTACAAAAAAATTTCTATGGGCATGTAGTTAGTATGTACACCCAATGTGTCCAACTCTTGGATTTTGACCTGTGTTGTGGTAGAGCATGAAGGCTGTAAGCAGGCTAAGAGATGCTGAGCTGTACTGATGAGGACAGACATGGCCGTGTGTGATGGGGCTCAAAGCTGTCTTTACCGATTGAGCTCCTAAATCTAGGGACGTTCACTAAGGGGATTCAAGAATTTAAGCACTTATGTGGCTAAACATGGATGGAACAGAAGTTAATTTCTCATTACTTAAGAAGCAAATTACTAGCAAATCATCCATGTAAATAAAAGAAATGAAATGGCGTTTGAGCCCCGAGAGCTTGGAGAAAGAGCTTGTGCAAAAGGAATAAAGTGACAAGGATCTTCAGGGAAGAAGTGCTTTGTCCCCAGATCGGCTCTCTAAACTGTTCATATCCTCAGAAGCTGGCTTTTGGGTTTTATTGTTGCCTCTTAACAACAGACCTGAATTAAACTCCTCAGCATGCAAAATTTAGTAAAAAAAATTATGAGAGCGGAGAAATTGGCCACCAGTCTGCTGCTGCATATTGATAATTCCTTCAAACACCATGTTTTTTGATTATTTTAATTTATTTTCATCATAAATCCTCCTTTGAATTTTCTCATCTACTGGAAGAGAGACTCTAAAGCCAGCCTGTTCCTTAGACCTTCCTTTAGCCCAAGATAAACCAAACCACGTGGCATTGTTTATTATTATTTATTATCATTATTATTGTCATTGTTATCATTATTATCATTTCTTTGTTCCCTTTTGTTGTTATAAGAAAATACCAGAAGGTAGATACTTCATACCGAGATAAGATTTGGTTCTATTACAGCTGTAGGCTGCAAGTTTAAAATTCAGGCAGCCCTGTCTGGTTTTGTTTCCTCTGATGAGGGCCCTCTGGTTACAGCGCAACATGGTGGACGGTACCACGGCTAGAGTGAGCCAGAGAGAGAGAGAGCCATAGAATGAGAAAAACAGCAGGGGCTGGCAAGGGGCCAAGCTCCTCTTTAAGGAACAGTCTGTGTCAGCATCCCACCCCTGTGACAAAATGCCTGAGAGAATCAGGGCGGAGGAAGACAGATTTAACTTGGCTCAGGAAAAAGCAGAGAGGGAGAAGAGGAGAGAGAGAGAAAGAGAGAGAGGAACAGAATGTGCCCATTGTACATTTTAAGGCCACTCCCCACCGATCTATTTCCTTCCAGTAAGTCCTCCTGAGGTTCCCACCGCCTCCTAGCAATGCGGTCACCTACAAGCAAGGAGCGTTTCATAGCCAAAGCAGAACACAGGCCATTCTCCTGGGAATCACTCCAGTTCCACAGGACTTGTTCAGTCCCTTCGAGGGCGATGTTCACAACCTGGGCACAGCCCACAAGGCTCTTTCCGGCTTCCACCAGCTCAGCTCTGCCACAGTGGAGATCAAGCCTCCAGCACGTGAACCACCGAGGCACACCTGCAAATCATATTCCAGCCATCACGCTGCTGATATTTCAAGCCTCATGTAGCAAGCTTATGGAAGAATGCTCGGAGAACTCAAGCGATCAAAGGCAGAAAGGGGTGGCCCGAGTTTCTCATCACTTCCTAGTGTCTCTTCCCTGTGTCTCTCCCCTTTCTGCGAGTCTCTGTGAAGAGGAGAATGTTTCCAGGCGCTCAGAGTGACAGACTCACTGAGTTCATGGAAGAGCCATGGTTGGCTCGGATTGGGTCTCTCTCCCTCCTTCATGCCCTGTACAGATGGATCATTAAGATTGGCAGTGCCAACATAACCAGGGAGAAGAGAAGAGGAGTAGAGAAATAAGAGGCTGGCACAAGTCCCGTTTGCCCACCGTGTCTGACAGAATCAGTTTGTTTTCCTTAATTGCTTTGTAGTAGGGAAAATAGATTAATTTTAAATTGCATGGAAATTACGATTAAAAATGCAGAGGTTATCTCATATATATATGGGTATATATCTATGTATGATAATATCACATTTATATGCATAAATAAAATACTCTGACAACATATTTTCTTCACGCCGATTCTGATCATATCGGGAAATAGTACCTTATTTTTTTTTTTTTCAGGCCCTTGAGGACTACTTGGATAAGTGTAACAATCAAATTGATGACATCGTCACATTGGTCCGTGGCAAACTGTCCAAGCAGAACCGGGTCACTCTGGGAGCCCTTGTGGTATTGGACGTCCACGCTAGAGACGTCCTCGCAAGCCTCGTCCGGAAGAAAATCAGCGACGACACCGACTTCGAATGGTTAAGTCAGCTGAGGTATTACTGGCAGGTAAGTGGTTTCCTGCAACAGTCTCAGCTCACAGCTTTGTAATTCACGCTCGCTCGGTGGGAAGGGTAACCGCATCAGTGAGACAGGCCTTTTGCTAACGACTTCCTATATATGTTTTTCCAGATTGAAATGTAAGGCAGCCAATAACTGCACCCATTATCATCAATATCTGTATTTGTATACCTGTATTTGCATTCACTGTATTATTCTATAGTAACACGCATGTCCATAAGGAAGGGGTTTTTCAGGCTGTCTGGGTGAATGATGCCGCTTGATCATGGCTGGGAAGGAAGGAGGGGCAGTCACGGTGGCCTGGAGGGTGTGGAGGGGCTCAACAGTTCTCAGGGTTCCGTGTAAATCTTAGGAGGTATGGGCAGGAGCAGACAGTTAGGGAGCAGCACCGTCTGAGCCATTTCAGGGCAACAATATCTGTGGGGAGCTTGGGTGATGTAGTCTGTGTTTGAGAAGCCAGATACTCCCTTACCAGAGTGTAGACAGTGCACTTATCCCTGTAGCATGTGGCTATAAAATTATGACAGTGGTCGCAGTCCATATTGAAGAGTAAATAGTAAGTGATAATACAGGAGAGAAAGGGACATGCTTTAAAATATTCTGTGAGAACCACGGGATCCACTGACTTCTGTTAGCCATTCAGAAAACTAGCTGCTGACTCCTTCTAGCGAGGGAACCCGTGCCTGAACGGTAGTTCTAAAGAAGTCTGCATCGTGGTTGTTCTTATCGGAAGAGCTTGCGAATTCATGCTTTCTTTCTAACCAACTCCATTTGATCTGCTTGGCCCCAGGAAAATCATTTAGAAACAAAGATGATCAACGCCGGTTTGCGATATGGCTATGAATACCTCGGCAATTCCCCTCGACTGGTCATAACCCCACTCACAGACCGCTGCTACAGGTAAGCCCCACCCTCCAGAGATGGATGGGAACCAACGTCCACACCCAGCCCCTGGACCAATGACTGAGCTAGAGGTACTTCATTCTTTCTGCCTTGCAGTCTGTATGTTCACTGTGCTGTTTGCCCCACCTCTTAAGCCTTCTCTCCGTGCCATTCTCTCAACTCTGCCAGTTTCTCCTGTTCGTTCCTGGGGACCGGGGTGTTCTTAGGCATGGCTGTGGTTAGTTAGCACTTTCTATTCCCCTTTTCCTCCTTTCTTACTCAAACTCTCTGGCATCTTTTTGGATCACTTGAAGTATGTTCTTTTTCCTTCCCCTGAACACTGAAGTTTCTAGGCATGCCCCAGCCAAACCCACCAGAAACCACTCTCCTGCCATCAGGAACTCCTAAAGGTCTCATGCTCAGAGCAGCTGAAGGCACTCAGATCAGGGGATTGCAAGAAATTCAGGACCTGGGGTCTCACTGCTCCCAACATCTGTCTATCTATCCACTTACCCACTCTCTCTCTCTCTCTCTCTCTCTCTCTCTCTCTCTAATATATCCATCCATATCCATCCATCCATCCATTCATCCATCCATCCATCCATCTGTTCATCTATCTGTCTGTCTGTCTGTCTGTCCGTCCGTCCGTCCATCCGTCTGTCTGCCTGTCCATCTGTCCGTCTGTGTGTCTGACTGTATCTATCAATCCATCTGTCTGTCTGTCTGTCTGTGTAATCTATCCATCCATCTCCACCACCCACCTTCTCATCCATCCATCCATCCACCTGTCTGTCATCTATCTACTTTAGAAGTAAAAGTAATAACAAGCATAATGTACTGTCCAATTTTCTGAGGCTAGCAGGAAGGAGGGAAGGAATTATTAAAGAGGAAGTGGAGCTAGGATTCCATTTAACCCTCTCTGTTTTCTATGTGTTCGTGAGTCTGTCCATTTCTTTTACCCTAGGACTTTATTTGGAGCCCTTCACTTGCACCTTGGAGGAGCACCCGAAGGTCCAGCTGGCACCGGGAAGACAGAAACCACCAAGGATTTAGCAAAAGCTGTAGCCAAGCAATGCGTCGTCTTCAACTGCTCCGATGGGCTGGATTATCTGGCTTTAGGAAAGTTCTTTAAGGTGTGAGTCAGCCCCTCCTCTCTTTACAGTGGGTCGCTGATCAGAGCCAGAGAGGGCTTATAAAGAGACAGCTCTACGCAAGCAGAAGCGTAACTATGCCTTGTAAACATAGAAGTCATAGCAGTCTAAGCAAGTCCCAAGCATGAGCTTTGCCTCCCCCCGGGCCCTGCTGTGGTGGTCACTTCCTGACTGTTCTTCAGTGGTCTTAGATGGACAAGTGCTACTAGGCTCTTTGGGAACTCTGACTACAAAGTGGTCTCTCTGGCAACAGACATCGGGTTGCAGATAGGGTTGTTACCACTTCTTCTTTTTAAAAAAAGCAAATAAAGTTTGCTTTAAGTGGGATCTTTAAATATACTGGGCAGATACAAGGTTGAGAACCACTGACTGTGTAAAGGCTGTGGTGTGGAATTCCAAAGATTTCTTTCACCTCTGTGTTGTATTAGCTCTGGTTTCAGGATTTACTAATTGACTACGACCCTGTCTCTTGTGATGACTAAAGCTTATACTGCATCATGACTTATTGGTAATCTCTTCTCTGAAGAGTTACCGATCTTTGATATGCATGGAGTTTATGTTCAGTGCAAACCCAGGGTCAGTATTAGTGCCTCACTGGCTCTATGCAAGCGACTTAGCATCACATGTAGAACAGCCTAGGTCTCCCTGCATCTAAAGCATCTTTAAAGTACCGAGGGTCACTCTTGGCACATACCAGATACATAGTGAGATGCACGCACACTCATGCACACACACGCATGCGTACACATACAATCCACAACATTTGTGCTCAGTAGATACTTAACTTTTATGTCTTAAAATTTAAATCTAGGCCGGGCGATGATGGCGCACGCCTTTAATCCCAGCACTCGGGAGGCAGAGGCAGGCGGATCTCTGTGAGTTCGAGACCAGCCTGGTCTACAGAGCTAGTTCCAGGACAGGCTCCAAAGCCACAGAGAAACCCTGTCTCGAAAAAAAAAAATTTAAATCTAAGTTTAAACATAATTGCTCATTCTTATTTTAGCGTTATTCTTGTGACTAGACAGCACGTAGTTGTGAGGCGATCCATTCTTAGGATTGGAAACTGGGCTTTGAATGTTGGCTATATGGGTATTCGTATTACAAAGCAGTCTTTCTGGCAACGGAAGTCATGTTGCATAGAGGGTTATTACAAACCATTCTTTAAAAATAGCAAATAAAGTCAACTTGTAAATAAAAAGCGAAGGCCTAGAAATTATAGGTATACTTCTACACGCCTCCAGTTATAGCCAGAGTAAAGACAATAAATTGGAAAGTTTTCCAGTTGATCAAACCCTTCATTCACCTAGAATAATGAATTAGTAATGAAAAATGAGCTGTCTTTAAAGATAACGGTGAATAAGCAATTTCCTTGATGGGATATTAAATCCCCGAAAAGATCAGGTGGGACCGCGTCATTTCGATGTGATGATGTTCAATCAGATAAAGTTGAAAATTTTATTCTCCTTCCCTCCCAGGGACTGTTATCGTGTGGAGCCTGGGCTTGCTTTGATGAGTTTAACAGAATTGATTTGGAAGTACTTTCTGTGGTCGCTCAGCAAATCCTTACCATCCAAAGAGGTACTGAGTTAGGCTATCTGTGCAGCATGCAAAGACAGACAAAAAGCGGGAGCAGTGAGCACCCCAACCTGCGTGCATCTGTGGCCCCCGCTAAGCCGTTGACCTTGTGCTTGCCCACAGGTATTAATGCAGGCTCAGAACTGCTAGTGTTCGAAGGAACAGAGCTGAAACTCGACCCCACATGCGCTGTCTTTATAACAATGAACCCCGGGTACGCCGGGCGCTCAGAGCTGCCGGACAATCTGAAGGTACGAAGGGTGTAACTATGACTTCTGTTTCTTTGTCACGATTTTGAATGCAAAGAAGAGAATGTGTAAAGATATTCAGATAAATATGGAGAACATGAGGAACACCAAATTTTTATAGTTTTAAAATAGCATTGATTATAGCAAATGAACAAAGAGAGAAAAATACCAGTAACTCTTATTTTATTCTATCTTTCCAGTTTAATATGCATTTTTAAAGTGTTTAAATCCAACACTTGTGTATAGGTGGTGGGTTTTTTTTTTTAAACTTAATTTAAATGCATGATGAACATGTCCCCATATTTATAACCGTGACTCAGACTATAACTAAGTTTGCTGAGTGGTCACACTGACAACATTTAGGCGGCTTTCAGTTCTTGCCTTACAGACAGGACCCCCGCAGGCTGTCTGCCTCCCTTTCCACTCCCAGATCCTATTAATACACAGCCCTGTTCCTGCTTTGTTTTGTTTTGTTGTTTGTTTTTTATAAGGGGCAAAACATTGTCCTCGTTGAACAGAACAAAGCTCCCTCTTTAAAAACGTAACTTTTGAATTATTAGTAAATACCCTTTTTCTACTCGCGTTTGTTCTCCTTTTCATAAACTCCCAGGTGAACTGCATGCTTATGGATCATGCATAAAGAACGATGATTATTGGAGAATAGTACATTAATACTTGTCGACCCCAAACCAGGTTTTCTGACTAATTCCTGTATGCCTTCCGCTGGTCGCCTGTGCGCAGGAACAGCTCCCCCGATGATTCCAGTTGCCACCAAATATTTTGGCACTTCTATTTTATGCCCCCCCCCCCCCGTCGTGTGCTATATCAATTTAACACTTTGCCTTAGTGAAGGAGAGAGTGATTTCAAAATGAGAATGGAGGGCTGGAGAGACTGTTTAGTGGGTAAAGGTGCCTGTCCCAAGCCAAGAACCCGAGAGCAGGACCTTCTAGGAGAAGAGAGAGAGAGAACCGACTCCCCCAAGCTGAACTCTGACCTCCACCTGCAGGTTATAGCACGAGTACCTTCCCAATAAGTAAACATTGCCCATTTTAAAGGAGGGGAGTGGTGAGTCCTTTATCTACCCAGGGCTCCATGCGTGACTTCTCTTTGAACTTTTGTTCTCGAAAGCTCTCTCCCCAGCTCTGTTCCACAGCCCCTGGTGGGTGTTCTTTTATTCAGTGGGGCCAACCTGAATGCACAAATAGTCTTAAAAACAGGAAGGCAAAATTCTGTGAGTAACTGGTCATAAGAGGCTGGCCAACTTGGTTGGCTGGATGTCCCAATGACTGGTGTAGGCTGCCCCATGGCGTGTGTTCAAGTTATAGGCAGATACTTGCCCTGAGGTATCTGGGATGTTGCACTAAGCTAAGTCCCTGGCAGCTCCCTGACTTGGTGGCTGCTACTGTTCCTCCCTCTGTGCTGCCTTTGTGGCTGGCGTTGCTATAGAGACCTGTTTGCAAACACAGGAAAATTCCTAGCTGGGTGTGGTGGCCCTAGCCTGTACTCCAGCTTTTGGGAGGCTGAGGGAGGAAGATCAAGAATTCAAGGCCATTTTGGCTACTACCTGAGACCTTGTCTCTGAAGAAACAAAAGGAATTCCTAACAAGTCTGAAATGAGCTTTGAATTCCTTATAAGGAAAGGAAAAAGGGAAGGAGGCAAGGCGGGAGGGAAGAAGTGCTGGGTTCCAGAAAACATCTTTGCCAGTCCTCACTACCACCCTTGAGCCCTCTGCCTCTTCATCAACCCTCTTCTGTGACTGACCTCGCGATTTCTGTGGACTTTGTGCTGTCCCGTTGGCTCGTCCTCTTCCCAGCCTTCCCAGCCTCTTCTCTTTTGGGTGTGCTATTATGGCAGCTCCTTTGGCACCAGTGCCTTCTGACTCTCATCTAATTCCAGATCAAAACGCTACTGGGGAGCTGGAGAGGTGGCTCGGGAGTTAAGAGCACATCCTGCTCTGTTTCCCAGGACTCTCGCTGGGTGGCTCGTAGGCAGTGTCCTCTAGCTCCAGGAGGCCCAGTGTTTTCTTCTGGGCTCAGGAGGGGCATGCACTTACTAATAGGTTTTCTGCCTCCTCCCCCCCATAATAAGTTTCTCCGAGGACACAGTAAGCCAGATCAAGTCAAATCGAAAAAGTATAATAATAGGTATGTTGAGCAAAACAACTCCCAGACAGATTCACTGGTTTCAGAGAATTAGGCCAGAGAGGTCATGCACCCGAGCCAGGGCAGGAAAGTTGTATAGGTTGTAGGTGAGGGGTGATGATGTGTCCACCACAAGCTGGGTTTGTGCCCAAGTGTGGTCAAAAGCTGAATGCTTAGGCAGGGACTTGGGCTGCTGGCAGCAACAGGAGAGGAAGTTTCAGTAATCACCGAGAATGTGGAACTTGTCTTGAGTGCTTGTCCTTTGTTCTCTGCATGGGCAGGGTTGGCAGAGAGACAGAAACGGGGGGCAGTGTGGGGGCCAGCCAGAGGCTCCATACAAACACATATGCACAGACTCAGACGCAGGCCCCATACAAACACATATGCACAGACTCAGACGCAGGCTCCACACAAACACATATGCACAGACTCAGACGCAGGCTCCACACAAACACATATGCACAGACTCAGACACAGGCTCCACACAAACACATATGCACAGACTCAGACGCAGGCTCCATACAAACACATATGCACAGACTCAGACGCAGGCTCCATACAAACACATATGCACAGACTCAGACGCAGGCTCCATACAAACACATATGCACAGACTCAGACGCAGGCTCCATACAAACACATATGCGCAGACTCAGACGCAGGCTCCATACAAACACATATGCGCAGACTCAGACGCAGGCTCCATACAAACACATATGCACAGACTCAGACACAGGCTCCATACAAACACATATGCACAGACTCAGACGCAGGCACACACATCCATGTGATTAAAACGGAAAAATAAATCTTTAAGAATGCTGAGCTCTTTTTTGTCTACAAAATAAAGCAAATTTACTGCCATTTCCCTGTTTATCACAGGGATCTATCTCATTAGCCTCCGAATGCCCTGTGTCTTTCTGCACACTGCTGCCTCTCTGGAGTGTTCTCCTTAGCTTAGTTCTCCGTGACACGTGAATTCAGGGTTTGAGCTTATCATACACAGAGTTCAGAGATGGTATGGGCTGAGTCCTGAACCCTCACAAGCCCACCCTCTGTTAGTCCCTTGGAGATGCCTCTCCTGGGTCTCTCTTCCTCCTGGGCTGCTGGTGGCCAGCCCCACATAGACTTCACAGTTGATGAACTCAGTCTGCCTGCAGCAGCGGGGCCATCGGCTTCTTTGTTTCACAGTGTGTGTTGTGTGCTCCTCTGTCTCAGGAAACTCTGGGCATCGAGCCTATGGCCACAGGCCACTTTTGTTCTCTCAAACATGAGTCAGGCACCAGTCTCTATCCCTCCAAATTCAGGAATGCCTCCCAACTGCTCGTTGTACTTGGGGATGGTGTGGAGAGTTGCGGGTCTCAGTAACAGCGGCTCCCATCGAAGGGAATGTTTTCACACATCCCCATTGTAGCTCTCTTGTTACATCTGGATAAACCTGTAATTTCTTGAACGCTTCCCCACTTCAGAGGAGCTATATTTTAGGTTAAAAATACTCTAAAGAACCGTTTCTCAAGATCGCTTCAGAATAGTTCTTAAATGGGCCTATTCCAGATCTGCTGGTGTGAGAAAGCCAGTAGCTTGGCACGTATGTCCCACGTACACAGCTTTCCAGAGAGGGTATAGTATGAGCTTCCCTTGCAGCGTCTGAGGAAAACACCTCATTACACTCAACCGACGTCAAGCTTGTTCAAGAACAGCATATCTGTGATTTGTCTTTCCAGGTTCTTAGAAATGGTAAAAACAAACAAACAAAACAAAACAACACATTGCGTGAGGGTAGGTTTGTTTTTATTTTTGTTACATTGGTATGCACACTCAAGGCCTGTAGTTCCCCTTACAGAACCTTCTAGAAATGGAGTAGGCCTTGCAGGGCCTCAGCTCCATCAAGTACTTCTGCTGAAATAAACACAGAGGATCGTACTCACATCGATGTCGACTGTGCGTTGCAGACATATTAGCACTGGTGTGTTAGCAAGTTCTTTGCCTCATTAATTCAAAAAAGTAATTGAGAGCCCACCACTTGGAAGGGTTGCCATAGGAATAACAAAGTTCTTCAGTAATTTTTTCTATTGGTATATAGTGGTCTAGAGTCAAAGTTATTGCTCAGCTATAGTTTTTTACACTGTATATGTTTGCAAGAAAGTAACACTTGAATTAAAATTTATTGAAGTGAGCCCTGATGGGCTAATATTAGTGCACTAGTGTTCTAAACTTAATTTCACATTTATTCCCTAAAATCTGTTTATATTTTCTTACCATCACATGGCATTTAGTTGTTGAATAGTATTTAAAATTACAAGTATAAATGGCCTTTATAACTTGCAGGATTATTGATCTTTACCGTCATCATCCAGGACTTTGCGGTGTTCTCTGCGCTGTGTGTTTAAGCGTTTGCAGAAGCACTGGTCAGGTTTGCACAGGCTCAGCACTCAGAGTCAGGGCTCTGGCTGTCTCAGAACACCTCCTTTCCTTAACACAGTCTCGTGGCTGGGGCAGCTGAAGCCTTCGAAAGCCCTCGGGAAGCCAGGCTCCAGCAGCTGAGCTCTGTCTCAGCCTGGGGGAGAGACCTGGTCTGCTCGCATCCCAGCGGGCCGATGTTCTCCTTCCCATAAAATGCTGCTCTCCATGAAGATCGCAGAGAAACTGATTCTGGACAGTCAGAAAGTGCAGGTTATCCAAAGGTAGTGGCGTGTGTATTACATATGTCTTAATGGGAAACCAGATGTAATTACTTCATCTGTATGACCTGAATATGGTGGTTAGTGTATTTTAAATAACAAACATTATTAACAAGTATGAAATTACTGTAGAAAAGCAATTAAGAACCATAGCACTGTATTAAACAAGAGCAGGATTGCTTTTTAAACAAGAGCAGGATTGCTTTTTTTACGCCCTCTGAAAGGCCTTTCCTACGTCCCCTAGGCTCTCTTTCGGACAGTGGCAATGATGGTCCCTGACTACGCTATGATTGCTGAGATCGTCCTGTACTCCTGTGGCTTTGTCACCGCTCGGCCACTGTCTATAAAAATTGTGGCTACGTACCGCCTGTGCTCAGAGCAGTTGTCCTCCCAACACCACTATGACTACGGAATGCGAGCCGTGAAGTCCGTGCTCACCGCTGCTGGCAACCTGAAGGTAGAACCAAGAACCCTGACTCATTACATTCCTAGCCATAAATTTTAGAACTGAGCGTCTTCACTAGAGTTCTAGGTTGGATTCACAATTAGCTGGAAAAAAAATTAAGTAAATAACATTGAAAATAAAATTTTATAATGTTTTATGAAACTGCACACAGATAATTCTTAGTGTTTGAGCTCAAATATATGGAGTTAGTAATAGCCAAACAATAGTCACTTGCGATCAAGAAATGTTTTGAAGGTTTTCTATTTTTATGTAACATATAGGGAATAATGCATAAATTGATAACTATATGTAAAACCCTAAGCATCGTTGTTTATGTAATTGCCAATTGTGATCACCTGTGAACTATGTATAATGGTTCTCTATATAGCTCTCTCTATATAACTATATTATATATAATAGTAATAGTGATAAAATGTTTGCATTTTTAAATTGTGCGTAAATACATGAAAACAGCAGATAATTCAGGACGTGGCTGACTTCTCTCTAAAAGTAGAACCCTGAAATAGGGCTACATATTAGTTCTTTATGAAGCCAAGATAAGTTATTGTTCAAAACAAATCCCAAAAATGTGACCTTGGAGTTTACAAAATGTTTATGTGCACAATTTGTAGAAGATACAAATTTTAAAATACATCTCACATGATCGGAAACAATGGCTTGCACTTTTATCCTCTCTCATAATCCTATCAAGACCTCTGATATATAGTGGTGATATAATATTTCATATTAGCCTAGCATAACTTCAAGTTATTGTTTGTTGCAATAAACACAAGTGCCCGGAAGCAACAATTTGTACTGCCCTGGCTTGTCAGGATTACTTTGTAGCCAGATAATGGGAGAGATAATGCATTGTCCTAGTGCAGATCGGTGCCGGAATCTTGACTGCAATTGAGCTATAAAAGTTGGGCTGCAAATGAATCCCGAAAATGAATCCTATCACTCTTTGTTACAAGCTCATTTAGAATTGCGGGGTGGTTTGGCTTGAATATTTTCAAGTTTCTTTCTGTTCTACCAAGAGACAATTTAAGCATTTGCTTCAAAACAATAGCCTCTCGAATAAATCAAAATGGATTCTGACACTTCAGAATTCACTATCTCTTTCTTTGCTCACCAACAAAGTCCGGATGAGCAAGGCTAACTTTGACCTCTGGGAGTTCTGGAGGCCCAGAGGCTGGGATTGACAACCAGTCAGGCACTTAAGGCCACCCACTTGATAAAGAAAAGGCTTGTGTTCTCCCCCTACCCGTCTCTGTGTGTGTCTCCTTTTTTGGTAGAAATTTTTGTGAAAAACAAGAGAATATTCTAGGAAACAAAAAACACAGGGGAACTTCTGAATTAGATGTTAAGTAAGTATTGGGTTTCAGGGAAATAATTCTCAGGCTAGATTCTGGGGGGCACTAATTATGTGAATTATAATGTAGGCATGAGAAGCAAGTTCCAGTCAATATTGGGTATGCACAGACATTCAGAGTTCACAGTTTCTCATGGACTCTTTAGCTGACAGGGTCGTACCCTCGCCACCTCCACTACGGAGCTTGATAACAGGCAGCCGGTAGGTAGCCAGCAGGCCCCGGGACACTCACGACATTCCTCATCCTGATTTTCACAAAACCAGCCCACTGGGGGTCTTGAACAAGCAAGTTCTACCAATAAGGAGGCGGTGACCAATAAGGAGGTTCTCAAGGTATTGCATCCCTAGTCACCAATCCTTCATCACCATAGCCATGGGAATGCAGTCAGGGCTGGCTCCCTTCGTGCGACAGGAGGGCCAGTGAGTTTAAACAGCAGTTTCTGTAATGAAAACACGAGCAGGATTTTGTTCAGATCGTTCACAGTCATGGTGCATCTGCATACAGACCGACACGAAAAGGTGTCCGTGACAGAAATCCTCATTCCTGTATTTTCTTTTAGCTGAAGTACCCGAATGAAAACGAAGAGATTTTGCTACTTAGATCTATTATTGATGTCAATCTGCCGAAGTTTTTATCCCACGACTTGCCGCTCTTTGAGGTGAGAGCCCTTATATTCCCATGTGCTGGGACTCTCCCAGGGGTACAGTCAGCGCCCGGAGTCTGCACAGCTCTCTGCAGGAACATCAGTCAAGGAAAGCAGGGGGGTGTTCAGAGGAATGTGGACCAGCCCTGCTGGTACTTGAAGTGTGTTTACCTGGGGTGTTTGCTCCTGATACTTTTAGCCACGTAATATTTTTATGCTCTTCTTTACTACACAAGAATGACAAACATACAAAAGTTATGAAATATCTGCCATAAAAAGAATACAGGGACTTTTATGAAATTGTATATTCAGGATGATTTTTCATAAGCAACAAATTTGAAAAGCTTGCTATATTTTAAGATTAGATGGTCGACTGTTGGGGGGGAGGGTGCACACCTTTAATCCCAGCACTCAGGAGGCAGAGGCAGGCGGATCTCTGTGAGTTCGAGGCCAGCCTGGTCTACAGAGTGAGTTTCAGGACAGGCTCCAAAGCTACAAAGAAATCTTATCTCAAAATACCAAAAATAAATAAATAAATAAATAAATAAATAAAATAATATTAGATTAAGAAGAGTTAGAAAACAGTTAATTTCTATAATCAATCTGTATCATTTTCTTTGTCTGCAAGAGTCCATAGGAACATTGGCTCCTTCTAAATGGTAGTTGCTAGTTCCCTGTGTGTAAAGGTTGAAGGAACCATGACAGGGAGATAAAAAAAAGCTTCCACAAGTTGCTCCCATAGCAACCACGTTACATCACGTTGAAAGGAACTCTCCTTAGTGTTTAGACTTGGCAGTGCACATATCTTAATGGAACAAACCAACAGAGGAAGATTTCAAATGTTCCCCCTAAAGCCCCCCCCCAATCCTCTTGGTGCTGGAACATGGAACAGATTTTGCAGGAACAAAAGCTGCATCTTCTCCCAGAAGGTGTGTGTCATGGGATGTGTTCACATCTGGCAGTGTTTCTGTGGAACAAATGTTTAGACAGCACTCTCTCAAGTAGAAGATGCTTGACAATTTCCTGCATCACACAGCTCCGTGTCCTATGAGACACACTCCCACCTACACACAACACCAGACGTCTCCAGAGCGCTCTCACAGAGACAAGCAGAGGGGTGGGTATGTCTAGTCTTTACCCAACAGGAGAGTCTAGCCTATTTTTTGGTGTTGGTTGTAAAGCACTAGATAACAAAAGTTTCCGAGTTGTCTGCTTCTTCTAGGGATGTGCTCATAGTACTTGATCACGGTCGTGTGAATGGTAACATTATGTAGAGACCATTACATATAGACGGAGTTTCTGTCCCATCTGGTCCCACAGGCATTCATTCCCAAAGAAACACACAGAGGCTTATGTTATAATACATGTATGTACTAAAATTATGTCTGAACTGACTCATATATGTAAGCAGCCTGGATCATAGCCGACTTTTCAAGATCTAGTTCTATAAAAGATACTATATTCACTGACTTGGCTTTGGTTTAGGTCCCTGGATACCTGGTGCTCATGTGTGAGTGGGTCAATTCACGGGCTGCTGGTTCTCTTCTGGTGACATATTTGCCGCTTTTCACCAATACAGCAGTTCATAAGGTCAATAACCACATCATTTAAGGCTTCCAATTTTTAAATTATTTCACAAAACTTCAGGATATAAATTTTCTACCAGAAGACAAAGACTCGAACTGTTTCAGTAACCCCAGTCCCATCTATATTAAATGCAGATTTATAGTTGACTAATATAATACTATCTGCTTATGTCTTTGGACATAAACATATGCAATGTAAAATTCCCACCCACTATCAGGGAATTACTTCGGATTTGTTTCCTGGGGTGAAGTTACCAAAGCCAGATTACAATGATCTGCTGGCGGCCATCAAAGACAACTGCGCCGAAATGAATCTGCAAATGACCAAATTCTTCTCCGAGAAGATCCTCCAGATCTACGAGATGATGATCGTGCGCCACGGCTTCATGATTGTTGGAGAACCGTTCGGAGGGAAGACCAGCGCCTACCGTGTTCTAGCTGGAGCCTTAGGTGACATCTGTGAAAAGGTACTCGTGCCGTTAAAGCAATCACTGGTCGGCGATTAGCTTTGTGCTAGAGCAGACACGCGGCTACTTTGAAATTTACTTTCCATGGGGGCCGTGTAAAAATCACTGCAAAGAGGAAATGAGAAGGGAACAGCTGGAGAGATGGCTCAATGGTTAAGAGCACAGACTGCTCTTCTAGAGGTCCTGAGTTCAATTCCCAGCAACCACATGGTGGCTCACAACCATCTGTAGTGAGATCTGGCTCCCTCTTCTGGCATGCAGGGGAGATATGGGAGAATTTGACAGGAGGAGATGGATGTGTATATGATCATATTTCATTGCGCATGTGCATACAATTCTCAAGAATAAAGCAAGCAGTGAGTCCAACAAGGCACGATGAGTGTGCCACAAATCTGCCATTCAGTCCTGGATTGTTTTTTCAGTTAGAGGCAGCTCAGTTTTTGTTTAATTAGTTTTAAATTGCATGTGCATAAGTGTGTGTATGGAGTATAATACATGCATGACTACTCACATTTTTTCGAATTGTATTTTATTATTTATTTATGTGCATATGTGTGTGTGTGTGTGTGCTTGGTACCCTTAAGGTTGGAAAAAAAAGGGCGGCTGATTTCCCGAAGTTGGATTTGCTGGTGCTTGTGAGTCATAACACATGGGGACTGGGCACCAAACCCCAACCCTCTGCGAGAACAGCAGGCTCTTAGCTGCTGAGGAGTCTGCAGTCTCTTTGAGATGCTACACAAATGGGACTCCAGAGCAGCTTCGCTCCTTCCCTCCATCCTCTTGAGCCCTGCAGGACTCTTACCTCGTACTTCAGTGTGCGGAGCCCCAACGGGGCCTCTGATCATGACATCTTCACTGTGGAGTCTCTCTTCCAACGCACTTGTTGGAAGAACATATTTCTTGTTGCAAGAAAATATTTACTTGCCTTGTTTACCTTGGGTTTGCTCTGTCTCGCTTTCTTAACGTCACCTCTGTGTCCTCCCCGTGTGCCTGTAGCTCCAGCTGCATTCTTAAGACACAGCTTTCATTTCTGTAGGTTGATGGCCTTGACGTTTAACCTTTTTGTTTACAATTTTTATGCAATATATTTTGATCATGTTTTCTCTCCTCTGGCTTCTCCCAAATCCTCCCCATTTTCCTAAGCACACAACTTCATCATCTCTCTCTCTCTCTCTCAAAAAAAAAAATCCCAAAGTGAAAATCAAAACAAGAAAAAATGTAATACAAAAAAAAATACCAAAACAAAATCAAACAAGCAAACCCACAAAACATAACAACAAAACCGAAACAAAACAAAAGAAAACAACAACAATATGGAGTTCATTTTGTGTTGGCCAACTATTCCTGGGCAAGGAGCTTGCCTGAGGGTGTGGTTCACATACCCAGTGACGAGCATCGTGGGGCACTTCCTTTCCCTTTGCCAGCAGATATCAACTACAAATAGCTTCTCCGTCAGGGGTGGGAGCCCACGGCCGCTTCTATTTTAGAGGGAAATCCAAGAAGATTGACATGTAGCGTCGTAAATTGACACCCGGCTTCTTTCTTCCACCTCCGCTTCTGTTCTCACGGATCCTCTCTTCTCTTTACTTTCCTCTTGTTCCTCCCTCCCCATTCTGCCTTCTCCTCTTACCTTCCCTGCAAGCGTTTGACTTGCTTGTGTTTTGCTCGTGCTACTGTTTCATTGTTCTGCCATCTAGTTGGTTTTTGCCACACACAAAAATCAAGTCTCTACCAGAACCAGGCACTGCTGAAGGGCTGACGGGCGTGCGGGTATGAGCACGTCCTCTGGCCTCCTGTGAAGTCCGAATGGTTCTTCCATTCTCTGGAAACCACAAGAGCGAGATGCCTGCTTCTTTAGCTCCTACACTCGACCCACAGTCCTCACTGGCCTGTGGGCTAGACTCTGTCTTCAGAGTAAGGTTGCCCATACTTCTCCATTGAGGAAATTTCACCGCAGAGCTCTTCCTGGCGCAGGGAGGAGAGCAAAGGCGCGCGCTGAGCTTTGTCTTGTTATTTGAGGTGCTGTTTTCCACATCTGCTCTTTGATGTACTGGTTTGTGTCTGTCCATTGCTCGGACAGGATTGGAAAGAATTGGGCTTGCTGTGCTGTTGTGCGGGGAATAAATGACTAAGTAGCTTCAGCACGGGGGTTTTAAGGAAATGAAATTATTCTGTGCGATGCTATAATGATGGGCACATGGGTAAAACCCACAGAGTAAACACGAAGTCAACCCTCAGTTGTGTATATGTAATTATATGTGCGTAGTAGCGCACGTCCATACAGTCATTAGCGTGTGATGATAACAATGGGGCAGGGGTAGCATCATCAACGAGGCAGAGGGAAGATTCGGGAAGCCCTGCACTTTCTATTCAATTTCCTGTAAATTTGAGACTGCTCTAAAAATTAATTCCCTTAATTTAAAAACAAGGCTTATATGCCCCAAGGGTGCCAACATGTCCTATAATAATGCCACAGAGCCAGGGTTCCGGCCAAAACAGGCAATTTGCTAATATTAAGGTTTTGGCTCGGTGGGAAGTCTCTATCATGCCATGTCTTTATTTTCTCCCAGAGAACATTTTGTAGCAAGGGTCAGCAGATTACAGCCCACAGGCCAAATGCAGCTGAAGTCTATTCTCGGGATGCCAATGAATTCAGAATGCTGATAACGGTTTCTGCAATTTTCTTTAAAAACTGAAAATAGAAGAAGAACCCGGAAAGCCTACATCGTTTAGCGTGTAGGCCTTTACCAAAAACAGGTGTCAATATTTTTTCTGTAATTTCTGGCTTATAAGAATGAACACCGTTTACTAATTTACCCCTGTGTATTTTGTTATTTTAAAAACAATGTTACAGCAACCTCCAAAACTCGACTTTTCAGTGGTTCATTAGCATTGCCAAGAAGATAGAAACAATCTCTTTTCACACAGCAACCCCCTGCTTTGGAACCCTATTAAGTCTACTCCTTCCTTCTGGCAGCGTCTCCATAGGCTCACTAAGGTGTTTTGATACAGTCAATCACGTTTTCCATGAGGAGAGAACGTATCCTTCAATGCAAATAATGTTGGTTTTCCTCTTTCCCTAAGGGACTTATGGAAGAAAACAAGGTCCAGATAACTGTTTTGAACCCTAAGTCTGTGACCATGGGCCAGCTGTACGGACAGTTTGACCTGGTGTCCCACGAGTGGTCCGACGGGGTCCTTGCCGTGAGCTTCCGAGCATTCGCAGCATCCCCGGTAAGAGCCCTTCTTGCCTGCCTTCTCCAAAGGCTATGCTGTGTCTTGTGACCGCATCTGATCTTTTTCTAAGTTATTTCCACCTAGACTTCTATTTTGACCTTAAGATGTTTATTGAGCACTGGGTTTTGATCCTACTGCACATACTAGCTTTGTGGGAGCTCAGGCAGTTTGGATGTTCACCTTACTAGACCTGGAAGGAGGTCCAAGGACCTCCCACAGGGCAGGGGACCCTGATTGCTCTTCAGGCTGATGAGGGAGGGGGAGTTGGTTGGGGGAGGGGGAGGGATATGGGAGGCGGGGGCAGGGAAGAGACAGAAATCTTTAATAAATAAATAAAAACAAACCCACCCCCCAACCCAAACAATTAAAACAATACAAAGACTGAAAAAAAAAAGATGTTTATTGAGAGTGTGTTACTGGATGCTTTGGTATTTCTGTGAGGAACAAGGGTAGCACACACAAGAACAACAGAGCCCGTGTTCCCGGGCACCTCTGACCCGGAAGTGCCCATCAGACCTTGTGGGAGACAGTGACAGGTGACCAGCACCAGCAGCTAAGAGCCTGAGGGAAGGCTCTCTGGAATGATCGCCTAGGGATAGAGAAATACTCCTCCTTGCTGCCCTCCGGAGTTTTGAGCACACAAACACCACCGTCACTGTAGACAGGGATGGCTCCACTAGCCTACGGAGTTGACCATGGGGCCTGAGAATGTGGTAAGGACTTAAGTCTGTCTCCAGTGTCGCTTCCACTCAGATTCGCTGAAGGTAGGGAAACATCACTTGCATACATAAGCAGATAGAATTATAAGAGTCAGAAGGTTGGCTATTTTCTATACAGTGTGTATTTTCATATTTTTTAAATATTTGTCAGACTGTCAAGGTGATTTTATATTATATATACACAACACTAAAGGTTATTATTACTGATGTACTGAGCTTTGTGTGGATGTCATATTGATTTTAATATCCTAGACCAGTGGTTCTCACCCCTTTGGGGGGTAGTGAAGACTTTCACAGGGGTCAGCTAAGACTCTAGGAAAACGGGTGTTTACATTATGATTCATGACAGTAGAAAATTACGGTTCTGAAGTGGCAATGGAAGTAACTTTATGGTTGGGGTCACCACAACATGAGGAACTGTACTAAAGGCTCACAGCGTGAGGAGGGTTGAGGACTATTGCCCCATGGCATTATGAGACAATTCAGCCTAGGAGTGGAGTGTGTGTGTGTGTGTGAATTCATTCCATAGAAGGAAGAAAAAATTTGAGCGTGGCACATAGAAGTCATTAACGCTATGAAAACCTTTCAGTAAAATTCATGATAGGAATGATCTATAAAACATGAAGAACAGGCAAATTTAAATGAGCTTTCTGATTTCCCTGTCTGTAGCATTTTCATTTCTAATATTTTGAAAGCATTTTACGTATATTTAGTCCCCGAAATGCTGAAAAGATTTAATCAAGGTAAGATGTTACTGTTTTTCTTGTCCACGCCTATGTAGGCCTTTCATCTATGCTTGTGTGTGCGTGAGGTGACTATGTATGTGTGTATGTGTGTATGCATATATGCACGCACGCGTGTGTGTGTATGCTTTATTTAAAGGGTACTTTTTATGTGTTCGTGGTAAGTTGACTCTCTCGGTCTTTTTAAATTTGGAGATGACATGACTAACCTGTTTGCTTCCTTCCATTTTGCCCTCCCCCCCCCCCCCCATCTGTGTATTTAGACTCCAGACCGGAAGTGGTTAATTTTTGACGGGCCGGTGGATGCGGTGTGGATCGAGAACATGAACACGGTGCTGGATGACAACAAGAAGCTGTGTCTGATGAGCGGGGAGATCATCCAGATGTCACCGCAAATGAATCTGATTTTCGAACCCATGGATCTGGAAGTTGCTTCTCCTGCCACTGTAAGTTCGCAGCTTCGGCATCTGTCTGTGGACCACGCAATTTTCACAAATGCTTCTTTTCACTCAGCAGCTTTTCCTTTAAATTGGATGTCTTGGTACATCCCATCGTGGGCGCGATCTGCGATCCTGATATCTGCTCACGTACCTTGACAGATTTAGTAATTCAGCTGTTTTTCTCTTTTCTCTGGGATCTTTTTGCAAGATCATATGCAAAAACCGAGATCATAAAATTATATAAAATTCTTTGCTCCTATGAGGTTGTATGAGGTAGGTGTCCTAAGTTATCTTAACGCCCAGCAAGAAGCCAGGTCTTGTGCGCCGGACTCCCTGCTCAACCTCAGGGGATTCTGCTCCAGTGATAACTGCACTAGGTTTTCTACCATTATGGGGAATCTGACGAATCAACAAGAGGCTTCCTAGAGCCGCTCACTGAAGTCAGTCCATAGGACAGGTGCTGCCTGTGGCCAAAGGAAGTTAATGATAAGGTTAGCAAAGGAACTAGTGATCTTTGTAACAACAACAACAACAAAAGAGAACTCCATGACAAGGTGCCTGGAATGAGGTGTATGTCATGTGACCCCCAACTTCCATCTGTAAGAAGGTATTCTCCAGTTTATGCTAACCCATCTCCTTGAGAAGATGTCCCTAGATTGACCTCACGTGACGACTGCTCCTTACCTGTCCTGTGAGCAGACTTTGTTGCTAAGCCATGTGTGTCCTTCCAGGTTTCCCGGTGTGGCATGATTTACATGGAACCCCACATGCTGGGCTGGAGGCCACTGATGGTGTCTTGGATCAACACTTTGCCGCAGACAGTCAGCGTCATTCAGAGGGAGTTCATAGAAGGCTTGTTTGACAGAATGGTCCCTGTTTCTGTTGAATTCATTAGAAGGCATACGAAGGTAAGAGAAATGGAAGTTTTAAGATTTTTTTTTAAAAAAAAGGAAAACCTGAATTAAATATATTCATTTCGATGTGTTTTTTAAAGCTAATGTTTTTTTAGCAGGTTTGACAGGAGCTTTTTTTTCCATTTTGATTTTTTTTCCCTTATTGTTTTCTTTGTTGCAATTCTTTTCTGTGTGACTCACATGGGCCTGGAGCCCAGGTTGGCCTGTAACGTGCAGTCTCTCTGCCTTTGCCTCATAAGCGCTATGATTACAGGCATATGCCAACACTCTTGCTAAAGCCTTAGCTCAGACTAAAATAAAAAGATGTGAATTCATACTGTTATTCTCGAAAAACATAAAAAGTGAAACATCTTAGAATTTGAGCCAGTGTTATTGGTGCAATTATTCTCTCTTAAAAACAAGCAAATCTGAAAGGCTTACCTAACCCTGTGAAATCAAATATCCAAGATGCTAACTCTCGTTTCTGGTGAGCAGTTGTGTGTTTTATTTTCATGTGCATGTGTGTGCTTGTGCATGTGTGCGTGTGTTTTCTCAAACAATCAAATCCTTGGTAGAAGGGCAATAAAGGGGACAGGGACATCGTGGCAAGCACTGGCGAGGAAGCGCCCACAATATCTCGGGCAGTGGTGGAGGAATAGGAGATACTGGGTGTCCCCTGCGCTTTCAGAACCTTGGTACCCATGTCTAAGACAAACGGGAAGTGACCATCCTCCAAACCATCTAAACACGCATGCTCTGCCAGGCAGAGTATAGCAGTTTGTGTTTGTGTACAGAATTTGTGTTTCTTTTTCCCTCAGATAATGTAAGTAAAGAAATGTCGTGGGCATGTACCTTGGCCATACAGCAAAACCAAACCTTCATGTAAATATCCCAGCATCTTCCGATTTCTGTTCTTTCTATAGAAGCTAAGAATGGCTATTGCGGTAATAGGTGTCTGCCTAGGAGGGGCCCTTTGCGTCTGAGTCTCCTATCAGTTGCAACCCCATGTTAGCCAGTCCCGGTGTCTTCACGTTTTATGAGGCTGGGTGGCTCAGTAGGAAGCCGGCCACTTCTGGTCTACAGAGATGACATCACAGGGCGAGCTTTCCCTTGCTAACCACCAAAGGGTGCAACTCTGGAGGCTGGAACAGAGCTGCTGGAAGGGAAGCTAGTGGGTGCTACTGAGAACACTGTTCTAGGAGCAGTGTGCGTTCCCTGGATTAGTTTATAAATTGTAATAATGACATGCCCCAGATTTAAAGCGCACCAGACATTGTGCGGACTCAGACATCTATCAAGGAGTCGAGTTTGATTTATAAGATTAATAATGGATAGAGAAACACATGCCAATAAATTTTTTTTTTTGCTTGTGAGCTTTTACAAAAGGTGCATAGCACCAGCAGCTGAGAAGGCTCAGTGGCTAAAAGCACCTGCCTTGTTAACCTCACAACCTGAGCTCTGTTCCGGACTCACAA
Source organism: Microtus obscurus (assembly GCA_963919715.1). Classification (NCBI taxonomy): domain Eukaryota; kingdom Metazoa; phylum Chordata; class Mammalia; order Rodentia; family Cricetidae; genus Microtus; species Microtus obscurus. The sequence goes on from CAWTZC010000381.1 coordinate 4,617,775, forward strand.
AGAGTCAGATGTGACAGGTGCCGCTGAAATATTAGCATCTGTATGGCAAGATGGGAAAGAGTAAGACAGTCCCCCAAGAGCTCCCAGGCAGCTAGTTTAGGCATAGAGAGGCCTCTAGAAGGTAGGAAAAGAAAGCCAACTCCTGGGGTACATGGGTACCCCAGTACCTGCATGCCACTCGTCCACGTCATACTCTTAGCCATAAAAGGAGTACATATCGCTGGAGTGTGACAGTCGCTCCAGGCAAGGACTGAACACGCACCTCAGTTTCCCCTCATAAACGGGAATCCCAAGAGCCCCGTTTCTGTGCCTCATAGGCTTAATGAAGCTCTGTCAACAGGAGCCGCTGGCATGCTCCTCCTTGGCATCTTGGTTTACAGTCGCTTCTCTTCTGATTCCTCAGGAGCTCTCTCCTACCTCAGACACCAACCTGGTCCGCTCCTTAATGAACCTCATAGACTGCTTCATGGACGACTTTGCTGATGAAACCAAACAAAAAGAAAGAAACGACAGGGAAACGTTCTCCCTGCTTGAGGTAAGACGGCTCATTGTTCTCTATGCCGTGCAGCAGAAAACTGCATCTCTGGCTTTCTCCAAAGCCTCTTAATCGGTGAGACCGGCTTGCTCCTGAAGTTGGACTCGGGGAAGTTGTGCAAGCCTAAGAGGGAGGAAGAGCCGAGCCCCTGATGCGGAGCCCTAGGGTAGTGCTAGCCAACCGCACTGGTGGGATACGCTGTGCATTGAGGTTACAGTGACGGTCTGCCGTTGAAGCCACACGTCCTGGCAGCCGCAGGAGGCTTCTCCATTACTAACCGCCTTTTCCCCAAACTGTGACTTACTATTTTTCCACTTTGACTTTTGTCCTTTTTGTACAGGAACAAGTTTATATTTTGGGGAGATGGGATGTATGAAGGTATATAACTATATTTGAGGTTGAAATTCTCATTTATTTTTTTTAATATTGAAGACCGACTTGAAGACCTCATGCATGCTAGGCCAGTGGTCTACCATTGAACGACATCTTAAGACTGAGAAGCAGACTTGGAAATAGCGAGAGGGGACCGGAGAGGGGGCAGCGGTTAAGAGCACTTGCTGCTCTCGCATGAGGACCAGAGTTCGGTTCCCAGCACTTGTTTCAGGCAGCTGGAAGAAAGCTGCTTGCAGGGGCCGCTGTCAGCCTCTGTGTTCATGTCCCACACAGGCACACATCTGCATATAATTTAAAACTAATAGAAAGCCATAAGAAGTAGTGATGTAGGTATCAACCTTAGATAGTTTCAGATAAAAAATACCCATATACTGCTAATGACAGTACTTCTAAGTTGGCCAATCCGTAGTTCTTACAACTTATATTCTATGCAAAACAAGTTAAGTTACCTTGTATTTTCGGGGCCAGTGTTTTCCGAAATAGTTTTCACATAAGCCGGGTGCCATGCGGATGGGATTAAAGGCACAACCTTCCTTAGCATCGTTGTGGTTGTTCGTTTTAGCATTTAGATGGAGACCTGGCTGTTCAAGCAGGCACAGTCGTACTGGATGCTTGTAGGAGAGCAAATTCAGCTCATACAGTTAAGGCTGAGCTAGTATTTCACACAAAACATTAGAAATTGGTTTTGTCTAAACTCAACACATCTGCATCAAAACTGCAAGGCAAGTATGTCTGGGCTTCAAAGTTAACCCAATGCTCCTTGAAAGGTTAGGCTCCAGGATGAGTTTGAAACATGCAATTTATAGAATTACCTTTGTGCTGGGCGGTGGTGGCGCACGCCTTTAATCCCAGCACTCGGGAGGCAGAGAGAGGCAGGCGGATCTCTGTGGGTTCCAGGCCAGCCTGGTCTACAGGAACTAGGTCCAGGACAGGCTCCAAAGCTACAGAGAAACCCTGTCTCGAGAAAACAAAACAACAGCAACAACAAAAAAAAAATTGCCTTTGCAAGATTTGCCTTGACTTGAATGTATGCTCCATATGGCATTACTTTAAAGATGTTAAAGGACATATTTTGGGGGACATTAATTTTCACAGAATCCTTAGATGACCTGCTATTCTCCCAGATGCTCAGGTATTTCCTGCCAGAGATGTCAAGCAGGCTGATGTGATTTAAACCGCACGGGTAGGCGGAAGCGTCTCTTTAATTGCCCTTTATCTTCTCGTCTCTCCACTGCAGGGCATTTTTCTGTTCTCGTTGATCTGGTCTGTCGGTGCTTCTTGTACAGATGACGACCGTTTGAAATTCAGTAAGATCCTCCGAGAGCTAATGGAAGGTCCCATTTCAGACCTAACGCGGAATAAGTTCAAATTACTGAGTGGTACTGAACAGACATCCTCAAAGACATTAACAGTGCCGTTTCCTGAGAAGGGGACAATTTATGACTATCAGTTTGTCCCAGAGGTGAGTCCAGAGGCAGGATGCCTCAGTGCAGCCTGGCAGTTTCGGTGGAGATGTAGCCTGTTGTGGCTCTGGACGAGTCCCTCGCTGCTCACGTGAATAAGCAGCGGGAAATAGAGGAAGGCGTGCCGGCTTTGCAGTCCGACCCCCTGAGTTTTAGTCCTAGGAAAATTACTTTCTTCCTGAACAGTCTTGGTTGGACAAGTTAATTTTCTTTTCTTTTTTGGTTTTTCGAGACAGGGTTTCTCTGTGGCTTTTGGAGCCTGTCCTGGAACTAGCTCTGTAGACCAGGCTGGTCTCGAACTCACAGAGATCCGCCTGCCTCTGCCTCCCGAGTGCTGGGATTAAAAGCGTGTGCCACCATTGCCCGGCTACAAGTTAATTTTCTTGAATTTAGTTTTCCTCGGTGATCAAACGTCCTGATACCCAATTGTCCGATTTTGCCTATTAAGTATGATTACACGTTATGGTACCTAGCCCGGCACAATGGACACGCTACCCAAGGCTGTCCCTAGGAGATCCGAGTGTGTGTGTGTTAGCACCCTGCCGGCCCAGAATCCTGGAGAAATGCTTGCTCTTAAAAACAGTCCCCGATGCACTGGACTGGGAGGCGAGTTCTGGTCGTTGGTCTTGTAACTTCCACAAACATTGTGCATCGAGCAACTTTAGGAGTAACGGAGAATTTAAACACATAAAAACTCAGTAGAATAGGGACCGTGCTGGGTAATCACTGGACAGTTTCTATCCTTTTTTTCTATTTAATAGAGAGGAAACTTTCCACGTCACTGGTGTTTCTTCAGTAGAGTTATCTCCCAGACCTTCCTTAATCTAGCAGGATGCTTTTCAGACCTTAGTGTTTCACTTTTATAAATACTGCTTTGGTGAAACTTCTTAGACACAAGTTAAGGAAGGTCTGCATATCTGATTATTTCTTTGAGATACATTTTTATGAGTTTCTAATTTTTATAACTCTTGAACTTTACTGTTAACCTCATTCTACGAGGAATTCTTCTTCTTCATCCCGCCCAGCACGTATCTGCTAATATCATTTTAAATTGTTCCTAACCCTGGAACTTCCAGAGAGACACTTCCCATGGAGGGAACTAGGGCTCAGAACTTGTGAGTGGTCCCTCTGCAATCATAGCCTCTAAATGATCGGCCACTTCCAGATTGCAGAGTCTTAATTCCTCCTTTCCCAAATGCCGTCAAAGATGTATGTTTGAGTAGATTATCAAGATCACGAAAAGGAACTCTTTTTCTCACCAGTTATAAATTTTAGACGGGATGCAAACTCGCTGCCCTCCACAGCGTCTTCAGTAAGTGTGTAACTCGTTACCAGAGGACATAAAAGCGAACGAGCTACAGGGCTCATATCCTCATATCCTCTTCAGAAGAGCACCATGCTGTCGTCTAGGCTCGGGGTGTGATGTGAAGACCAAACAGACGAGACAGCTGTTGTCTAGCACAGCCATCAGTGAGGAGCAGCTATGGGCATCTGGCAGTGCCAGGGAAGGATGGGCCTGCGTCTGATGCATTTTGAATCACCAGGAGTTTATCTATATTTCTGTGCTAAGGCTAGATAACGCAGTATTATTTTTCCAGAGAAAACGCAATTTTAAAACTTTATGATAAGAATCAAGCTATATAGCCGGGCGGTGGTGGCGCACGCCTTTAATCCCAGCACTCGGGAGGCAGAGGCAGGCAGATCTCTGTGAGTTCGAGGCCAGCCTGGTCTACATGAGCTAGTTCCAGGACAGGTTCCAAAACCACAGAGAAACCCTGTCTCGAAAAACCAAAAAAAAAAAGAAGAAGAATCAAGCTATATGATTCACAAACTCATCGGATGCAAGTACACAGCATAATATTAATTCACCATAACCACAAATTGGGAAATCTTACTAGACCACAGTGCACTATGAATGTAGTTAATGCTGCTTAGTTGTTATACTAATTACTTAGAATTACATTTATACATTTTCATAAAATAAACCTTGCCTGAAAGAAGCATAAATGTTAAGTGATATACAGTTAACCTCTATGGAAATTACAGCCTGTTCTTGTTACCGTACTAAATAAAAATTCTTTACTCTTTGCCCATTGATTCATCAGATCACCAATGTGATTAGAGACTCCACTATTGACGACTGGATTGTGGCTGTGGTTTCAGGACATTTGAAATGCCTGAACTTTGCTGTCCCAGTTTAATTTACACGAAAGCCCAGTTTCTCCTCAAATTCATATATAAAATTTAACTTTCGGCCTGAGAGGATAATTGTTTTAAAGAATGAAATAAACGTGTAGATATCAGAATTTAATTGGTCTTGACCTTTGCTACAGGGGCACAGAAGTACAAAGCCTGTTTTATAACTTGGACTGTTTGCTGTAAACAGGGCTTGGGAAGATGGGATCAGTGGATAAAGAAATTAGGAGATGCTCCCCCGATTCCCAAGGATGTCCAGTTTAATGAGATCATTGTGCCAACGCTAGACACGATCCGCTACTCCGCACTAATGAGCCTGCTGACCACTCATCAGAAGCCGTCGATATTCGTCGGCCCGACGGGAACGGGCAAGAGTGTTTATATCATTGTGAGTGTTGCAGAAATGTAAATGTATGTGCTCAAGCGTGCGCGCTCTCCAGAGAATTAGAATTTTAAGGTTGGCTTCGTTTAAAAACATACTCAACTATTTTGCTATTTAAATTATGGGGAATTTGAAAGTAATTGTCTTTTATTTTAGAAAACGCGTGTAAAATGTGCCTTTTGGGAAAAGGAAAATCCTAGCTGTTTTGTCTCTGGTGGGCTGCCTACATCGAATGATGGCGTTGTTTTCTGCCCCTAAATCTCTGCCCCATTCATTTTGATATTCTAATAAGAACTTATTTAGTATAGAATTAGGTCTCCTGGAAACTGTTAGTAACTAGACCTCACCAGGGTTGCTCTTCTGACTCTTCTCCATCTGATGGTGACTTGTAGTCGAGGTGGACTTGCCAGTGTGATTCTTGATGGAGCTGCTAGTGATGGTCGTGTTAGCTGCCATGAGAGATGCAGCCCCAGCCCGCCCGCTCTCCTCCAGTGGTTGACAGGATTTGTTTCTGCTTCTTCATTCACCTTAATTTCTGCTGAATTCTTTAATCATTCTGAAATGTATTTTGCTATCTGCTGGCTGTCCTGCTCTTATTGACAAGACTGTGAGAAAAACACACCTTTTTTTCCATTTTTATGCCTTTGTCAAATTCAACCCAGGCAATGGGTATTAAAAACATTACTTTTCATAAAATGATATCTACATATCGTCTGTCCCTGTTACCCATATTGATGAAGGAGCGCAGCACTAACCCTTGCCTTCCAGCGAATACTGCTTGAACTACACCGAGGTCACTTAAGCTCAACTTACAGGAAGGTAACTGGGCTGGAAGAGCAAGAGAACTGCACAGCTAACAGAGGCCTCGTCTACTCAGAGACAAACGCAGGCTGGATTCCTGTCCTTCACTGAGGCTGGAGGCCTAACCTCTCAGTCCTCGCTGCTCTCTGTGCTGTTAACGTGGTTGTGGAAACCAGAGAAAATCCATCCATGCAGAGCAGCTGGGCAGGTAGCGGTGCCCCGTTGGCATGGCAACGCGTTCCCTATTCCTTCCTTCCCTCGCATTGTTTTGACTCACAGGTTCAACTCACGTTTGTCCACAGTGGCGCTTAGAGTGTATTCTGAAATGCCGAAACAGGTCTCAGCTGTGGCTCCCTCTGTTCTCTCCTGCCCTGTAGAATTTTCTTCTGAATCAGCTCAACAAGGACATCTACAAACCCCTGATAGTTAACTTCTCGGCGCAGACGACAGCAGCTCAGACGCAGAACATCATCATGTCGAAGCTGGACAAGAGGCGGAAAGGGGTTTTCGGCCCTCCTTTAGGCAAGAGGATGGTAATGGCTTTTGCTCTCCTTCCTGTTTGCTCTAGCACTGGTGCAATACTGGTGTCATCCATGGCCCCTGCTACAGTCAGAACAAGGAAAACTAATGTTCTAAAGAGTTGATGTTTTTAAAATGATTTATTAGTGTGTGTGTGTGTGAGAGAGAGAGAGAGAGACAGAGACAGAGACAGAGAGACGGGGCGAGTGTCTGGGAACAAGAAGACAACGAATGGTTCTCTCCTCTATGTATTCTGGAACCGAGCTCGGAACATTAGGCTTGACTGTGAGCACCCTGATCCTCTGAGACACCTCTGTCTCACTGGCTCTTTTCTTTTAAATGAACATTTTGATTTAAGATTTTCCCAGGCTGGGCCATAGCGTAACTAGGGGAGTATTTAGCTAGCAGGCACAGAGCTCTGAATTGGTGGTGGCGAAAGCCTGTGCTCCCAGCCCTCAGAAGATGGGGGAAAGTATAAGTGAAGACTGTATGTCCATTTCCCGGCCGCCCAGACCCGAGCAGTCACACAGAAACTATATTAATTACAACATCGTTTGGCCAATGGCTCGAGCATATTTCTAGCTAGCTATTACATCTTAAACGAACCCATTTCTATGTATCACCATGAGGTTGAACTACCAGTAAGGTTCCCGCGTCTTTCTCCTTTGGCAGCTACATGGCATCTGCCTAACTCTGCCTTCTTTCTCCCTGCCTTCAGTTTAGTTTTCCTGCCTCGCTATATTCTGCCCTACCATAGGCCAAAACAGCTTCTTTATGAACCATTAGTAATAAAACATATTCATAGCATACAGAGGAGAATCCCACATCAGGCGAGGTTGCCGGAAATTCGAGGTCTTTCTTGGATACATAGAGAATTCAAGGTCAGTTTCCTAAAACAGGTCCTGTTTGTTTTAAGAACTTCGTTTAACTGGTAGCATTTGTGTGACGCTGAACATTTTGGTATTTGTAAGTGGTTGTCTTACGAGCTGAAAACAAAATGTTGATATGGAAAATTGGATTGTAATTTCTGTACTGACATTCCTAGCGTATTTAATACTTGCTTTTCTTTCAGAACACCAAATGACTTGTTTATGCTTCTTTGCATAGGCCCCCCCTTGTCAGCTGATCCTTCTGCACTTCAAGGCTGCGCTCACCTACGGCCACACCTCTGTGCTTTTTAACAAGTCAAAGTGTTTCACAGGGAAAAGGGTATCTTGAGAGGCAAATAGCATAAAATGGATTTATAAGCTTTCAACCACCAATATATAAACATTAGTAATGAGAAGGTTTCCTTATTTCTATGGAAGTCTAAGTATTGTATTCTTGCTTGAAAAAGAAACCTTCACTTCTCAGATATATACTTATTTATCTGTTAAGAATACAGACTAATAATCTGCCCGGCATCATTTATATAATTGGGCTGTATGTCAAGTACTAATGCTTTCTTTTCTAGTTTTTTATTTATTTATTATTCTTTTGGAGAATATGTATGTATCTCACCATGTATCCCTGGTTGGCCTAGAACTCACTATATAGACCAGGCTGGCCTCAATCAAACTCAGAGATCTCCTGCCTCTGCCTTCCAAGTGCAAGAATTATAGGCATATACCACCATCAGGGGTTTAAGTGTGCCTCTTTTCTAAAGTTTCTCCTCTTTTCTCTCTTAGGTTGTCTTTGTAGACGATGTCAATATGCCTGCCCGGGAGGTGTACGGGGCTCAGCCCCCCATTGAGTTACTCAGACAGTGGCTGGACCACTGGAATTGGTACGACCTCAAGGACTGCTCGGTGATTAAGCTCGTGGACATCCAGATCATGTGCGCTATGGGCCCTCCAGGTATGCGCTCCGAGTCTGTGGCCCTTAAGAGAGAAGACCACCCGAGCTGTATCTAAAGAGATGGCTGGAGAAAGAAGGAGAAACTCAGTCGAGCAATCCCGAGTTCAGTGCTTGGGGAATGTATTTTCAAATCTGTTTCTACTGAAAGCTAAGGGAATGTTAATTTCATAAAATGGGTGGCCCTGGTTGCAACATTTGCCGACCAATGCTTCCGAACCTTTTAGTATTTTCTGGAAGTTGACTCGCCATGTCCTACCCCTACATTCTGAGAACCTACACGGTCCCCCAGAGCCAGCTGGCATCCACCCCTGTGCCATTCTTGAAGCATCAGAGATAGTCGTTCTTCTGCACCAGTGTACACCCCTTCTCTAAATTCAAAGTTTGCTGAGAAGAATTTAAAATAGCGAGAACCCAGAGGGATGAGCTCTTCAGTTCCCTTTACGTTTTCAGAGAGAATTTGGCGAACCAAGCTAATCTTGATACGCCTACAAGGGCTTGATTCTGCTAGCTGGGGACCTTTCCCTCCTTCCTTCTGCCTTCAATCTGACACCCTACTGAGAAAACTCTGAATATACTGCTTCAGAGTATGTGCACAATATATGCTGAAACTGTTATGTGCTTTTAAAAGCCCTTCTTTACTGACGAGTATAAGAGAAAAATCCCTTTGTCGAGTAACTGTTACTGTCTGTGCGTTTTGATTGTCGGCCTGAGGGCTGGACCCAGAGCCTTGGGTGTGCTAAGCCTGTGTTGTTCCATAAACTTTGACCCCAGGCCTATATACTTTAAATATGATACAATTCTGTGACATAAATGTTAAAGGCTACGTCACTTATGGAAGCCTTGTGTTTGGAAATGTGATCGCTATTTATGGAGGTAAGACATTCTCCAGACTCTTAAAATTGTAAGTAGCCAGCGAAGTGGCGGCACGCACGCGTAGATTGGCCTCACAGGAAGTCAGTCAAGGTGTGGGGGAGGGATTAGGATAAAATAACCAAACTGAGTTCATTCAAATCATTCAGTTAAAAAAAGTCACCTCAAGTTTGAGTGGAAATAGTTTTGATATTAGTGTCTCCCCAAACAGTAATTACTTTTAATTCTTTCTGTGTGACATGAATTTATCACCTTCCAAGTTAAACTGCCAAGGAGTGAAGAAGATACTTTGGCATTATTCTAGCAATATTAAGAATTATCCTGGGGCTGGAGAGATGGCTCAGTGGTTAAGAGCATTGCCTGCTCTTCCAAAGGTCCTGAGTTCAATTCCTGGCAACCACATGGTGGCTCACAACCATCTGGAATGAGGTCTGGTGCCCTCTTCTGGCCTGCAGACATACACACAGACAGAATATTGTATCCATAATAAATAAATAAATAAATATTTTTTTTAAAAAAAAGAATTATCCTTTCCTGCTCTGGGCAGTGGTGGCGCACGCCTTCAGTCCCAGCACTCGGGAGGCAGAGGCAGGCGGATCTCTGAGTCCGAGGCCAGCCTGGTCTACAAGAGCTAGTTCCAGGACAGCCAGGGCTACACAGAAGAACCCTGTCTTGACACACAAATAACAAACAAGGAATTCTGCTTTCTAATCCTTAGGCGGTGGCCGCAATCCAATAACCCCTCGCTACATGAGACATTTCAATATCGTCACCATCAATGAGTTTAGCGACAAGTCCATGTTCACCATCTTCTCCAGAATCCTGACCTGGCACCTAAGGACCTGGTAGGTGATTCAGGGTTGCTCGGCTTCTTTTTAGAATATATAAAATTCTTAGGAGTGTACCCACGATCCATATTTACTACATACTCTTGTGAAAGCCTCCCCAGACAGAGAAGGGTGACAGGTGATGTCACTGTCCTCCATTCCTCCCCTGCCCTAGTGTGAGAACACAGCACAAGGTGGTCGCTCAATTCTGCTCCGCGCTTCTGTTGAGTTTTCATAACCGAGAACGGTTAAGGTCGGAAGGAAGTGTCCGGCTTACACTGTAACCTCGATATCCTCCTGGGGAGCCTTGCGTTCCACACAGGGGTTCCTGCACCCACCTTTCAGAATAGAGGCTTGAGCCTACTCTCTGGGAAATGTTTCCCAGCTGTAGGGATTCAGTTCTAACCCAGGAGATGAGTGGTCATCAGGGATCCCAGCTCTGAGCCATCCTGGTTCCCCGAAGCCCATTCCTGGGAAATGGTTATTTCTTGTCCAACCCAAGGGTGATGGAACAGATGCCTGCCTGGCTTCTTGCTGAGCCAGTTGAATGCAGCCAATCTTAACCGATGAATAATCTGCCTCTGGACTTTATCATAATCATATATTTTGCCTCTCTTATTATTCTTTTTATTTTGGTATTTTTTAGGGTAGTTTTTATTCTCTCTTTTTTTTTTTGGAAACACATATTTCTTTATGGATCCTATTTGTATAAAATTGAGAATACCGAAGAGTGTACCAGCTAGGGAGGATTTGGCTCAGCGTGTGGTGACGTTTGCCTGGTTCTTACGCTTTTGTGCACAGCTGAAATCCACAAAGTTAGCCGATCCAGCCGCATCCACAGGGTTCCTTTGGACAGACCACAAAATACTGAGTGGACCGCTTCTTGAAAAGAAGTGAACTCTAGAATAGTTAGAAGTGGGAATTTTATAGGCCAGACTGCTTCGATCACAGTTGAAAATGTTTACACTAATCACCTGAGTGCTGATGGCATGCTGTTGTGTTTGCTAACTTTTTTCTGGCAATTTTTTTTCCCCCCCGAAGTTACAAGTTTCCAGATGATTTTCTGGATCTGACCACACAAATCGTGAACGGTACAATGGCCCTGTACAAGGACGCCATGAAGAATCTCTTGCCTACCCCGGCTAAGTCTCACTACCTGTTCAACCTTCGCGATTTCTCCCGCGTCATTCAAGGTGTTTGTCTGTCGAGACCAGAAACAGCTGAGAACAAAGAGGCCATTAAACGCCTGTGGGTCCACGAGGTAAAACTCCATATCGGCCCAGTGTGGTTACTAGAGAGCAAGAGCAGAAAGGAGTGCTCAGGAGTGCGTGTTGGCGAGGCTCATTTAGGTATTTGACATTGCGTAGGCCATGGCCATGGTGAATTTTAGATATTTAATACCTGAAATTTTCGAGTATTTAATGTCTAATCTTGCATTTTGACGTATAGGCTATCTCGAAGCAGGAGCTAACTTCAGCCTTCAGCGCCTTAACCCTCCCCAGTTCTTGTTAAAGCGTCTTCTGCGATAGGACAACTCTAAGCATCCATGTCCCAGAGAGAACAAAACTACTCAGCGAAACGTGTCGGGACTCCTAGTCTGAGCACACAGAAGCAGTCTCTCCGTTCTCTTGGGAAAAGGCGAGGATGTCCTCTTCCTTCTTTCTGTCCATGTTCATTTTCTTCTACAAACTTGGATGGAGGAGGGAAGAGAGAGATCACCAAAGGTGACACATTGAAAATCATAGTTTGATATTTTAAATGGTCACTGAGGCTACAGAGAGGTGGAGAGAAAACACCTAGCCCCACCCTGTTTTCCATATATGAATAATATAGTCGTTTGAATCTTTAATAAAGTAGCTAAGAAACCTAGCAGTTGGGATATGCTGCTATACTAAATCTGCGTGGTACAGTCAGTACGATTTAAAAGATACAAACCAGTTTCCCCAGGCGCTCTAGATACAATATTTGAGATCCTAAATCCTTACAAATGCCCATCTGAATCTGAGCGGCCCTCTCCTGCACTTGGAAGTTATGGCCCCAGCAAGGTTAAAGCTGTGCTTTGGAAAGTCTGACCTGGTAACCCCCCACCCTTGCCTGTGGCTGGGTGTGTCTCACTCACACCGGGGGATGGGGACAGAGGCTCCAACTTTAGTGAGCAAATGAGCCACAGAACTATTCTGGAAGCGAGAGGGCGTGCCGAGGGAGTGGCCTGGCAGTACTGAAAGCTCGTGCCTTCTGTTAGAACATGGCCTGTCTCTCACAGATGGCGGCGGTCACTTGGACAAGTCCAAGTCCCGATACCCTGAAGAGGTCAGGCTGTGCCTCCCAAGGCAGCAGTTCATCACGAACCAATCTTACTCTTAGAGGCATCTAGAATTTCCCTTCTTAGGAGTTCTTTCCTTTATCAGCCTTCTCTTTGGTTATTTTCTTCCCGTTATATAAACATTTGTGGTCAAGGCTTAGATATATTCCTATTACACAAGTCACCCAGCCCCATAGGTTTACTAATCATTACTTCGATTTATTTATTTTTTTCATCACACTTAGCATAACCTGGCACATTTAAATTTTTTGTTTGCTTGCTGTCTTTGTCATTGTATCAGCCTTTGCTTATCAGTTCCTTTCCCCGGAGCCCGGCCTGTAACAACTGCTCAGTGACTGCTGTAGAATGAGGGTGAAAAGGGGGAGGCAGGCAGAACGGATATGGCGGAATCAACCTTATCGCGTGGGACTGGGCATGCCACGGAGTAGGTTACGGATGCCGGTGTGTGTGTGACTCAACCAGCTGTTAGCTTTCCTGGGTTCCATCAGATTATTGGCTGTTAGCAATCACTAATAGTTCTTTGAACATTTAACAAGGCTTATAACAACAACAACAGAAAACTTGTAATTTTAATGATTATTTTATATTCTCCCACATACACACTTCTCTGTGGAAGTTCAGCATTTTAGTCCAGTGGGGCCCAGTGCTTTGGGTCCCTGTATCCCTTCCCCTCAGGGTGTTTATAGGGCTTCCTGTCTGATGTGGAGTTACTGGACCTACCCACCTCCCTGCCTCAGATCCTGCCTCCTTGATGTCCCCACTGACCAAGCCTTTTAATGCCACCCCACCTCCACCCTGGCAGTTCAGACTTCCCTGTCCTGTGTCCTGCCTACCCCCTCCCGCCCCCATTATATAACACTTGCCAACTCCCAGCCTGGCAGGAAGCTTGTTTGTTATGTTTCTTAATGTCCATCTCCCCCAGCACACCGACTCCACCGGGAAGATTTCCCTTTTTTCTGTGTTTATCTTCAGGTGCCGAGAACAATATTTGACACATTGTTCTCAGCATTTCAAAAACTGTGAAGTATTGAATTCAAGAGTCTAATTTCTGCTTTATTTCTGTTGACTCAAGACAGTTTCCTTCAGGGCTTAATATATGTTGAAGACTACGGTGGGTGCCCTTTTCCTTCCAAGGTGCTGCTGGAAAGGACCTGATCTAATTTCATAACACGGTTTTGGAGGAAACTGACTTCCTCTCATTCCCCTCGGCTTCTCTATGGTGTCCGAACTTTAGCGAGCATATTACCTAGTATCCCTGTTAAATATTGGTATTCTACAAAAACAAAGAAAACAACACCCCCAGGAGAAAAAGAGAAGGAGGAGTTGAGTTTTCTCCAAAATTAAATTTCCTCACGCTGTGAAGGAGACTACCTAAAAACTGAGAAGACAATACGGAGGGCAGAGACGGTGCTTGTTAGCCACACTTTGAGGAGTGTGAAGGGCCCACCGCACACCAGAAAGCACTGCAGCTGAGCTCACCAGACTAAAACCCAGCACTTGGGAAGCTAATTTTCCAAAGAAGGCCCTCTGAGTGAGTTAGAGAGAGAAAGGGGCGGGGCAGGCACGCGAGAGCACGCTAGCAAAGCCCCCCTTCCTGAAGAGAGATCTCCTGTCCTGTTCCATCAGGGCCCTTCTGATAACACTTAGCAATAACTGCCTCCTTCAAGGCCCAGTCTCAAGCGTTGGGATGTGGAATTCGGTCCAAAATGAACTATGACTGCAGGACAGTAATATCGGCATGAAGGAATAATTGTCAAAGACAGAAAACTTGCTTATTTATTGTGGCTCCAAATCGCACGCATATAGTCAGATTTATTCTAATATATTGCTTCTGGGATCGATTCCACCAGAAGTGTTTTAGACGTCTACCACGTGTCTGAAACAACCGCCCCCTGATCCAAGACAATTTTCTTTAAAAAAAAAAAATGTACTTAAAAACACAGCAAATAATTTGCCAATAAAAAGTTACCTATTTAGGAAAAAGCAATGTGTTGGGAAGGGAGCTGACAAACGCTGGCTCCCAGTGATCATATCCTGTGACCTGGGCCTGTGCCTGTGCCTGTGACCTGGGCCTGAGCAGTCAGCCGAGGAACTCACTCACCTCACCGCCTCAGTTCCTTTGCAGACACCCAGTCCCATCATCCTCTGCAAATTGCTTTCTAAAGTTTATTTGCTTATTAATTTTGAGATTATGATATAGTTACAACATTTCTCCTTTCCCTTTCTTCCCCCCAAAACCCTCCCATATACCCCTTCTCGGGTCCTCTTCAAATTCATGGCCTCTTTTTTCACTAATTATTATTGCATGCATAGAGTTATTGCATGCATATTATATATAATATATAAACATATACACACACACACATATTCCTAAACATAGCCTGTTCGGTCTTTATAATGTTACTTGTGTGGTTGTTTTCCGGGATGACCGTTTGGGAACGAACCATTTGGTTTGTTCTTTCGTACCCCAACCATCTCTCACGCTTCCCTTTCTCCTCAGTTGCCTGTAGGTCTTTGTGTATGGTTTCATCCTGGTGGGCTGTTCCTCGTCCAGTCTGACGTGCCTGTTAGTGGCATCCTTGTGTAGCTCATATTTGGGCAGCTGTGTTGGTGGGACCTTGTGTACGTCGCTTCTGATGTTACCAGGAAACACAACCTCGCAGCAAACTCCCCGATCCTCTGGTCCTCTGGTTCTTAGACCCCTCCACCCTCTTCCACGATGTTCTCAGAGCCTCAGGTGTGGGGATGTTTGCAGAAGGACTCACCTGGGACCGGGCTCCACAAGTGGGCATTTTTATTGGTTGTGGTTTTCTGTAGTGGTGCGCATCTGTCGCAAAGACAAGTCTCCTTGATGAGGGAGTGAAGACTATGTCACCTTGAGAATAAGGACACATGTTTATCGATTGCTGGTTCAGGAAATCAGTGATCGTAGATTCTCCTGCAGTAACCACGACTTCATCACACTGAGGAGCCGGCTAGGTTTCCAGTACCAGGCATGGTTTTCCTCGGGTTCACTAGGTCTCGAGGGCAGCTATTGGTCGTCACCAAGCTAAGCACGCCACAGCTGCACCCTTAGGGTTGTCATACCGTGCTGCTCACTCATGTGCTGCACAGACACCATGGCTGGGTACAAATTACTTTTCATTTAGTGCCATCGAGGGTAACTATTGTATCAAGTAGACGCAACTAAAATTAATATTTAAACTTTATTAGGACATAGTCTTTACGTATGCTTTGGATAAAACTTGTGGCTATTTCACCACAGTATTTTATACGATCTACTTGGTGTTTTATAATTTACACAGAATAAATAAGCAGACTTAAAAAATATGATTCTTAAAGCCACCTTTAAAATTATGCAGGTCCTCAGAGTGTATTATGATCGCCTTCTGGATAATGCTGACAGAAGCTGGCTTATTAACTACATAATAGAAGTTCTGAAAAACTACATGCAGGAAGATTTTCATGAACTCTTTAGCAGTTTGGATTTCGATTATGATGGCATTGTGGAAGAAGATGACTTAAGAAGTTTAATGTTTTGTGATTTTCACGACCCAAAGAGGGAGGATACCTGCTACAGGGAAATCGCGGACGTGGACTTACTTCGGATGATCGTAGAAAGCCACCTCGAAGAATACAACAACATGAGCAAAAAACCCATGAACCTGGTCTTGTTCCGGTTTGCCATCGAACACATCAGTAGGATCTCTCGGATCTTGAAGCAGCCAAGGAGCCATGCCCTCCTAGTGGGCGTTGGCGGGAGCGGAAGGCAGTCAGTGACCCGGCTGGCGGCCCACATGGCCGACTTTTCCGTCTTCCAGGTGGAGATCTCCAAGGGCTACGGGAGCAACGAGTGGCGCGAAGATCTAAAAGTGATCTTACGGAAGTGCGCGGAAGGCGACATGCAGGGCGTCTTCCTGTTCACGGACATGCAGATTAAAAGGGAGTCGTTCCTGGAAGACATCAACAACCTGCTAAATGCCGGGGAGGTTCCAAACCTCTTTGCTCTGGACGAGAAGCAAGAGATCTGCGAAAAGATGCGCCAGCTGGATCGCCAGCGGGATAAAACCAAGCAGACGGATGGGAGCCCCATCGCGCTTTTCAACATGTTCATCGACCGCTGCCGCAACCAGCTGCACGTGGTCCTGGCCATGAGCCCCATCGGAGACGCCTTCCGGATCCGTCTTAGGAAGTTCCCTGCCCTGGTTAACTGTTGTACCATCGACTGGTTCCAGGTATGTATGTCCACGTGAAATTTGGATAGAAACCTAGAAATGTTGAATCTCCATCATCGTGAAATATTTTTCGACTCCACTCCAAAGTATAGGTTAGCGAGTCTTTAATTTTATCATAATGTGTCCTATGCAGTTATAACAACATACATCATTACAAGATTATTGTTGACTTGGCACTGTCGTTGAGCTATCTAAGGGACATCATCGAGGTGGTCATTCGTGTGATTCTGTTGTTTAGGGGAAAGTATAATAACCGTGGGAGGGTTAAATGAAAGAATACATGTCATGCCGAGAAAAGTACACATTGAGTTCAGATCCTCCTCTTTCTTTATCCCGTTGACACTCAACTGCTATATGATATATTCATTTTCAATTCAGTCGTGGCCAGAAGACGCATTGGAAGCAGTGGCGTCACGGTTCCTGGAAGAAATCGAGATGTCGGAGGAGATCCGAGAGGGCTGTATCGAGATGTGCAAGAACTTCCATACGTCCACCATCAACCTGTCCACGTCGTTCTATAATGAGCTGCAGAGATACAACTACGTGACTCCCACCTCCTATCTGGAACTCATCTCCACCTTCAAACTCTTGCTAGAAAAGAAGCGAAAGTAAGGATGAAAAATTCCGGTTTTAAGTACGCTATGAACGTTTAAACATGTTTGTATGAAACCAACATAGCAATGATGGCATCACACACTTTCCTTATAAATACACTGTTGTCGAAACTTTGGGATTCATTCCTTAGAGTCTGAGGGTAGGAAGCAGGTCTCATTCTTAGGTTTAATTACGTTGCCTACTACACCATAAATCTATCATTTCGTTTACCGCAGGAGTGAAGGCGGGGCTAGGGAGGTGGCCGTATGAAGGTCTGGATTTCAATCCTCAGAACCCAAGGGGAGAAACAGAAACTGGGCATGCTGGCACCCATTTATAAGGCTCAGTGCTGAAAGATGGAGGCAGGCCAGTCTCCGAGGCCAGCTACCCAAGGTGGATGGCTCTTGAGGAATGGCAGCCCAGCCTCACCACTGGCTGCAAAGCTGCGATGCACAAGTGCACCCTCGAGGCCATGTGAGTGCCCCCCACATGTGGAAGAATGCAGGTGTGCCCTATAGGGCAGGGCTAAATCCCGAGGATTCCTTGATGATAGTGTTGAGTGAAGAAAGACGCTTAAAAGAAATCCCACACTAGCTCAGAATTGAGAATAATGGAGGGTTATGTATTTAGGGGTAGACACACAAATCAGAATCCTCTGCTGGAACAAAGAACAGCAACCGAATCTCGCAGCCGGAAAAGAAGCTAAATGCGCACTTTACTTTGGCATATATAGTATAAGACACCATGCCCAAGAGGGTGGGAATTCCCACAGCACCCCCTTTTGTTTAAATAAGAGAATTCTAAGCCTAATACAAAATTACATGCAATAAGAACAAATTATCCAATAGTTGAGGAAGAACCATTAGCGAGTGAATTTTTCCCTTTTATTAGGGATAAGATGATTTGTAAGTCTTCTTGTTGGAGTCTATGCAACCACAATCCTGGAGACAGACTTTATTTATATAGACAGCTTTTCCTCTCTACTAACCTTCTATTTGAAAATGTCAATATTGCATGCAAGAGGCATATGCCATAGCCAGTCTCAAACTAAGTTTTCAGAGACAGCACAAATTTCCTTTGCTTATAAAAATACTTGACATGCACATTCTAAAATCTAAAATTTATCAACAACAAGGTTGAAAGTTAAAAAAGTTTCAAAAATTTTAGTGACCTATCCTCCCTCCAGTGGGTGTGACAGGGGTTCTTGGAAAAGCTGGGCCTAGACTTTGTTTGCTTCTGAAATGAGTACTGGGCTTGCACATTTGAAAATGTAAAACGTATTAACATTCACCTCGGAAGTTGAGAAAACTGTGGTGATACCCCTGAAGGAAGTCTTTAGTCTCAAATGCTCTCTGAAGTGAATTTTGTGTCGTATTTATTATTTTTGTGGTGGGAACAAAAGCAAGACTTCATTGAGAGGCAAAGTCGCACCCCCTGCAGCAGGGGGCCTGGTAATGGCTGACTTTGCATTTTCACCCTTGATGTATTTTTATCCTGGATTTAACAAATCAAGTCTAGTTACTTAAATGAATCTGGTGAATCTTACATCCATATTACGCGCCATAAATTATACATTATAAAATTCTGGAGATTTTTTTTAACCTAAAACAGAGATCATAGTCTACAGCTCAATTATATTATATTATAGTAGATTTCAGGACTATTAACCGAATAGAGCAAATTCTTTTACATATTAAAAAATACTTAAAGCAGATTCCTTAACATGAAATATTAGTATGTCTTTCCATAATTAAATTCAATGTCTCCCAGTGGCTTGCTCAAGAGCACAAGCATTTTGAAGTGTTGTTTCTCATATTGATTAAGATGGTACCCAGATAACCGCAGGACGTTTTTCATCCCCCACTTAGAGTGTCTGTTGCTACATTATCCCGGGTCGTCCAGGTCCCTGTGGTCCACAACATACGTTCTTAGCATTAGTAATGTTTCCATCTGTCTAATACATCTACAGTTCCCACCCAAAGCTGCTACATGACTTGACAGGACTTCGCTTATTTGGCTCTCAAAATTCTTTACCTAATGATGGGATCTTGCTTGTTCTTTTCCATTTACCTATGCTGGAGGACCATAAGTTCTCAGATATCAGCCATAAACAAGGCTCTTATATGTAGACTTACAGTGCTAAGGTTGTCCTAACTGAAAACAAGGCTAACCTAGCAATATATAAACTTACAGGAAGGTTAAAAAGCCGTGGCGGAGGGCATTTCAGATAATCCTGTTGCTCTTTCACTTTTTTGTCTTTTCCCCTTCATAATTTCTTGCCAATTAATTAAAATATAACTATATCATTTCTCCCTTCCCGTTCTTTCCTTCTCCTAATGCCTCCCATGCCTCCTCAAGTTGATAGCCTTTTTAAATTATTTTTACACACACACACACACACACACACACACAATCTAATATATCCGTACAACCTGGTGAGTCCAATTGTGCTATTTGTGTGTGATTTCAGGTCTGACCACTTCGTATTAGACAGCCAGCGAGGGAGCTCATGTCCGGGAGAGGCTGATTCTCCCTCTCTCAGCAGCCCCCGGTTGCCTGTACTTCTCTGTGTTGGGCGGGAGCCTGTGAGATTGCCCCCTTCCGCGTTAGCAGGGGTATGGGTTCTGCTGTTGTTCAGGTCTTGGTTTATGGAGTCACGCAGAAGGCTTCTGGGCATCCGGGCTCTCAGTGTCGCCTTTTCTCTGATGTTCCCTGGGCCACAGCAGGAGCCGTGCCACCGATGGATCTGTCCGGTACAGTCAGGCTCTCTCCCGTCCACTGATCTTTGTGTCGGGTCCAGCTGTGGTTTTCTGGAACCATCTCCATGTGCTGTAGGAAGAAGGCTAACTTTGATGAGGGGTGAGAGCTTCCCTGTCAAATGTTCTTGCAAATGAAAATTGTACGTT
Source organism: Microtus obscurus (assembly GCA_963919715.1). Lineage (NCBI taxonomy): Eukaryota > Metazoa > Chordata > Mammalia > Rodentia > Cricetidae > Microtus > Microtus obscurus. The sequence continues at coordinate 4,637,655 of CAWTZC010000381.1, forward strand.
CCCTTTTAACTTTTGCTGGAATTCTTACCTTGCGTTTGTGCTTCTTGAGCAGATTAAACTCCAGGTCTCTCAATATCCAGTTAGAACCTAGAAACAAGGCATCATGGCGCCTGCCAAAAAGTCGGCACTTAAAGCTGGCAGAGTCTTCTGGGATGAGTATTGTTACTGCCCCGCGCTGACAGGCGCAAACCTTCCTAGGGCTTGTTAGCAGGCGCTGGTGGAGGCTACTTCACACACAGCACGGGACCGTAGGGAATCTGGCTTCTCTGCCCCGCACTTTTGTCAACTGTTTTGCTTTCGCAGAAGGAATTCAACGCATGATAAAAACGTGACTTTCTGAGTTTATCCTCTTCTCTGTGACGGCCTTTCCCATGGTGGTTTTTGTTTTCCTCTTTTTGGGTTACTTTATCTCCCTCAAGCTGTCTTCCTACTCTACCTATTTTCTTGAGAATTTTTGAACTATGTCATATTTTAAGATGGATTGTCATAGATAAGGAGATTTTTCTCAGTAGAGAACATATATGGACACGGGTAAGTATTTTAAAGAATATTAAAATAGTAAATTCTAAAGGACTTAAATTATTCATTTATTATATCCTTTAAAAACCACTTTGCAGAAAAATGTTAAGTTTTACTATCAGTCTCAATTGTCCCTTTTGTCTTAATAAAAAAATTACTATTTCAAGATGTAATACATCTTTAAATTCAAAGGGTCTCGCTGTATACCCTAGACTAATACAGCCCTGACTGGATAGCTTCAACTTTCCGACTACTGGGAAGATATAATGTATTTTAAGTACATTTTCATCTCTGACAATATTCAAAATGACGTATGGGGGACATTGAAGTCTTTTTGAAGTAAGTGATTATTAAAAAAACAAAAAGCAGCCTATAGAATTGTTGAAAGTAATTCACCGAGGTGGCGAGGTGACTGGCCAGTGTTACAGGGGGAGTGTCCAATTTGTGGCAGGAGGCCCTTTGCCTTGTTACCAGTGAACTCATTTATCCTCTGTAGCTTTTGTCATATGCCTGGAGGCACTGAAAACACAGAGAGAATTAAGGATGCAATGTTTCGTCGTAATTGTGCACAACCCAGCCTTGGTGGGTTCATGGTTTCTTCACAATCAGCTGACGCCTGTGAAAGACGCAGGTCCCCCGAGTCTCACCTCCTCTCGTCCCTTCGCTTCCAGCGAGCTGATGAAGATGAAGAAGCGATACGAAGTGGGCTTGGATAAACTGGACTCAGCCGCCTCGCAGGTGGCCACCATGCAGTACGAGCTGGAGGCCCTGCACCCTCAGCTGAAGGTGGCCAGCCGAGAGGTGGACGACATGATGGTCATCATCGAGAGGGAGTCCATGGAGGTCGCTAAGACAGAGAAGATCGTGAAAGCCGACGAGATAGTCGCCAACGACCAAGCCATGGCCGCCAAAGCCATCAAGGACGAGTGTGACGCCGACCTGGCCGGGGCCCTGCCCATCCTGGAGTCGGCGCTGGCCGCCCCTCGACACCCTGACTGCGCAGGTGAGAGCCGTGCCGATGGCGAGCGAGGGTTTGCCCCCGGGGACCACGGTTGAGTTCCCTCAAATTACCGTTCAATTTAAGGAAGCCTTTTTAAATTGGCAAGGGGATTTCCTAGTTCTCTGAATGAGAAATGCATTCTCATGACGAAGGCACTTTTGAAGGGGAACGAAGCTGCCAGCGTCACCACCACTACACCGCCACTGCTTTGTTTTAGAAATTTATTATTGCTATTTTTAAAGATTTATTTATTTTTGTTCTATCCGCCCCTCTCTCAGCCCTTCCCAGTCTCGCCCCTGATCCCCATCATGGCAGCTCTTTCCAGAGCTTTCTACCACTCTCCAGTATAATTTCCCCCCAATGAACGTGCGTCAAAATCCTTGCCATGGTTCTACCATTGCCACCGTTTCTACCCAACACAGAAAACAGGTTTCTGTGTACCTTAAGGCTTAGTTTGAAAGTCTGAACTTATTGCTGTGACTATAATGAAGACACGCGTGCACATTTATTTCTATGGATAATGGAAATGCTGCTTTTCCAGGATATCACCGTGGTGAAGTCCATGAAGAGCCCCCCTGCAGGCGTCAAGCTTGTCATGGAGGCGATCTGCATATTGAAGGGCATCAAAGCCGATAAAATCCCCGACCCAACAGGCTCGGGAAAGAAAATTGAGGATTTCTGGGGCCCCGCTAAGAGACTTCTTGGTGACATAAGGTTCCTGCAGTCGCTTCATGAATACGACAAGGATAATATCCCTCCGGCGTATATGAATATCATAAGGAAGAGTTACATTCCCAACCCAGACTTTGTTCCAGAGAAGATTCGGAACGCTTCAACAGCTGCTGAGGGTCTGTGCAAATGGGTCATAGCGATGGATTCCTACGACAAGTAAGTGCTGGACCGAAACCTCACTGCTGTGTTGGGTTCGCCTGTCTGGTCATGCGGGCAGTAGGAAATCAGACACCTGTAGAAAAGAAAAGGTTATCAAGACACATGTGTCTGGATCACTCTTTTCATTCTTACTAGAACCCAGATCATAGCAATGAAAAAGAACATATAGTCTAATGATTTTCAAAGTTTTGAGACTTAAGACTACTCTTTACTAACAAAAATCCCTAAAGTTTCCCTAAAGCTTTTGTTGACTTACCACGTAAGAAAATGTAATTGAAGAATTTATAAACATCTATTAATTCATTTAAAAATCGCAAAATTATGGCATGGTAAGTAACTAAAGCAATTATTTAATATCTCATAAATGTAAGTTTTATTTAAAACAAGAAAAGACGGATGTGGCTGAGTGGGAGAGTACTTTGCCTAGCTTGTACAAGGGCACAGATCTATTCCCAGCTTCAGGGGGCACAGATATTAGGGCTGGAGAGACCGCTCAGTCTGTAACATGCTTGTCCTTTATTTTTTTTTTTTTTTTGGTTTTTCGAGACAGGGTTTCTCTGTGGCTTTGGAGCCTGTCCTGGAACTAGCTCTGTAGACCAGGCTGGTCTCGAACTCACAGAGATCCGCCTGCCTCTGCCTCCCAAGTGCTGGGATTAAAGGCGTGCGCCACCAGTGCCCGGCTAACATGCTTGTCTTACACGCATGAGGACCCATGTTCAACCCACAGAACCACGGAAGAGAAGCCAAGCATGGTGGCACTTTCTTGGAGTCTCAGCGCTGCACAGGCAGTGGCAGGTGGATCTTTGACCTCCAGAACTTGCTGACCCGCTATCTTAGTCTACTTTGCAAGTTCCTGGACAGCCCGAGAGACTGTTTCTGTGGAAGGACACTAGAGGTTTTCCTCTGCTCTCCTCTCCTTTCCTTCTCTCTCTCCTCTTCTCCCCTCCCCTCCCCTCCCCTCCCCTCTCCTCTCCTCTCCTCTCCTCTCCTCTCCTCTCTTCTTCTCCCCCCTCCCCTTTCCTCTCCCCCCTCTCCTCTTCTCCCCTCCTCTCCCCTCCCCTTCCCTCTCCTCCCCTCCTCTCCCTTCCTCTTTCCTCTCCCCTCCCCTCCCCTCCCCTCCCCTCCCTTCCCCTCTCTTCTTGTTGCCTGGACCTTTCCCAGTCCCAGAGCCACTCAGAGGCAGCCCCTAGTCTGCCATCTTACACCTCAAGTCATGATGATCATTTCTTACACTTTGTATCCGATTTGATTCCAAGAGAAAATGTGGAATGTAGAAATCGATGTACGTTCTGTGTAAAGAAGGGTTTTGAGACTTTGTAAAGAGCATTAGAACGGTCCCTATAATGTTCAGAGGAATCTAATTTCCCAACTTTATTGTTTCGTAGGGTGGCAAAAATTGTAGCTCCCAAAAAGATAAAACTGGCTGCAGCTGAAGGGGAGCTGAAAATCGCTATGGATGGCCTCAGGAAGAAGCAGGCCGCCCTGCACGCAGTCCAAGACAAGCTGGCCAGGCTTCAGGACACGCTTGAGCTGAACAAGCAGAAGAAAGCTGACTTGGAAAACCAGGTGTGTGCTGGCCGCCCTGTTTCATTCACGGATAGCCTAACTTCTAGTCATGGCCTGTGACCCGAACCCGGATGTCTGCACACTTTTCACAGTGACACACGGGGTTTCTCTATGTAACCCTGGCTGTCCTGGAACTCACTCTGTAGACCAGGCTGGCCTTGAACTCAGAGATCTGCCTGCTTCTGCCTCCGAAGTACTGGGGTTAAAGGCGCGGGCCACTTACTTCTTCTCTAAATCTGCCCTGTAATCTGTACCTGAACAGACAGGACATGGTGTCCGTCTTTAAGACGCAACCTGTTGCTGGGCATTACATTTTCTTTTAAGTAAGGTAGTGTAAGAGAGAGTGTATAGTTGCTCGGCTTGGCTGTGCCTTTGATATTTTCAGGTTTTCATAATTAAAAATGTTGGAAAAAATTAAAATAAACACATGCCTAAATTTATAGTAAATGTCTGCTTGGAGAGGAAGAAGTAGTCATGGGAAAAAGGAACTTGCTGGAATGTTTTCTTTAGGGTTTTCTGATGGCAACGTGATTGTGTTCTGTGATCAGATTCCCTGGGAAACTGAGAGAGAGACTAGAGCTATGTTAGAGCGGGAAAGTGGAGTAAGAAAGGCTTAATTTGGGGAACATCAAAATTATGACCTTCGCTTTTTCACGTCTATCTGTAGGAGAACCGATTTTTTTTTTTTCGAGACAGGGTTTCTCTGTAGCTTTGGACCCTGTCCTGGAACTAGCTCTGTAGACCAGGCTGGTCTCGAACTCACAGAGATCCGCCTGCCTCTGCCTCCCGAGTGCTGGGATCAAAGGTGTGCGCCACCACCGCCCAGCTCTGTTAAAAAAACTTGAACAAGTAAAACAAATGTGTTGATTTCATTTTAAAAAGAAGAATGATGGTACCACTTGAAAGTTAAATTATAGTGATTCACTCTGAGAGCCCTGCTGGAACGTTGATGCAGGCTTGAGGGCTGCTCCCCAGATCCGCCACCTTGAGAACCATCTGCCGCTTCCCCTTTCTGTCGCGTTGTTTAATTGTGTAAAATAAACTTGGGCTGATTGTTGGCCGGAGAGAGCAGGCGCTTAGCTGTTGTCTGATGCTCCCTCGGAAGCTTAACTGCAAGTGTCTGCGAGGATGGCGCCGTTCAACACCTCGAAAGACTGTGCTTTGTAAATAAGTGTGAACTGCTAAAACTTTTAGCCTCTCAAAGCGGCCTTAAACCAACTCTGTGAGCGGAGGAGAAACATTTATAAAACATTTAAAGCACAGTGCTCATGCTGAACCCCCGGCCCTTGTGCACGCTGTGCAAATGCGCTCCTAGCCTGCTTCTTCCTGAGGCCTCCCCCATTTTTGGTCAGATCGCTTTAAAGCATCTGTATTTGCAGGAGCCTGTTTTTTATTAATCTCAGTCTCCCGTGTTGAAGATCATTTCCTTAGAGTTAGCCTGTACTGTTATATAATAAATACTCCGTAGGAGTCCCCAGAACTTTTTTGAAGTTATTTACTTGTTTTAAAAACGTGAGGCGTCATGGACTTTCCGATTGTAGCGAGATGCGTCCCGCTTCTCTTTCTAAAAGTGCTTTTCGGAACTTCAGGCTAGTCTGTAATTGAGAAACGCTATCTCCTGAGTTTGGAATGCTGCGCAATTTGCGGCTTCTTTTATTTGCCCGTGTTGATTAAAGCTCCCCTTTTCTTTTTTGAGGTCGATCTGTGCAGCAAAAAGCTGGAGCGGGCCGAGCAGCTGATTGGAGGCCTGGGAGGCGAGAAAACTCGCTGGAGCAACTCGGCCCTGGAGCTCGGGCAGCTGTACGTCAACCTGACCGGGGACATCCTCATCTCCTCGGGGGTGGTCGCCTACCTGGGGGCCTTCACATCCAACTACAGACAGGTGAGGGGTGCCCTTGTGCCTCTCCCTTGCTCCCCCCCCTTCGTGACAACAGCTTCCTGCTGGTTTGCTTGTTGTTATTGCTGTTGTGGGGGAACTTGGGGCTATTTTTTTCAACTTTGTTTTACTTGAATTTTTGGGTAAGGCAAGAAAAGGCAAATTTAAATTATTTGTCCTTACCTATTTTAGATATCCTATAAATTGCTTCATAGCCAAAACATGCTATATGAAACGTTGTTTTAAAATCTAAAGGCTCTAGTGGTGGAATTTTTGTTCCTAAGTGGAAAGGACTCACCTGTAGGACTGTGTGTCAGCGTGCACACCCCTTCGAGGAGATGCGTGTCTCCCCACCTCCTCTGCATGGGCCCTAATAAGCCATTCTAAAACCATGTCAGAGATTGAACATTATAGAAACAAGACCACCTTCACCGAGGGCCTTACTGATTGTTTCCCCAGTGTACTTCAGTATCGTGTCCACAGAGCCCCACTGAGGGCTTTCTCCCAAGCAGAACTGATTCTTCCTGCCTCTATTACCGTGCCTTTGTTTATTGAATTTATAGAACACACTATTTTAAAATCCTCAACGGAGCTTCTAGGAATAGTCTTTTCGCTTCAGAGGGTTCTGTATTTCCTTTCTGAGGTCACAGAGGCACCGTGACCCTCAGCTCCTCAGCTCGGCTAGTCTGTCTGTGCCTTGTTTGGACGAGCTCCCAGGGTGCTGCGTTGCTGGCTTCTATGCAGCTCAGCTGGCTGATGTTTAACTTAACTATCCAGATAGTGATGGATTAGTTTACTTGCCGGTTTTAGTCATGGAAGTTTATAAAGCTTGGTACATTTCCCCAGAGCTATCAAGATACTCAGCGGGAGGGTGGCAACAAGCACCGTGGCCACTACTTGACTCTACCCTACCTCAGGTTGGGCCAATGGAAAGATTAGCAGGCACTCCCACCCGTCTCTCGTCAGTTCAAATCATACTCCTGAGTGTCTTCCCTGACCCCCACTGAACACTTATCTGCGGCTTGGGCAGCTAGAAATGCCACACCACACCACGACTGGCTCTCAGTCATTTTGCATGTTACCACAAGAGCCTGAAATACACCTTTAAAAGAATACCAGGAAATCCTCCGAAGAGGATGGGAACATGGGGCAGGAGGGCACACAGAGAACAGGTAGTGTTGACAACATCTTAAAAAATAACAATGGTGATTATAAATTACAGAGTAAATATGAAAAGATGAGATTCTGACACGAATGAGTGAGCACAGTGAGTCCTTGACAGAGGCCAGGGTGTCTTCCTGGTCACCAGGAGTCTCCCTACAAAGGGCAGAAACGGTCACTGCCAATGGAAAAGCTCGAAGGGCAAAATGGTATCTCCCAACTGTAGTCTCCATTGGTTTCAGCCCCGGGTAAAGCCTGCGCTTCTGCACGTGTTGTCCGCTGAGCCCGGAGCTCAGTGATTTCCCTTTCTAGACTCTAGCACACCTGGAGGGCAGGGGCCAACTATTACCCAAGTTTCCCAGGGAAACCTCTTGTGAGGTACACAGGATTATCTAGATACATAATCCCGAGGAAGTACACGAAATCTAGCTAATCCTATTACCAACCCTTGCTCCAACTTGCTGCAGCCCTTCCCCTAAAAACACCTGTCATGCACTCATGGCTGTAGAACTCTGCTTTTCGTTCATGCATTTGGGTTGTATTCTAACTTCCAAAGAAGCCATGTTCACATCCTATAATCATGGGACAGAGCCTGGCTTTAATGAAGTCATAAAAGATGGCACCCTTGGTAGATGAATAACTGAAATTGTGTACTACTGCTGGAATGCAATGGGAGAAAACAGTGTCTTCTGTAATTTTATTACTAACAGAGATCTGGGACATTCTAAATAACACTAACAACGTAAGGTCATGAAGTTACCCCTGACCCTACTACCGTGGCCTTTACGCATAAAACTAGAGCGTTGACACAACCCACTCAGTATGAACCTGAGGGGGAGGATTGTGACACCCACGCCCTTCCCAGCACCACTTGCGTACACACAGGGCATCCCCATTCGCCCCAAACAGGTGCCAGCATCTCGTACATCCCCTTGTCCACTTTGCTTATGGACATCCTCCTGTTGTCTGCTCCCATTCTCCTCTCATCGGGTCTCTTACTATTTCTGAAGCTTTTGGTCTGTATCCCGCACTGAGCACTCTCCTGGTTCCAGGGCAGCATAAGAGACCATGCCTCTAAATAGGGCAAGAGTCACAGTGTGGCCTGACCCTTTGTAGAGCCCAATAGCCTTTAGGTGGTCCTTCCTACAGAGCACGTGGGAGCCAGAAATAGATGTTTTCTGTGTCCTCTACCCGTTCCACTGGTTTAGGTTTGCATTATAATACTATAGTGTTTTCTGTATATTTATAATCTAAATAAAATATGTAAGCTACATGGAGAACGTGATAGTTATTTTTAACTGTCAACCTGACACAATCTACAGTCACAAAGAGAGTCTCCATCAGGTTGGTCCGTGAGCATGCCTGTGAGGGATTTTCTTTTTCTTTCTTTCTTTTTTTTTTTTTTTTTTTTTTTTTGGTTTTTCGAGACAGGGTTTCCCTGTGGCTTTGGAGCCTGTCCTGGAACTAGCTCTGTAGACCAGGCTGGTCTCGAACTCAGAGATCCTCCTGCCTCTGCCTCCCGAGTGCTGGGATTAAAGGCATGCGCCACCACTGCCCAGCTTGTGAGGGATTTTCTTAATTGGGTTAGTTGAGGTGAGTGGATCCACTGTACACATGGGCAGCACCATTTATGCAGTAGGCTCTGGAGAACGTGAGCTGAGCAGGAGAGACATACAGACAATCAACCTCACTCAACTCTCAACTGTGGGTATGATAGCTACTCTAAGTTCCTGCCACCTCGAATTTAATGAGAACAAAATTGCCCATTTTCCCCCATGCTGAACTTTCTTGTTATTTTATCTTAACAGCAGAAATGAAGCTAAACCAGAGACTGTCGGCTACTTTGTAAATCTAAACTTTAGAATAGTGCACAATAATTGTTCTTCCCAGTACAAAACACCAACTTTGTCACGTGGTCCATCTAGGTTTTGGGTCACCATTGATTACATTTAATTTTTATTTGAGTACCTTTTTTGTTTTGTTTTTCAAGACACGGTTTCTCTGTAACTTTAGAGCCTGTCCTGGAACTAACTCTAATAGACCAGGCTGGTCTCGAACTCACAAAGATCCGCCTGCCTCTGCCTCCCGAGTGCTGGGATTAAAGGCATGCATCACAACCACCCGGCACTTGAGTACTTTCTTAATTATAATTTTGAGAAAGGTTTGATACCTGTCTTAGTTAGGGTTTCTATTGCTGTGAAGAGACACCATGATCATGGCAACTCTTATCAAGGAAAACATTTAATTGGGGCTGACTTACAGTTTCAGAGGTCTAGTCTATTATTATCATGGTGGGAAGCATGCAGGCAGACATGACACTAAAGAAGGAGTTGAGAGTTCTACGTCTTGATCCACAGGCAACAGGAAGTGAACTGTGTCCCACACTGGGTGTAATTTGAGCATATGAGACCTCAAAGCCCACCCCCACAGTGACACACTTCCCTCAACAACGGCAAACCTACTCCAAAAAGACCACACATCCCTATAGGCCAAGCATTCAAACATGAGTCTATGGGAGCCACACCTATTCAAATCATCACAGTACACAAATCATTTCTGTGCATCAGAAACAACTGTAGTTGGTTTTCTCAGTAAATAAAGATTTATTGAGGAGTTTAGATAGGATTCCTTTGGCAACTGTCCACCAACTCAAGTCTATCTTTTTCTGTGAATACTTTAAAGAACCAAACCAAGGAGTGGTCAGAATCGTGCAAAGAAAGAGACATCCCCTGCTCAGATGACTATTCTCTTATGGGTACTCTGGGAGAAGCTGTGACAATTCGAGCTTGGAATATTGCTGGATTGCCCTCTGACTCATTTTCCATCGATAACGGGATCATTATAATGTAAGAAAACAATCTTTTCTCACAAATGATCTTTAATATCTAATTAGTAGATATATTTATTTGCAAACCTTTTTAGCAATTTTATCTAGCAAATGTTCACAGTATTGAAATGTTTGCTAATTAACTGTATGAAATATGAACAATCTTTCTGTTAATATTATAATAAAAGAGCAGAGTTTTTATTCCCATAAAACACAAGTCCTCTTATAAAAAGTTAATAGATACACAGTGGTGGGTATTTGATGCTAATCGTCTTTCATTGTTCCAAAATCTGTCCTTGTCCCTGTTGTGGGGAAGGTTTGACTCATGGCTCATTCCGTGGGCTGTTCAGAGCTTTCAGATAGTAAGCGCCCTTCACAGAATCTCCTGGTAATGAAAAGACATGGGGAAGGGGTCAGGGGACACTAGGTGTCCAGGCACACCCTCTTCTCCAGGTCACATGAGTCAACCTGTCCCAGTGTGAGAACAGATATCGCTTTTCCAAGTTGGCAGACTTGTCTTCTGACCTGGCCAAGTGTTTGGAGTGTAGGAGTGTGAGGAGCAGCACCGGGGGGTTAGCATCAGTAGGAGGCAGCTCGGCTCTGCCATCAGTAGGAAGCATTCAGGACCCTTTGATTCCATTTATTTGTTTACTGCAGAAACAACCAAACAAACAGAAATGAGAGTAGTTCAAGGAAATATAGTGGGAGCCTTGCTATAAAAGCTCAGAACGGAAATAACGGATAGGTGCGATGGGTTGGTGCCCTCCATTTCCTGCTCTGTGGTCCTTATAAAAAACGACCTCCTGAAGTAAAGCTCAACTGTCCCGTCACCACGCTCACTGGGTTATCCCGACAGGGATGCCTAGTGGCTATTGTTCCCGCTCAGAAAACACGCCTCTCTTCCAGCAGACGCGTTTCTAGTTGATTGCCTCCGGAAGAACCATGCTTTTATTTCAATCATGCTTTTGTTATTTATAAAAGTCTTATATTACCTTTAATTTTTAATCCATGGCCCTTTGTTCTTCCTACCAAAAGATGCCTGTATCTATTATATCCATTAGAGGCCGAATCACGTCCCATTCCTAACCTGCCATCCCACTTGGGTCTTGTCATATTTTAATTCATGTTTCATACTCAACTGTCGGTTAATATTTCTTACTTTTAAGATTTTCCAATGTCAATGATCGCTTTTCCAGATGGCACACACCTGTGTAATCTCTCTCTCCCCACCCCTCACTACCTCCCTCTCTCCTGGAGCAGCAGAGGTTTATCAGGGCCCCATGCCCCCTACTTTGTTATTATTCATTTGTAGAAAAATCAAAGTGTTTGTAAATCTTATGGTAACACCTTCCCTGGGAAGGAGACGGTATTGTTCATTATCTATTCCTTTGTCAGTGTGTTTGGCCATCGTCCACCGAGAGCTTTCGGGACAGATGTTGAAAGCATCATTTTAAAACATTGGACACACATCCTGTTTACTTGCGCAATGCCGCCTTCTGTTCCCCAAAGATGCTTGCTTGGTGATGGCGATCCCTAATGCTGGGCACTTACTGATTACCCAATCCCATGCTGAGTGCTTAATACAGATTACTTTAGCTGAGTACCACATTGATCCTTTAGGAAAACTTGAAGAACCTATAAAATCTGGACAAGTTAGAATATAATTAACTTTGGGGGCTATTAACACTTAAAAGTCCTTGACTTTCAAAAGTCAATGATGGGGTGACTATAATTGGATTGTATCTGGACATTTCTTGAGTAAAAGTGAGTATTATTTAACTGCTTGGTAACTATACCAAACCCATAGGTAACCTAATTGTTTTGAGAAGCAGACTTTGGTTTTTCTGTAGGAGAGAGGCATATTTATTTCAGTACCTGTAATCACTGAGAATGCCCACTCTTTCTCGTTCATATTTACGTGTGTGTGTGTGTGTGTGTGTGTGTGGAGATGAAAACAGCAGAACTCCCTGAAACGTACCACTGTTAGCTGACCTTGTGACAAGGCCCTAGAGGGGAAGATGACCAGGGAATGAGACGGTGGAGAGGAGAGGAAAGTTTGGGATCGGGCGAGCTTGCACAAGCTGCCGGTTCAAGCACATTTGTGAGGAAACACAGCATCTTATTGGGGTAATGTCAGCAAGAAGCATCATAGAGCGATGTGAAGTCAGCAGCGAGCCGATGGAGCAGGTTGCCTGAAGGCAACACCAGGTACCCAAGTGCAGCAGAGACCTGGCACACAGTGACCCCTGGGGGTTGGGAAGAGCTAGGATTCCCCCAAGGCCCTGGCCCCAGGCCATTTACTGGCTCTGCCAAGTTAAGTTCCTTTTAGACAAGGAACTAAGGAAGTTCTTACCTGAGGCCTCAAGGAAGGCCCTAGACCAGCCTAGCCCTCAGCAGTTAAATATTCAAATCCTGGTCCTTCTGGGCTTGCTGCTGTGGAGGTAAAGTATCCTGAAAAGAAATCTGCAGTTTTCCAAAACCCTGAAGAGCATTCAATAAGAGTTCTCTTTCCACAAACTGTCCACGTTGGAAGCAGTAACTGCTAGCAGATGCCGGTTCCATTTGCAAACAATGGATTTTAAAGATTTATTAATTCAAAAACGTTTGAGGGCTGAATGGGCTGGCTCAGCAGGTACCGGCTAGCTGTTGAGGTTGACAACCCAAGGACCCGCAAGGTTGAATGAGACAACAGACCCCTACAGGCTGTCTCTTGACCTCCATCAACACATACACATGTACAAATGAATAAATAAACATCTACTTATTTTTCCCCATCAATTTTAGCTCTGTATCTTGGTTGAAAATGTACTGTCCCTATGCATGTGGGTCTGCTGCTGGATTCTCTAGGCTGGCTGTGATTCAGAGAACTGGATCACCTTGATTCTGGAAACTTTGGGTAGTCTTGAGTCAGGTGATGTCTTACATTTTTTTTTTGTTTTGTTGTTGTTCTCTTTTAAGCAATCATTTTGACTGCTTGTTAACTCAATATAAATTTTAGAGTAAAATGTAAATCTCTAAAAAAATATCCTCTTGAAATTGTATTGGGACTACATTGATATTCCTGATATACTGATACTGATATATATATACTGATATACTGATGAATGTACTAATCTCTCCACCCGCTTTAGGTCTTCAACTATTTTGCTGTTTTTTTTTAATGTATGCATAGTATTTAATTTTTGTTTGCTCTTGTAAATGGCATTGATTTTTTTGTTTGGCTGTTAGCTGCTCGTATTAGGAATTCCTGCATTCTGGAAAAGATTATTTGCATACTGACTTCGTACCCTGCAACTTTAGGAACGCATCTGGTCTCTTATGTTGGCCTATTGGGGTATTGTCTATTGGCAATCATGCTGTCTGCACATAGTGACACTCTAACTCCTTACTAATCTGTGTGCCCTTCGCCTTCCCCCCCCCCTTGGCTTACTGCACTGTCAATGGCTTCCACCGTGCTGCTGCAAAGGGCTGATTAAGTCGAACCCTGTTGGCCACGCAGGCTAAGGGGATGCAGGCACCCTGAGCATGTCCAGGTCAGTCCAGCTGCAGGGGCTTTACTGCTGCTGTATTGATTTCACTGGATGAAAGAAAATCTCTTCTAGTCTGTGTGCTGCCTAGTTTGGTGTTGACTTGACACCAGCCAGAGTCATCAGAGAGGAAGGAACCTCAACTGAGAAACGCCCTCCACAAGATCTGGTTGTAAGCATTTTCTTGACTAGCTAAACCCCATCAGTCTGCTTTATCCAATGGGGCACCTGTTGCACACACAAGCCCCTCCCTGATGGTAATGATGATTAGGTTTTAGTATTTATACACAATTTTGGACACACTGACACTTCATGATTATCTCTTCATTTCTAAAATTCCGAGTTTCCTCTATCACTTCCTGTCAAGGGAAAGTCCTTTAGCGTTTGCCTAGAACACGACTGGTGAGGAGCAAAAGTGAGCTCTGTATTTTGCCTTTAGTCCTCAAGGATGGCTTTGCTGCATGGAAACTGCTGAGTTGGAAATGGAGTTCTGTTGGGTTGTTTGGTGCTGGTGGCAGGGACAGAACCTGGGGCCTGGGGTTCTCTAAGCGCCCGCCACTTATCTCCTGCCTCAGACCTTCTGTGGTTGGTTATTCCATCACTTTTATTTGGGGGGCAGGGTCTCCCTGAGTTAGCCAGGCTAGTCTCGATCTTACTCCGTGGTCCAGGTAGACCCTGACCTTGTCATCCCGACTTTGCCTCCTGAGTGATTGTGATTATGGGGCTGTGTCACCAGGTCTGGCCTTCATGTTCTTTCCTCTTGGTGTGTTTGGTTCCAGCAGGCTGGTTAGGATGTGTCTGGAAAGGTTTTGGTTTGTTGTCCCTTGGGTTGACATTGGTTTGTGACCTTTAGTGTTTCACGGCCTAGGGGAGGGTTCAGCTTTAGCATTTTCAAATATGTTTTTTGAGCTGGTCACTCCCCCTTGTCCACCAGGGCCCCGGGGCTGTAGAAGCTGAACCTTGTGGTGTTGTCTGACAAATCTCCCAGGCACACTGTCTGTCCCCAGTCCTGATAGTCCTGTCTGTTGCTCAGCTTTGCCCGTTTTGTGCTCAGCAGTCTGGAGATGCTCGGAGAGGTCCCCCCTCTCCTTTTACTATTGAACCCACAGTAGAATTTTTGTTTCAGACATCGTCTTTCAATTCTAAAATTTCTCTTTCATTCATTTTATCTTTTTCACTTCAATGATGAAATGTCTCTTCTCCATTTGCTATACTGTACTCTCCCGCCTCCCAAAGCGTAATTCTACTACCTGCTCTGAAGTTATTTTTATTTCGGCTTGTTTCAGGGCCTTTCGTTTGCTTGAGAAGCAAGCACATCCTGGTTCTTTGCATAATAAGTAACTTTTTCTAGAACTTTTGTCCTGTGTCCTGGTGACATCCTCTGGGCACGCCTGAGTTTGGTTTTAATAATCAGAGAGTCAGTTAATAACTGTCTTCTAGTTCTGATGCTTCCCCACGTCTGCCCAGACATGCTGTGTGGGGCTTCCTTGGGACACACTATCCAGAGGCTGGTCTAGGGCTTAGATTTATGTCCTAGTTCTAAGCCTTTGTTAGAACAAGTAAGCAGCAAACAGAACACAGCATCCGCACCTGCCACTTCTCTGCCCCTCCTTGCCCCTCCCCGCCCTGCTCCACCTGGCTCTACTCCCACCCGGCTCCACCCTTCCCCACCTTGCTCACCCCACCCCACTTCACACCCCCCACCCCATCCCCACCCCACCCCAGCTCCACTCCCACCCGCCCCCGGCTCCACCCTTCCCCATCTTGCTCGACCCACCCCACTCCACCCCCCTCCCCACCCCATCCCCACCCTGCCCGTCCCACCAGCAGGGATGAGCTCTCCTGTAGTGTGAACTTGACCTTCAGAAAAACTCATTTCTGTGCATAGGAAGCCCAGTCTCAAGGCAGGTGTACAATGAGCTACATGGATGTCATTAAATAGGCAAGTGTTTGAAACAAGGATGGGCCCGTGGTTGTGGTAACACTGCGGTGTTCATAACTGTCATGCAACTTGATGGTGGGAAGCTATCCTGTTCTTTTTTTTTTTCCCCCTTAGGTCATTACATCTTTTGTTTGTTTTTGAGACGGGGTTTCTCTGTGTATCTCTGGTTGTCCTGGAACTCACTCTGTAGACCAGGCTGGCCTCGAACTCACAGAGGTCCACCTGCCTCTGCCTCCCCGAGTACTGGGATTAAAGGCGTGCGCCACCATCGCCCAGCAAGATCATTATTTCTTTACTGAAGAGAGATAGAGCTAGAGAACCTGACTGTAAATGGATCAAGTTCTTTTTCTCTCTCTTATCCAGATGTCAGCACATAGAAACACACAGATGCTAAGGAGGCAAAGTGGCTGCCCATCTTATCCAGATGTCAGCACATAGGAACACACAGATGCTAAGGAGGCCACAGGATTTATTAACGTCAACACCTAGTGGGGAAGTGGAGTTTCGCTGTAGCATATTTTGCAAGAGCAGCAAATACTATTTTAACTTATTTGAGTTATGAATCATAAGCACATGATTTAAGGTTTAGAGACTGCAGTATCTCCAAAGGAGTGAAAGGATTTGTGTGTTAGCTTTGTGAAACGGCCTCTGTAGTTTTTCTGACAGTGCGCCTACTTCAAGGAAAGAAAGGAAGATATTACTAACAAGGATCAGCTTGCGGTCATGTGGAACCGGCTTGTTCTGGCCTGAACCAGATTCTCTCTCTTGGCTCCTCCAGGAATGCGAGAAGGTGGCCTCTGATGATCGACCCTCAAGGCCAGGCCAATAAGTGGATCAAGAACATGGAGAAGAGCAACAGCCTTCAGCTGATTAAGCTCAACGACCCCGACTACGTCAGGACCCTGGAGAACTGCATCCAGTTCGGCACGCCCGGTACGTGGCTGAGTCGCAAGCGCAGGTGTGGAAATGCCTGGGCAGGGCACGGTCAGCACACAAACGTCTGTCAGGCTTGCTGTTAAATGATGACTTTGCTGGTCTCGTCATTTATATTGATAATCAAAGAAAACGTGAGGACCACCCCCAGACAGTTAACCCCCGGAAGGCGAGGTGGTTTCCTTTGTTACGAAGTACATTTGTGACGCGCCTCTAATTTAGATGTTTCCGTTGTTGTCTGACATTTGCTTTGCTTCAGCTTTCATTATTAATATTTGGCAGCTATAAAGCCCATTTAATATTAATAATTCCAATCCTATTTTAATGCAACAGTAGCTCCCCCTTTCTGTTCCTTCTTGAATTATGCTACAAAAGTGGCGGGGAAAGCGAGCGGGTTTTGCAAGCCTTGCTAGTGTCTGATCTTCACAATGGAGAGATTAGAGAGATGATGGGATTGCTTTTAATCAAGGCCTTGTGCAGGCATCATACTTGGCAACACGAAGCCCAGAATGCTTGTGATCTGAGCTAACTGGGGTCCTGCTTCAAATTGGTGTAACTTACCAAATTTAGCCAAATAAGACAAGCACTTCTGAAGCTATAGCATATACAACTCGAGGAGAAGTTAGCTCATCAGGTCTCTCTTGCTGTGAGAGCTGTATAGCTGTAAGAGTCATCATAAGCATGCTAGCCATCCGATAACACCCATGTTTCCATGTTAACAAACGCTTGCTTTCAAACTTTATGATTTTAGCATTTTAGTATAAGCATGGAAGAAAGAAATCTAAATCTATTTATAAGGCTTTGTATCTATGGAATGGAGCACAGACACGCTCACCCACACGGTCTTTCATTCAGTTGCTATCCTTGCATTTTCAAATATTTTAAATTGACACCTAAAATTGTACACATTTATGATATGCCGTGTACTGTTTATACACACACATTCTGTCAAATCATGGAAAACATACTTAGATATGATACATTTATCATTTCCATATGGGAAAAATTCAAATTCCTTTCTCACTCTTTAGAAAAGTGTACAGTACTTTATCTATAGTTACCCTACTATGAAACAGAGTAACTTGTATCTATGGTGTTGTATGTGATGTAGGAGCTACACAAAAAGAGCCCATAATCTCTACTCTCAAATAAATTGCTTGTGTGATGTCAGAACCATCCATGTATTGCTGTAGTAAAAACAGAAGGTGAGCATCTCTTCTGTAAGGACCAGTGACCGTGGTGGGTAGGGCCTTTGGTTCTGGATTCAGAGCGTCTGCCTCTGCCATTTTTACCTCAGTTTCTCCACCTGCACACCAGCTATGGAGCGTGAGGGAGACATCACTGACTTACTGTGTATTGTAGAGTTAGTCTCTGGTGACGGCAACCACTCGGTCCCTAGGCTTTCGTTGGCGGTGTAGCTCATGTCAGTGTGCTGAGCGTCACAGCTGGGGTTTTGAAAGACGGCCCACGCTGTGCTGTGCCGGCTTTGAGCATGTGACCAGTGGCTTATTTGTAACGTCTTAAAAGGTAACGAGGAAGCCACAGGTGATGCCTCTGTGAATTCAGGCAGATCGGGGAGGATTTCTAGAAGGGATCATAACCTTAAATTCTCTAAGCAGTGTAAATGACTTAACATGGATGTTGAAATGTTTGGTTTGATAAGGACAAGTGATGGGGTTTCCACCGTCTGGTTGGCGTTCTTGACAATTCTCTGATCTGAGCCGTCTATTCTGATGTTTAATTCCATTAACTGTAGAGCAGAACAGGCAATGGAGGTGAACTCTCCTGGTTTAAAATCCTGCATCCCAATCGTGGGAGAGAAAGCTACTTGGGTGTCTTGAGCAACATCCGTGAGCTGCAATAGGAGCGAACAGAGACCCTAAGGTCGTGGTGCGTAGGGGCGGGGAGTAAACAGATTGCACAAACACTTAGAGATGTTTATTGTACACAGGGCACTGGGGTTTAGATGTGTTTGTTACTCCTAATTTCAGCCACAAAAACCCACTTCAGTTTCTTAAGAAGTCAGATAAGCGTTAGAGAAAGCTCAGTGGTTTAGCCAGAAGTACAGGCCCACGAAGAACTCCCAGCTATTCTGCCTCTGGCTATTTTTTTTTTTTCAAAAACACACCTTCTAATATTAAACATCAGAAAGAAGTGATGTCTTGAGCAACATCCGTGAGCTGCAATAGGAGCGAACAGAGACCCTAAGGTCGTGGTGCGTGGGGGCGGGGAGTAAACAGATTGCACAAACACTTAGAGATGTTTATTGTACACAGGGCACTGGGGTTTAGATGTGTTTGTTACTCCTAATTTCAGCCACAAAAACCCACTTCAGTTTCTTAAGAAGTCAGATAAGCGTTAGAGAAAGCTCAGTGGTTTAGCCAGAAGTACATGCCCACGAAGAACTCCCAGCTATTCTGCCTCTGGCTATTTTTTTTTTTTCAAAAACACACCTTCTAATATTAAACATCAGAAAGAAGTGAAAAGTTTCAGTTCTCCTAGAAAGGTGGTAAGCTCTGTCTATTTATACTTAGCCATCAAGTCAAAGTTTGAAAACCTAAGTGGTTAAAGTTCTTTCCATTTGAGCAGTTATCTATAGATACTGGCCTATTCAGGGACGGTGGTTTTGGATCCCTTGTTCTTCACAGGCAGCCTTGCCAACCTCATCCACCTACCTCCTCTTCAACGAGAGCCACATGCCTCTCTTCTTCTTCTTTTAATAACGGAGTTTTTTTTTTTAATCTTCTTTGGAGGAAAATAAAAAAGATTCTGCTATTTAAAAAGTTTTACAGCCAGTGCTCTTGGAAGTCAAGGTGCACCTGCACCTATATTTACTGTCTCAACCAGTAAACTATATATAGTGTGTTAACCATATAAACATTGCTGATAAAGTATACATAGTATGTTAACCATTGCTGAGAAAGAACTCCATCGACATAGACAGTCTGTTGAAACTGCATCATACCTGGGCCTCCCTGATTTTCCTGTCTTGACTGCCAGCGCTTCCCCTGTGGGTCAAGACTTCCAAATGACTTTGTAGTTTTTTGCTTATTTATTCGTCCCACTGATAGACATTTATTTTGTAATAGCCATGGACGAAGCATTGAGGGGGTGGGGGGTGGGGGGGCACTGTAAATCAGAATGAACAAGACAGACCTGGTCTCTGCTTGCATGCAGAGGCAGACAGAGGTGCTGGTGGAGAGAGAATTGGAAGGAGGAACACATGGGACAGGAAGCCCTTCAGATAATGTGGCACCGTTTTCCTGTCTCCTGAATCCTCTCCATCTAATAGATTCTTTCAAAGTTTATCTTTCCAGGGGCACTGTAAATACATAGCCGGCTGGGAAGTGTTCCCTGAGGCTACCGTGTTAAAAGCTTGGCCCTCGGGCTGTGGTGCTGTTGAGAACATAACTCACCAATGATTAATCCAAGGAAGAGTTCATAGATTAGTGAGCCCCTCAGAGAAGGGGGACAGCAGTGGGAAGTAGGTGGCGTGTCTTTGAAGAATGCATTTTTGTTTTGACCCCTTGTTGACCTTCTCTCTCTGCTGTCTGATTGCCATGAGGCAAGCAACTTTCCAATGCCAAATTCTCCTGCCGTGGTGTTTACCTTGCCACAGACCCACAGGGAAATGTGGGCACGGTATTGAAATACATTGGCCAAAGAGATCGAAGCTGCAGGTGGGGAAGAGGAAACTGCCAGAGTCTAAAGAGAACGAGGCTTCCTCATGACTCAGGCGTGCTGTCCCTCCGTCCGTCTGTCCGTCCAGGGACTGTTTGAGTTTCCCTTGACATGAGTATGGGTCCCCTGTTGTTGACATTGTTATTATGAGGGCTTCTGGCCGAGCGGAACCTAATCGTAAATAACATTTGGTATTTACAGTCAAGGAAGCTGCTGAAACACCTGCCCTGAGTGTCCGGTTTAATTGGACTTTGTACCTCTCAGTAAAAACAGCTGCGGTGCCAAGGACGGGCGTAACTGGCTTTTCCCAGCCGCCTCTCCTTGTCTACGTCGCTAAGTTGTGATGCTGACAGTCCCTGCTTCTCAAGTTGTGGGGAGCTACCGTGACAGCCTGCTGTCCAGCCCCTGTTCCTACTGTAACACTGTACCCAGGTCTGTCAGCCACCCAGAAAGGGCCCCCTGCAGCCCTGACATCTCACTGCTTTCCAGGAAAGTAGTTTGCAGTGTGTCTTAAAGTGTCCCCAAAAGATCGGCTGTGAACTGGGCTTCTAGAACCACCAGCATGAGCAGAATCAGGAACAGGGTTTTAGTCAAAACAGCATTCACGGCCTCAGTGATGGTGGGA
This sequence comes from Microtus obscurus, assembly GCA_963919715.1. NCBI lineage: Eukaryota > Metazoa > Chordata > Mammalia > Rodentia > Cricetidae > Microtus > Microtus obscurus. Next base: position 4,658,203 of record CAWTZC010000381.1, read on the forward strand.
AAGTCTAACCTCGACCATGGAAAATTAGCACAGTCATTCATCATGATATATTCATGTTATTTAACAATAAAAATAAATAATGTGAGCAGAAAGAGAAAATAAGGCCATAGAAGTTACCTGCTGCATCTCTGCTGGCCAAGATCCAAGCCGTGGAAGGGACTGGTGGGGAGGGAATTTCAGAAATTCCCTCAGCCAGGCCCATCCAGGAAGGAAGAATATGCCTGCAAGTGTCTGTCAGTCTGTCCGTCCTGAGGCTTCTCTTTCCAGCCCGGATTACCCCCGTCCCTCCAAGGGACACTGACAAGGCTCCTGGGTTCGAGACGGACCGCCCCAGCAGCTTAAGTGGCATCATATAAGCCTTTAACTTAGCTAAAGCACTCAACACTGTCAGGGACCTTTTGTCTCTGGACCCTTTCTAGAACGGCATCAGAAGAAAATATTCTGAAATGCTTCATTTTACTTAGGGTGCTCCTTATATCTTAGAATAGAAAAATATTCAAATAGAACATCCAAAGCAGCACTGGTCGAAAAATGAAAGAATAGTAACAGGTTTGCTAGTTTTAATAGTACAGGGCAGTTTCGTTATAATATCATGCAAAATAATTAGGACAGAAATTGATATTTGTTTCATCTCAAGTATGTGTAGAAAAATTGATAGAAATTATTTTTCGGCTAATTATGTTATATGAAGTTTTGCATCAACTTACATATGTCAACCTAAGCTATTTAACAGAGGAGAGAAAGATAAAGAAAATCAGATTAGAATTTGTTGCCCGATTTCTTTATAATGTCCTGTATTTTCCAGATGTTTTATAATATAGATGAGCTATTTTATAATAAAAGGCCAGTAGACACTGAAATAGTTACAGAAATGCCTTTTCTCTGTCACTGTGCCTAGATACAGTGAGTCCCAGGCCAGGTGGGGCCCATCAGCCAGGCGTGTAGAAGGAGCCGGGAGGTGGGCAGCCATGCGGACCCTCTTGCTGGTCCCTCCCACTGGCAGGCACTGTTTTTATGACTTCATTTCTCTGTATTCTTAGAAGACGAGGGTAACTTTCTAGGCCACTAGGAACAGGGCCATCTGGAGTGCTGAACAGAACTTGAGCCTTGAACGTTCACAGTCGGTACCTTAAGGATGACGGACTATTTTTCCGCCTCTAGTGTTGCTAGAAAATGTGGGCGAAGAACTGGACCCGATTCTGGAGCCGCTTCTGCTGAAGCAGACCTTCAAGCAGGGCGGGAGCACGTGCATCCGGCTTGGCGACGCCACGATCGAGTACGCTCCCGACTTCCGCTTCTACATCACCACCAAGCTGAGAAACCCGCATTACCTCCCTGAGACGTCGGTGAAGGCCAGTACCCTAAGTTAGCGTTTCCACGCCCCGCGCCTCCCGACCCCTGACCGTACTTTCCTCCCCAGCCGTAGGAGGACATTTGGAATTTGCCCTTCTGTCCGCTTCCGAAATTTTGGGAGTAATCTCCAGATGTTGCTTTGTGGGTGCCCGAGAGTACCAAAGCCTGGAGTCTTGAGCATACTGAGATGGGACCATCGGATTCCGATTTGCCCGATCATTGGCAGATTTTCACTGCCAAAAGCGGGTGTCCTTCTTTGTGCTAATCGTCGGAGCTGACGATTAGAAGCAGGACTCCATCCTTTGTTCGGCTGAGGATGCTGCTGCAGTCTGATTTTACAGAATTATTGAGAGGAATTATTTTTGACCAGTGTTCTTTTTAAAATCCTGAACATTCTTGCAAAGGGTGAAATTGAAGTGTTATTTAAGGACCACAATGACCTTGGTATTGCTCTGAGGCTGGGCTCCTGGAGCCTGGGGTCACCGTGACATTGCTCTGAGGCTGGGCTCCTGGAGCCTGGGGTCACCGTGACATTGCTCTGAGGCTGGGCTCCTGGAGCCTGGGGTCACCGTGATATTGCTCTGAGGCTGGGCTCCTGGAGCCTGGGGTCTTCACCCAGCTCAGCTTTTCTCTCCCTTATCCTCTTCTCTGGCGGTACAGTGATTCCATCTGTGACCGGGGAAGAGGATGCTCGCTCTCGAGGGGTTCATACTCTGCTCCCATCAGTGTGTACAGAATGAGAGTAACACGTGGGTCAGAAGTGGTGATGACATAGCGTGTCCTAGAGGCTCAAAGTACACACATAGACAGCGCGCTGCTGGAGCCAAGAGGACTAGAGGAGACAGGTGTGTGTGTGTGTGTGTGTGTGTGTGTGTGTGTGTGTCTGAGAGAGAGAGAGAATTCAGCTTGACTTTGCAAACATAATGAACATACTGTGGCTACTGTTTTTAATCAGCTAAACACACTGTTCTCAGACAGTTAAAATACCTAGGATCTCCTTACACGCTAGGAAAGAGACTAGCACCGTGGGAGTGTGGATTTGGACTGCTGCTCTAAGACAGGCTCGGACAGCTAGTTTAGCGTCTCCGTGCATCAGTCCCGTCTGTAAATGGTCACAATAAAAGTTACGATGTCACTGAGCGACCTGAAAACTAAATCAGTTAGCTCTATAAACGCTCACAATGAGGCCTAGCGGACAGAGTTTATGTGCACGCGAAATGTTAGCGTGACTATCTAACTTTTCAATATAAGGAGAAAAGAATAAAACATGAGGAAATAAATCCCAAGGCTGTGTTAAGAAAAATATTAATAAACACTACGAACAAAACCCTTTTACTTCCCAATAAGGCACCCGACAGCCTCACGTCCGGGGTGAACAGCTCTGGGTTGGATAATAACCATAACCGGTTATGACAGAACCGAGCTGCGGGGAGGACACTGATCTGCGCATAACTCAATGCTGAAATCCCTATGACCCTCGGAGGGCTTTATTGCTCTATTATTTTAATTGCTGGGATTGATTAAGCAGGGATTAGGAAGCGTGGTGAGGCTGTGACTTGCTTTCACTTGCAAATTTACACACATCCTCTCCTCCCACAGTTTAGGCCTCTCCTGCACCTTTTGCTTTCCAAAGCACCCAAGGGAGGGAGCCACGCCGCTATCATCCTTCTGAGTTCTCGATGAAAATGAAATCACGGTGCTGTGCTTGTAGGATTTTAAATGCTCTGTGAACCCGTGGCTACATTTGCAAAATCTTGGTTTTAAAGATCTGACGTTAATAGGCTAGTAATGAACAGGCTTGTGTCTGCGCGCAGCAGGAGAAAAGTTAAGAGCCGTGTGTGTTACTAATGCTGTTTCTGTGTGGAGACGAGTACAGCCCGTGTAGTTGGTTTCTCATGCAGGAGTAATCTGTTAATAGGATCAATTATGGTTTTTTTTCATGATGATTATCTCATCTAAACCTAAGATGGCATCCCTCTAGCCCATGCCTAGTGGTGTTGGAGGCTGCGCACTGAGAAAGTGAGGGGAAGGAGCAAGGGCAGGTGTCTGGCTTTGGGTGGAGAAGTGAGTCACCCCTAAGGGTACCAGAGGACGCTCCTTTGCGCTTATGCCCCAGGGAGCAAATATCGAGACAAACCAAAATGCCACATCCCTGCAGAGGGGGCAGACTCCTGCCAGGGAAGGCAGGGAAATGGGATGGCCCCTGTACCATAGCCAGATGTCAGGACACTGTCCTGACACGACAAAGATGAAACCCGAGCGATGGCATCTGTAACCACACTGCATACCTGTACTTGGGGAAAGGGGAGACCTGTGAGTGTGGACCGTACAACAGTTTACAAGTCAGAGAGAGCCACCAAATGTTCTCTACAACTCAGAGGTTTGAGAATTGAATACTACTAGCCCTCGCTCGGAAGAGTGGCGGGCCATGCCCTGGCCCTGTAGTCTGTACCCAGCTTAAATCCTGGGTTGAAGAGGGCTAACCTTCGGTTTCTGTGCCGGGACTCGAGCCGAGTCTGCAAGCGGAAAGCAGCCTGCTCCTCTCCCCCTTTCTTTCTCCTCCTCATCTTTCTTCCTTTCCGTTTCCCCTTTATTCTTTATGGTTGAAAAAATTCCATTATGCATATCCGTCACCTTTTCCTGATGGGCACCCCTGTTGATGGACACCTAGGCTGGTTCCGTAATTGAGCTGTGTGCACAGTGTTGTATTAAGCATTGGTGTGCACAGGTCTGTGGGATAAGTTGGTCAGGAGGCTTTTGGGTAAATACCCAGGGCTGGTATAGCCTGGTCACGTGGAAGCTCTTTCTCTACTCTTTTTTGGGAACCTCCATAACTGACTCTCACAGAGTCTGGTTAAGTTTACATCCCCACTATTATCAGGGTTCCTTCCCCTGAGTCCTTATGCGCATGGATTGTTTGTTTTTTTCAATGGCTGTCATTCGACTCGAGTGATAGGGACTCTCAATATAGTTTTGATTTTGGTTTTGTTATTCTTTTTGGTCCCTGCCCTAGCCACGCCCACGCCTTTTTAAACCTCTAACCCCACCTGCGATTGCTCTCTCCCCTCCGCCATCTTTCCCGGTGTACACACAGGCTCTATCTCTGTCTCCCCCCTTTCTCTCTCTCTCTCTCTCTCTCTCTCTCTCTCTCTCTCTCTCTCTCTTAATAAATTCCTATGCATATCTTATGTGTTTACGTGTCTGTTACCCTCCACCACCGTCCACGAGGTGCGTGCCCTCCCGCTGGTGGGAACCTGTTGCCACTTTTCTCATGGCGGGCTCCACCAGCCCGCTCAGGAATTATTTTAGGAATAACAGGTTTTCCTCTCACGGCTGAGGGAGCGTAAACAATTCTTCATACGTTTGTTGACCATTTGTATTTCACTCTTCGGAACTGTCCATTCAATTCATTATCCCGTTTAATTGGTTGTGTGTTTTGTTTTGTTGTTCTGTTTGCGGGGAGTAGAGGTTCTTATAAAGTCTAGCGATGAATCCTCTATCAGATGTATAATTGCCAACGATTTTCTCCTATTCTGTGGGTTACCTCTTCCGTCAGTCAACCGTTGCCTTTGACACAGAGAATGTTTTGAATTTCATGAAGTCACGTGCATCAACTTTTAGTTTTATTTCCTGGGTTCTGATTGAGAAAGTCCTTGCCCCTCCCTGTAATTTGAAGCCTTTACCCTTCTTGTCCCCTGACGATGTCAGAGTTTTGGCTGCGACAGTAAAGTCTTGGGTTCATTTGGAGTTTTGGGATTGAAGAGGGCTAACCTCTGGAAGATAAAATCTAGTTTGGACTTTTGCAGGTGGGCCCGGTTCTCTCAGGACCGCTTGTAGTGGATGCTTTGTGTATTTTTGGGATGTTTCTTGTGTTTGAAAAGTCAATGAGTATTGCTGTCTGGATCTCGATTCTATTCCGTTGATCTGCACATCAGTTTTTATGATGCGCTCTTTTCTAATCCATGTAAGAGCCCCCTGGAGTATTAGAGCCTGGGTGGCCTAAAACCAAAATAATGCCACCTTCCTATGCAAATTATCTCTCTAATAAGCTGAGTGTGTGTTTGGCTGTTTGTGACATTTGCTCACTGGGTTTGTTTTTTCTGCTAATTCTCTAGTACTAAAAAAAATCCTCATATTTAGATATGACAAAATAGCAATTTTTGCTGCAATGATCTAGGTAAGTTGCTATATGAAATATACTTTAATATTCTGGGCAAAATGGTCAACACATAGTTGTGATATATTGCGTTGTGTTTTGTGTTGTTTCCTGAGGTTAGATGGGGGGGAGGGGTGCCTAGTGAGAGATGGCCGCTGGCAGTTCCTGAGATCTTACAGCATTTTCAAGGCTGGAGAAATAATTTGTGACATTGCGAACAATAGGGGAATGCTGGGTTCTTGGCTCTGCATAAGAGAAACCACTTCCCTTCATTTATCAGTGGCCTAGAAACGGGCTCTACCTCTTCCTCTACCAACTACCAAAGACATGGGTCCACCTCAGACCAAGTCAGAAAGACTCTGAGGCTGGAAATCCAGACACTGCTTCTGGCTTCCCAATTCTGCAAGACGGCGACAACCAACACTGTCCGGCCTATTCCATTTTTCTGTTTGTCCCTAAGTTCTCTGCTCACTGTTTCCAGAGTCTTGGGTCAACCTCCCTTGTGACTGAAGCTTGGATTAGACGCCTTTCCTTTATACCCTGAATTCTTACCACTTTCAGTTCCTTGTCTCTCCAAGCTCAAGGAGGTGTCCATTGGCTTCGGGATTCTCGGTGGCCAGAACTAGACAGCCGCTGTCGCGTTGCTGTGCGCATTGGTGGCTACAGAGGGCTGGGCTGGGATGTGAAACCCAGAGGGGAGCCTGGAAATGCTAGTGGAAGTGAAGCCTAGAGATCATTCCAGATCATTCTATCAATAGTTGTTTATATAGAACGTTAACATATTCATCTGGAAGAGCCAGGAAAAGGAGTATTGTAAGTAGGGTGTACAACCCCACCCCACCCCCAGCTAATTAGATACCCGGATGGAGTGGGTGTCCACAGCTAGCCGTTGATGGGCACTATTAAAATGTAAATTTCCCGGTGTTTCTTTCTGCAGGATAGTGGCTTGTTAACATAAAAGGCTCATTAACATAAGAATAGCTCTCTCAAGATTGTTTGGTATACACCTCCAGGGGCCTTAAAATGAGAATCAGCCCAGCCTGTATTAAGACTCTTTCCAACCTCATTCTCTTTGATTGCTGTTAAAAATCGACAGAAATCGGAGCAGTTTGAACTGGGAATGAATAAACTGTTCTAAGCGTTTGATTTCTGACTGTCACAACAGTCAGGCTTGCTCGTACCTCCGGCTCTGCTCTCTGTGAATTCTGTTTTCATACAGTATGTCTGAAATACGGATGAAATTCCGAGTCACACACAGAAGCTTTCTTACTGGAAAAACAAACAAACAAAAACAAAACAAACAAAAAAAAACAACGAGAGTTCAAAATAATTTCTTTGACTTGTAGGTCACATTGTTGAACTTCATGATAACTACCGAGGGAATGCAGGATCAGCTTTTGGGAATTGTGGTGGCCCGGGAAAGGCCAGACCTGGAAGAAGAAAAGCAAGCCTTGATCCTGCAGGGAGCTGAGAACAAAAGGTTTGAAACCATAAAATGCGGAGTCAGTATTTAGTTTGTGATTATGATTAATTAAAGTCCATCTAAGCATCTATTTAGTTTAAATAGGTGTCCCAAACCAGAATTTGCTTTAAAGGTGTGTGTATACTTGTTTACATAAGTGTCTGTGTGCCACAGAGATGGTTGCTCTGGGAGGCCAGGAAGGGGTGAACAGGCATAGGAACCCTCGGAAGTGGAGTCACAGGCAGTTGAGTGCCTGGTGTGGGTACCGGGAACTGAACTTGGGTCCTCTGGAAGAGCAAAGCACTCTTAACTGCTGAGCCTTCTCTCCAGCTCCTCCCTGCCAATGGTGCCAGTGGAAAATTTAGTAATGCGGGGACCATAGAGCCTCTGTACTAATTTGGAGAGCTACGTTCTTGAATCCTTTTCTCAGACACAGGAAAACCCAGGAGACTTGCCACAGGCTCGGACACGGGGTTTCAGTCCGAGGTGACCTGAAGTTTCTGTTCACTGTGAGCCGGGTGGGAATGAAAGCACAAACTGTTTCCCACTTTCTGCTGATAGCGTCTCTGTCACAGCGAAGCTCTCTAAGTCGTGTCTAAATGCAGGAACTGAACGGAGTGAACATAGCTGAGGTCCGGGGTGTAGAGGACAATACAGTGGCAAGGGAGCTGGAGCAGGGAAGCGGCATCTTGGTGACATTTCACAAGACACGAAATTAATTTCGAAGCACCCTTTTCCAGATATCTTTCATGTTGTGGTGCCTTTCGTTAGGTTACTTTGTCTCTGTTTCTGAGAAAAGACCGTATGTTTGAAATGACTTGGAAGCCATTTCTTTTTGTCCTGAGAAAGCTGTGCTTCATTCCAGGCAGCTAAAGGAAATCGAAGACAAGATTTTAGAAGTCCTTTCGTCGTCAGAAGGCAATATCCTAGAAGATGAGACGGCCATTAAGATATTGTCTTCCTCCAAGGCTTTGGCTAATGAGATTTCTCAAAAGCAGGAAGTGGCCGAGGAGACGGAGAAAAAGATCGACAACACCCGCATGGGCTACCGCCCCATCGCCGTCCACTCCTCCATCCTCTTCTTCTCCATCGCCGACTTGGCCAACATCGAGCCCATGTACCAGTACTCGCTGACCTGGTTCATTAACCTTTTCATCCTGTCCATCGAGAACTCGGAGAAATCCGAAATCCTACCGAAAAGGTGCGTAAAGGGAATGCTAGCCGATACTAAGTTAGTGGGAATGACGGCTGGGGTTATTGATCCGGGTCGGCATGAGCATCACAGACCTGAGCCCAAAGTGAGCTCCATGCATCCTGGAGTCGGAAACAGAGCCGATGCCTGTAACTTCAGTCTGGGAAACGACTCTTGGCAGAGCTGTAAGGCTGCCACACCAATCTAGAAAAGGGAGGCGGTTAGTGCTTGTTCCCGTCTGTGGAACACCTGTTAACCGCAGGGATGGAGAGAGGAGCTGTATCCTCCCGCGACAAGGGGACTCTGAGCCACCTCCCAAACTGAAGGTTCCCGTTTGGGTGTCCTGCTTGGGAACTGTGCCAGGTACCAGGGCTAAAGCAAATACCAACCACACAGCTTTTCACACTGCTATTACCCATAGAGAATGTCTTATTTACTGTTGACCAGGGTATTAAAAACGTCTAAGTATCAAGATCTTGTTTAGCCTTAAGTCAATAAAAGGATAAAATTCATTTGATTTGTAGTCAGTGAGAAGCACGTTTTAGTTTGATATTTGTTTGGGGTGTTTGCTTTTTGTTCTGGAAGTTTTCAAGTTCGTGAGGATTACTGAAGAAAAAAATTGTAGGTGATCTTTCTTTTCAAAGTTTCCCTACGTTCCTAGTACGTTAGTTAGATAGACACATCTGTTTTCTATGCTGGATTTTAGGTCCCGAGACAGGATCTTAGTTTCCTCGGTGTGTGTGTGTGTGTGTGTGTGTGTGTGTGTGTGTGTGTGTGTGTGTATGAGAGAGAGAGAGAGAGATGCTTGTGCAGGCAGGAGGCTGTCACAGCACTTGTGTGGGGATTAGAGGACAACCTTGGGGTTGGTCCACACTTTGTGCTTGGTGAAGGTCAGGTCTCATTTGTGGCTTGGTGCTGTGTACCCCAGGTTAGCTGGCTACCCAAGGGTTCCCCTGTCTCTTCCTACCATTTTACAGTCAGGCGCTACCACATCCAACCTTTGATGGCTTCTAGAGATCTAAACTCGGGTCCCTAGGCTTGCATGCAAGTGTGTTCTTCCTAGAGTCATCTCTCTGGCTCCTAGTATTCCTTTTGGTTGCAGCTCCTAATCTCAGTCTTGTTTAACACACTGGCCATCAGAATGTTATCGTCTATGTAGTTTAAAGTCTAGGTATTTGGGGCTGGAGAGATGGCTCAGTGGTTAAAGGCATTGCCTGCTCTTCCAAAGGTCCTGAGTTCAATTCCCAGCAACCACATGGTGGCTCACAACCATCTGTAAAGAGGTCTGGCGCCCTCTTCTGGCCTTCAGGCACATACACAGACAGAATATTGTATACATAATAAATAAATAAATATTTAAAAAAAAAAAGTCTAGGTATTTGCTGGAATCTAAGGAGAGAAAATTCTCTGACAGCCCCTGAAATGAACTTTTTTTTTGGGGGGGGGCATAAGATTGAAAAGCTATAATGATTCCATGCTTCGAGAACATTTTTTTTTATATTTCATTTTTCTTGTTATACCAGATTAGAACTTGTCCAAGGTGCTTGTTTCTTCACACTAGAAGTAAAACCCTTGAAATCAACAAAGAAATCAAATCCCTTTCTCCTTAATATGAGATTTGGAAAACAATGTAGAAAACAAACACAGCTTTTTACTTGTAGTTAAAATGTTTTTATCTGTAAGCAAGGGAAACTGTATGTGTGGCTACTGTAAATGAGAAGTATAGAAAGACTGCTAGAGAAGATGCATTTAAGTCGTTCCTGAAGGAGCTTTCATCAGGGAGCATGCTTGTGCCCTGCCCAAGACAGAGAGCATCTTCAGCATCCCGGAAGCCACCTCTCATCCCCTGGCAGTCACTGACTTCCCTCCCGCACGACAGCTGCCGTCCAGCTTGCAGCCCGCAGATCAGTTCTCCCGCTTTAGAAGCTTGTCTAAATAGAACCACTGTATGTGCTCTCCTGGGCCGGCGGTCTGCACCCAACCCCTTCCCGGTGGAACGCGAGCCGATCATTTCCTGCAGCGCAGCGTTTTCTCTGCTTTCCTCTTTAAATAGTTCTCCGTTGTGCGTCTATTGTTAGGGAAGGATAATTAAAACCTAAATCTTCTCCTAACCCGGGCACCCTCTCCAGAAAGGCATTAGAGAAAGGAAGTCGTTGAAAAACTGAATCAGCATTAAACCAGAGTGTGCTACGCATCTCAGGCAATCTGCAGAGAGATCGTAAAAACAGAAAGGCATCTCGCCCCTTTTAGTAACCGAGCAGAAAGTCACACTTAGTTCATCCCCACTCTGCTAACTGAGGGACCATCTGTGCTAGAAATTAACTTTATCAGGAGAAAGAACAAACTCTTCACACTTCCATAAGAGGAGACAACTTTACATCTTAAAGCAGGAGCCTGCTAAAGCCAGGCCCCCGGCCTTCCACAGGCAGTGGGTGTGTTTCACAGTAGTGACCTCCAGGACCTTGGCAGACATTGGAGACATTCCTGGGTCTTAAAGCAAGTCCTGCCAGGCAGTGCTGGCACACATCTTTAATTCCAGCTTTCAGTAGTCAGAGGCAGGCAGATCTCTGTGAGTTCAAAGCCAGCCTAGACTACAGAGCAAGTTCCAGGACAGCCCAGGCTACACAGAGAAACCTAATATTGAAAAACCATAAATAATAACAACACCAACAGCAGCAGAAGCAGCAGCAACAACAACAACAATAATAAAGTAAGTTCCAACTAGGTTTCGAAGTGATTTTTAAATTAATTTATTTATTTTACATCCCGACCACAGTTTCCCCTCCCTTCTCTCCTCCAGTCCCTTCCTCCTTCTCTTCTTCCCCACCCATCCACGCCTCCTCTGTTTCTGTTCAGAGAGGTACCAGCCTCCCATGGGTATCAACAAAGCATGGGATGTCAAGTTGCTGGAAGACTAAGTACCACTCCTTGTAATAAGGCTGGGCAAGGCAACCCAGTATGAGGAATAGGATCCCAAAAGCCAACCAAAGCGTTAGGGACAGGCCCTGCTTCCATTGTGAGGAGTCTCACAAGTAAACCTTGTGTTCACATATATCAAACAAGTGTCACATATATTTAGAGGGCCCACGTTGGTCCCATGCAGGCTCCCTGATTGTTGGTTCAGTCTCTGCGAGCGCCTGTGAGCCCAGGTTAGTTGGTTCTGTGGGTTTTCCTGTGATGCTCTTGTACAATCCTTTCTCCCTCTCTAATGTTTGGCTGTGCATCAGATACCAGATGAAGGCTCTCTGAGGACAGTTGGCATAGTCACCGATCTATGAGTAGAGCCCAATATTGCTAGGCTTCGTGACATTGACATTCTTTTTCCTCCAATCGTGTTTGGTTCCATCCTAGGTCTCGGGGCCATCCAGCCTCTGGGTCCTGGCCCTCTAAGCAGTGTCAGGGTGGGCTGGACCAGTCATTGGTTGGCCACTCCCACAATCTCTGCACCAACCTTACGCCAGCACATCCCATAGGCAGGACAGATTGGAGGCGAAAGGTTGGGTGGATGGGTTGGTGTCCCAGTCCCTCCGCTGGGAGTCTTGCCAGTTCAGGCTACATATCCACTGTTGCTGGGAGTCTTAGCTGGGCTCATCCCTGTAGGTTCCTGCATTTCCTTTGTGCCAGGCTTCTCCCTGACTCCAAAATGCCCCCTTTTCCAGTCATCCCTTTCAGTACTCTTCCCCCTCTACCCACCCCAACCAAACCCCTCATGTTCTCATCCCCGCTGCCCCCAGTCCGTCCGTAAGATCTCTCCTACTTAGTTCCATCTCCCATTGTTCCCTCCTTGTTACTTAGCCTCTCTGGGTCTGTGAATTGTAGCATGATTATCTATATCCACTTATAAGTAAGTGTATGCCATATTTTTCTTTTTGGGCCTGGATTACCTCACTCAGGGTGATTTTTATTTTCTGATTCTATCTACTTGCCTGAAAATTTCGTGCTGCCATTGTTTTTTTTTAGGGATTTATTTATTTATTAAAGATTTCTGTCTCTTCCCCGCCACCGCCTCCCATTTCCCTCCCCCTCCCCCAAACAAGTCCCCCTCCCTCATCAGCCCAAAGATTAATCAGGGTCCCTGCCATTGTTTTAAACAGCTGAATAATACTCCATTGCGTAAGTGGACCCCATTTTCTGTAGCCGTTCTTCAGGTGAGGGGCATCTAGGTTGCTTCCAGGTTCTGGCTATTACAAATAATGCTGTTATGAACATAGTTGAGCATGTGTCCTTATGGTATGTTAGGACATCCTTTGGGTATATGCCCAAGAGTGGTATTGCTGGGTCTGTAGGTAGATCTGTTATTCCTAGAAATAATTCCTGAGCGGGCTGGTGGAGCCCACCATGAGAAAAGCGGCTACAACTTCCCACCAGCGGGAGGGCACACGCCTCACGGACGGTGGCGGAGGGTAACAGACACGTAAACACATAAGATATGCATAGGAATTTATTAAGAAAGAGAGGGAGAGAGACAGGGAGAGAGGGGGGGACAGAGAGAGAGAGAGAGAGAAAGAGAGAGAGAGAGAAAGGGAGAGAGAGAGAAAAGGGGGGGGGAGATAGAGCCCGCGTGTACACCGGGAGAGATGGTGGAGAAGAGAGAGCTCGCAGGTGGGGTTAGAGGTTTAAAAAGGCGTGGGCGTGGCTAGGGCAGGGACCAAAAAGAATAACAAGATCGATATCCAGTTTTCTGAGAAACCACCATACTGGTTTCCAAAGTGGCTGTACAAGTTTGCATTCCCATCAGCAATAGAGGAGTGTTCCCTTTACCCCACTTCCTCTCCAGCATAAGCTGTCATCAGTGTTTTTGATCTTAGCCATTCTGAAAGGTGTAAGATGGTATGGAGTGAAGGCCTTTGACTGTTTGGATGAGAACAGACGTCTAACAGTCTGTACTGTGCTGTCTCAGCATTTCCCTCGTGGTGACCACGTTTCTGCTTCCTCCCCCCTCCTTTGTTGGTCCTCAGGCTTCAGATCCTGAAGGATCACTTCACATACTCACTCTACGTCAACATCTGCCGCTCGCTCTTTGAGAAGGACAAGATGCTGTTCTCCTTCTGCCTCACCGTGAACCTGCTGATACACGACAATGCGGTTAGTGAGGGTCCCGTCTGTAGGACACAGATGCAAGTGGTACAGGAAGACGGTCTTAGGGATGTACCATGACAATGTCAGTGTCTGAGCATCCCTGTGTCTCGATAACATAACTTAACAATCAACACAGAGGGATTGCAACTCTAGGCCCAGTTGTATTAAAGAGGAGATAATAGTACATAGTGCTCTAATCTTTGGGGCCCGGTCAGACGATCATGGCTCCTACCCTGGCCAGAGGTAGAAACTGAAGACTTATCATCAGGTGGAATAGCCTTCCCAGAATAGGCCTCAGCAAAGCCCCGAAATCTCCACTCTTTTATGTGGTAGCATTGAAGGTGGGCTCTAAAGTTTACCCTGAGCGAGGAGCCCCTCTTCAGGGTCCTCCAGACCTGATATCGTGATATCATTGATTAGTTTGCTAATCTGCATGGGGATATATATATATATATATATATATATATATATATATATATATATATATATATATGAAGAACGGAAACAAAGTAAGACATGGCAAGGCTGATATTCACAGTAGTAAAGTATAAATTTCAGACCAGAGTATGTTACTGCCATGCAGACTTTTATGTGTTCAGTTTAAGAATCTGGTGGAGAACACAACTATAATCCCCACACTTGGGAAGCTACGGCAGGGGGATTGTGAGGCTGCGCGCAGTCTAGACTGTACAGCAAATCTGAGTACAGCCAGAGCTACGTAGCAGTATCCTGTGCTTGAACAACAACAACAATAACTTGTTTCTATTGGATTCCCACATGGCCATGCATTTAACATTTAACGTTACTAAATAGTTTATTCTCATTTTCAAGGAAATTACTCAGATCTAACCATTTGACTTTAACGATCACATACAAATGTAACCTAATTTTAAATTCTCTTTATCTAAAAGATAGGAAGTACTTTACTTATTTACTTATGAAAGAAGCATCATAGCCTTTTCATGTATTTGTTTTTAAGATTGGTAAAGTTTCATATGGTCATATCTTGATGGAATTGGGAAAAATATTTATTATTTTTCCATATATTTCTTGTACATGCTTCCTAGTAACTCCCTATTTTTATAGAGAATAAATGGAAATATGGCAGATTTTCGCTATCTTACCTTTCTATGAATTTTCAGAGCCAATATTTGAGACTGTAAGCAACCATTTTTGAGGAACATCTATTATTCAAGTAGAGTTTATTCAGGCCTTAATTTTTAAACTATTAATTCTAGAGAAAATGATTGAAAAGTAGCTATTTAAATGGAGCTATGTTTTGTTTTGTTTTGTTTTTTGAGACAGGGTTTCTCCGGAGCTTTTGGTTCTTGTCCTGGAACTAGCTCTTGTAGACCAGGCTGGCCTCGAACTCACAGAGATCCGCCTGCCTCTGCCTACCGAGTGCTGGGATTAAAGGCGTGCGCCACCACCGCCCAGTTGGAGCTACGTTTTTAACTGCTCCTATTCGGTCCTCGGATTTTTCGTGACTCCATAGACGGCCATAACAGCCGTGGGATTTCCCGAGACTCTGAAAGGACCCCACTGCTCTGCCGTGGCTGTGAACTAACCAGGGAAAGTTTCTGTGACTCTCTGCGGTGTTTCCCTTCTGCAGATCAACAAGGCAGAGTGGAGATTCCTGCTCACCGGTGGCATTGGGCTGGACAATCCTCATACGAACCCTTGCCCGTGGCTTCCTCAGAAGTCCTGGGACGAGATCTGCCGTCTAGACGACCTGCCGGCCTTCAGGACCATTCGCAGGGAGTTTGTGCGCCTGAAGGATGGGTGGAAAAAAGTGTACGACAGCTTGGTATGTGCTCACCCTTTCCCTACCCCAAAGTGTACGACAGCTTGGTATGTGCTCACCCTTTCCCTACCCCAAAGTGTACTGTAGTAAGAGGAGCGGCAGGGCTGTGTCCCCGGCACCCGGCCGCCCGCATGGCTTAGCTTATGCCCCGAAATAATTACATGGAAACTGTATTCATTTAAACACTGCCTGGCCCATCAGTTACAGCTTCTTATTGGCTAGCTCTTACATATTAATCTAACCCATTTCTAATAACCCTGTAACACCACGAGGTGTGCTTACCGGGGAGAGTCTAGCCTGTGTCTGTCTGGACTGGGAACATCATGGCGACTCCTCACTCAGCTTCTTTCTCCCAGAATCCCGTTCTGTTTACTCCACCCACCTAAGGGTTGGCCTATCAATGGGCTTAGGCAGTTTCTTTATTAATAAGAAGTCACTCCCACATCAGTGTACGACAGCTTGGTAGGTGCTCACCCTTTCCCTATCCCAAAGCTTTTAAATGAAGAAGCCAATAACGTCACAAAGCACATCTTTACCTCGTACACAAGCAAGATTTCATAGCCTTCAGCAACCGGTCAGTGGTTAAAATACAAAGTTTGGCTCCTTTTCTCCTTCAGTGTCTGAGACAATGGTCCTGTTTCTAATTCTACCCAAACCCCAGAGACTGAAGATTTGATCCACGTGACCTTTGGAAACGTTTTGCTGAATTTCCTCATAAGTGTTTCTTTTCCATATCCACTCAGATTGGAGCGATCATTACAGGAGATGGACTAAAATTTTACCAAACAACCGTTTAGACTTTCTGAATGTGGAATATGAGCTCACGAATACTTTTATAATTGGAAGAGCGGGGAAAGCTGGCATTTCAAAACCAGTTTTTATGAAGTGCTGGCTTTCTAATTAGATCCTGAAAGTTAACACATGTCATAAAGGAGTTTGTTTCCCTTTTTAAGAGAGGTAGCATTTCTTACATTTTCCGGCTTTACTTTGGCATAAAGGCTAAATTTTTTTTTTCTAGTTCCCAGTTACTGTTTTCTACTTCTTTGTTTCTGCTCTTGCCATCTTTACTCTTCTTGAATACAGCAGGTAGCTGCTCTCCTAGAGACAGTTGTCGCTAAACCAGGGTTAGGGAAGTGGCTGCGCTGGAGTGGGGGTGGGGGGAGGGCAGCAGGGCTGCCTGTCCTGTGACTGAGACCGAATTCATTCCTTGGGGATGGGTCTGCTCTGGATCCGCCCTGGACGCTGCTGAAAGTAACTCCCAAAAGCATCTGTCAGTGAGTGTTTCTTCTCAGTTTAAAATGACAACTGCATTCGCTGTGTTGAGCCATGGAGAGAAACCACATAGCTGGCTCTGAAATTTCAAAGGCATACACATTGACATTAGTTTTCCCACCCCTTAAATAACATTGGCCCTGATGTTCTGTTTTCACGAATCATATGTCTTCCCCACGAATATGGTTATTTGTCAACTATTGGTGCTTTTAGAGACTACCTCTGGCGCTGACTGACTGACTATAATTCTAGGAGCCGCACCATGAGGTGTTCCCGGAAGAATGGGAGAATAAAGCGAATGACTTCCAGCGGATGCTCATCATTCGCTGTTTGAGGCCGGACAAGGTGAGGTGGATCTGACATTTATGATAGTCCAGATTAGCTAAGGCATGGTGCAGTTATCTAGAAATAAACACACACTCACACACACGCGTGTGTGAATTTATTCTTTGATCTTTTTGTTGTTCAGAATTTCTGGAATTAGCATCGTATGCTCATAGAAGCTCAGTCTTGCGAGTTTCTATCTGCCGATTTAGTAGATGTTGGATCTGAATGAACAGTGTCACCACCTTGCTGGGCAGGTCCTGGTTACAATACTTTGTTTGTCGTTTGGGAGTCTCAGTACACAGGCGAGGCTGACTTCAACCTCAAGATGCTCCTGCCCCAGCCTCTGGAATGCTGGGATAGCATGTGCCACCACACCTGCTTTGACTAAGCACGTGTATAGGTGTGCTTCACTCATCCACACCTTTGCGTATTTACATGAGTCTGTGAAAGTATTGAATAGAGATTAAAAAGTCTAACTTGGGCCAGCAAGATGACTCAGTGGGTAAAGATACCTTAAGCCTAGTGACTGAGTTAGAGGCCCAGAACCCACATTCTAGAAGAAGAGAACGCATGCAAGTTGACCTGTAACTCACTATGGCTCGCGCGCGCACACACAGATAAATAAATAAATAAATAAATAAATAAATAAATAAATAAATAGTCTAATCTGGACCTGGCTCTCTCTCCATTGCCTCTCAGTTTCTAGCCACACACATGCATGGGAAGACACATTTGCTAGAGTTTTTAAAAGAGTTGTGACACGTGAGTGATTTTTGCTTACAAATCTTGTTCAAACAGATGTTGCTGAGAACACCCAACTGGTGTTTGGAGCTATTAGTGCCTTTCTTAGACATTGGGCATTGGCAAATTGCTCCCGCGGTTTGCACCAAGCTGAGGGGTGTTCCAGGCCCGTGGAATTGCTCCCCTAGGCTGAGGTGCTGTGTATGTGTGTGTAGTCCCATCGGCAGCCATTCTGCTGGGCTGACTGTAGGGCCTTCGCAGACACTTTGCGTTGCTCCTTCCTCTGAGGTAGCCTGTGCTCCATTCTGCAGGAGGTGTGCTTGCCTTGCCACCAACCTTCTATGACTCAGTTCTTCCAGAGGCGCTCACAGCACTCTGTGTGGCGGGACCGATTAGTCTCTGAGAAGATGAAGAAGAAACGGAGCGAGTTTGTGACTTCAGAATTTGAGCAGACATCTGTATTTCAGAGCAGGGTTAAAGGAGCATTCGGTAGCTACTGCTTGAGACACAAACTGAAGTTGGGTAATGAAATAAATTATATGTGTGATGTTCACTGTATGCACATCTGTAGTTGTAAATCTCTATCAAAGGGAAGGTGCATTTCAAAATCTACAAGTGTGTGTGGAATAAAAACATGTTCCTCTAAAGAAGCTGTGTCAAAGACGGCTCTGAAGGAGTAGATTGGCCTCTCAGGACTGCAACATGTTCTTCTGAATTCTGCTTCCTGTGTTCAAAGGAGAAAACCGAGTACTCAGCAGAGCAAGGAAGGCAAAGATAGATTAAACACCGCCCTCAGTGGAGCTGGTGTGTGTTAGCCAAGGATGGGTACTTCTCTGGTTCAGTCTCAAGTGGACACCCGCAGCTCTTAGCAAGTCAGGGAGAAGATGTGGTTCTTTGACCCAACAGCAGGACTTTGAGCAAGAGACTCAACTCCTTTATTGCTGTGTCACAAATCTGAAGACTGTTGTTGTTAATTTAACTCAACATAAAACTCGACTTAGCTAGAGAAAGGTTAGCCAGCTTTGTTTTCGACTATTAAAAAGGGTTTCAAATGAGCATCACAAATGAATCGAACAAAGGCAGAGGCAGGACTGTCGAGAAAATTAGCACGATAGTGTCTGCTGAATGTTTCTTCTCCAAACCTGTGCCTCTTCAGCCGTCGGGCTTTTCTTTTTCAAAGTTTTGTTGAGCTCCGAGGGAACCATCAAAATTAGCAAAGAGCACGGAAGGACAGAAAATGAGAGTTTCATTTTCAGAGGGTGCACACCACAATTTGTCGAGATTGGAACAAGAATGGTGTTCTGTGCCCTGTTTATGTCACACCTGGGCACAGTTAGCTAGTGTTACAACCCAGAGATGCCAGGTGAAGATCCACATTGGAAAATAAGGAATGGTACAGAGGAAGGTATCCTAACTCTTAGCACATATCCACTCCTGCAGAGACCCCAACTTTTAGAGTTCCACCCGGGAAAATTCTATGTATTGAGAAAATCTGCCAACCCAGCACAACTTGCTTCTTGAGCGATAGCGTGTGTCTTTTTACAGAGCTTAGCTTCCTCCGAACCTGGAGTATTTCGATCCATTTGTAAGGATGTGGGAGGGAGGTGTGTGATGTCTGTGATAATTGCTGCGTGGGAGCTGCGGGGACATAGTCAGTGTTTTAAAACCCCAAGGCCTCAGGTGCACTGAGAGCGGGAGAAATGGTCTCCCCCAAGGACGAGCACATCAGCTGATTATCCGGTGCCAAAGGGTCAGTCCTGGAAATACGCACACACAACACTGTGCAGACCGAGCATACATATATATATTGTATATGTATGTAATATATGTTATATATACACATATATGTACTCATGAATATATGTACAACAGTGAATGAAAAAAGATGCCATGAATTTGAAGGAGAGCAGGGAGGACCGTACCGGAGGGCTTGAAGGGTGAGAAGAGAAGGAAGAAATGATGTAATCATAATATAATCTCGAAACAATTTTTAAAAAAATGAAAGAGTCTTTAAATTTGGCAGATGATATTAATCATTGGTGATTATTTAAATCATCTGTAATTGTTTTTCTGAAAGGAATTTATGTCCCAGTAACGCCTTGGATCCCCTTTTAAAACCTCATCTTTATATCCAGAGTCTGGTTTGTTTGGTTTTGAGACAGGCTCTCGGATGTAGCCCGGCCTGGCTTTGAACTTGTAAACTTCCTTCCGCAGGCTTCCCCAGTGCTGAGGTCACAGGCAGGTCCTTCCCAGCCCAGCCACTGTTTGGTTTTTAACCCAGAGGATCTGGACGATCCTGTCAGATGTGCTCTTGTCGTTTTTAGGTGATCCCCATGTTGCAGGAGTTCATAATCAAGAAGCTGGGGCGCTCTTTCATTGAGCCGCCCCCCTTCGACTTGTCCAAGGCGTTCGGGGACAGTAACTGCTGTGCCCCGCTGATCTTTGTCCTCTCTCCTGGAGCGGATCCCATGGCCGCTCTTCTGAAATTCGCGGACGACCAGGTAGGTACCTTAGAGCAGATGCAGTGAGCTGACGCCGTTGCCTTCATTTGCGCTGTAACTCAAGTCTTAGAGGATGAGAGAAAGCTTCAAATTGTCTCTCCACTGGAGGAAGGGCTCGGGATTCTGAAACTTGCCAGAGTCCCGGGAAAATGGCACTTGACGGCAGCGCTTACATTAAAAGTAGCTCCTTAGACAACTTGTGAAACTAAAACTGGGGCTTTCTGGTTGTGGTGGCGCACGCCATAGGGTTTACTGGAGGAGATGGAGGCAGGAGGGTCATGAGTTCAGAACCAGCCTGGAGTTTTTTTTTTTTCTCCACAGCTTTTAGGCCAGAACATGAGCTTGGTTGGTTTCATTAAAGTCCACACAGTTGCTTTAGGGTGGACTGTCTGTTCTTGCCCCTCTTCCTCACCTCTAAGGGGGCCCTCTTTGACTCTCCAGAGCAACTATACAACTCTACAGCTATATAACCCCTTTGCCAGTACAGTATGTTCAATTACCTTCACTTGTAAGAGATTTAAAAACATATTTCCGTTATTTATGATAAATGTTCTTCTGCCACACTGTCTAGAAGAAAGTAGAGAGCAGGCGGCTGTGTCTTTCTGAGTTGGTTCTTCTCATTTTGGAATAATTTAAATTGCTTTTTGTGTGAATGCCACTGTAGTTTCTAAAACCAACGTGAACATTTCACGAAGATCGTGCCCCCTCGGGAATGTCGGTGGTGAATGTTATTTATGTTTCCTCTTGGAAATCTTACAGAAGACTTTGAGATAAACCATGGCAGCTCCATTTCACAGTGAGGGATACAAAAGCACAGAGCGGGTAGCTCCATGAAAGACACGTCACTTTAAGATTAAAGTAGCCTCTGCCGGGCCACTTTCTACTCAAAAAACCTGGCTTCCGTAGGAGTGCCGTGGCTGTCTGATACAGCCCTCAACTACTTGTCACGGAAGTGCTGGGCTATGATGCCGTGATTAAAAAGAGGGAGACTTCAAGTAGCATAGGAGCAGGGCCATTGAGTCCTAAGGCCTTCCCAGTCGGCCTGGGGAGACATGACTCGAGGCATTTCTTGAGTCATTGAGCTGGGGCAGAGTCTGTTGGGAATGAGGTAAGAAATGTAGTGTCGGATCCATCGTGGAAGTAGGGGAGGTAGCTCAGGGTGGCCATCTTCCACGGGGCTTTTCTTACCACGCTCCAATACCCTTTTCTACTCTTCCCTCCCTCTGTGTGTCTCTGGTGTGTGTGTTAGGCAATGTTGACGTTCCCTGGAACCTGCTTCTGCCATGCTTCTGCGTTGACTCCAGTTGCTACCTCTACTTTTTTTTTCCCCAAAGTGATTTTTCCCCCCACGGAGTTAGTGACTGTAAGCAGTGAGTGATTGCAGAGGACCCAGGTCTTCCTCTGCTCCGGCCGCTGCTGGAGGCCTCTTCCTGGAAGCCTAGTGACTACTGCCCTCAAAATGAGGAGCTCAGGAAGCCACAAATGAGCTGGGGAGATTCTCAGAGTTTCCTAAGGAAGCTGCTGACTGGGAGTCAGTGGCTAATGCCTCTGTTCTCCTAATTTTATCAGAATCCAGAGGGACTGGCACATTCACTCGAGGTGGCAGGACGAGTTAATTGGCCCATTCATATTTCATTTTGCCACTCAATTAACAAAAAACTTATGTTTTAAAGGTCGCTAAGTGACAGCTATGCCCTTTCGTGTACTCCTATATTAAAAATCTTTTTAATGCTTTTGTTTTCTATATCTTACATCAACAGCCCGAAAAACTTAGGGAATTTTCCTCTTATTAGCGTGCTCATCCCTGCACTGTGTCCTCTAAGTATTGGTCAGATGTCCAGGTCACGTCCGTCTGAACCAGTGTATGACACTAAGTGACACTGTTGTTCTCACACGCAGGGCTATGGGGGCTCAAAACTGAGCTCTCTCTCTCTTGGCCAAGGCCAAGGGCCCATTGCTATGAAGATGTTAGAAAAAGCCGTCAAGGATGGAACATGGGTGGTTCTCCAAAATTGTCATCTTGCCACCTCCTGGATGCCAACGCTTGAGAAAGTGTGTGAGGTAACGATGCAGATATGTGTTCACTAGAGTGCTCCTCCCGTCTGTGATACACACACAGGCCCAAAGACGGGAGTGAACCCTACATTTTACAGCAGTGACCAGGCCCACAGTAGTTACTCCTAGGCCTTCGCATCGCACTGCTGATGGAAGGTTCTGTGACCTCCAGCCTCAGACCTAGTGCAGCTAAGGGTGGTAGATATAGTCCCTTCAGGATACACCAGCGCTTAGCCTTTGAAATACCCTTGGCTCCTAAACCAATGATCCTCGCTTGGTGTAGTATTGATTTGTCTGACTGCATTGCCTACTCCCAAATCTGGCTGCGGCAGGAGGAGGGGGTTAGGTTTAATCTAGCCCCGAGCAAAGGGTTGTTTTTGTAAATATTTCGGAAATATCAGTGCAGACATGAACATTTTAAGAAGGCTTTAGTCTTTGGGCCGGCTCTGTATAGTCATGTGAATTAATTTTATCAGGAGGCTGAGTATGCTCTGGGCCGTCTCAGTGAAGTGTGGCGATTCTGAGTTCTCGCTTTAATCACAACAATTTCATCTCTGTTGTGTGGCTGTTTCTCTTTCCACACTGTCCCTCAGGTGCACCAAGGTGATCCCTCGGGACTCACTCACACTTCCCCTTCTGCTTTGTTTGCTCGCAGGAGTTAAGCCCAGAGACCACGCACCCGGATTTCCGAATCTGGCTGACGAGTTACCCATCTCCGAATTTCCCCGTGTCGGTCCTGCAGAATGGAGTGAAAATGACCAACGAAGCCCCAAAAGGATTACGGGCTAATATCATCCGATCATACCTCATGGACCCGATCTCTGACCCTGAATTCTTTGGCAGCTGCAAAAAGCCGGTTAGTGATGGCCTAGTCCTGCCCCCTCAGCCCTGTAAAGCGGTTCAAGTGGCTCCCGGTGGTCGGGGCTGTGTGCACAGAGTGAGGCTACAAATTAAGCAGGCCTCCTGCTCTGCAGCACAGTTGGTTTTCATTGCTGATTATTGACTGTGCTGAAGTCAATTTTATTAATATTTCATTTTAATTTTACCACCGGCTCCATGTCTGCTCAGCTGAGATATTATGGGGTACTATCAATAATGCAGGCTTCTGTTGAGAAAGTCAGCTGTAAGCCATTCCCAGGGCCAATCTGCAAGGCTCGAGAACTTGTTCCAGGATATGAACTGAGCCCTTTCCTATCTGGAACCATCTCTCCAAATTAAAACATAAAAAACGTTTCCTCCATATAGCCATAATGAGAGCCAAAATGATTTCCCCCTCGGTTGACGAGGCTCATAAGGGTCTTTTCCGGAGCCACCAGGCAGGCTGGGAAAACACCCACTGTGCTCATGATTAGAATTCTGTCTGAATGGCTGTGACCTAAAATTGTTTCATGGTGTTTCGCTGTAATTAAAAATGGAAGGGCTCTTTTATATGAGACACTATGAACCTTGATAAGTTTCAGCACTCAAAAGCATACTGTCTTGATGCATGAACATTACTTATGTGCACATCAAGAGAAACCAGTGAAACTACTTTCACTAAGCAAAATTTGGACATATATAAAAGGAAGAAAGGAAGAAGAGAGAGAGAAAAAATGGAGGGGGGAGGAAGGAAGGAGGGAGGGAGGGAAGGAAGGAAGGAGGGAGGGAGAAAAGAAGGAAGGAAGGAATTCACATATACATTTAGAAGTGAGTCACCCTTGTCCTGATCCCCCAGACTTGTGTCTGGCTGGCTTCTGCACTGATGAGGCGTGGTGAGAGCTGGGGACTCCCACGCAGGTAGTAAGGGCATCTGTCCATGTGGCAGGCCGCACAGAGCCCCTTTGAAAGCGCACCCTTCCCTTCCTTCTGGTACTCAGTTTGTAGAGGTAGAGGCAATAGGAAGCATGGCTCCAACCAACATAAAAATCTTATTAAATCCCATAGCAGCTCTTTACAGCTGTGCATTATTTGGAAATTATTTATTTGGAAATGGTTTTACATTTATAGGAAAATTGAAATTTTAAAATAGTAAAAGGAACAACCTATGTCCTTCTCCATATT
Source organism: Microtus obscurus (assembly GCA_963919715.1). Lineage (NCBI taxonomy): Eukaryota > Metazoa > Chordata > Mammalia > Rodentia > Cricetidae > Microtus > Microtus obscurus. The sequence goes on from CAWTZC010000381.1 coordinate 4,682,185, forward strand.
TACCTACCGTTAATTTTTTTGCACCATTTGATTTGTTATTTTGTGTTTCCCCTCCAAATACATTAATATCTATGCATAGATAGATAGATAGATAGATAGATAGATAGATAGATAGATAGATAGATTAGTCTCTCTGTGTGTCTTGTCTGTGTCTTTCTGTCTCTCTCTGTTTCTCTGTCTCTCTCTTTGTGTGGTGTGTGTGTTTGTGTACTAAGTCGTCCCTTGACATCCATGGAGGATTGTTATAGTTTAGAACATCCCTCAGATGCTCAAGTGCATAGATGCTCACGCTTCATAAGAAGTGGTATGGCCTTAGCCTATAACTTACATTTATCTTCTGCTATGCTAGCTTAACTAATTTCTAGATTTCCAGCTAACTAGAAACATAAATAGAAGATGAATACTACATAAATGTTGGTCGGTTTTCTTGTTCAAGGTATAAGAAAGCTGTACATTTTCAGCACCAGCACAATTAAAAAACATTTCAATCTGAGGTTGATTAAATTCATACATGCAAGCCGGGCGGTGGTGGCGCATGCCTTTAATCCCAGCACTCGGTAGGCAGAGGCAGGTGGATCTCTGTGAGTTCGAGTCCAGCCTGGTCTACAAGAGCTAGTTCCAGGACAGGCACCAAAGCTACAGAGAAACCCTGTCTCGAAAAACAAAAAAAACAAAAAACAAAAATTCATACATGCAGAACAGGCAGAAGACAGAAGGCTGACTACATGTATATGCGTATATACATCTGTGCACACACACACACACACACACTGGTTGAAGGTAAGCTAGACATAGCATCCTTAAATACTTCCAAGAATGTCCAACCTCTTGATATTCCTTTTGTCATTAAGACACAATGTCGCGCACAGAGTTCATATCTGCAAGCCAGTAGTCAAATACCCTCAGAACATTTCAGCTTTGTGTTGGGTCATGTTCACACCTATCCTGGGTCTCAAGTTGGCCACATTTATATATGTTTTAGGAATGGGGACATTAACTTACCACGGTATTACTGTTAGCTTTTGTGAATGTAACTGTCATGTCAGTCTCTCGTGTATTTCAATGTTGTCAAGCGCCATTTCCTTGTCTGTGAGCGCATCGCCTAAGGTGCAGCATCACGTGCTCTTCTCCTTACGCTGTTTCTGCTCTGTCCGGGGGTGCTGGGGAATCACACCCGCGCCTGTGTGTGTACGGCTGGCAAGTACTGCACTTCTGAACTCACTCTCAGGACTCTACCTCCTTTACCCCGAGGCTCCCTTAGCCCTTCTTGCCTTACGACAGGGGCTTTTCTGAAGACTGTACTTCCTGATATTGTTTTAATGTGGGATATCACCCATTTAGAATCTGGGTGACATTTTCTAATTACATTCAGCTTTTTTTTAAAAATTATCTGTCAAATTTTTAAGTAGGTGATGCTGTGTCTGTCCTCAGTGGATCAAACTAATTTTGATCGTCCATAAAGGCATTGATCAATTTTTCCACGGTCTAATGATTGCTTGTCTTTTCGCTGTCATGTTGGGGGGGGGGGAGTATTCAACCCTACATCAATACTTAGTATGCAGTTCACGGTTCTTACCTCACCGAGTTGGTCCTAAGTAGCTAATCCCCAGTTGCAACGCTCAGAACTTTTGATGCTTGGCACTTGCTCCTCATAAGAGGTGGCTCCTCCTCCCCGCGTATTTATATGATGTTGGCATGGACCTAGAAATTATTGATTTGACCCCAATGATTTCCAATTCATTAATCAAGAATTTTATACTCAAATTGTTCCAAATTTTGTCAATGGGATCTGCATTCAACTGGTTTCTCTGCATATTTCAGGCCCCAGCTTTAGGAATTCTGGGTCTAGCAACTAGCAACTCTCGCTTTCTGGTTTAGGGCATTCCAGACTCAACATGTACCTGGCCAGTCATTTATGTAAAGAGTCCTGCTCCTTCCGAGTGGGGAACAGTATTGGAGACCACAGTGAATAGTAGAGGAGTTTCTTGGTACTTGAAAATGTTGACACAGCCGGGTGTGGTAGCACGCCTGTAATCCCAGCACTGTGGAGGCAGAGGCAGGCGGATCTCTGTGAATTTGAGGCCAGCCTGGCCTACAGAGGGAGTTCATTTCAGGATAGCCAGGGCTATATGCAGAGACCCTACTATAGACTTACGAATACATATGTATCTCATACACACGCTCTAGAAGTGAGGAATACGTACTCCAGGCTTCATCACATCTGCCACCATCTACCTTGTCTCTCTTGAGTCTACAATTGTTTGTCTTTTGTTTTACATTGAAATATCCGGCTTCCAACAGTTACCTGTTAACTTGATTAACAATTCAATATATATATGAAATAATTGAGTTATACTAACATGTTTAACAGGTTTATTCAATTTCTTTAGTTAAATTTATGCTACCTCTCTAATATCTTCCTTTCGCTCTCTCTCTTTCTCCTTTGCTTGGTTTTGTATTTTCCTCCTTGTTTCCCCTTCTCTCTTTGAAGTTTATTCTATGAAGGAAACTTATTGTGCCGTGGGATAAAATTTAGGCCTCCCTGTGATTTTTTTTTATGCGTTTTGTTAAATAATGAAATAGCCTATAGTTATGTTCAGTTGCAAGGAGAGCCAGATTCAGAAATTGGGAGGTACAATACAATATGTTAATTACAGCTTCCTTGTTATTAAAACTCTGGGCTTTGGATTCTCCAAGCTCTAACCGGGTGTCCCTGGTTGGCAGGTTGCACCCTGTCTAGGGAGGTGGATGGAGCTGGCATCCCGAGACACAGCTGGCAGCCATGGGTACCATCCACTTCAGAGTGGGCTCTGAGACAGGAAGGGGCAGACATTTCGGATCTCAGCTGGGAACTTTTTGGTCTGGGCATGAGTTTAAGGCAACAGACTCCCTCCTCCCCTGCCTGCCCCCGTCTGGCCTCTTCTGTTTCTGGCTCTCCAGCGAGCCCTTCAGACAGGCTCTCCTGTGAGGTGCCCTCACCACACGGTTGCCTTCCCCAGTATCCCTTGCTCCCCATGGTTCCCACCCACCTGACGCACTGCTGTCCATGAGCCTGGCATTTCCCTCCGCATCTTCTACCCTGTGGCAGAGGACTGCTCTTTTCGGGGTTTGAGTTGAGCATCTTCCCACAATCCCCCGCTGTTGTGTCAACCCTGATGGCCCATTCCTTCCTGGCTAGTGAGGATGACTGCCTCCCTGTGCCCTTCACCAGAGAGGAAGGGAAGGGGACAAGCAGACGGCCAGCAGAGAGCTGCTTTTTCTGAGAAGCCCTGCGGTTCTGCCTCAAGCTCTGTTGTTGGCTCTCAGTGTTCTTGAAGGCTTTAGAACTGCCCACTTCCTTCAGTTATCTACTTGGAAATACCTCCACCATGCTCCTAGAACCCTAGTGTACGTAGCTGTGTGTGCCCATTGGACTTGAGTATCAATGGGAAGATTTTTGCTTGGCGTACCTGTAGAAATACACTCGTGTTTTAGTTATTTGGGGGTTGAAATAGCCTCGTATTATTTATAGGCAAAGGAATCTGGTTCTATGGATTTAGAAATATAGCAAGTCTAATGCAACGTTCACAGGAAAAAAAATGTCATTGAACAATTTCTTCTCATTACAGAATGAATTCAAGAAACTGCTTTATGGCCTCTGTTTCTTTCACGCTTTGGTACAAGAGAGACGAAAATTCGGACCCCTGGGGTGGAATATTCCTTACGAGTTCAATGAGACCGATCTAAGGATCAGTGTGCAGCAACTCCACATGTTCCTGAACCAGTATGAGGTACCGTAAACATCTCAGCAAGGACATCACCTTTTCACGTTTTATCATGCTGTAACTGTTGGTGCAGCAAGCAGGGACTCCTGATTAACTCTGCTCTGCTAGAACAAACTGCAGGGCAGTTCCCAACAGACTATTTCTTTTTTTTTTCGAGACAGGGTTTCTCTGTGGCTTTGGTGCCTGTCCTGGAACTGGCTCTGTAGACAAATACTCTCGATAACGTAGGGACAGAGAGGAATGTGGTCAACAAGAGAGGAAAATTGTCTTAGTCACTGTTCTTGGCTGTAGAGAAAGAGAGACACCATGACCATGGCAGCTCTTATATACGGAAGCATCAATTAAGGGTTGTGCAGTTTCAGATGCTGGAATCAAAGTCTTCTGTAAAAGCAGCCAATTCTCTGATTGCTCAGCCATCTTGCTAGCCCCTCTTTTTTTGTTTGTTTGTTTTTTTTTTTTTAGTTTTTTAAGACAGGGTTTTTCTGTAGCTTTGTGAAGCAGGACGCATAATGAAGTTAAACTGTCACAAGGCAAGAAATGTGTGGAGTTACCAAACGCCAGGGGAGCCTGGAGCATCAGAGGAGCAAACGTGCTCCCCCATTGCCTTGATGCTGAGCCTCTAACCCTTTGATTTCAGTCACCAAATGGGAGCCACAGAGAGTAAGCTGGGAGACCAGGCAGGCGATGCGAAGACTTGAACTACAATAGGAAACATGGCAGACATGCGGTACCCACGGAAGAGAAAGGATTGATGTGATTTAGATATTAAATCTAATATGTGGAGAGGAGGAGAAACTGTATTGGAACAAGTGTTCATAAGTATATGCAACAATTAAGACCCTCACTAGTATTTTAAAATTAGTATGCATTCAAATTATGCTTTTGAATCCAGGAGTTTTAGTCTCAGCCCCAGCTGAATGCACTAGAACAAGAAGAGGAAGCTCCTGGGGGCAACTGCAGTGATTAGCAAGAAAGTATAGAGAAGGAGATGGTTATTGCGAACCTGTAGGACGATCCTTAGCTTGATGTTGGTAGCCAGACACAGCCCCCATCCCACACCGCGTGGTGTTCCTGCCCGGCCGGTGACCACTCTGTCCACCTTAGGAGCTGCCCTACGACGCTCTGCGGTACATGACCGGGGAATGCAACTACGGAGGCCGAGTGACTGACGACTGGGACCGGCGCACGCTGCGCAGCATCCTGAACAAATTCTTCTGCACCGAGTTGGTTGAAAACGCAGACTACAAATTTGACTCGAGTGGCATCTATTTTGTCCCTCCTCCTGGTGACGTAAGTCCGCCCCCTCTAAGAGAACCTTGTGTATTAAGGCTAGGCCAGGTGACCCAGTATGAGGAGTAGGGTCCCAAAAGTCAGTAAAAGAGTGAGAGACAGTCCCTGCTCCCACTGTTAGGAGTCCCACAGGAGGACCACACTACATGACTGTAACATAGAACCAGTTCCTAGAGCTACTAGAACAGGGGATCTGGGAATGCATGCCGATGAATGCTTCTTGGGAGTTCCTTAAAGCGCTCCTGCAGCCACAGAGACGAGGGATGGGGAAGGAATTAAGCTGCTCAGTTCAGTTGTCCAAACCCAAGGAGTCCAGGGGCCTCCTCTGAGTTCCCAAAAGTGCTCACAGAGCCTCCGGGCAGAGGTGCTCAGTTCTAAGCAACACAAGGAGTCCAGGGGCCTCCTCTGAGTTCCCGACAGTCCTCACAGAGCTCCGGGCAGAGCTGCTGAGTTCAGTTGTCCAAACCCAAGGAGTCCAGGAGCCTCCTCTGAGTTCCCGACAGTCCTCACAGAGCCTCTGGGCAGAGGTGCTCAGTTCTAAGCAACAGCAAGGAAATGGATCCAGGACTCTCTTCTGGAGTTCTGGCCTCCGGCAAAGGCAGCCTCAGAATTGATGGTCCATCCTTGCCCAAGTTTCTATCTCCCGTTGCCCTTGCTAGGACAGCTTTTTAAATTTGATTGCCATAATTTCTTTCAATAACAATAATAATAATAATAAGCATTTTTGTTGAACGGTCGGTGCAGTACCTTCTTCTCTCAGAATTTGCCCGTACTGTTGTGAGCCCTTGGCCTGGGCTGGGAGCGAGGAAAGGCATTCAGCATGCCGCCCCACAAGCTCATCCTCCCCATGGCTCAAGGACGGAAAAGCATTGACTCTGAGCCAAGTCCTCCCTCGTAACTGACATCTAACCTCCCGGCTCTTCGCCGTTCTGTCTCTGCAGCACAAAAGCTATATCGAGTACACGAAGACCCTGCCGCTGACCCCATCGCCGGAAATCTTTGGAATGAATGCCAACGCCGACATCACGAAAGACCAGTCGGAGACACAGCTGCTGTTTGATAATATACTCCTCACCCAGGTGTGTTGAGAGGCAAACTAGGCCCTCCCCCACCCTGCCACACACACACACACACACACACACACACACACACACGCACGCACGCACGCACGCACGCACGCACGCACGCACGCAGGCACGCATCCTCTTCCCCCATCCAGCCAAGGCTCCTGACCAAACTCTACCAAAGTGAAGGAGCCCTTAAAGGAACATGGGGGGCGGGGGACCCACATAATCCCTTGATTATGGACTTCAGCATCGGGAATGTGGGCATCAGGTATTTTCTTTCCATCAATCTCTTTGAGAGGCTGGGTCTCTTGCTTCTAGGAATTCCCGTTTGTTTTGCTTTAGTGCCTTAGCCTCGCCCAACTACAGCGTATGTTAAATCCCTTTCCTTTCCTGTAGGTGGGAGCCATCATTTTAAAGATACCGCGTAGCCGTTTGGGAGCAGGGTCTGTGGACAATTTCCCCCTTTTTTCTTTTTCTAGTCTCCTTCTGATTTAACGGCAGTTGCTTGTTTTATGACCCCTTTTTATTTACTATCCCAGGCCATTTCGCCTAGTTTACATAAAAGATTCCTTTCCCGCTATTTTATTAGGTAACAGAATGCTTAAGTATATGATAGCAATAATATATAATGAATTTAAATAAATAAACAGTTGACCAGTGGAAGACACTGCTGGTGGGAAAATGTGCCCAGCGTGGGTAGAGGAGGAAAATCTAAATCTACAGTGCATGAAGCAGTTGCTAATCCTGAACCCAGTGAGATGCGCTCTCTCTTTCTCTCTCTCTCTCTCTCTCTCTCTCTCTCCCTCCCTCTCTCGCTCTTTTTCAAGACAGGGTTTTCTCTGTAGCTTTGGAGCCTGTCCTGGAACTAGCTCTTGTAGACCAGGCTGGCCTCGAACTCACAGAGATCCGCCTGCCTCTGCCTCCTGAGTGCTTTGACATTTTTGGAAACAAGTCAAAGTGGATGCCAGGAGTTCCCGTGGAGATTCAGGAAACTTTCAGTAAACCGGGGTTGCACACCGGTTCACTTGGGTAGATTTTCCCGTACTGAGTTCGGGTGTTTTTATGTCCTCTCAGAGTAGACCGGTGATGGTTCGTGTTCCTGAGGTGCTGGCCCTGGCTAGCACTGCTTTGAGAGCTTTGTATATAACATGTAGTACACGGGGCAACCCAAGGAATAAGAGGCCACTGCTGTTCCTGTTTTGTAGAAAGGAAACTGAGGCACAAGAGGATTGAGTAGTTTGACCAAAGTTGGGTAGTCCAGTTTCAAGGCTGGACTCAGAGTCAAGCAGCCTGGCCCGCCCTGACTCCAGAGCCTGTTCTAAGCTGCTGTCTTGTACTCTCCTGTGAGTCTGTGACTGGGTCAGATCCAAGATGCTGAAAAGGCCAGGCCTGAGGAGGACATGGGTGTGTTGTCGTGAATGGACCTGTCCACGAAGCCTGCGCTCTAGTTTCTGCTAGTATGCCGCTTTCTAGTAAGGGAAACAGGACAGAGAGTGTTTTTAATGCCCATTTCACACGCTGATGGCATGAAAGCCTGTGCTTGCCGGAACACACACAGACGTAAGTGAGCCAGCATGAGTCAGAGTCAGTCCTGAGGAGGAAGAGCTGCTCGTCATACACTACAGGCCGATGGCAGGATCACTGCGGTGCCCCTGGCTTTATTTAAACTTGCTGGTGCAGGTCACATTGCAGAACCCACAGAACAGAGTGCCGATTCCAACGGAAAATAACTCAAACCCAAACAAATACATTTGAATACACCAGGGTATCGCCTCAGTGTGTGGTTAAACAACCTATCTCAACACCCCTGGCCTCAGCTTCATGAGCGTGGCTCTCGTGGCGGGCAGGCAACGGGCCTTGAGGAGATGGAGACCCGGGCTGCAGGGCTCTGTGGGCCATTTCATGATAACAGGCCTTTGGCCCTGATGTCCTTAGCTAAGACGTCTCAGAGAAAATCGGAAGAGGCCGGTGCCAGAGTCGAGGGTGTAATTTTTGCGGAGATCATTGGTTGATAGTCACACTATTTCAAGAAGGAAACTTATAAGACCAACATGCTGTAGGCTGTCTGCAAAGGCTAAATTCTTCAAGGTCTCTTTGGAAATAGGTCACACCCATCTTTACTCAGTTGAAGCAAGACAACCCAACCAGGTGAGGGGATTCACACTTGTAATGCTGGCATTTGGGGGAGGGGCAAAGCAGGAGGATCTCAAACTCAAGGCCTGCTTGGGCAGTCAGTGAGCCGTGCACCCTGTCTTCTGAATATGTGTTTCTGGTGTGTGTCTGTGCTTGCGTACATGGTACCTGCAGAGGTCCCGGGATGGAGTCAGATGTCCAGCTGGGAACTGAACTCGAGTCCTCTGCAAGAGCAGCAAGCCCTCTGAACCGCCAAACCGTTTCTCCAGCTTCTCCTTTGATTCAGAACAGATGTACAAAAAGGGAGAGAGGGTGGGGGCTGAGGTGAGGCTTAGTGGTGTAGTGTGTGTCTCGCACTTGTAAGGCCTCGGCTTCAGTGGCCAACATGGGGAAGGGGGGACAGGAGGATGAACCTTGGGAAGCTGTGCCTGGTGCTTGTGGAGGCGCCAGAGAAGGGAGCAGGAATGACCAGCCCAGCTAAACAGTCACGGATGAGTATCACGCTGTAGCTCTTGATGCTTCCCGTGAGTTGCACACGACTTTCTAAAGCTCCCGAACACCAACTGTGTGACCTGGTGTTGGTAAGGAGGATGGCTGAGTTGCTGAAATATTTTCCTGACCTTTTTGGTTGGGTCCAGGCCTGGGCTTTTGTGTTATTTTTGTAGGGCTTGTGTTTCACATGTTACAGCTCTTGCTAGAAAACAGAATGGTTTTTTAATCCATTTATACTACTTTATATGTAGGTCAAAATACAAAAGGCAAATTATTCCATAAGTGGAGTAAAAAGAAAAAGATTATTTCACTACTCTGGGCCCAGCATTCAGTATCTTTTTTCTTCTTCTATTGTTTTAAATATTAATTGTAAACTAAATTCTTTAGGACTGTAAAAATTAATTATTTTGTGGGCATAGTTCTTAATTTCATTTTTCTAGCAGGCAATTAACACTTGCCGACACTTAATTGCTTTATTGTCTTATTTTGTAAGCTCTTCTAATGATGTGTGACAGGTAGGTGTAAATCTAAGAAAACACAATGGTGTTCACAGACTGGAATGTTTAATATTAATCATAAAGAAACCAGGAAACATGTAAACTAGGAAGGGAGACTTAACTCAGTTTTTCTGAACTGAAAAAATGTGAGCTGGTCAACTGTATTCCAGAAGTGATTATTCTCCCCCTGTGGACCCCTGGGAGGATATTTGTTTTCAGAATTTCTTTAAAGGATTTTCCAGAAAATACAGACTCATTTACAAGATGGCACTAGATACACACGGAGCACAGATTACATCGGGTGCTCCTCCCCGGCTTCCAGCCGTCATCAGTAATGCCTGTCCTCTCTGCATAACGCTGAGCCTCCTCGAGGAGGCAGACTTATTTTCTCTGCCCTACAGGCTCAGGGAGAAAGCTGTGTCTCTGTTTCTGGCAACCGGTGTGCATCAGCTCTTGGCAAATAGATTTTGTGGCCCACTCTCGCAAGACAGTCACCTTCCCTCTTTGTGGGCCTTGAGGTTCATCATCGCCCGGCTGCCCGGTCGAGCCTCAGTGGCACCAGGCAGTGGGACGTACAAACGTTCCCTTGAGGTTCTGTTTCTCCTTTGAATACATCACATGTTCCTTCCTCCTCCTGCGCCACAATCGTCTCCTCTCCGAGCGTCATCCCCTGGGGCTCTTACATTTCAGTAAATCTGTGCAGAGAAGCATCATCCAGAGATTAGGTGATTCCTTGTGAGGTTTACCCGGCGGTTCCCCCTCTCGGCTCTTCTCGGGCCTTTATGAGGATGCCGTAACAGTTTGGATTGTTCAGTCTCGTTCGTCAGGTTCTGGAGCAAAGTCATCGGATGAAGTCGTCAACGAGGTTGCTGGGGATATCCTGGGCAAACTTCCCAACAACTTCGACATTGAGTCCGCCATGAGGAGATACCCCACCACCTACACCCAGAGCATGAACACTGTCCTGGTCCAAGAGATGGGCCGGTTCAATAAGTTGCTGATGACCATACGAGAATCATGCATTAATATCCAGAAGGCAGTCAAGGTAAGGGGAGCTGAGCAAAAGAATCACCAACTCTCACACCTTCCTCCACTCAGCAAATGGTGATTAGTCACAGGTGCCGGCAAGCGCAACTTTTGACCCTCAGTGTAGAAAACGTGTCCCTGCTCTTGGTTAGCCTATGGAATTCTGGGAATAGCAGTTCATAACAATTAATAGATATGTAAGTGACAGACAACACATGTACTAGAAATGTGCATTAGCAATGGAGACACGTAACACATTAAACACTAAGGAACACGTAACACATTAAACACTAAGGAACACGTAACACATTAAACACTAAAGAACACGTAACACATTAAACACTAAGGAACACGTAATACATTAAACACTAAGGAACACGTAACACATTAAACACTAAAGAACACGTAACACATTAAACACTAAAGAACATGTAACACATTAAACACTAAAGAACACGTAACACATTAAACACTAAAGAACACGTAACACATTAAACACTAAAGAACACATAACACATTAAACACTAAGGAACACGTAACACATTAAACACTAAAGAACACGTAACACATTAAACACTAAAGAACACATGGGATTTTTCAAGGTTTATTTTATTTGCATTGTGTGTGTGTATTCGTGTGTGCTCACATGTGTGCATGTGTGTGTGCGTGTGTGTGTGCATGTGTGCAGGTGCCCACAAAGGCCGGAAGTGGACGTAAGATCCCTTGAAGCTGGAGTTACAGATGTCTGTGAGCCACCCTGCGTGAATGCAGGAGTCCCAGCTCCTGTCCTTGGCTCCAGCAGAGTCCTGGGGCTCTTCACCCCAGAGCCATCTCTCTAGGCCCATATATAAGTTTTAAGTGATAAACCCTTTAGACAAATAAAACAGGGTACGTCAGCAGAGTTGGCTGAGACAGGCTGGGGCGGATGTTGTAGAGGAACGTAGGGACTATCAAGGGAAGAACATTCAGGCAGACGATTTTAGCGGCAGTCAAAGCCAAGAGCAGTACCAATATGGCGTGGACAAGAAGCGCCAGAAGGAAGGTGATGGGACAGGAATGAGATGAGCCCGGATGTGTGTGGAAGGAGGGGCCGTGACCAGCGACATGATGGCCTTGCCTGCCGTGGCTAGGATCTTGAATTTTATTTTGAAATACAGAGGCACTAGGGGTTTTCAGGCCATAGCGATATTTCATTTCTTTTGAAGATTACTCAGAAAGATTTTAGGGAAACAGTGCTAGAGAACCCAGGTGAGGAATCCCTGCCAAGCGTGGGTGAAGATTGAGGTGAAGAGAAATGGCTGTGTATCATTAGGACACCTGAAAGTCTTTGTAGGGATGAGCAAAGAGGATCCAGAGACAACTCCCAAATGTGCAGCCTAAGCAAGGGTAAGGTCTGAGGGAGAAAGTCAGGAACTGCGATGAGGGTCTTTCTGAAGTGCTTCCCCGAGTCGGGGAAGAGATCACTGCTGAGTGCATGCATGGAGGTCCAAGAGGGAGGCCAGGGTGGGTGTAACTTCCAGGCTATTATAATATAGTTACTTTATTAACCAGTGGTATTCACAGCATACAGAGGGGAATCCCACATCAGACGATGAAACTTTGGGGAAGAGACCTAAGAATTTGTTCTGTAAACTAGGTTTCAAATTCCTTTTCTATTGTCATTTTGAGACAGGGTTTCTCTGTGTAGCCCTGGCCGTTCTAGAACTAACTCTGTAGACCAGGCTGGCCTCGAACTCACAGAGATCCGCCTGCCTCTCCCTCTCGAGGGCTGCGATTAAAGGTGTGCACCACCCCCACCCAGTTCAAATTCCTTTTCTTTTAGCACTTTGATCCTGCCTGACATTTAGAAGCTTCTTGAGTGGCTGGGAACATACACAGGGGCACAACACTTTCTCAGCTTAGGTGAACCTTAGGCTTGAGTCAAAGTCCCGTGAAAGACCGGACGCTATGCCAGCTACTGGCTTTTGCTTTTCACACTCCCGAACTGTCTTGTCATGGCTCCTTTCTCCCTTCTGTTTTGCCTTCGTGGGCGTATGCCTTTAAAACACAGAACCTTGCACTGCAGTTTCAGAGGAGTTTCCAAAGGCAGGTGAAACAATGCGTGTTAAATCCCGCAGATTTCTCCAAAATCTTCAGATTAGTTCAGTATTTTAGTTTTTGATGCAAAAGAAAAACAGAAATGACAATCACAGCCGGCTCAAGTACAAGATCAAATAAGCAACAAATAAATAAAGTTTTATTGGTAACAGTAACAACAAGGACTGATTCCTCCAAGTTGCTGCTTGTCAGATTCTCTGAGGAGGGAATGTAAAGAGCCTTGGAACTCCAGCATCTGCACGTGGGGTGTTCAAAACAGAACCACAGCAACTGGACTCACAGTTGGATTGCAGACTGTTTTGACTTTTCAGAGTATTTGATATAAAGCTTCCTGGTTCTATATCCATGACTGTGACTTTAAGAAGGTAGCTGAGATCTCAGTAGTCCTCATTGACTCTATGTTTTTTCAATCAATGAGGACTACTGAGAACTCAAGAACAATGGCAATGGGTTTTTGATCCTACTGCACGCATTGGCTTTATGGGAGCCTAGGCAGTTTGGATGCTCACCTTACTAGACCTGGATGGAGGTGGGTGATCCTTGGACTTCCCACAGGGCAGGGAACCCTGATGACTCTTTGGGCTGAAGAGGGAGGGGAACTTCATTGGGGGAGGGGGAGGGAAATGGGAGGCGGCGGTGGGGAAGAGACAGAAAGAAATCTTTAATAAATAAATAAATAAATAAATAAATAAGAAGGTAGCTGAGAGAGTCAGGTGGTGTTGGCACGTGCCTTTAATCCCAGCACTCAAGAGGCAGAGGCAAGAGGATCTCTGTTAGTTTGCGACCAGCCTGGTCTACAAGAGCTAGTTCCAGGATAGCTAGGACTGTTACACAGAGAAACCCTGTTTCGCAAAACAAACAGCAAACAACAAAAAGGTAGGCTAGGCAGCCTTTAACCAGTAGGTAAATTTAAATGAAAGCTGAGCAGTAGTGATTCAGTAGCTACCAAGTAGCCATGTATGAGTTAAGATTTTCAACTAAAACCTTCTAAGGAAGGTCCAAAAAGCTCTAAGCCTTCCTCGCAAATCCAAAGAAACCTTACTTTCATTAACAAAGGCACCGTGAAGCAGCCTTTCAGAGAGGCTGCAGAGGACGGCCAGTGCTGACCCTGCCGAGGTCTGCTGTGTTTCAGGGGCTCGTCGTGATGTCCACGGAGCTGGAAGAGGTGGTCAGTAGCATTCTGAACGTCAAAATTCCAGGAATGTGGATGGGCAAATCCTACCCCAGCCTCAAGCCGCTCGGCAGCTACGTGAACGACTTCCTTGCAAGACTAAAGTTCTTACAGGTGAGTTTATCCATATGCGCACGGGTAGCTAGCCAGTCTCTTCTGGCTTCATTTTCTTCATCAGATTGCTGACTGAGTGGAGAAAGACTTTCTACAGTCCTGCATAGTTCAGGGTAGTGTGTGTGTGTGTGTGTGTGTGTGTGTGTGTGTATGTATTCTGCATCTTAAGTAGGAGATTTTGTGACGTCTGACATTCAAGTAAATGGCAGACTTTGAAGAGAGAAACATCCGGGATGTTGACTCTCTGTGACAAAGCCCTATAACAAAGCATCATAGGAAGCCAACAAGCTTGCAAAGAGATGGACGGGTTCTTCATTGCCCCAGCAACCTTCCAGCTCTGCCATCCCAGTCCACGACAGCAGTGACCTCAATGGTTACTTTTCCTGAGTAGGTTGAGTGGGTAGAATTCTGACTCCTGGTTACCTGAGGATGATGCTTCACTATACACCAGAATAAGCAATTAAAAAGAAAAAGCATAGGTACTTTGTATATGACGTGGAACTATGGGGAAATTGGGCATCAGGACTCACACGTTCAATCCCAGCACTTGCGTGCCTGAGGCAGGAGAGTCACCAACAAGTTCAAGGTCAGCCTACGCCACGACCTCAGCTACTTAAGGAATTCCAGGCAAGATACAGTCTCTGAACAAAACACAGACACCGAGGACATTTCTGCAGGGATCAAATGAGCAACTCCGCTTTCCTAGTACAGTCTGTCTGAGGTGCCAGCGTCAGACACTCTAGGACCAAGATGGCCCCGAGAGCTAAGGTTGTGGGCTTCTTCTTGAGTAGAGGGGTGAATTCCTTTCTTCAGAGACACTTCTGTAGTTTGTCATTTGGCCACTTGTTATTCAACAGCTCATCATCAAAAGCTATGCAACAAATACAGAATTAAGGCGGCATTGTACTTCCAAAGACCAAACGCATTCACCATAGACACTTGCGGTACTGTGTCTCAGTATGTTAGATTTCTTGGTAAGTCAAGTAGGAAGGAAAACTTCTAAAAGAATAGTCTACCACATAGTAATAACTAATTAATTAGAAAAAATAAAAATATTACCATTTGACCAGACTTCATGGAAATCTGTTCATCTACGTAACATGATAGCACTCTGTAACAATGAGTTTGAGTTCACAGTAGTGTGTAGGACTTTGGCTGAAACCACTGGACAGTAGAAAACAGACATCCGCATCTGCCTTCATCCATTGCAGACCCCAAGCTGGTGTGATGGAGATGATGTCGAGTCAGGTTTTGAGATCTCAGGGGTGTGCCTGGATATTCAGTGAGTCGCGTTTGCTAGTTTGCTGGAAATCCTTTTGACTCTCTTGCTGAATCACTGTCGTCTGGGTCTATCCTAGCAATGGTACGAAGTCGGCCCTCCGCCGGTCTTCTGGCTTTCTGGCTTCTTCTTCACACAAGCCTTCCTGACGGGTGCACAGCAGAACTACGCCAGAAAATTCACCATCCCAATCGATCTTCTGGGGTTCGACTACGAAGTGATGGACGACAAAGAATATAAAAATCCTCCCGAGGACGGTAAGCGCCGTGACAGAAGGGACCGCCTCGTTGTCCCTGCAATGGACAAAGGCATAGCAGTTCTGCTTATCTTCCCAGCTGTCTAAAAGCAGCCATGGCCAGGTGATGGTGGCGCACGCCTTTAATCCCAGCACTCGGGAGGCAGAGGCAGGCCGATCTCTGTGAGTTCGAGACCAGCCTGGTCTACAGAGCTAGTTCCAGGACAGGCTCCAAAGCCACAGAGAAACCCTGTCTCGAAAAACCAAAAAAAAAAAAAAAAAAAAAACCAAAAAACCTACAATAAAAAAAATAAAAATAAAAGCAGCCATGGACATAACACCCTAAGACAAAACATAAAGCACATAGGGAAGACAGTGAATTGAGTAGATGAATCTGGATAAAAGGAGCACTCCTCCCCTCCCCCGTACTATGGTTTCTTCTCAAACTTAGAAAATTAGAAACCATGTGTAATTAAAGGAATAAGCAAATTAGCAGTGCACTAATCATCCTTACCCTTGTGTTGGCCTTGGGCAAATCAAGAGGGAGGACTCTCTTGAAGACCACACCCATTTGAAAAATCCCTGATATATGTATCCACTACTGTTTGTTTATTATTCTGATACTTACAGCTAACCATAACATTGTGTGCACGTGTGTATGTGTGTGTATATGTGTGTGTGTGTATGTTAGAGAGAGAGGCAGACAGAGACAGTGGGAGGAGGGTGTTGTGAGTGAGGTCTAAGCACACACTTGTGTGGACGTGTGCTGCGGAAGGACCTTCCAGTTCCTTCAGCCAATAGTCGCTGAAGTACGAGCCCATTGTGCTGCAGGAGCGCCTGCTCCTTCAGCCAATAGCTGCTGAAATACCAGCCCACTGGGGCGTGGTCTATTTATCTTTAAAAAGAGCGGCCAGCCTTGGGGCTGCTCTCTTGCTTCTGGCCGCATTTGCTCCTGCTTGGGCGACTAGGCTCCTTTCCTGAAGGTTGGTGTTTCGTGAGTTTTACCCCCTAAATAAATACCCCTTTAAGTCATAGCTGGTGCAGGATTGATTTACGCATTATCTGGCGTCAACAGCGTTTGGTTTTAGAACCAACCCGCACCCCCAATCCCCCCCCCCCTCGCTGGCAGAGGACGATGGACGTTCTTCTCCTTATTCTTCTCCTTATTCTTCCGAGGCACGCTCTCTCACTGACCTGGTGCTAGGGTGACCTCCAGGAAGCCCCAGGGATCTTCTTGTCTCCACCCCGAGAGCGCTGGGATTATTAGGCACACACATAAGCCACACCTGGCTTTTGGCATGGATGCTGGGTTCTGATCACAGGTTCTCAGGCTTGAGCCGCAATTGCTCTTACCCGAGGTTTGAGGGCCTGGAAACATTTGAAGGCTGGGAGGGTGATTATGAAGAGACATTCCGTTTCCTGGCTGTTGTGTTTTAAATACTTTATGATGCTGGGATGTCTTACTGTAAATTTAGTGGTGGCCAGAGAGATGGTTCAGTGAGAAAGGATACGTTTTGCCACGCCTGACAACCCAAGTTCAGTCCTCGCTGTCCACACAGTGCAAAGAACTGAATCCCACAAGCTCTCTTCCAACTTCCACGTGTGCCTTGGCATGCATGCACGCACTCACACATGCAAAATAAATAAAAGGTGATAAGCATGCGTAAACACAAAATAAGCAAAATGGGAATTCAGTGGACAAGGCCACCACTTCAAATAAATGTTCCTTTTGAAAAGCAAAAAAAGTTAAAAAGGACCAGATTTTCCCCAAATGGCACTGACTGTAAATGAATGGAGTCAAGTCTTTCAGTGACTCTTCAGAGTGTCACAGGCCGCTCTGCTTCCTGGTCATCACTGGTCCACACCTGCAGGCACTGACGATCAACTAGACCAACGTAGGCTTTTGTGGCCGTGTCTGTTCACGTGGGACACGTTGACCGGTGGACGCGGTCCCAGCCGTGCCTGATAATTGCCTCGCCTTACCATGCCAGGTGCTCAAGGTTTTGGTGATGTGGCGCTGTCCTGATGCGCTCTGGGAAACTTGCCTTCTCGCTCCCAAAACGAACGTGTGCGTTCTCGCCGCACAATGCCGTCCTCTCTCACCACATCCTTGCAAACGTTAGGAGGCTAAGAAACAGCTGTTAGCACCACCAAATTTGCGAACCTGTGCACCTCTGTAGCTCCTGGGAATCCAGGCCTCCTTCCCTTCCTCCGGCAGAGCCTTGCTCCTTGAACAGCGCCCCTCCTCTTTCCAGAATCAGCAGACACAGAGATGGGGAGTTCCCTAACCACGCATGCTCTGGCATTTCTAGTCTCAGAAGCAGTCGATGAACTTTGCTATGGTCTTGATGCCCCCTGCGGTCCTGCCCTGACCCTCTCCTTTCTAACAGCAGAAGATCTCAGAAGCCTGGCCTTGCGTGAGATCCGCGTTCTCGGCTGTGCATCTTCTGCTTTTCATCCTCTGCTCTCCAAAGATGCTCATTCTCCTCAGTCACTGAGGGTGTCCGTGTTGACAGACAGACCCAGCGGAATCCCCCTTTGTCTTGCTATCAGCTTCTTAGCAATTTCTTTTGCCATGATTATCTTCCCAGACACACTTTCCTCCTTTTGTTTTGAGGATGTGGTCCACTGGTTTTCTTTGCCTTGTTGTCTGGATTTATGACTCACGCTGGCTTATGCTCCTTGGGCTGCAGGAGTCTCCGAGGACACAGGCCTTGGACAATTTCTGTTTACTAAGCCATCCTCTTCCCAGGTGACCTAATCCATTTTTATGTCTTTGAATAGCTCCTCGCAAGATGCGTCCTCTGTGGTCCAGAAGGCTGTCCCCATAATTACCAGCATGCCATCTCTACTTTTGTATCCCCCAGACTCACAGAGCGTATAATTGATTTCAGTAAATAACGCCAGCACGCAGCCAGGACCCTGTGACTCCTTCCTCACACACAATCCACTCAGTCTCCCCTTTGCCTGGGCCTCCGCGCCAGTTTGTCATCTTGTCTTCCTTCTCATGCTCACTCTTCTTAGGCAACACTGGCCCATCCCACCGCGACTCACGGGTTCACTTTCGTTGTCTTTCCTGTGACGATACCAACACAGAGTGTCACCCTGTCTGGCTTCACCCTTCCCTCCTCTGTCTCTGGCAGCACCGGACCCTCAAAGGCATACAGTGGAAGTCCCAAAACAACATGGAGCTGAAGCTCACTGCAAGTTCTGGAAGCTAGCCCAAGATTGGACACCACCCCTTATTCCGATATTTAACGGCAGGAATGTCTTTAGGGACGCTGAGCACACGGGAGCAGACTGATGGCACACATGCTGTGTTATGACTGTTCACACGTCCCCCAGGAGCAGGTGCCTACACACGTCCTGAATCTAAGTAGTGTTTGGAGTCCCCTTGTTAGTAATTCATTTGAAATTAATATTTGTTACTACTGTGCTCATTGCTGAATCTCAGAAGTCTAGCAGCTCCTTGGTATTTTGTTTCACTTATTTCCTTTACTATGTAAGCTTATGAAACAGTCCCTTCACACAGGTTACTTCTTTTTTTTTTTTTTTTAATTTGGTTTTTCGAGACAGGGTTTCTCTGTGGTTTTTGGAGCCTGTCCTGAAACTAGCTCTTGTAGACCAGGCTGGTCTCGAACTCACAGAGATCCGCCTGCCTCTGCCTCCCGAGTGCTGGGATTAAAGGCGTGTGCTACCACCGCCCGGCTTCACAGGTTACTTCTGTAAAAAAAAAATAATAATAATCTGAGCCCCGTTCTCATAAGGTTCATCTAGACAGGTTGAGGAACATGCCAGGAAGGAGAGAGATTTGTTCTAAAGAAAATACAGGGAGCCAGGCAATGGCGGCGCTTAAAATCAGTGCCCATCTCCCGGAAAGTGTGATGAGATTGTGGTTAATTCTTCATTCGGGAGCCCAGAGTTTTTCCTCCTAACCTTTCTCAAAGTCATTCTCTTGCAAGGGCCATCCCAGTCGATGTCTGAGTGGAACTAGAGCCAGCTAAAGGATTTAAGTTACGAAAGTACTGCGTGAAGTTTTTGAACTAGCTAAATTTCCATGTTCACACTGTGGAACTGGATACACTGGGCGCCGAGCTTCTACAGAGTCCTTTTCTGTGCCTGGTCAGCCATCCACCTGTTACTAAGTGAGTTCTGGGGGAAATCAAGATTACCAGGCACCAAAAATTCAGAGTTATCTACTAGGAGAGTAGCACGTAAAACACAATTTACGTAATAATCAGTACAGATTATTTGGTGTTCCAAAACTGCTCTGTAAAGAGAGGCTATCAGCTCAGCAAATCCCTACTATCCACATGGCCACCCCAGCATAACGGTGAGAATAGACATTTTTAAGTTAGGAAATTTATTTTGCATGCACATAAACATACTTGTACATTTTTAATACAAAAATGCGCTTCTATCTATGCTGGGTGTTTGCCATGCCAGCGTCTTTCATCCCACCTCATAAATTACCGGAGCAATGAGACTCCACAGGAGGGCCTGGGAGGAGGGTCACCACACTGAGTGTAGCTGAGGCTGGAATCTGAATTTCCTCCTAACTTCTGCCCCCCCCTTCAGCCTTCCTCCTTTTATTCCTGTAAGATGTATCTACTTCTCGTGTACTGACTTTACAAGCCAGGGTTTCCGTGTGTGCCTCAGAGTAAGACAGAGCCAAGGTGTTCAGCTAGCACTTGGGACGCTGAGGCAGGAGCATGGAGAGAGTTTATGGCCAGTTTGGTCTATGGCTACCCTGAGACCTTGTCTCCAAAGGTAAATAACTCAGTAATCAATAACTAGACGTCACACTGAATGCAGGAAGCCAGCGTGAGTTCATTGAGTGTTTGGTGTCGGGAATTCCAGGCATACTGTTCCTATTACCTGAATTGCTAGTCACATCTAGGTAACTCTGTCGTTACTGGAAAGTACTGACTAGTAGAAACAGAGGTAGCGAGGAGGGAACCAGAGCATCTATGCCTGCCACTATGCACTGGTGTGGTTCCCCCCGCCCCGAAAAGCAATTTCAGGTTTGGAACTCATTCCGCACGCATCTTTGAGCATTAACATTGAAAATTTCTTTCTTTCTTAGGAGTCTACATCCATGGATTGTTCCTAGATGGCGCTTCCTGGAACAGGAAGATCAAGAAACTTGCAGAATCGCATCCTAAAGTTCTCTATGACCCAGTTCCTGTGGTTAGTATTTGCTAAGGGCCGGTACACGTGCCTCTGCCTATGGTTATGTGCACATACAGTCTGTTCTTGTTCTGTGAAGCTGCTCCCAATGCTGAATTATTGCGTCGATTTGCTCTAAGTGGGATTCTGGATTGAGGTTCTGCATCTCAGAATTTTTGCTGGTTAAGTGATATATACTAGTGTACTGTTTCTGTTTAAAGTGTTCTGTTTAAAGGAAACTCATTTGCTATACCTTGTTCTGTTTAAAGGGAACTCATTTGCTATACATTGTTGGTTGGTTGCCTGACTCATGGTCCGTAGCACTGTGATTCTCGCTGGAGGCTCCTCCCTCAGCCTTCTTGCACGCAGGACCCTTGGGCTGTCCTGCAGCCTCTTGCCAGTGAGTTATTTTAAAGAATGGAATGCCAACAAACCAACACAAGAATGTTCCTAACGGGGCACTAAGTAGACCATGAAGATCATAGTTCTTTACCGTTGGGAGAGGTGAAGTAAGTGAGCAGGGCTTCCCTGGTTCAGCCACAGCCACGATGAAGTGTGGGATAGGGACAACCCAAAGCCCACGTCAGCTGCCAGGGATGCCTCTAGGATGAGAAATGAATTCCAGTGTCCCATGAAACTTACAAATAAAGAACTCATAGGTGGTGAGGAGCACCGGCGTGCGATTGCTCCTTTGAGTACCGCATCATGGCAAAATAGATTTTTACACAATTGAAAGAACACATCCAGGATGCTGTGATAAAACATAGGCTCTCAGAGTCACGTGCATTGTAGGATTCTGTAAGCTGCTTAGACACAGGTAAAAGGTCCCCAGAGCAGCTGCAGCGGGTGGGGCTGGTTCAGACCCGAGAGGTCCATCCAGATCCACCTCTGTGTGTTACCAAGATACGCTGGGCAGAGAAGGTTTAGGACGTGAGGCTCCCAAAGTGAAATATCGGCCATTTCAGGAGTTGGCTGGGGTTGCAATTCTTTTTTCTTGTGAGGACATCTTTAATTAGCTCGCGGGAAGTGGGAGGAGTGTACCTACAAATGGATAACTATTCTGGACAAAGAAGTCAATGCAAGCTAAAAATTCTCATTAGAAAACTCTCTTCTCTGCTTAAAATGAAGTACATCCAAGTTGAGTGTTTTGAGAGCTATGTTATAGCGAAGCCGCATAAACAGCTTGCCCCCTCCATGTTACAGATTCCGCAATGATTTGAGAGGGGTGGGCACCCCTGGGTATTAGTCACTGGCTTCTTCGTGTGATCCTGTTTTGACCTAAGGACCCTAATGAAGGGTTCTGAACAGGGGGAGGTCAAGTCATTCGCCTCAAGGACTGCTCATTACTAGGAGATAAATTAATTTGGTCAGATTCTAAAAGATGCTTATGGTTATAGTTTGTTCTTTGCCCTTATAAGTCAAAGGTCAACTGGCCTTGTTCTGAAGGCGGGCTGTGTTCTACGATAAATTGCATGTTCATATTCTGGGATCTTGCCTAATGACTGAAAAGAACGTGGGTGAATTGTAGCTCATAGAGGAACGGAACTATGCCGTGTTTTTATTCAAGTGAGAAAATCGTGTTTTGCACAACTGCTTTGATAACTGCAGAAGACTATAATTGTTAATACATAGTATCCAGACATTGGGATTCACTGTGGTGTTTCCGTACATCCGTATATTGTACCTTGACACGCCCATCTGTTTTCCTCTCTGAGACACCATCTCTGATCCTTAGTCACCTCTGTTCAGTTTATATCCACTGTCTGTGTTGCTTCTCTTGTTTCTGCATGTAATGGAGAATGTACCAGTGACTCTCTCCACAGCTGCCTGATCTCACTTAACCTGGTATTCTCTGGTTCCACCAAGCACTTTGTTGTGAATGATTTTGTTATTATTTATGGCATCTATCATCTGTCTGTCTATCTTCATCTCTTGCATATATACACACACACATATAATGTATCTGTCTTCATCTATCTATTGAATATATATACATGTGCACATAACATATACATATGTGTGGAGAGAGAATGCATTATATATACATATACATATATATGTATATATGTCATATTTCCTCCGAGCCTCATCCCCTATTCTAGCTATATTGTATGGTGTTGCAACAAACTTGGGCATGCCATCATTTTTTCCTGTTGACTTCATTACTTTGGATATATACATACCCAGGTGTGGTCTAGCTGGATCATACAGTAGTCCTATTTTACTTTTTTTTTTTTTAAGAACTTCCATATGATTTTACAGAGCAGTAACTTACACTAAGAAAATGGGCTTTCTAATCGGGTGGTGGTGGCACGCACCTTTAATCCCAGGACTCAGGAGGCAGAGGCAAGCAGTTCTCTCTGAGTTCGAGGCCAGCCTGGTCTACAGAGCAAGTTCTAGGATAGCCAAGGCTACGCAGAGAAACCCTGTCTTTAAAATCAAAACAAACAGAAAAGAAAGCAGTCTTCTGAAGGAATGGTCTTTGACGTACATTTTGGCACGCTCGTCAAGGCCAGGTGGCTGACGATGCGTGGAGACTCTGGGTTTTCCATTCTGCTTCCCTGCTCTGGGCCACCCGTGTGAACGCCACGCTGCTGGCCTTCATCCGCCTCTATAGCATGCGAGCTCTGAAGCAGCGGGCACGAGGCCCCGGCTTTGCTGCTTTTGCTTCCCGTTTCACTGCTCTTTCCGGGCCACCTGGGCTCTCAAAGGAACTTCAGGTGTTTCTGGTTCTGCGAGGAGCTGTCACTAGTTTATCCGGAGCTCTGTGTTTGACTGACAGACACCATCTCAAACATAAACTGAGATAGTCGTTGAGATTCCAGATATCAGCCTCAGGCATGGACAACATGCAGACGTGGGTGCAGCTGCACATACGCATGTGAACAATATTACACGCATAAGTAACACATATGGAAAGAAGAGGGACGAAGGCACTCCCTAACAACATACAGAGTCAAGGGAGAAACTAAGCTAGAATTCCTGACGACTCAGGCTCAGGTTCTCCAGACGATAGGATGGCTCAGGGCGAGCCCTTCTCTTCAGTGGTTAGATAGCCACCGATGAGCGGCCCATGGTCCGTATAGGCAGCCACAGACTCGGTGGGCTGAGCAATAGGAACACCATGGTAAGAAGGCCTTGCTGGGAAGAATGGCTTCACCAGGGCTCAGTGTGGAGGGATGGGCAATGGAGGGGGGAATGGAGGACCACAAAGAACAGCAGATAGTGAATTAGATCACCAAGGACTTTAAAAATAGAAAAGAAACAAACCTTTAAAAAAGGAAAGAAGAAAGAAGACCCAGGTGCAATTAAAGACCAGGGACCAGGGGGAGGATGGGAAGTAACTAACTGCAGCTAAGGAGAGAAAGGTGCTGCAACCCTGTACAGATACACTGCGTGGTCGTGGACACACTAAAAGCTCTGAGTGCTGTTGGAAAGTGTGTGCATCCTAGAGCTTCGGGGGGAATGTTCGGCAAGTGTAAAATTCATTTACCTGCTGCGTACATTAACTCTGATTTTTCCGTGCGGATACTTTATCTGGATGACTGTCCCCTGGCGAGCATGGGGTGCTGACATCCCCTGCTGTTGTTGCATTGGAGCCTGTGCTCCCTTTTTGCCTAGTAGTGTTGTGTGACAAAATTGGGTACAACATAAAATCTGCTGGAGAGATGGCTCAGTGAGCGAGAACTCTGACTGCTCCTCTAGAGGACCCGGGTTCAATTCCCAGCACCCACATGGCAGCTCACATGGTATTTTGCCTGCATGTATGTCTGTAATTCCAAGATCTGACACCCTCAGGGAGGCACACATGCAGGCAAAACACCAATGCACATAAAATTGGGCACTGTTATTATATGCATGTATATTTATAAATAATACATCTTGTTGATGAATTGATTCCTTGACTGTTATGCAGCGCCCTTTGTCTCTTTGTCTCTTAGTCTTGTAACTCCTCATCCCTGGTGTGGAATCCTGTTTGCTGAGGGTGTCATTGTCCACCCTTTGATTTAAGTCTGATTATCTTTTCGGTCAAGGCACGCTTCTTGTGGGCAGCATGTTTGGGGTCTGGCTTTTAAGTCATCCAACAATCTGTATCATTTAAGTGGAGAGTTAAGGCCACGTTCATTCAGAGTTCTGAAAGGTATGTTATGCCTGTCATGGCCTCTGCTTTCTTCTGTTTACGGTATTGTTGGACTCTTCCGGTCTTATCTATGGTCATCTCTGGGGCTTGATGATTTCTTGTATTGATACCTTGATGTTTTGGATTTCTCACTAGCGTACCTACTCTTCCAGTGGAGTTTATACTTCATGTCACGATGACTGTTTTTTCTTTTAGTGTAGGGATTTTTGCCATCATCTTTAGTAATATGTGTCTTGTGATCATAAATTGCCTGAGTTTCTGTTTATCCTGGAAAGTCTTTGTTTCTTTATTCTTGTTTACTGCTCCAGAGGCAGTGGGACCCGAGAGAACAGAGCTGATGACGAGGCAGACTAAAGTCTCACGCCACAACCAACTTTATTCTGAGCCTCGGACAACTTAAGACTCTGAGGACTAAGAGTCACCCTAGTAAAGTGTACACCCACAAGGGCAAGCCACACATAGCAAAAGCATGTTTATCCACGGAGGCATAAAGTAAACAGCCAGCTGTAATGAGCTATCTGAAGTAAACTCACTCCTGTCTGCTACATCTGGCAGGAGCACGAAAACCCATTCCAAGAACAATCCCATGTTTTGAAGAAACTGAGGTCATAAATCTTGTTTTTTTGGGGGGTTTTCTCATAAGCACCTGGGATACTCCTCACAGGATTCTGATAACTCTAAAGGACAGCCTCCTAGATATAAGACTTGAGAAGTAATCATTTTCTCTCAAGACTTAAATGTGTTCTCTCATGTCCCCTGGACTGTTAGGCTTCTGCTGAGAATTCTAGGGCTTCCCTTCAGTGCGAGTTGGTGTTCTCCTCTTGTAGTTTGTAAAACTACCTCTGGTTTCATGGGTCAGAATACTTGCTGTACTGAAAAGCAAGAAGATCTGAGTTCAAATCCTAGGTAAAAACCTGCAACCATGTTGGGGGAGGGAGGCAGACAGACCCAGGAGCTTGTGAGCCAGCCTGCAGTGAGCTTCAAGACCAAATACAGCTCGTACTTCAAAAACCAAATTGGAGCATGATAGAGGAAGATGTCTGATGTTCTTTTGGCCCCTCTAGGCATGCACAGCTGGGCACACACACACACACACACACACACACACACACACACACCCCTCCTTTGTACCGTGCTTTTGGCCTTTCAACTATGTGTTACCGGGATCTTTTCTGGCCATGACTTTCGGGGATCTAAGACTTCCTATCTATGAATACACGTGTTTTTCATCTTGGGAAGCTTCCTGCTCTTATTTTATTGGATAGGTTTTCTGTACCCTCAGTCTTTTTTTTTCTCCTGCAAGTATGCCAGTTATTCAGGCATTTGATCTTTGAGTGGCGTTTTCAAGATCCTGTAGTCTTTTCATCCTGTCTCGTTCTCTTTCATTACTTTTGAGTATGATATTCTGAAAGGCCACTATTTTTGGTATATCGGCTTAAGCAAGTCTGGTTTGGGACACGCGGCTGCATGACCTTTGACTCTAAGAGATGATCCTACCCTGCAGTCGAGGGTGGTCTTGAACTCGCAACCCTCCTGTCTTTGTTCGACGAGTTCCCTGTTCATATCTGCCTCGTCTTCCTAATTTGTTGGTTTTTTTTTTAATGTATATCTTCTTGGATTTCATTTGTCATTGAGGGTTTTTTTCCCCCTTTGTTTGGATACAGGGTTTCACACAGCTCAAGGTGGCTGAGGGTGACCTTGAATTCCTAAGTCAGCTCTGTGCCTACACACCCACACCCCAGCCCTCCCACTAAGCTTTTTAACAACCATTTTTTTGAATGTACCGGGCGCCTTAGCAGCAGCAGCAGGATCTTTGGAATCTGTTACCAGGGCGTTATTTTCTGGAAGTATTATTTTAAAATATTTACACCACTTCTTGTTTTTCTGTTGAAATCTGCGCGGCTGTTGAAATGGGTATCTACCACTCACGTGGGATAGCCTTCCGAGAATATGGCTGTCTCTTACAGCTGTGTCTTAGAGCGTCAGTTCATTCTGCTCAGCTGAGTTCACGTCCAGCTGGTGCTGCGGCAAGGTCTCCTTGTAGCTTCTCTGTGGTTGAGTTTGGGCAGAGCACAGACTTGAGAGTCAGACGGTGTCTACCGTCGATGCTGGCTCTGCTATCTGAACGACTCTAGTCTTGGCTGCTCCCACAATGGTGAAGGGTCTGAGCAGGACCTTTGATTGGACACTGTACGGGTGGCTTCCTAGGGAGTGACGGAGCATTGCCCCGCCCTCTGCGGTGCTCATCCCAGGGAGTGACGGAGCATTGCCCCGCCCTCTGCGGTGCTCATCCCAGGGAGTGAAGGAGCATTGCCCCGCCCTCTGCGGTGCTCATCCCAGGGAGTGACAGAGCATTGCCCCGCCCTCGTGGTGCTCATCCCAGGGAGTGACGGAGCATTGCCCCGCCCTCTGCGGTGCTCATCCCAGGGAGTGACGGAGCATTGCCCCGCCCTCTGCGGTGCTCACTCTTCCTTGCCAGGAGCGTGTGGCCAGACAAGCGAGAGGCAGTTGATGGTGGGCTCCCAGGCCAAGTGCAGTGGGATGTGCCTATGCAGCAGTTAAAGACCAGAGAGCCCCCTATCCTCCAGCGGGTCCCCAGAGAAGTGTTTTCGCGGGTTCAGGAGCTTTTCTCCCAGATTGCTTCAGCAGCGGTGCCCACCAGTGACTATCAATCAGCGGGCCATGGCGGAGGCCAAGCAAAATCCCTCTCCCAGGGTTCTCCCAGGAGGGAGAGTGGGAATATGTGTTGGGCAGTTTTAGCTGTATCTTTGGTCGTGTTTCCTGACTTTTTTCTCCCCATTTCTTTAACTTAAATTGCTATATAGTAAGACTGTCTCGTTTTTTGAGACTTGCCTGGGCTTTGACTCTAGCAGGGCTACGGCAGGGACTGGTTTGGCTGAAACTAGGCAGGCAGGGAGGCAGTAGAATCTTTTCCACCCTTCCTAGAGCATCCTGCCGGAGCACAGCCCTGGTCCTTGTGGGGGGACTGGGCCCCTGGCTCCCTCCCTTCTCATCACCCGCTCACCACCGTGTAGTAACCTCACCCTGAGGGGTCTCCTGGAGGGGGAAGCATTTCAGGGCTCTCATCTAGTCAGCACCTGGAAAGACCTGGGGACTTGAGTCTGGGCATTTGCTGGCGACGAGCCCCTTACAGCTGTGGAACTGGGCTGGTCTCTCTTGCCTGGCCGCCCCTGGATTCTACAAGGATTTTGTGTTCGGATGCCGAATTCCAGTGCTTCCCCAGCTCCAGGTGCAGCTCGTACGGGCTTTAGTTCTTGAGGAGAAGCAGCTGAGTCGCCATGCGCTTCCACTGTGCCATCTCGCACACAGTATGCCTGTTTCCATAAGATGGTGGTTTTGTTAGTTGTCCACCCTCTCCCCAAGAAAACGCGTCAGAACTTGTTGCTAGTTTAAACTAGTAATAAACAGTGGCATATCTCTTTGAAAACATAACCAGTTTTCACCCCAGGGAAACTAGAGCTGGTGGCGAACAGCGGGTAATGTGGTTGTTTGTTTTTTTTTTGTTTTTTTTTCTTTTGAATTTTCTTATAGAAATAATTTTTTTCCTTTTGAATTTTCTTATAGAAATTTTTTCCTTTTGAATTTTCTTATAGAAATTTTTTCCTTTTGAATTTTCTTATAGAAATAATTTTTTCCCTTTTGAATTTTCTTATAGAAATAATTTTTTTTGGGGGGGTAATGTGTTTTTAAGCATTACTGCCCTTGTTATGGGCACAGTGCAGTATTTTATGCATTAACTATGCTTACTGTGCACACAAACTGCTGAAACACCATGAACCAGGCAGCTCCAACATAAATATGGGTCATAGTTTAAAGTTCACTAAGAATATTTCCTCTATAGAAAAGGCGTAAAAAGGAGAATATTTCCCAGGCTATCCCAGTAAACTCACTTAAGTCAAACAGAGGCCAAATAAACATGAGCGGGCAGTGTGTCCTTTCATTCTGTAGTCTTTGTATCTGAGCAGAATGGGTTCAGGTCTGGGACTATCAGGGTAGCTCTGTCTGTCCTCTCTTCCAGATGTGGCTGAAACCCTGTAAGAGGTCGGACATACCCAAACGGCCGAGCTACGTGGCTCCCCTGTACAAGACAAGTGAGAGGCGGGGCACGCTGTCCACCACGGGCCACTCCACCAATTTCGTGATCGCCATGATTCTCCCCTCCGACCAGCCCAAGGAGCACTGGATTGGACGGGGCGTGGCCCTGCTGTGCCAGCTCAACTCGTAGCTGGAGGGCGCCCTCACGCCGCCTCCCTCCTTAGACTGAGTAGATCACGTGGTACTGTTTAGACTTTGTTTGGACTTCAATAAACTGAACTAGCTTAGCACTCTCAATGGTGACTGTATTCCGCCTCTGTGAAGTCTCGTGAAAACGCGCACTTAATGTTCAGAGACAGACTGAGAAACACACCGGTGCGCTTTGCTTCTCTTTCTGAAGAACTTTATTTCTGGGAGAGTTCCGTAAGCATTAGGAACATATATAAAATGACACACCACTGTTGACAATGAAAAAAAAAACAGCATTTGATCACTTCCAGCTTTAAAAATTTTAAAAAAATGATTCAGTTACAACAACAACAAAAAATGTTTAGATATTTTAGCAAGTATCACCTTGCGGGACCATAATCACATCTGAGCCACCGACTCCCTGGTCATGGAACGGTTCACACT
Organism: Microtus obscurus; assembly: GCA_963919715.1. Taxonomy (NCBI): domain Eukaryota; kingdom Metazoa; phylum Chordata; class Mammalia; order Rodentia; family Cricetidae; genus Microtus; species Microtus obscurus. The sequence goes on from CAWTZC010000381.1 coordinate 4,711,349, forward strand.
GCATCGGTAACTGTAGCGTTTCTAAGCAGAATCACAGCTGACTGAATGCAATGTGACAGAACCAAAGTCCATATGGGTATCACACGGTGACAGCACTGGACAGGTAACATTGGTGACCTCCAACAAGCGCATGGTAGAACCAGACTGCTCAAGCCAAGTGGAATGTTGGAGCCAGACAGAAATGTAGTGGAATTAGGATTGTCTAGTGAGACCTGAGACTATACATTAGAAGGATGCAAAAACTAAATACTGGTGGAACCCTAGCAAAATACTAGCAGCAACTGTTAAAGCTCTCCTAAACGGTTAAGAAGATCTAGCAAAGAAAGACAAACTTTCTATACTGTAAGCATAACTGATCGGCTTTAATCAGGCATTTCAGAATGGACTATTCTAGCCGCTGTTTTAAATCAGGCATTTCAGAATGGACTGTTCTAGCCGTTGTTTTAAATGAAGCAGGTTTACTGCTGGGATGCACAATCCTCCTGGGGTGTAAAGCTCAAAAATGAACCACAAACGTATCTTGGTTTTGAAAGCAAAATATGTAAGTCACTTGAAGTTGGCAGTTCTCAGGCCAGCACCGTTCAGCAGGCTGGGAGGCGAGAGGAGAGGACTGTCCTAGCTATGCCCAGGGCTGAAAACGTGGACAGACCACTACTGAGGGGAGCGGGGGCTCAGAAAAGGACAACTGTTCTCATTCAAGCATAAATTACAGGAGAAATCACACCGAGGCACCCTCGCTTAGAACATAATGAATACTGACGAGTATCCGCTGACACCTGCATGCATGCGCTGCTCTCAACTTGTTTTTGTCTTTAGTTCACAGAGAAAGCGGAAAAGAACTGGGGAAAGAGTTGACTGAAAACATTTAAAATGGAATGGACGGGGTTTGGCTCTGACAGTTTGTTGTCTCTTTTCCCCAAGGGCTCTCCTGACTGCCGCGCAGGTAAAGTAAAGCTAGCCGCACACGGTTCAGACACAGGTTCCTTGCAGAAGTGAGGAGCGAGTGGCATGAGGTATGAACAGAGAGATCTGCACATGACTAGTCTACAAGTTACTGGGTCAACAGTCAGGCTAAACATGGCACACACTTCTCAGACATCACTTGTCCAGTGGTGTAAGAGCAGGTACCAAACATAGACTATTCTGCCCCAGGCACCAACAGTTTATCTTGGCACAAAATGATAAAGTGATTTTGGCTTAATCACGTACTTGGTACCACTGCAGTCATGGTACCAGTGCAGGAACTGTTTAGCCGACGTTATATCCAGACGATAAGCATGGCAAACTTGGATTTTACTGCCAGCCACAGCATGTGCTCTGAGTTCCAATGTGAAATCGGTAAACTAACAACACTCAGAACTTACGAGGGAGATGGCATGGAATGCCACACCTTTGATATTTTCTAGAACGGTAATTTTAAGAAAAACATATCTTGTACATGCTTTGACTCATCCCCACAAATCAAAACAAAGTTACAAAAGAAAATAACCCCAACACCAAGTATAGTAATGCAAAGAACCATTAAGAATCTTTCATTAAAGTGAAGTTCACACAAACATACAATCACAAATTTCAGTAGTTTCGGCTGCAAGTTTGAACACTATGCAAATATATACAAAAATAGTAACTCTAGATTCAAGAATACGGGCTTTTCCCAATGCTAAATCCATACTCTAACGCAGCCTGGCCTTCCCTCTAGCTCCTAAAGTCGACTTTATACAGTTTCCAAGTTGTGTTGAGTTGATCCCTATTAATCCCATATGTATATATGGAGCTGAATTAAAGGACACTAGAATTCATTCTTAGCATACACACAAAAATGTCTGCTCCAAGTCCATTTAAAATATTTTTAAAGTTTAAATGATTTTTTTTGGTTTAATTTCTATTTCTGCATAGCCACAGAAGTTTCTACTAATAAAAAGACTAGTAGTGTTTTATATGATTCTCTTTTTTAAAGTCTTATACGTCTATCAACATTGGTTCATGGAGTCCCATTTTCTCCTGTCTTTATCACAACTGTTTTTCAAAGGCCCATTCACGCAGAGCAGACAGCACTGAGCACCAGTCTGCGTGGTCAGGCTCAACCCCGCGGGACCTGTGAGTAGTGCAGGCCGCTGACTTCCCTGAGCAATGTGCGTAGGACAAGGAACAGAGGCAAGCTGCACGGACATTCTCGCAGTCAGCCCAGGAATGGTCAGAACTGGATGTCAAACACAATTTTGTCTTCATAGAGGGCGATGACCAGCATGATGGCAAATCCAAACAGCAGTCCTAAATTCTGAAGAATGAACTGCCCAACTGGACAGAAGCCATGTTCCTCGTTGTCACCGTCACCATGCAGCATCTCCGGGAGCTGAAAGAGGGAGAAGTTAGTGAGGCATTTGGAAAGCACACCGGGAACACCTATGTCTGGTTCTCGTAAGACTGCTCTATTGCATTGCTTCTCTTCCTTCTTCCTTCCCCTAATACAGAATGGTTCACAGACGTGCACTCTGGGTTCCACTATGTGGGACCAGAATAATGCTAGGTCTCAGCCACTCAGATTTCACCCCGAAGGCTAACACGACTGCTGTAAACACAGTAAAGAGCTGACCAGCGCCGATTGGGACACAGCACTTAGGCATACTCACGGAGGTGGGGTTCTGGGTACAGCCTGCCTGGCACTCCTAAGGACCCTTGTTAGGGTGACACCACTAACACACACCCTAAAATATTAAATATATATGTATATATATATATTTATGTCTATATAATAATATAAACAGCACTGCCCGAAGTCCTCTAAGCAGGCATTCCCACGGAGGTTCCCTTAGGAACCTCAAGCGGAACCACACACCCAGTTCTCAGGGCAGAGAGCTCCTGCTTACTGCAGATACCTGCCGGACTGGCTTCAGATGCTTTAGGTAAGTAATCTTACATTCAATGAAACCGCCCGCTCTGAGAACTCGAGGTGTTCCCGAGAGTTCTGGTCCCAGGCCTGGTGGCGAGAGCCTTTATCTGACAAGTCCACACAGGCCGTGGATACTATTTTTAAGCAACTTTTCCTGCTAATTAGAGTCATTTTGTGTTAATAATGTGCTAGAAAATACACGCAGGGAGTGTGCTTCTTCTGTGCCAGCGCCGGTGTCTGACCCATCCGCATCCTGGGCTCTGTCCTGTTTGCCTGCTTACGGTACAGACGGCTGTCACCTGCCGTTATTCCCCAGGAGAACTAACGGTCAGAGATGTCTGCTCTCACTGGACTGAGGGCCTCATACACCTGCTCCTCTTGCTGCCAACCAACTCTTCCATCTGCTTTAAACTTGTTTTTTAATAAGAAATCTGGGACTAAACAAAATGACTTCCAGTTCTCTTTTCAGTCAGCTTCTCTGCAGTCCCAAACTGCAGAGTTCAGTGCACAACTCTGACCCAAGCTGGGAAGGAGCAGCGAGGAGCTGGCGAGAGGTTCAAAGTATTCTGTATATAATTATCAAAGAAAAAACAAAACTGTTTTTAAAAAACCCACAAATTCTTACTCTAAAATGTTTCTTATTTCTAGCTTCCTAGTACAAGGGTCAGGCCGTCTTCGTCCATAATGGCTGCATCTCCAGTGGCAGACGACAGCTAATACGAAGACAGTAGCGCCTGTCCCCTTATGTGTGGAGCAGGAACTTGAGAAATAAAGTCACATGCTCAGTGTGCTAGCTCTAGATGAAGACACAAGTGACGAAAGAGCCCAGCAAGGACTTAGTGGGCTCTGCACCCGAGGACAGACTCAAAGTGCATAGCTGCTGCCTGAGAGGTGAGAAGCGGGCACAAGAGAGCTGCAAGGAGTCGCCCTGAGGCACAGAACGGAAATGAGGCAGGGTCAGGAGAGCTAAGGAAGAAAAGTGGGCACAGACGGTGGAGGATGGTGAGACGCTGGCAGGTCCGTGTGTGGTAGTGTCTATCGACTTAGAGGTAAACATGAGACCTACGGAAACTGGAGTACGTGAAAACAACCGCGCCTTGAACTATGAAGTCAGACATAAAGACTGACGTGTGCATAGGAGTCCTTCCTTCGTCTTGGCCATCAAGAACCTCCAAAGATCGGCTAACAGTGACAAGTTGTCCACCCCGACATCGCAAGGTCTCCTGAGAAGTACCATTCTGTAATCACATCTCTAAATACTGCTATTACCTGAGTTATGCATTAGTTGGTTAGAAATTTTCAGCATCTCCAAGGAATCGTTGTAAGGTAAATGCCTTTCTCTAATTATTATTGAAGTTGTCACAGTCTTTTAAAAAACAAGTTTCCAGCCACTTCCAAAAATGTCTCCCCTTTCTGGAAGCTGCACTCTACTTTCATGGTTAGTATTACAGAGAAAGACAGCCAAGCATCTTACCATGTCCACCAAGGCCACATAGAGGAACATGCCTGCCGTGACGGCGAAGATCCAGAGGGTGATGTTGTTGGCGTACTGGCCGACAGCAGTGCCAATGAGCATGCCTATGTAAGCCATCATGGCGGAGAGCAGATTGTACACGATCGCCTGCTTCACAGTCATGCCTGCCTTCAGGAGAACCGCAAAATCCCCTGCAATTCAGACGTCACACGAGTTTAAAACCACGGGATGTTTGTAGTAGCAAACTTCACCCTCTTCTTCAAGAAAATACAATGTGCCGGGTGGCAGGGGCGCACGCCTTTAATCCTGCACTCAGAAGGCAGAAGCAGGCGGATCTCTGGGAGTCGCTGAGTTCTAGGACAGGCTACACAGAGAACCCTGTCTTGAAAAACCAAAACCAAACAAACTAAAGAAAATATAACGTACATGATAAGTGAAACAAAAGGGTGTTAATAGCATCACCAGGCGCTTGAGAAACGGACACTTCTAATTTATGATCATCAGCATTCCCCAGTGTCCCGTTACGGAAGCAGAGCGCACAGGCACTGACTTCTTTGACAAGCAGTTGCTGTCAGTCTTACACTGGGACGTGCCTGGCCATCAATGTCTTAAGGTATCTACAGTTCAGTGCATTTTACAACTGAGACGAGCTAGATCTGATGAAAGCCGGGAAGAATCTTTGGGCTCATACCTAATTCGTGCGGCAGCTCGTGACAGAAGACGGCTATCGAAGTACTGATCCCTCCCGTCAGTCCAGCACTGAAGGCTGCCCCTGGAGAGGGTATGAGCAGAGGACAGTGAGGGAGGGTCGGGGCTCCCGGTGCCCCCGCTCCTTAGTCACTCGCCATCTTACCCACCATGGCTTTTGATCATACACTGCTACGTAGGATCTCATCCCACTAGCGGGATCTAGATTCTTCAGTGTCGGCGGCTACTGTGGTTATGAAAAGCATGGCTTCTGCTTTCTCTGACAAACCAAAGCCTACTTCTGATTAACAAAATCTAGATCCCAGAGAGAACTCTGTCCTCAGTTAGTGTTCAGTATGAAACTCCTCTTTGCTCCCCAAAGCTGTGACAACTTTATTAAATCCAAGACTGGGACTCCACCAGTCTCTGGCGGGCACGTCCATGCACAAGTGCGGTGCTACGGAGGAGCGAGGCAATGCACTTCCACAAGAAAGCAAGTTCGTTAAGAAATACACCACAGACACTGGTTTAGTGGCAGAAAAACCAACTGCAGTAATGTAGCCCCGCCCCCTTACCGATGGCGAGCCCGTCACTGAAGTTGTGGATACCGTCGCCCCGCCCCCTTACCGATGGCGAGCCCGTCACTGAAGTTGTGGATACCGTCGCCCATTATCACCATCCAGGCGATGTTGGCTATGCCCGTCTCTTTCAGGTCCGAGCCGGAGTGGCAGGGGCCGTGCGAGTGATGGGAGTGCTTGTGGTGCCACTGGTGGTTGTGTTTCCTCAGCACGGCCTTGTCCTCGTCGTGGTGGTTCCGCGAAGCCGCGTGGACCTCATGCTCGTGAATGGCGTGGAGCCCGTCACTCTGAGAACGGGCCATGATTTTCTCCTCGGCACTCAGGTAGGTTTTCGGCGGCGACTCCTGCTGGCCCTCTAAATCCGTCAGTTCGGTCTCATTAAGTCGATCTTCAGAAACAACCGAGTCGTCAGTCCCTACGAGGGAAAAGGATCCGCTCATCTAGGAGATGCATTCACACGTGCATATGTTTCCCTAAAATACTTTAGCAGTCATTTCATTAGAATAATTTTTCTAATTATCAGCTAAAATTTAAATAACTTGCCCAAGGCAGTTGGCTGAAGGCCAAGCTCTCTATACCCGTGCTCCAATGATAATGCTGCCCACAGATCTTTGTTGGAATGTGCTGATGACATCTGATAAGTTATTTTAAAAAATTATTTCCCAGCATTATTTTTTTTTTAATGACAAGGATGTGAATAACTGTCTTTGAGAGTTCCACAGCTAGAGGAGGCTGCCGCCTATGCTAACTGACACAGTGAGGGGAAAGAGAAATTCAAATGTAAACTGGAAAACTAGGTTAGGAAAACTGAGCTGCAACGTTCCACCAGATAAAAGGGGTACAAGGGGAAGCCATTATCCTTTAACTGTCACATATAAAGAAAACTGTACACTGTCAAGAAATAGTAGCCCTCAAGGATGGTAATCCTCACCTGCAGATCCAGCACTGGGAAGGCTGAGGCAGGGGGATGGCACTATCTACCTGTCTCATCTGGGGAGTTGTTCTGGCTGGGACAAAGGCTGGCTTAGCAGTCTGTTTCTTCTTTTTCAGATATTGAAACAAAGTAGCCTTCCTGAAGCCCTTCCTGGCCCCGCCTCCCCATACTGAGATTCTAGGTGAGTGAGTGCCATTGTGCCTGACCCATCCTTTGTTACCCTCAGGTACTTTTAAAGTAGCAAATCTTCCTTGTTCCAAATACATGAACAGCAATGGATTAACTACGGTGAACAGATGAGTAAAATTACAAGCTGCACTCATGTAAGACAGAACACATGAAGAAAACAACAGAGAAAAGAAATGTCTGTACAGACACAACTGTTCACGCTTTCTACTTTTAAGTTCCTCATTGGAATGAATGGTTGGCTACCAGCAAGTGGCTTGAGTTGGAGCCAGTCGGCATCTGGTGTGTTGTTTATCTTGTGATCTGAAAGCTTTCTTCCAATAGTTGATTCTTCTGTGCTCTGCTTCATGAACCATTTCTGCTTTCCCTGTGGGAGGGAAAAAAAATAGGTATTAGTATAAAATCTACAGCAATAATTAGCAACAATATGCCCTTGTTAACACCCATTTGGGGGCAATTAGTGTTAACATTAGTGATCAATTAAAAAATAACTTGTGTACATTTTTATTTAATGTACAGCCTAGTATGTGTGTGGAGGTCAGAGGATAAAGTGGGGGCTCTCTCCTTCCACCATGAGTCCTGGGTATGAACTCAGGTCGTCAGGCTGAGCCTTTGGACTGCTGACCCGTCTCACTGGCTCAGTCCATCTTCTTTAAGAACAGAACACAAGGCATTGAACTTTCTACAACCCAATACTACGTGCAGTGCTGCCACTGTGGTGCTGCAGAGTAGCAGAAGCTATTTTCTCACACCAGTGGAATCTCCCTCCCCCTTCCCTGGGTCTGCTGGATGGAAAGGCTCAAACCTAAGCCAGATCTCAACCTGTAGCCTGTTTCTGAGATGTGCTAGGGTATATTTATTAACACGGAACATACAACAGCTACCCTGACAAATGGACACATCTTGGGAGGATTTAGTAAGGTGACATGACAATCACTGGTTCCTAACAGCTTGGAAATAAAAACAGGCATTTTTTTCTTGTGCCTTTCTAAGCGGACACTTCCTGGCTACTGCGCTACACCAACACAGGCCTGCAGATGCTTCCTCGACATTCTGACTTAACCCCCTTTTATATCTAGCCATGGGCTTGTGGATCATACGGTGGGCTTCCTTTAATTCCCCAAGGGGCCTCCAAACAGTTTTCACCATGACGGCAGTGTTTGCCCATCTTCCTATGGTACGCAGACTCCCCTTCTCCACATCCTCTTCAGCACTTGTTATCTTTAAGTCTCTCCCTCCCTCCCTTTTTATTTTATTTTATTTATGGTACTTAGTTACTACTGGAGAGATTTTCTACTGTGGGGTTGTTTGGTTTTTTTTTTTTTTGAGACAGGGTTTCTCTGTAGCTTTTTGGTTCCTGTCCTGGAACTAGCTCTTGTAGACCAGGCTGGTCTCGAACTCACAGAGATCCGCCTGCCTTTGCCTCCCGAGTGCTGGGATTAAAGGTGTGCGCCACCACCGCCCGGCTGGGGTTGTTTGTTTTTACACTTCTCGGAAGGTACCTCAGAAGCAAGCCAGGTGTGCTCCTCTAAGCTACGCCTCTGACTTTCCCTGCAGTTTTGAGTTCTATCTGTTGAGTAGTAATGTTGGCCGTGTTTGTCAACGGGATCATTAGTGTAAGGGTCTCTAAGTGCTTCTGAGTTCCCTATGCAGGACAGAATCCCGGTAGATGACCATGTTCAGGATTCTCTTCTGTCCAGGAGGCTTTGCATTACTGCAACACCACTGGTCAATTTCATCTTCATTTCTCGTACTTTTGAGTACTATACTTAGAAAAACTCAGTCTAGACCAATAGCTGGAAAGGATCCCCTTGTTTCTTCCTAGCAGTTTTATGTTCTCAGGCCTCTGATTTCTGTAAGAGGCATGAGATGAGTGTCTAGTTTCAACCTTTGCTTGAGGAATTCCAGCACCACTTACTGCTGGGCCTGGCCATGTGGCTCTGCGGCCTGTTCTGAAGTCCTAACTGGAGCCCTCTGCCTTCTAGCTTTGCTCTGCTGTTTCAGACTGCTTCGGCTTTGGGGTCTTTGCTCTCATATGAATTTTAGAAGTTTTCTCTAGTCCTATGAAGACTGCCACTAACCACCTTGCACCGAACTGCAGCTTTGGCCAGGTTTTAAGAAGATTTCAACAAGATTAATTCTAAACGGAAGTCTTCCCTATTTCCCCCTTCAACCTGCAGCCTTGGAATAGAACTTCTGGCATAATTCCTTTCTCATCTTGTTTTTGTCAGCTGAAGCCTGAAATTTTCTGGAATGCAGCATTTATCAGTTCTGCTGTCCTTTGGTAGGAACAGTGTGACTTCCCCACCCTTCCTGTGTGCCTTCTCTGCCACCATACTAAGATGTCTAGCCACCCTGCAGTCTTGAACCAGAAAGGAATCACATTCACAGGTCCGGACTCAGCACCACGGCAGCCGGGGTTATCACAATCGCCTGCCAGAAAGCCAAACTTGCCCCTTCTATACTCAAACTGTTACTTAATTTTGTTTACGTCATGAAATATTGATTCTCACCAAATCCCTTTCCTGCATCTGAGATGATGTGCTTCTTACATGACAGAGTGTTACACCTGTAACTATTACCTCATCGCTAATCTAGTCTTACTGACTTATTCCTCTCCTTACCTCCTCCTTGCCATTCTCGCTGCAATGGCCCTGACCCAGCCCTGTCACTGTTCTGTAAATGACTCTCTTCCTCCTCCAGCCAGCCCTGCGGCTTCTCTTCACCACCTCACTGCCCACCCATCTGCTGGAAATAGTGTGTTTCTCACATAACCTTTCAAGCATAAAATGTAACTACAATCATTTCATTCATATGTGGTTGGCTCTGTTACATTTCTCTTAAGTCCACCCTCTCTGGCTTCTTTTACCGGACCACCACCACATCCCACAGAAAACAGTTTTCTGGGATTCTCATCTTAACCAGTCCTCCTTTGAAGACAAGCAGTAGGAACTAAAGTGACCTGAAATGAAACATCCTTCTTGCTTAGATGGCAACTGGAGACCATGACAATCAAAGACTGCCACACAACTCATGCTGTAAGAATTAGAGTCACCTCCCCCCATCCTGACTCAGAGAGCTGTTCCAAGTCTACTTTGTGTCAAAGGAATACATACAAAAATGTATGTGTGCATGAACACATGCAAACAAAACTATGACTAGCCATGCACATACACAAACAACCAAAGTTACAAATACCCAGAGTACTGGGAAGAAAAAAATTACATTTGAAATTAACATGATGGAAGACATTTGTAACTCTTGTCCATCTGTATAATATATGGGGCTACCTATGTGTCACTACCTCAAACATACCCTGACGTGTACTGTGACATTCTGTTTAGGCTAACGAGAACCAATGTGAACAGGCTTTAACCACAGCGGACGGGAGCAGCTCTAAACCAGCTTTCTGACAGACACAGACAGCTGCAGGCAATCAGGGTGGTGGAGCCATCTTCTCCCAAGCAGTGTATCCTTAGTAAAAAGATTTACTAGTTCCAGAGTTTCCCTTGCTGACTCGCAAGCGAGTCTTATTCTGACTCCTTCTTCCCACTGCTATTTCTATTACTGGCCAAGTTTTTATGATAAGGAAGGTATTGTACAAAAAAGCTTCACCATAGATAATATAGTGAAAGTCACTTAAAACCAAAAGAGAAGACTCATGAGACCTGTTTCCATATTCACTCTTAAGAGTATAACAGGAAAGTCAGCAGCTTTCCTGTTCCTTAAGTCCTCAGGTATGATAAAACGCACTGTCTCAGACACTGCTAGACCGTGACTTAAAGGCCAGAGTAAACGCAATGACAAAGTGACACAGGTCAGAGGCAGGGAAAGGTAGAGAGGAAATACACATAACACCATGCCAAGGAAACCGCATGTTCCGAAAGAGAAGCTGTTCTTTAGAGCTGTACCTAATAACCAAGCGTGAAGGCACTTACTCTCTGCTGCTTGTAGTGCTTGAACATCCGAATGCAGTGCTCAATGATGAAGAGCAGGTAAATGCCTCCCAGGGCGACCAGGCCCTTCAGCACCGCATCGTACTCCTCCAGAAACTTCTTCGACTCATGCCCGTGCGCATGCTGATGGCTGTGGTCATGTCCACCCTGAGACTGTTAGTGAGGAAAAGAACGGAAATCATTCCAAATTTTGACCATAACATCTACAGACATAGAAGGACTATATTCTCAGTTTAATTTTTAAACTTTCTACTAATACATAAAACTACACAAACTTATTGGGTTCCTTGAATATTTTGATACATGCATGTATTATACAAGGTTCAAGTCATTTATCCTTTCTCTATGGTGAAAAACCAACTGGAGCCCTTCCACACACATCACCTCCACACCTACAGTCCACCTATGCTCCCCGCACCCTCACTCCACACCCACAGTCCACCTATGCTCCCGCACCCTCACTCCACACCCACAGTCCACCTATGCTCCTCCCCGCACCCTCACTCCACACCCACAGTCCACCTATGCTCCTCCCCGCACCCTCACTCCACACCCACAGTCCACCTATGCTCCTCCCCTCACTCCACACCCACAGTCCACCTATGCTCCTCCCTGCACCCTCACTCCACACCCACAGTCCACCTATGCTCCCCACACCCTCACTCCACACCCACAGTCCACCTATGCTCCCCGCACCCTCACCTCCACACCCACAGTCCACCTATGCTCCTCCCCTCATCCTCACCTCCAGCCACCTCTACTGCGCTGAAGGACGGCAGAGCTTACATCTCCCACTAACCCTCACTGAGCCACCGACAGGTCAAGCTCTCCCATCCCTCCTGCCATTCAGCTTCCTCTACTCTCAACTTTTGTGAGATCAAAGCAGGAGCTGGAAGGATGGCTCGGTGGTTAAGAGATCACAGTGTGGGAGCCCACATGTGACTTATGGATAGCTTTTAAATCTCACAGCGCTTCGCTGATCTTAGATCACACGAAGTTCTCTTCCAGTTCACTTCCTTGGCTTAGCCCCTGGAAGTTACTGTATTCCATGATACAACAAATGATTCGATTTATTTAAAAAATGCAGTTAAACTACCTGTAAGAACACACAACCACACAGGAACTGCTGCGGAGGCTCCCCACCACACTCTCAACGCTACCATCCTTACGTCCACTTTAGCACATCAGAAAGATCCCTTACATGGGGCAGCAGATGAAGAAGGGCATCTCCACTCATCGTCCCTACAGCCAGCGCCACGAGGAAGGTGAGGAGGAATTTGAAGCATCCCTGGTTGATGATGGGTACCAGGATCACGCCCAGCAGGGAGAGCAGGCTGATGACAGTGATGGAGATGATGCCGCAGATCCACGCTGCAGGGAAACAGTCGCGTTAGTCCAGGAGCTCAGCAAACAGCTGAGCGAGCCAAGGAGACAAAGACATGGTGGACAGCCAACATAGACACTTCCAGAAACTCCAACAATCACACACAGTGCCCATGCTCGTCTACGACATAAAGTCATTTCACAAGAGAATTATATAACTTTATCAGGTGATTTACCTACTATAATTTAAAGTTCTTCAAACAATTTATCAGCTTCAAATGAAGTATATCCATATGATTAACAAAACAGCACCATAAACTGTAGCTTCATTGTTATAAGCAATGACTCAGCTAGGTGTGGTGGTTCACTCTGGTAATCTTAGCTACTTGAGGATGAGGCAGAGGACTGCCATGTTCAAGTTTAGACTTGGCAATTTAGCAAGACCCTGCAAGAGTAAAATAGAAAAGGGCTCGACCACGTGGCAGTGGCAGTGTTGGCAGGCATGAGGCCTGGTACCGCAAGGGCGTGTGACGACCGTGCAGACGATGCCACGATGTGCACGAAAATACCATCAGCTTCTCCAGAACAAATGTTCTGTGTTCATTGCAGAACATGGGAGTCAGCATGCCATGGCGCGCGCCAGCTGACAGTCAAAAGGACAGTAAATCCTCATTAGATAACTCAGCTCACAGAACTAACACAGTAGGTCACCCCCTAATGGAAAGCTTTGTGGCTTACTTTCTTAACAGATAACCACTAGCAGATATGAATGGGAGACTAAGACCCAAGACCCAAGCATGTAACTAACACCACAGGGATGAGGTCATGACACTAGACCCAGACTCAAATTTCGTCATTGCAAACATTTTGAGAAAACGAGAGAACAGAAACGCCGTTGCTTTCCAAAAATCTTAGGTCAGGGAAATATTGCAGAAGCAACACAGTTGCTGAAACCTAAGGAATAAAAGGAGACTCTTCCACCTGATGTTATTACATGTTATTACAGGACACTCTAATTAAAAACCCTACTTCAGGAAGAAAAATCCAAGGTCAAAGCTCATTTAATAATGATAGCAAAGTCACTGCACCTCTGTCCACTGGCGACAACAGGAAGCCTGTGAGAAAGCCCGGCAGTGTCAATGATTTTGTGTATGAGTATTTTCTCTCCACATGTTGTGCAGTGCCGGAAGAGGCCAAAGAGGGCGTCCCATCCCCAGAGAACTGTTTATATATGGCTGTGAGCCACCATGTTGGTAGCAGGAACTGAGCCTGGGGAACAGCAAGTGCTCTTAACCACTGAGCCATCTCTCCCTCCTCAAGGGGCCTCACTAAACTTCACACCTAAGGTTTTGAAGTCAGTAAACTAACAAAGTAGCTAAGGTTTATTAAAATCACCCAAGCTCTTTCTAGCTTTAATCATATTCACGGGATAAGGAAAGATTAAAGAGAAACTGTACTTTTGTCTAAATGGGACAAAGCAATGTTGGTAACAAAAACAGTGGCAAAATGTCTTCTGCAGTCATGTCTGACTCCGTCGCTGGCAATGCTCCAGCCTAGACCCAGCTTATCAAGACAGTGACTGGAAAGCACTTCAATAAGGAATTAAAGGAAGAGGCAGTAAACTAACTGGGAAGACCAGTCTCTACTGGTGTCTGTGTAATTAAACAACATATACGTTAACTAGCATAGAGTAAGCGACTGCTCACAGAGCTGAGGTCCAGCTGATGGTGGAATACTAAGCATTCAAAGGGCCTGAGTTTAAACCTAGTATGAGGGGAAAATACTGCTTAATAAAGAGAAAATCCTACAGAGAAACCCTGTCTCGAAAAACCAAAAAAAAAAAAAAAAAAAAAAAAGAGAGAAAAATCTACTCCTTAAACAATAAACTTCTCAAAAGGAACACTGTCTTAAGCAGTGCTTCTACGCTCATGCTAACTTCTGGCTAGGAGTATCTTGGATGTGAAAATAAAAAGCTTAGGAAACATTCTATGAATTCACACAAATTGTAATGTTCTGCTATGGCAATTTCAAATGGCTCTTGGTCAGCTAAACTGAACAAAATCTAAGTCAATAGACATCAAATTTTCAATATGCCAATGGCTGCACTAAACACACTATAGATGAATATCAGCCACCAGCAGCTAACACAAACTAATCATGAGCATGGGGGAGCTGTGTGAGCCCACATGTAACAGCTATGGTGTTGCAGTACACTTGTCTAGCTGTATGAAGATGGGTCGCATTTGTTTAGTTCTGTAAAGCTTCATGGGAATAAGGTTCCAGTCTGGCAGCTGAAGAGTTATGAGATACCTGTAGCAGCATTGTTAGGAGTCTATTTAATACCAACCAACTGGACACTCAATAAGAACTAAGACCAAATTGTTCTATTTTAACGCTAAAAATGGGAGGAAAAAATTCCCATTTTGTTGGTTTAACTTTTAAAAAATGTGGTAAAACATCTAACATAGTATTAGCTATGTGAGAAGGTCAAAATTAAACACAGGAGCTAGGGACTTGCCTCAGAAGCACACGAACCCAGGGGGACAGGCAGGGCTGGCCATAACTGGTCAGAGATGGGATGGGACAGGACACTTAGCCCAGTCCTCAAGCTCTATGACTCACTGTCTTCTTCATAAAGTCATGGTACTTTTCGAGAACGCTTGGCTAAGTGTTATATGTCACTTATGATTTACTTAATGTGAGAGGCCTCACAAAAAAAAAAAAAGACAAACTAAGGAAAATTATGCCTAAAAGAAGAAATGTTAGCAGCTAGTTAATCTAAATGACAGCTCCAAATCTGAGCTAACTGTAAGAAAGATGAAGATAATGTTGTATAACGGCCTAAAACTATCACCAGTGCTCACACTTACCGTGAGGTCACAAACATAGGGAGGCAGGTGAATCATTTATCTGCCATGAACTGTCACCTACTGGTGATTCACAGCCACCTCTAACTACAGTTCCTGGGGAACCATCTGTAACCACAGCCCCTGGCACAAGGCGTACGCATGGAGCACAGACATATATGCAGGCAAATCCCTATACACGTTAAAAGTAAATAAAAACTCAGAAACACCCAGACAGCCCCTATAGCTCAGCTATTCCACACTGTTTCACTAGCGGAACCAGTGCGACCCCTCCTGTATGTGTGCGTTACTATAAACTTCCCCTTCCAATTATTTACTTTTAATTTCTCAAAAAAATCTCAGTTCTCTATTACTATAAATTTGTGCATTTTCCTAGCAAGTTACTAATCTTTTTCATGGAAAATAACAATTCTTCTGATCCAGAAGTGTGAGGCTGTTTTGAATATTCTCTATTTAGAAATATCTTTCCAGGCTGTTCACTGATTTTTAGCTTACATAAGCTCCTAATTTCTAAATTACACTGGGGGAAAAGCATTGCAATTTTTTTCAATTTCTAACCAAATAATTGTGTTTTTCTAATCACAATTTATGCGGTGTAAAACACAGCTGTAAAGGTATCTTTTAGAAAACTGATACCTAGCAAGCAATAAACAAACTATTAAATACAGCTAGCTACTGGTCTTTATTTGTACCAAGATAGCATATGCAATAAAAAGAGCCAAGTGTCTGACGCAAGCTCCACTTACTCCACAAATTAGATTGCTCGAAACGTTAGAGGTCTTCAAGCTTAGTTATTCCCAGCTCCTCTTCTCATTACCAGAGAGAAAATGCATTCTTTCACAAAGACGCGCTCATCTGTGGAAACTTTCTAATTAACTTGGTGCAAAGCATGTGCAAGATAGCAGTTCCCACTGTTTCAGCATTTTAATTGCAGAAACTGCTTAGCAGCCTCTTCAGAACCCTTGGTAATTAGGCGAGGGTCAGCCCTGGGACTACATGAGCCAATCCTGTGAAACAAACGGTTTCTGCCGCGCACACCACTCAGGGTACCTGGTTTACCGCAATCTTTGAACAAAGTTAATGAGGTCGTATTTGAGTCACTATGGGAGATTTATATAAAACAAGTTAACCCTTCTGAATGGTGCAGCAGTCGTTAAAAATAACTACTAGCAGGGCATTTTCCCTAACAATTATTAACATCTATCACGACATAATTAATTCAAACTGCATTTCTGACAATGCTAAAAACCACCTGCAAACAATTAATCAATATTCACTATTTGTAGCATACTTGATTTCAAAAACAAGCAAATTTATTCTAAGGCTTTCGAACTGAAAAGGCTGTAACTTCCAGTATGACTAGCTGCATACCTGTCAACAGCCTCATTCCAGTGTGGACTATGGCAATATCCCAGCAAAGACGACACTGATTAAAAGCCCCAATTCACGACTGGCATGGAAACAAAAACCCGGAATTTTAGACTTCTTCAAAATAAAAACACTACTGGTTTTAACTATAAATGAAACAATCTTGATAGTTTCCATTTTCCCTATAAGAAAAAGCACATTTTATTTCCAGTTAAACTTAATCTCTAATTCCCTTTTTGTGGCACTGAGAGGAACGGTTGGTCTCCATCTACACAGAACAATAGACGGGAAGTCAAGAAAGAGGGCAAATTAGATCTTCTGCACGTGAACATTCAAATCCAACTGTGCTCTATTAGTCTCTGCCCTTCCTACCAGCATGAAGCCAGGCTTGAGGATTTATCTTTTCTTTCTTTTTTTCTATTTTTCTTAAATACGGTGTCTGAACTAAGTAGTCCACGCTGGCCTTGGACTCAGAGAGCCACCTGTGTCTGCCTTTTATGTTTTTTTTATTACAGGGCATGCGCACATATTTGGTTAAGACTGTTCTTGAGGGTTTTCAACCACTAATCAACACAGAGAGCCAGAGTTACACCAACACTCTACACCCTTCCCTCTTAGGCCTACACATTTTTCAAAAAGCCATTAATAAAACTGTATCCAGCTGCTCGCTTTGCTCTCGCTTACATTCCAGTAAAGCGATCGGATCCTCCTAAGGAAGAGGACCCACAGCACCAGACAGGGACAGGGCTCTAAACACCACGTGGGAACCTAGAGCCCACATTTCAAGGCTGGCAGCTATACACACTTGAACGAAGTGCTTCTCCAAGCCTCACAAAACTGAGAGAGAAGGACGTGGCTACCTTGAGGCTTTAATAAATCAGAGTCAGGAACAGAAGCGCAACCTGTGGCCACAGCTACAGGAGGCTAAAGCAAAATTACCTGAGCCCAAGTTCAAGGTCAGCCTGGGTAACACTGCACAAGAGAGAGAGACACTTCCTTGTATAATACATTGTAAGGTCCCAATAATTGTAGCCTATTACAGTTTATCTAGTCCAAGGTTATTTTCCTACTGGAAAAAAAAGGGCAATAATACAAATGCACACACTGAGAAGATTGACTGCCCTTGGTAAGAGAACATTTGCTTTTATTTGCAGTGTTCCAGGATGTTACACTATCTGTATCCCAAATAACATTCTCTTAAATGAGAATCAGATATTCCTAATAGTGTCTACTTTATCACTATGTAATAATCGTCTATTATTTAATTCTGTCCTTTACCATGCTAGAATTCAATCTTTATCCATACCCATCAATACCGTTCTAAGAAACGTAAATTACCATGCCCTAGGATCAAAACCCCTTTGATACTTCAGCCTGAACCGTCGTTATCTTAAGCTCAGTGATACACCTGTGGTTTTGCATATGGGTAAGGACTTATGGAAACTACAATTTTTAGAATATTTTACTATTCTCATTACATATTTAATGAACTTCAATAAACCTCTTCCTAGAATATAGCAGAGAGCTTCTAGGCTAATATTAAACAATTTATTCATTGAATCAACACGAGTGCTTGTTTCTTATCTAAAGCTCTACTCATGTGTAGAGAGTTATTAATACCTAGTCACTATCTTTAACTGAGGGCCAACAAAAACACATTTATCTAAATCACTCGCCTTTAATCCCAGCACGCAGGAGGCAGAGGCAAGTGGGTCTCTGTGAGTTCGATGCCAGCCTGGTCTACAATGTGAGTTCCAGGACAGCGAGGGCTACACAGGGCTACAACCCTGTACAGAAACACCGGGTGGGGGAGACCCCCTAGTGCCTGCTATTAGGGAACAGGTAGATGTGTTGACAAGGGAGCCCGGCTAAGCTGCGGGTGAAGAGTAAGTTAGCCCAGACCATCTAATGCCTGAGCTGAAACTTGGAAGGTAAAGAACGGAAGAAAATAACAACCAGCTGTTGGCTAAGCTTACTGAGAAGAGAAAGGTGAGCGAGTAGGAAGTGAGCGAGCAGTAGAGAAAGCCTGAGGATTCTAACCTTGACCCCATAGGGCACAGTATAGTGCACATGAAAAAAAGATGTACCAGCAATGTAACACAAAGTATAACCAATGTGAAGACATGGCTAAAATCATAGAGAGAAGACAGGATTCAACTAAATCCAGAAGGGAATGGGATAAGGATGAGCTACCCACAATTCTTCTCAGACAACCCTTCGTGTTTGTAGGCTGTCACGCATTAAGTGGGCAAGTTACTTAACTTCTCTATGCCTTGGTTTCTACTAAACAGAAAGCACAACCACATGTGAAAAAATAAAACTGAAGAAGCAATCACAAAATTTCTCTCAGGATCATTTGCTGAAATTTAGTGAGGAAGAAAAAGCATATAAAACATTTGGCATTTAAACATTAAAATGTTTTAATTATACAGGTTGAAGCCTAGCACAACTATCTACTATCTGATATGATAGGAAAAATAATACTGCCCGCCTTCTAAGACTGCTGGGAGGAGTGAATTAACTGAGTTTAGAAGAAGGGCCTGCGAAAAGTGTTTATAAAGCAAATAAACAACATTACTAATGCAATGTCAAAAACAAACCACTTCTATGCTACAGGATCTCACTCACATCTTAGAAAATAAATCTAGTTTAAGTGCCAGAAATGCCTTGTAAGGAGGAAGAACATAACAGGCAAGAGGAAATGAAGCTATTTCGACAATCACAAAGCAAGACGAGCCTAAGCAAAGGTTACAGTAAAGTCCACGGGGTTAGAAAATGTCTAGATTAGACTCTGGTTACCCAAGAGAAAAAGGAGAAAAGAACGTTAGAAGGAAGGAAGTTCTCACTTCTCTCAAAAGAATGGTGGTGGAGCTCAGGTCCACGAGAGCTACAGTAAACTGTCACGCAGTACAATTTTGTGATGTTAAGAGGGAAGTCCTGTGGACATAGCGGGAAGTTACTCGGCCCCTGGCTATGACAGGAAAAACAACCAGCCAGCCTAGGAGGAGAGAGCAAACAGTATTGGTTTCATCCCATCAGAACCTGGGAGAAGTGGCCGGGAGGAAGCTGGTAGCCCAACCACGGGGCACAACAGAGACGTTCCCACTCTTCAGCCTCTAACCTCCCGTTCACTCTTTGAATCCAATCATCTTTGCTTTCACGAAGCCCTACCCCTGCATAAGATCAAATAATCCTAACTTCAGATAACTTTAGAACATTAAAATCTTACACTAAAAAACAACAAGGTAGTATTCCTTTTAACATAGTTTATGAGACACTATGAGTACTATCTAAGGAAGAAAAAAAGGTCTCTTACCTGACGCCCCTATATTTGCCTTATCTTCAGGAACCAGAGTTTTATCCTTGCTTAAATCTTCAACTAAAAGTTTGTCAAAATGCTCAATACAAAGTCGGCTGTCAATCTGATAGAGTAGTGCAG
Source organism: Microtus obscurus (assembly GCA_963919715.1). Taxonomy (NCBI): domain Eukaryota; kingdom Metazoa; phylum Chordata; class Mammalia; order Rodentia; family Cricetidae; genus Microtus; species Microtus obscurus. Next base: position 4,731,051 of record CAWTZC010000381.1, read on the forward strand.
GGCAAAGGTACGTGAACAAATCGGGTGAGATGGGAGAGTTGGCGCCAAGACCAAAGTGTTTTAACAGCTGAGTGACGTTCAAACACTGCAAGGAAATGGAGAGAAAAAAGTGAGCATAAGCAGGTCTTCAGATTGTGCAGAAATAAATTATTATACAATTAAAACCTTTCAAATAACCCTTGAAAATATTGCAATACAAACACATAAGAACCAGCCTTTCCACAGGAGTCTATGTAAAGATAAACAGGGATTCATTCTACTAGATTACTCAAGGCTTCCTAGAGGTTCTACCCATTTTTCTATTCTAACACATGGAGATTCACAGAAGGGCTCTTCCTTCCCAAAATGCAGCATCGATAACACAAAAAACCATCAGCACAGGCATGTTTCCTGCCGAAGGCACTCCAGGAGAGTGTTATATGAGAATGGTATGATATCACATAGGGAAGGCATGGGGGTCTTACCCATAATAACAAATGTACACTTTGAAATCTCATTAAAACTTTGATGTATCTTCTTGTTAAAACGACTGTTTGTAACTGCCGGCATCAGGTGTCTGCTGATTTAGCCAGGAAGGAACGGCAGTGAACTCACGCAGATGCACGGTAATCTCAAAAGCAGTCACATCGCCCTCCCTCATCTGCTGGTGCTGCTCATCATTCATACAAACAAACAAAGTCAAAGCGTTTCTAAACTTGAACGGGACCGCTAGAAATCAGAAGCAAAGTAGGACTGGCAGACATATACCAAAGACTACACTTTAAAAACCAAGGAGGAAGCAATCAAAGTGCAAAGCCCTCCACAGCATGAGGACTGAGAACAAGAGCATTCCCGGAGTCAGGGCACTTCCCACCACTCATCGCTCCATCCAGCCAGGCCTTATCATAAAGAAATGAGACGAGAGGCCCAATGCAAGCACAGAAGCTCAGAAGATAAAACGCTGGAAACCATTAATGGATTTCAATACATTAATAATTATGCAAGATAAACTGTTCTGGCTACTTCCAAAAAGACCAGGTTGATCAACAGAAAACATGTTTTAATTTTCAAATATTTAAAAACCAGCCATAGTATTAATTAACAGTGACACCTGTCAATTAGAGTTGGAATTCCTAAAACAACATTGCAAAAGAAACTAAAAATATATTTCCAAACAACATTTAAATATTTAGACTTGAGGAATACAAATTTGAGAATAAATAAAACAGTGACTAAGAATTTCCAACATTGGGGGCTGGAGAGATGGCTCAGCAGTTAAGAGCATTGCCTGCTCTTCCAAAGGTCCTGAGTTCAATTCCCAGCAACCACATGGTGGCTCACAACCATCTGAAATAAGGTCTGGTGCCCTCTTCTGGCCTTCAGGCATACACGCAGAAAGAATATTGTATACATAATAAATAAATAAATAAAATTAAAAAAAAAATTCCAACATCAATTTTAATTCCTTAATCCTACCTGACGGTCCACAAGTAACTACTCCTTCTCCAAACCTAAACTGCTCCACAACTACCCGAGAACCACCAAGGACTACCACGGCACCACGGAATCCGTTTATACCTACTTCATGTTGGCGGTCATCTTCACTGTGGTCTTTGTGGCTAGCAGTGGAATAAATTGCACTTTTTTTAACATGCGGAGCTTCTCGCTTTCTCGTATGCCGAAGTTCAGTGTCAATATCAGGATCAAGATCTTGGTGTCCGTGGGCATCACGCTCTGGAAGGTGTGCATGCGGATGACCCGGGCTATGCGCACGGTCAGGCTTGTGCACGCGATTGTGCTCGTACTGCTCACTGTGGTCATGGTTGGGGAGGAAACCTGGTGTGTTAGCTTCCGAGTTTTCTTTCTTCCTCTTCCCTTTTTCCTTTTTCCTGACCTTCAACGGCTTCACTTCAGACTGTTCTTGGGTTCTGTTGGTCTCTGTGGAAGGTCCGTGACCCGGCTCGCCGTGCTCACTGTGAGGGACAGAATCATTGTGGAGACGCTGAGTGGTGTTCTGATCCAGGTGGTGATGTGAGCGGTGGCGATGATGGAGGCGGTGACTGTGGTCACGCAGGTGTTTGTCGTCAGACTTGATGGGGACTTCAGCTGCCTCTTTGTCGGGATCGCACCTGTGGTTCCTCTGTGCCGGCACAGTCGCAGTGCGGTTCTCTGCGTTGACATGATTGTGGGAGTGCTGGTGGCTGTGCGAGTGAAAATGCTTCCCCTCCTGAACCGCCAGAATGTCTAAGTGAGACACGTGATCGTGGCCCAGGTCCTCGTGATTAATCTCAACGACTTTGATCTCGCCAAGGCCCAAGTTTGTTAAAAGTTTCTCCAGCCCGAAAAATGATAATCTTCCATTTTCACCATAACGGTCAAAAAGTTTGTCAATATAGTACTTCTTCTCATTTTCAGCATCCTGTACTGAGAACTTGCTGGCCTCCGACTCCGCCATCCCACGGTGGTGTCTGTGCAGCTCCTCCGGGCCATGGTCATGGTCGTCATGGCAGTGGTTGCAATGATGGAAAACAAATGTCAGCAAACAAATGAGGCAAAATTTTGTGTGTATGTGTACCTTCATCTCTACTTCTCCTAAAGAGAGCGGAGAGAGATGGTTAGTTTACACCTGGGTACGGTCAACGCAATAACGTTCTTTTGCATTTGCCAAGGCACTAAACAAGTATTTTATCCCATTTCCTTCATGACTACCTACAGTCATTCTCTGCTTCAAGACTCCCTCTGAAAAACAGCCCCTTTTATTTAATTGTATTAGTGAACAGCACTTTTCAATTAATACAAATTCTCAAGACACAGGACAGTTTTAACTATTTTGAAAACAAAGACTCTCTCTCTCTCTCTCTCTCTCTCTCTATATATATATATATATATATATAGTTTTATTGTTGGCTTTATTTCAGTCTAGCCCTCTAAAAATAAAAATAAGGTAAAATAAAGCTCCTCTGTTCCTGCAAACAAGGGTCATGGTTAGGGCAGCAATACGGAAAGAAATAAGATGATTGAAATGGGGGCTAGAAAGACAGCTCAACAGTTAGATCTTAGATAGAGAGATGATAGATACACATATATACATGTTTATCTACCTGTATAGACATATCTGTATAGACAGGTGATAGACAATTGTACATATATACATATCTATCTGTATAGACAGGTGATAGACAATTGTACATATATACATATCTATCTATCTAGACACATCTATCTAGACAGACAGATGACAGATTGCTTTTGCAGAGGACCCAAGCCAGTCCCGAGCTGTGGCAGCAGGCAGCTTACAATCTGAGGATATTTCAGCTTCAGGGAAATATAATGACTTCTTCTGGCTGCCGTGGGCTAACTGAACACACACATAAATCTCCCCACAGAGACATAAACACATAATAGATCTTTTAAAAATCACTAAAATGTTTTTAAAAATCAGGAAAAATTTCTCAATAGAAACAAATGCTTAGAATTAGATAAAATAAAAATCCAAGAGTAACTTTCTACAGTTGCTTGATATAAGAAAAATAACTTAAAATCAAATGTATTTTTTGTTTATTTTTATTTTTGTTTCTGAAGGCAGGGTTTCTCTGTGTGGCCTTTGTTGTCCTGGAACTCATTCTGTAGGCCAGGCTGGCCTTGAATTCAGAGATCCACCTGCCTCTGCCTCCTGTGAATGCTGAGATAAAAGGCGAGCGCCACCATCCCCTGTCCAAATGTATTTCTATATACTCCAAAAACTAGAGCATGAAACTAGTAACTAATACCTTTATTAATAGCCAACAAACAGCTAGGAATAAATTTAACAATCAAAGTCTAAGGACTGTATGTAGAAAAGGTTCCCACTTTACTAAACAAATTGAAGGCTTAAGTAAATAGAAGACTATCCTACGTTTGAGTGGATGAAGTGTTTATCCGATACAATCTCAGTCAAAATCCTGGAAGTTATTTTGTGAAAAGCAATGAGCTGTATGTAACATTTCTGTGAAAACAGACAGCGTCAAGAGTGGCTATGACAAGCTTGAAGAAAACAGACAGGAACACGTATTCAGTTAGTTCTTAGAGACAGTGTGCTAAGTACCTGGTGCAAAAACAGACCAAAGGAAGGCCAACTAGATGGCTCAGCGGATAAAGGAGCTTGCTGCCAAGCCTAATAGCCTGAGTTAAATCCCCAGAATCCACATTTTGCAAGTTTATCCTCCAACCTCTAGAGGCATGTCATGGCATTTGTACACACACACACTCACACACACACACACACAATACATACACATACACAAGAGAGACAGAGATTAAAAATGTAAAAATGAAAAAAAGGAATATGCCGAAAGAAGAAAAAATAGTCTTAAAAAGAATACTGTTTCCTTGTCTGTTGGCTCAATTTGTACAAGATCTGACACCACACACAGTCAAGTGCTGATAAAATGGGAGGCAAACCCAGACAATAAAACAGGAGTGTCCAAAAATGTCAGTCACTGCAGGAGCAGCCAGCTGAAGGCGGGCACTCAACTCTAAATGAATTAAATGTGAATCTGAATTTCGGCTTCTCGGGTATCAGTCACATTTACAACGTCGGCTATCCACATGCAGCTGAGGGCCGCGGTCTTGGATGGAGTGGGCACAGAAGACAATCATGACTAGATAAGTCCACCCAACAGCACACTTCGAGATTCCAGAAACAGAATGTGAGCCGGCTTTGGCATTTGGAACTCTTCTGAACATGCAAAACCAATTTCATATTCCATTTTAGCTAATTCACATCTGAAACTCATTAACTGGTATTTTACATCCTGTTACTACTATGTATTGGAACTGACGCAGGCATTTTACATCAGCATGATGTAGAGCACAACTTAATTTGGACTAGCGTGTTTCAGGGGCTCAGCAGTCGTACGTGACCACCGGCCACTGTTACTCGCAAGCGCAGCTCTACGAAAGTTACCTAAGAACTTCAAGCTAGGAGACAGAAGGCGCAGAAAAAGGAAAACTGATGTCACTGACTTCAATTAAAATTAAGGATTTCTGTTCAAAAGGTATCTCTGAAAAAGGAAAAAAACAAAACAAGAAACAAAGAAACAAGTCCTAAGTACGGAGGTGGGTGGAGGACTAGGGGAAGGGTGGATATGATCAAAATGCACTGTCTGGAATCTTCAAAGACTCGATGAAACCATTATGTTCATAAAAGGAAGCCACGGCCTGGGAGAAGACCACCGGGAGCAGAAAGGTACGGACTCTGCTGTTTATAGGGATTTAAGACGCAACAAAAGCACCTTTCCTTTTTAGGACTAACACGGGTAGGGAGAGAAGGGAGGACCACACTCTGGAGCAGTTCTCTTCTGTGGAACGGAGGAGGAGTCTTGGAGAGAAGCACTCGTATCTGACTATTTCACCATGTGTTCTTTCTTTCACAAAGACGAGGGAAACTGACCAGAGGCAACCTGACAGATCTTTTTTATTTATTTTTATTTTATTTTTTTGGTTTTTCGAGACAGGGTTTCTCTGTGGTTTTGGAGCCTGTCCTGGAACTAGCTCTTGTAGACCAGGCTGGTCTCGAACTCACAAAGATCCGCCTGCCTCTGCCTCCCGAGTGCTGGGATTAAAGGCGTGCGCCACCACCGCCCAGCTAACCTGACAGATCTTTAACACCTGTTGATGCGGGGTAGTGGGAGGCGAGTAGTCGCTGTTTTCCTGACCCCATATACCTGGGTTAGGTTATGGAGCTGTTTTCCTGACCCCATACACCTGCGCAGAGGTTAGCGAGGGGTGGTGCTGAGGGGCATCAGGATCCTCCTGGAGGCAGGAATACCCTAGTCAAGGAGTTACTACACCCTACTCAGACCTGCCACATCTGAGTCTTGGGTTCTGGTCAAACAGTGTTTCAATCCAGCTTCTTATTGAGTCCGATAGAAACTAGCTAATGTTTGAGGTCTAACAATTTATACCAATAAATTATCAAACACTCCTCGTTAGATACTGTAGTCAACCAAAGGTTATAATTTCCTGAATATGTTAGGTTGAATTATAGGTGACATGAGCTAAAAATTATTACAGTCTACACATTTTATTGCAAAACTACACTGAGATTCGATTTTTTTAACCCAAGCACTTCAATTTCTTATCCAGTCTCACTGATAAAGTCACCATTACAAAAATATTAAATTTTAGTGATGTGGCTAGAAGCTACAGACCACCAAAAAACTGGGAACCACCAGAAGGGAGGAAAAGGAAATACGGTAATTAAGGCTTCTCCCTTACCGTTTCCAGAGTCTGTGGTCACCTGGTTTCAGACTTGTTGAGACCCGGGGATGCAGGACAACAAACCACTGTAGGCTGGTTAGACGTGAGACTGAAGGTCTCTGTTACAGACACTACAGGAAAGCCATACAAGGGCTCACTGACAACTCGCAGGAACGGGATGTCAGCAACTCTGGGTATCTGACTACATACATCTACGAGGCAATAATCAATCGCGTGTTAAAATCATGACATACCTTTTAGAATGAAATGAAATATCCCATGAAAAGGACAGGACATGTCCTGGCAGGATGCTGGCTTCTCAAGTACAACAAGACGAGCAGAAGAGAAGTGCTGTGTAGGGGCAATGCTAATCAAAACAACAAGCTCCCTGCCTGAGTGACCTCCTTGTTAGCCAAAAACATAATCAATTAATCAATCAAAAAATTTAAAGTTATATTTATCACATAGTTTCTTCCCCACCTAGACATTTTAATGTCAAATGAGAAAGAGTCAGTAACCTGTAAAGCCCAATGCAGACACTATTTCTACTAATAACTGTGACGGTTTTGTCTTTATTTCAGAAGCACTGAAATAAGAGAATAATGCGGAGATAAACTGTCAGCCTAGATAAAATTATATTAATTTTACTTGAACACTCATGACAATGAGCCTCTTGTCTCGGCCTTACCACTCCTCTCTGAGATGCTGGGGTAAGCTGACGGTCTGAGTTATCCGCTCATGCAATACACAAATGTCACACGGCTTGTTCACTGCACCTTATCTGAACCAGCGGTAGTAAATGTAGATTAGAAAATATCTATACAATGACACCATGGAACAGAAAACCTAGAACTCACATACATAAAATGTATGTCGTTATGGGTCACTATACATTTGTGTAAAGGACTCAATGTGTTGCAGGGATTCTACTCCCCAGCCTCTCAATAACTACATTCAGGGGAGAATGATGGGTCCGTAAGAGCAGAAGTGACCCAGGAGTAAGCTTTGGCCATCTCGGCACTACTCTAGCAGATATGTCTGAGGAATCCATCTGAGCGAAGACGCTCTACAGAGAGCCCTTCTCAAAGGCAGTGGCTCAGGAATCAGCGAGTTCTATCTGTCACAGGAACAGTCTAACTGTGGCACGGTTTAGGGTCTCTCTGCTCTGGCTATTCTGAAACCTATCAACCTGCCACAGATGGACTCGAACTCAGACAGTGGAAGGAGGAAAAAAAGGAAACACGGGTTCAGGAGTTCACCCTCGGCAGCCGGGGAAGGAGCTACTGCCCTGTCAAGCAGCCACAGTTAACACAGTTAACGTGGAGGTGGGAATCCAGGCGCACCTTTAATTTATGGAACTTCCTAGACGTTCCATGGAAGTTGAGAATCCTGTAACTGCCACAGGCCACCCGGGGGTGAAAAGGGGTTGCAGAAAACAAGACAAGCCCAGATGACGCTAACCTAAATACTGGCCTTCAGAGGACTTGGCTGCGCCTTCAACAAAATATTCCCACCATGTCTCTGCTTTAGAGTTCCTCAGGCTTTATGTGTTCAGAGTACTGACTTTATAATTGAGGATCGTCTTGGCTTGGCAAGACTTCTCCTGTACTCTGCAGACACCAATGTGGATCCGACTGCACAGCAAACTGCAGGATGAGCTCCGACAATAAACAACCTAGCAGGAGTCACCATGAACGTGGGCTCAGGCTCCCTGCGTATCTGTCCTACAGTGCCAGTCGAAAGGTTAGTATCCCTGCATAACTGCTAATTAAGACGGTTAATTTACAATAAGGCAATTTCATCATTGCACAACTACAATATTTCTAAATCCAACATTCTGCTTTGGATGAAATGAAAAAGAAGTTCACTAACGCCCTCCTATACTTAGTTTTAACATCTGAACTGTGCGTATAGCTGTGGTCAACCTGGGCTGCATTGTGAGACAAGTGGGCTCGTTACTAAGTTCTCTCTCCACCTGGCTGCTGGCCCACGCGCACTTTCACTTTGCATAAAACAGCTGAATTTTATACCCACATGTGGGTGCTCATCTGCAAGTGCAATGTCATTCAACTAATGCTTACTTTTTAACGCCCGTACAAAAATACAGGCTACCACTTTGAATCAGAAAAACAAAATGAAACTGGAAACAGCATGGACAAATGTTTAAAATTTTTTTTTATCCTGAAATAGTTTAAAATTCAGCAGTTGTAGAAATAGCTCCAACTCCACATCACCTTCCCGTCAACTTTTCCCAGTGGTCTTACATAACCACAGGCCACTCCCAAAACCAAGAGACTGATGCTGATTAAATTATTACTACTGAGCACACGGTTGTCCGTAAGGGAGGAGCCACCGGGTCCTTACACAACACGAAGCAGGAGGCAGCAGCACACACGCCACACTGGCAGGCACAGGAGACTGGGCAGCCCTGCCCAGGACACACAGGAGTGCTTCCCCTTTGCAGTGCTCTTCCTGGAAGGCACACTTACCTCAGCAAACGTCAGTAAACTGGCCTGGCTTATCCAGTTTACAATGCCATGCATGAACCAAAATACAAGGCTATACACAATAACGACCATTTGTGTCAATTTACATAAAAGGAGAGTTTGAGATCTTTGACAGGACGTTCTTCCATAAGGCTTAGAAAATTCTTTAATTAAATTGAATTTTTTACTATATAATGTCAAGTTACAGATTTTTAGTTTTTCAAGAAAAGTAATAGTACATAGCGCCTTATACACTAACTGTTATTATTACAAACCTTCTGATAGATATTTTACCTACACAAGTACACATAAATGTAGAATATTTAAGGTACACCCCTCCCCGGGGAATATTTAACACTGAAGGTAGACACACAGGATGAGACACCAAGACTGTGGAACTGACGGCCTTGGCAGCCAGGGCTCTTGAAACCACAGACTAGAATCTTATAGCAAAGTGGCCCATCCAGCACACCACAAAGACGGATTTAAAGGGGAATGCAACTGTTTCCTAATAACAGCTAGTCAATAAAACAATATAAACAAAAAACAAAGTCATTCAATTAGTTACTAAGTGACTGACACGGGAAAGAACACCAGTGGGGTTCTAGAAAGGGCAATCAGGCCAGCATAAACTCTACATGGCATCTAACTTTCATTTTCAACAATTAAAAAGGAGGAAAAAAGAAAATTTTGCCTCTCCTCGGTTGGCTCTCAGGCACACATGTAATAAACACGAACAGGAAAGTATTACGAGTTCTTTATGCTATCCCTTTTGATGTTCTCAGTTGTTATTTTGAAAGGCAAAAGGCAGGGAGGTAGAAATTCAAAGAAAAACCACTGAACTGCTCAACTGGGATTATGGAAGTATGCCACCCTTTAAGTAAACATGTAAACATCCCTTGTAACAATGTATCTACAATGTGCAAATATGAAAACCAACTTTTTTTCAATGTTTCACCACAGCACTTCTTCATAAAAGCCCGGATAGTCAATCTACAATGACATCCACGGGAAAGGTGAGTGGGCCTGAGTGTGCGAAGAACATCAGGCAGGGGTCAGGTCTGTCGGGAGGGCTGCGGACAGAAGAGGGCGCTGCAACAAAACCCAACTGCCTCAGTGTGAGTCTCGGCAGAGCCAACTCTGCAAAGCTGTCCTCTGACTTCTACACATGTACAGTGTACAGCTCACTCACTCACACACGTACATGCACATATAATAAAGTTTTATATATATATATATATATATATATATATATATATATATATATATATATATATATATATAGGTTTTTCGAGACAGGGTTTCTCTGTGGTTTTGGAGCCTGTCCTGGAACTAGCTCTGTAGACCAGGCTGGTCTCGAACTCACAGAGATCCGCCTGCCTCTGCCTCCCGAGTGCTGGGATTAAAGGCGTGCGCCACCACTGCCCGGCTATAAATAATAAAAATAACTTTTTGAAAGATTTGTTAAAGACTAGACTGCCTATTAGTTATGAATCCTTAGGTAAATAATATTTAAAATCTTATCATCTCTACTTGTTTCACACTTAACTAAGAACAAAATAAAAAGTCACACAACATTTTTAAGTGGTAAAAGGCTTTCATTTTTGTTTTCCTACCTTGCATTATGTAAATGTTACTTAAGTGCGAGCTATGAACAGTGGTGCTCCCTGGAGGTCATCCCCATTTCTGATGCATTCACAGATGCGCCATCGTGTATAGAGCACTGCAGACAAGCACTCAGAAAAACTATTTTTTAAAAAAATATATATATACATATTTACTCCAACACTGCCACTATCTGTCCTCAATAAAGCTCATCTACTAAGGGAACTAACACAATGCATCCTAAACTGCTCTGGAAAGCAATTAAGACACTAATATTATTACATGTGACATTATTGCTTGACTTAAATTTTTTAAAAAATATTTTATTATGTACAGTGTTCTGCCTCCATGTATGCCTGCAGGCCAGAAGAGGGCACCAGATCTCATTGTAGATGGTTGTGAGCCACCATGAGGTCGCTGGGAATTGAACTCAGGACCTCTGGAAGAGCAGTCAGTGTTCCTAACCTCTGAGCCATCTCTCCAGCTCCCTTGACTTAAAATTATACAAAGTACAAAACTAGGGAGAAAAGACCCTTTATAATGGCTTTAACAAAATGTTATCATACATTTCAAGGGCACAAGCAGGACCAACTAGCACAGCCAAGGCGTATCAGGTCCATTCCACTTCAGCAGTAGGAAGGACTCATCCCAACACACCAGCTTCCTGACACTACAGAATCACTCCGAGGATACAGCACTGCAGTACTGAGTTCTCAGCAGAAACCAGAATCCTCCTGCAGCAGGATGGATTGTTTCTGTAACCCCCTGAAGCCATGCTCACAATGTAGAATGCCAATCAAACTTTCAGTAACTAAATGGAAAAAGAAGCACAGCTGAGGGAATCTCTTAATCCCCCCACTGAGATTCACACATGACAGCACAGCCGTGTTCACTGAGCTTGAGCATAACGCTATCACTTAAAATTAGACTCTAAGTATCCATGTTTTGATTGAAGGCACCTCACTAAGCAACACCCCTAACTAATACTCCGATAAACAGCACATCAAGCCAACATTTCTAGTATTCTGAACACTGACTTTCTCATTAAATGTCTGGACAACTACCTTCATTTCTGCACTCTGACCCTTTGTTACGGGGACCCTGACGCGTACTGTAGGAAGATAACAATGTTTGCTAGTCTTTCCTATTGGTGATACAGAGAATACCTGAGATGAAGGAAATCTCACTGGTGGAGACGCCTTTCTGTCATTAATTCCTGAAACGCTTTCACGGCTACTTAGACGTATGATTTTATTTACTCTTCAGTAAAGGGTTCCACTCCCTTGCATGTGCACAGTTATCCTTACGAAAACACTCCTCAGGAGGAGATGCCTTCAATCCCAGAACCACCACTGCCCGGGTCTTCACCATGGCACCCATATTTCCTCCCCCTCCATATTTTTTCTTTTCACCACGGTGTCACTGTTATATTTCCCTGATGTTACACCATCTTGCCATTCTTAAGAACTGCCAGTCAAAATGCTCCTTCTGAGGCCAGGAGGTGGGGCAGCGACCACAGAGCCCAGGGTGATGCTGTCTAACACGGACAGGCTCGATGCTGATGGCCACACAGAGGCTACTTCTCTGGTAGGAAAGTTCTCTGGCCCATTAATTTTTACCATTGTTGCAGTTATTTTGAGCTACTAGGGTCCTGTAATTGTTGGACAAAGTGAGATGACATGATTCAGACATTTAGCAATCTCTTACGAAAACATCATCCAAATGCCAAACTAATCTGTCAATAACCAAACTAATAACATGTTTATTACCAGGCTTAATCATTTCTGCACAAAGACTTAAGAAATTAATTTTCCTCTTGCAACACATTCCAAAACACAGAGCTGATACAGATTTTAATATATAGGAGAAGTAACAAGGATGATGTCTGAGAAAATAGTAAGGTTGGAAAAGAAAATACTGCAGAAAAGACAAAGTCATTATTTCCCAGAATGGGTCAATTGTAGTTAACACTTGCATCATAAAAACATAACACTAAATAATCTTCCAAACCAAATGACAAACTGACTTAAGGAACTAGGACAGGAAACGGAAGGCACACAGAGTGGGAGGAACTCAAAGTCACCCTGACCTACAACAGGCAATGCCAGGCTGCGAACTTGTGACCCGGAGAGAGGCAGTGGAGGGTGCCTGGCGTCTGGGTAGAAGAATATGAGAGGATATAGGAGACTTCCTCTACCCTTAAAGACACTTCATAAAACCATGTGAATTTAGGAAAACCCTGAAAATCAATGAAATTGGAAAACATTTAGCTAATGAGGCAACAAATGTCTAGCGCACGTAGAGAAATCACACCAGCTGAGAACTTCCAAGTCTACGTAGTTCTAACTGCAATATACATCTTACTTCTAATTTATCCATTATTTCTGGATACTTGCCTGTAATTAAGTCCATGATGAGAAATAATTGCAAAATTTGAACACTGTTTAGTCTTGCACTCAAATTATTTAACAGAGAAAGTCGAGACTCAGCTCTGTTACTCTGCCGTCAGCAGTGTAATTACAGCACTCTCAGTAACAGGACTGTTACTTTGGAATTAGCCCAAGTGCCTGCTTTAGTTTTTAACAAATAGTTCCATCAACATGGGTTACTTTTTCCAGACCTATGTCACATTTTCAGCTCTGTTACAGCATATTTTCAAAGTCACTGCTGATGTTTCCACAGGTACGCAACCATGCCTAGGAAGATTTTGGAATTTCTTGCATGATTCTTAAATGTAAGTAGCTTCCCAACTCACCATCTTTAATATATATTCCTACAAGTATAGCTAAAGGCAGCAGGAGCCCTAAAATGCTAGGATCTCTTGTATCCATTTCCTTTTTCAGAGAAACCTTCAGCAGTGCTCACTGGTGCTACAGCCCTGTAAATCCCAGCATTCGGGATGTTGGAACAAGAGTTTAAGGCCAGCCTGGACTACCTAGAAAATTCCATTGTCAGCTGAATGAACACTTTATTAATAAAGTATTCTACCAGGAAACACTTAAAAGCGACATGTAGAATAATGGTAAGAGTATCAAGAATATCTCCGAGGGTTGGCAGACGTGAGCTGGTCGGAATGAAGCCAGTCTGTGGGCTTGCTGCCTCCAGCACAGCTTCTTCAGTGCGGGCACGAAGTCAGCCACGGGTGACACAGACACAAACCATGAAGCCACGTGAAAGCAAGTTTATGAATTTGTCCCATTATGGCCTGGGTTTAGTTCACATAAAAACAAACACCCTAGGGCTGGAGAGATGGCTCAGAGGTTAAGAGCACTGCCTGCTCTTCCAAAGGTCCTGAGTTCAATTCCCAGCAACCACATGGTGGCTCACAACCATCTGTAATGAGGTCTGGTGCCCTCTTCTGGCCTTCAGACATACAGACAGACAGAATGTTGTATACATAATAAATAAATAAATATTTAAAAAAAAAAACACCCTAGAAACTGAATTAGAAATTAATTCAGGAGAAATTGTTTGGAAATTCACAAAATATGTAACAATGAGTTCATAAACATTTTAGATGTGTAAAAAGCCATCTGCAATGTCTCCTTTGACATCAGTAGCACAGTAGAAAATACAACTTTAGCACCACACCACAGCTGAGAGTTTCTAACGCTTCCATCAGTCTAAATCCTGAACTGATCACTAAGTCTCAGATGAACGAGAATGAAGAAACTGGCCTCCTTACAAGTCTTAGGAGTTCTTGCAACGCCTAAGCCTTTTAGGAGTCAACCGAAAATTCGAATGTAGAATAAGGACAAGATTATTTCCTGTTGGCAATGTTAACTCAAGGACAAGAAACCCTGTCTCGAAAAACCAAAAAAAAAAAAAAAATCTAAACATGACTGTGGCCCAACCACGGATCTTAAAGGGTAGAGACAAGTGTCAAGAAACTAGAGACTTTCTTTTATTCAAAAATTACTTAATTTTAAAAACAAGGTCACCACGTGAATAGAACATTTTCAAACTTTATTATCAGTACAACATAAAGTTAGAAGGGAAAAATTAAGCTGGAAAGCTTAACAAAACCTTTTCAAGACAAAAAGCCCAGATTAAATGAATAATATTGACATTACTCATACACAAAGCTAACTTCAAATACCTCTAATTTTAACAAATTGCTTTTGCAATTTAAAAAGAAAAGCCTATATATTCTTTTGAAATGTAACTTGATTTTGCATCTATTTTTTCATATTTGGAAAACGAGGGACTAAATGTATAGGAACACAATCAGTTTGGGGGAAAAAAGTAGGTACACATTTTTATTGGCAGCAGCAATCAGCTAGAAGAAATCCATAGGTACATACATCTAGAGGAAGGCAGGCTCTAATTTTAGTCCAGAGGACAGGTGCCAAGAAACGTCAAGGTAAATCAAACACTAGGGGGCAGCAAACTGCTGAGGATTAGACCAGGCAACTAACTCAAAGACAGACTGTATTTATTCAGTCTGCTGTAGGGCTAGAGATAGAACCTAGGAGTCGACTAAGCTGCCTACAAGACCCCAGCCTTCTGTATATTTTTAATACGAATTACACTCTAATGGAAGGTGGCTTACAATTAAACCACTGTGATTAAAGAGCTGTTTTGACTGCCAGTATTTTTCTTCCATTATCAGCCGTCTACTCTGTTCCATTTGTGAATATTGCTTTTCAATGGAACAGTGACAGTGTCCCACTGATAACAAACTCTGCTGCACCTCCACTCCTGAAGCAGGCACTGCACTGTGAGCATGTTTATCCGGGGGTCTTAAATTAAATAATGCTAGCTTTAACCCTGACAGAAAAGTTATCTATACCCTGTCATTGGATGAGTCATGGCACACCAACACTTTCTAACAGAAAGCTGTGGGGTATACGCTTCCCTTCAGGAATCTGACTCCGTAAAAATAATTTTTAATTAAAAATAGCCAATACACATGTAACTACAGAATAAAAAAATGAAAAAAGGCAAAAACAAATCTACAGTTATCAGTTACCAGCTATGAGTTATGGGCGTAAGAGATGTGCCCTCTCAATGACCTAAATAGAAATCATTAAGTATCATCCTGGGGTTAATCAATTAGTAGGAAAGAAGAGAAAGTAAGTTCAATAATTAAAGTTTGGATGCACAAAAGCTTAGAGGATGAGCTCTTCGGTTCATTATTAATGGCCATATTAAACTCCTGTGGTGGGTTTTATAACAGTTTAAGTTCGCCGTCTAAAGCAACTTGTAAAGGTAACCAAATTAGTTAACAGTAAATCCAGGTTTTAAATATTCAGCCTCACTCCAGATTCCTAAATTTATCCCAGGGCTGCTCAATACCCAGGGTTCAGAACAGACTCAGGATCAGCTCAACTGCTGAGTGATTTCCCTTGCTGCACACATCGTATTGTCTCATACATCACTGAGCCTTTCTAGAGCACTGCCTGCATGCTAAACATTAGGCCTCCTCAAAATTTGGAGAGAGCCGCAGTGACTCCCAAGAATCCTGAGTTCCAGGTACACAAGAGCTACCCGGGTAAACTACGGATCAAAACCGAAAGTCTGAACAAAACCGTGGAAAAACGGTAGCAGTTTACAGACTATCAGTGGACTATAAACCGTAACGGGAAGACCTAAGACAGGGAGCACTTGCGTATAAAATCTGAGGTGCTACCAAATCCACAGTGCTGGGCTAGCATCCACACCTCACGTTTGCATAGGCCGAAAACTGCGCATGCAGAAAAAATATTGTAAAATTACCTTCAGTGTCTGGGCACTTGGCCTACACAAAACTGCAATTCGTGTTTAGACCTGGGCACAAGAAATATCCCCAAATCCGGACACAAAACTTGGAACTATTTCTAGTACTGCATTTCAGGTGAAGGGCATTCACCTGCACAGCTCATGACCGTAAGCATGCACACGGCCACACACACGTGCATGCTATTTGTAGTACTGAGGACTGAGCCCAGGTTCGTGGAAGCCCTGGGCAAGTCTCTGAGTCACTGAGCTATGAGTTTTTTTTTTTTTAAACTTTTTTGAGACAGATTCCAGAACTGGAACTTGACAGCTCCCTTCCTCGGTCTCCCAAATTCGCTGGGTTTACAGGTCTGGGTGTGCCTTCAGGTGTCGCATAAGGAAACACCTTTCCACCTATTTTAAGAAGCAGCCAGGTTATTCTCGCCCTCATTAGTCGGTAGAATTCGGTTCTGTCAATTTGGGGAGACATTAAAGGCACTGAAACTTACTTTCAGGTGGGGAAGCAGTTTTTGAATACAGGCCAAGATGACAGGGATACAAAAAGCTTAAAACAAATTCTTGCTAGCTTGAAGTTAAGTCAGTAGGCAGGCCAGATGGATAGGTTATTTGAGGTTTTATTAAAGTATGGCCACAAACACGTAGTTTCCCCGTAACTGTTTCAATGTAACTAACAACTCATTGTATCCTTACCTATCTACAGTCACCATCTAGACCCTTCAGTCTGGAAAACACACAAATGTTAAGAAAAATTCAGTTTTCTTCGCAGCACTCAACACCGACGTGTCTTCCCAGTTTAACATTCCACGCACACCGGAAGTGGGGTGTGTGGGACGGACTCCCAATGTCCCGAAGACATGACTCACGGGGTACGTGGGGAACAGGGGATCCTAATCTGACACTGGACACGGTAGTCTTGCTTTGTTACGGCTTCCGGACCGTACTGTTACAATTCTCAGCCTCAAGGTCTTGTATCACTTTATCACTAGATACATCCAAAAGAAAACAGGAAAGAAACCTGTCACCCGCCAGTGACCGCACTTAACAATGCAGACATAAATGAAAGTTTCTAGAAGGCCGTTGTCTCTGAACTCGTGCTTTGTGTCACTGTTGGAGCAGACACTCGTGGGGGAGCAGACACTCGTGGGGTTGGGGGGAGGACCCTTCCCAACCGGCGGCGGGGCGTCCTGCGGCGAGATGGCTTCCACGTGCCCAGCTCCTGCAACTCGGCCCATGTGGACAGGCTCCCACGTGAATACGGCTTCTCGGGAGCCACAGGAAGCCCTTTCCACAACACGCCACCCGCGACCTCTCCTGCCTGGGAACTTCCGAAGACCCCCCCCCCGAGGGAGGAGCGAGGCGCGGACCCCGCGGCGGGCGGGCCGAACGGCCGCTTCCCTCCGCTCCCTACCGCGCCCACGCCGCCCTGCATCCCGGGGCCCGGGAACAAAGCCCGCGGCCGCGCCACGCTCGCCCCACGCCCCGGACCAGGGAACCGGGAGCCGGCGCCACCGCTCCCGCGCGCCCCGCTGAGCCTTTTCGGTTGGCCCGGAGCTCGGCGGATGTCGTCCGTTACCCCCCCTGCGGCCGAGCCCCTGGGACCTGCCTCGGGTCTCGGGGTCCCCACACGGCGGCCGCGGGGGAGCCCACGCAGCCCCCGCAATGGCCGGAGCCCCTCAGCGGGCCGAGGGGCGCGGGTCCCCACCGCCGCCCCGCGGCCCCACGCGCCGGCCCCCGCGAGCCGCGAGCCGGCTCGCCGCCACCGCCAGCAGCAGCTGCGGACACCCGCGCCCCGGCCCGGAGGCCCCCGGTAGCGGCCCCAGCCGCGGCCTCCCGGCCTCCCGTGCCGTCCCGGGACTCGCAGGCTCGGCCGCGCACGGGGCCGGTTCTGGGGGAGGGAATGTAAACAAATCGGGGTTTTATAGTTACCTCACACTCGAGTGCCGTGTGCATCTCCTCTCCGCTCGGTACCAAACCCCGGCTGCACCCAGTCGTGTATTCACCAAAGCCGCCTGCGCTAGCTGCGTCGCGGAGCCCAGCGCGCGAGCCGCGGCTCTACGCCGACGGCGCACCCGGCCCGCTCCCGCGCCCTGCGCAGCCGCACCCGGGCCGCCTGAGCGCTACGCCGACGGCGCACCCGGCCCGCTCGGGCTCCCTGCGCAGCCGCACCCGGGGCGCCTGAGCGCTACGCCGGCGGCGCACCCGGCCCGCTCGGGCTCCCTGCGCAGCCGCACCCGGGCCGCCTGAGCGCTACGCCGGCGGCGCACCCGCAGCGCCCAGCCATGCTCTTCGCGGACGCTCCTGGCGTAGGGGAAGCCGCGGCACCCGCGGGAGCTCCACCGGCAGGAGGAGCTGAAGCAATTCGATCTACGCAGATTGCGGAGCTCAGAAGCCCCGCGCTAGTTTTGTTCCAAGAAAGGACGCGGTGGGGCGGGGAGGCGGGGGGTTGGGGCGGCTTCTAACGCATGCGTGGAGCGCCCTTGGTCTCCTCGCACGTTGGTTGCTGAGGCCTTGGGCTGAACGACGAGACCTGGAAGCCCGGAGAGCGAACGCCTCAGCGCCCGGGTTTCCGAGTGATCAGTTAGGATGTTGACCTGTACGCGGGTTAGACAGCTATATTAAATTAACTCCTCCCCTTCTGCCCCAGCCACCGTTCCAGTCTCAGGGCAATTCTGAACTTTAGTGCTATGTGCAAAGTGTTTTGCATAACTCCCCCCACCGCACCCCCATTTAAAGCCGCACTTACAGCGGGTCTTCCGGAACAGAAAGGGGAAGTTGAGTCTAAAAGTATGTCACGTAATTCTGGGTACCCATCCAGGGACTCCCCACCACCTTAACCAAAGGCAGAACTCCCTGATCTGCCCAGTGATTCGGGTGGACTCATGCCTACATCCTGCTGGAGCTTGCTTTCCCTTTGGTCACACCGCCATCCTCAGTGGCCTCCTCCCCTCTTAAGCAACTAACAAACAACCCACAATTTTCTTAAAAGGAGGCTCGGCAAACCCTTGGCTTCATTATTTATTGCTCCGCTTCCTGGCTCCTAATTCATGTCTAGGCTTATTTGTATTCTGCCCGGATGCCCGCGTTTCTGTATTCAAACTGAGCGTACTTTACCAGTGAAAGTGAATTCTGGGTGTCCGACGGCGTGCGCGTAACCCCGAGCAGCAGTAATTACCAGCTTTATGATATCAGGTACCTCCATCGTGCTTTGCGTGTGTATTAATTTAATACTCCTAACAGCGAAGAATGATCAGCCAGGAAATGAAGGCATGGAGAATAAGTAACTTGCCTAAGACAACACAGGGAAGCAGGGGCATAGATAGAGAACCCAACATATACAGTGTGGCTACATGACCTATTTGAACCCCATGAAAGAGGCTGTTCTCGGCCTCTACACGGAACGTCTTCCAGATGCCCGATAACCTTGTCTGAGTAAAAACACATTGCACTCCTCAGAGCCCTCTTTCTCCCTTCTGGGGAAGCCAACCCGTGACCTAAGCCGTGCTATCCAAGGAAAGAGTTCTGAGAAGCCAAGCCAGACCTTGCTGCTAATGGAAGAAGACGGTGGATGACCATAGTCCTCACATCCAGCAACAGAGCCGGGAGTTACGTAAAAGCATCCAAATTGCCCTGGCATTTTAAGGCTTCTAATTATTTGATTAACACATTGTCAGGGTCTCAAAAATATCTATCTTTCAAATAAGCTAGAGCACTTGTATCACGGGGCTATGTGTTTACTACAACCGTTCACCTGGTTTGCCAAATACTTGAATCAACAGTGAAGTAGGCCCATGCAAATCAGTCGGGCTGTCTGAGTGGCCTTCCTCCATGGTCCCCACATCTCTCTCAGTCCTTTCAAGATTTCCCAGAACTCCCCGCTGTGGCAAGCGAAAGGGCTAATGGTCTTGCCCACACTGCTTCAGACACGTGCTTCCATTTTAAAGGTAGCCATCCTACCTCGACGGGACAGTACAGTAAATCCCTTGGCCCTCGGAGTTCTTCCCCAAATTAGAAAAGAACTAGGCACAGTAGTGGAAGTGCGAGTCACACGCCCCAGCTTGAACCTGACTGGTCAGGGAAGCAAGTCCACGTCAGAAACCCAGCTTCCCCTCTGATTTCGGAGAATGCATTGCCACCCAAAACAGTTAGGATAGTAGGGAAGTCCGCAAAGAGTGGGACAGAGCCGAAGAAACAGACCTTTCAAACTCAGTTCTTCTTTTCACGAATCAAGATTAGTAATCAGTATTTTTTTTTTAAAGTCTTCTTAAATTCTCTTCATTCTAAACACTGACTGTCGAATGGCCAAATGTCTGGACCGGACAAGTTATGCCCAGAGAAGCATAGGTACCAGAGTGGAGGTCTTTTGAAGCTGGGGAAAGAGGAGGATGCCAGGAATATATAAACAAAGGTTTGGACCAAAGTTAGCAATTATCCATCATTTCTGGTTCATTTTTTTTTCTTTTTGGTTTTTCCAAGACAGGGTTTCTCTGTGGGTTTTGGAGCCTTTCCTGGAACTCCCTCTGTAGATCAGGCTGGCCTCAAACTCACAGAGATTCCCCTGTCTCTGTTTCCCAGCATTCCTATATCTTATTCTTGGGAATGAAATCCCAGCTCTCAGGGCCTTCTTGTTTCTCAAGAGCAAGATTGCATGTCTGAGGAGTCTGACTCTGGGAGACAGCACAGGAAGCTAGGACAACAGCCTCAACCAGGGACAGATGAGACTGGCTGCTCGACAAGTGAAATTACGTAAGAAACCGAATCTCAGAAATCTGCAGAGACAGAAATAGATTGGAGATATGAAACAACACAAGTATTTCAGCTCTCCCCACCCGGAACAACTGAAAAATTGACTTCCTTATGACATGCCAAGCTGTCCATAGCGTTAAAATGGCTGCACACTTGTCTCTAGTAATGGCGGCGCGGAGATAAGAGCTTTCTTCTGCAGGTTGCTCCTACAGGGGCACCCACAGCAGAGAAACGGTAGAGCCACCTTGGATTCACTCCAGCATGTTCTTCAAAAATATAAATAAGACGTAGGTCACAAGAAAGAGGGAAGTTGACTCAGAAGAACGAAGAAAAGCAAGGACGTTCACTTGTGGGACATCAAGAAGGCTTCTTGTCCCACAAGATGCATACTCACGCATCCCTGGAATTCCATCTTTAGCCTTTCGAGACCCCATGGACTCTGACTATGACAGAAGTTACTATCCTGTTATTTATCTATGCCGCTCATAGAGTATATTTTCCCCAGGCCTTTTTATGAAAAAGAGGTTCCAAACGAGCACACACGATTATCTAGGGGTATTATCTAAGGGTAGCGGGCTGCAGAACAAAGATAAACTCACAGCCCACTTATCCCTCTTGCTCTCCGTCAACGTTCCCCACGCAAGAACATTAAGACAAACAGGCTCGGTAGCCCCCTACAGCAAACATCGAACCCAGCAACCGACAGGAAGCCACTTTAGATCCTTTAAAATCCCGGCCGCACAGCTGCCTTGGCCTTTGGAAAGTAAGCTCCTAGTCCAAAGGATTCAGGGAAAACAAAAACAAAACAAAACAGCAAAAATGATCATATCGGTATTGCAAATCTGAAATGTATTTACAATGATTATCCTCCAATTGAAGGGGAATCACCAGCATGGAAACAATTACCCGTGAGTTCCCATTAACTATCTTAAAAGTGCATGCAATTAGTTGAAATGAATAAACACATATTAAGGATTCGTTTTTAAAATGTCATCACATGAGAATCTGTTTCAGATCTGGCCCAAATCTTCCAAAATAATGAGACCAATTTCACAACTCACATCTACAAAAACAAGCAAGTCTAGCGCTTAAGCCAAGACACACTTAGCAGACATTGTGTAGTTTTGTGTGTTGAAACTTTTGAAAGCAAGAATGCAGACAAACTGTACATTTTAAGGAAGGCAATAAATGAAGTGTCGAAACGAGAGTAGCAATTATTGGCTGAGGAGATGGATGGTTCAGAAGTTAAGGGCATGTTTGCACTTTACCTGGCTCAGTTCTCAGCATCCATGCAGCAGCTAACAAATATCTATAAGTCTAGTTCCTGGGGAGCCAATGCCCTCTTCTGACCTCCACGGGAGTCAGTCACACACATGGCACACACACAGAGGCATGCTGGGAACCAGGCACACACATGGTGCCCATACATGCATTCAGGAAGTACACTCATACCCACGAAGCACATAAAGCTACTTTCAGGGATTTCCGAATTTCTCGTGTATTTCATTCTAAGCAAAGCAGAATGCTTTCTTTATAATAAGATAAGCTGCTTTGCTGCTCATCAGGCGATCGCATAAATCACCACCTCTTCGCGGTGCACACATTGGGGGAAGCGTCGGGTAATTTCTCATGCTCGCTGGGAGCGCATCTGGCAATGCCCGCTGGTCTAGGACTCGCCGGGCCTGGCTTGCTTGCTTTCTTGTAGATGAGCTCATATATGGCGTCAGATGACCTCATACTTCAGTTTCATTCCAATTATGAGGATAAGGACCTTGTTTCTTTAAGCAGTTAGATTTTGTAGTTTGCCTTCCCACCCTAAACACACGAATTCACATGGTTTAAAATGTACCAGGCAACATTTCAATGGTTTAAATATAATTCATTCTTCCTGCTATAACCCCATAAAGTGGATGTCTCTTCATTTGATTAAAATGCCTTGATGGCAGAGCCAGGATCCCGGTCCTAGCTATCTGGTCCCTGAGACGGTTCCCCTACTCCTGCTTCTTATATCAAGGCTGCACCAGAGGCTGGGAGACAGCTTGGACCTTACGGTGCTTGCCACATAGACATGAAGACCTGAGTGTGGTTCTCAGAACCCAGTGAAAAAGTCCATGTGTGAAGTGCATACCTGTAACCCAGTGCTGGGGAAGCAAAGACACATGGACCCATGGGATGTCCTGGCTGGCCAGCTTAGCCTAGTTGTACATGCACCCACCCCACACCCCGCACACACGCATGACTGTGCCAGACCTGATTTCTGTGAAGATACCTGGACAGCTTCTCTGAAATGGTAGTAATTAAAACGCGAAAGGAAAGGGACCCATAAACTGGCCCTTGCCAGTCTATGAAAGCTGTAGGCCAATGGAAACTTTAAGTGCAATGTTTAAATGAAACAAAGATTAAAAATAAAAACATGTTGAGATGCTTCACTGTGAACTTCTGTTCTCTCTTTTTGCTTTATCTTCTCCTAAACCAACTCTGAGGGTGACGTTCACTTCAACCTTTCAAATCAGAATGTTGATTAGCCAATCCAGCTAAATCCAGTTAAATCAGAATGTTGTTCAGCCAATACAGTTTTACATCCGTTTCAAAGCTCTCCTCCCTGGTGACAATTTGATCTTGCTGTTCAAGTGTGTTTATCAGTAAAGTTATATTAAAAATTAAGCGGATCAGTGTAAAGATATAAATAAGAATAAATGTAAATATGAACAACTAACGTGCGACTCAATCAGGCCTTGGTGGGGTTCACTAAAACATACCCGAGCAGAATTAAAGTGGACGTCATTAGTCCGCGTCGGAAAACAGACCAATGTTGCGGGATAGACAAACCGTCAAGCACGTCTCTGAGCTTCTAGTGCGTGCAAGTCGCTGTGCTAAGGAGCTGGGACATGGGGTGGACAACTGAGACTCCAGCCCTTGAATAGCTTATGGTCTGGTGGAGGAGGTAACTAAAGAGGTAATGATGGCTTAGAGCGGCGGATGCCAGGCAGATATAGGTGTGGTTGCTATGGCAGCAGAAGTAAAAATGGGTTATACTCTGGCTTCCTGAAATCAGGAACATCTGATAGGTGACTTAAGGGGGAGTAGAGGAGCGCCAGGCAAAAGCATGGGGCCATGGCAGGTGATGATCCACACAGCCCTGAGGGTGAAGGAAAGCCTGGCTTTCAGATTGGGGAACTGAAACAACGCTCTCTCTCTCTCTCTCTCTCTCTCTCTCACACACACACACATACTTTCTTACTCTCTCTCACACACATACATTCTCTCTTTCTCTCTCTCTCTCTCTCTCTCTCTCTCTCTCTCTCTCTCTCTCTCTCTCTCTCGGTTTTATTTAAATTTTTTTGGCATGGGGGATTCGGAGAGATTAGATAGACCTGGTAAGCAAGGCCTCTGTGTGCCATGTCAGGTGTCTGAATGGGGGAGCTAGCACCTTAGGAGCCCCAGAAAAATTGAAAGCAGGCAGGTGGCATCAGCCCAGGCAAGAGGGAAGCAAGGAAGATCAGTGTGGTAGGCAGAAGAGGTCAGGTCCCTTCCAAGGATGCCCTTGTTGTAATCTATGGACCTGCGTACATGTTAAATCAAAAAGGAATAAAAGCTGATTATGAAATTAGGGGCCTAATTTAATTACACAAGTCCCTTTAAAAAAAAAAAAAGAGGGAGAAAGGGTCTGGGAAGGTGAGATGGCTCTGTGGGCAAAGGTGCTTGCTGCCAAGCCTGACTACCCGAGTTCAATCCCAAGCCCACGTGTTGGAAAGAAAACCAGCTTCTATACATTGCCCGCACCAGCACTCACCTGCCCTACTCCCAAAGGTATTTTTAAAATGAGGCAGAAAAATAATGGCCAGAGATGTGGAAACTCTACCCAAACGGGAGCCTGGCAATGATGACAGAGTTGGAGCCTCCCACTGAGAGCCTCAAGGAGAAAGGCAGCCTTGCTGGTATCAAGCCTCTGACCTACAGGAACAGCGAGAGAATGGATTTACTTTGAGGTCTTAAGACAGCACATCTATGGAGACATAACAGTATTAGAAGTGGGGAGTGGTGGAGAGGTAGAGTCCAATTTCAAGATGAACTTTACTCTGTACCTGTGGCCTTAATTTGACCATCCACCTTCATCTTTATTATCGATTAGAAGGGCCATACATCAGGAGGTTTGGTTTATTTAATTTCTATTGGGAGTGTCAATTTGACAAATACCCTAAAGTTAACATACAAGATTCAAAGAGAAATGCCGGCTTTAAAATGATGAAAACCTAAAAACACTGTGCTAAGTGAAATACAGAAGTCAAAAACATTCTACTGCCCTGGGCGGTGGTGGCGCACGCCTTTAATCCCAGCACTCAGGAAGCAGAGGCAGGTGGATCTCTTCGAGGCCAGCCTGGTCTACAAGAGCTCGTTCCAGACAGGCTCCGAAGCTACAGAGAAACCTTGTCTCAAAAAAAACCAAGCCAAACCAACCAAACAAGAACAAACAAAAAACTCACATACTATTGCATGATTTTTCTTCTGCAAGATACTCAGAATGGGCAGTTCATAAAGATGGGAAATAGAAGTGAGGGACTGGGGTAGCAAGGAAGGGAAGTCCTGAGGGAATGGCTAGTTAATATTTAGTGGGTACAGTGTGTCTACTCGGGATGATAAAAATATGATAAAAGAAAGTAGACTAAAGAGTTGCAATAAATATAAAATAAACAAATATACTACCTAGCGCGTATACTATTCGAGGAACTGAAATTTATTATACCACATAAATGATTATATAGAGTTTTTGTTGGTTGGTTGGTTTATTATTTGGTTGTTTTGTGATAAGATCTTACTATATATCCCTAGTTGGCCTGGAACTCATGATGTATGTAGCCCAGTAATTTCTCCACACTAATCCTACTAATCCTCCTGCCTCAGCCTGAAAGTACTAGAGTAACAGGTGTACCATATAGGGCTCTGTGGAGATTTTGTTTTTGTTCTAGTGCTAGGCATGGACATCAGGGCCCAGCGAATGTTAAACACACCTTCTACCTTTGCTAGCCCTTAACCCCTACAGGGTTATTATGTAGGTTATGAGCTATTCTAAAATTAATTGGCTCCGATTCACAACGGATCTACCCTCCTCGCAGTAAATTTTAAAGTAACCAATTTCCATTCAACCTTATTCAACTTTCATCTGTGTTTAGAAGTAGGGTTCTCACGGTCCTATTTCTATCTCATTTCACTTGAACTTTTGTATTGAGCAAAGTGCATCTCTTACTGGCGCACTGGTGCAATATCTAAGATCATACTTGAGAACGCTAAATAACAAGTGTAGTGGCCGATAATCTGAGTTTCTACAGCAACCAGGTAACGGGTTAGTAACAAGGGGTGGAGAGAAACCGAAAGCTAAGACAATATTACAATATTACCACAGCAACAAAGTGCTGACTGCCTCTCTTCTATCAGAATGACACAGCTGGTTTTCGAGCTAGCCATGGATAAATACTGTGGCCAGTATGGGGTGGGATAGGTACATTCCGCCAATTATAGATGATTGTCCGGTAGAGGAAGATGAGAAAGTGACTGAGGAATTTCATTTCAAAACTCTAGTCTCGTTACGTTTATCATTCTGTCCCAACCCTCCTGTAGCTTGGCACTTCACTCGCACTGTTGGTAAAAATGTGACTACATTGAACAATGATTTATCCATCCTGAGAAATTGCTAAAAAAAAAAAAAAAAAAGAGACAGTCTGGCAGAACATCACTTGACTGGTTAGGATGTATAAGTGGATTGTCATTAATACCATAACTGGCAGCCTCAATTGTTTCCCAGTCTTGACTCAAAATGACATCAGAAGGGCCCGCATCCCTCAAAGGCATTTCCCATGAGCACCGCCCATGCCCTCGGCCTTCTCTCTCCCCTCCTCACAGCCACGGTTACCTAAAAAGATTGTCCTCTGTACCTACTTGACAGACGCACTTCCTCAAGTCCCCTTCGAAGGGAGGCTTTTCTCCTAGTTCATCTCCCAGATTGTCACTGCAGACCCTAGCCACGAAACCATTTGGTCACCTTTCAAATGATATTCAACTTCATGCCTCTGGGACGGTGAGGCAGTTAAAGTCTCCTTCCCTCTGATTTTGATGAGTTTAACAGGCTGAGAAGACACGCCCAGAATGGACACCTGAAACTGGTAGCCGAAGCTAGGGGGCTGGCTCCCTTACTGATTGCCCCCAATAGACTACACCAGCCCCTTCCCTCCACTGCGGAACTCACTTCCCCTTAGGAAGAATCTACCATACTCTGCTACGTTGGTAGCAGACAGCATCCTTCTGGCTTCCCTTAATCTCTCTAACGGTTCATTTCCTGGTTTATTCACCGGCTCTTATTCTCAACCCTCTGCATGGGTCCTTCGATTTGCTTCCTCTACCGGTGTTTGGAAAGGAGTGTTTGAAGGACTGCTTGCTTCGATGTCTCTAAAAGCTCTTATTCCAAGTCCAGAGTCCTACCTTCCCCAGGTCATTGAGGAGTGAGAACCAAATCCTGCATTTTAAATTGGTTTCTCGGAAACTGTAAAACCTCAGATTGGAGGAGCTGGGCGTGTAACTGAGTAGCAGAGTGCTTACCTAGCATACTTAAGGGTTGGGTTCAATCTCCCCAAAACAAACCAAACTAGAGGCCCATAACAACACACTCATCCTGAATAACTTTATGTCCCCATGTTTAGCCTACTTTCCATAACTATTAGAAAATGACAGAGGTCAGGTACCTTGGGAAGAAAGGAGGCTGGCTTAGCTCAGTTTTAGAGGGGTTGAAAGTTCAAGATCAGGTGACCCAAATTGTTTTCAGAGCCCCCACAGCGAGCCACGACTTGGCAGAGGGCGTGGCGGATGCAAAGGCACACACTGTGGTGGTGAGGCGGGAAGCTCAAATGAGGAAGGGCCTGAAGCCAGGCTTGCTCTTGTTTGACAACACCCTCAGAAGCCATTAATCAGCCTCCGGAGGCATTCTAAAGACCGAAAGACCTCCCACGAGGCCCCACCTCTTAAAAGTCTAAAGCCCCCTCAACATCACCACACTGAGTGGCAGCTTCTGACTTTCCGGGTTTCAAGCACAAACCACATCCAGAGGATGCCAAGTCCCACAATTTTGGTTGCTAATTGTAAACCGGTGACGCCCACCTCCGTTTTAGATTGGAACATCACAATGGGCTGTTTCATTAGCAACTCAAACGTATACACCCCACAGCTTGAGTACACCCGATGCTTGCTCTAATTCTATTGTACTTCCCGGAAGGGTGGAGGAGGGGAAACAGAAGTGATGTAATCTGCTCTGGTCTGTACTCTATCCACACCTTCAGACCCTCTTACTATCCTCCCCCCCCCCCCCAGCCCCACCTTGGCCTGGATCTCCTGGGCTCCGGTCATCTTCCTGTCTCCTCAACCTTGAAAGTAGTTGGAATCCCAGGCCCATGCCGCCATTGCGCCAGTTGGCCCTCAGGACTTGAAGTCTTGCCTCTTGTTATACCCACATCACCACACTACTAGAAGTTATGTGTTATCTAGAACAGGCTGGCTCCTGCTGAAGCCTGTCTCCAATCTATCCTGCGCAGCGGAAGTCTATAACTCGATCCACTACTCTCCCACGTAAAACTTCCAGGACCTCCAGTCCTGACAAACATTTGACCTAGGCTGTTCCTGAAGTGACCCTGCAGATTAATCTCTCACTACTTCCCTCAGACCCGGAGAGCCCAATAGGGTAGCCATGAGTCTACTGTGTCTGTCCACCAAGCACTTTAAGTGACGTTATAGTGATATTTTATTTGTGTTTTAATAAATAAAGCTTGCCTGAAGATCAGAAGGTAAAACTAAGCCACTAGAGGCCAGGTGTGTCATGTACCTCTAATCCCAGGATTTGGGAGACAGAGGCAGGTGGATCTCTGTGAGTTCAAGGCCACCCTGGGCTACACAAGTCAAAGCAGAAACAGATCGAGGTAGCGGTGGCTCACACCTTTAATCTCGGTACTAGAGAGTCACAGCCTTTAATCCCAGCACTGAACGGGAATATAAAACAGGAGGAGACAGAGGCTCAGGGCTCAGTCTGCAGTCACCCAGCCTTGGTAGAAGTAAGACTTCTCTAGTGGCTTGGCTGTTTTGCTTTACTGATCCTCAGCTCGAACCCCAATATTTGTCCCTGGGTTTTTATTATTCATGCTACACGACATGAAACATACTTGGATTTCTAAAATTTAGTACGAAGTCAAAAAAAAATCTCAATACTTTTTTATGTCAATCACATGTTGGGATGACATGTCAAACATACTGGCTAAATAAACATGTAAAAAAATAAAAATGGGACTAGCTTCTTCACACTGTCCCAGTACTACTTGGGGTTTGCAGGGTGAGGACGGCGTCTCTCGAACTCTGACCCAGCTGCACCAAGGGACTTGCTCTGTTTCCTACAATCTCTGTGCTTGCAAGCACCTCCTCCCCCTCTCCTTTTGTCGTTCAGGGCTTGGTTGAATATAGTTATAGCTTCCTACCTCCTTTCCCTACCCAGAGCAATTCTGGTTTAGGAATCCTCCTACACACAGCAATTAGACTCCCCTCCACAGCACAGAGCTCACACAGATGGTTTCATTTGTCTGCACTCTCGGTGAACCGGGATGTGTCCTAGCTCACCAACCCCTTGGTAGCAGGGTCTAGCACCTCAGTATCCTGTTCACTGCTGAGCACAAAGACGGTTCTACTCAATTCTACTACCGCACATGGCTTCTCTGGACCAAAGTCCAGGAACTATGGCTAAAGACATATGTACAGGAAGGGTAATGAATCCATGGCCTCTCCTCACCCGCGTCTATGTCCTATTCAACAATACACCCCACCCACTCAAATTTCTTTCGATCCCAGTAAAAGCTGAAAACTGTGCCAATTAACGCTACGGAGGAAACCCTAGAACAACAAAATGAACACAGGTTTGGTCTCCCAAATATCCCAAACCCGCTTTGATGCTAAAGGACATTCACTGTGAGAAAAAGTGCCTGCTCGCCGGAAAACATTTTTTTTTTTATATAGCACTTCCTAAGATCAAGTCCTTGCAGGAATTTAAATGAGGCCTAAAATCAAATCATATTCTCTGTAATCCTGCGAAGTTGGCATTCACGGCCGAGTTTTGAGCCTATCAGAAATCCTGGCACACTCGTATCATAATCAACGCTACCGCGTTACTTGCTGTTGGGGGCGGGGGATTGTGTGTGCCAAATATAAACACAGTAAGAACACTGACAATTTGCCTCCCTCAACTCCATCAGATGGAAATTTTAAGTGACACCCTCACCATTCATTCGAATGGTTTCCATCTTTTCATTGCGTAACTACTGTTGAGGACAATATTATACTTTTCCTTGTTAGTTAAGGGTCCCAGGGTTCCACTATGGGGACACTTCGTGACCCTGCCAGCGTGCACAATGCAGTGGGAGGAGCTTCACAAACTGATTGACAGCGAAGGAGAGCCATGGGAGCCAACCGAAAGAGCTCCCAGGAATGAAACCTAAAAGGGCTTAAAGCAATAGAGGAAAATTTTGTTTTATGTTATAACCAAAGTTAAAAACGAACACCCATGAGTCTATGCCGATAGAAAACATAGGATTGAGCGCCCTGGCAAAGGTGGGGGAGAGACAAAGACTCCACGTGCAGTTTAAAATGATGGATGTGAACTTTCAAAGAAGAGGCTAGACTTAACTTGCCGGTCACGAGATGTGGGCCGCGCTTGGAAACTTCCTCTCGGGGTGGGGCAGGCGGGGAGAAAGAGCAACTATTTCTCTGGGAGAGAAACCCGAAGGATGCTCTCAGCTTGGCTGCCCAAGTCAGCCGCAGAGATAAAGCCGGTTGTAGATTTGAACGGCCTTCTGGGTTGAGGGTAGACTGTGTGGCGGAGCACACGTGTGGAGCGGCTGTGATGATATGAGTTTGATCCCCAGCTGCTTAACATTAGTGCGCCCGTGCACGCGCGCACACACACACACACACACACACACACACACACACACACGGGAGGGGGGGGGTTGGGCTCATGCTCACACCGAAATTATTCTCCTGATAGGCAAACAGATCTCTATGAGTTCAAGTCCAGCCTGGTCTACATAGCAAGTTCTTGACTACCTACCAGTACAAAGTGAGACTCTATCTCAAGAGAAAAAAAAAGCATATCAGTCCAAGCCAGGTACTGTGGTGTGTACCTAGAGTACCAAAAATTCAGGAGGCTGAGGCAGAAGAACTGCTTAAGCCAAGGAATTAAAGGCTAGCCCAACACAGTAGGATCACTATCTTGAGGTCTCTAGTTAGATGATAGATAGATAGATAGATAGATAGATAGATAGATAGATAGATAGATAGATACAGTAAGTCAACATTAGTTTATTGCTGTAGCAGACATGAGTGTAAGACATTAATAAGAGGGAAAGTGTGGCATATAACATCTATACCATATTTGTAATATTCTATAACTAAAACTGCCCTAAAATGGTTTACTTTTTAAAATCTTTATTGACTTCTTGTCTAATTTCACTGTGTTTTTACATTTAATGCCTTCCTTTTAGAAGCACCCCCTTTAACATCTTCGCAAACACTCTCAGCTCTGAGAACGCTCTCTTCCAATCCCTGTTTCTTAACCTTGATCGCCTTCTCACTTCTTATTGTGAGTCAGGGGAAAGAAACACCAGCAACTCTCACAACTTCAACTGTGTCCTTTACATTAAATATTCCAAAATCTCTTTTCGGAGCCTAGTCTCTCTTAGGAAGGCCAGGCTTCCTTTCCAAATACCAAGTAGACATTTCCACCCATGGACCTTCCAGTGTGTCCAAAGGAGAAATTCCCTTTTAAAACTCTAATCCTATGGTGTCCCTGATTATGAACAATGGGTGATCATGGTAGCATCCCCAGCCATCCTAACAGGGTCCTTCCAGAAACTCGTGACTATTTTCATAACCATCCTTAATCTCTGATTTCATACCAATCTTCTTTTAATCTAATTCTGTTTGTTCCCTTTGCTTCACTCAATTAATTTTCCTGATTAATTAATTAATCAAGCTGTCATTCAACAATCCATGGCCAGCCTGTGAAGTGAGGAGGTGAGTTCAGGCACAGCTGGCACCTAGGATCAGGGTAAGGGATGGGAGTAGGAGATGTCAGTATTTTATAGTCTTTAGAAAAGAACCAAAGCTCACTCAGTGCATCGCAAAACCCAGTGTTGCCTTTAGGAGCCAGACTATAGGGGTAGGCTAACCCTAACGAGCATGACAGGTCCCTGCCTACCACCTCTGTCCATACTGATGTGCTGCTTAACAAGTAGGTGCCCCCTTGAGTCTGGTAGCCGAGGAGCATGGCAGTGTAAGGTCTTCTTTGTCCCCTAAGACGCAGGATTTCTTTGTCAGCGTTGCACAAAAGCAACCATAGTGTGAGCACTGCCGTGCAGCAAAGGGAAAGTTCTCCTTTGCTTTAATCCTGACAGGAGGCTGCTGTACCATGAAGAAGCGCCTCAGCTTCTTCCTTGTTCACAGAACCCTGACTTTATTGGGACAACAAAAATCATGTAATCACGTGGGAGGCAGAAGCCAAGCTCTAAATGGTTTCTCTTTAATTAGTCGAAATCAAGTGGTTTGCAAACATATAGATTTGGGGGCCTTTCCATTCTCTCCGGCTATGAAAGACTACAAAGTGCATTTGGGTCAATGGATTATTTTTATCAATATTTACAATAACACAGTGGTTTCATTCCTTAGACACAAATATAAGCTAGATATATGGAGGCTCATTTTTGTAACCCTAGATTTGAAATGCCAAGGCAGAAGATAATTTTGAGCCAAGCATGGGACGACATGGTGATTTTCAAATCAGGTCAGCCTATGACACAAAGAGAAATCAAGTATAACACATAATACCTTATAGAAAAATAACTTTAGTTTTCATAATAAGGAAAATCATTCATCTTATTAATTGAATGCATGGCTTCTCACATCTAGTGTTGGATACAATCTGTTGATTTGGTCTCAAGCCGTTGCTATGGTCTCTTTCTGTTCTCATATGAGCATTTAACTTAAAGAGGCAGGAGAATTGTAATAGGCTCGCCACATACCTTTGGATTTCTTTCTTTCCTATTACAATAACGTCCAATGCCGGAAGCTTCTTGAAGGTTGATTACAGCATGGAATCAGGAAGAAATCAGGGAGCCTTTCGACTCTACTCCCTTTGGATTTGTGTCTTTCTACTCAAGTATGATTCTGTAACCTGCACCAGTCACTGGGAAAGTACTGGCTCTCTGGGTCGTGCGGATCTTTCTAAGGTTGACATATTTCATCCCAGCATCTAAAATATCCGTCTGGTTAATATCACTACCCATCTCCTCAGCTTGCCAGAGAGTCTCTGAGTCCTGGGAAGCTGCCAGGCTCCCAGGGGTGGATGAGAGCTCTCCGACACTCTAAGTCTCCTCTGGAAGCGGGGATTTTATCATTTGCGGCAAACAGAGCCAGTTGTTTTCCTTGAACTGACAGGCTCAGCTTACTCACGTACAGGAAATGTCTGCAAAAGGCCCGAGTCTGAGCAAGCCACGTTCTGCTTGTTAGTCTTTCAGAGGGAAAACAAGTGTCATAAAAAAGGGAACATTTCATCTCCCAATTCAAAGGGCTGCATAAGGGTTGCTGAATGAGATGCTGTGTGCAGAGAAAGAAATCCCACCATGGTACTTTATATGAGCACCTGACAGTGAAGCAGGAGAGCACCATTCGGTGACTCTCCTCTAACTGATGTTAAACTCTGGGCAGAGGTACATACCATGGCCACTTCTGCATTTCTGGTGAAGTGGGAAAGATAAGAGATGGTTTTAGGACTTCAGGTTCAGGGACCACTGATGACCTCAGCTTATGAGATGTGTTGGCCATTTCATTGACTAATGAATTCTGGAAGAGACATAGGAAATATGCCTGTCCAGTAAGCCAAAGGGACCTCTGGGAAAGGTACTTCATTTGAACAGGACACATGTAAAAGAAATTACCCTTTTCTGATTGTGGATTTATGAGAATATCAGATACATAAGAACACTAGAAACCACTCATCCAAGAGGACAAACAACACCCCTAATTTGGGAAAATAGAAGAAAAGACCGGGGTAAACTGAGGTCAGTACTGAGCAATCAAACTCATTATTCAACCCTGTGACTGCCTTCGCTTGAGAATTCTAGCTACGTGAGGCGGTTCTTCACCAATTAAGTGAGTCTTAGACATTTAGACTTCCGTTCCTTAAAGTCAAAAGCATGGGTCCTCATATTTTCCCTGAACCTACTACCAGTGTCAGACGGCCCCCCAGAGCCTGATCTTTGGTGTCAGATATGCCTCAGACTCTGAGAAAGGAGAAACATCAAATATAACCATTACAAGCCATTTAACAAGGACCAGAAGCTAAGAAGAGGCGCACCAAGTTGAATAACTAGAATTGCAGTTTGTATGGAGGCAAGTCTAATAAAAAGAGGAAAAGTTAAATTTTAAGACAAGAACATTGTGAACTCTCAAGAAGATAGGAATATAACATCAGACACTCAAGGATTGAAACACGTTATTAATGAGGAACACAAAGTAACCAGGTTTGCAGAGACAAAGCCACCCGGGTATCAAGATACCAAACCAAGCTGGGCCCAGGGGTACAGCATTTTACCTAAACCATCCGGAGGCTGAGGCAGCAAAATCAACTGTTAGGATGGCATTGACTACAGGGTGAGGTCTAGCCTAGTCTTGATGGGGAGGGAAAGAAGAGGGAGGGGGAGGGGAGAGAAGAAGAAGAAGAAGAAGAAGAAGAAGAAGAAGAAGAAGAAGAAGAAGAAGAAGAAGAAGAAGAAGAAGAAGAAGAAGAAGAAGAGGAGGAGGAGGAGGAGGAGGAAGAAATGGAACGAAGTAAGGGTAAGGGATGGGTGCTTAATAATTCGCTACGTAAGTGACAGCCCACTAAGGGGTCAAGTATTAAAACCGCTGGCTTTATAGTTCAGTGACTCAACACCTGACTGCTATTAAGAGAGGGGAGTCCTGATTCTTGGCTCAGAGTGTCAGGAACAGCAAGGTAAGTATGGCAGTTGGGACAGCCATGACTCGGGCAGAAGTGTGAGGGGATAAAGTAGAGCTGGGACCGGAAACGAAGCTAGGCAAGAACCTTGAAAAACCTGAGCTCTGGGATTGATGGCCATGCCTTGCATCCCAAAGGTTCCACAAACCCTCCAAACAGTTGAACACTTGAAGACCTAACATTCAGACATGTGAGTCTTGAGGGACATTTCTCCTCAAACTGTAACAGTAACTGAATACATAGGTTAAATCCCAAAGATGTCACTGAGCCATTTAAAAGGAAGGAAGGAAGGAAGGAAGGAAGGAAGGAAGGAAGGAAGGAAGGAAGGAAGGGAGAGGAAGAAGAAGAAGAAGAAGAAGAAGAAG
This sequence comes from Microtus obscurus, assembly GCA_963919715.1. NCBI lineage: Eukaryota > Metazoa > Chordata > Mammalia > Rodentia > Cricetidae > Microtus > Microtus obscurus. The sequence goes on from CAWTZC010000381.1 coordinate 4,766,258, forward strand.
AAGAAGAAGAAGAAGAAGAAGAAGAAGAAGAAGAAGAAGGAAAAAGAAGAAGAAGAAGAAAGAAGAAAGAAGAAGAAGAAGAAGAAGAAGAAGAAGAAGAAGAAGAAGAAGAAGAAGAAGAAGAAGAAGAAGAAGAAGAAGAAGAAGAAGAAGAAGAAGAAGAAGAAGAAGAAGAAGAAGAAGAAGAAGAAGAAGAAGAAGAAAAGAGAAAAGAAAAGAAATTGAGTCTCTTTGGTGCATCTAGAAGACACTTGCAATCAATCATCAGACTGGATAAAAATCAGACAGAATGAAGAGAGGGCCCAGGACTTCTGACTGGAAAACTTAGGAAGTAGCTCAATTTTCTTGAGGCCAATTGACATGATCTGAGATCTCTGCTTATTGTTATTATTATTTTACTTTCCTTGGAAGAGTTCCATTAATGCCTTTCTCCAAAGCAGTAGTACCTGCACCGTCTGCCCTCACCCTTCAGAGAGCTCGTCAGAAGTTGTGACCGACTAGGTCTGAGTATTTTGCCTTCGTTTGTCCACGAGGAAGTGTGTTTTATGGGGTAGAGGCTTTTTTGTTTCAGTCTGCATTCCTCACGCTTAATACAGCGTCAGCCACACAATGTATATATATCACACAAATGCCAGTGAGGAACTGAAGTGGGTGATGCCATTGGTCAGCACAAGAGGAACCTACTAAGGTTGAAAGGGAAATTTAATAATGATGGAGCTCTGTAATGGTTTAAAATGCTAGCCAGGTATTTCTTTTGACCTCCCCTAATGGGAGAACTAATTAAGCGGCAAAGGTTTTGAAGTAGGGGGTGGCTCCACGCTAGAGAATACACTTAGCATACACTTAGCGTGTGCCAGCCCCGGATTTCCATCCCCGGAACTAAAACAAACGCAAAAGAATACATAGCAAAGACTACAAGCATTTTACCTCAATGTCTCCTACCATAGAGGACCCAAGACTGAGAATATATATGGATAATTTTACATGTTTAAAGCACAGAAATCTATCAACCGTCCAGGGTTCTCTTATAAGCTCCCAGGATGGAGGGAGCATCTGTACCTCCTAGTTCTCGTCTGTCTGATGAATAGTCCATAAATGTTGACTGCTTTAACGTATGCTTTAATTACAGCTTTTAAGCTTCTTCTTACATGCTTTAATTATAGTTTTGGCAAATGAGTTAGAAATGGCACTGATTTTGCTGGCATTTTTTTTTCGTTTGATCTTACTCAAATTGCCCATTTCTCTAAATGCTTTTTATACCAAAGGTCCATTAACAAAACGCGTTTCGATCTCTCTTAGCAAAGCCCTTGCACTGAGGGCTAAATGTGTTGTCCCCCATATCAAAAGCCACCAGAGGTATGTGGCCTATCCCTTTTGACGTTGAAAACCATCAATTCCTATCTTCACAGGTCCTGTTCCTTCTCAGTGAGTTTTTACTGGTCCTCCATACCTAAGATTCTAAAGACAGCATCTGACCATCGATAGACTATGTACCTAAGATTCTAAAGACAGCATCTGACCATCGATAGACTATGTACCTAAGATTCTAAAGAGAGCATCTGACCATCGATAGACTATGTACCTAAGATTCTCAGGACAGCATCTGACCATCGACAGGCTATGCACATCTCTTGCCTTCTTCCTTTCATTTCCCACCCTACAGGGTACATTTTAGCTGTGGCTTAGGGCAACATACATAGCATGTGGGAATGGGTAGGGCTTAGGAGAATCTCGTCCTCGTTTTTCTGCTACTCTTGTGGGCACGATGATTTGAGTAATGTAATTGCCCTTATGGTGCGCTGCTAATTATGAGAAATTGATGTTGCCCAAATTCCATTAGCGTTCAGCTACACAGAATGATGAACACACAACACTTACTTTAAATGAATACCTACACGCGTACTCCACTTGAAGACGGAAGAAGAGACTATTATCGAAACCATAGCCTTTTCTTCTTCGCTGCTAGGCAGACCTATGTCCCTGGAAATGGGTGGAGGGTGTTTCTTTCCAATGCAGATTCCTAACCTACTACTTCCAAATGTTTGACGAGATGACCCAAGACGGAACTCGCCAAAGACAGCAATCATAGCAATTTGGAATGTACACAGATCACGGGTTAAAAAGAAGCCCACACACAAATGTAAACCCTCCTGAGCTAGGTGATTTAGGTGACTCCTTCGGAAAGAGTCAAGCCTTCGCTTGATCTAGAGAGGTGATATTTTAAAACACAATTTGAAGGCAACTGTTTGAGCAGTAGAGAATTTACTGATACATCACCACAAATATATCTCCCCCCAGGAAACATAGATCAACGCTTTGAGATGAAAACAGCCAACGGATGTGGGAAGACAGTTAGTTAGGTGCAGAAAGAGAAACTGCATCCCCTGGCTACCAATATTTATCAGTTTTCCTGCCAAAAAAATTTGCCAGTCCGTTTGTGGACCTGGGGTACAGATGAGCAACTTTATACGGAAAAACCGTGTCTTTAGGGGGAGATTTGTTCAGGGAAATTATTACCCGTCAGCAATCTCTTACCCAGGGTCCCCTGCACCCTTCTCAGCACCATGTGCAGGCGCTTGATCCAACCACAGCTCTGCTCGGGAGGAAGAGCCGCTAAAAACCTTTCCTAAAATCGAGAGACAGAATTGGTTTTTGAAAAGAAGCTTTTTGAACTCAATTTCTGCATAACTTAAAAGTTCGAAGGGCTTTTAAAAAAGGAATTATCTAGATTGGTAATATTTATCATGCAACCATGAAAAAAATAACTTCTATTAAGTTTAGTTTAAAATTGTGTTTGTTTGTAGCCCGGCGGTGATGGCGCACACCTTTAATCCCAGCACTCGGGAGGCAGAGGCAGGTGGATCTAGCTAGCTCCAGGACAGGCTCCAAAGCTACAGAGAAACCCTGTCTCGAAAAACCAAAAAAAAAAAAAAAAAAAAAAAAAATGCGTTTGTAATCTTTTTTTTCTTTTCTTCTTTTTTTGACAAAGTCTCTCTGGCTGTCCTGGAACTCCTCATGTAGACCAAGCTGCTGCCACATTCACAGAGATCTTCCTACTTCTGCCTCCAGAGTTCCGGGATTGAAAATGCACACCCCCACCCCTCTGTTCTTTTCTTGTCTGTCTAGCAGAGGATGACAGGAAGGAAGGCATCAGGGAGGATTTGCAAAGTGCAAAGTACCCCAAGAGTGACCACCCACAGAGACGTGAGTGGATGCACTGCAAGGCAGCCCCCCCCACCTGGATCTCAGTGAAATCTTTTGGTCCTGAGAACAGTTTCTTATTAAAGAGGGGTGTGTCTACAATAAACAGGAAAAAAACAAAAAAAAACAGCAGGAGAAAAAGTTAGACACTTTCAATTCCAAGTTTTGGAAGGTTAAGAAGTGACTAACTTAGAGAGGATTTGAAGTTCTGAGAAGACTGAAATTCCCCATATGTTGTACAGTACAAAGCTATGCATGGCAGATTACACGGTTACTTAAATTGATGGCTTTTCCACAGATCCTTTTTTGAAAACGGGGTCAGTGGGAGGGGGAGCGTTTAGATTGGCAAGACGGTTCAGTGGGTGAAGACACTTGCCACCAAACCTGATGATCTGGGTACAACTCTCCGAAACTTACACATGGTAGAAGGAGAGGACCAAGTCCTGCAAGCTGTCCTCTGACCATGGCGTGTGCACAAGCACGTCTCTCTCTCTCTCTCTCTCTCTTGCACGCACGCATGCACAGGCGCGCACGTGCACGCACATACACTTGTGTGGAGGGGAAGAAACTATGTGCATGCCCTGAAGGTCAAACTTGGGGCTTCATGCTCTCTAAACAAGCTTTTTAATCACTGGACCGTAAGTCCAGCTCACAATAGTTTCTTTCCTTAGAAAAGTTGAAGTTCATCACCACTGAGCTTCCTTCCACTCTTGCTATCTGGGCTCTGCTGGTGTGGACTGAAAAATCCAAAATGGGCAAAGAAGACCTTATCTGAAACATACCTTTCCTGGCTTGTTTCCCAGCCGGAAGATGCGTATAAATTTGGTCCTTACTAAATGGATGTGGGCTGAGGATGCAGACAGGTGAAGACTCTTTACACAGCTGGTTACCTAGAATAAATTGTCAGCAGGGATTTTAATCTTCCACTCTTCTCCTTCCTTCCTTCCTTCCTTCCTTCCTTCCTTCCTTCCTTCCTTCCTTCCTTCCTTCCTTCCTTCCCTCCCTCCCTCCCTCCCTCCCTTCCTTTACGCTGGTGTAATACTCTGCACAGTAGATGTAAATTCGCGATGCTTTTGGGCTCTTTCCCTTGCAAGCGCTAAAAAGAAGAAACTTGTTCAGAAACGAAAGGATAATACAAGCAAACATGGGTGAGGCATCACAGATGCTCTGTTCCCTTTAAAAGGGAGGGGCTGGTGGGGGGATGGTACCTTAGTGGTGGAGTGTGTGCCTAGTGTATGGGAAGGGCTGGGTCTGATGCCTGGCACTGAAAACAAAGGGACAACAACTAATTTTATAAAGTGAAAAGTGCTCTGTTTTCTCGTGCAAGTCTTTGCTCGAGCGCTAAGCCATGCGGTTAATGCAGTGCCTCAAGCTTCAGTTGTCGCTCCAAAGTGAAAAGAACTCTCCATAAAACCCGCAAGTGGAGGATACCAGTCCCTTGTCCCACAGAGTTTGGCTCACGGTGATCTGTTTCATTTAGGGAACATACATACATACACGGCAATTTTCGGCAAGAATATCTCATATCAACCGGCATTTAAGTTATGTAACACTGCCTAGTGAAGGAGTCATAAGTGAGAAGGTTCTTTTTTTTGTTGTTTATTTGTTTTTGTTTTTTGAGACAGGGTTTCTCTGTGGTTTTGGAGCCTGTCCTGGAACTAGCTCCTGTAGACCAGGCTGGCTTCAAACTCACAGAGATCCTCCTGCCTCTGCCTCCCAAGTGCTGGGATTAAAGGTATGTGCCACCACAGCCCAGCTCGAAGGTTCTTTATTTTTATAAACATTAAGTCATAGAACAATTCTAAATGAACTTTAAAATACAAGCATTCATATTTAAATAATATTCATTTTAAATAATATCAGTTTGGGGGACAATCCTGTTGACGAGTAACCTACTCAAAATCACTAACGTCATGAGGAATATAATCCCTGTGATAACCAGGCAGCATCCCTGAGCACAGTGAGCCTTCGTCATTGAGTTCTGCATTCCTGCTCTGAGAGACTTGGCTCATCTAGACATTTACTCTTGCTTTCCTCAGACTCCTTCCAGTCATGATTTGGGGTTTAGCTGACTTGTCCCATGTCATTTGGGGAGGGTCTCTAGCTACTGCCCGCCCTTTCTACCCATTCCTCAAGCCCATGCTCCAGTGATGTCTAAATTTTCTTGGTATTTATTTGCAGACCAGTGAAATTCTGGAGCTCTCACTAAATGCCTTGCCCTTAAGAAATTCTCTTTTTCTGCGCCTAGGTTTGAAGTTGACTAGTTATAAGGCAAGGGGATGACACTCATTAACCCTTGACCTCACACCAAAGATGTTGACCTAACCCAAAACATTCTGAGAATGTTGGAATGGTTGACATTTAAGGAATAAACTCTAAATGGCATATGTTGTTAGCCATTATAGTCACCGTGACGTCAGTGGCAGAGTGATGGGGACATGCAATGATGCACTGTGGAGTCTCCTGGCGAGGACCAGGGCCAGGGAGCTTTGGCTTAGAATCCATCGCTTCCGTTTACCCAGCCTGGAGAACGGGCTCACTGTTTCAACCACCACGTTCCTACCTACAAAATGTTCCTGACTTTATAGGGTATTGGTGTGGGTGGTCCTTCTGTCTATGTGTTGCTTTTATTTATTGGTTAATGAGTAAGGAAACCGCCTTGACCTGTTGATAGGGCAGAGCTTCGGTAGGAGGGGAAAACTAAATGGCATGCTGGGAGAAAGGAGGCGGAGTTAGAGACAAGCAATGGAGCCACCGCCAGAGTCAGACATGCCAAAACTTTGTCGGTAAGCCACTGCCATGTGGCGATACATAGATTAATAGAAATGGGTTAAATTAATATGTAGAGCTCATGGGCCAAGCAGTGTTTTAATTAAGATAGTTTCTGCGTGGTTATTTTGGTTCTGGGCTGCCAGGACGAACAAGCAGCCCTTCCTCAACAGGGTATTTATGAAGATTTCCTAGGAAAACGTTTGGAAGGCTCTAATCACTGTTGCTATGTGTTCTGAGTGAACCATGGGATTTGTTATCAGAATAGGTGATTGTTCATGAAAACAAAAACAGAGGCTAGGATTTCAGCTCAGTGGTGGAGCATGCACAAGCCCGCAGCACTGGGAAAAAGAAGCAGAGTGCTTTAACCCAGTATCTTTGAGGGCTAAGGCAGGAGGTCTACCATGAGTTAAAGGCCAGCCTGGGCTGCAAAATAGACCTTGTTTCAAAAGACAGCATCATCATTACTATCAACACGACTACCACTATTATCATCATGATTTCAGAATGTTCTGGATTCCTCTTCTGTTCCTGACATCATTTCAAAACCATCAGTCTATTCACGCGTAGTTCTCAAAATCCACCTTTTAATGCTTATCTTTCCAAGCTAAACTTTGTTCCAGTGTTTAGTCACTTCCTAGTTAACCATTTATTCTTGTGCGTCTACAAGCTGATGAAAATCTTCACCAATAAAATGGTCTTTCACAAGCATCCTCCTGGCTCTGCATCTTACTTGTACCTTCTGCCCATGCCAGCTTGACCTAGAGAACTGAAGCAGACCATACACAAGTCCCCAGGCATGCCTGACAAGTGATTTCCCACTGAACTAGTCTTCTGGCCCCTTTGAAGTGTTGGGAGATAATACCAAAAAGAAGAACATGACTTCCAACCCTCCAGATAGCTTTCCAACTGGCATCATCACCACCTACAAAGCTATAACGGCTCAAGCTTTGTCCTGTGCTGAATTCGCCACCAAATATGACAGTCAAACCAACAAAGAAACAAAAGACATCACAGTAGACACAGCAATAATTTCCAATTCTAAACTGTGCCCTTAAAAATATACTCTTGTAATGGTCTCTTTTCCAAGTTATTTTCCATTATTATCTACTTATGAATACATAGTGTCGTTGCATGTGCATACATAAGCCACTTAAACTATGCGTATTCTAATGTTGTTTGAGCAAATATAATAGACCACCGCCTACGCCACAAATCCCTGCCAAGCACCCATGTTGAGCATTATGCTGCCTTACCATGGTAGCAGAGATTCAGCAGAAAATGGCTGTCGGTGAGTAATTTCATTCCCAATAAAATTGGTACAAATTAAAGCGACAAACAATCCATGTGTGATTTTTAAAATGTATAAGCAACAGTCTTGGACTTGCTTAATTTCAGAGCAGGGATTCTCCAGTAAGCTACACCAGTCTCTGAGAAAGCAGAGCTAGGGAAACAAGAGCAATCAGACAAAGGGCCCAGGGAGCAGGGAGTATGGCAAGAACCAGAATTCAAATAAGGTGAGCATACGTATATATATATATACCTGAAAGGCAATGATACCAAATATTGGCCTGGTGCATTCATTGCTGGGTAGAATAGACCAGGGGAAAACACATGCACAGCATGAGAATAGCCCTGCATTCTCAGTCCTTAAGAACCACACACACACACACACACACACACACACACACACACACACGACCTGGTTCTTGAAGGGACCCTCTTGCGACCTTCTAGAAGTGATAGTTGATTTCTTCTGGCATCTACTTAGTCAACATTTGTGGTGTGAAATTTCTGGAAGGATCAGAACCCTGAGTCTGTAGATACAGAGTGCTGTTCACCATGTTTTCTAGGTTAGCTCTCCACACCAAGATAACAGTTTTCACAACCTATAGGCAACTTAAGCCACCAAATCCAGCTCTGATACTTAACCTCCATCCCAGAAAGTTTCATCCTCATCTCATGGATCTTACTTTCCAACAGAATCCCTTCTTCTCTTCCACTGACCTCTAGAGACAGGAATCCACGGTACTCATCTAAGTATTTTGAGTGAAGACAGCATTTGTTCTTTCCTTCAAGTTAACACAAGCAACTGTTCATATCTCAGTATTTTTTCCTAACCCTTTAATTATCTGTGTTACACTTTGAATACTCTCCAGGATTTAAATGTCTGAAGCTCTGAAGTCCAACCCTGAATACAAGACGCTGCCGCTGCCAGCATATGTTATGGTTCCCGCCCTCTAGGCTTCTTATGGCATTGTGTTGTTATGCCAACTCCCCCTTCCTCTCCCCCTTCCTCCTCTGTCTCCATCCCCCTCCCCCATGCAATTCCATCGCTTTTGATCATCTCTGAGGCAGAGAACCTTTACACTGGGAATTCACAAATCTAATCAACCGAATTTCTCTTTAAATTCCAATATTCACAGTATTGACCCAAGCCAGCAGTCCAAAGGTGTCCAAACACTGTATTGACATCTGAGATGCAAAACCAAACCCCATCTGCTATTGCTACATCTCCATCATCAAGTGTGTTTACCTTCTCACGTTCTGTGTCTGGGTCCCCGCACCACTACACTCCAAAGCAGAGGTGTCAATGGTTTTTAATAGTATCATCTCTCTAAGCATTTGTTAACTGATTGGTTGCCAAGTTCCAATGGGCTTGATTCAGACACATCCTGTTTAGTGTCCCTCTGATTCGGAGCACCACAGTAGCTTCAATTTCTTCTCTTCAATCCATCATGACCCTCCCATTTCTCTACGCACATCCCTTATTGTGCCATTTTCTACCTTAAAGAGAAAAATTCCACTGTCTCCGCAACTCAATGCGTGTTTAAGACCCAGACATCACTTCCTTTCAACCCCATGTCCTACTGGTCTTTCCCAACCAAATCTTTTCCCAAGCATTGTGGACGTGACGCTATTGGTTATTGGAAATGGCTGTCTGCAACCATACACTGCCAGGTGTCACGAGAAAACGCCTGTGTCTGCTAAGAACAGGAAGTGAGGACAGCACCTGTGTGATGCTGATCTTGCTGCCATCTCAAATCCACATTTCCCTGACTCTGCAGGTGCTTCGGGAGTTCAAGACTATTTTCCACAGGCTCGTCTTTTATTTTCAAGGCTTGCTTTCCCCCCCTTTGTGGTCTGTTAACTTGAAAAACTTTCAAACATTTATGCTTTGATAGGAGGTGAACATTCCCCCACCACCCAACAAAACAGACCTAAGCTTTATCCGTGTATCAAAGGCAAGTGAAAGAGGAGAGACTGTGAAGTCCAATGGTGCCATGTTAAATTATAGCAGACTATAACTAATTTCTAATTATCCAGTGGAGAAGGGCTGTGTAGCAATGGTGCAAAATCCTGAAAGTATTGTAGAAAAGATCAACATAAAATCGTGAATTGCAAGTTTTGTTCGGAATTTTTCTCTTCTTTTTAATAACGCACAGAGCTAAGGAATGGACATGAGGTCCTGCGTTTCCTAGGGCCTTTCAATAATATTAATTAAGACATCTTCTGTAAAAAGCAAAGATGAGTGAACAAGTCAACAAATTAACAAAGCCTTCCACATATTATAAGAAAATATAAAAAAGAAAGGAGAATTATTAGCAGCTTATATCAAAAAGCTAGGACAGCTCTCCAGTAGGAAGAGCTTGTATGACCCACGGCCCACTGTTCAATGTGAACCTTGCCACAGTATTCCTCATGGGCTCTGCTTCCTTATTTAATGGTTTAAAACTCGACTCTATTTCAATCAGCTAGAATAACAACTTAGCTCCAGTTTTTTTTTTAATGGGCAAAGAAAATGAAAGCAGACAGTAGTCCTCATTAAAAATATAATTGTCCCTTAAACACAACAAAAGCTGTCACCTTTGCTCATAATAAAAGAGACCCAATTAAGACATGGTAAGATACCCTTTTAACCTGTCGAACCTAAAGGACATTCAAAGCAAACCACAGAAGTTGTGTGTAGGGGGTCATGTGTTTTTGGTGATTTATTAAACCGTACAATACTTATAGAAGGCAATTTAGCAATATCACTCAAAGTTACAGAGCATATCCTTAAGACCCGGCAATTCCCCTCCTGGAAAGTTATCTTACCGATCGATTTCCAGATATAGAAAACGGCCCAAGTGTAGGGGTATTTACTGACACTGATCGGAAAAGCAGAACACTGGAGTCACCTTAACCAGTATATAACATCTAATGTTACATATAATAACATATAACACGACATGAAGCAGTTTGGAAATACATTTCCCCCTATTAAAAAAATAAGATCACTTCCTAATTAAATCAGAAGGAATGCAGTACGACTAGTTAGGCAAGGGGACATGTTTGAGGGGTTAGACTACAGTGATTGGAATTGAGCCACAGAACTGCAATCCCAGCCACTCAGAAGGCATTGGCAAAAGGATGCCATGTTCAAGACGCCCCAAGTTTACCAAGTGAGTTCCGGGTCAGCCTAGGCAGTTAGGGAGATCTCATTTGAAGAGAAAATGGAATGGAATGGAATGGAATGGAATGGAATGGAATGGAAAGGAAAGGAATGGAATGGAATGGAATGGAATGGAAAGGAAAGGAAAGGAAAGGAAAGGAAAGGAAAGGAAAGGAAAGGTTGTTGCACACCCCACTGGGGAGCAGAACGTTTATGTGGAAGATACAAGGCCCTGTACTGACCACACACGCACACATTCACACACACGCGTGCACACACTCAAAGGAGTTATGAGAAATAAAAAAGAACAGAGTAGTTAGCATGCATGAGTTTTCACATACTAAGTTCTACAAAACTGCTAAACTCCCAGACAGACGGAAGACTGATAGAAGAAGCAGGTTTTTCAGTAAAAAAATAATTAATAATTTCTAACTTTTACTCTTTCCCTCTCTTCTTCAGGACTAGTGGCTGATGCAACCATTCTTAAGCTCTGCCACTAAGTTAATTCCCCAAACCCTTATATTCTTTAAACTGTCAAGCAAATGTCTCACTCCTGAAAAACTTAAAATCCATTTATTTTGATGTTCTCAGGGATTGTAACACACTGAATATAATGTTCGATCTTTAGGGTCATTCATAATTTTTGAACTGTAACAAGACACCTCGTTCTACTGAAATTCCAAATGCCAACACCATACATCTGGAGTCTGTAGTCTCTTAAGAATTTGAACCTCCTTTTTCAGTCATTGTGTAAGGAAACAGCATGGTTTACCATATGCTGATCAGCCTGGGGACATATCAATGCTGCTTCTCCTTTCCTAGGTACTCTGAAACATCTTTCCTCCTGAATTCTTTTGAACAAGCTGGGTCACATGGCCCTCTGCCACAAAAAAAAAAAAAAAAGTCACTTCCTAACAAGGGGGTTGCCATAGATCGTCACTCTCCTGCTCCACCCAACTGTGTCTGCAGCCTTTAAAAGATTCTTCTAGAAAAATTCAGATGCCTCCCCGTCTCTGCGAAATCTCAGAGCTATTTGGCAGCGCCCCTTCAATGGTTGTTCTCCTCCATAGATGAGGAGGCCCCTAAGATCTGGCGGGGAAAGAGGCTGATTCGCTAACTCTCTCCAGGGCCTGACCTGATTGGTCCAGGGAATGGACGTGATGTTTTCACGGAATCTCTGTTGAATAAACAAATGCCTACTCGGGGCCATGGTGGGGGGCAATGAGTTGAAGCCACAGGGGAAGGTAAAAGAGATGAGACCATCTCTGCCTCCACCAGGGAGGGTGAGGTAAAAACACGTAATTACAACGTGGCCATTGCCTAAGGGGTGGTAAATTAACCCCTGTAGGAGTCAGGGCAAGGTGGCTGCTAGAACTTTTTTTTTTTTTTCCCTCTTGGAGATAAGATCTCAAGTAGAAGGCTGGTCTCCACTTGCCACAGAACTAAGGATGACCTTATACTACTGATCCTCCAGCTTTGAGGCCCGTCATTTCCAGCTTGTGCCATCATGCCCGCTTAATTCGGTGCAGGGTGTTGAACCCAGGGCTTTGGCATACCAGGCAGACACTCTACCAATTAACTGGGCTGCATCCTCAGTCCCTGGAGAGTTGTAAAAATATATTATGTATCTGAAAATATGCAGCGATATTTCAAAATCGGTCTTGAAAGGCTAGTGTGGTTCTCCCAAGGAGGATGAAGGCCCTAGGTTCAGATTATCACAAGCCTATAGGGGTCAGACAAGGGATATGTGGGAAACGGATGCACCGAGTGGGGGAGGGGTGATAAAAAGTGGTCTAGGGTATTTTTTTTAAATCAGGCTGCACCTGATCTGGGAGATTTTATCCTGTCCGGGACAGAACATTCATTGCCCAGTGTATCTGTCCAGCGTTTCCATGGGGAACACAACTCTGGGACCGTAAACGCTCTGTTTCCATAACAGTCCGGAGCTGAAACCGGCTGTAAGCCGTCAAAATGTGACCACGGCTTCCTACTCTGCCCGAGAGGGAATGATGAATGGGTCGAGTGTGTTGGGCTTAGATTATCTTTAGGCAGGAAGCAACGTGGATTTTTCTCATATCTACTCAAGGGTTTCCTTGGCAGCGACAGCAGTCTTAGTAACAAATACTCCACGACAGAGCTCAGCAAGCGGTACCGCTCTCACTTCAGTGGGTAGGGGTGGGTGCAGGCAACTTGACTTCGTGATTTCCTCAAAACAAAATTCAAAGGGTATGTTGAAACAAGGCTGGAAGGCTTACAATGCTAGCTTAAAACTCAGCCGGCTGAAATTTGTCAATATAAAGTCATTGCAATTGCAATACAAACAAAAAAGACCCCCCACCCCCACCCCGTGATCTAGTTGGGGACATATTTGGTGTAAAGCTAATGGCTGAAGACCCTCACCCTCCAAATACTCATTGAACCCCTCCTATGAATCAGATGTAATCCCAGATCTTCTTCTGTGGTCAGGGACTTTATCTGTACCCCTAGCCAGCCAACTTCCTGGAAATCAAAGTCATTATTCATAGAATGCATGATCTCAGTTGATAAAAATGTGGGTGACTCAGAGCAGTCCCTTCCAGTGCCAGAGACTGGACACATTAGTAGCTTTGTCTGGAGTACTAAGGACCACTGAACTCCAGCACCCCAGGAAGGGAGAGACAAACACGTGGCATACACCACTGGTCTCTCTCTACATTGTTAAAGAGTTTAGCAACAGTTAAAAAACTTAATTGCCTGCTCTTCCAAAGGTCCTGAGTTCAATTCCCAGCAACCACATGGTGGCACATAACCATCTGTAAAGAGGTCTGGCGCCCTCTTCTGGCCTTCAGGCATACAGACAGAATATTGTATACATAATAAATTAATAAATATTTAAGGGCTGGAGAGATGGCTCAGTGGTTAAGAGCACTGCCTGCTCTTCCCAAGGTCCTGAGTTCAATTCCCGGCAACCACATGGTGGCTCACAACCATCTGTAATGAGGTCTGGTGTCCTCTTCTGGCCTGCAGACATACACACAGACAGAATATTGTATACATAATAAATAAATAAATAAAAAAAAAAAAAAAAAAAAAACTTAAACAACCCTAGGACTCCGCTCTCAAGGAATAACAAACACCAACAAGTACTTCTGCTTCTACCTAGAATCCTTTTAAGACCTGTGTGTGTGTATTTGTGCGTATGTGCACGTGTGTGTGCAAGTGCTTGTGTGCATGTGTGTGTGGTGTGTGGCGCTGGGGAAGTATTCAGGAGGTGATGTCCCTCGTGCTGTATACCCCAGTCCTGTTAGTCTTTAAGTCCAGTTCTTATGTGAGGTAATGTTTGCACATATCTCTGCTGAAATATATTCCATCAGGACTGTAGCTAGACAGAAGCGACTAATTAGAAAGACAACATTCAAAAGCTTTACTCTGTTCAGTTTCCATTTCACTACAGTGCGCATGCCTGTGTCTGAAGCAAACTGAGCATTTATGTACATACTCTGGAAGGGCACAAGTAAAATAACCTCAGAAAATGGGTTTCTGTACCAAGTTGCTTGGTAGCTTTTAAAAAGAAATTTGTACGTCCTGCCAGAATTTTAAACACCAAACATATAGCCACGGGGACCAGCCTTATTTGTCCTTCATGGTTTTTTATAAAGTATACATTTCCTCTGTTTTGATACAAAGCTCACATTTTTCAGAAGTGCTGAAGCACAAGGAACAAGAGAAAAAAGGAAGCACCGACTACATTAAACAGGCAAGGCACACACACTTACAAATAAAGGAAGCAGCAGTCTTCTGGGAGCTCAAGAGAAAAAGAGGCTTCGCTATGACTGAGGGGAAAGAACAGGGAGGCACCCCCGACCAGAAACCTTTTCCCAGCCGTGAGCTCAGGGGGTGTGGGGTTGGGGGAGAAGGAGGAGCAGAGGGTGCCGGGGAGAGATCATGGCTTAGGGACCTTACCATCGGAACCTCGATTCATAAAATAAAGCAATCCACGTAGGGGGCCTGCTTAACTTCACCTGCAGGGAGGTAAGTTCAGTCTCTTCCCCCTTCTCGGGATGAATGGGCAAGGCTAGCTGCTGAGCTCGGCCTCCCCCCAAAGGAATGTGTGCTATCTGGAGTTGTTTGGAGAGCCACCGTCTTGAAAGGAGCTGTGGCAACAGGTTTTCCCTTGGCCGAGCACTGAGCCAATTGGAAATGTTGAATGAAAACCCTGAGCACGCTAAATACTACCTTAGGAATTCAAAACCTGCTCCAGGTAGGGGGTTGCTTTTTCTTTGTTTTAAAATAGGACCTCAGCTTCTATCTTCAGCGTGAACCCGTAACAGACAGGGGGCCCTTTCCTGTCAGTGTAATGAGAGCACACTTTGAGGAATGCACGCAGGCTAGTTTGGAAGTTTGGTTTGGACAAAACGGAGACCCCCCCCCCCGGCGTGAGCTGTTGGTGTGTCAGGAAAACGAAGCTGAGTGAATCCAGTCCCTCTGAGGAACACGACCCACTTCCCGCCTTTTCTGCCATATAGTGTATTTGCCTCCCTTCAGCACAAATATTTATCTTTCTCTCTCAACTTTTACCTGTACAGGTCTCCAGTCCGCTTTAAAGCAGGCTGTTCCTAGAACACAGGTAATGAGGTAAAGAGTCTTACCCGCTAACCCTCAATGTTTGAAAACAACCATCACTGTGTATGAGCCTGGTGGTGAGTCCCAGGCAAACATCTACCTATGACTGTTACAACCTGGAGACCAAGAAGCACTGTGTATAGATGTGTGTGCATGTGTGTGCACACGCATGTGTGTGTTTTGTTGTTGTTGTTTTTGCTCGTGCCAGTGCCCGAACTTATGAAGCTCAGAGGTCAGCATCTCAAGTCCTCCCTTTCTGGCACTAGACTGTTTGAACCAAGTTTTCCCCTGAAATTGAAGTTCATCATTTCAGCTCAATAGACTTGAGCTCACCAGCTCACCAGCGCCAGGGATCCTTATGAGATCTGCCGGTCTCTTCCTTCCAGCAGTAGGGTTACAGGTGTGTTATATTGTGCAGTCTTTTTTAGGAGGGGGCTGGGGACTTGAACTCATGTCCTCATCCGTGCCCAGTGAGCATTTCACCCACTGAGCCTCCTTCCCAACCCATCTCCCCCTTTTGAAAAATATTAACCGTTACTTTAAAACAAACAAACAAACAAAAACAAACAAACAAAAAACCAACTGAGGTTCAGATTCAGTTTACAGTGTTTGTGAAGCTATGCTTTGGTGACTGTCTCCGTAGGATTTGCACTTCACTCTACTCTACCAAAGAAATTTTATTAATTACAAAAGCCTCTTCCTGCTCAACAAACAGGAAACAACTGGCATAGCGAAGACAGCCTACAGGATGGAGAAAACTTTCACCAGCTTCTGCTTACTTACTTATTGAGATAGGATTTCAGTAACACACACCAGCTGGCCTCGAATTTACAGTCCTCCTGCCTCAGCCTGCCAGATGTGTCTGGTCCCACCTCTGGCTTAGAGGACTGATTCCTGAGGTTCCGTGACTTCATTATGAAGCCTTTCAAACTTCACATAACAGAAACATAATTGAAAATTATTCTATTCTGATTCCAATACGCAGCAATGAATGGTGTTTTAAGAAACATGTACTTCCATCAAAACTAAGTGAGCAAGAATACAGCGAAGAATAAGCTAGCATTCCCCACAAAATACACAATTAAAAGACCATTCTTAATTTTTGTGATAGAAGACATTTAAGTGTCTACAATAAAAATTAACCGCCGAGCAAATAATTTGCTAACTATTATTATTGATTATCTTAATTCCTTTCTTTTCCAGATGGTTTACATTTGAAAACTGGAAAAGGATCATTGATGTCTAGATACTTAGTTTATTAGTGTGGCAGGTTCTAGAACTCAAGGAAGCAGACCTCAGTGCCTAGGGACTTTATGTATTTGAGGAAGAAAAAATTGGCGGGAAATGTCTAAGAATTTTAGAGGAAGTAGAAGAATGAATGGATACAAACCCTAGAGTCGGAAAGATGGCACTCAGCTGCCTGAGGGTGTCAAGATGTGTTCCGCTGCCTCACCTGACTTCTGAGTCTCAGCCTCCTTGTATCAACAACCAAATCAAACAAGCAAATAAATTCCAAACAGAACAAAAGCCTTTTAGTTCCCAAAGTCAGCCTGGCCCTTACACTTGGAGCTGTGGTTTGCCAGAGAGACACGAGGTAACTCTCTGACCAGTGTTGGAAGCTCAGCAGGGTTTCCACAGTGGGGTGCAGTCTGGACTCGTGCAGGTCCTACCTTCTTAGCCACTGACCCTTAAGGCAGAGTCTTTATAAGACCCAGATTATGAGTTGTAAATTATCCCCCTAAACCCTTTTTATAATATCTTTACAGTTGGGGTCAACGGTAAATTTTTGTCTTCATTTGAATTTTGATACCAAAGTAACACAACTAAGGAGGAGCCGGATGGAATGATTGCTTATAAAGCCTCTCATGCATTACCACAGTTTCTATAAAAAAGTAAAGATTGCACAGGGAGATCTGCCCGCTCCAGTCTCGGGGGCTGGGATTCTGAGCCTGGACCACCACGCCCGGAGAATTCCTGTCTTAGCTCCTTTAGTTTTCCGTCTCTCATTTCCACCCTCCCTCCTGGACTGTCTTTCTTTCTAGGCTTTTGGGGCATGTTTTTCTGGAATTCCTCACCCATGAGAGGTCATTTCAAGCAGTAGATACTGTCACTGGTACAAAGGATCTAGCAGGACTGACTAAGCCTTGCTCGGGAGCTTCCTGGCCTGCCATTCTTGCTTGGACCTGAGTTTCTGATAAGGAGATCTCTTCTATATTCATCTACTGAAATTCAAACCAATTTCATCCTGACTGCTTATGAAAGTAACTTGGAAATGTCATCAAAATCAACGCATCAAAATCAATGTCATCAAAAAGACAGCTGTGTGCCATCCTAACCCGAGCTTTTCATTTGAATAATGTCTGTGGGGAGGAGATGCAGCAATTTAGGGTCGATCTATATTGCACATATCTGACCCTTAGCAAGTCTTCGGAAGCTAAAGCTTAGCATCTCCGTTTTCCAGGGGAAACTCCAGGTTTCCGGGACAGCACTAAGTGTGTATAATCAGAAATGAGCAGCAGAGGTAGGTGAAGGCCATCCCCTGAGGGTTATTGGACTGAAAAGGACCTCAAGGCCTTGTTCAGGTCTTTAGGAGGGACAGAGAACCGTGGACAGCAACAATATATGGATATATGGAGAGCTGATCCTGATGGGTTCTTAAAGTGAAGGAGGCGGTTCCCTTTAAGGCCTGGAGAGGGCAAAGGAGTGTATTCAGAGAGCAACCTCCCCTGGTGTCTGGGACCAAGTCCTGGAACAAAGGGAATGTGAGACATTTGAGAATGAGAACCGTCTAGATGCGGCAGGAGGTTTTGCATCCTTTAAGTGGCAGGAGGTTTTGCATCATGTGATTTGGTCCAGCAGAGAATATGTGGCAAGGAGCATGGAGGGGGTGGAGAAGAAGGTAAATTAAGAGCTGTCAAAGCACAGCACAGAGCGGTTAGTTGTCCCAGAGAGAGCTACAGAGGGGCATGACCTGATTCAGGCTATGGTGCAGGCCCAGGTTCCAACAGCATGCAGACAGGGACCAAATTCAGGTTTGTCTGACTGTGATGCCATTTTCACCACTACACTGGGGAAACACACTGGGCACGGTGGTGCATTCCTAAGGTTTCAGCACTTTAGAAGCAGAGAAAAGTAGATCTCTGGGTGTTGGAGGATAGCCTGGTCTACAAAGGGAGTTCTAGGCTAGCCAAGGCTGCCTCGCTTGTCCCAGTTGCGAAAACAATAAAAGTCAGAAACCCAAACCCCTAACAACACAACAACAAAGTTCTAATTCACAATGCTCACAGCCAGATTGCACTTTTGTCTGATGGAGGAAAGGCAATCTCCTCGAGGGCAAAGCCTGGTGACTTCTTTTTATGTGTATGTTGGGAAAGAGGCAATCACGAGATGACTGTTGATTGTATAAATATGTGCATATATAACAATTCCTAGAAGCTGATGTAAAAGTCACCGTCATTGCTGTTTTTAATTCAAACATCTGTAGAAAAGAATAAAATTTGCTCACTTAGCCGGGCATTGGAGGCGCACGCTTTCAATCCCAGCACTTGGGAGGCAGAGGCAGGTGGGTCTCTGAGTTCGAGCCCAACCTGGTCTACAGAGAGAGTTCCAGAACAGAGAAACCCTGTCTAGAGAAAGCAAAAACAACAGTAACAAAATTTACCCTCCTAATATAACACAGTTAAAAACTGAAGTCGAGAAAGCACGTGGTTAAAATAACAAATCATGAGGGACTTCTTCCTTCCTTCCTTCCTTCCTTCCTTCCTTCCTTCCTTCCTTCCTTCCTTCCTTCCTTTCTGTGACAGGGTTTCTCTGTGGTCCTGGCTGTTCTGGAACTCACTGTGTAGACCAAGCTGGCCTCGAAATCCCTAGTGCTGCGATTAAAGGTGTGTCCCGCCACCCGGAGATGAGTGACATTTTAAAACTTAGACATCAAATGCATTAGTTTTAGGGCAACTTAGCTACTAGCCTGTTATTCTATAAAGAACAGAGGGAAAGCTGACTGCAAATATGGCAATTTTCAGTCTGACAACTGACTCGAAATACGTTATGAGCTAGAACAACATGCAAACACACGATCTGCTTACGCAGAACGAAGCCTACAATTAGCACTGACTCTTTGTAAAAGTACACTCTGATGACCGGTTTGTTGTACCATCAAATCCCAGGGGAGAAAAAAAAATCCTGGAAACCTTTCTCGCTGAGTTAACTATCACCTCATTTAGTTCTCGTGCAGGAGAGAAGCCCTGAACAAGATTTAAATTCCTGGCACCTGATACCTGAAGAAAAGTACTCTGATTTCACTTTCTCTACTTTCCCATCAAGTCAGGCTTTGCTTTGCTGCTGTCTAAGTGATTCCGAATTCCAAGGCAGGACGCATCACTAACCTCCTCTACCCATTATAATAACTGAGGTCCTGCACTGGCCTGAAAGGGACCATTCGGAATTGAAAGTTCTATCTATCACAGAATAGGCACCCTCATGCAGGAGCAGAAGTTTTGGTTTTCAGATAGGCGTGTCCAGATGTTTCAAGTTCCAGATTATATTTCTGCCTTAGAATCATCTGGAATGAATTGCTGGTGTCTCTGCATCCATCTGCGGGTAAATCAGCTAGTCACCACTAACCACAGAATTCCTGGCTAGGTTCAGGGGTAAGGTTAGGAGAAGAGAAACCACATTAGTGCAGCTCTCAGTATTTTGCCTTCCTTAGTTTGGTTCACGATGGTTCTAACTGCGTAGGTGTTTAACTCAACAATGCCTACCTCTACCTGGTAAGCCACCCACTATTCTTTGCCCACACGCATGCTGACAGTTCACCCCGTGCAAATGCCCAAAGGAATGAGTGTTGCTTCTTTTTGAAGGCAATACTTTGGATCAGTTTAAAGGACAGTGTTCTATTGACTCCTGGTTGCAGTCCCTTGCCCGCATTGTGGTTTATAAATCATACGTTTTGCACACAGGTGTCCTTCCTGCTCCCATTGTCTCAGTTTTTCCCAACTCTAATTCTCACGTCGAACACGTGTGTCTTTGTCAGAACCAATGTTGCGCAAATGACTCTGCATGGGATTGGTCCCTACTTCTCTTTGAAAGTCAGGAAGATTTTTCCTCTTTGTCCCCACCGTGTGGTAATGCCAATACAGTCACACACTCCAGGTTTGCTCCCTGCCACTGGAAAAGTCCTGGGGTGTGTGAGGGAGGGCAGGAACATTCTGTCACTTGTACAGATTCCTAGGAAAGTAAAATCGCTACCCAAAAGTAAAGTAGTCAATCATCCAAGTGCTGAACCGACGCCATAGGGTTTGCCGAGCAATTTGGAACAAATGAAAGACAAGCAGAACTTACCGTTAAAGAAGTGGATGCTTTAAACTCTGCCTCTGTTTCAGCTCACCCCAGCTCGGGCATCAGGTACACAAGTCTCTGGGATCTAGGGAATAATAAAGCAACTCCCTCCCCCTCAATTTGCACCAGCTTAGGTCAGCCAATTGCCGGGGCTTTATAGAAGGAGTTTCTCTTGAAGGATGCTTGGTAGCCTTAGCCAGGCAGCAAGCATCTTAAGATCTCTTCATTTTTAAACCTGCAGGTCGTTCTCACTATTCTCTTTATGGCGGCTAATTCTCGGGGCTTTATATCCGACTTCCATATTTAATGGATTTTAATTCAGTCTAGTAATGATCTATATATACACGCACCCATGAGCTCATCCTCCCCTTAGGACTTACAACGGTAGCAGGGACCAAGTTGGCATTCGTTGTTACTCTCTGGCAATTACAAGGCTGACTTCATAGATACCTTTATTTCTGCACTAGTATCCAAAAGTTCCAGGCGAAGGGTGTGATTAACTAAATAAAACGAGGACTTCCAGGCTCGTCCCTGTGCAGCGCCCTGATTGTTATTAACTAGAAATGCCTACATTCTGGCTTTCCCGCTTCCCTCCGTGGCCCTTCTCCAACTTTCCCCTCCAAAATGCGAATTATCCTTTTAAAATCTTGCAGGTTTTCTATTCTTTCCAACAGAGTGAGTTACGTTTTCGCTTCGAATATAATATGTTGCACGATTTGTGCCGTTGGGTAAAAACACAGTTTTAGATTTGAAAACAAAGGATCTGACCATATATTAGTTTCCTCTTTTTGAAACGAAAGAATGAAAGATGATAGAAAGAGATGGAAGAGAACTAATCCCCAAACCGACACCAGTGGAACGGACTGTAGGCCCCTCTTTCCAGGCCATTGTCCGAGGAGAATCTTGGTAAAGCAATAACCACCACCTTCTAACTGTAATGACTGAGAAGAAAGACATAACCCAAGGCACAGGTAGAAGACTTCAACAGACGTTCCTCCAAATAAGATTAACAGCTAGAACAGGTGTATATGAGAAATGTTGTTTCGCCTTAATCCCCAGGGAACCGTAAATTAAAACTGTAGACGCGAAAACCTCAAACGAGGTAGAAGGAAAACCCTATTATCAAAAGGATAAGAAGTGACAAGCTTTGGCAAGATAGGAAAATGAAAACTCTTCTGCACTGATTAGGAGAATGTGAATTAGTCCAGCCATGATGGGAAACAGTGTAGAGATCACACACACACACACACACACACACACAATGAAACAATATGATTCAGAAATTCCCGCTTATGTAGTTAGCCAAAGAAATGTCTGCACTTCCGTGTACAGAGTAGCCCTATTCACCCAGAGGCCCTGGTGTCTGAATACTTGACTCCCAGTTGGGGGCACTGTGTAAGGGTTGTCATGGAAACTTTAGGAGGAAGAACCCTGCAGGAGGAAGTACTTCAGCAGGATGGGTGTTGAGAGTTTATAGCTTCAGGTTACTCCCAGGTTGCTCTCTCTGTTAGGGCGGCCTTTCCTAGTCACACTGGAACAAAGGAAAGGGTGCCCTCTGGATGAGCCCCAGCCCAGCTTGTGAAAAGAGAAAGCCTCAAGGGTTGCTTCTTCCTTGAAAACAATTGTTTCTACAAACCAAAGCCGCTGCTAATGTGGTCAGAGACCAAGCAGCTAAACTTGGCCTTGTCATCAACCTGTCACTCACTGACTTTGGAAAAAATTAAAGAAAGAGGAAGCCATGAATTTTCCAGCTGGAGTGGAAGCAGTCAAGGGAGAGGCATATGCAGCAGACAGCAGCGCTGGAGGGGTAGAGTTATCCAAGCCCTTGAAACTGAAGTCCCAGACACTAGACATGGAGTTACAGGATTGGGTATTGACTCTGCTGGATTTAGGTCTTGCTTTGGGTCTAGCATTACTTCACTATGCCCACATTGGCTCTTTTTGGACTAGGGCTGAATGTTCACTGCCATGACACTTGGGAAGTTTGTCATTTGCTCTTTGACTTTATAAGGGTTGACAGTCAACTGACTGCCTTAAATCTCAGGAAAGACTTTGGACTTTTGATTCATTGGAACTGTTTAAGGGTACTGGGCCTTTTGAAGTTGAACTAAATGTATTTTACGTCCTAATAGGTCCGCGAGCTCACTGGGCGGCCAGGGATCGGAACGTGGTGGTTTGAATGAGAAAAGGCTCGCATAAGCTCAGGTATTTGAAGACTTGTTTCCCAGTTGGTGGCCCTGCTGGGGGACTGTCACAGAGGTGAGATTTAGGAGCTGGAACCTGAATGAAAATGGCCTGCCGGCTATAAGGTGTGGTTGATTTAAAAAAAAAAAAAAGGATTTTATTGTGGAGGAGGGAGAACACAGAGGCTTCTGGAAGAGCCTACATTGAACCAGGCCTTGAAAGGAGAGAGAGTTGGAAAGAGCGAGAGGAAAAGGAGAGAGAGAGAGAGACAGAGACAGAGAGAGAGAGAGAGACAGAGAGGAGAGCCAGGAGGGCAAAGAAGCCAAAACCAAGCCAAGAGGCCAAGGGGGGGGGGGGATCAGAACAGTGCACAGCCTGGTTGAAATGGGGAACTGGGGAAGGAAGAAGTCCTTGGATCAGAGAAGTTTAGGATGGGGGATGGGGGAGCCACGCTAAGAGGAGCCTTGGGTTCTGAATGGTAAACCTAGAGGCCAAGTGTGCACTTTTAATATGCTAATAGACACCGCAGTTAGGCACTAGTACCAGCTTCCTTTGGGACCTGAGAATGCCTATTGGAAAAGTCCTTCATTAAGGGTGGGTTTTGAGAATTTATGGCCTCGCCCTACTTCCTGTTGGTTCTTTCTGCTAGCTAGTGTTTGTGGTTGAAGCTTCAGCTGCCTGCTGCCACGTCGACCCCCACCCTTAAGGACTCTCCCGCAGGGATCATTGTAAGCCAAAACACCCTCTCTGGAAAGTGACTTGATAGATTCATAGAAGCCCAAGCATGGACGGAGTCAAGCTAAGTATTCACCTGAGATGAATGAATAAAGAAAATGCCATAATAGTATTCAGACTGGAATGCTATCTACCTTAAAAATGAGAGTCTTGTCATCTATGAGAACATGGGTGAACCTGGAGAATACGCTAAGTAGAATAAGCCAAGTATAGAAAAACAGATGCCCACTTACATATGGAGTCTAAGAGACCCATAGTCACCAGTAACTGGGGAAGGGGCTATTGGGAAAAGTAAAGATGTTCATTAAATCCAGAAGCTGTAACTGGGCATGGTGGCTCACGCCTCTAATCCCAACTATAGGGAGACAGAGTCGGGTGGATCTCTGTGAGGTCAAGGCCAGCCTAGTCTGCAGGAAGAGTTCCAGGACAGCTAGGGAAACAAGGACAAACCATGAGAACTCTCAACAGACTGGAGAAACACACTTCAGTGACCGCCTGGCCTGAATAGTGACTACCATAAACAATAATTAATACGTGCACACTTCAAAGATGCTAACAGATACGGTTAATGTTATCGGCACAAAATCCAAATATTGAAACAATGAATGATCTTGGTCAGATCATTTCATAATATGCACAAATGTCAAAACATCACCTTATACCCCATATATGAGATAATTATTATTTGTGAGTTTAAAATATTATAAACATTTTTAATGCCACTTCTTACTGCTTCTCAAATACCTCTGTCCCACCAGCTTTTTTCTTTGTCTTTCTTTTCTTTTTCTTTTTTTTTTTGGTTTTTCGAGACAGGATTTCTCCATAGGTTTGGAGCCTGTCCTGGAACTAGCTCTTGTCGACCAGGCTGGCCTCGAACTCACAGAGATCCGCCTGCCTCTGCCCCCCCCCCCCAGTGCTGGGATTAAAGGCGAGCGCCACCACCGCCCGCCTGTATTTGTCTTATTTCCTCATTAGGATTCTCCTTCATTTTCTTCTACTTAAAGAACCTAGCTTGGTCCTTTTCAAGACATTCAATAAATGCAGGGACGTGGTATATTATTGCCAGCCTGGTCTACAAGAGCTAGTTCCAGGACAGGCTCCAAAGCTACAGAGAAACCCTGTCTCGAAAAACCAAAAAAAAAAAAAAAAAATGTTTCCTAAATTAAAAGAAATGACTTGAACTCACTGATAGTCCCTTTGTCTAGTAAACAGAAAGGGGGAAGCCTTAGTCCTTCGACCTTGCTGCAGGCTGTGACCACAGGCGATATTGACAGAGTACTGCACTCTCTTTAAATGAAAACCTCGAAAAGCAGCTTAAAGTGGCACTGCTCCCCTGTTATCCAGCCCTTGCGAGGTGGAGGCAGGAAGATCGGGAATTCAAGGTCAGCCTTGGGTACTTAAGAAGTTCAAGGCGTGAGTTCAAGGCTAGCCTGGTCAACAAGAGCTAGTTCCAGGACAGGCTCCAAAGCTACAGAGAAACCTACGTGAGACCCTCTCTCAGAAAAAAAAAGAAACACAACCAAAGGGACAAGTAGAGAAACATTTAAAATGAGCAGGGCTTAGCACTGAATGGGTAAGAACTCAACAAGTGGTGGACATATTTATGTGGTTTTTAAATCCCTTCTTTCTGGCATAGGTAACTATCGAGAGCAATTAAAATGCATTAAGTCCAACACAGTTCCCACCTAAGCTTCTCTTCATTCATGTCTACATGATTCTCAAGTACAAAAGAACAATGGATCCCTGGACTGTATCCGTGGGTCCTGGACTGCATCAGTGGATCCTGGACTGGATCCGTGTATCCTGGACTGGATCAGTGGGTCCTGGACTGGATCCGTGTATCCTGGACTGGATCAGTGGGTACTGGACTGGATCAGTAGATCCTGGACTGCATCATTTGATCCTGGTCTGCATTAGTGCATCTCTGTACCACATCAGTGGATCCTGGACTGCATTAGTGGGTCCTGGACTGGATCAGTGGATCCTGGTCTGCATTAGTGCATCTCTGTACCACATTAGTGGATCCTGGACTGCATTAGTGGGTCCTGGACTGGATCAGTGGGTCCTGGACTGCATCAGTGGGTCCTGGACCACATCAGTTGATCCTAGACTGTTTCAGAGGCTCCTGGAACTGCGTGTCTCCAGGCTACCTCACATTCAAGAGTGAAAGTCAGGCTAAACTGCCTCCATGTTTTTCTCCTGTACAATTAGGTTGGGGCAAGGAAGGGAGAAATGCAACAGGTGAACCTGTGATTGTACTGTGTTCTCTCTACCACATTCTCTATGTACTGACCAATACAAGGTGAGCTACCAAACGTCATGAGAAAGAAGAGGAGGAAAACACTTGTCTGCCTGATAGGAGGTTGGCATATAGTAGGTTTGGTTAAGAAAAGGGGCAATATTTTGGTATTTGTCTTACATTAAAGATCAAAAGATCTGGTTATATCTGGATCTTGTTATGAGGAATTTCAAGCCACCAGAACAGGAGAATTCTGGGAAAGGGAAAGGCTCAGTCTGCAGTCATCACCCAGACTCAGAGGAAGCAAGATGAGAATGCCTCACTGATAAAAGGTACCAAGTCACATGGCTCACACAGACAAGAATTATGGGTTATTTTTAGACCTAAGAGTTAGCTATTAAGAAGCCTGAGTTAATAGGCCAACCAGTTTATAATTAATATAGGCCTTTGTGTGTTTCTTTGGGACTGAACACAGGCTGAGGGACCGGGTGGGACAAAAACCTCTGCCAACATTATGCAACTATCATAATATTCTACCTAGTGAATGAGTATGTCATATAATAGAATTGGCTCTGATTTTTTTTTCCTTTTTTCCTGGGGTTGGTTGACATTCTCAAACAGCATGCTCGGCTACTTGTCCAGCAGTTACGAAGCAGCTAAGATTGAAGAGTGAAGATAGTCCCACATCAATCATCTTCTCTTCAGCTAAATATCTAAAGTACAAACAAAAATTCCCCAGCCTGGAAGAGAGAGCACTACTCTCCAGCGACCTGTGGGAAGAGACCCTGGTGTGCCTTGCTCTGTGTGTGTGTGTGTGTGTGTGTGTGTGTGTGTGTGTGTGAAACACAGCCTGTGTCTGGCCTAGGACCATAGTCAACATGAGCAGGGAGAAGAAGGTGGTGGGAGGGGATGCAATTGGGGAGAGATTTACTAGTTTAGGGCACAGACAGACATGGAAGGCCTTGACTGGGTTAAGAGGCCAAACAAGAAGGAATATTTGCTTGTTGCTCTCTTACCTACATCACTGTGGGTCAAAGAAAAGTGATTTATTTTATAGTGCGTTTTGGGGGGGGGGCACATAAAGGCCATGGGATAAGTCTTGGTACTGACATTTTTTACTGACTATGTGGTTCACATCCATCCGTACTCTCCATGGCTAGGTTTCTTTGTACATAAAACAGGATATGTATGCCTATGTCATGGGTACATGTGTGGGTTAGACGGCACAGTGGCTGGCATTCTCTGAGGAATGTCAGCTGATCACAGTGAAGCTTCATCTGCTCAGCCTCTGCTGTCTGGAAGGAGGAGCATGAGGAAAGGGCACGGGGCACAGGAAGTCACTGAGACTATCGCCAGAACAAGGACACCTGCATCCATCCAGTCAGAGTTCCTTAAAGACACTCCCTCACTCAACAAAGGCTCAAGAACTGTGGCTTCTGTGGCCAGCGACTGGCTGTGTGTTGAGAATGGACCGGTGAACACATACAGAGAGAGTTGAGTGGACAGTAAGAACCAGAGTCAGACACAGTGACTCACAGCTTTAATCCCCCACTGTGGAGGTTGAAGAATGACTGATTTTCACAAGTTCAAGGTTACATAGTGAGCTCCAGACGAGCCTGGGCTACAGCATAAAACTTTCAGCCTGAAATAAGACCAGGCCTGCTGGGTGCATGCCTGTAAGCCCAGCTTTTAGAAAAGAAGCAGGGGCAGGAGGATCATGGCAAATTCAGGGCCAGCCTGGTCTACACTGTGAGTTCCTAGCTGGCTGGTGCTATAGGTTGAGACCCTTTCTCAAGAGACCAAAAACAAACAAGCCATTAAAAAAGATTTAAAACAGAAGAAAAGAAAGAAAGAAAAAGAAGGAAAAACCTCTAAACAAAACAATCTCACACAAAAGAAATAAATTGTTCAGGTGGAAGTTTAAACTCAGCCCCTGACACCCCTAACTCCAAAGAGTCTGGGATGTTCAGGAGGAAGTTTCATCCCAGCCCCTGGCATCCATATATTCGAAGAGTCTGGAATGTTCAGGTGGAAGATTCATTCCAAGCCCCCACCCCACCCCTTGCCCATCTCTCTCCAAACCCTGCTACATCTCAGAAAGACCTTCAAATGATGACCCCTCCCCCAGAGATGCTCAAGACCACTCCCACAGGGTATTTAAACTGCCCCCCAGAAAACAGACACATGGTTTTCTGGCCTTCCTTTCCGTTTCCTCTCTGGGGGCTGGGAAGCCATCTGGAAGCGCTGTATCCATTAAATCTGGACTTTTTCTAATTTGGTTTGATTTGATCTGATTTGGATTATTATGTCAACAGAGAGGCTTATGGGGTGCAGAAACTTTTCAAAAATAACAACTGTTAGGCCTGGTGATGGTGGCGCATGCCTTTAATCCCAGCACTCGGGAGGCAGAGGCAGGCGGATCT
Source organism: Microtus obscurus (assembly GCA_963919715.1). Classification (NCBI taxonomy): domain Eukaryota; kingdom Metazoa; phylum Chordata; class Mammalia; order Rodentia; family Cricetidae; genus Microtus; species Microtus obscurus. Next base: position 4,794,183 of record CAWTZC010000381.1, read on the forward strand.
CTGTGAGTTCGAGACCAGCCTGGTCTACAGAGCTAGTTCCAGGACAGGCTCCAAAGCCACAGAGAAACCCTGTCTCGAAAAACCAAAAAAAAAAAAAAAAAAAAAAACCAACTGTTGTGTGTAATAATTATCTCCTCTATGAAGAAAAAAATCCCAGGGGATCGTCTGTCTAGAAAAGACCTTACTGAAAGAAAAATTTAAGCCAAGACACCAAAGGGTAGATTTTCTCTTCATATGTATAGCCTCTTTCTCTGCTGAGCTTGTGATAATCAACCTTCAGCTGTAACTGCCCAGAGGTGACATCTGCCAACATGTATTCCAGGCAGACTACTTCCTCATCTAGAGGAACCCTGGAACCAGGGCTGTGGCTCTGAGTTCTGACACACTGCTCCAAAAAAGCCAAGGAGGAAGCTGAGTTCACCTGGCAGGGTGCTCCGGAGGACTAGCTGATAGACCCGGGCCCATTCTGGAACCAGGCCACGGTTTTCCAGGGTAGACTGCTGTGAAGAACTCAGGGAGGCCCCCTTAGGAGCACGTAATTGGATTCTTGTATCAGGAGGCAGACAGAACCCATTACTCATTACTACAGCCTTGCACCTCTGTACCGGGAGATCTGCGTCTCTCCTGGTATCTAAGGGAGGCAGGCTGTGCTGGCTTGCTCAACTGAGTTCAGCTGAGGAGCCCTCACCTACCAGGGGAAGGGAACCATGAGTCACCCACACCTTTCCCAGCGACACTGGAGCTAGGAGCCTCAGTATGGCAGGGCTGTCTCCAAACTGTGGCTCTTTTAGGGGTACTCAGTATGAGCAGTTTTGTGGATTCGAGACCATTCTTGCTCACTTTAGAGCAGAGCCATTTTTACTGTTGGCAAAAGCGAAGTACCAAGAGCTCCCTTGGAGTTCTAGTAACGTGTGGGAGGAACAGAAGAAGGAAAGAAGGAGAGATGAGCTAAAACAAGAGAATGTCAAGCTAATGTTCGCATACCTGGACTAGTATGTAATTAAAAAGATTCCAGGAGGTGGGGAGAAGGTTTTTATAGAGATTGCATTAAGTTAGTTTCAACAACAACAGAAAATCACAAGTAATATTCTCTTGGCTTGCTTTCGTACATATTAAAACCTAGAATTATGTAGATAAATTCTCAGGCTAAGACATGTCTTGCCTAATTGAAAACAGACTAGCAAGCAAGCCTCTATGATTGCAAAGATAGTAGTCAGGCTTAACGTAAGAACCAGAGGAGCCGGCCAGACTTGATTTCTATCAGAGTTTTCTTGGAGGGAATTAAAAAAGGAAAGAAAAAAAAAGACATAAAGAAAAGAAACGAAAGGTATTAGTCTTTTAGAGAATCGAAATGACAGAGAGCTGACCTGAAGGCCGACTGTGCTCAGATTCGATGTGGATTAGTTCAGCTGTATTGACTAAGAACGTTATAGCCCTCCCACGCAAGGCAGAGCGAACCAACGAAACTGCTTAATAGGTTTCCCAACCTCGAACTGATCACGAGCCAGTCCAGAAACCCCGGCTTTCCAGCATGCCAGAGTACGCATACCTTGTAAAAGTCTCAAAATAAAATTAATATCGATTTGATTGAATTTTAAGAAGACATAAACATGAAATATAACTTTCGGGGAAAACGCGGAGAGCACACTCTGAGAAGACTGACGGTCTCTGTAGCAGGCACCGTGATTTTTATTGTGGGTCACAAACACGACTGATACCTCTTTTAAAAAGAGTTATGCAAAGAACTGAAAGCCTTGTAAAGACAGAGTAAAATAATAAAAAAAAAGTGAAGAATATCTTTCTGCAAAAAAAAAAAAAGAGTCAGCTGTCACCCCATCTCCTCCAGTCCCCTTCATTCCTCATCATTAGCTATCCACTGCAAAATCAGGTTTGTCATACTTGTGTTTCGAGTTCGAGATGGATTTGCACATGCACACATGTGCACATGCACGCGTGCACGCGCGCGTGCCACACACACACACACACACACACTTCAGTGCTGGGCATGTATAAGCTGAGTGAATGCTACACCACTCGGCCCCAGCCCTGTAACACACTTGGGGTCCTTTCCTCTGGGTGTTCTTGGTCAGCAAGTCCTCGAGAGGCAGCAATCCTCAGACACTACGCACAATAGTGACAGGCATAGAATAGGGGCAGCCTTCTACCTAGATGCTTGGTGGCGATCGTCTAGAAGGTGACAAGACTGGTCTGGACTGACTCTATTTGAGATTAGTCTCCAGCGAGCCCAATGTTTAGTGTATTCTGAGCCTGGGAAGGGCGAGACAGCGCCAGAACCCGAGTTGGCTCTAGATCAGCACTAGGTGCTGGTGAGGGATCGGGGAGGGGGAGGCAGAGAGGGGGAAAAATTCTAGGTAAGAATGAAAGCAGTAATAATATTGATGCTAGGGCTGAAGAGATGGCTCAGTAGTTAAGAGCACTGGCTGCTCTTTCCAGAGGTCCTGAGTTCAATTCCCAGCAACCACATGGTGGCTCACAACCATCTGTAATGAGATCTGGCGCCCTCTTCTGTTGTGTAGGCATACATAAATCTTTAAAAAAATATTCATGCTATAGATTGTGTGTCTATTCGCCCAATCACTTATTCGAACATCATTTCTAAGGGACCGTGGGCGTTGACAAAAACAAAAGCTGTCAATGGTACCAGAAGACATCACCTAAGTAGCATATACAGAGTGCCACATCTAGAAGCAGTAAAACCTATGCTTCCTTCAATGGACAGGGAACATTCGAGAGTATGTAGCATAGCCCAGCATCGTGGTCCACTCCAGGAATCGCAGGGCCTAGGAAGGCTTAGATAGGAAGATTAGAAGTCTGAAACTAGTGTAAACAGCATAGTGAGGCCCTGTCTCCAGCAAACAAACAATAAGGGGAGGAAAAGACATATAAGGGTTTGAAAAGAAAAAAAAAAAAAAACACGTCCTCGGTTGTAGAGGAAGAAAACCAGGAGGTTTGGGGTGATGATAGACTTACCACCAAACATGGCACCTTTACATTGAGAGAAGACTAGAAAAAGCAGGGAAGTCTGTGACCTTCCGCTTGCTCTTCTTCCATGAAGTGGGCCCTAGGAAGTCCCTGAGGCTCTCATGCCATGCAGCTGCCTTTGCTAAGTTCCTCTCAAAGCATTTATATCTAAACGTAATCTCTCCTCTTACTTTCTATGGCCTTTCACCCTTTCTAAAACCTAGGCTTGGAAATACACAGTGGACCTCCCTGTTTCTTTGGGTGTTCATGTCGTTAAGAGGCCTCTCAACTAACAAAAGTAGTATTAAGTTGCTTGCTTTCATTTGGAAAACCTGTCATTTGTTTGAAAGGTTTGAGCCACGTGCCTAGAGAGGCTTGAGGAAGTGGCCCAAGAGACTTAGCTTGCAACATTCTAGGGCTTTCACGCTCTTCCCTCGAACTGATTCCAAAGGCTAAGGCACCACGTGGTCAGCCTCACTGAAGAACCGTGCCCACTTAGCACTTCCAGATTTCTGTATTAGTTACTTCTCTTCTCTCACCACTGCCACCAAATAGCTGAGAGAACCACTTGAAGGGGGAAGGATTTACTCTGGCACACAATTTGAGGGGAGGCGGCCCCTCACGTCAGAGAAGGATGGACAGTGGGAACTTTAGGGCTGTGCTTGTACAAGCTGGGGTGCCTACCTCTTACATCAGAAGAACTGGAAGCAGAGGGGCAAGAACGAAACTCTAAACTTCAAGCTTAGACCCCTAAAGACCTACTTTCTTCGGCTAAGCTCCGCCTCCCCAAAACTCCAGAAACCCATGAGAACAGTACCAGTCTGGAGAGACCAAGTGCTCCAACATAGGAGCCTGTGTAAGAAATTTCACATTCAGATCATAAGCAGTGAGAAATCTACGTATTACCAATAAGCAGGGAGCGGCAGCATTGGCTAGTAATACCAGTACTCCCAGCATCAGGAGGGCTGAGGCAGGAGGATCACCTTAACTCAGAGCAGCAGACCAGCCTGCGTAACCCAGGGTGAAGCCTGTCTCAAAGCAGAAAAATAAAGTGACAATAATGTTTCAAAGCTGTGAAAATAATTATCAGTTAATATAAAGTATATTGCTCAAAAGCCAGAAAAGAAGACTGGTTAAAAAAAAAAGTAAAAGTAAGAAGAAGAGGGGCTGGAGAGATGGCTCAGCGGTTAAGAGCACTGACTGCTCTTCCTGAAGACCGGGGTTCAAATCCCAGCACCCACATGGCAGCTCACAACTGTCTGAAAATCCAGTTCCAGGGGATCTGACACTTTCACACCAATGCACATAAAATAAAGCTAAATAAACCATAAAAAAATTAAAAAAAAAAAAAAGTAAGAAGAAGAGGGGTCTCTTCTCCAAATCAGGACGGAGAAAAACCTCCAGACAGATGGATGAGGCTTTGTGCAAAGTTGGAATGCTGATTGTGGCCACCAAGCAGTGTAAGCCATTTCCAGAAATCCAGATTTATATTACATGCATTCTCTATCGAAAGATCTGACATTCATTCCATGTCAGCTTTTGCAGCAAGCCTTACTTTCAGAGCGGGTTCCTCAGCTTCCTCAGAACAGGCTACCAGCCGAGGTGCCTTCGTCCCATGCTCCACTTCAGGCTGAGAGCGCCTTCCTCCTCTCGGCAGTTATACCTTCAGCTCTAGGGGAAATGAAAGCTCCCTGGAGACCTGCAGCAGTAATCCTGACAGGCCTTGCAGTACACTACTCACTCGTGAAGCGTTATAAACTAAGACCCAAGAAATCTTAAAAGCCCAGCGTATTGACTGAACAATTCGTAGTTTCCCCCGAAAAGCAACAGGCTTGTTTCCTATTGCTGTGATGGAGCACCATGACAAAAAGCTACTTGAAGAGAAAAAGGTTTATTTGGCTTAGGTACCCTAAATCACAGTCCGTGGAGGAAAGTCAAGGCAGGAACTCAAACCAGGTGGGAACCTGGAGGCAGGAGCTGATGCAGAGGCCATGGAGGAGAGCTGTTCATTATGGCTTGCTCAGCCTGGCTTTTTATAAAACCCAGGACCACCAACTCAGGGGTGACTTCACTCACCATGGACTGGGTCCACCCACATCAACTACTGACTAAGGAAATTCCTTATCAACTTGCCTACAGGCTGAGCTTAGGAAGTAGGGGTTCTCAATCTGTGGGTCACGACCCCCTGGAAGAGTGAGCTACCCTTTCACCGGGCAACATAGTAGATGTTTACACGAGAATTCATTAAGAGTAGCAAAATTGCATCTCTGAAGCAGTAATGAAATAATTTTCTGGCTGGGGGTCAGCACATGAGGAGTAGCATTAGGAAGGCTGAGAACCACTACTGTGGCGGTGCTTTCTCCATTGCTGTTCCCCCTCAGGGGACTTCAGCTTGGGTCAAGCTGATGTAAAGGAAGTTCGCCTATAAGCACCCTTTGTGCCCACACTACTGGACCACGCTGTCTCTTCAGTTCCTTGTAATTGTATAAGAGAAGGTCGTGCGTGCTACGATGTTTGATATGGAATGGTGTGCATTCTGGAAGTAACCGGAATGGTAAGGGCTTCCGACGAAGCTTCTAGAAAAAGCATGGCCTTTGGAGAATGTGCTTCAACCCCAGTGAGAAATCAAATCCTAGGAAAAGCTGCAGAGCAGGCAAGGAAATGTTGATGCTGGCGGAGTAGACGCTTTCTCCCAGCAGATTGGGGAGGGAGATGGTAGCTTTGATGGCCTATGAGGAATAAGACAGGGGTCTGAGGGAATCCTTACCGGTGCCTGAGCCCACACCTGACTCTGTTTACCAGTGCCTGAGCCCGCAGCCGACTCTGTTTACAGGCCATGAGCTCTGAGGAAACTCCCTGTGGGAGATGTGGGGCTGTAAGTATCTGGGAACTCAGCATTCTGGAGTCTCCTCTCACAGAAGCACTGTGAGACCCAGGCTGAGGCTGTCAGCTAAGGCGTCCCAACTATAACATAGTCTAAGGCCCCCCATTCTGCCTCTCAACTGCTAAGTTACACGGTGTGCGCGGTGTGCGCGTCTACACCCAATGTATACAGTGCTGGGATTTGAACCCACGGCCTCTGGCAGGCTAGGCAGGCACGGAGCTCTACCCCCTTACCTCAAGCTTTATAATCTGATCATACCTTTGCATCGATTTAGAATGCAGACTTGGCTTTTTCCTACACTGAAGATGCCCTTGGCACGGTTTAGAGTTTCTAGGGTCGTTGGAGTTAATGAAAGATAACAAAGTCTCGGGCAATACGTCTGCAAGTCCCCCTCCTTTGTACTTTTCCAGCACATCCTACTTCAGTTTGACAAACAAGGTTAGACATTGAACTTTCATACACTGGCCATTAGCTCTTCTGGAAAAAGAATCACTGAACGGCGGGGCCTTTATAGTTTCCACTTGGGTGGAAACGCGGCATTTTAGCATCCTGTGTGAGAAAGGAAACCCGACAGCAAATTACACTGGAAAGCCTCTTGCTTTCTGTCGACGAAATTAGTGTCTCTTGTTCTCTTCTGTGTATTTTACCTTCTTCACGCTCCATCCCAGGAGTCTGCTCTTGGTCTTTAGGTTCTGGGCAGTGAGCTTTTATTGAAACCACTCTTTTTTATTTTAGTACTAATATAATTTGATTAATGACATTGTTAGATGATTCAGGTTGCTCTCTGGCAAGAGTAGAGACCATGATTTACGTCAGGGACAAGCTAGCCTTTTCTTCAAAGGCCCAAGTGGTAAATATTTGGGTTTTGCTTGACAGGTGGTCTGTGGACAACTGTCCAGAAGTCGTCTCAGACAGTGTATGCGTAAACAAGTGTGGTCGTGTTCCAGTCGAACTTTATGTAAGGGTGAAATTCTGCACTCCAACAGCGATGAATACAGTTCATCGAATTCTTCAAGCTCCCTCTCTTTTGTTTTCTTGAAGATGACTGCTGGACAGACTTTTATTTGCATATTAAATTGCATCTTAATTAACTGCATATTAAAATGGATACATTTTGCAAATGTTTTATTGGCCATTTGTATCTCTTCTATTGTGTTATTGGCCCATTTATTCATTGGATAATTTGTTTTATTTTGACATTGGTTGTGCTTTTGTTGTGGCATTTAGATTAAGTATAGTTTCAAAAGAAATTTTCTTCCTTTCTTTTACTTTTTACTTTTTTGAGGCAGGATCTCCTGCAGCCTAGGTTGGCCTTGAGGGTCACCTTAAAATTCTGGTTTTCTCGCTTCCCCCTCCTACATGCTGGTATTACAGACAGGTATGTTCTACCGCGTCTGTCTGAAGCGGTTCTGTGGATCAAACTAAGGCCTTGTTCACGCTAGGCAAGCACTCTGCCAACTGAGCTACAGCCCTCATCCTGATCTGTATAATTCCCATATGTGGTGGATACTAATCGCTTGTCGGACTTGTATTTGGTGCAAGTTTTTTTTTTTCCCATTCTGTAGTCTGTCTCTCCTCTCTGATTGTTTGCTGTGCAGAAGCCTTTCAATGTCCTGAGTTTACTTTGTCAGTTTTCGGGATTATTCCTTGTGGCCACCCTGTTGGCATCCTTTTCAGAAAACCCTCGCTTATGCCTATATCTTGAAGAAGTCTAGTATTTTTATCTAGTTATGCCAAAGTTAAAGTCTTTGGCCTACTTTGAATTGATTTCTTTGGGCACATTAAGAGATAGGAATCCAGTTTCATTCTTCTATATGTAGAAAATTACTTTGCACCAGAAAACTCCCCCCATCCCCTCCCATTTTTTCTCCTTGTTTTGTTTTTTCGAGTCAGGGTTTCTCTGTACAACAGCCCTGGCTGTCCTGATACTAGAGACCAGGCTGGTCCTGAACTCATAGAGATCTGTCTGCCTCCCAAGTGCTGGGATTAAAAGCATGTGCTACTGCCTGGCCCCAGCATCCTTATTCAAGAGAAGTCTTTTCTCCAATGCACGCTTTTGAAATCTCTAAGTGTATTGACGTACTGCTCGGACATCTACTCTAGTCCACTGTCTATAAGTTTCTTTGGTTTCTTGCCAAGGATATGCTGTTTTCTTATCATGACTTTTTAATATAATTCGAGATCAAGTGTTATGTCTTCATCATCGCCTTTTCTGCTAAAGATTGTCCTAGCAATTCAGGGTCCTTTGGCTTTCTATATGAATTTTAAGATTTTTATTTCTAGTTCTGTGATGATTATCATTTGAATTTTGTTGGGACTTCGGTTGAGTCTTAGGTTGTTTTTGGCTACATAGCACTTCTTTAAAACGATATTAATCCTTCAATCCATGATGAGGGAGGTCTTCCCTTGCCTAGCGTCTTCCTAATTTATTCTTCAGTATCTTAAAGTTTTCATTGTAGGGGTCTTGGTTATGTTTGCACCTAAGTACTTTATTTTACTCTTTAAAACTATTGTGAAGGAACCATAATTTTCTGTTTCTCTGGGCAAGTTCATTGTTGTTATTTTAAAAAAATACTAGTTTTTTTTTTAAAAAAAAAAATATGGATTTTGCTGAGTGTACCTATTAGTTTTAAGAGTTTCTGTGAAGTCTGTAGGCTCCTTTAACTACAGGGTCATGCCACCTAAAAGTGGGAGAATTTGATTTCTTCCTTTTCTTGTTCATATTCTTTTCATATCTTTTTCTTGTCTTATTGCTCTAGATGTGATTTCTAGCTCTACACTGAAAAAGAGTAGAGAGAATGGCCACCTTTGTTTTGTTCCAGGATTTAGGAGAAATAATATCGGGTATAGGACTTGACTATTTTCTGTTTCTGTTTTCTTCAGGTGATTTTATCATGGATCAATGCTAAACTTGGTCAAAGGTGTTCTGGCCTTGGCTTTTCAGAGTTGTATGTCAGGTACTAAATAGGAAGACTCCTTGGAGAGCCTTGAAGAGCATGGTTGGCAAGAGGCTGTTTGATTACTTCGGGTTCTGTTTTGTTTTAATGTTGCTTTGTATTGGCTTCCATTTCCTAGTGAGCCTGAAAATTTCCTGGTAAAGATGAAACCCTAAGAAGAAGGCCTGTTCGCTTATTCAGCTCTGTTTATGCAAAAGAATGGTCCACTGCTCTGAGAAGCCCCAGTGGCAAAGTCAGAACCTGCCACACACAACAGGGTAGATAACAGGGGTCTAGAGGTACAGCACAGCCAATGTAAGTCAACGCCAGTCTTAATGAGACCACATGGAAAAATAAAAGTCAGGGATGGAGAACCGGCTCAGTAGTTAGCAAAGGATCCAAGTTCCATCCCATCCCAGCACGTAAGTAAGCAGGGCAGCTCACAACAACCTGTGACTCCAGTTCCAGGGGGGAGCTGATGCCTTTTTCTGGCTCCTATGGGCACTGAGTGTACATTCACAAACCCACACCCCCCCCACAACACAATACACATTATTATTAAAAATAAAATTAAAAAAATAAATTGATAAAAAAATAATAAATGGGTTGGAAATGTGATCCAGTGATTATAGCACGTGCCCCACGTGCCCAAGGATCTAGGTTTAACTCCAGGACTTCACAAAGCAAATTAACAAAAATCAAAGGTGGTCACATTATGGTTATCAAGCTTCTTCTAGGAATACTCCTTCTCATTCAAAACTTCTGCCTTTAGAATCTTTTCATTTCTGCTTTTTTTCTCAAGAAAATTAAGAAGGGATTCAGGAACAGACAGACGAACTGGAATGGAAAGACTGCATTGAAAAGGAAGTCTTTTGGAAGTAAAACCAAGGGACAAGACAAGCAAGCAGAAAGCCGCGCATCTTGCACCTTAGACTCCTACAGAGATGTGCGCATGTAAATGACTTCTGAGCAGGGATTGGTCAGCCTTGCTAACCTAACAGGTGTGAGCACTTTCTTTCAGGCGTAGCAAGATTCGCTAGTTGGTATAGCTCTTTTGTTTTCCGCCCGAGGTACCGTTTCAAAAGCTCAAATCAGTCTCTTCAACGAGCTTGGATCTACTTCCAAAAGATTCTTTCCACACTCTTTCAATGCACGCACTTGATATCCTCCTTTAAGAATGTAATCAAAATTTGTATCCTAAAACTCCCACAGTGTCATAGCCTGGTAAGTTACCATGGCAACTTGCGAGCTTACTGAAAAAAAGTCGCAAGGGTTTCTAGCCCGTTTCTATCAGATGCTCCACAGTCCCGTCCTGTCCCTTGGATCCTAAGACCAGAGAAAAGCTCTCTCCTGTATCCTTCCTTCCTCCATCTATCTCCCTCCCTCCCTCCCTCCCTCCCTCCCTCCCTCCCTCCCTCCCTCCCTCCCTCCCTCTCCCAATCCTCTCTGAAATGGAAATGATGGCAGTCAAAGGATATATTATTGTAGAAGGTAGTTTTGCTTTGGTTTTTAATGTTTTTATTCTTCCCATTTGTTACATGATAGATAAGTATGCTAAGGTTAATACCGAGTTTCACAATATTGGGTATACTACCGTCATGACTTTATAAAGCCCAGTGGCTCATTTACAAAGGACGCTGTTGTACCCACAGAAGAATTTAGGATCTAACTACATGCAATGCTTTCCCACGGCCTTTGGTACCTTAGGCAAGTGAGGGCAGAGACACGGCAAAGGCGGACAAAGTCTGTCCATGAGGGTTCACCAGAGAGCCGTGGCATTGCAAATGACAAAAGCTGGGTCCTTCTGGCTTAATCTTTCCATTCCCTTAAATCAAAGATCCTTGCCTCTGACAGCCCACTCAGTACCTGAAGTCTAAGAAGAACGTCGAGAAAACGCTCTGCATCAGAAAGTCCCCAAGCCCTGTTCTACTCTGAGCTGCTTTCATATCAGGGTTTCTAATTTAGAGTCTCCTTTGACACAGTTACAGGCTTTGACTTTTTCTTATAATATTCTCGAACGTCTACTTTGAATTCTCAACTCGACGCAAGCTAAAGTGGCCTGTGAAGAGAGTTGCAATGAAGGCCCGTCTGACTCAGGCTGGACTGCAGACGTGTCGGTGGGACATCGTCAGGATCTCACTTATTCATGTGGGAAGGCCAACCCTGCTATGGATTGCACCATTCCCTGGGTTTGGGTCATGGATTGTAGACGACTGAAGAAAACCACCTGAGTAGTAAGCACACCTGCGTTCATTCTTCTGCGCTCTAGACAGATGTGGGTGTGACTATTCCGAACACATTTCTATCTCCTTGACTTCTACTACAACGGACCAAACTGCACTAGACCTTTAAATCAAATAAGCCCTTGTCCCTTGAAGTGACTTTGTTTTTTTTTTTTTTTTAGATTTATTTATTTATTATGTATACAGTGTTCTGCCTGTGTGCATACCTGCACCCCAGAAGAGGGCACCAGACCTCATTACAGATGGTTGTGAGCCACCATGTGGTTGCTGGGAATTGAACTCAGGACCTCTAGAAGAACAGTCAGTGTTCTTAACCGCTGAGCCATCTCAGTGACTTTGTAAAGGTATGTTTATCACAGCAACGGGATTGGAATTCGGACAGATGTATCCTATCTATGAACCCTACTGGTCCCCGTCAATTTTTATTTGTTCATTAAGTCAGATTTCTAGTCAGAAGCAAACAATATCGCAACATCGTTCACCTTTTCCTATCATCCAATCTTCAGTTAGCACACCTAGAAATGTCAGATGTCTAGACTTGCCAACAAATGCAGACAAAAAAATCGCGAGTCAATAAAGTTCATCGCTCCTGGGATGATAAGATGGCCCAGCAGTTAAGAACTCTGCCTTCACTGGGTGGTGGTAGAGCACATCTTTATTCCCAGCACTTGGGAAGCAGAGGGAGATGGGTCTCAGTGATTTCCAGGCCGACCTGGTCTACAAAGTGAGTTCAAAGACAGCCAGACTGTTACACAGAGAAACCCTGTCTTGAAAGATAAAAACAAAAATAAAACAAACAAAACAAAAAAGAACACTCCTTCTCTTTCAAGGATCTGGGTTTGATTTTTCAACACCCACGTGGTAGCTAACAGCTGTCTGTAAATCCAGTTCCAAGGGATCCAATGCCCCCTTCTTGTGGCAAGCTATTTGAACATACTGTAAACCATGAGATTTTGTTATTTAAATAAAATCAACCATAGGTCAAGAAGCAGAGCAAGCAACCAGTTGATGGAAGTAACGAGAGAGAGAGAGAGAGAGAGAGAGAGAGAGAGAGAGAGAGAGAGAGAGAGAAACATCCTGCTGTTTGGGGAGTTTTGTTTCAGATGATGTAGGAGAGCTGGTCAGCCAGCTGCTTTCTCTGCCTCTCTGAGCTAGCAGGTTTTCACCCCAGCATCTGGCCCTCAAGTTTTTATTAGTAAATCCAAAAGACAGAGACTCAGTTCAAAAGCCAGTGACAGGCTGCTGACACTAGCTGCCAGGTGTAGCTGCAGGCTCAAAACAGATCCTGGCCCCACAGACCATATTAGCAGCAGGTTTTGTTTGTTGAAATGATTGTTTTCTAGAAGCAAGCAACCCCTGCGGCTTTCTCCTTTCATAACCTGGGCTGGTCTCAGCCTTCACCCAGGGCCAGTGCAGACGTCTTCCTCTAGCTAGCCCCAGGCTGTGGCTAGGTCTCTAGTGTTCTCTCCCCCCCCCCCCCCCTTTACATTTTGTTTTTCTGTCCGCCCTACTTGCTCTTTTCTTGGTAAATTTGTATGAGAATAAGTAGTAATTGCAATGCCACAGCCTCAATGTTACACTGTTGGGAGGTTTCCTTTGAGAAAGAAATTGGCCCATTGCTTTTTAGCCTTGCTTCTGGGAAGCTCCAGAGGCACAGGCCGGAGGCAGCCAGATTCCTTGCCAAAGGGTCACAAATATGGCCTCCATCCCAGTTCCTAAGAGAGCCCACTCCCTCTGAAACTACTTAAGCTGGGCCCCTCCTTTCTGTGTTACTCTTAGCGCACGGGTTCCAAGCTCCTGCTGAAACGTCTTATTAAACTCTGCTTGCGGCATTCGACTGTTTTTTTCTAGTTCTAAATTCTCAAGTATTCTACATTAAAAAACAAAACAGCAATAAAACAAAACAAAGACAAAACCCCCAAACCTCCAAAACAAAACAAAAACACTCAACAGCAAACCCAAGCAAATGGAAAACAATATTCACCTCAGCAGGTCCGCTTTCCAGGACTGACTTCTGCATTTGGTCCTTTCTGCTGCTGCGTTAACTTATCGTGACCAAACGCAATTGATGGAAGAAGGAGTTTATTTTGGCTGATGGCTCCAGAAGCGGAATCCATGAGGAGGAAGGCGTGAAAGCTATGGACAGGTCAGGAAACGGAAAGGTCACAACATCTTCAACCCTAAACTGAAAGCGGAAGGAGAACTGGGAGTGGGCGTGGCCGTAAACGCTGACACGGAACTTCCCGTGTGGCGCTTTTTCCAGCCAGGCTTCACTTGCTAAAGGTTCCGTGGCCTCTGAAAACGGCGCCCAACAATCAGAGACCTAGTGTTTAAACAACCTGAGCCTATGGGGGGCATTTTTCATTCTACCCATGCTATCAATGTTCTTTTGCATTGCCGACTTTCCCTGGTCTAGAACTTGCCAAGTGAGCTGGGCTGCCAGGGATCCGGCTGTCTTTGTTTTCCTAGCAGAATTTTTTTTATGTGATATTTAGCGATCAGACTCAGTCTCCCATACTTGGAAAGCACGTCTTTACCGAGAGAGTTATCTCCCTAACTAGACAACCTCTCTCCTCCTCCGCTAGCTGTTTTTGAGACAGTCTTACTGTGTAGCCGGGTAGCTGGCCTCGAGCTCACAGAGATCTGCCCGCCTCTACTCTAGAATGCTGGGATTAAAGGTGTGCAAAGCAGCCTCCACCAACAACAACAACCAGCAACCTCCCCCCTTTTCTGAGGCAACGTCTCCCAATAGCTCGGGCTATTCTTAAACAGACATATACATTTTTAATGACAGAAAAATTAGTAGGCCAGAGCCGGGCGGTGGTGGCGCACACCTTTAATCCCAGCACTCGGGAGGCAGAGGCAGGCGGATCTCTGTGAGTTCGAGACCAGCCTGGTCTACAAGACCTAGTTCCAGGACAGGCTCCAAAACCACAGAGAAACCCTGTTTCGAAAAACCAAAAAAAAAAAAAAAAAAAAAAAAAATTAGTAGGCCAGCATTAAAGAAAAAAATGTAGAAACCACTACACCACCTACAAAACAGATGTAAAACATGACTGAGACTCACATTACTAGGGCTAGGGATGTGGTTCAGGTTAGTGTTGCCTAACATGTTCAGTATCCTGGGTTTGATCCTTCTGATACCCCACTCCCAACACACACACACACACACACACACACACACACACACACACACACGTCAGGGTTACCCTACTGTCCTGGGTTTGATCTCTATGTACCCAACTCCCAACACACACACACACACACACAAACACACACATAAACACATACACACACACACAAGGCAGGGTTACTCTACTATCTTGGGTTTGATCCCTATGATACCCCACTTCCAAAACACATACACACAAGCATACACCACACACAGACACAGACACACACACACACACACAAGGCAGGGTTACCCTACTGTCCTGGGTTTGATCCTTGTGATACCCCACTCCAACACACACACATACAAACACACACATAAACACAAACATACACGCCACACACATGCACACACAAGGTAGGGTTACCCTACTGTCCTAGGTTTGATCCCTATGGTACCCCACTTCCAAAACACATACACACAAACATATATCACACACACACACACACATAGACACACACACACAAGGCAGAGTTATCTTACTGTCTCTACTGATAATGAGAAAAATCTCCTTATAATTCTATAAACCTGAGACCCTGCCTAGCATAGCACATAAAGTCTAGTTTGGAGAAGTAACCTTAACACCTCCTACAACTCCTGATGCACTCCTGGTACTAATTTTACCGGATTCACATACTTGCCCTGTCTCAGTGGAAACAAACATTTATGAGGATTCCCATATGACCACTCCTGCCCTCCTTTCTTGGATCTTTCTCCTGAAGCCCCCTTTCAATCACATACTTCCTGTACAAAGAGTTTGGAAATCAGAGTTGGACATGTACCCCCAACACTGGGCAGCCAGGAGTGCCTGAAGTTGGAAGAGGGTTGTAATCAACAATTAATTCACACTTCAGCTTCCCCATAGCTGGAACTGGAGTTTCTACCCAGGAAGTGGACCCCTCTGTGTGCTTCATAGTTGGCACTGACCTGAAATGCCTACCCATCTGCCTGGACCTGCAAGTCATTTTCTTTTATCTCTAAAATCGGACCTTTGTTATAGCTAATCTCAAGGTGCAATATTAAAAAAAATAATAAAGAGTATAGAGCAATGTCAAGGGAGATGTGGAAAGCAGGATTCCGACTTTTTTCATTTTCTTTGTCCAATAGGAAGTCCTCAGGGAATGGTAAACACTGATGCAGGAGCATAGCTTTGTTTTTGTATCTTTAACTCTTCTAGTAATGCCAGCATCATGAATGCTACACTTGCTTTGAACATGTCTTAGAGTTTAACGTTAGTCTTTAACGGCTGAGCCATCTCTCCAGCCCTTAACATGTCTTAATGCATATATTTCTTTGCACGTGTGGTGTGTGTGCACAGATGCACGTCTTCGGCTGCCTGTGTATGGAGCCCAGGCTGGGTTGACCTTGGCTGCTGTTCCTCAGCAGTCCTCCATCTTGGTGTCTTCAGAATGTCTCCTTCGGACAGGTCTCTCATGGACCAAGTAGGCAGCCAGGCCCCAGGGATCCTGCTGTCTCTGCCTCTCCAGCATTAGAACTGAAGTGGCTGTTGCAAGGCTTGGCTTGTGTTTTCCTTTCTTTCTTTTTATATGAGGGCTGAAGATAGAGCTTAGAAGAGTAAGTCAGAGGACCACTTGTAAGACCTGCTTCTCCGCTTCTACTACGTAGGTCCTAGGGATTGAACTCAGATTTTGTTTCTGTTTTTTGAGATAGAGTTTCTCTGTGTAGTGCTGGCTGCCTGGGAACTCACTCTGTAGACTAGACTGGCCTCAGACTCAAGAGTTCCACCTGCCTCTGCCACCCTAATGCTGGGAGTTTTAATCGTCAGTTTGTCTTGACTTTTTTTTTTTCTAGTATAACCTACAATGTAAATCAACCATTTGGGGATGAATGATCAATTTGAGTAAATAAGGTGATGGCCAGCAACATACCCTTCTCGTTACTATTTTGCACATATTATTCGTCTAATAATTTTCTATTTTTTTCTGATCTGCATGAATATTTTGCCAAGTTGTTAACTACTTTCAGAGCTTCTATTGTATAAATTATTGGGATGTGGGGAAACCAGCATGCACACGGACCACTACCTTGGATAGACAGTTATATGTCGCAGTAGGAATGAAAACGTTTGGTTGCTGTTTCCTTCTGATCTGATTTGACAAGTTTTTCCACGGAGTTAACAGCTGAGGGTTGTAGCTCTGTGGCAGAACACTAGCTTGATATACAGAAGGCCCTGGGTTCGGTCCCTGGCAACCCTTACTCTCCTATACACAGAAAGTTAAAGCACAAGTAATTCTTTTGTATATTGCTTTATGGAACGCTTGTCTGACAATGGTGTCATCTACTCAACATTCTGCTTCATCCTAGAATCTTGTAGCTGATAGAAAGGATGAAGGCAGGGGGGCTGGAGAGATGGCTCAGCGGTTAAGAGCATTGCCTGCTCTTCCAAAGGTCCTGAGTTCAATTTCCAGCAACCACATGGTGGCTCACAACCATCTGTAATGAGGTCTGATGCCCTCTTCAGGCCTGCATGCAGACATACACACAGACAGAATATTGTATACATAATAAATAAATATTTAAAAAAAAAGAAAGGATGAAGGCAAACGAAATTGACAGTCTCTGCCTTATTTCACTCCTTGTAATTATGGTTGTATAGACTTCAAAAACCATGGGGTGACACTCAACGTCTCTTGGTGAGATGGCAAAGAATCAGCTACCTCTACTTCATTTCTCCCGATGTGAACTGTTTCTTAAAAACCCAGATGTGGATAGGAGAGACGGTTCAGAGAGTAAAGGCATTGAACACCACGGCTTGCAGTCTGAATTTGCTCCCTGGAGCCCACCTGGTGCAAGAAAAGAACCAACCCAACAAGCTCTCTTCCTAGTTTACCGGGCATGCCTTCACCCCTATGTCATATGCATGCACAAGAAGAATAAATTAAATTACACTGGAAGTACCCCAGACCTACCTAATGCTGAAGGCTTCAGGGGAGTGACTCCTTTCGCACACAACAAGCATTTTTATGTGACACATACTTTATCTCCCTTACTAGGCATAGCAGTTGCTACTCTTGCTAATCAGCCAAGAACTCAGAAAGGGCTTTGAAAGAGAGAGAGGGTCAAGGCACGTGAATTTCATAATCAAGGCCAACAAAACTTTTCCTGGCACCCTTCGTTCTTATTTTCTTTTTTCTTTTCCTTTTCCTTTCTCTTCTTCTTGGGGCTTTCAGTATAGGCCAGGCTGGCCTCAAATACACAGAGATGGGCTTGCCTCTGCCTCAGGAATCAGTTCTTTTTTTTTTGCTCTGTAATACTTCAAGTTGTGTCTTCAACAAAATAGTACCTAACCTTGGATGCACTCACCCATTGAACATTGCTCACGGTTGACTTGAATGACGTCAACTTGAAACGTTTCCAAGTAGGGCGGTACAAAGCTGTGCCATAGAGACATTAAAAATCCTCAGCATGGCCTCGGTGGCAATGTCTTAAGTCCAGAGTGGGTTGGATGAGAGATTTACCCTTGCAGCAGCTATGGAGTCCAGTCCACCAAGTTATCAAGGTGCCAAGTCCAAACAAAAAAGGAGGAAGACCTGCTTTACCTCTCCAGGTAGGGGAGAGGTCAAAACAGTGTCAACTTGAAGTCCTACAAGAGTGAAGTTTTGGGGAAATGGTTGTGAGCCTAAGTAGCATCCTAACATCCCCCTCCCATCAAACTCGAATCTGCAGCTTGTTTCTCCATGTTGTAATTCCTTTTCAGGGCCTATTCGTTCTCCTAGTGTCTGCGTATCTGTGCTTGTTTTTCCTTAGCGAAGATCATTTATCCTTGAGCTTTCAAATCTTACTTTATAATTTCACCAAATTTCATAGGACACGAGATTATCCTTGGGTGAAAAGGGAACTTCATCTTTATGCCTCTGGGCTGGGGTGTAACTCAGCTGGTAGAATGCTTGTCCTGTGCGTTCAAAGCCCTGGGTAAATTCTTGGCACTATGTAAACCAGGTGAAGAGATCTATCACCCCAACACCAAGAAGATGGAAATAGGGGGTCATAAGTTTAACGTAGTCCTTGGTCCTTAGCTATATAAAGAGTTTGGAGATAGCCTGGGCTATACAAAGTTCTTTCTTTTCCAACAAAACAAACCAGCACCTATCAATGATAATTTTCGCAGTAAAATCATTTGATCAAGTCAGTTGTTCACTGCCACGGGAGGAGGGCAAACATTGGTTTGGAGAGTTGTTTCTTTCAGAGCCACAGTTTTTTTTAGGACTCCTAATCAAAAATCATAATTGCTGTATCAGAAAGCCTGTGGCATCATACACTGACTTCCATCCCAGAATGCATTTGGCTAAAAGCGCTCTTTCCTAATTATCTTTGCTTCCCTCAGATCTCCTCCTGATATCTTCCAACATCTGCTCACCCCGCCGCACAGATTCCAGACTTTGCAAGTTGCTGTTAGCTAGATGGCTCCACAGATCCTGCGCTTCGAGATGTCTGGTTTATCTCCTGCCATAGCGATGCTTTATCGTTCAGTATCGTTTGGTCTGGGTAGCAATTGGGAATCTGTCTGAAGCAGATGGTTTTTTAAATTTTTAAAGTAAATCACATGTAAGCCGTTAGCGACAATACGAAACAAAGCACCTGAAGGATTTTGCTTTTTATTGTGTTTCTCCCAATTACTGAAGAACTTTAAATGAAGCAGCCTTATAAAACATTTACATATCTGTGCAGACTTACCTCAAGTTAAACACATTTCTAGTAATTTTCACGTTATATTTAAGAAGAAAAAAAGTCATTTAATGAGAAAGTTATTTTTTTTCTATTGACTGTAATAACCAGTTTCTTTTTATTTGGATGGATGGTTTTTTCATTCTTTTTCTATATTTTCTCCCCGTTTCTTCCCTTTCCTCCAGCCTAACTTTTGTCTTTCTCTCTGTAAATTTATCCCTTTCCCCATAGGAGGTAGGCTTAATTGGGCATATTGGCATAATCTGGGATGCTGGGGCAGCATTCAAGGCCAACAGCAACTAAGAAAACCTTGCCTGAAAACACACATAAATGGAGAGAATAAAAAAAAAGGAAGAATTAAAACAGAAGGGAGAAACCACTGAGTCTTAACCCATTGAGGGTAGTATAGCTTTAATAAAACACAGGCCCTGAAGAGCAGCAAGCAGCCTCAATGCACTTCAGATAAGGAGTACTGCACACTCAACTGGAACCAACGCTCAGCTCATGGCTAGGGTACTATACATTACTGAATCCTTTGGGGGCTTGCTGTCGGTATTTACACAACCTTGGGAGAACCGTGCTGTGGTCATCTACACTTGAACTCTATACACACCACGAGGGAGACTATACCGGGTTTTACTGTGCAGAAGGGACAAGTCCACGATCTGCTTTCATGATAGCCTCAGTATAGTTAGTGGCCAAAACAGGAAGCGCCATTGTTAATGTGCGGGAAACATGAAAGCGCCGCTCTTAAAAATACCTTGAACCTTCTTCCCCAGGAGGACAGTTTGCCTTCAGGAACTTTGGGTGGGACCATATGGCTTCCTGTGGTTTCTTCAAAGTGGTAAGCCTTGTTTTTGTTTCAAAATACAACTTAAAGGAAATACACTTAGTCATTTTAGGAGGGAGTAGCGTTCAGCTGCTTTGAGATCATTACGGGCATCCATCTTGGATCGTTTGTCATATGCAGCTAAAGAGTGGCCAAGATTTTATAGTTAGGGAGAAGACTCCAGTACATTTGCCCCAAACTAATTTCTTTTAAATCTCTACCTGTTTCTGGGAATGCCTGTGGCTGAGTGTGGACGATCTGCTTCCGTGGCTGACACCTTTTCTCGCAAACACACGGTGAGAAGGTGAGAAGTTC
Organism: Microtus obscurus; assembly: GCA_963919715.1. NCBI lineage: Eukaryota > Metazoa > Chordata > Mammalia > Rodentia > Cricetidae > Microtus > Microtus obscurus. The sequence goes on from CAWTZC010000381.1 coordinate 4,814,230, forward strand.
AAGGGCTTTGGGGCTTGAACTCGTTGAAGTATAATTCCGTTTTCTAGACTCCTCTGCGCAAGTATGCACAGGTCATTTTTATAATATCTGTTGCCTTGGAATGACGTTTTAAATAAAAAGAAAAACAAGTCTTCAACCAGCAAAAATGAAGGTCAACTCAAGAAAGGAATAATATACTAAATATTGTTATGACTTTTGTGGCTAGTCTTCCAAGGTTTTCACAGCTCACGTTTGACAACCAATATTCTAGAATGACCCATCATTCAAAATAAGTAGAGGCATTTCTTTCTTTTTTATTTTTCACAAGTAGAATGAATCGAAGCTGCTCTTCTCATCTCTTGGAATGTGACTGTTGCCGGCATGCCTGTATCGATATGAGGAGGGACTCGATTACCAGTTGGTGGTTGTCTCCCAGTTTCCATTATAATACAAACACAGCTTAAAGGAGCAATACAGCAGAAGGCAAAGTCCCCAGATAACAGAGTAAGGGGCAACGTAACCCCCGTGGCTCCTCATTCTCCTAGTTCCAATCCAGGGCTTGTGCTGGGGAACCCTTGTGCGTCTTCTTTTTTTTATTTTTTGGTTTCTCGAGACAGGGTTTCTCTGTAGCTTTAGAGCCTGTCCTGGAGCTAGCTCTTATAGACCAGGCTGGCCTCGAACTCACAGAGATCCGCCTGCCTCTGCCTCTGCCCCCTGAGTGCTGGGATTAAAGGCATGCGCCACCACCGCCTACCGCCTGGCTATGGGTCTTCTTTATGATCCTTTAAACTCAACGCATTTTGCTGATTGGTTCTTACAATGATTTCCGTTGCAATATGTGGGAGAAGAAATGTCTCCTTACTGACCTGGGCAGCTTTGGGTATGACTGGCCTTAAGGAAAATCGAGCATTTGGCAGAAAGATTGAATCAATTTAATCAAATTTGCTTGAGGTTATGTTTTCTTAAATTAAGCAAAGAAGCAAATACCCAGTAGGATTATGGGAGCAGCACGGGGAGAGAGAAGGATCACAGTCTACCTTTGAGGCGCTCATGTAATTACAGGCCTTCTATTGCAGCCGCCACCTTCTCCCTCCGAGGTCATGGTGCACCTGCCCACTTCCTGTCTGACATGGTGGTCGGAAGTTTTAGTGGGTTTTATTCATGGTGTTGGAATTTGGAAACAGAAAACTCACAGGAAGGAAGCAGTTGATTTTAGAATGAAAGTTCAGGTTGAAAAGGCTGTGCTCTTTCTATAGGAAAAACGTGTAAGCTAAAAATATTTCATTTAAAAAGTATTTTACAGCTTATGAACCATTTCTTTTGTGCAATATCATTTGAGGTACCATGATGGAGGTCCAGAATGATAGCCTGAACTCTGCCAGAGGTAATCCCCTGAACCCTTTCCTCTTCCCTTCCTTTGCTCTTCCTCTCCCTCCTCTCTGTGGTTCTCAAATGCTCTTCATGAATGTTGAAAAAGAAATAATAGATTAACAATTTTCGCGGGAACAAATTTAGTATGCTATTTGTCTTGGCATTTCTAGTACTGAATTCTAAGAGAGTCAATCAATGCTTGTTGAGTGGATAAATGAACACACCAAAAATTAAAAGGCAAATTGAAACAGAAACATCTTTTCAGATAGTACATGAAAATAGAAGATCAATATCATTGTTTAAAAATTTTAATTTAATTTAATATAGTACCGAGGATCAAAAACAAGTCTCTACAAATGATAAACAGCTACTCTACTGTTGAACTATATGCCCAGACCTAATATTATAATTTTTAGGTAATGATTCAGTATGGAATACCATGAGAAGCTATTCACAATTCAGCCATCCATCTTTATGTATCGGTTCTCATTAATATATACCTGTCATTAATCTTGTTAGCTTCCTTCCAAATAATACTTTTCTTCCCTTTGCTTTTTTGAGACAGGGTTTCTTTGGAGTCTGTCCTGGAACTAGCTCTTGTAGACCAGACTGGTCTTGAACTCGTAGAGATCTGCCTGCCTCTGCCTCCCAAGTACTGGCATTAATGGCGTGCACCACCACCATCTGACCTCAAATAGTACATTTTGATCAGTTATTATCTGATCCTAATTTTTATTCTAATTTTAAATGGCTATGCCCTATTGATAATTTAGATGTTAGAATACATTATTCAGCTTTATGGAGTCTACTGGACTACAACAGATTAAAACGATCAAACTGCTGTCATATCTGCAAGAAAATAAGACTTTTCACTAACATACATTTAAACCAGTTTTATTTATAGCTGCTATACTCCTTAATGAATTTCATGATTATGGAAACAGCTGAGCATTTTAAAGTTATTACATGCATATGGCTTAACCATGTTTATATATGTTTATACCTTCATATGTATATATGTATATATACCTGCTTATCAGATAGACAACCTAGATGTACTGAGCTTTATCTTATTTCCTAGTGCCAGAAACATTGATGCAATGTGTTTACAACTCCCAGCACCACTTGCTTTCCAACTCCATCCCTGGCACACACATGTGGGTCACACACACATAGTGATTACGTGCATGCATGCATGCACGCACACACACACACAAAATCTGTAAGGTCTCTAAGTAAATATTTATATACAGGACTTGGAAAATCAAACTTAAGGAAATAATCAATTAATTGTTTTAGGATTAATATGTATGGCATTTACGGCCGAGGAAAATACATTGAGGAGAAAAAGTAATCTCAAAGAAGCAGTACATTTCATGGAGTGAAGCCTCTAAAATTCCTAAGGAAGAAACATCCAGACTCATTTATTAATATTTTCTTCTTCCAGAGATTGACCGGTGGGCGCACACTCCACCACTGTGCTATGTTTTAAGCTCCAGGATCAGATCTGGAGTCCCAAGATTCTACCAAAAGAAAAAAAAATGCTGAAAGATACAACAAACTGTCAGCCTGCCAACTTAGCTACTGTTGTCAAGGAACACGGCACAATGCCCTCTAGTGATGAGTGACCAACTTATGACCAACTATTCACATAGAAGTCACTGGGTGAGCATGGACGTGTCCCCCAGAGTCATGTGAGAGAGTTAAGATTGCGAGAGACAAGCTGATGGGCAGAAGCGGTTATATCGGTAGTGGTCAGCTATATTAACAGAGATGAGTTTTATGCACAGGGATGGGTTAGAGTGTTGCAGATGATCAGTACTGATAGAGATAATTAGTATTGATAGACTGGACTTATGTTGATAGAGATGAGATGAGCTGTATTGACAATGATGAATCCCATTAATAGAGATGAATACTGCAGATAAAGACTGCACAATTGAAAGACATGAGCTGCGTTGATAGACAGGAGATGTACCAATAGAAGCAAATCGTGTTGAGTTGTCTCAACAGAGAAGAGCTGGGGATGCTCAGCACATTCCTGGCGCGCATCTAATCATGCTTCTGTTGAGATAAGGTGTGTGCTGCACCTACCTCAGATCTCCACGTCCCAGCTTCAGTGCCCTCCCATCCAGTCCTTAGCTGGGGTCAGACTAAGGATGCTCTCCAGACCACATCCCCTGAGGAGCGGTGGTGGAGAGGTGGGTGCGCATTAGAAACCAGAGTCAACAAAACCTTTTCTTTTTCAAAAAAAAAAAAAAGACTTCAAAAAAAGGGAACCAAGATAACTTTTGAAAGAATCCATGCCAAACTGAAAATACTAACACTAATAATAAATAAACTGTTGGGAGTTCAAAGAGTAAACTAAAATAGGGACCGGCGGAAACCATCTTTGCTTTGTTCGGTGAAGACCTGGTTCCTTGTCCCAAAGCCTCTTCAAAGTGCCACAGCCATCTCTTTGGTTGGCTGCAGGAATATTCCCTGAGGGAAAGATTTCCCCACTATTTCTCATCTGTTTGATAAACAGACCAGGCAGGTGGTTTTTTATTTTTAGAGACAGACCAACAATCTGTCTACTTTGTAAGGTTTCTACAGCCCATTAGAGTCTTTTTGTTAACTGTTCACAATGGCTCAGTCTTTTCGCTCTAGATACATTTAAGAAAATGAGACACGTTGGTGCCTTCAGATCTCTGTGTTTAAGCTCAGTGGGGATATTTCAGCTGGCTGAGAAAAACAGCAAGCTGAAGCCTTTGCCTGAAGTGCAGAGAAACGCTTATCACGGTCTCCAGCTCTGAGTCCCCGTGGTTGTTCCCCTTCGATGGTCGTCTGCGTGCTGGGACAGGTTCAGGACATGTGGAAACGACACACCCATCATTCCCACAAATCAAAGCCGTGGAGCAACGGGAAGGCCTTACCGAGCTGATGTATTAATTGCAGATTCTTCCCCAACGCCTTTAACTTTTTTTCTTTTTTCCTTTTTTGGTTTTTCGAGACAGGGTTTCTCTGTGGCTTTGGAGCCTGTCCTGGAACTAGCCCTGTAGATCAGGCTGGCCTCGAACTCACAGAGATCCGCCTGCCTCTGCCTCCCGAGTGCTGGGATTAAAGGCGTGTGTACACCATCGCCTGGCCCATTTTTTTTCTTTTAAGCAATTGTCGCAGACTTTTAGCCATCCCTAGAACTTCTTTGTTTTCTGGCAACGCCTTTTGCATGCTACTGTAGAGCTACATTCCCGGCCCTTTGTATTTCTTTGTTGTTGTTTTAACTTTATTTTAAAAGTACTTTATCTCAAAAGAATATGTAGGAGTCTTGAGCATTTAAGTATCGAGACCATCAGAAAAGGATCAGTATAATATCTGTGACTCAGGGGAAAAAGTTTTGGTACCCTCTCTTCCAGGTTTCTAGAGACCGATGGGGCCTTTCCTGAGTTATTTCACATTTAAATAGTGCCCAGTCCAATGGCTACTCAGGTCCAAGATCCTGAGCACATCAGAAGAGAGGTAAGGGACAGATTTGCCTCTTTAGCTTCTGTAGGGATGTAGTTGGACTTCTGCAAAAACCACACAGCACTTCTTTACCCAGTGGAAAAGCAGGCGTGGAGAGCTCAAAACCTCTCTCCAGTGAATATCTCTGGTGTGCTGGGGGACAGAGAGGCTCTCTGCATCCTGCTGGAAGTCAGGAGAGGAAAATGGATTGTGTGAAGTGAAAGTCTCCCGTGGTGTTGTGTTACTCCTTTAGGTTTTTGCTTTTTGGACACATGTGTCTCATGAAGTTCAGAGTTGGCAGGTGGCTAAGGATGGCCTGAAACCCACAGTCCTTTGGCGTGAGGCTCCCTTCCAGGGTTTGGAACGATTTTGAGGAAGTGATAATCTTTGCTTTGATACTTTGCCATCTGGGATATACGAAGCTTGATTAATATCTTTTTAGGATCTACGTTTGATTAGAACTTAATTTTCTTCTATAATATCTCTCCCAAAAGAAGTGTTTTGGTGGTCCGTGAAATGAATGTCAGAGATTAGAAGTCAACATGGTGATTAAAGTCCAAATCTGAGTCGCCATAGGGTCTAATTTTTAATCACGGTGACATTTTGTTTCTTAATCTTTAAATTGGCTTAGATTTTTTTCCCTATCATTTTCGCCACTGGGACTGTGCTACAGCAACATGCCTTTCTGCCCACAGCTCCTAAGAGGAGCTGTTTCTCTTCTGAGGATACATACTTAGTATCCAGTGGTTTTGTCTTTGTCCCATGCCTGCTTGTTGCCTTTAAAGACCAGCTCTCGGAGTCTGTCTCCAGATCAAGCCAGTCATAGAACTGTGTTGGGACGCTAGCTAGATGGCTGGAAGCAAAGATTTATTGCTCACGGTTCGGTGTTGTGTGCCTTTTCAAGTTTGGAGCATATGCTTCTATTATTTTCTCCAAAGAGAATGACATATTTAGAAAACCATCATATGAAAATCTAATAGCGCAAGGGACCCATCACCCATGACGTGGCCATGTCTCCTGGATCTAAAATGATTTCATTCTCTGATGCTGTGGCAAGGCTCCCATTTTTAGGGAGTTCAAAGGCTCTGCCTTGCTAGTCTCCCAAACCACCGAAATGAAAAGCATAATTAACAAGGTCCCTGTACTTTTAGCACTGTCAGTGGCTTATAAAGTGTCCAAATGAATGAAATTAAATTTTGGAAGCAAACCTTCAGATTTAGATTGGTACAAATATCTCTGGGGTCCAGGAAAACTGTAAGGGACCTAAAAGATTTAACAGGATAAGTTTGTTGTAATTAACACCAAGCTACCCCAGGGGTGGGGAGAGCAGCAGTTTATAGGCTGACAGCAAATTACTGAAAATATCCCATCAGGGTGGATAAGCTGGGGCTGGAGTGGTGGAGCAAGCTTTGCGTACTTTTATTTTTCTCACGAGCTCAGCAGAGCCTTTGTGAAATCGCCAGGAGACACCCCGTAGCGGGAACAAGGGGTGCACAAGTGCTGGCAACTTGCCTCGTTTTCTAACGGCAAGCCTACAGGAAGCAGAACGCCCAAAGTCTGGTCTTGTCTGAAGGCATATGAGTGGAGCGCATGCGTGCTTCACACTGCTGCTGCCGCCGTTACCTTGACGGTGTCCCTCCAATGCCAGAGATGCTAATCGTGTGTCACCAGAACAAGCTTTCGTGCTAAGCACGGTGCAGTGTTGTTTTCTGATACACCTACTTGAGTGTATTTTGCAAAGCTTGAGACGGGAAGAACGAGGAGAAACCCTTGGACACACTGGAATTAACATGAACATGGCATGTGCAACCAAGCTCCACTCTTTTAGCATGGAAGGCAGGCACATCTAATTTTGTTGCTACAGAAAGCAAATTAGTTCTCCTGACTAAAGCCCACGGCATTTCCCACATTGTTATTATTTCTTAAAATTGCTTCCATTCTAGTATTTGAAATGAAAAAGAAAAATCTGCCCTAACAATTCCTTCTGGAAAACTATGTGTGTTAAAATTTGATCTCTGCTACTTCATAAGTCACTCTTGACTGAGGGACAAAGCAAGAGAAGGGGTTTTAGTTGTGGAACGTCTTTCTGTTTCCCATACTCCCTGCTCGCTCTGAAGCCACAGTACTCTGCCCCAAACTTTAACGAGAGGAAGTCACGGTAGCTGTTTGTTATTAAGGCCCTAGAACGTCAGGAAGAAGATCCCGGAATCGCATCTCAGTGTGAGATACCTTCCCACCCTTTGTGGGTTCACACAATCTTACCTTTTATGAGAGGTCGAGAATGAGGCGTGGGTGGGATCCACTGTGTCTGTAGCTGGCCTCGCATTAAGCCTGAAGAAAATGCCGAGGAGCTGTTCTTGCGTCTCTCTTTACCTGTAGATAACCTTCTTTATACTGGGCTCTGCCATGTGGTGACGTCAGACATTTCCAGCCCTGGCCCCTGCTTATCAGACAGGTCTCGGCCATGGAACCTGGGGGATCCATCAGACTGACTTCCATGTTCACACGACTAGCTATCAACTCGAGCATAACTTTTAGCTTACTGCCCTCACGGCCGAGTGAGTAAACCTTGAGTGTCACTCATAAAGTTCCATAGGTCAGTTGTCACCTCATTTAAACCACCCCTATGAAAATTCCCAGCATCTTAAGAGGAATAAACTTTAATCGACAGTGTGGCTTTCTCTCTTCCTGTGGCCTGACTTCTATTCCTTTTGTATCTGTTTAATGCAGAAAGGTAAATCCCTTGAAACGAAGTGTTGTGTATCTCAGCGGCTATTGGCTGAAGGAGCAGAAGGAGCTCCCGCAACAACGAAGAGATTACCGCCTCTCCCGTCTCATCCAAATGGGACCTCGGCCCCATTTTGCTTGTTGCATTTTGTTAAAAAGTACCAAACCTCTTAGTGAAGACAACCCGGAGAGCCTGTGTCATGAACTTTACTGAACTCAGAAAGCCAGCACATAAAAAACCCATTAATTCATGCAAACCCTGAAGGAGGAGCCTTAGCTCTCTGGCCCCGACTCTAGTCCTTTGAAATACAGTCGAAAATGCCTTCCTTGAAGGGATGCTTCGTGATTAATGAGGTAATGTTCATAATGTGTTTTGATGTCTTGGAGCAAAAGCCTTACGTAAGGAAAACAAGTACTGATTAATGTTAGCATCCAAATGCAGGGACTATAGATATCCCAAGGACAAAATAAAATACAGGAAAGATGCAACATTTCCCTCTTATCAGGAAATGTGCATATCATAGATATCCTTTGACAAACATGCTAAATATATACGTCTATAATAAACTAACTCTTGAAGCAGGGCAAGGGCCTCCAGGACCTATCATCAGGACTCAATGAATGTCCTGGCACTCAGCTAAGTGGAGGAGAATTCTACAGACATTTGATGAATGTTGTGGAACATGGTTCTTTTTTTATTTTTATTTTTGCTCTCCTCCCTCCACCCCCCTCAACCCTTTCCCAAGGTCCCCATGATCCCAATTTACTCAGGAAATCTTGTCTTTTTCTACTACCCATGTAGGTTAGATTTATGTATATCTCTCTTAGGGTCCTTATTGTTGTCTAGGTTCTCTGGGATTGTGATTTCTGGGCTGCTTTTCTTTGCTTTATGTTTAAAAACCATTTATGAGTGAGTACATGTGATCATTGTATTTCTGGGTTTGGGTTACCTCACTCAAAATGATGTTTTCTAACTCCATCCATTTGCCTGAAAAATTCAAGATGTCGTTATTTTTTTCTGCTGTGTAGTACTCCATTATGTAAATGTACCACATTTCCTTATCCATTCCTTGGTTGAGGGGCATTTAGGTTGTTTCCAGGTTCTGGCTATGACAAATAATGCTGCTATGAACATAACTGAGCACATGTCCTTGTGGCACGATTGAGCATTCTTTGGGTATATACCCAAAAGTGGTATTATTGGATCTTGAGGAAGGTTGTTTCCTAATTTTCTGAGAAATTGCCATACTGATTTCCAAAGTGGTTTTACAAGTTTGCACTCCCATCAACAATGGAGGAGTGTTCCCTTTACCCCACATCCTCTCCAGCATAAGTTGTCATCAGTGTTTTTGATCTTGGCATTCTTACAGGTATACGATGGAATCTCAGAGTTGTTTGATTTGCATTTCTCTGATGACTAAGGATGTTGAGCATTTCCTTAAGTGTCTTTCAGTCATTTTGGATTTGCTTGCTGAGAGTTCTCTGTTTAGGTCTGTAGTCCATTTTTTTTTTAAATTGGATTATGTGTTCTTTTGATGACCAATTTCTTGAGTTCTTTGAGTAAGTAGTTGCCATCATCATTAGATCGGCAGAGTCTGTGAAAGCTTCCAAGGGAGAGAGGCTACCAATCGCCCTAGACTTGACAGCTTTGATCCACAACAATGGCCAGTGTGGAAAGATGCCATTCAGGGAGCATTGGTGGCACTCAGATTTAGTGGTAACCAATAACTCTCCAAGTGGATGTCCCCTTCTCAGTGGGGGACAGGGGACATGCTTTGGAGTGGAAACTTGTGAGGCCATGGATCTTAGAGGAGAATCCCACATCATCACGTCACTGAATGAGCATCATTCCTAAGTATTCTAAATACTAACCCTTATACTGCAGATGAGTACAGCTCCCACCCCTCACCGAAGAAGCTTTCTCTTTACAACAAACAGAGACCATTGACAGAAAACCATAGCTGGTCAAAATGTAGAGAGCTATTGACCCTTGGGTGCTCAGCCCTAGTGAGTACATTTACAACACGATTCCTGGAAACACCGAGAAAGAGAGGCAGAAAGATTTCAGCGACCAGGCGAGAAGGAAATCTGCGGTGAGACTGTCTCCTAGAAACGACAGGGGTGCTCCACCCGTGATACTTTAATGATATGGCTGCGGCCAGGCGTGGTCGCACACACCTTTAGCACTAGGGAAGCAGATCTAGGTGGGTCTCTGTGAGTTCAAGGTCATCCACCCCTCTCAAAATAAAACAAAGCAATAGGGATGCTTAAGGAAGACCTGAACAAACACGACACTGACAGCCATGCTGACGTGGAAGGCAGAAAACTCCTTGGACCACTCACCTAGTCAAAGAACTACAGGGAACTAATGGCTAGTGAGAGCAGGAAAAAGACTGTTCCCCGGGGTTGAGCCTCCTAATTGGTTACCCAATACCAACTGGTCAGCCCTGAATCCGTGTACATACAGTTAACATTAAGTAATCTGAGAAAGTTGCGGTTGTATATTTATGGACATATATCTGTGTGTGCACGCACGTGCACGTGTGTGCCTGTGTGTGTGCATAACAGTAACAATGAAAGAGGCCTTGAATTTGTGAGGGAGCGAAGAGGAAGATATGGGAAAGGCAGGGAGGGAAGGAAAGGGGGAAATGATGTAATCATATCATAATTTCAAAAAAAAAAAACATCGAAAAGAAAAAGAGCAAGCTTGTTGACTTTTGACATCCCTCAGAGAAGGAAGGTGTGAGAAAGTTCACTGAATCTCATCTTAGATTTGAGGCACTACTTCAGTCTTTGTAGTTTTGTCCTAATTGCATGTGGCCAGGTGTTAAGGGGGTACTTCCAGGGGTACTGCAGTGTTGGGGAGGGTCAACTGATAGGAGCCCCATGTATGCATCTATGGGGAAGCCATCATGTATGTGGGGTGAAGACTGTCCAGTATGGCTGTTCTGGGGGCCACCCACACTTGGAATTAAACTTGTTGGAATGAACTCATTGGTTCCCTAGGGTGAACTTGGTGGAATTGTACTTCGGTTTGTCTGTGCCCTTAGGACATTACGAGGAGGAGGTAGATGTTTAAGTCTCCCAGGGGAGGAATTTTTAAAGCCACAGGTTCTCACTCGCATTTGGGATGAGCTGCTTCCTGACCACAGGTAGAAAGAAGTGTTAACAGAAGCAGCCTTGTGACTGCAGCCCTTATCTCCAGCATGTGGGAGCGAAACCTGGCAGATGCATCAAGGGGGCAGTCTGCCCAGGTGGCAGGTCCGTGCACATGTTGACCCAGAGACTTAATAGCTTGTCCTTTACGTATGAACATACACACATTGCGGCAGTGTTGGCAGGTGTCGGAACCGCCCAAATGCCTGCCAATTTCAGGATGGCTTCCTCGCTTGGACAGTCAGCTGTGTATTTTATAATTAAGAAAGAATGAGGGAGATTACCATCTGCAAATTGAAAAAGATGGTAAAGATATATCTTTCAGCGAGATAAAAAGCAGCGTGGGTGGCGTGGCTGTGCTTGTGGGCGCGAGACAAAGAATGCGTGTATAATCTAGGGCATAATACATAAAATAGTTTTGTATTTTATATTCACCGAACAGTTACTCAACTGTGGTTAATTTGTAGGGAGACAGAGTGTTACTACAGAATTAAAAATTCTTTTCGTTTAATACTTAAAAAAAAAAACCCACAGGTTCATGATAAGTAGCAGGTGTTTTATGTATGTATGTATGTATGTATGTATGTATGTATGTATGTATGCATGTATGTATTTTAAGAGACTTGGAAGGTCTCTGCCTTCCAAGTTGCTGAAGTTGCAGGCCTGTTCCACCACACAAGCTTTAGAGAAATATTCAAATGTGTATGTATATTACACATATGATATCAAATGCATATGTGTATTACACTTATAATATCAAATGTATGGCACGTTTAAAGAAAGGAGTTCTTTCCATCCACCCCCGTTTCACTGCTGTGCTGTCAGGAAGCTACCATAATTTGGACAGAAACACCTCTGGACACAGAGGAACTATTGGAAGTTTATGGCGACCGCAAACAGACCAGACTAAGCCTCTCTCCCCTCTCATTTTATATTCCCTCTAGTGCTGGATTAAAAGTGTAGGCCACCACCACCTGAATTTGATTCTGCATTGATCTTATGTAGCCCAGGGTGGCCTTGAACTCACAGAGATCCATCTGGTGGGGGACGTGAGCACAGATCCCACTAGCTGGGGGGTGGTGGCTCACACCTTTAATCCCAGCACTCGGGAGGCAGAGGCAGGTGGATCGCTGTGAGTTTGAGGCCAGCCTAGACTACAGTCCTGGGCACTCTAAAGAAGCAAGCGGAACAAGCCACAGCAAGCCGGTAAGCAGCACCCTTCCGTGGCCTCTGCGTTGGTTCCTGCTCTGCCTTCCCCCAGCGATGGATGACTGGAAGTGTGAGGATGGAATGGGCATTTCCTCTGCACGTTGCTTTCAGCTATGGTGTCTGTCCCAGCAACAGAGCTCTAAGGCAGTGTGCGGACACATCTGTTCCGTGATACAGATGTGGAGGTCAGAGGGCAACTTGCCAAGACTCAGTTCTTTTCTCCACTGTGAAGGGTCTTGGAGATCAAAATCGAGCCGTCGGGCTTGGCACTGGGTGAACATCTTGCTAGCCCAGAAACACACTCTTTAAGGACTGGGAGGGAATCCTAATTCAAACCATCATATCCCTCACAAGCTCACCTTCTTCTCTTTGTCACTGCACTGTGGTGGTTGTGGAGGATGAGAACAGCATCACGGCCTAGGGACCCCAGGCTTCCGTGTGCAGAATCTCCTGTGCTCCCCTCTTCCAAGTGGATGAAGATGGGACACACTATTGATTTTTTTTTGTTGTTGTTATTTAAGATTTCTGAAATCTTTTAGAAATACATACATATTTTGGGTTTAACATCCCAAATATGTTGCTTAATAACAGCATATAAATAAATCATTTCATAGCTAGAAAATTAATTCAATGTGCAGAAATAATTTCTTGGACCCTATCTACGTACACAGAACAGGAAAGGAAGGATAAAATGCAATGGATAAGCCGAAGAATTAGAGACCAGAGCTAGGCAGGCTCCTAAAGTGTGTGCTTGTTTGTTTTTCAGTTTAGGTCAACCAAGCCTGTTCTCTTCAGTGGGCAAATTTAAACGTCTTCCCCTGTGGATACTCAGCTAGAGCGATTTGGAGACTCTACTTGGAGTTGGTTAATATTTTCCTACTTTTTACCTTTTCTTCTTCCTCTTGCTCCCTGCCTCCTTTTCACCTCCCATCGTTCCACTCTACCCCTCCCCCTCCCCCTGCTCCTCCTCCTTCCATACTTGGATGGGTTAGCACTATGTAGCACAGCAGCCCAGCCTGGCCTCTAAAGATCATCCTCCTGCTTCAGCCTACAACATGTGCCCATGATACCTGGGGCAACTGGCTAACATCTAGTTAATTCTTCTTCTCTTCCTAATAGTACATCCAGGTTGCTATTACTCTTGGATCCAGCTTACAGATTATTTCACGATTTGTATTGAGCTTTGCTTAGAAGAAAGAATTTACTTGCAAATTGAACCCATGTTCTAAATTTCCTGGTATATAGGGTAGGTAAGTGGGAATAAGACTATATTCTGTTGTCTAAAGCAAGACTTCTGGAGACCAAAAGGACATTTTAAAAAATAATTTAGGCCAACATAGGCTTTGGATAAAAGGCTGCCTACTATGGATGCGAGGATGAGCGGCAGACATTTGAGTTGTGTTGACGTTGCTCCTAAATATTCTCAACACGTGTTTCACCATGTTTATATTATCTAATCTGACAAACCCCAAATAAGGCTTTTTTCATAATTGTTGTCAGGGAAATTCAGTGGTGTAATGGCATTTCATTTGTATTTTAGTAAATAAAGCTTGACTGAAGATCAGAGAGTAAAACAGCCCCCACTGGTCAGCCTTACAGACCAGGCAGTGGTAACACACACCTTTAATCCCAGGAGCCACACTAGTTGCCAGAGGAACTGGGCGGTGCATGCCTTTAATCCCAGTGGTGCACACCATTAACTCCAGCACTAGAGAGAAATATAAAATGGGAGGAGACAGCGCTAAATCTCAGTCTCATTCTGAGATTCCTGGAGGCAGGATTGCTATTTCAAACTGAGGTCCAGGTAAGAGCCAGTGTTTGGCTGCTTTGCTTTTCTGGTCTTCAGGTTGAACCCCAATTTCTGTCTCTGAGTTTTTATTAACCTTGCTTCACAGTAGTTCCTTTGAGACTCAAAGAAATACGGTCCTATACTCATGACCGAGAGCGATGTAATAATTCAATAAATGTTTATTTTTAGTATGTTCAAGCATTGTTCTCGGTCATGGGACAAAAGTAGTGGCTTGGTTCTGGTTTCAGTTGCAGCGATGAAACACCATGGCCAAGGCAACTTGGGGAGGAAAGGTGATACTTCCCGGTGACAACAGTCCATCACTGAGGCAAGTCAAGGTTGGAACTCAAACCGAGCAGAGACCTAGAGGCGAGGCAGGAACTGATGCAGAGGTCATGGAGGTTGCTGTTTACTGCTTTGCTCCTCATGACTTGCTCAACCTGCTTCCTTATAGAACCCAGGACCACCAGCCCAGGCATGGCCCCACTCACCATGGGCTGGGCGTCCCACCTTAATCACTAGCTCAGAGACATTTTCTTAATTGAGTTTCTTTCTTCTCAGAAGACCTTAGCTTGTGTCAAGTTGACACAGTACTATCTAGCACAGGTAGTGAAGAGAATAGATAGATAAAAACCTTCACGCTCTTGAGGTTTGCATCCTAACAACGAGGAAAAAAGTGATTTGATTAACCGAGACGATTCATGAAATTAGGATTTTGTGTTGCTTCCTCTTCTCCTTCTTCTTTTGAAGTAAAGTTGTTAAAAAGTGCAATCCCCCTCTCCCCCACCCAGCCATGGCCCAGATTCCTCGGTGGCCTGTCTGTGTGCTATAGGGCGGTGGGTTGAGCTGTGGTTACAGACACGATGAGCATTAGAGTTCAGACGGGGTGTCTGTCAAAGTTTGCGACTGCTGCGGGCCTGTTCCTGTGGACTTGAACTCTCGCTTCCTGTCAGCCGATTTCATAGCTGATGAGTTCATAGCAGAGTGAACTCAATTATCTTGCCCAAGGGAAACGCTTGCCAATTTTATAGTTGGATAGTCCTTTTCAAGAAAATCAGTAGCAATTTCAGCATTCAGCTTTTCCATATATTAAATCTGCGGAGATTACCAGCGGAGCTAGATTTTCACCAAAAATAATAGAGTCCTACTAATTCCTATGTAAAGCAATCCTCAACCTCTCTGCAAATATTGCAGGTGGTAATTCACGCTTCTTTAGATGTATAAATTAAGCCACCAGGAGGTTAAGTAATTTGTTCAAGGTCACAGCATGTGACAGGCTACAAATTCAATCTAAACACCTTCATTACTGATTTTCTTTTTACATCAAGTCATCTCTTCCCCCATATTGTAATTTATGGATACTGGACACAAAATAACCAGTATCCAGAAACAGATTTTTCTAGAGATGATTGTTATAAACACGTTATCTACTTACCTCGTTAGTTGTTCTAACCTCAGCATCATTATGGCGCTGGCACAGCTGGAGGTAAGCCCAATAAGATCGAATGAGTGGTTATTTTATTCTAATGATTGGCGACAGCAGAAGGCCCCTGTGAGATGGATGAGCTTTAGGTCAAGAAACATACACATGCCCAAGTTCCCCTTTCTCCCAACCCCTCACTGTTCTACTGTTCATCTAAATAAATTAATAAACTTCCCAATTTATGTGTCTCATAGAAGTTGAGTGGTAGATTCACCCTTTATGCTTGGCTTATTTCACTTCGATGGTGTTGGTGGGGTGTGTGTGGGTTCTTTTCTTAAAAGACCTATTTTTAATAATGCGTATGTTTTCGGAGTAAGCTACGGGCACCTGAGTGCAGGTGTTACAGAGGCATGGTCGAAGACTCCTCTCCTAAGGGATTCTAGCCAGGTCGGCAACCAAAGTTAACCATCACAGACACCAAGTCAAATTTGGAGAATTTGACTTGAAAATTCATTCACATCTTTATTTAGCATGGAAAAGAGGAGGTGTTTGGGCAGGAGAGATGCTTCGGTGGTTAAGAGCTCTCTCTGCTCTTTCAGAAGATCCAAAATACAGAATCCATTTTGGGCAGTTCGTAGCTGCCTGTAACTCCAGCTCCAGGGTATCTGACTGGCGTCTGTACATAGGGTCGCACATGTATTTCTCACAGTTTTATTATTTTTTATTTATTGATTTTTATTAGCTCTACATTTTTTCTCTGTTCCCCTCCCTGCCTCTCCCCTCTTCAACCCTCCTCCAAGGTCCCCATGCTCCCAATTTACTCAAGAGATCTTGTCTTTTTCTACTTTCCATGTAGATTAGATCTATGTAAGTCTCTCTTAGTGTCCTCATTGTTGTCTAAGTTCTCTGGGATTGTGATTTTAGAGACTGAGAAGTCCAAGATCACGGAATGGGAAGACTGGGGGTTTGGTGAGGACCCTTTGCTGGTTTCCAGAACACCGTCTTCTTGTACTGACACACCAAGAAAAGTTTCTTCTAAGTCCCAGACATGGGGGCTCCACTGCCCGACATCTTTATACGGGAGGGTATGAACAGAGTTCCAGTGTATGAATTTTTGAAGGTAAAGAAGCACTCAACCCATAACAATGTTCATAGGCACACTGTATTAGGTATCAGAACCAAAGCAAAATTAATAATGATGATAAACATAATGAAAAAAACAAATGTATTAATCACATACTGAAAGTTCACTATATTCTACTGAAAGCACTTTCAGGATTCACTCGTTCCCCATTATAATTATGTAAATAGAGAAATATTATTTCTATTCTACATTTAAAAAAAAAACTACGTACCTAGGAAAGTTTAGCTGAGGAACCAATTGAAGTGTGACATGTTAGAAACAAGATGGCGGCAGATGATTACTCTCCTAGGATCGACACTACAAATAGGCTAGGCCGGCTCATTTCGATAATACTTATAGAGTGTTTGCCATGCCCAGGCGCTGACCTAGACAGTGGGCTACAAAGAAAAGACAAGTCACGAGTTCTGCCAAAGGGCTCCGTCTGATGGAGGAGGCGGGCATGATGCAGCCTGCCTTGGGTGGCTGAGGCTGGGCGAAGGTTTGTGGTCAGGAATTTAAGAGCAGTTAGAAAAACACACAGTCTCCACACCCCCCTTCTCCCTTAGAAAATACAGTCAGTAAGAACAGTAGTAAGAACTCAGGATTATTAGGTCTACAGGGAAGGAGGTGATTCATAATCTGAAAACGAGTTTTTATCTCCACTGCCAGGGTAGCACTTTACCTGGGAGGGTGAGGCAGGAAGGCTGCTGAGAACAGAAGAACAGCCTGGGGATATCAACCTTTCTCAGATAAAGAGGAGGGGGAGGGGGAGGAGGAGGACGAGGAGGAGGACGAGGAGGAGGAGGGAAAGGAGGAGGGGGAGATCAACGCAAAGGTAGCCATTAACAGAAGAGAACAAGAATCATGCAATAGAAAGAGAGAACTCAATGAGTGCAACGGAAAGTCCATAGACTTGATTATGGCGTTTTGTTTACTTTTATGTACATAGGCTTCAGCCTTTGATCTGAATTGTACAGAAGGTGGCAATAAGTATTATTTTCCCCCAATAGTTTTGTTTTCCCAGAGTAGTTTTAAAAAACGGCTTGAATTTTTTTTTTTAAACCTGTCTTTGTCTCCACCTGGGACAGTCTAAGGAGTGAGTCACTGTAATTGGGCCTGAAACCCTTCAATCCTTGGCCACCGTGGAAACTCAAGCAGATCAGCTAATTGGATCTCAGGGTGCATCTATCATGACACCAGCCGCTCACTACAGCCCTGTGTGCCAGTGTGGGAAAATCCAGACGTATTTTTCTTGCTCAGACCTTCCTTCTCAGTGTGGGCAGTCTCTAAGCTCAGTTAAAAAGAGAAAGCTGTGCTCTGTAATTCCCTGATGACTCATTATTATTAAAACCCCAATCAGGCTTCTTTTTTTTTTTTAAAAAAAAATTCTGCAGAGGGAAATGCTGTTTTAGAGCCTCAGAAGATAGTTATGCAATCTCAATATACATATTCAGTTCTTTTTTAAAGTTCCTGTCAGTTTTTCCTTTTATGTGCTGGGAGTTTTGATTTTGTGTATGTATGCTGTACCATGCGCAAGCCCGGTGCCACCGGAGGCCAGGAGAAGGAGCTGGATTCCCCGGGACTGGAGTTTCACAGCTGGCTAGGAGCCACCATGTGAGTCTGGGAACTGAACCTGGGTCCCCTGCACAGCAGTAAACGCTCCTAACTGCTGAGCCGCTTCTCCAGCCCTTGATTTCTCTACTTTAGGAATTAGCAATGTTCTTTGCTGCCAGATAATTCTTTGTGTGTGAATGTCACCTCCATATGTCACTGTCTTCTGGTGTAGCAGCTCATATCTGCCATCCCAGCGCAAGGGAGGCCGAGGCATGAGGACTGTCACAAATCTGCGTCCATCCCTGATAGCATGGGAGGTTGCAGGCCAATACGTGCTGCAGCGGGGGACCGTGTCTCAGAAGAAAAACAAACAAGAAGAATGAATGACATGATTTTATCGTCTTAATAATTAAATAAAAATTGAAACTAGAAGCAGGCTCACTGTGTCCTTTTCCTTCTAATCTCCTTGTTCATGACCTCAATCCTTAGAAGCCAGCATTCTGTTAGAGAAGCGCACGGACTCATCCCGCTCAACCCCTGAACAATCTTTACAGTTAACCCCTTTTCTAGAAAATCAGCTGAGTCCGACTACCTTAGAGTCTCCACTCATGACTCCATTTCTGTCAGCACAGAAGTCCCGCCGTCACTTTGTGGGGCTGATGCTGGTCAAACTTCTTACAGAACGTTCGGGGTTTTAGGAATATCCACTGTGTTAACTGGAGAGCTCTCGGCACGAAAGCCACCACCAGTCACTTACAATGAACATGATTTTATTTATTTGCTAGCGCTTTTCTTTTTTCATGGATACATGTAGTCCCTCAAAGACTTAATTGATCAGGACTCGGCTAAGTAATTAGCACCCCCTGCCCCCCTACAGCTCTGCTACATTCACTGACTGCTGAGTCCTGTCCTCTCTGGAATTCTGTTTAGCATTTTCCACCTGTTGTGGGTTTCTTCAGACAATTAGTTCTGTGCATTCAAGTCAAGTCATTGCCGGAGTGTTACCTGGACACTTTCTCTCAGAGCAGGAAGCAGGAGCCTTCCTGGAGCTCCTGATGTTTGTTCGCCCTCTCTTTGGGGTCACCTTGTTTTACTGACTGATGTTCAATGTCTTGAAAACTATTGCTGAATATATTTAATCTGAGCTGGGCATGTGTGGTGGTTTCAAAGAAAATGGTCCCCAAAGGGAGAGGCAGTATTGTAGGGTGTGGCTCTGTTGGAGTAGGTGTGGTCTTGATGGAGGAAGTGTGTCACTGTGGAGAGACACGCTTTGAGGTCTCATGTATGCTCAAGCCATGCCCAGGAAGATAGACCACTTCCTGCTGCCTGCAAGCTATAGAACTCTCAGCTCCTTCTCCAGCGCTATGCCTGCCTGTATGCTTCCATGTCCCACCATGATAATGGACTGAACCTTCCAAATGTAACTGAACTACCCTGATTATATTATAAGAGTTGCTATAGTCATGGTTTCTTTTCAGAGCAAGAAAAGCCCTAACTAAGACAGCATGAGTCTTATGCCTGTAGTCTTAGGACTTGGGAAGCTGGGACAGGAGGATTGCCATGAATTTGAGGCTACCCTGAGTTATACAGTGGGTTCCAGACCATCTCAAAAAAAAAAACAAACAAAAAAAAAACAAAACTTGTACACACTCACACACACACCTTTCTTTGTAATTTCAGCCAATAGAAAGTATTTATCTCCAATGATTATATCTTTGTGGTAAAAGAAGTTTCCAGAATAAAAGCTTAACAGGAAAAGCCATTACCATGGAGAAGAGCCCTTTACGCTGGTGGTACCAGACTGATAGAAAGACTTGTTGAGTAAATATGGTTAAAATGGCGGTAAAAAAGTATATTTGCCCATGGTAAACAGACTGATAAAATGAAGAAAAGCGTGCCTTGGAATTGGTGCTTTTAATTCCAGGTGGGTTAGTTACTCGCTACCTGGCTTTTGCATTAGTTCAGCTTGTAGAGCCCTAATTTCTTTATTTGATATTCAAAACAGGACTAAGATGAACCGCCTGCACATGACATCATCATCATAAGGATCAGATGAGATGATGTGTGAAAGCCGGGACGCTGTAGTCCCTAAACAAAAGTCATTCTTATTCCTCTCCTTCCCCTGCTGCATCTACCGATGTTTCTATTCCCCAAAACCGCTGTGTGTTTTCTGTTGTGGTTTTATGAGAGCCGAACAGCAAAAGGCCTCATTATAAAATGTCACTGGGAGACAGGACATAGGTTTTTTTTGTTCCTTTTCTCTTGTATTTCTCCACACATCAAACACCTGCTATATGAAAGAGAATGTGCCCCAAACTATGGGGCAAAACTATACAGGACTGGGTCCTAACTCTCCAAGAGCTCACGGACCAAGAGAGATGGGCGAGAAGCCCACGACGTGAAGACACCACCCTGCACACGCCATCTGAGATTGTGAAAGGGAGGTGGCGGCTGGCTGCCTGGCAGATGAAAGTCCTGTGTCTGCCAGCGAGGTGTCTTCTGTCTCTTTTGTTGTTTACTTCTTCAGACTCTGATTTATTTCCAGGCTCAGGCTCTGATCCCGTTGACCCCGTCGCTACAGAGACCGTTCGATTCTTCCTTCTTAGTGTGTTCAAAAGTCACCTGTGGCAGACCGTATCCTTAATGAGCTGACAAAGCTGAGGTCAGGGGTTCCCCCCCGAATCGTGGCACCTTCTCTGGGGGACTCATTGCCTCTGGCCACGAACTGATTACCGAAGGCAGCGACTTTAGGAAAAGATGAAAAGCATCTCTTGATAGGCCTTCCTCGATCTTGACATTGAAGGCCTCGTCGGGCCGTTCTCATCAAGGTCTTACTAAGTCATCAGCAACTGATCAATAAGAATTTGGCAGAGAGGAAGAAAAGAGGGCAGGCTTCTTCTGGCAGGGAATTAAAGCCAGCATAAAGAAGGGCAAAGTTACAGAGGAAGGAGAGCAGGACGGAGCAAGGAGATGGCTTGCTGTCTGATCCGCTTATGGAAAATAACATCACAGGACTGCTCGAGCAGTTTCAAATCCTCGGCTCTGTCCATGGAAGCAATTAAATACCACGATGCTGTGCATACCAGGAGGAAGAGCTATCACAAGTAGCTATTTTTTTTTACATTGTTTTAAAATGTATTGTTTTGGCAGATATAGTTTTAAACTCATTTCAGACCAACAAAATGCATCTCTCCTCCTGACCAAAGGAGAGTAAAGGGTTGCTTCTTTCCCTGAACACCGCGTTTCCAGAAACAGAAGGAAAGGGCTCACAAAGAAGAGGATGTTGCATGGCACGGCCTGCTTGGCAGCGAAGACTATCGTTTCCTTCACCTGGCCCTGGCTATTCCATTCACAGATAAGGCCTCTCGGGTCTGACTGCATCGCATCAGAGGAAACTACCCCACCGGCTGATGGCCCAGGGTTCATTAGAATCTTCTGGGGTGGATGCCAGTGGCAATTTGACCATGGTCATCTCTGAACTCTGGTTTGGGAATTCCAGGCACTCAAAGTTCACTTGTTGCTGTTCCCTCCTCCCTACCCCTCCTCCTCCCCTTTCCTTTATAACATCACTGTTGGTCTGCTCCTCCTTCTCTTTCTCTGTTCTCCTCCTCCTCCTTCTCCTCCTCCTCTTCTTCTTCTCCTCCTCCTTCTCCTCCTCCTCCTCTTCTTCCTCTCTTCTTCTCCTCCTCCTCCTCTTCTCCTCCTCCTCCTTCTCCTCCTTCTCCTCCTCCTCCTCTTCTCCTCCTCCTCCTTCTTCTTCTCCTCCTCCTCCTCTTCTCCTCCTCTTCTTCTTCCTCTCTTTTTCTCCTCCTCCTCTTCTCCTTCTCCTCTCCTCCTCCTCTTCCTCTTCTCCTCCTCCTCCTTCTGCTATAGACAGCAATGCTTGTGGATTAGTAATAGGCATAGAGCTAAACCACTCAGGAGAAGACATCAGTGAACAGTTTCTGCTTCCTTTGCTTCTATTACGTATACAGTAGACGCCTATTGACAATGATCGGTCAGCACATTACCTAGGACTGGGAACTCACACCACCAGGGCCTCTGGGCAGAAGAAGCACACTAAAAGGAGACATGGGGAGTGCAGACTCGTGTGCAGGCCAGCTACCAGCTACTTCAAAATTCAGTGTTATGACTTCTGGGGCCCGGTGCGCCACGCTTCTAATTTAGAAGCGCAGTGTGCCAGGTAGGCCATGCCTACATTTTCTCCTACAAACTCCCTGCTCACCACTTGTTTCTGAGAGGTAGTTTAGATAATGGCTAGGTCCACGTAGTCAGATTTCTCCGCTGCCTCACGTTTCCCATTGATAAGCGTTAATTAACCTCACAATCTTTCAGATTTGTTGCTCATTTGATATAAGGGTTCCACGAGGTAATTAAAACGAAGATGTGACCCAGCACTGGGGAGACACTCACTCGCTCAGCCCAAGTAGGAGAGACGAAGCTAGTGAGGAGCAGAGCACAATGAACAAGCAATAACTTAACGGCATCCCAGATGACGTGGTAGCGGCCCAATGAGCATCCAAGCCTTGCCTAGACCCTTAGTTAGGAGGGAGTGGGATCTGTTCTCCATCCCACGGTTTCAAATTTAGTCTAGTGTCATCTTCGCAATGATTACCTAGGCAGATAAAGGTATTGGCTTGAGCCAGCCGAGGAGTATGGAGATTGTTTTGCTCCGTAGGTATTCCAGGTCAGATGGTACGCTGGACAGTTAAACTAGAGATTATCCCAAGCTTGTCTTTGTCAGCGACACGGGATGCTGCTATCTGCGCTTTCCGAAACATTCAGTGCGTACTCACGTCAGAGCAGACATTCATCTCCAGACAGAAAGCCTTCTTCCCAGTTTCGGCGTTGCTCACCACAAGGCCTTATCTGGTGTGTGCAGCATGGGCTTAGACAAGTGATATATGTAGCCCCTCAGTCCTCACAGCCACAGCCATAGGGCTGTTCTTAATGGTTTCGAAGCAGGAGACTCATTTTTATTTCCTGTTCAATTTGCCAAGCTGTTACTATTCATCAACTGATGAGATTACAAAACCACCATGGGGACGCCTTAGTTCGTCTTCAAGAAAAGAAAAAGTCTGTCTGGTCTTTCCTATTGCCAGCAACTCCACCACCCACAAAACGAGGTTTTTTTTTTCTTCATCCCAGTTTATGGCAAAGATAATTTGGGTGGCAGGAAGTTATTGACTTCCTGGAAGTGTCTTCCACCTGTAGAGATGGAACTGGATCCTCCATCCAGACAATGCCATATCCACGAAGAGACTGTGCGTTATGCGTCAAGGCAATCTGCCGCGTGGTGATTTCACCACAGTCAGGCTTGTAGATTGGTTCATTTCCCTACTTCAGGTTAGGATGCTCCCCGTGCAATTTATGGTTCCACAATCCTCAGCATATTCATGCCATGGAATTGGTTTGATGTGGACCAAGAAGCTGCAATCCAGCGCGGACCTTTGGGCTTACACCGTTGATACCTCTGATTCTGATGACTGTGGACCTTTGGGCTTACACCGTTGATACCTCTGATTCTGAAGACTGTGGACCTTTGGGCTTACACCATTGATACCTCAGATTCTGATGATAAATGCCAATGTTCATTCTGCCTGTATGTAGACGTTTTTATTGCTGTGAAGAGACACCCAGACCATGGCCACACTTAATTGAGGGTGGCTCGCTTACAGTTTCAGAGGTTCAGTCCCTTAGGATCATGTGCATGCACACAGATACACACATTAATAATAAAATAATTTAAAAAATGAATTCAAAATTTTTCCTTTATGCCTGGCCCTGTGTTACAATTCTGCGCTTCTTAAAATCTGGTTATGGAGTTCCCCAACTTTATTTTGTTTTATATTATGCTATTTTAAAGGCAGTTATAATTTATATTGTTTCTAGTAAATTTAGCAAGTAAAATAAACAGCACTCTCTAGTATATCCATGAGATTTAATGATTATTTTCTGGAGGTCGAAAGAGGGAAGGATGAAGAACAATTCAGAGCAAAGAGTGACTTCACGGGCGCTCTGCCTAAACGGTATGAGAAGAACAAGGGAGGGCTTGTGTTTCCTTAGGATAACACCATGTAAGGATACAACCTCAACTTCCGAGCCCAAACCAGATAGTATAACTTTTAGATATTCCTACTTCACGCCTTCCAGGCCACGGCTGGGAGGCAAAAGCCAGCCTGCGGGCCAGATTAAGACCACAAGGTTAGTGTGCCCACACTTGGGGAATGCAGAGAGAGCACGGAGTTCAGCTGTGGGCGAGGCCTCTGTTGGCACCAGCTAACCATAGAGAGCCGCCAGTCTGGTGGAAAGCTGCCCCTGAGGCCCTGTTTGGATCTTACCCCTGTAACCTGAGGATTCAGTCCTGCCACAGGACTGGCTGAGCACTCCTATGGAAGCATAGCCTTCACATTGGAGGGAAGTTGCAGGGGTGAGGAGGAGCATTGCAGGTGCCTTCAAGAACTCCTTTCTTGCCTTGTTTGTAAGGCCTCAGGCCTTCTCCAGGGAACGAACTGCTGGGCTAGGCCAGAGCCTTGACAAGTTACCTTACCAGCTGTGGCTGGGTTCAGTAGTGGTCACAACCTAGATTACAAGAGACCCCTAAATATAAGTTAATGGTGGAACACTAGTGTTATGCTTTTTTGACCTCAAATCAGTCTAGCGTAAATAATCATAGTCCCCAGACTTGAAGGACTCAAGCAAACCAGAGGAATCTCAAGACTGAGTGACCCTGACACCATACAAGGTCACTAGATACCAGCTGTGAAAGAACCTACGTGGATAACAAGGGAGGAGACATGACAGAGACGCTAAATACTGAAGGCAGAATCATTTACGTTTACCAAAGAATTCCAGTTTTGCAAAATAATCATGACGCAATGTACTTGTTTTTCAGTGCATAAATATAACTAAGTTTAGAAAAAAAATCGGTGTTAACAAGTGGAAGAGAAAAAAACAAGCTTCGGTCTTTTACCTCCAAAAGAAAACCAGGGAATGCGGGCGACAAGGTCATTTAATTGTGTCGGTCTCTTTCAACTTTCCCTTCGAAGGTTGTCACCCTTCGGTGAAGATAAACATCGCTAAAAGCTTGTCAGCCCTTTGGAGACAGGAAAAAGGATTTGTTTCCCTGCCTGTCTGGAGGAGATGGATGTGGGCGTTGGTGTCCTTCTGCAAAGCAGTGAGGAGCCTAAACAAGATGAAGTGGTGGAGTACATTCAGAGGTGACAGCGCTTTCTTCCTCATTCTGCCAACAAGACTTCAGAGGGCTCACAATAGGAAAAGGGAGGAAAGAAGTTACCCTGCCAAGGTTAACAGTTAGGAACTCTCTGTATCTCAAGGACCTGCCAGCACATCCCTACGCAGAACTTTCTTCTCCCTCAAGAGTACAGACTCATTTTTAAAACACACACACACACACACACACACACACACACACACACACACACGAGGGCGGGAGCGGGGAAGGATAGGAATATTTGAAACATTTATCATAAAGAATGAAATGGGTTTTAGACCGTTTTTGAGGTTAGACTCAGATTTCGTTAGCAAGGGACGCCACCATTCCCTCATGGGAGGCTGAGCTAGTAGGGTCTTTGAACACTAGAGATGGCTACGGCTGCGGAGGTTTCAAAATACTGTCTCGCCCAACTGCCTTTGCTGAGGGACTGAGAAGCCGAGATTCAGTATTAATTAACTCGCTCAACCACTAGGGCAGAGCGCAGACGGAAGCAAAAGTTCACCCCGTCCCCAGTCTTCTGCTTTATTCTCTTAGTCTGCTGTGCTGAGCGTACACTGTCACGCAGAAAGACAGAGCTCGTGGGTGGGGACCTCTGCAGGCTCTCCAATAAGGCTAAGGTTATCAAGTTACCAATACTGGCTCCATTTTAAAACTCTGTTTAGGCTCCCCCTGCTGGCTGGTATTTCCATGGGACTTTTTTTTTTTTAATTGGTCTTTAACTGTTTAAATTTTTTTTTTGAGATAATTACATTATTTTCCTCTTCCTTTTCCTTCCTCCAAACCACACCCTCTTTCAATCTGTGGCCTCTTTTTCTTTAATTGTTGAAAAAAAAAATATATGTATATATATACATATACATATATATACGTATATGTATATGTATATATATATATATATATATATATATGTGTTCCTAAATACACATACACAGCTGGCTCAGTCTGTATGTTACTTGTATGCACATCTGATATTGGATAGTTAATCAGTAAGCTCTTCTCTGGGAATGACTGTTTCTCTTGCTCTCTGCATTCCTTAGTAGCCTATTGTTCTCTTGGTAGGGTTGAGGGTCCCTGGGCGCCCCTCCCCCTGTCTGCCGGTGCTGTCTGGGTTCAGGTCCGATTTAGACAGCCTTGGATGGGGCTTTTAAAGGCAAAACCACATCCTGGTATCTTGCTCCACACAAGCAAGCAGTTTAACAGAAGCTAAGATCAGCAGTTAGTTGGTGTGTGTGTGTGTGGGGGGGGTCTTCAAAAGAAGCTAATACCAGTTAGTATGTTGTCTAACTTGTATTAGTATTGTATTGTATCTTGACTTTGGGTTCCTAGAATAGAGTTGGGCATTTTCCATGGGATTCTCCATCAAGGAGACCATATTCCAGTTAAACCTGAAATGGCCTCAGCAAGAAATCCAAGATGGAGGAACCTCTGTCCTGTCTCATCCTGCCACAAAATCTAAAGAGAAATAAAATCTATATTTAGATACAGATGCAGACAAACCGTAAACACCGTTACTAATTTTTCACCGATGAAGAGAATAGCTAATATGGGAATATTTTCCACCGGAGATGTTACTTTTTTATTACTATAAACTTTAATTTGTGCTTGTGGGGCAGACCACTTGGATGCTACTGTATCTGTGTGAATGACCCAGGCTGCTAGCATGGGCTGTGCACCAGAGTAGAGTTTGGGAGGTTGCTTCTCTTCTTTTACCACGTGGATCCTGGTGATGGAACTCGGCCCATCGGGCTCAGGGGTAAGTGCCTTCACCTGCTGAGCATCTTGCCAGCCCAGATTTTATTCCTTTATTGCCTTAACACAGGGTCTCTCTAGGTAGTCCGGGCTGCCCTGGGATTCACTTTGTAGACTAGGCTGGCCTCCAGCTCCCAGAGATCCCCCTGCCTCTGCTCTCTGAGCGCTGGGATTAAATGTGTGCAGCACCATGCCCAGCCTCAGATTTTGTTTTTTGAAATGAGTTTTTAGGTTAGCATGCAAAATGGGGTTTCCTTGTGGCAATATGTATACATTGTTATCCTTTGTCTCAAACATTCTCCCCACAGTGCCTTTCCTGCACTCCCTTCTGCTTCTCCAACTTGGTCCCCTCCTTCTTCCATTTACTTTGCCCTTCTGCTTTTTGAGCACATGTATTTCAGTACTCTCTCTTCGCTCTCTCCTTTGAAGATGTCCCGATCCCCTCTCTTGTCTCATAACCTACACATGCACACACACACACACACACACACACACACACACACACACACATGTGCACACACAATTTTAAATCTAGGCTCTGCATATAAAAGAAAAACATTGCCTTCGTCTTTCTGAGTTTGACTTTTTTTCATTTTCTTAATAATATGATTTCCAGTCCCACAAATTCTCCTGTAAACATCACAACCTCATTTTTCCTTTACGGTTTCACAAAATATTATTATGTGTGTGTGCCCTGTTTTCCTTATTCATCTGACGAGGGACATCTAGATTGATTACATTTCCTGCTTGCTGTGAATAATGAGGCAACAAACATGGGTTTCATTGATGGCTTTAAATAAATATACGAGAACATGCACTGTTTTGTGTGCGAGTGTGTGGCACACACATATGGAGATTTTAGGACTCTGGGTGTTGCTCCTTGCCCAACCGCCTTGTTTGGGACTGGGTCTGTATAAGCCAGGCTACCTGGCCAGTGAGTTTCTGGGGTGTCTCCTGTTTGGGCCTCTCATCTCCCTGCGTGCGCCGGCGAGGACTGCAGATGCTTGGGTTTTGCTCAGTTGTCAGATCTGTGCATCAGGTGTGCTTACACCCCTTCCCCCTAGACATCCAAAGATCTGCACCCTTGTTTAACACCATCCCTACTCCATTTACTCAGTGAACTAGACAGCTTGCCGAGCCCCCCACCCCTCCCCATGCATTTCAAGAGATACTGCTACTTTGTGAAGTTAAACAAAGAAGGAAGCCGTCATTACTGCTTGAAAGAAAGGTTTGTCGAATTTTATCAGGTTCGCTTGGTTACTTGAATCTTCTTTGGTATCCGGAGGTTTCCCAAAAGGGGAGACATCGAATGGATGATTTTCTACAAAGTTATTAAAAGACGTTTGGGAAGTTGGTGGTGCGAAATAGGTCAAGAGCTAAGAGAAGTTCAAAAATGGAAGAAACACTATAGGGAAAAGAAAGAATTGCTCAGGAATTTGTGTGGTATTTCCCATGGACCGATGCCGGGTTCGAAGATGATTGCGGAGCTTTGTCGGGGGCTTCCGAGGCCACTCGAGTTCAGCAGGGGCATTGTTTTGATGGACAGGTATAAAACATACAGATTGTGTTTCTGCCATCCGTTGAGAGAAAGAGTCATATTTTCAATTCCTCTTTCTCTTGACCGAATATTGCGCGTGCGAGCATAACAACTTGAACTGTAATTATCTGTGGGATAATTTTCCTCTTTGGGAACCCCGCTCTCTCCTTATAGCTTCCTTGTCCCAACCCTTTTCAGACTCCCCACCTTTCCTGATAAATGTGTTGATTTTTGGAATAAAATTAGATTGGTCTGAGGCAGCTTTAACTTGATGCTTAACGTCTGTGGGAGTCTGGCACTCAGTATAACATTTAGCTACATTTGCGAGAGCCTTCCAGATGTTATTTTAGGAGGACTGGGAAGAGCTTTACCCTCCTGTGCTCCCGCCCACACCAACCCATTTGGCTTTTGCTCGATGGCTAAAGGCTGAAATTTGATTGGCAGTGTTCTGAATTTCTTTCTCTGCTAACAAAATGCTGACACACCTGTGAAGTTTCAGCCACTCACACTTGACTGTGACGTTCAAAAGTGAGCCGATTTCTTGGTGCGTTTGTTTGTTGAAGAGGGGGGTTCTCTGTGACTCAGGTTGACCTTGAGTTTGAGATCCTTGTTTCTTTCTTCCAGAGTGCTTGGATTACAGTATCTACCCCCAGCTCCAACCCAGGAGCTAGCTTTGAATAATAGTGCATACATTAAGAATGATTACTAGGTAAGGTGGTGTATGCCTTCTACATCAGCACCTGGAAGGCAGAGGTAGGCAGGTCTCTATGAGTTCCAGGCCAGCCTGGTCTACACATTGAGCTCCAGGATAAACAGGGCTACATAATGAGAACAGACACACATTCAAAAGAACACCCTACAACCAACTAAACTGAGTAGAACAGGCATGTAGCTCTGTCCCAGAGCACTTTGCCTAATATGCAGAAGGTCTTGGGTATGATCCCGAGTCCTGCAAAAACTAAAGCCAAACCACACAACACAACCCCGAAACAAAACAAGAGCAAGGTAGGAAAGCAAGGGAGTGCTGGCATCTGGTGTAGATTTGTGGCTGGTATTTTCGGAAAGGCTTCTGAATACATGGTCCAGTCTGCCTCTGACTAGGGGTCATTGTGGAGTCTCTTACCCCATACCCTGCCCTGAATATCTGCTATCTTAGTGCATTGTGGGATAAAATTGCTAGCCTGGTTTACCTAAACGGGGCTATTGGAGATTTGTTAACTGGCATATGCTATGCCAATAAAGACAGAGAGATGTATGATTAACAATAACAATAATAATAATAATAATAATAACATAAACCCACTGGACATTTTGCTGAAAATTCCCCCGTTGCTGACCCAGAATGCTAAGGTTGGAAGTCCTGGAATAGGATGGCGAATGAACCATCACTGGGAACAAGTGTCACGGGTGGGGTGAGGGGTGAAGTACGGCTACGGAGTCTAAGAGACTGCTTTTGTGAGCAGACGCAGACAGATTACTATTTGGTAAGGTCATAATGTATTCTGACAGTCTGTTTAACCATATGCACAGATTCCTGGATGTGATTTTAAATGTTAAGTCCTAATTATAAAACTCAGATTCCAAACAATTTTGAGTAAGCCCGCCGAGAATGAATGCGGATGCAAAGCATGCAGCCACGGTCACTGGGGAAATAAGTAAACAAACGTACAAACGTAAGTCTTAATCGGGGCCAGGTGTAAGCCCCCGTGAACTATTATCAAGTAGACTTGCATTGAAAATCAACAATAAATGAGAATAAAACTTTAAAGAGATTACCTTCTGCCAACACGAATTATCCAGGAATATGTCAAGAGCTACCAAATCTCTTTATGAACGGTTTTGAGAACATTTAAAAACATAGAGAGAGTTCTAGGCCTTCCAAACCGCGAGGATCGATTTCTGCTGGCTTCCTTAGCACCTTCCTTGCTTCAACAGGCTTTCTTTGCACATACTGAATTATCGGAGTCAACTGACTCGGTCAGCGTGCTCTCTGGGTCACCAAGCATGCCCTTTTGTTTAAATTAATCAGCCCCTGGAAGGGAGAAAGACAATTCCGTCCTACCAACCGAATCCAGGAGAAAAATGAATATGTCAAAGCAAGCGTGACATTCTTTGTCGTTGACATGCCCGGTGAATGGAGCTAATAATAACCCCTGGAATTTTCTGCCAAGCAGATCGATAAATCTCTTTACTCGCTGCGGTCTATATTGTAACATTCATTATTTTCCATTATTTATCCACTTACCACTGATTGAAAGCTTAAAATGTGCTTAGTCATTGCACTGTGAACGGGGATCAAAGGCTAACTCTGAATCCGCCTGGAGCCCAGCGGGGAGATTGACGCTACCAAGTACAAGGGCCCACGTAGTCCAGAAACAGGCTACTCTTGAGGATGAGCTGGAGCCAGCCAGCCAGCCAGCCTGGGACGTGAAGAGTAGTCTGACAAGCCACCGATGACATTGAGATTTGTTTTAGGAGGCCACAGTGTGGTTAGGGTGGAAACAGAGAAGTGGGGAGCGACCTTATTCTATATATTTCTGAAAAATACATTCTACATTTTCAGGTAGCACTGACTCAAGGGAACAGTCCAGCCTGACTTGAAAGACTTCATGAGCGTGCTGAGTTGCAATGCTGGTCACTAAGCTGGAGAAGAAGGGGCAGGTGAGGGGAGGAACTTCTAAAACATGGATGTGTTTTCAATGTGACAACTGTCCAGTACCTACACACTCACGTGACGGTGGAGGTAGACAGCTGGGGAGCAGAGGCCTTGGATTCCGCAGTCTGCATCAGAAGTTTGTACTTGAGAGTCTCAATCAAACGTCGTGTCTAAGGACATACGTCGGCTAATGGCACAAGAACAACAACAGACGGCAAGGAAAACGGATGGCCCAGCAGTGAAGTCATGTCCAGAGTCTGGGAAGGTGACATGACCAGGAAAGAAGATGGTGGAGGAGGAACCTCCGGGGTAGGCACAGAGTCTCTGCTCTCCAAGGTTCTAGACGCTTGAGATAGGGTCGTTGAGGTAGACAAGGTGACTTGCCAATGTCTCCTGCTGGACTTCAGAGCTGAGGGCTGAGAATTAACCACGGAGTCAATAGGAGTGCCGTTGAGATCTTGCTACAAGCAGCTTTGATTGGCAATTTTGGATGAAATATTTATTAAAGAGGGTTCAGGGGGAATGGCAGGTGTAAGAAGCTTAAGAAGATGCTTCCTGGATCTCTTAGGCACGCTTGTTTGAAAACACGGTGGTGGCGCACGCCTTTAATCCCAGCACTCAGGAGGCAGAGGCAGGCGGATCTCTGTGAGTTCGAGACCAGCCTGGTCTACAAGAGCTAGTTCCAGGACAGGCTCCAAAACCACAGAGAAACCCTGTCTCAAAAAAACCAAAAAAAAAAAAAAAAAAAAAGAAAACACGGGAGCAGGAGCTGGAAGGTTGAAAGTCGTGCGTGTAACAGCGATGTTGAGGCGTGATGGCTGCGTGGATAAAAACAGAATGTTTTTGCATGGTTATGTACTCAATAGATACTGTAGTTGGAAAAAAAGTCAGTGGTGCAGGCCAGGAGGCAGTGCTTTCTCGAGAGGATACTGTCAGCATCCGGTCCTTTGCCTGAGCAGCTGCCCAGTTTACCTGGGCTGTCGGGGCAGAGGCTCTGGCTTCACGGGTGCAGCTAAGACGACAGAATAGGAGGTGGGAACACATCTTAGCATATATAAGCCCAGGTGGACACAGCAGAACCCTTTTCTTCTGTTTTATTGAATGTTATAGTCTTTCTTCAAAGTCCAGAATGTATTCGACCTTGGCAGCTCTTCAGACTTTCATGGAGAGTTTTTTGAAGAATGCTGATTTCTGGGGCCTCCTCCCAGAGATACTTGATCTGTACTGTGATTTGAATGTGGAGGGCCCAGCATGGGCTCCTCTGTGTTTAAACTCTTTTTGTTTGTTTGAGTTTCTTTATTAAAATATTTCCCCCTTCCCCTTTCTTCTTTCAAACCTTCCCAAATACTCTCCCTTCCTAACTTAAATTAATATTTAATGTTTTTTTATTCTTAAATATATGAGAAATTGTATATGAGTACAATTTTCTCAGTCTATATAATGCTCCCTGTATGTCTATGACTTCAGGTCTGACCCCATGGTATTAGATGACCAATCAGGGACTTGCCCCTAGGGCACAGCGTTTCTCTGCTCTCAGTATTTCTTCGATGCCTGTAGTTCCTTTTCTAGGGACGAGGCCTTGTAAGATTTCTGCCTTCCCTGTTGGCATGCCGATCACTGTTGTGCTTGCTCAGGTCTTGTTTAGTTAGTCTTGTTGATGAGACTTCGTAGGTGTAGCTTGCCTGTGTCCAAAGTCTTGATTCTCAGTTCGGGACACTGTTTGGGAGGATTGCTCCAGCTTTAGGAGATGCAGCATTGTCGGGAGAAGCCGACCCCTGGAGCCCTGCCTTGAGGTTTGAGAGCCTGGCACACCCCACTTCCTGTTTTCTCTTAGTGGGACTCCCCGTATCTTGTGGCCACATGTTTTCCACCAGGACAGACTGTATGTCCTCAGAACATAAGCCCAAATAGAACCCTCCTCTCTGAAGTTGTTTCTTTTAGGTATTTGGCCACTACAAAGAGAAAAGCAATTAATAAAATCTTGATAGTATTATCAGAGTCACGCAGTCTAGAACAGCAAGTGTAGATGTTATAATGTGTCCTTCTTTCTAAGTGGCTAGAAAACCAGACTTCCGTTGTTATCAAATGGGTACAGCTCTCTACTGTTTCAGGAAGGGGAGATTTGCTACCGCAACTTGAGTTTTAACTTCTGAAAGCCACAAGCTTCGTGCCTAGGAAATCTACTGCGGAAGGAGAGAAGGGTGCAGGATGGAGTCAAGGAAGAAGGTGAGCAAGGCAGGTCTGTGGCAACTTCTAAAGGTTCCATGGAGAACTAGGTGTCCTCTGCACGGGGTTGTAGTGGCTTCATATCAACCTACCAGTTATGGGACGTGGATCTCCTTGAGAAGCATGCGGTTGTAAGTAAGGGAGTAAGGAAGTAAGGTCAGAGAGTTTGGGACTTGTTTTTAGTTCAGTCAAGGTTATTGTGCTCAAAGGTCTCACCAACAGGTAAATCAGTTCTGCTCTCCCCAGACTGTAGTCAACAGCTGTGGCTAGTTGCCAGCCCTCTGCTCCTGAAATATGGAAGTAGTTGGTTCCTACCTAAAACAAAAGTCTAAGTTCTAGTTCCCTTTATGGAAAAAACTAGGGATTCCACCCAGGGAGTGGTTTGCCTGCAGAATGTTGGGTCTAGGGTCTCAGTCTAGGGCGTGAAACGATAAATGTAGCCGGTGACTTTCAATTTGTATGTTAATGCAGACTTTTGTTTTACTACTACATTTTAAGGTCAGGGGTATATTAACCAGTTGGAAATTAAACACAGGTGAATTTTCCGTACTCACTGAAAAATTCCCTCCCCGTGCTATCCTATATGTTTCTGCATTTTATTATTTTCATTTGCATCTTTGTAGTCTTTGCTATATTTCTAAATTCCCACACTTCCACTCTGGAAGAGGGTATGTTCGTCAATGCTGGCCCCCGACACTGGAGAGATCTACCACGGGTGTTTACGTTCAGGCGGACATAGTGGGACACTACGGCAGGCTAGAGGAGACAGGAGCTTGTTCCGTGAACTCAGGTATACTTTTTTGAAAGACATATTTATGAATAATTACGATTCCTCCTCAATTCTTGTTAAACATAAACAAACATAATTGTTTCACACGTACAGCTGATTTTCTTCTACATCTCCAGTCAAAAGGAAACCAGTTTATGAGCATACAGTTGTTTTCTACTTTGAACTCATCTTCCTGCAGGGTGTTCTCGGATAATATGGGAATACTGGAATGTATAGAACTTAGGAATGAGGTTTTTTTCCCCCCATCAACCATTAACATATTAAGAGTTTTACAGATGAAAATTACCAAAACAACTGGGTATACAAGCCACTGGATAAAGCGATGGACGCTTGACGGCGGTGCCAATATTCACGGTAATGAGCAGGCTCGAGCTACCTGACCCATTGCCTTGGCTCTGGCAGCAAAGAAGATGAGAACACCATGGCAACCATCTAGCAAAGTGCACAGGGAAGCCAAGATGAATTAAAGAGCTAGGAAGAGAGGAAGGGGCATGCTTATCTGAAATGCAGCATCTGTGATCAAGAAGATGCAATATGCCCTCCTCTATATGCTGGGTGCCTGCTCTCAACGTCCCCAAGCGTGAGTGTGCTCAGGGCCACTCTCGCAATGATATTAAAAGAATCTAAAAATGATATTGCTCTCATTTTAAGGGAGGGACCAGAAGAATCTTAGTGCTAGCTAGAAGTGATATGGAAACATTTGTGCCCAAACAAATGAAGTCTTGCTTGATGGCGCCAAGGTTAGATAGACTAGAGGCCGTGTTCCTCGCTATGAAGCTTTCCAAACTTAATTGGAATGTAGATTTCATGCCAAAAAAAAAAAAAAGGTAAGCAGAGGGAACAAAACCTCACAGGAAGGTGCACTTTGAGTTGACCATGAAAGTGTTTTAAGCAAGAGAATGTGAGTTAGCTTTGATGGGGGTGCTTTGGTTGTCTTCTTGAGGCTGAAGATTGAACATTGGGGCTCATGCATGCTAAGCATTTTACCACTAGCCACCCCTCATTGTTGGCCTATACAAATGAACCTTGATCAGCAAATTTAAATGTACCATTCCCCAGTGAGTGAGACGGGGCTCAAGCAGTGGTTTAAGTCTATAATAGAAAAGAACAAACACTTTAAACGCGAGAAAAGAAAATTGAAGACCATAGTCGTCTTTGACTCAGGTGGCTTTGTTTCATTGGTTTGCAATGACTCAGCCTCTACCTGTTGGGCATGGAAGGACCTTTAGAAGGACATGGCTTTAGGCAAGTATACGTTACAAAAAAAAAAGAGCTACAAGTATTTATTTTATTAGAAGACAGCACCTCTCAAAGTGAGTTAGCATGTATTTTTTTTAATATAATAAGATGTCAGTATTTATAATAAAGTAAAAAAAAGTCCCACCACCAGCTGTCTTTATACACTGGAAAATGGTCTAACAAGCTGTCTCCTGGAAGGTAAACAGCCTATATTTGACACCATTGGCTATATGACATCAGGGATTTCACAGCTCAGCAAAGGGCTACGGTGTGAAAATATCCACCCACACGTACCTAAAATTGCTTGTCACCCACCACCGCTTTTTAGCGATGTTCTAGCAAGTATTTTCTGGATGCAGCTCATAAACCCATCAGTAAACAGTTGCTATTTGTGCTCCACACTTAATAGAAAGCTTGGTTAATTCAGTGACGTCTAGAAAGGCAGCTGACTGGGTGTCAGAGCTGCTAAGAGCCTCTACCACAGTCAGCGGTGCCCCTGGTTTTTCTTCAATTGTCACTCGTTAATTTAGTTAGTGATGCCATCAATAAAGTAGCCTCTTGCTGGTCAGTCAAAGAAAGAGCTGGAACAGCTTTCTTCTCTATCTGATGGCAAGCCGTTTTGAACCTCTATATATTTATAGAAATTCGGCCATATCCTGTTGAGGACGGAGGCATTTACACACATTTTAAAGATGAAAAGAACACTCCAAATTAGTATCTAACTCCCCTAGCCTCATATCAGGTTAAACTGTTAGCTTTGGGAATATGTTCTCTCTAACTTCTGGAGGTAGAAGGATTTTGAAAGGGTCCTTTAAGAAATCCTGGTGGGGATATAAGACCAATGTAATGTCGGCTGGGACTGAGACTTTTAGATTGATGTACAAGTGATTCACAGAAGAGAAGCACAAGGGTTTATATATTGTAGGCAACGTGAAACACTTCAGAAGAAAACCCAAAGAAAACCAAGATCGAATGCTTCCATAGCGGAAGCATAAAGAAGTGGATGTTCAAAGAAACAAAACCATCGCAGTGAGGCCAAAAGAAGACAACCCACCAGTAGGGCGTGCATGCGCACAGCTCTCCTGACCAATGCGCTTCATTCTTGACAAAGAAGCACTGTTTTCTCCTTCTCTCTGGGGGATGGAGGATGTGTATACCACATGCGAATTTCATCTGCTTCTAAAAGCAGGAAGAATTACATGTTTCTCTTGCATCTGCTATTTTTCAAGTGCCTTTAGCTCAAAATACTCCGCGTATGAAGGTAGGATATTTGGGGACAGTGCCTTCTGCCGCTCTGCATTTACAAATGGCATCTGTAGGAGAAACTGTTGGCCAGCCTACCCAAGCCGCCGCCGTCACCCTGCCCAAACCAGCCCACATGAGCACGGGTGGCAGATACTTCCTCCCTATGGCCTGCTGCTACACCCAGAGACTGCTGACTCAGGGACACCTGACTGGAGACGCCCATGAGGAAAGGACAATGTGGCAGAGTTGGCTGCCCATGCCCTCAATAAACAAGTCTGCTTCAGCTTCTCACCTGACTCCCAGGGTCTCTGCCATTGACTCTGCGCCTTCTTACCCCCTCCCTCAAGGGGTGGCTGGGAGGGACGGTCACTGCGACAGGTATCCAGGACGAAATTCTCACCTGGGAACAGAAGTATGGTTGCTCTTTAAGAATATCACCTTGATCGTGTCAAATGCTCTACTGTAGAATCTGGTAGCCACTATCTCCTGTGGGTGTTTGCAGTAAATTAATTGAAATGAAATAAAAATCAAATTATATGGTTACTCTAGTCACATTTGATGCATTTGCTAGGTTCCTGGCTATGTGTGGCTACTGAATTAGTGGAGAGTAACACATTTTTCTAGGGGAAGGGATTCTGGTACAACACTGTAATGAAGTAGAGTAGAAGAAACAGACTTAGGAAGTTGACAAAATAATGTTTTAGGAAGTTGAGTAAGTGGAGGTCTGTCTAAAAAATGAGGCAAACATATATCCTGTTCTTTTTTATACATTCTATATCCTAAGCTTCTTTTATACAATAACTTTGGCACTTTTTCTCTTTAGCAATAAGGAAGAAGAAGCAATTTATAACAAAACGGAGTTGCAGTTAGGCGGTGGAAAGAACGCTGCTCCAATCACAGAATGTTGGTGTTAGAAAGGACCTTTGAGGTCCTCTTGTCCAAACACCGTTTGACGGAATCCACTTTAATTGACCATTTAGCTGATGTTTGATCTCCTCCAGGAGCCAAGCACACGTCTGTCTCCTGAGATGTAACATTTCACCCTGGTGATTGTCTACTTGCAAGGCTTGGTACAACCTTCCAGAAAGGGCAGGCGGGAGAGTGGTGGAGATTAGCAGCTGAGTCAAAGTCGATGGCCCCTGCACTGGGTGTGGACCCCACTGCAGGAGAACAGTCAGCGTCTCCCGCTTTTTTCCATCTCCAGTCTTATACAACACGAAGAAAAATAAAAGCAAGGAACATCCGCAATGAGTCACAGAGTAAAATTATGTAGGTTAATACGTTCTTACAAAGTTTCAAATACTGTCCATGAGGCAGTTTTTATCATTACAAAGCCCCGTGGAATTGTGTTGACTCAACAAAATCTAGAAAAGCTGATATTACGGCTGTGGAAACCCTTGGGGAGCTCGAAGTTGAATTGCTTCAACAAGTCGGGCTTACAAAGTAGAGCCGTTGAAGAAGAAGATTTAGAAAGTAAGACAAGACTGTTAGAGCATACGTATGTGAGGATGGCTACAGTCCCAGGCTAGGGGCTCAGAAAGGGGCCGTGCTCCTAAATGTTCTTCTTGTGCTAGGCTCTGGGAAAGCTTGAGAACAGAGGTCTCAGCGGCATGAAAACAGCAAGACGGGAAGGCTTAGGAAAGAAATATTGCTCTAAAATAAAACCTTAAACTTTGAATCAGAAAGATGTTTACAAAAATAGAACGAGTCTCTGTGAATGTCCTGACACTCCTAAGGAAAAACCTTAATCTGAATGTCTGCTCAGCTCCCACAAAGGAAAAAGAGCTAGAGCTCTTTCATGACGTGAAGGCAATGACCACATTGACAGACACTGGGCATTAATGAGTTAAAATCTAGCGGGAGCAGCTTGAGTTCTTACCACCGAACAAAACGTAGAACTGAACATCTGTGTGCCCTCTAGTTTCTCCCTGTGTGTAGAGAAAGTAGGAAGACGAGCTATGTTGTCTTCAAATTGGGGGTGACAATAGGGTCAAATATCACATACAATCTAGATGAATATTGTTGGAATCCAGCGGTGTAGTTCTATTTGGTATGAGAACAGCCTTTGAGATATTAGAAAAGAAGTAGACGCTGAGGTAATTTCCTCTAAACACCTAAAACCCTTCTAAAATGGAAGTGGTCTTCTCATGCTCTGCCCATCCCCAACAAGCTTCTCACCGGTACTCCCCATTTTCCACTCTTGAGACTTCTTGCCTATGTCGTTCAGGGTTTGGCTAGGCAATCGCCAAGTTGGTTTATTCCAACTTAAAACCAATGCCTATTTAGTTCTTTACCAAAGACGCTAAGAAGACCAAGTCAGTCAGGTGGTGGCACCCCAGCACTCAGGAGGCAGAGGCAGGTGGACCTCTGTGAGTTCGAGGCCAGCTTGGCTTACAGAGCGAGTTCCAGGACAGCCAGGGCTACATAGAGAGTTTCTGTTCTGAAAAACAAACAGACAAATAAACAAGATTCTAGTCAACACAGGTGGCGTTTTCATATTTTTATATTGCTCTACTTTGCTCTCCTTCATCCCTGTCATCTACTCTTCCTCTCCACTCTCCTATTCTCCTCTTATTATCCCTCCCCCCCCCCGCTCCCCCAAACAGTCCTTGCTTCTGCTCCCACGTCACGGGCAGCCCATAACTTTTTCTATTTTTCTTTCCTGGCGTTTTCCTCCTCAGCCCTTTTATAATCTCTCTCTCTCTCTCTCTCTCTCTCTCTCTCTCTCTCTCTCTCCCTCTGCTTCTGACACCTTCTTCCTCAGCCCTTTTATAACTCCCCTCTCTCTGTCCCTCCCTCTCCCTCTTCTTTCCTCTCCTTTAAATCTTTAGCCTGCCTATGAGAGAAAACACGAGCCATCTCTCTTTCTGAGTCTGGCTTACTTTGACTGACATAATAACCTACAGGTAAACCCATTTTCCCGCAAATGTCATGAACTCATTTTTCTTCATGGCTGCATAAATTTCATGGTGTGTTTGTGCCACATTGTCTTCGTCTAATCCTCTGCTGATGGGCATCTCTGCTAGTTCCATTTCCTGGTTATTGTACGACAAAAATACATGGATGAATATCTCTGGTGTAGGCTGACTTAGATTCTACTGAGTATATATACCCAGGAGTGAACCACCATATGGTGGTTCTATTTTTAGTTTTTGGAGCCACCTCCACACTGATTTCCACAGTGGCTGTACCAGTTTGCATTCCAACCAGCCCTGTATAAAGGTCCCCTTTCCCCAACGCTGTTTGTGGTCCTTTGTTCTCTTGATGATGGCTCTTCTGACTAGGCTGCATGGGGAGGCCGAAGCATTTCCCTCCATGCAAAGACCATCCACGTGTTCATTTGCATCACGGTCAATTTTTATAAAGTTTTCCCATGTGAAATTGAACTATTTCACAACCCTGACTTTGAGAACAGCTAAGTGACCTGACCTTAGCATTGTCCTTAACTCTGTTCTTAGAGCCGAGGCAGGCTAAGATTTGATTTCACCTTGCTGCGGTTTGTCAACTGCTTCTCCACCCACATACATGTCTAAAAGGCTTGGTCTCTAGTGTGGTGCTATTAGGCTGTGAAACCTTTAAGGCCTGATTTTAGGAGGAAGGATCCTTAGGCCCAAAGAAATTAGGCCTCCAAATCCTAGACAGGATTGCCTTGTTTTCATTATTATTATTATTATTTGATTTTTTGAGACAAGGTTTCTCTGTAGCTTTGAAGCCTGTCCTAAAACTAGCTCTTGTAGACCAGGCTGGCCTCGAACTCACGGTGATCCACCTGCCTCTGTCTCCCGAGTGCTGGGATTAAAGGTGTGTGCCACCACTGCCTGGCTTTATTTATTTATTTTTTATAGTGATGAAAAGCTATGAGTACACATGCCTGTGACACCATAGATCATGTATTAATGCAGCCCTGAACTACCTGTGTAGTCAGATCCACACCTAATAAATACTAACCTCCCAGTCTGAGTGACGTGATGGGGCCCAACTGGCGAATGTAGTCATCAAATATGCTTCCTAGTATCTTGGGCTTCTTCAAGGAACAAAATGGCGTGGAATCGAGACAGTATCTGGGTCTCGGAATGTGGAGTTGTAGCAGAACACTTGCTTGATTAACAAAAGTCCTGGCTTCAGTATTCAGCTCCATTTAAAAACAGGGAACTTACTTGGCGTCAACGGTTAGCAAGGATCCTTTAACTCTGACATGAATTTACTTTCATTAAGTAATTAAAAAACGTTTGCTGTAATTATCTAGTCACACGTAGTTGTGAGAGTTTGCGACATAAAACAGTACCATATGTCCTTTACCCAATTCCTCCACAGAAACACCTGTTGTGCTATAGTACAATAATAGAGACAGAGTTGACACGAACCTTCAACCTTTCACGCATTTTTCCGGTTTTCTGAACACTTGCGTGTGCAGCTCACCCCTTCCAGTTTATCTTATGGACAAGTATGAACTTGTGACGTGTGACTCACGGGCTAACAAGGATCCTTCTGGCTATCCTGACGTCATCGCAGCCATTCCAGGGACAGACATTTTTACTCCTCTGCAGTAAATGCCACACCGTGGGTTGCACATTGAGCACGTGTGTCCAGTTTTGTGAGAAACCAACCACGCTCGTCTTTTCCAGAGTGCCTGTATCGGATACGCTCCCTTCAGCTCTGCCAGAGCGATGCAGTCTCTCAGCGTAGTGTCCAATGCTTTGTCTGGGGGACAGCTATGTGTTCTACGGGTTGGGGCTGGTTAGGAGAATGGGACCCTTACCCGGAATTCAGCTGCAAAATGAATCTTAGCATGGGGGGCGTGGAGGAGCGCTGGTGGCCTCCCTCTCCTGAAGAGGCAAGAGATTCCTCAAGGAAGATGCAGGCGGAGAGACTTCCGGGGTCTCAGCTGCACCTGCTCCGAGTGGAATAGCGGTTCTCATCGCCTCGCCTCTACTTCCTGTCTGGTTGACCCGCCTATACTTCCTGCCTGACCAATCAGCGTTTATTCAAAATATGATAGACAGAATACTGTCCTGTGATCAGAGAAGGAAGGGCAGAATAGGTCCTAGTTCAAATGCCAAAGGCTCCTGCTGTGCTTGCTGAGCCTTGGTAAACTTTCTTAGCCGGGCGGTGGTGGCGCACGCCTTTAATCCTCGCACTCGGGAGGCAGAGGCAGGCGGATCTCT
This sequence comes from Microtus obscurus, assembly GCA_963919715.1. NCBI lineage: Eukaryota > Metazoa > Chordata > Mammalia > Rodentia > Cricetidae > Microtus > Microtus obscurus. The sequence goes on from CAWTZC010000381.1 coordinate 4,855,888, forward strand.
GTGAGTTCGAGGCCAGCCTGGTCTACAAGAGCTAGCTCCAGGACAGGAACCAAAAAAAGCTATGGAGAAACCCTGTCTCAAAAATCCAAAAAAAAAAAAAAAAAAAAAAAAAAAAGGTGGGGGGGCTGGAGAGATGGCTCAGAGGTTAAGAGCATTGTCTGTTCTTCCAAAGGTCCTGAGTTCAATTCCCAGCAACCACATGGTGGCTCACAACCACCTGTAATGGGGTCTGGTGCCCTCTTCTGGCCTGCAGGCAGACACACAAACAGAATATTGTATACGAAAGAAAGAAAGAAAGAAAGAAAGGAAGGAAGGAAGGAAGGAAGGAAGGAAGGAAGGAAGGAAGGAAGAAAGAAAATCCAAAAAAAAAAAAACCCACCAACTTTTGAGATGTATTTTCAATTAAAATTTACAATATCTCTTGGTGGTATAAGTCCGCAGGTCTTAGCACAAAATTCCTGCCAGGGAACCGGCGCTGTTGAACTGTGACTCCTTGGTCAGAAGCAGGACGTGTGAACACTTTCTCCCAGGCTGCCCCTTGTCTTTACCCTCTTCTGAGGCTTTCGGCCAGAAAGGAAATTTGAATTTTGATGTGATCTTTTCTCTATTTCTCTATTATATAGGCTTTGGCTTTAGTGATAAATCACACTTCTGCGTTAGTTTCCTTGTGCAAAATTGTTGCACCTGCATGAATTCCCATGATTATTTTCTATATATTTTAGAGCACACACACCCATATATACAAGGACTTTGTTTGGCTTCTGTAAGGAACTACCTTAAGGCGGTAGAGCCACTTGGGGAGAATGGGCCCCTTTGAAATGAACGGAGCAGCTGACTGATTTCTCTGAGGCAAACCGAGCACGGTGGAGGCCGTCTCATTCGTCATGAGAACACATCTGTGACACGTCATTCAAAGGGAGCACCTTTCTTCCGGAACTCATGCCGATTTCCATGTCGGTGGGGATGCTTGCGTTCACCTGTGTTTCTATGGAGACACAGCCACGCATAACGTAGGTACCTTTGCCTCCACTGCCAGTTAAACTACAGAATAAATGTTGAAATTGTTGGGAGAAACAGGTTACCCAGCCAAATGACTTCCCGATTAGGGCCCCCTAGAGTGGATGGGGGCACATTTATCCTTCTAAAGCCCATCAGGATGGAACACGTGTTGCCAAAACGGGATTTTTGAAATTCTTTCTGGTCTTGTACGGAGAGCTGATACTGGAAAGCTCTGATCTCGGTGCAACTTCCCCTCCTTGTTTGGTTGGTTATTGCTACAGGCAGCTCTGTTAGCTGAGTGACATCACACAGAGAAATGAAGGCAGAGAGAGCTCTTGCAGATGGCCCCACAACCCCCTGAGACAAAAAGACCGCATGCGCGACAGCCTCCTTTGGAGTTTCGTTGGGGGCCACAGCAGCTGGGATAGTTGCGGGTGCAGTTGTGGGAGAGTTGTGGGTGCAGTTGTGGGAGAGTTGCAGGTACAGTTGTGGGATAGTTGTGGGTGCAGCTCTGGGAGAGTTGTGGGCACAGTTGTGGGAGCGGATAGCTGTGGGTGCAGTTGTTGCTGTCTTCAGTTTTTTCCCCTCTAAAATAACAAGAGATCTCCAATTTGCTCTTGAGCTTTTGCAGCCTCGGGCTTTTTTAATTACGGCATGGTGACATGCTAAATCTTACTTAATCAGCCAGTAAAAACAAAAATTTGATTTGCAAAGTTCTTCTCTTCCTAAAACAATGTCTTGGCATTCTTTTTGTTAGTGATTGAGATGGGAGAATTTATTGATGATTAAAACCCAGACAGGGTCCCTTGCTTGACTGGAGCCAAGACACAAGTTAAATATGTCTTTGTCTTGCTTCCAGTTTTAGAGTGGCAGTCCTCTTTAACGAAGGTAAGTGTGTGTAAGTCACTGTATGTTACATCCCTGTACATGCCTTGCTTCTGTAATTTCATACGGCCCTGACTGCCGTTGTTATATGCTAGTGTTCTCTTGGTGGCACAATGATAGAAAACCATATCTTGACTGGAATAGGAAGAGTCAAGGTGTATACACAGACAGACTACAAAGATTGATCAGTGTCACTGGGTCCCCATTTCTTCCTATCTCTTGTTTAGGACTAAGTCTCCGCATCCTGTATCTAGGACATCAGAGTCTTGTAATGCATGCTCATCAGATCTTATACCCACGCATGAACCAATCGCTGTGATCAGGGCGAAGCTGCATGTCTGCACAGGGAATAGGGCTTACCGAATACTCAAGCGTTGGCAGCTGAAGCCTCCATCAGTTTGGAAGGAGTGGTTCGTTATACTGGGTATGGTGGGGTCCGCTGTAATCCCAGCACTTGGGAGACTGAAGCAGGAGGGTGATAAATTCGAAGCCAGCCTGAGCATCCTAGCCAGGTCTTGTCTCAAGTTGTTCATTAAAACGAAAATGAGGGCGGATGAAACACATTTATGATTGGCATACGGCATGGCAGATAATCTCCTCTAAACAAAACCTGCTTATGAAAGATGATTAATAAAATCACGATGCCTCATCTACAAACATCATTGTCTGGACCTAGATTTCCTCCTGTATAAATTTAGGGCTTTGATTAAATAATGTCTCTGCAGTTTCGACGGTAACATCCTGTCTCGTCTCCTGATTAGCCACCAGCTCTCCTGCTGTGTGTAATGTGTCACGTGTCTGTCAGCCTGAAAGGATGGTGACGTGGAAGGGGGAGATGATGCTGCTTCTTTGGATAAGCTTGGCCCCGAGGCGAGTGTGTTTGAGGCCCTAGCCTTGGACATGCGCACAGTCTGGGAACTACCAGGGGAAGGGACACTGCTACCACGAGCACAAGGTGATAAGACAAAAATTTCCCTGCAAACGTCTGGAATCTTTTTCAGGCTGTCTTATTCGAAGGCATGCTTTCGTTCCTGCCGCTTCGGATATTCCCAATCTGCTAGCTTACGTTTCTCTGACATTGGCCGGTCCAGCAAGGTGACAGAAGTTGATCTTAAGTTCTGGTAGGCTGTGATTGGTGGATCATTTTCCTTGAGAACACACCTGTCGTCATTTACCTAACAAATGGGCACGGCTTGTGGACTCAATGCCCTGCCCTGTCAAGGTGGACTGCGCTTTAGTGAAATCAATTTCCTGATCTAATGGAGTTTGCGTTATACGAGAGAAGATAATAAACACATATGTAACGCTCTTTGGAGCATTAAAGACAACCAAGCCGGGCAGCTGATTGCAAATGACCGCAGTGCTGTGCTGAGGGCATCTGGAGAGACAGGAATTAACGGAATAAGCAAAGTCTGGCAGAGCTTGTGTTCCACGCGGAGAGATTCTCAAATGCTGAGGCTTACAGTGTACCTTGCAGCTCAAGGTAGCCGACGTGGGGTGGGGGCAGTGAGGAAAAGGGATCAGAGAAGCTGCCAGAGGCCAGATTGTGCCCGTCGGCGGGGCTTAGGGACTTAGGAAGATTTTCCAGTGTGTAATGAGAAATCTTGGAGAGTTCTGAGATTTCTCAACAAGATCTAACTTACGCTGGAAGGCTTCCCTCGGGTTTCTGCTGGGAGAGTGTGCCCAGGGGGATGCAGAGGGGAAACATCTGGAGAAGCCCAAGCTTGAAGTCCTTTGTGCACAGAAGGACTTTGCGATAGGTCAGTCCCCATTTAGCCTTCACCTTCTGTCTCTTGATCCCCGTTAATGTGGCCAGAGTCAGAAGATGCCCTCTTCTTACTTAGGGACCAGGGCAAATGTGTATCTGTTCCCTCCTTAGAGGGGTGAGCATATTTGACCGCCACCATAGCACGCCCCCCCCCCCAAGAGGAAGAGGCTTGTCCAATTTCTTTTTCTAAGTTGTAGAAGTTGTGGCCTTTGGGCACAATCACTTCATAGAAGATTATTTATCTGAGGATATTATCTGCAAGTTCAGTGAACGTAATACATCTTGTACGCTACTTGTTAAAAGTCGTCGAAGCGGGGCTGAGAGATGGCTCAGAGGTTAAGAGCACTGCCTGCTCTTCCAAAGGTCCTGAGTTCAATTCCCAGCAACCACATGGTGGCTCACAACCATCTGTAATGAGATCTGGTGCCCTCTTCTGGCCTGCAGGAATACATGCAGACAGAAAACTCTATACTTAATAAATAAATAAATATAAAAAAAAAAGTCGTCGAAGCTTAGGAACTTTTCCCCGAGAAGGCTATAAAGACATTATTGATTAATAATATCAATGTGAGCGAGAGAAGCAATTAAGTTTTATCTTTTTATAACAACACTATAGCAATGACACAGCATCCGGTTGAAGTCGAGCTGCTGCCTGAAAAAGTCCCCTTCTCCAAAGAGCAAAGTGAACATTTCAAAAGACTAACTCTAAAGGGTGGTGGTGGTGGGATTCTTACACTAATTTTATAACTGTGAATAGATTATTTGGCCAGCATATTAACGCCACGAGTGATTGTTCTTAGAGACCACCAACCACCATCTTGGGAAGTTCATCTGTGGCCCCTTGCAAATGATTATCCAAGAGAGGCAAGTTTACGACCAGCCCCCTTAGTTGAAGGCAGGCAGGGGGGCACAAGATTCTCTTGTGTGAGTATCCATCTGCTCACCTACCTGCTGACAATGTGGCACATGACCTGGGAGACTGGTTAGAGTATGCAGAGGCGGGGAAGACAGGATGGTGTGGCGGGGTATGCTCCCTATAGCTAGGTACTCTGGATGCCCTCATAGATACTAGGTAAGGTTACTTATTCCGACTATGGCTGGTTGTGGGAGGATTGTCCAGACTCTTGTAACTAACTCCTCACCTAGGAGGCTCTGTAAGGAAGTCTAATACATTCGTTGGTCTCCCAGAGTGAACTTCAGGGGAATTGTGCCTGGGTTTGTCCTTCGGACCTCGAGAAGAGGGAGACATTGCTCTACGTTTGCCTCAGGGAAGGAATTTTATGCACCATTACTCAGTTCTCTGCAATTATCATGGAATTCTTGATGTCAGGTAATTAACAAACCAGTTTATTTACCTCTAGTTTTGGAGATCCAAAGACACGGAGCTGGCATCATCTTGGTTCTGGTGAAGGCTTCATAGTCCTCGTGGCCAACAGCATCCTGATCATGGTATGTGTGGAAGAGGAAGACTCCCATAGCAAGACGGGAAGCCGGAGAGGGACCGAGTCCCATCAGAGCATTTATCCCTTTCAAGATATATTTCCTCCATGACCTAAAGGCTTCTCACTGCTTTCACCATGGACTGATCTCTCGAGGCATGGCTCTTTGAGAGACACAGTCAAGCCACAGACACCATACGAGTTAGTCTGTTCTGAATCACCTTGTTGCTCTCAGCTGCTACCGATAAATGAATATGGTATGACATTACACTTGCTCAGCACCGAGCATCCTGCTATTGGGATTTCTGTGTCGGGATCTGGCATGCCTTCCCCGTTGCTTAACGATCAGGTCAGTCCCGTGTGCTCAGAGCTATCACAGTGCCGCAGAAGAAACAGGAAAGATACCAAGTAGTGTTTCTATGTGCACCATTTGGGAAATGGTTCAGTGGCAATTATTCCCGATTGTCTTAAATTTATAAATGGAATGTCTTATTCTTATTTATGTCTGGGCAAAATGTTAACAGATTATACACGATGTAGCTATCGATGTGACATTGAATACAAATTTGCAAAGATTTCTGTATGGTACAAGGCCTTTTTACATCAATATAGTGTAGGGAAAAATTAGAATGGGTTATATTATGCTTTTCATTGAATCTTGTAGATGACTATGCCTGATGTTTTTTGGGGGGGATTATGATAAATGAGTAATAGTATCTCTTCAGCTATGAAAAATATCTCTGACTATTGTATTTCCTAGGGACAAACCCCCTTTTTTTGGAACCAGTAAAGGTGCCTTCACAATCTACTTTCGTCTTCTCTGTTGTAAAAAATCTGAGTCAAGTCGGTACTTCTCGGTGTATTTATTCATGTGGTTATTTGGAAGGAGAGAGCAGCTGTTGATTTCAGAAAATGAAGCCTTGAGATGTCTGTTGTGACAGGAGTTGACTTTGTTGAGTCAGGTTCTTTCCTCCCACCCACACATTCGCTCTGGAGACTGAACCTTAGACTCGAGGAGAGAATCAAGGTCCCTCTGACTTGCCTTTGTTTCCCAGCCCCAGCAAGAAGCTTCCTGGAAAGTTTCTTCTCTGCTTGACGGGACACGCCGGTAAAGGACCATTGCCTTAAGTAGTCTTGTCATTAGCAGTGGTAGAAGCAAATTGAACTTGCCAGCTGTGCTCCGTCCGAGGAGTTCTTGTCAGGTCCTCAAGTGGCCCTGGGAAGCTGGCTTATACCATGGGAGAGGATTTCATGCGAAGGGTTGGGTGGCTAACGGTACTTGTTGTGTGACCCTGGTGGATGAGTTCAGTCCCCGGAACCAATGTGAAGGCAGGAGAGGAACTTGACTCAACTAAGTTTTCCCCTGACCTCCACATGAGAGAGGAGGCATGGATGACTGGTTGCCCCTCTGTCTGTCTCTCTGTCTCCCACCCACCCACCCAAACATACATACTTCACACTAATTAAAAATATTTTGGGTCAGTCAAGCACAGTTAGGGTTTATTGGTTTGTTAAGCAAAGTGTGAGGCTTGTTAAGAAAACAATGCTACCCACTTAAACTCAAGATGGGCGAGAAAAGAAAACAAGCAAGGAAAAGGCCGTTAGCACGCGATGAAGGAGGAGGTGGGTGCAGACTTCTCAGGAGAGTTGTGTCATGAAAATTTGGAGAGCATGTTTGATGGGTGGATTTTAACAGCGGGAAGGATTATTCTTAAATTATGGCTGGGAATTACAAGAATGGTACGCATTCCTCAGCTGTTCTGATCTGCCCATTGTGTGTGGTCGTGTGTAATTACTGCGTAAGGGTAACATGGTATCCATGGTAACAACTCTGCAGAGGCGTTAGCCTTGAACCTCTGTGCCATCTGCCTCCTCCTCCCTTCAAATTCAACTCAGTTAAGTTTCATGAACTGTAGAAGACTTAGCTCGTGGCGGGGAGAAAGTGCGAAAAGGCAGGTTTTGGGGACACTCCATCATTCTTGATTTTGGTTTCACAATGAACTAATTGGTTACATAATCTGTTGTCTATTCTTTGGGCCCCGTGAACTCTGTCCCGGGCCATCAAATACTCTACAAGTTCATAAGGGTCTCCTAAGATCATTTAATATTTCCACATTCCCTGTTATCTGTTCTCTACACAGAGAGGGGTGTGTACCTTTCTGAATTGCGTAGAGTCAATAGGAATCCACACACCTAGACCATCTTTTGCGCCATTACTACTCCATGTATTAACATTTGTGTAAAGTCCAGTGCAGTGGTACATGCATATCTATAATAGCGTTTGGGGCACTAGTTCTGTGAATTCATAAAAGATAAGCTCCCAGCAACTGATTCTTTGCTCTCTCCCCTGAATTGTCAAACTCAGATAACTAACTGCTTGCTCTGGCTTTTGTAAACCTGCTTATGGCTGTGTAACTGGGAATGAGACGGCTCCTTTAATGTTGTTGGTTGGAGGAGAGAGATGGCTCTTGACAAGCTGCAGGGAGTGAGACAGTCTCTCATTCAGCTGCTCATTCCACAGAAAGGAGATAAATTAAATCTGGTCTCCACCTTAGAAAACTGCTCCCTTAACCCTTCTGCCTGGCACACCTTCATATGGGCCGCAGGGCTGACATTTACCTGGCAGTAATTAATAAATTCATTTCATTATAATTTAAAGTAAGTCTGTGGTCTTCTCTGGGGCTTTGGAGCTCCATGACCAGTGTAAGGAGATTCTAGCAAAAATAAAACCAACAAAACAAACTACAAACAAACCAACCCATACCCTCTCAGACCTCTCCTCCTGTTTAAACTGTCTTCCTCATTTTATTCCAAAAGATGGAGGGGAAATTTCTCTCACTCTCTTCAGTGAAGAAGGAAAAATAAGATTCCGTTTGTTCAGCCAGGAGGCAAAACATGTATGTGCACATGTGCACAGACCACCTTTCTTTCCCAGTCCCCCTTTTACTAAAAGGAAACAGTGGGCTGAATTTCATAAATTAAAATGATGCCTACGAGGATGGACTGAAGTCACCTCATGGCAGAGGAGAAATCCTGATAAATAAGATCTCAAGGCCTTCTGAACTGAGAAAAGACAGAAATACTGTTCCCACATAAAGTGGCTTCATTCCTTAATTTCCCGAAGGGGTTATTCATAAGGGCAGGGAGCTCTCATCCGCTCAGGAAATCTATCATGTCTGCTGATTTTGTCAGATCTGATACTGAAGGCGTCCTGTGCCTTCTGAATCTAATTATAAGTCTTGGTTCGCATGGCTAAGCCCTCGCAATGGAGAGCGAGACAGAAGTCTCATTCCAGGGCTAAATCCACTTAGAGCAACAATCATGTTCCTCGAAAATGTCAACCCTTTTTATTGGTTGCAAGTTTTGCAACATGTGTTTCATCTTCTTTTGATTATTCTTCCTTGGAGAGTGCCTGGCAAAAATCTTGGTAGCCCTGTGGAAATACAGAGTCCAGTGTTTTAAACCTTGACTTACTTTGGGCATAAGAAAGACGCTTCTGCTTTAACACGAGGTTTGGTTGTGCCATGTCTTCCTGAGGTACTGAGATGGAGATAAAGCTAAGACCTGTACTCAGTGTGGCTTTCTCCCCGTGTGGTCCCTTTCTTTCCTTGCTCTGCTTTTTACTGAGATGATTCTAGGATTTTTGGGTGCCCTTAGTCACGTAGCCTCTCCCTTAGCACTATTAAATAGTTTAAGTTTTGGGCTCTGTTGTAAGAGTTTCCCTGCATCATGGAGCCATTTCCGCAGTCCTTGGCTGTTTCCCCTGGGTGTGGGCATGAGCCCAAGGAAGCCAAGGAGTATGCATCATAAGGGCACTAACTCATCTCCAGGACGGGAAGATTTTAGGCTTCATAAACTTAATTGCATCAGAGGGAATATTGAGTTCAGAATAATGTAGTTTCCTTTCCTCTAAAGAAGCCCAGCAGCACAAATTTAGAGGCATGATTTTGAAGACAGATCACAGGCCTCGATCAGAATCTTTTATCAGTTATTTAAGCAGTTACTAAACTTGGACAAATTATTTAAATTCTCTCAGCCTTAGCCAAGATAATAATGAGAGTAGTGTGTGTCGGAATTAATGGCATGAGACACCAAAGCATTTACTACCATCTCTGGCACACAATAGGTTGAGATTATATTTCCTGGGGCTGGAGAGATGGCTCAGAGAGTAAGAGCACTGACTGTTTGTCCAGAGGTCCTGAATTCAATTTCCAGCAACCATATGGTGGCTAACAACCATCTATAATGGGATATGGCACCTTTCTTTGGCATGCACGCATACTTGCAGACAAAGCATTCGTACATAAGCATGTATGTGTATATATATATAAAGACTACATTTCCCAGTTTCCCTTGCAGATTGGCAAGGCAACTTCAGAAAGGAGAGGCTGTGGAAGGAGTCATTTCTTTCCCAATCCTCTATTTTTTTCTTGTAAAGATATAGTAAAAAAGCAGTCATTTAAATTATTTGCCATAGTAGACTGTTCTTTAGGTAATAAAGAAGGCATGTGAATTCCAGTCTGTAAAGAGCCCATTGGCTGAATCAGTTCATTTGTGACTGTTAAATCTGTTAACATTCTCCATTTTCCAGATTTCTTTTTCATGAATAATATAGGAGAATCCCAAGGATTGGTTGAGTCTTCAACATGCTGAACATTTAGCTACTCCTGTACCAACTGTCCTAGTGCCTGTAATATTTCTGGATGTCAAAATCCATTGTTCTACCTAGACAGGTTTGTCAGTTAGCCATTTTAAAGTAGGGCTCTTGGTTCCTTTGAAAGACCAACAGTTGTTGTTTCCTTATGTACAACCTAAAAGATCCGTGACTGTTCTGGAAAGATACCCGTTAGTATTTCTCTCAGAAGCATTCTTTATAGTTTGTTTCTAAGATTGGAGAATTTTATTTGTGTTTTGCATTTCTTCAACAAATCACATTCCTGTAAATTCATGGTTATATTATTCACATAAGGCTTTAATTTTCTTATCTGGTCTTCTGGCCCTACACAGTCAACACATCTTGTACTTTGTTTTACCTGATATAATGTTCCAGTCCCTGGAAGCTGAATATTTTCCTCTTGAAGAAGCCAATTTGGATGCCAAGATTTTGGAGACTTTAATGTTACAATGGTTCCTATGTCTAGTAAATCTTCAATTTTGACACTATTGATTTGCAGTTTTAACTTTGGTCTCTGGTAATTTATAGATGATTCACAAAATACTTGTTTTCTCTTCTCTACTAAATTTTTTTTTGTTTCATCTACTGAATCTGTTCTGACCTTGATTACATCAAAAGCAGTGTTGTTTTAAACAACAGACATTAAATCTTTTAATTGCTCCATGTATGAGTTTCTCTGATGCTGACAGGGAATTATTGAACTGGATTTGGTCTTGGGGTCTGTGGGAGACCCCTTAAGGTGTTTTCTGACAGCAAAGGTTTATCTTGCCTATCCCTTGTTGATCTGTATTCATTAATTCAATGCCGGCCTTTGCTCCGCCCTCTGCATATTCCAGAAGGCTGGAGCCTCTATTTGGATTATCTCTACGAAAACAGTGTTTCTAGGTATTCCTTGTCTACAATCCCTTTTCAAATGACCTTCCTTACCACAATAAAAACATGTGACATTTTTATTTTTCTTGAAACTTTTAGAAATTACTCCTCTTATCCCAGTAGCATCCTAAGTATTTATTGCTCTAGCCAGAACTTCTAGAACTATGTTGAATAGATATGGAAAGAGTGGACAGCCTTGTCTTGTTCCTGATTTTAGTGGAATCACTTTGAGTTTCTCTCCACTTAAGTTGATGTCGGCTTGCTGTATATTGCTTTTATTATGTTTAGATACATTCCTTGTATTCCTGGTCTGAGACCTTTATCTTGAAGGGGTTTGGATTTTGCGAAAGGCCTTTTCCGTATAATGAGATGGCCATATGGTTTTTTTCTTTCAGTTTATTTATATGGTGGATCACATTGACAGATTTTTGTATTGAACCATTGCTGTATCTCTGGGATGAAGCCAACTTGATCATGGTGAGTGATTTTTTTTTTTCTGATGTGTTCTTGGATTCAGTTTGCCAGTATTTTATTGAATTGCATCAATGTTCATGAGGGAGGTTGGCCTGTAATTCTCTTTCTTTGAGTCTTTGTGTGATTTGGATATTATAAAAAGAGTTTGGCAACATTCCTTCTGTTTCTATTGTGTGGAACAATTTCAGAAGTATTAGCTCTTCTTTGAAGTTCTGGTGGAATTTTACACTGAAACCACCTGGCCTTGGGCTCTTTTTGCTTGGGAGATTTTTGATGACTGCTTCTATTTCCTTAGCTGTTATAAGTCTATTTAAATTGTCTATCAGGTCTTGATTTAATTTTGGTATGTAGTACTTACCCAGAAAATTGTTCATTTCTTTTAGATTTTCTGATTTTGTGGAGTATAGGTTTTTGAAGTATGACTAATGATTCTTTGGATTTTCTCAATGTCTGTTGTTATGTCTCCCTTTTCATTTCTGATTTTGTTAATTTGGATATTCTCTCTTTGCCTTTTGGTTCTTTTGGATAAGGGTTTGTCTATCTTGTTGACTTTCTTGAAGAACCAACTCTTTGTTTCATTGATTCTTTGTATTGTTTTCTTTGTTTCTATTTAATTGACGTCAATTTGATTATTTCTAGTTATCTACTCCTCCTGTGTGAGTCTGCTTCTTTTTGTTTTTGAGCTTTCAGATGTGCTGTTAAGTCACTAGTGTGAACTTTCTCCATATTCTTTACATAGGCACTTAGTGCTATGAACTTTCCTCTTAACACAGCTTTCATGGTGTCCCTTTCAAAGTGTCCCATGGGTTTGGGTGTGTTGGGCGTTCATTTTCATTGAATTCTAGGAAGTCTTTAATTTCTTTCCTTATTTTTTCCTTGACCTAGAGGTGATTCAGTTGAACATTGTTCAATTTCCATGAGTTTGGAGGCTTTCTTCCATTAATGTTGTTATTGAATTCTAACTTTAGGCCATGGTGATCTGATAAGATCCAGGGGGTTACCCAGTTTTTTTGTATCTGTTGAGGTTTGCTTTGTGACCCAGTATGTGGGTAATTTTAGAGAAGGTTCCATGAGGTGCTGAGAAGAAGGTACTTTTGTGTTTGGGTGGAATGTTCTGTAGATGTTTACTAAGTCCATTTGAGTCATGACACCTGTTAGCTAGTTCTCTTATTTCTCTGTTAAGCTTCTGTGTGGTAGATCTGTCATTGGTGAGAGTGGAGTGTTGAAGTCTCCTACTATTAGTGTGTGGGGTTTGATGTGGGATTTAAGCTTTAGCAATGTTTCTTTTCCATATGTGGGTACTCTTGTATTTGGGGCATAGATGTTTAGAATTAAGACTTCATCTTGATGGATTTTTTTCCTGTGATGAGTATGAAGTGTCCTTCTTCATTTCTTCTGTTTGATTTTTCATTTGAAGTCTATTTTGTTAGGTATTAAGATAGCTACATCCACTTTTATCTTTGGTCCATTTGATTGGTAAGTCTTTTCCCAATCCTTTACTCTGAGGTAATGTCTGTCTTTGAGGTTGAGATATGTTTGTTGTATGCAGCAGAAGGCTATATCCTGGTTTTGTATTCATTCTGTTAACCTGTGTCCTTCTATAGGTGAACTGGGTCCATTGATTTTTTTTTTTCTTTTTTCTTTTTTGGATTTTCAAGACAGGGTTTCTCCGTAGCTTTTGGTTCCCATCCTAGAACTAGCTCTTCTAGACCAGGCTGGCCTCGAACTCACAGAGATCCGCCTGCCTCTGCCTCCCGAGTGCTGGGATTAAAGGCGTGCACCACCACCGCCCAGCGAGTCCATTGATATTAAGAGATTTTAATGATTAGTGATTGCCAATTCTTGTTATTTTTCAGTGATAATGGCCATTTTTACTGCGTTAACCCTCCTGATCCTTGAGCATGGGAGATCGTTCCACCTTCTGATAGTTTCTTCAGTTTCTTTCTTCAAAAACTTGAAGTTTTTATCACACAAGTCTTTCACTTGCAGGGTGTGCTCTTAATCGCTGAGCCACCTCTCCAGACCCTACATTGAACTTTTATTCATTTTGTACTATTTTTCTATTATTTTCCATCGATCACTTAATGAAAGGGCCAATCAGTATAGAGGTATGCTATCAAATTCAGTAGTATTAGCCACATATGGCCGTGAAAATTTGAATTGATTTAAAGAAAATAAAGCTGGAAATTCAGCGAATGCAGTAGCTACCTTTCATGTGTTCAATGGTCACATGCGCGAGGGATAGAACACCATATCTATCATTGTAAAAAGCAACGGGACAAAAACCTTCATGTAACTTGTAATTCTCTAATAAAAACCTAGCTGCCTAGCCAAATGCTTTCTGTTGCAAACATCAAAGCGTTATGTAGAAACTGAAATCCAATAGACGCATTCCTGAGCATTTTCCAAGATTGAGCCTAGTCATTGTGCTTGAGCTATCAATTCAAAGTACACAATGCATGTACAGAATTAACAGCATGGCACCCACTGGAAACGAACAGTTCAAAGGCATTGTTCGCATACTGCGTTCCTGGCGCCTGATGCTCTTTTTCCCTCCCTCACCTCTAGTAGTAGCACAAGGAACTGAATATCATCCACATTTTCCCAATAAGGCACCTGCAACTCAGTAAGTACAAACAACGCACCCTTAGGTCTTCTACTGAATGTCCGAGTTGGCGGAGGGTCATGTTGACTCTGATGGCCATGTTTTCTGACACTAATGTCACAAAATATGTAGAAAAGAGGCTGGCAATAAACAACTACAAGTTTGCTCACATAATCTAAAAGTCAGTCCAAGGCAATTTCTATTTCTCTTTGCTACCCAGTCTTGACAGTTTTCCGGCTCACTGTCCTTACTTCCAGCAGGTAAAGCTGATTCAGATTTTTATTTTTCTAAGATGAAACACTTGTTCGCACCTTTCATTTGTGGTATTTTTCCCCCTTCCGGTTTTGAGTTCCGACAGACACTAAATATTTTTGTCTAGTAATGAGCTGTAGGCAGGGCTGGGTCCCTGCAGATCTGAGAGGCACAGGGTTCCAAATACAGACGACAGGCGACAGGTTCTGACTATGAGGCGGGTGTCTCTCGGAGGACTCGGTGCCTCCTTTTGTTGGTCTAAACTTCATTTCCCAGCTTCCCTAATGATCTTGCCAATCTGTCTCTTATATGCTCTAGGATACAAGAGAACTAGTCAAAAACGAGATAGATTTTTCTCCTTCTAATAGACATTTTTAGAAGGCGCCTTAGCGATGAACCTGTCGTCTCTCATCTGCCTCTGGGTGGAACTCGAAGTGACCTTGCCGGAGAGGTGAAGTTGTTGACATCCAGTTTTATACAGAAAACGTGAAGGAAAGAGAATTTAAGACAGAAATTTTTGTTGAGGCACACACAGCTTCAGCAGCTGCTGCTACGAGGGTATCATCAAATTCCAATACTGCCCCAAACCCATGGGGTCTATTTTCGAGTGCAGTCTTGACGGGAACTTGCAATACCGAGCGTCTACAGTGGCTGAGGCCCGCGAAGATTGAAATGACCCATTTCCCTTATCTAATGACTTCGGGTCCTGGAAACTGCAAAAGCTTTCAACTGACGAGACACCAAGAGAGTTGCTGGGAAACTGAAAGACAGCTGGCGTGGGCTCGCAGCCTCTGGAGCTCGGCTCAGGAAGCGGTAAAACCGCACAGCTGCCCGACTGTCAGAATGAAGACGCCGGAGCAGAGATAGTCAAAATATCGCTAAAAGACTGTGTGCCGAAAGCCCTGCAGGAAAGAGGCTTCATTTTAAGTAATGAATGCACACAACGCGTTCGCTTTCTTCTCCACTTTGCCAAGATGATATAGGGAAGACTGTTTCTAGCTCCATCAACACTGGCTTAAAAAAGTTCAGTTAAGTCGGAAGACTATTTAACAATTTTTTTTTTAAACATGGAAATTCGAGCGCTTTAGTATGGTTTTCTTTTTTGAGCGCTCTCTTTCTCAGTCTCTGGCCTTGAGGAGCCACGAGGACGATTTAGCACATTGCTTTATTGAGCGGTGAGAAACTTGTCACCATGCCTCTTGTAAGAAAGCGTGTAACAAATTATTAGGTTAGAGAAGTGAGCTGGCTGGCCGTGGTGTTTCCATGCAATCCATGATCTCATCAATTATACATTCATGTATCTCTTTTAAGTGAAACGAAACCCAAACCCAATGTCATGTACAGCACAACGGAAGATCTGTCCGATGAGAAGATCTCAGGATATTAAAGATGCAGTTTTCTGAGCGGTAATTACAAGGCTTGTCGTCTTTACGAGAACTTACCGTTTTGGCTATGTTTTCAAAGGAGCCAGTCAAGGCCATTCCTACAAATTCCATCAAAGCCTTTCCAAAACAAGCTAAGTGGGAGGAGCAGGGCCTAGGCCAGCAATGGGGGTGTGTGTAGCAGCTGTGCGGCCTTGGTTCAATCCCCGGGAGAAGAACAACAGCCCAGCAAAAGCCACATCCATTTGGGTTTAATTTGTGTGGAATTTGTGAGATGCTTGTTGGCACTTTCATTTAAAATATGATTTTACTTTTTATGATTATGTGACTTTGCAAGGCTATAACATGAAACACTGGGAAGTGTCAATGCAGTCATGTAAAATGCAGTTGTAGTGTAGCCCTGGGTTCTTCCCCGCCCTGGAGACTTAAGGAGCAGAACGGAAGCCCCTCTCTGGCTTTTGCCAAAAACTCCCTCCTTTTGGTTTCTTCATGTCTGCATCCAACTTGATAATGGTGCTTTTTACTGCTCATGAAAATTTCTGCCTGTGTGTGTGCTTGCATCCCTGAGAGATGCTGAACCCTTTGACACCACGAACCAGGTCTTATTCTTCAGCACTGGGTAATCAGGAATTCAATGATGACATCAAGGACTATGGCTGTTCCCCTTTAATTCACCATCCACCGTGATGATGGTTGGCTCTTCTTGTGGTCCCAAGATCACTACCTGTGACCAATTGTTAAAATTGCACTTATTCTCAAACTCCAGGGAAAGAAGTAGAAAAACACAATGATTTCCCCCAGTCATGGGACAATTGTATTTTCTTCATTCTGGGGTCATTATGTAGGACCAACTTTGGATCACTATTGCTAGGGCAGTGCCATGCATTAGCTGACCAACGTCAGAGGTTGAAGTTTCTTACCCAATCGTAGCATACGTGTCTCACACAATGTTGTGGTTTCTTAGGGCTCTTTTCTGGAGATGAAACCATTTCCTCAGACTACAATGGGAACTTAAACCTTTATTTCTGGAACTGAGGTCTGGCCTTAGGAATTTGTGCTTGCTAGGCAAGTGCCCTACCACAGAGCTACATTCTGAACCCTGAAACTTTTGAGGATATTACAAAATGGATGCTGGTTACCCATTGCTAAAAAGGCCAGGAAATGGGTGCTGGTTCTGTGCTGCTAAGGTTCACTGTGCATGTTTCGTTAGACAGCATTTTTCAAGCCCTTTGACTGGGAGCTCTTGGTTCTTAGGACAGACAGGCGAAGTAGTGCTCCTTTGCAAGATTGAGTTTAATTTTTTTCCATTATGTTTTTCTTTGTTGGTGCTTGCTTTTTTTTTTAAATATAAAAATGGTGTCTTGCTACGCCACATAGTCTGGTTTTAAACCACGTCGTTCTTTTTCCCATCTCAGTTTCCTGGAATGAGGAGGGCGCCCCAGTATGTCACTCATGTCCTGCAAAGTTTTTGTGACATTACTATGACTCTAGTTACTGGTTCTGTAGCTACAGCTAAGTTATGGTCTGGCAACAAGTTTTGTGGTCTCCTCATCATTTTCCATATTTCTTGATATTTTAAGACTTGTTATTTATTTTCCTGGTTGGCAAATATTTCTCCTCTGAGTCACTCCTAATCCTTCAAAGTCAAAATAAGGGAGCTGACTCCTCCCAAGTCTTCCCTTCTGTCTGCCATTCCTGCATCTTGCTCATAATTCTGTCATTGCTTACCCATATGACATTACATTGACTTATTCCTAGGCTTCTAGATTCTGAAGGGGTTGGAGGTGGCAATTATGCCCCATTCAGTTTTATAGTCCCAGAATTTGGAAGAGAGGTTGGTTGTGTCAAATATCTGTTGAATTGAGCTGTCTAGTTAGTATAGTTTTCAACATTAAAATCAGTATATTCTACCGTTTAGTGCTCATAAATAGCAAATGTTTCAGTAGTTAGCGATAAACTCTTTTTCTTCCGCAATTATTGTTTTTTCATTGAGATAGAACAAATCACTCTCTCCCTTCCCTCCAGACCCTCTTAGCTACTAGTCTTGCCCCCTCATAGTCTTGCTGTCTTTTCTGTTTAGTTATTCAGTTACTGCTTTCAAAGGAACCCTGGCTCCTCTGACACTCAAGGCCCTTCCACCCTTCCTCTGTTCTCGACCGCATTATAAAATGATATCTTTGTCAACTTCATTCTTTATTTATATAAACTTTACTCTTCCTCATAAGGGAAAAATTCTAGGAATCGAGTCAGCTTTACTGTGTTCCTTGTCAGATGGAGCTAATCTTGAAGTTGTCACGTTAAGTCACTTTTCCATGGCCTTTTTCAACCGCAAGAAAGTCAAGCTCCCTTCTGAGCAGTCCTTGAGGTGCCTCTCCAAGCACTGTCAATAGTTGGGAAAGAGAGTTCCAGTCTCCAACATGGAGATAATTTCTGGACCTAGTGATTTTATGGCACTAGCTTTCTAATAAAGGCATCTATTTCTTGTTTCAAAAGAGCATCATGAGCCGGGCGGTGGTGGCGCATGCCTTTAATCCCAGCACTCGGGAGGCAGAGGCAGGCGGATCTCTGTGAGTTCGAGACCAGCCTGGTCTACAAGAGCTAGTTCCAGGACAGGCTCCAAAACCACAGAGAAACCCTGTCTCGAAAAAACAAAAAACAAAAAAAAAAAAACCAAGAGCATCATGACAAAAGAGATATGTGTGGCAGGTACCCATTTGGTCTCAGAGAAAACGAAAACCATTCACCTCTGCCCTCCATTTGGAATTCCAGTGCTTTTATTTATTTTTTTGGAGGGGGGGTAATATTTAACACCCAGAAAAAGAATAAAAGAAGCACAATTGTATATCTTCTATAACTTTTAGAATTTCTTTGATGTTGTGCGCATGTGTGTGCACACATGTGCATATTGTGTGTGCATGCACGTGCTCCAGTTCCCATGTATTAAGATGAACACGTGGAGAACAGAGAATAACTTTTGGTAGTTGGTTCTCTCTTCTACTATGGGTGGCTGGAATCGAACTCAGGTGGTAAGGCTTGCATAGCAAGTATTTTTACCCGCTGAGCTACTTCTCCGAAGCTTTCCCCAACTTCACAGCCTATTTCAAGGGTTTGAGCTCCATCCCAGCAGAAAAGAAGTGGACATTAGTCAGATGAAGGTTAAAAGGCAGAAATGCTATTCTGAGCGAAACGTCTGTTGTAATTGAACTTTTGAGCCACAGGAGTGAGTCAATACTTTGCCAGGGACTTTCCCCCCCAAAAAATCTTTTTGTAGTCTTTAGAATACGAATGCCTTTAGAATGTCAAACTTATGTTTCTTCAAAGGGAAGCAAATCCTTCTGGAATATTAAATGGGTTTATGAAGGGGAGACTTCTGGCTAGAAAGAGATCAAATGTTTTCTTTTATCAAAAGTTCAGTTCATCACTGTTAGTGAAAGGATCGTGGAATAGCTGCTAAGATTACAAAGGAGCTTCGGCTGCTTCGCTAATGATAGCATGTGGCCAATTCCGCCGTCTGCCTTTGTGCCTGCTTTATAAGAGGGCTCAGTAGCGGGCTTCTTTTGTACTTCTCTTTTTTTTGCGTGTGATTATAGAACTTGATTGTTATGGGATTGAAAATTGTAGAGGTCTTTCCTCCATTACATCTAACCTTGTGAGTTGAAATTACCCAGTGATGTTAAAAGAAAGCAAATGAAATGAAACTCTAAGATTTGTATTATACCTAGGAGGAAGGCTTTTCCTTTCGGGGGTGGCAGAAGAGCATGGATGAGGAGTATTGGAAAGGAAACCCTAAGTTGATGGCAGGAGTTTCCTGAAGACAAGAAGTACCACAAATGGAACGCCCTAAGTGCTATCTGAGCCCTGGAGTTAGAGTGCTGGAGTGTAACTGTCTTACGGCTGCTTTCATCCAAGGCTTTGAGGGATGGTTTGACTCAACCTACTACCATTGGTCTTCCGACATCCAGTGTCTCTCGCATCTTCACATGGCTTTCTCTTCAGGACACAAAGCATATTGTCCCCCTCCCCCGGTGTTCTCACTCAAACTTAATTACCTATCTAAAGGCTGTCTCTCCAAATCAAGCTTCTCTCTGGGGCAGAACTTGACCGTATGAATTACGAGGAAAATAATTCAGGCATAACAAGACACACTGGTATTGTTACAGGGAGCCCACCAGAGATGACCACACAGATTTATAGCCAATTGAAAGTTTTTATTCCAGCTGTCTGGGACTATATTCTGGTATTAAGGTCCTATATCTGACCCTGAACATTAGACCAAGGGGCTTTTCAAAGCAAAAACCACATCCTGGTATTTTACTCTGAAGCTGCCAGGGAGCTTCGCACAAGCAAGCAGTTTCACAGAAGCTAAAATCAGTGGTTAGCTAGGGCATGGGGGGTTGGCTCTGCAGAAGAAGCCGTACAAGTTAGCCAGAGCATGTTGATTCTCGGACTTATATAATGGAGTTTGACAGTTTTCCGTGGAATTTTCCATCAAGAACAGTATATACTAGTTAAACCCGAAATGGCCCTAGCAAGAATATAAGATGGAGGAATCTCTGCACTGTCTTGCCCTGTCACAGTATGCTGAAAAGAGAGAGCTAAAAACACTGTTTGTTGCCGTTCTATTTCAGTGAACCTTCAAAGAATGAAGACGCCTAGCTCCTATTGCAACCAGAGGAAGGATTTCAGTGTCCAAATGTGGCACATGAAGACAGAGAGAGAGAGAGAGAGCGAGAGAGAGAGAGAGAGAGAGAGAGAGAGAGAGAGAGAATAAGACTGATTTAGATTTAGTGTTGGCACTAAGCCAACAGGCAAAAGCTATCTCTTTTGTGCCTGTCTCCGTTGGCTCCTCGAGTATTTATTTTAGACACCCCACAGGAGAAGCAAAATAGCTAAGTCTATCAGTTATATGAAGTTGACGTAATACAATCTGGTGAAGCCGGAGACTCCAGTTTTATCTAAGGAACACTTGGCTATGGGCTGGGGGAGCCTGCATGGCCCATTTTGGGGTCTTACTTCTTGGCAGCTTCCTTTACATGCTTGCTTTTTTACTCTGTTTCTATTAGGACTTTGCTCCCCTCCATAGCTGGCTGTTCTTGTCACTGCTTTCTTATCCTCTGATTATCTTTCTTTATTGTGTATTTTACTCTTCTGCAAGTTTTCTTCTTCTTTTTCTTCGTCTTCCCAACTTTTCTATGATCTTTCTATGTGCAGACTTTTTCTAATCACCTTGATTTTATCACCCATCTGTTGTGACCATCTGGCACCTTTAAGGACCGAATCCCTGATTAAATTGTCATTCTCCATTTAGTTAACATCTTGGGGACTCCATTTTTTATCTTTAGTGAAACAGGAGGATTTTACTTTCCTCAATGAGATGATAGTAAAATTTAATGATGTATTGTTCATAAGGTACTTGGAAAAAATTTCTACATTTAAAATAATTAATAGGTGGTCTTATAGTTTAATATGTTAATCTTACCTGAACTTGTTCCTCAGTTGCATTCACACCAACCTCCAGAGGGTTGGCCATGAGGGCATTAGAACCTGGGCTGAATGGCTTTGAAGGAAACGGGCAGGCCAGGACGTAGCAGAGATGTGTGAAGGGTTTATAACGAGTCTCAGGCAGGCGGGCACTTCTTAGTTCTGTCCAGCGGCTGCCATCTACAAATGCGCATTTTGAGTTCTAATCTAGTCCTTTCAATTTTAGGGAGATGGCAGTGAATATTAGTATTTTTATATATAGTCTCTTGATGTTAAAAAGATACTCACTCAATATTGAAGAATATTAACTTAGAAACAGGTTTGCTGGTTGTATTTGGGCTAACGTCTATGTCTTTGAAATCTCTATAGGAAGTATTTATTGAGCTTATTTTGAGCAGTAGTCTCGTCAATAGAAAACACTATTATTGGCATATGATGTAATTGATATTCTAGCAAGGGTATGTTTATGAGGATATCGACACAAAACCATCAGAAGAAACCTTGATGTGCAGAAGCCCCCAAAAGGTGAAAAGAATTTGTGTGCATGCAACTCCATTACAAATGAATAGCAACTACAATAATGGAGGTGGGGAATAAAAAACTGACTTCGGAAAACAGGACTTTGGTTTGATACCG
This sequence comes from Microtus obscurus, assembly GCA_963919715.1. NCBI lineage: Eukaryota > Metazoa > Chordata > Mammalia > Rodentia > Cricetidae > Microtus > Microtus obscurus. The sequence goes on from CAWTZC010000381.1 coordinate 4,877,357, forward strand.
CGAGGTGAAACATAAGGAATGCATATGGATAGTGTGTCTATTTATTAAGTTTGTTTCTCAGAGTATGAGTCAGCAATTCTGACATAACTTGATGTTTTATTTTAAAGCTCAACAAGTTGAACAAGTAAATAAATACATCACAGAGAATGAGAGCCAGGCTTCTCATAGTCAGAGAAAGAAGCCGACACAAGGAAAAGGAGGAGATTAAGATGAGCCCCATGGAGCTAGACTTTCATTGTCCTGCCAGTTCCCGAATAATGACACTGAGACTTCTTATTAATTAAGAAAGCTTGGCCTTAGTTTAGGCTTATTCTAAGCTGACTTCTATAATAACTTTTAAGGCAAGATTTATAGACTGATCTAAATAATGCTTAAAAATATGATTAATAAATGTTTGCTTAGTTTAAAAGTATCAGTCTGTAGATATTTATTAACCCCAAAGGAAAAAGAGTAACTTTACACTGAAGAAAGCTGGCAGACATCACCGTAACTTCAATTCAAGTTGGTATCACATAAAATGGCACCATGTTCCCTAATTGCTGTCACCTTGACACATCAGGATGAGTCTAAACATTCTTCTGAATGCTGTTTCCAGAATGGCAGGCTTTATTGGATCAGGAGAAGAGACTGAAAAACAAACTTGAACATTTCATGTCTTATACCTTGAAAGAGCATAAAGACCAGAATAAAAAAGGAGGAACAGGAATGTCATAAGCCGGAGTAGTCTAAGGAGACAGAGGCACCAGATGAGATGTGAGTGTCTGTGTTACACTGGACCAGGGCAGAACGCTAGAGAAAAGCCATTGCGATTAGAAGCTATTGTACGAGAGCTCATTTCCAGGATACAGATGTGTTATGAGTAAGACATGGTGAAGAAGGGATACACAAAAATTCTACACCCTCACTTAAGTATTTAGCAATTCTGAAATTACTTCAAAACCAAACAAAACAGGAAAACATTAAAATAGAGTATAGGTTGACATTAAGGTAGATATGAGGCCACCGTGGGTAAATAATGAAGAGCCCAATGAGACAATATACAATAGCAAGGATGATAATGAGAACGGGAAAGATCCGATTGCAGTGGACACTACACAAGGAGTTAACACTATAGTTATCCACGGGGCTGGTGGGTAGCGCTCGTGCAGGTGTTCAGAACTACATGAGAACGATGGGCTCCTTAGGGAAGGCTTTCAGAACTCTAAATTTAAATATTGGTGCTTTTAGAAACTTGAATTTAAAGACTGGAGAGGAGGCGGACTTCTCTAGTTTCGGGAGTCTTCTGTGGAGGGATGATTGCAGAAACGAAGTACAGGTAGGTAAATGGGGAAGGGACTCCGCCGACTGGAAGGGTGGAAGAGCCCTCTGTGACTCTCCGTTGAGACCCTGGTTGGGACGGTCTTGCCTGGACAGCTGTGGGATGTTTTTGAGAAAGCAGACTTGATGATGTTTCCAAGACCTCCAAGCAGATGAGGTTTAAAGAAAGAACACTGACGTTGACAAGTGATAACCAGCTATCAGTGACATCTGAAGTTATGTTTTAAAGGAAAAGCGGTTCAAAAAACTAAGACAAAGCAAACGGGAGCGGCTTTGAGTGGGTGCACCTTCATTCCCAGCACGCACCGGGGTGATGAACGGGTAGGCAGAGACCTGCTCCTTTTAAATGCTAGCTCTGTTCATAACGCAAGCCCCTACCTGACAGTGGTCAGCTCTTTCATTTAAACACCGGCGCTGGCATTTTACAGTGGCCCGCAGCATCCCCCGAATTCATTTGGTTCCTGTGACTCGCCAGGTAATTGCCGAGAGTGGAAGCAATTGGAGGCACTCGGTTGTGTAAGGGCAGTATGTTTTTTATGACTTTTTCATCTCATAAAACAAGGCTAAATTTTGTCTTTACAGTTGGGAAAAGCTTTAGATGGGTATAATACCTGACCTAAGGCCCCGAGTTTATGAGTCCAATTTATTCCCTCCGTAAATTCCTGGGACAGCTCTATGTGAATTCTCCCACAGGGTGGGAAATCCTATTTTATTCAGGCGTTCCTGCCTTTTCGTGTAATTAAGCAATTATTTTCAAATGGATTAAATTTTTAACAGGCTTTGAAAAGCGTTGGGAAAAACAGCATTCTGCTATGTTTACGTGGAGTCTTCCTCCTTGTCCAAGGAGTGTTTATCTGTTGAAGACACAGCAAATGTTAGCATCTCTACGTTGTTGACACATTCTGTGATGGGCTTGAAGTTATACTGAAAGACAAATTCGGGGCTTTGTGGACCAGAGTATTTATTATTCTGCTCTCTGTTCTCTATTGATACCTTTCGTGTCACCCTAAAAAAAAATGAATTTACATATTTTTACTTTGAGGAACAAGAGGAAAATCTCATGGGTACATTCGTAATTTTTTCCCCCACAAATATTTTCCAAGAGTGGTAGTTGTTGCTATGGGTTACAAGATTGCTCTCCAAGCAGTAAATTACAGGTTCTTTGTCTACTACACACCGTATTTCACATTCTTCTGGCTTCCCTAACAGTTTTTCAGCATAAACATAATCTAAATAAAACCAGAAGTTTAATAAACTTCCTACAGCTTGAAGACATGCCTGTACTCTTGCTTCTCAAGTAGGTTTATATCTATTTTCAGCCTTCACCAAAGGGACAGTCTCTCCACATAATGTTCGGCTCAGCAGGTCCAAGGACAATCCAAACTGCTGAGTTTCTCAGTGTGGGCACTCAAAACCATTTCCCAGATCTTAAGAAACCTAGTTTCCCCAAGGAAGGAGGCAAGTAGCTCTCTCTCATTGGTTTGGTGGATTTAAGTAGATAGGATTTAAGTATCAGTGAATGGGTTGTTCAAAGCGTTGCTGTCAGCCTGTTACCACAGAGAACAATGCACACATTGGCACGACTCACTGGGATAGATACACATCTGTCTGTATAGCTGTTTATATCTCTAGATATAAATCAGAGACTATTGTTTCTTTCTGATGAACGGCTTTAGGATTGTGGGATCAAGAAAATCAAACCTCATAAGGAAATGTTTCCAAGCTAGACTGGTTAAGGTCAAGGGAAGGATTCTGGGGAAATGAGCTGAGTTTCTCAAGGACAGCTACAATGCAAACCACAACCGGGTAGGATTGACCTGGGCCCTCTTCAAGGGCTGCTACAAGTATTTGTAAATGACTGGCAGCAAATGAAAGGGGAACCTAAAGGGGCATGCATAGCCATGATCAAGATAATTTACGCCTATTTTTAGATCAAAAGACCTATCTTGAAAATATTAATGGGTGTCTGCCCTTTTATATGGACTGCTAAAGATCCAACTTGGGTCCTCATTCCTGGGCAGGAAACATTTAATGTACTAAGAACATTTTGAAGAGAAAATATTCAATAAATTGGAAGATGGTGTTAAGGCATTTACTCTTAACACTCTGTAAAACACACTGATGATTAAGGTAGGGGATAAATTAAGAGAAAGAGATCAGAATGCTGTGCTATGATTGATGTCTAATGGTTATGTGGTTTGTTACTTTTCTTGTCACTGTGACAAAAATCCCTAAGGAAGTGGGTCATAGGTCATGGGCTGCAGCATCTCACAGTAGGGAAGGCGTGGTGGTGGGTAGTCACAGGTCATGGGTTACAGCGTCTCACAGCAGGGAAGGCGTGGTGGTGGGTGGTCACAGGCCCTGGGATACAGCATCTCACAGCAGGGAAGGCGTGGTGGTGGGTGGTCACAGGTCATGGGGTACAGCATTTGACAGCAGGAGATCCATGGTGGTGGGTGGTCACAGGTCATGGGGTACAGCATCTCACAGCAGGGAAGGTACGGTGGTGGGTGGCCATAGTTCATGGGATATAACATCTTACAACAGGAAAGACACGGTGGTGGGTGGTTCCATCTACGGCAACAGTAATCTGTTGCATGGCTCATTTTTCACACCAAGATCTCATTCCTTAGATATGAAAGCAGAGCCGGAGCCAGAACTGGACCCAGCTGTAATTAGCAAAGCCTGCCCTTAGCAACAGATATCTTCCTGCTGCACCTACTTCTTCAAGATTCCACAACCTTCCAAAATCTGAACCAACATCTGGGGACCAAGTAGTCCAACACCTGAGCCTAAGGGGCACAGTTTACATTCAACCCAAAATGCTTGGGAAATTTAAAAAGTAGAGTTTAAAGATTATGAAGGCCGTTCTAACAGTGGGACCGAGGCTTATTAATTTATCTGGACGGAATCGTTTGAGTTGTCAGATGAAAAGTGTGCTTGGATAATGACATGGATAAACAACATTGTGTTTATATTTAGATGTGTACAGTCAAAATGATGAAATATAAGCATGAAGAAAAAAATAGGCTACTGCCAAATGAGGGGTAGCTCAAGTGACTTCTGTTAATAGATGTGATAAGACGGCAGAGAAAAATATCCTCAAAGTACCAAAGCAGAAGTATTATAAAATCAAGGACAAAGTAGGTCATATTTCAGAAAACAGATCCCATTACTTTATGGATCATGGGTTTTTTTCTGAGAGAACTACTAACGGGTGTGTTTCAATAAGAACATAAGTAGACCTGGAGAGACGTAGAGTAAGATAAAGAAATACAAAGTACACCGTCTGTTCTGGCATTGTGAAATGTCTGTTAATGATAGAATTATAGGAGGGAATTTCCTCTGTGGTTGGTTATTACTTGGCTTTATTTACTTATAAATAAGCTGTAAAAGACGTCTCCCCATGACTTGCTTATTCAGAATGCCTATCAGAAAACTTCTAGAGTCTCCTTTGCTGTCCTATTAAATCCTCACAATCTCCTCATCCTGATAGCAGCCGGCATGTCTACTTACTACCAGTTAGTGTATTGGTTCTTGCTGTCATTGCCTGATCCAGAGGGTAGATTTTTAACTATCATTGAGCCATTCATGAAAATATCAGGACAGTGGGTTGAGGACTGTTTTAGGAGTCAGAGTAAGTCCAAAAAGGTAGAGAGGAGAACAAGACATTGATTTAGGTTTAGTTAGCGCTAAAGGACTCATCACGAGATTAGTTTTAATCAGTCAGGAAATAAAGGTGTGGAACTTTTGGCAACATGGTGTACAGACATCAAGCAGCTTTGGACAGAAAAGAAAATGTAGTTAAAACTGAGACAAGCAAACACCAGAAGAACTCTTCCCAAGGTCTGATACTTGGCTTGGTTGCTGAGGAGCGATTCAGAAGCATAAAGAAAATTCTGTCTCAAGAGGAAATCGGTGTAGCGGGGAGATGGGCAAACAAAACAATTTCAGAAGACACACTGTGATTGTGAGGGGCACTGATGAACTAGGAGGGGAATTTAATTCCAATTCGGGTGAATTAAGAAAGTGTTTTCGGATACTACTTTAAATTAGATCACGAAAGATAAGTGAGGATCTTATATCAAACCATAGCAATGGGCGTTTTGAGCAAGAATATAAAGGTTGATGTGCTCAAGAAAGAACAAAGTTGAAGACCAAGACCAACGTTCTGCAAGATGGGCCTTCCTGTTCAGTTCTGTCCAAGGGAAAGATTCATCTTTCGGAATTTTACTATACATGGAATAGAGAAAAATATGTCCATCTTCACAGAGGAGACAGGGAAAAGAAAAGACTCTCAAAGAACACACACACACACACACACACACACACAAAACCTCCCTCACACCTGCACATATGTACACAAACTGTTTTTCAACTGTTCAGAAGTATCATTACTGTGTATCTGTCATTTTGTAACTTTTTCTCTCAACTCTTTTTTTCAGCGCATTATGTAATTGTAAATAGATCGGTTTCATTCTTCCGCTTTTCTGTTTAGCCCTGGTTTAATGACAGGGTTTTTTATTCCAACAAATTGTTTAACAGGATAAACAACATTTCTTAAATATCTTTCTGTTTCTTGGTGCTCTTGAGCAAGAGAATGCCCTTGGAAGCAGATAGCTCACATCATACTGTACAAGTGATTCCAGTTCCTGTGTGTAATCTTCCTTGGCTCTTGGCCTCCCCCCAAGTCCCTCCTTCCTCTGGTGCTCACTTGATAGCTATCTAATATTACCAACTCATTTTCAAGGTTGGAGAAAAAAACTCATGGCGGTGATGGCGGTGAGGATAATAAAGGCTGACACAAAATAATGATACTCAGGAGGCAGAGACAGGTGGATGGATCTCTGCGTGTTTGAGGCCAGCCTTGTTGACAGAGGTTTCTGTCCCGTTAAGTCCCAAAGAATCACATAGAGGTCTACATCAATTATAAACTGATTGGCCCAGTATCTCAGGCTCTTATTATTAACTAATTCTTATAACTTATATTAGCCCACAATTCTTGTTTATGTTAGCCACATAGACACATCTTGCTTCCTCTGTGGCTGGGTCACGATGCCAGACTCAAACTTCCCTCTTCCCAGAATTCTTGTTGCCTTGCCTCTACTTCCTGCCTGGTCATCCCGAGCCTCTACTTCCTGCCTGGCTACTGGCCAATCATCATTTTATTAAAAAATAATACAAGTAACAGGATAACAGCCTCATCTGCATAACAAGCTCCTGGCCATCCAGGGTTACATAGTGAGCCATAATGAGACACAGCAGAGCAAGCAAAAGAGAACACGAGGGAGAACTGACCTAAGCTAATGCCCGCACATGACAGATTGCAGGGCTGTGAGCAGGTCGGGGAGCAGACGAAGGCATTCTTGCCTGATGAGTCTTTGTGGGAGGTTGCAGAGTTCCTTCTTTCTGAGAGGCTGGTGGCTAGGCTTTGTTAGTTGACCCCATGTGTTCATGCCAAGACAAATCTAGGCTATTCTCTCTTTAACATCTATGAGTTTCAATCTTCAGCTTAAAAAATGAGGTGCTCCAAAAGGAGAAAGAAATCTAAGTGTTAATAAAAATAATTCCTTTAGATAGAGTGCAGATTGGATGATGATAAGAAAGCCTGGTTGAAAGCGTTTTGTATATGGGTTTTAACGATTTATATCATATATGGGTTGTAATGATTTATATCATATATGGGTTGTAACGATTTATATCATATATGGGTTGTAACCATTTATACACGTCCTTATCCCTACGCCGTTCGTTTCCTGTCAGTGTCTCAGTTCCAGCCTCACGAAACCGTGTTTCACCGCCAGCCTGTTGACTACTGAACAGTGTCTGTGTTCATCGCATCCTGCTCTCCACTGAGAAACAGAGGCTGACAACTGGGCGCCAGCATCTTACCGACTACACCGCATGAGCCCAAATGCCCACTTTCTGATTTGGGATATTGTATTGGGTGGAATTCCATTTCTTAATCTCAACAGCTACTCTCGGTTGTTGGCTTGAATTAGAGTTAAATAAGTCTGCTAAAATATGCAGTGACAGTGGCGCTCACAGAGTCTGTAGCCACGCTAAGAATTTTTCCACCAACGATTAGTGTTTTCTTTCTTTCTTTTTTTTTTTTTTTTTTTTTTTTTTACAATTTATTTATTTATTATGGATACAGTGTTCTGGGACACCAGATCTCATTTCAGATGGCTGTGAGCCATTATGTGGTTGCTGGGAATTGAACTCAGGACCTCTGGAAGAGCAGTCAGTGCTCTTACTCTCTGAGCCATCTCTCCAGTCCCTAGTGTTTCCCTTTTTTTAACATAGATTTTTATTGAGCTCTACATTTTTCTCTGCTCCCCTCTCTACCTTCCCCCTCCCCTTCAACCCTCTCCCAAGGTTCCCATGCTCCCAATTTACTCAGGAGATCTTGTCTTTTTCTACTTCCTATGTAGATTAGATCTATGTATGTCTCTCTTAGGGTCCAACCTAGTGTTTCCTTTTTAATTCCAGCAGCAGTTCTTTATCTATTCTTCCACTAAACGTTCTATCAATAAGTTTGTCCTTTCTTCAATCCTTTTCCTTCTTCCTTATGCCCAGGCAAGCCCTGTGTCACTGAGGTATATCCCAGCCCACCTTCCTTAGACCCTATTTACACCGTTCCTTTCTCCTAAAATAAACCCCTTTGTATCATGCCCTAGTTGCCTTTGTATTACTCCGACAAACCTAGCCAGAGACATCAACTCTTAAAGAAAAATTGACTGGCTTACAATGTTGGTAGTTCCCGGCTCAAGACTGGGTAGCTGACTTGCTTTGGTCCTGATGACCACAGCGGACAGTGGCCATGTTGGAAGCGGGCGGTGATATCTTAAACTGAAGCGACGGGAGAAGGCAGGAGGGCCAGGCTAGCTCTTCTGAGAATGGTCCAGGGGGTTGTACAAAGCCCACTAAATGTTCACAAGCAAAACACTCCACATTCTGAGTGACCCAACACAGTCCTTCTCGGCCCCATCTCCTAAAGGTTCCATGATCTTCCATCGCCATGAAGGGCCTGCCTTATGGTGTTCAACACCCAAATATAGCAGTTCAATTTATTTCTTTTTTGCCACTTTATTACTTAGCACTTAGTTCCAAAAAACATATCACAATGCACATATGTATCATACATTGTTGAAATGGGGGCGCGGGGTTGTGTCCCCAACACCCCTGCTGCCTGGCTAGCTTATGCCCGAAATAACAACACACAAACTGTATTCATTTAAACACTGCTTGGCCCATTAGCTTCCACCTCTTAACCCATTTCTAATAATGTGAGTAAGCACCCCAAGGTGCACTTACGGGGGAGATTCTAGCCTGCGTCCATCTTGGGTCGGAGCTTCATTGCGAGTGTGCCTCAGAGTGCAGAGCTATCCCGTCTGCCCGCTAGACAGGAGCATGGCGTCTCTGCTGAGGCATTTGGCTCTGAGAAGAGCTGCATGATTTCTGACCTCACTTCCTCTTCCTGCCTGCATACTATTCTGTTTACTCCTCCCACCTATGTTCTAACCTATCAAGGCCAAGGCAGTTTATTGAACCAATGAAATCAACAGATTGATAAACAGATTGATATATGACACTCCCACATCAATACATAATATATATTATTTTAATTTTAATGGTCATCTGTGTATTTGTTCCATGCAGACAGGGATTTGCTATACTCTCTGGACAAACCCCATGATCCTAACACAGTGCTAAGTGTATTGTAGGTGGTCAACAAGTACCAGGTAGCCAAAACCAACATGGATCAGGCCTGTGTGGCCTGGGAGACATCAGTATACAAGCCGCGCCATTCACATTGCTCCTGGGAGTAGTCCTGAATCCTCACGACAGCGGCCCTTCCAGTTTTGGGTAGATTGATAATTTGTTGTTCTCTCCCGGGTATTTACGTAAGAAGCTGAGGAGGGCTGAAGCCAGGAATGTTGGGTGTTATACTAGATATGTCAGATTGTCTTTGAATGTGATATATCACCCTCCAAGTCACCAATTAAAAATAGCAGATCAGCAAGACCTGAAATACCGGTAATGAAAACTCCCTCAGCTGCTTCCTGTTCTCTTTGCCCAGACTCTAGTCCAGGAGGTCAGTGTCTGGTAGGACCATGTTCATCCTGCATTTTCTCTTCAAGCCACAAGGACACGATGAATACGGTTGGGAGATTCCTTGCCAGATTCCAGACTAATAATACTGATGATGATAATGATGATGATGGTGGTGATGATAATGGCGCAATGCTGTGTGCCCAGTGTCTTCTGAGTCCTACGCTGTTTGCTCCGGGCCGTATTTTATTTAGCGATTCCATATGACTCTTGCTTCTACTTTTCATCGCGAGGGAGGCCACAGAACTAACAACTGCTAAACCACTGCTAAACCATCTGCCCCCTGGCCAGTCTGACTCTGAGGTTTAATTGCTGAGTCCATTTCCCTGGAATTTTGAGTCATTGGAAAGAAGCAGAAAGCTTGGCTATGTTTTGCAATCTTCATCCTGGAGAATTCGAACCTCTCCTTCTTAGGAATATTTACTCATAGGGCAATGAGATGGCTGATCAGGAAAAAAAAAATGTTCATAACCATAGAGAACACTACGTGAGTCAGGTATTTATAGTCTGTAGTTATTTTTCGTTCTTTTTAGACAACCCAGTGATATCTTTCCTTTTATGCCAATGCTGCTTGATTCTAAAACCCTCTGGGTGGCCAGAAAGCAAAAAGCCCAGGTAAATGCAAGTCTCCCCAGCAGTTCTGAGAAGTGGACACAGGGGACCCATGCCTGGTGCTGCAATGCCAGTTGTTTGAAGCATTGGAGGATTGGTGCCCAGCAGAAACCCCTGACCTGCGGCCATTGCGCTGCCTTTGATCTTAAGAGTCTTTTACTAAGTTCTCATGCGATCTCATCTCATTGCCCCTTCCGTGAAAGCAATTTTCATGTTTTATATTTAATCCTTTTGAGGCGCTAAGCCAGGTGGTGAATTAATTACTTTTGTAGGTTGAGAAAAGATCTCAGCTCAGGAGTTATATTCAGCTAAAGCTAGAAAGTTTTCTTTGAAGACTCTATGAATACCACTTGGGGTTTTATTTAGTTAAAAATAGGTTTAAAACACAGAACATTCTGTGTTAGTTGCTGATTCTAAATGTGCTTGGGTATGGAGAGCCTTCATTACTGCTAAAAGCCAGAAGGGCTGGTTTGTTTGTAAATCAGCTTCTTTCTAGTCAATGACAAATTTCCCTGAAGGTGATATTGTGATGAGGTCTGTTTGATTGCACTAGGGGAGAAGAAAAAAACTCTAGCTTGAAATTTCTAGAAGTTTCTATAATTTACTTTGGTAGTTACAACGTTTGTGGGGCCATTTAGAGAGAGTAATACATTATACAAAGCCGTTTGTTGAGAGGGAGAGGGAGAGTTGAGAGCGCTCAGAATTTAATCAGGAAAGACTTCTAAATCTTGTATTTAACATTAACTTGAAATGCTGTGCTGAGTAAACTCCCTAAATACAATTTAATCTCGCACACGAGGAGGCCAAAGGTGTTATGTTTCAGGTGCTGGCTACCTCGTCTGCAAACAGACCCTCTCTTTTGGCCTGGCACTTGCTGAATAGTGAGCTGGCCAGCCAGGAATCTGCAAGAACCCATCCAGCTTTGCTTCTTCATACCAGGTCACACGCACACCACTGCACCATGCACACCACACTCACCACTGCACCATGCACACTACCGCACCATGCACCCCTCTGCACCATGCACACCACACCCACCATGCACACCACACTCACCACTGCACCACACTCACCACTGCACCATGCACACCACACTCACCACTGCACCATGCACACCACACTCACCACTGCACCATGCACACCGCTGCATCATCGTTGTTAAGAGGCTACTGGGGATTGAACTCAAGTCGCACAGCAGGTAGGCACTCTTCCGACAACCTCCCCATCCCTAATCTCTGTCATTCTGTATGTTAAGGGAGAATCGCTGCACTCGGTTAAAGAGTGAATCCGTATCAACCACAATAAACTCAACAGTCTGAAAGGGAGGTGGGACTGAGAGCACGTGGCTCACGGCTGAGTCTGAAACACTAAAAATACATCACAAACCATTGTGGGTCTGATGTTCCATTGAGGTCATTCTGCTGGGAGAAGACATGAAACCACCTGTTCCCTACCCAAATGTGGGAAGAATGTGGCTTCTAAATGTTTCAGACTTCATCATTTGCAAAGATTCAGACAGCATCGTTAGGTGACAAATGCTTCCCCCAGCAGCTCCTGCTGTAAGCCAAGCAACACAATGATAGGAAGACAGGCGCGCCTTCCGTCACGTGGGGTGCATCTCTGCAGTGATTGAATGCAAACCTTGACTAGGTAAGCGTTTTCAGAAGAAGGTCATTGTCTATGGAATTAATTTTCATTCTTGGCTCAACAATGCCTGTTGGCTGTCAGAGCTTGGTAAAAATCCCATCTCTTTACTTGGGGACTGCCTGATTGATAGTGAGGGACTGATAGGAGTTAAAGATAAACCACTATACCTAGGAATAAATTATTTGAGCGTCCTTAGTCTTGGGAAGGAATTAAGCATCTGTCTCTATGTGAGATGTGGGGTAGAAAGTACTTACCTGAATATGGTTAAGTAATGAAACCTCTCCTGACACAACATACAAGAGGCACTTCGTTAATTTTGTGTTTCTTGAATTATCCAGATTATTCTCGCTTGCTAGACACAGGTCCAGGACATATAAGTATTACAACTGTGTCTTACTATTTTATATTCAAGGATTCCCTTCATCCACGAGATATTATTGGCTCAGTCTTGTTGTGTGTAGTTTTTGTTCTCAAAAGACATTAAATATGTAGCTCAAATTTACTTTTTCAAACTATTTAAGTTCTACCTTGTTAGACCCTAATACAAATGGCTTCCCCCTCATCCTTACCAGCATTGCCAGAGTGTGTCTGCATTTATCATCGTTCATATTTGAATGTACATCTCGTCTCACGTTGCCAATGTTCTCAGCAAGTCTTTTAGAAATTTCTGCCAGAAAGTGATTTCTGGATGGAGTGTCAGCACTTCAGAATAAATCAGTGGCTAGACTTCTGAGGAAATTGAGTTCAACTAAAATCTGACAAAAAGGAAGTCATATTTTAAATTATAAACACCCAAAAATATATATCGAATAGCAAAACTCATTTTAAAAATGTATGAAAATGACTTGACCTTAAGGAGAATCTGCCACATAGAAGCATGACGGTTGGATGTCCATTTCTACCTGAAATCTATGAACCAACCAGAGCAACTTCTCATGTAATTTGGTCTTTTCAATATGTCCACATTAAGTACCACACACTAATTAATATAGACACCGTAAAATTTATTTAACTAACGTTTATTGGTTTACCTATCAGGAATCCTGCAAAGCCCTGAGCCAAAAATAGATCAAATCTCAGGCAGTAGAGCAGGACAGGATAGCAAGTCTCAGTCTGCAACAGCTGTTATGGCTGGCATTGGTCCTACTCCCATAACGGAAGGCTCCATACCAGCTTGTGACCAGATTCTTCCTAAGGGTCTCAGCATTCGACTCTTGGCTTCTGTCTTCTTCATAAGAACCACAGCAGTGGCCCATCGTTCATCCCTGTGGTACTGGTAGACGTGACTCTTCCTGCCCCATCAGTAAAGTAAGGTTTTCGTTTGCCCATGGCATCCATGTTACTCCCATGGTGAGGAAACTCAACAATTTTCACTTTGGTAAAAACTTTTTTGGAAGACACCAGCACTAGCATGCTCTCCTTATCAAAGTGGTCAGATTTCTGTGCATGCTCTGCCCTGTTCTGGGACAGAATTGCAGCTGTACCATTTTTTTGGCTACATTTTCTGCTTGAGAGGCTTTTTAACTCAGTGTTAGTGGCAAAAACCTCACAGTTCTTTTAAGAGGCTCTGCCACCAAACACTTGAATGGTGTTCATGAACAGTTAGCACCAGGCTTCTTGGTAGTGGCATGGATCTAGAAACTCCGCAGACTGTGGCAATAAATCTGGCTCCCATCGGAACCTCTGCCATGAAACTAGACTCCCCAAAATTTAAGAAAAAGGGTGGAGCCATCCACCAAAGCCACAGCTTTAATCCTAGCCATATCGCCAAGCAGTTTAAAGACTCATGTGGTCAGAAGATAGAGATATACAGTAAATACAAATTCAAGTGAAAAAAAAAACCCTTTAAATAGTTTGCATTGTGCTCAGAAATATATGTAGGTTTGGGAGAGGAAAGGAAAAGGATAGAGAAAGTTCTTAAAAAAAGAAATAGAGCCGGGCGATGGTGGCGCACGCCTTTAATCCCAGCACTCGGGAGGCAGAGGCAGGCGGATCTCTGTGAGTTCGAGACCAGCCTGGTCTACAGAGCTAGTTCCAGGACAGGCTCCAAAGCCACAGAGAAACCCTGTCTCGAAAAAAAAAAAAAAAAGAAATAGAACATCCAGGCATGGTGGTGCATGCCTTTAATCCTAACACTTGGGAGGCAGAGGCAGGTGAATCTCTGTGAGTTCAAGGACAGCCTGATCTACAGAGTGAGTCCCAGGATAGTCAAAGATACACAGAGACACCCTTTCTCAAAAAAAAAAAAAAAAAAAAACAAAATTAAAGAGAGTAAGAAAAAGCCACATAAAGTTAAAAAATACACAGAGAGTATAGTTGCTGTATGTTATTGTGTTGTATCTGTATTTTATTGACTGCTGAAGAGGGAGCAACAGCTGCTAAAAGACATTTGATTATAAGTGTTGCTGGATTAATCCAACCTATGTATTTTGAAAATGCCTTGACTTCAGAATTTAAGTCAAAACATATGTTATATTGGAGAGGAAGTTTTGCTTTTGTTTCCACAGGAAGTAAGAGGTTATGGGTTCATTCTGGGCTAAGAAAAATAAGGTTTGATCAAGGAAGAGCCTCTGAAAAATCTTGAGTAGGCATGGATGGCCCAGCTGATCTAACATTCCATGGCACCTCTGTTTCTGTTTCCTCTGAATTAATTCTACATCTAGAACAGCCTCCAGACTGCTGGATGCGAGGATCAAGCTTCACAGAGTACTCCACTCAGGACTTGACCATAATCCTAAATTTTCTATGGGTCCCTGTAACATTATCATCACCCCCAACCATCAGGAAGTAGCACAGAAAACTATGCCACATTCCCCAATTATGGGTTATCGATGCTTGTCTTTGTTTAGAGTGGTTACAAGTTGTTATGGATAATGGTCAGGAACAAAGCTAAACAAAGGAGATGAGGTTCAGAGTTCTTGTTTTGAAAATAAAAAAGGGGAGGTGCTGCTATTATAATCTTAAAAAAGCAGAAGAAAAATATGAAAACCAAAAAATTAACCCAACATTAGGCATGAGAAGTCCTTTTTTGAGTTGTTTCTCAGGGTTGTCAGAGAGATTCCCCAAACATACAGTCTATGGCCATTGCCTGTGGTTATCTCCCCAGTGGTGGGAGCTTTAGGAACCTTCCAAAAGTAGGGGCTGAGCAGAAACAGCAATATTGATGGCCAGTATGTCTTATGTACCATGGGATGTACCTGAACAGAAAAAGATGCAAGCTTTATTATTTTAAATAACATAGCGACAATTCTCAGGATTCAATTCTATCCTCAGAAGAAAGTTATAATCGGGAAGTTCCGGGACACACCGTGATGAAGACGAGATGACTTAGCTCACATCAAATACACAACAGTACAAAGAACATACTCTTTGAAACATTCCTAAATTTTACACCACATATAATGTCTTACATCTATTAAATGTGCTTTACACAATTGAAATGAGCATGCTGTTTCTTGGGATGGGGTGGGACGCAAGTGATGTATCTGAGTTGATCCATAAACACTTGCTAATTTTTCAATATCTCTCCTGACTTCTGTCACCTGCTAAGCTTTCCGATACATTTCATTCTCTACATTCAATACACATAGGTGTCACTCATGATATTTTTTAAAAAAGATAGTATGAATGCCCTAGTCACAGTGCATTTACAACTTTTATCCAGGGCCGTTGTGAATTAGTGCCTAGGTTTTATGGGCAATCCGAACAGCGTCTGCAGAAAGTCATTTAGCATAAAATTATTTTTTTCCACCCACTACATAATTAGAGCGTGGTGCACGCAGGGAGGAGAGCGAGAGAAAATTATCTGTCAAGAATATCTCAAGGTGCTTGGCAAAGGTCCAGGTTTGGGATGAACCTAGGGTAGCATCCTGTTATAAGCATTGAAAAAGTAATTTTCTTTCTGAAATTGAAAATTAATGCAATGCTTCTGAAGGGAATCATTTAGTGATAATCAAGTCAAAGCACAGGGAGTGTGATTCCCTTCTGTGACCCCAGTGGCAATGTGTTAGTAACCCAGCTTCTCCACTTCTAGCTAGAACTTGGTTATAGCCCAGATCTCGAGAGTGGTCCCCCAAGTTCCCCTGCCGCTGTTTCGTGGCCATTGAGGCAGAGCTGATGAACACTGCTAAAAACCTTCTGTTTCACAGATGTGCAATGGACACTTTGGCCTACCAAAGCCCTCTCTAGTAAAAGAAAGAAATACAGCACTTGGGAGGCTGAAATAGGAGAATTGAGATTTTTAAGGCCAGCTTGGCCGAGGGTGAATTTTTGGATGAAAAAAGAAAAATAAGCAAATGAAATTCCAAATAAACAACAACAAAGCAAATATTCCAATGGGTTATGCTAATGCAAAATTCTGGCCAATGTGTTTTTATTTACTTGATTATTATGGTTATTTAGATACTTGAACTAACATATATATTAACTGTTGATATACGATCGTTTTCGCAAAAGTATATAATTCCAATAGTAAATGCTTATAGTTTTAAAATGAATACGTTAGAAAGCCAGCAAACCCAGCCCCATTATTATAAGGCCATTAAGTACACATAGCACTTGGCATTTTTATTCCAAACCTCATAGCTTCCTGCTGATAAAATATAACGTTCTGAATCACCATCTAATGTCTTACATAATTTTTAATGAGAAAGTGGGCGCGCTCGAACAAGAGCTGGCTTAGTTGGGGACTCTCCTTTCTCCATTGGTTACATTGTGAGTACCCAAGCAGTTCTGTTCCGTGCAGCCCCATGCCCAGGGCATGAGATCATTTCTTTATCCATCTTTCTCTCTGTGAAAGGATCTCTCCCAGAGCCTTCCTGACAAGCAGTCTTCCAGCCGAAATTACTTTTACAGACAGAGAAGCAAAAGAAGGAATTAATTCTTCACAGGATGAGACATGTCACTGTTGGAGCATTTTAATTTGCGTGTTCTCACCAGGAGCCCTGGTTCTGCCTGACGGGGCAGGCTCCTCTCCTCCAATTCAACCCTTCAAACATGTCAGTGCTACCGCCGGAAAGCCGCTGCCCTCAGAGAGATCACTGGCTTCAGCAGGCAATGGAGAGAGGGCAGGGTTGAAGGGAATCGGGAAGGGAACTACACTGATAGGGAAGAAAGAAAGCAAACATCAGCTTCGGACTTCTCTTTCTCAGGGTGACAAGTACCTATTCCTATTCCCTTCGTGAGTTGTATATGTGGGAAAGATGGTAATGAAGCAGGTTAGCCATTTGGGAAATAATTTCTAAATTGCATTCCTACTGCACAGATTGTCTAGAGGTGAAGGACAAATTTAAGAAGAGGAATAAACCATTAAAGTACTATAAAACTCATGGGGTGCACATGCGCACACAGTATAAATGCAACATAATATGCTATAGTAAATGTGTGCAGCACAGATACACATATAGAATATATATGGGATATACACATGTATGGTTTTTTATTCTTGGGGTGGCAAAGCCTATTTTTAGTGTTATATCAAAGTAAAAATAAAAGAGAAGTTGTTAGCTCTGATTAATTTTTTAAAATAGGAGTGTCTTTCCACACTTGAGACCAAGACTTCACTTCTGCTAAATCAGCCCAATTCCGGACTTATAAATACCCTCCTCTCCTCCTCCCATCATTGGAACTAGATTGGTTTAATGCCAGCTAGAAAATGAATGGGCCCTGGTGGGAGGAGGGGGATGATGGATTCCAACGTTATGTCTTTAGCTTCCAAGGACTTTCCCACATGGTTATTCCTGATACCTAATGTCATGGATGGTCTCCGCTGGGAGGTAGCTCTCTCAGTGGCATCTCTATGAATGTCACATACATTTGTGGGGAACCAAACTCCATTTCCTGGCTGTACCACGTAGCCCGGCCCCTTTGGGACCCTGCCCCTCTTTCCTACAGTGTTGCTATAGGCGCCTCTGAACGTCCCTCTCTGGAAAGCCCTCGCTCATGGTGGAAGGGAGGAAGGGATAGCTCGCTCACTCTTCGATGAGGAAGACTTCGCCGTCAACTCTGAGATCTTCCACACGCTTGTGTACACACACACACACACACACACACACACACACACACACACACACACACTGGTGGAGATACCGTCTGCTTTGACAAAGAAACCTGAGTCACATTAAGTTATCAAAGAAAATGAAAGAAAAGAAAAAACAGCAACCCACTTTTCGTTCTAAGATGGTAGCAAAGACTTTGTATCTATCTTTAACCTACGCCTTTCCAAAGGAGACCCTCCCCACCCCACAGTTCATTGTGGCTGCGCCTGAGAAGAGAGAGTTCTGAGTCATCTTTTCTTTTCATGAAGCAAACATGGAGGAAGACATTTACATGCTAAAATAAAAAATAATAAAAATAATCCTGGGGTGTGCAGAATTGACTGGGACCTAAACAAACTAGTGTGTGTATGCGAATGCGTGCGTGCGTGCATGTGCGTTTGTGTGCGTGTGTGCACGCGTGCCCACACACGGTCGTGCGTGGTTATGTATGTATGTAACTTACTATGGGAACTTTCTGAGTAAAGAGCCGTAGACTTCTCTGATGTCTTGAGTTGCTCATCTTGGAATCCTTCAAACGCAGTTTTTGATGGAGAGGGTGAGTATGGACCCTAAGCCTGTACATCCCGCGCAAGCTCTGGTCAGGTGATGCTGAGGTTTCTGCTCCTCAGTCTGTGCTTGGAGAAACAAGGTGCAAGGTGGTAGGTGAGCGCTGAAAGCAAACGAAAGGCTTCCTTGAGAGAACACTTCAAGTGATGTATGTGCCGGAATGGAGGCCAGACCAGGGGAGGGAGTTTGTGGTAACTGGTTTTTCAGTTCGTTCTCCAAGCGGGAGTGAGCTCATCTGTGGAGAACGCGAGCGAGCGTGGAGGACTCTGGGCATGAAACCGGTGGGGAGTCTTGGAGAACTGTCATGAGATGCTTATTAGGAGATCAAGAAGAGATGAGTCGCTTTTCTTTTTCTTTTTTTTTTGTGAGGTGCATTAATAACATAATTAAAGCATGGGATGAAGTGTGGGCTTTAGGAACAGGAAGTAAAGATGATTTTCCCAATTAAAATTAATGAGTTAACTTTTACCTGCGGGAGCCACAATGAGCTTGCTAATGACTGCCTTAGAAAGCCCAGGAAGGCAGCTCACCCCGTCACCTATATATCTCAAGCAGCCTATTTTGGATTTAGTTCAGTTTTCTAAATCTTTTCTGCTAGGCCACTGTTCTGAAAGCGAATAACAAAAAAGTTACAAACGCTAGCTGTAATAAGGCCGGGGAGAAGCAAAAAACCGTGCAGAAAAGCGAGAGCGTCTGAATTGTTTAATATATGGGCGGTTTTCAGCTTACCCAAGTTAATATTTCCACCAGCAATTATCCAAGCTGGCGTCCACCCAGGACTCGGGGCGGGCATTAATCCTTTGGCAGCGAATGTCGTGGGAATCCCTAACAACCTACAGGGCCCCTGAAAGGGGCGTGGGTTAGCCCCCCTCTGAAAAACCCGCTTCCCTCTGATCTCTTGTGTGTCCAATGCAGAGATTCGGGATTCACTGGTGGCTGCTATCTTGGAGTTTGGGTTTAAGTGTGAAGGGCATGCACACAAACCTCTTGTATGAGTTAGTGTGCAGTAGACTAGAAAAAGGAGAAAAGAAACCGCAGAGATTCAGTTAAGAAGTCCCTCGGTGGTTTGTAGCGTTCTTTGTGTACCGCAATGGAACAGTCTGAGCATGGGCAGGTCTGAGACACTTCTCCAGGCGCCAGCGGGGACTGCAGCTCCCCAATGGGGTCGCAGACTCTGGTGTGCCCATTCCTCCTGCTAGTAGTAATGTTAAAGATTCTTAACTTCCTTGTCTTGTTTTTCTTGGGTTAGCTCCTAAAACTGCACAATCCATTCCAGACTTCTCTGAAGTAGTTTTTCCCTTCACTAAACGACCCGCTCGTCACCTCTCTCTGTTATACTTATTTACATACCTTATCTCTTGTATTAATTTCTTTTCTTTTTTCCTTCTTTCTTTCTTTCTTTTTTTTTTTTTTTTTTTGAGACAGGGCTTCTCCGTAGCTTTTTGGTTCCTGTCCTGGAACTAGCTCTTGTAGACCAGGCTGGCCTCGAACTCACAGAGATCCGCCTGCCTCTGCCTCCCGAGTGCTGGGATTAAAGGCATGCGCCACCACCGCCCAGCTTTGTATTAATTTCTTAAAGACGAAATTCTTAGCTTACTTCTTTTATACTACTCCCCCCCCCCTCAAGCATCTAATTCTATTTTACAGAGTTATTCGCATGATGGCCATTTAAAAAAAAAAAAAGCAAAACATAAATCTAGTTAGAGACTCACGAGGAGGTAAAAGCAATGGTGGTCAAGAAGTTTCGTTTTCAGTTCTGGGACCGAGCAAGCACAATCAAGGGGCCACCTCAGTGTTCCCCACGCGCATCAAACATTTGCTTCTAATTGCACGCATGTGGGCCTGTGATAAAAACTGAAAGAGATCCCTGCAAGAAGGCCAATCAGGGCTCTATAACGCAGCCCTCATGAGTTCGACCTGGTGCTCATGCGTGGGAAAGGAACGCATTCAACGTTATAGAGATAGCGCCTGCCTTCTCCAATTACAGAGACTAGAAAAAAGGGAAGAGTTATAAATTTAAGGTAATAACGTACAGAAAAAAGTAGCCCAGGCTTTTAAAAGTTCTATCTCTTTTCTGCTGGAGCAGGCAATGCATTTTTAACAGGTGAGACGAATTTTACATATAGCTATGGGAAAGGGACTTTCAGAGTGTGGAGTGAATCGGCAGCTTAGCTTGGGCTTGCTAGATGATTGCAGAAGTTTCAGAATAATTCACCGGACTTATTTCCAGAAGTTGTAGTGTCTAACAGATTCAATAAAATTTTCCAGCTGACTTCAGGCCTCTGGGCCTCTCTAAGGTACCATAGGGCTGGGCTAGTCTTCAGCACAGTTCTTAAAACGTTTAATGTAAAACGAAACAAAACAAAGCAACAACAACAAAAACCTTGGTTTGCCTTACTTTGTTTTAAAGACAAGGGTTCTCTGTGTATCCCTGGCTGCACCTGAGTACACCATGTAGTCCACACTGGCCTTGAATACCCAACCTCCCAATTTAGCCACTTCCATGGTGAGGTTCCAGGCTGGAGAAATCACGCCTGACTCTGTTTCCTCTTGACCAGACAGTGCCAGCTTCCTGCCCATCACAATAAGCGTTTTCCTCGTGATATTAAAATGCAACTATTTTTTTTTAATAAATAGGTAGCATTTAAGTGAAACCGAAATGCCAAAATGTAATTGGCATGGCATGTTTCAAATATAACTTAGTAATTAATGCTCACAGTAGGCACTTTTAAATACATGCTACGTGTTTTCTCCCCATTGTTAAAATGACTTCTTTGACAAGAACAAAAGAAATATCCAGCAATTATCTGCTAAGTGCCAAAATTTGCAATATTTCTCTTACATGCTGTGGTAGAAAGAACTTGTCTGTGTTTGCTCATGGGGAAAGCAAAGTTGTAATCACGGCGAATTCAAAAAATATGTTTGTTTTCAAGCAGAAAACACTAAAAAAAATGTTGCTGATTCTGTTTGTGTGAAATGTATATATTTTCTGTGCTAAGGAAGTGCCTGCCTCTGCCCTGAGCAAAGGGGTTTCTATGTTTACATTTTCTAATCTCATTCATATTTTGATGTGATCTTTGTTTAATTAAAAAATAAAATAAAAAGTAAGGCCAAGTTATTCTCACGGTTATCATTGCTACTTTTTTTTTTTCTGTTGTTTTCATTCATTATCTTAAACTTACTTGGCCTGGCTGGGGAAGTTAGAGATTGTGATAATAGAAGAAAATCACTATGACCCAACTCTAACAGAAACATTTTCATTATCTGGATAGAGTCAACAAGTGAGGTTTATTTATTTACTTTTTTTTTAAAAAAAAATTTGCAATGGCAATCTTAACTACCTTGACAGAAAACATCCAGGGACTGAATCTGTTTTTTTTTTTTCAAATTACTTTCTGATCTATGAGTACCAGTATTTTGATCCAAATGGAGAGTCATGTGATCTCTGCCTCGGTGAAAGCATCACTTCAGCCTGCCTGTTCTTTATGTATGACTGATGTTCTTTGCACCTTACAAGGCTGGGAGGCAGTCATTCTCTAGAGCAAGTGTAAATCCCAAGTTAGGAAGCCCTATGGATCTGCTCCAACATTTCCCCCTTCTTCTTCTTTGGTCATCCCCAAACATATCTGGGAAGGAATTTGCAAAGTGGAAATCCTATCTTTGCTTGCTTGCGTAGTCCACGCAAGCACGTGTCCCCACAGATGCTCTGCAATCTCACACGGTGGAGGAGAATGTCGGAAGCCCACCTCCACCACTGATGGGGACAGTGTGAACTCTCTCTTCACTCCCTGTGAGACTTTTGTTAGGTGGGTCCAGAGAGCCATGTCACAACCACTGGGAACAAGTGTCCTGACACTGTCTTTTAATGAGCCTTTACTCTCTGCTCCTCTAGGACAAAGGGAGTGGGTGTCAGGAAAACGCTAATTACATGAAGATATTTTTTGGCTAATCCTTAAAGGAGGCTCGTTAATGATGGCCTCAAAGAGGCAGGAGCATCAATTAGAAGGCAAATGCAATTATTCTACTGACAACTTAGGTACCCAGAAATGATGCCCTTTGCGGAGCCGTAGTGTTTGAGCACGAATAAACCGCTTCAAATGGCACGTTTATTTTATCACTCAGGACTTACCAGAGGATAAAAGTTAATGAAAATATGAAAAATGTTGAGTAGCGAATTACAGTCATTTACCAAGGAATGTTGACTTCAGTCAGTTTTACATCTGCAATTCACCAAAGCACCTAGCAATTGCTTATACACAGCAAAAGCCTGTTGGGTTGGCTAATCAATAAAACATTGCCTCTTCTGGAAGCATTTTAAACATACCAGGCAAAAATTAAAAGACAAAGAACACAGAATTTTATTTCGACCGAGTGTATAAATTTCTTCAAGCAGTTAACTTTCAACATCGGCTCACTGTAATACTGTCATCAAAATCAATTAAAATCACTGTTTTCTTACACATGTGTGGAGAACCTGCCTGCTTGCTTAGAAGTGTTTCCAGGCTTTAAAGTGGTGGTTTCGATGTTACCAAGTTGGTGACCATGCTTACCAGCTGAGCTGTAGTTATGGGCAATGAATCACAACAACCCCATGTTATAGTGGCGCTGGGGAAGACCACCCAAAGAATTCCGTAGGCGTCCCCGCTAGGATAATTATGTCTGACTAAAAGACCTTTTAAGTATGTTCAAGAAAATTTGTAGAAGTTTGGAAACCAGAAAGGAAATTATTGAGAAAGATCTAAGGATCTCTTTATTAGTAGTTTATCAATAATTTTTTCTCACTAATTACACTTAATTGGTTGATCTCTGATCTCTGAGAGATTTGTTTTTTAAAATTAGTTTATTGGTTATTTTTTTTTTGATGGAGTTTAATTAGGATTGCTTGCTTGAGCACTGGCCAGTTCTTCACTGAACCATGGACACTTACCATGGGCCAATACCACTGAAGAAAGTGAGTCTCCCTTTGCCCGAGTGATTTTATGTAGGTATATGTGTGTGACCAAGTGTGTGTGGGCAGCACTTGCTGTCCTCCATCGCTTCTCTGCTTTATTTTCCGAGACAGGGTCTCTCATTGAACTTGGAGCCCAGTGGTTTTCTTGGACTGGTTGGCCAACAAGTCCCAGGGGTGCCTCTCAACTCTGGCTCCCCAGCTCTTGGGTTATAGATATGCACCACCTCACCCAGCTTCTTTTATGTGGGTGATTGGGTTTGAACTTAATTCCTTATGTCTGCATGAGAAACACTTTGCTCATTGAATTATCTTCCCAGCAACTTCAACTGTTTTTTTTTTTTTTAATTTATTTTCTTTGGCAAGTACAACTTGCTACATACCAAGGAACGAAGGCTTTGGGTGTCCGTATGTTTTATCAATAATGAGACAGTGACCGATAACTTCAACAATTGATCATGCGCATTCTCACGAAAATATTTTCTACTGTTGTTTCTCCTCTTAACCACCCACTTCCTTGTTTATGATTGTAAGTTAGACGGCATTCAGATTGCTTGCTTTGCTATTTCTTCCCTCCGTTGTACTGGCTTATTAGCACATCCCGAATGCTCTCAGACATACATGGAAAATTTTGGAGATGTATTTCTTTTCATTTAAACTCTATAAGTCTTCTTTTACAGCACAGTTTCTGTGACCTTTCCTAACTATGTGGCTTCAAGCTAAGACAATCTGCACCTTACTCCAACAAGAATAACACTTAGGTCCTACACCAGAGCATTTCAGCATCTTTATCAGAAAAAAACAGACTAGAGTTATCATTGTTTTTTTAGAAACATTTTGTCACGGGGAGAAAGAGTTGGAGAGTTTTTAGAGAAACAAGTTGAGCATAATTTTGGGAATGCAAATGGAAAAGAAGAATATGAGAGTGCCTCTACATCAAACTACTGAAATCTATTGAATGAAAACATAAAATGAAATTTAAGTCCTGGCAATGCTGAGGCACGCATGGGCAGACCATATATGGTGGTTCTGTTGATCTTGTCTATATTGGGTTTCGTGGTCTAAGTTCATGACCTCAAGAGGGCACCAGATCTCATTATAGATGGTTGTAAGCCACCATGTGGTTGCTGGGAATTGAACTCAGGACCTTTGGAAGAGCAGGCAGTGCTCTTAACTGCTGAGCCATCTCTCCAGCCTATGAAGTCTATTACCCGTATGCTAACAAAGTGTAGGAAGATGGGAAAGAGGTGTGTGAAAACAGTACTGATCAGAGAGTAAAGACAGTGTGTTTCTAGACACGTCTACTCCCAAAGGCACACAGAGGAGAATAAGACAGAGTGACTGCCCAGTCCTGAGTTCAGTCTTGAAGACACAGCGCTCTCTGCTATCAGATTCCAGCTAGCCCACAATGGTAAAGGAACTAGGAATGAGTCATGAATCCTCTGTGTGTTCCATGTCTGTTACCCTTTTCCTTATTTTGTAGAAGCCTATTTTAGGATCTGAGTTTTTCAAGGACAAGAAACACATCTGTTATGCTTGGCATGAAACCTAACACAGTAAATGAGGGTGTTAAATAAATATTACCAGAGCAGAGAAAGAATGGAAGATGAACTACAAGCAGTAATCTCACCTTTGGCCTCCTTCTTATAATGCTAATTTTTTATGATAAGAAATAAAATATATTTTATATAAACCCCTGAAACTGATTCAATATTCGCAGAAACATTTTGTTTTCCTCTACCCCGGCCTAGCTGCTGCATGTTGGACTTGAAGGGCAGATATTTTAAGGGAATTCTTTACTTTGTAGGAAGACTTCTGACTGACTTTGACAAGCTGAAAAAAATAAATGTACTGAAAATCCCCGAGGATCAAGAAAGGATAATTTATTTTGTGAAGGAAGAAAATATTCAAAGGATAGTGCAAAACAAAAAGAAAAGTGAGCAATACACAGATATCCACTAAAATATATAGTTTTGCTGGAGGAAGTCATTAAACCATAGCATCTGGAGACAAGAAACATTGTTTAGTGAGCTTCTGGTACCCATATATAAACAAACCAAGACAACGATAAGGTAGGAGAGGCCTCCAAAACAAATAGGTAATAGATTAGTCAAGAAGGAGTTCACCATAAGTCTTTTGACTCCCAACCCAGCACTCACGAAATGGAGTGATGTAAAGAGAATGATATTTTAATGGAAGATTATATAAAATGCCCTACTTTGATCTCAGTGATTTTAAAAGACATGAAAAAAAAAAAAGAAGAGAACTTGACCAGAATCCATAAAACCCCAGCAGATTAAAAGTTTGGGCGATGGAATTGGAAGGGGGAGTTTCAAGGACCATAATTATTAAGATTTCAGGGGAAGCATAACTATCGGCTTCAGGCAAAGATGATTTTACAATGGTGTGCAGGTGTGTTCTACTCTCCACAGCTGGAGTGGGGTTCATCATGGTTGTGATGCCTACGAGCTGTGAAGAGTATTCCTCTCTAGGCAGGTAAGAATGGATTTGGTACACAAAATTCGGTGACTAATATTGACGAAAGAAATTATCTAAATCTGTAGATCATGGATGGCATCCAAGGTCTTGGTTTGCCATTGCTGGGACTCCAGGGCTGATCTTGGCTGGCTATGTGAGATATAACATGTACTCTGCTACATGTTCAGCCTTTGCTCTGGCTTTTTCACACTGAGATTCTAAATAGCATATGATTTCCCAAGTAAGAAAGGTCATAGGAATCTCTCCTGTGTTTGATTTTGTAAACAGTTGTAAAATCCTTAGCGTTTCTTGAGTGACAGGAGTTTCTTTTTATCCAAGCTGTTTGGTCACATTTGAGCTTATGCTATTGGGATGAACTGGAGGAAGGCCTGAGGATGGCTTCGAGCTGGGACCAGTCACTATAAAGACATTAGGGCTTCTCCCAGCCATCTCCAGAAAGGAGCTGGTAGGATGACAAGCACCAAGATCTACAAACATTCTGGGACAAGAAAAGAAAACCTTGTCAAGGGTATTTGAAGAGTTCCTCTGGCAGTGCTTCTCAACCTTCCTAATGACATAACTCTTGAACACAGTTCCTTATGCTGTAGCGACCCCAGCTATAAAATTATTTCCTTGCTACTTCAAACCTATAATTTTGCTGCTGTTATAAATCATAATGAAAATATATGATAGGCAGGATATCTGATATGCAACCCCCGAAAAGGTTTTGATCCACAGTTTGAGAACCACTGCTCTGTAGGAACTAAAGTTTGGTGTACTTGTGAAAGACACGGAAACTCTGTGTCCTTGCACTCTATAGGAGCCAAAGGTTAGCGTACTTGCGGAAGACATGGAAACTCCACGCCCTTGCAACAGGCCCTTCCCACAGGCCTTACCCTATATATGCATCTCTTCCATCTGTATCTTTTGTTATACCCAGAACAATGTAAGCAAAGTATTTCATTGTGAGTCACCTTGGCACGCTGATCAAGCAAGAGGGAAGGCTGTAGGGACCTCTGTGCATAAGCAGTCAAGAAGAGTCTGGGGCATGCATTTAACATGTGCATTGGGGGACAGTCTAGTCTGACTGCTCCCTTAACTGTAGGAACTGAGGTTATTTTCAGGTAGAAATCAGAACTGAATTAAATGACAGCCTGCCCAGTTTGTGTCCATCAGGGAATGTGATATAAAGTTGCTTAGTGGTATATGGGAGAGTTGCCCCAATCCATTTTGCAGTAGTTGAACATAATGAATTGAATATTGAAAAAAAAAACCAGTTGTTTATTTTTTAAAGTTATAGCATCTAAATGGAAGTGTAGCTCTTTTGCAATGGGAAAACAGTTTCCTGTAATGATATAAGAACCATGTGAGTGTCTGCCTCAACATCAATGCCCTTCCCAAGCCCATTGTCTAACTAACTAGGTGCATTATCTTGTATCACCTATGGTAAACTGAGAAACTAGGTCATTTCAAGAGGAAGCAATGAACCAACCAATGAGAAAGTGGGATATCGCAGCGCCTGCCCTTGGATTGTGGAGCCAAAATATCTCTGGGTTTGTTTTCCCCTCTTTCACTTACAGAATATGGAAGGAGAAAGTGTGACCAGGATAGAGTGTGTGAATTTTCTTCTCAGTTGAAAAAGGCAAAAAACAAAACAAAACAAAAACAAACAAGCAAACAATAACCCAATCATTAACCAAACAAGAAGAACGAGAAAAAACCCTGTAGAAGTTAGACATCTTTCTCTGTGCCACAGACAGATACAAAATAGGTCAAATTTGACACCTATCTGTGATTATGCTGATTAAATGATTAAGTGAGTTGAAGATAATCAAGCATTGTAAACAGCTCTTGGCACATAGGTGTCCATAATTCAAACTCCTAGGACATGAGAAACCCCATTCATAAAAATAAAATTTTCGTACCTATGATCCCAAATGCTTGGAAGAATGGTGTGCTTTGGAAGCATTTTAGTGAATGCCCCTGAAAGCCGTAAGGCTTTTCAAACAGGACAAAAAGTCATGGCACACATTTAAAACTTGCAACAAATTTTCATTAATGCTAACACCGTAAAAAGCCCAGATTGGGAAACTGGTCCCTGAACCCATCCGCGAACAAAGGCTAATGCGATCCCAGCTCAGGAAGCCAGCCTGAACGAAATGATACCTATTTTCTTGACAGCAGGAAGAGTTCTCTTGTCTTTTCGCCCCACCTAGGAGGAATATATCTAAAGGCTTGGAAGCCAGCAACAGAAAATGGGAAACTCCCACGTTTTTTGGAACACAGATAGTCGGCAAATAGCCTTTGCAAGGGTCTGACTTGTACGGGGAGCCAGACCCGTCTGAGAGACGTTTGTGGCCGTTGTCCATCGTGTAACACTTGGAGTCCCTCTTCCAAAAGCCAGGCGTCAGGATCTCACTTGCTTTGTGTGTAAACCGTAGGGGATGGCGTGGGTGGGTGGGAGTAAAATGGGAAATTTTGTTCAAACTTCTGTCCAGTGAAGAAGAGGTTTCAGTAGACCAGCAGTAAGACTTTCAGAAGGTTTTCCCACAGGGCTCACTTTCCCCCAACAGCCTTTTACCTGAAGGGCATTTCCTTCATCGGAAAATGGAGAGTAGGCACATTGGATACGTCACTGAAGTAGGTGGGTTGGTTATTAGTCATTAACAATCACTCAAAACTCTAAGTTCTTTCGAGTCTCCAGCTTTTCCTCTGCTGGTATTTACTGACCGCACGAGTCTTTAATTTGCTAAGCAATATGGCGAAGATTAAAGCTGCAGCTTTGTCGTCTAGATCTGCCCCACTCCTTGGCTTCCTGAGAGTCTAGTTTCATGGTGGATGTACTGGTGGGAGCCATGGTTTTTGTTTTTGTTTGTTTTTCCACAACTCTGTGGAGATTTTAGGTCCATGACACTGCCAAGAAGCATGACAGTGTGCTGCTCATAAACATCATTTAAGTGCTTCTTGGAAGGGCCTTTAAAAGAGCTGCAAAGATTTTGCCACTAATGTTGAGTCAGGAAGCATCTCTTAAAGGAGCCGTGCCTCTGCTTGCCTCTAACAGACAGATCCCACCCAAGACAATGCTGTTATCAGGAAGCCATGTTTGACTCTGTTCATCTGTCTGTTTAGAATCTTTCTTCTTTCTTTCTTTCTTTCTTTCTTTCTTTCTTTCTTTCTTCCTTCCTTCCCTCCCTCCCTCCCTCCCTCCCTCCCTCCCTCCCTCCCTCCCTTCTTTCTTTCTTTCTTTCTTTCTTTCTTTCTTTCTTTCTTTCTTTCTTTCTTTCTTTCTTTCTTCTTTCTACAAAAAGCTTTCTCAGGTTTTATGTGGAGATTCTTGCCAAACGTTTGGGTACCATTTCTAGAAGAAAGTTTCTCTCCTGCCTTTTCTAAGTGCAGAATTTTCATATCGTTTCCTCTTAATCTAGGTGGCAACTATAGACTGAGCCTTTCCTCTTTCCAGAATTCCTCTAATCTGGTTGCCATGCCTATACTCCTGCCTAGCTACTGGCCAATCAGCATTTTATTAAACCAATACGAGTGACAAATCTTTACAGGGTACAAGAGCATTATCCCATAGCATACACACACCTATAAAAGGTAGTTTATGAGAGAGAGAGGGAGAGAGAGAGGGAGAGAGAGAGAGAGAGAGAGAGAGAGAGAGAGAGAGAGAGAGGAAGCGGAGAATCTAAGGCACAGATTCCTAGCAGGTGGGTACAAACAGATCTACTACAGAAGGGTTAGGTCCCCGCAAGCTGGGAGATCTAGGCAGGTGGTGGTCACGTGAAATTGCTACTGGGCTCAAGTTTAATCAATATTGTTCAAAATCATGAAATTTTGTTTGGATCCTTTTCAGAAGGTAAACTGGAGGAAATAGCGGCAATTCACTCAAACTCAAGGGAATAATTCCAGAAGATAAATAAATACTGGACCTTGGAACTGATGGTCAGTGGATGTCATGGGCATTTTTAGAAAATAGTGGGTAACTATTTGTCTAGTAGTAGGTTTAATTTTTAGCTTATCAGAACTTGGTTGAAAGGCCAGATGGACCTAATTGTTTCCAGTTCCAAGGACACCCTGTAACTTCCGTTCATGTGGTTATCCAGATGAATAGATAAGTCTATCTTGTAAATTGTTATAATTATTTTAACCACCTAGTGATATCATTAGTGGGTTTGGTGTTTTGTTTCAGGAGCCTGCTTTTGGATGTATTCATTTCATCTTGGTATGATAAAATTTGATAAAGCTATCATTATACATATTCCATTTACTTAAAAATTAAAAAAAATTATTCAGGGAGTCAACTAAAGCATCAAGTAATATATGTTGGTCATTGTTTTAAATTAAAAAGGTTAAAATCATATGGTATTTTTAATTTGATAGTTTTTCTAATTACTGGAAAGGTTTCAGAGGAAAATCTAAGTTATTAATACTTACGAACTTTTTGGTCACATCTTACAATTATGTCCCTTTATTTTCTCCTCTATGCTTTTACATTTTTAGTTATTTTAGGAGTGTTGCCTTTAAATGTATTTTAAGCTGCCTGGGAACCATGAATAATCAATTTCTTATTCCAAACCATACTTGCAGTAAAATATTATTTACTAAGGTCTATGTTTTTTCAATAGTAAATTATTATCTTTTGATACACCAGTTTTTCAGAAGATAAATATCCCTGACTTGTTACCTATTTGGACATAAATTGTTCTTTGAGAGTAATAGTCTTTTCGGTCCAATGCTAATAGTTGTTGATAATAGTTTCATGAATCAAAGCATGTATAGTACACTTGAGAACTGTTTTATTTGGTATAAAATTGATAAGGATTAAATACAAGGGCATTCCCAACAAGAGAGTGCCTCTCATAAATCAGAGAGTAGTGTTGGCTTTCAAATTGTTAACACAGAACAAGATGATGATAATTATAGTGTTCTGTGAATGTTTTAAAGATAACAGTGAGATTCTAGGTCGTATGGACTATGTGTATTATACCTTCTAAATGCTGGGATTCCAGGTTTATACCATGATATTAGGTGTCCTGTAGCATGAATAATAAAAACCTAAATGCAGATATTGGGGTTCAAGCTGAAGATCAGAAAAGCAAAGCATCCAAACGACTAGAGAGCTCTTCCCTCTCTGAAAATTTCAGACTGAAAGAGAGCGAGTTACTATCTTATCCCACCTTATGTTTCTCTCTAGTGCTGGAATTAAAGGCCTGTGTCACCACTGCCACTCTATGGCTAACTAGTGTGGCTGCTGGGATTAAAGGTGTGTGTGCCACCACTGTTTGGCCGGGACAGCTGACTAGTACGGCTGTTTTGCATTCTGATCTTCAGGCAAGCTTTACTTCCTAAAATGCAAATGAAATATCACTACATTTCATCCTTTTTGTATAAAATAAAAAAGAAGGCCATAACTAATATAAGAAAAATTATATGCAATAAGTATAATAACTATATACACTATATACAGGCAATAAATATGTCAATAGTGTCTAGCCTATTTGCATTTGACAAATTCAGAGAAAATACTCAATATCAATCCTATCTTGGTGAGTCCAAAGTCTTGTACCTTATTTACTTTCTATCATAACTTGCTTTCTGTCAGGTAAACAAGGAAAGCTATACCTATCTAGTCTTCAACTCCTTCAGAGACCCAAGAAGGAAATAATATTAACTGAGTAAGCAGGAAGTACAAGCAAGCGACTTCCAAAAAATTGTGAGAAATGACAGAAACAAATAGGGGGGAATACCTTATGTAGGAAAAACGATAATATTTATTGTTGTGAGAAAATAATTCTATCTTTTCCTCTAACACTGAATACTCTTAATGTTGTTTATCTCGTCCAGATTGGTTAGACAGTAAGGGATATGAAGGTGTATGTGTGTGTGTTTGTGTTCGGTTAGTAGAAATTTGTGTAATCTAGCCTTTTAAAATAGACGGCAAAGTCTCATTTTCAGTTCAAAGCTTGACAACTAAGAACTTACTGTTTCAACAGGAAATTAAGAGAACGGAACATGCAGAGATAAAATTTAGCGCCAAATAGAAGCAAGTAAATAGAAATTCTGTTACCAAAGAATGAAACTATTCTAACATGAATCTGCTTTTAAGTAGCTTTGGGCCATTAAGATATGTACTCGGTAATTCTAAGTAATTAAAGAACAAACCCATTATCATGATTTCTACCCAGCCAAGATAAACATATCGGAATAGAAGCAGAAAGACTATTTTTTTTCCTGTTGGTAAACTGAGGGTGTAACCGAAAGCCTGGAAGAACCCTGCTGCTGCCCCAATCTTGAAAACTTGATCTTTCTACGTCAGTGAACAAGGCCCTTGGCCTTTTTTCTTCTTCTGTCCAGCTGGCCTGAAAGAACAGCTCATCAAATTCCCAGATGATTTCATATCCTGGGATGTAAGAGCAACTCTCCTTCCAGAGGCTCTCCTTGAACACACCTGCAACTTCTTGAACGTGGCAGGCCCAGTCACGGAACCGCTGTACCAACCAACAGTCCCCAGCTCGCTGGCACTGCCCAGTCTGGCTGTTCTCTAACAGTGTTTCGGTATTTCAGTGCCAACGCTGCTCAGCTTCCCTCCATCTCCTGCCGTTGCTGCGTTGGCCCCCAAGACCCCCATTCACTATGCTTTTCTTTCCGTTGCTCGCTGAGTAATCTCATTCCTGCCCGTTCCCCTCGATGCATTTAGACAAGAATCTTTGGAGAAATGGCAAGGAAAGGGAGCATGTGACATTTCTCTCTTGCCGTGGAGTTTTCACATGCTTTGGGAGTCAGGAATGTGTATGAGGACCGTTGTTAAAGACATGCTTAGAGTGTGATTTCTTTTTCTTTTTCTGTTTTTTCGAGACAGGGTTTCTCTGTGGTTTTGGAGCCTGTCCTGGAACTAGCTCTTGTAGACCAGGCTGGTCTCGAACTCACAGAGATCCGCCTGCCTCTGCCTCCCGAGTGCTGGGATTAAAGGCGTGCGCCACCACCGCCCGGCTTAGAGTGTGATTTCTGAACGCAGCTCTTTTCATTTCCACAGAAACAGAAAGCGACATCTGGGCAAATTCGCTCCAGCTTGGCTTTTATTTTCGTTTTTATTTATTTATTTTTGTACAGTCTACCGCCCCTTTGACTTTCAGAAAATACTTGTTTGTGAGAAGGTGGAATGATCAAAACGTCACTCAGCAAATGAGGTGAATGATTTCCCGTCTCAGCAACTCGCAGATGATGCACTGCCTGAACTTGTCCCCTCAGCATCTCTTCCGAGCTTCTTGGCTACTCCTGGAGGATCTATATAACTGTGCAGCGCGGCGTCTCTATGCTAGGCTGGTCTGAAATGGATTTACTTAAGACAATCTCATTTTGCTTCGATCCTTCTTCGAGGTTATCTCCCCATAGTTACACATCCATCAGATTTTTGCCCGAGATACTTCCTACCAAATTACAGCCCTCAGCACACACAGCGTTAGGCTGGTTGTTGCGATGAGAGCACCGGAGCCATAAGAAAGAAACTGGAAAAAAAAAATGCAGAGAGTTCACAGTCCTCCTTTTATATAAACATAATAGGATGAAATTCCCTGCAGGGCCATTTTTATCCCATATTCTCCCACTGTGTCAAATTCAGCTATATTGGACATGGAAGGCTAAACGTACGAAGTGGTGACCATTTTTCTAAAAGCCATTTCTCTGGGTGTCTCGGCGGCAATCTCTGAGGCATATAGCAATTCTTTCCTGTTGAAAGGTCATTTCTCTTCCTCTTTTCATCTCCCATCCCAACTGCTCATTCATTTGGTTGACAATTGGCGAGGGTAGGGCTGAAAAG
Organism: Microtus obscurus; assembly: GCA_963919715.1. Taxonomy (NCBI): domain Eukaryota; kingdom Metazoa; phylum Chordata; class Mammalia; order Rodentia; family Cricetidae; genus Microtus; species Microtus obscurus. The sequence goes on from CAWTZC010000381.1 coordinate 4,910,892, forward strand.
GTCAGAGGCTGCACCCTCGTATCCTATGTCTCTCTGTGTGGACAAAGGCATCTAATAAACTTAATAAAAGTCTCATGGTGCCTTTCCCTATCTCCTGCCATATAATCATCATGCAATAGGGTTTTATATACATTTGCAGCTGCTAAAATTAAGACTCAAGAAGGGCGCGGCACATAGACTTGCGGAGTTGGGTCTTCTGGCCCCTTGTCTAACAGGTTTCTCGTCACAAAAGTGCTTCGATTCTTAATATCAAGATAGCCCGTTTGAAAGTAGAAGGGACAGGTGATAATTGTGCAAATTTATGTGTGTGTTTGGAAGGGAGCTTACATTAGCCTTAAGTATGTGTATCAAGCCTTTGTTTGAAATCTGAGGCCAGAGGAGGTGGATGTTTGGGTAAAGCAAAGGAAGTCCAGGAGCTTCAGACTATGTAGTCTCGGGGTAAAAGGTCATCCAGTGAAGGTGGGGGGGGGGTCACCTAGTGAAGGTGGGGGTTAATGTAGACACCACTAGGCAAGTGTGGTCAGAAAGGATGCTGTAGACTGAGCAATGTCCGGGAGTCAGTGTGGAAGACGTTTTCCTTCCTTGTCATTCCCTGACGAGATTAGTTCTTTGGCTGTGCTTACACAGACACGATATTAATAACTTCCGTCAAAACTAGTATTTATGTCTACAACTTAAACGATAGTTATTTTAAATATATTACATTACACATTTTATGTTATTACATTATTATGATCTTAAAAACAAACAGATGCTTCACACTATGGTTTGAAATGTTGTTATTGGAATGCATTTGCATTAAAAGGAGGGGCTTCCAAAATACAAATTTGCTTATTAATGAGTCAACAGTGATTTATAATTCATATTTGACATTTTTTTAATTACCATTATAGATTCTGACAAGTGAGCCATCCTCTCTGTTCGCTCCTACAGATGGCAGGTGCCTGTGAATTCAGGGGCGTAAAATGCAATTGTGAACATAGAATTTGTTGATGGCCATTTATTTCATAGGCTGAGACAATTGACTCAATTTCGAAATAGAATTTTCATTGCTAGTTCTTGTGGCTTTGGGTTAAGTTTTGATGGTCACAGTCTCAGAGAAAAATCCAGTAGCTACGAATTAGTTTTCCAGGGTTCCTTTTCTTTTTAGTCCAGTGCTTTGGACCACTTGGCCACGCTGCTGCTCCCGCCTTCTTTCCAATGAGACGTGACCGACACATGCTGTGAGAAGCCAGTCTTCAGAAAAAGAAGTAACCGGAAATGCTAATATTTGCCATTAAATACTAGACTAGAACAATCATTATACCAGCAAAGTAAAAGAACTCCATTTGGTATAAAAGAAAATGGAAATGTCTCTTAGACAAGAGGACGCGTCCCTGGGTCGGCAGAAACCTCCTGGCTACTTTAGAACTTGAGTTGCCGATTGGGAGGCTGACGTAGTGTGGCTCAATTGGAAGCAGGTGCATATAAATTAGAGGAGAGAGAAGACTAATTGTCGCTAATGAACCTTTTAAAGTAAAAACTTAATGAAATGCTTAATTAAGCATTAATGGCCGAAAGATGGGCAATCTTCTTCCATTTCACGTATGTTGGATTTTGGTTTAATGTGAGCTAATTTTTCACTAGTGCTAAAAGGGTCGCCGTTCTTACGTCATTACAAAAACAAGCAATGAACGGGTGTTGTTTTAAAGTGCTAATTTTTCAGGGCATCGAACCACGGTGGCAGCATTCTGATTCGGTTGTGATCGGGGGAAGTACGGAGATCACACCTAAGATAGAGTATCAGGTCCAAAGTTCCATAAGCCCAGATGTGCCTCCATCATGGTTCTCTCTGTTTCTCTAAAGGCTTCTTCTGATCAGCAACAAGTCTTTTGGAATAGTCACAGTATCAACGATCAGAGTGGTGTGTGTGTGTGTGTGTGTGTGTGTGTGTGTGTGTATGTGTGTGTTCTTGTGTATGGATGCAGACATATTTATGCAATGGCGCACATATAGGGATCAGAGTACAACCTCAGCTATTGGTCCTTGATCTCCACCCCTTCAAACTGATCTCTCTTTTGTTGTTTAGCTAGAGTTCACCAGGACACCTGGCCTGCTAGCTTCAGGGGTTCTCTCCTCTTGTCTCTGATAAGAGGTAGTGATGGAGGCAGAAACTCTATAAAATGCTTTATTTTGTGCTCTCACCCTTGAAGTCATACGGATAGTCTAAAAAAAAAAAAACCCAAAACAAAACATGAAAATAAGCTGTAAAAAATATATATAACAAGCAAAAACTAATGAACCAAACTGGGGACTAGTCAGAACCATGCAGAAGAAGAATTTCTAGCGGTTTTGTAATATAGCAGTTTAATACCTTGCTCATGTACTGTGAAGAAGAAAGGAAAGAGAAAGAAATGCTGAGCTGTAGTTCCTGGCTTGGGAGCTGGGAAAGCTGGCATTTGACAATTACTGTGGTCATCAGGCACCATATACTCTAACATAAATGTTTGCCTAACTCTCTACATTTCTCCGTGAGCAATTCAGGAGGAAAATAGGGCGCAGTTGTGTGGGATATGCAGTGCTGTTGCTAATTTCTCCCAGTGGCAGCTTTGTTTTCTGTCAGAGCTTGCAAAATGTTTGTTGTGTCTTCCCACAGTTTGAACGAATATTAAAATTAATATAAAAATCTAAAATAGCTATAAGGAGAGTTGCAGATGGCTATGATAAGGCAGATGAGAACGAGCAAGCAAATGTTAGGAATCAGAGCATTTATACTAAGAGGAGAGAAGAAAAACAGCATCAAAGAAGTTAAGCAAAAATCTGTCAATCATTAACCCAAACTAAAGCTATATGAACTCATCCATGTGAAATACGTTCTCTAGCATTGTGCCTCCAGAAACAATGACCACAGGGCCACTGTTCAGACTCCCCAGAGCCCAGCAGGAGGTGTCTGCATAGCACTTCCTGTTCGTCGCTGCTCGCGGTTCAGATCAGAGAGGAACTATACACAAAGGAGCCTAAGACATCTAGGCAGAGCAGGTTAGAGAAAGCCCCACCCATGGTATTATCTTCGCGTTACAATGATGCAGGAGCTGGCTGGAAGGGTGTTCTCAGGTCTCTAAAGACGGGACAACGGGATCATGTCTGCCTTAAATACAGTGAACTGCTCAATGAACGACACCTGAAGCCAAGTAGAGACGCCTAGGAGCTAAAAGCAACGAGCAGAATGTTAGAGCTTTGGAAGTTGTTAAAATTTTTTCTGAACACCAAAAAAAGAATGCAAAGACTTCTGCTTTTCTATATAGATTGCATTTGAGAGTGACTAATTATTGATTAGATTTTTTTTTTTTTTGAGACAGCTTTACTGTGTGTAGCCTTGCTGTTCTGGAACTATCTCTGTATACCAGACTCGCCGTAAGATAGTTCTCATTTCAAGAAACATTTTTCTTTGCTATTAAATGCAGGGAGAATGCTAAGCTCTGATGAGCTAAGGGGTGGGGACGGCAGTCACACACGGCGGCTGGGATCAGTAAAGGAAAGGGTGATGGAGACCTTGATGTTGAGTGATTGTGTGAGAACAGGAGTGTGGGCTTACTACAGCAAGTCCACACACACTTCAAACCAGGTAGCATTGTTCACAAAAGACAAAATGAATTAGTGAAATGATCATGATCAATATGGTTTCTATTTATAGCTCCAACTTTGGGAAAACACCCATGAAGAGGAAGACAAGAAACACCATTTTAAGAATTCAATTAGCTCTATGTAGAACAGGGGAAAACTTTATCTACAAATGTCTCAGTTTCTTCAACAAAGAGCTTGGGGAGCCAGGCATGGTGCTACATGCCTGTAAGTGAAGCACTCTGGAGCTGAGGCAGGAGGATGGAGTTCATGGCCAACCTGGACTATCTATATCTATTTATCTTTCCATCCATCCATATCTCTATCTCTCTATCAGCCTCAGAGATTTTAAATATATATACATATATATATTCTATCAAAAATGTATGAAGAAATTTAATAGAGCAGAGCAAGACAACCAAACATGAAAGGGGAGAGGAAAAAGAACTGTAACAGATTACAGTGACCTTATCAACTAACTAGATTTATCAAACTGGACCCAGATTCTTGATTTATTTAAAAGATTTAGCAACTTGATTTCTAGATAATGAGACCCACGCCAGATTTTAGTTAATACTAAGGAGTTGCTGTAAATTTTTTTGGGTGTAGCAGTGATATTTAGGCCATGTTAGAGAGTTATATTTATGCACAGGTATTTATGGGTAACTTGACATCTCAAAAATTCTTTAAAATATCTTGAGGAAAAAAAACAAAGGGACAAATAAAATCGGAACAATAGACTAGAAGTATTGCTGGTAAAGCTAAGCACAGTGGAGTTACTCAGGCAATTCTTTCCTACTTTCATTGCTACTTCCTTTATTGGGGCTGGATGGACAGCTCAGCCAGCAAGAGCACGTTGTGCTTCTGCAGGGGACCCGAGTTCGGTTCCCGGCACCCAAGATCCCAGTTGCCTGTCCTTCCAGCTGTGGGAGATCTAATATCCTTTTCTGCCTTAGAGAGACACATATACATGCACATAAATAAAGTCTTAAAATTTTTCTCATATTAAAAATAAATGTATATCAGTAGCTAAGACCAATTTGCATACTGTAAACGTCCATCAGAAACAACACATTTTTGACAAAAAAATTGAGAAATGGAGTGATACAACATCTTCCGTTCTTTACTTTGACTCCATTGACTCATCAGAACCTTTTTTTCAATTAAAGGTCTAACATTTTTATTGAGCAGTTAGCATGTAATTATTTTATTGACTTACACTAAGAAGAAAATGTTCTCTTGAACATTTGAAATGAACTCAAGCACAGACCATCCTTCAGTGATGCTGTATTTAACATATCTGGATAAACTAGATCAGAAATGAAAAAAAATCCTTTTTAAAAGGGAGTCACAGATAATCGGCACTATGCCAGAACTTACTTATTTTGCATACACTTTTGCCTTATTCATGCTATTCTTCAAAATAGGACTTTCGCGTACCTCACACTTCTATTTATGCTTGTGTGCACGTGTGTGCACCTGCACATGTACGCACGCGTGTGCAGGTGAAAGAACAACAGACAGGTTTTTCTTCAGGCGTCGCTCACCATGGTGTTTGAGGCTTGCTCTCTCCCTGGCCTCGAGTTTGCCCAATGGGCCGGGCTGGCTGGACGGGAGCTCCGGGATCCACTTTCCTTCTTTGCATTAGTCCTAGAATCACAAGCACCTAATAAAGGTTTTATAATCCAGATTCTGGGGTTCCAATTCAGACCCTCATGCTTTCTGAACAAGCACTTTACAAAAATTTTGCTAACAGAACCATCTTTTCAGTTTCTGCCTTCCTTGATATTTAAATACACATTCTTGGGATAAATGGGCTAAAATACAGAAATGCTGCCCTTTGGTTATTCCTTTCTTTACAGACAACAAAGCTTTTTATCTCTTAATGCAGCACATATTTTAAAATTCTGTATTTCTAAGGACAGACAGAAGTCAGGAGATACAGAATTGGGTATTTTGTCACTCCAATGCCTTTTTTTCCAGCTCGGTTGGTGACCAGCACACAGTTTCAGCATCATGCTGCTTTGCGAGATGGCCTGGTGACCCAAATGGCAGAAGTGTCTTCAGGGGCATCATCAGGGACCGATGCAACTATGATCTGCACCGCTAATCATATTTCCCCGCCAACCCCGATGACCCAGAAATGAATAATACCACCCAACAGACGTTGTGGCTACAAGCACAGTAGTCCATGTGTAGTTGGCTCATTGGTTCCAGAATTTCTGTCTCCCCCATTTCTCATTCTCAGGAAGGAAGGCTAACATTAGTGGGGAGAGCATCACAGGAATGCTCGCTGTGCTTGTGTACTGTGGACATTCTGACGTTATCATGCAGGACGAATTCTGATGGAAGCCATCGTTGAGAAGAAACACTTGCATTTAAGAAATAAGACTGAGATGTTGATGTCTACTTGGAATGTGGAAGGATGACAGAATTTTAGTTTATCTCTGTCGTTCTGGGTTTATAACATGTTTCTGCCTCCAGAGTCTTCAGTACTCTTGATTTCATGGTGGGTAAGAAGGTCTGTAGACAGAAATCAGTAGGCTAAGGCTGTGAAAACCAATAAGAGGCTGGGCACTAGAATCCATAGGGCCAACTCTACAACTTCCTTCTTTACAAGTTTAGCCAGATCTTTGCTCAATAAACACTGCACACTTGAGAAAGGTTTTTCTGGGAGTAACTTTATCTGTCCTCATTTCAAAATGTTTGTATTTTTTTTTTAATGTTAAACAACATTCTGCTTATTTAGTTCGTTATGGGTGGTGATGATGGTGAAGATAAAGGAAAACAAAAAGGTTAAAGAGGCCATTTTTGAGTTGCCATTCAACAATCCCAGATTTATAATTATAGAGATTTAAGAACTTGCAAAATATGAATAAAGACTTCCCCAACCATCAGACTCACTGAAAAAGGGACAGCCATGTTTTAATACTTTTAACATGTTAAAGTAAACCCCCGGATGTTTAAGAAGCAGTTTCATTGTTGGAAGGGAAAAGATCTCAACTTATTCAGAATACGTATTCAGTTTGACTGACATAAATTTTGACTCTCTAGAGGAATTAAACCTTATGGTAGGTTATTAAGAGAATTTAGCTAGGTCAATGATACACCCCTTTCCGCTCACCACTTGGGAGGTAGAAGCAGCTGGATCTGAGTTTGAGGCCAGTCTGACCCCCAATGTGAGACTCTGTCTCAAATGGAAAAGATTTGGGATGGGACAATTTGGTTTCTAATTCTGACTCTTGTGTCCACTTTACAAACACGTCATCTAGTTGCTTCTAAGGATATTATGAGAGTCAACAAAATGTGATGAGCTATTACTATTACCAGGTGTCTGCAGGGTATTTCGTGGGTAAAAACAGACTTTCATTTCTGTCTTTTTCAGACCATGGTGGAAGTCACAGATGTATTTTAAACTTAATCACACTGAGCACAAATGACAAGGGTGACCTGGAAGAGTCTTAGGTAGATGCTGGTCTCATCAAATCCAGCTTCCATCGTAGAGTATGAAAAGCACATCCATAACTTCCTGAACATTGCTCTGCACTTGAAGAAACATTAATGAGATTTCTCAAAGTAGCTGGAGTACATTTCATATATTTCTTGCCTTCTATAGGACAAAGAAAAAAATTAGTTTTGGTGATTTCTATATTGTGGTAGTTTGAATGAGAAAGGCCCCCATAGGCACATATATGAATACTTAGTCCCTAGTTGGTGGAACTGTTTCTGGAAGGAATAGAAGGTGAGGTCTTGTTGGACATGGTATGGCATCGGGGGTTGGCTTTGAGGCTTTAAAAGCTCATGCCAAACTCAGCCTCTTGCTTCCTCTGCTCTGTGCCCATGGATCAGATGTGAACACGTATGCTCCAGTGTCATGTCTGCCTGCTGCCGTGCTTCCCATGATGATGGTCGTGAACTCACTCTCTGAAGCCTAAGTAAGTTCCCAGCTGATTGCCTTCTTTTATAAGTGACCTTGGTCATGCTGTCTCTTCACAGAAATAGAAAAGTAACTAAGACAGGTGTTTCCTTGATTTTACCTATTGAGAAACAGTAGAAAACAATTCTTTATCATGGTCTTGCTTCTGAATCTCTAAAGGTATTTACTGGTTGCTGAACATAGATCTGAAGCATCTTCATATTGTGGCTTTTTTTTTTCAACTAAAGATGTTTTTCATATAGCTCATATTTGAAGAAAGGCTATAGAAAATATGTGGCCCTGAGCGTATACCCTGGTTGTAATGACCTACTTCTATAGCCTGACTGTGTAGTTATGATTCCTGAAGGCCATGGAAAATTCCGTAGATGAAAGAAGTTGGAAACCAATACAGTTAAGTGCTCACTCCATTCCAGGAATTCCTAAGTCACCCATTATATTCGCTCTTCATAGAGACCTTGTGAGAGGATTTTTATCATTTCTACTTCCTGCTTTACTAAAGCAGAAATGGAGAATTCAGGCGCTCCGGATTTTCTGAACCATATATAGCTACAGAGAAAGGAAGCTCAACTTTAGCCCTGACCAAAAGTACATCTCGGGAACTCTGCAAGTTACAGCCATGGCTAGTGATTCTTAAACAACAAAACAAAACAAAACAAAACCCTTTTCTTCCCTGTGACCCATCCTCCCAACATCTCTCCTTTCTTCCTCTTTTCTAAGTGACAGACTATTGGGTCATCCTCATTCCTTTCTTAGAAGTGACTTCTCAGAATCTGTGTGCAGACACAGTTTTCACCTGGTCAATAGAGATATTTCATTGTCTAAGATATGAGTGTTTTTACTACTTCTCAGTTTTATTATGGACAAAGTATCTCTATTTTAAATTTTAATACTCAGTTTTATTATGGACAAAGTATCTCTATTTTAAATTTTAATACTCAGACTACTCAATGTGCTCATAAATTTCTTCCTTTACCAGGTTTTTAATAATTTCATTAAAAGGTTTACCTTTTTCTCAGTTATTGAACATAACTTTCTAAATAATCAAGAGTAATATACTGTTCGTCTTTCTTTCTATCTCCAGAAGGAACACAACAGCTCAGCTCATACAGGGTTGCGTTGTGAGCGATGCCTGCTATTTTATCTAATGAGAAGAAAAGAAGAAATTGTAAGGAGATAAACCATGCACCTTTCGGCAGCTGTCACATTTGCATGTGACCCCTCAGAGCCTTGATAGGAAGACATTTTGTTGAGTCATTTCTTTTTTTTTTATATTTATTTATTTATTATGTATACAATATTCTTTCTATGTGTATGCCTGCAGGCCAGAAGAGGGCACCAGATCTCATTACAGATGGTTGTGAGCCACCATGTGGTTGCTGGGAATTGAACTCAGGACCTTTGGAAGAGCAGGCAATGCTCTTAACCGCTGAGCCATCTCTCCAGCCCCAGTTGAGTCATTTCTAATTGAGATAATAATTACTGGGAACCAAGTCACGGTTTAAGCCTCTTGGAAAAGGCAGTGAGGGGTCAAGCGGTTTTCAGTATCTGCTTCATAAATGGCCTGGCACAGAGATTGATATTTTAAATTTCAGAGGTGTGGAAGGCTTGAAATTCATTTATAAAATTTATCATGGTCTATTAAGGAGGAAAAGATGAGCACCTTTCAATTTAAATACATTCCGGCCTTTTCAGAAATATAAATGTCTGGTACTTATTTTCTTTGGGCTTCAGGGTCCTTCACAGAAGTTCAGTTATAAAAGAATCATCAAAGCACACGGCTATAAAACTATGAGGAATTTTGAGAATTGGTTATAGTGTTTTGGCTTTGGGAAACTGATGATTCTCGAACTCACGGAGTCACCTGACGTACTGGTCAGTTTTATGGTTTCAAAAACAGTTTATTTACCCCCGTTGTATAACTTATTTCCTTTGTTGTAGAACCTTAAGGGCAATTAATTTCACTGCCCTTCTCAACTCTGCCTTCCTTGGCTGGCACTCACAAAGTTTCCATTTTTACCAGGCACGCTTCCCCGAATCCCTGGCTCCTCCCCTTCCCACTGTGACACACGCACATGAGACGTGTAATGCTTATTCTCCCTAAACAAGCTTCCCTGAACTTTGTTCCTGCTTCGAATTCCAGGAAGAGCCTTCAGTAATGAGCCAAATAGCTGGGATCTTGACATCATCTCCTGGTACGGCACACAAATACTGAGTTTAAGCTTCATGTCAATAAACTATTTTATCTAATTATCAATCTCCATGGGGGCACAGAGAAATTTATAAATTACCTATGCCTATAGTAAATTTATAAAACTCCTATCCCTATACATGCTCTATGAAGGAGGTACTCTGTTTTCTCTTATGGGCCTCCGCTCTGTGCACACTGCCCAGGACTGTGCCACAGTTTCTCTTCAAAAGCTGCCTCTTTCTGCCATCATGGTGGACTAAGACCACTTTGTTTCACTAGAATATATGCCTCCAGTTTTCCTTACCTTTCAAATCCTTTCCCCAAGGAAGCTCCAGTGTAAATTCCCATTCTTGAAGAAGTCTGTTTACCAGTTACAGCTGGACAGTGTGCAGAGTGGGAAACCTTGAAGCACTCAAGTCCTGAAAGGGATCTCTCCATCAAATCCCTCCCCAGAGGGCTCAGGGACTCCTCTGGATGAGAAGCAGAAGGAGCATAGGAATCAGAGGGGATGGAGGGTACTAAGGAAACAAGGCCTTCTAACCACAGCAGGACCAATGCGCCTATGAACTCCCAGGACAGGCACAGGTCTGAGCCTCATGGGGTCCCAGTGTTGAGAGGAGGAGTGCACAGAAACCCTAAGCTGGGTGGTATCTCCTATCTCCAATTGATAAACCCTTACAAATGAAAAATTAGTTCTCCAATGGAGTCTCACTGGGTATACAAGACATTATTAAGGCCAGACCTCATGTCCAATAGTAGATGAACAAGACAAAATGAGCTCAACGGTATTTTTTTTTTTTTTTTGGTTTTTCGAGACAGGGTTTCTCTGTTAGCTTTGGTGCCTGTCCTGGCACTAGCTCTTGTAGACCAGGCTGGCCTCGAACTCCCAGAGATCCGCCTGCCTCTGCCTCCCGAGTGCTGGGATTAAAGGCGTGCGCCACCACTGCCCGGCTGCTCAACGGTATTTTTGAAAGGATGTTTTTCTAAAACTTCTGTGTCTGGGCACCCCCCTCCCCCCACTTTACAGAACTTTTCCTTATTTATGATTTCTGTGTTTGCCAATGTGTATCTCTGTGATTACAACTGTTTCTTGTGCTTTTTCCCTTCTGTCTGTTTTGTCTTATTTCAGTTTGTTTTTATTTTATATTTTCTTATTACTGTTTTTTTAGATGCTAGATGCCTATTTGTTTCCTAATGAGAATTAGAAAGAAAGGGTGTGGATTTGGATGAGAACAGATGTGGGAAAATCTAGGTGGAACTGGGAGAGGGAAACTGTAATTAGAATGTGTTGTATAGGAAAAAAAAAACCCCTATTTTCAAAAAGCAAAAAAGAAGAAGCAGCAGCCTCTTCACATCCAATCCCAACCAACCTTTTCGCTGTCCTTCTGTTGTCCCTGGCAATCATGAAAACTGTCTGAATTGAATTTTCTTTGAGGCGTGCCTTTATGACTTTCTAGCTGTCTTTTAAGAGCAAGGACTCTTCCTATGGTGTCTTTGGGTTCCTGGAATGATAGGTCAGAGTGTGGCTCAGAGAACATACTTAATAGAAACTAGAGGATTCCTGGAAGGCACCCAGCACAAAAGTTAGTGTTGAGGCAGTCAGTTAAAACATGGGGGAACCCACAAATCCTGTTGTGGACTCACGATTCCTAGGAACCAGAAGTGGATGACGTTAGACACAAGGCATCTTGGTTGGGTTTCCATCACCTTCTCAGGAAATGGAAATGCATGGCTTATCTCAGTTTGACCTCCCAGTGACCAGTTTCCTCTAAATTGGACAACACAAGGTCCATGTTGTTCTAGCATGGGCCACACATGACTCTAGGTCTTTTTAGCTGTCATTACCAGCTAGCAACTTTGACATAGTCTCTTCCTATAGACTTCTTATTGTAGCATTTACTTTAGAGTCAGGCCATACTTGCCACAGGTTACTGGGCACACTGCAATCAAAATAAAGCCCCTCTTGCTTATGTTGCTTTTGTTGGGTGTTAAATAATAGCAAGGAGAAGGTAACCAAGACAGAAGTTCACCAAAACAAAAGAATCTAAGCTATGTCAGGCCTGGGCAAGGGAATGGCAACACATACATTACAGTATGAAACCATTAGTGTCACAGGGCTTTGCAGGAGACATTATTTCAAACATTTGGAAGATGCTTCATATAGTAGGTCTTCTGTGAATATGTTTTGGCCAGGAGGTTATAATGTTGAAACAAGCTAGCCATGGAAAGACAAGTGTCACTAATAAGTGGAATTTAAAACCTTAATCCCATGAAATTAAAGAGTAGCAAGGTAGTCGCCACAGACCACGTAGGCTACCTGGTGAGGGAAGATGGAGAGAGGTGTGTCAGTGGCTGCTCCGTTAAAGTTAGAGAGGAGAAAGATGTTCTGGTGCCATTGCACCCAGGGTGACTATTGTCAGCAGTTTTTTATTGTCTATCTCAAAAGCCTGGAAAGACTTGAATGTTTTATCATAAATGATAAGTGTTTGAGGAGCTAATATGCTTAATCTTGTTTAAACATTATACAATATGTACATATTTGATGCATTTGCACAAAACATCACATGGTGCAATATTAATATGTATAGCTCTTATGTTTTTGTGTGTCAGTTAAAAAGCATAACATTATAAATGCATAGTAAATATTATTAAAAAATTGCCAAATGCCAGAAATAAAAGAATGCACAGAAAGTCAGCAAGAAAATGGGGGTATATGTGGTATTTGAATAAAACAACTCCTCAGAATTCTAATGTGAATGAATTCTTACCCCCAATAATGTTTTTTTCCCCTCTGAACAAGCTTAGGAAATGATGCTTCATTAAGTACTTATCTGTTTAAAACTAATTATGCCATTTAATCAGTTTCTATTTATATCAATTTTCACATTCATTTTGTGACTGCATGCTAAAAATATCTAGATTTGTAAATAACATTTTTTAAAAAAATGGCACATAGTTTGATATATGAAGTTTTAGGCTTAATAAATGCAATAACTTTATTTGTCCAGAATTTCTTTATAAAGATTGTCAGAAATAAACAATACATGAAAGAAGCTTTTATTTCTTTTGGTTTCTCTTGTTGGAGTGTTGCTCAAGTTACTGCTTTTGACCCAAATTTGGAGAAGTACTGTGGGATTTTCATAGCCAGGGGGATCTTTGCTGTCAGAAAAGAAGGAACAATAAAAAAGATAATGTTTACATCTTCAAAGGAGATATGAGGACTGGGTAAATCGAAGCTCACTTAAAACTCAGGGGGTTAAGCACCCAGCTGCATGACCTTAAAAAACATAGCTCTTGAATTGGTTTCCCTACATGACCACTTCCTTGTGTTTTCTTGAGGTCCTGTCTTAATTAGTTCCTCATGACTGTGACTAAATACTGACAAACGCAAGGGAAGAAAGCGTTTTATTATAGCTCACAGTTCCAGAGGGATACAGTTTCCCATGCTGGGGAAGACTAGGCACCAAGTAGGGAAGGAATGGACTGGTGAAAGTGGACACTGTATCCACTTTCAGAAACTAGTCTGAGCAGGAAGTTGGGGTGGGCTGGAAAGCTTTAAGACCTGCCCCAGGTGACCTGCTTTAACCAGTCAGGCTTCCACCTCCTTCAGCTTCCACAACTTCTAAAAGACCATGGCTAGAAAACTGTTCAAACCTGGGATCCTGGGGGAGCCTTCTCATACTCAAATCTCATCAAGCCCTCCTCTCTCCCCGTTTCCTACCTGGCGTCTTGCTCTACTTTTCACTCAAGCAGAACTACTTTTGATTCATACTTTTGTTCTGCCTCTGTATGTTTATTGCTTCTTTTCTTCCCCCACCCTCCTGCAATGCTCACACTCTTTGCTATTATGAACTTCCCGTCCTTGTTCAAATGCCAGCCAAATTAACATTCTATCTTTCCAAAAAAGAGAGGAGAGGCCGGGCGGTGGTGGCGCACGCCTTTAGTCCCAGCACTTGGGAGGCAGAGGAAGGCGGATCTCTGTGAGTTCGAGACCAGCCTGGTCTACAAGTGCTAGTTCCAGGACAGGCTCCAAAACCACAGAGAAACCCTGTCTCGAAAAACAAAAACAAAACAAACAAACAAAAAAAAAAAAAAAAAAGAGGAGAGTGTAGCGGAGAGTCTGCAATCTCAGGCGACGCCGGCTTTGATCACTTATCTCGAGTCTTGGAACTATGACTTTGAACACGTCTTAGACTCATAGTTCACTTGTCTCTGGAGTGAGGGTAAGAAACACGTCCTTCCAAGATCCTTCTGTACCCCTTCTCTTGCTGCCTCCAGTCCCTTTGTCTGCAATATGATAAATGCCTTTATGTTTTTCTCCTCTGTCTCTATCCTGGTTGTGTCTCATATGAAACTGTAGCTCTGGAGTTTTAGGAGTTGAGAGGAACAGCTGTCCTCAGCAGAAGCCAGGCGACGGTTGTTTAGTGGTCTGTGTTACCCAGCTGATTGACTGGCAGCCATAGTAACCAGTCTGCGATCAGGGAGCCTTTCTGTGGTGGTGACGTTCCCAGAGACGCGTCGTTCTGCCCCGTGACAAGTCTGCCTGGATGACCGCCATGATCTTTCTTTTGAGTTTCGTTTGAGGAAAATGCGGGGAGTAAAGAGAACAAAGGGGCCTTTGCTTTTGCTCTTCAAACAGGAATTCCTTTTCTAGGAAAATTACGGTCCGAGTGCTACTCTTTACAGAGATTAAAGCGGCAGTAGCCCTTCTGGTTCAGACATCAGCTATCTTTGAGAGTCAGGAGGCAAGCTGCTAAAGCTATCCTGCAGCAGGCCTCTAAGTGCCTTCCAAGAAAGGCTAGGACACAGCAGTGTGATTTAAGCCAGAGCAAGTAAAACAGAGACCATTTAGGCTGCAGGGAACACCATAAAAGTGCATGCATTATCGCGGGTGTAAAACTTTTATCTTTATCGGTGTTGTCCTATAACAGCTAATGGTTCTTTCATAGAAATATTTTGTTCCTTCTTATAGTTGGCTGAGTGAGCTATTGATTGGTCTACATCCCATTTCCTTAAAGCCATTCTGGAGGCTTTTAATATATGTCTCCTAATAAAAAGTTTACCATCTACCAGCGTCTGCTTTATGTTGTGTCCAGGTGTCTCAGGGGTGTGACTAAGCTTGTGTTTTATCACTTGCCTCTGGCTGCCTCCCCTCTTTGCTAGCCGTCCACGAAAGGCAGAAGGGCACGGTATTAGTGTCCTCCTGAGGAACACAGCCATGGAAAATACATCATCATGAGAGAGGGCTTAGGAGATTGGCTCACAGAACCTGAGCCTGTCGAGTCCGGCAGCTGCAGTGTGCAGGCTGGAGGGCCGGGAAAATCAGCCACGGCTGGCTCCAACAAGCCGAGCCTCAAGTGAGAGGCCAGGCCTCCCGCAACCTTGCTGGTGCAAGTCCGTATCTTCAAAGGCCTTCGCAGCTGAGGTGCACAGATGGCAGCTGTGGAAAAACACACATGCACCAAGTGACAGCTAGCTTCCCCCTTCACCCCTTCCCAGTCCCTCCCGGCCCCTCAGGCTCATGTTACCCATATTTAGACGGCAGCTCTTCCACTCTGTTTCCTGACCTACATGGCCCACTTTACAAAGACTCTCATGGACACCCCGAAGATGTATGCTTCTTTAGGGGGTCCTCAGTCCCATCTACTTGACAACCAAGATGAATCATCATAGACTCCATCATGGCGAAGGACAGGGTTGGGCTCCTTTGTTTCTGTTTCTCTGGTAAATTACCTAAGGGAGAAAAGCTACTTTGACCTGTCACTTTCGGGGGGACACAGGCCATCGTGGTGCAGAAGGTATGGTGCCCGGATGTGAAATCAGCTCTTCATAATCCATCAGTAGTCGTGGGGAGAGAGAGAGAGAGAGAGAGAGAGAGAGAGAGAGAGAGAGAGAGAGAGATTTTTTAAAAAGTATTTTATTGCTATAGAGTGCATATGTGTGAGGCTTTGACAACAGCAAAGATGAAGATGGCATAGGAGGAGGCTGTGGGTTGAAATTTTGAGGAAGCACAGACATAAGAGACACGTTTACATACTAGCAGATTCTGCTCTGCTTTCTGACTACAGACATGGTGTGGACAGCCGCCTCAGGCTCCTGCAGACACGGTGGGAACAGCCGTGTGCTCACACCTCAGTCTCACACCACCAGGATGTCCCTGCTGTGATGTCCCTGCTGCGATGGACTGCATCCTGGGACACTGTGAAGCCCTTTCTCCTCTAAGTAGCTTTTCTTAGGGCACTTTATCATGGCAGTGAGAAAAATGGCTAAGATACGAGCCACCTTAAATTCTACTGCTCAGAATAAAATTTTGTTATAATGTATGTTAAGATAAAAATTTCAGATTTCAAGTTCAAAAGTTGGCCCTTAAACGTATTTTCTTAATTATGTACTCATGGATTAAAGCCAGGAAAAAAAAATACTTACACTTCAGTTACCATATACTGAAAGTCTAAATATTTTCTCTGGATCAAATCATTTGTGGTAATTTCTATAAAATGATTTTTCTAAATTATTTTCTGAGCATCAGTGTTGAGAATATGTCTCTGAATAAATGAATTCATTGGAGTTCAAATTTTTTGAGCACTTAACAAGCTATCTTTGCAAAGAATTTCAGAAACCACCACTATGTTCCAAAGACAATCTTTTATACTTAGAAAATGAAAAGCACCCATATTGAATCGATAACCCAATTCTTGCTTTTAATTATTTTCTTGTGCCACTGATGTATCCCAGGTTATATCTTGCAATGATTCTTGCTGCAGCCTTCATCAAAGCCACTCCGCTGCTCCAGAGTATAGTGGCACACGAGGTTATTTTTCCGCAGTGTGTTGGATACTGCTTGTCCCTGCACACTCAGCGTTAACAGTTCTCAGGGTGGTTAGATCACAAGTTGATGCAGATTCTGGGGTTCAGAATTTAAAATGCTCACCTCTAGGGAGATTATAATTTATTTCTGTTTTGTTTCTCGAGACAGGGTTTCTCTGTGGCTTTGGAGCCTGTCCTGGAACTAGCTCTTGTAGACCAGGCTGGTCTCGAACTCACAGAGATCCGCCTGCCTCTGCCTCCTGAGTGCTGGGATTAAAGGTGTGTGCCGCCACCGCCTTTAATAATTAAAATAATTATTATTTAGACTTTGGCCTATTTCACTATGTCCAAGAACGGGTTTCAGGGTCAGGTGAGCTGCGGGTTCTGCTCGGCTCTTTGCCCTCTTCGTTTTTGCGCCTCTGTTTCTCTTTTGCTAAATCAGAGTTGTCGTACTATTCAACATAGCAATCCTGCTTCCCTGGGAGTTCTTGTAACAAAGCCTGGGGTGTGCCTCTCCTATAAGTGGCCTGCAGAATCTAGTAAAAACAGGTCACCACTTTCTTGACTCAGAAAACCTTACAAAATCAAGCAAATCAACAGATTCAGAACTTCATATTCACCCCAAATCTTCCCAGATCACCAAGGTTGTGCATATCCAAAATCCCCCAAGGACAGAAAAAAATGTTACTATAAAGGGGGATGGTGGTGTGCTGGGGGGATGGTTAGATGGTTAAGAACACCTACTGCTCCTGCAGAGGACCTAGCTTTAACTGAAGCCCCAGAGGGCTCCCACACACATTCAAATACCCTCTCATGCATGCATAATTAAAAATAAAAATACTTTTGAAAGAAGCTGTGTGTGCCTTTAGGTGGAGTCAGCAGGTGTGTAAAGATGAAACTGGGCTTGAACATGGGTTTGTGGTCCAAAGAAAAGTACTAAGTTTATCCTGTTCATCTTTAAAATGCAGAAGGATGCTGAATTTGAGGGTTTAGATGTAGAGTCTCTGGTCATCTAACACCTCCAGGTGAAGGCAGGGCCTAAGCTTAACTTCAGATTTACCCACCCCTGAGCTCCCCTGGTTGCTTGGAGACCAGCCTCACTGCAGAGACAAATGGTCCCTAAGCCAGAAGAGAGGGAAGGGACCAAATCAAGCACAAAATATCAGTAGTCCTCAAATAAAATATAGCGTCAGTTTCTTAGAAACTAGAGGCCCCCATGGCTAGCTCATGTTTAGGAAACATGGTGTCGATACGGATATTCAGTATGAGTTAACGAAAACATGGCAGACGCTGGGCGTGGGGACTACAAACCTGCGGAGAATGGCTTACCCAGGATGTCTGCGATCCTGAAGTAAACAGTGATGCCATCCCTTACAGGACTCTTTCTGGCTCCGCTTTTGTATGATTCTTTGTAAACGGGATCTCGAGGTAAGAGGTGTACACGCACCAAGGGCTCTAGCCCCAACTAAGGAGATATTTGCCAACTCCTGTTTACTGCTGCAGTATTCTTTCCTGTGGGAGCCGAGGAAGCCTTGAGCGAATGTGTGAAAGAACAAATAAAGCCCATAATGTTGTTAACATGACATGACCAGTTATGTCAAGGATCCAATGCCTCGGGCTCATGGGATAGGCATAGTTTTTCCCATGTGAGCCTTCCTTTGGTCCACACATGAGTGTTTATGAAATGGCCCCATGTATGCAAAGGTAACATTGCAATTTCCTCCTCCAGGAGGCTCTGAACTGAGACGGCTCCCCTCAGAGAAGATTTACTGAGACCAGCTGACCATACAAGTGCGCATGCGAGTGATGGTGGCACTTGGAGCCAAAGGATCTATGAGCACACCCCACATCTTTTATTTTTTTAATAACGTTGTTTCTTGGGATCCAACTCAGGTCCTTCCTCCCGGCAGTGCAAGCGTTGTACTGACTGAGCAATCGCCTCAGTCCTGAATGTAATTAGAGTTTCCATTTTTCCGGGTGGATAAGGGCGTTGGTCACATTTACAAGCATTTATTGGCCACCTGTATTCTGTTCAGAGCCGTCTGTTTAACTCATATTTCTGTCTATTGATAAGAAGGTTTGTGTTTTGACTGCTTAGGATTTACAGTTCTTTGTACAGTCTAGATATTAACCCCTCTCTGCCTGTCTGATGTGTGGATGGCTAGGACCTTTTTCTTTTTTCAACTTGTATACTGTCTCTTTTTACTATGGTGTTTGTTTAATTTCTGTGTAGCATCTGGTTTTATGTAATTGTTAACCATTCCTAGGGTTATTTCCTGTACTTGCTGGAGACCTTTTCAGACAGCTCTCAGCATGCCTATATCCGGAAGTATTTTTTTTTTCACTAGCAACTTCTGCATTTTGGGTCTTATAATGAGGTCTTTGATCCATGTTGTATTGATTTTGGGGCAGGATAATTGAGATGTGGATTTAGCTTGGTTTCGAAATCTAGTTTTTATGCCATCATCATTTGGAAAGGTTCTTCCCCCCTTCCCCAGAGGTGGCTGTGGGGGCTTGCCTTTAGTTCTTCCTAAGCCTTCCGTTGGTCCACATGTCTGCCTGTCTGCCAGAACCATTCTGTTTCTGTTACTCTGTCTGTGTCTCAGGTAATGCCTTATTTCCAGGGTTGCCTATTGTGCTACGGGCTGTTTTGACTACTCAAGGTCTTTTATGTTTTCTTATAGGTTTTATGAGTGTTTTTTTTCCCCCCAAGACTTCAAAGGCGCTTTGTTAGGATTTTGAAGGAAATTGCATTGAATCTGTAGATCACGTTTGATAATATAGCTATTTTCATGACATTGTTTCTGTCCCAAAGCATGGGAGGTATTTCCTTCTTTACTGTCTCTTTAAGTTTTTTTTTTCTGCCAAAGTCTTAAAGTTTTTATCATTAAGGCTTTAGCTCCTTCTTTAGGTTTATTCCTAAGATTTATTTTTTTTACTTTTTGAAGTTGTTATGAATGGGATGTTTTTCTTTCCAGGAAAATGTATTTTTGGAACGTGGGAAAGCTACCGATTTTTGTATATTTTATATCCTGTTACTTTGCTGAAAGTATCTATCAGAACTAAAAGCATTCTAGCAGAGGCACTTGGGTATTGTAGGTGTTGGAACGTGACCTCTTTAGGATTAGTTGATTTGTTTTATTTCTGTTTTCTTCTTTTGTTCTATAACTCTAGTTAAGACTCAGCCACTGTATTGAATACTGCTGGTGAGAGAGTGAGCACTTTGTCTTTGTCCAGATTTTGAAGAAGATGCTCGGATTTTTCCCTCATTTAGTACAATGTTGGCCCCAGCTTTGTTGTATTTAGTGTTTATTACACTGAGCTATGTTCCCTTTATTTCTAATTCTTCAGGGCTTTTATGATAAACGAATGTTGAACTTTGCCAAACGTCTTTCTTCATCTACTGAGATTCCTATCCTTTTCTATATGAATATTGCATGTTGTATTACATTGATTAATTTGCACGTAAATTTAAAAGGTAATCATTTAATCTCCCTCTCTGTCTGTCTATCTGTCTGTCTGTCTCTCTCTTTCTCTCTGTGTGCGTCTGTCCGTCTGTCAGTGTTTTGTTGGCAGGCTTGTGCTACACTGGATATGTGATGATCATAACAGTCTTTGAGAATTAATTCTTTCCTCTCATTGTGGGTTCTGGGAATTAAACTCAGGTTCTCAGGCTGGTGTAGCAATCAGTTGCACCCATGTAGCTTGTGTGGCAACCACATATACACAAAGAACCATCTTATAGGCTCAGTATGTGTTTATCAATCCAGCAAAAAACTGATTTGCTCATTTCTCCTATGCTGACAGGAAATGATTGAACCAAATTTGATATTGGGGCTTGTGGGAGGTTCCCTAAAGTGCTTCCTGATGGTAAAGGGTTACCTTGCCTATCTCTTGTTTATCTGTATTTATTAGTCCAATGTCAGCCTTTACCACACCTTCTGCATACTCTGTTATCATTAGAAAAAACATTGTGTCTAGGAATATCTTTCTTATTATCCCTTTCAGATGACCTTGCTTACCACAATTAAAATATTTGACATTTTGGTTTTTATTTACAATTTTAAGAGTTACTTCTATCAAAGTAACTTCATACGTGTGAGATTCAATATCAGCTGTATTTAATCCATTGATCTATTAGTGCTGATTTTGTCTTTAAAGTCCCAATCACACTTTTACATTCTGAATTAACATTTTCAAAAGTCAAAGATTCAATTAATATTTGACTTCCTTCTAGATCTAATACCATTCTATTTTCAGCTGAAGCTAATCTTGGCAAAAAAAAAATCAGTGAAAGATTCTTTTGGCCTTGACAATTTTAGTAAATAATTCAGACTACTCTCCTGATTCTTCATCCTTGTTCCATGCATTCAAAGGTGCTACATGACATAGGGCCAAGGTGTGATCACCAAATCCAAACTGTCTTTGCAAATCAGCATATTGTCCTTCACCCAGAAACTTGTCTTAGGAAATATCAGTGCCCCTAGCTCTATTTCACTGTTCTATGGCCCTAACTTCGTCTTTCTACCATGTTTTCAACTGTAGCTGAGGAATAACTTCCAACATTGCTGTGGCTATTTTTTTCCAGCCTTGAGGGATTATTTTATTCTTAATTACCTATGAATTTAACATCTGCTATGCATGCTGTAGACAATAACCAGTCCCTTAAGTATCCTCAAATCTAACATTTCTATAGGATTCCAGTTAACTTCTGCATAACTTTAGAGACGCCTATCTTCAGCTAGTCATTCTTGTAAAGTAACTGGATAAACTAAGGTTGGTTTTCTAATAATCTCGGTCTACCCCTCTTCCGTTTCATTATTCAGTGGTGAAGTGAGTTCTTGCCTAAATTCCTCTGTCTGCTCCTGAATATTTTTCTTATGTCATTGGTTGGTCTTTCTAAGGCTTGTATCTTATGAGTTGAATTACCTTATTTGGCACAGCTACCAAACCACATTTTAGGGATAAAACATGAATTCCCAATCTGGCAGTAATTACAGTCAGCAATATGTCAATTTCAGCTAAGTGGCCTCTCTCATTTATTTTTTCTGTTTGCATGCCATCCACAGTGGCACTATCAGGGTCTTAACTCCTTACATTGTGATATTTCCCATTCTTAACGTGGGGAAACATTTTCTTTTTACTGTTATTTAAGTCTCTCCTTGAGGATTTCCCTTGTGTCTCACCAAAGCCTCTGACCTTTCAGTTTGTCCACAGCAACAATGCCACCAGTGGCAGGCTCCAGTCCCTCCCTCAGTTTCCAAGCACGAGTTTCAGTGAGCAGCCGCAGCCTGCTGATGTGAACTCTCCATTTGTGTGGTTGTGTCCTGCACTGAATGTCCTGCACTGAACACCAAATGATGCTTTTCTGTTGGCTTAGGAGCTACACCTGAATCTACTGATATTATAATTACTGTTGGCCTGGAAGGATGGCCAGTTCCACAGTGCAGATTCAGCTGCAGCCACCATTTGTAGGTTTAAACTAAGTCTTTATCATTCTATTTACTAAGAAAGATTCCAAAGTTAGATATGGGGCTGGAAACCTGCTAGATTAGAGAGGCTGAGAAGCAACCAACTTACTTTTTCTTTTTTGCTGCAGACCCAGCAGGAGCCGCATCTTATCCCAAACCAAAAAGGAGCATGAGATTCCAAGTCTCCACCCTCATCCTTCCTGTGCATCTCTCTATCTGTCTTTCTGGTTCCTCCATACTCTCTATGGTCAATTCCGGCCAACTAGTTGCTAACTTCACCCCCTGTACCAAGGTCGATTTTATTTAACTAAATACAAGCTGTAGGTTCTTAGTGCGATTGAATATCCTGCAACACTTACTTATCTGTTCTTTGGTGGACACTTAGACTGATTTCATGTCTTGGCTATTATGAATAATGACTATGTGATGAACATAGATAATAATAAATTAATTTTATTTTTTTGAATATTTTTTCAGGGGTAAAATTATTATATTTTATGGTTAGTCTGTTTTAAATATTTTGAGACATGCCCATGGAGCTTTCAATAATGGATGTACCAATTAACCATCTCATCAAGGGCTCTCTGTTTCTTATTATACTTGCAATCTTTACTTTTTGCAGGGGGAAGGAGCAATAGACATTTTAATAAGAGTGGTGTGACATCTCATTGTAATCCTAAACTCTCAGTCCATTTCAGTGAACCCAGGCTCCCATCTCCACCCTGTAGATTTAGAATCATCGTCAACCTATCCACCATGCCAGACAGTGAGCCTCAAATCTCCAGATGGGCTAACTGGTGAAGGGCTTCTCCTGTTGAAGTTGATCTATTAAGAATGAAATAAGGGGCTGGAGAGATATTTCAGTGGTTAAGAGCTCCTGCCATTGCTCTTACTGAGTCCAATTTCCAGCACCCATTTGGCACCTCACAACTGTTTTTTTTATTAATTTATTTATTATGTATACAATGTTCTGTCTGTGTGTATTCCTGAAGGCCAGAAGAGGGCACCAGACCTCATTACAGGTGGTTGTGAGCCACCATGTGGTTGCTGGGAATTGAACTCAGGACCTTTGGAAGAGCAGGCAATGCTCTTAACCACTGAGCCATCTCTCCAGCCCCCTCACAACTGTTTGTAACTCCAATTCCAAGGGATTTGATTCCTTCTTCTGACTGAAAACCAGGAAAGCGTATGGCACACATATATGCATGTAGGCAAAACAATCATACCCACACAATAAATTATTTTTTAAAAGAATGAAATAAATTCTCATTGTTTTTCAGTGGCTAGACTTCAATGCATGGCCACCAAGATAAAGAACAATCAGTGTGACATGATCCCACTAACAGGGAAAGATACAGCAGGTGGAGCTAACTCTTAGGGAAAGGAGACTCACAGCCCCCACCCTGCCCCCAGGAAAGAATCAAAAGGAATTGTCAGAGAGTGGGAATAATAAAATACAGATATTTAATTAAATTAGGTAAATAATGCGCAAAAATTAAAATTCTAACAAAGAGAAGTCACAGAAAAAAATCAAATAGGAATTCACAACCCAAGGACACATGACTAGCCTGAAAAATTTCCTAGATAGCTTCGGCAACAGACCCTGCAAAGGAGATGAATCATGGAGCTTATCAGGGATCACTGAAATAAACTGTAAGAAGAAAAAATAAGGGAAAAGGATCAAAAACCAGTGAGAACTCTGGGATACCAGGCAAAGTCAGCTCTTGCCTTCTGCCTATGGCAGCTGTAACTGCAAACAGTTATCTGATTCTTTTGGGTAATTTTTCTTGGGGAAAGCCTTCTTTCACAAGATAAACTCTGAGTTAGAGACCTGTGAGAATATCCAAGGAAGCACTAGCCAGGTGGAGTGAGGACAATTCCTAGAGCGTAGACTTCCCCAGAACAATGACCCATCACTTCTTCCATTTGCTGCAGAGTGCTGAATTCTTACCTACAAGGGTTGGAAGGTGAAGTGGGAGCACAAGTTCAAAGCCTGGCCAAGATTCCATAATGAGACCTTGCCTAAAAATAGATAGATAATAGATAGATAAATAAATAGACAGACAGGTAGATAGAGAAGTAGATAGATAGGTAGATAGATGATAGATAGATAGATAGATAGATAGATAGATAGATAGATACATTGACAGACAGATAGACAAGTAGAAAGACAGGTAGATAGGTAGACAGGTAGATAGGTAGATAGGTAGATAGATAGACAGATAGATAGACAGAAGATAAAGGAAGGAAGGAAGCAATTAAGGAAGGAAGAAAGGAACAATAGAATGCGTCTACCCCGAGGTAGCATCTATCAACAGTTTATTCTTCTATGTGGCTGAACAGCATCTATATCCCATCATGCTGATGTCTTACACATTTCTTCGCACAGCATAGCACAGAGAACAGTTGTTCAATAAGGTCATTGAAAAGACTACCTTTTGTCCATTTGTATGCAAAATTCAAGAAGTCATTGTTTTTTACTGCTGAGTAGTACTCTAATACGTATATATTCCATACTTTCTTCATCCATTCTTCCATTGAAGGGCATCTAGGTTGTTTCCAGGTTCTGGCTATTACAAACAGTGCTGCTATGAACATAGTTGAGCAAATACTTTTGTTGTATGATAGGGCATCTCTTGGGTATATTCCCAAGCGTGGTATTGCTGGGTTGAGGGGTAGGTTGATCCCAAATTTCCTGAGAAACCGCCACACTGCTTTCCAAAGTGGTTGCACAAGTTTGCATTCCCACCAGCAATGGATGAGTGTACCCCTTTCTCCACAACCTCTCCAGCAAAGGCTATCATTGGTTTTTTTATTTTAGCCCTTCTGACAGGTGTAAGATGGTATCTTAAAGTTGTCTTGATTTGCATTTCCCTAATCGCTAAGGAAGTTGAGCATGATCTTGCATACAAATGGACGGAAATAGAAAACACCATCCTGAGTGAGGTAAGCCAGACTCCAAAAGAGGAGGATGGGATGTTCTCACTCATATTTGGTTTCTAGCCATAAATAAAGGACATTGAGCCTATAATTCGTGATCCTAGAGAAGCTAAATAAGAAGGTGAACCCAAAGAAAAACATATAGGCATCCTTCTGAATATTAACCTTCATCAGGCGATGAAAGGAGACAGAGACAGAGACCCATATTGGAGCACCGGACTGAAATCTCAAGTTCCAAATCAGGAGCAGAAGGAGAGAGAGCACGAACAAGAAACTCAGGACCGCGAGGGGTGCACCCATTCACTGAGACAATGGGGATGTTCTATTGGGAACTCACCAAGGCCAGCTGGCCCGGGATAAAACCGGACTCATTGAACATAGCGGACAATGAGGACTACTGAGAACTCAATAACAATGGCAATGGGTTTTTGATCCTACTGCACGTACTGGTTTTGTGGGAGCCTAGGCAGTTTGGATGCTCACCTTACTAGACCTGGATGGAGGTGGGTGGTCCTTGGACTTCCCACAGGGCAGGGAACCCTGATTGCTCTTTGGGCTGACAAGGGAGGGAGACTTGACCGGGGGAGGGGGAGGGAAATGGAAGGCGGTGGCGGGGAAGAGGCAGAAATCTTTAATAAATAATTAATAAATAAAAAAAATAAAAAAAGAAAAGACTACCTTTCCCCATCTAATAAATCTTGTAAAATGCCAATTGATTGTGAACAGGAGAGTGTGTGCTTATATATTCCCAGCTATCAATCTCTCTATCTAGTCAACCTTGCTTCAGGGATCTATGCTTAACCCTCCTCTCTGAATCCACCCGGATGAGTGTAAATGTGTGATGAGTTTTGAAACTGGAAGGGAAAGGATCCCATCTTTATCATCTCCAGGATCCATCTTGTTGATTTAGCTTGACCTTCTCATATAAGACTTAGAGGTTGTTGAGATGACTGCCGAAAAAAAAAAAAAGACTATTCTAATTTCGATCGAGTTGTATCCAAGTTTTGTTTAATCTCTATATCAGAGGGGTGTGAGGGACAATCATGAGCATGAAGGGCCTCTTCATTTTTTTTTCTGTCTTTCCTTTCTGGCTGTAATATTTTATAACTTTCTGGGTACAAATATTGTACTTCTTAAATTTATTCCTTTGATTTTGTTTGATGCTATTGTAAACAGGACCATGTTCTAAGTTTCACTTTCAGATGGATTACTGTTCATATGTGGAGTTCAACAGAACTCATTTATTTTGGTGACTACTAAAGAAATTTATGTCCTAACAAGGCTCTGGCTGATTTAAAGTCGTGCTATAAATTCTGAAGGGGAATATAAACCTCTCATGAATAAAACCATATCTTATTTATCAAAGCACAACCTGAAATCCTTCAGCTATGTTTTGAACACAAGGGAGCTTATCATATTGCTACTTAATAAACATATGTATTTTGAAACACCTTTTTACTTTAAAAATAATTGTACCATATTTGTCAGCTGTCTTGATTCAATCTTGACTTACATGCATGATGTGAGTTAAAAATTAGACACAGATTCTTACCACATTGGAAATTCTTATTTTACTACCAAGCATGGTGCTACATGCCTGTAGTTCCAACACTCTGGATGCAGAGATAGGACAATTTAAAAGCCAGCTTCACTTCCGGTGAGTTTAGGTCAGCTAGATCTACATTATGGCACCCTGTATCTATTTATTTATTACTTATTTATTATTATTTAAAAGCAATAATAGAAACAAAATGAAATACAAAGTTTCATTTTTGATAAGAATAAACATTTATACAATGATATTATGTATTAACATTGTGTCTTTTATTATAAATGTCTATAGTTTAGAAACATGCATGATTTTTACTTGATAAACAGTAATGTTTAAGCAGCAGTATATTTGTTTCTTCAGAATGCTTCAGAACATCTCTTCTGGTTTATACTTCAGAACATCTCTTCTGGGTTATACAACTGTCCGCGTTGCCAGGAGAATACTGATGTTATAGCCCACCTGCGGAATTGATCAGGAGCACAGCGACCGTCTTGACTTCTCCACACTACACAGTTCAGACACGTTTTTAAATTTCATTGCTGAGTAAGTATCTGACTGTCATGGTGGGAAGCCTTGTCCCAATGCTCCCTTCACAGACAAGACAATGCCTCATAAAGTGCATTTGTAGAATGCGTAAGTAGACTTCTCTTGCAGGCTGAGCAGTGTCTCTTATGAAAGACCAATCACTGTCAAAGTACCAAATTTGAAAGAGAAGACCATGTGTCAGTTCCATGATTTTACTGCTTATCCCAGGTTTTATTTTTATGATGTAATATATTACCAGTATTTGTCCTAAAACAAGCTTTTTTATTCTTCTAGATTTGTTTTTGCCGGATGGGTGTTTTCTTCCTTGATTTGTGTTTCCACTCTGGATTTTCAGAGAGTATGATGGCTTTGGGCTGCCTGTTTTCCCCTCCTTCTCTGAGAAGTGTTCACAGGGAATAACTTTGGGTATTAGAGACTGGGATACTGGATGAGTTAGGGGAGGGAAGGTTAGGCGGGCGTGTCTTTTTCAGAGAGAAAAGAGAGACCACATGCTACAGAGCTGGGGATGAGACTGGGGGAATTGGATCTCAGGAGCAGTAGGAGAAATGTGGGCCCCCCTTCAGGAGAAATGTGGGCCCCCCTTCAGCCTACTTGTTGACCTGGGCTTCGTAAAATCTTAAGAAAACTTTTTTTGACAATCAATTGCTTAACTGGAATGATTAGAAATTTCACTGAACCAAGCCCTACATTGTGATTTCATTCTTATTTCAAAATAATCTGAAAAATTTAATCAACACAGTAATGAACACAGTTTCTAACATGTTAGCACATTTGAAACTTTTAGCTAACTGTAGGGAGTGTGAACTCTTCTGACATTATGACATTGTCACTTCTTCCAGTGACAGAATGTAACACATTGATTTATAATCTCAAGTGGTATGTATGATTTAAATTCAAATTTCTGTAAGTGCATATTGAAGTTCCGTGACTTGTGAGAAGGATTTTTTGATGGCGCTTCTATTTTTAATTAGATAAATTTATACCCTGTGCCAGAACGGAATAAAACTGAGAGCTATGATTTTACAGCCTCCAACTTTGGCAAAGCATTAAAAAAAAATCATAAAGGGAAATGACTTATTTGACTAGGTTTGTCTTGTAAAATTCTTTTTAATGGAAAGTGATTGGGAAAGTACTTTTTGAGCTTGAAAGACTGTACCTGTGAAAATATTTGTGTTGAAGTGTTCACACATTTCAGAAAAGGGATTACCATGGATAAAATGCTCTATTAGACATGAATTATAGTGGTGTTCCCAAGCCTTTCAGCATCAGTAGAGATTTCATAAAGCCTTATGGATTCCAGAGAAGCATTCACTGTAGATGTCACTCATTTCAAAACATCGAAAATAAATAAAGACACTTTCATGAAAACATCTATAAAATAATAAAATTATAGAAGTAAATTCTTTAGAAAAATACTAAGATATGGAGTTAGAGACAACGTGGCATTTAAGAAATGATAACGAGGAAGACAACTTCCATTTGTTATTTGTTAATTTTAAACACTCAATGTGAAATTTTAGAATTTTTGTTAATGGATGTGCCTGTGTTGTTTTATTGATTAAGAAAATTTTCAAAAATAGTGTTAGGTAGTGTTCTCTGAAGAGATAATTAGAATGTTAGTCTAGCAGTTTAATGTCACTAACTTGCTGGTCATGAGTATTTTTAAAATATGATTTAAATTATATGAATGACTTGATTTACTACAGGGATTCTACTTTTGGTGGTTGCCTGTATGATCTGTATAGAAAAGACAGGTAGAGAAAGTCCTCAGTCTTGAGAACCATCCTTGACCAACTAAATACTAAGTGTACCAGCTCTACACCAAATCTGGCTTATTTTTTTCTTTTTGGCTTCCATTTCTTTCTTGTTTTGTCTACACCCTGATGCATCTCCATACCTAACCACTATTTTTAAACATGAAACTTCTATCTTTAGTTTTTTTTCTTGATTCTCTTAACTATAAGTAAACATCTTTTGGCGATAACCATGCATTGAAAATGTCAAGGCCACAGTTGTGTCATGGAATTGAATTAATATGAGTTTTCTATCTTTCTGGTACAACCAGGGAGGCTTCTCTCTGCTAGGATATTCCACTAAAATGTTACAGCTACATCTCTGGTGAGATTCATCTATGAAAACTAATTTCTGGTTTTTTTTTTAATCCCATCCTTACTAAACTTGGCTGTACATATCCTTCTTCTCATCCTGGAAAACTTCACTACTAGTTTTAGAAAAAGAGAGAACTAACTATAATGATGGCCAAACAAAACCAAACCGTGAGGTGGTGTTTCTAGAGCTATTATTAAGGATTGCAAATGTCAGGTGAATCCCACATGGGAAAGACCACAGCTTTTCTGAAGCAAACAAAACACAACAGCCTGCTGATGGCACCAAACCACAGGAAACAACACTCTCTCATTCAACAGATTTATCAGGACAAGGGTTTTTACGTTACTCAGATTAACTGAACTTCTTATATAACAAAATGTCTAAGTATGCTGATTGGACTTCATTATTACCAGCTGCATGCTTGTGGCGTGGTGAGCTCACCTCATCACACCTTCTCTCATTTACAGGGCCTTGGGAAAGGAAAGAAGGAGCCATGGGAAATGCTCTGCTCCATGCTGGGTTTGGTCGTTAAGTACTGGCAGTATCTATGAATTAGCTGTCTATTCGCATATACATGTCCCCATTAAGGCCAGCATCCATTGATGGGAACACAAGTTTCTCCCTGAGTTAGATATGCCCATATATTTCTCTTGAAATATTCTTACAGCACTTCTAATAACAAGCAGTGTAAGCCATGTGTGTTACACCAACTGACCCAAACCAGATCAGCCAGTTTACA
The DNA here is from genome assembly GCA_963919715.1 of Microtus obscurus. Lineage (NCBI taxonomy): Eukaryota > Metazoa > Chordata > Mammalia > Rodentia > Cricetidae > Microtus > Microtus obscurus. The sequence goes on from CAWTZC010000381.1 coordinate 4,940,781, forward strand.
GTTTTGGGCGTCTCTTTCACAAAGAGAAAACACTTGCTTGTCAACATCTCACATTGCCTTTTATTCCTTATGCACGATGCAGGAACAAACCAGTTTAAGCCACAACATGGGAAAAATCTTGTTGGTATTGTACGTATTTTCATTCGCCCAAACATAAGCAGCCAAATAGGCTTTGCATACACTTGTTCTGTTGTGTGACTTGAGGATGATGTCAGGCAGGTGTAACTGGAGTTCTCAGGACTTCTGAGTACTCAGCATGATGCTGCTTCAGAGATTAGATCATTTGTCATTGATGTAAGACTCAAGTAACTCGAGTTAGCACATGAGAGTTTAGTGGGAATGGCTCTCAGCACAGGACCCGGGTCGGCCCTGAGCACTGGTAATCGATCTGCCTATCATTTTTAGGACAGCCTTGTCATTCGGAGTCAATAGGCACCAAGAAGAGGGACTACAGAAGAACTTGTCTACTTGATAGTTTTGAGGGCTCATAAAGGCTTTAGGACTTCTGTGTAGACTATATTGTTCGAGCCAGGAATCTGCTGAGAATTCAGCCAACTACTTCTCTCCCGTATCAATAACAAGCCTGCTTTCATAGGCCCCATCCTGCAAGTCAATGAATATCAGAGGAAACTGTTTAGAAAACAGTAAACCCAACATAAGAATATGACTCTCAGTAATGCACCTGCTTCATATCTGAAGACGTGAAAGAGGGGTTTGACGGCTGAATATCCCCACCGACATTAGGGAGCTGACGCTGATGAATGGCCTCCATTCCCTGGGCCCCCTCCTAGACCAAAATGAAGTCTTTCCTGATGAACAAACAAAGTGACTTTCTTTTCCTCTGACTAAAATTTTACATTTTATTTAAAAAACTAACCTGTCGGAACCGTTCTTGTGAGTGTGTATGAGTCTCAGCGCTTCTGTAGACTCACAGAACACAGAATTCCAATACTTCCCAAACCTCCTCTTGCCCTCACCCGACCTTCGTCAGTTCTTGAAGACGGTTTCTATGTAACAGTCGTGCCTGTTCTGGAAATTGCTTTGTAGACCAGCCTGGCCTCGAACTCACAGAGACCCACCTGCCTCTGCCTCCTTAGTGCTGGAGTTAAAGGCATGTACCACACACCACATCTGGCTTTCCTCCTGCCCTTTTGTGGTTAAATACGTCTCTGGCTTCTAACCTTCAGTGCCCACTGCTCTACACTCTCTTTCTATGTTTTTGTTTTATCCTGGGATGTCATATTTATGGAATGTCATGCTCTGCGACCTTGAAGGCAGTTTCCTGCGCTCACCGTGGCTTTGAGACTCACCCATGAAGTTGAGAAATGAAGGAGATTGTTAGACCATGTAACAGGCGTGTGAATAATACTGAAAGAAATTGACAAACCGTTTCCAGAATCTTCTGTATCATGTCGCATCCACAGACCCCAGACAAAATGCAAATATTTCCGGTGCTCTCTATCCTTGTGGGCACTGTGTGTTGTTCTGTTTGTTTGAGGATTTTAGTTACTGCTGTGTCTGCAGTGCCGGCTCCGGTCCCCCATTTGCATTTCTCCAAAGACCCGCCATGCTGAGCAAATTATTAGGGGCTTATTTGTCGTCTCTGTATCTGCCCCAGTGGAGCACTGATTTAAATCTCTCGTTCAACTTCTACAGAATTGACTTATTTCAGATAGAGTGAGGACAGCCTTCTAGAAAAGACAAATTTTAGATACAAGTCCTTTGTGGGACCTGTGCTGTAAAAGTTCTTTACAGACAGTGGGTATTCGATTCTCTCCAGAGGGCTTAGCTAGAAGGAGTCCTAAAATTTTCTTCTTTTTACTAATGAAAATTCTTGACCTATCCCACCAAATCAACAGAATGTCTCCCTTGGTCTTTGGTCTCTTCATCGTCGAGTTAATAAATTAGCAATAACAGCAACAAATCTGGTGACCGCTTGGATTTTTCAACAGCGAGAGTCTTTACTGGCAGCACCTTCCAGCACTTTCCAGCCAGTCGTCCACACTGCCCAACCTCACACCATTGTCAAACAGCTGTGCCTTAGAAGTCCGTGCAGATGACTTACTGTGTATAAAGTGCTCAGCTACTGCAGGAGACTTGTTGACAACTCAGTAAGTATCTCTCTCTCCTGTACCGATAACATTTGTTTCCGTTGCCTTCTTAAGTCTGAAGCATATGTTCCATCTTGCACGTCAACGAATGCAGAGGACATAGTTTAGAAAACAGTGAGCCCCACAGAAAAATAAAATTTTCAATAATGCCCGTGTTTCCGGCTTCTAGAATTTTCTGCCAGATAGTGTAGTCTGCTGAGCAGATGCTTAGGAAGTCAGAAGAGTGCCCGTCAACCTGTGATGGACACCTGCAGAACCTACTTCCTTGGTGAACTCAACGAGAACTCCAGCTACACATGGGAGCGGCCAGAAGAGGCCATTAGAGCTCATAAAGGCGTCAGCAGTCCGATGATTGTCTAATGAAGAGTCAGCGAGTGCTTCCACAGCTGTGGAGGAAGCAGAAGGTGCTTAGCTAAGCAGTTTGTTTAGCGTTAAAGATTGCTTTTCCCATGGTAGATATTAGTTGTGATTTTCTCCCAAGTAACTATGTTATCTTAGATTTCCCCATTGTCACTGTAAAAACTTTAAATGCTGATTTTTCTGTCTCTTCATTGTTTCAGTTTTTAAATCATCGAAGCAGATCATTTAACCTTGGAAGATAACACAAAGACATTAACTTAGAAACAGGTTCATTGATTTACAGGAAAAAGCCACACAAAGTCACCACTAAGGTTCCCTCTGGCTAGCATTTGTATGGAGTCAGGTTGGTTGGGTAGTCAATCACTGCTAGGCTAGCATGTATATAAAGCCAGGCTGGTAGGGTAGCGTGCGTAAGGAGCCGGGCTGGTTGAGTCACTACTAGGCAATATTACTGATCTCTCAATGTGGCAGTTCATTGTACTCCTTACCTAGAGGGCAGGTCTCTAAAGGTTGTTCAGTCTGGACTCCATTTCCCAGCACTCTGCTTTAATGGTATGGGGTTTGAAGTGGATTCTGGGAATTTAAAATGTCCTTGGGATGTTCCAATATGTAATAAAATTTGAGAGCTGGTAAATCATATATAAATGAAAAAAAAATGATGCTAACGGTCACCCTTGACTGATGGCTGTGTAGGAAGGAAAGTGTGTCCTATAACAAGATTTAATTAAACTTCACAAGAAATTTGCTTAAGCGTTTGGCCAGAAATGTTAATTTCTTCCCCAAAGGAAGAAGAACTTGGCTTCTCTACCAGGTTTGAGCCAGTTTATTTTTCCTGCAAAGGGCCTTGCCCTGGAGGAGGAATTAATAAACTTGATTCTTGACCTGTCTCTGTTTCTGCCTCCCCCGTTGGACTTCTTACCCTCACCAGCCTTGCGTTTACTTAGGAAAAGTAGATGGGGACTGGATCCGTTTTATACTATTTCATTCTGTGAGCTTATAAATTAAAGTGAGTAACCAGTGTTAGCAAATTAACAGAAAAAAGTGAAAAAATTAAAACTATAAATTTCATGAAAAATGTAATGGTTGATTATTATTTGAGGTCTGAAGAAGCTGAGCCACATCGATGTGAAGAGAAAAATAGGTCAGTATTTAAACAGGCTACGTTTTACACCAAGGCAAGCACACTCTTCACTAGTGCCCAACTTCTGGTGGTCAACTGAGTGCCAACTTGATGAGGTCTAGAACGGCCAGCAATACAACCCTAGGCATACCTATGGGAAATTATGTCTTTTACACTTGTTAGAAACCAGGCATTAGTTTTATTGTCTCCACTGTATTATAAACAAACATTCAAAGGCTATTGAGTTAAGAATTTAAAGCCCATCACAGACAAAGTCTAGAGAGGAATTTTAGTCTTTATTATTATTTCTATTGTCTGTGCTCCAACCAAAGAGAACCTGAGCACAGCACACCTGCATTCCCGACAGTTCCCTTTCAAACCATGGAGACACGTTTCTTTTCTGGCTTTTGATGCACTTAATAAACTGCAGAATTTATTTCAGTGAAAATAAAGGCAGGCAAGGTACGCAATGTTGACTATCTAAAACTGACAGGAAGTTGGATGTTAGGTTCAGTAGACACTAATGAGTTAAGGGAAGCCAAGAACAGTTCACAGGGGTGGACGACAAAGATTCGGTTCCTATAGGGATTGTTCTGATAAGGGTCATCTAGGTAGAAAGACCACCCTAAAAGTGGGTAGCATGATTCCCGGTGAGTGTCCTATACTGCATGAAAGCTAGCTAGACTCCATCATTCATGGCTCTCTGCATCTTGGTTGTGGATGTAAGGTGACCAGCTGCCTCAAATGACTGTGCTGTGACTTCCTGTGAACTGTGAGCCACACTAAATGTCCCTCCAGGATGCTGCCTTTATCAGGATGTTTTGTCACAGAAACAGGGAAAGTAAGTAAAAGATCATCACGTTCACACAATCACAGACAAAGTCACGCAGATATGTTGAGCCAACCCACTGCCTGCAACTCCATAACCTTTGAAGATGGGAGAAGACTTTTTTAAAATTGATTTTATTGAGCTATATGTTTTTCTCCACTCGCCTCTCTTCCTCCCCCTCTCCCTTTCTATGCTCTCCCATGATCCTCACACTCCCAATTTAGCAAGGAGATCTTGTCTTTTTCTATTTCCCATGTAGATTAGATCCATGTATGTCTCTCTTAGGGTCCTCTATGTTGTCTAGGTTCTCTGGAGTTGTGAATTGTAGGCTGGTTTTTCTTTGTTTTATGTCTAAAAGCCACTGATGAGAGAGTACGTATATCTTTCTTTCTGGGTCTGGCTTACCTCACTCAATATGATGTTTTCTAGATCCATCCATTTGCCCGTAAATTTCAAGGTGTCAATATTTGTTCCAGTGTGTAGTACTCCATTGTGTAAACGTACCACATTTTCCTCATCCATTCTTCGGTTGAGGAACATTTAGGTTGTTTCCAGGTTCTGACTATGACAAAGTTGCTATGAACATGGTTGAGCACATGTCCTTGTGGTATAATTGAGCATCCTTTGGATATAAACCCAAAAGTAGTATTGCTGTGTCTTGAGGTAGATTGTTTCCCAATTTCTTAGAAATCGCCATACTGATTTCCAAAGTGGCTGTACCAGCTTGCACTCCCACCAGCAACGGAGGAGTGTTCCTTTTACCCCACCAGCTTTGCTTTCCTCAACACGGTTAAAGATGAGCAAAAATTACTATCTGATCATCCCTCCTCTGGCTCACAGAGCATCTGGTCCCACTAACCACCCACCTCTGTGTTCTTTTCTGGGTCCTCATCCAAACACCAGTTTGCTGTTTAAGACGCCTCTGCAGCAGTTGGGACCTTTTCCTGTTGAGACCGACTCACTAAGCCTTGCCAATTTTAATTATGCTACATTTGGGTTCAGGAGAATTTGGAGCCGTTTTTAAAGGTGGAGATACATGTCGGTCAGAATCCCACTCTCTCTTCACCCAGGATATTTTTATTGAAGAGAGGGAAGACATAATGTTCCTAAAGAGTTTGTCTTCCGGCTACAGTGGTTTTTATTTTCCCACGTCACTGTCAGAACAAAAGCCATTCTTTTTACTTTTCTCCAGTGGTGGGCATCTGGGGGCTAGTATGGATTTTAGCCCACAGTGGGAAGTAACCAAAGAGCCAGACAGTTCTGTTGATAAAGCCTACTGAATTAGAAATAAATTAAGCAAAACATTGGTTTTCCTGGGTCCCGAGTTTGGGCATCTTTCACTAAGGTTCATAAAGTTTTCCCAGCTGGAACTCACTCCTTAGAACAGGCTGGCCTCAAACTCACAGAGATCCACCTGCCTCTTCCTCCCAAGCCTGGCTGAGGATTTATTTCTTTATTTTTTTAATAACATGACTTCCTTGTAGGGAGCTCACATTGTGTGTGCCTGTGATTTTGTCACATATCTGCAGCACAGCTGGGCAGCAGGGCTCAGATCCAGGCCTGGGGCCAGTGGGGGTCAGATGGCTATTTTCACCGAATGTGACATGCTCCGGCAGATGTGCGATTATGTCCGGCAGTGGTTGCCGCCTGTCCTATGCTAATATGGTTGCCTTCATCCCTTCAGAATGGATCTTCTATTAATCACTTTACCCAGTCAGTCCCTCTCATGATAGACTTCGGTATACTTCATGTATCTCCACACATATTTATGAATCTATGTATAGAATATTTTGCAAATAAATGAAAGATATATGGACTCATGTGAGCATATTTTATTTACTAAATCTTGAAATAAAATTAGGTAGATTGATTTGGATTAGTGTCAGGTATATAAATCAGTATGAAAACAAAAAAATTAACCTAATTTTGATTTTAAAAATTTAGTGTAGAAGGCTTCTTCTTTGGCCTATAACTGGATTGGTTTTTAAGAGCCTCCTTTTTCCCAGGTGTTTCCCATGAACCCGGAACACATCCCAGTAATCCCCTGACCATCTTAACTCTATGAGATGCGAGAGTTCCCTAAGGAAGGAAACGTACAATGTTGCCTCTTTGGGTTTTGTGCTAATCATATGATCAGATTTTGAAGATTCCCTTTTAAAGCAGGGGTTGTCTGAATTAGAATTAGGAGATCTGGGTTTTATAAACATTTGAGGAACCAGACCCGGTGGCCCATACCTGTAGTTTATGCCCCCAGGAGGCAAGGCAGGACGCTTACAAGCTTTGTACCAGTTTCAGCTGTGTAGTAGGGCCTTGCCTCAACACAGAAGAATGTGTTTGCGTTCATTTCTCCTTCCTCCTTTCTAAAAGTTGCTTCCTATTTCAAAGTTTAAAGCTTTGCTATTCAAAGTTTAAAGATAAAGGACTCAGAATGGTCTACAAGTTATCAGTGTGTGTGTTTGTATACTATATGCTAATGTCTAAAACTCCACTTAGTCTACCCTTCTACTGAAATTAGTCTTTTTGCATCTAAGCAGCCTGTGTGTGTGTGTGTGTGTGTGTGTGTAGGGTGTATGTCATGTCTGTGGTGTGTAGCTGAGTTAGGGATGAGGTTCTAGTTTCAACGTCTGCATCTTTTAAACAAAAACTGTCACGTAGCGCAATGGATGCAGCATCCACCGGGACGGCAAAGCTCTTTAGGCAGCTGCGCTGACAGCTCAAGCCAAGCGTTTCTAGCTGTCAGCTTTCTTTTCTTACCCAGCCCTGAGGGTCTGCTTGCTTCTTTGTGAGAGTGTCTGTCCATTTCCAGGCTGCCTGTGACATCTCACCAGCATTTGTTATTGTTTTACCCGATATTAACAAAATAGTCCTACGTGTGTTTGTGTACATGAATATACTGTATGTCTGTATGTATGATGCATACTTGTGTGTGCATATGTGTGTGTGTGTGCATATTTTCTCTTTACACTCAACCATGGGTACAATCTTGCCTCAAACTTTTACTGAGATCTTTCTGTCACTTCTCAGGAAGAAAATGACAGTGTTTTGCAGATATTCATTGTTATATCGCTTATATTACTGACAAATTAATAAGCCAATACCAGAACCATTCTTAACCTACTGACCCTAGAGTCCACTTTGCCTGACTACACTATATTAGTCATTGTCCTATAGCATCTTCATGTGACTTATTCTGTCACTGAGTCGGATTCTATTCCCATGTAATAACTGCCACCTAGCAAACCTTTTCCTATAGAAAGCTTCTGAGGACAAAGATCTAAGGTAAAGATTGAGTGTCCTTTGTATCACTGAGGAGCACACGTCACTGGGTCATGTAGAAAACCCATGCTTTCACATTACATATATTAGAAAATTGTCTATTTTCTCTCCTGGCCATTTTATGAAATGACCATCCTTTTTTCCCTTCCTTCATGATACAGGGTGGTGAAAATGGGAAAAATAACTGCTGAATTTCTAAGATGCTAAAATTATTAAACAAGAATTCCTATCTATGTCATCATTTTTATATCTCTGTGGATCAAGGGGCTTATGATACAATTAGCAATTGGTGGTTTGCCAATGTGCTTAGCAGAGAGAAGGCCAATACGTAACAGGTATGGCTGTTATGAGGTCTGGCTGTGCTCTGTTCTAAGTGACTCACTGGCTTTCAGGCTAAACCTGGCCCTGGGTTACTTCATTTCAAATGTAGCCTTTGTCTCCATTTGAGCAATGTTGAGATGTAGAGAAAGAATGGTTTTGTATCTTGTGGTATACATAGACATTGCCACCTTTCCATCTCTATCCACGAGGTACAGATTAATAAATAACTTAACCCTAGAAATAACTTTTCTAAACTTATCAAGAGATTGATTGTTGAAATCATATCAGAAAAAAACAGGCCTCTGAATTTATTGAACACACCAGAATGATAAAGGATGTGTCACCTTTACCTGGACATCAAGATGGTGAAGGGTGTCACCTTTACCTGGACACCAGGATGATGAAGGATTTGTCACTTTTACCTGGACACCAGGATGATGAAGGGTGTGTCACCTTTACCTGGACACCATGAAGAACAACCCTAACACTGTCATGGCTGTTGTGGGATTGTTACTCCTAAAACAGACGTCCTCTCCTTCTTATTCTAATATGATAACTTTTGGGTGGTCTTCTTGGGATTTCAGTGTGTTATTTTGATGAGGTTACAGTATAGACATATACTAGAAAAGGTTTAGGTTTCATAGTGTATAGGGAGATTTCAGCTTGAACAAATTATTTTGGTTTGAGTAGCTTCCAATCTCTCCTCTCAGCCATGCTTCTTAGATGCTGGGATCCCCTTGAGCTTGTCCTGGCCTTGTTTGTAGATTGCCGTGGGTGGCTTGCACTGAAAACAATCAGTGAGGTGAGGCAGCCAGGAGAATATGCTAGATCGAATGTCATGCTCTTTAATTCTCCCAAATTGTAAACTAAACAAAACTTCCTCTACATGTCAAGCTCCAGGTAACACAATTAGTCCAGGGGATGGCGGACAGATAAGGTCCGGTGAGACAGTGAATTGGTAATACAATCAGAGGCATTGGCTTTTGGGGGAAACTTACAAGGAGAAGGGAAAAGTCTGATGTTAGATGTCCCATGCTGACCAGAGTTCAGTGGGAGATTCTAGTCCCTGAAGACAACTGAAAAGTGAGAAAAAGATATTGAAATTCTTTTTTCAAATTTTATTTTCATTTTTTAGTACTGAGTAGCCTTCTTATAAGGCTGGGTTGGTAAAGATTCATTTAAGTTTTTAGACCATGTTTCCAAAATCCTAGTTCAGTTTAAACCACAGCTCTGTTCCCACACAGAAAGCATCTATTATATTTGTTAAAATGAAGTAGAAAAGGGATTTTAAAAAACCCCATCATTTATTTCCTATTTTCAGGCTGCAAAAACTGGAGCCTGTTTAAATAATAACTCTGGAAAGGTAGACCGTTATGGTATCAGAGGCCAGAGCAAGGAAATGCTAGCTGAACTCATTCAGAACATAAAACTACTGTCAAAATCGGTTGTGTGAATGGTCATTGGGACAAATTTAGTATTCAGGATTCTGCTCTGCAATTTTATTTTGGATTTAAAGACATTTTCTTATGTTTCAGTATTGGATTATGTAAGATAAAGCAATAAAAGTGTTCTTTGACTGCAAATTAGTCCATAGGCTATGATGGAACTACCACCCACAGCTATGATGATTCATCTCCCAAACATTAGTCACCCTTCTCCATAGGATGTCTCTGCAACAGAAGCTCACTTTAATATTGTTATTTTATTTTTAAATCTTGCTTTCTTGGAATGCTCAAGGCTTTCTTCAACAATTAAAACTGTAACACAAGAGCCACTTTTGCCTAATGGTTTTGAAAAAGAGAAACTGTTTCAAGATACTCAACTATGTGATCCCAAAGGCATTTACAAACAAAGCCTTTCCTGACATGTCATAAAAACCCACTTAGTGCCACCATTAGGTCACAAGCATTCATAATCACCTCTAACTTGTGCTTCTTCAAGTTTGAAGGGGAGTCAGAAAAATAGTTCATCTTCTCAGTTCTTTTGTCGAGCGCCAAGACAAATCTTGGAATTTCAGGGAGTTGGGCTAGGTGGATAAAAATAAAAGATCAAAGACAACACTTTGAGTTTTGATAAAAACACACTAAGGACATTTAAATAATAGCCAAAGCAAACAAGTGGGAATTTTTGTATAGGCAGAACACAGGCAGCGAATACTGAAAACCCTGCAACTAAGCATATATAAGTATTTAAATAGGAGGTAGCTTACACTCAATATTTGGAGGATTAAATGGGACCATCTGTACTGAACATATACACTATTAAAACAGGTATAGACAAATTCCCAAATGCAATAGGTCAGAAGTGTCCTCATGGTCATGCAGCCTCTCTCTGAGTGTCTGAAACTCTTCCCCCTAACACTACCTTGTTCAGTCTCAGTCTTCAGTGTGCTGCAATGATTGAGTTTATCTCATTGGCTAGAACCTGGTGCAGCAACCGCATCATAACAGCACTGGCACAGTCTGAGATCAGTGGGAGCTGCTGTTCACTGTTGAGGCAGCCCATTTCATAGGATAGCACTGTAGTATGAGGCTCAGAAACACATGATTCTATCTTCCTTGGGGACAGTCAACTCTGTAGGAAAAGGGCCTGCTTGTTCGTTCTGGCTGCCCAGAACCAAAATAATCACACAGAAATTGTATTAATTAAAACACGGCTTGGCCCATTAGCTTTAGCTTCTTATTGGTTAATTCTTATGTTAATTTAACCCATTTCTATTAATTTGTATATTGCCACACGGCTGTGGCTTACTGGCAAAGATTCTAACCAGCGTCTGTCTCAGGTGGTGGATCCATGGCTTCTCTCTCTCTGCCTACTCCTCCCAGCGCTTTGCTCTGTTCTCCTACAGCTCTGCTATAGACTCAAAGCAGTTCCTTTACTAACCAATGAAAGCAACACATAGACAGAAGGACCTCCTATACCACAACTGACCTAAGCAAATTAGGTACACATTGACTAAGTTATCCTTATTTAGTTATATGCTAATATTAAGTGGATTTTCCAGAAAAATTGAATATATTTGGTCATGTGTTTATCTGGACTCTGAATGAATTCTGTGCAATAGTTTGCATTTTATATGCTACTTTGTTTTATATTTACCTTTCATTATTTATTGGTATAATGTCTCCAACTAGATATGATAGTAGGTAGAGGAGAGTTCTGCATAATTCATAATTACAATCTCCATAGTATAATTCTTTTAGCTTTTCCAGGCACTGACGTTGGCTCCAAGTTACATTGCAAGGCTTAGCCTGTAGTTACCGGTAATCCTCAAAACTTGTTCCCAGGAAGAGAGGACATCAACTGGAGCCTGAGGAAAAATGATAGTAATATTCAAGAGGAGTGACCTATAAGCTTGTCTACCCATGACCAGATTAAAAATAGGAAGTTTGGGACCCCAATGCAAAGCTGAAGCAAGAAACATGGCAAAAGGACAAGGTGGTGAGACCAAATATGAGATGGGACACGGATGATCAAGATTACTAACTAAAGAAAAGCTGGTTAAGAATTACTAGATGATGAGATGAAGTTGTCTACTTAAAGATCCAGGGTTCGGGCAGCCCAGAGTAGCTTGTGACTTCTTGCAAGAAACTAATAGCTTTCTTTGGAAAGAATCAAAGTACTCAATGGTATATTCCATGATTTACATTGACAGCAATGTAAATCAGTCTAAATGCAAATCCTGTGTCCTTAATAAAGTGAAACAATTATGCATGACCATCAAAATGCCAGATGCATTAACATTGCATTTTTGGGGCACTGATGTTCAGAATTCAGGCTCCATGCTGTGAGGGACATTAGCAGCTTCATGAAGGTATACAGAAAGGTATTCTGGCCAGTAGCCACAGTGATCCTTGATCTCTGAGTATGTGAGTGGGTTTGCAAATGATTCCACCCTGGCATGTCATTCTGACTCTTGTCAATCTAGCAGGTGGCACATGAGGCTGAGATAGACGCCACTAAGGACGTGCAATGACATTCCATATTTGTGAGCAAAACACACGATTTTTTTGATGTTTTCAGCTGATAAATTTGGAATTGCTGTTATTCAGTCATAGATTTCTGCAAAAAATTATAAACAGAAGCAATATAATTTGCATTATAGAAATACCGCATTGCCGTTCAGTGTTGGTGCATGCCTTCAATCCCAGCAACTGGGAGGCAGAGGCAGGCAGATCTCTTTGAGTTGGAGGTCAGCTTGGTCTACAAGGTGAGTTCCAGGACAGCCAAGGCTATAGTGAGAATCCCTGTCTTGAAAAGCCAAAAGAGAAATATCACTTTGATAGTGACACTCCATCCATGGCCGTGCACATGAACACAGCCTCCTTGATGTGGGAGTGATTTTTTATTAATAAAGAAACTGCCTGAGCTCATTGATAGGCCAACTCTTAGGTGGGTGGAGTAAACAGAACAGGATTCTGGGAGAAGGAAGCTGAGTCAGGAGTCGCCAAGATTTTCCTACCAGAGACAGAGGCAGGCTAGAATCTCCCCGGTAAGCACACCTTGGGGTGCTACACAGATTATCAGAAATGGGCTAGTCCAGGTGCAAGAGCTAGCCAATAAGAGGCTGGAACTAATGGGCCAGGCAGTGTTTAAAAGAATACAGTTTCCGTGTAATTACTTCGGGGCATAAGCTAACCATGTGTGCGGCCGGGTGCTGGGAACACAGCCCAGCCACTCCTCTTACTACACCTCCTCTTTTCTCCATACTTTTACAAAGGCTCACCAAAAGAGTGCAGTGCTTTTTTCGTACTTGATTAATGGTGATTTCAAACTTTATCAGAAATAAATTTATGCTATAATGGAAAATGAGTAATTGTTTAAATTACTATTAAATAATAACATGATTTTCTTCTGAAGATTATTGAACATATTAGATTTAAGATAAAAACATCATCTTAGTCAGAGGATTTACAGACTAATATAATGTTCTTCCTAAGCATTATTTTCTTCAGAAATATATTTGTTAGAACACAGTGACTATTGGAAAGGACAGCTTATAATTCAATGCGGCAAAAAATTATGCATTCGAAGGAAATCTCTAGTTCCTACAAATGTCTTCCATGTCAAGAGAAGTTAACATTCAGTACAACATCTTAGGTTAAAAAGGAAGCATTTGGCATTTATATTTTAATTGAGCTAAATGACTAAGCCTTCAGTGATATCCATGTAATTTTCTAGAGAAAACAAAAAAGAATCGTTAGATGAAAGAAGTGCTAATAAATTTTGCTTTAAATAGTCCTGAGTAACTAGGTACTATTGTATATTTCACAAATTATTCTTTAGAAATATAAAAGATTATCCATATCAAATCAAGAAAAATGGGGACTAAAAATGACTGGAGCATCCGAAATTGGTCAGGATAGCCAAAGGATCCCGGAGGGAGATGCTTAAATAGTACTGTCTTCATGAGTACTATTTTGATTCTCAAGGGCGTTGTTGGGGCTGCTGGGCGGTTGTAGGAACTGCTTGACAGTAGTGCTTTCCTGAGCTGTGGATGGATTTCCTTCCTCCTTCTTTTCTCCTCCCCCCAAAGCTTCTCAACCTTACAGAGACAGCCAACGGGACAGCCACAAATGCTGGGAACTCTAATAGCATTGGGCTTTGTGTGAAACAAACAAGCAAACAGATGTCAACAAAGAAGCAAGCATTGTGAAAACCAGAGGCAGAATGTACTTTTGTCTAGACAGGATGACCATGGTAAGAATTTAAGCTAAGAGTGTGGGGGAAATAGTGACACAGAGAACATGGGATATAAAAATGAGGGAAGTGAAAAAAACAACGGGGATTGGTTTGCTCTAAAATTGAGCCTTTTTGCAACCAAGCCATGAAAGGGTTAGGGTTCAAGAACTGCTTCTTGACCAGCAGCTGGAAATTTTTTTCTTTCTGCTTTGTTGAAACCTGTATAGCCATCACACACAGAGAAGCTCAATATAATTTTTGTTCTGATTTAGATGGTTATTTAAGCTATTGAAATATGATAGAAGAGTCATTTTCCATTGGGTTGTAAAATATTAGTTTGGACCACATGAAACAGCATTTTAGATGATGTTAATTCATTGTCTGTAATGACTTCTTTAGTAAGTTCAGCAGTTTTTGCAGTACAAACGCTCTTGCCTTCTGAAAAACCCCTATGAGGAATACAATGAGTCCCCTAGGAAATAGATATTGAATATTTGCCATTTTCTCTACCTCCTCTTTGCCACCCATCTTGACTTTGACTTTCCATTTTATTATGCTTTTTAAATGAATTTCGTTGTTTGATAATTTCATACCTACATTACAATGGAGCCTGATTTCTGTCTCCCCTACCCTCTCTTATCATCTTCTGGTGCCTGCCAACCTATAACCATTAGATTGGGAGCATCCTTTGTAGCTGGGTGGAACCGCTGATGGGTACACTAACCGACATCAATAATTTCCTTGCTTCTTGGTTCTATCAGTAACAAACAGTTCAATACCAAGAGGTAATAGCAAATAGTTTAATAACCCGAGGACTTCCTCCACTCATGATGTGCTTCATTATTCCAGTTTCTATTCTTTCTCCCCAAATGATCTATCATGTTGGCTTACGGTTCTCTTTGGTTTTCAGTCTGCCCTTTTGCACTGTAATCTCTGCCAATGCACCGATGACCACACTGTGTTTAGTTGCTTGCCAACGGCCTCTTTGGTGTGGGAGGTCCTTCCTTCTATGTGTTGCTTTTATTGGTTAATGGACGAAGAAACTGTCTTGGCCTGTGATAGGACAATAGAACAGATCTAGGCAGGGAAAACTAAAGTGAATGCTGGGAGAAAGGAAACAGGGTCAGAGAGATGTCATGGAGTCACCACTAGAGTCAGACATGCCAAAACTTTGCCAGTAAGTCACTGTCATGTGACAAAACACAGATTAATGAAGATGGGTTAAATTAAGATGTAAGAGTTAGCCAATAAGAAGCTAGAGCTAATGGGCCAAACAGTGATTTAAATAATACAGTTTCTGTGTGATTATTTCATGGCTGGGCAGCCAGGACCAATGAGTGGCCGCCTCCCACTACAGCTCTTCCCACTCTTTATTCCGGTACAGGTGAGTCTTCCCTGTTAACTCGGTGGACTCCAGTTATGAGTCATGGTTGTTCAGAATTACTCTTTGTCAACTGGACAAAGAGACACATTCCAAGCATTGTAGAATATAATTTAGAAAACTTTGCACGTGTTATTTCAATGCCTGGTTTATGGCTTTCGAGCCTGCCAAAACCTTGCATCTAGAGATAGGCTTTGCAGGTTGAATCCTCTAACTCTTTCCCCAATGTTTCAGGCTTAAGGAAGTCTGTCCCCCAAAGAAGGGCTGCACCTCTAAATGTCGAAGCTCGCTCCTTTTCTGAGAGTGCAGTTTCTTTTGTGTACAAAGGTCTTCCTCCAACACACTCAGCACATTCTCCTTAGCATTAAAAAATAAACAGAGGCGACATATCCTTAAAATAACTGTCTGAACTTGAGTCACCTGTGCCGCACGGAAGCTCTCTAAATGAATGAACTGTCAACCATCACACAGAGGTGGGAATTAAAACCGCTGAACTCGAGGTATTAGAGACAATATCACGCTTCTTCAGGGCAGCGTGTCTGCCAGAGTTCACACAACTGCTGTGACATTATGCGTCTCCTGGTATATTAAAACATTCCCTTTGAATCACACGGGTTCTCGGCAGCACTGCTAACCCTCCAAGAGATTTGGATCTCCAAACCATCATCCAATTAGAGCTGACACTTATATAGCTATATAGAGGAACCTATACACAGGGGTATTTCAGGAAACACAAACAAAACTAGGAAAGAAAGAAGGCAGCTTTCTTAGGCTGGAGACAGGTATTAAACTAACTATAGCTTTTGGAGGATTCTTAGCATTTATTAATAGCATCTTTTTGTGGTATAAATTTTACTTACTAATTGCTTAAATGCAGTATTGTTATTTTTTCACTGGTTATTTTCCTTATAAGCAGCAAAAATCACACCCCTCTGAGGGCACAGGTTTTCATAAACATGAGCTATGGTTAAAATTATGGCGTGAATATGAATTTTGCCTTCTATGCTAGGTACTCTGCAGTTGGTGGTATTCTGGAAGTTGCTGGAAATGTAGGACTGCCTAGCATGAGGAAGCAGGCCACTGGTTACGTGCCTTTCAAGTTTATAGCTGGACCCTGGTTCCTAGATTCTCTTTGCTTCCTGTATTTCATAAAATGAAAAGCCTTCTCTACTGTTGCCATGAACCAAGAGACTGGCTAAGTGTTCTGAAACCATCACTCAAAATAAACCTCCCTCTTAAGTTTTCTTGGGGATTTGTCACAGAGATATGAAGCCAGACTAATACAGTTGCTCCACAATTTCTCTTCTGAGCATCCTAA
This sequence comes from Microtus obscurus, assembly GCA_963919715.1. Classification (NCBI taxonomy): domain Eukaryota; kingdom Metazoa; phylum Chordata; class Mammalia; order Rodentia; family Cricetidae; genus Microtus; species Microtus obscurus. The sequence goes on from CAWTZC010000381.1 coordinate 4,957,179, forward strand.
GGTTCTCTTCCTTGGGTTCTAGCCAGTAGTGGCCTGAAGTAACAAAGACACTCTTCTCTGCTAAGTAAATAAATAAATATGCCCTAAATGAGCATCACAGAGAAGCTGTCTTGTCCTTTTCTCTAATATTCTAAGTGAAGATTTTCTGTGCAGCTAGGCCCTCCTCAGAAGGAAGGAAGAAGGTTCAAATCCTGTCTTACCTAGATTGCTCTTCTGTACTGAATCCTAATGTGACTGCACAAAGCAGACTCAGGAACTCTCCATTCTGTTCATAGGTGGAAAGTTTGTTGCATCACTGCTTCCTGAGTTGTCAACTTAAAATCTTTGAGTTCAATTAAGAAAGGTATGGATACGTCTCTTCTCACTACAGGTTCATACAATGTTCTGTTCCACAGGCAATGGGCAAGGTACCTTCTCAATCTTTATCCTCTATTGGTGGCCTCTGCCACCAGGTCCCTGGTCCTGGTGCCATAAGGTCCCTGCAGAGCTATTTTGTGAATCATATCTTATCAAAACAAACCTGTCTATTTTTGGATAATGACACCTGTCCAATGATGAAAAGACTTTTCTTCTCTTTGCAGAGTCTGCCTTCCATGAGCTCTTCAGAGACAATGGACCCATTTGATTGCTGTTGGGTTGATTAAAATGCCAAGATTCAATTATTATCTAGGGAATGTCTCCAAACCAAATTAAATTATTGTGATTGCGAATTTGGTGATATAGAAATGAAATGATTGCGTTTACATGTCCTGCGGGTTTCTCTTTCTGTACCTGAACCCCCAGTCTCTATTCGCAGATGATGAAGTCTTATTGTTTCCTGAACATACTCATTCTTCCACCCGTGTGACTTGTGTTTGTCTTACTGTCCCTTCCGTACCCAGATCTATCCACAGTGAGGCTCCCTTTGCTTGGGCCTCACCGTACTCTTCGTGTATATCACGATCTCATATGGCCCAGTTCAGCAGCAATTTGGTGTTCACTGTGAGGCAATCTCAGTTCCTATTGATATATGTCACTCACTGGGAGACCTCAACAAGAGAGATTAACATTCCCACATTTCAGGACTGTTAGAGTCTCATCAAGGTCCAGTTTCTGTAAGGTCTCTCCTCCTGGTTACAAGGAACCACCGTCTTAGTCTGTCTTCTCAAGAACTTTCCTTCAGTAATCTGGGCTAAGGGAGACAGAGCTCTCTGTCTCCCTGTGTGGTGTTACAATCCTGTAAGATCAAGGCCTCACACTTATTATTCAGCTGTAAATCTATTCCACAGTTGCAGCTGCAATGCAGGGGAGAGCTCCCATATGAATTTTAGGGGAACTTGAACATTCAACTCACAATTAATCTCACTTTGTTATCTTTGTAGCTTTTAGTGCGCCATTTCATTAAGACTCAAACCTACTTATAAATTTAGAAATGTGTCTTTAACTTTTGTATAATTTATGCTTTGTTTGAAAAATTTTCCTTCCTTCCTTATTTCCTTCCTTCCTTCCTTCCTTCCTTCCTTCCTTCCTTCCTTCCTTCCTTCTTTCTTTCTTTCTCTCTTCAATTCATCTTTTCTGGTTGAAGAAAAGTATTCTAATATATGGTATCTAATAAAATAAATTACTTGGATGGATGTTTTATAATTCTAAAAGATTCTTAAGGTAAAAATTTTTGGGAAATCCCTGGTTGTTGTTTCTTTTTGTTGTTGTTGTTTCGAGGATGGGTTTCTATGTAGATTTTGGAGCCTGTCCTGGAACCCGCTCAGTAGACCAGGCTAGCCTCAAACTCACAGAGATCTGCCTGCCTCTGCCTCCTGAGTGCTGGGTTTAAAGGCGTGTGTCACCACTGCCCAGCACCCAGTTGCTTATTTAATACTGAAGGTTTAATACTGCCAAGAACTTGTTTAGGAAACACAGTTTTGTTCACATTCATATTATTCAAGCTGTTTAAGGAGCATCTTAAATTGCCGCGTACTGCGCTCCTGTGGCTGCGCTCTGTGTGCTGGCACCCAGTTCGCGAGCTTCGGGCAAGGGGGGTGGAGGTTAAAATACACAAACACACACAGACAGAGAGACAGCGATTTGGGTCATTTTTGAATTCCCCAAGAATGCTCCTCTTTATTGTGTTCAGGGGCAGCTTATATAAAGATAGCCACACTCCAGCCAAATTCACCAGAAACCACTCTTCTGCCATCAGGAACTCCTGAAGGTCTCGTGCTCAGAGCAGTTGCAGGCACTCACATCAGGAGATTACAAGAAATTCAGGATCTGGGGTCTCACTGCTCCCAACATTAAATAAGAATATATTTCTTAGAGTTTCTTATGTTTTTTAATAATAATTTTGAGTTTCAGTGCCTTTAGGAGAAAAATACATCTCTGTATGATATATAGTATTTTGGTTGTTATGCACAAGGTCACAGGGTTGCCTTTTGTGTTTTGCTTCATTTTTGTAATCATTTAATGTAGCAATACCACAGATACAGGAAGACGAACTATATTGAATAAAGACACAATGCAGTGTTTACATTGGCAATGGGTGGATGCATAGCACACTGAATCCACACTTTTCTGTCTAAGAGTTGCTAACATTTCATTTGTATTTTGCTAAGAGAAGAAATTTGACAGTGGAAATCAGCTCATCCCTCTGTTTCCACTGGGACCGGTTTTATAGGGTCCCCGTGGAAAGCCATGTCCATGAAGGTTCAGGTAGGTTTATTTTATATAAAAAAGCAGAACTATATACATCCTTTCACAGACTTAGGATAGATGCAGATTATTTAAAACTGCCATCGTTCAAATTCTATGTAAGTAGTTGAACTGAATTGTTCAATGACAATGAAAAATGTTTACCCGTGTTCAGTACGCATGCATGTTATTTTTGCAAATATTCATACTTTATGTTGAATCTGTGGATATGAAGCTGGTAGAGAGAGCATGCATAAAGTATAAATGTCAGGCATTGTAGATTAAAATTTTCCGCTAGTGGGCATTTTTGTAACAGGTTCTTTGATTTTGTGCATATTAGTGTTATTGGCTGCTTTAAAATAGACAACATAGAAAATGTTCATTATTTAAAGACTGAGAGTAGAAGAAGACAGATGTAAATGTCATCTCTGGCTACGAGATATTAAGTGTGGAATTCTAATTACAGAGTGTAATTTGGAGAAAGTCTGATGGAGTAAAAATGTAATTATTATAAAAGTGTTGATAGTGGAGGTAAATGACTTGTCCCCAAAATTAAAGAGTCAGACCTAGTTAATTATATCTCAGCTAATAAAAACTGCAGTGATAAGGTTTATAGATTGGTGAAAAATTAATGAGCTCTTTTAATGAATTTTTAGTAAGTTATACAAGTCAGAAGTAACTTCATAAGAAGCCTAGAAATGTGTAGGAGAGATTAGATTTGTGGAGATACACAATACAACTGAAAATAATGGATGTCCATCTACTATAAAGGATTACTTTAAAAATTAAACCTCCCTTACTGTCTGTGTCTCATTGTCTAAAGTGATGTAGCGCCGGGCGGTGGTGGCGCACGCCTTTAATCCCAGCACTCGGGAGGCAGAGGCAGGCGGATCTCTGTGAGTTCGAGACCAGCCTGGTCTATAAGAGCTAGTTCCAGGACAGGCTCCAAAACCACAGAGAAACCCTGTCTCGAAAAAACAAAAACAAAAGAAATAAAGTGATGTAGGCCAGAGTAGCATTTAATAAATGTTAATTGCATAAATTAGCCTTGCTGTTTAGGCCCTGTATTAAAGGAAAGATGATACACGCACATGTGTGGTAACTCTAGGGACTACTGACCACATTTCAAACTAGTCCAAGATCTTTCTTTGCACTTTGTAAGGGGCTTTCTCTCTCCTTAATCAATAGATTTTAGCATACTTATTCTTACTGCCTACCCATGTAAACCATATGTGTTTAGTACCCACAGAAGCCAGAAGAGGGAGCCAGATCCCCCTAGAACTGGAATCAGGTGATTGTGAGCTGTCTCTGGGACGCTGGGGATGGACTCAGGTCTTGAGGACCAGGAAGTGCCTTTAGCCTTTGAAACACTCATTCCAGCCCCCTTAATCGATATATTAAAATATCAATACATTCTTTATCAGTTCATAGCAAAAAATCTCTCAAACATACATACACTAAAACCTCCCGAAGTTCCTTTGTTCCAAAGGAAGTCTCATATGCTTTGCTTAAATCTCTATTCCTTGCCATTGTTCTTAAGTTCTCAGTAGTCCTCCTTGTCCGCTATGTTCAGCGAGACCGGTTTTATCCCTGGCATTTTTGGCTTTGTGGGCGCCTAGGCAGTTTGGATGCTCACCTTACTAGACCTGGATGGAGGTGGGTGGTCCTTGGACTTCCCACAGGGCAGGGAACCCTGATTGCTCTTTGGGCTTATGGGGGGGGGGTGGGGGGGGGGGGCGGGGACGGACCGGGACAGGGACACGGGACTTGATTGGGGGAGGGGGAGGGAAATGGGAGGCGGTGGTGGGGAAGAGACAGAAATCTTTAATAAATGAATAAATAAAAATAAGTTACACACACACACAAAATCTCTATTCCTTGTTCCTGCCACACTTAGTTCAGCTCTGAGAGGAGTCAAATGCCTTGACAAGATGTCTTTGTGCCTGTAACTTTCAAGAGTTGCTTCAACTTCCTATCTGCATATCTAGGGGCCGAGTGTGGGAAAAAATGCGTTCCTCATCTGAGTTCTGAATCCTTTGGCCATGGTTCTGGTGTGAAGTTTTTCGCACGCTCAGATCCCGTGCATACCCTTGCTCTCCAGCACTGGAATTCTGTCTCTAGCTCTAACGTTTTCAGAAAAAAATAAAAATTGCCTGCTACAATGAGCAGGATTGTTTGGCTTTCTAGCAAATACTGTTTGTTAGTCATTATCTTTCTGGATGGTTTTATAAAGGACTATGCATTTGAGCATTGCAGATAAAATCGTAACCAGTTTCAACAGTGGCAAACACTGTATTCAGCTCTGCAGTCTGGCAGGACTATTTGAGAATTACGCCATGCACAGCCTGTAGTGAATGAGGCCTAGGAAAGTCAGACAAGTTCACAATTGAAATAAGACAGGACAGTCATGAGGACCAGGCAGTGCGCCAGAAGAAAGGGTTTCAGTATCAAAAAACTAGGAGGGTTTTTGGGAAATTGGATTGGATCATCTTTTGGGTAATTTTTTAAGAAAGCAGTTCTCTTGTATAATCCTCCTAGAAAGATTAAGCTGGAGGTAAAAAGCCTTACCAAGCAATTTTGTTGGAGTATATGTTAGTTTTGGGAAATGGCAAGAATTACTACATTGTTATAAATAAAACCATTATTTAATCATATTACACGTAAAGTTAAAAGTTTAGAATTTACTTTTCATTTTAGAATGTTATGCTTTATTTTCACTAATATGTAAAAATTGAAACACTTGAAATAGAGAGAGAGAGAAGAAAGAAGAGTGTAGTTTGTTTTGGAGATAGGGCCAGGCTATACCCCACAATTTAACCCCAGTAGCACACTCCTTTAAGCTAAGTCTACTTGCTAAGTACACCACAGTCTCCCCAAAATCACCCATAGGGGACGAACTGCTCAAATAGTCGGCCTGTAAGGAAAATGTTAGTTTCAAAAATGATAATTGTGAAGAGTAACCTGAATTTTACTGAACTGATTGATAAAAATTTAGTTTTCTCTCTTTTCCTCTGGATACCCAGGTTATTAAAATTCTCTGGGATTGATAATGAGGCATCACACACCAATGAAGGAAAGCTATTTTGCAAACAGCTATTATTTTTCCTTTGAATTAGATTCCTTAAAATGAAATGCCCGTGTCAAAAGGCACAGAGTATTTTGTTAAGGGGCTGTCAGATAGTTAATTCCAAACCTTCAGTTCAAACAGCATTTATGAGAGGTGCGTGTGTGTCTTGCCAACCCCAGTTGGTGAGGAGAACGGCCTCTGAGAACTTCGGAAAGTTCTTAGGAAAACTGATGTCATTTTAATTATCACTCCTTGTTTATTAATGAGGCTGAACTTTCCTTTAATGTTTATTAGTCATTTGTGACCCCCCTCTATGTTCCCTGCTCAGTTTTTTTCTCGTTTGAAGATTTAATGCATTTGCATTTTTGAAGAAGAACTCATTAACAGAAATAAATCTCTCATTAGTGAACTTATGGAGGAAGTACTTTCTAAGAAGAAGGAGAGCTTTATTGTGTCATTCTCTCAAGAATATTCATAAAGAAAGGGACAGACCTCTACTGATGCGCGAGGCTGCAGCAGCTAACAGACAGTGCTCGTGGTAGGGGCTGATGAAATCTTCTGAGATTAGTGCTACCTAGTGAGGTCACAGTCAACATGAAATATCCCGCTTCAACACTTGAACAACAAATAGAAAGAAACTCAAATGAATCATCATTCTGTTTTAGTAAAATTTTGTATCAAATTATCTATCCTATTCCAATTTTAGAGCAGGATAAAATATAATACGAAATTTACTATTTATAAAAAAGAGGAATAGAAGCAGCTAATTTGGGGAGAAATTTATTCATCACCTCAGAAAACATGTTAGACATTTCAACATCAGTGCTCATTTCTCTCAACGCGCAGATTTTCTTAGAAGTCTTAGAAGGTAGAAAGGGTTTGGGGTGGGCAGAAAAAAAAGGAAGAAGGACAAATACATTTGTCATGCAACTTGCCAGCCACATGCACAATAAATATTGATTGGTATTTTACTAAGATATTTTTCAAGGTCTCAAAAACAAGGTCAAATGAACTGCTCTGGAAGGCATTAGAAATTAACATTTTAAAATTACCATGCAGCTACCTGCATGAGTTAGCCACCCACCCAAACACGCTATGTTCATTTGCAGCTGAACTGTTTGGAGTTAACTGTTTGTTTTATAATAAAATTAAATATTTTAGAAAAGTCATAAAGAAAGGGCAGAGTCTTGGGCACTCACTACTCGGCTCCTCCTCGTATTACCATCTCACATAGTCACGGAATGGTTAAAGGGATCAGCATTAGAACAGGGCAGGAACTAAGCTTTAGATGTAACTGGAATTTCAGCAGGCTTCGCACTGCCATTATTTCACGGTTTCAGCGTTGAATCCGCAACATTGGACGACATTTAGTCTTGCCTTGTCTGGTTTGGGATTGTTTTCCAGCCTTCCGCGTGTCTCAGTTTCCCCCCTGTTACCCCCAGAAAGCACCCTGACAAAATCAACTTCAGGGAGCTAGGGTTTATTCTGGTTCAAAGATGGAGGGTATAGTCCCTTATGGCGGGGGAGTGACCAGTGGCAGGAACTGGTTACATTGCTACAATTTGGAAGCCGAGAGCAATGGTTGCCGGGGCTTAGCTTTCTCCATTTTCTACAGCCCAGGGAGTGGTGCCACCTATTTTAAGGGTGGGTCTTCCTACTTTAAGTAATTTATCCAAGATACTCCGTGGCAACTGCTCCCCAAGGCTTATATCCTAGGTGATTTATCCTAGGAGATTGGAGATATCAAAGTTGATAATCAAAATTATCCACCGCAGCGTTTGTATTCACTTCCTACTGGTGTTCTTAACAAGCTGACTTAAGAACCAGCAGCAATGGAAGTGTATAACATTACAACTCTGGAGCCGAGAAGTCACTGGACTAAGATCAACACGTCTGCTAAGTGGCAAGTACTCTCTCTCTCTCCCTGCCTCTCTGCATGCAAACTTCTAATGTTTCTTCTGGAAAGTTCTCAAGAACTGAATGACAGTTGACTTCTGACTTACAGGGCTGGAAGACAATGGATGCGTGTTGTCTGCGACCATGGTGACGGCTCTGGTACTCATACATCAAAGTTACTGCAGCTGGACGTGGTGATGGGAAGTCAGCAGTAATAGTTTTAAAAATGGTCTCAGAGGGCTGGAGAGATGGCTCAGTGGTTAAGGGCATTGCCTGCTTTTCCAAAGGTCATGAGTTCAATTCCCAGCAACCACATGGTGGCTCACAACCATCTGTAATGGGGTCTGGTGCCCTCTTCTGGCCAGCAGACATACTCACAGACTTGTATACATAATAAATAAATAAATATTTAAAAAAAATTGTCTCAGAAAAGTGATAAGGAATAGGATCTTGGGGAAAGTACTGGAGGAAGGGAAGGTAATTGGCTCGTGAACAGCCTCATCTGGGAGACCTCTCCCAACTCTTTTACATTTTCATGGTAAATTCCTTTCTTTGTCTTCTGTAACTTTCAGTCAGAGTTAGCTTTGGATTTTTTGGGTTCCTGTCACCAGGACAATCTCCAGGTGTGTGATATTATTGCTTCCCCCATTAAAGTCTGCCTCTTAGCAGCCTGCTTAGCTAAGATGGATATCAAAACTTTTTATTGAATTAAACTATAGGGAAGGATTTTGCACATTGACAAAGTGATTATAAGGTTATACCCTCATACCTGTGGAGCTTCGTTGTTTTTCCTGTGTAGGTTCAGTTCAGTAATTAGGTTTCTAGTCAAATATTTGGAAAGATAAGTAGAAAGATTAGCCAGTTGAACAAATACCCTTCAAATTATAGCATAAGCATACAAAATCTATTTACAGATGTGAAATGTCTTTTCAGGGAAATATTTGTAGATCATTGTCTTAAGCTTCAAAGGAAAATTTCCAAGTAAGTCCCAAGTTATAGCTTTCCATGGAAAGGAAAACCATTCTTATTCAATCAAATTTATATCTTAGGAAAAGGCATAATAAGACAGGCTATAAGCATTTGAGATCTTAAACTGCATTGGAAGTTTAAACACACACAAACACAGGAACAGGAACTTGAACCAATTAGAACCACCAGAAAGTAAGATTTACCCAAATCAACAGAAATAGTAACTTGGGCTTTAAAGTGCCATAGACTTTCACGTGCTCCTGTCAATCCCCTGGGCTTCTTCTCCATGACCTGCCTCTTTAGTAGTCCCACAGTTGAGCTAGTTTTTCCTGTCCACTGCCACACGCTGGTTCCCACACTTTGTTCGTTCATTATCTGATAGGCACTGAGTCTGCTTAGGGTAGGCCACACCATCTTGCATAACTGGTCTTTCATCTGGCTGCTCCACCCTTCTGAAACAATGAGAGGCGAGGAAGAAAAAAGGACACTCTTACAAAGCCCAGGCCCTGGAATCTGAGGTTGTCTCCGGGGAGTCCCTCAGATGCTCTCTCTTTCTGCTTCCTTTGACGCCACTGATTTCTTAGTACATCCTGAGGATAACAGCGGTGTCAAAAAAACAACTAAAACGTCCTTAAAATACTTTCCTTTGTTGAACGTAGTAATTACAAATAATGCAGAACATATTTTAAAACTCACTTTCAAGTAGTAATATGGTTTTGAGTTTCAGCCTGGATGCTGAGCCACAATCAGTCCTGTGAGCTTTGAAGTCAGAGACCTGGGTTCAAATCATTCCTTGCCATTGATGGGCTGCGTAATCATTTACTTTCTGCCTCAGTTTCTTCATTTGAGAAAAGAAGATAATAGAGAACTCCCTCTAAACGTGGGTGCAGGGAAATCACAAATAACCACAGTTTCAACATATGGGTTGTTTTTTTACCAATGTCTGAAATCCAAGTTGCAAATCTTAGCTTTGTAATAGGAATAAAAAACCATTAACAGGCGACAACCTAGAATTCATGTAGTTCAACTTTCGCCTGGTTTAGAAATTAAAATATTCCGATGGGCATTACTATCTGCAGGGGAGTCAGGGAAAGGAATGTTCTATTTCGGAAGTCTGCCTTTGTTTGTTGGCAGGGCTCCGCAGACATCCTGCTTCATTCATGATCCCTCATCTAGCTTTTAAAGAATTGGAATACAAATAGGCCCATGTCCTGAGTGTGCCTCATGTTCTGAGTGCTACACTCTATGTCTTGTGTTCAACATTGTTAATCCGTACGGGAACCCCGAAGAATTGGTATTATTAGTTCTAAGTTACTGACAAAAATTGAAGTCCTAAAAGGTCAAAGATCTTTTCCGAGGTCACATAGTAAATAGGTTTAAAAGTGATAGAGAATTCTTAGCAGCCAAAGCTGTTCGCAATGTTTGAAATCACGTGTTGGTTTTCTGGAAGCTCTCTCTTTCCCACAGCAAGGGGTTCCTTACATAGTTTGAGGGATGCATTTCTTAGCCGTCAGTGATCTTTGAAAGAAAAAGTTGAATACTATTCATAAACGTGGCATTCATGGATGACTATTTCTCTACTGAAAGATATTCTGATCTTGAGGTACAGCCTGGCATTTTTTTTTTCTCCAGCTGTATCAAAATGGTGACTGATGTTCAACCAGAAATCAATGAAAGCCTCTAATCTATCACGGCTCCTTGGAACTCTCTCACACCTGGTCTCTCCCAGCTTGGTCTCACACAGGGATGTGTGTATTTACTTGTTTGTGTTTTGAATCCTAGCGTGTCTGCTAATTTTGTTTTATGGATGTGTGTTCTGCCTTGTCAGAATCATTTTGGATCTTACTCCCATCGTATAGGCATATTAGCTCTGCCTTTCAATTCACTGTTCTTTTTAAATTTGATAACCATGATTTCCGAGCCTTCATCCAGACTGCTGATAAAAAGATTGAACCAGAAAGGGCAAAGATACAATCTAGCGTCCAGGAACCAGAGACATTTTGGTTAATGACGCTTCGTCTGAATGAGTCACGGACCAGCGATAAGAAAGAATGCAGCTTTGTTTGCGTGATACTTAATAGTTTCAAAGCTATATTTTTATCATATAATACATTATTGTGATCGAATCCAGTCTGACTGCGTAGTCAGAGAAGTTAGATTACAAGGGGGAGCTGTGAATGCCTGCTGTTCTGGGGTTTTAGAGGCTCCACCTTCACCAGGTTCTCCTCATTCAAGGCACTGTCACGATGAGCCTGAGAAACTTTATGTTTGTGACTTAAGTGATATAGAACTTGGTCTACACTAACTTCTTTCCTAATATGGAATATTCCACACACTTGTGCCTCATTCTTTTTTTTTTTCTTTTTTCAAGACAGGGTTTTTCTGTGGTTTTGGAGCCTGTCCTGGAACTAGCTCTGTAGACCAGGCTGGTCTCGAACTCACAGAGATCCGCCTGCCTCTGCCTCCCGAGTGCTGGAATTAAAGGTGTGCGCCACCATCACCCGGCTTGTGCCTCATTCTTGCACAAGAGTCATGACAACTTTTCCCACATGGCTTATTTTCAGCCTCTGAACTTACAAGCATTGTTGTGTACATTTAAGATGTTATACTTTGTGTTTTATTCATGAAGGCATTTATCATCGTGTTTTATGTGTACTTATTATCTTGTTTGTTGTCTGTTCCTGCAGAATGCTAGCTATGGAAGGCAGGGTTTTTCTTTTCAGTTTGCCTCCTTTAAGGATTTTTTTTTATATTCTTTTAAATCTTATGCTTTTATTACTTTTAATTGTGTGTGTGTGTAGGTATGTGCCATTGAGTGCAGGCGCCTGCAGAGGTCAGAAGTGTGGGATGCCTCTGGACCTCCTGTTCCAGGTGGATGTGTGCTGGCAGACTTGGGTGGAGTTGAATCGGATCCTCTGGAAGAGTCATACACGCCCCTAATCACTGAACCATCTCTCCAGTCCTGTTTCCCTACTTCTCTAACTTGTGGTACCCAGAACACGCAGTACACAGTATATGTTGGTCCCTGATATCTGGAAACGACTGGAAAAATGTGAGGTTTACGGACCTGCCAAGTTTGGATTAGCGTGTTTGACGTTTGTAAGAAGTTCCATAGATTCAGCCCTACCTACCTACATGAACCATATACGTGAACCATAAAAATGTTAGCTGCTCGCCACTGTCCTTCGCTCTTACTCTGGGCCAGAATCAAAGGGGTCCATCCGTGCTCCGCAGTGTTCCGGCGTTTGCTGCATGGGACCCAGGATTTTGCTTCAGACTACACTCAGTTCTAGTGTTATATTTTTTTCTCCAGGAACTAATTATTTGGGATAAAAAATTTCAGCTTCCAAGTGTCTTCCTTTGGTTCCTTTAGAGCCCGTTTGGCTCCTCTGCCGCTTTGCTTCTTTGGTAGAGACTGTACCTCATTTTCTTGGGGCTGCAACGCACTTTCTGCCCGTGGCTTCCCTGGCCGAATCAAGCTCCATTCCTCTTCTTATCTCACGTTCTTCTGAATCAATGCCAAGATATCACAGACAGGGGCAGCCCGGGAAGGATTTGACACATGTGAGCGCCAACAGCTCAGCCATCAGCCGATGCTTCCAGATTCTTGAAAATGGCTTACGTACTTCTTCAAGTGGGATTAGACGTGCTCGGGAAACGTAAAGCACAGCTCATACAAAAATACCCACCCAGCCCAGCCCCACTTGATGCCGGAGAAGGAGAAGCGACCTAATTACTGTTTTCGGCTACTTGACGGATTGTGTCCATCTGTTTTTCTGCTCTGCCGGGAGTAGAGCTACAGGAAATGGGCTTAATCCGTAGCCCGCGTCTTGCGGTTTATACATAAAGGAAAACTTCCTGACAGTGACTAGTGGATCCCAGAATTTGTTTCTTCTGAGACTTAGAATTCCATCTGGCCAAGTATGACGAAGGGTTTGATAGCGTTTTCTCTGAAGATGTAGAATTGAATGTAGGTTAAACGGCCCTAACTAAAAGATTTATTTTATTTTTTCCTATATAATATTTTTCTTGTTTATTTAGGAATTTCATACAACGCACCCTGATCACGCTTGCTTTTAGGTCCTTCAAGGTCCACCCTCCAGCTCTTATGCTTTCCCTGAGGGGGGAAAAACCACCAAGTCCAGTTTGTTTTGTCCTCATACTTACTGGAGCATGGTAAAACACCCAGTGGCCAGCCCCTTAAAGATAACTGAGTCCGTCACCACCACCAGAAGCCATCAACTGTGAAGAGCGCCACGTATTAAGTCTTATCTGCTTGCATGTGTGCAGCTTTGGTATGGATGAATGCCGTGTGTATGCACCTTCCAGAGGAGGCAGAGAAGGCTGTCAGATCCCCTAGAGCAGAGTGACAGCGTGAGTTCTGAGAACCAGACTTGGGTCCTCTGGAAGAAAAAGGAGCACTTTTAACCACGGAGCCATCTCTCCAGCAGCTGTATGGCCTTTTAATTATTCTTACCTGTAGGAATATATGATTTATTTTTGAAAGTAAAGAATGAGAATGGTTTCATACTTTCCTAATATTTATTTCTAAAACAATGTTTTATTATTCCCTTAGAATTTCGTAGTGTAATCTGAACATATTCACCCCCCAGCTCCTCTCAAATCTACCCTCTTCGCCCTCACCTCCCTATTTAACCCACTATGAGTTTCTTCATTTTTGACCATGGAGTCTAGTTTGTATTACACAATTCCTTTCAAGAATATCATTTCCCAGCATGCTAGACCTACTAGGTGGTCATAGCATTGAAGAAAGCTGACCTTCTCTCTCCCTATAGTCATCAAATGCCAATAGCCCCTCAGCTAAGGATTTCTAGTATGTGTTAGAAGACTAACTGAGAGATAAAGAGCAGACACGTCTTTGCCATATAACCTGGTAAAGAGTCAGAGTGGAGCAGACTAAGCTGCACACACTCAGCTCTCTCTTTATCCTCAGTGAGAACTGAACACACCTTAGAGGCAGCTCTAGAGATTTTTTAGAATATGCAGCTAAGTCTGGACTCTACAATTGAAGGAGAGTAGAAGTTCACGCAAGAGTCCGACTGATCTAATTAAAGAAAACAATTCATAAGCACCAAAGATGATGTAATTAAAACAAAGTAAGGAAAAGAAATCATATTTCTTGGAGGTGTTTGCCCCCAATTCCTAGAAAGATACGGAAAAAAATTAAAAATAGAGTTTCTAAAATATATGTGAGCTTGACTAAAAGAATATGATCTGTGTAAAAATAATTGGGTTGGGGGGAAGAGAAAATTATGGGTAAATTGTTGGATTTTCCTTCAAAGATATGCTTTGAGGAAGCCTAAGAAGCAGGCAGTGAATTCATCCCCGCGTTGTTCGGACAGCTGTGGAAGGCAGGTTGGCTTTGACATTGAGAAAACTCTTTCTTTTAAATAAAAATTGCGGAGAACTTTATAGTCCATCTCTGGTTAACATGTTTCTTGGTTTAATTGATATTTAACTTCGTTCTCAGCATCCAGGGAGAGCATAACAGCACAGAATTTGATACTTCTATTTCAAAGTTATTTAGTCACACACAGAAAGAGAAAACGACTCTTATTTTTCATTTTTAATGAAGAACTCAGATGTCAGGGGAAAGTCCTATTATGATGTTTCACACGGTTTATGATGATTTTCTCACCAGATGACCCCAGCATTTAACAATTATGCTCCTTTCTCTCAACACTTACATAAATTGATTCTTGGGAGCATTTAAGGTAGCGTGAAGCATGCAGAAGCCTGTCAAATGAATTGTTATGTTTTCCTTCCCTTCAGTTTCGGGATGTGGCCAGAGTAAGAGTCTTAAACTCACCAAGGAGCGCTTTTTTTTTTTAAGTTGGTAGCAACTGGTTAAATATTTACTTGATTTCAGAGAAGTCTTACAGCTTTACTAGAAGCCATCTTGTAGAAGTGAGACTCCAGAGCTCTGGTCAGTCCAGTTCCTATAATATTTTCTTTCAAAAAATCAACACATGCTAAGAAGATGTCATTGTTTGCACTTAGGAAAGAAAGACTCTGCCTTCGAATGCTTTATCCGGCAAAGGGGTCTATGAATTTCTGCTTGAAAAAATGACTTATAATCATTTAAATCAGCCGCTGCTTGGTCCACCATCATGTTTGATAGCTACAGTTCTCATTTCTGCCATAAGGTTCTATTTTTGCGCACACTACCTAAAGTGTAACACCATTCATTCATTGCTACATCTTCTGCGTTCTCTGCTTTTTCTTCCGGGTGGTTATGACCTCTGCTGGTTAAATGGCGATTAGGGATTAAGAAAGGTGATGGAATTAATGGGGGGCCAGCTTTATTTTCCATTTGCTATGAGCACAAATCAAAGAAGATGAATGTTTGGCCATTAGAAAGCAATTAAAGCCCACTGCCTCCAGCTGGGAATGTCTCTCAGTGGTAGTGCGCCTCCTTCACGTGTGCGTGGCTGTGTTCGATCCCTCGCATGGAGAAAAACAAAACAGTTGTCTATTATGTTCATGTTTGTCCTTGGGCCTTCTTGTGTACCATCAAGAGACCTTGCACTTTTTTGTCTTCCTTGGTCTACATCTTAACACAATTTCTCTTGAAATTCTCAGTATAAGGAAGGAGATTTTCAGTTGGTCTTCTATGTCATTTTACAGTTCTTTTTGGTAGAAGGTTCTGGGGTCCTCTGAGGGTGACTAGAGATAAGGAATTTAGGAAATGATTAACAACACTCCATTTTTTCCCCCAGTTTTCACTACCATTTGCAGTGCTGATTTGAGTGGTCACCATCTCCACCCGAATCCAAAGTTTCTGTTCATGGGTATTTTCTGGTTTGAAGAGTTTCCCTTTCAGATTTTCTGAATCTTTGAGTTTTTCACAGCAAGCAGAAGTTACATATAACACTTTACAAACTATATGTTTCGTTTCCTCTTAGCTCCCCCTCTGATATAGATAACTTCTATACCCCTATAATATACACAGTAGTTCAAACTGGCTTGGAATAATTTTTATAGCCAGGCTGGCCTTGAACTCCTGATCCTCACTCACCTCAGCTTCTGGAGCTTTGGGATTACACACATGTGGTCACCAAACACAGTTTGTTCTTGAAACCCATTGAAAAAAAACCAGTTGATACCCATTCTATAAATAGATAAATTCAATTTAAACAGAATCTAGAAAATAGACACAGGAGACCTTTGGTGACTATTAATCTGGTTTGGTTGATTTTAATTAGCCCTTCTCTTGAAGCGTTCTCGCCAGATTCTTAATGTAATCCGTCTTCTGTTTCTAACCATCACATAGCCGTGCACTGTGACGTGCGCCAGAAACACACCACACCACACTACACCACACCACACCCCCCATTGAATAAATAAACAAACGTTATATTAAAAGCATAACTATAGTTGAAATTTCTCCACAGGGATAATAAGGTCAGATTTGTTTTCAAATGAACAAGAGTTAAAGCAGAAAGACCCAAGAACAGTTTGTGATGTACCTTGAAGGACTTAACTTTCTTACCCGCCCTGTAGCTCAGATAATTTAGTATACCACACACAACTGTTGCTGTCTCTCATCATCTTGAAAGCCACCAAACTTGCATATTACTATTAGGACACGGTAGGTGGTCTTCCGTGCGCAATATTTCCTTTCTTTTTGACGGCCTGTTCTAAGTTAATGATAACGATCATGTCCTTTTCGGGCTCAAGGGAAGCTATTTCACCGGCCAGAGTCGCTTTATAAGCTCAGGTGAGGATGGCATCAAATAACGGGTACTCTTCATAAAGAGATTTTTAGTTTTTCCCTTATAAACCGGGTACAGGAATAATTATTTTCAAGTCTTTCCCTTAGGTAGTTTGCTTTTAAGTGTCTCTTTAATTGACTCAATGGGAAATGCGCCATAGAAAAGCTAATCAGGGTAAAGTTCCTAACATAGTCATGGTCCTGGGTGGAGAACATCCATCCGAAGTCACACATATTAAATAAGGATCGAAGCCATGACGAAAGCAGTCTAGTCTGTGATTTGAGTGTTTACTGGCAGTTCGCTTTGTGTGATTTTTGACCTTGTTACTAAATCTGGCTTCACAATAGGCCAACAATTACGTGATCTCACCTTTGGTACAGACATAAACAAAATTATTTTTGTGAGCCCAGATTCATATTGTGATAATTTCCCATACAGCTATTCACAACACTGAAAAAGTGAGTAGTCCTTGACGTCAGAGGAATTTCAGTCACAATGCTCGGCAGAAGAGAAAAGTTGAACACTCTTATTCGCAAGTTTTATAGCTCGAAATGTTTTCCATAACGCAGCCAATGAAATTCAGTCATCATTTACCAAAGTGTATCGCCTGGGGCTTAGAATATTCTTGATATTTAGCAAGCAGGAAAGCTAAACTGAAACCGTGGCTTATGAATTATGAAACAGACAAATCTGCTCCCTCTGGTGAAATGGAAATAAATACTGTGCACCTTTCCAAATATTTGTTTATTTGTCCGGTTAATGCACGCCTGTCCCTAGGATTACGGGGTTTCTCCATCTCTTTTAAATAGAAATAACTAGAAGGTGTTCCCAGTTGAGAAATCTATTGCCAGACAAACTACTTGTAAGGAATATTTGCTGTTCATAATTGTATATTTACAACAAGAAGCAAGCGATACCAAGTAAGAACCAATAGGGCTGGGCAGCTGACATGGAAAGACCATCCCAGACTGCCGCGCCCCCGTGTCTGCGCTCTGTGCGCGCTGGCACCCAGTTCGCGAGCTTCGGGCAAGGGGCTGGAGGTTAAAATACACAAACACACACACACACACAGAGACAGCGACACGGGTCATCCTTGAATTCCCCAAGAATGCCCCCTTTATTGTGTTCAGGGGCAGATTATACAGAGATAGCCACGCTCCAGCCAAACCCACCAGAAACCACTCTCCTGCCATCAGGAACTCCTGAAGGTCTCGTGCTCAGAGCAGCTGTAGGCACTCAGATCAGGGGAAAACAAGTTGTTTACAAAAAATTCAGGATCTGGGGTCTCACTGCTCTCAACACCAGATGAAAGACTTCGGTGTCGGGGCATATCCGGCTTTAGCAACCCGAGGGACAGTTAATGTGTCTTTGTCTGTCCTTGTGTCCTACTAAGAAGTTCCAGCTTAGAGACCCTGCAGGATCTATGAACTTGGCTTGGTTCTGCCTTTCACAGAACTGCCTGGGGAGCCACAGGCTTTGTTCCGGCCGCCCGCCCCCCCCTTCAGTCACTCTAAAGCTTGCTGTAACCAGCTGATTTGGCATCCTTTTGTGTTTCTTGAACTGTCTTCCACCTTGAGATTCAGATGGCTGAATTGCCTAAAGGCTGGGCTTTCAAATCTATGTTTATACACACACGTATATATTTCTTCCTATTTTATCGCTATTTTGACTCGTGGAGTTATCTGCTAGTGTTTGAGTTCTGCCTAATTTGAAATACTGTGTATATCACTGTCTGAATACTTTAGTGATAAAGTTCACTTGTGAAGTCTTCCTAGTGTTTGAAAATACGAGATAGACTTAGAAACTAAATTTCGCTTTGAGGATTATTTATTCTTCTTGGTAGATTGGTCACTACTTGAGGATGTCTTTATGCCAGAGTGCTGAATTCTCCTTTTCATGTTAGGAAATGTTGAATCCAAGGACACATGACTGCAAGGCTGCGCATTCTGTTGGTGGCGAGGGGGAGGAAACACGGTTCTCAGCTGTTGTGAGCTTGATAGTACAAGATCGCTATTTTATTTAGAGGTTCCTCGGCTCTTACCTACGGCTAAAGACAAGCTTACATACTGTGTGCCGTAGCTATAGCATGACAGTACTGAGGCCGTAGTCATTACTATTCTTGTTTTTACATGTGGGATTCCGAAGCTCATAAAGGTTTATTAACCTGCCTAAAGGTCACACACCTTGTAAGAAGTAGAGCCACTATTAAATCCCGGGTCTCACCGATGCTGCACGCTTCAAAGGGCTGTGGTGATTAATGTCAGCACCCAAGGACAAAAGCGATGTTACTGAGCTAAACTGCGCTGCCCCCCCCCCCCCCCCAACGCGTCTCTTAGCCCTAGTGGAGAAGAACTCATTCTAGAATCTGAGCAAGAAATGTTTGCTTACAAAATAAAACTTTAGGAGCATTGTAATAATAAATGGAAGCATTTACAGGCATCTATACTGGCTTCTACACTTACCACCATTAGATTCAGCACGGCAGAATGTGCGCTGTGTCTACCCAACCTACTCACATGCAGAGAGAATAAAACCAACATTTCTCCATCACCGTGCTTGTTAAATTTTCTATCCCCCTCTCTGTCTCCCCCTTCTTGGGCTTGTTCTCCCCCTCCCTCCTTTCCAACGCATCATCTTTACTCCTTGACAGCACGCATCGTAGTGATGCATCTGACATGGTGTTCGTTCTGTGTTGAATAGTACGAGCGGTGAGACGGAGTTCCCATAACGAAATTCACAAGTGTCCCAGAGTCATTTTGAGCGGTGTCAGCATCAGTGTAATTATTGTTGAACTTGTAGACGACGACCTTCCTTTGAAGTACCCTGCTCGTTTTAATGAATTCATCCCAGGGCATGTTGACCTCCCAGGAAAACCTATGTTTAGGAATTTAGGAGGTTTAATATTCATTTTAATTCAGGTATCCCCTTCCTGTGACATCTTTAGATAAATCATTTCACTGCATCTGGAGCCATATGCAGAACCAGAGTGCAGCGTTCTCATGGCTACTGAACCTGGTCAAAGTCCTTGTGGATGGCAGGTCTTTAAAAAATGCTTGCAGATGCAATGATCTCAGTCTTTGAAGCCCAAGGTCTCCAGCAAAGGCGGTCAGAGCTAGGGCCCTGCTTTGTCCTGAATGTCCTCAGTCCTTATGTCTTCTGTGATTCTGCCCTTGGCAGCTACTTTCTCAGGCCATGTTTGTTCACCGAGGGGATAAGTGGTCATAAGAGAAAAAATAATAACTAAATAGATTTAGCATCCTCTCCATGAATAATCTTCTCACAAAATTGAATAACCATTTAAAATGGGAGGAGGAAAAATGGGGCTACCTTATTTCTGTTCACTGTCAAGTGGGGTCAGAGGTCAACGATGCTGGAATTATCCACCACTCTTAGAAACCTTGCTTCTTTTCCTTATTCTAACTCTTGGGTTTTTAGCTGGACAGGAGTGCTGATGGCATTTGCAGGAAGAGTTTGTTTCCTTCAGGGACGTGGGTCCCGAGAGGCTTCCCAAGCTCCAGGGAGTGGTCCCACATGCTACACACAGGTAGCACTAAGTGGACTCAGTATATCCTTAAACGCTTTAAAAAAGAAAGTGCAAGAACTTAGTAGGCAAATTGGTAGTGGAGGGGAAAAACTGAGAAGAGAATAGGTGTAGGCTTGATCCAAATCTACTATATATGCATGTATAAACTAGCTCTTGAAGACCAGGCTGGCCTCGAACTCACAGAGATCCTCCTGCCTCTGCCTCCCGAGTGCTGGGATTAAAGGCGTGCACCACCACTGCCCAGCTAAACAAAACCTTTTGGGAAGGTATTCTTTACATTTGGTCCAATGTATTTGAAATACCTAGACAGACACGATGATCTTCTCAATAAGAACACGTTCTAGAAACTGCAGATTTACCTGCTAATCCATCACCATACAGTCAACGATTTCTGGAAATGAGGTTATTAGCAGCATTTGTTTTTTATGAATCCTTTTGACTGTGGACAGAGTTTTCTTGTTAGCTGTTTTACAGCAAATCTGCTTGTCAGCCCAGCCCAATGCACATACACACGTGTATTTGGGGGACTTGGTTTAGGAATATGATATGTCGCCACTTGGGGGCACTCTTTACCCATTTAAAGCAGTGTTGATGACAGGCGAAAATAGGTGTTTGTAATAACGGAAAGTGACAACCCACAGAGAATTTCAATAGTCTAATTTTAGACGGAGTATGCAGGTGTTTTGGAATTCTGATAGCCCGGATGGGGTGGCTTCCAGAGCTTGCCAGGGCGCTGGAGGTCTGAGGACTGCCACTCGGGTTAGAAAATGTGTTGGGTTCGCGTAGCATGGTATTCTCACTCTGCAGCGTTAGGCGCAGGAGATTTACCTCTTTGATTTTCTTTTGTCTCCGTTCTGAAGGGTACAGCTCTGGAAGCCAGTCCTGCACGCAGGAAGCACATGCATTCATGAGTTTCCAAAGGAAGATTTTCCTTTTAGGAATTGCTTAGATCTTTGAAAACCCAGTGAGGAGATGGCTGACAACCTTTGGTTACTGGCTAGCTGAACCTTGTTTACAAATGAGATTTAGAAAAGCTAATCAGGGAACAGCTGTCACAAGTCGGTTTGTTCATGAAAGAACACTTTTTAGGAAGTGCAAATTAGGATGTATATATAGACACGCTTAGTACAATGGGCGGGTAAGTCACTCAGCCTGCACACTGGGACACAGTTAACAATGGCACCCTGGCCAACTGTCACTCTTTCACGTGAGCAGCCACCATTCCAGAGGTTTAATTTGACATCAGTCATTTTTATAGAACACTAGGAAAGAAATTCTATTTGTATATTGTCATCGGGATGCAGGCGAATAAAAAATTTCAACTCCATCTGTCTTGTGCTTCAGCATTCTTTTCAGGGGTGGGGCGGAATTAAAGTCCCGTGCCTGCCTTCATTACAGTCACAGTGTCTGGGCAGCAGTCCCAGCCTCCAGCATAAAGAATTTCCCAGAGTGTAGCACATTAGTGAAGGGTGTTCAGCTTTGTCAGCCGCGGCATCAGTGACACTCAGAAGGGTTGTGTCAGGTCTCCACCCAGATCACTCAATTATGAACATCTGGGCAACGTGGGATGCCATGGCGCTGCCCTACAGTGAGGTACCACTCCGCCCATCTTGACGGAGGCAGTTTTAGCTGATAGCTTTGAGTTTTTCCAAGTGATGTCTGTATTTGATTCTCGAACTCCTAGATTGTGGCTAACTGCTGGAATAATGCAGATGTTTGCATCGGACAGTCACTATTTGTCTTAAGAGGCTGAGTGATGTCTGTGAGAACTACCATGGGCGAGGAACAATCTTGTGATGGTTTAAACATCAGGCAGAGTTTCTGCCCCTGTTGTATGTTTTTTGCCACTGTTTAGCTCGACAGAGATATGGTTCCCAGATTCCATCACAGTCAGAGGTCCTGCAACTGGGAGCTAGGATTTAGAAAGATGCAAGCCAAGTAGGCAGATCCAGAATGGCTTAGAACTCAAGCTATAGAGGGCTGCCTTGCTGGAGGTGTTGATTTATCAAGAATGGGCTATGTTCATATTATATTACATGCCATTCATATAATAAATATCTTCCACGCACCGCGACCCGGTGTCTGCTCTCGGTGTGCTGGCACCCAGTTCGCGAACTTCGGGCAAGAGGGCTGGAGATTAAAATTCACAGACACACACAGACAAGAGAGACAGTGACATGGGTCATCCTTGAATTTCCCAAGAATGCTCCCTTTATTGTGTTCAGGGGCAGATTATACAGAGATAGACATGCCCCAGCCAAACCCACCAGAAACCACTCTCCTGCCATCAGGAACTCCTGAAGGTCTCGTGCTCAGAGCAGCTGTAGGCACTCAGATCAGGGGATTACAAGAAATTCAGGATCTGGGGTCTCACTGCTCCCAACACATATCCATGGTTACACGTAAAGGTGACGCTTTCCAGGGGGAGAAACATTTATTGACTGTTGACTCTACAATGTTTATTTTTCTATATTATTTGTAGCGTATCAATTAATCCAAGTGATCTTATTTGATCTTCCACATACCAGCTACACAGACATGATGTAAACATATCATCTTCAGAGCCAAGTAAAGGTGACAGAGATATTCTGTAAATTCAGTAAAGAATTTTCCTGGCAAGGGCAAGGCACTGAGTCCAATGCCCAGGGAGGAGAAAGAAAGGAGTGCTTTGGCTCCTGTTAGTTGAATTTTTTAAGAGATATATGAATTACTATTTTTTTTCTTTTTTTTGAGACAAGGTTTCTCTGTGGTTTTGGTTCCTGTCCTGGAACTAGCTCTTGTAGACCAGGCTGGTCTCGAACTCACAGAGATCCGCCTGCCTCTGCCTCCCGAGTGCTGGGATTAAAGGCGTGTGCCACCACCGCCCGGCTTATTACTATTGTTAAGATACACGTTGAAGAGTATTAAAAATTTCTGCTCCATTTTAACTGCATTTTAAAATTAATTTTGAGGTCTGTGTACCGTGGGACACAGGCTGCTCATATCTTCCTCTCTGTCAAGGCACAATAAAATATGACCTCCAGCCAAAACTTCTTTTTTGAGTTATCACTATGAAATTCCTTCAGTGACGAAAGAGACTATGTCGCCACCTTGCTGTGCTTCCCAAAGATGTTCTGATTGTCCCAAGGAGCATGATTCTGAGGAGCAGAATTGGGTCTTAGTCCTTAATGCTATCCTATGAAAGATAGTAGGAATGGCCACTTTGGGGGATGGGGAATGATGTCTTCCCATATTAGATTGGCACCGCACTACTGGGCTATACCCTCAGCCCTGGCTTCTACCTCTTGACCACTGTAAGCATCTTCTGGCACTGATCCCAGCTTCCCAGAAAGTAACCAGGAAATCACACAAATCAGATTCTGTTGTCTGACAGGAAGTCAGTCGCCGGCGTTCTGCAGTGTGGTATGGGTAGAGAGAATGTAGCTAGCTTCATCAACATGCTGTCTGGCTTCTCAGCCCATGATAGCCATGCTTCTAGGGTTAGTACTTTTCTGCTCCATCATCTTTCCTTATGGCTTGCAGGCCGACGACAGTGGCAAGTAGCGGCGTCTGTCATTTCACCTCTTGCTTGCTAATGAAGATGTAAAAGCGATTTGGGAGTTATTTGAGCCAGATCCCTTAAAACTGACCACTCTGTGGCTAGAGTGAAAACAAAATATATACCATTAATTGCTACGTTTTGCAGTTGAGGTGAGATGCAAGGGTTATATTGCTTAAAGCCTGAATTTTACAGACAGGGAATGAAAGGACAGAAACCCATTTAAGTGTAGAACCGAGTTTACAGCCTTATATAATAAAATACTAATCAGATAACCTGTAAAGCAGTGAGTAGCGGCTGAGCGCTCAGGCTTACACGTCACGGTTGGAAAGTCTTAAGCTGCTTTTCAGTTTATTTTATTGTCTTTCGACTTCCTCCTATCATTATTTATCCTTAAACAGTCTCTTAAGTGAGGCATCAGTAAAAGCTTCAGTTCTCACTCGTTTTTATATCAGGGAATAAATTTACAATATACACTCATTCTGACAGTCGTAAAGGGCACCGCTTAATAATATCTACCATAATTCTTGATAATAATCTCACAGATTTTTTTTTGTGATACATTGCACTTTTCTTTGTCTTTGACTGAGAACATTTGATTTGGAAGAGCTGGTTGCTTATGAGTTTGCCTCTTCTTGGTGACTGTCGTTGTGCCCTTAGCGATGCTAATAGCTTCTGCAAGAAAAGTTAGGTTCTTATGACAATGTCATGATTGATGCCCTGGGTCCTTTGGGAAGTTCTCTACCAAAATCTCAGTAGAGGGGAATCAAGGATAAGTACATGGTGATACAGAGGATTCCCAAACAGGAGGTCCTTTCACGTGGCCCGTAATGTGTGCCACACGGGGCCATGCTATAATCTGCTTTCTCTCTTCTTTGCCATATCTAGCCCCCTACCCACCCTCACCAATTTATTCTCCACTGTGTGTCTTGCACTGGTCTCTCTTAGTTGGAACATTTCATCCTCTAAGCACGTTAGAGATGTTCTTCTCTTATGATCCTGTATGGTGTATTTATTCTGTGTCAGTGTTGATAGGCACCCTCACGATTTGCATACGAGCTTCTAGCAGAAACTTACTCACTACTTTTCCAAGAACTTTATTATTAGAAAACTAGTCAATTAGCAATTATTTTATCTCCTGTATGTGAAAATATTGTCCCCTGCAATATTCAGTTATCTGTTTATTTGATTTTTTTTCAACACAGGATCTCACTATGTAGCCCTGACTGTCTAGGAACTCACTATGTAGACCAGGCTAACCTCAAACTTACAGGAATTTTCCTCCACCGCAACCCTTGCTCCTGAATGTTAGGATTAAAGCTGTCTGTCAGCACACCAGTGCTCAGGAGAGAGGAGGGTAGATCTCTCTGAATTTGAGGCCAATCTGATCTATATACTAAGTTCCAGGACAGGCGTGACTATAAAGAAAAGCCCTGTCTTGAGAAACCAAAGAAACAAAAAAAAACCATAATAATTTGCTTTTGGTTGTAGAATAATAGTGGGCTGAAAGTCCAGCTCTTCAAGGCCACCGTCAGAGTTAGAGGAAGAAGTCCACCCTGAAATGAAACTGAGCTTCTCTTTTTCTGTCTGAGGGGTAAAGACTTACATGATCTGAGAGTCATGTTCTTCATTGTTCGGTTGCTCTAAGTCATCTATCTCTACAGTTTCTGGTTCTCCTTTGTTTCAATTTCTCTGTTCTAATTCTCCCCTGCGTCCTTGTTAACCTAGCTTAAATACATTTTTTTTTTCAGGAGGCTTAGGCAATAAGTAAAAACGTTATAAGAATTACATCTCATTGGTTATAGCACATTCTTTGGCTAAATGATAAGGAAACGAGCCATTTACCATGGCAACTCTAGGTTTTGAGGTTCCAGGTAGAAGACTGTGACCAGGGGCTGGGGATACAGTTTGTTAGGGAGACAAGCTTCAGAGAAATCTGCACAGAGAGTGAAGTCTTATCTGTCAGACTTGGAAAGCGAAGAATTGGACTGATTTTTTTAGGTTTATGCTAATAACCTTGGTTAGATACTTGCGACTCTGACCCTACACATAATTGTAAAGCTTTTAACTTAAGATCCATTTACAAAAACATTTAGTCTAGTTTGAACTTGTTTTGAGGTAAAAAAGAGCTACTTGTGCGCAGTTTGTCTTAGACGGAGGAGCAAGTGTTTGCTCACGTAGTCTGAGTAAAAGGGACAAAGCTGGCTCTTTAAGTGTCTTGCAGTCCTCATGGCAAAATAGAGCTATGCAGCATATCCTAGTATATTTTCTACATATCAAAATTATACAGTTAATGAGAAGTCATCTTCCTGACCACCCATAGGTATATGTGACCATGAGATTATGATGCAATCATGAGATTACACATACATATCATATGAAATTACACACTATGGCCGGGCGATGGTGGCGCACGCCTTTAATCCCAGCACTTGGGAGGCAGAAGCAGGCGGATCTCTGTGAGTTTGAGACCAGCCTGGTCTACAGAGCTAGTTCCAGGACAGGCTCCAAAGCCACAGAGAAACCCTGTCTCGAAAAACCAAAAAAAAAAAAAAAAAAAAAAAAAAAAAGAAATTAGACACTATGGTGCAGGTGTCCTGCATGCCCTCCTTCCTATGCTTCCTAGCTCTTCCAGCAGATTTCCCTCTCCTGCACACATTCTCATCCATACTCCTTCTTCAGTGCCCGTCTTCGTTCCTAAGCCATCCCTCAAATACCTCCCTGAGCCCAGCGTCTCCCTCCTGTGTGCTCTCATTCCATTTGTGATCGCTACACTCATAATTGTTTAATTTCAGTCTCCCAATCCGCCGGCTTCTTTAGTCACTCATCCCAGCTTTTCATGGCGTGAGGTGAGCAGGAGCGTGCAGTCGTGGGAGTGGAGTATGGGGACCCACGGCACAGCATAGCACCCGTTCCAGGCTGCACAGCTACCTTGTCATTGTAAGGGCGTGGGCCTCCTGTCAAAGGCCGCAAGACTGCTTTGGATGTTCCTTTCTTCTCACCATGGGAAGCTTTCCACAGTCTGCTTCTCATTTACTTGAGTTCATTCTATTTATCAGACTCTTGCTTGACTTAAGAATGCTCTCATTTGCTCGCTGGAGATGTTAGGACTGTCTTTTTAAAGCACTGTTTTTCAGTAAGTCTTTGGAAGAGAGCAATATGCCAGGTTTAGAATGTTGGCATTTTTTTTCTTGTATTCATGCATTCTTCGGTAATGAAAACATTAACATTTCTGTCTAATAATTTAGTTACCCAAAGATTTTTTGACATATAAGTTACCTTTATTTTGGTATTATCAAATAAAGAAAAACATTGTGAATCCATTAGTGTTCCTACTGAACCTGAAAGACAAGCAGACCTTGGCCCAACATCAGATGTGGCTCCCAGCTCTACCATTGATAGAGAAGAAGGTTTCTTACCCTAGTCAAGGCTTCTAGCGTTTTCTAGTCTGGCTCCTCTGTGTTAGATGACTCATTAATATCCATGCATTCTCTGACTGTGACATTTGTTCCTTTTATATTCATGGGCACTATATCACAGGTATTTTCTTATTTTCTTAAATAGAGTTATTTCCTTTTGTCAAGCATATTTTCTACCTTGATATCTAACTTAGAATTAAAATGTCTTTTGGTCATCATTAGTCAATATAGATTATACTGTGCTAGCAACATCAGTCAATATGTATCTCACAAATTTTTCTTCAATAATTTAAAAGTATTTCTTTTGATTCATATATATAAATTCCATGAAAATGAAAAATAGTTATATAGAAGAAAACAAGTTATCTACAGTTTTATCAGACACAATGTAATTATCCTTCTAAATAATTATTGATAAACTTATACTTTTATTAAACTAAAATAATTCTCCATACATCTATGCTCTATGGTTTTGGGTTGGTGGTGTACTGAAAACACTGGTTCTTATTATTAATGATATCAGTAGGCTGTGATTTTAAGTACTCCATTGTATTTACTTTCTGCACACCATAGTTTAATCTACCGCTGATTTGGGGAACATTAAAATTGCTTCCAACTTTGAGAAGGCTCTAGGCAGTACCTGCAGGCTATCGAGTTGCTTTATGTCAGACTTGTCACTTGGAAATCGCTGTCGGAAACATGAGCATTTTGACGGGAGGTTGAAGGCAGCGAGTCTGGTAAATGCGGTAATTACCGTCCTTGTCAATATTTCTAGGATTTAAAAAGAATCATTTAAATGTAGGGTGTTAAAATTAAGCCACTTTGCTTTGAATTAAAATACCATGACTTGAAGACAAATGAGAAATAGAGCAAGTTGTTTAAAAAATAAAAAAAATTACAAGATTAAGCTTTAAGCATATTATAGCAGTAACATTTTGTCACTGTGAGTCAAATCTCCTCAGTCTGGCTTATCAAAATGATCTTTCTCCTCCATGGTTTCTGCATGAGAAACAGTTTATTTCGTTGCATGCTTTATCTAATAAATGCTGCCTAAGAACCGCCCCCCCCCCAAAAAAAAACAAAGAAGAAAAAAGGAAAATTACAAACGCTCACAGAACTCCCTTCAAGTAAGCATTGTCTACCTTTTGGAGAAAAAAAAATGGATTGATAAAAACTATTACATTTGAATTAATCCATATTTTATGGGCTCTGCACTGCTAAGGGGAATATTAAACTTAAAGGTGGTGGCCACTGCCGGCTTTGCATAGCACTGTGTAATTTTATTTTCATCTCTGAGTAGTGGATGTAATGCCAGCAGACCAATTATGGTGCAGAGATGAAAGAACGGCAGTTTGACAATCAAGAGTCCATTGTCTAGAAATCTTCCTGGTGTTTGTGATGCAAAATTGTTGAGGCATCTGCTTTTTTTTACGGTGGCAGAATTCTGACGGTTCACGATGTCCACAGGCCTGTCCGTATATCATCTCTGACCTTCTACCAGGGCTCCCAGGATGTTTTATACTGACTTGCAATGTGCTTGTTCCCATAAAAGAAGTTATAGCCATGAATAAAGGTAAAAGAGCTGCAAATAGAATTATATGAATGAATTAATCCATACCCTGATTTATACTACAGGAAAATAAAAATGGCAATGTTTCCCCATGTAATGGGAACATAATTTTCTTTCCTTTTAATGCATCCAGGCACCAGCCTCGTCTTTGCACACCCGCAGAATGCAACTCTTGCTGAATAGTCTCCCTCATGAATCACTCCCAGGAAGACATCCCCAAGGACGCACACCCCAAAGAACTTGTTGGACGCGATACAACAACAAAGGCATAACAAGGCATTTTGAATACAAAAAGCAGTGGATTTGCAGAACTTTGTATTTCACTTTTAATTCCAATTCAAGAGATTGTTTTAGCTAAGTTGTGCCCACACCCAAAATATCCATAACAAATACACCATGAGAGTGATGGGTGGGTGCATTATGAGTAGGCCGAGCTGGATTTTAGGGAATAGGAATCTTTTATAAATCGATGAAACTGTGTGATATGGGAGTATCATATTTGACACATAACAGCATGCTGTTTAGAACTAAAAAATTAAAAACAGTCATAACAATTCTAAAGTTATCATATGCTTCCATATCTTAGCTACTATTGACATATGCAAAACTACATCCTTATACAAATTGTGAAAAGTGTTCTTATTATTTAAAATTTATATTCTGCTAAAAAATGGGCCAGCAACCCAAGAGCAGGGGTGGAACTGAGCGTTCTGGCGGAGCGAACCTCTCTCCTGGCATCTCTGTAATCCCAAGGACCATGCTCTTTCCAACAGATGCTGTAATAATTGGTTAGCCAACTGGTTGGTACTGAAGAGGCTCTGAAGGCTTGAGTCTACATCTGATAACCCCTATGCATTTTTGGCGCCTCTGCTCAACTGTAAACTTTAAAACCCCCAGCACAGTCAATTTCTTCATGACTGACTTGGCAGGCTTGACTGTGACAGTTTATTGTCATTGAACAATTTTGGCATTGCTGAGTGACTGTCAGTCTTTTGGTAAATACCAAGGGATGCCCCCGAGGTAACCCGTGGGCTTTTAAACACCCAGTAGTCAAAACTCCAAAACCCATAAAATTGGGAAAATTTTTTGCTTGGATAGGTTTCTCTAACATAATATCTTGGGCTATCCTCTGTTGAGTTATTAAGTATTCCTAGGTGTATAGTTTTCCACTACCAGAATATAAATAATGGGGTTTCCTTTAAGAAACAATGTCAAGGCATCAAGGAAGTAAGGAAGAGGAGGATTAAGGAAATACATGAGGGATATTGCTATATTTGTGAAATCTATCATCTCTCTTATTATCTATCTATCTATTTATCTATCATCTATCTATCTATCTATCATCTATCTATCTATCTATCTATCTATCTATCTATCTATCTGTCTGTCTATCTATCTATCTATCATCTATCTATCTATCTATCTATCTATCTATCTATCTATCTATCTATCTATCAATCATCTATCTATCATCTATCTATCTATCTATCTATCTATCTATCTATCTATCTATCTATCTATCATCTATCTATCTATCTATCTATCTATCTATCTATCTATCTATCTAATCAACTACACACACACACACACACACACACACACACACGGAAACACACACACACACATGGAAACACACACACACTATGAAAGCCAGAGAAATATTTGAGGACAGGAAGGGGACCAGAAAAAGATGAGTAGAGCCATGAGAATAGCGAGGTTAATATTAACAAGCTACAATGAATGACATTGTGGATTACAATGTTCTAACAAAGCTCACTGTTTTGTGCACAAACTAAAAATTTAATTGACAAACACTGAGTTGGTTGCGAGATGCATAACTGTAATCCCAGTACCACCAAGGAGGTGGAGGGAGATGATCACCCAGAGTAAAAAACAACCTAGGCATTAAGGTGTGGACCAGGCCAAAGTAGGATCTGTCCACAGTAGTGTCGGATCTGTCTGATGAGGAAGGAGGACCTTGGCTGCACTGTACTGAAGGCTACGCTACGCCTATCTGAACCTGGATTGTAAAATATAAAATCACCATTTTCCTCATACAGTCATCCCTTTTGTAAGCTCCCATGCTGTCAAATTTCTACACACTCCCTTAAAGTTTTATGAAACATCCATATGGTTATAATTAGATCGTTATTATTTATTAAACATTTCATCTGTGTTTCAAAACGAAAACTGCTTATTTAGAAGATCAGCCCTACCAGTTCATAAAAGTTTTTGCTTTGTTCTTGACTTTAAGAAATTCTGATTTTATTTATAACTTCTTCATCATATCAAACACAAAACACGCCAGAGTTCATCCTGTCCCCTCCTCCAAAGCTGATTCCCGGTGACCTCTTTACCAGGAGACTAAGTCTTTGAATCCAAATTTTATCCTCTGTTTCTAGGAATCTTTGAAAACTGACATTTACATGCAATTAAGCCTCATCAACCGCAAAATGTTGTCACAGTAGCTCCGGTCGAGGCTGCGTAGAGCAAGCTGTTTTACAATATTCCCTGTGATTCTACGCCAGAAAGTTAACTTAGAACATGATGCCTAACATCGCCCTCAGCAAGAATGTTACTGCCAGCTCGGATAACAATCAGGACTCACGAAGGTACAAAATTGGATAGTTATTGTTCAATTTGAACTTATATGAGCTTCTAAAAAAAGTAGCTCATAAGTGCACAGAAATGCAGAATTCCACCCCTCCCTATAAGATAAAAATAACGGCAGGGGACCAGCTGATACTATTGCCTATGCGTCCAGATTAGCTTCTGACCCAGAGAGAGTGGGGATGTGTAATTGACAATAGCCCATACAGCAAATTTATTGTCATCTATATAATTTCTATATAATTTTACACAAGGTTTTTAGACCAAGCACTCCCATGTACGCTCAGTGAGCATGGGCTGTCACTGTGGTTTTGTTACTTTCGGGCCTCATAAGTGGTTTGGTGTACATGGGACCTTAGTGAGCTCTTACTGCCACCAGCTAAAGTCCATGGACTCAGGAGCTGGTGCAGGTCAAACTCTCCATGGTGCCATGGCTGGATGGATGACGTCACAGAGAACGTCACTTTGATGACCGAAATAGTATGTTTTGTATTTGAGAATTCCTTAACTTGAAAAAAACAGCGTATTTTGAACATGATTGAACCTTGACTTCGGCTCGTTATTTTGCTTTCTGGAACCCGGATCACTCCACTGTCAGCCAGGGAGTCCGTTCTCTTTCTGCATTGCATTAGTGAATTTCCCGGGAGTGTCTGTGTGATGTTTTTTTCTGCAGGATAACACTTTCACAGCCTTAAGCCCAAATACAGTTTTCATTAAGCTATTGGATATTCTGCTTGAAATTCTGCTCGGTGGAGTTTGCAGTTGTGATTTGTGATTTTAATCGGCTGGTTGTCTTGGGTTTCTGGTGACAAGGAGGGAAGTCCTTTTGTCTGACCAGAGACGTGGCCGTGGTCATTTCAAATGTCGATATCTATGAAGTCTATTGCAGACTATTTTTCAAAGTCTCATTGGGTGTTACAAACAGGCTCCTTCAACTCCTGCAACAAACCAGGTCTCAGAAAGTCTAAGCCTGATAGAGAAACTAGATTTCCTATTTTCCTTGATGTCTTTAGGAGAAGCAGAATGAATGTCAAGAACAGTCTGAGCCTGTAAGAGAGAGACAGGGATTATATCATAGTACCAGTGTGCTAACTGAGCCTGTAAGAGAGAGACTGGCATTACAGCACAGTGCCAGTGTGCTAGCAGTATTAACAACTCCCTCCCCAATAGTGACAAAATCCAGGATCTGAAAGACCTTTGTATCAGTGGGAGATACAAAATGTAATTTTATATATTTTTATTTTATATTTACAAAAATATATTGATTTTTAAAAATTATGAGTGGTGTATTCATGAGCCTACAGTATGTAAACCACAGCGAAAATTTTATCTCAATGTAGAAGTGATGGGAATTTACATAATCAATATTGACTACACTAGGAATATTAATAGCTATCATTGATCAGGGGGTTATTTTCCAGAGAGTAGAAAGTTGTTTTTCATTCCTACACTAATTCGATTTGCACAGAAATATGTATAGCGTGTCCTCTGCCATTGTGATAGCTTTACAGAGGTGAGAAGAGACCCAGGAAGGATAAAGGATCAAGAGGGACTACTTCAAATCAGGGCTTGATTGCATCCCAGAGGGTTTGACTGCTAAGGTCTGGTGATGGACATGGTGCTTGGCTTCCAGTATATCTAAAAGACTGTAAGTGGAACAGAATGCCTGGTAAAAGCAAGCCTCTTGAAGGTTAATCTCAGCTCCTGTATCTGTCAAATGACTGCATCAGAGGAAAAGTTCAAATTTGTAGGGCCCCATAGACTCCAATAAAGCCTTAATATAAATTCCATGTCTATGTCTTAGTCCATATAATTTATAATATTTTTCACCTAAGAAAACAGTTAATTTCTGTCCTGATATAACACCTTAGATGCTGCCTTATACCTTCCCCATATACTGGTAACTATAGTTTGAGAGAAGTCTGTGGGAGAAATGTTGTCTGTTTTTCCAGGTTTCCCAGCTAGCTTAGACCAGAAATAATCACACAGAAACTGTATTAATTAAAACACTGCTTGGCCCATTAGCTCTAACTTCTTATTGGCTAACTCTTACATCTTAATTTCACCCATTTCTAGTAATCTATGCATCACCACGAGGTCGTGGCTTACCAGCAAAGTTTCAGCACATCTGTCTCTGGCGACTCCATGGCTTCTCTCTCTCTCTCTCTCTCTTTCTCTCTCTCTCTCTCCACCTTCCTTCTCCCAGCATTCAGTCCAGTTTTCCCCGCCTACCTAAGTTCTGCCCTATCAACAGGCCAAGGCAGTTTCTTTATTCACTAACAAATAAAAGTAACACATAGACAGAAGGAGCTCCTGCACCAGAAGTTGAGTTTACTGTGGCAATGTTCTCCAATTATTCAAGGAGTAGACGTGCTATACAAACCCAGATACCATAAACTTTAGATTCACACCTCTGTTTTCTGGTTGAATGCTTTCACTTCATTGACCTCACATTCAGTGAACATGGATCCTGTTCTTTTAATACCAGTTTTATTCCATATTTCTCCAAAAGGAGAGTCAGAAGCATGCTTCACACAACACCAGGGGATTCAATGCCAGTGAGTTAGGGTGAAGGGAAAGGAAAGAAAGTCAGGAAAGGGCAAGAACACATGTTCAAGCAGCTATGCTGGACCAGCCTGGCTTTCCATCTCACTGACATTGCTGTTACTGCTTGGTTTTGCCTGCCATCTCCCGAAGGCAACATGGAACTACTTCACGTTGAAGCAGACTACTTGGGGAGAGGAATGATGTATTCTCCAGATCTCCTGCCACTGAACTAACTAAGCTCCCAGCAGGCTTTTAAATTGTCAGTCTTTGCTTGGTTGTTTACCCAGCTTGCCCCAAATCAGAGAAGGGTTCACCATGCAGATATTGCCAGAGTAGCAACATAGTAGGACTGTCAACATGTAGGGCCGATCTCAGGACACTCCGTCGTTTGGTAGCCTACGCTTCACCATCCCAGGTGACGAATCTGTACCTGTATGTGAGTTCCCTTTTGGCTCCAATGATGGAAAAGAATCTTTAGGATAGGAGGCAGAATACGTGTGCTGTGTGGCACAGGATGGCGTTTCCTCGGGTTTTGCAGTGGGGAACTTGGGGGACCTGGAGGCAGCTGATTTGGTGAACTCAAGTAGTCAAAGACGTTCACACTACAGAAATCTCTCTCCCTTTGGTTACTGAGGCATAGCTGGAACTTGATGAGTCTTCATCGTTAAATATTTACACTGTCAAGATAAGCCTACCAAGTTGTGCTTGGGTCGGAAGACTCCTGGAGGATGGTGAAACTGGACAGACATCAGGGGAAGTGAAAAAGCATTGCCTTTATTCTTCATAATTCAACCTATGAAACATTCCCTTTGTTTAATGGTCCTGCTGTGTATGAACTCTGAGAGTCAAAGGATTGGGCAGATAGTCTTGAAACATACCTTGTGCAATGCCAGTTGGTTTAAATAAATCGAACACTTTTTTGTTTTGTTTTTTCCTTTTTCTTTGTTCATTCATTCATTCATTCATTCACTCACTCACTCATTCATTCATTTATTGGTTTTTGAGACAGGGTATCTCTGTGTAGCTCAGATGTTCTGGAACTCACTGTGTAGACTAGGCTGGCCTCGAACTCACAGGGAGTTCGAACTCACCTGCCTCTGTCTCCTAAGTGCTGGATTAAAGGTGAGCGCCACCACTGCCAGGCAAATCAAGCACTCTTAACAGATATTTTAAAAGTGGAAAAGTATAATAGGTGACAAAGGTTATGGTAGCAACTTGTTTGTAACTATTTCTTCTCCACTCTGGTCCTGGGAAAAAGTCGTCTTATAGACTCTGCACACTTCTTGGGATAGAAATAGCAATGTTTTCTAGAACTCTTATAAATACATTGGGTCTATTGCCCTCTTCTGGCTGGAAGGAATGCCAGAAAGGTTGTGTTGCTTATCCCTGGATAGCTACTTTTCGCCGACTCCAGCAAAATGTCTCTGAGGTTCTCATGTCTTCACTAGGGGATTATGGTATAGAACTTTTTGCTAGGAAGCAAGTTTAGTCAAATGTTGGGGGTTCTGCAGAACCACTTTCCCCCTCTGGTCACAGCATTGTCATCCCATCACCATTCTGGGTTAGAGATTGCATTAGCCTGGTATCATGTAACGGGTAGCCATAGCCTCCAAACTGGGGTGTTTCAAGCCTGGAGGGAAGCTCCTTTGAATGGAAGTTCCAACTTGAAATGCATCAGCCAGGAGGGAGGTTTGTTAATGAGGAAAAGAGGAGACAGAAGCTGCTCAGGGAGTTTTAGCAGAATGGTCCTAAAAACCCAAGTTTCGGAAATGTCTGTGGTCTCCTTGGTGATTCTGTCATTGCTAGAGGCAAGGATACAGGCAAGAAGTTCCAGTTACTGGTTCCCTGTTATCTCTCTTCTATGTCTATGTGAGAAGTCCTGCCTGGTTGTTATATTTTCAAGGATGTGACAGAAACTGAAAAGGAGATACTAGACTCGTCTTGGGTGGGTCAGGCGGACTGACTATCTTTGCTCCTCCCCATGGCTCATGCTGGTTTCTGCCATCAGCCCTTGGAAAATCCTGCAGACTAGACGCTTTTTGAACCCAATTTTTTAGGACTCATTACTGATAAGCAGGGACTCTTATATAATAAAACTTCTTTTTTAAAACTCTCTCTTTTGTGATGTGTGTGTTTCATTGTTGGAATCCATAAGATAAGAACTCAGCCGGGTGGTAGTGGTGGCGCACGCCTTGAATCCCAGTGATCGGGAGGCAGAGACAGGCAGATCTCTGTGAGTTTGAGGCCAGCCTGGTCTACAAGAACTAGTTCCAGTACAGGCTCCAAAGCTATAGAGAGAAACTCTGCCTTGAAAACCAACCAACCAACCAACCAACCAACCAACCAACCAACCAACCAACCAACCAACAAACAAGCAGAATAAAATAAAATAAAAAGATTTGCAGGGATATGAGATTCCTGTACTATAACGTCCAGGTTTAAGCCCAACCGAGTAAGAGAAAGAAAGCCAATGCCACTCTCAACCACTGTGATTCCCTTATTTTATTAAGACTGAGGGAGGAAACAACTCATTAATCTTAGGAAGACCATGAAACCTGCAAGAGTGACAAAGCTTCCCTCCCCAAGGTTGAATAAACAATAAGGAATGCAGAGGAGACTAGGCACTCTGAACCACACAATTGCCCGTGAGTGTGTACGGAGCTCCGGAGAGTTAGTTTTATTAGTTGATACCCAGGTTAGGTGGGGGTTTCAGTGATGCAGCTGCTTTTACATCAGCCCTGTTCCTGTTAACAGGCTTTCTCTGAGTCCCCGTCAGCTAACACTAATGAACTCACTGGTTTGCCATCTTGACCTTCGCCCTGTTTAGAGCTGGTAGAATATTGTTTGTATATCATTAGGAAAAGTTACACAATATATGACGACGAGTTGAAGAGAACACAATTTAAGAGCAGACTGTGGTCGAGTCTACATCACTTTAAATTATATGAAACAGACGTTTTTCAGGCTTTGCCTTGCCCTGATAAATTCCATTTATTTATTTTTATTTACTTATTTTGTGTATGTGTACGTACATGCATGGAGGTTAAACAATCTTTTGCAAAGGTGGCTTTCTTCCTCACTGGGATGTGGGTGTTTGTGACTATTTAGAGTCCCTATGTTATCGATACACAAACTCATGCAGGTCATATTTTCATTCAGATCCTTTGTCCTCCTCTCCTACAAACACTCTTCCAAGGTCTTAGGAAATACAAAGGTTTGGGCATTAGATTTGTAATGGTTTGAAACTGTTTATTCTTTTTCTTTGTCCTGTGGATTATCTTTGCTTTTATTCTCTGTTCCTTTGTCAGCTGTTTGCGAACTCAACTATGGCAATTTTTCAAACCTTTTACTAAGCCATCATGTTCAGGCAAGTGACATTAACAAGGAGAGGAGGGAGCATTTTTCACCTAATGCTTACAGGGCATTCAGTGTACCCTCACTGGTGCTTAGTTTGCTGGGGTTTGTTTGCCTGTCTGCCACCCACATCTTTCAGCAGGATGTTAAGTTTCTTCCCCAGGCCCACTGACTCGTAGTAGACAGAAGACACAGTCTTCATAGGAAACACCAGGTAGCTCCTTGTCTTGCCTCCCTTTTTGGTAGTGATGCTGTAGTGGCACTTACATGCTCAGCCTTTTCTCCTAAAGGCTATTTTTAAGTGACCATGGTCCAAGTTCATTGATCAAAACCATCTTGAGCAATCAATAAGGAAGTATGATAATGCAAAAGTTATTTTTTTTTTAAAATCTCATCATGATGTTCTATTGTAGGATATTCATGCACTATATGAAAACGCATTGCTGTGATTGGTCTAATAAAGAGCCGAGTGGCCAATAGCTAGGTGGGAGGTATAGGTGAGATTTCCAGGAAGAAAGAGGAAGTAGGAGGAGATATTCGAGGCAGAGGAGACACCAATGAGATGTTGAGGGAGTCAGACGTACAAAATGCAAGGAAGGTTAAAAAGCCACATGGTAAAATGTAGATTAATAAAATCAAGTTAATTTAAGTCGTAAGAACTAGTTGAGCAAGCCTAAGCTAACCCCCAAATTTTCATAATGAATAAAAGTGTCTGTTATTATTTTTTTTTGTGAGATGGCAACCCAAAGTAAAATCTGTCTGCAACGTTCTACATGGAACCTTCATATTTGGCATAAACATATAGGCTGATCTTGAACAAGTTAGTCCCAGCATAATACAAAGCCTTTACCTTTGAACTTGGCATGGTTTTGCTTAGATTTTAATCTTCTTTGTGTTTAGGTGCATCAAAGTTATCTACTACCCTACTCACTGGATTTTGCAAAAGCCAAGTGGTAGAATATGAATTTTATGAGTATGTCCTGACTGAGGTATACATAGTACAAATTATTTAGCAAACATAAATGATAAAAAAGAAAAAAATTAAAGCATTATTTTGATTTTGTCAAATATCTCATTTCTCTAAATACATCAAAGATTATTTTCTAAAAAGGATGAAATGCAGCTAACTTGAATCACATTCTTGAAACTGAATTTATCTCCTTGACATTTAACAGATTCTTGGAACACCACTAGGAGAACCCTAGGAAGCATTCTTCAAAATCAATGGGGAGTCTTGAACACTAGAGAAATCAACTCAGAATTAAAACAGAATTAGGAAAGGAGGGAAGATATATTCATTAAAATCTTTAAAAAGTAGTAGATTTTTCTTGTAGTCTCTGAAGTATTGAAGATTTTAGCCCACTTGGGATACTCCTTGACTTGATAATTTAACTTCTTTCCAAACCCTTTCTCAGTTGATAAATTGATAGCGTGCATCTTCTAAGGGTCACAAACGGGGCGATTATTGCGAGCTCTGATCACCCTTGAACAAGCGTGAAGGCTAGTTTTTAAAAAAGAAGATTTATATATATCTTATTTTTAGCAAATTCCGTCATGTTAGAATTATTTAATCTTCCTTGCATAGAATTTATGGGTTGAGGAGTGAATTTGTTAATAGAGAACATATTTCCTGACTTTATTATAGGGCTGTATATTTTCTTGTCTGCATAGTATAGGCAACCTTAGGCATTTTATGTGCTTTCTTGAGAGAAAAAAATCTTAAGCAAGCATTAGTGAGTGACAGCGTTATATTTTTGCTCTCTGGATTATGCATATTCTGTTATCTGGTCCAACGTCTGTATAGTTAATGTCTACAAGGTACCAAAACATAAATTTTATAATCTCTTGGACAATTGAGTGCTTTATCTTCTGACGCACCAGAATTAAACTCTTGGTTTTATCTTATCCAGTCAAAAGCCTTCTTGCTATACCGTGATGCAAGTATGAAGTAAGAATATTGATTTTGCCTGACAAGTCTAGATGTTGGTTTAGATACGAGTGAATGAGAAGACATTCTATTGTTACAAGTGTTTACATCCTCTCCCTACAAAATAGTGTTTTTGCTAGGATGCTATTATTTAAGTGAAGTTCAGTTTCCGTTATAGACTCTCTAAAGTTGATAAGCAGGAATAAAAGTTTGTACTTGTACATCATTAATTTGCAGAATTTGAGTCATTATTTATTTATATGTTCGTTAAAATAGGGCCATATTTTGAAAGAATAATCTTTTTTTTTTTTTTTTTTTGGTTTTTCGAGACAGGGTTTCTCTGTAGCTTTTGGTGCCTGTCCTGGAACTAACTCTTGTAGACCAGGCTGGCCTCGAACTCCCGAGATCCGCCTGCCTCTGCCTCCCGAGTGCTGGGATTAAAGGCGTGCGCCACCACCGCCCGACTGAAAGAATAATCTTGAAATAAGTTGTTTAGAGTATCTATATTCTGATACCGATGCATTTTTACCACAAGGTTTAATCAATCTACTGTACTGTTTTTAGAGGGAAAGACAGGAAAGGTGTAATGTTAGGGAACGGGCAACATAGAGGATGTAAGCTATGTTGGGTAAGGAGATTATGCAGAGTCTGTGTTCAGATGGAGTCATGCTTAATGTTTTGGAACATCACAGCTTTCTGGAGATTTATAAATAGATGTACAGGCAGCACTCAGTATAAGGCATGACATGGACATAAAGAATATGCATTTGCACAAGTGGTAGCAATTCTCACATTAGATGATATTCATCCATAACCCAAATGTTTTAATCTATGGAGTAAGATGAGGCAACGAGTGACTCCCTCCCTCCTCCCCCGCTGCCACACAGCACAGCAGCATACAGCATGAACCAATGGGGCAATGGGGTATAAAAAACAAATAATGCAAATTACCGCAGACCAAATAACTCCCATCATTGCCCATGATTGCTAAAGGATTCAGTTCATTTTCCAGAAGGCTCTACAGATTAAATTCCAACCCAGAGAAGTACAGCTTGATCAATAAAGTTTGTAAATGACTTTACAGATGAGGGATGTCATTCAACAGTGACTATGAACTTCAGTTGCTGGAGCATTTGAAAACTGCACAGTTGAGAGGCACAGCAACCCAGAAGCAGGTGCTGGATCTCTTGCAAGTAAAATGGAATCAGTGGTGTATTCATATCCATTAAGAGTAGAGTCCAAGAGGATGGTAAATTATATATAGCGAGTGTCATGATTATTAAATTTTGCAGGCCAAGTAGCCCACTAGGCAACCATCTGAGAGATACAATGTGAGGCTAAGTCAAGAAACGTGAACTTTCTCAGAAGTCCTATTGGCATTGTGTTACACAGTCATTGCAGGTTTCCAGGATCGGAGCCATCCCCCCCGGAGGGTGCATTCACAAGGGGAAATGACATATAGCCACGCTGTAGTGTTGGTTTGTCTTGTGTTCTCAGCCATAGTAAGAGAATCCTAGTGGCCTATGTCCTAACCAGGACACTTTTGTGTTCTATAGGAGGAGGACATCAAATAACCTTGCTAGACCTGTGAAGCATGCAAAACAAACACACAAACAAGGCAAGTAAGTAAATAAACGACACAGCGTGAGAAGAACAGCGACATGTGTATATGTATCAATTCTTATTTTCGATAAAACATTGACTTCTGATCAGTGAACCCAAGGAGGTAAGAGAAATGCACAAGGAGCAGAGACTATAGGGAGCAAAGTTCTTCATCACAGTCAACAGGACAGACTGGAGATAGAGGGGCAGAGAAGGGATAGTTGACACCCTCTGCTGGAGGTGATATCAAGCTAACATGAAGCTCGGGACAGCAGGTGTGCTGAATTGTCTTGACAATTGCAGCACCCAGTGCCCCGATGTCTGTGCTCTGTGTCCTGTGAGCAGTTCGCAAGCTTCGGGCAAGGGGGCTGGAGGTTAAAATTCACAGACACACACAGACAGAGAGACAGCGACACGGGTCATCCTTGAATTCCCCAAGAATGCCCCTTTATTGTGTTCAGGGGCAGATTATATAGAGATAGCCACGCCCCAGCCAAATTCACCAGAAACCACTCTCCTGCCATCAGGAACTCCTGAAAAATCTCG
This sequence comes from Microtus obscurus, assembly GCA_963919715.1. Taxonomy (NCBI): domain Eukaryota; kingdom Metazoa; phylum Chordata; class Mammalia; order Rodentia; family Cricetidae; genus Microtus; species Microtus obscurus. Next base: position 4,998,168 of record CAWTZC010000381.1, read on the forward strand.
TGCTCAGAGCAGCTGTAGGCACTCAGATCAGGGGATTACAAGAAATTCAGGATCTGGGGACTCACTGCTCCCAACAGACAATGACTCAGTAACGTATAAGAAAGCACTGGAAGGTTTTCAGAACAATTGCTACATTTTACAACATGAAATTATTGTCTCTATGAGTCATAAATAGTGGGCTAACATACATTTCCCATACAAACAGTGGCATAAGGATGAAGCTTCTAGCATCAAGAAACCTAAGTATTTGTTTTAAAAACTTTTATTTATTTCAGATCTGTTTTCCCAAAAGTTTGAAGCTCTCGGTGTAGCATTTCAAATGTGTTGGGAACCATGTACACACATGCTGTTGTTAGAGTCAGAAGATGCAGAAGTTCTCATACTCCTGCTGTGGTCTTAACTCCTGCTGGAACGATCTCTGTACTAATTCTAGTAGAAGAGTATTTTATAAAATATTCTGATTATTAGATAATTGCTTATGAAAGGTATAAAATCATTTTGTATTTTGTAGGAAACATAAAGGTACTGGTAGTGAAGACACCACCTTTTTATGCTAAGGTCGGAATGATGGGGGGGGGCTTTAGGGTACTTGGTATAATGCCAAGTACTTTATAATTGCTTGGTTTGCAAATACAAAAACTACAATTTTAAGGACTAATTATGCTTACAGACACTCATAAGTCAATTATAGTTAATGATTTCTTTCTTTCTTTTCAAGGAATTTATTAGAACTTTCAATGCATTCATAATTATTCTTCAAAAGTAGTTTGTATTTATATATAAAACAGGTTTACCCTGACCTTACACGTAATTAATTCATCAGGAGAATGAAAAAGAACGTTGGGATGGTTTTGATGCCTTTGTCTTTGATAGTATGATAGTAGGGCAGGCAAGGTTGCTTAGTGGATGGGGGCATTGGTGGCACAAGCCTGAAGGCCTGAGTTTGATCCTTGGAACTAAGAGTGAAAAGAGAGAACTGGTCTCCAAAAGTTGTTTCCTGAGATCCACATGTATACCATGACACATGAATGCCTATGTACTGCACACACACACACACACACACACACACACACACGGACGCATGCACGCACACACACACACGAATATGTTCAAGCAGTAACAAGTCAAATAAGTTAAAGAAATAGGGAGACAGATTCTAGACTCAGGATTGAGACTGAAATAGTATTCTGTGGACTCTTTCACCAGAGCTATATTTCATGACACAATCCAGCAGTCTAGGTAATGGAGAAAAGCCATAACTAATTGCTGCTATATCAGTTTTAATATCCACACTCATTTTGAGGACTTGACATAGTCCAACTCTCAAGGGCATGCCTGTAATTATGCTTTCGAGGTGTTCAAGTGCTTTATCACGGAGAGACACTTGAACTCCAATGTGAGAAGGTTAATTATTTAGAATATCCCTGAAAACATTCCCTGGCATGAGAGGATTACATGAAGACGCCCTGAAGGGACTACAGAGGTCCCAGGAAAGATAAATGTAGAAATCAATGATTAGGTCCATGCAGCGTCCCAGAGGACCGCCGGAGCATATTAACATGAGCCGCTAATCCTGTCTTCAGAAACTGCTCTAAGATGCTATTTCTCCCTCTTACAATACATCCCTCTGGAGGACCGTGCTTAAATTGAGCCAAGACTTTGAAGTTCCCGACTTTCGATGTAGGATTAATCCATGGAAATTCCTGTGCTGATGAATAAATATGGCTTGGCTGCCATGTGTGTCTCTCCATGGTCTCCAGTGCACGCTTCCATGAGGATAGGGCCTTTAAATAAGTGTAGCAAAGAGAGGCTGTTTGCAGAGCTAGCTAGAACGCCGAGTTTGCACCCTTCTCCACAAGTCTTATACAAGAAAAATTAACTTCATAACTATAGCTGGGAGGATTAGGTTCTAATAGTTATTTCCTCAATCACTAAGTGTTTAGGATGCATTTATTAATTAGTTGCATCAGGATTGATGAAAAACATCATTATAATCATTATTTCCTTTTCCCCATTAACTGTAAGCCTCACTTCTTCATTAGAAATAAGACATTTCTTCTTAAAAAAAACCTCAAAAACTACCTTCTGTTATTCTGTGTAATGACTTTGAAGCCCAACGTTCGTTCGCCAAAGCTAGGTTTTAATTCCTGCTGGTCTTTCAGTCTTATCAGTGATCCAAACAAAAGTCTTCCTGTCTGGCTGCCAGGACCACTTCTCCACGGTGCTGTGGTTCTCTCCAGGGTGGGCAGTCTGGCGACAACTGCCACTCATAACTGAACTTGGCTCAGCCGAGGCAGCAGATTGCGCGACACAGCTCAGTCAGATGACATCTCACAGAAGATATTAAAAAATATTTCTGACTGATTTTAAGGCTGCTACACTTGACAAAACCCATAACTCTCACCATTACTGAGGCCAAGAACTTGCATGTACATGGGTCCTGGACCTTGCAGTAAAACCTACTACTGCGTAGGTAAGGAAGGAGAGATTGACTGGGAGAAGCGGTAGACGCAATCAGAACATTTTGTGCTGTTGTGAAGCAATTTCCTCTGACTGAAGTGGCCGGCCTGAGGGAGGCTCATTTCAGGCTCAAGAAGTTTTTGTTCCCTCCAGGAGAGGTGAGGCTCCTGAAAATCAGGTAGGAAATAATTCACAGGTCTTAAGGGGGGAAAGGAGAGCATGGGACTCTTCCCTAAGGTTGTGTGCCAATAAATACCTGCTGAGGGGGGAGATGCTCCTGCCAGTCATATTGATTGGCAGCCTTGGAAAGCGATAGGGCTGCAGTGTCTCTGAGCTGTTACTAGGCTTGGGACTGGGAACAATGAAGCTTTTAGTATCTCTGATCTTGGTAGCAATGACTTCATCGTTTGCCAAGTTGGTCTTTGTGGACTGGTTCCTTTGGTCAGTAGTTGGTCTTTGTTGACTGGTTCATTTGGTCTATTGCTGGTCTTTGTGGACTGGTTCCTTTGGTCTGTAGTTGGTCTTCGGTGACTGGTTCCTGGTCTATTGTTGGGGTCCTATCCTGGTGAGTAGACATGGTTGGTTCATGACTCCCCAGGAAAAGTCTCACACAACACACCAACAAGTCTACAAACCTGTCCCCAAACTATTTAGTAAGCGAATAAAATGGATTCAACAATGGAGTAATTTTCAATCTCTTTTTATTTTGGATGACAAGGTGGCCCTTTGCTATGTTTAGTGGAATGCACTAATATATTTGGCTTGGCTGTCCCATATCCCCAGAGAAGATCTTTATGTATACCCTCATGCACTACTTTGTATTTTAAAACGCTCCTTCAACGTAGACTCAAATCCGGGTCCCATTTTAATTGCCTCTAAATAATTTTGTAATGTTGGAACTGTTTCTCAACCTTCTTAAACCACCATTTTCTTAATGGAAAAATGTGGATTCCAATATTATCTAGGTTTCAGAAGAACAGAATGAGATGCAGCTCAAACCGTAGTGTTTTAAGTCCAGAAAAAGTCTAGTAAACTAGATATTTACTACTAAATAAATACTCATTTTTCTATCCTTATACACTGCCCCTATGATTATCATTATCATTCTACACAGAGAACAATCATTCCTCATACCAATTACTAAGTATTAAAATCACTCCATCCCACAAAACACTTAGATTCTGTGCACAAGTACCGAATCAAAGACTATTTATTTGAACACAAAAGACTGCATTCACGAATATAAAAGCCCGTGTTACAGCCAAATATTTAAGTGCTTATCATGATGCTGAACAACAAAGTAGTTTTTGGAGAAGCAGCATTTGAGTCAGTGTCTGTGCAAATGTTAGGAGATGACATTTGAGTCAGCAATGCTTATTAACTATCTGCTATGTGACTGACATGATATTGCATAAATGGAAAATTAAAAACAAATGAATAAGATAAATAAGACTCAAATGTCATCAAGTTTCCCTTAAGAACTTTGGTATTTTGGTTCCCCAAACAGTGTATTTCAAAATCATATTCAAGTTTTTATAATTTCCTACAAAGTCCTACATATGATTTCGGACATCTTTTGTGTATGGATCTGTATGTATTCTAGGCTGGCCTCAAACTCAACTATATAGTTGAGGATGGCAATGAATTCGAATCTCTGATCATCCTGCCTGTACCCTTTGAGTCCTGGGATGATAAGAATGCATCCCCATCTCTGGCACCCAGTTTCGGTGAAGCTGGGATTGAACTTATGCCTCTATTCATGCTATGCAAACCCTGTACCAACTCACCAACATTCCCAGAAGGAAACATCATCGGAGTAATTCCTAATGTATTACTTCCAGTTCTACATCCCTAAAATGCTGAAGACTTTCTGAAAACAGTTTCATGGGAGAACTTCCATCACCACTTCTTGAACCATCTCCGCTGTTCCACTCTTTATGTCTCCTGTCTACAAGTGTCCTATTCATCCTCCTGCACCTCAGCAATTATGGGTCCGCAAAATGGATTGGTGGGCCTCACTAAGCTGTTCGGAAGATATAATTACCTTCTCTTTCTGTTTCATGTGTGTTGGGAGGTAACTCTTTCATAATGTTTGGCCAGAAACAAAAAAACACTTAAAAAATTATATCAATGCTTATGATGCAAACTGTTTTATGACAGTGTATTCAGTATCTTGACATTTATTTGAGTATCATTATGAGACTTATATAAAATATGATCAAGTCAAACCTTTAAAATACAAGCATAAGAAATAAAAACAGACTTACCAGCAAGGAAATCCCCTGCAGGATTACATATTAAATATTAAATATCTCCGACTTCATGTAGGAGTCACCAACGCCGGATTAAAGGCGTAAACCACGAACAATGCCACACCAGTTTGGGATTACTATTACTAGGGTAGTATTTATTTAAAGAGGGAAAACTTACAGATCACGATCCTGGACAACAGCTCTCTGCACAACTAGAGAAAGAGTCTAGTCGCCAGACCAGCAGGAAGTCAAGAGAGCGCGAGCGGAAGGAAATAGAGGCTTTATGAATGGAGAGAAACCACGCCCCAATGGGCTGGTATCTCAGCAGCTATTGGTTGGTGGGGCGGAAAGACCTCCTGCAACACCTCCCCCTTTGGTTTAAGTAAGAGAGTTCTAAACCTACTATGAAATTATATACAATAAGTACAAATATCCTATTCTAACTAGCTTAGGACTTGTATAATAAATAACTTGGCCAAGTCATGAGAGAAAAGTAACTATAGTTATATAGTCTTCAACCCCATCAAAGATCTGAGAAGGGAAATAATGTTACCTGGGTAATTAGGAAGTTCAGTAAAACAACTTCCAAAACCTGCAACAAATCACAGGGACAACTAGCTACCTGGGCAATCACCCAAAGTCACATTTGCAGCGTTGAAGCAACCAACTTTCGCTAAGGCCTAACATAACTGACATACCATTTTCAAAGGCAAGCAACTTTTCAAAACTATCTTACCCTGTCTTGGCAGGATATGACAGTCCTGTTTTATCCATTGATGCACACTCTGTATCTCTGTCAGTGGTTGAGGTATGGGCATTTCTTTGCCCCAAGGCCAGTTCTGTCAAAAAGAAAGGCTCCAGGTGGAGTGTCTTTGGTGCTCAACATTCTCTCGGGAATAGAGCGGTGTTGCCAGGAGCAATTGTGTCTCACTACCACAAAACTCTGAGTTAGATTAAAGGCCATTTTCTACAGCTCTTTGAAGAGGTTGAAGATCATCTATCTATACTGAGTATAATCTCTATATATCTAAATAACCTAATTAGTCTAATTATAAATGGCAAATTTAGATGACTATTAATCTATATAATTCTCAATATCTATCTAACTTAAAGACTAAGACAATAAACATCAATAAACATCTGTGTAACAAATGAGGATAATGACCTCCAAATATAAACAATGTACAAATATACATTGCAATATGGTAAATATTGATACAATATATGTCAATACATAAAAAATATTTTAAACAGGGGTAGAAACATGCATGCATACAATAGTCAATATAATTTAACTTTGTATCAAGAATCAATACCAATATATTTGTCTAAAAATTGTAACTCACAATTACAAATCTATTATCCCATCACCCTCTTTTTTTTTTTTTCAAAATGATCCCTGAGCTTATAAAATTCCTCCCCCAACCTCCCAACCCCTAAATGATGTCCCTAAACCCGGGGACAAACTTTACTGGGAGAGGGGACGTCGTCCTCTAGAATTACTTCCAGCTGTCATGGGGGCGACGATCTTTCTGGGGGATCCTGTGAAAGTAAAATGATGGTTAAATTTCAAGATCAATGTCTTTTAAAATTGCAAATAGTCTCTGAGTATTTTGTGGAGGTCTGGCCAGAATGTTGTACAAGATGTGCACCATTTCAGCTAACCAAGTTGGGAATCTTCTTGTGCAGCTGGTACCCAAAGCAGGTCTTGTAGTAGCGCTATCAGTATCATGACGTCATATCAACCAGGTAGAGTTGTTGTTGTGGGGCCCCATCTTCTTCCTGGAAACTTCAAATGTCACTTCAGAAAAGACTCATTGTTTATTGTAAAAAACTTAAACATTAATCATATAGACATATATAGGCATATATATATACATATATTCAATGAAAGGCATGATAAGTCTGCCAAAATATACGTTTACTCTGTCCTACTGGGTTTTTTGACTCATCCTCCACACGTAATTTACCATTTAGACTAGTATTACTTTTTACAGCAGAAATTGGAGCTTTTAGATTTCTTGGTGAGGCACGTTCTCCACTGTGACTGGGAATGACTGGGCCACTGTTGGCTTGGGGGCCTGCGAGAGGCCCCTCAAGGAGTTTCCCGATGGTATCGGGTTGCCTTGTTTGTCTGTTGTTGACCTGCATTCGTTGGACCAATGACGGCCTTTACCGCATCTCCTACATATACCTGAAGGCCTAGGTCCCCTATTTTTGTCATTCCCAGAGGAGATATTATTCCTAGAAATTCTGTGCCTGCAATCCCTTTTCAGATGTCCTAATTTACCACAATTAAAACACCTGGCAGTTTGATGTCTCCTCATTGCTGTGGAAATCGCTTCTCCTACCCAAGATTCATCATTATAGCTAAATGTCTCAACATTCATCGTATGCTGAATCCATTCATCCATAGGTGCTGATCTAGACTTTAAAGGCCCAATTATCTTTTTGTATTCTATGTTTGCATTCTCAAACACTAGAGATTCAAGAAGTATTCGTCTAGAATCCGGGTCTGTTACCCCTACGTCCAGAGCCTTAATTAATCTTTGCAAAAAGTCAATAAAGGGTTCTCTCTGTCCCTGCCTAATTCTGGTATATGATTTAACCCTTTTTGCTGGATCTTGTATCCTATTCCAAGCATTTAAAGCTGCTTGGTGACATAGATGCAGTACTTCATCGTCATAAAGAGCTTGGACCTGTGGATCAGCATATTCTCCTGCACCAAGAATTTGATCTTGGGAAACCTCGACACCTTTTGCTCTTCCTTGCTGTTTCATATGTTTGGATTCTTCTCTGAAATAAATTCCAATCATCAAGGAAGGTCCCTTATCTAAAACTGCAGACACTAACTGATGGAAATCATAGGGGGTAGCTCTAGCATTAGAAGCCCAAGTCCTTATCATTTCCTGTACATATGCATTTTGCAAGCCAAAAGTAACAATAGCCTGTTTAATTTTTTTCAGATCATTCATTGCTATTGGCATCCATCTAGCTTCTCTGACTCCCTCTGAGCCTTTAGAAGTTGACGCTTTGTCAGAATTAAGTATAGGGTATGCCGCTAAAACCCTGGGTAAGCCAGTTCTAATAGCTGGTGTTGGCTTTGTATCCTGTCCTTGTGCCTTATTAGTCTGTTCACCAGTTCCAATCATTTTTTCAAGCATTTCAAGTCTTTTTATTATTTTGTTTATTATTACTTCTTTTGAATCCTGAATCTCCTGAATCTCCTGACCTGCATGAGTTCTTGAGAGTACCATAATCTTCCTAAATGATAGAATATTCAAAAAAATACTAAAACCTAGTAACCAGTAAATTAAGTTATCCTCATAGTCATATAAATTTTGCATGATTAGACCCATTGTATTGGTAGCCCAAACAGTGAAAGTCATGTTGGAAACAAAAACTGCCATATTACCTATTATCCAGCTGGCCTCGAACTCACCGAAATCCGAAATCCGCCTGTCTCTGCTTCCCGAGGGCTGGGATTAAAGGCGTGCACCACCACCTGTCCGGTCGAACTCACAGAGATCCGCCTTTCTCTGCCTCCTGAGTGTATGCCACCACCACCTGTCCGGCCTCAGAGGTCGTCCTGCCTCTCTGGATATTATGGGCCTTAAGGCCAAGTGTATCTCGGACTCGGCACTGGGCAGAGGAAGCGAGGGCTCGTTCCCGCCAAGCCGAACTTGCGGCCGGCAGCCAAGGGGGGGGGGTCCTAAAAGCCAAACGTTCGTCGGGCGCCAGGTAAAGGCGTAAACCACGAACAATGCCACACCAGTTTGGGATTACTATTACTAGGGTAGTATTTATTTAAAGAGGGAAAACTTACAGATCACGATCCCGGACAACAGCTCTCTGCACAACTAGAGAAAGAGTCTAGTCGCCAGACCAGCAGGAAGTCAAGAGAGAGCGAGCGGAAGGAAATAGAGGCTTTATGAATGGAGAGAAACCACACCCCAATGGGCTGGTATCTCAGCAGCTATTGGTTGGTGGGGTGGAAAGACCTCCTGCAACACCGGATGAGTCAATGTGACTCCATTTCAAACACCTGGGTACAACTGCCATCAACGCTGAGGTGGCGGCACACTGAAGAGGGTGTCTTCACTAGGAGATGCATTACTGCCACTTCATTTAGGAGAGCCCACATCCCCGCCGGTGCCCTCACAGGCAGATGGGGATTTCAGGGACGATTTGAATGTTCTCTTCCCAGGAACAAGTGTCAGTGTGCGGGAAATCTGAAGTGCAGTCATTTGGTACCAAGTCAGAACGCTTCCTTGATCGATCTGAATTTGTGTCCTGTAAGACCTGGTATAATGAGAAGATGTGCGGTTTTGTTTTGTTCTGGGATTAAAGCATGATATTTATCCCAGAGTCTCTCTTTCTGTAAAGGGGTGCATTCCTTGCCTATAATTTTCAGAGTCCAGAGTGCTCACCATTACACGATGGAACCCACACCCTTGCCTATAATTTTCATGAAATATTTCATGCTTTTAAATACCTAGCAGTAATCAATAATTTACTTTGTAATGCACCAGGAAGCTTGGAAATAAAATCTGAGTTGTTAGGTTGAGATCTGTGCATCCCTCTACATTCCCCAGACATCCTCTCTGTTCAAAAGTTTAGGTTTCCTGTCCATATACATCGCCTCTTAGTTTTACCAGTACACTTATACTTGTGCGAAATATTGCCATTCAGATGTTAAAGTTTGACTAATGCCTTAATTAGTCAATATATATTTTTTTCAATTCTGTATCACTTTCTGCTTTCTTTAGTATGAGGTTGTGTGGGTGATGCTGGGCCTGGGATTCTCCAAGCCCCATTTCTGCTTTACCTGCTGGCCCCTGTGAGTGATGCCAGGAGATCCCACGATGGAAGAAAGGAGGGGCTAGACTTCCCCGTTTGTTCCCTGGTCCTTGCTTGTATCCCTTCGCTTGACACCAGCTTTCTAAAGCAACTGCCTTTCCCATAGCAGTGGCTGAATTAGTTCTGCAGGTTGTAATTCTAGAGCCAGTCTTTATTATTTTTACTATTATTATTATTACTATTATTATTATCATTATTCATTGGTATTAAGTTTTTAGTTTTTTCCCCTTTTATTGAAAATAGGTTCTTCTTCCACATAGCATATCCTGATTACTGTTTCCCTCCCTTCTATTCTTCCCAGTTCATCCCCACGTCCCTTCTCATCCAAACCCAGGCCCTTTCTTCCTCATTAGACAAGAGCTGGCCTCTAAGTGACAATATTAAAATATAATAAAGTAAAATAGAATAAGATGAAAGCAAACCTACTGCATTTATGTTGAACAGGAAAGACCGACAGAAAAGAGCCCAAGGCTTGAAGAATCAAACACCCACTTTTTTACACAGTCAGGAGTCCATAAAAACACTAAACAGAAAGCCATAATATTTATGCAAAGGACCCGTGCAGGCCCTGTGCATGGTGCCTTGGTCTCTGTGAGCTCAGATGCCCTTAGCTCATGTTGATTGGAGGCCTGATTTCCTTGGTCTTCTCCATCCCCTCTGGCTCTGATACTCTAGTTCTAGAACCAGGCTTATTGCTGGATCCTCAGATGCAACTCCCTGGCTTTTCATGCTTCTCACCTCCTGGGCTGGACCTCAGCTTCATTGGCTCCCTCTTGCATGATGTGCTGGAGCGAGAGTAAATTCCATGGAGGTCAGAGTTTCTGCTGTTTTCACAGGGCCCTAGGGGTGTCGCTGCTTCCTGGCTTCACTCCTCTGTTTCTAGGATTCCTGTAAGCTTCTAACGATGTAGCTAAGTAAATATGAGGTTGTTGTCACGAAAGAAATTCAGTAATTTATTTATATTTTAAATTATTCACAGAACTCACAAAAGTTGTTGCTGGCTATCAGATGTTCACAGACTAAATCGTATGTGTCCCGATTTTAATTCAAATTGGATACAGGTATTATTTTTTTTCTGTATCCTTCAGCACTTTTATTTTTTTATTATTATTTTATTTTTTTATTTATTAAAGATTTCTGTCTCTTCCCCACCGCCGCCTCCCATTTCCCTTCCCCTCCCCCAATCAAGTCCCCCTCCCTCGTCAGCCCAAAGAGCCATCAGGGTTCCCTGCCCTGTGGGAAGTCCAAGGACCACCCACCTCCATCCAGGTCTAGTAAGGTGAGCATCCAAACTGCCTAGGCTCCCACAAAGCCAATACATGCAGTAGGATCAAGAACCCATTGCCATAGTTCTTGAGTTCTCAGTAGTCCTCATTGTCTCTATGTTCAGCAAGACCGTTTCAGGCGATGAAAGGAGACAGAGACAGAGACCCACATTGGAGCACCGGACTTAAATCTCAAGGTCCAAATCAGGAGAAGAAGGAGAGAGAGCACGAGCAAGGAACTCAGGACCGCGAGGGGTGCACCCACACACTGAGACAATGGGGATGTTCTATCGGGAACTCACCAAGGCCAGCTGACCCGGGTCTGAAAAAGCCTGGGATAAATACAGGTATTATTTTAAAATATGCTTTCAGCTAGGCCGTGTCTCTGTGGTCCATCACTGGTGTGGTTTTTTTTTTTTCTTTTTTGAGACAGGGTTTCTCTGTAGCTTTGGAGCCTGTCCTGGAACTAGCTCTTGTAGACCAGGCTTGTCTCGAACTTACAGAGATCCCCCTGCCTCTGCCTCCCGAGTGCTGGGATTAAAGACGTGCACCATCACTGCCCGGCTCCATCAATGGTGTTTAGTGAAAGAGTTTTCTCTGTGCTAAATTGTCTTGTGGCGTACACAAGTCACAATCCACCCTCTCCCCCCACACATTATTTTTGGGGAAGAATCACTTGAGATGTGGCGCTCGAAAGACTTTGTAATGATCTGGGCTGAACAGTTTACACATCTGTTAGAGATTATCTGAGTAGTAATTTTGGTTGAACATCTTAAACGTGTTTTAGAGATTCGCAGTTGATACCAACCAGTGCATTTTCGGTATAGCACACGTGTTTTGGTGAACCTCACAAACAACGCTGGATTTGTTTGTACTATTTATAATCCCACAAGGAACAAATGTTCTCTCATTGTCCTGCTAAATATTGTCATGTTTCTTAATTCTGTTTTTCTTTTATGTCTCTGTATGGGCTACATGTATATTCATGCTCCAATGAGTAAGCAAGCCTGTGAGCATGCGTGGTGAAGTCAGCGATCAGTGTTGGGTATCCTCCTCTTATATTTTGAGACAGGGGTCTCTCACTGAACCTGTATCTCACTGACAGGAGCGATTGGCTGGCCAGGGAGCACCAGGAATTCCCCTGTCTCTGTCTCCTTTGCGTTGAGATCACAAGTGTGCCTTGTTGAACTCTCTTTTCTCTGTGGGTGTGAATGGTGAATTCAGCTGCTCATGCTTGCGTGGTGAACACTTTCCTAATAGAGCCCTAATTTCTTAAGTCTTAAAAGGAAAGACGTGTACCTGTGTGCAGATATCTCGTAGACAACAGGAGGGTGTCAAATCCTCCACAGTTGGAGATGGTGGTGACTTTGAGTCACCAGATATGGGTCCTGGTAACCGAACACCAGTTCTCTGTATGAACAGTGTGATGGTTTGAATGAAAATAGCTCCTAGAGGCTTATATAGTTGAATACTTAGTCCCCAGTTGGTGGGACTACTTGGGAAGGATTATTATTTAGGACATATGCCACTGGTGGGGATCTTTGAGATGTCAAAAAACACAATCCATTCCCAGTCACCACACTCTCTGACTTGTTAAAGCCAGAATAAACCTTTTCTTCTAATGTTGCATTGTTCATGGTGTCTCTTCCCAGCAATAGAAATGTAACTAAGTAGGCAATGTGAACCCCGGAGCCGACGATTCTCCTCTTAACTTTTATTGTGAGATAGTTTCATGGTAGTCTGCATTCTGTGAAAGTCAAGTGCTTTTTATTATGTTTCCTGGCCATTTGAATTGGTTTTCTTGAATTCTTTGTTTTATTCATTCTTCTCTTGATTTGGTGGTGTTTTATGGATTTGGTAATATTTAAAATTGTTTTTGTGCTCTAATATTATGTTTTAAAAGTGAATTTAAGCATCTTCCCCCAAGCTGCTATATCCCTTCATTTTTAATGGAATCTTTTAATTCAGATTTATTTTTAATTTTTTCTATATTTAAATTTAGCAATCTTGATATTGAAGTTCTTAGTTTCTCAACTTATTTTTTCCCTGTCTTCCCCAGTATTATTTAAATTTATTTATTTTTCCCTTCATGATTTTTTTTGGATATCTTTAACCCCCTTATACACAAACTTACAGTTTTTGATATTTTAGTTTAAGTAATTTACTTTTAAAAATCTTTGCTAATTTCAAATAGTACATATCTTTTTCCTGAAATTTAATCCTTTATTCTTTCAGTAATTAAAATATATTTATTGTTCTGGTGTATTGATCAGAGTTCCCCATAGAGACACAGAGAGAAGGATAATTGAACTTATGAAGAGACTACACACATTAGGAGAGCTGACTCACGACCATGAGCATGACACAGCAGTGTGAGAAACATCTCAAAGCTGGACGAGTAATCTAGGCAATGCTATTAGCTAGGGAAAGTTTTAAAAAATATTTCTTGAGATTAAAATATAACTACAAAAATTTCTCCTTCTTTTTCCATCCAATAACCTTCCCATGTACCCTTTCTTGATCTCTTTCAAATCTATGACCTCTTTTCTTTGATCTGTCTCTGTCTCTCTTTCTCCCCTCTCTTACTTACTTACTTACTTACACACACACACACACACACACACACACACACAGAGAGAGAGAGAGAGAGAGAGAGAGAGAGAGAGAGGTATCTCTAAATATATAAATGCAATCTACTCAATCCATATAGGAAAATTTGGTCCATTGCTATTACATTCATGGGCTCGATGGTTAAATACATTTTCTGAACTGATTAAAAGTTAAATGCAGTTTGAGTTTTAGATTACTTAACAAATGACATTCCTACTCCCTGTAAACAAACAAACAAACCTAAAAAAAAAACAAAAGCCAAAAATAAACAAAACTTCTTCCTTTCTGCTGAAGTGTTTTCCAAAGACCAGTTCCCATGCTTTTCTTTTTTCTTTTTTTTTAAATATTTATTTATTATGCATACAATATTCTGTCTGTGTGTATGTCTGCAGGCCAGAAGAGGGCACCAGACCTCTTTACAGATGGTTGTGAGCCACCATGTGGTTGCTGGGAATTGAATTCAGGACCTTTGGAAGAGCAGACAATGCTCTTAACCACTGAGCCATCTCTCCAGCCCATGCTTTTCTATAGTCTTGCTTTGCTGGTTACTTCCCATCTTTCCGCAACTTTAATTGCTATTTCCTGTGGTTTAATGTCTTCCTATTGTCCAATTAGCTTTCCTCCATCCATCTATGTCTGCCTTCACCTTTCCATGAAATGGTTGAATGTTGTCCTTTTCTTCTGCTTTCCCTGAATAGCAACCTTTTAAGTACACATACTGAAAACAATAAACATATATCATTCTCTCTTACTGATTTTGTCCCATAAATGTAAGCAATAGTGAAGACTTAATCAGCCTGTTGCTTTTTTTTTCTTTCTTTAGATACCTTTCTCCAACAGCTCCCCTCATCCTCACGTTTCTAGTTACCCCCAGTGCTGTGCCCTGATTTCGGGGTAACTTAGACCGCCTAGAAGTAGTTGACTGAACACTGCCTACAGCTCTTTAAATTCTCGGGTTTGAAGGTTTTTCAGTGTACCATTATGGGAAAAATAAGGGAAATCACTAGGTGGAAAATTAATTTTCTGGAATACAGCAGTGGTGACTCTCACACTGGATGGAATGGAGCTGTAGACTTCATGCGGTCTCAGTTCAGAGCGTTTTAATTCTCTGTAGGTTCTTAAACTCTCTTTGATGGCCAATGAGGAAAGGGGATTTGTACGGGAGTCTGGAGACCTCATTGAATGAATCTAGAGGCAGTAAAAGAAAGTGATTTGAAAAATCCTCTATTCTCCTTCATCCCATTTTCATTTGCTCAGCGGTCCTGTCTTCACCTCCTTCTCCAAGGTCTCTTCACATAAAACCTTAGCTGTCAATAGCTTTGCATGGACACACACGGCTGCAGTGGGACTTTAGAACTCCTTTCGCTTTGAAGCTTTGTGGCTCAGCTTCAAGAAGAAAGTAGCGAGAAGGCTTTTTCTCCCTCCTTTTCTTGTGTCCATTACACAGAAGAGATTAAAATGTTTTTAAATTTGTTAAAATGAATAATTTGGTTATAGCTATGTCACTTCCTCATGGAAGTTCATGATTTTCGTTTGTTAAAACATTTATGGTAATATTCCTATATTTTTATAAAAGTTCACATATTGTTGCTGAGTTTAAAATCATGAATATTTTGGGGGAGATAAGAAACCTTTAGGAGGAAGCTGAACTCCATAGGAAAAATTAAACTGCTAACTAATAGACTGGTTTGGAGTGTTCAACACTCTCAGGTAAAAAGGGAGTAAATAATTCGATCTACTTCTTTATAGCCATGCTGTGATGGTCTTGACGTCAGTTTGACCAGATTCAGAGTTCTCATAGACAAATACCTCCGAGAGAGTTTTGTATACATGTAGTTCTGCTGTACACAGTAAATAATAAGGCTTCTGGAAAGGTGGGCCTGGGTTTTTTAATTGTCTGATCATTATGAAGAAGTCCTAGGCTTGTTTGAAGTGAGTCTGCTACTATTGAATAAAAAAACTTGGTTAAATCACCTGCCATAGCAATTATTAGGCATCAGTTTCAAGCAGATCAGGAATGTGTGGTACCTGCTGTGGTTTTGGCGGAGGTGAAACTTTTTGGAGCTAGGCCTAGACTATAAAAGTTAGTTTAGCTCATTAGGGATACAGATGCCTTTGATGGAGATTTTGACATTCTAGCCCCTCTTTCTTCTTTGTTTCCTGGCTGCTTTAAGGAGAGCACTTTTCTTTATCTTGTGTAGGTCTCAAAGCAAATGGCCGATGACTACATGCTCAAGACTCTAAAATTGTGAGCCAGACTCAACCTTACCTCCTAATAGTCGATTGCATCAGTGTTTGCGATAGTCACAGAAAACTAATAATGTCTTTCCTGATGCGTCATGAGGTAATGGTTGTGATCTTGTAACAAAGGATGTTTATAAGAAAACACACCAATTTTATATGACCCTGGGAACTTCCTAAGGAGGACCCAGACTCTGTTCCTTGGGTTTTAAAGCTTAGGTTCAATCTAATAAATATAAAAATGACTGGAATGTAAAATTTAATAGTGATATAGTTTAGGGCAAGAGTAATTCTTCATGGTTGCTCTGAACAGCATTTCTTTCTCCTGGTAATGGGGCGGGACTCATCTGGCCCAGGCTGAGTGATAAACTATCAGAATTTCTTAATCGGCAGCCCCTACACAGAACAGTAATTTTCCTGACCTGTTTCTGGTTCTGTGAAGCATTCTGTGGTAGAAGAAGGGATGGGAAAGCAAGGAAGAGAGGACCATAGAGAGACCTCAGCCACCTAACGACCTTCACGTTGGCACTGAGCTTCCCAAAGCACTGTTGGGAGTACCATCTCTGAGTCTTTTTAGCAGACTGAAATAGCTTACAGGCGTCCCTTAAAAAAAAAAGTGCTATGTTCTTATAGACTTCAAAATATGATTGGATTTAAATATATAGGTCGACTTGAAAGGGTCAAAGGGAACAAAGGCCTGGTGTTAACTAGATTGGCAGTTGTTTGCAAAGAGCCTGAATATGGGCAGGTGCTTTTTGGAAGGACTTTTGTTATTTCTTTCTATGGGGTCTTACCCACTTTCTTAAGCAACTCAGGGTAAGGATTTGCCATTATTTAATCATAATCACACATAACACAATTTATATTTAGCTCAGCACCAGAAATCCATCAAAAGGGAAGCTCTGTTCTTTGTTTGCAGAAGGTAATAATTGCCTTCCCTGAAAAACCTTTCTTCTCTTCCTGAGCTTGGAACCGCTCTATCTTTTGCTTGATAATGCCAAAAACCTAAAGGCTTTTGGTCATTTAAAATGGCTTTCTTTTATTATTTATTTCTTTTTTCATCTGTAAAAGGAGCCTATTTTTTTTTTTTAGAACAAATTCCCCCTTTTAACATTCCAAATAGAGGATCAGTTGCTAATATAGTACATTTGCATAATGCTTTGGAACTAGAAGGCTCCCAGGGAGCCTTATAACCTTGGGTATACTAGGAAAACCTGCACCCACTAGAGAAACACAATAGCATTCTAAGCAGAGCATATTATAGTCATTCGGTCTACAGCTCACAGAATAATAATCATTTGTGTGATTTGCGCGAGAGAGAGCCCAAAGTCTTTCAAATCATTTCCTTTCTTCCCGCACCAATTTTTCTTCTACAGGCAATTAGTACTTTTCTTGACAAGGGACTGAGGGAAATTTCTCAGCTTCTTCTGCCACGTTGGCTGTTAGTATGCCATTCTGCTTTTCTGTTAGTTTATTATCATTTTTAAGTTAATGGTATATTTGCTGTCAACTCTGAGGTAGGTTTTTGATCAACTAAGAAATACAGGGAATGAAGGGTTT
Source organism: Microtus obscurus (assembly GCA_963919715.1). Lineage (NCBI taxonomy): Eukaryota > Metazoa > Chordata > Mammalia > Rodentia > Cricetidae > Microtus > Microtus obscurus. The sequence continues at coordinate 5,015,416 of CAWTZC010000381.1, forward strand.
TGTTAAAGGAAAAACCAAATTGGTCAGGCAAATTTTGTCTCAATTATACTTGTAATTTCTGGCATATTATTCTAGCTTTTTGTTTAATGGTATTACTGTCTTTAAAGAACACATCAAAAAACACTAATAATGCATTAAAAGGAGTCAAAATTAAAAAATTTCACTTCTAAATAATAACCATTGAATTACTTTTAAGTAATTACAATTCAAATTTCTTTGCGTACATTATAATAAAAGAAAGCCAGCCAGAAATAGTAGCTGACAAAAATGAAAAAAAAAACAATAAATGCTACCTAGCACTATGATGCATTAATTTAATTTGCTTGACTTTAACAGAAGAAAAGCATGCAAACTTCAGGGACGGCTAAACTTGTTTTCATTGTATGGATTCATAGTTTCTAAAGGTCTCTTTTCAATAGCGAACAAAGAACTGCGAGACAGGTTGTGTTACTGCCTCATTCAATCACAAGCGATGATCTCTTCTGAAACGGAACCCAATGTCCAGATGCAGGCGGTATTCATTTAGGCCGTTCCTTCCTGACTAAGTGCGTATTCTTCTGCAACGCAATTTGGAGTTCTCTGAGAGTGTCGGCTCATGTTTTATTTTCATAGACATAGATGAGCCCTGGTGCCGTGTTGTTTGCTGGCATTGCATATGCCTTGAAAGAGCCGAGACCAGCGCGGTCTGTAAGTCACTCGGTTTTTACCTCGGCATCCCAAGGAACAGTTCTTGTTCTGGAAATAGTCCATGTGGCTTCTCCTTGGGATAGTGTTTTGCACATTTCCCACGCTCAAATCAAATGGCCTTTTCCTTTCATGCACTGGCGTGTTTTCCATGCTCCACTTGAAGGCAGCAAGGGTAGGTATCTCTTTATGGAGACATCAGTGGTCTCTCCTATGCAGCTGATGACCTTGTCTCCCATTGCCTTCATCTCTTGGTCACTGCTGTCTGCATTTACTTAGGACCCTCTCAGCTTTGCTCCGTGTCTTTCTCTTAACTGGCCGCTACACCACCTGTCAGATAAGATGCTGTCTGCCTCTCAGATCTTTTGAAGCTTTTGTGTTCACTCAGTGCAAATGTTTCATGATGATCAAATGGACCAGGAACTAATTTGTAGACTAGAAGAAGCTCACAACCTTACATCAAAATACAGGCAGGGAGGCATGCCCTTGCTTCCATTCAGGTAAGGAACAATTTACTGTGTGTATGTGACAAACTTTCTCTTTGACTGAACGTCAGACTCAATTGTTTTCTTAATGATTTCTTAGCTCAGCAGTGTGTTTATGAGATTGTTCCTTGTCACTGGATACAAGCAGAATTTGTTTCATTGTTTTACATCTCAATTTATTTATCCAGTGGGTTCTCATTCCAAAAGGCTTTATTCCTGTCGGCTCTTCAGCTCACAGCTTATTGCTAACTAATTAGGGTCATTTTTCTTCTGTATCTCTTCTTCTTGACCTGGGGGCACAAAGTGTAACTTGCTTTCCTGAGAATATGCAGGAAGGGAAGGGAACGTGTATGTTTGATTGATGTGGGAAGTCCTTTTGTATATGCGTTGCTTTTATTGGTCAATGAATAAAGATTGTTGGGCCTGCACAGGGCAGAATAGAGGTAGGCGGGGGAAACAAAACTGAATGCTGAGAGAAAGGAGGCGGAGTCAGGGAGCTGGAAGCTTGCCAGTAGGACATGAGCCTCTTAGTAAAAATATAAAATATTGGAAATGGGTTAATTCTAGATATAAGAGCTAGCTAGCAATACGCTTAAGTAATTGACTAAGCAGTGATTTAAATAATATAGTTTCTGTGTGATTATTTTGGGAGTCTGGGTGGCTGGGAAACAAACAAGTGGTCCTACAACATTTGATGACTTTTTCAAACTTTCCAACAAGTACAGCTTTACCTTTGTTCTGTTTTAAGTCAAATAGAGGTAAAGAAGGAGTCTGAGAAATGTACTGAAGATTTGGGGGATGTTTTTGCAGGGGGCAGGGCAACTTGATCTCTCTCTCTCTCTCTTCTCTTTGTAGTACCAGTTTAGGAAAGTGGGCATGGCAATGGGATTCACAGCAGACTGTGAATCATTATAGTGCCATGATCATCAATACATAAGCCTTCATTCATCATGAAGTGTTCCATTTTTCTCATGTACTTTATATTTGCTATCTTAAAATACATTGATTTATTTACTTATTTTGTGTGTGTATGTGTGCTCGCGCACACACACTAGTGCCACAGTGTATGTATGGAGGCTAGAGGACAATTGTTGGGGATAGTTTCTCTTCTTTCATGATGTGGGTCCTGGAGATTGAGCTCAGGTTGTCAGTCAGTCAGGTTGCTGCCCAGACTGAGGACAAATCTTTCACCTGAGACATTGTCCCTCAGGTCAGTCATCTGTGAAAATGCTGCTGCATCAATAGTTAGAAATATGGCCATTTACCTTTTCATTAATTGGTTAGATTTATTAGTATATCATGCACAGTATCTATAAATTCACCAGTGTTAACATACCACAACAGATAGTTTCTTTAGTAATGCAAATAGGCTTGGTTTCCATATGATCTGAAAATCTTTGTGCTTGCTGCATTCATATCTTGAAGCCCTAACCTCCACCATAAAAGATTTAGAGAGTGAGACCTTTGTGAAATAATTACCTTTAGATAAGATCCTGAACACTGGGGCCTTTATGATGGGATTAGTGTCTTTATGGGGCAACGATAGCAGATAGCTCCCATATCTGCTCTCTCCCTCTCTTTGTTTCCTCCCCTTATAACCTTTATCTTAACCTTGGATCCTTGAGAACCATGAGGAGCGAGTGCCTTTTGCTTATGTTATACAATATGCTCTATTCTATGGGGCAGACTGAGATAAGACGGATTTTGGGATGGATGTTGTAGTGCTGCCTAATACCTAAAAATGGGAAAGCAGTTTTGAGACTGGGTGCAAGATAGATGCTTGGTATAAGCTTCAGATGCATGCTAAGAATTATTAAATGATTGCTAGGGCAAGACCATTAAAAGTGGTTTGCGCAAGAGCCAGGATGAAAAGAAAAGCAAGGTAGAAGAGTGTTCTGATGAAAACCAATAAGCAGATTGTTTATAGAAATATTATGGAAGGTGCTCTACTTATGAGAGTTCCACCTGAAATGAGAATTATGTTCTGAGAGATTGGAGTAGATTCTGGCTATAAAATGGCAAAGAATTTGGATGAATTAAGTGTATATTCTAGCTATATTCTAATCTAGAAAATCTGCACATGATGAAGAGGTATGTTCAGCTTAAACAAAGTATGGAAAGAACATTTTGGAACATCCTAATTACTTATCAATGACATTAATATGAATAAGTAATATACATCTCCAAGAAAGCATGGTTGAGCAAAAAAAAAAAAAGAAGAATCAGAATGCAAAGATTTAGAAATTTCTCAGCCTATTCGCATTAAAACACTTGAGAAGACTTCAGAAGAGAATAGTAGGGTGTGGTTGGCCGTCTCGATATGACGTCATGTTGCGTAGGATGAAACTGCCAGTTTAAAGAATGCTGAGATGGGGTCAGATGAAGGAAGGCCGTTGATTATTTAGATTCTATAATACAGGGCTGTGACGCTGGCTGAGAGCATCCCTTATTTGAGGAAAGGAATGAATACTCCCACAGGTGTTTCAGGAATCAGGCCTCATGTCTCAGGTTCAATAAAACCAAGGATATCAGAGGGCAGTATCGGGTAGGGCTACCTATAAATGTGAGTGAGAAGGCAAGATCTCTTCACGGAAGAGCCTTACGGGTTGGTTTGTAGCTGGTAAAGCAGGTGGAATAGAACCTTGCTTGACAGAACTGCAGCAGCAGGACCACACATCCCAGGGACCCAGAAGGAAGCATCACAGTCCGAAATGACCCGGGAGGCAGGGCAACATCCCAAGAAGAGTTGCTCACTGATGGAGGTGGGTCTTGTATCTTATCTGTTGCTTTCATTGGCTAACTAATAAAGAAACTGCCTGGGCCCTCATAGGATAGAAAATTAGGTAGGCAGAGTAGACAGAAGAGGATTCTGGGAGAAGGAAGCTGAGTCAGGAGTGGCCATGATTTTCCTACCAGAGGCAGAGGCAGGCTAGAATCTCCCCGGTAAGCACACCTTGGGGTGCTACACAGATTATCAGAAATGGGCTAGTCCAGGTGCAAGAGCTAGCCAATAAGAGGCTGAAACTAATGGGCCAGGCAGTGTTTAAAAGAATACAGTTTCCGTGTAATTATTTCGGGGCATAAGCTAAACCATGCGGGCGGCTGGATGCCGGGACACAGCCCGGCCGCTCCTCATTCAACAGCTCACGAGTCACAGACATAATGGTGATGAACAGGTTCATTTTTCTTGGAACCTCCCATTTTTAGGTTGAGATTTCTCCCTTTGGAATGGGAATTGGGACCAGCTTCGCACATAGGATCCTGTGGGCATTTGATATTCAAGGCAGGGAGTGTAGGTAGTGTACAGTTGGCGTGTACACACCTACAGTTGTAGTTATAGCTATGCTCCAAAACATGTCTTAGTGACCCAGAGGTTTTGACTTCTCAGTATAATTCTGTCACATTTCACCATGTCTTTCTCCATAAATAGAAACCTCCAAAATCAAATAAACAAATAAGTAAATAAGCTTCCAATGATCTACTCCATTTATTTTTAATAGAATCAGCTTTTCTATTTTCATTATAGGATAATGAAGCTTTACTGAAAAGAGCCGAGGAAGGCAGAGCCAGAACACTAATTTCCTATTCTCAACTTCTGCTTAATTAATCCCTAAAACCTATCAATGAGTCTATTGACAGCTGGCTTCTCCTGTGGATGCTTGGCAATTTGCCCTTTTGGGGTCCTTTTCTCAGCATTAAAGACAATGGTTAAATGGGACTCCAAAGGCTTCTCTGTTGGGATCCAAGCATTTTGTTTAGCAAGAATAAACAGAGAGTTAGTGAAATAAACAAAAAAGGCAATTGAGAAAAGCACCTCTAATATGTTAGTAAACTTGAGAGTACCATTACCGTCCTTTGATAAGGAAAGTTAATCCATCCTGTGGGGAAAAGCCAAGAGTTGACTTTCTCAGGAAATACTTGGTATGCCGAACTATATTTAGTCAACAGGCGAAGATTTGATATTTATCATCCGTTTATCGTGCATTTGGAACTGTGCATGTCTAAAAAGAAACATTTAAAATTTTTATTTTCATGGTTCTTTGTGGTGGTGGTGATGGTGATGATGGTGGTGATGATGGTGATAATGATTGTGGTGGTGGTGGTGGTGGTGATGGTGGTGGTGGTGATGGTGATGATGGTGGTGCTGGTGGTGATGGTGGTGATAATGGTGGTGGTGATGATGATGGTGGTGGTGGTGGTGTTAATGGTGGTCATGATGGTGATGTTGATGGTAATGATATGATGATGGTTATCTCTTTAGGTAGCTCATGCCGTCACAGGCACTGGTAGTGGTAAATGGGTGATAGGAATAATGGTCATGAGTATTTAGAAATTAATTACAGTTTAAAAAATATTTGAAAGACAGCTCTACAGAAATCAAACAAAACTGTGTGCCCCAGAGATTAGAATCTATTTATACTGAAAGATGCCTACTGCTTTAAAGGATATTAGAATTCTAAACTAATATTTGGGAGACCCTCTAGGAATATTATAGCAATTTGATAAACTAAAATTACTATTTATAAGGCAGAGAAGGAAACTATATAAAGGGGATTTATGGAAGCAATCAAAGCAGTTTTCCATATGGAGCTGAGAATTGTTCTTTCAAGATCTGTAAAGAATTGTGCTGAAATTTTGGTATTGATTATATTGAATCTGTAGATTGCTTTTGGTAGGATGGCCAATTTTGCTACATTAATCTTACTGATTTATTGGCAGGAGAGATCTTCCCAGTTTTTGTTTTCATCTTCAAATTTCTTTCTTTCTTTAGAGAACTGACATTTTTATCTTACATGTGTTTTACTTGTTTGGTTAGAGTTACCCCAATATACTTTATATTATTTAAGGCTATTGTGAAAGGTGTTTTTCTTGATTTTCTTCTCATTCTGTTTATATAAAGGGGCTACTGATTGTTTTGAGTTAATCTTGTATCCATAGTCTTACTGAAAGTTTTATCAGCTGTAGGAATTCCCTGGTGGAATATTAGAAGTCACTTGTGTATACTATCATATCATCTGCAAGTAATAATACATTGACTACTTCTTTCTTTCAAATTTGTGTCCCCTTGATCTCCTTCAGCTGTCTTATTGCCCTCGCTAGAACTTTAAGTACTATATTGAATGGAGAGAGTAGATGCTGGGCACTGCGCTCAGTGCACTATTATCCAGTTTGCAAGTTTCGGGCAAGGGGGCTGGAGGTTAAAATATACAAACACACACAGACAGAGAGACAGCGACACGGGTCATCCTTGAATTCTCCAAGAATGCCCCTTTATTGTGTTCAGGGGCAGATTATATAGAGATAGCCACGCCCCAGCCAAACCCACCAGAAACCACTCTCCTGCCATCAGGAACTCCCGAAGGTCTCGTGCTCAGAGCAGCTGTAGGCACTCAGATCAGGGGAAAACAAGTTGCTTACAAGGAATTCAGAATTTGGGGTCTCACTGCTCCCAACAGTAGACAACCTTGTCTTATACCTGATTTTGATGGAATTGCTTTGAGTTTCTCTCCATTTAACTTGATGTTGGCTATAGGTTTGATGTAAATTACCTTTATTTTGTTGAGGTATGTTCTTTATATTCCTAATCACTTTAGGATTTATATAATAAAGGTATGTTAGATTTTGTCAAAGATGTTTTCTGCATCTAATGATAATTTTGTGTTTTTCTTCTTTCAGCTTGCATATAAACTGAGTTACATTTTATGCAATTGCAAAAGTGAATTACATTTACTGATTTTCATATGTTGAGCCATCCCTGCATCTCTGGGATAAAGCCTACTTTATTATGGTGGATGATCTTTTGATGTGTTCTTGGATTTGGCTTAAGAGTATATTATTGAATATTTTTGCCTCTATGTTCATGAGGGAAATTGTGATGTAATTTATCTTTCTTTGTTGAATCTTGATATTCATAATCCATAATTCTTGTCTATTCTAGCCACATGGTTTGGTACCTTTTTCAGTAAAGCATTCTCTTCTTGCTTCCTCTGTGTCTGGTTTGCAACTGCGTCTCTGCCTTTCCTCTTCCCAGAATTCTCTTAGTCTGGCTGCCCTGCCTATACTTTCTATATACTGCCTGTACTTTCTGGCTACTGGCCAATCAGTATTTTATTAAACCAATATGAGTGACAGATCTTTACAGTGTACCAGAGAATTATCCCGCAGCATTTTGCTCCTTTCCTTTCCTTTCCTTTCCTTTCCTTTCCTTTCCTTTCCTTTCCTTTCCTTTCCTTTCCTTTCCTTTCTCTTTCTTTTCTTTTCTCTTGAGATAGGGTCTCACACGTAGCTCAGGCTAGCCTAGAATTCAGGCTCATCCTGTCACAGTCTCTTGTGTGAATTTTGATCTTATTGTATAGACATATTTTAAACCGCTCCCACCTGCACTAAACAGGCTGCATTTGAGATTAATCCTCATCGTTGTATCACTGGTTCCCTGTGTTTTACTGCCAACGGTTATTTCATTCTATGATTGTATGTCTTTTCTATTCTCGGCGGACATTTGGCTTGTTTCCAGATTCAGGCTATAATGAATAAAGCTGTTGTAATTACTCAATTCCAGTCTTTCCTTTGACATATGTTTTCATTTCTCTTGGGCACTCATGAGGACTCATGAATGGGATTAGTGTCTTTACACAGGCACAGGGACCTCTCTTGCCTTCTTCCTTCATGTGAGGAAATGGTGAGGGTAGAAATCTGCAGGCCAGGAACCAGTCCTCCCCAGAACCTCACTGTCCTGGCATCCTGACATGGGAATTTTGACCTCCAGAATGTGAGAAAGGTATTTCTCTCATTTATGCCACTCCTTTCTTCTTTATAGTGGCATGAGCTGACTGATATGCAAATTGTGTCTTGATTATTTGCTTTTTTGTTTTGTTTTTATTTGTTTTTTTTTTATTTGTGACAAGTCACTACCATGAGGTTATTGTGGCATTGGCCAAATATGGTCTAGTGATCCAATTTATTTTGATTTGCAATTTGTGTGCTGAGAACTTTATTCTTCTTACCATTATAGGTAAAACACTGCATTATTTGAAAATATACATTACCCGTAGCCTGTTATATATACTAACCCTATTAGTGCATATTATGATGTTTATTATGTCTGCCAAATGCTAGTCATTTTATTCAGTTTAAGGCTCAAAGTTCTCTAAATTCTGAATGCCAAAGCAAAATTTTTATTCTTCAAAGTAGATTAGAAATTTGACAAGCCATGCCAAAGTCAGCCATAATAACCCACATCAAATGGAGAGCCAGCACTGAGGGAAAACATGTGCATACATGTCTAGATTTATAGATGCACATGTGTCTTAACATGTTAGCTATTTTACAGAAACAGCTGCAAATCAGATAGCTGGACATGGTTTTACAAAGAAAAGCACACTAGGAGATGATGTTTAAGGACTGAATGAAGCACAACAAACTTTAAAATTTGTAAGAACTTTAATATCAAATATACTAATACCACAGTGGACAATTGAAGGTTGTGTAAATGACAGTACCTTAAAAATACATTGAACTAAGAGTGCTATAGTATGTGTTGTCATACAATCTCATGCATAGATGTGAACATCTTAAAAATTTTTTCTCTAGGCAAGAGCAGTACTTTAGATCTTTTCAACTATTGTTTAGATCTGTGACCTTACATTCTAATAATGTAAGTATGTTACCAGTATTTGAGAAGCAAGTGCAATGTGGCCCAGGCTCAGTGACTTTGAAATCTGGTCCTATTAGTTGCATGCACTTTCTTCCTGAAGTGAGTTATTCGGTTTTCCAAATAATCAGTTTCTATGTTGTTGTTTTTTGGTAGTTCTTGCTATGTAGCTCAGTCTGAACTTGAACCAGAAATCCTCCTTCCTCAGTACACGGAGTTCAGGGATTATAGGTGTGTGGCTGATGTATTGCATCCATTATTTATTTATTTATTTTTGGTAAAATTGCTGGCCTCCCAGAGTTTTATGGGTAATAAGTTTAAAGGTCAGAAGGTCATAGAACATTGCCTGTGCTTATGCTAACATTAGCAAGCTTCAGTTTGCTTGTCAATGAACTACCTAAAAATGAAGATATAAACAGACAATGACGGGTTTGAAAAGAATGAAAGCTACTCACATATTATATTATATACATATAATTTGTTTCATTAGGGAAGCTGCACATCCATCCCACTACACACAATTTATATGCTGTAACTCTGAGCTACGTTATGAATATATTTGGACATGGAGCATTTGGGGCAGAGTGAGGAATAGGTGTGTCCTTAAGTGGGGTCTTCATGGTGCAAATAGCATTGCTGGGAGAAAAGGAAGTTTCTAAAGCATCCTTCTTTGTGTTCTGTCAAGTTTCTGGTTGTCTCTCATGCTGTGAGGGTCATTAAAAGGTGGCTGTTGGTAGGCTAGGAAAGGGTCCTCAGTAAGGAGCAAAATCTAGTCCGCTTGCCACTTCCTTTGATGTCCCTGTCCCAGAACTGTGGAAAAGAAACGGTTGTTTGTATCATCAATGGTACATAAAAGTGCCCAACGGGATATAATATAATTACAGCAGCACAAGAAAGCTGATGCAAGGGACAGCTAGAACATTAAGCTCACTCCTGAGTGTTTTAAACATTCTCATTAGTCATGAAGAAGCTTCTGTGCTTGATCTGAGTCAGAAGGGCGAGAAGCGAGGCTATGAACATGTTTCATCAAATGAAGTTTTTAAACTATAGAGAAACACAGGGATCTTTAATCGTAGAAAAACTGTGATGTGTTTAATGGAACAATGTGTTCACAATTAAAGATGAGGTCATCAAAGAAAGACACCGAGGGAGGGTCCTTTCTGGGCTCGGAGGTGACAGCAATCTTTCACAAAGGGGAATTAGAGAGAAAACTGAGTACATTCAGCAAGGTGCGCCTCTTCCAAAAGAAATTATTCAACGTCTTTTTTTTTTTTTAGCACTTGAAAAATTATTGGCACTTGTTACTATTGAGATTGCAGAAAGGAACTTTCCGTTTCCTAAGAAAGCAACGAAGATTAAGCCATTGAGTCAGGACTTGGAATTTTCTCACAGAGACAACTGATTGCCTTCCTTGGGCACTCCATTTGTCTCCCTCCCTTTGGAAGGTCTAACTGCCCTGCTCCTTAGCATATAAAATTACTTGTGAGATTTCTTGTTGGGAGAAGAGAGCTGTTTGTTCGTTACTGGCTGCTCGGATAGCTTAGACCCAAAATAATCACACAGAAACTGCTTTAATTAAATCACTGCTTGACCTATTGGCTCTAGCTCCTTATTGGCTAACTTTTATACATTAATTTAACCCATTATTAACTCAGTGACTTACTGGCAAAGTTTCGACATGTCTGACTCTGACGATGGCTCCATAGCTTCTCTCCTACTCTGCCTCCTTTCTCCCAGCATTCAGTTTTGTTTTCCCCACCTAGCTCTGTTTCTCTACAGCTCTGCTATAGGCCCAAAGCAGTTCCTTTATTAACCAATGAAAGCAACACATAGACAGAAGGACCTCCCGCACCAATTTCTTTCAATTTTATACTTTCCACACTACTATAGAGCTATAGACCAAATATTCTGACTATTACATTTTCAAGAATAGAGCATGAAAATGTGATTTTGGGAAAAACAAAGTCAGAGCCCTTGTGACAAATGACCCTTGATGCACAGTTTACCCTCATCACTTTGCTGACAGTGGTATCAGTTAATAAGCTCAAGCCAGAAAAGCTCTTTCTTCCTCAGCAGAGCATTATATAATTGAGTTATCAAACATATTGTTTCTTGCTAATTATTGAAATGAATTCTGGAATGAATATTAATTTATAGCTGAATACTTGCTGCTCTACAGTCTTTAGTTCTGAAGAATTAATTTCTTTTCACAAATGACTACATCAAATAAAGGACATGCAATTGTTTAAACAATTTTGAAATATTTAACATATTTATGCTTGATAAAAATGGAAAATATGCAATTTTACTGTTAAAGTGTATCACATTTGTTTAAGCGATAGAGTTGTTCATTCGTTACCAATCTATAACTTGAATGCGTTTTACATAGATGAGTGTAGCATAGTGTTTAGGTATATGAAATGTATATCAGCGAAATGATTTCAGGGCAGAAATAGCCACACAAATAAATATTCATTTTCTTTTATAAATACTTAAAAGTGGACAATTTAAAAAGACAAATGAAAGATCCTGTCAAGGCTAAAGGGAAAAGAGTGTGCCACCTATCAAGTATAAATATCCCCACACTTCAACTGAAAATACGCAAATGTAAATAAAAACTGTCACACACAGAAAATCCAAAGGAACAACTGAGTCGCCAACAGCTTGCAGATGGGTGGTGCTGGAGAAATTACCTAGTTTCTGGGAGCTAGAATAATTTTCTAGTACTATATTTTATAGTGTAAAGCTAAATAGTCATCAAACTAGTTTGGTTTAGATTCCTTAATTTTGAACAAAACAAACAAATCAAATTAAATACAAATGAAGCAGAACACAAGAAAAGCTCTTCTTTTATCCTTGATGTATTGCTCTATTCTTGATCCAGGGACTATTAATGTTTCTTGAACATGTTCACCATGCTCCCTCTTCTCCAGTCTTTTAATTGCCTCTTCTTTATGCTTGGGATATTACAGATACCTGCTAATTTTCTTATTCCAAATGCCAGCTTTTCAACGAAGCATAGAATATAGTTCCTAAAACAGCTTATCAACTAAAATTGCAACTTAGATCCCTTAATCTTACGATACCCTCCATAGTATGATATAATCTCCAGTGTGGTACTAGGATGCTCTCAGTTCATTTTTCTCTTGCTGATACAACTACTGGGCAAGCTATACAGAAAGGGGTTGTATTTTGGTGTATGATTCCAGTCCAGGCCTCCTGAGCTGTATGTGGTGAAGCTTTGCCGAAGAGTCCTGTGGCTACTCAAAGTGTGGAATGGTGAGGAATATTGAGAGGGCCTAGATCAGGTGACTTTTGTAGAAACCAGCTCATAACATAACTTATTAATTTATCAGCCCATTGACCAATACATCTTATGAAAGGGATAACCCACTCATGAGGGCAGTTGGAATCTGAAAGGTATCACGTGGTTTCTCCTCTTAAGATTTTACTCAGGGTATTCTTTGTCTTCATTTTATATTTTATTTTACCTTTTCAGCAGAATTTACATGTAATATAATTTATTTTGTATTTAGAAGTTTTCATGTTTATCAGTTTTTTGGGCGGGCACAGAATAAAATAATCCAGCACACAGTTCCCAGGTGTTTCAAGTTTCCAAGTGTTAAAGATGTTTCCTGTGTTGAATTATTGATATAATTTTATTAGCAAATGTGAATCAATTGACACATTATTAATTTCATAATTTTACTAGAATAATTTTTCAGAATTTGTTTCTTAATTAAAAAGGTGAGACTGTTTATTTTTAAACTAATTCAGGTGTTCAAGAATAGACTACTTATTGCTATAATAATGGGATGTTTGCATACATGTCTTCCAGTCTGAGGTATGTCACATAAATGCAGAGTTGAAGATAGAAGCCGTGCTAGGGTAATATTATTCAGAACTTCACTGTCTCATACAATGTTAACCCTTGACTAAATACCAACTCATCTAACTGTCCTAAAATTTACTAAAAGTAAAAACTTAGAGAGTAGTGAATTGACATATTATTTCTCAAGTGGTCATTGGTATTATTTACCTTTTCCAAATTGGAACTCTGCAACAAAATCTTTTGCTGGATGAATCAAATAATTAGAATTCTACTTTCACTTAGAGTCATCTTTTCATGAAGCTAAGCAAATCATAATTGGGGTGAAATAAGTCCCATTGTGTTCAAATTCCCATTGTCTCTGAACACAGATTTATGCATTTTTGTAAAATGTTAATTTCTAGATTACAAAGTTTCATAAAGAGGTGGCAGACAGAAAAACAGACACTTGAGAGTAATTATATGTAGTTAGATTGGAAATTTCCTTTTTAGGTTGAAAATAATTACTTTTATACTTATGCTTTTGACAGTATTGAAGCAGATTGTCAACACTTAAAAGAGCAATTCTTTTTAAATGGCTGTCGCTTGCAGCATTCAAGGCATTTTGTCTTTTGCAACCTTTCTTCCTTCCTTCTAACATTTTATTCAAGGAAACAAGTAATCCAGTCAAAAGTATTGCACTGTTTTCTTGTTTGATCGCCATAGTCAACCCTGGAAATAGTTGGAATTAACGACAAAAGATCTACAACCAGGGTATTCATATGTGCACTTACGTGATTAGTAAGGTATCAATGCATAGTTAACATTTTCACTTATGCATTCAAGACAATTATGTCATTAATGGGGACATTTTAAATTGACACTTCAATTTTCAACAAGCCTCATAGCAAAATACAAAATAATAGAAATGGGTTAATTTAAGATATAAAAGTTAGTCAGGAATATGCCTAAGCTATTGGCCAAGCAGTATTATGATTAATATAGTTTCTGTGTGATTATCTTGGGTTTGGGCAGCCGGAAACACAGAAACAGTCTCTAATTATAATGAAATTGGATGGATAAGAAGATGGAACGCTCTGGGAGAAGATGGGGGAGGTAAACATGATAAAGAATATTGTGTAAAAATTAAATTTAAGAGAATTTAAGTCTCACTATGCTTATTGGTTTCAGCTCTTGGGTTCACAAAAGATATTTTGGATCTCATGAATGTCTCATATCAAGGATCCTAAGAATCAAATACATAAATCAGGAAGAATACATTATGGTATTTAATTTTTGAACAGAAGTAAGCTTTACCAAACTATATATCAAATCATACAAAATATGATTATACATGTTGATAAACTCATAAAAGCAATTAAATCTACAAATATACTTTTGGGAATTGGAGATGACCTTGTATTTTTATATTCCATTAGTACATTGAATACCTGATTATAAAAAATCAAAGTAAGTGTCCCATAATAAGTATTCATCTCAATACTTACATGTAGCCACAACTCAACTCAACTCACTGAAGTCTCATGGACATTGGTTTGAATTTAAAAATTTGGCATTACCACACTCCCAACTTATATTAAAATGACGTAGTTCAAAGACATTTTATTATCTTTATTTTATACATTTAGCATATTAACTATTTGACATTTGTTTTGTTATATTTATAACATATATATATATAATGTTAAAGTGTAAATTAAAATGTTTGACAATTATGGTCTTGACATGTGAAAAATATTTTGGAATTATTAGGAAAAATTTCCTTCGTGAAATTATTATCCTACTTCACAATATAGAGACTTTTGATTTGCTGACTGATTATATTTGAGTATCATGTCCAGTGGCTGTAAAATCATCCAAAAAAAAAAGGATAAATGCAAATCATCAAAAAAGAGCTAAAAGCACATCACCTTCATTTTACTTCTTTAGATGTGGTCCCACAGGAATGATTTTCAAAATAAGTTGGGAAAGACGAAAGAAAGGTTAAAAATAAATAAAAATCTTTCTGGACAAAAAATCTAAATGTAGAGAAAGCAAATTTTGGAAAATACTATATTTACTGGTGGTGTTGGGTAATGAGGGGGTTTGAAGTTAATTGCTATCAAATTTTACCTAAAGAAAGATGAGGCAGATGATGGCAGAATTTGTAGTAGTTAAAATAGAGTGAGAAGTCAAGTAAGAAGTTATAGTTTTTAACAGCTCATGTTTAGATTCCAGAGATGGACACCTATAAAAGTTGGTAGTGTAGTGTTAGCCAGTTAGGCCAAGTCAGGCATGCATCCTGAAGGAGGACCATTTTTGAAGAAGCACTATCTAGATTGTTTATTGAACCTTTTGTACTTTCATCAAATGCCATTGTGCAGATGTCAGCATCTGTAAGAGCTACACATGCTCTATCACTGCAGTTCCAATAATGTTACTGATCAATAATTTTTTTTTTTTTTTTGGTTTTTCAAGACAGGGTTTCTCTGTGGTTTTGAAGCCTGTCCTGGAACTAGCTCTTGTAGACCAGGCTGGTCTTGAACTCACAGAGATCCACCTGCCTCTGCCTGATCAATAATTTTTTAAAAGCAACATCTTCCTAAAACACTCATGGAAACAAACCATTCATGCTTTGTAGAAGCATAGAATCTCAGTCATCGAGTTAGCTGTTAAAATGAAAATTCCTTCTCAGTTTGTAGTGATGCACAAGAAAATTATAGAGTAAAATTTCAGATAGAAAGTGTAAGGCCCACTGTGATAATTGAGCACCCTCTGTAACATGTTTGTTGATCTAGCCAGGCCCTCCCTTCTAGGGGCTCTTCTTGTTTATGTCACAGGTAGGTGTCCCCCACAGTCCTTTAGACTCATGGCTTCAGATTTTGTACTCAGTGGAGAGGAAAAATAAGCATCACAAATACACATTATATCTGGAGAGATAGCCTCCTTCTATCGTGCCTCACTCATAAGCTAGGATACAGCAATGATTTTAAATTGTGTTGACCTGTGCATCTTCTTTCCCAGCTCTTAGGCCACCATAAAAATGTCAAGTAAAATAACAAAAGCATACCACTACAAATGTATTAGAATGGCTCGAGACCAGAGCAATTATAATGTAAAGGTTTCTGAAGACACAGAATTGCAGGAATTTTCAATGCTGGTAGAAGAGCAAAATGGTGTAGCAACTTTGTAAGACAGTTTGGCAACTCCTAAGGAAATCAAACATATTCCGCTCCCACCGTCTACTACTATACTCCTTGATATTTGCCCAGCGGAGCTCAAAACTTAGGTTCACAGAGATAATTGCCCTGACTGTTTACAGCAGCTGTGTTCTTAATTGCTAAACTTTGGAAGTAATGAAAATTTCCTTTAGGAGTGAGCAGATAAAGTCTACTACACCCAGACACTGAAAAAGAATGTGTTATGAAGCCATGAAAAGAAGAGGCCTCATCAAAAAGTCTATAGACCACACATGCCCAAAATACGAGATTCTGGAAATGGCAAAAATATAGAGAAATTCAATTGAGCACTGTTTTTCCAGGGTTATGAAGGAAGAAAGGACGAATAGGCAATGCATAGAAGACCCTCGGTGGTGGATATTTATTACCATGCCCTTGCCCAGACCCACAGAGTGTAAAACACCAAGCATGATCTCTCATGTAAGATGCTGGGCATTAATGAAGTATTCATGCAGGTCGACTAGCTAGACAAAATTCAACAATCTGCTGGGGGTTGTGGAAAACAAGAAGTGTGTGCGCGCGCGCGTGTGCATGCACGTGTGTATAAATCTTTTATGGCTCCTCCGAGTTTTACTGTGAATCAAAAACTGCTCTAAGACGAATAAGAGAACCTCAGTGTATGAAAGTCTAGGATGGTGGGACAACTTTTACATTGAATTTATTTGAGCCGAAGACCCACATTTAAGACAAAAACAAAGATCTGTCTACTCTTAGACAGATAATTATCCAATAACATTTAGAATGACATCTGTCAATAGTTTTTGTAAGGTCAGTTATGGAAAGGGAATTAAAAACGTATGATCAGGATAGGATTCAGATGGAATGATTTTTCTCCTATGCAAATCAACCTTCACGTTACTCTGAAGAATGGGAAGGCAAGGTGTAGTAAATACCAGTAATGGCAATATCGTTTGCAAATGGAACTAGTCAGAAGACTTTAATAGGTCTCTGAAGTGTGAGCTGGAGATGAGAAGACAAATGCTTAAAATAAAACATTCTTAAAAGTTCAAGGTCTTAAAGTCATAGTATTTATGGTCACTCCTGGTTGTGGGAAGAGTATATCCATAAAACTTTTCATGTGTGAGAATAAAGGACATTAGCAGCGCCGAGCACAGGACTTGGCGATGTGCTCAAGCTGTGATGAATTCGGGTAACGTGTCTTGCTCTCTCCCTACTCACAAAAATACTGACTTGAAGGAAAAAGGCAGACAATTTGTGTTCTTTGTTGTATTATTATCTGTAATTTTTTTATATTTGAACAGTTTTTTAAATGAAAGTGTTTTGAAATGTAATTCCACTTATATTTAAATTTGTAGCAAACTGTTTTCACCCTTAAATAGTGTGTAAGGTCAAGAAATATCCATGGCAGGTCACCATATGTAAAACATTATTGCCTAAATTCCTGATCACTTAACATATAATGGTAGCTCTTTTACTTATATCAACCATGAATTCTCTCGATAGCCATACAACTTTTACACTATTGTAATGCACTAAAATTTATAACATGTAGAAGGTTTAGGTAGAGACCATTCTGTTGGGAAATATTATTTTAACTATGTAAAGGTGTGTTAAATTTGTTTATGCTGTGGAGTATTACTTTAACTGTGTAAAGGTGTGCTACGTTTGTTTCTGCTACATCTGTTTATCTGTGAAAAGATGTGTTGCTGTTTCACCTTGACTGCCTTAGACACATGATTGGTCTAATAAAGAGCTGAACAGCCAATAGCAAGGTAGAAGATGGGCAAGGCGTGAAAGGGAGAGACATGGGTGGAGCAAGAAGCCAGGCAGTTGAGAGCCAGCCAGACAAAAGAAGCAATGAAGGTAAGATAGACAGGAAGAAGGAACAGTCAGAAGTATCAAGGCAAAAGGTAGATAAATAGAAACAGGTTAATCTAAGTTCAAAGAACTACCCAGATCTGAGCCTAAGTTTGATAGACCATAAATAACTAATAAGTCTCCATGTTATGATTTGGGAGCTAGTTGGTGACCCAAAAGAAAAAGTCTGGCACACCTTCCTATATTCCTAAATATTATGTATATCTTTAGTATCCAGAAAACCCCTAAAGGTTAACGTAGAAGGCCTGACTGAAGTGCAGTAGTCCTGGTATTCAGCCCCAAGCACAGCAAACAAAATGAAATAAAACCACCTAGCTTATAACCACACAACACTAAATTCTCATGATCCTACCTAGAAAAGCACACACTATTGGAGACACTAATAAATATTTGAACATTTAAATGCACAAAATGTTTTTTTTTATAGCGAGTGCTTATAGTCCTATGGATACAGCAGTGGATCAAAGCCTGCTTTCCTGTAAGTTATTCTAGGAGAAACACAGCAAAAATATGCTCGAAATGTTATGAAGAATCTACACACTAAAAACAAAGGAAAAGTGCAGAATGAATTGAGTAATCCAGACTGTAGCTTTGGATTGGGATCCTTTTAGGGGTCTCTTTCACTCCTGCAGACTTCAGGTCCCTAACAATTAGATTCTGCCATTGTTTGGGTTCACGACACAAACTTGCTGCTCAGATGGCATCCCTCAGGATGCAGTGATGACCCTTGGACCTTGGGGACAAAGAGAACCCATTGAAATGTACTTCTTTCTGTCCTGGGAGTGATGAAGACTTTGTCTCTGTCCCAGGAATTTCGCCTTCAGCCTTAGGCTAATTAATTCACATTCTACATATGTGAAAATCAAATTCCAGATCTGACAGTGTTTTGTGCTCATGGGATTTCAACCCAGCCTCTGAGTTCAGAATCCAGCTTTCACTAAGTCATTTAGAGCTGTGTCTTCCCAGGTCTCTCTCTCTCTGCACATTATCTAGCTGTGATCCTCTCTGTTTGCTCGCATCTGTTCCAGGAGGAAGCTTCTCTGATGATCACTGAATAAGGCACTGATGTATGAATATAGCAGAATATTCTTAGGATTTATTTTATTGTTACTTTTTGTTTTCTTAAGACCAGTAGTATTTGGTTTTACCAAGGATGTCTGGAGTATCTAGTCTCTAGCTCTTGGTCAGCAAACTTGTGTCCAGTATTGGTTCCGTATCGTAGAATGAACTTTAAGTCAAACCAGACTTTGGTTGGTTACTCATTCAATTATTTTTCCAATATTATTATTATTATAAATCAAAGATTTTGTGGCTGGTTTGGTGTATGTTTCTCTTTTGGTAGCCTACTGAGTACCTTCGCAAACCAATAACACTAGAACATAGGGGTGACAGTTCTTTGAAGGCACCACCTCAACTTCTCCATGTTGACAGAGTTGTAGGGGTGTTGTCTTTAACAAGAAGGCCTTGCTGACCATTTGTGGACAGCAACCTATTATTTTGGTAACAGCCTGGCTTGTTTAGGAATTTCCGTGAGATCCATTTGGCCAACAACTCAACTGGATGTAACCCAATCCCAGTACTGGAAGCTTTGGTGACAAAAGATTGCCAGTTGTGACTCTGTCTCTCTCATCATTTGGAGACATTATTGGGATCACCTTTATATTTTAGAATGCTTCCACTACATTAGGTTTCCACACCACCCCTCAAATGTCCCTGAATTCTAGCTGCCTCTCCCTGCATTCCTTCCCACAACATCCTCTTCCCTTCCCCCCTTTTTACCCGATCTTCCCATTCCCATCCACCTCACCCCCACACCAACCATAAAATCTATTCTATTTCCCCTCCCAAGGAGAGTCAATACATACGTATTTCAATGCCCGATGACTTGAAAGATCAGTAACATTCCTCTTTTATTGCTGTAAACATTGCACCGGATTTTCTTTTGGGCTATAGTATTTTTATGTTATTATGGTCTCGTTAGCTGTTAGTAGATTTCTTAGGTGTTTCAGTTCATACCGTGTAAATACATCAAAAATCTGTCAACATTTCCCCCCGGATATACAATAAAGTACTATTTCAACTAAAATGAAACAGAACGTTTACATCTTGCTCCATTGCACGTTTGCTTCCTCACGATAAGCATTCAAGTGCATCTCAGATTTTGAAGGACTCTGGCAGGACCATGAATGTATCCGTGCAATATGTACCATTGGTCCATATGGTTTCTCTTCTTTGTATCTGGCTTTATAAGCCTATGATTATGAACCATAGGCTCAGAATTGCTACTGCGGATCAAAGTATGACTTTGTTAGTCATTGATAAAGTTCTTAGGGTCCTCCGTTATCTAGAAATAGACTACAGAGGCATGGAAGTGCATTCTTATCAAGGACAGTCTAACCTATATTAATGATTTTATTTACTTAAAAAAAATCTATACATAGATCTAGTATTAGGTCCAATAAGCCTTGGTCGTTTTGCTGATAATATACATTAGATTTATTTCTTTGCTTCAGGGTTTTCTTTCCTTGTTATATGTTTATGAAATATTTTCTTAATATACATATATAAATACATATAATATTACATTTCTATCCTTACTTTACCTGTATCTTAGCTCCAGCATAGGTTATGAACTGATCCTGATGAATTTCAGAAAATGACATATTTATACCCTCAAATTCAAGTGGACCTACCTATATAAGTATAGGTTAGCAGACCTGTATAGGTTTAGGAAATCCATTGTTAAACTTCATTGTTGTTTCTGCTGTATGTTCTCTGAGGCTAGTCAAGCTGGGCATGTTTGCTTTGGTATATCCCTCAACATTTTTCTCTTGTCTGGGGACATGTGTGCCAATAGTATTGCATCAGGACTTTGGCTCTTTTTTTATTTCTACTTTGTTTCTGAAAATCTGAAGTAAAAATCTTTAAATGGCCTTTGCAATTTTTTTTTTTTAATTTCTAAGGTTTGAAAGGTTTGAGCTTGCACTGTTTTCTCTGGTGCAAAGTGAAAGTTAAAAAAATGCTGTTGAAAAAAAATGCTGTTGAGTGTTAATTTGAATGATAATCAAGTTTTTCCTTTATTCTTTTCAGAGTAATATGGCCATCTGTTTATCTATATACTTCCCATCTGTCTATCTACCTTCATATTTTGATGATGTCTGTTTGTGTTGAGCAAATTCATTTTAATCATTATCTTCTGAGTCCATGCATATAAAACCAGGAGAAAAGGGCAGCAAATGCTTTAATTATTCTTCTTATGCATTCGATATTAAAAAGCAAAATTATTTTATCTGAAATGTGTACACAATGTCAATCCCATATGATTTTCATTTGGAGTTAGTGTTGGCATTAATAAAATCAGCATTGGTGTCTATTGCGATTTATAGATTTATTTTGTTGACCTATGCATGACATTTCGCTTAGCTTGAGGAAAGTAAATAGAGTAGCGCCTTATTAACAGAGGAAATCGTGTTTTATGTGGGCTATAATTGCAAATCACCAGAGGAGCTAACGTGATAAAATATGTAAAATAGAAAAGTTGAATTGAGTGTTTAAGTAGAACTCATAGAAGTGAGTTAAATATGTAACATTTTCCATGTAGAAAAGCCAATGTGAAGGGCATTTCCACTGTGCTGACCTGAACTGGGGAATGGGCCTTGCAGTGTCAAACTTCCTAGCAAACATTAGCATTACACTTGGTTCCCTGCAGGCTCCTAGACTGAGTTCAGTCTCTCTTCCCCATATGTCAGAGTGACTTGCAATGTGTCTACGTGTTCTTTTTCTCTCATGGGAGTCTAACCATGTCCCTCTCACACTTCTCCTCCTTTTCACAATTGTAGTGGCCACTGAATCTGGTCCCTTTGTGTTATTGTTGGAGCTATAAAATTCCCCCAGAGCTCACATTGTATTGGGTTGCCTTGCACAGCCATAACACATGGGGAGGTGATTGCTGCAGCTTGATACGCCATGTTTTGATGATACTCATGGGAGACCTGCCCTTTCTTAAACAGGAATGGAGGAGAACTGGTCTGGAGGTGGGAACAGAGAGGGGATGGAGAGAGGAACTGGGAGGAGAGGAGGGAAGGGGAACTGCGTCCAAGATGTAAATTAAATAAAGAAATGAATTTATTGTTTAAAAAAATCCTTATTAATGGTGAGTATATACAACATGTGAATTTTAGGCAGCAATTTGAGATAAAGTCAGTACATGGCAAGACATAGCTTAGTTTACTTGTGGAATTCCCTAAGTCATTCCTTTCCTTCGGTGTGACTCTCCGAACTGTTTTAACCTTTGATTTTATGTTCTGCCTAATATAAGCTCACTTCAATTATTATAGTTCATGAATTTCTGGGTGTTTGCTCTTGGCTCAGGTGATTTTTGATTGGTCTCTGGACACTTGGAGTTACATGCCGACAGATGGATGTTGAAGACACAGGTAAAAAGAATTGGGGTTGCCCCAAGTGATTCCTTGTTCTGAAGTCACCAGCCCCAATAGCAATGGACGTGGACCGAGGCTATTACAGTATTAACATGGACCCGCGACTCTGGCGTCTCCATTGCCTTCCATTGAACAAATCAATTGGTGAGCGAGATGATCTAGAGTTCTAGACACATTGGGACGAGTTGTGAAAGCAACATTTTTGAAGTTCCCTTCTCACAAACACAAAAGGACATTTGAAAGTATGATTTATCAACCACACGATAATCTATGACTTTGTCTTCAAGATGCAAAAAGTGACATAGGCCATAGGGAATATTGTCACGCTATGCCATCCTACGTCTGTTGCAATGAGTTATTCCATAGATTTCAGGCATCATAAAACTTAAGCAGTAATCATTTAGACATATGGGTTAAGTCATAGAAATGACTATTAAAAGTTTGATTTTAATAATAAGTTGTAAAAGTTAGATTAAAAAGAAAACATTCAATCATAACAATTTTCAGAAATAAAATTGTACTGAAACACATCACCAATATGATTAAAGATAATTATTTATGGGCATCATAATTATCCTAAACTTTATCTTCAAAACGATAAAGGAGCTACTTATGGAAATAAGTACCAAATAATACCAACCACACACTCAAATGGGATAAAAGAGAGGCGGAATAAAATATGACAGGTTAAGAAAGTCCAAGAAAGCAGTCTCGGATTTCCCCAGGAAAAACTACAGATAGGGCTGCTAAACCGTTTTGAGAATTCTTCTCCAGCCGCGACGTGGAAATTGTCTGCGGGATGGATGGCTGCAGCTCATATTGTCGATTTGTCCGTGGCGTGACTTCCAAGGGCCGAGCCCCTGCGGCTTGCACTCAGCTGATGGAGAGGCATGCTTGGCTGGAGTGGCACCAGCATACAAACAAATCGGATACCACTTAGTGACTTGAAATGCCACTGAGAGATGAAAGGCAAACTCCACTGGAAGGGACAGCAATAGTTTCTTTTCTGGATAGGGGGAATATAAAGGAAGAAGATGAGACACCTCTGCCTTACAATAAGGAAAAGCGATACTGCTTCTTTAATCCCCCATATCGTGGATCTTAATATGGCTTGCTAAATGCCCTGAAGTAGAAGTACATTAAATGTCAAGGCAATCAGAACATAGCCAATGAACAGTTGTGATGTAGTTAGCTGGCAGAGATATCTGCAGGAGCCATCAAACAGTCTATTGTTTAGAGCTGTTGGGTCTCTTTGAGAGCACACACCAAGGTGAATATGAGCCAGCCTTCCTGAATGTACTTTGTGCTCCTCAGAAATAGCCCTTAGTGATAGATTTCTTCTTCGCTTAATACATTTTATATTAATTGATCCCAAGGGACCGACGTCTCATCAAACTTAAAAACCCTGACATGCTACCCACATAGCATAGCCTGCTAAATAGTCTCATAGAAATTCACAGTTAACTTCGAAACTAATCAAGCATGGCTCACTCATCGCTCAAGACACAGCAGCATACTGAATCACTAAAGACTGAGCCTTTGACCCTTGAGATAAAGTCTCAGACAGTTGCTGGGGATGGCACCCTAGCAACAGTGAACTAAATACTGTTTGAATCTTATGAGTGGAAATGTCTGCTTATAATATTAATTGATAAATTCTCATATAATTATTTTATTATACTTAAATACCTAATGATGATGCTTAACAAATTAATATACTTTGTTAAATGTATTATATATTATAATCATATATAGATATGTTATTATGCTTACATAGGAAAAATATCAGCTGACATAGTATGGCCTAGCAATGATCAGACAAACTATGTGACTATGTGACTGTCAATCACGTTCTCTGACTTCTGTATTTTAAGTCTTTAAGTTCCCTGTACAGGGAGAACATATTCATTTGATCACTGAATTAAAAATGTTATGTTCATGAATTTGAAGATGACATAAAATTTACAAACATACTAGTCACCCAATGAAGACAGAACATTTATTGAACTGAATCGTCAGATTATCACAAAGACATTCGAAACGAATTGACGATACTTGAATAACTGGTTCTGCAGGATTGGGGTTTTGGGTTGTGTCTCAAGCCCTTCTCTAGTTGGAGGGGCTGGTTGATTCTACAGATCACCCATCGAGGTGATCAGTGCTTCCCTTCACACAGAAGATCAAGTAACTAAATTACGTTCTCAAGTTGTTTGCAAGTTCAAAAGTGCTAAATTTAGGATTCCTTCTTCTAAATGTTTCAAAGCAGCTCTCTCACATTCTAAGTTAATTTCACTCTATAAAATTCTTGGGGAAACAAAAACCTGAAAACCATTAAAAGTCTTAGCAATGGCACGGTCACCTGCTAACACTTTGATCTTGGCCACTTTCTTCTCCGTAGTTTCATTGTATACTAAGAGCAGATCAGCGATCGATGAAACTTACACTGTAGAAGGATTGTTTCATTCCTTTAGTGACCTCGGCAGAGAATAAAGCATTGAAAAATCTAACAGAAAGTCTAAGGACAAGAGACCTTTAATGAAGACTACCTCAGTCTCTCTGAGTCTGTCTCCCCTACCCCCACATACCTAGCCACATGTATGCAAAGACACATCACAGAGGAATATACATATTGACTGTATTGCCGAATGTGGTACTTTCTTATTCAAATTTGGATTTTAGTTTTTACAAAAAGAATTAGTTATCCTATCTACTACCTACAATCAATAGAATGCATAACATGGAAACATGACTTTTTATGGAGTACACACATACATATATTACATATAAATACATGTATGTTTGATGGAATTATGTCACATAGGGGGATAATGGTTTTCCCAAGAGCCATACACCATCTAATCAAACCCAGTACCAAGCATGGAAAACCTTTCTTTGAGTTGTTGGGACCAAACATTTACTTAATGACTTTTAATGAAAAACTGGCCTTATTTTAAGAATTCAACATTTGCTTTATATTAGAGAATATTAATAACATTACTAAAATATTAATAAGAAAGAAAGGAAGAAAGAAAATAAATCAATGTTATCCAGTTCATTGGACGATTCATTTAATATTTTTAGAAGTTCATACATGAATACTGTATTTGCAATATTTCTATCCATCTCCCATGCTTCTCTACACCCTCTGGCTATGTTGAATTCATGACCTCTTCTCCTATTGCTTTATATATAGCACTGGAATTATACAAATGCACTACGATAGCCAGCAAACTTCTCCTCTTTCTAAGTTAATTAGTTCAAGCATTTTATCACAGTGATGAAAAGCTGACTAATGAGTCATTTATCTTATCTCCCAAGTCTTCTCATTTTCCTCCAGAATATCAGCAAAAGGAAATTAAACGGATAAGTTAAAGAGTATAAGAAAAAAAATCTAAAGTAGAAAAAAAATGAGCGAGTGTTAGGCAAAAAGGCACAGAAAAGAATGGATAGGTTATGCTAAAATGGAAGTTTATCTAGAGCATCAACTGTGCTAATGTGTTAAAAAATGACGACTTCCCCATTTTTCGTCCTACAAACAGGAAGAAGATATGTGTCTTAGTTACTTTTCTCTTGCTGGGACAGAGCATCATGACGAAGGCAGCTTACAGAAGAAAGAGACTGTTGGACCTTCCAGTTTCAGAGGCTGAGTCTCTGACCATCATGTCAGGTCAGGCACACGGCAGCATGAAGGAGGACAGGATGCTCATTTGGTAGCTGAGAGTTCATATCCAATCCACAGTTGGGAGACAATGAGATACAGAAAGAGCTAACTGAAGTGGTGTGGGCTTTTTAAATCTTTAAACTCACTGACACTGACAAATTTCCTTCAAGGCCACACAATCTATTTTTTTTCCCAAAACAACTCTACCAACTAATGACCAAACATTTATATGAGCCTAAGGGGTCTACTCTCATCCAAACACAGAGAGGTCATTTCTGAATGGGAGTTGAATTGGCCATTGACTGTCACTTGCTCTGAGGAAGACTTGATGCTGAACTATGACAACTTTTCTTCCGTCGACGGTTCTAATACACAGCTCAACTCTTCAAGATTATTCTACAGTCATACTGTGCTATGAAAATCACACATATTGGAAAGGAGAGCTGTTAAATGCTCGCACACTGGAAGACTAATGCTGCCTTGCAAAGACTTTGAAATAAAGTCACAGGCTTGTGAGCCCTAGCATGTCAAGTGACTTTTTTTTCTTTCCAGGCTTTTTTAGCTAGCTAATTAATACCAATGTTTTAGAGTAGACCCACCCTAGAACTCTTAGAGATGGGTTTAAAAAGTGAGTAGAGTTTGCATGACACCAATTGAACCAGAATGTCCAAGGGGTGTGGCTAGCTTTAGGAGTTCTTCAAATCATGTTCCAGATGGCTTCCAGAACCATTGAAGTGTCAGCTTCGGAAGATGGGGCTGTAGTGGACTGCTTGCTGGCAAACCTGGGTTCTATCCCCAAAACTCAAGTAAAGACAGAGAGCATCAACTTTCGCAAGGTGTTTTCTGAGTCTCAAATTCACTCTGTGACATATGCACATGCAGATGTTTTGCATACACACACACACACACACACACACACACACACACACATCAAACAAAGACATAAATACATGCTAAAAGAAAAAGTGGATTTTTTTTTAAACAAAACTTTTCTCAAATGTTTGGATGTCTAATAAAACTTTGAATCCCAAAGGGTATTCTTTACCAAATAAAAAGGTGGAGATATTTTGAATTCACTGGTCTCTCTTAGGTAGAACTGACTTCCCTCAGTCAGCTGATCTGCCTAGAGCACAAGGAGACTTAGTAAGTCAGGTTTCCAATCACTGAAGGATTGCTCCACCCAAGTGCTCTCTGCAGGACAGAAGGAGGCTCAGAAGAGCAGAGGAAACAACACTACATTGCATGGGCTTTTATTTATCCCAGAAAATGTGGAAAATAGAATTCTGTCCCTTCTCATCTTTTCAAGCAGGCCAGTCAGTCAGTCTTCCCATGTGGTAAAGATGATTGAGTGTAGGGAGTGGAAGGCACGCCCATTTGATGTTGTTTACATGGTATTTTACATGGAGTCCTTCAGAGAAGCATAAAAACCAGGAACTGGTGATTTCTGTTTTCCTACCTGAATGACTGTGCTCTTTGAAGCAGCAAGTACATCGGGTTTTCGATTGACACTCAACACCTACTTGAAAAGGAATTTTAATTAGGTGGTAATAATTTTCTCATTTTATCTAACAATTATAAAGTGTCTCAAAAACAGTTTTAAAAGAATGGTTATGGTAAGCGGCATACAGATAACACTTGCATTTTAGGATACATGTGTGTGGATGTCTGCATATATTAAAAAAGCCACTGTTTCAAGGTAATAGGCATAGCCCATGTTAACTTTCAGAGTTCGAGTACATCACAGTGGTAGTGCCCTTACACAGTAAACATCTATTTTCTCAAAGACCTGAAAGTTGGAAGTTCAACACCACCCCACTAGACTGTAATCTGAGTGTCAGTTTTCTGTCTTTTCTAGACTGTAGAAGTCAGCCCCAGGGTTTGGCTTGTGTCCCTCTTTCTTCAATTACAAAGCAATAAGGGTGCCTTCTCCCTTGACATGATTCTTCCTTCCTTTTCTGCACCTGTCATATGCTTTTCAGGACTCTGGATATGACAGTAACCTGGGAAAAAGGGCAAGTGTTCAGGGATGAGATTCTCCTTACATATTTTATCTCCCAATTTTAGTCATAGAGTCTAGGAATTTATATGAGGGTATATTTTGAGATGTCATTACACACATACACACACACACACACACACACACACACACACACACACACACACACACAATCTGTCCGTCCATCTGTCTGTCTCTCTCGTCTGTAAGAAAATTCTAAAGACATCCATTATGAGATGGATAGTGGATAAAGAAATTAGCCAGATTTTATTTTCCTCATTTCCATCTAGATTATACAGACAGGTTATAATCAGGCTAATCAGAATAAATGCTAGTTTGAATGCAAACTTCAAAATTATATTTGCTACTCGTTTACCAAGAATTACCGATACAAATACCATCCATCAAAATTTATCACTTGGGCACTTAGAAAGTAATTTATTTTAAAAGTTGATGGTCCACTGAGTGAATATTACATGCTCAGAGGCTTAGGAGAGAGGCCAACCAGGAGAGACGATCTGGCCTCCTCGGCCATTGATTTCTGCACAATCAATTGACTCGGATCATGCAACTAATCCAATTCAGTAGTTAAGAAAATTGAAAAACAGCTGTGTGGCTTTGGGGTCTGTTTTTTTTTTTTTTCAAGAGACACCGAAAGCAATTCTATTTTGTTAGCCTGTCTAGACCTTCAGAGAAGAGAAAAACACAAACACAAAAAGGTTTATTTTATCCTCTGCTGCAAAATACTTTTTTTTCTAAAGGGAATAATAAAGCTGTTACCTTAATTCTCATAGGGTGTTCATAAGAGCAGAAAACATACTAGTTTAAATTCCTGTGAGTATTTAGCTGAAAGGAAACAAGTTTTAGTCAAAACAGAGCAGCCTCGGTCCCTAGAAATATTTAAAAATAGCTTTTCATGTCTGAAACAAAGTAATTCTATTTGCCCTTAAAGAGGAACAAGTATAAACAGGTCTCATACAGTGTCAACAAGTGCTTAGGGGATGTATTCGGTCGCTCTGTCACTCCTCATTATGACTTGACAGAAAGCTACATTCAAACACAATTCAAAAAAGAACAAAATAATTAAACAGTCACTCGTTCTGTCCTTCACGTAAAGCCCAGAAAACGGCTCAATCAGACCCCGTGGTGTGGACTGCATACTAACTGGTACCAGAGTGCAACTCGTTTCCTCTTTGTGAAATGAATCCATTCTTAAACCATCAAATGAAACCTTTCGTTCTCCCCACGTTACTATTAATTGCATAGCACTTCACAGGCTCCTGAGGAGTCGAAGAAGCGAAATTCAAGAAAAGGTCACTGTCCTCCCTTCTCGGTGGCATGCTAATTAGCCCTGAACATGAGGAGCAGTGTGTGAGGTGACTGGATATTTGAACTGGAGAGGGGAAGAAACTGTAGAGCATGCCTGGAATGGTTAGCTCTGCGAGACCATGTGGTCCTGTGTGCACAGTTAGGAAATTGTTTGCTTAAGCAGTAGACGCCTCTTAGTAAATAAAGGCAATGCTTTGTGATCTCCATTTTCAGAAAAACACAACTATTTTCTTGGTCATCTGCCTGCCCTAACTGTTTGCATATTCTCCATGAGGTTTTCCATGTCTGGTTACCCAGTTTTCTTGTGACTGCTTCTCTGAGACCCTTCTTTCCCCCGGTTATTTCCTCTCTTCCTCTTTCCTTCAGGGCTTCTGTCTACAGAATGCATCTGTCTTATCACTATGATGACTACATGATCTGTCACCCAAACCATTACGATTGAGGGTCTCGTTATTCCAAACAGCAATCACTAGGCACAAGTGGCTAAAGTTAAATTTAAGTTAAATAACAGTTAATGAGTGGTTGCCCCCAATCACTGCTGAAGGGCTCAACAGCTGAAGTGGTTAGAAGCTATCACGCTGGGTAGCCTGGATAGAGAATTACATCATTAGCCAATGTCTCTATAGAATAACGAGGGGGATAGGGAGGAGATCTAGTCCGTATTAATAATACCAGGAGAGAAATATTAATTGTAATTAGCGTATGAAGACCTATGATCACCTTTCTTTTGTATGTGTGTGTTGCGGGAGGTCTTTCCGCCCCTCCAACCAATAGCTGCTGAGATACCAGCCCATTGGGGCGTGGTTTCTCTCCCTTCAAAAAGCTATTTCCTTCCCTGGCGCTCTTCACTTCCTGCACCAGCGGAGACTGGATTCCCTGGTTGCGCAGAGGGCTGTTGTCTGGGACGGTGATTTGTAAGTTTTTTCCTCTTTAAATAAATACTATCCTACTAATAATAATTCCAAACTGGTGTGGCATTGTTCGTGGCTTACGCCTTCATGTGTGTGTGTTTTCTTTTTATTATTTTTGTTTAAAGAAAACAAGTTACTGTTTTTATTTTACTTACCAGTCCAAGTTCCCACTCCCTCCTCTCCTCCCATTCGCTCCACTTAACTTCCCCCATGCCCCCATCCACTCCTCAAAGAGGGTAAGGCACATTGCTTTAGGGAAGGTCCAAGGTCCTCCTCCCTACTATATCTAGGCTGAGCAAGGTATCCATTCAAAGAGAATAGGTTCTAAAGAAGCCAGTACAAGCAGTAGGGATAAATCCTGGTGCCACTGCCGGTGGCCCCTGAGTCTGCCCCAGTCATGCCCCTGTCACTCACATTCAGAGAGTCTAGTTTGGATCTCTGCTTGTTCCTTCCTAGTCTGGATGGTATTGGTGAGCTGCCATTAGCTCAGGTATACTGTTTCAGTGGGTGAACCCATCATGGTCTTGAACTCTTTGCTCATATTCTCACTCCTCCCTGTGTTAAACTGGACTTTGGGAGTTCAGTCCAGTGCTCCACTGCAAGTCTCTGCCTCTGTTTCCATCAGTTGTTGGATGACAGTTCTATGGCGATATTTAAGATATTCAAAATTGGGAGCATGGGGTGGGGAGAGTAGGGATAGTGGAAGGGAAAGAAAGGGGAGAAGGGGAGGGGGAGGAGAACTTGAGGGAATGGCAGAGTCGAGATGGAGGACGAACAGAGATAAGAGCAAGGAAAGAGATATTTTGATTGAGTGAGCCATTATGGGGCTAGCAAGAAACCTGGCACTTGAGAAATTCCAAGGAATCCACAAGGATTATTCCAGCTAAGACCCTAAGCAATAGAGGAGAGGGTGCCCAAATTGACCATCTTTCTAAGAGCAGTTTCTCTGGCTCTGGCTTCTTCCTTCACTCCTGCAGGTACAAATCATATTTCCATATTAAAAAAAGCCCAACCAATGTAGCAAACAGTATCTATGAGCTGTCAAACTCCTACATTGTTCCAATTTGGGACATTAGATATCTAGCCCTTAATAAGCCCTAGCAAAAAGTAATGCTAAACTATTGAACATTTGAATCAGTTTGATGTTGCTGTCCCCCTGGGTGATGAATTACACCTACTAATTTTTGCCACTTAATGTCATATATTCTCTTTCTGGGGCAGCACATGCCCCATATCTATCAGTAGTGTTTGATTTAGTTTTCACCGTGGCCACTGGCCCCCTACTGAGTTCTAGGAATTTGGTCAGGGTAGAGCGTTCTTGTCTCAGTTTGTGGGAAGTAGATGGGAAGTCGGTCATCTGCTTAAAACGATGATGGCATTTCAGGAGCCTTGGGGACTCTTAGAAACCACAAGAGCTCAACGCTGACCTGAAAACCAAAAGGGAGAAACTGAGTCATAAGGATGAAAGCTAGGGTCATTAGAAGAAAATTATAGGTTAAAGTAGAAAAAAAAATAGGAGAAAAACCCCACACAGTTGTTATGCATTCTATTCTTTTGTCTTGTTTAATAGTTGACTGGTGTGGGATGTGTGGGTTTTTCTGATGGTGTAAAAACTTGCCATAGAAGTGGGCAACCCCACTAACGTATAACACCTGACTTTTCAACTCCATAAATAGTCTCGCTCCATAACCAAACCCTGGTCTCATTCATTTCTTAACAATGCTGTTTTGAAATAGTCTTTTCTGCTCTGGATGTGCTGAACTCTCCTTCTGAACTACAGTTATTGTGTAGAGATCACACGCTTCACTTTTTCACAATAAATCAAATAAAATCAGTTATTTTTAAAATTCTCATTCTTTTCATATGCTACTTCAATGTTATTTCTCTGACTCATGAAAAGTAATCAATCATTTAATTTTTTTTCTTGAGAAGAATCTGTGCATTAGCAAATAAAGATTTAAATGTGAAAATCGATAGCATATGATTGCAGTATCAGAATGTTTTGAAAACTCAAAAATTATATTTTGGACGCTTGGTAATGTAATCGTGTTTAAATACTGAGTTCTGAATTGGGCTTAAAATATAGCACAGAAAACAAAACAAACAACAAAAAAGGAAAGAAGCCAAACACCTTAAAGTTACTTCTTTCATTTGAAGAAAACAAATATGGATCCTCCCAGACTCTTGGGTCTGTAGGGGCTACAATCAATCAGGAGCTCCCCGCCCAACCCTGGCCTAATCTGTGATGGTCACACAGCCACTGAGCATGGGCAAGGGATTCTAACTTTGACCCGTAGTGGAACTCTGGCAGAATACCCGTCCCACGCCATAAGGTTGGACACTGTAAACTTGTGGTGAAGAAGCATGACTGAGCATAATCTCATGGTGATCTGAGTGAGACATGGAGAACCTACTGCAGGCCTGGGGCTGCCCACCATGGGCTCTGAGGAGAATACAAGGTCTCACTTCATAGGTTGCTGCACCACCCAGAGGCCACTATTAAAGTGAGCAGAGGAGTGGCATGGTGTCTTATTGGAGAGAGAGAGAGAGAGAGAGAGAGAGAGAGAGAGAGAGAGAGAGAGAGAGAGAGAGAGAGAGACAAAGGGTATACAGTGTGACTTGTTCGGTCACACTGCAGCTTCCATGATGAGATTTTTAATCCTTCCTTTTTTAAAAAAATTATTCATTTTATTTTCTTTCTTGAATTTTGTTTTGTTTGAGGGGTGGTGTGCAGGGGCAGAGGGCAGATGCAAAGGGACAGGGAATGAATGGAGTCAAGATACATGATGCAAAAAACACATAGAATAAATTTAAAAAAGAAAACAAATAAGATTTGGGGCTTAAAATGATCAATAATTATGGTCAAGTTCTCAGCATGAGTTATTAGGTACTATAAAATGTAAATGTTTATAATTAACGTAATTGAACAATACAATTTCTGTTTTAAAATATGACCAGTCTCTGAATTTTTGTTTTAAAAAGTCAATAAATAAACTTATCTTCAAGACATAATGATTAAGAAGCAATGAATTATTTTTTCATTGTACAGCTTGGTAATTTTTAGAATATTGGATTATAAAAACCTACACTGATTTCTAGCCGATATCTTGGTGATTTGACATATACTAAGCTTTTCTATTTTTTTTCTTAAATGTGATAGCATGATTTTTAGTTCATTTAGTTCATTTGCAATAAGGAGTGTGAAAGGGTAAAACTGATAATTCTGAAAAAATGTGAGGACATAGTTTTCATAGTAGGTATTAAAGTATAAAGGTCCAGTATTCAAGAAAACAATTTGTTAAGACTGTGTTTGGGTAGATAAGTGGAAATAAATGCAAAATCCTGTAATAGGATCAAATAAAATGATGATAAATATCAAATAAAAGTGATGTCAACATCTGTGTGTAAAATACAAATTATCTGAGTAATTGTTTTGGTGAGACTGGGCAGTAACTGGGGAAGTAGGAGAGATAGTCATTATTCATATTTTATTTAAAAATTCATTGTAAAAATACATGATGAATTTTGGAGGCAAAGTATTTCTTTATAAACTTGTTACTTAAACAAAGATAAGAGTCACAGATCAAATACCTATATGTTATATAAAATATGTAAGCAAAATATATGATCAACTACATAAAATGAAAAAAATAATTTTTTTACTACAAATGAATCCGTATTCATAAAAATGTTCCTGCAAATAAGTGGTCTAGTTAGTTGAATCTGTGAGTTGTACTTCATAGTTTGAAGACTTTGAGCAATAACAACACTTTAATTTGCCCTTTCTCTACATATTTTCCATGTGAGACCAGCTTATTCTGACTCTCTTGTGTTTATTTCACTTTAAGTCTCTACTCCTCACTTGCACTGCTATAGGGACATTTGAATACACGTGTCTCTTCATAGGATTAATGTTGATTTGTTCCCACAACAATCTTTTAGAAGTTCAAGCCATCACTTTCTGCATTCACCATCACTAGAGGTTTTTAAACTGGCATACAAACACACGGCATATCCTTGCCTGTGCACGGTCCTCTTATTGGCTGCATGTCTGTCTCTGCAGTGATCAATGATGCTCCTTAGAATTCCCTCCCTCTAGGATTCCATGGTGAGCTTGCTTACACTGGGAATGTTTCAATCCGTGCTCAGAAGTTCTGTATTTGTCTCCAGAGGTAAAGTGGTTTCTGTTCTGCCTGTCACACTGTGTATTTTTCCATATCACTTGCTACTTCTGATAACCACCTGATTTCTTTGCCTTTATTCTTTTTTTTTTTTATTCACAAAATGTCAGCTCTCTGACAGCTGGAGGATCCTTGTCCCATTTCAACTAGGACAGCCTGACATGTAGAAATTGATGCTTGGATAGAATACGCCACAGTGCATCAACAGAGAGGGATGTACAGTGATACAGAAAGTCATGAAGAGTACAAGGGAAAACACATCCATGAATCAAGAAAGCATGGTTTCTCAGAGATTATTGTTGCTCTTGGCGTTCCCCTGAACCAGATGGTAAGACCCTGTTGCTGAAGATACATTCTTTGGTTGCACTGCACAAAGAAAGCATGTCTGGAAGTTTCCTCCCTCCTGGCTACCTTTCATAGTACTAAAACATGTCAATGCAGACAGCTGGATAGAAATGACATTATTGGTTCTACTTAGAGGCAGACCTTACATGCCCCCAAATCAAAATGTCACATGAGATGTGCTCCCTGGTTCAGTGGTAGCACAGCGTTATGGCGATAACCAACTGCTTTCTAATTGGATTTGGGGATTGTTTCACAGAAGGGAGTTATTCTTGGCTCTGTGGACCAAGTCAAAGACTAGAGAGGTCATATGCCTTAGTGGGGAACCAGCTATATCTGCTTTGCTAAATGGACATGCTGTCAAGCTGCCCCCCCAAAATCTATGTTTCTACGCATAGGCTAGTGCTGTCTTCAGGGTTTTTTCAGCACAGGCTGACGAAGGTGTTGGGATTGAGATATAGTTAAGTGCTCATTCCTAAAGGGGAGATCTGTATTACCTTCTCCAAGTCTCAGAGAATGGAGCAAGAGCGCACTGTGCACCGAAAGAAAACAAAAGCCTAAGATGCAGGGGAGGCTGCGATATGTTTTCTTGGCCTAGCATTGCTATGGAATTTGTCGTAGTCGTTATCCTCTTACCATGAAGAGATGCTATGACTCTGGAAACTCTTGCAAAGGAAAACATTTAATTGGTTTACAGGCTGAGAGGTTTTGTTCATCATAATCATCATGGCAGAAAGCATGGCGGCAGGCAGGCAGATACGGTAATCGGAGAGGTACCTGAGAGTTCTAGATCTGGATCTGCAGCCAGCAGGCAGGGTGAGACTCTGGACCTTACTTGAGCATTTGAAACCCAAAAGTCAACCCCTAGTGACACCCTTCGTTCAACAAGGCCACATATCCTAATGCCACCCCCTAAGTATTCAAATATATGAGTCTCTGGGGGCCAATCTTATTCAAACCATCACAGAATTTTTGAATTTACAGAAGCTACAGTTAACTACACAGAGTCTTCCCAAACCCGTTTTTCAAGATTTGGTCATGGATGGTGGAGGGGCCCATGGGGTTCTGTCCCTCCCTGAAGAGCTATTGACAGTCAGTAGTAACTGAGGTAGGAGGAACCGTTTCCTTCAATGATTCAGTCACTGATGACGTGTTCATGTACCAGTAGATAAATTCACACCTCAGCTCACATGGGTGACCCTTCTTAGAACCAGTACATAACAAACAAAAATAAATAACAAAAGGACATGAATTTGAGAAAGAAGAATGTTTGGAAGAAAGTGATGTCAATTGAACAGAATATAACATATCCATCTGTCTGTCCATCCCTATCTGTCTGTCTATCTATCTTCTATCTATCTATCTATCTATCTATCTATCTATCTATCTATCTATCTATCTATCTATCTATCATCTATCTATCTATCTATCTATCTATCTATCTATCTATCTATCTATCTATCTTCTATCTATCTATCTATCTATCTATCTATCTATCTATCTATCTATCTATCTATCTATCTATCATCTATCTATCTATCTATCTATCTATCTATCTATCTATCTATCTATCTATCATCTATCTGTCTCTATATATGAAAATTTCAAAGAACAAATTAGAAGACAATTCTTTTTAAAAGTATGATTATTTATTTATTTATTGTTTTTTGAGACAGGGTTTCTCTGTGTAACAGTCCTGACTGTCCTGGAACTCTCTTTGTAGACCAGGCTGGCCTTGAACTCAATGAGATTCATCTGCTTCTGCCTCTCACGTGCTGGGATTAAAGGAGTGTACCACCGCTGCCCAGTTAAAGTATGATTTCCATTTGTATAGGTACCAATGGGTAGATATAAACATATGGAAAGTTCTACTGCATTCCTGCTAACGAGCCATACCAGAATGAGATGATTAAAATGTTTGTGATTTTTTTCCTCTCTCATTTCCAACACAGATGAGTTTTTCTTATGGCTAGAGACCAAATACGTTGTAAATTGTTTAAAATAACTTTACCTTTCTTATCACCCCAATTTTGACCGCTAGTAAATTCATTAATTAAAAGAACAATTTTGAATGCTTATAAAAGAAGAAAAAAACTGTGTGACATAGTAACTGTCATGATATCTTACTATATACATTAAAGTCAGATGAAAGGGGAAAGTTGTAGGTTATTTAATCAACAAAGAAGGCTCAATGTTATTCTTTGTGATGCCTGATGTGCCATGTAGTTCTGTCTTCCTGTATTTTTTTTCACATGAAAAATTGTGCCAAACTTTTTAATCTAACAGGTGTGAGACTGATTACCTTTAGTCCTGTTTACAAGATTGGTCCTTGTGTGACATCTGGGAATTCTGATTTCCTGTCACTAACTGGTAAATTGTTCTGCCTAACCCTAACAACAGATTTCCCTAAGTCTAAGCGAACGGCTTGCACGGAACACTTGCTTACTCTCTCTCTCAGAATCTGGGATTTTGATACTTGCCAGGTGCAGGCTGCCTACCTGTGGGAATAACCACCCTGGGCCTTGGGCTTCTAATGAGCTTCTCTGGTTGAAAACACTCCAGACACCTTGTCAGAAACATGTTTCTGGAGACTTAAGAGCATCTGCTTTTCCTCTAGGGAGAGGCCTCAAGGAAGCACTTGGCTGGTCGTCCTTGGACTTTACCTGTGTGGCTTTTCATTTTTCTTAGTATCCTTTTGCTGTAATAAATCATAGCACGGTGCGCTACTGTGTGCTGGGTCCCCTGGAGTGCTGATCAGCCACTGAACCCATGGAGTCTTTTTTTTAAAAAATATTTATTTATTTATTATGTATACAATATTCTGTCTGTGTATATGCCTGCTGACCAGAAGAGGGCACCAGACCTCATTACAGATGGTTGTGAGCCACCATGTGGTTGCTGGGAATTGAACTCAGAACCTTTGGAAGAGCAGGCAATGCTCTTAACCTCTGAGCCATCTCTCCAGCCCATAACTCCCTGTCACAGGAGCTTCCTTGAAGAGTAAGAGAGGTTAGCATTTTCATGTGCTTGTTTTAACTACGTGATGTCTGGCATATAGAATATCTTTTCTATACTGTGAAATGACTTCATAGTGTACTTCTCATTGTTCTGCTATACTTTACTGATTCACTCACTTGTAATATTCAAATATAATTAGGTTCCAAATGAAATATTAAACCCCTAGTGGCTCAATGGTAACTAGATTAGGTTAAGGAATAGTAACTAGATTAGGTTAAGGAATCATAATTTTTTGTGGGTATAGTTTAAGTATTGTTGACACTGTATCCCATTTCCCATAACTGCAGGTTTTGATTGCTGCTATGCTGTAAGTAGTAGGTTAGGAGCTGGAATTCACCTGGTAGGCAACAGAACTGGAAGGGTTAAGCACAGAAGCCATGACTAAGATGAAGGGATTTTTCTGTCTTAAAAATTGCTTGTGACAAACATTCATTTTCGTGTTCTCTAAAAAGTCCCTGTTCCTTTCAGGACTTTCTATTGTCAAGAAACACAGTATTCTTTTTATTTACAAAGCTGAAGACATGGTATGGTATGAGAGCGTGAAGAGGTTTGCTACTGTTCTCCCGGTAGTGTTGTCGGAGAATAATCAAACACAGAGAGTAAGCTCGCGTCCTTACTGTTAGTCTCTCCTGTTTGACCATATGTAAGTTATTAAACCTTTTAAGCCTCAATTTCCTCATTGGCAAATTGATTTTTAAAAATACTCTTTGTTCTCTGTGGTTGTTGATAAGGTGTTAGGCTTCAGATTTCTAGGTAAACTTTATAAGGAATAAATAAATTTTTTTTTTAACATAGAATGTAGACTCAATGGAGATAGTACCAATCAATCATAGGAGAAAGAGAAAGTCATTGCAAGGCCACTTACAGAAATGGTTTAGGTGTGTAGTCAGATGTGTTTTCAGTACTTTACTCATGAATCAATCTTTCTGACTAACTCACAAAGTGATTCCTCCAAAGGCTACCACTGCGGGGACATTCCAAGAAAAGGGTCATCCTGAGCAGACAGCAGAAATACCCATCTGCTGAGCAGACTGCTGTTACACAAATGACTTTGGACTTAAGCTGTAGTTTCCCCAAACTCACATAGTGGGGGCCACAGCTCTCTATTTAGCGGGAGTGTGCCATGGAAAAAGGATTCAAAACTGTAACCTGCTCTGATTGATATCTCCCCAAAAGAAGGGAAATTGTTTTATGGGCTCAGTATCATGTACCTCAGAGAAACTTTATGTTGAATGCTTACTTTTATTTTTACTTCAAGTATTTCACAGGAGGTTGAGGTCCTAGAGACCAAGTTTATATCTAACTTTCCCTTGATCGCAGAGGAGTCATGTGGGTGGTACTGACAAAAGTTTTGGGGTGAGTATATGGGGTGTAGTGTGTAGGATGTGGCTGCTCTATTTCTTTTCTTCTGGTCATGTGAATAAATTTGGGTAATAGAACATGGCTACATGATTGAGATTAGGACTTCCTTCTTACACTTCATTTGTTAAACATGAAGAGTACTCAAACTTATGGGGAAGCCTGATATGTCGTCTGACTGTGGAAGCTGGTTATAAGTTTGGGGATAATCATTTATTTTGTTTTACTAAGGTAGGATGTTGGTAGTATCTCTACATATTTTACATTAATGAGACAGAGCAGAGGATAGGAACATCCTTTGGGAGATGTGTAAAAGGCAAGTGTTAGAACAGGACTAGTTACACCAGGCCTATGTTCCTCACACTGTTTTTTGTTTTAATCTTTTGTTTATGTTTTGAGATTGTGTTTTGATTACAACATCTCCCTCTTCCCTTTCCTCCCTGCCATATACCTCTCCCTGCCCTTCTTTAAATTCACGGCCTCTTTTTTCATCAGTTCTCATTGCATGTTTATATGTATTTGAATACATAAATACATATCTTCCCCTCACACAAGAAAACAATCTGTGGAGTTCATATAATGTTACTAGTATGTGTGTCTTCAGAGCCGTCTGTATGGTACTGGACAACCAGCTGATGTGCTCTTCTCTGGGAAGACCACCGCTGTCTCTCCCAGTTTGACTTAATTGCCTGTAGTTTTTTTTTGGGAGGGTTGATGACTCATGGGCTTTCCCCCATGTTGTCTGGCAGCTTTGTTGGTGTCATCTCTGTTCGGCTCATGTTTAGGCCTTCATGGTGTTGAGATTTTATGGGTGTAGCTTCTGACGTTACTGGGATATGCAATCTCATAGCAAACTCCCCGATCCTCTGGCTCTTAACAAGTCTTTCTATCTCCTCTTCCACAAAGTTCCCTGAGTTTTTGGTGTGGGGGCGTTGTTCTTCTACACAGATAAGTGGTCTTCAGGCTCAACAAGTAAACTTAATGCAATAGATGGAGACTGTTACAGAAAACCACAATCACTCTGTATGTGGATTTACAGAGCCCAGTCCCAGTGGGTACCTCTTCACATTGACTTTTCGTTTATCATAGTGTATTTTTAAAAGACCTAATGTAATCTACTAACATCTCTGCTCATCCATCATTTCTAGGAGTAAAAAGACTTAAATCACCCCAGGTGTTACGAAGAGGCGCTAATTTGATTTCCTTCTACTTTCCAACATTTTTAATGTAATTTTTATTGATTCTTTGGGAATTTTCCATAGCACTTTCAAATTTTTAAATAAATTTTTTTTTTTAAACTTGAAGTGCAATAGAAATTGCCTACTCAAAAACGCTTTCCACTGGACTACACAGTGAATAGAAAGGAAAACCACAACTCCTTATCAAATGATCAGATTTTTTTTTAAAAAGCAGTCTTATCCCTTCTTGTTTAATTATTTTTAATCATTTATTTATGTTTTAATAATGTACATGCATGTGTACCTATGTGGATGTACACTATACATATATGGGTACTCTTTAATCATTTATTTATGATTTAATAATGTACATGTATGTGTACCTATGTGAATGTACTCCATACATATGAGGGTACCCAGAGAGGTCAGACGGTTGAATCCCCTGGAACTAAAGGGGAACGTGAGCCACTTGCTATAGGTGCTGGGAATTGAACTCTGGTCCTCAACATGAATACTCACTCTCAAACCCTGAGCCATCTCTCTAACCTGTCCCTCCACCAGTCTCTCTTGGGCTTCCACTTTGTCTTCCACACAAAAACAATTTTATTTTATATAACCATTTCCTCAACTGCTATTTTATGCTATCCCCTAGCTCTCCTTGTTTCAGATGGATGTTGAGTTCTAATGTTTTCCAGTTTTTCTCTCATCTCTCTATCTAAAAGTTTCTTTCTTGCACATAGCATTTTGCTTGGTTAAACGTGTTTTCTTATGTTCAACCCGCAGTCTTGTTTGTATGCATGTTCAACACAGTGCCTAATAGTGCGTCTTGATCCTGTACTCATTTCCTAAATGTTTATTGGTTAGAGAAAAAAAAGCTACAATAAAATAAATGACCCAACGATGCCTCTCCCTCAGTGGTTTTACCCCAAAGCACAAAATTATTCCCTTAGGATAGCATAATGCAGAGAGATGAAAGCCACAAAGATTACCCTGATGGTTTTTAAACCTTTAAAAGCCAAGAAAATCTAATAATGAATGCTTCAAAAATTTGTTTTTCTGTTTCATTATTTCTCTGATCTCTGTCGTACTGATTAACTTGTAATCACCATGCTAATGAGGTCTCTTGTGGGCTACTTCACATCTTTAATCTATGCCCATAAGGTGAATTGCAAATACACTCCTTAATCACAATTAGAATAGAAGGAAAAACTTCCAAGGCAGCAACCTGTTATTGCCCTCATTTCTTAAAAAAAAAAAGCTTAAAAACCATCAAAATGAGAAAACCGCATAAATGTATTTCTGTGCAAAGGACACTATTTTATTTAACGTGATCATTTGACACATGTAAGGAGTGACATCTGTACGACATTGTTATCTCTCTTTACAAGTACAGTTTGTGATATAGTTACTAAGAAAGGCTATTATATATTCATACATAAAGATACCCATGAAGGAATAGTGAATCAGAGAAACTTAAAACTGTAACAATTAGTTATAATATGCAGAACCAAAGATAATAAAAGTTTTCACCCACATATCTGATAATGTTCAAAGCTGGTTATTAACTAAGCATGAAATGTTGAAAGAGGATCGGCAGGGCTGCTGTGTCCCCGCCACCCAGCAGCATGCATGGTTAGCTTATGCCCCGAAATAATTACACGGAAACTGTATTCATTTAAACACTGCCTGGCCCATTAGTTCCAGCCTCTTATTGGCTAGCTCTTGCACCTGCACTAGCCCATTTCTGATAATCTGTGTAGCACCCCAAGGTGTGCTTACCGGGGAGATTCTAGCCTGCCTCTGGTAGGAAAATCATGGCGACTGCTCACTCAGCTTCTCTCTCCCAGAATCCTGTTCTGTTTACTCCACCCATCTAAGGGTGGGCCTATTGAATGGGCCTAGGCAGTTTCTTTATTGATAAGAAATCACTCCCACATCAATGAAATACACAGCTCACACATGCTATGAGAATGGATAACCTGCCATGATGATACTCTATTTTGTTTTTCACAGGACATGCCAAAGAAAAGCCTTCCTTTCAGTACTTGTGCTTCTGAAACAGGTGATGCTTGTACCACAGACTTAATAATACATCTTATTCAACATTTTTATGGCAAATTGTACAATAATATGAAAGTTAAAATTAAAGAAAAAAGCAATCTTCTTATTCAAGTTGAAATATACGTATAAATGACTTTCGCCAGTCTCTTAAATGTCAAGGGTGAAATCTGGTTAGTTATTCCCAAATGCACCTTATAAAGTCTTTGCCATCCGAAATACCTACTTGCTCCAGTCCATC
Source organism: Microtus obscurus (assembly GCA_963919715.1). Taxonomy (NCBI): domain Eukaryota; kingdom Metazoa; phylum Chordata; class Mammalia; order Rodentia; family Cricetidae; genus Microtus; species Microtus obscurus. The sequence goes on from CAWTZC010000381.1 coordinate 5,057,835, forward strand.
TTGATTTGAGGAATATTCAAATAATAAAATAATTTCTACAAGAGCCAAACAATACTCAGAATTCCTTTACAATACTGTGTAGCTAGTTTCTCGAGACACACCTTTGTAAATGTTTAAAGTACACTACTGAGTTTCTTATGAAGTGAACATCCTTACATAGTTAAAATTTCCTTATTATTACAGGAATGTATTGTCACAGATACCCCCACTTAGTGCTGCCATAGTTATTTTTATCATAATATCAACTTAAAATATATTTTAAGTGAGGATAATTTATCCTTATTATTGTTATATATTATAAACTCAAGTTTTCCCAAATAATTTCCAACACAAAGTCTAGTTTATCTAGGTATATTAGTGTAAGCCTGTAATGCAAGCCCTCAGGAAGCAGAAACAGGAGAATTTTGAGTTAAAGGTTTCCTGGGTGACTAAGTGAACTGTTTTCTCAAAATTTAAAACTAGTTAAACAATTCCTCCATCTGAAATCAATACAAACAGACAAACAATAAAACCTCTTCAAGAATAACTAAATCAACTAAACTTCTTAATTTAATGGCTTGATGATAATACTTTGATCTTTTTATATTCTTGGTCCTTATTGTTAGTTATATGACTTGCAAATGTTCTCTTCAATTCTTTAGTTGAGTTTTTCAAATACTTAATAACATTTTCTGTTTTCTCAACTTTCTGATGATTTTAAACGTCCAATTTTGCATTTAATAGTTTCTGCTGTGCTCTGGCTCTAGCCTAAGCACTCACTGGTGATCTAAGATTATGACAACTTTAATTTTAGATCTAAGACGAAGACGATTTCCCATTTGTTTTCTTTTGAGATTCTTGAAAAGTTTTAATTATGTGTTTATATTCTTTGTCAATTTCCAATTACATTTTGGGCGTAGTATGAAGCAGAATTTCAGCCTCAATTGTTCGTCTTAGAACTGCTTGCTGGAGCTAAATATTTTCTCCACTCACTGACTTTATCATCCTTGTAGGAATCAACTGGTTTTGTAGGCATGATTCCATTTTTACATTTTCCATGAAACTCCATGTGCTTATACATTATTATGATTAATGCTTGATGTTGTTTCTTTTGAAACTTGAAGGATGAACTCTGCAGCTTCATTATTCTTTACTGTTTTATCTATTCATGGCTACTTTAAATTGTGTGAGTTTACTCTTCATAAATCAACACCCGGAAGGCAAGGCAGCAAGTAAGGCTGTGACAGTGCAGAACAAATATAAACAATATTAAAGCCAGGTTTATAATCCCAAAGTGTATATGGACTATTGTGGGTGATAGAATAGATATTGCAGTAATAAAATAAGTGGTTCTGGATTGATACAAGCATAATCATTAACTCAAAACAGCTGTAGTTTTGGTATTGATTTCATGCAAGACCAGCCCTTCCTTTCAACAGCCTACTGAGGGAACAGGAACCACTGTCCTTAGTTGTGTATCCACTGCTGAGTAGTTTCCAAAATTTAGCTCCAAACCTTTCATGAACATGAGAGATTCGGGGGGAAGAAAGGTGTGGTTGGCAGGGGTGGTAGGTAGGCTTGAGTGAGAGTCCTCATAAGCATTATGCATGAAATTATTTAAGAACTAATTTAAAAAATGATAAAAATTTGAAAAGAAAGAATACTTTTAGCAATGTGATAGCATTCTCTCATAATTGTAATTAGACAACTTTCAAGGTAGATTCCTTGGTTATAGCATTCTTTGATGATGTCAAATGTCTATGTAAAACATTATTAAGGGGATATTTCCTTTGGCACATATATTTTTAGGAGAAGCGAAAGAAATGAAGAAGTCCCCCTAAGTCAGACAGTGACTGGTCATGCAGAACTTTGGAGTAGTTACTTCTCATGTTTTAATTGCAAACCAGCAGCTAGCTAGGAAGAAAATGCACAAGTTCAAGGTGCTGGCCCATCAGCGCTAACCCAGCCTTCCACACGGCTGTCATTAGAACCGCCACGGGAGTAATTTCATCTCCCTAAGATGTTTTTCCCATGTAAGTCTAAATTGGGATAAATTAGTTTGTGAGCGGCTCTTGGTCAGGTTGTACTAATCAGGGTGAGCAAATGCCGCAATTCAGAGACACCCTCCTGAGGAGCATCGTCTCGTACACACTGCAACTGGCTCATTATGACAAGCCAACACTCGATAAGTTGCCTTCCCTCTCTAGTCTTATCCTCCTTATATGGCTGATCTACCTCTTGGCTTAGTGTTGTAAAAAACTAATTACAATGTTTGGGAAAAAATAGCCCATGAAGGTACATACATTCCAACTTGGGAAAATTAGAAATACATATGAAAAGGTCTAAATATGATTATTAAATTTTTAAATTTAATTTAATTTCTTAATCTAATTTTTAAATTACCAATTAATTATGCCCATCTCCGCATAATAAATGACAGCTACCAGGTGATAGCAGTTTTCTTAATTCATTTTCTGATTTAATTTCTAAGCCAATCCCATTCTTCTGATATTAGGATCTACATATTCCAATTATATTATGGAAAAGTGGAACAATATTAAATCTTCATTCAAACCGGTAAGAATGAATTTCTATGCAGCCATTCACGTGTTTGGCATGCCCTTCACAACCTCAGAAGCCCAAGGATACAAAAAAGAACCGAGTTATTGGCAGGCTGTGTAGACAGATAATGAGCAAGTGTTCGAAGAGTATTTGCTGCTTTTTCTCAGAGCATGGAGCTACCATCCTGGTGTCTGATCTGTCTCTTCAGAAACTCCTAGGGATGATACAGCCTTCAACGGAACACCGAAAAATACATTTGTGAGTGTATCATTAATAGAGAAAAGCTTAATTCCCATCTTCAGGTGCAGAAATCAAGGTGTCAAGCACTCCTTCTGCACTCACCAGTTACTGACAAGGAGACAGCTAGTATATTTTTACTGCATGATAGAATTTTTCTCCTGAGGAGTGGGCTGTGTGTTCCTTGTCTATTCCTGCCTGCCCTGACACCGTTCTCCTGGTCCCATTATTCAACTGCGCTTTCAAGATCGTGGGAAGATACCGAAATGGTGAGGATTGCTGCACCATGAGGAATAAATGAGCTGCCTTTATCACCTTCAGCAAGGAACTAAATTAGACCTGCGCTAATGACGGTTTCTATTCTAGGCAAGGTCTCAATGCCTACCTATGTATTCTGTATCACTCAGAAATCTAACGGATTGGGACAATGTAATCCATATATTGGAAAGCTACAGAAAAGCAATTTTGGAAAACCACTTCAAATTTCTTATTTTTCTTTTTACATTTGAGTCTAATTTCTATTAACCAGTTTAATTTTTATTTGCATATCAAGAGTACTTCACTGTGTACCCTCTATTGGGAATTGAAAAAATGTAAGCGATTAATCAAAATAGTAAATCTGTAGACAAAACTGAAACAGTGGTTAGCAGGTTAGCCTGATCCAATTCATTCTATAGATATTTTTTTTCCAACTGTGCATGAGACACGGTGCTTTAAGAGGAAGTATGCAAGGAAAAAGATGGAGTTTTTGTCTCTGGGGTATCAGCAAACATAACTACAGCTACCTGTGGTGATATTTTGTTTGTGCTTTAACAAATAAAGCTTGCTTGAAGATCAGAGTGCAGAGTTAGCCACCCTAGATAGTCATAGAAGCCAGGCAGTGGTGGCACACACCTTTATTCCCAGCACTTGGGAGACAGAGGCAGATGGATCACTGTGAGTTCAAGGCCATCCTGGGCTACCTGAGATTAAATCAATCTAAAAGAGAAACAGAGCCACACATTGGTGGCTCACACCTTTAATCCCAGAACTAAAGAAGGGTAGTGACATTGCTGGACACACAGAGAGGAATATAAGGCCAGAACGGACAAGAGATCAATGCATTCAGTCTAAGGCTTCATAGAGACAGCGTTCAGTATGAGAGTTCATAGAAACAGAATTGCCCCTTTGATCTGATAATTCAGTAGAGCTAAGAACTAGTGGCTGGCTTCTCTGCTGCGCTGATCTTTCAGAATTAACCCTTATATCTGACTCCAAGTTTCTATTATTAATACCAACTAGGTTTCACGCTATTGCTACCTCTGTAGAGGGCAGGGTGAAAAAAAAATGGATGAATGCAATGGGGGATTGAAGAGAAACATGGGAATGTTTGCCATGTGCTGTTTGTTGTTCAGTATCATGCTTTGTACAATTGCAGTTTTCAGGTAGTGAAGCTGAGATTATCTCTACTATACTAGTGGGAAACATGAGAGCCCAAGGAAGTTAGACTGGTGCGTAGCTATTTTTTCTAGCTATGATTAGAACTCCAAAATTGCATTTTGGAAAACATTTTCTTTTTCTTTTTTTATTCTTTCTTTCTTTCTTTCTTTCTTTCTTTCTTTCTTTCTTTCTTTCTTTCTTTCTCTCTTTCTCTCTCTCTCTCTTTCTCTCTTTCTCTTTCTCTCTCTCTCTCTCTCTCTCTCTCTTTCTTTCTTTCTTTCTCATTTGCTTTTTCTACTACACCAATGTTTATACAGTTTTCCTGATAACAGATCAGTCAAAGAACTTCTTAAAACACACATGCATGACCCCAACCCTGAGGCTCTGCATTGGATACTTCAAGCCAAAGACGGAGAAGCTGAATTTTTAGCAAACAAGTTGCAAGTGTTTCTTTTTTAGCGACTTTTAGAAGCTTAGGCTATCATCACACCATAGTTGATACTTATGAAGGACAAAGGCGCCACTGTGGGGGATGGAGGCGATTTTTTGTAAAAGTTCTATATATTTGATCCTGACAGCTGGAGAGATAAGTTTCTAAGTGGTGCAATCAGAGATATCTTTAATAAGTTTTGTCAGAAATGTTTTTATGGCAAATATAACATTGATTTTTATTTTTCCTTGAGTTACATGGTATGTAGTATAAGCAACTATTACATACACACACACACACACACACACACACAGTAATTAGATATTTAGTCAACATAATCTTTCATGATTCATAGTATATATAATATATTTAAGATAATATCTCATAATTTGTCATATGGTAATATAAGATAAATACCAATTATATACATATATCATGCTCACACACACACATACACAGAGAGAGAGATTTTCAATATCCTGTCTGAAATTCCAATAGAGCAGAACAAACTTTATCTATGGCTTTACTTCCTACAGCTTCAGATCCAGCTGGAACCTGAGAAGAGTAAGTGGAATGTCAGGAGAATCCGCAGGCTTTACCATTTATTACTGCATTGCTTCTTTTTAGTGGAAGCTGTGTTAGGTACTTTTCTCGTTGCTGTAACTAAATACCCAACGAGAAGCAGCTAACGGAGGAAGGACTGATGTGGATGGCAGTTCAAGGCGATCTAGCGCATCAAGGAGAGAAGTTTGGCAGCATGAGCAGCCATCTTATAGTCACTTTACGTTTGTACTCAGGAAGCCGGGAGTGAACAGGAAGTGAGGTCAGACTCTAAACCTAACAGCCTGTCCCCAAATGAACTACCTCCTTCTATAAGGCGACCATAAATAGAAGACTAACCCTATGAGCCTTGTTCTATGCTAGGTACTCTGTTAAGTTGTGGGCCTGTGCTCCAGCATTTAGTCATCTATCAAACCTCTGTGGTGAGTTCGGCTTCTGAAGGAAGGGTAGCCTTTGGGAGGTACATATTCTGACCTGTGTCATTCATTTAGTTAGAAGTCAAATAGGAGCTTACTTTTAGAATCTTTCAGAGCTCCTTTTGTATAAGCGTGGCACTGCTAAAACTGATCTTGATCATGGTCTTGAGAGAAAGTTATGTCTAAACAGAAAACTTTTCCACGATCGCTGCATGGCTTATGATCGTGTTCCTAGTTTAAATGAAGGAATCGCATTGAAAGTCTTAGTTTAATGTTATATTTTAATTCTACTTAAATATTTACTGTCGTGATGAATGGAATTTGAATATTTTAGCAATTAAAAATAGTTATGGAATATTTAATAAATGATTCAGTTTTATCAGATATGTAATTACCCACTTTTATATGAATATATATTTTTTTCAGAGTAGTTTAGAGTGGCAGAAAAATTGGTAAGAGAGCGTAGAGAATTCTCATTTACCCCCACACAGATTTTTTTCTATTGTTAACTTCTGACACTAGTTTGGTACGTTTATTGTCCATGAATGAACTGAAGTTATACCTTCCTATTAGTAAGAGTCCTTCACTGACTCAGTTTGTTCAGATTGTATTATACGATTACAGCATAGAGTCTCAGATACTGAGACCCACAGTATGACACTAAGCAGAGAGAGACCTGGGAGCTTGTGACTCTAAATGGGATGGCTGAATCAAATACCTCTCCTCAGAGCTCAGGGAACCCCATAGAAGAGTAGGCGGAGAGAGTATAAGAGCCAAGGTGGACGGAGGACACAAGGAGAACAAGGCCCTCTATAAGCTCACATATGAGCATGTGAATTCACCAAGACTGAGGTAGCAAGCATAGGGCCTGCCTAAATCTGCACCGGGTCCTCTGTTTATATACTATAGATTCCAGCTAGTATTTTTCTGGCATTCCTGAGTGTGTGAACAAGCATTTCTCTGACTCTTGTGCCTGCTTTCGGGCTCCTTTCTTGCTGTTGGGTTGCCTTGTCTAGCTTTGATATGACAATTTCTGTTTCATCTCATTAACATTCAATTTGTAATGTTTGATTGTTATTTCTTAGAAGCCTGTTCTTTTCTGATGAGAGACAGAAAAGGAAGTGGATCTGTAGGGGAGGGAAGGTAGGGAGGAACTGGGAGGAGTAGGGGAAGGGGAGACTGTAATCAGGATATATTGTATGAGAAAAGAATCTATTTTCAATAAGAGGAAACAAAGAATGGTAGTGAAAGCAGAAGAGGGACTATTGAGGACTGGGAAGGGCTTGGGGAAGCAGGAGAAGACATAAAAAGTGGTGAATTTGATCAATACATAACATAGGCATTTATGGCAATGTAATAAACCCACTAACTTATACCATTAGTGTGAGATAGGCATTGTACCAACGAAAGGAAAACTTAATCAGGTTGACTTATATAACTAAAATATTACACGTGCACTGTGAAAAACAGAAGCAATCTATCTAATGGCCCAGAAAACAGTTTCAATGGTTCACAGGAAACCTAAACAATAAGCTCGCTGGAAGCTCAACACAGAGCTCACATTACTAACAGGGCTCATCAGTTCTTAGTTGTGTTTAACAGGGCTCAACAGAGCTTAGCTCCTGTTTCCAAGCTCTTACGGAGAGGAGAGTTCTTCCATCTGCCTCAGGAATACAAACAAGAGTCTGGACATTTCACTCCCGTCAGTGTTCTTTCCGGCGTTTCCACTTGACACAACAAAAATATGTGTGTGTCGTTTGTCTCACATACAAACACCTCCCTAAATCTATGGGAGCTGGAGTATAGCTCTGAGGCAGAATTCTTGCCTAATATGTGTGAGACCCTGTTGTCTGGGTCACTGTTCTCTCGCCGTGAAGAGACACCGTGACCAAGGCAATTCTTATGAAGGGAAGCACTTAATTGGGGCTTGCTTACAGTTTCAGAGGTTGCATCCACTATCATCATAGCAGGGAACCCGGTGGCATGCAGGTAGATGTTGGAGAAGCAACTGAGAGTTCTACATCTGGGTATGCAGGCAGCTGGGAGAGAGAGACACTGGGCCTGGCTTGATTTTTTGAAATCCCAAAATCCACCCCCAGTGACACACTTCCTCCAACAAGGCCACACCTCCTCATCCCTCTCAAACAGCGCCACTCCCTAATGACCAAGCACTCAAATATATGAGCCTAGGAGGGACATTCCTATCCAAATCACCACATCTAGGTTCACACTCCATTATCACCCAATAGGGAAGTGAAGTATCAATGAGTCAGTAAGTCGCTAATATTTACACCTATCTGTATTATGCGGATATATTTATACTTCATTGTGACATGGATCAATCTTGCCTTCTTTGTGTCCTTGTTTGTAAATACCTGTTTCAATAACGAGACATTGGTTCTTGCTATTTAACAGATAGACACTCAACTGTGTAATTCCAGTGTACATATACTCTGATACATATACTTTTCATAAAGTGATAGTATAAGATAAAGATTAGTTTAACACCAATGCTCCTGAATGTAACACAGCCTACTGCGGAGTGTGGCTTGATCACTGGGCTGACTCTAGGCATGACTGAATACCATGCCCGTCCCCGACATTGCTCAGCTGTGTCCAGCTGTGCCATGCTACACCGCATGGCTGAGGACATGGTCAGAGGACAAACCCAGAATCTGAAGTTTAGTTTCTACTTACTTTATTGCTTTAGCATCAAAAACATCAAACAGACAGGTGTTGAATGGACGCTCTAAGCTGGGATGACCTAGGGTATGGCTGCATTAGGTTTTAACTTTTACATGGGAAACAGTTCTAGCAATGAGAGTGCTGATGTACAGTTCCTTCTGCCTTTCATCTCGACAGACTACACTTAGGTAAAGTTCCTTATCTGGGCAACCTTTTTTCCCTTACATCTCCTTCAGCAAGATCAGTTTCTACCTTGGTAGCACACTGAAATTCTCCTGACATGCAGGTTCAGGTTTTTTTTTTTTTTCCCCTGTGGTAAGGCAAAATTAATTTTGGAATTAAAGTTTTGTGACATGAGAGTCAAGTTTATACTTTTGTTTATTTTCCGTTTGTCAAATTAAACCTTCCGCTTGGCTCAGGCTTCTCATGCTTACAGTTGTGAAGTAAGTGGTCAGTGCTTAGCTAAATCCTCAGTCGCAAACCTTAAATAGCTTCTTTTCAAACACTTAATTACACGAGTATTTACTTTGTTCACATCCTTATTCTAAATTTTATTTCATAGGCAACCACATGATGTTATTAACATTATTTATTGCTAACTTGTTTTAGTGCTAATCTGCTAAAGCAAGTAAACAGAACCTTAAAAAGTGTTAATTAATTTAGATTAATGTACGCACTTTATTTTATCTTCCAGTTTGTCCTTTATTTTATGCCATAGGAGAATTACAGTATCATTGAAGGCTAGACTTTTTAACAGGGAGATGATCTATGAAAGCAATAAATCCTAGATCACTCACCCTGTTAATTTAACCTTTAGTTCTCCAAGGTGTATAATAATAACAGCAGGAAGGCCAAACTTGAGCTCTGCTGATGTGGGTCTCTGCAGGAACTGGGAGGACTGATATCTGGGGTTCAAGGGGATGCTGTGATTTCAGGAGATTGCGTCCTCATTTGGAAATGAGGTTGAGAATTGGGTTCTCGTAGAGTTCTAGATATTACAGCTAAATCGTTTACTTTATCTCTTGAATAAAATTTATTTTTGCTTCATCCAATTGCCTTTTTTGTTTAATTACGTTATTGTCAGGTTATAATAACAAGCACATATTTTATGTTATATTGTGGTTTCAATAGTCATAATTCATTTATTAAAAAAACCATCTCCTTCCTCGACTTTCAGAATTACACTTTATGCTTTCGACATTTCCGTCATGGCTGATTTTCAGCTGTAATCTTACTTTCCTCTGTATGCGTGTTGCCATGGAAACCATCACCACGTCTGCATTTTACAAACTGTGGTATAAATTACAGGCTATCGCCATCGTTATGGTACCGCTCTGCTCAGAGTACTGCATTTCACCTATGGCAAACGTTATGACTGCTGTTTAGCGCGAGAGCATTCGGGTAGTTTGGTGTAGGAGTAGATCAGTTGTGCCATGGTTTTACCCTCAATCAGTGCCCTGTAGAGATAAATTCCAGCTGGGTAGCATTGAACGGCCGCTTTTAAGTTTACTTTGAATGGTCACATTTCTAATTAAGGTTCTTGATTGTGCTTTAATTTTCTCTTAAATATCACACTTCACCAGATTCCTTCAGAAACATAATTCCACACATTTGTTAAACCTTTGTGTTAGGCAATACGCGAGGTGAGTCAGATATGCAAATGAATATTAAAATACAATATAACTATTATTTAGCTATAAAACAACTATTATTTAGAGACCTGCAAAGGAAATAAAAAAACAGTCAGTGTATTTAAGGCTTAATGCAATTGCATGGAGAAAATGGGTGCTTTTGTTAACAAAAGAAGCTGTGATTCTAATCAAGAGTGAGAAAAAAAAGTCAATCCAGATATCAACAAAAACCCAAGAAAATTAATCAACACAAAGCTACCAAGTCTGGGCTGGAGGGACATAAGTAAGGAGTGTTACTGTAAACAAAAAATATAAAAATGTGACCGTTGAGTCTTTGGGTTGCAGTCAGATTCTTGGGGAAACTCCTGGCAGATGGTGAAATAGTGGAAGCTCAACATTCTCCAGAGACACTTATGTTGCAGAAGCCTTCTTTCTTCCTCCTGAACTCTGGTCTTCCATTACTGCTCTCCAAGGGTCTTCTGAGAAAGATGTTGACAAATCCAGATTATTGCCATCTGCCTCCACTGGCACAATAAGAGAGGAGTAGCCAACAGTAGAGTTCATTAGGCAATGAACATGAGAGACGTGTAGCCAGCACCCTTAGAGAGACTATCAAAATTCAAAACAGGCTGTGTGAAAAGAAATCACTGCAAGTTCTTTTTACGTGCAGCCCTGACTTTATTTCGCCTTTGAATACAGATGTGAGGAGAGCTACATTAAGAGAACAGAAGAAACAGCAAATTGGGAAGGTGTCACTTTCCCATATGTACTCAAAGGCAAACAAACACGAAGATGGCCGAAAGTACACATATTAGCTTAATGAATGTCCTGAAATTTACTGAAATTTATCATGTAATTGAGCAGTAAGTTTAAAGTCAATCTGGGATTCAGGAAACCTTACAGTATGCCGCATATTCTATTTTTCATACTGTATTTGTTTTAGTCAATGTTCTATTGCTATGAAGAGACACCATGACGAGAACACCTTTTATAAAGAAAGACATTTAATTTGGGCTGGCTTACAGTTCACAGGTTTAGTCTCTTATCCTCATGGGAGAAGCGAGGCAGCGCATAGGCAGACACGGCGCTGGAGAAGGAGCTTGAGAGTTCTATGTCTGGATCCACACCCAGCAGAAAGAGAGCGTGCTACTGGGCCTGAATTGAGCTTCTGAAACAGGAAGTCACATCCCCAGTGACACACTTCCTCCAACAATGCCACACCGACTCCTACAAGATCGCATCTTCTAGTCCGCTCAAATAATGTCACCCTCTATCAGTCTATGGGGACCATTTCCATTCAAACCACTAGCATATTCTTCTATGTTGTCTTTTTTATTCATCACCAAGAGATAAACAAGGTCTGGACACTTTGATCTAACCAAGAAGTGACTAGTTATTTCTATAATATTCATGCAACTATTTTATCCACTGTTATCCAGAGAGGCTGATCGTTATTGCAGTTCACAGTATTTACATTTGGGTAAAACTGTAGGTCGTTTCTCTAGCCCACAAGCTTATATAGCAACTTGCAGGATTAGCAAAGTCACCTGGTGGAAGGGAAGATTCTGGGTCTTTAGCAGCTCTGTTTCTCTATTTTCTGTGGTCCAAATTTGCGATGTCCTCAGCAGGATTTTTAATCATAAAGTTTTGGTGTGTCACCAAGAGCAAGAACTTGTATTGCTTCGAGGGTCTCCTTGCTTTCCCTGAGTAAAACTTCTCAAGAAGGTGTCCCATGCTCAGCAACAGGCTTCTGATTCAACTAGTAGTTCCTTGAACTCTTTATAAACATATTTGGAGCCTTATAAAATGTAGATTTCTATGTCTCTTTTCAAACACTTTTATCTGAGTTATCTTCCTCCACTCCTCCCCTTCCACCCTCATTGCTTCTTCCTAAGTAGCCTTCTGTCCTCACCCCCATTTCCTCCTTAATTCCACCTGTATTTTATTATTCTCCCCTTCCTTAAGTTCTCCCCCACTTTGTGGTCTCTTTCTAGTTTCATGCCTTCTATAAGGACTCCAAGCAAATGCAAATCTAAATATTTGGAGCAAGGATCCACATCTGAGAACATGTGGCATTTGCCTTTCTGGGTCTGGATGATCTCATTCAATATGGTTTGAAATTTAGCATCAAATTTTGTTTCCCTTTTACTTACAGTTAAATCTACATATATCACATTTTTTTTTTGTTAAACATTCAGGGTTTGATGGATGTCTTGACTGCTTCCAATGCATGACCGTTGAGAATCTATGTGATCACAGATGTTCAAGTGTCTCTGTAACCAGAGATTTTGGGTAGATGCCCAGGAGCTGCTAGAGCTACCTCATATGAAAGATTTATTTCTAGTTTTCTGAACCTCCACTCTGATTTCCATAGTGGCTGCAACGGGTTGTATTCCCACCAACAGTGAGTAAGGTGCCCTTTTCCTAGCTCCCTATCAGCCTGTGCTGTCTTTCTCTTCCTCGATCTTAGGTATTCTTCCTGGAGCAGGATGAAATCTCAAAGTGGTTTTACTTTATATTTCCCTTGTTGGGAGCTGTGAACCCCCAGATCCTGAAACAACTTGTTTTCCTCTGATCTGAGTGCCTACAGGTGCTCTGAGCACGAGACCGTCAGGAGTTCCTGATGGCAGGAGAGTGGTTTCTGGTGCGGTTGGCTGGGGCGTGGCTATCCCTATATAAGCTGCCCCTGAACACAATAAAGGGGCCATTCTTGGGGTATTCCGGCATCAGAGAGTCTCTGTCTCTCTCTGTCTGTGAGTCTTTGTGTGTTTCAATCTCCAGCCCCTTGCCCGGTTCACGAACTGTATGGCGGCGCATAAAGCACAAACAGGCATTCCCTGATGGCTAAGTATGTAGAACACTTTGAATATTTCTTAACCACGTGTTGAAATTGGGGCGTCGGGGTTTACGTCCCCAACACCCCCGGTCGCCTGGCTAGCTTATGCCCGAAATAACAACACACAAACTATTCATTTAAACACTGCTTGGCCCATTAACTTCAACCTCTTAACCCATTCCTAATCATCTATGTAGGCACCCCAAGGTGCGCTTACCGGGGAGATTCTAGCCTACGTCCATCTTGAGTCGGAGCTTCATGGCGAGTGTGCCTCAGAGAGCTGGGCCATCCTGTCTGCCCGCTAGACAGGAGGCTGCTGTCTCTGAGCAGAGCTGCATGCTTCTCTGAGCTCACTTCCTCTTCCTGTCCGTATACTATTCTGTTTACTCCACCCACCTATTTTCTAACCTATAGGACCAGCCAAGCAGTGTCTTTATTTTAACCAATGAAATCAACAGATTGATATATGACACTCCTACATCACTTCCCCCTTTTTCTGTTTAAACAAAAAGGAAAGGCTTTAACTTTAACATAGCAAAATTACATAAAACACTTATCAAGTAAAAATTACAATAATTTTTATCATAACTAAGGAAAAGTATAACTATAACTAACTATTCTTAATTCCATCAAAGACTCCAGAAAGATACAATATTACCTAAGCAACCAAGAAATAAGCAACGTTCAAACTCTAGAAATGACAGAGACATCTTGCTGCCTGTTCAGTCACCCAAAGTTCCTCTGTACCGTTGGGGCATCCATCTTCGGCCTACAGGCCCATAGTTTTCAGCAGACATTCCACAAAGTAGGAAATTTCAAAGGCAGTCACTATCTGCTTGTCCTGAAGAATGTCTCGCAGACTCTTTCATAAGTCAGGAACCCCGAAAGATCATCTCACCTTTAGGCAAGTTCAGTAGTCCTCTCTCTGCGGGTTCTCTGTGTCCAGTTTATGCAATAGTCCAGGCAAGAGCAGTTTCTTGCCCAAATGGCTATCAAACTCCATAAGGATCCTCTTCGATGCCCATCTTTTTCTTGAAGTAGATTGGTGCTGCCAGGAGCAGAGTGTCTCATTGTCATGAAAAGTCCTAAGTTATTAAAACATTAAATGTCCTATTTTGTAGTCTTTGAAAGATATGAAGAATGCCTATCTAACTAAAATATATCTCTATATATCTAGAAAATCTAACTAACATAACTACAAACTTGACCATTATCGATGATTATCCATTAACAACCTATATACATTACATTTTTAAGTGAACTACACAATCATAATACCTTAATCAGGATCAGAAATACATGTACATATAACAAAATTGACCTTAAATTTAAATCACTAAAGCAAAATCCATATCAATGCAAATTATTCATACCTATACCATTTCCCCCTTTAAATGTAAAAAAAAAACCACTTATAAACCATATTTGGGAACATGGGCGCAGTTATCTCTCCAAACTGCTTCCTGCTGAATGGGGGCGTTGTTAATTAGGTCTTTCATGGTATAACCTGTGTGCTAGTTTCATCTCAGTTGGCAGTTGAGCGAAGCAATTTTCTGAAGGTGTTCACAGCAACCCTTCAGGAGGGCGTGGTCCATCATACCATATCCGAATAGAAGAAATGAACAGGATCTCGTCCTCTGTGAAAACAAAACAAGAAACTCCTTTCCAAAGTATTTTGTCCTTAGATCCAAATTCCAAAGTCAAGACATTTTCACAATATCTGTGTTGGGTTAGTTTAGCAGCATTTATAATCAAATATCTTTTAGCAGCTCTTGCTCCTTCCTCAGCATTCAAACAATTCAAACAGAGCATAATAGCATACAGTATCAAGATTCTCTGTGTATTTTCCATCTTTGTGTGCTTTATTTTAACCTCTATTTCGTTTATTTTTACTTTTAACTTTTTGAGCGTATATCTTTGACCTGGAATAGCTCTGTAGACCAGGCTGTTCTTGAATTCTCAGAGATCCGCCTGTCTTTGCCTCCCAGGCATTGGGATTAAAGGCTACTACACCTTGAACTCACAGAGATCTGTTTGTCTCTGCCTTCTAGGTACTGGGATTAAAGGCGTGTGCTACCACACTTTGAAGTCACAGAGGTGAATCTCCCTCTGCATCCCAAGTGTTGGGATTAAAGGCGTGTACTACCACAACCAACTTCTCTTTTTTTTTTTTTTTTTTTTTTTACTCTTAAGAACTTACTTTTAGCTTGCATATATTTTTAACACAGTGTAAACCATTTAAAAATTTTCTTTATCTTTGAATCTCTTTTTACTGTATCTCTCTCTGTTTTTCTGACCACATAAGTCTTTAATTTACCAAGCAATCTCAGAAGGACTGAAGGCGTGGCTTTGCCGGCTAGATGTAGCTCATACCTTAACTTTCTGCCATTCCAACCTTGTGACTGAGGTATCGGCCAGAGCCGCGTTCAGTGCCACAAGTCTACAGTGTTTCAAGGTCCCTGCCAGCAATTAAGCTGCAACAGACAACACTCAAGTCCTTTCTCTGTAGACTGCCCTCCTGCCTCAAACAGTCAGAGTTTGCCCTGGCAGGATGGCCCAGAAAGCCGGCATTTTTAAATGGCGCAGCTTTTTTCCTGCTACGGCTGAAAACCGAAGAGCATGCGTTCAGCTTTTCATCAATACCGTTTCAGTGTTTCGTGGCAGGACCTCTTAATGAGCTGCAGGGTTTTGCAGCTAAAGCTGAGTCAGGAAGCCTCTCTTAGATGAGAGTGCATGCTTCCCTCTAGCAAGCAGAGCAGCCCCGAGAAACTGCTGCTACCAAGAAAACAAACATGCTTTACTCTTTCCCAAGCTTTCTCGGGCTTTTAGTGGATTCAGTTGTCCACACGTTGGGCAGCCATCTGTTGAATTTGGGGCGTCGGGTTGCGTTCCCAACACCCCAGTTGCCTGGCTGGCCTATGCCCGAAATAACAACACACAAACTGTATTCATTTAAACACTGCTTGGCCCATTAACTTCAACCTCTTAACCCATTCCTAATCATCTATGTAGGCACCCCAAGGTGCGCTTACCGGGGAGATTCTAGCCTACGTCCATCTTGAGTCGGAGCTTCATGGCGAGTGTGCCTCAGAGAGCTGGGCCATCCTGTCTGCCCGCTAGACAGGAGGCTGCTGTCTCTGAGCGGAGCTGCGTGCTTCTCTGAGCTCACTTCCTCTTCCTGTCCGTATACTATTCTGTTTACTCCACCCACCTATTTTCTAACCTATAGGACCAGCCAAGCAGTGTCTTTATTTTAACCAATGAAATCAACAGATTGATATATGACACTCCTACATCAACCACGTGTATTTCTTCTTCAGTGAACTCAGTCCAGTTCCATAGCCCTTTTAAAAGATAAGGTTGTTTGTCCTTTTGGTCTTTAGGTTTTTGGGTTATTTATATGTTCTATAAATTAATATTTTGTCAGATATATAGCTGTCAAAGAGCCTGAAAACAACCTAAATGCCCCTCGACCAAAAAAATGGATTACAAAAAGGTGGTACATTTATACAATGAAGTACTAGACAACGGAAAAATAATGACATCTTGAAATTTGTGGGATCAAATGGATGAATCTAGAAAACATCATATTGAGTAAGGTAACCCGGACCAAGATAGACAAACATGTACTCACTCATCACTGGCTTTTAGACATAAATCAAAGAAGAACCAGCCTACAATTCACAATCCCAGAGAACCTAAACAACAAAGAGGACCCTAAGAGAGACATATATGGATCTAATCTACATGGGCAGTAGAAAAAGGCAAGATCTCCTGAGCAAATTGGGATCATGGGGATCATGGGAGAGGGTAGAAGGGGAGGGGTGAAGGGAGGGGAGTGGAGAAAAGTACACAGATCAATTAAAGCAATATAAAAGGAAAGAAAATACTCTCTAGTCCTGCCTGCCAACAGCCTAATTTTATGGAGGAATTTTCTCAGGTGAGGGTCTCTCCTCTCAGATGACTATAGTTCGTGTCAAATTGACATGGAACTTGCTCCTACAATCATATAGTTAGAGATTCTTACGGCCCTCAAGTCCCATGCATGTTGGTTCTAGAGACTAAACACTTGCTCATTTACTTCACAGACATTTAGTCTTTGAACTTTTAGCAAGTGGCCGCAGAACTATTCTAAGAGCCAAAGGCTGAGGATTGCTGCAAGACAGTGCCCACTGGAAATGACAGAGCTTCTTCACTACGACCTCATAGCAGTGGTGGATGCCAGCACGAGATGAAGTCAGTCGATAGTCCTAGAAAAAGTATAGTTTTCACATACATGATTTTTTTTTTTTTTTAGATTTGTTTACTTACTTATTTAGTACAGTCTTCTGCCCACATGCCAGGAGAGGGTACCAGATCTCAATATGGTTGATTGTGATTCATGAAGTGGTTGCTGGGAATTGAACTCAGAACCTCTGGAAGAGCAGCCAGTGCTCTTAACCCCTGAGCCTTTTCTCTCCAGCCCCCATACCTAGTTTTTTTTTTTTAAGTTTTTTGATCCTCATTGAAAAGGTTGCTAAGCAAAATAGGAGAAATACAAAACACAAAGAATACTGTTTCTATGTTTGGAAGAAACGAAGCTAATTGAACCAGTATATATACAATATATATACAAGATCCAACAGCAGTACATGTGTTGTTTAGATGCAAAATCTTTGTTAATAAAGAAGAAGGCAAGCAAACAAACAGGCAAAGAAAGCAAGACAAGACCAAACCAAACAAAAACTAAACCTTCCAACACAGCAAAGCCAGTCCCTAGTGTGAGCCAATCAATAATGATTATGAGGCTCAGGCAGAATTAGGCTGAGAATTTTTACGACAGGCACCCCATGGAAGACTTTATTTTTCCTGTTGTAAATGACATGCTCTATGGTGAGGTTCATGAGACATTGTTCCTTCTATGTAAGCCACCAAAGAAGCAGAGAGGTTTGACAATGAGTTAACGACACAGCAATTTTCAAGACCACTTCCTGATTTACTACACTGTTTTTTTATAATTGAAGTTACTTTTTTTTTTTTGGTAGAGGAATTAAAATTGAAGGTCCAGGAGAGATGTGGTTATTAGCTAAGTATTTCTTATAAGCACAAACCCAGAATTAGCTTTCCCTTCATGTCATTTTAGGGTGTTTTAGAAACAGACATTTGCCGCAGCATCACTGCCTGCAGCATCTGTAAACTCTGCATGCCTTAATATGTTAATGGATCTGGAATTACGAGGCACTAAATGTAAACTTTTTATGGGACTAAAACACTTTATAGTGTGTTGTGCCTTTATTAATACTATATACATAAACTTAAAGCTGGAATAGTGTACTTGTATCATTATGCTTCAATAAACGGGTCCTTAATATAAAAAAATAAATTGCACAACTATTTCCAGCCTGCTTTTGAGGTCTATAAAGCTTTTAGTTCACAAGTGCAAAAAGTGCAAGGCTACAAAGAAAGAGCACACTGAGTATTATCAGGAAGCAGCTCTGCTACCTCCCACCTCTCTTTAGAGAAAGGAACACACAGAAGTCAAGCCCAGCCCCCACCTTCCTACTTCCCTTTCTCAATCATCTCTTCTTTGTACCCAATGACAGTGACTGTCTGCACAGCTACTGTCATAGTTGAATGTGGTCTGAGCTTCAATTAAGTGGAAATGTGCCCATTACAGACCTTCATCTATTTTCATTTAACCAACCTTTTATTGTTCCACATGTAACTTGAATATTCTAACCTAAATTGACATTGTTTTGAGTTCTAGATTTTCGTGAAGAATACTGTGAATTTTCCATTGGATGTTCATGTTTAGACATTTATTTTGGAAGTATGACTAGCAATCTAATTGCATGGATGTGTTCCTGTAAATTACACTGGAGCAGTTTCCAGAGTTATGGTACCAGTTTACGCACCACCAGAAGTAGATGAATTTCTGCATTTGGTAACCCTTGACATGGTTTCTTTCGTGACCTAAGCTCTCCTAATTCACTATGAAGATTTTTATTCACTAATCCACATCATTATATTTTCCTGGCAAGTATTCCCATATTGATTAATCACTTAGAAATCCTATTTTATGAACTGTTGGATCAAGTCTACTTCCCTTTGAATAGGATTTTTAAACTTTTAAGGTATAATATTCTATACTTTTAAAACTTGAGTATGTAATCATTGGAATATTTCATAGCATTTTGTATTCTAATGCAATCATAAGTAATATTTTACAATTTTTTTTGTTGTGGGTTATACACTTGATTTTAAATGATGACTATACGAACTTTAATAATTTTAACATTCTGTATAATTTTAAAGAGACATTTCCGGTGTCCTTGAGCTGTCTCCGTGGTTAAGGAAGAACATAAGAACATGCCAATGATGGGAGGAGGAAACTGATTTCCAGAAGTGTTCTCTAACTTTCATACATGTGATGTGACATGCATGTACACACACACACACACACACACACACACACACACACACTACAGCTACCCTAAGTGTAAAAAAATCAAAACATTTCATTTTAAAGCAAATTGTTGACAAGTAACGAGAATTTTATACTTCATTTTCAATACACAAAATCTGATATATTTCCTATCTATGGTATTGATTAGGTCTGTCACTATGTTTACGGAAGTCACAGTGGTACAGGACATTTTCATCTCGTTTCCAGGTCTGAGACATAGTTATCAGCTTTTCATCAGGGACTATAACGAGGATGTTGATATTTCCCGTCACATTTAATGTTACCATGTTGGCCTTTATACGAAGAGACTTTATTTTGAGTGGATGCCGCTGTTTAATTTTTTTGTCAACGATTGAGATACTTATATACTTTGTTGTACAAATTCTCTATTTATATTTTTCAAATAATGTTTGTATCATCAAGTAGTTTCTCATTCCATTTATGCAATGGCCACGATATATTATGTTTGCTTGCATTAGTATAATTTGGTTTCTTAATATTTCCTTACAAATGTTTATATGTATGTTCGTGATTATGATTAACTTACAATTTTATTTCACTGATTCTATTACAGGATTCCTTGTATCTACTTCATTTCTATACTGATCATTAATATCTTTTCTTTCTGTGTTTCTATTTTATTTCCATTCTATAAACAATGGTGTATGTCATTTATCCTCGGCTTATTTTATTAGACATTACTTTCAAATAACTTTCAAAATACACCCATCACCTGTGTGTGTGGTTGTAGAGAGGTGTACACATGCTGCTCTACAAGTCTGGAAGTCAGAGAACAGCGTTCTAATGCTGGTTCTCTCTTTCCACCTTTAGCAGCTTCCAAGCAAGAATTGAGCTCAGGTTTTGGCCTGTATGGCAAGCACTTTCTGCAGCTGACTTATCTTGATGATTCAATAAGTATCCTGGCAAAACTTTTAATTTATTACACTATATGCAGTTATGCTAGAAAATATATCTAGGCGTGCCGAGCACCACGCCCCCGTGTCTGTGCTCTGTGCGCTGGCACCCAGTTGGCGAGCTTCGGGCAAGGGGGCTGGAGGTTAAAATACACAAACACACACAGACAGAGAGACAGTGACACGGGTCATCCTTGAATTTTCCAAGAATGCCCCCTTTATTGTGTTCAGGGGCAGATTATATAGAGATAGCCATGCCCCAGCCAAACCCACCAGAAACCACTCTCCTGCCATCAGGAACTCCTGAAGGTCTCGTGCTCAGAGCAGCTGTAGGCACTCAGATCAGGGGAAAACAAGTTGCTTACAAGAAATTCAGGATCTGGGGTCTCACTGCTCCCAACATAGGAGGAAATTACTGTTATTTTCTAATAAAATTACATATACCAATTATTTGTATATTTAAAACTCTGAATCATTACTATTTTAGGTAGTTAATATTATTTTAATGTTACCCATATGCTTACCTTTTCTTTAGTTTTAAACTCAATTTTTTTACCCAGAATCAGCATTTGTAATATCCCTTAGTCTGTGGATCTACTAGTAATAAGTTTTATCAATTTTACTTTTTCTGAAAAAGTTTTTATTGTCTCTTAGATGATGCTGTATTCAGACTTTTCAACTGTAGGCACGCAGCTTTCTATCGTGTTGAAAATATAACAGCATTTTCTTCTGGCTTTTCTTGTTAGGAAGTCAGCAGTCAGTCAATTGTTCTTTGGGTGGCTAGCCTACTTTGACTGTGTGAAGCTTTACCTACATCTTTGGATTTCCGTTTTCAACTCGTGGAAGTCCTGCAAACAGTTAGTTGCCTATTTCTATTTACTTTTATGAAATAAGCTGTTAATCTTTACATAATTAGAAATCATTTTGGAGTTATAATTATCCTTGCTTTGGAAATAAAAACCCATTGGCTATTATTTAATGATTTTAAGTTATAGTTAGTACATTAGCATATTGTAAGCTCTAATTCCAGTTACGTTAATGAATACAGTGGTAAATATGGAAAACTGATGTACTTAATTGTATTACTTTATTTTTAGGATTTATTCATTTTTATTCTTGTGTATGGGTTTTTGCTTGCCTGTACATCTGTGCACCATGTGAGTGTCTGATGCCCCCAAGGCCAGAGCACGGCATTGGATCCCCTAGCATTGTAGTTACAGATGGTTGATAGCTGCCTTGTGTTGGATAACTGGGGCCCTTTGGAGCTATATTTTCAGCCCTATCATTTTATTTTTTCCCACTTAAAGACGTCATTATGCATTGGGTTTTTTTTTTTTTTGGTCCCATTTTTCCTTTGCTTGTTTCCTTCAGGTGTCACAGGGATGCCACATTCATTGCCCCCCCCCTTTTTTACCACCAGGGCTCAGAAAACACCCTTTGTTGTTTCATCACACAGGTGGCAAGTCAGACTCTCTTGGAAAGTGACTAATATATGTGCCTGGAATCTCCAGCTTAAGGAGAGACTGCTATAGACGGAATCTAAGGGAAGAAAATATCAGAGCATCGAATGGCACCCAGAACCAAGTCAAACAAACGCCAGAGAACATCCATTGCTCTTCATAGGTACATGGAGGGTTGGATGAGGTTTTGTAGCAGAGGAGGGAACTAACCTGCAGGGGTGCAGATGGAAAGTTAGCTAGATTGAGTAGAAACCAGGGGTTCACAGAACACTTGGGCAGTCAAAGCATTAGTTAAGAAGAAACATAGATGAGTATTTTTGTAGAAAAAAAAATCAAAATAGAACATTGAATTAGGGATTCTGTATATAGTATGTTGAAGTCAATTGATCTGAACGCAGCAGCATCTAGAGTGTGTGATACCTCAAAGACATCATAGAAAAGTTTACAAATGTGTTTATTTCTGATCCCGTACATATGTGGCTTATCTCATCTGTCTATTTCAGAGGCTTGGCAGTTCTCCTATGGCTTTATTAGATACTGAAACTGTACTTTACTTTCAATCTTCTACGCTGACTCCAATCTTCAGTCTTCTTTTTGATGAGAAAAATAATTTTCTCAATGTATTAATATGTACGTAACAGAGTAGCCCCTCAGGTGGGAACTTCGACTTCACTCTTTTGCTTAAGATTGATCTACACCCCCTCTTCCTAAGCTTCACTTCCTGCTCTTCTGTAGAATAAGAGATACCCTTCACACTCACCCTTACTTCCTTGTTTCATTTTGTCCTCCTTCCCTGGTAATCCCAGTCCACTGATGGGTGATTTTCACTCTCTTGTCAGCATATCTCATTATACTAATATCGTCTCATTTGCTCTGTTGAAATCTCATCCATGGTAAAAGGAGGATTTCCTTGATCCTGTCTCTGTCTTTAGATTTCATTTTCTTTTTCTCTGCATTCAATATTCTCCTGTGTGTCACCTCAAATGCATCCTTATTTGACTTTTTCTCTTTTGCTGTCATCTTGATTTCTTTCTGGAAAAGCAGTTTTCTTCATTAGCTGTAGAGTTCTGAGCAGTTTAAGAGAATAATGAACTCATCTGGATATAAACAAAGACTACATACAATCAGCAATACATGGGTAGGGAAGACTTGGAAGAGAGAAAGATGGTTGAGGATTATTTATTTCCCAGAAAACAGTTGTAGCAGAGGACATGAAATTTTGCCTTTTGAGGAATGTAATGAAAAATCACATGAGTTTTCATTTGAAATGTTTGAAAATGTGTGTGGATTTGCCCTTTGTTGTGGCATTCGCAGAACACGGAGGCTTTCTGAATTTCAGAAAATCATCAGGCTTTGGTAAGGAGAGATGCATGGATGAGACAATTGGAGAGTTATAATTCAGAAGCTTGCCAAAAAACACAGGTGGAAAGAAGAATTGGTCTAGAATGAGAAAATTTGTTATGGTCCTGCCTTTTTCTAGCCTTTCTCAAGGGTTGTGTGTCCAGGCCTGGACCCCATTTTTTGGCTTGCAGCTAATGCTACACATTCTGCATGGCCTCACTGGTGGCTGTACACAATGCTATTCCTTTCATATGTGCACAACAGTTCATCTCACAAATGCACAATGATAATTGCTTTGTATTGAAGTCTTGTTTGTATTGCTAGCTCCTGGACAAGCAGAAAACCGTCTAAGAGCACCATAACTTAGATGAATTAGGTATTTGTTTCATCACAAAAGTTAACAGTAATCTTGTCTTTGAGGGTAATTTTCTTGACTATTTAGAAAACAGTATAGAATCTATGGAAATGCATACTATAAGGTCTCACACATCTTTGCTTAAGCGATTCAAAAAGCTTTTATTACAGATTTGAATTAAATAGAAATTTTCTCAGATAGTTTATCAGTTGGTACATATTGATAAACCAAAATGATTGGCAAAACAGTTTTATAATTCAAATTTACAAATTTCCCTTAAATTATCATTGAAAATTAACATGAATATATATACATCGATTTACAAATGTTAAAATTTAAGATTCTTTTAAAGAGTCACGAAGCTCTAGAAGAGCTGCAAATATTAAAAGGTATTCTTTTCCTCTGAGAGACAAAAGTGAGTGAAATCTGTCAGCTCAGCAGGGCTATGTTTTGCAACTGGAAAAAGACTTGGATTTTCTTTTATATTCGAATTCCCCCCCTCCCTCCCTTCGGAAAGCAGCTGAGTTGAATCAGAGAAAGTCAAGTTCTTAAAGACAGTCAAAGATGCAGTTCAAACCGAGCAGGGTGCGAGAACATTTCCGGAGAGGCAAGCGGACTCCACGCGTGGGCAGTGCTGACCCAGCTTTTCTATCCCAGGAAGGGCTACAAGTGAGCCCTTTTTAAATGCATGGCGTTTGGTCCTGTGCCTGAAATCACTCAAGGAAAAAAAAAAAGTCTAAAGGTGTCCAGAGCACCGTTCCCTTCCACTCACCACTCATCGGAAACAGCATGTAAATAAGCCCACTAACTGTATTTTATTTTATTTCTAAAGTGATTTGTTTTGAGTATGTGGGGAAAAAAATAAAGACGAGTTTTAAGTCCTGGGGTAGAAAATCGCCTCAGAAAGTCCATTCCATGCTTCTAGACTATTATTACAGGCCCAAACATCGAAATGCCAGGGAGCTGGCGGAACAATACTTGGAAAGGTCAGTCGGCATGATACCAACCCAGTCAATGAAAAGGCTTGCCAGGTAAAAGTAGTTCTCCTGGAAAAAAGAAAATGGTAAAGAAAACAATTTATTCATATGAGGCTCGTTTGATTTCTCAGGGAATGTATTTTATTTTTGCTATGTGGACTGGGAAGCCAGAGAAAAATGTCACCGTGAGATGTTATTTGCATTTCATAGGTTGAATGATTGACTGACTAATAGCTACATCTTACTCTATAGGAGGGAGAGAGACCATGAATAATGGAAGGAAGGGTGAGATGTAAGTGCCCGGGTGTGTGTGTGTGTGTGTGTGTGTGTGTGTGTGTGGTCTGAGTTTCAACCAGGACAAAGCAGGACAAAGGGAAGGTTACAAAAGGGTGGGAACTTGAGAGATTTAAAGAATTGTAGACTGATACTATGTGTTTTATTGACTCCGGAAGAAGCCATCGCATAGACTGCTAGGCAAGGAGATTCTAGGAGGCAGTCGGCATACAAGTCAGCATAGACACACATACAGATAAGTAGACAGGCTACATGGAGGTAGGTATACAGGCCTAGAGACACACACACAGGCATGCTCTGGAAAGTAAAATGTAAGACCTCAGGCTGCTGGCCTCATGACCATATTCACACAGAATCATACAGAAGAACCAGTTTACAAAACATAGTCACTAACAAAATGCATTACTATTTACTTTGGGAGGACTCCAGCTACCCAGTGTCAATCATTTTGTGCTTGTTTATAGCCCATAGATGCCTACCCATATTTTAGTTGAATACTGGGGTATTAATATCCGTCTCATGTAAATAAGACCTAGACCTTATAACATTTTAGAGAGAGAGGCATAGAGGGGGGGGGGCACAGAGAGAACTGAATTCTAAGTCTTTCTATCCAGGTCCCCTCAATCACTCCTCCCACAAGGACTGAAAGTAAGAAAGAGGAAATAATAAGACCTCCCACACATCAACTTTATCCCATCTCCTACATTATTTTAGGCTCTCAACTCTTAAAGAAGGAAGGTTACAGGGATTAGAGGTCTAGGTGGGCTTTGGGGATGAATGAACACATTCTTCATGGTCATTTTTGGACCCTACTTCCTATTTCATTGCTCACATCAGAAAGATAAATGCTACAACTGCCCCTCCTTAAGGTTTAAAATGTTATATATACTTTGTTGAGGTCCATTAAGAAAAAGTTACTTCTCCCTGATCCAAGCATAGTTTCTGGGTCTCACCTCTGGCCCAGGAGGAGGCATGACATTCTGAACTATATTAAAAATTAGAACACTACACATTTGGGACTGTAAGTCACCTGGCCATGTAGTCTCCCTTAAAGAAAGCTGATTAACTTGAATTCGTACTAAGCAAGTGGGAGGAATAATTATCCCCTTGTGAGCTAATGTACTTATTTCCTTCATGGTCCATTTCCTTCACCATGCAACGTTTTCTTCACCATTGCAACAATTCTTATCTCTCTTTTGAGTTCTAACTCAAAAACCTTAACTTTTCCTTTTTTTTCTTTTTCTTTGGATATCGGTCAAAAATATGATATGTTCTCCTTGACACTGTGGACTTTCTCATTCTTTCTTTGAATCTCATCCACCACTTCTACATGTAGCACGTTGCCTACTTTCGTCATTGAACATGCCAGCTTTCTTGAGCACTAATTCAAAATGTACGGCTTTCTCTTTTTTCTTTCTCTTTTCTCTTTCTGCTTTCTCTCTCTGAAAGCTGCCATGGTTTATAGCTTTCCTGCCCTGATGTTTTTTTCTCTCAACCTCTGGTAAATTTTTTTACAAGATGTCTTTGCAGTCTGTTTTGAATTCTGTCCTTAATGAGTCCAAATACAAAATACAAAAAAACCTGAGATTTTTTCCATTAACATAGACATGAGAAAAAAAATTCTGGGGGTTGTTATTGCACACAAGGTGTGTTTTGCTAAACCATTGATATTTTGTCGAGAAACCTAAAAGGTAAGATAAAATTAAAGTCAAAATTCCTGCATGATGATGGTTGATGGAAGACAAGGGCATGATTAAAAAAAAAAGAACTGAAGTAGAATACAACACATTCTGGGATACACCGTGATGTAGAAATCAAATTCACATAGTCTCCTAGGCTCGTACCTTTTCAGAAATGATGCCATTATTTGTGCTATTAAACTATATGACATCCTAGTAAATCAAACTGAAATATGAAAAATTCCAATTAACATGTTTACAATCAAATCTGACACCCTCAAAATAACACATTAAGGACATATGCTTTGGGGGAATATTTTAAATTGACTATTTCTTTCGGTGTCTGAGAATTGTTCACAGTTCAGATATGCTTTAGCAAAACACATTAACCTTAAATTTCACAAGTTTAATGGGGAGACATATTTGATCTATGTATTATAAAATCCTGCAAGTGTTGCCATGCTTTCATTGCCTCTTAAGGTTTCATACATTTATGTATTAATGTTTAATGCTTTAATTGTATATTTTGAAAATTATTTTTGCTTAACATTTTAATGAGAACTTCATAAGCCACTATATTATTTATTGTAGACATTGAAGTTTTAATAGATATTATTAGACAGGTAAGTATATTAATTTTAAACTATATCTATCATCTCCCTTTAATGGCCAGTTTATGGATTTTAAGGAATTTTTCCTTTATTGGTAAACATTCTGCTCAGCAATATTTGAGGATGCTTGTTTGTTCCTGGTCACTCAGACCTGAAATAATCACACAGAAACCATATTATTTGCAATATTGTTTGACCAATTGCTTAAGTATATCATTAGCTAGCTCTTATATCTAGAACTAACCCATTTCCATTATTTTATATTTTACCATGAGGTTTGTGGCCTACCGGCAAGGTTTCAGCTAGAAGCTCACGTCTTTTCCCTTTGGTGGCTCCATGGCGTCTCTCTGACTCCGCCTTCTTTCTCCCAGCATTCAGGTTAGTCTTCCCTGTCTAGCTCTACTCTGCCCTATCACAGACCAAGGCAGATTCTTTATTTATTAACCAATAAAAGTAACACATATCAAAAGGACTTCCCACACCATGTGTGTGTGTGTGTTTATGCATGTGCACATGTAATTTGGTTTGTGCTTCTCTTCTGGTCAAAGCTTATTTTTTTTCCCTGAAATATTCTGCTGGAAAGCTATTGTTAGAAGAAAATAATGTGATATTGCTATATCAACATGTAGGTCACTGTCATGTGCTTTCTTATTGTTGGATGCAGAAAGATTCTTGGACAAACTTAACAACACAAACATAATATGCAGGTGAATTTATTTCCGAGTATTTTGTATGATTTGATTCTAAGTGTCATATGCTTCTGTGTGACTTTAAAGTTAATGAGGAGCAAGGCCAAGATGATGGAACCCTGGAACCCTGCCTCATACATACAGTCTCATTGTATGGGCTTTTAGGTTGATTATTGAATATGTTGGCAACTCAGAAGATTTCAGAGACAGGAAGTGCACCAGTATAAATTGTGCAGGCCTAGCAGCTGTAAACCAGATTTTCCCCATATGAACTGAGATAGATGCCCCTGTAGAGCTGGCACAACACTCACCCAGCTGTTCACATGTATTATTCTCAGCCAGGAAGAGAAGCGAACATTTTGGCTTATCCCTAAAAAAAGTGCTATTGATTTACAATTTTCATATTCACATAGGTGATTAAATTTCATGTCCTTCAGGGTTGTACACCTTTTCTTCTGTTGTGTGTAGAATCTGTGTTGCCAATTGTTAAGATGAGATATATATATATATGTATATATATATATATGAATATTTAAAGAAAAAGAACTCTTAACTCCAAGTAAACTGTTAGTGCCATAAAAATGGAAGGCAAATAATATTTATTTTAGAGCATTATTGTGATAACTGTGGAGACGATGCATGTAGCATACTTTAAGCAATATCTTGCATGTAGGACACTCATAATCAAAATGAGAACAGTGACGCTGAACACTTGCCTGACTTTTGACTCTATATTTGTCCTGAATCTACTTTGGATTTGCTGTCTATAATTATACTTTTTTCTTGTAAATCAGATCCCTTGATCTCACATTGAATATACCACACTTCTTTCTCAAGCTCATTGTTATTTATACGTGCTGCTTACGTGCTCTCCTGCACCTAGATCTCACATGTAGTACAACTACAGCAATGTAAGTGAGAGGTCATTTAGGCTCATTGGAGTCAACTGTCTCTAGCTTTGCAAATGATGGTCTTGTCACCTTTTTTCCCTCTCTTGGAAAGAAAATCAAGAGAGAAGAAGAAGAGAATATCACTGTGGAACATTGAAGGACCTGAGCCTGTTGAGTTACATAGCATATTTCATATTACATATTATGTATTATGTATTACATATTTTATAGCGTCTCTCCTAGGGAGAGAATTAATTCCATTAATTGCTTTCTTTGGCTACAGATCATTACATGGTTTGCGAAAATATAATGGAGGTTTTGGTGTTGACGGACACTTTGCCATGGCATGTGGCAAAGTGCTGTGAGTGAAATTATTGGCAAGTAATTCTGTATACTCCCATGAGAGAGAGAGATAAAGTGATTTTAAGTCAGATGCATTAGCACAATTATTAACCATTATACTTATATTCTCAGAACATGTTCACAGCGATAATTGGTTAGGATAATGAATTGGGATAATGTTTTCTTTTTCTGAAATGCTGGTTTTATTTGAAGTCAGAAAATAAAGGCTCAATCAGTACAAAGAGTTAAATAGCTGTTTGCTGCATGTTAGACACTGAGCTAAAAACTTCTGGGATAAAATAATAATTCCTAGCACGTGGACTCAGTTACTAGCATCGTTTGTTTATAATATCTGTGGAACAGCTAACATCTCCACTTGGCATCTCAGAGGACAAGGTCCTTGAGTGATCACGTGTTATTCCAATAGGACATGCCAGAACGACAGAAGATAGAGGAGCACTTCTGCAGGGTCATCAATGCCAGCCAGGACTCGCCTGTGTGGTTTTAACTGCCCAGTACCTCTAGACTACGGAGCTCAAGAGGAGACATCAGAGAGGACAGAGCATCGTTCCAGGCTGAGGATTTAATCGGGAAGTGCTGGTTTACAGTTAACCTTCAAACTAGGGATCTATTGAGCTCATCAAGGGAGCCTAGACCGACAAGGAAGAGTTTCTAGGCCTGTGTCGTGGATTTAAAGATTCCTTTATGGTTTCTGAGGACAAGCCATGCTAGCTTTTTATGGGCTATCAAGTCCGTTCAGGTTAAAGTCCAAAGCACAGTTAGCTTTAATTTACTTTAAAGTGTTTTGGCTGGTTTGTAAAATATGCACTTATTTCTCACAAAAAAGAAACATCCGTTCCAATTTCTGAGATTATTATATTTACATCATTTCTCCTTTTGCTTTTCTTTCTTCAAACGCTGCCACATAGACTTCCTCACTCCCTTTCAAATTCATGACCTCTCTTTTTCAATAATTTTGTTACACACACACACACACTCACACAAAACCTGCTCAGGATTTTATTTTTACTTAAGCTTTCAAGTTGGCCCAATGTATTTTTAAAAATAATTTTTATCTATATACTTCAGGGGGAGAGCTACTTCTGAGCTGAAATCAGCAGGAATACACTTTTTATGAGCACTTAGCATCTGAAAGGCTCATCGGTAGAAATGATTCCACTATCTGAGTTCTCCCATTCCCACAGTGTGTGCCCTGTGACTATCGGCGTACTGAGGCTTTCTATCAACTTGCTGCGCCTCTACTTGGATGAGTAGTTTTGAAAATATATGAGTTCACCAGAAATATGGATTCCTACACTTCATGAACCGGACGAAATAATAAAATGAGTGCCACAACCAATTCTATTCAGGAATGCCTGCTTTAATATTTAAGATTTCACAATAGAATATAACTCCCTCCTTTAAATTTTTTAAACTGGGCATTAATGGTCAATTTTGTTACTGAATAATTGCTAATATAAAATTCAATATTTATCACAGGCATTTGTATATGAGACAAATATTTTTGGTTTGTTTGTATAGTCAAGCAGGTATAACATAGTACACAGTGTTATAATTGTTTGTGTGTGTGTGTGCGTGCATGCGTGTAATTTTTACCAGTTCTTTTTGTATTTTAGACATTAAACTCCTGTCTGAAGTATGGTCATCACATGTCTTCTTTCATCCTGTGTCATACTGCTCTCCTGATATTTCCCTTTGCTCGGTGGAAGCTTTTCTATTTATTTGAGTTCTTAGGAAGGGATCTCCTACTATTAGAGTTCTATTCAGAAAGTTCTTGCTTGTGCCTAGATTTTGACACGTTTTTCTTATATTTTCCCCTAGAAGTTTCAGCATTTAAAGCTTTAAATTAAGGTATTTGATCCATTAGAGATGACCAGGGGTTTGTTACAACTGCAATGAAACCTAGAAGTTCATTACAGAATACTCTGAATCATTACAGAATACTTCAAAAAGCTAGACAACTCAGAAAAAATGGATAATTTCTATCCTCATGTGACTAACTGAAATGAAATTTAGGATTTATAGACAATTTTGCATAGGCACATAATAAGTAATCAGATTAAAGATCTCACAACAGCAGCAGCAAATTCATGGCTGGTGAATTCACTCCTGAATTCCATCCAACTTTTAAAGAAGACTGAATACAAATAATTCTCAAACTGTTCTATAAAATAGAAGGGTAAAACACATTATCAAACTAAGTGTCAGTATTAACCTGATAATAAACCTAGGAAATGACACAGCACAAAAAAACCAGACCAAATGCCCTGAAGAACACTGAGTAAAAATTGTCAACACAATACTTGTAAACTGAATTCAAAGTAATGTTAAGAAGATCATACACCATGACCAAATTTGATTTATTACAAAGATGCAAGGTTAGTGTAACACACACAATTTGGCAAATGAAATGCACTATAAAAATAAATCCAAGGACAGAAATCATCAGTCATCTTGTTAGAGACAGAAAAGATGTTTTATAAAGCTCCACGTGTTCCCATTATAAAAATCAAAAATAAAATAAGAATAGATAAAACAAATGTCAACATAGTAAAGATTTAAAATAAAATATGAGAATCAGTACTTATTCAATATATCAATAATGAGCTTTCTGAAAAAGGAATTAGGAGAAATATTTATTCTTTAACAGCTTAAAAATATCACGGAATAAACTTGGGAAAGAATGTGAATGACTTACTTCTACATCAAAAACTTTAAGAGACTGAAAAAAATTATTGAATAAGACACCTAGTGTTGAAAGACTTCCATATTCTTGGTGGGCAGAACAGAGCTAGGCAGGACAAATTAAACTGAATGCTGGGAGAAAGATGGCAGAGTCAGGATATCTTGATACCATTAAATGAGATCCTGCTTTGACAGACTCCTGACTCAGTGGGTGACTTTCTCCCCATTGGCCAATCGGGGGAGGGGGGAGTGGCTGAGTCACTGGACACTTAGAGAGTCTGGCTGTTCCGGCTTTGGGTCCCCCCCCCCCTTCTTTTTCTGCCAGAGAACCCGGCAATCTGTGAAAACCAGATGTGGAAAATCTAACCTTAGATTTTCTGGAATATATTCATCAACATATAGGTTTGGTGGCATGCTTTAGCACATTCCTATACCAAGTCAACAAAATCAGAGTCAGGAGCTCTTGTGTAAGTCTCTGATGTTATTTCTCTTGGCACCCTCCACCTGTCGTTGAGAACCCATTTAAATTCTACTGATTAGTCTGTGCTTTATTATTTCTATATTTTTTATTCTACACTTGGGTGAATTTTGTTTCAGAATTACAGATACCATATATTTTCTAACAAAGTTTTAATCACAATATAGCTATGTGACTGATATTAGTGTTTGCCCTGTTTTATTGAAAAAGAAACTGAAGGTAAATTAATGTAAAATTCTCAAAGCCCCCTAGCTAGGAAATGGAAAAGATAAGATGCAAGTGTTGATCTGACTTCATTATGTTGCTTACTAGCAATTACGTTTATTAATTTTCTTGCTTCTGGTTTCAAATAAGGCATTAGTTATTAATGTTTTTCTCTAGCACTCTTTGTAAACACAGCTGATCTTTGCTTTATATGTAATCTTTGTTGTCATCGGAACTTGTTGGTGTCTTGCCCCATTTTTCCTAAGCTTTGGCATTTTTATTTTGTTTGTTGCAATTTATAAATGTTCAGCAGTGTTGGAGAATATCGTATCAGCAATCTTGAAATCAAATCTACTTCATAGTTATTATAATAATCTAAGCAGTTACTTAAATATGTCTTATCTTGTTTTATGCTGTTTCACACCTGGGTAAGATGGTGAAGAATTCCTTAAGATTCCCAGGAAAACAATTAGGCTATGTTATATGAATACAGTTTCAAAGCAATTAGCCAAAACTCAAAATAAATGTCAATCATGCCTTTCTTCTTTCCCTGAAACCAAGTCCCCAAAGTGGTTTGAATAACTTTTCAATTAATCTGTTTGTTGATTTTTCTTTGTATAGGCAGTTCAATAGTCAAACATTATTTTCCTTTTCAAATCTCTTATTAATTAAAAAAAAAACTTTCTTTTTTGAATCCAATACCTAGGTTGTCAAGACTGCATTCTTTCATTTTCCTAGACATAATTACAAAGAGAAACAAAGCAATCACATGCAAATTACATTCAACCCCTTTGAGTCATAACAAACACATCAGTATTTTACATCTAAGGACAAGTTCAAACCCCAGAGACGGTTACAAAGATTTTGTTTCTCATGCATTTAGGCAAATGCCCTATACATTTAAACCGCTTTATAGGTAGACTTTTGGGGAAAGTCATGGAATTATTTTTCTTTTAGTTATTATTAAGATAATTAATATGAAATATATATATTTGAGACAGTGTTTCTCTGTGAAGTACTGTCTGTCCTAGAACTAGCTCTGTAGAACAAGCTGGCCTTGAACTCAGAGATATGCCTGCCTCCGCCTCCTTGGTACTGGGATAAAAAGGTAAAATTTTCTTTTGAGTAGAGCCCCAAAAAATTTTGATTAAGTGGCAATAAGGTGCTACACATTGATCCAAACCTAATGTATAAGATTGTGTTGAGTCATCAGCAGCCCATAAATGTCCATTAAATGAGTTTTATACTTGACCACACATGAGTTTTTTTTTGGGGGGGGTACAAAAAACAAAGCAAAAAGCAACAAAACATCAAACACCAAAAGAATGATTAATCAAAATTCTCCGACCTTTATCAACCTTTTTGTTTGTCTACCAACAGTTCTGCCAAGCTATTGTGAGGGCTGTGAGGTCACAACTTTACAAATCAGCTCTAATTGTCACTAAACCAGAGTAAATCAGTAGAGTGCCCAAATTAGGAAGGTTTTAGTTGCGTTTAGAAGAGTAAGGTAAGAGTAAAAGACTAGATCAGACTTTTTGTCATAAAATGGCAGTTGAAGTTAGCTAATTTATTCTGACTTTAAGAATAATTATGACAAATGTTCTTTTCATTTAAGGTAGTTTGATTTAAGTCAAAAATAATTGACCTAATCTCTTGAGTTAAACATAATTATGTAGTGATTATGAATAAAATATGTAAATATGCACACAATTCCATATTTTATTTTTCTCAGTGAATTGCAGCCCTTTGGCATGTTAGGTTTTGGAATGTTATTATTTCATTTGATAATTGCCTTTGGTCCATGTTGTTACACAAGACAAAATTTAAAATGAGTTTAAGGTATAAAGATGAATCAAAACCATTAAAAATTGATTAGCAAAAAGTTTAAAAAGTACAAAATGCTTTAAAAAAATGATAAACAGTTAATCTGATGCTGTTTTTTTTTTCTTTGATTGCATAGGAAGAAAACATGGTTGTGAAAGAGATGTTGGCTTTTGATGCCTGTTCAATTGCTGAGTCACTCAACAAATACTGGAAAGACAACTCAGATTCTTGAAGATACCCGGATTTCTGTGGTTCCTGTAATATATACTCATGTGACTCCCATACGTACCTTGTAACTGTTTCTCAACTTTTTTTACATAAATAGAGAGAAGTTGTTTAATCAAATGGGTCGTAAATGACAACCTGAGTTCAGCACAGGCAGAAATCTGACTGAGCAAACAGAAGAATTTGGATTGAATAAATAAGAAACCTGAATTTAGCATTCCATAAAAGTCTTGTGAAGCAAGTTTCTGTTCATCAGCAAAAGGCATTACTTCCCTTATTCTCCCCTACTGGTCAGCTACCTCAGGCACAGGGCTTCTAGCTCCCAGTTAACTCAAATGGTCCTCAACAGATCAAAGCCCCATACTAAATCCCAGGCTGTTCTGGCTCACAGCTGGATCTTCCTCCACTGTCTCCATAAAACTGGCAAGGCTTTTCCTGTTTTCCTGCTAGCTACTGTTCTCTGCACCCCAACTCCCTACTCCTAAGAGAATACCCAGCAGTTTTCGTTCCCCAATAAACTTTCTTGCTACTCACAGAGTGGTCTAGTTTGGCGACTTCACTGTGGCTTTGCTTACAATAAAGGGTTAGTCTACGTAAGGGCATACATTTATTTGGTAAACACTTTTAATTGCCTAAAATCTAAGGCATTGCCTAGACAATGTTAGGTATCTGGTTTTCATTTCATTCAATGAACAAATTATTCAAAGTTGGCAGAAGAACGTAGGGAGTATATGACTGTATTTACAACATACTTGGATATACTGAAAGTCTCAAACATCTTTGATACCTGTTAAATGAAAAGGAAATTGTTAAGACTGAGGTACCAATATTAGGTCTCTGCACAATATCTCGTTATCACATCCAGGCAAAGTTAGTCATTAAATATCCACGGGGACTTGAGCAAAGAGAATGATTTTGTGGTATAGGTAAAAAGAGAAAGAAGAAAACTAAGTCAACAAGGAACGAAGGTAGGAAGGAAGAAAGGAAAGAGGAAGAAAGGAAGAAAGAGAGGAAGGAAGAGAAAAGATAAAGAAAGAAAAAGAACGTGAGGCTCTGGGGAGAGGTGGAGGGAGTGTTTCACCGTATTTGTGAGAAAGACTCAGCATGGCCTTTGATTAATAGCCCTGGGAAACAGAATAAGAAATGTACCTAAAAATACTACCTTTGATTTAGAAAGGTTGATGGGTGAGAACAGTAAGTTATTAAAAACCAAGAATAATTTAAGAACTAATTTTACAGATAATTGATAATGAAATGATCTGATAATAGTGCAAAGAGAGTCCAGAAGGGTAAAGTTTGAAGAAGCTATAATTAAGAGGATTAAGGAGACCAGCTGAAAAATAATTAAAGAAATCAAGATTAATGGTAACAGAGCAGAACAAGAAACTTACTTCCTGGAACCAAGGAAGCAATTGGAAAGCGACATTAGATATGGAATTTATCCAACAGTCTGCAGTGGTGATTAGAAGAACGATACTTTCTTTGCCTTGTAGTGAAACTTCTCCATCCCTTCTTTTCAGGAGGGTCATATGGCTCTTTGATTCAGATGTTATCCTGATTTTTTAAAAATACCATTTGCTTTGAACATTATCAGTATTTTCTTAATTATTGTTTTACATTAGAACTGGTCCTCCAATGCTTAACTAGAAGCATGGACAGCACTTCTAATGAGCACACATAACATATAATTTCTCATACAAAAAATCTCTACCCAATAGCATTCATAAACACAGCTATGGAATTATGCATACAGAAACAAGACTATACACAATTCATCAAAGTATGTGATGGTTTGTTGCAAAATATTTGTAAACTGTGGGAATGTATGTTGCTATGTTTGGTGTAATAAAAAATGAACAGCCAATAGGTAGGCAAGAGAGATTGTTAGGCCTTCCAGGAGAGAAAGAGGAAGGAGAGAAATAGAGATGTATGCAAGAGAAATGCCAGAGGAAATTGTATTGGTGTAAATTTCTATAATATAATTAGCATTATTCTGATGGAGCAGAGTGTTTCCTGTTCTTTGACTATATTATTTTAATATACTTAAGTTATTGTAAGGCAAGAATGGGTCGGTCATGCGGTGTGGTATATCACTTGCTGGAAGTTTGTGGTACTAGTCAGATATAAGCGAGGGCATTTGAATTAGAAATCTGTATGAACATTTATGACTAATATCAACATATGAATATAGGTCTAAGTATTATAGTCTTGTCTCTTGATGCATTATTATCATAACAATTCAATTGCTTATATTCACTGGTTTTAAGTAAAGTAGGCATTCAAATAATATAAATTTTCTTTTACAACTTGAGATTCTTTAATATTTTAATTGAGATTTTAATGTAATTTTAAGTTCACAAGATATAGGAAATAATACAGGGATATCTTTGTATTATCACCAGCTTTTCTCCAAAAGTAGGCTTTTGTATAATTATGGTATAACGTCACACCCAAGATATTGACATTGGTATCATCCATGCCTCTCATTGAGATTTCCTTACTTTTACTACTCGAGCTTGCACAGGTGTATTTAGCTCTGAGCAACGTCATCCTAGATGGGATCATATACTGACCACTGTGATGAAGATGCGGGAAAGCTGCATCACCACAGAGGCCCCATCATGCTGCCTCTTAGGTACCCGTTTTGTTTTGTTCATATGCTTATTAAAGGACCATTCTCAGGCATGTGATTTTATCCGTATATGAAGATCAAATTAATTTTGAACAAACTCTAGTCTGCAACAGGCATAGAAGGAAAATGGTAACTGTAATTATTAAAGGACATATAATATTTTATAAATGAGCTATTTACTCTATCTTACTTAATTCGATGCCTTTTAGATACTCACCAGGAAGAGCAGCCAGTGTCTGAGTACATTTGATTTATGGTCATTTGAAGCAAAGGAGAACACGTGTTGCAGGGACTCTGAGTGTACCAGAATGCTCAAATGCAGCTGCTGGAGGATTTAAGTTTGTGTCTGCAGAGAGTTCAAGGAACCTGGGTTGGGGACTCTAAGCCAATGGGGGAATTCACAAGGAGAAACTTTATTCTCTATGGTAGGCATAGAGCAGAAACAGCAAAGGAAGACGGGAGCTGTCACGGATGAGGAATATATGTCACTGATGAGGATAATGCAGTCACATTAGCAGATGGAGAGCCACCGGCCAGTTTTAAATACATCTGCTGATGTGTGCATTTTGTCTGTGTTCAGGATTGACTGCGAAGTGTTCTTAAGTTTACATTGATCTAGCATGACGACAAAGCTTGTGTGGTAGTGGGAATCTTCAAAATGGTTTACCTCTCACAGAAGAGGACTAGAAGAAATGTCAGCTCTTGGTCCCAGGGAGCACAGAACTTTTCACCAGGACTGCGGTAGGACTGTTTGTTTAGATAGACCTTATTCATTTTTTCTTTATAAAATTTATTTATCATTCTTTTAAATTACATGTACATATGTGTGTGTCCATGTGTAAATAGGTGTACACGAGTGCATGTTTCAGTAAAGGTCTGAGGAGTCAAATTCTCCTGAACTTGGAGTTACAGGCAGTTGTGAGCTACCTGATGTGGATGCTGGGAATCCAATTTTGAGTGCTTTGAGAAATCAGGAATGCATTTTTAACTGCGGCACCACTTCTCTGGTCTCCAGGTCATATTTATTTTAATATTCCTCTAAGCTTTCAATTATATTTCTTCTTGATACTTTTATCATTAAATATAACTTTAGTTTTTTTTTCATTCTCAAAAAGATTATTACCTCCTGTTTTATTTATGAGTATGGAGTGCTAGAGCAGAAAGAGTATATTGGGATTTGCTTTTTTATAACGCATTTTTCTTCCTTAATGAAGTTTTTTTATTAATTCATTTTTGAACATTTTATAACTTGGATTTGTTTATCACTTAAATGTAGTGATGTTAATTGATGGAAGCCATAGAGAGATCTAGGCCATGCTACACAGAAAGTTCTAGTGGAAGCCCCAGAGAGGCTAAGTAGCAAGGAGGTCCCAGGGAGGGACACATGAGTTTCTTTGGAAAGGGGGAATAGAACAGATCTGCTGGGTAAAATGGTGGTAGGGATAGGGGAGATGGGAACACGAGGGTTTAGGTTGGGTGGGTTGGGGGAAGAATGGAGAGAGAGAGATTAATGAAAGGGATGTATTGATGGGGGTGACATTTAGGGATCAGGAAGAAACCTGGTGCCAGGAAAACTCCCCAAAAATCCACAAGGATGACTGCCAGCAATAATGGAGAGGGTGTGTGAACTGGCCGTCTTCTGCAATCAGATTGGTGACTATCCCATTTGCCATCAGAGAGCCTTCATCCAGAAACTGATGGAAACAGTAGCAGAGATCCACAGACAAGTACTGGACCGAGCTCTGCAAATACTGCTGAAGAGAGGGAGGAGGGATTGTAGAAGCAGGGGTGGGGGTCAAGGTCATCACAAGCAACTAAGTTGGTCTCAGAGAAACGCACAGACTCTGGACCGACAGGTAGAGAGCCTGCATGGGACTCACCTAGGTCCTCTACTTATGAATGACCATTGTGCAGCTTGGGCTATCCGTGGGAATTCTAGCATTGGGATCAGAGCCTTTTCCTAATGCTCTGGCTGGTTTTTGGGAACTTATTACTCATACTGGGTTGCTTTTCTGCTCAGCTTTAAAACAAAGGGAGAAGCTTAGTCATACCTCAACTTAATAAACCATGTTTTGTTGACACCCATGGATAGTCTGACTCTTTTAGAACAGAAACAGAGGAGTGGATGGAGGAGCAGAGGGAAGGTCGGGGAAGGGATTGGGAGATGAAGGAGGGGAAATTGTGGTCAGGATGTAAAATAAATGAAAATATTTAGTTAATTAAAGGAAAAAAAACCCACTGATAACTAAGTCACTGGATTCCCAAATATTTCTACTCTGTATTTGAGGTTTGTTTTAGTTTTATTGGGCCAAAATTATCTCAGAACCTGTAGGACAGAAAAAGCCTGACTTGAGTTTGAAGGATAGTCCCCCCTCCAGTAGATGCCCCTCCAGGCAGAGGGAGGGTGTGGCTCTCTCTCATTGGCTAGAGGTACCCCCGCATCATATGATATCACTTCACCTATATGGGCTGACTCTCACTGTAGTAAACTGAGTTCCTGCTTTGACTTGACTCCCTATCGTGTCTGATTGTCCTGCATCGTGGGGCTGCGGAATGGGCAGATAGCACACTCACCTTCCCTGGGGAATAAAGCTAAGGAGGCCTGGCAAGTTTTACTTAAGAAACTGGCTTCAAGTCAATAGAAAAACCTAACAGCGGATGCTGAGTGACAGCTCCTCGAAAGTCCTGCCTCTGAGACCTCCCGTTTGTGATGGACGATCACTTGCGACTGTGAGCTGAAATAAAGCCTGTCTTCCTTACATTGCTGCTGTCCCAGGATGTCATCACAGCGGGAGGGAAAGAAATCAAGACGGCTTCATGCTTCCAATCTTTGGATTCAAACTGTAGTTTTAATAGCAGTAGATGGTGTTTATGTTCTGTGGTTCAGCGTTAAAACACAATTTTAATTTAAGGCCTATGATAAAAACGCAAAGTCTACATCAGTATGTAAGCATCTGTTTAAAACCGAAGGCCACATACGATGGACACCACTGAATATATAAGGCAGGACCCAAAGATGACTTTGAACCAATGGCAGGCTGACCATGACCAGAGCTAGCTAGCCAATGGAATTCTCTCCACTCCTGTCTCTACCGCTGCTGGAAGTGTGTGGCACCCTGGTTCTTGTCACACAGTGAGCACCTGTGGCCGAAGCGACATGTGAATCAGGTTCCCTTCTTAAATATTAATAACTCAGTCACTGCATACGGGAAGGCTACACTGCGCAGTGCACCTAAGGAAGTATGGAGGCGTCTACTGAGACGCTATCTGTACCTGACATCATTTCACATGTGATGAGAGCCGAAAGGGAAATATTTATAACCATATCCTAATCAGCTTTAAAAAGCTGCGTGAACCGCCCAGTAGTGGTAGCGCACGCCTTTAATCCCAACACCTGGGAGGCAGAGGCAGGCCCATCTCTGTCTGGTCTACAAGAGCTAGTTACAGGACAGGCTCCGAAGCTACACTGAGACACCCTGTCTCAAAAAAAACAAAACAAAACAAAACAAAACAAAACATAACATAACAACAACAACAAAAATCTGTGTGACCCAATCAAGCAACTGATTTCTTTCAGTTAACTTTGTATTTTCATGCAGAAAACATTTGGCTTGTTTTCCTCAATCCCACCCCAATCCCAGTCTCTTTCTCCTTTTAGTCTGTTTACACGAATACTCTACTATCCAGAGAGCAGTTTAAAAGGGTTTCTATCAGTTTACACAGAGGGATCATTGAGATGCGCAGGCTGTAGGGGACTAGCCAAACACTTTAGCCGCCTTAACAAAAGGTATAGCATGAAATGAGAAGGCAGAGAGAGAAAATAAACTTTGTCTGATCCAGACACCTATTTCTAAAGTATTTATTAAATGTCAGGGATTTTTTTTTCTTACGCCGTAAAGTCAGCAGGAGTCTAACGAAAAAACGTCCCAGGAGCTTGCTCTATAGTTGAGATCTCCCCAGGTGAGGAATGGAAACAGAATTTAGAAATAATCTCTAATTTGTTTCCTAAAAAAGTTGTCATCCCATGGGAAATAAAAACTTTCCAATGAAATAATACAAGCCTGAAGTTTCATGGCAAAGGTACCTTAAGTATCCAGTGTGAGAAGAAAGGTAATAGAATTGAGAAAGAATATTGTACCTAGGGCCCCATCAGTTGACATAATGTCTCCAATTGACCACTTCCATCTTATTAAATCTGAAGGACCTTGGTCAGTGTGAATAATTTAAACACACAAAGGCCACCGTGGTCTGCTTTTTCCTGCAAACAAACAAACATAAAATGTCCAACAGAAACAGGCTCAAACATGTTTTCACTTTTAATAATGTATTCCCATCCATAAAGCGTATGAAGAATCTATTTTAATTTCTACAATTCCACAAACAAGTCTTTCAAAAATATTAGGTCGGAAGAATTGAGTTGAATAAGGAATTAGAAGTGAATTAAAAATGAAATTATTTGGCTAAGGCATACATTTTGTATTAATATTTTATAGTATTTATTTTTTTAGGGTTAATCTTGGTTGTCTACTTGACTAGATGATTAGAATAGACTAAGGGGTGTGTTTAATGGGTATGAGAGGGTGCTTCCTGGAAATACCGAGCAAGGGGGAGATCTCCCCAACTTTCCCACACTCTCCCACACTCTCCCACAGTGGCTGACATCCTCTAGAGGCTAGGCCTCAACCAGTATTGCCTGCCTGTATACGTTATGCATAGGTGTCTCTTTTCTTATAGTACATATGACAGCATCTGCCCTACACTGTCTCTTTAAGAATCAACCAAGGATAAAAGGAAATTTTAGGCAGTCTAAGGCATTTCCCACCCAACCATTGGTCTTCTGGTATAACTTTATTTCCTACTTATAAGGTTTATTTTTGGTTTTAAATTTCAAACTTGACCTCTCTCCTCTCTCTCTCTCTCTCCCCCTCTGTTTCTTTCCTCCTTTCTTTCTTTCTTTCTTTCTTTCTTTCTTTCTTTCTTTCTTTCTTTCTTTCTTTCTTTCTTTCTTATACAGCAAAATACAGAAGTTAAACTTTTTTTAAGAGGCAACTAAATATGTCTGAATATTTGGTTAAAGTAAAGGAATCTGGTAAAATACTGCTGGAACACTTGAACGTATGGGATATTTCTTTTTTTTTTTTTTTTTTATTGGGAAAAAAATAAAGAAATTTCTGCCTCCTCCCCGCCTCCCATTTCCCTCCCACTCCTCCCTCTCCTCCTCCCCTCCCCCCACTCCTCCCCCTCCCT
Source organism: Microtus obscurus (assembly GCA_963919715.1). Lineage (NCBI taxonomy): Eukaryota > Metazoa > Chordata > Mammalia > Rodentia > Cricetidae > Microtus > Microtus obscurus. The sequence continues at coordinate 5,099,904 of CAWTZC010000381.1, forward strand.
CTCCAGCCTGAAGAGCAGTCAGGGTTCCCTGCCCTGTGGAAAGTCCAAAGTCCTCCCCCCTCAATCCCTGGTCTAGGAAGGTGAACATCCAAACTGGGTAGGCTCCCACACAGCCAGAACATGAAGCAGGATCAAAACCCGGTGCCATGGTCCTTGGCTTCTCAGCAGCCCTTATTGTCCGCCAAAGTTAGAGATTCCGGTTTTATCCCATGCTTTTTCAGTCAGAGTCCAGCTGGCCTTGGTGAGCTCCCAAAGAATCAGCCCCACTGTCTCCGTGGGTGGGAGCACCCCTTGTGGTCCTGACTTCTTTGCTCATATTCTCCCTCCTTCTGCTCCTCATTGGGACATTGGGAGCTCAGTCCAGTGCTCCAGTGTGGGTCTCTGTCTCTATCTCCATCCATCGCCTGATGAAGTTTCTATGGTGATATGCAAGATATTCATCAGTATGGCTATAGGATAGGGTCATTTCAGGTTCCCTATCCTCAGCTGCCCCAGGAACTAACTGGGGACATCGCCCTGGGCACCTGGGAGCCCCTCTAGATTCAAGTCTCTTGCCAACCCTAAGCTGGCTCCCTTAATTAAGATGTGTGCTTCTCTGCTCCCCTAACCAACATTCCTTTATCCCAATCATCCCGTTTCCCCAAGTTCCCCCCACCCTCCCCTTCTCACATTTCTCTCCCCTTCTCCCCTTACCCTCCCTCCCACCACACCCCCAAGATCCCAATTATTTGTCCGGCAGCCTAGTCTACTTCCCATATCCAGGAGGATAGCTATATGTTTTTCTTTGGGTTCACCTTCTTATTTAGTTTCTTTAGGATATCATATTATAGACTCACTGACCTTTATTTATCTCTAGAAACCAATTATGAGTGAGTACATCCCATGTTCATCCTTTTGGGTCTGGGTTACCTCACTCAGGATAGTGTTTTCTATTTCCATCCATTTGCATGCAAAATTCGCGAAGTCATTGTTTTTTACCGCTGAGTAGTATTCTAATGTGTATATATTCCACACTTTCTTCATCCATTGAAGGGCATCTAGGTTATTTCCAGGATCTGGCTATTACAAATAATGCTGCTATGAACATAGTTGAACAAATGTCCTTGTCATATGATCGGGCATCTCGTGGGTATATTCCCAAGAGTGGCATTGCTGGGTCCATGGGTAGGTTGATCCCAAATTTCCTGAGGAACCGCCACACTGCTTTCCAAAGTGGTTGCACAAGTTTGCATTTTCACCAGCAGTGGATGAGGGTACCCCTTTCTCCACAGCCTCTCCAGCAAAGGCTATCATTGGTGTTATTGATTTTAGCCATTCTGACAGGTGTAAGATGATATCTCAGTGTTGTTTTGATTTGCATTTCCCTGATCGCTAAGGAGGTTGAGCATGACCTTAAGTGCCTTTTGGCCATTTGAACTTCTTCTGGTGAGAATTCTCTCTTCAGCTCAGTGCCCCATTTTTTAATTGGGTTAATTAACATTTTAAAATCTAGTTTCTTGAGTTCTTTATATATTTTGGAGATCAGACCTTTGTCTGTTGCGGAGTTGGTGAAGATCTTCTCGCAGTCAGTGGGTTGCCTTTTTGTCTTAGTGACAGTGTCTTTTGCTTTACAGAAGCTTCTCAGTTTCAGTAGGTCCCATTTATTCAATGTTGCCTTTAATGACTGTGCTGCTGGGGTTATACCTAGGAAGCGATCGCCTGTGCCAATCTGTTGTAGGGTACATCCCACTTTCTCTTCTATCAGGTTCAGTGTGTTCAGATTGATATTGAGGTCTTTGATCCATTTGGACTTGAGTTTTGTGCATGGTGATAGGTATGGGTCTATTTTCATTTTTCTACAGGTTGACATCCAGTTGTGCCAGCACCATTTGTTGAAGATGCTTTCTTTCTTCCATTGTATACTTTTAGCACCTTTATCGAAAATGAGGTGTTCATAGGTTTGTGGGTTAAGATCCGGGTCTTCTACACGATTCCATTGGTCAACTTCTCTATTTTTATGCCAATACCACACTGTTTTCATTACTGTAGCTCTGTAGTAGAGTTTAAAGTCAGGGATGGTAATGCCTCCAGAAGTACCTTTATTGTACAAGATTGTTTTGGCTATCCTGGGTTTTTTGTTATTCCATATAAAGTTGATTATTGTCCTTTCAAGATCAGTGAAGAATTTTAATGGGATCTTGATGGGGATTGCATTGAGTCTATAAATTGCCTTTGGTAGGATTGCCATTTTTACTATGTTGATCCTCTCAATCCACGAGCAAGGGAGATCCTTCCATTTTCTGGTATCCTCTTCAATTTCTTTCTTCAATGCCTTAAAGTTCTTGTCAAATAGATCCTTCACTTCTTTGGTTAGAGTTACCCCGAGATATTTTATGTTGTTTGTGGCTATCGTGAAAGGTGATGCTTCTCTGATTTCCCTCTCTGCTTCCATATCCTTTGTGTATAGGAGGGCGACTGATTTTTTGGAGTTGATCTTGTATCCGGCCACATTACTAAAGGTGTTTATCAGCTGTAGGAGTTCTTTGGTGGAGTTTTTGGGGTCGCTTATGTACACTATCATATCATCTGCAAATAACGAAAGTTTAACTTCTTCCTTTCCAATTCGAATCCCCTTGATCCCCTTATGTTGTCTTATTGCTATTGCTAAAACTTCAAGCACTATATTGAAGAGGTATGGAGAGAGTGGACAGCCTTGTCGTGTTCCTGATTTAAGTGGGATGGCTTTGAGTTTCTCTCCGTTTAGTTTGATGTTAGCTGTCGGTTTGCTGTAAATAGCTTTTATTATATTTAGGTATGACCCTTGTATCATACCTAAAAATCTCTCCAAGACTTTTATCATAAAGGGATGTTGAATTTTGTCAAAAGCTTTTTCAGCATCTAATGAAATGATTATATGGTTTTTTTCTTTCAGTTTATTTATATGATGGATTACATTGATAGATTTTCTTATGTTGAACCAGCCTTGCATCTCTGGGATGAAGCCTACTTGATCATAATGGATAATTTTTCTAATGTGTTCTTGGATACGGTTTGCCAGTATTTTGTTGAGGATTTTTGCGTCGATGTTCATGAGTGAGATTGGCCTGTAATTCTCTTTCTTGGTTGAGTGTTTGTGTGGTTTTGGTATCAGAGTGACGGTAGCTTCATAAAAGGAATTAGGCAATGACTCTTCTGTTTCTATATTGTGAAATACCTTAAGGAGTATAGGTATTAGGTCTTCTTGGAAATTCTGGTAGAATTCCGCATTGAAACCGTCTGGTCCTGGGCTTTTTTTGGTAGGGAGGTTTATGATAACAGCTAATAATTCTTCGCGACTGACAGGTCTATTTAGATTGTTCACCTGGTCCTGATTTAACTTTGGTATATGGTATTTATCTAAAAAAAGTGTCCATTTCTTTTACATTTTTTAGTTTTGAGGCATACAGGCTTTTGTAGTAAGATCTAATGATTCTCTGAATTTCCTCTATGTCTGTGGTTATGTCCCCCCTTTTCATTTCTGATCTTATTAATTTGCAAATTCTCTCTCTGCCGTTTGATTAGTTTGGATAGGGGTTTATCAATTTTGTTGATTTTTTCCATGAACCAGCTTTTTGTTTCATTGATTCTTTGGATTGTTTTCTGTGTTTCTATTTCGTTGATTTCAGCCCTCAGTTTGATTATTTCCAGTCTTCTACTCCTCCTAGGTGAGTCTGCTTCTTTTTTTCTAGAGCTTTCAGGTGGGCTGTTAAGTCTCCAATGTATGCTTTCTCTGTTTTCTTTAAGTGGGCACTAAGGGCTATGAACTTTCCCCTTAGGACTGCTTTCAAAGTGTCCCATAAGTTTGAGTATGTTGATTCTTTATTTTCATTGAATTCAAGGAAGACTTTAATTTCTTTCTTTATTTCCTCTTTAATCCAGGTGTGGGTCAATAGTTGACTATTCAGTTTCCATGAGTTTGCAGGCTTTCTGGGGGTAGCATTGTTGTTGAATTCTAGCTTTAGTCCGTGGTGATCTGATAATACACAGGTGGTTATGGATATTTTTTTGTAACTGTGGAAGTTTGCTTTGTTACCGAGGATGTGGTCAATTTTCGAGAAGGTTCCATGAGCTGCAGAGAAGAAGGTATATTCTTTTCTATTTGGGTGGAATGTTCTATAGATGTCTGTTAAGTCCATTTGATTCAATACCTCCATTAATTCTCTTATTTCTCTGTTAGGTTTCTGTCTGATTGACCTGTCCATTGGTGAAAGAGGCGTGTTGAGATCTCCTACTGTTAGTGTGTGCGGTTTGATGGCAGCCTTGAGTTTTAGTAATGTTTCTTTTACATATGTGGGTGCTTTTATGTTAGGGGCATAGATATTCAGGATTGAGACCTCATCCTGATCAATTGTTCCTGTTATGAGTATAAAATATCCCTCTCCATCTCTTCTGATTGATTTAAGTTTGAAGTCAACTTTGTTAGAAATTAGTATGGCCACACCTGCTTGTTTCTTAGGTCCATTTGCTTGATAAACCTTTTCCCATCCCTTTACTCTAAGTAGGTGCCTGTCTTTGTGGTTGAGGTGTGTTTCTTGTAAACAGCAGAATGTTGGATCCTGTTTGCGTATCCAATCTCTTAGCCTGTGCCTTTTTATAGGTGAGTTGAGTCCATTGACATTAAGGGATATTAATGACCAGTGGTTGCTAAGTCCGGTCGCTTTTTTAGTCATAGAGTTTGTGTGTTTGCCTTCTTTTAGTTGTGCTGGTGAAGGGTGTCTAGATGTTTGAGTTATTGTGGTCATTGTTGGTCTCCTTGGTTTGTGATTTTCCTTCTATTACTTTCTGTAAGGCTGCATTTGTGGCTACGAATTGTTTAAATTTGTTTTTATCCTGGAAAATTTTGTTTTCTCCATTTATAGTGAACGAAAGCTTGGCTGGGTATAGTAGTCTGGGCTTGCATCCATGTTCCCTTAGCTTTTGCAGTATATCTATCCAGGACCTTCTGGCTTTCATGGTTTCCATAGAGTAGTCAGGTGTAAGTCTGATAGGTTTACCTTAATAAGTAATTTGACCTTTTTCCTTTGCAGCTCTTAATATTTTTTCTTTATTCTATATGTTTTGTGTTCTGATTATTATATGGCGAGGGAGATTTTTTTTTTGGTCCAGTCTATTCGGTGTTCTGTATGCTTCTTGAACCTTCAAAGGAATATCTTTCTTTAGGCTGGGAAAGTTTTCTTCTATAATTTTATTAAATATATTTTCTGAACCATTGAGCTGTATTTCTTCTCCTTCTTCTATCCCAATTATTCTTAGGTTTGGTCTTTTTATTGTGTCCCATATTTCCTGAATGTTTTGTGATGAGAATTTGTTGGTTTTGCTGTTTTCTTTGATCAGTGTGTTAATTTTCTCTATGGTATCTTCAGTGTCTGACATTCTTTCTTCTAACTCTTGTAATCTGTTGGTAGTACTTGTCTCTGTAGTTCCTGTTCGTTTACCCAGGTTTTCCATCTCCAACCTTCCCTCGGTTTGTGTTTTCTTCATTACTTCCATTTCATTCTTCAGGTCTTGAACCATTTCCCTTACCTGTTTGATTGCATTTTCTTGTTTCTCTTGGTTTTCTTGGGTATCTTTGAGCGATTTATTCATTTCCTCTACCTTTTTGTTTGTAATCTCTAATTGTTTATGGCAGTTTTTCACCTCCTGTTTAAGGTCTTCTATTATTTTAAAAAATTCAGTCTTGAGTCGATTTCTTCTACTTCTTCTGGAGTAGGGTGTACAATTCTTCTTATTTCGGGATCCCTGGGTTCTGGTGATGTCATGTTGCCTTTCAGGTTGTTGGAGGAATTCTTGCATTGGCGCCTTCCCATCTCCTTTTTCAAATGAAGCCAAGAGAGGCCTGGTGTCTTGGTCCAGTCTTTGCTGTGACTGAGTCTCTGGGTGTATCTCTTCAGTGTAGAAGCAGGGACCGTCCTGCTGAGCTTGAACTCCTCAGTACCCAAACATGGACAACCATCCAGGTGGAACTCCTCAGCACCACCCCCAGTGATGTCTCTCCTGGCACCCGAATCTGATCTCCCTGCTGCTTGGGTGTCTTGCAAATAAAGGGGACGACCTTGCTGCCGCAGGCAGGCCACCTAGACAAAGGAGCTACTACCCTCCCGGATGCCCTCCCAATTCGGACCCTGTCCCAGCGCCCGAACAGGCTGAGCTGGGAGCTGTTGTGTGGTTCAAAGAGGGGGAGGGGGGTCAGAGGAGGTGGGGGAGGGCCGTGGATGCAATCTGGGTGGGATAGGAATAGAGAGGAGGTATAGTGCGGTATAGCCCCTGCAGACTGACCAGGAAGTGCAGGAGGGGTGAGGAACGTCTGAGTTCCCCTGTCCCGGGCTGCAGCCGAGGTCAGAAACTCACTCACTGCAGTGATGTCTCTCCTGGCACCCAGATCTGGTCTCCCTGCTGCTTGGGTGTCTCGCGAATAGAGGGCCGACCCGTATGGGATATTTCTGATGCGATCACGCATACATGTATATATATATATATATATATATATATATATATATATATATTAAACTGAATAGGATCTAGTTTTATTAAGACACAAATATGTTACTAAGGATATGGGAGAAAATGAAAGGAATTTAAATTAAATGTAACTTCATAGAATTCTATTTTGGAAGGAACTCTACCAAGAATCTTCAGTCATAGTTTCATGGCAATGAAACGAGCCCTTAAGTATTTCTGGGACAGGAAAGTAGAACATTCCTGTGACCTCCATTCTTGGAATGGACCTTTAAAATAATATAGAAATGAATTAAGAAGCCCTAGTATTGTTATGAAAGGTAACGTTTTTTTGCTTCCTCTCAGTTTCCTAACCTTGATTTCTGCTTTATTTGAAGTGAAAGAATCTTCTACAGGTTTCATAGTGTTGAGAAAGCCCTATGTAGCTCCAGAACTTAGAAGGAAAATTCGAATTGCCCAAGAGATGAAGTAGAAACAGCAGGGGAGTGCTGATCACCGAGAACCACATGGGATGAGGTTTGGGGGCTGCAAGCATAAATGATGATTGAAAACCTGATACAGACTCCCAGGCTCTACCTTGATTGACTTATATTTTCTGCCCTTTGTATGCAAATGTGTTCAAATGTGTGCATGGAAGTATATATCAGAGAGATGCAAGATGAAGAGAGAGAGGCCAGCTCGTCAGTCACTGAGCCCTGAGAGTTCATTCAGTGTCTAGGTAACATTGATGTTTTGTTTTAAAGTTTAAGATTTGTTCTGAGACTACACTCATTTGACTGTGAATCTTGGCACCCTCTGGTGACAGTTAACTGGCATTCAGAGAATGTCACTAGCCAAATTACTGACAAATGGTTTAGATGGAACCTTATATCCTGTGGCTTTCTTTAGGCTACTCTTTAAAATATAGGATGATGACATGAAATCCCTGTGTGTAACAGATGGTGTTGGTCCCTTTCCCTATTAATGGAACAGTTGGTTTAGTTTTTTTTTTTTATTAAACTGACACCCCATTCCAGTCTACAATCTTTTATGACATAGTACATTAGAACTTTTGCTGTGGAATAATCTTTTGGTACACTGTGAAAATGTGTGGCTTTCATTGTTCATTGTACTAAAAATCTGATTGGTTCATAGCTAGATCAGAGAGAATGCTGGGAAGAAGGGCAGAGTCAGGAGTCACAATCAGGAACAGAGAGAAGCAAGATGAACATGCTGTACTGAGAAAAGTTATCAGACTACAAGGCAAAACATAGATTAAAATATGGGTTAGTTAAAATACAAGAGTTAGCTACTAATAAGCCTGAGCTATTGATCCAGCATTTATAATTAATATTAAGCCTCTGCATGGTTACTTGGGAGTGGCTTGCAGCCCAGAAACTTCCACCTACATTTCTTTTAAAAAATTTATTTTCTCATACAATACATCCCAACTACAGCTTCCCTTCTCTCTATTCTTCCAAGTTCCTGGTTCCATGCCCAATTACCCTCCTCTCTAGAACTACTCCCTCTCTAAAAGCAGACCTCCAAGGGACCTCAACAGAACAAATCACAAGATGCAATAAAATCAGACCCCAATCCTCACAGGTTTGGCAACTCAGTAGGAGAAAATGGGTCCCATGAGCCCGTAAAAGAGTCAGAAAGACTCCCACCCCCACTATCAGAAGTCCCACAAAGCATCAAGCCTAAATCCATAATGTAAAAGCAGAGGACCTTCTGCAGACCCAAGCTGGCTCTGATATTATATCTTCAGTCTCTGTGAGCCCCCATGAGCCCTGTTTAGTTGATTCTTCCCTTCATGTTCTCCTGGTATCTTCGACCCCTCTGGAGCCACCACAACCAGTACTCTTAGACTTTTTATTAAGTTGGAAACTTGAAGTTACTTCTGGTCTCATCAATACATAAAATAAATACAGATTTTTTCCATTTATAAGATTAAAAAAGACTTTTATTTATCATCTTATAACCATAGGGGCTATAGCAATCTTTTTTTCTGGTGGTCTTATATTTGAAACATACTGTCCTTTAGAGACAGCAGAGTTTGAATATATACACTAATCTTAGATTTGGAAGTAGTTGTTTTTTGTTATGCATCCTATATATTGACCAGAGTCAAAAAATTAATGTCTATTTCCAATTTTTGGAGCATGAGCCCAAGCAAGTGGGTCTTTGATTGATATAAGGAACTAATATATTAATAAATTTGACTCATACATCAGTAACCACGCTGAGGGAAAAACTTGGACAAAATATGTTTATATGCATACTCAAATGGATGTATAGAAGAAATACGTGTATCACACATATAAAATAAAATCAAATGTACTTTTTTCAGACTTTAAAAGCAATTGGCTTTTACTGAAGAACTGAAAAGGTGAAAAAATGCAAACAGTCATAATATTTGATCCAAATATTTTGTTGCTTAGTTAATATCTATTTTAGCAATATACCATAGCAATTTTCTTTTTTAAATATGGCTGTAGCAGTTTTACTTTATTTTGCCTTTAAACTTTAAATTGTTCTTTTAATTAGCCAAGGAAATCATTCCTTGAGAATATGTAATTAATGAGAGGTCTCCTCGCATACACAACAGACACTCTTTTCATAGATTACTCTTGTTTATAAGTTAATTCATTTTCAAAGGGTTGTCACACCGCATTTTATCATAGCAGGTCTGCGAGAATCAGCATCTTTCCAGTTGCATTTCCAGATACAGACCGTGGAAATTTATTACCATGTTCCTCTTCAGTCTAACACATACTACTTTTATTATACAGCTTGGGTGTGGTCTCGTCATTCCCCCAAACCAAGAGAATTTTCTGGGTTTAGAAAGGACTTCCTTCACAGTAGATGTTCAGTAGCCAGGAACTGGCCCTATCTCCTTGTTTAGTAGAAGAGCCATCATTGCTGTCCTTTATTGGTCATGAGCTCATTACTGAGTTTGACAGGGAACTGTGTAACGCACTTCAGCTTGGCAATGCAGCATCTATGCACCATTTGCTAACCAAGCTGCAGCCACAGCTCTTGTGTGAACCTCTTTACAGTCCCTTCATTCAATTTCCTTTATATCTGTTCCTAGCGTAGTCTGTTCTGCTCCTAGCACTCAGCTGAAAGTCATGTAAAGAGCGCTTCTCAGAAGGCGTCCCTTTGGTATACAGAGCAATCCCATTACCTATAATGATTTCTTTAAACGAGTGCAACATTGAATTGCATAAATTCTAGAATGAAAAATAAACTAGCTTCCCTTAGACGGCAGCAGCACCCATGGCACTCCCTGTATTTAAATGAGATTTCTTTAGCAGTGGGTGCTCCACCAATAATTAGTGTCTTCCGCAGAGCTACTAAATTATTCATTAATGCAAATCCAAATTCTAATCACTTTATTCTACAACAAAGTTGAAAAAAGGAAAATTAATGCTATTTATGACTTTAAAGCATACTCTAGTTCTTTCGGACTTAGCGAGCATGAAGAAGAATGCATGGTGTTCTGAAAATAAGTTTGTGATTTCAACATAAAAGTTTTCTGTAGTGATTTGATTATTTCAGTAACAAAGAAGACTTGGAAAGAGTTTTGCAGGTTTTCTTTAAGTCTCAGAAAGTCAAAGATACATGAGTTTCTGCTTGCTGGTAGCAAAAATGTTGCCAATAATTTCATCTCCACTATGACTTGTACATTCTCCAGTTTCTAATACAACTTTAGGATTCATCTCCCACTTTCTTTGTGACAGAGGATTACAGGAAAATGAAAATAAGGCTTCAGAGCTACACGATTAGCTTTGCAATCATGGCAACCATTTCTAGCTTCTTTATTCCCTTTAAACATATGCCCTAGTCTCACCAACTTGTGTTCCTGGCTCCCTGCATTTGAGATGAAGAATACACATTGATAATTCTGTGTAAACCAGGCTGTCTTTGAAGACGTCAGTGGAAGCTATTTCTCTATGTTGTTAGTTCATAGACTTACTGACGTATGAATATACTCTTTTGCTATGGTTCTGGAGTTTTGTGTCTCTTAAATAACTTTGATTCTCTCTACAAACGCTATGGAGCCATTGACAGTGTAGGAAGGTGGTCATCTTCCCTTTGATCTTTCTGATTCGAAGACCCAAACGAATTTGACAGGGTTCTTTACAGACCATGTTCAAAGTCTTCATGGAGTGATATGGAATACAAATATACATTAACAGACAAAAATTCACACTGTAGCACACACCATGTTTTCCTCCTATGCCGGAGGAATTGTAGTGATCTAGGGTTGCCGGGAAATTCAGCCTTTCAGTAGCAGGAAGGAATGAGCGAAAGCCAGGCACACAGAGAACAGTGAAGTTCTCTTTCATTGTAAGGAGAGACAATGTAGATGATGAATATCAGGAGAATAGGAAATTGTGTGTCGTGTGTGTGGCCAAGACGAGGAAATATTTGTGTTTTAAGCGTAAAAGTATCAGATGACATTGCATTTGTAACTCCTGGGTGTTATTCCAGGTCAAGCAACTCACCGGGAATCAAAACATGGTAGTTCAGCTGCCTGAGCACACGGCACACTGGAAACCAATGCAAGCAATCAGAATGAGAGGCGTGGCCATGGTGAAAGAGAGCAGTCTGTAGGTGTATCGAAAGGTAAGGAATACATTCTTCATCCAAGATCAAACAGGAAGTACTAAATCAGAGTGAGCTTGGCACTCAAGGTGGATCAGGCGATCTTGTACAAAGCCTACAGGATGACTGACTGAGGCGGTGCTCCCTGAAGGCATCGGTCGGAGTGAATATGTCAGACAAGTCATGAATTAAACAGTCCTTAAAAGGCCAATTCACCAAATCCACAACCCGAGCAATGATCCAGGATCATGAATCTCGTGACAAGCACCGAAGTCAAGTCCAAATGATTGACTGGAGAATTTATGTGAAGTTATTCTAATGTTTAATTTAGCTTCTTATGTGAAAATACACCTTTATGCGGCGTGGCAGGGACGTTCATAGGAAACTGACATTTTACTAGAATTTTAATAATAATTGAGAGTCTCCTTTCATAAAAAGACATTCATGTTTCCATATTCATATGAAAAACGTGAGTCTTTCAAGTATATATGCCCAAAGAAGAGGGTAGACTCACTCTCAGCTTCGTCTTTATAAAAATGGCGTCAACCTTTTAAGACATGAAAAAATAAAGAGAAACTTTAAGTGATAAATGATAGTTAAAAATTGGCTTGTGTTAAAACAATGTTGTTGACCAATTTAGGGTCTGTAAAATACATTAAGCTTTTAATTGCGTGGCCTTTGTTGGTGAAGGGCGGCAGCGTAATTGCGAGTGAGCTTTCAGAAGTGCTTCTTGGGGATAAGGTTTGAATAATCTATTGCCTGGATTTGAATAATTTATGCATGAAGCGATGTGGAGTTATAATTGCAATCACAGTGTTCAGCTCGGTAGCACTGATTCATATTTGAAGTTATGTGCGATTACTCTCTGTGGCTAAGGCTCTGCTTTTCATATCGTTTTTAACAAAGAATTCTGAGGAAAGAGAGACGGCTCAGGGCTTGACAAAAGTTTCCGAGTGAACTTTTAAAGAGTCCCTTTCTAAAGATTTTTATTTCATTTTTTCATTATTTTCTATATTCAAAGTCGAAAATCCAATCTTGCACGGTCCTGTGCTGGAGAGATAAAGCAGGGGCCGAAAGCGCCCCTGGTTGGACAGAAAAGACTTTCTCCTTCTCTCCGGAAGCAGCAGCAGAAGTAGCTGCTCCATCAATAGTTTCCTGAAGCAATAGTCCCGGAGTGTAAACAGCATTTTATATGGATGGCGGTGGAACAGAAGGTGTTACGGCTGAAATCCGGGCCCTTCACTGTGGAGAATGGATTAAGCCTGTGTAACAGGGAATCAAATGTGTTATAGTTTCTAAATCAATGAAAGGGTTAAGAGCATACAAAGAATAAGGGAATTTTCAGACTGAAGTTGGCAATGCTGTAATTTTCATTATAGCATATTCGAAGCAACTCGTCCTAATAATCTTAAATGTTTTGTCAATCAATTAACATTGACTCCACTATGCGTCACCATTTAAAAACATTTTACTAATTTGTTGATAATTGAATATATTTTGAACATCTTTATCCTCTTGATCTTTTCTCCTCACCACTCTCTCAAAAATTCTGTTTCACTGTTACGTTTTAGAGGGCTAATCATTTTCTTTAAAACGATATTAGGGATCGCCGGGCGGTGGTGGCGCACGCCTTTAATCCCAGCACTTGGGAGGCAGAGACAGGCGGATCTCTGTGAGTTTGAGACCAGCCTGGTCTACAAGAGCTAGTTCCAGGACAGGCTCCAAAGCCACAGGGAAACCCTGTCTCGAAAAACCAAAAAAAAAAAAAAACAAAAAAAAAAAAAACCCGATATTAGGGGATATTCATTTATTTATATTTTTAAAGGTAGATGTGTACCTATCTTTTATATTTAAAAGAATAAATTCTTCTCACCTGTCTGTGAAATCATATTTTTCTTTTGTCATAATGGGAGGAAATAAAGGGCCGGCATGGAGGGAGGTCCTCCAGATCCTTCGTGATCATGTTGAGTTGATTTGCTCCGCCTGTCAGTCAATTGCTTGGGAGAAGAAAAATGATATTCATTTTTGATACATTCCATGTCATACAGTAGTGGGCTATTCATGTGTTTCTTCAAGGAGGTATAGCTATTCCGTCGGTCTTCATCTTCTGCTGGCCAAAGGACCCCGTGATTCTGTACTACATGCAATACATTATTCATACTTCATATCTTCAAATGGTTCTTCTTTAAAGCTGCGTGTCCCCGCTCATGCTTATAACATGTTCCATTTTCTCTTATGTGATGATGGTTCTTAGCTTTTGGCCTGTTTGCGTATTGCCGTTACTTCATAATGTTTAAATGTCTCACAGGCCTCGTGTTCGGATATGACTTCCCCCTCAATTTGCTTGAGTGAGAATTTCATCTCTTCGTTGCCTACAGTGTCTATTTGGAGCAAAGGGGGAACTCATTGTGCTGATGGACAGGGCTGGGTCACTTTGCCTCAAGTTAGGAGAATGTGTACGCCATGTATATTTCTGTGGAGCTCCTAGTTTTTCATAGTTTAGTAAGTTTTCTTTTATTTATTAATTGTGATTATTGTTGTTCCATTTCATGTGCTGGGGATCCAACCCAGCACTTCGTTTATTGACATAAATACTCTACTCCTAAGCGTCCCCCTTTCTAAATCAAATAAACGTTTGTTTTCCTGCTGTTTCTGGAGTCATTCTTGTGATCTGGCTGACACTTAACAAATCGTCTTTCTCCTTCCATATAAGAGATAAAAATATCCTACAAGTTTTGAGATTTTTTAAAATTAGAGGGAAATGTAGTATTTCTTAAAGCCTAATGTATGTTTCCAAAGACTAAAGTATCAGATTCACCCTATGAGAAATAGTACAAGGAGTGGGTAGAAAGTTAGAGCCAGGTTTGGTGTCCCCTTGATAAGTTAGAATTGTGGAGGAAGAATGTGCATCTGTTTATGTCCCTATTGACGTCACATTTATGTAAGTGCTGGCATCTCCATCATCCCTCATTTTATTCACCCGAGGAGCTGTGTCTCTGTCCATTTGTGTTTCTCTAATAAAAATGCCACAGACAGAATAGTTTATGGAGAACAAGGTTTTATCTGTCTTACCTTTCAAGATCAAGATTCATGTAGATCCCCTGCCTTATATACTGTGTCTGACTACATCACCATGTGATGGAAGGGTTGGCTAACTCCAGAGTTCTTTGTAAGGTCATTAATCTAGCTTATGAGGCTCCTGTTCTCATGACTTAATGTGCTCTTATGTGACCCACTCTTATGTTATCTCATTGGATGAGGATCTCAGCATAGGAATGGATATGATGGCAAGTGTATTCAGACCATGGCATCCTAAGATTCTATTAGAAAAGTCTCCATCTATAGAGATATTCACACATTCATATTTGTTACAATTTCATTTATTATAGAAAAGGAATGGAACCAACATTGCTGTCTATCAACAAATGAGTGGATACATATATAAAATGGAGTATTGAGAGCTAAACAGAAATCACAGATTTGTCAGGATAATAGACGGACTGATAGTGCAGAATACTAAGTAAGGCTACACAATATCAGAAAAAAACAAAACCTACATGCTCCCCTTCTAGTCTGTGACTGTGTATGTGTGAGTGTCTGTGTGTGTGTATGTGTGAGAGAGAGAGAGATTGTGTAAACAAATAAGTATGTGGTATACTTTATCATATATAAAGGAGAAAAAGAAATTATATATATATATATATATATATATATATATATATATATATATATATATATATATATATGGTGATGAAGAAAGTCTGAGTGAGGGTAATTGACACTTGGGTCGTAGAAGAGGATAGGAATTTTTATTTTGGTTTTAACTCTTGCTGTAGTTACAAAGATTCTCCATTCCACCGGTCCCCGTGGCCTGGCTTCTCTCCATCCACTGGGTTCTGCTCACTAGCTCCTGTAGTTGCTTATGAAATGACTATTCTGACGTTTAATATTAGTTACATAGTCTTCGGCCTATTAGCTCAGGCTTCTTATGAACTAACTTTTACATCTTTAACCCAGTTCTATTATTTTATATTTTACAATGAGGCTCATGGTTTGTTACCTCTTACTTCTTGGGTGACTACATGGTGTCTTTTAATTTTTGTTGCAGATTAAGGTATAACAGTATATTTGATAGTGAAAGTGTAAAAATATAATATGAACTCCCACAATTTCACAATGGCTATTCTAACTTAATAGAAGTTTATTGTGTTTATAGAGTTTGGAACTGGATATTTTAAATATGTGATATTTTTTGTTTACAATGTCTCTGAGCTGGAGTAGTGGCTCTATGGTTGAGAGCACTCTCTGCTCATAAAGAAGATTTTGGGATCAATAGCCATCACCTACATAGAGGCTCACAACCATCTGTAACCCTAGTTTCAGGAATCAAATTTTTTTCTTTTGGCCAAGGGCACATATATACTTGCAAATGAAACAGACAAACACAAAACAAAAGTAAATAAGTCTTTGAAAAAAGTTAAGTTTACAATTTTTTATAATAAAATATTAATACACTTTTTTAAAAAAATAGAAAATTAGAAACAGAATTTTAACTTCTGGAAGTCAGTCATATTTAGGTAGTATTAAGACTGACTATTATTATTAGTTATGTGCATTTGTAGGGGGGGCAATGTGGAGAGCAGAGGCCAGCTATGTGGAGTTAGTTCCATCTTTATGTAGATCTTAGGTTTCAGACTCAGAGTGCTAGGCATGGGTTGGAGTCATCTCACCCATGAGCCATTGTGAAGGACCTAGACATCTTTCTTACAGCAACTTTATTTTGATAGAAAAGAGAAGCAAAATGTTTGGAGGGACATTTTGATAGCTATAGGTTAAAATAATAATTAGTGATACTATGCATTTTGGGGCAAGCTTAAGTAATTAATCAAGAAAAGTATTATCTATGCATCTAATAGAGAGATGGGATAGTCAAAAATTTTGCTGTAGAGAATGTAATTGTCTCAATTGTAAGTGCTTTTTTATAATAACTGTAATTCACTTATGATTTAATGTGTTGTTATTTTTGTCTCAATTACCATCTATTTCATCCTGCCTGAATTCTATCCATTGTCTGCCTATCTACCTATCTACTCATCTATCCATGCTATATTCATCTTGACATCTTTGATTGACACTGGAAACAAAAGAAAAATTCTTTCAGTCAGTCTGTTATATCACGGAATATTAATTTACTGCTATAATGCTCAGCTTTGATTACATTTAAAAACGGAGAAGTATTTTAAAAAGATGAGCGAGTCACTGGTGACAAGAACACGGAGAGCTTAGAGTCAACCACTCTTTAATTTCATCCTCAAAACTTCTACCACTGGGAGAGGGCTAATGTTTGGAAGTGTTTTTATCCAGAAATTCAAATTTGTTTTCTACAAATATTAATTAGTGTTTCTAATTTACAGTGGTAACCAGTATATGTGAAGCACAAAACCATATCTTCTATTCAAGCAGTGCATTTTCTAAGCAATTTTTACATTGGAATATCTTTACTTTTTATCTCTAACTTAGAAGCAAAAAAGAACCCACTATCAGAGTATCAGAGAAGCTAGTAGCAGAAGTCTATGAGATGTATGTTGGTGCCTATTTTTTAAAGTTTATTTTTTTTAAAAACACTCTTTTTTATTTTACATAGCAATCCCAGTTCCCTTTCCTTCCCCTGCTCCTGCTCTCCATGCCTTCCCCGACCCCAACCCCATCCACTCTTCAAAGAGAGTGAGACCTCCCATGGTGAGTCAGTGAAGTCTGTCACAATCACTTGAGGCAGGACCAAGGCTTTCCCCACTTTATCTCGGCGGACCAAGGTATCCCGCCAAGAGAATGGGCTCCAAAGAGCCAGTTCATGTACTAGGGATAAATACTGGTTCCTCTGCCAGTGGCCCCACAAGCTGTCCAAGCTGTGTAACTGTCACCCACATTCAGTGGGCCTAGTTCAGAGACTTATGCATGTTCCCTAGCTATCAGTGCGGAGTCAGTGAGCTCCCATTAGTTAGGGTCAGCTGTTTCTATGAATTTCCCAATCACAGTCTTTACCCCTTTCCTTGAATTATCTGTGGATCTCTGCATCTACTTTCATCAGTTGCTGATGAAGGTTCTATGATGGCAATTGAGGTAGTCATCAATCTGATTGCAGAAGAAGGGCAGTTAAGGCTTCCTCTCCCTTATTGCTTAGATTCTTAGCTGGGGTCATCCTTGCAGCCTCCTGGGAATTTCTCTAGTGCCATGTTTCTCACTAACCCCATAATGGCTCCCTCTATCAAGATATCTCGTTCCTTGTGCTTGCTTCTTGTCTTTCCCCCAACTTCACCTTCCCAATTTGTCATGTTCTCCTCCATACTCCTTTTTACCCTCCCAACTCCCCTTTGATGTTCTATCTTGTTGATTTTCTCAGTGAACCAGCTGAGATTCTTTGTTTCATTGATTTTTTGTATTATTTTCTTTGCTTCTATTTTATTGATTTCAGCCCTCAATTTGATTATTCTCTGGCATCTACACCTCATGGGTGAATTTGCTTCTTTTTGTTCTAGAGCTTTCAGGTGTGCTGTTAAGTCACTAGTGTGAGATTTCTTCACGTTTTTTATGTAGGCATTCAGTGCTATGAACTTTCCTCTTAGCACTGCTTTCGTAGTGTCCTATGGGTTTGGGTATGTTATCTGTTCATTTTTGTTGAATTCTAGGAAGTGTTTAACTCCTTTCTTTATTTCTTCCTTGACTCAGGGATAATTCAGTTGATTAATTTCAATTGTTTCAATTAATTCAATTGTTCGATTTAAAGTAATTCAGTTGTTTAATTTCCATGAGTTTGTAGTCTTTCTGTAATTAGTGTTGTTGTTGAATTCTAACTTTAAGCTATGGTGATCCAATAGGATACAGGGGGTTATTCCAATTTTTTTGTATCTGTTGAGGTTTGATTTGTTACTGAGTGTGTGGTAAATTTTAGAGAAGGTTCTATGAGCTGCTGAGAAGGTATATACTCTTGTGTTTGGGTGGAATGTTCTATATTGTCTGCTAAATTCACTCGAGTCATCACATCTGTTAGTTCCTTTATTTCTCTGTTAAATTTCTGTCTGGCAGTCCTGTCCAGTGGTGAGAGTGGGGCGTTGAAGTCTCCCACTATTACTGTGTGGTATTTGATATGTGAGTTAAGGTTTAGTAGTGATTCTTTTACAAATGTGAGTGCCCCTATATTTGGGGCATAGATGTTCAGAATTGAGACTTCATCTTGATGGATTTTTCCTGTGATGAATATGAGATGTCTTTCTTCATCTCTTTTGATTAATTTTAGTTTAAAATCTATTTTGTTAGATATTGAGGTAGCTACGCAAGCTGGTTTCTTATGTCCCTTTGATTGGAAAGTCTTTTCATAAACCCTTGCTTTGTGGTAATGTCTGTCTTTGAAGTTGAGGTGTATTTCTTGTATATAGCAGAAGGATAAATCCTGTTTTTTTGTATCCACTCTGTTAGCCTGTATCTTTTTAAAAGAAAATTGAGACCATTGATATTAAGAGATATTAATGATCAGTGATTGTTAGTTCCTGTTATTTTAGATTTTGCTGTTGTTGTTGGTATTGTGTGTGTGTGTGTGTTTCCCTTCTTTAAGGTTTGGTGATGTGGATTATCGCTCACCGAGCCAAGAGGGTGACATCATCTCTTTGGTCTGTCATTGGTACCCCATGTGGGGTGAATATACACTTTTTCACGTCTTCCTAGAAAAAGGTTTTGTAAGCCTTGGTATTGCAGCAAGGATAGAAGAGAATCAAAGCTTTGTAGGAATGCTTATGGGGCCTGTTGCTAGTGATGTGAAGAGCAATTGAAGACATGCCATCTCACTGTGGAACAACCATGGTGGGCATCTCCACGTGGATACCCTTCTCCATGTACTATGCATGGCCATGCTATGGCCAACGAGATATACAACTGAAGGTCAACCATCTGTCCCATGGAGCCACCATGGTGGCCATCCACACATGGCTGTCCTTCATGTCCTTTGGAATGCCTTTTTGCTATGATAACAATGGCACTTTATGGCTATGAATATGGTGAGCAAATAAACCTAGTGTTTCTGATTGTGAAGTGTTTATGAGGAGAATTCCAGGGCAATCATATTCTATGTGGTATGGAGAATCATTACTCTTCGATGAGTGAGTCTACCACATGGCTATAGGGACATCCTGTGTGGGACAGGATCAGAAGCTGGGCTTCCAGCACAGTTCTAGATTGCTTTCCCATGTATAGCAACAAAGGACCTTAGCATTAATCTCTTATGAACAGCAATATCCTGTGCTATAATTGGGGCCTCAGAAACTGCCTCACCAAAATCTCATAAAGAAGTAACTACATTTGCCACTAGAATTTTAGTTCAATCACATATTAATCCATCTTATTTATATATCAGACTAAATAATCAAGAGCTATCACATCCTTTGTTACCATGGGTTCAACAATGCTAAGCAGTCCCAACTAAGCTCATTGTTTCCTTGAGCTAAATTTGGGTGGGATATTTTTGTTTTTTTTTTTTTCTTTTCATGTCTTATCTGGCATGAACAAGTACCTCTTCACATCTGCCTAGAAAATTTAATGCCATAGTAAAATTTCTAAATCTCTGGAGAATGGAGATGAGATTGTAGGTCCCCCGGTTAAAGAGTGACCGTGTAGAAAATCCGAAAATAGAAGAAAGCCACAAGAATAAAGGTGACTAGGAATGGGGGTGGGAGGCTTTACGTTGTTATCTGAAATCTCCTGCCTTATCTGTCTGGCCCAATCCTGGTCAGCCTTCAAGGCTTAGCTCAAGCACTGCTGTATTCTCCCCTGACTTTCCAAGCAGAAGCAACTAATTTATCTTCTGCTTTTCCACTGCCCTTGGAACAAACTGCAGTTTTGACTTTGCTGGAAACTCTGTTATTAAGTGTCTGCAGCTGTCTCTCTCTGGAGATCATGGCAACACCGTCGTATTTCTCTTTGCATTTTCAGTTCCCAGGAAAAAAAAAAATCCCGGACTGAATTGTTGTTAGAGAAAACTTAATTGTATCCATTCCCAAAATTTAGCAAGTATATTTTGAAAAGGCTGTTTTATCTGTGAATATTTAAAATTTTAACGACACTCAAGTAGTGTATGCGCCACTAGGAAAGCAGAAGCAATTATTTATCATAAGTGTATAGCATAAGGCAATACCTGGAGCTTGTACTCAGATAGTATTCTTCCTCAGGATGCTGCACTAGACATTAATTTTTTTATCATTAGCTGTCATAAAAATTTTCAGTAGGTGAACTTAGATTGACCTTTTTATGAAAATTTTCTTTTAAATATTTGTATCCTGAACTGAACAATACACGTGGACAATTACACATCCTTTTCCTCAACCACTGAGTCTATCCCAACAATTAGTCCATGAAAGTGAGTAGGTAATGTAAACATATAGAGGACAGGATGCTTTAAAGCAGAGATGAAGGCTGAGTACATTCTGTGTTCTCTTATAGGCTCTGTAATTAGATATAAATAAGTGGATATTTTCTTTAGAAGGTATGATGGATTGGAGGCTTTCCTAAGGAGGGGGGGTTACCACTGCCTCCTGGAAATACTAAAAGAAAGCACACGCACGATGGGATGCAATGCACGATTGTAGTGCACAAGGCAAAATTATACTCCTTCCAATTCTGAAACGGAAAGCAGAAGTGCATATTGCTAGGTGATGAATTAAGTTCCATGTGGCTTAAATTGTTTTCTGGAATTTTTATATAAAGTTTGACACAATGCAATCTCTCTACGTGGCTGTGTATTCAATAACCTCACAGTGAGCTGTAAGTCACCATGAGCTCTATCCCTAGATACTACTGTAGCTTCTCCATCAACTGACTTAGATAAGGTTAGTAACTGAATGATTAGACAATCAGAGGTTGAAAGTTTTCCAAGCAAAACTAACCATCTGAGGAAAATTCTAACCCCAGCCAGGCAGGCTACATTTTAAAATGCATCTTCATTTTTCTGAAGCTATTAATATATGTACCCATGAAAGTGGATCAGAATCACTTTCCATTAGGATTGGTGCTGATCTCTAGAAAAAGAATCAAATAGTGAAGATCTGAAAACTAGACTCATAATTCCGTCCTAGAATAAGTTCATGCATTCAGCGTGGGTAGACCCATTAAACACTGTTACTCCACTACAGCTGTGTGTTGTTACAGGTTTAGTACTGAGACCCAATTGTGTCCTCTAAAGACCTAGGGTTGTGATATTTCTGTACAAGTCTTCATATAATCCAAATCCAGCCCTTGCGGGTAAAGTGTCTCTTCTAACTGGAGTATGGATTGCTCCTCCATAATTGTCTCTAGCCCACTAGGATAAAAAGCAAGGCAGGCCTGCAGCTTGTCAATGTGGCGTTGCTGAAAAGGTGGATTCTGCTAAGTGACTCGAGACAGCAGTCTCCCAGGGCTGACTGTTTTGAAGACTGTAGGTATTTCATTTTCATTCTGCTCTGATAAAGAGGAAGGTGACGGGGATATCCCGATCAGCATCGCTCCCCGTCACGAGCCTGGTAATTCGTCTGCGGCAATTTCCTAAGTGTTTTCTTGGAACCCAGCCAGACATTTGTAAAAGAGATCATCTTTCATTTCATACTGTTCCATACTGCGAGGCAATAACTAATTTGTGATAATAATGATCGCAGCTTATATAAACACATGCAAACACAAAGCGTGCTAGAACATGAGCCGTTCTTCGCTCATTGACAAGTATACCCCCAGCCCAGATTTGACAGAATGTATTTAGCAAAGGTTAGTCTTCTGCAAGGTGTGTGTTCATGAAAATAGAATAAACGTATGTTAGTATGTCTTTTGTATCGATCTCATGTCTAATCGGTGTTTATCGTGCACCTGTTGTGCCTTGGCATGACGGTAATCAGTGAACTAGAGAGGCCAAGCCAGGTGCTGGAGGAGCTTGTGGCTCTATTAGCACG
The DNA here is from genome assembly GCA_963919715.1 of Microtus obscurus. Lineage (NCBI taxonomy): Eukaryota > Metazoa > Chordata > Mammalia > Rodentia > Cricetidae > Microtus > Microtus obscurus. Next base: position 5,121,932 of record CAWTZC010000381.1, read on the forward strand.
TTTGCAGAGGAGCTCCAGCTTCTCGCCCGAATTTACCATTTTCACTTCCTCGCTGTTTATTCGCTTAAAAATTTTTATTTGAAGATATTATAGCCCTTGTTTCCATAGCGACAGTAAAGGCTGCTTAACTCTGTCTTACCAGCTATGTTTTCTAAAAGAAAATGACAAATACCAACTTTACCTGCGAACAAAGCGTTCGTGAATGCCTCTTTCTCGCGGAGGCTGGTGAGTGTGGTCTGGAAGCAACACCCTGTACGGTGTGTTATTTCTAAAGCAGGTAGACGTCATCTCCGAAGACTGTTCGCTTGTTTGCTTTCCAACATAAAATTTGTATTGATTTCACATCATACACCTCTATATCTGTATACTCCGTGGATCATGGGACAAACTCTCAGTGGCCTGTCTCTAAAATAGAACTGAATCCTTCCCCTCCTGCACTCTTGCCTGAAGCCACTTACTGTGGAGAGTGTCACTACAACATCCTATCACAGTTCTCTTTGAGGGGTTCCTATTGAGACTGTTACAGTTTTGGGGGTGGGTGTGGAATAGAGGTAAGGATAGTCATAATAATCTTCCATGTCCCTCTTTCTCAACTGTGCATCTGGACTCAACAATATCACTGCCAAAGTAGCTTATTTGCTCTCCATGGTCCACAGGAGCATGCGTCATGGGCTTCCATGTGTTTTCTGTCATCGGTGCTGACCAGAGCAGGGTTCCTGGATGCAATAAGCCACAGACCCAGGCAGACCCTGTTTCTCAATCATTAAAAAAATATGAGTATCTTTCAACTACTTTTTAGTGTTTGATTGAGAAACAACTGTGGATTAGGTTGCTTTATTGAAGAGCTGTAAATCTCACTAGTAACCGTAGAAGATTTTTTCATTGTCCTCAGTTTAAACATGAAAAATTCAAATTCAAATGGTTGGACATTTGTTTAATTTATATAACATATTTTAAGAAAGTCCAGGATTAAATCTATATGGATATAGATTAATCCAACTACTTTACTATCTCGAAATGTTTTGAATGTGTTGTTAGAGATAATTATTTGATTAAAGCCCGTGACACTTTTTGAAAGATTTTTCTTGTATATTGCAGTAAGGAGATATATCAAATATACAATTTAAGAGAAATAATGGTTATATTATTCAAACCACAGTAAAATCAGAGGAAGCAAATACCTCAATTTGCTTTAAATATTTTAAAGAGCCATCTAGGTGTAATAACACAGGATAATATAATGTAGTGCTAAGGTCAGAACCAAAGAGGTTGAGGCAGGAGGATTGTTAATTTGGAGGTAATCTAATTTGTAGAGTAATCTCAGACTATCTTTAGATATTCAGTTATACACTGTCCCAAAATCTCTCTCTCTCTCTCTCTCTCTCTCTCTCTCTCTCACACACACACACACACACACATTCTATAAATACCCGTTTTCCCCTAACATTCCTTATTTGAATTATGTATGGTGTACAATTATAAGGGCAGATGCAATATTTCATTCAGATTGTGAATTTGTTTGCTCTAGTTCAAGCAACTGGTCCTTAGATTTTGATAGAAGAGAAATGTTGAACTTTAGCTTGCATCCATGCTGCAAAGATTTATTTAAAGATAAAATTTTATGGAGTGTGTGCAAACTACAACGATGCTATAAAGTACATCTTATACTTAGCAACATTTTATAAGAGGTATTTCTGATTCACTTTTAAAACAGTTACTTAGAAATAATTTCAAAGTTTCAGAAAACCTTGAACAATAAAACCCACACTTACCATTTAATAATATTTGCTGATTCTTAAGTTATTGCTGTCTGTTTAAAATCTGAAGTGTTCCTGAATAATTTTGAGAAATATTGCTTTTTATCTGCAAATACTTGAGATTCATAGATTGACTTACATTAAAGAGAAATACGTGATTGGTGGGTTGGGAATGAAACTAAGTTGTAGAGTGCTTGCCTATTGAGCACAAAGCCTTGGGTTTGACACCCAGTATTTCATAAAACTAAGTGTGGCGGTGCTTCCCTGTATTCCATAATCATAGCATTCTGGAAATAGAGTTAGACAGATTAGAAGCTTACGGTCATCATTAAGTTCAAGGCTAGCCTGGGCTGTAGGGGTCCCTGTTTTAACAAATGGAGTAGAATCTGTGATCTATTGTTAAACTTCTACAACAATGAAGATACACGGCAGTGTTAGATAATTAAATGGTGAGCGTTTAATGGTACCACTCTCAATCTGGAAACTGTCTTAACCTTGAGAATATTTTGATAGCCTACTTTAGTGTCCACATATTTTAGAGCCAACACAAAATCTCATTCACCATGTTGATGGACTGTCCCTTAGATCATCAAATTGAAAAGTTGTATAACTATTGATAAGTTCCAGTACTCATTTTCCAGTCATCATGAACACAACGTTATCTCTCCTACCCATATCCTCCTGTTATCTTTTTGTATTTTACATGCTTTAGACCTATAGCGTATCCCATCCAACAGTATCCTCAACAATCTTCTCCACTCTGTCTCCTATCAACCTCGCAAAATACCTGCACGGGCTCACTCCAGTTATCCATATTTTAATCCTTTATTCTAGACCAGGTGAAAAGATTGTGGCTATTATAATGCCATAGTCTTCAAATTCATCTAGATGTTTTCTAATGCCAGAAAATCATGTTTGTAAACCTTTTCTACCTGCCCCCCACATTTTGACCATTAAAAATATCTGCCTTCACATATATATTCGAACTGTGCCCAGGTTTTTAGTACCCACTTCATCCTTATTCCAACCTTGACTATAGCTTAGGACTTTCATAAAGCCAAGAATTCAATCTTCTCCAAAATTTTTCTGCTCTTTGGATAAGGTCCTAATTTGTGTTGAAGTACTGTCAGCCCTCCAGCTAACGGAGAATAAGAGATTCTTTTAAACCTGACAAAGCAGTTCTCAGGCTCCTTGGCTTAAATTGGTGTTGAATTTTCCTGCATCTTCATTTTCTCCCTTAGGAGTCTGTATGACACTCAACAATAGCCTGATTACTCCACAGTCCTTTTAAAAGCGGTCTCCTACACATAATCCATAGACTAGAGAAACAACACATCCCCACATCCCCTTAAAATGCACGTTTTGTGCTCAGGTGCAACTATGGACAGTCATATTCCCATGGAATTCCATGAATATTTTTTTCCTAAAAACATCCATGTGTACAGAATCCAAAAAATGACCCTTAACAAGGTGGTCTTAGAAGCTGAACCTGAGACAGTCCATTGCAATTTTTTCAGAGACAGTGTTTTCTTAAAGAGGACAGGAAGGTAGTAAGCCTCACAGGAGAGCAACAGTGGTAAAAGAATGAGACACAATACAATCTACTCCGGGTTCCATTCATGGTTAACATCCCATCACACTGTTATCCCGAGGTAAGCCCAAAGGCTGGCCGTCTGTATTCAACATCAGCCAAATATTGGCTCCCGGCTGCCCCAAATGTCATGAATCATTGGGCAAGTCCAGTCTTCTACATGAAGACCAGTTGTTAGCAACCAGTGTTAGGGAAAATAGGGAAGAATTAACTCCTTAAATGCTGAATAATCTGAAATGATAATGGTGGCAGAAAAAGTCCTGCATAGTCTGCGTTGTGTGATTTCATTCATGGAAATAGAATGTTTGATACCACTTTATATTCTGAACTCTGTGGTTGTCAACAATCAGATAAAAGCTGTAGAAGAGATAATCAAGAAATGCTAAATATTTGGGTGCTGCCTAAAAATATAATTAAATAACTGTACACAGGGAAGGTAATAGGGAGTATGGCTTTTGAGTTGAGGGAGGTCAGTTTACCCACTGATTCTGTCAAACTGTGAGAAGTCTCTCCTGTGTGCTTACTGTCCTGGGGGCAGTGTGCAAGTTCCCAGGTTACCATTTCTGTGTTTGTATCCTGCTTTCTTAAGTGACAATTGGGGATACGTTACTCTGGCTCCTTTATGGTTTCAGCTCACTTCAAATGTTTTTTATTGTTTCACATGAAATATGATGGTTTTGAGAAAGCCCCACTGGAGCCACCCCTTCTAAAAGACATGTATGTGGTTAGAAGCACATCATTTACATTTAAGCCCCCAGTTTAAACAGCCGAGGCTGCTCCCTGGGACATGCAACTCACCCAGCGCCCTGCGTGCATGTCAGAGTCATTGGATCAAACATGTACAGCGTGCACAGCACACAGCGGTGTCAATCCCCCAACCTTCGCCACCCCTCAAGCTGCTTTGCTGTGGTTGAATAAATGAATGGCTGACTCGCGTCTTCCTGAAACATTTGTTTCAGTCACTTCGGATAGTCACTATCTTAGTATCAAAATATGAGTGATACTGCTGTTCTCAGGGGAAACAATTACATACGTGTGATGAAAAGAGGAACCGTGCAGAATTCACACATTGCTACACTGTGTGAAAAATGACACTATCATTTTTTCCATCTTTCAGAAAATGTGAAATGAAAAAAATTAAATGTGGAGTATAAGGTAAGTACGAGCAATTAAAACAAACAAACAAACAAACAAAAATCGAAACTTAAAGACAGCTTGACTATTTTGGCATAAACACACACATTTTCCGCTGCGACATCCTAAAAGCAAACAAGGAAAGAGTTTAATATAGTTTATTAGGATGCTGCCTGCACGACGCTATCAGTTATGACTGATGGCCACTAATCCCGACTGGAGTTTAGTGCTCACCATTTCCAACTCATTTCGGCTTACTAAGAAGTTCTCATGAGGATGTATTTACTTGCTAGAAAACACGGTTTTCATTTTTTTTCAAGAACTTTCTCTAAGCACATATCTGTGCAGTTGGTGGTTTCCTCATGTGCTTACTATTTGCTTTCCTTCCTCCTGTTTCTGTTCCAACCTCCCAGAGCAGTGGTTTTCAACCTGTAGGGTCACCACCCTACAGTGATCACACATTGCATATCCTGCATAACAGATATTTACATTCCGATCCATAGCAGTAGCAAAATTACAGTTATGAAGTAGCAACGAGATAATTTTATGATTGTGGGTCACCACAGTGTGAGGAACTGTGTTAAATAGTTGTAGCATCAGGAAGGTTGAGAACTGCTGTTCTAGAGAGAGAAATGGATGTTGCAAGAATGTATGGGGAAACTATTTTCCCTTTCATTTTCTTAATTTGCCAAGATGTCATTAAGAATTTTCTTCATTATTACGCTGAGATTATGAATGCAATAACATGTTTGTGCTTCCATGGAAACAGGTAGAATTGTGGATAGAGATCAGCAAAGGCTAGTTTTGAGGTTTCCAATATGACTGTCAATTTGAAATAAATGTTATTGAAAGAGCTGGTATCTTACCACTTTCAAAGAACTTTCTTAGGTGTGGCTGGGAAACTTGCCTTCAAATACGGTGTCGTTGGAGCATTTAGCATTTGTGTTGCTGAGATGGTTCCATTAGAGACCACTGTGGAGACTGGATGTAATTATTCCTGTGACACAGGTAACGGCTAAGTACTTTCTGCATGATGTTGGTTGGTTTGGACTTTTACACATCTGCACTAAGCAGTTATCAAATGCATGCTATCCCTGAGGAGGAACAAGCCACATGCTTAGGACTTGCTCTGCTGCTAAGAACTGTTATCTGTATTTACAAGGAATGTTTTTCAATTTATTATTATTATTTTTTTCATTTCTTTTACATACCAACCTCAGTTTTCCCTCCCTCCCTCCCTCCCTTCCTTCCTTCCTTCCTTCCTTCCTTCCTTCCTTCCTTCCTTCCTTCCTTCTTTCCTTCCTTCCTTCCCATTTCCTCCCCCATATTACTCCCCCACAATCCACTCCTCTGCTCAGAAAAGGGCAGAACCCCTGTGCCAAGGCTGCCGTGGTGGCACGCCACAGTTTCTGCTGTGACTGGTCTCTCCCTTTTCACAGACAGACTGTGGAGCATTTAAGCTCTCAAAATGTACTAAGACAGAAGAAAGGCAAATTCTTTCTGCCAAGATGTACTCAAATGACTTTAGCACAACTACTGGGTGGAAGAAACACAGTTATGTACCCTCAGGACATTAGTAGTCTCTGTTGTGCCTCATCTCCCTGAGACTAACTTCTGGCTCTATAAAGAACTCACTTTTGTGGAAAAGTATGTTTAGGATGTGAGCAAAATTGTCCAGCATTCTTTCATGTCTCACAACAGAGCTATTTGTTTGGATTTTTTTTTTCTATTTCACAGGTGTTCTGTGTAAGATGATGAGGGAGTTTCCCGTTATTTCTCAGTAACTGATTTAAAAAAATACTTTTTGCAACTAGAAAAGCAATAAAAAAATGTCTCTTGCTATTAGGTACTATTTATGCCAAGTACGCATCATCACTATCCTGTGACATTTAGGTTAGAGACCTCTAGTAATTTGTGGAAGGATAAAATCCTACATGCAGTTGGGTTGTGCTACGTTTTTACCCTTTGGGAGCTTTGAACAAATGTTTACTCATCCTTGATAAGACATCCATGGCAGACGGAAGCATTGTTTTGACCTAAGTCTAGCTTTTGGTTTATTAAATTTACTTGTAGAAACCTGGTGAGGGGTTACAAGTGCTTGGCTGACTCAAAGGCTGCCGCATCACCGAAAGATCCATCCCAATGTTCAAGATGACTCATGCGTCTGCATCCTCGTAGCTCCTAGACCAAATTTCAGGCAACTCCTTCTTAGAGAGTCTCCACCCCCTTAAAATAATTGGTTTATTATATATACTTCAGTAGGTGCTTTGCTACTAAAGGTTTCTGAGCTTCCTTATCCTCTGTTTCCTTAGCTTCCGGTTCTCAAGAATCTCTCTCTCCCTTCCAAGAAGGAACGTTTCAATTCACAGAATATAAGTGCATATTAAATACAAAGGTTTGCTTCTTAGAAGTCCCTAAGTAGAAGACCTTCTACTTATGTAGAAGTGTCTTATGTTTGTGGCAGATCTTGCTCTTTGAGGACCAGGGACCTAGGCAGTGTTGCTCTCCATTGCTTGACTTGTACCCTTTGCTTGCATGTTCCGACATGCCTCCCTACCATGTTCAGGTTTTACGTATCCATCTAGAAGAAAAAGGAAAAGGTTTTCTTCCATTCAGGAACCATGTAAAAGATGTCTTAGAAAGTTTACCTTTTGCATTACAGTGCTCAAGACTCGATGGTATAACTAGTTGAGAAATTTATCATTACTTGAAATGACCGTGAAGCAAGAGGAGGACCAGAGGGGAGTACGGGAGGGGGTAATTTATTTACAAACTCTTGACTCGCTGCCAGTCAGAACAGGTGGGGGATTGCTTATGGTCGGGAATTTCTCTTATCTTCAAAAGAACACAGGGCATTTACCCTTCTCGAGGCAGGGCCGCAGAAAATCTACTTATTTGGCATGAACTGAGATCCGTTTCCAAACAGCAGGGAATAAAACTGTATTCATTAGAGCATATAATAAGCTTTCATTATTTTCGTTCCAAGTTAAATTTAGAGGGTTAATTCAAATGCACTTTTTGAATGTAATTACTTTTCACCAGAATGTTTCACATACTTTTAGAATAGTACATAAATGTATCCCATCCTCAATTTAAATTGACACCCACTATGTGACTTCTAGAATAGTGTGGCCATGGTCCATATGGCCTGCTAGGGAGTTAGTAAGTTAAAACAGCCTTTGAGAGACATAAAATTTTAGTTGCTGATATTAGTTAAAAATGTTTAATAAGAAGTACTAAATGTGTTCTACTTATGTATCTTCATTAATGTTTCAGGAATGACATCAGTTGAATGTTATCTTATTTAATGTAACATTAAGAATACTTTCACTCTTTTATTAGAGTTAACTATAATTTTCTGTCTTTGGCATTATTCAAATTTGACTTTAAAAAAGAAATCAACAATTTTTAGTTCTGAAATATGCAATTTCTTTATGTCACCTAGTGGAATTTCAATAGTCAAATACAGCTTTATTTTTTTTTCTCAAAGACAACTTTTTGAAAGACAAAGTGTAATTCCAAAGACAGAAATGTCTCTATTGCAACTTGACAGTGTTTTGAAGTTGCTACATTTTAGGTTCCCGATAACAGAGAGAAAATCCCAAAAACAACTCTTGTGTGATCTCAGTTCTGAACTAGTAGGGGTTCCTACAGACTCACTGATGCAGGACCCCTGGGGAAAGACCTGCTGAGTGCTTGCTAACTTCTGACACTTGGCGAGGCTGTTCAATCAATCCGTGATGACTATATGAGGCCTCCTCTTAAGAGGAAGTTTGGCCCACATTCTGGGGCACTGTGGGGTGTTAGTTTTTTGTGAAGTTTGCTGGGATCAAACTTTAAACTTCAGATACATGTTTCTTCCAGTCACTACCTCAAATATTAGTTTTTCTCAGGAGCCAGTATTGCAAAATTGCAACTATTTTCCCCTTATTTTTTTTATGAGATATCTCTTTCTTTCTTTTGTCTACAACTCTTTGAAATATTTCTCCTGTGTATAAATTTCCTAGATTGTCTGAATCTTTCCACCTACCCAATTTTAGATAGTTCCAAATACCCATCTTACAGATTTTTTTCTTTATGTTGCTTATTATATTTTCAATAAGAAAATTCAATAAGAGGAGTTAGGCAGACATTATCACCACTCCAGTCCTGGGTAAAAATTATCTCTTACTCTTATGTACCCATCAGTGACAATGTTTCTTAAGGATGAGACCAATTGGTCTCCATCTCATCATCCTGCCACACAGAAGAAACTCTTGACCTATTGAATATGCCTGGTCACCCATTCAAGATTTCACTATCTGTCTTCAATGTTCTCCTGACTTCTATCATCCATCAGGATAAGCTTGAAGTTTGCATTACATGCTTGCAGTATTTTATCCATACGTGGTAGGGATTACCTCTTTACACTCTCTTAATCCACGTTGATATGATCCATGTGAACAATCAAACCACTTGCAAGTTGTTAATATAGTTTAGCTTGTAACCATTAACTTTGATGGTTTTATCTCACACAGAAAATCAGACTATGGTTTATTAAAATATACAAATAAATAAAAGTGAGACTTCTCAGCTTACTTGAACAAGTTGGACTTTAGTTTTTAAAATAATTAAAATGTGTCAGTCAAATTATAAACCTAGCCACAGAACCCTTGTCAACTCCAGTCAAGACTGCAGAGTAGGAGAGAGGCAAGACAGCCTCAACTAGATTCTATAGCCTTTATCTGGTGGTGTCCATGACCAGGGACTTTCATCTGGAGACTCACCAATCCCTGAACCAGGCCCAAATGGTGGTTGTGCTGCTCTAGAGCCCACTGTTCTCCAAGAAATTGATCATTTCTGCAACATCATCTGATACAATCTGTGCTGTCCATCTTCTGTGCCACACGCCAGATGATGGGTGACGACCTCTGTTGGTCCTACACGCTTCACACTTGAGGAAGGAGCCTGATAGGACCACGTTCTGTTGAATCTATGTTTGCTAATTAGTGGAATCTCTTTGAGAGACAAGATCTTTGTGTGTGAATCTCTTTTAGTTTGGTTATCCACTTTGCTTGTGGCCCAAGCAAAGGGAGAAACTCAAATAGTGGAGACTAATCAACCTTCCTTTCAGTTGGCCAAAGTTAAGAAGTTGGGACTGATTTTATTCACCAGATTGCCAAGGAGACCCATCTGGAAAGTTTCATTAAAGTGTAAGGTGTGCTGGAGAGCGAGCTAGATGCTCATTGAACCTACAGGGGCAGAGCCTATCATCCATTTAGGTATCTGTGCCATTTTCTCTGGTAGGTCCCTTGTGCTCACAGAGATGGGCTCTGAGATAACCAGCATAGCCCTGTAGCTCAAGCCAATTTCCAGAATGTGTTTTCATATGTCTGTTTTGAAGCATGTTCCAATACTGCATCATGTAACTGATGGCAGCTTCCATAATGGCATTCAAGTCCTTGAATGTAAAACCCTTAGCCACACTTCTCTAGGAAGCCTTTGAAATATTCAAAGGGGGAGAGGGGTTGAAAGTATAATATTGTGGGATTTCAATGACCAGAATTCCTAATTTTAATGGCTGTGTCCTGAGTTCACCCTCTTAGCATTTGGAGGCTAAAAGGCAAGGAAGGAGTGGCCTTGATGCACAATGTTATTTTGCATGGTAGAAATTATAAATAAGCCTCATAATAAGCAGAGAGCCTTAGAGAGAAGTAGGCGTGTCTTTAAAATAGAAGTAAGGATGATTTGGGGGACCCTGCAGCCAGAATGACCTGCTAAAAATGAGCAAAGTCTAGCATAGAGAACAGAGTGATGGAGGCAGGTGCTTGAGGTATCCTTCCTCTTCTATTGTTTATTTGGATGAGGAGACAAAGCATGACTGGCCAGGGAGTGAGGCTGAATTACCACGAAATAACATCATTAAAATGTAAGTGGCCCCAAGGCGGATTTTTCAGTCTCTGATGAGGTGTTCCTAGCAGTATAGTTCAAAGAACAGTGTTTATCAAGATAAATGCCATTTAGTTTGATTTAAAAAAAAAGGCAATAAGGAAAAAAGAAAAGAAAAAAACCTCGCCTTTTGGATCCAGAATGAATTTAAAATCAATTGAAAGAAAGAAATCCCATGTGAGCTATACCAGCTTCCATTCTTCAAATGTGGAAAGAATAAGGTCACTTCTGACCTCTGACAATGACCATCGCCTTCTCAACTCCTAAGATTTCTGTCATTCCACTTGCAAAGTGTCCGACCTCCTTCCTAACTCTGCCCATCGAAATGAAAGCATAGTACCAGTTGCTAAGCAACCAGTAGACTTCCACCTGGAAGATAATTGCAGGAAGATCTTAAATCCTGACTGACTAGTATAAGAGAATCTTCTGAGGGCTTGAGTTTTCCATCCACAGGTATACCAGTCCAAACCAGGCTCACTCCCTCATGATCATTATCCAATCCCATCCAGTTCTGGCTACCATAGACTCTGTTCCCGTTCTCATAGCTGTGTATCTGAGCTTTCTCTGACTGCTTTGAGAATCAATTTTGTTGCTGGTGTCAGAAAAAAATAAACAAGAGCAAAACCTAGCCTCATCTTTTCTTCAGGTTCTCTAGACTTTGCCCTGACCTTAAAAAAAAAATAAACAAACAACCAAACAAAGGAGACTTTTTTTTTTTTTTTTTGAGCCAAGACCTCCCTTTGCAGCCCATACTGGCCTTAAACTCCCACTCAGTATCCAGGGCAAATGTGTGCTATTATAACAGGCTAGGTTCTCTAACCTTTTGATAGCCCCAAATTTAGGGGAAGGTGTGTTCTTCCCTTTAGGAGATTAAACACAAGAGCTCAGCTTTGTGGTCTTTCACGTTACCCTTTAAATCAAAGGGAGACGCTTGAGTTCTTTAGCAGATGCACCTGCGATGCTCGGTACTCTTAGAGAGTAGGTAGCGTGTTAAAGAATTGCAAGAACTGTATGTACTCTTGAAAAGGAAAGATAACTAAGTTGCTGCCTTTCCAGGATAAACAACAGAAAAATTGACCTAATAATTAAATATTGAGTGCAAAGCCTTCAGAAAATTCTAGATAATTAATATAATTAGTATAATATGTAGTAATATTATTAAAATATTATTTTTGTTTTTAGTTTCTGAGTCATAGTCTCTCTCTCTCTTTTTCTCTCTCTTTGTCTCTCTTGCTCTCTTGCCTAGACTGGCCTAGAACTGGCAGTCTTCATGCCTTTGCCTCATAATTGCTGAGATCACAGGTATATATACCCCAGTACCTCACTGTATTACCGCTTATTATTCTTACTGCAAATCTTACACAAATCCTTTGATGTTGGGTTCTCTACTGCATCATATTTTCAGCCCCTTCTCTCTCTCTCTTCTGCATAGACTCAATGGTGTATAACCTCAATAATTGTCTTACTAATACCAACAAAATATTGGCGTCTTGTAGTTTTCATCATACTTTATATAAAACAAAATCACATTTTCGCCAGTGATTTCTGATTTCTAGCTCTCTATGTATTCTCCTAATGGCTGAAGGAGAAATGACACAACGATATAAATTTCTGTCACAACAATTGTGGATTGCAGTGTGGTTATAATTCAGACTATCATCTGGGTGTTATTTTCTAATAATACAAACACATCTCCATTTACATCATACTTATCGATGCTGGTCTTTGTTAATGTTCATCAATTTCCTTGTGACTTTCTTCTCTCTTGCAATCCATGGTTTTTTATTTTCAACTGTCTTTAAATACACATCAATATTGTCTGTCTGTCTGTGTCTACTTTGGGAAACGTTAAAATACTTCTATAAGTTACATCAGAATTAAAGATCTCTCCCTGGTATTCTGTGATTGCAAATAAAACCCAGACTCCTAAGTGTGACATCTACAGAGCTTTTCAGGATCTTACCCACACTTCTTTCCTGTCTTCATCTCTGTTTTTTCAACGCCTGCTTACAACTATGGGCTCTCATTAAACTTATGCCGGGTTTTTCCTTTGGGGCCACCAAGCAGCTCTCAAATCATGCCACAGACTCAGTAGTTTTGAGTGCTTGGCCTAGCTTAGGCACGGTTCTGGCTAGCTCTTTTTATTTAAACTGGTCCGTTTCTCTTTATCTATCTTTTGCCTTGGGACTTATTACCTTTCTGCTGTATATCTTACTTTCACTCCTTCTCTGTCTGTCTGGCATCTTGTCTGGGCGTGTCCCTGATTCTCTCTTCCTTCTTCTCTCATTCTTCTTTCTAGCCTAGCTCCTATTTATTCTCTCTCCCTATTTACCCTGCGTATCCCTTCTCTGCCTATCTATCGGCAGTTCAGCTCTTTATTGAACCAATTGGATGCCTTAGGCAGGCAAGGTGAAACAGGTGCCACATATCTTTGCATAATTAAACACCCATCCTTACATCATTAAACATTAAAAACGCAGCATGAATGAAAGAAACACACCTTTACACGGTTAAAGCAATATTCTGCAGCTTAAATAAATGTAACACATCTTTGCCTGATTAAAATAATATTCTACAACACACACACTAAACTTCAGTTTTATTCTGGCCATTTCTTCATTTGGGAGCATCTTTACTGTGTTCTACTGGACCTTTCAGCCTTCCTTGTCTTCAGCATAGAGCACAGAGCATCAGGTTGGCCCCTTTGTTCTGTGTTTTCACAGCACGATGATCTTAGTGATGACCCGTACTTCACTGTTTGGCAATTACAACCTGTCAGTTTCTTCAAGTAGTGTGTGTAAGAATGATCTCATTTCTCATTGGCCCTTAGTTCTTTGCAGGGTCTAGGAGCCTACAGAGACTACATTGCATTTTGACTTCAGGTCTGATAGTTCACACTTGTTCTTGCTTCTCGAGGCCAAATAACAGGATGTTTGGCCAAAGGTGTGGTTACTAGATGTTTTGAGAATTAAGGAGGTGATTATACTTGTTTCTTCTTTGAACCATGGTAAGGAAGTCTTTTGCCCTCCTCCTTTTGCTTTGGGCATAAAAAGACTATGAGAAATAAACTCACAGCCTGCTGCAGTATTCAGTGGGAGCCGTCCTGATTCTATCTTCTGTTTTTTGTCTTTGTAATCCTTACTCCCCTCTTTAGCTTGGCTGACCCCGGCAGCAGCGTTCCTGAGCGGTGCTCACATCATAGGGGTGATTAGTGACCACACTTTCTGTATCTCACTAATATGAAGTCCATTTTAAGGTTATTGTTGACATTTCTACCTGCTCTACATATACCTATGTAAGTCTTCAATAGATTCCTACTTGACTTTCTAACATGATTATGAGTCATCTGTGGTGGTTTGAATAGGAATGGCCTCCACGTTGATCTGAATGTTTGGTCATTAGGGAGTGTCAACACTTGAGAGTGATTATGTTCTGTGGCCTTGTTGGAGTAGGCGTGGCTTTTTTGGAGGAAATGCATCATTGGGGGTGAACGTTGGGGTTTCAAAAGCTCAAGCCAGGCCCAGTGTCTCCCTCAACCTGTTGACTTCAGATCTAGTAGAACGCTGAGCTACTATGTTTGTCTTCATGCCACCATGCTCCCCCACAGTGAGGATAACGAACTGAACTGAACCTCTGAAACTGTAAGCAAGCACCAATTAAATACTTCCCTTTCATAAAAGTTGCTGTGGTCCCAGTTTCTCTTCACAGCAATAGAATGCTAAGAGCCCATCTTAATTTGTCAAAAAATAGGATATTTTCTATTGTTCTCAGGGGTTCATTGTCATAGTTGACACTACTATTGTTTCAGAAATCTCTACGGACAATTGCTGTTCTCAGGTGTATGCTTTCTAAAAGCCTGTCGGTCCTTTTTTTCACTCACAAAAAATTTTAGAAGCAAATTCTTTTCTTATTTGAATTTCTGCTTGGCTCATACGTGCCTAGATACTAATCATTGTGTGCATTCTCTGTTTCTGGATGTGAACGTTCAGATCAACCCAAAACTCTCCCTGCCTCTCCATTTTTACATTTGTTTATTTTCTTCTGAGCTGATTTATTGATTCCCAAGCATTCTGACTCTTGCTTAGTGTTCTGCCCCTAGTACTGAACCACACAGGACTGATTTTTTTTAATGGAGCCATTTGTTTTAGGGATGAGATGGTGGTTCAAGCCCCAGAAGATCCAGGGTCATTACTGCACTGGGAAATGAAGGGAAATTTTCTAAATCCACAGGTTATTATGATAAGTACTTGAGAGATGAATGCTTTCACATTCTGATTTCCTGGAGCTTTTTACATATGCATTCATTTTACTGTTCTCCAGGTTATGTATTATGAATATTTATTAATGATAATTCACAAACATTGCTGAATAGTGATGAATTCCACAGTATTTCCTCTTGTAAGGCACACTTAAATTTTGTAGAACTGCAATAAAATTACAAAATACTTTTTTTCAAATTTTTGTTTCATTCTCATATTTAACAAGAGAATAGTTGTGATTCCCTCTGTACCCATATCGACCAAACATGTGTCTATTGCATGATTGTCATTAAATATTATGTATTTTGTTTTATGTTTTGTTAACTATGAACACTAATGTAGGTGATTTTGTTAAGTCCCACTAAACATACAAAAATAGGTGTTTCTTTAAGAAAGATGTTCTATGTTGCAAGAGAAGCATAAATCCCCTTTCTAGACTCCTTCTGCCTCTTTGTGGCAATCATTATATGGATATGATTCTCATTAAAAGTCTCTACTGTGGCTAGTTAAAAATATTCCCTGAAAGAATACACAATATGTCTCTCCTAATGTGGGGAGGGTATTTAGGGAAAAAGTTCCACACAATTCAACCCATCTGTTCAGACTAAATTTGAACACTGTGAGTTAATAATTATGTCTTTTCAGAAAAAAAGAACAATCTGAATTTTACCATAATTCTTTGATTTTTAGTTTAATTGGAAAAAAATCAAAATTTTTGACATGGTCCTAGAGGGCTCACATAGGGAAGAATTGAGTATTTGTTGACATGGTCGTAGAGGGCTCACATAGGGAAGAATTGAATTTGGTGCTGGAAATTTTAAATCAATCCTTACCATGAGATTCTTACTCACGTGCTTTATATTAAATTGTATATTGGGTAAAATGATGACTTTCTTAAGACAGAAAATATAAAAAACAATGAAAATATTAAAGGAGAAAATGACCTATAATAACACTCTTAAAGCATATCTGTTCAACTTTGTCCTGTAACTTCCTCTTTCATCTTCTGAATACATTTGCTATACAATAAGAATAAATGTTTTACATTATAATCAAGTAAGGCGGAAGCACTATTTTCCTAAATCATTATATATTTCTCTTCATTCCTAGACTTAGTGGAGACATTACCTTTCCTCCAGCTGGGTGAATGCCTATATTAATGTTCGTTCTTTCTCCTACTAATCCTGATCATTTCACCCATCCCCTCTTGACTACACTTGCTGTCTCTGGAACCATTCTCCAGATGCCCTCTTATCTGCCTGTTCTTTGATTTACCTTCTTATACCAAGCAATACAATTTCTAGGGTTATTATCAAACCTGTAGCATTAGGTTGATAGTAGTGCTTTAAACTGATTTTTATCATGAGAGGTCACTTTATAATTTTTAATTTTGAAGATTAAGGAAATAATTTAAACCCTATGGCTGTGGCAAAATTTTACTTCTTAAAAAATAAAAATAAATTCTTTTCTCATACAATGTATCCAGGTTAGAGTTTCTCCTCTGTCCAGTCCTCATAGTTCCTCACCATTGTGCCTCCCCACTGGACCCACTTCCTTCCCTTCTCTCATTAGAAAAAAACAGGCTGCTAGAGATAACCAAACATAACAAAATACAATATAAGAAGATGAAGCAAAACCTTCATAAAAACTTCAATATGGCATCCAAACAGGAGGAAAAGAATCTCAAGAGTAGGCACAGGAGTCAGAGACCCCACTTGTTCTCACATTCAAGAGTCTCATAGAAACATGAAATTAATAGCTATACTATACATGTCATGGCTCTGGTGTAGACCCATGCCACGCACCATGGTCCTGGTCTGTGCTCTATGCACTAGACCCCAGTTCGCGAGCTTTAGGCAAGGGGCTGGAGGTTGAGAATACAGACACACACAGACAGACCGACACGCAGATCTTTAAACACTGATACCAAAGCCCCTCTTTATTAACACCGTGTAGACTTAAATACACTGCAGTCAATGGCCAACAGGTGATAATCCCATCCTCTGATCCTCTAGGCTAGGCACAGCTTCTAGTAACTTTAATTAGAAGGTTCTAGGAGGGAAGAGCAGCTGAAGGCCAGGACTCATTAATCCCAACAGACCCATGTAGGTTCTGCTTCTGCTGCTTTAGTTGAATTCCTCAGAGCCCAGGGAATTCAATGGAAGTTGAAGCAGAAAGATTGTAAAAGTCATAAAGGGTGAAGGATACCAGGAGAACAAAGTCCGCTGAATTAACTGTGTAAGGCACTTATGAGTTCACAGGGACTGAAGCAGCAAACTTTTGCTTTCTAAAGTAAGACTCTTGAATAAAAACTATGATGCTCAAGTCTAGATAGAGTGTAGCTTTCTGTGTTCATGTCTTATCACATATGACTAATGAACAAGAATAGTTGTGTTTCTTCTTTTCCAGTCACTGCCCCTTTGCTGCTGGTGTTTTTTTTTATTAGTTCATTGATTAAGAGAACTAGTTAAGTGCTGGGTTTTACGTTAAAGGGTGAAGTGCTTTCATGTAGGCATGAGGACCTGGGTTCTATTCTATTTTTTTTTAAAAAAGTGAGTAGTTGGCATGTAACAGTAGTCCTAGCACTGGGAAAGCAGAGACAGGTGGAATCCTCCATCAGGGCTTGCTTTGTGTTCATCTGCTTGGGAAGACCTAGGCAAGTTAGAGAGCCTGTCTCAAAAGCCACAGGTAGATCTGAGGAATGACCCAAGCTATAGAAAATATCTTCATTGTTTCCTCTTTCCAAGTAGAAATATTGATTTGAATTGGTATTTTTCATGTTTTAATAAATATAGGCTACACTCTAAACAACTTTTGTAACTCTGTATAATATATAGGAATAATTGAAAAAAAAACAAGCATGATTTTAGTGACCTTAATGTGTAAAAAAATGCTTCTATTTACCTGGCTTGTGAGATATGCTCTTTTGATGAGTAATATTATAAAGGGGATCAAAAAATTTGCTCATGCAAAATGAGTAGGAGCATATAAAAACACTTCAGATCTGAGATGGATTCCAAGTTCAGATACTAGAAGCTATGATGGTCTATCCTACAAAGGAGATGTTGTGGGTACAGACTAAGAAATTAGGCTTTAGGAATGAAGAATGGAAGAAGGATGACAAATTCTGTGGCAAAGTCCAATAAAATGACAGTTTGTGTTTGGCGGTGGAATGAATGCTGCTGATAATTGGGAATAGAAAATGGGTTAGTGTGTGTTGAGTAAGGAGTGCATGTCTAAAGGAATATACATCATATACCCTGTTAAAGAGCAGTGTAGAGTGAAAAGAATAGTGGTAGCCTAGAGAAGAAAGAATTAACCAATCTGTGATGTGAAATAGACACTCAACATATTTGTTAGAGACTTTGAAAGCTGAGATAGTAATCTATGGGGCCAATGTATAAATTCACTGACGTGTGTGTGTGTGTGTGTGTGTGTGTGTGTGTTGTCTGATTGCTGTTATAGAAGCCATTGGATATTCCCAGCAATTATTTTGTATATGAAGGTCAATAATGGTTGCAAGATAAATGACCCCATGCAATGTAATTAATCTTCCCAGACACTAAAATGTCCTGTCTATATATATCACATTTGGGGAAAAGAATCAAAGCCACACAGAGAATGGCAAGTGTTCCTTTCACTCATGCATATGGGGAAATTACTTACTGTGTTTTTTTTTAAGTGACTTTCTTAGCTTAGTCTGTCTGTTGGCATCCAGCGACACAACCCAACAAACAAACCATGTATGTGTCCGTTACCATAAAGACCTATTTCTCATTCTGCACCTATTTTCTTCCAAACCTGTTTGCTATTCATTGCTCTTTTTTTTTAAGGCATGTGATCTAGACATTAACAGAAAACACTTATAGACTTTTCCCTTTTTGCCCATACCCTTTGTGTTGATGGGATGGAGCCATGGTCTTGGTGTGTTAATCTAGGACACAAAGTCCCTGTGAATAATATAATCTCCCATGAGCCTTGTCATCTTCAGTTACTCCAGGCCTTCATGGGGTTTACAGTGTAAACCATTGGCAGAGCTTGCCAGTATTTTCCATCCTTTTCCTTCTGTGTGTTTAAGAACTACTCTGTCATCTTGTCTTAATGTAGGGGTCACATATTGATAATCACACTCTTTACCACATTCCCAGCAAGTAAGTCTGTTTTCTTTGTCCTAAACCTTTAAAGGCAGTCACAGCAAAGGCTACTTTCTTCTGCATATTAATTTTGGTTTGATAATTCATCCAATATGCTGATTTTTCTGAGGGAAATCACTAGAAATTCAGCAACAGCAGTGATGCGTGGGCCTCCTGTGCAGGAGCTATTTGTGGCTTTTATATAGCACTTTTATATAGAGAAGAGGAGGCCTTCAGGTATGAGTAACCATAGGTGGGTGTAGTTTTATATATATAGTTATAGTTGGTAGGCACAGAAATAGTGAAGAAGTTGTCCAAGGGCTACAATTTTTTTAGATGAAAATCTGGCAACCATCCAAGTAGAGACATTAATGTCATGCTGTTGCAGAATGAAGTTAGTAGTGGGAGAAGATGTACATTCCCTTTTTCCCACTTGCAAACTGAAGAGAGTTTGCTGGCTTCTTTCAAAAAATCAGTTCTCCCCTGGTGTGGGATCCCCTTTGGTATATGTGTTGCTTTTATTGGTTATTGAATAAATAAGCTTCTTGGGCCTAAGACAAGGCAGAACAGACCTAGGTGGGAAACCTAAACTGAATGCTTGGAGAAAAAAGACAGAGTCAGTGAGACGCCATGGAGCCAACTCAGGAGACAGATGTGTCATAAACTATAAGCCTCATGGTAAAATATAAAATAATAGAAATGGGTTAATTCAAGATATAAGAGCTAGCCAGTAAGAAGCTAGAGCTAATAGGCCAAGCAGTGATTTAATTAATACAGTTTTTGTGTAGTTATTTCGGGAGTCTGGATGGCCAGGAAACAAACAAGCAGCCTCTGACTACATTTGCCCACCCCTCTACCAACCTGTTATTAGTGCTCCATGTTGGTCACTAGTGATAAAATAAAACAAAATACCAAAAACAAAAGAAAAATGAAAGAAAAGAAAAAAACACCAAACTATTTGATTGTTAAGTACCCTAAAGGAGGGCAGATAGAATGCATTTAGCAAGTGCTGACAGTACCCATCACTATAACCAACCCATAGATGATGACCTTGTTATTTATAACTGGGCTACAGAGTAAAGACAAGATTAGGCATTGGAATCAAGTTATGGTTCAGAAGTTGGAGTGGATGTGGAGAGACCACAAAAGACAGCTGTGCAGCGAGAGTGGGAAGTGACACACTAAAACATTTTAAAATTGGTAAAATGTAGAATTTGGTTACAGAGTTAGTCTATTAGCTTTGGCCTCATACTTTAATAAAATTTGGATTTCTCAACAATAACCTAATGAAAGCATTGGTTTTACGTCCTCTAAAAAGTGCAGTACTAGTCATTGCAACTGCATCCTAGTTTTCAGGCAAAGCACTTAATTTCCTAAGCATTCAAGATACAGCTCCCTGGTATTCACGGTTGTGTCATTGTCTAGCACCGTGTACCACTACAGGGGCTATTTGATGATTGTGTATACCTTACTGGATGTAAGACAGTGAATATATCATCATCTTTTCCATGAGGGTCTCTTCAAGCTATCCTGATGGCAGAAGGATGATTCAAGAAGAGGCAAGATGAAACTTGGAACAGTGTAACTTTTGTTGGCCACCACTAGTTCAAACTTCTGGAGTCTGACCCCATGTGGTTTATTTTAGCTTTATTTAAGTACAGCAAAATTTGCGGGGAGGGAAGTTTACAGATGACAATTAACTCGGTCCTGTGTTCACATGAGGCTTAAGACATGTTTATATTGAAGCCCTTTATAGAGTACATATGACTTCTTCCATAAAGATGGGTGCTGTTGACTTAGAAACAGAGCTCAAGATAAGGGTCTAGGGAGAATGCCTGGGGCAACCACAATGACTGTGGGAGTTAGGATTGTCCTGGCCCTAAGGTAACACAGTAATGACTTAGGCTGTTGTAAAGTACAAGTGACATCTCTCATAAGGGTGGATTGTTTGTAGACTGAGAAGCAATGTTCAAGATTTCGGGAGAAAAGTCTGAGACAAATAAATAATATTGTAGGGGATTTGGGTGAAGCCTGGCCCTGCAGATAGGAAAGGATCACCAGGATATAAACTACATCCTTTTGCAGTGTTCTGGGTGGAGGGAGACAGGCAAATATTTCCTTCTTTTGAAGAGACAAGCCTGGATGTTTAACTTTCCTGGCTCCTCTTGTGTTTATTTGTGTGCACAAGAACTTATTCTTTAAATGGCTACATGAAGACACTCTCATTTTCTTCAAGCAGCTCTTACAACTCTAGATTCTAGCAGTTCTGAGATCATTTCTTTTTTTTTTCATGAAAATACCATGAAATGGATACAGAATAACAAATTATGTCAGCCTGGTATAATGAAAAATGCCTGATATTTCAGCAAGACTGTGTCATATACTGAATCTGAGACTAGTTGCCTTGTCTCAGATAGCCAAAATATTATTAGTAAATAATTATGTAAATAATTTAGTGGATGCTTCAAACCATACAGTATCATGAAAATGGCTCTACATAGTGACCCTGTACAATAAAAACAAAATAAGAAAGTTATATTATTATATGAGAGAAAATTAATAGATAATGATTGCATTTTTGTAAATATTCTGTAACTTTATTATATTTAAAAATTAGTTCAGATGACAACTAAGTTAACTAAAATGAGAAGGTGAAAAATAAAAACAAGAACTTTTCTCAAATAGCTCAAAAAAGTGGGGTGTTCTTGGGACCTCATTAATTAGATACTATTTGTTTTCTATATAGAGAAATTTGAAAGCCCCAAATTATCTTTTCAAAATTCCACTGTAGCTGTGACTAAGGATTTTAGTTATTTTCTAGACAACTGGTATACCTGTGAGAGACTAAAGGGCAGAGAAGGCAGAAGTCACCTTCCTGCTGCTGTGCAGCTAGCTAGCTAGCAGTCTGGCTGTGGGTATGTGAATATTTATAAGCAGTTGCCAGGGTTTACGCTTTGTATTTCATTCAAAAGTAACCTACTTAAACTAGAAATTTAAATTAAGACTCTGAGTTGTCTATCTTCTTTCTCTGCTAAAAATTTTTGAGTTTTTCGTATAAAAATGCATTGATGGATTCTTTGTTTCATTGTCATTGATTAGTTTTTGGACCTCTTAATTAAGTTTTTAGGAGGAGGATGTTGCAGCCTATTCTCTTTCCTGTGTGAATTCAGACTTAGTAGGTAGTGGCAAGTGTGACCAGGAATAGAATAAACAGCAGTCAGTTGTGGTGTTTGATTCCTAAGGTCACATTGCAGAGTTATTTGTCATTTATTGGATCTGGCTGGAATAACTCCAAAGTTTTGTATGTTGAAAACTTAGACCCAAGCTGCTGATTTTATTGGGAAGTGGTAGAAACTTCTAGACTTTAAGACTAGTTGAAGGGAGTGGTCCTTAGAGGATGTATTCTTGGAAGCTGTATTTTGTTTGCATCATGCCTCTCCTACTTGCCTCTTTGCTTTTTCTTTCACTATCTACTTCCTGACTCTTGTGGAGTGAACAGCTTTCCTGCTGCCCGTGGTGGTAGAGGTTTAACCTATACCGCACCATAGCTGATCATGAGCCTAAACCTGCTAAACCATGATCCAAAAATACATATTTTGTCCTTTGAGTTATAGTTTCTAAGTGCTCTGTCATGGTGTCAGCAAGCTGAGTAATCCACACTGTATCTTGAGAATGGGCACTGGTATCTCACACTCCCTTTCTTCACAAGTCACCCATGGGTGACAGGTGAGGCAGAATAGACACACACTGACCTCACCAAGAGATACTGCAGTCTGAGGCACCCAGGCAGGCTCCATACCAGAAAGTACGGCAAAATCCACTGTATATCCATGGCTGTCCCCCTATGTTCATTCTACAAACGCTTCCCAAATTGTCCAGATCTCTACCCAAGGCAGACTGACCATAGATTTCACCAACTACTTGATAATTTCTCGTTCTTTCAATACCTCTTTGCTCCCTCCAAGAAATATATATACATCAAGGTTAAAGGCACTATTGCTTGGAAGAACCTGGATCATAACTGAGAGCACCTGTTCATTCTGTCTCTACTGGGGCATTCTCTATATCTTGATAGACCTGCCTGTGTTCTTTTTTATCCTACTCATGTTGTAAAGGGGACTTATTACAAAGTCTGTAATTTGATGTTTTACATTGATTGAATTTATTAATTTAACGCACAATGCTCCCAATTTTTGAGTCCAAATGCTTATACTGAGGACTTGACTGTAGCTCTAGGATAGAGTGCTTCCCATCCATAATGATTAAAATTCTGGGGTTGATCCCCAACCCTGAAATATGTGTGTATTAGTCTGGGTATGACTCTCCATATTACAACTCCTCTAATATCTTCTGATAAACACTAAGTGGAACTCATTTTGCCAGTATATAAAATGATGAAAAATATATGAGAAAATAAAATTAAATGGTATCTTAACCAGCCTAAATTATATTCCCTTTATGGAATTCTATATCTTATTATCTGTTTAACTTCTTACTTATTTTAGCACATGGAAACTTATAATTGCAAAGTAGAGAGAACAGCTTAATAATAATTTATATGATTAAAAACACACAAAATTTAAATGCCCAAGTTAATTATCTCAAGTCTGATTGTGTCACCTTCGCCTCTGAAAATGATGCCTGCACAAGGAATGTTTGAATTAAAAGCAGAAGCCTTGTGAGTAACCACTCGTGAATGCTTTTTGACACAGAGCAAAACTGTGCACCCCAGCGGCCTTGAATATCAAATTCCCTATCTGAACATTTTATTCAGAGGAGTTTCTCAGAACTGAATAGCATTAAGGTTTTTATATGGAGAGATTAGATTATTTCATGAACTCAGGGACCCGACTAATCTCTTGTGAAAGCTAAGAACTCTGCAAAAATAATGGCAATGAATTCTCAGGAAGGAGCAGAGCGCCTAGATATAGATGTGGGGTTTTAAGGACAGAGACTGAATCATTTCATTACACTGGGGAGGAATTGTCGCTTGGAATCTCATATTAAGATGTTCATTGAGGTGCCAAGGACAACGCCTTGATGGATGGCGGTGCGAAGGAGGAAGGAAGAAGGAGGTCTAACACTGCACATGTTATGAGACTCATTTCACCTGTGAAGGGAAGACTATTGATTTCATTCATCTCACTTAGTTGGGAGTCTGACTCAAAAAACAAAAAACCAAGCTCAATGACATCAACTCCAAAGATGACAGCAGTGCACTGAGAACAGAAAGATAAGGGAACAGGAAAATGATCAACGTAACTTCATTAAGAGAATTTGAAAACATGATTCTTCTTCATGAAAAGGCAGCAAAAGAACCTTTAATTCTGGCTGCGTCTTGTGTTTATGGCAACCTTCCTGACAATTGTGATCGATGGTTCCTATACTGTGTGCATGTGTGTGTATGTGTGTGTGCTTCTGTGTGTGTGTGCATGTGTGTGTGTTTGTGCGTGCGTTTACACATTCAAATGTGTATGTGTATTTCTCAAGGACAACCAGTACAAACAAGCATGACACTACAGTATATAACTTAGTTTTTTCTACATACTACTGGTATCCTATGTCTGGACTTTTTGCTTCAAAAATAGCAAGCAATTTACAAAGGGTTTCAATAAATATAATAGTAAGCGTCTATGCTGTTTAATTTAAATATAATTTTAGCTTACTATTTACATTGTTTCTCTATATTAGTCAAAACTAATCATTTAACCAAAGGAGATACATTATTTTTACCTCTGAATATTAAAAATTTTGTGGTTCTTCAATTGCTATATTAATCGATATGCAAATATTTGTTATTTCCTACAGATAATTCATGACAAGGGGACATACAGTGAAAACAACCTACTGGAAACAAAACCTAGGAGGGGTTTCTTAAAAGGATATTATAGAGTCTGTAATACATGAGACATTGTTTCACGGCAAGACATTTTTCGTTATGCCGTAAAATGAGCAGGCCTTTAGGAAAGCATGAACCCTACTATTCTTAGAAACTGCTTCAGACAGAGTATAGATTTATATATATAGATTCATGATCTGCTCTGCAGAGTTTTTGGTGAACAATAGAAAATGCCGTCTCCATCTCTTGGAAATTTTTGAATAGTAGAATTACCAGAATTCTGCACAATTTATTGGGACAAAGGAGGAAGCACAAATTGTCTTTGACTTGACCCTTCGTTTATAATTCTGGGCATTATTTGCCTATCCAGCTAGCTTGAGCCTGATCATCTGTTTGAGCAGAATGAGAATTTTCTACTCCGAGACTTGTTGGCTACATGAGCAAGGATTAATCCCATTTGAGGAGCTAGAGCACTCTCCAAGAAGGAACTGCAAGGAAAATGCATTACTTACTTTTAAAGACTATAAACAATTGTGGAAAGGTGACATAGTATTAATCCGTTTAAAGGTTCCTAAGAAGATATTTTACGTTGGCAAATTGGGCAGGCTACCATTCTTTGCAGATGGATCTAAGTTCTGGCAAATGATTTTGCTCTAACATTTGAAAGGTAAAGGCTGCACCCTGTCAAGCAAAGAAGAATTGTTGGGTTCATTGAGTTATTATCCTTAGTAGTTTGTCCAGCGCCGTTGGTGAAAGCCATGAACAATGAATGAGCTCCAAATGAGAACAATGTGGATGACGAGAAGGTGGCTAAGGAAGCAAACATCCCCTACCCACTGAGGATCTGTGACTCCTCCCTTCTGCCTCAGGGTAGAAACAAGTAAAAGGGAGAGCACCTACTCCTATTCAAAGGATAAATGAACGTGAAGGATATATAACTAAATGGTACCATGGAGGGCGGGGATAAAGGGTTAATGGCACATATGCACCCTTCCATAAAAGATTTAGAGAGAAAAAAATAATGAAAACGTGATCTAGTGGAAATATCCGATGTCCACTTAGTCACTTAGAGGTGAATGAGTGTCACTAAAATAATACAGCTCAGATATGTTTGAGCCCAACTTCCAAAGAGGATTAACTTTCATTTCAGACAAGAACACTTGTCAGACCCAAATAAGTACTGATGGATTATAGCTGAAATATATGAAAAACGCGGAATGCCTAATTCCAATATATATATTTGTGGATTTTTATTCTCATTTTCGTCTATTTTTTTCTAAATTACTATTGGATCTGTACAACTCAAGACAGTCTGGCGATTTGATATTTCAACTTCTATTAATTAAAAACAAAAACTGAATTATGCAGTAAGCCTGTCTGATACACCATGATTAAAACTGCATAGAAAAAATATCTGCCTTAATGTTACAAAAAAATGGGGGGGGTGGTGTGTTGGGTGGGAAATTAGAGAAAACTTTCAGGAAAATGTTCAAGAAGAGTGTCAGTTACAACTAAAAAGGCGATTGTGTATAACAAATGTTTGGATGCTGTGCTCTAGGGGACAGAGTTTCCCTGGGTGGTCTTTGGATCAGGAACTTCCTGAATACTAGTTAAGAATGTGTTAGCTGTTCTTTGGAATGATATTACTTTTAACAGGGTAAGTTGTTCTGCAAACTTGCGGCTGATGTTTACTTACCTGCATTTTACAGCTGAGTAACTTCAGTTTTCCTCTCCTTAGATCAAGAAAAACACGTGATGTTTTTGAAGCAGGGTTTCTCTGCGTAGCCTTGGCTGTCCTGGAACGTGCTCTGTAGACCAGGCTGGCCTCGAACTCAGCGATCCACTTGCTTTCCCTCCTGAGTTCTGGAGTTAATTGTGTGCGCACCACACCCTCTTCACACAAATGGTTTTCATCTAACACAATAGGGTTGCCTTGTTTACTTCTAGCTGACCACTGCAGAAAACCCAGGGAGTAGACGCTGCTGTCTTACAGCTGAAAGCATGTGAACGTTTTGTTTCTGAAGATATTTTAGCATGGGAAGTGAAAACCCAGATTTCATAAGGCTGCTTTTTCAAACAAGCTTCCCTCAAGCCCAAAGACCTTTCCTGCCTCCCTTACTCAGTCCAGGGACTTGGAGAAGCCTTCAGAGAGTAACTTTTGTAACTTCGTGTCAATGGCAGAAGAGAGAAACTCTTTTTTTTTTAATACTCCAAAACTATTTGTTACCATTCACATCCCCCCCCCCCCCAACTGTTTCCTTTTTTATTCAATGTTCTCTGTGTCTTTCCTCTCTCCAGGGTTTTAATAGAAAGAATGTGCAGTCCCCCCACCCTCTTTTTTTAAAAATCCACTTCTTCAAATTGTACTTGCTAAAAGCTTTGTGCTGGCTAAAGACTCATTCTAAAGCGTCGATAGACACTTCCACACTTAACAAGACTGGGACGTTAACAACTTTATCCACGGAAAAATAGCTGCTTCGGAGTGCAGCTTCAACATTTACACCTTTGCAGAAGGCGCCTTGTCTCATTTGGAAGGTAACATTGTAAAACGGCCCTTGAAAAACTGTGTGTATGGGGGGGGGGGAATGGGCTGTGTCCTCTAACTGTTGAAGAGTATATAGCAGAAGCTATTCTTTCTTTTCTGACTGAGACTAGAACAGCTGTTTGTGTCTTGTTTTCCATTTTTTTTTCTTTGCATTTTTTAACATTTTTTTTTCTATTGGTGGGGAATCTCAGCCAATCACATCTGGCTTGGGTGTGGCCACCTGGAGCCAGGTAGATAGATAAACAGGGGTAGAGAGGTTCACGGGCTCTCTGCACGTGGTGATCGCCTGGCCCCTTTGGACTTTGGACTTTCTCCGGTAGTGTGAGTTCCCTGTTTTCAATTATTAAATTATGTCTGTTGTTTTGAGCTGGTCTCGTTATTTTAGCGTACCTATCGAATACGCCTTCACTTACATTCTATATGTACTTTCGCTATTAAGAAACACTAAGCCCTGGTCCTAAAATGAATATGGACTCTGTCATGACTTTGTAGGAAAGTGTGGCAGATGGGATTCACTGAGACACAAAACTTGGTGAAGACTTGTAAGAGGTTTCTTCTCCTGCTCTATTAGCATGAACTTACTGAATCCTACTCCCTGCGAGAGTACATGTGAGCTCACACAGAAAGAGAATAAAGAAAATGGTTCTTCTCATCCTCATAGCACCCTGGGATTCTTCAACAAGCAGCTTGTCTTATATAAGAATTGAAGAACAATCTTAAGGTTCAAGTCTCATGAAATATGGTAGCATTAATTTGTAATTTTAGACTTTTTAAAAATAAAAGTCCAATATCGTTAAAATTGGCCATTTGTTTGAGGTATTTTATTTAGCTCTTGGCTGATGTGATCACTGTGAATGAGGAACATGAAACTTCTTGGGAATGACGGCAGATGGTGGATAGCAAGTGTATACAATAAGAGGAATCATCAAAAGTAGGCGTAAACAGAGACTGCTCGTTCATTTCCCAAGTAAACACACAGAAACTATATTAATTACAACACTGCTTGGCCAATTAGCTCTTGCATATTCTTAACTCACTCTTACATCTTAAATTAACCCTTTTCTATTATTTTATATTTTACCCCAAGGCTTGTGGTTTGCCAGCAAGGTTCCAGCATCTGTCTCTTTCGGCAGCTACCGGGCACCTCCCTGACTCAGCCTTCTTTTCTCTTCTGTCTCTGCTTGGATTTCCCACCTTGCCCTACTCTGTGCTGCCATAGGCCCAAAGCCACTTCTTTAATAACCAATGGTAATAAAACATATTTGCAGCATACAGAGGGGAACCCCACATCAAGAAGGTGTGAGTTCAGGTATCTAGAATGGAAGAAACTGGATAAAGTAAAAGAAGGCAGACACACAGAAAGATAAATTCCACATTTCCCATTATATGTGGGACCTAAGCAAAGTCAAACTGTAAGTAGGGTAATGACTACTATAGGTCAGAAGTGATGTTGTAGAGGAAAAATGAAAAAAATGGAGGCTGTAGATGCTCACACTGTCCATGCAGAGAAATATGTGGTACATACTGAACCCCATTAATATGTACAACTATTAACAATAAATAATAACTATATTTTTGTTTTATTTCTTTAGAGATAGGGCTTCATCTATATCCTTTCATGGCCTAGAATTGACTATATGAACCAAGGTAGTCTCAAAAAACTTAATAATCCCTCTGCCCCAGATTCGAGTGCTGGGTCTATAGTCGTGAGTCTCCATGCCTAACAATAATCATCTGTGATTAATTATGTATGCTTTTGATATGAATGATATGTTACCTATCTATTGTGAGAGAACATTGTAGAATTTTTAGATGAGAAACGCAATATACCATTTTCCCAATTCATATTTATTTTCATAAAGATAGATATTTACCAAAAATTTAAACTTTCTAATTTTAGTTTTCTAAAAATAAATGATTATTTATTTATTTATTTATTTATTTAAGATTTCTGTCTCTTCCCCACCGGAGCCTCCCATTTCCCTCCCCTCCCCCCAGTCAAGTCCCCCTTCCTCTTCAGCCCAAAGAGCTATCAGGGTTCCCTGCCCTGTGGGAAGTCCATGGACCACCCACCTCCATCCAGGTCCCCACATTGGAGCACCGGACAGAAATCTCAAGGTCCAAATCAGGAGAAGAAGGAGAGAGAGCACGAGCAAGGAACTCAGGACCGCGAGGGGTGCACCCACACACCGAGACAATGGGGATTTTTCTACCGGGAACTCACCAAGGCCAGCTGACCTGGGTTTGAAAAAGCCTGGGATAAAACCGTCTTGGGAAAAAACATAGAGACAATGAGGACTACTGAGATCTCAAGAACAATGGCAATGGGTTTTTGATCCTACTGCATGTATTGGCTTTGTGGGAGCCTAGGCAGTTTGGATACTCAATTATTTTAAGATAGCACTGTATATGGAATTTTATCAGTCAATTAAAAATATCTATAGTGAGCCATATCTTGGTAAAAATAGGAGAAAAATATCGAGCATATGGAGAAGGTCATATCTCAGCATTGTTTGTTAAACCAAATTATCCTTGCTTCTAATATATATATATATATATATATATATATATATATATATATATACATATATATATATATACACACACACATGTATGATGTACCCAACCTCATCACAGAGTATTAAAGAATACTATCTAGAATTAAAAATTAGTGAAAGAAACCATGCTGTAAGCAATTTTTAGCCAACCAAAATTTTGTTCACAGCTGGAAGAGGAAGCATACAACTTAAAATACGTAAGAATGCACAAGCTATCTGAACATAGATTTCTACTACATAACAAAAATAACCAAAGAAAACTAAACTATCAGAAAATGGGGGGGGGGACAGTGAGGAAAAATAACTGTATTTACAAGACTGTAGATGATCTGAACGTCTAACAAAGGGACCTATTGACACAACAGACAATTAAATGTCACACATCTTGAAAATATAGAAATATCAGATGATAGACTGGTGACTGGATTGACCCTAAGCGTTTACGCGAAGTGTAGCAAAGCACTGTAGGACAGAGGTTAAACTCATCTGTCACATCAGTAAAACAACACCACAATAGAATAATAACAGTGGCATCCATTTATGACATTATGTAAAATAGATGTTTGCACTAAAAGTTAAAGAAAATGAAAATCTAAAACCCTTTATTCATAAAAAGGATGATTTGATGTTTTATTTACAAAAAAGCCATGAATAATATAAAAAGCAGATAATCCTAGTAGAAAACGTCAATTCATTTTTGTTCTATCAAAGACTCAAAATAATAAAATACACATACAAAAAGAAAGTTTATCAAGTGATTGGTTTTAAATAATATATCATATATCGTAAATTTTATAATTAGCTGAGTTTTTTTTTGTTGTTGTTGTTGTTGTTTTTTCCTGCTTTGAATCAATGCCTGGCCAGCATCAACTTAATGAAGAAAGGTTGGGAACTTTTGGCTTAAAGTTTGAGGAACTTCAGTCCAGCAAGGACAGAAAGGGTTGACAGCAGGAACTGTGATGCATGGTTACCTTGCATCTGTAGTGAGGGAGCAGAGACCAGAGGAAGAAGAATGGAGTTACAAAACCTCAATGCTACCACTTGACACACTTCCTTCAATTAGCTTTCACTTCCTGAAGGTTCTACAGTCAGCCACGATTGGCCCCTTGATTTCTGGGGAACAAACATACAAACTCATGAGCTAAGTGGGCTATTTCAAATTCAAACCTCAGTACTCCACACCTGACCTTTATAAATGTATTGCCGTCTTATAGCACAAAAATGAACTTATTCTACCTCCGAAAGTTCTTGATTTCTTTACCAAATGAGTCAGTTAATTAAGTTTGAATTTGGTTTCACTCAATTCTCAAAACACATGCAGAAGGCAGAGAGATTCTTTGTCAGAAAATGACAGGAGTTCAGTTCCTGCCGGAGTCCTTTCTTCTCTGAAACCTCATGAGCTGAGACTTCATTGTCCACATTCCTTTTGGCTGTTTGAATCTTTTTAGAAAATTCCCTTGGGTTCTGCTTACAGCATTTTCAAGTTTCTATAGCCCGCAGAACATAACTCTTCCACATCCTCTACAAGGACAATCCAAAGGCCTAAGATATACACGCTCTGGTTTATTACAGCAGTGGCTACTAATCTTGCTAGCAATTTTCTATACTAGTTATTTTTCTTGTTGTTGTAATCAAATATCTGACAAGAAACAAATTAAGGGAAGATACACTTTTAAAATTTGAGAGGTATAGAGTCCAAGAAAAGAAAAACAGAAGGAGTATGAGACATCTGGCTACATTATATGTGTATTATATCTACTAAGAAACAGAGAGAAGCCGCACCACAGATTCTCAAAAGCCCACCCTGGTGACTTTCCCCCTCACACAAGGCTCTGTCTCCCAAAGGCT
This sequence comes from Microtus obscurus, assembly GCA_963919715.1. Classification (NCBI taxonomy): domain Eukaryota; kingdom Metazoa; phylum Chordata; class Mammalia; order Rodentia; family Cricetidae; genus Microtus; species Microtus obscurus. The sequence continues at coordinate 5,153,524 of CAWTZC010000381.1, forward strand.
CCACAACTCTTAAAGAAAGAAGCACTAGCTGGTGGCTAAGAATTCAAACACATGAGCCTATACAACACATGTAAAGCCTAGCAAAGGAAAGGTAAGAGAGAAGGAGAACGGAATAAAAGAAAAAAAAACTAAGAGAACTATATGTAACTAATTATATACAAAGAAGGAAAAATTTAATCATCTCCACAGTGAAAAAATAACGCAAATCTCCCTTTCTAAAGTCAATGAAATATAAAGATAAATATCACAAGTGAATCAAACCATCAACCAGCACAGACATATTAAATACTTAACTTTTGACTTAAAATAAAGAACTCGCCGGGCTGTGGTGGCGCACGCCTTTAATCCCAGCACTCGGGAGGCAGAGCCAGGCGGATCTCTGTGAGTTCGAGACCAGCCTGGTCTACAAGAGCTAGTGCCAGGACAGGCTCCAAAGCAACAGAGAAACCCTGTCTCGAAAAACTAAAAAAAAAAAAAAAATAAAGAACTCATTTAAAAATATTTAGTAGTAAAATTAAAGAATAAGCATGGAAAAATATGAATAATCTAGGAAACTCACATAAGGATGACACTTGTCTTTATTTTATACAAAAATATCTCCCTTGTAATGCCAACACATTCCAAACTTATACAAAATTGCTATTTTAAAAATCCCATTTAAGATCTTAACTCTTCCTTGGGTTTTTTGCTATTGGTATTTAAAAATTAAAATACTTCATAGATAACTCGTACTTCACAGATTATACATACAACTGTGGACTTGAATTCTGTAAGTCTATATTGAAAATGAAAAGTAAAATTTTTTTTCTTGTGGAACTATGATGGATGATATCATAGTTTTTAGATTGTTTGGGGCACGCTTTGTAAACAAAGTCCCCTAGGAGGATGACTTAAAGACAAGCCCACAATTGAATGTCTTTGTAAACTTGCATCATTTCAGAAGATAATAAGGGCCCAGCTTTGTCTCTCAGAGGAGGTAAATGTGATGCTGAGGTTTTATGGGGCGTGTCCCTGCCAAAGTTAGACCAGGAGGAGCATTCCATACTCCATCACCTGCTCGCAGGGGTCTTACTTCAGACCCATGCCGATCATGTCTGATTCTCTGGGTTTGTTGGAGTATTAATGTAATACAGTTGAGTAATTTTCACTCATTAATGGACAATTTGAAGTTAGGATTAAGTAAAATTATTATAAACTATTAAATCAATCAAATTGGAACACATCTATTAGTATATATATATATCTTCTAGTGCTTTATTTTTATTTAGATTTCTTCTTTTTGAAGAACATGATTTTTTATTATAAGTAAAGATGTATTTTGCCTTTCAAAACTCTAAAAACATTAATGTATGTTGAAAAACTACAAGATAAGTTTCAGGGGAACACATGTTCTCAATCTGTTATTTTTCTGAAGACTTGAAAATGGGAAAATTTTGAAATATATATCTTAGTATCAGTAGAACACTAAAGAAATGTTCAGTACTTGACTTCAACCTTGAATTTTCTCTGGCAAAGATAACTTGCACAGGTTGTGTTTGGAAAGAACTCGTTTCTGTATATTGTTCAGTAACCAACATTCTGTAAGTTGGAGATAACCACATTGAAGTTATAGACTGTAAACGCAGAGATTTATCACTGGACAGAAACAGTCATTTTCAGGACAGTGGAAAAATAGAATTCAGTCACATGTTGAGACTATTAATAATTAGTGATTTCAAATGTATTGAATACATTGATTATTCAAAATGGCTTACTGAATATAAAGATGATTAAGACTGCAAAGTTGCATCAGCAATTTGCTGGTTTTGCAGAGAAACTGAGTGCCATTCCTAGAACCCACATCAAAGGGCAAAACTACTGCCTGTGACTCCAGCTATGGAGGATTTAATGTCCTCTTCTGGCCCCTTTAAACACTGCACTCAAGTGTGTGTACACATACACCCAAAATTAGGAAGGAAGGACAGAAGGAAGAATGAAAGGAAGGATGGAAGGAAAAATGGGAGGAAGGAAAGAAGAAAACAATGAACATAGTCCATGCATTATTTTTTTATAGATAAACACGGAAATACTGAACATAAAGAAATTTAGGAGAGTAAGGATTGCTTTGGTTTATAGTTTTAGAAGATACAATCCGCTATGGTGAGGAAGTCAAGTTGGCTATCCCACAGTAGCAGGAGTGCAGGAGTGTGCAGTTGGTACCCCTCACCTCCTGATGAGTTGGAAGCAGACAGGAAGTATGGGCGGGCTATAAAACCTCAAGCTTTGTTCCTAGTGACCTACCCTACTCCCCCTTCAAGGCTCCACCTCCTAACAGGACAGAACTTTCCAAAAAGTGTTCATTCACAGGAGTCTGTGAGGAACATTTCACATTCTTATCGTAACAATCCACTATTACTCTTCAAGATTTCCAAGGAAACAAGGGTCACATTTGTAGACAGCCATGGTGCAGGGATTCAGCCTTCAGTGTGAATGTTACCCCTTGGGGAATTTATTAAACAAGTTGGCCTGTAATACAAATTATAGCTGTGGAGCAACTGTAGTGCTCAGGATCCCAAAATGAGACTTAAAACATCTAGGATCACTCTAAAATATTTAGGTTCAATGTGTCTAGGTGTTGCATGTCTACCTAATTCTCAGCGATTCTAGACAATAACACATGAAGAATTATAACTGCAAGAATAGGGTCTAAGGAATTATTGTATAACTTAATCGAAGGAGAAAGGAGTAAAGATGTTAGACCAAGTCAACAGACTCTAGAAGACAAAATATCATTTCCCCAGGTATTTTATGGATTTGTGGAAACAAACTACACCTGATACTGTTAGGGGTTAATTAGCTTCAGTTTTCTGTAAGTAAGGAGCGTTAAGAAAGGAGCCAGTGTTAACTATATCACAATGAATTTGCTCTGAATTTTTGGCTTACTAAAGCAGATGGAACCTTACAGATTTGTGGAAATAGGATATTATTATGTTTTAAATATTCAGAAACTTTCTGACCTCATTAAGGCAGAAATATAATTTAATTTTATGTATTCTTTATTATTTTTAACAGTTTCTTATTAATTTTTAATATTCAAGGGTTTTTTTTTCCCTAAACTTAAGTTCATCCAGAATTAGCTCTATTTTAGAAGGACTTTGGTGACATCATCATTCCCATCCTAACCATACAGAAAAGCTGAACATACTAAAAACTGCATTTCTTGAACATGTCAAAGCACTGATGTCACCAGCAACCCAGGAGTCTGGAGGGAAATTCAGATGGCCAGAGCCAACATCAGGAGCCAATAGACTAAATACTAGTAAAAAAAAGACATTTCTTCAGGTTTTGCACAGCTTACATGGAGGGTGAGAATAACCAGGGATTAGTGTGCATTTGACTGAAAATGCTACAAGGGTATGCCACAGTCTGCAGGTTACCCCCCCCCCAAACACCTGCCAGTTTATCACGGTGAAATGGTAAGTGATTGTTCTTGCCACTCTCATGGGGTATAGGAGGGGGAAGCCGCTGAAGCTGAGAATTCTCTTTAACTATTAAAACCAAGTGGTGTTATGCCATACTGTATAAAACTGTGATTATGTTTAAAGGATGTTCCTTGCCCTGAGAGACTCCATTTTAATCGCATTTTGAAGGCAGAGGGTGGCTGTGCATCTGAGTGGAAGAGAGAGAACCACCTGTTCAGTACACACCACTGGTAAGCCACTATTCCTTGGAGCTAAAAGGATCCCATCCTAAGTCTATCAGGGTAAATGGAGATTGTGAGGACATGAGAATATTAAAATAATATCATAAAAAGTAAACCCAGTAATTTATCAGACACACCAGTCGAGGACAGTACACAGCTCCCTCCCTCGCTCACCTCTGCCCCACATATGGACACCTGACACTGTGGTGATAATGGCTCTCACTAACCCATCATCCTGTTGAATGGTGAATGATCAAGGACCAATAGACACAAAATTCCCGACTGTCTCAGGGGTTTCAACTAGGCTTGGTTGAAGCCATCTACTCAAATTAGTAGTGGCCCATCTTCCTGTTTACCTGTCTGTTCCTGCCTTCTTCCTTTTTCGCCTTTCTTCCATTCATCTGGACCTGTTTCCGTGCTTCTTCACCTTCATCCTACAGCTCAACTCTAAGGCTGTCGTTTGACTTTAACTTAGGCCTGCAGTTAGCATCACCACAGCCTCTTCTTTGCCTTGTTGATCGTTATCTTACCAATACAGTGCTCTCAGCTTCCCGTTCAGCTTTCTTTAAAGCTCCTGAACCACTTTACTTCTTCGACTTCTTCTGCGACACACACACACACACACACACACACACACACACACACACGCACACACACACACACACAGATAAATAAATATAGACACACTAACTATGTGATGTACAGTGTGCGATTTTAGAGCTAATATCAAAAAGTGATATTGGAATAAATGAATGTGTAGTTGGCCAGGCTTACCAAAATAAGGCAGAATATTTGACAAGAAGTATTTCTCGTTGTCTGACAGAGTTCACGCTGAACAATAATAAAGGTTTATCACCCAGGAGAAATTCCTTTCCCAGAACCTTGTTTTCCTGAGGGATGGAGTATTTTCTGAGTCCTAGCTCCCTCTGGGCTTGCCTGAAATGAGAGAAAAGCAATCCTTATGAAGGTCATAGCCAAGGGACGCAGGAGAACATGATTAGTTTTGTAGTTAATATTTGGGATTTTAGTTGTCCAGTGGTTCTTTGCTGCAACGTTCTTAGGTTTGAAATGTTAAAAAAGATGGAAACCAAAAAAGAATCAGAGGCCATAAAGATATTTCAATGTTCAGTTCCCAGAACAGATGAGAAAGAAGAGTTAATAAAATCTCCCGTCCCATGAATAAAATAATGTCAAAGAAAGAGAAAGATTTAAAAGTAAATGGTTGAAACAAAAGAAAACAAAGCAAAGCAAACAAATGAAAAAAATCTGTTAGAGGAATGTGGAACGCCTTCAGTGAACTCATCTGTAGGATTTACTGAAATAAAGAGCCGGTAACTGGAAGATAAGTCACATAGACAGTTCTTCAGTGAAGTACAAGGAAAAATAATTGGTGGTACTTCAAACGACACTGGAGAGCAGAACAGCTAGGAACTCTAGGACATTTGCAAAAGTATAACATTCCTAATCAGACTTTTGGAAGGAAAAGAAAGTGTGCGACAGGAGAAATATTTAAAGTTGAAATGGCTAAGGGCTTTCTAAGGCTGGGGATAGACAGTAAACCTCAGATCTATGGAAGACCAGAGAACTAAAGGTATGGTAAAAAAAGAGATTTGAATATATCTTATTTGAAACTCAGGAAATGAAAGATGAGCAGAAAACTCTTGATTACCGCCATTGGAGTGTAGAGTCATCCAATCTCGAGAAGAAAAAGGAAAGTAATTAGAGTTGGAGCCGTTGAGGATATCTTGAAAGTAGTAAGGTACCGTGACTTAAATACGGAAAATATCCCACCCACTTAGGGTTATGCAATCAGCAGCTGTCTTTCAAAAAACGAAAGATATATATTTACTATATTAAATTCCCCCAAATAATAAAGTATTGTGGGTTAGTCAGCAGAATGCCTGCCTTGTAAGAAATTTTAAAAGAGTTTTTCAGAGAGGAAGACAATCACATAATTCTATATTTAATCTGCGTGATGGAAAGAAAAAGTCAAATTAGGATAACATTATTTGTCTTGCTTTTTAATTAATCTAAAAGATAGCTGGCTAAAGTAGCAGTGGTAGCAATACACCCAGAGTGTATTTCTTGTGGATGGGTGAAATGAGTAATGCCAATATCACAAAGCGAAGGAGAAAACACCCAAGCACAGTGTGTTAGAAAATCCTCCCCCTAGGATTGAAGTAGTCCATGTTAAAGAAAATTAACACAAATTCAAAGCTGTTTATGATTTTAAACTATGGAGGAGGCTAGTTCTAAGTAAGTTCAAGTCAATGTTTCAGAGAGTCACAAAATAGTAAAGATGTAAGACGCATTTAATCTAACCCAGGACAGCTTTCTCACCCCCACCAGCCCTCTTCCACAGATGCTGCCATTCACCTGCTCATACACAGAAACTGGGTTGCCTTGCTGGGATGAATTTCAGTTAACAGAAATGAAACTTGGAGGGGAAAGGAGTAATCATGCCCACTGTTTTCAAATGACCACAGAGCCAGTGTTCCCAACCCATGGGGCTCACTTCTGTGATAGTAGCTTGAACCCACGATGAGAATGCTCTGTTCCTAAGTCTTATCCAAAAGCAAACATTTTTAATCCAGAAAGAACAAAGTTCAATAAATGTTCACATTTCATCTTGTGATAGATTAGAATTCTCTGTCTACTACGACACCCTTTAATATAATGCTATGTGTTCAGAGTTTTTATATATTCCTTATATTCCTTCTTAGATGCCCTCCTTTTGCAAGGAGGGAAGGCAAAGCGCAGCTTGAATGCCGGCTGGTAAAATCAAAGCAGGTGGCCCTCTTTCTCTCTCATTGCTCACTATCAGTGTTCAGACGCTTCAGGTGAGCGCATCTGATCAGAAGTCTGTCTTACATTTCAGAAGTTGAGCCAAAAAGGCGAACGTGCCTTTATCATTAATTTATATCCAAATGTGATTCACTTAAATATAGCTAACATTTGAAATCAGACTGGTATCATCATCCAATTAACTTGATCCAACACTGAAAGGTATTTGCTGTTAGATTACTTCCTAACGATTGATGCTGTGGGGAAAAGCTTTGGTTTCAGTTCAGTTATTTTTTTCTATGCTATGAAGCTACCAGTCCTACTCTGTGTTATCAGTAAAAGCTTGCTGCAGAATGACTCATGGGATCCCTGAGGTGGAGAATCAGAGTGAGTGGAGAGTGTCCTTACTCTTACAATGTATGCTAATTTAACAATCCAGAAGACGCTGATTACCACAGCAGGGGGCTTGCTGATTTTACTATTTATTATTGCAAAAGCTAGACATTGTGTGAGTCCTCCTCGGCGACAGCAAAGTTTCCAAGGGACTTCCTGAAACTTTATGAAGACAGAAACTGACTGTAAAAGTCTCTGAAGTAGCATGAACAATACCAGACTTTGTTTTTATTTTCTGTTTTCCTTGTAAGCAGCCATCTAGTCCTTGTATGACATACACCGTCAATTTTCCTTGAGTACGGGCAAAATTTGTGATTTGGTTTTCATCCACAGAATGGGCAAAGGGGTGAGATGATTGTGCTGTCTTGTGCTTTGTTGTGTTGTGACATGTGTGTTGTTGTGGTGTATTTCACTGCATTGCATTGTGACATGTGGTAGTGCATTGATGTGACATGTATTTTGATTTGGTGGTATTAGTATTTTATGTCAGATGTGACCTTAGAAGGCTAAAGAGGAATTCTCTGCTGATGTTCTTGATGAAAGCTACCTGAGGAAAATGGTCCTTGTTTTAGTCAGTGTTCTATAGCTGTGTAAAAAAACACTATGGCCACAGACAGTCTTATAAAAGAAAGCATTTAGTTGGGGCTTGCTTACAATTTCAGAGGTTTAGTCCGTTTTCACCATGGTGGGAAGCATGGTGGCATGCAGGCAGACATGGTGCTGAGAAAGTAGGTGAGAGTTCTACGTTGTATTCACAGGCAGCAGCAAAAGACAGATAGTGGGCATGGCGTGGGCTTCTGAAACCTCAAAGCCAACCCCCAGTGACCTGCTTCCTCCAGGAAGGCCACACCTACCCCAAGAAGGCCACGCCTCCTTATCCTTCTAAGTAGTGCCACTCCCTGCTGACTAAGCATTCAGACATCTAAGCCTATGGGGGCCATTCTTATTCAAACCACCACAATGTGTGCAGGGAATTGAGGGTGGTTTTAGAAGGTAAAGCCTTCACAGTCCTCAGCCATGAATAAAAAAAAGTCATACTAATAATTCCATGAATGTAGAAGTCTGAACTCCAAAGAAGAATATAGTCTAGCAAGTACCTTCCAGGCTAGCATGTAATATAGCAAGCAGACATCCAACTGGGCTCAGACTCATGACCCACTGCCATTGTGGCACAGAAAATAAAATGTATGCTACCAAATCAATAACTCCGTCCTTGTTAATTGGTTATTCTGTCATGTTACTTATATTATAGTGTAGCATTCTCAAGGATTTAAATTCATTCAAAGTTGTCAAATTCAAGTATTTTAAGACTTTTCTTTTTCTATTTTTAAATGACAGAAAATATACGGTTCTTAAAAACAGAAAGATATGTGTGTTCGTTTAAGTTACCACTAGCATTTTTTCTTCCTTCCTTCCTTCCTTCCTTCCTTCCTTCCTTGCTTCCTTCCTTCCTTCTTTTCTTCTTTCTTTCTTTCTTTCTTTCTGGATGGCAATGGAGAGTTAATACACAAGGTGTCATGTAACATTTGGAGCTTGAAAAAAATGAATAAATTAGACAAGTGTGCACCAGAGGACATACTTGAAGTTTTATAAGTTTAAAAGTTTATATAATGAAGGCCGGGCATTGGTGGCGCACGCCTTTAATCCCAGCACTCGGGAGGCAGAGGCAGGCGGATCTCTGTGAGTTCAAGACCAGCCTGGTCTACAGAGCTAGTTCCAGGACAGGCTCCAAAGCCACAGAGAAACCCTGTCTCGAAAAACCAAAAAAAAAAAAAAAGTTTATATAATGAATACCCAAAGATGGGCTATAAAACTCTCCAGATGCTTTCCTGTGGCCCCTGTAGACACCATTTCCTGACCATGTGATTTCTAACATCATAGGTGATCTTCACTTTTATGTAGTTTATGTTACTGAGCCATATGATCCGAGCATCCTCCAACAACAAACATAGACTCTTGCTTCTACAGCTGACAGAGGTTCACTTGAATTTGCTATGACTGAACCACATGAGGTACCCAGGCCAGAGCCGTGACTATCATCAGCTTTGTCTGATTAAGGAATCTAATGAAGAGTATGATTCTGGCAGAGTAGGTCTGACCTGCACTCCAGGAAAGGAGAGAGAGCGATGCTTGCTGATTCTCTGAGGACCCATGTGAGGAACTGACCTACCGAAAAAGATTGTGATCAGTTTATAGTGTAGCAAATTTCCTTAATGGTTGAATAAATAGACTACACTCGAGACTTAAATGAGCTATCCTATCCTTACATAAGCTTATCCCGAAGGCTTATTTTAAATGACATAAAACGTTGGATATTTGAAGATGGCAAAATTATTTCTAATATCTTTTCTTGATGTTGCAATGATCACTTCAGTCTAATGATTTCTTAAAAGTTAATAGCAATAGATACAGATAAATGAGTATATGAAGGGATAATTTTACACTGAAATTAAAATATTCTTGTTCTTGGAATAGACATTTTCCCTGAGTTTCTAACACGATAAATTGGCCAATCATAAAATATTGGTTCATTAAGTGATGTAAATATTCTAGACATCTAAGTATTTCCTCACACAGAACAAATATATCACATGTGTTCATTTTACCAAGGGTCTTATTAGAAGTTAGCTTACATAACAGACCTTCAATTGCTCATGTTCACAGAGGTGGAAGGAATAAATTTTCCAAAATTTTACATTTTTTCTGAAAATATATATTTGGGAACATCATCAACTAATTGTTTTTTCAATAAAGATACTTTCAAGCAAATGTCAGCCAAGAGGTCAATTTATAAAAAAAATTGATGATGTAAGATATTTCTCTTATTATTATTCCTATAGATTATCTTTTTTACAATAAACATAATGGAAAATTAATGGGTAAATTGTCTTTTTAATTGGCATTACTATATTTATTTTCATACTCATATAGTCAACAAAATGACACACAAGATATCTGATAGAATTTTTCTTATATCTGATAGAGTCTTTCTTGTCTTTTGGCTGGAAAAATATTTTGGCTTTTAGAAAAATATTCAAGATTACAGGCAAAGTTAATATTCCATTTATTCTGAGAGCTTTTGCTTCAAGACTTTAAATTTTTTTTGTCAGATTGTATTGTAAAGATTTTAAAATGGGCAGCATTTCTCTAAAATTCTCAGAATTGTGAATCTAAATTTCTAGTTCTTGTCTAAAGCTATAGCGGTCTAATGAGCCAGATGTGGGCCACCATTCTCTCTGTGCTTAGGTGGTAATTTCCTGATTAATGCTAATTAATGACATATCACTGTTCATTTAAAATGAATGATGGAGTTGATTACTCAGCCCAGATACTGAAGCTGCTCGGTAACATGGCCCCAAATACCGATGTTCGGTGGCTGTGCCAAGCTCAAGAGAACTCAGTGTTATTTCCAGTTTTGGCTAGAGTAATTTGAAATTAAATGTTTATTTTTAGGGAACCTATACCTCTAAACTCATGACTGAATTTCATTTCTTCTCATGACTGCTGTTTGCCTTATTTATCAGTGGCTTTGGTTGGACAATTAAGCAAATTGCATTTTCTCAGAAAGAGGAGGAGGATTTGTTTGATAAAGGCTTCAGAGATGAGACCCTTTATGAACATGACTTGCCCTGTCTTTATCACACGCTGTATTGTATGCACAAGGATACTGGTAACTAAAGGTTACAATTCATGAAGTATTCGGTTCTTGAAGCCATGATGTCTCTTTTCCTTACGGTTATTATTTTGGGACCAATTAGAGGATATAACTGTCTGCACTCCTAGGAAAGATGTTTGGCCAACCTGAATCAGTAAACAACCAGACCAAACCACAATGCTAAAATAATCTACACTTAAAATTCTCATTTTTACAAAGGAAACTATTGCTCAAAACAAAGTTTAAATGATGTTTTAAAGGGAAAACCTCAGGGTAATGTTAGATAATTAATGGGCAGGTTTTACAAACCAGGGAACAGGTATGCCAGTAAGTATAAATGAAGTTTGGAGCATATGTTATATATAATATTATAATATGTATATATAAACTAATATACACATGCTCCAACCTTGGTTCCACTGATTTATATGTCCATCTTGTGCCAATACTGATATCACAGGTTATATAATATCCTCCTGTTTTAATTTTTTCCTAAACATTATTTTTTAAGGATTTTGAATATTTATGTAAAGAAATCAGCCAGTTACTATCTCTGTCTCTTGTCCCTTGCCTTTTTTTTTAAATGTAACTACGAAGTTGAAAATGGCATTTCTTAGGCATGAATGACAGGAGGCAATGACTATAGTAGGTAGATTTTTATCAAGGAAAGCAAGCAGCTACTTTCAATTAAATTCTAATATATTCTTGATAGATTGATATGTGGGATGCTACCTGAACTGAGGCATGGATAGCACTTTTACAAAAATTGGATCTCATATCTTTCTTGCTGCGAAGTTTTTCAACATGGAGCCTAGGGCAGCCTCCAGTTAGTAGTGAGTCAAGAAATTGGTCCTGAAATATTAGAGATTGTCTGAATATAAAGTGTTTGTTCATGAAAGGAAGGATTATGAACAGGTCACAACGGACTCTCCTCAAAGGTCACTGGGCAAACTCATGAAAAGATTAAATTAAATTAAATGAGTTTTTATTAATAATCTTTACTCCCCCCCCCCCCAAAAAAAAGTGCAAGGGTTTGGAAAGGGCAGTTACAAAGAAGGCTTTGTAGGACTAAAACGAACACCCATGTGATCGCAGTGAAGTTTCTAACAGAGGAAATAATAAGGGACCATAATATAGGAAACTTGAAGTAAGTTTTAATTTCTCAGTTGGCAGAGCAGGGCATTTAAGGAAACTGGCTAAAGGAACTTTTTTGTTCAATCTTCCCAGAACAGCTCCGGCAATGGGATCGAGTCAGGCTTGCTTTGCAATTTAGCAAATTCCATTCCTTAGGTTCTTTAGTTCAATTTTCATTACTCAAATTGTGTTGTAAGATTGCCTTGTATTTTACAGACATCTAGGCGACCATCTCTACACAATTTGCAATCACTCAAATTAACCAAGATCTAACATTACAGCTTACTCAAAGTAATTTGGATAAAGATTAAAAACTAAACCCTGTTTAGAACCTCTGGAAAGTAAATTTACATTAATTTGTTTAGCATATTAGGCTAGCTAGATGTAGATTCTTACTAAAATTGATACGCAAGAAACATAAACTGTTAGACCATGCTGGAACATATCCTTAGAACATAACTGAGAACTTAACTCGGGGAGATACTTGAATACCAGAGACCAATCTTCTGACATGGTTGACACCTATGGATATTCTGATCTCCCCACACTTGTGCTCTGCTTCCTGAGGACCAGATCGGATGTGCAAGTCCACAGGAGTCTAGACGCCAAAACTGTGATTCTTAAAATCAGAAAGGAAGTGAAGGAAAACCGAACACAAATTACAGTTGTTGTTGTTTGACTCACAAAACTGCTATTATAAACTCTATTTGGGTAAACATCATCATCTTTATAGTTAGACAGCTCCTTGCAGCTTGCCAAGCTCATTTTTCTGGGTAATAAAATTATATTGTTGCTTCCTTTACATGTAGTTAAATAGAAACTGAGAGAGATAAAGTGAGTTTTCCAGAATCACTGGGTAGGGAGGCATGAGTTTTGGAATCAGAACATCTTCACTGTAAATTATGTTTCCATGTTAAATTGTGGCAAATGACACAGTAAAACTTTTCTTTTCTAGGATCATTTCATGAGATCCATTTTCATGAAGCAATTACTAGCATTTGTATTAGTCATTTTCTCCTGATAATATTCACATACACTTCTCTCTGTTGTCTACTATCTTTAAAATAGAAAAAATCAATATTGTTTTAAGATTCTGTCATTGAAATTAGTAGCATAATTCATTTGGTGGGAAATCATCTTGTGGTCTGTTGTTCCCAGAACTTTGACATGCTCGTGAACACTACCAGATAGTTAAAAAGACACATAACACTGAATAAGCAATGACATGATTGACCCTAAGATATTTGTTGTAGGCTGATCGAGCCAAGCAAAAATATTGATTTCATAAGAACCCACTTTTTATGAATTTGGACAAAAGGGAAAAGATTTACCCTTGTCAAGGGGATTAAAAACATCACTGAAATATTTTCCACATCTGATAAAATCATGGACTATGGTTTATAGATTATGCATCCAAAATAATGAGCTCAGAATCATGACTTGTATATTGTGTATTTGTATAAATTTACTTTCCAAAGAGACTCTTTTAATAACTCAAATAAGGGCTTGCCAGTATCAAGTGTTACAGTTACATAAATTGCTTTGTCACTTTTTATGTCTCCATACTTAAATGAGTTAATAAAGAGATCAAGGAGAGTGAAAACTGAAAATAGCAGTAATAATTCAGGAATATGTATGCATGCTACTTGCCTTAAGTACCTACAGTTACTCTATATGAACTGAATTTCCTTATAAAACATACAACTATGCTGAAAATAATATAGACTGAAGAGAACTCATGACTATGGAGAATAGGAATGTTGCCAGCTGAAAAAACAAAATTATCTTGGACAATCTTCAATCTTCTTAATCATTTACCTATCATGTACCTTTGTATCTGAACTAACATATTTCTATTTGACATGATGTTGTCCTGTTAACTTAAATATGACAAGATGAAAGCCCTCATATCAAGGCTGGACAAGGAAGCTCAAAAGGAGGAAAAGAGTCTGAAGAGCAAGAAAAAGAATCAGAAATGCTGTGGGTTTTGTTGACCTGCACTTCTGTGAAAAGAAATGAAGAGGGACTGGATCTTGAGGAGTGAGGAGGTTCAGGGGAGCGATAAGGAATTCAGGAAGAAAAAACTGGAGATATTTTGTAGAGGAGAAGAATCCATTTTCCATTAATAAAAAAATTTAAAGGCATAGTTTTGACCTGCCAATACAACTGTGCACCACTGGCAAAGAAGTTAGCTTGTTTTATACACACTATAGAGCTCACTTTGCTACCTCTTTTCTTGTCAGTAAGTTTTCTTAAGTTCACTTCAACTCTCCATTGCAGAAGAGAGTTTGGTTTGTGTTTGACAAGTGTTTTAACTTAATGATGAGGATATGAAGTCCAATTGTGAGCTCTGTGGGCTCTTTCATTCACTGAGGATCTTTGGACCTTTTAATGGATCTATTCCCAATGTTAACTGGTTCCATTTCCATCTTGATATTCCTTTTTTTTTGAGACAGTATTGCCTTTGTAGCAAGCATGTGGTTATCTGCTGCCTGCCTCCTATGTGCTGGTATGACAAATGTCTCCAGTTTGATATCATAATAATACGTGGAATTTATGATCATGCTAAATATATTTTTCTTGCTTAAGAAAAAAATTGTATTACTAGATTTTCACTAAAAAGAAGTATTAGATAATCAAAACTAATTTCTATTTAATAATTATAACCTCTGGCACTCAAAAGTGTCAAGTTCAAAACCAACCAATGAAAAGCTACAAAGGCCATTATTGGATCAGTTAGTGAGATTTGGTTATAGACAATTAATTAAGTAAAGATATTAAATTAAAGTTGCATTTTGTTTTCCTTCTTGAATATTGAATTATGCTTATATGAATGTTCTTGTTATAAAACTTTCACTAAAACATTCAGGAGAAAGGAAATATGATGTCTTAAATACACTCTTAATTGTCATATGGGTATCTTGGTGCCTACCTGTGCAGCCTGGATGAATGAAGAACAAGAAAGGATGAAGGGCTATAGCAATGTGAACACATTGTAAAAATCACTTCTGAGTATGGGACAAGTTATGAAGAACTGTTCTCACTATTCTTGCCTTTTTCTCACGTGAAATTGTATCAGCATACAGCAATATAGATTGCACACATGAACTACAAACTACCTCAAGAAACAGATTCGGCAGTAAGATATCTCTATTGGCAAATGTTTACTTTCCTCTTTCTTCCCTCTGCAGATATGGCTCCTTTCTTGTAAGTCTTAATTTCATCCGCTTAAGGGTAATATCTTTGCATTTGTCAGTCTATCTTTGTCAAATCAGAGTTGTGCGATGTAACTTTGATATTGAAATGCTGGTAGACAGGTCCTCAGTATGCAGGATGAAGGGATGAGTGTAAGTGTATTTGCATATCAACCTCTCAATTCAAGCCACTCAGCTTTGTAGGATGCTCTCAAAGACTGGCAGAGTGACTGCAAATGCTAGACATGAAAACCCTTACTTCTTTAAAGAAGGGTTGAAGGAATACAGCCCCGCTTCGTCCTCAACACACAACTGAATAAACAGATAGAAATACTCAGCTGGAAAAGAGGAACAAAGGTATCTTATCTCACTCTTTTAATGAATAATTTTAGTTGTTCTTTTACAGTAAATTGTGTTCTTTATCTTAGACATCTTTTTTTTTTTTGGTCCTTTGTACAAGTGCAGAGAAAGATTTCCAGCCTTCCATTTTCCCTGAAGAATTAATCAGAAAGAAAAATCTTGTTACTTTAGGGTATTTTCTATTCAGAAGCAGAAAAAAAAAACACAGTCTAAATGAGAGATGCAAGAATATTGCTTTTTGTGATCTGATAGCATGTATTCACTAGCTTTTGCAAGAAAATAATGAATGATAACTATAGCTAAGAAGTCTAGTCTATTATTTAAAAAGCTTAAGGATTATGTGGCAAAATAAAAATGTAGAAAAATCTATCACTCTAACCTCTGGTCCAAATTTAAGACTGCAATATTTCAGAGAGCATTATTTTAATGAATGGCATGACTGATATGTGACAGTGTGCCCTTGATATTATAGTGAATAACTCCACTTGCCTGGTTATATCACAACTATCAAAATGTGTCAGGTTACTTTATCACTTATATATCCTACTGTGAACAACCAATTTTATTGTCTATTTATAAAGCCAGCACATATACAATTAGGGAAGTACACAGTCTTTCACTGTTGTTTTTAGAGTATAAAGACTTGCTATGTAATCCAACATTGAATTTGATATGTAGCTCAGGCTGGTCTGGAACTTCCCATGTAATCCAGACTAGTCCCAAATTTGTGGTCCTTCTGTTTTAGCCTTCTGGACACTGGTGGTGTGCCACATCCATCTTGTCCATCTCAAAATACTTTATAATAACAAAAGTGACACTTGCTAGGGATATGGTCCATGTGAATGCATTTATTGTACTCTGCTCTCTATATTTACCTCAACCTGTTTATTTCTCTCTATATAAAGGAACGATGTGATGTGGACAGCATTTTCCATAAGTCTTGTACGTTAAGACGTTGTATAAATTGATTCTGTGATGTTCGCATAATGATGAAAATCTAATGACCGATCTCTCAGAATGTTTCTCCATCTGTAAGCAGTGCATATCTATAATAACAAACTGATACTGAGTAGATTCTAATAGACCTGGGATTTTATTTAAATAAATTTTATTTAATGAGGTTTCAAAATGACTATTATTTCTAGTAACTTAGCAAATGCAAATCTGAAATTGCTGGGGTTATGTCTCTCTATTAAAATCTATTTATATTTTAAATGTGTCATAATAATATCAATACATATAAATTATATATTTGTATTCAATTAAATAATATAAATAAAAGATTGTGGTAATGTATGTTGGTATTGATAAATAATAATAATAATAATGTTACTAAAAATGAGCTGGTAAGACATTGCTTTGGTGTGGGACAATGGTCTGTATTCTATCAATTATATTTTAAATAAATGCTGATCGGCCAGTAGCCAGGCAGGAAGTATAGCAGGGACAACCAGACAGGAAGTAGAAGTGAGTTAATGAGAACAGGAGAATTCTGGGAAGAAGGAAGTCCATTCCTCTGCAGCTGTGACCCCGCAACAGAAGAAGCAAGATGTGATGGTCTTGCTGCATAAGGTACCGAGCCACGTGTATAACATAGACAAAAATAATGGGCTAATATACATTATGAGAGTTAATACAAAGCCGGAGTTAATGGGCCAATCAGTTTATAGTTAATGTAGACCTCTGTGTGATTTCTTTGGGACTTAATGACTGTGGGAACCGGGCAGGACAGAAAACCTCAGACAACATTGCCTCTGCTTTTGTTTAATATTAGGAGTCCCTGTTCTTTTTTCTATTGGAATTTCTTATTGACGCATAGTATTTGCACATATTTATGTCCTGCAATATGGCGCTTTTATTCATCTATACATACACATTCCCAGTAACCTTGAAGTGTTTCCTTAGAAATACAGTTGTTTGAATCTCAAGGTGATCAAGTCTAAGAGCTTTACTTAGACTTATGCCTGATCAAGGCCATACAGGAAGTAAGTGTATTGCCATCAGGTGGATCCTAGATCAAGCTTTGGGCATTTTGAATGTTGGGTGTAGTCACTTAGCTCCATGTGTGCCAGATATGAAGAATGTGTCAAGTAGAAGATCCTGAAAAGAGATCTTGAGATTGAATTGAAGTTGTAGTGCTTCAATGCTACCTTTTGGGGATGTCTCACCAGCTCTTTTTGGTCTGATGAATATCTTGGCATGGCTCCTGTCTCAACTCCACTGTTGCCCAGAAATTCTATGTTTATAAATCTGCCCTTCCCTTCCTCGTCAACAGTCTAACCTGGTATCCCACAGATTCCTACCTTAAAACCTAACTGGGAACTTTGTTTCATGCAGACACGTCCTTCTTTATTGTTGCTGAAGAGAATGCATTTATAAATAGTGCCCAATTTTAAAGACATTCTATTAAGCATGTTTTCAAGCATTTAAATACTTTTGATATGACTGGTAAACCATAAAGTGTGATGATTTACTCATACATATATTTTATAGATTATATAGTCGAATGTCCTCAATAATTGAAAGTAATTACATTTCATAAGTGTTTGGCATATCGAAAACCTCTTAAAACTCATTACAAGCACGACAATATTGTGTGTTATTATTTGAATGCATATACACAATAACTTGAATTTTGCTTTTATCCTCTATAATTCGTTGCTGTGCCTTATTGTACTCAAGTGTCTTGAAACGCAGAAATAAAGAATAAACTTTTTATCATTTTCCAAGTTTAAACAATAGGTGGGCCAGCAGAACTCAGGGGTTGTGGTAGTCCAGGTTCTCTAAAGGAGCAGTGGTGATTGAATGGACATCACGGAGGGGACTGAGTTTGACTTACGTGGCTGTCTGTACTCTAGATAGGCTATGAACCTGTAGTCTACAAACTTCTCAGTCCACAATCTAGATACCCTGTAGGCCTAATCTGGTGCTGAGCCATAGACCTTCGGTCACATTAGAAGGCTGACGACAATGAACTCTGAAATCAGTGACCAGCCACAGCAGTGGCAAAACTGTTGCGCTTACCACCAAGGGGGCAGGTGGTCAGGCAGAAGCCGCGGTGCTCTTCCCTTGGGCCATCCTTCATTTAGATAATGTCTAGAAATGGCCAATTCTGCAAGTCTCTGACATGGAGGGAGGGCTTTTCCACTCGGTTTATTTTTTTAGGAAACACCCTCACATATCTGCTCAGAGCCTGATCACTTCGCTGGTTGCATATCCAAGAAAATGAATAAGATTAGCCACGCAGTTGTAGGGGTCTTGTCTTTATGCAAGAGTCCCTGTGAGAGCCGGGCAATGTAGAAGCCCCAATGCAGTAGCCCCAAACCTCTAGGTTATTGTTTACTTCCTACCAAGTACTAGCATTGAAGTGTGGTTCTCAACCTTCCTTTCAAAACGACCTAATTTTCTCTGCACCAGAGGAATTCCCATGACCCTTTCTTTTTGTTTCTGTTGTACCTTTCTTTTCTTTTATGAAACTCAGGCGAAGACTACCATGTCCACTGTCTCCTGCATGATGTCTCAGAAAGGCCCTCAGTCATACAGTTATTTGTTAGATTTCCACCCAGATGCAAGAGATGATTTCAATAATGTTGATTAATACAAAATCAGTGTCCTTTTATGTTCAGAAAACCAGTCACCTTGGCAGATACAGCTGAGTGGTCTATATACCCAGCTACTGTCTTAGACTGTGCGTGTAGGCTCCTGAGTGTCATCACTCCACAGCTCCGAGACTGCCTTCCTGATTCATTCAGGTGGAGAAACGTGAATGGGTACTGCAAACAGATACACTTAAGAGATTTAGAGCAATCATATATTTCCTGTGTATTACAATATCTTAATTCTATAAGATTTAAGTGTGTTCTTTGAAAACAAGTCAGGAAAGTAGAAGGAGGATTGTTCAAGAAGAGAGTGGTGAGGAGAAGGGATGTTGGGAATGAATATGATCAACGTTTGTTATCATACGTGTGAAAATGTACAAGCAAAGCCATGATTCTGTGCAATTACCAGACGCTGCAGCAACAGATTCATTTTAATAGAGGTAGTATGTATGCATTTTATAGAAATTTGTTCATATTCGAGCATCATTAATGTTTGGCTTTTATAATCTTTAAATTTCATTTTATATAGCATATATATTTATATATGTCCAAAATGAAATAATAAGTGTCCAAACTTATAAATTCAAGTTGTCATTTTTGTGTTTGATAATTTTGCCATTTTTTCTTTTTCAAATTTTAATTAAGATTTTTTTTGGGTTTTTTTCAAGACAGGGTTTCTCTGTGTAACAGTCCTGGCTGCCCTGGAACTTGCTTAGTAGATCAGGTTGGCCTCAAACTCACTGTGAGTCACCTGCCTCTGCTTCCCAAGTGCTGGGACTAAAGGCATGAACCACCACTGTACAGCTTAAGTAAGTTTTTTATAGGTGATATATTAATTCATGATTATTAATTAATGGAGTTCATTCCTGTTCTTTAAAATTTCTATATGTTGCAGTAATCCATTCTTTCTAGGAAGTGTAGCCCATATTAGAAGGCCTGCAGTGACTGAGGTGGATGGCCCCTGAAATTTTCTACGAAGCATGTTAGGTCAGAGATACTAAAGTAATCCAGGAAGGACCATTGTTGACAAGGAAGATAGTGTATTTAGTGTGGGCCCCAGTTAGGCTAACACTTTCTGGAGCCAGGTAGAAATTTTTTAACAATGAGATAAGACTGTTCAAAGAAAGTTATACAGACAAAGTGTCAATATTGGAGGAGTGTTAGGGTTTCAATGTTTCAAGGGTGATGCAGAAGGGAGACAGTTTACAACATGAAAAGTCTACTAGAGGTAATCAAAGTTTTAATGCAAGCCTTCTGCAATGTTTATAGGTGCAATTAGCTTTAGCAGATGAAGTGTAAAGTAAGACTTCTGTAAATAGTTTAAGAGCCTTAAAATAAGGAGACAACCATTCTTGGAATGCCCCATTAGATCCTTACTAAAAAGGAACTAAACAACTTCGGAGTACTTACACATATGCTTATTAACACATATTTCAGATTACAGGCCAGAGTATGCCTCCTGCCCTCCCAAAACAAGCATGAAAAGAAAGAACTTCATGACTTCTGCTTTACAATTTTCATTTACATTTTCAATTCTAATGAGCGCCTAGAATTTTGCAGAACTGATCAAGTCACATCAGGGTACCCTGCAGAAGAACTACTCTTTCTTTTCTGAGAAATGGGGCAAACCAGAGTATTAAAACAGCAAAAGGTAATGGATACAATTAATCCTTTGTCTTCAAGAGGGAAGGCAGAGGCAGGAGGATGACTCCAAGTTCCAGGCCAAACAGAGATACACAGCAAGGGTCTGTTCCCAAACAACTAAAAACAATAACACCAACAACAAAAACCAGACAAAAACCAAACAAAGAACCTCACACTTTAGATCAAGCAAGTATCTCAAACTTTGTGATCTTTAATTCCTAATCTTATCATCACCCCTTCCTCACTCATAAAATTGTGGGGTGTACCTCATAAGACATTTTACAATTTCATTTACAAAAGAAATACTTTGATGTTAGAGAAGTAATTAATAAGCTCATTTTAGATTTAACTTTTAACTCTTTTAATCCTTCCAGACCTATAGATTACATCCTTTGACCATGAACAGTGTGACGTCCAAAGCTTCCGCATCAGGTGGAATTTGACAAACACATGTATATATATCTTCCCTCACTTCTGTGCTCTGTGGTGTCTCTGAATCTACTCTGCTTTATAAACTCTAACTTTGGTTCGTAATAATTATTCTTAAAGAAACATCTTCAGTGCAATCTCAACCCAAAGTAGAAATGCTCTACCTTGTAGACTTCGCTATTCTGGAGTAATTTATGCTGTCATGATACTGGTAGATTTTTTTTTTTGTCTTTGTCTGAATGGACTAGAGATTGTATGTGTGGGAACGGTGTGTCTGTGTTACAAACCATGAGAACCATCCTGACTTCTGCAGGCAGAAATCCCACAGCTCCACTCAACTTCTGATATTACAGTCGGTTAGTAAGTACCTGCCATCTCTCCTGTGGGCAGAAGGGCAGGATATGTGTCCCTTCTGGGGCAATTAAAACTGTGGCTGCAGGAGTCTTTATGACCAATTTGATAATGGCTTTGCTCAGGTAAATTCTGTCACAGTTTGTCAATACAGTGTAAAAATATAACAAAACATCTTTTACCCCTTGCTAAGCTCTCGTATTGTATGTAATAGGTACATACATAGATCTGGAGCACTGTAAAAAATTCCAGTCGATGGTTTTGTTTTATAGATTCCCCTTGCTGTAGTATCTAAAAAGGCACACAACCAATAATACTCCTGTTGCTGAACTCTTTTCTGAAAGCATGGAAGTTTGCAAATATTGATAAAATAATTTCGTCAACATTGTAAAATCATTCAGGCAATAAACAGTATCCGGGAATGGCTTGGGGAGGCAGTTACAGTGACATTATTAGCTGATTGTTTTAACTTTAGCCTCCAGGTATCTAATGCCACACTTTATTCCAAACACTAAAATCACCACCTCCGTTTTCTCTTAACACAGGCCAGATCGCAAGGTATTTTCCAATTTTTCTCTGTAAACTTCTAGGGCTTTATCTTAATCGTATTTATTTTTTATCAAGGATATGTTTCATAACTTGAAAGCAAGATGCCCAGCAACAATTGACCATTCTGTTTCATATACTGGTCTGATTATATCTCTAGGTCTTTCTTACAGATCTGTGGCCATCTTGGTACTTGCCTCTGTGGCTTAGTTCTCTTCATAAAGGAGAAACAGAAACTACTACATAATATAGGTAGTTTAAAAATATTTTAAAAATTGTAGTTGATGAATATTTTTTTTTTGTCTTCTGATAGACTTCATTTCACAGTAAGGTGTGGGCTTAATAAAAAGAAATTTTTCCTTTTGTTTATGATATTTTCTCACCTACAGATATTTATAGATACAGACAGATGATTTTTTTTCTGAAATTATCTCAGTACAAATACAAAAAAAGCACCCAAGAATAAAGTGTTTCAAAGTGAAAATTTCAAAGTATAAGGCTGCTCTATAAATAAAACCTTCATAATATTTCAATATATTTTCTTTTTTGTTTATAAATATGTTTTTTTTATTTTTTATTTTTTTATTTTTTTTTTATTGGAGAAAAAAGAAATTTCAGCCTCCTCCCCGCCTCCCATTTCCCTCCCACTCCTCCCTCTCCTCCTCCCTCTCCCCACTCCTCCCCCTCCCTCTCCAGCCTGAAGAGCAGTCAGGGTTCCCTGCCCTGTGGAAAGTCCAAAGTCCTCCCCCCTCATCCTGGTCTAGGAAGGTGAACATCCAAACTGGCTAGGCTCCCCACAGAGCCAGAACATGAAGCAGGATCAAAACCCGGTGCCATGGTCCTTGGCTTCTCAGCAGCCCTTATTGTCCGCCAGATTTAGAGAGTCCGGTTTTATCCCATGCTTTTTCATTCACAGTCCAGCTGGCCTTGGTGAGCTCCCAAAGAATCAGCCCCACTGTCTCCACGGGTGGGCGCACCCCTTGTGGTCCTGACTTCTTTGCTCATATTCTCTCTCCTTCTGCTCCTCATTGGGACATTGGGAGCTCAGTCCAGTGTTCCAGTGTGGGTCTCTGTCTGTATCTCCATCCATCGCCAGATGAAATTTCTATGGTGATATGCAAGATATTCATCAGTATGGCTATAGGATAGGGTCATTTCAGGTTCCCTATCCTCAGCTGCCCCAGGAACTAACTGGGGACATCGCCCTGGGCACCTGGGAGCCCCTCTAGATCCAAGTTTCTTGCCAGCCCTAAGATGGCGCCCTTAATTAAGATGTGTGCTTCTCTGTTCCCCTAACCAACCTTCCTTTATCCCAATCATCCTGTTTCCCCAAGTTCCCCCCACCCTCCCCTTCTCACATTTCTCTCCCCTTATCCCCTTACCCCCCCTCCCACCTCACTCCCAAGATCCCCGTTCTTTGCTCGGCAATCTAGTCTACTTCCCATAACCAGGAGGATAGCTATATGTTTTTCTTTGGGTTCACCTTCCTATTTAGATTCTTTAGGATATCAAATTATAGACTCACTGACCTTCATTTATTTCTAGAAACCAAATATGAGTGAGTACATCCCATGTTCATCCTTTTGGGTCTGGGTTACCTCACTCAGGATAGTGTTTTCTATTTCCATCCATTTGCATGCAAATTTCGCAAAGTCATTGTTTTTTACCGCTGAGAAGTATTCTAATGTGTATATATTCCACACTTTCTTCATCCATTCTTCCATTGAAGGGTATCTAGGTTGTTTCCAGGTTCTGGCTATTACAAATAATGCTGCTATGAACATAGTTGAACAAATGTCCTTGTCATATGATCGGGCACCTCGTGGGTATATTCCCAAGAGTGGTATTGCTGGGTCCATGGGTAGGTTGATCCCAATTTTCCTGAGAAACCGCCACACTGCTTTCCAAAGTGGTTGCACAAGTTTGCATTCCCACCAGCAATGGATGAGGGTACCCCTTTCTCCACAGCCTCTCCAGCAAAGGCTATCATTGGTGTTATTGATTTTAGCCATTCTGACAGGTGTAAGATGATATCTCAATGTTGTTTTGATTTGCATTTCCCCTGATCGCTAAGGAGGCTGAGCATGACCTTAAGTGCCTTTTGGCCATTTGAACTTCTTCTGGTGAGAATTCTCTCTTCAGATCAGTGCCCCATTTTTTTAATTGGGTTAATTAGCATTTTAAAATCTAGTTTCTTGAGTTCTTTATATATTTTGGAGATCAGACCTTTGTCTGTTGCGGGGTTGGTGAAGATCTTCTCCCAGTCAGTGGGTTGCCTTTTTTTTTTTTTTTTTTTTTTTTTTTTCAAAATGTTTACTTTATTAAAGTCATTCTTCCCTATAATAACAAATATAATGACAAATCTTATTACATTTTTATATTTGATAAAAATTGTTAATATAAAAAGAAACTGAAAAGAGGATTCTTCTTTAAGAAATTGTTTAAGAGCCAGGTGGTGGTGGCGCACGCCTTTAATACCAGAACTTGGAAGGCAGAGGCAGGCAAATCACTGTGAGTTCGAGACCAGCCTGGTTTACAAGAGCTAGTTCCAGAACAGGCTCCAAAGACCACAGAGAAACCCTGTCTCGAAAAACCAAAAAAAAAATTGTTTAAGAAAATAATCATAAATAAATATATAAACACCAATACAGAGCCAATGAGATGACTCAGCCTGTAATGTTTCTTACTGCCAAGGTAGATGACCTGAGTTCTGAGTGGGAGAACAGAAAACCTTCTATAAATTTCTGCAGATTTTTCCAAGCTCACATACACATATACACAATATAAATTAAAGTTTCAATAAAAATAAAAATGCATTGAAACTAATTTAAAAATGCTTCAAGAAAGTATTCACAACTTTTAAACGTAATTGAAGACAAATTATTTTTCAGTAGACATAAATTATGAATGACCAAGGTATATATAGCTGCCATAAAATCAAGCAACTCCACTGTATTCAGACTGGTCAAAGCAATCCAGAATGAGGAATAGTTTTCCAAGAGCCAGTCAAAGCACCAGGGACAACCCCTGTTCCCATTGCTGGAAGTCCCTCTTAACATATGTGACAGTTGTGCAGCTTAGTTTGTTCTTTTCTAATTAGAGACAGAAAATAAGTGGATTTAATTGAGAAGGGTAGTGTGGAGGAACTGGGATGATGAGAGATGGGGGCGAAACTCTAATTAGCATATATTATATAGTATATGAGAAAAGAATCTATTTTCAAAAAAGGGGTTAGATATGTATTGAAAAACAGAACAGAACCAAAAGACAACAAAAGAGAGAAAAGGAGAAGTTCTGTATTTTTTGGCTGCTATTTATCTTGATCTTTTTTTTTTTTTTTGGTTTTTCGAGACAGGGGTTCTCTGTGGTTTTGGAGCCTGTCCTGGAACTAGCTCTGTAGACCAGGATGGTCTCGAACTCACAGAGATCTGCCTGCCTCTGCCTCCCAAGTGCTAGCTTGATCTTTCCATAAGTGTTTATGCATGTTTTCTAGATTCAAAAGCAGACTGACCATGTTTTGCCCTCAATTGTAACTAAATTGTTAAGTAAGTTTAAGATGTTAAAATATGAATGCAAATTAAGCATTAAAATTAAATGGCATGCTTGGATTTTCTCTTTTCTTTTTCTTCCTTACTTCTTCCCTTCTTTCTTCCTCCCTCCCTTCCTTTCTGTTTCTTTCTTTCTCTTTTCTTTCCTTTCTTCCGTATTTTCTTTCTTCTCTTTCTTTTCTTTTTTGTACTTACACATATGCTCTACCAAGCTAAAGCATGCTTAGATTATCTGCAGAGCATGAAGATAAAGTCAAATAGTGTTGTTCAGCCACATGAGAGTTTTGGGAATATTGACCTGACTTAATTGTATACCATGAAATATTTAACAAAAGGCAGGCAAGATTTCTCATTTAGGCAGTGATTTTGATGGCTCACATTTCACTCTGTTTTTAATGTGACATACCACATTTTCTTTTTATATATTAGTTGTACTGGTTATTTTTTGCCCTTAACTTAGAAATATAATTCTATTTTCTTTTTTCTTTTTTTTTTTTAAATTAATTTATTATGTTTTCCATTATTTAAAACAATTTTCAAAATCAAATACACTTTGATCATATTCTTCCTCTCCCTCAAGTCCCTTCAGATCTTTTCCCCATCCCTACCCACCCAACTTTAAGTTCTTTCTTTAACAAGAAGCAAAAATCCTGTACAACAATAAAATCTTCCAAAACTTAGAAACAAGAAAGTCATACCAAGAAAAGAAAGAAAAAAAGATTGAAAACAAACAAAAAGCCCAACTTGTAACCAAATAAAGCACAGACAAAATCCTGTGGAGTCCAACTATATGTTGTTGGTCAATTACTCCTGAACATGAGGCTTGCCCAAAATTAGTTGACATGCTCAGTGTCACTCATCGTAGGAAACTGATTGTCTCTCCCCTAACTGGTATAAGTGATAGTTCAGTTGTTAACCTTTTTTTTTCTTCTTTTTTTTTTTTTGTCAAAGCCTCCGTTTATTAGGGACAGGGTAACGACTTATATACCCCCTGAATGAGGGCTTGGGGAGTAGGGCACAAGAGCATGGAATCTGGCCGCGTGGTCCCAGTCACGTAACCTACATCCGGTCAGGTAGGCCAAGAAGTCAGGAGTTGCCACACCTAGTTCCCTGGATAGCTGGAATTTAAGGCAGTTCCGCTATCAGATTAGGTTCGTTAGCAATTAGTGAATAGCTAATTGGGTGTGGGGCAGGTTTTGCCAATAGGACTATTCTTAACATAATTATGGGTTTGGGGTTCCCTGCAGGCTCCCCAAGGTGATGGTTTCTGTAACAATCTTTAGGGGGGGGAAACGGCTCCCAACATATTCCTCCTTTCTTATATAAAGGCAAGTAGTTATAGGTGGAGGGCACCAAGACAGAGTCAACCATGGTGTCAGATCTAAAGGAGAGGGGACTGGGACAAGGAGAGACCCTCCTCTCGACTGGTGAAGTAATTAACCTCTCCTGGGAACAGAGGGGTGCCTTATGAGTAGCATTAGTTTCTTGGAGCTTCTCAAATAAAAGGTATCTAGTAGGATTAAAGTAAGCAGATCACAGGGCACCCTGTCTTAGGCTATGTGGAGAGCGCCCTCGTACCTAAAAACCATGCCATGTTGAGCCGGCCTGTACGGCCTCTGTATGGTTTGAAATTTAGGTGAGGATCCACACTAACTCCCGTCATTGGGCCCCTGTATCTATCATTAATGAAAAATCTGTGAGGTGCTCCTTAAACAAAAGATATGATATAATTTTGGCACCAATAACTCCATCTCCAGACAAGAAGAAAGGGGCACCTTCCAAACCCAGTATTCACCTTTTAGTCTGGCCCATGGTATGTCCTCCTTCCTAAATGCCTACTCCACAAAAAGTTACGTGTGCTTGCCTGTCATCAATTAGGGAGGTGAAAAAGGGATCAAAATCTAAAATTCTTAACATAAGCATTAAACCCAAACACTTTACAGCATGTGTCAAACCTTTCCCAACATCTATAAGCAGTTACAAATATCATTAGATCAATTTCAGTAAGAGTACAATGACATACATTGTTGTCAAATACCACCATTTCCAGACTCTGAGCAACAGTCACAGGAACCCCAATCTTTCCCCTTCTTAAGTGAAGAGGTTAGTATTTTAATTAAAATGAGTTCTGTGTCCCAAAGATTAAAACAGTCTGATGTCCAGTCTGCATCTCAGCTCCAAAGCAGACCAGAGTTCAAGCTGCAGAAGCAGTTTAGCACTTGTGCTTCAGGGCCGGTGGGATTCCTGGGTGAGGTGAACTGGATTCAGCTATCTGAAGCACATCCTGGCATTATCTCAGCCGGGACTCCCTGGACTCAGGAGGCAGAATTGACACCCTGTAGAGTGGAGCAGCAGGTTCTGTTATCAGGGACTCCTCTCCTTGGGGGCAGGAAAAGCCAGACTAAGGACCTCTCTGCAATCGCCTCAGGAACTCCTCTGTGTCCGCAGCGCAGCCTCGACATCAGGCCCAGCTTTTATTTTCTTTCTGTGAAAAAAGCATAAACATATCCTCGACCCCAAATATATATAGGTCGGGTTTTTTCATAATGCATTGCAAGGGCTTTTCCACCTTGCCCTAGCAAAGGTCAGCTTGGTGTTATCATGTCAGATCCGTTTGCATCTGGATCTACTTGCAAGTTTCATAAGCTGCTTACAAGGAGCCTTATTATGCTCCATAATATTTTTTTTATTATTATTAGCCATATATACAGTTCCTCCATTGGAAGAGCCATTTGTAAAGTTTAGCATAAAATCCTTTAAGGGATTTTTTTTGCTATAACATTAGCAAAATACAGTTGTGTGAATTGTAGCAATAATCATCTGGGGATCAAGCCATTTTTTAGCTTTTATCCTGCCCTTTTGTACCAGACAGGCTACTGGTTTAAATTAAGAGTTTAATATCTTAATTGGCAAAACTTGAGAAGATTTTGCCATAAACAGCATTTTTTCATAAAAATGTTGTAGAATAAGTTTTATATTTAATATGCACACTTGCCATAGCTGCATTATAATTAATATACTGTATTTGTTGATTATTGTATACTTTACCTGTTGAATTATATTTTACCTGTTTGAGTACCTGTTAGGCAGCTTTAAGCTCTCTCTATTGGAAACTGTTTTTTTTTTATTTTATTTTTCTATTCTAAGATGGCTCCCCTTAATTAAGATGTGTGCTTCTCTGCTCCCCTAACCAACCTTCCTTTATCCCAAACATCCCGTTTCCCCAGGTTCCCCCCATGCTCCCCTTCTCACATTTCTCTCCCCTTCTCCCCTCACCCCCCTCCCACCACACCCCCAAGATCCCAAATTTTTGCCCGGCAATCTGGTCTACTTCCCATAACCAGGAGGATAGCTATATGTTTTTCTTTCGGTTCACCTTCTTATTTAGTTTCTTTAGGATATCAAATTATAGACTCACTGACCTTTATTTATCTCTAGAAACCAATTATGAGTGAGTACATCCCATGTTCATCCTTTTGGGTCTGGGTTACCTCACTCAGGATAGTGTTTTCTATTTCCATCCATTTGCATGCAAAATTCGCGAAGTCATTGTTTTTTACCGCTGAGTAGTATTCTAATGTATATATATTCCATACTTTCTTCATCCATTCTTCCATTGAAGGGCATCTAGGTTGTTTCCAGGTTCCGGCTATTACAAATAATGCTGCTATGAACATAGTTGAACAAATATCCTTGTCATATGATCGGGCATCTCGTGGGTATATTCCCAAGAGTGGCATTGCTGGGTCCATGGGTAGGTTGATCCCAAATTTCCTGAGAAACCGCCACACTGCTTTCCAAAGTGGTTGCACAAGTTTGCATTCCCACCAGCAATGGATGAGGGTACCCCTTTCTCCACAGCCTCTCCAGCAAAGGCTATCATTAGTGTTTTTGATTTTAGCCATTCTGACAGGTGTAAGGTGATATCTCAATGTTGTTTTGATTTGCATTTCCCTGATCGCTAAGGAGGCTGAGCATGACCTTAAGTGCCTTTTGGCCATTTGAACTTCTTCTGTTGAGAATTCTCTCTTCAGATCAGTGCCCCATTTTTTAATTGGGTTAATTAGCATTTTAAAGTCTAGTTTCTTGAGTTCTTTATATATTTTGGAGATCAGACCTTTGTCTGTTGCGGGGTTGGTGAAGATCTTCTCCCAGTCAGTGGGTTGCCTTTTTGTCTTAGTGACAGTGTCTTTTGCTTTACAGAAGCTTCTCAGTTTCAGTAGGTCCCATTTATTCAATGTTGCCCTTAATGACTGTGCTGCTGGGGTTATACCTAGGAAGCGATCGCCTGTGCCCATCTGTTGTAGTGTACTTCCCACTTTCTCTTCTATCAGGTTCAGTGTGTTCATATTAATATTGAGGTCTTTGATCCATTTGGACTTGAGTTTTGTGCATGGTGATAGGTATGGGTTTATTTTCATTCTTCTACAGGTTGACATCCAGTTGTGCCAGCACCATTTGTTGAAGATGCTTTCTTTCTTCCATTGTATACTTTTAGCACCTTTATCGAAAATGAGGTGTTCATAGGTTTGTGGGTTAAGATCCGGGTCTTCTACATGATTCCATTGGTCAACTTCTCTATTTTTATGCCAATACCACACTGTTTTCATTACTGTAGCTCTGTAATAGAGTTTAAAGTCAGGGATGGTAATGCCTCCAGAAGTACCCCTATTGTATAAGATTGCTTTGGCTATCCGGGGCCTTTTGTCATTCCATATAAAGTTGATTATTGTCCTTTCAAGATCAGTGAAGAATTTTAATGGGATCTTGATGGGGATTGCATTGAATCTATAAATTGCCTTTGGTAGGATTGCCATTTTTACTATGTTGATCCTCCCAATCCACGAGCAAGGGAGATCCTTCCATTTTCTGGTATCCTCTTCAATTTCTTTCTTCAATGCCTTAAAGTTCTTGTCAAATAGATCCTTCACTTCTTTGGTTAGAGTTACCCCGAGATATTTTATGCTGTTTGTGGCTATTGTGAAAGGTGATGCTTCTCTGATTTCCCTCTCTGCTTCCATATCCTTTGTGTACAGGAGGGCGACTGATTTTTTGGAGTTAATCTTGTATCCGGCCACATTACTAAAGGCGTTTATCAGCTGTAGGAGTTCTTTGGTGGAGTTTTTGGGGTCGCTTATGTACACTATCATATCATCTGCAAATAACGAAAATTTAACCTCTTCCTTTCCAATTCGAATCCCCTTGATCCCCTTATGTTGTCTTATTGCTATTGCTAAAACTTCAAGCACTATATTGAAGAGGTATGGAGAGAGTGGACAGCCTTGTCGTGTTCCCGATTTAAGTGGGATGGCTTTGAGTTTCTCTCCATTTAGTTTGATGTTAGCTGTCGGTTTGCTGTAAATAGCTTTTATTATATTTAGGTATGACCCTTGTATCCCTAATCTCTCCAAGACTTTTATCATAAAGGGATGTTGAATTTTGTCAAAAGCTTTTTCAGCATCTAATGAAATGATCATATGGTTTTTTTCTTTCAGTTTATTTATATGATGGATTACATTGATAGATTTTCGTATGTTGAACCAGCCTTGCATCTCTGGGATGAAGCCTACTTGATCATAATGGATAATTTTTCTAATGTGTTCTTGGATACGGTTTGCCAGTATTTTGTTGAGGATTTTTGCGTCAATGTTCATGAGTGAGATTGGCCTGTAATTCTCTTTCTTGGTTGAGTCTTTGTGTGGTTTTGGTATCAGAGTGACGGTAGCTTCATAAAAGGAATTTGGCAATGACTCTTCTGTTTCTATATTGTGAAATACCTTAAGGAGTATAGGTATTAGGTCTTCTTGGAAATTCTGGTAGAATTCCGCATTGAAACCGTCTGGTCCTGGGCTTTTTTTGGTAGGGAGGTTTTTGATAACAGCTTCTAATTCTTCGCGACTGACAGGTCTATTTAGATTGTTCACCTGGTCCTGATTTAACTTTGGTATATGGTATTTATCTAAAAAAGTGTCCATTTCTTTTACATTATCCAGTTTTGTGGCATACAGGCTTTTGTAAGATCTAATGATTCTCTGAATTTCCTCTATGTCTGTGGTTATGTCCCCCTTTTCATTTCTGATCTTATTAATTTGCAAATTCTCTCTCTGCCGTTTGATTAGTTTGGATAGGGGTTTATCAATTTTGTTGATTTTTTCCAGGAACCAGCTTTTTGTTTCATTGATTCTTTGGATTGTTTTCTGTGTTTCTATTTTGTTGATTTCAGCCCTCAGTTTGATTATTTCCAGTCTTCTACTCCTACTAGGTGAGTCTGCTTCTTTTTTTTTCTAGTGCTTTCAGATGGGCTGTTAAGTCTCCAATGTATGCTTTCTCTGTTTTCTTTACGTGGGCACTAAGGGCTATGAACTTTCCCCTTAGGACTGCTTTCAAAGTGTCCCATAAGTTTGAGTATGTTGATTCTTTATTTTCATTGAATTCAAGGAAGACTTTAATTTCTTTCTTTATTTCTTCTTTGATCCAGGTGTGGGTCAATAGTTGACTATTCAGTTTCCATGAGTTTGTAGGCTTTCTGGGGGTAGCTTTGTTGTTGAATTCTAACTTTAGTCCGTGGTGATCTGATAAGACACAGGTGGTTATGGATATTTTTTTGTAACTGTGGAAGTTTGCTTTGTTACCGAGGATGTGGTCAATTTTCGAGAAGGTTCCATGAGCTGCAGAGAAGAAGGTATATTCTTTCCTATTTGGGTGGAATGTTCTATAGATGTCTGTTAAGTCCATTTGATTCAATACCTCCATTAATTCTCTTATTTCTCTGTTAGGTTTCTGTCTGATTGACCTGTCCATTGGTGAAAGAGGAGTGTTGAGATCTCCTACTATTAGTGTGTGCGGTTTGATGGCAGCCTTGAGTTTTAGTAGTGTTTCTTTTACATATGTGGGTGCTTTTATATTAGGGGCATAGATATTCAGGATTGAGACCTCATCCTGATCAATTGTACCTGTTATGAGTATAAAATATCCCTCTCCATCTCTTCTGATTGATTTAAGTTTGAAGTCAACTTTGTTAGAAATTAGTATGGCCACACCTGCTTGTTTCTTAGGTCCATTTGCTTGATAAACCTTTTCCCATCCCTTTACTCTAAGTAGGTGCCTGTCTTTGTGGTTGAGGTGTGTTTCTTGTAAACAGCAGAATGTTGGATCCTGTTTGCGTATCCAATCTCTTAGCCTGTGCCTTTTTATAGGTGAGTTGAGTCCATTGACATTAAGGGATATTAATGACCAGTGGTTGCTAACTCCGGTCGCTTTTTTAGTCATAGAGTTTGTGTGTTTGCCTTCTTTTAGTTGTGCTGGTGAAGGGTGTCTAGATGTTTGAGTTATTGTGGTCATTGTTGGTCTCCTTGGTTTGTGATTTTCCTTCTATTACTTTCTGTAAGGCTGCATTTGTGGCTACGAATTGTTTAAATTTGTTTTTTTTTTTTTTTTGGTTTTTCGAGTTTTATCCTGGAAAATTTTGTTTTCTCCATTTATAGTGAATGATAGCTTGGCTGGGTATAGTAGTCTGGGCTTGCATCCATGTTCTCTTAGCTTCTGCAGTATATCTATCCAGGACCTTCTGGCTTTCATGGTTTCCGTAGAGTAGTCAGGTGTAAGTCTGATAGGTTTACCTTTATAAGTAACTTGACCTTTTTCCTTTGCAGCTCTTAATATTCTTTCTTTATTCTGTATGTTTTGTGTTCTGATTATTATATGGCGAGGAGATGTTTTTTTTTTGGTCCAGTCTATTTGGTGTTCTGTATGCTTCTTGAACCTTCAAAGGAATATCTTTCTTTAGGTTGGGAAAGTTTTCTTCTATAATTTTATTAAATATATTTTCTGAACCATTGAGCTGTACTTCCTCTCCTTCTTCTATCCCAATTATTCTTAGGTTTGGTCTTTTTATTGTGTCCCATATTTCCTGAATGTTTTGTGATGAGAATTTGTTAGTTTTGCTGTTTTCTTTGATCAGTGTGTTAATTTTCTCTATGGTATCTTCAGTGTCTGACATTCTTTCTTCTAACTCTTGTAATCTGTTGGTAGTACTTGTCTCTGTAGTTTCTGTTCGTTTACCCAGAATTTTGATCTCCAACCTTCCCTCAGTTTGAGTTTTCTTCATTACTTCCATTTCATTCTTCAGGTCTTGAACCATTTCCCTTACCTGTTTAATTGCATTTTCTTGTTTCTCTTGGTTTTCTTGGGTATCTTTGAGCGATTTATTCATTTCCTCTACCTTTTTGTTTGTAATCTCTAATTGTTTATGGCAGTTTTTCACCTCCTGTTTAAGGTCTTCTATTATTTTCAAATAATTCACTTTTGAGTCGATTTCTTCTACTTCTTCTGGAGTAGGGTGTACAATTCTTCTTATTTCGGGATCCCTGGGTTCTGGTGATGTCATGTTGCCTTTCAGGTTGTTGGAGGAATTCTTGCATTGGCGCCTTCCCATCTCCTCTTTCAAATGAAGCCAAGAGAGGCCTGGTGTCTTGGTCCTGTCTTTGCTGTGCCTGAGTCTCTGGGTGTATCTCTTCAGTGTAGAAGCAGGGACCGTCCTGCTGAGCTTGAACTCCTCAGTACCCAAACATGGACAACCATCCAGATGGGACTCCTCAGCACCACCCCCAGTGATGTCTCTCCTGGCACCCGGATCTGGTCTCCCTGCTGCTAGGGTGTCTCGCGAACAAAGGGACAACCCCGCTTGGTGCAGGCAGGCCACCTAGATAAAGGAGCCACCACCCACCCAAATGCCCTCCCAATTCGAACCCTGTCCCAGCGCCCAAACAGGCTGAGCTGGGAGCTGTTGTGTGATTCAAAGAGGGGAGGGGGGTCAGAGGTAGTGGGGGAGGGCCTTGGATGCAAGCTGGGTGGGACAGGAATGGAGAAGAGGTATCAAGGAGTACAGCCCCCGCAGACTGACCAGAAAGTGCAGGAGGGGTGGGGAACGTCTGAGCTCCCTGTCCCGGGCTGCCGCAGCGGCCAGAAACTCACTCACCCCAGCGATGGCCCTCCTGGCACCCGGATCCAATCTCCCCGCTGCCTGGGCGTCCCGCGATCAAAGGTCCGGCCCCGCTTGGTGCAGGCCGGCCACCTAGACAAAGGAGCCACCACCCTCCCGAATGCCCTCCCAATTCGGACCCTGTCCCAGCGCCCAAACGGGCTGAGCTGGGAGCTGTTGTGTGGTTCAAAGAGGGGAGGGGGGTCAGAGGTAGTGCGGGAGGGCCTTGGATGCAAGTTGGGTGGGACAGGAATGGAGAAGAGGTATCAAGGATTACAGCCCCCGCAGACTGACCTATAAATATGTTTAAGAAATTCAACTGATTGCTCAATTATCACTTAAATTTAGAATTTTTAATTTCAAAAAGCCATGCTAATTTTGCTAGAAGGCAATGCATGGCAAATTAATAGGTTCAAGGAAAATATACTTGAAAATGAGAAATATTTTGCTTTCATGTAAAATAGAATCTCATCAACACATATGATCTCACAATTAATTAGTGTGAAATTTGAGTTAAAATCTTTCTCTTGATTTCTTTATAATAAATGTTATTTAGTCATGAGCTGTTTCTGTTTGCTTTGTAAAAATAATGCTGAAAACTCTGGGAAGGCTTTTCCTAGAAATATTAAAAACGTACTGTTCTTAAAATTTATTGTACATAGGTCTCATACTAGGAGACCTATGTACAATAAATTTTAAGGAAATTGGTATGGTGATTTCTCAGAAAATTAGGAAGCAATCTACCTCAAGACCCAGCAATACCACTGTTAGATATACACCCAAAGGATGCTTAATCATACTACAAGGACGTTTGTTCAAATATGTTCATAGCTGCATTATTCATAATAGCCAGAACCTGGAAATAATCTAGATGCCCTTATTGAAGAACGGATAAAGAAAATGTGGTACATTTACACAACGGATTACTACACAGGTAAAATCAATGACATCTTCAAATTTGAGAAACTGTATAGTTCATAAAAACAGTAAAAAATAATTAAATTAAATATGGAGGTATTCCTTACTATGTCCCTATGGCAACTGGAAATAGTTTGCTAGGGATATTATAACAAAATACCACAAACTAGAATGCTTACAATAATGTGTCCTGTCAGGGTTGTAGGAATGAAAAGTCTGATATTAAATGTCAACAGAGAGATTGTATAAGCAGAAAGACCTAAGACTGGATCCCCAGGACCCATGTAAACAGTGGGGTGAGTAGATAATGTCCAACTCCTGTGTGGGCAGGTAACAGGAAGTATTGTAGAATTTTGATCAGCCAATCTAGTTATCTGGTGAATTTCCATTATAGTAAGAGAGACAGTTTCAAAAAACATAGTGAAGACACTTTTTGACTTCTGGACACCATAAACACTCCTCCACAAGCACATGCACACATGTACAAACAAGCATGCACTCACACACACACACACAAACACACACAGGGCACACATACACACATGCACAGACACACATTCATTCTCTCTCTATCCCTCCTCCATCCCTCCCTCCCTCCCTCCTTCCCTCCCTCCCCTTCATCTCTCTCTCTCTCTCTGTCTCTCATGGGGTATCAGCAGAGTCATACTTCTGATGCTGATCAAGAACCTTTGTTGACTTTGCATATGTCTGGTGTTCCTGATCATTCCGAAGTAATTTTTGCAGAGATTGCTCAAAAATTTGCTTTGATAGTCACATGACCTTCTTCCCTGTACATTTCTGTGTTTTTCTAAGAATTTCTTTCTTAGCCTCAAAATATTTCACACATATTGCAAATAATGACTAAAACTTAATTTATACTTACATAGACTATATTGTTAAAATATTGATGGATTGTGAAATGACCAATTGAATCAATTAACTTGTGTAATGTCTCACATAGTCACCATTTGTATTGTAGAAACAAGTGCATTACAAAGGTACTGGGCTATTCCAAGGGCTTGGGACATATTTTTTCTGAAGGAAATACAATTGTTTATGTTAAAATTATATTCTAAACTATATACTTGTACAAATTAGTATCAACACATCATGGAAGTGATATCTATGTAGAATAATTTCTATTAAAATATTTTTAAGACTATCTTTTGATATTTTTAAGAATACAATGTATTATTAATTAGATACATTAAGATACACAGTAGATATCTTAAACTTCTTTCTGTCTGACTGAAATATTTCAGCCTTTGGTCTATATCTTCATGCTAGGCCTCATCAAACTTTCTACTCTCTTTTCTGGACTTACCTTTTTTATATTTTATATGTAGAGGGATTATATGGTACTTTCCTTTCTGCATGTATTTTAATAAATTAATTAAACATACTCCATACTTTTTCATGCTGTCTAAGATGAGAAGGCCACCTTTTGAAAGAAGCTTCTATATCTTGGTCTCTGCCATAACCGGTTTTAAACTTTTATTATGTTTCTCCTTTAAAATATCTTTATCTGTCACAAGACTTTTTTTAATCATCCAAGATGAAAGAGTACATGCCTATCACCGAAAATTGCCTTTTCTCCTTTCTTTCCATAGAGTTCTCACCAACATCTGACCCAGTGCCTGTGGTATGTGTCATATGTGCTGTGTAGGGTTGTATGTGCCCAATACCATGCCTATGGTATGTGCTGTATGTGTTGTGCATGCCTGACCCAGTGCCTGTAATATATGTGTTATATGTGCTGTGTGGGGTTGTGTGTGTGCATGTGGAGACCAGAGAAGACGTCATTTGTCCTGATCTAATACTCTGCTTTATTCTCTTGAGACAAGGTCTCTCTGTGAACCTGGAGCAGGGTCAGAGGCCAGCAAACCCAAATGAACCTCCTGTCCCTGCTCTCCAACACTGAGATTACAAGCTTGTATGGGCATAACAGACATTGAGTTCTGGACATGTGAACTCAGGTCATCGTGTTTATGCGGGAAGTGCTCTTTCCCATTATGTATCCCGCACCCCTGGCCTTGTATTTTATTTTATTACAGAATTTCTTCTTCCTTACACCATTACAAGAGGTAGAGTTCCTGAATGACCCTGAGACAAACAGAGCTTTTGATGCTCAGAAATCTGTAGTACTGCCCCACGTGGGCTCTAGAGATTGTCACAGAACAGCTTTTGTT
Source organism: Microtus obscurus (assembly GCA_963919715.1). Lineage (NCBI taxonomy): Eukaryota > Metazoa > Chordata > Mammalia > Rodentia > Cricetidae > Microtus > Microtus obscurus. Next base: position 5,190,930 of record CAWTZC010000381.1, read on the forward strand.
ATCCTTCCAAGATTTTTCTCCAATACAAATGACACGATTGTAAGCAAACAAAGGACAATTTCATAAACTGCACAGAAAGAAGTAAAGTTAATAGGAGCAGAAAATGAAACAGCTCTCAGCCAGCTGCTGCGATACAGGGCTGTGTGTATAAGGACAACCTCCCAGCGCTTGTATTTTCAGGCTTCTCCATAACCAACTATTTTTCAAAGCAGATGACAATGCGAAGCTTACAGCATCATTTTCAGAGTGGTGCTTAATTGGAACCATTTCCTGTTACAGTGATTTGGCGCATTGTACAGCTCGTTTGGACTCTGCTGTGGAGTCAAGAAAGAAATGCGCAGAGAGTTACTGCTGGGCTAAGAAAAGCCAAACTGGCCACACCCTAAGGACATGTATAATGGCAGGGGGGAAATCATAGACACTCTGTTATAGTTTCTTCAAAGTAATTTTCAAATGCAAATACAGTTTCTAACATATCCCTGTTCCTATGAGTCGTCAGTTTTCTCAACCCACCCTCATTTATTTTTGTAAAAAATGAAATATGGGTCAAAAGGTATTTGTTAACAGTTACCATGACTAATTCACTGTCAACTCTAACCAAAATATTGCTATTTTAGAGCAAGGAAGAAGACGATGAGGACTGAGCTGTTTCTGAAACTTGCCTGGATTTATTCAGGTTGTTTTAAGGTAGAGAGTTTGGTGCTTTAGTTTTAAAGACTCTGCTTGAATTTTTGCTAACAATGATGTCACAGGAGCCATTAGTTCTTCTGTAGCGTTAAGCAGAAAATTGTTCTGTGGACATAATTAAATATATGCTCCAAATGTTCGTGTTAGTATTTTTTTTTTAGATCATCAATAAAACAAACAGTGCACCATCACGCTATAGCCATCCACTTATTTTCTGCTTAGGTTTGATATGCAAATATTAAAGTTTGCAAAGCCATGAGGCTGATCTCAATGATGTTTGAATATAAATTAATTTTTTGATATGTTTACTTTCAAAATTGTAAGCTTACTTATTGGTGTAAATGATACAGACACCAAGAAACAAAGTCATTTAAGAAAGGTAGGACATACAACTCTGATAGAAATTTTCCAGAATGATTTTACATTTACCTCTAAGTATTAGTATGTTAGTCTTATGAGATCCACTGTCATTTTGTGGGTGGCAGGTGTATGTAGTTTATAACTATAGTTCTTACATTGGTGCTTAACGTATCTATTTTTTTTTTAGCATGTCAAAAGTTCTCTGTGTAATCTGGGATCAGTAGTCAGTACTTCATCTTAACATGTGCGTCTATTCTAAAGATATCCAATTGATAATTAAGTTTCATATCAGCCTTATATGGACTTGAAGGGGGGAGTGCGCAAGTAAGTGGTGCTTAAAATTAGGTATTGAAGACGCCTTCCTCTTTTCCTAGTCTTGGAGTCATGAGTTCCACTTCCTTTTGAAACCAACGCCTCTGTTTGTGTGGAACTCAAATGATTCTGGGGCCTTATGTTTTGTCTTAGCTGCTTTATTGTGTCCATTTACCCCTCCAGTTATCACTCATCCTCATTTTTGGGAAAGTAATTTAAATTATGAATGGAGTATATACCTAAGCATTTGCCAAATTCTGTTATTGTTGAGTCTGCGAGATATTAAACTGTGATATGAGAACACAGTATTTGTACCTAAAAAGTACTGAAAAGTATTTTGAATCGCCTCTTTGGAATCTCAAAGTACACATCAGCACATGAGAATTTCTGCCAATGAGGGAAGGAACTAATTCTCCTTTGTTCTACAGTTAAGAAAGCCAACTACTTTGCTAAAGGGAAATACAGTCTTGTCCTGTCTATTTCTATCCCAGAATCCCAGAATAGACATTTCTCTTTACAGCATCTTAAGAGGGAAGAGTATCTATTGAGAGGGGATGATGGTACATACGTAGACAATACCTTAACATAGCAAGCTTTCTATTCTTCCTCAGACCCTACCTATGAATTCCCTTTAAGTGAACATTGCACTGATATCGGGTAATGTTTGAAACTTTTCTTACAGTGTGCATGTATATACTATCATAGGCTATAATGTCACCAGGGATTCAATTGCTGCTGGATTATAGAAAATATTATAAAGAGTTTAAGACTTATTGTACATCTATCAGAAACTTTGTTTCCTTTGTTTCACTGAAACAAGGTCTTGCTATATAGTATGAGCTGGTTTTGAAACCATAGTCCTCCTATCTCATCTTTCTGAATACTAGGAAGATATTAATATCTATGCACAGCTGTGCCAAGCTCACCAAGAGCTTTCAAAGGAAAGGTACATTAAAAACATTTTTAAGGCAAAATTCACTGAGGTAGTAGGACAGAGGTGGTGTGGAAAGTAGAATATGATCCAAATAGTCAATTTATGATGATTGATCCCAGTAGGAATGTTAAGGTCCTAAATGGAACCACAGCTATGGAAACAACTGGAGAAACATAATATACTTTACAAATTCGGAAAACACATTTGTGCAAGATTTTATTGAAGAAAATAGAGGAGAGTTATATGGTATCCAAAATGTTCTCTAGTTTCATTTCAATGATTATGATTTTTTTTTGAAAGAAAAAGCAAGTGTTACAAAGGACTGGAGAGCTAAGTCTTATTCCAGTTACACCTCTACAGCTTGGTGAAGCCATTGTAAATAAGTTGTCACTTGCTGAGGTTTCTGGAGGGTGTCTTTCAAGTGCCTGCTTACTGAGATGGGCTCCTTGCTTCTCTGTCCTCGTGTTGACTGACCAGAGACTGTTTTAAAGGTTTCCATCCTTTTGCCTCACGAATTCTGTTCACCTATCAACCAATGTTTGACAAAAATTCTTTTAGTTGCTATCAGAGAAAAACCAGGACAAAATGACTACAAAGAAAAACAAAGCAAGCAAACAAACAAACAAAACACGAAATAACTCTCCAACAACATTTGTCCACACGTTAGTCAGATTGTCATTATAACAATTGAGATACTAAGTTTACTCAGGGGCAAGATTATTTGGGCTCATGGTCTAGAGATTTCAGTCCATGGTCAGTGGACTCAGATGCTTCATGGCCCATAGTAGGTCAAGATTTTATGATCAGAGCTTGTGACAGAGCAAAGTCTACTCACTTCATGATTATAAAATAGGAATCACAAAGGGAAAGTATTTGGGTCTCACTATTTCCTTCATGGTCATGTCACAATCCCTGGAAAAACACCCATGTGATTATACTTCTTCAAGTCAACCTCCAAAGACCACCAATCAATTTATATGCTAATGGCTAGAGGATCCTTTTCATGGATGCTTTTTTTTAAAGATTCATGAGTTCATCCACTTGTTCACTTAGCAAAAAATATTCAACATATGCTGTGCTCCAGACAGTTTGAAAGTTAAGAGATGCATATGATACAGAATAGATCTGAAAAACCCTTGAAAAGCTGCCAAAGGAAGCATGAAGCACAAATTCCAATGGAAAGGAGAGGAAAAAAAAGAAAAAAATAAGTTTAGTAGCACGTAATCACGTGACGTGTTGATGCAATGTGTGTGCTCTCAGTCCATCCTTTTGGGTTGTAAGACTTGTCCACCAGCTACTGACAGGCTTGGTGAGAAGCATTTTATAGCCTTTCTGGGCCTCCAGCTTACTGGCAGGCTGGTCTAGGGGAGTGCCACAGCCTTTCTGGGTCTCAGTTTGCTCTTCAGGAAGAAGCAGCTACTTGTAGTACACATGTTAGGACTTTGATTTGAATATTATACAAATTAGTCTCCAATAAATGTATTTTAGGCATCTCCCTTCGTGGATTTTAAATTTTCTCCCGGCACCAGTTGACTATCCTGCCAATGAACATCAAAATATTTTCAGGCTTTTAATATGTATGGCTAATTGTTCTTTAAATTATTGTACCAGTTTATTTTTTAAAAAACTCTTAATTAGTTTTCTTGCAATCTTGCCAATATTTGCCTTTTGCTCATTTGGACGCAAACAAATAGCATTTCATAGTCTTTAAAATTTGTATGGACACAGCTGATGTGTTTCTGCATTGTTTCCTTCAGCCTGGCTTTGTGCATGCATTTCTCTTTTGTGTGTCATTTAGGAGGGTTTATTTTCTCCTTTGGCAGAATGTGGGCAGACCCTAAAGAGCTGGTTCCAACAGCCCATTTAGCATTCCATTATAGACGGTGAGTGTTTTGTTCTTTCAAACAATTTCTTCCATGGCTCTCAACACCATAAATGCTTTTCTCAGTCTCCAGTGGTCTCTGCTGACTGCTTGCTCTTAGCTTCCATCATCGGCTTTTGAGTGCGGATGCCTGGTAGTCTCTGCAGAGATCAGTGAAGCTTGCCCAGGCTTCTGACTCTTGTGTTTATATCTCCAGACCAGACATGCTTTCCTCCAGATTTGTTTACTCCAAATATGGGTGGTAATGACGGCAGCCAAACCTAGCAATTCCTAAAACAAATTCTTGGTCTCTTTCCTTCCTCCATCCCTGCTCTTTTTAATGTTTAACATTTCAAATGCCTGGTGCTGGCATGGTTGATAGGACCACCCTTGAGAGGGAAGAGACATTCTGGCCCGTTGTTCATCCTGAAAAATCATTGCATTTTAAAATTGCTTTTCTTCTCTGTGGAAAATCTTGTTCTACCTGCTTCTCAGATTTCAATCAATTTAGAGAACACGTGTACGAACTCCTGTAGCTGAATTTTGAGTGTCTCTTTGCTTCCCATATAGTATGGTGCTTTTTTTAAAGGTGTCCATCTATAATACAGGTTTTTCTGCTTAAAATTGCTGAGGCTCCAATACCGGCATTGTAATAGAGGCCACCGTCTTGAATATTGTTTGCAAACTTGGAAGTGTGTGTCTTGCCTTCTGCAAACTCTTGCAATGAATCTTCTCCTAGTTGCTGCTTGTATCAATACATGACCACGTGATGGCCCTTTCCAGGTCCCCATGTTAGCACAAGCCCTTTACTGGAGACCGTTTCCCTTTAACTAAATAACTCTTACAACCAATCATGTTCATGCAAGAAAGCCTTTCTTGAAGCCTTGTCTAGACCTTGCATATTCTCCTTACTGTGGCTTAACTATCTTCTTTGAAAGAGTTACGATGATTTTAATTATTTGATTGGGAAATTAAATGATTGACTCCTGTAATAGGCCAGAAACTTAGCAAAGAAAAGGCTAGGATGATAGCAAAAATCCTAATAATTATTGGTGAATTAAAAAAATACTTGGTTAATTATCTATTTTGTATGTCATACTCTTGGTTTTTAAAATTGAAATTCTTATACTGAGTAACCTCTAGGTTTAATATAAATATTATTTATCCTTGCATGTAATTATATGTATTATAATTTACTGACTTGACAGTGAGTTACAAATATTTATCCAAGTTTATTAAAATAGTATATTTCCACATGAAACCTATGGGCTTTGAGCCGTGTACTTGAGTAATGTTTAAGGGCTTAAGTAAGACTTGAAGACTATGTGGGTCTAGCTTATAAAATAGGCTTCTAGGTTTTCCTCTTGTGCCTGTTTTCTGACAGGTTACAACATTGTGTCATTTTAAAGGTTGGGTCTTCTTTATTGGCTCTGGACTGCAGAGAAAATTTCTTTCACATTCAAAGGAAAATACTGCAACCACCAAAGCAAAGATCTGGGTATATATTATGTTGAGACTGGGTATAATCACCAAGGTTCAGGACATGAATAGAGCATATTTGTTTCCACATTTATTTCCATATTTGATATAAAACATTGGAACTCAGACTTGTGTGTCTCTCCATTAGACAAAAGTCTGGGCATCATGGTGAAAAATTTCTCAAAGGAAGCAAGGTATGCTCACCTGACTTGTTGATTGTACACCAAGCGGGGAGCACATGAATATGGTGTTGAAAGAGAAGGGAGTGGAGAACACTGTGCATTTGATTTTGAGTCTTACATACTAGCTGAAGACACTCTGAATTCGTGAGCACTGTGGTTATGTAGCCACAATAAACCCTGGGGTCCTAAGAGAAGAGCAGACACTGGGTTGGGGTTCTGTGCTATCCTTGCCTCAGTATGTGGGGTGTGGTAACCCAGCTTCCGTATGGGGGTGGGATTTGTAGCACAGATGAGGGGAAAGACACTACGGTGTTATGTATGTTAATATGTGTGGGCTATGTATGGGGAATGGAACAAGGTGAGGGGAAAGACAATCTGGTTTATGTTAATGTGTGAGGACATTAATAACCGGTGAGATAAAGAATGAATATAAAACATTCAAATAAGAAGATTTCATGCAGTTTTTGTAAAACAATCCAGTTATTTAAGTTTGCTGTACCCTAAGTTTTCAATACTTTCTAACTGGTCCTGGTTATAATTATATAAAAACAAAATATATGATTTTTGAGATCTATACATTATTTTTAAATGTACATTAATAACAATATATAGTATTAACAATATTTATTAAGATAATTCTTCTTCCCATAAATGAGTCCAGATCACACTTTACACATGTAGATATTTATCATGTATGTGTATGAATGTATTGTGTGCGTGTATAATTTACATGATGTTTGTGTTTATCTGTCTTTAGTATTGTAGAATTTAGGAAGACACCCAACTCATTAGCCTACTAATTTACTACACAGACCTAAAATTTTTGAATGCTTGAGAGAGTGCTAATTACAATAACAAGAATACTTGGGGAAGGACAAAATCCAATTTGGTTTAAATTATTCTTGGCTTCTGATAATTATGACCTGATTTTACAGAAAGTAATTTCCAAATACTAAATTGAAAGTCTGTTAGATTTTATCAAATAATTGCTCAAAACTTTTGGATGCATTTTTTAGATATGATCATGTCATTTTATTTTTAATAATATAAAATTATATAAAGTGATATAGTTTGGCTTTACATTTATATCATAATTAGGCATTGGAAAATAATTAAAACAAAAAATATTCAACAAGTTTGAGTTTTGCTATGTGAACAAACATGGTTTCACAGAACACAGGGTGAGTAAATGAATACAGTATTATATTGACTACTACTAAATAAAATGTCTGTTGTAATTATAAGTCTCATTATGATTAATTTTTAAGTTCTTGCTAGTAACAAAACTTGCTTTGTTTACTGGAAATTTTAGTTATTCATTCCTTTTTTTTTTCATCATTTTTCTTTTTCTAGATAGGGTTTCTCTGTATAGCTCTAGCAGTCCTGAAGCTTGCTCTGCAGACCAGGCTGGCCTGGAACTCACAGAGATCCGCCTGCCTCTGTCTCTGGAATGCTGAGATGAAAAGCATGCACCACCACTGCCCAGCATTTTGTTATTCATTCTTACTTCAATAAATTTGAAAATAATGGAGAGCCTTTGCTTTTCCTTTTTGATCATTTATTATTTCTGTCTTTTATTTGGAACTGTTGGGACACTCCTTCTGTCCCCTCCCCCACCCCCTCTCTTCCTCTCTTTCCCTCTTTGTTCTTTCATGGCTTGTGTATCATCGTGAAGAAGCCTGATTGTGTACACGGGAGTCTTTTAGCACTTTTCTGGGTTTGGTGATGGGCAAACACAGAAATTACTTACAAAAGGCAGGCAATGTTACAAGTCAGAATAAAGATTTGAAAGAGCCAAATGTCACTTAGAAGTTCTAGAAATCACAAAAGCAAAGCAGAGTTTTTAATATAAACCATTTATGTTCGTGATAAACAATTCCCAGGAGGTCACAATTAATAAATTACTTAAGTACTTTTTTTTGATATGATTGTTTTGCCCCCAATGTTGTCTGGTTGTCTACAGAGTTGGCAGTCTTTGTTTTCAGGCTTTGGTAGAATGTGATATCCTGAAAGTTTAGTTCCTGCTTTATTACAGAGTTTATCTTTCTGAGGAGTGCCTTAGATTTTTATTATAATTTTGAATGCGATAAACTCCAGGTTTCGGGATATAATCCATGACAGTTAGGGATTTTTTAAGAAAAGACTATCACTTTTAATTGAGCCATACATTTTCCCCTACTCTCCTTCCTTCTTGCACCCATACTTCCAATTTACTCAGGAGATCTTGTCTTTTTATCCTTCCTAGATGGATCCTTGCATTTCTCCGAGGGTCTTCTTTGTTGCCTACTTTTCTTTTGTTGTTTTTGAATTATATATTTTTCTCCACTCCTCTCCCTTCTTTGCCCCACCCCTTCTACCCTCTCCCATAATGCCCATGCTCACAATTTACTTAGGGGATCTTGTCTTTTACTGTTTTCCTTGTAGATTAGATCCATGTATGTCTCTTAGTGTCCTCTTTGCTGTCTAGGTTCTCAGGGGTTGTAAATTGTAGGCTGGTTTTTCTTTGCTTTATGTCTAAAGCCACTCGTGAATGAGTACGTATTAGATTTGTCTTTCTGGGTCTGAGTTGCACCAGTCAACATGATGTTTTATAGATCCATCCATTTGTCTGCAAATTTCAAACTGTCATTATCTTTTTCCATTGTATAGTGGAAAATGCAATCTTACCAAAAAGCAATCTACAGATTCAATGCAATGCCCATCAAAATCCCAGCGAAATTCTTCACAGACCTTGAAAGAACAATAGTCAACTTCATATGGAAAAGTGAAAAACTCAGGATAGCTAAAACAATCCTGTAAAATAAAGGAACTTTTGGAGGCATTGCAATCTCTGAATTCAAACTCTACTATAGAGTGATAATAATAAAAACAGATTGATATTGACATGAAGACAGACATGTGGACCAATGGAATAGAATTGAAGACCCTGATATTAACACACACACCAATAAACACCTGAAATTTGACAAAGAAGCAAAAATATAAAGTGGAAAAAAGCATATTAAACAAAATGGTGCTGGCATAACTGGATGTCAACATGTAGAAGACTGAAAATAGATTCATGTTTATCACCAAGCAACAAAACTCAAGTCCAAATGGATCAAAGACTTCAACATGAAACCAACCACACTGAACCTCACAGAAGAGAAAGTGACATGTACACTTGAATGCATTGGCACAGGAAACAACTTCCTAAATATAACCCCAGTAGCATAGACACTGAGAGTAACAATAAATGGGACCCCCTGAAACTAAGAAGTTTCTGTAAAGCAAAAGACGTTGTCAACAAGACAAAACAGCAGCCTACAGAATGGGAAAAAGCTTTCCAACAACCTCACATTGGCCAGAGGGCTGATCTCCAAAATATACAAAGAACTTAAGAAATTAGTCATCAAAAGAAAAATAATTCAATGAAAAATTCGGTACAGACCTAAACAGAGAACTCTCAACAGATGAATCTAAAATGGCTGAAAGACACTTAAGAAAATGCTCAACATCCTTAGCCATCAGAAAAATTCAAATCAAAACTACTCTGAGATTCCATCTTACACCTGTAAGAATGGCCAACATCAAAAACACGGATGACAATTTATGCTGGAGAGGATGTGGGGTAAAGAAAACACTCCTCTGTTGCTGGTTGGAGTGCAAACTGGTACAGCTGCTTTGGAAATCAGTATGATGATTTTTCAGAAAATTAGGAAACAGCCTTCCTCAAGACCCAGAAATACTACTTTTGGGTTTACACCCAAAGGATGCTCAATTATACCACAAGGACATGTGCTCAACTATGTTCATAGCTGCATTATTTGTTATAGCCAGAACTTGGAAACAACCTAGATGTCCTTGACCAAAGGATAGATAAAGAAGATGTGGTAAATTTACACAATTGATGGTCAATAAAGCCTTTGTGTTCAAACTCTTTTCAGTTGAGAGATCAGTGTGCACTGTTTGCTCCTCCAGTATCTTTCCAGGTTCACCCTGAGTCTACTTACAATGGAAGCTCAGACAAAGAAACTTTAATGCTGTATCAAGTTCTTTACTCGAAACTTGAAGAGAAGGAACTTTTCCCTCAAGTTCATCCATTCTGGCAACCAGCGTGTTCCTCTTCCTAAAAAGAATGCTGCGGGGAGACTGTGAAAAGTTTCATCCACCTACAGTAAGGAACAAAGCTGTCCTGATGGTTTTCTTAATGGTGTCACCATAAATACAAAAGATAAATATTTCATACTTTAGCTTAAAAATGATATTTTATTTGTGAATGAAATTTTTGTACCTGAAACCATTGGCAAAATAAATTCATTTTCCTGGAGGGAGTGTATTTTATATGTACGAAAAGATATCATTTAAATTCCTGTACAGATATCGGAATTCATACACGATTATACTAATCCCCTTTCTGTAACCTCTAAAGGCAGGGAAAGGGAATCTTGTATTAATAACCTAAAAGCTGTTTTGTACAAAGCCCTATCGAAACATTTTTAATGCAGGGAAAGGTGAAGGCCTTTGTCTTCGAGTGGAGATGTATGGGTGTCCTAGGCCTGATCTTGGGTCTCCAGTTTGCTTACAAATCATCCGCTACTTTATTTATTTATTTATTAAAGATTTCTGTCTCTTCCCCATCACCCGCTACTTTTATTAGCTCCCTCTAACACTACCGTCTCCCATGTCTCATTCCTTCTTCCCACTCTCTTTGTGTTTATTATAGCAGAATGGGGTAATGTGTGGCACTTGGTGAGCATGAAAAATGAGCAGCCAGTGACTGCCTAACTCCCAGGTGAAAATGTTTGCTCAGTGGTGCATCTCATTGTAAGTCTGTGTCTCTCACGGTTGTCATGTGGGGATGAACTTGGGTTCTCAGGATGCGAAGTCCAAATTAATCAAGACACACTCGGAAAATAGTAGCTGGCCTCTTCTAAGTTCCCTGTTCAGTAGGTACCCTGCTGCTGTTCCCTGATAGCCATTATCTGGAGACACTTTAATTTCTAATTCTTATTTAGAAGAGCTTTGGGGAAGGCTTTCTATAGTTGCTTTGAGACAGAGTTTCTGGCGTATGGAAAAATATATGAAACTTTACCCAATGAGAGCAAAACCTAGGCTTAGTAAGAAAAAAATGGCTCTTGAGTTAGACCTTACATCTTAAATAAGAATTTGCTGGGACAGTGAAAGGTATTTATTTTTACAGAAACACAAATTATTTACAATCATTGGTGTTCATCAATTAATATTTACAAACACCTAGCTACGGTACATAGGATATAATTTAAATAGAATTGGAAACATACAGATTGAAAAAATGCACATTGGTGAGTCTCCGTGGGCTGGCTGTATACTGCAGTATACAGGGACCATCAATCACTTCTCTGCCTCTTGTTCCTTCCAAGGTTTTGATTGCTTGCAGAAGCCCCAAAAGGACTCATTAAGCTTGCTTCCCTTCCATTTCCAAGTCCCAGCGCTTAGAGCACTTTTGCAAATAATGATTCGAACGTGGGTAAAAGTTTCAGAAACATACCGGAGATCAAACCAATCACCTAATATCAAACCTCTCCGAAGACAGGACCTGGAAGGAAAATCTACCTCTGAAATATCCGTCATGAATTTGTTAAGAGATTATATGGTAATTATACCCCAGATGATGCTTCCAAATGCAGCGAGTCAGGAGCAGAAGGGAGATAAATGCACAGGTGGATTGGCTTGTCTGTGTAGGTGTGTGTGCATCATGAATGGAAGAGCATGGGGAGAATGGCAAAGACAGAATTATCTAAACAATGTCCTATCTGTTTATACTTCTTTCTTGCAAACTTACCTATTGTTCCACATACAACTCATTGACTTGCCTTAGACCTTTAAAACTTGAATGGACTTCGATGTTCTTAGTATGCTAAAGTATATAAGTCTCATATTTCATGCCCACTAAGCAAGGATAACCAGCAGTTTGGGGATTACATACTTGGCAATGAAGATATATAAAGAATGAGTTTCTTGAAAAGCCATTAGAGGGATGTTATATACATTTAGTTTTTAAAATTCCTATATAATGTTCATATGTTAGGTACCATTTTGACATTGTCAGTAAAAGTGGTGTCTCCCAGACTCCGCCTTCTTTTGCCCTCTTCCTGTGCTTTCATTTCCTGCCTAGCTATAGTTTGCCCTGTCATGGGCCAAAGCAGCTTCTTTGCAGTGGTAATAAAACATATTCACAGCATACAAAAAAAACATCCCACATCACTCCTTACTGAACTGCACTTTTTATTGAATAAAGCAGTTGCACCCAAACGATACATTTACTCCTGTCTGTGAAGGCATTAGAGTCTATATGACTGGCAGGAACTATCAGTCCCTTGGAGCAAGACAGTTACTTTAACAGGAAAATTATTCTTAAAGGTAACTACTATGTACATACTTCTCTTTCCTGAAAGATTTAAAATAATACTTTTGCATACAATTACTTAGGTATTACTTATTACTTATACAATTACCTGCTACTTCGTTAATACTGAATGGTTTGTTTGACCTGGGTAGAATTTCTCGTGTAATCAAAATAATCCAACACACACTTCAAGGCTGATAGTCTGCACACATTGCACAACAGAACAACTTGATATAAGTATTGGACTGATGAGTATGATACACACATTCTGTATTTGGGCACAGGTTTTGATAGCTGAATGTAGATGAAACAATACTAACTCAAAATTCTATACGCCATACTGTACAGGAGAACACTATTAGAACATTTTTTATCCTTTAATTTAATCTATTGTTGCCACTTTGCATTACGGTGATTTATGAGCTGTTACCTTAGTTACAGCCTCCCCCCCCCCCAATTTAGTTGAATTTGCAAGTTCATAAAGATAAAATAGAACACGGCATTGGCAAATTAAAGTAAACTCTCCTAATTTCCACAACGATAAATCACAAGTGCTTGCGTTCTCCCTGGCATAGCCCCATCCTTCTGTGTTTGAAGACTCTGAAGACACGGGAAGAGGAAGGAGCTTTTGTATGTGAGTTAATCATTTCCTTGTTAACCTTTTGCCGTCAGCCACAATGAGATTCATTCTTCATATCGCAGTAGCGTCATCAGCGGGAAAGTGCTTTTATCTGCGCCGCTCGGTTTTACAGGACTGGAGGGAATTGGCACCACTTGGGAATCATTAAAGAGATAATGGACAAATTATTTCCTCCTATCTTCATTCAGGTTTCTTTCCCAATGGTGCCCTGGTCCTCCACGAGCATCAATCAGAATTATGCATTAAGAACCGAGGGATGGAAGAGCGTCTTGAGGGAGACCTAGGAGACACGCAACAGGAATCTGGAAGACAGCGGGACCCGGCTTGCTAGGTCAAAAAGAAAGGTGGGGATTATTTCCTCATTGGTCTGTTTGATGTGAAGAGGTTAGAGCCATGTAGAGGAGATTTACTTACCTTAAAACCGTACAGTTGCAGATGGGGTGGGATCTTTAAGACCTAGGTCTCAGGAAAGGACTTACAGAATAGCTTGGATATTTATTTCAGTTTGTTTGTTTGTTATTTGAAGAATATATTTATTTTGTTGAAGACTCTTCGTGCGGGACATGAATAGCTGTTAGTCACCGGGTTTTAGCACCTTTCTTACTCTTGGTAGAAAAATTTGTGCCAGGTCAGATTATCGGAAAATGAAGACTTTAGTGGTGAATTTTGCTGTGGGTAAGGATAGCACATTGAAACAATAAACAGGTCCGCAGATAGAGAGTTGGCGGGGAAGACCAAATTTCCACCGTAGGACCTCACAGTCCAGGCTAAGCAGAACTCTGCCATGGAGTACCAGTTCTACCTAGTGAGCGTCTTCAGAGGCAGCTGGAGCTGAGCTGGCTGTCTGTGCCCGCTAGTCTGTGCTTCGGAATCTGACTTCTACTCTCCCAGAGAGTGGTATCTTCCTGCATGGACTGCGAACTTATGAAGTTTGGAAATAGCCGGGCGGTGGTGGCGCACGCCTTTAATCCCAGCACTCGGGAGGCAGAGGCAGGCGGATCTCTGTGAGTTCGAGACCAGCCTGGTCTACAAGAGCTAGTTCTAGGACAGTCTCCAAAACCACAGAGAAACCCTGTCTCGAAAAACCAAAAAAAAAAAAAAAAAAAAAAGGAAATTTACATTCAAAAGGAAAAAAGTCACTGCACAAACCAAAAGTCATTATTTTCAAATATCGTGACTCTCAGATATATTTATCTGCAATATGTAGTGGTTTATCGTAGAAATCCTCAGTGCTCAAATTTTCTTAATATCTCTGTCCCCTTTAAAATGAAGTAAGGGAATTCATGGGTATTTACCATGTAATCAGAGCAGTTATCTGCCCCGTATTCTTTAAGAATCTTCCTTATGTGCCTTGTAATATGTAACTATTTAAATAATCTGAATAAACTGTGAAGAATAATTTAAAGAATTCATAGGCAACGTTTTTTTTTTTTTTAAATAAACAAACACTGTAAACAAAGGAGTCCAGGGCCCCCAGTCAGGAGCAAGCTCTCTGACAAGGGTGAGTCAGATGGAGGAAGCTCATAGTTGCTAAGTCTCTATGTCCTACTTTTCGCCTTCCACGCCTGGAAAGCTGTTCCTAGGGCGTGTAGTGTGTGGGAAACCTACACTCATTGCTCCCAGAAAAGGCTGACTGATGCACAGGTGCCCTAAGGGGGATGAGCTCTAGCAAGAACTACTTCCCAATACCCTTGTGTTAGAGAGCCGCTGCCCTGCGCATTCCATTTTAATTTGAATGCATAGACTTCAGGGGTGTACTCTTTAGGAATGGAGATGAAGGAGCATGCTCATCTTCAGTACCAATGCCTCATGGGAGCCCAGGTGTGGGCTGGCCTGAACGACATCTTCCCACCGCGGGAGAAGCAGAACTCTATTGATTAGATTTCTATATATGACACATTAATGATTATCAGATGACAAGAAGACCCACTGAAACAGGGATCAAAAAAGTCTTCCAATGGTGTTGGTGGAGAGATGCTTTATTCTACCATTGATGTCTTGATATATGTGGAAAGGATTCAAATTCAAGGCTTCTGCCACAGTGGTGAGGGATATTTTTCATTTGGGAATACGTGAATTTTAATTTTAATATCCTGTAATTAAGCAAGATAGTTTAATAGTCTATTTTTTCATAGAAATGTAGCATTGTAAATTCTTTTCATGGGCAATGAATGGAGAAATTATAAATTCTGTAGGCGCTTTAACAGGGCTTTTGTGGGAACTCTCCAATCCTCCTTCTTTCCAAATTTAGCAGGTGGATGCACTGTATTTAACTTAAAATGGCTGTAGGCTACTTGATAAAACATGAGCAGACCAGGCTAGGAATTGAATTTTGACTATGCCGTATTAAGAATCTGAAGAGACATCAATGAGGCCCAGAGTAGCAATGTTATAAACAAGCTACCCACGGTTCCCATGTACATTTAGTAAAGAGATTTGGGAATAGTGCAACTAATCCCCAATGCCCAACTAAAGTCTCTCCAGTAATTTAACAAATGCATGGCGAATGTGCAGTTGGAGATAATATTAAATAAACACGCACGGCAGAGGAACTTTAAGAGCTACACAAACCGAGAAAGAAGCGCAGAAGCGCCAGCTTTTTCAAAGCTTCCCAGTAAGGCAGCTGCAAAGAAAAAGAAAAACGGAGTCAACAGCAAAGCTAGGGGTTCTGTTGAGGTGAAGCAAGAGCACGTTGCTAGCTTTGAGAGAAAAATCGTGAGCCCCGTTAATTAGACATGTAAGGATTGCCAGTGTTGGGGTGTAGAGTAGATTCTTCTCAGCTTGCTCCCTGTGGGTGTGGTTCTGATGGGCACAGTCATTGTTCACAGGTATGAATACACAGAGAGTCTAAGTCTCCCAGTCCTCTTAAATGGTGTTTGTTGCTCCCAGTTTACTTAAGGCTGCCTCCGGCGAGGATCTCAGAATCCTAGGCAGTTGCCCTTCCGTGTCTTCTGGGGCACTTGCTGTAGAGGCTGCCGGTGAAATGAAACCCTTGACTTTCCAGAGAAGCTGCTCTTCAATATTTCCCCCCCGCACAGGTTTGATCCTAGTGGAGTTCTTCCAAAGCGTGCAAACTGAACTTCAATTAAAGAAGTCTGCAGGGCACACAGCGCAGATGAACGGCAAGCGCTCCGAGAGAACCCCTGACAAGCCTTTGGCAGGAAGGATGCCCAGGCGCCAAGCGGGCCTTTGGAAGGGTTACACGGAAACAAATATTGGAGGGCCCCTAGGATTTGAGAGCAATGTTGTTTTCTCATTTTGCTGGGACCTCAAGAAGAAAGTGTTCGCTATTTCAAATAATGTGAAGAATCACATCCTTTCAGATATGAGCGCTTGCAAAATCCAAACCTTGTGCTTTTAAACATCTGTCAATAGACGAGGCAGGAGCTCTCAGCTAACCAGCGCTGCCTAGTCCTTCTTTAAAACACTGACTGAGCTCTTTTTGGCTGGAGTTGTTCTTGGAAGCTTTGCGCATTCCCAGGGAGAGTCTTTCATTTTGGTAAGTGCTGCTGATTTTCTGTTGGCTTCTGCTTAATTTCAACAGATTTCCATGCAAATGAAACACAGGCAGAGAGAGGAAAAACCACCAGAAATCTCCGGACTCCTTGCTGAGTTGTACTTCTCTTCCTCACTCCTTGCTAACCGTGCTATCCCTGGCATTCAGGACTCCTGACAAGAGCGTACATTATTCTTTTGGGCATTCTGAATACTTCATTAGTTTAACAGTTAAAACAATGGAATGACTTCCTTTTTTTTCCCTTGAAATTTTCATTTATTTGAATTGAAGACTTACAAGGGGGCTATCTAATATAATCGCAATTAGAATTACAATAATAAGTAGTTATAATGTGATTAATTAATGACCAGGGTTAGCTCAGTTTATGCACAGCCATACCCATGCCCTCCCGTACTGAACTTCTCAGTACCGCTTTCCAGAATAAGTACCTATGGATTCCTGAAGAGTATTAGCATGATGGGTGTATTTGGATGGTCCCATGGTTCAGCCTGTGCTTTATCTGATACTAAAGCCCTAGGATACACTGATAAGTAACTGAGAAAGATCTGAGCAAAAAACCTGATCTCAAGTAAGGGACTGTAGGAGTTGCTTCAAAAATTCTGTCTCTCTTGCCATCAATTTCTTTCCATCCGGAATGCAAATCTTCTGAGGTTGTATAGCGAGTTAGACAAAGAATGCAAGGGAATGCATAAAATCGAGAAGTTGTTTTTTGATTCAGGTAATGAATGTCACAATCACCTAGGAATAAAGATAACTATAGTAAATGTGGAAGGTTAATGAATAGATGAAGCTCACCAAGATTGTGAGTGCTGCTAATTTGACATAAAAGCTGATTGATAAGCATGAAGGCCCTTTAGCTAAGCAAGTCAGATAAGAATTCATTTTCGCGGCATTTGAGCCACGTTTTGATTAGTATGATATGAATAACTTCAAAAGGGTCTTTGCTTAAATAACCACAGCTAGTTCATAAATCAGAGCTAACTGATCTTCAGATAATAAAACAATTTAGAGTGCTGATTGTTGTGTTCTGAGAGTCTCTTAAATCGTACTATTTTATAGGGTGGAAGTTGGAATGACGTGGGAGCAGGAACACTTATAAATTGCTAAAGGAGGGCTAATCACCTCACAGTGTTATGCTTGCTATTCATAGATATGTATTAAAATCTTCCCAGGAGAAATGTAAGTTTTTTGGATGGCTTCCTTGGTAATATCCCACACCTGCCACGGCCATATTCGAACAGCAGAGGCTGAGAGAAGTTGCAATATTCTCAGTTACGAGATGCACTGATCCTCCTGGAATATTTTTTGACAAATACACATATCTTACCTAGGCTTCTAGCTCTTTCTGTCCATGCAGACTAGACTCAGCATCATTTCTCCAATGAAGCTAATGAACCACTCAGTTTAATATTGACCTATCGGAAGTTTTATGTGTGTGTGCATGTGCACACGCGCATGGGACAGAGCAAGGAAGATGTCAGGTAACATCCTCTATTGCTTTCTGGCTTAGTCCTTTACGATACCATCTCCCACTGAACCTGAAGCTGGTGGTTTTGGTTAGAGTGATTTGCCAGTGACCATCTGGGCTGTTCCTGTCTTTGTTGATGAATGCTGGGACATGGGGATTAGAACTCAGGTCCCATTCTTGTATAGAAAATGTTCTTATTAATTTGAGCTATCTCCCCAGCCCTTCTCTACGTTTTATTCTAATTTTGTTGTTTCATATTATTTTTTATTCCTTGTTTTCTGTTTGCTGCATTTTTTACCCCTATAAGGTACATACTTAGTTGTGTGGGTTCCTTTGGGAACATAGACCATTAACTGTGATGGAAGTCAGTATGACTTTTGAAAATTAGACGACTAAATCCTTCACTTTATTTATGAAAGAAGATGAACACAGACCTATAATTTCAGTGACTCAGGAGACTGAGGCAGGAGAATGACAAATTCAACATGGGAACTGAAATTCTGGTGGGGGAGAATCTACGGTAAGCATCTCAGAAGTCTGATGAGTTGAGTAAAACTCTGTCTATGGAGAGCTGGAATGGTACAGGTTTGGGGCCAAGTTATCTTGGGCTACTTTTATGTTCCACCTGTGTGTGTACTTATGTGTAGACTATCAGGTGAAAGTATTTTCGGGAGGGAGGAACTGGACCCATAATCCCTACCATCCCAAGGCTAAGAAGGTCATTTGAGGCCCACAGCAAAGACTCTACTGTTTGGCTTTCACTCAGCTCTGTGATGTTCTTACCAGTGTAGTTTCATATACAACTCTTACTGAATTTGTTCTTGGACAATTTCATGCAGTTATACATGTAGTATATTCTGACTACAGTAATACCACCATATTCTCTATGATTACCCATTCGTTTTACCACAGTACACAAGTCCACTTTCCACATCTATGTGTTTTTCTTTTGTTTTGGGGCCACTGAGTTTATCTAGAGAAGAAAGGGGGTTCTGACTCTCAGAAGATACTTTACACTATGAGACCTAAAACATGCCAGAAGTCAGACACCATTGGTAAAAGAGTCAGGTTATAGCTATAGATCATCTTGGTGCAGGTATGGGAACTAGCCCTACTCTCAAATTCAGGGAAGACAGATTCTTCAAGCACATAGCACAGAACACTTTCTTTTGCTTTCAGAATTTCATTTATCTTTTTAAAATTATTTTTTATATTAAAATGTAATTACTTTATTTTTTCCTCCCTTGTCTGCTTTTCTATTGTATATGCCCCTCTGCTTTCTCTCAAATCAACAGCTACATTTTCTTGAATTGTTGAATATATGTATAATTATATGCACAGATATATAAATACATCTGCTCAACCCATATGATGTTATTTCTATGCATATGATTTGAGGGCTGACTACTTGAAAGAGGAGCTACATTCATGAAGTCTCATCAATATAGCTGTTTAAATAAACCCTGAACAAGATCAACATACTAACATGGAGGGAGAAATTTCATGGAGTTTCAGTCACATACAAAGAACTACAGGCAACCAAAGAGTATTGACAGTGTGGGAAATAGTCTTCAACTAGTTATACAGCCTTTGCAGTGTGCTTTCATTTTTTTAAATCCATTGTGTGTGTGTGTGTGTGTGTGTGTGTGTGTGTGTGTGTGAGAGAGAGAGAGAGAGAGAGAGAGAGAGAGAGAGAGAGAGAGAGAGAGAGAGAATGCTAAATGCTACGTGCTATGTGGAGTTTGGCCAGATACTTGATTTGATTGACAGAGACTAGACCTTTAAAAGGTTTGTGATCTAACAAGATGTAGTTCATAATCGAGTGTTTGCCTAATTAGCTTGCATTAAAGCCTAGGTTCAACCCCCAGCAATGCAGGAAAAATGAAGACATAGATGGTTACTGAGTTGGTTAGGATGAAAGCTGCTTATACCCAGGTCCACGTTGTATTTTCTGCATTTCCTGAATTGCTCTCAGGGTAAGTTGGGGGCTTAGACTCCTTAGGTCTACTTTAAACCTTTTCTTTTCTTTTATGAGAAAGTCACTTAAGTCTTCAGTGAAGCTCTTCTGCAGAGAATAATGCCGCTATTTGGTAATCTGATCCTGCTTCATTGAGACTCTCTTAGGGTCCTTCCTGTCCCATAGCTCTGGCACACAGAAGCAACCGAGAAAACTTGCACAGGCAGGGTCACAGGGAAAGCCTTCTTGCCATTGTTTATGAAGCTATGGAGAAATTCTCTTGTATGTATTCTTCCACTGAAGGATAGTTATAAAGGCATCGTTTTAGTAACAAAGTCTAAAGGTATGAATTAAAAACAGACCCACATCACTGGGCTATTGGGAGCATCTTTACATATGTGCCAAGCATAGTTAGTTAGTTAGCTAGTTAGTTAGTTAGCTAGCTAGTTAGTTAGTAAGAAGCCTGAGCGAGTAGGCCAAGTAGTGATGTAATTAATATAGTTTCTGTGTGATTATTTGGGTCTGGGCAGCCAGGAACAAAAAAAGCAGTCTTCCTTTACATTTATTTTTTATGATATAGTGTTTGCTGACACTGGTGATCTCTCTTAGTTTCAATATGGAATAAAACCTATCTGGGCACTGATTTATGGTGGAGGAGGGACTGGGGGAAGAAAAGAGACAGAGACGAGAGTTAAAGTGAACTTCAGAGGATCAGTCAGACGGAAATCTTCCCAAACATTCAAATTGGTCTATTTAGGGAAAGTAAGACGTTTTAGGATTCAATTTAGGAACTGAAGCTTAGTTCTGGAGCATCTAATGAATGGGTGATTATTTCCACATTGTCTTGACAATAGAAGTTTATTCATAGAACTTGCACTGGACTGAAGAAAGTGTCATTACATAAGTGCGTAAAAATATGTTTCTTACACTTAATTGTTCTTCTTGGTGACACTTGAAGTTTTCTTTAGAAAGTAGGTTATTTCCAGAAGTTTTTCTTTTTGCTGAAGAATATTCTACTCAAACAGCATTGACTTCACAGAAAGGCCAGTTTTAGAAGAGCAGAAGCTGCGGAATTATGAGCTGCATCTTTAAGAAAAAATTAGCCTACGAAAGGTGCAACAATAGCAATGCAGCATGTAAAGACATGGTAGGTGGGGTTAACTTAGAAGAACACAGGAGCCTCATGAGCTGAGACCTATGGCTTCTCAGAACTCTGGTACAATATGGGTTTCCCAAACCCTGAGGGAGGCACAAGTTCAAACCGTACTCTAGGACTAGGAGATCATATGTAGTAATCATCCCAACCGTCTGCTCACTGGCCACTTGGGCTGTTCAGGGACAGTGTCAGAGCTCTGATTTTTTCTGAAAGAGCCTCTTACTTTCAGAACATTGTGAGGATAAACTAAAGAGTCTGGGCTAGAAGGTAAGCCCTCAAAGGAGTCAGTTTTCTAACATGGTTTCCGTCAATGAAAATCAGCAGTGGAAAAGTTTACTGGCTGCTCTTCTATAACATGAAGCCATTAACAGCAATCAACACTTTCCACAATAAAACAGGTTAACCTAATCGTTGTTGGATATTTTGATACTTATGGCTTATAGAAAGGAGTCTCTCTCTCTCTCTCTCTCTCTCTCTCTCTCTGTGTGTGTGTGTGTGTGTATCTGTGTCTTTTTCTGTCTCTCTGTGTGTCTGTATGTCTATATGTCTTTCCATCTCTCTCTCTAACTTGTTGTGTCTGAGTCTGTCTGTCTGTCTGTCTCTTTTTTTAAGAGATATATGAAAGTAGAAAAATTACATTTTAGTGGGCTCTCTCCAGGAACCCATAATGTAATATCAAAAAAGTTAAACAGATATATCTTCTCATGTTTATCATTTCTCTATTATGAAAGCTTCCAAATATTTATTTTTCATATTTGAGAGATGTAGTTCATTGCTGTTGTCTGTCGTCATGCCCACCCCATGCATATCAGAATTTCATCCTGCCAAATGTAACACAGACTTCATTGACCATATCTCCCTCATCTCTCTGTGGCCATTTTCCTAGCCTCTGGCAACCACCATTCTTCCATAGCCTTCTGTGAGAAGAGCAGATTTCACATGTTCCAGACATCATGCAATACGACACTTTGCGGTTCTATCCAGAGCAGAATCTTTACAAATAAATCATGCTATATTTTAATGACATTAGGTTGGAGAAGAAAGGAGTCACACACCAGTGTGCAGCAGAGTGCTGCCCTACAGTCTTTCGGACAGAATTTTTATCTGGTTTTTATTACCACTTTCAAGTCCTGTATCAATCAGAAGAGGCTGATCACTCCTGGAGATGGATCAGATTTCATAGGAGAAAGGCAGGAAGTAAACACAGATTATAACCTGGGCCACCCAGCTAAGTATGGGAACTTCCTCCAAGTGGACCAAAGGAGAGGATGCTCATACAGACACCTTGACATGAAAAGCAATGAAATAGGTGTTTAGTGGGTGCTGGGAAGGGGCACAGTCAGCTCCATCTGCAAAAGAAGAACCCGAAAAGACCTTTTTCCTCTGCTTGCATTTAAGAACTCTTTTAAGAGCCTGTTCTTTAAAAACAAGACTGATTTCTGCTCTTAGCCTGTGGGGACTCCATGAGCAATCTCACATGCGTTCTGGAGACTTGCGGACCTCCTTGCCAACTCTTCTTGCATCTGCCCTGGAGACTTCACACAGTTGATTTGGATTGGTCATCGTTTCCTTCCTTTTTGTGCTATTATTGACAAGGGATGGCTTTCCAGGAAACTCCCATAGTCACTCCGTGCTTTAATTAGTTGTCCTCAGATCTTGATCTTGGACTTCTGTTCTCCTTGACTTCCTGGGTGCTTCTTCAGGTTCAGTCTTAAATGTCACTTTCCCCATTTTTATTTATTTATTTATTTATTTTATTTTTTTTTGTTTTTGTTTTTTTTTTCAGAAAAATTCCTCCTTTATTTCTTTGACCATGACAGATACAATCCTTTAACATTGGTTGGAGTTTCAGGGCTTCTAGCATAAAAATGGGCCTTTCAAAAGACATTCTACACTGTGAATAGCCCTGCTCATTCTTCTACTTCGGTCACTCAACTTTTTGAGAGTCTTATAAAAAAATTTCAGATTTCCAAGGTCAACGTTTCAGCCTAAGAATTCTCGATAAATAGTGTCAAGGTTTTCTTTTTTTTTCATTTTTTTATTGGAAAGAAGAAGAAAAAAAAGAAATTTCTGCCTCCTCCCCGCCTCCCATTTCCCTCCCACTCCGCCCTCTCCTCCTCCCCTCCCCCACTCCTCCCCCTCCCTCTCCAGCCTGAAGAGCAGTCAGGTTTCCCTGCCCTGTGGAAAGTCCAAAGTCCTCCCCCCTCAATCCTGGTCTAGGCAGGTGAACATCCAAACTGGGTAGGCTCCCACAAAGCCAGAACATGAAGTAGGATCAAAACCCGGTGCCATGGTCCTTGGCTTCTCAGCAGCCCTCATTGTCCGCCAAATTCGGAGAGTCCGGTTTTATCCCATGCTTTTTCAGTCACAGTCCAGCTGGCCTTGGTGAGCTCCCAAAGAATCAGCCCCACTGTCTCCATGGGTGGGCGCACCCCTTGTGGTCCTGACTTCTTTGTTCATATTCTCCCTCCTTCTGCTCCTCATTGGGACATTGGGAGCTCAGTCCAGTGCTCCAGTGTGGGTCTCTGACTCTATCTCCATCCATCGCCAGATGAAGTTTCTATGGTGATATGCAAGATATTCATCAGTATGGCTATAGGATAGGGTCATTTCATGTTTTCTATCCTCAGCTGCCCCAGGAACTAACTGGGGACATCGCTCTGGGCACCTGGGAGCCCCTCTAGATCCAAGTCTCTTGCCAACCCTAAGATGGCTCCCTTAATTAAGATATGTGCTTCTCTGCTCCCCTAACCAACCTTCCTTTATCCCAATCATCCCGTTTCCCCAAGATCCCCCCACCCTCCCCTTCTCACATTTCTCTCCCCTTCTCCCCTTACCCCCCCTCCCACCACACCCCAAGATCCCAATTATTTGCCCGGCAATCTAGTCTACTTCCCATAACCAGGCGGATAGCTATATGTTTTTCTTTGGGTTCACTTTCTTATTTAGTTTCTTTAGGATATCATATTATAGACTCACTGACCTTTATTTATCTCTAGAAACCAATTATGAGTGAGTACATCCCATGTTCATCCTTTTGGGTCTGGGTTACCTCACTCAGGATAGTGTTTTCTTGAGTTTTCTTGGTTGCCATTGAGCCTGATCACTGCAGTAAAAGCTGTGGATAGTCCACACGCTGGACCTAACCTTACTACACTGTGTGTTAGTTAGCTCTGAAAGGATCTTGAATGTGTCTGGAGATGTGTGTGTCGTCCATGTTTTCTGACTCACTACAGCATGTTTTGTCTCATGTCTGTACAGTAGGCAGACGTAGCTAAGCCACCTGTTCAGTATCTAAAATGATTTATTCTAAAATACATTCTCTAGGAACGTCCAATATTTCTTCATTTTTCTGTTTCTTATTTTTTGAAATCCTGACTCATTTTTAAGCTCTATTAATTCATAAAGAATAAAAAGAGTTTCTGAGTTTTTTTTTTCAAAAATCTTGACAATAACACTCCACTGGCTTGCAGTGTGAAATGAACATCGGGTCAATATGCCATCTGAAAAGTCACTCCAAAGAGAATTCAATTAATTACCTTTAGATGGTGTTTCTCCAGTATAATACAAATGAAAATGAATAATATAGATTTTCATCTCCTCATTTTTCTTCGCTTTATGGGATATCTTATTCTTGAATCCTGTTTTGCTATTCACAAAAGGTATTTTGAAATTCTTTTTTATAGGATAGCAAAATAGTCTTTATATAAAAACCATTAATATTAATGTATTAAGCGAACACAAAGCAACAGAAGCTTTCAGAGAAAAGAGGGTCTTTGTGGAGTTCAGTTTTGTTTCACTGAAGGTGACACAACCCTTAGTAGACCTGTGTTTATATTGCTCATTGGATTAACGGGGTGGGGGGTATATAGTAATCAATACCACGTGGTAGTGGTATAAAAGAATGAACATGATATTTTCTTCCACTGGAACAAAAATTTTTCAGACTATTTTGAATATATGATTGTAGCAGATAAGTTTAATGGAAGGGAACTTCTATTATGTACAAGGTATAATGCAGACCTCGTCAAGTCTTACAGACTTCGTATTGTTGTCATTTGTTTTTAATTAACCAATCTATTTTACATCCCAACCACAAATTTCCCCTCCCTCTTCCCCTCCATTCCCTCCCTCCAACTTCCCTCTGCCTCCCCCTCCTCCCCTATCTAATCAATCAATTCACTCCTCCTCTGTTTCTGTTTAGAAAGCTCCATGCAGTCATCATGGGTATCAACAAAGCCTGACAAACCCAGTTGCGATAAGACTAATCATCTCCCCTTTCAATCAGGATGGGCAAAGCAATAGTAGAAATATTGCTTGAACTGGCTATTTCCTATTGCCATATTGGTGACTATTCCAATTGTCACTAGAGAGCTTTCATGTATTAGCTGATGGGAAGACACGCAGAGACCCAAAGACTTTTAAAAGACATTGCAATATGCAATTCCAGGCTATTCTACCAAAGCAAAGACTTCAAATTTTGCTTTAAAACTTTTGAAAGGAAAGGTATCAGCCCAGGAACGCCAAAGCTACCTCCTTAGCACAAGTTCCTGGCACAAAGGAGATCTATTTACATTCTGTTTATCATACATGTCTCTGACACAGGCATGTCCTACCTCAAGACTGGGGTGCTGAAAGAGAAACTAGAGAAATGTTTTCAGCCTGCCAGAAATGAAGGCAATCTGAAGAGACAAGTTGCATCAGATTATTGAAACAATAGACCCTCAGGAGACTGGAATTTCCTAAGAATATCAAGCTAGGAGAAGGAACAGGTGCCAACCACAGTTTGTTTTTCTTGATATAAATTCAGCTTCTAGGTCTGAGGGACCAGTGAGTTTCTGGTAGATGGATGTTCCCACTGAGTTAACCTGGGAAGACAGATGTAAAAGCAGTGGGTATTTTTTTTTTTTAAATAGCAACCAGGTCTTGAGGAGACAGAAGTCCCAATAGAACAGAACTTCAGCAAAAGATATTCTAGAGCTATTATTTTCCCTTGCAAGGCACTGTAGATTTTACACCTTAAGTTACCCAGAAGCAGAGAAACTGATGGAACTCTTAATAGCCTCCAGGGAGCAATTTGAAAAAGCAAAAATTTGAAAGCAAAAGACCTAGCATTTCTGTAATAAAGAAGTGACAAGGACTGCACTCAACAGACTTGAGAAAGAATAAAATGCAAAGCAGAGATTTTTATACTGTCATAGCAGTATTGTGGACTCAGAATTAGTATTGGTGGGGCTGATCCTGTGGATTTTGCCCTCATCCCTCTCAATTCCAAACTACAAAGTTACGGTGGTCTGGGGCCTGTGACAAATCAGTCCCAGATTAGAAGAAGGTTCTTCATTTCTTATCTCTCTGCCTGTAGGAAGTGAATTCTGTCTAGGCGAGGACGATAACTTCATGCAGGCAATAAAATTCAGGAAAAAAATAGAAACGTGTGACCTACATATTAAAATCATCACATAAGCATATAAGATCTTGATAATTTAAAATGGCTTTAATTAAATTAAGAAAATTAAGGAAAAACTCAAAGTGGGTATTTGAATATGATGAGATTAAGGAAAAGATGGGAGAAAATAATAAACGAATTCAATATTTTAACATATGGAAGAAAAAGTATAATTGTTTCAGCTTTTGCCTTTGGGACCAACCACATGTAAAGTTTTGCAAAACCAGTGGATCAGTAGCTAGATTATTGATATTGGAAGTTCAGACATTCTTCTTTCCCTGGGCTGAGAGCAGGGCCTCCTATTATGAAGTAATTTATTTGTTGTCGACCAAAAGCTTTTCACAGTGGACAGTAAAATACCGAGACTAATGTGGTGTATATTTCACGAGAAGTTTAAGAACCATATGTTAGCGAGATGATGAGCAGATATGGATATTCATGGCCTCACTGCTTAAGCATTCATGAAGAGTGCCTATTTATAACATGTTCGTGTCTTAACCATTAAAAGTAAAACAAGAACAGAAATAGATAACATTATCAGCTAAATATTCATCAATTTAAAATCCTCTAGAAGTGAGAACTGATTACAAAGCTTGAATTTGGTTGTATTTTTAAACACAGAAGCAGTCAAATGTATTTCAAAAAAAAAGATACGCTGTCATTTATGCCAAAAATAATTTTGTAATAAATGAAATAAATCATGGACAAAAGACGAAACTGTCCATATATATATATATATATATATATATATATATATATATAATGCACAAAAGTCTTTAGATCAAAATTGTGGCTATCAGAAGCCAGGAAGAGGGACACTGGTAAAAGTTTGTCAAAGGATGAAGATTTCATGCAGACAGTGTAGGAATAATTTCAAGAGATCTTTTGCACATCCTGGTGATGACATTCAATATATTATACTGTATAGTTGAAAAAATCACTAAGAAAACAGAATTCACGTGTTCTTGATATAAAAATGTTGAGTATATAAGTTAATGTGTTTTCAACTAGGTTGATTTAGTCATTCCACAATGTGTATTCATATCTGTGCTAGTTAAAATGTAATTGATCCCCATAATCCCATCATAATTCCATAATCTCATAGGGAGAGGCACTATTAGGAGTTGTGGCTTTGTTGGAGTGGGTACAGCCTTGTTGGAGGAAGTGCGTCATTGTGGTAGCGGGCTTTGAAGTCTCATATCCCTCAAAAAATGCTGACCAGAGTCAGGAGGTTTCAGAGGAAAAATATGTCTACTATGTAGGACTGGGATGTGAATGATAGGTTAGACCAATCAAGAAACGCCACTGTGGTTTCCATTCATGATAGGGTTAGACCAATCAAGAAACGCCACTGTGGTTGCCATTCATGATACGGTTAGACCAATCAAGAAACGCCACTGTGGTTGCCATTCATGATACGGTTAGACCAATCAAGAAACGCCACTGTGGTTTCCATTCATGATACGGTTAGACCAATCAAGAAACGCCACTGTGGTTGCCATTCATGATACGGTTAGACCAATCAAGAAACGCCACTGTGGTTTCCATTCATGATACGGTTAGACCAATCAAGAAACGCCACTGTGGTTGCCATTCATGATACGGTTAGACCAATCAAGAAACGCCACTGTGGTTTCCATTCATGATACGGTTAGACCAATCAAGAAACGCCACTGTGGTTTCCATTCATGATACGGTTAGACCAATCAAGAAACGCCACTGTGGTTTCCATTCATGATAGGGTTAGACCAATCAAGAAACGCCACTGTGGTTTCCATTCATGATACGGTTAGACCAATCAAGAAACGCCACTGTGGTTTCCATTCATGATAGGGTTAGACCAATCAAGAAACGCCACTGTGGTTGCCATTCATGATACGGTTAGACCAATCAAGAAACGCCACTGTGGTTGCCATTCATGATACGGAGTGTGGATATTTTTCACTTTGGTCTTTCAGAGTTTCGTAATCTCCTGGGGCCTCTTAGACTTTCACTTTTGACTGTTTTTACAAACCCATTTCCTTTGCTTTAAAGTGTCCCTTATTTAATTTCTTTAGCATTTTTGGGGGTCAATTAAGATCTTCTGTTAAAAGAATAGGTCATCATTGGGAAAATTTAACATAACGTAATAGAATTAATAGAATTTTTTTCCATAAAACAACAATTTTGAATTCTGAAGGGACCAATATCAAGTAGTACTTTACCCAGCAATAAACCTGGCTCCTTTTATGGTTTCTCTAACCCTGATGCTGTTTCTCACTCACTTCTCCATCCCCAACTATTTTGTTCTATTTTAAGATATACAAAAGATACGTTTCCAGAATAAAGTAAATAATCAGAAATTTAACAGAGTTCATTGAAATTAAGCCAGGGTCAAAGATTTTAGCAGTGTATCTTAGAGTGGCAATATAACTCAGAAGTTAATAAATGTGTCTAAAATATTTTTTGAGCTTTTAGGTTTAACTAAAAGTTTCTTGATATAACATTTTCTCTCCTTTTATGTTATTCTACGTTTTAAAAACTCACATTAAATATCTATATATTTTATTATTTAAATGTATGCTTATTTATGTAGATACTTATGCATGCGTATATTATGTAGTTAGATATTTTGCAAAACAAAAGGCTGCTCTTTTTTCCTACTGACTTATTATATTATTATTGTGCATAGTATTGAATTTCACAATGAAAATGTTTTCCAATTGTAAAAGGTATTTGGCATATTGACCACCTCCCATTGTTTTCCTTCGATCTCATTTCTGCTTCCTCCCCTCACCCACACTAGTTTTGTACTGCAATGATTAGCCTCAATTGTCAGGTTAAGGAGATCTAGAATCACTGCGGGGTGGGACACAAACTCCTGGGAAAGTCAACTGGGGATTATTCTGATTAGATCCATTAAGGTAGGACAAATGTGTCTACTGTGGGTGGCACCGTTCCTTGGGCAGAGAACATGGACTTCATAAAAAGGAAAAGGGGAGGTGAACACAGGCATCAACGGCTCCCTACTTCTTGATTGCATGTGCAATAGAAGTAGCTGGTCCTGTCTGGTTGCTTTTCCTGGCTCATGCCCAGAGACTCAGGTTTGTAGTGTGCCTATAGACTAGACAAGAAAAGAAAACCTACTTGCTTACAGTACTTTACTTAGAAATAATTCTGTTAAATTATCATCTTCCGTGACTCATTTTATACATCTGAGAATTATGTATAGCACTCATATCTTGGCAAAATATGGATTTCAATGAATTAAAGTGCAGAATAATGTCTGTAAACTTTGCCACTGAAAATCATGTTAAATTTACATTTTTGAAAATATATATTGCATGAAAATATGTCTTTAATAAAAATAAGTATTTGTCTTTTGTATAAATATAGAAGAAATGACATGAAGTGGTTATTGTAGCTGTGAAAACTCATTACAAAGTATTTCAATTATAGTCTACTAAATGTAAAATAAATTTAGTAGCTTTTATTCTGCTGGATTATTAACATTATTAAACTAACATTTTTATTATTAACCAGGTTTAAATAATGGGGCTTTAAAATGCACAATTAAGTAGATACAGGACCATAAGCATTCTTAGTAAGTAGTTAAGTCTCAGATACTTTGAAGAGTCCCAGTATTATTTTTGTTTTTTGAACAAATTTCTACTTAACCCTTAGGAAGCCAGCACAATTTTGTGAGCATAAATTGTAATAATGGTGGTGCAAAGTGGAAATGATGGGCTAACTTTATTCATGAATATAGTTGTACAATTTGAAACTGTATCCAGTTAAATCCTGCAAAGGAATTCCTCATATTCACAGACCATGATTAAGTAGCATTTCTATCCTGAAACTCAGATATTTCAGCATTCGTAGAGCTGTTTGTTACTCAATTCTAGCATAAAGATGGGGTGAATTATATGATAAATTTAATGGAAAATGTAAACGTGCGATGGATTAGGCATTATGCATTAGTAAATAATTTGTAGGTAAGTATTTTATGAAGTATTTGATAAGTTAAAATAGGACCATCGACTTTACACATGGTAAGGTACAGTTAGGTTCTAATCACATTTCATATAGAAAAAAAAATAAACTCCAAATGGCTTAAGTATTAGAATGTAGAAAATACCTTTAATTTGTTTTTTAATAGAAATCATGAAAAATTTTTAACATGTTTTACATAGAGGTACATTTCTGAAACAGAAAAGACTGAAACCACATTAAAACAAAAACTCTACACAGTAAGACGCCATAGCTCTAGTTCATAGTGTTAAACAAATTGGGAAGGTAATTAGAGCATTTACCAAATTTCATGTATAATACATGAAAAATACTCAAAATACACAAAAGAAAATTATAAACAAAATTTAAATGAACATGGAATATAAATATAAAATTCATCAACATGAATAAATTAGGTAAAATATATTCAAAGATCTTGTATTTCAGTAGTAACAAGAGACAAGAATAAATAGTTCAGGAAGCTAATACCTGTGATACATCTGTTGGAGTCTCTGGGAGCTGACATTTGGTACTAATTTTACATACACAAGAGTTTTGGATGTAACTCTTACCAAATCATATCCTTGTTCCAAATACCTGTACTGTTAGTTCTTAGTAGAAAGCAGAAGGGTGACATTTATACATCACCTCCACTCTGTACTGTCTCTTAATACAAGCTTTCTTTAAACAGTCCCCAGTTAAAAACAAGTCTTATATAATTCCACTCTCCACCCCACCACTGTCCCATGATAGTGGAAATATTGGTATAGAATTGAAAGATGAATCAAGAAAAGTGGCAATGATAGTTGAGGATGAATGAACATGCAAATTCTGTAACATTAAGGCCTTGAGAAAGGCTCTAGGCAAGGATAATGTTGTCTTTTACTTTGGAAACCAAACCTGCTTCCTTGAAAGGAGCAGCCAATATTCTTTACCACAAAGGCATGTCTCTAGTATGTTTTTTTATTATTAGTTTTAGCTTTAAAAGTGTGTGTTTGAAGTATACGTTATTGTGATGACGAATCTTAGTCATCAATTTGACTACCTCTAGAATCAACTTGGTTGGCTATGTCTATAAGGGATTTTCTTGACTGGGGTATTTGAGGTAGGAAAAGTCACCCCCAATCTGGGTAACATTTCTAGTGGCTCCCAACACAGACGTTCATGAAAGAGTTAAACTTTTAGATTTGTCTGCTTGCCCCACTTTGTTTTTTTCCATCTTGTTTTTTTCCTATCATGAGATTATAATATAATTACAATATTTCCATTTCTTCCCTCCAGACCTCCTCTTTAAAACTTGATAGCCTCTTTTTTCTCTAATTGTTATCACATACAAATATATGTATTATTACACATATATTCCTAAATGTATAAATATAACTAGCTCAGTCTTAATTATATTACTTGTATTTATTTTTTATTTTATTTTTTTTAGGGTTGATCATTTGTTATTAGGTAACAAATTGGTATGATTATTTTCCCTGCTCTCAGCATTCCTTAGTTGTTTATACTTCTGTGTATCGAGTTGATGCCTTGTGGGCTTATTCCTGTTTAATTTAGCAGATCTTATTATAGTTTTTCTTGTTTAGTAGTCATGTTGTTGAGACCTTATGAATGTAGATTCTGAAATTTCTGGGAGGCATAATCTCACAGGAGACACGCTGGTCTGTCTTTTGCAAACTTTCTATTCTACCCCGTCTTCTGCACTGTTCCCTGAGTCTTGGGTACAGGAGTTGTTTTGTGAATGTATCTTTTCAGACTGGGCTACATAACACCGTTTTTATTGGTTGTGGCATTCTGTAATGGTCTCCAGAATGGAGGGGGCTGTCGTGGCAAGTATACCTTAACTGTAACCAATACCTCTAATTGGATTTTAGACCCACTTAAGGGAAAGTGTGCCTGGTATTAGATACCTAACTAGTGAAGTCATGGGTCTTGGAGGAGAATCTATAATCACCACGTTAATAAACCAGTATAAGCCCTAAGCATATTCTAAATATTTGTCCTTCTATTCACACATAAGTGTACTCCTTACCCTCATCATGGAAACTCTTGTGGGTACATTCATCTAGCTTGCTGCTTTGGTTTTTTTTTTTTTGATTGTTTGGTTTTTGTTTGTTTTGTCTGTATTAGCACTAATTTTTGGGGGGATTCCAACATAGATTATCAATGGCTCTCCAGAAATCTTCCAGAACTCCAGCACCAGATTGGGACTCGTTGAGACCTTCAGCCTTGTCGATTCTTGGCATTTCTTTTATGAGACAGACATGGTTACACTACCTGGACCACAGCCAGTCTACCAATTGAATAAATTCCCATAAATACATAACACCATTCCATCTATTCTGTTCCTTTAGAGAACCCTGCCTTATACAACTATCAAATGTTTATATATTTTGACATTTGAAAATTATCATTTTAATTAATGAAACTATATTTAACATGTGTTATTTGTATTTGTATTGTGGCATGTAGGTAATTAATATGTTGTATTAGATTATGTAGTTAATATTTGTGGTGTGCAAAGTTTACCTTCAATTTATCAGCATCTTCAAGAATAAGATATTTAATGGCTGCAGAGAAGGGCCCATGCAGTATAATTGTTGAACTTATTCCTTCCATCAACAGACAATTTTATATATTTTGGCCAAGGGCTCCCACGTTCAGAACCCATTCTTTCTTCAGGTCTTGGAAAGCACTTTTCTATCCCCAGCTTCAGAGAGAACAATTTTTAAAGAAGTGTTTGTCTATTAGAGTACACTTAGACGGATTTATATCTTGGTTATTGAGAGCAGTGCTGCTATGAGCGTCGGAGTATATCAGGGCTACACAAAGGTTTACTCTGTAAACCTTGCTCTCCTTGCTCCTTCTTACCTGTTATCTTTTGGTAACAGCTGTGCTGAAGGTGTCTTTTGGTGATTTTGATTTAAGTTACCCTTATGTTAGTATTATTGGCTGTTTCTTGTGTCTGTTCTCCAATTCCTTCTTTTAAACAATAATTTATTTATTTTTATTTTATTTGCTTTGGTGTTTTGCTTGCATGTATGTCTGTGCGAGGGTGTCAGATCTTAGAGTTACAGACAGCTGTTGGCTGTCATGTGGGCAATGGAAATTGAACCCGAGTCCTCTGGAAGAGCAGTCAGCTCTCTTGACCACAGAGTTGCCTGTCCATCCCCTGTTCTCCAATTCTATGTCCTTTAGAAAACAAAAAGCTATTCTAATCCTTTGTCAGGTTTTAAATATTAATATATTTACTTTCTCTTTATTGAACTGTGTTAGTTCCTTATATATTTTTGATAATAACCCACTTTAGATGTACTGGTTCAAAGTATTTTTTCGCATACAGTCTCTTTAGTACATTGCTTTCTTCCTACCTTACATAAAAACTTCTTAATTTGAAGGAAATTTGCTTATTTATATGATGTGGGATATCCTTCTGTATATGCATTGCTTTTATTGGTTAATGAATACAGCTGTTTCGACCTATGGCAGGCCAGAATGTAATCAGGCTGCAAGAGAAATGCAGAGTGAGTAGGCAGAGTCAAGGAGATACCATGTATCTTCCAAAGGAGAAGGAACCTGAACCTTTCTGGTAAGCCACAGCCTCTTGGAAATACACAAATTAATAAAAATGGGTTAATTTAAGTTGTAAGAGTTAGTTAATAAGAATCCTGAGCAGATAGGCCAAGCAGTGTTGTAATTAATATAGTTTCTGTGTGATTATTCCGGTCTGGGCAGCTGGGAAATGAAAGAGCAGTCTCTGTGTACATTTATATTTAGTTTTTTTTTATGCCTTTATAGCCATGTCCCAAGTCCTTCTGCACACCATCTCAATTATGATTTTCTTGGGGGACTGGATATTATTCATATAGTATTTATATCTCTTCTTCCTTTATCCTGTCTGTGACAAAATTTGGTCTGAATAATATTTATGCAAATATGTTAGAGAAGTTCCTAAGAGTTCTTTGTTTGCAGCTTTCAGATGTATTAATTTCAGAGATATTTGACTTTGCCTTCTATTTGCCATAAAGCTCTGCACCACCTGCTGTTATTAAACTTCAAAACCTGCTTGTGACACTCGGCGATAACATTTCTAGAATTTTCTTTTCCTTAGAATTCACAGTAAAAATGACTAAGTGCCAACATAGAGATTCTGGGAAACAATAGAATCCATTATAGAACTACTCAAGAGGAATAAACAGGAAACCCAGCAACAAGTAGACTTAATAGCAAGGAGCCAGAAGATAGACTACAGTGCTGAGAAACTAGGCACAGTAATTAAAGTCCACTGAACCTTAGTAATATAAAACACTCTTGTTTAATTGATAGATTGTAGGACTTAGCCAGACAGGTAAGCCTTCCAGCTGTATGGGCATCTTTCCAGTTTTGCACCCGAGGAAGCTGGGAAGCCTTGACATTGCTAGTTCAGTAAGTGATAGTTATCTTGTATCTTAGGTTCACAGGAGAAGGTTACTATGGAGCTAAAAAGGATTATAATAGCACCCCAGAGGAAATCGGGGCTGATACACTAATACTGCATGAAACACATGCAAGTCCTCTTTACAGGAGCAGGCTTGAGAGAAGCTGTTAAATAAAGAATCAGATGAAAGAAGATTTGACTAGATTCAGCTAAACTTGAAAAGTTTGAGAGCTCATTGGTTGCCCAACTCATTCTTTGACCTGAAAGCACTGGAAAATACTGTGTATATTAAAGTATTTGTTTTTCTATTGTATACATATATCCTATGCGAAATTTAAAACTACTGTTTGGCTAAGAAAGATAACTACTAAATATATTGCATACTTTCGTATACCTTTTACTTTTCTTAGATCAATACCACAATTTTATGGTAGAAAAAAAATGGTTAAACATTATGTCTCTGTTATGCCCAAATCTGCAAAGTCCCTACTGCTTTAACCCCCTGCTGTGAGCCAGCTTCCCACTGCTTGAGCTGACTCCTCTCCAGATCCACTTCTGGATTTCTCTCAGGGCCCTTAATGGTTTGTGCTTTGCATTTTGGTAACTTATGCACACATTTCCTGTCTCTGAGAGCAGAGAGCACCTCAATTGTGTTTTTAACTCTTCTACTGTCTTTCGCATGTCATTCATTTTTCACTTGAAGAATGAATAATGAAGGATTTCGTTTTGAAGGAAAGTTTCAGCAAAAAAGAAACCGAGAAGAAAATCACACCCAGAATAAAAGGCAGCTCTACAAACGTCAAACGGAAACATAACTGTTTCAGATCAATGTTCATATAAGATGATTTCTTTGGTCAAGAAGTCAAGCTAACCAGGTGGGGAATAGCAGTCCAGAACTCAAGTTAGCCCAGCTCAGCTAGACAAGACTGATGATGCAGACTAAGCCTGCTTTTGGAAATGCAGAATTGAAAAAAACAAAAACAAAACAAAAAAAAACCTCTTGGGGGAGATATAGATTCTGGTTGCCTATTGGAACTAGATGATAAACAGTATATATATATATATATATATATATATCAACTAAAAGTTAAAGATTGTTGTGGTGATGTACGTAGAAGAGAAATGGAGACAACAGCAGCTAAGGAGGGTGAGTACACAAAGGACTCTTCAAAACTATAAAAGCATTATCACAGCTAGAACAAAGAAAAACAGAATCAGAAGAATTCTACAATTTGAGGATGGCAGCATTCCTGACTTTGGCTCTTATTCTGTAGGTGGCTGAATATAAGATGTTTGTGTCCAACCTAGCTACACATTCTGTGACTTTAACTCTGTTGTCTTCTCTTGGGACCCTTTTTCTCCTGGGTTGCCTCATCCAACCTTGATAAGAGGGCTTATGCCTACTTTTATGGCATGTGTTTCATACCACTGAGAGGCCTGCATGTTTCTCAAAGGAAAAAGAGGAGCATTATCTGGGGAAGAGGGCAGGTGGGTAGGAGGTTGTGAGGGAGGGGAGTCTGTGGTCTAGAAGTATTGTATGAGAAAAGAATAAATTAAAAAATATTTCTTCATAACTGTAATATCTTATTGTAATTATAACTGTAATTTATCATACTCATAATATGTTAGTGGTTAAAAGTTACATATAAGTATCGCTTTAGTTGGGAATAAAAAGATGACAACCTTGAATGAAGATCATCATCACGTTTGACCCAAACATCAAAATAATTAATTTTATGTTTGGTATACAAATAAAGTTAATTTTAGAGGTAATAGAGGTTACTTTTATTATATAATACAGCATTTTGTGGTATGATTTTTATTATGAAAAAGTTCAAATCACTAAATTTCTGAGTGATGTGGGTAGAAATGAAGAATGTAATAAAAATGGAAATAATTCATAAAGTATTGGATCCTAAATGGTTTACTCCTGACAATTTTCCAATGAAAACAAGCAAATTATGTTTTTATTTTTATGTATGGAGATGAAAAGCTTAATACAACAGATAAAATTAATTTTAATAGTAGTATTAGTCTTTTCCCTGGCTTCTAGGTATCTGAACCTAGGGCCTAATATGTGCACAATAGTTTACTCACCAACATCTCCCTAACCTTCCTTTGCTTTTCAAATGGTGATATTAATTCAGTTTAAAAATATATACTGTAAATGTTGGTCCAAAATTATGTCAGGGCCTGTACCTTGTGGCCTGTAGGGCAGAGAAAAGCCTGGCTCGGGTATGAAGTATAGTCTTAAAGCCCCTGAGGGGGGATGAGACAGCAAAATTTAGGTAGATGCCCCTCCAGCCAGAGGGAGGGCTTGGTTGTCCCTCATTGGCTGGAGGTACCCCCACATCACACAATGTCACTTAACCTACATAAGCTGATGCTCACAGTAATAAACTGAGTTCTTGCTATGACTTGACTCCCTATCGTGTCTGATTGTCCTGCATTGTGGGGCTGCAGAATGGGTGGATAGCGCACTCACCTTTCCCTGGGGAGTAAGGCTAAGGAGGCCTGGCATGTAAAGACCCCCAAAACAACTCTGCAGACTAGATTCCATTTTGCTCTAGGTTTTGGAATGTGATTGTGAAGATATTAAACTTTCATTGACATGCTTATATTCTTTGAACATACACACTTTGATAATTATTATTATTTCCTCTCCCTTTGGTATGTCTTAAGATTTAGGATATATATCTTACACTATATCTCTACCTTTTATTTTCCCTGCTTAGTTCGTGTTCCCCTTAAACTGATATAATCCAACTTCTAGCTGCTTTCCTTAGTTCATGGTGTCTTTTTATATTTGTAGAATTTTTTTTTTTCGAAAGCCAGGTTCAACATATCTTAACTAAAAACTCTTAGGCTATTTAGATCATAAATTATCCTTGCAGGTTCCAACAGAATCGTGGCTCTGGCATTTAACTTACCTGTGAGTTTTATTACATTTTCTCATTAAAAACAAATATAAACTGCTGAACGATGATAGCTATTTCCTCAGCCACACACGATACCGCGCTTAAGGATTTTATTTTCCTGAAAACCCCTACTCCATAGAAAGCTCATCCATCAGCTGTAATGAGAGCTGTCAAGAATATTTAGTGAGGAATAGCTGCTTGATATGCTAATAGCAGCCCCTCAGTGAATTCATTTTGTTCTGCTCCTTGACATTAATGGTTTTCATAATCTAATGAGTGATGTGTGTAGCAAGAGAAGGCCACGGGGAAAGACCATTATAAACTTACAGTGGGGAAAATCTTCATCAGTGTTGTTCTCATGCAGCAGAATGCATCTGGATACGTCCACGTGCTGGGGCCTTTATAGATTTCTATCTTAAGGTACCATTTGACATTAGGGCTTTTGTGTATTGATTACTCACTTGCTTTTTCTACCACTGTGTTGGCCTGGGGTCCTGGTGAGTCTGGTTAGAGAAAAACTGGGAGGAGACATTCTTATGTCCTTCCAAGCAGATGATACCTTTGAGTCTTTAAGATACTACTGTTTTACATGGAAGAAGAAGTTGGAGCCAGAGAGGTGCTGGTGGGATCGGTAATGATTTGATTGGTTAAATCAAGAATACTGTCTTGGGTGCTCCACTTCCTAAAGTTATGTTTGTGATTAATTTATGTGAACTTCCTTTATGGCATGGTTTTGAAAGTAGAATAGATGCACACATTTGTCAGGGACAGTTAAATTAGATGCTGAGAATGGACACGTTAATGAGTTCTCAAGGTCCCTTTTTAGTCGTGCAATGACTTCAGTAATCCTAATGGAGTCACCTAAGTCAGTAGTTATGATCTGTTAGCTTTGGAAAGAGCTACATTCTGATACACACAAGTATATCATTCAATGGGCTCAACGGACAGGATTCTAACATCTCTCAACAGGTTTGAAGTTTGATTTTTGTTGTTGTTTTTTGCATAGGATTGAGATGGGTTTCTCTACGTAGTCCTGGCTGTCCTGGAACTTACTTTGTAGACCAGGCTGGCCTCAAACCCACAAAAGTCTTCATACCTCTGCCTTCCAAGTGCTGGAATTAAAAGAGTACACCACCACCACCTGTACTGAATTTTGGTTTACATCAAGGTACTAGAGAGAAACATTACAGTTCACATAAAAGTAAAGACTAATCATGTCTTGTATTAAAATTATAAATACCAGTCTTGTTTGGAGAATGAAATATTGAAATATGTGAATACTGCTTGTTAAATATTCTGTACATTGTGGGAGAATACTGTATTTTAAAATATTCAAGAGAGATATTCGTTATTGAATTAGAGGGAAGGGTAACTTGGCTTTTAGTAGAGGAAAGGAACATTCAAATTCTAAAAACCAGATATTTAGATTTTTTCCACTTATTTATTTATGGTTAGGTTGGGTCTTACTAAATAGTATAGGCTAGTATTTAACCTGTGATCTATGTGCTTTGGTCATGTTTGAGTTTTAAATTAACTGAATAAGTTCATTTTATAGGTACCAGTAATCTTGTAATTTGCTAAAATTATTTTTCATGACAAAGCACCTTGTATTTTTGTTTGGTTATTTATATTTCATTGAATGATGGCCCATGTATATATTTGTATATACATATATGGTTTTGGATGACCAATTGGTTTCCTCCCAGTTTCAGCATTCTTTGATTGTTTTTAGTTCTTTGTATAGGCATGCAGCCTTGCAAACTCTCCCTGGTCCATGTTAGCATCTGTTGGTACTGGGATCCACAACTCTGCAGTTTGGTTGGTTTTCTCTTTTCTTCTACAAAGGGAAATTTTCTTAAATACAAATGAGGGTTAAACTTGTCTGTGGGTATAAGGACAGATATTTTCAATATTGTTAGGGATTATGCTGATTTAGTAAATTGATTCTTTTATGTTCTTATCCAAGATACATGACTTCATTAATCCTAAGTATTTGGCTAGGTTTCCAGTACCATAGAGTAGGGATGTCTGACAAAGTCATAAAAAATCATACTATTA
Source organism: Microtus obscurus (assembly GCA_963919715.1). NCBI lineage: Eukaryota > Metazoa > Chordata > Mammalia > Rodentia > Cricetidae > Microtus > Microtus obscurus. The sequence continues at coordinate 5,230,682 of CAWTZC010000381.1, forward strand.
ATTATGTAAATTCCCGCAATACTTTTACGTTAGTGTATATATATATATGTGTTGTATATATATTCATGAACTTTTCCACTCTTAACTTCTTTTTTATTTCAAGATAATTTATTTTAAAAATGGGTCACAACATTAGCATCTGGTCCATTCTGCCAAATGTACCAGCTACATATGCTTTTTCAGCAACTGAGAGCACATTTTGGTATCATGTCTGAAAAGTAAATAAAAACCCCATATAAAATAAATATCCAAAGTTCCCATAGGAACACAGGTACATGTGACCTAACTCTTAACCTTCCATAATGCATATGTGCCAATCCCTACCCTTACAAAGACATTCCAAAAACTAGCAGTAATTAAATTAAATGGTCCTCTAAATCACTTAATTCAAGCTAAACTTGCAGGTAAGAGCTACAAGAATGGCATCTACACATTGATACTAGCGGAAGCACAGGCTGCTGAATGACAATGGTCCATCCAGCTCTTTTGGGAACAAGACCTAGGCAGAGTGCCAACATCCTACTCCTCCACTTCTGGTGGGAAGCCATGGCTCTGGATCTGCTTCCTGAGTTGCTATACTGGCCTTGACATTGCATAGTGGACAGAAGGCCTCTAGAACACATTGCAAGTAGATGCAGCAGCAATGGCGCATGCACCCATGTTTTCCAAGAGCATCCAGTCACCCACATGCATTTGAGGCAGGTTACAGTACTAGACAATCCAATCAAGGCTATCACATCTTGGTCCCCAAATACTGGGTGACTAATACTTCTCATGTGGTTTAAGTCTCTTGGGGAGCAAGACCTTCACATATGCATAATCAAAAAGAACACAGTTAAGTGATCAATATACTCCGTCATTCACATAGTACATGAAGGTTTGCTCATTTGACTGATCGTCATCGTCAGAGCTGGTCTGCTCTGACCATATGATTTTCTTTGGAAATTATATTGACTGCCAGTGTGAAAGATGACATAGTATCTGCCTGGCTCAGCTGTGACCTCACCCCAGAGTCTGGTGGGAAATACTTGTCCAGAGCTAGGTTGATCGCACTTGTGGTCTTTTCAAATTGAAGCTTCCTGTCCTCAGATCCAGGAAAGCCACCATCAATATCAAGCAGACTCATGCAGAAACCAAATTCTGTTCCCATGTCAAAGACACAGCAGGCCTTTGGACAGGGCCTGTACGAAGGTCTCAGGATCAGTACATATGCCTCCACATGGAAGCTGACTCCAATCACATCAATATTTAGTTCCTATCTGGTTCCAGGAGAAGTCTGCTGCTTTTGAGTGTGGTACCAAACTTAAAACTGAGGTAACAAACTGCTCTGGAACCATCAATGGCAATCCACAAAACTAACTTTTCCTTTGGATGTGTTCTAGCTGCTATCATCAACTCAACCTCACTGTTGAAAGTCATCAGAGACACTTGCTACATGGATTTGCATAGATAATCCTCTGTAGAGGCACCCTGAGCCCCTCATGAATCAAGCTTGTTTGCACAGTCAGAGCCAGTCCCAACGGCAGCTAGGGTGTTCACTATGACTCTGCTTCCATTGCTTTTGACTGCATAGGGAGTGACATGGGAAAGAGCTTTTAACCATCTTAGATGTTTCTTCTGAATGTTTCCAAGGTCCATGACATAAAAAGCATTATTATCTTCAGAGGAAAATACTTTATTAAATTTTTGGTTCAGAAGGTCCTTGGCAGTAAAGCCTTCGTTAAAGATATGGCAGTTAAACTCTTCCTTATTAAAGTTGTTCATGGTTCTCCATGTGACAAAAACAACAACAACAAACAAACAAATGAAAAACAAAAACAAAACCCCAGAGATGGAATTAAATTATTGCCAGTTCCTCACAAGGCAAGCTACCCAGGAACTCTAAACATGGTTTCCTTAGAGCAGTACATGGACTCTACTGGCAAGCCCCGTGGAGACTGTGCTGCTGAACCAACTGGTCAACCTTGTGGTCCAGCGGCCACAGATGCAGTCTGAGGTGGTGCCTAGCTGCTAACTGAGGGCTGTTGGTGACGGCCGCTGCAGGAACTGACCCCCTTCTGGACTTACAATGTGTCCTCCACAAGCCACAGGCCATCTAACAAAAACCCCAACAACCGTCAGGAGAAGTCCTTTTTGTTTGTCAAGGATGTCCAGTAGATTCCCAAACATTACAAGCTATTGCTATTGCCTGTGATTTTCCCCCAGAGGTGGAAGGTTAGTCCCTATCCTTGAAGATGCCATGCACCTCAGACACAGGCCCCAATGGTCCCTGAGCTGGAATTAACCTGAAATCCTTCTCTTTGAGAGATATCTTTCAGGGTAATGGAAAGTGTCACGCAAATTTCCAAAAAAGGAAAACCACAAACACTCCCACACAGCTACACAGCATATGAACCTCAAGGATTACTGGCATAACACATAGCAATAAGGATATAGAAACAAGGGTTCAGTAATGGCACACAAACCTTAGTGATAACCAACAGCTCTCCGATGGTACTTTAGAAGGAAATAATGCCTAACTTTGAAATCCTTCTGAAAATGTACTTTTCATGCTTTCAATAACATGGAGTCAGTCAGGTTCCAAAATTATTACTTAATATATTCCAGAAAGAAAAGCTCATAAGAATGATATTGGATGCTATTATGAGAAGTGTGATAAAATCTATCACATCTATTTCTTCTCATTGAGAAGGTATTTCCTTTGTCTGCTGTGCCTTACTATTTATCATTCTGTGCTACATCACTTAGTGATCAATTTGGTTATTAGATCAATTGTCCTAATACTGCAATCCTTGTGTTATTTTATTCAATAGCAGTCTTGGAGTGATACTGTTAATTTGAATTTGCTAAAGATAAGTTGCTAACAGCCACCTTTCAGTAAACAAGAAAAAGTGCTCTACCTAAAGAAACTGGAGACATATACTGAAGGTGCTGAGGTCTGCAAGAACAAATCTATATGCAGGAATGTGAGTTAGGAAAATGAAAGTTGTGCTAATTATCTCTCACACTGCCCAAGGTACATCTGCACTGTATATACAGTTAGTACAGACAGAAGAGAAATTCGTTACTGCTGTTTGTACTGCTAAGTTTCTGGTAACTTCCTGGGATCTTCAAACATATTCTTGTAGAAAAAGAACCACCCTTTTCCCAAATGACAGGATAGATGGAATCAGTGAAAAAAGTTTCTAGTCTGCAAACAGCTAGCTTAATTTTACTCCTTTATCTGGCATGCATCCACTTGACTTGATTGATTGATTTCTTCTGCAGAAGCTGAGCTCCGTCTCTCATTATTTGCTGGCGGTTCACAACAGAAGAAATTTATGAGTCAGTTTGATTGCTAATTTGTAGACCTGATCCACTGTATCAACAGATTTAATTGGTGATCCCACTCTCAATAAGAAATGCTTGCTCGTGTAAGACAATTAAATCCATTTTTCCAAATCAAAATTCGGAGTCGTTATAACCACTCTATAAAAAGCAAATCTATTGCTTCTACTATATTTGCCTAGACTGTGAATGATGTCATTCAATAGAGAAAGTAATGAGGTTTGCTTGACATGGCTACTTTTCCACAAAGGCATCAGGCTTGTTACTCATATTTCTACTCTATTTCAATCACTTATTGCTTTTGGGTAGGTGGCTTACGAATGATGTCATGTGCAATAGAAACCTGACCTATAGGCAGCCTAAGGATTGCCGGAAAGTTAGCATTGAGCTCCTTTTGTTCACTGGAATTTCTTAATTTATTTGCTTTGAAAGCAATAAATAACATATACAGTATGAAAATTACATTAACTGATATTTTTATTTTTTTATTTGTGTATCCATACATGCCTATGTGTATATATACCACATGTTTATAATGCATTCAGTGGCCAGAAAAGGATATCAGATCCCCTTGAGCTGGAGTTAGAGGTGGTTGTGAGACCCTGATATGGGTACTGAAAAGGAGACCTTCTGAGAAAGAATCAATCATTCTTGACTATTGAGCCATCTCTCTAGTTGCACTGGTTTTTCTTGGTGACTAGAAAAATATCTATAACTCACTGCTGTATAGATATTACTTCATTGCTGCCTACATATATTTTCACCACTACTAGTGTATATGTATTTTCAAATCATGAAGTTAAATTGTTTTCATGGATTATGTCTCATAGTTGAATAATTCTTATCTTTTGATTACTCAACTATGGTAAAGAAAAATCAATTAATGAAGGTGAAATATGAGTGACTATTATAAGCCAAGAATTGTGAGGACTGCAGAGGTATGTATGCAGGGTTTAACTTCTGAGCAAGGTAAATGACCATGTTAATCTTAAAAATAAATCTTTAACATATTTTGTTTCTTTATTTTAACTAATGGTCAGTGTTAAATATCTTACAGTTTCCATCTATTTTATGATAGTATAATGCACTCATAATCACAATAAATGTTAGCATTACAAATACATCAATTTTAATAGTCCACATTTAAAAATTTTATTTATTCCACATTATGTGTATAAGTATTTTAGCTGAATGTATGCATGTTTATTATATGCTTGCCTGGTCACCCTGGATGTCAGGGGAAAGCATCAGATCCCTTTGAACTAGAGTAATGGATGGTAGTGGGCCGCCATGTGGGTCCTGGAGACTGAACCCAGGTTCTCTTCAAGAACAACCATTGCTCTTAACTGCTGAACCCCCTCTCCAGTCCTTATTATCTTTCTAAGGCACACATTCCTGCATAAACTTCCATAATTGTAAGAGTTTCACGTGTAATATCTAAGTCCTATATTTACTGATTTGTTAGTGTTGCTTTATTTATGAATTTATGTATAATACACATACATAGTTATATTTATGAAATATTGAAAGCAAGAAAGACAGTGAGAGATAATTTCTCCTTTATCACACGAGATAAGTGTGACACACATGCTCTGTACGTGTGGGTCATAATTCTGCACACGGCAGTCGAGATGTTTCTCTGTGTTCATGTTTTGTCCACCCACTGGCCAATCCAATGCTACTTTCTCTGACTGCTTCTTTCCTCACACAGGCAGAGGAAGCAATTTTTCTTTGCTACGATAGACTATAAGCTCTCTTATGCTTGTTTTACCTCACATATCTTATTAGGACTAGCCAAGGGAGGGTACTCACCACTCTGGTTTTTGAGTTATCTCTCCATTATGAATATCACATCCTTCTTTTTGAGCTCAATTATATAAACTGACTATTGTAGGTCATACTTATTCTTATTTGATGGTGTGTTTGTTTCTATCAATCCAGTCAGTCATGTTTCCTAGAAATTTGCACAACATATTCGGTCTCTGTACAAAATTTCCTTAAGAGTAGATATTTTTTAAAATGTGTGAACATATGATAAAATATAAATATACTTTTCTTTTAAAAGCTATTTATTCATACATCGCTCCCACTGACTTTAAGCAGCTGTGACTGAACACTGAAACAATATAATAGTCTGCATTTTAATGTACCTAATTTTATAAAATTAATACTATAGAATAGGCTGACATTAAATATAAATTGCTGAAATGTATAGATTCACAGTTAAAAGATGAAAGAATTTCTATCTTTAATAATTATTTTAGCTATGAGTTTCTCATTCTTCATCTGCCTTTTAATATTACTGTCTAGTTCCTGAGCTAAATATTATTTTTTGGCATTTTTTTGTGTGTGATCATTCGTGTTCAAATGTGTGTACCCATGAATGTGTACCCATGTGTGCACATGCTTAAGGAGACCACAGGAGGACATCAAATATCTTCCTCTGTCATTACCGTCTTTGTTGTTTGAGACAGAAGTCTCTTTGAACCTGGAGCTTATCTGTTTTACTAGGAAGGGTGGACAGTGAGTTCTAAGCATTTGTCTCTACCCACCTACTGATGACGTCACAGGAAAGTACAGTTATGCCCATCTATTACATGGGGGTTGGGGATCCAAACTCAGCTAGTTCTGCTTATATGGAGAACGCTTCACTGACTGAATGCCAACCCAGTACTTTGTTTCATTTTCTCAAATTGTTACATCCTAATGTCAAAGTTAAATTTCAGCATTTTCTCATTTTTGCAGTGAGTGTTCTCAATCTTTTCAGCTCCCTATGAGGCACTGGAGCCTGGGTCACGTGAATGGACCACCTCTTCAGTAGGTGCTGATCCCTTTATAGGGGCCGTTAACACATCTCTTGTTCCAGGACTTTAGGACTCTCTAAATTTGCAAAATGATAGACTGTGAAGGAGTCATTTACATTGAAATTGGATATTTATTATAGCAGGCAGCTAATTTTGAAAGTTCAATAGCTCTCTAGAGGCTCTCATAGGAGATGTAACTACCCCTACGTTATTACTTTGTAATAAATATGGAAATGAATGTTCTTATATCTTTTCCTTCTTACCTGACAAGCAGTAATATTGTAGATGTCTCTACATCATCAGCATCTGGGATTAGATGAGGTAGATGTGCTATTTCACACATCCTGTGTAGGATCATTGGATATATATTCAGTAGTTTACTTACTGACTTCTTTGCTATATGCACAGATTAATTCATTTACTTCACTATTGATAAAACAAAATCACATGACATTAAACTAAAACAGATATCTATGTTAGATTATAACCAAACCTAACATGTTGTATTGTAAAATTGCTTTGCCTGACATGCAGAGCCTGAGATTAAATCCCAGAATTAGAAAAATAAAATATCTGTGCATGTGTGTGTATGTACAAAAGATGTATGTATCTTTTAAATGCATATATAATATAATTTCCTTATGCCACAGAAGTGAAATTTAGACGTGATAGACATTTAGGATTGTGATCCAGAGCTGTGACTTCATTCAGCATTAATGTCTTCTTTTCTTATGCTCAATTTAGCACCTCTTGTTTCTTTAATTTATCTGCAGCATGACTTTCAAAGTCACGTACTCACTCTCTTGCTATGCTCTAACATCTGATGCTATCTTCTCTCTTTAACTCTTAGAAATACCAGTTGAATCTCTACTTCTTCTTGGGCCTATTATTTTCATTATATAAGAATCAATCATTTTCAAAACAAATATAGTTATTTCATTCCTCTGTCTCAAAGCTTCTAAGGCATTGTGACCCAGGGAAAAGTCTCAAAATATTTTCCTCAGGCTGTGAAATCTTTATTGTGATTCTTCTCTTGCTTTATTAATGGTGATAACAGCTGAGCATCTACAAATGGTGTTCCTTTTGTCTCGAATAGTTTTCCTTCTCCTTTATGTTGCCTAATTCCAAAGAATTAAATAAAGAAGGAATGAAGAAAGAAAGGAAGAAAGAAAAAGAAAGAAATGAAGGAATAAAGGAAAAGAAAGAAGGAAAGTGGTGAAATTTTATATCTTCCAGAAAGTTTTAAATTTATTTTTAATCATTACTTAAGTTTTTCTTCCCAGGGTACTTTTATTAATTTGTATTTCTAAACATATTTCTTGACTTTTAGAAAGATCAGTCATAAATAAATGTATAAATGTGTTCATTGTCCTATATCCCCTGGATGACATGCATTTTTTTTTTACATAAAATATACTCAGGAAGGAGTTGCTGAACAACAAAAAAAATCTTTCTAAGAGAGGCAAGAGATAGTTATGGGGATCTCATGTGATGAAGGCGTTGCAGGAAAATGATAAAGATCAACAATCCTTCTCATGTAAGGAAAATTCAAGGATGATTCTAAGAAATTATTTTCATGTAGAACTTGAGTTTCCTTTAAATAAAAGGATGAAAAGCCAGGTTACTTAACTTCCTGGATGTTTTATTAGAATATGCTAGATTAAGACTTTTATTGCCATATGAAATGTATTCCAAGGTTATATACTCTGCTGGTTTGAATGTAATTGGCCCCCATAGTCTCATAGGCAGTGACACTGTTAGGAAGTATGGCCTTGTTGGAGTGGATATGAACTTACTGGAGGAAATGTGTCACTATGTCTATGGACTTTGAAGTCTCCTATGCCCAGGATCCTGCTCACTGTGTCAGTTTAATTCTTATTACCTGCAAGATGTAGAATTCTCAGCTACCACTCCAGCATCATCTCTGCCTTCATGCAGCCATGATCTCCACCATGATGATAATGGACTGAACCTCTGAAATGATAAGCCACAGCCTCAATTAAATATTTTCCTTATAAGAACTGCCATAATCATGGTGTCTCTTCACAGCAATAGCAACCTTAATTAAGACATACTCTGAAAATAAAACAAATTCAATTAAAGTTATTTACAAAGTTAGACATAAACTAATTCTAAAAATGGTAAGATCAAGATAAAGAGACCTGAGTAAAATCGTTTACTGTGGAGGAATTCATAGTACCAATTTTCTCATTAAAGGAAAATTATAGTGTTACTACTTCCCTCACGCCCACAAATGTGCATTGATTGGGATTATATTGGAAAAAGTTGTTCACAAGAGCACCTGATTTCATCTTACAAGATGCCATTATTATATGTAGAATGTGATTATTTTTGATCACTGTTAAAACAATGAGAATATATTTACAATAATGAATGAGAAGAAAAGATATTATTTGCAGGTTGGTTTTTATCATTGCATTAACTTTTTTATCTTTTAGACATTATAAAGTTATTAGATTAAAAGTAACAAAATTATAGAAACCAGTCAACATCACAGAAAAAATAGCTATCTTTCATACTGTAACTGAGCATCTGAAGTCTAACAGGGTCCAGAAGCGCTTAGAAGCATGTCTCTAGAGAAACAAATCATAGTACATATGCATATGACTATAGTAACACTTTGAAACCCAGGGCAATATTTCTGCAGAAAAAATGGCTAAATAAATTGTGTTCCATTTGATGCAAAAAGGATAAGTTTCTTTTTCCTTAAAACAGGCCAATCTGTATATCAACTAAGAGAAATGCACTGTGCCAGGAGTTTAAAATGTAAAGTGTAAGCCTATACTCATAACTTTCTCATTGCCTGGAAAGGAAACAGATAATTCCCTGAATTTCATATATAGACGTGTGTGTGTTCACATGTACGAAATGACCTACTGTTTCATGCTTGTACTCATGAAATTCTATACCTTGTTTTTATCTCTACACATGCTAATATTTTATTCCTGTTTAGTCTACTCAAAACTCTTAACTTGTCCCTATTTCAAGAGCAGAACAAAGCTCAGTGACCAGTGGAGATGTGTGAGAAAGAATTTAATCCTTTATATTGCTGTTAGCTATGAGTTATCAGCATGTGAGATATTTGGGGACTCTTAAGTGGTGGGTTAAAAAAATGTGTTATTTACTCTTCTAAGTGTATTAAACAAAATTTTAAAAAGCAAATAAGTTATGAGTTTATTAATTTAATTAAAATTTAATTTTGTGGCTGAAACAAAGGTTTATCAAGTAAGAGCACTTGCTGTTCTTCCCGGGTATCGAACTCCTGATCCAGCATCCATGTTGGGCAGTTCACAGTTGGCTATAACTCCAGCTCTCCACAGCTCTCTTCTGGCCTCAGAAAACAACTGCACACGTGTTCCAGACATGAAGACACAGGCACATTTTGTACATGCACAACATTTTTAAATGATGGCTTCTGGTTTTGCAGCATTGTTATGGGAATACAAAGTAGGAAGGCCAGTCATGTGGCATATAATATCTACCTTTTGGTCAATGGGAGACTCCAAATGTACTCATATACAAACATACCATGTACAGTGGGCTCTTATATGAGCATGGGCTGAGGATGCAGCTTTGTAGGACTCTTATTTAGAGTGTATGAAGTCTGAATTTCAGTACTAGAAAAATGAAAGTTTTTATTTAGATAATCTTGAACATTTCTTATTGTTAGGAATTTTTTGACCACACCTTTATTTACATGTAGAAATACCATTTGTTTTATATTTGTCTATGGCAAATATATGGCATCATGGAATGGCTGCGCCCTAGGAACAATAGACTATATCATATAATCTGGGTGTGTAGCAGATCACACTATTTGGGTTTATATCATTATGCTCTATGATACTTACACAAGGATGTAATGTCCATTTTCCAGAAAGTATTTCTGTCATTTTAACAACATATTATTGACATTTTACTGAACATATTTTAATCCCAGCACTCGGGAGGGAAAGGTAGGCAGATCTCTTTAAGTTTGAGGCCAGTCTGGTCTATAGAGCAAGTTTCAAGACAGCCAGGCCTGTTACACACACACACACACACACACACACACACACACACACACACACACAAATGTATCTTGAAAAAGCAAACCAACCAACAAACAAGTGAAAAACAAGAATAGATTTTTAAATCAATAAATATCTACTGTGATCATTCAAGTTGCCAAGGCTAGTATTATGAAGTCAAGTCTCTTGGTGGCCAGCAGCTGGGAAGGTCCTAGAATTGTCAGAATCATGGAATGACACCTTAGCAGATATGGGGATTTCCTAATAGGAGAAAAATATCAATTTGTATCTGTCTCCCTTCAGAATAGATCCAATATCTTTTTAAATCAGTTGTTGCTGTGCTATAGTTTACACACCTCAAATATGCTGGTTGTACTAATTAAGAATGTTTGGGTTTTTCCAAGAAGCTTCTAGTTCCTTAACAATAAAAAGACAAGAAACTCAAGTTTCAAACCTTAATGTCAGAATAATAGACAGTAACAAAAGCCCATATAAAATCAAGCATTCAGTTTCTTGTTAGTACATTTGAATGTGTGACTCCTGCAATTTACACTTTTCAGTTGATTTATGGTGGTTGTGAGGCAAATATAGTTTAACCTTCGGTCAATGGAAAATGATGTTAAGTTATTTCAGTTTGCCTTCTTCTGCTTCGAAATACCTTAATCTTTTGAGCATGTCATGGTCACAAATGACACATGCAGCAGATAGTATTCCAACACTGTAAGTATTAAGAATGGGCAAGAATGTAGTAAATGTAAAGCAAAATAGTGTACTAGAATCTTTTCTTTTTTGTTGATTTTATTTTATTGATTGGGGATTTTTTAAAGTATAGTTTCTCACTTCAACTGTTTATATTTCTTAACAATAAGTATACTATAACTTGTTTTTTGCTGCTTTTAAAGGCAGAACAAAAGCAAAATGAATCAAAGTCAACATTTGCTCTTAGAAAGGGCCTCGTACACCTGAGATCACTCAGCTTGAAAAGAGTGACTTGGAGAACAATTGGTATGAAATCAAAGCTTTCAAGGCATTGACACAAGATTGAAGGACTTGAAAGAAAGAGAAAATTGGACCCTGAAAATCTTCCCTGCTTATTTTCAAACAATCAATGAGAAGAACAATGATCTTACATCTCAGCAGTCTCTTTTGAGCTACATACACTGACATGCCTTAAGGTTTACTTTTTAGCTTGTTGATGTTTTTCCCTCTGTACAAAATTATGAGAAAACAAAGCAAATGAGAGAAAATTCTCAAAGATTGACCAAGATACTATAGCCATTAATGCAACAGGGACAATTTTGTGGATGTGTGAGTTCAATATCTCAAAAGAAAAAAAAATGAAAGAACCGTTACATAAAACTCCTCAGTCAGCACCCAGTGAAGCCACAAACTTTAATTGAGTTATTTTAAACCAATAATAATGCATATTTAGTTCATTAGAAACTTGTCAAATATTCTGATTAAAGAAGGTTGCATGCCAACTATTTGTAATATGCCTGTTTATAAGTTGGCATGGTTGAAGTTCACTGGATTGCTTTTTAGTTTGTAATTTTTATTTATTTTTGTTTCAAGTCTTGACAGCAAAAGCCAACATATGAAGAACATGATAAAGCTAAAGTTTGTCCCAGAGAAATTACATGGCTTTTAACTTTATAAATGATAGTCTTCAAAAATTCCATAAATGTATAAAACACATTTTGGTTATATCCATTCTTTCCAATCCCTTCCTACAATCTGTATTGGACCCTCTTAACACCAGTCATTCCCAGTCTCATGGTTGTGTGGTCATCCGTGAGATCAAAGGTAGCCTCCCTGTGGTAGGACATTGTGGAGAGCACCCTTCTCGAATGCTGAATTTTTTCCATGATTTGTGCAGGTCTTGTGCACAAAACCACAGTTACTATGAGTTCATGTGTGCAGTAGCTATGTCATGTCCAGAGGACAGCATTTCACAGTGTTTCACCCCCTCCTCCAGCTCTTACGTTCTTTTAAACCTTGATTCCACAATATTCACCACGCCTCCCACGGTATGGCGTAACTCTGCATGCACCCTCTCTCATTTTCAGCACTTTGTGCATATATAAATCTCTGCATTAGCCAATACCCACTGCAAAAAGTCACTCACTGGCCAAGGTTGGAGGGCAGATGGGTGAGAAAATAAAGGATGAGGAGGAGTTTGTCAAAACTAAAGATGCACAAAGAAACCTTCTAAAACTCCACTAGTCTTTAAGATAATTAAAGTACAATATGAAATAGGAATTTGAACAGAAGTATTCTGCATAGGTAAAGAATATTACTATCAGAAAACACAGGTTATTAAATAAAAGTCTAGTGTCAGGAACGGATTACCTTCCTATGAGTTATTGGTCAGAGAGACACCAGAGACACCCAAACCAATACAAGTGTTTGCTATTATTCTTGGTCACAAACAATTGCTCATAGTCAGAAGTTATTGCTGAAATAAAAATATTTTTGTAGATTTATTTAATTTTTTATTAAATATCAGCAGGAACAGAAATTATTTTATTTCTGTATAGAGTGTAGAGTAATACATTGTAATGCAATGTAACGTAAGAAATATAATATATAATAAAATCATGGTTTATTTTTGTGCTTCAGTTATTTTACTTCTAGCAATTTGGAAACTTTCTGAGTTACATTCTGTGTACATTTGGCACATACTTATTATTGCATGGAGGCCTTCGCTTTGAGCATGTCCTTTCTTGGATCATTCTGTGATGCTATGAGTCACCTTGTATTCAGTGGCACAGTTTTTGTTTCTATTGTGGGAGTTTTGAGAGCAACAAACATAGTTATGATGGACTTCCCATGGCCTTCTGTAAGATAGTCTTTCTTTATACACCATTAATTTGCAGTGCCTGAGATGTCTATACAGCTGATCATCTAGCTAGAAATTGTGCAGATCCCACTACTAACTCCTCATTCATAATTTATAGGGGGCTGTCGTACAACACAGAAGGCTCTACATGTTTTGTAAATTCCATCGGAGCCAATGGGTACAACTCAGAAGCAGCTAAAAAGAGAAAGAGTAAAATATGGTAGTACTCCACATACGAAGGTTCCAAGCCCTTTCCTGTGGAAGACACCATAGCTGTCCTTCCATACAGGTGCTTTGAATGATAACAGTCCTGAGAGATAGGCTTATAGGTTTTAAGGTTTGGATCTCAGTTGGTGGATCATTTTGGGAAGGATTAGGAGGTGTGGCTTACCGGAAGAGCCACGGGCAAGGGCTTTGAGGTTTGAAAAGACCATGTTATTCCCAGCTGTTCTTTTCCCTCTGTGTCCTATGTGTGGATCAATATGTAAGCTTCCAGTTTTTCTGTCCTAATGCCTCTGCCCCACCATAATGATGCATCTGAAATCAATAGAGTCAATTGAGCAGTTTCTTTTATAAGTTGTCTTGGTTATGGTGTCATCATGACAATATAAAAGTAACAAAGACAGACAACACAATGCAGAATGGTGCAAAACATGGAAGCTCTCATGAGTGCCAGGGACCAGAAGCTGCTTCATTACATAGGCATCGGTAGCTGAATCATTAGTTATACTATTGAACTGTGTTCCCAGTCACCGTCTGCTCCTAAAGGTCAGAGGAGAATAATGTGCCCCAGGATCTCAACACTCTAATTGCAGCTTGGTCTTCCTGCCAAGGCCAGTACTTGTCCCGAATTGTCTCATTAACAGGGACTGCCAGGATCCTCCGTGAATAACAAACACACTCCTGTCACCTGGTAAATGTTTGGAATTTATAAGCGATTTTCCAGAAACCAAGGACAAAGGCTAGCCAAGTTCTCTACTCCATCTGGATTAGCTATATAAGCAGTGGAAGTATAATATGTAAGTAGTGCTATTATAGACTATATATTAATAAAAATAGTTTTATCATCAAATTTTGTGAATACATATAGCATATGATATATTGTATTTAAAAAGTCATACCTGAACATGTACATAAATCAGAAAAAGTCATAAAAATTTTAGAGAAGATGAGAAGGTTCATGATCCCAAATCTATCTGAATTTGTATATTTACATGTGATTTCTCATCTAGGATGGTAGCAGTGCAATGAAAATGTAATTTAGAGAATCTTCTGGGAATAATAGCTATTGATTATTGAAACCAATTTGAGATGTTATTTTGAAACCTACAATAATTTATATATTTGAGGGTACATAAGGCAATGCCAAAGCTTTCTAAAAACCTGTGAAATAGGCATTAGTACTTTCTATTAGCCATCACAAGGGTGTCTGTAACTCAGGTAGGTATTCAGATTATGGAAAAGTTAGTTGTTCTAAAGCAAAGGTACACTGTAGACAATTTCAGGGGCTTCTCTTCAACATAGGGCAGATGAAGTTCAAACCAAAGGTAGAGTGGCTGGTACTCTAGAGAAATACATGCAAATAAAAATCTGGAAGGCAGAGCACAGGAAGAGAACCAACTAGAGATAACCCAACTAGATGAGGGATTACTGAAAATTCTAGGATAAAGACAGCAATGTGGTCCTGATAAAAAGGTCATTGTCACAACCCTGAATCTGGAAGACATCGTACCTGAAAGGGACAGATCTAATTGACCAAAATTTGAGAAATAATATGTTCCCTTTATGGATATAGTGATATAATTTCTCTGTGTGAGGCAGAGGTAGACAGATCTCTGTGAGTTCAAGGACAGCCTGGTCTACAGAGGTAGTTCCAGGACAGCCAGAGCTACACAAAAACCCTATCTCAACTGGACTGAATCCTGGGAGAAGGAAGGAGAGACGCCATGGAGCTTCTGCTAGAATATGACATGTCAAAACTTTGCTGGTAAGTCACATCCACGTGGCGATATACAGATTAATAGAAATGGGTTAAGCTAATGTAAGAGTTAGCCAATAAGAAGTTAGAGCTAATGGGCCAAGCAGTGATCTAATTTATATAGTTCCTGTGTGATTATTTTGGGTGGCCAGGATGAACAAGCGGATCCTCCTCCTACATGTAGTTTTTATAAAGTACATTCTCAGCTACTCAGAGGCTTTTCTGCCTGTTGACGCTAGTGCTCTAAGTTTGTAAGTATTTTTGTAGAAACAGAGAAGTGCTACTTCTTTGGAAAGTACACTTTAATTCACAAAGGAAGAATCTTGACCACATTCTCCATGCAGCATTATTTGACACATTACATATCACTTTGACCTTCATCTTGATTCATTGTTACATAGCACAAGGAAAGCATAATTTGTTGATGCATGTTTTGCAGCGAGATTAAAATTGGGTATATTTTTACCTAGAATTTCATGTAACATCATGTCAGCATAGCAATTAATAAATAAAAGTACATTAGGCAAATTTATTAATAAACCTTAACTGTATTTGTTACTTCATCAACATCCCTTTCTATATATAATTTTTTATGATTTAGTTCGCATAAGTCAAGATTAGGCTCTAACCATATATACATTATTGTGAACTGTGCACCAGGCTCTAATCACACACATGCACTATTGTGTACACTGCACAGATAGATGTCTCTCAGAAATTTCCTATCAGTGTGTGAACCAGCTTTGCAATACTGTAAAAAAAAAATAGCTGAATCAGATAGCTTTAAAAGGAAAACAAACAAAACAGCAAACAACAAACCCCAAGCCACGTAACTTAGCTCATGTTTTGAATTTGTATAGATGGGGTTCTGTTGTCTGAGCTCATGCTTGAATAACACCCTGAACAGTAGTAATGGCTGGACTATTTGGAGGGGGAGTGGCTTTATCTCTAGCAGGAGCAGAGAGAAAGACTGTTGCCAGAGTCTTCTTTTGTAATGACTTTCATATGAAAACTTCCCGAGAATCAAATGTGAAATACTACGAGACTGAGAGACGAATCTCCTATCTACAAGGACTACATTAGTCCACTTCATCCCATTTTGCAATGTTTCAGACGCCTTGAGACCAAGTAGAACCTGGGGAATCACAAACCATATTCAAAACAGAGCAACACCCTTGGCTGTTGGATTGAGAAAGACATGTCTCCAAACGTGTGTTGTGTACAGTCATTATTAAGCACTTACAATTAAAAGATGCCACAGTCTGTGACTTTTCATTATCTGGCTTTCTACACGAAATTAATGCAGTGCAAACCAGCTGATTAGAAGGCTAATGACGTCATGGTGAAAATCAGCCACACATTTGCATGAATTTTAAAGATGGCCTACGGATGAAGTCTTAAATTTTATCAGAAATGTGGATAAAGTAACGAATGGAACAGCTGACTCAGGACTTATGAGAAGCCGTAACTGGAGAAGGGAGGGGAAAAAGGGGTGTGCAAGCAGACCATGAGAGTGATTGATGTTTTTAATCGCCGATGGTAACACTTCTATAGGTATTCCATAATTAATTTTTCTCTGAAATCTTGCACTCTACTACAACCAAAATAACAGTATTATATCATTGTTTTAAAAATCCGAACCGTATAGAAAATTAACATCAGACTTACTTTGGTGAGAGAGGTTTGCATCGATCTGCTTCTGAATGGTTCACAGATGTTAATTCAACTAACAAACTTTTCCATTTTTTTATTCCTCAGAGATAAAATAGTACTGAGTTCACCTCATCAGCCTTCAAGGTAGAGGTAAGCCATTTTCTTAATTGAAGAATAGAACAATCTCTTCAGAGACTTTCCCTTTCCGAGCAACTTATTCCAGGGCTTAGCTCACGTGCAAAGTTTTATAGCTACCGCTTCGTCTCCAATTTGATTGAAATGGACTAATTTCCTTCCCTTCAATATAACTTTGTGATTTTATTAAGATATTACCAGCCCCGGTGCATTCATTATTTTTGAATTCTGTTCGCAAAAAGGAGTTTCTCCAAATATTATAGAAACAACCACCAAACGCAAAGCACGTGCTCCGTAACTCATTTGACTTATGGGAAGGAAAGCGCTCCTGGAGTGGAAGGTTATTTTAGCAGGTCTCATGATCCGCAGGAAAATGACCCCAGATGAAGCCCACCGCAGTGCTTTCCATGGTTGAGACAACATTTGGTGAGCCCTAGATTTATCAGAGTTACAATTTTATTTGGCAAGTAATTTCTAGGACTAGAACTCATGTACCAAATTTTGATTGCTATTCATCGGGAGAAATCATTCTGTTACCAGTTTGAACAGGATCTCATTACTAAATGCCTTGGGGAACGGGGCGGAGCATGTGTGGATAGAATGAAAAGACGATGAATTTTTAAAGTAATACAGGGATGTATTATCTTCAGGGCTCATCTTTTTATCCTATTAAAAGACTATTTGGGGCTACCTACAACTTTAATGACTTATACATTTACACTCCCTTTGACAGAATATTGAGCAGGTAGTTTTATCCAAATGACTAAATTATACGTATCGTATCATTGTACTAATTTTAGAGAGATAAAGTAGTTCTAGAGCCATCTAAAGGATTTCACATTATCAAGATTATCAATTTCTGATGAAAAATAGAGAGCAAGCATCTAAACACAAAAAGGTTATTTAATGGTAGATAATTCACAGCATTTTGTGCATTTTAAATCTTTGTATTCTAGGTACTATATTATACAAAGTTAATTATTATTAGAAAGTAATGTTACTGAACATGATTTTGGTGTTTACAAAAATTTCAAATTTGTAACTGTAAGGTCAGTCTGTGTTTACATATAACTGATAAGATGGCATTATATATCCAATTAAAATAGGAATAATTATAAATTCACAATAACAATAAACAGGTAGCAAACAAACCTATATGAATCAGTCAAAGTTTACATAACTTGTAAGATATGTAAAACTTCACTTGGACGTGAAGAGAAAATATAACACAGGTTATAAATGTATTATACATCTATATCACATCAAATTAAGATTCATGTTTGGGGAAAGAAAGACTTCAATATGAAAATGTCCTTTGTAAAATTTAAAAATTTATTTTTAATATCTTATTTGTAGACTGCATACAAAGCACAGAATTTCCATAAACTGGATATTACTTTTCCAATTTGAACTGTAAATAATCTTGAATACATCAATATAGCATTTAAATAACCAGTCATTCAACAGTCTGTTTCCAAATAATAAAATAAATCATATCAAAACAATCATATTTAGCTTGTGTCCATGTAAACAAATCTATTCTATAAAAATAGATTGTTGAATTTAAATCTGTTATTAGATGAGAAGTCTTGCATGTGAATTACATTAGCGTACTGAAATAATTTAAATACTAGACATTAAATGAAATGTGTTGTTTTTAAATTATGTATATATGCACACCTTTATCTGGTGGTAGCAAAAAGCCTCCTCTGCGTCACCTTTCTATTGTAGATATAGTGTTGCCTGTCATAAGTAATAAATCCAAAGGCTTTACTGATATGTTTCAATACAAATCTATTTTCTACGTATATAGAATCAGTGTGGAGATTCAGGCCATTATCACCTTCTGCCCTGTGGTTAAAACATCTAGGATCTCAGTGCCCTTGCAATGTCTAATATAAGCACCAGGGATGGAACCACAAGGGAAACTATGTCTGATTATCAATTATCTCAACCCAGAAACAACCCAATCATTTTCTCACACATAATGGAAAAGTACATTTAGTCTGGACAGCTGCTTGCCAGAAAGTATTATGAATGCTATTCTCTGAATGTCTACACTCAGTCCCCATTCGTACATCGAATCTTGTCCTGATTGTTGAGATTCAATCATTAGTATCTTTGGGAGAAGATTAGATCATAATGTTGGGGATTCTCCCAATGGGGATGGGATTGCTTTTGTCTTGTGAAGACACAGGGGGAAGTTAGCATCCCTGAACCATGGAACAGGTTGTTGCTGTAAGACCCATCTGCTTGAGACCCAATCTTATTCATCCTTGACTTCAGAGACAGGAGAAATAAACCTCTGTTACGTATAAGATAATACATTTTCTAGCATTTTGTATCTGTACACTGGCAGAGGAAGTTGTGTTTTGATGTAGCTTATGCTGTTTTTTTTATTCTACTAATGATAGGAAGAGCGGAAAAATACTGGGTTAATGGCGTGCTACCTTCACTGACTTCTGCATTACCACTCTCCGTTAGCATTAGACTTTTGCAAGCCGTATCACCAATGCTTTATTTGAAGAGGGTAACACATCAACTGGACAGTTGTTGGTTATCTGCTCAAGTTTTGATATTTAGGAATCATGGAGGCCAGAAGTTGTCCTAATTTGGATGGCAGAAAAATATATGGAGAAAATGCAAAACCTATGCAAAGGTTTCTGTGAAATAAATAATAATAATTCCTGTGACCAGCCCAAGAGCAAAGCACTAAAATCCAGATATTAAATGTGAAGTAATAATTTAGCTTGAGATATTTTCAGGGCATGGACTAAAAGTTAGGTATCTAAACTCTATTTAATACATTGAATTATTAAATATGAATTTCTAAAACATAAATTGTAACTAGGGTAGGACTTGTTCAGAGACCAGAAATTAAATACAAATTCTGAAGGGCTAGACTGCCAGTTTGTTCAGCGAAATGCTTGCCATGTAAGCAGGAGGAACCGAGTTTAATTCTCAACATGTATCCTGAAATCCAGTAACTCATTTACATATTCTTCTTATATGATAGATTTCGTTATTTGTAAAGTTTTGATAGCATAGCTGTTTGAAAGTAAAATGTTGATTTTTTTAAGATTTATACATGCTTGGGAAATTCAGGCGTTGGGAAAGGTGCACATTTTTCATATTTCTGGCTGTTCTTCTGATTTACAGTGTTTTCCTGGTGTTTTGTGTAACTAACATTTTTTTTTCCCTACCTTGAAACTAGAGGTCTAGGGTATAAATCCAGATTCTCATTCCTTTTAGGAACAAAGAAGGCCTTGTATGAGGCCAATTGATTTGATCAAAGAATGCAGATGACAACATATTCTAATCTTTCCTTTTTCTTTCTTCCTTTGCTTTCTGGAAGATGCTTGAATTGACCATCTCTGAAGGGTAGTAGCCTATCTGTCATAATGTCTCCATTTGAAAATGAAAAGAGCGGGAAGCTAGCATGAATCTCATTCTAAAAGCATCAAGAGATATTTCTGAAGTGCCTCACTACTTCCCTTGATGTCCTCCTTGAGGACAGGCAGCATGCCAACAACACACCCAAGGGCCCCCAAGTAGACAGATCTTGCTGGGGATATGGCACACCAGGCCACCTGCTAGCACATAAAATTTTTCAATCAAATCACACAAGAACAGAGTTTATGATCTTTGAATCTTCATTTTATGAAAAGGCTTAACATATTATAAAAATACTATCTGGTCCCTCCTGGATGGTCATATATGCCACAATTGACAGGCTGGTATTCTCTTTAATTATCTCCTGCAGCATATCTGACAGCAGGAAGCAGCAACTGAGGTGAGTCTTCAGGTGTTAATGACTCTTACACATCCTTCTTTCAATCCTCTGCAGGAGGTTATGCATATCTGGTTGTCTGAAATCCAAAAGGCTACCACCTAGTCCCCCACCCTGGCAACTCTCCATGAATGGATGCTCTTCGAGAACTGGTAGTCAATGACAGGCAAGAGCTTGTTTGGCAGGCTAATCTAAGACAGGCATAGTCCAGTGGCTGAGCTCTCCTGAGGTGGTGTGTTATGAGGTTTCTGTTCTGCCCGGTTCCCGCAATTGTTAAGCCCCCCAAAATTACACAGAGGTCTACATTAACTATAAACTGATTGGCCTAGTACCTCAGGCTTCTTATTAGCTCTTACAACTTATATTAGCCCATTATCTGTCTTAGCCACATCTTGCCTCTTCTGTGGCTGGGCTAGGACTGCATCTTCTTTCTAGAATTCTCCTTTATTAGATATATAACTTCTTTAATAACTCAAATAGTAGCAAAAATATTAAAGATTTACACATAAGCAAAACATACACTATTATCTTTAAGTCTGTATTACCTCACTCAGTATATTTTTTCTCACCCTGTCTATTAACTTGCAAATTTTATAATTTAATTTTTTCTCATCAACTGATTCTACTGTGTTAATGAGCCACATTTTTGTTATCTATTCATCAATTTATGATCATTTCTTTAGCGTGGAATCCTCAATCTCATTTCTCAACATTTTGCCTAGTTATGCATCTCTCCACTAACTACAAATGCTAAATAATAATAAAAAATTATTGGAACAAGGTTTTAAGTAACCCAGGGTGGCCAGCACTGACAACTGGACAGTAGTATGGAACTGAACTCATAGCAATCAGCACAAGACCTGCATAGGGTCAAGGCAGCCCAATCCACAAATGGATAAGATAAATGATATCCTAGCCACCCCTCCCCTTGACGGAGTTATTGGTAATGGATATTTGTTGGTGGCAGAATTTCTAAAAATGTGACTACTTAGGTTTAATATTTTCTAGTGAATATCCCTCACATTCATGCAAGTATAGGTAGTAATAACTAGACTTTGTGTATTGTTTTAAAAGAAAGATGCAATGTTGGGGAAGGTGTGTTAGGAGTTATATGAGGGAGTTAGAAGAGGCACAAAGGGCAAATATAATATTTCATGGCATATTTATATGAAGATATCAAAAATAGAAAATTGTTTAAAAGAAACAGTACATGAGAGGAAAGCCTGAAAATGAAGAGTGTTTCCCATTTAATATGGTGATCATGAATTCGTTCATTTATCTTTCTTCTAGAGTTTATAGTTGAGTGTCTTCCTTTTATTTACTTTGACAGTCCATCATAATTGCTGTGTTTAGAGGATTTACATTCAGAGTAGTCTATATGCTCTACGTTTATAGTGGTAAGTCAGGTAGCAAGTAGTAGAGTATGGTCTGGTGTTTTCCTTTATCTACCTAGGAGTGACTTTGTGCTGCTTGCTAATGTTTCTCTTCTTGTTTCTGTTTGTGGCTGTCTTGCTGTCTCAGGATTGTCCCACAAGG
This sequence comes from Microtus obscurus, assembly GCA_963919715.1. Classification (NCBI taxonomy): domain Eukaryota; kingdom Metazoa; phylum Chordata; class Mammalia; order Rodentia; family Cricetidae; genus Microtus; species Microtus obscurus. The sequence continues at coordinate 5,252,775 of CAWTZC010000381.1, forward strand.
GGGTCTGCACCTTGCAATGATGGTATCTGAAGCCATCTGTTATTTTCCTGGGGCTCCCCGATGGATTGGTAGTTCCTGAGGACAGGGATGGACTCTTGTCCTAGGGTTAAGGTTAGTTTTATATGAGGAAGAGCTTTGCATTTTCCATCCTTTAGTATGTTTACTCTTTGGAAAAACACGTTGCTAGATTAGATTCTCATCAGTTTGTTTCACCAATGAGAGGTAGGTTAGGAAGAACAGACAGCCCTGTATATTGTGTTCAGTTATCACTTACACCCATTTCTACATGCTGGAGTGTGAAAGGATTCTTCTCCAGTCTCACCAGGGAAAACCCTGTAAGTTTCCTGAAGAGAAAGGGTAGAATATTATGGGTTCCCTAAACCCTGGTATTGGAAGCAGTGAGACCCTAGATCCTGAATTTCTTGTTTTCCCCTGATCTGAGTGCCTACAGCTGCTCTGAGCACGGGACCTTCAGGAGTTCTTGATGGCAGGAGAGTGGTTTCTGGTGGGTTTGGCTGGGGCGTGGCTATCTTCATATAATCTGCCCCTGAACACAATAAAGGGGCATTTTTGGGGAATTCAAGACTTTAAGGATTTGTTATCATCTAGTCCAGCCATACCCCTGATTGCTTCTCAAGATCTGAGCCATGTAGCTTTTTATCCTAACAGATTTTGAGCATGTCTACTCTCTGGAGCTGACCCTTTCTGGAAAAGTATTGGTGACAAGATTAAAAATGCAATCTAAGTGATGTTTATTGATTGATTTCATTTCCCCCTAACTAATTAACTCAGAACAGTTTCACTAAAAAGCAAACACATAGTGAGCATGTATTTCCCAGTCTGAAGACTGTGAATGGCGTCCATTTTCATTTTCACTGGGATGTATTAACATCTACATGATCTAAATATCTCATCCAGCCAGCACAGCATTCTCCAGACTTGACTTCAGAAGAAAGGAAGAGCAGAACTGTTAATAGAAAATAAACCTGAAGCTCTACTTTAGAAAAACTTTTTTTTTTTTACTTTTGTCAAAACAGAAGCTTCTTAACTTCAGAAATACCTACCTAAGCAAAAACAATACATCACACGGCAAACTTCTACAAAACCAAGTGAGAAATGAGCACTAATCTAAGCAGTAAATATGCTAAAAGGAACTTTGCTTCGTTAGCATCCTTCAGTTGCTCAACTTCCCAGCTTCTTGCAGCTCTTACAGCTCCACATTCTACACTAATTCTTCTCTAAACACACCACGGTAAAGCATATCCTATGTAGCTGTCAAATTATAATGATTTCTCGCTACCTACTGTATCCCATCATCCCTCTCTTAACAACTATAAAGTGCAAATATGATCATATTCGTTTATTTACTCGTTCTGTATTCATTTTAATTCATTTGGGTACATCAGTGATACTCATTTCATATTCAAGCGTTTTAAAGGCAGTGAGTGTTTCTACTTTACAAATTACAAAATAAATCCCAGGATGTCTAGATACATGAATGAATCATGTGGATTGCAGAAAAGGCATGACCAGAGTTCAGCAAAGGCTCAAGCACCTGCTTGCTTCTATATCAGGTTTTTAATAGTAAGGTCAGTTGAGCATTTAATTTCTCTGTGGTACCCAGCCAGAGCATCTTTTTTAGAAGGATGCACACTAAGTAAATATGCTTAAACAATCTTTAGCTCCCTCCATTCATTTCCTACCAGCTTCAGCATGTGACTTAACATCATGTGAGTCTTGAATAAATTCCACCATTGACAAAATTTAAAATGTGGTCAGAGAATATTCAAGGATTGTTATAGTGATCTTTCTCTATTTTGTTGTAACTCATCTGCCTGTTTCCATTAACGTACTTAGAAGGTACCTTGATCTATGAATTTTGTTGTCCTCTTACTATAAAAATTCATGAAACATTCACCATTTTGGAGCTTGGAATTGTGACACTCTACAGCAATGTTCTGGGGCAACAGCACTGTGCCTATCTCCAGAATAAAAAATCTACTATCCCCTTTGAGGTGAGAACTGATTCCCTAGCTGACGGATATTAAGCAAGTCCTTCACCAAATCCCATGCTGGGACTTCAGACTAGGAGCCAATTGTTACTTTAGGATGTATTGAGAACCAACTTTACAACTGATAAAAATGTGCACAACTTACATCCCTATCAGGAGCCTTCCCTCTACTCTAAGTACTTGGATTGTCAAGTCAATTTTGAAAGTTCTTTCTGGCCCAACTCTGAATTTCAAGAGAATTTGCCTTTGCCTATCTTCCCTTGTTACTTTTTATCTCTTAATATTTTTTTGCTGCTCACGTTCTATTATTCCCTTCATGGTGCTTGATTTTTCTTTTCTCTTGTCAGTTGTTAGACAAGACACAAGAGCATTATCTGCATCTCACTTTGATGTTTAGTCCTGAGGTTTTCCTTGCTAGTATGCCCTTTGATATTGACACACCACTGCAGAAATGGCATTAATGATAAACCCCCATTTGTTACTATTTTAAGTCATTTTCTTCATTTACTGTAGTCTGAAGAGCTAAAGGCTAGCTTTAAAAAATGACAAGGGGTAATTTATCTTCCCCTCAGCCCCTAGAGAGAAGCATCAATAGCAAAGCCTCAGCAGAATAGAGAGACCATCTACCCACACCCCAGAGAGAAAAGACTCTGCCCAGTGGCACTGTGACACTCGAAGAGCTTCTTTGATATTTTTTAAAAATGTAAACAATGAAATAAACTATATTGGATAAGAGATACAGACTAGGAGGGGAGATTTAGAATTCGGAAGTAATATACTATGTCTGTAATGTGTAAAACAAAATCTAATTAGAACTCCTGTCATGAACATACAGATAGTGTTTCTAAGAAACATGTGATTCTAACTGATCTACTAATTGACAGAATGCCCTTTATTCTACTTGACAGTGATTCTGTATTCTCTTGGCAGTTTCCTTACCTTTCTCTTAATTTTATATATAATAAAATTGTAATGAAAATTTATTTTAGTAACCTATCTTTTCTTTTATTGAAAATATGTTATCTCACATAATATATTCCCTCTCTATACTCTTCCCAGTTTTTCCCCACCTCCCTTGCAATCAGATTCTGTAGGAGGTCCTTCTGTTTATGTATTTCTTTCATTGGTTAATGAATAAAGAAACTGCCTTGGCCTTTTGATAGGGCAGAACTTAGGTAGGCGAGGTAGGGGGTAGGGAGAACAGAACTGAATGCTGGGAGGAAGAGGGGTGGGGAGAGAGAAGCCATGGATCCTCTGCCTGAGATGGATGCCTGTGATTAGAATCTTTCCTGGTAAGCCACTGCCACTTGGCAATATAATAGAAATGGGTTAAATCAAAATGTGAGAGTTAGCCAATAAGAGGCTAGAGATAATGGGCCAGGCAGTGATTTAATTAATCCAATTTCTGTGTGGTTATTTCAGAGCTAAACTAGCCAGGCGGCCGGGAAGAACAAGCTGGTCCTCCTCCTCCTAAAAGATTCACTTCCTTTCGGCATCTCAATAGAAAACAAGCAGGCTTTTAGGGGATAATGATAAAATATAATATAACAAAATAAGATATAACAAGATAAAACAAAATTAACACATTTAAATTGGAATAAAACAAGCAAACTAAAGAAAAAGAGCCCTACAGAAGGCAAAGGAAACAGACACTCACTCCTTTATAGACTCAAGAATTGCAAAAAATCTTCAAACTGAAAGCCAGATATATATGTAATGAACTTGGCACAGACCATTTCATGCCCTGGGCATGCTGCCTCAGCCTCTGTGAGCTCAGATGTGTGTGATCCTAATGATTTAGAGGGCCTTCTGTTCTTGATGTCCTCCTTCCTCTCTGGCTCTTACACTTTCTGCCTCCTCTTTCTTGAGCCCTAAGGGGAGGGAATTGATGGAGATAGCATGTTTATGGCTGAGTGTCCCAAGGTCTCTCATTCTCTGCATGTCATCTGGTTGTGGCTCTCTGCAGTTTTATTTTCATGTGTTGCTTGAGCAAGCTTCTCTGATATGTCTGAGCAAGGTATTGGTCCATGATTATAGCAGAATGTCCTTAGGAATCATTTTATTACTATGTTTTTGTTTTGAGGTTTTATTGTTGTTGTCGTGTTTGTTTTTAGATGAGTAGTGTTTGATTTTACCTTAGGTCTCTGAGATAGCTAGTCTTTGATTCCTGGTTACCCAAGCAATATCAGGTATAGGTTCCATCTTGTGGAATGGGCCTTAAGTTAAATAAGATGTTGCTTGGTTACTCCTACAGGCTTTGTGTCACCATTGCTCAAGAATGTCTTACAGGTGAGCCACCATGGCAAATCATCCATCCCCACTTGATATTCCATTTCTAGCCCAATCAGAAATCCATTCATAACACCCTATTCTATTTTGCTTCCTTAGGGAGATCTATCTGTATCCCCTAGTCCTTTACTCTATACCTGGTCTCTGTTGAGTAAACTAATTGTTTTGCTGAGGCATGTTGTAAGAACTATTCTTTATTTAACTTACATTGTTCTTATGCAGAATTAATTGAATTGAAGCTTCTCCAACATTTCCATAGTGCATCAGATTATTGAGGCTAGATAAGAATTAGGAGGGCTGGAGAATGGTGTTATAATTGAGGATTTACTTTCTTTCAAGATAGGCTCTGATTTGTGATTCTTTGATCCAGCGGAGGCCATCTTGTTAACTCTGTATTCTGCATGTATTGAATTAATAAGTGGTATGTATCTGCTTATTATCTAAGACATGTGAAAATAAAACTTTAGTTTAATAGAAAAAATATGCTATATTATATTATAGATGAAGCATAGATATCAATGACAAATAAATGATACATAATTAAATATTAAATATGTTGACACTTTTTTTAAAGGAATGATGCATAATCTGAGACAAGATATAGTCCAGAAATTATATAGAAAACTACATGGGTAGTTTTATATCTTAATAATATTTTTATTTATTATTTGAATATTTCCAAATTTATTGGATGTATTTTGGTCATACCTAGTCATCTCTACCTCTCTTCAACTTCACCTAGTGCCTCCATAACATCCATTTAGTTGACTTGTGAACTTCAGCTTCTAATGGCTGAGCTTTTCTCTAGAAAAGAGCAACCAGAAGAAGAAAAGTCAGGCAGAAGTCCTTGGTAATAGCCTGGGGACCACAGTGTTGTCTCCCGGGACCCAATTGCAGGCTTTGATCCACACCTAATTAAATTCTATCTCATGATGCTGCATATGAAGAAGGTGTTGTCTCTAAGGGCTTGAGAAGATTTAAAAAATCACCTCATGTGAGTGACTTAGCACGCTGTATATATTATTGCATGCAGAATAGTTCGTTTTCTATGTTGATTTTTACATTACCAATGCCCCCTCCCTAATATATGTTGGAATTTTAGAGGACTGTACCATTTATACCCATGATGTTTAAATTTGATGTTAGTGTTAGAATTATAAGAATTAATATTATATCAAGTTCGAATACACTTTTAAACACTTTGATGCCATTAGAATTTTTAAAAAATGTTAAGGCCATGAGTGCCTCTTCTGAATCTTTAGCATCCTAACCTGAAAGGTGGTTTGACTTAATGACTCAAAGTATTTTCTTTTATTAAGAAAAACATTTATTTGCTTATTTTACTTTATATGAAAGTGTTTTCACTCAATGTGTATATGTGTACTACATGCATGTTTGTGCCTGAAGAGGACAATAGATCCTCTGGAACTGTATTACAGACAGCTATGAGCTGCTGCGTATGTTCTAAACCCAGGTCTTCTGCAAGAGCAGCAAGTGCTCTTAACTGGTCAGCCATCTCTACAGCCTCATGACTCCGGTCCGTTATAGTAAAGATGGAAAGATGAATGCTTAGAATTTTACTGGAAGAGTTAAAACACCATCAGTGTTTGTCATAAGCTAGTTGTATATTGCAAATAATTTTAGATGCAAGAATATTCTCACAGAATTTTTTTTGTCTGTAAAAAAGATACTGCCACAAACCAAAAATAGATAGATGACTAACATTTACCACTATTGCTACTGCGGATGCGCCACTGTTTACTATATGGGAATAGTTTATGTTAAGAAAGTAGTAATTTTTATGTTTAGATATACAAAGAACCATAAAATGTAATGGTTGGTTTTATCTGTAAAGAGTTTTTTAATCAGTTAGTTCTTGACAGAAGGTAGAAATTGTATCTTATGAAAATTTATTCATCTCTCTCCCTTTAATTTTCAGAGTGCAGAAATGCTTTGAAGATTCTAGAGAGAATCTGATAAATTTTCACAGCATCATATAAAAGAAATAGAAATAGAAAAAGAACAAGGAAAGAAAGCAACATTTGCACATGCTCCTTGGCTCTATTTATATTGAAAAAGATGAAAATTATTATATGGAATTGAATTTACGGAGTGAGCTAACAATTTAATCTCCATGGCAACATGAAAAAAATGTATAAAGTAATTAAATGCAGCATTTGTAATTTGCTGAATAATTTAGTTTTTTGATAATTACTAGTATGATTATAAAGTGGCATTAGCAACTGTGTGACTCAGATGTGTGATTGCGTACCATGTATGCCAAGCTGGCGCTTAGGGAGCATGTTTCGCTGGTGCACAGCAGTTAATAAATAAATGTACCTTGCAGCTGTGCTGAAAGCACTAAGCAACGGAGCAGATTTGTGTCTGTGCTCCATCTAGATGCCCTCATATTGGTACTAAGCTTTCTTGTATGGTCCATTAGTACATCTAAATGCAATTTAGGTTACTGATTGCTGTTTATCACATAGAGCAAAGATGGTAATAATCTTATTTAAATGGTTTTAGCATCCCGAAGTCAGTTTATGTCCAACCATCTTCTTTTATTTGGATGGCTATAACAAAATGTCAAATGATGTATCCCTGGAGAAACAAATATTTATTTCTTAAAGTACCATAGGCTGGAAGTACTAGAGCAAAGAACTAGTGATTCTGATGTCTGGCAAGGGCTTTCTTTCTGCTAAACATGTACATCTGTGCGTCTTCCTACTGTTTTCACTTTGAGGCATGAGGACACTCTTTGGGGTTTCTTGTGTAGGTTTACAGTTATTGGTATGGCATCGATTGAAGAATAGTCCTGCTTATTTGAGAATGCTCCCTTTTCCACAAGTGGACAGTTTGGGGAGGTGTACACACATTTAAGGATGCGGTAGAAGGAAGAGGACACCTGTCTTTTCCAGATGGATTAGCCATATCAATGCTGGCAGACAATGAGATGAGAGATGTAACAACCAAATGGCCCTCATTTCGCCGGGGTTCTCCTCTGTGCCAGCCCTAATTCCATTTATGAGGCTGTCTCTTTATGACTTAATCATTTCCCAAAGCCATTTCTAACAACATCACATCAGGAATTGGATTTCAATATACAAGTCATGGGGAGACACAAGCATCTTGTTTATTGATTCAGACAGGGAAATAGATCACTGAGGCTGTGTATTCTCACTGACTTTTCCAAGCCATTAGTAACAAAAATAACAATGATGATGGCCATGATTTAAAACGATGGCATCTTCCTTGTACATATCCGGACAATTCTTGGTTGTCTGTTTCTTACAATCTGTTTGTGCTCTTTTCTGCTATGTGCCCCAAGACTTAGGCCCATTAGCTGTGTTGGAGATTTGCCCATTAGAGTTGGGCATCACAGTTTCCCTTTGTGTTTTGAAAAGTTGTGGGTTTCTATGATAGTCTCATCTGCAGCAAAGAGAGACTTCTTGGAGGAGGTGTGAGAGTTACACTTATCTGTGAGTATAAGGCTATGTATTTAACAGGCATGGATATACATACATGTCTATGCAATTCTATATTTGCAATGACACTATAAGTTTTTTCCATGTCTTATATCATTTTATGTAAGTTACAATCCTGGCTAAGTGGTAGTATAAAACATGCCCTACTTTTGTTATATCATTAATCATATATATATATATATATATATATATATATATATATATATATATATATATGATTTAAATTTCCATTCCCCAGTTTTCAAGAGACACTGAGATTCTTTATAGTTCTTTGGAACATAACTTCAGGAGAACAGGCAAACCAAACTCATTTGGCCAAAGGCTGAGATGTGTTCATGCTATCATGTGTACTTCTTGGATGTCAGCTTTAACAGAAGAAAACCGCGTTTAGCCAATGCACCAGTCCGAGAAAGATGAGGAAAGATGAGCACACAGCTGTAAAAAAAAAATTATCTCAGGCATTTGAAAATTTAAATTACTTAAAAATTTTAAGTTAAATATTATTTAATACTTTACTGTATTGATGAATATATATGTATATACACATATATATGTACATTTATGAATGCAATAGCAATTTATGAAAAAGCATGAATTTGAAGGAGAGTAGAAAGTGATATATGGGAGAAAATAAAATGGGAAGATGTAATTAAAATACCCTCTCAAAAATAAGCAACAGCAAAAGAAAAAAATCACCAAAACTTACTTGTAAGTTTTCTAAAAAATGCATTCTATGGTCTAATTTTTAACTTTTCTCCTTTTCTTTTTAAATAAATTGCTTTCAGTGGTCATTCATTATTATGGTTGACAGGCACAGTACCATGTACTGAAGAATCCCAATGTGAATACTGAAATATAGATAATATTTACAAGTGTTTTCAACTGCACCCTGTCCGGAAACGTTGACATGCCCTTTAATTTGAAACGGTATTACGTAGAAATAGAATAAAATGAGACAAAAGAGACAAAATCTACCACTGATTCCCGATGCAAAGCAGGAAGCCAATCTTCATGAAATATTTCTGATTTTGAAGATGGTGACTAAGAAGACAGTGGAGGGGAGGGGACACCCACTTGAGACATAGGGTCATGCGCACATGGCTAAGAGGATGGATTGAAATCATTGTAATGGAAAAAAATCTTTTGAGGAAATATTTCCAGGAATAAGGTGCTATGCTGGAAGTAGCAGGTAACTAATGCCTAGGGAGATAATGCAGTGCTCGAAAATGACATAAAATGATCAAAAATACCGCATAAGAAAACAAAACTTTTGATCAATAACGAAACCTCAAACAGTCAGATAATATTTTAATGTACTCGAATGTACAACCGACCACACAGTTCCCATTATCTTTGGGTTTTCTTTCCCAAAATATGTTTAAAATGAGAGAAGATGGAAACATTATTTAATTTTCTTTTAGATAAACAAACCATCTTTTGCAGAGTACATGGGTACAGGGACAGCAAAGATGGACACAGCAGGCCATGTGACATCTGAATTCTTTCTACACTGAATATACAAAGGGAGAGGAAGAAAGGGAGGTAGAGGAAGAAAGGGGAGAGAGAGGAATGAAAGAACATATAATAAATTCATCCATACTTGAGCATAAATGTAAGAATGTTTCCACATTTTAGGCTGAGTTATAGGGTTCTAGATACAAAATTGCATTCAAGACTAGGTAGGTCTAAGTAACTGAGTAATGTTAAATGTCTGTTCCAGTAAGTATAATTGTCAAAAGAAATAACAAGGACTTTGTTCACAATAAGCAAGAATTACATTGAAAATTACCTTTGGCATCTTTGCTATACTTCCGTTATAATTTTCTATATTTTCAACATCCATTCTGCTGGTCTAAAGTAGTTTTATAAAATCTAGGGAGCTATTCCTTGGGAGAGTGCGCACATGCATTCAGAGTCTTCTGAAAGTGAAACCATTTGTGGCCTTATCTTCATAAAACTATACTTATTCCCTGTGATAGCTAATTTTGTATATTACCCTTGAGTTGGCTTTGAAGCACCAAGATATTTACAAGAAATATTATGCTGGTTTTTAGAGGGTTATTTTAGATGTTAGTTAATATTTTAGATATTAACTCCCTTGTTGGTAAACATATAAAGTAAATGTTTACTGCTGGCACATGCAGCACTATCCAATCTTTGAAAGTATGAACAGAATGAAAAGGTCACCTAACCTAGACAAAAAAGTATGTTGAAACTTAAACAGAAATCTCAAGTCTTCTTGACACATAAAATTATGGGTTTCTCATGGGAACAAAACCATAAGTTTCCTGGGACTCGATGTACTGACTTGCACTGCATACCTTGACATTGCTGTTATCATGGGAATTAATACCTCACTTTGGTGCCCTGGTTGTGGTATCTCTTCAGGACAGTCGAAAAGTAGCTAAGGTATGCATAACTATTTGTTTAGATTTTTTAAAAATAAAAACCTGGTGTTCTGATATCTTGTTTGTTGTCTGAGGTTTCTGTCCCACCAGGTCCCACAGCCATTTAGTCCCAAATAAACACAAAGAGATCTGCATTAATCATAAACAGATAGTCCTATTAGCTCAGGATTCTTATTAATTATTTCTTACATCTTTACCCATAATTCTTGTCCATGTTAGTCACATGGCTCTGCACCTTTCATCAGTGAGGCATTCTCATCTTGTTTGCTCTGTGTCTGGGTGATGACTGCAGACTGAATCTTTCCTCTTCCCAGAATTCTCTTGTTCTCATAGCCCCACCTCTACTTCCTGCCTGGTCACCCCACCTATACTTCCTGCCTGGCTACTGGCCAACCAGTGTTTTATTAAAATACAATTGACAGGGTACAGGTCATTGTCCCACAGCATTTGTTTGTACAAATCAAGCTTTCCTGAATATCAGAGGGTGGAGCTAGACATTAACTAATCATAGAGGTCTGGAGGTCTGTATAGACAGGATATGATATGATTGGGCAGAGAGAGGAGGTGATAAAGAGGGAGGAAACAGGAACTCAGTTCCCTTTTCAGCCGGGAAGTTAGAAGTAAAGCTGGCCATGGTTTTGTGCCTTCATTTTGCTCCTATGATCTCTCAACATTCCCCCCAATATCTGAGTCTGGGCTTTTATTATTCAGACCTATTAGAACTCATATTACAACCTGGTGTGTGTGTGTGTGTGTGTGTGTGTGTATTTTATTGTCTGTCTTTATGTGGAGGATCCTGATCAATACATAATCCCTAAACATAAAATTGTAAATTGAGTTTCTGTTTCCTAAATCAAACAACAACAGCAGCAACAACAAAACAAAGCAAGAACAAAAACAATGCTTTGTCTATTAGAGTAGGAACAAAGTCAGGACACTAACTGTTGAGATATATGTTGTCAACACGGGTTTATTTAGCCAAGCTGGTTTAACTGCTTTTCTTTATGTGTTATCCTCTAGACAATACTGATGAAAATCATAGACTAAATTTGAAGTGGTGAATTACTCAATTGTTATATATCCCGCACATGAGCTCTACCAATAGTGTATCACAAAGACTGATGGATGTATTTAATTACTCCGTTATAGTTCATGGATGCCAATATCTTAGATACAAGATCTTTGTTTTGTTGAGTTGCTAAAGATCAGCAGTTGTTTTCTATTTAATAATAAGTTTAGTTAATACTAATTATTTGGGTGGCAGCTTAGTTTATAACAGCATTCAATCTTCATCATATAATTATAAATATCCATGAGATAAACATGAGTTAGAGGATTGCATAGTGAGAAACAAAAACATGAGAATTGAGTATGGCCAACCTAGAGGGGATGCTCGGGACTTTTCTCAACAGATTTGCTTTATTTGAAGTATCCTTCTTGATTGAATCAATCAATCAGTTATACATATAAGCAACACTAATGCAACTCAGCAAGTTGTATTTACTCAAAGTCTCTTTCTCTCTCTCACATACAGACTCACACACACACACACACACCCCTAAAAGAGAGGTTATGAATTTGCGATGGCACATAAGAGAACCTTAGAAGAGACATGGTAGGATGAAAACGATGTAAATTCAGTGTGTATGTATGAAACTCTCAGAAAGTATAAAGGAAAACAATAAGAGTATTTAAAAAAAGAGAAAACTGAGAACCTTCGAAGATCATCCATCCATTGGCAAAATAGATGGAGGCTGAATTCTGTGTGACAGGTGCTGGTACCTAGCAATGAATAATGGAATCATGGCTGCTCGCTCCGTGGGTTTTACTGTCCAGTGCAGGCTTTTGCCAGGCTGTTAATCTGCAGCGGGACAGTAAAATTGTAAGAGTCACACTGAATACAGGGGGGTGCTACCTACTATTTATGTGCGTTTTTATCACCTACAATCTATTATCACTCCTGAATCTTTTCCTTTTCACTACATTTATTCTGTGTCAGCATCATGCCTGTGCTGTCCTCTAAGACAGATGGAGGCATCTGCACGGCCCTGAGTTTTTCCTGTGGCATCTGCACATCCCTAAGTTTTTCCTGTGGCATCACTCATGCACAGCTGCTCTGCAGGTCTCTGGACTATGGTTCGCTGCTGGCTCCATTGGGTTCTCTATTTCGTACTTTTTCCTAAGTTTGCTTTACTAGAAATAACACATTTTTAGTTTCATTCCTCTTAAATTTGTTAATGAAAAGCTCCTTTCTGAAGATAATATTTCACCAAAATATTTCAAAATATCTATTCGGTGTTATCTCAGTAGAAATACATGAATGTATTTCCCAGACACTTCTGCAGCCAGGAGCATACTATAGGGAACATTTGAGGAAGTTTTATACTTTATCATACTCGCTCTGTATTTTATCATATATATTATAAGCAATGTATCATCTATGTATTTCCTCCAATGTACAGCATCCCTCATGGTTCAGAAAGTTAACAAAACTTAGCTGACTTAGGAAGCTTCTGAAACTTAGTTTCCATAGGATTTTCCCAATGCCATCTGAGTCGTTAGCAGTTGCTCGGAAGAGGGACCACTCAAGCCTGTCTAACTGCTTATGTTGAACAGGGATGTAGATTTCCTCAGCAAGTGCTGATGTTGGCATGGGTTTCCCAGTGATGGAGGAGCCTTTGCGTTGCTCATACTCCTGTTCATCACCTTGCCTAATTCCTGTAAGTAACCCCAGTAAAGTCAATGGTGCAAGAAAATAGTTAAACAGCAAATTTAGGACAGGCTTATTTATTCATTTTACTAAAAATACCCATTATGCGTCTAAAATTACTAAATATTTGTTTTAGATAGAGCTGGGGATAAACTAATAAATAAACTACCTCTTATCGGGTACCTTGCATTTTTTAAGCAGACTGAAGAGCAACTAATAGAATACCCACATAAATTTCGTATGATGCACTGTGTGGCAGAGAAGATAATATACGCAGAATCACACCATACAGAATATTAGAGCAAGTTTAAAGAAAAGAAACAATATGTGAACAGAGATTCCAAAGGAAGTGAATGAGTGACAGTGAACAGAGTTCCAGAGGTAAAACATTCAGCCAGAGCGAGGGCAAGAACAGATTGCCCCAAGAGGCCTGAGTCTTTGGCATGTTCCCAAGACAGAGAGGCCAGGATGTCTAGCACATAGCAGTGATACAGGGATGCAACACACTCAGAGACTTCAGCAGCCACACACGTTAGGCTTTTGAGGCTAGACTGGACCTTTGGCTCTCTTTTAGGTCAGAATGAGAAAGGCTGGGAAGGGGTTGTGCAGGAGATTGGCATAGTCTGACTTTAGTGCTGACAAGATTATTGTGACTGCTTTGCTGAGTCTAGTAAGCCCAGACTAGACAAACCTTGTCTTCATCCTTTGTTTTCCTGCACTTTGGAGATACTGTCTTTTTCATACAAGACAGAGTTGTCCTAAGTCTGGGCTTAGTAAGTCTATCAGTACTGTTTTTCTAACAGCTCAGATAATCATCGGATGTTTTCTACAATAAAATGCATTGGAAATTAAATGACATGTTTTTGCATATAATGCCACTGTAGATTCAATAGAGTAAAAGCAGTATATTTGAGAACCGAAGTCTCTGTGTTGCCTTGTTGTAACTCAGTGTTAGCACTGTGAAACCGAACCTGCAATCTTTCTGAGGTCTGCCTATTTCAATGACTGTGGCTAGACTCAGATAATCTGAGTAGACTGATGTAATGTCTAAGATGCAGCAAGCTACCAGGATGCCAATGAGCCTCCCAGGCTACAAAGCCTGTGAGTTTTACTGTTCCTTTCAGATATGCCTCTCCTGCTAGTGGAGACACTGTGGTATATTATTGCCTGCCAGCCAAACAAGCTGAACTCTGCCTGACTCTTAACTCAATGAGTTTCATTTTCTTACTACGCTGTCGAATTGTTCAGAGATGCAGCATCTTATGCAGGGGACAGCTAACCCAACTTCTTCCTGCCAAGCTCACAACAGACTCTGGTACTTGACTTTGAAAACCAAGATCAGGTTAAATGGATAGTTTATACTTTTACAAGTAAGTTCAATGGACTTTACATATAGGTTGGATATAAAGAGCAAGAGGAAAATAGCATCTCCACAGTGAGAATAGGGACGAAATCTTTAAAAGCACATGCAAATATAATTTCCAAGATAACCATAGTAGCTAATTGATATAAGAAAATCTGTGCCAGGGTCATGCTGAGGAAGCACACAGGAGCTTAGCTTGAGTACATTCTGTCATAGGTATTACATCTGTTTGGGCTTTGCCATGAACGTAAAATACTGAATGTATTTATTGGAATAAATCCATGAAGATAAACAAAATAAAGAGCTAGCATGTAGCTAGACAAGATTGAGCAGTGTAGATTTGACAGGTGCTGGCAGTGCTTCCTGCATCCGATCATCTTCAGGGGTCTCCTGAGCTGCCCTTGCAAGCCTGAGTCCAATGAAAGATGTAAGTGAAAGGGTAAAGATGCCCCATTAAGTGCTGTTCTGGTCACTTATCCTCATGGAGCCCCAACTCTGCATGGAGTCCCATTTCTCTCATGGCCCAATATTGATGCTTTCTCTTTTCTTCCCTGGTGTTCGTCCGAAACTATTCTCTCTCACATATTCGGTCTCAGTGTCTGTTTTCTGAGAACTAAGCCAGCAATGACATCCAAGTACTGAACACTGGAGATCCATCTAGAGGTGGGTACCTAGGGACTTGAGAATACACCAAAAAAGAAAAGAGAAACGAGGGATATAAAAACAAAACAAAGCAACAACACCCAAAATCAAGAAGTGTATTTCTTTCCAAACTACAAACCATTGGTGAGTCGACAGAGTAAGAGCTGAATGCTGTGTCTAAATTTGCTCGCACATCCCAGGTTGAGGAACATTTTCATTTCTGCTCATTTTCATAGATTTTTTTGGGGACTAGAGGAGCTCATGGAGGTACCTTGCTTTTTAAAAACAGAAAAGGGACTATTTTTTCATGAGTTGTGCAAAGAATGGATACACAGTGGAAAAGTGACAGTGGAGACAGGAGGGATTGGAATCTCATACATGAGAGAGAAAGCTGGGCTCTTTCTTAAAATGACAGCTCTACTGCAAAGGGGGGTGCATAGAACATAGACAGAGAGTGTTGGTCATGGTGAGCTCTAGTAAGCGTCCTACCTCTGGAACAGCTAAGGAATGATACTTTTAAACTATTCAGTCTCCTTCCCTTTATACCAATAGTGCCGTCTCTAATGACTCTGTCAAAGATTATTTCAAAGCCCGTTAAAATATTCATTTCTTCAGTTTCTTGATCAGAACTCTTACAGATGTGTATCTAGCTGCTGAGTCCTTGTTTTTATTTCTGCTGTTCTGTCTAACATACCTTTCCCTCTTCCGTCTTAATTCCTTATTCTTTACCAACATAAACTACTTAGAAAAGATGTTAAGTGAGCCTCAACTGGTCACCCACATCTAAATCTTCCACTTAGTTCTTGGTTATTTCACGGTACTTCCTTGAATTTTAGGAAAACCTGAAGCCTCTGTTTCTGAATCTGTCTAGTCATCCAAACACTTAGTCTTTTGTTTCTTCTAAATCAGTACATGCAGAGGGCTGCAGGTAGGTCTACTTTCCCAACTTTTTGAACAAAGCAAATGAATCTTCTATCTTATGCTCTATACCTAATTAGTTCTTCTATATAAATTGCTTTAATAAAGGTCAATGAATTCCTTATCTCTGCATGGAAAGATTCTCAAGACTTAAAAATGTTATTTTTACCATTGAATGTGTAATTAATGAAAGTGTGTCCAGATAATTTCACATTAATTTTGCATTGCAGCAATCAGGGGCTTATTGTGCTGTTATCCCGAGAACACTTATGTCTAGATGGTATTTTTTTCTTAGTCCAGCTAATCAACATTAATATAGGTGAAATAAGTATCATTGTCTGAAAGTGAATTGAGAATTAATTATTGCCTGCATTTTAGATGCTCTAAAAACTTGAAGACTAAGGATTTTAATTCTATAAAAATGAGGACTATCTCATTCTTAAACAACACATAATAGAGAAACCAAAATTTATTCTAAAATGATCCTTCACTAAACCATTACTATTGGCTCATTTTCTTTTAATTTATTTTTCTATTTGAAGTTAAGGAAAATCCTGAGTAATTGAAGCTTTGGCTGTGGGCTTCTGTTAATCAAAGTTTTACCGCATCTTCTTTCCGAGCCTACCTTTGATGTTAATTAGAAATTTAATTTTTAATTCTCATACCTTTGCCACTATAACTACCCTCTTTAGATATTGATGGGCTTTCCAAATTTAAGACAAGTCATTAAAGACCATAAGCTTCAAAATATTATCCCTGACATGGGAAAATTGTCATGAGAGATGAAAAACTTTGAGTAATATGTTCCAGCAATTAGTTAATTAAGTAGTTTGGTTGTAAGCCAATCCTATAAAAATAAAGTAACATTCTAAATTTCATTTTTTATTAGACTTCTAAAAGTCATTCCTTTTTATGATCTATGGTTGTATTTTTCACTTTTGCAAATTAGGTTTATTTTCTAGATGTTTTTCATGTGACATTGAAAAGTTTCATTTGATTTTCAAACACCAAATTCCGGCCATCAGTGGTTAAAGATGACAGGGGTCACATAGCAAGCATATTGATTGATTCTTCCACCCTTTCTTTTCTCTCCCTGTGCATTTGTTTTAAAGCCTAGTACAAATTTATGCTCCTGAAAAGGTATATTTCTGAGATATGGTTCCTGCCTAAGTTATTCCACATTTTTCTCCTAAATAAAGAATGCCCTAGGCCCATTTAATCACTCTTAGAGAAAAGCTGCATGACCAAGTAACTATGGCATAACTGTGAGTCAGGGATCAAGCAAACACTTTTCTATGTGCCCAACCAAATATAGAGAAATGAGGCAAGATTTCTTAGCCTTGTGAGTTTGGAAACCAGGCCATAACATTTAGTTCTTAATAGCCTTGCTTTATTCTGGGAGTTCATTCAGTCTTTGACCCTGTTGGGTAATAGGTAGAGGATTTTTACCTACTCATGTAGATAATGGCTTTAAGCAAATTTTAAAAACTTCCCCAAATCTAAGGTTGGGGTATCTTTTAATCTTGGTTAAAAGATTCATTTATCTTCTATTAGGAAAAGCCTTAAACAACCACATATGTTAATGCTAGTGTTCACAGCTTGATCCTTTTCTCCAAGAATAGAAAGAAGTCCTTCAAAAACGACAAATAGCCAATAGTTTGCTGTGAGACCATGCCCCTGTAATATCAGAGACTGCAGCCATAAAATTCTCCTCATCATGACTGCCAAACATGAACTGAATAAGTATGACACTATCAGACAGGCCACAGTGGATGTGAAGTATCAACTATGATGTCCAACAAAACCACACCCACTAGAACAAGGCAAAACCACCTCATAGTGCCATTCCATTTACTCATCTTCCTCAATTAGTCAGCAATTATATGGATTTGATCTTTGTTGTAGCCTCTTACCTTTAACAAACAGGCTGTGCTAAAGAGTATTATAGACTTCTATAGAGTTTCAAATTTCATTAACAGACTACTACAAAAGGATATAAATTTTTATCCGGAAATGAAATTTTCTCATACAAACTGAATTTGTGATTACAAAAATTATTCAACCCTCTTCCATTCCACAGGGTTATAGTTACTTTATTTATGATTCATCTGTGGGTAAAGGTGAAATTCATTGTCCATATATTCAACAATCTATCAATACTTCTTCTTTTTGGTTGTTTTAATCCATTTATTATGGCTAGTTCACGAATGCTTAAATATCATTTCAGATTCTGTTTTGTTGTGTGATTATTTCCAGTGGTAGGCTCATACTCATGCACACTTTAACCTGCCTAATTTTATTGCAGAAAGAAAGAAGCAAGCAATGCATTAATCTGCCATATTTTTACTACTGCAGAAGAAAACTGGGAAAGGCTATGCATATGTTATTTCAGATTCTGGACTCGTCTTCAGCTCCTCTGGCCCTGGGCCATCAAGGACGATGGTAAAATGGTAGGAAACAGTAGAGTCACCAGAACTATATCAAAGCTCAAGCTAACGGGCCAATGGAGATACTGACCATATCATCAGAAGTCTGTCTGTCTAGGAACAAGTTAAGGCCCTGTGCATCAAAGGATGACTTATTCTATGAATCATTAAGAAGCTGATTGCCCCTGTAAAGAGTATTTGAAAAGTTTAATGTGAACACTGCAGTCACTGTATCACAAATAAATAAAACAAGGTACGAAATAACATTATTTTATCTGGTTCCAAGAGTTCCTTCCTAAAACATATTGATATATTCAACACTAAGTGCCCTAAGCAGATTATATTTACATAGTAATGTTTATGTATACATGTAACATCAATAAATAAAGAGGGAAAAGAAAACAATAGAGATCATATGTGAAAACAGGAGGAAGTCATTGGTGGTAGAGTGGGCCAGGAAGGCAGGCATAAGGGATTTAAGTGGATCAAAATATATTTTAGCCTATATGAAACATCATGCTTTTTGTGCAATTAATAAATATTAATTAAAAGTTAAAACAGAAATAATGACCTAATAAAAATAAAATAGAATATCAAATCTAATTTAAAGAATGTAAAGTTGTTCCAAAATAAATAAAGGTATGATTTGACTTTTATTTATTTTTTGTTCACTTTTAGGCATTGGTCAGACAGGTTGTAGAGTTGAAGTCACTTTCAATGTATCTCAATAATATAGAAAAATTAATGGTGGTTGAGGTAACAGTCAGAAAATTAACTTTGCCAAACAGTGTATTACTCATTGCCTCTAGTCTTCTGCTCATACCAGATGCATGATCTGTGCTTTTGGGAACTAAATTGTTTCTACAGAAATAGATAAACTCTGCATAGTACGTCAATAGATCTTTCTTCTGACGAAGCAGGACAGTATTTTACCCAGATTCTCTCTGGGTAGTAAATACAGTTTTCAAAATCTAAGACACTTGAGGGAACTTTAAATTAGTAAGACATAGATCTAAGTCAAAGGAAAAATGATAAAAAAAATTCAAAAGGAATTTCATATCAGTATTATAAATATCAGGTAAGCTATGGATCAAGATATGTATTTTATTAACGAAGACAGTGTCAACAAACTCAGTAAAAGAAAATTTTCAAGACTTTGAAACCAATGTAGAAATAGTCTCAGGAAATATTACTCACTTTTGAGAGAAAAATATGACCACCGAATTTAATGTACTATTTTAAAATACACATCTTTGTTTACTGGGGAAAATCCTGAAGTCAAGTTTAAACGATAACTATACAGTTAAATCACATGCTTATACTTGAGAATTTTGTATGGTTTGGCATCACAGGCTTCTCTTCTTGTTGTGAAACAAGGTCTTCACCATCAGAAGCACCACTACTATCTGCATGTTCATCTAAAAATATGGATGCAGTCAAATAGCCTAATGATAGCATGTTGGTAACCAAGTGATTTCTGGTAAACAGTTGAACATGTTAGTAACGCCAAGAAATTCTCCCATTCCCATCATGGAAAATGATGCAGGTCACAGGAGAACAAGAATAACGATGAGAATGTTCAGCTCACTGCAGCCATAGATTATTAATTGATGCTTTAAAGTAGTCAGCACTTGAAGCAAAACAACCTTTAGCACCATCCCAGTGCCAATACTACAGCTGTATCTGCTTCCCAGACAGATTGGGGGTGTGTCCATGATGCTTAGCCTTCAGCTGTTCACTGACCCCACTGCCAAGATGAAGGGCCATCAGAAACATACAGAGTCTCTGCGCCATTTGCTGAAATTCATGGGTAATAAGCTATACCATGTTTGTGTCCTCGGTTAGGAAAAATTAAAGACACTTTGCATTCCCTTTAATCAAAGTTTTGTGAGATGCATTGAGTTTTCATATCCAAATTTGAATTCAAGTAATAAAAGAAATAGATGCTTCCATATAATTGCAATGAAGTTGGACACCATGCAAATGCATTTTGTATAAAATATGACTCATGGTTTATTGACATTTATGTTAGGAATTTTTAATGACTCTCAGTAGTTCTGGTCAACTTTTATGTAGGAGAAGTAAAATGTATCGTTCTGGTTGACTCATTCAATTTTCTTTAGCTTTTGCTTCTCGATTGTGAAATTTTAATATTTAGATGTAGACATGTTAAAAGACCTGAAATAATAAGGTATTCTTAGTAACTCTCAGGTAATTCATTATTGCACTGGATTCTAAGCTTTATAGAAGTATTCACCCATGCCACTCCCAAAAATGGTTCTGTGGAATGGAATCCATTCTCCCTCTCACAGGAAGTTGTGAAATTTCAATTCTACCTTGCTTGTAAACATTGTCTAATGGTAAACAGTTTCAGGTTTTAAGGAACTCATTGTTGCTCCAGATTTTTATGGCATTAGAGGGAGATTTTCACTTTTAGTTTTCAGTCAACATTTTCAGGGAGATGTTAGTCAGCCTTCTGATTAATTTTCTGTCTCTGTAAATCACATTTCCAGAACACACTTAATGGGTTTCAGAGGCTGGGAGAGTGAATGAACTTCTTTGAACTCAGAAAAAACAAAAGAATGAAACCAATTTTAAATATCAGACATAAACACATGAGGAAGAATAATCTCTAACATACAGTTCTATAAAGGAGAAGTCATCATTTTCCACTATTAACAAGATAAAAGCATTTTAGCCCCAAAACTTATTATCCATTGGATATTCATAATATTACCAAAACAGAGAGACACTAAAAATTGGTTTACATAGATAGTTATGTTGTACATAGAGAAAGCAGACACAAACAAACAACAATTCTGTAAATGAAGACAGGGGAGAGAACAGGTTACATGAATGATTGCATCAACTCTAGATGAAATTTCAAGTTGTAATTTAATTAACTAAGCCCTGAAGTGGATTTTAATACACTTACTGGGGTTTTGTTGACATTATTCTTATCTTTTATTTCAGTCACAAGTAAAGTTTATTCTAGAAGGCTAGATCTGACAGACATGTGTCTTCACAACCTAGAATGGATGCTGTTCACAGCTGGGTGTAGATTTTGTAATATTATTTTTAAAAATTATTTATTTATTTATTTTTGTGTGTATTTGGATGGACACATGCTTCCCATAGTACATTTGAAGTGGTTAGATAACAACTTGCAAGACTCATTTTTTTCTTCCCAGGATATGGCTTCTAGGCGTTGAACTTAGGTAATGAGGCTTGGTTGACAATAACCTTTACCTCTTGAGCTACTGAGCCATACCAATTCTTTTTGGTCATTTTTCCAACACTCCTGAGTCATGATGCAACACAATGTGCTACTATTTCTATATATATATATAAACCTTCATATTTTTATAGATAGGAAGATGAGAAAAACTTATACCTTATCCATGAAGTACATCTGACTCAGAAAAGATCGCAGTAATTGTAGAATTATTCTAATCAAATTAACTTCACAAAATAATCGTATTTCTTTTTATGATAGATAATTCTGTTTTTTGACAATTACATACATGTATATCATGCCTTGTAGTTACTCCACTCACACACCATCTCTTACTTACTTCCAACCTTGGCCTGCCTCCCTTCATTCCTATAAATTTCTTTGCTCTATTTCTGATGTTTTGTATCCCACAGAGTTTAAGTAGAGCTGTCTGTGTGACCATGCGTTTGAAACTGTTTATTAGAGCCTGGTGAGGGCACCAGGGGGGACACAGCTGCATGCAATCCCCCACCTTCTCCCGCAATCTCTTGGTTGCCAATTCTTCACCAGTAAGTGAGAAGGCCGTGTGAGATCTTTCCAACCCACCGCTAACTGGTGGGTGGGCCAGAGTTCAGTGGGCACAGTGCCAGGGTAGCAGCTGTTGTGAGTTTATGAATGCCACGGTCTTACCCTGCTAAGAGGTGGCATCTGCTGTCTCTTCTCACTGTCTTCTCTGTTTTCCACCCTTTCTTCCTTTCTCTTCAGCAGTGTTTCCCGAGGGGGCGATATAAATGTCTTGTTGAGAATTGAGCCCACCTTCATCTTTAATATCGTGTGCAGGCACACATGTGTGTTCCATATTATCCACTTTTGCTGAAAAGGAAAGCATCTCTTATTATGCCCGAAAGCACCCTTTGGCTGTGCATTCAAGCAGATGTTTAGAAGGCGGTTTCACGGTATGTCAATTTAGACCTAATGGTAGACCTACTCCAAACTTGGAACCTAAGCATTCGTTAGTCATTGTTGTAAGACTAGATTTGGAATACTAGGCACGGATTCCCTCTTATGAAACAGGCTTCAAATCCAATCAGTGAGCAGTTGTTACTCCTATAATCATGCAGCTCTTGTATATCTTGCATGGGAGGTTGGTATGTAGTTTAGAGAATTCACAGCTCTGCAATACCTTTAGTTCCTAGGCTCCTGCACAGCACTATTTTATACTGTGAAAGACAGACAGTATAGAGGAAGCTTTAGCTCAGTCCTGACCTGATTTCTCTATACCTGGTATCCACAGTGTGTGGTGTCTTCAGCAATTACGTATTGTCTATTAGCTCTGGTAGGCAGCTAAGAGGAACGACAACATCACGCTGTTTGTTTTGTTTGCCCTAACAACTTTTACACTTATGTATTTACATTTTGTGTTCATGTGTAGGTTTGTGTATCCCTAGGAATGCGCTTTTGCCATTTTCCATGTTTGGAGGGTAGATCACAACTTTTTAGACTCAGTGTGGGTCGTGGGGATCAAATCCAAGTCATCGGGCCTGGCTGCAAGTGCCCTTATTATGCTCCAGGACATCTTGGTGGCCCACATCTCTGCAGTCTTTGGTTGTGTTTAGATAAGGTGCTATTTCCCAAGGCATTACAAGGAGTGACTTGGGTTTGCTATCATCTCCAAAACCAAACAAATAAATAAGCTGTATATGTACGTATTTAAGACTTTCCTTGTGTGTATACAATAGAACATGTTCATTAGATAGTGTCAGCATGTCAGTCTCTCTCTCTTTTGTACTATAATGTCTAGCCTTTGCAAATTTCATTAAGAAATTTAAACTTATTTACTGCTATCATTGTCTGATTTTTATGAAGTACTTTGCTCCTGTTTTGGGTAAATAATTCCTTGTGTTTCACCTTTTTGGAGGAATGCGTCTAAATACTTGTGATTTGATTGCTTCACCCTTGAGATTAGACATGTTTTCTCCATCTCAATTTTACACTGAAATCTCATTGTTTTTACGGCTTCCTGGTTTAAGCCATTTCCTTAGAATATCGAATAGATGCACACAGCTAGAGTTAATTCAGATCAGTGGTCTATTACTGCTCTCTCTTACATTTCTGGCAATTTCCTTTCTTTGATATATAGAACATATTTGGCCCTAGTCTGAAACTACCTGTGGAGGTTTGCTTCTCCTCCCATTACATGGTTGAATGAAATGGCTGCAATTCCATTCTTTTCTTAAAATTTCTTGCTTTTTAGTGTCCGTTTTCCATTCATCTCCGTTTACTTCTTAGCTTGCAGGTGGTGACCAATGAAAGGCAAATGATCCTTCTTTCCTTTACTGCTGATTTCTCTCAACACAAAGAAAGTATAGCAATGTAATATCCAAGGATTCTATTTCATGCCCATTCTCCTAAGTGATATGTTCTTTTTTATGTATGGTGCTTTCCCTGACCCTTACAATTCAGATTAAAAAGTACTTCTATTGAAGCTCGAAGCATTATAATCTGAAGTCAAGATCCCTTCTGATTTTACTATACTCCTAGGCTGCCTTTAAATGCACATGGTTGGAGTGGTTTTCCTAACAACTGATTAGCACAATAAACTAGGTGTGGATTGGTGGGTTCTATGTTGCCTTAGTTCTTCTTCCTGCAGAAGCTCAGTGATCGATTGCCTACACTTTAACCCTTCTCCACGTTTGCTGTCATATCCTTAATTTAATTTCTTCTTCCTCTGCAGGGCAATCCATGGAAGGATATGAAAATACCAAACCAAGCTCCTTCATAGTTTCAAGTATATATGTCACCACTGTGGTAGTAAAGCAGAGACAGAAACAGAGCCTAGGGGAGACTCAAAACTAGAAAAATGTAATATACAGGCATTAGGCAGACCCCTTTTCTCTGATAAATTCATATTTTTTTAAGAAATCTTTCACACTTGTGTTGTTGATATTGGATTTCAAAAGGTTTAGTCAATCTTGACTCAGGTTGTAATGACTGCTTGACTTTAGCATGTGTGTGTGTATTTGTGTATGTTTGTCTATGTGTGTGTGTGTCTGTGTGTTTATGTTTGTGTATATTTGCATGTGTTTGTGTGTGAGAGAGAGTGTGTGTGTATGCGTGTGCGTGTGTGTGTGATAGTCCACAATTTGTCTTAGCACTTTGGGATGTCTTAGCCATGGACAAACTACGATAAAAACTGTATTTACTAGACTATCTCTTGGAGTTGAACTAATCCCATCTCCGTGGCTCAATAGGTTTATAGCCATCACAACACTTTTTTAATTTGCTCTCAGTTTATCTAATGTTTAAATAAGAGACTATAGATTTGTTTGGTAGACTTCAATAGATGGCATAGGTGATATTGGATGGTACAGAACTCCTTCTCCTTTTTCTCAGAATCCCTGGTTCCCCTGCTTCTAAAATGCTGCGGGTGTAAGAAGGCCTCACCACCTCAAACTTTTCATCCTTCGGATTATTATAATTTTAGTTTTTATTGTCTTACTATTGTAATCAGTTTGATAATTACTGGGAAAGAATGCCTGACAGAAATGACTTTAGGTGGAAATAATTTTCTCTGGGTTGTGCTTATAGTGGTTTCAGTCTAAGGTTGCGTAACTCCACGGGCCATTGCTATCACGGACGTGGCAATGCATGGAGAGCAATTTTTACCCCAAAGTGAAGCAGACACTCAAATAGAGACAGCTCGCGGGCCTACTATCTGCCATGGGGGCTTAGTTCCTGCTTCTTTACCTCCTAGTAATACCATTGCTTTCTGAATCTATTTGATCAGCCTATACAATTGACCACAGACATGTGATCTAATCATCTTTCCAAACGCTGTCATATACTTGTCCCGAAGTGCTCTGTCTTAATGTCCCCTCTGTCAATCAATCAAGCTGACAAGATTACACACAATTTCTAGCCATCTCTACTCACTTGTTCTTAGCCCTCTCTGTCTTTACTTCCTCCTTTTCTCTCTTCCATCCCTCTACTTTAGACTTTATTTTCAGTGAATTACTTCTATTTTTATGGCTTGTTTTGTTCTTTAAATATTTTATTAATTTTAGTAGCATACATGCCCAGAGAAACATAAAATTTTCATAGGTATTTTTCAATGTGTGGAAAATGGAATCATGACCAATACACCTAAATAGCCACCAGATTCAAAATTCAATTGGGTTAGTGGAAGAAAGATTTACAAGTGCAACCCAACTATAAACCCTGCAGGTACATTGTATTTATATCTTATTTTTTTTTCTAAAGTTGTTACACCAAAATAAACGTGCTTATGTAATGTAAAGTGGTCACAGTTTTAAAACCTATCTCAGGTTGCAAATAACAAACTAGTCAATAACTTCTAATTATAGTGATTACTTTGGATTAAATATAAAAGAACTGTAATTGTATCATGGGTACAATGAAAGTTTTCACAGTACTATAGAATTCCAACATTTATTAGTATGCTTCAGTAATCCTCTAACCAGAATATGCCGATACCAATGAAATAGAATGGTTCTTCCCTAATACGAACTAATTAGCATGGGAGTTGAAATAATGTAAAAAATTAAAATAATATGTTCTACCATGAGCTTATAGTATTAATCCACACTAAGGAACCTTGACACATTAAAATTCCTGGTCTGCCTTTGAGGAATGTGTAGGCTGAGTACTTGCTAATGTTTCTTGAAGATGTTTTGGAGAAAGTGGTTTTTGTGTCAACAGAATCAGAAAGTGAAGCTACTACATGTTTTATGTTGATAGATTTAATTAGGTCAAAAGCCATAGTTTCACAATGGGTAAGAGGAAATTTATGCCTGTTTTCTTCTTTATAGTGTTGGATTTTGAGATTTGGATTCCATCAGAAAAGGGAGGCATTTCTACCAGAGGCGCATACTATCAATTTTTGTCTGCCTTGAACCTGAGAATGAAAATGAGATTAGGCAGAGGCCTGGCTGTGGGAACCGACTTCAGTCTCTCCAGATTCTTGGTGAGAACGGGAAGTGTTTCCAAGGACTTGTGTGGGGCTCTGTGGTGTAAAATTCTGACCAAGGAACCCCAAGGATGAGGAACCGCTGGCAGAGTACCAGCTTGTGTGGGTAGCAGGCAGATAGTGGGAAATTGAAGAGGAAGATCAGTCATTGCCTTCCTAGAATAGTGTATATTAACAGGGTGCGAGAACTCAGTGTCCTAGGTATAGCAGTTTCTCTTTCTGCGGTCATGTCAATGAAGAGCCAGAGCCAAGAGATGGAAGAAACCAAACTGTCTCTTGCCTAGAGTGACTGCCTGCCAAACTCTGGCCATTGCTAGATCAGAGAATGTATCTTAACAGAATGCAGACTGATTAATATCCCAGATGGTTGTGGTTTACTGTGTAGTTTAAGGTGGCTGTGGAACTGTATATTATTTAAGAGGATGCAGTAAAGCCATGGAGCCTGAAGAAGTTGCTGTCAAGTAAACACTTCCTGTAATGAAACAATTGCAAATGGCCAGGAGAGACAATAATAAAATTAGACAATGCTATGATCTTGCACATTATATTTATTTATTCTGAAAGGTAAATTGATTATTTAAAAGTAAAACTGTATTAACAAATAATTTTTCATAAGAACAATACAAGACTGTCTATGTATACACGTCCCATATGATATAAAATGTTGAGGAGAGCATTGGAGAAAGTGGAACGTCTAGAATTATATAAGAGTTGGCCTTGGCCTTGCCCACCTGTTTCATCTTTTCAAAGATTATAACTTTTATGTCTACGGTCAATGTCTAAACACGGCAGCTAGACTGTCTTTCTTGACAGAGCCTGGGCTCTCTTGCTGATGTTGCCTTTATCCCCTCTTATTTGGGGATAAATTGACATGAAGTTAACTTGCCCATAGAGAAATATTTGGGAGAAAGCTACACCCCCTCCTTCTACACACCCTGATCCCAGATAATTTCCATAACAAATGGAGCCAGCCTCTCAGAAGCTCATACTGTATTATTGCTGTCTTCTTTATTTACAATATGTATAATAAGTAATTTAACACTGTAAATGTACAAATGTACATAATACATGTATACAGCAGGAGGGGGCATTGAGAGAGGCAATAGACACTTTATTTACATAGTAAACAACATTAGCAAAACCCTCCAAAATTACACATTTTTAAAACATTAAAGTGACTTTAATTATATTTATATGTTTATTTGTGCGTGTGTATGTGTGTGTGTGTGTGACAGAGAGAGAGAGAGAGAGAGAGAGAGAGAGAGAGAGAGAGAGAGAGAGAGAGAGCACGTATACAGTTGTCATTTGTATATCTGTGAAAAGGAGAGGACAGCTTGCAGGAATTGGTTGTAGGAATTGGGTCTCACCTTCTACCATGTTGTTTTTCTGAACTCAAAATTACTTTGCTCATATTTCCAAACTCCCTAGCGTACTTAACCCTCGCTAGCCTTGAACCACACTTTTAGAAACTTTAGTATCTTGTGTCAGAGATAAAATATCAAACATTGGGAAAAATATTGATAAGGAAAGATTTTCTAGCAATATTTATTAGAGTCTTATGGGACCTTATCTGTTATTTTAGATGTGTTCTGAACATTTTCTAAACTGTACTTCATAGTTAGCTTCTTAAGTTAACAAAAGTAAGAGAAGTATTAATAAGATTAAAATTTTAGTTAAAAATACTTGGTCTTTAAACTCAGTTTTTCTGAAATTGAGAGAAAATATGCTTAAAAATAGAAGAAATATTTAGAAGCAATAATTATTATTGTGTTTTAGATGTATGTCAATATGGAAGTGATTCAGTCACCATAAATTTTAAAGTTTTCTTGAGAATGCTAACAATTTATCATGAAATATAAGTATTCTCATGAAAACTTTAAAATTGACATTATTACATCACTCTATTTAATTAAAAGGAAACACTAAACAAAAAATAAAAAACACACTACTCACCAAACTCTATCTGATGTGACTATCATATCAACTGTTGTTCGAAGTTCAAATGCAAGATAGCACTTTGCAAACTTAACTGTATTCTAAATACTAACTTCTGCTGTCACTTTGACACATGCTAGAATCACCTGGGTAGAGGGAAACTCAGTTGATGATTGCTTCTGTAAGACTGGGCTTGGGACATGGCTCTGTGGCCTTTCTTGATCACTAACTGAAGTAGGAGGGTTTTGCCTACTGTGTGTGTACAATTCCTAGGCATGCGGGTCTTGGCTATTTAAGAAACATAGCTTAAGTTTTTCAGTGATGTCTGTTTCAGTTTTGCGTCCAGATTTCTTCCTTGAACTCCTAACTAAGGTTTCCCTCATGACTAACTCTAACCTATAAGAGGAAATAAGCCCTTTAAACCTATACTTTATTCTCCAGATTTCTTACCGTCCGGGTATTTGTCACAGCAACAGAAAGTAAACTAGAACGCATAGCTGAGTTTATTTTGAATAGAAATTTTATTTAGTAAGTCATTGTAATGTTTTGGGTACTTCATCACACCTCTATTGATAGTCCTAAAATTCTGTTTTCATGATATTACAAGGTACTTAGTATTTATAAATATGTTTGTATAGTTCACATTATCTTCTACAGAAGCTAAAATATTCTGGATTTAAAGAGGATGTTAAGGTTCTCTACAAAATAAAATCACAGATGCTAGGTGACATATTTGGAGAACTCTTTTTTTTTTCCAGACTTTTCATTTTTATTTTCCTGCCTTGTGCTCCACCTCCTGACATGTGCACTGGGCCTTCAGTCAATGAGGCTTAGAAGGGATTTCTTAGATGAAAAAGAGATCTGCGCATTAGCTTTAATTTTATCTCTAGTGTTCACTGATCCCTAGAACAAATATTAAATCCATGGGAGAAGTCAACCATATGAAAAGAAAGCCCTTCTAAATTATATTATGTACTCATACCATTTTTAATAAGGCTGTGTGAAAAATTAGAAAGCCATCATCTTACAGAGTGACAGCCATATTCAGGATAGTCTGCTTAGGCAACTCTCTCAGTTTAAATTGGCAGTGGTTGTTTGAATTTAGGTGCTGCCTTGAAATCCCGGGCAGAGTTTACATTCAGTGTAAACACAACACGTAGAATACAGCATGGACTTGGGGCAAGTGTTTCTGCCATAACCATTTCTTGGCAGCAAATAACAAGGCAGGATTCAACAACTGCCAGGACCTTCTGCCTTCACGGGAGACTCTCCACCGTGGTATTGTTTGCATACAACTTCAACCAAAATTTTCTGCCATTTTGTATTAAAATTGATATAGGCACACTTGACACTTACGAATTGCCAACGTCCGAAGGGAACATTTAAACTTTGTCATTTTTTTTTCAATCTTACTACTTGGTTTTTCTTTTTACAGACCTCTGATGCAACCAGCATTTCACAGAGTGAGATGGGAATGAAGAAGCTCAAGGGGCGTTTATTTACTGTCAGATTTTCAGAAGGGCTTGGAAGTTCGTATGTGTGTGAAAATGTCAGAGGTAGTCATGTGAGTTCACCATGGGTTTCACTTATTTATTACATCAGAAGCAGCGTTCTGGAAACAGCTCTTCCTGAGATAGAATCACGAGGAGAGCACAGCCTCAGCTTCCTGGATGTAGCAGTAGTAGGCTTACTTCCTAATAGCTACAACCTCCCTTGTTACTGCCATCCCAGAGAGGTGTATAGATATGAGGGTCTCATTACAGTTGGGAAGCCATCTGGAAGCTTCACCACAATGCTTCCTTTGACTTGTGTGTGTTTTGACGTGTGGTAGATACTCCCACTTTGAATGCATTCACAGCAGCTGTGTCTTCTTTACAGTCATCTCTAGAGAACTCTCAACGGGATGGTCAACTTCGGGGATTACTATTTATAGTCCCTGTTTAGGCTTAGTCTGTTTCATCATCATTGCTTTCTGAAGCCGTGTCCATACTCAAGCAGCTCTAATCACATTGACCAATACCAATAGGAAGAGTCATATAACGTCGGAGCCAAACTGATTGTTTATTCTTGCTACCAAGGAAGTACAATGTAATGAGTTGGCCAAAGTGTAGCATTGGGTCTTTAACATGGAATTCAACATTCCCACTGCCACATGGATGGTGAATGTATGAACAAAGTGATACTCAAGAGGTCTGCTCTCCGAGGTTGTGTTTCCTAACTGCAATTTTTCTAATTTGCTTCCTAAAAGTATTTAACATTTGCTAAACATAGGACTTTGCATTGGAATTCAAATTCAATTCATAAAAATCTTATTGAATCATTAATAGATATTTAGAGAAAAAGAACGCAATCAAATAGTAGATCAATGTATTAGAGCAGAAAATCCAGATTCTCATATCCAATCTGTCAAATGCTTATTTGACTTTGTCTTTTATAATTAAATAATAATGAAAATCATTTAGTAAGGAATTCAATGTAGAAAACATTAATGGGGGTTAATCCATGCACTACTTGCAGAACCTACGTTATCTTTATCTGGGTTGGCACACGTGTGTGTTTAGTATCAAGAGTGTCTTTAAATGAATAGTTATACTCAGTTGTTTTAACTCTAATGCAGTTGAAAGATTCCATTCGATTTCTTTATATTATCTATGGTTACCCATATTTTAATTAATTTTTATTTTAGATATTGCTATTAATTTTGGTGCTTCACAGTTCATAGTACTATATAGATTTGGGATGGTAGATATTATTTTTGATAAATATTTAACTCTTGATATGCGTGACTATTAGACTGGATTTTCATAACTAATTTCTAGAAACTGATTCCTATAGTTTTATCTTTTAAGTTGATGTTTCTGACAGAGATAAATGAGACATTAGATGCCATTACATCAAAACTGGATCATGTTTCTATGGTTCACCAATAAAGTCTCAATTTTCTGTACATTTTTATAAAACCTGGCTAGATGTTCCTTCTCGATCTATCTAAGGAACTTACATTTAAGAGATTTGCTCACAAAGAGCAGTGTTGTTCTCAGTAACTCTTTAGGAAGCCGGTAACAATTCATCTTTTGATTTCTAGTCTATGAAATGAGATTCTAAAGAGACATGCTTCAAACACACTGGCAGAAAGAGAGAAGCACGAGGGAAGTATATGGAGTGGCGTTTAGGAAACGGAACTCCCTGCTGTCTCAAATTCAGTCATAAGAGCATGTAGAGCTCTCCTTTCTCAGAGCTTCAGACCACAGGCCGCTTGTTCAGCCATCATTCCTGGAGAATACACAATTTAGTCTTGCTTTGTATTATTGTACTTGCTTGTGATTTTACCTGGTGACTTTAAACTGTGTAAAATTATGGAGTTAGGGTGTTACATTTATTCATATATATATATATATATTAGAAATATATATATATATTAGAAATATCTTTCTTTGAGCCACATTCAGATTAGAGGAAAGATTATAGATATAACGTAGGGCAAGGGGGCCACCTGTTTGTTCCACACCAATATAAGGCCAAATCTTTTTAGGACACTTTTCTATCAACTCCCTTCACCCCAAAATTTAAAAGCACGGCTGTAAGAAAATATGAAAGGTAACCTTCTTAGCCCATACCCTGGAAAATTCTCCTACTTGGGAGGTAAAATGTTACTGCTACATTTTATTAAAAGATGGTGTTTAATTAATAGCACTTACCACATAAGCTGTAACTCCTAGAAAGCAAGAGACTTGAAATAAATTAAATCTCATTTAGATCATACTCTCCGAGGTGGTGATCCTTGAGAACATGTTTCCTGCCACTAGGGGGCGATTTTATATTATACATTTTTTTTTTCACGTTTCGGTTTCAGTTTCAACCACCCAGATGCCAGGGTAGAATCATTAGCAGAGAGGGAGAATTTTGATGGCATAACCCTGTTGCCTAGGTCAGTGAAGGCCTTAACTCTGTTTCCGTAATGAGCAAGTCTTGAGCGCCAACTGTGGAAGCAAATCCAACCGTCTTTGGAATTTTCAGAAAAGGAATTTATTTTTCTAAAGAGGCGGAGGAGGATAACGTTTTCATGAAAAAAAGGACATCTAATCGACGCAAAGTCTTTTGACAGTGACTTAATTTGGATTACTTAGAGATGTGCTTCAGCGCTATAAAGGAGTTAGAAAATGCATATAGGCATACTTGGAGTGATTATTTTCTTCTGTAAAGTATAACACTGGTTGGTAAAGTTGTTTGGCCCTGAGGGGCATACTAGTGACGTGTTTTAAACAACGCCGATATCACAAGCAGTCTCCACGCAACTGGAACCAAAGAGGAGGAGATGCACAATGACCCTATTCAAAGAACATTTTTATTATAAATCCACGATTTACATTTCTTTCTGTGTTGCTTAGTATTTGGGAGCAGCAGATAGATGACAGCCAACGTTCCAGCTTCTCAGAGTTACTGTGCCTCTTGGCTAAGTCCCCTGCCCCTCACCAAAAGAAGAAAAACCCTTGAGATTATAGAATTTCACCACTATTATTGATATATCCTCACCTGTGCCCTAATTATTATTATTATTATTAGCTGCACAACATCTTTAATGAAGAATCAACAGGCTTCCCCATAGTCACATGAAATAGAGGGATCATATCTGAACACTTCCTACACACAAGCACACGGAGGAGGACACACTTGTAGACACACATGAGTCAGAAGAAGGAAAGGCTCATGCATGCAAGTCCTGCGTATTTGCACTTGTACCATCATAAGATGCTGCAATTCCCTTTATCTCCAGTGAAAAGCTTAGTTAAAGCTAACTCATTCTTAATAATCATCTTTGTTTCAGTGAAATCAGTTCACTTTTTCCCTCTGCCCAAAATCTACTTAAAAAGTTATCAGTGAGAAAGCAGTGTGATTTCTTAGTTTTATATTTATACAACCAAGCAAAAACAGGTTTTAACGTTCAATTCACTCATTTTTTATTTAAAAATTACTGGTTGCCAAAGACAAGTCGATAGATTGGTTATACGCAAACGTTTTGTGATGACAGGTTAACCTCTTGTTCATTGCAGAGAAGATTTAAAGGGATCACTGTTAAATATGATTTTACTGACTGTGTTTAGAGGAAAAATTCTCGTGGAAACATCACTGAGTTGGGAGTAAGCTTTAGACATCAAAAGTATTGTTCATTGTGAAAAAAAGCAATCAGAGAGAAAGTTATCATTTCCTTATTAGTTCATTTGTTTAGCATGGTAGGAATTTGGAAAACCTGTCAAATACTTCTGCTGATAACTGTGTCACTTCTGCATAAAACATATTCGTCTGTGTCTTGTCTGCCTACAGATGAGAAAAAAACATACATGAAATGTTGATTATGAATAAAATTTGTGGCCACTGTTTTAAAAGCTAAAAAGTACATGAAAACAAAAAGAACTGGGAATAATTTAAGGACTATGAAGCATTGCAAGTCAATTTTAATTCATTTATTTCATGCATATGTAATATGATTACATAAAAAATAGAAGATACATAATTCTGTCAACAGAAATGTCTCATGTAGACAATTGAAGCAATACTTTTATTCAAATAAACTTTAATTCATTCAGCTGTTATAGTTATTTATAAAGGATTATTTTAAAAGGATTAT
Source organism: Microtus obscurus (assembly GCA_963919715.1). Lineage (NCBI taxonomy): Eukaryota > Metazoa > Chordata > Mammalia > Rodentia > Cricetidae > Microtus > Microtus obscurus. Next base: position 5,286,790 of record CAWTZC010000381.1, read on the forward strand.
CTAAAATATTAGCAGGAAGATTACATAACTATCATTCGTCTTGAATATTTATAAGCAAAAGGATTGTACAATCTCATTACAAGCTCTTTGGGTCTAAGGTCTTCCTTATTCCCCATTACATACATAAACCCTTAACAAAAACTGTCAAAACATACATGTTCACAAAGAATTAGTAGACGTGAATGTGAGGGTTTTAGTGGTGAATTTCTCAAGTCTCTGAGATAGGAATAACACTTTTTAATCTGTTAACGATTTATTTTATTTCATGCATATGATTTTTCTTGCAAGCCTGTCTGCATGTAAAATCCAATTCATGCAATGCCCAGGCATGCTAGAATTTGCCCAAATGCGAGCTGTCATGCAGATTCTAGGAACAATTCTGTAAACTCTGTGAGAGTAGTTCGTGAGGGCCATCTCTCAAGCCCCAATAATCCTTCAAGTTTTAAGAGAGCACAGCCTGTGGATTTTCCAAAATGGAATAAAGTCCCACGTTTTTTAAAGTGAGAAGCAAACCTGAGTACTCTGAACACTGGCATTATTCGAAGTCTTAAACCTTCCAGAAACGACATTTTTAATGTTTAATGTAGTTCAGAAATAGAAGTAAAGAAGTTAGTGGTAATGATTTCGCAAGGAAATGGATCCTCACAAACGCTGCCAAGTATGGATCCATTGGATGTATAAAAGCCACAAGCAACCTTTGAAGAATCTTGTAGCATTATCGTCTCCTGAGCTTCAGTGCTGTGCTTGTCTACAGAAAATATTTGTGCTCACCCAGTGCTTGTAACTATGACAGTTTTTTATAATAGTAAGACAAAACTATGCTAATTAAATACATCTGCAAATCAGATGGAGCAAAAGTAAGTTTGACCCTTAGAACAGATTAGATGACTCATCATTTACAATGGTCCTGGCTAACAGCTCCTAGGCTGTATCTTTCCTGTGTCCATTCTTTCTGTTCTGGTAGCCTAAACCTTCTTGAGATCCTGACTTCTGGAGGTAGAGTGATGGAGCACTACTGGCTGTTCTTCTAGAAGAACTGTGTTCAATTCTCACCACCCATATAGTGGTCCACGGAGTCCAACACCCTCTTCTGACCTCCACAGTACCAGGGACACAAGTGGCGCACAGACAGACTTCTATGCATAGACAAACTTATGGAAAGAACAAACATATTCATGCAGATCTTTAGAAGATACTGTTAAAAACGAAATGCAACTATTCTAAACAGGCTGCTTGGTGTCTGAGGCTTCAGTGTCAGAGGGAAATTCCTAGTATCAGGTTTTATAAATTTTTAATTTGATGGAGCCTTACTACAAAAAGCTAAAAGCGAGATGAACAGTTATGTTCTTCCTTTCAAGCAAATGACAAGGAAATGGATTAAAGTAACTTTAAAGCCAAGGTACCTTAGTGTGTGTGTGTGTGTGTGTGTGTGTGAATGGAACCTTGCATTTAGAATGTTCCCAAATGAGTCTTTATACTTGTGGACTAGATGTCATGTGAGCTAAGGAGCTATACTAAAAAACAAAAGTAAACAACTCTAACACACATGAGGAGAAGAGAAGAGGGGAGGCAGGCAGGGAGGGAGGGAGAGAGAAGAGACATTTCTCTGCTATTGTATAAAAATCAAATGCGCAGAATATAAGTACATCATTATTCACAGTTACATATGAACACACAATTTCTTTATTTGGTTTAGAATTGAGGTGTGTTTCTTGTAAACAGAAGAATGTTGGATCCTGATTTCTTATCCATTCTCTTAACCTGTGCCTTTTTATAAGTGAATTGATTCCATTGATATTAAGTGATATTAGTGACCAGTTGTTGTTAGCTCCGGTTATTTTATTGGTGGTAGAGTTTGTGTGTTTCCTTTCTTTGAGTTGTGCTGGTGGAGGGTTATCAGATGCTTGTGTTATTATGGGTGTTGTTGGCTTCCTTGGTTTAGAATTGATAAAATCTTTCTTTTTTGAATGTTTTAATTATTTTGTTTTGTTTAACTTTACTTTATTTATTAATTTTATTTTACAGTCCACCCACAGTTCTCCTTCATCTATCTTCCTCCTCAGTCCATCCCCTACCCACTCCTCTCACTGAGTAGGGGCTCCCATGGGCTAAAGTCGCTTTCAGTAGGAAATTCACTTGTAGGGGAGGAGACATAGTTTAGCAGTTAAGAGCATAGCATTTTCTGTTCCTTCAGAGAGCCCATTTGGTTTCCAGCTCTAATACTGTGTGGCTCACAACTGCCTATCACTTCATCTTCATGGGCTATGACACATTATCCTGCACTCCAGGCAGCTACATTGGCAATTATAGAGTCCTACACACAGAAACACATAAAAAATTTTTTTGAATATGTAAAACTTAGATTAACTTAAATGTATTTTAAATTTTATTCTAAAAATTAAAATTAGCTTAATAAAAGAATACACCTTTTCAACAAGAATAAAATATGAAACCATGACTTATAGGAGTATAACGATGTCAATGAGATGGACATGCTATGTATGGGTGCCTTAGCTTTCCATCTGGAAAGAGCTACTCTTAGATTCTCTGAGGATCAGAGTTGAAAGAGAGCGGAACAAACACATTTCTGTAGGAGGTGACACGTTATGGATTAGTTAGTTCTAAATTATTTGCTATTAGTCTAATTATTATTGAAGGCTACATCAGTTGGAGAGGAAATGAAGGAAATGTCAGATATTTCTGACATTAAGAAACTTAGAAACGGAAACAAAGAACGTGCATCATAGCAGGAGAGCCATGGCTGTCCATAAAGAATATCTGTGTTCGTATCCTTTCTTCTTGGCTTCATGATGGACAATACATGTGCTCAGGTCTCCTATAACTCACAGCACACAACCTTTATTTCAAATGATCTTTTCCCTATCTTCTCTAGAAGACCTAACTTCTTGTGAGGAAGAACAAAAATAATTCTTAGACATCTATCTTAACGCTTACATTGTCTCATTATTGAAAAACTATGTTTACTCATTGGAATACACCATTTAAATTTCCATGGCATCAATGCCTAGAGAAAAATCTATGTTTCTTTTACAAATAAACATCAATTTAGTTACTATGTTAGTGTGAGTTTTAATGATATCTTAGCTTGTAAAAATATTCTATTTTAATCCATAATTAATAACTTCACTACACCCAAAGGAAAATCATATAAATATACCTTTGCATAAAACAGTAGCAAGTCTGATGGCAGCATTACATGTAGAATTCTCAGAGAAATATAAAATACATTTTAAAATTGATGCCCTTTTGTGAAAGTATGGTAGAAAGCCATCGCAAGGGACCATTTGGCCTCGAGATACCTTCTTATCTCTGATCAAGAAAAGTTGGATCCCTGGCCAAGGAGACTGAAGATAAGGTCTTGTGAAATGCTATCCTCTGAGCTGGGAATCTGTTTGTTTTGAAATTAATCACACGGTGTTTGAACAGTATCACCTTCAAAATCTAAATGAAGCTGTTCAAGAAGATTATTAAAATATGGTTCTTGTCTGGTGACACATTTAAGATAAAAAAAAACAGTTGATTGTATTAATTAGCAAACTTTAATATATACATGACAATTAGCCAAAATACTGAAGGAACTACATAGAAATAGTTGATTCATAAAAAGCCCTTACTCCTATTCCTCCCAAAGGTGCTTTGAATTAGCATTTACCATGATTGAATAAACACCCTCAAAGGATATCACAGCAAATTCCTGGTAGAAAATGCACAGATGTTTATTAACTATGGACATATTTAGTGAATTTTTAATAATTCAGGCTTTAAAGCAAAAATAGATGACACACCATTTTTATTATATTATTAATGTGATTTTGTAAAATATCATTTAATTATCATTTCTGAATCAACAATTCCTCTCACGTGATAAATAAAGGAGTACAGAAACATAAAAATCAGTTTTCCTTGTCATACAACATTTTCATATTCCTTTTTTGATCAGTCTGCTTACAAACCTGTATCATATTATGATTAGTCATAGAGACAGCTAATTCTTTCATAGTGTTAGCTGAATGATAAAGGAAATATTTTGTAAAATAGACAAACTTTATTTTAATAATTCATATTTTCTTTATACATATTATGTGACTTATTAAGACTAAGTATCTTAAAAGAGCTACACTAAATAGCCTAGCATACCATATTAAATAAATGTACTGACATTTATCTTTTGAATCAATTAAAGTTTAGCTATTATACATGATTTATAACAATGAAACATGATTATTTCATTATTTTTGTAGTTTTATTTAAAATGTCATAAGGTGAATTTGAACTTAGAATCTTCTATTTAGAATTTGAAGTTTGATGCTTCATGCAACAAAAAAATTTGTTAAATTAGTATTTCAATGCTTGTGCTCCATTTGATTGAATATGTCTTTTTAGAGGAAAGGGAAGACTTTAGCAGAAAGCATTTTTTTTTACAAAATCATCTCAAGACATTAAAAAGATCATATAAGGTGGAGGAGATCTGAGTTTTATTTCCTGATTTTCAAAATTCAGCTGTTTAAGAAAATGGGCACTAGAAACATGAAGGAAATGTCTACCTGGATTATGGTTTGATTGTAATAGTTATTCATAGGCTACAAAGAGAATTAATAATTGAGAGGCAATTTAGAGAAAATAATATTTAAGATACTTGTTGCATATATCTGATGTCAGAGTCTCCTCTGTGTGCTGTGAATACCATTGGTGAATAAAGAAATTGCTTTGGCCTTTTGATAGGGCAGAACTTATGTAGGCAGGAAAAACTAAACCGAATGCTGGGAGAAAAAAGGCAGAGTCAAAAAGAAGTCATGTAGCCCTGCCAGAGACATAAGCTGGAGTTTAGCTGATAAACCACGGCCACGTGGTGATACACAGGTTAATGGAGATGAGTTAAATTAAAATGTAAGAGTTAGCCAATAATAAGCTAGAGCTATTGGGCCAAGCAGTGATTTAATTAATACAGTTTCTGTATGATTATTTTGGTGCTAAGCGTCCTGGAACCAATGAGCCGCCCTCTCTTACAACATATATCACTATAAAACAATTATTTTAAGAGAGTAAAAACATAATGAACATTATCCTAATTAAAACAACGGTGTCTTATTTATATACACAGCCAGAGGATTTTCTTAAAATCTGTTTATATTGCCTCCATTACCCCATCCATCACTTTAAAGCCTTGCTCTCAAATTGAATTAGAAATTTCTACAATTAGTCTTAAAATTCAGTAAAGTACCTTGAAAAATGACCTAGTGCTCTCAAACCCTAGAAGACTGAAAACATACTTTTGTATTTTAAAAAAGAAGTTTTAAAACCACTCTAGTATTCTAAGAAATTGCAGAAAAAAAGAAATTACAGTTTTATAGCTGTTTTTAAACTAAACTTATTTTGCTTTGATGCTTTTCTCCTGATGCTAGCACAAATCTGAAAAACGGAAGCAAGAAGGAAGAAAAGAAGAAGGAAAGGGAAAGAGAAGGAGAGGGAAAAGAAGAAGAAAGAAAAGGAGAGAGAGGGAAAAGAAAATGACATGGAAATAAATGGTTGTTGTTCATGTTATGAAAAACACAAACTATTAATAGAATAAATATATTCAAAGAAGAATAGTACTTTAAAATTCATATTTTAGTTTTATGTGTATGGATGTTTTGCCTGCATGTATGTTTGTATAGTATATGTGGGGCAACTTCCAGGTCAGTCAGAGCTATTCAAAAACAAGACAACACAGAAGCAAAACATATAGTATAACTTAAATAGAAAATGCATTGTTTGTTAATCAGACAAAGTAAGTTTAACAAAATCATCAACATTTTGTTAGAAGATTCACAGAAAGGCAGAGTCAAAGTGAATGCGACAAGATGTCACTGCAGAGTACACGAACCTCTGGCTCTTGCCCTCTTCCCAGCCCCTCTCCAGTCATGTTGCCTGAGCCTTAGATGCTAGAGTATTCTGTAGACGCCATGGATTTGAAGTAGAGTGGGAACAGGTATAAGGAAGGCTTTGAAAGAAGGACAGGGCAGGGATAAATGCTGTAACTAAGTTACACCCTCATAGCCAAACAATAACAAAAACGTGAACTAGACCTTTTAAAACTAAAGTGTTCTATTTAAAATGTAACTTAACTAATTTGTAAATTTATTATCTCAAAACTATTGGCCACCTAGTAAGGATCCAGGATCTAGTGAGGATCTGCCTAGTAAGGATCTTTAAGCAAATATTTGTGCTTTTCAAAGTTTGCTTAATGAATTCCCCTTTCGTTTCCATTTTGGAGATTTCCAGTTGCTTGATCATGCAAGCGAAATTTTCACTTCTTCACCGCTATAATCATCCTGATTTACTTTTAGAAACATAAAAATCCCCTGCCAAAAGTTTCTCAGAAACCAACTCAAAAAGCAATGCAAAATCTACAAACCTAAGTCAAAGATCAAGATCAACATTTCTTAAAATAATGTAAAACATCATGCTACCTGAAACACTACAGGGGTGACTATTTCTGGACATTCTAACATTCTTAACCGCAAAATCCATATGCTTGTTGGAAATAAATTTGCATTTTCTTCTGATTTTGTTTGCTAACTAGTAATTCTTTTGCTACAAACTCTTCTGATGACCATTACAGTAGTTTGTTACATTGCTTTCCTCTTCTTGAGTGTGTGTGTTCTTCAAGAATTGAGGTTTGAACCATTTTCTTTCGTGTATTTTTCAGCATCCTTCCAATGATTGATGTATTTTGGTATGCTTTCACTGCCGTTGATAAGGCAGGCATTGAGTTTCGCCCCTTTTAATTGCTTTCATTAAAGAAACGTGTACAATAAAATTTCCTTATGGAACTGATGTGAATATTATATTAGGTTTTATAGCTGCATATCTGTGTAATCACCACCTGAAGTAAGAAACGGAACATGCTCAGTACTCAAATTTATTTATCTTTAGTTCCCTTCTTCATTTATCAGAAGTCAATGATAACAACTACTCTGGCTTCTATAGACCCAGATTTTTTAGAATGTTTGAGTTTAGTAAAAAATAGTCAGCTGTTATTTTATGTGTATGAATTCTTTTTTCAATTGCATTCTTGAGATATTTTAAATTGTTCATTGTTTTAATGTATTATTTAATTTTACATTTCAGATAATGTTAGTACAGTGATATTTACTTCCCCATTATACTATGATGAGCTATTAGAGATTTGTATTATTATAAATCTGCTTTAAATATTTTTGTTTATGACTTTTAATGGACATATGTGATCAGTTACTTAAACAGAAGCCAAGAGAAATGTCTGTCAAAGATTATCTGTTTAACTCTAAGGGATACATGTCAGTTCTTTAACACAGTTTTTCCCAATTTATAACTCTATCAATAATGCAAGAACATTATGCTCGATACCTGTCTTTTCCAACATTTAATAATGTCTATCATTGGGCAAATATTATAGTTATTTGACAGCTACACATTTCTTTGTTTTAATTCATGATTCTGTGATTATTGTTGTAGTTGGTTATGTTTCAGTTGGCTTACCTTGCAATAAATACCACCTCTGCTGTTTTGGACTGCTTTCCTACTTGATATTTTAACATATTTATCCTATATATAGAATACTGGCATGAGTCATTTGCCATACATTGTATTGAAATATCCACGGCTTGCCTTTTTACTCTCTTTTTTTCCCCTACTATTTGATGAACTACAATATTTAATTCCTATGACACTCTCTATTTTTTTTCTATATGGCAAGTGGTATGGCCTGTGAAAGAAATTTTTGTTGTTTGTAGAGAAAATGAAGCTCATTTCTCTACTTTCTTCGGTTATGAAATTGCTTTAATTTTAAAATTAGGTATGTAATCCGTGTTTAATTCCTATTTTCTTAATGAAATATGAGTAATAAAGTGTTTTTGCCTTTTTATCAGGGCATTTGTTGATTAATGACACTAATTGAAACAAACATACTTTCCCTATTGAATCGCAGTGAGTTTTATTACTAATAATCAATCAAGTAATTATCCTTGTATAGGTATATTTGTGGACCATATCCTTGAACTCATTAGTGTAGAAATTAGTCAAGAAATCTACGTGATAGTAATACTGGGTGAACTCATTTGTAGCTGTAATTTAAAAATGTTGGGCTAACTGAAGTAGCAAATAGAACAGTGAACATCAGAGGCTGGGAAAGTGAGAAAATGATGAACAGACAGTGTTTCCATTGGACGGGAAGAATAAACTTTAAAGATGTGCATTTGTATAAAATAGTGAAAATAATAAATAAAATGGCATATATTTTTTTTTTTTTTGGTTTTTCGAGACAGGGTTTCTCTGTGGCTTTGGTGCCTGTCCTGGAACTAGCTCTGTAGACCAGGCTGATCTCGAACTCACAGAGATCCGCCTGCCTCTGCCTCCCGAGTGCTGGGATTAAAGGTGTGCGCCACCATTGCCCGGCTAAAATGGCATTGTTTTGTCTAATTTTTTGTAGCTACATATTTTTAAAATTATGTTTGGTGACTCTGGGTCTTAGTTAAATACTTGTGCAAGTATTACCTATTCAAGTTTTGTGCTTGAAACCTGGTCTCTATTTCTTATGGTGTTATTTGGATTACTCGGCCTATTTGATGGCAGTGGGCCTTTTATTTCTTCTCTTGTAAAGAAAAAAGATACTTTCCCAGACTCAGCTACCCTACTGTGTTTCTGTGAGACTCATGACCACCACGCCAAAGAGATTTCCTTTTGATATCGTCTCTTTCTTCAGCTAGAAACTCTGGTACCCTTAAGGTGGGAGGTATGTTTCTTTGGGCCACTAACTCTGAGTGGGAATCCCAACTTATCAGCCATTCCTGATAGTGCTGGGCCCAGGAGCCAATTGCAGAACTCCTATCTGAACTTGGAACAGAGAAATTGAGTCAGTCTGTCTTCCATTTTTAACCTGTGGCCCAGAAAGCTGGGTCTGCTGCTTTTGCAGGGCTGTTTGAAGAGACAGGGATGAGTCATCTGCAAGGTGTCTTGTGTTTGATGTCATAGGTCCTCAAAGGCTCTTTATGCTCATTTGCCTTTTAGGCTTCTCCCATAGTTACATCTTATGTGGCTTCCAAAACGTACAACTGTTCCAACCTGAAAAGGACAAAGAGGTAACTGTGTTCCATCTCACCTGAACCAGAGTAATGAAAAGTCATTTTTGTGAATGTAGTTTTTTGTGCAATACTCAACAGTGGACTGTACATTTTCCCACCATCCTGTTCTAGAGCAAATTGTCGCTTTACTGTGACTCAGCCACAATAAAAGAACTCTCCTTCAAAATAATTGTTTTAAACAATTTAAATGTTCTAATTGGGTTGTGTTCGCTGGTGTCCAAAGCAATTCCTTTTTTACATTGGATGTTTCGCAAAAATTGCAACTGTGCTACTTGGATAAAAGTGAACTGTGTTTATGACTGGGGCGGTGACTGGATAGATGAAGCGGTTGTTGCACAAACAGGCGGACCTGAGATTAGATCCGCTGCACCCACATGAATGGTGTTTGAAGCAGTGCATGCGGCCATGCTTGGAACTGCAGCGGTGCACATAAGCATGGTTCTTCTCTCACACTCGTTGCTCAGTATCGAGCTAAAACCACACGCTCCAGCTTCACTGCTGAATGACCTCTCTGAGAAACTGAGGGTGAGATTAATAAAGGGGAACACAAGATGTCGATCTCTGGCCTCTACATCCACAGTCACAGGTGTACAAACACAAACTCATACCTATATGCACATACACACCGATTCCCCCCACCAAAATAATCAACTACATTAATATAACTTAGAAACAATACTGGTTTATATACTTGTAGCAAAAATTTATCAACACCATGTGTATGCAGATGAACTTCATTATTATTATTAATATCTTTAATTTTGAAACAATGGTATTTTTACAAAGTTTCCTCCCTTTCCTTTCCTCCTTATAACCCCTCCCAGTTACTCTCTTTATTCTCTCTCAAATTTATGACCTCCTCTCCTTTCCTTTATAAATCTATAAAGTTTACACATATCTATGTGTGTATGTGTGCATGTGCATACACACATATCTATATGTATATCTATATATATCTATATGTATATATACAAATATATTTCTAAAAACAAAAAGACCTATTTTATGTTACTTGTATACATATGTTATCAGGACATTTCAAGTGTATTATTCTTGTTATGAAGAAATTTTCCCATTGAAAATGATAAATACATATTTCCATTGTAATATTATACTTGGAAAGAATAAGTGTGGATTCTCTATTGCTTTATGTGAAGCATAGGATCTCACCAATCTTTGATGTAAGCATTCACTAATCAGCTCAGAAATTCAATTTTCTAAGTGCTGCTTACTAATACCGGATAAGATCCACATTTGGGTGCCAGAGAAACAATGAGTTCATTAAAGGTGGCATTGCTAGGGTGCTTTTCCAGCTTCTTTTGACCTTTGTGCTAGTGATGCAACATTATCTCATTTTTGTTTTATTTATAGAGCTCAAAACATTTCATTTACAAGTCATGCTTTTTTTTTCCATGTCTATCTTTAAAGCTATCTTGGAAAATAAGGCTCTGTCCCCCTCTGAGGTCTGTAACAAGAGCAAAGGTCTAGCGTATCTTTTAGGAATATGACAATATTATTTCCCTGCCTCTCCCAGATTTTTCTCTCATTCTTGCCAGCCCCGTTAGAGATCAACTGGTTCCCTCGATTGGAAGAGATGATGACATCAGTATTTCTGCATTCTGCTGCTGCATCCTATGTCAGAAAAGCAAGCAAAGTGTCTGGCTCCTTTCCTGGAGGAAAGTGAAATACAGAATCTTTCAAATCACTGCGTCCATGTTTCTTTCGGCCAAGGTGACTAGAATACTAGACACAAACTCATTGCTTGAAGCCGATAATAAATATCACAAAAGATTGGAGTATGGAGAAAGAATTCTTGACCTGGATAGGGTCAGAGTCAGTGCAGCAGAAATCGGGACTGAAAGCATATATGTAAGAAACGAATCATCATAAGTCGATAGCGTGGCGCTGACACATCAGTCTCTTCCAATTCAATGAGGACAATGAGGTAAAAGTAAATGGTTTTTGTTGCTTTTCGTATAAAGGCATATAAGTTCATATTTCATCATTTATAATGCACGGAGACATAGTAACAAGGACTGACAGTACAAAGCCATGGTAAACACGCTGTAACAATAATGGTGAGGGTAAATATAGAAGGAAGATGGAATGAGATGACCCTTGCCCCCTCTAAATCAGTCAATGTCACGGCTAGACTATAGGTATTGTAAGCAACCAGATTAGATACTTACTTTCAAGTCACAAATGCCATTGATGACCTTTGTAATAATAAGACTATTTCTTTGAGAGCAAACAAGTGACAAAGATTGCAGATAAAGTAAAGAATTTGTGCAGCCTTTGGGGAATATCAATGAGTAATTTTGTAAATGCTTGGACATAACAGTTGACAAACATACCTGTATCAATGACAACTTTTTAATAAGGAGCTATAATATTTATGCTATGTAGCCAAGAAAGAATATTCCTTTACTTCTATAATATCCAAAGTAAAGATGTTTCTGTTACAAACAAGATGTGTTGAGATGTATGATTATATGGTTGTACCAGTTAGTTATATTTCGTGGTCTGCATATACAGAGTAAACAGAAAGTGTTTCTTGTTGGAACAAAATCAATGCACAACTAAACAAATGACCTCAGAGAAACATGTTTACCATCACAAATACTATACTAAATATGATGTTAGGGTCTTCATTTTTTAGGGATGATTCATTTTTTCCTAAGCTGGACATAAGTTATTTATTATTTATCTCTGTGTAAAGGTCACAGTAGCACAGGAGTCTTATTTTATAAAGCATTTTCTCAATATAGAAATACCCTAATTCTGCATGTTGGAAATTGGATTGCATTTTGTATGGTCTGTGTTCCACAGTCTCCCAGCGTATGTTACAGAGGCATGCTTCTCGTTCTGCCATCCAGCCACTTATTACTGTAAAAATCTGAAGAAATCAGTCTGGGGACTTATGTAAATGGGAGATGCATTGTTATACGTGCTACAAAAATGGTGGTGAAAAAGTGAGGAAAGAGTGTGTTGAAGAGAGAAAGGAAGTTCCTTATGTCACGTGTGCATAGCCAAGGAGTGCTCAGTGCCAGATGCTCAGTCACACGCGACTTTTTGAGTTGGATTTTTAGGTCCTTGTCTAAAGTGTCAATGTGAAATTCAGTGACCACAAGAAGAATGAGCTAAAAAAGAAATTACTACTGAGAGAAAGCTTAGAGAAACTGTATTTAAGGATTATAGAAAGAAGGCAGAGCTAGAACTGGCAAGATGCTCTTGGGTAAAGACATTTGCTTCAGACCCTGACAAAGTGATCTGCATCCCTGAGAACGACACTAGGGAGGACAAGAACTGAGGCTTGTAAGTTGTGTGCTGGCCTCAGCAAACAAGCACTTCACACACACAAACACAAGGATGCATGCATGCATGTACGCACTCATTCACTCACTCACTCAGTAAAATATTAAAAAGTAACAAAAAGCAAAGCAAACCTCCAGAGCAGACCTATGGAAGGTATGTAAGAAGAAATGAGACTCCAGATAACTGAAGGGAATTGTCACTGTGCTGTTTGCCTAAGGATTTTCACAGGAAAAGTGGAAGAATATACCAAAAGATTGAGGCAAAACCAAACCAATAAGGGAACTGCACACACTGTGTGTTTTCTCTTGGCCTAACCAGGCTATGAGCACACATTGCAATGTTCTGCTCATCCCACCCCCTTAGGGATTATTGAAGGCCCCTTCTATCCATCACTGACTGCCCTCTGGAATGCTTCTGACTTTGCTTCATTTGTCTGCTGTTACACCTTGGTGGAGCCCACCATCAAGAAATCAGTCTATGATTCCTTTCATAATATTTGTAAATTTTTACTTAAAAATTTTCTTGCAATACATTTTGATAGTATTCCTTCTTGCCCGCAGATCCTCACCCCCACCCTACCTACCGAACTTCATGTTCTTTATCTCATTCAAGGTAATTAAATAAAACAACCGAGGATGAAGATTAAAATTGACAGAAGAAAAGAAAAGAAAGAGAAAATTAAAATATGCCCAAACAAAACTAAAACACTTGCCCCTACGCACACACACACCACACACACACACACACACCATGGAGTCATTTTGTGTTTACTAGCTACCTATCATGGGCATATGACCTGCTCTGGAGACATTCAGTTGGGAAGAATTGATTTTTATTTCTCAGAAGGTATCATTTACAAACAGCTTCTTGATCAAGGTAACATCATGTGTTCACTTCCACTCCTCAGTGATCAAGCCGGGTTTGAACTTGAGTCTGTCTTGTGAGTGCTGTCCCAGTCTCCATGAATTTATATGTACATGAGTAGTGTTGTTTCTGGAAAAAACTGTGTGCATGGGGTCATCTACCACCTCTGATCTTCACAGTCTTTCTACCCCTCTGCTGTATAGGTCCCTGAGCCTTGCGGGAAGGGCTTTGATAAAGACATCCCATATAGAGCTAAGAAACCTAAAGCCTATCACTCACTCCACACTGCCCAGCTGTGGAGCTCTTTCTTAATTCTCCCTTGGTTCTTGTGTTTACATGATTGTCTTATAGTTAGACCATGATGGGAATCTAAGTGACATCATAGTTACCAAGCTATAGCAGATTTTCCTTGACTGTTTCGTCTTCATCTCCCTGTTTACAGGACAGTTTGGGGTGGTATCTGTTCTGGATCAGGTGAAGACCTTTTAGAAGCTGTTCTCACCTCTAACTTAATCTGTTACCGGTGGCTTCTTTAAACAAGAAGATGAGGAAGGGTGATGGTGCCTGTGTATGTTCCTCAGGAGGCCTCCCGAACCTCTCCAGTCTCTGCTGAAACTGCCCTTGCTGTCTCAGAGCTGTGTCTGTCCTCTTATCTGGCTAGCTTGAATATCCCATCTCCAAATGCAAGCCATCTTATTTGTCTCCTTTCTCCTTCTCAACCTTGCTCTTTGAACGAGAGCATTCCTTTTGATCTAATACCTATTCTCACTGCGGCAGTGAGAAGGGAGAAATTGTACCGTATGATTTAAAACTACGCTAGAGAAGTCCGGTAATGTCCTGTCAGCTTCAGGTATATTCAACTGGTTTCACCTAGCTCTTTACAATGGCTACAGATGACATTCTCGTGGACTGTGGTTAGTGTTAATAAAATGGTGTTTTACCAAACAAGCTCCTGCTTATGAGAAAATGTTATCTCATCCTCAGCTTGAAAGTTAGCAAAAATTAATCAACCAGATGAGAATATTGACATAAGAAAATTAAACAGAAAGCAAATATGAGGTTCAAGAAAGCAATAATTAGAAATACAAACTAATACTTTGTTCTTTAAGGATATTGTTGACAATGTTACCTCCAGGAAAACTTAGGAAAGTTGTCACACCCTGGGCTGTACATTAGGATAATCTTAAGAGAAGAAGATAATAATTCCTGGTTTCTAAGACAACAACTCTAACAGTTCTTCTGGCCTCTGCAGACACCGAGTATGCATATGACAAACATACATGCATGCAGGCAAATATTCACACAACTAAAATTTAAAAAAATATCTAAGAAAATGAAATCAACAGCAGCACTAGAGACTTTATGAAGTACAAGTAAGGCACATAACCTTAAGTGTTTGCTATCCCAAAGCATCATAAGTATGTGAATATACTGGAAATGCTCAACATCCTTAGTCATCAGAGAAATGCAAATCAAAACAGCTCTGAGATTCCATCTTATACCTGTAGGGATGGCTAAGATCAAAAACACTGATGACAACTTATGCTGGAGAGGATGTTGGGTAAAAGCAAACACTCCTGCACTGCTGGTGGGAATGCAAGCTGGTACAGCCCCTTTGCATGTTAGTGTGACAATTTCTCAGAAAATTAGGAAACGACCTTCCTAAAGACCCAGCAATACCACTTTTGTGTATATATCCAAAAAATGCTCAGTTGTGTCACAAGGACATGTGCTCAACTATGTTTATAGCAGCATTGTTTCTCATATCCAGAACATGGAAACAACCAAAGCAAACATAATTTTAATAATGTATACCCTCTCACGTATTTTTAGTTCATAAGTCCCCATCCAGAACTCAGGAAGTAGAGGCAGGCAGATCTCTGTAAGTTTGAGGCCAGCCTGGTCTACAAGAGCTAGTTCCAGGACAGGCTCCAAAAGCTCCAGAAAAAAAAATCTGCCTCAAAAAAACCCCAAAAATATTTATATAAACAGTAAGGTTGTATGGAAATTCTTTTTTTGGTTTTTCGAGACAGGGTTTCTCTGTGGTTTTGGAGCCTGTTCTGGAATTAGCTCTTGAGACCAGGCTGCTCTCGAACTCACAGAGATCCGCCTGCCTCTGCCTCCCGAGTGCTGGGATTAAAGGCATGCGCCACCATCGCCTGGCTAAAGCATTTTGTTTTTTTTTAATTTTCGAGACAGGGTTTCTCTGTAGCTTTTGGTTCCTGTCCTGGAACTAGCTCTTGTAGACCAGGCTGGTCTCGAACTCACAGAGATCTGCCTGCCTCTGCCTCCCGAGTGCTGGGATTAAAGGCGTGCACCACCACCGCCCGGCTGTATGGAAATTCTTATTGGTTCTTTTGTCCTCTATTTATTGAAAGGACAATGTATATTTTCTGTCAAAGCTTTTTATTACATTCATACAAAAATTGTCAATAAATTCTCCAGCACAGATATTGAAATTCTGTATTGGAGACACTAGTACTTCTTAATTACAATGTTGAGTGGCTTAAAGTTGAATAAATACATGAACATGCCTAGATTACATTTAGCAGTTTGAACAATCAATAATGAAACAGATAAAAATTGTAACCAATATGGAGACTAACAAAATTGAAAAAGGAGAAGCCAGGAAAGTACTAGAAAGCTAGACCTGGACAGGAGTTAAGAAGACAATACTAGGCTGGGAGGTGGTTCAGCATTGAAGAACACGTGTTGCTCTTGCAAAAGACCAGGTTCAATTCCAAGAACCCGCACAGTGGCTTATAAGCAATCTTTATCTCTTGTTCCAGGGGATCTGATGCCTTCTTCTGAATTTTAGATGCCATCTTCTGACTCCAGTAGGCACCAAGTATGCATATACTGTACAGAAATACAATCTGGCAAAACATTCACACATAAAATAAATTTAATAAGACTTTAAAATAAAAGGTGAGAAGAAAATGATAGCATATTCTCCATCATGATTAGGATCAAGGTAAGCTTCAATGATAACTAACTGCAATGCGAGAACCTCAGTCTGCTATGATTTTATGTGAAATACATCACATAGCTATGATTAAACAAGAGATACTTGAAGATAAAAGTGTAGCATGCTTGTATGCTGTCTTCAGATTTAATTCTATTTTAACAACTTTGAAAATTTGGTTCTAAGATATATTCTATCAGTGTCCTATATCTTTACCACCTACCTATTTTTTGTAGTCCTTTTTAGTGATATGGGAGGTATACTAGCTAATTGATGAGAGGTATTTCTCTCTGATGTATACTTTCCCTTACTTATTTGTAGTCTTAAGAGAACACTGGCTGTGAAAACAGAAAATTCACAGTTGTTGATTTATAAGATATTAGCAATGTAAGCTTGAGTAGATCAGTTAACTTCTGTGAGCCCTGGCTGCAATTTAGAGGTATGCTTCTATCTCCTATATAGTTAGCTCTCAGGACAGATAAGAAAGACCATTGTGGTATTTAATCTAAAGGACTTGAGGGAATGGTATTTCTAAAAAGAATACCCATTTAACAAAGCTCAGAACACACTCAGAGATTTTCAATTACATTAGAACAATTTCTTATACAAGTTCCCCGAGATAAAAATTTACTCATCAATTTTTATAGGCAAGTGTTATTTGAATCTCAACAATTTTTATAAAATACCCAAAGGTCAATCAGGATTACTACACAAACTAAAAATTATGAAACTATAGAGTATTATCAATAGAGAAAATAATTAACACACCGATAATCACAGACAATGTTTGTTGGGCTCAGAAAATAGAGAGCATAAATTAATAGTTAACTACAGTAAAATGGTTGAAAGAAGCAGTTTCATAAAGAGATGAGAAATTTCAAAAGGGGTTATGAAAAATTAAATACAAATATGTATGCTGTGGGCAATTGATAAAAAATGTTGTCAAACTGTTGAAATTATAAAACAGTAGCAAAATAACATCAAATAATTAGGAATAAATCTAAAATGATTTAGCAATTTCTGCATTCAAAGAGAGTACTATTAAGGGGGCAATGGGAAAACAATAGAGCAGTTCTTTAGCTAGGGAAGAAAAAGAAACTGGGAGGAAGGTTAAATAGCATTAAGGGTGTTTGAAAAGGCATATATAATATGAAAAATTATATATTTAATATTATATCAATATATTCACACACAATGTATCTAATAACAGTTGATGTAAAAAGAGGCCATGAATTTATAACGAACAAAGAGGCGTATATGAGAGGGTTTAGAGTGAGAAAAAGAATAGGGAAATGATATAATTATATTTAAAGGTACCTAGAGGAGTAGAGTGATACCCCTGCAAGTCACCTGTATTGCCAGTGAGGATTACATGAAGAGGAACACCTGCCCTGGGTACAAGTGCCATCATTTTATGGGCAATGCTCCAATATACTGAAGGGGAGGAAGAAGAACAATTCCTGGCTATCAGTGCTTTCACTTTGATGCCTTGCAGTGTCTTCCTCACGTAGTGTGATGAAACCACTAAAACTTTGAGACACAAAGACCCTTTGTCTTTCTCTGTCTCTTTCTCTCTCTCCATGTTTGACAGAATCACACTATGTAGTTTTGGCTGGCCTGGAGTTCAGTTTGTAGATCAGGTTAGCCACAAACGGATATATATCCTCCTATCCTCCTGCCTCTGCCTCCAGACTGACGGGATTAAAGGCATGCACCACCATGCTAGGCTAAACAATAAGTTTCAATATATTGGTATTCTGAGACAGTGTTTCTCTGTAGCTTTGGAGCCTGTCTTGGAACTAGATATGTAGATTAGGCTGGCCTTGAACTCACAGAGATCCACTTGCTTCTGCCTCCCAAGTGCTGGGATTAAAGGCATGCACCCCTATTATCCGGCTAGTTGCAGTATATTTTTACAAGAATAGAGTAATCAAGAATAGGAAAGGATAAGTTATTTAAGACACAGCATAGCTGAATATATATTACCTACACATGTTATGTAATTAAGATGTATTATAATGGATTTATATATTAATATTTTGTAATATATATGATAGCACATTAAGCCAAAGGATTTGAAACAATATGCATGGACTATATAACTCTACTCATTCATGAAGTCCAAATCACATACACATATGCATGTACTATATAACTCCACTCATTCATGAAGTCCAAAGTCATAAAAGAGAAATATCTATGACATAAATCAGAAGGTTATAATAATTATCTGGGCTTGAGGAAACAGGAACCAAAAAGGAAAGGGAAATGAATTGATGAGAGGGAGATAATTTACACCTCATTTTGCTTGGGGGTTATGCATATAGATGGCAGTTGTCCAACTTTTTTTTTGAGTGATTTAAATTTGTTCGGTTTCTTGTATGTCAATCAAATGTTTACCAAAAAGAAAAAAAAAGAACTAAGTCTGAAATAGCACCAAAAGCAAAGACTCTAAATAGAAGACATCCAAATGGCCACTGAGCACATGAAAATGTGTGCAACTTCATGAGTAATCGAGGGTTCTTAGCTAATGCAACAATATGAAGAATTTTTTTGTCTATCAGGTTAGTAAGAATAAAGAATAAATGATAATTCTTCATTTAGTGTGTATGAAAAGAGACTCTCATTTATCTTTAATGGGATGTCAGTTAACAGAAGAAGTACAGAAAATTGTGTTTAATGCCTTCTGTTACCTCTACCCTTGTTATCACATTTCTATTTAAAGACATGCACACAAAATGGATTTATTCACACTTTCTCATCTGCAAACGCGATAATAACAGAAATAATTTCTTGTGTTAAAATGTACTCACCCACCAGGCATGATGATGCATTACGAAGGCAGAGGCAGGGGCATCTCTGTGATTTTGAGACCAACCAGGTCTATGTAGTGAATTCTAGGAAAGTCAGTCATTTCCTAGACAGAGAGACTCTGTCTCAAAAGATATGTATTCCCATGTAACAAAGTAAGAGTGGGGAAAATCAGACACAATAAGGGATTAAAAAAAAAAGATACAGAAGAAACGTTGCTTATACTTGACTTGGTAATGTGCCCAAGTAGAGTCTAAAAGCAACCAAACACACCAACAAAGCAAAAATACAGAGCAGTAAAATTGCCTATAATGCCCAGTAATTTATATGGTATATGCATGAAGGCGTAAGCCACGAACAATGCCACACCAGTTTGGAATTATGATTAATAGGGTAGTATTTATTTAAAGAGGAAAAACTTACAGACCACTGTCCCAGACAACAGCCCTCTGCGCAACCAGGAAGGGAGTCTAGTCGCCAGCGGAGCAGGAAGTGAAGAGAGCGAGCAGAGGAAGTAGAAGCTTTTTGAAGGGAGAGAAACCACGCCCCAATGGGCTGGTATCTTAGCAGCTATTGGTTGGAGGGGCGGAAAGACCTCCCGCAACACATGCAATTTAAACTTCTTAGAATCATTGCTAGTCATGTTCTTTCTGCTCGTTTGGCCTGTTGCCTACTGCTTCGCATTGATCTCTTAAAAGCTAGGTTGCTGTGAGGAAGCTGTGAACGATTACAGAAGATACGATATTCATTGTAAATCATGTTGTTCATCTAACGGGGATTCCAGGAAGCAGGTGGAATCAGGGTTTCAGGCAAGAAGTTTCTTCCTCTGATTTGCTTTTAGCACAGTTGGGTCGTTAATGAGATACAGGGTCTTCCTTCCTTTCCTAGGACACTTAATTCTGTTATCAGCACAAACACATTCTGTCCATAGTGATTTCTTCAATGACTTTAATCCCCCTTTTAATCCACCAGATAAAGAGCCATCCAAATGAAGGAATGAGTAGGCATTTGCCCGGAAAAGTACTTTCAGTTTAGATGGCAGATAGTTCACCCCCCTGTAAAAGCTTGATAAAAAAAAAATAACAAGGATGTTTAATTAATTGTTTACAGAAAGTTGACATAATTCTATTGGGAAACATTCCTAATAATCCATGCACAAAATAAGATAGGGATTTGTTTATGAGTATAAATGAATCAAAAGCTCTGGAACAAAAGACAGATTTAAAAAAAAAATCAAACCCTGGTTGGCAACCTCACAATTAGTAAATTACTTACTGGAGAACCCTCCTTTATCTTTGCTTTCCAGTGTGTTGCTAGAAGTGTGGTGAAAATAAAAATCTCAATTAGAACTTCAGCGAGGGAACTCCTCAAGAGACTCCATATATGCATACGGCTTTAATAATACTGATTAATTGGAAGATTTTGCATGTGCATGGATAAATTCTCTCTCTCTCTCTCTCTCTCTCTCTCTCTCCTTTTTACACACAACTCCATCACACAGCCACATGCATGCATCCACAAACACAAAGCACGCTACATCAAGAAGTTAGTATTTCTAAATAAAAAATAAATCACTGCATTTTTGATGCAAACAGTATCTAGGAAATAAAACGATATTTTTGTATTTATCTATTTTTACAATTCATATTTTATTTAGAATAATTTTCTATCAAGAGGATTAAACTTTTATTTAATGCTAAGTCTAGATTGCTACCCCAATACCTGGCTCTTCAAAAGGTAGCTGCTCATAGAAGCTTTCCATAGTCTAATATTTTAAGCAGATTCACCTGCCTAGTTACCCATATAGAAGTCACTAAGGTTGCATGAAAATTATTGAAGTAAAAATTTTACTCCTGCAGTATATTTTCTCATTCTTCAAAATTATGTGAAGAAAATGAATAGGAGTTCTTCATACATTTTCACTCAGTACAACCATCAGTGTCTTTTTCTGAATGTGGGCAACTGCCTGCCCTCTCCAGTTTTTCTTCCACATTGAATTATTGATTCATGAGTTTAGGAAGGATGGTTACTTGCAGCTCTTATATATTATCCAGTGCATTTGGAGAAAGATTTTTGAGTAATTTTTTTATTCATTACACATAATTAAATCTGAGCCCATCCACAATGCTGGCAAACCTAAGCTATTTGGTTATTCATATATCAATCCTTTTATTCAAAGAATGATTTTTAAAAATATAAATTAACTTTACTTATCTTGGTTGTTGAACGAGTTCTTTTCTTTGTTGCACGAGTTCTAATTTGTTTTAAAAATAAAAACCCAGACCCAGACATCAGAGTAAACACTGGAAGATCAGAGAGACAAAGGATCAAACCAGAGCCAAATCTTAGCTTGCCAATTTCTCATTTAAAAAATGGCTAAGCTCCTGTCTCTTCCCACCTTATATTCCTCTCTCCACCCAGCCATATCACTTCCACTCTGTCTGTACAAACCTGCAGACCTTTATGGATAACTAGTGGCTAACTCGCAGTCTGATTTTCAGGCAAGCTTTATGTGCTAGAGTGCAGACAAAATATTACCACATTTCCCCGCCCCCCTTTTTTTTTCTGTAGGCTGCCATTTTTGTCTTGTTGACCATGTCATTTGTTTTATAAAAGCTTTACAGTTCCAGGGGGTCCCATTTATTAACTGTTTCTCTCATTGTCTGTGCTACTGGGGTCATATTTAGGGAGTGGTCTCCTGTGCCAATGCGTTCAAGTATACTTCCCACTTTCTCTTCTATGAGGTTCAGTGTGGCTGGCTTTATGTTGAGGTCTTTGATCTACTTGGACTTGGTTTTGTGCGTGGTGATTGATGTGGATCTATTTTCATTCTTCTACATGTTGATGTCCAGTTATGCCAGCACCATTTGTTAAATATGTTTTCTCTTTTCATTTGATATTTTTGCTTGTCAAAAATTAGGTGTTCGAAGGTATGTGGATTAATATCCAGGTCTTCAATTCGGTTCCATTGGTCCTCCTGTCTGTTTTTATGTCAATACCAGGCTGTTTTCAGTACTATAGCTCTGTAGTGGAGTTTATTTATTTATTTTTTTTGTTTTTGTTTTTGTTTTTTTTTGAGACAGGGTTTCTCTGTGGCTTTGGAGCCTGGCCTGGAACTAGCTCTGTAGACCAGGCTGGTCTCGAACTCACAGAGATCCACCTGCCTCTGCCTCCCGAGTGCTGGGATTAAAGGCGTGTGCCACCACCGCCCGGCTGTAGTGGAGTTTAAAATCAGGGATTGTGATGCCTCCAGAAGTTCTTTTATTGCAGAGGAAGGTTTTGGCTATCCTATGACTTTTGCTTTTCTGTATGAAGTTGAGTACCTTTCTTTCGAGATTTGTGAAAAACTTGGCTGGGGTTTTGATGGGCATTGCACTGAATCTGTAGATTGTTTTTGGTAAGATTGCTTTGGGTAAGAATTACTATGTTAATTCTACCTAACCAAGAGCGTGGAAGATCTTTCCACTTTCTGGTGCCTTCTTCAATTTCTTTCTTCAAAGATTTAAAGTTCTTGTCATACAAGTCTTCCACTTGTTTGGTTAGAGTTACTCTAAGATATTTTATGCTGTTTTTGGCTATTGTGAGGCTATTCTGATTTCTTTCTTAGCTTATTTATCACCATTTATCATCTGGGTAAAGAAGGGATACTGATCTTTTTGAGTTAATATTATATCATGGGATACATTAAAAGCAGTGTTAAGGGGAAAGTTCATAGCACTAGATGACTACATAAAGAAGCTGGAAAAATCCCACACTAGCAAATTAACAGAACATTTGAAACTTTAGAAAAAAAAAAGAAGCAAACTCATCCAAGAGAACTAGATGGCAGAAAATAATCAAATTAAAAGCTGAAATCAACAAAATAGAAACAAAGAAAACTTAAAAAAAAATCAATGAGACAAAGAGTTGGTTCTTTGAGAAAATCAACAAAATAGACAAACCTTTAGTGTAGGAGGTCCTTCTTTCTATGTGTTACTTCTATTGGTTAATAAAGAAGCTGCTTTGGGCCTTTGATTGGACAGAACTTAGGTAGGCAGAGAAAACAGAACTGAATTCTGGGAGGAAGAAAGCAGAGTCAGGGAGATGTCATTGATCTGCTGACAGAGATAGACATACTGGTCCTTTGCTGGTAGGCCACGACCTTGTGGTGATACACAGATTAATAGAAATGGGTTAAATCAAGATGTGAGAGGTAACCCAGACACAGAAAGACAATTATCACATGTACTCACTCATAGGTGGTTTTTAAACATAAAGCAAAGAAAGCCAGCCTACAAACCACAAGCCCAGAGAACTTAGACAACAATGCAGACACTAAGAGAAACTTACATAGATATAATCTACATGGGAAGTAGAATGTAGAAAAAGGCAAGATCTCCTGAGTAAATTGGGAGCATGTGGACCTTGGGAGAGGATTGAAGTGGGGAGGAGAGAGGCAGGGAGGGGAGCAGAGAAAAAAATGTGGAGCTCAATAAATATCAATAAAAATGTAAAGCAAGTTGCTTAGTTCTAATTTTGCAGAAAATGCTATTCTGTACCTTCTCTGTCTTTGTGGGGAAATCTGTATAGAGACAGCAGATAGACTTAGAAGGCTACCCAGAACTATCTGCTTTTAACTTCTCAAACATGGCTCTACTACCAACTTGATTCACTTTATCTTTAAAAACTAATATATGAAAATCACGCTCATGAGTTTTTCTTGATTTAGTCAGAAAGTTTTATCTAATACGAATATCCCATTACACAGACTTGCTAGCCAAAACAATCTTTATTATCTCTAAAGTCAAGACATTTCAGAGCACCATACCCGATTTTTTTTTTCTGCCTAAACTTGGTCACACCTTATGACTTGCCTGGAAGGAATTTTCAAATTGTCTCAGAGTTAAGCCCATATCTGTTCATGGAGGCATGATCAGCTTCAGCTGGTAAATGGTGCTAACAAATGTGGTACCTTCTAATTAGATTTCCTCGTCATCTAGGCTGGGACCTCTGGTAACAAAATATCGACAGGAAGCAGAAAACTGAAAATTAAAGGCTAATAAAGGAAATCTAGTATGAAAATTTATGAACACTTTCAAATTAAGTAAAACTTCAAGCTGTTGGGCTCCACTCAATTTTATAGGTACAACATTTTCTTAGACTCCCGCTGCCTTACAATTTGCGAGAATTTTGTTTCCAGATAAAAGGACTCTGTTGATCAATTTAGGATTATAAAATTCCTAAAGTTTCTTTTAGGAAAAAAAAATCGAGGCACTTTCCTCCCTTGTTAATAGAATACCTCCAAGCTGTGCCTCATTAGATTTTCATCTGTTGTTATGGCTGTTGTTCAATTAAAAAAGAAAGCTTAAACCAATTAGACCACAGTGGGTTAGTTTCAAGAAGTTCAAGGAAACCTTTCAGAATCTTGGAACACATTTGCCTGTAATTTTTCAAAGTGTGAGCCAAATGAAGCACAGGCAGCTCCTTGAAGTTGGCTGGTTATGAGAGGCAGGTGAACATCCAGACATACAGCAAAACATGGTAGAGAAGCATCCACTGACGAGGTAGGGGAGTGTGAATGTGCTCCCCAAGTGTCCCAAGATGCTAAGACCCTCGGACATAATGGTCCAGGAGCTTGGGAGATCAGCTGCTCTGCCGACCATTTTCCATGTGTTATTTATTGTGCTTGGATGATGCTCTTTCATCCTTACCTGCTTCACATGTTTATCCTTCCGTACCATGTCCCAATTATCACCATCTTGCTTATGTTTCAAGGATGCTGAAGCAAAATGTATCTTTTTTCTGTTCACAATTACTAAGAGTATTTACAATGGTATTCTATGTTTGTAACGTATGAATGCATTTCGAGCAATTAAAATGTGCCAACAATGTCTTAGGTATATTAACTACTGGGAAGTCTTTTTCCTTTTAAGCTCTTCTACTCTATACTCATGACTTTATCTGTAGCATCATTTTAGTTTTACTGTCTTATCATCTGTGCGTTTTGAAAGCACCCTTTCAATGTTGTGGACATTGAGCTTTGTTTGATTCTTGAATGGTTAATTATAAAATGTTTTGACTATTTCAGTTCATAATAAGTGTGTAATGTTTCACTTACTTCATTAATGACCAATGATAGATTCTTTTAAATACAGATTCTCTGATAAAACATTAATTCTCAGCTGGGTGGTGGTGGTATACAACTTTAATTCTAGTACTCAGGGGGCAGAGGCAGGCAGATCTCTCTGAGTTTGAGCCCAGCTTGGTCTATAAGAGCTAGTTCTAGGACAGGTTCCAAAGCTACAAAGAAACCCTGTCTTGAAAAACCAAAAATAAAATAAAATAAAAATTTATTGGAACAGATCACTGAAAATATTTATAATTATGTGCTTTATTTTGTATTTTATAGCCATTTGGTGTTTTCTTGGTTCAGGATAAATATTGTCTCTAAGGAACTGCTTCAGTCAATGTATACATTATCAATACTTAAGTTTTAAAATATTTCATAATCTCAGAAAGTCAATTTTTTCAAAATAATTTTCCTGCCCATTGTTTATCATGATTATTAAAGCACAGAAACTGAACAGAGACTTTGTTCATTTACTTATTTTTGTAGAAACTTCATTATCATGAAAGAAATTGACACACTTTTTCATAAAAATCTCACTTCGTTGCAGAATTTCTCAAGTGTTATGGAATACAAGAACACCTGCAATATCACAAATATATATATATATGTATATATATGTATATATATATGTAATTTATGTACAGCTTTGGCAATTTACTATATTTTTTAAATTAATGCTACTTGAAGCCTAGAAATGAACTTTTTCCCGTGTCTGTTTTGAGAACATAGAGATGGCTCAACTTCTAGCCCGCAAACAGAATCTCTCCTTCCACGTTGATCTACCATATGCAATTTCAGCCTGATAAAAGATCACATGCAGAAAGAGTACAACGTGCAATGCCTTCTAAAATGTTACGGGACTCCTTGTGTATGCAAGATGTATGTGTGCAAGCATGGGCGTGGATGTGTCATGCATATGAAAGTTAGAGAGCAAAATCTGGGGGTTGGTTCTCTCCAGTGGTGAAATCTAGGGACAAAATCTAGATCATGAGGTTTGTATGACCCTTGTATTTGCCCACTGAGTCATTTCAGCAGACAGACCACTGCTTGTTGCATAAATACTCTAGAGGCACACCTTAAACAACACTTCTTATGCCCGTATATTTATTTGCCTAGATGAATAAATACTAAAGAAATTCTTCAGTAGGAAGGTAACAGTTTTTTGTAATTTATTTAATGGACCATTATACGCTCTAATGAAAGTTCCTCTCAGCTAGCATGCTTCTGCCTCTCTTTCATGCATGCTCTTTTTGTTTTCCTAGGTAAGATGACAAGGACACCCTTTGGATATTGGGTAAGACTGCACCTTGCAATCAGGCTAACAAAGGCTGGAACCCAGAATGAGCACGAAGGAGGGAGGTCAAGGCTTGAGCTTCTTCCGCTGGCTCTCTATCTTCAGCCCTAATAGATGTGCTCACTTGGTGTCTGATGCCATCCGTGTTTGCATAAGGCTAACCTTCATTCTATCAGATTTAATCCCTCTTGACCTGTGATGACAGAAGCTGTGTTGACCCTGAGTCAACATTTACTGAAGACCTAAAGCTCTTTCTTAACAGGACATCAGATTATTCTCCCCTACTCTTTTTTCCTAGAGGCTTTTCTCAGTACATAATATGTGGTTCCATAATAAGGATGCTGTTGTCTAAGCTTCCTGGCAATGGCATTCTTGTTACATTTAGAGAGCAATCTAAAGTAAGGTTATTAAATAAATGGTTTGTCTTTTCTGCTTCCTGATCACATGTGCTTTTAAGCCTAAGAAGTTTCTGAACTCCCTGATGAAGGATTTACATTCTAAATTGAATTAAATTTTAGAACCACTAAAGACCACTCGGGGATGGAAAACTGCCAACTATGTATTTACATTCAAATGCTGAAACAATATGGATAGCAAAATAAAAAAAAAAAGAATAAGAGAAAACTCCACGATGATTCAGTGAAACTGCCTTTCCGTTGATGCAGTCTGGTGGCTTTAGGTGCTTCTGCCGTTCCTAAAGTAAGTCATTGCAGGCGATCATTCTACCAGGTCCACGAATAAACAAAAGCATATCACAAATTCAACTAAGTTTCATATTATAAAAGCGATTCATGCTATTAAAATCTGGATTCTGTGATGCAAGAAGCAGAATCAGGCTTTCCGATATGGCCACGACTTTGGAAAGGAGTCGTTGCAGCCTTGGGCTTTCAAACACATGCCTCTAAGAACTGTGATCACATTATCAACATGTAGAGAATGAAATATCTCAGATTCTCTGTTGTTACTAGACAGCCTTAATATAATCCACAAGTCCATCCTCCCTCTGTCTCGGGCCGTCCCACCTCACTCTTAGATGGCAGGGAGACATAAAGGAAACATGCTAATCAAAATGGATATAGCATGTCAAGGGAAGTATATAGTAGCTATGTGTTATACAACATGGGGGTTATAGTTAATGATGATGAACGTTTCAAAATTGCTAGAAGAGTATACTTAGTATCTCACTACAAAAAACAAATTCTCTATTAACAAAACCAATCTATGTCATAAGTAGGGATGATGCTGGCTAAATGGCTTGATCGACTCATTTTACAGTGCAGGTATATATCACGATATCTCAATAGATCCATTACATAAGCTCATGAAGAGTATATTTTCATGGGGTTTTATTTTTGTATTTATAGACCTAATTCATTGCCTGGCATAAAATTACTGTTAAGTAATATTTGAAAATTAAATATTAGTGAATATATCACTTAGCAATAATTCACAGAGTGAAAGAATGAAGTGATGAACTTAAAATGAGCTCTTTCCTCGGAGAGTATTTGAGGGTTGTTAGACAAATACAGTCTTCTTGGAAAATAAGTGCTGTAGCTAACAAGGAGGGGGATTTGATACTCTGAGAAAGGAGGCTTCCTCTCTTTTCCACTCAGGTTAAAGCCCTTGAAAGGCTTGTCTGAGACTCTCCTAGGGATCTAACTATGTAATTCTTCCAGAAGCTCCATAACAGTGGTGTGTTCACAGTGATGCTAGAACACAGTTACTGCAACAGAAACTGTCAGTCTGTCCAGTTAAATTCTGTACAAGTGAACAGTTTTAATATCTTCCATTCATGAGTCTTATCTAGACATTTTTACCCACAGAACACCTCTTTCAATGTTAGAGATACTTAATCCTCTTCTTCATAATGCTCAGGGCCTGTGTCTTCCAGACCATTTCTAGAAATCAGGTCTTCTCTCCCCCTGTTGTGGTTCTGAGGTAACCGAAGAACAGCCAGATAATATGCGGATTAATTATTGCAACTACCATGAAAGTCCTATGAGATTCAACACACATTTGTTGAGGGTATCCCAGCAAAAACCAAATACCATTTTGTAAACCACCAAAATAGGTGTCTGAATATCTATTTTGACCCCAGCACTTGCACAAACTACCTTCCTGTTCAAGGGTAGAAATTTCTCTCAACTCCAACTTGTTTGCCTGCCTGGCACTTAGTAGGTTATTTTCTTAGACAACTTGATTCTTCACTCTCTGCTCTCAGTATGTGTATTCACCCCACTTTGAAAGTATACAGGTTTATTAATTATTCAGGACTCTTCCTCAATGTCTTTTTCCTTGAGAAATTTCTTAGCTATGACCATCTCCTAAAGCAACAAACTCCACACCAAATGAACCCTATCTCAGTCTAGAGGGAAAGACATGTTCCCTCATGACAAACTCATGCGCATAACACTTTCTGTGTTGGTATCTGATCTAGTGTTTACTTTTCTTGGAGAAAGAAACAAAACGCTAAATATTTACTTTCCATGTAAGCCTTTCCTTGACAATGGGGGAGGAGGAGGTACAGATAATAGGACTCATTACCATTTCAGTTAGGTTTTAATGAAATTACAGACCGATACAGAAAATCAGACTGGCAGAGTAGGAAGAGTAAATAGCATATACGTTCTGTAGCCTTAGAAGTCACGGAG
The DNA here is from genome assembly GCA_963919715.1 of Microtus obscurus. Classification (NCBI taxonomy): domain Eukaryota; kingdom Metazoa; phylum Chordata; class Mammalia; order Rodentia; family Cricetidae; genus Microtus; species Microtus obscurus. The sequence goes on from CAWTZC010000381.1 coordinate 5,315,921, forward strand.
TTTTATGTTATTCTGCAAGAATGCTGAAACCGTGTTTTCTGGGAATATAATTAAGTCAAACACCCTTCTACTGCATGATATGTAGTGAGGAGATATTGTGGAAGACACTCTCAATTTTTATTTAAACTCTTTGCCCACTAGAGTGAATTCATCACACTGTATTTAGTTTCTCTTCAACTGCATAACTTCCAGCATTCAAGAAACAAGGCAAATTTCTCTTTAAATTATGATTATTTTTTTCTCTCTCCCCATACATCCAAAAAACCAGACTTTTAGGCTGAAAGAGATTTAAATGTTCAAAATATTCTTTGTGGTTTCTGTGTTCTTATTTTCCAAAGAACTCTTTATAGACTGAAGGAGACTTTGTTACTTAGCAATAACATTGATTCAAACCGTAGCAAGAAGGAGCTTAGAGCGGAGAAAGATTCCTAGGTAATGACAGGAAAATTAGCACATAAAACACTTATTTTCCTCGGATGGTGATTAAAGGATGCTGAGCCAGTCACTGATAATCTTCATCACTAAATCGAGGCTACTAATGAAAAGACAAATCGAGGGAAATACGAACACTATTTGATTTGTATGCTCCTTGCATACAATCAAGTTCGTTGCCAAGGAGTTATAAAAGCCCCACCATTTGCGCTACTAGAGTAGAAAATTTGATTTTTAACTGTGTAAAGTTTAGCTGAAAATAAGTATATCGGCCAGTTGCACATATATGTGCTGATTGTTCTTGCAGAACTAGATGACGTGAGGATGAAGAAGAATTCTGTATTATTGCATGCTGCTCTAGGGGGTTTCTTTAGGCTGCTATCTATATTTACAGAATCTCTTTCAGATATTTTCCTACTCCTGGACACTTCTACCATGTGAAAGAAATAAGCATTTGGCTCTCCTCCTTCCCTTATGAGACATTTGAGGCACACATATTCAACATTACTTAAGGCGCTTAATTCTGATGTAATGCATATAGCTGGTTTTAAGCATCTAATTTGATCCACAGTGCGGAACGTATTTGACTCACATATGTGTTTATGGCAACCTGGTTAAAGTCTGAATAAAATAATTGTGCCTAAGTTTAATCTTTTGGGGCCATGTGTCGGAGTAAAGGATAAATCATGTACTATGACAGTTGGTTGTGGGTAACTAGAACTTCACTCTTCCTCTCTCGAACCCACTCTCTTCCCTACCTCTTTGAAGTTATCCTTAGTAGATCCTGTTCACCTTCAACCATCCATTCAGTTTAGCATATCACCCGTCTTAGGCAGCTGAAGGATGCTCTGCCTGTCTCCTGCAGTCAACTTTGAGTTTCTGGCAGATCACCTTCATAATTGACTAACACCTCTAAGGCTTTGTATTATAGCTGGTTACTGACTGTAGTGAGTGCTGATATTAATATCTACCACCTTTTGACATTTCCCTCATATTTCCCCTCTGAGAAAAAGACAGTAATGAAGATCTTAGTTGTGTTTTTATAATCATTGTTACGAGTTTGTAGACTTCCATATGTTTTATTCATATCTCCTTCATTTGCTTGATACTGCCTTCATCCCCTCATGTTTCTTTCTCCCATACAGTTATTAAACTGTTCGACTCCCGGTATTTCTTATCTCTACTTCCACGTTATTTATGATCTACATTCACCCTCCGTCAAGACAGTTCCTGCCTAAGGGTATTTCTAGATGTCTAACACTGAATAAATATTTCTCTTTCTCTACATCCTAAGGAGACTTTTTTCATTTGTTGATTTTTCACTGATGAGAGTCTGACTGGGGTGAGATAGGAGTGGAACCAGCTCAAATGGCTCATTTTCAAATCAGTTTGCTTGATTTGTTGGTAATCTTGATGTTGTGTTTAAGTTCTTTATGAATTCTAGTTAGATCTTAGTCCCCTGTTGGATACACGGCTGGGAAAGATATTCTCCCCTCCTTCAGGATGCTTCTTCACTTGGTCCAGTGCTTCTTTAGTTGTACGGAAATATTTATGTCCACGGGATTCTCATTGGTCAGTTGTTTTTGTCCTGGTCCACCAGAGTTCTATTGGGAAAGTCCTTACTTATGCTTATAACACACTGTAGCTTATTCCCTAGTGTGTCTTCTATTACTTTCCTAGTTTCAGGTTTTGCATTGATGTCTTTGATCCATTTGAAGTTGCTTTTTGTGTAGGGTGAGAGATAGCGTCATGTTTCATTTTTTTTATATGAAAATACCCATACCATGGAAAACCTCATACCAATTGTTGAAGATGTTTTTTTTTCCCTGCCAGTGTATATTTTGGAATATTTATAAAAACTAATCAGGTTGCTGCTAGTGTGGGGGCATCATTTCTGCTCTTCTGTTCTGTTCCTCTAATCTGCATGTCCATTTATTATGCCCAAGCAGTGACTTTTTAATTTATATGGTTCTGTGACTGTGATTTGAGAGTTGGTAGAGTCTAGCATTATTATTTTTGCTTAGAATTGCACTGGCTATCTGGGGGTCTTTTGTGTTTCCATACAAATATTTAAATTGTGTTGCTGTGAATAATGACATGAGTATTTTGATTGGAATTGATTTAAATCTGAAAATAGCTTTTGGCTGGAGGATTATTTTCCGAATTTTATTGAGATATGACCATTGGAGGTCTTTCCACTCTCCAATATATTCTGAAATTTTTATTCACAGTTTTCTTCATTTTTATTATAGAGGTCCTTCAAATATTCAGTGAGATTTTTTTCCCCAGGGTATTGTGTTTATTGAGAAAAATAAAATGGGATTGTTTGCCTAGTTTCTTTCTTAGTGTATTTGTCAGTATTATATACAAAGATTGCCAAAGCACAAGTGACCCTGGTTCAGGGCAACCACGGAACCACAGACGACCCTCGTTCAGAGGAACCACACAATCACAGATGACACTGGTTCAGAGGAAGCATGGAATCACAGGTAACTCTTGTTTAGACAGAGGATGACCCTGGTTCAGAGGAAACCACCTGTATCAGGCTGGAAGAAAGAGCAGAGGGTGCAGACATGGGAGTCGTAAGTCAAGATCAACAGTTCCATTTGCAAGACCATGAAGTAGAGATTTTGTCCTTATCTTTTGAAAGCTGATCTTATCTTCACCAGTGTGTTTTCTGGAGCCTGCCAGCTGTTGATTGTGATTTATTCATGGAATTAAAATACTTAGATGTTTAGTTTTTGTCTGGAATTTGATGTATATGAGTTGTATGAAGGTTGTGAGCATTGGTAGCAATTTGTTTATTTTTATTGTAAATAATTTTTTTTCATGCAATGTATTCTGATTATGGTTATTGCTTTGCTAACTCCACTCAGACCCTCCCGACATCCTTACCCACCGAAATCCACCTAGCTCTCTGAGTTCAGGGAGTGGCTTGTCAGCATGCTATCCCTAGCTATAGGGTTCAGAGTCAGGTGGCTTTCTTCACAATTGTCCTAGGATCCAAACCTAGGTCTCAATCCAGGTCTTCATGTTTTAACATTGGGTGACCCTCCTCCCCAGCCCATATTTTGCCTTTTAAATAGCCTGAGCTTCTAATCAATGAGACAGAGCCACATATATTCATGTTGGACCTCTGTGTACAGTTAATCTTCTCTCAAAAGAGGGGAGGAGGAGAGGGAGAAGTGGGAGGGAAATGGGAGGCAGGGTGGAGGCAGAAATTTCTTTTTTTTTCCAATAAAAAAAACAACAAAAAAGTATTAATATTAATATTTAGCTTGTCATACTGAATCAAGAAGCAAAAAGTTACTGTTGCAGAAATTAGATGAAGGCCATAGGGAACACTACACCCTTTCCTTTTCTTTTTCTGTAGAAGAGGTTAATAGCTTGAGTTGAGATAGGGTAGAGGGATAGAGCTCAGACTACCTGGAATTCACTATTTATCTTAGGCTTGCAACATCTGTCTGCTTTAGTGTTCCTAGTGTTGGAATTGGAGGTGTGTGCCACCATGCATAGCTTTCTTTATATATCATTTCTTATAACTCCATGTGAATCTATAACTAGCTCAATATAAATCGTTTGATTTAATGTATGTGGGAGAGAATTCCAGTAGCTAGGTCTGGAAATGAGTCAAGAGCCAGATTAGGTAAATATAGGTGAATTAGTCTAGACATTAGACGTAGTGTTGTCGACGGGGAGGGAAGACATTTTAAACAGTAATAATTCACAATGTGTAAACATTCTGTTTTCTGTAGTAGTGCCATGTATTAAGTTTTAGGAAAGTAGTGTTTCAGTTCAGTTACAGGGGGACAGTTAAATGGAAAGAGAAAAGCATTGTCTAAAGTACACCCCTAAGAATTTTAGAATGGCCCTTAGATGTGGAAACCAAAAGCAGGGTGACAGGATGCAGCTGGAAAGTCACAAAGCAGAAGCTTCCAATAAAAAAAAATAATAATACATAAAAAAACATACAAATTGTGATGAATTTATTCTTCATCAAATGAGATCAGAATATGCTTTTGATCTCTAAATTTCCATGTTTATTTCCAGCAATAAATGTTCATCCCCTCCTCTGAATAATAATAGGGAGTTTTAATCTTTTTATCATAAACTATAGAACATAGCCATAATTCATGATTATACACATTTTTCTGTTATCATACTTATAGTAGTACATACAGCAGAAATTTATACATATTATTGAGTAAAATAATCTATAGATAAAATGTGCATTCATTATACAGAAATGTGGCTGTGTAATATTTATTTTAAAAAATTGGCTGTGAATTTACATTGTTAAAACAGAATATCAGGCATCCTGGAATGTGTATGGCAATGACAAATTAACACTTTATATAAGGTAAATCATTTAATGTGTATATGTATTAAACTTTGTAAAGGATTTTTTTGATTCCCTCTTTACTGTCTTTCAAACATCAAACAAGAAAACATTACTTTTCTTAGATGAACTGTCTGACTTTGTTTATGTATATAAAAGATTTTCCAGTAAAATGAAATTCTAAGTAATAAACATCATGTTTTTGTTTGGTTAAAAAAAAAAAAAGCGTGCTTGAGAGAGCACCAGAGAAAGGAGGGGAGAGCGTGGCTGATCAGGAATCTGCCAGCAGAGTTACAAAACATGGCTCCCCTTTTTCTTCTCCTAGCAGCTCCTAAAATGTTTTTTCTCCTGCAGTAAAGTTGGATGTAAAAGCAAAAGCCCTCCTCACAAGGTGTAAGCTAGCTGTTGACATGAGTTTTCACGGAAACTGTCAGGGACAAGAGGAGCCAACTGCTTACTGAAGACAGATACTTTTAAAGCCGTTTTAAAAAAAAAAAGTCTGAGAGATAATTCTACACTTCTACACTTTTTTAAAAAGACATAGAGATGATTCTATATTTCTGCACTTCAGATAGTGGGGATTTCCCAAGTATTTCATGCAAGAAAACGACACAACTTGCGGATACAGTTTGCTAGTTTTCATAAAGTTCCTTTGTGTGTGTGTGTGTGTGTGTGTGTGTGTGTGTAATTTGCCAGTTAGGTAAATAAGCCAAGGTGCACTTTCCAAATGGTTGTGTTATAATAATTCCATGCATAAAAGACTATAAATTTTTTCCATTGTCTTAGGTTGGTACTGTGAAATGTAGTCATATATTTCTCAAGTATAAATATATGGTTTCCAAGCACAGGGTTAAGGCATGAATAGGAAAGTATTGCTTGTGGTGATGCTCTTGCAATAATCTAAGCATCTCTTACTTGCAGGAGATGGTAAATTGCTACCTGCTACTTTTCTTGCCTTAACTTTGCTTCTCCTTTAAATGGTGAATGACTGAATAACCCTGATGCCACTATATTTCCTTGCCGACTTATCTGAAATGTGAACCTAAGTCAAGCAGTCAACTCAAATAAAGTGAAGAATTTTGGTTTTCATTTCAAACTACTTTGTATGCGGGGTGGAAACTAAGACGGAAGAGCCCTACAGTTCTTTGCACCAGGAAGACAGAATTCAGGGTGTCAGGAATGACAGAATGCTATTCCGACTGGGAAACCCAGTGGGTAATTTCATTTTCATTTGCTAGTGAAGCAGAAAAATCAACATGTTGTGTGTCAGAATACAATGAGGGATTACTCTGACAGTCTGAATTTTAACCACTGGTAAGGGGAGAAATACATGAAGTGGGCTGTCAAGGTGAAACTTCAGAGAGATCCGATTGCTTTAAAGTATGTGGGCATTCTGCATTTTGATATTATCAGAAATAGAAAGGGCCCTTTAGCTTGAACCACATGCCTGCGGGAACTGGAGCCCGAGAGGTGGGAATGGAGCCCGTGAAATGCCAACTCTGATAGCTGATTCTCAAGTCCGAAAATAAAGACAGTCTTAAAGTTTTATCCATGAACAATCTACCTTGCTTGGAATTTATAAAGATGGGAAAAGGAGACAGGTGGACAGGAAAATCAAAATCCACGCTCACAATTTCACTAAGGTAGGCAAGGGTTTTTTTTTTTTCATTTAAAAAATGGTCTAGTGATAACGTAATCATAAACTTTAAAAGACTGACTCTGTTTTCATCTGTGAGCATGTTTCACATCTGTATTTTAATAGAGAAGAGAATAAATAATAAAAAATAATTTGCCAATTAGCAAATACTTTTGAAACCGTGCAGACACGCCGTGGTCTAAGATGGGTCGATATAATTTTTAAATTTATACTTGTGCAGCTTGGGATTTCCTAGCGCAATCTAATGCGACTCATACATGAAAGAATTTTCAGGGAACATGCACTAAAGTCAAATAAAAACATTCGCACAATCTTTAAAATTCAGTGGTCTGGGTCAAACTCTACAAATAATGACGCTGGGCATGCTTCCAAATAACAAATTCTAGATGCATGTATTTGTAGAGTCACATCTATCTATGAAATAGACTGTTGGAAAAATCAAATCAATCTATATAAATGGGCCTATAAACTACTATTTACAGCTTGAAGCATTTTCTATTGTTGTATGTAAAATTACAATGGAGACAATTCTGTTAATTAAATAATAAAACTTAAATATCCTTGCAAATTGTTTACATTGCTGTAAGGGTTATGAATTTTTAAGAATAATATTATGATAAATATGCAGAAATGCTCGATTTTTTATCCCATTTAATCCTTCTTGATCCATTTTTCTTCTTATTTCATTATAGTATTATAATCCTCAAAACTGCAGAACACTTTATTAACTTAGTTTTTTCCTTAATTTAAATATTTATTTTATTTTTAATTATGTGTGGTGGTGTATATGTTTGTGAGTATGTGCACATGAGTTTGGATGCTCTTGAATGCCAGAACAGGGTCTAGGTTTGCCTAAAGTTAGACAGATAGCAGTAGAGAACTGTCTGACATGGGTACCGGGAACCAAACTCAGGTTCTCTGAAACAGTAGCCAGTGTTCTTGACTGCTGAGCCATTTCTCCAGTCCATATAACTGGGTAATCTTTGTGTATCACAGAAACCACAGTTTCGTCTTTTAATTAGTTAATGCAGTGAAATGTATTCTAACTAAATTTATTAATACATATATTCTTGTGGCAATATACCCTTTCTATATATATTAATGTATTATTATTTTAACTTAAAATAATTTTCAAGTACTTTTAATACATGTTTTCTATCATTATTTACATATGGAAATTAGCATTTTTAGTTTCTGAACTTTAAGTTTTTGTTAGCATATTGGTTCCATGATAGATAAAATAGGAAGAATTAAAAATTTGCTTTTGAAATTTGAAGAAAAAGATTTTAGTATATTATGCCTCTCAATTTGCTTATTAAATTTTATTTACCAATTTTCAGTATTTTATTTATTAGTTCACTACTCTATGTGCTCTATATAGAAGATATTCATAATATCTCTGTTCTCAGAAAGATTATAAAAGGATAATAAATTTTCTTTCATTTTTGATCATTTAAAAATTTATACTTCCTATCATTTACTTCTCATATCACTTTCTTTCAGTGTTTATATTTTAATTTAATAGTTGTAGAAACTGAAATCTGCATCGACTAATATGTTCATTTAATGTCACCCACTCACTCTTAGTCACATTATAAGACACAAATATCCAAGGAAAAATTTATTCTCTTAATGTCACCCATGTAAAGTAATATGTATATATATATATGTATTATATATGCATATATGTATTATATATGCGTTTACACACACACACATATATAGTGACGTATATAATATCAAGACAAGTCTTAGGCTGGCCTCATCAAACACAATGATCTACAGCTGACCACAGGGACATGCAAGCAATGACAGTGTTATGTGGACTACTGAGAACAGTATAAGAGAACATCAGTGTATTTCCTAGACACTTGTGTTTGTCACTCTAATGAATTTTATACATATAACACATTGAAGAATCATTGCTACTGTGGAATCAGTGAAAACATGATTGGTTCCACAAATTTCAAACGCAATATATGGTTGGATATAACAGAAAACAGTTGTTCCGGGAATTGCTTGTAGTAAAATAGAGAGATGTGTCATTAAATGTATCCATTTAATAAATTGTTTTTGCTTGTATTGCCAGTGTAAAAGAAGATTCTCAAGAAAAGAAATTGTTATTTTAAAATAAGTGTTTCCCCCCCAAAAAGTAAAGCAAAACAAACACTTTGGCAAAATCAGAACTATGTATATGGTTGTTTCTGAGTCTGTGGATCCCTAAAATCACCCCTGTTCCCCATGCTTGGCAGCTGTATCTGATGTTCTATTATTCTGTGTTTAGTCATTTTTTCTTGATATTTCTAACTTCTAACACTTAAAATAGACATTTTCAAGTACACTCACGTTTCCTCAGTCTCTTTCTATGTATGCCTTGTTCATAATGTTTAGTAAAGTGAAAACATTTTATTCCTTGTGTATTTCAAGCACATTTTGTCTGGGTACCATGCCAGAATGCACACCTTGTGAAGACTCCTTATATGAAGGCATTTTCCAAGTACCCCGAAAACCATACCGAGTAATAATGGATATTCTGAGAATGCCTTATGAGTCCTCTTCATACAGATAAAAATAGAGACTTCTATAAAAAATCATTTGCCTGATTTCTCAAACCTGTCTTCCTTCCCAAATGGAACTTGTTAGTTCCAACATTCGTTTTTTTCTTTGGTGAAAATATTCTACTGGATGTCTGTGTTATTAAGCCCTGAGTGGTGCCAAGAACCCTCACTATAGTTATTTAATTTAGCATGATAAAACTTGCTTATGTAAGGTATGCTGTAATGTGTACATATTTAAACGTACATATGCACAAATAAAAGCAAATCAGATGATTAATTACAGAATGTTACTAAGATTTTTTTTTTTTTGAGACAGAGTTTCTCTCTGAAACAGTCCTGTCTGTCCTGAAACTTCCTTTGTAGACCAGACATTGAACTCACGGAGATCCTCCTGTCTCTGTCTCCTGAGGGCTGCGATTAAAGACTCGCGTCTCCATAGCCAGCACACACACAGAACCCTTAGAGGCCAGAAACAGGTATCAGATCTTCTAGACCTAGTGGTTGTGAGCTGAATGATGTACGTGTTAGGAATTGAACAGTGGGTCCTCTGCCAGAGCAAAATATGCCCCAAACTGCTAACTATTTCTCCATTGTCAACTTTTATCTTCTTAATATGTAAATTAGAACATTTCCACCATCATATCATCTGATTTTATCGAAAGGTTGATTCTGTTTTGCTAAAAAAGAGATAACATATTTGCCAGGAGCTGCAGAATTAGACAGTAATCGCAACTGCCTTTAATATGACTATTTTTTTGCTACTGTACAACTTGCAAAATTATTTCCTTGACTGATCTTTTTTCCCTTAGAATATGAAGGAAATATATATAGTCTATGAACCATGTTAAACTCCAACTGCTGCGCTGTTCTTTGAGAATGAAGAATGAGAAGCAGAGACACCTGTTTTTATGCTCTGGCCTTTGTCACTTTCGCTATTTGCTCATTACAGATTCAAGGACACATTTTATTTATGTCTCTGAAAAAATTATTTAGAGCGACACAAAGATTGCTATTTTTATTGTTTCTAGAGAAATATGTTTCTTTATAAGATGGCCCTGGAATCTGGTGAAACAAATCGGTACAATAAAAAGCACCTTTTGTTTTCTCTGAGTGAGGGATATTCTTGGGGAATATTGAATTATGTTTTCCTTGCATTTTTCCCTTTCCTCATGTCAAGCGTATAGTTTATCTTAGGACTGCTTTGCTTTACAGAGGTTCTGTGCACAGGAATGCAGGCATGAAATGGCACAACACTCAGCTTCTATGCTTTCTCTCTCCCGTCTTTCTCTCTCCTTAGTCCTCTGTCTGTCTTTCTTCCCTGCATCCAATCACAAATTATTGAAGAGGCTGTGTTAAATATGATAAATGGCTAAAACTGGAATGGACTGACGGATGGTCAAAAATAGATGCAGACAAATTTCCGAATTGATGCAAGGAGGTTAAGATTATGTTACATTTAGTCTCACACACTGCCAAAAACTCGAGCCTTTGATTTAGTTCATGGTGACATGGCAGGATAAAATTTTATATATATATGCATCCACTTATCTGAAACTACTTGATAATCTTTAATGTGTAGGAGTTTTGTGCTATGCATTTAGAATCTTCAGTGTCTGAGCCAACACCACTGAGAATTGTGTGCAAAGATAGAACTATTACTTCTTTGTGCCGATCAAGATAGAACTGTGAAACACCTGTTCCCAGAAGATACTTGATGTGCCCAGTACAGCAACAAACTGACTTTAATGCTATTTTTTTTAAATTAAATGCACTAGTCTAATAAGTGAGTAGTCACAGAAATGTTCTCTTATGTAGATACTTCTTACATAAGCATTCTTCTCTTATTTTTCATACATGGCACTGTCAGTCCATGATGTACATGTAGGAATGATGTATATTTAGGTCTTCAAGAAATAATATCCACATTATGTAGATTCCTTTTATTTCATTCATTATACTTTGAAGAAGAGTGAAGAGACCAGATCAATGCTCTGTGGTAAAGACACTTACCTTAAGTTGGACTACTGAGTTACATTCTTATGAATCACATGGCAGAAGGAGAAAACCAATTTGTTCTCTGACCTCTATGTACAGGTCATTGCCAAATTTCCCCCCAAACACACACAGACTAAAAATGTCATGAATATTTTACATAAACCTAATAAAATAAATAAGCATAAAATAAAATAAATAACATAAAAGAAATAAACATAAAAGAAATATAAATATATTTAATATTTTTTATGCAAAACCTTCACTTAGGCAAATTTTATTTCTATTTGAAATAAATTATTAAATATTGGCCTATACCTTAAACATCAAAGAGAATCTTGTAAAATAAGCAAAAGTTGAGTCATAGAGTTATATTTTGTCAGTCATTTAATTTGCATGTTCTAAGTCATTACTTTTTTATGGCATCAACATTTGGGCTTGAGGGGAGCTCTCTTGTAGACTGAAATTAAATGATAACCAAATTTAATGAGGGTCATAAAATTTTCATCATATTTGTAAGTTGAAGTATATTATGTGGTTCGACTTCTAACTTTTCTATAAATAATATGATTGACAAAAACTTCTAAATTTAAATAGTAATGTATATAGCCTATATCTAATGAAATTTCATTGAAACATTTTGCTAAGTGTTTGTATAATTTTTAAATTAAAACTTATACACGTGCGTGCACTTGTGTGCATGCATGCACACACACACACACACACACACACACACACACACACAAGGATCTGGGTAAAAGTATGTGTTCATGAATCTATGGAGGTCACACTATACCTTTAGAGAGTTTGGTATGTCTTCCCGTTGTATGGAATTCCTAGATCAAACTCCAGTCATCAGGCTTATAAGCAAAGAACTTTCTCCAATAAGGCATCATTTTGAAAGTTTAATTTAACAATCTCCAGAGCATAAATGCTGTGGTTACACACAGGGCCATGTGTGCTTAAAAAGGTTTGTTCTCTAAAAAAGACATCTTCAGCTTTTATAAAACAGATTTTATAAAACGTATTTGTCATTTAGGATGATCATGTACTATCAAGCAGTACACATTTGAGAATGAAAGATGACAATTAGAAATTATACTGGTATATTAGTTAGAGCTTGGAAAAATACTGAGTAAAGAAACATAACAATTAATATAAGAATACCCATGAATATTTAAATATATTATGTTACACACACACACACACTTCACAAATACAAAGCCAGAGGATTATAAAGAATCAATAATGACAAAATAAGTTAAGATTTTTTTGTTAAAGGAATTAACTAAATAAAAACGAATTGCTGAGATTCTCCAGCGATAATTACAGATGTAAAATCTACACGACATGTTGAAAGTACAATAAGAGTGACGGAAAGGAGTCACTACTCGGGACTGCAGATTTACTAACACTCTTCAAACATAATCTACAAGAGGCAAGCAGGGACATGACTGGGAATTATTTGAGAAGTGTGGCTTCATGGTGATGAAGGGTGAATCAGAATTACAGGCACTGGGGAGAAGAAACAGGAGTGATTTAGATAAAGATGTTAATCAAAAGTACTTTTTTTTTTCCTGTAAAAAGGAAAAGGAAAAAGGAAACAGATGAACACCAAGTGAAAAATTCTCCAAAGTGCCAAGAAAGTTGAAGAAAAAGATTCACAGCCATTCAAATTCTTCATTTCTTTATTTAATCACTAGGTGGGAAAATTATATAATTTTTATATAGAATTTAAAGTTAAATATGAAATTGTGTGTGTGTGTGTGTGTTTCTCGAACTTCTTGGTTACATTGCAAAGAAGTAAGAATAAATTAAAAGAATGAAAAATGGATGTGAAAGCAAATGTTTCATTTAAAAATTAATTAAAATATAGTATGCAGTTCTTAGACTCAAAGAAAATATACTTCAAGTTCTCTCTCTTTGTTAAAATATAAACTTACAGCCCCCTTAGCACAGGCTTACTATTAACTAGCTCTTACAACTTAAATTAACCCATATTCTTATCTAGCTTTAGCCACGTGACTTGATACCTTTTCTCAGTATAACATTCTCATCTTGTTTTCTCTGTCTGGCTGAAGACTGTGTCTCTTCCCAGAATTCTACTCTGGTTTCACTGCCTATATTTCTTGCCTGAGTCCTGGCCAATCAGCATCTTACTAAACTAATATAAGTGACAAATCTTTACAATGTATAAGAACATTATCACATAGCAAAATTCTATTTTTGTAACATGAGTACAATAGGTATTTTGAAACGGTAGTTAAATCCCACAAACAAATTGTCTTCATATGCCTTGAATATAGAAGAGGACAGGGTAACAGTCTATGTTAGCACTTTTAGAATAACAGAGCCCAGATTCTTTCATTAACTGTGTTATCAAAAAAAGTGTGATATTTTTAGTTGCCAGAATAACAAAGGTAAAATAAAATACCGTTCACAATTAAAAACAGAACACTTTTTAACTGAAACCAAACTCTAGTGAGCTAGAATTTGGACTTTAGAAATGGACAAAAGCAGGTGTTATATATATTTCAGACAGCTACAAGGTCCAACCAAATCTGCAAGATCAGGCAAGGCTAAAACAACCTACACATGAGCAGCAAGGCCCAAGTCTCTCTTAAAATACCACTTTAACAAACGGTCTTTGGATGACTTAAAAATCAGGCATTGCAAGGGAAGTTGCTTATTTAGTGTCAGAATTTAAAATTAAAGCCTATTGAGATATTCCTTTCAACATATTTTGTAACTTTATCGGCAGCAAGATAAAAAGTGAGGGGAACTTGTGCCATAATATATGTGACGTAATTCTGTGACAGAGACTGAATTGGTGCTTGATGTGAACTATGGGTAGCAGAAACTTTAAAAAGTTTGAAATTTGAAAAATATAGTTTATTCTGAAAATTGAGTGGGCAGGTGATTTGCAAGATACTCTGGAAACTTTGCAACTGTTCTGCTACTCTTCGGCTCTCATCCTTTAGCCGTAGGTTTAGGAGCCGTGTTATAGACGTATCAGACGGATCTGGGTGGGAGGGTTGGGGAAGATTATGTAATTATTTTTCAATTTCAAGAAATAAAAAAATAAATAAATGCCAAGACTATAATTTTAAATTACCTTTTTTCAGATTTATATTTTATTTCCATTATACATGCGTGTGTCATTTCCCTGTGTTTATGTCTGTACACTGCAGGTATACAATGCCACTGGAGGATAGCAAGGGTATTAGATATCCCAAAATTGAAGTTACAGGCAGTTGTAAACCAACATATTTGCTGAGAGTCAAGCATAGTCTTCTGGAAGAGCAGTCAATGTTCTTAGCCACTGAGCCGTCTCCTCATTCTCTAGGTTATTATTTGAGTTTCATAACCGTGCGAAGCTTCTGTATTTATTTAGCTATTAAGAGACACTTTTGTTCAGTTATCTGGGGGAAGCGACACAAACCCGTGCTCCCAGCACTTAGAGACTGAAGTCAGGAGAGTAGGGATGTGTAGACTGTACAGAAAAGCTGGAGGCCAGTTGAGGCTATTTGAGACACTGTCTTCAAGAAATAAATTAAAAGTAAACCTAATAAAACATATTGACAGTTTAACAAATAAATAATGCTTGTTTAAATCTTTTCAATAACTGTGTATTTCTAACTATTGAGAGTCTCTTCCATGCTATTTGAGAAAGTGTCCCAACTTTGTTTGTAACCAATTGTCTGGTTTATTTCTGTTAACCTCAGGAGTACTGTGCCACATTTATGTACTAAGACAAACCTGTCTGATTCATAGAAGCAACCCACACCCTATAGTATATGCATGTATATGTACGTGCGTCTGTATCTTTTTCTGCAATCTATTGCACATGCCTTTAAAGTGTGTGTAATGTATGCTTAGAAAACCACTACATTTGTTTTATTTTTATATTAATTTCCATTCCTGGTGCAAATAGGGATATTCAAGTAAGGAACAAAAAGTACTGCTGCTTTTCAATTATAAGCAACACTTTGATAGGTGCCTCAAAAGCACTGGTTGTTTTGCGAGAGGAGCTTGGGGGTCAGAAACATAGGAAAGGAGACAGATACCGTGAGCTTCCCTTTTTATCCCCCTGAATATCACTCCCCATTTTTAAATCCACCCTCCAGGGCTCATTTAGTCCACTTGATGTGCATTAGAATTCAAAGAGCTATGATGTAAAACCACACTTATCTTTAAATTTAAAATAATTGTGGTTCTCTGTAGTTTTAAAATGATAAAAATCACATTTTACATGCACTCAGGAATTCTGCATTTCTTCTATGAAGTGAAGTCAACTTTTCAGTGAATCTCAGTAGAACATGCCATACTAAATAATGAAATAGGCATGTGATGTTAAAAAAGGAAAAGAAAGTACATCCCAAAGTCCTTCAAGCCATGACTGAAAAATTTGTAGTTACTTTAATAATGCAAAGTACAAAAACATTATGCAACCAAATAAAGTAAATACTTATTGAATCCAAAGTGAATAAATTGTATATAGATTTCATCTTATTTTGGTAGAACTCTCACTTCAAGGAAAGGCATAATTTCCAGTTGTATCTACACGTAAGATATGTCCAAACCCTGAAGGTGGTTCTGGGGAGTGGGAAGTTGCTGTGGGACAATGGTTTGTATCCTTTCAATGTATTTTAATAAAACGCTGATTGGCCAGTAGACAGACAGGAAGTATAGGCGGAAGACAGGACAACCAGGCAGGAAGTAGAGGTGGGGAGATGAGAACAGGTGAGTTCTGGGAATAGGAAAGCACAGTCTGCTCTTGTTACCCAGACACAGAGGAAGCAAGATGCGACTGTCTCTCTGAAAAAGGTACCAAGTCACATGGCCAACATAGACAAGAACTATGGGCTAATATAAGTTATAAATATTAACAAGAGCCTGAGATACTGGGCCAATCAGTTGATAATTGGTGTAGACCTCTGTGTGATTCTTTGGAACTTAACAACTACAGGAACCAGGCAGGACAGAAAACACATTTAACAGGAAGTTATCATTAGGAATACTTTCTCCTCTAAATATGTGCTTTTGAATTACCCTATGCTTACAATTCTTAGGATTTTTATCACATTTTTTTATTTGCATGTCTTTGCATACATTCCATGTCCTATGTATGGAGGTTAGATGTTGGAATATAGGAGTTTTTTGTCTCCTTTTACCATGTGGGGCCTGGAATTGGAATTGAAGTTATCAGGCTTGGCTGTAAACACCATCACCTGCTGAGCCCCTTCCTGGCCCTGCAATTATTATAATTGTATTTTTCTTCATTTTATTTAAATTTATTTTCATTAGCAGCGATACTAGAAGAATACTTTTGTGCCATGTTAGATAAGCATTTTTATTATTATTGTCTGATGAAAAGATATTGAGGGACTTTCAACTCTTAATACAACGGGTGAAATTCTAGATAGAACCAATCTAAAGCAAAAGCATCTCCAAGACTTGAAACCTCTCAAAAGAGGAGGCAGAAAATTAGAAGATAATTTTCACTTTGAGTTTCATAATAGTACTCTTCCAGCAGCCGATGCGGAGGTGAAAATAGCCTTGAACCTTATTATATCAAGCTGAATACTCTTCGTATGACAAGAATGAAGTGATCCCGAAGTGCAGCACTTGACAAAAAAAGCGAGGCTGATTTTATAAGTTATGAGAACAGGAACTAAATTTACTGTTATCCTACCCTTCCCCATGACATGTATTTACAGTGGCTCCCGACTCTTTTGTTACTGGTATCCTGGTTTAGAGAAAGCTTTATAAAATTGTGAGGTGTTAACAGCATACCCTTAAGATCTCATCTTCCATTGCCATTTGCTTACTTCATACATCAAATCTGGCAACTAAAATCTTGTTATGTCTCAAAGAATATATCACACTAAAAAATCAGACCCCGTGAAAGAGGGGAAGGCAACAAGGTCCGGCGGTATATGACCTTGCTCGTGTGTATTATTAAAGAAAGACAGTCTTCATTTGTGTTAAGAACAACTTTACTTAATCATCAGAGAGTCCACTTGGTAGAGCCTTATGATTTAATGTCATTATATCTTAGAATAAATTTTGGTTAAGTCAGGTCTCTTTGCTTTTCTCCTGCTCTTAAATCTGTTCCTTTGCCTGTAAATTACAGTGGATGAACAGCTCACACCTAAAGCATAATTGCAGTTATTAGTGGATTTTTATTGCCCACCTTTCCTTTGTCATTTTAAATAGAAAAATAAGCTTTCAGAAGTTTAAGGTAGTTTGAATAAAATGACAGAATAAAACACCACACTTAACTGGATTTGTAACTTGCAGACCCAAGTTTATTTCCTGGCTCAGCAGCCTATGCTAGCATGACCAGCTACTTGGGAGGCTGAGGTAGCTGGATAACTTGAGTTCAAGAGTTCTGGGCTGTATTGTGCCTCGTCCACTGGGTGTCAGAACTACATTCAATATCAATGCAGTGACCTCCTGGGACTGGGGAAACACCAGGCTGCTTAAAGAGAAGTGAGCTAGCCCAGGTCAGATGACAGTATAGACACTGATTATTTCACTCATTAACAGAAAAGCCAAATGAATTTTATATGAAAGTCTTTGAGATTCACTGAACGTGCAACTTTTGCTTTCCGCTCAGATTAATTATCTAATCTTAGTCTATGACTAAACAAACACCGTCATTATCAACAGTAGCAGCATGGAAACCACTCGTGAAGTCGCTGTGATCCTGAGAAGTTCATCATTGAGAGAATGTTAGATGATCAGTGAAAGGAAGATGTCCAGAATGATGGACTCCATGAGCTGAACACTTAGGACCCAAGAGTACTAAAGTAGCTGCAGTTCACCAAATAGAGCCCTGCACAGGAAAATGTGTTGAGATGATGTGCGAAATTCCTCCTAGATCCGCATAAGCACTTGCAAGAGCAATTTGGGAAGGGGAGAAAGCAACTCAAAGGATCAAGAGGCCTCATATCACCAACAGATTGAAAATCAAGTGTATTTAAGAGGTAGAGTAGCGTGGCATCCTTGCAGAGGATCTAGAGTGGTCTCTTCTGAGTGGTGGGGAAAGCCATGATTTGCCAATTCTCTTCTAGAACATCTTCAAAAAAAAAAAACTATGAGAACCATGGCTATAGAGTTAACTACATCCCAGGGCATACGTCCCATGCTGAAATCTATGTTATCAATGAGGGGAAAGGTGAATTTGGGAAGACCTTGTGTTTTTCCATGTTATAGAGTCATAATGCCCTTCCACTAATAAGCTAAAATCCACAATCTATCACACGAATTCAAAACATCCTAGTCATGGGAGCAGCAGGAAAAATAAAGCGTGGAAGAGAAATAAAATTTGATTAGCTGGAAATGGCATAGAACTGTCATAAGCATCAGGCAAAACCACAGGCAATTATGGGTCTTTGAAGTATCCCCACAACGTTTTTCAAATATTAGGTTGTAAGTAATGGAAATTATATAATGCTAAAATCTGTACTAAAATGTATTAAAGATATCAGATGCCACAAGCAGCAGTCATACACAAAGGACAAAAGATAAATTAGGTAGACATAGAAGAAAAGGTTGAAGATCAGTGTGAAGAATTAGTGAAACAGAGAAGAAGAAATAGAAGATAAAGCTTTGTGAAAATATAATAAATATATCATCTTTGATAAAAATAATAGGAGAGAAGTCTAGAGAGGTGGCCTAGAGGTTAAGAGCACTGGCTATCTTTCTGGAGGACATAGGTTCAATTCCCGGTACCTACATGGCATGTGCCAGGCTCTTTCTGCTCCAGGGAACTTGATGCCTTCTATGTTCCTCAGGTGTCAGCCTTGCCCTGAGAACACTGACACACCTGTAAACAATACTGCTACAAGGGAAAAATGAAGTGAAAAAAATAATCAGAAAAAAAACCCAAGAACACCCAAAATCAGTTCCATGGACAAAATAGACCATAGAAGTTTAACTTTTCAAATTTATGAAAATAATATATAGTAGCAAACCAGATCAGTTACACCATCAAAGGTAAAAGAACAGCGGAATTAAACAATGGAATGCAATTCAGTACAATAGCTGAGAATAAAGATTAGAGGAAGGTCAACAAAGTAAAATAAAATATAACAAAAATCTAAAGGTTTTTCTTGAGGCATACACTATCTTTTTTTTAAATTAAGTGCAAGTCATTTCTCCCCGAGAGTAACCTTTTAAAATTTTATATGTAAGATAACGATTTTTATAGTTAATTAGTTTTCTTAATAGCCAATTAACTACTGAAGAAAGTAGTTGAATTGGTAGCTAATTAACTAAAAATGATAGAAGGAAACAATTTATAGGAAACAAAAGTGTGGGCTACGTGATGACTAATCGTCTCCTGAAAGGATATTATAATCAAGAAGACAATAGAGTAAGTCTAAGAGGATAGACTGACTTTTGTGGGCACTGTGTGAAAAGTTGAGCAGGGTGAACAGTAACATATCAAATGACAGAAGCAAAAGCAAGCACCGGATAGAATGGGACTCGACACAAATCCTTGTTCTGTGGTTGCTCCATCACTCTCCTACTACCCTAGCAGTTTAAAGCAGAGCGTTTCATTGTTTTGGTTGAACTTAAAAGAGAATCGAGCTATAGGCGCCAACCAGGTTGATTTCTTGTGGCTCATACGGAAAATGGTTTGCTTCCTTCCTCTTCTGGAGGCTGCGGAGGTTTCCTTACGACTGGGCCATCCTCACGTCCCTCCTAACACTTCATTCTTTGCCCCATCCTCTCCTGTCTCTCTTCCCGCTTAAAGGAAACATATGGTTACTTTAGGATCAATGTAATATTTCATTATAAAATCCTCACATAGGAAAGTATGTCTTATAAAGTAAACAGATTCATCCACAGGTTCTGGGAATTAGGAATGTTTGCTAGCAGCCCTGATAAACATCATTTTATGTAATTAAAAAAGGACTAAGATGTATATGGCATTTATAAGAACAGTAGATTAGCTGAGCAAAATGTCTTGTGGTGTTATGTTCCTTCAAAGCAGAACACTTACATTATTTAAAAGAAACATAGATTACAATATCCAGGTTGTTAGTAATAAGAAAGCTAAAAAAGGCATGTGTCATGAAATCCACTGTCAATCCTAAAAGCACTTTTTAAATGAACTTAAATTACGTGCTAAAGTCATTGCTCTGACCTTTTACATTGAAACGGAGAAAACCACGGAATATCCTAGGTCAGCCTCGGACTCTCACCCAGGGTCTCTGTTAATAGTGCCAAACATCAAGAAATACTTAAACGGATTGAGGACTCTAAAACCTCATCTTCTCTTGGCCTCTTGCTGGAGCCCTTTCCCATTTTGCAACTTTAACTTTCACTGTGTGGAGTGGACCTAGCGAGACAATCCAGAGATATTTACCCCAGTGAGAATATTCATCTCGTTCTTTTCTGACAGGCTTTCTGTAGAATCACAACATTGAAGTCTGCAAAAGGATAGGCGAAAATATCCCAAAAGTCGCTCAGCTTTCTTCATGAATTCCAAATGGTAAGCCTAACATGACACAAGTTCTCATAAATATCAGGTCATTTCTTACTCATGTGTCGCCCTGCCAAGCATGGGTGGGACTTTTTAGACAATTTACTGAACAGTCCGGTTTATACGAGTCATATTTCTATCACCCAGGCATCCCATATCTTGAGATTCCTTTCCCTTTGCCCGAAGATGTTAACTTTAAATCCTGACTCAATCCATTACAGTCTTCTCCAGAGTCTGAGTGTAAAGCATACTGTCTGGTAGATATATTGTTATGCTCCGTGCTAAGGGAACACCAGCTAGGATTTAGAGCCCAGGGCATGGTGCTTATGCTTTCCATTTCTGAGAAGAGCTGAAGAGACGGAGGGTGGAGAGTTGGATGTTAGCGGTCAAGAGAGGAAAACTAGAGGACGGCTGTTCTTGGGATAAATTTCAAAGTATCCCGACAGCATTAAGAATGTTCTAATGCTACACAACCAAGTGTGTTCCTAAAGGCGCTCACTGAGGGAGCAGGCAGCTGCACCTTGTCTAATTACCGATTGCAGAATCCTGAATAAAGGTTATAACAAGCAAAGAATGAATTTAGTGCTTTCTAATGCATGTCTGTTTCAAGACTTTTACCTCCTGGGAAGGAATTAGAAATATTCGTATGTTTTTTAATGAGGCAGTGAGTGGTATTACTCACCTATATACACAGGATTATAAAGAGGTTCTGAAAGCGAGGGGATACTGGCTTATGAGAGCTTTGGTGTCATAGGTACTTCTAGTGGAGCTTCAGACCAGGAAGCTTACCCCAGCTGCCAGGGAACCAGCAGACCTCTGTCAGACTTATATAACTGTTTTTGAAGTGAAGTGTTTTATGAAGTTCACAATAACAAATATTTCTCTCATCCAAAAATCAGATGGACCTCACTAATTATCCCATTGCTTTTTTGGTATCTGGGCAGGCATCTCCTGTGTGATGTGTGACTGGAACAATCGCCTGTTTCAGAGCATTAAAAGAGCTGTAAAAATATATATGACATGTAATGCAGGTCTTGATATGTATGAAATTCCAATACCTGCATTTTTGAATTATTGACTTTTCTACTTTTTGACTAGCTTTACAATAAAATTTAAATTCTTCCATTTCATGTTTTCCTTACGTAATTTCATGGAAGCATCATTCAATTTTTATGATTATTGAGTTAATAACTTTTATTATATTATGAAATCAGAATGTTTGAAATCCTGCTTTGTGTTTCAACATCTGTTCATTTGATGATTTTGAATCTCAAAGTAACAAAGGCTATTAATTTAGTACACAGTGATTATTTTTGATGTCTACAGACATTTATTCATAGAACAGGATGTCCTTTGGTCAGAAGGAATGTATATCATATGTACTATCTATACATACATTATATATGTATAGTGTATTTAATAATGTATGTTATTATTTTGGGGTCAAAAACTACAGTTTCCAGAGGCTAGCACAACCAAAGCCATAGACACATTAGAACTTAATAGATGCTGATATGTTAAATGCTATGGATACAGTAATTTCTGAAGCTTAGATTTTATTTAATTTGATGAGAAAATAGGTGAAATATATAATTGATGAAAATAAATAGTGTCTCGTGGGTAAAAAGAAGCAGTAGCATAGACTTGAAGGGCATTTTTCAATATTAATCTCTAACAGAGCATTGCAACAATGGAGGAATACTTGGTTAGCTATTTAAATGTTGCACCGTTATTGTAACACCAGTGCATGCATCCTGATATCACAAAAGTAATGCTTGTAATTAAATTTCATAACAGTCTTCATAAAAATTTACCTAAGGCTCAAACAATTTCCTACCATAACAGTTTTTCATCCAGCTATTTTTTAGTCTTTTTAGCACCGTGAAGAAAAAATGCAAACCTAAATACTTAATTCCATCATTTAGGCTATTTCTTAACATTGTACATCCAGGTTAGAGCTAGAAATAACTTCATGTGGTATTATGTTTTTTTTTATTCGGTATTCATAATTATATGTCAGATTTTTCATCATTTCCTGAATTGGGTGGCTTATTTTTTCTTCTTTAATAATAACATATAATTTTTTCATGAGAGTTCATCCAAAGGTAAAACGATGCTTTTCTTAAAAACAGAAAATAATATGCCATTACACATTTTATGTTCAAAACAGCATAGAATGGAGAGATTTTATTTAGATTCATGACAATTGGCGGCAATTCTAGAAATGGGTGTCTAATGAATTGTACATTTTGATTCTGTACTTGTGGCTATGTGAAAACTTCATTTTAATATTGTGCCGTTCCCACAGTAAGATACTTTAAATCAAATTGATCTCAGCTTTTGAGAAGCTGTGACCTTTGAATTTGCAGACAACATCTGGAGGAAACAGCTGGGGAACCGATCAGGTTCTTTTTCAAGTAGACGTGTGATGCGGTGTTCCCGCGGCACTGTTTAGAGGTTCTCCTTCTCACATCATGTAGCACACAGTGGTGCTATTAATTAGAAACTGATGGAAAGCCAGAAATAAATCCTCGCATCAGGCACAGAGTCCTACATCCAGGAGACTCAAAGTCATGCGACTTTTTGAAATTGAAGTGTTCAGGGTAACAGCCAGAACAACAGACTCCCTGCTTCCAAGTCAGTGTTTCCCAACTGCTAAGTGTTAATTTCATTAATACCCACTTTGTTTCATAACCTTTTGCATGACAATGGTCTCTCATATTCTTTAAATATTACCAATAAAAATTTTGAATTTCTGGGATTTCACTGTACGATATATAAGATAAATTTAAATTTATATTTGCTATGGTTACAGATATGATTGCAGAGTGAATATTCTCTCTCTGTCTTAGTGCACTTTTCTCCTTGTTGGCCTCTAGTGATGAGCATAGGTTTGGAGTATGATGATTTCATGAATCTTAAGGATCACGTATCTTCCAAAGTTAACAGTGGCCCTTTTCCAAAATGTCAAATTGGCTTTTTGGTCTTAGTCTCTGACTCCATTAACAGATATGCTCCATCAAAGTCCCTTTATATTTGTATCATGGTAAATAAAGATAGCCACCCAGAGAGTCTAAACTGAATATAACATAGAAGTTTATGGGAAAGACAGTACCACAAGGTACAACACTGGACCTAGTAAGTCAGAATCTATCTTGAATCATGTCTCAGCATCAGCATCAGAATCAGCATCATATCTCACAGTGACTTGACTAAATCTTTCCGTTTGAGGCAATGTGTCTTAGAGCAGCATTTCTTGCCCATCACTATACACTACCACGATTGCAGAGATTTTATCCCCCTTGCTGTGTTCCTATGAGATTGAATGGAGAATAAGCTATAGAACAGATGATTGCATCATTTAAAAAGCTTCAAGGTAATTATGATGGTGAAACTTAACCAAACTTCTATCAGAATCAGCCATCTGTGCCCAGGAAAACGAATGCTCCAGGTCCTTTTGCAGAGCTGATCATTTCTGCTCAGGGGATAGCTGCATACAAGTTCCCATACTCTCAGATCAGTGTACACTAGTGAACAACTGCTTTCTGAAAGCAAATGACACACACACCACACACCACACCACACTACACACATAACAGTTTTCGGATTTTCAAAAGAGTTAACGAAAAATAATGTCTTACATATGAAAGAAATAGAAGAAAACAATCTGAGCTGTCAGAAAATATTTAAGGAATGACTAAACCAGGTTGATTGCACCACCCTCCACTTTCACCTAAGTAATAGATTTGTCTTAGGTGGAAATAGTACATACAGCATCCAAATGGCTCTCTACATTCTCTTACTCTGCTTACTGTAGTAAATGGATTGTCTTTTTCTTTTCTACTTCAGAAGATGAGGTTACTCTCTTAGAAGGTGTCAACAAATGTATGTCCAAGCTGTCCTTATATCAGCCTCTGTAACTGGGTTCTTTGCTGATTAACTAAAGCTTCCTGCAACAACAACAGAAGAAGGTCACATTACTGAAGGAGAAACATTGTTCCTCTGGCAGAAAAAAAAAAGAAATTGATATCAGAAGTAAAATTAGCATTTATCAGTTTCAGAGTAGTTTCTTCCGTGTTCTCTGTGGACAGACTGAGAAACTAGCTGTAACTCTATACAAGTAGAAAGAATTTCAGACTTAATATAAAGTCATAATAATGTAGAAGCCTGTGCATTGTAGAATAATACAAATACAGGGATCTTTTGTAATGTATACTATTTCTTAAAATCATAAGTTTTCCCAACTTTTTTAGATAACATTGTATTGATTTCCAAAGTGACTAGACAAGTTTGCAATCCCACCAACAGTGGAGGAGTGCCCATTCCTCTTAATCTGGATCCTCTCCAGGATAAGCTATCATTGATGTTTTTGATCTTAGCCATTCTGGCTGGTGTAAGATGGTATCTCAGAATTGTTTTGATTTGCATTTTCCTGATGGGGTAAGGATGTTGAGCAATTCCTTAAATGTGTTTCAACCATTTGAGATTCTTCTGTTGAGAAGTCTCTGTTTAGATCTGTAGCCCATTTTTTAAAAAAAATTTGATTATTTAATATTTTGATAGCTGGATTCTTGAGTTCTTTATATATTTTAGAGATCAGTCTTTTGCCTGATGTGAGGTTGGTGAAGATATTTCTCATTTGGTAGGCTGCTCTTTTGTCTTGTTGACTGTGTCCTTTGCTTTACAGAAGCTTCTCAGTTTCAGGAGGTCCCATTTATTGATTGTTGGTCTCAGTGTCTGTGCTACCAGTGTTATATTTAGAAAGTGGACTCCTGTGCCCAGGGTTTCAAGGCTACTTCCCACTTTCTCTTCTATGAGGTTCAGGTGGCTGAATTTATGTTGTGGTCTTTGATCCATTTGTACTTGAGTTTGTGTTTGGGGATAGATATGGATCTATTTTCATTCTTCTATATGTTGATATCCAGTTATGCCAGCACATTTGCTGAAAATTCTTTCTTTTCTTCATTGTATAATTTTAGCTTCTTTGTCAAAACTCAGGTGTTCATAGTTGTGTAGATTACTATCGGGGACTTCAATTCAATTGCATTGGTTCACCTGTCTGTTTTTATGTGAATATCAAGCTCTTTTCATTACTTTAGCTCTATATGTAAGTTTTTTTGAATGTGCATTAGTGTTTTGCCTACATATATGTCTGTGTGAGGTTGTGGGATCCTCTGGAACTGGAGTGACATACAGTTATGTGCTGCCATGTGGGTTCGGCGAGTTGAACCCAGGTCCTCTGGAAGAACAGACAGTGCTCCTACCTGCTGACTCATCTCTTCAGCTCCTGAACCATTTCTCAAGCCCCACCATAGATTTATAATAGAGTTTGATGTCAGGGATGTTTATGCCTTCAGAAGTTCCTTTATTGTACAGGATTAATTGGCTATCCTGGGTTTTTGTTTTGTTTTGTTTTTCTATATGAAGTTGACTATTGTTCTTTCAAGTTCTGTGAAGAATTGTGTTGGGATTTTGATGGGGATTGCATTGAATCTGTAGGTCGCTTTTGGTAAGATTGCCCTTTTTTTTAATTATGTTGGTCCTACCTATCCAAATACATAGGAAATCTTTCAATTATTTGATATTTTCTTTGATTTCTTTCTTCAAAGACTTCAGGTTCTTGTCATACAGGTTTTTCCTTTCTTTGTCTAGTGATACTCCAAAATATTTTATGCTGTTTGTGGCTATTGTAAAGGGTGTTGTTGTTTCTCTAATTTCTTTCTCAGCTCTTTGGGACTCAGTCTACCTTAAGACCCAGCAATACTATTGGTCATATATCTAAAGGACACTGAATTAGATTACAAGTACATTTGTTCAACTATGTCCATAACAGCTCTTCATAATAGTCAGGATGTGGAAACAACCTAGATGCCCCTAAACTGGAGAATGGATAGAGGAAATGTGGTACATTTATACAATGGAGCACTACAGAGTGGAAAAAAATGACATCTTGAAATTTGTATGCAAATGGATAAAACTAGAAAAAAATTACCCTGAGGGAAGTAACCAAGACTCAGAAATACAAACACATTATGTACTCACTCATAATTGGATATTAGACATATAGCAAAGGATAACCAGCCTACAGTTCATGACTCCAGAGACACTAGGTAACAAGGAGAACTCTAAGAAAGACATACATGGATCCCCTTTGGAAGGGGAAATAGACAAGAATGTTTGATAAAACTGGGAGTATGAGGGGGAGGGAGAACAGAGGACAGCAAGGGAGGTAGAGAGGAGAAAGGAAGTGGGGAGGAGAACATGAGGGAACAGTTTGGCTGAAATGGGGGAAGGAGAGGGAGGGAGAGCAAGGAAAGATGTATCTTGTTCAAGGAAGCCATTATGGGGCTAATAAGAAAGTCGGCGCTAGGGAAATTCCCAGGATTCCACAAGGATGACCCCAGCTAAGATCCTAAGCAATTATGGAGAATGTGCCTGAACTGGCCTTCCCCTGTAATCAGATTGATGACTCCTTAATTGTCATCATAGAACCTTCAGTCAGCAACTGATGGAAGTATATATAACGATCTTACACTCAGCACTGGGCTGAGTTTCCAGAGTCCAGTCGAAGAGAGGGAGGAGAGATACTATGAGCAATGGGGTCAAGACCACGATGGGGAAACTCACAGGAACAGCTGATATGTGCTAGAAGGAGCTCATTGACTCTGGACTGACAGCTGGGGAATTTGCATGGGCCCAGATTAGGCCCTCTGAATGTGGGTGGCAGTTGTGTGGCTGGGGCAGTCTGTTGGGCCACTGGCAGCAGGGGCAGGATTTATTCCTATGCTTGGATTGACTTTTTGGAGTTCATTCTCTTTGGAGGGATACCTTGCTCAGCCTAGATATAGGGGTAAGGACTTGGTCCTACCTCAAAGTGATGCACCAGACTTTGTTGACTCCCCATAGGAAGCCTTACTCTCTCTGAGGAGTGGATGGGGAGTGGGGTGTGTGGAAGGTAGAGGTGGACCAGGAAGAGGGGAGGGAGAGAAAACTGGGATTGGTATGTGAAATGAGAAAAGACTGTTTTAAAAAAAATAAAGAAAAAAGAAAAAATATGTTTTCCTGAAAAGATTGACTTTATCCCTAAATGGGGGATAGAGTTAACAAAAGATAATAGTTCTTCAAAGTCTTGTTCATTTGCATCTGAAGTAAATGACTTTGCTTCTTTTTATTCATATTTAAATTCTAGTCAGAAACTCTATTTCAGCCTAAGAAATTTCATAGTACGCATTGCATGTTACATTGAAGATAATCAATCATGTTTCAGAGTAACCCACGCTGCATAGGAGACGTTTATTACGGGCATTAGCGTTGTCGTATAGTAAAGTGCATTGTTAATGAAGCATGGGAAAGGAATAATTTCCACTAATAGGCATATATGTCAAATTTCAATTAGGACTAACTTGGAATCCAAAAGAAAGAAGAGCATATAAATTTAAACCTTTGACCTTCAACATAAAGTACAAGGTCTGAAGGGAAAATTAAATTATTTTATGATACCATGTAAATTTGAATAAATGAATGGCTTATGAAACTCTTCGTCGTACTCTAGACTGTATATGTTTTAAGAATTATGATGCACTTTCAGTTCATAGCATTGACACGATTGGCTTGCATTTATCATATTAGAATGACAATGAATGAAAAAAAGTCAAGAGTTTATTGTCCCCTGACTCTGTTAAGTAATTTACCAAGAAATAGATGATCTGACCTTGATCTATATATGATGAAACAGACCAGGACTGAAGATGTTTCTCTAGGTAAAAATAAAAAGGAATCTTGGTATTATTTCATATGTAACTAATTAACTAATTAGATTCAATGTTTAGATTTAAAATGATGTACAAATACATTCAGTTCATTTATAAGAGTGAGAATACAGGAATATTCACAATTTGCATGTTCTTGACCTTTTTCCAATCTTCTAATTCTTTTTGCTTAGCTGTCTTTTTTTTTCTTCCCTTGTGATTATTTTCAAGGTTAGACTCACATTTGTTCCCTGCACGCATAAACCAGAGTTTAGTATGTAGCAAATACATCTGAAAATTAACTATGTTATTTAGGTTTTGATGGCATGGCTATTTTTTTTAATCTGTCCTTCTGGCTCATGCATTTTCTATGTTGATAATAGGCATCCCATTCTACTTCTGGTCTGGCAATTTTTGTCAGTTATATCTCACAGGGAATATAAGACTAGAGAAGAATTTTTAAATTATCATTTTATTCAGCACCAAAAAGTGAGGAAGTTGTTAAGACAGGAGAAAGTATGAAGCCATTGAAATACATCAATGTACCTGTGTTGTAGCCACTAATTTTATTTCTGGTCTGACTCAATAACTGATTCTGGTATCTACTTTTCAAAAGGAGATAGGATTTCTTTATAGTCTTTCGCTTCTTCTCAACTCATTTTTTTTTCAGACTTTTAAGTCTGAAAAATAAAATGCAATTTATTACTAAGATGTGAGATAAAGGGCACAGAACTCAGGTGCGGAGATCAATTGCAGGCTCAATACTCTGTCAGCAGAGGCAACCAAGGTCACCCAGAGGGAAGATTGAACTGTTATCCCACAGATTCTTAAGGCCTTTTCCAAAATCATGTTGTCATATATGGAGAAATTTTAACTGAAATGCCAACCAAGGCTTAGTAATTTATCAAAAATACCCAGTTTCAAAAAAAAAAAAAGGATGTTGAAACAAAGAAGCACACTATAGGAACTGGATGGAGGTATCTCATTTTTAACGCTCCATTTGGGATTAATTTTGAGGGCTGTACAGCTAGGGAGGAATTTTAAACAGTGATTTATGTATACATGTTGGCTAGAAGTGGGGCAGGTACACTGCATACTTTGTAAAGTTTTCGAAACCAAGATAAACAAAATCTATTGGGCATAAATGATTCAAAGACACTTCTCTTTTTAATGAAAGCATTTTTTAAAATCTTTGAGATTACAGCTTCAAAATGACTGTACCTGCAGCTTGGCAGTGAAACTCGTGTTAAAATTAAGACTTTGTTATCCTGAAATGATCTCAGAATCATTGCACTAGAAAGTCTGAATATATATGCAAATATATATACACATACGCACACACACACACACACACACACATATATGTATATATATATATATATCAAAGATTCTTGCAGTGGTACCTATGATTTGACTAAGGTAAGAGTATATGGTAAGGGATGAGATGACTCTGGGACTTGTCTCCCAAAATCACATCAGTATGATTTGCATTGTTTTAGTACTACTTCAGCAATTTATTTTATTTATATTTTCTAGAAAATAAAATTAATTAAATACTTTCATTAGTTGTGTTTTAGTGAACAAATAGGTTTCTAAGATACGTAAAAATAAAACGTAGAACAATTTTGTATCTTTCATTTTTTAAGTATTAAGTTTTATTTTTCATGTAAAAGCCAAATGGCATTTTACCTTTAGGAAACAAGCTCCTCCAAAATGTTGCTTGGAGGTGGCCGGAATGGCACAAAAGCTGTCAGGATAGTGAATAGACCTTTCATCCACTTAGATAAGTTAGCTTTAAAATTCCATCCTTAATAATATCCTAAAAATGTTCTGAATACTCAACCCATCATCGTGGATTTTCATATTCTAGTTGGCCTAGCAATGATCTTAAGATTTCTATTTTATTACTGGGCCATGCTGGTGTGCGCCTTTAATCCCAGCACTTGGGAGGTAGAGGCAGAGGGATCTCTTTGAGTTTGAGTCTTGAGACCAGTCTGGTCTACAAGAGCTAGTTCCAGGACAGGCATCAAAGCTACACAGAGAAACCCTGTCTCAGAATTCCTCACCCCCCAAAATAAAATAAAATAAAAATTCTATTTTATATTTTTCTTTGACTACACACTTACAAATTCTTGCCTTCTCCAGTCTTTTTCGGAAAAATTACAGGATAAAGCAGTGAAAACGGCATTCATGATTCTTAGGTTTTTCAGTTGTAGAAAATGTTTATATGTTTCAAAACTCTTCTTAGATATAGCTTGTTTCAGCCATTAAGGCCTAGGCTGAATGTTCTTTGAGTGGTGGGAGAGAGAGCCCAGCAAGCAGAGTCTGGCAGTCCACAGAGAAGATACTATTGGGTTATTACATAATCTAGACTCCCATTATTTAACTCAAAAATTTAACTATTTCTTTCTAATATTTTTAATTGTGTGTGTGTGAATGTTTGTGTCTGGGGAGGGCGTGTAGGTGTGAGTAATGGGAATCACATGATTGAAACCACTGTGCAACTTCTTGTGCCGGAGTATTTATCTTAATGTTGCAATCACTATTTTCACTAATGCTTTTCCATGACTAGAAGTGCATATAGTATATCCAGAGTTGCCAATGGCTCCTATAGAATTGATATTAGTGATTACTCACACCACAGCTATGACATACAAAAGAGTTAAATGTCTGCTTCGTGTGATTCTTTAATCTTGGGAGCCAATCAGGCTAGTTTTCAGCAATTTTTGTCCATTAATGAGAATGATTTAAAGTTCAAAACTAAAAGTGTTGCAAAAGGGGATCCAATTTTCTAAGAAAAGTTCATGGTATAAAAAAGAAATACCATATTCCATTATTTAGATGATTATGCTTATTAGTTCAAAAATCACTTGATGTGTGGGATAAGAAGGCTTCTAGCAGATGCCTCTTTGATGTAAGATATAAAACAGCACATACCTCATTAAACAACACATCAAAAGCATTAAAATGCAACCATTAATCTATATTTCATAATTTCCCCCATAATAACCAGAAGTAAAACTCATTGAACACAAATGAAAGAGCTTTAGGAGAAGGTGATATTAGAATTCACATATGGCTCAGTCCTTGTTCTTTGAATTCTATCAAACATCTGTTCGTACAAATTGAATGTAAGAATAGAAAACAGATTATCATATGAATGGGAATTTAGGAATATTTCCAAAAGGAAAGATGACCATTTTGACTAGTTCATCAAAATACATATGCTATCAAAGAATACTAACATTAATGAGATGTTAAGCGTTCTCTAACCAGTTCCTGTATTTCACAGGAAATTGAGGTTCGTAGCTAATAATTAAGTTAATTTAGTCCACACAACCCATCTCATTGTACTCTTGATTAGGAGAATATTTTCAGATCAATATAGCCATCTATTATTCTATCATGCTATTTCATAACTATTCTTTCTCCTATAAAATTCTTATGATCCATAGTGTCAGACGAGATGAGTGCCCTTTAACAGCACACACAGAGGACCGGGTTGCATGGAAGGGAGGCTCACTGAGCGTCATTAATTCATTGGGTATCTCCTGCCTGTTAGTTACGTCAGACACAGCCTTCCCAAATCCACTCTATAGTGCTGTCCTTTACTGTTGTGAGGCAATAGTAGAGAAAGATTGACACTTGGTGTCCTTCATCACAAAGTGGCCCTGATCTATTCAGAACTTTTTGGCTCTCTCCTGTTCTAATCTACTGGAGTAGTTTAATCTAAGTGTCGAAGAAGCCATCTAAAGTGTCTCAAACAAAAGCCATCTGCTATACACACTAAGCTACACAAGAAACAGAATAATGAAAAGGGACAGGGAACTTCCGTCTTAATCAATCTTTAACAGGACTCTTGTAAAGTAGAAATTTGTTTTCCTGGCCAACTGACTCAGTAGTTTCACAAGCCATGATTACATATTATCAATATAAGGTGTTGTCTTCAAGGTTTTGTGTGTGTGCTCAATACTTTCAAGGTCTCACTGCTTCTAGTGAATTGTCTTAGACCAGGTAATCATTTCTCATATACATACATACATACATACATTGGTTCATCTGAACCAATGTAAAATTAATTATACTGTATTTCTAAAAGGTCAGTTAATTGAAAACAGCTTGAAAATACCATTTGTAACCAGAATAACTACATAGTTCTAAACCATCTGGAGGCATATTCACTTGATTGTATTGGGTGAAAATTAGATATAAAACAACAGACTTTAAACTACATTTCTCAGAAAAGCCATTCCCATACTGAATTACTACTTCCTATTTCTTCCAAATTACATCGGAGAGGTTCTTCCTCCTTTGCTCTTTTCTAGGTAGCTTTAAATGAGCACCCACATCTCAAAGTTATCTTTTATTTTCCAGGGCACAGTGCTTTTGCTGGTCCATTTCAGGCTAAGAGACTACTTAGCAGCTCTCCTATATCTGCTGAACAATTCTGACTTTCACCAACAATGTCCTCACTTGGGCTTGCTGTGTTATTCTTTACGTTTTTGGGGGCCAGGCACCCAGCTCCCAAATAAATACATGGAGATTTATTATTTCTTATGAATGTTTGGCTCTCACTTTGTTATTTCTAGTTGGCTTTTCTTAATTTAAATAATGCCATCTACCTTTTGCCTCTGGGCTTTAATCTTTCTCTATTTTATATATCTTTACATCTGATTCTCTAACTTATTATGTAACTGAGTGGCTGGCCCCTGAAGTCCTCCTCTCCCTCTTTTCTCGCTCCTTGATCTTCTCTCCCCAGTTTTCTCCTCCTATTTATCCCCTCTGCCTGGCAGCCCTACCTATCCGTCTCCTGCATTACTAGTGGCCATTTGGCTCTTTAGTAGACCAATCGAGTGTTTTAGACAGACAAAATAATACAGCTTCACAGAGTTAAACAGACACAACATAAAAGAATGCAACACATCTTTGCATCATTAAACAAATGTTCCACAGTGTAAACAAATGCACCACATCTTCAATTATTATTCTACAATGTTGCAGGCATACTGCCTGACTTCCTGAGAGCAGATTCATTCCCATTCACAGCCTTTGTGCAGTAGTTAGTCTAGTGTCATGAGAAGGTTTGGTACATTTTAGCCTTGTACAACGTGTGAGGCTTCAAAAACACAAGTGATGTTCAGTTCATTGTTATGATGCCAACAGCTAGAATTGGGTCTGGCTCACTGGGATCAGATAGACACACCTGACTATCTAACTAAGGACAACGAGAAAGCTGCTTTTCATGAAGAAATCTCTAATTACTTAGTTTACAATTTCCTCTAAAATGTGCCTATCATTTTCTGTAGAGAAATAACAATTCCAAGATCTTAATAGGGTTTATTCTACTTATTGTGTTCCATTTGAATGGATTACTTTTACATACAATTGAAATGAGCTTATTCTTGACAACTCTACTTGATTGCAAATATCTTCCCAAATTCCTACAAATTAGAATATAGTTTTCTAGTCTTTTTTGTACTTTGGATCTGCAATGGTTATTAAAATATTTTGTGGCATCTTTCTGTGCCAAAAAAAATGCAATTCACAGTCATTTATATGATAGAGTACTCATACAGATACATCTATTTGTTTAAAATGTTCAGATTTTAGTTACTTTTAAATATAAATACACTCTTTCATTTAATATTCACATAATACCAATATAAGAACCAAAATGTTAGAGTTATACTAACATATTATTTATTATAATTTTAATTATTAGAGATTTGAAACCATACAAAAATTCATTATCTGTGTCTTCTGACGTGATTAAGTTATATAACATATACATATGTATAAACACACACACATATATCAATCAAGCATTCTTCAGTTTCACATAATGTAGACAACAATTGTTTTATTACTAACACATTGATATGTGTTCATCTATAGAATGTATCTCTTGTGCAGATATAAAGTTTATATCTCTGTTAATGAGCTATAATTTCCAGCCTGTCAATTCTGCCCCTTTCTTTTCATCTCCATGACCTGTCTCCTGCACCCTGTCCACCTTCAACATCCACACAAGGTCGTCAGGGGTTTTGTTCAATTTTTATTTGTGGAAATCTAGACTTTGAAATATTTGCCACACGTTCGATTTCTTTTATTAGATATAATGTAGCTATATTATTTGGAAAGTAAACACTGTTAGAAGAAATTAATCATCAAAACTCTATTTGCTTTTGTGAGTAAATCATTCTTGTTTTCCAGGGAGTACATTGTCACTTTTTAATCAGAAGGGTATTCCTGTGAGAATGAGAGACAATATCATTTTTTTCTAATATGAAGATTGACTTTTAGATAGTTAAGATATAGGCTGACCGTTATACAACTTATGTTTTTCTTGTAATTAATTATTTGTTCCTTCATATTCATAGGTAAAAATAAGTAAGACGTACTCCAAACATCATGTCAAGTATAAACTACAAATGTAAGCAGGTAGTTGATTTTGTAGATGTAACAAGTTACTGAACAATTAAGTTTACTTGCTAGGAATTTATTCATAGAAAGACTCAGTAGGCATTGTGATCTCTACTTAGCTACGTCTTGAAGTCTTGGTTCCAATAGCAATTAATGATTTTTTTTGACTCTTTTTGGTAAGAATTTGGACTGCATTTTTGCATGTGAGTGTTTTGCAAGCAGGAAGCCTAGAGCAAAGAGTTGTTAATTACATGTGTTTCTGGTAGTGCACAGCAGAGAGATGTGACTGCTGAGGGCACAGTTTGTACACTAAAGGGACACTCAGGTGTATAGGGTACTGTTGATACAAAAAGGAGGAGCTAAAGGGATAACTAAGGTAGCATGACACAGAGAGTTAGCTCTGTGCAGTTGGGGAGGAGACTGTTAGTGAGTGGACGTCTTCAGGTCTTAGGAACAACAATTCATGCAGTTTTGATCAGAGGAAGACAAATAAAATGAAAAAGTACAAAATTAGTGTGAAGTAGAAAGCCTGTTTTGGAGATTACAGAAAAACTCAGGCTTAGCAGATATCAGATTTGTAGAAGACAAAAAATTGCAACTCGGGCGAGGCACGTTTAATAAAAACTCAGAGAGAGATATTGGAGTTCAATCTGAAGACCAGAAAAGCAAAGCAGACAGCCATTGTCTCTTACCTTGACCTCAGTCTGAAAATGGAGATCCTACCTCCAGGAAGCCCCAGAATGAGACTGAGGCTGAGAGCTGACTCCTCCCCTTGTAAAATCTCTAGTTCTAGAACTAAGGGCGTGCAACACTGCCACCTGGTTTTTATGGAAAGATAGTGTAGCTTCTAGGATTGAAAGTGTATGTCACCGTGGCTCCTGGGATTAAAGGTGTGTGTCATTGCTGCCTGGTCTGTAAGGCTGGCAAGCCTGCCTTTTACTTTTCTGATCCTCAGACAAGCTTTATTTATTAAAAACGCAAATGAAATATCACTACACTCAGGCTAATTCCTATTCGCATTCATGATTCTAGTCAACTGTAAGATGAAATCATAACGCCCTTGTTTTGAATGTTTGCTGCTTGTTCAATCATAAGTAGCACTCACAAGCAAAATGATTCATTTGAGCTAAACCTTCAACTTGCAAATATCAATGCCCATTTTAGTTAGAACCCATGACCCATCTCTCTTATCTTTAATTCCTTATACTCAGACAGTCGATACTTTTTTGACTGACATATTCAAGTGTGTGAAGAATATCGAACCACAAAACATTTAAAAATGGCACAGTTGGTCAGGCATGGTTTCACTGTAGTTCTTTCTGCTTGAGAGGCTGACATGGAGCATTCCTTGAGAACAGCCAGGATAATACAAGAAGATACCATTTCTAAAGGATTCTGAAGCAAAAGCCATAGCTCTGCAGCTGTGTTTTAACCATATAGTTCTCATAATGAGATTCCATTTTTTATAATCATGTGTAAAGTTACAAATGCTTGTCCCAGATCATATTTTAAACCTCATATGGAGTAGAATTTTTTAGCCTATGAATATATGTAAGAATTTTACTTAGACTATGAATTACCTTTAGGTTTATACTAGAATAGCAGGAAACAGAGGCCTATGGATATTAAGATCATCTATTTAAATAAAAAGGACCACCTGCTGACAAGACACTAGTGATCTATAGGTGACAATAACAGGTTGTGTGGAAAGCAACTTAATGGTATTTTTTCCCTCAAAATAAAGCCATGTATAACCCCCAAACAAGATATACAATGCCTACAGGGAACTATTTGCTACACACTAACCCAGATATTATTGCTTCATTAATCTTAATTCCCTCTTTTACCTAAGAATTCTGTCTCCCTCATGGAAAACTGTTTGCTTTTCTAAATCAAAATGATTTGTGTAGTTTTGGGGTCACAAAGCAGCAAGCACATATCCAGCTTTGAAGTTTAGCAGGCAGTATGATTTTACCTGTTCTTACCTAGAACGTACCAAACAAACCTAAGTATTCAATTCATCTACAGGACTAGAAAGATTGCCATTAAAAAGAGTCAATACTGCAAAATCCGCAGCTGAAAGAACATGGCGATAATAACAAGTGTATTGTGTTTCTGTCTACGGCCGGAAAGCACTCGTGATAATAAGTGCGAATACTGGGGCTGCTTGCATCGCTCTGCAAATATGCTCCTCCTCCAATTTTATAAAATCACAATCACGCGCATGTCCTATCCAGCCAATTTCCTCTCCTTCTCCGAAATACATAATTACTGTTTCCCCACATTAAATCCCCTTACTTTGTAGCTTCACTTTGTCCTTCCTGAACAGTAGATCTGAATTCCTTGTCTGATCCCTGCTATGTAGATCATAGACCTCACAGTTATAAAGAACTCAGGTTAAAATATTCACCCTACAACTCTTCCCTTGATCTCGATCTCTCTCTTTCCTCTGTAGATACAGACCGTGCAATACAAAACTGTGAAATATCTTTCTCTGCCATTGTGCCTACAAGGTATAGACACTGGGGGAACTCTGTGTCTGCCCCTTCGGATCAAATAATAAGGAAAAAGCTAACAACTATACATTGAACTAAAAGGAAAGCCTCAATGAAGATGTGCATTTTAGACACTGAGAACAGACAGCTATCTGTTCCATGGTTTGTGAATGGGTTTTATTTATAATCTTATGCCTTTCATTCCTTCTTTCCTAGCAGGGAAGATTTTTCTCAGGTTAGAAGGCTCAGTCAGGTTAATCTAATAATTGGCAACTGATTTTCAGATGAGTCCTGTTTCCCAGTGAGTCTTGATAAGTCACAATTGAAACAGGGATGCTGATTTATGATGATCAGTTGGCAAAACACAGCCACAATAAGTGGTGTAGGGAAGAGAAGGGAGGCCACATGTGGGGACAGTATTCGGGAAAGAGCAAAACAATTGGAAGAGTGTTTGAAGGGGAACTGACGAGGTAGGAAGCCTGCAAAAGCAATTAGTGCGGCCACTGTGAGAGGAAAATGGCTGCTTTTGTTGTTGTTCTCTGCTTTTTCTTAAACAGCAGGTTGCTTTCCCTAACTTTGAATCTGCAGCCCATTTCGGAAGCTGAGAGAGGACATCCAGAAGTGAGAATTTGTAATCAACCCACTGACTTGTTTTATCCTAAGCACCTCCTGTGCTTCTTTAGGGAGGTAAAGGGTCATGTTACCTTTGAGAACAGAATCAGCACAATGGCCAGACTCAAAGTAGAAATCGCAAAACCAGAAGTCATGAAATAGCAAGGAAAATTGTGACACTCGGTAAGCATGCTTTCTGTTTTCAATAATCCCATCAAGTGGCAAGGTCTTCTTTTCTGTTTGTTTTTCTCTGTGGAAATATCTACGTGAAAGATGAAGAAAATTAATATCAAACTATATGCTCAGTGTTACATAATTTGAAAAGATCTACGTGGGGTGCAAACTCTGATTGTTGTGAATATTAAATATTTTCATCCCACTAAATTTAAAAATTGTAGCCAATTATTTTCTCAAAGAAGTCTTATGAACATAGAACAAAAAGAATAGATCCAAATCAAGTATCTGCTTATACAAGAAAATGTATTCAGAACTGCAAACAGAAAGACGGAACAGTAGCCCTCTTCAGGTTTTAGAGTTTGCATTGTTTATCTAAAAGGGAGCCTTCAGATGGAACCTCTTCCCTGCCCTGATGTGAGATCGCCCTCTGTATGATGTGAATATCATTGGTTAATATAAACTGTCTTTGGCCTGAGCAAGGCAGATCTTAGACAGGTGGGGAAAACTAAATGGAATGCTGGGAGAAGAAAGAAGGTCAGGGGAAGTCATGTAGTCCAATCAGAGACGGCTGCAGGAGCTTCACCTAGTAAGCCACAGCCTTGTGGCAATACACAGATTAATGGAGATGGGTTAAATTGAGATGTAAGAGTTGGCCAATAAGAAGCTAGAGCTAATGGGCCAAGCAGTGATTTAATTAATACAGTATCTGTGTGGTTATTTTGAGGTTGAGCAGCCAGAAACAAACAAGCGGCCTCCTACAACACTGCCCTCCTTCTCCACTCATTTTCCCTTCCTTCCCTAATCCATGTCTTGCATGCCTCTTTTTTTTTTTTTATTTTCCTGTCTTTTTCTCATTCTGACTTCAAGGGAAACTTGGTTCAGAGGAACTATCATGCTGGTTTTGTGCATTGCTCTTTCAGTCTGAATAGCAAACCAAATAGAAAAACAAAAATAATTCATTTTGTGTTTAAAACAATTCAGCACTGTGAAAAAGGAAACTAATCTCACCACATAAGTAGGTATTTGAGGATAAAACATGATGATCATTGTGCCCGTGTCATTTCTTGGACAACCTTCCCTCCCTACAGGTCCTTTCAATCGACTTTTTATTGGACTCTTGATTCTTCTTAGGAGCCAATTCTTTCTTTCTCTTTTCTATTCATTTATTCAAAAATTATTGAGGTTTGAGTGTATTTTATTTAGTCCCTTCTGTCAAATCAGGCTACTCCATCAATAACCAGGAGGGCTTCAGAGTGAAGCTAGCCAATGTGCACCTTTGTAGAGAGAAC
The DNA here is from genome assembly GCA_963919715.1 of Microtus obscurus. Classification (NCBI taxonomy): domain Eukaryota; kingdom Metazoa; phylum Chordata; class Mammalia; order Rodentia; family Cricetidae; genus Microtus; species Microtus obscurus. Next base: position 5,355,142 of record CAWTZC010000381.1, read on the forward strand.
TTGTCTTTTCTTTGAAATTATTTCCCCACTGAAAGAATTGCACAAACTAATTTTAAATTTAGCTAGGGTTGGAAATGCCTAAGATAAATTGACATTCTACATCATGTGAGGAGCCAAGGCATGTTTCCGTAAAACAGTGGTTCTCAGCCTTCCTAATGTTATGACCCTTTAATACAGTTCCTTAGGTTGGGGTAACTTTCAACTGTAAAATTATCATTGTACTACACTATAATTGTAATGTTTACTACTGTTATGAATCATAAAGTAAATATCGGTGTTTTTCGATGGTCTTAGAAGACCCCAGTGAGAGGGTTGTGCAACCTCCAAAGAGGTTGCCACCTACAGGTTATGAAATAGAAAAATAATAGGGTTTTGTTTATTTTGTTAATATGTGTTTATTTAAATCATTTTAGTTTTTTTTTTGTGGGCTTGCCCTTTGAGCTCGTGGAGGTCGAAGGATAGGTTGCAGTTGAATTTCGCTCATTCCACCCCATGGGGCCTAAGAATTGAACTCGGGTCATCAGGTTAACTTTGCTTGTTGACCCCTCTTGGTAGCCTTTGCTTCTTTGTTGAAGTCTAGTTTTTTAAGTATTAGTCTTATGCTATTAAAAGCTTATAAAAAAGTGAATAACGAACAAAAGGTTTCAGAATTCACTATGGTATTTTGACACTTTGTTCAAGTAACTAAATAGACATGAGTAGAAACTAGACATTTTAAAATAAACTCATAATTAATCCTTTATTGTAGTTGGAATATGGAAAAGATCATTAAAACACACTTAGTTATTATTATTATGCTTTGTCTTTTAAAGACATACAATCTTCCTCAGTGTCTAGGGTTCTTGTAAACTCAAACTTTCTCGATATTTAAATAATTTATAAAGAGTGGAAAAGTGGCCAAAACCTATAACCCTATAGGTTTATTTCTGATTTTATGAGTTCTAGTGATTTCTGGATTACTTAAGATAACTATAAAAGCTGTGTAAACAGTTGTTCTGAATTGTTTAAGGAATAACAGCAAGACAAATTTCCCATAGAAGTTTAGTTCAGAAAAATATTTTCACTATTTCAGTAGCCACTTATCTCTGCAGATGTAGAACACATAGGCATTTGCTTTCCCAGCAAAACTCTTAGGGCAAAGGCTAGTGAGATGGTTTGTGAGTAATAGGCCTAATGGCTTTACTCCTTTGGATTCACATGAGAAAAGAGGGAACCAAGGGCCAATAGTCCCCACATACATGTTGTGGCTTAAACACCTGAGCATACACATAAATAAATAAATGTAATGAAGGTGTAATATGATTAAAATGATTTTTAAGACATCTTGTATAGATGTTATTTTTTCTTTTTTACTTCATAATTTTATTAAACATACACGTTTATGATGGAAAAATAAAAATGAGGATGATTTTAATAGGGAGGGGGAGATAAATTCAAAACACTTGTTATCTTACACTAAAATACTTTAATCAATATTTTTGTCTTCTTCCTTCTGATCCTCTTTAAAATGATATGTAAATACAGCTTTAGGTGTAATGCTAAATGTAAATGCTATCATGTAAATCTACCTTGTGTGGAAGATATGAGCCTGGACCTCCCAGCTTTTGAGTTTCTGCGTTAACAAACATAGTAAAGGAAAATCTAACTCTTTTCTTGCTGGAAAATTTGGAATTACCATCTGGGAAGGCAAGCAAATAAGCAGGCAAGAGTTTCCTTTCTTGGAGCTGTGCTATCTTAGGCAAGAAAATTATATTTTTTAAATAATAAATGATATTTCCTTGTGACTTAAATTTTGGGGGTTCATGAATTCCTATGGGAAAGAAATACACATACGTGTGTGCACGAGCACACATACGTGTACATATGTGAGTGTGTACCTGGTTTTGACCATTAGTCAGTTCTGTAAACTGGATTAGCATACTCTAATGTTTTCTGAAAAACAAAAAAAATTATTTATATAAATGTTGTGTGTTTTATATATCATTAAAATAATATTAGTTTGTGGCTTAAAATATTTTAGTATGTCATAATATTAAATTATAACCCCATTAGAAGAGAAAAATACTGTGTATTTGCAGAAAAACTAATTTATAAGATATTTTTACATAGCTACGGATTTCTAAATTGCTCCATGCCAAAGGGCACTAGCTTCCGACACAAGTATTTATGTTAGTTCTGTGGACGAATTGTTTGCTGCACGTTTCAATTATATAACCTTTGAAGAAATTTGCATACATAAAACATGTTCAACAAATTTCCTTTGCATTTTAAATTTCTTAAATTCTCAACAAGGCTCTGCTCTAAGTCCTAAAAAATATATCTAGGTAAATAGAATATTTACTAAAATATTGATTTGACAATTAAATTTTTCCAATAAAAATATTAACATACTTTCTGTATCCATTACAAGTGAATAATTGATACCTTACTGTAAATGACTTTCCAAATTTTTTTATTTATTTTTTATTTTATTTTTTTTAAGCTTAAATGAGGAGTTTATTGAGAGAAGGGCAAAGGGGAGAGAAGAGGGAAAAAGAGATTCAGAGAGAAAGTGGAAGAGGAAGAAGAGGCAAGGACCAGCCTGCCTCTTCAGAAGAGCAGCGGGAAAGGAGACGTTCCAAATTTTAAAGGATTTTTTTTTAAATAAAAAACAGGCATCTATATTGCAAAAATTACTAACATTCATTTTAACTAGTTTTTATATTCCCATAGAATATTTAGTTATTTTCTCCTTGTTATTACAAACATATATTTTATAATGAAGGTATGGGTCACTGTGTTACGTTAATGATTTATTAAGGTATTTAGTTGTATAACACATATATTGTGATTCTCACTGGACTTCCATAGAATTTTGCCTCTGAGGTATTTTGACTTGAGAGCATTTCTGAAGAAAGGAATTGCATTTATACCTGGAAACACTAGGAAAGATGTGATTGTTTTCTTCCTCTCCATGAAATAGAGTGAAAAAATCAGAGAATAAACATAAAGGGAACAGCATTTCTCAACAGTCTATTTCCCAGATTATTCTAGATGAATAGTCTGCTCTTCAGATTATTTCCCCATATTGGGAGAGAGTGCAGAAATGTTTGTGCACTAATACATACTCACTGGGAGTCATTCTTCAGCTAAAGAGTTATATTGTTCAGGGCATTTCTATATTATCCTCAGGTTGGAATATAACATTTGCAATAGGAAATTATTTGTTGACTTTCTATGTCTTAAAGAAATGCCATATTAAAACTTCTTTGTGTGTCTATTCATGTACCACAGTCTCATGTTTGCTTTTCTTTGTTCTTAATTTGTTCTTCTTGTGGTTTTTCTTTTTTGCTTTCTTGCAACATTGGGTATTGAACCAGGTAGCACACACACACACACACACACACACACACACACACACACACACTAGGCAAGCACTTGACCATCCAGGAAGAGGAAACACCATTTGAGGGGTTAACTTCATTAGTTTGCCCCATAGGCAAGCCTGTGGAATGTGTTTTCAATTAATGATTGATGGAGGAAGAATGAGCCCACTATGGGTGGTGGTACCTCCATTGGTAGTTAGCCTTGGGTTGCATCAAAAAGGAGAAAAAAAAATAAGGGGGGAAGCAAACCAGTAAGCAGTGTTCCTTGGTCTCTGCTTCAGTTGCTGCCTTCAGATTCTTCCAGTAATGGAAAAAACTGGTGCTAGGGAAATTCCCCAAGCTCTACAAAGATGACCCCAGCTAAGATTCCTGGTTATAATGGAGAGAGTTACTGGCCTTCCCCTTTAGCAGATTGGTGAATACCCTAACTATCATCATAGAACCTTCATTCCAGAACTGACAGAACCAGATGCAGAGATCCTCAACCAAGCACCAGGCAGAGCTCCGTAAATCCAATCAACGAGAGAGAAGGAGGTCAAGATCATGAGGGAGACATCTATAGAGGCAGCTGAACCAAGCTGGTGGAAATTCGGGAACTCTGTGGAACTTCCATAGTCCTGAACTAAACCCTCCATATGTGGAAGTCAGTGGTGAAGCTTGGACTATCTTTGAGGCACCTGCTGCACATTGTATTTTGCTCGTGAAACTACTTCAGTCTGAGTAGTGCTTATGATTTGTTTAACCTTCTTTCAGTCTACCAATTAGACATTTTCTAATCTGTGAAACAGAGTGTTTCTGTAGCTGAACCCCAAGGATTAGATTGCTAACTAACATGACTGATTTTGATCAGCTATCTATCTCATTAATTATTTTTTTGCAGTAATCAGATGCTCTGAGGCTTTCCACAGTTCCTCACTGCATTCCTAGATGCAAAGATTGCAATGGCCATGAGATTTGGGTAAAGAAATTCAGAACCGAATCTCTGCACTATCTGTAAACCCGAAGCATTTGAAAGTTACCGTAGGATTTATTTTAGATGCCTGGAATCTTTCAAAGTTTGATTACCTGAAGATTTTTATTATCCATGGCTGCATGAGTCTTCACATATATGACTTTTCCAAGTATTTTTATTCGCTTTATGTGATATATGATATCTGACTGAAGACCATAATGTGAGCACATATATTAAATATTCACCAACCTTCATTGTTTCAATTATTGTGTCAAGACTATAAAGAGACATTTTAATATTTAAAATCCTCATTCCAAAAGTTTTTCTAGTAGTCTGGCAAAAAAGTTTACAGTCCCGTACAGGAAATATGTAGCAGTCACTTAAAAACATTAGGTTATTGTATTATTGTTACAAAATTTCCAAAAATAATAACCATGCATGATAGCATTCATTTGAAAATACATTTACTATTAAATCAGTCAGTACAACAATTTTTTCTCTAAGACACTGTGTGTGTGTGTGTGTGTGTGTGTGTGTATGCTTATAAGAAGCCTATGATTTCAGAAAAGCACCTGGTCGCACAATTTAATTTTGTTATTTTTCAGTAGTTTTTACTGACAATATTTGCACTGACTGACAAATTATTCACTCTATGGAAATCTTAAACTGTCCTGAAAATTGCAGTAATGATATAAAGTAATGGTTTGGGAATAATGAGAAAAACTTCTAGTGTCTGAGATATTTATATAACTTGCATGTGTGATAGAAACACTTAAATAAGGTAAATTACCTTAAATTGCAAAATATTTTCTGGCAGAAACTAAAAATACACACATGATTGTTTCCTCTGGATTAACTATAGTCTCTCCTGAGTGGAGTGGGGGCCGGTGGGGCATCTCTTTCTCATGTGCCAACAATTAGAATCAGAATCAAACAAGCACGTGATTTGAACTTTTTGTTAGTATCAAGATGATTTCCAGGGTAGTAGCTGGAACACCATGTGTTCAGGTTAAAAGTGGTAAGTCAAGTGATTGATTCTAGATGGTCCTAGAAGGATCTAGTTTAAAGAGAAGATGAAATGCTTCATGCTACAGAGAGTGATAAGTGACTGCAAAAGGAAGTGATTGGCACCCTAAGTGCAGGGTCCTGTAATGTGACCTGTACTTCAACCACCAGTCTTGGCTCATTGTTCTCAGCGCTTGAATTGCCACTTAAATTTATTCTGTTATGATTAGGACCAATGTCAGGGTGACTACCAAGAACTTTATTTTGTTTACTGAATTGAAAATATATTTTTCCAGTCTTACCTCACTTTCCCTTCTTTTCCTCCCTCCTCTTCTTCATTCCCTCTTCCCAATCTCCCCCCTCCCCATTAGCTCTTTCTCCTTTCTCTTCAGTAGAGGGCAGGATTCCCATAGATATCAGCCAGCAATAGTATATCAAGTTGCAGTAAGACTGGCCATCTCCTGTAGCCAGGCAAGACTTCTAGTAGAGGAATAGGGACACCAACCAAGTCACATAACCTTTGACTTACAATCTGTCCTGTTCACAAGATGTGATGGGATAAAGAAGGCAGAAAAATTGTTGATGTGGTCAATGACTGTTCCAGGTTGAGGTCTTTGCAATAGGAAGGTACCAATCCCTGACAATGCCTGGATGGCCAAAACTCAGAGGTTGGACAGCACAGAGAATCTTATTTTTTAGGTCATATTTTTTTTATAGTTTGTGCTTTTCTTGTCTTTTAAAATGGACCTTTATGTATCTGTTTATTTTTTCTTCAGATTTTGTTGGGTCTTATTTATGAGTGGACACAATAATTTGCAAATCGCCATTGTCACCATTATCCAAAGCAAAAATCCAAGCATCATGTTTTTATAGTTATTTATTTACATATTTAAAATTTAGTATATGAATAATTTTAGGGAATTCAAGAATCTGTGAAAAGAAACTATAATAAAGAAAAATTAGCTGAAAAACACAGATAAAAATTAAATAAAAAAAAAGAAAATGGAGAAAGAATGATTTGAGTATGAGGAGAAGGTTAGAGGAACCCTGATAGAATTTAAGAGTTCAGGCAGATTTGAAAAAGTTGTACTCGTTTAATAAGTGCGATGTAAAATTCCTAGTAGATATTTTGCTGTATTTAAAAAAATTTATTTTCTACAAGACTGAGGTTCATTTTTACCTACAAATTGACTTTGTCATATAAATTAGTTATTTCTCATTCAATAGTCTGATCACAATGGCATATATTTCCTAGCAAGGCTGTTACAGTTCATACCTAGGTCTGTGTTCATCTAATAACAACCTCTGAAACCCATCTTATAATAGACCAGATGGGCATTGTCCTGTCTTTTCAAATATTATAATGTTTTTCTATAAATATTTGTCAGACTTTTGTGAAACCACACTACTCAAACGTTTATATTATTGATATAAATATCAGAAAACATAATCTGTGAGAATCACCAGATATTTTTATTCTTGTTGTTTTTTAAATGAAGAATAGAAGGAAAACCCCAAGAACTTGATTCATATATTACAGATCTGCAATATTTCTTGTTATGTAGGTTTTGTTGGTCCTGGTAAGCCATTAAAAAAGCAATGAAACTAACAGAAAACTTGCATTTACCTAAAGCTCCCTGGAACTCTGATCTTCTGGGAGTTCACTCAGACAGTTGATAAAACTCTCCTGCACTTCCTATGCAGTCTGCCCCAAAATGAATCTTAAGGACGTGGTCTTGAATGATAGTGACTCTTCTATACACAAGATTTGTAAATCAAAAGTATTTCTAAGACGTATTAAACAGTATACTGCCAAACCTCATGAATCATACATAGGCTAGGTCATTGTGAATTCTAATTCAAAAAGCTGTATTTTACCTTTATTCTATGAAAGCAAAAAGGGTAAAGCGACATTCAATTTATGGATTCTAAAAAAAATATGTCTGAGAAAACGTAATGCCGTTTTATGAATAGTATCTAATTTGGAAAGAAAGTTGGAAAGGCACAGTAAAGTATTTAATTACCCCGAGGTAAGTGGCATGTAAATATTACAGGGGAGACTACCCTGCTATGCACATCCTGTGCTGTGTTACCAAAGTTGATTATACAGTAGTGACAGGTAGGGAGGATGAAGGAAGATGAGTTATTTTTTATTTCAAGATCCAATGACACATTTTTCACAAGCAGGATGAACTTCTATGGACATGTATTTATCCCACTTATGTTCAATTCACAATCCTTGGGGTAGGTAATGCTTGAGAGGGCATGACAGGTATCAATGTGATACCAGCAAAACAAACAAACGAAAAATAATGATGAACTTCTACTTGGAGGCTAGCAGCAATAATTATACTATTTCAATTATAATACCAATAAAGGGAAATTCATGACAAGGAAGCGAATGTTATGTACCCTCTGAGGAGCTTCATTTATCTTTCATATTAATATAAGCTAATGCAATTTTAAACTATGCACATTATTGGACACCTCAAACTCAGGTTTCTCACTTTATAAAACAATACATGACATCTCAGTGCAGTATTTTGAAAGGTCTCAGTTACTCAGCATATGCATAGGAAGTTTTAAATAAATATTTCCAAAAATACACAGCTTGAAATTGACATATCAAATTGAAATATGATTCACATTCTTTTGTTTATCTTCCTTACTGTGTCGGGTCAAGTTATTTGACTATCTGAACATTCAAGACAGCCCAGGAAAACTAATTACTTCTGTTTTTGTCATTTACTGAAGTTAGAGCTACGATTCTACCCTATAACCCAATCTGCCTTGGCTACCTAAGACAACTTAACCCTACTCTCTTCTTTGCAATTAAAGCCACCGAAGAGGCTGAGAACACTGAGGAGAATTCTGCAGATAGCTGGGAGTTTTCCCTCTTTAACTATTTTTAACAGTGAAACATGGATCATATCTTGTTTAAATGAGACATATTGTAAACCTCCTTTTTTTTTTAAATCAAACTTTAGCATTCAATCTTGGCATTTCTTGTGTTACATCGAACCTAAAAGCACCCAAGGACTGGTCCAACTCTTTCTGCGACTGTTTGTACAATGATGCTTTTAAAATGCAACTTTGTTGGTCGGTGTATGCAAAAGGATGCACGTAGATATATATTTTAATGCATTAAAGACTTTCAGGTAAAATGATTTTAATAGTACATAAATACCCAAGGTTTGAGCATTGAATAATTCATGATGTGAAGTTCTACACATTAGATTCCTTGAAGTAAGGCCCCTGGAACTGCTGTATTTAATCACTGCGTCTGGAGTGGCACCTGTCTGTCCTCAGGTGCGTCATTGGGAAGAAGTCAGCACACACAGGGCAAGACAATATTTTAAGATAAGAAAGATTAAAGCAGGAAGTAGAAGACACGGAGACATTTTTAAGTCACTGTGGAGAAGAAGAAAAGTGCAGGGAGACTTTGATCAATGGCTGGATGGAAACTGAGTAACTTCAATCAAAACCACCAATACCACTTTATAAGCTCGGAAAAATAATTTACCGAAGGCTGAGCACTTCACATCAGAGGCATACAAACACTAATAGAGATTTAAAAGCTCAATCCATGTATTTCCTGATGCTGCACATTTTACCTTCACTCTTCGTCTCAAATGGTGATCAAAAAAGCTTCTTAATAAATATTAATGGAAAAGCAAAACTGGGCAATTTAGTTATTTTATGATTTACGATTTCAGTCTTACTCTTCAAACGATGAACAAAATACACCAAGATTTGGGCCAATTTTATCGACAAGCACGGTTAATATGGGTATCTCTATAATCTTATATTTTAAAAGACAGAAATTTAAATTTCAGAAATTCTATTACCTACAAGATGAATTATTTTATAAACAATAATGCATTGTTTATACTACTTAGGAGATTACAATATGTAAATAGGTACAGGGAGTTTTTGTATTTCTTGCATACCTTTCTATTGTAGATACTAATTTTACCGCTTTATATGAGGATTATAATACACTGTTGCAATTATAACGCTTTTAGAAATCTAACCTCCTCAGAAAGAAAACAGTTTGCTCAAAGCTGCACAGCTGTCAAGAATGTAGACTTTGGACAGGGTCCAAGCTCTCTTACTTTCAGCTACTGACGCATCAATTGATCGGACATGTATTTCTCTCTTTCTATAAAAATCAATGTGAGCAGAGAAGAGGAGAGGAGCCATTTACTGAAAGGCAGGTCTAAGATATCAACGATGCCTTATAGGGTATCCACTCTTCATCAGAAGAGAAACAGTGATTATCTTTTACCCGAGTTTTTGTTAATTGGAATTTATAGAATACAAATGATGTGAAGGTTATAGTCATGAGCAATGTTGGAACAAATCGAGAAATAAAATTATAAACAATAATAGAGAAAAGGAAGAGAAATATTAATTTGAAATTAAGTTCTTTAAATTTTAAAGCAATTTTATTGGAGCCCAGTTGACTCTTTTGGATACTGAGAGAGAAGGTTAGATATGATTTCAATTCTGTCCTGGGTTACAGAATGTGATTCTATCTAAAATAAAACAAAGTAATCAAAATTCCAGATAAAACAAAGCGCTTACCTAAACCTCAAATTGATAAGTGTGACTACTAGAATTTTAAGAGCCACTGTATGAACAACGATTTCTAGGCCTAGATTTTTCAAGCTCAGGGCATTCCTAGTTGAGATAAATGATTGTGAGAAGAGAAGGTCTGTCTCATGGATGGTAGCAGCAGCCCTCTCCTCCTTCCACTAGATGCCAATAGCACTCCATTGCCGGATGACTGATGAATCAACACAATGGAAGGGTATTATGTTATGCTCAGGCAGACGAGTTAACAGTTGGGTGGCTCTCTCTCTCTCTCTCTCTCTCTCTCTCTCTCCCTCTCCCTCCATCCCTCCCCACCCCCTCTCTCTCACACACACACACACACACACACACACACACACACACACACAGACACACCAAAACCAAACATACATAGAAAAAAAAAACCCTAGAAGAAAATTTTCAACAATTTATTCACAAAGAAAAAAACAAGTGTTGAAAAAGTGTATGTATTACTATGAGGCTGATACCCCATATCTGATTGTGGTGTTTATTTGAAAATTAAAAGAATGTATTCATGCAAAGAAAATTATTAATTCATTTAACCAATTAATACTTATGGAAAAGTACGGAAACAAACCATTTATTTTTAATACTCATTTTGTCATATTAGAGAAATTTTCTAAGATTTTGGAGATTTAAATTATTCAGTCTTTTGATAAAATCAGTCATAATCACCCATCTTTCAAAAGACTACATGTAGTGTCAATGAGGTATTCCTTTTATATTGACACAATTTGTTTTGCCTTCATAATTGAGAGTTAACTGATTATGGTAATTAGTTCAATTGGATGTAACATTTCCTCAGCAACAGAAAAAAAAAGAAGTACTTTCATGTCCATGAAAATTTTTTCCGCATGTGGGAGTCATGAATAATACATGCAAGATAAAACATGTTCTGCCTCTGGGTTCACACACCTCAGATCTACAGAGTCTCAGTCCTGTTACAGACTTGCTAATCATCAAACCCAAATCATTTAAGCTTTAGGTATCAAACAGACCAAAACATTAGCCATTAGGCATTAATGACAGGAAATTTAACAGGCTGGAAGCCAAGGCGAGGTAACACGGAAAATTGATTAAATGAGAATTAAGAACATAAGTAAGGTATTTTCATTCCAAATTATTTTCTAAAACTGAATTACATTGAATGGTTAATTAGACCTTTAGAATTACGTTTTGGTGTGTGGATCAAAGAGTTCAACATAAAACCAGATAGACAGAGCCTGATACAAAAGAACATAAAGGACAGTCTTGAATGCATTGTCATGAGACCATCTTGAACAGAACACAATAGCACGGACGCTAAGATGAGCAATTAATAAATGGGACCTCATGAAGCTGAAAAGCAAAGGACTATGTCAATAGGACAAAATGGTAGCCTACAGAATGGGAAAAGATTTTCATCAATTCTGTATCTGGTAGAGGGCTAATATCCAAAATGTATTAAGAACTCAAGAAATTAGACATTATAAACTAAATAAATCCATTTTAAAGATAGGTTATAGATGTAAACAGAGAATTATCAATAGTGAGAGCTCCCAGTAATGGGGGATATGGAGCCTAAACAAGTCATCTTCTGGAGCCAGAGAAGTGGTCTGGGAGGTCTTCTGTCTATGTGTTGCTTTTATTGGTTAATTAATAAAGAAATTGCTTAGAACCTGTAGCAGGCAGAACTTAGGTAGGCAGGAAAGACAGAACTGAATTCTGGGAGGAAGAAGACAAGAGTCAGGGAGCTGACATGGAGCCACCACCGGAGATAGACCTGCTAAAACTTTGCTGGTAGGCCATGACCTCGTGGTGATATGCACATTAATAGAAATTGGTTAAATTAATATGTCCGAGTTAGCGAAGAAGAAGCTAGAGCTAATGGGCCAAGCAGTGATTTTAACTAATACAGTTCCTGTGTTAATATTTCAGGGCTAAGCAGTCATAAACAAACAAGTAGCCTCCTGCAACAGGCAAGACTCCCTGTGTGTTGGTACTAGGAAACTAATGCCAGCCACAAAACCTACCTAAATCTGTTCTGCCTGAAAGACGTGTTGGGACTATGGGTTGCAGAAATCATGGGAGAGTCCAAACTATGACTTGTTTAATTTGTGACCCATGCTGTGAGAGGGTCATCTACCTAAACAACCAGAAACTTGAGGGTGGATAGCACAGCAACCTAGGGTAAAAGGGAATAAAGTCAATGAAATAATTTTTCATCACATTCGGCTATGCTCATAAATGGGTGCCCAACCCAGTTTTCATCAGAGAGGCTTCTGTTGGCAGCTGGCAAGAGCAGATGCAGAGACCCATAGCCAAACATTAGATGGAGAGAAAGTCCAAACTGGATATTTCTATTGGATCCCTCCCCTTAGAGCTTAGGTAACCACAGAGAAGATGGGGAGGAGAATTGTAAGAGCTAGAGGGGTCAGAACATGAGGAGAACACAGCTCAAAGAGTCAACTATGCATGCTCTCACAGGCACTGAAGAGGCAATGGAGGAGCCTACACGGGCCTCTGCATGCATGTTATGATTGTTAGCTTGGTGTTTTTGTGGAACTCCCAATGGAGGGGATGGGGGAATATCTGATTGTTTTGCCTGTTTTTGGACCTGTTTGACTCACCCAGCCCTGTTATGAGAATTTGTGCCTAGTTGTAGTCTATATTGATATAATCAGTTTGGCCAATATCCCTAGGAGGCCTGCTTTTTTTCTGAAGGGAAACGAAGGAGGCATTCAACGATGGAGAGAGCTGGGAAGGGTGGACAGGGTGGAAAATGAAGTTGGGATATATTGAAAACGACAACAACAACAAAATAATAAGAAAAAATAAAAAAAAAACTTAGTTTTTGGTCTAAGTCTTAAGTGTCCTGACATCATATGGTTCTGAGGTATCTTATTAATATGTCCTGATGTAGTAGACTTTCTGATTTTGCAGATGCATGCCCGCTTTCTTGTTTTTAATTTATATGTTAGACTTATATCTTTATACAGATGATGCTACGGTGAATAATCTTGTAACATTAATGAAAAGAAGACATTTTATTTCAATAAAATCAAAACAAAAAGAAACAATATCTGGGCTGAGTTTGAGTTGTTTTTGAAATTTTTTCAATATATATTCAATATGTATGAAATTATGAAGCACCAATCAGGTGTTATGTCGCTACAAACTTATTTTTATGTGACTTTGAATGACTCCCGTAATGCTCTTCCATAAATTGAGAAAAATAATGCATTTCATTTGTATTTTGTGAGTTTGTTTTGGAATAATACTAAGTAAAAAAGAAACTGGACCATCTGCTCTACAAACACTTTAACTGCATGTCCCTCTAGAAGAATTCATTTGTATCGGAATGCAGGAGAGTAAACCTGCATCATTAATTCATTCACTAATTCCTCCAGGGCAGTGAATGTTTAGAATGAGTTAAAGAAAAATGATAAGGTTTCATACTTGCTCTTGTATGACTGCTACTTGGGCTGTCATGACACAAGCTCAATATGCTTTCTGGGATATTGTTTACATTTTGGGTTGGCACAAAGTTTTGTTCCGAAAACGAATCCTTTTCTTCAGTGACAGAAAGGACAGAAAACAAAACAGAACAAAGTTGATATTATAGTAACAATCAGGAGGATTGTTACTTTGGGTTTATGTTTCATTAAAATATTTGCAGAATATTATGACCAAGATTAAAGTAGCTTTAGGGTTTGGAAAAATAGATTAAGAAACAAAGTACAGCATACTTGTACTTCTTATAAAATGAATATATATGGGTGCGTGCAAATATTTAAGCAGACATGCACATTTATTATACATATGTATATGTACATATAAACATCATTTTATATACAGCCATATTTAAAGAAAAAGCACTTGGTTTGTATGTTAATAGGGGTTTTATTTTACATATTGCATGCTTTTAAAGATTTGATATACCACAATTCAAACAAATTTGTATACATTTAATAAAAATGAGATGTAATCTCTTTTTTCCTTTATTTTTTCAAGAAACACCGGTTTTTGAATGCAGAACACCCTTATTTTCATACTGTGCTTGAAATGTTAAGGTCTTTGACAAAATTTTTCTTTACCGTTTTGAAGAAGTTCCCCCAGTTTTGCAGAGAGTCTCCCACTGCCAACAGTTGTTGATGTCTCTAGGAGCAGATGGTTTGTGGGGGAGGATTGTTGAATGAGACATGCTGCATCTGATTCCCAAGACTGCACAGTTGCTGTTGGAAAGGTTACAGAAATGACAACTGGTATTTGCGGAGTTGCAAACCAGAGAGCGGAAATAGCCAGACAACTGCGTGGAGACCATCCAGAGAAGAAGACGGCTTGATGAAATCCTGACAGCTCAGAAGAGAAGATGCGATGACTGTACCGCGTGTGCGTGGTGTGACTGTGGCTGACATGTTGGCAATGGCTCTCCTAGCTGTTCTTTCACAAGTTCCGCAATTCAACATTGGTGCGAGGGATTCTGTAGAAGTTTCTTTGCATTTTCCGTGAATGAGAGGCAGTGGATTTAGCCTTGCCCGTGTCCATTGCATAGACCTAGGTAAATGAAACGTGTTGATTTTGTTTGTTCCATTCAAAATATGGTGTGGTGGAATTATCTCTCATCATTTAATTGACTGACATGTTCTTTATCAAAGAAAATGTTGTATTTTGAAGCAAAAAGGTGATGCCCTACTTTTGGGTTGAATCAGCTCATCTAGATAGAAGGAGATATTAGTGGGGACTAATTTAGGATTCATGCCTAGGAGGTTTTTTGCATCATTATTCATGAATTTATGGCATATGGCTCTTCAAAGCCCATAGCACTTTAAGCTAGCAGAAGAAGTAGACCTGGCTTGATGTTGTGAGACTTTTTTCTTTTCTCCTTCTTTTTCTTCCATTATTCACTCTCATTTGGTGACACTTTTAGAAACATCTTTCCGAGTATTTAAAAACTGAAGAAAGTAGCAGTACATATATTTTAATGATATTACCTTATAAGAAACACTAATATTACATACTCTTAATTTGAGTGTAGAGTGAAAGATTCCTATAAGATATGTGCAATCATACATCTTTTTGAAAACCATAAATTAGAGGATGGCTTATACACAGAATATCAACAGCTAGCCAATTTACCTAACATTAACAAGAATTAAGATGTAATCACACCTCATCAACCATATCTACTTGCCTCATTATCACTTTGTTACACCTCTCTCCTTTCAAGTAAGCTGAAAACATATGCGATATCATGGTGTTTATTTTGATTTATGACACATAGACTTCTCTCTTTTTTCCAATGTGAAGAAAGAATACAACCTTCTAGCAAGCAAACTTCGGCATAAAGAAATTACAAGACTCTATTCTAAAACAACTTGAATACAAGAGAAAGTAGTAGTCTCTATACATAAATTGCTTGATACAATTCCGAAAGGCTCTTAAATTAATTCCCATTCAATCTTCAGCTGCTTGTTTTCTTCATGGAAGCACAAATATGAATTTCAGCACCATCATTCAGACTTAACTTAAAGAAATGTGGTAACGTCAACATATTGCAAGCTATGTTCTTCTGTTGCTAGAAGTTCTACATGTGTTCAACATTTAAATTCTGACCATGCACACAGTAGAGAACACTCAATGTTTTCTCTCCTATCTTTCTTAACATTAGTTTTCTGCACTTATTAATATTTTAGTGACAGTTGAAAAGGTGTATGACATGAATTATTTTTGTTTCTATTCAAATAAATTTCTTGGTAGGCAACTGTAAGCAGAACAATTGGTCTTAAAGTGTAGTGAATTTCCTTTTTTTTTCCATGTGAAGATACTTGAACACTGCTTTTCCTATTAATGTCATGACTTGATGTGGCATATTGTTACAGTTCGTAAGCTGCTATTAATGTGCCATTATTAACTGGAGTTCACAGGTTCTATTAGAAACTGGTCTTGACTTACACAGCTCTGAGATACTAACAAATACATGTTGGCTTACATTCATCATTTTAGCATTATAAAGAGAAGTTTTATTGGCCTAGATATGTCCTGTACTCTATCTTTTCACCCTACATACCATTACAATCCCAAATATTCACCAAATTTTGTATTGTACCAAAATAGAGAGGAATAATTTTAAGTCTAACATTTATATTTTATAAAATAAAATTTACATGGAGGGTATTTCAATTGTGAATAGAAATGAAATTTATTTCTTTAAAAATGCATGATGAGTGAATTTGGGAGGAACATCTGTGAAAATGTTTCTAAGGACTTGAATATGGGAATTGGTATGTCTAGCTCATGTTTTTTAAAGAGGAATATAGGCTAATAATAATAATATAGATTTAGACTGAAATGCAGTAGTTTAAAAGCTCAAGTCTCCAAAAACTACTTTTGTTTTGTTGGTTATATTCACTGATTCTTTAATAACTTGCAAACAATTAACAGTAATACAGACTCTTTCAAAGCTAAATGTAACAATTGCCACATTTTGTTTATAATGGTTACAGTTGAAAAATGTATAATAATTTTTCAAATAATTTTTCAAATGTACAATAATGAACAGAGAGAAAGCAATTACGCTAAAGAGATAAGTACCATAGTCACTAAAGAGTTGCTTTTATAACAGTTAGACGCCAAGAAAATTGATGAGCAACTAATGACCTAGAAAGAATGTCTTCATGTAAGAACAAGTACTGAGGGAAATATTCATATTTGGTACTTATTTCTTCTTATATACATAAACTTTCAATGTTTCTCTGAGGAATTTTAGATCTGTTAAATATTGTTCTCAAAGGAGGAGGTAGCTATTTTTGAATTAGCAGGGTTTCCAAGAATTAAATTCTGGCAAGTTCAGCTGTGCTCCCTTGCTACACAGTACACGGCAATGCTGATTACAATTGTATTGACACAGCCAGACCATAGAAGACTCCAAGAAACTTGTGCTCCCTTCATAGCCACCTTGTATTTAATAATGCGCAGAAATCAGATCTCCTCCTTAGGATATTTTTTCAAGGTAAACCCACAGCCACCCACAATCGTTTGCCTTCACCTCTAATCTTTCATTAAGTATCAACCTACATTGCAAAACTTCATACTTTTTCAAAGAAATTCTCTGTAGTAAAAATTTTTCATGATGTTCGAAAATGTTGAAAGCAAAAATACCAAAAAGATCTAGTAGAGATCACAGGAGGTAAACATGAAAATAATAAACAATTCAATTAGTTGAATTTTATTTGAATCACAGCATACTTTGAAAGTTGAAAGAGGTATTTCTGATTTAGCTATTTGGATACCAGTTCACAAACAAGGATAGTTTATGGCACTCTATAATCAAGTTCAGTATAAAATGTTTCTTCTTAAAGTTGAACATGTATTTAATGTAGTCATGAAGTTTAAAAATCCTTTATTGAACTTTTGATCTTCTGTGACCTCTATTTTCACTTGTTTGACATAGCAGGTAAGGTTGACTGATCTATTAGCATCCTATCTGATCAATAGCCATGTTTGCCCAATAAGGGCATATTTAAAATTAATGTAAAAATTAATAAACCCTGCCTTCCATGACTAATTAACAGGCATAAGTTTTCTAAACACTGTGAAATCTTATAACTCCATATAACATATCGCTGATGGAAATCAGGA
The DNA here is from genome assembly GCA_963919715.1 of Microtus obscurus. Classification (NCBI taxonomy): domain Eukaryota; kingdom Metazoa; phylum Chordata; class Mammalia; order Rodentia; family Cricetidae; genus Microtus; species Microtus obscurus. The sequence continues at coordinate 5,372,701 of CAWTZC010000381.1, forward strand.
CAAGGGCAGGAATCAGAATTATTCTCATCATGGAGAAGCTACTCAGTGAGAATCATTACTTATCTCTGCCTACTCTTCTCTTGTTTTAAGGAAAATCTAAAGTCATGGCTGACTTGTGATCATTTTGTTTTAAAGAAACTTAGGTCAACATAAAATTGAATTATGTCTAAGGATTTATTTTTACCATCTTAATAAATAATTCCTTTTGTTCATTATAGATGAAATGTGCTGCTAGACATTGTCACCTGTCTTTGAACAACATAGCTTTCAAGGAATGTTTTCTTTCTTTTAAAAGAAGGAAGGGTTTATTTGGGATTATGGCTCCAAAAGGATACAAATCCATCACCATCAGAGCTGAAAAGCATGGCCACACATAGATACTTTCAAGGAGGCATTTTCTTGTCTTTTGTGATCTATTGAAACACAAGGAGTCATCATCCTTAGACTTAGTGTCTGAATTTGTCTGCCTATTGAAATCCTGAAATGTCCTCGCATCATTTCTGGGAATACTGAGGTCAGTGCAGACAAAAGAAGGAAGTGACAGAAAAACAACTTGAGGCATAAAATGTGAGTTTCTGCTCGCTGGCTCAGAGATCACACTTTCTGTAGTATTTCTATACACTCTTTACTTTCACATACTTGGTGTTTTGCTACTTTTTTTATTTAGTGGTGAATGTCTTAGAATGCTTCAGCAGTAGAGTGTTGAGATTCTCTCTGATGCTCAAGAGTACAAAAAACTACAGTCACTATAAAGCCTACTCATGATAGAGGAATTTGCTTAAGCATGCATTATAGTCCAATTAAGTGAGAAATACATTTAAAAAAGGTTTTGTACTGACTGGTGACACACTGTGAACAGAGACTTGCAAAGCTTAATTCTTATTTCCCCTAACAGCAAGGTTCATAATTATTTAATTCCATGATACAAAGACCCTAACTAATCTTAATTATGAGAGTGAGCCACTAGTGAGTAAAGGAAAAAAAATTAATAAGTAGGCTCCTACAAGTTATAGATTGATATATACAGGTTAGAATCAGCGATAGGCAGGTTCCTCTGTTGTAAAATTTCCAGTAGTCTGTTAAGGCTCAGAAAAATAAAATCAATTTTTAGTCATGAGATACAATCTACACACAAGTTAGAATGGGCTGTCTCTCCACCAGGGGACATATACCATACCTACAACTGCAAACCAGAAAATGGTGGCTTCTATGGTGTATTTTATTTTCTGTATTTTATAACCCATTTTAACTAGTGACATTGTAATAGTTTACCTAAACTGTTTGCAAAGTGTTCATTCACTGATTCAAGTATTCTACCTTTACTGGAGCCCATTTATTGTGGTCTATGCACAAAGAAAAAGATCTTTTGGTGTGTGTAAGAGCGAATAAAAGACTAAATTCCAGAGTCTGAATTTTCTTATTTGTTTACAAGAGAAAAGAGATGAACTTCTGCACAATAGAGTACATTTCAGTCCTGTGCAATTTGTGCCACCAACTTCAACCCACAGGAGCACACCTCCTAGAGTGACATTAGTTCATGTTCAAAGAGTGATAAGAAAGTGAGAAGTCATTTTAGAGTGGAGAACATAGCTGAAAGTTCACAGCTCCAGAATTTACAGTGTTTCATAAATTTGTGAAATTGCTCATTGGAAAAGAAATAGCGAAAGCCATAAAAGTCCCATTCTAAGAGATTCTGAGCTAAAGAGGCAAATCTTACCGGGAAGATTGAACTTATATCATTTGAAGGCATGCAGAATCATATTTTTTGTCTATTACTGTATCACCTCCAATCAGTGGAAGGCACCGTTTTTATGCGAGCAAACACGACTCGCTCAGGACACAGGAGCAGACTAGAGATGTTCTTCCTGCCCCGGAAACAGTAGACCTGACGGAAAAAGGAAATATCCAGATGGTATTTGTGCCAGTTTCTAGTATGCAGAAGGGAGATATTAGTAGCTAACTCCACATTTATCCCCTAATTACGGGTAAATATTTTGAGGTGGTGATTTTGCCTAAATTGGCCAAACAGTTACACACTTTGATTTCTGCTTGTATAGTATTTGAGTGAATGTTTTTGGCATTTTGAACTTTCTTTAAATATGATTAAATGTAACCATTCTCTTTATTGTTGACTCTTTATCTAAGCATGCTATGAAACTCATCAATGCTAACCTGCTTACTTATCACTGACATGCCTATGCTTTGCCTTTATTCCACCTCTCTTTGACTTAAAAAACATGGATTTTCTAAGGTCTCCTTGATATTTCCACGTGGATGATTCAAATACCTGACCAAAAATGAAAATTCTCTTTAAAAAAGTGAAGCAAATATACATCTCTAATTTTTTTCAATGAGAAAGATGAGTTTATTTATTATAGAGTCTAGAAATGCTTCAGTCACAGAGACTAATTTTGAGTCATTAATTTAATAATCATTGCTTTAGAAACAGAAGCTGAGACATTAGAATGACATTCAAGTTTCTTACTTTATTGATCATTTGACTAAGTTAAACTAACAAAGCCTGGAGACTTTGCCTAAAGGATATGTTTTAAACATTTATCTTACCCTCTATTAGCCACCTATAAATTTCTGTGCTCTAAATGAAATATGGAAGTATACAATAAACTTCTACTCATAGCATTACCAAGTCATTTTGTATATATCCACGCACAAAGTAATTTTAAAATGGGAAGTGTACACATTATACATTAAATGATTTTATTATATTTTTTAGCCCTATTTTGACTGCATGTACCTTAACAATCTTTCTATGTTAGCACAAATGGATCTACTTTTACTTGTAAGATCTTTTTCTGTTTCTCTCCTGTAAATTGGATGGGCAATTATAATAAGTGCGCATGTCCTGAGAGTGAATAAAGCATGCTTTCCTGTCCTTACAGTCTGTCGATAGTCAGACCATTTGATTTGTCCAAGGAGATGCTGATGAGTATTATAACTGTATCCTGGAATGTGATTTGTGTTAGGACTTAATCCAATATGTTATTGTTTTTTTCGCGATATCAACAACCACCAGAGACCTGTTGCCTCCTCTCGTCTCCAAGTGACATTTGGGGAACCAATCTATACCTACACTGTGACCCATAATACACGCATATCTCAATATGAACCTATTTATTGATGCAGAGAAACAGATCCATGAGGGATAAATGCTTGTTTTGTATTTCACATGAAGATAGTATATTGCCAGTGTAACAATAGCTAATAATATATACCATTTAACCTATATGTACAATATTTATGATTAGAATTAAATGTCCTTTCCAATGTCCCCTATATCTTCCTACTTAGCTCATAGGATTTTGCGAAGTCTATCAATGAGAATTATTACTTCATCAATGGATTCATTAATTCAGGAATTATAGCTGAAATGGTGCAAAGTATGCATAGTTAATAAATGTGGCATATCTGATATAATTATAATGTCGATATACTTCAGAATTCTAGAGTATCTTATGATGGGATATTTGTTATTGCCATTTTCCTAATTTTAGATTAGTCATTTAGGGAAATTATTTGGAACAATTTAGATATTCTCTGAAATTGCTTTATATATTGATTATTTTTCCATAGAACCTGCTTACCTGTTTGGAATGTTTATTCAGATCTTGGAATAGCACACAAAATTCCTAAAATGCCAAGACAGTTGTAGTTGAGCCAGAGAAAATTTTAATATTCATTATCAAGTATGGAAACAGATTTTTAAACAGAAGATAAAATACAAAAGAAATACATCATGAGGAGAGCTGAAAACATATGGGAAGATGAACTACAGAAAGGTCAAAATTGACATTAAGTGCTCACAATAGTTGGGAAAAAATAATTTAGCTGAGTTTCCTCAGTTATAATTTTATCGCTTCGATATTATCTGAATACCAAATTAATGTGTTTACTCGTTGAGGAATGCGTCAGCCCCACTGATCACACAAAGTGAAGCATATGATTGGTTTCAGCATTAGGGAATGAATGCTGTATGAATATAATGATTTCAGATTGTCTAGCAAATTGATGGATCTTGCTCATAAACTTGTAGTTAGATATGTGATGGCATATATGGCTTGTTTTAATTTCTAATTGTGCTTTCAAAATGAAGGCCCACTGGGTAAACAAGCATGAGATTCACCACCTGTAGGAGATTATAAATCGCTATTAAATAAGTAGGAAGATTATTCTGTAAGATTCATAGAGAAATTCACATTAGAATGCTAGAATAGATATTTCCTGGGCATTTTATCTCTATACGTGCCTTCATATTTTATTTAACTTATTTATGACTTTTATGGTTATCCATATGTGCAACGGTAAGACTTACCTTTTCAAAAGGCTTGCCGGGCAGTGGTGGCGCATGCCTTTAATCCCAGCATTCGGGAGGCAGAGGCAGGTGGATCTCTGTGAGTTCGAGGCCAGCTTGGTCTACAAGAGTTAGTTCCAGGAGAGGTTCCAATTCTACAGAGAAACCCTGTCTTGAATAACAAAAACAAAACAAAACAAAAAACAACAAAAAAAGAACAGGCTCATTGGTGAGGTTCTAAAGTCAAGGAATCTTGGTTTAATTCACACTATTCTCTGTTTTCCAACTTCCACCAGAACTCTGGATTTATTTGTTGAGCAGAAATTCTTCTATGTCTTGAATATTTGTGGGACCTGGAGAGTTTGAAACCGGTCTGTGTCTAGAGAGGACTGGCATAAGGATGATTGTCCAAAGCATTCTCTACTCTGCTCAGAAAAGTGCATATTTCGTGGTTAGAAATACAGTGTAAGTTCAGGTTAAAGACCCAGATTCCCCTGGAACCTTAGCTGGGGAAATAATAGATCCTGAGCATCCTGAGATGAATGGTTTTCTACACCATTGTCCTCTTTCTCATTGTCCTTCAAGTTGGTTTTGCTGAACTGTTTTTGTGCTCCAAAAGCAGGACCATGGTCTCAAAAAGAAAGATATAACTTTTGATATTCTCTGTTGCTAGATTTTGGGATATAGCTGTGAGGACCACAATTTTTAAGAGATTTATTGCCTTTAATTAAGTGTACCTGTGTGTGCGTCTGTGTGTGCACATGCAACATTTGATGGTTTGTATAAGTGTGTGTGCAAGTGTGTATGTGGCAGGGGTGCGTTAGTTCTCATATGAGCACAGATGCCTCAGCAGTTCTGAAGCTAGTGTTGAATTTCAAGGGCCTAGAGTTGTAATCAGATGCAAACAGTTAGATACTGGTGCTGGGAAAGGAACTCAGAACCTCTCCCAGAAATGTTTATGGTCTTAACCACTTAGCTGTCTCTCTAACTTCTAAATCACCATTGAAATGTTGAATGTTGTTTGGGGGAAAAAAACTACCAGTTTATGAAAACTCACATAAGAAATATGCATTAAATCCAGAAAAAAAAAACCATAACCAAGAGAGCTAGTTTGAAGTGTTAGGGATTCCTTCCTCTTAACTGCCTTATTTGCATAGGCAAATAAAATGTCTTCCTCCAGCACAAAGACTAAAATTGGTGCACACACTCCCCTTCCAGTCTGTTCATATATAGGCTTTGGAGCAGAAATACAATGTCAGGGATTGTAGTTCGCAACTCATTTGCTGATAGTTCTTGGGACAATTGTGTTACAGCTATTCAGCAGATGGCTGTGCCCATCCTCTGTCTCTCTGAAGCCAACACAAGATCTGAATTCTGTAGCTCACCCTAAGAGAAGCTATCTTCACTTGAAACAGATTTTAAGAGGGTTACACCTAACGTTTCTACTGAAGACAAAGAATATTTTGCTATATTTCTTTACAGTTATGGCAGCTTATACACATCATTGAAATAAACATAGCTTTTGAGTTGGCTACATTTATTGTGAGATGATTTTAATTTGTGAGATCATTATGATTAAATCCTAATTTAAAAAGACAAGTAACAAAGGCATGCATACTTGAGTAGATTCATGTCTCTAATAAGAGGAGAAACTTCTAACAAGACATTTATCAGAGTGAACTAGGGAAATCACCAAGTCAGAATTCTCCTAGAATCAGAGCCATGCTTGGAGACTTGTCACACCGAGTATCTACAAAAACCGAATCAATGGAACCACTGGTACTCCAAGGCTTTTCCAAAAAGAATTGCACAATCAAAGTTTATTGGTAAAGGTTCCTAGATGCGTTTGATAAAATAGAAGACAATCTAGACATAATAACAAGGGAAGATATCGTCAGGGAGAACCTGGATAAGGTTGTGCATGTATCCTCGAGGATCGGGAGTTTGCTCACACAAGTCTTTTGCAGGAGAAACCTTGGAGCTTTCCTAGAACATGTGTATAAAGTTAACTGAAGGAGTGCAGAGAGTCACTGCATAGATAGTAGGAACAATTAGCCCTAAAGCAGGGGGATAGATATTCAAAATTGATAAATCAAAAGGTACAAATAAAGAAATAATTAACAGACAGACTGAGGCACCCCTCTGTTCCCAGGAGAGGTAAATTGCTTCACCAGTCGAGAGGAGGGTCTCTCCTTGTCCCAGTCCCTTCTCCTTTAGATCTGACACCATGGTTGACTCTGTCTTGGTGCCCTCCACTTATAACTACTTGCCTTTATATAAGAAAGGAGGAATATGTCGGGAGCCGTTTCCCCCCCCTAAAGATTGTTACAGAAACCATCACCTTGGGGAGCCTGCAGGGAACCCCAAACCCATAATTATGTTAAGAATAGTCCTATTGGCAAAACCTGCCCCACACCCAATTAGCTATTCGCTAATTGCTAACGAACCTAATCTGATAGCGGAACTGCCTTAAATTCCAGCTATCCAGGGAACTAGGTGTGGCAACTCCTGACTTCTTGGCCTACCTGACCGGATGTAGGTTACGTGACTGGGACCACGCGGCCAGATTCCATGCTCCTGTGCCCTGCTCCCCAAGCCCTCATTCAGGGGGTATATAAGTTGTTACCCTGTCCCTAATAAACGGAGGCTTTGACAAAAAAAAAAAAAAAAAAAAAAAAAAGAAACCAATGGAAACATATAAAGCTAAATGTACTCTTTTCTAAGTATATTTCAACAACAGTGCAGTTTTCTTTCTCATTTTCTGTTCATTTGTTCATCATTAAATAAAAGTATATTATTTTGGAAAAAAAAAGAAAAAAAAACAGACAGACTGAAAGTCAGATAGATATGATGGAAAAATGGAGGAAAGAGATAAAAGTGGGATGAACAAGGAGTGGGGTAACATAGATACGTTGTTACTAAAAGCTTGCAGGTGGCCTTGGAATGTAGAAACATAATTAATATCCACCACTAGATTACGTCACCACTCTGTCACAGGCGTATTAGGAGATAAAGTAAGAACCTGAGATTATGCCAAAACAAATTTATTGTTTATTTACTTACTAATTTATTTATATGTATATATGTATGCTTGTGTGTGAGGGGTGTGTTTGCATGTGCGTGTAGACCATGATATGTCTATGAAGGTCAGAGGACAATGAGGGGTCAGTTATCTCCTTCTAGTACGTGGGTTATGGAGATTGAACTCTTGTCCTCCAGAGTGGCAGCAGGAGCCTTTGCTCACGGAGCCAACTCACCAGCACCCAAACAGTTTGGTTTTGAGGGTTACTCATTCAGGAAAAAAAAGAAAACCGTAAAAGAGTGCTATAGCTCCAACACTCTAAAAGTTGATAAGAGAATTAGCATTTTGCGGAAATCTGCAAGTTTGGCTCCGCTAATCTCACAGAATTGCCGAGAAATACATAAAACAGTAGGATGCAGTCAGTTTCAGACCCCAAACAGACATCTACGGGTGTTAAAAGGCTGAACAATCTGTAGTAACAGATGTATTTGTATATTTGTCCTGCGTTTTATTCCACCACATATGGCTTTGTATTAGCACTGAGCAAGAGCGCTGTTCCGCTGCTCCTGTGGCTGCAGTCAAGGCAGAAATGCCATTTATACACATGTTCCCACCCAGGTGCTCCAATTATATCTGACTCTGTCGATTTTTCTATGACATTTTGTTATAACGTTAGGTCACCAGAGGCATTGAACAGCACAGAAAAAGATTTTCATCCATTCCCCTTGACAGACTGACTCCCATAGAATGTATGGAACCATACACTGTCTATATTCAATATTTTATTAAAAGATTTCACAATAGGAAAAACCCTGCGTATACGCACACAGTTGGCCACATCGTCCAGGGTTTCCAATTCTTGCAAAGCCAGTGAGTTCAGTCCTGCACTTTCCCCCAATCTTGCTCTTGGCTGCCACATTTCGCTTGGAGAGAAAACCGAAAACAAAAGCTGGGGCCAACAACCACTGGCTTGGCCTCAACAAATGTCGGTTATTGAATTCAGAAACTGGGAACAAATGGTTCTGCTTTAACAAAGCGGGTAGTAAGGGATTGCAAATGGACAAGATGAATTTCATAGGTCAACACAGCGCAGATTATCATGCTGCACGATATAATGGATTTTTGTCACTGTCCAGCTTTGTTTGATAGGTTCTAGTTGATCATAGGAGTGCAGTATAGCCATATATCCTTGGCCTGTTGGGACTTGAAATCATATCCCATTCTGTTGATAAGTTAGAACCTTTAATGAGGCAAGTCCTAAAAAGGGTCTCTTTGAACGTACTCTTCTGCTGATAAATAAACTGCTGTAAATCAACACAAACAAAACAGTAAGTATTCTTATCCCTTCCTTCCCAGTCACAGTGAAGAAGAAGGTCTGAGATTCTGTAGAAATCAACACATGTGAAACTTGCATAAGTCACATTAATGAGATTAATTTAATCTGGAAAGGATTGAGTCTAAGCTCTGATGCTCTAGGGAAAATGGGATGCAGAATGTTTTGCAAGCATCTCATCCGACTCCTCTCTTACCCCACCCTCTGCTACTAATGATCAAAACCACACTCAAGTTGCATCCACTTGAGCTGACCAATTTATTTCAAATTTCTCCGTGATAGATTTTTAAATTATCTCTATTAAATGCTAGAATTAGTATATAAAAGGCTCTAGATACCACTCAGTGGAAATATTGTATTCTCAAGTGGGGAACCAATCATGACATAATTTTATAAAGTATCTCCTGTATCTCTCAGGCTTTTAGACTAATAACTGGTAAATTATGCTACTTCTGTGGTTGAAATACTTATAATTGATTCAAAATACATGAAATATTTTATGTGTATTTCTACTCATGCAACATGAGTCATTCAAGGGCAAAATTGACAAGAATTAATGATAAAAGATATTTGTCTGTAATTATCACAGTATAAAAACATTTTTGATACACTTACTCAGTACCATATTTCCTATTTTTCATCTTGGACACACTTTGTTTTAATAGGCAAATGTTACATCAAACATGCAGGTTTTTATTATTTTATTTTATATGCTTGTAAATATGGAAGATATAAAATATAAAACACAGTGGTCATAGACAATTCCAGAGTAATTATTTTATATGTTTATTTGATAATAAAGAATAGATGTAGACATTCTGCAGTTATAAAGATTGAATAGGTGTGTTGTGTCTCATGTGCTTTATTTTAATGCCAGTATACTCACAAATATCTATATATGTATGTAACATAAAATTTCACAAATATCAGAAAAATATAAAGTATGCATAACAATTTTTCTAACAGTGAAATAATATGACAAGAGATAATGATCAAAGTGTAATGTAAAAATAACTCAGTCTGATGTTCTTATGTTATTTCTTTTTTATTAAAAGGGTACCAATATATGGAGGCTTAGAATGAAAAAAGAGAAACGATAAAGTCCTTAAAATAAAAAAGAAAGAAAGAAAGAAAGGGCAGCAAGAAATATTTGTATGTGAGTAGTTTTAGGAAAATAACAAGCAAATTTGGAAAGATTCTAATGAACTGAGCAATCAAATTGGTGTTCATAAAGTTCAATGAGTTTTGTAATAGCTTATAAAGAAGAGGTAAAAATCATTTTTTAAAAACTGTATTTTGAAAAGATGTGAAAACTGTTGCAATATCAACATGTATGTATGTTACTAGCATGTATGTATGTTATGAGGAAAGGCAAATACAGACACAGTAAGTATAGCTCTGTTTTGAATGGTGCGTGACTTCCCCAACTTAAAATCAAAAAAAAAAATAAACTGAAGCAAACAGATGTCTCTGCTTATATGTTAGATTAAGCTATATGTGTATTTAAGTATTATCACCAGTGCCTGCTCTCTTAGGACTATTTTATAGTGTATTTTATAATTTTAATTTATTTCATCTTCTTAAGTCATTTAGTTATTCATGAAGCATACTACCCTCATGACTATAAATATTTAGACTCTAGTTTTCATAGCTTCATATATATTTCCAGGCATATTTTTGTAAACACGTTCAATTTCAAGTTTTTTATTCAAGCAATTGAATAAAATGTTAAATAAAAGGATGTATTTTTATCTCTCTATCTATGCACATGTATGAGTTCATTTAGGGCCCTAGGAAGGCCAGAAGAGAGTACTATATCACCAGGATCTAAATCCACTACAAACTATAAGCGGTACCCACTGTTTGTGCTGGAAACCACATCTGGATCCTCTAGAGTTGCAGCAAATGCTTTCCAGGCCCTGAAGATACTAATTTATTAACTCGGGGTACCACTCCAATTCTTTGTCATTCCAAGTTAAAACATTTTCTTTATTTTTTAAAGTATGACCATTTGAGCATAGAATCCAACAGATAAGCTACTTTTGTAAGACATGGGAAAATTTCCACTTGCCAGCCATGAGATTATAGTACAGTTTGAAGTGGATCGCTCAATATTTTCATTCCATAAGCCTGATCCGGCATTGTACTCAGGAAAACTGTGAGTGGTTGGGAATTAGACAGCTCATCTTGCTTTCAAATCAGCAGTATTAGGCATAACAAATAGTCCATAAATCAGTCATCAACACTTCCATCCTGGTAACTTTAAAGCTATGTGTATAGTTTTAGCAAAATCTATTTAGTTGTTTTGGGTGTTGTTGCTTAAATTAACACATTCTAGAGTCATTTAGGAAGAGTGTTAAGAATAAACTATTTAGATCAAGATGAACTGTGTGCATGCCCCGTAGGAACTTGTCCTTTATTTGCGGATGTCAGTATACCTGCCCTATTGTTGAAGGTATCATTCCTCGATCAGGAGTTCCTATAGAGCATAACAGAAGACAAAGATGAAAGCAAACAAGCAAGCTCGTAGGATATGTGTGTCCTTGTGTGTGCATGTGTATGTGTGGTGTGCACATATGTGTGCACATTTGCGTGTCGATCTCTTTGTGTGTATGTATATTGCATGTGTGCTTGCATGTGTGATTTTTCTCTTTGCCTTTGACAGTTTGTGTGGAGCAAGTATCTGCTTGAGTTCCTGCTTGGACTTTCTGAGAAGGAATGACTGTAAGCTGGAATCAGAAGGAAAACAAAGCTTTTCATCAAATATATGTCACAACGCCATAAGTAAAATTATCATTTCTTAATCATCTGCTTAGAATTCAAAGAGGTGCATAGACAAAAATAGAAGGGAACCATCTTCACATAGACTGGTAATGAAAATGGCTAGTGGAATGAAGGCTGCATATGAATATCATGGAATAATGACACTAGGATATCTTCCCCACTTAACAAACTCAAGCTGCTTGTCACAATCGTGAGATCCAACTAAAACCGTAGTTAAAACAAATGCATTTGAATGAACCAACATAGGAACATTAAGGAATTACTAAGCAGAGAAATTTCAAGGTGACTAAACCGGATAAAAAGATATTTCTCGAACAGTCTAATTGGCCATACACAATTTTGAGAAGCGTAATGAAAGTGATAAAAGAACGAAGGGACAAGCAAAGAAATCAAAGGGTGATTACATATAATAAACTCAATTACCAAAAATAGATACACAGATACATTTAATTCCAGGGAAACGGTATCTGCAATCAGCAGTATTTGGTGGACCTAATTCAGAAACCAGCATTGTTCAGCAGCTGTGAAAGATGAACGTGATCATCCTGCCCTTGCTCTTGATATTAAAGAAATGGTCTTGACATTTTGCTCTAGTGAGAAATTTCCTGGTTGCTTTATTTTCCTCAAAATTAACAAAATCCCCTTCCGTTTCTAGCTTGCCAAAAATGCTTTGACTTTATCCAGTTCTGGACTGCATTAGTTGGGAGCAATTAAGTTATCTTTTAGTTTTTTTAAAAAGTGGGGGCAGTAGATTTTATGCCGCTTCGCTAATCTCAAAAATCTATCATTGATTCTTACAATAAATCATATGTTTCAAGGTGTTTTTGTTCTTGATATAGTAGAAAAGTTTTTGTAAGTTGCATTTTGGAGTTTGGGAATATTGAAATCTTTCAGTTGCTGATTTAATAAACACCCAGATGAGTGAATTTTCCCTCAGAAATGGACTGTAAAAATCTGATTTTTATTGCAGTCTTGGAGCATTTATATTGTAGTAGGGACTGTGCTCATTCAAATGACAAAATAACACTTGCATTTACGTGTATGAGTGAGATTTTCAATAATTATTATTTTTCATCCTGGTCTTTTGATGTAAAAATTTCTTAGAGTTACAACCATTAGTATCTAGCAATCCTTTCAAATGCTTTAGAATGGTCTGTGTTTGGTTATGTATTTATTTTGGATATATCTACCAAATATATCAGATTCTTGAGAATTTTTGTAGTCATTTTAATTATTCTTAATGTACCTTTTAAATTACTTTAGTAGGTTATAATTTATCTATAACAAATTTTGTGGGTTGTGATTCTCTTTCAGTCCAACTAGTAGTCTGTCTTACTGCTTGTACTGGCTTTGTGGAACATGTTCTCTTTGGAGGAATACCTTGCTCAGCCTAGATATAGTAGGGAGGGCATTGGACCTTCCCAAATCAATGTGCCTTACTCTCTCTGAAGAGTGGATAGGAGTGGAGTGGGGGGTAGTAAAGGAAATGGGAGGAGGAGAGGGTGTGGGAACATGGATTGGTATGTATAATGAAAGAAAGTATAGCTTGTTTTCCTTTATAAAAATAATAACCTAAGGGTAAGTGGTTTCCAGTCACTGGTCGAGATCTTAGGAAATACAGACTGGCAGTTGTAGGGGACATCCTGGGGGGAGCAGTGCAGAGAGAGCATTCCGAGACTAGATGTGTGACAGGGCTTGTGTGGAAGAATGAGTCTGGATCCTGAGGGAAATGGGATACTTCTAATTTTACTGTCTTCTAAGGAAATAGGATACAATTCTTCTGTTTCAAAATCAGGATGGAGGTTGACCTGGTGGCACGCACCTGTAATCCCAGTAGTCCAGAAAGCTGTGGCAGGTGAACCGAGAGTTTAGGGCCAGCCTGGGCTATATATAGTGGGACCTGTCTCAAGACAATAAGAACACCAACAGGAGACCAAAATGGCGAAACCAAAACAAGAACAATAAAAGAGAATGGAAAGAGGCCAAGAATATGGACCGGCTTGTGTGTAGTTCTGATTCTGATACCAAGTCAGATTAAGGGTATGATGTCTTTTTCCCTTTAATTTTAATCCCCAAGAAAACCCCTATTTTAACACATAGATGAAATCTTTGGAGACCCTTTTAGTTTCTCAGAAATAAAACATTTTAATCCCTCAATCATGGCTTTAGGAACTTACAAACTACAGTGAAATTGAAGATATTCTTTATATTAACACTATGTAATGAAATGTCAAAGCTTATGAAACATTATTAATTCATTTTTAATATACTTTAAAAGCATATAATATAAAAATGTTTCTGGTTAGACATCAAGAAACCTAGCTGTTTTCTTTCATTCTTTTTTTTTTGTGACTGTGTTTTTTTTGGTGTAGCTCTTGTTGCCCTGAAACTCACTTTGTAGATCATGTTGGTCTCCAACTCAGCGATCCACCTGCCTCTGTCTCGTGAGTACTGGAATAAAAGGCATTAGGCCACTGTGTCTTGAGATGCATATGAATTTTAAATTGTTCCTCTTGCTGTACTTATAACAGGAGCATCAGTGAGCTACCTAAGAAGCAACGTGATATAAGAAAGCACTGTGAAACTCTATATTATTATGAGTAATTTCACCTGGGAATGGTGGAGGGAGATTAGATTTAGTTCCTTTTGGCTCCAAACTTCTAATGCTCTCAGATCCTCTCCACATCTTACTTTTTCTAAGTTGAGCACTGTTTATGACTCAGAAAGTAAGTGCAATGGTTTGCCTGAGCTTGGCATTCTTGCCCATAGGTCAATGAATAAATGTAGTCTTAAAATCAAATCTACACCAAGATACAGAGCTAATATATTTTGTCTCTATCTAGAGGAAAATTATGCTAATGATAGAAAAAAACAAACAAATTCAAAGTTACTGAAGTAAACCAAGCAGCAACAGGAATAAAATAAACAGGAGAGGATAATATTGGGGGTGAAACAATTCACCATACTTAACCCTAACTAAGCCAACCACCTGCCTACGTACCTTCTCCCCAAGATCCCTCCTTCATTTTCCTTCAGGAAGGAGCAGCCCTCACAGGGATATCAACTGAACATGGCATAACAAGATGTAAGATAAGAGTAGACACAAGACCTCGTATTAGGCTGGATGAGGAAACCCAGTAGTAGGAAAAGGACACTGAGAACTGTCAAAAGAGTCAAAGTCAATTCCCACTGTTAGGAGTCCCACAAAAACATCAAGTTAACAGCTACAGAATATATGCGGAGGATCTACTGCAGACCCATGCAGGCTCTGTGATTGCTGCTTCAGTCTCTCTAAAGCCCTATGACCTCTGCCTAGTTGATTCTATGGGCCAAGTTCTCCTGTGCCCTCAACGCCTGAGTCTCCTTCAATTCTTCCTATAATTGTTCCGCAGTGTTCTCTGAGCTCAGCCTAATGTTTCACAGGGGGCTTCTCTATTTGTTCCCATCAACTGCTAGCAGAAGCCTCTCTGATAGGAGGCCGGACACTAATCTATGAATATAGCAGAGTATCACTAGAAATTGTTTCATTAAATTTACGTTCTCTAAATGCATGTATGTTAACAACTGATTATTAATTGGTTGTAGAGATTGTGCAATCAAACTATATAATGACAAAATAAAGTAAGTACTATTGATTTGAAGATGTTTAATGACGAAAAATAAGAGTTTCATTTGAGGTTACTTCAATGACAGTTTTGGTGATAATTTTGAAACTGGAATGCCACTTGATGCCATAACTCACAGATTCCCAATGATATGGGAGTATTTCTATGACTGTGGCAGAAATCTCACTTTCCTCTTGGCCCTGGGGAAATTGCTCATCAAAGGACACTAACACAGTGAATGCATCCTTAATGGAAAGTGTCTTCAAAATGACTCTGAAAATTGCCTGTGTTGTGTTGAAATCACTTTGAGACATTTGGGCTTTGACTATAGGTCATTAAACATATTTTCCTGATTCTTTGACATTCTAACAAAAATGGTTCCTTCAATCAGGAGTTTGACATGCTCTACAGTCACTTAAAATTTTCTAGAGAAATTTGTGATTATGCTTAGTTTTTTATCCCCATACTATCCTCCTTTGCCTCAATTATTTTCTTTTAAATCATCTTTAAATATATATGTGGTACAATTTATTTCCATTGCACTTTTTCATTATTTGTTAATGTATCCATGCCTCATTAATGATATAATTTATCTATATATAAATTTTAGTAATTAAGTATTGTCAGATTATATTAGACATGGAAACACAGCATCCATGGTGACAGAAAGGGAAATGAAATGTCCAGTAGAGGGTGCTACTCTACAAAATGATTTCGAACAGACGTCACAAGGCTCTAAGAACCTACACAACAGTAGCATAATGTATTGCTCTGCTGTATATTTTGAAGAATGTTTCTTCTACGACATTTTCAGAGAAGTAAGAGCCATGATCTTCCCTTTAATTCTTGTGAGGAGTTGATATGCTTATACAATCCAAAGTTGGATGCCCCAAGTTACAGAAGAACTTAGAGTGACTGTTCAGGAAGCCAAATGCCCCTGCTGTTAGGTAACATTACACCTTTCTGGGGTCTTTGATGGAATTAAAGAGTATAGTTAAATTTACAGTTTTCCTTAGTTTTGATAAAAGATAAGTTAGGTATAAATCTTTAGACTCACAAAGATATAAAAAGTAGGGCATTTCTTCTAATTTTACCAAATACAAATGGACTGAACATTGTAACTGCAATTCTTACTTTATAACTGCTTATGTTATGCACATTTTTCTGTGTTAAAGTTAAAATCTTCCTTTTTAATAATACAAAAAGGGGGAAATGATGTGAAACAATCAGTGTACGCTGTAAATTTATATTACTCTCATTGGTTAATAAGATCTCATTGGCCTGTAACTGGGCAGGGAGAGACTGGGTGGGAGCTGAGACTAGGAGGATTCTGGGAAGAAGAAAGTAGGGGTATGAGTATACTCATAGGAAGCAGGAGACGAGCATGCTGTGTTGAGACAATGAGCCGCCAAGTGACAGAGGGTAGGTAAGAAATATGGGTTAGTTTATGTTGTAAACACTAGTTAGTAACAAGTCTAAGCTATTGGCTGAGTATTTATATTTAATATTAGGCCTCTGTGTATCTAGTTTGGAGCTGTGCAGTCCAGACAAAAACTCTGCCTACAAGTAGGAATAAAAGAGCTCCTGTATCTTCATAAGTAATATTCAATTGTAGGAAAATGTTGTTACAATTATACGAAGCTGAGATTACTGTGTTTGGAATTTGTTGCCATAAACGAACTGGTTCTTAAAACAAATGCAATACGGACTCGGAGTCCCTCATGAGGATTTGGTAAAACTTCTTTATCCTTTTGCATGTTTCAGAGGGAAGTCTGGTTCTGTTCTTTGGAAATGTCAAATAATGATCTCCATGATCCCTTCAGAAGCTGATTGCATAGTCTTCACCAGAGTTTCAAGCCAAAGGCAAATATTAAGAAATTTAATCAAAACATTCCAAAGTCTTTAAAATGCAACTGTGTATTTTTGTTGATATTTCAACTTGTTAAGCTTAGACTTGCCCAAAGTTAAAGTAATCAATTACTCATTTCTTTCGTCTCCGTGTGCACACTTACACGAAATAATAACCTTTGTGTTGGGATGAAAGATTAAACGCTCATTTAATTTAGCTTAGGTTCTGTTTGTTTTCAATTAAGAAGGGAAAGTCTTTTCAATCATTATAGGTTATTTGTATTTGTTTTGTCCCACTTATAAGATCAAGTAGAGCACTTGTGCTTATGGTCCTTACTATTTCGAAAAATAATCGCATTAAATAAACTTTAAAAAATTATTTAAGAGGTAATAAATTAAATTGCATTATTAATTTGTTCGCTAATTGCAACTGCAAATTGGCCACAATAGAAATGTGTTTTTTTTTAAATATAGTAGATCATGTTTTGTTTCATTCAAGTAGTTAGGCATAAATCATTGTCAGATTTCCAGTTTATCCAAAGCAAACAAAAAAATATTAACTTTGGAGATACTATGATGCATTTTGTTACGTCTAGCCATTTCACATATAACATTTTCAAATTTCATAAGGAACTGGGTTACTTTGAACATGTGTGCATGGCAAAATATCATTCCACAATTATAATAACAAATTAATCTCTAGAACCTGTCCAATATTTCACACGACAGAAGTAACTGTATGTCTGAATGAGCTTCAGTGGTCCTAAGGCTGACGCTCTTCTAGATTTTTCTAAGATGACTAACTCTAGTCCCGTGGTCCTTAGACAACAGAGGAAGCATTCGAGCTGAACAGACAAGGACAGAGATGAAACTAAGAGATGTCAAAAAGAAATTCAAGTCTGTGGGTTTTAGAGACAGGACAGAAGAATAGCAATGCGTAGTAACAGAAGGCAGAGAGGAAGGATGTATTCCGGGAGCTCACATACATGTTGATTTTGAATGTGTCATCTTTATAAGACTCCTGACTTCCATATATATATATATATATATACACATACATACATACATATATATATAAATATGTGTATATGCATATATACATGTATATATTTTTATTTGTGAATCACATGATCCTTAGATAGCAGAGGAAATAATCTAGCTGACCTGACCAAAAAAGGAGATGTGGCTAAAAGATATCAAGAAGAATTTAAACTCTAGGAGGTTTCGATACTAGACTGAATAAAAAAAGTATATGTATACTGTTTCAAGTTCTGTAGGTTCATTAATTTGTACTTTGTTTCAATTTGTTATAGCAACAATAGAAAACTGAAAAAATACATCATATTTCTAAGCGAAATATTGCCTTATGCATTTATGTTTAACATAAAAAATATTTATATTGAGTAATAAACTGAATTCTATTGTGTTTTGCACATTTCAAACATGGTTAGATTTCCTTGGGAGAAAAAGCATATGTAGAGTCTTAACCTGCCCAAGTTCCTCTCTGGAGATTGTCCTACTGTTTTTGGAAGAATCTTCTGAAATGAAAAAATGCACATAAAATTTACAATCAAAATTTCCATTGAGATTTCATGATCTGAACTACCAGAGTTCCTAAAAAAAATTAAAATTCTTCCAAGTGGAAAATTAAAATCAGTTATAGATGTTATTTTTCTGTATTTAGATAAACTATTGATGATATGGAAAACTTACACTTTTATCCAAAAGGTTGTCTTTCTCCACACTTAGAATATGAAAGTATCACAAGAATCATGTTTCTGAATAATCCTTGCAAACTATAACTTTTCATAAACTTGAGTCTAATAATAGTTGCAGAAGTCACATTCATAAGAAAAAAACACTAATATACAGAAATAAAAAAATATTGGTCCTGTTTTTTAAATCAACTCAGTGAACTATGGCAAATTATTAGTCATAGAACAAGAACGACTATTTTAGCTAAAACATGTATAATAATATACTGTAAGATTCATAAACCAATACCAATCATTCAAAATTAAAGATAGGATAGATTTTTTACCATGATCATGCAACAATGTTATTAAACCTAAATTTCATACTACAGAGACAATTCAAATTTAGACTTTAAATTTTTTTCTCATCTTGCATAAATCATAGTCATTTATTGTTAAATATAAAGTTATGTCAGAAATAAAGGTTTAAAGAAGATGTGGAAATATGTCACATATATACATATATATATATATATGCACAACATACACATACATATATTAAAGCATCCAGATATAGAGATGTTTAATTTAAAACTATATCAGTATCAATACACAGTTTATATGCACAAAGATATATAATTCATGCATACTTATTTCTTAATTCATTGTTATCTACCAATCATTGTTATCATCCTTTGGTGATTATATATCATTTCTAAGTAGTAAATAATTTAGTTACAACATGTTTAAAAACTCAATATGAATGATTATCTGGAGTAACATAATTTACAAGATGAATCTCTCTATGGATGTAGAAAGAGGATTCATTAGAATGAACCCAACAGTGGCTGCCTGCGAATGGAAATTCCAGGAATCCAGTAGCTGTTCGGTTCACAAGGTCAGATGTCACAGTAGGTCTTCAGGATATATTGGAATCTTGAAGAGGTAGTCTGTAACACCAGGAAAGCAAAGGGCTTGTCATCAGGTGCAGGAGCAAGCAGGCAAAGAGAGAGCTTCCTTCTTCCCTGACCTTTAGACACGTTGCTAGCAGGTGTGGTCCAGATTACAAATCAATCTTCACAACTAGTTAGGAAAAAAAACTCCCTCACAGGTGTGCCAAATCGTTTGGGTTTTAGTTAATTTCAGATGTAGTCAAATTGACACTCAAGAACATTCAAGTCATCAGAGATGGCAAACCATTGTTTTGGGAAGATTGTTTTTATGCCGGTACCAGGCTTTTTTCAGTACTGTAGCTCTGCAGTAAAGCTTGAAATCAGGGATTGTCATGCTTCCACAAGTTCGTTTATTGTACAGTATTGTTTTGACTATCCTGGGTTTTTTTTGCTTTTACATACGAAGTTGAGTACTATTGTTTTGAGGACTGTGAAGAATTTTGCTGGAAGTTAGATGGGAATTGCATTGAATTTGTAGATTGCTTTTGGTAAGATTGCCATTATTACTGTTAATTCTGCCTACCCAAGAGCATGGGAGGTCTTTCTATTTTCTGGTGTCTTCTTCAATTTCTGTCTTCAAAGATTTACAGTTCTTGTCATACAGGTCTTCCACTTGTTTGGTTAGAGTTATTCCAAGATATTTTATGCTTTTTGTGGCTATTGTGAAGAGTGATGTTTCTATGATTTCTTTCTCAGCCCATTTATCTTCTTTGAAAAGGAGGGCTACTGATTTATTGTTTTAGTTAATCTTGTATCCTGCTACATTACTGAAAGTGTTTATGTGTTGTATTGTATGTGTATGTGTTTATGTATTGGTAGAATTTTTGGGGTCGCTTATGTGAGTTATCATATCAGCAGCAAACAGTGAGAGTTTGACTTTTTTCTATTTTGGAGAGAGTGGCCAACCTTGTTTTGTTCCTAATTTCAGTGGGATTGCTGTGAGTTTCTCTCAGTTTAGTTTGATGTTGGCTTGCTGTATATTTCTTTTATTATATTTAGACATGTTTCTTGCATTCCTGCTTTCTACAAGACCTTTATCATGAAGAAATGTTATATTTTGTTGAAGGCTTTTTCAGCATCTAATGAGATGATCATGCGGTTTTTATTTTTCAATTTGCTATATGGTGGATCACATTGACAGATTTTCATATGTTGAATCATCCCTGCATATCTAGAATGAAGTCAACTTGACCATGGTGGATGATTTTTCTGATGTTAAATGCTTAAACCTTTGAACTGAAGTAAGAATCTTTAAGAAATTTTTTTTTTAATTTCACTTAGTGCAAACAGACCTGATTCCCAGAAAAGAGGCAAGGGTCAGATTGAGTCTATAAGTCTTTTCTCTGTTAGAAGAGACATTTAAAAATCTTATTAATATTTCTTCAATAAAACCTACTTAATAAAAATATTAGGATTTTAAAAGTCATCTTAAAATTTCAGAAGGAAATAAGTATACACTTATTTAATAGAAAAATTAATTTGTTAGGCAAGCAGGAAGAACAGTAACACATTCTGCCTAAAATTTAATAAAGTAGAGAATTCATCACAGATGATCATATTAAGATTTGAGAAGCTGCCTAAAAATTAATAAAGTAGAGAATTCATCCTAGATGATCATATTGAGACTTGAGAAGCTGAGAAATTTTATTTCTGCATAAAAAGTCCATTGGAATTGCAGCTTTATTCTGTAATCAGTCCATTTATTCTCAGAGCATCTCCACCCACAGTGTTATCTTAGTTTTGATCCAGATGTGCTTGCAACAATGGGACTGCAGCCACAAGCACAGAGAGGAACTTGGATAAAGGGATAACGAATGTGAGTGGCATCAGAATGGACTACCTCATATTCACCCTTAATGAGGCAGTGTGCAGCCGTAGATGGTATGGACTTGAATGCACAAAATTCTTGCTAATCATCAAAAAGCAATGATGAATTAAGACAGAAATAAAGATTGAGAAATTTTTGAACAGATGATATACGCTTGGCTTTACTTTTATTGAGTATAGAAAGGTAGCATCCTTCTAGATCAAAGCAAATGACTGTTGAACTTCAGATGAAGTCCTGGAGATGGTTAAATAGTCTCTGTAAATTGAAGCTGGGATTCTTAAAAGATCCTTTTCTGATCAGAAATACAAAGAGATATGACAGAGGTAGAAATATGGTAGATGCCTGAATTCTCATTCAGCTAGAACAGCTCAGAGAAACTAAGCATAGTACATGCTGCGCATGCTCACATTCTTCTTTCTTCTCCCAGATTCTGGAAGAGCCACTGTTCTGTAATTCCACAAGGGTAATTGCAGAGATTCTATAAATAACATTGAAAAACCCTGCGCAGAAAGTATTTTAAATTCATTATTATTTAAGTTCATTCCTGCAGTTGATACTTTGTCCTTTCTTGAAACTCGATGGCATTTTTAAACAGATACATTCCATTCCTCATAGCAAATAATGCTAGCTCTGACAACTTGAACGTTCTTATTAGAATAGTTGTCTATACCAGCCAAACAATTTGGAAAACGTAAAGCACCCGGTGTAACACTGAGGTCTACCATTCTCCCAACACTTCCCTGGTGAAGTCAGTGCTTGGATGTTCTCTTCCCATCTTGGAGTTCTTGGCTAGTTTAAACATCTCTGTCACGTGGATTTAGTGTGTATTCTTTCGTATAGTATTCATTTTAATGCATTCATTTAATCGGAGAAGGTTTCTATTTTATATCCAGTCATCTAGGAAATGTAATTATTCTGGCTGTGTAACCCTCTGACAGCAAAATTGCAAGTTAGTATGATAAACTGTAGGATGATCTTGGGAAAGAGAGAAGATAAAACAAGAGAAAAACCATTTGCATAGCAACATCTCAAGAATAACATTCGATGTCAAATAAAGCATAAAACCTTTGTCATCGAGATGGATTTTCTCCTGTAACTTACTTAGCTTGGCATCTTTCCTTTGGAATAGTGTGTGATATATTTTCCTCTGCAAATGATTATTTTCTAGTAAAAATGTATGATTCTTAAGATCTTTGTCTGTGTTATAAACCCAGAGAATCACTTATTCAAAATACTGCAGCTATGGAATGTATTAGAGGTAAATCAGTGAGACTATGCGTTCTGAAATTCTTTTATGGAGTGACGGAGTGCAGTGTGTGCATGATTGTGTGATTCTAACTTACAGCTACACAATCCAGACATTGATAGATGGTGGTTATGGTTACTACTAGACGATAACTACAAGAAACTATAATATGCCACTTGCTTACTTTGCTAAAATACCATTGTCAGTATTTGCTATTAATTCTACCATACTGGGAAGGTCTTCTGTTTGAAGTTTTCTTTTTTATTTATTTTTTAATATTTATTTATTTATTATGTATACAATATTCTGTCTATGTGTATGCCTGCAGGCCAGAAGAGGGCACTAGACCCCATTACAGATGGCTGTGAGCCACCATGTGGTTGCTGGGAATTGAACTCAGGGCTTTTGGAAGAGCAGGCAATGCTCTTAACCTCTGAGCCATCTCTCCAGCCCTGAAGTTTTCTTGTACACGGTTTCTGAGCATGATTGCTGTAGCAATGGGACCAAGATCTGTCCCTGGTTCACGAGCTGGCTTTTTGTAACCTATTCTCTATGGTGAGATGCTTTTTCTAGTCTTGATACAGTGGCAGGAGCTTGGTAGTGTCTCAACTTGGTATGTAAAGCTTTCTTGACTCCCATAGGAGGAGGCCTTACCTATTCTGAGGGGTAGAAAGGAGGTGGTGGGAATTGGGAAGAGAGGAGGAAGGGGAAACTGTGGTCAGTATGTAAAATAAATTAAAAGTTAATAAAAAGAAGAAAAAGATCTCAAAAATGATAACAACTTTTAGTTCAATTTTTCTTCCACATTTACAATTTCATTTTTTTTCTCCATGGCTGATTAATTTAGTGCTGTGTACATGTGTATTTTTTTTGTTCATCTGTTGAATGACAGTGTTGGCTCCTTTCCTAGCTGTTGTGGATAGCTAAGTAGTGGACAGGGAAATAGCATGTCGATAACTTTGTGGCAGACTAAGACTCCATTGGATATGCACCACATAATTGTATAGCTATATCATAAGATAATTCCACTTTTAATTGAAGAACCTTCATAGCGATTTCCTAGTGACTCTACAGGTTTTCACTTCACCAACAGGTAATAAAGTGTTGCTCAGCTGTCACATACTTGCCAGGATTTGTGACTTGCTATATATATGAATATATGTATATATACACACACACATATTGATATATGCATATATACATGTGTGTTGAACTAAAATAAAATTACATCCCTTTACACCTTCCCATTCCTTCACCCAGTCTCTTACCAGCTATTTCCCCTGCCCACTAAAATTGATATCTATTTATTATTGGTACCCACATAAAAACACACAGAAATATGTATGTAACAATACACATATTCATACATATGCTATATACATTCACACACATATATGTCTATATTTACATATGTATAAATATATACATATTTATATATGTATAAATATGACCTCCTTAGTCAGCTTGGTTGTTGTGTGTGTATTGTTTCAGTTTTGACTATTCTTCATTTGACAGCAAGAAAGGGGCCTCATCCTTAGGAGAGGCTAATTTCTTCTTATCAATAAGTTGTTCTCTATACTTCTTTGCCTAGGGTTACGATCTTGTGAAGTTTCTCCCTCTGATTTTATTTTGTCCATCAACACTGCTATTGTTCTGGTCTTGCTTTGTACAGCTATTTATAAGAAATTGTTGCATAGTTGACTTTCTGGTTGTCTAACTCTTCCACTCATTCTGCTCCCTATTCTGTGACATTATATGAGCCATAAATATGAAGTTGTGATGTAAATTCATTAGGGCTAAGTTCCACCATGTCCTTGGTATCTGTGGTGTGTCTGGTTGTGGTTTTCTGTCATAATCTCCATTTTTATAAAGAAAGCATTCTCTATGAGGAATGATAGCTCGACTTACCATTGGGTCTAACAATAAGGTTCAAAACTTAGTAAGAAATTTTACTGGTCTACCAAAGTGGTGGTAGTGGATTTTTTTTTCTAAGGGCCAAGTCCACACTAGCCTTGAGAAATTAGCTAGGTTTCCAGTACTGGGTACTATTTTGCTCTTGTTGTGTGGGCCTTAAGTCCAATTAGACAGCTCTTGGTTGCCACCTCATGTGAATGCAGCTCCTTGTGCCTTTATGCTTTATGCGTATCCAGCCATGATGGTGGCTGCCATGTTTCATCACTGTTACAGCTTTGCAGTACTGTTTAATTGCTTCCTTCCATTGACAGATTGCACAGTATTTTCTGTAACCATGGAAACTAGCCTTCGGGCGAGAAGTTTTCAGGTCAGATACAGCTCGTATGATCAAAATCTTGCATCATAAGTGTGTGGTTTCTTCTGCAATAGGGCTTTAACTTCAACCTCTGAATGACAATCCAGGCATATATCAATAATCTATATTGTTTGTGGAGTTACTTGGTGTATCTAGACCAATCATTCTAAAAAAAGTTTCTCCTACTCAAGTCCTGTGTTTTCGTTGTTATGTTTGTGGGGAGCATTGCTAGCCTAAATAGCTTAACTTCAAACATATAATTTTAAGTAAACATAAACTAGTAAGATTCCTTAAGATTTTATCAAAGATCCGTGATGTTATAAGTCCCTCATTGCCTCCTCTATCTTAACTGAACTCCCTGTTCCTTTTTTTCTGTTACACACATTTAATATCGCCTGTGTTCTTCAGTTGCCCTCCAAAGGGAACACCCAATCCCATCTCCCTTACTTACACTTCCCTTATCATTTCCTGTTCATGAGATTATTCCGTGTTTCACGCTCAAATGTGAGGATTTGGAATTAAGAACCACAGATTAGAAACAATATGTAGAGTTTGTCTTTCTCAGTCTGAGTTACCTCAATCAATATTATTAATTCTAGTTCTATCTATTGATCAGCAACTTTCATGATTTCATTTTACTTTAAAGATGAATTTTATATCACATTTCCTTTATCCATTCTTTTGCTTAAGGACATTTAGGTTGTTTCCACTCCCTTGATATTATGAAGACAGTAGCTATGAACATTGCTGAGAAAGTAACTGTGGGGTAGGTTCTTGAGTCCTTTGAATAAATGTTGGTCTACTAGCTAGATTGTTTTTTGTTTTTGGGAAAATTCTTCATACTGAATTCCATAGTCACTATATAAATTGGCATTTCCAAAGTGGAAATGAAGGGGAGTTCCTCATCCTTCACACCCTTGTCAGTGTTTGTTTTCAGTTGTTTTGTTGGTCTTAGCTATTCTGACTGTGAAGAGATGGAATATCAATGTTAATTAGCAATTCCTAATTGCTAAGGCTGGTGAACACACTTTGAAGTATTTATTAGCTAATTTTATTTTTCTCAATTAAGAAATTTTTGTTTTAATCTCTTTCCATTTTTATAAAATAGATCATGTGTTTCCTTGACTCTCTGTGTTTTGAGTTTTTTGAATATTTTGGATATTAATCCTGGGTCAGAGGTATAATTGGTAAAGATTATCTCCCATTCTGTTCCTTTCTCATTTAATTAAGTATTAATTTGCTGTACAGAAGCATTTTAGTTTTAAGATGTTCCAGTTTTATGTTTTTTTTTCCTTTGGAGAATATCAATTTTGTTTGAGGTAGTATCTGTAACAATTGTATCTTGTATATACCAAGTGCCCTAGTATATATAACATTTTCTCAATAATGACTTAGATATTTAAAATTCTTATTTTGAGAATTGATGGTTTACTTTGGATTTGTGCATATATGTGCATACCCATGTACACATTATATATATATATATATGTTTATGTATATATATGCATACTATATATGTTCACCTACATATATATGTAATATATGCATATTATAGGTATTAACCACTTGTCTGTGCATGATAACAGAGATGCCTTCTTATTCTGTAGTCTCTTCACTTTATTGATAGTTTATCTTGCTTTTCATAAGATTGTTTTTTAAATTTGGTGTAATCTTGTTTGTTTATTCTTGAGGTTCTTTTTTGTGTTATTAGAAGACTATCCAAAAATTTCATGATTCATGTTTATAACAATGCCTTGAAGTGTTTTTCTTTTAGCAATCATCTTCTCAGATTTTATATTCAGATGTTTAGTTCATTGTGAATTGATATTTTTTTGTGCCAGATGAGAGCTAGGAGTCAATTTCAACCACCTCTATGTAGACATATAACTTTTCCCTCCTACATATGAAGCAGTGACTGTCATCACTTACTTCAGACTGTTCTACAAAATGGAAATAAAAGGCTCATTACCAAATTTTTATGAAATAATTATCTTCTTCAAATCAGATAACATTACAACAAAAGTTAAAAAAAAACACTATAGACCAAGTCCCTTGATTAACATAGATGCAAAAGCACACCCAATTGATTACCCAACACCAAATGATCAGCTCTGAAAAACATGCAGTTGAGGAACATTATTCAGACTGAGTGGATTATAGTTAGAGCTGCATGGATACACATATACCTATATGCATTTAACAAGGAAAAAGGGGTTAAGGATTTGAAAGAGCGAGTTATATGTGATCATTTGGATGTAGAAAAGGGAAGGGAGAAGTGATGTGATTATACAATCAAAAATAAGAGGAAAAAGTGTGAAATGATGAAACATAGTTATCAATATAATGCTTTTTGATGGGAAAGACTTAGGTAATAATTTCTGGTAAAAAAAAGCCTTTATGGATGGAAAAAGAGCCCCACATTGAAGAGGTTCAGAGAAGTGTCATTTCCTCTCCAAATACAAGAACATAAAGTATCATGTTAAGTTTACACATCACAACCAAACTGATCTTCTCAGGATAGTTTAACACATGCAAGTCAAAAATGTAATATCCAGGATAAGTATTTCTAAGGACAGAACTTATCCAGTCATCTTAGTGGTTTAAAAAGACCCTCTAGAGTCAAGTCTCTTGCCAACCCTAAGGTGGCTCCCTTAATTAGGATATATATTTCTCTGCTCCCGTCTCCACATCTGACAAAGTCCAATGTGATTATAATAAAGGCATTGAAGAAACTATCCTTAGACAGAAAGAACATAAGTCAAACAGAAAAGTCTATTTATGACAAATTAATAGATTTTATCATGCTAAATGGGGAAAAGCTGAGAGCATTCATCTAAACTATAGGGCAGTATAAGAGTGCCTACTCCATCCAATCTTATTCAGTATGCTACTGTGAGGATTCAGTAGAGAATTCAGATAGGGCACGGAAATAAAAGGGAAAGTCAGAAGTGAAATTGCCTTTGCTTTTAAATGACATGATCCTCTCTTTAGAGGACGCAAAAGATGATAGCAGGAAAGTTTCAGAACGTATTAATACTCTCTGCAAAAGAGCGGGGTATTTAGTGTGTTCCTGTGAGAGACTGTTTCAAAAGCTTCAGATTCATTGGTGAAAGACACACTCAAGAAGACTCCTTCCACATAACGTGTTTTGCCACAAAACATCAGATCCTCAGTATCAACTTTGGACATTTGAGTAAAATATTTGTCTCTTTGAGATTATTTGTCAGTAATAAATCATTGCCATTTGCTTCCCACGTCAAAAGGTAGCCTGCTTTGGCAAACCCGAAGCTGAGCTGCACAGCTTCAGACTGATTCGCACTGTTTCTGTTAAGACTGTGCCTTAGAGCTCTTGTCAGAATAGATGCCTTTTGTTTCTTTTAATTATTTCATTTTATGGCGTAGTGTGTACTCAGTATTTTCCCATTTCTAATGAAGAAATACCTGAGGCATTTGAAGGCGAAATATTTTATATCCTTATTACCTGTAACAATATGTGACAAAAAACATTGTCGAGTACATTGTAATAAAATTTTACCTATTTTGATCATCTCATCTTTTAATAACCACTTCTAAAACTATAGTGAGGCAGTGTTACCTCTTCAAGTCAGATTCTATAAAAATGACGAAGTAATTTGAAGCAGTAACTATCTTTTACCTCTAAGAGCATGTAATCATATTCTTCTAAGATGAAATGAAATTTAACTACTAGAAAATTACTTCTAGCTTGATTTTAATAAACCTATTGCATAAAAATGGATAAAATACATTGTATGAAATATTTTGTATCCAGGTAATTTTTAAAAAAAACCTGAAAAGTTAATTACTAATTTCAAGATGGAAACTATATTTCTTTAAATTTTATATAACTAATTTGCATTTTAGTGCATTTTAAAATCTCATTTTAACATTTGTCACTGGAAAATGGAAGTTATAGGTATGCAAGTTCTCTACCAATGGACTTAGAAACCTATCACTAAGAGGACTAGTCTGTTATCCATGTTCAGATTGTCCTGCCCTAAAACACATAATTAGTGGTCTCAATATGTGATTAAATTATTAGTCTCATAAAATATATTTCATGAGGGTAAAGTCATTGTGCTTCATCCTAATTTTGCAGTAACATTTTAAGTTAGATTTCTTATCAGTCTCATTAAAAAAAAAGTTAGCATCACCTTCCAGAAAACTTTCCATAACTATCATAACTTTGACCTCGGCAGCAATTCTTTTTTTGCAGATAGATCAATTAAATTTTAATTAACATTAGAAACACTGTCCTTGTGTAGAAGGCAACTGCTTGTTTATTTCCCAGCCTCCCACACCTGATCAATCACACAGAAACTTTACTAACTACAACACTGTTTGACCTATTAACTCAAGATAATTATTAGTTAACTCTTACATCTTAAATGAACCCAATTCTATTAATCTGTGTATTACCATGACACTGTGACCTACCAGTAAGGTCCAGGCAGTGGCGTCTTTCTCCTTTGTCAGCACCATGGTGTCTCTTCTGACACCACCTGATATCTCGTTATAGCTCTTCCAGCTTGCCTATATTCTGTCCTGCTATAAGCCAAAGCAGTTTCTTTATTAACCAATAATAATAAAACATATTCACAGTATATAGATAGAGGGGAATGCCACATCAGTCCTTGGTCTCAAATCAAACAACTACAAAACTCCATATCCCTTTTTTTTTTCTAGTTGTAATTAAACAGGTAACGAAAAGCCCAGGCTAAATTCAGATGTGTGACTAAGAAGAGAAGACAGCAATACACTTGTTATTCATGTTAGGTTGATTTTTTTCATTGTCCTCTGTGTTTCTGCTTGACTTGGAACCTGAGAATATTTATTTTTATTAACATTTAACATCTTGAATTACATACTTAATACTTTTATGAAGGCAAAATTTCACCGGCTTTATTTTTCTTAAGTTGCACCTGATGCTCCCATTGCAATAGGAGAATAGAAGAGCTGACTCAAAATGCCCTAATATCTTTGGCACAGTATGCCACACTGTCCCTAAAGATTTTGTGCAGATTTGCCAGGAATTGTAAAATATGTATTCACTTAGTTTTCCCTTTAACTTCCATTTCTAGATTCAACACCAATTAAATGTTTATTTGACATGCAATTTATGATATATTGTTTAGAATAAATATTTGGGCATTAGTAATCAAACACTCAAAGTATATCAAGATAATTTGTATTTCTTATTTCTTAACTATTCATACTGGAAAATTGTGTGATTGACAATGATGGATTAATATAGGCACGATTAATAATTTTTCCTTTCAACTAACGTGGAATAATAAATAAGGACAAAGACATAATCTAATAATGGTATGCACTCAATGAGGTAAGCATTAATTTACATTAGATTTAACATTCCATACTCATTGTACACCAGGCAGTAGTCATTTTAAATTACAGCAGACCAGATTATGCTCATTGTTAAAGAATTTTGAATCATACAAGCTCAGTGGAGTATAGCAGTGCAGGCTTCTAAGCCTGCCACTTAGGTAGACAGGTAGACACAAGGATATGGGAAATTCAAGGTCTTTAATTGTATTTGGGTCAATACAATGTTCCGCAAGTTTTAGAATCACAGCCTTTTTCATTTATTAGCCTAACATTCACATAAGAAGCACAGTGTCACTCTAAGTTTGCCAAATCAATTTAATTTTGCATTTTATTTTCTCTCTCATTAGACCGTGGCTTGGGGGGGAAGAAACAAAAAAAAAAAAAAGAAAAGACAAATTATTTTTAGTCTGTTACAGAAGCACTTTGGTTATCAGATGAAAAATTGAGAGATAAATTGTCTGAACTTATTTTATCTATGCGTATTCACTGCACTGCTGTCCACACAGGTACCAGGTCTCTTTATTGTTGTTATAGTCAAGACCCAACCTTCACGTTGCTTCTGAGAATGTTTATCAAGCAAACGTTTCTTTAATAATAGCCAAATGATACCAGTGCATGCCACAAGCATTAGCATATTTCTTTTAATTTAGAGAAAGCCTAATTAGCATTGTGTTGTGAGTGATAAAGCCACAGACATCCACAAGACCTTTCCTGATGATAATTCTTTGCTGATTAAGTCCTAATCAGTGTGACATCACATACTAATTTGAAGAAGGAGATTATAAAGAATGCAGTAGCTTTAGAACTCTAGAAATGTATAATAAGTGAGGAACAGAGATAATTCAAGAGAGAGCAAAATTAACAGATGGAGAGGAAGTGGTGCCTACAAAACTGAAGCGGGGTAACAGAGAAGGGAATGCATTTGGAAGAACGCTATTTCTCAGACTTGCTTGTGGACAGTCTGATTATGGTCAACCAAAAGGATATGGGGAACATGACTATGGCCCAGCAAAGGGATGTGGGGAGCGTGATTGTGGTCCATTGTTCTTGTGTTCATGCAGCCATCCTAAGGAGGACCTGTGTCACAGCTGAATTCCTTGTGTTCTGGTTCTTACAATCTTGAGCTTCCTTCTTTTGCATGAGCCATGGAAGCAGGTTCTGTGGTGGAGATGTATGAGTTAGGTGTAGACCCTCTACTATTGCTGATCTTTACATTGTATCCAGTTACAGTTTTCTGTAAAAGTCTTTGGTTCTCTGATGAGGGGTTGTAGCTGTGGGTATAGGGATAAGATATAGAATGTAATGAAGAATTATGTTGGACTAACAGAGTGGCCACAGTGTACTCATTTCTAACGTCCATGACTTTACTAGCCCCAGTAAGCTGGTGAGGTTGATAAGATTTCCCTCCTGTTGATTACGTCTTATAGGTGCTAATTGAAATGCCTTTATACATATCTTCCCATGCTGGTGGGTTGCACCCCCTTGATGATTGCTCAATGGAGAGTGGTCAGTCCCAAAACCATATGTATATGAACAACAAAAATGGACTCATCAGATTATACTATATATATAATATATATATGTATATATACTTTTAAAATTTTTATATATGTACACCCACATATATATGTATAAAGGAATAAAATAGTGCAGTAAAGTAATATAAAAGTTCAATTAAATGTAAGAAAATAAAATAAAATGTAAAAAGTGGAAGAAATGTCTTGATTTTTCTTAGATAACTTACAGCATCAAAGAATAGGAGACATATTTAAATTAGCTTTCACTACACTGTCTAATGAGTCTCTGATATCTTTGAAATGTTTCTTAATGAACATTCCTACACACTCACTCTTCAGTGTTGTTCCGACATGCAGCAGAAATAGAGGCAGAATTTGATTGAAGCATCATTCTATCGGTGGTACTTCACATTAATTATGACTGCACTGCCCACACTAATGGTTTGCCTCTATAAGAGTGGGGTTCATTTACAATCCATCCTTTATTAACTGATATCACAGTGGCCTTCCTCAAATTTGCATTTTTTTGAAAAAGAAAGAAGGCATTCTGAGAAGTGATCTCATTGCTATGGAACTGGGGGTGTATACAAACCCAAAGTAAATTTGGGGCTTCGCTCCATCCTTCTCTAATTGACTAACATTTCTATAAACACTGCGGCTTGTATTCTTCTTTCTGAGTTGGGAGGTCATATAGACGTTCCTTACAATGAAGGAGAAGAACAATACAATTTGGGGTTATCTGGGAAAATAGGATTTTCCTTGTCCAGTCATAGGAGTAGATTGTAAGAGAAACTAAATCTCACGTTGCCACTGACTTTGAACACCAGGAAACAAAGGTTATACCCAGGGGATCATATCAAAGAATGTGCCAGTGAGTGCAGTGACGTCACAAGATGTCCTGTAGACACACCTGAGTATAGCCATGACTATACTCAAAGCGCTTCTTCCCTTTGGGTCCCTGGACAAGATAGAAATTATTGATAATATAGTTTTACTCAAATCCTGGATTCAAATGTCACATCATCAAATTCTCTACACAAATACAAACATTTTCTAATTTAAGTTGTTGGCTTACTACTATGAAATATGGGAAATTATATAAATATAGTAATATTTGAAAGCTAATAGGTAGCTACGAATATTTTTCACTTTTACTAAAATTGGGTAAATAAATGATTAGCGCTTCATATTTTAAGATCTAAGCTGAGTCTTATTTGTCATTAGGCCAAGAAGTCAATAAACAGCAACTTTGTAAATTACTGTTTAGATAAAGTCTAAGTGTGCCTATACATTTTTACGAGGTGCTGTTAATATTAATCTCTCAGTG
Organism: Microtus obscurus; assembly: GCA_963919715.1. Taxonomy (NCBI): domain Eukaryota; kingdom Metazoa; phylum Chordata; class Mammalia; order Rodentia; family Cricetidae; genus Microtus; species Microtus obscurus. Next base: position 5,405,800 of record CAWTZC010000381.1, read on the forward strand.
CAGCTGTACAATGGAGTCCCAATTAAATTATAAACCCTGAACTTTGCACTTGTTTTTTTTAAAGTTGCTTAAGAAAGTTTTGCAAATTATATCAAATTGATATAATGTTAAATTAACTTCTTTTAACAATCTTCATATCTTCACATATGTATAGAAACCTACTGTAATCTTGAAATCTAGAAAATTCTTAGCAAGTTTAATACCCTCATATGACAACTGAAATTTTTAAATCACCCCTGCCATACACATTCTAGTATGCTTTCCCCAGCATGATCAAATGACATCACAGTTACTTCTAGCTATATAATATGGCCTATTGTTCTTTTGTGGTACCATTTAATTATCTTGAAAAATCTTAAAATCCTCTTTGAGGATACTTCTGGCCGAATGTGTTTCACTGTGACAGGTTGATCAAACATAACCAATTAATCTTGTTTCAATTGATCTTTTGGCTGAACATCTGCCAAAATGTTCCTTTTAGACTCATGGTATTTGTTGTGGTAAACAATGATATATTGCCATACCCTGAGTCTAGTTTGTTTCGTTCACATTCATTATCATTTAAATTTTTTTGGCTTATATCATTAATCACTTTATTTCATTTCTATCATTATTGCATATGGTAGCTTGTAAATCTCATATCAACCTGACATGACTTACAGAGGTCAAACCTTTTCTCCTATTGTATGTGTCTTTAAAGAAACACTCTTCAACTTTGTATTTAACAGTAAGCAGGCCAGTCACCAGCATTCCCCAATGGTCTCTGTGTCAATTCCTGCCTTATGATTTATACGCTGCCATTCTTCAACCGTAAATTGTAACCTGTAAGGTAAAATAAATCTCTTCTTCCTAAACTTCCTTTGGTCATAGACTTAATCACAGAAACAAAAGCAAACTACAAAAACATGAAGACTATTATTGATGCTAATGTTGTAATACTTTTATGAAGCAAACAAGAATGCTGAAGGGAAATCTCACAATATTTCTTAAGATCATATACTTTATTATAACTTCCGTGGATGTATTGTACCTCATCTACAGTTTTCAAGTAGAGTTCAATAAGATCCCTTCATTAATAATGGATGTCTTCACTTTACTCTATGGAAGTTAACTATACATTTTCCCTGTTGAATAGGTGGTTTGGTAACCTTGACCAAAGACATGAGTCCCAGGAAAGTAGTATGAACCCCCAATCCATGTCTATAATAAAATTGTTCTCTCTGATTTTATTTTCCTTTTTAAAAAATATAATTCAGTATATGAAAATTTCAGTATATGAAAGTCTCAATATAAATAAGTGCCTAGTTTTATTCTTATTATTGTTATAAATAATTATTTTTAGTTTTATTGTTTTTAATTATGAGTTTGTATATGTCTATGAGCAAAAATGTTCATAAAAGCTATGGTGTAAGATCTTTGGAATTTGAGATACAGGTGGTTGTGGTCAAATTGACATCAGAAGGGAACTAAGACCTCTTCAAGAATATTTGATTCTCCTAACTGCTGTGCCATCTCTCTAGTTTCTACTGTTACTAATTTAAGAAGTATAGGCGTTACCATTTTTCTAAAACTAGGACTGTCTCAGGAATGGCACTGCTATTTTTTTAGAGACCTTGAATCAAATAGATTCCTATTTTAATAAGTACTGTATCTCATTTGAAAATAACATATGCACTATCGTATTAGCATTTAACAGTAAATATCCATGCCTTTCCTATTTTCTTTGCTAACACTTGATAACAATTCAGCCAACAACCAGATGATTAAGTGGCTGGCAGGATGCAGAAATGGTAAGAATATGGTGCTCAGCATGACATGAGTTCCATCCCAGACACCTACAGAAAGGTAGAAGAGGGTGAATGACTGCACAAATGGTCTTTTTGTAACCCTAGTCCAATTAAAAATTACGCATGTCAGTGGTCCTCTGACCTCCACACACGAGTCATGGCATGGACATATCCACATAGATATACTACACACATATATACTCACAAAACACAAGTACATACTTGCACACAAACATACATGCACACACACATGCACACATGTATACACTCACACATATATATGCTTCTACACACATGTACACACACAGGCACACTAATACACATACACACATACAGACCTTACAAACAAATACATATAATAATTATAAATACAATTTTTGAAAAGAAATCTTATGTATATCTCATGATTACTCTTATAAGTAATATTTTGGTTTTGATCAATTTTATTTTCATAAGAACATAAAAGCAACCCAACAGGAAACAAACATTGAAATTCAGAAACCTGTGGTCTAGGTAGTAAGAAAAAAAAACTAACTTATGATTGAAATACAATATACTATTTACTTCTAAATACATTTGATAACAATTAAGGACGGGATGTAATTAGAATAAAATATGCAGATTCATGAACAACAAATCCAACATGAATATTCAATAAGGACGCACTGATTGTTATAGTGGGATTTTAAAACGGAAGTGATAGCTCATTGATGCTGTAATATTATTAATAAGTATAAAACGATGCTTTTAATTGTTAATAATCATACTATAAAATGTATATATCAATTAAGTCTGAATAGTCCATAAAATTTCTTTCAAAACTGACAATAAGAAATTGGAAATCTCATTCAAGCCGGGCGGTGGTGGCGCACGCCTTTAATCCCAGCACTCGGGAGGCAGAGGCAGGCGGATCTCTGTGAGTTCGAGACCAGCCTGGTCTACAAGAGCTAGTTCCAGGACAGGCTCCAAAACCACAGAGAAACCCTGTCTCAAAAAACAAAAAAAAAAAACAAAAAACAAAAAAAAAAAACAAAAAAAAAAAAGGAAATCTCATTCAAATGTGAATTCAAGGAATATACAGTTACCATATATGGGTCTTTGATTATCCTTCATGATTTAGATTAACCTTATTTAGAATTGCTTCACAACAGGTCTGATTTTTATTTTATTTGCCTTTACCACAAGTTGCTGCTTGTATTAGTAAATGTAATGCATCAATCACATGATAACATAAATTAAAAAAATAGTTAACTGCTACAATAAATTAACTGATTATAGGAAAGCAAATTCAAAAGGTTAAATGGCTGCAGGAAACTTACTTCCTGTAGATCTGAGTAAAAACAATCAAATAAGAAAACATGGCTCCATCATCGTAGGCCGCTGATCAAGGAACCTTGCCATGAGTGTTTTGTAATATTAGTGTTTTATGGATGATTCGTGAGTTCCTGAAGCAAAGCAGGGAGGTATAGTGAGGAACCCACTGGGAAGCGACCTACTGGGTCCTCTGGAAGACTTGGGAGATCTTTATAAAAGCCATGCCCTGTGGTTCCATGGAACTTACTCCCTTAAAAAGTTCTCCAGAAATGAGGTCTGGTTCAAGATATCTGGTCCTCCTCCAGCCGTGGGCTTCCATATCCATGAGAGTGAGTGAGTGAGAACACATGCAAGCCTTACAGAAGTCAGCTATAATAGGCAGTAAAACAAAGTGAATGGTGAAACTATTAGTTGCCCACACATGACACGGTGGAAATTAATGTTAGACTTAAAAGGTAAATTTAAAATAGTGAAGCTAGGAGCTCAAGGAATGAGAAAGAATGGATTTAATATCAGGGTATGGGATAGACACACCAAACAGAAAACAAACATATAGAATCTGAGAAGCAAGCATAGTCAACAGTCTGGCTGTTGACTTCATAGATTCTCCTGAGGCATGGATGCTAGACGTTACTGCTGTCTCATATATCTTTGCTTCTAACAAGGTTGAATGAAGATAATAAACTTAGTTGTAAAAAAGGGGGGGGTTGATAAGAAGAAGCCAATGACTGACAGATGACATAACATCAAAGCTAATTATTACCAAAACTGATGGACAGTGGTGGGCTTTGAAGATCACTTACTGGGCGAATAATATATGAACTGTGCATTATCATCTTCCTGGCTGGACTAGGAGGACAAGCATTGACCTCATGAGCTCATGACTGCCCATGATAGCAACCCAAACCAACCATTCTTAATAAAGATCGTCTCAGCCTTCCTCCAGTTTCTGCCACAGTTTGCAAAAATCCATTGACAAATAGCTAAGCTGGCCTCTTTCAGGTCTGAAAACTCATGAAACTCTCAGGAGTATCTTAAATTTAATTTCTCACAATTCGCTAACTTTTTACTTTAATTCTTAACAAAGTTCACTTCTATTTTGCATATTTCTATCTAAGTCTGTATGTTTAATTTCCTCTGGTGTGAGAAAAGGAACTTGGAGTTATTTTTTGGTGTTTGGGCTTGATTGGCCTCTGAGCACCTTGGTTCACACTAAGAAGTACACAGCAAATGGGTCCAGTTGTTCATAAACCGTGCCTCTCAGTTTCACTGAGCTCAGGGAGGCCATTGCTATAGAATAACCTCTGAGTTTGACCAAGCCCACACAGTAGCCCTGTGCCCACACAGTCTTTTTGGGAACTGAACAGATGACAGAGAAGAAATAGCATCCTGTCATCTGTGAGTCAAGTCCAGAATGTTACAGGAAGAAACTGTTAAAATATAAATTCACGCATCTTGATGTGAAGTTATTGAGTTACATTCCAGAGTAGTAAAAGAACTTTGGTAAATACAAAAATATTTTCCTTTAATAACTAAAACTACTAGAAATTTAATAGATGAGGCCAGGTTCATATAAGGTAATCTTCCATGAGACTAATGTAAAATTGGGTGAATAGAGATGATCATGCCTGTCTATAAGAATCTAATCACTGTGAGACAAAATAACAAATTTTCAAATCCTATCTTTACTCAAGGTGTGTGTGTGTGTGTGTGTGTGTGTGTGTTTGACAGAGAGAGAAAGAGAGAGAGAGAGAGAGAGAGAGAGAGAGAGAGAGAGAGAGAGAGAGAGAGAGAGAGAGAGAGAGAGAGAGAGAGAAAGTGAGGGAAGGTCTGAGTGCTTTAGTACTGAAGCCTGAACAAGAAAAACAAGTATAAGGAACTGAATTTGTGTTAACATGTTAACATGCTATTTGTTACAGTGTAGGAGTGAAGAAGCTGGGCTCCATGAAAAATGATGGTAGTGAGATGGTAGGAGGAGTGGGGGACGGGAAACTTCAGTAGAGATGCATCAAAAACACACAAAAAAAATAAATTCAATTTGTAATGATGTACAAAAAGAGAGCCTATATTTTACATGCTAAAAATGCTAAGTGTACAACTGCAGATGACAGCAGTCACCCAGGTGAAATAAAATATCATCAGAGGAAAATGAATTATAAAGATTTAGTTAAAAAAATTGTATTTTAGATAATCTGTTGGTCCATTGAGTTTGGAATATAACATTCTTTAGTACAGGCTGTTACATTGGGACCTGGTCCTAGTTTCATTGGTAGATGCAGCTGTTTAGAGAGGCAAGATTTTGAAAGTTGTGTAAGTATAATGAAAACCACAAGGAACTGACGAGGTAGGTATTGCACGAGGGAATTAGGAACACTATATTAAGTGGGAATCCCAAACAGGCTAAGTTCTGAGTCAAGAGCTTAAAGATAAGCACAAATGAGTTCATTGTTGTTTTCAATAATTTTCAAGAAATGAAGGCCAAGTTTTAGGAACCACTTGTAGGCCAGCCTTCTGTCCCTGTAGGGAGACCTTCAGGACAATGTCATGGAGTGCATTTCCTGTCTGATTACAACTAATTGGACTTTATTTGGATTTCATGTTTGAACTCTGAGGAAGTAAACTTTTGGGAATGGAAAATGAGGTATTTGTATTACTAAAACTCAATTAGCTAATATATAAGAGCACTAATTTGAGTCATTTGCATAGTAATATTCGATAAAGTGAAATTATTTCTGTGTACTAAAGTATTTGGTACTTTTAGAATAAGAAATGGTTCAAAGTCCATGGGTAGAAGGTTAACCAGTAAGTAACCAATGAAAGACAAAAATGCTATATTAAATGCCATTTTATTGGAGGATTTCACAATGCATATGTGTTATGAACATTTAATAGTAGTCTCTTGAGTCATACTGAAAAATAAGGTTGATGGTAGTAGAATGTAGCACATTGTATCTGAAATAAAATATCTAAACATATTAATTGTCAGTTCAATGAGATCTCACACATCATGTAGAATAAATTGAACCACAAAACTCAGGTTATATTATTTACAATATTAAAATATTTTACTTATTGCTTTGTTCATTTTTCAGACTGTGAACTTATTGATCATTCTTGTAAAACTCTGTTGATGAATCATTTCTCCCTATCAAATATATCATTATCTAGCTATCTATATATGATATATCCATCTGTAATGGTCTATGAAACAATGATTAAATAATAAGTTTAGTATGTTTTTTATGCCTAGCAAATCTTACAAGTTAGACACTTATCTTGACTCAGGGGAGCATTTCAAGGATGCAGTTGTTGGTTGATATTCCATAGAATATCTCTTTTCCTCAGGTTTAAAGGATATACTAATATTATGTCACCAGTTTTGTACTCAAATTACAAAATAATGTCATTTAACTGCAAGGAATCTTGAAAATTTTTCCTTGTCAATAAGTAAAACCAGTCTCTGAAATCCAAATGGCCATTCTTGCCTTGATCTGAAATATTTCAATTTTAAAGAAGCTTCACATTAAACCCTATAGTAATGATCAGCTTGACCTTTTCAGAAATATATGTTTATTAATTTATGACAAGAATTAATCTTTAGAGATTTAAAACCAAGATGAAGAAATAAGAGATTTAACAGCTGCAAAATAGTCGTATTGTATTTCGTGTAATTCTGGTAGACTATTTGTTATGCCCTAATTTCTATCTTTAAAATTAAAATAGTTTAAACATAACTCACTATTCTCTACTAAGAAAATTAAAAGTCTCTTACCTTTAGTCACATTCATGATTGAGGCAAAGGACACTCATTTACTCAGACTCTTTGGATCTTCTTGGCTGAGTTCCTATCTTCTGAATTCTTTTCTGGGACATACTTGGGCATATCATTGTCATTCCAGCATACGTTTGATTGCCTAGACTATGTAGACTTGATAATGTATCTCAGATATTTTATCCTCGGTTAGAAGTTCCTTCAAGTGTGTTCAGTGTTCATCTACGTGGCTTCTGGAGAAATTCAGCTTTGGTTTCCAATGTGTCTCAAAGCTGTCATCGTCTGTGAGTATGAGAAAATATTGTTTATAATTAAGATCTAGGCAGATGGTTCTCAAGCTGACATTTTCAGTCATATCCTAATTATCTTAAAAGTGTCTCACGATTAAATACAGTCTTCAGCAATCTGATACGCAAAAGGGGATGCATGCTGTCCTCAATGGAGATAGTCTCCCCTGCTCCTTTTATCCAGACTTCACAGAACAGTAATCATCATTACTCCATTTCCTGAGTTAGCACATCAACAGAAATTTAGAGTAGGCGAGACTGGCTCTATTCTCGATATCTCTCCTTATTCATTTGTTTTGGTTTGATAGTCCAATATCTCCTAAGGAATCAAAGAGTACACTCGTCACTCATTTTTAATATGTGTTCTGATTTGCTCAAAAGGCTCACAGGGGTGGCTACTGTGGTGTTTCCTGATGACTGGTGATCATCATCATATTGAATCACTAAAGATAGTTCTCTGCACTGTTGCTGTTGGTCGCATATATTGAAAGAAACAGACATATCCACACAGGCAGTAAATATTGTGAGTAGTCCTGCCCAACAGTGTAGTACTTTGCTTCTGGAGCATGCCCATGTTTTTGAAGGACAAAAATTGTTTTGTGTTTGAAGTATTTAATGTCATGGCTCAGATGTTCTACTGGTCAACTTGCCAGTGTGTCAAGAAAGACTCGAAAATTTTTCTTAGAATACCAGGTGGTGGTGTCTGACTTCATTATTCTCATTTCAGTCATGTTGGAAACAAACCTGTAGAGCAGATTATTAAAACAACTGAAACATATTTGATACCCAATTAATCGGATATTATGTTAGGGTTATAGCAGGATGATCCATATGTTAGAAGCTATCCATAATACAGTTGTGTTAATCCACAATCAAAACACTTAAAGTCTTCTCAGTAGGAATGGTTCCTTTTGAATTACTTTTTCACGTTAATTAGTTTGATTAAGCATAATAATCAGAGTTCTGTAGGGGTTGACATAACTTCTGCCACTTTTTGATACTACTTTAATCTATGTATTCATACTCTCTCACATTGCAGTTGAATTCATTGCAGATTTAGCTTTATTATTCTTTTCCTTTTGCTGTTTTATTCAACAACTTTGTTGGCATGGAAAATCTCTCTTAACTATAATATTGTTTAAAAAGGAAATATTTTGAACAATATATGTTCAAGTGATATTAAGCTGTCCTGGGAGCCACAGACAAATGAAAATTTTAAAATGTTCTGCCAAATATTCACACAAAGTTTCTACCCACATGCAGATTTTGATATGTGACAATTTTTAGAATCTTGTATGTTGAATTACATCTAAAAATCATGCTCCTGTCGGTAAATATATTTTTGAAAACTTCCTTATGTTGGGATAATTAAATGTAAATAGAACATTATTGAGACAGTAAAGTGTTCTTCAACCTCCTTCACTTATGCTTTTTAGTACTAGCAATCAGAAACCATCACTGGGTAGCTATCAACAAGAAGTGCATATTGGGGCAACAGTGCTAACCTAAGCATATATTCTCTCAGATTGCACTTTGACTTTCTAATCTGTGGCACCTTCTCTGGTATTCCTTGTTGTGACCGTGGAGTTTTTACAATTACAGTTCAATATTTTTTTTACATTTGATTTTTCCTGGAGTCTTATCATGACTAGACATAGACATGTTTTCCTTTAAAGGTCATTTCCTTGTATCTTTGTGCTATGATATCAACATGTTATCACTGATGAGGAGATATGAACACTGATAATTTTGTCTGTCAACTTTTGGAACTGCAAATTCAATAAATAATCTTTTTAAAAGAAAGATGCTTGGTTTTGAAGTTTAGTTCCTGTGTTCAAGGGAATAAGGTTAAACTTTGAATGGATTCTTCTCTTCCTTTATTTCTTCTTTCTAGCTTTTGAATTTGACTAAAATTTAAAAGAATAGTTTTTAAGGTAAAGTATAATTTAACCATTTCTTCTGTTTCCTTTTCTCTCTCCTATAACTTCTAAGCCTTGCCTACTTCCATTTAATTGTAGTGAATTACCTGTGTGTGTTTGTGTGTATGTGTGTGTGTGTGTGAATGTATGAGTTAGCAACTATTTTATTGAACAGTTTTGCATTTGTATTTCAGGGATAATTGATATTTAATTGTAGTTTCTTCCTTCTTTTTTCCTTGCTTGCTTGTTTCCTTTCTTTTTTTCATTCCTTTTGGTTATGACTGCAACAGTTTGTATTTTTAGTGTAATGTTGTCTTTGTACAAGTTTTGAAGTTTCCTTATATTTCTATTTCTCTCTTTTTATATTTTTATCTTTTTTATATCTTCATATTTTTTTCTTTTTCTTTTTTTACAATATAAGAATGATAACGATTCTTTTAAAGTGTGGTAGATTTCAGGTGCCTGAGACTATTTCAGTCCTGGGGCTGTTTTTTTACTATTTAATTTGCTCTAATTTTTGTGTGTAGGTGTCTATTAGTCTATTTGGGTTGTTGATCTCTTTTTGCTTTAGTTATGGTGGTTTGGATGAATCTAGAATTTATGAACCCCTCAAATTCATCAATTTGTTTTATATTTTCCAACTAAAATGATTATAGGTCTTTAAGGTATCCCTGTATGAAGTATTAAATTTTTTGGCGTCTGTTGTATTGTTCTATTGAATATTTCTTATTCTGTTAACTCAAGTATCTTTTTATTTAGTTTACTTGTGTAAAGGTTCTTTTGATATTATTTATCTTCTCAGTAAACCATATCTTAGATTCTTGATTCTTTGAATTATTATTTTTTGTTTCTATTTTGTCAATTTCCATTTAATGATTTTTATTATTTCTGTCAGTTGGATCAGATTTGATTTCTTCTTGCTTTTTCAAAATTTTGAGTAGTAGAATTAATTTTATGAGTCGTATCATTAATTTACTCTTTCTGACTTTTTCATGTATAAGGTTTATATTTCCCTCATACATAGGACTACTTTTAATGTGTCTCAGATGTTTTGTTGTATTGTGTCAATAAACAAAGGATAAGAATAGGAAAACCCATTCTCCAGGGAAGAACCAATTGGTTGTCAAACGCAAAATGATCAATGATAAAACCATACAAGTAATGTTATACAAATGGAGCAAGTTATATTTAGGAACATATATACAGTTAATAAGACAGAGGCCATACATTTGCAAAGATAGGTCTATGGAGGTTTTGAAAGAAATACATGGGAGAGATGTAGCTATTATATTATAATCTCAAATATAAAATACTTTGTACTTAGAATATATTAAATATGCTAATTGACCAATAAAAAATCACACAAATATCTGGTTATATAGGCAAGTAGTGGAGCTCTTTCCAAAATGTATGAGACCCCAGTTTGAGTCCTAACACTGCAAAACAGTCAAACATAGCACTCCACAAACAGAGATGTGTTTAGCAATATGAAAAGTCACTTCTAAAGAAAGGAAACCCAAAAGCTAGCAAAATAAAAGGGTTTTCGGCTCGTGAGTGACCAAGTAAATATGAATATGAAATATGAAAGAGATACTGTCACATCTCAATACATTTAAAGACATAACACAAATTGCATGAGATGGTGATAAAACATAAAGTAATGCTAGGGGAATAAGAAAATATTTTAATTCAAATATATAAGTAGAACAGCAAAGGAAAAAGGGTTTGTAACCTTCAGTAAAGAAGTTATACACTATCTACAACCTTACATTTCTATGTCTCTATCTAAGTTACATAAATGATATATATTTTCCCACAAACATGAACAGAGTTGATAATGGCATTGCGTACCTACATAAAGACTGGAAATACGGTTTATATGCACAGAGTGTATGGATGAAATATAGCATATGGATATGATAATCTTACAATGCAAAGATGAGCTACAGCATATGGAAAATATCAATGTCATAAAACCACAACATTGAATAAATAGACAAAACTTGGAAGAAAGAACTTAAGAACATATGATTGAGAAAAATCTGGAAGAGTAGAGTGTATGCAGACCATAAACAAAGTACAAATTATGTTTAGATTTTAATACAATAAAGAAACATAAAAGTAGGCAGATTTTTCTGCCCCTCTTTCCAGATGACTCTAGTCTTTAACACCTTCAATACTCAGGAAAACTGGCCCTGCACCACATCTGGAAAACAAAGGAGAGAGAGCTGATCATGTTTATGGGGACACCAGTGATGCATCCAAAAAATTGTGCGTAAGAGATCAGAGATTAGTTCCTGTCCCTCATCTACTATGTGGTGCCATGGGGACGGGAGAGATGCCCTCTCCCACAACCTATTTATGTTTGTTGAAGTGAAAGGGCTGGCCCTGAGGTCATAAGAGTGGGAGAGCTACACCTGCTCCTCACTGGGTGAAGCATTCGGAAGAGCAGGTACTGGACCTTGTCTGGCAGCATAGCGGACTTGATTCTGCTAGAGGTTTGGGTGATCCAGGCCCTAAATTGGTAGCATGGGAAAGCTGTCTTTACTCCTCGTCTATCAAGTGGCAACATTGGCAGGGAATCGATATCTCCCTTACCCCTTGCATCCTACTTCCTACGTCAGACAAGGGAGCCGACCTTGCCCCCTTACTAGCTGTAGTATTTAGGAGCAGTACAATAGAGCTGAGCCTATTGGCAGAGGCATGAGTGTGCTGGCCCTGAAGGTGCAAGGGTAAGATAGTTGGCAAAACTCATCTCATCTGCCACGTGATGCAGAGGGAGGGAGAAAGATGCCCTCTCCACTTATCCCAACAGTTGTGGGCAGGGAGCGGACCAGTACCCCTTACTAGATTCAGCGCTCAGGAAAGTAGGCCCTTCATCTCTCCTGGACAGCACAGCAGAGCTGACCCTGTTGAAAGGGATACGGTGAACAGCCCTGAGAACTTGCCTGTGGGATTTCTGGTCCTGTCTCTCATCTGCTTTACGGAGATGTGTGAAGGGGAGAGATGCTCTCTCTTCTTCCCTCGCTACCCGTGACGGGTGGTGGAGATGATCCCGAAGTCTTAAGAGACAGAGAGAGCTGTCCCTGCCCCTCACCAGCTGCAGCATTTGGAAGAGTGATTCCTGCATCTCACCTGCCCAACATAGTAGAGTTATCTTGATGTTAGAGGTGATAGAGTGTTAACTCTAAGGGCGTGGAAACAGAAGAACTGGCCCTGCCCCTTGCTCATTCTTGCAAGAGGTGAACTGGCTGGCACAATGCTGGAGAACCTGCCCTGGAGGTAAAAACAAGGAAACCCTGGCAGGCTGACCAGCCCTGCAATTACCCAGAACCAGAGTTCAGTGTTGGCCCATCCCAACAGACATTTCTGGAGTATGTGAAGGAACTGTTCCTGCAGAACCAAAGCTGCAGGATCTCAGTAACACAAGGCAACAACAGGATACCCAAGAGGAGTCCCAGTGAGAGCCCAGCATTGATAGTGTAGTAGTAACATGAGACCTCGAACCAGACCAATGACTCTCTGCAGTGAGCATTTCTAAGCATTACTGCATGGCTCACTCTATCACACTATTGCTTCATGATAAGATTTTTCTATTTTTCTTTTCTTTTTCTCTTATGTTTTAGTTTATATTTTTGGGGGGGTTGCAAGGGCAGAGGGCAGATATGAAGGGACTGGGATTGAGATGCAAACACATGATGTGAAAGACACAACAAATAAACAAATAAATAAAACAAAGTTTTTTTTTTTTTTTTTTTTTTTTTGGTTTTTCGAGACAGGGTTTCTCTGTGGCTTTGGAGCCTGTCCTGGAACTAGCTCTGTAGACCAGGCTGGTCTCGAACTCACAGAGATCCGCCTGCCTCTGCCTCCCGAGTGCTGGGATTAAAGGCGTGCGCCACCACCGAAAAAATTAAATTTTCATCTATACGTTTAATCCCATCTTTGAAATAACATAAATGTGAATGTCATGTACTAATTGAAATTTGTTCACTATTATTATCATATATATTCATACTTATATTAGTCTTTTGTGATTAGTAATTTTATATGATATTTATTAAATATACATATATATTTAATTATATATTAGGCTTTACAAATTTATATATATGTATATGTGTGTGTGTGTGTGTGTTAGACTTTACAAATATGCTAAACACTTAAGGTATTTTCCTAAAAGGAACAAGAAATTTTACATTTCCTGGTTTGCTAGTGATGAATATTTTGTTTTTAATTAGCATTTATCTGCTGAAACAGAATTTTTGATGTCTGGGAGAAATCTCGGAAAAGATATTTTAATGTTGCTGAATACGATTAAGTTAAAGAATTTACCACCCTATTCATATATGGTTCTGTCATCCTATGACCTAATATGTTGACCCCTGAACTCTCCCCGATTATTTTTAAAACATTTCAAAATTCTGAAGAAATTTTCAGCTACAGTGCAATCTTTTTAGTGCTGACACTACCAAGTGTCACTGTATCTGAGGAGGCTGCGAGATCAGCTGCATCTTTAACCAAGACTATTAGGAGGAGAAACTGAGCAGCCTATTAGTACCTAAGACACTCACAGGTGTGTGCAGGGTCAGCGCTCTGACAGGGAAGAAGATAAATTAATGATTAGCTGTTCCTAACTCTGGAGCTTGGGAATCTAGGCTTTTCTTCTTTGTCTCTGTTTTACATAATTTTGGTCATATTGATTTGTCCATGTCATATGTAAATAGACACATTAACAATTTTGAATAAAATTCTTATATTAAGATACATTATTATTACATGGAATAGCTCAACATGATGTAAATTGTGAGCTATTAGGAATGCCAAACTCTTTAAAATTATTCCATTTAAGACCTGGTCCTGTATAACAGTTAGAAGTGTTTAGTGAGGTGACCCCACTGAAGATAATAAAGCATGTCTAGCCCTCACTGATCAAAGCAGGGCTTCACCTACACTCGGTGAGATTAAGAGGTAGCTCCACAGGAGGCTGTCAGATGGCAGTGTTTTTTGAGAATTGGAAGAACAAAGAAACGAGAGAAAATAGATGTTAGACAATACTCAGTAGCGAGAAGAATTAAACATAACCATATAGTGAAGTTATCTAATTAATGGCAACATTCATTATAGGGAGATAGTTAAAAGAAATGTTCAAAATTTGTGTAACCTTCGGCAAATAGATTTATCAAAATCACATAAAAGCAAAGACTATTTGAAAAGCATGAATGTTCAAACAATTTAAAATTTGTGAATTAATGTAAAATTTATATTTTAAGCTAATACAGACAGGAATACCATGTATGAAATGATCAATGCCCAGATGCTGTCATGAATTTAATGTAGACATCTTGTGAAAGTCTTTTGACTGGCATGATACTAGGCTGTAGCATAGTCATTAATTATCTCCCAAAATAGTGATCTTCCTTGATTTATTAATTCATCCCAGTATTGTAAAGAAATAACACCACCAGAGCATGGTTTCTTAGTACTTTCGGGGGAAAAAATGTTTGAAAAGAATACTACTCATGGTTTACTAAATGTGGAATTTTGAGGTAAATTAGTATTCACCAAATAATAAATTTCTGAACAGCCAGGTTTTAAAGCAATAGTAAATGGGTGGAAATATCAGACATTTATGAAACAAAAAATTCTCACTTATACACATGTTTTTGTATGTCAGCTAAAATTTTCCTGTATATTATCTTCTGTTTAAGATGGGGGATAAAGAGCTATGTATATGAAAAATACACACACGATGAAATCATAAGGTTTGTGTCTCTTTAAAAATAATAAGACGATTCAAAGATGTGCTATAATGGATTAGATTGCCAAGCTCTCCCCAAGTCCACGTCCCAAAGCTATCTTTCCCACGACATTTACTCCTTTTCAAAGTTTAAGGGATGGGATGCGATGGGAAGAATGCAGGTCTCGGGCGATACATTGCTGTAGAAGATATTGACATAGGGACCTCTTTCTCTTCCCTCTTCTTCTCCTCATGTCTCTGTTCCCACTTGCTTCCCATGAGGCGAGTCAGTTTATCCCACTATATGCTTATATAATATGCTCAAAAGCCATGTGGCACAGTAACCATGGAGAGATGTGTCTAAATCTGTGAGTCAAAATCAACCTTTCCTCATAGGTAGATTTTGCCAGTGCTTTTTATATTATTTTATTTTATTTTTTTTACAATAAAGAAAGCCAACGTAAGGCTATGGGTAACGATAATGGATTCTTCATGAAGAGCATTCATTCTCCAGTGCGAGAAGCTTCAGGGAGTGGTGTGGAAGTCCTCCTATAAATGTGGTGCTTTTATTGATTAATGAATAAAGGAATCTGTCTTGGGCCTTGCAGGGCCGAATAGAGGTAGGTGGGGAAAACTAGGCTGAATGCCGGAAGAAGATGGAGTCACTGCTGGGAACAGATGAGCCAGAACCTTGCCAGGAAGCCACAACCACATGGAGATACACAGATGAATAGAAAAGGGTAAAATTAAGATTAAGAGCTAGCCAATAAGAAAGTAGAGCTAATAGGCCAGTAGGCCAGACAGTGATTTAATTAATACAGTTTGTGAATGGTTGTTTCTGGAGTCTGGGCTGCCAGGAACGAACAAGTGGTCGCTTACAACAAAGAAAATTATTTCATCTCAGGCACGTGAAGAAACAACTGGAAACACTATGATGCAAAAAACTATTACACCTGCTATCTGCTGGGATATGGTGGCTGTCTTATAACTGGTAACTTAACAGTGTTGATAATTTTTGGGGAGGCAAAGACACATGCGTGTCTATGGCAGTGTTTACACAATGAATTAAGAGACCCAATTAAATGTTTCCCTTTGTAAGAGTACACTGTTCGTTGTGCGTTTTCACAGTAATCGAAACCCTAGTTAATAGAACCCTGTTTCAAATGAACAAGACAGGTGTTTGACTGAACTGGGCACCCACACATTCTTCTGAGCTCTGCATACAAATAGGGACACACATGCACATGTACACATAGACTACCTACATTAGACACACACACACACACACACACACACAGAACACTATCCACAGAATTAGGTCTTATAATAAATCTCCCTTTGGTGAATAAAGAGAATAGTTGAGTTAGTTTTGTGAGATATGGGATTAGATATAGGCTAAAGAGGAGTAATATTTAAATATTAATGACATATCATCGTATCAGAAAATGTATAGTCAAAAGTCCCATGCTGGTATTTGTTTTGCATCCTCTGACAAATTGCTCTGTTACATATTTAGCAAATGCATCCCTTTCAATCTTGGTGCCTTTTCTCTTATGTTTCCTTACCAGGTAATGATTCTAACATACTACAGAATGTTCTATGTAACCTGGAAAAATGTAGGCATCAATAAAAGCCCAAAGGTAAAGAAAATATGAATAAATTGAATAGTTAATCAAATTGTAAATGAATCACATGATTAGTTCATCAAATTTAAAGTTAGAGAGATGTTTAAGAATGTTTCATAATAATGCAGTTACAAAATATTAACTTTGTGGCTTATCAAAAGGAAGCAAGATTAGTTTTGTGCATTGGTCCAAAGAGGCAAATAAATCATCCTAAATATTTGAGAACAAGTCTAGTAGAAAACGAAATACAAGGCAGTTTTATTTTTGGAAACGCTGCTAGTAGAGCATCAGAAATGAAGTAGAGAGAATGGGCTTTTTGGTCTATAGTCTTTCCCTGGGATTTGGCTTTGCAAATATTTCAGAACCTTTCTCTGTGTAAGTATAATAATATGAAGTCATTTTCTCACCCTAAAAGCAGAGGAATTTTACAAAGTGGCAGCACTGTTAGCTTTAGATAAGCGTACTGAAAACCGCTTCCAACAAAGGAATTTTTATTTATTAACTGAACAGATTTAAACCATTGGAGTGAAACTTCAAAGTGATTTACATAATATTTCCTCATTAGAATGAATACTCTTTAAAACCCACATACAATTTAGAACTTCCACACAACACATATTTGAGTACATAGGATGATTCTGAGCTGGGACATCAGGAGAACGGCAGCCAGCCTTTATTACCTGAGAAGCATAAGCAAATTCATTAAAACTTATCTTCCTTAAATAGATTTAAGATTAATTAATAATTATGTCTTAGGATAAGTAAGACTTTTTGTAGGGAGCACCCAGTTATGATTTCAAGTACAGTTACGATGTCTCTCAATTGTCTACTTCAAGAAATCTTGTATACTCTTCTGGACTCCATGAACACTAATATCCATTTAGTGAGCAGCCATGTGAGCAAAATAGTCATACACATAAAATAAAAATAAATTTAAACAAAATATAAAAGCAGAGATAAATGTGTATAATTAAGCCTGGCTTCTGATATTTTAGAGGTAAACCAACAAATACATCATTAGGGCTGTTTGTATGATATTTTGTATTAAGAATATGTATATGGTCACTGGTTAGCTAGGATTAAGTAATATCTGTGACCAGCAACACTGAATCGAGTCATTTGCTTTCCTGGAAGAATGGATGTTGGCCAACTGATGATTAAATATCAGGTGTAATTCATAGTAGATCATGCCATTGAGGTGTAAACTTCTGTGGTTCACTGGGACAGTGAAAAAAATTATGCAGGGTGAGCACACCTAAATTGTACTCCAATATATACAAGGCTTCATATCAACTAGGAAGCAGAACTTAACAAATAATGTATACAAATTTCCTACATAGTGCTGCATTTGAGGGAGCCTTCAAAAGTTATTCAAGTTTGAAGTCATATGACTTGGAAGGAATCCCTGCAGAAAAAGAAAAAGCTTGGGTAAAGTCATTGGTGAAATGTACAGGATAAGTTGCCATAGAGAACTGTATTAGTCTAGGTCTTCTAGAGTAACAGGATTTATGATATTTATGAAATTTATTTAGAATGACTTACAGGCTGTTGTCCAGCAAATCCAACAATGGTTAACTATGAACCGAGAGTCCAAGAGCCTGATAGTTGCTCAGACCACAGGACAGGATAACTCAGCTCCCCTTCATTATACACGAATCACAAAGAAGTAGGCTCTAATGCCAGGGAAGGAATGGACTTGCTATTAAGGTGGCAGTAAGAAGGCAAAGAGAAAAATCTTCCTTTCTCCTGTCCTTACACAGTCTTCCAACAGAAAGTGTAGCCAAGATCCGATACATATTTAAGATCTGGATTATAGGTATGCCTTCATATGTCAAAGATTCCAACTAGAGGTTAATATTTCCACTTCAAGTTAAGTAGAAGCTTCTTCCAGGTGTGCCTTCCATTGGGAGGTCTTAGTTAATTGCACATGTAGTCAGGTTGGACATCCAAAAATAGCCATCAAAAGACCCTAGATATAAGAGCCACATCCTGCTATGGTATGTGTGCATAGGACAGTAACTTGTGTGGAGTGTAGCTGCCTGTACTTATAAAAATCAAGTTATATTTGCTTTGCCAAAAAAAGGGTCAGAAAAGAGGGTCTACCCACACGGACCTGTTGGAACCCAGAAGATAATGACTTATCCCTAAATGTTTAGCGGTGACCTATAGTACTTAGATTTACAATGTCGAATTTTAGCTTTAATTTGATTCAATTAGAACTGTGCCCTGGTCTTACCGTTTTGTGTAAGAAAACATATAAAAACCCCAGAGAACTTAGACAACACTGAGGACACTAAGAGAGACTTACACAGCTCTAATTACAGGAGAAGTAGAAAAAGACAAGATCTCCTGAGTAAATTTGAAGCATGGGAACCTAGGGGGAGGGTTGAAGACAGGGAGGCAGAGGCAGGGAGGGGAGCAGAGAAAAATGTGGAACTCAATTAACAATCAATAAAAAATAAAATAAAAAAGAAAACATATAACTTACCTTGAATTTTCCAGGAGAGCATGGGAAAGAGACTTTGAACATTTAAAGGACATTGAACTTTTTAAGTGTTATAATTTTTAAGAACTCTGAAGTTTTCAAGGTTGTACTGCATTGTCTATGATATGAACAAGAGATTTGGGGACAAGGAAGGGAAAGGTCATGCTTTAAGTGTGATGCACTTGTGTGTCAAATTGACAAGCAGTGCTCTCCTGGTGCCTAATCTTGGCAGTCAATTTGAAACATCTGGTAAAAGGGAATTTCAATTGAAGAGCTGCCTTTTTCACATTGACCTGTGGCCATATGGATGGGGAATTCTCTTGATTATCCAGAGATATAGAAGGGCCTAAATAACCATGGCCGAAACTATTCCAAGGACAAGTGGTCCTAGGCTGTGCAAAAATGCTAGCTAGAAGTAATCAGATTCTATGCCCTCTTCTGATCTCATTGGATACTTGCAACTCATGTGAAGATACACCACACACACATGCAAACACACACATGCATACAATACATGCACGTGCACAAACACACACACACACACACACACACACACACACACACACACACACACACACACGAGGGGCGATTATGATGGTTATAATTAAAATATCTTGTGTAGTCTGGAACTTTTTCTACCTGCTGAAAAATCTGAGAAAGTCAGAAAATCTGCCTTATTCACAGTGAATTTCTAAATGGATTTAAACACCTCCCTTAATAGTTCTTCCCTAAGTGAAGGCTGTCTTAATCTCAGTCTCTAAATAGGTCTGAGTGTTAGATCACAGACTCTTTAACTGCCTTACTCTCTCTCCAGAAATCAGGCAACTTTAACTGCATTGGTAGGCACCTTATGTGAAGGTTAGAATATACAGGTGTCAGTGGTGAAAGCAAAGCCCACCTCTCCCACTATCAGATGCAAGACAAATTTATATTACCTAGTATTTATTCCTCCACTGCCCTTGTTATAGAGTTAAAATTGAATGTTGTAGAACTTCCTAACAACCTCTGAAACCAACAAAAGTTATAAATTCCCTTTGCAGGGACATTTACCTATAGTATCTTCCTTCCCTCTCTCCATCATCTTACATGAGGGCTTTTTTTTTCCCTACTCTTCCAGTTTAAGTTACCTCACTTAATACATCTCTTTTGAGTTTTCAAAGGGAAGCCTTTGTCTTCCTCTAATCCTTTGGTGTGATATACTGTATCTCCTACCTCTCCCCTGCCTCTGGGCACAATAATAACTTCTATGGTTGTAGATGGGGACCTAATGGAAACTGTATCTTCTTGACGCCTTTTCAGTCAACCTTCAAGCTGCTATATCCTCTAAGAGCTTCACAAATCACTTGTCATTAGGAGAAAATCTAAAGGAATAAAGACTGAAATCTCAGGTGTGGGATCTGTTACTATCCTCTTCTTTATCATAGTAAGGAATATCAAGAACTCCATTACTACCACCATAGTCCTAGACACTTCTGCAAGACTCTGCTGACAGCCTGGCGGTAGTGGCGCATGCCTTTAATCCCAGCACTCGGGAGGCAGAGACAGGCAGATCTTTGTGAGTTCGAGGCCAGCCTGGTCTACAGAGCTAGTTCTAGGACAGGCTCTGAAGCTACAGAGAAACCCTGTCTCAAAAAACCAATAAAAAAAAAAGATTCTGCTGACATACTTAGTTTCCATGCTACCAGATCCAAGTACTCTCTGCTTTAACATCTTATTTATACCCAGAGGAAAGCAACATACTACTCACTATAAATTATAATTTATATAATAACCATATTATCTATTGATAATATAAAATGAATATGATTTAAAATAGCCATATGGATAGAATTTAAGAATTAACAATATTACCATAAAATCCAAGGAGTGCTAGAATGAATATTTACAAAACTAGGAAATGTATAAGTGTAAATAAATAAATCAATAGCAGAAAAATACTTAGGGTAGCCACCCCAAAATTAATAATTTGTTAAAAGATAATGTGAAATTTTATTAATATTTCCATTCAATAAAACTAAACATATATTATTAAAAGGTAAATTACTGAACATCTAAGAAAAAAATCTAAAATCCCGGAAAAGTAAGTACACAAAAATTTGCCATTGTTTTAGAAAAGATGATATTTAAATATCCTTAGCTATTTATATGTGTAATAAGCATTATTGTTCAAGGAGAGTAAAATCCACAGTGAATCTACTTTATACTTGCATTTAGTATGTATGTATATATATTTATATTTCCATGAACAGACCAGATGGAAGTTCTGAGTTGACATAGCTGCAAATAAATTTAAAAAAGTTGTGCTATGTTTATACTCCCTGTGTATGATGTGTGGCACAAGTATTTGCATTTGTAACACATAAAACTACAACAAAGATATCTGCACTGAACGATCTGTGAGTTCTGCTAAATTTTGCATCTGTTCAGGTTTCCTTCACCATCCCGGCTTCATCAGAATGTCCACAGCCAAGTGCTTCAAAATGAAGACTTGATCTGCTGTGTTATCAATTGCTATGCAAAGTTACTAATAGCATGCTGTTAGTCTAACGCTAAATCTGAAACTCGATTTCAGTAAACCTGGTTATTTTCTTTGTTTATTGTTCATGGGCTCAAGCACGAGAATGGTTATGCAAAATTTTGCTAAGTACTAATAATACAAACTTTACAAAAAAAATGAAGCAAAAGCTCTAAGAAGAAAATGTTAATGCAAGTGAGCTAAGATTATTCCAAGTCTTTGGCAATTAAAATAGTTTGCATCTGAAAGCCTTTAGAATATTTGCTGTCATTATTGCGTGCCTCAAACGCATGTGTTCATTTTCCAAACTGAAGAAAGGAAACAAACAAATGAAAGAACTCCAATGTTTGCTACAGATGTTCAGAGATGCTTAGATGATGTGTTCTATTTTCCTAAGCCAGCTGCTTAGGGATAAGCTATGCTTGGATGGATTAGCTCATATCAAGATGTTCCAAAGGAAGTTTGAATTTCCTTAACTGGTGCCATGAAGTAATAGGGTGTTATGTGTTAACGTATAAACATATAGCCAAGAAACAAAAATGTATAAAAAAAAACGACACAGAACAACATACACAAAACAGCATAAATAATAAAATTTTATTAAGTCAACACCAGAATGAATTACCTTTCAAACAAGCAGCATTCATCATTAACTATATTTCCATTTTAATTTCTTGAACCAAGTTCCAAAGTTTTATTTTTATTTATTTGTCGTTCAACATTGAGCCCTGCATGTTACATTACACACTTTCAATGCAAAATGAGCCCTCTGGCACAGAAGTGGCAAAACTGTTCATGGTGGTAACTATTTACTTCCGCATTTGGTTTTGGAGCCTTCTCTATAGAAGGGATTTCATGTCTGATAATGAAAATATTATAAAAATCTGCAGCTTGGGAAGATACAAGCAAGCCCTAGGAGAAAAACCGACTGATGTTGTTTTTGCTAAAAGTTCAAGTTCTTAAATTGTCTTTGAAACAGTTATGGTGTTGTTTTCAGTATTAGTCAGAAAGGTGTCCTACTGACGTGTATAGAGGCGAAGACAGATTCTTATAGTTGATCAAATTCCTAAGAAGTGACTGAGCGCTCAAATATACTCAGGGATTTCATGCCAATACTCCCTCCACGAAGGATAGATGGGCAAGAGTTAATAAGAGAACTCAATATTGAGGCGAAGGGCCCTGAAATCCCATTTTCTGGACATGATATGGCTATTGCATATATGGACTGATAACAGCTGTGTGGTTCATAAATAAGACCTGCATATTATAAAACCAGTTATATATCATCTGATAGAGGATTAATATAGAAAATATATAAAAATATTGAAAAACAAGAAGTCAAAAAATACTTGAAAAACTAATTAAAAATGGCCCTGGTACTTGAACAAAATTTTCTAAAGAGGAGAAGAATGACTAGAAGTATATAACACACTCATCTTCCCCAGCAACTAGGGACTTAGAAATAAAAAAAATCTTTGAAATTTTATCTTATCCCAATCAGAATAGCAGAGACAAAAATCTAACAAATGGTATAAGTAAGCAAATGGTGCCCTCATTATATTTTTGCAGGACTACAATCTGGTCCAGTAACTCTAGAAACCCGCAAATCGATATTATCACTCAGTCATATACTCAAAGAATTGATATATTCATATGCACTCACTAATAAATGGCTTTTAGATATAAGGCAAAGAAAACCAACTTACAATTCACAATCCCAGAGAACCCAGACAACAATGAGGACCCTAAGAGAGACAGACATGGATCTAATCTATAAGGAAACTAGAAAAAAATCAAGGACTCCTGAGTAAATTGGGAGCATGTGGACCAAGAAAGAGGGTAAAGAGAAGGTGAGAGAAAGAGAGAAGTGTAGAGAAAAATGTATAGCTCAATAAAATAAATTTAAAGGAAAAGAAGTGATATACTATTCTACAGATAATGCTCATCCATGTTCATTGTTGCTCCATTCACAATAGGTAGGAACTGGGTAAAAACAGCTAAGTGTCCTTCGACTGAGAAATGCATGATGAAAACGTGGATCATGTTATAGAACACCATTAATCTGTAAAGAATAATGAGATCATGTATATTTCAGACAAATTAATGGCACTAGAGAAGGTCAACTTTAGTGAGGTAATCCAGACACAGAAAGACAATTATCAAATATTCTCCCATTTGAGGCTACTAGCTCCAAATATTGTGCACATTTCCTAGATTAACTGCAAAGGCAGTGAAAATATAAAGGAAACACTGTGTGTTTGGGAGTGCAGGAAAAAGAGACAGGAATAACAACATAGAAGTGATCGGATAAGGAGAAGGGTATTCTCATTATTAGGGAGAAAAAAACTGCAAAATTGTTGAGAGGAGGGTAAAATTACAGTAAGGATCTCTGATATAGCAACAAGAAATCATAACACTAGCTATTTACATAAAATACATATAAAATCAAATACCTAAAATATATATTGCATAATATATTATATATACATATGTATTTTCTTATATATAAATTATATATTTCTAATTTCCTATATATATTTGAAATTTGTGCTAATAATGCTAACTCCAATAGCCAAAAACTCCTTCACAAAATCTCTAACACCATGCATGCCCAAAAGCCTTCTTTTGAGTTGTTGTTTAAGTTGTCCAAGGGATTCCTAAAATAATATTAAATAATGAAATAAGAACTTATTAGCTAACATTCATATCAATGAAATCTTTCCTTAAGATAGAATCTTAATCTGTGCTATAAAATGAATGAGTACAGTTAGAAATCATTATCTATGTGCAATGACAATCATAGCCCATTCAGGCAAGAATTATCAGCGGATACTAAATCACGAAGAAGATACTTGCATATATTCAGTATGATGAAAATGGAAGAAATTAATGAAAATAACAAAAGGTAATCTTGAAACCATGACATCTATGAGATGCATTCTATCACACGATCATAACTTCATCAGTGTGGTACTTCTGCACATTGTGTGTTCCTTGAGAATGGAAAATATTACTTCCATTGCATGTTAAAGAGAAAAGCATAATCTGAATCATAAAAATACTGAAGTGGATAAAGATGATGTAAATGGAGACTGCCCTTTCGTTCCTGGCTGCTTAAACCCAAATAACTACGCAGAAATTATATTAATTTCAACACTCTTTGGTCAATAGCTTAGGTGGCCTACTGGTAAGTTTCCAGTGTCCTGGTATCTTTCTCCTTCGGCCACTACATGAAGACTCTCTGACTCAGCCTATTCTCTCTCTCTCTCTCTCTCTCTCTCTCTCTCTCTCTCTCTCTCACTCTCTCTCTCTCTCTCTCTCTCTCTCTCTCTCTCTCTCTCTCTCTCTATATATATATATATATATATATATATATATATATATATATATATATATATATATATCTTCCAGCCTGGCTATATTTTTTCTTGCCTTAGGCCAAAGCTATTAATTTGACATGCCATTCTGTCATTGGTTTATTATGTAATAAAATTAATCTAAATGGATTTAGGTATTCTCTCTTTCATGATAATAGGAAAAAATTATTAATGCCAGTTTCCTAAGCCCTACTTATCAGAGGTTTGGTCAAAGGTATTCTGCACAGACACAGAGAATATTTATAATGGAGCAATATAGAAATTTTGATATTTTATTATGGCAACTAGTTTCTAGAAAATTTATCATTCTGGAGGTATCTTGAGAACTCAGCGAATATTCTCAGATATGGAAAAGAAGCTGAGAGATATTTACACTTTAATATCCTGGATTATATCTATGAAAATATTGTCATGATCTACACCACATAAAAATAATACATTTCCTTCAGCAGTATCTGTCATTTCATTTCCCAAAGATGTCTGCTCACACATACATTCCTGGGAAAGTAGTTTGTGAACAAGTACTTTATTAAGATATCAATGCTTAAAACCCTCACATTAAACACTGTTTCCCCAAAATAGCTTACATCTACTTTAAAATATACCTTTATTTCAAATAGACAATAAAAAATCAAGACAAAACTAGAATGCACCATGTACAAAACCACGTATCATTGCATCCAGCCAAAAAAGAATAAGGAGGAGGAGAGGAAGAAGAAAAAGGAGGAGGATAGGAAAAAGAAGGGGAAGAGAAGGAGCGAAAAAAGAAAGGGCACGAGGAGGGTTAAAAGAGAGTAGGAATATGAAGAAGAGAAAAAGAAGGAGAAGGAGGAAGAGGGAAAAAGAGGATTGAAGACGGCAGATTGTGCTTAGTGTCTAACACGGTCATATAGGGTTTGTAATAGATTTCAACTGGTCTGAGTCTTCTCCAAGGTAAGTTTTAGTGACAGATACAGCAATATCAATGACAAACACAAAACAAACAAATTGCCAAGGCATATGACTGTATGTTCAAGAATATGATCTATATCTACCACTATGAGTAGTAACCTTATAGAAGAAGCTAACTGGCTCTTTATTGAAAGATTTGAATCATCAGTGAATGGAATTTTTAGACTATTCATGTGAATTTTTTAGTTGACACATAAGGTTGTAGAATTTCCAGTCTTATAAAAGAAAATACTGTGTATGGCTCATACACAAGACAAAAGCTAAAAGAAACTCCACAAGGGAGGCTATATTTGATTGAACTTAAGAGACAGACACTTTTAATAAATGGTGATAAATGTATTCGAAGAAATAATAGACAGTGTCTTCAGATTAAAGTGTAGTAGAGTTTTCTTCACCAAATAAGCAGAGCACATAAAGACACAGAAATCACTACAAATATCCAAATAGGAATTCTGTCATTGAAGCTTTCAGTCACTAAAGTTGGTTAGTGGTCTCAACAGAATTTTTGTAATAGAAGAAACAGTGAAGAAATCTAAAGGCTAATTAATTTAAACAAACAAATTTGTGGAACAGAAAAGAAAGAAGTAGAAAGGGAACTACCTCAGAGTTGTAGGATACAGAAAACCATAATTATCCATGAACACCAAGGATATGTCTAATTGGAGAGACATGAACTTTTTAATTAGTTCAAGCAGACGCAAACCATTGTTAGACAAATCTATATCATTTAATTATATATAAAATACAATTATATTTAGTAATAATATTTTCTGTTCCATCTTACTTTATCATAAAATAAAATACTAGAGATGCTTTCAGGCAAAATGCCTACAGTGTTGCAGATATGGACTCATTTCATCCTCTATGCATAGAATCACCTTCCAGTATTGTTCTAGTGCCTTTAATAGAGTATAGCGTAGTCTCTATAAAAATCAAAAAGGAGACTCTTTTAGGAGGTGCATATTTTGTAGCATTGGGAGAAGTAACTTACATTCTGACTATAAAAAAGAGAGAGATTTAAATATGTTTTAGTTGTCCTACAATACATACCAAGATGTTTGTTTTTAACTTGTATTATTATACTGGAGAGCATCAAAACAAAATAGGTCACTAGAAAGCAATTAAAGGATTCAAAAAGTTCTGTAAATAAAAAAAACTAGAGTCATATATATATATATATATATATATACATATATATATATATATATCCATTAAAATAATTTTAGAAATGCAGTTTAAAATATTCACAATACTTTCTTAAGTGGTTGTCAAAGTTAAGAAATAGAACGACAATTTCAACAGGATCATTGTGAAACTACATTTTATCTCTTTAGGGAGAATTTAATTTGTGCATTAGTACAAAATATATCCCTATTAATTGCCCCAAGTTTCATACTCATTAAGATTGAAGCATAATAAAAGAAGAATACAACACAATGATCTATTCAAGGAAAATATTTAATTACACAGCTTTGTACTGAAGTGACAATAAAATACAAATCTTAAAATTGTCAAGTATTAGTGTCTTGTAGAATTTTTTAGCAAAAGAAATTGCAATGGCATGCTTTCTTCAAATGGTAGATGCTAGGGTTTTAATATTCTTTTAATTGTGATGCTAATGGTTCTATAATTTCTCAACTTCAAACAGATTGCACACACATATATGGATGCAAGCATAATGCTTCTATGTGGATATAAACTATTAGAAGTATATCTATATTTTCTACTGGGTTCTTGTACAAATTAAATCCAGGCTGAACGTTGAATCAGGGTTAGAATGCTCCTTCTACAGTGTTTAGATTTGCTGTGTAATCGATTGAAAAGTGATGGAGGTGGGTCTTGTATCTTATCTGTTGATTTCATTGGTTAAAATAAAGAAACTGCCTGAGCCCATTGATAGGCCAACCCTTAGGTGGGTGGAGTAGACAGAAGAGGATTCTGGAAAAGAGAAGCTGAGAAGGAGTCGCCATGATGTTCTCACTCCAGAGAGACACAGGCTAGAATCTCCCCGGTAAGCACACCATGGGGTGCTACACAGATTATCAGAAATGGGCTAGTCCAGGTGCAAGAGCTAGCCAATAAGAGGCTGGAACTAATGGGCCAGGCAGTGATTAAATCAATACAGTTTGTGTGTTGTTATTTCGGGGCTTAAGCTAAGTCATGCGGGCGGCCGGATGCTGGGGAACACAGCCGGCCGCTCCTCTTACTACAAATTGGCGCACCCAACGTGCTAATGAACTCCACGTAAAACCTGAGAGGGCTTAAAAAAGACAGAGAGAGAGTTTAACATAGCTTTTTGCTGTTTGTGGGTTGCGTACTGCAAAGAAATTGTCCTGACTCAGCAGCAGGAAAAAACTGGCTGTTTTAAAATGCCGGCTTTCTGGGCTGTGCCGCCATTGTGATCTCTGTCTGGCTCCTGCGGGAGACAAAGCTTTTGAATGGAGCATTTGGAATAAAGTGCTATGGCTTGCTTGATGGCAATGTGGACTGCTGTGTGCCTGGAATTGTGCTCAGCTCAGGGGCACCCAATGGCTCTGAGCCAGGAGCAGCTCAGCTCCACCATGCTGAACTGAGCTGCTCTCAAGCAGGAACTACCGTAATTACTGTGATAACAGCGCACTTAAGGTTTAGACTTGGCAGGAAACAGGCATTGCCGTATTACTTGTACATGATGCAACTTAAGTTTTTAAGAAATGCTTAACATTTTAAGAAATGCTCCTGGACAGTAAAAAATTACAGATTCACAATAAAACAGATTCAGACAGACCACTAAATGAGTCACAATGTTGGATAAATGTATGTGGGCTTGAGAGAGAAAAAAACATATATATAGAGAGAATAAAGTTAATGCCTTTAAAATTAAAAAGGTAAAGTCTTTAAAGAGACAGAGTACAGATAGTTAAGAGAGTAAAAGAAATAAAGAAAAATAAGCCACGTAAAAATGGAAAATTCACAGAGAGTCTGGATTATGTGCATTGTGTTTTCTTTAAAATTTTTAACTATAAAGGAGCTAAGTACAGAGAGTCATTTCATTATATGGACTGCCAAGCGGAACCAGAATGGATATAAGGGTTTTACGATTTCAAAATTTGGGTCTAAGGATATGATGCTTCGGAAAGGGTCTTCTTTTGTTTTCACAGAGGATGAGACCCTGTGGATTTCTTCTATTCCGATTTGGTATGATAGACCACGCCCTCCTGAAAGGTTGCTGTGAACACCCTCAAAAAATTACTTCACTCAACTGCCAACTGAGATGACCCTGGCAACACAGGTTATACCATAAAAGACCTAATTAACGACGCCCCCATTCAGCAGGAAGCAGTTTGGAGAGAAAAACTGCGCCCATGTTCCCAAAATATTGTTTATAACTGTTCTTTTACATTTAAAGGGGGATATGATATAGATATAAATAGTTTACATTGATGTGGATTTTAAGGTCAATTTTGTTATATGTATATGTATTTCTGATCTTGATCAAGGTATTGTGATTGTATAGTTCATTTTTAAAATGTAATGTATAATTAGGAAATATAGGTTGTTAAATAATCGTAAATAATAGTCAAGCTTGTAGTCATGTTAGATTTTCTAGATATATAGAGATATATTTCAGTTAGATAGGCATTCTTCATATCTCTCAAAGATTGCAGAATATGGCATTTAAAATATTTTAATAACTTAGGGTTTTTCATGACAATGAGACACATCTGCTCCTGGCAGCACCAATCTACTTCGAGAGGAAGATGGGCATCGAAGAGGATCCTTATGGAGTTTGATAGCCATTTGGGCAAGAAACTGCTCTTGCCTGGACTATTGCATAAACTGGACACAAAGAACCCACAGAGAGAAGACTGCTAAACTTGCCTAAAGGTGAGATGATCTTTCAGGGTTCCTGATTTATAAAAGAGTCTATGAGACATTCTGCAGGACGCAGGACACAGCAGAAACTGACTGAACTGTCTTTGAAATTTCCTGCTTCATGGAACTGTCTGCTGGATACTATGGGCCTGAAGGCTGAAGATGGATGCCCCAACGGTACAGAGGAACTTTGAGTGACTGTCCAGGCAGCGAGTTGTCTCTGTCATTTCTAGAATTTTGGACTTCTTGTTTACTGTAGTTTTATATCCTTCTGGAGTCTTTGATGGAGTTGAAGAATGGTTAGTTATAGTTTTCCTTAGTTATGATAAAAGATAAAGTAGATATAAATATTGTAACTGTAATTCTTATTTGATAACTGTTTTGTTATATGTAATTTTACTATGTTAAAGTTAAAGCCTTTCTTTTTTGTTTAAACAGAAAAAGGGGAAATGATGGAGGTGGGTCTTGTATCTTATCTGTTGATTTCATTGGTTAAAATAAAGAAACTGCCTGAGCCCATTGATAGGCCAACCCTTAGGTGGGTGGAGTAGACAGAAGAGGATTCTGGAAAAGAGAAGCTGAGAAGGAGTCGCCATGATGTTCTCACTCCAGAGAGACACAGGCTAGAATCTCCCCGGTAAGCACACCATGGGGTGCTACACAGATTATCAGAAATGGGCTAGTCCAGGTGCAAGAGCTAGCCAATAAGAGGCTGGAAATAATGGGCCAGGCAGTGATTAAAAGTATACAGTTTCTGTGTAATTATTTCGGGCATAAGCTGGGCCATGCGGGCGGCCGGGTACAGGGACACAGCCGGCCACCCCTCTTACTACAGAAAAGCATTACCAGGGAATGTATTTGACAACATTACATTTGCATGCAATAAATGTATAAGATACATAAAATGCTGATAGTTAGACTGTGATGAGTTAGAAGCTTAGCACACCGTTAATTATTGATAATGTATGCCATTTCTCTGTGGATAACCTGACTTCAAAGGGAAATGTAACGTTTCTATATTCATTACCTTCCTGATATTTACATTATATATGCTAACTAGATTACACAGATTATAGTTGATCATTAACCTATCTGAAACAAGAACAGCATATTTTAAATTGATTTATATTCATTGAGGAGGATTACTTTTCAGATACTGTTGAATGTCTACAAATGAGGGCAAGTGATATACGCTATGCATTTGAATGAGTTACTCAATTAAATGTTATCATTTTATAAATATATTTACCTTGGAGATTTATGGAATAATTTTCCTGTAATAATTAGTATTTGCAGTCTTACCATTCACGTAATTAGTTGCAAAGGGAGGGCAATTTGTACTTTTAAAAAAGCGTGACTCTGACCAAATTTGAAACAAAAGTATATTCACTTGAAAACAAATTATAGTTGAATAAAAACAATAATCTTGGAAGGGATATTTCTTCCCTGGGTCTAAGAATTAGTCCTTAGGCTTTATCCATTTATTAAATTTGCCTGTAGGTTCATTCACAAAGTTCAGTCCAGATGCCTCGTCTGTAGCATTCATTTTCACTGAGTATGTATGGACCAGCGTTTTATGACCTCTATTTATTACAGCAGACAGTGCTATTTGAAGATATCCACTTTCAAAATCTTACTCCTGTCAGATTCTTTATATAGCTCAGTCACTTGACATTCTCACATGAGTGAGTATTAGAACTTGTGCCCCTTTGACCTCATGATCCTGAGGTAGAAATCATTAATACCAGATTCAATTCTCAATGTCTTTTGTGCATTATTGGAGTCTTTGATTTCATCCTGGTGTGTTGTCTGCTATTAAGTATATTCCATGATTACTTTCTTTCCTCCTGTGTCTGCCCTCCCTCTCTTCCTTCCTTCCCTTCCCCTCTCTCTCTTTCTTATTATATACTTTGCATGTGCATCTTTGTGGAAGAATTATTTTGTGAAGCTTTTTAGTGCTGAAATGTATTTTGAGATTTAAAAATGAAGTGCACTTATCAAACCAGGATTCATATTTAGCTTCACAGCATTTGAGAAATATAAATCAAAATCTGCATCTCATTTTTGGTGCCATAAAAACTCCTCAAATTTAAGAAAATAATCATCCTCGAATTAATAACATAGGCATACCTACATAAAAGAACTGAAACACATATGATCTGGAGTATTGCATACACTAAGTGGTTAAATCACAAAGTGGAACATTTGACTGATTATGTTTCCCCTTCACCTAAAGAAAAAGATTATAATGGCAAAGAAAATAACTATATTTAAATTACTTAAGGATAATCATTAGAAAGTGTGTATATTGAGTCTATATTTTATGACTTAAAAGTCATACATATAAATGTACTGAAATGTAGATTAAGAAAAGAAAATATAGCTATTGTAATTATACACTCTTAAACATTATAGTAACATATTATTTTGCTGCTACTTTATGGGTTATTGAGCTCTATCCTGCCTCATGAATTCTGGTGTTTGACTAATATATAATTCACATTGTTAAACATAGTATGAATCTCAAGTGTTCAGATAAGATGATGTCCTTTTGTTTCTTTCTGTGTGGTGTGTTTGGCAGTCAGGGATGTACTCGTCCTTTTCCTAACATTCTGGTCTCACGTTTGGTGTTATGCTGCTTCTTGCCATGCAGACCTGATTTCACAGTGTTTCTCCTGCAGTCAAGTACTGGAGCTGAACATGTGTTTCACCAGCATCAGAATGCTCAGGATCATTTTCCTGAATTGATTGCAGGACATCTTTTCTCAGCTCCATTCTAGTATGGCACCAGTGACGTAGGAAAGAACAGAAAGATGAGTGCTCTCCTTTGAAAGGGCCCACTTGAATTCTTAATAAAGAAATATGAAGAAAGCCAAGGAAAGAAAAAGGTAATTTATTTTCCTCAATACTGCTTTAATGAATAAAATATTAGGTGTTATCAATAATATATATTTGATAATATAGTCAGGTCTGCAAAACATGATCTAAATATGTAGATAGCTGATAAATATTTGAATTATTTCATTGTGTGGGAATAAACAAATGGCACAGAGTAACACCAAGAAGTAGATACTGTAACCAGTCTCAATTTTACTCAGATGTTCATAATCTGTTTACTAAGATCAGTATTATTCAGCTGTAAAAGCAATGACATCACGAAATTTGTAGGCAAATGGATGGAACTAGAAAAAAAAAACATTCTAAATGAGGTAAGCTAGACTCAGAAAGACAGACACAATCTATACTCACTCTTAAGTGGGGATTAGATGTAAAGCAAAGGATAACCAGACCACAACCCACAGAATCAGAGAAGTAACAAAGAAGACTCTAAAGAGACACATGGACCACTCAGGGAAGTGGAATTAAATGAGATCTTTTAGTTAAACTGGGGGCTAGGGAGGGTGGTAAAGAGGGGATGGGAGATGAGAACATGAGAGAATGTGATCATAGAGAGGGGAGAGGAACTGAGTGGGAGAACAAGGAAAGAGAGTTCTTGATAGAGAAATTCTGCGGGGCAGTGGTTTGTACCCTGTCAGTTGATTTTAATAAAATGCTGATTGGCCATACAACTGTTAGCCACACTCACCAACTCGAGGTACACTGAGAAGGAACAAGCATAGGACCAAACTAATCCCTCTGAATATAGATACATCTTAAGGTAGATTAATGCCCAGTTTTCTGAAGAAGTGGAATTTAACTACTCTGACAGGTGTTTTGGTTTGCATTTGCAAGTATTTTGCTTTGTATCTTGATGTTTATTTTAGGTTGTTTTTACATTAAAAGTAATGTAGAGTTAAGACTTTCACTATCTAAGTATAATTGAATATTTCCTCAATTCTGCCAAAGCTTTCGATTGGTTCATAATAAAACTTGGTATAGCACTTACAGCATCCAATCATGTAGTTTAGCTCCTTAATAAATCAGACATGCAAGCACAATGAATGAATAAGATGTCTGCTGGTGGATTCATGGCGATGAATGGGGTGTAAAACATTTGTTCAGCTTGACAGGTACAAACATTTCGCTCCAGATGATTTATATAAATGTCTAAGGTGTATTCGTTCTATGCAGAGAAAAAAATGCCTGCAAAAACCATAAAGTGCAGGGGAAAGTTTGTTATTGGAAAGTCGGATATTATATAAGTTATACCATGAATATTTCAGAGTGACTTTGATAGTCCTACAGCTGTAGTTTCTCAAAATGAGAGCACAGAGTAGACTCTGTATTCATTCAAATACAAGTCTAACTCAGGGTTGCAATACATTACTTTTATCATTTTCTGGTGGAAGTTTAAGTTGAAAAATTCTAAGACCACCATATAAAGCTTACAGCATCAGTGATAACAGAGGAAAACATCGAGACAACCAGATATCTTTTATCAGACTCTGAAAGAGCAAGAATATTTTCAGTGGAAATACCTGACTGGCAATATCCTAATAATGTAAATAAAATTAGTAAGAATAATGAAGTCTATGAGATAAAATATCCCCTGCCAAACATTTGTTATATCATATTGTGACTGCAGTGCTTGATTTATGTAACAGTAGAATTAAAATGGTTTTTAATAAATAGAAGAAAATGTGCTATTTTTCTGCAGTAGCTTGCATTTTCTTCAAAAAAAAAAAACCAGTCTCAGACAGAGACATGATCATATAATAACAGGATACAGGGTTGAGGGGAAAAGGTGAATGACAGAAAGAGGGGACAATACAAGTGGCTAACATTAAGCAGAATCCATTGAGGGTAAAGTGTGTATATTCCTTCAGTGCATAAAATAGGGGGGGGGGAACATAGCCTACCTCAGAATTTTTAAGTCTAGGCAGAAAAAGGTGAATAAATTTATTGGTTTTAGTTATAAAACACTTTCTCAGGGTCCTAAGTATTAACTCCCCAGTACACTCGAATTGTGCGTATCTAACTAATCTCTTTCATGGGGTTTGAAGTTTGATATCCTCTCCATGATTTTATTTGATGAAAACCATGACATTTTCTTGACCATTTATTCTATTCATTATTTCATTCCATTTCCTGTTCTCCTTCCGTTTCTTACTCCTTTTATTCCTTCCATTTCATGTGAAAGACAAGATTTTCAAAGACAGTGCTCCCCTGGAATTTACTAGATAGCCCACATTGGCACTAACTTTTGAGAATCGCTCTGTGTCGTCTGCCTTTATGCTGGTATTCTGGTCATTGGCCACTGCCCTTGAGTCTCAGCCTTCATTCTTAACCATTTCTAGACAAGACACAAAGAAAAATGCATGTTAAAAGATCCTTTTTCCCATTTAATTGAGCAAGGGTGTAATCTTCTTGACTATTATCCATGACTTCATACAAGATTTGGACAAAGTGGCTATCTCACTCTACACATATGTCATTCGTTTATTGTATTTACTAAAGTATTCCATGACCTTTCACCCATTAGCATGCACAAGGAAGCTTGCACAGCTGCACGTACGCCAGTTCTCCAAGTTAGCATGATCAATTTTCCAATTCCACCTTCTGTCAAGTCAGCTCTTGAACTTTAACAGCCATCATTTGTGTTGCTTATGAAATGTCAAAACTGCTAGGGTAAACATTGTTATTTATTTTTCATTCCCTGTAAGCTTATTAAACTAATCTCTTGTCAAGATTCAACAGGGTTAGTAAAATTGGCACAGCTTTATGCCACAGTGACGAGTCTCATCAGTGAAGAACTGATCAGAAAGTTATTATTTTTTTTCTAGGAAATAACACTTTTTTGTTACTGTACTGGTGATTCAGGGGTAAATAAAAGTATAGTTGCACAGGTGGAGTATAAAGGCAGTAGCCGTTTAGCTGCTGCAGGTTGTAACATCATCCATTTGTGGTCAACTAGAGGAATCCTCCAAGCAGGAGTCTCCATAGTAATTCACCTATATCACAGACCTTATCTCCTGCTCCTTTTGACTCACAAACTCTCTTCTTCTCCTCGTTGCCCCAGAAACACTCCCAGGAATCTACCTTCTTTCCTCAGAATTCAAACCAAGGATAATGGCAAGGGCATATTTGGTGTGGCGGCCATAAACAAACAAGCAGCCTCAGACTGTATGTACCTATTCTTAAGAAGAAGGGATGTCCTTTCAAAGAACACTCTTTCTCTGGGATAGGGGGAAGGTAGCCTAGCCTGAATCATTAGGAAGTTTACTAAGTAGAAAATGTTTTCTTTCTTCCCCATCTGTCTGAGCTTTGGAGAGAGCTTATCTGCGTTACATTCAGTTTAGGGCTTGTGACAACCATGAGCCTGTGAGGAAACTGTTCTCTACAGCTAGCTACACTGAATTTACTTTGTAAGAATTATATTATCATAGTTTATTAAACCCTTTTCTCATTCAGAGGATAACAGTTCTTTGATGAAAATTTATCACTCCTTTTCAAAACAGAAAAAAAACAATATGTAATTACATTAAGAGGCTACAATAGCTGTTAGGGAAGAACACTACTCTAAGTTATGATTGACATATATTTATAATGTGTATTACTTTTACTAATGTTCTGAGAGTTACTAATATCCATTAGAAGTATAGCTGAAGGTGTCTTAACTTTCTCTAAGCTTAAAAATTAGCCTCATATATATTTTTCAATGAGAAAACAGTGATCCATAATTCTTAAGGGGCTTCTCAGATTTTCATCATAGTGTACTAATACTCCTTTGCTTGTATGTTTAATATTTCACAGCTCTGTCTTCCTGTGCCCTTCAGTTACTGAGGGGAATAGACTGACCTAGAGGATACTAATTACTTGGCTTATTAGCTTCGCATTATATCAGTAATGGGTTGAGAGCCAGCGTAATTACTATGTCTTGAAAAATTATGCTGTTTTATTATCAGGAACTCAGAGATGTTCCCAATTCTCTACAACCCATCTAAGGTTGTTAAGTAGAATGAACATGATTTTAACTTTTAGGAACAAACCTTAAGGGCATTTTTTGAAAATGTCCTCTTAAATATTACAATTATAAGCTTTGAATATCAATAAAAGGTATGCAACTTTTCTGTAGCATTTTTCATATATTTCTTTCTCAAAAATTTGTATGCTAAGATTATCTTTAATACAATATAATATCGAATGACTGGTAAAGTTGTGTCAAAGTCAATATACTTCAAATAAAATTTCTAGTGAACAGATCTTAATAGTATGTTCGGTGTGATGTTTAAGGGAACAATCTGCGACACACAAGTGATTGAAGTCAAGACCGATGCACCAAGTAATTATGTCTATATCTATCTACAAACTACTTATAACATTCCTGTCCTGAATCTTCATGTGTGCTTGCTTAAAGGAGATAAATGGTTTAAGTAACCATTAAGCCATTAATTTTTTTAATTTTAGATATTATGAAATTATAACTACATAAAAATTTATGACAAACAAGTAAGCCACTATTTGCAAAGTATCAGATTGTTTGTTTGTGTGTGTGTGTATGTGTATATATGTATATATATACATATATATATATGGTGAAGTAATAGTAATTTGGCCTGGCTGTATATTTTAGTATATACAATTATTTTTAATATTTTAATATAATTAGAATATATAATGAAATTGACAACTGTGAATGTATATTATTTTTCATAATATTTTTATTAATTATTTGGTAATTTTACGTCATAAACCCTAGCACACTCACTTTCTAGTTCCTAGATCCACCCCGTACCCTTGTGCCTTTTTCTCAAAAGTATAGTAAAAACGATAAATATCAAGTCCAGTTTGTGTTTCCTGTATACTCACTGGAGTATGCTCAAACTCCAGGTGGTAAACCCTAAAAGACAATTGAGTTCTTTTCTTCCATTTCCTACCAGAATCCATCAACTGTAGAAAGCTAAACTTCAACATTCATATCAAAAATTTTAAATGTTCTCTTCAGTGGCTTTTTGTCTAGGCTGCTACGTTTTTAATTGGGTACAGTAGGGATCGGGGTTGTCACATTGATATAACCCAGACCCAGGTAGACAAATATATACTCACTCATAAGTGGCTTTTAGACATAAATCAAAGAAAAACCAGCCTACAGTTCACATTCTTAGAGAATCTAGACAACAATGAGGACCCAAGCTCTTCTGTGCCTCCTTTTCAAAAGGTGGACCCTCAGCTGGGTGGGGTCTTCCCCGAAGACACCACTCCCTTTATCACATTTAACATCACGATTTCCTTTAATCTCGTTCTCTTCTTCAAAATAAGACTTAGCTGCACTCCACTTCCTGGTTTCCTTTTCTCCTTAATTGTACATTTTCTATTTTCCTTGCTCATAGGTTCCTTTTCGTTATAGAGTTTCATAAACTTGAACACTAGTAATCACCCAGGAGAAAATATTATTTTTTTTTTTGAGATTTGCACTGCCAAGAGAATTAACCCAAAACTCTTCACGTTAGCATGAAGCAGACTTTTTGAACAAGGGCAAAAAGCAGCCACAGGCTTCACCAAAATATCGAAAGCCTGGTGTCTATGATACATACCAAAATTCTTCTTTTCCGAATCTTCTTGAGCCAGGTCTCTACAGTTCAAATCACTTTCAGCACCTCTGTCTTCTGTGTTCTTATTGGATGGCCAATTAAGCCCCACTGAAAGTCCGTTTTTTTAATCCACAGTTTCATAGTCCGCATTCCTTCAAACAAAAACATTGTCATATCTATCATAGAAATTCCCCAGTCCCTAGTGCCAACTCCTTTCTTAATTTAGTTTCAATTGCCGTGAAGAGATATCATGATCACAGCAACTCTTACAAAGGAAAACATTTTACTGGGGCTGACTTTACACTTCAAAATTTTAGTTACACGCACATACATACACACATATGTATATATGCACATATATTTATATGTATGTGTATATATTATGTAAGTATATATATTCATATAGAAAGATATTAGATAGATAGATAAATTATTAGATGATAGAGAGATAGAACATCACTTAAATGGATATATTAAGATATCACTTGGTAGTATCAGAATTTTAAAAATATGAGCAACTATAAATGAATCCCCCTAAAACATAGGCTTACAGATTGGGTAGGTGGTACTGGTTTGAAATTCTAGAGAAGGAGGAAGGACAATCTCAAATTCAAAACCAGCTTGTGCTATTTATGGAAAGGTGTTTTAAATGAATGTACATATACATGCAAACATTACATGTACAAATGGTTATACATATATATATATATATAATATATATACATACACAGACATATGAAGATAAATTAGATAGATAGATAGATAGATAGATAGATAGATAGATAGATAGATAGATAGATAGAGACAAATAGATAGAAGCTCACAATTGGTCCATCATTCCCACCAAATTGTATTACTCTACATTATTACTAGTTTCTGTTTAGGGTAAGGATAGCTAGATTCTTCTCAATGGAGACCTGCAAAACACTATTTCTTAGAGACACAAACATAGTCAAGTAATAACACATGACCACATTTGTAAGCTACCAACATATAACTAAAGCAAAATTTGAAGAATTGGCAGCAAACTAATGATTTCTGTCCACGAAACTAAGAGAGGTAAAATAATTGTAGTAATATTTCCTCTAGAAGTTCAATATATTTTCAAGTGAATTGTGGATATTTCCATGAGATCTATGCCCTGGGAAAGCATAACATATAATCTCATTAATTTCAAAGTAAAATGAAAATAGGAGGCTTATAGTGTAGTTCTCTATATTCAATGATTCTTTCATAATCATTAAGTAGATCCTGACATTAGTTCAAGAATTTTGCTATGTGACAGGCTATAGACATGAGCAGAATGGCAGGCAT
The DNA here is from genome assembly GCA_963919715.1 of Microtus obscurus. Taxonomy (NCBI): domain Eukaryota; kingdom Metazoa; phylum Chordata; class Mammalia; order Rodentia; family Cricetidae; genus Microtus; species Microtus obscurus. The sequence continues at coordinate 5,445,209 of CAWTZC010000381.1, forward strand.
TGTGACACATGCCTTTAATCCAAACACTCAGCAGTAGCAGGCAGATCTCTACGAATTCACACCCAGCCTGGTCTTCAAACTGATTTCCAGATGAGCTAGGGCTGTTTTTCTCTGTTTCAAGAGTGAGGGGGTTGTTTTCATTTAGGAGAGAGTTTTGTCTGCCTAGGTCCCATCTTCTGCCTTTTCTGAGAGTCATACAAAAAGTCCTTTGTTTCTTTTGCAAATCCATGTGGAATCTTGTGTTGTTTGATTGTTCTGTTTTCCTGAGACAAGACCTCACTTATAGCCAAGCATAACTGAACCTGGCCCAGGAAGACTCACAATCACTGGATTTCTTCAGCCTCTTAGGTGCTGGAATTAGAGGGATGTAACACATGCCCATATTTATAATTTGAATAGCATAGGAAAGACAGAAAAAATACTAACAAAAAATATGCTAAACCGTTGCAATTCCATGAACATATCAAGTACACACAGCTAATCTTGGGAGGAGAGCTAGAAGAACCATCCAGATGTCAAGGCAAGGTTGAATTTTGAGAATGAATTACAGAGATAAACGTTCTCTGCATTTTAGAAACTAAAATTTGGATTACAGTAGGGGCTCCTGGAGGTAGACAGCACAACAATAAGGTTGATTGTTTTTGACTTCAGGTGTCGTCTTTAAACATATAACAAACAGCATGACAACCTTTGCTTTAAATGTATTTTACTTTGGCATATCGTTATAGGTTATGGGAGAGTCAATAAGCACTACTTAGAGATTTGTAAATAAAAGGCTCTGGTTAGAAGGTAAATGAATGGCATAGAAAAGGAAGGAAAACATGGCCACAGCCTCCCCACTATGTGGGTTGCACTGGGAGACATTAAACCGTGTGAGGTTTTTTCCCCTACATTTTCAGATGAGAGAGAAACAGGAGAAGGAGGAATTTCTGACTCAGTGAGATCACACTGGAGTGGATTGAGTTTCAGTGACAATATTCTCAGATTAAACTGCGGTGTTCAGTCAGCCCTATAAGCTTAGTGTTTAACCTCATGAAATAGCTGAGTTCTACACAAGCAATGCAAAAAAGGACATTCTGGCATTAAAGTGTTAGTTCGGAATATAAGTGGGCTATGTTTGATTAGTAGTACAATTTCATTCTTATTAATATTTTAAACTTCACCCAAAGGATCAGGGTAACTTTAAACCATACAGTGAAGATTTGGCTCTGAATTTGTGAATTTAGGAAGCCACGACTTTGCTTTATATTAGAGATTCATTTACAGAGTGGTAATTAATTTTTTTAGAATAAGGAAATAGATGTATATCTTACTAAAACTAAAACAATGCAATGTGAATCCCGGCATTACTGCAAATTCAAAGTCACAGGACATTAAGATTCTCCAGGCTGCTGATCGTCTGCCTTTGAAGATTACACTGACTCAGAAAAATCAAAGAGGAACTAAAGCTTCTTGGGGAAATATTGCTTGAGGATTAAATATCAGAACTCATTAGTTAGAGAAAGTGAGACTTTTCCTCCTCAGTTTATATCTTAAAAGAAAAAGGAGCGAACTATGAAGGAGAAAATGGATCCGGAGGGCACAAGAAGGACTGCAAAGCGGAAATTATACACACCCGGGGCTGTGCTGTCAGATGTTCAACAGAAGAGGCAAGGTGTCTGATTGTTGCTACATCGGTAGAGGTGTCTGTACTCAACATATTAAAGGAAACAGAATATCACTGAAAAGATCGCAGAGTCTACACTAGAGGGAAACAGAACAAATTCTAAGAGACACTCAAGAAAAGTAAGAGAAAGGATTCTTTAAAAGGGCCAATTAGGCAATGGTATAAAGATTAGAGGGTCTCTAACCAGCACAGAAATTGTTAATAATTATTACTCATTAGCAAGTGGCTATTCCAGGCAAGAATCCAGGTATTGTTATTCAGGGAGGAGTTTCGGAGTGTAAGGGTCTGGTGCTCAGAGAAGTTCTGAAATATTTTGTTTACTGTGAAAAGCATAGATATAACTGCGACTTAATGACTTTTATATTTCCAACATTCTATTGAGAGCATATTCTAACTATTCCTGTTATACAAAACAAAAAAAAATGGCTAGGTTCCAAATCTTACATTGAGTGTTAATATCAGAAATGGCAGTCAAATACAGTTTATCTAAAAACAGAGGGCATATTCCTATTCTGTATTCTAGAAATGACTGGGTTCAGAGACTGAAAAAAACATTATTGCTTAGTAATTGGAAGGAGAGGCATGTAGTGAGTTTGCATGCTGACATTATAGCATTTTAATCTACAAAGGCAAGAAACATGTCTTAGAAAAATGTAAGTGCACAATGGAGATCAAGTTTAAATAGTATTGCACTGACATGGTAGAATTCTCTGCCTGTGTTCTCTAAATATTTTTAGTTTTTTTTTTCATGAGGATTGAGGTTAAAGAAATAAGATTGTAAGCAGAAGGAAAGAAAGGATGCTCATTTAGATAATTATGAATTTTAGACTTTAAATACAAAGTGACCTGTTGAAAATTCAAAGAGAAAAAAATAAGCATTGTATCTTATATTTATTTTTTGTTCTTAGTCTTTAGCTCACCTCCGCACACAGACAACATAACAGGATGTTTAAAGAATAGATCAAGATTTTCCTCAGGGAAATAAGTTATTTTTCATTAAAATTAGAGACCTCAATTTCAACATACAGAAATTATTTCAGCCTTATGTGTATACAGGTAAGTGTTAAAACCATCGAAGATACCACGAGTGATCTATTTCTAACTAATAGTTTCTGTTCCCATGTCTGCTGTATAAAATAGTCCTGCTGTAATTTTAGAAGGGACCTGAATGCCAAATAAACATCCCAATCTTATAAAATTCATCCCAAGCTAGCATGCCTGTCAAAGTAGTTGGCAGGTGCTATATAAATATTCAGATACATAGACTCTATGAATATTTATGCAGTAAAGTTGCATTTATTTTATATACCTTATAAGTAAGTAGGCAAAGACCTAAAGATGAAGACAATTTAGTAGTGTCAGGTGGTCTATAAATAAATTCATCTATGTATGTGTTATAAATTCAAAATAGTTTGAAACAGAATGAAAATTTTTTGGTTATTTTTAATTCACTAAATTTTATTTTGAAACATTTCACAATTAAATCAGATATAGAAAATATGCGTCTAATGTCTAACCTGGTAAACCAATCATAAATGAATGTCTTGAGACTGATTAATTTATGAGATCATCATCTTCAATGACATAAAGAATTAGAAAATCAAATATTTTAGGGTTTGTTCTCCTATGTACATAAAATTACACCAGGCTTAACAGATTGTATTTCTAACTGAAGTTTTCAAGGAAATGGCTCAGATGGCTTAGCCTCCATGTATGAATGCATCAACAAAATGTGTGGACCATACACTTAGGCTGAGATATTGGTGACATTACTCAGTTTTCTAATAGATCTCAGCGTATAATAACGGATATTGCTCAAAGACTACAGTATTTGGGGAGATGGGTTGGGAGTGAGGATTTATTTGAATTACAACTCCATCACTCTGACTAAGTTAGGTAGGAACTTGCCACACTCAAACTCAAGAGCAGGGCACAGAGAGATTGATGCCCACACATTGGCCTACCCATTGTCTGTCCCTTCTCAACACTTACATAGCTCTAGCCTTGGGAATGATGCTACCCACAATGATTTAAGTCTTTCCATATAACTAACTATAACCAGGTCAACAGCCCCCTGCCACAAACATGAGATGAAATAATTTTAGTAGGACACTTTATGTTCTGGGTTTGATAAGCATAATTACTACCCAAATCTAGGTATTTGAGCTCTTATTTAAAAGAAGACAAGGATCAGTGATATTTCAATGCCTGAAGGTCATTTGCCTTCCAACTGGGTATAAGAGTCGAATAGGAAATTGATTTTATTTCTTAATTATGACTCAAAGTGTTCTTTTCCAGTGAAGACTCTTATGCGCCATAAGAAAGTTTTGTTCTCCAGACTCTATTGTTTTATATTGATGTTTTCAGACTACAATTAAATACAATCACTAATATTTTATGGATGAACTTTAAGAGGGATACATGCTAGAGACAGAATGAATTTGCTACTTATTATAATATATATGTATTTCCAAAGAAGATCCTTACATGATGCTTATGTGTAATGGCTTATAATCAGAAAAGTCTACTAGATTTCTTAGGTATTTACAAAAGTATTTTCTCTTACTTTGTCAAATATTAGGTGACTTTTAAGTTATAAAAATTAGTAAGTGGCTGTTATGTAATTTTATGTTAGTCATTGCAATAATAAGCACATGCATAATTGGGTTCAAGCAGCCACTTTATGCATTATTAAAACAATGTACAATTCTTATTTCTTTAAAAATAATAGGCTCTAATACTACTGAAAACACACTGACAATGGAGGTATTTAATATCTAGGAGTATTCACGATTGCATGCAATTTAAAGGGATTTTAATAATCATTTTTATGAAAGAATGATCTAGAGTTGAATGTACTTTCACAGGTTGTAGGAACTCAGGACATTTAGGAGCACTAGCTAACAGAATGTTTAAATTATCGGATATATCTATAAAACTATGTGAAAGCTTACTGGCATAATCTCTGTTCACACACCTCCACGTCTTATTTGCTGACCATTGTTGCAAAGATGAGTGGCAAGAAGGCTGCGTCCCACCCAGTTCCCAGCCACCTGGCTAATCCCCAAAATAATTACACGGAAACTGTATTCATTTAAACACTGCCTGGCCCATTATATATAGCCTCTTCTTGGCTAACTCTCACATCTTAATTAAACCCATTTTTAATAATCTGTATATCACCATGTGACTGTGGCTTACCTGGGATGAGTCTAACCTACGTCCATCCAGGAGAGGAAAGCCATGGTGTCTGCCTGACTCTCCTTCTTTCTCCCAGCATTCTGTTTGGTCTACTCCACCTATCTAAGCTGCTATCCTATCAAAAGGCCAAGGCAGTCTCTTTATTTAGCCAATGAAAGCAACACATAGAAAGAAGACCCTCCTACATCAGACCATAGTTAAAATCTGACCCTTACAGCAGCGCATTTCAGATTAAGTAAAGATGAACAAATATTATAACAAGTATACTAACCACTTAAATGTTTAACCTTGATTGATACATAAATGATGGAGGAGGGTCATCTTTCTATCTGTTGTTTCATTGGTTAATTAATAACGAAACTGCCTTGGTCCTGATAGGACAGAAAATTAGGTAGGCGAAGTAGACAGAACAGAATGCCAGGAGAAAGAAATCGAGTCAGGCAGTCGCCATGATTCTCCCACCCGACACAGCTGCAGGTTAAGATCTTCCCTGGTAAGCCACCTCGTGGGCTACAAAGATTATAAGAAATGGGTTAGATCAATATGTAAGAGCTAGCCAATAAGAGGCTGGAACTAATGGGCCAGGCAGTGTTTAAAAGAATACAGTTTTCGTGTAATTATTTCAGGTAAAGTTAGCCGGGTGGCGGGACACAGCCCGCTGCTGCTCCTCCCTCAACACATAAGAGAAAGCTATCTTTGCATTGTGGTTACTTACCTTTTACAATCTGAAGCCATTTTTTATAGTGAAGATAAAGTTTCTGGTATTGTATAACCCAGACAGTTCCAAGGCGGCTTCTAAAGGAAATGGCAGTTCTGAAATATCAAAGTTAAATTGAACTTTCTAAAGAGTCAGTCTGCTCATTGGAAACTGTTTATTTCCCATGACTTAAATGGTGTTCTTACGGACAATAAACCACAGAATGTGAATAGCCTTTCTGAAATGTTCGAGAGGGTCATGAAAATTGGACCAGAGATAAATGCATTAACTTAAGAAAATGCTCAGTTTGGTCCTTGAAAAATCTACAGCTTTGAAAATGCACATTTCACTCCTAAGAGCTTAGAGGCACAGGCGCTGTCCTCTGGCAGAGTCTAGCTGAAGGCTTTATTGCGTGCAGTATTTACTTACGTTCCTGGCAGTAGCAAATTCGGACAAGCTTTCAAGGATGACTGTGTCACAGCAAGGAATCCACTCAGCCTGCTACATAAGATCACAGCAAAGTATTCCCTCTGTACCAGACAGTTGTGCATTTATTATAAAGGCTCACAAAATGCCTTTCATGTAAGACTTGCATATTATGTTCTAACATATATTTGAATATTGAAAAATAAATTTTCATATGCAGAGTGGAAAATGACCTTAAACTTGTGATTCTGTTGCCTCAATTTCCCACTGCTAAGTTCACAGGGCTGCATTACAAAACCTTTATCATTCTGGAAATATTTAGAATAGATGAAATGCTAAATTTTTTTGTTAAGTAAGTATGTTCTCAGGTAAGCAATTTTGACATAAAGTTAGATAAATTACTTGTATTAAGGATGGTTATGTGTTCTGAGAACTACATCCTTAGTTTATTTCATCACTGGACAAGTATTACAGAGCATGTGTTCAGAAGCTTAGACAGTGAATTTCAGTCCTTCAGTGTGGCTTCTTGATGTAATCAAGAGACACTGTGAACCTGACCTGAGTGTGCTGCTGTCATTACATGGACTATTGCGTGTAGTGAACTTTTCATAAGTAGACATTCACTCCAAAACACTGGTAAAGGGAGTATGAAATGTGATACTCTTTTCTGATACTATTATAGTGCTCTTATCATGCATTGTGCATTAAAATGTGTTTATGTCTTGTTTTTAGAGGACTTTTAGCATGAGAGATTTATATCAGCATCACCCCAAACTCACAATGCTAGCAATGCTTACAACACTGTAGTATTATAGTTACATACTCACAAGATCATTGGAAATTTTTGGTTCTATTGTAATCTTATGCATCTACAATGATAAATAATGAACTATTTTGATATGGGACATATAACTTATGTAGTATTATATACTATATATACTTAATCACATAGAGTAATTCATAGTCATATTTTACACATGTAAACATAGGTAGCTACATTTAATTTGAAGTAAAGCATATTTTTGTAAAATATTGACTAGTGTTTATGAATATCAGATGACTTTGTACCTCATTTGTGAAATCTAATTTACATGCATATTTTATGTGTTAACAAAAATGTTATTTGCTGAAAAAAAATGAAGATAGTTGCAACTCTTTTCTTTTGATATTGGACCTAGTAAGCACATGATTATAATCAGGATAATATAATCTCCTGTGTCTAAGGAGGTTTTCCTTTTGGGTACAGTTTACAAAACTGACCTTTATTTAACTTAAAGAAATTTCTTTAAATGAATTTTGTAGTTTTTGTATTTTCCAGAGATAATCATTGAAAGTATAAATTAAAATTAGATGGTGGTGGTCCACTCCCTTTAATCTCACCACTCAGAAGGCAAAGGCTGCCAGATCTCTACGAATTCAAGGCCAGTCGTCTACAAAGTTTGTTCTATGACAGTCAGTACTGCTAAACAGAGATACCTTGTTTCAGAAAAAGAAAGTAAATTATGAGAATGGACATATAGTTTTTGCAATATTAGTGGTCAATATTGAGAATGGTATGTGACTGACCTGCAAAAGAACACTGGTTTTTAGAGAAGAAGATGCTAGTCATTTGGTTAATTGTCTGAACCTAAGATGGTCTTAGGAAGCCACAAAAAATGAGATGGCTCAGTAGCAGAATTTGTACTACCCAAAGAGAAGGCTCTTAGTGTAGATCTTAGTAACACATACAATCACATACAGAAATAAATATATTTTCTATATGAGCAATATATTACTTTATTTTTAAAAACAGCATGATATCTTATGATTAAATGAGTGTTGAAATTTTCTATGAGACTCAATCAGTACTTTGAATCATAGTTTAATTATGATTGAATATTACATAATATGTGTGTAGACAGAAAGAATTGCAGAGTGAAAGGAAACACATTAACCACCTCTGAATATAATCATAGAAATACCTCTGTATGTTAATTAGCTGTTGCTACACTCGCAGCTTTAGTGAAATGTAGAAAAATGGTCACCAGTATAAAACTGTGTACACCTTTTCCCTAAGTCTCTTACTGGATATACTAGGAAATAATATAAATTTATTAAAGAAATCAGTATGGTTTCCCTTTTGAGACAGCTTATTTAACAGCCAAAAAGACAGATCTCACAACTGTTTGCTAATCTTAGTGTCATTAATTTCATATTCTACACTATTCGTAGTTTTTAGTTTGGTATACAATCCAAATTGAACATTGTTGTCAGCAATATAAAAGTCCTTACAAGTTACATGTTGACCTAGCAATGTGAAGTAGGGGCTTATATTTGTGTAACTAATATCCTTGTATCAAGTTCAAACAATGAAGAAACTCAAGTATATTATTAGACAGCATTCAAATAGCATTAGAGATGAATAAGACTGATCGAGGTGATTTACTATTTCAGTCAACAGGGAAAGAATAAATGTCTAAGAAAAGTTTTGAAAGTTTTCCTGCATCCAAACCATTTAGTAGAAAAATTAGTGAAACTAATTTAAGTGTCAAATCTGTGTTTCAGGTTTTCATGACCTTTATGCTTAATAAACAATTAGTCTACTGTAAAAACAAACCAGTTATCATAAAGCAAGCAGAATTGCATTTCCAAGGACTTATAATTATGTTTGATAAACCACCAAACATCTACTTTGATCTTTTCTTAAAAAAATCAAATATTGATTGTTGGAAATTTTAGAGTTCAAAAGCTCACATAAATATCAAATCCTTAGAAATCATTAAATAAAAAAACTATGCTTATAATTTATGTAAGACAAGGAATTGACAAAATTATTTTTAAACATAATGGTTTAACCTCCACTGAATTCTGTGATTTGCTGCCATTTTTCTCTCCAAGGAAATGCTTGTTGGGAGTAAAGTTTATTACTACAGATAAAGCAACATTTAAAACAATTGGACAGCTGTAAAATATAAACACTGCTTTATTAAAATATTTGTGAATGGGACTAGAGCGATGGCTTCTTGGTTAATAGCACTGGCTTCTCTTTCAAGACCCTAATCCAATCCCTAACCCATAAGGCCCTCATAGCCAACAGCAGCTTCTAGTACCACAGGGTCTGGCTCACTCTACTGGTATCCAAAGTCTTAGGTATGTATAAAGGCAAGACATCACTGCACACCCAACCACACACACACAATCAATAAAAATGTATAAAAGTATTTGTAAATTCAAAACCCAATATGGAGAAATTTGGGGGACAATATGACACACTATTTTACTGAAGAATCTGGACTCGATGAAAATGGGATAGCTTTTGAAATAATTCATACAGTGATTCTGAGTCCAAATTACGTGAGGGCTTGCTGTGTGGGAAGGGGCTTGCTGAGTAAATAAACATAGATACTAATGAGCACAGACAACGTAATGTTCACAAATGCGCCTTTAGAAGCAATACAAAAGAGGAAAGGAAAGCACATAGAAATGTTTTGACCTGGGGGTAAATTTTAAGAAACAGAAATGTGCTTGTATTTTTTTAGAGAAATGATTTTGCTTAATGAGTTCTGAGGGAGAGTCTCTCTTCTCATGTTTACCTTTGTAGCCTGACTCCATTCTACACACCAGTGAGCAGTTTCTATCCTTCCTGCATTTATTGTCATGTATACTATGATGATATGTTTAATTTGAGTTTTTCATGTCAGTATTAGGTCACTATTCATATTTATATCCAGTAGTCTTCAAGACATTAGCAAATCTTTTTTTAATGATGTACACAGTGGTAATAGCTTAATTCTGGGGATTAATTGCTTGGGGTCAGGTGCTTCCTGTTGCTCTAAATGGCAGAGGCCAACTGTTGGGGCAAAGCTTTGGTAAAGGGACATAACAGATACTTTTATTTCTTTTCCTTTTTTTAAACCGATGAAGGTGTGGCAAAGATCAATGTTCTCCAGTTTAGCCCCTGTCCTGTGGACAAAGTGCCACATTTAAGGTTAAGAAAATTTGTGAAAATTACAGGTCTGGTTTTTCATCATCCTTAATCATATGACACCAGGCTTGTGTCTTCTCCTGAATCTTCCCATTCAAGCTTCTTCCTACAGTTTATTGAGTATGCATTCCTATGTACTTTATCTTCTGTAAAAATACACACTGAAGAGGGAACATGCAGCCCTTATTCATTAGGCAGTTTTACCATTTTACAGATAGATAGATTCCTTAAGAGGCTATGTCTTATACTGCTTATTTCTTCAAATTAATTTTTCCATTGCCTGCCAACTTTGAGAAACTGATAAATTTCAGCGTCTGAGCTTGCAAAATTGAGTGTCAGATACTGCAATGAGACAAACTCATAAAGATAAATGCCAGACGGGGAGGCTGCTGACAGCCAGTTAGCAGGCTGACCTCCATTAGTGCAGGGACTTCCTATCATAGGACAATAGATCACTTTCTCCTATCCTGTTAATATGGTCATACAGAATACCTGTATACTCTCTGTACACATACTCACAACCACAGAAGTAAATATACAAATAAGAATGAAATGTTATTCTTTAGTTGTAAACATTCAATTTCATAAAAAAATATTGTATGTACTTTTAACCAGACTGATTTATTTTGTGACGGTGAAGGAATGAATTCATTTTCTCATTCATCACTTGATAACTTTTATGACAAGAGTCAACTAGCCTCACTCTCTCAGTGTTTCCTGTCACTCGAATGACCCTTCTGAAATACTCTAATTATTTCTGACAAGGTAATGTTCATTAGAACACCGCTGATGACTTTACAACCAAATCTGATTAATTTTTATCTTTTGTGCAGTGGTATTAAAAGGAAGGTCATTGCTACTGTTACAATTAGTTTAAAACATATGTAATAAGTGATACTTAAATATTATGCCTTAAGTGTTTATTTTTAACTTAATTCCAAATTTCAATGTGTTTGCAAGGGATGGTGGAGTAAGATGCTCCCGCCAGAGTGCACTGTGCCTCTTCCTGCACAAAGGAGCTCTGGGTTCTTTGCTTATTGCTGTTTCCTTTGATGACTGCTTCACACTGCCAACACACCACGGTGATTAGCAAGATTAAACTCAGATCCAGTTCCAACGAGCCCTGATTTTATAATCTCACAAGTCTGTATGACCTAAGCATTTTTCCAAGCCTGTTTTCTTCCCACAAAACCAGTAGGGTCACAATATGAGCTCTGTAAGGTTATTATAGGCCCATCCACTATGAGTCATAAATGGAGGAGGGACTCAGAACGACACTTCTGCCATCTATATGGAGAAAATATGTGCTACTAATATGTTCAGGGATGAGGAAAACTGTTGCTGTCCATTGTGTTCATAACAACAGATGATCCCACCAGGCCACAATGGATACAGATGGTCTTGGTTAAGCTGAGTCACAAAATCGAGTAAGACATGGACATAGGAATGAGAGTAGGAGAGGTGTCCGTGGTGATTTGAGAGGACCAGCAGATCAGAAAGAGTCAGGAGAGAGACTAATCAGGTTATCTTAGATACTTGTATGGCACTGTCAGACAAAATTAATCAACAGAAAACAAAATAACAAAAGACAATGTGCACAGTACACATGTTTTTATTGAAATGAGCAAAGGTTCGCTATCATTGGTGATTAACTTTAATAAGCGGTAAGCAGATGTCACCGTTTCTTTCGTTAGATCATCACCGCTTCAAATAGCTTTTCCCAGAAGATAAAAAGAAATGAGTGCTTCCAGGTAGAAAGCTCCACACAGATGCTTCCCCTTTCTCTTCTCAATTGTCCGAGTTCATCTCCCTCGTGTCCTATGCAGGGCCATCCCTGGAGAGTGATAGTCAGACGCATGGTTGTGCTAATAACCTAAACAGTCAGGTCAATTTAATGTGACACATTGCTGTGGGAACCTGCTTAGTGTAAATCCTTACTCTGAAGATGTTGCAGGAAAAATGGTAAAATAACAATGAAGGAGGGCTTCCTAGTGAGAGCAGCTTTGTGTGAAGGGTAATGAGTAACCTACTTTTATTGGAATTACTAATCTGTACACATGTCTAACAAATGAAGACAATTTGAAGACAGAACCAGCCCAGTCCAGACTTCAGGGAAATGATGCCTCGGTCAACACCTCCCTGCTCTACTGGTATAAAACAACAATTATTGGGCGGTACCTATTTAACCTATCCAAGCATTATAAATTTTATAACAATTTTCTCAACTACTGACTTTAAGTATGCTTTTAGTATTATGGCAGAAAAATTATCTAGAATAGCAAATGTCACTTTGTTGACAATAGATTATAATCAAAAGTTAGTAATCAGTAGCATCAATAATGATTTTTATATTTTGATGCAGCTCAAACAGGGAAAAGACACCCATGGGGCAGCTCCGTCTGGCCTGTGTGAAGAATCCACAGGTCCGCCTGATGCCATGTGTCTCAGGCAGGGAAAAGACACCCATGGGGGCAGCCTGGGTCCTCATGGTCCAGGCAGGCAGAAGGCACCCACAGGTCTGTCTGTTGCCTTGTATTGCTGGGCTGTGAGTGCTGTTGTGATGAGCAATATTTAGTGGAGAGATGGGAGAGAGAGGAGGAAACATTTGTGTGTAGTGTTAAGAAGCAGATATGAAAAGGCGAAGACAGTGAGCAATGGGGCTGATGTTGTGTCCTCCTTGCCTGAACCAGGGGGGATTGGTTCTAATTTAAAACACATGGGATTAGATAATATAGTTGATTTTTTCTTTTTATTGTAGTTTTATTTTTTTATTCTTTTGCACTCTGGAGTGAACTAAACCACCAATAATGAAAACATGAAAATTGGTGTACATATAGATATAATGTAACAAAACAAAAATATATGAAAGAAAAAATCTTGCTCTCAAATATTCTATTTTCTTTGAGTTTGTCCATTCAACTCCATAATAAGAATACATAGTATTGTAAAACATGAAGTGTGTTTGAGACAAACCAAGACTGTTTTTCATTTGAGTATTGTAATTCAGGGCCCTCAGTTTAGTTTACACTCCATGGGCTTTACCCTCTTGTCAGGAACAGTAAATAGTGTTGATTGTTTGATGTGGTGTGATTGTGTGTCCAGCATGCCTCTTCCTGGTGTGTGGAAAAAGGACCGAATTTGCTGACCTACTTCCAAGATCTCACCCTGGCAAATTCCACTTCATGTTTATTGCACCGAGTGAGTGCATAAACCATAAATAACCCTAGAACTTGCCTAGCTAAACTAAATCTCACGGGTGGAGCACTTCTGCTTTGAACTGTACTGCTATTCAAAATTGTCTTCCCTCAGCCGCTGGCGCACAGATTTATTCTGCAGGCTTGGCAGGTAATAAACTTCAGCAGAGAATCAAGACCTGTCACGATTCAAAAGCTTGCCTACCTTCATGGGAGTCTTCTCTGTTCCAAAATTTTAGAGAAGCAGCCGAGGAAGCATGCTATTTTCAGTCTTTCTTAGGATAATTCTTCATATTCTACTTCACTCCCCAAAGTTATCTGCCTTCGTGTTTAGTCTCTTAATAGGATTTAAGGGTACCGGGGAAAGAATTGAAAACTAACTTTGTTTTCAATATACAGTTTTCTCGAATTCTATTGCCTTCTACTTTGATAAACCATTAGAAACTCTTACAAATTTGCCACGTGTGTTACCCTCGCATGATGTAGATATGTGTGTAAGGTGAAGAAGGGCAGGCCTTAGAGGAATGGGATGTGGAATTCTTTGTCCTGCTTCAACACCTGGAGTTGCTGCCGCAAGAAAACATTTTGTATCTTGCTTCTTTACAGAAATATTCTACTGCATCAATAAATATGCTTTGCTGGCACACCTGAAAGTGAAATGTGTCATAGATATTTCGATTCTAGTCTGCCCATAATTACTGCAGCAAGGTGAACTGGATTCTGTATTTTTTAGATGAATATTTGTTGCACTAGTCTAAAAAAAAAAGATGGTTTCCATAGTAACTGTGTCTGCAGATAGTTTCAGAATAGCCTTTTACAGTTTGGGAGTCATGAATATTTTTTATCTACTCAGGAATAAGGAAGCAAAACAAATTTCATGGTGAATTCATCATTAACAAGAAATGATTCTATGAAAAACACCTTTCTTATTAAAAATACTTTTGGTTTCTAAGACACTCCCACCCCCACAAACACACACACAGGAAGAGAGAGAGAGAGAGAGAGAGAGAGAGAGAGATTCTTTCCTCAAAAGATGATAGTGGCTCTATGATAGGAAAGAAAACTTTTGCAATCTCCTTAAGATTCCATTATAGCTTTAAATATATTCCCTAATATTTGTGATGCCTCAGCAACTATTCCAAGAATTTTAATTTATTCTTGGTATATGTAGGATGCTTAACTGAATTTATTTTGCATATATTTAATGAGCATTTATGGAACATCCTCTCATACAATGTTCTATGGGGAATACGGACGTAAAATGATGTATGTGACATTGTAAGTGCTTTAAATCAGCAATTCCCCTGGGAGGGTAGTAGCTAGGTGATGAATCTAACATGGCGGCCGGGATGTTAGGAGCACTGGGGGCAGAACTGGGACTTGACACCTAGCGTAGGGATGGCCTGGAGGAATGGGCAAGACTCTAACTAGATGGTTAAGATACGTAAGAACTTCGTAGATTAGAAACTGATTAAGGAAAATTAAAGCTGAGAAGAATTTAAAGAGTTATATACGATATAAACAACACACAAAACATATAAAAATTAAGAATGACGTTTCCATTGTCCTTTTCGTGTGTTAGCAAAGGCCAGGTACTGTCAACAAATGAGATGAGAAGGAGCCATTCCTCTACGAGGAAAGCTTCTGCTACACAGAAGTGATGACAGATGGCAACAAAAACAACAGCAAACCTGATGTTTATTCGAAAAGATAATAAGTATTATGTGATGAGAATAAAAATCAAATGAGTGATAATTTAATATGGACTTATGTTTAGGCTGTGACCTGGGAGCTAAATGCCATCATTGCTAAATTCTATGAGTCTGTAGTGACTCCAGCTGCCCTGGATTTCTTCAGTAGAATTACAACTACAGTGGAACTGGGTTTCTCGTTTATGTATTTGGTTTGGTTAAAACTTTTGTGCTGGGAAGTGAACCCAGGGTCTCTACATGCTACTACGCAACTGCTCTATAGATAGATGTGCTTGGCATTTACTGAATGGAGTCAGAAATATATGGTGCTACTTTTAAGATCTGCTCTTTTTATTTGTGGAAGGAATGGGAACGGAATGTACCAAGGATCTTAAAATTTTCAGCAATTCCAACATCTTTCAAATGTGTTCTATTTCGTGCAGCAGCTCATGTTGTGTGCTTTACATTATTTCTTTTTGAAACCCATTCTGGTTTTTCTGTCATCTCTACCCAACTCTATTTCTTTCTACCTTATTTAAGATATTAAGACACATTGGGGCTGCCTTTTTCCTTAGATTTTTAATTGGTTTATCAAATCTGTACTATTTCCCTAGATAGCAGAATTTCTGCTTCTCTGATTTAACCTTTCCTTGTCATTGCCTTTATTAGATTGTTGTTCACCTGGGAGCCCTGGGAAGACTACAAATATTCACTGTCAGAAACAATGACTGCTTCTCCAAATTGCTCTCACAGTAACGACGTTCAAGATATGTGAGTTTGGAAATATAAAATAATGAAGAAAAGTATAAGAAAAAGCATTCAGTAGCATTAGTTCTGACTTCTATCTTAAAAACATCTCTCTGTGAAATGATACACTGGACTATTGTAAAAGTTGTTATACTTCTGATGGCAAGAATCTATGCTAAAAACAGCAGTTATAGAGCAATTATATATCCCTTTAAACATGAAGGGGAAAATCTGGTGCCTAACTAGAACCTTCCCCATTACTGACTAGTTTTCATGGTTGTAGAGATATTTTATACACTGCCAGAGAAAAAGGTAACTATGAACCTATCTACAATATATATATATATATCAGGCTGGTACAATAGTATTATGGACATTGTGGGAATAACCAAGCAGGCTTTGTGTTTAAAGCCCAGTCTATGAGATAGAACCCATGGCTGATATTGCTCAACTGACTCAGAACCTGAGCATGGACAGGTCATAGGCCCAAAAGAAAGCCAAATACTATTGTCTTGCAGAAGGAACAGAACAATAACTGACTCCTAATGACATTCTGTTATACCCACACATCAGTGTCTCACCTAGTCTAGTGAGACGCCTTGGAACAATTAGTCCTAAATGGGATGTCTTCATCCTCTCTCCCCTCAGGGTTCAGAGACCTACATTGAAGAGAAGGCAGAAGAGAGATAAGAGAAACAGGGCGTGGATGACTCCAAGCAAAGAGTGTCTATTGGATGCTCTTATGAGCTCAAAGAAACGCTACCATCATGCACAGGACCAGTTCAGGTTCAAGATAAACAGAGTCCCAGAACTTAGAGGGGGAAGTCAATATAACCTCCCACCCTTAAACAAAAAGCTATCTCCCATACACATCTCTTTGCAAAGGCATAGTTTTCTCCAATGGACTCTCTCTATATATTAACTACACTTAAGGTTAGACCCCTTGCCTAGCAGTAGCTGAACAACAAAAAATAAATTCAGTGACAAATTTGGTAAATTTTTTTTCTCATATTGTTTTGTTTGGGCATTTTTTTTGTCTTGCTAATCTTTGCCTTGTACATTATGGCTTTCAATTTTCTGATTTTGTTTATTTATTTATTTTTGTTGTTGCTGTTGTTTGTGAGAGTGTGGGTGTTTCTTACTCATGGTTTTGTTTTTTACCTCATTATTTTTTAAGAGAGAGAGAGAGAGAAAAAATGAAAGCCTTTGAAGTTGGATGGGTGGGGGATGATCTAGGAGAAGCTGGGGAAATCATCATCAAAGTATATTAAATGTTAAATTTTTTATTCAAATAGGAAAAAAATGCTAGTGGACAGCTAAGAGGCTAATGCATGTGTAAGCAATGTTACATGCTGCCTGTAAACACACTTCAAAATGTTATATTGGTATAATGCTAAATTCAAACACTTTTTATTAAAATATGGTAAAACAGTAGTTTGAGACATGAAATAATTTTCTCAACCATGTATATCTAGTACAAGCACAGGTTTAAAAACTGTTTAGGGCTTAAATTCATACTTCTCCTCAGGACTGCATTACTACAGAGAGGAAATTTGCACAAAATTTTTAATAGTTTTTTTTTTTTCCTCCCTCAAGATTTTTACCTTAGCGTGTGCCTATATTTTCACTCTAAGAATTCGGCAAACAGTATTTCTCATGGAAGTTTCATGCCTTAGGCTCTGAAATGATCTGAGGCCACACTATTCTCCTTCAGGCTTTCGTTCAAGAGCCATTCCCATGATGACGTCTTTGATGTACATTAAATTTATTCTGTTTTTATGTGATTTTTCTCATTTCTTTTAACATTGCCACTAGTACTATTTTAATTAGTTGTTTGGGAATGTTTTTCAGAAACTTTTTCGAAAAACTGGGCTTCATTAGAGGCAAGCCACATTATCATTTAAAATTTTTTGACCAACTGTATTAGCAAACAGATGTCCAATCTTTGGTGCTAACTGTAAATAATTAGCTATGCGAGTCTTGTATTTTTAAAAGGGCACTTCAGTTTTTTTAGGCACATAGATATGTGACTAAACATAATATATGTTTATGAATAACAGAAAATAAGTGATAGATATGGTTGAAATTTAAAAACATAAGAGTTTTGCACAATATATTTTGAGCACATTAACCATACATTTATTTTTTCCCAATTCCATTTCATTCCCTGCCCATGAAACTTTCTCTCTTGTGTCCTTTAAAATATTTAAACCCAGCAACATCTATTTGAGCTGTCCAAATATTGTTGGATGTATGGCCTTCCAGTACAGCATTGCTGGCTTAACAGGGACAATACACTTAGAAACTAACAGTTGCAAACACCTCAGAATTATAGGTTTTTCTAAAAAAAAAAAATACTTAGACCTTTTATACAATGTCAAAATTTAGTCTTTTCTTTGTTCAGGTTCTGTGTACCCCAGACAAATCAGTTCTTGTCCATACACAGAAACAATCTTGGTATGCTTTCTCTAGCTATGAAACCACACTCAAGTTTTTTTCTTTTCTTCAAAAATATTCTTCACCTGATTTGTCTTTGACAACAATAACCTAGCTTCCCATAATGTCATGCAGTGGATTGCTTTCCACCAGTTCAACGAACTAAGAATAAAATACTAAGTTCAGACTTTATTGAATAAGAGAATTTGGAGTTAGAATTCCATACAGATAATTTCAATATTTTGGAGCTTATGGTATTTCTACCTCACTCCCTATACACTTATTAACTCTTGCCCAACCGGACATGTCTCATTTCAGTGAATACTTATGTTGAGCCTACCAGCATCTCCGAGTCCACCTCTGAAAGTAACCCTGCTGGTAAGGGAATTTACTAAAATAGATACTACGCTTCTCTTTCCTTTTTCCCACATTCTGCTTTAACTATCCTTCATATTTTAATCATATTTTGTAGAGATCTAATGCATATATTTTCACATTATCTGTCTTAAATCCCCATAAGCTAAGCTTCATGATAAAGGATAGAACTATCCCTTGGCTGTCCTACATTCAGTTCCATCTTAAAATATTTTTAGTGACACATGAGAAGACCTGTAGTCAAAGAACTAAGAAATCAGAGATTCAAAATCACTGCTAATCAAGACTAAGCATTATATTATACACGTTTGATAAACTATTTTTTAACAGCAAAATATGATGTGTTTCAATATGGACAAAGAGAAAATATAGAATCCATTGAATACCTTCATAACCAATTATTACATATTTATTTTGATTTGTCTTAAATAAATTATCACTTTAATTGGATCTCAGCATATAAAACTCTGGCATCAAATTTGGAAGCAATTTCTTGGCTCGGTTACTAATCTGTTTCCTAACTATGGTTTTCACAATAAATCCCACTGGTTTCAGTCAGAGAGCAAAACAACCAAGCCACCTAGTGTTGAAATTGGGGCGTGGGGTTGCATCCCCAACACCCCGGTCGCCTGGCTAGCTTAATACCCGAAATAATAACACACAAACTATATTCATTTAAAGACTGCTTGGCCCATTATTTCTAGTCTCTTCTTGGTTAACTCTCGCACCTGGACTAGCCCATTTCTTATAAAGTGTGTTGCACCCCAAGGTGCGCTTACCGGGAAGATTCTAGCCTACATCCATCTTGAGTCGGAGCTTCATCGAGTGCGTGCCTCAGAGAGCTGGGCCATCCTGTCTGCCCGCTAGACAGGAGGTCTTGCTTCTCTGAGCGGAGCTGCGGTGTTCTGAGCTCACTTCCTCTTCCTGTCAGCATACTATTCTGTTTACTCCACCCACCTGTGTTCTAACCTATAGGACCAGCCAAGCAGTGTCTTTATTTTAACCAATGAAATCAACAGATTCATATATGACACTCCCACATCAACCTAGCCAGAGGAATGTACAGATTTATTACATTTGACATTGTATAAAACAGCTGAACAATTAATCCTCATGCTGTCTACATTTCTAAATAATTAATGATATTTTATTTTCTTCTTTAAGAGGGAACTTATGAAGAATGGAGTTTGTAAATCTTTCTATTTAAAAAGTTTCACAACCTCGCATATTGTGGCAGACTTACGCTGAGTTCAGTAGGTTGAAATATTCTTTCCCTGTTTTTTCCCTTTCTCTCTTTCTCCTTTCATTGAAGCAATGAAACTAAGGTTCAAGCCATTCTATAAAGGGTAATAATATTGTATATGGCACATTAGTTATGCATTTATCTAGAAATGGTATTTAGAGTCTTAAATGTTGAAAGTGGATGACAGAATTAGGATGGTTAACTATGGTAATCAGAACAATTTAAATCATTTTATATTCAGCTTTAAATATAATAAGCAAATGTCTTTATAGTTTTGTAATAAGTATGTGTTTATGAGGATGAAGAGATTGATTAGTGATTAAGAACATGTGTTGAACTTGCAGAAGAGTCTGATTTGTTTCCTAGTATTATGTGGTATCACACAGTCATTCATAAATTGAGATCCAGGAGATATGATACTCTCTTATCCAGGTACTAGGCATGCACATGGAACACATACTTACATGCAGGTAAAATATTCAGACTCTTAACTCTTAATTTAAAAAAAATCCATAAAAAGTAGTTTGTTCGCTTTGCTATCTGTATAAAATTTATTTAATATTAAAAATCAAATATATCAAACCAAAAATATCATAGAAATTATTTTTATACTTATACTATTTTTTATTAATTATGGGTATCTGATATATATTGTCTGATGTTCTAAGGAAATAATACTTTTATTTAGCACTCCCTTGGACTTTCAGTGGATCAAAACTAAACAATTAGGAAAACAAATAAAAAACAAATAATTATTTTATAACAGTTTTTTGGCTAAGTAACATTATATTATCCATAAACCACCTGATTTGTAGATAATGTCTCCACAGTCCTCCAAAACATAGGCTTTTCTAGATAGCTCGTCATATATTTGAAACACTATAAAATTACTGTGAGTACCACGAGTCATTGCTAAACATACATCTGAAGCAATAGTCTCTGATTTGACATTAATACATTTTGTGGCCTGGACAGATCACTGGAACTCATTCATGCATAGCTCTGCCAGCTTTCCGTTGCAGTCGGTCCACAGTGACGCCTCAATTGCAGAGTTGCTAGGAAGATCACATGTGGACTAACACAGAAACAGTCACCATTCATTCTAAGGACAGTGATCATGGCTTTTTCTACTTCAATATTGTCGCTATTCATATTGAGTTGTAACAGGTTAGTCACTGGTGACCATACGTGTTTGTATACATACATATATATATATATATATATATATATATATATTGAAGAAATCATTATTTTGTAGGATATATCACAAATAGAGTAGCTCATACAGGAGATGAAGATATACTTCTTTCTCACTGCTCTGTAGACTGTAGGTAGAGTTCTTCTTTGTGACCAGCATTCAGCTCTGTCTCAGAAGCCCACTCCCAAATAAGCACAGAGAGACTTAGTATAATTACAATGCTTAGTCAATAGTTTAGGCTTATTACTAACTAGCTCTTACATTTTAAATTAATCCACTTCTATTCATTTACCTGCTACTAAATGACTCATGGCTTGTTACCTCGTTGTTACCTCATTTTGCACAAGTTCTGGTTCCTCTATATCTGGTTGGTGACTTCTTAAATGATAACAGGCTTCCATTTACCCATCTCTTAGAAATATGCACACTATTTTTTTCCAGACTGGTTCCTGTGGTCTGGGGGCACTGGCATCTTTGGGGGAACCTTGAGAAAATCAGGATAATCATCGACTCCAATCAATATGTCATGATTATATGAATTCAAATCATATTGAACTTCTCCCTGCTCAATTGCATTTTGTCTTTTCAAATTTTCTACTAGACATCTATGTGTTGTATGCCCTGCAGTTCCAGCACTGAGGTAGCAGAAGCAAAAGGAACTCTAATACCAAAGCAGCTTGTACACACAGAGAAGCCTGCATCAAGGAGTAACAATATTTAATGCCTGATAACATAGTTATAATGGCTTCTCCACAGACTGGCTAGGTATTTTAACTCTACTTCAAATGTTGTTTGTCTTTGAATTGCTGAAACTATTATTTATTTGAGAATGACTGTAAAAACATCCGTCAGAAGTCTGGGCAGCATGCTGTCTGCCCTGGAATCCTTAATCCCAGGAATCTGTCTTTAGTATTTTACGTGTTGATAATTACATAATGAACTAACAAGTTGTTTGATGAGGAACAGGAAATAAAAGGAATATCGAATTTATTCAGTAAGGAGGTATTACATAATAAAATTTAGATATGGAAAACAGAAACAAGGGTTTCTTTATTCAGTATAATTTGTCTTTTACATCCCTTTAAGCTTTAAGAACATTATTAAGGAGAGGAAATGTCCAAAGTCCTTCAGGTTGTTCTCTTGTTTTAGTTAACAATTTCTGAAGATGTTCAGTAGTCAGAATGAAAAGTAAAGATCGAAACAGCCTTCCCCCCTTTTATAGGCAGACACTGCGATTTCCCTTCTTCATGGTTCACATAATTCACACAGAAGAATGAGGCAAATTGTCATTGCTGGGAAACTTGTTTATGATAAAAATGCGTAACATTATATGCAGATGCTGTTTTAGGTGCGTTTGTCAGAAAGGGAAGCAACTAAAAGATAAACGAAGAAGAGAGAGCTGACAAGCACAATATGGTGATGTTTGTGTTCTAATTCATCACTTAGATCTATGTTTTTAATAAAGTTGGCATTCGTGCTATTTTTCCTCCTTTTATTTTTCATGATTTACAAATGTTGATTTCAACCTGCAGCCATTAACCAATAACCTGCTTATATGAAAGGCGGGCATAATTTTAATGGTTGGGTTTGATTTAGAAGGATTTAATGTAGTTTGAAAAAAATAATAATTCAAAGGAAATAAACTTTATGGGAGCCTCAGTTATACAAGTAAGACTTTTAGGTTTTATTGCATATGAGTGTTTCCTTCTTATATTTCTTCTGTTTCCATTTTGGCAACAAATTAAATCTGAAATAAATCTTGTTGTTCAGTTTATAAACTCTTATGTAAAATATCCCATAAATAAGTTTTCCTTGAAAAATTGAATTTGATAAATTCTGACTATAAGAGTTCACATTCAATAAAGTGTCTCCTAATGACTTCCTGCTCCACCCATAGATCAATGCAGAACTCAGACCAAAGCAACGAAGCTTCTTCTGGGGTAGATTGCAATTAATAACTGGGAAAATGCAGTGATGAGAGGTGTCACTGATGTCACTGGGATGTTTGATCTCTATCATACCCCATCAAACATCTATGTAGAAAAAAAAAACAGTTTGTCAGAGCCATGGTTTGTAGATGACTTCAATGGAAGAGTGTTTTCCACACACAAAAGAGTTGGTGTACATATAAATTTGCATTTATTGTGACAGCATGCACAATACTTTCACATTCTCAGGCCATAAACTATCAGCATTCAGGTGGTCATGAAGTCCTTTTTCACATTTGATTGCTGCTGGGCGAGGGAAAGTCATTTTTTTCTACAATGAAAATGTTAATGACATCTGTTATATCCTTAAGGCAAGACCCTAGTCTAATCAGCCAATGCAAACTATACTCCACAGTCTACAAGAAAGGAGCAGAGAAGAGCTGAGGTGAATAAAATTTGATTATAAAATACTCAAAGAACTAATAAACATGTTGTTGTTTTAACAGGGGGTCACATTAAGGTCTAACAACAAAAATTCACAATTCCTTAAATCTTTTTGTTTAGTTAAAAGTTAAGGATCATTCCAGGCAGTGGTGCTACAGTCCCTTAATCCCAGCCCTGTGGAGGCAGACGCAGGTGGATATCAGTGAGTTTCAAATCAGCCTGGTCTAAAGAGTGAGTTCAAGGATCCAAAGCTACAAAAAAAAAAAAAAAACTCATCTCAAAAATATAGTAAATAAGTAAATAAATAAACATTAGGTAGCAATCACTATGATTGATAGAAAAGAAAACTTGTCTACACCTACCATCAAGAGATATGTTGTGGTACTATGGAAAGTCTCTGCAAACTGGTTTTTAAATGATACAATTCCAAAAAACAAAGAAGAAAATAGGCAGAATTTCCATATGATAGACAACCCAAACAAACCTACTTGGATGGAGAGACATGAAGACGACATGGAGGATATAAGAAAGGAAAAATCTGACTTCAATTTACAAGAAGGTTTTGTTTTCTTTTAATTTAAAGGTAACATAAATTTCCTATAGCGTTTTCTTAGTGAACAGATACTTGGATATTTCTTTCTTCCTTGTTGTTCAAATGGAATTGCTTTCTTGATATTTAATTTCAACTTTAACGTCATTTTAACAGAAATTATAGTACCCATTACCACAAAAAGTTGTCTTCCTATCCCTCCTCAAAATTAAATAACATAGCATACCATGGAATGGGGGATACTTGTCTGTAACTTTAATGAAACAATAAGAGTGAACATATTTCTGGATCAAAATATCTCTTTCCTCTCTCTCATCTCTGTTCTTCCACCATCTCAACTAACCTGTTTCCTCAAGTTCTCCTCTCCGGTCCCCTTCTCGATCCTCTTCGCCTTCTACCTTCCCACCTTCCCAGGAATCCATAAGGATCACCCCAGTTAAGACCCTAAGCGATATAGGAGATGGCGCCCACACTGGCCTTGCCCTGTAGTCAGACTGATGAATATCTTAAATGTCACCATAGAACTTTTATGCAGCAACTGATGGAAATAGAAGCAGAGATCCTCAGCTAAGCACTGGGCTGAGCTCCCAAACTCCAGTTGAAGAGTGGGAAGAGTGAGAATATGAGCAAAGAGGTCAAGACCATGATGGGGACACCCACGGAAACAATTTGCCTTAGCTAATAATAAGAGCTCACTATCTCCCACCAGACAGGAAAGGAACCAGCATAGTTCCAAACTCAACCCTCTGTATATGGTCTTTATGCTGGTGACCGTTATAGGGCTGGGGCAGATTGCATGGCCTCTGGCAGTGGCACCAGGATTTGTCCCGACTGCTTGTATTGGCTTTTTGGGAACCTATTCTCTGTGAATGGATACCTTGCTCAGCCTAGATTTAGTAGCAAGGGCCTAGTTCTTCCTCGGAGCAATGTGACTTATCGTCTGAGGATGGAGGTGGAGTGGGGGTCAGGATTGGTGGCGGGGGAGGGGATAGGAGAAAGGAATGGGAGGAGGGGAGAAAGTGGGAACTAGGCTTGGTATGTAAAATTAAAAAAGGCAGTTTGTTTTCTTTTTTAAAATAAAATAAACAGCAAACATATTTCTCATCTGGAGCAGGATTCATTACTTAATGATTATGTTTTATGACTCTCAGACAAAGAAGACAGCAAACCACAAGGGAAATATTTCTGAGGTGGAATGATCAGTGTACTTCCTGTTTCTTCAGGTAACTTTGGTATTTCTAACATGCAAGGCCTCTGTTTCCTAAATTGTAAAAGTTTAAAACAATATGAACACTTCAGTTATAAAGCACATATAATTTCTAGACATTTAATCCGTACATGGTAGTTGTAGCTTTATTATTGCATTGTATGTATAAAATTTGCTAAAAGTAGATTGAAATATTCTTAACTAAATCACTAAAGTGATAGATAACTTAATTATCTTATTATAATGATTTCTATAACTTATTCATATGTCAAAGCATAATATTATGTACATTTATTTTGCTAATTATGTCTCAAAAGGGAAAAATGGAAAATAGAAATAAGAAAGATGACTCTACCCAAATTGGTTCCCAGAGTAGAATGCTAAACTTCTATAGATAAATACAAGAGAAAGCTTTATAAATTTATTACATCATAAATGAATAGTTTCTGCATGTTATCTATAATAAAAAGCATTCGAACCTCATTTTACAAATTACATTATTTATAAATCCAAATATCTTGTTTTGGAAAAAATATTTTTAAGAGATTTGAAGTTAATCTACTAATACACTCATGAACACATACTAATTTTATAAAATATGAACTGGATTTTATATTCTGGTGAGTTTTAGATATAAATTTGTTAAATAATTACTATAAAATATATAGTGATTTACTACCAATTGATATGTAAGACACTTTTACTGTAAAAGAAGTTTATAAATCTATTCTTCCTTTCAATATTTTTCTGCTTTTAGAGATTCATACCTAAGGTGATGGTACAATATTTAATGCTCCCTACAGCTACTTTCTGTGGATAATATCCAATCAGAGATCAAGAAGACAGGAAAAGTTTATATCTATATTAAGCATCTTAAAATAAATACAGTTTTCTTAAATGTGCATTTTGGGGAGATGTCCTAAAACCAACACTAAAAATGTGGCACTTGCCGGGTGGTGGTGACGCATGTCTTTAATCCCAGCAGTTGGAAGGCAGTGGTAGGTAGATCTCTGTGAGTTCAAGGCCAGCCTGGTTGGTGTACAAGAACTAGTTCCAGAACAGCTCGGACTGGTACACAGAGAAACTCTGTCTCGAAAAACAAAAACAAAACAACAACAACAACAAAAGTGGTACTTACTAAAAGTGGTGTAAGTGGTGAAAAACTGGAGTCTATAATGATGGGAAGGCACACTGTTTCATGGTAACTATGCCAATCAGGTCAGCAGGATACCAATGACATTTATTCAGATGGGAGGAGAGAAGCAGGTGGGTTTCAATATTGCAGCAGTAGACTACACTTTTAATGCCAATAGCTCTTTATTCCCCCTCTCTCTCTGGGACTGGTCATCTGAGAACACTGGAAAAAACCCAAGCAACACTAAGTTGGAAATAAGCTCTGTCCTTAATGGTCATTTGTTACAGAGATGCTCTTCACTACAAAGGGAAAAGTACCTGGGCAAAAAGCAGACAGGAAACAGATAACAGAGAGAAGTCCCAGGAAATGACGCGGAAAACCTGCTTGGTGAAAAGTAAGAAAGGATGATGGGGAATATTATTTTCAGGTGTGTGACTTTTGTTTACACTGCACTTTTTAGCTCTGTGAAGCTGTTTTCCTGCGCCTGTCTAAAACACCTGATAGTCCTAATAAAGAGATGAACGGCCAGTAGTGAGGCAGAGCAAGGATTGGCAGGGCTGGCAGGCAGAGAGTGTAAATAGAAAGAGACATGAGGATGAAGAGGAGCAACACAACAAGGTGAGGAGAACATCCCCACCATCCCCCAGCCACCCAACCAACAACGGAGTAAGAAGGAAAGTAAGATATACAGAAATAAGAAAGATAAAAGCTCATAGGCAAAAGGTAGCTGGGACAATTAGTGCAGAAAAGCTGACAAGAAACAAACCAAGGTAAGATAGAGAATTCATAACTCAGAACAAGCCTTTGTCCTTTGTAAAGGACAAAGACATAGGTAACATTTAATAGGATAAACAAGAATGCATAAAAGAGTAAAGAGAGAAATACTTGACACATAAAAAGTAAAGAGAAATGAGAAAAAATGGAAGTTAGTAAACAAAACACTGAGGAGGAATAAGAGTAGGTGGCAGTCATCTGTTCACCAGTGAGCTCCTGTTTGTCAGTCATTCCCAATCCATGTGGCTATGCATTCTAAAATATTTCAACATGTCAGTATTTTGTCTTCTGAACTTGAGATACTATTTACTTTCATTTTAAGAAAAACACTTGCTTATAACTTATAAATATTTTATACATCATGTATAATAGATCATTATAAATATATAATATATGTTCTTCACAACAGTTATATTATCTATATTCCAGAGATTAGAACGCTATGGCCTTGAAAAATGAGCATATCACTAAATATCACACAACCATTGAGGTCGAGGCGGAACTAGCTGTAATGATAATTTTATATTTCAATCATGATTTCTATTATTCATGAGAATTTTCACACAATAAATTTTGATCATATTCATTCTTCTCCCCCAACTCTTTCCAAATCCTTGCCCAATTCCCTGCCTACCAAGGATTATGTTTTCTGGTTAGGGAGGAAAGAGCTTGAATCTGGCTAACATTAGTGAAAGGATGGATGGTGAACATGATCAAGAAATGTATGAAATTCTCAGAGTCCAAAAAGCACATTATTAAATAAGAAAGGGGAAAATAAAACCACAAACAGTTGTAATTCATAAAATTTTAGATTCTATTTGAAAAACTGATAATAGTTACATATTTATTTATTTTTTTCTGTTTGTTTGTTTTTTTTAAATTGAGAAAAGGGAAAAAAATTTCCCGCCTCCTCCCAGCCTCCCATTTCCCTCCCCCTCCTCTCACCCTTCTCCCCCCCCCCACTATTTATAATGTCCTTGTCAATGTGACATTTTACAACGTTAACCACTTTTCACGAGGTTAATATCACTGTCTCTCTATATTATATATTTGAAACTTCTAAGTATTGAACAGCAAAAAAATCAGACAAAGACAATAAGCCATTTTTCTTAGGAAGTATGTGCACAGCTTAAAGTCAGTGTTATTTATTTCTTCTCATATCATAATGTGGGAAATTAGAGATAACTTGACAGAGTATGGTCTCTCCTTTCGCTGTATGTTTTTCAAGAATCAAATTCAGGTAATTGGAATTGATAGCAAACAATTACCTACTGAGACATCTTGACATTTCAATATTACATATTCTTATGGCCTGAGTTGGAAAAAGTATCTTTCAAAAGGACATTTCCTGTTATTTCAGCAATGCATTATTCATACCTTTCACTAGCAACGATCTAAAAACATTTATGGTTGACAAAATGAACTATGAATTAAATTTCATTGACAAAAGCAAAACTAGGATGGTTTTTAATGTGTAAATATACTGTGAAACTTGTGAGTTCTGGTCAACTGATTCTATGCTCCATGTTCTCAAGGTGCCCCTGACCTCTCCTCCCTGAGCTCTGTCTAATGTTTGGCTATGGGACTCTACATTTTCTCCCATCAATTGCTGGATAAAGTCTCTCTAATATCTTTGATGGGAATTCTGCTAGGCTCTGATCTCAGAATACTCTTCATGCAGGGGAAACTGTTGGTCAAAGATTTAATGACTGGGCTGAATCCCAATCTCTCCCCTTGAGGCCTTGTTTGGTTATAGAAGATGGCTAGTTTAGGCTCTGTGACTCCATTACTAGGATTAGCTAGGGTTACCTTTGTAGATTCCATCACTTTTCCCATGCACTAGGTTTCCATGTCTTCCCGAAATGTCCCCCAATTCCAGTCATTTCTTCCAGTATTTGCTCCACCCCAACTTGATTCCTCCTTCCCATCCTCACTCTTGCATTCCCCCCTAAGCCCAGCTTGTTATTTAGACTCTCTAGGTCTGTGAATTTTAGAATATCTTTTCTTTAAATCTAATATCCACTTGTAAATGAGTACATAACTTGTTTGTCTTTTTGTGTCTATTGCTTCATTATGGAAGTTTTTTTCAAGTTCTCTTCATTTGTCTGGAAATTTTATTGTTTCAATATTTTTAATAGCTGAGAAATACTCCATTATGTAAATGTACCACATTTTATTTTTACATTCTTTGGTGGAGGAACAAACATCTAGGTTTTCTTTGGTTTCTCTCTACAATAAATAAAGTGGTTATGATTTTTGTTGAGCAAGTGTCCTTGTAATAGGATGGAATGTGCTTTGGGTGTATGGCAGGAGTGGTGTATCTGGGTCTTGAAGTAGATTGATTTCCAATTTTCTGAAAAACCACCATACTTATTTCCAAATTAGCTTAACAATTTTACACTCCCAGCAGCAGTCAAAAAGTGTTCCATTGTTCCTTATACTTGCTAACACAAGCTGCCAATTGTGTTTTGATCTTAGACATTTTAGCAGGTGTAAGGTGGAAACTTGAGTTGTTTTGATTGCATTTCCATGAAGACTAAGGATGTTGAACATTTCTTTAAATGTTTCTCAGTCATTTGAGTTTCCTCTGTTCAGAATTCTCTGTTTAGACTGAATCCCATTTTTAATTGGATTATTTAGTTTTGATATCTAGCTTCTGGACTCCATTAAATATGTTGGATATTAACACTCTATCGGATGTGGAGTTGGTGGAACCCTTTTTCCATGTCAATGGCTGCAATTTGTCTTATTGATGGTGTCCTTTACCTTACAGAAGATTTTAAGTTTCAGAAGATCCTATTTATTAACTGTTGATTTAGTGTCTGTGCTACTGGTGTTATATTCAGTCAGCTATCTCCTGTGCCAATGTATTCAAGGCTATTCCCCACTTTCTCGTTTATCAGGTTCAGTGTATCTGTCTTTATGTTGAGGTCTTTGATCAACTTGTACTTAAGTCTTCTGCATAGTGATAGATTTTGATCTATTTGTATTCTTCTTCATACTGAATCCAGTTATGCCAACACCATTAGTATGCTTTTTCTATTTTATATTTCTGGCTTTTTTAAAAAATAAAAAAATCAATTGTCATAGCTGGATGGGTTTACATCTGGGTGTTTGATTAAGTTCCATTGATCCATCTGACTGCATCAAGGAGATCAAGGAGTGCAAGGAGATCAATATTACGCAGTTATTATTGTTACAGTTCTGTAGTACAGCTTGAATTAGCTTAAGTTAAAAATGGTGATCCCTCTAGAAGTTCCTTTGTTGTATAGGATTGTTTTAGCTATCCTGGCCTTCTTCCCTATGGAATTTAGACCATGTTCATTCAAGGTCTGTAAAGAATTTTGTTGGAATATTGATGGGGATTGCATTGAATCTGTAGATTGATTTTAATAAGATGACCATTTTTACTATTTTAACCTACTGATCCATGGTCATGGGAGATCTTTCAATTCTCTGATAACTTCT
Organism: Microtus obscurus; assembly: GCA_963919715.1. Classification (NCBI taxonomy): domain Eukaryota; kingdom Metazoa; phylum Chordata; class Mammalia; order Rodentia; family Cricetidae; genus Microtus; species Microtus obscurus. The sequence continues at coordinate 5,475,553 of CAWTZC010000381.1, forward strand.
TCAAAGATTCTTCAGTTTCTTTCTCCAGTACTATGTCTACCTGCATGCTAATATGTCCCCTCATGTTGATAATGGACTGAACCTCTGAACTATAAGCAAGTCACCTTAATTAAATATTTTCCTTTACAAGAACTTCTGTGGTCATGGCCTCTTTTCACAGCATAGACTCTTTAATTAAGACATATGAAGAGGGTTATTTTGATTTCTTGTATCTTTTTAGACTTGCTTTGTGACTCATAATATGGATAATATTGCAGAAATTTTCATGACATGCATAGAAGAAGGTATATTTTTTATTATAGGGTGGAATAATCTGTAAATATCTTTTATATTAATTTGGTTTGTAATATCTGCTATTTGTAATTCTGTGCCCTATTTTATGCATGAGCTGTCCATTGGTGAGAGTAGGTTATTGATGTCCCCAATTATCATTGTGTAAGGGGCAGTATGTGACTCAAGCTGTAGTAGTTTCTTTTACAAACTTCTGTGCTACTTATTTGGGGTATTGTTGTTAAGAATTGGAATGTCGTCTTGGTAGATTTTTTTATATGGGATGTGTATTGTGTCTTTTCCTATCTAATTTAAGTAGTTTAGTTTGAAGTCTATTTTAGTAGACACTAACATAGCTATATCACCTTACTTCATGAGAGAAGGAAGTTGGGTCATTAATTAGTCATCACAGTGGTATCAGTATATACACAGTGGTATATTTAACTTAAGTATCTGAGAGATACTTAATATAAGATTTAGGAGGTGGATTTAGGTGACATCAATAAATTTCAGTTCTTTCATTTAGGGGACACAGTTGTTCCCCATCTTACTAAAATACCTTTTATAGGTAGAGAATAGTTTGTGTTGTATTAGAACCATAGGGAAGCAATGTTTTGTTTTTGGACTTAGACATATTGTCTAAGGTATAAGTTTTGGATTAGGCATTGAGAAAATAAACATGCAGTTGACAATGTATTTGTTATTAAGAAGAGTCAAATAAGGTACCTATGTCATATCTAGTATCTGACAAATAGTGTTAAGAGGTATCAAGACTGGCCAGGTAACTGTGGTGGAGACCATCTGAGACAAAGTCTTGTGTTAATAGTAGCTGTTCACAGAAAATTCTTCAGTTATAGCAGACAAGGTGGAGACTACTAGGGCAGTCTCAGGTCAAAGGAAAGTGTAAGGAAGAACACTTACAGTTGATGTATCAGTACCACAGTGCACATGGGGAGCTAAGGGCAGCCTGTCAATTGACTTAGGGATTATGCCTTGAATAATATACTAAATAATGTCTAGTTATTGAAATGAAACATTGTTTGTGACAATAACAGTATGTCATTGTTTCTTACCTAAGGAATAACAACATAGTGGGCTATTGAGTCTTTGAGGAAAGTAATTAAGTGTATTTTTTGATGATTGTACTTTAAACTGCCTTTTCTTGAGCATAGTTTGCATAAAATGACCTTTTTTGTATTGAAAATATCTTTATAATGAAGAATTCTATTCACCTGAAATGATGAGCCACTTTGTAAATTATAAGCCATGAATTGCACAGACAATAAAATAAACAATGCCACACTGCTTCCAATTAGATGTACTGAACTCTGAATAGAGTTGGTACCTATGCATGCTTGTTCAATGCTAAGAAGTTACAAGATTCTATATGAGTTTATTTGGGCAACAATAATAAAGTGAGCGTAAGACTTTTAATTAAAGAAAAATCTTTTATTTCTCTTAGTGGTTAAACAGTACATTTTTCTTTCAGGAGGGTTTTTATTTCTTTCAAAGCAAAAAACCAAACCTTAATGTTCCTTTAATAACATAGAAGTAGACTCTAATTTTTTCTCCCCCGTAGTGGTTGACCTTTGGAAATGTGGTAGTGTGAACATTTACATTAGCTAACTAATTGTTCCTTCTGAACTATTATAGTAAGGATGCTAAAAAATACCTTTTAGCTCATTGATAATTAAGCTAGAATTCATATAACCACAGAGAGTAGTTGAAGATTAAGGGGCTAGGTGGAAGAGATAAATCTCCATAACAATGGAAATATATAGGGATGTAGAAGATAAAGGAATGAAGATATAAAAATGACTCCTATATGACATACCATTCTACTCAAAAATCAGTGTATTGCTCAGCCATCATTGGAGAAGATGACTTTTGGAAAGATAGAAACAGTCAAGTAATGTTCAGAGTGAGAGACTTTTGTTTTTAGAGACAGGGTTTCCCTGAGCACGTTTGGAGCCTGTCCTGGAACTCTTTCTGTAAACCAGGCTGGGCTCGAACTCACAGAGATCCGCCTGTCTCTGCTTCCCAAGTGCTGAGGTTAAAGGTGACTGCCACCATTGACTGACTGTTAAAGCTTGATTTATAGTTGGTGGAAGGGTTTGGAAAATGTTAGGAGATGTGGACTTTTTGGAGGAAGTGTGTAACTGGGGGAGGAAAGACACTTGAGCTTTCTATACCTTCCAAGTTAGCATTCTCTCTCTCTCTCTCTCTCTCTCTCTCTCTCTCTCTCTCTCTCTCTCTCTCTCTCTCTCTCTCTCTAAACAGTTGTTATCTAAACATGTTAAACATAGTAAATGATCGCTTACAGAATATCAGTAAGATTTACTAGCTTCTAGTATTTTGCTGTATTGGATCCATCTGCTCATCCTTGTAACAGAAGTATTTTAAGGCACAACAATTACAAAGCTTACCAAGTATGTAGAGAATGATTTATTCTTTATTATATAGCCACTATGTCCTTTTTAGTCCTTGTAAATTAATCAATTCTCTAACGGTCTATAATCTAATTTCATCTGCACATTATTATCAACTAAATAATGTTTATAATATTTTTTTATGAATTAGCCTCCATCAAGAATGATATTGTACCATTGGCTATTCTTTCTCATGAGCCACTTTTATATAAAATATGGCACTAATACAAAGGAACGCACAAAACTGCATATATATTTGTTGTTTATGTTTGTTTGCTTTTCTCCATGGCATTATAATATGGAATACATTCTAGAATAGTATATCTTCATGATTTTGGTCTTTTCATGCTTTTTGCTCATTTGTCATCTAAATTACTCTAAATGAAAAGTTAGATATGAGCGACAGAATAATGTTTTTCTGAATATTTTTTGAAGAATCCCTTCAGTGGTCATCGTGTTGGCCAAGAGTAGAAAATGCACAACAAAACAAAACAAAACAAAACAAAACAACCAAAAAAGCCAACCAACCAACCAACCAACCAAACAAATAAAGCCAGGTGGTGGTGGTGCACTCCTTTAATCCCAGAACTCTGGAGGCAGAGGCAGGTGGATCTCTGTGAGTTCGAGGCCAGCCTGGTTTACAAGAGCTAGTTCCAGGCTCCAAAGCTATGGAGAAACACTGTCTTGAAGAAAAGCAATCAAAATAGCAACAGAGGAGCATCACTTGTAGGACCATTCTGAACTCAGGACTGCACACAACTGCACAGAACATATGCCAATCAGATGGTTCTCTCTTCCAAGCTTTTCAAAACCATTGATGATTTATTCCTCTTGCAGTGCACTAAAATAAAGTAATATTTAGGCATTTCAAAACATATTTGGCACTTAATGTAAAACTATTTCTTAATTATAGTTTGGATCTGGAAATTGGAAATCGTTGTTATCGGAATTTTGGAAAGGAGCACATCAAAGAATTTACAGTGGGGCTGTGTTTTCAATTTCCAGAGAGTTAAAAAGTTTCCAATCGACATACATATTTCTATTACTACAGGTGTCTCAGCATGGCCCTTGTCTCTGTAAAGTGTGATAATACTAGGTTAGTACAAAAGATCAAGAGGGAATGTTTAGAGCTTATTACTTGCTTTGCTCCCAGAAGGATAGTCCAATAGACATGCTGCTTCACAAAGAATGGAAAATTCAGTTCAGTGCCAGTAAATATGTAGGATTAGTATCCTAAGATATAAAATTATTTCTTTGCCAAGAGTTAGATCCAGCATAGCTATGAATGGGCAAGGCTTTCTTGAGGTAGGATTAAAATTTACTCAGAAGTCTAGATATGATACTATTTTTGAAGACAATGGTACACCATCTAGCATCTGTTTGCATTATTGATTCATCAAAAATAATACAAAAAGAATAATCTTTTACACAGACATGCAATGTCAGCAGCATATAAACATGTTAAAGATTCCTCCTTGGGGCTATGACAATTCTCCTGCATCTTGTCATGGCATCATCTGGAAAGAATTGATTTCCCTGAATTGAATGAGGAAAAAAAGTATTTTCATTAAACCTGACTTTGTTATTTTCTAAAAATTCTCTAGGTACCAATAGAAAATATCAACCCCAAGCCCAGAACAGTGGCAAATTTCCACTGGATAGAATCTATAAAGCGTGCACTGGCAGGGAGATTATAGTGGACTAGTTCCATAAAATGAGATGGAGAAATTTATCCTCCAAAAGGAAGATGTGCTTCGATATGGTTTTCTCTTGCAATTCCTTCTCATGCAATTATTGATAGACTTTGAAGATGACTTACACTTTGACAAGTAATCTGCGTATTATAGAAATAAGACACTCGTATCAAAGTGATAGGCAAATATACAGAAAACTCTCTGGTCAACTTATAAAAAATACATTTAGGTTTCATTATAATTATACCATCTAGTTAAACCATCTAGTTATAAATAAACTTATAATAACACCACTCAATAAAACCTCTTAAACCAGGTGCCATGTGGATAAGAAAAACACTTAAAATTAGATCGTTTTTAACACTGGGTGTAATGTAACTTCAAAGAAGTGTCTATTATCTCAGTAACAACAACTCCACAATTCATGGAGAAAGTTATTGTGGCAAATATTATTTTAGGGGATTATTGTTCCTGTGCTTGAAAACTTGCATTTTTTGGTACCGGTGGAAAAATATTTAATCATGTCATAGTTCAGTTAAATTGTCACACCCTTCCTTTGTTATCTGATGTGTATGTCTCTGAACTCATGTAAAGAAAAGAGAGTTGTACTGAGGGACAACTGACCAAACTACTGTAGTACAAGAGCAAAAAGGAACTTCCTCTCCAAAGCAGAAAAAATTTTAGGACATAGTTTGTAAATCCCCCATTTGATAGTGCTAATTACTTAATTTAGTTCAAGTAATTTATCTTCTATATTCCAAGATAATATATACATATTATCTTGATTCATTTTACTTATAATTTCCCCAGAGTTTTTAGATTGTAATGTTCCAGTTTTCACTCTCAATTCCTTCTTTATTTCAGCTTGCACCCTCTTTAATATTTTATCTCTTTATTGAATTCAGTTTCCAAACCTAAATTCAATTTGCATTTTATTCAGTTGACTATATTTATTTTTCTTGGCCATCACTGAGGTGTTTGTTGTCATCATCTATGTGTTCAAAGAACTGTTTGCATCTTCTATTATCATCTTAAGTTCATTGGTACAGTTTATAATTGTTCTTTAATTTCTCTGTCTTTGGGTTGTATGTAGACAGTTTGCATTAGAGAACTCCCTTACAGGACTAGTGGGTTTGATGGGAGACATGCTGGGTTAGCCATTCACCTTGTTTTTGTTTCTGTGATTTGATATAGTGGAGAACTTATCTTGGTCGATGTTTTTGAGAATGAAGGCTGAATGCATGTTTCAACCCAGAGCCAAATATTGCCTCGCAGAACCTATCTCTGTTACACACTGGGTGTTCCCTTTATTGATTGGGTATGTGTTTTGTAACACATCTTAAAATGATGTCTTCTTTTAATTATCATTGATAGCTTCTCTATGTATGATGTGAGCTTAATGTAAAAGCAATCTCAACTAATTTTACAATTTAAATGTATGTACACAAAGCAGGCTATGTTACTGGACCATTAATTTACTCCCACAAAGAACACTAGACAAAAGGCCTATCTATTTCAAAATAACACGTTTATATCAGAATAAGGTCCAGAACTTCAATGACTTTCATTTTGGAATACATGCACAGCTTATAATTATTTAATATTTTATTTTCAATTAGTTCATGAAAATGTGTGAAATAATTATTATTAACTAAAGTATATTTTGATGTAATTTATCCTATCCTCTAAATTAGTAGTTCTCAAACTTCTTCATGCTGTGACCTTTTAAAACAGTTTCTTATGTTGCAGTGACCCCCAACCATAAGATGATTTTTGGTGCTACTTCATAACTGTAATTTTGCTACTTAAAGCTATGAATCATAATGTGAATGTCTGTGTTTTCCAAAGCCTTCAGTAACCCTATGAAAGGGTCCTTTGATCCCCTACCTACCATGGTCGTGACCTACAGGTTGAGAACCACTGTTCTAAATTGTTTCTCTCTTTGTTTTCTTTTACACAGGTTTTCATTATACAGCCAATTCTAGCTTTAGATAGGCAATCCTCTTGCCTCTGCCTTCCCAATGTTGGGATCACTAGGAAATGGCACCATGTCTACTTCTATTTGATTTCTGTAGACAATAAAATTTTAGTATATTTTTGCTATAGGTGAAATTCTGCTTGTTTATTTTTTTTCCATCAGACTTTGTTGTATTTGTGATTTTAAAAATAGATAACAGGTAATATTTATTTCAAATGAAATACATTTTAATTGCCAAACGAAGATCAAAAACGTCTTCAATTTCATGTGATTAAATCCAACCTTTTAAGAAGTGTTTGAGGGAATCACAGTACTTGGGAGACAGAGGCAAGTGGATCTCTATGAGTTTGAGGGCAGCCTGGTCTACACAGCTAGTGCTTGGACAGGCTCCAAAGCTATGCAGAGAGAAATCTTTCTCGAAATCACACACATACACACACACACACACACACACACACACACACACACACACCACAACAAAAAAAAAGGGGGAATGGATACTAGGGACATGTGCTACATTTAGCTTTAGGTTTTGGAGGAATCTTTAAACTGATTTCCAAAGTAACTCTTCCAATACAGTCCTGCCAACAGTGAGTGTGGGTTCTCTCTTCCACACAACTTTGCCGCCACTTGTTTTTAGTCGTTTTATTTATCTTAACTATTCTCGTTGGGTTAAAATAAACTTGCCAAGTTTTAAAATTTGTATCATACTGACTTCTAAGTATTATTCTTAATAATTTTTATTTCTTTTATTTAGAACTCTCTCTGTTTCAATCTCTGACCCATTTGGATTGGGTCATTTATTTCCTTAACTCTTTGTTTTAGAGTTCTTAGTATATTTGGATATTAATCCTCTCTCAAATGTGCAGTTGGCAACCACTCTCTCCCATTCTATGCGCATCTATGCTTGGTTAATTGTCTCCTTAGAAGTATGGAAGCTTTAAGTTTTACGAGGTCTCAATTGGCAATCATTTGCCTTAGTTTTGGAAATTAGACACACACACTTGCGTGTGTGCACGCCCACACACACACAAACACACACACACATAGTCTTTAGTAACTCCAATATATTTGTAATTAAGCTAAGAAAAAAAATGTTGTGATAAGTTGCGAAAGTAAAGCCGTGAAGAAAATTTCAGAAAAGAAAAGGAAAAGGTTGAAAATACACACATTATAAAAATAACTTTGACCATGTACCATGAATGAAACACATAATTTATAGATTCATTTTATTTAATTCTCGAGCATTGTTTCTGGGAGAAAATTATATTATGAATTGTATGGATAAAGAAACTGAATTGGAATTATAATCATAGCTTTCTTTAAGCAAAGTACTTCATACTATAGTCAACTCAACCGAATATTAGCTCAGTGTAGATGTGTAGTCCCAACCTTCTTATTTAGCAGAAGGATGAAAGGTAGTTCTAGAGAGCAAAGCATTTTCTACATATTCAATTCTAAGAACACCAAGAGACTTGAAATGCTGGGATTGTGTTGCTACACCTCACTCTGCTCTCAATTACAATACCCATTTGAGCCACTAGAATCATACTTTTCATATTATATCTTAATATTAAAGTTCAAATAGTGAGAACAAAACTTGACAAATATTTTATCCATAATCTTGCCAAAGCTGTCAGTTTTTATAAAGCCTCTCTTGGTGCAGTGCGACCATGGCAGGGAAGACACTGAATGATGCTGTATCTTGGGAATAAATTGTCTTTCATGTGCGATGTTTTGACATTTGAGCTGTTTTCTCTAAAACATGTTATCATTCCAACTCGTTTTTTTGAGTGTCATATATGTTTTGTGGAAGGTTTCCCGGTTAAATATGCCCAAAAGTGATGCTTCCTAATTAAACACAATTAAATGTAGCAAATATAAGTGACAATATAATGAACAAACAGATTGACGATGGGTTAGGCTATTTGTTAACGTTGAATCATAAGGCATTTGGATTATGAGACTATGCCAATAGAAATATTCTCGTTTGAATAAAAGTCTTTAGTAAGTGACAAAAGGTTTAAATCCCAGAATGATTGGATGGTGACATTGTACAATTCAGATTATTCCATTGTACAAATTTCAAGTTCAGTTCAGGCCGTGAAAAATATTAAGAATCTAGGAATCATTTCATATAATCCAACATAGTGTACTATAGCAAGATATTTCATGAGATACTGGCAAGTTGTATTTTCTTGACACGGCAAACAGCCTGCCAAAAGTATTTCTTTAGGCCTGTAGAGTGATTATTTGTCTATGACAATTTTGCTTGTTTTGATTTGATTTGAGAGAAGCATTCTGCAGCAGTAATATCCTGGAGTATATTCTCCAGATTAACTTTTTTAAGGGAGAGCATTTGTCTTAAGCATGTTATACGGTTATGAAAAAATATTGCTGTTCTCTGCATTCAAAAGCTTTGATGACAATGAAATTACTCATGTATATTGGAGGGTACGTGGGATTGAGTATCTAAATTCTTTATAGTCTTTATAAAATTTTATTACTGTGAGTACTGAGAGTTACTGGAAAAATCATTCAGCACTGCTGAGTTGTCACTTCAGTCTCCTGAACTTCGTAATATTATGAAAAATGAATAAAATACCAAGATTAAAAAAGAGGTTAAGAAAAGAGCAATGGTTAAAAAAAATCTACGGTGCAGGATATTAATTGTGTTGAATGGGGTGAGCTTCTGGCAGGTAATAAAGTGGTGATGGATGTGATCTCTAAAATTCCATGTGTATCATGAACTGAACCCGTGGTCTAATGCAGGGTCGTTGCATTTTACAGTCTCATAAGCTTCCAGGACTTCGCCTGGCACATCAAAACAATTGCTTAATGTGCAATAAATTCTACAGCTAGCCATCTGCTTACCCTCTTGACCTTTCAAATTTTATATACAAAAAAAAAATCAAGGCCATAATTTTTCACTTCATGAACCACCAGAATTTTGGAATAGGCTCCATTCTAGAGTTACTTCATCTTTTATGCAACTAAAGAGACTTAATGCATCAGGAAATATTTGGCAGCCACGTCCATTTTTACGTTGAAATGGTTATGAGGGCAATCACCAGAGTTAATAAGATTTAGGCTATTTCTACTCATTGAGTAGCTAGATATGCACATTTAAACAAATGTATGCAAGGTACAGAGATTTTTGCAATGCAAGGAAGTGCAAAACATAGTAAGTAATGAGTCAAATGTTAAAAATCAAAAATATATTTGCATGAGTAGAATATTCTATTATTTTATATATTGAAGGTAATACAGGAAATATTTACTTAACCATGTCATAAATTTAAATGCACAATATATAATTTAGAATAAAGTTTTAAAAAATTTCCGTGAGATAATTTTGCTAGTCAGGGTATACCCAAATGCACAATATTGTCCTAAGTGTTATGGAATTAATTAACGGATTGCTGGTTGGATTTAAGGCCTGCTTTATAAGAAGGAAATCTGCTTTTTACTTTAATCCAGGTCAAAATATATGACTAAAAGTGTTCTAGGTCTTATAGAGGAACCCACTGCTATTTTCTAATTGTACATGTCATCAAACTGCTTCCTGAATAAGTACATTTATCTCCATACATTAGTGCTTCTCCCAGCCTTGGTCAGAAAAATCTTTTCTTTTTAGTTTGTCACTGTAAAGACAAATACTAAAAATTATGTAATTCATGAACTGTTCAGTGTTTTGTTTTGCCGAACAGACAGGTTATAATCAACGTAAGATTCTGTATGTTTACTTTGGACTGAATGATTGTGGATTCGTGCAGAAAAAAAGAACTTCCCACTACACATACACATGCACACATACACAAACACACAATTTTAAAAAGAATGTTTTCAAGTTAAATATGCATGTCAATATTTTCATATATTGAAATACTTTTTTATACTATATACTTAATATAATATTAAGCCACCTTGAGGTTTAGTATTAATTACAAACTGTTTGGTCTATTAGCTCAGCCTCATTATAAACTAGATTTTGTAAGTTAAATTAACACAGTTCTATTATTCTTTATTTTACCACAAGGCTCATCGATTGTTACCTCACATCTTAATTCTTCATTGGGTGCTGGCGGTTCTCAGCCTCCTTTTTCCGTTTATCTTTGCTTGGAATTCCTGGTTGGCTGTATTCTGCCTGGCTATTGGCAAAATAAGATTCTCTATTAATCAATGGTAATAAAAAATATCCTAAAATTTGGGTAGTATGGAGTAATGAGTTTTGATAGTACTATTCAATAAATTGTTGTTTTGATGTTTAATTAGATAATTTTCATTGTTTTCTTACAATATAAAAGCTTAAAGTGAGGTGGAAAAACTATAGTTTGTGACAGTTCCAAGGCCAGCAATGCATGCATGGCCTCCTTGCCAGAGGTCTAGCTAGTGTCAAGCATGTCTGCTATCTTTCTAAAGAAATGGAGCCCGTGAGAGAGCATCTAGACCTCAGAGATAATCACTGGGAGCAGCCTGATTTCATCCATATGTGAATGGATATATTCTTCTTCCAGCAACCCTGGCATCCCAGTTACAACAAAGCCATGGGGAAGAGGAAATGCAATCATGTTTAATCAGGCATACAGCATTTCATTTTACAGTCAAGTTATGAAAAGCAGAAAGCTAAATAGAGGTAAACATATTTTTCTATTGTGTTCTTGGTGTGTTAGCTGAGAAGTAAAATATAAAGTAAATCCTTTTGCAAATAAGTAATTCAAATTCGTAAATGCTGTCTTCCAAATGTAACCATGAAATCTAAATACTGCAGGGAGATAGGATATTCTTTTAATAAGCCACCAAACAAATAAACAAAATTAGACGTTACCAGACTGTGAAGCATATTTATAAATAATTCTCTTTTGTGACTTAAATTTTTGTCTAAATATTTGAACTCACTAGGATCTGTGATTACAATTCAGTATATTAATTTTAGCTAGGACATTGCATAGTTGGGCTTTAGTAATTTCTCTTTGCTTCTACACTCCATAATACTTGAAATAGTTGAAAGAAATTATTTTTGTTATTTTACTTACTCACTTACTCTAAATTTTATATTACTCATGCTTGAAATTTATTTTTTATTAAATCAAAAATAGTGCTGGATCCAAAGCAGTGTCTATAAACTTTCCCTGTTTGTGGTTATGATAGATAAAGCAATGTACTAAAAATATCATGACTCCAAATTCAAACAGGGTTCATCTAAATATTAATGAAGTTGTGGCAGAATTCTTTCTCTACTTCTTTTTTTTTTTTTTTTTTTTTGAGACAGGGTTTCCCTGTGGTTTTGGAGCCTGTCCTGGAACTAGCTCTTGTAGACCAGGCTGGTCTTGAACTCACAGAGATCCGCCTGCCTCTGCCTCCCGAGTGCTGGGATTAAAGGCATGCGCCACCACCGCCCGGCCTCTCTACTTCTTGAGAACTGTGATTGAAGCTATACTGAAGATGTTTGGGTCAAAGATTATGTTTAAAGCAGATTTAACATCTACTAAAGACACCCCACATATTAAAAATAAAGGAGATGAAAACATGGATGGTGCAAGTCTACCATTTACACTCAAGCTATGTAATTGAAAGTTTCTCTAGGAAGACATAAATCACTTGGCATGTCTGCAGAGGACACTGTCCAAGCTCAACTATGAAACCAAAGCACCTTTTGGGTCACCTGAATATTTATAAATATTTTTCTAGTGTTTTACCAAACATCATCAAAAATTTGCTTAAGTTCATTATTATTATAGTAAGAATTTTGCTGAACTTTAATATTTAAAAAAGAGCATAAGAAATACAGATGACAAAAGAAAATATGACAAAGAGAAATATGTTCTGTGGCTTTAATGTTTTCTCAAATAAACTTTCAAGCACAATCATTAACTTTAAACCTTATTTTAAATCAGTGAAGCAAACCACTAAAAAACAGCTAATTCATACTAACTTTCTCTGATTTTTGTACTGATTTTGTTGTATCATTTTCTATTCTCCCGCCCAGCAGCGTTCTCCTGTCTTCACAAATGTTATTAATTGTGAAAATGATCTAGTATCTATTTCTCTGCGCTAGAAGCTCCTTTCCCCTCTCCCCTCACTTCTATTTCTTGTATCATTTACTTCTGTAAAATTGCCAGGTCTGTTGAGAGATTTTCCAAAATATTCCTTATGAAACAGCTCCTCTCAATAACTGCCCCTTAAATATCCCAACTTTGACTTACTCTCTACAGATCTCATTAGTAGTAATAACCACTCTTTCTAGGACCAGTTTAAGATTTTCACCTGTAATTTTATCCCCCCCCCTTTCTTTCTCTCTCTCCTTCTCTCTCTCTTGGAAAAATGTTTCCAACAACATATTTTGATCCCCCCCTTTCAACTTTCCCAACTTTTCCAAGTCCTCCTTAACTCTCTACTCATTAAATTTCATACTCTTCCTTTCTCTATTAAAAAAGGTCTAGCAAGAAATAAAATTTGAAAATAAAATATAAAGTTCACTCACACAAATTTAAAACAAACTAAAATAAAGCTCTTCTTCTGTAACTATTTCTGAAAACAAAGACTTTCAGGAACACTTGAATCCAGCATTTGGCTTTAAATCATTTATTATTATTATTATTATTTATTATTATATAGCTTTTTATTGAGCTCAAACATGATGAAATGATGAAATCACTACTAATCATAATATGTATTTATTTTGAGACAAGGTGTTGTTAAGCACCTCTGTCTAGCCTGCTACTTCTTCTTTATCCTAGGCCAGACTTAGACTCATGCAATCACTATCATTTGTGCTTCTTGCTACTGAGAATTCTTTCTTGCTATGGTATTTCTCTGAAGTACAAGTTCAAAAATGTGAAAGGAATATTTTTCTTGTTTGTTCTATAGAAACTAATTATTTCTCTTTCTCTCTCTCTCTCTCTCTCTCTCTCTCTCTCTCTCTCTCTCCTGTGTGTGTGTGTGTGTGTGTGTGTGTATGTGCATTTGTGTGCATGAACGTGTGTATTCACACACGTGCACAGTCATGTGTAAGGCCAGGGAATGACCCTGAGTCCTAGTCTGTCATTCCCCACCTCATTCCTGCAGGGTAAGTTCTCTCATTAAATCTGGAGCTAGGTTGACTACCAACCAATCCTGGGGATCTGTTTTTTTTTTTTTTGCCCCCTATTGGGCGGTGGTTACACTATGAGCACACAGTAGCCCAGTTTTGTATGTGGCTTCAGGGGGTTTGAATTTACTTCCTCATACTTGTATAGAGAGCCCTTTAATCCATCTCCCCAGCTCCTGACATTAACTTCTGAATATAAAATTAAATGCCTCTCTGCCAAATAGATCGAAGATACACAAAATGAAGTTGAAAACATAGAGAAAACATTGCAGAGTATTGCAGATGGAAGTATAATAATATCCCAAACTCGTTCACTGCATTACCTTCACAGGTGAAACTTGTTGCGATTCATGCAGCTTTATTAAAACATTCATCTTTATCAATGCTAATAGCAGTCTCCCTATTTCTCACTACTGAACCAAACAAAATTAGTCATATGCAAAGCTGGTAATTCAGTATAGCATCGTTTAATGTAGCACCCTCTCCCAAACATCAAATCTGCCACAGACATCATGGCATCTTGCCCAAAGGGTAGTGTTAGAAATGCAGAGTTAAAAACCATGACTATATTTTGCTGGCACTTATGTGCCAGTATGGTCTTCTTATCACATTTTAAAACCGGCAAGCTTCCATCACGACAGATGGACAGAAGCAGCCGCTGCCAATACTCAGCATGGCAGGATAGTTTACAGAAGGCTTGAGTAGAAAGAAAGGAGAACAGGAGTGCTCTAAAAGGTGCCTATTTTGTCTTCAAGAAATAAAACATTCCTTATTCCCTTGTAGTTTGCAGTACTTATGGTGCCACCATTAAATGTACCTTCAAGATTAGCACAATTATGATGGGTAACAATGTCAAGTAAATTTGCATTGGTTTGAAGAAGCCAGGGATTCTTCACAAACTGCTAGATGACACAAAAGGGAAACTGAAACAAATTGAAAACAGTGTTGGGAGTAAATAAAATCATTTATGGTAATTTAAATAACCATAAATAGATAGATAGAGGATAGATTCATAGATAGATAGATAGATAGATAGATAGATAGGTGATAGATATACATACATAGATGTATGTGAATAAAAGATTATATATTGAGCACACACACACACACACACATATATACATATGTGCAGTCATACACACACATACATACATAAACATCCTTTCATGCTAACCTGATGTGAGAGTCCCCTCTGTGTGTGATTACCATTAATGAATATAAAAACCGCTTTGGACCTATAGCAAGGCAGACCTTAGGTAGACAGGGAAAGCTAGGAAAGGGAGGAAGAAAGGAAGAGTCAGAGAGATGCCATGGAGCCACCAGAGTCAGACTTGCTGAAACTTTGCTGGTAGGCCACGACCTCATGGTGATGCACAGATTAATAGAAATGGGTTAAATTAATATGTATGAAGTTAGCCAATAAGAAGCTAGAGCTAATGGGCAACCAGTGATTTAATTAATACAGTTTCTGTGTGATTATTTCAGTTCTGGGTGGCCAGGAAGAAAAAGAGGCTCCTTGCAACACAAACCAAATAATTAGGAAGTGGGTATAGGCCAGAAAAACAGAAGAAAAAAGACAAAAACCACATCTCTTATTACTGGACGTTGAAACAAAATGAAGTTTGTCTAAGTGGAAAGTGGATTTTGAAAGTGTGTGAGAATATTTGTTCTTTTCCAACACACCTACACCACACACACACACACACACACTTTACCACAAAACTCTAGAGGGGCAGGTTTGAAGGTCTTGCAACTGTTGCAGGCTTCACTACATGATCCTAGCTTGGGGAGAGACTATAGTGGTCAAAGAGTGGACAGATTAACCCTTTCATCTATACCTCACTGAACCCCCTTCCTGTTCTTCACAACCAGCAGTGATCATATACACATTTGCATTTCAAAGGAGCAGAAACCCCGGCATGAAGTTCCCACACATGCTGCAAGACGGCAGGACATCTTTGTGGTTTCTGTTTATCTGCTTGGTTCATTGAGTTTTCCTACATGTTCATATGTGTGTCCATGTTTATATCAGAGGGCAATGTCACATGTCTTCCTCTATCACGGTATCTTAGTGTTTGAGAAAGAGTCCTTCACTCAATCTTGATCTCAAGGAGACTGGGTAGAAAGTTGGCATCTGGAGTCTTCCTGTGTCCGTCTTCCTTCCAGTCGTGAACTTGCTTTATGGACAGAGGCTGAGAGATGATCATGGTCCTTTGTCCACTGAGCCACATCCCCACAACCTAGGCAGCAGAAACTCAGAGTGATGTTGAATTTCATCGGTTATAAGATCTCTGATTCTTCCCTCCAAAGAACAATTAGCCAGGTGAGCAAGTTTAATAGTAGGACCCACATAAACCTTTAACCGTCATGAAAATAATTCAGCATTGTCAAAAAGCAATTGATATGCTCAAAAACTGCCTCTCAGGCATCACTGGAATAAAACATAATACGAGAGAATGAACTTTGTGTGAACTCCGTAGACGACCATTTTTCATCATTGTTAATACCCTTCCCTCACATTAATAGGTTTCTGTGAGTTTCCTCTCGTGGTTAATGTAATATAAAGAAGCCCGCTTTCTTCATTTACCTCTGATGGCACTGCATTTAGGAGATAAGAGTGCAGCGGCAGCTGCATGAGAGATTTGTGTTTCAAATTCTTTTCCTGCAGCAGTTCCTTATATCTACTGATGATTAAAGGATGCATTTTATGCCACCATTATGAGAAGGGATATATATTTCCCCAATTATTTTTCCCTAGTTATTCCCAGACATATCAGAGGAATTGTAAACTGAATTATAACCCAAATATTGGACTAATAAATAGTAAAATATTTCCTGTGCATATACAAATAGAAAGCGCACATCAAGCACTTCCTCATTGCAACAGGGGAGTACAGTTAGAACTCTCTTGTCATCAGTAAGCATTCTGAGAAGTTAACGAGAGCCTATTTCTCAGACTTTAGAGTTGTGCTCCCGTGTCTGTCGGATTTGCTTCCTTCTGACTCATCCTGCATGGTTTTCTATTTTACAATGATTTATTCTCATGTGCATTATAGCTTCTTTAATAACTTATATTCCTCTTGAAAACAAGTCATGCCAGTGTCAACCATGCAGATTCCTCAAAGTCTTGGACGAATATCTTGATATATGAGTTTGCCAGTATAATCAAGTAAAAACAAAACCATGAAATCCACTCCCACATATATCTACTTTCATGTTCTTTCAAGATTAGTATGTAAAGCAATATGATTCTGCAGGATTAAAATACAAAGAAAACGATATGAAAGAAGGCCATAGCATTCTCATGTAAACGAAGGCACAGTGAAACTTAAAATATCAAACTTGAAAACGCACATGTTTAATTTGTAGAAGTCATATTTATAGAAAATATGTAAAGTTTATAACTGTCAAAAATACCATTAAGATAAGTAATAGAAAACAACTTCTTATCCAAAATTTGACTTGAGCAAGATATGGAAGGAACCAAACTTACAGAGAAGATTCAGAGGGCTGAGCTCTTGCTCAGTGTTAGAGCATCTGCCTCATACATCTAACTACTGAATTTCATCTGCAAAAGAAAAAGGAATAAAAAATAAGAAGAAAGAAGACCTTTAACACTCAAGACATACCCAGAGCGTAAGAACCAAGGTGAAAATAAATTAATGTTTAGCAGATAGAAACAAAGTTATTAATATGTATCAAATTTAGGTGAAAATAACAGACATTAAAAACGATGTTATATTAGTCACAAAGACAATACCAAGAGTTGTGAAGTAGAAACTTCACACTTGTGATTTTCCCATGGCAGCTTTATATGAGAGTTTGGTACTTTAAGTTATATGGACTATTTTGTTTTTAAACAGCTGGGTTTCTGTTTTTTATCTTCTTATCTCATTGTTTTTTATATGAATCCAAACACTTAAATATGCATATTTAGGTGAAATTTTATCTTTGGTGCATGTCACTGGATTAACAGTGATAAACCATTGACATATTATTCTGTTTCATTTATTTTTTATTTTTTGAAAAATCCTGAAGCAAAATAAAATGTATGTAAATGTGGTTATATATTTCCATATTATGTGTTTATCTTTAATGCCTATGCAGATAGATTTATACATGAATATAAAGGAAGTCAGAGCTAGAAATGGCAAGGGAGAGCTAGGTATACATAGATATTGATAGCTAAATGATAGGTAGGTAGATAGGTAAAAGATCCATAGATAATTAGATGTTAGGAAGGTTGACAATAGATAAATCACAGATGATAGAATAGATGTAGATAATATATAATAATCAATCTACATGTATTTTCTAGACAATATAATAAGAAATTTTGTATAAAAATATTGTTTAAAGTTTAATTCAATTGTACTTCATATAATTTGGCTATAATTCTGCTGTATGAAATGATCAAACACTTCCAGAAAGCACACCTGGGAAAGTTAATAAGAAGCAGACGATTTATTTGGATTTGGTCCTCATGGGAGGAGAAATGGACAGGGACATGTTGAAGCAGAGAATATTATTTGCACCTATTTGATTAGAAGAATCTTATCATTTTTACAGGGCTGCCTGGCATATATCAGATAAAATGCTTTTCAATAAAGAAATTATCAACCCCAATTTTAGAGGAATTTACATTGTTCATATATAGAAAGCAGAATTTTAGAGTTACATGTTGTGCAAAGTATTTCCAATGATGGAATTTATCAAGAATATTATACGTGCCTAATCTTACCAGTGAATCAGTTACCAAAGCAACAGCATCAAATAACTTGATTACAAAGAAAAGAAATGGTTTGGGATATATTATTTGCCTCCATTACTTTTCTGAGAACTTTAAAACCAATATGAAAGGTGGTATTAAGAACTTTTAAAATTGTTCTTTGAGATAAAACAGACCATAATTCTGAAAAGAATATCAAGTAGATTATCAAAAGAAAATGGGTGTTAAGATGTGTCAATCTCCGTTTCTTCTCTCCTACTTTAGATATTTTGAAAGTTTAACTTCTACTCTAAAAGATTTTAGTAATTTTAATATGCAAAATTTATTGTAAATGCTATGAATTGTTATAGATAATCAGCACTTTTCAAAATTGCCTATTACTTTATGCACATTACAAATATGTTACTGTCACTTGGTTTATTTACCAAAGGAATAGTGGTAAAGCACATCCTTATACAGATCTAGACAGAATTAGAAGCATAAAAATAATGAAATTTGTTACTTTATCATTTTATTAGAATAATCTCACATAGAGAAATATACTTCCAAATGAAATGCAGTAATTGTTGGCAAAATTTAGATATTTGAGAAAGACAGATCCACAGTGAGCTATACACTGTTGGTTCACATAATAAAAACACTTTTAATTTAATTATTTTGGGAACTTTATGTATAAGTATTGTATTTACTTCATTTCTATTCTTCCCACTCTTCTACAACTTTTCAGTGTCTGCTCAATTAGTTTTCAAATTGTGACTCATTGCTCTTAAATTACTATTTACACATATAGACACTTGTTTGCATACACACACACACACACACACACACACACACACCCATAACCTACTGTGTCCATTTGATGTTGCTTATTTGCATGTGTGTTTACCATTTGGAATCTTATAGTCTATCTGGGTGATAGTACCCAGAGAAAACTGATTCTTTCCCTCTCAGTTGCCTTGGTTATATGATACTCTTTGGGAGATTTATGAGGTTTCTCCAGTTAATGTCATTATGTCAAACTTGTGCTGTCTTTGTGCTGGTCTTGCTTAGGTTACAATACTATAGATTTCAAAATGTACTAACATTTTGTTTTTAACGTTAAGCTTTAAGCAATTCAACTATTTAATCAACATTAAGGTAAACAAGATTTTTAGGACCATATGTGATTAGAAATAGCACGCTAAAAGGGCCTAACAAATATGGGATAAACATTTTAGTAAAAATTAAAACCAAACAAAAACAGCCAGGTGGTCGTGGCGAGTACTTTTAATCCCAGTACAAGGAAGGCAGAGGCAGGCTGATCTCTGTGTTCCAGACCAGCCTGGTCAACAAAACAAGTTCCAGAGCAGCCAAGGCTACACAGAAAAACCCTGGGTCTTGAAAAACAATAATAATAAAAAAATCTTCAGTTTTATACCTTAGATAGTGGCATTTGAAAATGTGATGTAACCAATAGTTAATGAATCTTTAAAGTTGGATTTTTATTTCTGTTGTTGTTGATATTTTTTAAAAGTATTTATTTATTTACTTATTTTTTATTTATTTTACATCCTGACTGCATTTTCCCCTTCTTATCTCCTGCCATTCTCTCCCCGACCTCCTATCTTCCCCACCCCAATGGTTATTAGCATAGTATGGCATCTAAAGGTGCTGTAAGACTAAGTACCTCACCTGTGTCAAGACTGGGCAAGGCATAATGAGGAACAGGTTTCCAACAGCCAGCGGAATATTAGAAACAGTCTCTGTCCCCATTGTTAGAATTCCGACGAACAGATCAAGCTATACAACTGCCAGATATATGTAGAGGACCTAGCTAAATCCCATGCAAGCTCCCTGGTTTTTGGTTCCGAGTTTGTAAGTTCCTATGAGCCAAACTAGTTGTTTCTTTGGATTTTCTTGTCATGTCCTTGACCCCTCTTGCTCTTACAATCCTTTCTCTCTCTCTTCACCAGGATTACCCAATCTTGGCCATTGCTTGGTTGTAAGTCTCTGCATCTATTACCAACAGTTACTCTATAAAGGCTGTCTAATGACATTAGTGGTAGTCCCCCATCTGATCATGGCAGAAGGCCAGTTCATGACACATTTGCACTATTGTTAGAAGTTTTAGCTGGGGTCATCCTTGTACATTAGTGGGGGTCTATCTTTCATCAAGTTTCTACCTGACCCCAAAATACCCTTGCTTTCCAGTCACCTCTTTAAGTACCCTCTCCCCCTCCACTCACTCCCTAACCTGATCCCTCAAGTTCCTCACCCCACCTGCCCCTAGTCCACCCAGGAGATGTCTTCTACTTCTCTTCCTTGGGCCTTCCTTGCTACCTAACCTCTCTAGGTCTGTCAATTGCAGCATGGTTAACCTTCACTTTACAGATAATATCTACTTATGAGTGAGTACATACCATGACTGTCTTTCTGGGTCTGTTTTACCTAACTCAGAATGTTTTTTTTTTTACAATTCCATCCATGTACCTTCAAATTTCCTGCTGTTATTTTTAACAGCTGAACAACACTTCATTGTAAAAATGTGCCACAATTTCTATACCCATTCTTTGATTGAGAGGCAGCTTGGTTGTTTCCAGGATCTGACAATTATGAATAAAGCAACTATGAACATAGTTGAGCAAGCGTCCTTGTGATACGGTTGAACATCCTTTGGGTATATGCCCAAATGGTGATATTGTTGGGTCTTGCGGTAGATTGATTCCCAATTTTCTGGGAAAATGCCATATTGATTTGCGAAGTGGCTGTACAAGTTTGCACTCCCACCGGCAATAGAGGAGGGTTCCATTTGCTCTACATCCTCTCCAGCATAAGTTGTCATTCGTGTTTTTTATTTCCACCATTCTGACAGATGTGAGAATCTCAGAGTTGTTCTAATTTGCATTTCTCTGATGGCTAAGGCTGTTGAACATTTTCTTAGTTTGAATCTTCATTCTCTCATTCCAGCTGCATAAACTTAACATTTTAACAATATTTCAGCTTCCATATATATAGGAATGAATGATCTTTGAAATCTCAAAGTGTTGTGGCACTCACATAATATGGATTTTTGTTGAAACTAGCTCACATTGGCTTTTAAAACTCAAATGGAGATACTTGTCTGACTCCTCTGAAATGAGGTTGCTAGCTCTAGAGTAAGCATTGAGGGAAGTTTCACAAGCTGGAAGTCAACAAAGAGGGTATTTTACTACAACTACCAGTACCTAAAAGTCATTGTAAAAGTGTATATGTCATGGTAGAAGTGCGAACATTATTAATAATTTATTAAGTATTCACTTGACCTGAACATTGGGAAATATTATTTTCAGTTGTGTGACGTTCCTTTGCACTGCATTTGTTTGACTCCGTGAAGCTGTGTTACTCGGCCTGTGTGAAACAGCTGATGGTTCTAATAAAGAGATGAATGACCAATCGTGAAGCAGGACCAATGATAGGCGGGGCTAGCAGGCAGCCAGTATAAACAGGAGAAGAAGTGAGAACGAGGGAAAAGCAACAGGAGGACAGGAGAGGAGGACATCATGGGTCAGCCACCAGATACCCAACCAGTTGTGTAGTAAGAAAGAAAGAAAGAAAGGTATACAGAAATAGAGAAAGATAAAAGCCCAGAGGCAAAAAGTAGTTGGGATAATTTCATTTAAGGAAAGCTGGCAAGAAACAAGCTAAGCTAAGGCCAGCAGCATTCGTTAACTAAGAATAAATCTCTGAATGTGATTTATTTGAGAGCTGAATGGTGGGCACCCTCAAAAGCAGAAAGAATAAATAAAACACCATCAACACCTGAATTCATGTGAATAAAGGGAATAAATTAAGTTAGACATCCTAAATTTCTCAGTTGGTCTCAGGGTCCCTCTTCATGTGTGCAATTATTTGTTTAGAATAAGCAACGTATCAGGGACTTCAGGATGAACATAATGAATTTTACTGCAGCTGTATTTCCACAGGATTTACATGATTTGTCTGTTTTCTATGTCATTTAGAAAATTTTTGTAAGTTTATCTTCCCATATAAATGTCTACATAAATACTCAACATGTAGTACATATATATGTATGCTTTTGTACTTTTGAATATATATGTATATATATATATATTCTCTCCGTACATATTTATATTCAGTATATACTTAATATATATTCTACACTCAGGATACAATACACATATATATTCTATTGTACTTCTGAATATATATATACATATATATATGAATATATATTCTGCCTAAGTATATTCTAGGTCTATGATTTTATGTCACTTTGAAAATAAAATTCTCTA
Organism: Microtus obscurus; assembly: GCA_963919715.1. NCBI lineage: Eukaryota > Metazoa > Chordata > Mammalia > Rodentia > Cricetidae > Microtus > Microtus obscurus. The sequence goes on from CAWTZC010000381.1 coordinate 5,498,014, forward strand.
AACTCTTTTAAAAGTTAAATGTGTTTTTTTATTACTATGATGATCATTTTCTGGGCATGAACAGGAAGTGAACAAATTTCAGTAGTTGGTCTAGGCAGGGCAATACCCTAGCTGCCCATTAAGTTCAATCCTGTAATGGTGCGCACATTTTTTTTTCCTTTTGGTACATCATTGCATTGTATCATACTGCGAATTTCAATAGAAATACTAGTTCCAAATTTCCTTAATGGATTTTTGCCTAGAGTATGTGCATTTAGTGGTGAATGGCAACTTTGTGTGCCAGCTCCTAAAATGGGATAAAATATAATACATTATGGATGTTTTTCAATGAATTGTTCTTGAAGATAGAATTGGCAGGAAGTAGACATATACAAAAGAAAATAACAAACTAAATAAAACACAGAGAACTGTGCAAAATAAGGTCCATTTTCATAAAAAAGGAAATACATACCTTTTCACCTTCTTTTCTGCTTTTAAAATGTTCATTGTTGGAATCTGTTTTTTCTTTCTTTTCATATTTTGAAATTGTAAGATACATCTCATGAATATTTTAGGAGCTCATTTTTAATGCCACTGAAAACTATTAAAGTGTAAATGCTGCTTACTTTGTAATATAAATGTTTGGAACAGTACTAAAACTTATTATTGAAGTATCTTCTGGAAATAAAAAATAAATAATTTAATAGCATATATGAATAGTGTTAGACATTTTGTTATGACTTGATATCCAATAACTTTTGACCTCCAGATCATAACGTCTTAGGATAAGACAGTCACTTGTACGTTCATGACGACAGTCAATGGGTCTTGGAGGATAACTTAGAACATCCATGTTACTAAAGCAGTATAATCTCTCAGCACATTCTAAATGTTTATGTTTAGACCCAGAGATCAAAGTATTTTTCACTGCTCATGAATGAGATGTTTCTATACAAGGGACAGAGAGAAAATACAGGAAACCCCAACCAAGCAAATTGCAGAGTTTGGAGACGATATTTCTACAGCAGAACACCTGCACCTAAGACTCAAGGATCATTGCCCAAGAAGGGCAGAATGCTTGAAGAGCAAGAGAAACAGGGAGTTTGATGAGACATTATGTCTTCTAGAAATGTCAGAAACTAGAGTTATGAAATCTAGCACAAAAAAAAATGATGAGTTGAACAACAACAACAATTAACTTGCTAACATGGTTGGAGAAAAGCTCAAGAGGCCTCAACCTATGCAAAGAGCTATAGGGAATTAATGAATGCTGAGAGCAGAAAAATAGTCGAACCCAGAGAAAAGCACAGCGATTGGTTATCCATTGCCAAATGGTCGGGCCTGAAAACATATCCACAGAAATAAGATTATATGATTATATGGATTAAGAAGATTTTAGTGTGTGTGTGTGTGTGTGTGTGTGTGTGTGTGTAAAACAATTAAACAAAAGAGCTGTCATGAATTTAAAAGAGACCAGGGGTCTGGGCAATTTCTGGAGTGTTTGAGGGAGGCAAGCAAAGTGAAAAGTGCTATTGTAATCTCAAAAATGAAAAATCTATTTTAAAAGCTTTCTATTTACATTTGAGCTTTGGAACTATTTCATATTAATTTCTTTTTGCTATTTTTTTTCAAACTGAATTACTATTATCTTGATAAAGATATAACACAAATTTCTATTTTCTGCCAATAGAGACAACTTGAAAAGACTTTACTCATCCTCTCTAAGCTGCCATAAACAATATAAACATTTAAACATACTCATGCACTGGTTAAAAGATGCCAGACATACTAAGTTGTTAGGAGGTTCTGAGCTTGCCATATGAAATTTCCATTGAGTGGTTTCTAGTGATCTCTAGTAATTCTGACCTCGTGTAATATTAAAATCTAAAGTCTTATCAGTTGTTTCACTAAGATATGTGCTTGAGAAGACATTACCACCATAGTGAATAAGTTTTTAGAGTACAAAAGAGTTCAAGGCAATCAAGAGTAACTAGTAGATAAAAAACAAATAGGAGACATTTTAGAAAATAATTGCATAAAGGGTTTATATACTGAATTCACATATATTCAAAAAAAACATGCATGGGACAGCCATTCTTTCCAAACTAAATACAGATAAATCTCAACATGAAATCAACCTCAGCATTGTAACCTCCGTCATATCAATTAAGGTTCATTTCATTTTCTTTTTTAAATTTATATGTATAAGAATTTTGTCTTCCTGTTTCTATATGCAACATGTGAATGACTGATTCCCTCAAAGACCAAAGAAATGATTTTGGACTCCACAGTCCTAGAGTTAGAGAAGACCCTCAGCTGCCATGGGGTTGATAGGAAATGAAATCATATGAATGCCAGGGACCAAATTCAAGTAAAATAAAAGTTGGCATTATTAATGAAAATGATCATTAATAAATTTTCGTATTCAAAAGTGAATTTTTGCACCTTTTGACATTATTCTTTCTGGAGAGAAGCACAGAGCACAATTCCAGAAGAGAAAAACTACCTAGGCATGATCTGGAGAACTAGAAAAGGAGGAGGCTGATCTGAGTTGCAGAAGTCTTAGCACAGGATGTCTTTAGAAATCTGGGTGGTCTCTCAAGAGTCACTCTGGAAACTTGACAAACAGGCTTAGATGAAGACCCTCCAAACCCGTCAATAAAACGACCCCGACAGAGCAGAGGCAACAAAATTCAAGCTCTACGCAGAGCTAGTCATAGTTCTTGTCTCTATCAACCACAGTGAGAAGCAATCTTGACCTTCACGTATGCTGTGGCCTAGAAGGCCCAACACACACATCAGGCCCTAAGAAACAAATATTTGAAAATATTTAAAAGTTAATTGTCACTCAAATTTTCCAAGAAAATTTCCATAATAAAATATTTTGAAATAAAAAAAATAGTACTTAGATTCAGTACAAAACATATAGATAAGATTATCACACTAATTAATGTTTCTTCTAGAAAATAGCATCAAAAATTCTTAACATATTTAATAATAATAACAGAGACATCACCATAAAAGTGGAGGTTTTAATCACAGATGTTTTATTGCCCCATAAAATATTCTAAACAATACGCAAATACTAAGTGGATAAATGTGTTTTAAACTAATACCTACTGGGAGTTTTTTTCCCACAGTTTTTCTGTAAATAGAACACGCTCTGTAAAGGGATCTTTTCTGCATACTAATCAGAAAGTTGTCTGTAGCATTCTGACAAGATTTCATCTAGAGGGGACTGTGTGAAGCTCTCCAGAAAGATTCCCCAGATACTCAGACGATACAGCAAATCAAATCTCCCTTCAAACTAAATGTGCTGGCAAATGGTGGCCCTTCAATAAACAGCATGTCCTGAAACCCGAAGAAATAATTTTTGAAAGAGAAAAGTTTGGATATGAAGCCTGTTGCCATGACAAAAAAAAATCTTAATATGAAAATATTAGGCCACATTCAAACAACGGCTTAAACTGAGACCTAAAAATTGACACCAATTCCACCTAGATGGCCAATAGCACGCTCTTGGTTGTTGCAATTTGCACTTCCTTATTGTCTTCTTAATCTTCTGCATCAGGGCAATGTCATGAAACACTTAGTCTACCTAAAATCTAGCGTATGACGTTTTCGTGCGTTCGCCAGGACATTCTCCAGAGGAGGACAGTTAACTATGTTAAGGGTCAACCTAAGCAGAAAAATGAATAAACAAACCATATCCATCCTGCTGAGAATAACTGGGAAAGCAAATGATTAAAATACAAATGAAGTACATGTTGAAAACCCATAAGATTATCTAAAGGTCTTAACAAAAAATAACAGTGAGTGAAGACAGAAAGCAACCTCTTCAAATATGTTAGGTATGAAGAGATTTATTTTGAATTACTTAATTATTAAGTTACGAAGGCTGAAGCATCCTCAATGCAGCACAGACATAAAGGGTCTACCAACTTCATTGTATGAACAAAAAATAATAAATCCTGCAATTAACTTTTCAATTATGGAATCTCTTTCTGCTTTGCCCTTTATTAACAGAGAGAATGTATGTGCACACCCATTTATCTTTGCTCAGAGATTTTCTATTATCTAATGGCATAATTCCATTTTATTAATAATTGGTGTTGTGTGGAAGAGGGACAATTTATAATAATTCCTAGTTTAATAAAATACTGGATTGTAAAAATCCAGTCAAATACTGGACCTTTTGCCCATTCAGAATAATTTCCCTGAGTTCCACTTATATAAAACTAAACTATGCCTTCCTGTAAAAAAAATTAAAACATATTTCAATATGTATAGTTTATTTCCATGAGGATATGAATGGTATTCACATATATAGAGTGCTATATCCCAAATCATGTCATGAACAATATAGAATTCCTTTATATCCATGATTGTAACTATAACCAGTCCTGGTTTGAGTCATATTGACATGCTGGAACTTATCAAACAATAATCGTGTTATCATCCTGTGTCTTAATTATCCAGTTACTAGAATGCAAAAGATGTGGAGACATTGGATTCTTCTACTTAAAACTGACAGCCTATTGAGGAGAGTCTGGGCACTTAAAAAGAATTTTCCCAGGATGGGTCACCCCAGAAAGACCCCAGGAAGCTCATCTATCAGTCTTTTTTTTAATTAATTAATTAATTTATTAAAGATTTCTGCCTCCCATTTCCCTCCCCCTCCCCCAGTCAAGTCCCCCTCCCTCATCAGCCTGAAGAGCAATCAGGGTTCCCTGCCCTGTGGGAAGTCCAAGGACCACCCACCTCCATCCAGGTCTAGTAAGGTGAGCATCCAAACTGCCTAGACTCCCACAAAGCCAGTACGGGTAGTAGGATCAAAAACCCATTGCCATTGTTCTTGAGTTCTCAGTAGTTTTCATTGTCCGCTATGTTCAGCGAGTCCGGTTTTATCCCATGCTTTTTCAGACCCAGGCAGGATTCATCTATCAGTCTTGAGAGTGAAGTCCGAACAGAGTTGCCATTTCTGATTCAGGTCCATAATACTCCAGAGCTATAAACCCACTAGGAATCATCTCAAGCCTGACCATATGTATTTGTGAATCTCAGCCTTTCAGTTTTCAAGCCATAAAGATCATGCCACCAACTTCCTGAAAGCCTAACTGTTGTCCTAATGTGCCCAGAAGGTAGGAAATGAGGTCTCTGAAGACACTTCTGAAAGTTGAAATGTTAGGTTGCTTTTCTGTTTTGGAATCTCTGTATTCTTTTGAATCCCCACTGCACTCTTTGGAGAAGAGATTGCAGATATTAATTTGTCTCATGATCTTACTCTATTCTGAAAGCAAACATACATGGTTTTCCTTTCATGGGCATATATATATGTTGCACCACAGCGCCCCTGTCTGGGCTCTATGCGCTACAATACTTGTTGCAAGCTTAGGGCAAGGGGCTGGAGTTTGAAATACACAAACACACACAGAGACAATCAGAGAGAGCCACGGACATCTAATCACTGGCAAGAGGCCCCTTATTCAATAGCACCATGGAGGCTTATGTACCTAACAGTCAAGTGGGCCAACAGGTGAAAACCTTATCCTCTGATCCTCAAGGCAAGGCACAGCTTTTAGTAACTCAAATTAGAAGGATCTAGCAGGGAAGAGCAGCTGAAGGCCAGGACTCCAAATGGTCCCAACATATATGTTATATAAAATAGTCTTATATATGTGTATGTTATTAAATCTATAAATAATGGGTCTCTGTGTCTCTGTGTGTCTATGTTTAAATGCACAGTATCATAAAGGTTTACTTTAAAAAAACATTGGATGGATGAGGCTTTAATTACTATTTCCATTTTAGTCGTGTCTCACTTAAGGGAAGTGTGATACATTCCAATGGACAGTGATCTCACTTCAACTAGTTGCTACTTCTCAAAGGTGAGCATCCATATGTATTTCTTTTCTCCTCTCCTGACACAACAATCAACACCTTCACCTGAAGAACAGTGTGTTCTGGGGAGGAAATGTGCCCTCATGGAAGCCTTTGACAGTCATCATTTTTACTGAGGAGGAACGTGGAGACACAGAAGAGTTGGATTCAGTTGCTGCAGCCTGAGGTGCCGGGTTAACCGGTACAGTGCGGACAGATCTACCATGGCCTCTCCTGGATGATGAGGAGCCAATTGTCCTCAGACACACACGTTAGAGTAGCTTAGTATGCTACGTATTGTTTTCTCTGACCAGAACGTAATTTAGTTTGCAGTAAACTGATACTTTGCCCACAAATTATTTCTGGTAGCACGATGATTATAGTTTGTAAATTCCTAGTGCCATAGGCAAGATAAAAAAAATCATCTCTATTATCCCCACAATCTTTGTGAATTATCTAGATAGATGAGCCATGATATTCACCACTTAATAGTCAATGTCTTCTACAGATAATTATTTTTAATTATTTTTAAAGGCTTTTTTATTTTACATATCAACCACAGTTCAACCTAACTCCCCTCCTCTCTCTTTCCCTCCAACTTCCCTCCACCCAAGCCCCTATCCATTTCTAAGAAAGAAAAAGGCCTCTCATGGGGAGTCAACAAAGTCTGGCATATCAAGTTAAGGCAGGACCAATTCCCTCACCTTTGTATCTAGGCCAAACAAGGTGTCCCTCCATACAGAATGGGCTCCAAAAAAGCCAGTTCATGCATTGGGGATAAATCCTGGCCCCACTGCCAGGGGTCCCACCGACTGCCCAAACCACATATCTCTCCCTCACACACATTCAGAGGGCCTTGTTCAGTCCTCTGCAGGTTCCCCAGCTACCAGTCCAGAGTCAGTAACCTATAATCCAGAAAGACATGGTTTCAGAGATACCTCACCAGCCTGTCAGAGTGTGACTGTAAGATTGCATATATAAAATATCAACCACATTGAGGCTGAGATGGTTTACATTCTCTGTAATAACTGCTTTGTTCAAAAGAAGACAGGCCACTCATGAAGGTGTGCTCACCACTTTAGATCTTTCTTCATTTCTTTTTTCTTTCTTTTTTTTTTTGAGTTATTCAGTTAAAAGCAATATCTGGCTCTTCCTCCTCAACATCCTAACATCTTACTGTCCTGGTGCCATGAAGGGGTGTTCTTCAGACATTGTTTTCAGTTAATGATAATCATAATTTAGGCACTGAGTGTCTTATGATCTCAGAGTTTTAGAAAAATGTTTGGCAGACTTCACCTAATACCAAATTAATTAGATATCAAAATAATAAATTAGATGTACAAAGAGAATACGTTAGTGCATTTAATTGGAAGTGGGATAAAAGAACCTATTAACTAATAATAAGCAACTACCAAATAATAACCAAATAAGTTAACCTCCCTATTCATTAATACTTTATTTTAATCACTGACTTATTCAGTAATATCTTATTTTACCTGACAATGCCTGGAACAATGGAGGAATCTCATTATTCATAGCCTGCCTGTTCTTCTAGGGAGAGGTTTGACTGGGATGGCAACCCCTGCGGGATGGCCTGTCCAACCTGCCCCAGAGCCCAGCTGCATGTCAGCTTATAGAAAAGGAGATTTCAGAAAACAATGTGGAAAAAGCTACTCATCTTCTTTCCATGGTTTCTTTTTTTCGTAGATTTTTTTTTCTTTTAAATCCCGAGAAAACATTTGTAGCCCTGCTGCCTGCAAAAGTGATGCTTGGGTATATTCTGCAAAACTTGCAAAGCTCGTAACTCATAAAATATTCCTGAAGTTGGCAGGTTTCATGAGATGAAAGGTTTGCGCAGCTCTAACAAGGAACTCAAAGGAAGAGTGGAGGAACAGGCACAGCACAGCAGTTTAAAGCCTTGTGCTGAATACGGGGCTGCTTTGGGATTCTTATCATGGACCATGGAAGATTGCACACCCCCCTCAATTTTCCTTCCAGACTGTGTTTACTTTAAAATTCTATACATAGAATAATTAAAAAGGTGTACAGAACAAAGCATTTTTTTTTTGCTTTCTTCCTTGGCTTTTCCTTATAAGGAATCTAAAATTTATGAAAATGTTTTCACCTTTATGTTTGGCTCCTTTTGCTCTGGGTTGGTGTCTGCCAGCCCTTGTAACCAAGGAGAATGATTGCCACATGCAGGTGCCATTGATTGGCTGGAAGTGAAAGCTTCACAGATTAACTAGCAGGACCAAATCCGTCTCCCTGCTCTCTAATCTGTGCTGCTTCTGCCAAATGCCATCAGACCCAATCATGTCAGTTGTGACTGGCAGCATAGTTAACAAGAAATGTCATTGGCAAAATATCGTGAGTGTTCGGAGAAATTACTAGTATTATGCATGTATTTGTTGTGTAAAGTCAATGAAAAGTATTATCTTTAACTTGTACATATGCACTGATTTTTTTTGTTTTTTTTTTTTCTGAAAGAAAAATATAACTGTACGATTTTCACACTTCCCTTTTTTCTGTCATACCTCCCTATGGACTATTTTATACTTGCTGTCTCTCAAATTCCTGGCTTCTTTTCTTTAATTGTGTATGTTCATGAATACAACATGCTCAGTCCTTATAATACATGTATGTATAGGAGTCCCGAATGGACAGCTTAGAATTAGATGACCAGTTAGGTGACTTTTCTCTGAGCATGACTGTCTCTCCTGCTCTGGGCATTCTTTAGTTGCCTGCGATTCTTCCTCTGGGGTTAGGGAATTGTAGGTTTTCTCCACTTCCATGTTTACATGTCTATTGGTTGACAATTGCTCATGTCTTGTTTAGACAGCCATATTGGTGAAACTTCATGGCTTATCTTCCTGACATTTCTAGGAGAATCAGCCTCCTAGCAGACTTCCTGTTCCTCAGGCTCTTATAATCTTCTCACCCCTTCTTTTGGGATGTTCCCAGGCTGACTTTTAGATGTATCAGTACTGAAATTGGATGTGTCAGTTCTCAAATGGCACAAAGAACGTATACCATGGAATACTATTCAATTACAAATAAAATGGAAATTGCAAAATTTAGAAGCAAATAAATGGGTATAGAGAAACTTACACTGAGATAGGTAAACCAGACCCAGGAAGACAAAGGTCCCATGTTCTCCATGCATTTTAGTCGGCTGTGGTTTTCTGTAATCATCGCCATCTGCTGCAAAGAGAATTTCATTTAATGAGGGGTGAGAGTTGCAATTCCTGTGTGTATAAGTATGAGAAGGCAGAGAGAAAGGACTTAGGTTTAGGAAACTGGTTGGTAGTAAGAGATTCTCTTCCAATCAATGACTTCATTATCCCTGGTGGTTGGCTGTGTTTCCAGAACCATCCGTGGTTTCCTCTTCTAAAGCAGGCCCTAAGTCCATCTGTTGCTACTGCACAAGTGTATGTGCACTATTAAACCCTTAGAGTTATTGTAACATGCTGGTCACTGTTGTGGTTCTTAAGTGTTGTAGCGGTTTAGAATTGTTTGTGCCATCTCATTGTACAAGCTTTGGTATCATGAAAACTGGTACTCAGAGAGGAGGTTTTCAGGTCAGATAAAGCTCAGACATCTCCGGGTCCTGTGCCTGATGGGTCTTATGACATTTTCAGTAATGAAAATGTATCTTTAACCTGTAGAAGACAACCAAAATGACAACAATAGCCTATAATATTCTTGTACTCTCTTGGACTACCCTGGCCAAGAGGGAATTTTCCAGGTAGGGTGTTTTGCTTTATTATGCATCTGTGGGTCTTGAGAGAGCATAGTCAGGCCAGGATGTAAAATTTTATTTAAACTATATAGTAAAGTGTACATGTAAACTTAGATTAATTATATGCATTTTTAGGTTAGATAATAAAAGATTCCTTATCCTTTTACAGGCAACTTAACTGTTATTTGGCCTTCCTTCCTCCCTTGGCTGACATCTTATCGCTTCATAATTAATGTCACCAAAAATTTATCCCATTTCCCTTTCACATCAATTGCACCCTGATATTCTCTTTCCTCTTGCTCCTTGCATTGTGGCCTCTTTTTTTTCTGACATTTTGCCAGGTTATAGACTCACATCTGGAGATGTGATGTTAAGAAACATAGATGAGAGAACATTTTCAAATATTAGATTATCTTCATCATTTCCATCATCCTACCAAAGTTAAATATGGATGAAGTAAACAATTTTAACAGACCTATAACAAACAAAGAAATAGAAGTACTACTTTAAAAAAATCTTAAGAAGGGGGCCCGGAGCACAGTGCTAGATGTATCCATAGAGGATTCTACCACCAGACCTTCAGAAAACTAACACCAATAATGCTCAAGTTATTCTGTAAATTAGGAAAGGAAGAAACACTTCCAAATTCTTTTTCCAAAGCTAGGATTTCCTTGAGATCATAGCCAGAAAAAGAAGACCCACCCACAAAAGAGAACCACCAAACAATCTCACTCATGAACATCGATGAAAATAATGTAAAATATTAACAAGTAAAATTGAAAAAAACATATAAAAAGAGCATACTATGATCAAATAATCTCCATCCTATGGATATAGAAAATTTTCTGACACATATAAATTAATTAACAGAATCCAGCAGATAAGTCACCTCAAGGACAGAAACCATACAGATTCAGAAAAGATCTTTAATGAAATCCATCATTTCTTCATAGTAAAATTTCCAAAGAAAATCTGCAGATGCAGCAACACATCTCAATGTAATAAAGAAAAGTTACAACAAGCTCACATCCAACACTATTCTTAAAAGAAAAAACTCTTAAGAATTTTCACTACAATCAGGAACAAGACAAGGATGGGCCGGCTCTCCACTTTCTGTTCAACAAAATGCTTGAAATCTTAACAAAAGATATAAGATACAAATATGAAAGGGAAATCTCAGAGAATCCTTATTTGCAGACTGTATGGCCATATGCATAAAAGTCATCAAAGAAGCCATCAGAAAACCTTTGTAGCTGATACATATCCCACAAAGTAGTAAGTTTCAAAATTAACAAACATCATCCGCCTTCCTATATACAAACAAAAGACATACCAACAAATAATCAGGAGAAAATAGTGATTCACAACAGCTTTAGAAAGAATTATCTTGTACTCAAGAACATGAAATACCTACAGAAATGAAAACTTTACAACTCTAAAAGTTTACCAATGCCCAAATAGATGGCCTGACCCCTGAATTGGCAGGCAACAATATATGGATTCAAGAGTGCACGCCAGTATAGAAAGAAAGTAGGGGAGATGACAGAAGAATTGGATAAGAGGGGAATGATTTTATTCGAAACACATATGCATATGAAATTATAAAACAATAAAAAAGAAAAATAGGAAAATGTTCCATGCTTTGCAAATCTTTCTGGTAATAAATAAACCAAAGGACAAGCCTCACTATGAGAAATCTTCAAAATGTTTGAACACTTTCTTATGCTTATTCCTTAATATTTTTTATTCTTCTTTTATTTTTAAAATAATATTATGTTAAGAGATGACTCAGTTGTTAAGAACACTGGCTACTCTTCCAGAGGTCCTGAGTTCAATTCCCAGCAACCACGTTGGCCCTCTTTTTGGCCTGCAAGCAAACACACAGGTGGAACATGGTATACATAATAAATAAATTCTTTAGCATTCTTAAAGATCTACAAGAGAGAGAAAAAGAACAGCTTCCACATCCAGGGACCCGTCATTTATTTTCATACAAGTCTTCAAGTCCCCTGTCAATATTATTTTCTAAATCAGATAAGACATGTCTCTGATCAGAATGATAGAAACGAAACTGGAGCAATCCCTGGTCATGTGTGAGCATAGACAGAAGATCATCACCCAATTTAACATAGCGGAGTTAAGCATGCTTCTTCCCAGCTGATGTGTGGTAGTCACTAGTGGATGTAGTGATAGTCAGAAGATTATCTAATACCTACATCTATAAGATCTTCCAACACATGAGATAGCAAACAGAAATGAGGCTACTGGAATGGATGGTACCGGTGTGAGCTGAGATGGGATCAGGGAGAATGGAGAGAGGAATCATTGGATAAACTCAACCAAAGCCGGATGTGTATGAAAGTGTCATAAAGAAAACTGTTACTCAGCATGCTAAGGTGAAATAAGTTTGCGAAATACTGAGTCTTTGAATTGCTTTCCTTTAGTGACATTTTTCTTAAAACGTTCTTCCATCCAAACTCAAATCGTGTCACAAATGTTGTTAAAATACTTCCTAAATCACTCTACGTTCTCCACTGTATATAGAGACTGTGAGGCTGTGAGTGACTGTGTATGTGTGTGTGTGTGTGTGTGTGTGTGTGTGTGAATAGTAATAAGGTTGAATACATTCCTGACGGATATGGACAAAGTCTAAAAAGTAGATTGCCAGCCACCACATCAATGTGTGACTGACAGGGAAAGTATGACATAAAGTCCTGGAAGAATGGCAATACAGGAAGCAAGAGAAGCCAGCAAACAGATGTCAAATTGATCTGCTCCTAGAATTTTATAGTTTCACGCCAGAGAGTATTGTAACTTATTGATTAAATTATCCAATTCAATAAAATTATGGAGACTAGCAGCACAAAAGCTGTCTCTGAATGCTCTGTCTAAATTACAATTAAGTTTCCAGCTGGAAATCTCCAACGTATAGTAGAATCCTTACAGGGATGGCTTTTGCCTGGTTCTGTTTTAGAGTTCTTTAGCAATATCACCTTAAAGCAACAGCTGTTCAGAGAGCTGAGATTGGCCTACATTGTGTTCATCTCCTGCGCGGCATGATGAAAAACTGTAAACTATTGTCGGTTCATTTCAGGTTCAGGTGTGCCTAGGAGCAACTATCCTCAGCTAGACAGAAGAGAAGGCACTAAGAATGCAAAACACAGACCGTAAAACGAAATGCAAATTGCTGTTGGTCGGAAACCCCAAGTGGGACTTTATTACCAAACAGCAGACATTAGAAGATCAGTAACGAAATACGCCAAAGTAAATATCCCGGGGTGCAAAACGAGTGCCAGCTCACTGAACTTGCAACAGGATAAGGGGGTTGGTCAAATGGGGCCAATGGCAATCCTCAGTACATTTGGAAGTTTGTACCTGTTTGCAGATTTATGGACAAAGATGTATCAGAAAAAAATAGCCACATGCTTAAAGATTTTTTAGAGGGTATCTGCTGCCAATCAATATATATATATGATTAGGTTGATCCAACTGTCTTGCCTTTTAATATTTGAACCTTCTGAATTTCTTTAAGATCATATGTTGGTGCTAGATATCTTTTACCACTAAGTGAAACCTCCAGGGACAGGAATAGGTTATATCTAGTTGAGTTACTGGCCAAAGGGGTCTTCTAAAAACCCTCAACCATCTCAGGCTATTGCCAGAGCTATTGGTGGCTCTCCAATAACTGATGATAAGGCCCTATTGCAGAAGATAGCAGTTTTAATTTTCAGTAAACATGAAGAAATTAAACTGGCACCTAAATAGAGTCTTCTTCCCTGCTACCTAGTGATCAGTACTCTGCATCCTACCAGAGGAGAAAGGCAACGACCAACCCAACTCTAAACCCCAATGATACTTATCATCCTAGCCAATGATACTTATCAAAAATTTTCTTTGTAGCATGACATTTCTCTGTCATTCCATCATTCTCCCTGAGACTTTTTTTAATTTATTTATTTATTATGTATATAATGTTCTGTCTGCACGTACGCCTGCCTGCCAGAAGAGGGCACCAGATCTCATAGATGGTTGTGAGCCATCATATGGTCACTGGGAATTGAACTCAGGATCCCTGGAAGAATAGCCAGTGCTCTTAAACCTCTGAGACATCTCTCCAGTCCCATCCCTGAAACTCTTAAATAAATAAAGCTATATTAAGCTATCCCTGACCAAAAAAAAAAAAAAAAAAAAAAAAAAAACCCTTCCCCAAACTGCATTGAACTATTCAAATTTCGATTTCTCATGCAATATACTCTTTTATTTTAAATCCCCCTCTAAATACATCCAATACTTACATTCATAATGAAACAAAAAATAGTTAAAAATAGCAGAAAAAATTAAAGTTAAGAAATAAATAACATTTTATCCAATAATCAAATAACTCATGGCTTCCTGGGTATCTAATCTACACTAAGCCTAAATGATTTTAATTGCTTTCAAATAATTTTTGGTATTTTTTCCTTTTCAATTGTCTCCAGTTTTTCTATTAGAGTAAAATTCTTACCTGCCTCCCATTCACAGATACTTTGAGCATAGAAGAGCACTCTTAAACTTCCATTATTAGATGATTTCCCATATTTTCTCTCCAAAGACATAAAAATTCATCCAGGCTTTTTCCAAATTAACACTGCTTCCAGGTCCTAAAAATATTCCTGTTGTCTTTTTTACTATAGTAAATTCTTCTGTGTATCTTATCTATCAAAATCACATGGTGAGGAATGAGATTTATTTGCTGTGTCTCTTCAGAGATTCTTCATCCTCAATCTTTCTCAGACTCTCACGATTGTAATTTGTTTTAAAGTTAAAGGTCAGGCATTTCCTAACTGCTAATCAATCTGGATTTACCTGCTAGATTTTATGAATAAATTTAATTTATATGCTCAGAGAAGGAGTCTATGGGAATATTTTTGTTTCTTTGTCCTCAATAAGTGAAAAGAAAGGATGTGATTTTGCTTTATCTCAGTACCCATGTTATTATATTAGATAATGTTTTTAAGGAAATGTTTACTAAATGTTTGAACCATAATTTTTCTTTACCTTTTGTGCTATAATTTTAAAAGGAAGCAAAGAGTTACCTTAAAACAGTGTAAATATTTTGATTTTCATTAAATATTCATTCACTAGTAATAGCACCTGTTGATTATTTTATTATCACATATATTTCCTTTAAATATATAAAGGAAAGATTATATATATATATATCTTTGTCTATGTATCTAATGTATCATCTATCTACTTATTAAGACAACGTTTTTAGTCCTTTATTTAATGTAAGTAGGCATACCTTTCCATTTCTTTTGTAAGGAAGAACTATACATTATGCTTATTTTTTATTAGATAGTAATTTGGAATTGCTGCAATTTTTTATTTAAAGTGAAGACACTACTTATTCTCACATGCAAATCATTCATTTTATGTACTTATCCATTCTTCAGATTCTCATATTTAGGTCTGCAGTCCCTTAGGAATCCTCATCAAAAAATTTCTATATTTTAGCAAAGTAATCAGTTACATATAAAACATATCTCTGGTGGAACCTGAGAGACCACATATAAAAGGAAACTTATGGAAACTAGTGTTCCTATTACTGAAGATTTCTAGAGGTAGATTTTCCATTTTGGACCAAGGTAGAGGTAAGAACCAGTGGTTGGCTGTTTTATTTTTCCTACCTTCGGGTTGAATTCCAGTATCTGTCTCTGGGTTTTTATTAATCACGCTACAATTCATGAATATTTTCTGTTTTTTCTTATGAAATCCACAACTTTAGCCTGAAGCTAAAGAATTGTCAACCAAAGTTGATATACGAGCAAAGGTATCTGTCAAACCTGAGGGACAAATAAAACCATTTCAATCCAAACATAAGATTCAGGAATTCATTAAAACATAAACAGCATTGCAGAAAATTCTAAGTAAAATGTTATGCAGAAAGAATAAAAAATGCATTTTATCCATGCAAATACAAAGAATACATTCAATGACAGAAAGAGATAAGAAGTATTGTACCAGTAACGACATGATCAAGTCCAAAACAGTGAATCAGAAAATACCTATAATATTAGAGGAGGAAGAAAAGAATCAATAACCCATCAAATGAGGACAGTAACAAATCATAAGAAATAACATCTTATCCATAGAAATCCTATGTGCAAATTGCCTAAACTGAACAGTCAAAAGACATAGAGACATATCAAGTATCCATTGTCTCTAATAATTTCACAGAGATGGGAAGATATCCCAAAATACAAAGGAAATTTAAAAATTAACACACAATAAAAAGAAATTTTAGCAATGGAATAATTAGTCTTATATCTTATAAATTACACTTTGAAACAAAATATCAGAAAAGTTGAAGAAAACTAAAGATTAATAATGAAAACAGTCCATCATGAAGATATAAAATATGTAAACATTTAAGCACTAGCTTTTGGGCTTTCTAGTTTCACATAACAAACATTGAAGGTCATAATGTTCACACAGGTCTTGAAATTTTAATCCAATACCTCCGTTTCATAGTTAGATAAGTTTTGAGAACTAAAAGCAAGCAAATGAAATTTCATATATAAATATAAAAATTAAAAAACTGTACTTAATAGCTATATACAGAATTCTACTGAATATAATATGATTTCACATTATTGTTTATGGCAAAAAAATAGTCCCTAAAATTAAACAAATTATAAGTCACAAAGAAATACCTCACTACAAAATAATTTATATATATATGTATATATATACATGTATATTAAAGACTATGATAGAATGACATTTGAAATAAGAGCCTATGAAACAACACAATTGGAGATTTGAATAGTACACTTTTGAAGAGTGAATCTTACAGTAATTCAGGGAAGAAATTTAGATATTCCTCAAATCAAACAAAAATGATGAGATAGAATATCAGTAATTATCCAATACAGCCAAACAAAGGAAGTGTACAGATATGCATCTTTACATATGAAAATCATAGAGATTGTAAATGACCTAATGATGTTTTTCAAGACAGAGAAAACAAAAAGAAAAACTCAAACACAATGTGCTGCTAGACATTAAAAGAAGTGTGGCAGAAATTAATGAAACAGAAACTAAAAAACAACACCTAAATCATTCTGGAGGTAACCCAACACAAGAGTGTACCACTAGCACAATCAGATATACAGAACAATGGAATAGAATAAAATATCTAGAAATAAGCCCTAGAATTGTGGCTTTGGAGACTTAATTTTGCCAAAACTATCAATAAATAGATACCAGAAAAAATAGCCTAGTTAAGAAATGATGATTTGAAAAGTGGATATCAATATATAGAACAATAAAATTAGATCCTTATCCTGTATGTTACACAAAAACTCATTTAAAATGAATATATTCCATTGCATTAAAAACTAAATGTGGATTACATATGGGGAAGATCTGATAATGGGGGATATCCAGAAGAGAAAGTTGTGTGTTATTCTATGTAAACAATTTCAATTTATATGCATTTCAAGTATGTGATACTGACGAAATTGCTACACTTCTAAGACATGCACTGAGACTGATTCATAATGAAGGGTCACAGCAGGACATATAGCGGTAAATGGCAGACCCAGGGCTCTACAAACCAGTATTAGACATCCAGTCGCCGTTCATTTTCCTTGGAGTTATTGGTTGACAAAAATCACCTGGAGTTGTCACTGCAATCAGTTGTCAGGACCAGCCCCAACCCCCACCCCCAATTCCCTACCTACTTTGGGTTGATCTGTCACTCCTGTGACCTGTTTCTTCCCAGCTATCTTCCAATCTGCAAATTTTATTTTATTTTTCATGATTTATATTGGGGGAAGGTAGTGCACACAACATTAAAGGTTTTTCTGTAGTCCAGTGGCATCAAATCCCTGGAGCCAGAATTTGAGGCAATTATGTACCACCTGACATAGGAGCTGGGAATAGAACCCTGGTCTTCTGTAACAGATATTCTTGGTTTTTTTTTTTTTTTTTTTTTTTTTTTTTTGTAGGCTTTTCGAGATAGGGTTTCTCTGTAGCTTTGGGGCCTGTCCTGGAACTAGCTCTTGTAGACCAGGCTGGCCTCGAACTCACAGAGATCCGCCTGCCTCTGCCTCCCGAATGCTGGCATTAAAGGCATGCGCCACCACTGCCCAGCGATTCTTGGTATTCTTAACTGTTGCACTCTCTCTAGATCCTAGATTATTTAATTGTTGCTCACTGTATTCTGTATTACACTGCATTTTAAGAATAGACACACATAATTCAAATCATTAAGTTTTCTTTGGAAATGCATTTATAACTTAGTATTTTCACTGTAGTTGAACAAAGGTATACTTTGTGTATAAGAAACAGAAAATGATAAGAGACTGTGGATTCTGATACTGAGTGGCGTTTTATCATTTATGCAATTTATATGCTGTATGCTCCCCCAAAGCACTTTTAGCCTTTTCATAATTCAAAGAAATTGCCAGAAAATGAGATAAAAGGCCCAGGTATTTCTGAGAGCACCTATAAAATTACTTAAGCAGGTTTGCTTTTTGAAATTTTTTTCTTAGGCATTTTTTTCTTTCTCAAGTCACTTCTCGCAGATGGGCATACTTTCTTCCACCTGGACTGGACGCAAAAGGATTATCCGTGGGAAGACCTAACTGTTTTCACTGTACACTTGTGTTAAGCTTTGTGGAATCTGGGCAGCAACATTAAATTACATTTCTCCGTAGCTTCAAGGCTTCTATATCTGTAATTAGAGGCTTCTGTTCTTTATTGCACTGATCGGTAATGCAGCTCTATTCATCACCAAGAGTCTCGGTTAATTATCCCTGCTAATGATTTTCATGGTGTAAAGAATCGACAGGACTCATTTGTAAAGTTATTTCGCTCTGGAATTATTGGATGGTTTGACACCACCGTGAGCCGATAAGCTGTTGGTGCGTTGTTGCTGTGGGAGACGATGACTCTCTCTCTCTCTATTGTGTTTGCTTTGATTGGGGAAAAGTTACAGGAGACTGAATGCAATGTAATTTTGCGTTTACAAGGTTATAATACTCCAGGTGTGCAAGGAAGTGGGGGAAGGAGGCAACCGGAACGCAGAGAGAAAATTAAACTTCCACTGCATGCCTGAACCAGTGGGAGACTAACTTATTTGCTAACCCATCCAGGACTGCATTTAATATAATTCTTGTTTGATAAAGTGGTACTCCTACTTCATCATGTGTTTAAATGTAAACCCATCTGATGTGGAGAAAATGAATCCCATTGTGATTTTTGTCATTTTGAATTTTAAACAGGAGTTTCAGAGTAAGTTAAAAGTTTGTGGTAGATGTAATCTGATAATAGTGAAGACTACTTCTCCTAAAAAATGTTATTGTGAGGTTTTGGAAGATAATTTTCTAAAGAGGGAAAATGAATTTTAGCCTCATGATAAAACATAAATTACTGGTGTATGAAAACAATCTTATGGATAATATGTATATTATATATAACATGTATTTAATATGAAAATGAGTAAATATAAATCTTTAATAATTTTTATGTAATTCCATTAATAGACTATACAGAATGATTTTCATCTTTTTTTTAAAGGACTCCCTTTTCCATGACAAACAAAATTTTGAAGACAAAGGGGAAAACAACTAAGTCAATTACTGAATGAAGATCATCACTAAGAATTATATCCACAAAACATAGATATATTTTGCTTCTTTTGATGTATTATGTTTGTTTTGATGCATTTTTATTTATTTTTGTAGATTATATTTTAATTAGAACACTTCTACTTCCCTTTTCACTCCAAATTCTTTCATATATCCATCACTATTCTCTCTTTCAAATTAATGGCTGGGCTCTATTTCGTTAATTGTTGATATGTATTTATCATTTTTAGTGTTGATATATATATACATACATATATATATTTATAAATATATCAATATATTATATTATATTAAGAATATACTTACTCTATTTAAAATTATATGTGTATGTATGATTTCAGGTGTGACCTTTTGGGGTTGTAACCTATGGAAGACTGTTTCTCCTGCTGGCAACATTTCTTTTCTGTTTGTAGTTCCTTGTCTAGGTTTGAGGCCCCATAAGATTTTCCCCTTTCGTGTTGGCCTGTCCATTCTCATCCTTGTTCAGGTCTTAAAGAGTGAGATTAGTTTATAAGACATTTGTGACAACTGAATTTCTTTCTCTTACTTTTTAAAAATGTTTTTAATGATTGTCATTTCAAAATGGAAACCTGAAACAGCATAAGGTTTAATAAAAGCCATGTCTCAATAGATCATTAAAATCAGTTGCTATATACTCAAAGACTGGCCATTTGGACAATGAAAAGATAGACTGATATCAAGTAATCATACCCATATCAAAACATTTTCAGCACCAACCAACTACTAAAATCACCTCCTACTCTGTTACTTGAGTAGACTGTTATGTATAGCTTGTCTGTCCATTAATTCATCCATTGCTCAGCCCATCTATTTACCAATCACATATCAATCTGTTGGTATCACTTATTCATCTAGCATACTATTAATCTTTCTATGATTGATGATTATAAAGAATAACAACATAGTACTTGAAAATGAGAAAGTAAGGCTTAAACTAGCCTTACTGGAATTTGATGTGCCGGCTCCTCTATGTGCAAACCTGCTTAGCTAATGAAGCACTTTGGGATGGTGAAGTTTGAGGATGTGTACAAATATCTCAGGCTTACTCGCCACTTGTAATGTAGATCTCTGGGTACCATGGGTATTCATATAACCTTGGACAGAGGGAGTTGTCAGAATCAGATGACTTGAAAAAAAAATCAAGTAATTTCTCTGAGTATATTTTTCATCAGATACAAATCCATTTGAAATACTCATAAAATTTTATAAGTATTAGCTGGACTCAGCCAAGGCTGAAATGACAAGGAAAACAGAAAGATCACTTTCTATGAATATTGTCATGTCTTCAAATCTAGTCCACACGACTTTCTCTGTGTTTCCAATCATTTCTTATGCTTTTGTATTTATAAAAGTCTTGTAAATTAGTACTAGCAGCTCCAGGCTACACATTTAGCATGTATTTTTCCCTTGCAAATATTTATCATTTTTGTAATATTTTCTCAGGTAATTTTGTACTGATCAACTTTTATTGATTTGTACAAATCAACTTTTATTGCTTTCTACATTTTTGTGATTTTCTCACCCCACTCATCACAATCTATTTCTAAATCTAAATTGTGATTTGTAGGAGACAAAAAGAAAGAATTATTTTGAGGAGGGGGATTTATTGTACTTAAATTTCCACATTTCAGTGCATCAGTGAAGGAACCATGACAAGAATTCGGGGCAGGAACCTGAAGGCAGGAGCTGATGTTGAAGCCATGGAGGGGTGCTGGTAACTGGCTTGCTCTCCATGGCTTGTTCAGCCTGGTTTCTTAAGGGAAAGAATTATCCATCATTTCCGGTACATTTGATGTGCAAGAGCTGAAGGTGGGAAAGCTTCTCAACTTAAAATTAATTTTGATATTACATGAGAAGTTTCTGAGGACATGATGGTGACCAATTGGAAACTAATGCTTAAAATTATATTTAAGAAAGGCTTGAAGGGCTTTGTGCTTGGAATTCAGATGAGGGAAGAGTGAATAGTACAGACTTCAATGACTAATTATTTTGTGAACTTAATCAGGCAAGTGATTCAGGGTCCCAGTTCCTATATCTCTGATATACAACTATTGGATATACTTATCGCTCATGTCCATTGCATGTCTGAGATTGTGTAGTTTAGGGAGAAAAAAGTGCTCTGAGACACAAAGTGATAAATGCTATCTGTGTTTATTAAAATGAAAACTAAATGGAAAGAAAAACACACAAAATAAAACCTAATTTTACTAATTAAACCGTCCATTCTTTAATCCAAATGAAATCAAAAGTAGAAGAAAATATATGCTACTAGAAATTACCATGGGTATATAGAATATAATTATTTGAGTATAATAATATCTTCACAGGAGTTAAAGATTTTAACTTAGATATATGTGTGTGGGGGGTGACTTGTATAAAATGAAAGAGTATAAAGTTGAAATTTTCTGTGGGATAGGGAAATCTCCATCAATATGTGCCTGGGAGTTAGGTTAGCCAAGAAAACCCAAGTGATTTGATGTTTTTAATGTGGGCATTTAATAGTAAAGGAAATAGACTTTTCACGCATACAAAAGTATGTAGGACTAAAATATAGTTTTCTTCAGCACACATATTCTAATGGGATACCAAGCCATCCAAACTCTTACATATGATTCATGAAGCATTTTATGTAAAAAATATATGTACAGAAACAAACCTGAGATATTTTCTAAGAAATGAATAGCCATAAAATTACAGCAAAGTCCTTATAAGGAGTAAAGTGAAAGATTAAAAAGTGAAATATAAGGTCAAATGTTTTATGTGTTTTACTTACTGAATATAATATTATTAGTAAAACTGCTTGAAACATCTCATTTTGCCTTCTTGATGATCTTGACTTCTGGGTTAAGACCAGGTAAGTAGATGCTTGATCAGAGATGTGCTGATCCATATTTTAGACAGAGTAGAGTGGATAATTTCCCATGAGAAATTGGGCTAGATTTCAGGAACTCAGTGGGTTTGAGGTTGAGTAATATTTATTTTGATATACAATAAGAGGACCTCTTCTGCTAGGGTGGCAGACTACTAATTTGTCCCCTTTGGGTTCTAGATAATCATCATTTCTCCTGACTATTATTATTAGAATCTTTTAACACTCAACCTCTATTCATGTTATACTTAGTATGCTAGAGAATCTTTATAAAGTGGATTTCATTAGTGATAGTGATGATAAATATTTTAGAAAAAAATTTAAACATCTCTTTCAATAAATAACTTTTTATACCACTATTAGCAAAATGATAGAATTTAAAAGTAACCTATTTTGATTTAAAAGAAATAAAAAATTTAAACTTCACGTTTGAAAGTAGAAACAATAAGGATATGAAATAAGATAATGCCCCATATATACTTAGATAGTTGATCCAACTGATGGTCAAACAAAGGTAGTGCTATCTGAAGCACTGTTTTAAAAGTTAGTCTTTCCAAAGTAGATCTGGAACTCAAAGGCTTTTGGCAACAATTTACATTTCAAATCTTTATGCTGACTTGGATCCACTGGCAGAAATGCTACTGTTCACTGGAGAGTTACATATATTTATGCAATCAATAAACTTTTCCTTAGTTGGTACACCAACTTTCAAGAAAATACTCCCAGATGGCTTTATTTTTATACCGCAGCCATGAGATAAAACTCTAAATTATTTTAATTTGGGGACAGGATTGCTCAGGAGCTAAATTTTCTAGGCCAGGTGTTGCAAACTAATTTTGCTTACCCTGACTCAACATGCTAAGAGTAAAAGGAGCCAACTTTATAAATAGAAAATTAGGGAGCAATTGAAACAGGTTAGCACTGTAAGAGCCAGCAAAATAAAGTTATGTAAACTCGTTTAGAGTTTGGAGTTATTTGCAAAACAAGAGAAGAATTTTTCCAAAATGGTTCATTGTTTAATATTCAAGAATAACGCAATATACCAAAGTATCCGATCAGATACCCATTTGGGGAAACTTTGCCCGTTAATTCATTACAACATCTTTATATGAAACGAGTTAAAATTAAAATTCTCAGTCAAAATAGAACAATTATATTTTATGAACGTTATAAGGAGAAATAGTTTCTAAAACATAAGTGATTTTACAATAATTCAATATTAATATCATCAGTAGATCAACTAACCTTTCCAGCTGTGAGGAAATGGTAAGTTATTCTGCCACATCCAAATACGTCTGAACTGATGTGGATTGGAAATACTGCTACAGAACATCCTATAATGGGTTTTGCTAGGAGGTTCTACCTTCTTCGCTACTAGGTTGATAATCGTCACCCTTCAATTTGTGCTGTGCAGTTTACAGATGACCACTCTTTGAGGTGCAGTCATTTTTCTAACTTTCGCAACTAATCAGCTTTAGTTCTCAATTGTTTTTATTCTGCACAAAGTATTATTTAATAAAATATATGTCAGATTTTATGTCTGTATATGAAAGCATGTTTACCTTTTATTTAGCCTACCTATTAATTCAGATGAATACTCTGTACATTTATTTCCCACCCCCTTTGAGGTTATTTTCTACTTGGATGTTGCTAAGGTTTTGACTCAGCAACAGAATAAAATTTCTGTTGATTTTTAGTAAACCACCCAAAGTCTTTTAGGTATCTTTATTTTTAATGATACCATGTGAACAAACAGAATTCTGAAAATTTATCTCACGTGCTTAGGAACTTTGTGTTGACTTCTGTTGTTTAGTTTTTTAAAATACTTAAGCATGATTGTTGAAATAGGGAGCAGTGCGGCTGTGTCCTCCCCGCACCCAGCCGCCCGCATGGCTTAGCTTACGCCCCGAAATAATTACACGGAAACTGTAATCTTTTAAACACTGCCTGGCCCATTAGTTCCAGCCTCTTATTGGCTAGCTCTTGCACCTGGACTAGCCCATTTCTGATAATCTGTATAGCACCCCAAGGTGTGCTTACCGGGGAGATTCTAGCCTGCCTCTGCCTCTGGTAGGAAAATCATGGCGACTCCTCATTCAGCTTCTCTCTCCCAGAATCCCGTTCTGTTTACTCCACCCACCTAAGGGTTGGCCTATCAATGGGCTTAGGCAGTTTCTTTATTAATAAGAAGTCACTTCCACATCACATGATATCACTGTTTTATGAACGTTCTCTTTGTTTTAGGAAAAATGATGCTCATAATGGAAACAGTACCAACAAATAGTGTGTGGGGGTCCAGTTTTACCACTTTTATTAAGAACATAGAATGTTTTATCTTTCGACTCTTGTTCTTCCTTTTGCCTCTCTATTGTAGCTCTCTTCCCATATCTCACCATTTCAGAATTTCATTTCATATAGGAGATGATTTAGTGTTGCACTCTTTATTTTTTCAGACTATCTTTGGATTTGCCATTCCCCAAGTATGGACACAGAGACTTCTTGTTAATCATGAAAGCTTGGACACTACCTTAGGCTTGTTACACTTGCTCTTATAGCTTAAATTAACCAGCTTACTCCATGTTCTGCTGTGTGGCTCAGTTAACACTACTCTGAACCATATTTTTGATACCTTCAGAGTTTCGCTGTCATCTCTTTGCACCTAGATTCTTCAAAGTCTTACTGGTATCTCCATGTGCCAAGATCCCTTCTTTTTCTTTCTCTTCCTATAATTTAGGAATTATATAATTATAAAAATAGAAAATCTGCCTAGTTTGGCTGCCTAGCTGTGAGCCATTCAGATGGTGCCTTAAGCAGAAACACATCTTTATAGCACATACAATTTTTTTTTGTTTTTTTTTCAAGAAAGGGTTTCTCTGTGGTTTTGGAGCCTTGTAGACCAGGCTGGTCTCGAACTCACAGAGATCCCCCTGCCTCTGCCTCCCGAGTGCTGGGATTAAAGGCGTGCGCCACCACTGCCCAGCTTTATATACAAATATTTTCGACAACTTAAGTAATTGCTGGGAGCAGTGAGACTCCAGATCCTAAATTTCTTGTAATCCCCTGATCTGAGTGCCTACAGCTGCTCTGAGCCCGAGACCTTCAGGAGTTCCTGATGGCAGGAGAGTGGTTTCTGGTGGGTTTGGCTGGGGCGTGGCTGTCCCTATATAATCTGCCCATAAACACAATAAAGGGAGCATTCTTGGGGAATTCAAGGATGACCCGTGTCGCTGTCTCTCTGTCTGTGTGTGTCTGTGTATTTTAACCTCCAGCCCCCTTTCCCGATGTTCGCGAACTGGGTGCCAGCGCACAGAGCGCAGACACGGGGGGCGCGGTGCAAGGCAAGTCGTTTTAAGCAGTTTTCAACAGTGTGACGTTAAATGTTTATTATGTTCAATATTTACATTATTTTCATGGTTATTGCCATTATTTTTATATTCTTCTGTGAAATTATCCAATCCTCATGCAGTTTTACACAAGATGATAGTCTCCAAGAAATTCTGTTTAATCTTTGTGATTTTTATGTTGTACAGCTTTTGGAGAAATTTTAATATTATATTGTGATAAGAATATTCAAATGAGATTTTCACTTGAGTGTGTTTGTGTGTGAGTGAGTGAGACAGAGAGAGGGAGGGAGTTCTGCAGTTTAGCAAGCTCTTGTGTAAAGATGAGTGTGCATGTGTATATGTGTTTGTGTTTATATGTAAGGAAGTCAGAAGTTAACAAGAATATCTTACTCTAATGCCCTTTACTGTATTTTTTAAAATAGGTTATTTAGACAAGAAAGGACATGAATCTTAAATTTTATTTTTATTAAGTAAAATGTATTGAGTTATCCCTTTAATCAGAGATTATGCTCCTTTTACTGAGAAAGTTATGAGGAGAATTTATATATCTGAGACTCCCTACTGAGTGAAAGAAAGCCTGAGATCGATCCTATGGTGCAGAACTAGAGAGTGCTGGATCCTACTTACATAATATAAATACTTTATGCATAAAAACTAATACCTTCTCATTTTTCTCATTCCCTCCAGATCTTTGTAACTAATATTCCGCCCTCGGATTCAATGAATTTGACATTCTTTAGACACATTTCATAATTTAAATCATGTGGCTTGTCCTTTGTTCTACAATCAGATTATTTTATTTCAAATGACGTCCTTCTTCTATGTATATAGTCACATTTGGCAGAATTTTCTTATTATAAAATTGAAATAATGTGCTGATACATACATATATATATATTATTCATTAAAAATTCATTCATCACCAACTCTGAATCATCATAACTTCTTAGATGTAATGTAAACCTAATTTTTATTTTTTGGATTCATTATCATCTGTCTTGGTGATAGTACATTCTTGATATTCTTGATGCCATAGAGCTCATTAGGTCCCTGCCATAACTTACTGATCATGAAAAGAGTTTCTTGATTTTTATTCATCTTAATCTAAATATACTTCAGCAAAATAATCTGTAACATCTGATATCAGTGTTAAGCATTATTGATATCTGCAGCCACATGATTAACACAAAGGCATTCTTAAGATAGAAAAGAGCAGGTTTAAAAGCAGGCTCTGTTTTATTCCATTGAAAAACAGAACTCAAATACAACTTGGTGCTTTACCCCCATGGCTAAACTCATTAGATCAGTGTCAAGTGCGTCCTTACTGTGAAAAGGATTGCCGGAGGCTGTACATGTTGACAAATGCCCACACTTTGCAATGACACAGCCAACATTGTGTGCTTTGATTTTATAAACATTGCACTGCCTTCGTATTATCACAGTGACTCCAGCAAATGTTTTTCTCATAAAGGCAGATGACATTACCAGAGGATATGGGCTGATTTGGCGTTATATTTGTTATTTTGACAAAATAATTTGGCATCTTGGTTGATACAGTGATTTCTGTCAACGTAGATGGCTGGAAACAATACGATTCCTTAATCTGCTAAGAAAGAATACAAAATTGCAGTGCTTAAGACTTTTCAAACGGGGCAAAAATATCATTAATTTTTTTCACTAATATTTTCTGACAGTAATCAAAAACTGTAAGTTAATGACTGATAAATATTTGTGAAGTGAATCAGAAATAATAGAAAATAAAGACCCATGCTGGCCACTAGTGTTCACCATCATTCTTGAACATAGAAGCAGAACTTGTTTCTGCAGAATGGGATTAGTTTCAATTTGGTATACATAAGGTGACAATTTGCAATGCTATATTATCCGTTTTTGATATAAATTGATCAAGACTCATGAAGACTCCCTACATCTCTCAGACAAGGCAAACATTTTAGCAAACAGCACTGAACTAAGCTTTGGTAACCCTTATTTGGTGATGGTAGGAACCCATTGCATTTCATAAAGGAATCTCTATCTAAAAATGTTTGTTTCTGTAGACGTAGACTGCACCTATCCAGACCCAAATAATCATAGGAACTATATTAATTACAAAACTTTTTGGCCAATGACTCAGGCATATTTCTAGCTAGCTCTTAACATCTTAAAATAACCAATTTCTATTAATCTCCATATTGTCACGAGGCTGTGGCTTACCAGTAATGTTCTGGCATTTTTCTCCTTTGGCAGCTACATGGCGACTTCCTGACTCCACCTTCTTTCCTCCTCTATCTCGGCTTGGATTTTCTTACTACCTATATTCTGTCTTGCCATAGGCCAAAGCAGTTTCTTTATTAACTAACGGTAATAAAACATATTTATATATAGAAGGGGCTCCCACATCATATTTCACTTGACTCTTAAAAACACATATCTTAATTGTAAAAAAAAAAATGTGATATATACTGATCACTCTTTTGCCTTTCTCAAATCCTCTCAGGTCTTCCCCGCCTTCCCATCAACTCAACTCTGTCTTTCTCCTTCTCTCTAGAAAACAAACAGAATAACAAAATAACAAACCATAAACCAAAACAAAATAACAAAACACTGAGAAAATATAAGAAAAAGACACACACACACACACGTACACACAAACACACACACACATAAGAACACAAATTTAGAAACCATAAGCACAAGCATAATACTGGGCAGACGAAAAGGTGTCCAAACAAAACAAATGGTATTGTTTCATATTCCCTACTCTCTTCAGCATACAATTGTTGACTTCTAATCTGAAACAACTGTTGTCAGATTTATTTCATTAAATTTTTTTAGAGCCATGAATCTTTTCTCATGAGGTATATGAAATACTTTCATCTCTCTTTGTTTGTATTTTAATAAAACCTTTCAGAGCTTTGCTTACTGGTGATTTGGTGCTTTTGTGCAGTCACAGACAAAGGTCTCATTGCCAAGAATCTCAAAACTTCCTTACCTGGTGAGATTGTTTCTCACTACCTTCTCTTCTTTGCAACATATATACATATATGCATATAAATGTGTGTGTATATATACATACACACAAACATATTTTGTTGTTGAAATTTTCTTTCAGCAGAGGCAATTCTCCATGATTTAATGATTATGATACTATCAAAATGACTTCATCAACCTGTGTCAAGTGTCTAAAGGCAGATTTTATCATTAATAACGTTCCTCTTTATGGCCTCAATTTTAAAGCCATGCTTTTTATTGCACATGGAAATAATTTTGACAACTATTAGCCACCTGTCCATCATTTTAGAACAAGTAGGATCACTGAACCTACGATAAGCCAATCACTCAGACAATTACAGCGCTCGCAATTGTCGACAGAAGAAGCGCTGTGTCACAGGCTCCTCACTGCCTGGGGACGAGCAGGCCACCGTGTTTATAGTGATGGCTTTATAAAATGAGTCATTGCTACATTTGCCATCATAATTTCCTTTTTATTCACATATGAAGATGGGCTTTGACATCACTGCTCGGTTACTTCCTGAGCACGGAAGCTGTTTTTCTTCTAAGTCTGTGGAAGAAAGATGCAATTTAATAAAGCCATTTATGTAATGATGAATAATCATTACACACATGTAATATTTACTTAAATAGTATAAATTGCATTAGTTTCTATTATTAAATTTATATAAATTAATTATATAATATATATGTAACATTTATTAAACTGAAATTATTTTTTTTGGACTTTCAAGACAGGTTTTCTCTGTGTAGCCCTGGCTGTCCTGAAACTCTTTGTGTAGACAATGATGCCCTTGAATTTAGGGATCTGTTTGCCTCTGCTTTCCTAGTGCTGGGAAAAAAGGTGTGTGCTGCCACTGCCCTGCATGGCTCAATTGAAATTAGCATAAAATCATATCTACATTCCCTTTAAACATTTTTTTTCTTATTTTTATTCAGCCGACCAGATTTTAAATTAAAGGACTGTCTTCACTTTGTTTTCATTATCTGTTGGAAGGTCAGGCACCAGTTCTCAACCTGTGGGTTGCCAAACAGTACAGTAGATGCAGTTGCTTCTCACACAAACAAAATCCCACAAAAGTTCATATAGCTTAAATAGTATGACAAAATTCAGCAGGCTCAAGAAAGAATTCGCTACATCTCTATTGCTTAAAAGAAAACTCTGATACTATAACTTCTTTCCTGGAAGCTTTTCTCATTCTATAAAAATAAACTTAGAACATTTCAAAACATTACAAATGTTTCAAAACTAAATCAAAGTAATCTATTATTAATATTTCAGCCTTTTTCTGTGCTTTGCATAGCTAGAAGGTTCAATTCCTTAGTCCTTCAGTATTTTGCTAGAGTTTGCATGCTTTAAAGGCATTTTAATAAAAGAATACTTGGCATACATAAATCTACTCATATGAAAAACCAAATATGATCTGATATCTGCACAGTTATGACATACATATATTTTATTTCTTAAGGGAAGCTTCAAATTTTGACTAAGCATATTAAAATAAAAACAAAATTGCAATTGAAATAAGATTGTTGATCTTAATAACCTCCTATCTTCACAATGTCACCTCCAACCTATACTATCTGGAATAATATACTTCAAATATTCCCCTAACACTGTCCCTTAAGTTCTTAATATCAGGATTAAACTATATCTCTTATAAACCTAATATTTGACATTTATATTTAACCTTGTCTTAGTAAAGTATAATATCAAAATTAGCATAATCCATAACTTTTTAACAGAAATGGAAAACTTTGAATGTGCATAAGTTAACATTCATGGCTTTTATACTTATAGTCTTCTAGTGATATAAAGTAGTAACTGGCTAGATTTACTCAGTTTCATATAAAACTTGGCCCAGAATCCTTCTCAATGTTTAAATTCCCTGCACTAATGTAAGTCTAACTTCAGTATCACCATGTTAGCATTAACTGGGACTCTAGCTACTCTGAGTCATGCCTTATTACATCCCTGCTGTGAAGGATAACAGTTCTTCCTGATTTAATTTATAATTTATCCATGTTGTATTTTCTTCCATTAATGGAGGTTTTCCATAATCATAGAAAATCCAACACCTAATCTTTTCTGAACAATCCCTAGTCTTGAAAACAGACAAAAGAATCGAATCTGTCTCTTTAATATCTGTCCTTAGAAGGTAAATAGCCAATACACGTGGCTTATTGAAGGTGATAGTCACTGCAAATTAATATTCCAGATAGTTTGGATATAACCTAAACCCACTTCTGCTTTCTTTCAAGTTTCTGTTCATCACAGATATGGAATCTACAAAATACAGGCATGTTATTTGATTCTATGCTCTATTATAACCCTCTACATGAAAACTTTAATGATACTTTTTTTATTGATTCACTGACATCAAAATGGATGTCACATTTTATTTAAATCTTTAATAATATTGAAAGACTAAGCCCAATAACCCAAAAGCTTTCTGTCACCTAAAATGTTTCATGGAAAAAAGGTGTAGAAAATAAATTGCATGGCTCCTGTAATTGAAAGCTTACCATTAGTCTCTTCTCTTTTGATAAAGTACAACTTGAAGCTGAGTACTTAGTAAAGTAAGCAGACACATCTTGGTTCATGACTCTAGAGACTTTGAAGGCTAAGATCAGTCCCAAACATCTGGTTGCCTTTCTTTCTTTCCTTATTTTTCTTCTGCGTTTAAATCATACAGCAGGCTTTAATTCAATTGAGAAAAATATCACCCTCTCCCCTTCTGCAATTTGATTTTGTCAGGGATGAAATCAAGGCTCTATTGTATGGTAACCAAGCAATCTTCAGCGGAGATACACCAACAGCTTCATGTCTGCGACTTCTAAGTAAAATCTAATATGTCTTCCTAAAGCAGCAGTTCTTAACCTGAGGTCATGACTGCTTGGGGATTGAATGACCCTTTCCCAGAGGTCACATATCAAATATCCTGAATATCAGATATTATATTTCACAACACTAGCAAAATTACACTTATGAAGTAGCAAAGAAAATAATTTTGTGGTTGGGGGGGGGGTCACCAAAACATGAGGCATTGTATTAAAGGGTCACAGTGTTAGGAAGTTGAGACCCACCGCTCATAGTGAACACAGGCAAGAGATCAGTGTTGCTAATGTATTTGTGACATCTTTGTCAATAAAATCTACAGATATTTTCTCATCACATGATAATAGTTACAAGAATCACAAAATTAAATGGTAGTTTTTATTCCAGAATTATATAATTAGAACCTCCAATAATTACCGAATTAATAAAAAGTGTGTATATATCCTTAATAATTTGATTGCTGGGCAGGTTAACTGAATGAAGGGCAGCTTCTTGCGCATGCATTGCAGAAAAGAAGAGAGTGCATGAGGAGAAGAGGAGAAACGTGAGCAGGCGCATGACAACCAATGCGTCAAAGATAAAAAGTCCTTGCTGTACCCCAAAGTCACTCTTTGGGGAAACAAAGCTCAACTTCTTTGGCACTGCTGGAGACAAAGTCCTTTGAGTCAAAATGTGGTTGACTGGTTATCGATAAGAGTAGGTGTAAGATTCACAGTGGTTTCATTTTTGCTCTGGCTCTAACAGGGATGCATAATTATATTAGTTACGAGGGTCAGAAAGAGAAAGGGGAGAAGAATAAAACAATATCCTATTGAATATTCAAAAGATTTTAGCAATACGATAAAAGATTATTTTTTAATTACACATTAGGAAGTGATAATGCAATCACACTTGGCATTGCGATCTCTCTGTCATGCACACAAATTCTAGTTGGGTTTCACTTAGAAAATGCAAAGGAAAAAGTCTTGAAACAGAAAACACTACAACAATGACGGAAAAATTATGTCTGGAAATGAATCAGAAGGTAATTAAAATAACATGTAGTTGATAATGGACAGAAATTTAGTCCAAGTAGCAATGATATTGTATCATTTTTTTCATGAATTATAAATGATCCATATTTGCACCTTGCTAAATTTAAATGTTTACTCTTTGAATAAAGGATCGTGGTTTTAATGAAATAATTAGTTTTGGTAGAGCAGCTAACACGGTAATCACTAGTGCATACTAGTGCATATCTTTTAGATTCATTTCACAAAGGTTTTACTTATAAAATCTGGTCACTTACATGTTTAATATTATGTGTTAATGAAAATTCTGTTATTAATCAAATGCCAGGATAATCAAATCATGAAGATAAAATGGTTATTTGCTTCATAATTTTGGAGGTTCCGTGGCGTAAACTCATTGTTCCATCCGGGTCCTGAGATGAAGAAGCATGTGACACTTTACGCAATGGATCCAGCAAGTAGGATGACTGCTTTGATTCCGCTTCCCTGCAAACTAAATCTTTCTCTGTATCTTGGAAAAAATAAAATAAAAATGATTCATGTCCAGAAAGCAAAAGAGGAAGAAGATGCCTAGGTTTTGTTCTCTCTTTAGAGTGTTCTCTTATCCAAAAATATTGAAGACCTACTGGGCTCCATATTCTCAAGTTCCCAGGAGTGACTTAGGCCCTGTGAAAACACAGATTTTCAGTGAGGTTTAACTAAACCAGGAAATAGTGATTTCATTTCATTTGGATAAATGTCTTATTCTTATTTGTAACCTAATTGCACTCATTTCCTAATGTAGTTTAGCTTTGAAATCTTTCTTCAAAAGAAAAAATATCCTTAGATCAAAGTGTAAATAATTATCAAAGAAGTGCTTCCTAACAGAATGAAATCAATGGCTAACTTTCCTTCTACCCTGGCACATCTCACTAGGTGAAGGTTACTGCGTGTCTTTGATGAGGCTAAGACGTGTAAATCACAAACACGTTCAGCGTGCTTTCTTTACTGTTGACAAATGGGAAGCTTATCCCAGAGTGTGTGGGGCCCGACAGTGGGAGAGTTTCTTGGGGAGATACAGTGGTACTAAAGGGAACCATACAAACATTGAGTTTGGAGACATCTATCTCTCAGCAGAGGAGCTGTTGGCAATAGATGGCTGTTGAAAAAAAAAATCATTCTCTCGTAGGGATATGACATCTGGGTTGTTACTCATGTCCTTGGGGAAGGACCCACACTTATGCACATATTAGCAGCACTAATTGAACTCAAGGAGCTAATGACAACAATTAATAAAAGGGGTGGTTGAAAGGGGCACAAATGTAGGATGGAGGTACCGAGGAAGTTGGAGGAGTCAGTGGTAGATGTATTTTACCAAAATTCTTTGTATAAATGTGTATAATTTTCAAAGAATAACTATGAAATACTATTTCTTTAGAAAAATCAAAGTCTGTAGCCTTAAGATGGAATGTTTTACTTGCATAATTCACACTACTTTACAGAATATGAATTCTCTGACAAAATTTAAGCTTTTGTGAAGAGTAATATAAACAGGATCTGCAACATAAAATCGATTATTTCTTTAATGTTACTCTTCCCTCATAGTTATCCTGATACTTGGGTTTAATTAATTCACTTCTTTCTGAATACTCAGAAAGATGTTCACAAATTAAGGTAATCTTCATAAAAATAGTGTCTTGTCTGATTACTTCAAATGTCAATCGAGTTGAGACATAATATATCCTGTTAATGTTTGAAAATCAGAGTAAGGGTCACATGGGAGCTGTTCTCTCCAGGGCTTCCTGTCTTTGTAGTAAGTCCAGGGATAGGCAGATTTCGAGACCAACCTAAATTTGGACCCTTTTTGCAATATCCATTTGACCCAGAAGATGATCTGCTATTTCTTTCTATAACAAATGATATACTTGCA
Source organism: Microtus obscurus (assembly GCA_963919715.1). NCBI lineage: Eukaryota > Metazoa > Chordata > Mammalia > Rodentia > Cricetidae > Microtus > Microtus obscurus. The sequence continues at coordinate 5,532,254 of CAWTZC010000381.1, forward strand.
AAGAAAATACCCACTGGATTGCCTGAAATGTGATCTATTACTTACATGATTTCTCTGTCTGCTTTATGTGAAGTGCTACCTACACAAAGTCATCATTTAAAGTTCCGTTTCAAGCAAGCTGGATAACATTTCTACATTTTTGCTTAACTACCAGTAGCTGTTACCTTCTTAATTCCTAAACATCTGAGTTTTTTTGGAAATGAATGTTGTAAGGCAGGTTTTATTTATTTAATTTTTTTAGTGGTTCGGAGAATCCAAGTAATATTAAAACAATGTATGCTATTGCCATTGCCTTTGGCTGCCTCCCAAAAGAAGAAGGAAAGTTTCTTTGCTAGAAAGGCTCTAGAGAATTTGATCTGGAAGTGACATAAACACCTCTGCTCTGAAGATAGCCCCAGAATGTGATAAACAATTTGCTAAGAGGAGAAAACAATCATTGGCCCTATGCAGTTATAACACCTATGAATAATAACAGCCAATGTGGCAAGGCATCCCTAGCAGAGCAATTAGTGGCATTTATATCTTGTTATTACTAACAGCTGTCTAATTTAAAAGTGAGGTCTGCTCATCAGAACGGAAATCACGCCCAGTATCATAAACCTCAACAACGGCAGTTGACTAGTGATGCTGTAGGTCTTTGTGGCGAGCCTACTGCTACCACTTGCCTAAACCTGCATAATTTCTAACTACATTCTAAATACTTATTCTTATGCTAACTGAGAAGTGTAGAGCTCCCTCTCATAGAAGATGCTTCATGGTGTAGCCGAAGAAGAGTTTTACAGACAGCTACAATGAATCAAAATACAGAGAATAACTGACCATGGTGTGCCCAGCCACAAGTGAAACATACACCACCACTCCTCCTAAAAATTAGGGAGCAGCCTGCAAGTAATGGCAGGAAGACTGTGAGAGCCAAGGGACCAGAAAGTGGGCTGTAACCTTGGGTTTTGTTTTTTGTTTGTTTGTTTTGGGGTATCTTTTGATTGTTCTGTTTGTTATTAGAGGGAAGCTGCTCCAATAAAATCCCAACAACATGGCTTCCTAATGAATACTGAACAATGCCAATGTCAGCTGATAGCCCAGTGTGGACGAGTGAAATACCACAGTTCTCATCCCTAGACGGACAGCTATAGTAATTTACAACTGCCGAGAAAGACAGAAATAGTCTCTGCTGGGGCTTAGAGGTCAGAATGGTTATCCAGTGCCAAGTGGTCAGTCTTAGAAACATATATACAGGCAACTGTGATGAGACTCGGCAGATATTGTTTATGTTTACTTTTTATATGTGTATGTAACAAGAAGGGTTAAAGAAAAGAAAGCAACGAATTTGAGGAGGTGTAAACATGGAAGGAATATAGAAGCAGAGGAGAGAAAGTAATATAATTACATTTAAATTAGATTTTTGAAGAGTTAATAAATTAAAATCGAAATATACTCCATAATTGTGTTTTTAGATCACATACATCATCTAAAAAGACTCATTTCTAATAACAATTGTAGCATAGGCATCAGCATAATTTAATTATTTATTACTTAAATAATATCTTTGTGTTATATATTAATAAATTTTACATATAAAATAACCATCATTTCTTTAATGGATAAAATATTAGAAGTAGTAGTGATAGCTAAGATATAAAGAAATTACTGTTTAGAAATAAAGACATTTCTAAAAGACAGTATGGATTCAAGCAAGATTGTATATAAAGAAAAAAATGCATACAGATAAATAAAAATGATTTTTATTTCCTAATTTTTATCCAGCAAGTACTTATTTTTGTTAATCATTGCAAATGAGACATCATATCAATGACATGACTTTAAAGGTTCTAGAATGTGCTAGAGAAGAAAAATCTATACTTCAGAACTAGGAAAGAAATATTTCATCAGCCCATGGAAAACAAAATTCTCTGATATCAAACATTATAACTTTAAAATCTGAAAGTGGACATGCATGTGCAGTCCTTTTCCTTGACTAGAAATCTCATAAAAAAATAACTTGCAGTCAAATATTTAATTTGCTTTTTTATATGTAAAATGGACTATATTTTTTACTGTGTAAGATTTGTTAGTAGTTTTCTCAGTCAAATATTATAAATATTTTTATATCAATTAACATTTCTAATTGTATGCTGCAAGTGAATTACAATGGACTTACTTGAGGGGTTGTGATAGGTTTGGGAAAGAAATGGGAAAAATGTGGTAAAGAGTTCACCAGTATATATTATAGGCATGTGTGTAAATAAATTTCAATATCCAAATTAAATAAAAGAGAGTAACAGTTAAAAAAACTCATCTATTGATCAGAGGATCTACAACAAGAGAAGAATAAATTAACTCATATTAAGAAAACAAATAAGAATGTATGACAAATATTAGTGACTCAGTATCTTTTAAATTGAATACATACAGGAACAAAATTTTTAAAAATAGCAATTAGAATTTTTAGTTTTTATATAAAGTATAAGAAGTAAATTTTATAGTCGGAAAATGTAAACCAGAGACAATTTAATTGGCAATTCCTTTTCTCTGAAGCTTAGCCACAAACAGCCTAATCCAAGGTTAAAGATCGCTGAGCTCTGATGGCCTCCTTAAGGACACTGTTGAGGTGGCAGTGTTGGGGAGATCTGTGGTAATCACATCCAGGCAATGATGGCTTCCTCCTTTACTAAGAATAATGAGCACTTATTACATCACAGAAATTTTAGTTCATATAAAGTGTCTTTCCACCATACAGTTCCCTCTTGAATCACTGGCATTTAAATATAGAACCAACAGTGCAGTAAGAGTATGGGAAATCCCACAGGTCAAAAAAAGAAGGTTCCATTCAGAGCAATATGTACCTGCAATCTTTTCCGTGAGCAATGTAAAACTATGTTTCAGGTCTCTAAGTCTTGTGATGACAGTGTATCCAGACAGACAGAAGGACAGAAGATAGGCCAAGATGTTTATGTACATTAAAACAAATTTCTTTCAAGACTATGGAAAAATTTCAAGACAATGTTTGCCAGACATGAAATAAGATTAGATTCTTATGCAACGCATCAGAAATAATAGATGAAGGAAGGTAACTGAATATTCATACTATATTAAAAGGTATGTAGAAGGTTTGTGTGCTGTATGGCAGCTACCTTGGCATTTGCTTTGGCAAGCATGAGGAATGTGTACATGTCTTTAGAAACTTCTGAAACCCTTGAGGTCACTCTTTTGAAATAAATGTATAAGCGCATGGACTAGTGAAATGACGGCAAATCCTAAAAGAAACCTGTAGTCTGTAACGCAGAAAATCAGGAATTAGGTGAAACTCTATGATTAAAATCATAGAAATAAAAGTCATTTTAAATAATTTCTATTTTTATAAAAACTAAAACAAAGACATTATGCATCACATAATCATTTTTAAAAGAATATGATTTAAAAGATATTCAAAATATTTTTAAAATTCATTTGCTGTTTGATTGGTTGTATCATGGGCAAATTGGATCTACATGGGGAACTTTAGAATAGGAAGAAAGGTAAAATTTGCTGAAGTCCAGATCATCTGTCATGGTTATAATAATAAATTTACATACAGTAACAGTGAGGAAAGAAGAAAACAGTAGAGGTGATGGGTGAAAATGCTGCTATTGTGTCTCTGCAGGATGTTGTTTTCTTACACTCGAAGTGTATGATGTGTGTTTTGTAATTCACTGCAGAAGGAACGGCTCTCCAGTTTCCTAGTGTCATTGCTTCGCTCTGCTCATGCACTTTGCTGATAAATGCTTGTGAACTGGGTTTAATATTACGTAAACTTTGCCTTTTTTGTTAAATTCTTCTTTGTGAAATTTGAGAGTACTTACATTCCCAGTTAAATAGATTTTCCAAGGTGCCAAACTTGTCTAACTGCAAGCCTCAGATATTATACAGCCAAAATAGCTTAGATTACAGTTTAGATTATTTCTTTAAAGTCAGCTTTGGTGTTATTTCTTGCAATGGCAGATATAAAATTCAGCAGGGAATTTTTGGAAATAAGTTAAAGCATCACCTGTTCCTAATGCTTTCTTCCTCCACTAGAAATCTCTTAGAATACTATTGTCTGCCCACAATTCTCCCGATCATTTTGAATTTTGCCTATTTTTCTAATGATACATTTCTCTGTATCACGGTGTTCATGTTTTAAGTCTACAACATGAGTATCCTACGTTATTGTGTTACAACTCTAAATTAAATTTAATACACTCCCAATTACTGCCCATCCCTGCTCTGCAGAAGCTGATTGTTGGAGAAGGGGGATTGGAATGAGGGAAGGAGGCACACTGTGAAGCACCCAGTGTGAACTTGGCAGGGAAAGCCCTCCTGGAGCCTCAAAGCAGCCAGGTGACAAGAAAACACACCGCAGCAATGTTGTTTCACACACTGGACACACCTCGGCATTGCATTCTGCTGTGTTTCCAGCAGAGAACACAGTTGGGGCCCACGATAGGCGTTGATATCTACATAGTGTGGGAACTCACCCACACAGCTGTGAACTGTTGGAAAATAATTGAAAAGAGGAAAAGGTGGGACAAGGAGGTAAGAAAGCTTTAAGGACCTGTTAAATATATTCCTCTATTTTGCTGCTTTTGCATGTTGCAGTGTTCAACGTTAAGGCTTGGAAGTTTATCACATACAGCAGTGTAAGTAGTCCTGTCATCTCATCCTACAGCTTCGCTTTGGCACTTATTAATTCAACTCATGCTAAAATTATATTCGGATGATTTAAATATAATCTAATTTGTCAACTGTGGGGCTAATTTTTATAATAGATCTGTAGAGCAGATATCAGCAAGCACATTCTCAGTCACAGACATATTGACTCAGGATTGAAATTTTAAGTTTTAAAATAACACCTATTCTCATCTCAGTAACATCAGTCTGTTCCTCATGGATGAAGCTGCGGAATGTAGTCAGGATGAACTTTGCACATGTAAACTCCTTGAACGTAAAGCAGAGGACTTCTGTTGAAGGCTTACTTTTTGACAATTACTGTATCCCGTCTTCCTCTGTTAGCACACACATCTTTTCATCTATTTTATGTAGAAAAACTCAAGTACTATTGGTCAAGTAGGGAAAGAAGTACGTATAAGTAGCACACTTCTTAAACTCATAAACTACTTCTATTTGAAATATGTAATTATATTTCATAGATGTTTGTCATGTATCGAGTATAAAATAGTATATTATAAATTTGAAACACACAAATTGTCTAGTCCCTATTTATTGAACTGTCTATTAGAGTAGCCTAAATATTTTCTTCTCGAAATTTTTCATACTATAAAGAATTACTTAAACATAGATGAGTAGAATTAATAAATTAAAAATTAAATTGTTTTTTGTAAATAATTACTAATCAGTAGCTGCTGACAGATTATTTTATGCAGTGTCTATATTAATAGATTGAAGCTCTCTTGCAGTTTTGGTGACTTGGATAATAATTCAGTTTTAAAGTATTTTTATTTATACTCATGTGTCATTTATTAGTGATGGGAAACTAGCTAAAGCAAAAGACTCTAGTCTATTTTCTTGTACTAACATTGCAATTAACAAAGTTAAACTATTAAATCTGTATCAAAGGGTAGACGACATAGAATATGATAGACTGCCTTCGTAGCACAAACACTGAACAATATAGACAAACTCAATAGAACAGTAGAACAAGAAGCAATCAAAACAATAAGCAATGTAGAACTCTGCAGCCTGAGAGAGAAGAAACAACACAGACAACTCTAGTAGTTATTGCAAGTTTTCATCAGAAAAAGGAAATCAGGGATAATGGAAAGATGTTTGAACCGCAGCAGAAAAAGAAGCCCCAAGTTATGGAGACAAAAGGAAGGGCAATAGAAATATAGGTAAACGAGCACTGGAGGTAAGTCCTTTATGGAAAAAACAACAAAGCATTCACAGGTTGATACGCATATCCCTTGAGAATTTTCTAAATATTATTATGAATATATATTTTGCCTAATGTCCATTAGAAATTAATAATTACAGATAATACAAATGATAGATTCTCTTAATAACAAACAATTGTTAAAAAAAAAACCCAAAACACAAAGCATTCCTGAAACACAGAATTAACAGAAATACAAAATCTACTCAGGCATATTATAGATACCTCAATAACTATGGAGTGATCGATAGCTATTTGCAGAGAAGTCATTTCAAAAACTTAAGCATAAACTAGTGTTGTGCACCAGCAGGACCATCCTACTGCACAGCACAACCGCCCATCAAACTTCACTAGCAGTTAAAGTTCTCTGCCAAAACTAATTTAAAACATTTGAAAACAGTTTAAATATTCTGCAAGTAATATGCCCTGTCACCGCGCAATGAAAACACCAGGTGTGAAATGAGCTTGACAAAATAGGGTGGATACAAGGTTAAGAGATTCAGAATAAAGGATGAGAAAGACATGCATCGCCAGTTGACATTCTCAGAAGGCACGGCTGAAAGACGCTCTTCACATGAACAGTTGATACCACGGTATCACAAAGCCACGGAGAGGCGAGCTAGCAAGCGAATTGGGTAGCTAAATATATAGTTGACTTGAATGTCTCAAAACTGAATTTAAAATAAAAATAACACAGTATATAATGTATAAGACCGTATAATTCTAAGCCTATGACAAACAGACCGAAAAGATGAAAAAAAATTGAAATCATTTCTGATGTCACATGGTCCATATTGAACTTCCATCTTACTATCCTGAGCCCACCCCTTTCCTTCCTTCCTAGATTCGTTTTACTCTTCGGTTTTTCCAACACCGTTCCTTCCGTTAGTCAAGAAATCTCCAATTCCACTTTTGTTCTTCAGGTAGGGTCTGAACATCTTATTATATTATATATATATATATATTTGGTTTTTTTCGAGACAGGGTTTCTCTGTGGCTTTGGAGCCTGTCCTGGAACTAGCTCTGTAGACCAGGCTGGTCTCGAACTCACAGAGATCCGCCTGCCTCTGCCTCCCGAGTGCTGGGATTAAAGGCGTGCGCCACCATCGCCCGGCATCTTATCATATTTTTGATAAAACTTTCCTTTTCAAATTATTGTCACAGTGTGAGTAAATATATCAATGCACTAAAATACCTTACATTATCCCTGGAATCAAATGTAACTTATAAAGAGAAAGAACATATGTGTTCCATTGATCACTGTCGGATATTACAGCGGTCCTTCATGCATAGCAGGTAGTCTAATGCTTTAATAGATGATGAAAATTTAATTTAGAAACAGAAATAATTTTGCATTGCTCACGCCTCGCTTGTTATAAGTGATAAATGTGGGAGGTTGCCACGGAATCTATACTTGTAAATATTTGCCAGCATTTAACTGACATCTCCCTGTTGCTTTTTTAGAACCGCGAGTGCATTACTGCTGAGTTCAGGATATAGATCAATTTTAAATTCCCAAATGAGGCAAGCATCCAATACAGGATTAGTCCAACTGGTAAAATTCTGATGTGTTTGTTTATCTTCTTAATACCTTTAAACATACAGTGTGAAGGTCTGTTGATTGTATTGATTATAGCACATCCTGTGGAGTTCTGTGTTGCTCTCCTTCAAATAATAGGCTCACCTTGAAAATGTAAAGGTCAAAACATGGGAAAGGTTAAAACTTCCTGATTGACAAGTATTTATTTCTTTCGTGGGATTAAGGTTCCTCTAAGTCATTGTCACTGATTTTTCTTCTGCCAGAAGCTATAAACCTTGTCCAACAGCCATAGCAATTGGATGAAAATATAGAATGGAAATAAATCAAATCAAACCGTAAGAGAATCACCAAGGTGATAAGACTCCTTCTGACAGAATTTTGCATTGTGCTTGTATTCGTCTTAAGAGTTTTCCCTTAAGATTTTGACTATTTCTAATGTTCAAAATGAAGTTATTATAAATAGTTTTTAATTTTTTTGCACCAATATAGAATCATATGAGAAAAAGTCTCTTAAGCATTGATTGTGCATGGTTTATTATATATATTTTTTTTCTGAAGGGCTTCTGGAAACTGATGGGGACAAATTTTTCAAAATCATCTGAAAAGTTCATTGCTGATCCACTAGGCTGAAGTTTCAGGTATGGAAGGTGCGAAATTTTACAGCTCTTACTGTATTATCCCTCTAATCATCAATATTATAGTAAAACAGCTCATAATCTGTTGAAAGTCCAGATACCATTTCAGGAACAATTTTTAAAAAATTAATATAACTTCCAGATATAATTCCACTAGGTTTTGTTTCTGGAAATCTAACTGGGAATATTATTTTATGTGAAGAATAAGAATTGAAAAAAGAATATCAATAGCCAAAATAAAAGCCAGCAGTCAAGGAGAGACACAGGCGAGTTTCAATCCTGTGTTCATGCAAAACAGCAGCCCCAATTGTTTGCTTCAGTCACTGAGCTTATTTTTCTGATTTAACATAAAGGTATACCCATTCTAATTATCCCTCTACTCAGAGCAATGAATTCATGTGCTGGGCTCCAGTGCAGAGAGCAGACAGAACTGTAGCTCATTTTCAAAATTAATTCCACATCTACATTAACATGATGGCTGCCATTATGAGCAACATGTGCTTATATGGTTAAGTAGGAGGTGAGGCTAGAAAGAGCCTGGTAACATCTTAGTGCCTTGTTGTATCCCAAAGGAGCCCATCCCAACGGTCATTTCAAACATGAGTCGACACTTTGAAAACAAATATTTTTAAAAGGTCACCAATTCAGTATGATTATTTAAATTGAATTAGAAATTGAAATAAACCAGGCAGTGGTGGCACATGCCTTTAATCCCAGCACTCGGAGGGCAGAGGCAGGTGGACCTCTGTGAGTTCAAGCCCAGCCTGGTCTAGAAGAGCTAGTTATAGGACAAGTCCCAAAGCTACAGAGAAACCCTGTGTCAAGAAAGAAAGAAAGAAAGAAAGAAAGAAAGAAAGAAAGAAAGAAAGAAAGAAAGAAAGAAAGAAAGAAAGAAAGAAAAAGAAAGAAACAAATTGAAATAAATTAATTTGAACTTAAGTCCAAGAATTATCTTTAAGATAAAAGCATTTAAGGAACCCGAAAATTGAAAGCAATCAAAGAATTCCTTCACTATATTCATGAATGGAGTTTGGCAGAACAATCTTTCTTAATATTTAAAAATTATGAAAATGTTGTTTTTTAAGAGGAATGATCTGTAATACATCAAGGTACCAACTTCTGCACATTTATTCACTAGCATTTGAAGCTAACATCTTAAGGAAATATGTAGAAAATAATTCGTCTGACCTGCCACGCCTCGTGTCCATTTCTGCCTCATCCTTTAATTACTACGTTGAGTTTTCCCTTATTGATCATTCTCTCTGTCATTCATTTGCTCATTCATTCAATCATTCATATTTACACAGGAAATTTCTTTCTGGATGGCTCACAGTAGCCTAGATAGGTATTTAAACTAAATTTTATATTTAAATTTTATAAAAGTTTGCAAGGATGTGTATTTTAGATCAAGAGAGATTCCCATATTGATTTATGAATTTACCCCTAATGTTATAGATATGCAATCATCCCCAAAGTTTAAGAACCTGGGGTCTCAAATTTCCAGATAACATAACAACTTAACTTTCGTCAATGCATTTCTTTGTCAATAGACCACAAGAAAATGTTTAGAGCACATCATTAAAAGAAGATATCTATTTCAAAGTCTGTTGCTGTGTGGAAGTACACAGTTTGCGCATCATGATTACCTGGATCTCAGCTTCGACATTAGCTTCACCATTTAACACCTGGAATATCACAGAAAAGTTCTGTAATTTCTTTAGCACAAGTTTCTAAATGGACAGATCACAAAAGCACTTCAGTCGCTGCTCTGCTCTGAAACTTTGCGCAGCTTTCCAATGCATAAGCAGAATTGGGGAAGCATTTAGTAATGGAAATGTTATTCTTTGTGGGGTTGATGATGCTAAAGATAGGGGAATTCCTATTTCTCCCTGGAAATTTTGATATATAGGTGAATAAGTATCTGACAAACAAGTTCCAATGCTGAGCGTCTTGTATTAACATGTTTCTTGGGTTTATTAGTAAATATATTTTACTATAATTTATAACGTACTCATTATCGATGTATTAGTTATAAAAAGCAGATTGGTAGACTTATTCAATTATATAATGAAAGTTCCCTCAACTCCTAATGTAAGAACAAGAAATAAAAAGGCAGTTACTGGTTACAGATATGGAGACTGGAGAGAGAGAGTTTTAGTTAACACATATAATTTAGATCTATGCATACATTATCTAACAATATGCATTTAAAGAATGTTCAGATTCGATTCATTCACTCTCAGTGCTAAGAATTGAGCAAGTATTTTTATTTATAATAAGATACAGTTTGAATAAAAAGTCTTTAACCAATGATTATCACAAATTCTATCCTTAATGAGCCATTTAGAATTTAAGAAACTGATACAAAATTATACAAAAGTAACATCTTTAAGTTATGTTTTTTTGTATTAAAATTTAAGTTTGCATTTTAGGGGATGAAATTTTTAAAAATTTTTTATTGAAAATAGTTTATTTCATGCAATTTGTTTGGGTCACAGATTCCTTTGGCGCACCACGCCCATCTGCGCTCTATGTGCTACCATACACTTTGTGAACCAGGCAAGGGGCTGAGAATGAAAGATACAAAGACTCAAAGACAGACACAGGTCATCCTTGAAGCCAAAATGCTTCAAGAATGTCCCCTTTATTGTGTCCAGGGACAGCTTATGTAGGGATAGCCACGCCCCAGCCAAACACACCAGAAACCATTCCCCTGCCATCAGGAACTCCTGAAGGTCTCATGCTCAGAGCAGCTGTAGGCACTCAAATCTGGGGAAAACAAGTTGTTTACAAGAAATTCAGGATCTGGGGACTCACAGTTCCCAACAGATTCCCTTCCCCAATTCCTCTCCATTTCCTCATTTACCCAAGTAAAATGCTTTCTTTTTCTCGCTCATTATAAAAGTATGTAAAATATAAAAATTTAAATGAAAGCCAGAATAGGAACTGTTGGAGACTGTGAGAGTTTCAGGAGGTGGCAACTAGTGCTCAGATATTAACCTACCAGTGAAATGATTCTCTAATAGAGGAGAATCCCTTCCAGGCAAGGCCAATGAGACCACTGACTCTGGAAACTTTTGCTCCTGTCTGTAATTTCGGATGTGCAAAAGCAGCTATGGTATTTCCCTAATACCATATAATCTCATGTGATGTGTATATGTAATCTTGATGTGGGATTCTCCTCTATATGCTGTGAATACCATTGGCTAATAAAGAATCTGTTTCAGCCAGTGACTTAACAGAGCAGAGCTAGGCATGAAAACTAAACTGATGGCTGGGATAAAGAAGGCAGAGCAAGGAGAAGCCATGTAGCCACCAGAGGAGAAAGACCTGACAAGAAAGACTTGTCAGAACCTTGCCGGTAGGCCAACCACCTTGTGGTAAAATATAAAATAATAGAAATGGATTAATTTAATATGAAAGAGCTTGCTAGGAACACACTAGATTCATTGGCCAAGCAGTGTTCAAATAATATAGTTTCTGTGCGATTATTTCGGGAGTTTGGGTGGCTGAGAAATGAACAAACAGCCTCCTACAACATAAACTCATAATTTGCATCTCAATTTTATGGGCACATATGTTTATGGATTGTCAGGAAGATTACTTCTCTTCAATCTGCATAATTTTAATATATAGAAAATATACTCATATGTGATTCATAACTAGATCTATTTTCCCACAAAGTCTGTAAAACACTTAAAAGCCTGCTTCTCTTTATTTACTGATACTACATACAATTAGTTCATATTCACCTCAAAGTGAGTTCAAACTAGAAAAAATATTACTGTAAATAGGTCATAATTTTAAAACTTTGCAGTTATGCACAATATCAAAGCCACAGATGTCTAACCAAAATTATTAATACAAAGCAACCTAAAAAAATCAGGCCAATTTTTTGCTTGCCATGTATGACTGATAAGATCTGACTCTGTGCAGTTCTCTCTGCAGCTTGTCTTATCCAGGCACTGTGACCGCAACTTCTGGTCACAGTCTTACACCTAGAACCTTGAAGCCTTGCAATGCCATGGTAAATGGCTCGGCTCCTTCTCCTTTACCCAAGGAATGTGCTATGACTAATGAGATGTAAGTCTTGTACCTCTTTTTCTTATTGTTCAAGGTACTGTAAAAAAAATCTATTTAAGTTAGGTAAACAAAGGAGCAGAGTGAACTGGAACAGTGAACTGAAACAAAAATTAGAACTAAAAATTTAGAATTACAGAATTGGAACAAAAGAATTAGAGCTAAAAATTATAGATAATTCAGACAAGAGACTAGAATTAAAGAAAAATAAAATAAGATGACCTTCAGATCATGTCTGAAGTTATTATAAATAGCTTTTAATCCTCACTCCTAAGAAGTCTTTTCTGAGTTACCCAGGGCAGTAGCTTGGGATGGGTACTTCCAGACCACTAAAAGGACCAAACAAATAAACAGATAAAAGAATAGAGAAAAGGCACAAGAAACTTATACAAATAGAAAGATACACATTTCCACACAGAGGAAAGCCACAAAAATATAAAATCAGAAACCATAATATATAATCAAAAGACCTATAAGGTTAAAAAAAAAGTTCAGACAAAGCATTATGAGACAAAAACTCCTCCAAAAATGTCCTTGAGTTCATTTTGTATTGATCATTTACAACTGGGTATGGGACCTAACTTTAAAGAAGCTGAGTACCTAGTGGGGCTTCTTTGGAGGAAACTAATTTTTCCTCATAAGCGCTTATTTGGAGATAGCTTTTGGGTTAAGGATTGGTGCTTGTGCCCACTTCCACTCCCAGCTATGTTTTAGTTCTATGTAGACCTGTGCATGCTACCACAATCTCTGTGAGTTGATACATGTCTTATTCTTCTTCTGTCTAAACGGCCTTGTTTTATTGGTGTCTTCCAACCAATTAGCTCTTATACTCTTTCTGCCTCTTCTTTGGCCGAGTTCCCTGAAACCTCAAAGGGAAGAATTGACCAAGATATCTCATTTGGAGCTGAGTTTTCCAAGGTCTCTCAATTTCTATACACTGTCAGCTTGTGGGTCTCTGTATTTGTTCCCAGCTGCTGCGGAATGCAGCTTCTCTTATGATGGTTGAGCAAGTGTCACTGATAAATGAATATAGCAGAATATCCTTAGGAGTTGCTTTATTGCTATGCTTTTTTTGGCAATACAGTAGTATTTGGTTTTGAACTAGAACCCTTAGGTTCTTGGCTACCCAGACAATGTTGGGTATGGCTTCCGTCTCATAGAGTGGACTTTAAATACATCATATATTAGTTGGTTGCTCCCTAACCTTTGTACCATTAATGTATTAGCATATCTCTCAAGCGGGTCACCATTGTAGTTCCAAGGGTTTGTGTTTGGGTTGGTCTTTAACTTTCTATCCTGGCGGCATGCAAACTATCTTTCAGTACCATTAACACTACTCTGTAGTAGTAAAGCCAATAGGTAGGAGCTAACTCTACCTTTTCATGTCGAATGAGTTACTTGGTGGTGTCTTCAGCAGTAGGTTCTTACCAGTATTTGCGGTAAGCCAAATATAGCCACGACAATATCATGAGTTGTTTGGGGGTTTCCATGTTCAGCTTTGGCCAATGAAACAATTCTATATAACCCATTTCTGGAAGAGGAGGTTTTATTTGGTAGCAAGAGAAATCTAGTTGGGGACATTTCTCTTTTGTTATTTGCTAATTCTATTTATATTTTAAAATATATTTATATATTTTCAAAAGCTTCTCTTATTACCGGTTTCCATATAACCCTCAAGTGACCTCCTCATCTACCCTCCTTTACTCCTCTCTCCTGCTCCATGTCCTCTGTCAATCCATTTTCTTATATTCTGTTTCCCTGTTGACCCAGGTTTCTGTCCCACCTGGTCCTACAGTCATTCAGTCCCAAAGAAACACACAAGGGTCTACATTAATTATAAAACTGGTTGACACATTATCTCAGGCTTCTTATTAACTCTTATAACTTATATTAGCTTATTATTCTTGTCTATGTTAGCCTCATGGCTTGGTATCTTATTCAGAGAGGCAGGCACAACTTGCTTCCTCTGGGTCTGGATCACGACTACAGAAAAACTTCCCTCTTCCCAGAATTCTCATTGCTCCACCTCTATTTCCTGCCTGACTACTGGCTAGTCAGTGTTTTATTAAAAATAATACAAGCGACAAGATAAAAGACCATTGTCTTACAGCATTTCTCCTCTTCTGGAAGCCCTTCCCTTACCCACAATCCCTCACTCTCTATGTAATGATATATCTTAATCAACAGCTTCACGAAATAGAAATGTCATTTATAAGAAAAGAAACACTTGCAATATGATTCTTAAGAGAAAAACTATAATGCGGCTATATAAAGCACAAAATCTATTTCTAAAGATCACTAAATAATTCTGTCTAGAACTAGAGAATCATCAGTATTTATATGTAGACTATAATGACTTAGTGAGCCGTAGGCTTGAGAAGATTCAAAGAACCTACAAGCAACTCATAGAATCCTCATCCCTCATTGTCTCTCCCTCTTGGTTTGCTTCCCTTGTCTCACCAACCCTTCTTCCAATCCATTTGTTCTAAATGTACCTTTGAATGCTTCCTGGATAGACTACGACTTTGAAGTCAAATAAGTGCTGCTATCGCTACAAAATTACAGGTAAAATTTCGAAAATAATAATAGAAAAAAATGGAGAGCTCTATTGACCCTTCAGAAATCTCAGTTGCATCGTCTTAGCTATAACTATGTGACTCGAGGTATAAAATCTTTACACCACTTGAAACCTTAAGAAAGGAGAGTTAATCCCCTTAGGAGGATTGAGGACAAAGTCTTCCCTCTGCAAGGCAGCTGTTAATTCAAAGGTTTGTTTCACTATAGTGTCTCAGCTACAAACAGAGATGTGCTCTGAAGAAAAGGGTACACTTCGGTGCTGTCAATCAGTTCTCTCAAAACTGTCAAAATGAGGGCAATGGATGTGACTTTCATGTGAGGTTGTTGTGAATTTGACATTTTGATGTAAAATTATTTTCGCTGACATTTCCAAGGGAACACTAGCAGATTCTGGTGAAGGGGTGCAATTTTGATTATGTGGATATATTCTGTGATGTGACGGAGTCAAAAATGGTACTTGCTTTTAAGTTAAATAAAAAATACAAAGAACTTAAGCTTCCCCAATTTTGCTTTATATTGTCTAAAATAATTGTTTCTTGCTAAGAATTTTGCCTAAAATATTCCTTCTTTTAAAGCTTGTATGATAATGTACTTCACATCTTTTGCTTTTGTTGAGAATGTTTTCATGTGGAAAGTAATTATAATATTTTTACAAGGGTTTTGACTTAGAAAATGATCAATGAAACATGATTTTAAAGACAATGATGAAAATACATAGAAATCATAATACATATATCATAAATGTTATACGTTATTTAGGTATCATGTTTACCTGTCATATGTTTGTGTGTGTGTCTTGCGGGTGTGTGTGATTTTTCGAAAGAAACACAAATTTATAGACCTCGTAAATTTTAATTTAGTTTTGGACAATTAAAAAATGAAGGAGGAAAACTGAAACATAGTAAAAAGGGATTTCTAATCCGGATGACATCAATGATGTACTGAACTTGCAGTTGTTTATGATATTTTATTATTTATCATACTGCGTAAGCAATGTTATATGCTAAGGGACAAAGATTAATAATGCATGGTCTTCCTCCTCAAGGAATATCTAATGGGATTTTATGTCTTCTGAATGTGCAGTTGCTACCGTGGCAGTTTTCTTCTCTGCTCACTTTATTCAACACTCAGCACAAATTGGAGGGTGATCCTAAGTGGTGGCAAGCTAAGCACTTTCAACTCTAAAGAACTGGAGCTTGGGGGACTTCTTCAGCTCAAAATGGACTATACTTGTCTAAAAACAATATTCTGGCTGAATTATGATTTAGTTTATCTATTTATTTTATTTTATTTTGTGCAGTGTGTGTATGCATGTTAATGTGTGTGTTTGTTTTTTGTGTATTCACATGTGTGTGCCAAAAAAAACAGGTATCACTTGATAGCTCTTTCACTGAGGCAGATTCGTGATTTGAATTTGTGACTGTTGTTTCATTGGTTAGTTTGGAAAACAACAGGCCCCCGTGATCCTGCTATCTTTGCCTCCCTTGGAACTGAGATGACAGGCATTCGCAGGAACACCTTATTTTTCACATGGCCCATGGGATCCGAACTAAAATTCTTAGCATTTCAGGCCAAGCGCTTTTGCCTGTAGAACAATCTCTCTAGCTTCCATACTGATATTAAGTGGTGCAATAATGTAAATGACAAACCTGCAGGTACCCCAATAAATAAATAAATAAATAAATACATAAATCTGAATTCAGCGGGAAAGAATATGCTTTACCCACAGGGAAAATGTGGCAGTTGTGATGTGTTATTATTTTCTACAATTTCACCATGTATTTTAACAAACTCCTAGAGCTATTTGAATACCAAGCATGCCTAACATTTAGACTTTTTAATATCTTATCAACACTTAGCTCTTGGCAGTGTATTCATTATGTCACTGAAGTGTTAAAATGAAGTGAAACATTTTTGTTTCTTTTACTTTCTTCCCTTTATGCTTTTTGATCTGATTCTGCCAAGCCCTCTATTTCACAGATGAAAAAACAGTGACTAATCAAGTCCGGCCAAAGACAAAAAAAAAAAAAAAGTCATTCATTTCAAAACAGGACTGATATACTGCTGGTCAAATACCTTTGTCCTTGTATGCATGTCAATACAAATACCTACATAACCAGCACACACCTATATATGCATAGGTTGTGTGTTTTAGTCAACATTTAAATAAAGCAAAAGATTTTCAAAATATGGCCAAAACTGTACATGCAATAAAAAATTGAACTCAATTGGTAGAGCTTCAGGAGTCAAGATTTTAAGAACAATGAGTTCCACATTCAAGAAGGCATTGTGCTTCCTTAACTTCTGCTTCACTGTTTACTCCTCACTTCTATATTGAATGTTGGTAATAATATTCTTCATTTTAAACCTGAAAACAATGAATGACACATATTAAACAACTTATTCAACAAAACCTTCCAGATTGTACTATATCACACTGATGACTATACCTCTTTGACTCATTCTAGCCACCTTAATCTAAAAATTTCATTTGGAGATACATGCATAGAAACAATTACTGCAAGGACTTAATTTTGTCATAACTATATATGATATGATTTTACTGCAAGTTAAGCAGCTTAACAAATGCAAGACAGAGACTTGCTTACATAACTCCCACTGTACTATAGAAGGATAGGTATGTTTGTGTGGTGTTTCAGAAGTCTCAAGTTCATACAGGCTGATGAAGTACACACTTTCTGTATTCATGCTCCCTAGTTGCCACAGTAGGAAGACAGACATTATGGGGAATTGTCAGTAATATTCTCATAATCCAGTGTGACAAATGGCATGTTCTATGTTTATCCATGTGATTAGTTTTTGATGCTCGATTTATATGCAAGTGGGTCTAAAACTATTGTTCTCTTTATGAAGGGAAGTTAAAAACTAAAAACAACTTTGTATTAGAGAAGACCAGTTATGTCTGCCAGAATATCCTTTCAAAGGGTTGTGAAGCCAAAGGAAGAAAATTAACAAGAGACTTCAGCAAGGTCAGTGAAAGAAAACTTCATGAAGTAGAGGCAAGATGTGGGAAGATTTTGATTGATGTGATGAGGGCCAATATGAGAAGTAATACAAATTGTTCACAATCTGAGATTGCTTCCCCCAAGGCAGAAAGCAATCTAGCCACCTTCTGCTGCAGAGTAAATGGAAAATAACGAAGTAATTTACCATTCCTAAGAATAAACAAAGAAATCTCGAAGATTGAAAGATATTTAAAAATAACCATTGGGTCACATAGTACTTTATAATGGCTCATGGGTTTTCTAATTGTTTCTCACAGTGCCAGGGAAAATCAGAGGAGTACAAGGGAAGGAAAAACAAAGGCAGCAGCTGAAGTCAGCAGTGACAGACGCCCCACTGAGTGCCGAAAGCTCCATTATCTTCTGTCATAGCAAGTCTTCAATCAAAGGAAATAGTGCTCGCAAAAACAGGAGATGGAGAAAAAAAAATAAAGCATATGCAAATTGCCCAAATTATAGTACAAACTCCAACCAAAGACACAGTAAAAGAATAATAGAAAAGAGCAGGCATTTTTCCTCTTGGTTATTGCTTAAATCCCAGCAAAAATTATATGTATTTACTCTCTGACAAAAGATGGAAGAGGATCTCTGAATAATCAAAATGTCTTTTCGGTTTATTTGTCAGTTATGATGGAGCTCACAGAATCCTAAGCAGAAGTTTACAGTATCAGTCTGCGCTCTACTTGAACCTCCCCTGGGTGAACCAGAAAAGAAACAGTACTTTTCTACACTTTAGGATAACATTTAGAGAAGTGTATGCTAACCTAAGCATATAGCTGTTATAGTTGTGTATGGGATAGCAGCTGTGTTTCAACAGGAAAGATAAGAAGACAAACTTTTTTACTGTGTTCTTGATGATGCATTTTGCCTGAAAAAAAATCAGTGTGTGTGTGTGTGTGTGTGTTGTGTGTGTGTTGTGAGTGTGTGTGTTGTGTGTGTGTTAGGCTGATTTCTCTTATTCCTGATACTAAAGAAAACACCCATTTTGACTTTAAAAATTGGGCCAATGAACATCAGTAAAATTTAATCAAAATACTCTTACAAATGAGTAGAACACAAAATCATTTCTTAATGCTCCATGTATTTTAAACGTAAACGTTATTTGGTCTTCGAATCATAGAAAAAACAAAGACCTCAGGGCTATTAAGCTGATCTCGCCTTCTGTTAACTCTTTTCAGATGCAGAATCGGCACACAGAGAACACTGATAGCTGTTGTATATGGTGCCAGTTCCTACAATGAAGGAACAAGAACATTGCTACGCACACATTTATTCATTACTTGGTCTAGTTGTGTTAGATTTTACCTTACGTCTCTGGTCTACTCAGTCTCCAGTTGCTGCTCATCAATGAAATGTTGGGCCTGGACTCCTTCTGTGGAGTGGCCCTCAAGTTAGCCAGACATTGGTTGGCCATTTCCAGTTCTTTGCCTCCATTGTCACAATACATTTTACAGGCAGGACAGCTGGTTGGCCGAAGACTTTTGTGACCAGGTTGGGGTCTAAATTTCTTTTTGAGTAGCCTGTAAAGTGCCTTGCTGTACTAGAGACTGGAATGTAGGGGTGAGGGTTCCATACAGATACCAGTTCAACCTCTGTAAGTTCAGTGACATATACTGTATAGGTACAGTCCTCAGCAATTGGGCCCCAGTGTCAATTTGCAGAGAGCAACCCCTTGTCTTAGCATCAGTTTGGGTTATTTTAAGTTGTAATCTTAGTAGCTCTAAGGAATATTATTGCCTGTTTGTAACAGCGTAAGCGAATGCAGACAGATTGTCAAAATAG
Source organism: Microtus obscurus (assembly GCA_963919715.1). Classification (NCBI taxonomy): domain Eukaryota; kingdom Metazoa; phylum Chordata; class Mammalia; order Rodentia; family Cricetidae; genus Microtus; species Microtus obscurus. The sequence continues at coordinate 5,551,799 of CAWTZC010000381.1, forward strand.
ATACATTTTTTTTTTTTTTTGGTTTTTCGAGACAGGGTTTCTCTGTGGCTTTGGAGCCTGTCCTGGAACTAGCTCTGTAAACCAGGCTTTAATAGAGAAATACTTTAATAGAGAAATAGACTTACTGAACCACCGTTCCGCGGAGACCAGGAAAGCAGAAGCAGCGTCTGGGAGCAAGCTGGCCAAATTTATAGGCTAACATTAGCCCGAGGCGAACACGCCCCCTAAGGGGCGGGACTTATCCCTACACCTGTTGTATTTCAAATGAAGAAAAACTCAATGTTATAATTTTGTCTAGGATATTTTCCAAAACAAAAGTAAATAAGAAATATGTGATACTTTTATTTGATTCTGTATGCTCCTTCTTCATTTTTCCTCTTTCTGTTTTCTTCTGAAACAGAAATTTAACTCAAACAAAATTTTGATAACCTAATTAGCAGACTCATCTAGATTTTTTGAGTATACCATCTATGGTAGGAGTGGAAATTTTCTTTGGTAAAGTACATTTGCAGTTGATTAGATGCACAATTAAGAAGCAAGCTAATGTTGGAATGCAAATGTGATTAACTTGTTTTGGAAACATTTCATTTAGGTGGACAAGGTAATTTTTTATTGCCTCCTGATTAAAAATCACAAGTCCTAACCAAGACGCTTTTCTCAAATGAAGTGAAGACATATTTGTTAACAAGTGAAAAATCTATTTAATCACTTCTTCAAATCATAGACCAATAGCTGCAATTATATGGCATTTTCTGTGTTTTTTTTTTTTAGACTGAACTTTCTTTTCTTGCCTAATCAAGTATCCTTCTGAAGTGTATTCTCAAAGCCACAGCTATGTCCAATTTCACACGTGACCGGTCATTGAAACCCCTTAGTAATTAAGTCCTGTCCAACATTTCTACATTCCGTAATGTGTGTGTCTCAATTTTCCAACTTGGAGAGATTATTCTCTTATCACTCTGATGTCTCAGTCTGCCACCTGGCTCAGGAAATACCCTTTTCTTCATCTTCTCGAGAGTTGAATTTTAGACAGGAACACAAACAAAATGTGCAGGGAAAAAATCAACTTACCAGTAAAAACAGCATTGGATAGTGAAGTTCACATTTCAGTCAAATGAGGCTGGTATGCGAAGCCAAGAATTTGACAAAGCTACAGAACTACACAAGGAAGTCCTGGGCCAAGGCTGTGATGAAGGAGCTCTATCCAAGAGGACCCCTGCGGGAAGATCAAGGGAGAACACCTACTGGGAGAGAAATGTAGAGACCAGACTAGAGTGAAATGCTCTTTTTAATGTATCAATTGGATAAACTCTAAAATACCTGGTGAGACAATGTAAAGAGATAGAAACGGGCCACCTCCACAGGGGAGGAAGCATCAGGAATGGGGAAGAAATAGTCTCACTATCAACATCTGTCTCTATGCTATTTCCTCTTAAAAATGTCTTCCACAAATCTTGTGGCCATGATACCAAATCCAACATGCCTCCCTTCATAAGCTTTTCCCAAATCTGATAATCTAGTAACACAATGTCTATATCTCTCTATTATCTAAAAGTCTTCACGTCTCTTATGTGGTGTATTATTTCTTTATAGTAGTCACATTTAACTTAACTTGCATTGCCAGTTCGGTGTTTGTCATTTCCTCAAAGTGCTCCCTGTGTGAATCTGAATTGTTCACTCTTCCCCAAACCACTCATTTCATCATCTCTAAGGGTTGTCCCCTTAGAAACACACTCCCTTTGACATGTCACCTCTAGACTGCATCTCTATCCATCCAGAAAGGGATCAAATTCTGTCCTACTCACTGAAGTTTTTACAATGTTGATGACAAAAGGCAATTTTTATACATATCCCTTTATTGGTAACTCTGTATTTGCCTTCTCATGGCTCCATTCTCTTATACTAACGTCTACCACTGCACTGGGAAAGGAAGCTGGGAAATCAATGTCAAATGACTCTTGGGAAAAAGGACGGAGTAAATCCCAACTCCAGTCCCACTTCATAATGTCCCTCAGAGTTATATACTGGCACAGAGGAATTGACTTTTTAAAGGGTTTAACCTAAGAAGTTCTAGGCAAGCAAATGCAAAGAAAGTATAAGAGAGCTCAAATTTAGGAAAACTAGTTCCTAGATTCTATGGCAATAGAACAGTCAGGATTTTTTACGTCTTGTGTTTTGCTAAATGTATGCTGCATTTAGGTATTCCAAAGATTTTAGTGTTGTGTGCTTTCATAAAAATTACATTTTGATTTATTCTTTGTGAACATTATTTCTACTAATATGATTATAAAATATATTTTATAATATTTCTTTATATAAATCCTATGTAGTGGGCATTTGCAAAACAGAAAAATTATACTGTCTTAAAAGTATCACACAGATGAGATGTACAAAATATTTTAATAAGAAAATGGTGGTGTCTCGATTTTTCATAGTATATAATATTTCTGAAAAGGAGACTAAAATCTTTCTCTTTTTATTTCAAATAACGTAGAATTCATAGGATATTTTACCTATTTAGTATGGAGTGACTAATAAATTTTGTCTTTGATTTTTTTGAAAGTAGAATCTTTGTATCATATGCGCGAGAAGATTATTCTAACTATTGCTAAAATATTCTAAAACTGGGACTTAACTATTCTGAAGGGGAAAAATACGTTTCACTAGGCCTATGTATACAGAAGGCTCTGTTGATAGGTTTGAGTAACAAGTCCCTGAATCTGGAAAGAACGGAAGGAATTGAAATTCTGTTAACAGCTCTAGCAGGCTTGCACGCCAGAATCTGTAGCCAATCCATATCCACTTCATAAGAGATTAACATTTGCAGGGACTCAGCTATATTTTGAGATGTGTTGAATCCACTGTAGTTTGAACAATAAGAGTGGGAGACGGAGATTGTGTTTTGGACTCTTACCAGTCATTCCCCGGGGAATATGTCATACAGTGACAAGGGTATTTGTCAGATCTTTATAAATGTGCTGTTTATGTTGTTTATCTGAACAGGGAGCATTTGTGGACCTGCTTGGCAACGAGAACTGTTGCTTGAATCATTGATTTGGTTCCTCTTTTTATTGGTCGTCTAAATCCCAGTACCGGAAAAACACGATTAGGCATACCACAAAAAATTGTTTGAAACAACAAGTTAATTACAAATTCTCATGGGAAAGGCAGCAGCACCTGGAACCTGCTTGCGTTTGTTTGTGCTTCTGACTAGAAAATGGACGCAGCAGCATCTCAGCCTCACAAAGAGATGCAGCACCTCAGGGAAAATTAGGAAAGACCTGGCTCTCCACCAGGTTATTTATGGGGCAGTAACTTTTCTGGGATTTCCTACAGAGCACACAAAAGTGATTGCTATCCTGCTGAAAGAGAAAGTACTGAGGAGGAACCGCCTGACCACAGGGAGAGGTGCATTAGGTCTCTTGATAGTGAACATTGGGAAATAGATCAGGGCGCAGGACACAGGGTGCACCCCATGACGCACGCTAGCCCTGCTGGGCAGTTTTCAGGAATGCTTTTTAGTGCTGATTAAAGAAAGAGAATCTCCTAAGAATGAGAAAAGCAGTAGATTAGGGAACAAGAAATCCACAGTTCTTCCCCCCTCAAGAAATATGCTATTATTTTGAAACACGCCAGCATTTTTGCATATGAAGTTATATATTTATCGGGGCTTCTTTCATTTCTTAAGAAACAACTACTTAGGGGATGATTTTATTCATTCAGGAATTATGATAAAAATTCACATTATTTTACTGAATGTGAAGATAATTGTTATCTTTCCTCATTATTCACTGTTGTTTACAGAGTTGGAAGAAAGCATTATAAAGCAAGACCAATATCATCTTGGAGATTTTTATATTCATCTTTCATTCCAGGATTTAAGGCTAAACACTAAGGGAACATGATGAAAACTGTTAACTCTAAGGTTTAAATTTTAGGGAGCTGATCATGTTTTTGCTAATCAGTTCACATTGAAACTCACATCGCCTTTAAGTTTCTTGATTAAATACATTATTCAGGTAGCTAAGTTTTCACAAATATGTCGCATGCATACTAAATACTAAATAGGTTGCTAGATTAGAGTCAACAATTCCCTCTGAACTGATAGAATTTTAGCAAAACTAGCATGTTGGAAAATTAGATATTTCAAATTAATTCCCTTTGGTAATGACTTAGTTATATTTGTGATTGTTATTGTGAAAGATAAATTACAACATTTATTTCTCATCTTCCTCTTTCTTTATCACTTATTCAAAATTTACCTTTAGAACAAAACTCTATAGAAAAAAATCTACTCTATCTTATTTCTAGGACTCAAATATTTTCGCCCATCAGATATCTTAGAAAAGCAAATTTTGTAACTCTATTCTATGTTGTCATCATTAGTTAAAGCACAGTATAACTTTGAATTCACAATCAAGGTCTCTGTGTGTTTGCTTTATTTTTGATAGATTGGTTTGGAAACAAAAAAAAGTTCTGTTATGCATACGTATTTTTTACATTCAAATACACATTCACCTGCCATTGACGTACAGACATAAAGTATAGGTAAAAACCCACCACAGAATAATTAACGCATATACCAATATTGCTGTGGATAGTTACATGAAGACCCTTAGAGAGAGTGAGGTAGAGTCTAAAACCAAGCATACTAACTTCTAGAAATATGTATCATTTAACAGCAATAATTGTGAGATCCAGCTGTTGATTTCTGAGACTTTCCATCCAGAAGTACTCTCTATTCTACCCCCATTTCGATGAATTCACCAAAGCAAGGCACATGAAGCTAGGAAACTCAAATTTTTGGACAGCAGCATTCCTAGTGTAAGAAAGTAAAAAGTTGTCCATTTCTGCTTCTGAAGACTCACAAGATATTACTTCCTGTGGACATGGTTTTATTTACTGTATAAAATATGCTTCCATTAATCATAGAACTCATGAATATTTCATATATATATATATTATGTATACAATATTCTGTCTGTGTGTATGCCTGCAGGCCAGAAGAGGGAACCGGACTCCATTACAGATTGTTGTGAGCCACCATGTGGTTGCTGGGAATTGAACTCAGGACCTTTGGAAGAGCAGGCAGCGCTCCCAACCACTGAGCCATCTCTCCAGCCCCCTCGTGAACATTTCTTAAATATGACAAATATACAACTTTAATATTTAATATAGGATAATTATTTAAGCATCAATAACAATACTCTGTATGCGAGCAAAGAGTTCATGTGAGTGTACTTGAAATTCCTCCTTGGTGCCCCTCATACGACTGAGAACACATTTGCCACCAAAGTAATCTGTGTGTCCAGACTGCCAGATGGAAAAACAAAACCATGATAAAATAAACCCAAAATATTTAAAATGTTTTAAAAGGGAAAAATTGTGCAAAATTTTTGTGGGAAAAAGGAGTTATACATCACTGCATGGCATTTAAACTTCACGGAACTGATGAAAATACAATCAATAAGTCTCAAGATATTAGATATGAAGCTCACATGATCAAATTAGCATTCTCTTTTTTAAAAAATTATTTTAATTTTTAATTGTGCATGTGTATATGCACCAATTCACGAACAAAGGTGTGAGTGTTTCTGAGTTTGCGCACACTCACAGGCCAGAAAATAATGCTGGATCTCTAGAACTTGAGGTAGAGGCAGTTGTGAGCCACCTGATATAGGTGCTGGGAATTGAACTCAGGTCCTCTAGAAAAGCAACCCATTGTTGAACCGTGTCTTCAGCTTCAAAATTAGAATGTTCTACTTTACAACATAAATTTTTAAAGCTAAGTATGTATTAAGCTATTAAAGATAGCTTTCACAGCCTGGTCTACAAGAGCTAGTTCCAGGACAGGCTCCAAAACCACAGAGAAACCCTGTCTCGAAAAACCAAAAAAAAAATAAAAAAATAAAGATAGCTTTCAGAATATTGTAAAGATATAGGTGAAATTTGTGGACCCTCAAAAGCAGAATACTGGTTAATAGCTGTTCTGGAGATAATAAAGACACTATTCTGTTTTATTCTTGTCTAACTTAGTTTGAAATCCAGATGCATATATCATGTTAGAATGAAGAGAATTTCAGTAGATTAAATTATCCAATTCATCAATAATATACTATATTAAAGCTTCATTGCTGTTTTCATAATCAGACCAAGTGAGATGGAACTAGAATTTCTAACATAGTTCATTAAATTATTGGTAATATGTCTTTCAAATTCTTCCCACTCGGGAACATTCCAAATATCACATTTACATAATCTCCTGAAGCACACTTCATACACGACCAAATTCCCAGTTCTATTCCACCTTCTACAGGAATTCCTGATTGTTTCGTGAAAAAAAATGTTTCATTGATAAATATAGCTTACTAAGTGATTGATCTGTAACTGTCTTTGCAAAAAGGCAGCATATTTCTTCACTTCCTAGAGAAATTGTTTATTCTTTCTTTCGTATGGGTCTTTCTTTTCAAAGTAAATACACAATTATTTCATAAAACACTGAAAAATTTATGTTATTGTGACAATGAAGAACAGTAAATCATGCATGAGTCACCAGAGTCCTGATGAGTTCATCTATACATGCACATACACAGATTCAGGCTGGTATTAAGGCAATACTGAGAGCAGCAACAGGATTGAACTGAGAAGAACTTAAATGAAGTATCTGCTTACAGAGTTGTAGGTAACATTAGAGAGAATAGATGGGCGTCACATGCTCTAGAGGGACTCCTAGCAATGGGATGCTGATTTTATCTTCCGCTGTGAAGGAACAGAGTGAAAAGACAGTAACTCGGGAAAGCAGAGAAGCCAGAAGCCCCAGAGCAGGGATAGAGGCAGTGAACAAAAGAGCTTCTGGAGAGATGGCTCAGTGGTTAAGGGCATTGCCTGCTCTATCAAAGGTCCTGAGTTGTTCAATTCCCAGCAACCACGTGGTGGCTCACAACCATCTGTAAAGAGGTCTGGCGCCCTCTTCTGGCCTTCAGGAACATACACAGACAGAATATTGTATACATAATAAATAAATAAATAAATATTTTTTAAAAAAGAGCTTCCTTCTACTAGAAATGCAGTCACGTGTTTATTGAATACACCTGGTCACAAGGCCTTCCCTCTATCCTCAGCTTTTCAGTTCAATACGTGGATTCCCTCAGTCCACATAAAAGAATACACTAAGAAGGATGAAAGAAAATAAGTCTTTTATTGATACCCTAAAAGGGGAACTTTTTCCGTTCAGTTTTCAAATAAGCTAACATTTTAGTTGTTAACTAATCCTAATAGTTTAGGTTTTAATAATATAGTCATTGTTTAACATGAAATGCGAGGTGACGAGTGACTCCCACTTCCACCGTGGAACATTTAGGTCACGTGAAATCAGCCAGCATTACCTTATGTTATCCGCTTTTATGTTCTTCAACTTTCTTCTTAATCAAATTCAAAGGTATGGTACCCACATGACCTGACAGTTCAAGTAAATACAAGTTGGTGGAAAGTGTGTTGCAGTTAGACACATTTATTTATTTTTGTAATCAAATTCCAATGCTGTAATATTTTCAGCGACACTTAGCGAATTCATGACATAAACTTGCAGCGAGATATACACAGCATTAGCTATCCCCTCGTATTTAAGAACAAATAATGTGGTCTACTTTGGGAGGATGCTGCTCACCAAAGGCAAATAGGTCCCCATGTGCCAGGTCTGATGCCTAGAAACTGCCGACGTCCTTGCTGACTTTTTCGTTTCGTTTTGTTGTTCTAATAATGTGGAAACTGCATGTTGATAATATTATTTTTCTTTGTGAGAAGCTGAAATAGCAACGTGCAAATATTTTTTGGCATGTGTCATTGATCAAAAGAAATTTCATGAGAATACAACCAATAATGGTTAGCACACGGAGCAGGAGGAGAACGGACAGAGGATGGTGTTTTACTCACCCTGTTCGCTATTAGAAGACCACTGGGACTGGACTCCACGCAGTTACGGGTTGAAAGGCATCTGACTGTAATCACCGTGGTTGAAAGGTCCAGGTGCCACACATTAAAATTCCCAGTTCTCAAACTGATGAATCAATCATAATAAACAAAATCCACCCAATCTTTATATCGAGTGTGTCAGACAGTATCAGAGCGTGATGAACTATCAAAAGGACGAAGCAAAGCTCTGTCCCCAAAGAAGGGAAATCCTAATGGTCCCCTGGAAGCAAAGCCTTTCACCCGATTAGCTTTTCTCTTGAGTGAGTGACTCCATAAACGATCCACAAGCTCGTAAACAGTTGTGTTGAAAATATTTGTCTGATTTGAATGAGAATGTAAGAGGAACGAACAAGGAACTTTGCAGGCCGTTCTTATGATCCAATTTAGGCAGTAGAGACCTGTGCTACTAGCTGCAACCACAGAACTTACATCCCAGAACTGCTTAATTCCACGTTAGGCCTGCTCATCCCTGCAATTTTGATAGAATGCCCTACTCCTTAGCCAGTACATATTCCTGTACATGATATAGACCCCATTCCCTAGTATTGCTTCTCAAATAGTAATATACATACAACCATAAGTTAAACAATGTGGAGACCAAGTAAAAATTAAGGCTGGAGTTGCCACTCCACAATGACATGTTAATACTCCTCCTCTATATATCTTTCTGGGGCATCAAAATGCCAGTGGTCGTAGAAATACTAATAAATCTAATTTCCCCAAGCTTTCCAGGATGGCTCGGATGGGTGGATTTTAGTGGTCTGATTCTGTCACTAGCTCAAAGATCAGTAGGATTTTGAGCTCAGAAATTAGTAGAGTTTTATTCCCAGGCACTTCAGGGATTTGTTGGATTCTACACTCAGCGATTCTTGAGAATCTGCAGTTTGACTCTGGGACAAACTCAGGGATTGGTGGGATTTCAAGCCCTAATCCTGAGGTCAAGTCAAGGTCAGGGTGTTTTTCCTTGCCCCACTCACCCTACAGAAATTCCACAAGAATTTGGAAAACATGAGTTGAATTTAAGACTTTTCACAAGGAACCCTCCAGACCAAACTATAAGGAAACTATAACAGTAGACATTGTAACACTCCCAGTAACAATGTAACATAACTGTAACAATAGACATAGTAACAAACCTAATTACAAAGTAGCGCAACTATAGCAATAGACATTGTAACATTCCCAATAACAATGTAACTAACTGTAACAATAGACATTGTAACAAACCTAATTACAAAGTAACACATCTATAGCAATAGACATTGTCACATTCCCAATAACAATGTAACTAACTGTAACAATAGACATTGTAACAAACCTAATTACAAAGTAATACATCTATAGCAATAGACATTGTAACATTCCCAATAACAATGTAACTAACTGTAACAATAGACATTGTAACAAACCTAATTACAAAGTAGCAAAACATAGCAATAGACATTGTAACATTACCAATAACACCTTCTGGTCCAAGGCCAGCTGGCCTGGGTCTGAAAAAGCCTGGGTTAAAACCGGTCTCACTGAACATAGCGGATAATGAGGACTACTGAGACCTCAAGAACAATGGCAATGGGTTTTTGATCCTACTGCACCTATTGGCTTTGTGGGAGCCTAGGCAGTTTGGATGCTCACCTTACTAGACCTGGATAGAGGTGGGTGGTCCTTGGACTTCCCACAGGGCAGGGAACCCTGATTGTTCTTTGGGCTGATGAGGGAGGGGGATTTGATCGGGGGGAGGGGGAGGGAAGGGGAGGCGGCGGTGGGGAAGAGACAGAAATCTTTAATAAATAATAATAATAATAAAAGAAAAAATGCAATCAACAAAAAAAACATTACCAATAACAATGTAACATTCCCAAGTACTTTAAATGCATTATTCTTACTCAATTTTGTGAAATTTTACAAAATTTGAGGACTTAACATTTTCATGTGACAGGTCAGAAAAATGAGGTATGACATCATAACATAATAAAGTATCATGGATGCAAAGACAAATGGATACCGAGGCAAACTTGGATGAGAATTTAATGTTCAAGAGTGATTCCTTAAAAATTGTTGAATGGATTCCTACACGGTACAAAATACACATGAATGAACATGAAAACTGTAAGGAATGATAAGCCAGAGGAGAATCAGGGGCTTAAGGGGAAAGAAGACTTTGATGAAGGGAGAAGCTAGTGTTGCCAACCAGAGGAGAGTGTTATGATTGATTCAATAATCCCAGTATGGCCACCTGAGAAAGCCCACAGAGCCATTTTGTAGTAAATAGGTGTATTATTAATGTGTAGTCACATTTATACTAAGTGAAGGGGAATGTCAAATGAAAAGGACTAAGCTATTTATGAATATCTTTTTTATTTCTCATATCTGAGAGAAAGAATATCAAACAGCAAAATATGTTTGACATTTCAATCTAGAACTAATATATTTATGATACCATAAGAAATTAGAATTGTGATTTTTGGTTCTACTGGACATACTATAACATCACCAATTTTCCAGACTCAAAATTTGGGCTCGTCTTAAATAATGAGCAGCTGATATTGTATCTCAAGTAGCAAAGTGTTTGCCTAGTCTACATCATGCTCTTAGCTCTATCCCCGCACTGTAAAATCAATGCTGCCCACCTATAATACCAGCATTAGAGATCAAGGAAGGAAGATCAGAAGTTTAAAGTCATCCTTACCTACAAAATGATTATAAAAGTATCTATCTATCTATGAAAATAGATTTCAAAACACAACTAACCAAACACCAACTAAAAACTAATTTATGATCTATAGCACAACCACTTATTTGCACCACTCTATATTCACTTTCCCCTGAGTTTTAGTATCAGAACTCCAATTTTTGCTCTTATCATTAACTCAGTACGTTTATACAGCTGGATATTATGATGTGGCCACATGTTACCTTAAGTGTAAAGGAACATGCATGCTTGGATTTTGATGAATCTCAACAAAGAGAATATACTATGTGATGTGGGACTCACCCTCTGTATGCTGTGAATACCATTGCTTAATAAAAAAAAACTGCACTGAGCCTGTGATAGGGTAGAATAGATCTAAGTGGGGAAAACTAAACTTAATGCTAAGAGAAAGGAGGCAGAGTCAGGGGGAAGCCGTGTAGCCCTGCAGGACAGATGCTCGAGACAGAACTTTCCCAGTAAGCCACAGCCAAGTTGCAATACACAGATTAAGGGAGATGGACTAGTTTCAGATTACAAGAGTTAGCCAGAAATATGCCTAAGTTATTGGCCAAACAGTATTGCAAATAATATGGTTTCTGTGTGTTTATTTCAGTGGTCTGGGCAGGACAGAAACCTCCTACAACAACTATGTGTTTCTCTATGTCCCACAGTTTTGCCACACAGGTATGCTTAATGTAGTATTGATGAGTATTCAAGTATAATTTGACTTTAACAAATGATAAAATTCCTTCAATAACCTTTGAACCTATAAATATCTAAGAGAAATCTATAATGGTTAAGAAAATGAAAATACAATACACTGAAACTTGGGGCATACTGGGAAAAACAATAAGCAATAAAACAAAGCTTAAAAGTCATAAAGTCCCACATCAAAGTCAATCAAATAAGAGACATCTAACTTTCTATCTGGAGGAATCAGAAACAAAGCAAATGAAATCCAAAGTATCAATATGAGAGAAGTAAAAACTAAGCCAGAAACAAGCAACATAGAGAATGAAAATAATAGAAAATTTAACAACATAAAAAGTGCTTTTGTGAAGATTTTTTTTGAAAACATAAAACTACCAAGAGAAATAGAGAACCTCAAAGCAAAATCCAAAACAAGGTGAGGCTTATATGATGCCACAAAAATAAAACCTCTTATTGCAGATCATTGTATATTATCTGCAAACTGATTTAGAAGGAAAGAGAAAAATACTAGAAATATACAACTTACCCTATCATAATGAAAAAAATAGAAAGTATTAACAGTGTCATAAATATAAATAAAAGTTAGTCAATAATTAATAACTTCTGAAGAGTGAAGAGCACCTTAGTTTTGAGTTTCAAGAAGATTTAAGAATGACCACCAATCTTCTTAAGCTAATAAAAAATTTTAAATAACAAAAACTAATGGAAATAAATTAAGTTCATGTAAAAAAATAATATCAGATTGGCATCAAAGCCACATTAGGCAGCACAAGAAAACCACAGAAAGAAAACAGGGAAACAAAAACATTTGCAGAACATTATCCTTTTTGAATACAGATTTAAAAACCACCAACCAAAAATGTCCAAATTAAATCCAACCTAATGCAAGCATTATACTAGATAACCAAGACAGGTATTTTTTTTTTCAAGACAGCATTTCTTTGTATAGCCATGGCCATCTTGGAACTTACTTTGTAGATAAGGTTGACCTCAAACTCAGAGATTCTTCTGCTTCTACCTCCCAGTTGCTGTGATTAAAGGTGTGCACTGTCATTTCTTGGGTAACGGAGGTAGACTTATTTGTAAGGAACCATAATGGCTTAACAAGAAAGTCCATTATTGTAATGCACCATGGTAACACATGCAAAATGAACAAACGACATAATTCTCAGTCAATACAGAGAAATGGCAACCAAACATAAAATGATTATATAACCTACAAGTATTTAGTGCATTAGTTACAAAATGAATTTATCAACAAAATAAAAGACATCTGCGATCTTCCTGTAGGTAACATGAACTCAAACACAAGACGCTGTTTGTCCTTCCAATTATCAGAAAGAGGAAAAAGGATTCTACAAAACTCACCAGTTTTGACCCTAGAGTCTAGAGCAATTGAACCATGTCCAGTGAAATTATTGTCATTCCAATATTGTTCATGCAGCTATTCCTATTCTGACTTTCCAATATTCATGCTCTCTCTTTCATGATGCTCTCTCAATGATAGATGGAGGAGCTCTTTTTCCAATGTATCTGTTGGGGATGAGCTTGTCATCACCTGTTGATCGCGGCATTGTTTCCAGTTGTGGTTTTGGTGATGGTCTCCATTTGCTATGAAGAGAAACTTCATTGACGGTGTGGTAGATACACTTCTTCGTGGCTATAATGGAATATAAAGATTTAGAATTCAGAGTGGTCAGTCCTAGGACCATGCATAACTAAGAAAAATGGACTCAGCAGGGGTCTGTGTGTGTCTGTATCTTTGCATGTGTATTCACATGCATATATGTACATATATACATAAACTAAATATGCACAAATATTCCTATGTAGCAATAAAATCAAAGAAAAAGAGGCTGTGAACTTGAGGGGGGAATGGACATAGGAGAGGTTAGAGAAATGGTAGCTAGGAAGGACTAGATGGAGGAAAGGCACGATAGAAATTATGCAATTCTATTTCAGTTAAAAATATTTAAAAGAATATTATATTGTTCCCTTATATGTATTAAGAGGTGTACAAAATTATAAAATAAATGCTACTAACAAAAAAAGAATAGTATGTAAAATAGTGCGTAAAAATAGTATACAAAAATAAGAATAGTATGTAGATTAAACAATTTCCCTGAACTTGTATCCCTTGTGTCTGTGAGAAGGTGACATGAAATGTCTATATTGGCCTTCTCTGAACATCTTTTCCAAGGGAAACTAATGAATCAGAGCAGTTCGTAGTGATTTGAACATCATCACCCTTTTCAAGACAATGGGTAGCCAAAAAAGGGCACTGCTGTGCTGAAAGCTCAGGTTTTTTTTCTTTACAACTCTTTTACAGAAAGAAAAAAAAAAAAGAACGTCCATCTGCTAATTGTTTGTTACCCCCATTTCACTCTCTAATTCCACATCAATTTTAATGGAAATTTATTTCCTGAAATATTTTACATTTTGAATTATATTCCTTCAAGCCTTCCTTTATAGGCACCTGCAGCGCGTGGGTGTTCTCCACGCTTCAGAGGCTGAATGAAATCTAATTGACTTCATTGTTGCCAAACAAAGCATCGGTTCTCTTTGAATAGGTAATTAAAATGATTTGGGTATCCTTGTGATACGCTATAGGTCCACCAGACTGATGGTTTTGAAATACGTGGGAGAATGGAAGTCCATTTGTATGTTGACACATCATTTTGATTTGTTTCTTCCTTTTGAGATCCAAGTTGAATATCCATAAAGGAGAATCTTTAAGTCCCGTATGGTTAAAAAAAAAAAAAAATCCTCGCTGAACATTTTGAAAGACAGTACAAACTCATCAGAGATGATTGAGCTGACGGAAACTGCCTAGATATTGGTTTTCCACAGATGTACTGAGAAACATTAGGATTGGGCTATGATGAGCTCGAAAACATTCCAACTTTGAAAGTGTAAACATCGCCGGGAATGGTATGCAAATGACAGCAATGGTGAAGGAACGTTTTAGCGCCATCATAATATTCCATTTTAAAGTGAAAACATCTGTGAAATCCAGTAATTCATTATCATCAACCGAGTTTGCAAGTTCGCTTTTTTCCTCTGGATGATGTATCTTGTAATGAGTGCGAGCCTAAAAGCAAGTACATTTAATGATGCCATGGCAGCGTGTTCCGTATTTAGAAACTGTAGCCACAGTGTCCGTGGTATATATCACAGGGAACTAAAAGTCACACTAAAATTGTGCTCGTTTCTGCAGCGAGGTTCCAAAGTCATCTCAACTCACACTGACTCTTGACAACTTAAGATTTCTTATCTTAGGGAAAAACGGGACTTGGGAGTTCAGGACTTATATTTCAACTCACAAAGTTTATGGGTTTACTTTAAAGGAGTTATGCAAAACTCAACTGTAATTTTCCCAGGATGGTTTCCCCTTACGTGTCCCGCCAAGCCTGTGTCTCTTTGAGAACTATGGGATAGAGCGATCCTAAACACCCCATGGTCTCAGTGACGAAGATATAACATTACCATTCCTTAACACTCTGTACAACATTAAGAATACTTTCCTCCAGAAATACATTTATATATCTTTGAAAAAGTCATCAGTGAATCTTATTTCTGATACCAATTAAAGCTGCACTTGGAGTACACAGCTTCTGCTCTGTTTGTGGGGTTAGCATTGTGAGCAGCGAGGTCTGTTTGCCTAATTTGTTCACTGCAGAGATGGCGCAATGCTGATCGAAGAAAGGTTGTAACTACAATGTTTTCACATCTGCTTTGTTTCTGTTATTTTTCACAGACTTCTGCTTTATTCCACTGAGCTGTGATCTCAAAATTTTTCAAAGCACTTTTAAAATAATAAGGGGTTTTCTTGTTATGAAGCATGACGTTGTGAACCTACAAAGTTAGCACTTTTGCCGGTCTGAACTATAATGAAATATGACTTAGGTCATCTGAGGTGTGTGCATGTGTCTGTGTGTGTGTGTGCGTGCGTGTGCATGTGTGTGTCTGTGTGTGTGCGTGTACATGCATGTGCATGTGCGTATGTGTGTGCGTGCCTGTGTTGCTTTACTTAAATTGCGAGTAAGAAAATTATCTGAAATCTGAGGCTCTGTAATGTACTCTGTATTGCTCACCTCCAGAATTGTGGAGCAATGGAACAGGAAGAGACAAGCATAGACATAACAATATGGGAAGCTTTCAGGGCCGAGTTGTCACCCTCCCTTCAGATGTATTCTGTTCTAGAGAAGAGCATGCTGGCAGAAAGTGTATTTTTCACCTTTGCACATGTCTTTAATGTTTGGGGCAGTCTGACACAGTGCCCTTCCATCAGGAACTGAGCAGCAGGTCAGTCCTGATTCTTTCTCTATGAGGGATCATAAAAACAGTAAAAGTATTCTCAAATTGCTGAACTCACTTTGTTCTTTTTTTTTTTCTGATGAAATAGTTGTACCATGCAGAGCAAGTTTACAAAACAAAACAAAATGACTCCGTTGCAATGTGTTTTCCCCAAAATAGTAAAAGGTCTTGTGTAGAATCAGTAAATTTTTTCCCCATTAGCAAGGAAGCGAAAATTTTCATACTGATTAATTTATGAAACATCACATTAAGTCATTCAAAATCTCCATATTGCCTGATAATTTTAATTTCAATTTTTATTAGTGTTTTGATACACAAATATATGCATGCATGTGGAGTTTAGAGGAGCTCTTTTTTATTTATTTAATTAAAAATTTCCACCTCCTCCACTCCTCCCATTTCCCTCCCACTCCCCCTATCCGCCTTCCCCTCCCTCTCCAGTCCAAAGAGCCATCAGGGTTCCCTGCCCTGTGGAACCCCTCTATCCAGGTCCTCCCCCCTCTATCCAGGTCTAGGAAGATGAGCATTGAAACAGACTAGGCTCCCACAAAGTCATTACATGCAGTAGGATCAAAACCCAGTGCCATTATCCTTGGCTTCTCAGTCAGCCCTCCTTGTCAGCCACGTTCAGGGAGTCTGGTTTGATCACATGCTCCATTATGCAGCTGGCCTTGGTGAGCTCCCATTAGATCAGCCCCACTGTCTCAGTGGATGGGCGCACCCCTCGTGGTCCTGACTTCCTTGCTCATGTTCTCCCTCCTTCTGCTCCTCATTTGTACCTTAAGGGCTCAGTCCGGTGCTCCAATGTGGGTCTCTGTCTCTAGCTTCATCCATCACCAGATGAAGTTTCTATGGTGATATGCAAGATATTCATCAGTATGGCTATAGGATAGGACCATTTCAGACTCCCTCTCCTCAGCTGCCCAAGGATCTAGCTGGAGACATCTCCATGGACGCCTGGGAACACCTTTAGAGTCAAGTCTCTCGCCGACCCTAAAATGGCAAGTAAAGAAGCAAGTGATTGAAAGAAATAACCATATATTTTCCAAATATGTTCAAAATTATGGTGTATTGAAAGTAAGACAGGCATTAAAACTCAAACAGTAGAAAAAACATACCACGACATGCCAGAAGTTGCTGAAAAATAGAGATAACTCCTAAAGAAGCCACGAGGAGCATCACTGCTATATGCAGTAGGCATATTTAATTTTAAATGTCAAATAAAAGAGTTGACTAACAAAAAAGTCTGTTGTATATGAAAAGTAAAAGTATGCCATAACTTTGACAAAGAAAATAGTACAACCTATTTGAAAGTCAGGAGCCTATGTAAACCAGAGATTGCCGCTGAAGAGTTTCTCCTGTGCTCCAAAGGATTTGTCAGAGAAATGCTTCTCTAAACACAATAGAAGAAAAACTGTAGTACAAGGAAGCTAATATATACCCAGGGTTGAAAGAATAAATAGGACTGGATGTATAGTCCTAAAAGAAACGGCATTAAGGGAGTTGTGGAATCTTATGATGTGGTTCCATAAAGCTACTGCAGTCAACCAATGACTGGAAAGGTCAAAGTCCATGCAGGGAGGTACTGAGAGCCCACTGAAGGTAGCTACAGAAGCAAACGTCAGGACACAATGGAACCCAGAAGGTGTTGGAGATGATAGGACCATTGCACACCTGCCAAGAAAATCTGAGGCAGGAAGTAACTGCATTCACATGGAAACCTCATGTGCTACGAACATTAAAAGTTAAAAAGAGGGACGACATAGGACGCCAAAGAGTCCAGACATGTCCACTCTGAATTCCACATGGCAGACACGGGGTTGTGGAATTTGGTGTTTTCCCTGCAGGATTAGTCTTGCTTTGGTCCAGTCTTGCCACACTACACTGCTATTCATCCTGTTTTCAAAAGAAACATTTACTTTGTCATTACATGCTGGCTCTGTTTTGACTGTATCTCCATTCACAATTAATTGAATACAATGAGTTTCAGATGAGACATGGGCTCCACGTTTACAGCAGTGTTGGGATGATTAAAAACTACGGCAACTTTTGACATTTAATTGAGTTTATTTTTATATTATAAGATGACAACATGAACCTATGGGGACAAGGCAGAAGAGGTTTAGAGATTTAAAGTGATGTGTTTGGGCTAGAAGTTGGCAAGATGTAGGCTTTTGATGATTAGTGTTTGTTGTCAGCTTGGTAGAGTCTAAAGGGAGCCCACACCTGCAGCTACCTGAATGGCCAGGAACCAAAGGCAGGGCAGGGAAGAGATGTAAGACAGAACCAAACACACCTGGGGGAAGAAAAGGAAATAGGATAAAATCAATGAAATTTTTTTCTAAAGATATTCTGCTATTTTCATTGATTGGTGCCTGTCTCAAATGCCATCAGAGGTATGTCATCTTGCAGCGGATAGGAGTAGATTCAGACACCCACTATGAGCAGGGGAAACCTGCAGAAGAGGGGGAATGAAGGATTCTAGGATTTGAAAAGATTAAGGACAACAGGAGAATAATACAACCCCCAAAAATAACTAAATAGGGCTAGTAGGGGCTCACAGAGACTGAGGCGAGAAACAGGGATCTTATTGTGTCTGATCCAGGTCCTCTGCATATTTCTTATGGTTGCATTGCTTGGTGTTTTGTGCCGTTTCTAAAGATGGGAGTAGGGGTGTCTCTGACTCCTCTTTCCTCTGTATCTACTACCCTTCCATCTCTCATTAGAGAGAACAGGCTTCTAAGAGATAGCAACAGAACATTACAAAATAAAATATAAGATGAAGCAAAACACTATCCTTAAGTTAGACATGGCAACTCAATAAGATAAAGATTCCCAAGAGTGGGCACAAGAGTCTGATGTCAATTTTTAATGATATATTTATCCATATTATTTATTATATTAATTATACTAAATATTATAGATTAAATCTATAGCATATAGCATTTATAACTATGTATTATAAAATATCACTGTGATTCAAACTTTCTCTAAGCAAATATAATGGCTTGGTTTCATTACTTATATTAAATAAATTTATGAATGTGAATTAAAAATTTCACAAGGGATAGCTTATTAAACAGCAAAAACAGTTTCTGCCTTTCCAAATAGTTCTCTGCAAGGGCTAAGACCTTTGCAGTTTTCACCTAGAGCAGATGGGAAGTATTAGCAACTCTATTTGCACATTAGGTTATTAGGTAAAACTCCACTCATAGCAAGAATTTGATCTACTTTTAAACTGAGCAAATGTGCAAAAAGCAGAAGATTTATCACAGATTCTGAGGATATTGTGTATTGCTATAGACATAAATAATTTGATTTCGTATGGATCTTGGTTTATTGATAAAAATTTAGTGAGATATATATATATATATATATATATATATATATATGCTCCTGATTAAGGTATTGTGATTGAGTAGTTCATTTTAAAATGTAATGTATTATTAAGAAATAAAGGTTAATAGATAATCATCTATAATAGTCAAGCTTATAGTTATGTTTGTTAGGTTTTCTAAATATATAGAGATATATTTCAGTTAAGTATGCTTTAGATCTTTCAAAGAACTTCAGAATACGGCATATACATGTTTTAAGAACTTTGGACTTTTCATGACAGTGAGACACATCTGTTCCTGGCAGCACCAAGCTACTTCAAGAGGAAGATGAGCATTGAAGAGTCTCCTTATGGAGTTTGTTAGATGAACTGGACATTCAGGACCCACATAGAGATAACTGCTGAACTTGCCTAAAGATGAGATAGTTCTTTGGGGTTTCTGCTACATAAAAGAGTCTGTGAGACATTCTACAGGACACAGAAGAAAGTGACTGAGAAACTGCCAATATAGGTGGAACAGTCTTTGAAATTTTCTGTTTCATGCAAAAGTCTGCTGGATTTTTTGTCTCCCCGTCTCCCCTTACCCCCATCTCATCCCCACCCCTAAGATCCCAATTTTTGCCCGGCAATCTTATCTACTTCCAATATCCAGGAGGATAACTAACTGTTTTTCTTTGGGTTTGGTTCACCTTCTTATTTAGCTTCTCTGGGAACTGCTTTGAGCCTGTGGCAGGGAAGAACAGAACTAGGCGGGGAAAGGTAGGCTGTATGCTGGGAGAAAAAAGGCAGAGTCAGAGAGATGCAATGGATCCACCATTGGAGATAGACGTGTTGAAACTTTGCTGGTAGGCTATGGCCTCAGGGTGATTCACAGATTAAAAGACATGGGTTAAATTAAGATGTAAGAGTTAGCCAATAAGAAGTTAGAACTCATGGGCCAAGCAGTGATTTAATGAATACAGTTCCTGTGTGATTATTTCAGTTCTGGGCAACACGGATGAACAAGCAGCTTTCATACAACAATGCATTACAGATCAAAGGCTCAGAGAACTCCATCTCCTTTCCTGCCGTGTGCGCTCTCTCATTCTCTCTTTTCCACACAAGCGTACATATAGGAAAACAGAATACTCTTTTGGAAAATTCCCATTTTATCTTTCTACCAAAGATATAAGAAGATGTTGCATCCATAAAAATAGAAAAGGCAGTTATGGAGAAAAATCAGTCGAAAATAAAGAATAATTACATGTAAATGAAAAACATGATTGGTAAATGCAAGTCCTTGATTGAAGCTGTAAACAGTAGGCTGATTAGTACACAAAACTCAGCAAGTGAAGTAGGACACACTAACTTAGGACTCAAAAAGAAAGGAGGAGGAAAATCTAAATGGTAATGAAAGCTGAGCTTCCTGTGAGTGAAAAATAAATTCCAAAGATTATATGACCCTATTTAATATAAAATATAGCAAAGATTCCCAATCATTTAAAAAGTGACTTTCCAAAGCTTTTATTAGCTTGTTTTTTTTTAAAAAAAACTGAAATTATAACATGATTAGATCATTTCTCCCCTTCTGTTTCCTTCAGTCAAACTTTCTCATTTATACATATCTCTCCTCATATTCATGGCCTTTTAAAAATTGTCACATACATACATATGTATACATACGTGTATATATCTTAATATATAACACACACACACATATATAAGGAATATATGTATGATGAGACCCATAAAGTCTCACCAACATGGCTGCCTAAGTGTGACCCGACCAAAGATAACACCAATATACATAATAACACGGAGAAGAAAGGGAGACAAGACCTCTGCCCTGGAAAAATAGCTATAAGCAACTAAGGAGTGTAGTGTGGGAGAAATAGTCTTGTCCAGGACAGAATATAAAATTGGTTATGCAATACCCAATGGTCAACCCTGAAAACAGACATACAAGTAACATTGTACAGAGTAGGTTCCCAAGGCATTTTTCATGCGACTTCTTTCCATTCAACATTCATATTTCCAGGGGAATGCATAAAAACTCCAATGCTTAACATAGTAAAGAGGGTGTAATTGGACTATTAAATATTGTATATACTAAGTTACTCTCCTAACTGGGTGATGGTGATGCCCGCCTTTAATCCCAGCACTTGGGAGGGAAAGGCAAGAGGATCTCAGTGAGTTCAAGGACAGCCTCGTCTACAAAGCTAGTTCCAGGACATCCAGGACTGTTACATATGCTGCATAGGAAAACCCTGTCTCAAACAAACAAACAAACAAACAACCCTCAAAGGCATTTACTCTCCCGTATTATTCTCATGAAATAATACTTCACCAAAATATCTTCATAGTAGTGATGTTTAATTCATTCGTAAGGAATCCTGATGAAGAAAAGAAGAGAAAACAGAAACCAATTAACAAAGTGCCTGGAACTAATTCCCTTTATGTAACAAGGATAATTTACTATCTTCCTTCAATGAAATCTTGAGGTAAAGTGATGAGTTTCTTCTTCTCCTCCTCCTCTCACCCTCCTCTTTTTCTATTTCTTCCTGCTACCTCTCTTCTTCCTTCTTGCTATTCCTGTTTATCTCACTATTGTCGTGAGGCCCATCAGATCTGTGTCTTCACATATCCTAGGCCCGTGTTCTACCTGACTTGCGTGCCAGTCCTAGGTGACTGATTTGCTGCCTGAACTATTTTTACCTCAAATCTAAGATCTGCATGCCATTCTCAGCGAACACCAAGTCAGCTTCTCTCTAAAGTACTAAAATCCTTGTCGCAGCTTCTGGCATGATTTGTTGGTGCTATAAACATATAGCGCTCATTGTAGGAAAATAAACTCTATCTTCCAGTGTGTGAGCTTCCTTTTCTTTGTCTGAAAACCTTTCTGGAAGCACCCGGCAGGACACCTCTTTCATCTCATTGATTGGGGTCTTGTCACTTAGCAATGGCTGAAGCAATCATTGGTGAGAAGGATCAACTGCAAGGATAGACTTCTCTAATGAGAATTTATCTCTGAGCTGGAAGCAGAGTCACTCACGGCTGGTTACCTCTAAACTTTTGTCTTTCACTATTATAAATGGAAAGCAGGTGGTTAACGAGTCACCCAGCATCGTGTGTGATTGTACTGTTCAAACTCTGACACTGGTTTCCTAAAAATAAATGGCATTTGTAGGAAGAAAAAAAAGCTACATGGACAAATGAATTGTCCTGACAATCTATTGTATGGCTGCAGGTGACTGTTGGCTCAATGTCATCTTGGCCGGTTGGGTATAGATAAACAATGGTTGGCTGCAACAACGAACATACGGCAACACCACAGGCCATGGAGGACAAAAAGTCACTATTTATAGCTTCTAGTCAAAGTCAGATAACAAGCCAGGAATCAGCTGGTCTCCAGAACTGAGGCCCTTCACTTTCTGACAGACGGCGCTGTAGAGGGCAGAACTAACTTATTGGTTCTATGAAGCTTAGCTACATTTAGGGTCACAAAGGTACTAGTATATTTTGAGATAAACATGTATGTGGAAAATGGGGAGCAGAATTCATTTTTCTATCTTTCATCAAAATAACGAGCTTACATAAAAGAAATGTGCCTGCTATTTTTGTGACAATGTAACATTATTGACCACAATGCAGGCATGTATGGATTTATACATTTATGGATATGCATGTCTAGAGAAGTGGTTCTCAACCTTCCTAATGCTGTGACCCTTTAATACAATTCCTCATATTGTGGTGACCCCAACCCCCAAAATTATTTTGTTGCTACTCCATAACTATAATTTTGCTACAGTTATGAATAGTGATGTAAGTATCAATGTTTTAAGATAGTCTTTGGTGAAAGAAATCGAAGAACACATCAGAAATCTCCCATGATATTGGGTAGGTAGACTTAACATAGTAAAAGTGGCAATCTTATCAAAAGCAATCTACAGATTCAATGCAATACCCAGCAAAATTCTTCACAGACTTCGAAAGACCGGTACTCAACTTCATACGGAAAAAATAAAAAACAGGATAGTCTAAACAATCCTACACAATAAAGAAACTTCTGGAGGCGTCACCTTCCTTGATTGGTGCCTATTATCCAGTAGTCATGCTGGAATATGACTTGTAGTTTTACACCTGGTAGTGGCAATAAGATCTTTAGACTAGATTATGCATTCCTATTTTAAATAACGATTTATATTAGCTTTCATGAATTATAATGAGATGATCCTATCTGAACCTCTTAACAACATTATAGATTATTTTTTAAATGTCTCTGTTCACAGTAGGACAATATGACAAAAAAACGGAAAAGTTAGGAGTGCAGAGGTGGCTAAGTCAGTAAGTGCTTATCCATCAAACATGTAACCTGAGTGAAGTCCGGAGCTTGTATATCAGCAGTCATGTACAATTGACTCTGTAGTCTCAACATGGGTGTGGGAGAGCTTGAAGGACTCCCTGGGGCTGACTTTCCAGCCAGTCTAACTTTTTCAGTGAGCTAAGGTTTAAGTAAGTGACAGAATGTGGCAAAAGTAAGATAAGAGGCCGAGAAGACACTAGACTTTATGTGCTTTCTCCACCTGTGTCACATACATGAACTCATGCATATGTGTGCACAGGCACATGCATGTATTTGTACATGCACACACACACACACACGGAAACAAACCCATGATATAATGAGAGGCTATAATTGCCTTTTATCAGAAGATAAATGTATAAATATGTGAAATGCGTAATAGTTACAGGAATAATTTCTGGTGATCTTTGTCGTTTATCTCATTGGATCACAAAACATAGGATAGTAAATAAATAAATGAATAAAATTATTTAATTCTGAAAAGCAATTCATAACATAATGGTTTAGCTAGATTAGCTAGCTACTAAAGGAACACTGGACCTAAGAGGCTCAATTACAGAATGAAAAATTCTATCTATTGCTTGAAACAACTAACATAATACTCTTTTTCAGTATAAAGAGGAATTTGGGAGTTCTTTTCATTCTGTCTAATGGTTATTAGCTCCTTATTTTACTGTTAGTAAAGTTGCCTGCATTGGATAAAACTTAACAGTCCTTGACTTTTAAGGAAAAGTTTTAGAAAAGAGAATTTTAGAATCCATGACACAACATAAAGCTGCTTCATTTCACATTCACTGAAGGACAATTAAATGCCACATTGTAAAACTTAAGTTTAACACTCTTTTTTCTTATTTTTAAGTGTTGGGATTTCTTCAGAATATATACCTGACAGATATTTTAAAAGAAAAATGGGGGAAAGTCAATGATGTGAAGAAGCACTTGATGGGAGCTGTCTATATGATCCCAAAATGTTTTGACATCCTTCAGTGAGATCACTGTTTCTGAGCGACATGAGGTCCTTAACGTGGGTGAAGAATCATCTACTCTCTGAGAAGTACCTGTCCTTGTAATCAGGAGCACTTGACTGGCGCAGCTGGAGATGCTGGAGTATATGGTGGGTATTTTGTGATGGCAACAATTATGCAATTATAATTACTCCTCGTAGGGCAAAATAAATAAATAAATAAAAATCATACAGAAAGCCATCTAAAAGAACTTTTAAAAACTGTGGTAAGGATGTGGTAAGAATAGCTCTCTACAGTAGATGGCTACTAGTGGGGAAGGTGTAGGGCAGGACTCGATTTTCTTTAAGGCGCTGACCACTGGAAGGATAACAATGTTTCAGTGACCATATAAACAACACAAATTGAACTTGTGTTTTTTTTTATTGTTTTTTATCCTTTGGTATGGGAGGTCACAGGGTGGGGGATGAACATGGGAAGAGTGGAAAGCAAGGGTGATCAGGGTGAATTCTGTGAAATTCCCAAATAATCAATCAATCATTAAACATATTTTCCATAACACTTTTCAGTCAAGGCAACTTTTCTGCCTGGAGTTTCTTAGCCCACCTGAGAATTTTAGGGCATTGTCACTTTGTCAGAGTTCTCAGGGTACATTAAAAGTAGAAGGACAATGTAGTCTCTCTTTGCCTGTTTCTTGTTGAAGTGGGGGGGGGGGAGTAATAGCTCTGTCAACAAGATCCTCGGGGGCATATACTATGTTGTCATTATGGAGGGGAAGAGTTTTAAGTTGATAAGATAAAATGGATCATACAATGCCATAAATTGCTCATAAGGAAAGCTCAGAAAAATAAATCATGGGAAGTAAGAAAATGGATGATTTGTTTGTAAAGTGAAACTGAGATGTTGCTTGAGGAGGGAGAGCACACGAAGGAGAATCTCTAGTATGGAGATGATTCATTTTGAAAAGTGTGAAATGGAGAAACACCCTAACAGAGGGGAAGTAAGGATAGAAATGTGAGAAGCCAAAGCTTGGAATAAAAGAAAATTAGAGAATGCTGGTAGAAAATTTTTCCTTCCAGGTTCTATCTCTTCGGGAGGCTGTGTCTAGTTCCACAGCCAGGAGTGATACACCAAAGTTACCAAGTCAAGTAATGAATCGATGGAGAACAGAAGGGAGGGGACAGGAGAAAATAGCTGACTCTTCTCAAGAATTCTGTCTGGTCAGGCATGAAATGACTGATTGCCTTTCTCCTACTATCCTCATACTTATACTACCCTATCTTTTGAATGTTTTATTTATTAGGTGCACCTTTGTGGTGGGAAGTCCTTATAAGACAGTAGATTTTATTGTTAGCAATTTATAAGGTACAAATTAATGTTATGATTGTTTGATGATAAATAGTTCTTCATGGCTTTGGTTATTTATGCATAGTTATGAATGAATAATGCTTGACAAATATGTTTGCACTGAGAGGAAAATTGAAAACAATTGAGTTCAATTAGAGACTGAATTAGAAACTGACTTAGGTATAAGAATGGCAGCTAATGCTATATATAGTGTTATTATTGTCATTGCTGTTCTTGAACTTCAAAAAAATTACATATGGAAGTCCAATAACTGTTCATCATTTTGTTTATTATTAGCCTAGCTATTTTAGATACCATAGCGATTTTTTTAACTATGATGACAGAAACAGGAGCCCATATTATTTTCTTACCTTCCTAAAATAACTTACCTATTTTATTGAAGTGGTGCATAAAGGGATATTTAAGACACAGTCATAGGAAAACTGTAAAACACAAGCCATTCTTCTAAAACAGGAATTGCCTCATCTTTCAGTTTAAGAACCTCAGACTGTTACCTTCTGTTTCTCTCCCTATTAGTTTATTGTGGCTATTTTCATTCAAACTACCCCGCGGGTGAAGAATTGATAAGTGTGCTCATGCAAAAACTGACAATCCAGGCAGTAAATCTCAGTGAGATTACCAAAAGTAAGAAGCTCCAAGCATCCCTACAAAGAATAATTGTAGACTCAGTGTGCTCCAGAAGCCAGGGTGGAGTCTCCTGAGCAAACTAGAATCCTGAGCATTGCGAGTTTGCCCTAGTGAGCAGGTATCAGTGAGGCAGGGCCTGAAGCAAGCAGCCTAGGATTTTTCTCAGGTCCTTCACAGTTCCTCTAAAATTCATGAGAAGATTCTAACCAAGTGTTTGTTTTAACGGAAGAGGTGGAGATGGAGATGTTAGTATTGGCTTTCTGTAATGCTCTTTGGAGATCATAGAATATGAGTTTTACCAAAATAACTTTTATGTCAGCTTTGGTTTATATTATTCCACATAAATGACATGTCTAGATAGAGTTGAATGGCTTTTTTTTTATCATTTATTCATGATTATTCCTAAATGGGTCAATGCAAAATAAAGTTTGTACATATACATTTAACAACAGTAATTAATGAGGAAGTGGGAATCAATTTGTCAATATAACATAGTATCTGGTTTTTCCAAGTGAATGGAGCCTTTGGTAACTTTTAGCACACTTAAAAAAGTAAGGCTTCTGTGGCCCCCAGGAAGATGAGTTCATTGTAATTCCCACCTTCTGGGAAAGATGAAAAGCCATTTTCACTTTACATACTAATTGGATTCAGTGAGCTTAAAATAACCAAACATGAAAATGAAAATTGTAAGAGGAAGACATTTAGTTGGATGAGAGATGTGATGGGATCTTAGGAAGACCTGGTATTTGTGAGTTGTGAATATAGTATATGCTGTGTACATTTATGAAAGTTTCAAAGAATAAATAAAAATAAACATCCAATATATCACAGCATGTATTAGAATGTGAGAGCTATTATTGGCTAAGAGTTGTGCATATGATTAACTTATGCCTGCTGTAATATTTTGTTTTGGACCAGGTTTTAAGGGAATGAGTACATCATTCTAAGCGGAAAAAAAGACTCAAGCAGTGTAACATTAAATATTCCATTTTACAAAGGAAAAATAACATTACAGTGCTTTCACTTGTTAAAATGACAGTGTAACTATATTGTATTAAATATACAATTTCTCTGATCGCAGATTTCATCTACTAATTTAAGCTACTCTGTCTATAATGGAAAAGAAAATGAATACTTATTAATGTAGCTTTCTATTTCCCTGCTTGCTTCTGAAAGCAGTGTTTGGAGGTAATAATCACACACATGGATTTTAGCAGGCTAGCGAATAATTACCTAATCTATCATCTGATTATTTTTGGAACTACTTGAAATATTCTGAGAAAAAAAGTGTCAATACATTTTTGGAAATGCTTATGACAGTTTGAGAAAAAGAAGTTTCAATTGACACTATCAGTGGCAAGGAAGAGTATCCCTTTGGAAAAACCAACAAAACGAGTAACTGTCTTTTAGCAGTAAAATACATTTAAGACATTTTTATCATGAGTCAGAACTATGTTAAATTACATGAAGTTCGTAAGAACTTTCTATGCATGGGTAGAAGGCATGGGGGATTAAGTGCCAGAACTGATGCTCCTAGCCACTGTGAATGAGCAACGGAGCACAGATGCAAAGCTCCCAGGATGCTTCTCTCACACTTGTGGTGACAGGGCTTTCAACTCACAGATAGGGAAGCCCGTGGTGCCATAGCTGTCTCTGTTCTTTCTGATGATCTTGCAATTTTGTCCTTGTTTATTCTTGTGTTTCCATAAGTATTACAAGGTTCTGGCATAGCTACCAACCAGCTCCCAAATCATGACACAGAAACTTGTTATTGGTTACAAATGCTTGTTCTTAGCTCTTGTTTTAATGTTTCTCTTTATCTAGAGTTTGACTCTGGGATTCTTATCTTTCTTTCATTCTGTGTATCTTACTTTCCTGTTTCCTTGCTGTCTGGCTGGCAGCATCCTGGCTTCTGTCCTCAGGCATCTCCCTCCCTTTTTCCCTCACTCTCTCTTCTTTCTTGTTCTTTGAGCCTACATTGCTCCTCTTCCTCAATCTAACTGCCAGCCCCACCTATCCCTTTAATGTCTAGCTATTGGGCATTCAGCTTTTTATTAGACCAATCAGGTGCCTTAGTTGGGCAAGATACATATGTCTTTACAAAATTAAACAAATGCATCATGAACAAATGCAAAACACCTTTACTTAATTAAACAAATACAGTATAAACTAGGTAACACACGTTTATATAGTTAAAGTAATATTCCACAGCGCTCTAGAGTCTGTCTCCCCTTCTCACTTCCTTGTTAAGTCCAGGGCTTAGATTTGAGAGGAACAAGCTCCACTTGCTTTTATAATACTCTGCCTGAAGGCAGCTTTTAAATAATCGCATCATTCCATGAGAATTAAGGAAACTTCCTAGCCCTAGTTTAAATCCTCTTCTCAACTCTTGGCACTGCAGAACATACAAAATCTACAGTTTGGGATAAAAATAACAATTATTGGCTGCTTCAATGAGTGGTGAGAAGTTGCTCCACAGCATGGTCCCATTTCTTAAACTTTCATGTAGAAATATTATTAACAATTTACATCCTCAGGCCTGCAGTGGGCACAGGAGCATGCAATTTTAAAACTCATCCCTGGTGATTCTCATTTACTTGGTCCATAGCCCATATTCTAAAATAATTGCTAAGGGCAATCTCAGCCCAGTGAGTAAAACACAGTACAAGCCAAAGGAGCTAGCTGGGTTAGTACCCTCCCATCCTGCTTCAAGGAAATAACCTCACTTGTTAAGCAATCTTTTGCCCCTTAGGCGAGGATGAATGACAGTTTTCAGTGTGCTGCTTGCCAAAGAAATTGCTTAGGAACATTTCAGAAAGGTGCCTATTATTGACTTTCTGTATTAAATATACAATCTAAACCACTAATATCCTCAGTATCTACAATGTAAATAATATAATACATTACTTTTTTCTAAAGTTAGTAATTTATTGTTAGGATTATCAGTATACATCTCAGATCAATTTTCATTCCCTGGTTGCAAAAGGTTTTGTTCATAATAGACTTTGTACTCTGAGTAAGCTCTAGGATATATATTTTATTCTCAGTGCTTAACAGAAAAGTTTCAAAACACTATCAAAATGTCCAGGTATTTGTCCATCTTGCCTAGGTTTTTCTTCTAAACTTTAGCCATTTCTCTGGCCTAGAATCTTCTTCCTTCCTTCCTTCCTTCCTTCCTTCCTTCCTTCCTTCCTTCCTTCCTTCCTTCCTTCCTCCCTCCCTCCCTCCCTCCCTCCCTCCTTTCGTTCCTTTCTTCCTTCCTTTCAACAATTGCCATTAAAGCATGCATCCCTCATGAACACAGATGTCCTTCCTGGACCCAAGTATCCTTCCAATATGCAGGCCTCTGTTTTCTTCTAGCATTTTCATCGGGTGAATTGTTTATCCACTGGAATTTTACTCTTTCTGTTCTAGTGTGGCTATGTTTTGTTTTTCTTGGCTTTCAGTATTTATATTAACTGATCTATTTAGTTGGTGTTCATTTCAATTGCATAGTGCATGTTAGATATAGAGAAGAGAGGAAGAGAAAAAAAGAAGGCTGGAAATGAGACAATTAAAATGAGACAAACAGTAGGACCCAATAAAGCAATTGATATTTATTTATTTATTTATGTTTTGCTTCTGATACTTAGCCAATGCAAATTCATTTATAGATGGAAATGGATTAGGCTTCGTATATAAAGGATTAAGAAAGACTCACAATAAAAATAAAGAATATTAGTTTTAGTTTTATTCAAATTTCAATCAAGAGACCAAGTGTAAAAATCAAAACAAATCCTTAGGCTAGCATCTAGTGTGCTGCGCAAAACCACAGCTGTAGTCTTCCACCAGAAAAACAGTTTCCTGCTGAAAGAGAAGGTAAAGAAAATGTCCAAATAAATTCTCTCCAAAATAGAATTATCAACTAGAATAGTCTATGTGGAGAAATATAAAACAAAAATCCTAAACTAAACTAATATGTAGAAAAATCCAAGATATTTGTGCTTTTGCTGAGGAATTCTAAGTATTTGAGGATATAGGTGTAGATTTTGTTTTACTAGTACAACCTATGAACTAGGAGGATGCCTGCTCAAATTAACTATACTTACATAAAACTACACGAAAGCTTTTGATTATATTTTGTGATCAAGATTATACCTTTTTAGTTATCATAAAATTAATACGACATCTTTTATTCCATGAGAATTCTCATGGTATTGACCCATAGACTTGAACTCATGCCGATCAGACATTTCTAAATGATTTGATAACTACAAAATAGTACTGTGAACATCATGTAGATATTCTATTGAGAGTCCATTGTCACTGGAGGTTTCTCTCCTGACTGCCAGTTCCCAAATAATCATTCTGAGGCTCAATATTAATTACAAAATGTTTGACCTATTAGTCCAGGCCTATTACTAACTAGCTTTTACATCTTAGATTATCCCCTTTCTATTGATCTATGTATCACCGTGGCTTACTGGTAATGCTATGAAATCTTACTATTCTAGTAGCTTCTGGCATCTCCCTCTATCCCGACTTCTTTCTCCCTGTATTCAGTTTGGCTTTCCCACCCAGCTATATTCTGCCCTGCCATAGGCCAAATCTGCTTCTTTATTAACTGATGTTAATGGCACATATTAACAGCATACAGATGGGCAACCTGATCAATAAATACTTTAATTAGTGGAACTCTGCTTAGATACACGTGTTGCTGATTTGTGGCCTTAGAGAATGATGATGGAGCTGGAGAAAATGCATAATATAAGTACTGGCTGGATAAGGTTAATGATTCAATATTTAAGAAATTATACAAGTGACAAATATTTTAAGGAAAATGAGAGCAAAACCTTTTAGATGCAAAGGAATATATTTATGAAAAGCATAAACAATAAAAATCGAGAAGCTCTAATCAGCATCTCAAGTTTAATATATTTAACAATCCTTCCTGTGACCCTCTTTCTTGTGGTATACTCTAATGTCCTTAGTCACAGTCAATGACATTTCTATTTTCCATGTAGTCTTGAGTTAAATTCTGCCTTGATCTCATTATTTATTCCATGTCTCACACTCCATTTATATCCAATCTGTCGCCACCTCCTAACATATATTACTTTATATTTCATATTGTACCTGATGTTTCTGATTTAAACCAGGGACTTGTGTGTTCTGATCAAGACTTTTGTCACAGTCTGACCTCCTGAAGTCATTGTTGTTTTTATTTCTCTTGTGTCCAATGTCTTCCCATCACAAGACTATCTTCTCCTGTTTTGCTTCCTTGGACTGAAGCTATTTTTCATCGATTCTCTGTTTCTCTAGACCTTCCTCATCATAGCAAAAATCTTAACAAAATTTGGAATATCATACTCCTGGTGTTCAAGTTTGCTGTGGTTGAGGATGTAGGACAGTGGCAGCGTATTTTTCTGGCATGCTGGGGCATGGGTGTGGGTTCAGCGTAGCTGTGAGATTGAAATTTGTTCTTATGATAGCCTGATCTATATGGCAACAGAGTCATTTACAATTGACAAAGTAGGATATTTATTAGAAATTAATAAAGAACTACTCATGAGCAAGTGCTGCTATTCCACAGATTGGGAAACCGAGGATAAATAGTAAAGGGACTGTGGGATTTAAAGCTGAACTAAATCTTGACATCATCTAAGCCAGCTTCCTATTTAATCCATCATCTATTAGAGATAAGATCTTTATTAGACATCACACCTTCATTTAAAGAACTGTCGTGGCATAGTGAAGTGTTCACACAGTTTAGAGTTTGGCTTTATTATATGAACTGTGTAGTTTCTTTTACCCTTATTTGTCAATAGTTTCCATATCAACTCTGTTTTTACAGGCATTTAATGTTCATCATTTCTTACTGTGCAAATCTGCTTTCAGGTTCTCAAAATACTCTGAAATCTCTTTTTCTTCCTCCTCCTCCTTTCCCTTCTTCTGCTCCTCCTTCTCCTCCTTCTCTTCCTCCTTCTTTTTTATGGAAACAGTATTTCTCTGTGTAGTCCTGGTTATCCTGGAATTCACTCTGTAAAATAAGGTGGTCTCATGATTTGTTCACCCACTGAAACAGTCTACCTGAGCTAATGGGAGCTCACCAACTCCAGCTCGACTGGGAAGGGACAAGCATAGGACCAAACTAGTCCTTCTGGAAGTGTTTGGAATTTGCTTGGCTGGGACAGATTGAAGGGCCACTGGCAGCGGCACCAGGATTTATACCTACGGAGTGTACTGGCTTTTTTGGGATTCTATTCTCTTTGGATGGATACCTTGTTCAGCCTAGATATAGTAGGGATGGCCTTGGACCTTCCACAAGGCAATGTGCCTTACCTTCTTTGAGGATTGGATGGGGGTGGAGTGGAAGGGTGTGTGGAGGGAATGGGAGAAGGGAGGAAGTGGGAACTTGGATTGGTATTTTTTTTTAAATTAATAAATAAAAATAGAAAGGAAAAAAAGAAAAAAATTAAAAAAGGGTGATCTCAGACTCACAGAGATCTGTCTGTCTCTGTTTTCTGAGTGCTATGAATAAAAATGTGTTTTACCATTGCCTGGCTCATTGTTATTTATTTATTTATTTATTTATTTATTTATTTATTTATTTAAGATTTCTGTCTCTTCCACACCGCTGCCTCCCATTTCCCTCCCCCTCCCCCAATCAAGTACCCCTCCCTCTTCAGCCCAATTGTACTTTTTAAAGAAAGTTTAGTTGTTATTTATTTTGTTGTCCTAAGATTGTGCATGCTAACAAATGTCCTACTTCCAAGCTACGTCCACATTCCTAATCAGTTTGTTGAGGTGTTCCTGAGGTGCAAAGAGCTGTATTATTTTAACACACACCACTCAAAGCACTATGATATTGATAAGCTGATATCTATGAAATGAATAGCATCCTGGAGCCCACTGACATTCTTCATTATTTCCTCAAATAGCGATTTTAATGATTAACAGCATTTTTATTATTTACTGTAATAATAGCCTAACAAAAGATCTAACACTTTGCTAATTTTATACATACAATAGAGTGTTAGACATGACATTGCATGTTAGGCTTAATATTTATCAACACCCTGTGTTAGACATGACATTGCATGTTAGGCTTAATATTTATCAACACCCTGTGTTAGACATGACATTGCATGTTAGGCTTAATATTTATCAACACCCTGTGTTAGACATGACATTGCATGTTAGGCTTAATATTTATCAACACCCTGTGTTAGACATGACATTGCATGTTAGGCTTAATATTTATCAACACCCTGTGTTAGACATGACATTGCATGTTAGGCTTAATATTTATCAACACCCTGTGTTAGACATGACATTGCATGTTAGGCTTAATATTTATCAACACCGGGACAGCACGCTTCTGCCATTGTCTTCCATTTTCAACCCCTACCAACTCTTAGCCAACACCACTCAAATTTTTGCTTTCATCAGATTGGCATTTTAAATCCAGGACGTAACTGACTCAGCTGTCTTTTTGTTTATGTCTGGTTTGCTGTGCTTGGTGTAATTTATAGATCAGGAGGACACCGTGCTTGCCCATTACAGTTGCTGTTTTCCAGGGCTCTGTTTTGATTCTCCTACGTTCCCCATACTAAGTTATATTTTAGGTTGGTTCCATGTTCTTCATCTCCTTCTATTACCATATATAAAAAAGGTATTCTTTTAATTATATTTCAGGGTGATATCATCCAGAACTAAAGGACATTCTAGTATATATTTCTACTTTAAAGTCTCTTCAGCGTCCCAGAAAATGAAAGTGAACCTCCACTCTCCAAGAACAGTCTTAGCTCGTTCTTGTCTTTCCCTCTCACTGCCTGCTCAACACAGCTAATTTATCAACAATTTCCACGGGAACCTATAACGTAAATATCTCCATGTTTGCTCCTTTCTTCCTATTTCCGCTGCTACTGTCTTTGTTCTTGCTCTACTTTTTTCCTCTATTTCAACTGCTTTCCTTGCTGTAAATCAGTTCATCTTCAGAGCTCCCATCATGCATGCTAATATTCTTTTCAAGATAGAAATTCACCATGATAGGATCAGGATAATAAAAATGGACAACCATAACGATGCCAGGCACATAGGGTCATACACTTCGATTTCAGATGCACAAAGCATCTAAAATTGTCAGTCACATAAAGGCCAAGGATAAAAGATTGGGTAGCAAGTGTTTGGGGAAGGGAAATTCTACAGTCAACATGCAAAATCACAATTTTGCACGATTATTCTGAACTTGATCCTCAAGATCTACTTTATAATGTAATGACGAGAGGTAACAATACTGTTCTGTTTGCTTTAAAATCTGTTATGGGCGCCTCTCACTAAATGATGGTATCTCAAACCTAAAAGTGTCATAGTCTGTTTTTCAAACCAAATGTTTCACTAGCAAGTATTTAATTTGGTCTTTGCATAAAATGTTTCTGTTGATCTACTGTTTAACATTTTGATCAAAAGGAACAAAATCATCTGAAATTAGCTGGAGAAAAATATAATTATTGGCTCACGGAATCTCAAGAATGATTGAATATCCAAATCACAGAGAAGTCGGTGATAACCGGGTGTTTGGAGTAATTATATAGGTATTTACACATCATAGATATTATGTTTAACTGTTTTTGAGCTTCTCTGAGTTTCCTCGGATACCATCTGCATTGTTTTTTTTCATCTGTTGCATACTATCTTAATGATCATAAATATACTTTAGAAACAAGACCTGTTACTTAAATGGAATAACAATTTGTAAAAAAAATCAAGGTTATGATGTTTTATACAAAATTCCTTTTAGAAATAAAATACATAGCTTTTTGAGACACATTTTGTTTTAAATGATGATGAAATCAGAACAATGGAAACTCATAACCAAGGAATAATAAAAAATAAGTAACTACAAAAATTCCTGGACACAATCTGATCAAGGTTTCAAAGAGTTAAGCAGTTTACAGTGTGTAAAAAACAGGTACATATTTCTGTCACTCATCCATAATATTGTAAAACTTGAACTTGATTTCCTTTCTAACATTATAACTTGCCTTTTAAGAAAAGCTACAGCTATGCTTCAGGGGAAGAAAATGTGTTGTGGTCTCAGAAATTATTTATACTGTAGTGTTGTTCCTGAAATTCTGTTCGATAAAGGACCACTTGGTTGCTGCTGTTCAGGGGGGCTAAGTCAAATCTTCCCTACTGTGGTTTTGTTAGCAAAGCCACACAACTGAGAATGGCATTCAAAAGAATATAGCTTTTCTCAATACGCCTTAATTTCCATAGGTAGCCCAAGAGCCAAGCGCAGTATGTGCCTGAATCTAATTTGCTTCTTTTCCCAAAATATATGGTATCTAAATTGGTTTAATGGAAGCAATTATTAGAACAATATGCCCTGGAAGTGCTGTGTGTGAGGAAAATCTGACAAAATAGAAATACACCTTGCAGATAGAGTTGTATCGTTATACATTCAAACCAGAAAGAAAACAGTCTAGCCTTGTGTGGCTTCATAATGTTCATACTATGCTAGTTTGAGTTCCTTGTACTCTACCCATGGCTGAAAATTTGCTGGAAGTTTGTGCTGCTGAACACTACATTCTCATGCTACAGACATATAGATATTGACTTATTTTATCTCATGTAAATGTGCCTAGTTATCCTATCTTGTTTTGTTACTTTGAATCGCCAATGCTTACGTTTAAATAATTATAAATTAATAACATTATTAGTAATACTTCTTGTAATAGAGAATCCTGACACTCAAAAGTGATATTCATTTCCTGCACATTAGCCAGCCTCAAAACAGCTTTTCTCTTCTGGAAATCCAGTAGCGATATATAAGTGTGGTATTAGAAGTTAGGATTGACCTAGCAATTTTAAAACCATTAGGGAGAAACAATAGCGATGGGGCTGTTGCTGTCTGAAAGGCATGTGTGCCCAGCACTTTTAGTCTAAATCTTTTATGTTCCCCAGTAATTGCTGAGCTATTTAGCAAAATGGCAGAAATTAGCTGCTTTGCTAATTGTAGTCCTGTTCGTTTAGGAAGATAGGTAGCTCTAACACTTGTAAGACATTTTTCCTATCTTTCTCTCCATAACACTTGACTGTCATTTTTATGCGAAGCCAAATATTCCTTTTAGTAACTATTTTGTGTTTATTGGAGTGGTAAGAATAGAGATGTTTTGATGCTTGCTGTAAGAAGCAGTTACGTACAAACAGTGCCATTAAGAACTAAAAGAACTCCCTGAATCTCCTGTGTTGCTTGAAATATAAAATGGAGGGACAGAAGTAAGGGAATTGATATTGCTTACGTTAATAGGCAGGAGACAAGATTCATATATGTGGTTTTGTGTTGTGATTCCTCATTGTTCCTATTAGAATATATTGCAGTAATTGCTCAGAGCCCCAACTACTGCTGTTTTATATAGGAACTAATGGAACTTCAAAATTTAAGTTACTTTTCATATGCTTAAACTGAAAGAATGTCTAAGGAGAAGAAAAAGAAATAAATATTTTCTTGAAAGCATAATCTTGGCAAATTGTGGGAGGCTTCAGAATTTCAAGAGAAATTAATACGTGTCAGAGTAAAAATTTGTTGAGAAATTAAATGTCATCCCAAGTAGTTTTGAAAACTATGGTTAAGCATAGAAATCACTTGTTAAAAGAATCAAATATGAATGCAGGGCAAAAACTCAGCACAAAGTTGTCCTACCTCTTTCCATTGGCTGTCAAATCTGAATGCTGCTGTTACATCAACAGGACAATGTTGAACAGGAACTTTAGATAGTAATACCTTCAGGGACACTGTAAATACATCAACACATGTCTCAGCATTCCTTGATGGCCACTATGCTAAGAAGCACCATTTGTGTATTGGCTAGAGGATGTTTTTAAAGCTGTAGCAGAAATCTACTTTCAAATAAACACTAAGTCATTAATGTCTTTCATTAATGACATGAAGAAAATAAAGCAAAACTAATTATAAAACTAAATATGAAGCAGTCGTTTTATGTTCCCTTGTATGGCCATGTTGTCTCTGGAATGGTACTGTGAGCGAATTTCAGCTTTCTGCACCAGCTATGATTTTTTTTTTTACAACAATGCAGCATCATTACTTTTTATCATTAACCTTCTACTAGGGACATTTTCTACAAAATACTGGATCCTTGAATAGGCTTCCCTCTACTAGCTGTAACTTTCCTTAACTGTACAAAATTTTACATTGATAGTTTAAAAATTTACACTACTGTAAAATTTTATCTATCTATCATTTTAAATTTTATTATATAAATGAATAATTTTATTTGTAAAAGGATATTTAGCATATGATATATGTATATCTTCTGATTATTTATTTATATTAATTATATAGAGTTGTTTATATATTTTATTTAATTATAAGCAAATTCAAATAAGAAAAATGTTTCAATCATTATTTATTTTCATTTCTTTTGTCATTTATGTTTTGCCATATAGCTCAGTTGCATAGCTCTGTAAAATTCTCTTATGAAAGTTACCTGTAACCATGTGAAAATATATTTCAATACAGGGAAAGAGTAGTCACCAATCTAGAACTTTTGAAGAAAACATAAAGACAAATAATCGTCACACTTTCACTTTGTGAATAGTCAAGACACACGTATCTCTGAATCCCAGAGCATCTCTAAGGGATGTCAAGGAAGCCAGTTTCAATCAACGGCAAGGAAAAAAGAATTTCAGCAACATCACATAGTTTCTGAAGGGAAAATGATTGGAGAAAGAAGTTTTAAATTTTGTCTGAATTGTCTCAATTAGAGATTGAGAAATTGTTGATCTTATAAATATTAACGTGATTTGGAGCTCACAATAAAAAAATCAGGAACAGAAAAGATAATTACACGTTAGGTAGCCGAAACATTTAGAAATTTTTAGCTCAATTACACCCTCATTGTTTTCATTGTTAGTTCCCATTGTTCTGTAATGAGCAAGTATATATATATATACTTTTATTTTTTTCTTACAAAGTGAAAAATTGTACAACGGTGTTCCAAAGCACTCATAAATACATAGATAATCTGCAGTTTGGGGGCGGGGTGGACTCCTTGGGTTGTTGATTC
This sequence comes from Microtus obscurus, assembly GCA_963919715.1. Classification (NCBI taxonomy): domain Eukaryota; kingdom Metazoa; phylum Chordata; class Mammalia; order Rodentia; family Cricetidae; genus Microtus; species Microtus obscurus. The sequence continues at coordinate 5,590,197 of CAWTZC010000381.1, forward strand.
ACTCCTGTGTTCAAGAACAGGACCAGTGAGAACAAGACAGACGTCTCCAAAGAGACGCTGTCTCTCCCATTCGTAATAAGCACAATATCATAGAAGAGTAAATTTGTATTTGATTTGAATAGGGCCAAACAAATAAACAAATAACAATGAAAAGCACATAACGCATAGCTTGAGGGAAAAAAATGTAATGCTGGATCTCAAAGAGGTAAAATATTTAAAGAAACACCTGTAGTTAAGTGGAATAAAGGAGGTGGTACCTTCAAGGCAAGACCCCATGGAGCTCAGCTCTCATCTTGTGAAATGGAGGTAAAGAGAAAACTTGGAGCAGCCAAGAAAACCAACAAGAACATAAAGATCATGCAAATGCAAGACATAGAGGGGTCCAGAATCCAGCACTAGCAAAGAGAAGATCTTGGTAGCATCAGTCATGATATTCTGGCTTTACAGACAAGAAGGATACAGAAAGCGTGTTGTGGAACCTTCTTCATTTAAGGAAGCCTGCTGAGGCCAGATGTTTGGCAGAGCTGTCTCTGCATGGAGGCCCAAAGAGGCCATTGTGATGAAGCTGTTTAGCTGAAACTTGGATTGCTTTGGTGATCTCCAGATGTTGGAAATGACAGCTGTAGGATACCTGCCAAACAGAGTTGCAGACCAGGTGTGGAATCAGCACAGGAGAGAAGCTTGTTGCAGTCAACAAAACTGAAATGAGTTGGAGTTCTGAAGAGTGTTTGACATCACACACAGAGATGCAGAACGTGGAGTTGGTTCTGCTGCTTTTCCGTTTTGCTTCAGTTCAGCATTTCCTACTATGCTCCCTTTCCTACCATTTGGAATGGTGATGCATAATCTGTGACACTGTAAGTTCAAAGTGTATTATTTGCATTATAATTTTGATTTTATAAGGGAGTAAAGTTGAGAAATTGCCTTGAGTTACAGAAGAGATATTGGACTTTGATTTTTTTTAATCAGGCTTGAAATTGGACTAAATGTTTTGCCTTATGATAAAGCAACAGGTTCATGGAAACATGGGAGTAGAATGCGGTGCTTGGAATGATAATGATCCATGTAGGGTCATATATTTGCATGGTTAATCTGCAGTTGGTGAGTGTTTGGGGAATGATTAGATGGCATGATCTTGCTGGAGAAGTTGTGTCCCTGGGATTGGGTTTTCAGATTTTATTTGAGCTCATGCCAGGCCCAGGAGGATCTTGTGGATCAAGATGTAAAACTCTCAGCTACTTCTCCAGTACCAAGCCGATCTTCTTCCCACAGTAATGGTCATGCACTAACCTTCAGAAACTGGAAGCCAGTCCATAAATAATTTTTTTTAAATAGGCAATTCTTTGATCATAGTGCCTCTTCACAGTAATGGATCTACAATTAAGACAAGAACACAGACTCTGAATACTGAACAATGCAGAGATTTAAAGATGGTTCAACACTCAGTTCTAAATGGGATTTCTTCATCAACTCATCCCCAGGGCTCAGGGATGCTAAAGACTGAAAGGATGTAAAAGAAAAAGCAGGTGGACGACTCTAAGGTGCCAGGGAAACAGCACCCTCCGGACACATCAGGACTGTAATACATATGAATTCAGACTGCCAAGTAAGCACAAGACCAGAAGAGGTTCAACCCAGACGGTGTCCTATTACCAAAGGGAGTAAGTAGCCCCAGGATCTCACCCCTGACCAAGAAGCTCTGTGAAATTGATGCTCACAAGCAAAGATAAATTAGTTTTCTTCAATAGAGCCTCACTGAGTATACTAACCACAATTTAGGGTAGACCCCATGCTTAAGGGTAGTTGCCTGACCCCAAATCACAGTAATGGTATTATAGACGGCCCCATTTTGTTTTCTGGAGGTATATTTTTGTCTCATTGGTCTCTTGCTTTTGTATTTTGGACTCCCTTTTGTGTTTTTCTGCTAGTTTGTATATATTTGCTTCTCATTGTTGTTTTTTATTTAATTTGTTTGTTTTTTAAAGATTAAAGAGAGAGAAAGGGTATTAAGCTGACAGAGGAGGGAGGTGAGGAGGATCTGGAAGGAATTGAAAGACAAGAAAAATATACTGGATAAAAAAAAAATAAAACTTTTCATTGGAACATTGGGAGCTCAGTCCAGTGCTCCAGTGTGGGTCTCTGTCTCTATCTCCATCCATCGCCAGATGAAGGTTCTTTATTTATCTCTAGAAACCAATTATGAGTGAGTACATCCCATGTTCATCTTTTTGGGTCTGGGTTACCTCACTCAGGATAGTGTTTTCTATTTCCATCCATTTGCATGCAAAATTCGCAGGGAACCCTGACTGCTCTTCAGGCTGGAGAGGGAGGGGGAGGAGTGGGGGTAGGGGGGAGGAGGGGGAGAGAAATGGGAGGCGGGAAGGAGGCAGAAATTTCTTTTTTTTTCCAATAAAAAATAAATAAATAAATAAATAAATAAATATTTTTTTTTTTTTTGGTTTTTCGAGACAAGGTTTCTCTGTGGCTTTGGAGCCTGTCCTGGAACGAGCTCTGTAGACCAGGCTGGTCTCGAACTCACAGAGATCCGCCTGCCTTTGCCTCCCGAGTGCTGGGATTAAAGGCGTGCGCCACCACCGCCCGGCTAAAATAAAACTTTTAAAAAGATAAAAATAACTTTTTTCCTAAAATAAATGTGCCCAGATTACATAAAAAAGTATAGATCATAGGTGGCTAAGCAAAGTCAACGCACTTTTATAAAAAATGATTTACAGACTGACCACTAGACTATAGTAAAATTTGAATAAGTTATCTATCAAATCTATAATGTACACTGTATTAATGTGGGTATAAAACAAATTGTGTGATAGGTACTAGTAACTGAATTCAGTGTTACAAATGTCATTTCATTAGCATAACCACATTTTAAAAACACACCATATAAATGAAAACATGAATTATTGACACCCAGTCTTCATTTGATAAATAAATTCACCTAGAAATTAAAATGGAAAACTAGAAATCTATATAATAATCCGCATTGTCTTCACTAGAATTATAAATCTAGTGATTTTATTATAATTTATTAACAGATTAAAATGTCCAATTTTGTCCCATTTTCAATAAAAGATGTGACTATAAGAAGAATATTACATTTAAAAAAATATAGTAAGAAAAGTATAAGAAGCTCCAGGAGCTTCTATGTGTGGCACATGGCTATAGTCACACTAGGGTTACAAGCGGCCCCTGGTATGACTATACCAGGGTGGATGAGCTCTCTCAGTGAGCAAAGGTGTCTGCAACAGAAGCCTGATGACATCAGTTCAAGCATAAAACAACGTATGCAGATGGGAGGAGAGTACAGACTCTGCAAAGTTGTCCCCTTACTTCCACAGGCGTAGTTACGCTCCAGCACACCGCACACACGCAACATGAAAGATAAAATACAGTTTTAAAATTCACTAGGACTCTATCATTCTGTTTTGTTCATATTTTCACGTTGTATCTACTTTTCAAAATATTTCATCCATTTGATTGTTTTTGGACAACTAATAATACCATATTCTTTAGTAACGTTTTGAATACAGTATTACAGTGCTAATGATAATATCAGAAGACTTAATACTGACACATCCACTGTCAATAATAGTGTAAAATTCACACACTAGTGCGTTCATTGTTCTGTCTATACTCTGATTTGTCTCAGATTTTAGGCTTATTTTTAAATTGTGAACTTTGTTGCCCCTTAATATAGCTTGCTTTACTTTCTTGTTATCTTGGATATAGCATGCAGTTTTATGACTGCTTCAATATTAATCTAGTACAGTTTAGAACATGTACTGTGACTTAGGCATACCTAATATTAATGACATGTTTACATGTCTACAGAAAAGTAAGGGGCTTCTCTGCAGTGCACAACGGCCGTCTGTATTCTATGCGCTACCATACAGTTCATGAGCTTTGGGCAAGGGGCCAGAGGTTGAAAAACACACAAAGACACACAGACAGAGAGACAGAGACACGGACCTCTAGTCACTGGCAAAAAGCCCTCTGTTCAAAAGCACCACGGATGCTTATATACCCAACAATCAAGTTGGCCAACAGGTGAAAACCTTATCCTCTGATCCTCAAGGCCCAGGCAACACGTGCTCGTGAAGCAGAGCTGGTAAACAACTTTGACACAGCTTTCAGTAACTCAAATCAGAAGGGAAGTAAAGATCTCTGGCAGGGAAGAGCAGCTGGAGGCCAGGACTCCAAATGGTCCCAACACTTCTCAACTGTTCTACTCTTGATAATGATCTGTCGTGAAATGCATTCTACTTTTATTGCATGTTTAATACTGTCTCTCTACATTCCAAACTGTATAACACTTAACATTTACTTTTATAGAGCCAACACATGCCTTAAAGTATATCAAAGACTTGTAGATTTCACTGGCCTTGAATTACTTTGAATGTTTTCAAAAACTTATATTTAGAGCTGTTGATAATAACAAAGAGGGCTTGCCTCCAGTTGAGAACACCTGAAAGGTAGCTAAATATAAATGAACAATCTGTTCAAAACATGTTACCACTCAATAAAGGCTGGAAGTTTATGAGATGAACCCTCCAATTGTTTCTTATTACTGTAGTGAGAATTTCCAAGGAATGGTGTAGAAAAGAAACACCCCTGTCAAACTCTCAGATAGGATGTCATAGGCAGAACTGCATGCAGTAGGACTCTGGGCATCTGCAGATAGCTGCCTCCTTGAGATGATGATGAAAACATGGGACCAAGAAAGCTGTTAAACAAAGGACATTGAGCCTCTAATACGTGATCTTAGAGACGCTAAATAAGAAGGAGAACCCAAAGAAAAACATATAGGCATCCTCCTGAATATTAACCTTCATCAGGCGATGAAAGGAGACAGAGACAGAGACCCACATTGGAGCACCGGACAGAAATCTCAAGGTCCAAATCAGGAGAAGAAGGAGAGAGAGCACGAGCAAGGAAATCAGGACCGCGAGGGGTGCACCCACACACCGGGACAATGGGGATTTTCTACCGGGAACTCACCAAGGCCAGCTGACCTGGGTTTGAAAAAGCCTGGGATAAAACCGTCTTGGGAAAAAACATAGAGACAATGAGGACTACTGAGAACTCAAGAACAATGGCAATGGGTTTTTGATCCTACTGCACGTATTGGCTTTGTGGGAGCCTAGGCAGTTTGGATGCTCACCTTACTAGACCTGGATGGAGGTGGGTGGTCCATGGACTTCCCACAGGGCAGGGAACCCTGATAACTATTTGGGCTGAAGAGGGAGGGGGAGTTGACTGGGGGGAGGGGGAGGGAAATGGGAGGCTGCGGTGGGGAAGAGACAGAAATCTTAAATAAATAAAAAAATAAATGTAAACCATAAAAAAAAAAAGAATCCAGGAATACAGTGTGCGGGAATCCCACAGAACAGAGACTAAACTCTCTCTTGAATGTTTTAACTGGAAAGCCTTATCATTTGCAGGATATTAAGCAAACTTCCCACAAGGGACTTGGCTTGTAGTTAAAATTTATAAACCTTAGAAAAATTCCACTTGAGTTCAGCCTAAGTATCTTAAAAACAATGCCATTGCTTTCCCCCAATAATTGACATGCATTCTACAGCAAAGTTCAATAACTCCCCACTGAAAGATAAATGTCCAGCACTTGCCAAAATAAAATCCACATTTGATATTGAGTTAAGAGAATGAGGCTGGGAGAGGATTAAGTCCAGTTATGGATCGCAAAGGAGGATAAAAAAAAACATATTAAAAACAAACCACAGCTTACATAGAAAAGCTACAATGAAATGGATATAACAACAGGAAGGGTTAGAGAATGCTGTCGCTTCAAAAATCAGATGATAAATTCAATGTGCTTTAGAAATATAACATAAAAAAGTAAAGATCCCATCTGTAGAGTAGCAAACAACAAAGACCCTAGAGAAAATTTTATAGAAAGGATCTGAGACCAGATGAGGCATTGAAGGGAAAGAGGAAGGAGCTGGACCTTAGAGTGATAGACACTATACGGACATAAATTTATCTATATGTTGCTTCTTCTCTTGTATTAGATTTACATTTGTTTTCTTTCGTGATAATTTTTACATGACTATCATATTTATATCATTTCCACAATACTTTTTCTCCCTGCTAATCCTTCCTGTGTTCCCCTACTCTCTCAAACTCTTAACCTCTTCTTCAATTATTACTGCTACATATCTCTATACATATGTATGTAAACACAATTGGTGATTGCACTTCATATTTTTTTATATGTAGATGTGCTTGGGAATGTTTAGATGGAATCACCTGTCATGGGTGCTTGTCTCTGAAGAAGAGTGTTTCTCCTTTCCTAGCAGGCAATGTTTATGGCAGTTCATCTGGGAGTGCACCTTTGAGATTTCCCCCAACCACCTTGGATTATCAACTGATGCCCTTGCAATGTTGACTTGGTTTAAGGACATCTTGTGTTTGAGATATGATGAATATGTGAAAACTAAACAGGAACAATAGACCTCGCAAGTTAGTAGGAGACCAAAACAGCAAAATAAACCTTGCACATTAAGGGCTTTGTTTGTATTCAAAGAAATTCCTGTTTGTCTTATAGAAAGTTAAGGTTTCCATTTGTAATTAAGAAGTTCCTGTTTCTTAGACTTGATGTAAACGTCAAAACCCTTTTTCCAACCTACACCAAACTGCGACCCCATTATATGATGTTTATTCTTATCCTTGTTTCTTCCCTTTCGTCGTATCTTCTAACAATGTGTAGCTGCTGACTCTCTTGTCCGTGGGAACGCCTTGTCTTTCCTATAAGAAGTACCTCAAGAGGCATGCAGAGGCTGTTCCCTCAAATCCTAATTTAGGGTGAAATAGCCAACAGGCCAGTCATGAGCAAACACCCCGATACAGCTTGCTTTAATTGGACATCCATGGATTTGTTCCGTTTTCCTCCTCATTCTCAAGTTAATGAATGCAACTTCGTGATATATACAGAAGGCAGTATATCTCAACAGATATTCTGGTTCTCAGACTCCTACAGTCATTCCATCCCTTCTTGCAAAATGTCCCCTGAGCTCTAAGTGTAGGAGTTGTTCTGTAAATACATTAAACAAGGATGGGCACCCCAGTCAGTTTTCTTTGTATGTTGCCCAGCTGAGGATTTCTGTAGTCAACACTATATGCTCAAAATAAAAATAAAAATAAAACCCATAGCGTCTTTGATAAGGTGTGTGAGCTACACAGTTACACTACACTTATCTGTAAATGTAATAGGTATTGAGGTGTAGTTCAGTATTATACTCATTTGGGGAAATGGGAGTAGTAGGTGTTCTGGGTGTTCCTGTAGGAAAGTAACCATTAAAATATAAAAAAAGTACATAAGAAATGTTTCAGAATAATTTTATGAGTTTTTGTTTGTTTGTTTTTTGGATTCTTGTTTTGTTTTTCGAGACAGGGTTTCTCTGTGTAACAACTCTAGCTGTCCTGGAACTAGTTCTTGTAGAACAGGCTAGCCTCGAACTCTCATAGATCAGCCTACCTCTGCCTCCTCTGAGTGCTGGGATTAATTGCCTGTGCCACCAACACCTGGTGATTTCAAGAGTTCTTAATACAGGTATAATTGGAGTCAACCAAAGAAGTAAAAAGAGACCAGGAAAAAAATGAAGATATTATAGCTCATAATATCCACTATATCCATTATTTATTTTAAAAATTAGTTTATACTGTGTTTGCCCATAATATTCATAAAATCAGCCAATTCATTATAATGACTAGGATATATACATATATATACCCACATATGTATGCATATATACATATATCTCTATCTATCTATCTATCTATCTATCTATCTATCTATCTATCTATCTATATGAGCTGAAGACACCATAATAATTTAAAAACTTTTATGCTTAAGTCTTTATTATACTCTTAATTTGCACTAAATTGTATTAATTTCTGGGAGTCTAAAGACCTCACGACCTCTTCCTACACAATGTCAGATGTTTCTTTGCACCTAACGTCAAAATGTGCTATTTTCTCTCAAATCTTTACCTCTGCAAAGAGTAGTGCAATTTCTCCACTTCTGTAAAGGATCAGAGAGATGCATTGGATTCTTGTTATACTTCCTTCCTCACCAAAAGTACCAGCTTCCACATGTGTTATCTGTATGGTTCTACTTCCTTCCACCCCAAAGAGCACCAGCCTCTACTCATGTTATCTTTATGGTTCTACTCTCTTCTTCACCAAAGAGTACCAGCCTCTGCGTGTGTTATCTGTATGCCCTTTTAGATCTGTGAGTCACAAAACTGATAGCCGACAAGTACCACCTAGACCTGTGCTAATCCAAAATCTCAGCATTATCATAGAATATTTTTATACCACAGTCACAAACATGGCAAAGATAGAATTTTCCATTTAATAAAATTCTAACTTAAATGACATGACAGCTTGACAGTAGGTCTCAGCTTTGAGGACATACTTCATTTTGAAAAACTCATCCCATCATATCTGAAATTGAATTATTGGAGGCAAATACCTCACTGCAGCTCATTGGCTATGTAAGTAACAGAGCAATTGATTGAACAATTTTTCACATGAAGCACCAAGAACTAACATTTGAAGATGTCAAGGAGCCTCTATTACAAGTCAGTGAAATATATAAATTAGTTTGGCATACATCATGTCAAATATAATCCATTATTTAAATTGGAAATAATATAATTCCATTTTATAAATTATGGTAATAAATTTTATTTTAAATACTGATTGAGAATAAAAATGCTTGACACTATGAATTTTATAAGATAGTATAAGAGAGCAGTTTGTGTAAGAAAAGAAATAAAAAGTAGAACACTGTTATTATAATACCTATAAACTATTTTAAAATAAAGATATACATTCATGTAGCTAATAACCATAATAACTATATATTTTATAAATGTTTTTTTAACTGATTTTGATTTAGTTGAAGGCAATTTATGAAATTTTACATTAAAAGAACTTCTGAGAGTTTAAGTGTACTTTTAGGAACTTAATATCTTAAAATTCTCATCTCAAAAATCTCTTACTATTAGTATTTGCACAATCCCAGGTGATAATTCATTGAAAGATTCACTTGCTATTAAGAAAAGGAACGCAAAGCCAATTTTAATTTAAAGAAATCTACCTCAGACACAAGTTTGCTAAGTAATTATTGTATTGATTATATCAGAGCCCCAAAGCAAATATTGCATTAACAAATATTACATTGTAAAATTAATAATGTACTCGTTTTTTTTTAAATATTGAGAAAGAAAATAGACATTTATATTGAAGGAGTCTGCTTGGCTGCTTGTTCATTTCCCAGCCACCCAGACCCCCAAAATAATCACACAGAAACTATTAATTAAATCATCGCTTGACTCATTAGCTGTAGCTTCTTATTGGCTAACTCTTACATGTTAATTGAACCCATTTCTATTAATCTGTGTGTTGCCACGTGGCTGTGGCTTACCTGCTAAATTTCCCAGTCACTGTCTCTGGTGGCGGCTTCACCGCTTCTCTCTAACTCCTCCTTCTTTCTTCTAGCATTCAGCCTACTTTTCCCCACCTACCTCTATTCCCTGTGCAGGTCCAAGAAACTTCTTTATTAACCAATGATGTTCACAGCATACAGAGGGGAACCCCACACATTTATGTCAGTTTATTTTCAAGGATGGTAGTATATGTAATTTTAAAAATTGAAGTACTTCACTAAGGCACTAGGACTTAAGTTAATTTTATATATCATTTATCTAGTTTATAATTTGTCCAAATATTAAGTCAGCAAATGTTTATTTAATACTACTAAAACACATATAGAAGACACTCTATTTTAAAACATCACTGTGCATAAGTTGAGAATTTCCTAAAAGTGAGCTATGGTTTTTAATGATGTTAATCTAGAAAAGTGCAATGAAGAAAGTGTGAACTGTATACAGAGATTTAGCCAGAAGAGTGTTTCTTGAAGAAAAGTTGGTAATAAGCAGTGCTGTATAATATAATAAATATAATAAATAAGTTCCCAATGAGTAGCATAGAAAACTGTAACTCTAGAAAACAGCAGTTTCGCAAATTCCCTTTTCAATTTGAAATTTAGATAAGGTTGGATCATGTAAAACAAATCTGTCAGTGGGAAGATGGACAGGAAACAGTGCAATTGTGTTAGCAAAAGGCACATTAGATGTACATACAAAATGCAATACTCAGAAGATGGGTCACAATTAAAGCTAATATCTTGAAAAGAGGGGAAGAAAAAACTGTGCCCTGAATGGAGGTGCCCTAAGCTATGAAAGGGTACAAATAAATCAAACAAAAATGTCTCATTATGTAGATGAAGGATGATCACAGTCACTTGAACACCACAACTCATCTTCTCTGGTCCATGTACCAGACTCCCGACCGCTTCACCCTATGAACAATCCTTTCTAGAAGAATAAAAGAGTATGAGATGAAAAGCTTCGGCTTGCATGTCTATTTCCTGGATATAAATTTAATTTTGCTGTAAAAGAGGACTTCTCTGAAGCATTCATATATGCATATCATTATAAGGAATGGTTAAAATTATACTCAAACTAGTGTGTTTCCGTGTGATCTATTTTGATTTGCCTTCATCTATAGAATGCTGCTCTCAGTATTTCCAAATGAGCACAATAGAACTGGCCAACCTTAGACCTCTGGTTCTGAGGGTCTGTTCTGTAGTTTGTTAGTTGACCTGTTCTTTGTCACTTCCTCTTACCCTCATTTAACATTGACTCATGCTTGTCACTCTCAAAAAAACTTTTCTTTGTTCGTCTTTTATTGGGGAGACTGCTTATTTGTGTCCTGACCACCCCGACTCAAAATAATCACACAGAAACTATATTATTTGCAATACTGTTTGTCTAATAGCTCAAGAATATTTTTAGCTAGCTCTTATCTTACATCCTAAACTAACCCATCTCCATTAATCTATCACCACATGGCCACTGCTTACTGTGAAGGTTGAAGGTTCCAGGGCATTTGTCTACTGCGGGCAGCTATATTGCTTCTCTCTGACTCCTCCTACTCTCTCTCTATGTCTCTTTAAGCCTGCCTGTACTCTGTTAAGCCATTGGCCAAAAGCAGCTTCTTTATTAACCAATGACAATAGAACATATTCACAGCATATAACACCTCCCACATCAACCTTTCTCTGTGTGAAAAAGAAGATATATTAATAAGGACTATCAAGAATACTATCAAAGGGGTTTGCTAGGTTTAGGTATGAATTCAGGAATGCTCAAAGGTAGGCTTCTATGACTACCACTATATTCTAAAATTTTTCTTTACTCATATTAAACATTCATAAAATCTGATATTCTCGAATGCTAAATGGGAAAAATATGAAGGAATTTCCTGAATTCAACCTATAACTGAACAGTAGGAAATTTGAGAACTTACCTATTCATCTGTCCTGTAGTTACAATAGAATGGATTCCTTACCCGACTGCCATACTGAGTAACACCTGGGTGAACTCCCAAGAGTTTTTATTTTGCTTGTGTCTTAATACTACAGTTAACTTTACCTTTGTAGATCACTACTGCCTGAAATGCATACGTCTTTTGTGTGTTTTAGAATCAATAACATTTGCACATATAAAAAGATGTCAAATGTTGGTAAAAGTTGTAGAAATACTCCAGACTTAGAAAAAAACTACCTGTGGTGAGTGCACAGATTGAGAAAGTGACATCATATGTTTACATTTATGGCTTTGGTTTTGAGCCATATGCTTTATTTACAGGATTTTAGAAAGAATATTAAATTAGTGGAGGCAGGCTACTGTTTAACCTTTGCTTTATCCCCACTCTCAGTCTCTCTGGTTGATTGTATAGTACTTCCACCCAGGAACTGGCAATAATAAGACTTAATTCCGTTTCTAGCATTCTGTCAATTATTAGCCTTAGAAATCAGAAGAAATAGTACAGTGATTAGCTTTAGAAATCAAGGAGAAAGAGTACATACTATTACATTATTAAGAAAATGAAGATATTAGAACTGTGAAAATGGCAATAACAGGATTAAATTAAACCCTTTTATAATCCCAATGCTGTAGTTTTTAAAAAGATTTGTTAATACTAAGTAAGTACACCTGTGTTGCCTATGCACGAACGTTGGTAATTATGATTCATGTTTCTCAATATGTAGTAGCCCTAGAAGATTGGTACCGTTGAAGCATAAGCATCTTAGTGCAGTGTGCCACTGAGGACTACCGCTATGTTTCAGAATCTGTATTTGTAAAACTAGGGCACAGAATTGCAGCTTGCTTCTCTGTAACAGCCAGAGGCATCTCTAGCACCTGGAGTTGGCAATGGGTTTTTGACCCTACTGCACGAACTGGCTTTGTGGGAGCCTAGGCAGTTTGGATGCTCACCTTACTAGACCTGGATGGAGGTGGGTGGTCCTTGGACTTCCCACAGGGCAGGGAACCCTGATTGCTTTTTGGGCTAATGAGGGAGAGGGACTTGATTGGGGGAGAGGGAGGGAAATGGGAGACTGTGGCGGGGAAGAGTCAGAAACCTTTAATAAATAAATAAAAAAAATGGAGTTTGGACTAAATAACACTCTACCCATTCTGGAAGAGCTAGAGATTTTTCTGCATTTCCATAGATAAATGAGGGAAGGCAAGGAATTTGAACAGTCTGAAATTCAAGCGTTTGAAAAGTGTATACAATAGCTACCTAAACAAGAGGACTGCATTCCTTCATTCTATACAGGATATTTGACTACCAGGGGTCATCATACGTTTTCATATGCCCCTTCTCACTGATGAATCATGAGTTCAGCAAGTATCTTATAATTTTGTTTGATTAGAATAGAACTAATATTGCTTAGGTCATTAATACATTTATAAATTTGAACTTTGATTTTAAATGTTTTCACAGTGTAAAATAGCTTCCCTACCTTATTTATTCTATAATGACAATTCTATAATATATTCTATAATTTATTCTATAACAAAATATTGATGCAATAAAATATTGGATTTTGTCTTAGACATTTAATCCTATGAAGTATTTTTTGGATCAGTGAGGTGATGAGATGCAAGGAACTGAGAGAAGTTGGGAGATGGGAATTATGTTGACCAAAGTATATTGTATTACAACAGACTAAGTAAGTTATACCAATGTTTATTTTTTTAAAAAAAATATATATACATATTCATATATGTATATAATAAATAATGAAAAAATAGGCCATACATTTGAAAAAAGGCAAGGAGAAGAATATAGAAAGGTTTGAAAAAAGGAACATTGTTGGGCCAAAACATTTTAGGGCTTAGTCTAACCCTTGAGGTCTGTAGAACAAAGAAAAGCCTGGTTCAAGTTTGAAGGAACTGAGTAAGGATGAGATAGCAAAATTTGGGTAGACGCCCCTCCAGCCAGGGGGAGGACTTGGCTTCTTCTCATTGGCTGGAGGTATCCCCACATCACATGATGTCTCTTAACCTATATAAGCTGATGCTCACAGTCATAAACTGAGTGCCTGCTTTGACTTGACTCCCTATCGCGTCTGGTTGTCCTGTGACGTGAGGCTGGATTGTTCCGCATAGTGGGGGCTGTGGAACGGGCAGATAACTCACTCACTTTCCCCTGGGGAATAAGGAGCCTAAGGAAGCCTACCAAAAGATAGGGGGAAATGATGTAATAATATTGTAAACTCAAATAAAATAAAATAATTAAGGAAAGCAAAGTAACAGAAAACAAACAAGCTATATGCCAACTCTTGAGCCAACCTTGAAGAGCGTGTTCTGTGAACCTGGGATCTGAGGCCTTGAAAACTGGCTGAACTACAATCTAGTACTGCAGACGGCCTTACTTCCGTTTCAGTGTCCTTTATAACACAAGTGTACCAAAGGAAATAATGATCCAAGGAAGGTCGTTTGAATTCAGAAAAACATCGTCAGAGATATAAAATCAGAAAAACGTGTAAATAAACTTCAGAGAGCACATAATAAATATTAACAGCGCAGCCCCTTTTTCAGAACTTTCTAAGGACAGACCAATTTAAACACAATTGCCTGGCATGTGTTTGAGAAGCATGAAAACAGATAGAAGGTTATACCCAGACTCAGGACACACTGACCAGATTGTGTCCTATAGCTGCGTCCAGACACCCAGGACAAATGATCATGTCTTTTTAAGTTGAATGCAAATGTTTAACACAGGAGGCACAAAATCATGTCCAAGAACAACCAAGAGAACAAATAGAAACTGAGGTAAAGGCCCTCTGCCTTTTTTTCCCCGTAGTCTCTCTCCCAGTTCTCCAAGGCATTGTTCGCTATGGGTCATTCTTCTGAGTGTGTTCTTACTCAGGTCTGCATGACACCTTAATAGCTGAGGCTATTATTAGTTTAAATATTCTTCTAAAAACAAGTTGTAGGCAGTATTCACAGCATTATCAGTATGGAATTAATGTTGCAGAATGCTTATACTTTTATGTTAAATTGATTTATTTTATTATTTATGATTGTGATAAAACTATTTTTATCTGCTTGTTTATATATATATGTATATATGTATTTATATTCCTTTTTGTCATGTGTTTATCTGTGTACTTCTGTAGGGATATATGCACATATGTTCAGATGCCCACCAAGCACAGAAGAGAGTGCTGGAGTTAGAGAGAGGTGGTTGTAAGATACCTGCTGTGTTTACTGAAAATTATACTCAGGTCTGCATCACACTTTAATAGCCGAGACTGAAATCTATTCCCATTTTTATTTTATCAAGCTTTAAATGCTTATGAAATTTGAAATTTGATTCAAACTTCATTTAGCTTGCTTATTTTTATGCAAAGATATGTAATTAAGGGAAAGAATCCCACGGATTGATATGACCTTAAGGCACTTAAAGGCATCCCTACATTTAAATGCATGATGCTCAGTTTGACTTTTTAAAGAAAGTAACTACCCTGATTAATGGAAGGAGAAATTTCTTTTTTCCTTGTGTACACTAATTGATGAAAGTTATAGTAGGTCAGAAACATAGGAACAGCTTTTAAAGATTCCATTACTTTTCTGAATACATTAAGAAGGAATGCTAAGTGTGTCAGAAGAATTTAGGTGCCAGACAAAGTGGGCTACCCAGATGATTCAATTCCATATTATCTTACAAAAAATATCATAAGTAATTTTGTTTTTGATAACATATGCTTCTGAATTATAAACTATACTCTGGAAACTATGATCTCAAATTTAATCTGGCATATTAAAAATTATGAATTATGGCATAATTAAAAATGTTTTAAATATGGCATAATTTTAATTAATATAGTGCATTACATTTTATGTTAGCAGTGATGCGCTTGATCCTCACATTGCCCAAGAATTATAAAAATATTTTAATAGCTATCAATATTTGCTCTTCATTAACTAGATTGCTACATTTCTAGTTAGTATTATAGTCAATAAACACCTAACATACATAAATAGAAAGAAAATTGTTCAACAGTATAAAATTCTAAATAGAAGTTTGTGCAGATTGCTACTGGTTGATTTAGCCAAAGAATTAAATGTTGGGAGTTTTAATGATGTTCCTAAGTACAAAGTGCACATTACAGTCTTTACCTAAGGCACGTCGGGATGTCATGTCCTTTCTAGAGGCTAATTTATGAGCACTTCCCCTCTGACAGTCACTGGCATTAACTTTCAAATGTACTTTCCTAACTGCTAAAAATACGGTGAACAATTTATTCCTGGAGTTATTTTGCATGCTAAGTATTCATCTAAATATCCATAATAAAACATTAGACTTACAATCACATCTAAACTACCATAAACAATTCTATATGTGCTAAAATATATTTAGAGGCACTACTTAAAGATTCTGGAGAGAAAAAAAAAACAATATTCTGAAAATCGATATATTCCTTTTCACAATCTTTTATTTGAATACATTTTCTCACACAATATATTTTGATCATGTTTTCTTCTTGCTTAACTTCTCCCAAATCCCCCAAACCTCCCTCCGGACATCTCCCAGATCCTCAAGACCTCACGTTTCTCTCTCTCTCTCTCTCTCTCTCTCTCTCTCTCTCTCTCAAATGAAAAATCTAAGTGAAAAACTAGTAAGAGGAAACTGTCAAATCAAAATAAAACAAAAGCTCACAGAAAACAAACCACCTCGACCACCCCCACCAACCCATGGAGCTGCTTTTGTTGTCTAATATTCCTGTGTATGAAGCGTGCCAGTACGAATAGCGGTTAATATACTCTGTGGGCCCCTATTGGAAAAACAAACTGATTTTTCTTTTCTCAGCAACTATCAATTCCAAATAATTTCCTTTTCAAGGATGGAACTTGTGTCCGTTTCCCCTTCTCAGGAATGGGATTTTGCCAGGTTGGAACCTGTACAAATTTCGTGTTTGCTGTCCCAGTCTCTGTAAGTTCATAGCATAACAATCCCGTGCTGTGTGAAAGACACTGCTTCCCTACAGGTATATACCACTGCTGGCGCTTACAATCCTCCTACCTCCTCTTTAGCAGATCCCAGAGCCTTGGGGGAGGGTTTCAGGAAGACCTCTCATTTATGAATGTGTGCTCAAAAAATGTGTTTCTCAGACTATACATCACCCAGCTGTGAGTCTCTGTGTTAATTCATATCTATTGCAAGAAGATAATTCTTTGTTAAGGGTTGAGTGAGGCACTGTTCAGAGGAAATAGCAATTTGTCATTAGGTCATTTTACAGACATATTCTTTTAGCAGAATATGTTATGTTTTCCCTGAAGTCCAAGTCCTACTTAGTCTCAGAATCTTAGCCACTTTTGCAGTGTAAGGTGTGGGTTTTATCCTTTGAAGTGAGCCTTACGCCCAATCCAAAGGTAATGGCTGTTCCCATAACATGTGTCATTACTTACATCATGGAATATGGAAAATCAAGCTGGTATGCAAAAAGAAGCTTGACCCCTACTGAATTGCTTTCATGATATTGGTAGGTACTTTGAATGCAAGAGAGGAAAACAGAAATCAATATCACCCGGTTACAAACCCCATGTTCTGCCTGTAAGACATACAGTTGCATTGCTTTTAACAATACCATATCATTTTTTCTAGTTCTTTACTTAAATCTATTCATGTTGAATCCACATGTGGAGAAGTATATGGTTATGAACATGTGAAGAAAGAGTAAAACATACACATAAAAGTCAGCAGACAATATGCATATGTCTGTTCTTGCCTATCATATGTTTCCCAGAAATCAAACTTAGTTCATCAACCAGGCTTGGCAGCAAGTGTCTTTACCAAATAAGGCCAGTTTCTAGTCTCAGAAGCATTCTTATTTTAAAAAGCTGCTTATTAATTCCCTGCGTGGGATTAAGTTTAAACTTTAAAAGTCAATAACCATTCTTCGTCCTCTCAATTCGCATTCATTAATTATCGACTTTCTTTTGACTGTATACAGAATGGCGTGCATTGTACAACACTATCGGGATTTTCCAACACTCCTCAAGAAGTGTGATTTTCTTAAACAGACACATTGCTTGGAAAAGAATTTTGTTAATTATTGGTATGCGTGTGTGTGTGCATGTGTGTGTGTGTGTAACAATAATGAATAAAGGAAAGACTGTGAGTTGGAGAGGGAGGGAGGAGGCTCATGAAAAGAGTTGGAAGTGAAGTGGAAAGAGTAAAAATTATGTAAATATAGTAACTGATATAAGATTATCAAAAACTAAAAAAAAGTTATAAAAATTACTATACTATCAAGTGAATAAAAGTCCCCCACTTGGAAAACTTCTCTCAATCCAAAAGAAAAAAATAAGCATGTCAATAAGAAGAGTAATCGTGATTGTTTAAAATAAACTCAAGGATGGAATGCAGAAACTCACTAGTTTTAGAGCAGAGTGCATTCCTGCATACCATCCATGTCCACCGTGCCCACTTTACCATAACCAAAGCATATCAAACATCCTGATTGCTGCTCTTACCTGCCCTTCAATATCAGACACATAACTAATAAACCTCCACATGTCCAGATAGCATTGAAAAAAACCAATATGAAAAATGGCTCCACATCCAATCCACGAGTCCCATAGAAATGGGGAATTTTCAATGAATCCCAGAGCACAAGAATTAAAAGAACAATTATAATCTTCAAAAAAATTCTAAAACTTTCAAGAAGACACAAAGAAACATTTGAACAAAAATTAGTAATAATAATAACAGTAATAACGAATGACTTAGTGATGGCAAAGACAAACCAAAATCATGCTGATATTAGTAATGAAGACAGTCCAAGTCTTCAAAATGGAATTAAATGAAGTGTTGAAATCAACTCAAGCTGAAATGAAAGTGAGGTTGAACAACCAAGTAACCAAAGTAAACTCAAAAGAAATTCTTACAAGGAGATGAATAAAGTGGAAGATAGAATATCAAGAGTTAAAAACAGAGAATTTAGTATAATAGCAAAAACATAGCAAAAATTAAAACACAGCAAAGAATTATATAGGAAATGTAGGACACTACAACAATAACACATAGATGAATAAATAAATAAAAAAAGAACCCCAGGTAAGCAGCATAAACCAGCTCTTAAAGAAAATAATAGCAGAAACCTTCCCCAAACTAGGAAGACAGGCACATATACAAGAAACACACAGGACACCATTTAGATGAAACCACAAAAGAAAACCCCATAACATATCACAGTTAAAACACTAGGTATAGAGGAAAGAAAAGAACATTAAAAGCTGCAAGAGCAAATACACAAGTCAACTATAAAGAAATTAAATAAGAATAACAGCTCATCTCTCTTCAGCAGAAACTGTGAAAGTCAGAAGAGCCTAAAGCAAGGTATTCCAATTGCTAGTAGACAATAACTACCAATCTTTCTTAGTACACCCAGCAAGTTCTGTATAACACACCTCCTGCACATAAGGCTTATAGAATATAGCAGAAGTAGGTGCAAACAAAGAGATTGTAATAGTCAGTTGAACAGGAAGTTTGCTATAAGATTTAGACTCATAAAATTTTCAGATAAGCTACAGCCATGAGTTCTCAACATGGTTACTTAAAGCCCTGAACAAGGACACCAACTGGAGTACTAACACAGAGGGAGGAAATTTCAAAGGCCCCCAAACCCAGTGAAAGAACTATCATCTACTATGAATTCAGAGAGTGGGAGAAAATGTCTTCCTCAGACACTGATTTGTTATCTAATATCAAATGGTCAACCCTGAAGCCATACATAAAGAAGTTTAATACTTCCCAAAATACAACCTGATACAATCAGTTTTATATAGGCAAGAGAATTGGATTAGTTTAATAATTGTTTGAGTGAAAAATTATTATACATCAACAGGTGGTGTTTTGATAAATAGTTTCTTGATTTTCATTATCTTTTTCTAAGTTGTAAACTGAAGTATGCATGTATCATTGCATATATCAGTTAAATATTAATAGCAGCATTTATTTACTGAGGGTTTATCATATTCTTCACATTTTGGATTCATTATATTATTCAATTTATGGTACATACTACCAAAATATATCTATTGCGAAATGTTATTTTACACTTAAATAAGAAATAAAAAAGAAAAAAACCCAATATTTTCTTGTGAAGAGATGATGAAATCAAATTAAAAATCGACATTCCCTGACTAAAATTCATTTTCTCAAACATTTGTTGTTAAGACACTGAAACAAACATTGATATAAAAATGTTATTCTCCATTTCTTCCTGACTTTGTTACCTGAAGTACAAGGTTGATAAACACCATCCTTATGTTCAGATTGCCCTAACTCTGAAGCCCTGACAAAGGGTTATCTATGATAGAAGCATGTAGAAACTCTAGATCTTGTACTGTTAATTTATATACTGTTAACTTACATAGAGTTTCACCTTTAAGTGTACTAACGTGTAATAGAAACACATCTGCTGTTGGTGAACATATTCAATAAAGGAGTCTTCTATGCCCTTGGTGCTCATGACAAAGGAAGTTCTTGGAAGGCTGCATTAAGATTTATCCCTGCTCTCAGAAACTATTACGAATGACTCAGTTGTACAGAATGACTAGGTAATGGTCTCATTTCCATAGAAATGGCCTCATTATGACTACCTTCTGAAAATGTGTGAAGACAGTATAGAGTAATTCTCATGACACTTTCCTCTCCACCAACTATTTCAATATCTTCTTTCATGTCTAAAATTAAATGATTTCATTCCATCATCTATACTAGGAGACACTCAGATTCCCACTGCTGATTAGTAGTTCAGTTATTTATACAAGTTTATTTACATTTATAATGAATTATATTGAACATGCTACTTTTGCAACTAATATAGGTGTTGTTTCAAATTTTTCATCAAAGCTTGTCTTTATATTTGTGATTTAACAAATTAATAAAATGCAAACATTTAAATCCAACCTTGTAGTTAATTTAATGATGAGTTGTGCATGAAAATTTCATGTTTCGTAAAACAGGTAACAAAAAGGAAGCAGAAAGTAGCTATCCCAAGTTACCAAATTGTTGACCAAGCTATTTCCTGCGCCGTAGATATAGGAGCTATGATGTAGATATATTAATTAGGGCTGGACTCCCACTGTGTCAACATCCTGTTGTGATGTTCTGTGATGGTCTCCATTCACAATAAAGAAATGCTGCTTTGCCTAAAAGCTACAAGGATTTGAGGGCATGTAGTGGTTTGAATGCAAATGGACCCTAAGGGCAGATATATTTTAGTACTTGGTTCTCAAATGTTGGAACTATTTGGAAAGGGTTAGGAGGCATAACCTTGTTAAAGCAGGTATGTAATGATAGTACACTTTGAGGTTTCAAAGTCCATCCTATTCAGAGTAAAATCTCTCTGTATCATGACTGTGAATCAAAATATGAACTCTCTTTTATTGCTCCAGTTTCTGTGTTATGCTTCCCTGCCATCTACCATGTTTGCCTAAAACTTGGTAGTCATGAAATCTAGAATGGTGTGCCATGAATTAAATGCTTTTGATTTTTTTCAAAATTATAACTTGCCTTGACCATGATGTTTTACTACAGCAATTCAAAAGTTAACAAAGCTGTGGTATAACAGCAAGAACTAGAATGTTAGGACCTATGATGGTCTAGCAACGTGATGGTTGTAGATCTGTTTTTGTAAGACACAAGACCTCACTATCCCTAGGAAGATGACTAGGTTTCTAGTGCCAGACTTTATTTCTGTCTTGTTTAGGATCTTACACAAATTTATACAATTGTTGGTTACCACCTATATATGGGTACCATGTACTGCACATTTATTGCCATGCTGATAATTGTTCTGGCTCGTATGTGTAATAGTTAGGTAGAACTATTAACTGCTTCTCTACTTTGGCAACCTGTTGCAGGGAAAGGACCCATTTGTTCTTCCCAGCTGCCTGGCTAGCTTAGCCATAAAATAACCACAAAAAAATTGTATTAACTAAATCACTGCTTGGCCCATTATCTCTAGGCTCGAATTGGCTAACTCTTACATATTAATTTAACTCATTTCTATTAATCTGTGTATCACCACATGGCAATGGCTTACCAGGAAAGATTCAGTATGTCTGTCTCTGGTGGCTCCATGGTGTCTCTCTGACTCTCTCTGCCTTTCTTTCTCCCAGCATTCAGTCCTGTATTCACCACCTACCTAAGTTCTGCCCTATTAACTAAGCCAAAGCAGTTTTCTCTATTCATTAACCAATGAAAGCAACACATGGAAAGAAGGACCTCCTACACCAGCAACCTACATAATGTTTCCTAATTCTGTTCCAACAAGATGGCAAGATGAAGGCTTTCATGTTAGATCCAGTTAATATAATCAAAATCATGTTTTCTAACCTGGATGTACACTTGCAAAAAAATATCTATCTATTTATCTACCATCTACCTGTCTGTCAAATGTGGTGTGTGTATGCAACGGGATACAATTCTTCTTGTAATGAAAAGTGAAATCTTGGAATGTGTAGGAAAATGTACAGACCTAGGAAAGATTATATATTGTGTATGGTATCTAAGATCCAGAATGACAGGCACTACAAGTTTTCGATCATCTCCATTTTCTAGGTCCAAATTTTCAGATATTGGTATTAACCCACAGTAACTACAGAAACAAAGAAATGATAAATGGACTATGAGGTTTGGGGACTAAGAGGTGTATAACAGGGTATAGATGATATATAGGCAACCATTGGTGATCTTCAATTAAAGAAATCCAACACACTATCTCATGAAATAAAGACCATATAAAGACTTCCCACACCGCATCATCAGTAGATTTTCTATTGATATTTAAATAAATATGTTTACAAATAATTAAGTGTGGCATAGACATATTGACAGAAAAAAAGGTATGTTTCTAGACATAACATAAAAACTCCAGCAAAAGATTACATGATAGGAACAAGGACCTGATTATAATTAATTAAGTGTGAGTTCCTTGGGCTGAGACTCCACAAATCTGCTGTCTATCACTGAAGTACCTGCTTAAAATTGCTCATGTTTGAGGATCACCCAGCCAGTCTGATAATATGCTGTAGCTGTAGATACCACTTAAACCACATAATGCTACCGTATGAAGTCATAGAGCTGTCTGCCATTAAAGTTAGCATTTAGCTACATAAGTAAATAAGAAAGCTAGAAATCAATTTAAAAATTTCCACAACTGATGTATTTAACAAGTAATGGTGGTTAACATTAATGTACTCTTTAGAACATCTACCACTTTAACAATCGAAATGGCTCTTAACTTCTTATGGGTAATTATTAACTTTAGGAAGAATACAAAAAAAGAAAATAAATGTACAGTTTCAGGAATTTATAGGGAGGCTTTTAGAGCCAGAGTCTGGAGAAAAACATTTTTTATTCATTATCTAAGATTTTCCATTTAATAGTATTGCCTAAGCTTTCTGCTGGCTTTTGCCTCATCTGTATTCAAAAGACAATTGTAGTCTCAATATCACATTGTTCTAAAAATTAAATCAGCTAAGTCCTGTGTAGTACTTAGAGGAATGTCCGGCACATAACACATTCTCTGGAAGGGATTATCTATTCATGATTTTTCATGTAATAAGAACTGAATCAAGGTCAGCTGATAAGATGACTCATTGTGTAAAAATGCTTTCTGAGGCCGGGCGGTGGTGGCGCACGCCTTTAATCCCAGCACTCGGGAGGCAGAGGTAGGCGGATCTCTGTGAGTTCGAGACCAGCCTGGTCTACAAGAGCTAGTTCCAGGACAGGCTCCAAAAAACCACAGAGAAACCCTGTCTCGAAAAAAAACAAAAAACAAAAAACAAACAAACAAAAAAAAACAAAAAAAAATGCTTTCTGGGCAAGCCTGATGATGACTTAAGTCAAATTCTCAGAATGCATGTAGAGTAGAAAGAACTGATTGCACAAAAGTTGTGCTCTGTCTTTAACTCCTGCATACCCACATGTGTACACACACACACACACACACACACAGACACACACACACACATACACACACACACACACACACACACACACAAACACACCCACACAATAGCCAGCTGTAAAGAAAAATATTAAGTAAACATTGTCCTACCTACTATACCTGGGAAAAGCATGAAAACACAATTCAACATGTTTTTGAAGAAATTGAGGTCACAAGGTTCTTGTGGTTTCTTGAAGTTTTCTCACAAGCACTCAGAAATATCCTCACACAACTCTGTTCTTGGACTGTGTTCCAAACAATGTGTTATCTATAAAATGTAATTCTTTGAACGTCATATGTTGAAAGCAATGAGATTTTAAGATAATGATGGAATTCATCTCAGAGTAGCACCTTTAAGAATAAAAGGCTGTCCACAAGAAAAAGGAAGATGTAGCAACTACAGGAGTAAGAATTAAAATATTTTTAAACAATATTTTATTTAGAAGCTAACAATTTACTCTAATTGTCTCCACTTCTGATATGTATTAAAGGATATTGAAAGGTATTTTAACTTAATAGTGTTACTAGTTTAACAACAAATTCAAAACTCTCATATTTTCATGAATAATTAGTACCAATCAAAAATAACTTGTGTATAATTTTGATTTCTATTGATGAATATTCATTGACATGGAGATATTCATTTTATCCATTTTGCAGACAGAAGCTTTCTGAGAATTGAGTATATATAGCATGCCTTATAATGTGTCATCTTTTTAGTGTGTTTTCTAGAATGAAACAATCACATCCCAAACCCTTAAGCTGAATTAAGTGTTTAATGGTTTATAAATATATTCATCCATATATAAATAAAACACTCCGTCATGATAAGGATTCAGTGAGTAACCAGTTTTAATTAACTAATGAAGGATGCAATAATTTAGCAGTAATTTAATCTACTCATCTCAAAGAATGAATTGAAATCATGCTTAATTTTCTTTTATGTTGATAAAGGATTAAAGAGATTGTGTAGGTACTCTTCTATTTGAACCCAGTACTTGTAATGTCAATATTTTTTTATGATATACACTATTTATGTGTACTTGAGTTTAGATATTTTTAATACCATGCTTTGGGTATTCCCTTACAGATCACTGGGAGAATATTATTGAAGAGGAACTTACAATAATAAAGCTATAGGGCTGAGGTAACAGCTTCAGCCTCCAGCACAGCAAAAAAGAAATGGAACTGAACATAGACATAGCAGGATACTTGAAGATGTATATACAGAGTCTGTAGTATTTTCCTTCAAATTTTTAATTGCATGTTCTATGAACAGAAAAGCAAAATAAAGTTGTGTTTACATGCCTTCCCCATATATTTTACTTTATAAAATATAAAGAATGAGTCTGATAGAAAAGTAGGGGAAGAAAGACAGTATTATTTTGTTGAAACTTTCAGACCACCTTAAACTATCTAAACTGCCGAATGATGTCAGTGTTGTCAAAGTGTTGGCTGCCCCTTAAGCAACTGTGATCCTAATCAGCTATTACAACACTGCAGGTACTCAACTGCAGTTGAACCACATTGGCCACAACCTGGTGGGAACTCTGTTTTCTTGGGCACTGGCTTTATAACAATCATGAAAAGATACTTTATTTACATCTCTATTTCTGTATTGAATTCAGGATTCAAAAGTTAAGGCAAAATTCTGCTCACTCAGAGAGGTGAAAAGCAAGCAGCTAACCCCTCCTTGCTTATGTCTCCCCAAGATCAGGGCATCTTTCTGTTCAGCTCCTCCCTGCCATCCCCTGTCAGCTAGTTGCTGATTCAGTCTCCTGAATTCATGTTAAATGTATTTAATCAAACAAATGTAACACGTCTTTGCATCATTTACAAAAGCAACAGAAAAAGAGTATAACGCACCCTTGCACAGCATCAGTTCATCAGTATGAATACAGAAAAAACTACATTAAGAATGAAAATTTAATAAAGTGATATTTGCAATTGTATATGCCTATGTAATCTGTGTATTGGATCAAGGCATTGCAACGGCTGAAACTTGGTATGTGCCTGAGGACGTGTGGAATATATTGCATCAATCTTCATTAGGGAGGGTGACCAGAACTGTTTCCATGCATATGGGAAAGAGAGGGTACATCCTCACAGCTTACTCTAGGACTATGCTAATTCTGTTCTATTACCTTTCAGTCCAAAGGGACCTTGATTGACTTGACGTTCTGCAAGCATTTGCAAACATTACCAAAAGTCACTGCATTGCTGACATTGTCTGAAGTCTACTGTTGTGGAGATAAATGCAGATAGAGTTGGATGTCCTTGTAAAAGGAATGAGTTGCAAAATCCGTGACATAAATTTTAAGAAAGATTTAGGGGTCTTCAACATGGCAGCAATTTTGACATTAGCTAATCTCTGTTACATCAGATTGTCCCTGCTGATGTAAAGAAATGGGAGGAAAGTTTACATAGCTGTTTAATTTTGGAAGTACCATGTAAGATATGTTTAGCATGAAATATAATAAATTAACTTCAGGCCCTTTCTTTTGTTTCACGGATGAATTGCAGCTTCACTGATGTCAGAGCAGACTGACCTCATATCAGTTTGGGACCATACTGTCAACCGATTTTTCCATTCAAGACGAGCTCATTCTAAGATTCTACACAAAGATACCAGTTGACAGTTGATGACATGTTCCATGGACAATAAAAGGCATTAAAAATGGTCTCATGGAAGGCTATCCTGTACAAATAAGAAGATCTAGCTATTAGACATCAGGTGTTCATATTGCAGTCATTAGTTATAATGTGGTTCATTGTTTTGAATCAGTGAAATAAAGAAGTTCTGGAATACTTTATCAAATTTTCGCACGGGCTTGTCCATGTTCTCACCAGGCCACGTGTGGAGTATTTAAGTCAATTTTACAAATCAACAATTCTTGCATCCAACCATGTTGAATTCCACAAGGTTCATTCAGCTCTTGATGGAGGATTTATGAAACCAGAAGTTTTCCTGTGATATGCCGATAGAAACAGAAAAACACTTAACCAGAACCCAGTTCATGAATAATTTGTCTTCAAGTATTGTTTTGAATTAAGGATAAACTATTGTGTCACTGTTCAATTCAAGAGTGTTACAAATAAATGTTTATGAGCAATGAGTAGTTCTAGTAATATTTTCAGTTGTTGACAAGAAAGAAATATTGGCCTGAAGTTATTGCCATATGAGAAAATGGACAGAATGGTATTAATATCTGTAATGAAATATGAAAAGAATATGCTGTGATGGAAAGTAAGGAGAAGTAGAGAGTAAAGCACAGTGTGTTGTATTCTTATTGTTCTGTTTGGTTTTTGTCTTTTGTTTGTTTTCTTGTTTGTTTGTTTGTTTTTCAGGAAAAGTTCTCTCCATCTAAGAGCCTTGCTTGTCCTGAAACTTGCTTTGTAAACCAGGATGGCCTCAGACTCGCAGAATTCTACTTGCCTCTGCCCCCCATGTACTGGGATTAAAGGCACTCACCACCCCACCCTGATGATCCTTTACTGCTTTTATATTAATTTTCGCTAACGTAGACAATGGTTTGAAACAACAAAAATGGCTACTTCTATAGGTCCAAAGTCTAAAAATTGTTCTGATAATATAAAATAAAATTGTTGAAAAGACTATGATTCTATGAATTGAAGACCTGTAAGAATAAATTGCTACTAATAAATGAACTAAAGTACTCATAGTGATCGTATTTTCCTACCTTTTTTGTATTTGTAATACTTTGTGGTTAAAATACATATTCAGTCATAATCAGAAAAAGCCACCAAAATCCTTCATATTCTCTTTGAAAATCTTTGTGATAAGATTTGTATAATATTTCTCTGTATGTGTGCTTATTGAATTATAGGCTGTCTTGAAAATGGCCCGGATACTAGAACTGCTCTATAAATAATTGTAATGGCCCTGGGGAAACCCCAGCCAGTACTGGGGTCATGAATACAGATGATTCAGATCAGTACCAAGGTGATTAGGACAATAATAAATAGATCTGGGTGAAAATAACACAAAATACCTGACTGTTGATAAATAACGGGCTCAGTTGAACTTTAGAAAGATGAAGTTTCCTATTGTACAAGCTCTGCAGCTGTGGTCTCACTGGGCGCCCTCATAGTCTGGTCTTTTGACACATAGCTCACGCCTGGACCTTTGTTGTACTCAGTGATGTAATTACAAGGTATAATACTGAGTGTTTTGAATATTAAGCATGAGATGTTGTACAAATGAGAAAACAGATGAATGAGGATGGGTTTTGTTTTGAGGTTTTATTTCCTCAATCTCCTGACCTGCAGAACAAAAAAATCTGACAAACTTGATGTGGCCCGATCGGGGACTAAGGCTCAGCACGGGACCTGTTATTAACAGATTATTAGTGTTAGATTTCAGGAAGAATTAAAGAAACAGCCAATGCACTGAGTCCCTGATTCCCATCACACACACACCTGCTGGCTCAAGAAAGCTACAGTTGGTTTAAGACAAATCTTTGAATGATAGTTCCAGTAATAGTTCACAATAGCATCTCTGATGGAGACTTAGCTCAGATGTACCGCACAAGCCTTGCAACCCCTTTCCTAGAGTGTCTTTGAGCTCCTAAGAATAAGCATCCTATCTGAGAAGGAATTATTACCTGTCATCTACTTAGATTTTTGCACACCCGGGCGTATTTATGCTTTTACAATATTGGACTGCCCGCATCATGAGTGTGTTTCACAGTTGGGTTGGAGTACAAAAGAGTTCCACAATTGCTCTGAATGGAACATAACAAAGGTTTATTCATCTGCGGATAAACCCACAGAAAGAGTAGCGATCCTCAGTCCTCTGCATGCGCTGGGAATTGGAACCGAATCCAGCAGCCAAGAGGCCGGCACATTTATAGTACATGAGACCACGCCCAAGGTGAGATGCTATCTTAAAGGCTATTGGCTGAAGAAGTTCCCCTAGCACAGTTGAAAACAGTTTCGTTTCCAAAATCATTCTGCAATGTGTGAGAGTTATCAACTGCTGTTTGGCTTATAAATATCTTAGACAGTGAATGTCAGGAGAAGAAAACATGATTTCCTGATACAATAAGTGTAATTATCACTTTTCTTAGGGTGCTAAGAGATTTTAAAACTTAATTTCCAGAATTGCTCAGCTTTAGAACTAATAATCCTAATGTAAAAACCAGATTCCTCATGATGTGTGTCGAATATGCTTATGTTGAAACACATCATATTTGCTTTGGGATTTCATCCATAACTGAGAAAAATCTAGACAGGAACAACCAGTCATAAACCTGGAGGCATGGGCTGATCTAGATGTTGTAGAGGAATTCTAATTGGTTTGCTTCTCATGGCTTGCTCATTCTGCATTTAAAGAGCTCAGAACCACCATCCCAAACTGATTGCACCCACAAACGGCTGTGCTTTCCTGCATCAATCACTAATTGAGAACATAACCTCTAGGCTTTCCTACAAACACATCTTAATGGAGGCGTCTTATCAATGAGATTCCCTCGATTCAGGTGAGTTAAGCTTGTGTCCAATTTACATAAAACTAACCAGAACAATATCAAGGAGACAAGAATCAAAACAACATTTGTATTAACTTTTTTAAATTATTTGGTGTTTACAAGATAGAAAATCTACAAACCTTATACAACCTACCAGATGTCACTAGTTTCTATTTCTTTTGTGTTTTTTGTCAAACAAATATTTTCCTGTAGTTTGAGAGAAAAGGAGAGGTTTTAATGCAATGTCTATTGTGTGAAAGATAGCTTGAATCTACCCAAACTAATCACTCATCTTCAGACACGATTTATACAAAAGAAATGGAAAAGATAGATGACAAAATCTAGATAAGTATTAGAGCTATATATTGTTATTTTGTTGCTTTCAGACCTAATATGAAAATTAATCTACATGATAAATTTAAAGTCTAAGTATACTTACGTTTAAAAATTTGATGCCGTCTCAATTGCTTTCTCTTTAGGAGAATTATTCTTTGAAACAAAAGTCTTTTTGTGTCACTTGGGAACAATGCTCCAGACCACCAGATGGTGTCTTGGCAGCTTCCAATTAGAGCCACACCCCTGGATCTATATACTAGGGGAAACGGAAGAACAGAGTTGCATTTTGCAAACCGTCCTGACTAATCACCTGCCATGTGGCACCTGAGTTACAGTGAGATGCTCACAATAATAAACTGAATTTCTGCTTTGACTCGACTCCCCATCTTGTCTGATTGTTCTGTGTAATGGGGCTGTGGAGTAGGCAGATAGTGCACTCAGTTTCCCTGGGAAAAAGGGGGCTCAAGGAAACCTAGCGCCTTTCCACATATTCTTGACCTCGATAACAGTGCCAGCTCATAGAACAGAATTTAGATCCAGTCTAGAAATGATTGTTTACTTCTATAGCATTCCTGCCTCTATTGACCAAAGGCCATACATTGTATGCTGGTTATTATGTGGCTTTTATGAAATCATAGTGGGTTGGTTTCTTTTCCCTTCTGGTAACATTCACAGAACCTCCCAACATTATAGTAACTCTCAGTTCAGACATTTCGACAGGTTCTGAGACTCGGGTGTGTTGTATTTTTCTCAGTAAGGGCTTATGCTCTAATCAAATACTGATAATATTGTCAGTAGCTTGCAATTTTGGGAGATCAACAGGAGAAAGGCCCTCAACTTAAAAAAGAAGGCACCCATCTCTAGTACTGGGTTTGTATTTGGTAGCATAAAATTTCAAGTTGGGAATTTTCATTCCCACTTCTTACAGTGTAACTAAATTTAAATACTTTATATATATATATATATATATATATATATATGTTTTAGAAAGCTTTTACAGAGATAGATTTTTATATGTATTTCTGAAAAACCTTTAGTGTTAGTTATTTTTTCCCTATAGTGCCTCCTCCAGCCTGTCACCTCAAACTTTACTGCATTTTAATTCTTCCAGTTCCTTTATTACCAATCAACCCTTAGCCAAAACTAAGTAAAAAATATTTTGAACTTTATTAAGTTATGCCATCACCTAAAACCCTAGAGAATTTGATCAGAAATAATTTAATAAAATGCTACTATTTCAGACATACTGGTTAAAATGAAAGTTTTCATAGGTTTACTTCTGTAAACAGTAGATTTTCTTATGGATTTGCTCCGAAACGTCTACAGTATGAAATGAAAACAAAGCCAAAATATTTACGTATTTATGTTCCAAACTTTAACTTGCTCTTGGTTATGTGTGTGTGAGTGAAGTTCTAGAATAAAAATACAATTTACAATAAAACACGGGGGTAAGGACAGGTGAATTAAATGGCTTATCAAACTTACCTTTTTGATTTTGATAACTTGATAGATTGGTAGATACTCTTAAATTATAATCATGACAAAATTGGCTGCAAAGAGTAATTGTGGTAAATTTATTGATAAGAAGGGACTATTCTTAAATTAATAATTACTTCCTTAAAATTTCAAACACATGTATACAATTTGATCAATGTCTATATATTACTTTCTCTTATTTCTTTTGTAGTCTTATCAAATCCTTAATTCTTCTTCCATCTCTTTTCTACTTCCAGGATTTTTGTGTATATTCATTTGCCCCACAGTATAGTCTCCAACCCAGGCTCTGTTTCTTCATCTTGTAGGTGGTCTCATGCAACGGATGTCATTGAATTTAAAATCAGAAGTAAACTGAGGAATTCACTATGAGGAAGCCAGGCAGTGATGGGACTTGATATTCACAGTGTTTCCAGACATGGTCATTCCTGTGGGCGGTATAGCTCAGAATATGTGAATTTGTGTAGACAGTGGGTGGTAGAGAGAAGGAAAACTGGGAGAAAATTAATGAGCTATCACACTACAGAATCATGAAATAAAAAGATTCCTGTAAAGAAATTTGTTTTTGTTCAGGGAGCAGTGGCAAAAAAGGATCCCTGAAGTTTTGTTTTTTTTTTTTTCCCCAAAGTACTGACTTCTGAGACGTGTTTTGAAAGAATAATTTTAATGGTCACAAAATATATAGAAATACAGTAGAACAAAAAATAATGCCCAAGAAGTAACCCACAAGATTACATGAAATAAAAATCTTCCATATAACAAAGGAAATTAGCAACCTCCAGAATGGGAAAACATATTTTTCAGCCACAGCACAAGCATGGGGCTGAATAATTAAATACAAAAATCCAAATTGACAACCAATACATGGACAATAAAATTAACAGGTAGTTCTCAAAAATTAAAACACACATGGGCAATGAATATTTGTAAAAGGTTCAACAAATTTATTCATTGGAAAAAATGAAATAAATCATTTTACCATTTTCTCTCATCCCAATCAGCATGACTAACTTCAACAATACAAATGTTATCAAGTGTTAGTAAGGACATAAAGCAGTTCTTTTCAGCCTTCCTAATGTTGTGACCCACTAATAGAATTCATCATGTCGTGGAGACCCCCATCCACAGAAGTAGTTCAGTATTACTTCACAACTGTAATTTTGTTACTGTTATGAATCTTCATATAGATATCTCATATACAGCATATCTGATATATTGCCCCATGAAAACATTGCTAGTCTGGAAAGGGATTACAGGTTGATATAGATAGTACTTCTAATTCACCATAATTGGGATTTTAAATGTACAAACACTGTGAAAATCAGTGCAGAGTTTTTCTCAAGAAAACAAGCAGGACAATTTTTCAAAACAGAAATTCTCCTAGACAGAATATAAAGGCCTCTCTGTTCTACCACAGAGAGATTTTCAGACCATTGTTTGCCACTGCCCTACTCAGAGTGACAAGAAAATAATAACAGTCTAGGTATTCATTAATATATGACTAGATAATGAAAATGTGACAACTATACACAATGGAACTATAGTTGGTACAAAATATAAAATTATTAAGCTCATGGGTGTATTAGTAATTGTTCTCCAAGGAAGTAAAACCAGTAGAATAAATGTACATTTAAAAGGTGTTTTTGTTGTTGTTGTTGTTGTTGTTTTTTTTTTTGATTAGCTTACATGGCATGGTTCCAAGTATCACTAGTGGCCTTCTTATTTAAGAGGCTTAGAACACAGAAGTTGTCAAACACAAGGCTATATCACTTCATCAGTCCCAATTTGGTGCAAGGCCTGGAGGAGTTTTGCATAATCACTGGTCTTCACTTCAATTCAATCTTGAATATTCAAGAAGCTGGATTCTAGTATTAGATAAGAATTGTGGCAAAAGGGACAACAATAACAAGATGCCAACAGGGTATAGTAAGTTGCCAGCACACTACGGAGGCAGGCAGGAAAATAAGTAAAAATTTCTCTCTGTGAGAATTCCTTTTATCTTGAGTACCACCAGATATTCCCACCTGTTCTGACAGTGGATCTTCTCAGCTGAGTTAAAGTGATTAAGAATATGCATAACAAGTTGATGGTTACATATTCCAGATTCAACCATCACAGTAGGAGAAGAGATAAAACTGAAAAAATTAAACTAGGTCCACTCTGTTTTTTTTTTTAATTTTTAATTTTTATTTTATTTTTTACAGATCTATGTGAGCTTTCAATATCTATACTGATCTAACTTTGTGGTAATAAGCATCACTATATAGTGGTCATGGAAGTAGAAAGAGTCTCAAGGGAATGGGAAGAGAGGCTTTAAGTAGTAAGTTGTATAGCACATGAAATATGAAGATAGAAAGAATCCTGGAAGGGAAGACATGTTCTTTGGGGGAAGGGTGACTGAACACATGTCAATTCTAGGTTGTCTTTTCCTCAGCTCTGCTCAGCTTTCTGGTAACCTCAGTCCTTTTATAAATGAATGGAAAATATCATAGTTATATAACTCCCTCTGCACTCCAAACTCATTCCAGTGCTATTGATTATTTGATTACATGGCCAAAATCAAGACTGTTGCTCTGTGTTCGCCAAGTCTTTCCTGTCTCCATTAAAGGTAAAATAAAATAAGATAAAACGTTGTTCACTCAGGTGATTACACTTGGCTATTAGCAATGTTCTCTTAATAATTTTACATTCTTTATGCAATCTATTAACAACTGCTGGTACTGCGCTGAAAGTCGTAGAAGGCAGAGCTAAACACTTCTCATTCCAACTTAATTACTCACATTTCTCAGTTTTTGCTGTTACAGGTAGTCATAGTATTGTCTCGTTCCACTCTTGTCAATGCTCTAGAGGCAGAGGTACCTAGGAAAATAGGTCCTATAAGTGATGCAGACCAAAGTCTCATGCAATAGGTAGCTTTTTTTAGAGCATCAGACAATTTCCACTCTAAGGGCTAAGAAAGGTCGTATGAGTAAGTTCACCTGAATTCACACTGTATATAATCATAAGAATAAGCCACATGTGGTAAAACAATCTCTGTCTCCATAGAGGCATACTAAAGGACAGATTAAATGTTTAACTGAATAGCAGCTGCCAATAGTCATGAGTAATATGAAATAAACTCACTCCTGTCTGTTGTGCCTGGGAGAACAATGAAAACACAATCCAAAAAACATTTCCATACATGATAGACACTGTCCGATGACTCTAATATTCATGGACTGTTCTCACAATTCTCATTCAGCATCCTCCAATGACTTCCTATGTGGACCATGCTATGAAATACTGCTTACAGTTTATTCAATTTCTCTTTTGCCTGTTGTATTTACTCTATGTCTCTTTTCCTTAGAAATCTTTAGTCATCAATAATCATATAAATTAAAGTAATATAAAGTCTCTGAAGCACATTCAATTTACTGTGTCCAAAATCTTAATTCTCCTAGTGTTTTGGGGTTGGCTTTTTAAGTAACAAAACCCATTGGAATGAAATTTCATGGTTTGATTTCTATCTTTGGTTTGTAACTTCTTGTTGAAAAGATATTTACTCTTGGTGTTTACTCATTTATTTAATGTGGTTCTATGGAGATTAGAGGGCAGCTTGGGGTACTGATTATTTCCTTTACGTTGTGTGTTCCAGGCATTGGAATGAAACAAGAAGCACATTTACTCACTGAGACCTCTCATCAACCCATTAAATTATTTAAATACTTTATGTCCCAGTTATGTTTTATATGTGTAATGGTGCTACTATGATTGATGCATTCACAGGATAACTATGAGGTTAAGAAACAACACATACAGAGTTCTTAGAACCATACCTAATGTCATAACAATGAAAAGCTTTATGACCTGATTCTCAGTGATTTCATTTTTTTCCCCAAAGTAGCATCTCATGCCGCCCAATTTTGCCTCAAGTGTGCTAGACAGTTTAGGATAGTCTTGATCCCCTGATCTGATCCACTTGCCTGTACTATCTGAGGGGTGAGAACGGAGGTGTGCCCCACCACAGTCAGTTTTAACTGAGGTAATCATATTTGAGAACTATAAAGGAATCTGAAGTATTTGGCGAATAAGGAAAAATATTTAACATACTCTCAAAATAATAGAGGAAGCTAAAAGAAGTATTTCAAAGTTTGGGAAACATAAAGAAGAGTATAAACTAGTGAATCCTATTTGGGGAAAATATCAGAGATGGAAAAAGATATATAAAATATTTGACTGTGTTTCAATGCCATGTAGCTGTCATGAATCAAACTATAACTATGTGCAATTGGTTTTGGAGAGGTGCACTGATAAATTCTCTTGAGTGTGTCAAAGGTCCTAGAGTAGAAAATGGGCCTCGAGGATATTTTTATTAGAAGTGATCTCCACTATTTTTATTCTAAATCTATTATATTTTTTCCATTAAAGACACTGAGGGTTAAAATGCTAAACTATTTGCTCCTGTCAAAAGCTATTTATTAAAAGTCACTATGCATGAATTCAAGCATCTTTGAGGTATCCAGTGCCACAGAACTTTTTTGTGAGATCTTTTTGATGTAAAGAAACACCTAAAAATTATTTGTGTAAAAACAAAAGGCTACTTTATTTTCCATATGTTTCCTTCATTGATATAAAACAATAAAAAAAGGTGGCACAGACCCTTTAACTTAATAATATCCATGAGTTTAATGTTGATGGTATTAAAACCCTGAAGGACCACTTTGAAGAAGAATAGAAAGTAACCTTGCCTCTTGGGAAAGGTGAAAAATATTAAAGATACTCACTTACATGTACAGCTATTTTTCAAGGTGGATTGGCTCTATAAAAATTATGACCTTTTTCTGTACCTTATTTTATTTTCTAGACCTAAAAATATTGCCAGTGCCTGAGGCGTAAGTCAGAGTGAACCTCTATTATCGCTCCAGAGACTTGGCGTTTTCCTCATTAGGTACCATAGTATCTGACTGAGTGACCTTGTTTGGTGAGAAGACACAGATGGAGTCTGTCAGTAAATCTTGTTAATGTAACAAGTATTCCTACTGTTAGATGAGTGTCACACCTGATACTGGCATTTCTTCCCTTAGTAAACAACCTTTGCTCCCCTTCCAACATGGGCCTCTTCCCTCACGCCATCAGGTTTTTCCACATTAGTTTGTTCCAAGGATTATCTAAAAGCATTTCTCTTGCTGTGAAGGTGAGATGCTCTCTCTACCCTAATCGAAATCTCTTGCTGGTCTTTGAAAACGGTAAAGATGACGTTAAAGGAGGCAAACATAAACTTAAGGTTTTAGGTGAGGAGAAAAAAAAAAGGCTTACTATAATGTACACTCTGTTGTAATATAATGTCATTCTTTACATATTTTTCTATATGAATCATAAAACTGAGAGAAAAGATAATATTAAATTGGTGGAGAAATATTAGCATATCATTCCAGTGTTAATTCGGGTTCTTAGAGAAGCTAAATAAGAAGGAGAACCCAAAGAAAAACATATAGGCATCCTCCTGAATATTAACCTTCATCAGGCGATGAATAAAGACAGAAACAGAGACACACATTGGAGCACCGGACTGAAATCTCAAGGTCCGAATCAGGACCAGAAGGAGAGAGAACACGAGCAAGGAACTCAGGACCGCGAGGGGTGCACCCACACACTGAGACAAAGGGGATGTTCTATCGGGAATTCACCAAGGCCAGCTGGCCTGGGTCTGAAAAAGCCTGGGTTAAAACCGGTCTCGCTGAACATAGTGGACAATGAGGACTACTGAGACCTCAAGAACAATGGCAATGGGTTTTTGATCCTACTGCACCTATTAGCTTTGTCGGAGCCTAGGCAGTTTGGATGCTCACCTTACTAGACCTGGATAGAGGTAGGTGGTCCTTGGACTTCCCACAGGGCAGGGAACCCTGATTGCTCTTTGGGCTGTTGAGGGAGGGGGATTTGATCGGGGGAGGGGGAGGGAAGGGGAGGTGACGGTGGGGAGGAGACAGAAATCTTTAATAAATAAATAAATAAATGAAAAAAAAAGAAACAATATTTAATCACTGACATTTCAATATCATTTTACTTTAAAGATTTTAGAGCTCTCAATTTAAATGTGAGAATCAAAAGATGTTGCTTTAGATTGGTTTAGTGATAAGAAAAAGTCTATCCTCTTACTTCCAATTAGAAAACATAGAAATAAAAGAGTCATTGAAGAATATTCAGAGAACATTTATTTCTATTTCATGTCACAAATAGAAGCAAGTGTGACTCCTTGCTGAAACAAAATTGGATGTCTGGGAAACCAAGGTGATGCGCAAAGTTAGCAACTGGAACCTTGCTTACAATGAGAACTGCTTTGCTGAGACTTAATTTTATGCTTTCATTTAAGATAGATAACCATTGTTAATCACAGTCACTAATCCTTTTCTATTATTTTCCAGTTGATCTTCATCCCAGACGTCAGTGAGAACTATTGTGCTAAATAAGTATCAGATGGAGAAAGACTCTGTGTACAGAGAGCTTTGTATGAAAAGATTTTCCTCATGATGTTAAACACCCCAGACACAGGTGCCAAAGGGAGAGTTACAAGGACAGAAGATTAAACATTCCTTGGGTACTTCTGAATAATGAGAAATAAAGTTACTAAAATATTTTGACTGACACTGTAAAGGATGACATTTCCCACCACTATGCATTATCTGCGTCTCAGAGTATGGAATTTTTAACTAGGCCATTATCTTTATACATGTTGAGGTTTAACAGTTAAGGAGAATGTTTTTATGGAGAGACAAAAAGGTTTCCAGGAAGTAGATTGACATCTATTAATGGAGTGAACTATAAAACCATTCAGATTTGCTCAATAAATAAATACTTGAGGATAAGAATGCCACTGGAGATGGAGTTGAGGCCAGATGATTTGTAATTCATCAATTCCTGATAAAAATACACCAAAAACTTTTGTTATGCTTGTGTGAAAAGTGAAGAATGCAATGCATATCTCCAACATTTTCATACAGAAGAAAATAAGAAAATAAGGTCCCTATCCTTTGTGGACAACAAGGAAGTCAATCTCCAGCAACTCTTGTACCAAAATGTCTACTTCTTCCCTTGAGAAAGTCTGCATGTTATGACTATGTTTTATTACCATTGGTTATTGAAGAAGTTATTTTGGCTTCTGGCTTTAGAGTAAAGTCAGGCAGGAAATCTGAACAGAGATATAGAGAGAAAGTAGGCAGAATCAGCAAGATGCCATGTAGCTGCTGAAGGA
This sequence comes from Microtus obscurus, assembly GCA_963919715.1. Taxonomy (NCBI): domain Eukaryota; kingdom Metazoa; phylum Chordata; class Mammalia; order Rodentia; family Cricetidae; genus Microtus; species Microtus obscurus. Next base: position 5,628,169 of record CAWTZC010000381.1, read on the forward strand.
GAAAGATACCAGCCACCAGCCAGAACCTTACCAGTAGGCCATAACCTTGTGACTATACACAGATTAATAAAAGTGTGTTAATTTAGGATGTAAGAGTTAGCTACAAATATGCCTAAGCTATTGGCGAGACAGTGTTGTAATTAATAAAGTTTCTTTGTTATTATTTGGGTCTGGCTGGCCAGGAAATGAACGTACACCGTCCATCTACAAAATGGCGTGCCAATGTAAGGCAACCACATCCACACATAACCTGAGAAAGCTTGGGAAATAATTCTAGACACAAAAAAACAGAGTTAATCACAACTTCTTGGTATTCCTTATTTTTTTCAGATGTGCCCTGTTCGCAAAAAGCAAGCAGAGGCATGATTCCTTTAGGAGAAGGTTTCTTGACTCAGCAGCAGCAGTAAAAACTGAAAGAGCTCTGACACGGTGACAGCATGGGTCAGCTGCTTGCCAATGTTGAGGTGGTAAGCACGACTCCCTCCCTGTGCTCCCAGAGCTGGCAGTGAACTGCCTTCACCATGTTAGCAGGCCCAGAGAGGTGGAGCTAGCATCCAGGGCGCCTCGACCACACTGCTTACCAGTTTTAGGCTCTCCTGATCAGAAATGATTACAGATATGCACTAAAGACAGATTCACCAGAATTAAACCTCTGAATGGGTCGCAGTGTATTTAAAAAATGTATGTAGGCTTGAGAGAAGAAAAAAAGAATTTAGAAAGTTACTGGCAAACTGCCAATAGAGGCAAAATAGTCTTTCAAATTTCCTGCTTCATGGAAAACTCTGCCTGATACTATCATCCTGTCAGCTGGAGACGGATGCCCCAATGTTACAGACGAACTTTGGGTGACTGTCCAGGCAATGAGATGTCTCTGTCAATTCTGGAGTAATGAATACAAAAACACATGAAAAATAAAGAAACAGAAACCATAGAATAGTAGTGGGAGAGTGTTCCAGAGAGATTGCCTGCATTTCGTTTTCTATACAGTTTTATACCCCAATAAAAAAGGGGGAAGAAGACAACAAAAGGCTTCTTTAACGTGATTCAAAGGACGACTCGAACAGTTAAATGCTTTAGCATTTTGAAGTATCAAGTCATTAGCATTCTGTTGCTTAGGCAGTGATGTCATCCTAGACCAATTATCCTGAAGGCAGTCATTCCCCAGGTAAACTCATATTACAAAAGAAGGGGCAGAAATATGCTTCCATATCCTGACCATCTGTCAGGATGGAATGGGTCTACTTTTGTGAGCCATATTAATGTCAATATTTTGATTCAGGATGTTGTCAACCATTTTGAGCAATCTCAAAACTCTCTGACCATCAGACAAGGTAGAAGGAGGCTCATATTCTTAAGCCTCCACAGCCAAGTGCCTTGAAAAAGGCAGAGACCATCTGAGATAACTGGAAGAGGCTCAGACCAAGTGAGCCACCAGAAAAGGACATTCCCCATGCTGTTGAGATGCCTTCAGCCTGTGCATTGTGCACCACGCTTCCAGCTCTTCTTAGCAGCCACCCGTGCTGTGCTGTGCATTGGTGATGCGGCTGTCTTTGATTAATTTCTTCTATTTTAGGTATTCCCCTCACCTATATCCCATAACCAACCCCAATAAAGCTCATTGGATCAGCAAGTTAGATTTTGTCAGTATAGTTAATTTGGTCTGTCGTGGATTCTTTATGTGGGTGATTAGATGTGGAGTCTCCATAGGAAAAGTCTATCAAAAAGCATCTAAAAGATACAAAATAAATGACTGAGTTTTCAACAGGTTAGTCGTATTTTACAGATGAGATTATTATATGTGTTCGGCCCCATATTTGATTTTTTTTTGTTCTACAGTTTTAACCAAAATCCTTGAGAATGACTTAGAACCGTCATTGATTATAATTTCTACGGCTCTGTTGATTTTAAAGCCATGATGAGGGAGAGAATCGTCGAAGTAGAACCAGTGATTGAGGGGGTTACTCACCTCACAGCTAACAGAAGCAGAGAGAGGAATGGACTGTAGACAGTTGTAATTTCCAGAGTCCTTTCCCCAGTAACTTACTCATTTATTACAGTTACATTTAAACTCCACAAACTCCCTGAAATAGCAATAACCAGGGGACAGGTATTTAATACAAGAAGCTCTGGAGGCCATTTCACGTTAAAATCATAACAGAATCTCTCCAGAATATAGATTTGGGAATACATTCCCCTGTGCAATTGGGATTTGTCAGCATGCCTGCCTAATCACAGCAAATGCTTTAAAATTTTAGTCTGTCTCTCCGTATTTTTATTCCAACTCTGGTTACATCTTTCTTTCTCTTTATCCTGTACATTGAGTCCTCAGTAAAAGAGTCATAGAAAATAAAAATGGGAGAACTTTCATATACTGGCTGATCTACCCTTTCACTATCATACTGAATCTTTACGAAAATCGGTTATCGAACGTTGCCCTTTCAAATGGTATTTTCATTAATACAATGACATTTGAGGCTCCACATTGTTACCTGTCTCTTCCCCTCATAAACATTGATTGAAAGTTAGTTCATGATTTATTCTTGAAGAAGGTTACAGTTTCTACTGGCTGGACTGCGACTTAATAGCATGCCAAGACCTTGACAGCAATAAATATCTAAAGGTACAGGATGATATAAGAGCCAGGTAAAAAGATGGTTTTACTCTATAGATACACATATATAATGTGCATAATATATGCATATATAATATGCATAATATACTAAATATAATATAATAACTTACATAATATATACCAATGTGACATATATGTAAAGATAGAAAATACAGATAATGTAACTCTTTATTGATAAGGCTATAAAAATGAATTGTTGGATGTTGAAGACAAAATCATATGCTGAAGCTTTATTTTTGTTAGCTTTTTAAATTAAGTTGTTATATTTTTCAAACTTTTCATAGAACATATTTTGATCATATTCTACCTTCTTTGTTTTCTATTGCTAGATAGTCTCATATAAGGAAAAATTTCAAATCAAAGTGTGTTTTGAAGAGTCATGTATCTAGTATGTAATTATACATACATTTTGTAAAAAATATAAAATCAAATGATTATTTATGTATCTGTAGCATTTTATATTTATAATGTATAGGAAAATATAAATATATCTTCTTATTAATAAAAATTTCAGGTGTGGTAGTGTATACAAACAAATCAGGGAAGGCAGGATATAATTCAGAAGAATTAAGTGAGGTGGAACAAAGCCCTTATAATTCTGTTCAGAAAGCAGAATTATATGCTATTCTCAAGGTACTAAGTGATTTTGCAAACATCTCAATATAGTTACTGATTCACAATATGCAGAAAGAGTTGTCTTGCATATTGAAACTGCTGAATTTATACCAGATGATATAGAATTGACTTCATTATTCATTCATGTTCAATACTTAATCAGGAATAGGCTTTGTCCCATATACATAACACAATCTGATCCTTCATGGGTCTGCCAGGTCCTCAAGCTCAAGGTAATGCAGAAATTGACCAATTATTGATTGGAATTATGATGAAGACCTCAGAATTTCCTAAGAAAAATCATGTTAATGTTGAAAGTTTAAAGGAGTTTTCTATTAAATGGTAACAAGCTAAGGAGATTATAAAGAGATGTCCTACTTGCTTTTTCTATTAGCAAACACTATGATCTGCAGTAAGTAACCCAAAAGCTACTCAATGAATGAAATCTGGCAGATAGATTGTTCCATTTTACAGAGTGTGGACAACTAAAATATGTACACCACACCACTGATACTTATTCAGGTTTTCAGTTGGCAAGTGCTTTGAGCTGAGAAAAGTTTGATTCAGTAGTCACACTTTTATTAGAAGTTATGGTCATCATGGGTATACCCCACAAAAAAAAAAAAAAAAAGACAGTGGTCCAACATATGTCTCTAAGAAAATGAATCAGTTTTTTTGCTTACGATAATATAAAGCATATTACAGCTATATCAAACAATCCTACAGATCAGGCAGTTTTAGAAAGATCAAATCAAACTATAAAGTATATGCTAAACAAGCAGAAAGGGATGGAAAATGCCTCCTGAAATAGATTGCATAATGCTTTATTAACCTTAAATTTTCTTATCGCTACTGAGAAAGGAACGACAGCATCAAATAGACATTGGATAATAGAAAAAAACAACTGAGTTAAATCAGCCAGTATATTTCAAGGATGTGTTGACCTCACAATGAAACCAGATGTGCTATGATGGAGAAGGGGTTTTGCTCTTGTTTCCAGAGAAGAAGAGCTATGGATACCATCAAAATTAGTAAAGATTCAGTTTCAAAAAGAAAACCTCTTGAGAAAGAGAAATGACAGCTCATCCACAGAAGTGACAATCATACAGGTGGTAAGAAAACCTTATAAGGGTTTGGGCAGGGTTGTGTCCTTGTCTTTGCAGGAAAATACTCATCTTCAAAGAGATGAAAGTCCTTGAACATCTAGGTGTCTAAAGATGAAAATATAGCCCCCAGAAAGAATAAGCAAGCAAAGGGAAATCAGATTTACAATGCTGTATTGCCTGCTTGGCAAAATTTGATTATCTGGACATGTACATATCTCTACTTAAAAATCAGAGCTGTCTTTGGAGTTGGATGATGGCTATTCTCTAAACCCAAGCATGTTGTTAAAAGAAAAATTCAGAATTTCTGTCTCATGTCAGAAAGCATCTGGTATGGGACAAAAAATGATAGATTTTAAGGAAATATTTTATATTCCTCCATGGCCATTTTGTCTATATCATTTCTTTCATTGAATATGTCTGTATGAATAATGTTCAAGTTTTCCACAATATACAGTAGATTTTCCTGCAGTAATCTTTGATACTTCCACGAAAAAAATGGGGCCCCACAACAATGACTCCACCTTATCAATATGATGTCATGATGCTGATAGTGCTACTATGAGACTGGATTTTGGGTACCAGCTGTGGAAATGGTGCATCTTCTTAAAATGTTCTGGCCAGAACTCCAAATAAGAACGTCAGAAGAATCCTATCTACTACCCAGAGACCATTTGCAATTTTACAAAACAGAAATCTTGAAACTTAACTATCATTTTATATTTACAGTATCCCATAGAAAAAACAATGCCCCCATGAGAGCTGGAAGCAATTCTAAAAGATAATGTCCCCTCTCCCAACAAAGTTTGTCCTCAGGGTGAGGAACACCATTTAGGGGTTGATTATTACTCATATGGGGTCGGGGGGTCGGGGGGGTCGGGGTGGAAATTGTGTAATGCAATATGGAGCATAGATTTTCCAAAATATACTTCCACAGAAGCACTCATGTTTAGAAGAGTGTCACTTAAAAATAATTATTTATTTATTCATATGATTTTACCTCTGCACCTTCTTCATCCTCTGCTTCCATTGTCCGAAATAGATGGAGGAAAAAAACCCATCTACAAGGTCCATTAAAATATAAAATTAAAATATAACTAAATAATTTAACCCCTTCCCTATCATTCCTTTGATCGCTCCCACATGTCCCTCATTGCTTTCTCTCAAAATCATGGCCACTTTTTCTTTATTGGTACTATGCAGCACACAACGCCTGTCTGTACTCTATGCACTACTATATAGTTTGCGAGCTTTGGGCAAGGGGCTGGAGGTTGAAACATACAGAGACACACAGACAGAGAAACAGAGACACAGACCTCTAGTCACTGGTAAAAAGCCATTTTTTCAATAGCACCCCGGAGGCTTATCTACCCAACAGTCAAGTGGTCCAACAGGTGAAAACCTTGTCCTCTGATCAGGCCAAGGCAGCACGTGCTCGTGAAGCAGACTTGGTAAACAACTTTGACCCAGCCTTTAGTAACTCAAATCAGAAGGAAAGTAAAGATCTCTAGCAGGGAAGAGCAGCTAGAGGCTAGGACTCAACAGTAATATATATTACTAAATACATAAATATAACCACTCAGTCTGTATAATCTTACTTCTATGTATGTGATTCCAAGGCTGACCACTTGATACCGGATAGCAGCCAGAGCACCTCCCCTGAGGAAAACTATTTGACTTTTAGCACCCATTAGTTGCCTGTAGTTCTTTATATAAGGGTGAAGCCCCACAAGAAACCATTCTTGTTAGCGCATCTCCTACAATCGTCCTTTTTCAGGCATTGATTTTATTGGGACCACGTGGGTGATATTAACGGTTAATGTAGTATTTCACTATTTTTTTTTCTTTTTAACAAGGTAGCCAGGATCAAAATCCTTTAGCATATTAATGAGTTTGCTTTGCCCTCTTGGTCCCACTCTATCACCTTCTTTGTAAATGCAGATTTCATTCTGGTCCTAAGTTCCTCTACACTCTGATAGAACTCTGATAGAATCCTTGGCTGCACAGAGAACCTTCATCTAATCCTGTTGTGCTAGCCAATTGCTGAGATTACCCTACAGCCAGCAGTTGTTCCTGGAGGATGGGATAACTTACCAGAGAGCAGAGGATCCTGACCCCTAAGCTTTTTGTTAGCAATGCTCAGGTCTTTTCCAAGAATGTAAAATCATAACTCACATTTGAATACACACATTCTCTCCAATAGACTCAAGCTGGAAGGCAGCCGGGCTTCTGCTACTCCTCTACGATTCTCACTTAGCCATTGTAGGTATATCCACGACTTCTTCTTTCCTGGGGAAACTGAATTACTGGAGTTCTCTGGAGTACAGCTGTTGATATGTAAAAGGAAAATAAGCAATATAGAAAAATCCCTCCTCGGGGGAAGAGCCGGCCTTTCAGACATATTGTTTGTGTATAATCCAATTTGAATGTCAAAAATACTGCATAGGTATTTCTTCTTTTCACCCCATCTGCAACACATTTTAATCTCCCCCTCGGCAGATGGATGCCCGCAGTGGAACGGGGCAAAGGCCAAGACTTAGAAAAGCAAGAGATAAAAATGCTGTAATTGTAAAATCAATTACTCCTTCAGAGAAGCTTAATTCAAAGCTCTCCATATCTGCCATACAAAAACCATTCTTCCTCTTTCATTTATTTTACTGGTGTGCTTTGTACTTACTTCTTAATCTTCCCTTTTAATTAAAATACTAGGTACTTAAAAAAGAAGGCTCTTTAAAAAAAATAAAATAAAACAGCACTTTTCTTCCAATGCAGCCAACTCCACTTGCCAAAGAGTTTTCAGCAATTCCAGTAAATGCCTAGATTTTCAGTTCCCTTGAGTGTCAACCTGGAAGCACACTCATTCAGTCCACTCTTCTGTCAAGATAGAGATGGCTTTGCTCAACTTCAGAGAATGCCCTTCTTTTCAGTAAAGGTCAGTTTCACATGCTGCTGGTCAATTGTCTCATTTCTTTGTTGACATATGCAATTTTCTTTGTTCCTAAACTTCAGCTGAGTGGAATCCTAAATGTTATGCTATGTTAGTTTGTGTGCAGTAAGTCTAATTTTCTAAGATTGCTCTTTCTTGCTGCACATAATATAATATTTTTGAATACTATGTAAATATCAGTTCATCTCTTTTATAATTTGGTACTATCGTAATGATATCACAGATACCGGATATTCTTCTTCCATATTCTTAGCGTTCACTTGCTTATTTAATTTATTTATTTATTTTTGCAGGAAATACCTAGAGATAAACTTCTCAAAGGAACTGAAACATAAACTCTTCTGATGAACGGTTGTTCCAAAGTTGGAAACGTTCCTCTAGCATCTGCTGCTGCCAGATTTCAGAAGTAGCCACCCTATGATTCTGGAGTAGTTTCACATTATACTTGGATCGTCATGTTTTTTTATTTTTTTCAAACATTCCTCTCTATGAAATGATTACTGTGTAACTTGGAAATGGGTGGAATCTTATTGTGTCTCTTCTAATTGTTGGAAAAGGGGATCATTGTATTCTGAATGAAAACCAATTTCTGTATCTATTTATATCATTGTGTAAATATATGGGCATCTATTACTTTAATTTCATATCAGAAAAATATTTTGTCATACAATAATACTATTTGCCATCTATTCTTTTGCAAAATTTCTAGATTTTCTTCTTATGAATTGCTGCTGTGAATGGTGACATTGTACATAGAGTTAATGTACTGATTTTTTTCCTCATGGAAATACCTATGACTGTGATTGTTTTTTCGTTTCAATCTTATTGTTCTTTGTTGTTTACATCTTTATTATTCTTTGTTATTTATATTCTCTTTGCTGAAACCTCAGATATTGATCTTCCAAGTTGAAAATACTTGCTGATAATTAAAGAAAAGTATTCCGTCTTGTGATTGGCCTTAAGTTCAATCAGATAGCGGTTGTTGCTTGCATCCACAATATTTGTGTTACTCTTGCGCCAACATGTAATACATACAGCAGGCCCACTGTAGATCACAGGATTTGTAGCTGGGTTGGTGGCTATTTTTCTCCTCTGGGACCTTAGAGAGTACCTACCAGTATCATTATTTAGTAGTGGTGAAGATTCTAGTTAGACACTAGTACACATTCTCCATGTAATATGTTGGTATTACGTTTAGCAATGGGACCTTACCAGCAGGTTGTGAAGAGCAACTAATATACTTGGCAATAGACAAGGTTGTTCAGGGTTATCAGTTGGGTACCTTTGGCCCACAATGCACCTATTCCTGTAGTAAAGCTTACTCTCAGGGAGGAAAAATTTATATGGGGCAATGTTTCTCCATTATGCCATGACTCCATCTATTTCTTTTCTTTTCTTTATGTTTATATTTATTCCATTTGCATATGCATTTAAGAAGTTTCTACTGAAGAAGTTATGCTTTTCATCTCTTACAAGCTGTGTGATCCCTATTTGATGATATTCACTGACCCTCAGGTATAGAAAAACATTGTAGATTTCTCAATAGGGATTGGGCGCTCCACAGTCCATTGAGTTCTGCATTTTAACCAGTTTTGAATTTTTATAATAGCCTATATCTTCTGCCAAAATAAGCCTTGATGAGAAGTGAGCTATCCTTACCTTTGGAAAGAAGGGTAAATACTCAGAATACAGTTCAAAATTAGATTGGTTTAGGAGAGTAGCAGTAACTGGTTCTCTTGCAGGGTCCTTGACCACACCAGACTCAGAAACTTGGCTAGGCTTAGCATATCAGGATGGAATTCTATCCTATTGAGAGAAGGTCTTAATCCATGTAATAAAAGGCTGCTAGTGTGTTCCGGGCCATCCCCTGTTTGTTTGTTTTCCACAGTATTAATTTGGCTACTCAAGAAATCTTAATGTTGCATATAAATTATAATCTATTCTCCACTTCAGTGATGAAAATAATGAATGTTTTGATTGGCATTGCATTGAATCTGTAAATTGCTTTTTATTTATATTTTTAATAATATTAACTATCAATTAATTAGCATGGAAGGTCTTTCCAACTTCTAGTCCCTTCTACAATCATTTTCTTTGGAGATTTAACACTTTCATTGTAGAACTGTTCTATTTTCTTGGTAAGGTTTATACTGAAATTTTTGTAATTTTGCTTTCAATGTTTTTGTTATCGGTCTATGGAAATCTACTGTTTTTAACATCTATTCTATTTCCTCCCACTTTGCTGAATGATGTAGGAGTGTCATATATCAATCTGTTGATTTCATTGGTTAAAATAAAGAAACTGCTTGGCTGGTCCTATAGGTTAGAACATAGGTGGGTGGAGTAAACAGAACTGGGTGGAGGAGGAAGTGAGCTCAGAACACACACACAGCTTCGCTCAGAGAAGCCAGACGCTCCTGTCTAGCGGGCGGACAGGATAGCCCGGCTCTCTGAGGCATGCTCGTGATGAAGCTCTGACCGACCCAAGATGGACGTAGGCTAGAATCTCCCTGGTAAGCGCACCTTGGGGTGCTAACACAGAATATTAGAAATGGGTTAGACCAGGTGCGAGAGTTAGCCCGTAAGAGGCTAGAGTTAGTGGGCCAAGCAATGTTTAAATGAATACAGTTTGTGTGTTGTTATTTCGGGCATAAGCTAGCCAGGCGGCTGGGGTGTTTGGGGATGCAAACCCCGGCCCCTCAATTACAACAGCTGAAAATTTTTATTATTTCTAAAAATTTCTGGGGAATTTTGGATATTTGTTATGTATAAAATTTTATCTTCTTCAAATAAAGATAATTTGCTCCTTTTCCTATTTGTGGTTTTTTGTTTCCATCTCTTTTATTATTGCCCTAGCTAGTGCATCAATTACTGTATCATTAGTTATTTTAAAAGGGTAACTGTGTTTTTCTTCTTTTGGGATGATATTGGCTCTGAGTTTGTTATGTTGAAGTATATTCTTTATAATGCTCTTTTCTCCAGGACTTGTATCAGGAAGAGATGCTGCATTTTATCAATGGTAATTAGCATGATGGTTTCTCTATAACATTTGTAAACATGGTATGAAAGGGTGTTAAAACAGGGCATTGTTGAAACCCTCAAAAGAAGTAGTCCTTTAACTAACAGAAGCGGATCTGTGCTCTAAATTTGGCCTGAGCGCACACATTATTTTGTAGACTACCAAAATCATTGCATAATATTGTCTCTTCCCTCAAGAGTTGATCAAAACGAGCCTGTCAATCACTTGAGCAGAAGATTAAGTCTCAGGGAAACAAATACAGCTAAACACACCTAAGGAATTGGGATGAACAATAATTCCATTTATGAGATTGTACTGTCATTGCTGTTGAAGTTCTCTCTTGTTTCAGTTGCTTGCTGGGTTTTATTCCCAAGCCTATCTTCTTTTCTTTCTCCTTCATTATATCTAGTTTTCATATATCATCTGAAATCCATAGCAAATTTCTCTAAACCCTATGGACTCTCTCATAGTCTATGAAAAAGTCTTTATCCTGACTTTTCACAGCTTCTTAAGAATGCCCATTGCTGACCTTTACTCTGAGGCCATTGCTTTTTATCTTTTTTTTTCCATTTCCTATCTTCAGGGAGCTATCAAATTCTCAATTTATGCCTTCGCTTTTTGTTTCTCTCCAGCTCGAATAAAATAATCTCTGAGTTTCCCTTTGAGTCTGCTTTTACATTTTTTATCATTCTAACTAAGAACCCACAATAGGTAACACCTACATAGAAATACATATCCTTTTTGGAATATTTGACATTATAGTATTTCTCTTTAGTATATCCCTGTACAATTTTTCCACTATTTTTATTTTCTTTTATTTATTTATTTTTATTTTTTTAACCTTCTAGAGACAGGTTTTTTTTTTTCCTGTGTAGTTCTGGCTGTCCTGGAATTCACTACGAAGACCAGGTTGGCTTCAAACTCACAGAAATATTCCTGATTCTGCCTTCTGAGAGATGGAATTAAAATCATGCACCACCACAACTTTGTAATTATCTTTATTTTTCAGATAAATTTACCATAAAGAGAATGAAATTTATATACATACATTCATTCTATTTATTTTAAAGAATCACCTAGTAAAAGGTCCTGAAATTCTTTGTACATTTTGTTTTATACATTTTTTAAAAATCAGGAGATAGTTTTGCTGTGTTCCTTCTTCCATTCTGGTTTTTGTCACTTTTCTGTTTTATAGCAGATAAAGATAGTTGGCTATATTGATTACTTTTCCATTTACTGTGACTGAACAAATTTTAAAAAATGTTTATTTTTGGATCAGAGTTCTAAAGCAAATCCCATCCTAGCATGCAAATACAATGGCAGGGGCTTGTGGCAATTGGACATATTGTCAGGGAGATGTAAGCATATTTTGTTTTCATATCATTTAATAAATTTTTTATATGTTAATATTGGTGATAGCAATATCTTTAGTATTATAGAGATCTCACTTTGGCATCTTGTAGAGTTCCCAGGCATAGTGATCTTTATCAAATGAATCCATGCAAGACACAGAGAATGTAGACTAGAACATAAATGAGAGTTGTTGCATCGTTTAGAGAAGTACTCGCTTGAAGTGAGAATGGATTCCATTCAAAGGGCCCATTTGCAAATACACAGTATTTTTTAAAATAACTAGAATAGGGGAATGGGCTTTGCCATAGTGATCGACATGACCATTTGAATTCGTTCTTATGAAAAATAAGACAATATTGTATTTGTTCTTGGCAAGAAAGTCCCTAGCTTGATAATAATCCTTGGGCTATTGAGAAGGTCGTGTCTGAACCCAGTGTTTGGGATAGATTTCAGATTTAATTCTTTTGACAACTGTTCACATTCTCAATTTCATACTCTGGCTTTATAAACTGCCTATTATGAAAACTGAAGTCAGTCATTAATGACCATCAAGCCTGAAAAATCTGATTGGCAACCCTATACTTAGAAATATAAGTCAAGATTATTTCTCAAGCATTTTAAATAACAACATTAGTAATAAAATGTTTTTCAAAAGGTGGTAAAGGTATTAAATGATATCAACAGAATAGAATATATGATTACCATTTTCACTTGACATGCAGGTATTCTAACATCCTTTGAAATGTATTATGACACAGAGAACAACATAAGCGCATACTTTATAAAGGAAGTGCTGTTTAAATAAAATGCACCTGACAGGGACTGGGGATGACTTCTCAGTAGTCCCATTCATTAATAAGGTTTAAGAAGTTTCATGGATGATTACAGACACCGACCTAAAGCCTCCACATTCATGTGTATACAAATGTAAATATGCAGGCCTTTGAGCAGTGCACACTCACATAAAAAATAAAATACATGAGATCAATACACATAAAAATAAATAATATAATATCTCATATTATTTTGAAATTATGCAAATAAAATAATTCCAGAATTTGCTTTTATTAACTTTAGAAGTAAATGGATTTCTAAACTTAAACTTGTTTTCAAAATATAAACTTAATTGCTGAATCTGGTATATTGTATGAAAATTGATATAATAATAAAAATAGTAAGTTATCTAAACCCAAAATACTGAATTAAACCAAGTAATGAAGAGACACTGATCAAATAAATTGATACGTCACACAAAATAAACAAGAAAATGCCTCCTTTCCTAAATATTGAGGAGTTAGTGACAATCACAACCCGTCATTATCCCAACTAAACTCTTTAGTTATAATTTTAATTAAATCTGTAGTTATAAACTCTGGGACTCGATTCAGTGGAATGAGGCCAGTTTGGGATAAAGGCACCCTGCTTTAGAATGACATTTATCGTCAGTCACATGACAACAAAGCTGTTTTTAAAACAGCGATGAGACTACTGATGTGCGTTCTAAAGCTTAATTACGCGTAATAGGTACTCGGCAACTCACTGCTTCAATCTTCTTGAAGAAAGCACACAGCTCCTGGAGTTGTTGACGACGTTGGTATTTGAAATAATTACGTGTTATTTTCAGTTCAGTGATGGATGGTGTATTTTAAACACTCTTGAAGTTGATTTTTTAATGGGTAAATGTAATGATACAGCTTTCACATTATAAAGCACTCCAAAACTCACAATATGCATAAAGCAAAACTTTAAAGACTCTAACCTATATTTTTAAAGGCTTGGAAGAGAAACTTGAATTCAAATAAGAAGCAAAACATTTATTCGCGATTCTGGTTAGCTAAAAAGTTGATGTGCAGTTTGGCAAGACATTTGGACTATTTCAGTGAATTAAGTAAAAAAAATGAAATATTGATTTATTTGTAGTTAAATTTAGCATACTAATTAAATATTTTATTTAATTATTAACGATATGCAAGGAAATTAAAATAAATATAGTGAAACATGCATAAAATGAACATTAATAGATAGGGATTATTTTAACTATCTTGAGAATATTGAAACAAACCATTTTCATATCACGTTAAAAGTAATGTTATTAAAGGCAAGAGTCACATTTACATACAGGAAATTGGAAACTGGATCATATTTAAATATTGAAAAATATTTATTTTTGATTGAATTGACATAGAGTACTAACCCTATGTGTAAAGTATATCATCCATCCTGTAGAGGAGACATCACACACCACTGCTAAATGAAACTTTCATTTCTAAGAATATAAAAATTGCTGCCCCAAAAATTAAGCAAATTATCATTTATATTACAAAAAGAATATGAAGTTTTTTCCACCAAATTTTATAATGCTAATAAACTATAATTGAAAATTTTTAGAGTTTAAAATATGTTTTAAGGCTAGGGAGTTGTGCCACATGCCTTTAGTCTCTGCATTTGGGAGACAGAAGCAGGTGCATCTTTGAGTTTGAAGCTAGCCTTGTTTGTCTCCAGTGCTAGTTTCAGGACAGTCAGAGCTACACAGAGAAACCCAGTCACAAAAAAAGAAAAAGAAAGTCCTCTAAATAATGTATGGTAATAATGATTTAAAAGTCAATTTTCACCCATAAAAAGGAAAAATACTTGGAAGAAGAATATTTTCTATTCTCTACTTTGAAAATACTGTTATAGAAAAGGTTTATGCATAGGCATTGGTGATATTATATTGCAACATCTCTATCATAAATTGACATAAACTAGTTCATGTCTTTTAGCTTTGAACCCAAAGCAATCAACTCTTCTCTTACTTTCTTGTGTTTTGTTTTTAATAAATCTAGAATTTTTTGGACAAGGTTTGTTCTGAGAGCTTGAGAGACCCCTCCTCCTTTGACAGGATTGGAGAAGGAGTGAGAGATCAGTGAGGATAAGACAGAGGAAGAGAAAGAAGATGAAGATAGTGAAGAGACTCTGAAGAATGAAAATGTGGGGACAGATGAGGATGAGAGGGTCAAAGATTTGAAAAAAAAAAGTCAAGAAGGTTAAGGAGAAAGACATTATTCAGAGAGATTTGAATAAGACTAGGTCAATGTGGTTCGGAAACCCTGCTGACTTCACTAAGGAGGAATATAGTCAAATCTCCAGTAGCCTGAGCAAAGATGGACAAGTCTAGCTGGCAGTCAAGGTGCTTGTTGTAGAAACTGGACTAGTTTACAAACTGTGCTGGAGCTGGTGGGGAATAGTGCTCCCCATTGGTCAGTAACTGAGAACTGAATTTCTTCTCTAGGAACTAACTACTCAAATAGACCTGTGCCTTTTAATGATTTCACTTTGCCTTCAAGTCAGAATCCAGCTGGTGGCCATGACAGCAAGCATTCTCGTTGGGAGTCTACTCGTGAGAACCAGCATTCTAAGTTGACTTGGTATTAGGTCTGCTTTCTGTGGAGCTGCCTATAGTGTCTACTCTGTCCCTAGAACTTCAGGAGTATAGCATGGCTCCACTGTTAGATATTTGATACTGAGACTTAAGATAATCTTGCCTTGAAATATATAACTGGTTTTTCCTGTTTTGTGTTTTTGTTGGCCACATTATTGTTGAAAGAGGAGCGGCAGGGACTGGGTCCCCGGCACCCGGCCGCCCATATGGTTAGCTTATGCCCCGAAATAATTACACGGAAACTGTATTCATTTAAACACTGCCTGGCCCATTAGTTCCAGCCTCTTATTGGCTAGCTCTCGCACCTGGACTAGCCCAATTCTTATAAGGTGTGTAGCACCCCAAGGTGTGCTTACCGGGGAGATTCTAGCCTGCATCTGTCTGGAGTGGGAACATCATGGTGACTCCCTGACTCAGCTTCTTTCTCCCAGAATCCTGTTCTGTTTTCTCTGCCTACCTAAGGGTTGGGCTATCAATGGGCCTAGGCAGTTTCTTTATTGGTTAACCAATGAAAGCAACAGATAAGATACAAGACCCACCTCCATCACATTATTTTTTTTCAGCATTTTCTGTAGAAGGTCACATCGAATTCTAGACACTGCTTTTCATTCCTTGACAAACTCCTTTTGACCATTTTAAGAAAAAGAGCCACATCAAACTGCATGGCCCTTGAGTGTTCATCAAGAACAGCTGTGATGAGCCGGTATTGGAATACCTCAGACAGGTCCCTGATCATCTCCCAGGAAGTCCTCCAGCAGAGCAAGATCTTAAGAGTCAACATCAAAACCATGCTGAAGAAGAGCTGTGAGCTCTTCTCTGAGTTGGCAGAAGACTAAGAAAGTACAAGGAATTCGATGGCGTTCTCTAAGATTTTAAAATTTGAAATCTGTGAAGATTCCTATGGGAATCTCTTCTGAGCTCATGGCTTCCTGTCAGAGTGTGTGTCTTGCATGAAGGAGACACAGAAGTCCATCTGCTTTGTCGCTGGTCAGAACAGAGAGCAGCTGGTCTACTCTGCCTATGTGGAGCATGTGGGGAAGCTGGACTTTGCTGCGGTGTATCTGACTGGGTTAACTGATGAGCACTGTGGGCAGCAGCTCAAGATGTTTAATGGAAAAGACCTGGTTTCTGTGACTACAGAGGGCCTGGACCTACCAAACGATAGGAAGAAAAAAAGAAAAAGAGCAAAACAAAGCCTGAAAACCTTTAAAATCTCTTGTACCAGGCTTTTTCATTTAGACCACCAACTAGCTAGCTCCCAAATCATGACACAGAGACCTATTACTAATTTTGAATGCTGAATTCGAGCTTAAGCTTATTTCTAGCTAGCTTTTTTTTCTTTAATTTTTTCTGCTTTTTCTTCATTTATGTTTTTCCTTGCTGCTTTTTTATTTTCTTTCTGTATGTCTACTCTGTCTAGCTGACTGGTGGCTGTCTGGCTGTCCCTGGGTATTTTTCTCTTTTCCTCCCTCATTCTTTCCTTCTTCTTTTCTTCTTTCATTGTTTTTGAGCCCAGATTTCTCCTCCTATTTCTTCTCTCCACCCAACAGCCCTGCGTAGTCCTTTTTGCCTAGCTATTGGCTGTTCAGCTTTTTATTAGACCAATTAGATGTCTTAGGCAGGCAAAATGAAACAGTAACAAAGCTTTTCATAATTAAAAAAAAACAGAAAGAAATGTATCTCATCTTCATATATTTAAAATAATATTCTGCAGCATAAACAAATATAACGCATACTTGCATAGTTAAAGCAATATTCCATGAAGACCCAGACACTTCACACAGCTCTAATGGGCTACATCAGTCCTGCCCTATCCCATTGTAGAGATGGCAACAGAGGGTTTAAGTGGCCAGAAATGACAAATAGTCACGAGCCTGGCGGTGCTGCTCTCTGATATTGCTCTGTCTCCTCTGGTTTCTCTCTTAAGAAGGCCCAGATCCACTCCAACTGCATCTATACCATGATCAGACTAGGCCTGGGTGAGTTAGGAGACTTGAGATGTAGGTGGCAAGTCATAGAACTGTCTGGGATCTTGGCCACTCTCATTGCTAGCTGGCTCAAATTTCATGTCTTTGCTTGCAGTCACTGGTGAAGGAATGAAGGTGACATCAGAAAAGCCTGGAGCTGCTGTTTCTGATGAGAGTCCCTGGGCATGAAAGCACTGTGGTAGAGACGCCCCGAGAAGTCCAGGTCCTCTGTAGCTTCCCTGTGGTTTCAGTCAAAGCCTAGACGGGCCTTGACCCATCTGGCTGTATACTCACATCTAAAGAATCTCTTCTGTCATGTCCTTGTGCCTTAAGACAGGAAAATCCCTTCCCACAGAACGGGAGGGTTGGGTATTGTGTATTTTCTGTTTTGTTGTTGTTTTCTTTATTTGTTTGGAAGTTAAATTAATGCAAAATAAAGAAGATGCAATTTTCTAAAAGCGAGTAATGGCAAGCTACCTTTTTATTTTTTTTTCTGCAAACCCTTCCATACACCTTCTTCAAATTCAGTGGTCCCCTTTATATTAATTGTTATTACATACATATACATTTATAAATGTATACTCCTAAAGATAACATGCTATATCCATACAATGTTACTTGTATGGATATTTTCGGTGCTGAACATTTGATATTGGATAAACACCATTGAATGGTTTTTCCTGGTGGAGACTATCTTCTTCATAAAGTCTTAGGCAATGGAAAACTGAGAAGAAAAGCTAAAGGGAAAATGACTTGAACGCTAATAGAGAAGTAAAAAGGTTCCAGCAAAAAGACCACTTTGCTTCATCTATAAATGTATAAATGTATAAGAGCTCGCCAGTGATTAAATACTTAGAAGACGTAGAGGGTATCCACTGTGAGTAGGGAATTTTAATGCACGAGCAAGAGAAGAGAGAGATGTGCTCACGAAGGGCAGGAAGTGAGGTGGCAGAGCAGCTGGCTGAGAAGACAATGAGAGAGAGACCTTAGGAGCAGACATTTCTGACACCCTCAAATAAGATATCTGCAAAACTCTGAAACAATGAGTCCCCCTTGTTGATTTAGTTCTTGCTGTTTTGGGATGCCAGTTCTTCCAGAGCCGTAGAGTCATGACAATATCTGTTGCACTCTGCTTTCCTGTGATGGCTGCTGTTGGGAGTGTGCACTGCCAATGACATGACTTGTATCCTGTGAACTACAAGATGCTTCAGCAGTCTCAATGGAAACTAATCAAATTGCACGGTGCCATTCTGCCTGGAAAGCAGTGTGATGTGTCATAAGATACAGTGGACTCATATGGTGATTTCCAGAGTGAATGTACAGCCAAGACGCTTATATATAAGTTTTAAAAATCATGCAATAGTAATAAAATCTATTAAAGAATTGGAAATATTTGTAGAAAGACCAAAATTTTAATTCTGTTCTCAAAGCCCCATTTTGTAATTTTTTTGAGCAAATCTTGTTTTAATTACAGGGAGCGATTAATATTAACAAAATGTCAAATAAAACTTTTTGCTAATTTCTTTTTAATTAACTTTCAGAAACAACCCTTTGTGTGCTGCATTAATCCTGTAATGCTGTCGCCATTAACATGTGTCTGTTGATGCCCTAAGAGTTAACCACCCTAACGGAATTTAGTAACTAATTCAAAACTAATGTACCTCAGTATACCTGTCAGTGTTAGGAAAAATGTCTCGCAGCTTTTAACATGAATCATTTCGAAATTTACTACTATGTATTATATGGAGTCGTGTGGCTTTCAATTGACTCACATGTAACAATCAATTCTGTGCTCCTTAAATTAAATACAAAAATTTCCATGATAGCACAGACAATTTCCACATGTGTGTCTGTGAGCCACCAGTCTGTTAACATCCTCTTGTATTAGTATTGCCTGACTGGTACTTAGTGATGCCCTCCTGTTTTATGTCATTCACTAAAATTGTAAAAACAAAACAGAAAACAACAAACAAACAAACAAACATCTTGCTGTCATGAAACTATTTTCCTTTTCTCTTCCAGGCACTGGTCCAAAATACATTGTACTTAATTGTCATAATTTTCCAGGTACTTCAAGGCTGGAAATTTTTCTCCCACTGCCCTTGTTAATGATGCTTTGACAATAATGATGGAAATTGGTCAAGTTCATTGTATAATCCTTTTAAGAATGCAAGCTTACCTCTTTGTATTTTTTTTATGAAAATGTTTGTAAAATCAGTTTTAGAGAGGAAAACTACAGTGAAATGTCACTTTCAGCACGTCAGAGAAGGATGCGTACCATCCTTGGTTGGTGAGTATTGATCTTGAGAGCAGTTTTTGATACAGAATTATTCTTCCGTTTCTGTCTTTGTGTACATTGCATTTTGGAAGGAAGTGGTGATAACTACCCCACATTTGGGTGCAGATTCATTCTTAACCTGTTTAGCATGAACTGTGAAGAAATCTTTTCAAAGTTCTTCTGCAAGGGACATTTTTATCAACCGCGGCATTTATTAATTTAAGCAATCATCTTTCTACATGAATATGCAATCACAAATCTGTTTTGTAGACTTTTGGCTGCAACCTAACACTACTGTGTAATTAGTCTCTGGCTCAAATTACTGCAGGTTTAAAATTAGGCATTTTTATTCAGCTACCCACTGTCCTCTTTGTTCTAGCACACATTGTTACTGATTGAAGTATTGTTATAATTTTGTTGTCGCATTTCCTCACTTTGTGGTATTATGAAGTATCCCGTGCTCAGATACTTTGTGTTAAGGCATTCCTTGTACCACCCAGTATTTAGATAACTTGACCTTTCAGTTGGGGGGTTCATGTTGGAAGAAATGTTCTTTTCTTCTATGTATTCTTGTTGCTGTTATGACACCTTTTCAAAGTCCTTCCAGATGACAGATAAAGAAAATACTTAGAATACTTAGTATTTATATTCCATTATGTAGTGCACAAAATTATTTGTATTGTATATAAAATTAATCATGAACTAATGTCTCCAGTCCTAATCCCACATCAATCTATGTAGCCCCCACATCTGTCTAATTTTTGTATTATCATTCTAGCAATAAGAAATGGGCTCTTATATTATGCATTTAAATTATTTAACTCAAGTAAATGTATATACATATAAGCATCAGGATTATTTAAGGATTATTTACACAAAGACCTTGAGGGGAAGTATCCCATACTTAATGCGCAGTTCCTTTAGATATAGGTCAAAGACTCTCAAGTTCACGTCTAAAGATGTTGTTCTCACCAAGTACCTCATTCACTTTCAGTGAATTTTTTTCATATATTAAGATACAGCTACAATCTCTGTCAAATTCTGCATACTTCTAATGGGCCTCAAATACTGGAAATGTTTAATTTTTATATAAAATACATAATTTTAATAGAAATTTCTACCATAGTGCTGTTTTCAAAGGTGAATTCTACTCAAAATTTCGGAAATAAATTAAATAAAATGAATACTATCACTTAAAGAATGAAACAAGAAAACACCCCAATTCATTTCAAAAGATTCAGTAAATAAAAAAAAATTAGGGAATGACTTTTCTTGGGGCGATGTGGACAAACATCCACCCAGATGGATGGAGCAGTTCATTCCAAGCCTAACCTGTGAACCAGTAAATAAGTTGGAGTTGCTTACGAGTTTAGAAGTGAGAGATTATATACAGAGCCATGGGTTACTCAAAGGCAGCTGCTTCACCAAATATCTTACCCCAGCCTGGGTGAGGACTCCCAAAATATGTCTCTAGAACTCCCTGCATAGATTCTAGACAACCACTTCTAAGTGTCTCTTCTAGGGCAACACCTGGATGCTTAGAAAGTCTTAGAGAAGAACTTTACGAATCCTGCATTCTGAGAATGATTTTAGTGTCCTAACCTTATGAACCTCCCTCCTCCTTCAGGGGTAATGATTCAGTTTGGATAAAATAACTACATGACCAAGAAGTTAACTCTAAAAGCAGATTAAGATTCTTAGAAAAAATACAAACAGCTATCATGGACATAGATAGATACTGAACAAAATATAAGAAAATAAAAATCAAGAATGTGCAAAAGGATTATACGATATATAAAGTAGGATTTATTTTAGTCTTCTTTGATATTTATAAATCAGTTTATATAATCCACAAGAATTTATTTAAAGAGGAAAATGGATATGATATTATTGGTTGATATAGGAAAGTAATTTGATAATATCTCGCACTGGGTTTTGATTAAAACACTTAAAATGAGCAGAAGGAAGTTTTCTCAACTTGAGAAAAAAGATCTGTGAGATATTTACAATGAGTGCTTTAAGTAATACTGAAAACTAGACTGCTTCCCCACTAAGGGAAGTAGCAAGGTAGGGAGTTGTGTTCTTGCTTGTCACTTCTCCTCAGCACTCTAATGGATGCTTTAACCATCAAAGTCCAGGAGAAGTAATGAAGTGAAAATAATATATTTAAGTTCAACACCTAATTACAGTACATTTAAAATTCTCAGAATACTAGGTATAGATTAAGGTGTGGAGAAATTGGGATAGTGATAAATTTTTGGTAGGAATGTTAAATGGTAAGAACCTTTTTGAAATAGTTTTTCAATTTTCTTTTATTGAAAAATAAATTTACTTATTTATTTATTCATTTTATATCCCGTCTATAGTTTCCCCTCTCTCCTCTCCTCCCAATGCCCTCATAATCCCTCTTTGTTCCCTTCCTCCCCCAAATCCACTCCTGCTCTGCTGTTGTTTAGGAAAGGGTAGGTCTCCCAACAGTACAAACAAAACATGGAGAACCAAGTTGCAGTAAGATTAAACCCCTTCCCACGTATGAAAGCTGGTCAAGGCGACCCAGTATGAGTCGTGTCCCAAAAGCCAGTAAAAGAGTCAGAGACAGCCCCTGTTCCCACTCTTAGGAATCCCACAACGGTTGCATATATGCAGAGTGGCTATGTCAGTCTCATGCTGCAAGACCGGTTCTCCAACTCTCATCCCTGAAGCCAGCTCTCCTGCCTGCCCCAGACAAGCAAGTTGGGAACAGCTCTTCCACGTTCCTGCTTTCAGAGGAGTCTCACTGGTACATACACCACCAGGGTCAGCTCTACTATGCTGCCTGGGAGAGGGGCAGAGGCAATTCCCCCGAGAGCAGGGACAGCTCTACTTCTCTCATATCCTCAGGAATGACTATCCCACATGACACAGGCAGTGATGGGTTCTGGTGGAGCTGAGAGAGCATCATTCTCTTACCCCACATCACCTATGGAAAACTAGAGGTGGGGACAAGTCTCCCATGTTCACATCTTTGTGGTCAGCTTACCTGTTGCCCCCCCACCCCCAACAGGCTGAGCTCTACTGTGCTGCCCAGGCTAGGCACAGGGCTGCTCGCTGGAGTGTTTTAGCTCGTGTGAGGCAGGGCCAGTTCTCCCTAGCACTGCAGCCTTGGAAGAATGGGTCAAACTCTGTGCAGCCCTAACCTCCAGGTCTTTGGTGGTAGGCTACATATATTAAAGACAAGCTTCTTACGCAGGTGCAAATCCTATCAGATAGGACTTGCTGTTTTCCACAAGAAATCCATTACTTAGCTCCTGTTTGCGGACCTACAGAGAGCTACACAGGTTGCTCTTCGATGGGGAAGGATTTATTGTTACTCACCCTGAGTGCCACAAGATAAAGTGCTCTATTAGGCTGCATGTACACTAGTGTGACGCTTTGATTTTTATTAAAAACCACTCTGACAGGCCTCAGGGCTTGCTGGGATTGAAGAAGTGAAAAATATGTTGCCTGAGCCTTTGCTAGTAAAGGGCAGAGACAACTGGGCACCAAACTCTACATGATAAACTCTCAGAATTTCCGCTGTCCTGTCAAGAAACGTGGCCACTGGTCTCCTAAGTTAAAGGGTAAAATGTTTAGGTTATATTACATATAAGCTTTTAACACATGTATTAAAATTAATATTCATATTGACCCAGTGAGATGCTTTTAAATGAAATATTTTGGTTTTCACAGATATCACTGGACCATGTAATGAAATATTATATAATGCTTATTATGTACCAATTGTGTACTTTGGTTCAGAATCCATATAAGAAATCATTGCAGATAGAAATAAACCAGGCTAAACAATGTACTTTGGTAGACTCATTGAGTAGAATTCAGACCAGGCTTACTTCAAAGCAACACATCTGAAAAATGTGTAATCATGAGGAAAACAGAATTTTTATTTTTGAGTGCATTTTACAGTTAGGAAAGTAAAATATAAAATAGTTCCCTGCTTAAAGTGAATTTTGTTTGTTTATGTGTAAAACCATCCGTCAGAAGCAAATTCCTGGTTCTGGTACAGCAATTCCTCCCTGTCATCAGTGCTAAGCTAAAATAATTCTATGTTAAGGATGCCACAATCCATCTTCATTCTCAAATTGCTCAGATGCTACTTTACCTTCTGAATCTCTGCTCAGGCAAGCTGCAGACCCAAGATCAGTCCAATCTGCTGGTGAGAACATCTACCACTATCACTACCCTAGCTAGCTACGAGCCAGGAAAGAGGAAGGCAGGAAAGAGCACAGATCTGAGAGCAACTGTTTTTCATTCCTTGCTACACTCTTTCCTTTGATATGCTAGGATCCATTTAATACACCACTGCTCTAAGAGAATGAGTGTCCTGGTTATTAAATGTGCACTTTCTACACAAAGTCTTAAAGATAGAAATGGAAATTAAAAACATATGGTACTACAGATGGATGTGACCATTTTTATGACTCATTTGTCTTAAGTACATAAGAAACTAAGGCCACAGTTAGGTGTGGTGGTCATGGCCGGACTCAGAACACTCTGGAAGACTGCCATGAGCTGAGGTACATAGGGAATTCCATACAAATATGTAGGTTGAGACCACATCTAAGGGAATACAAAGAAAACAAATGCAAACCAAAGCAAGAGTCTGAAAAGCATCTAGGAAGAGCATGCAACTCCTAGCTGCACCTCACTGCTTAGAATCAAGCCGATTCTGGCATATAAGGCACGTGAAATTGGGTCCCTTAGATATGTTGGAAAATTCACTAGTGATTTTTTTTCCTGAATGGTTGTCCAAATGAAGACATCACCTATAGATATACTAACATGGATGAGAGAAAGCTTAGGAGGCCTTAACCCTGCACACAGAACTTCAGGCAACTAAGGAATGCTAAGAGATGCAGATTATTCTTTTCCACGAAGCGTATACCAGTTGACTATCCAATACCAAATGGTCAGACCCGGAAACATTCCCGTGAGTAACAGAATAGTAACATAGACAGTTTTATTTTAAGGAATATATATGTATGTATAAATACATGAATATTAACATATATACACATATATGTAACAGAAGTTAATAAAAAAGATGCCATGAATTGTGAAAAGAACAAGTGGGAAATACATGGGAAGGCTCTGAAGGGTAAAAAAAGGAAGGGAGATTATATAACTATTTTATAATCTCAAAAATGTTTATAAAATCA
Source organism: Microtus obscurus (assembly GCA_963919715.1). NCBI lineage: Eukaryota > Metazoa > Chordata > Mammalia > Rodentia > Cricetidae > Microtus > Microtus obscurus. Next base: position 5,652,699 of record CAWTZC010000381.1, read on the forward strand.
GCAACAAAAATAAAGTGATCAATGTTTTAGGAAAGACAGTGTATAATTGCTGAAGTTACCATGCAATTTTTCTGTATATTGGAGCATTCTCTTCGGGAAGAGTCTTGGCTGAATCTTCGCTTCAGAAATCTAGAAACATTTTCTTTGCTCTAGTCATATCGTAGTCAGGAAAATTACTAAGAGTTTTATAAATGCTTTGGGAAAATTGCCAATTCCTGAACAATTTAGTTGACAGCGTTGTTTCTATCATATCCATCTAGAGGATATTTAAAATTATCAAGGCAAAAATTGGTCTTTAATATACCACTGGTACATTGGTACCACTGGAATCATTTAACATTCAAAAAGTATCATTTTTATTGTTTTTATTTTTTTTAATCATCTAGTTAAAATATAAGTATGTTGCTTTCTCCCTTCTTTCCCCTCTCTGCAGTTCCTCCTAAACTGCTCTCTTGAGCACTTTCCACATTCTTCTCTCTCAAATTGACAGCCTCTTTTTCTTTGACAATTTTTGCTACACATTAACATAAAGACATACAGACATAATGGTATGTATGCACAAATACATAAATATAATTTATTGAGTTCTTTGTATATATATATATATATATGTATATATACACATATATGTATATATTTCAAGCATGTAAGTAATTGGGAGTCTCACTTTTGGAAGAGAATATTGCTCCCTCTTTCAGCAGTAGATAGTTGCCTATATTTTTTAGACCACCCGACATTTTTACCCTTCCAAATTAGTATAGCTCTTGACATTGCCTTTGTAATGGTCTTGGTTCTATAGTTATTTCTAGAAAAACTGTTTAACAGCAAAATTCCTGATATTGCAGCTCTTAACATCTTTCTGTCGTCTATCCAGTGATGGTCCCTAAACCACAGGTTCTGGAGACGTGATGGTGATGTCAACATTAAACCTAGGTTTCTCATACTAGGTTGAGCTCCGAATTGTATCCACTTGTGATTATCAGTGATGGTCTCCATCTGTTGTGCCAAGATGCTTCCTTAGTGAGTTGTGGTAGCTACATTGTCTGAGTGTATGAACATAAGCCTTAGAATGTAATAAAGAATTATACCAGTAAAGCAAAGTAGTTGTCATAGTTAGGGTCTCTATTTCTGTGACAAAACATCATGACCAAAAAGCACTTTTGGAAGAAACGGCTTATTTGGCTTAAATTTCAGCATTGCTTGCTGTTCATCACTAAAGGAAGTTAGCGTAGGAACTCAAACAGCACTAGATCTCAGAGGCAGCAGCTGATGCAGAGGCCATTGAGGGGACTGAATACTGACTTACTTCCCTTGGCTTGCTCATACTGCTTTGCCAGAGAACCCAGTACCAGCAGCATAGGGATGGCACCACCCACTGTGGCCTGAGCCCTCTGCCACTGATCACTAATTAAAAAAATGCCTTACAGCTGAATTTCATGGAGACATTTCCTTAAGTGGGGATCTTTCCTGTCTGACAAATCTAGCTTGTGCCAAGTTGACACATAGAGCTAGCCAGTACAGTGGCGATAGTAGATTCCCTTCTAAGAGACATGGGCTCTCTAGCTCTTAAAAAGCATCTTTAATGGTATGTCCTCACCAAACCCCGCCCCTTAAATTTTAGGACTCTAAGCAGAAGAGAAGATAGAACGCTTATAATATCCTGAGGTGGTGGATGACTCCAAGGAAACAGTGTCTTCCAGACTCAACAGGACTGACGCATATAGAACCTCCTAGAAACTACGATAGCTTGTACAAAACCTGAACAGGTTTAAGCTGGATAGGGTCCCAGTATTGAGAGGTGGAAGTGGATGTGAGCTCAAATCCCAACCAAGAAGTTATTGGCAATTAATACCTGCTAGAAATGAAAAAAATTAGTTTTCCATAAATGCATCTCACTGGGTATGCCAACCACACTTCGTGCTAGATCCCAGGTTCAGCACTAGATGGCAATACCAAATTACCTAAGTGGTGTTTTCGTAGACATTTCATCTTATTTTGCATTGTTTAGACATGGTTAGCCTTTTTAGTCTTTTGTGTGTATGTTTTGGGTTTTAGTAATTTTTTGTAGATTTGTATACTGTTTTTATTTATTGTTAGACAGAGAGAATGAGGCTTGTTGCGTAGGATTGTACAGAAACTTCGGGAGGAGTTGGGGATGGAGAAAGGGGTGATGAGGAAAAAAAAAAACAGAAAGCAAAGCCAAAATTGTCTTTAGAAGCTTGTTGTTTCATTGACCATGTATCACATGTCTTCCCAACATGACTGTCATCTCCTTATCACAGAGATAAAAGATATTTTATATGGTTATAGCATATAGCAGCAGCTGTTTGTACAATCAATACTGATTTTATTTCTTACTTTTATGTATGTCACAATATCTTCAACAAGAAAGAGCACTTTCCAAATACTTTATCAAAATCGCTGTAACAATAGGCTCCCCAAATTGAATGCTAACATTCATTTTCTGTGTACAAGCAATTTCAATAGTTCTGAGGATTGGGAGCAAAATTTGTTGAACAATGTTTATAACTATAAATATATCCTTTGGTGATGTAACAAACAAGGTACAATAGCGTCATGTGTTGACTACTGAATGAACTGTATGAAAGCTCTGCCAAATGCATCAATGATTTAATGTAAGTGCATTCCACAGTAGAAGAAACACTATTTTCTCTCTTTTGTTAATGTGATTTTTAATATAATTACACAATTTTCTTTTTGGTGACGTCTCACCAAATCTTTCCATTTATCCCTTTCAGATTGGTGTTTTTTCTTTATTTTTTATTATATTCATATCTGTATATTTATGCTTCTAAATATAACCTTCTCAGTCTGTATGATGTTTTCATGAATTTGTTTTCAGGGCAATTTTGGTATTAAACAACCAATTGGCATGTTCATCCTTGAATAAAAAAATTCTCACTCTGAAGATTCTTTAGTTGTTTGTAGTTCTTATCGTAGGGTTGGGACCTCATAGGCATTCTCCCATCCACTATGATATGCCCATATGTGCCATGCTTGGTTAGCTTATGATTGGGCAGTCATGTTGCTGAGACTTAATGGGAATAGCATTTGTCATTACTGGGAGACATAAGCTCACAGCAAACTCTGAATCTTTGGTTATTACTATCTTTCCACCTCAGGCAACATTGTAGGAGGTGAAGAGCAGAGATGTAGTCATACCTTTTAAACCATGATAGTAATAAACAAGAAGTTCTTGTTAAAGATTTGGGTTCCAAATAGATATTAAAAATACATTACATGGTAAGAGCTACTGGAAGAAAAAAGTCATTATGAATGTTTAAAAGTGAATAAATACAAATACTTGAGAAATTTTGTGACATATCTTTTGTGAGAATTTTGGAAGTGTTTCATGCAAAGAATTTCAAATAAATTATTTTGCTTAAAACGATAAACAAAATTATCTCAGAAAAAATATACATTTGAAAGCCTTAAAAGATTTTAAAATCTACTAAAATGTAGATTTATCTTTAAGGGGTCAATTTTGTAGATAACAGCAAAATACTTAAAAGTTAATAAAAATAATCCTTCAAAAATTTTAATAAAAAGAACAACAGTTCCTGGAGAACAAATATAATGCAAATTGAGATTATTTGCTCCTGAAATCCCATAATTAGTTAGATGTAATAGAAGAAATTCCAATTAGCTGTTAAAAGTACTCATAATTTCAGGGAATAACTTTAGGTAATATTTTGATCACAAGATTGGAGAGAGGATGTTACCTGAAAATATTTATGTAACTGAGAATCAAAGAAGGAGAAGTCATTTATCTATGAATGAATCTAAGCATAGGGTCTGTTCCAGTGCCAATGATTAATTTTGCAATGTCCGTAATTCAAATGTGTCTTAGTATTTTGGTCTTACGTTGATACATCTTATATTGCTCTACCAAATTAATTTACGAATATCTAGATTGCTTTTTATTAACAGTTTATACTAATGATTTTTTTTAGTGTGGTTCAGGTTTAAAAAAACAGGCAGCTTTTATCAGTAAAATTATAAAATTATAGAAAGTGAATAAGCCTAGTCAACAATCCAACATTCCATCCACTTCCATTTTCAAGGGTTTGTTCTCATTGTTGACAAACTGACAACAGCAGTCCTCAAGTACAGAGTAGACAGAAGGGAGTGAATGGCAAGTTCCAGGCTTCTCACAGCCTTCTAAGCAACAATAAGCGTGATGAACAAGATGGCTTGCATAGCAAGGGATTTTCAAGAACATTTTGAGTTGTTCACACTCGCATTATCCAGTTGATTAAGGCAATTTGCATAATTTAGAGGTAATTTCTTTCGGAAAGTCATGATAAAGTGCTCTGATTGCAGTGTGCCAAGCTCTTCAAATGTACAAGGTTTTAAAAGGATGCCAGCAAGCAAGCACACACAAATAAGGGGATGTCTAAACCTCCAAACATTTGAAAATCTGCATGCATTTTCTTTATCCCTGTCATCTTTTCTTCCTTGTATGTTTAAAGCAAAAAAATTTCCTGCAAAAAAAACGTTGGCCTACATAATTGTTTTAATTTTAAAAGTTCTTGTTTGTATATTGAACTTGAACCTAATATTCCATGATCACTATGTCCTATTATTCATGTGATTGTGTTGTCTTTTTTCTAGATTATGGGTTAGGTTTTGATTAAGTAACTAATTTAAAATAAATGCAATATAGTGAAGTTATAGCTTCTTCATTGCCTAATTATGGTAAATAAAAGCATATGCTCTGGAAGTTATCTCTCTATTTCTTAGATGGCTAATGAAGCAAATTGCATATTGTGTTTAGCTTTATGGAATTATTATGATTATACGATTATTATTTCGCTACTGTAAACATCGAAAAAATTGTTGAATGCCATGTGGTCAAGGGTGGAAATGGATACTTACCAGTTATAATTTTAGATGAGGCAATGTATTTTGAGTAATCCATTTTTAAATAACTAGAGGCTTAATATTGCTATAGGTTCCCCTTTTCATTTACTTAGTTCAATAGAATTTTCTCAGGGATTGAGTTTGTGATTGGCTTACGTAAAATTGGGTAAACACATCCTCTAAAAAATATTCAACAAATATGAATTTCATCCTTATTCGTGGTAAGTGGGCCATATTCTGTAACTGTGGAATAAACATTTATAGTACATATTCAGACAGCCAAATTTTATAAAGACATATGGGACAGGCAACCCTTTGCAAATATTAATCTGAGAGCTTGAGGTGAGAAATCAGGAAGGGCAGATATTTGCCCTCAAGCCTAAAGAATTTCTACTGAGTATAAGAGGGTGACATATTCACAATAAACCTTATGGTAAAGTAACTACATTTAAAACAAGACGTTGGCACATTTTAAAATTTCCTGTAGTTATAAGATATTAACAGAAATGTAATATGTTTTAGGATAATGTAAGCTATTGACATTAAAGTAATTTGTATTAAATAATTATACTTTTCCTTATATGATTGTATAATATATTATAATAACATTTTGTCTCCCACATATTTCTTTGTAATTACATAACAAGTAATTTCTTTTTCAACTGAGAAAGCAAATCTTCTGGTTATTCTGTCAGTATTTATTAATTTATAAGACTGGACAGGCAATTGATTCTGACATGAAACAAAATTGTGATGTTCTATGGACTTTATAAAATTCTGTAATAAAGTTATAAAACCTTTTATTTTGTTTAAACTACACTGTTATATTGTTTATTATATTATTGTAAGAGAAATGTAAGTTGAATTATTGCCATCATGGACGTAAGTATAAAGGCAAAGGACTCTGTATGAATTTTGACTCTGTATGAATGCCGTGAGAAATCTGAGATGCTTTTCAATTTTTTTCAATTTTAATTTAGTTTCACTTCTTCGATGATGCATTTTAACCAAAAATTTTGATTAATTATTCAAGAATTTCATGGAATGTATTTGAATCTTGTTCCTCTCTAATTCCTTTTCTTTTATAAAAATATATTCTCTTGTTTCCTTTTCTTCTTTTTTATTTAATATTTTTATTTTACACACCAACCTGGGTTCCCCCACCTTCCCCTTTTCCTGCCTACCCCAATATCTCTCTTCCCACTTTCCATTCACTCCTCAGAGGGGGAGTCAACATATTCTGTCATAACCAAGTTGAGCCAGGACCAACAGGACCAAGCCCCTAACACCTTGATCAAGGCTGAGCAAGGTATGAAGATATATCACCATAAAGAATGGGCTCAAAAAACAGATCATGCACCTGGGATAAGTCCTGGTCCCATTGCCAGCCTCCTACAAACAGAGAGAGAGAGAGAGATAGAGATAGAGAGAGAGACACAGAGAGAGAGAGAGAGAGAGAGAGAGAGAGAGAGAGAGAGAGAGAGAGAGAGAGAGAGAGAGAGAGGGAGGGAGGGAGGAAGGGAGAGAGAGAGAGAAGAAGGAAGGGAGGGAGAGAATCAAAAAAATAAACAGAGAAAGAGATGGGAGGTAGGCAGGGCCCTTTCAAAAGGGAGCATAGTGAATGTGCACAGGAGGTGCTCTTATTAGCTAGAGCTGAGGCTGTATCTTGTTAGAGCTTCCACATCAGGTCAGTGCAGATACCCGGATACTAACAAATTGGGAGCAGTAGTGGGAGAAGAAGTCATAATCAGGATATATTATAAGAGAATAAGATCACTAGGGACTTGCCAGGAGCTATTCCCCTAAAGAAAAGGGGAATAGCCTACTCCCTGCAAACGCTGACTGCTAATAGTTCCTCAGGAAGTGGTAGGCAGCGATGAGATAATGCCGTACGTTATGGAATGTTGAAAGGCCAAGTCTTACACAGATATTTGTCAGGTATCATACCTGCTGAGTTCATATGTACAGTCATCTTCCCCTATCCAGAAGACTGTATTTCACTGTGCCCTTTCCACATTCAGGGTTTAGAAGGTTAGAACCTAAGATTTGCCTGTGTTAGTCAAGTCCTCTACCAATTGACCTACAAGCCAAATTTCTCCGCTATCTCATTTTAAGGGCAGTGAATTGACTGCAGCATGTGTGCCTCGTTTTAATAATCTAATTTGAGCCTAGTGACTTCTTAATTGCAAGCAAGCGAGAGTATTAGACTTAAGAGGAATAGGTTAGCTGGATGTAGTTATGCATACCTGTCATTTCCACACTGAGAAGGCAGAAAGCTGAGAATTTTAAGGAAATTGTCTGTTCCATAGCAATTACAAAAGCTAAAGGCCTGAGTAAAGGGTACCTGAGATCAAGTATTCCCTGCCTCCAAAAAAGAATAATCTGGTAAACATAAACATTTTTCTGTAACATACAGTGTGTAACTTATATTATCCTCCAATAAGTAAATGCCTAATCTAACAACTAGAACTTTGTATGTTCTGGTAAACAATTTTAGATTGATGAGGAGTTTCTGTTATTTTGTACTTAATGTCAACAAAAATGTATCTAAGTAAAACCATATAAATATCATGCAATAAGATAAATTAATTAACAACAGATTAAGTTAATACTTATCTTAGTATTTTAATAATTCTATATCTGACCAAACCATCCTTTTGAAAACACACGGTATTAAATCTATATTTTCTTCTTTCTCTTTAGAAACCCAAGTTCTTTCCATCTCTCTGAAGCTGTAACCATTCATCCCATTAGACAATAAACAGAAGAAGAAGCCAAGGTCAAAGCATAACAGGAAACTAATATATAGAATTTGTATCAACTGAAGTTGATAGCATGGGGCAGACTACAATTGTGTGAAAGTGAAGAATATCCCATTACTGACGTTCAGCGGTGAATTAGAGGTAACTGTGTCCCCTGTTTCTTTGTAAGATGCTCTACACTAGTTTCACCTGCTGAGAGGTTGGATTTCGTGACAGTGGTTGAATAAACCCTGAAGGCTTTCAGGCTGGAGCTTTAGGGATTGCTGTATTTCCCATTCTTTCCTTTTGTTGAAACTATAATACAGGCAGGTCTCAACAGTGTGGGAGACACACACTGGGATGAGAATGGTTGTTTAGAATTCTTCAACAATGAGTACATGAAGTATTTATTCTTTAGATTTATATCATTCAGGGTGTGTCATGAAATATATATAAATGGCCTTAAAAGCATGCAAGGTATTGAATAGACTTGTCTATTGCCTTATTAGGTCAGTGTACAGATCTCATTCTCAGAGAGAGAAAGGAGTGATATGGTACACTTAGGTATGACTATTGTAGAAAACACCCATCTCTTAAGAATGTACAAATGGAGTCTAGTCACACAGAAACAAGGGAAGCATAGGATGAATATATGACCATAAATATATTTGTTCTCGTTTTTGTAACAAAACCATGTTATGTATGACAGATTATCATGGAACTCATGATCCTCTTCCGTCAGTCTCCAAAGTTCTGAGATTACATATGCACATAAAACACTATATCAAGCACAAATACATTCTAAGTACAGAAAATGCCAATTCTATTATTATATTATGAATTATATATTCTATATGCTATACGCTGTATAATGCATATATGTTGGAGGTGGCCACTTGTTTGTTCCTGGTTGCTTAGCCCCGAAATAATTACACAGAAACTGTATTAATTAAATCACTGCTTGGCCCATTAGCTCTAGCATCTTATTGGCTAACTCTTACATATTAATTTAACCCATTTCTATTAATCTATGTATTGCCACATGGCAATGGCTTGCCAGCAAAGTTCTGGCTTCTGTCTTTGACAGGACTACATGGCTTTTCTCTGACTCTGCCTTCCTTCTCCCAGCATTCAATTTAGTTTTCCCTGTCTAGCTCTCTCTGTCCTGCTCGACTTTAGGCTCAAGACAGTTTCTTTATTAACCAATGATATTCACAACATACAGAGGGGAGTCACACATCAAATATATGAATTTAGTAGAGGATTAGGAGGTTGAATAATGCTGATGTTGTTATGAGTATCACAGTAAGATTAAAATAGATTGTTTATATAGTAAAATATATTGTTATATATTCACATTCTGTTAATACTCATTGGTATATCATTTTTATTGCTTTATAAATAATGCCGTTCAAAATTTCCACATTCTTCCTTCCTCCCATTTCCATCCAACTCCTCCTTCCCTCCCCCCCCTCCAGTCCTAGGAGAAGGCAGGGTACCTTGTCTTCCAAAGCCCTCCCCCCTCCATTCAGGCCTAGGAAGGTGTGCATCCAAGCAAACTAAGATCCCAAAAAGCCAGTACATGCAGTAGAAACAAATCCCAGTGCCATTATCATTGGCTTCTCAGTCTGCCCCCGTTGTCAGCCACATTCAGAGAGTGTGGTTTGATCACATGCTCATTCAGTCCCAGTCCAGCTGGCCTTGGTGAGCTCCCATTAGATCAGTCACACCTTTTCAGTGGGTGGATGAACCCCTCGCTGTCCTGACTTCCTTGCTCATCTTCTTGATTGAGATTTAAACTGCAATTGATGCAGGTTCGCTTGGATGCTTGAAGAATGACGGAATAGTTAGTAGAAGTTTTTAGTGAGCCCTCTCACTGTGAATTAGCAGTAAATGCACAGAACTAGGAAACCTTGCTGTGTTCAAGTCTGACGGAGACATTCCACAGCTGTAGCTACAAACAACCTTCTGCACAGATCAACTCAGGTAGAACTGCTGTTTGGATGAACTCCGGTTTTACTTCCCAATCAGTTAATTTTAGAGAACAAAGTGAATTATTCATAACCATAGTCTCAAGAAGCCTGCATAGCATGTTTTATTTCCAGAGGCAGCAGAGTTGCTTATCTGTCTGTTATACTTAGAGGTGTGTACTGGTATTTTTCATCTTCTCTCTAGGTTCTATACAGGAGGGGAAAATTTTCAGTTCAAAGTCATATCGCTTGCAAGTTTTCTATTATTTTATAAGGGAATGACCTAACTCACAAGCAGTTACAATGTAAGTTTAAGACTGCACTGAACAGTGGGTGTTATGTGAACAGGGGTAATATTTATGTGTTCAGATTCAATCCATTAGAGGAAGTTTGGAAATTTTGGAAAAACTCACAATATTTTATATCCATATCGAAGGAAAAAATACTTGTAGTTGCTTATTTTAAATCTGCTTTTTAAAGAATTTATTTTTATTAAATTGCAAATGAAAATTATAGCTATACATTTGAGAAAAGTAAGATACCTTAATTATTAATCAATATGCAATAAAACAGACATAAATGTATTTCTTGTGTACCATATGACTGGTGTGTACCAAGTATAAATACACAATATTTTCTCAAAATTTAGTCGTTAATCCATCAATGGGCTATGAATCTAGCACCTACTAGTTCAGGGATAAACTTACCAGCACTTACTGGTTTATAAACAAGACATTGATTATTTTTAATTTCCAATCCACCATTAGTTGGGGCTTTGGAAAGCATATTACATAATAGAAAGAAGTAGAATACATAAACTTAAAATAAAATATAGTCATTTCACACTACAGATTTATACATCTATATATAAATGAATGAAATTAGAGAATAAAATTCTATTATTAGGGAATAATAGAATAAGCTTTCTATATTTTAGTGTGTATGTAAAGAGTTAAGGAGAAAATTTAATATCATATTATTGAATCATCTATAATTATACCTATAAAACAAGTTATGAGGGAAGAGTACAATTGGTAATTTGCCACAAATAGGAAATCACCTGGCGGATTGATATCTAGTAAATTTCCAACTTGGAAAATTAACTCGCATATACTTCTGGTTTTTATTCATGAAGAAAAACATTCTCTTTTTATTTTCTTGAATAATTTTTAATCTTTCTGTTTTACTTATATTAAATAAATAAAATATGTACCTAACAGAAGTAGTAGAGAAACCAAATAAATTTTATGTAATAGAAAATGTACTTAATTTTTCAGCACTCGTCTTGAGATTAAAATGTATGTAAGAGGCAATAACTTTAAAATAAACAACATTGGAAAAGCAAATTGTTTATATTTAATTTCATCCAACTTTGCATGTAATAGGATAATGTTAATGAAGTTTTTATACCAATACAATAAAGAATACTGATTTTATGATATTCGAGCTATTTAGTGACTGCCAAAGTATTTTCGAAGTTTAATTGTTTTGTGTTAATTTACTTTGCACAGTGGTTAAATGACAATTCTGTAATCAACTAGACATGATTTGAAGTCTCAGCACTGTAGTTTAGAATCTGTAAGAACTTTGACGCTTTCCTGAATGACTTTTCTTCTTCTTTACACAATTGTACAAAAAGTACACAATATACACCTTTATAATGAATAGGAAATAATTTGGTTAAAGATGATATTTACTGAACGTTCTTATTTTATTTCTTTTCCCATTAATTGAAAAACTTTAGGCCCTTGAGAATAACTACAATAAAGTGTTTTCTCTAAAATTACTAAGTTAATGACTTTGAAATATTATCACATAAGTATAAGGTTATTTCTTAAATATATTTTCATTCATGTATTTACTATTACATTGTCCTGTGCAATATTCTCATTACTTGTTTAGGCACATAAAATATTTTAACTTAATATTCATATAACATTACATAAATTCTTAGACCATAATTATTTTTATAGGTAATAATTTTTTAAATATTGCAATATTATTAAAATATTTCCCCCTTTCCTTCTGTCTTTTCAAGCCCTTACATATTCTTCAAATTCATGTCCTACTTTTCAACAATATAATCTGTTCTGTATTTTGTATATAATGTAATATTGAAAATACATAACTTACTATTTTACTTTATCTTGATCCATAGCAGATGGTCATGGACTTAACCACCTTAATGACATTTTTTTCCTTTTGATCACATATAATCTAATTTCTGATATTTGTGCCTTGTCTGTAGATATGCTTGAATATTGAATCTATTTGTCAACACTGGGCATTGTGTGATACAAAAATTGCTATCCAAAAAGAAAAAAGAAAAGTGCAAATATTGTAGAGGGGAATCATTTGTAGAACTCAAAATATTTCCTAATAACTTCATTAAAATGTGAATTAAAATAAATTCTATACAAATAACCCTCCATACCAGAGTACATATTAGGCAAAGTATGTGCCATAAAACATGGTGGATCTATTTTTGCCTCTTCGCAGAACCTCCACACTAAATTCTAAACTGGCTATACCAGTTTATACTCCTACCAGAAGGGAATAATTTTTTCCTTTCCCATAAACATGGAAGCATTTGTCATAATCTTAATTTTTTTTAAAGGTGTAGTAATTCTATCTGGGGAAAGATAAATTTTAAAAATACTTTTTAGTTGTATTTAGTTGGAGTCTAAGGATGGTGAACATTATATATATATGTATATGCCACTCATATTTCATCTCTTAAGCTGTTAGTTTTATGTGTTGACTTTTAGATTTTTATTCGTAGTCCACTTTCAGGTGTATAGCTTGTAAAGGATTTTCCCCATTCTCTATCCTGCCTCTTCTCTCAATTGATGAGGTCTTTTGCTATCCTCAGCATTCATAAAGTCTCATTTATGAGTTGTCACTTAAAGCCTGCATGATTGAGGGCCTTCACGGATAGTTCTTTTCTGTGCTGACAACTACAAACATACTTTCTATGTTCTCCTTTATCAGAGCCAGGACGTCAGGTTTCATGAGTGGTCCTTTATTTATTTGGAGTTGGCTTTGTTCAGGTGAAAAATAAGAATCGATTAAAATAGTTTTTCTACATGCAGTAATTAGGTTTGAGCAATTAATTGTTGAAGACGCTCTCTGCAATACATATTTTTTATATTTTTGTCAAAGATATGGTGGCTGTAGGTGTGGGGGCTTATATGTGGGTCTTCAGTTCTATTCCATTGATTGAATATTGAGTTTCATATAAGCATAGTGTTATTTTATTACTATATCTCTGCAATGCAACTTGAGAACTAGGATGTGATAATTTCAGCTATATTTTTATTGTGCAGGAGTTTTATCTATTCGGGATCTTTGCTTTTTCCTTTTAAATTTAACTTTTTCAATTACTGTGACTAAATAAATTAAAATTTTAGTATGAAACACCAACAAAACAAAAGTGAGATATCTCCCTTTCTTTTAAAAAAAGAGTTTGCCACAAAATTTACTACATTTTCATTTTTAAAGAATATGTAAAGTATTTTCTTTACAGAAAAGATATCATGAAATTGATTATTTCAGATATAAGCAAAATAGATCCAGGGCATATACAGGTAAGGAATCGATCACTAGAGAATAACAAAATGATATATTTGTGTTTAGGGTTTGATAGGACGTTTGGTCTGATTTGGACTTCATTTAGTATTTTGTAAGTAAAATCTCACTATGGATACTCTCTCAGCCATGTAGTTTCAGTAGAACGGCGTTAACAAAGGTTGTAGGGGGTGAAGGCCAAATTACTATGCGAGACAGCTTCATTAAATTGTTTAGTGTTTGCCTTCCATATTTTCACCAGGAAGAAGCTCATCTGTTTAGTTGTTTCAGCTAATCCACCAATATAATTAGGGATGCCCCCTAACAAGTCCACTAATGCCTAATGCTCTGAGTTTAATTTGACCAATTACATCTTTAGTTAAATAAACTGCTGTCATTTAGGTAAAAGACACATTATACTGGGAGACCAATGAAGCAGGCCAAGTGTCACAGCAAATGACTGTTTTTATTGTATTGCAAAGTTGAAAACTTTTCATATCTGCATAGTAAAAAGAGAAAAACAGTTAATATACCTTATTCCGAGTTAGGAACTAAATGACAAGCTACTTAAGGTTACAGAAATTTCAGTTTTCTTTTCTTCAAATAATGCTGATATATCAACAGTAGAATTGCTCTACAAAACAGTAAATAATTATGTGTCATTAAGTTACTGATAAATAGAGAATAGTGATTTGTTATTATATTTATTAGCTTTTATAAATGCCAATTAAATTTAAAGAAATGCTCGTTTTTGTTCAAAAGAATCAGTTAATTGAATTTAATTTAACATACAGAGTATTTTAAAAATTAGTTCAGTTGTTTCCTTATAAATAAAAAAATCACAATAAGTTCTACATATTCAATGTTTTTTCATAGTAATATTTATATTACAGACACAAAATAGTAAATTCTAGTTTAAAAAGAAATACAATCAATTGTGAGTCACACAACTCCTATGAGTTTCTGGATCATCACTTTATATTTCCTTCTATGATATGAAACTTTCCATTTGAAAAACGCATGAATGTTTAATAATTCATATACAGTAACATAAACAAAGATTAAACAACACGTATAACTTTAAAGAAAATATCTCATTCTTCAACAGTTAGATGAAAAAACACTCCAGTGTCACTCAGCAAGGAAACATGCAAATAGAAGCTACAATAACAGGTATCCACGGATCCATAGGCACATTACTGGTGATAATGCCAAACAAAACAGGTCTGTTATATTATAATTCTGTTGTTATATTATAATTCTGTCTTGTCTGCTGGATATCCTGTCCCTTCTAGAGACAAACTCCGCCCACTCCCAATCTTCCACTTCCCAAAGAGGCAAGCTGATCTCCTGTCTCCTCTTTTCTTTCTCTCCTTGTCCATTCTTTCTCTGAAGAGACAGCCTCTGCCTTCTCCTCCCTCCCTAATTCCTCTCCTCTGCCCCCCTCTCTCTTTCTCTCTCCTCTCCATAACTCCAAATCCTTACGCCTGCACAATATCCACTAAATAAACTCAATACCCAAGCTCTCTCCACATGCTGTATCTGTCTGTCTCCAATCTGTGCAGTCTCCCACCTGCAGTGGGACCTGTCAGGGTCATACCCGCCCAAATCATAACCATTTCCCTCTTTGCAAGCATTTATTTTGGAATATCTGCAGTGTAGTTAGTTTTCTCGCATTTATTAACTCTAGCATTATAGGCAATTAAGATTTTTCAACTCTTATAAAATTTTATGATGAGAACGAACACGAGCATAGTGGAGGATAGTAAAATTTAATTCATGCAGGATTTCTGTGGAAATTGAGACAGCAATAGTATGGGGAAGTCATGACTACATATATACAACCATAATCTCTCATATACTCCATGAAGAATAGAGCATAGCACTGTAGAAAATAAGTAAAGCCAGGAATGTGTATATATATGCAGAGTATATATACTCTGCATTTTACAGTGGTGCATAATAGAATTCATTAGATTTTCATACCAACAAAGATGGAGAATGAAAAATACAATAATGTTAGGATTATTAATAAAATATTATGTGTCTTGTTTTTGGAGTATATATTTGCAAATCAATTTGAACAATGTGAACTGGATACACAGAGATATAGACAGAGAGAGAGAGAGAGAGAGAGAGAGAGAGAGAGAGAGAGAGAGAGAGAGAGAGACAGCACTTTCATTAAAATACTTTTTGTATCATTTCCCTCATAGTTTATAATATAAATCGGAAAGTTAAAAGATTTGGTCCAGTTTATTCTTCCTTGTGTATGCTTCATCTTCAAACAAAATAAATGTTATTTTAATGATACCACAAAATAGTAAGATATAAAACATTTTAAATTAAATTTATGGTGCTTCATGAGAAATAATCCAACATGTAAAAAATCTGTGTATTTTATGCATGCATTACATTTACTCATTTTTCACTGACCTAATAAGAACAGGTTTAAGTGTGTACACAATGTAATTAAATAGAATGCATTAGGAAACAATGGAAAACTAGATTATGTAATTCCTACCTAAATGGATTATGAACATGAAAGTGGTCTAAGGACAATCTCTCAATCAAATTAAACGATGCTGAAATATGTTTTAAGTATAATAGTTTAATTCAGTATATACTACTCTGCCAAATAAAGTGCCTTTTCAACCAGGAGTGATTTGCATCTTCATAGAAACCACAGAACATACGGAGGCATACATACTTCACATGTGAGAGCAAAATCATATGAATCTTTAACAGTGTAGTACTTGGGGAACAAAGGGTTGATCTGTTTTATAGTTGCCTTAGCAACTAGATGAGTATGTAGCAAAAAATATTTATATGAAGCTTTATCATGAAGAAAATTAGTCCTAAATATATACTAATTTCATAGCAGTAATAAGAACACCCATAACAGAAGATAATCTCTGTTCTAAGTGCAGGAGTTTTTAATTTTGATTCTTGTCTAAATGTTACTATGGTAGGGTGAAAAATGGACTTTGTATGGATTTGACTTTATATCAACTCTTATAAAAATGGAAAATTTTCACAAAAAAATGATTTCAAAGGAAACAATATTGTCTCTCACACAATGACATTTCTTATGAAGAAAAATTTCAGTGGCCAAGGAGACTGAGAATAACAAGTGGGGAAGGAATTTACCAAGTGTACATAATTGATGAGAATACAATGAGAAAACTACAGAGGGAGGAAAACATGAACACATTCACTACTATGAAGCAGTGTGATGTGTTATAGATGATGTGGTATAGAAGAAGCCTAAAACAAAGCAGTCTACAATCCAGTAGGTAGATTCTCACAATCCAAGATGTGAGAAATAACAGAGAACTTTTCTATATGAGGAAAGACCTACTACCATGGGGAAGATGGAGCATTTAAAGCAGAATTCGCTTCACCATTGTGGCTTTATTTTCACTGTGATCAGTTGAGGGGAGAAAAGACTAAATCCTGATGGCACCAGTATACCGTATTATTAAACATATCTAAACCACAACTGAATAACAACAACAAAATCTTAATAAAAAAGAAAAAGAATTAAGTTCAGCCTCCTAGCCTATATGAAGCTTATAATACAGGCCACTCAGGAGGCGAAGGTAGCTTGATATTAAATAAATATGGAGAGAAACGACTTGAATTATTGCTCACTGGAAAAGTCATTGCCTTCACGCATGAGTTAGCTGCTTGTGTTGATTGCTGTCTCCCAGTGTGGAGAAAAATGGAAGAGACGAAAACCTCAATGAATATCAAAATTCAGATGATGGGGATATTACAGCTGAATAAATATCATACAGATAAACATGATTAAAATAAAACTTACAATTGTGATAATGATTTAGGAAATGAAGGTGTTGTTTAAATAAAATTAACCAAGGGTAAATTCTACGTTTTTAAATGATTTCTAATCAATATCTATCAAATGAATGATAATGTCAGATATATTAATATGGAATAAAGATGTTATGTAGATACCTATAACAGTGTATTTGATTACAAACATGGTTGTATTTTAGAGCAGAAAGTTTGGTCATTTTGGTGGGGTTGTTTGTTTAATGTATACAAGGGAAAGGAAAGTGCAAGAGATTTTAATCTAGAGAGATAATCAATTAGGGTGAAAATATTAATGATAAAACGAGGTCTGAGTGTTTAAGAATGGTGAGAATGCTTAAAGAATTGATAGTGGTTAGGCCAGGACTTGAGATATGGCCTGCATTTTTTTCTATCATGCAGAGACTGGACAAAAAAAATGGCATAGCTACATTTCCTAGAACTTAACGAATTTTGTTGCAGGGTCACCTAAAGACGCACTTGCCTCCATATATCAGTAAATAATTTTAACAACATGATGTCCTCATTCCCAAGAAATTGGGAAGGTAGTTTTTGGTTGTTCAATGCGTTATGGATACTTGTCATTGTTTAGGATGGTTGGTTATAAGTTGTTATTGGTAATGGTCAGAAAAAAAAAAGGCTAAAGAAAAGAGATTAGATTCAGGATTCTTGTTTTGAAAATAAAAAGGTGGATATAGAAAAAAGTATTAAAAGGCAAATGATTGAATCAACATTTAAACTAAAAAAGGACTACTAGTTTTAAATATTTTGCATTGGCTTGGATTTTTTTACATTGATAAAAATTTAAGGTTATTTTTGTAAGAACACACTGTAAATACATTTCTAATCTTGTTCAAAGTACTGTACCTATACAGCTCATTTAGCAATGTAATGCAAGACTGTAGCCCTTGAAAGTTATTGTTGTAAACTATTTAGGATAATAACGAAAGGCAAGTTAGTAGTTAGTCACCTATTAGAATCAAACATCATGTCAGGTATATTTTCAACTTCAAATAGATATATTTTAGATAGACAGGTGGTTTTCAAACACCTTAGAGATCTACAGAATATGACATTTAAGATATTTTAATAAGATAAACGTTTTTTAAATATGGCAATTAGATATATCTGCTCCTGGCAGCATTAATATACTTCATAGAAAAAAAAAGGCATTGAAGAAATTCAACATGGAGCTTACTTTCTTTGTGGCAAAAGTTATCTACTGTGAAATGGAGTACCCTTGCCTTCATGCTGACAGTATGCTGACCTAATTAGACAAGCAGGACACAAGGCAAGTGATGACAAAACTTTGCCAAGACAATGTAATACAGCCCTTCAGAATACCCTGCTTTACAGAACAGTCTGTCAGATATTCTAGACCTGTGTGACAAAGATGGATGGTTCAATGCTGTAGAAGAATCTTGGGTGACTGTCCAGCTAGCCATCTGTTTCTGTCCATTTCTCAGAATTTTGGAAGTTGCCTGCTTGTACTTCCTGCTTACTCAAGCAATATTATTTTCTTGTTGGGTCTCTGAGGGAGTTAAGGACTAAATAGTTATAGTAACAGTTTTCCTTGTCAACAAATTCAGAAAAGAAACTGACAAAAATGTAAAATATATAAAATTGAGAAACATCAAAGAATAAGTTTGGTTTGCTAATACAAGTTAGGATAACAAGCGAGTTAGGCACAGCACTTTGTACTCACCAAGATAGGAAAGATAATGCAATATTTTCTCTGAAGTTGTCAAATGCTAATAGATTGGAAATTCTTGACTGTACGTATTATATATAGTATTATACTTATTGTATATAGTTTTTCTCTATAAGTTGTAACTCTTTTTTATTTTGGACAAAAAGTGGGGGGAATGTGTGATATTTTGTTTGTGTTCTGACAAATGGACGTTGCCTGGAGATCAGAGGAAGGATCTAGCCACTAGTTGACCATAGAGATGGGAAGTCTGTACAGACAGACCGCCCATGATAAAGTGATACATAGCAAGGAAATGATAAGGTGGGCATAGATAGGATCTTGGCCTTTTTACTTTCTGAGCAGTGGGAGAGGCAAGGGGTAACTGTGGCTTGGTCTTTTTCTTCCCTGATCCTTCATGTAACTGTGGCTTGGTCTTTTTCTTCTCTGATCCTTCAGGTTTGTCCTAGACATCTGACTCCTGGTTTTTATTATTAAGACTAATTAAAATTGTGCTTCAATTGACAATGTTTACTATGCCACTCTTTAGCTTCCTTTCCAAAATCATGTTTGACTCTGAGGAAATATCAGAAGGATTAATAAAAGGTCCTTAATAAGTTATTTGTCACACGCATCAGACTTCAGTTTCTTCGTAGAGATCAGAAGGTAAACCATAAATTATCATTACCTCCATACAACACTGCTTTTAAAAGCCCTTCTCTTGTGATTTCACACACACACACACACACACACACACACACACGACTGACATTGCAAACTCAGTCAGACAATCAAGATGAGTTCTCCTTTCCTTGTTGTCAGTGACAAAACTCCAAGGAGACATTAATTTCTAAACTTGAGCATTCTCTAGTGAATTAACATCTGCTAAACTTAAACATTTTCAGGTGACATGTGACTAGATTGCCAATTCCTTCAGTATGACAGCTGTCTCCTTAATTGGAAGGAGTGCTGCGGAAATGTCAAGCAAAATTTTTTACCTGAGGGATAATACAAAAAAATCTTCCTTTTGGTTGTATTTTTAATCATTGTTTAGCTACCAACCATGTAGATATGTTGCATCTTATAAATCATCATGTAACATTGTTACTTACAGACAAAGCATTTCTTTGATCTATATCAGAAGTAAGCTATCATCAACAAGAGAGAAAATATTACAATTAATGCTTATATTTGTTTTCAAATTCTAGTAAAGTTAGTTTACACTGACTACTTTGTAAGTATCTTAATATATATAATACTATTTATTCAGTTCTTCTTTTAAAGGGATGTAACACCATTGGTTCTACACAGGTGAATTGTTAAGTGTGTAGTAGATAATTACTGTTATCCCAGAGCTTGACAGGCTGAGACACAAGGATCCCAAGTTCAGGGACAGCCCGAACAGAACAAACAGAAAGACTCTGGTTAGAAAGAAGAGCAGCAGTAATACAACAAAAGTAACTATTTTAAGGAACAAAGTCTTTAATATTTCTAAAACAGCTTGGGTATCTTTAAACAAATATGCCTGTTAGATTATTGAAAAATTCAGATCAGGTTAGAGATACAGTAAGACCATTTCATTGTGGTGACTAACATTAAAAATAATTATAAAAATACCTGTTGATTTCTAATGATAGTCAGATTTCTCTATTCTCACTTTTATCATGCATTGTATTTCAGATAAAAATTTTCCTCATTTGATATATCTTTCCCAAATCAACATTTGGAGATATTTAATTATAGCTGTTAAGTATATGATTTTTACAATGGTATCATTAGATACTTAAATTCCAGTTTCTTTTATCTTGGACCATAAAATATGATCAGTGCTTAAGCTGTAATTTCTCTCTAAAGAAATGAATTGCTCCTGGTGAAGAGTCCACTTATCTGAAATGTACTAACACAATTGTTATTATATAGTAATAATTGCTCCCCATAGCAGAGAGCTGGAATTCATCTAGCCTCACGTGCAGCCTAATTCCTATCAGTTATAATTATTATAAATTATTGTTATTATGATCTTCCATTTAGAAATATTACTTCATTCAACTATATGAACCATTTTGACTCTTTTATTAAAAAAGATTTCTTCTTCATACAGTATGGACTGATGATTCTACTTTACCCTCTCTCTACTCTTTCCATTTACTCCCTTCCTACCCTCCCATCTGTATTCACTCCTTTCCTTTCAATCATTAGAAAAGGACAGACACTCTTTCTACATCTCCCTATCAATAGAGTACTTGAAGTTCTAGATAGAGCAACAAGAAAACTTAAGGAACTCAAGGATATAAAAATTGGAAGGATCGTGTGGATTGTTTTGAGGGGAAATAACTGAAAGAAATAATTGAAAAAAAATGGAGTGTTTGGGGGCGATATAGAAACTAGTGCAATAGAAGTTCCCAAAAATCTACAAGGGTAACCTCAGCTAAGAGTCTTAGAAATAATGTCTATAGAGCCCGATTTGGCCATCTCCTGTAACCAGACAAGACTGTCAGTGGAGAGATTAGTTCGCCAACCCAGCCACATAACCTTTGACCTGCAATTTCTCTTGCATACAAGATGTGCTGGGGTAAAATTGTCACATAAATTTTGGGAGCAACCTACTAATGACTGGTCTAATCTGAGACCCATGCTATAAGAAGCCCACCCATGAAACTAAATACACTACCTGGATGCCAAGCCTGGATAGCCCAGAGACCTAGATAAAAGCGGAAACCTCAAGAGTGCCCTTATCCAGCAAGTGATAGAGGTGGAGGCAGAGACTCACAGCCAAACATTAGCCAGAGCTTGGGGTGTCCTGGAAAACAGGGGGAGAAAGGATTTTAGAAGCCACAGGGGTTAAAGACACCACAAGAAAATTCACATCAACTAGCCTGGGCTCATAGGGTCTAATAGAGACGAAATCAACAACCAGACAGCCCGCATGTCATTGACTTAGCAACACTGCATATATGTGACAATTGTGTAGCTTGGTCTTCTTGTGGGACTCCTAACAGTGGTAGCAAACCTTGTCTCTGACTTTTTTTCGAGCCTCTTGGGACCCTACTGCTCATACTGGGCTGCCTTGTCCAGCCTTAATGCTTCGAGAGGTACTTATTCTTAGTGTAATTTGATATGTTGTTTTGTTGATATCCATGGGAGGCCTGCCATTTTAAAATGGAAATGAAGAAAGAGTAGATAGTGCTAGGACTATTTTCTACCAGAGCCTCTCCACCGGCGCAAAGAATTCAAATCATGCCAGATTAACTCAAATTAAATGCCCATGTTTAATAGATGGGTGGCCGGGAGCATGGCAGGGGAAAACAGGGGGAGCGCACACACAAACCCAAAATCATATGTTCCTTTTTTTGGCATGAACCTAAGTGCTCAGTGGGAGTTGTCCTGACCCTCTCCAGGGAGGGGTCAGTGCTTGGCAGGCTGGGAGTTGGAGTCCAAGCACTTGGCAGGCTTGGGGTGACACTTACATTCCAGACTCTGGATAGAGGGGCGTGACAAGGAGCTGAGGTGATGCTTATGACCAACATTTAGGCTCTCTCTGGATAAAGAGCATTGGCTCACGTCTGGCTACTTCCTGTTGTCATGGAGTGACGTGGGAGAGAGAAGAGCTGGGTGTTGGTGGGTTGACACTCAGCAAGAGGTGTGGCTGGGACGACATCTGGTTTGCTGTCCTCTTAGAGTCCCTAGGCGGTTGTTTTTTGAGGGAGAAAAGAAGGCAGATGGCAAGGAGAAAAAAAATATTTTTATTATTGGCCCTGTGAAATGGGATTAGCCATGGAATGGGACAAAATAGCAGAAAACCCTGGATTCTTAAAACCAGATTTTAGTTGGCAGGTGTCCTTAATCCAGGAGAGTTGGTACCAATGGTGAAGTCCCAGGAGATGGAGCAGGGTTTGTTTTTTGCCTTGTCTGGGGAGCACTTTGTAGGTTGGTCTTGGCCCAGGCAGCAGGAGTGACCAGTAAAATATGCTTGAAACTGGATGGGGTTAGCAAAAGACTCTGGAGACTGTTCGTTTTTTACCAGACTTGATTTTGATACAGCAGTAGAACTTTTCCAGGAACCTGTGTAGTATCTGTAAGAGTTCTGGAACAGATTTACATCTTGGTGTCATAGCAAAAAACTATTGCTTTGCATGAGACAATTAAAGTAATTGGGAACCCTGGATTCTTTAAGATCCACCTGAAACTTGTTAGGCACACCTGTCTGTATTTTAGCAGGAAACTTTATTAAATGTCATGGATGAAGTAATAAATTAACAGTACCTAGGTTGTTAACTGCCCTTAGACAGATCTGTGAGGGATGGATGAGCAAAAACGAGACAGCTTTTTAGCTTTACATGCAATCCCAAATTCTCTCCTTAGTCCTTGGAGAACATCAGTCTTAGAAGCAGTGCTTGCCGTTGGCTGCTGAGTACAAGAGGCCCAAAGTTTTTCCTGTGTAGGGAAGTTTAGTCTACCTGGCTAGGCAGGATGAGAAAATTGATTCCCAGGTGAAGCATCCAGAAAGCTGGAGAGGTAAAAGACCACTTTTGCTGTGTGGGTGACTATACCAAACCCAAAGGCAAGGCCTGGAGGCAAAGGTCTTCTGTCTTCTTGGAGTAGCTGAAGGGTGCTGCGGGAGTTGCATGTCTCTGTGTTAGAAGCTTTTTGTTAAAATTCCACACTAGGTACCATTACCTGTTATTTAAGCTGGGTATATAAGCTAAATTTAGACGTGTATTTTATCCAATTAATTATAGTTTATCAATGCTAGTAGGTACAAGAAGATTAAAATGAATATTTGGAGCACATCATGAAAATACATTTACACATTCACATAGACATAGTGAATTTTAATAGACAGACAAATGAAACACTTTTGGAAATCTGTATTAGAGAGCAACTTAAAAATTTTGGCGCAGTTAAGCCTGCCTGGGAAGCACAGCAGACAGCTAGAACGAAAGGGAGAGGGGCAGATAGAAACCTGTGTAAACATCCTGGTGCCTTTAGGCCCCTACTGTCATCAGCTGATGGAAAGAGAGTTGAGTTTAAATTCCTAAAACAGATCCATGTAACAAAGCCTCTTTGCCAGCACAAAGAATTCCAATCAGACCAGATTAAGCCAAATTAAATGCCCATGTTTAATAGATGGTGGTCCCGGGTTGCCATAAAATATATTCTATTTCTTCCATCAAGGGAGATGTACGTTTTCTCCCAAGTGTGATACTCTGTACCTATCCTTCTCTGGGTCTTCAGATTATAGCTTCATTATCATATTATTTATACATTTTTTGATTAATAATTGATATGAGAAACCATGTCCACTCGGCATGGCGCCTCCCCTATACATGTGCCTCTTGGTTGGCTAAGGAAACATGAAGATCAAGCAAGTAGGCAGCACTCCTCCATGGCCCCTGTTCTTGTTTCTAGCTTCTTCCTCTGCTCGAGTTCCTGCCTTGGTTTCCCTCTGTGATAGTGAGACATAGGCACGTCAGTCAACTTAGCTGTCTGTCACCTCTAAGTTCCTAATAGTCACGATGTTTCCCACAGCAACTTAGGGCAAATTTACACCACTACTGTCCTCCAAAAGAACTTGATTTCCTTGAATCATTTCTTTTCAAATGTAAAAGTCATTGATACCATTCAGATCATGTGAGAAGATCAAAGATTGTTTTAAAGACAATACTGGCATTTGGTAAAATATAAAAATCTGGAGATTTAGAACGTAGCTGGGAAATTTATCTGTCGTATTTTGTTATTGGGACCTTGCCATTAAATCAGACATTTTGACAGACACTCATGAGAGAATGAAGGAATTTTCCTAGAAGTTTTAGCCAGCAACCCACACTTAATAAAGAATGGGAATAAGTGTATTAAAGTAGGATCAAACATTTGGTCTAAAAGTGGAGTCAGAGATATGAAAGCAGAAGGCTAGATGCCTGAAGTAATTATAAAGATGCATCTAGCCTCTCGTTCCATTTGACAAACTGTTTTTGTGATTTATGGCAGGTGCTATTTTATAAACCCATTTGTGCACAGACACAGTGAAAATCATTCATCATTCAGTTTGGCCTTGCTTATTACATAAACGTCACATAAACATAACCTAAATCTGGACTCTTGCTGGCCTGACACATGAGTTGGGGGCATCACTGTCTTCTACCATTTTTCTCTTGACCTCCAGAAGCCTAGGAATGGTTGACAGTGAGTATCCTTAGCTGCTTGCTTGTATTTGCCAAGCAAGAAAAAAGAGCCGTTAAGAAGGTGGAGGTCAGCAAGGTATTATTTATCAACAACGGGAGACTCAATATTGATTTCAGCTTAAACA
This sequence comes from Microtus obscurus, assembly GCA_963919715.1. Taxonomy (NCBI): domain Eukaryota; kingdom Metazoa; phylum Chordata; class Mammalia; order Rodentia; family Cricetidae; genus Microtus; species Microtus obscurus. The sequence goes on from CAWTZC010000381.1 coordinate 5,677,686, forward strand.
TTTCTCCCTGCAGCTCTCTGCAGCTAGCAAGTCAGACTATCTAGCACAAAGGCTCTGTTTGAGTTTAAAGAAGTATGCATTTGGAAAAAGAAATCAGATTAACCAATGAAAGTGTCAGTAGCCCTCCATCCATGTAGCAAACTGTTCAACTGGGAGAATGGAAATTTAATTATAATAAAGACGAATCCTTAAGAAATCTGATTTTCTCATTGTTTCTTTCTCTCCCTCCCAAGTAATTTTTCTTTTAAAAAGTATGTTTTAAAAAACCATCTGTTTATTTTGTTTAGAGGGGTTGTAACCTGACTTAGATGTTAATCTTAGAACAAAGCCTAGTAGAGTCCATTTGTTTCCTTCATTACCTGGGTCTTTAGGACTGAATTCAAATCTAATGTCAGGTCATCTGATTTGGTGGCAAGTGTCTTGACCAGCTATGGCTGATTATGTACTAACCAGTTTAAGTCCCACTGAGTTTCTCAGCCTTCACCAGCAGTCTCTGATCCAAGGACTAGCAAGGTCCAGTGCTTTGTTTCTGAGTTGTCACTAGGCCACTTCATTTGCCTCAGTCTTACTCTTAAAGAGTCATTAGAGAATGACTTTGAAATAATCTGTTTCTAGGATGCCATTATTTTAAGATACTGAAACTCATTTTTTTAAACCCGGATTACTCTTTAGTGATTTATAGCTATTAATAATGGGAAACTGTCACAGATATTTCATTGTGTATAACTAGGGATGAGATGAAAGATTAGTAATCAAAAGAAAGCTAGTAAATCTGTCCTGCAGAGGGCCAATAATAAAGATATATATTGCACTGAGAACTTAAGAACTGAATTAATTGTGCAAATGACAATGATGCATTATTCTGACTCTAATATTGCATAAATTTGGGGAACGGAGGGTTTGAGAATTGTAAAAGGAGCCAGTGTTCATTTCCACATATGTTTTATTGCTATCTATTTTATAAATCACCAACTATACAACAAGATTCCAAAAGGTTCAAAAATTTTAATGGTTTTTAAATAATTGAGCTACATAAAATATATCATACAATTGATGTTTGCTGAAAAACTGTAGTTTCAAACTACAGTTTTTCCCAAAGGGTTAACAACTCAGAGCCTGAGAGTTGTTGATCTCAAATTTCAAAATATATAGCCCAATTTTGAAAAATGGGCAAACCTATTCTGCAACAGAATATTATTTTCCCCTTCTATTCTTAGTCCTAAAACAAATATTTTAATCTTAATTTTGAAAGAAAACAGTTATTTTTCATGTCCATGTATGAGAAACTGCATCTACTGCAAACCTTAACACACTTTGATATTTTCACTAAACATTACGCAAATGCCAAGGCTTTTTATTTTTTCTTTTTCTGTTTGCAGAGTATTTCAATGCATATCTGGCATGATTGATTTATTAGATGATGAATACTTACATTGTTTTTTTTTCTGGAGTCCTCTTATTCCTATATGAAAAGCTTCTAAGCTGTGTTAAAGACAGATTGTAATTATTTCCAACCCCATCAACAGGGTGTAATAGCTAATTGCACATTGTTTCTTTGCTGTATATTTCTCTGATGATAAAGGGCTTTGAACTTTGCTTTTTGTTTACCTTTTGGGTATTTGTATATCTTTGTTTGACAAATGCCTATTTTGTTGAATGTATTAATATAAAATTATTTAGATTTTTTTATGATTTCTTTATCTTTCCAGCATATTAACTCATCGCCAGATGCTGGTCGTTTCACTACTATAGAAAAAAACATTCAGTTTAATGGACTATCACTACTCTTATTTTCTATTTGCTTCATGTGTCTTTGTTTCTTAATTAAAACAAATAAATAAGTTTATTAATTACAGCTCCTTCCTTATCTCCAAATCCTGCCTGTTTTCTTCTACAATTAATTACAGTTTCTTCCTTATTTGCAATTCCTGAATTTGTCTGTTTTCTTCTAATAGTTTTAGTCACAAGTTTATACTGTATTTAGGATATAATAAAAGGCAAGACGGATATCTATCATTTTCTCAGAATTTGAAATGACTTCTTGCAGTGTTCATCTTCTTCAAGGGCCAAACACATTTATACTATAGTTCTTGGAATTGTCCCATAATTTTATTTTTCATCACAATCTCTGTAAATTTGTCCCCACAAAACATTTTCTTTTGATTCATTTTATCATATTTTGTTGTTTGTTATTTGCCATGTGTTTGTCTATCTTCATCCTGCTCTATCTTCTATCCCTGAAAACACAAAGAGCTTAAAAATCACTGCTGTTTGCAAGTTAATTTTAACAGACTCTATTATGGGGTCATGTGGAGCTAATGAAAGGTAAGCTCACTTTATGATGTAAGTGATGAATTTAAGAATATTTTATGATGTATTCTTGGCCCTGTGCAAGCTTTGAGGACTCTTTTGAGGTGATGGAAGATATAGTGGTTTTATTTTGTGGTTTTGGTTTGGACAACTCTCATCATTTCAGCTGGTACTCTTTTAGCCCCGAATGGGCAGATGATAAACATACAGGGACCGCTAGCAATTTACTTCTAGCAGGGAATCTTCTGTCAGTGTCGTTCTCTCTGTAGCTCTTTCCTGCTTTTCTGTCCTCAGCACACTTAGTTGAGGAGACATCTCACCACTGTCTCGCTTTCCTGAGCTCAGAGACACGTCTTCCAAACCATGCTGCTTCGTTTTTGTTTTCTCCACAACCACATCATACAATTTATAATTTACTCAGGCACTTTCTCCCACCCTTGTGTTAATATTCTAAACTGATAGATGTGTAATATTAAAAACCTATGATTTTATTTAGTATTTAAATAAAGGTGACTATGTTTTTCCATACTGATTGATAGCAGGCATTATTTTGTCTTATTTAATATTTGTATTCCCCTTTGCTTTATGTCTAAAAGCCACTTAAGAGTGAGTACATATTATATTTGTCTTTCTGGATCTGGGTTACATCACGCAATATGTATTTTTCCTAGATTCATATATTTGTCTACCAATTTCAAGATGATATTATTTTCTTGTTGCTGAGGAGTACTCCATTGTATAAATGTACCACATTTTCTTTATGCATTTTTAAGTTGAGGGGAACAAAGAGAACCCTTAAAAAAGACATACATGGATCTAAATAGGAAGGAGGAAAACACAAGATCTCCTTTGTAAGTTGGGAGTATGGGGGTCATAGAGAGAGTAGAAGGGGAGAGGGCAGGAAGGGAGAAAATGAGGGGAGCAGAAAAAGATGCATAGTACAGTTAAAAACAATAAAAAGATTAAAATTTCTCTACCAAGAAAGTATTTTTTCAATGATATGCAACTCAAAATATTTCATTTTACAATCTAGGTATTAAAATAAACTTTTCTTTATTATACTTTTCAAAATCCATTTTTCTTATTAAACATCCATTATGAGCACATTTCCATATTTCTAGCACTCACTCAGAAGAATGAAAGTTCTATGTTGGAGGCAAGCCTGAACCACATCAAAAATTCTATGATATTTCAAGCTATATTGAGAGATTCTGTTTCAGAATAACACGAAAGAAAAAGAAAGAAATCTGGCAAGCAAAAATGGAAGAGTAAGAAAGACCAAAAGTATTAGCTCTCTCTCTCTCTCTCTCTCTCTCTCTCTCTCTCTCTCTCTCTCTCTCTCTCTTTCTTTCTCTGTAGATTTCTTATTTTGGCTCTTCCTTCTTGGTTTACAGAACTCTACTCAAATCTTTAAGCAAGTGAGATTGGGATAGATTTGGTTTGGGTTCTAAACTTTGTTGACCTTTTTATGCTAATGAATATGATTAAGATTCATTAATGGCTTAGATGTTTGTTTCATTATACAACATTACTTCATAGCACTTACCTGTATTTCTCTCTTTTTAGTGGTAAGGTCTGGTCATCCTCCAACACCTTTCTTCCGCAATAATACTTTAACTTTTTAAATTCATTTTCACTGAGAAGAATGGGTGAAAGTTTCCTTTTGTGAGGATGTTGGAAAGGAGACACAGGTAGCTAATGTCTCTATCACATGACTGGTCTTTGTACACACGTGAGCTCCTTTCCTCCCGTGATCTCAAAAGAATGCTTCTTCTTTTTTTTTTTTTTAATTTTAGTTTTTCGAGACAGGGTTTCTCTGTGGCTTTGGAGCCTGTCCTGGCACTAGCTCTTGTAGACCAGGCTGGCCTCGAACTCCCAGAGATCCACCTGCCTCTGCCTCCCGAGTGCTGGGATTAAAGGCGTGCGCCACCACTGCCCGACAAAAGAATGCTTCTTTCCAAAAGCTGATGAACTCAAGAGTATTTATCTGTTTCCAATTGTGAATTGTGTCAATGTAAGTTTGAACATCAGTTAGTTGAATACTGAATAAAAGTTAATAAAGAATTTTATGTGATCAACATACTACGTGGTAATATTAAAACAGATCCATACTTATCTGTAGGATAATATTTTTAGAAATATACTGCCACAGCTTTTATTTTGTATCAAATTGTAGCTATGTACATTACAAAACTACTACATGGAAGAGGTGCCAGCATCTAGAACTGTTGGTTCATAAATATTCTAAATTAAATTACGCAGTGAAAAACACAAAATCTGCTAAGTTCCACCAAAATATGGTAATGTTCATAATCACACAAAACAAATCTTTAGAGAAAATGGTCTGAATGAAAGCAGAATTTAGAAATACTAGCACTGTGATTAACATGAGATATTAGCTTGTACATTAAAATATTTATATTAATGATATCTAAATATAGATTACAGTATCTTAAATTCCCTTTTTGAAAAGTAAAAGGAAACTAATTCAAATCAATTATTTTTTAAAAAACATCAAAAACCCATAAATGAAAAGTGTAACTTGAAAGGTAGAATGTCAAAAACTTTAAAACAAACTTTAGAAAAATCAAAATAATTCCATGTATTATATACAACAACAGTGGTAAAGAATTAAAATTAAAAATAATCTATGAGCTTAATTAACACATGAAAATATATAATGATTTGTTTATTGAAAAAAACAAAGAAAGAAATTTAAAATATAGTCATGGAATTAGAAGAAACTGAAACACAGGAACGGAAATCTGGGGAAATGAATGGAAGCAGTTCTAACAGAGAGATTTACACTCTTAAATTACCACAGAAAAGCATTGTTAAAGATCACTAATAAATGATTTAAATCAAGATTTTTGAAAACAAGGATAAACTCAGAGGATTATCAGTGAAATAGCCAGACTGAGAAAGACAACACAAACTATAAAATTTTAATCAAAAGAAGAAAGGCAACCACAATAAAAACTTTAAATCTCTGATGAAAGAAATTGAACAATTCATTCAAAGATGGATAGAACTCTGGTTTTCATGGGTGGATCTTCTGAAACTGATGATTCTACAAAAAGCAGATTGCCAACTCAATGCAGTCACAATACAAATTTATTAAATTCTTTGTATTAATAGAAAATTGCTTAAAAATACAAATCAATATAATTACATTCCCCTTATTTTTGATAAAGATGCCAAGGGATGTACATTGGAAGCAAAACAAGATCTTCAACCAATGTTATAAGGGGAATTGTTACCATAAGAAAAGAAGCTCAGTTCAAAATGGTTTGATGATTTTATTATATAATCTGAAACCTTTCATTTGTCAGAAGCAAAGTTGATAGTAAGCATATAATCATAAGCAAAGAAAGGGAATTTTTGAGTATCATCCTATTTGCTTAACAATGCCAACACCAGTATAAGGGACCTCAAAAAGATTAAGTGAAATTCTTTAAAAACCTGGAACTATGGGATGAGTGAAGAGAAACACCCAGAATGGGAGAAAAATCTTTGGCAGAAGCTAACAAAGGAAAGATAGTCACAGTATACAAAACTCCAAAAAATGAGTATCAAGGAAGCAAACATAGTAATGAAAAAGTGAACCTTGGCTCTATAGAATTATCAAAGGAAAGATGTAAAATACTAAGCAATATTTTAGAAATTGTTGAAAATCTTTAGCAATTAGAGAAATTCAAATTAAATCTAAGTTTTTGTTTTATTTGAAAAGGATTTTTACTCTGACAAAGGAACAGATAACATATACTGGTGAACATGGTGGTGAAAGGGAACCTTCATTCATTGTGGAATGGAGTAAAAGTTGATGCATACACTGTGGAAATCAGTACAGAGTTTCCTCAAACAGCTATGTATCTATTTGTCCTGTGGCTCAACTATACTACTCCTGTCAAATGTCCCAAAACTCTACATCTTTCTCCAGAGAAATGAACATTGCTCATACATGTTCATTGCTGCTATATTCATGGTAGATCAGACAGGTAAACAGGTTAGAGTTATGTCAACTGATAAATGGATAAAATAAATGTATTCCATATACATGGTAGTATTTTATTCAACAGAAAGAGGAATGAATGTAGGATGCGTCAGGTAAATGGAGGAAACTGAGTGAAGGAACCAGACCCAGAAAGACCAGCACTGCACGTTCTTTCACACGGGCCTCTTAGCTTCCAACTTACAGATTCTTGTATTTAATTCAGCTTATCCATAACATGACCATTAAAAATGAGAAGAGGATGTAATAGAAGTAAAAAGTAGGACATGAGAGATACTAGGAAAAGAGCCCCAAATGTCGACTCATGACCATCTTTAATTCCAAGGGATCTGGAAGCTGCTTCTGCCCCCCATGGATACTGCATGCATGTGGTACACATATATACGTGCAGGTAAAACACACAAGCACATAAAACAAAAATATGCTTTTAAAGAAAAGGCTATGTGAAAGCCAAGTATTTTATAAGTTCCTCTACATCTATTTAAGAGTTCGATTGAAATTATGCTACATGAGGGAGATCATACTTTATCCAGAAGCCATAAGTCTTCAAACAACCAAGCTCAGTGAGATGTGAGATACCTACCTATGAGTTGTTGGGAGCAGTGAGACCCCAGATCCTGAATTTCTTGTTTTCCCCTGATCTGAGTGCCTACAGCTGCTCTGAGCATGAGACCTTCAGGAGTTCCTGATGGCAGGAGAGTGGTTTCTGGTGGGTTTGGCTGGGGCGTGGCTATCTCTATATAATCTGCCCCTAAACACAATAAAGGGGGCATTCTTGGGGAATTCAAGGATGACCCGTGTCGCTGTCTCTCTGTCTGTGTGTGTCTGTGTATTTTAACCTCCAGCCCCCTTTCACAAAGCTTGCCAATTGGGTTTTAGAGCACCGAGCGCAGACACGGGGGGCAGGGTGCATGTCAAAGTGGTCCCAGATATTTCCAAAACGACACAGACAATTGCCTTTGCTCTGTATTCATCACCAGAACTTGATGACAAAATGTATTTGATGAAGACTGTTGGAGGAGGTGGCCACTTAATCGTCTCATCTTCCCAGAACCAAAATAACTACACAGAAACTATATTATTTAAAACATTGTTTAACCCATTAGCTCCTGCTTCTTATTGTCTAACTCTTACATATTAATTTAACCCATTTCTATTAATCTGTGTATCACCACTTGGCGCTGATTACTGGCAAAGTTCCAGCATCTGTCTTCAGCAGAGCTACATGATTTCTCCCTTCTGACTCCTCCCTTCTTCCTTACAGAATTCAACTTAGTTTTTCCAACCTAGCTAAGTTCTGCCATGTTACAGGGCCAAAGCAGTTTCTTTATTCATTAATGGTAATCACAGCACACAGAGGGAAACCCCATATCAGAAGACAACACCTATTTTAATCCCAGGACATGAAAAAATCAAGTTGTTACTCACTTGAAAGCTTTCTCCCCGCTACATAGATTTCATGGCATCCTAAGGTAAGGATGAGATGCTCTTGAAAAATAGTAGTTACAGTCTGAGCCAGCCCTCAATCCTGTGAGCTACAATAACAATGCTCAAGAGAAAGGTAGAGCCAGTGTTGCAGCTGGGATGTTCTATTGACAATCTCTTTTGGATGGGATTTAAGGTCCTATCCATAAGACGGAATTCATGACTGGTGCTATTAACTGCATCAAGAACTGATATCTAGGTTGATCACAGGATGTAGGGGAAAACATACTACTATTATGTTGAAAAATGGATGGCTCAGAGGGTAAAGAGCACTGGCTGCTTTTTCAGAGGTCCTGAGTTCAATTTCCAGCAACCACATGGTGGCTCACAACCATCTGTAATGAGATCTGGCGCCCTCTTGAGGAAGAGGCCTGGTCAGTCGTCCTTATCAACTTAGACCATGAGACCCAATATGGACGAGTCCGATAGAATCACCATATATGAACTCCCTATTAATGCGTCAGCATTGTCAGGGCAATTAAAAATAGGCACAGTGCCAAACTGCTTTATAATTGTTTATATTTATACAAATAGATTAACACAGTTCTTATTTTCATCAATGAAACTTGTTTTTGCAGTAGGCATTTAATATGGCTATTCCAGCTAGTCAAACGTCAAAGAATAAGAGACTGTAGAGTGCTCAGCTTCAAATGTTGCGCCTTTATGCCACAAGTCTTATGGATCACAGATGGAGAGGGAAGGAAAAAAGTGTAAAAGTCATAAAGAGAAGAGGATAGCTGCAAAGGAATGATAGCTGGGTATGACAAACTCAGAGTGTTGCTGGTTTCATTCGCAAGGGACGCACGTTCCCAGCACTCGGGAGGCAGAGGCAGGCGAATCTCTGTGAGTTCGAGACCAGCCTGGTCTACAAGAGCTAGTTCCAGGACAGGCTCCAAAACCACAGAAAAACCCTGTCTTGAAAAACCAAAGGAAAAAAAAAAAAACACAAGGGACGCACGTGATCAAGATATGAATAGTCTGCCCTGGATGGGGAGCAACTCACAAAGCCTCTCTTCTAGCTGAATAGCTATAGGTTGTTAAGACGGCTGGAGAGGATCTGTGCTCACTGGGATTGCAGTACCAGTGGGTTTCCATTATGCCAGGGGCTGCCACTGTGTGTGCAGTGTATATTTGCACTGCCAATTGGACACAGTGACATAAAACAAAAACGAAAACCATATTGTCAGAAATGAGAAGTAGCTGGGATCTGGAAGGAGTTGCAGGGGAGTGCCTGGAGTGTAGATTTGATTGAAACAGTTTGTATACATCTGTGAAAATCTAAAAGAACAAATTCTCAACAATTAAAGCAAGAAGTGCTCAAATTAGGAAGTGGGATGGAGGAACTTTTCTAAGGAAAGTATCTATGAAAATTATATTTTTGTTTTCTTTCCCATAAAATAATAAATCAACAATAGTGTCCTAAGACCTTTCAGGAGACTGGAGTGTGTCTGATCATGACTGAGAAAAGGTAACAGATTCGATAAACAGGACAATTTTTCTCACAGGAATTCATGTGTTCTAAATGAGGGAAAGTCAGTCTTTTCATATGTGTTTGTGGTTTAAGAAGGAAAAATTGAACTGCCCTTATGAGTATATTCTTCACATAGAATCTATAACAGTGTTAGCAATCACTAAGCTACAGGGCCAGCTCAGATGTATGTCATGGATAATTGCTAAGAAAATATATTTTAGTATTATTCATCGATACAAAATGAAATTGCAAAAAAATTAATGGAACTTGAGGTCATCATACTAAGAAGAAAAATGACTCTGACTAAGACAAGTATATTTCATTGCATATGTTCTTAGAAAACATAAACATGCCCCTTTGAAGGGGAGGACCTTAGTAGAAAAGACAACAGAGAAATGGAAAGGAATGGGAGATTCATATGGTTTTGCATGATATAATTGAAAGAAAATACCATGGAGAGACTTTCTTTTTTGGATTTGCATAGGGAGTTCTTAGGATAAGAATCAATCCACTTGATTGAAGCATGTTTTTCAATCATTCAGTGAAAGATTTACCCCAGGAATTTATGACTTCATAATTCTAATCTTTCCAAATGTCCTGTATTTGAAAATCAAAGTCATAATCATCTCTGCCATTTGGAGCAGGGTGAAAAAGGTTCACTCAATTTTTATAGCTGCTTTTTCTTGAATATTCTTTTTAGAGAACACTAAATAGTTTTATGTGTGTCTATTTTATATAGCCGGAAAATTTACAGGACTATAACTTTGATTTATTTCAATACACTACATTCTCCATTTTTCACCTTCATGACATTCTACTTAGTGAAAATTTTCCTAGGTTGTTATTTTCTTTCAAGGGATTTTCCTCTGTGGAACATTGGGGAAGTCTTAATTTACTTTGGAACATGCAAGTTATTAGTAATATTTGTGTGTAGTGCAACAAAAATGACCTAAGAAAGTAAAGATTATAGATACGTGAATATATCAGAGGAACAGAAAACTGTGATTGGTCCTTACCTCCATGAATCTCTCTTTGTTGTGGAAAAAAAGCGGAATGCAATTAAGGGTCACTGTCAGGTGTTTGGTCAATTGTTCTTTTTTCAAGGCATAAAAATGCTGGATGAAATTAATTGAGTATCAGTACCCAGTTCCCAGGACTAGGAAGAAGGACACAGTTCTTGCTATATACAAAGAAACAACATCCAAGAAAGGTGTGCTTGCTTAATTAAGCTTAGTAGATAATTAGGGGTATGTTTAATTTCAACTAATAAACATGCACCTTTAGTTTCAAAGATGTAATAAAAACCAAAGTTGTGCACTTTCCATCAGAGTGTGACACATCTCTTAATCATGAAAATATAGTCATGGTTAGTCATAGATAGTCAGTCAGTAGTAGGGACAAAGAGAACCAAACCTTATGTCCCTCATGTAGTTTGACACTTGAACTATAAATCCCTCACCAGATAGCTGCATATATTATTTATTTCCTTTTAGAAATTCTAGGCTCCTCTTGACTTTGTTATACTCCTAATATTAACATTCCTTAGAAACCTATATGATATTTATTGAAATAATAGAAGCTGTCTTTGATAACGCTCAGGTTTTCCAGGGTCCACGTTGACCTTTAAGATTCTTCCTGTTTATCTAAAACAATTCTCTGTTATACTCTGTGATCCCTCCTTGTTCTTCTTATTTCTGTGCTTTTAATGTTTCTTCATGGTTTCAAAATATAGCCCATGGGGGCTTTAAACATTTTGCAAACCTTCTCTGTTAGCTTCCAATTGCAGAAATTGCAGGTGGCAAACATTTTCCCCTGTGATTTCCGTGTTCTTTATGGGACTAATCTTGGTTCATTAACCCATGAATGTTAAGTTCCATCCATGCTCTTACTTACTCATTATATAATAAGATCCGTACAGAAAACTTTATCCCAGGAGTGTCATTCTCAGTTATGTGGTGATTTCATCTCCACCCTTTATTTCTTCTCCATTAAAGGAAGTTAGAGCTGGGCGGTGATGGCGCACGCCTTTAATCCCAGCACTCGGGAGGCAGAGGCAGGCGGATCTCTGTGAGTTCGAGACCAGCCTGGTCTACAGAGCTAGTTCCAGGACAGGCTCGAAAGCTACAGAGAAAACCTGTCTCGAAAAACCAAAAAGAAAAAAAAAGAAAAAAAAAAGGAAGTTAGTAGCACCCTTCTATTCATTTACTGTCCTGTATCAATTTTCTGTTCGGCTTTCTTGTGTGCTTCAAATTTATAATTCAGTTTTACTTTTATACTTTCACTTTTCAAAAAGTAAAATTAAAAAATTGAAAGTTAATTTCCTATAAATTAGCTAATCTATTAAATATACATAGTTTCAAATATGTAATAAAAAGTAGTTGTTCCAAGTTACACTGACCTCATCAGTTCTCTCATACACCGAATAATATCAAAATTGTCCATCTCTACAAGAACTCAGAAACACATAGAGAAAAATTTGTGTAATATGTGGCTTATGTTTCAGACACATAAAATTATAGCTTTGTGAAAATAAATATTAACTTCCAAAAATAACATGACAGAGGTAGAAAACACAAACACACGTGTGTGTGTATATGTGTTTGTGCGCAATTGTGTTTGCATGTATCGGCGTATGATGATTTTGTTGACTATTTCTTTTTGTCAGTTCTGGAAGTCAAATTGTCCAATAAAACGGAAGCAAGGTTTTATTCAGTTCAGCATAGAAAGCAAATGAAATGAAGGTTTTGCCTTTAAAAAAAGTTTACAAACTAGAATTTTCCCCTTTAAGCATGTTGCTATTAAAATCATATATACACAGGAGCCTCAAATATATAATGGAAAAAATTACTGTGTGTGTCAAAAACTACCAAAGTCTTGCAACAAATACTGTTTTAAGATCTGCTGCCAGGAAATATGGTCCATTATACAATATGAGGGGTAGAAGTCCCAGTAGGAGGCAGAAACAGGAGGTAAATATGTAACAATGAACTCACACCCATATGGATAGACAGAGGAAAAAAATTCAACTAATTTTAACTTCATATGAAATAGCATTGAATCTGGCAAGATAAGCGGGGCGGGGGAGTCACTGAACCTAGTTATACAACAGAATGTGATTAAGCCAAAAGCAGCATGGAAACGTTGAAATCAAGCCCAGAAAGTAGACACACAGGATATAGAAAGCCTCACAAGAATTGTCGATATAGTTCTGTAGGAGGAGTGACTGTCTAGAACACACAAAGCTGTAGGGTCCGTTTTACCAAGGTATATACTCAGATATAATGATGTACACCTGTCATTCCAGCAGTGAGGAGGTGGAGGAAAGGTTCAAAGTTCAAGCTTCCCCTCATCCTCATCTAGTGCATCCGAGGCTATCCTGGGCTGCTTAAAATCCTGTCCTCAAAACAAAACAAAAAACAACAAAAAAATTAAAAAAAGAAGAAAACCATTTACAGTAACAATTGACTTTTTACTAGAAACAACTGAGAAAAATTGGGTGATACTGAAGAAAAATACAATAATGTAGAAGTAGCAGGAAATACAAGAAGATGAAAGTGTAACTTCAAAGAAAATGAATGTTGACTGTCTAAAACAATCCCATAAGTGAAAGGCTGGGGGAAATCAATGACTGTTGTAGTGTATAAAGAAACTTGGGAACAACGTGAGTCAAATTTAAACAGGAAAGTGAGCATGGAAGTTGACTAATCCAATCCAGAAAGGTAAAGTGAAAATACTCTAATGCCAAAGGATTTTGCAACCTAGATTTAGAAGCCAAAAAATTAAATAAGCAACAGAAAAAGTTAAAAAAAAAACTTTTTTTGAATACTAATATTGGGTTGTAATCTCATTACATTGGGATTTGTAAATCTTAAGTATATGATATTAACAGATTCAATTGGTACCAATAATTCTTAAATAATAAGAAAACTTATTTTGATGAAATGGATTTTATATGATACATTTACTTAAAAAGCCAGGTTAAAAAATTTAAAAATGACTATTGGAACTTAGGGGGAAAACATACAGAATAAATATGCATTGAATAAAGAAACTGAGTAAGAGCAATAAAGCCAAAATTATCCCTGACTAAATTAAGTTCAAAAGACTTTTAAAAAATGGTCACACAGAAAAGGCATAACTGACTTGCTAATAAAAGAAAAGAATAGCTTGGGAAAAGAGCATCCTTAATGATTAATTCAGAGTACAGAGGTGTTAGTTTCATGGAAATGAGCCTTGACAAATTGGTAGAATATCAGAATAAGGACTGAGAGCCAACACCAATAAAAGATTTGTAATTTAAAATTAACAGGAAGTCACTCGTTCCATAATTTTATTTTATTTTATTTATTTTTTTTATTTTTAGTGACAGGTTTCTCCGTAGCTTTTGGTTCCTGTCCTGGAACTAGCTCTTGTAGATCAGGCTGGCCTCGAACTCACAGAGATCCGCCTGCCTCTGCCTCCCTAGTGCTGGGATTAAAGGCGTGCGCCACCACCGCCCGGCTTGTCCCATAATTTTAAAGGCAAAGTGCATCCTGACAAAAATGGAATTCTTCAGGAATCACACAATGCAGATCCTGACATGTGCATATGTGTGTCTCAGTTCACATCAGTTCTTTATAGTACTGGATGCGAGTTCAACGTAATCACGCCTATGGCAATCTATGTCTGATGCAATAAATTTTAGAAATACCAGATACTAAATACAAAAGCTGTAATAAAATAAATATCAATTGCTGCATATTTTCAAAGGCCTTTCAATGGAAGATAACAAAATAAAAATTACTGGTGCATTTGAGATGATTTAAACACTTATTTATCTTTAAAATAAGATACACATTTAAAAGATAAATTCCAAATGAGAAAAAAATCCAGTTATTTCTTTAAATTTTATTGCCAAAAATTTAGGCTAAATGAATTTACAAATTATAAAAGTATCAGTGATTATAAAGGATTGCTAAAAAATGATTAAGCAACTTAGAAATATTTTTTTACTAGTATATTTTACTGTATGCGAAACTTACTTAGAAATAGAAAATGCACATTACAGCATAAAGATATCCCCCATTCATGTAATACACAAATACAGAACAGATTCCGTGTTGGAACCTGTCAGCAGTGTGGGAAACAGCCCCTCTGTGTACTGCTGCGGGGAAGGGCATCTGTTCAAACTTTCTGGAAGACGTTTGGCAGGAGGAATGCTTGTCTCTGACATAATCTGAATCAGTAACAAGCAGGTTAATTGAATGAGTATTTGACAATCTTCCCTTCACAGTTTTATTTTGAGGGAAAAACAATAAGAATAAGCTTAATGATTAATTCAGTTATGGCCTTTTTTGGGCATGCAAATTCTGAGTTCACCCTTTCTTGTTTGCCAACTTGTGTTCTCTGTCATTTGCCTATTTGTGCTACAGATTGGAATACTACAATCTTAAAGCTTTCATAAAATATTTTCACAGAATTATCCAGAATTCTTTTCAAAGATAGTACTGATAGCCTGTAAAATTGATCACCAATTATAACATAAAATATATTGATAATTTGTATTTATTGTTTTTAAATACATAATTGTATTCTCACAGAAACATTTTGTTCTTTCCCTCATTTTGGACAAAAATATGCTCCTAGAAACTAAGTAGGTGAGCTGAGTTGAAGTCACTGGGATAGCTATGAACGTTCAAATTTGGCATGTCAGTACATACTCTAAGAAAATCGAAAGCATTAATGTGTCAAGTTAGTTGTATGATGGTCAACCAGAAGTTGCTTTACAGTATGCATCGCCATCTTCATTTATATCAAACTTCTGTTACAACAGAAATAAATCTAAACATTTAGATAGTATGATAAAAAATAAAATCACAGCAACATATATTTTCTATTTTTTCTAAAAATAAAATTACTGAGTTTTATCTAATATTTTTATTAACACAGGTTCTAAAACATATTACTGTGGTATGTTTGTAATGGAAGCAATACAACTTCTCATATTTTCTTTATTTTTGCTTTCTTGTATGGGATAAGGTCTTGCTATATGTAGCCCATTCTGACTCTAAACTCATGGATCTCTTGAATTGCTCCTCTGACTTCCACGATTACCATCATACCACACAATGTTCAGTTTATTCCACTTTCCTTACTGACCTTCATCTCCTCTCCCCTGCCTGCCATGACCCCTGTTAATAGAACTTAGCATGTCACATTCTACAAATGAGGTATGTCTTCCACCCTCCAAATTTATTTCCTACAAAATTACAGGGAAAGAAAAGTAATTTGTAAAGATATATCAATTGTTACCTGCAATACTTTGTCCATTTAATCATTCATTCCTCCTGTATGAACCAATGTTGTCTTGGTTAAATAAATTTGAATTTTCAACAATTAGTTTACGAATACCCCTCTTCTAATCATTCACTGAAAAGGAGTTTACATTGGATTACTTTTTTCATTTTTTAAAAAATTATTAGTTAGGCAGTTAAAGTGGAAAGGAAATCTGTACTACAATATAAATAATACAAATAATATTAGTATATTGTTTTGTCTCTAACTACTATCAATTTAAAAAGTAGTATTAATAAAAATAGATATATTTAGTCATGCTATCTCATTTTGCAAGTCTTTCATTTTTTGATACTCTTCCAATATATTAAAAAGTACCTTTACAAGCTGAGAGGTGGTAGTGCATGCCTATAATCCTAGCACAGAGGAGGAAGAGGCAGGTGGATCTCTGTTAGTTCGAGGCCAGCCTGATCTACAAGAGCTAGTTCCAGGACAGGCTTCAAAGCTAAAGAGAAATTCTGTATCAAAAAAAAAAAAAACTAACTAACTAAATAACTAACTAAATAACTATATAAATAAATAAAATAGTCCTTTATTATTTTGAGTCATCTGTTAAAACAAAAATATTTATTTTTCTCAGAATTTGTTCACTGCAGCAGCAATTAATTTCGAACTACACATATTATAGTTTAAACTGACTTGAATTAGTATGTATACCATAATAGACGATTATATTTTGGACAGCTTATGTAATAATGGGAAATCACATGGTTCTGAAGACCAGAACTCCAAAATCATGGTCTCACATGACTGTATTTATCCAGAAGCCAGTTCTATCTCTGTCTTCATGGTTGTACCCAGCCACCTTCTCTGAATTCTCGGGTGGTGTCACACCGCGACTGTTTGCTGTCCCTTTCTTCCATGAGACAATCATCGTGTCTGTGGGGTCAGGAATCCATGCATATCTTCTTATGCAATATCCTCTCTTCATTCATTAGTCAATGGGTGTAGTAAGACAGAGCGGCCGGGCTGCTGTGTCCCTGTACCCAGCCGCCCGCATGGTTTAGCTTATGCCCCGAAATAATTACACAGAAACTGTATTCATTTAATCACTGCCTGGCCCATTATTGGCTAGCTCTTACATATCGACCTAACCCATTTCTGATAATCTGTGTAGCACCCCAAGGTGTGCTTACCGGGGAGATTCTAGCCTGCGTTTGTCTGGAGTGGGAACATCATGGCGACTCCTCACTCAGCTTCTCTTTCCCAGAATCCTCTTCTGTCTACTCTGCCTACCTAATTTTCTGTCCTATCAGGGCCCAGGCAGTTTCTTTATTGAACCAATGAAATCAACAGATTGATATATGACACTCCCACATCAAATGGGTCTAAGAACTCAACATAGGGATTGTGTAGAGACAAGCAGCCGATGGTATTCCACTGTGAACTTTCATAATCCGTGTCCTCTGGTGTGCCAAAAACATTCACTGTATCTTAATAATCTGAACTTCTCCACACACTCTATTATCAGCTGTGAAGTCCAAAGTCTCAAGTGTTATCTAAATATTATTAAAATCATGTGACTGAGGCTTAACGTTCAATCATTCTGGGATCTGCTTTATTTCCAGATATGAGTTTGCAAAATCAGACAAAGTATGTGTTTCTACAATACAAGATGGAGATTCTCATTTCAGGATGAAGAATTAAAAAAAAAGAAAAGAAAAGAAATGAGTAGAACTCTTCAATCAAGTCCTAATAAAGTTTTGACTTTCTTCTCAATAATTATCACTTTGCACATGCGTTAACATGGGGTTATTTTGTGGTTAAATATTGACCTTGGCAGACAAACATTGACTAGTAACTGGTCCATGTTTTCTTTCTCAAATACAGAGACCTACTTTTCTTTTTCTTGTATTGGAATTATTTAAAATCTGCTTTTAATAATATTTTCTTTATTGGTTTGTTTGCTTGCTTGTTTTTTGTGTATTAGAAATCTTTTTTCTTTTTACTCTGGAATTTGAACTACCATGGAAATCAGACCCTCCTGGTGGGAGAGCAATGTGGAGAGGCAATGACAGCGCAAGGTGATGGAAAGGAGATGGAAAAGAGGCTTGCCAGGCACAGTCTTCCAGACTCCCCACTGTGGCGTCAGATATGAAGGATGCTATCTGGAGTTTCTATACAACAAAGATGTACTGGGTGACCTCTGGTAGGTAACACCTAAAGGGGAAAAGATGTGTAATGTCTACACTGCACTACCTACAATGAATCACTACTTACAAAAAATGCTACATTTAATGAGATACTTATTCTGAATGACTGCCCTTTTGGTTAATAGCTCATTAAACAACAGCAACAGTAACAAAATAACAAATCAGAGGAAAGAATCAACCATCGTATTTCTTATACTTCCTTTGCGCTATGCGTTTCCTTAGCGATCAAGGTTTGCCCGAGTGAACGAAGTAAAACATGGGTGTATTAGGAAAATAAAAATCCTAACTGCTGAGTCTTATTTTTGTAGCAAGCCCGACGGACTGTTCTCTTTACCTTCATTGTCTCCTTCGGCCACATTTCCCACTTCCCATGCACAACTCTCCACGGCACCTACCGGTTCTACTAATCTGAGTTCAGGGCTCACTTCCATTTCTAGTCTGAAATTGGGAATATTTCCGAGTTAACAACCTGCTTGTGTAAAAGAGACTATTATTTAGTATGATGGGCCCTGCCCGGAACAATTTTCTGGATCATATCACTAGTGGTAAAACGTGGAGACTATGGCAGATGGAGCGCATTATTCACTGAGGGGTGAGCCTACTGCGTGGAGCTGACTCGTTGCACCCCAATCACAGGAAAAGTGAAGGTTTTGCCTCTGGATTTTAAGAATATGATATCATGGAAACACTGCAATCTTGATGGTTACATTTCAGAATCTGTTTTCTCACAGGACTTGTGTAATAAAATATTTTAAGAGGTCTGTTATTTATCTTTATGGCTCCATCTGGTTTAATATCAATTGTAATGACAAAGCCTGTGGAGAACATTTGAGGAAAGAGAAATACCGGCCTAGCTTCCCTTATTTCCCATAGAGATGTCAAGCACTGCAGATGGCCTTATGCCTTTGGATGATATTTAGCATCCCTGTTAGACCTGTATCAAATTTCCCTCAACATTTAGTCTATCATATTAAAACTGCTACTACAACATGCATTTTTAAATTTAACAACATGCTTCATTCAAACACTTAACTTTTCCCAGGTAGTGCTTATGGATAGCAACTGAATCTCTGAATTTAAGAATTGTGGGTGAATACGGGGGGACATTTTTAGCTTCACAGTTTCTCAGATGCAGCACTGAGTGTTAACTATCATTGTGAATTCTCACAGAAAGCCCCTCTCAAGGTTCTTCGATCTTATGACAACTATAATGTCCTCTGTTACTTAATTATTTACAAATGTTTGAAATTACTATAGGCTACTATTAAAAATCAAAACTAGAATGCACTTAGTGTATGAAATATAAAAGCAAACGCTATGAGAGCATTAAATTTGAAATGGAAACAACGACCTGTTGTAAATGACTCAATTTTGATAGTCTTCATAAGCCCCTGTGGTATGGAAGTCACATGCTCCCATATCACATAATGGCATGACACTGCTCCTGAGAAAGGAAGACATTCAGGTGGTGACTTTCCTCGTGGGCTCTCTCACTTTGCCACTCCCCTTGGTTTTTCTTTTCTGCCTCCCTACCATTTGTACCGTAGACACAGCAAGCTGCTACGCAGGGAAAATGTTATACTAACCTAAAAATGAGCAGTGAATTGCCCTCAAGTGGAGAGGCCCAGCGGTGTGGCTGCCAGATGTCAGTCTCGCTGCAGTTAAACGCGGGGAACGACTACATTTCCACATTTGTCATCTCTGGCTCTGATACATGTGGAGTTCTATTTCCACTCGCTGAACAAGAAACCCTTTGTAGAAAGCATAATGCCGTGAGCGAGGATGGTTTTCCTTTTCTATGGGTTATTTTGATAGTGATTGGGCAGTCGAGTCCATGATAGAAAAGCACAACTCTTAGACTGTGCCAGTATTTTAAACCCCATTAAATACACCTTCTCTGTCCTCATCATGTTAGACTTCTTGACATTCCGCCAGATTTTATTCTAATAGTATTTAAAATAACTGGTTTCTCTTCACATTACCTTTAGTAAAGATAGACTTTTTGAAATTCAAGAATAATCCATGTACAACAAGAAAGGGCTTTAAAAATTATTTTTTTTTCTGAATCTAAGGCATGAGAAGGAATGTTGATAGATAATAAGCATTAGTACAATTTTAAAGTCTACCTGAAGCCTTTGAGAGAATTTCTCTGAAACTGTTGGGGCTGAATTTGTTTTAGCAACTAAATAAATAAGTTCTAAAACAGAGGTAAAACAATGGCATCTCAGAGCTCTGAATTCTTTAATTCCAAACACAAGAAAGGTGATTTCAACAATCCACATTTAATTACACTATGTACCAGTTAAATGCAATGAAACACATTTTAGGGGCTAGCAATAAAATAAAAAGTCTGGATTGTGATAGCTCCTGAGACTTTGGGGCATTTTAGAGTATGTGTTTTAGATAATTAACTAGAATCAAATAGATACATCAACTGAGGCAACATAAACAGCCTCTTTTCATTTATTTCTATAATATATGCTCTGGTGATGATGGAACATTGTTTGAAAGTTTGCTAAATCTACTTTAGGGTTTATTAATCTACATAGAAACTCCTTAGCCAAATGCCGTGAATAGATCTGGGACTAGAATGGCACTATAGTTTACTCAACTTCTGCATTAGGGTACCTATTTTATAATAAAAAGTTATGAATACATGAAAATTGCATTTGAGTATAACAGTGGGAAAGTGAATATTTCCTCATTTTTGAATATGTAAACTTCAACCCCCTTTCGCAATGTTCTGGAACAATACAATTGCTTTTCTCCCAGGTAAAGACTAATGAGTTACACAGTGAATCTTCTCACCATCAGAGACCCTTTGTTTATTTTCTACTGGGTTTGAATAAATTAATATTAAAAGACCTTGCTGCATCTCTATTTTGGGAAAATGGACCTGTTTGTATGTGAAACTCTGCTGGGTGGAAGAGAAGCAGACCTGGTTCTGTTCCCTGTTTTGAAATTGCACAGCAGTCCCAGCAGCCACTAAGCTGCACCATGGCTCTGCAAAGTCACCTGCTGACTTTCTTCCTGCAAGGCAGCACATTTGGCTGAAAAGAGTAAATAAGGCTTTCATTTTAACTTCCTATTACACTCAGGATTCAGATGCAAGGGATTCAATAGTCGTAAAATACAATAGCTCGTCACAATATATTTTAATCATTTACAGCAAGAATGTGGATAATAATAATTTATATTTCACTAATAACTAATATAAGCAACCATTTCATTTAAGTAATGTTGCCACCACCAAGACATTTACACAAAATTTTGGACATACACTACATATTGTTTTCCTATAAAGAAAAGACCCTATGATTTCCATGAGAAATGAAGCAGTCCTTGCATGATTAGTCAGCTAACCACAGATATTGTTTCCTTCTTTCCTTCTTTTTTCCTTCCTTCCTTCCTTCCTTCCTTCCTTCCTTCCTTCCTTCCTTCCTTCCTTCCTTTCTTCCTTCCTTCCTTCCTTCCTCCTTTCCTCCCTCCCTCCCTCCCTCCCTCCCTCCCTCCCTCCCTCCCATCCTCCCTCCCTCTCTCCCTCCTTCTTTTCCTCCCTCCCTTTCTTCCTTCCTTCTTCTCTTCCTCCCATCATTGCTAGGTCAGTTAGTTCATCTAATGATTTATAGTTCAATTTCTGTAACGTATATATTTTTTTACACTATATGCAATTGTGGAATAAAGGAGAAAAACTATAAATTGTAGTCACCCTAAGAAAAGACCAACAAAACACAGATGAAGCATTCAAGGGCATCATGGTTACCTCTGCAATCCCCATGAAAACAAGTTCTTCACTCACAGATGAATTGCGGGCAGGGGACATCAATGCTTTCAAATTTAACCCCTTCTCTTGATGAATATGTGTTTAGTAAGTTAGGGAAACCTGCTATTTCCAATTTGGGAACACTGTGCAATAGATGTGAACATCTGACCTATATTTTTCTCAAGATGATCACATAAATTTTAAATATTTACTAACTATAATAAATGAATTGTTTTATATTTTTAAGTTTTACTTTATGGCACAAAGTGTGTACCGTAGGCTTGTATATTTAAATATATTTTGAATTCTATTTAAGATTATTTAAGACAATCTTATCTATCTATGTGTGTCTACACCACATGTATGTAAAGCTAGTAGAGGCTAGAAAAGGACATTGGATCTCCAGGTGGGGTGACAGGTGAAGTGAGCTGCCATACGGTAATCTTGGGAACTGAACTCCTGTAGTCAGACAATGGAAGTTCTTATCTGTTGGCCATTCTTGCTGGCCCCTAACCTAGTATTTTATTTTTGTGTGAATGACTAATGAGGGCTAACCTAGGAATATTAGTCAATAACAATGGTATAATTTCATGTCCTTTGCTCATTTTCATTTTTCCAGAGATGTGTGCTTACACCTTTGCCTACCTTATTGCCTTGAAAACATTTCCTTGTATTGACCTGAGCTTTTTCAGTAGGTCATTTGAAACCCTCTTACTTATGCTATAAATATCTGTGGTTCTTCTATGTTCTCGGGTTATTTCTTTTATTATTTTGAAATTGTCTTATGTAACATTGAATTAGTAGCTTCAGATATTTGCCAACCAGGCAACAAAACAGTCCATTATGAAGATTTAACTGTCTTAGTATAGTATATATTTTTACATCCTACTTCTTACCCATATCCCATACTGTATTTATACAGCTTTCCTTCTGGTCAGCATATAGTTGCCAGTCTCTCATAAATCCTTTTGTTTTATTATTATATCGAAGCTGAATAATAGTCTCTTATACTTGTTTCATATTTCCATTTTTCTCTTGGATTGAGTATATATATGTATGTATATATATACATTCATTTGCTATATATTATCACTATATATGAATATCAATTCATTTTCTTTGTTGAGTTTTTTGGTATAAATTATGCTTTCATAAATTTTGGGTTTGTTTTACAGCTATGGTGGATATTTTTAACCCCAATATTTTAGTCTAACAGTGCCATTAAAATGTATCAGGCATGGCATAACTTAAACACTGATATTTCCTTTTCTTTTCAAATCATTATTAAATTGTCAGAATTAAGTTTTAAATTCAGTTGTACCCCGCAATGAATTTTAAGCAACCAATTGTTTTTTCGAGTAGTATGTGTCCTATAATTGTGTTTTATTGTTTATAATTTACCATTTAGTAACCGTGCCCAGCATTCTTCATCATTTTGTATAGATGAAGATCTCAGTCATGTCTCATTTAACTTCCACTGAGAGAATACCACCACAAAGATCTAGGTATATTGCTGGAGCATCATTGATAAAGGAAAAGTTTTTGGGATTATTGTTTAATGATGTCAAGATTTATTGCATGTAGCAACAGCAAACATGTTAGTGTGACATGGGTGAAGCATCCACAACAATCAATAGAACAAGAGAGAAAAATATGAAAGAGACTTATACAAATATGGCCATCTGAACTGTAACATAGATGCCAAACCAATAAGAGGGAAGAAGGAGTTACTTACCACCAACTTAGTCCAGAGGTGAACACAGACACATCAATGTAAATCAGACCAGGCAAAGTTACATCTTATTTACATATGCACTTCCATATAAAATCAAATCAATTAATTTTTGCTTCCCGAGTTGTAATGTTTTCTTTTATTGTACGTTTGTTACTCATTTTTTTTTTTTCGAGACAGGGTTTCTCTGTAGCTTTGGAGCCTGTCCTGGAACTAGCTCTGTAGACCAGGCTGGTCTCGAACTCACAGAGATCTGCCTGCCTCTGCCTCCCGAGTGCTGGGATTAAAGGCGTGCGCCATCACCGCCCGGCTGTTACTCATTTTTAATGCTTTTCTTTGTTTAGTTTGCGTAAAGTTATTCTTTCATGGAGACACAGCGGTTCCCTAAATTGGCTGCATTCTTTTAAGCATGTTTTTACCTTTTCTGTCCAGTTGTAGAACTTCTCAAGGTGGAATCACCTAATGCAAATCTCCTTAGAGCCGCCTGAGAGTTAGCTTTGTGTTGTTTCCTGGGATGGATGCTCACACTATATAAGCTTGTTATTCTGGAGAGTTCTACACAGATCTCTAGCATTTTACAAGCTACTCTGTCAGTGCACCCAATCTGAGAGGCGCCGAGCTGAGTCAGGGAGAAAATGAGCTCTTTTGTTAACTTTTTCACTACAATGCAGGAAAGGCAGTGTTTTGCCCTGGCTTCCTGCCATCTTAAAGGGTTATGTAAGGCATTATGATACTTGCATTCCTCAGTTAACCACCTGCCACAGGTCCGCTCTGAGATTTCTTGTGTTATTTCTAGAGCGTAGCTTTACGGTAAGCACCCTGCACATTCTTCAGGCTAGAAACAAGCATACTTTTGAAATGATAATTGTGACTTAGCTTAGATGGCATGTTCAAATTTTCTCTGTCAATTGTTTCAGTTCATTTGACCTTATTAAAAAAGAATGATGACCAAATCAAAGAATAATTGAAGGACACAATATTAGTGAATGCAACAAATATTTTACCTCTGGAGTTTTAAAAAAATCACAAAATGTCAGGCACGCCTTCATTATTGCAATGTTGACTATCAACAATTACCTTCCTATGTTTTTGAAGAAATAAACATCGAATTTTAAGTGTAAATTGACTTCGTTTTGCAATTATACACAGAACATTATGCTATCCTTTCTTATTAGGAAGGTGATATTTGATCTGAAGTATGGAAACTTGACCTTATCCACAAGTTGACTGTCTATGGTTTTCCTCATGGTCAATCACAGTTTGAAAATAACAGTTTGAAAAGTTCAGAAATAAACAACTTACAAGTTTAGAATTGCATAACCATCTTAGTGAGAGGCTGAAATCTCATTATGTTCTGATGTCTTTCATCCAAGATTGTCATCTTCCAAAATATTTATAATGTATATTTTATCTATCCACTAGGTACTTGCTAGTGATCAAATACTTGTCAGCTATTTGATCCAGTATCATATTATTGAAGTTCTTGGTTTTATAGCATCAGTGTAGCCAAAAGGTATATCACAGTCCTCATATCATTCATAAGAGAGAATATTCATCAAAGATTTTATAATTATACATGTTTAGGAAAATCCACAATACAAAAGTCATGATATCTCACTGCTGGTCAACATTGATTGAACAACAATCTTCAAATTGTTGCCTTTTTAAAAACAATGCCTATAATTAATTTAAGTCACAATAGAGAACTTAAAAATATCACTTGAATGAGCAAGGAAAAAAATTCCTTTCTATAATGATAATGTTTTACAAGCCTACTGCTTTTTATTTTAAGCAATAAAATATTTCACAGCTCAATATGGAACAAATGAAAATGGCTTGTAAAGTATTTTAATGGAGTAATTTCAGTGATTTCATTTTACACCTTCTCAACTGGAGGGACAATAGTGCACCACGAAACTTGTGGACATCATAGGCCTGGAAATGACCTGTTTTTAAACAACTGTTAGGATACAGAGAATCTTATGTTATGTATGCCCTACTATTTTCTAGATAAAAGTAAAGAGACCTGGGGACACAACGGCACATGGGTTTATGAAGCACCAAGAGCTAAACTCATCTTAATAGGTGCCTGTCTTAGTTGAAATTTATTTATTTACTTATCTTACATCCAAGAAGCAGTTTCTCCTCCCTCCTCTCCTTCCAGTCTCTCCCCCACACCTCTCTGTTCCAACCCCTAATCCATTCACACTCCTTTTCTGTTTAGGGAAGGGCAAATCTACCAGGAGTTCAACAAAGTGTGGCCTATCAAGTTTCAGTAAGACTAAGCACCTCCTCTTTTATTAAGGCTGTACAAGGCAATCAAGTACTTAAAGTACGGTGCCAAAATTCATAAAGGAATCAGAGATAGCCCTTGTTCCCACTGTTGAGAGTCCCAGAAGAAGACCAAGAGAACATAGATATACTACATATATATGCATGTATGCAACAACAATTAATAAACCAAAAGTCTGTGAATTTGAAAGAAAGAAGTTGTGATAAATTGGTGGGTTTGGTGGAGGGAAAAGGAAGGGAAAAATAACATAGTAATTACAAAATTAAAAAAAATGAAAAAGTCTAAATATCTTTTTTTGGTAAAGAAACCTTTTAAAAATGCATTGTTAAGAATAAGCTCATAAAAAATGGAGTATAAACCTAAACAGAGAGCTCTTAACAGAGGAATCTAAAATAGCTGCACAGGATCTGGGGACTAACATCACTTATGGAGGAGTTTAGGGACAATTAATTAATTAATAATTAATTAATAGTGAAGGAGAATCTTCATATTTGAAGGTTTTGCAACTTGTAGGTTTCCCATGCATGAAATCCTAACTACACTTAGATTAAACAATAAAGATGTAGTAGAGAAATGTGCTATTGTATGGGATAGAGGAAAAGCTGGAGGGAAAATATGGAGAAGATATGACTTAATACATTTAATTGTGCACATGTATGAAGTGCAAGACATTTAAGAAAAAAATAAAAAGAAAAATATAGAGAAGAAAGAAAAAAAAACTTATGGTATATTCAATGACATAAATTTTTGAAGAAGAACAAATGAACACCTTCACTGTTTCACCATGATATGTGGAAATTTGGGGAAATTTGAGTTAGAGACCTTTCTCTTCATTCAAGAGCCATTAGCATGAGTTCAGGGTGTCTGAGAAGCCAATGACTGCTAGAGATGGTCCTGACAGTGGATAGATAAAATGTTCCTGTCTTAGAAATTTGGAGAACAAATTCATGCACATTGGAGTGTGATTTTTAGGAAATGGTTATGAGTAACATTATAATTATAAATCATGAATGCAAACTCCTACATAGCGGGAATGGGTCCTCAGAAATTGGCTCTTTGACCCTGCTTCTGTTGGAACATTTTAAAGAAGCTATTGGAGAAACGAAGTAAGACCTATGGGATGAGGAAGGCAATCCTGTTGGCCCAACTTTAATATCTGGGTGGACCCTAGCAGTTTATGGTCTCTAGGCAAGGTTAAGACATAACAAGGGAGAGGAACCAGAACTTTGTTCTTGACTTCCTGGCCTCAGGCTGGTCATTCTCTCTCATGGTCTTGGCTCTGGGACCTACGCCCTATCTGTCCAGTTTTCAGCTCCTCCTCTGATAAAACGCAAAGTTAGCCAAGCAAGGAAAATATTAAGAAGGAGAAGTGTCAATAGACAACGAGAGTCAGCCTTCAGAAGGGTTTAGTTATCCACACACCACTGGTATGAATTTCAAATGGTCTAGCTTCTATGGAGAAATTGGCAGGCTCTCAGAGAATGAACAGACAGTATGATAATCTCAAGAGTGATGATCCTGGGAATGTACCTTTGAGAATTGAAAATCTAAGTTCACTCAAAAACCCACACCTAAACGTTCATAAGCGATTTTATTCATAGTATTTCAACCGGGAGAATGTGTCATGCCATTCAAGTTAGTGTGACAGGGATATTTTGTATATTTATACTTAAATACTACTACATAGGAAGACAGATTGCAGCTTAATAATATATACTACTTGGATAAATTTTTATGACATTACGTCATTGAGGAAAACAATGCAATCCTGAGAGACCATGGTCAGTGCACTGTGATTGATTTATTTTTATATGCAAAATTAATCATTTTAATTGCAATATCCCTAATATTAGAAAAAAAATACTGATTGTTTTGTATCAAACACTTGTTTTAGGTAGAAGGTCATACAAGCATAAAAGACAATCCCAAAGATGCTGGTGTTTGTGAGCCTGTTCAGTATTTCTGGTTGTGAGTCAATGAGCTGAACAGGATAAAATTTTTCAGAGCTCAATTCACACATACATCTACAAAGGACAAATTAACCTGCAGAATTGTCATTAGACTACAGTTTCTATGATTATTCTAGTTGTAATATTTCACTGTTATTGCTACGTTGTCATCAAATATATCTCTAGAAATTACAGGATTTAGAATTACATAAAGAATGAAAGTCAAGTCACGTGGCAGAGAATGCACAACAAATGTTTATCATATGTGACACCTTTCATCCTAGCATTTGTAAGTCAAAAGTACCAAACATAATCTAGTCAGTGTCCTGCCTGGCATTTAATAGGAATACCTTAAGATTAATATTAAATAGGATACCTTATGGTTATGTTCAAGGAACCTGTGGAGGTACAGAACGGGAAAGGGTACATTTTGTCCGTATATAGAAATGAAGGATTCATCCTCAAAGTTACTCATCTCCTTTCAGCTCTTAGTCTCATATAATTAGAACAAGACAGTTCTTCCCAGCTGAAACATATTCACAGCGTCGTATCGTGCTAACTTTGTAGGGGAAAAATGGGAACAAGAGTCTATTCACCCCAGAGAGTGTTTAGCACAAAACAAAGAAGGATCTCACAAAGTCAGCCTGAGAGTAGTGACTTTATTGGACTTCTTTACTGAGCACAGACAAGGGGTTACAGGAAAGGATGTCACCCCGTAAGTATTCCTTCCATCACAGTGATCCACTTTATCGTGGATGATAACTTCCTGAAACTAGATCATGGAATCCCACTTGAAATTAATTTTCCATTAATCATACAGTCTAACATCTGCTAAAAACATTTTAACAGCAGAGAGTGGACAGAAACACAGGTGAAGATCCCGTGCCCTTCTCCTACTTCCTTTTTCAACGAATTTAATATTACCATCATCATAGATAATTTTTATTATCATTGTATTGCAGCTCTTGTTATCACAACTACTACTGTACCCCAAGATGGCATCATGTTACAGCCAGAATAAAAACCATCACGCAATATATTGATGTATCACAATGCAAATATGTTTAACAGATTTTAGGGTTAATATAACGCTTTGTCATTTCACAGAAATCCATCAGTGGAAAAACATCAAATAACAAGGAAACCATAGTCAGTAAGGAACCCTTGATACAGATGTTAAAAGTGAAACCGAATGCTGTGTGGCAACATAAATTAATTTTGAGACTGTAAGATGTGTTGAATAATCAATATTTGCTATAAAATAGATGTTGTTATTACTTCTTTTTCACTGCTTTGCACCTACATCTCCCTAGATTGTTTATTCAACTGACAAATGTCCCTTTGTGAAGAGAATTTTTTCTTCTATAAAACAGTAGCCTTCCTGCCTATTTGTTCTGGAGGTTTCTGTCCTCCCACCAGGTCCCACAACTGTTTAGTCCCAAAGAAACCACACAAAGGCCTATATTAATGATAAACTGATTCACCCATTAGCTCAGCTTTCTTATTAACTCTTATAAATTATATTAACCCAATCCTAAGAGAGGACATGGTACCCTGCCCTGTGGGAAGTCCAAGGCCCTCCCCCGTACATCCAGGCTTAGGAAGGTAAGCATCCAAAGAGAATAGGATCCCCAAAAGCCAGTACATGCAGTAGAGACAAATTCCAGTGCCATTACCACTGGCCCCTCATTCTGCCCCAATTGTCAGCCACATTCAGAGAGTCCAGTTTGATCACATGTTCGTTCAGTCCAGGTCCAGCTGGAGTTGGTGAGCTCCCGTTAGCTCTGATACACTTTCTCAATGGGTGAACCAACCCCTTGTGGTCCAGACATCCTTGTTCATATTCTCCCTCCTTCTGCTCTTCAACTGGACCTTGGGAACTCAGTCCAGTGCGGTAATGAATCAAATGGATTTAACAGACATCTATAGAACATTCCACCCAAACAGGAAAGAATATACCTTCTTCTCAGCACCTCATGGAACCTTTTTGAAAATTGATCACATACTTGGTAACAAAGCAAACATCCACAGATACAAAAAAAATTGGAGTAACCACCTGTGTCTTATCGGATCACCATGGAGTAAAAAAAAGTTAGAATTTAACAACAATACTACCCCCAGAAAGCCTACAAACTCATGGAAACTGAACAGTGCACTACTGAACCACACCTGCGTAAAATAAGAAATAAAGAAAGAAATTAAAGTTTTCCTTGAACTCAACAAAAATGAAGACACAACATACCAAAACCTATAGGACACTATGAAACAGCGCTAAGAGGAAAGTTCATAGCACTTAGTGCCCACATAAGAAAAAGGGAAAAGCTCACATTAGAGACTTTTAGCACCCCTGAAAGCTCTAGAAAAAAAAAGAAGCAGACTCACCCAGGAGGAGTAGAAGACTGTAAATAATCAAAATGAGAGCTGAAATCAATAAAATAGAAACACAGAAAACAATTCAAAGAATCAATATATTTATTGGATGTTCACAATTTGTTTTCTTTGAGTCCATTGAAATTTTCAACAACATTATTTCTAGCATAAAACTTGGAGGATTTGACAATTTTTTAGTATATCTTCACCTGGAATAAAGATAAATCATTATTTAAAATAGCTAGAATTGCAAAATAAAATTACATAAAAATTATAAACAGGAATGACTAACATATTAATAACTCACCTATAATCTTTAAAGTTAATTTTCTTTGTTAGATATATTGGTAATACTTGTAATATTTGTAAGATATATAAGTTAGAAAATTATTGAAGTAAATAGTAAATAGTAACATACATTTCGGTTGCAGCTGTTACTATGAACCTCATATATTTATACGATAGTATCAATGTTAATGATTTCCAAGAGCCACATTTTGGAATGCTGTAGATCTATGAACTATTTAAAAATTCCCTTGAGCTGTTATAGCCCCCAAATATCCCTTATTCTCTGTAAGTGATCCAACAATATCTTCATTTGCTATCACTTGAAACCTAATAGATGCATTAATGTAAGAGTCTACCTGCTTTCACTAAAAGCCCCAGACAGCATCTGAATCCACAGCACAGTCTTTCCTGCTTTACCCTAACAGACTAACTTGATATTTTCACCAATATATTAAAGTTTCTTGATCTATGATTTTCTTTGTTTTGTAACTAAAACATCAAAAAATTGTGATCACATTGAATCACAGAATTTAGGATAACGTTAATCTCTGTTCCTGGTTTATGACCAATCATCTTTGGCTACAAATAAGGTATCTTCATCCTTTTGAAGTAAGAGGTTTTTTTTTTATGTCAATGATGTGTTTGGTATATTTGTTCTATGGATGTATACATATGGTGTATATGATTGTACATGACTCACACATGTCAGTTATGATCTTCAATATCTTTCCATGTTGTTTTTGAGATTCTCTCATATGGAGCCATGTCTCACAAGTTGATTGGGTTAACTGGTGAGCAGGGCTCTGTATTCTGTTGCCCCTGTTTTCTAGAACTGGGAATACAGGTGCATGACACTAAGGAAATTCTACTACATGGATGTTGTCATCCCAAACTCATCTACTGATGTTTTTACAGGAAGTAGTTTAGCTACTGAGCCATTTTGTAAGACCAATCTATTTTTATAATAAATATTATAAAACATTTTTTGTTGTTTCAGGTCTATTGTCGTCTCTACACTGATGCCCAGAAATCTCCTCTGTCTAGGCAGCTTGCTTATCCTTGTTACGTGTTTGACACCTGATTTTATCCACAGTGTTCTGACTGCCTCTCACCTTGGAGGAGCTAGCTGTAAATGAAAACATTTCTCAAAAAAAGCTGCTCTGACATTAGTTTAATGGAAAGAATGTCCATAAATTACCTACATAGAATCACTCACTCATCACGTCTTCTTTAAGAATTTCTTTTGTCTCTTACACTGTAAGTAACATTTACACAATTGTATCAATAGTTATCTATAAAATTATAGTTAAGAAAAGAGTATACAGTTTCTACGGCTTTGCAACAACTTCTAGATACATGAGGTGCTTAGTTTAATCCTATTTCATGAAGGATTTAAATCTCTGTACAAAAATGTTCTTGCAGTATTTAAAATGCAACATTAACATAGAAAATCTGAGGAAGAAAAACCAATTTACATAGCTCTAAAGCACAGAATAAAGGCCAGATATTAAACAATGAAGATTAGACAAAACACAAAGCTTGTAGAACAAGTTTAAACAAAATTAACTCGTTTTCCTAATAGATAATAGAAAATATATATTTTAGGGCAAACATTCATCTAAGATTATTTCTGAATGAAATGAAGATGGACACTAAAAAGAAATCCCACACTAGCTCAGAATTGAGTATAATAAAGGGTTATTTATTTAGGGGTAGACTCACAGATCACAGTCCTCTGCACAAATGAGAAACAGGAACCAAATCCAGCAACTGGAAGAGAGAGGGAACACAAGCTTTATATAAACATTTATAGTATAAGAGTACACTCCCAAGTGGATGGGTAACTTAAAGGCTACTGGCTGTAGGATTTCCTAGAGTACTTCCCCCTTTTGTTTAAATAAGAGAGTTTTAATACAAAATTATATACAATAAGAACAAATATCAGGTATTAAAATTAGAATTACAACCAGCATAAGCAATATCAAGCAAGAAACATGTGATAATTATTTTTAATAATTATCCTATCCTAAGGAGTTTAAGACATGTATTATAAATAATTTGGCCACATCATGAGAGGAAAGTAACTACAACTATCTAGTCTTCAATCCCATCAAAGATCCAAAAAGGGAAATAATATTACTTGAGTAATCAGGAAATGCAATAAAGCAACTTTCAAAAATGTGTAACAAATAACAGAGACAACTAGCTACCTGGGTAATCACCCAAAGTCTCATTTGCAGTGTTGGAGTAACCAGCTCAGCCTAACCATTTTTATAGGCAGGAAAGTTTTCAAAACCATCTTGCTCTGTCTTGGCAAGTTATGACAGTCTTTTTTCTTGTATCCTGTTTGGACTCTCTAGACACTGTGCATTTTGTCAGTGGACGACAAATGGACAGTTCTTTGCCCAAAGGCCAGTTTTGCCAAGAAGAAAACAAGCTCCAAGTGGAGTGTCTTCAGAGCTCAAAATTTTCTGGGGAATAGATTGGTGCTACCAGGAGCAATCGTGTCTCACATCAAAGGAACCCTAAGTTATTTAAATGTCATATTCTATAGCTCTTTGAAGTGGTTGAAAATTACCTATATATGCAGAAACAATCTCTATGTATCTAAAGAACCTGATTTGTCTAATTATAAGTATGACAAACATGGATGACTATTGGTCAATAATTCTTAATACCTATATAAATTAAAGACTAATACTTCATACAAGAATATTAAACAATCTCTAAACAACTGTGCAACAAATGAGGACAATGACCTCAAAATGTAAACAATGTATAAGTATCTTGATCAGAGGTAGAAATGTATACTGCAATATGATAAATATGTCTTAAAATTGTATCAATATTCAAAATGTCTTAAGCAGAGGTAGAAACATGCATGCATACAATATGAAAAAAATGAAAAGTAATGTTGCCTAGGAATACAAATATTGTAGAGAAAAGTAAGAACGTATTTAATATAATTTAAGTTTGTTCAATATACAGAAATCTACATCAAAGTAAATTGCCTATAAATAATAGCTCATAAGTATCCACTCTATTACACACTATTATTATTAGATTTTCTACAGCAATGAAATACTTTTCATGGCATTTTGAAAGAAAACTAATACAACATAAATGCATCTTGCAAGAGGTGCAGGGAGGTATTTATACGGTTATTTCCTGTCATTACATAAAACAGAAATCAAGGGAGCAGTGTCAAATGAGACAGTGCAAGTCTTTTTTGCAAGGTATAATATTAGTTTCTGAAAACCTACAATAGATGTAACCTGCCTGTGGCAAAAGTGTTTACATAAATATTGCTTCAAAACGGTTATTTTATGACCTACTCTAAATATAGATCTTGGTAGCAATTTTCTCCTTTGTTCTGGAATATTGCAGAATGTATTTATTGGCTGGATGATCAGATATAAAATTGCCTGAATTAAGGCTGTTGTTTTGAGCAATTATTTGCTTGACACTTTCGTCCTCAAAATTATCCAGGTTTACAGGATAGATTGGATTGTCACTCTTCTTGTTCAAAGATTTGTACCTGAATCTCCTGTGTCGTAACCATCCCAATTACCATTTCAGCAATTTTTTAGACTGGGAAGTGTAAACACTTACAGATTCCTTCTTGTTACTCAGTTTGCCTATCACATGTGGTATTTTTGTGCTCTTTTCGATATTACAGACTATAGAAACTTCTGGGAAATTTCCCACAGTACTTGATAGTTACATGAACTTAAAAAAGTTACTTATTTATCATGTAACCAGGTTAATTCACATGTGAAATGAAAATGATAACAACATGTTCCATGATTTTAAAGAGAAAAGAGACCATGCGTATGGGGAAAAAAAAAGGCAATTTAAAGAAAGCCTATAGCCAACATCAAACTAAATGGAGAGAAACTAAAAGCAATCCCATTAAAATCAGGGGCAAGCCTTGAACCCATTGGCACAGGGGAAAACTTCCTGAAGAGAATACTGATAGTATAAGCATTAATAATAACAGTTAAGCAATGAGACCCCATGGCAATGAAGGGCTTCTGTAAGGCAATGGACACTGTCAATAGCACAAAACTAGCAACCTACAGAATGGGAAAAGAGTTTCACCCACTCCACATCAGATAGAGGGTGAATATCCAAAATATATAAAAAATCAAGATAATAGACATCAAGCAAGACAAATAATTCAAAGAAAAATAGGATACTGATCTAAGCAGAGAATTCTCAAAAAAGCAAACTCAGTCACTGAGAAATACTTAAAGAAATGTTCAACATCCTTAGTCACAGGGAAATGCAAACCAAAATTACTTCGAGATTACAACTTACCCATATCAGAATGAATAAGACTGTCGTTGCACCTAGAGTTTGCTGGGGATTTTTTCTGGGTTGCTTGACAGATGAGCTATAAGGGATCTATTTTTTTTTTCATTTCTATTCTGCAACATTAGGTTACAAATATGTGATACCATACGCAGCCTTTACAAGGGAGCTAGGAATTCAGAGTCAGTTCCGCATACTTGTGCAGCAACTAAACTATCTTCTCATACTCATTTAAAAAAGCACATTCATATACACAAAGTGAATTAGTTTCAAATATTTAAAATCAAAAATAGAGAAAATAATGAATGTGTGTAGGGTATGTGTGTGTTTGCTTGCATTTGATTTATTGATGTATGTAGTCTATTTTGATTATGCAAATTTGTCTATAGAAAAATTAACACACATACATTCTATCCTAATATATTATATAATATTTATAATGTATATATAAAATATAGAAAGAAAGAATACATTTTTTCAGCTATAAGTTACCACTTTATAGCTGTTAAAATGCACAGACACAGTAGATCACATTGCTATGCTTAATTGACCATGTCAGGACAGCAAATAGATAAATTGCAGCTGGCTAAGAGTTCGCCAAGTTTACAAGAAAAAAACAGAATACATCTGAAATATGACATGGGAAGATTATAAAATCTAGAAGCCTAGACATCTCCTGTGACATGGTTCCTTTTATATATAACAAGAAAGCTACAACCCCAAAATTTCAAAAGTATAGACATCTAAAGAAGTTACAATGCTGACACCAGTTGAGGTGTCAATGCAGATACGGGAAATCTTACAAGACTCTAGCTTCTAATGAAGTACTTCAAGCAAGTAATAGCTGTTGAGAACAGGGGGAATCTATGTTCTCCAGGGTTGAGCCCCTGATAGACTATCAAACTGTGAAGTTGTCAGCTCTAAAGATATATGAGCTACATTCAATTAACTCAGCAATGGTATTTATATCTATCTAAATTTCCCCTTCCTATATTGCCCTGTCTTCTCTTTATATACATATGTATGTATATATCATCTAACTATATGACATATAGATAGATAAATGAATGGTAGACAGGTTCGTAGACAGATGATTCATGAATAATGATAGATGGATGGATAGGTAGGTGATAGATAGATAGATAGATAGATAGATAGATAGATAGATGATAGATAGATAGATGATAGATAGATAGATGATAGATAGATAGATAGATAGATAGATAGATAGATAGATAGATAGATAGATGATGGATAGATAGATGATAGACAGATAGATGATAGATAGATAGATAGATAGATAGATAGATAGATGATAGATAGATAGATAGATAGATAGATAGATAGATAGATAGATAGATAGATAGATGATGGATAGATAGATAGATAGATAGATAGATAGATAGATAATAGACAGACAGATAGATGATAGATAGATAGATAGATAGATAATAGATAGATAGATAGATAGATAGATAGATAGATAGATAGATAGATAGATACAGTTTGTATATGTGTGGTGAAATGACTGACAGGAGACCATGAATTTGAAAGGATTTTTGGAAGACACAGGAAGAAGAAGAGGAAGGGGTGGAAATGATATAAATATGCTACTGAAATTAAAATTTTAATAACGTAAAATATCTTTGGGCAAAAATGTCTCATAAGGAAAGATGGATGGATAAATTATGCTACTATTAAAACATATAATCTTGGTAACAAACAGGAAATGATATTGAAAA
The DNA here is from genome assembly GCA_963919715.1 of Microtus obscurus. Taxonomy (NCBI): domain Eukaryota; kingdom Metazoa; phylum Chordata; class Mammalia; order Rodentia; family Cricetidae; genus Microtus; species Microtus obscurus. The sequence continues at coordinate 5,713,901 of CAWTZC010000381.1, forward strand.
GGTGCAAAAGCTTTTTGAATATCAGCAGAAAGACCCCACATCAGCCTTACAGATGAAGCAGGCTGGCATCAAAGCAGGCAGTGAAGGTATACAGGCAGTGTTTTTTAAACCAAATAGAGGACATGAAGTGACAGGTTCTGAATATCCCACAGGGTGTCCTTATTAGCAGAAGAAACACTGCTTCCCGTGAATACAGCAAAATTCACAAAAGACAGGAAAGCCTTCATATGTACATACACCCTTCTTCCGGCCATGAATCTCAAAGAGAGCAAGGAAGGACAGCTGGGAGGGCTTGAAGGGAGGAAGGGGAGGGCTGCAATGATACTATTATATTAGAATCTCAAAGGAGAAAAGAAGTAATTGAAAAAAAAAAACAACAGCTTCCCCTGGCATGCTTAGAGTTGTATGAACATACCAATTTATTTATAAGTCACCTTTTAAAAATAAATTGGAATAACTTTCTAATGGGCAGCAACTTGGGCTACTTTTTAAATGAATTCTAGCATTTATGTTAGTCCCCTGTAGTTTATTTTTAAGAAAAATTTTGAATGGTGAAAAATTCACTCTCAGCAATGTGTTGTATACAAGAAACACACGCTAAGAACTTGCTTAATTTAAGTGTGAAAGGAAAGAAACTCTACATGGTAAAGATAATCGTAGGAAAAGGTAAATGCCCTCCTTTTAGATAAGAATCTAGTGTTAAAATATGAAAAAACAATAAAAGCGTACCAAGCTAAATTCAAAGCAAACCAAATATTTTGCATAAGCAGTAATAAAAACTCATAGAAATGTTGAGTGTTGATTAAATAATGATTACACTGAAAACATAAAGTCTTATTTAATTGAAAAAACACATTGAGATATTTTTTAAAAAGCTAGTCTACTATAGTTTATACTTGATTATCCATTATAAATACAAATTACTTGTTTAATCTATTTGAAAGCTACGTTGAAGTCTCCTATAAAGAGGTGTATATATTCATATGCTTTAAATGTAAATTGAGGAGGTCCATAGAAATGGCTCCACTCCATCTTGACAGAAGGTCAGAGGGTTTGAGCCTATTATTGCTCCAACAAGGTCAAACAACAAGTGGTTTGGTCTAAGGTGAAGTTGCTCTGTGTCTTGCCTAGATAACAGGATTTGTGGCCTAAAAATCATGCAGTGATTGGATGTTTAGCTCCACATCACAGGATTTTTCACCTAGGGAATAGATATTAGATGTTTTGAATATTAAGGAAATCATCACTCTTGTTTGTTCTTTGTATCATGATAAGGAATGTCGTTTGCCCTCCCCTTTGACTTGGGGTTTAAATGTCCTATGGAAAATAAACTTGAGATGATTCAATATTCACTAGAATGCTCTCCTGACTGTATCTTCAGTCTCTCATTCATTATTTCCTTAGTCCGTACCCCTTTTCTCAAAAATGTATGCACAAGTCAGCTGGACCAAAACATTAACTATTTACTTATATTATCTCAGATTAACTTTTGTAAAACTATATTCCATTACTTTTAAAAAGGCCACCTACAGATCACTTTCATCAAACATTACATAAATGCTAACATGCAAATATAACAATTTCTATTTATTAAAAATAATCAAGCCGGGCGATGGTGGCGCATGCCTTTAATCCCAGCACTCGGGAGGCAGAGGCAGGCGGATCTCTGGAGTTCGAGACCAGCCTGGTCTACAAGAGCTAGTTCCAGGACAGGCTCCAAAGCTACAGAGAAACCCTGTCTCGAAAAACCAAAAAAAAAAAAAAAATGATCACAGAATACTCCAATTCCTAGTTACTAAAAATTAAAAGTTTCACATAAAATCTAGTAGTGACAATGGATATTTATAACTATTTCCATATTTACAGCTAATCTATACAGTCATATGTTTCGCTGCTACTCATGGCATCGGTCTATCAGCCACCAAATTGCTCATCACTGCTCCACACTGTTTACTATGCAACTATTCTTTGAATTCATTGTCTTGTTCTCTCCTATTTGAGTGTTTCTTTCTCTATTAAGTTAAAGAAAAAAACTTAACAATTTATACAGATGGATTTCCTTTTTTTAGCTGTATTCTAAATGAGCAGCCATGAAGAATAAACTGAACGTAACAGAATATATGATGAGCACACGCCTATAGTTGGTAAAAATGTTAGAGGGATATTGAACTCATAATATATTTAAAGTACATAGACATCACAAATATTATCCATTATGTTATCATGATTTAAAAGGCCAACATACAATACCACAAAGCATAGTCCTGAACACATCTGACCCTTTTCAAAGTTCATTAGCATTTCAACCGGTAACTAACACTTTAGTCCACTAGCTTTTGATTACATACTCAAGCCTGTGAGTGATGTTCATGAATACAAAGGCATAACAGAAAATTTCCTTTACTCTGACCCTTCTACAACCCCCACCCTTCTCACTAAAGAAAGTGTCTTTCCTAATATAGCCAAGAATTCTGGACTTCCTCTAACCATGGGCAGATAAGCAATAATAGCCCAGTGATGTCAAGGAAGTAAGATGTTACAGTAACCTCCTAGTTATCTGATCCATAATATTCAGTTTCTCTCACTTATGTATTCAAATATAAATAAATGAAGTCAAAAAATCAATCAACAGCAGTAGAATTGTTTTCTTGCACTGGAGTCTGTTTTGTTAGCAATTTCAGAATGAAAAAATCCAACAGATTGCATAATGAAATGACAAGGAGCGAAGTATAATTATCAAGTTTTAGAGAGTAAGCTTTGATATCCATTAACACATCCCATAACTGTCTGCACAGTCAGTCAAAAAGGATACAAGTCACACTGGAGCAAAGCATCCCATTGATTCACCCTTTTATGTATTCCAGCCCATGTATTGTATTCACTGCTCACATTTATAAGAAATGAGAGGTAAGGCGTTTTATTATGCTTTATAAAAGCAAGTATTTAAAATCCACATAGTTCTCAAACCGGGCAAGTATTTTCTGAACTTGTATTTAGAAATATCATACATATATGTCAAATGCAGTCTTCTGCTAGGCACAGGGACGAATGCTTCTAATCTCATCTATGTGGAGGTGGTTCCTAGCTGGCAAGCTGGCCAGCTATTCAAATCAGCAGAGCCCCAGCATAATAGAAACCTTTCTCAAGTCATGGTAGGTGGCTACTTCAGAAACATGCCTCTCAAGGTATTCTTCTAGACTCCAGTTAAAGGCACATATCACATATCACACACACACACGTACACACAGAAGCACATAAATTAAGTAAATAAAAATTCATAAATAAACAAATATTTTTTAAACATAGGTTTCCTTTAAAAGCAAGCATTTCCTGATAACTCATAAGTATCTAATATTTTTATGTTTGAAAATAGATTTTGTCTTACAATATATTCTGATTGTGGTTTTTACTCCCCCAACTCCTCTGAGATCCTCCCCTCTCCTCTCACACAAATCTATGTTCTTTTTCTTTGTCCTTAGACTGGTGCGTACCTCATTGAGACCCCATTAGATAAAACTAACTTCTCCGTTGCAAACAGTTGTCAGCTGGAGAAGAGCTTCTGGGTTAGGGATGGGCAGGTGTGCCCACTTGCCCTCTGAGTTCTAGAAGCCCGCCTGGGTTAGAACTCTGCAGGCTCTCTACATGCTGCCACAGTCTCTGTGAGTTCCTATATGTATCAGTCTGTCGTCTTGAAGTCTTTATTTTCTTGGAGTCTTTCCTTCCCTCTGACTCGTACAATCTTTCCACCTTCTCTTTCACTGAGCTCTCTGATCACTGCAAGAGGGATTTGATGAGGGCACCCTATTAAGGACAAAGTGTGGTGTGGTCTCTTACTCTCTAGGCATGGTCTGATGGTGCTTTTCAGATTTATTCCTTTCTACTGCTTTGCCTTCGTCCTGCTATAGCAGGGTTCAGGTACAGATATGGGAAGGGACATTGGTGCAAAAAAATGTCTGACCTCTGGATTGGTTTCATACAAGTGGCCTGCCCTGATTACCTCTAGCAGCCTTTATTTATACTTCCGAAACAAGCAAGATTTAAATAGATTTCTAACTCCCATGGAAATAGAAGTAGACTTTAAAAGTCTCCCAACCAAATCAAACCAAACAAAACAAAAAAAACCAAACCGAAACAAAAACCCCCCACAGAATTCCATCTTCCACCAGACCTTCAAGTGGGAGTTAATACCAGTACTCCTCTAATTATTCCACAAAATAGAAATAGATGAAGCATTGTCATTTTTTTTCATCAAGTGACAATTATCCTAAAACCCAAATCATGCAAAGATTTAACAAAGAAAGAGAATTTCAGATCAACTTCCCTCATGAGCAAGGATTGAAAATACTAAATTAAGTTTTAGAAAACTGGATCCTAAAGTACACCAAAAGATCACCCATCATGATCAAATGGGCTTCCTCCAAAGGTGCAGGGATAGTTCAACGTATGATAATCTGCTAATGATTATTAAAAAAAAAACTAAAGAGAAAAAAAAATGATCCTCTCATTAGATGCTGAATGAACATTTTACAACATCCAATATCCCCTCATGATAAAAGTCTTGGAGAGATCAGGGATACAAGGAACATATCTAATTATAACAAAAACAATATATAGCCACCTGATAAGCAACATCAAATTAAATAAAGAGAAACTCAAAGAAATGCCACTCAAATCAGGAACAAGACAAGGCTGTCTAACTTTCCATATCCATTCAATATAGTACTTGAAGTTCTAGCTAGTGCAATAAGACAGAAAGAGGAGATAAAGGAGATACAATTTGGAAAGAAGAAGTCAAAGCATCTCTATTTAAATATGACATGATAATATACATAAGTGAGTCCTACAGCTGATAAAGAAACGCCTTTGTTCTAGTGGCTAGCTACAAGATTAACACACACACACACACACACACACACACTTCCCTTATGTACAAATGATAAGAGGACTGAAAAAGAAATAAGGGAAACACTCTTCACAATAGCCAGAAATAATGTAAAATATCTTGTAACAGTAACTCTAACTAGGCAAGTGAAAGATCTGTATGACAATAACTTCAAGTCTTTAAAGAAAGAATATAGAGAAAATATCAGAATATGAAAAGATGTCCCATGCTCATGGATCAGTAGGAATAACATAGTAAAAATTGCCATTTTACCAAAAGTAATCTATAGATTCGATGCAATCTCTATCAAAATCCCAAAATAATTTTTCACAGACCTTGAAAGAACAACAATCAACTTAAATGGAAAAAAAAAAACAAGATAGTCAAAACAATCCTGTACAATAAAAGAACTTTTGGAGGCGTCACTATCCCTGATATCTCTGTTACAGAGCTACAGTAATGAAAACAACTTGGTATTGGCAAAAAAACAGAGAGGTTGACCAATGGAACTGAATCAAAGATGTTGGTTTTAATCCACACACCTGTGAACATCTTTTTGACAAAGATGCTGAAATTATACAATGGAAAAATAAAAAACATCTTCAACAAATGGTGCTGGCATAACTGGATGTCAGCATGTAGAAGAATGCAAAGATATCTGTATCAATAACTCTGCAAAAAATCTAGTTCAAGTGCATCAAAGACCTCAACATAAATCCACTAATACTAAACCTGAGAGAAGAGAAAGTGGAAAGTAGCCTTGAATGCATTGACACCAAAAACAACTTCCTGAATATAACACCAGCAGCAGAGACACTGAGATCAACAATTAATAAATGGGACCTCATGAAACTACAAAGTTTCTGTAAGGCTAAGGACACAATCCAATATGACAAAATGGCAGCCTACAGAATGGGAAAAGATTGTCACTAACCCCACATCTGACAAGGTGCTGATCTTCAGAGTATATAAAAAACTCAAGAAACTAGATATCAAGAAAGCAAATAACCAATTTAAAAATAAGGCACAGATTGAAGCAGAATTCTCAGAAGAAGAATCTCAAATGGCAGAGAAAACCTTAAGGAAACGTTTAACATCCTTAGTCATCAGCAAAATGCCTCTGAGATCCCATCTTCCTCCTATCAGAAAGACCAAGATCGAAAACACTAATGACAGATTCTGCTGAAGACAGTATAGAGGAAGAGAAACACTCTTCAATTGCTGGTGGGAGTGCAACCTTTATAGCCACTTTGGAAATCAATACGGCAGTTTCTCAGAAAATTGGGAATCAATCTACCTCATGAGGCAACCCAGATCCAGAAAGACAAACATGGTGTGGACTCACTCATAAGTGGATATTAGCTGTGAAGTAAAGAATAACCATGCTGCAATCTAAAGACCAAGAGAGGTTCAGTAACAAGGAGGGCCCAAAGGGAACAGCATGGATCTCCCTAGGCAGGGATAATAGAAAAGATCTCCTGGGAATAGTGGGGGTGGGTTCTGATGGGAAATTTAGTGATTAGATTGGAATATGGGTGGAGGAGGAGTGTACCCAAAATGAGGTCATTTCAGAGTCAGGTAGAAACCTGATGCAAGGGAAACTCCCACAAATCTGATGTGGGAGTGTCATGTATCAATGTGTTGATTTCATTGGATAAGCAATAAATAAACTGCTTGGCCCAATTGGTTAGAACATAGGTGGGAGGAGTAAACAGAAGAAAATGCTGGGCAGAAGAGGAAGTGAGCTCAGAAATCATGCAGCTCCGCTCAGAGATGCCGTGCTCCTGTCTAGCGGGCAGACGGGATAGCTCTGCTCTCTGAGGCACTCGAGATGAAGCTCCAACCCAGGATGGATGTAGGCTAGAATCTCCCCGGTAAGCGCACCTTGGGGTGCTAACACAGAATATTAGAAATGGGTTAGACCAGGTGCAAGAGTTAGCCCGTAAGAGGCTAGAGCTAGTGGGCCAAGCAGTGTTTAAATGAATACAGTTTGTGTGTTGTTATTTCGGGCATAAGCTAGCCAGGCAGCTGGGGTGTTGGGGACGCAACCCCGGCGCTCCAAATTCAACACAAATCTACAAGGATGACATCAGCTAAGACTCCTAGCATTAGAGGATACGGAGCCTGAACTTGTCATCTCAGGTGATCAGATTGGTGACGACCCCAATTGATCTCAGAGAGCCTTCTTCCAGTAACTGATTGAAACAGATGCAGAGACCCCCAGACAAACATTAGCTGGATCTCAGCAAACCCAGGGGAAGAGAGGAAGGAAGGATTGCAGGAATCAGAGGCTTCAAGGTCATCACAAAAAAATCTACAGAAACAGCTCACCTGGCTCACAGAAATTCAGAGTCTGAATCGTCAACGAGGGAGCCTTCACGGAACCACTTAAGACCTCTACATATATTTGACAACTATTTAACTTGGTTTGCTTGTGAGAGTCTTAATAATGAGAGCAGGGGCCATCACTTTGGCCGGCTCTTGAAAGCCTATTTCTCATATAGGATTGCCTTGTCCACCCTTAATACAAGGGGAGGTGCTAGTCTCACCACAACTTGATAAGCTTTATCTGTTTACTGAATGAAATAATGATACAATTATTAAGTACCAAATAACCATAATGTATTTCAATGCATGGGTTTTCAAAAGTTCATATGTATTCTTAATCATGAAATGACAAGTGGTAATTAACCACAAAACTACAAAAAATCAAATATAGATTTATGCTTCAATGATGACACACATTGAAAATAAACTAAGCACAAAGAAGAGTTGTATAATCCAGTAAATGGTAATGACTTTTGTTATCATAACATTTTATGTATAGAGCAGATAGATACTGAATATAGATATGGAATAATAGGTTAATATAGCCTGGTCATTTTTAATACATGTTAAAGAAAGGAAGCTAAATTACAGCATTAATGATCACAAATAACCAGGTATATCTAAAAATTTTGTTTTTATATAAACTAGCTATTGAGACATGCCCCAGATTTTCCATACTAGGAAAATGTAATTTATGGAAATCTTCGTTCTTCTTAGAAGATATTTCTTAGAAAACTTGAGCTTGCTGCTCTTTCTTATACATGAAAGAGGTATGTTAGCTTTCCAAAATTATATTTTCCTATAATGTAAATGTTTTAAAATAATCTTGGCAAGAATGACTGAATGGATTCTTATTTTTTATAGAAATAAATATTTCATATTTTATTTTGAAATAAGTAATTTTGTCAGGCTTAAAATTTCTAGCATTGATATTTAAAATATACTTCACTTCTCAAGGCAGAGAGGATAATTCATGCTGAACACAAATTTTGACTGTTAGAGACCCACTATCAAAACGCTATCAAAGAATCCTTGAAGATTTTCTTTGTTTTTTCCCTTTTGTTACATAATTTAATACATTAAGCAACAAAATTCTGTAAATGCATTAACAAAATTCAATAACAAATTATTTGGAAAAGAATAACACACAGTGATTTGAATGTAGTTGTATACTTAATTGATTGATGAATATGCAAAAGAAAATGACCACTTAGAAAATGTTATTCAGGTGACATACATGTACACATGCTTGTTTCTAAAAGAAAACATATAAATGATCTTTGCATATTTCTAAAAATGACATTTTAGATGATATTTTGTAAATATAGCATGAACCATTATGTTGTTCAGTAAATGTAATCACTTCTTTTTACATTTTTCTTTTTTGCTGTAGGATATTGTGATGTGATAGGTTACACATTGATGAAATAAACTAGAATTTTTCATTTAAAAATGTTAATCAAAATGATACATATGAAAATTATGTTGTAGATAAAAAGGGAAACTTATTAAAACTATACTTTTTAAAACCTTTGATTCAGCTCATCTGAGGTTCATTTTGTGCAAGGTCAGCGACCTCAATCTAAATTTGATCTTCTACATGTAGATTCTGGAACTGGCCTCATAAGTTCAAGTAATTGTGGTGCAACCTTTGCCAAACCGTGACCTTGAAGAATTCACATTAATCTCTACATCTCAGTTCCATTATTATAAAATGGTGTAGGAAGTCCTTCTGTGTTTGTATTGCTTTCATTGGTTGAATAAAGAAACTGCCTTGGCCTTTTGATAGGGCAGAATTTAGATAGGTGGAGTAGACTGAATAGGATGCTGGGAGGAAGAAGGCAGTGTGGCAGATGCCATAATTCTCCTGCCTGAGACTGATGCTGGTTAGAATCTTTCCCAGTAAGCCTCGACCTCGTGGTGTTACACAGATTGGTAGAAATGGGTTAGATCATGATATGAGAGTTGCCCAAGAAGAGGCTAGATATAATGGGCCAAGCAGTAATTTAATTAATACAATTTCTGCGTGGTTATTTCGGTGGTTAAGCTAGCCAGGTGGCGGGACACAGCCTGCTCCTCCTACAACAATTAAATATCAACAATAGTAACACCTGTGTATACCTTTATCATGAATATTATATTACCATTATGTAAAAATGATTCACATAGTTTCTATGAAATAATATATGTCAAAGGAATAATTTTTGTAATTACGTTTCCATATATGTTAGACATTTTATTCTTCAATATCCATATTAACCATCTTAGCTAATGCAATATCTACATGGAAATTAATTCTGTGTGCTTTATTGGACATAAAAGGAATTTACAAATTAGTATATTGAAAATAACATTAAACAATACATCATTTGACAAAAATATAAATCAGTTTTCAGTATTCTGATTCATCAAGAGTTCATAGCTATGGCCAATACATAATATGCATTAATATTTGATCTACAAAGTGGACATTGTGGAATAACATATATTTTAAATATTAAGAATGTATGTAAATTTGAATATTAACTGAAAACAATTAGTTTTAGCTAGCTGGATATGGCTAAAATATACTAATATTTTAAATGTATATCATGTTAAGATAAATTCACAATTATTGTAAACCAAAACCATTATAAGTTTCTCCTTCATACAGGTCAGTTAATGAAAAGAAAATCAGGCAATCACTGGTCGAGACCATTTTCCACTCATCCACAAATCTCACTACAAGGTTTTAAAAGTCAATAAAATGAAAACTTGATATATAAAGTTCAGAAAAAGGAGTGGGGAAATATAAAAGATAAAATGAACAAAAGTTTATGTGATTAAAAAAAAAAGAAACATCAAGCAGAAATCAGTGTTGATGAATTCACCCTTGAGAAGGTTCAGAGCTCCTTGAGAACCGACTACTAATCCCAAATATCAAGGGAGGAGGTGCTGATGAGGAGAGGAACAAGGCCATGGATAATTAAACTCCAAATAGAAAAAAAACTGAAAACTTTGTAAAAGGCCATGAGCAAGTGACATAAGAGAAAGAGATTGTGAAAAATGATAACTGCAGAATATTATTTTTAATTTACCTTGAAGATAGGGAAGCGTATGATAGACAGAACTGGTGTGAGAGATAACAGCTTGGGTAGCCCTGTTCTAACTGAAGATGAAATTAAACTCAAATTTTAAATTACCCAGAATTTCAGCAATGTGACAAATCATACCATGGTAATAACCCATAAGGTATAATAATTTATAAGTACTGGTAAGTCAATGAATTAAGAAGTCCTATTTTTTTTCTTAGATAAACAAAAAAAGCAACTTAAGGATTTCTTAACTGTATGGATAAGGGAAATTGAATTATAGACTGATCACTCATCATTTTTAACTCTTAATAACAAAAGGAAAGATGTCTAAGATACTGCATTCTAATTTGTTTATTACATTTTATTTCTGAGAAATGTCTTTAAAACAATATCTATAAGAAATATTAAAATATAATTTTAGAACATTTTTCTTGCTCTTTCCTCATTTATCGTAATGGTATTATTTTATTTATATACAATTCTTGGAGCTTTCAAGACCATTTAAAATTAAATATCTGTGTATATGTGTATGTACGTATGTTATTGAATGCAAATGAAAGTATGCATTCTTCTTAACAACACTAACAATCATGCACTAAACACATTCATGGGTAACATACCCTAACTGTGAATCCTGAGTGCTTCATGTATGCTGTTGATAATCCCCTGGTGAAATGAGAAAGAAAGATAAAGGAACAATGGTACCACAGGCTTTGATATCGTCAAATAGATGGATGATATGATATTTACTGCTTTTTCTGTCTTGTCCTTGCCTGGTCTTATCATTTGTCAAATCAACTATAATTTTTTTTTGTTTTTCGAGACAGGGTTTCTCTGTGGCTTTGGAGCCTGTCCTGGAACTAGCTCTGTATACCAGGCTGGTCTCGAACTCACAGAGATCCGCCTGCCTCTGCCTCCCAAGTGCTGGGATTAAAGGCGTGCGCCACCATCGCCCAGCTTTCAACTGTCATTTTAATAGGTCCAATTTTTCTCTTTGCCAATATTATTCTCTGAATATTTATTTTATACCTAACTCATGGTTGATGATTTAAATATCATGGAACATGCTTCCATGTGATGTTAAATGTTCAGATTTGAATTGTCTCAATGTATAAATGCATTTTTTTAATTAAAAATTGTCTCTTTAAACAGCTGTTTCTGTAACCAACAGCATTCCCACCCTGAAAATATCTTCCTCAGTACTCAGTAGCAACTGTTGTTCATTCTCTTCAAAAGCGGTAGCTTAGTTTTGCTAAATATAACCTCTCTATTGTGAGCATTTTACACTGCTTTTCAACGTAGCATTTTTGTTGATTATCGGGGCATTTCACATCTTACACCTCAATCACAGACAGTTCTCAGCCCTTCCATGTCTGCCCCACCCCCTCCTTCTCGCCTTCTCCTTCCCCCAAACAAGTAAAAATAAAGGTAGGAATAAAATAAAGAAAAGCAAACCAAAGAAACAAACAAAATAACAAGTCCAATTTGTGTTATCTATATTCTTGCTAGAGCATGGTCAATCCCTCAGTGGCCTGCTTTTTAAGTAGAACTGACTCCTTCCCCTTGAACTCTTACCAGAAGTTATCAGTTGTAGAGTGCTACACATCAGCATTCTCATCACACTTTTTAAGAGTTCTCTTTGATGGCTTCCTTTCTACGCTGGTACCTCTTTTTGAAAGGGGGTGGGGGTATGGGTTGTCACAGAAGCCATTTATGTCCCTCCCTCTTGTTTCTGTGCCTCTCTCCTTTACGCTATTTGCAATGATTTGGTCAACTTGAGATACTGTAGAATCATCTGAGTAAGGACTCTCAGTGCAGAATTCTCTGGATTAATCTGCACTTGAGCATGCCTGAGAAGGGTTTTATTAACCAAGCTGGATGCCTAAGGAGGATTCATCCTGAATCTACATGGCAGCATTTTGTGGGCTGGGTCTTGGAATGAATGAAAAAGAGAGAACATAGCAGTGACACATCTTGACAGTAGATTCACTTTGCAGAAGTGAAATCATGACATCTTGGCAGTAAATCTTCTTAGCAGAAGCAAAACCATGCCTGGCACTGTACACCTAGCTAACTACCATGGGTCATGAGGTCATAAGTCTTAGAGGAGAATCTACCATGGTCACTCTCCTAAAACTAAAATTATATTCCTAAAAGCTGAATGTCTATTTGTCTAATATCTAACTAAATTTTAAGTACTCATACCCTCAGAGAAGTACTCATCAAATAAACTCATTTTGCAGTGGGAAAAATTGAACACACAAAGTCACAATCAGTCAAATGAAGAGAAAAACTGACTATAAAGGGCTAAGCTCCAGTCATTCCTTCTAGAATACAGCTTGCGCTTGTGAGGGTCAGGGAATGTTACAGAAGAGTGCAGAGAAATATCTTAAGAACCTGAGGACCGGGAATTCTGATGTGAGATTGGACCTTTCGGGTATGACAGGAAAGTTTGACACTTGGAAGCCCAACAAAATGGCTGCCTAGAAAGACCTCAACAATCCAGTATCAGCTCACATCCCAAGAGATGAGGGAAATTTCAGGGACCAAATCACTAGATGAAGAGTTAGAGGCAAATAACATCTCCCGGGAGCTGGAAAATTAGTCTTTCTTGGGGGTTCCCACTCTTGCCTGAGGACAGAATATGATCACTGTATGTGACTTTTGCCTTGATGTCCCAATGACAGACTATGTGAGGCAATATAAACCCTTCCTCTAAGAATCTTCTGTTAGGAATTTTATCACAGCCATAAAAAAAAAAACCCTCAGACATTATTGAATGTGTTAACATGAATCTACCACGGAGCTCAGAAGTGTCAAAAATCACATTATACACTTGTGATACTCATGAAAAGAACAATTTTCATATATTTACTCACTTAGGCATAGATGGAAATGACACAGAGAAGTATTTTTTTAAAGTTATATATTATCTCTTAAGAAATAGCAGGTGTAAGTGATAATTACTCTTTATCTTTTTGTCGAAGGACAAATCAAAATTGAAATGGCAGGAAATTAGCACATGTGAGAGAATGAAGACCATTTCTGATTTCTTTTTTTTTGGGGGGGGGAGAAGATTTATGAGACTTAATTCTCTTTTCTATTATACATTCATGGTTATGAAGATATAGTTCCATTGTGGGGTCTGTGTGTGAATGTGTGTGTCTGTGTGTTTACAAGTAGTGCATTTTAAGTCTGTGCAGTTGATTGGAGAGAGCAGAAAAGAGTATCAGGTCCATTGGAATTAGTTGTAGGGGTCGGGAATCAAACTGATATTCTGGAGGAACCCAATGAACCTTAGCCACTTTACCATCTGTCTAGTACCCTTGTTTTTCTTTTAGATTTTACTTATGTGTCTTTCGGTTATCTTGCCCAGCGTCCTTAAAAAATCAGTTAACCTACAGTCTAAATTGATGCATTGATTCATAGTTGAATAAGCCCAACTACCCACTTAGGAATGATTAAAACACAGTTAGCAGCAGCGTTCTGCACTGTTACACTTGTGTAAGCAATTTCGCTAGGGTAGGACTGTCCAATTACTTTCAAATATATACAAGCAAAGCACCGTAAACATTACAGTGTTCTAGTTGAGAGAGAACAATAAAGTATGCATCAATTTATATAAACCACCAAGCTTTCTTTCCCCCTTGCTGTTTTCCACATGACTGTTTTTAGTAGCAAAGACAGTGAAGGGTCAAATTGAAGACCATATAATTTGTAGAATATAGAGAATAGAGATTGAAGTTTGCTAGGCTAGTAAATAATGCATCCTTAAGATGCAAATTTACTTGGGAAATGTTCAGTTTCTTCTGAAAGCCAGGGATTTACAAATTAAGATGAAATCTATTTTCTGAAGGCTGTTTTCTTTCCTAATTATACTTTACACTGTATTTTCCTTTTTAGTAAATGAATCACTTTGCCTGCATTTCAGCAGCCAACCTTACAGGGAGCTGCTCAAATCTGCCCACACTTGTCAGCCTGCCAGCCCCGCTATCATTAACCCTGTCTGAATTCGTGCCAAGCTGCCACTTCAGCTCCCCCAAGTACAGTTTGAACGAGTAGCATCAGGATCTCCTCGAAATCAACTACGGAGCCAAGGGGATGATTTCCAGCTGCCATATTTTGTCGAGTTGTTTAAGTGAATATTTAGGAGGTCGCTCAGGGGAGTTTATCCTCTATTGTCATTGTTTGAGTCCAAGTTCAGGTGAAGGCGAACTGTGATCCCTACCTCTTCTCTGCATCCTTCTTTTTTACCTATCATGTCTTTCTTCTTGACTTCATTTGCCTCCCTTTATCTTCTCTCTATCTCTCTCATACTCATTTCTTTCTTTTTTCCTTTCATTTTATTTTATTTTTCCTTTCCATATCATCTCTGTTCATGCTCTTCCGTATTATTTATCCTATAACATAGAGGAATGGATCCAGTATCAGACTAAAGGATATTTCTATGCTGAAATATATTCATAGTAATTTTGTTGTTTTGATATTGAATTGTTCCTCTTGTCCTAATCCATATGAGGTCCTATAACTAAATGCCATGAACTGGACAGCTTCAAACAATGTAACTATATTTTGCTCTCATATTTTTCAGACAATCACTTTCTCATCATTGTCCTCACTATGTGAAATTCTCTAGCATCTGTTTTATAAGGACATTAGTTCCATTTTTTCTTAGTATTTTTAATTACATTCATAGGTGAGCTGCTGTGTGGCAGTGTCTTCATTAGTTTCTGGAATTCAAAAAAAAAAAAAACCCCTGTCCAAATTTATTGTAAATTTTGAAAGACAGATTGATATTGTATTTATGGAATTGAATATTTTCTTAACAATATTAAAGGTCATTTGGAAGACAGAGGAAAGACATGGCTACAGAAGACAAAGTCAAAAAGATGAACCAATGGTCAGGAACTTCAGGACAAAAAAGGATTTGTATTCATCATTATGGACCAAGTACTATGAAGTTGCTTATATGAAATCCTATTATTATCTTAGAATGAACTAACTACATTGTGGATACAAAATTGAAATAAATGTAATAAAAGTTAAAAGAATTATTTCAGACAGGGAATTGTTCAAAGCTTTGATACATAGATTGGGAAAAGAACTGAATAATTAAGACATCAAAAAGAGAAGGAAAGTAAAAAAGTTGTAACAGGACAAATAGGGGTGGAATGAAGGGGGAACTTCTGCTGAGTTGGAGCTTAAATATGAGTGCTGACTCTGGCCCCTGAAGGACTTCAAGTTGCTGAGTAATGTTTTCAAAATGTTGATTTATTTCACTTAGTCCTTGAGTATGTGATGATTTGCATGACTGCTGTAATGATATTCTGGGACAATGTATAAATTCAAGTTCATAGATGTCAGTGAGTAATATCCCCGCTAATGATGACACTATCAAAAGCATGTGTACCTGATTTACAGCGACATTCAAAGGACTTACAGTTTAATAATGAAACATTACTTAATATGAAAGAGAAGGGGAGAGAAAAGTTAATATAAGCTGAGCAGGATTTAGAGATCAAAGACAACTGATATGAATGCCATTCATAGGAGTAGTGCCCAGCCATTTGGAAGTATAAAAATTTATGTTAGTAATATATGAATCTTAAGATTTATCATTTTTGTTCAGGAAAGCTCAGCTCATACAATAAAACGTAAAGTCCAAGTTCACAAGAATAATTTAATATGCAAGAAAATTGATATGCAAATCGGAATTTACATATTGATAAAATTCCTGGACAAAGAACAATGTCTAAAATGTAAGAGCATTGGCTTCTCTTATAGAGGGCTTAGGTTGGATTGCCAGCACCCACATGGCAGTTCACTCTGCTTCCTGGGGAACTGATGCCCTCTCTTGGCCTCTGTGGGTACTGCCCACAATTTAAAAACTAATAGAAATTTTTTTAAAAATTGTTTTTCCAGTTCCTAGAATAGAAATACAGATTGAGAGTACTAACAAAAAAATTTTCAATTGTAGAGCAAAAGAAATGTAGTTGTCTCATTATTTATGCTATTTTATGTGATAAAACAATAAAGTGAAATTTTTCATTCTCAAGGTGATACTATTTTTTTCAAAAAATAAAGGTGTCTCTTAGGAGAAGGAATAAACACAACTTATTTTATAAGCAATCACATTGGTGATAAATATCTGCTGGTTGTAAAAAAAACATGAATTATGTCACAGCCTTTAAACATGGAAGAAACACTCTGCCTACATTTATGCCTACAATATTTATATTATAAGCAAGTTAAATTGTAATAATTTAACTGTATAATTTTGATATCACAATGGTACTATTGAAGCACGCTTGCTGATGAAAAGATCTTGAATGACCATTACTGCTAAGTGTTAATGAGAACTCATGAAACACGATAAGAATCATTTGAAACATTGAATTTAAAATAATATGATGCTTTGCTTATTCCCCATTAAACCATCAAGCAAAGGTTCACAGCAAAAGGGGAGGTCAATAACTTATTTCATGTCCCTCTAATGGCCTGTCTTCTGAAGAAACAGCATCACATCATAGAAATGCAGGCAATGTGCTACATGGTTTTCATATTTCCTGGAAACGGAGAGTTTCATAAATCTAATAGAAGTTTCTTGTGGAATGCAAATGGGTGAAGAGCAGCAGAGACATTAAAAAACAAAAACTCTTGCCTGTCTTTTCTGGTTTGAAGAAGTAAATAATTTCAATCTTATTGTCTCTACTGATAGCCGTCTCCCTTTAATACCTCCACCATGTAAATACTCCACCAACCAATAATATTTTCAAACTGATCAAATCATGGCCGGCTTCTGCAGAAGTGTGACAGTTTCTTCCTGCTAACGAGAAAAATCCAAGTTTCTTATCACTTACTTATCACACACTGTGCTAAAAATCCTTCTATTGGAAAAAGTAAACAATGTGTGGTCTCCAAACCTCAAAATCCCAAGGACAAAATTAGGTCCGATATAATCAAAGGTCACTTCTGGGCGCCAATAGAAGTATATCCTCCCCTATCTTTGTTTTTTTTTTTTTTTGGTTTTTTCGAGACAGGGTTTCTCTGTGGTTTTGGAGCCTGTCCTGGCACTAGCTCTTGTAGACCAGGCTGGTCTCGAACTCACAGAGATCCGCCTGCCTCTGCCTCCCAAGTGCTGGGATTAAAGGCGTGCGCCACCACCGCCCGGCTTCCTCCCCTATCTTTGAATAGTAGAGATATCAGCATTGGAAACCACAGACAGTGTGCCAGTCACAGCCTTCCTTCATTTCGACACGTTTAACTTATCATCTGAAGTTTGCTCTAACCACCTCATTTCAAAGATTTTTTTCACGAGACTGAAAACAGTCAGGAGTTTTTACGCTGGATTTTATGTTGGTTTTGTGATGTTTCGTAGCAAGCATTGAGACATTTTTAAAAGATTTATTTTATCGTATTTATATGTTACAGGGGCTGTTTGTGTGAGAGTCCACGGTCCTGTGTTTTGCCAGGCTATTACAGGAAAGAAGACAGTGTCAGGTGTCTGGGAGATGCTGTTACAGGTATTGTGGGCTGCCTGAGTAGCTGCTTGGATTCGAACTCTGGTCCTCATGATGAAGCCGTGTTTTCCTCATTGCACTGCTTCTCAAGTCTACCATTTTCTGAAATTTCTTTTTCCTTTTCTTTTTTCTAGTTTTTCATGTTTTATGTCTCCTCTGCACTGTATTCTTCTCTTTTATATTCTATCTGTCATTTCCATTTATGTTCAGTAGATCCTTAGTAAGTGTCTGAAAGAAACAGGTTTCCTAAACTGACAAAGAAATACTAATTAAGGTCTTGGCATCCTGATAGCTAATATTTATTTAAAAGTCAATCCTTTTTATATTAAAGGATACAACGCATAAAAGCATGCTTTTACAGTACTCTGTGTATCATTTCATTCAAGATGAAGCTCAATATTTACTGAGCTGATTCTAATTGTGTACATGTTTGCTTGACTCAATGACCACTTGATAAATAGCTGGGAATCTCTCATCCCTCTTGAATGCATAAAGCAACAGAGCGTTTGCAATGAATATTTATTAATGAGTTTTATTCAGTAAGACTATTGCCATCATTAAGTGAAAATACAAACTAATCACTTCTGCAATCCGGCCACTTTTGTTGTGCATTGGTTATATGGTTGTAAGAATCGCTTCCTTTGTATTCCTACTCAGAATAGGCATTATTGAAAAAAATTCATCCTTAGAGACCATTTTTATAAAAGGTTTTTCACTGAAAGCATGATGAGTAAAATCTAAACTTAGGTTACTTGAAATCATTTTCTTTTCGTTTTTAAATCAAAAACAATATTTCTAAACATCTGAAGGCAGAAGATAAAGAAATGAGGGTATGTTTTGGAGGTATCTGCAACTGTATTAGAGTTGCAGAGTCATAAGCAAATCAAATCATGCCAATTTTTAAAACATACTAATATAAAACATGCAATGGGATGTACTTACAGTTACAATTTAGATATTTTTTCAAATTTATTTTTTATTTTTTATTTGAAAAAAAAAATCCGCCTCCTCTCAGCCTCCCATTTCCCTCCCCCTCCTCCCGCCCCTCTCCCCCTCCCCCCACTCCTCTCCCCCTCCCTCTCCAGTCCAAAGAGCAGTCAGGGTTCCCTGCCCTGTGGAAAGTCCAAGGTCCTCCCCCTTGGTGAGCATCCAAACTGGCTAGGCTCCCACAAAGCCAGAACATGAAGTAGGATCAAAACCCCGTGCCATTGTCCATCAGCCCTCATTGTCCGCCATGTTCAGAGAGTCCGGGGTATCCTATAATACTTATAATACTTATCAGACAAGTAAAACTAATTCGTTTCTAAAAGTATGCTTTGAAACTGAAAAAAAATGAGGAAGAGATGCATTTCAACAGTTGGCAAAACTGGAGCAATGGACTGCTTGTAGTATTTTAGAGGCAAATACATTGAGGTATTTCAATATAAAAATGTAATAAAAATTTCCATGTCCTCCTAAGAAATGCTCTAGTTCTAAAATATCTTTATTTACATGAAAGCAACAGACTCCTAGCTGTCTAATTTTGAGTGTTATGCTTCCCAGAGTCACTAGGACAGCACTGTACGTTAAGAATGTCATAAGTATTAGAGCATTAAGTGCACATTGTGGGCATGAATAACAGACAGAGGAAACTACCTAAACATAATAATTCACAATGCCTGGAACAGGATTGCTGCCTTTCAAAGATATATACTTATAAAGACACTTGAACAGCTAGTTTCTTATAACACATGTAGTTCAACAGAAAGACTAATTCAGACAATTTAAATGAACATATAAGAGCCTTCAAACATTAAACTTTAGTTGTGTTTAAGACTCAAAATAACACATACAGTATATTTTATAGGTCTGTTAAAAACATTTGAGTAAAGAGATTATGTCCAAATACATAGAGTTCTAAGCACACATAACTTCTTAAGAGACCTGTACACATGAATATTCAATTTAATTTTTTATTTACATATAAAAACTATAAACATTTCAAGTTAAAATTATTATTAAGTGCTTCTATTTAGAGTTCTTTTGTTTATAAGCATGACAACATCTGAAGGTCAACATTGTTTTATAGATTTTAAGATTTGGCTTTAAAACTAGAATAATATGCAATGCAATGTTTATAAAAGGAAATAAAACAACACATAAAAGACAGACAAATTATTGATAAGTGGATTGTGGTTATCACACGGGGCTATCAGGAACACCAACATTCACATTGGCATGGTTAATTATTGTTTGTCTAACTTTAGCACAAGACTACACAATGATAGACAGGTACTGATGTAATGACATCATTATAAAACGTAGCCTATGTCGTCGGGGTCATTGCAGAGGAATGCTTGGGAGACTAAAGTTTGAGATTCTAGCCATCATCGTTGCTTCACATTTTGAATGGAAATTAGACAGCTTCCTCACTAGAAATTGCACTGATTATTCATTTGACATTAAATTTATTAACACTTGTACACTGTGTGAAATGTTTTAATGCAAGTACAATTTATTCAAATAATGATTAACTGCCTGAAGCTATCATCTTCTTAAAATGTTAAAAATTAAAACCTTTTTCTCAGGAGCATAAACACGCAAGTAATTGGCATTAACATGAACTTTCTAGCTGAAATGTGGTTCACTCAGAATTCCAACATATTTCAAAAGTGTTTCCTCAACCAGTCATATCTTCTGGCTCATCAAATACATTAGCAACTTCTGAGAACTGTACCATTCTTAAATATATATTTTAAGAATTTTGCCTTTATCATTAATAACACCTATTTTATATACTTTCAGGATGTATTGCTTGATAAGATTTGTTAGTCTTAAAGTGATAATTCTTTAAGGTAATATTAAATATGGCAATTTGTGCTAGCTGTTAAAATGTTGAGTGTTCCTATAAAATTTAAAGAACATATATGATACAGGACGAAAAATTTTATGTCACTCACACACTAATGCATTTTCTGAGCAAATTTTATATAATTTCACAGTACTTCTTACAGGTTTAGGAATCTGCTCAGAAATCCACTTCATACCTGTATACTCAATCTGAATCTTTTCCTTCAACCATACCGCTCCGTCTAAAGCATGAGAATTTGGGTCTGTTTAATCCATTTGTATTTTCTTAGTTTTATTTAAAACTTCCCTGAGATGTAGAAAACCTTCTGAATTAACTCATTTCCCACTATTCAATAAAAGTTCAAAGAAAATGTGAGGAGAACAGGGGCATTCCAGATATTTTTGGATTCTATGTAACTATCCCTAAACTTATGACTAAAAGCATCTTTACCCAATTTTCATTTGTGAATTGTTTAAAAGCATTTTAATTTCGAGGATTAACATTATCAAAAATTCCCAACAATGTACACAAATCCAGAAAATAGATAATTCACAATATAATTTAAATTTGGTAAAACAAAACTTAAAAACAACTTAAAGACTAAATGTTTTTCAAATACCAAATAGCTCTTGAAAATTAAAAGAATAAACTCCTATGTTTTAATAACATTTTAAACTGAAAACATTTCTTTTCATACAGTATGTTTTCATTGTGGTATCCCCTATCCCAACTCCTCCTATATCTCTTTTATTTCTTTTCCTCTTCCTTTTTCTTTTCATTTTCTTCTTTATATATATATTTTTTTTTTTGAGACAGGGTTTCTCTTTGTATCAGCCCTTGTCTGTAGACTATCCTGGCTTGAGATTCACAGAGATCGTACAGCTTCTGTCTCTTGGAGTGCTGAGATTAAATATATCGTTCTTTTGAAAGCAAACAAATAGTCAAAAACCAAACAAAAACAACATTTTTAAAAAATTTAAAAAAATGTATATACCGCAAGAAACACACTCAGGCAGACAAACAAATCCCTTGAGAAAATAAACCGGGAAACTATTGTATTATACAGAAAAAAGACAAGAACAAATAAAGAAAAATAATAAAAAGCAAAGCAAAACAAACAAAAAAAAAACAAAAAAAAACCAATGAAACAAAACAAAACAAAAAACAAAGAAGTAGGAGATGAAGAGTCAACAAAAACACCATTTGTTTGTTTCGTATTGGGCTTCTGCTGGTGGGCACTAGCTGTCCAACAGTATGATGTATGTACTCAGTAAGAACACACTGAAGAAATCTTTTCTCCTGTACATGTGGGTATCAATTGCAGATAGCTTCTTAGTTAGGGGTGGGAGCTCTGTGACAATGGGCAAATTCTCCAGGGTTTCTAATTTCACTAAACAAAAGGAAGATTCCTTCTTCTTAACACCTCATGAAGCCTTCTCTAAAGTTGAACACATACTCAGTTCCAAAACAAACCTCCACAGATAAAAAAAAATTGTAATAATCCCCTGTACATTATCAGATCACCATGGCTTAAAGTAGAAATTTAACAATAACACTAATTGCAGAAAACCCATCAACTCATGGAAATTGAACAACGCTTCACTGATTCTCCCCGGGTCAAGGAAGAAATAAAGAAAGAAAATAAAATTTTCCTAGAATTCAAATGAATGGACAACATAGCCAATCCTATGGGACACTATGAAAGCAGTGCTAAGAGGAAAGTTCATAGCCTTAAGCAACTACATAAAGGTGAAGAATTCTCACCCTAGTGACTTAACAGCACACCTGGAATCTCTATAACAAAAGGAAGCGACTCACTCAGGAGTAGAGGACAAGAAATAATGAAATTGAGGGCTGAAATCAATCAAATAGAAACGAAGGAAACAATAGAAGAATCAATAAAATAGAAAGGTTTCTTTTAGACGTAAGCTTATCACAAGAACATTAGAATGGTAATCAAAATAATCCGAGAGATGTAATCTGAGACATCAAAGGCTTTCAGGCCTTCCCTCCATCTCTTCCTTTCTTTCTTACTTGTCCAGCTGCTAACCCGGAAGGACTAATATTACACATTCTTGGGACCCAAGCAGACCAACATTCCCTGTGCTCTAATTCCTGGACTTTCCTGCAGTCATTGTCTCAGACTCCGGCGTAGACGATGTCCTAGGTCAGTTTATAGAGTATTTCACTTAAGAGCTAGAGTGATCCAAGTTATCTCTGTATAATATTGAGAAATCTCGAATAGCTTTCTCGTTTAATCATTTTCTTCTAGTCACGTATAATTACCCTGAAATGTCACCATAATCTTTAGGCCAGATATCAAAACGATTGGATACATTATATTAATGATCAACTTACTGTTTTACAGGCTACATACCCAAACATAATTAGATGCAAATAAATAGAATATTTGATATTAAGACTTTTAGAAACAATTACCAAATATGTGATAGTAATTACTACATATATTAAAATATATAAGGCCATAAGCATCATAAAAATAAATTCAAATAGCATGTTCAGCATTGAAAAATCAAATTTTCACTTTAACCTTGGGATTCTGCCTCTATAAACTGATTTATCTCAAAATAATGAGAAGCAAGTCCAAATGAAGCATGTAAATATAAGGATATAATAACTCTTATGCTGACTTATTAATTTGAAAGTAATCTACATATATTGACTATAATTAATTCTTTTATTCCCTACAACTGCATTAGCTTCTTCTAATATAGGCAATAAATAGATTGAGTAGGAATCAGGCAAAATTTTTCCATGGAACACGAAAATTTTCCTTGCAACTTTGTAAGTACCCTAACTGTTCTAATTTTAAAATAAAACCATGATGACAGTCTCTAAATGTTTACATCATTATATTACTGTATATAATACACAATAATTATATATATGGATATAATTATAATATATATGGATATATATTACATCTCAACATATAATTACATTACATTATCAGTGGACATTCTAAATCTTTATTGCCACCACCTCTGTGGCAGTGGCTACATACCCTGTAGCTTCAATTAGCAAACAAGGTGAATATGATTAGAAAACTAAACGGAGCTCTGCCACTTTTAGGGATAACATCACTATGATGGCTTCTGAATCCTTGTCTAGTTTCCTCCCAGATATAATAACTGTCATTATAACCATTAAGAAATCTGTGTTGCTAATAATGACCACATTCTCACAGGTCAATAATCACCACTGAAGAATCTCTGAAAACAAAATTACAGCCTCCCGCAATGACTCCAAAGGAAGTCTTAGCTATGAAGTCAATAACCTCCTTCTAAATAAACTGGTCGTTGTACATAGAGTTAGGTTTTTTTTTGTGAGTAAATGACTGTAATAGCACCTCCAGGTCTGCTCTTTCAGTCAAACTATTTATAAAGTAACATTAATGATTCCAATGAAAGCTCCAGACAATGAAAGCTCATACAGACATCATTTATCAGATTTCTGTGATGTTATTGAGCCTATAACTGCTTAAGTCTTTCCTTTTATATGTATCGAAGAATTTCCACTTTGAAAATATTAAAATGGGATTCTTCATTTTTCTTAATAAACAACTATACACTAAAATGAACTTTTCCTAAAACAACCTTTTTTTGCCCCATTATTTGGCATGACATTTATCACTCCACCTATTGACATGAAGCAGCCATTTGAAAAAGGCACTAAAAATTCTTCAATTCCCCTGCTTTATCACTGAGATGCTACAACTAAGAAAATCAATAATCTTGTTGCCAGGAGGTAAAACTTTATTCTGTAAGTCAATATAGGTTTCTCATTAATTCAGTTTTACTATATTTAAATAAAGTATTTTAGATGTCTATAATTAAGGCCCTCAAAATTTTAAACAATCTATAAAATTCGGAATTTTCATTCTATGGTACTTATGACAGGTGGCATAGACTTTGCTGAAATTGTTTTATTAATTTTGGAAATATCTCAGAAATCACTCAATCTATTTTTACCAGGAGGAATTTAGTACTTAAAGTTGCTTAACAATCTTAATAAAAGAGCCAAACAAGATCTTTTAAAGGAAAGATATATCCACAATAATAAGATTCTCATCACCCCTAGGACAAAAGGAAGACAGAAGGGACCCGGTGATGGATGGCCAAGACCTTCCATCTGTGATGGCTTGGAATCAAGCCAAGTCTTCTGTGTCGGAAAAGAGACTAAGGTGGGGGGCAGGAGGGAAGCCAATACACTGTCACAATTGGCATGAAAGTTGAATTTTATTAACATGTAGGTGGCCAGGTTGTAATGGGAGTGTTACAAGGGTTTTCCTTCACTCATTTGTATCAGACAAAATAAATCCACTGGGGATGTTCATGTAGAACATCCTTACAAAGGGAAATGCTAGATGGAGTTCTCTTGCAGGCAGAGGGTAGGTAAAGTGAATTGCAGAGCAGTTTGAGAGGACATCTTTCCTTCTGAGAAGAAAAATACTGGTTAATGGAGCCCAAGACATTGCTATTTTATTTACTCTTCAGGGATACAGTTTGATCTCACTGTTGGTGACATTAAATCTGACTCTTGTATTTAACACAACGCAAGCTCTTATCTTTTCTATGCTCTGATGTTGCCCTTGCAAAGATTTGAAAGATCAAAGCCATATTTACAATTCAAAATATTTAAATCATTTCAAGTTCATTAGAAAATAACAATTAATTCTTGAATACTTCTGCTCACTCTGTTATTCCATTAATAAGCATACTTTCTCATCACCTAGTGAAGTCTATCACCTTCTGTTTATTGTGAAGCTTATCAGCTGTGTTCAACTTTTTGACGTTACAACACGAAGCTGGAATATACTAAGTTCATAGCCAGAAATGATGAGATTCACTTTTTAAAAATTAAAACTAAATATCATAATATTATTATAAATAAGTTTACAATTATTATTGGTCACACCCATAGCTTTTTCTGGTCACATGATGCTAAGTTGAACCTATGACTCAGTATCTAGAGATGTCTGATAGCTCCAAAATTCTAATTCTAATTAGATTTGCTAGATCTAGACACTACATTGTTACCAAAAATAGTAAAGTACAATACTGAATATCAAATGCCAATGCTACAATAAAATCAATTCTCAGTGTCTCAAATTCTTACCCTAGGTAGTCAAAATTGTCTCTCAAATGTTTTCCCCCAGACATAGTGCCTCAACCATATCTCAGTAATAATAACTGTGTCCAAATTCTGCACTCAAATCACTTAACATTTCCAGAGTCTTCTTAAATGAAATGATTAAAATTGTGCCGCATACTTCAGCTGAAAGTAGCTATTTTAATTCTGGTTAATTCCAAAGATATCACCCCAATACTTTAATACATTTATATTTACCAAGTGATGACTGTTTAGTAGCTCTAATTATTCCTTTATACTCTGTACAATATATTTGTTTACTTAGTTTTCTGCAATGAATTAAGTTCTCAAGTCCTAAACAGAGCCCGATTTGAAATTACATTAAGAGCAAAATGATATTCTTAAGTTGGGCGGTGGTGACACATGCCCCTAATCCTAAAACGCGGGAGGAAGACGCAGGAGGATCTCTGTGAGCTCGAGGCAAGGTTGGTCTATGTAGTGAATTTCAGAAGTCAGGTCTGTTACACAGAGATAACATGACTTGCAAAAATAAAAACCAAACCAAACCAAACAGAAACAAAAAAAGTAAAATGATGTTAATACCTGGACAACATATGCACAATTGTATTTTTAATAAAACCAATCATAGAAGCACTATCTGTAGCAGGCATCACTGTTGTGTTTGTCTTTAGAAAAATGCTTCAAGCACCATGCCTTCCCCCTTGATTTCAAATTTAATTTCTTTTATGCTAACATGTCTTTTGTTTACAAAGATGAAGAAGAAATGCTTTGGTAAAGTCTATTGTTAATACAACGCATTGATAATTTGTGAACATACCCTACTAAAGCCAACAATAATTTCCATGTTCTTATCGATATATAAAAATTTCCACTATCAATATGTAAAATCTCAGAAATTTTCCTCAAAATATAGAAACATAAAGATTAAGTGGAATTGTGGTAGGGCCAATACTGTGTACTTCCTCTTTGGGAACTTCAAGACTCCATCCTGAGGTCCCTTGTAATACTACCCTTTACACCGCCATGCAATGACAGGGTCTCAGGATGGTGCTGTCTGAAATAACTGATGTATTACCTGATGTTTCTTCCATCTAGTGCACACACGCAGTCTTCACTCGGTCACCATGGTCACAGCTTCAAGTTAATGATCAATGGTTGCTGTAGAAGCAGCTTCTTTACCACACAGACTCAGTGATTGATGGACTCCAGTGGAATGATCACAGGCACATTGACCATGTGACATTGTGATAAGTCTTTGGCTGCCATTTCCCAGACTTCATGCCCGAGGGTGTAAATCTATATTTGTCTGTGCTCTTTGCTGAAACATTTTTCTTTCCTTTATGACTTTTGTCAGTGCTAATTCCCTAAAGAAAATAAAAAGCCTATCCTATCATTTATTATCATTCAATCTCCTTCTCTATAACTCTGAATTGTCAAATTTATCTTTAATCCCTACACATTTTATGGTCCATTCACTATCTCCCAAAGAAGTCGCATGAATTACCCTTGCTATTATGATTTTCTACCTTCAACAAATATCCCAAGAAGTCAAACAAGCAATAAATATACATTAGCAATTATTCTGATATGAATTAATTTATTCAGAATAAAAGTTTATTGAATCAGATAATTTTCCAATTTTTTCATGGATTAAAGTTTCTTTTTCTTGTGAAAATTGCTGCCATGGAGGAAATATTTACTGCACTGAAGTCAAAAAGCATTTTGAAAAAGGTCACGTTATAAATGTGGCCTCTAAATAACTATAGGTTATTTAGTCACAAAATAAATATTAAAATTATCTCTTTTTTGTGTGGACATGGCTGAGAAGTGGTAGAGCTGAGATCATTAGGACAAATACTATAAAGCAATAATTCTGTTCTTTATCCTTGTAGATTATTGATGTATATAATTAAAAGCACAGAATAATGATTTAAAAATTATGTAATCAATGTTCAGAAATAAATTGGGTCAAAACATGTCTATATTTTAAATGTAGACATTTTACATTGTAACAACCTTTAGTAATAAAACTTTCACGAAATGATTGACCCATAATGGATACACTTTTACTTGTAGTCATGGTGACATTTTACAAACAATTGACTTACTTCCTTTCTCTCTCTATGCTTGCACTGTATGACACTTCTGCCATGGAATGATGCAGCAGGAAGGCCTTTTATGATACAATAGTGGTAACCTTGATATTTAGACTTTCCAGGATGTAGAACTGTGAGTCCCAACCAAGATTTTTTTTTAAATTTTAAGTATCAGAGTCTAGAAATTTGTATTGGCACATGGGATATAAAACATAATATAGCTGCATAGTAATAAAGCATAAAGCAATATAGTTTGAAATGGTGAATGAGATGGAACATAAAACTAATTAGTGATATATTTCTGGGATTATGTCATATTCAGAGTGAATGAATTGTTTATGTTTACATTTATCAGGTAGTACCGAATTTTCGTAACATACAAAATTAGAAAATAAATGTAAGATTATATATACACATATATATTATATAATTAATCTGTATGTATTGATTGTTGTTATACACATGTATGTATAATTATGTATGTAAAACTCAAAGTATCAGGGACTTTTCTCTGAGACTGCATCTACTAGAAACGTCAGGCGCTACACCAATAAAGAAAATCTCACCAATATGTCTGCCTAAAACTGTGCTGAACAGGACAACATCAATAGATAAGATAAAGAAGAGTGACGTTGGAAGGTGTGACATAGACCAAGAGACAGACTTCAACCTTACAAAAGTAACTATAAGTATAAACTTTTAATGCTGAACCATCTTTGTAGATCCTGTCTCTAAATGTAAGAAACTGTCTGGAGAAGTGTTATGCAATGAAGTAAGAAAACTAGTTTTAAAAAAAGCATTATGGAATTAAGAGATATGACAGGGGGGACAAAAGAAAGAAGAGAAAGAAGAGATGAGAAAGAAGAAGAATGTTATGAAAAACAAAGATATATGATCATGTATGCAAATTGTTTTGAACTGGAAGGGACAAAGTAATTTTTTGATGGCAGTGAGTTAGTTTTTTAAAGAAAAGATAGGGTGTTTAAATAGACTTGTCTAATAATATTGTTTTATTGAATCATATGATGCTATATGTATAGAGGGTTTATTATGACAGCTGATTTTGGGGCCTTGGTGAATCAAAAATATCTATAGAGATGGGTGTAATACAGAATAGTAAAAGACTTGATGTATAAGTTGGAAGTCAAGAAAGTTCTATGTTCTTCCTAGATAGGAGATGATAAGCTGTTTCAATATCCTTTCTCTCTGAAATAAATCTCTTCCTAAGAATGAAACATACAAGGATTTCTCTTCAGTGGTCTGTTATAGAAACCCATGTGTTAGGTGTGTAAACATACTGGCAGAAAAGGGGAATTATTTTATCCCATTTGATGAAAATGTTGGATTTTGCTGCTCAGTTGGAAAAATCTCCTTGGATTTGCTTCTATAAAAATTCCCACTAGAGAGCACTATAATAAACCACTGGTACCAGAAACATTTTACGATCTTCAAATATCATTCCGTACAGCGAGGACTTCTGCCTTAGAAGACATACACGTAGTTGATAGTTGTTGTGAGAGGAAGAACCAGTTGTCTCCAGGAGATCGAGCCAACTGATAGATTAGTTAGTAATCAGAGGTCAGCTTTAAACACTTATGAGAAAAAAACTAATGATCTCAGCATATATATATATATATATTCAAGTAAAAATAACAAGAGACCATGGGAAGGGATGGGACAGACATGAGAGGGATTCAGAGAGAGGAGAGTGAGTAGGGGAAATGATATAAATAACTACTGATAGAAACAACATTGAATTTTAATAATAGTATTATGTACACAATATGAAGCCTTTAAATCAATAAGTATAGAATATTTATTTAGATCTTACTTAATTTATATCAACAACATTTTATAGTTTTAGTTTGCAGACTTTCAATGTAATTATTTATTCAAATATAATTTTTCTCCTGGAGACAGTGCAGAGTTGAAATATTTGCTTTTTTTCTTGAAAATCCTTTCTGACAATTTCTCCCATAATTAGATTAATTCATTGATTTTGTGGTTATTATTCAATTACTGAGATTCAGATGTCTACTATTTTAATGTTTGTCTTTTATATTTCTCCAGTCATTTCCCCATTTTCTTGTATCTGTCATGAAACTTTGTACTCATTGAGAAGAAACTGTCAACCTTCACTTCGCACCTGGGAACTAACATTTCATTTTCCATTTCTATTAATTTGGCTATTTTGCATACTTATATAAAATTTCTAAGTAGCAGAGATTTTTATAAAATTTGGGCAGGTGCTTACCAACAATGCATTGTAAACTTAAACACATGCTAAGAAGGCTAGCTCTCAATTTCAATATTCTGACAGTAACTAGGTTTATGAGGAAGACTAGGACCACAGCTCTGATGGAAAGCCCTTTCCCACCATGCTCAAGGCCCTAGAAACAATTTAAAACCCTCAAAGAGGAAAATAAAGAATACATTTTTTGGATTCCTCTTGCATTATTAATGATAATAAATGAAAGACAGAGTAGTGCTATCACAGCCAGTTTATAAGTAGTGATTCTAATATAAAATATTTTCATTGACTACACTCTTATATGTTATGGAAAAGAACAGAAGGAAACTTATGTTCAATTAGATTCAACTAGACTTAAATGTTCACACACATTTTTATAAACTTTTGTATACATCTTTTGTAAATAGTATAGAATATCTAAAAACACAATATATAAATAATTTATAAATAGTATAGAGGACCTACTTATATCAACCATCATAGTAGGTGTTATGAATGAGATTGATAAGACTTTTTATTTCACAAAGCACACATTCCATTTTTGGCACAAGCCATAAATAATAAACTTTTTGATGTAGGGTCTGGTCTGGACCCTGTAGACCATACTGGTTACAAATAAAGATATTTCTGTCTCTGTCTCTGAAGTGTTGGATTGAATGTGTGGACTACCACAGTCAGCATAAATGTTAATTTTATGTAAAAAATATAATGTCTTATAAATGGTAAGAGCAGAAATTTACAAAATTTGTAAAATGACATTCATCCCACATAAAAGGGAAGCACAATGCCTTACAAAATAAAATGAAAACAGTATTTTAAAATATACATACATAAACATACAAATACAGACATATTCACAAGTATTTTCAATTTATTTTACAAAGTGCAATATTGTAAAAAAAAAGTAACTTGTTTTAAAATGTAGAGAAGATGGTGCTTGATATTATTTAAAAAGTAACTTATTTTGACCTTTTATTTAGAAATAATTTTTTACCTTGCTTTACAAATACCAACATTAATTTGTAGTCTTTGATCTATTTGCTTTCTAGCTCTTATTATTCTTATGGATCTCCTAGGAAGAATGAACTGTTAAGCAGAGGTGGGGTGATTGGTGCAGTGCTTTATGGAAGCCATTGAAAAGAAGAGCTATAAGCTTTGAACTTATTACTTAATTATAAGAGAAACATGCTTGAACTCATTCTCTAGTCTAGAAAGAGCCATATTTTATTCATTATTCTAGCTAGAACAGATAGAGTTCATTTTTAAGGATCACAGACTAGCACCTAAGGGGATGGTCCTCATAAATTTTTCACTATCCATAAGAAATATTGACTTCAGATCTGTTATTGTACATTAATTTATTAAAGAAACATATGAATCAGAAAACACAATCATCTTTCTGTGTACGAATGTAGATGCATATACACATGTTTATGCTTGTATAAATAGTATTCATGTGCATATAAAATGGATTCTCGGAGAAAAACTGGAGTCAATAAATGGTTCATAAAAGAGTTATATTACTAAAATTGTTTCTTGTGTAGAAAGCACTTGTCTGATTCTAAACTGACTATAACTTCAGCAATCATTTTGGTTACATAAGTTATTTGAAAATCAACATCCCCATGGGAATTAGCTTACTTTAAAAATTTCTGAAATAATATTTTTTCTTTCTAATGCTTAGCACTGACTCCCTACCCCAAAACTGGAAAGGAAAATGAAAATTCGAATAAAAATATGCATTACTTATTGTCTTCCAAAGCAAATGATATGTAATAATTTTGTAAATGTGCACTTTGAGATGACATTTAGAATAGGTTTTCTTTCTGATTTCTCACTAAAGGTGAAACCATTTGTGGGAATATGTGCATTTTAGTTAGAATACTACTTTTATAAAATCTTTTCGAAACTTGTCTTCTGTTTCTGTCTATTGTAAAATGCTAGATAGAAAAAGATAGATAGTAGACACATAACTAAAAAAAGAAGGCTTCTACTTCATTAATATAGAGAACATTTGAATTTATTATAATTCTGATTAAAGTGTAAATCTGCATATTGACTGATATGTTTTATAATGATACTTAATGAAAATGTTTTAAATGACATATTTTAAAAGACAAGTTATTCTTTAAAAAGACCCAATTAAAATATATTTCTGTAAGGGACTGCTTATATATCTTTGTAATATTGTACCTTGAAATCACCATGAAAATTTCTGATTCTTATAAGATTCCTTCAAAACACATTTTATAAGAGTATGTTGAGATCTAGGAAGCAATACAATGGCATTATCTAGTACAATATAGATCCTATTATCAAGCTGAAAGATCAGTATTTCAATTCAGAAAGATGTAATTAAAAAGTTTGCACTGTAGTTTTTCCTGACCCTTAGGTGCATATTCTTATTCAGATAGATAAGTGTTCTTCTTCATGTGGTCAGAAATACCATTCCGAAGCCAGAAAGGGTAAAAAAGAAAAACCCACACAAGTAGTCTGTGTGTGATGCTGCCCATATTCTGGGTATTCCTCGCTTGCCAAAATGGGAAGCCTAAATCATATGTGGTATTGAATCATGAACTGAGAATATTTTTGAGCATAAGATATAATTTCTAGTGAAATTTTTAGCAAAAATTCACTTGATATCCACAGCCCAATTATTATAATACTCATATTATAGAAGTCAAAAACTGTCACATGATGACCCTCTATTATCATCAAACTTGAAAAAATATGTTATAAAAGTAAAAACTGAAGGGAAATAAAGAATATAATATGTCCTTTGCAGATGGAATCTGAACACTGTCATTTTAACTTATTAGAGCAAGATAAAGAGACAAATTTAAATATATTTTAGTAACTGTGCTCATATATATGAAAGTACCCCAAATTTGAAATATTAATTATTATACTATAAAAGCTTTTTTATTTGTGAGAGCGGTGATTTTAATTGGAATTCTCAGAGAAAAGAGTTGACTCGCTTATTGGTCCCAGCGAAGCCATGAAAGACTAGTTTACTATGTAATGCTAAGAGATAGAGATGCGTTATCTTTATTCTTGTACTTCTCTTAGGACAAGTCCTTTCCATGACTCTTTTAGACGCTGTCTTTGATTTTAATTTAAGACTGCATATCCACTCTCCTCTTCTGTATCAGTAATAAACGGCTTAAGCCTCCTGATTGGGGCATAGGTCATTTGATGTGTTTTGACTACGCGAGTGATAAAAGAAGCAAATTAAAAGTGTTTTTTTGTTTTTTTTTGGGGGGGGGTCTGGCAGGCCCCCTGCACTCTATAGGGGAAGCGTGTGCAGGAAGACTGTTGTCCTTCCCAACACGACCCCTGGAGGTATAGGAGAGACATGTGATTATTTCTGATTTGCTATCAACTAACAGGTAAAGGAAATAAGTAGTAACTGTAATCATTCAAAAGCAGTCATTGATGAAGATGGACATCACAGAAAGAATGTGCAGGTGGCCACTACTTTCAATGCTTGCTTCAAAGATATCGCCTGTATCATGCCAGAATAACTACAACTGAAAATATATTCCCTAAAGTTGTCTAATATCATATATAATTCATATGATATACAGCAATATGCCATGTATTATATACTACAATATACTTGAATAATGCATATAATATATGATATAATATACATGATGAGTGTGATAAATAAAATATATACATATGTAATATATATATATACATATATATTATATTTTTAGTTTTGGCAACCACAAAAAGATTAAACTTTAAGACACTTTCATCCTTATCCAAAAAAAGACCCATACATGCCAAAAGTCACTACATTCCTTCCAATTGTGAACTCTGGGCTCTCAGTGGTCTGTTTTCCCTTGAAAGCGTTATCTGTTTGGGATGTATTGAACATTGTGTCAAATAACTCTTCACTATTTGTGACAGGACATTTTCAAATAGTATAATGTTTTCACGGTTCATTCATAAAATGGAATGATGAATGATGGTCTTTATGGAAAACTCATTTTGCTCACTGAACCTAGAATGGCCATGTGGTTTGCTTTTACATTTGACTGCTGTGATTATTGAAGGCATACAAATTTCTGTACAAGTTGTGTTTGTCTATAACATGCTATTTCTTTTAACAATTAGTCTAAGCATAGAATTGTGGTCCAAAAAACAGTGTTATGTTCAGTCCTTTGCAAACATCCAGAAAACTTTTCGAAGCAGTTGAGTTGTTTTATATTCCCACCAGCAGTACATAAAAATCTTTTTAAACACTCCTGACAGTGTTTAGCATTATTAATTTTTCCTTTTGTCATCATCATTGATGTTAAAACCTCCTCATTGTAGTTACAGCATGCATCTAATGGATGGAAAATGATATTCATATTTTTTATATTTTTGTTTTTAATTTATAGTATTACAGTGCTAGGATCAACTACACTCAAAACCTAGTTCTTGTTATTTTTGGATAATTATATATCCCTGTATAAAAATATCTGCCATATTCTCCTACTTATTTTAATTAAGCTATTTCTTCTATATTTTGAGTTAACACTTTTTTAAAAAAAATATTAAGCTGTAGTTATATCACTTCTCATTTTCCTTTCCTTCTTTTGAACTTTTTGTCTTCTTCTTTCAATTCTCAAAATCATCCCCTCCCTTAATTTCCACTTCAATTCATGGCCTCTTTTTTGTATATTAATAGGGAATTTTCAGAGTTCAACATGTGCAATCTATTTGTTTAAAACCACATACTCATTTCCATTGTATACACCTGAAGAGCATATTTCTTCTTAATGTATTTATTTCTACTACTTACTT
Source organism: Microtus obscurus (assembly GCA_963919715.1). Classification (NCBI taxonomy): domain Eukaryota; kingdom Metazoa; phylum Chordata; class Mammalia; order Rodentia; family Cricetidae; genus Microtus; species Microtus obscurus. The sequence continues at coordinate 5,748,815 of CAWTZC010000381.1, forward strand.
CTATTTCACTGGTTTTCTTAACTTCCTTTTGCTAGTAACTGTACTCAATTGCTGAACCATTTCTTATTCAATGTTTTAATTTCTGGTATATTGATATTCCAAATGCTTTAACTTTTCACTTTCCATGTTGATGATTTAAAAGACCTTATGCTTCCACATATATTTTAGAGTTACCTCTGTTACTACATAGTTGGGAGGATCTATGGAAGAATCTCTAATTTTAGGCCCCTTTGCAAAACACTGGATCTTAAAGAGTGTCAGGTCCTCCGATCCATTATTAATTGGTTTTTTTCCATTTGTTAAATATTTATTTATTTCCTGCAATATTTGGTATTGAAGTTCTACAAAAAATTTTTTTACAAGTTTTGTTAAATGTATTCATAATTTTTTATCATTTCTCATATTGAAAAAAGTAGAAATGATTGAATTAATTTCATTTTTAATCATACTTTTTAATGTAGAGTTGCAATTACTTTTGCATTTTGAAGGTGTAAAAATATGATACGTGTGTGGTAATACATACATTCCTTTTCTTTACGGCAGATGTTCATGAAAGTCAGAGGGAAACCTCCCATAGGTACTCAACTTTTGCATTCTTTGAGACTGTCTTTTTATTGTTCTTTTACTGAGTATGTCACATTAGCTGACCAGTGAATGGAGAATGCTTCTTCTATTATCTGGAAGCACTTGAGTTACACATTTGTAACATGTGTCTAGCTTTTGTATAGATTTTGGAAATTTAAATTTATGCTACTATAGACAACATTTCCAATAAGCCATGTCCTCAGCTTTCATTTTGTAAAGCACCTTATATTCAGTAATACTATTGAATTTATTAAGTCTAATGAGTTCAGTGAAGTCTCTAAATTTCTTAGGCATAAATTCATCTAATACATAGTTCGATTTCCTTTCCAAATTGAGTGTCTTTATTATTATTATTATTATACCTAACTGATCCCAGTAGAATTTCCAGTACAGTGTCAAATAAAAGTGCTAAGAGAACACATCTGTGTTTAATTCTAATAGGAAAAAAGTAACTTTCTGTCTTTGACATTTTAGCATGATATTTTTTTCTGAGGAATATTCATAGATTCCCTCTATAATGTCAAGGTTGACTCATTAACTCCTTGTTTGTTGGATGTTTTAATTATGGAAGAGTTTAAGTGTATAAAGAACTTCCTTATCTACTAAAACACAAATGAACTTTTGCATGAACTATAAAAATATACTTTACCTCAATTTATTTTCATATGATAAATAAATTTTAATGTTGCATATGTAGAAAATAATTATAAAGGAGCTAATTATTGTTGAATTTTATTATAATGCTATAAGGATATAATTAAATTTATAAATAATACTAGTTTGTAGTTTCCTTCTTCTGTAACGTAGTTTTTGTTTAATAATCAGATTAATAATTTCCTATAAAATGGGTTGAGGAGCATTCCTTCTTTTTCTATTTGCTTATACTCACTTTTCAATAAATGTCACTCACATTTCTTACAAAAAGCTCATGAGTAAAGTCATAAGTAACTGGTCCTAAGGATAATCTGAGGATGTCCAAATCATTAATCACATCTTGCAAGCAACCTCTAATATCTCATTACCTTGTATGTCTTGTAAATGCCTTATGACAAACACTGCATTGGGTTTTATGACCCCTGAAAAGCCAAAACTTTGGACACCAATTACTACTATAGTCTCTGTTTAAATCTCTCTCTCTCTCTCTCTCTCTCTCTCTCTCTCTCTCTCTCTCTCTCTCTCTCTCTCCCATGAATCCAAACACCCAGATTAGTATTCTCTCATAGACTATTAATTCTTTTCTGGTTTGTCATGACCTCCTGCTTCACATTCTTTTTGTTTGTTTGCTTTTAGAGACAGGATTTTTCTGTGCCTCAGCTCCCTGGGTGTCCTGAAACTCTCTTTGTAGACCACACCTGACCTCAGACTCAGAGAACCCTACTGCTGCCTCCTGAGTGCTGTGATTAAAAACATGCACTACCATACCTCAATCTGCTTCACATGCTTAAATTTAATAATCGAAATATTTGGGTCACTTTTTGGTTGGTCTACTGATTTTCCAATCACAATTTCTTTACCATCTTCAGTTACTATAGTAACTTCTGACTGCTATAGTAACTTGTAATCTGCAAAGAAATTCAACTTGAAGATTATTTTGTTCTATTTTTTGAACTAGCATAAAATTTTAATTTTTAAGCCCAAGAGAGGGGTGCAGAGTGGACTCAGTGATCTTTATTAGAAAGATATAGAGTTTTTCTATAGTTTGGTGATTTTGAGATTGAATAATATTCTTAGAGCAATTCTTTGCCATGGTTTGGAGACACTACAGGTATTGAAGGCAAACTCCATTGCTGTTGGCATCAGTGAGATCACAGAGAACTAATGCCACCAATTAATTCATCAAGGATGAATGGCCATCTGAATCAGTTCTTCGAATGCAAAGGCTAGTTGGAGGAAGTAGCTCATTGGGGGCATATGGTTGAAAGATATAGCTTGCCCTTGCCCCTCCCTGTATCTCTTACTGATTCCTGGTGCCCTAGAAGTAAAGAGGTGAGTGTATGTATTATAGGATAGCATTTGTGGTGATGCTTTGTCAATGCCCATCTTTAATTCATTGAGCTGTTTTCCTTGTGATAAAAGTGCAACTCATAATCACTACTAATACAAACTTTGAAAATGCAAAATTGTAAACACATTAGAACACTTGATGCTCAACATATAAGGTAAAATACAAGAGTTTTTTTGGGCTTCAGATGTTGCTATTTTTTTGCTGAACATCTAAGATAATAAATAATTCACTTTGCCAGGGTAAACTTGCACCTAAAATGACATTGGTCCTATCATAACCTCAAGGAGAGCTTACAGTCTAACATTATTACTGCCAAAAGGTAGCTGCATGAGAACAGCCAAGAAGTTTTATGTGACTTCCAGAATCCCTTCTTTCCTCATTAAATATATTTGGACCAGGGATGTTAGGTAGAATAATTGTCTCTAAATAACTATTTATTAATGCTGTCCTCTATTAATACTTACATTATATGGGAGATTACATGGGAGAAGATGAATTAAAATTTCACAGATAATAGTTTTCATTCAGTTTATATGTATTTGAATCCTGGTCAAAGACTTACAACCATTTTTTTTCAGACTCAGTTATTGGTGATTGTAAAGACTTTGTCTAGATTCCTTAAAGATGGATGTCTCTCTTTGTACTTGAGACAGTGCAACAGACACAGCGTTGCATATTGTAAAAGTCAGTTCTTATGTCTCTTCCCATCACTGCTTCTTATATATAGCTGTGTTCCTTAACCATGTGACTTCCTGTTTATGTTCTGTTGCTGGGGCGTGATTCAGAGTCTCTAACAAGGTCTATTATGCACGAGGGACCATGAGCCATTTCTTCTTGTTGTAATTCACTACTAAGAGCATTTATATGACTTGTGTTTCTTCTACTTTTTAAAATTTCCCCAAATTTCTAAGCTGCTAGAGTATTTTCCAGATATAGGACAAGGCAGTATTCTTTCAGGAGTCTGACAGGCACACTTACACTAGAAACCAATTAGTACTTAACAGAAAAATAAGTCACCCCATTAACAATTTGAATAATGAACTGAAGAGTTAGCTTTCAAAGGAAGAAATAAAGATGGCCAATGAATATGTGAAGAAATGTTCAACATTTTTAGTCATCATGAAAATGCAAATTAAATTGGCATGCACAGACCATCTCAACCTATTAAGAATGATGACCATCTAGAGAACAATTTATATCAAATGCTGAAAAGATTGTAGAGAGAGAGAGGAACCCTTACACAATACTGCTAGGAATGTAAATTTATAAAAGCAGTATAGCAATCAGTTTAGAAATTCCTCAAAATATACAATCATCCAGAAAATAAACACAGCAGAATTATACCGTGTTGCAGCTGTTGTCAATTTACACATTTGAATGTGAGAAGGAGTTCATGAGCTGGGAAGTTCGAGCTTAGTTTGTGGAAGATAAACTAGTAATGAGCTGTTCTCTCCCACAGTCTTAGGAAAGGAATGTGGCCTCGGTGGTGCATTTATTTTAGCCCAGTGACACTTACAAGAGATTTCAGAATGATAGAAAGGCAAGATAAACTCACTGAATTGTTTAAGATAATAAAGTAGTGGTAATTTATTAGGAAGCTAAAGGAAAATTTTCTCGGTGTCTCTAAGTCAAGCACTTAGTTCATTTAATTCCAGATGTGCAAAAGCCATCTCTTGATGACACATCTCTACTTTTCATTGACAGTGCATATGGCTTTTGTGCTCAAGGACTCTGCGGATACGAATGTGTTTCTTTATAAAGAATTGCAGGGATGCAGGAATATCTATCTGAAGGATCTTGTAGAGGCTGAAGCATGTCTTTTTTTTTCCTACAAAGGTACCTAGAGCCAGAAGTGTTACAGTAGGAGTGTGGTGCTTTCTAAACTTTGCTTTTCCTCTCTGTTCTGCATCTCTTGGAGCACTGAAAAGAACTTGAAATATCTAAAGGTCTATGTACAATGACCCCGATTACATATTTGCACAAATGGTGCAGACAAATTGCCTTTGACTTTCATTAAAACGAACAGAATAATGTGGAAGAATTGTTCCATATTTTAGTAGTGTAAAACAATAATAGTAGCAACATATCAGGATATTCTTGCAGATATGAAACACAGCAAGCATTTTTGTCCCACTTAAGGAAGTGTATTGTTAGTAAACACAACAGAAAAATATCTCAAAATATTTTCCATATCTGGAATACTATAGGATGATAGTACTTAAACCTCAAACAAGGAAGACAGATTTCTGTGCTTTCTTTGTATACCTGAGGTTGAAAATGTACCATAAGCAAATTATCAGAATTTAAACTAAAATTCAATGAGGCACACACATCTTGGTGTGTGTGTGTATAATATATATAATAGTTGGGATATATAGTTATTATATTCATGATTTTCAAAGTAATATGTGGCATTATATTTTAAATTAAATTTTTAATACCTTAAAATAAAATATGATTTCCAATTGGATTTATATGTAGTTCTAGGGACCAATTGTACATGAGAAAGCCTGTAATAGGAATTTTCAGCTGACAGTTCAAAACAGTTGTATGAACATGTTTTCATCATGACAACACTCCCTTCTTAAATAGTTGGTGTAACCTAAAACATGGGCATGTAAACAGACACAGATAAACCGACAAAAACAAGACATACAAAGAACTTTCTAGAAGCAAGGACACTCGAGCTTGTGCTGGTTTGGTTGCCTGCACACATTATTTTATCTCCAGTCTGAGAGGTGGGGCTTTTGGCTACAGCTGAGTTCCTTGGGCTAACCTGTCTTCGTGACAGCTCTGTTAGGAAAGTGATCTGAACAAACAACTCCCTCAAGTCTTAAAGATTTATCCAGAGTATAGGTTTACATTAAAAAAAAAAACAACATTAATTACATCTTTAAGTTGCATATTTAAACAGAACTTTATCATTGAATTATCCATTTATATAACTTGAACTTTATTCCAAATAGAAAATAAATGAAATTTCTGGTGCAAAGTAATTTGATTGAGCCTAATAATAAGGTAGGAAAAGATTTTTTTCAGCATTTTTTATCTGTACCAATAGCCTACACCAAATTAATATTATTTTCTAGGAATAAATGAGAAGGAAAGCACAGTACTAAGCTTTGATTTAATTAAATGGAAGGCTAGAAATGCTTGATAAGAAATGAAAATTCTCTCCTACTCAGAGAATCTCAGAAACATAAAATATCACTCATTTGCTATAATTTCCTCAGAAGAGGTACTATTTGTCATTCAGCAAGCTTGTCAGTTTCTTTAAAAAACACACATCCGAAGAGAAGAAGTAAGGATACATAGTTCATGAGCCATCTCTGAGAATTAAATAGTAAACATGTTATATATTCTGAGAACCATAAAATGTCATTATCATTAAATATATTTTAATTAAGATGATAAGATGTTTTCCTAAAGAGTCTGTGCCTTGGGAAACAAATGATGCATTATTTTCTAATAAAACACTTACCATGCATTATTTGTCCAGGAATAATCAAAATGCAGAAAAAGATAGAAAGGCTACATTCCAAAGAGTGTCCAATTTCCTACCAAAGTGATACTATGCAGATATATAACAGCAACCTTTCAAAGGTCTCCCTGTGAAAAATAGCACCTTTACACAGCTATTGCCTTGGCTAGCCATCTTACTCAAACACCAGAGATTCGTTCATTGACATACAGTTTCAATTGCAGAGACATTGACCTTACTCTACTAGTAAGAAAGGTAACTTTTGAGTCATGTGTACTTCCTATAGCAAGTAAAGAAATCCATCAAACTTATTTTGTGATGAGGGGAAGGTGTTCTGCCAGGAACATCCCACTGATAATACGTGTGCATATTCTTTCGAAAAGTCTCTGCCTTGTAATGTTCTGAAACAAAATTGGGAACCACACCATATCTTATGTGCTGTATACCATCTGCTTTTATTTCATCTCCTAACACTGGCCAAATCACAGTAAAACCAAATCTTAACTGACACAATGCATTGTGACAATGGCAAATGCCAGCTTTAAATATTGCATTTTTTGAAGCACAGCTTAAAAGTATGGCATATTCCACTGTTGCCTTGGGGCTAAAAAAGCAGACATACTATAAATTAACTGAGCTCTTGTTTCCTTTTGGGGTGATATCATTCCCCATAATCTACATCTTTTCTAAGTTATGTTGAGAGAAAATTGATTTTTCATTCACAAAAGCGATTGGCCTCCAGACAAAACTAGAACACTAGCAAATACGATTGTTATAGACAGAAGCTTTATTATGAGACAGGTCAACTGGTAATTTGTTTTGCCACAAATTTGAAGGCCGAATTCCAAACTCTGGAACCCACAATAGAAGGAGTAAACCAACTGCCCTCCTTTGACCTCTCTGTGTGTTTAGCGGAACATATACTTAAACACACAGTACTAAGGGTATTTTTCAATAAAAATTGTCAAAGAAGCCTGTATATAGCAATGTTCCAGATTAGTACTGGGATGAACATAAGGTACTAATAGGAGGCACGGTGAAATTTTTCATTGGCTTGGATTTCTTGTGTTATCTCAGAATGTTTCAATGTTTAAATTTTGGTTCAAAAGATATTGAAATAATGGCTTACACGCTGCATGTGTGGGGACTGTGTGCTGCAATTTGCAGTAGTTTAATTACTCAATTAGACTTGAACGTGGAGATGACCTGCTTTACCCAAACATCTTTGGAATTTTGAGATGTATGGCCACAAACACCTACCTTTAAAAGACCTCTTTTCATTTGCCAGATTTCTATTACTATGCCACTAAGCAAGGAACTTGTAAAGGCTGATATGCTATTTTGGTTTTCATCCCATGATATTCAGCACGTAATTCGTGTACCTGTTTCATTTAGGTCTGTGACATGGTAGTATTTCATGAAAGAATCTCGTGTTAGGCTAACTAAAGAAAATAAATCAAATTAAATGAAATGGATAAAGCCTATAGAACAGGAAGTGAAAGTGAGAGAGATGTTAGCATCCCCTTCCAATGATCCTCACCAAATGGCAGGTCACTTACAATCCAGCCTATCAAGCTCCATATGAATTGTAAGCCTGGGTCTGTATTCTAAACACGATGAATCCAATGTGGACTCATAATAAATACAAATTCGCAGAATTCAACTTTCAGTTTCCAGGATTGGTTGCTGTAATATGACATTACCAATATTTCCACTCCCACATGTGATCCTTTCTAAGGAAAATCACTGTGCTTTTCTCACGAGGAAAAATGAGGATACAGAATGAGAACCATTGGTTACCTCAACTAGTTACCACAGCACTTCAGATCTTAGGGTTTTTGCCCTGCAGAGTATAGATAAGGCATCATTACTTGGTTAAAAAGCTGAGTCTCTTTAAATTCTGTTTTCAAAAAAAATACTATTTTTATAAAGGAATAATTTTATATAATACATGCAACATTGAAAACATTTATCTCTATACTCTCCTGTTTCAATTTGTTTTCTGCAGTTAAATTGTGAGTATACAGTTTCTAGGGTAGAATTTAAGATTATATTATTTCAATTAACATACAGTTATATCATTTCTCCCATTTCATTCCTTCCTCTAAACCCTCTCATGCCCTACCTACTCCCTCCCAAATTCATGACCTCTATTCATGTGTGTGTGTTTGTGTCTGTATACACATGCACACATACAACCTACTGAGTTCATTCAGTGTTGTTTACTTCTATGTGATTTCAGGACACCTTTTAAATGCATATACTCATTTTGTTTAATTAAAAGACAAATAATGTATACCTTTAAATGATTTTCTAAAGTAATACATCAATCCCATGAATTAATCTGAAAGTAGACAGAGTTTAAAGAAATCTTGGGCTTGCCAGATGGTGACTGCATCCTAGCTGCTGGAGTTTATTCTGAAATGAGTTGTTGGAACGGCTTCATAAAAACCAGGATATAAAATTTTTTCTTTGGACTGTTCATTCTTTTATCTGTATTTAGTTATCAGTGGCATCAATAGGATAGATATGAACAACATTGTATGAATGCCGCCAACCCCAAATTTCATCCAATTATTTACTCTCCCATCTGCTGCCACAACAGCGATGGTGTCCTCGAATCAGAGCCGCCATTATAAAGGGGTCTTTTGTGAATGACTGTTCCGTTGTCAGTAAGAGAAAATTACATATATTACCTGTGAAAATGTCCTCCTTTTGAAAGCCATAAAATGTGCAGTTTGATTGGTGAAGGGTATTAACTCAATGGGCATCTAACCTTTTAACTTAAGTGGCCTTAGCACATACCCCACATGGACTTATTTTTGTAGAGATGAAGTAGTGATGTCTTTGGTACATGAGGAGGCTTAGACATAAGTACTCACACTATTTCCTGTATATTATATAGCTATGTCTACATGTAAAATAGAACATTGGACAGATTAAGAAGACATTGAAGATTATAAGAAAGGACATCACATATTGAAACAGTTTTCTTTTTTCCCTCTTGTGTATCCCTGTGCATCAAAAAGCAATTAGTTTTGGAGTGTCCTTCCATGCTGATAGTGTCAGGCTAGTGAATTCGGCAAAGATTTGTGGACTAGCTGTTCCACGAGGAACAGGCAGCTGTCAACCTAAGGGTCTGACTCTTAATGGACTTAAGGATATGGTAGCATATGCTGTTATTCTAACAGGTGTGTGTGTGTGTGTGTGCCCACGTTAATGTGGGTGTGTGTACTTGGCACTTAGGTGATATGTCTCAAATAATTATTTCTACATTTTGCTCTTAGTTTTCTTCAGTGTTTTAGAGACTTTTTTGTTGGTGTTCAAACCGCATCTTATACATTAATGTGCTTTTTAATTCTCTAGATTTAAGAAATTTTTTTCTATGAATCGATTAAATTGGCTTCATTATGTTCAGCCTGACTCATGCTTCCAACTTTGTCTAAGTCAATGTTCTCTTGTTGTGAAGAGACATCATGACCATGGCAACTCTTATAGAGGGTAAACACTTACTGGAGCCGCCTTACTACTTCATAGATGTAGCTTGGGATCATCGTGTCAGGAAGCATGGCCCCACACAGACTGATGCATTGCTTGAAATGGAGCAAAGGGGTCTACATCCGGATCTTGAGGTTTGGAAATCCCAAAGCCCATCTCTGGTCATACACTTCCTCCAACAAGTCACACATACTCCAACAATGCTAAAGTTCCTAATTCCTCTCAAGAAGTGCCACTCCCTGATGGTCAAGCAGTTAAAAATATGAGCAGAAGGGGGTCATTCTTACCCAAACCACCACATTTTTTATACCATAAATTCTTATAATGGTGTATTCTAAAGGACTTAGACTCTATAGTTTAGTTGAAATTGATTTTCTTATTGATATTAGAATCTAAAAATGTACTAAAATTGTCTCTATCCCATGAAATATTGTCACCTCTGTGGCACAGTACCTGTTATACTAACATTTCATTATAAAAGTCAAATCCATCATAAGGACCAACATACCACTCCAAAAACATATAGACCATTTTAGGTGTCAAGGTCAGAATACTTATATTTATATTTATAATTTATATGGATACATTTTCAATGTTCATAAGAAGTTTATGTATATATAGATGAAATTATGATAGATATCAATCTTTGGTACTTTAAAACATTAAAATATTTTCTTTAATATAAATGTATAACCATTATTATATGTTTATAAAATAGATACATTCTTTCTTTTCCTCTTTGAATTTTATATAGAAAGGGAAAATACAGAGAGTTTATGATTCTTAGCTTTGCTCGTCCATCTGGTTCTAATTGATTTTTTTTATTGCAGTTTTAGAAAGCTTCCCTTTGCATGTCACTGACTGAAAAATTATTATATACAGAATCTATTCTTTTCTTTTTTCTAACTGACCTAGTTTATACTAAAATTCCATAAAAAGTGTTCTGACTAAAACTTCAATCAATTCTACAGGATGCAGATTGAATTAACTTAACAACATCCTGTATTGATTACATGCAATTAAACAAATTGCTTGAAAGCATATCCTTGCTCCGAAGCACAATATCCTGTACAGCAATATTATTTTATTCAATATATAAATAACTCAGGATAACACAAATATACACTTAATTTCCTATTTTGAACTACCACTGCAGGGCATTAAACTGTTACTGTTATAATAAAGTATTCTCATAATGAATAAAGTAGTTCAGGATTTTCCTTAGTGCTTTCAAACTATTTGTTTGGTCCTTGATCTTTAGGAATACTGACAATGCACAATCACTTTAAAAGTGTGAAGTGACCTATTAAAATTTAGTTTTGGGGGTTAATACAATGCTTTGTGTGACTTGAAGAGGTGAGTGGTCATATTTCAACTCCATGTCTATGATGAAACAACAGTATGAAAAGTCTCCTATACAGATATTTATTTATAGACAGTTCTAGACAGTTCTAGACAGTATATTTACTGAAGAATTAAACGAGCAGAGTGTCAATTTTACACTGCTTTGTTCCAATACTTGCTATCAAATTTCTTTATTAGGTTACAAGAATATATATATGTGTGTGTGTGTGTATATATATATATATATATATATATGTATATATATACATATATGTATATATATGAGAAAGCAATTTCAACAAAGAAAAAGATCTAGAAAAACTAAATTATATAAATATACATAAGTTTATAAATATCTTATGAATGCATAGTAAAGCATGATGGAACGTTCTCATTATTTAATAGGATAGATTTAGGAATATGAAAGAAGTAAGATCAAAAATTTAAACAGTAAAAACAGTAACAAAGTACTATTCCATCACATATATTTTATTCATTTATTTTCTATTCCTAATGCAGTTATGTATTAATTTAAGAGATTGTCTTACTCTGTTTGCATTTACTAGAGACAAACTCCATGTGACTGGATGGGTTATAAGTCACAGATCTGAATCTTATCAGTCTAACAGGGTGAAACATAGTAATCAAGGTATAGAAGTTTTGAGGTCTGGGGAGGGCTGATTTCTGCTTCCAAGAAATACTATCTACCTTACCTTGAAGAGCGATGGATGGTCTCTCCTCTTACAGTGCAAATGTAATCTTTGTGCTCAGTGGGAGATAAGAAAGAAAATGAATGTTTATCTTTGTGTCAGTTATAATTGGTCCTGTCCCAGCTTTGAATGTCTATGGAATGATTAGCTCAGATCTCCAGCATCCAGTCACTTTTCAATGGTCAACAATGGCAAATAAACCTTTAACGCAAGACATTTCAGGGAACTTTTCAAACTGAGCCCATAACAATGAGAATCTGTACTTTTAATTTATAGCTATCGTAGAGATCTTATCATTTTCAGACCATGGCTTTGTCACCCTTGTGATTTTTAAACGATTTATAAAAATTTTGCTTGTTTTCTGTCAGTCTTGTCTCAAACCTTGATAATGTGTCACCATATCACTCTTACTAATGATCTTCATTCTCCTACTGGAATTGATTTCTGCTCTGGACAAATAAGGGTACATGAAGGTGAGGGCAATAAAACCATAGTGGTACTTATTTCGTCTACCTTCCTTCGGACAGAATAGCAAATTAATCTTGGGAAAGCTTCAGACTTTTTTTTTTTTTTAAAGCTTCAGACTTTTAAAAAGGAAGAGTAACTGACATTTTCTATAAAAGTGACAGTTATATCTAAGTATTTCCTAGGGAGTTGTCAGTAGTAATTGCGTGAAAGAAAAGTTGTAACTAATATGAAAATACATTTCAAGGTTTTGTACAAACTTATGTTGTGTATAGTTTAATAATTTAATACATACAAACCTATGAGTTCATTAAAATTATTCTAAATAAAAAAACAATAGGACAGACACATAAATAACCAGCAAAGCTATGAGCCAAATTCAAGATTACAAATGTAAATTATTTCTGTGAAAGAGTTTTAGACCAGTGGAACTTACATGTGTGGCCTTTACTTATCAGTGGACTCTATAAAATTTTAAGGGCACAGAAAAACTTTTAAGACTAGAGGATATATAATTGTCATTTCATTTAAAATTTCATAATGCAATCAGACAAAATCAACTAGAGAACCTATTAGTTTCTATGTTAACGTCATCAACTCACAAAGATGACTTATCTTTCCATTAAAAATGTAAAATTTTTGGGAAGCATTAAAATTCATGTATGAGAGATAAAATATGCAAGTATTGTTGTAAAAATTATTGGAAACCAGGGGTAGATAGAAACACTACAAAGGGATTTTTAAACATTTAATTTTACTCAAAGACTGCTGTGACATCAGGGAAGCAGATGGCGAAGAGCTAGCGGCACAGGAAGGCATCTAAAACCACTGGAAAGAATATTTCAAGAAGCTATATGAGGCACCAAGGGACACTATAGTTGGTACCAAGTTGAGGCAATCATCTGTGCAGCCAGAAGATAACCTTAACCTTTCCTGGCAGGGGAAGACAGCGCAGTAACCAAGCTCAAACTGGGAAAGGCACATGGCGCGAAGTAACAGATCGGCTCATAAAGAAGGTGGTGACTGTGCTTAGTGTCCTTCATAAAACCTGTCAGTGAGCAAGTGGGGAGCGAGGGACTGGCTGAGTCGCCGTGAAAATCAATCTGCGGCACACTGCCTCAACAGCCAGACGTGAAAGGGCAGGAGCCGGGTCGAGATCTGCATTCTCACAGGCAAATGTCAGGCTAGTGCATGTTGAAAACTACGCAGGAAGAAAGACAAACAGATTCAGGGAAGAAACAGTGGAACAGTCCAGAGAGAAGCGAAGATATTAACTCTGTTTTAATCTGATGAGATAACCCCATTCGATTTTCTACTGAATTTTCATTGACTAACTACAAAGGTCTTTGGGCCACTGAGTGAAAATTGAAAGAGTTTATAATGATTTACAATAATAACATATTTGTGACAATACAGGCAATCGAATTTCCAGAAGTAAATACTCTCAACAAATTCCTAGTAAGAATCGAGGATGTGTTAAGATTAAATGCCTTGTAGAATTAGGAAATGGATAAATATCTGAAATTTTGGACACTGCTCTCCTGCCTCAATAAGAGAAAGAATAGGGGATTGCAGTAAAAGAGGTCCTTGAAAGATTTTTTTAAAGATGCAGCTGTATTTTAAGGTGAATATCACCATATCCCCAGAAATAAAACTGGCGGGAGCAAACTCCACTGTGTTTTTGATAAAGCTGCCCTGTAATACTACATTTCTGCTTTTCTTCACTGTGTTTGCTGGTGGGAGAAATGAAGAGCCAGTGCCGTGGGGGAAATCGCTATTTCCCGTTCCCTGCAGTCAGCCACTGAACAAGTTGGTTTTAAGATTCACTGCACCAAACCCAGAATGCGCACAGCCGGAGTTGTGCAATATCTCAAGTGAAGGGCTTGAGAAGCTCTGTATAGTTGGGGATTATACTGGGTGTTTTGTACGAAACAAAGAAAGCCAGGAGAGCCAGGAGACTCAGGAAAACTTTGAATAGGAGTCCTCTGAGTGCCCATGAATCATTGAACATATCAGCAGTTACATAACATACATTCTGATAAATTATACATACACTCGGCACTTGCAACCTGTATGGTGTATGGATTGCAAGGATAAGGCAAAAAATAGAAAAATATCCTCAGATAAATCAACATACTACCTAGTTTCACACACATTTACAACTTAAAAATCACAACACTATTTATTATGAGAAAAAGTACTCAGTTCCCTGGCCAAGGTTAAATTTTCTAAAATAGAAGCTTAAAGGAGATGAACAGCAAACATCAAATGCAAAGACTATGTAATAAAGAGCAGAATCTTCAAAAGTTCAAGATAATTAAACTATACATAGACCTTAATGCAATTCAACAAAATTAAAGAAAAATCAAAGGTTCATAAAAAGAGATATAAGTAAGAACTATAAAATAAGTAAGCCAATTTGAACAAAAAAAATCAAGTACAAAATTAAAAAAAAACAATATCAAGCACACATTGATTTAAATAAGAATTTTGTGATGGGCAGAATTATAGTAGATATTGCTTTTAGCCTGCAGGAACAGTTAAGTTTCTCAAGTTCTCTCTCTCTCTCTCTCTCTCTCTCTCTCTCTCTCTCTCTCTCTCTCTCCTCTAATAGGTAGAAATTTGGACAGATAGCAGAAATGAGATGTTAAGATTTATAGATATAGTTTTGGAAACTGTGCAAGAGTATTTGTGGACAGACACGATGAAATATTAGACATGTGTGTGGAAAATTCAGAGAGATACTGGTGAAAAATAAATGACAGCAAAGTTATAACTACTGAGTCCCAACCTGCACAAACGGGAGAGGACTCAGCATCTATATGGCACTCAGAGTCCTCAGTCAACATTGTCCCGAGTCTGTAGATTTTACACAAAAAGAGAGACCCTTGAACAGAGAGCTCTAAACTTGATGTCTCCATCAAACCCCTCCCCTCAAAGTTTGGGGAACACTGGAACAGAAGCAAAAAGAAGATGGTGAGACAGAGGAAACAATGGACCCCAGGAGTAAAAGTCCTGTAAAATAAATGAGTAAAACATATGAACTCAAAGTGACAGAAGAAGTAATCACAGGATTGACACAGGTCTTCACCAGGTCCTGCTTGTGTATGTGTGTTTATACATATGCATGTGTGTGTGTATAATGACTCTAAAGCTTCATGGTATAAACATAGGCAAGGCATATTTTGCAAACAAAAGGTTTTGGGGCACTATAGAGCTAACAACATTGCAACTCTCATTCCACACCAGTCCTAATATTAACAATAACTGATGTCGATGTGGTACCAGTGTTTGCTAACAGATGTTCTCAAATAGAATTAAAAGAAGAGAGGAAGGAGCCCATTCAAATGTAACATTCATAAGATAAATATAATCCACTGTTATACTTTAAATACCAATTGCATGTATTGAATATGTGCAATATCCATTGGCCAGGAAAGGAAGCAGGAAATGTTTTCAAAGGTTCTACAAGATCAAAATGTGCCAACACTAGAGACATCACTGGTATATTTAACCAAAGATATGAGAAGTAAGATAAGAAAATGCTGATATGCAATCTGTGCATCAAATGGCTTGGAACCCATGATCTTCCAATCTCTTTAGCATCCCATTATATTCATATTTAGCCACATAGTTTTTTTTTTTGCCTGCATGTATTCCTGCAGGCCAGAAGAGGGCACCAGATTTTATTACAGGTGGTTGTGAGCCACCATGTGGTTGCTGGGAATTGAACTCAGGACCTGTGGAAGAACAATCAGTGCTCTTAACCACTGAGCCATCTCTCCAGCCCCTAGTTTTTTCCCTTTAACTATTCATATGCATACTTGCAAAGGTAAATAAGTTTGCTTTAATTCATTATCCAAAATTTCTGGTTGTTTTTAGTGTAATAATTTTTCAATCAGAAGGTGAAAATTTTAAATTCCATATATATGATAAGTCTCACTCTCTTCTATGAATAATCCAAGCTCTTACCCTTCTTGACCTCAAGCATTGTAATGTGATCCAATCATTTTCAATGGCAAGATTATTTTTGTCTAATTTCTTTCTTTTTTTTTTTTTTTTTTTTTTTTTGGTTTTCCGAGACAGGGTTTTTTCTGTGGTTTTGGAGCCTGTCCTGGAACTAGCTCTGTAGACCAGGCTGGTCTCGAACTCACAGAGATCCGCCTGCCTCTGCCTCCAGAGTGCTGGGATTAAAGGCGTGCGCCACCACTGCCCGGCTCTATTTTTGTCTAATTTCATTCCTGGTAATTGCCCTCTGCTCTACCATAGTTTATCACCCATTGGCCACAATTTAAAATATTGAACATTTTACTGAAATCTGAATTATTAATTTTAATTGATCTAGTCCCTCTCCTTCTCTAAATGACTTCAAGCCTTTTATCTTGTCATGAAAAACTCCTTAAAATCTAAACTAGAGCTACCTACACAAGAGCTTCTGCAAATGGGGCATCTTCGCTCACCAAAATATTTTTTTAGATTTATTTGTCTGCAGATAAAATATGCAAAATACTTGTTTATAGTAGAAAAGCAACATGAATTTTGTGGGCTGAATGTATAATATGCGAATGTAAAGAGGTCACTGTACTCTCTGGCATTAAAAATATAAATGTTTTCAACTCACGTTATAATATATCATTTGTATAACAAAACACATAACTCTAAGCCATTTTCTAGGAAATCGATCTAACGTTAACAATCATTCAAACGGTTTTTAGCGGACTTTACCTAGCAAGGGTCCACCTGCCCTTTCAGTCTTCCCTCTTGCTTCAGGTAGCTAACATCAAAACCATGCTGCCACTCCCAATTTCCTGCTCTTTCTGAAAATCTTTTTTGTCCAAAAAGCTTTAGGACACCTGCCGTGCACCGCGCCCTAGTGTAGGCGCTCTGTGCGCTAGACCCCAGTTGGCGCAATTCAGGCAAGGGGGCTGGAGGTTGAGAACACAGTCGCAGAGACAGACCCACAAGTAGACCTTTTAACACTGATACCAAAAGTCCCAAGAATGCCTTCTTTATTGTGTTCAGGGCAGATTATATAGAGATAGCCACGCCCCAGCCAATCCCACCAGAAACCACTCTCCTGCCATCACGAACTCCTGAAGGTCTCGTGCTCAGAGCAGCTGTAGGCACTCAGATAAGGGGATTACAAGAAATTCAGGATCTGGGGTCTCATTTCTCCCAACAAACACCCTTTTCCTCTCTCTCTCTCTCTCTCTCTCTCTCTCTCTCTCTCTCTCTCTCTCTGTTCATAAAATTACGAATTGTTTACAGGTACCCATACTAGACTGGGTGGAATGAGAAAGACTTTGAGTTTCCTGTAGCCTTTATCTGAAAGAGCTTATGTTAATATGATTACATACATGTGGTTCCAGCATTTTTTTTTCTCAAAATTGTAATTGCGCCAAGCAGATACTTGATTATTTTTCTCTGGGTCACCTAGAGTTCCAGGCAAATATAACCTGATAGTACTGACTAGAATAATGCGTGTGTTTGCTTCAATAAAGGGTCAGCGCTTTTTCTCATCAGATTCGTAAAGAGAATTCAACCAAAACAAGTTAAGGAATATAGACCTAGGTGTTTTTAAGTTTTCCTCAAAATCTGAAACCTCATTTTTTTACAGACTATATATTAGTAGAACACAGTCAGCCAATCCTTGTACACAATGATATTATATATTCATATTAGAAAATAAGAAAATGGCCGTGAAGAGCACAGGGTTTATGTTGTCATCCACTAAAATCTTTGAAATTAGCTCAGGATATTAATAGACATATAATTAGTATCTCAGAACAGCGCTTACACCTTCTAATTAAAATTTTCACTTAAACATAATGTCTTTAGTAGAAAGTAGAAATGGAGTGTCTTAAAGGTGACAGAAAGAAATGTTGAGTAATATTAAACCTCTGTAACTCACATCCATAGTAGTAAAAGTAGATCATCCCTGTTCCCTGTGGTACTGCAGATTGGATCCAGGGTCTCACGCATGTTAGACAAGTGTCCTGGTGTTACATTGTGTGCTCAACCCTTAAGTAAGCATAGTTTTGCTTTCTTTATTTCTTTTTTCCTTTTTATATGTTGCTGCTCCTCAGCTTATGAAAGGGCTAGATTATAAGATAGAAAGCACAATCTAAGATTGGAAACATAACTCATCTTCACTCTGTGCTCTAGATATTGTTGGCTGTCGAGCCTTCGAGTAACACGTGCAAGAGACTGAGACCTGCACTTCACTTTTAACTTCACATATCACAGCAGAATGATAAAACACATCATTATATTGGGGGAGAATTGCCATTTCACTTTCAACCTCACACTGTTCATTGGCTGTGTCTTGTATTTACGCCACAATAGCTGACTGGTAAGCTTCCTATGCTGAACCATTTCCCATTTGGCACAGACTGTGAAAGGAGTACAGATCAGTGACAATCTCTGTCATTTTTATGTTAGGATACTGAGCTCCTTTTTAGTGAAAATAGAAACTTGGTACTTGGAAGAAATTATACATGAATATGCCCAGAAGAAGTTAAATTTCATTCTCTGTGAAATTTTATGCCTCTTACTGCTTGGCTTGAAAGTTAAGGAAGTAGAACCAAATTCATGAGAATTTAGAAAAATCATTCCAGTTCTGAAAGTCAAAGTCTTACAATACAAGGAGCCTGTGCATAGATCACAAGTTTTAAAGGACTGTTGTAAGACATGTCAGCTAGGTTTCCAACTGTGTTGGATGTAGACATTCTGTTTGTCATGGTGGATACAAAGACAAAATCACTTAAGATGATTATTAGAAGGATGCTGTGTTTGGAGTCCTGAAATAACCAAGGAAAACACATAAAAGTAATGAGTAACGTTTCAAAATCTGTTAAAGTCCAGACCATTATCAAATATGTTGACTACATGAAAGTGTGGAAGTGCTGACTCTCACTGGGTAGCAATGGCTAATTGCTACTCCCTACTACACTGGTGTTGATGGATGCTTGTTCAGTAATAGCTAACATTTTGGTACACACACCACTGCCATTTTAATTGTCCTGGGGAAAGCACACACACACACACACACACACACACACACACACACACAGAGGGGAGAGAGAGAGAGAAAGAGCAATTTATAGCATTCAGTATTCCTTTCAAATACTTTACATAAAATTTTCTTTCTAAGAAGTAAAGGTACAAAACTACTACATAGAAATGTATGATCTACTGCATAGTTCAATTAAGCAAGTCAGAGCTGTGCGTGTTGATTGTGGAGAGAGTCAGGCTAGGCAAGTCATGAGTGCTTCGGGAAGTACCTATTTATCATTGCAGGCAGCCCAGCCTAATAATAGACTAATAAGAAATGAGAAAAGAAAGTGGAATTCTGTGAGTATGTATTATAAACTAAACTTGGGAGTAGCAATAAACCTTTACGTTTACTTTTTCTAAACATTTTAGTTGAGAGTTGAAGCAAGACTTATTTAAATTTACCCGTTAATCAAATAAGCTATAACCTTGGCTTTTAAGTAACATGAATGTTTTTTTTTCTTTAAAAATGAAAGAGAGGCTTCAAAATAAAAGGAGATACATTTATTCTTTCTATATTAGTGCTATATAATGTTTGCATTTTGTATCTCAGACAGGAATAACAATGAATTGGAATTTCATGGCAGTTTTACAATGCTGAGCAACATTCATGGAAACTTCCTAAGTGAAATGGTATACAGCTTTTCTCATTAGTCTTGTACTCATAGATTTTATAACTTAATTTTTAACATATTGTCATTAGTATCTAGGGTCAGAGGCCTTTAAAATGAGAGGGTGTTGCAGGAAGTATTTAAATACTGTTCCTTTTTTCCTTTAAAGCAACTTACCATCAATTAATCTGTACAATATATTTGTGAGAAGAACTATTATCTTAAATATTTAAAGCCATTTAAATTGAATTTGAAAAAGCAAACAGATACATATTTTCCTTTTTATTATACTATGTTCCTGTTACAAATATATTGAAGAACTATTTCAATTTACATCTCTGTATTATGAAATACACAATATTACTTCCACGATATTTTTGTTATGAATTCCAGAAGAGATTCTCCACTTTGCTTTACAGGATTGATTAAGTTCATGCTTTATGATGTTTCTTATATAATCAAGCCATCTAATTAAAATGAGCTTGAGAACTTTTCCAAAGTTTCATATGAAAATACAATTAATAAACATCTATAAGTTAAGATAGCACTAAAGGGAATATATGGAAAGAACCACAGTGAACTTGTACTTAGTAAACATTTTGTTTGTAATGTGCCCTAGAATATCAACTAATGTGTGGTCTGAGTCATTCTCAAAAGTTTTAATTTAATTGAATTTTATAACTTGTCTTTCAAACAATGTATTAAAATTGAGTGACAGTTGCAGATTTAATAATAAAACAAGTACACAAATATTTACATAACTCAACATACCATATAGGAGTTTGAGAAGGATTTTTGGATTACAGTTAAATATAAATTTCAATATAACTTCTGAATGACAACAAATTAATGAATAATTTTTGCTTTTGCCCTTAAAACATTTCTTTAAGACATAGGACATTTAATTGAAATATTCTTGGCCATCTATCCCTAGTGAATGATGCATTAATTCTATCAAAAATATTTCTAAGTTGTTGAAGTTAGGCAGGTTCACAAATTTTAAGGTTCTGGGGGCATATTGAACCCATTCTTTTTAAACAGAGCAGTCATGATCTTAGTTACACTTAAGAGTGTAATTGTTCAGAGAAAGAAGAGAACTGGATTTTTACATAAAAAGATGTACACCCACTGTGGTTTTCTAAAAGGATATCAGACAAAACCACCAATGAAATGTTAACCTGAAATTTATTCTCTCCAGAATCACTTGGATGCTCAGTCTTAACATGAATTGAGGAAATCATGAGGAAACATAGAAAACAAAAGTTTGTTCAACAGAGAATCTAATTCATAGTTTTGTCTCATAGTATATAGAATTGTTGATTGAATCTGTTTTAATGGAATATATGTTATTGAATTATACATAAAATATACAGACATGTATATATATATGTATATGTATGTGAATATATGTTTGCTTTTATAAGTTGATGGATAAACATACTTTGGCCTATGGCAAGGCAACTTATAGCTAGGCAGAAAATCCAAGCAGAGCCACAGGGGGGAAAAAGGCAGGGTTGAAGAAGAAACCAGTCAGCCTCTGAGACAGAAAGACAAGTAGAAAATGGGATAACACCATGACCACGTAGCAATACATAGATTAATAAAATAAAGTGGGTTAATTTAAATATAAGACCTAGTTAGAAACAGGCAGGGGCCATCAGTCAAATAACTAAAATTAATATTAAGCCTCAGAGTGGCTGTTCAGGAACTGCCAAGTGGGGATAAGATGTCTGATTATACGTGACAATCTCATTTCCAATCTGTCTACAATCTCACAGAATAATATATTACTTTAACATTAAATTGAAAGATAAAACTCCAAATACATTTAACATAAAATGTAATTGGAGATAAAGAGAGAAAATAGTGTAAGGTACATTAGGAAAAAAAATATAGGATAATAATAGAAAAGTAGCTATTCAAAGTCCTGTTGGGGCTCTAGTGAACTCTAAGATTTAGTACATATCTCTTGAAGCACTTAATTATTGAGCCATTTATCCTGCTATGATAGCAATGCTTTATAAAAGCCCACTTATGGAGACTGTGTTAAATTTTTCTGCTAATCAGGTCAAATAATCAATATGAGGTTCATTAAGAAGAAAAGACCAATTTAATAAAATGAAATGTAGTTCCAATTTCGAAACATACATCTAAAGTCACATCATTTTAGAAAAGACCAGACTGTGTCCATTGGATAACCAATGTCAAAGAAGGAAGTTAAACCAAAATTAACTCAAAATGGAACAAAAGTCTATGCTTAAAAGAGAAAATATAAGACAATTACAAAGTGTAAGAATAATTCTGAAAACATAGTTTTGTAAATAAATTACCAGTTATGGTATCGAAAATCATGAATGCGAAAAGAAACCAGAAAAACTGAACACCAAAATTAGACATATTCTAAAGGAAAGCATCAACAATATCAACACAACTCACACTAGTGGGATAATAGTGACAATTAAGGCAATATTCTAAGAGTGTACTGATGGTAGGTATTAGCTGTGAATATACCAGCTCATACAAATAACTGAGTAACTAGAATTGCCTGTAAATTATATTTTAACAAAGATGTTATGCTGTAAAAGGAAAGAAGATTTATGGCAAATAGAGAGTTATCTACTCACTTTTGGAATATATCTCTTAGACTGTAATATTTTGAGGAAACGGCCATTCAATAGAATGTCAAAGAGAGAAGTAGAACACACAAGAGATTGTAACAAAGAGCAAAATGTCAGAGTTCTCTTCACTTAACAGTGTCTGCAGTCACAGTGAAATAAGTACAACAGAAGCTAGTGAATTCGTTGTACCAAGGTGTGTAAAATTTAGTAATAAATAAAGGAAACCACATACTTCAGACAACTTATACTAGTGCCATATACAATGTAAAACTTGATTGAATGTCATAAAACCCTAGAAGTTTTGGATTACTAAAGGTGTTTCTGAATGGCAATAATGTTAGGAGCAGTACAACAGCTAAACAATAATATTCTACTTAAGTACTGGTTAAAGGGAAGAAAACACACACACAAACACACACTACTCTGTAAGTATAAATGCCAAAAAATTTTTTATAATTACAGGGGCTAGTCACTAGAATCATTGTAGTGTCTGTGTTTGTTGCTATGGATTATAAAATGAGAAATACAGATACTCATTCTACAACTCCCGAATAGGTATTAGAAGCCATCTATGTCAAGGTCTTCGTTTTTCCTATAAGTTGTACTGTCTATTCAAGGCAGTCAGGTTTAGAAAGAAACATGTACTAGATGCAATATGATTTTTTAGGGTGTATAATAACAGTAGTAGTCATTCCAAACACAAGGATCAGAAAGATACCAGTCTCCAAATGTAATAAAGAGATATGGTTCATTATTCCTGTCAGTTTCCTAATGGTGACTGAATGGAAGTTTCCTAAATACAACTAATTGTACGGCTATCATAATGTTATTTCTCTAAGATCCAAAATTAGAGGTTATCTTTCTATAACATTAAACAGCAGAGGATATGATAGCTGCAAACAAACCTTAACTAATTGGGAAGACTGGGGAATAAAGAGTAGGAGTCTAGGAAAATTGTACATTCTATAGATATAAAACATCAGGATATTAATGAAAGGTCCACTTCTCTCCAAAATTATCTCTTGTTTATCATGTACTCTTATTATCAGTATAGTTATAGCCAATTCAAAAACGTTTCTTTTGAAATTTGGTTGAATACTACAAAATAAACTTGAATCACCAAACAACTAAGACCTCAATCATCTGAAGAATAATGAAGAATAATTTGTTAAAACTTTTTTGTGAATTAAGTTCAAAGTAAAAACTGTACTATGATAAAGTTGGTATAGAAACTATTAATTTTGTTCTGTTGTGTCATCTTAAGTATCTTAATCAGAAGCAATATTCTTATTTATATAATATTACCTTAAACTTACAAAAACCTATCTTTAAATTATTGTTTCAAATATTTTATTAGGACATATTCAAATTCAAAATTAAAAAAATGTAATACAACTTCCTCAATATCTATCTCTATATCCAACAGCTATAAATTATCTTCTAATAATGTCTTCTATCCCTCACTGTATATTTTAAATAAAATCTGGGCGTTATATATTGTTACTTAAAAATAAAAAAAAAAAAGAATAACTTGTAATGGACAACCTTTAAATCTAGGGTCCACAACACCATTATCTCAATGTCTATAATTAACCACAAGCCCTTAATATTCCGATATTCATGTCATATCTGATTACTACCCTGAGAAACTCAAGAATATATTCTTATAACTCAAAACAGTTGTAAGTCTGTATTCAAGTTTTATTATGTGGTCTATGGCTCTTGTGGGTAATACTGTCAACCTAGATGGGAAATCTTCATTTAAACTATATCGTGTATGGTTGTATTATATACCTTTTAGATAGATAGTTATTAGTATGACTTATGAATGTTTCAGTTTCCTAACTGTTATATGGATATCCTCCCTCCGTGTTCTGTGCTGTTCTCTTTTCCCATCCCCAACAGTAGCATCCCCACATTTCCCTATACAGACTGAATGCACACTGCTATGCCCCCTCTCTATTGTTCATTACATTCTTACAGTGGTCCCTTTCTACTTTCTTGGTTTCTGAAGCTGCTCCAACATTTGTACTCACGACTGAAGATTTCGCGTGAAGCTAAGATCCTCAGATGAGAGAGAACGTGTCTTCGATTTTCTCTCACTGCTATGAACTAACAAGATAATTGGGTAGGAAAGGGTTTAATTGGATGGCACTCCCACACTGTAGGCCTCCACTGAAGAAAACCAGGACAGGAACTCAAGCCAGAAACAAATCTGGCAGCAGAAGCTGATGGTTGGGGGAAGGGGCAGTCTATAACTAGTTTGCTCATCATGGCTTGCTCAGCAGGCTTTCTGACAGAACATAAAACCATCTGCCCAAGGATGGCACCACAAACAATGGACCAAGCGCTTTTCCATCAATACCTAATTAAGAAAATGCCCAATTAAGCTAATTAAGGAAAAGACTCTACAGGTCTTATGGAGGCAATTTTTTTCTATTGTGATTCTTTTTAGATAACTTTAGTCTGTGTAAAGTTGACATAAAAGTAGCCAGCACAATGTGCAACATTAAAGTTTCTGAGTCTGTTTTCTATTTCTAACTTTCCTGTTTCCATTATTCATCTGCGAATTTCAAGGCTTTGTTTTTTTTTTTATTTACAACAGAATAGTATTCCCTAGTACATTTTCATTCTCCATTCAACAGGACATTTAGATTATTTCCATATCTTAACTATAAAGAAAAGAGCATCAATGAGCTTGACTGAGAAAATATATGTGGAGGAGGATGTCAAATGCCAAGGAATGGAATAGCCAGATGGAATGGTAGATTTATTTTTACCTTTTTTGAGACTTCATTATACTGGTTTCCAGAAGCATTGCACCAATTTGTAATTCCTCAATAATGAATGAGTATTCTTCCTTCATCACAATACTAGCATTTATTGTCAGTTTTGTTCATTTTAGCCTGTGTGACTATAGTAAGATGAAATCTAATTTTTTTTTATTTTCGTTTCCTTAATTGCAAGGAATGATGAACATTTTTTAAGATATTTTCTTTTTTTTCTTTTTTTGTTTATTGGCAAAAAAAAAGAAATTTCAGCCTCCTCCCCGCCTCCCATTTCCCTCCCACTCCTCCCTCTCCTCCTCCCCTCCCCCACTCCTCCCTTTCCCTCTCCAGCCTGAAGAGCAGTCAGGGTTCCATTTTCTATTTCTTTTAATTTCTTCATTTGGATGTCTGTTTAGAGTCTAAATCAATTTTGTTTTGTCTTTCTGACTCTTTGTTATTTGTATTATTTATATATTATGGATATTAATCCTCTACCAGATGAATATTTGGCAAAGATTATCCCCCAGTTTGCTGGCTTTCTATTCATCTGTTTTTTTTTTTATTATTACTTTTAATTTAAGTGTAAGTTTTCAGTCTTATGAGGTTCCACTTGTCAATCATCGGCCTTATATTTTTGGGCAAATGAAATTTTATTCAGAAACTCCTTCCTCAAACCTACAACCTGCCTAAACTTCAAGTTTCCCATTTAGGTCTTTGATCCATCTAGGGACAATTTTGAGCAAGGTGATAGATATGATTCGGAGTTCATTATTCTACATCTCAACATTAGATTTCCAAGCATGATATCCATTTTCTAGTATCTTCATCTCTTTCTTCCGAAGTTCAAAATCTCCATTGTAGCAAACCTTCAGTTCTCTTATTAGGTTTATTTCTAGATATTTTATTTTCTTTGAGATGTTTGTGAATAGGAGTGTGTCCATGATTTCTTACCTGTACGATTGCCATTGTGTGGAAAAGCTATTGGCTCTCACAACTTAATTCTAAATTCTACCACCTTCCCCAATGATTTATCTCCTTCCATGTCATTATACAGTGTGTTATTATTGTCCAAACTTTTCTCGTCTCTCGTTAATGAATTGATATGGGATATGTTTCTTGGTTCCTTGGCTTATGAAGCATGCCTATATTCCTGCGCGTTTGGCTTGCTTCTCTAACCTTCAAAGCCTTAATAATTCAGCTCTGTAATTTTTATATTCATATTTCTCCATGATTAAGATAAAGTTAAGCTCTACACATTTATGGAATCACAGGACAACACAGGACTGACCTAACATTCCAGACGTTTCCTTCATTCTGAGGAGTGCATTTGACTCATGTTAACATCATCTCTGTCATATAAAATTGTATATTCATAACTCAGGGACATCTTTTTTGTATATCTCTTTCATATTTGTCATTATAATTTTAAAGTTGTTTTAAGATG
Source organism: Microtus obscurus (assembly GCA_963919715.1). NCBI lineage: Eukaryota > Metazoa > Chordata > Mammalia > Rodentia > Cricetidae > Microtus > Microtus obscurus. The sequence continues at coordinate 5,775,397 of CAWTZC010000381.1, forward strand.
CTCATATGATCACTAGAAATTGTAAAATTCAGAACATCTGGTAACATTTCCACCTGTTCTCCAAACACTAACATTTTATTACTAATGGGTCCAATTCAGCAGGAAACTAAGAAAATTACCACTCGCATAATAGCTAGTGTTAGACTAAGGGTTTTATTCACTTTGATCAGATTTTCATTATCAATTTCCAATTAACTTGTTTGGGACAATCTATATATCCTTGTAACCACCACAGTTACCAGTGGATAAGGATCCCCTGTCCACCAAAGAAAATCTGTGCTTCCCTTCCATACACACCTTCTATAATGCTAGGCTTCATCTGTGAAAATTGTTCAAGTGTTTATAATTTCTTAAATGTATAATTTTAATAAATGTTGTAAGTGAAATAGAAGAATATGCAGACCTTCAAATGGGCTATATTTTCAGTGAGGACAATATTCACAAATGCAACCTTGTGGTTATGTGTATCACTCATTATATTATAGCATTCCATTGAGTAGATGTGGCATACAACAATTTTGATTAACTGTCTAGTTCTTGAATTTGGATAGTTGGGAAGAATGCAGTCTAGAGCCTCTAAAAATAAAATTATTTGACAAAAATCCCGACATGGAAGATGGAAAGTGGGCACAATGTCACACTCCTTTCCAAGAAACTATTTCCAGTTGCTGTGTGAGAAGAATCATCAGCTTCTTTGAAGCGACACTGAGTGCATTGACTACACTCCAGGAATCACACTGAGCTGGAACTCCTACACTCATGAGTAATGGCAAACCAAACCAGACCTTGTGTTTTATGTTTTGGTGTGTGTGTGTGTGTGTGTGTGTGTGTGTGTGTGTGTGTGCATGCAAGCACATGCTTGCACTTTTATTATTTGTCTTATTTTGGTTTGATTTAGTTTGAATAGAGAAGGAACATGAAGTTTAGTGTGTAAGGAGTTATGGGGAGATCTAGGAGGACCTACAGGAAGGGAAACCATGCTAAAAAATATATTGTATAAAATTATGCAAAATTAACTGAAACATAAATATGAAATAAAACTGTTAACTTTAAAGGCATAAGTCAAAAATATTTTGATTCTTGGCCACAAGCTTTTTTATTTTATAATAAACTATTTGGCAGTGTTTATGTCATTTTCATATCTAACTGAAGTGCATAGAAGGTCTAGGTTATCTATATTCTACTCAGTAGTTAGTGTTATCCTTAATTATTTTAGTGTTGGCAAGTCTAATATGAGTGTACTAATAACTCATTATGTTTGATTTGCATATCCCTAGTACATGAATCTGTTGAGAATATCCCCTGGTGTCTCTTGCATTTTAAGACAATCAGTGAATACTAAGAATTTTCTTGTAGGATTTGTTTAGTAATTCTCAATACAAGTATAAAAAGAACATATAATATTCCTTTGAGATTGTGTACCTTTATGAAGTTTATGAAATAAAAGTGTACAAAACCATCTAAAGCCAAAAAAATTAAAATTACCTTTTCTCTATGTCATAATACATGATTATTCAGGAAAAATGTTATTTTTATATGAACCCCTTTCTTTTTGAACCAAAGCCATATGATGGATCATTGGATCAAGTGTCCATTTCCCACACTTTAGCAGGAATTCAAAGTAAAACTCTTTCTACCTTTTCTTATTATCATATTCCTTCAAAGTTATTTTAGGAAAGCCTGAGCCTTACTGTGGCACTATGGAAAAGAGGTGGAAATTTTAAGACACTGTCTTGCTGGATGTCTTAGGTCAGTGGATGTATGTTCTCGAGGGAGAGAGAATGTGGGATGCCACCCCTACCTTGAGATTTTACTACTTCAAGTCAGGGGATAAACTTGCTACTTCAACCATCTCTTCTACTTTAAGTTCATTTAATACAGTGATGAAAATCTGATTGATACAACCTCACTATTTTTATTCCAACAATTTTTGAATTATGTAGACACTTATGACAGGTAGAAAATAGCTAATATTTGCTGATCGTGCGTGTTTTCCATCCCTTTGAAACTTTCCAAGTAAATTAGAACAATCTACCTCACTTTTCTTCCTTTTCCTCTCTTTTGCTCTCACCCTCTGTTGTTGTCTGTCTGTCTGTCTGTCTGTCTGTCTATCTGGCTACCTTTATGAGTGTCTGTCTTTCACAACAGAAAGGTTTGGGGGATATCATGTAGTGCTTTTATTGTTCAGCAGAAGGTGGTAGTGTATTAGAATGAGTTTAGATACAGCACATGGGTGATGGGTTTTGAATTTCTTCTGTCACAACTGGATTTGGGTATAAGTTGTATGAAGTGTCTTGTCGTTAATATTCTCATTGATGTCAATTCTAGTGACTTGGATCAAAACCGATGTTCCTGCAAATTACCTGAGGGACAAAGAGATTTGTTTACGTCTCCATTTCTGTGGCATGAGGTAATTGTGCTTGCCTTCTATACTTCTGAAAATCCATTCTTTCTCTGGAGAGCAAGAAAGTCTGTTCATCATTTTTACCTCCGCCCAGACTATAAGATGGAAATTAGCTTGCAAAGATGGGTTACTGTCTCATCTTAGCGATGCATATTTTGGCTGACCATTGATTATCATGTTGCTATTCGTTATAGCTATTACTATGTGAGTGTTGCTGCTCAGCCTAATTTTTTAAACATTCAACAATGCTTTCTCTACTTCCAGTATGTTCAAGAATTTCCAGCCTATTGATTCTTATTCATTTGAGGCCACGATTGAATGCAGGTTTAATTTAGCCAGTCTAGGAGGTTATTAAATTCAGTCACAGGTGTTCAAAGGAAAGCATTGTCACAGGGCTGCTGTCATTGAATTGGCCCAAATCTAAACTTCTATTTCTACATTGCAACACTCTTACAGTCCACTTCTCGATAGTCTTCATATGTGCCTCATGACGCAATGGGAAACATGCTATGACATCTTCCCATTGATATGTTAGCTCTTTCCAGAGCTATTTTTGCATTTCTTTATCCTGATCATTATAGGATCGAATGTGGAGCATTCAGGCAATAACATTCTCCTTTGAAGCAATTGTGCCTATTTTAATTGTTGAATCCTATATTTGATGTGCTGGTTATTATTATTTGACCAGTTATCTACCTCCATATTCTCTATGTCCAGTCGCTTTGATGATCATAACCCATATTTGAAAGACAATCTCAGAAATGAACTCTCTCTCTCTATAGTTCACTGAGAACTTTTGATTTATCAAATTTGAGTTTAATGTTCAAGAGTTTTTTTCTTCCTATGTTCTCTGTATAGACCCTGCATTGGTTATTCTTTGCTAGTCTAAAAACAAATCATATCAGTGCCAAGAAAAAAAATAACCGTGACTGAATTTGCATTCTGTAGGTAGAATTGGTTGGTCTTTATCGGTTTGCATTGCCGGCATCAGTCACATTCACCTGTGCCAGCTTCGAAGCAGGTTTGGCCAGAGGATGAAAAATAGCCTCAGCTGGAACTTATACGGATCGTCAAGATTCTCTAGCCCTCAGCAGGCTGGCACAGACCTGGCCCAGTAGTGAAGAGACAGAATTATAAAAGCAAAATTCAGACCCACACACAAAACCTCTTACGACTTTCATTGACAGCTGATCCTTGTATTTCATCTCACATATTCTTTTGGCTAAAACAAATCATCAAGCGGAAGAAAATTCAAAGCATGATACATGCATTTCAGCTATCGTAAAGTTTGGAGGGCAGTAGCATTGTAACTATTGCAAGGTCAATGTACAGAGAAATATGAAGAACTATAGTAAGATATTTGCTATTTTATAAGGGTATCTGAGAAAGTCATCTGCATGTTAACATGCCCAAGTGATCAGGTTTGTCTTCATGCCTTTTCTTCTATATGCCTTCTCTTCATGTCAGTAATCTTGATTATGTGTGTACTAATAACATAATAGTATATAAATCCCAACACAGTAATACATAAACCCCAATGTACATTTTCTTTACCCAAAACCAATACATTAATAATCTTCAAAAGAGTCAAAGAACCTAATACTAAAGTCACAAAGTATGTTTCCTAGGACTACTTATGGGAAAATTTGCTGTCTTAACAGACTAACGATTAGTGTGCAGGGAGGACATGGAGATCACACTCTGAAAAAAATAATTGGGAGAGATTAATAAGAGAACTGTGAAAACGATATGATAAAAGAGGGTGGTATTAGTCTCTTGTTTGTTGCTTTGATAAAACAAAATTAGGGAGCTGGGCTGTGGTGGGGCACACATTTACTCCCAGCCTTAGGAGGCAGAGGCATGTGCTTCTCTCTGAATTCGAAGTCAACCTGGTCTACAGAGCAATTTCCAGGACAGGACAACGAAAGTTTACTTAGAAAAGCTCTTGCCAGGCGGTGGTGGCACACGCCTTTAATCCCAGCACTTGGGAGGCAGAGGCAGGAGGATATCTGTGAGTTCGAGACCAGCCTGGTCTACAAGAGCTAGTTCCATGACAGGTTCCAAAAACCACAGAGAAACCCTGTCTCTAAAAACAAAAGAAAAAAAAGAAAAAAGAAAAAGAAAGAAAGAAAAGCTCTGTCTCTAAAAATAAAGCAAAGCAAAACAGCAACCAAAATCCCCAAACCAAACCAAACAGAAGATAACACAAAATAATTATGACTGAAGAATTTACAGAAGCAAAGTTTTTTTTTTTTTTGCTTATGGTTCCAGGGGGCCAGGAGTCACCACAGCAAGTACATATGGAAGCCTTCAGGAAGCATAACAGCAGTGGCAGAAAGATGAGCAATGATAATTTCTACCACAAATAAGAAGCAGAAAGAGCAATCTGGAAGTAGGGAATGCCTAGGAGCTCTCAAAAAATTCTTCAGTGACTTATATCTTCTAGCTATATTGTACCACCTCCCCAAACTGTGACACCAGCTGGTGAGTGACTGTCCAAATATCTGAGCAAAGAGTAACAAAATATTATAGATTTTGTTTAAATGCATTGGCTTAAACTTAATTGAGCAGAATAAACATATCTCAATATGAGAATACCCCCTTTCATGTATAAGGCTCTAAACTCAAATGTTGGTCATGGAGGAGAGAGATTTCCTCCACAGGTGTGGTGACTTACACCTTTAATCTCAAAAGAGAGCAGGAACAAGTTTGTGAGCTGCAGTTCAGCCTGAGAGGTGGTCTATCTGGAGCCTGCCTGGATTAAAGTGAGATCCTCTAAAATGAACGGATAAATAAAGAGTTTTACAAATAAAAGTTTTAAACTATAATCACACAATCTTGTGACCTGGGTAGGGTTTTTGGTGACGCTGTAATATTTGGTATTTTCTCATTAAACTGAGAATGTCTGTTTTTTTTGTTTGTTCTGTTTTTTGTTTTGTTTTATTTGTTTTGTACTGAAGGTTGGTTTATACTTGAGTGAAAGGTTACTAAATGGGAGATTTTATTAAATTTAAGTCAACTTCTATTGTTTTTGTTCTTCAAGACAAAATTTACTGTAGCTTTGGAGCCTGTCTTGGAACTAGTTTTGCAGGCTTGCCTCAAACTCACAGAGATCCTCCTGCCTTTGTTTCTGGAGTGCTGGGATTAAAGGCATGCACCACCACTGCCTGACTCAACTTATGTTTATTTTTAGGGTACGCGAAAGATAAGTTTAAAGATTCTTTTGGAGGTTAGTGTTTCTTCTAAATAAAATCTTGTACACACTTTTTAATTTCTTCACCCATATTTCTGATAACTCCAAAGCCTCTAGTTGACATGGGTACATTTTTAAAAAAAAACATATCAATTTAAAATGAGCTTGATCATTTCAAACTGTGTGATTCTATTTTAATCACTATCTTCCTCTTTCCTGTGTAATTAAATTATCATACTTGAATAAACTGTACAGTGATTTGGCAAATCATATATATATATATATATATATATATATATATACATATATATAGTCACAAACAAGCATACAAGATACTAAATAATTACATCCCATTATAGAGAGTTATGAGTAAGTGGGTTTGAAAAATAAATGTGCGAAAATCACTCATAAATTATGCTCACTGACTAGTTTATTTTTAATGTTTACTTTGAAGTAGAAGAGGAACATATGGGAAATAGCAACTAAAGTAGCCCATCAGTGGAGCACTAATAAGCTAAGAATACTACTGAGATTAGCTGTACCGGTCCTCACACACTTCTGCATGCTCTGCAGTATAATCTACTGAAAAGAAGGCTTAATACAAACAGACCCATGAAGACTGTCATTGCAATGAATTTTCCCAACCTGGAGTGCCCCTGTGTTTGGTTCTCCTACTGCTTTGTCTGTTTAAAAATAATAAGCTCTGTCTGACTTATTAGAGATACAGTCGTAGCCCGTGTAATAGTGGCACTATTTTCTCTTAAGTTGCTATGGGTCTTTTGTCTGATGGTAACGCTCTTCGCCTGTTAAAAGGACACAGCACACACTTTCCTTCATAGACTTGTGTGTGAATGACAGCGAATAGAGTCTCCATCGTAAGAGGAAACAGAGAGGGGGCGTAGGCAGTGCATGCTGCGTGGAGTTCTACTGTCAACGTCATTAGAAAGGAGGGGTGGTTCAAGTGACCTGCAGTCTTCTGCGGTTCAGAGATTATAAAGGTAGTGCTACTCCGGCTCTCTTAGATTGTTTAAATTATCATAATCTTAATGATTGAATTAATCTGAAGATAGTGGACTTATTGATGATTTTTAAGGAAATTATTATTTTTTACGTTTAGTATGTTTTCTATAGACTTGTCATATATTAATATTAATTGTGTTGAAATGTTTTCCTTCTATTCTTAGTTTTATCAGCCTTTTTTAAATCATGTATCATGATATATTTACATAGGTATTTTCTGCATTTATATGGATGATCAAATGATTTTGTCTATAATTTTGTGTTCTGTATTACATATAGTGATGTGTATGTATTGGGTAATTTTTACACCCTGCAAAGAAATGAATTTGGCTAAAATGTCTTATCTCAATACTTTGCAGTTTTTGCTTATGCTATTTGTCAGTTTTCATTGAGAAATGTGTGTCTGTTTAATTTAGAAACTTGGTCCATAGTTTTATTATTAGAAGTGAGTCAATCTCTAATTTAGTTGGATCTCACAATAATACTGATTGCACAGATTAAATACGCTAAGCTTGAAATTCAAACCACCTAGTATGGAGGTCTTTACAACAGTGGTCTTTGAGACACGGAATAGCTCATGGGATATATGGTCACAATATAACTGTTGGTAAGTTTTCAACAGCCTTGTCTTCCATTCACTCTCAGCACATAAAAATGAAATCATCAGCCACAATAATATGATACAGTGCTGGCCTCCATGTATCAAACTTCACAAAGCAAAAGCAATCCAATACTCTCTTCACCTTGAGAATAAAATCAAGAGTTCAGCATTATTGAACTGACACCTAACCAGCTCCCCTAAAGCCCCCTTTGATTGTATAATTTTAAGCACTGACTGGGACTTGTTTGACCAGGGAAGCCTGCTGTCCCCATGTAGGACTGGACAGATATAATCAGTAAATGGAAGAAGAAAAGCAAATACTTTCATTCCTCTTCAGAAAGAAGCAAGAATTTATTGTATGGTTTTCAAAGTTTTATGTCTTATTTATTATAAAAGGTTAGGTTTCATCATTGTTTGGTATTTTTTTTTTCTGTCAGCTCTTTAGAAAAAATAAATAGAAAATATTTTGCTACCTGAGAATTCTCACTCTTTTGACTAATTCATATCTTTGAAGATTATAATGATTATAAAGTATCAATTTAAAATACACTTAAAAGTATTTTCCGTGTTCCAAAATTTTCAGTGAAAATGGGAAGCCCAATTTACCCCTTACCGACACTTTAATAAGATTTGCAAAATGCAAATCAAACTCAGAAAAACCAGCTGTGAAACTGTGCCCTGTTGACAGACACTGTGGTTTTCGCAGAGTAATTTAGTGTTGTTCAGCTGTACTGTGACCTTTTAAAGACTAAAATAAAAACATTGTTCTCTGAAGCCTGCATCATTTCAGCAGCCGCTGCTCTTGCATTTAACAACACAAGTGCTTCAAAACAAAGAAAGTCGGTGGTAAAAGAAGGTGAAAGCAAGTTTAAATAATTGCAGAGCACCACGAACCAAATCATAATGGAGTTATGGCACACAGAAAGGAAGACAGAGGTGACATATAAAAAGATCGGGACCATTGCTTTCTCCTGCACTTCCCATTCTATTCTTTTCGCTTTTGTTTTTCTTATATCTTGAAAATGGGATGTTAGAACTATTACGAAAGTTGCCCATGCATTCGTATGACTACAGATTGCAGAAACTAGAATTAATGGCAGATTCTAAAGAATAGAAGAGTGAGTCTCAAGCTATCGCTGTGAATTTCTGTCTTTACTTCTGATAAGGCGAATCTATTAGCTTTGGTCAGATTATTAGTTATGTATTGTCTGACTTTAGTCGTCTGTAATATGAAGCTTTCATGATCCTATGTCATTTGATTGTTTGGAGAATTAATAAAACGTTCTTAAGTTCTCCACTATTGCATTACCAAAACCCAGTTAAGTATGTGTGATCGTTTTATTTATGTTTTCCTCATCAATTCCCATTTGGGGTGGGATTGGGTCAACATTTAACACATACACTAAAATACCTTTTCTTTTTTTTTTTTTTAAAAAAAACACTTTTCTATCTATGACTATTTTATCTGCATATTTGTCTGAGAAAAATGTTTGTGTCTGCTGCCCTTGTACTTTAGAAGAGAGTATTGTATCTTCTGGAACTGAATCTATAGAAAGCTGTGAGCCATTAGGTTGAATCTGGGCATTAAACCCTGGTCCTCTCGAAGAGCAGCAGGTTCTCTGAAACATGCAGACGCCTCTTCAGCCGTACACTATTCTTAATTACACACGTATTTGAATAATCTGCACACATTAGGGGCTAGTAACTTGGATAACTCAAGATTATTATTTAATGATGTAGTCATTTTCAATGTTTTAAAAAAATATATTCCAAAATTATACTGAGTTAGTATTTTTTATCAGTCTGCTCCAGGAGCTCCTTCCACTCCTTCAGCCAATAGCCTTTAAGGTACCAACCCACTTGGGCGTGGTCTATTTGGCTTGGAAAAAGCAGAGGTAGCCAGGTAGCCTTGCCTCCCTCTCTTGCTCCTGATTCGGATTCTGGCTCCCAGATTCTTTTCCTGGTCCTGCAGAGGGCTGTTGTCTAGGACGGTGATCTGTAAGTTTTATTTTTTAAAGAAATAACCCTTTTATTAATCATAATTCCAAACTGGTGTGAGATTGTTTTGTGACTTACTCCTTTACCAATCTCTGGAATGCTTTAGAAATGTGTGCCCTCCCTGCACAAAACCACACTGATATTTGCTGTTTATTTCCATCTCAGTCCATGTGCAGTAATAATTGCCCCATTGTAAGTGTTTGTATGCATATGCTTGTGGTAAGAGCCTTGATATATTAAAATTATCAGGAAATACATCCGAAGGCCAAATCTAAAAGGAGATAATAGTTTAGCATTAAGTTAGAAGGGCAATTTCATTTCATGCCTATCTTGTTATAAGCCCCTGGAGTCCATCTCTCCTGTGACTCCCAGGGTTCTGCCAGGGCTGGATAAAAAAAAAAATCACAGTTTTGTTTTTTCACCTAAAAAAAACAGAGATGAGAAAGAACAGAATCTCATGAGATGATTGTCTTTCACAATATGCCAAGAAGATTAAGGTTTCACGTTCATGATAAGCTAGCGTAGATTGGGGCTGTATTTTTAGAATATGTGTGGCGAAGGAACCAATTAAATATTCTGTAAACCTACATATGTTTGCATAATTTTCCAGAGCGAAACGCTTTCATATAGGCTGATTTTAAAAACCCACCAGAACATTATCTCTTAATTTCAAAGCGTTCTTTAGATTGGACTTGCTTGCTCATTGAATTAGAAACAGTAATAGAAAATAAAGGAAAGCAAGTATTTGCCCTTGTAGTAATAGTGACGTAAATTTACTGAGTCCTGACTGAAGTTTTCCTACTGGTGTTTTAGGTTTATAGCTATCCCCCTCTATATGTAGAGTGTCCTCTGTGAATTCTATATAATCTACTCCCCAGAGAGGGGAAGGTTTATTGCTCTCAGGAAGGACCAAGTACCTTACATCTATAGCCAGGCTGAGCAAGGTATCCATCCAAAGAGAATGGGTTCCAAAAATCCAGTACAAGCAGCTTGGAGAAATCCTGGTCCCACTGCCAGTGGCCCCCCAGTCTGCCCCGGCATACAGCTGTCACCCACATTCAGAGCATCTAGTTTGGTCCTGTGTTAGTTCCTTTCCTAAACCGCTGGAGTAGCTCAGGTAAACTATTTCAGTGGGTGTCCCATCATGGTCTTTATCTCTTTGCTCATAATTCATACCTCCCACTCTTCAACGGATCTTTGTAGAGCTCAGCCCAGTGTTCTACTGCGAATCTCTGACCCTGTCTCCAACAGTTGCTGGATGAGGGTTCTGTGGTGACATTTAAGATAGTCATCCATCTCCGGCTGTGGTGGCGCACGGCAGCAGGATTTGCTGAAGGAGGCAGAGGCAGGAGGATCACGAGTTTGAGGCCAATCTGGGATATATATATATATATATATAGTCATCAATCTGACTACAGGGCAGAACCAGTTCGGGCACTATTAATTCTTGGGAATTTTTTGTTGCCAGGTTTCTTGCTAGCCCCATAATAGCTCCCTCAATCAAAATGTCTCTTTCCTTGCTCTCCATCTTCCTCCTTCCCTCATCTATCCTGTTCCCTCAGGTTCTTCCCCCTCCCCATGTCCCCCCTCCCCCTCTTCTGAGTTCCATTCTCCGCACCCCCACCCCCATGATCCAGTTTTGTAAGGATATCTTGTCTATTTACCCTTCCTGGGGGGATCTACATATATCTCTCTTAGTGTTTCCCTTGTAACTTAGCTTCTCTAGGTTTGTGAACCACAGGCTTGTTATCCTTTGCTCTACAGCTAGTATGCACCTATGAGTGAGTACATACCATGTTCGTTTTCTCAGTGTGGGTTACCTCATTCAGTATGGTTATTTTCTAGTTTTCTAGTTCTATTCATTTGCATGCAAATTTCATGATGTCATTGTTTTTACTGCTGAGTAGTGCCTGTCTGTTTTTATGCTTATACCAAGCTGTTTTCATTACTGTAACCCTATAATAGAGCTTCATTCACGGATGGTGATGCCTCCAGAATTGCTTTATTGTACAGGATTGTTTTGGCTATCCTTAGATTTTTTTTTCCATATAAATTTGAGTATTGTTTTTTCAAAGTCTGTGAAGAACTGTGTTGTGATTTTGGTGGGGATTTTGTAGACTGCTTTTGGTACGATTGCCATTTTTATTTTGATGATCCTACCTATCCAAAAGCATGGGAGATTTTTATTTTCTGGTACCTTCTTCAATTTCTTTCTTCAAGGACTTGTTCTTGTTGAACCGGTCTTTCACTTCTTTGGTTAGTGTTACCCCAAGATATTTTATGTTATTTGTAGCAATTATGAAGAATGATGTTTCTCTGATTTTTTCCTCAGCTCATCATTTCTGTGTAGGAAGGTTACTGTTTTTTTTTTTTTTTTTTTTTTTTTTTTTTTTTTTTTTTTACTTGATCTTGTATCCTGCAACTTTACTGAAGGTATTTACCAACTGTAGGAGTTCTCTGGTAGAGTTTTTCATGTCAGTTATGTATACTATCACGTCATCTGCAAATACCGGAAGTTTGACTTTTTCCTTTCCAATTTGAACCCCCTTGATCTCTTATTTTTGTCTTATTGCTCTAGCCAGAACTTCAAGAACTATGGTATATAGATATGGAGATAGTGGACAGACTTCCCTTGTTCCTTATTTTAGTGGAATCACTTTGAGTTTCTCTCCATTTAATTTGATATTGACTTTCAGCTTGCTGTGTAATGCTTTTGTTATGTTTAGATATATTCCTTGTATCCCTGATCTCCTCAATGCCTTTGTCATGAAGTGGTGTTGCACTTTGTCAAATGCTTTATCACCATCTGATGAGATCCCTGCATCTCTGGGATGAAGCCAACTTGATCATGGTGGATGATTTGTTTGATGTGTTCTTGGATTGGTTTTCTAGTGTTTTATTGAGTATTTTTGCATCGATGCTTCAGGAGGGAGATTGATCTGTAATTCATTTTCTTGGCTGAGTCATTATGTGGTTTGTGTGTCATGCTAACTGTAGCCTCATAAAAAAGGTTTGGCAATATTCCTTCTATTTCGACTACGTGAAACACTTTGAAAAGTTAGATATTACCTCCTCTTGGAAGTTCTGGTAGAATTATGCACTGAAATCATCCTGCCCTGTTTTTTTTTTTTTTTCGGAGGTTTTTGATGACAGCTTCTATTTCCTTGCAGATTATAGGTCTATTTAAATTGTCCACCTGGTTTTGATTTAATTTTGGTATATTTTACCTATCCATAAAATTGTCCATTTCTTTTACATTTTCCAATTTTGGGAAGTATAGGTTTTTATAGTATGACCTAATGATTGTCTGAATTCCTTCAGTGTCTGTTGTTACGTCCTTCTTTTCATTTCTGATTTTGTTAATTTGGATGATCTGTGTCTGCCTTTTGATTAGTTTGGATAAGGGTTTGTCTATCTTGTCGGTATTCTCAAAGAACCAGCTCTTTGTTTCATTGATTCTTTCATACTGTTTTGTTTCTACTTAGTTGACTTCAGCCCTCAATTTGATTATTTCCAGTTGTCTATTCCTCCTAGGTAAGTCAGCTTCTTTTTTGTTCTAGAGCTTTCAGGTGTGCTGTTAAGTTGCTAGTCCCTAGTGTGTGGTTCCTCCACTTTCGTTATATAGGCACTTAGTGTTATGAATTTCCTCTTAGCACTGCTTTCATAGTGTCCCATAAGTCTGGGTTTGTTGTGCCTTCATATTCGTTGAATTCTAGGAAGTCTTTACCTTCTTTCTTTATTTCTTCCTTGATCCAGGGGTGGTTCAATTGAGCACTGTTTAATTTCCATGAGTGTGTAGGCTTTCTGCAATTAGTGTTGTTGTTGATCTAACTTTAAACCATGGTGATCTGATAAGACAGAGGGGTTTATTCCAGTGTTTTCATTATCTGTTGAGGTTTTCTTTGTTACTGAGCATGTGGTCAATTTTAGAGAAGGTTTCATGAGGTAATGAGAATAAGGTATAAGTTTTCGTGTTTGGGTGAAATGTTCTGCAGATGTTTGTTAAGTCCATTTGAGTCATGATATCATTAGTTCTCTTATTCCTCTGTTAGTTTTCTGTCTGGTTGACCTGTCCATTAGGGAAAATTGGGTGTTGAAATCTCCTCCTATTAGTGTGTGGGGTTTGATGGGTATTTTAAACTTTAGTAATGTTTTTTACGTTCATGGATGCTCTTGTCTTCGGATTGAGATTTCATCTTGATGGATTGTTCCTGTGATAAGTATAACGTGTTCTTCTCCTTCTCATTTCAGTTATTTAGTATGAAGTCTATTTTATTACATAGTAGGATAGCTACACCCACTTGATTCTTATGTCCATTTGATAGGAAAATCATTTCTCAACCCTTTACTCTGAGGTAAGGTCTGTCTTTGTGTTTCTTGTATACAGCAGAAAGACGGATCCTGCGTTCATATCCTTTCTCTTATACTGGACATTTTTTATAGGTTAATTGAATCCATTGATATTAAAGGATATTAATGACCAGTGATTGTTAATTTCTGTTATTTTTTGGTGGTAATGTTTGTGAGTTTTTCTTTGTTGGGGTTTGCTGGTGTAAGGATATCTGTTGCCTGTGTTTTTGTGTGTGTGGTTAGCTTCTTTGAATTGGAGTTTCCTTCTAGTACTTTCTGTAGGGCTGGATTTGTGGACAGGTATTTTTTAAATATAGTTTTGCATTAAATATCTTGTTTCTCCATCTGTAATGATAGAAAGCTTTGTTGGGTATAGTATTCTGGACATGCATTTGTGTTCTCTTATTGTCTGCAGTACATCTTTCCAGGACCTTCTGACTTTCTTTGTTTCCATTGAGAAGTTGGGTGTAATTCTGATAGGTCTGTCTTTATGTGTTATTTGGCCTTTTTTTCTTTGAGTTCTTAATATTCTTTCTTTATTATATTAGTTTTACAATTGGATTATTATATGGTGAGTGTTTTTTTTTTCTTTTGGTCTAGTCTATTTGGTGTTCTGTAAGCTTCTTTTACATACAGATACAAATATCATACAGATACCCTTCTTCAGGTAGGGAGACTTTTCTTGTATGATTTTGTTGAATATGTTTTCTGTGTCTTTCAGCTAGATTTCTTCTCCTTCTTTTATCTTTATTATTCTTATGTTTGGTCTTTTTCATGGTGTTCCAGATTTCCTGGATGTTTTGTGTTAAGGATTTTAAGAAATAACATTTTCTTTGACTGATGAACCTATTTCCACTATAATATCTTCAACACCTGAGATATATCCTCTATCTCTTGTATTCTGGTGGCTATGCTTGCCTAAGTAGTTCCCATTTGTTTACCCAGATTTTCCATTTCCAGAATTTCCTCTGTTTGTGTTTTCTTTATTCCCTCAATTTCAGTCTTCAAGTCTTGAACTGTTTGAAATGTTTGCTTCACCTCTTTGAGGTTTTTTTTTATTTTCTTGAAGATATTTATTGATTTTTGTCCATTTTTTTGTTTTTCTTTTCCTCCATTTCTTTAACAGAATTTTTCATTTCTTTTTTAAAAGTCTCCATCATACTCATAAAGCTACATTTAATGTCGTTTTTTTTTTCTTCTTCTGATTTAGGATGATCAAGTATTCCTGTTGTATGACTACTGGGTTCTGGTATTACCACATTTATTTTTAGGTTACTGAATGAATTCTTGCATTGGCACCTACCTATCTGTTCCTCCTATTGATGCTGGCAGTCTTTTTGCCTCTTGGTAAAATTCTTGAAGTTGCTGTCTGTGTCTTTGTGAATTGTTGTTGGTCTGCTCTGTCTGTACTGTCACTGTCTGTGTCTCAAGACCAATTCTGACATGCTTCTAGACAAACCCTCACATTTAAAATAGAAAAATAAATATTAAATTACTTTTATAAATATATATGCATCTTAAATAAAATTTTTATGAGTAAGATATCCTGATGAATGAATATATTAGCCTGATTAGCACACAGATGACTTCAGACATAGCTGAAAATCTGTATATTTAAGTGCAATTATTCAATATATGTTCATTTTTTATCATTTAAGAATATTGCAGGAGTTAAGGCGAAAGCTTATTTCTGACAAATAAGATAGTTCATATGATAATATTTTATCAATAACATTTAGAACAAAAAACAGGAAAGTATTTTTTACTGTCATCAGAACCCCTGGCACTTGAGTTATAGAAGGTTGTGAACCACCATGTGGATGCAGAGAGTTTAAACAAGGTCCTATGCAAAAGCAGGAAGTATTCTTAACCACTGAGCCATCTCTTTGACCCCTCAGGTAAGAAACTTTTGTAGTGAGTAGGCAAAGATTTTGATTCCTGTATATATATTCTGAACTTTTGGTCTAAAATTTTCAGTATTGTGATATTTTGTGGCAATTATGTTTAAATATAAACCTAAATGTTTGTTCATATTTTCAATTAATTATTTATTTCTAAAGTAAAAATCATTAGCTGAGTTGATAAGAGTGGGTAATAATTGTAATAAACATTGATTTCCCATGCATCAATGATATAAACCAACCTAATCCATACTCAAAGCAAGTAATATAATACTTTGAATATAATCAACAATATACGGTTGTACATGTACTGCATTGATTTTACTCAAAAATGTAGTAGTTTTGCAATTATGAATTCTAGTGTTTCCCTTGGATTGTAATATTGTGAGGTTATTTATATTCTGCCACCGTTTCAGCTACTTAAGATTGGGAATGCATAGATACCATAAAATATATATCTCTATTTCTATACAATATACATCTGAGTGAACATTCTTTCCTTGCCAGTCAGCAGTTCTGTGTTGAATAATTCATTCTTTGCTTCCCATCAATTCCCATATAGATTTGCAGTGGCCAAATTTATGATGTGCGTTTAATGGCTTCTAGAAGCTAGTTTGCCAAAGCCATGATTATAAGGATGGCTTCATGGGAATTTTATGCTCCCTCAACACCTACCTGTACTTTGGAAAATGCAGTCGGAGCTTAATTTGTTTCTTGACAAACAGGGAGGATACATATTGATTGGTAGAAGAAATTACTTAAAAGTGTATTGTTTGCTCATTCTGGAAAGTGCTCCCAATGAGTCAAAAACTAATACTGGGATTATGGAAGACCTCAAGTTCTATGTTAACATGTGGTTCACAAGCAAAATGAAACAGACAACAAAACATCTATTTGTTGAGTTTATAAAATTTAATTCTCTTTTAGGATTTTGACCACAGGTATTGAAAGTTGAAAGTATAAAGTATCATGAGACCATTTTGATTGTATTTTTTTTTTACTTGTGTGTGCTAAATGAAATGTAACCCCAGTAACTTTCAATTATTTCATGAGAAATGGTCACTCTGAACTCAGACTGTGGATAAGTATAATAATCTGAGATATCCAAACTCCTTGCTCCCTCTAAATCAGTACAGTAAAAGGAGTTTAACTGCTGCAAGAGAACATTGCTGAGGAAACACCGTAGTGACATGACCAGAGAGAAGCAGGCTAACTATGCAGAAGACAGAACAATGGGTGGAAGATGCAGTTTGTGGGTGCAGTGTCATTATCCAGGTATTTCGAAGGGGCATTTTTCTGTTCTTACCCCATTCTCGCTAGAGATAATAGAAGGATCCTTAGTTCTATTTTTCCATGTAGCAGTTACAACGGTTACCGCCATTTACTGTTTTACGTGGGGCAATGGGCATGCCTGCCTGGCCTTAAAGCAACTGTACTTACCAAGGGTTTTCCATACCCAACAGCTCCAGATGGATTGATTTTTTTTCTTCTAAATTTTCCTTTAAACTGTCTTTAATGCAATCTCGGGAGTGTTATGTAGAAAGCTTTACAGTTTCAGGCCCTTAAAGTAAATACACATACGTCCCACGAGGCAATGTTAGAAAATTACATATTCTGAGTGTCAATTCCCATGCTGTCAAGTTCAGCCAGTTTTCAAAATATAACATATGTTCTTTTCTAGTTAAAAAAAAATACTGACATTAAAGTCATGTCAGACTTTTCAAAAAGATAACAGGAAAGAGAGCTTAGATAATTCAGTTCTTTGGCAAAAAAAAAAAAAATGATAAATGAGTCTTGCTGAAAAGTGGGCAGTTATGTCACACCGGAGGATAATGACCAAGAGCATTCCAAAGAGCCCTCTGACTCGAGCCAAGAAGGTGGTCCTCACGCTGGGTTAGCAGGATGCAGGGCTGATGGCCGGGCTCTCTTTGAGCCGAGCAGCTATTCACTTCACCTGCAAAATCAGCAGTTCGCTTTGACATCACACATAATGAGAAACAAGGCTGTGGTTATTTTTAGGGTCAGTTAATAAAGAGGTGAAGTCAAATAGCATCGCCCGTTCTCCATGAAAAACAGGCTCACACGTAACACATGAGGTTTCGTCCTTTCTCTCTTTCTCCCTCCCTCCCTCCCCCCTCTTTCTCCCTCCCTCCCTCTCTCTTCCTCTCTCTCTCTTTCTCTCTCTCCTTCTTCTCTCTCTTTCCTTCTTCTCTCTCCTTCTTCTTCTTCTTCTTCTTCTTCTTCTTCTTCTTCTTCTTCTTCTTCTTCTTCTTCTTCTTCTTCTTCTCTCTCTCTCTCTCCATCTGTCTGCCTTTGTGTGTCTTAATTTTTTTTTAAATTTCAACATTTTGTTGAAATCACATCAGACAAATAGAACACAGCTTTCATTTATGTGATTATACCCATTGAGTGTTGAGTGGGTTCACATGAATAACAATTTTTTCTAAACACAGCTGTATTGTTTGGTAGGCATGGATGCATATCTAAAATCATTTTCACTTTAACCAATCATGCGTGATACACACTGTAAATTTTCTGCAAAACCAAAACACATTAACTGTCAGAATATAGAGCCAGAAAATTTTAACTCAAGTGAAATATGTTGGATTCTATGTAGGTTTTCTTTGTATAAGACTGTACCACATTCACACATGTTTGGAGATGGAAAGTAATGAGTAAGACATTAGAGATAAATGAAGGATTATGTAAAACTAGGGATTTAGGAGAACAATGACACTAATCAATAATACTGAATATATTATAGTTATAACTACAATTATTTCAAACAAATGTATTATCAAGTGGAAATAACTTTTACCACTAGAAGGAATTATACAAACATATGTGTATCTTAATGTGACTAGGAAGTATAATTGAAAGTGATATTTTCTAACTATTGGATAAACACAAATATTAATGTTTTTCATATTTAATCTAAATATGTAAGTCTATGATACTTGTTTCTAATGTACAAATGCTATAGAACTTCTAATATTCTAATGCTTTTTAATATTTGAAATATTAAATATTTGAATATTTGAAATGTATTTTTAAAAGCTTTCCTATGAAAGGCAAGATGATTTAATCTAGTCCTTCAGATATTTTAATTGTGTGTAGGCATTTACTCATTTCACCATGTTTTTATCACTACAAAAACTAACATTATGATATCATAGTTTATTAATATGGGAAATGCATTTATCTGTATCTGTGAAATTAAAAAGGGTAGGTAGATGACAGATGAAAATTGGTTGAATATGCATTTATTTGTTGTAATTAACTATTCTGAATTTTATAGTAGGGATTATTCAATAGGCTGATTTGCTTACTGTTTCTTTTAAGATGCGAGTATTCGTAAATCAAAAAAAAAAGACTCAAACAGAAAACTTCATCAAGCAGAGTCATATTCCAAAGTTATGTCATATCATTCCTTCTGAACTGGAGAAATATTTTCACATAAGCTAAGAAGTAGCTTTTTACAATATTTCTGACTGATACTTGGAAGCGTTAGAATAAAACATGACCCCAGTTTAGTAGTGATGATTGTCAAAGCAGTATTATTGATTCAGGTCTCAGTTGAAACAGTGAAATCAATACCAGACAGCTCGGAGGGAGATGTTCCTAATGTTTTCATTGTTTGTAAGTCAATTGGGAAGTGCCTTTGAAGATGATCAAGATGGCACAATTAAATCAGTGCGTCAGTATCATGGCCCAAATCCCCTGACCTCAAAATGTAATTCAATTTCTTTCATTATGACTAGCCACAACGGTACCTTGTGAAGCTTATGTATAGTATCCACTCATCCTTCAAATGCTATTTGTTCTCAACAGAAAAGTATATAGACAATAGGTGTACGCATTGTTTAAAATATGATTGTGCCTATAATTTAATAGAAATTCTTCTTGTCGATGGACCGTAATGATATTGTAGGTAATGAAATAATGTACTGTTTAGTTATTTCTCAATTTCTAATCTATGCGTGTGTGTGTTTGTATATGGGGGTATGTTTACGTGCATATGGACCACCATGTCAGATTTTACCACTAATATATTTTTAAAGTTCCTTCTTACATATTCTGTAAGGCAAAAAGCAATGTAGAATGTCCAGCAAACTGTGTGGGACAACAAGGCATAACTCCAGACAGCTGATAAACATTGCTATCTATGTGTAGACTTGAGACTAATTAAATGGTGCTTTCAAACATATCAAACGTCTGTGTTCTGGTTCCTCCTTTTTCCATTTTTTCTTCCTTTCTTCTGGCAATGTCTGGCTGGTCGTCTTCATGGAAACAGAATTCTGTCCCCTTCCAACAAATCAAATACTGAAGACTGACTTCATGCCTACTAAATAAAACCTTTGCTAAATGGCAAACTACATATCTCATCCGAATGTCTATTTAAGCTTATAAAGCATGAAGCACAAGGAAAGCAAACTTCAAATTGTTTTTCTCATGGAGATTCCTATTGCCAAACTTATGATCGTCAGTGGTGGTGGGAAAAGCTTTTCTGTGTTCTTAACAGCCTTATCATTTAGAAAAAAAAAAAAAAGGACAATTGTTAGCAGGAACATTCCAATACTATATAACATAAGGCAGACTGATTCAACTCACAACAAAGTACATTTTATTCTCTCTCTCTCTCTCTCTCTCTCTCTCTCTCTCTCTCTCTCTCTCTCTCTTTTCAAGACAGGGTGTCCCTGTAGCTTTGGAGACTTGTCTTGAAACTAGCTTTCATAGACCAGGCTGACCTTGAACTCACAGAGATCCTCCCTCCCAAATGCCTCCCAAATGCTGGGATTAAAGGTGTGTACCACCACCACCTGGATTATATATTTCCGCAATCATGCAGGTTTTCCCCTGAGTTAAGACAAATTGTTTGGCTTTTGGCTTTTATACTTTTGGCTAAGATGAAGCATGAAGGTAGGGCTTACTCATCAGTTTCAATGATTCTCCCCTTGGTAACTGGGTAATCTGCTGTGATGTTTGTTATTAATTTGTTTAATCTTCTCAATTTTGCATATTTCATTTATCAAAATACATTCTATTTTTCAATTTTAGTTTTAGATGTTCTTACTCACTAATATCATGATATTTGAAAAACAAATGCAAACATCTTTAAAGAAAATAGCAGTTCCTTTTTCAAGTCCCGAGAAAGTCTCCAAGGTCGTTATGTTAGATGGGTAATAAAAATACACAATATATGTTCCTATTCCCGTAATCCAGCTACTGTAATTTAGTTGTTAGACAGATGACAGATATAATAATGAGGTTCGGGCCTGGATTTTGTTTAAAACCTGGTTTAAATGAAAGGGAAAGAACAAAGGATAAACCACATCTCAGTGGACTCATATAGCTGGAAATGGGGGAAGAACCAGCATCACCACAATGACATAGCAGATATATGACAGTTTACTGATGCTCGCCAAGACTCCTCTCCATGCGGAGCTACTGTCCCCTTATGCACAGCCAAGGCAGCAGTAAGCAGTTTTGAATTAATGATCAACTTTTGCTTTCAAAGACACATCACCGCTGTTCCCACGACACTGTACAAAGTGAAGCACAAGAAGCAGACGCCCAATGGAAACTTCCTCCAGCAAAGGGAAGAAAGGAACAGTGGGAAGGCAAGTGGAATAATAAATATTTGAGAAGTCCGCTTTGGCTAAAGGTAACCCTTTTGTGAATTTCTCCTGCCTGTATCGGTATTCCATGCACATTCTCACCTACCTGTTAGAAAAGAAGTTTTCAGCCTTCCTAATGCTGTAACCCTTTAATACGTTTCCTGATGCTATGGCAACCACTAACCTTGACATTAATTTTGTGACTAATTCATAAATGAAAATTTGCAACTGTTATGAATTCTAATGTTAATAGTTTTGGAGATAGAGTTTTGCCAAAAGGGTTTGGTTCTAAATGTCTGGGGTTTAGAACCACTGTATTAGAATACCGTGAAGATTTTTCAACAAAACTCTAAGTATGGAATTAAGACTCTGGCTTGAAGATTTAGACGTGTTGTGGTGTCGATCAAGCTAGGCTTGCAGACAGTGAGAAATAGACACTGAAAAAATCAACAGAGATACTCTATTACCCCTCCATACTAACTGTGCTTGATTCATAGACACAGTGGTGGTGCTACCTGAAATCTTTCAGACAATTCTTAATATGCACACTCACTCTCTGCAGCATCTCACTCAAACATTCCAACGTTAGCATAACAGGCAAGGAATGAGAGGAACTGAGTCAGATCCTAACACTGTATTCTACGGTAGTTTCCACAGGGAAATAAGCAGTTATAGAAAGCATTGTAGCTGATTATGTGGATATCTGTCTTCTTTCTCCAATGGTAATAAATACAATTTTACTTAAATTTTGCATCAATCTCCAGAAAATTTGTTTGTTCCAGTTCATAAAATAACATAGATTTTGGAGAAGTTATGGTTTTAGAAAGAACAAAGAATAGAAGAACTGTTGTAAGATTATTATTAATTATGTCTAAATACAAACAGCAGTGCCCATAACCAATTGCTTCTGCTACCTTATACAGGACAAATGATTTTGACACAACTTTGTTCATGGAAGAAAGAGCTAGTGAAGGACACAGTGGTGTTTCAAAAGAGGGATTATTAGTCACATAATTAGGAAACAAAATGATTACAATATGTCATTAGCAGTTGAACCATCAAACTTAAGAGATTGTAAGGGTGGATAAACCATTTGGAGATTATCTCCATCATAAAATTTTCAGGATCAATGGTTAAGAGAATTTTATAGATCCTAAATAAAAGATCAGTTAAATAAAATTATATTATGAATAATAATAGGAAAATGATTGCTTACTTAATTAGACTCTAAAGCAAGAACTGGAGGGACTGCAGGGAAACATGCATCAAAACTCATTAACGTTGAAGTCATTGATCCATTTGGACTTGAGTTTTGTGCATGACAGTAGATATGGATCTACTTGCTATCTTCTGCATTTTGACATCATGCTATGCCGATAATATTAATCATCTTATTAAAGATGCTTTTGTTTTTCCATTGTGACATTTGTGATATTCGTGATATTCATAGGTGTGTTGATTAATGTCAGGGTCTTTGGTTCTATTCTATTGATCATCTGCTTTTATGCCAATACCAAGCTGTTTTTATTTCTCTATAGTAACGTCAGGGATGGTGTTGTCTTGGGAAGTTCCTTTATTGTACAGGGTTGTTTGAGCTATTCTAGATGATTTTTTTAGTGTTGTTTGAAATTGAGTATTGTTCTTTCAAGGTCTGTGAAGAATTGTGTTAGGATGGGGATTGCACTGAATCTGTATGCTGTGATTACCATTAATGAATAAAGAAACTGCTTTGGACCTATAGCAGAGCAGAATGTAGGTAGGCAGGGAAAACTAAACTGAATGCTGGGAGAAAGAAGGGTGGAGTCAGAGAAAAGCCATGAAGCCACACCAGAGGCCAGATGCCACAACTTTAGCTGGTAAGCCACAGCCATGTGGCAATACACAAATTAATAAAGATGAGTAAATTAATATGTAAGAGTTAGCCAATAACTCTTGGGCCAAGCAATGATTTAATTAATACAGTTTTTGTGTATTATTTTGGGGCTAAGCTGCTGGGAAGCAACAAGTGGCCTTCTTACTACACAGTTCAGGTAGTAGACACTATCAGAGGATGAATAGGACTCAATGGATTGTCTTCCAAAGTTTTCTTTAATGATGATTATAATCAAAATTGTTC
This sequence comes from Microtus obscurus, assembly GCA_963919715.1. Lineage (NCBI taxonomy): Eukaryota > Metazoa > Chordata > Mammalia > Rodentia > Cricetidae > Microtus > Microtus obscurus. The sequence goes on from CAWTZC010000381.1 coordinate 5,798,598, forward strand.
TGATTTTACAGAAATTTTACAGAAAGGTCCATGGGTACAATTTTACTTGTTGCAGAAATTTAAAACTCTTTTATTCTCTGTATCTGTGAGTTTCACTATTAAGATATTTAAATATCCCAATATCCTTATATTATTAATTGTCCCGTCCTTTACCCTCAATACTTGGCTATGGTCCAAAGTAAGTCCAGATGTCTGCACAGCAGGTAGCCTTCATGACCCAGTTTGGGTCTGGTATGACACCAGCTGTTAAAATATTTTGACAATCACCCTTGTGTATACCTACATTTCCATACAAAATGTCATGTGCATACATCTTAATATTAAAAAAAATAATCCTGGCAATTCCCTCCTATTGTCCCTGAAACATTCTCACTCTGACAATTGTTCAATACAGCCAATAATTTGAATTGCCCTATTCCTCTTATTTGAGTACCTGTGACCTTCTTCTGTCCTTCATCCCTTCCCTCCTTTCTCTTTACTTGGTGTGTGATGTAATTAAGCTTTCACATCTCTGACCTATTTTGAACTCCTGGTTTTGCTTCCTTTGTTATTTCTCTTAAACACAGAATGTCAATATTTCCATGGCCAACTAGCTCGCATGTTGTCACCCTTAGATTCCTTCTTGCTCACCTGTCCTGTGTTGTGGGAATGCAGGTCCCAGAGCAGGAGCTGCGATGCTGGATAATGCAGGAGACAAGACTCAACTCCACTGAGGGAATGCTGTCGACCTTGACAACATCTGAACAGTGGTGTTTATGAGTTTTATTTCATGGGGTCCAAACTGCCTTGGATCTTCTCGATATCTTCAAACAAGGTATTGATCTGTTAGCCTGCTGGCATCTAGACCAAGAATTTGTGAGTACCTTTAGCCTCATGTCACCTACTTATTTTTGATTTCACCAAACTTGGGAGTCACTCTTGTGCCCTTAATAGACTTTAATGTTTACACAGGTGACCACCCAGAGCCCACATTACCCCATTTGTTATGTCATTTGATCAGCTCTATGCATCTGTCTATTTCTCAATCTGTTCCCTCTACAGCCAGCTTTACTCAGAATGTACATCCAAAGTAGTCCTTCGGTGATTGTTAAAACTTGACCTTCAAAAGTTCACAAAATGAAATCTGACTCTCTCTCTCTCTCTCTCTCTCTCTCTCTCTCTCTCTCTTTTGCAATGTTGTTTACTATTGGAATTTCTATTCTCTTCTTCTCTTAAAATTTCTCCTGCAAGTATAAGTTAACATTATGTATTGAGGCAGAAATTACAGACCAGAATGACTGCACAGCCTTTTGACTCTGTCTGCTCTTCTTTTCAATCTCCCTGGATTCCTCACCAATTTTATGTCCTCATTCTCCCCCTCCTCTCCATCGGCATCCTCATCCTTCTTCTCTTCCTCCTTTTAATTCACTGAATTCAGTTAATGCTGCCTATGTAGGCATGAATGTGTTGGCATCCATGGGAGCATAGGGAACCTCACTTAAACTGTACCCCAGATATAAACTGTTTTTTCCCATCTCTATTAGCCAATAGCTCTCAGCTATGAGTAGGGCTTCTGACCACCCTTCTTAGTGCTTACTACATTTTCTTCACAACCACAGCAGCTGTGAGTTTATTTGTTAATGGCTCTGATATATAAGGCACTATTTTGATATGGACCTCCCCAACTTGTAGCTCTTAAAATCTTTCCATCCTCTCTTCCATAATGTTTACTGAAACTTGTGGATGAGGGAAACATTAATCTTCCTTTTCATAAGTTTATAATCTTATCGTACTTGTGTACTACTTCAAGTTCACAGAAATCTAGTTAGTTGTTTCGTGTATGAAAACTCATTTTATGTTATTAGCTTGGAGCCAATTAATAATAACTGCATTTGGAAGCATCACTTCTAAAAGCTGACATTTTTTTAAGAGCCTGGTGTGAAACTACACAGACAAAACAAGGAAGGTTCAAGAAACATGAGAAGAAGGCAAAAGTAGGTAGGCAGTCAGGCATGATTCAGGGGACCACTGACATGCCATTTCCTCCATATCCTTACTCCAATAACTCTTCCTCTCCTCTTTCTCAATGACTTTCCATGTGCATGCCTCTCTATACACCAGATATTTGAAATGTGTCATCAAGATTCTTATTCCTACCTTCACTTCAATGAGTATACACACTTTGAGTACCTTTAATTGACTGAAAATACTGCTTCCTAGTAGAAATTATATACAAATACAATATTCTACCACTGATGGTGTCTCTATAGATTAGGTGTCCATCACTGGTCCAATAGTGACACCAAGGAGCAATATCACCAGATACAAATACACTCTTCATTCAGCTTTAGCTGGCACAGCTAACTGACTTAAGGAATATGGATTTAAGTAGAGAGAAAATGCAAGAGATGTCTACTCCACATTTCTTTATGTATGCATTTCAGTTCTCACTCCATGGATCTGATATTCAGTGTTAATTCCTGTCAAATCCCGGAACACATTTTATGTATTTTTAAGTTTTCTTTGAAATATTTTTATTGATATAACTCATATATCATACATTTAATGTGTATGGGTCAATGTATTTCATTATGCTTTTAGAGTTATAAAACCATAAATACAATCTAAAGTTGAATATATATGTGCCCACTGAAAGAATTCAAAATCACACATTCTGGCAGTTCATCAGGAAACTTAATCCTATACTTAGCATAAGTTTTCATGTTTCATACCTTCTCCAGAATACATTCCTACTTTATTTATATTTCATTTTTTTGTTTTCTCATAATCAGTAATATAAAGAATCTTTACAAATCATTAAATTCTAATATATTATGAATAACATAAAATAAAATGAATTAAAAGGCCATAGTACGCCTTTAATCCCAGCACTTGGGAGGCAGAGGCAGGCGGATCTCTGTGAGTCCGAGACCAGCCTGGTCAACAAGAGCTAGTTCCAGGACAGGCTCCAAAACCACAGAGAAACCCTGTCTCGAAAAACCAAAAAAATAAAATAAAATAAAAAAAAATAAAGGCCATAGTAACCTATGGACTACATTAGAATCTGAAATTGAATTAAGCAATAAGAAAAAGATATATGAACATTTTTATCAAAATTCTGATTAGTAATAATGCAAATTAAAAATATGGTTTTCCCTATTATTGCTCTGCTAATTTAAAGCATTTTCGGTATCAAATAAGCTTACATATGACTATTTCACACATGTATATAATCCATTACATTTCCTCTTTCCCCCACAGCCTTATATCTCTTCTGTACTCACAGCCTTACTACCCCCCCCCCCCACACGTCCATGCTTCAGATTCATGTCCTCATAAAATTTATTTACTGACCTGATAATTATAAGCAGCCAGGGTTTTCTGTATAACAATTTGTATGGGGTTATTAATTGGAGCTGTATAGATCTACCAGTAGTTATAAAACTGAAGGAATCAACTCCTTGTCTCACAGAATCTATCTCTAGACAATGCTTTAATATTGACAGTGGGGAACTCTCAAACTCTTACAAGTTCAATTTTATTAAACAGGTAATTCTTGTGTAGATCCAGTGCAAACAACTGCATCTTGTGTCTATTCCTGATTGCAGTAGATGGATCTAGCCTTGAAGATAACATTTTCCCATATATTCTGGCTCTTACATTCTTTTCCTCCCACATCTACACTCTTCCCTAGATATTAGAGGGAATACCATAAATGTCTCATCCAGGAATAAACAGAACTATTACTTATTATGAGAAACATCAATGCCCATAGGTCTCTGCATTCCCCACCAGTAATGAGAAAGAAGATCTCTGATTAAGGATATGAGTCAGAATGTCTCCATGAGTATAAACATAAATATTTAGAAGACTTTCTTATACTCAATAAAATATAGTTAAAAAGCAGAATTAGCTCCCATCTAATCTGTGATTTCTCTAATCTTAGGTTTTAGGCCAGATTTCCAGTGTCAGCTATGGGTTTCCTCTGGCAAAGCAGTCCTCAAATCCAACCACAGAGTGACTGGCTATCTCCATACCCATCTTGCTGCTATTGCTCAAGAATTAATGTTGTCTGGGAAACCCGGAAGTCCTCCAAGTTCAATGCTATTGACAAACCAACTGCTCTGTATAGCCAGGGCAAACGACTGTAGCCCATTTCTGTTCCTGATTGCAATGGGTGCATCTTCCATTGAGCATGTTATTCTGCATTGTTTTCCCATATTTTCTGGCTCTTGCCTTCTCTTTCTCCATATTATATATTCTTCCCATGAACAAGGTTTCCTGTCAGGCTGGTATTGTTGTTTGCTGTTTTGACAGCTGATTAAAAAAACATGGACAACTTTTTCCCTCAACCATTCAATTAATGCCATGTGGGATTATGAAATCTAACCTCAGTTCAATTCTGGTTTGACTTCCTCATAACTTTCAATCACTCTGCACACCATTTTCTGCATTGGGTACTCCCTGTTTGGTTATGATGGGAAACTAAGAAGGATGGCAAGAATCCATATTATTTAAGAGACTCCAAGGCTTCCCTGGCCAGCATATCAAAGTGTGTATCCCCCTATTTGGTAGCTGGATTTTAGTCTGATAGCCCAGCACTACCAACAGCAGAATAATAGAGGCCTGGTGAGTAGCTGCCTTCAGTTATTAGAAGTTTTTATTCATCCTTTGAAAATTTCATATAGGGATACAATGTGCTTTAATCATATCCATACCCCCTTCCCCTGTACTCTATCTATTCAGAATATGTCTCCCAACTTCAAATCTTCTCTTTTAGTACAAACTTCATCTTTATTATATACTTTTATTATCTCTTCCCAATTCTTCCCCACCTTCCCACTATCTCAGCTTCCTTTACTTCTTCTCTCTTTTTAGAAAATAATAATGGCAATAAAAAACTAAACAAAGCAAATAAAGCAAATAAAAAGAAAACAAAGACTAAGTAAAGTATGCAAAATATACACGCACAAATATACCTATAAAAAGACAAACTGAAAATCATAATATATAAGCAAAAAAAAGTAAGGTAAGAAAACCTTATGGGACAAAAAATATTCAAAAGTACTATTAAGTTTGTTTTTTGTTGCCCTTCTACTGTTTGGCATGGGGATTCGATACGGGTGGTTTGAAATCGTAATCAGGTCTCTTGCCAACCCTGAGATGACTGCCTTAATTAAGTTATGTGATTCCCTGCTCCTCTATCCAACCTTCCTTTCTCCCAATCATCCCGTTTCCCCAAGTCCCCCCCCCCCCATTCTCCCCTTCTTACTATTCTCTCCACATCTCCCCTTACCCCCGTCCCACCCCACCCCCAAGTTCCCAATTTTTTGCCCGGCAATCTTGTCTACTTCCCATATGCAGGATAATAACTATATGCTTTTCTTTGGGTTCACCTTCTTATTTATCTTCTTTAGGATCACAGAATATAGACTCAATGAGCATTATTTATGACTAGAAACCAATTATGAGTGAGTACATTCCATGTTCCTCTTTTTGGGTCTGGGATACCTCACTCAGGATAGTGTTTTCTATTTCCATCCATTTGCATGCAAAATTCAAGAAGTCATTGTTTTTTACCGCTGAGTAGTACTCTAATATGTATGTATTCCACACTTTCTTCATCCATTCTTCTATTGAAGGACATCTAGGTTGTTTCCAGGTTCTGGCTATAACAAATAATGCTGCTATGAACAAAGTTGAACAAATGCTTTTGTCATATGATAGGGTATCTCTTGGGTATATTCCCAGGAGTGGTATTGCTGGGTCCAGGGGTAGGTTGATCCCGAATTTCCTGAGAAACCGCCACACTGATTTCAAAAGTGGTTGCACAAGTTTGCATTCCCACCAGCAATGGATGAGGGTACCCTTTACTCCACAACCTCTCCAGCAAAGGCTATCATTGGTGTTTTTGATTTTAGCCATTTTGAGAGGTGTAAGATGGTATCTCAAAGTTGTAATCAGACTCCATGGGGAAAAGTTATTTTTTTCCTTTTTGGGAGCTATATATTGGAGATAGCTTCTGTGTTAGGGATTGGGGCTCATGTACATTGCCCTCCCATCAGTAAGACCCACCTGGCTTGGGTTTGTGCATGCAGATTCTGTACACACTGCTACAGTCTCTTTGAGTTTATTGTACATCAGTCCTGTGTGTCTGTAAAACACTGTTAATGTTGTGTGATAATGCCCTTGTACATTGAAAAGATTTGTCACCCATATTGATTTAATGAAATGGTGATTGGCTAGTAGTCAGACAAGAAGTATATGCTGGGCAACCAGACTAAGAGGATTCTGGAAGGAGGAAAGGCCGAGTCAGTCACCAGCCAGATGCAGAGGAAACAAGATAAGAATTCCTCGCTGAGAAAAGTTACCAAGCCACATGGTTAAAAAAAATGTATACATGCCAACCAATGTCTGATTGGATTTGAGGCCCCCTCCATGAGCTAGAACATAACCTTTCCCAGTCTTAACACTACTCGGTTTAGTTCAAATCTCTTCTGAAAATTCAAGCAAAGAATTAACACTGACCCTATAACCCAAACCACAATTTTGCTTCCAACATACATTGGCACAAAATATACATCTTCCTTATAAAAGGAAGAAGAAAGAGTGGGAAGGAGAGGCATAAAGAGGAGAGACTGGACCACAGCAAGACTGAAGCTCAGCAGGGAAAAAAGCAAATACTGTAGATACATGGCCAAGGTCAGAAACTTCAGTTTCAAAAGTTTGAATTGCTCTGCCCTTCAGCACTGCTGCCTGCAATTACATCTCCCTTAGACTGTTTCTAATCTCTGTATGCAGTTCTGTCTGGGAGGTCTCTCACTGCTCTGGCTCTCCAACCCCGTAGGTACCACTATGCAACCAAAACTTTGTCTCACAGTTTCACACGATGGCTTCTCAGGGCTAGTTCACAGGCATTCCAGCCCTCGCGACATAATGATCAGCCGTAGCCATTATCGAAACTGCATAAAATCCACTGCTTTCCTGGTTTTGCATCATTCTTGTCCTTAACTCAGTACTATGTACACTACCAAGTTCACATGCCAGACTGGATTGGAACCTGCCCCCTTGGACTACAGTTGCAGCAGCGTTTGAAGTGAGTGAAAAACTTTCCTAGACAAATTAGGGCTAGGAGCAGGCAAACAGTTGGCTCTATTACAGCTATATGGAGACTTCGCTGGGTGTGAGCTTGCCCTCGGGACATGTTTTATATTGTCTCATTCTAGATGGTGTGCTTTATAATAAATAGAAAGAATCTCTTTAATAATTACTGCCTTTTTGTAAACACATGACTTGGCTGCAATGTTATGCTTCCTGAGCTCTTTTACTCTCTATGTTTAGCATTTAAAAAAAGAAAAAATTCTCTCCCTTTTCTGACCCTTTTCATTGTAGACTATCATAAAAGCATTACCAATAACCATACCACAGACTCAATGTTATACTGCCCTGAAACATAGTTTATCCCGAACAAATTAGTTATTTTTTAATTCAGTCTCAAACAAGTTAACAGAACATAGGTTAAACAGGGGCATACTCTTTGGGGAAATTCCATGTAGAAGCCTACTCCATACTTGCTAATATTTTCTTAATTCCACCTGAAACCTCATCATGTGAGACACCATGGTTTGTATTATTTTTTTTTTTACTACAGTCTACCAGACTCCCATGGGAAAACCTTACTACCTATTATAAAGTTCCAATGCTGTTCTCATTTCTCCAAGAAGCAACCTAGTCAGGCTCTGCATAGACGCAATCCTCTTCCCTGATTCTATACTCTTTACTACTTACTTTCCTGCATCTGCCCTACTAAAAGCAATTTGAATAAAAAAGAACGTGTTTTAACTTTTTTTTTTTTTTTTTTTTTGGTTTTTTCGAGACAGGGTTTCTCTGTGGCTTTGGAGCCTGTCCTGGAACTAGCTCTGTAGACCAGGCTGGTCTCGAACTCACAGAGATCTGCCTGCCTCTGCCTCCCGAGTGCTGGGATTAAAGGCGTGCGCCACCACCGCCCGGCTTTAACTTTTTGCTGGAAAGAAATAAAGTCCATCATGGGTGGAGTAGACATGTCAGCAGCAAGGGAAACAAAGGCAGCAGCAGCAGATAGCATTTTCATTTGTAGCTTGAAGCAGAAAGAAATATCAAGGAATGCTACAAGGCAATAAATCTAAGTGACACCCCCAGTGATATACTTTCCTCAATAGAGGTTCCTCCCCTTATAGGATCCATATCACCCTCTAAATAATATAACCAACTGGGTACCAAGAGTTTTTATTTATGAGACTATGGAGGATATTTTCACATCTTCAAAAAACTTTAATTTTCTTCCTGTCTAAGACGTAACATCCAGTGTTTTGCTTAATATTGTTCGATGAACCAGGCATTTAATAAGTGCTACAAGACATTGCCATTTTTTGATTGATAATGGCTTTGCAGGTCTGACTTCTAATCCATCTCCCTTTGACAAACTTGGGCCGTCATAGTTGAGGTGTTGTATGCTCTTCTATTTAGTATCAAATGCAAAGGAAATAAAGAACTTATAGCAAAAAAAAAAATCAGTCTTAGCTCCAAGGTGGGTTTCTCACCTTTGAAAATGTTATCACATTTAAAGGGAGGAATGAGATTTTGTACTTTGAAGTTGCAGCTTTTCTCCTTAACTCTGAGAATACTGTCTTTAAGATGATCTAGTGCAGACAGATCAAACAACACAACTGAAACATGACTTTATTCCTTTAGAGATAACTTTCGATGTACAGAACAAAAGGGAGAGAAGAAAAAGCAGTTCAGAATTTAGAGCTTTGAATTTATAAGAATTTACCCATTATTCTGTTTTCAGAGATGGATGCAAAACTTCTGGGTTTTCACGTTAGGTTTCTTGCATGACAAATGACATTCATAGAAGTAGCTCTGTGTTCTACTAATTTCCATCTCTCATTTATTTGTTCAAGGTAAGGACAATTATATAGCAGCATGGTATAAGACTAAATCTCACCTCTTCCTCAGGAAGTTGTCACGGTAAGACAAAAGTGTCCATTTCAGTAGGCAATTCACCAGGACTGGACAGACCAGAAATACATTGATCATCAGCATCGGCATTAGAAAACTCTCAATTTTTCTTACTTCCTTTGTTGTGCATTGTGGTTCAGAACTCACAGCGCACATTGATACGCTGAATAACAGATTCCATTGCAGCATGATGAGAAAAGGTAAAATACACACTTAGGACTACCCCAGACCTTTTCTGGGAAGTTGTTATACATAACACAACCTTGGGGAAAGGCCTAGGAAACCTCTGCCCCTCCTCTTCTTCTACATAAAGAACAAGAAATCATTTTTCTTGATTTTGCTTTTCTCAAAATTTCATTTTCTTTACAGGCTATTGTCAATGCTTTTAGTTTCTCTTCCCTTAAGTTTATGCTGGCTATGGGCTCATTGTAAACTGTCTCAATTAAGTTAAGGTTTGTCCATTGTATCCCTAATTTCTCTAGTACATGAAAGGGTGTGGATTTTGTTCGATTTTTGTCAAAGTCCTTTGCTATTTCTAAGGAAGTGATTATATACTTTTTGTCATTTATTCTAGTAATAGATTATGGATTTGCTTACATTGAACCATTAGTACATCTCTAAAGTGAAGCCTAATTGGTAACTGTGGATAGCTTTTGATGTGTTCTGAGATTCAATTTGCTGATAGTGTATTGAGAAATTTTTTTCAGACATATCCTTAAGTGAAATTGTATTGACATTTCATTTGTATTTTAATAAATAAAGTTCGCCTGAGGATCAGAGAAGTTAAACAGCTACACAGACTAGGTAGCAATTACATTAATTAATTAATTAATTAATTAATTAATGCCTGTATGCACAGCGACACACACCTTTAATCCCAGTCGCCACAGAGCTTGACACAGAAACATCCAGTAAATGTGGGAAACTATAAAAAGACAAAAATCTAAGCATAATAAAAATATAGGAAGGATAATAAACCCAGGACAAATGTACATATTTGCAATAAAATCATAGAAGAAATTTTTCTCACCTAAAGAAGGAAATATCCATCAAGGGAAAAGAAACACCAAGATATAAAGTACTAAATGCCAAATATATGGATTTGATAAGAAATTACCCATGTAACACAATAAATAATTAAAACACTACACATACAAAACAAAGAATATTTTAAAAATCCAATTAAAATATACAAATTATGGCATGAGTTATTAAAATAACACCCGACATTTAAATGGAAATTCTAAAAGCCAGCAGTTCTGGACAGACATTTTATGAACTCTGAGTGACAACGATGCCAGCCTAGACTTCTGTACCCCACAAACTCTCCATCATAAGAGATGCAGAAAGACATCCTTTGATGAACTCACATCTAAGCAATATCTGTGTACAAATCCAGACATATAGAAGTGTGTGAGATTATCCAGGTGTTGTAGTAGGAGGGAAAACCGGAGAAGAGAAATTTCTCCTTCCTCACCAAGCTATTGTTCTGTCCAAACCCTCCAAGGTTACATTAACCTACAACTGTCAAAAGTGTTGTTATTAAGGCTTAAACAGGCTTAACTGAGTTCCTTTCTCAGAAAAGACATGCTATTGAAAACCAGAGCATTCAATCAATGCATCTTCTACGTCTTACTTGAAAGGAGTCTTGAAGTAAAGTAAAATACATAAAACGTCAAAATACTTACTTTCAGTAAAATGTTAATATTTGATTAATTGATTTAACTGTACAATATCAAATAATAGTTACTTAAAATGCTAAAATATATATAATTAAATGCCATGCAATGAAGATCTCCTTTAAGATATTAAGCCAAAACAGTTGATAGTATAAAATAATTATCGATTAATAAATTTGAATTTCTGGCTATAATTATACACAATATGATATACCCTAAAAGGGTAAACACATGTATACACAAATTTATGAACCCTTCAAATGAGAAAATTTTCAACATAAGAGTTAATTTTAAATATGGGTATCTTTAAATATAATTTCATAGAATATTAATTTCCTATATTACATATAAGAAATAACACAAGTCTAGAGTAAAATTTCATTTGTCTACTATGTGGTGTTACAGACTGTTATAATTTCATTTACCAAGTTTATAAACATATGGATATCATCTTACGTAGGTTCGATATATTGTGTCTAAATCTTTTAAATGAGCCTAAAATTTACATTTTCTGAAAATATGCATCATGTCAAATCTTATATATATTCATGTTTTATTATTTGGAACATCTTTATACCATTTCACACTTTCAATGTAATTCTTCCTTTTCTCCACTTTGAGATTATTTAAAATATTTTCAAAATAAGAACATATTAGCATACACAAAGTTAGCATTAGAACTAAATGTTAAAATCTTGTCTAGTATCCTACTGTCTCTATTTAATATTTTTCACATAATGTATATTTATGTGGAATTTTCAGACTATGTTATTTTTCATTTTATGTGGACTTCTTCACTGAACATTTACATAATATGCTATAGTTTGACATGTCAAAATAATAGCAATTACTTTTTTGTGATTTTGTAATTTTTTTTATTTTTTTATAATATAATATAGTTACTTAGTTTCTGCCTTCCTTTTTCTTCCAGCAAGCCCTCCTAGTATACTTTCTTCCTCACTTTCAAACTCATGGCTTCTTCTTTCTTTATGACATTTTTATTTTCACTTCCGATTCAGAGAATGTACTGCTGGGTAGATAAAAGTATTCAGGAATTACACAAATAGTATGTAATATAAATTCCTATTCTTTAAGACTCCTATGGTTTTGAGAAATTATGCAGTGAAAGTAAGCTATTGAAGACATAATTTAATCCTTGAGCATGATCTTTCTGAATAAGTTACATGGCATGAGAAAAAGATGATTTAAGCCTCTGACTCGTTTGGAGAAACATAAAGGAAAAGGTGGAGTGACCTTAAACTTCTCAACACAACATGTGTCTTGTGTTGCTCACATAAAAACCTGTTAGCATGACCCTGAATGTCTGACGTGCTGTCTTTGAAAGCCTGAAGAACAAACGTGAAGAGCATCGGATTTGCTCAGAATGTACAAATGACACACAAAATCATTGTCCACTGAGTTCTGAAGTAAAACAAACACAGTGTAAATTGAACACAGGATCGTTCTTCATTATTTTGTTTTACTACAATAGACATATATCATTTAACAGTTACTGTTCACTCCACAGGTCAAGTGGTTGATATTGAAGACTTGGCTTCAAACTGATTTCAGCCTCTGAGCCTCTGTGTTCTGAGAGGGGGAGAGCATCTCCTTACTCTGACTTTCACAGCACTTGTGACAAAGCCATTCATGTTTCTCAAAACTCCCTTGAGCACTTTCAGGTACTCTCTCTAAGAGCTGGCCCTCTGTATTGCTTTGGTGACTCACGTCAGATGGATGAGGTGCATACCACTCACGTCCTTGATTGTACAATGGTCTGGAAGTGTTTGTTGTTTGTTTGTTGAGACAATGGTTCACTATTTAGTACAGGCTGACCTTGAACTCATGCTCTACCTTAACTAGTGTTGAGTGTTGAAATGAAAAATCTGTTAGCAGATTCCCCTGACTAGTAATGGATTGATCTTTGAAAAAATTTAGCCAGACACAAAAGAAAGAAATGGTATATATGTGTTAAGAATGACTAGTCCTGGCTTCTTCCTGGAACAAACTCTCCTCCTCTTTTGAGAACAAGAGGTATAGCAATTAAGAACCTAGGACCATCTGTTGAGTCATCCGGCAATGTTTCAGAGCCTCTTCTTAACAACTGAGTCTATCGGGGACTTGAATGTGTCATTACATTGCACCCAATCGGGACTTGAATGTGTCATTACATTGCACCCAATAGTGATTTTACGTCACAGGAATCCACACTTCCCCATCAGGCACCATCTTTTCTCTAGTTTAGAGATTATTTGACTGTGTTTCAAAGACATATGCTGGAAATGTAGCAGTAACAATCTAAGAAGGATGTCCATTTGAAGGAGGTTACCTCACGAAGACATTGCACTTGGGAACAATTCATTCTCATCTGATGGAGTGAATTATTTCTCTTGAGTATGGGTTCTTATAAAGCAAGCAACTATTCTCTCTCTATCCCTTGCTCTATTCCATCTCCTGTCTTACCATACAATCTTTTCCATTCTTGCTCTTGCTGACAAGAAAGCCATATTCTAACTTGGTATATAGGTACTATGTCCTTACTAGAGTAGAGAACTTGCCATCTCCAAAACTGTAAGAAAATTAACTTGTTTCCCTTAAAATGTACTTACTTTCAGAACCTATGATATAACAATATGGAAATAATCTAAAGCATTTGTGAGAGAGACAGTTCTGGTCTTGCAATGGTGTCCTTCAAAATATTACTATTATTCAACAAGTAAGAATTATATTGTTATACTTTTCCAGAGTAAAAGAACTTCCACCTTTAAAATCTAATCTCACTTTAAAAATACGATCACCTTAGGTCCAGATGTTGCTTTGTAGATTTATCCATCTCATCCTGGCTCGAGAACTCTATATTTAGATTCTCTGTGATTGTCTGTAATGGTCTCCATCTGTTACAGAGATAAATTTCCTTGAGAGGTAAGGCCTACTGTGAGTATAAGGACAAATATTTAGAATGCAGTCAGGGATTATTATGTAGGTAGAATAAAATGACAGTTGGAAGTTGCGCTTCCATGATTTGTGAGTGTACTTCTTTTGGTAGTTGGTAGGTTCTCAGTACCAGACAAGGTTTCTTTCTGGTTTAACAGGTTCTAAGTCCAATTTGAGAGCACCGAACACGGGCAAGAAGAGTATACCATGACTGTACTCCGGTGTTTACGATGCTGTACTAGTAGTTGCTACAGTTCATAAGTGGCATAGTTGAGTAGTTGATTAGGACTGCTGGATTTTTCCTTCCTTTGGAGAAATCTATGATGCCTTCTGGTACTATGAAAACTTCAAAATAACTCCCTCAGGGAACACTGGGAACGAGATGGCAGAAAGATTGTAAGAGCCAAAATTTCAAGGGGCATGCTATAAGATTGTGGTGTCTGTATAATGCAAGATGCTACAACCATATTGTCTCAAAGGCATGACTTACTGGTAGCACAGGCATGTGTTACATATGTACAATAATGGAAGACATGCAAAAGTGGACCGAGAAAAGCCTATGAAGGCTCAACCCTACACAAAGAACTAAAGTTAGCTATGAAATGCTTAGAGTGCAATAATCTTAAATGGGGAAGAGCATACACATTGTTTACTCAAAATATCACCTTCAAAACACACACGCACGAGTAACCTTATACAGCAAACGTAGTATTTGTATTACATATGTATTATATACATATATGTAGTATTATGCAAACTGAGCATTATGTATTTAGGAATGTGCTTCACATACATATGTGGATGTAATGAAAATTAATGAAAAAGTGGCCATGTACTTTCAAAAGAGCAAAAAAGTGCATGGCAGGGTTTTCAGGGAGGAAATAGAAAGTTTAAATGTTATAATTATGTAGTAAGCTCAAAAATATAAGAAATAACTTTTAAAAGATTTTGTAAAATGAAATGAGCTAATTTATTAATTAGTCACTGTAATCACTAATCACAAAACCTTCCTAGTATTTTAGCTAAGATCAACTGTACATTTTTTTGTTACAAGCTTTAAAAGTAGTCATTGGGCTGCAGAGATGGCTCATAAATTACTGATACTCTAGATAACCCAACTTCAGTTCCTTTCACCCATATATTGACTTACAACAACATATAATGCCAGTTCCAGGGTATCCAAGGGTCATTTTTCATCTTTACAGCAAACACAAACATAGTACACAATAATGCATGCAGGTAAACATTTATACACAGAAAAAAATCTCAAAATCCTATAAATATATAAAAATATGGTCACCAATATGATATCTTATAAATGTAGCTATTTTGTGTTGTTGGTTTTGAACATTTTAAATACTGCAAATTTCTCTCTGGTACTCATTACTCATTCTGTGTGGTAGGATGAAAACATTGTTTTAGATGGGCAACAGAAAAGCATTAAATTTTGACTTACAGATATGACATAGATTTTTTTTTCTTCCTTGTGGTGTGTTTTCCTTGAGACACACTTTCATTTTGTGAACCATACTGGCATAAAACTTACAATGTAACGTACTCCGCATACTTGCCTGGATATCCCAAGTGGTAGAATTATGAGTTTGAGTTACCATGCCCAGCTGAGATTATATCAATCACTTTTTACTTATTCCAAAACCTTATGAGTAGTAGGTGAACTTTTATACTTACAGACCCCAGAAAAATCTATAATGTACACAATTTTTGTTTTTTGTTTTTTTGAGAAGGCCTCAGACTCACTGAAGAAGAAGGGATGTTTTGAGAGTGGCTTCGCAGCTGCATAGCATCAAATAGTTAAACTGACTAAGGTCATCCTCAACGACTTTTTAAAACTCTTGTCTCATACGTTACATCTTGACCACAGTTTCCTTTCCCTCAGTTCCTTCCACTCCACCCCCATATCCTCTCTCCTAAAGATCCATTACTCTGTTTCCTTTCAGAAAAGAGCAGACCTACCAGGGACATGAATTAAACAGGATACAACATACATTTTTACTAGGCACCAACTCTCTTAGAAGGGTTCAGCAAGGTGACCCAGTAAAAGGGAAAGGGTCTTAGAGAAGCAACTCCCTGTTACTTTTTTGATATTTGATACCCAGCCTGTTCTACAACAGAGCTATGTATCATCCTTAGACGGATCTCTGCTGCATTTCATTGGTGTAGACCCAGCCCGAGAGGATCAGTTAGTGGATAGTCGTAGCCAGCATTAACTTTAGTCTACTTCAACAATAAAGAGCTGGCAAGGCTGTGTTATTGGTGTGATTTGAATATGTAATTCCAAGAACCCAGATTAAAACTTTCAAATGAAAAGGCTCCTTGTGGTACATTAAAACCTCCAAGATGTTTCCTAATCACATCTAATATTACTTTTTGTTATGTATGTGGTCCTTACCACAGGGTTTATGATCTAGCAAAACATCCCACAGTATTTAATGTCAAAGAATACACAGATAATATTTGGAAGACTTCTGATGTCACATTCTATACTTTATACATTTATATATTATGAAATGTGCTTAAAAGGTAAAAGAAATTATTCACAGATGATAATTTTATTCAATACATATTATAGAAGCCTCTAAATTCTCACCAAAATGAGGAGCCTCAAGACATTTGTAATGTCATGCTTAATGTGGAAAATAACAAGTATTATTAGTCAATTCATACCTGGGTGTTTATTTGTACTCACTTAGTCAATTCATATTTAATTTTAAAAGTCGATATGTCTATAACCCCAGAAAAAAATGAAGCATGATAGGAGAAAGTAACGTTGGCATAAAATGATAGGCATGTATTAGTTATTACTAACAAACTATTTCATGTAACAAAAGTCTTTATAGCCCCAGTCTGCATCTGATATAAATCGATCTTCTCAGAAGGCATGCAACAATGCTAATTAACAAGGTAGATGGGTCCACTATTTATTTTCAAACACAGTGTTCACAGCCTGACATTTAGTGTCTGATCTCCTTGCAGGAAGGATTTGGTTTCTTCTGATCTTGTTTGCTCTCTATCGATTAGCAAGTTAGAGAAGCACAACTTCTTTGTCACTTCTCTGGAAAACGTCCGGATGGCGACGGAGCATATCATAAATCAATTCTACCAGGAGAGACGCTCACAAGTGAAGTCAATATCAGGACAGAATGTGCCCAGAGGAGGAACCCAGTGACCTAATCCCTTGTTTGCTGTATGTCGGAATCTCAGGCCTTCCAAACTGTGTTTAATAATATGAAAGGGTGAATAAGTTTGTTGTCTTCAGTGCACATATATAATTATATTTGGTATATAAAAGATACATGGATAGAAAAGATGCTTTTTAAGGAATAAATTGTCCTAAAATTTTAGTTACAATTCAAAATCAATAGTATTCCTGGACAGAAGTTCTATTAAATCAAATCTGGTTATTAAATACCCCGTGGCTTACTAATATACAAAGTATGGAATTTTTTAACCTGGCAACTATTCTGAATCTTCTCCCATTTGGTATGTAGAAGTTCCCATTTGTTATTATTACTATCACTTATTAACTGACGAGTGAATTTTCAGTGTATCATGGACAAAAACATTACAGATCAGCCTCTCCGAGGAATTTTTGATCATAATCACTGTGATGATTAAACCAAACGTTGGTCTAATTCTCAATCTACACAAAGATCTGACCTACAATCTACAAGATATTTAATAACAACAGAAAAATATTGTGCCCATGTTAATAAGACGTCCATAGAAAATGGTTATACATTGACATAATTAAATAGATGATCAAAAATCCATGACTTATCAATAATTCATAATGTAAGGGCATGGCGTTTTAGCTGATTAAAAAGAATTACATTTAAACATAGAATGATTGACTTGAGCCTGAAAGAGCTAATGATGATATTTAAAAATAGGAAGGTTTATTATATCCCTAGGGTGGTTCTTTCTGTGTTGCTCCTAATGCTTTATCTCTAAACTTCAGCTACTTCTCAATTTGGATATTATTGTTTGAATAATTATTGTAGCTATTTTCACAATATGTGTGAATCCCTGAATGTTTACTGGAGAAAAGGCAAATTTTACAATATTTATGACATAAAGAGCATATAAACTATATTTAAATTACAGAAGAAAATACTGTAACATTCACAGTAGTCTTCAAATGTCATTCTCTTTTAAAAATTTTAAGCAGAATTTATATAAAATGAAATTGTCTTAATATTGACAGACTATACGTAATTTTGTAAATATGTAGTATAAACTTGAAAGTGCACATATATTTCCCAAACTTTTTTCTTCTATTATGTATTGTACATAACAAAAATAAATATAGAAGTAGGATATATGTATAACATTGCTCACTGTACATCTGCAGTTCAAAGTACCAGTGCGAAACTCCTTTTGTAATGAGGTTGGAGAAATGGCTCAGTGGTTAAGAGCATTGCCTGTTCTTCCAAAGGTCCTGACTTCAATTTCCAGCAACCACAAAGTGGCTCACAACCATCTGTAAAGAGGTCTGGTGCCCTCTTCTGGCCTGCAGGTATATACAGAATATTGTATACATAATAAATAAATATATAAAAAATAAAGTTTAAGAAAAAGGAAGAAAAATCAATAAAATATCCTAGAACAGTTCAATTTGATCTAGCTATTGAAATTATGCATATATTTGTTGACAGTAAAATATATCTACAATGAATGCATTTAAAAAACAATAAATAATAATGAGTAAAGATGATTTTTTATTAACAATACCCAGAAAGTGGAAATAACCTAGAATGTTTAACAGTTGATTAATGAATAGTGAAAATGTGGTACATTTATACAATGGAGTATTTTTCAGCTATAGTGAAAAGTTATATTATGAAATTTAAAGGTAAAACAATTAATTGGAAAGAATAATTCTGAATGATGTAACTCATATTGAGAAAAACAATTGCTGCATACTCTTAGTTAAATATTGACAGCAGTTCGGACCCTTTAGTTACGTGTGTTTAAATTGGAGTACTGCATTTACATAATAGAATAATACTCAACTGTGAAAGATGTTGAAATTATAACATTTTAAGTAAATAGATGGAGCTAAAACCAATCGTTATGAGTAAAACAACTCATACGGTACTGTATCATGAAAATAAACCAAATGTTACATGTCTGTTTTTACACGTGGACATTTCCAGGTTTCAATATGGGAAGTACTCTCTTAATAACCACAGGGGTTAGATACACGAAATGGAACCATGGCGAGAAACCACCCACGGAAGAGAAATAACAGAATACATTGTTATGGAGAGATAAAGGGAAAAGGAGAGTAGGAGGACTAAACATGTCGGGGAAATTGATGAGAAGGGGAAACATGGAATCTAGGGAGTGAAAATAAACAATGGTCTTTTGAAAAATAAACCTTACAGAATCTACTACTGTTGAATCTTCTTAAATATATACACATAAATATATGCCCATAAATCATGTCACATCTTATGGGAAACAGAGCCACAATTAGACATGTTTTGCCACCAGGTAAAACGTACAGTACCAGGAATGGATTGCCTCTTCTTGACTTGTTGGCCAAAGTGGTCCCATGGATGTTACTCCAAAATTCTTGTGGGATTTGGTAAAACTGTTCGAACCTGATGGGAATCTCTGTTGTTGAGAACAGTACTAATGCCATTGAATATGGAGAAACTTACCCGGTGTGCAACTAGAAGACTCATTCCTTCTGACTAGTGCACATGGTGCTGGAGCTTACTCTACACACTACTAAAGGTGAAAGGCAATTTTTAATATCGCCTAGCTACAAATTCAGCTACCTACAACGGAAATCTTCCTGTAAGACACTCTGCGGCAATAGTGGCAAAGATGTTATGGGAGTAACCAACACTTTTTAAAAAAATGAAATTAAGCTCTTTGAACCACACAACAGCTCCCAGCTCAGCCTGTTTGGGCGCTGGGACAGGGTCCGAATTGGGAGGGCATTCGGGAGGGTGGTGGCTCCTTTGTCTAGGTGGCCGGCCTGCACCAAGCGGGCCCGGCCCTTTGTTCGCGGGACGCCCAGGCAGCGGGGAGATCGGATCCGGGTGCCAGGTGGGCCATCGCTGGGGTGAGTGAGTTTCTGCCCGCGGCGGCAGCCCGGGACAGGGAGCTCAGACGTTCCCCACCCCTCCTGCACTCCCTGGTCAGTCTGCGGGGGCTGTACTCCTTGATACCTCTTCTCCATTACTGTCCCACCCAACTTGCATCCAAGGCCCTCCGCACTACCTCTGACCCCCCTCCCCTCTTTGAACCACACAACAGCTCCCAGCTCAGCCTGTTTGGGCGCTGGGACAGGGTCCGAATTGGGAGGGCATTCGGGAGGGTGGTGGCTCCTTTGTCTAGGTGGCCGGCCTGCACCAAACGGGCCCGGCCCTTTGTTCGCAAGACACCCAAGCAGCACGGAGATCAGATCCAGGTGCCAGGAGAGACATCACTGGGCAGATCAAGCTCAGCAGGACGGACCTTGCTTCCACACTGAAGAGATACACCCAGAGGCTCAGTCACAGCAAAAACTGGACCAAGACACCAGGCCTCTCTTGGCTTCATTTGAAAGAGGAGATGGGAAGGCGCCAATGCAAGAATTCCTCCAACAACCTGAAAGGCAACATGACATCACCAGAACCCAGGGATCCCGAAATAAGAAGAATTGTACACCCTACTCCAGAAGAAGTAGAAGAAATCGACCCAAAAGTGAATTTTTTGAAAATAATAGAAGACCTTAAACAGGAGGTGAAAAACTGCCATAAACAATTAGAGATTACAAACAAAAAGGTAGAGGAAATGAATAAATCGCTCAAAGATACCCAAGAAAACCAAGAGAAACAAGAAAATGCAATCAAACAGGTAAGGGAAATGGTTCAAGACCTGAAGAATGAAATGGAAGTAATGAAGAAAACACAAACCGAGGGAAGGTTGGAGATGGAAAATCTGGGTAAACGAACAGGAACTACAGAGACAAGTACTACCAACAGATTACAAGAGTTAGAAGAAAGAATGTCAGACACTGAAGATACCATAGAGAAAATTAACACACTGATCAAAGAAAACAGCAAAACCAACAAATTCTCATCACAAAACATTCAGGAAATATGGGACACAATAAAAAGACCAAACCTAAGAATAATTGGGATACAAGAAGGAGAAGAAATACAGCTCAATGGTTCAGAAAATATATTTAATAAAATTATAGAAGAAAACTTTCCCAGCCTAAAGAAAGATATTCCTTTGAAGGTTCAAGAAGCATACAGAACACCGAATAGACTGGACCAGAAAAAAACATCTCCTCGCCACATAATAATCAGAACACAAAACATCCAGAATAAAGAAAGAATATTAAGAGCTGCAAAGGAAAAAGGTCAAGTTACTTATAAAGGTAAACCTATCAGACTTACTCCTGACTACTCTATGGAAACCATGAAAGCCAGAAGGTCCTGGATAGATGTACTGCAGAAGCTAAGAGAACATGGATGCAAGCCCAGACTACTATACCCAGCCAAGCTTTCGTTCACTATAAATGGAGAAAACAAAATTTTCCAGGATAAAAACAAATTTAAACAATACGTAGCCACAAATCCAGCCTTACAGAAAGTAATAGAAGGAAAATCACAAACCAAGGAGACCAACAATGACCACAATAACTCAAACTTCTAGACACCCTTTACCAGCGCAACTAAAAGAAAGCAAACACACAAACCCTATGACTAAAAAAGTGACCAGAGTTAGCAACCACTGGTCATTAATATCCCTTAATGTCAATGGACTCAACTCACCTATAAAAAGACACAGGCTAAGAGATTGGATACGCAAACAGGATCCAACATTCTGCTGTTTACAAGAAACACACCTCAACCACAAAGATAGGCACCTACTTAGAGTAAAGGGATGGGAAAAGGTTTATCAAGCAAATGGACCTAAGAAACAAGCTGGTGTGGCCATACTAATTTCTAACAAAGTTGACTTCAAACTTAAATCAATCAGAAGAGATGGAGAGGGATATTTTATACTCATAACAGGAACAATTGATCAGGATGAGGTCTCAATCCTGAATATTTATGCCCCTAATATAAAAGCACCCACATATGTAAAAGAAACATTACTAAAACTCAAAGACGCCATCAAACCGCACACACTAATAGTGGGAGATCTCAACACGCCTCTTTCACCAATGGACAGGTCAATCAGACAGAAACCTAACAGAGAAATAAGAGAATTAATGGAGGTATTGAATCAAATGGACTTAACAGACATCTATAGAACATTCCACCCAAATAGGAAAGAATATACCTTCTTCTCTGCAGCTCATGGAACCTTCTCAAAAATTGACCATATCCTCGGTAACAAAGCAAACTTCCACAGTTACAAAAAAATATCCATAACCACCTGTGTCTTATCAGATCACCACGGACTAAAGTTAGAATTCAACAACAATGCTACCCCCAGAAAGCCTGCAAACTCATGGAAACTGAACAGTCAACTATTGACCCACACCTGGATTAAAGAAGAAATAAAGAAAGAAATTAAAGTCTTCCTTGAATTCAATGAAAATAAAGAATCAACATACTCAAACTTATGGGACACTTTGAAAGCAGTCCTAAGGGGAAAGTTCATAGCCCTTAGTGCCCACTTAAAGAAAACAGAGAAAGCATACATTGGAGACTTAACAGCCCACCTGAAAGCTCTAGAAAAAAAGAAGCAGACTCACCTAGGAGGAGTAGAAGACTGGAAATAGTCAAACTGAGGGCTGAAATCAACAAAATAGAAACACAGAAAACAATCCAAAGAATCAATGAAACAAAAAGCTGGTTCCTGGAGAAAATCAACAAAATTGATAAACCCCTATCCAAACTAATCAAACGGCAGAGAGAGAATCTGCAAATTAATAAGATCAGAAATGAAAAGGGGGACATAACCACAGACATAGAGGAAATTCAGAGAATCATTAGATCTTACTACAAAAGCCTGTATGCCACAAAACTGGAAAATGTAAAAGAAATGGACACTTTTTTAGATAAATACCATATACCAAAGTTAAATCAGGACCAGGTGAGCAATCTAAATAGACCTGTCAGTCGCGAAGAATTAGAAGCTGTTATCAAAAACCTCCCTACCAAAAAAAAGCCCAGGACCAGACGGTTTCAATGCGGAATTCTACCAGAATTTCCAAGAAGACCTAATACCTATACTCCTTAAGGTATTTCACAATATAGAAACAGAAGAGTCATTGCCAAATTCCTTTTATGAAGCTACCATCACTCTGATACCAAAACCACACAAAGACTCAACCAAGAAAGAGAATTACAGGCCAATCTCACTCATGAACATCGACGCAAAAATCCTCAACAAAATACTGGCGAACCGTATCCAAGAATACATTAGAAACATTATCCATTATGATCAAGTAGGCTTCATACCAGAGATGCAAGGCTGGTTCAACATACGAAAATCTATCAATGTAATCCATCATATAAATAAACTGAAAGAAAAAAACCATATGATCATTTCATTAGATGCTGAAAAAGCTTTTGACAAAATTCAACATCCCTTTATGATAAAAGTCTTGGAGAGATTAGGGATACAAGGGTCCTACTTAAATATAATAAAAGCTATTTACAGCAAACCGACAGCTAACATCAAATTAAACGGAGAGAAACTCAAAGCCATCCCACTTAAATCAGGAACACGACAAGGCTGTCCACTCTCTCCATACCTCTTCAATATAGTGCTTGAAGTTTTAGCAATAGCAATAAGACAACATAAGGGGATCAAGGGGATTCGAATTGGAAAGGAAGAAGTTAAACTTTCGTTATTTGCAGATGATATGATAGTGTACATAAGCGACCCCAAAAACTCCACCAAAGAACTCCTACAGCTGATAAACACCTTTAGTAATGTGGCCGGATACAAGATCAACTCCAAAAAATCAGTCGCCCTCCTATACACAAAGGATATGGAAGCAGAGAGGGAAATCAGAGAAGCATCACCTTTCACGATAGCCACAAACAGCATAAAATATCTCGGGGTAACTCTAACCAAAGAAGTGAAGGATCTATTTGACAAGAACTTTAAGGCATTGAAGAAAGAAATTGAAGAGGATACCAGAAAATGGAAGGATCTCCCTTGCTCTTGGATTGGGAGGATCAACATAGTAAAAATGGCAATCCTACCAAAGGCAATTTATAGATTCAATGCAATCCCCATCAAGATCCCATTAAAATTCTTCACTGATCTTGAAAGGACAATAATCAACTTTATATGGAATAACAAAAAAACCCAGGATAGCCAAAACAATCTTGTACAATAAAGGTACTTCTGGAGGCATTACCATCCCTGACTTTAAACTCTACTATAGAGCTACAGTAATGAAAACAGTGTGGTATTGGCATAAAAATAGAGAAGTCGACCAATGGAATCGTGTAGAAGACCCGGATCTTAACCCACAAACCTATGAACACCTCATTTTCGATAAAGGTGCTAAAAGTATACAATGGAAGAAAGAAAGCATCTTCAACAAATGGTGCTGGCACAACTGGATGTCAACCTGTAGAAGAAAGAAAATTGACCCATATCTATCACCATGCACAAAACTCAAGTCCAAATGGATCAAAGACCTCAATATCAATCTGAACACACTGAACCTGATAGAAGAGAAAGTGGGAAGTACCCTACAACAGATGGGCACAGGCGATCGCTTCCTAGGTATAACCCCAGCAGCACAGTCATTAAGGGCAACATTGAATAAATGGGACCTACTGAAACTGAGAAGCTTCTGTAAAGCAAAAGACACTGTCACTAAGACAAAAAGGGAACCCACTGACTGGGAGAAGATCTTCACCAACCCCGCAACAGACAAAGGTCTGATCTCCAAAATATATAAAGAACTCAAGAAACTAGACTTTAAAATGCTAATTAACCCAATTAAAAAATGGGGCACTGATCTGAAGAGAGAATTCTCAACAGAAGAAGTTCAAATGGCCAAAAGGCACTTAAGGTCATGCTCAGCCTCCTTAGCGATCAGGGAAATGCAAATCAAAACAACATTGAGATATCACCTTACACCTGTCAGAATGGCTAAAATCAAAAACACTAATGATAGCCTTTGCTGGAGAGGCTGTGGAGAAAGGGGTACCCTCATCCATTGCTGGTGGGAATGCAAACTTGTGCAACCACTTTGGAAAGCAGTGTGGCGGTTTCTCAGGAAATTTGGGATCAACCTACCCATGGACCCAGCAATGCCACTCTTGGGAATATACCCACGAGATGCCCGATCATATGACAAGGATATTTGTTCAACTATGTTCATCGCAGCATTATTTGTAATAGCCGGAACCTGGAAACAACCTAGATGCCCTTCAATGGAAGAATGGATGAAGAAAGTATGGAATATATATACATTAGAATACTACTCAGCGGTAAAAAACAATGACTTCGCGAATTTTGCATGCAAATGGATGGAAATAGAAAACACTATCCTGAGTGAGGTAACCCAGACCCAAAAGGATGAACATGGGATGTACTCACTCATAATTGGTTTCTAGAGATAAATAAAGGTCAGTGAGTCTATAATTTGATATCCTAAAGAAACTAAATAAGAAGGTGAACCGAAAGAAAAACATATAGCTATCCTCCTGGTTATGGGAAGTAGACCAGATTGCCGGGCAAAAATTTGGGATCTTGGGGGTGTGGTGGGAGGGGGGGTGAGGGGAGAAGGGGAGAGAAATGTGAGAAGGGGAGGATGGGGGGAACCTGGGGAAACGGGATGTTTGGGATAAAGGAAGGTTGGTTAGGGGAGCAGAGAAGCACACATCTTAATTAAGGGAGCCATCTTAGAATAGAAAAATAAAATAAAAAAAAAACAGTATCCAATAGAGAGAGCTTAAAGCTGCCTAACAGGTACTCAAACAGGTAAAATATAAATCAACAGGTAAAGTATACAATAATCAACAAATACAGTATATTAATTATAATGCAGCTATGGCAAGTGTGCATATTAAATATAAGACTTATTCTACAACATTTTTATGAAAAAATGCTGTTTATGGCAAAATCTTCTCAAGTTTTGCCAATTAAGATATTAAACTCTTAATTTAAACCAGTAGCCTGTCTGGTACAAAAGGGCAGGATAAAAGCTAAAAAATGGCTTGATCCCCAGATGATTATTGCTACAATTCACACAACTGTATTTTGCTAATGTTATAGCAAAAAAAATCCCTTAAAGGATTTTATGCTAAATTTTACAAATGGCTCTTCCAATGGAGGAACTGCATATATGGCTAATAATAATAAAAAAAATATTATGGAGCATAATAAGGCTCCTTGTAAGCAGCTTATGAAACTTGCAAGTAGATCCAGATGCAAACGGATCTGACATGATAACACCAAGCTGACCTTTGCTAGGGCAAGGTGGAAAAGCCCTTGCAATGCATTATGAAAAAACCCGACCTATATATATTTGGGGTCGAGGATATGTTTATGCTTTTTTTCACAGAAAGAAAATAAAAGCTGGGCCTGATGTCGAGGCTGCGCTGCGGACACAGAGGAGTTCCTGAGGCGATTGCAGAGAGGTCCTTAGTCTGGCTTTTCCTGCCCCCAAGGAGAGGAGTCCCTGATAACAGAACCTGCTGCTCCACTCTACAGGGTGTCAATCCTGCCTCCTGAGTCCAGGGAGTCCCGGCTGAGATAATGCCAGGATGTGCTTCAGATAGCTGAATCCAGCTCACCTCACCCAGGAATCCCACCGGCCCTGAAGCACAAGTGCTAAACTGCTTCTGCAGCTTGAACTCTGGTCTGCTTTGGAGCTGAGATGCAGACTGGACATCAGACTGTTTTAATCTTTGGGACACAGAACTCATTTTAATTAAAATACTAACCTCTTCACTTAAGAAGGGGAAAGATTGGGGTTCCTGTGACTGTTGCTCAGAGTCTGGAAATGGTGGTATTTGACAACAATGTATGTCATTGTACTCTTACTGAAATTGATCTAATGATATTTGTAACTGCTTATAGATGTTGGGAAAGGTTTGACACATGCTGTAAAGTGTTTGGGTTTAATGCATATGTTAAGAATTTTAGATTTTGATCCCTTTTTCACCTCCCTAATTGATGACAGGCAAGCACACGTAACTTTTTGTGGAGTAGGCATTTAGGAAGGAGGACATACCATGGGCCAGAATAAAAGGTGAATACTGGGTTTAGAAGGTGCCCCTTTCTTCTTGTCTGGAGATGGAGTTATTGGTGCCAAAATTATATCATATCTTTTGTTTAAGGAGCACCTCACAGATTTTTCATTAATGATAGATACAGGGGCCCAATGACGGGAGTTAGTGTGGATCCTCACCTAAATTTCAAACCATACAGAGGCCGTACAGGCCGGCTCAACATGGCATGGTTTTTAGGTACGAGGGCGCTCTCCACATAGCCTAAGACAGGGTGCCCTGTGATCTGCTTACTTTAATCCTACTAGATACCTTTTATTTGAGAAGCTCCAAGAAACTAATCCTACTCATAAGGCACCCCTCTGTTCCCAGGAGAGGTTAATTACTTCACCAGTCGAGAGGAGGGTCTCTCCTTGTCCCAGTCCCCTCTCCTTTAGATCTGACACCATGGTTGACTCTGTCTTGGTGCCCTCCACCTATAACTACTTGCCTTTATATAAGAAAGGAGGAATATGTTGGGAGCCGTTTCCCCCCCTAAAGATTGTTACAGAAACCATCACCTTGGGGAGCCTGCAGGGAACCCCAAACCCATAATTATGTTAAGAATAGTCCTATTGGCAAAACCTGCCCCACACCCAATTAGCTATTCGCTAATTGCTAACGAACCTAATCTGATAGCGGAACTGCCTTAAATTCCAGCTATCCAGGGAACTAGGTGTGGCAACTCCTGACTTCTTGGCCTACCTGACCGGAAGTAGGTTACGTGACTGGGACCACGCGGCCAGATTCCATGCTCCTGTGCCCTACTCCCCAAGCCCTCATTCAGGGGGTATATAAGTCGTTACCCTGTCCCTAATAAACGGAGGCTTTGACAAAAAGAAAAAAAAAAAGAAGGTTAACAACTGAACTATCACTTATACCAGTTAGGGGAGAGACAATCAGTTTTCTACGATGAGTGACACTGAGCATGTCAACTAATTTTGGGCAAGCCTCATGTTCAGGAGTAATTGACCAACAACATATAGTTGGACTCCACAGGATTTTGTCTGAGCTTTATTTGGTTACAAGTTGGGCTTTTTGTTTGTTTTCAATCTTTTTTTCTTTCTTTTCTTGGTATGACTTTCTTGTTTCTAAGTTTTGGAAGATTTTATTGTTGTACAGGATTTTTGCTTCTTGTTAAAGAAAGAACTTAAAGTTGGGTGGGTAGGGATGGGGAAAAGATCTGAAGGGACTTGAGGGAGAGGAAGAATATGATCAAAGTGTATTTGAATTTGAAAATTGTTTTAAATAATGGAAAACATAATAAATTAATTTAAAAAAAAAATGAAATTAAGGCCCACTTTGTGGGATGGAAAGTATACAGGACATTACTAAAGTGGCCAAAAATTGGACTCTAGATGGGTCATGAGCCTAGGGAAAACCTACTACCTCTGTGGATTATTGAAATAAAATAAATCATAATGGCATGTCGCTATGCCTTTACCTAAGCGCATTGGTTCAAATCTCATAAAAGAAGCTTCTTCTTGCACTAGTTGGGAATTGATAGAGAAACCCACAACTACACATTATGCACAAAGTGAGAGGCTTTGGAACACTAGTCATATGTGGGATGGTTTCATAAACCTACAGACAACACCTCAAGGAGAAGGTAGAGTCAATCTTACAGGAGTTGAGAAATGACAAAATCATGATTAAAACATATTACATACAATTACAAGTGATTGAGGTGAAAAAAAGAATAAGAAATAATAAATATTAAATATGATGGATGATTGTATGGCAAATTAGAGGAGGGTATAGGAGGTGAAATTAGTAACACCTAAGACATCTGAAAAAGCTATATGAAAACATTATTGTAGAAGCATCCGTATTTATATGACATTAAATGGTTTCATAATGCCCAATGCTGAGGCTTAGTTACCATAACAAATATTTCTATTCCACACACACAACATATTTTTTATTCCCCATGGAAAGAAGATATATAAATCAAAGTGAGGACTAGAAAGTACACTTTTACCCAGGAATGAACACATTTTTCATTTCGGCAAAAGCTATGGTATGGTGAGAAAAAGGAAAAGGAGGTGGTGCACATATTTAATCCCAGCACTTTGGACACAGAGTGTGAATGTCTGTCAGGTCAAATCCAGTCTGGTCATGATAAGAAGTTCCATCCAGCTGGGGATACGATACGTAGTGAGTCATTGTATCAAAGAAGAAAAGGGGAATTGCCTCATTGACAGTAGACAAATAACCAAGAGTGTCAATTAAGTCCAGAGATGAAATAGAAGAAATTTGTTTGGTTTTGGTGTGTTCAAGAATATTTGGAATTTCAAAATGATGAAATTAAACTCACTAGCAACTTGAAGATTATTATACTGTTTTATATACTAACTAAAACTATTTCATATCATTCAAATATTTTGCTGAATGCATGAATATTTAAAATTTTTGTATTAAAATTATTAGGTCATTATTTAAATTATTAATAGAATTCCAGGGAAGGAATTAATTTTTGCATAATGTGTAACTAAATGAGCTTGATTAATTTTACAAAAAGTGTTAATTATGCATCATAATTTGAATCCTTAGTTCTATTTACAGTACCAACTACTTTAATATTTAAAAAAAGGTAATAAAAGTGAAGAAGCCTTTTTCATTCTAATATATTTCTTTCATTAATATCTGTAAAATAACACAAATATTTATTAACTGTTGTACAAGAAATAATAAAATTGACAACTTTCAAACTGTTGTAGATTCATTTAAAATGGAAATTCTAGAACTCACTGAAGTGCACTAGTTAGAGCTAAATGAAATGTTTGCTCAAATAATTTTAATTTAAAAAAAATAATTTCTACTAATTTTAACAAAGCTATTTTTAACTTGTTTGTGTTTTTCAGTTTTTTGAGACAAGGTTTCTTGGTGTACCCCTGGTGGTCCTGTAACTAGCTCTGTAGGTCAGGCTGGCCTACAACACAAAGATACCCTCCTGCCTCTGCCTCCTGAGTGCTGGGATTAAAGGCGTGTGCAACCACTGTTTTGGGACAAAACTCTTAAACATCCAATGAATCGCTAATTTAACGAATGTTTAAATCACCCTTATGAAATGAATTTGTTTTTTTTTTTAAATTCCTGCATCACAAACATATGAGAAAGCTGTGATTGACTTTTAATTAAAAACATATTTGTCACAAGAGATGTGTTGAAATATAATGAGAAATAATTCTAGCTGCATCAGAATGCTGTGTGTCTTAAAATGCCCACATTGAACCACTCTCAATATGCTTGGAAAAGAGAAAAGACAAACATAAGAGGCTTGAGCAGTTTGAAGCCCATGTCTAGCCTAGCGTAGACCTTTAATTACCACCTGCAACACACAGCACCGGACTCCAGTAGAGCATTCCAGGCAGGACTTCAGTTGTTTTCGCCGGCTCTGGAGAGATGTATTTAAATACATAATAAAGATGCAGCAATCTCTTCTAGTCCTTTCTTCTTTAACCTGTCAAAACTATGTCAAAAAAAATCAGAATGAGCACATGCAATTTCGAATATCTGTTTCGTTCGTTTATTTTTGCCTTTGTTTTTAACACAGCAATAAAGCAACCAAACTGTTTGACAGCAAAATAGGCTCAGGAAAAAATAAATAGGAATATGTTTCAGAAGCACAATTTTGGCTCTCGTAAAAACGTAAGCTAATAATCAAACTTTATTTATACTTTTAGAAATAATTATTGTATAAATATCATTCCTCTGAACAATAAATCATGTGATTTCTTAGTTTGTGTTGAAAGCTTCAGAAACATGCTCATCTTACACCTCAGTCATAGACTGACTTTTAGGAAGCTGTAGCATGGAGTTATTTTAAAGTTATTTTGGTTGATTTTGCTTCAAGATTGGACCATTGCATTCACGATGCATTTGAACATTCTGCCGCTGTCCTAAATTTTTCTGGTATTCATTTGTCATACTGACAGAAACCCGCTTAAAATTTAAATCCACATCCCTCCTGAATCCTGTAAAAGAGTTTGTAGGCCAGAGCATGTGCAGTGACTGATGATGCTCCCGTCAGGTGCCAGTAGAGGCAGCAGAATTGCTCAACAAGTCCTTTAACAAGATAAACAGGGGGGCAGATTACAGAAAAACAAATGGCTTATCACACCGAGACTTCTGATGCATTCTTCATATTCGTCCCCAAATGTCATTTCCACAAACAGAGCGATTCACAAGTAGAAAATGGGCCTAAGAATAGACTCATATTTAATTCTCTCCTAACCCATCTCGTTTAATATTTTAAAGAAAGAGCACACAATAGAAACATAGGAAAAAAAAACCCGAATGATTCCTAATAGTACTGTCTAATTTAGACAAACTGTCAATATTAAATATGCAGATTCATTGAATTAATTCGATGTCAACTTTACTTATGGGATTTATTTATCTTTATGACCCAATTTTTTTTATTTATTTTAAGCTTGAACATTGAGACTATTTCCGATTACAATTTCTCTAAAGAAGGCTGTCTTGCTCTCTGAGCTCTGAAAAATTACTTCATATATTTGTCTCAACATAAGCAATAATTAAAAGCAGGTACTTTTGAATGGCTTCTATTTTCTCTAATTTCTCATTATTCTTCACCAGTAATATCAAAAATATGATACTAATATCCAACTGTATTATGATGACCTCACCACTCCAGATACAATGAGTTTGCATCCTATCTCCTCCTCAGAGCAAAACAATGGTGAGACAATTTCAATCATGTTATTCATTCATTTGAGATCATTTAGGGAGATTATTGTTTAAGAGATTGAAGTTTATTGATTTGAGTGTCTCAAGTATGCCATAACATCTATGAAATTTAAACTTACAATGTAGTGTTTAATGTGTCTAATAGATTATATTTATCTTCTCAAGGGACCTGTTTTATTGAAATTTCTATAAACTTCCAGTATAATATTTAGAAATATACTATAAAATACTAGCAGAAGAATTTGAAAGATATTTTAGAAAAAATTAATATAATTGTTTTAACTCCAGTACAGTATACTAGACAGAAAACTGTCCATTTGAGATCATGATTACTCTTCAGTTCTGATATATTATTTATAATATTTAGGACAATATAAAAGCTGTGAGCATTGAGGATCATAATTCCGAGGGAATTTTGTTACAAGAAGGTGAATCTATGCTCATTTCAAATTATAACCCATGTTATAATAGAGAAAATTATTACTTAAGGCATTTGGAGGGAAACAAAGCTTAAGAGTTGAATTCAGCATTAATATTAGAAGCACATTTCCTATTAACCCTTAACATATATTAAAATCCCACACTATCAAATTCATTTAAGTTGCACGGGAAAAAGCCTGATTCAATGGACAGGAATACACAGATGATTCACTGAGTTACCCAAAAGGGATTGGAGTTGAACTATGTAAAAGTTGATTGCTGAGACAGACAGAAACCTGTTCTGGGACCTCCACTTAGACACACCCAGAACGTCTTATAAAGATTTCAAAAACCAAATGACTGGGAATCTTTGCTGTCACTTTTGACATTTGTGTTCTTAAAACAATTGCAAAGCTAAAAGTATGTGGGAAGATAACAAGGAAATTGTGTCACGCTTGCCCATAACATTTAGTGACATGAATAAAAAGAATAGTTTCATTAAGTGACGAAGACCAGGCTAAACTAATAGTTCTAACAGAATATAATTTGCCTTGCCATAAATATGGTCAATTCAGACCTGTGTACTCATTGAGACTCTTCAGAGAATTTTAGAGATCTACTTGGCTATCCTAATGAGCCCAACTAATAAATTTTTAGGGACCTCACTCCCTTCACATTCTAAATGTCATTTTGATTTTAATATAATTAATCATTTTGTCGTATCCTTAGAACTTAAGTGTTGGTGATTCTGGCATGTCATTATTTCCATTATTTTAGTTTTAGGAATCATTCATTACTTCAAATATTTCCCATTTCTGAAGCTTTGAGATTTTTGTCTTGATTTCTACAATGGCTCACCAATATGTGAAACTATATTTATGCTATTAAAATATTCTTAAGATATACATTTTACTAATCTGATGTTTTTCATAAATAAACATAATATTTATCTAAATTACTATTCTGTTGCTGTGAAGAGACACCACCACCATGGAAAACTAAGAAAAAAAGCATTTAATTGGGTGCTTGATTATAGTCTCTGAGTGATAATCCACAACCATGACAGAGATTATGGCATCAAGTAAACAGGCTTGACTATTGGAACAGTAGGCAAAAGCTCATATGTTTTCAGCAAGTTGAAGATAAAGCCACAAAGCTTTCTACCTGAAATTTATCCTGCCTTCAATAGGTGCTTGCATAACGGTGCTGCAGAACTAATGGCAGTGGCCAAGCAATGATTGGTTCAACATGAGGCCTACGTTATGAGAGAAAACCCGTGGCTGACACTGCCCAGATGGTCACTCACCAGAGGCTGGATAGCCCAGAGACCTAGGAAAAAATTTCAATGAAATGATATCCAATAATATTCTGCTAAACTCATAGAGTTGAGCCTAGCCTAATTGTCATCTGAAAGGCTTCATTCAGCAACTGATGAGAACAGATGCAGAGACCCCTAACTAAACAATAGTTGGAACAGTGGAACCCAGCAGAAGGAGAGGAGGACAAATTGTAGGAATCAGAGGAGTCAAGCACATCACCACAATACAGCACACAGAATCAAATCAGCAAGGCTCACTGGGGCTCACAGACACTGAAGTGACGATAACGGAGCCTATAGGAATCTGACCTCTGGCATATGTTATCCTAGAATACTTTGCTCCTCTGTGGGGCTCCCAAAAATGAGAGTGGGGTATATTTCTGACACATTCGCCTCCTCCTGCAACACTTTTCTCTCTTCTGGGTTGACTCATCCAGACTTGATTTGAGTGTCTGTGCCTCTTCTCATCACCTATTACGTCATGTTGATATCCCTGCTCTTTTCTGAAGGGAAAGGGAAAAATGGATCATGGGTAGGTAAGAGAATGGACTGGAAGGAGCAGAGAGAGGGGAAACTTTGGTCAGTATATAAAACATGAGAAAAAAATTTAAAAGAACAATGAAGTGAAATAATGAACGAATAATAGAATTTACTTTCTGATGTGAGAAAGATAAATACGGCAAGATTTAATTATTAGTTACTTTTGTTACCAATGGAATATATTTATTACAGCATAATAAAATTTAAAATATGAACTTCTCACTTGAACTCACGAATTAAACATTAGAATTTACCTTTCAAGTTGTTGTTGCAAATCTTCTTTAAAAAGAAATTAAATCATAATGATAGAAATCATATTGTTCTTGTGAAGCCACACTCTTTTGGGGGTCAGAAATAAAAATGAACACTCCAGTCTGTGGTACTTTAGTTGTAAAGCGTCTTCCAAATCATTTTTAAAAATTAATTATTAGATGCATATCATCCAACTTTGATTTTTATGCCAAAATCATGTTTTAACTTTTTAAAATTTGGTTGTCTTACAAATTTAGACCAAATGGAAAGTATTGGTTATAAGTGACTTAGAATGAAGAAGAAGTCTAACCAATTATTATGAGTAACTAGATAAAGTAAAAGAACGTTCTCTTTATATTTTTTTTTAAAAAATTATTCTACGTACCAGTAATTTTCAATGAACATTTTATTTTAGACACTAATAGATGCTTGGGATAACAGTAATTATAGGAATAAATAAAGGATATGTTGAAGGAGATTGGCACATTAGATTATAGCCTGTCACAAATTACAATAAAATCCTGAGATTTTTTTCCAATAGTGTTTCATGTAGTATGAAGAGCAGCTATTCTTAAAAACGCCATTTCCTAACCATGGTGTTAAATGAAATAAACAAGACTCAAGTAAAAATAAAGTATGCATGCAGCCCCTCATGTGCACAATCACATTGTGAAAAGGTTTAGCAGACGGAATACTATGGTAAAGCAGAGAGGGCAGAAGCAGTAGGCTAGAAAAATAAGAGAGTTCTAAGTGGGGATTGTGATCAAATATGCAATATTCATGGATTAAAACAGCAGGGAACCCCATACTGCATATAGTGATTAACCGCTAATAAAAATGAGGTCATAATGGAACAATTTCTAAGTCAGTGACCATAAAATCATATGTTTAGAAGAATACAAATCAATTAATAATTCAGTTTACTATTTCATTCAATGTGGATTAGTTTCTTTTTAACTATTATTTACTGTGCTTGAAATGCAGAATAAACTGTTAAAAACATATTTTATAAGTAATATTTATCTTTTTAAAAATAACATACTTTGAATATAATTTTCCAGTATCAACACAATTTTCAAACTTTTAATACAATAGGGAGTAGATTCTAGTCGGGCTAGTCTATGACCCAAACACTGAAATCAGTTCAGCTCACCAGTTGAGAACAATTACTATGACTGAGAGGTCCTAATTCCATTTCCAAAACACACAAGATGACATACAACTGTATGTAACTCCGGTTCCAGGGCATCTTACACCATGTTCTGACATACATGGATGTTGTGCATATGCTGTACAGACCCTTATGTAGGTCAAACACTCAGCACATGAAAACTAAAAAATAAACAACTATTTCTATAAGGAACCTAATATTTTATGGTCTTCATAAACTATGAATGAAAACTTTATGAACAAGCTTAATTTTGTAATTTCAATGAATTTGTTGATACAATGATACCCAAAGAAGTGATTGCATGCATTACACCTTTAAATTTCAAAGATAATTATTTAAAGGAGTGGGCATGTTAAGATTATTAAAAATCTACCATACCATATTCTATCAAATACACTTCTGGTCATTGTAGAGCTAAGCGGCAGATAAAGAAAAAAAACTTGACTTTCAACTATAAGAAATGTGGCTAAATGAAGACTTGGAAACACAGAACATTCAAGATCTGCTGCAACTTTGCTTTAAGTTCACATTCTTCTTTGACAGCTCATAGAATTTGATAAAGCAGTTGGTCAGAGCCAAGGAAAACCGTTTTAATTATTTCTTTGTGTTATTCTCTCCGTCTATAAGACTAAATGATACTACACAAATCTATTTGATGACAGGGGTTGCTATCTGACCACTTTATCCCAGTCAATATAATAGTACCCTATGTTTATGAACACTGGTTGGAATATTTATCAATTACTACATAAATATCACATTTACTTAAGTGCGTAGTTATCCATTGAATTTGAAATCATGCTGTAATTGGTCTAGAATAATGTAAAGTTAATGGGCTATAAAGTGTGGCATCGGAGAAAGTTGGTTTTTTAAGTACAGCAATAAATTTTGCTATTATTTTCCCTACACCCAGCTTTAAGTCATAATTCAATAGCTAATAGTTAAAGTTGATTTTTCAGATGGAACCATTGTCTATATTCTAAAGGTATGTTTCAGAGTTGATGGCAGTGCATATATTACCCCCAGCTCCATGGCATATGGACAGAAGAATAGAGAGAGAAAATGGTGGGGTAGGTTAATGAAAGCCAAAAATGTATGCAAAGTCCTTGTGGAAATTCACTATTAATACTTAAAAATATAATTACTGTTAAAGGATTTGGAGCATAGGTACTTCTCTTAGGTGGACAATCCCCTGCCCAGAAGAAATGGGTTATTAAATGAAAATCTTTTTGTCAGACAATAACTCCCTACAAGTTAATTATCCGTGATATCTCAGAGGACCTCTCAATTAAAATGATATTGCTATTGATCTTCATTTTGCACTCATAAATTACAACATTATAGGATATTGCTATTACCATTGGTTGCCCCAAAAGGTAAAAGGTATGTTCCCATGTTAGAAGTGTCAAGAGGCGCCTGAGCTGGAACTGAACAGAGTGACTTCTTTCTGAGGACTAACTTTTGTGATACTAGAAGGCATCATACAAGATTCCAATGAGGGAAGCAACCAGAAGTCCTACCCAGGTATGACACCTAGGGATCACAATAACAATCACCATGACGTGATAACTGTAAAGATATAGTTGTTCTTGAGTTCTCAGGTTTTTGATCCTACTGCACGTATCGGCTTTGTGGGAGCCTAGGCAGTTTGGATACTCACCTTACTAGTCCTCGATGGAGGTGGGTGGTCCTTGGACTTCCCACAGGACAGGGAACCCTGATGGCTCTTTGGGCTGAAGAGGGAGGGGGACTTGATTGGGGGAGGGGGAGGGAAATGGGAGGCAGCGGTGGGGAAGAGACAGAAATCTTTAATAAATAAATAAATTTAAAAAAAGAAACAAAAAAAGATATAGTTGTGGAGTGTGTACAATATAACTCCAGCACCTATACATTGGGCAGAAGGGGTAGGTAGAAGGAATGTAAGAGCCAGAGGAAAAGAAATTTGATATGAAATAATTGATTGTGTTTCCTAGGATTATCAGAAGATACACCCATAAAGTCTCATCAATACGACTACCTAATGTTAGCCGAACAGGGACAGATATGATAAATTGGTAGGGAAAGTCCATGATTTCTTAACAATATGGAAATATTGCAGAAAACTAAGGAATTCTGAGAATGGTCAAAATCTTCCCAACAGACAAATATACTTAGGAATGAATATATATATGTGTGTGTATATATATATATATATATATGACAAACTTAATGAAGGAGGATATATATGTATACACACACACACACACACACACACCAAAATGTTGTTCTTTTTTTTTAAAAAAATACTGCAAGATCCCCGAGGCAGTAGGCAGCAGAAATGCTGTAGGTCCCAAATGGTGGTAGTGGGCCATGTGGTGGCAGGCAGCAGGCTGAAATGGCTGCCGGTCCCAGAGTGGTGGCCTGAGTGGTGGTGGCAGGCCATGTGGCAGCAGACAGCGGGCCCTGGGAGCAGGCAGTCCCAGGCAGAGAGGGCTGCTGGTCTCAGAGCAATGGCTGGTCCCAGGCAGGGAGACACATGGCGGGCGGGCAGAAGACAGAAACATGGATAGACACGACAGGCAGGGTGAGGTTGAATGTTTATTCAGGGGGTTATGGAGGAGGAAGGGTGAGGGGGGGGACAGAGAGAGAGAGAGAGACAGAGAGAGACAGAGAGAGAGACAGAGAGAGAGAGAAGAGGAGAAAGAGACAGAGAAGGGGGGAAGCAGAGAAGTGGGGAGAGAGGCAGAAGCGAAGCTGCCTCTCGAGAGGAAGATGGAAAAGAGAGCG
Source organism: Microtus obscurus (assembly GCA_963919715.1). Classification (NCBI taxonomy): domain Eukaryota; kingdom Metazoa; phylum Chordata; class Mammalia; order Rodentia; family Cricetidae; genus Microtus; species Microtus obscurus. The sequence goes on from CAWTZC010000381.1 coordinate 5,836,590, forward strand.
AACTCAGGCCGGAAGCTGAAGATCAGCCTGCCTCAGCGGATGGGGAGGGAGTGGGCGTGGCTTGTCTTAAAAGGGACCAATACCATAACAATATATATATATATATATATATATATATATATATATATAGAGAGAGAGAGAGAGAGAGAGAGAGAGAGAGAGCAAGGAGGGTTATTATTTGGGGGAAATTTGGCGAGCAAATGGAAAGGAGAAATGACACAATTGTGTTGTAATCCCAAAAATTATAAGAAATAGTTTTTAAAGCTCCTATTGCAGAAAACACAGCACACTTTGGATGCAAGACGTACCAAAATCAAAATATAACTGACCTGAAAACATTTTTGTTGGGCAGTTTTCACAGTTCCTGAAGTTGCTTTTAGGCCACTAGGGAAGAAAAACTCAATGGCTTTAAAGGGGGCTGTTCTCTGAATGTAACAATATAGATCAAAAAGGCAGGATGTGACCACTGTCACAGCAATGTCAGGAAGGTTAGGCAGGTAACCCACCACTTTATAATTTGATCTGGGGCTTGCATGATGGGAGATAATGGATGTTTTATGCAATAAACTTAGCCAATAGCCCAAAGCTCTGGAAGTTATAGCCCCAAAGAGGCATTAGTCTAGTTACTTTGCTAAATTTGAATTTTGTCAAACTTTATTTATAACATAAATTCTTGTTGTTTTCAACCTTTAACAGAGAAGTCCATTTCTGCAGTGTACAGTATTGCAAAGACTCATAACTCACCAGACACCTGAGGAAAAGCTTACACTGCAAAACCACAATTAGGCAGATGACCATAACTTCAGGGAGTTCATGAGAACAATGGCCATCTCATGTCCAGTTTCTAAACATTCCTCTCTTTCCCCTGCCTCTTTCTTTATTTCCATCCCCTCTTCCAGGATGCATGCAAATGGATGGAAATAGAAATCACTATCCTGAGCGAGGTAACCCAGACCCAAAAAGATGAATATGGTATGTACTCACTCATTAGTGGATTCTAGCCATAAATAAAGGACATTGAGCCAATAATTCGTGATCCCAGAGAAGCTAAATAGGAAGGTGAATCCAAAGAAAAACATGTAGTTATCCTCCTGGATATTGGAAGTAGACAAGATTGCCAGGCAAAAATTGAGAGCTTGGGAGTAGAAGTGGGGTGGGGGTAAGGGGAGATGGGGAGAGAGAAGTGAGAAGGGGAGGATGGGGAGAGCTTGAGGGAATGGGACGGTTGGGATGGAGGAAGAGTGGTTATGGGAGCAGGGAAGTATATATCTTAATTAAGGGAGCCATTTTAGGGTTGGCAAGAGACTGAACGGTAGAGGGGTTCCCAGGTCTCCAAGGAGATGTCCCCAGCTTGTTCCTTGAGCAGCTGAGGAGAGGGTGCCTGAACAGGCCCCATCCTATAGCCACACTGATGAATATCTTGCATATCACCATAGAACCTTCATCTGGCCATGGATGGAGATAGAGACAGAGACCCACATTGGAGCATTGGACTGAGCTCCCGAGATCCAAATGAGGAGCAGAAGGAGGGAGAACATGAGCAAGGAAGTCAGGACCACGAGGGGTGCACCCACTCACTGAGACAGTGGGGCTGGTCTACTGGGAGCTCATCAAGGCCAGCTGGACTGGGACTGATAGAGCATGTGATCAAACCAGACTCTCTGAACGTGGCTGACTATGAGGACTGACTAAGAAGCCAAGGACAATGACACTGGGTTTTGTTCTACTGCATATTCTGGCTTTGTGGGAGCCTAGTCTGTTTGGATGCTCACCTTCCTAGACCTGGATGGAGGGGAGTGGACCTTGGACTTCCCACAGGGCAGAGAACCCTAACTGCTCTTTGGACTGGAGAGGGAGGGGAGGGAAATGGGAGGAGGGGAGGAAGTGAAAATTTTTAATAATTAATAATAATAAAAATAAATAATAATACAATAATAAAAACAAAGACTTATACTTAGTAATACTGAAGTATTGTAGTTATTATCTTTCACTCAGACAACACAGCATCAGCCTTTAGACAAATGGTGTTTTCATGTTTTCTAGATGGTTTTTATTTTTTGTTTCTAATCATTTATCATAGATACATTAGTATTTACTCACTGTGACCCAGAGAATAAATTTAGTTTAGCAGTAACACTAATTTTGTTTGCTAATTTTTGAACTTATATGGACTCCTCAGCATATGCAAAACTCAGGGATTTTTCATACATACATACATGCATACACACCCGTATGCATGTATGTATGTATGTAAATTTTTTGAAACAGTTTCTCTGAATAGCTTTGGTGCCTGTCCTGACTATCTCTTTTTGACTAGACTTGCCTTAAACTTAAAGAGATCCACCTGCCTTTGCCTTCCAAGTTCTGGGATTAAAGGCCTGCACCACCACCACCTGGCTATTTCTCTTAAGACTGTAAACAATGCCGGGTGTGGTACCACATGTGTTTAATCCCAGGGCTGGGGGGCAGAGGCAGACTGATCTTTATGAGTTCTAGGCCAGCCTGGTTCTAGGACAGAGTTAGTTCCAGGACAACCAGAAACCCTTATCTCGAAAAAACAAATAGAGAATAAACAGTGTCATAATAAACCAAAAAGTGATGCTTTGAATGGATAATTAAACATATTATATCTTTAAATGATTTATGAATTAAGTGAGAAATTCTTTCAAATGGTAACAAATATAAAATGCCTTAATAGAAGATAATTTTTTTTTATTTTTCTATCATTGATAAAAGAGGTATCAAAGATTTAGCATTATTGAGGCAGCTATGTGATCTTCAGCCTGACTCTTCCTTCTCTATGGCTTGTGGTCAGGTCAGGCCTTTTTATTCCCCACATTATAACATATTGTAAAGTTTTGAAACAGTATGGATGATAATAGATGTACTGATTATGCATTTTATGTGTAAAAATTGCAAAAAGCATACACACTCTCTATACACTATTCCTGTGTAAATTTAGTCACAAAGCCACAACAATCAGGAAGAGTTTTTTGACAGAGCAATTTTTTGGTCACCACTTCAGAGGACCAGACAATTTCTGCTTTTAGTTTCCCTCAGCTCATCAAATCTAAAGTTTCAGAAAATTGCTGAATGGCATTCTTAACCAATGATCAGATCAATTTAACCAGAGTGGTGTTTTCTCATTTTGTAATGAATATAAATTACAGAATGCATATGCTAAATCTTTATGTAGACATAACCACATGGAAAATAGTTCAAAAACACAATGAAAGAAAATGTTTACTCTAGTCAAATGAGTGTTTTATGGAAGTAAAATACTAAGTTTAGATACAGAAACAAATATATTAAAGAGGCATTTTATAGACATTTATTGAATGTTATCAATATTCAAAATTTATATATTTTTTCCAGTTTTGAGTCTATCATTTCTCATTTATTTTTCAGTATTTACAGCCATTAATTGGGGCTATAGGTACATGAATGATTAATGATGCTAATCATATTTTATTAGGTATTTCTGAGACTTGTAGTAGAGTATAAATTCAAATATTTTACATATTTATTTATTACGGAGTTTCATCTGTAACTAGGAATTTGAAGAAATAGTATTATGTGAACATATGTTTTGTTATATAATTAATTTTGAAACATTTACCAGTGTTTAAAGAAATGCTACCTTAGGAATCAACTATGTAACTTTTGTTAATAACCAGTTAAAACATTTCCTCTTATGCATTATATTTTAGATGACATACTTTGCAATTTTTTAGCTATTTTTCCTGATTCTAGAGCTTAAGCTTTAATCGTAAATATATTGTCACTTTACCGTGCAATTACACATGCAAAGAACGGTCCATTCGGTTTGATGGAGGATAAGACGGTTCACATGGTGAAGTCGAAAAACTTGTGGCAATATTTTTGTCTTTGCAGATGAAGGAAATAACATATTTTATAGATATTCAAAGACTTCTCTTCATGCTCTAAAGGGGCAAGGATCTCAAACCATACGTGGCACTTTGTTGCCATGGATTTGCCTTTAGAGTGTCAGGAACATTTAAGAAAACAAAATAAACCTTTTATGGTGAAAATCATCTGAGCAGAGATTATGTACCTCTTTTTCTACAGCCTTTAATGCCTGTCAAGAGGTCACTTCGACTAAATCCTCCCGCTTAAACCTGATCTTCATTTGCATTTTATTTCACATCAACTATTCTCTCTTAGTATTTATCACCACAATTAACTTGTAATGATTTTTGACATCTAGAGGAAGGAGAGCTGAGAGGTGTCAGGTGCCAACACCGGCATGAATTCTACTTTGGTGCCATTTTAAGTTGATGATTAAGACAACTTGACAGTTTTTAATCCTGTATTTTTTCTAGATTCTTTAAAAAATGTATAAATGGACTTCTAGTAAAAATATAGAGGACATTTTATAATGGTAAAAAAAGAAGCAAAAGACAAAGATGGATAAGAAGAAAAAAAGGAAGAGGAGGAGGGAGAAGAGGGAAGATAGGAGGAGGGAGAGGAAGGGAAAAAGAAAGAAAAAGATAAGGAAGCCACTGACCCTTTGCAAGCCAATACTTTCTTTCTGTTACTGACTATATTTTAAGAAAAGTAGCATATAGCTAGAGGTCATTAATTTATAATGATGATTATCTCACAAAAAGAATACCACCTGGTTAAAGACTCATCATACTTTTTGTGTCTATGATCAGTGTTCTTCTTAGTGAGATAGATAGACATTCCTTCTTTCTCAAACTGTTTTGTTGCTCAACATAATAAAATATAACATCTGTCTCCATGGCTTTTATCCATTGTTTCTACTTCGTAGACATTAAGCAAAACCAGAATGAAGTCAATGTTATAAAACACTATCAAGTTTTGATGAAAATGACAAAAGCCTCTAGCATCATTTCTTTTCTAAACTCATCCTACCCATTTTATTAAGTTACTACCTTTTCCTTATAGCTAGACTTTTCACACTATGTCCACCCATGATCTATAGATGTCCAGACTTGTAGAGTTTTCCCACACTCTGGTTTCCAGGACACGGTATAATTTAGTGTTGTATATTACCCTCCTTCACTCCTCTGCAAGCTACTGCAGTGCAGTATTGGCTACTGGGGATGGTTATGATCATGCTTAGACATTATTATGTACTTAATCGTTGCAAAATACATTCTTCAGAGTAGAGTCTGTCTATATTCTTTTCTTAGTCTCCTTATAGCAGCGGATCCATCATCACATATAAATGTGTACATATCAACCGTACTATGTTGAAAAAAAAATCAAGACTGACTTTCTGCAGATTATATCCCAGAGACAAAAATTTCCTCAGTGGTTAAGAGCATTGCCTGCTCTTCCAAAGGTCCTGAGTTCAATTCCCAGCAACCACATGGTGGCTCACAACCATCTGTAATGAGGTCTTGTGCCTTCTTCTGGCCTGCAGGCATACACACAGACAGAATATTGTATATATAATAAAAAATAAATATTAAAAAGTTTCTAGATTTGATTGCCCCTTTTGTCATTAATCTATGCATACAATATCAGCATTTGAATAAATTTTCATGAGCCTCCCTTTCTTCAAAGGAAAGTCTGAGATCCCATATTGACTCGCTTTCCAGAGCTGATCCTTGGAAATCAGTTTACTCTGCACAAATTACACATCTTAGCTGCAAGTAATTGTAATAAATGCAATTCTATGATAATTAAAAACAATTAGTAAGGCATTAACAAAAAGCGTGATAGTTTGTAAGACTGATGTAGCAAGTTTGAAGTTTAAAATAAAAGCCTGAGTTGAAGGTCAAGTTCCCAAAGCAGAGAAACGAAATGCTCTAGTGCTTAAATAATGGGAGAATTTCCTGGGGACGTCAGTGAATTGGAATATGACATTGCATGTTGGTGTGGTCCCATTTATTCTCATAAGTTTGGCTGTATGGTTGTCTGCTAAATGACCTGGAAAAACGAGAAAGTTGATTGCCAAACACACAGTGTTTGTTTGTGGGCACTAAGGACCACTTAGTTGATGCTAATTTAATTAGACTACCTAAAGCATACACACCATCATGTTACTTAATGTCCTGTAAATATTCAGCTAGGATTTTGACACTGTTTGCGTATTGCTGATACATGATATTGCAATCTGACATTGTATTAATATGTCACTGAGACCACAGTTTCTGGCTTTAACTTAAAAATGGGAATGATTACCAGGGTAGAAAATGCCTTTATGACTTGAATTTTGTATTCAATTATCTACTTTGATATCCTATGATATTAACAATGGGTGAACATTTGTATTTCAAAGAATCAGTACAATAATGAAAGGAATAAGAAATAGATCATTAGAAATACAATATTAAATTTACAGGGTGTAGCAGGCTATCAATTTCACTTGTGCTATGCAATTATTTGATTTCTTCAGTTACATTGAAAAAACTTGATAGAATTCTGATAGCTCTCCTTAGCTAAGAGGATGGAATTATTAATTGCTTTGCATTTACTCTCTTGGCTGAAGGATGAAAAACTGAAGTTACCCAGTAATTGCTTCATGTGTGAAAAGCAGCATCAAAGACTTGATGTGTGTTGCTGCAGTCTCTCGGGAAGGCTCATGTCTAATTTTTATGCTGATATAACTCATAATACAGTCCTCCGACTCTTCTATTTTCTCTTGCAATTACAAGGTTTCTTATTCCATTGTGACTATTCCTCTGAACTAAGATTAGCTTAACTGAAGCTTCCTTTGAAATCTGCCTACCCATCAAATATGTCAGACCTAATGCATTCAGTAGCCACAGAAGATCAATGAGCTGCACACGTCCCTGCTTCCTGCCATGATCAATAGGGTTCGCATAATGGGTGGAAAATTTTTAATCGTGACAACTCAGAATCTTCTTAGCATAAATCCCTCCTGCATTACAAACTTTTCATTTCCCACTTCCTGAGTCTGTAGACATTGGGCAGCATCTATACAGCAGCTCTCTTCAGAGAAGTAGTACAATTAGACTTTCACACTTCAGCGGTAATGACTTCAGATCCCAAGGGACTATGTTATGGCCAAGGTATTATCTTCTATGTTTTCTAACTTAAAATCTGCAGATGGAAGATGCTCTACAAAGATTTGAAATTTTTATACCTAATATCACTTTAATGTGCATATTGGAAGTAAGCAGAGTCTATTCAGATATTTTAATAAATTAAATTGTCAAGCGTGTTTTGAAGTTTTATGTCTGTCTTAAAGGTTGCTTTTTTTTAGAATACATATATATATATATAATCTAGCAGACATTTAGAGTTGAGATTTTGGAAAACAAACCTCAAGTGCACATTTGTTTAGATTTCAGTCTCTCTCTTTCTTTCTCTCTCTCTGCAAATTGTTGATGGGCCTCATATATAGTAAGCATATGCTTTCCTACCAAGTTACTTCACTATCCATGTTGCAGAATGCTGCATTGTCAATCTACTTATTAAATGAAATGTCTGATCATCTCCAAACGGTTGTCCATTTCCTCCTGTTTTGCTTGGACTGAGCTAACATCCTGAGGTTCTGAGCACACACATGGGAGAGAACCACTGTCTCGAGAGAGTTTATTTTAGTGAATGATTTTAAGTAGTTAAGCATAAATGCTTATGTGTATGAAGCATAAAATAAAATATGAAAAATGTGGTCCTAAAATATATTTCCCATAACATTTCAAAGGTAACTAAAATTTCAATATTTAATAGCTTTAAGTAAATAGTTTAAAGTGTTTCAATATTCTAATATAGCTAAACTTACATTTTCTTTTCTGAAAATTGATATATAAAATGTGATAAACACATATTTTAAGATTAACTGTTAATATTCTCTATTGGTTTATAACATTTATTTGGCTATAAGTTATTTTTCTTGGACAGCTTCTGTACTCTGTGACACCTCAACACCCATATGCATACACCCATGCTCACGTGTACACATACATACATACATACATACATACATATACACACACTTTAAAATAAGATGACTTTTTAAACAAGGTTGATCTAAGTCCATTCACACCAGCAAACCTTAAAATACCTTATAGAGTTTTCCATTCTGATGCAGTGTCAGTCAGAGGTGATGATATTATTGTGCATCATCCATGTTGCTGGATTTTCTGTTGATGAAAAAGAGGAGTAACATCAGTCTTTAACCAGAATGAATCAAAGTTGAATATGCCCTAACATGGTCCCTCCTGCCTCAAACTTCCTCAGCATGTCTTTTATCACTGCCTGCAAGGGAGCTCTCCAATGCCCACCTTCATCATAGCTACCATGTCAGCCTAAAGAAGCACAGAACCAGGGTCAGCTTCATCATAGCTACCATGTCAGTCTACAGAAGCATAAAGACAGGGTCAGCTTCATCATAGCTACCGTGTCAGCCTACAGAAGCACAGAACAAGGGTCAGCTTCATCATAGCTACTGTGTCAGTCTACAGGAGCATAAAGACAGGATCAGCTTCCTCTGGCATCAACCACTTCAGTTCCAATTCTTAGATTATTTTAATGCAAAACAGGTTTCTTGTTTAATTTGATTGCAACATCAAGACCTTAGTTAAATCATCTTGATCAGCAAGGATTAAAATTTACCCTCCTAATATTCCACAAAATACATGTGTTCATTCAGACATTTGGTTATCTTGTATTTTTTTTCTGAGTTATGGTTTCATAGAATTAGCTTTGGCCTTTTCTTATACTGCATCTTATTCACTGGATATTCAATTCCTTTCTCATTTTATGGCCTCCTTAACCTGTAGGGATAGAAAGAATTGCCAGTACACCCAAATGTGAATTATTAAAAGGTCAAAGCGGTAAAAAAATTTAAAAAAATCTACTGAGATTTTTAAGATAATTTAGGAATTTAATTCTGTAACTGCTATGAATAATTAAAGATAATTAAAGTAGTTAATTTCTATGTTAACAATTCCAGCTGTAAGTAATGAATGGATTTTTCCTTCTCTGTCTTGCTCTGTTAATCATTTCATTCCTTATTTCCTCCCTGTCTTTACATTCTTTCTCTATTCTTCTCTGTATTCCTCTTCCCACCATTTTTCTTCTTCTATTACTTATATTTGACAGCCTCCTGTTGCCAAGACTGACCTCAAGCTCTCTATAAAGAAGATGATCCTGAACTACTTATCTATCATCACTTTCAAGTGTCAAATTACGGGCATATGCCACTACGCCATTGTTTTAAAAAATTATCTTATTTTTCTAAATTTGTAAATTTTAAATCTAGAACTTATGCTTTGCAGGCATAATCTGTGCCAGTTCTAACACACTTACAAAATAGTGAATGCATAAAAAGTCAGGAAATTCATTCTTATTCGTAATTCTCCTCTGAAGAGACTACATAATTTTTAAAAACTAACATTTATCACATTCCCTACTTTCTGAAAGTTTGGATGTATTAATCTGTAAAATTAGCAAAACTTTAAGTGTTTTTAGTCAGTGTTCTACTGTTGTGATGAGACACCATGACAAAGGCAACTCATAAAAGAAAACACTTAATTGGAATCGCTTTAAAGTTCAGAAGTTTAGTTCATTCTCATCATGGTGAATAACAAGATGGCACAAAGGCAGATATGGGACAGGAGAAGTGTCTCAGAGTTCTACATTCTGATTAGCTGGCCTCAAAGCCCAACCTCAGGGAAGGCCTCCTTTAACAAAGACACAACTCCTAATCCTTTCAAATAGCACCACTGCCTGGGGAACAAACACCCAAATCTGTGGCCTATGAGGGCTATTCTTATTCAAACCACCACAGTAAGTAAATTACATGCAACAGTCTTTTATTGTAGAAATTCCAAGAATTTATAATAAAATTAAGGCACAAAATATAGGTGGTATGCATAAAATGTTTTCTTGATATGTTCACATTGAAGTGACTGTCACTTTGCTTAAAAAACTAAATCATTTTAATTCTTTTTCTAGTTATAGAATGTTTTTAAGAGAGAGAAATGCAGTTTTGAAAACGTTTTAGTAAGAAATTTTTAAAAATTTTAATGACAAATCTAAATATCAGTAAACTAAGATATGCCATATATATACATGCTTGAATTATTTATTTCTAGTAAGGATTGTGAATATATAGCCATCTACATACAAAAATAAAAAAATTAATCAAGAGCAAGTTAAAATGGTATACACAAATAAAAATCTCACACAACTGACTGATACGAAATAATCCTAACGAGTAATAGATTATGTAATAGATGATAGCAATAAAGTTGGTAAGAGAATATCAAAGAATGAAGTTAAAAATTTCCAGTATGCCATGCGCCATGTTGGCATGCATGACTTAATGCTTTCTGAGTCAAAACTTTCAGAACAATAAACCATTTCCATCATCTTTCTATTGTCCAGTAAGTTTACAAAAAAAGCCATGAAATACATGCTCAATATGATTTCATTGCTATGAATGTTTACATGGTGGCAAATTTAAAAGTTAGTATTCTACTTTTCGCTTCCGCCACCTTCCATAGTATGAAGATAAAACCCTAAAGTAAAGAGGGATGAAGTACAAGACTTGACATAGTTCTTAAAATCACTTTATTAGTATTTATCTCACAAAAGGAGAAATCCTATATACCAGTAACAAAAGACCCCTTATTTAATGGGGTCTAATGCCTCAGAAAGCATGGGGCTCTCTACCTGATTCCAAGGGTCTCTGGTTTTCAGGTCTTCTAAGCTACACAGAACCCGGAATCCAAACTTTCAGAAACGTGAAACCGAGTAACTCCTCAAATGGCGTACAATAAGCATGGCTTCTCTTCCTGTCATTTCTGTGCCCCCTACACTATATTAGCCTGTAGATACAAACCTTATCTTGCAACTACACAAGTTAAGACTAAATATGTAATGGTACCTTCCATGAAGCAGGATTATTTGTTCTGAAGCAGAATAGAATATGATTATAGCAGTTGAATCCAGAATTCACTCTGCTTACTCTTGGTACTCAACAACATTTTAAAGACTGTTTTTCATTTGTCACAAAAAATGCACTAACAGTCCCCTTGATTGTCCCTTTTACAGAGGGATACTTTCTTAGGAGAGGGATACATTACTTGATGACCACAAAGAATTAATACAATAGAAATTTCTCTGTCTGTACACACTGTACAAGTCTGTTCATCTTTCAATTCCCTCAACTGTTCTTCTAATGATAAATACGAAACATCTGTTGGAATATTTTTCATGCTATATTTCATAAATATGTTTTCATATAAGTTAAAGTAAATTTTCTTCAGACAGTGTTTGAACATGTTGGTTGCAGAAATTACATTAACTAAATAGTGTCAATAAATTTTCTTGAATGATATCATTTTCTGTCTGATAAAATCATGTTTTTGCTTATTAATAACACTGCCCTTTTGAATATTATCCACAATAGGAAGGGCACTCATCAATTCTTGAAAGAGAGCTGTTCTATTCATCCAAATAAATGACAAGTCACCAATGCTATATCTTATACTTTATTTCCTTCTCCACTCTCTTCTTTCAGCTTCATCATTAAGATACTGAGAGGTCATCATTAATTCTTCCATAGACCTCTCTAGCAGCAACAATTTGATGCCAAATTGTCTGTCTTAGCAGGGTTCTAGTGAAGCCACTTTCCAAATTCACATCATGAAAGCTGAGACATAATATATTTTGATTGAGAGAAGTCACACTTTCTTGTCCATGGCACCAATGAGTCCTTCATTCTAGCTTTTTCTGTTTGTATGGGAGAGTTAAGTGGAGCAAAGTATGAGACATTTCTTCATGGATTCATATAGCAATGAAGTGATACTGAAATTGAGGTAGCTTGAGCCTGCAGTCACCAATGAACACAAATTGGTAGTTATGAGCTAAGAATTACTCGTACTCTCTGTGGCCTGCTCTTGAGCCTGGGACACCTACTTCATAGATTCTTTATTTGTGCATGCATGTGTGCACATGCATGCGTGTGTGTGTGTATAATAAAAAGTCCTATTCAAAAATATAAAATTCTTCTGAAAAATTTATATATTTTAATATATAAATTATTTTGTTTTTTTTTCTAAGTTAAGCATGCCAGAATTACATTGAACTACTAATGATAGAAAGAAGAGTTTTTTGGGTTAGAATACCCAGAAACATTCAAGAGCAATATGAACAGACAATATGAAACAAGTTAATAGTACTGTCTTTAATAAGGAGAACAAAAACTATTTAATTAAAGGATATGTAAGTAAAACTCTGTCAAAATGATCCCCCAAGCCAGTCCCATTCCTTGCTAAATATACTTAATTTGACACTTATCAAAAATATTTTGTTCTCAGATAAGTTATCCTGAGTAGCAACCAGATGCTCCATTTAGGAACACCAGGGAAATATCTCTCAGGAAAATAGCAGTGATGTAGCATTCTCTCATTGCTTCTATTTTTGCATATATTTGTGCATTTTTATCTTTGTCCCCTTGCCAAGTGTGACTTGTGATTTCTAGAGTTTCTTTCTTTCCGATCGATGATTTTTGGAAGTGGATTGCATATCTTCATGTGCTCCTATTAGAAGTTGATGTTAGGGAGGATGGCTCAGTTAAAAGGGAGCATTCAAGCTCAACACAGTATCTATATGTTCAAACTTACCTTGTACCTACTATTTGTGAGGCCTTCTTTTGAGAATGTTCCAGAAATTATTTCACTTATTGCTTTGCTTAGGTTTGTATATCATGCAATAATTTTTTCTGTATTTGAAACTAAAAAGCAGAGTTTACACCAACATCTTCATGCACGTGCAGCCATAAAGTGAAAATTCAGTTTGAATCAAAGGTATCTACCATAGAAACCCTTGTATAACCTGTCTTCGCATAATCCATACCTGAGAAAACAAAAGACAGGCTACTGTCACCAGGGAACATGGTTGCTGATATCCTCCTTGTTGTCATCACACAAGAAAATATTCTGATATTCTTTCTTTGATAAATTGTTGAGACGTAAGGCCAGAACTGTGATACCTGTTGTGTGGTAAGAATAAATACAATAAGCAAAGCTCTAGAGAGTGTTGATAAGACGTGGAATGTTCAGTTGGAGCTTATCTTTGCTGACAGGCAGGTGTACTCTCCATGTTAAAACTACTGGCTTTTTTTTGTTGTTGTTGTTAAATATGTAGCACTTTCTCATTTCCTAAGGCAACTTTAACTCTTTGTGTTTTGCTTATTACAGAGAATATTCAGTCTACAGCAGTTTGACTGAAAAGCATAATTGATAATAGGATCAGGATTATAACAATTATTGGGAAGGAAATGATGAAGAAGGCTCTTGTTGGGAATAAAGAAGCCATAATGGGTCACAAGTAATGTCAATGTCCTATACCACTTAGGGTCGAGTTTAATGTGAAGAACTGTTATCTTTTAGTAACTAAACCATCATCCAAATAGCTAAATTCATCAACTGACAAATAAATGGATGGATCATTGGGAGAGAGAGAGAGAGAGAGAGAGAGAGAGAGAGAGAGAGAGAGAGAGAGAGAGAATACCTGAGTCTTTCCTATTTGTCAGGTGTCTGATAAAATGTGTGGAAAGACATGGAATAACACGGCAGAGCTATGTAGAGTAACAATAAATAAATGGAACCTCCTGAAACTGAGAAGTTTTTGTACGACTAAGGACACAGTCAATAAGACAAAACAGCAGCCAACTGAATGTGAAAAGATCTTCACCAACCCCACACTGGACAGTAGACAGATCTCCAAAATATGTAAAGAACTTAAGAAACTAGAAACATAAATACCAAATAATACAGTTAAAAATGGGGTACAGATCTAGATAGAGAATTCTCAGTAGAAGAATCTCAAATGAGTGAAAAACACTTAACATCCTTAACCATCAGGAATATAAAAATCAAAATGACTCTGAGATACCATCTTACACAAGTCAGAATGACTAAATAGAAATATTGGAGATAGCTTATGATGGAGAGGATGCAGAGTAAGTGGAATATTCCCCCACCACTGGTGGGAGTACAAACTTGTATAGCCACCTTGGAAATCAGTATGCCAGTTACTCAGAAAATTGGAAAACAATCTATCTCAAGTTCCAACAATGTCACTATTGGGAATATACCCAAAGGATGTACATTCATACCACAATGATATCTTCTCAACTGTATTCATAGCACAACTATTCATCATAGCCAGAACCTGAAAACAACCTAGATGTATCTCAACTGAAGAATGGCTAAAGAAAATGTCATACTTTTCACAATGGAGTACACTCAGAGGTTAAAAAGACAATGCTATCTTGAAATTTGCAGGCAAAAATATGGAAGCAGATACAATCATCCTGAGTGAGGTAAATCAGTCCAGAAAGACAAATACAGTATGTACTCACTCATAAGTGGATATTAGACATAAAACAATGGATAACCAGCCTATAATCTGCTACCTTGGAGAAGTTACTTAACAAGGAGAAATGCTGGAAAGGGGAGATGGACAAGATCTCCAGAGAAAACTGGGAACATGGGCAGTGGAGGGGAGATGGAATGGGAATAAAGGAGAAGACGAGGGGAGAGGAGAATATGAGGGAAAGAAGGAAGGGGATGGTTGAGATGGAGAAGGACAGAGACAGAGATATCCTGATAGAGGGAACCACTGAGGGGTAGTGAGAAACCTGACACTAAGGAAATTCCCACAAATCACAGGATGACACCAGTCATTTGAGTTTCCTCTATTGAGAAGTCTGATTGACTCTATACCTCATTTTACAATTGGCTTGTTTTCTTGATACCTAGTTTTTTGACTTATGTATTTTGGATATTAGCCTTTGCTAATCTTTTTTTTATCTTTAATAAGGACCAACTCTTTCTTTCATTGATTCTTTTTAGTATTGTTCTATTTTTGTTTTCTGTAGCACTAGTTCTAATAGAGCATAATAATAAAAGCCTGAAGTCAGATATAGGGGAAAATGCAGAGCGATCAGAGAGATGAAGGAGCGAAACCACAGCCACCTTACCTAGTCAAATTCACAGCCCAAAATAGACTAAGGTCCTGTTTCCTCCTGCCTTCCCACGTCCTCTCTTGGCCCAGTCTGTACAGAACTCCAGACGTTTATTGTTAGCTAGGGGCTTCAGTACCCTTTGATCTTCAGGCAAGTTTTAGTTGTACAAACAAGATGTCATCATAGGTTTTCATTGTATTGATTCTACTCTGAGTCTGATTATTTATTCCCAACTACTGCTTTGGAGTTTGGCTATTTTTTTTTTTATGTCTCTCTTGCTGGTTCTTTTTTGAGGCATTTAAAACTATCAATGTAATTCTGAGCATTTCTTTCAATGTAATCCAGAAATTTTTGTATTTTTTTCATTTTACACCACAACAATTTCTTTTAATTTATTTTTCAATTATTCAACAGTGCCTTGTTTACTCTCCAATTGTGTGTTTTTGCTGCTATTATTGGTGATGATTCCAACCTCTATTCCATTTTGCTCATATAGAATACATGGAGTTATATAGTTTTTCTAACTTTGGTGAGTTTTTTTTTTTGAGTCCTCAAATATGGTACGTTGTATTGGAAGTATCATGAGCTAATGAGATCAATGTTTATTTAATAGCATTAGGATAGAATATCCTGTAGAGGAGAGTTTAGTCTTTGGCATTTATGGTATTGTTTGAGTCAACTCTTTCTCTGTTTTATTTTCTGGATGGCCTATCTACAACAAAGTTGAGGTATCAAAACTAATGGTTTGGGGTTAATCGATATTCTGTCTACTAATGCTTGTTTTGTGAAATGTGTTGACACTCTAGTTTGGTCAATGTGTGTTGATCATTGTCATCCTTTTGGTAGATTGTTACATCATTCAGATTGAAATGACCTGAATTGTATTTTGTCAGGTATTAGGATAATGATTATCACTTGTTTCCTGGTTTCATTAGCTTAGAATTCTTGTTTTTATTGTTTTGTTCTAAAGCAGAACATATTCTAGTAGGTGATATATCATTTGTAGAATGCAAAAAGATGTATTCTCTGTTCTTATATAACTAGAAAATATGACTCTTTTGTTTGGGTAATTGAGATTATTAATAGAGTTATTATTCAAAGATGTGTATTCATGGTTGACATTTTGTTAATTTTATGGTGTCCTCTTTTTAGTCCTACTTTGCAGGGTTGATGTCCTAGCATTTTTGAAAAATCTGTTTCCATTTGATAGGATTATTCTTCTCTTAAGTCTGAAGTGTATCTTCCATTATTCTTTGTAGGACTGGTTGTTACTCATAAATAAATTTAGTCTGTTATTTTCATGGAAAGTATGTCCTTCCCTATCAATTGTGATGGATAGATTTGCTTGGTAAAATAGTCTGTCTTGGCATCTGTGTTCTTTAGGTCATTCATCATTTTTCTACAAGCCTTTCCAGCTTTTATAATTTCTACTAAGAAATCAATTTAATAATGACAGGTCTTCCTTTATACATGCTTTGAGCTCACTCACTGGCTTTTTTCAGTGTTCTTTCTTTCTCCTATAAATTTACTATTTTAATTACAGCATAGTTTGTGGAATTTATTTTCTGGACCTATTTGTTTTTCTCCGTGTCTCTTCTTCCTTAATATATATCACTTTATGTAAAGCTTTAAAATTCTATTCCATAATTTTATTTAAAATATGTCTTGATTTTCTTTGACCCAGAATTCAACTCTTTTATTTCACAATTTAGTATTTGTTCTTTTTGTGGTAAACTATAGTTCTTGAATATCCCGTACATGAACTGTTTGTTTGTTCTGCTTTTTTTTCATTTTGAATTGTTCGGTTTCTTTGACTGATTTATTAAGTTCTTCTGCCTGGTCTTCACATCCAATTATTCTGTCTCCTACATGGTCCATTCTGTTGGTAAGGCTTTACACAAGGAGGTATTTTGTTTTGTTTGTTTGTTTTCTAACATTAAGATGGTAATGCATTAGATGCATTAAGATTTTATCTTCCAGAATAAATTTAGTTTGTGTTTTATTGATTTTACATATCTTTATTGAATAAAAATTTGATTTCCGGCATTGTTGTCTACATTTTATCCATTCATTTATAGATAGTATTTTGGACTTTAAAAAGAGTTTATTCCTCTCTCTTAATTTAGTTCATTCAATCCTTTTTAGAATTCTGTGAACTCTTTGAATTCAGGGTCGTGAGTTTTATCTCTGTTATTTTAAGTTTTAATTTTATTTTATTATTATTATTATTATTATTATTATTACACTTGAACAACAACATCCTCTCCCTCATCACCTCTCCACCTCCCCTCTGCCTTTTCCATTCTCTCCTCCTTCATTTCTCTCCAGATCCTTCATTTCTCTCCAGAGAAGAGCATCCTTCCGTGGATATCAATCAGCCATGTTAGATCAGGTTTAAATAAGACTAGGCTCACAAGAAGACAACACTCCACAAATGTCACATATGTGCAGAGGGACTAGTTATGTCCCCTGCAGGCACTTCATGGTTCTCATGTCAGTCTCTGTGGACCTCTTTGAGCCCACGTTAGTTGATTCTGTGCATTTTCTTGTGGTGTCTTTGATGCCCCTGGAGCCTAAACTCTTTCCCTTTCATTCACAGAATTCTATAGCTCCACCTCGTGTCTTGCTGTTGGTTCCTGTATATATTTCCTTCTGTTGCTAGACAAAGATTGTCTCGTGACAGTTTGCTTAGGCACCAATCTTTTTTTTTTTTCCCCTTTGGTTTTTCGAGACAAGGTTTCTCTGTGGTTTTGGAGCCTGTCCTGGAACTAGCTCTTGTAGACCAGGCTGGTCTCGAACTCACAGAGATCCGCCTGCCTCTGCCTCCCGAGTGCTGGGATTAAAGGCGTGCGCCACCACCGCCCGGCTTAGGCACCAATCTTGGAGAATAACAATATCATTTGAAATCATTTTATTCACTTATTTCAGTTGTTTTTAATCCTATCCTAAGTGTCTGGGTTATCCAGCCACTAGGTTCTGGCTCTCCAAACAGTGTCAGGGGTGCTTCCCTCTTATGTCATGGGTCTCAAGCTGCACCAGGCCTTGGTTGGCCACTTCCCAATTCCTTATCCTCTTTTACCCCAGAACATCTCAGAGGCAGGACAACAGGCAACAGTGTTTCAGGTAATGAGAAAGAGACTGGTATGCAATGAGGGTATCTGGGGGGAATAAAGCAGATGTTGATCCTTGGAAAATATGACAAAATATGATCTGATTAATTTTTGTTCAATTAGAAACACACACTGGCAATGGCGAAAAATGTTTGACTAATTAGCTGAGTATGAGCAGGTAGGGTTTAAATGCTGAACTTCATCAGAGAATATAATGCATCTACTAAGATTCATTAAAATAATGGTATACCTCTTTTATATCTTTACTTAATATTAATGATATTTAGCAAGTTAAAAAAAAAACTTGGCTTGAAAAGTGTCTCCTCATCCTATAAACCTCAGCATGAAGAACACCAACTTTACAATAAGTCTACCCAAAAGAAAACAAATTAGAGAATGTCCTTTCATGGTTTGATATCCTTGCCCACAACTCCAACAGAAAGCTCCTGCACTGCCAGAGACAATGAAAATCACTAATTAGAATCACTGGGTTGAAATAAAAAGGAAAAATGTGATTAATAATAAATAATAATGAAACTTGTGCTTCTTTCCTTATTATTTTATTATTTATTTTACTTCTTACTGTTTACTTTTCTTTAGTTTTTTTCGAAAATATATGATTGTCTTAGTCATCGTTTTATGGCTGTGAACAAAACATCAGAATGATGGTTACTTTTACAAAGGAAAACATTTATTTGGGAACGCACAGTTTCAGAGACTTAGTCCATTAACACCATAGTGGGGAATATAGCAGTCGGCAGGCTTGGTTCTGGAAACATAGCTAAGACCAGTAGCTGGAAAGAAAGACTGGACCTGAAAGCTCAAAGCTCACCCCTAGGGACACACTTCCTCCAGCAAGCCCACACCACTAATCCTTCTCTAACAGTGATATTCTCTGACGAATAGGAACTCAAAGACAGGAGCCTATGGGGACCATTATTTTTCAAACCATCACAATGACTATATAAAATAAAGACGCATCACATAAGGCATGCTTATGATAGAAGCATGATTACCTAATTAACTAATTTAGTCAGCAGTGATATTTTCTTCTCAAATTACACATTATTTTCTAACCTGTAGTTCAATTAAAAGTGAGGATTCTAAAAACTACAAGAATATAAAGTTTTCTGGAAGTCATTCCGATAATTTATATACTGGGTAGTCAGATGACAGATTTATGGAGATCATCTCCAAGAGTATCTTGTGTTTTCCTTGTTATGGGGTCCAGGCGAGAGCATTACACTCTTCCTTAAATTTCGAATTTCCAAGTCTAGTGCTTCTGTTGTCATTATAATGCACTCATGGGTTAATATTTTGACAATTTTTTGATGAGTTTGTATGTAGTATCAATTTTATTTAGGAATATGTTACTTAGCAGTCTGTTCTTCATGGGTTGAGATAGACAGGTTGTCTTAACTATATGTGTAGGTTGTTACAGTCATCCCGCTTCTGTGTTTATCATCAAGGTAGGGTTCTCTACTGCCTGTCAATTGGAGTCACCTAAGAGAAGAAGCATTCTAAAGAATAGCATGTAGTGACATACAGCCTTCTCTAAACCCAGAGTATCATTAGAGAGTATTTGAATACTTACATTCCAAAAATTGGAACATCAATGATAAATGAATTAATTCTTAGAAACAAATGTTCTACAAAAAGTGAGTCAACAATGTATAAACAACTTATATAGACACATAAGAAGCTATGAGATTATGCATGAAATTTTAGCCCTTGTGACTCATATAAGTAAACAATCCTGCATTTCCTCCCCCACATACCTGATTCTTGAAAAACATAGCTAGTAATAGACATCAATAAATATATTGTTTCCTTAGAATAAGGATGAATCGGTGCATTGTAGTTAATTTAATTTTAATTTTTTGCATATAAGTATATACTTACACATTCAAATAATTTTGCTATATAATTTCATTGTGACTATTTTAATTGGTATATTGTCACACATATGTGCATGCACATGTTTCTTTTTTTTTAAATTTATTTATTTATTTAAGATTTCTGTCTTTTCCCCACCGCAGCCTCCCATTTCCCTCCCCCTCCCCCAGTCAAGTCCCCCTCCCTCGTCAGCCCAAAGAGCTATCAGGGTTCCCTGCCCTGTGGGAAGTCCATGGACCACCCACCTCCATCCAGGTCCAGTAAGGTGAGCATCCAAACTGCCTAGGCTCCCACAAAGCCAATACGTGCAGTAGGATCAAAAACCCATTGCCTTTGTTCTTGAGATCTCAGTAGTCCTCATTGTCTCTATGTTTTTTCCCAAGACGGTTTTATCCCAGGCTTTTTCAAACCCAGGTCAGCTGGCCTTGGTGAGTTCCTGGTAGAAAATCCCCATTGTCTCCGTGTGTGGGTGCACCCCTCGCGTTCCTGAGTTCCTTGCTCGTGCTCACTCTCCTTCTTCTCCTGATTTGGACCTTGAGATTACTGTCCGGTGCTCCAATGTGGGTCTCTGTCTCTGTCTCCTTTCATCGCCTGATGAAGGTTGATATTCAGGAGGATGCCTTTATGTTTTTCTTTGGGTTCTCCTTCTTATTTAGCTTCTCTAAGATCACGTATTAGAGGCTCAATGTCCTTTGTTTATGTCTCAAATGGCCAAAAGACACCTAAGGTCATGCTCAACTTCCTTAGCGATCAGGGAAATGCAAATCAAGACAACTTTAAGATACCATCTTACACCTGTCAGAATGGCGAAAATAAAAAACACCAATGATAGCCTTTGCTGGAGAGGGTGTGGAGAAAGGGGTACACTCATCCATTGCTGGTGGGAATGCAAACTTGTGCAACCACTTTGGAAAGCAGTGTGGAGGTTTCTCAGGAAATTTGGGATCAACCTACCCCTGGATCCAGCAATACCACTCTTGGGAATATACCCAAGAGAGGCCTTATCATACAACAAAAGTATATGCTCTACTATGTTCATAGCAGCACTGTTTGTAATAGCCAGAACATGGAAACAACCTAGATGCCCTTCAATTGAAGAATAGATGAAGAAAGTATGGAATATATACATATTAGAGTACTACTCAGCAATAAAAAACAAGGACTTCTTGAAGTTTGCAGGCAAATGGATGGAAATAGAGAACACGATCCTGAGTGAGGTAAGCCAGACCCAAAAAGAGGAACATGGGATGTACTCACTCATGCACATGTTTCTACATATTAATCACCCCTACCTATTTGTGTGTGAAATATTTATATATCTCTATATGTTTCAACTTAGGTCACCAACCAGACACTATAACCTCAAGAGAACACTGTTTAAGTTAGTTATCTTATATCTTATCATTTCATTGATAATGCAAGATGATAGCTTAGGCTATGGATTTTATTGCAATTCAATAGTGAATAAATTGTCTCGTCTATTTTATTTTCTTTATCATTGTGACATAAGTCTGCGTATGTATATACATATGCAGGAGGATTTTGATGACGTTGACAAGCTGTAAATATTTTAAAATTAATGAGGGGATGAAATAGAGGCCTGATTTGTTTTCCATTTGGCAACTGCTTAGGCCCTTCATAGGTCCTCAGAATACAGATTTTGTATGTCCTGGCTCTATGGTTTCATTTAAAGCTTTTATTTAAGATTTTGTTCCCTCAAAGTACATGATAAATCTAAAGGCATTCAGTCCCAAGGGGAAAAAAATAATCTTCAACTGAATTAAAAGTTAATGAAATATTTTACTACTACATTTTACCAAACCATTTGCAAGTTGCATCTGAGCATTTCCATAATTTTAAGACCTCTCTCCTCATCTCAGTCAGGGAAAGGCCATGAAAAAGTTCTAATTTTATGATCCAGAAAGTCACATGCAAATGAAGAAAAATTAGGTTATAAAAGAATGATATTGTACAACTGGCATAATGGCCTGTGATCTGCTAAGTACAGCTGCGGTGGGCTGTTCCAACATGCGCTATGATTGTGGAGCAGAATAAACATGTTAGGCTTTGTCGTGCGTTTAATACCTTATAAACAATTGGACTAATTTGGACAAGGCTAATGGATCAGTGTAAATGACACTCTTGTAAAAGGTCTGTGAATATGCAATGCAAATTGGACACAAATTCTAAGCTTAACCATGTGTTCAGTTTTAAAATGCCTAGCATAAAATAACTACTTTTAATATTCCATTGGGATTGAAAATTATTCCCACCATAAATAACACTGTACTTTTAAATGAGATTCATCATTCTCCAGGTGTTCTAGCCATTTCTACGAATATAAAACCATGTCTTAGAATATAGCTAATATGCTGGAGAAAGTGTACAACATATCTCTTCTAAATCTATGATATCAAATGTTCTGTTTTTCTGTCTTTGTTATTGTTTTTATGTTAAGGAAATATATGTGTTGTTTAGCATCTCTGGTCAAAATTTAGAGTGAAGGTTATTTTCTTGAAAATGAAAAGAAGTATTTCTAGAATAATGCATTTAAAGCCACAAGATTTCACTGAAGTTGAGTGCAATATCCACGAGACACAAACATTAAGAAATAATAAAAAACAAAAACAGACTTTGTATATAGAATTTTTGTTGTTGTTGTTGTTTTCAAGACAGGGTTTCTCTGTGGCTTTGGAGCCAGTCCTGGAACTAGCTCTTGTAAACCAGGCTGGTCTCGAACTCACAGAAATCCGCCTGCCTCTGCCTCCCAAGTGCTGGGATTAAAGGCGTGCACCACCACTGCTCAGCTAGATTTTTTTATGTTTAACAAAACTGGTTCCATGAGTAATGTAAGAGAAAAATACAGAGTACAAAAAACTATAAAGTGCGGTTTTGAACGGAAGATTTTGGTCTTTATGGTATATAACAGCCAGCGAGAAAAAAATATGAAATAAAAATTGTGAGAAAGTCAACAAATATTAACCATGCCTAGGTTTCTAAGACATGGCTATGAACTTGTAATCCTTCTTCTAAGACCGGAATGCAAATGGTCTGCTTTCAGGAAATAAAATATGGTAAGTAAAAATGATTAATGACCTAAAATTTCAGTATACAGGATAAAGCACTTTCTCTCTTAGTTTTTCTTCAGATAGTGGTTGGTATTCACTTTCTAACACAGCTGGAATTAAATTATACCAAATATAAAAATGCAAAATCTAAAATAATATTAAATATGCATGATCAATTGCACATTACAAGAAAATCTTCGAAAGATAAACTAGTTCTGCAATGAGTGATGTATTTTACACACAGTTATTTGCTACATTCTATTTCAAAATATGTACATAAAATGCTTTATTATTTCCAGAAATATTTTAAATCATCTATTCACTGATATTTCATTGTAAAGGAGTTTATTATGGTTTATATCAGAATTGTGTACACGGTTTTGAGTAAATACGCTTAATGAGTTCTTTTAAGAAAATCTGAAAAATCCTCTGAACCCTGTACCAGAGGAACAGATATAGTCATATTCCAGGTGCACCCCATCATGCCTGGTTTAGGGGCCATTCTAATGGGATCTTTACCATTACCTGGTGAACTGAACAATCATATCCCTATCAGGAGTTTTTTCCTTCCAAAAGAAGAGGCAGTTTGGGGAATTTTACCTATACTAAGAGATGATCTTTAAATAATACCCAAATCCCACATGTTGATAGTTATTTGTTTACAACCAATGGAAGCTGGTACTGTTTGGTTGAGTAGGCCATTGCCTGCTTTTTCTTTGCCTCCTCTCATTTTCCTTTTACTTGTGCCCTAGAAGAATCGGAAAGTAAGTCTAAAGTACAAAGAATAACTAGGGTGGAAAAAAGCAGCAGTGGTGAACAGAAGAAGAAATGATCCCATGATTTCTCACTGCTTCAGCTTTACAGAAGAATAGCCACCAAAGCATCAAGAGGTAGAAAGTTAATTATTAATGAAGTTTAGCTATGACTGCATGCTGGGGTTGTCAAAAAATACTGAATTTGTGCAGGATATAATAGAAATGTTTTAGTTGAATGTGTCAATAAAATTGAGAAATAGTTCCAATTTTGTTCAAGTTCATCAAGAAGACAAAAGGATAGGTTAATACGAGACAAAGGAGCTGGAAGTTATTACGTTTTTTTTATTCACCAAGTCAGAATAATAAAAAAAGATGATAATTACTTGAGATAATTTACTTGTGTGTTTTCAGACTTATGAGTATACAAATGCACATTATAATACTATTTATATGCTACTTATGAAAGACAGAAGCAACTAAATATGAAGTGCTAGTGGGAATTTGTCACAATATAGATAATTTTGTCATAAGTTAAACAAATGTTTTTATTCAATAGCATTTAATATTTGTATATAATCTAAAGTATATCTTAGTTTTTTTTAATGAAGATATTTTTCACGGTTTATGGAAATCCTGCAAATGTTAAAAACATAAAAACACACTTGACTTGTATTTCTCACCTATCATGAAAAACAGAAATCAAAAGACAAAATTTCAAATTATACTGTCAGTTATTAAAGCTATTACTATATTTTTATGCATTTACAGTAACTTCACAATTGCTGATTATCCACACCAGTGGTTTTCAAAATGTGGGTTGTGAACTGGGGTCAAATGATACTTTCACAGGAGTTGTGTATCCTGCATGTCAGGTATTTACAGTAAGATTCATAACAGTAGCAAAATTAATTATGAAGCAGCAATGAAGATAATTTTATGGTTGGAATCATCACAACATGAGGAACTGTATTAAAGTCTAGACATACATTGCTATAATTTCTACTGGTTTTCTTACATATATATATGTGTGTGTGTGTATGTTTGTATATATGTATATATATATATGTTATGAATTTTTTTTACCTACAGGTTGTGAAAACCAAGAAGTACGAATGTGAAAGAAAACTGTGTTACCTAGTAAAGCTATTGTTTTTTTCAGGCAGAATCCTACTTTCTAACATAAGATAGCCTTCAATTTGCTTTGTAGCTCATGTTGGTCCTAAATTCCCAACTCGCCTGTCCATGCACCCTGTTTATTGTTACTTTAAGGTATAAACAGCAGTAGCAAAAAACAGCCACATTATTTGCTTACAGTATCATTCTCTTGAGTTTCTGTAAGTTCATTTCAAATATCATAATAAAAGAAAAGCCATGCATGCAATATTGAACAAGTTATCCAATTGAATCTTCATTATGGGCCACTAGTATAATTTGGAGCTAGAATATACCAAATGTACGCAGTTAAATCTACATCCCCAGCTTACACTGAAAGCTGCTAAAATGTGGAACTTGAGAGATGAGTCTGAAGGACGTGGCCCTGTCACGATGACGTGCACTCTGCTTAGCTTATTTTCAGTCAATTTCCTACCCATCTTCAAAAGAAGCATCTTTGCTCCCCCAGATTCTTCTGCCCTGGCTTTCTCCCTGGTTAACTGTTTGAAAGCAATGGACAAATCATCCACCCTTACACTGAAATCTCCAGAACTCTGAGCCAATTTTTAATAAATCCCTTTAGAAGTTGATAATATCAAATCTTTTATAATGACAAGATGCTGGGTAACGGAAGTATCTTGCTTCTCACTACAAAGCAAAACCGATGAAAAAACCTTAAGGAGACTTCAATGACTGTGTGTAAGAAAACTAAATTAAAGCGTGTGCCTATTTGGAGCAGTGCTAAATGCACTAAGTAAATATTAAAGAGTGTCCCACAGATTTATTCTGAATATTAGCCATTCTTTGTCCTTGTCTGTGGACTCTCACAGCTGCAGCTTTGGTTCATTAATTCTCATCTAGTTTTTACTGCATTTCCTTTTGAGGCAAGGTCTATCATGCCTCTCTGACCTACATTTTCGTCTATCTGTAAAAAGAATTTCTTCTTAAAAGTTTAGCTTACTTTTTTTTCTTTTCTTTCTTTCTATGTTCATGACTGTGTGGTAACCTTGATTAATGTGAAGACAAACGTTTTTTTTAATATGTAAATGCATTTTGTTACTTGGTTAGCAAGATAACCTTGCATTGTTCGGCACTTGCTGAACATACAAATGAGCCTGTTTCTTTAATTGTTGTAGCTCTTCATACATTTCCTTTTGTGTTCCGAAGCCTTCAATTGCCATCCTGTTGTCGTTACACAAATTATTCTATACAGCACAAAGAGACAAAAAATATATTGCAGTAGGATGCCGCTTGTTTGTTCCTGGCTGCCCAGAACTAAAATAACCACATAGAAACTGTATTTATTAAATCAATGTTTGGCCTAATATTTCTAGCTTCTTATAGGCTAGGTTTTACATCCTTAACTAGCCCATCTCCATAAATTTGTGTATCACCACATGGTATGGATCACCTGGTAAATTTCCTTCCCCAGAGTCTGTCTCTGGCTGGGCTACATGGCATCTCTTCTCTGCCTTCTTTCTCCCAGCATTCAGTTTTGTTTTCCCTGCCTCTCTCTGTTCTGCTTTGCTCTGCTATAGGCTCAAAGCAGTTTCTTTATTAACCAATGGTATTCACAGCATGCAGAGGGGGATCGCACATCACCTGCTCTTTTCTGTTTAAATATAAATGATAGTTTTAACTTTAACATAGTAAAATTATATACAAGATATGTATCAAGCAAGAATTATAGTTACAAAATTTACATCTATTGTATCTTTTATCAAAACTAAGGAAAACTATATTATTTCTATTTATTTTTCAAATTCATCAGTGACTCCAGAAGGATATAATATTACCTAAGAAAACAGGAAGGGCATTGTAAGCAACTTCCAAAACTGTAGAATTGAAAGAGACATCGTCCAGCCTGGACAGGCACCCAAATTTCTTCTGAAACACTGGCGCATCTATCTTCAAACAATAGTATCCAGCAGACTTTTCTATGAAGCAGATTTCTAAGACAGTTCAAACTATATTGGCAGTTTGTCAGTTACTTTTTTTCTGTGTTCTGCATAATGTCTAACAGATTCTTTCATAAAGCAAGAACTGCAAATGATCACTTTTAGGCAAGCTCAGCAGTCATTTCTCTGTGGATTCTGCATGTCCAGTTCATACAGCATACCATCAATCAGTTCAAGCAAGAACAGTTTCTTGGCCAAATGGCTACCAAATTCCTTAAGGAGCCTCTTTGATGTCCATTTATTAAATAGATTGGTGCTGCCAGGACAAATGTGTCTCACTGTCATGAAAAGTTCTAAGTTATTAAAACATTTTAAATGCCATATTTTGAAGGTCTCTGAAAGATTTGAAGAATACCTATTCAACTGAAATATATCGCTATACATCTAGAAAATCTAACTAACGTGACTACAAGTTTGATTATTATAGATGATTCTATTAACCTATATTTTTATTATACATTACATTTTTAAATGAACTACACAATACCTTAATCAAGAGCAGAAATATGCACATAAAATTGATCTTAAATTTGTATCAATGATCCAAGTTCTATACCAATGCAAATTATTCATATCTATATCATATCCTCCTTTAAATGTAAAAGAACATTTATAAACAATATTTGGGAATATGTTTTATTTTAGCTAATCATTGCAAAGTGCATTCATGACAGCATTGAACTTTGGACTGTAAGAACTTAAAACAACTAGCTGTAGCATCCATAGGCAACAGTGAATTAATGTGTACTTACTACTCCACTCAATATCTCTACTCTTATAATGCCCATTGCCCATCCCCACAACATGGTGCCATGCACTATGGGATGTATCTTTTACCATGTCAATCATTTTAATCAGAAATACACACACACACACACACACACCAATAATAAAGAGGTTCTTAATTTGGTCTCTGGGAAGGGGTTGGAAGAAAGGAAATCAGAATGGGCCAAAGGGCATAAAGCAAAGGAAAGATATTTAACTTTACTTAAATTAAAATCATATTTTAAAAAATGAATTACTTTATTACCCTTTGTCACCTATATTTAAACCATCTTAATAGTTAGATAATTCAGAGGCTAGTAAATAACTTATTAAAAAACTATTCTTCAATTATAAATTCCAAATGCAAAGGAAAACAGAGCATATTGCTTTATAAGCTACCTTCTTTGCCAGCTGGAGGATCAAGTGAATTGAAAGTCTAATATTAATTTTGCATTCTATCTAACACAATGAAGTAGTCATTACCTCAGTTTAATTGCATTGGCCAGTCATGTAATGAAGATGAATAGCCACTGTTCTAGAAACTGTTAGAATATCCATGAGCAGAGTTAAAAGAAAGCTTTTCTGAGATTATCCATAGAGTTGACAGCTCTCTATCTCATCTGCAGATAACATACTTACTACCTCAGGCAGCACATTCAGGACCAACACATATAATTTCTTTCAGCCATGATAAAGATCAATTGGTTTAGCAACAGACACTTAGAGTACAATCAGATTTGATGGTATGAAGATATCTCTGTCTGAAGTGAGTGATGAACGAAAAGCAGACAATTATTCCTACACAGATATTCCCAATTAGAATAACAAGTAGATTAGTTTCACCACAGTCTCGTGGTGATACACAGATTAATGGAGATGGATTACTTTAAGATATGAGTTAGCCAGAAATACACTTAAGCTATTGACCAAACAGTATTGCAAATAATATGGTTTCTGTGTGATTATTTCAGTTCTAAGTGGCCAGAACAAACTAGTGGCCACCCATGACATAGATGGAGTGAAGATTAGAGTAGATTTCAAAAATATTTCACCATAGTTAATTTTGTAGTTTTAAATAAGAGAAAAAGTTACTTCGAAATTGAAAAAAAAATTCAATGTGATCACAACTATTTCTTCATTGGTATCATGCTGTAATGTAAGAACAGTATTAAAAACTTGTCAGATATTTAAGGGTAGGTACCTTGTTTCTTGTTCTTGGCCAGAAGCTAAAATCAGTAAAATCTTGACTACCAGACAGATGCCAGAAATGCCAGACGCAGCTCTATTTCCTGCACTGATTTCTTATATTTCTTCTTACTTCACACCACCTGTGGAAGATGAAGAAAGACTGGAAGAAACACCACTCCGTGTAAGCTGTAGAGTGTTATCAACAAAGAGAGGCACCTTTATACTCTCACTTTTGGAACGTGTTCTGTCTCACAGGAGCACAAGAACTTTGCTACCCTTTTCCTTCCTTCCTTCCTTCCTTTCTTCCTTCCTTCCTTCCTTCCTTCCTTCCTTCCTTCCTTCCTTCCTTCCTTCCTTCCTTCCTCTTTCCCCTTCCCCTTTTCTTCCCTTTCCTCCATTTCTTCTTCTTCTTCTTCTTCTTCTTCTTCTTCTTCTTCTTCTTCTTCTTCTTCTTCTTCTTCTTCTTCTTCTTCTTCCTCCTCCTCCTCCTCCTCCTCCTCCTCCTCCTTCTTCTCCTCCTTCTTTTCTTCCCTCCTCTTCTCCTTCCTTCTCCCCCTTCTACTCCTTCCTCCTCCACCGCCACCTTCTTCTTCTCATCCTCCTTCTTTTCCTCCTTCCTTCTTCTATTCCTTCTTATTTCTTCTTCTCCCTGTTCTCTTCCTTTTTCTCCCTCTTGCCATTTTCTTTCTTAATCTATACTTTTACTATTATAAAAAAATTCCATTGTTAATTCTCCTTCTCTTTATATGTGAAGCCCAATTTCTTTGAGTTCAAAAGATGAAAATCTGGAGTAAACAATAAATAGCCATAGTCCAATTATTACACAGATGGTTCTCATTAAACTAAATATATTTCACAATAAAAATCAATAATGTTTATAAAAAGGGGGTTGGAAGCTGGGCGGTGGTGGCGCACGCCTTTAATCCCAGCACTTGGGAGGCAGAGGCAGGCGGATCTCTGTGAGTTCGAGACCAGCATGGTCTACAAGAGCTAGTTCCAGGACAGGCTCCAAAACCACAGAGAAACCCTGTCTCGAAAAAACCAAAAAAAAAAAAAAAAACAAACCAAAACAAAACAAAAAAAAAAAAAAAAACCGGGGGGGGGTTGGAGGTGCTGAGGGAGTTGGATGTTATATAAGAAAATATAAGAGGAGCATAAAAGTCTCACCCCTAACAAATAAGGTAATTGATATTTGTACCTGCTAGTAATGTTAAAACTCAGTTTTCTCCAATGACTGACACTGGACATATCAACCACACTCCAATAAAGGACTCCTTCACCAGAGTAGTTTTCCATCATTGTTTCAATTTGTTAATTTATGTCCTCTTGGTTTGTATTTGTTTTATTTTTGTCTTTTGTTTGTTTGAGAGAGAGAGAGGGAGGAGAGAGAGAGAGAGAGAGAGAGAGAGAGAGAGAGAGAGAGAGAGAGAGAGAACATGAAGTTGGATAGGTAGGGAGATGGGGAAGATTTGGAAAATGTTGGCAAGCAGAAACTATGGTGAAAATACTTCACAGTTCCTATATGATGGTTTCGGGGAGGAGTGAAACTTGTAGCTTACAGGGTCCAATCAATGAGGTGGAGACCTTGGAGCATCCTAGCTGTTGGAAATTTGCCTGCTGGGTAGTTTGAGAAGCTGAGGCAGGTGAGGGAGGGGCCTGGGGTTTTGCCCCAGTGCCAAGGGCCAAGAGAGTAGGATGCACTGCTGTGTGCATGATCACTCACCTCTTGGTCTTATCTGTGTAGTCGCAGCCTCTATTTTAGTGTTCCTCTTAGGTCATGGGGGATAGGAGTATTTGGGGGCTTATTGTGGCTTACAGGGTGTGATTGAAGGGGTGGGGGTGCTGAAGCAGCCTACCTGCAGAAAGCTTGACTGCTGACTGGCTCAGCTTCTCCATCTTGATCTGCAGTCACTGAGTGTAGCTTGAACGAAGGGTACCTAAATGCTCACCCTCACAGTGACCCACTTCCTCCAACAAGGACACACCTACTCCAATAAACTCATACTTCCTCATGGTGCATACTCCATTTTCTTTCAATCCCAAGTCTTATTTGTGTCTTCCAGGTTTCCATCTTTGCACACATATGATAAAGATATTCCACACAAGTGCCTTTAAATGAAGCATAGGAGAAAGAAGATGTAAAGCATATCGTAAGGATTTAATCTATTTTATGTACAGCAATATATTTACATACATATCTGGAAGCAGAAATAATTATTTTTAGGAATCAGTCAGTGCATATTGGAATGTTTATTGCTTGGGCTTCCAACTTATGATGAGAACTCTCTGTCTTTTATTTCACACAACATTGTACTACAAGAAACAAAAGCATGAACCGTGAAAATGGCTAAACACAAGAGCTCAAACTGGTCTTGGAGAGGACTCAGATTCTCAAAACACACCTCAGACAGCTCACAACTACGTGTAACTTTCTGGGAAATTCAAAGTCTTCTTTTGAACACCAAGAGATACCTGCACTCACATATGAAATTCATATGTCCCCCCATCAAAGACACATACACACACAGACTCACAGAGAGAGAGAAAGAGAGAGAGAGATTTAAAAAGAAAGTGATTCCCTTTTTTAAGAAAATAAGCAGATGTTCATATTTCATATCTAATTTTGCTTTGTGTTTGTTTTTATTTCACCATATGTTAACTTAGAGAGGACATAAATGTCACCATAAGGTTTGCAGGTTTGGCAAGAGGAAATGATAAGATTTGAGTTTATAGTTTCTTGTAATCACTTAAGACGTGGGACCAATTCCCTAGTGGTAAATATGCCAATGCCAAGGTACATACAAGAATTACACAAAATAGCGACCACAGCAATCTTAATTTTGAGAAATGAGAAAAAAGATCTGCTTTTGATTTTATCCTATCTTCACACAAATACTTTCAGAAGAATTATATTTTCGGCACATATTCATGAGAACTCTACCTATTTATCGGTACACATGACTCTGATACACGTATTTCAATTACATTCAGTGATGTTAAGCAATGTCATGATTTGAATTTTACATGTGAAAATCTTCAGAGAACAAATAATGAATAGTATTCCTTAAGGTATTGAATTCAAAAATGGAAATGCTCTTTCTACAGAGAAAGAAAACACTTGGCTTTCAGAGATAGAGAGGATGGTGCTTATCTCTGTGAGGCAGAAGCTTCAAGCACATCTGTACCTCTGAAGGACTCCAGCACACACCCGGCACTCTATTTGATCTTGTGACTCATTCTATTTATGACCAGTGGATTGCAAAAATGTGTATTAGTAAGGCAAATAAGTATGCATTTACATTTCGCACCTAAGTTACTTTAAAAATTACCTCACTTGCCTTAAATGAAATTATATTCATAAACTATGATTTAAAAAATTAAACATCTGAATGACACATAATCTTTCAGAATGCTCAAGCAATATTTCATTTGGAAAATCGTTATGTTGTGTGAGAGAAGAAGCTACTGCAGTGCCGTCCCAGGGAAGCCTGTTAGAGGGAAGAGCAAAAGAACTGGCCTTACAACTAAGACTGTATGTGTCTCTTATAATATTACTCATTTACATGTATTGATTAAAGTTACAAAGTATAGCTTGATATATATATGATATACGTGTACATATGCATACACACATATATAAATACATATGTGTACATATGTTTGTATATACATATGCAAACATATACTACATACACATATATCAAATATATCACACACACACATATATATTTACTCACCAAATACTGCATATATATATATATATATATATATATATTCAACAAATATTGATGGAACATCTTTGCATATTTTAGGATAGTTTGGTGTTCCTTATTTTATAACTTCTCATGCGAGCACTCAATCAATTTTAATCAGAAGTAACTAAAGTAGTATTTTAATTACTCTCCTTTGAAAAGTCTATCTGAGCTTTCAGGCTTCAATCCTTCTTCCTTTACACGTTAATAAGTTCCTGTAGTTTTTTTTTTTTACATCTACTAATATTTATAATCCAGATTATGAAATACATTAAGGGATGCTTTAGTAATTGTTTAATTTCCATCATTTTCCACTGTGCTCAGAATGTGATGAACACTAAAGAGTCCCATGAGCAGACAAATATATGTTTATGAATTATGTTTATGTGAATGTCAGCATGCTTGACTAACTATGCTTGAGAAAATTTTAAGCTATTTAAATCAGGCACAGTACAACACAAAGTTTGTCTACATACATGTTAATATACTGTTACTGTCTGTATCAATGCATCATGGATATATTTAACCCTAATTAGAAATTAAACAAAGTAAGCCTCCATTATAATGACAGTGAACATATATGCAGTTTTCAGTATTTGTTAAGTAATCTACATTTGAGGTAAATTTGATACTCTTTCTTCTGTGTATGAAAGACCCCAACCCTAATCTCAGGACAAAAATAAGTCTAGATAAAGCCAGTTTCAGCCAGTTTCTGTCCCCTCGAGTTTTGATAGATTACACAAAGGACTGGGTGTTTTTCCTTTTTGGCATGTGCAACCGGTCTCAAGACTGCTTCTTCTGCCCACAGATACCCTGTTTTGCCCTGTTCTAGTTGATCATAAAAACATCTTAAGTTGGAGACTAGGGTTAGGGTCTTTCATTTCCCCCCTTTTTCTTTATCATGGATTAAATCAAAACACCAATGATAGCTTATGCTGGAGAGGATGTGTAGTAAGGAAAACACTCATCCATTGCTGGTGGGAATGCAAACTTGTACAACCACTTTGGAAATCAGCATGGTGCTTTCTTAGAAAATTTGGAATGAACCTACCTCAGGATCCAGCAATACCACTCTTAGGCATATACCCAAAAGATGCTCAATCACACTACAAAGATATTTGTTCAACTATGCTCATAGCAGCATTATTTATAATAGGCAGAAACTGGAAACAACCTAGACGCCCCTCAACTGAAGAAAATGTGGCACATTTAAACATTAGAGTACTACTCAGTGGTAAAACACTATCCTGAGTGAGGTATCCCAGACTCAAAATGATGAATATTATATGTATTCACATATAAGTGAACACTAGCTATAAACAAAGGGTATTGAGCCTATAGTTCATGATCCTAGAGAAGCTAAGTAATAAGGTGAAACCTAAGAAAAGCATACATAGATACACCTGGAAAATCAAAATAGACAAGATCGCCTGACAATATTTGGAACATAGGGGTGGGAGGAGAAGGGAGCATAAAAGGGAAAGAGGAGTGGAGAATGGGATGGGAAAAAAGAACTTGAGGCAACAGGAAAGTCGAGGTGGAGGAAGGACAGAGATGAGAGCAAAGGAAGAGATATCTTGACTGAAGGAGCTATTATGGGACTCGCAGGAAACCTGGCTCCAGAGAAATTCACAGGAATCTACAAGGATGACCCCAGCTAAGACCCTAAGCAATAGAGGAGAGGGGGCCCGAACAGGCTTTGCCCTATAGTTAGACTGAAGAAAAACCCACATTACTTTATATCATTTGAGCCTATTATAAAGGGTGTTATTTCACTTATTTCTTTCTCAGTTGGTTTGCCATTTGTATATAGAAGAGACATTGACTTTTTTTTTTTTTGAGTTAATCTTGTATTCAGCCACTCTGCTGAAAATGTCCATTTGCTGTAGAAAATCCCTGTTTGAGTGCATGCCTGAACAGGTCTGTGTGTGTTTCCAGACAGGTTTATGGGCTGAAGGATAACTCACCCTGAATGTGGACAGTGCCATTTTACACATGGGGGGCCAGAAATGATTTCTTTTTTTCTTTTTTCTTAAAATGGCCAGAGCCAATGAAACACTACTTAAGTAGCCAGGACCCTTAAAATATGAGCAAATGTTTAAACAATGTTTTCTTCTTTAAACTGTTCTTCTAGGATACTTTAGCATATGATAAGAAGTGAATTCATATATACTTGATGATTCTAAATTACCTCTACATTTCATGTAAATATGACTTTTTCTGGATTTTAGGGAAGAAAATTTTCTCTATTATTATTATTATTATTATTATTTATTGTGGATGTGTTCTTATGTACTGGTATCTTAGTTGGGGTTTTATTGCTGTGAAGAGACACCATAGACATTGTAATTCTGATAGAATAAAACGTTTAATTGGGGCTGGATTACAGTTCAGAGTTCTACTCTATTGTAATTGTGGGAAGCATGGAGGTATTTAGGAAGACATGATGCTAGAGACATCTGGATCCACAGGGAGCAGGAGGAGACAGTGAGCCGCTAGGCATGGTGATAGTTTCTGAAACCTCAAAGGCCACTCTCAGTGAAACACGTTCTTCAGCAAGGCCACGCCTACTCCAGCGAAGTCATACTTTCGAATAATGACACTCAACTTTGTTTCTATGGGGGCCATTTTAATTTAAACAACCACAATTGGGTGTGAAGTTTTTTCCTCATTCATGATTTAAAGACTTTGTTTCCATCTGGTGACATCATTGATAGGTAATTGGGTTATATCTTTACCTTCAATAATGACTTATTAAGTATTGAAATATGATGGAAGAAGTACATGACAGATGTGTGGTATTTTATGTCTTCTCCAATTTGTCTCCCTTTAAATCCTGTCTACTATGAAGTTAGCAACATTTGCCATATGTTCTCATCATAATAATTATTGGTCTGTTTTCAGGTCTACCACTTGGATGCATACAGTCTTATACTAAAAACTATTTTTTGAGATATTTTGGTCATGTTTTGTAAAAATTAAGTATGTCTGATCAAAAGGGTTATATAAATAGGTTGTCTTCAACTGAATTTGAGTTATACTATAGGCTATTCTGCCTTCAACCATGAGCTTTGGATTATTCAACAGCAAATTCATGGTTTTCTTGGAAGATGCTCAAAATAAATAGTGTTAAATTTTATGCAAAACTTTAGCATAGCTCAGCCCTAAAACCAGTGCATATTGGCCTTTACTTTGAAGAGAAATTTTAACTACTGGCCCAGTATCTGTATTTGTTTTCAAACTTTAGGTTGTCAGTTTTTTCTCGACTTTGTCTTACTAATTTGTATACACCTCTAGTTTGTCCATCTTTTCCTGGTTATTTCAACTGGACTATTATAACAGTAATTGCTCACCATTAGGCTCAGTATTAATATTTGCTTATTTACTTCTGGTTTCAGAAATATTAATTTATATTTGTATTTTATTTTTATGTGTAGGTATATGTGATTACTGGAGTAAGTTTTTGGGTGCTGTATGAATGCAGGAGTCCACAGAAGCCACAAGAGGGCATCAAATAACATGTAGTAACGTCTAACATGTTACAGAGAAATGTGAGTCGCAGTGTGGGTGCTGGGATCTGAAAACGAGGAGGCTGCGAGAGTCTCAAATGTTTCTAACTGCTGACCCATCTCTTCAGCGGTCCTATTTTTATTGTAGTTATTTCCTTTTTTTTTAAGTAATCTAGAGGCTTTGTTAATTATGGACAAATTATATTGTATATGAGTAAAAATAACAGAACGAAGTCAGTTACCTTTTAGACTAGTTTAGAAATTAATTTAAAATGAAAAAAAAATCTAAAATTCTGTTTCTTATTTAAAATCTAATGTTCTAGTTCTTTATTGTTTAAATGTGAAATGCATTATGTTTAAAACTCTCTAATGCAGCATGAAGATAAAGAAATATTTACATAATCAATGGTGGCCGCTGCTATTTGGGACAGGCTTTCAATATTTCACCGTTATTTTTATAAAATTCTCAGAAGCCATGGTGAAGAAAATCTTAGAATATTAACTATACATTTTTCCCCTAAGCTTATATAATATTTGTATATCATTTTTTCTTTTTTTTTTTTTCTTTTAAACACTGCCTGGCCCATTAGTTCCAGCCTCTTATTGGCTATTTCTTGCACCTGGACTAGCCCATTTCTGATAATCTGTGTCGCACCCCAAGGTGTGCTTACCGGGGAGATTCTAGCCTGCCTCTGTCTGGAGTGCGGGCATCATGGCGACTCCTAACTCAGCTTCTCTTTCCCAGAATCCTTCTGTCTACTCCACCTACCTAATTTTCTGTCCTATGAGGGCCCAGGCAGTTTCTTTATTAGTTAACCAATGAAAGCAACAGATAAGGTACAAGACCCACCTCCATCATTTCCCCTTTTTCTGTTTAAACAATAAGGAAGGCTTTCATTTTAACATAGTAAAATTACATATAGCAAAACAGTTATCAAGTAAGAATTACAGTTACAATATTTATATCTATTTTATCTTTTATCATAACTAAGGAAAACTACAACTATGTATCCATTCTTCAACTCCATCAAAGACTCCAGAAGGATATAATACTAAACAAGAAATAAGAAAACTCTAGTAATGACAGAGACATCTCGCTGCCTGGACAGTCACCCAAAGTTCCTCTGTACCGTTGGGGCATCTATCTTCGGCCTTCAGGCCCACAGTATCCAGCAGACATTTTTATGAAGCAGGAATTTTCAAAGACAGTTCAGTCACTTTTTGCTGTGTCCTGCAGAATGTCTCGTAGACTCTTTTATGAATCAGGAACCCCGAAAGATCATCTCACCTTTAGGCAAGTTCAGCAGTCCTCTCTCTGTGGGTTCTTTGTGTCCAGTTTATGCATCAGTCCAGGCAAGAACAGTCTCTTGCCCAAATGGCTATCAAACTCAATAAGGATCCTCTTCAATGCCCATCTTCCTCTTGAAGTAGATTGGTGTTGCCAGGAGCAGACGTGTCTCATTGTCATGAAAAACCCTAAGTTATTAAAATATTTTAAATGCCATATTCTGCAATCTTTGAGAGATATGAAGAATGTCTATCTAACTGAAATATATCTCTATATATCTAGAAAATCTAACATGACTACAAGCTTGACTATTATTTACGATTATTTAACAACAACCTATATTTCCTAATTATACATTACATTTTAAAAATGAACTACATAATCATAATACCTTAACCAAGATCAGAAATACATATATATATAACAAAATTGACTTTAAAATCCACACCAATGTAAATTATTCATATCTATATCCTATCCCCCTTTAAATGTAAAAGAACAGTTATGAACAATGTTTTGGGAACATGGGCGCAGTTTTTTCTCTCTAAACTGCTTCCTGCTGAATGGGGGCGTTGTTAATTAGGTCTTTCATGGTATAACCTGTGTGCCAGGGTCATCTCAGTTGGCAGTTGAGTGAAGTAATTTTTTGAGGGTGTTCACAGCAACCTTTCAGGAGGGCGTGGTCTATCATACCATATCGGAATAGATGAAATCCATAGGGCCTCATCCTCTGTGAAAACAAAAGAAGACCCTTTCCGAAGCATCATATCCTTAGATCCAAATTCTGAAGTCATACCCTCATGATATCCATTTTGGTTCCATTTGGCAGCCCATATAATGAAATGTCTCTCTGTACTTAGCTCCTTCACAGTCAAAAATTTTAAAGAAAACACAATGTACATAATCCAGACTCTCTGTGAATTTTCCATTTTTACGTGGCTTATTTTTCTTTATTTCTTTTACTCTCTTAACTATCCGTACTCTGTCTCTTTAAAGACTTTACCTTTTTAATTTTAAAGGCATTAACTTTATTCTCTCTATATATATATTTTTTCTCTCTCAAGCCCACGTACATTTATTCAACATTGTGACTCATTTAGTGGTCTGTCTGAATCTGTTTTATTGTGAATCTGTAATTTTTTTACTATCCAGGAGCATTTCTTTTTTTTTTTTTAATTTATTTATTTATTTAAGATTTCTGTCTTTTCCCCACCGCAGCCTCCCATTTCCCTCCCCCTCCCCCAGTCAAGTCCCCCTCCCTCGTCAGCCCAAAGAGCTATCAGGGTTCCCTGCCCTGTGGGAAGTCCATGGACCACCCACCTCATCCAGGTCCAGTAATGTGAGCATCCAAACTGCCTAGGCTCCCACAAAGCAATACGTGCAGTAGGATCAAAAACCCATTGCCTTTGTTCTTGAGATCTCAGTAGTCCTCATTGTCTCTATGTTTTTTCCCCAAGACGGTTTTATCCCAGGCTTTTTCAAACCCAGGTCAGCTGGCCTTGGTGAGTTCCTGGTAGAAAATCCCCATTGTCTCCGTGTGTTGGTGCACCCCTCGCGTTCCTGAGTTCCTTGCTCGTGCTCACTCTCCTTCGTCTCCTGATTTGGACCTTGAGATTACTGTCCGGTGCTCCAATGTGGGTCTCTGTCTCTGTCTCCTTTCATCGCCTGATGAAGGTTGATATTCAGGAGGATGCCTTTATGTTTTTCTTTGGGTTCTCCTTCTTATTTAGCTTCTCTAAGATCACGTATTAGAGGCTCATTGGCCTTTGTTTATGTCTAGAAACCAAATATGAGTGAGTACATCCCATGTTCCTCTTTTTGGGTCTGGCTTACCTCACTCAGGATCGTGTTCTCTATTTCCATCCATTTGCCTGCAAACTTCAGGAAGTCTTTGTTTTTTATTGCTGAGTAGTACTCTAATATGTATATATTCCATACTTTCTTCATCCATTCTTCAATTGAAGGGCATCTAGGTTGTTTCCATGTTCTGGCTATTACAAACAGTGCTGCTATGAACATAGTAGAGCATATACTTTTGTTGTATGATAAGGCCTCTCTTGGGTATATTCCCAAGAGTGGTATTGCTGGATCCAGGGGTAGGTTGATCCCAAATTTCCTGAGAAACCTCCACACTGCTTTCCAAAGTGGTTGCACAAGTTTGCATTCCCACCAGCAATGGATGAGTGTACCCCTTTCTCCACACCCTCTCCAGCAAAGGCTATCATTGGTGTTTTTTATTTTCGCCATTCTGACAGGTGTAAGATGGTATCTTAAAGTTGTCTTGATTTGCATTTCCCTGATCGCTAAGGAAGTTGAGCATGACCTTAGGTGTCTTTTGGCCATTTGAACTTCTTCTGTTGAGAGATCTCTGTTCAGCTCAGTGCCCCATTTTATAAATGGGTTGATTAGCCTTTTACGGTCTAGTTTCTTGAGTTCTTTATATATTTTGGAGATCAGACCTTTGTCAGTTGCGGGGTTGGTGAAGATCTTCTCCCAGTCAGTGGGTTGCCTTTCTGTCTTAGCAACAGTGTCCTTTGCTTTACAGAAGCTTCTCAGTCTCAGTAGGTCCCATTTATTCAATGAGTCCCTTACTGTTTGTGCTGCTGGGGTTATACGTAGGAAGTGGTCTCCTGTGCCCACTTGTTGTAGAGTACTTCCCACTTTCTCCTCTATCAGGTTCAGCGTGTTTATCTTTTGATTAAGTCTATTTTTTCTGTTTAGAATGGCTTAATGATTTTATAAATAATAGTGATGTACACTAAAACTTTATAATTATAAAAACCATAATAATATGATTTAAGTAGGAAATGTAGTTTTCATAGAATTCTATATGCAACAAGTAAAGTCCTTTGTATTGTAATTATATATATATTTACATACATGCATCATATACAAATATATACAAAGAGGAGAAACAGCGTAGATAACAGCACTTTTTATTGTTTTACATCCACATCACTGAATTAATTTTAAAGATATTCTTTAATAAAATAATGTCTTACATTCTGCAAGTTACTTGAGTGATATCTTAAGGAAAAGATGAGAATGATTAAAATCAGCAGACTAGAAAATAGTTGATGTATTCTTTTATATCATAAGTTCTTTAAAATCTATTTCAAGTTATTCTAAATTGAAGCAGAAAATGTAACATTTGCCTTTCATTTGAGATATATTTGCAGTTCCTTTTATTTGCACTTAAATTTATATCTGAATTGAAATCTTGAGTGTCAAGCTTTGTAAGTGAATAGTAGAGGAAATTAAGATGTTAGTGATGATGGTATCTATAAAAATGAAGACAGTTCTATTGTTGATCATATACTAAAAACTACTTGTTGATGTTTTATTTAGGAAAATAGTATTACAGATATATTTACAGGATAGCTTTCCTGTTAGCATTTTGCAAGGTTATAATAGAATTGAAACTGTGATATCTCAGAAAATATTTATCTGAAGGGGAATGACAAGGAATTGTTAGACTTTGTGTTTATCTATTTTATACTAATGGAGCAAGGTGAATTATTCAGCAAACTGCAGATTTTATCAAAATATAAATTACAAAAAGTATAAAAACATGCTAGACGTAATTTTAATCTGACTACATATTCAGATTCATCATTCAAATATTTCATCCCCAATACTTTGCCCATCACATTGAAATTATTTTTCTTTTTCGTTAGTTTGCTTGCTTCTTTTAATACACTGTTACTCTGTAGTCTAAGTTGGCCTGGTGTTCATTAGACATCTCGTGTTGGTTCTGAACTAGTGACAAAACTCCTGCCTCAGGCTTGAGCCACCATTCTCAGTTTTCTGCTGACTTTCTTGCTCAAGATGATACTTATTTAGGAGCTTGAAGAGTTAAATCTGCCGATTGAGCGAGACACATTTGGGCTCAGCAGGATAAGGCAAAATAGTCACATATATCATTCAAATGGTGATCATGGAGGTGACACGGTGACAGCACGCTTTCAGTGCCTCTAAGTTTGTGAATTGCTTTTACGACTGCTTATTTCAAGGGCATAGAATATTTTTAAGAGAAACCAGGGACACTTAAGTGTATTCAATTTTGGTTACCCCAGAGATAGCTATTTGCTTCGGCTATAGAGACAGACATGGAAAACAGGATGAGAACATCAAATTGAAATTTCAGCGGGATGCCTCTTGGGTGATAACATCAAGTGAATTTAACTTTTGATCTACTTTCATGATAAAAGTATGTTTTTTGTCCCAAAATGAATGGAGCAAGTGTCCCTGAAGCCCCTCCCCTGGTAGAACAGTTACTGATAAAGAATGGCTACTGAGAAAAGGAGAGTCCCTCTCCTTTAGGGATGTGGTTCCATGTGTCAGTCAATGACCTCATACCTCTGTACAAATGACCTGCACTAATTGGACTCAGAAGGTTATAAGCAACAACAACTGAAATAGGACAATATGAGGTTGAGGGAAAGATGGTGCATAAGGGGAAGTTAGAAAGAGGTAATAATCAATAGATGTGATTAATGGTGTATAAAAATATAGGAAATTCTCAAAGGATAAATAAAAATATTATCTGAAGAAATCCTTTAGCCAACTCTATGCTGTTTACTTGGATCATTTTCTCAAATGGACAATTTTGGAGATAAATCTCAGGCATCCTAATGAGTGTGACCTAAGAACCACAGAATTGTGAACTAAAAGCAGATTTTATTGGGTCTCTTTTTTTTTTTTTTTTTTTTTTTTTTTTGGTTTTTCAAGACAGGGTTTCTCTGTGGTTTTGGAGCCTGTCCTGGAACTAGCCTTGTAGACCAGGCTGGTCTCGAACTCACAGAGATCCGCCTGCCTCTGCCTCCCGAGTGCTGGGATTAAAGGCGTGCGCCACCACCGCCCGGCCTATTGGGTCTCTTGATACCCGATTGCTATGAAAAGTTTGGCTGGAGAATTTGATTGATGAGCAAAGAGTGATGTTACTTAGTGAGACTGAGTTAGGATTTAAAGCACACATGAGTACAGGGTTTATTCTTGTTTGCATTATTTTTCCCAAGTATAGCCAAAAACGCAGCCAAATAAAACCAAGTTATTTTCTTAATTTAAACAGGAACTCCTTTGAGCTCCATGACACTGTGTCTTTCAAGTTATCTTTTCCTGCAGGATTCTTCACAAACTGAAATGTGGAGAAGATAAAACAAAGCACACTTTCACTATTACTTATGTTCCTCTAAATTTTAGTTCCTTGGAATTTACCACAATACGTTGTTCAGGTCATATTTTATACTCTGATATGTGTACAGAGTGTTATATAGTACACTAATATAGTTCAACCCATGGGTAGAAGTTTGTCTAGCTCCAATCCAAACTGTTAGAAAATTTCCACCTTTTCATACTATTTGAAGAGGATCTAGATAGGAAGCATGCACAGTCACAATGAGCACTATCTTAAGGGTTTTCTCAATCTCATTTAAACTTTTGTTTTTAGTAAACATTCAAATAAATAGTAATTCACCTTTCATTGGCCAAGTTATCACCCTTGCAGGAAACACTGACATCAGAGAGTAACGATAGCTCTTTTCCTTTTCCATTTAGTCATATAACTTCCAGAATTGTCAGAAATCCTCTAAAAGAATGTACTCATGTGCTTGCTTCGGCAGCACATATACTAAAATTGGAACGATACAGAGGAGATTAGCATGGCCCCTGCGCAAGGAAGAATGTACTCATTTGATTTCTCCCGCAGTTCTCTTGCAGCCTATGGTTTTCTTACATTTTATTTACGTTCAGCTAAGAAAGTGCCAGAGCAGAAGTCATGATTAATTTCTTCCTGGGATTCCACAGATTCCAGTAGCTGTCCCCAAAACAATATTGAATGTGCCCATCAGCTGATGACATGACTTGACATTTGTAAAACCTTCTATAGACAGACTTTTACAGGATCAACAATAATTGTGGTGTTTCTGATTATTGTGAAAAGGTTTTTTTTTGCCATTTCCGATATTTTTATAAAAGTAAATTGAATATAGGACGTGATTTAAAAAGATCCCTGTGAGTGTGTGTTTCTCATGAAGAACCCGCCCTCAAATACTAGACCACGTTCTTGGCTTAGAATGATGTGACAGGATCCACAGATCAAACAGATTTGGGGGTGTTGCAGGAGGTCTTTCCGCCCCTCCAACCAATAACTGCTGAGATACCAGCCCATTGGGGCGTGGTTTCTCTCCATTCATAAAGCCTCTATTTCCTTCCGCTCGCTCTCTCTTGACTTCCTGCTCGTCTGGTGACTAGACTCCCCTTTCTAGTTGTGCAGAGAGCTGTTGTCTGGGATCATGATTAAGTTTTTCCTCTTTAAATAAATACTACCCTAGTAATAGTAATTCCAAACTGGTGTGGCATTGTTCGTGGTTTACGCCTTTATGGGGGAATAAACTCCGTCAAGATTATCAACTGTCCTGAGCGAACACAGGGCTATCTCCAAGTAAGATCCCAAATAAGCCAAATGTAGCCAAGACTCATCCCATCACTTAAGTAGCTGATAACTTCAGGAAGATATTGACATTGAAGTCATGTCCAGAAATAGATGAATGATGAATATGACATCTTTATATTCCAAGGGTTGTAATCTTTGCTGCTTGCTTCATGAAGTCTTACAATTTTATTTTTTCATTTTAAGGTGAAATCTTTTAAAGTGCTTTTTAA
Source organism: Microtus obscurus (assembly GCA_963919715.1). Classification (NCBI taxonomy): domain Eukaryota; kingdom Metazoa; phylum Chordata; class Mammalia; order Rodentia; family Cricetidae; genus Microtus; species Microtus obscurus. Next base: position 5,880,638 of record CAWTZC010000381.1, read on the forward strand.
ACTCTGGAAATCTAACCGGGAAACAATGCAACAATTGTAGTGACAAAAACTTATCTGAAATATCTGTGTGAAATCTTTAGTTCTACATTAAACATTGTGAAATTGATTGAGAAGGAAACTAGAGAATTTTCACTGATGTTGTAAAAAAGTTTATGGCAATAAATGAAAAGGAATCCCGCCTGCAAATTCAGCTAACCTGAATGACTAGTTTCATTTCCTTACCCATCATCAAATAAAATGGGTTATAAAAATGAAAAGGAAAAGGACTAAAAGACTCAAAATCATTTGACAAATGTAGACTAAAAATACTAACCACAGAAAGAAAAATAAGAGATGCAGTCTAGCATAGAACCAGCAGTCAAATTTTTGAGATATTTCTATTGAATTCTGTTGCTGGGTTATCTTTCACCTCGAAAATATAATTTTTTTGTCTTCTTCATGCTTCATTTTATTCCTCAGTAAAGGTCACAGATTCTCCACAGAAGTCTTAATAGCAGTGTGGTGCTATTAAAAGGAGTGGTGGTGGTGGGGATCACACACAGTCAGGACCTCCCAGTGTGATATCAAGGGGAAACTTCAGTATAAAGAAATTAAAATGAATCGAAAGGGTTCACATTTTTTGTTTTCTATTTTCCCTCCTTTTTAATATCTTGTGGACATGTGTGTAAATGTCTTCAGGTGTGTGGAAACAATTACATATGCATCTATATGCATGTGGGGGAACAGAGTTGATGTGTGGAACCAGCTTCAATAGCTATTAGACTTTGTTCATTGAATCAGGAACTCTCAATTTGACTCTGAACTCAGAGATGAGGCTAATCTCTCTAGCCAGCTTGCACTGGGATCCCCAGACTTTGCCCTCTATAGTGAGAATTTTAGTTGGACTGGCATACACACTATAATTTATTTGAGAGTCAAACTCCTGGTCTCACACTTGAGCATGTAAAGTTCCTCAATCACTGAGGCAGCTCCCCAACTCTGCATTCTCTGCACGTTCTATAAAGCACATTTCCAAAATGTTAAATGATCCATTTTGTGAATTAGATTTTCTGCTCTATTTACTTAGTGTTTATTGATTGCCAATATTATACAATGTATACACAGGATATGCATTTTATTTAAAAACAACTACTACAGTCAAACAGAAATAAGATTATTTCAAATAGATATTTATATTTGAATGAACATGAAACTAGTTTTATTGTCTTCTTACTGATTAAGAGAAATAAAGTGATCTTTATTCTAACAACTCATGATTGCTTCTTTGAACACAAGAGAGAAAAGGGAAAAACAAATTGCATAGTTCTGAAACAAAGGGATAATTCGGAGTAGAACAATGCTAGACAACCTCTCCACAGTTTTTCCTAATTCCTGAACTTTTACTAATTTTTAAAAACAATTTAAGAATTAGCTAATGTGTATAATATCAATGAGCAGAAAGAAGTTATTGAAATGATTCTTTTGTTAAATAATTCATCATTAATAGTTTTGCTTAATATTGTTTTGTTTGGCAAAGCTCTAACTGGGCAGCCCAGGATGACTTTGAACTCACAGTCCTCATATTCTGCCTCCTGAGTGCCAAGGTTACAGTCAGAAAACACTGTGGCCAGCTAATGATGAATCAAAAATACCCCAATGAGCTTTTTAATTGTTTATTCAATTCTTTTTTTGACTTTGTCATTTTTAATTCTACTTGTTACCAGCAGATAAAGTTCTTGATTCTTCTAATAATCACCCATATGACTCTGCAGGATGATATCATATCCTTCTCATGCTGATATCTCACCAACAATTTCCCATTCTGAAGCAACATTTACACAATATAGTAAGAGACAGCTGCTTAATTTACCTTAATGGGAAGACAATGCCACAATATATCAAGACAGCATACTCAGCAGATCCTGGCAACATATGTTCCTTGTTCTCTCTTGCAACATTGGGCTTTGTTTCTCACAAGCCTTGCAGAGAATCATGTTTTTTTTTGAGGAACAACTCACAAGCACAGAGTTTCCTAACACTGGTTCTCTTCATTAGATCACAGAGTGGCAGAAGTCCAGCTTTAAGCAATCGGGGACAATCAGTAAAGCAATTCCAGCTGACCTAGCAGCAATACAGCTTCCAATATGATCGAGCTTTAACCAGCAAGTGAAAATACCTGCGAGTTTCCTTTTGTAAGTGAGTCTGTCACTGAGGTCTTGTTTTTAGTAAAAAAGGGGGTGCAGTGAGCTGTAAAGATTTCTGAACTGACTAAACACTATATTGCGGGGAAAAGTCCGTCAAAGAAAATGTTCGATGTGATGTGAAAGCATCTTCCAGTAAGGCACATCAGGGGACGTGAGAGCTGAAAGGGTTAAATGTTGTACGGTGATAAAGTGATGCTGTCTGTGAGATCATCACCATCATTATTTATGGAGAAAGCGTAAGAACCAATGTTTCCTCAATCCTGTTTATGAAGCCTGCATTGTTTGCAGAAGTATCATACACAGTCGGGGACATTTTAAGACTGGAACAATAATTTGAATTGGGACTTGTTGCTTCAATGTTGTTCAGGATATATAGACCACAAAGGTCATAGACAACGTGGAGGGGCCTGGCGGCTGGTCCCTTGATGTTACAAGGTTCAGTTTCAACAAATCTTCAGGAATGTGGTACTTCTGATTGATTTCAGGATATGAAAGAATGCCTGTTTTATCAGTACTTAGAATAAAAGCTCTACTTAAATACTAGGCTATTTTGTATAGTCTGTACTTTACAGGAAACAGGCATTTCCAGGGCTTTTGAAATTAACTTATTTTTTAATATATTTTTAAATATTATATATATATATATATTATACATTACATTTTCCAAAAGTTATTTAAAAGTAAAATACCTTTATTTTCACACACACACACACACACACACACACACACACACACAGGAACAAAAAGGAAATCTGGTTTACTTTAACTCTAAGGAAATGCTTTGAGATTATAGATCTACCTTTTGTCTTCTGTTTGTGTGACTCTGTCTTCCCCATTTATAATGCTCATGATTTGCTTAAGTAACTTGTTCTGCTCTACCCAGACAAACAAATCTGGAAGGAGGAAAGCAATGAACATTGTAATCTTTTCAAAATGAGTTGTAATGGCTTGCTCGTTTGACACAATCCTTTTCACAAATGCTTTCGGTAGTTTTTAAAAATGGGGTCAGTCATTGACATTAAAATGCTTGTTAATGTGAATGCCTCATTTAGTTATGAGAAAAATATCAATGGTTGTGAAGTGAACTATTGGAAAAAGAACCTTTGATAAAAGATAAAAGTTTAGGTCCCTAAACTTTGATAAAAAATTGTTCTTAATAATATTGTCAATTAACATTTTATTTTTCATGTTTGTCAACCTCACTACTTAAGACAATATCATGCAACCAATAACATCACAAAAACAGTTAAAATAAAAATGCATAATAATCCCACATCCAAATGCTCAAAGATCATCACCGATTGATAAGCCCATAAGAATTCATACTTAACAAAGAATAAGTAAAGTGTTGTTACTGAAAAGTAAACTTATAACTATCAGAAATATTTTTTTTTTTGGTTTTTCGAGACAGGGTTTCTCTGTGGTTTTGGAGCCTGTCCTGGAATTAGCTCTGTAGACCAGGCTGGTCTCGAACTCACAGAGATCCGCCTGCCTCTGCCTCCCGAGTGCTGGGATTAAAGGCATGCGCCACCACCGCCCGGCCAGAAATATTTTTTAATTATACACTGCAGTATCTAATGTACTTTGTATGACTTTCCTTAGAAATCCTAGTAAGATAATTATTTTTCAAATTTTAAATCTATTTTGGTAGAGGAAGAGGATAACCCATATATTATTTCAACCTATTTTGAACTACTGATTACATAGTTTTAAGGTGACTGTCCAAATTGAAATAAGGAATAATACTTTTAGTTTTTAAAGCTTTTTAAAAGACACTAAATTTCAAAATAGATGAGCAAGTGCTAGCAACATTTTTCATTGCCTATGTTTCATATGCTGAAACTCTAACAGTGGAAGGCAATTTAAGAGATAATGATCATGAGTCAGAAGGGTATAAAAGGACCAAGAAAATACGCTTTCAAAAAAGTATGCATCAGCAAGCTAGACAACAGCTAGGAAAGAAGATATTGACAGAAAGTCCATAACAAAATTGGAGGCTGGTGGTTTCTAAAATGTAGGGAATGAGGGTAAAGAAATGAGCTATACCTATGGAAATAAAATTTGAAATAGTTACCCTGTAAATGGTTTGAATGTAATGTGAATCTTTTAAAAGGGATTAGGCATAGGGAAATGGCGAAGATGAGAATGCAAATGTAGTCAACTATCGATGTGTGGATTTGAGAGCAGCATAGCTAAAATAAATTGAATCAGTCCAGAAATTTTAAAGGTAAAGGGGAAAGCAGAATAAAGTCAAATCAGACATGGAGATACAGGGCAACAACAGGTGCTCACTGAAGAGAACCACTATCAAGAAATAGACAGCTAACCCAAAACTTTGATTTTATTAGGCATTTTACCTTTCTTTCATACTAAAATCTTAGGATAAAAGACTCTAGTATTCAACCAACATGCCCTAGGCTGGCATATTTCATAGCATGCTAACAAAATTTCCCATGCAAACACAAGTGATGCTGCATTTAAGCTTTAAGTTCAGAACATAAAAGACTGAAAATAAAATAATTGACAGAGATCTAATAATGACTACTTAAACTGACCTGTTTCTAGTGATGTTATAGATGATAAAAAGATAAGGAAGGAACAAGATTAAGAATGAACACCATGTTTTCAGGGAACACTGTGATCCACTGTGAACACGTAACTAATGGGAAATGACAGGAGTTAATCACATCGGAGTGAAGAGAACATTTTAAATGGTTATGGTTAGTAAGTAAGATCAGCACAAATTTAGAGGACTATAATGACCCTGTGTGTATGTACCCCTAAACACACACATACACACACACACAGAGAGAGAGAGAGGAGAGAAAGAGAGAGAGAGAGAGAGAGAGAGAGAGAGAGAGAGAGAGAGAGAGAGAGAGAATATAAACTTACCAAGTAAAAATTTCAGAATATTTTGCTCATGGGACCAATTAATTTTATTAAGGTCTACATAAATTCAGCTGTGAATGTTTTAGAATTTAATGACTTCCCAATTCAGAGTGAATTCTGCAATAAAAGCTAATTAGCAGGGAAATGAATACCTAAGATATCCCACATGTGCATAAAAGAAAAGAGTAAAGATCATTAATTGAAATTAAAATTTAACAGTATACTGATGCAGCATGACATAAAATTCCATCTGTTCTACAGCTCCATGAAAACAAAATAATATCAAAAATGCATTAGGAATAACTCATCCTTCTGATGCTTTGCCTGGTTAATTGATGGTAAATATGAATGAATTTGCATAAAAATGGGATTGGTAAAAATGACCTAATAAATAGTGTGTTAGAATTTCTCTTCTTCCTGATTCAAGCTCAGTTACGTTTGGTAAATAAAATGGAATTGGCAATATAAGAAAAATGTTCTTTATGAATTAAGAATAGTTATATTATTATTAGTTGCATATTTGGAAATATTTATTATGATATTTGTGAATTTTCTTAAGCTTTAGTAATTTATATTAAACATTAAAAGCAATAAAACCTGTGTTCTAAAGGGGAGTAACTACTTTTGTCAAAACGAAAACAAAACATATGGAGTTAATTGAACTAATGTGTCTTATATAGTTTATCTTCTCTATATTTTTAAGTTTTAAAATGTTAATTTTTATGTTTACATTTGAAATTCATGCTTTTTATGTTTTTACAATTTTAAAAATAATATTCACATAAATAAGTTAGTGTACATGCTCTTTTTGTGTATTGCCAAATTGATTTTGTTATCTCTTGTTATATTATCAGAAGTGGTACTTCTCTGTCATGTAGGTTTTCTTTCTGTTATTTTGAAATGAATTCAAATTCTACCTCTATTTTTCATCTTCTAGTGAAAATAGCACACACATCAAATGCAAGACAAATTTTCAATAAGACATTTCTAATCCCCTAGAAGACCATTCCTTTAGTATGTACATGCATATTTTCAGTCTTAATTTTATTCAAATCATCATTGACTTTGTATTTTGTATATAAGCACAAGGATTACTATTATGAATGGAAGATAATAACTCTATTGAGGATAAATAAAAGTCCAGGAAAATTTTTGAAACATTTGAGGAGAGGGGAAAGCCCTGCTGTCTCTTAGACCAGGAGAAGCTTCTCACTAATATGACAGGTTGAATGGAAATTCCAACACAACTTCCAAATGCTTAAGGCCATTCTCAATTCTCAACTGAAAACCTGTAGTTTCTTAATATTTTCCCAGAAACACCGCTTTAGAAAAAGGCATTCTCTAAACCCTTATAGCAATCTTAGCAGCTTCAGTTCTACCATATCAGATTATAATTCCACCAAAAGCATCACTGGAACCAGTATCTCTTTTATCAGAAGAGACTGAGGAAGACATATGGTTACTTAGCAAGATTTGGAGGTGTAACTTGAGGGCCACTAAAATTATATATATATGGTTAATTCTTAGATGCTGCCTTATGCTTTCTTGGGGAAGTTCGTAATCAGCCTTCAGTACATCATAAATTCCTTATTTTCCATGGAGACACACAATCCCCGGCTTGGGAGTCTTTAGCTTCTTAAGACCCTCTGTTTCTTTTATGCTTAGCTTCAGTCTAGGGTAAAATAATTTTAATAAACAACTCTTTTAATGAGCTGAATATTTCTGAAATTCTTTTCAGCATCAAAGCCAAAAGTTCTGGTTTGGACAGAGCTGGATTATCTAAAATTCTAAAGGAACTCCTTAGGCTAGAAGAGTCACAATTGGAACTGCGTGTCTTTTAATTTCACTCCTGGCAAAGTTAGGTATATGATACATTTCTGTAAGGGGTGGGATGGATATACTTATGAGCCTCCATATATTTGGATTAAAATATATATCATCATTTTGTATAGCCACAATCACAGAAATCAAATAAAAGCAACAAAATTTTACCTTCTGTAACTTGAAAACTACTCTGCAGTCAGTAGCTTTGGTTGCTTTCATTGGTGTGATAAATACTTAATGGAATTAAAATGGAGAAAAATCTACTTGGACTTTCACTTATATAGAGACTGAACAACGAATGCTACAGTTAACTCTCCCAGGACTTGACAATTAGCCAAAATTTTTCTTTACAGGATCTCCTCAAGTTATCATCGCCCCCAAACAGCAAGAAGTAAAATTAAGAAAATGATGTTGCCAAGACGAGGAGGGCCCTTAAGAGTGTCCTGCTTCACATAAAAGTCAGTCATATATACTACACATTTATGCTGAAGATGGGGGACCCAACATTACAGAAGAGCCATGGGTGACAGTCTAAGCAGTCAGCTGTTTCTTTGATTTCTTGAAATTTTTTATAAATTGCTTGTTTGCACTTCCTACCTACTCAGTTAATATTAGTTCCTTATTGGTTGTCTGATGAAGTTGAAGACTAGATAGTTACAGTTTTCTTTGTTGATCAGACTCAGAAAAGAAACTCACAATAGAGGTGCAAATTGTGTATGTTTGAGAGACATCAAAAGACAGTTTTAGATTGCAATGCAAATTAGGAAAGAAAGTGAGTTAGGGACAATTCTTTGAACTCACCACGAGAGGCTAGATAACAAAGTATTTTCTCTGAATTTATCAAATGCAGATGGACTAGATATTGTTGATGCATTTAGTGTCTGAATATATTGTATATAGTTATTATACTTATTGTTTATAGGTTTTTTATTGGTTATAGCTTTCTTTATTATTTTAGACAAAAGAGGGGAAAGGTAGTGATATTTTGTTTGTCATCTAACAAATAAAGCTTGCCTGAAGATCAGAGTGCAGAGACAAGACACTGGTTAGCCATAGTGGCCAGGCACACACATAGTGGTGGCACACACCTTTAATCCCAACAATCGGGAGGCAGAGGCAGATGAGTTTCTTTGAATTCAAAGCTACTTTGGGCTACATGAGATTGATTCTTCCTAGCGCCATAAGATAACTGGGCTCTCGTGGTGCCGTATTACACTGACTGTTCTTGATTGTGTTCTTACATCGCCATTTAAGTGTCTTCACTTGGGATAATTATAGGTCTAGGTGCTGATTCCTGACAAGTTTATCTTGTTTTGTTGCTGCGTTCCTTAGTTTATGTTTCCTCTTTGATCTTCTGGTCTGTGTGACCTGGATTTCTGGCAGGTGGTGGGACCTCTGATTCAGTAGGGAATCTCTGTCCAAGCTGGGGGCTAGACTTCTAGAGGCTGGTTTTGTCTCTGTTGCAGTAGGGTTGACAGAAGGGATTAAGTGATGATGAAGGGGGTCCACCTGAGTTGAAAACTCAGACCCCATAGTGGGAGGGAATGACATTGAGACAGAACAAGGGCAGCTATAAAATGAGCTTTTGGAAACTGAATGTAGGGAACTGGGCAGTTTCACCTACAGACACCACAGGGTCATTCATCTGTTCTTTTGATTGGTGAGGCCCGCCTTGCGTTTAATTATTAAGATGGTTCAGTTAGTGGCTACCTGACTCTATTCTCTGGGCTTTGGCAGATCATAGCAATAGCAGGGCATGTGGTCGAGTGTGAGTTCATGGCAGTAGCAAAGGAAAAAAGGAGTACTAAAATTGATATTTAATTCTTTTTACTACTGCTTAAAATGAAAATATTACATCATTCCCCTCTCCTTGCACTCCCTCCAGCCATTTTCATGTCTCTCCAATCCCTCTTACTTTAATTTATAAGTCCTTTATTGTTACATACTTACGCATAAACATTGAGATACTTCTGAGTTTATGTGGTTTGTGTATATATGATTTTAGGGATGGCCACCTTGCATTGGATAACCAACTCTGGATTCATTTCCAGGTATAACTCTCCTGGTTTTAAGCAGCCATTTGTTGCCTATAGTTCTCTGACTAGGTCTGGAACGCTGAGAAATTTTTGACTTCCATGTTAGCAAGTCTATTGATACTATCATTGTTTATGTCTTGCAGTGAGAATGTTGACACTGCATTTGTTTTTGTAATTATATCATTTATTTCCTATAAGCACAAATAATTATTTTCACAGAAATTTGCTGAAATAATATCCCGCAACCATATGGAAGCAATTTCTACATTCTCCTTTTCTTCCAAAATTATGAATTATATATCAAGATTATTTTGCTTATTTTTTCTAACATTTTATTCATTGACATTAATTTCATATTTATTTGCAAATAACTGTTGTCTAGGATATGAAAAATACCTTCTGCATTTTTTATGGTTTATTGTAATAGGGTTTTTCTTTCTTAAACAAAAATCCACGTTTTCAATTAGTATTGTTTTCTCTTGCCTGACTAATAAAATCACTGTTTCTCTTGGAGAGGGTTCAGGCTTGCTGGGGATGAATTTCTAAACTCATGTTTGTCTATGTTGCAGTTCTATTTTACCTCTACTAGTGAAAGAAGTTTGAGTTCCAAATAGTTGAACTAATTTTTGTCTAGTGATTTTAAACTATACAATTGATTATAGTAAGCAAAAAAACCTATGGTCATTATTTGTATTATACAGACTGACCATGTGTTCCCCCTTTGCCATAAAATTTATTCTTCACCACTGCCTCTTTACAGTTTACTCATGATGCTCACAGGTGTTGATTCACTTTGGTCTTTTGAGCTTTTCATTTGTTTCAGGAGTTGATGTCCTGGTCATAGGTTTATTGAATGTGCAAACGGTTTACCCACTCTTTTTTCAACAAGTACTGTATTGTCTATATTTCCATAAATCCTGTTATACATATCTTATATAACTACATCTCGTTGCATCATTTCTCAGATCTCTACCTATGTGTTCATGCTTTCATTCCTCCTATTACTTTGTAACATCAAATTTTTTTATTATTCTCTCCTCAAGGTTATGGATATCAGTTATGGTTCTCCTGCCCGAGATGGACGCTGGTTAGACTCATGCACGTAAGCCACAGTCAAGTGGCGATACACATTAATGGGGCTGGGTTAAACTGATATGTGAGGGTTAACCAATAAGGGGCTTGAGCTAATGGGCCAGGCGGTATTTGAATGAATACAGTTTCAGTGTAGTTATTTCGGGGATTTAGGCTAGCCGGGCGGCCGGAGGTAGCTGCTGCTCCTCTTACTACAATAACTCTGCATTATAATTTTAATCTTGTATGGTAGTACTGTCAAGTGGATTTTTATTGTTTGTTTTTTATTGTTCGGGATTGTTTGGGCTTTCCTGGGTCTCTTATAATCCTATATTGGGCTTTAATGGGTCTCTTATAATCTTACATTAAAATTAATATTTTTTAGTATCTGTGAAGAACATAATTGGGATTGTGATGTATATTGCACCTATTATTCATCAAAAATGGCATGCTGTCAAACTGACTCTTCATAACTTCTGTTATTCCCAGACATTGCTGACTCTCTCAACATTCATCAGGAAACTTGTTGTACTACATGGGGTTTAAAATAGTAACTCACAGTTGGTTGAGGTGCATAGAAAAAGAGACTACAGAATTATCAGCCCCAAATGGAACAAGTATTCCACAGCCCTTCCTTCTGAGGTTCACAGATAGTTGTGGTGTTGGTTGGGTAAATGAGCTACAGACTCAGGAAGGGTATAAGGAAAGAGTCTTTTCCAGACATATTGGTGCAGCTGCACATTGGGATTCAAAACAGTTTTGACATCATGGATAATATCTGCTGAAACTCAAGCTGCACTGAATCTCAGGATAAAAGTGGAGCTATTGGCAATTGATGGTTTCTGGAAATGGGAGAGTTAGTTTACTTTAAGAGTATGTTGCTTGGCAAGCTCACCACTCTGCAGTGGAGCCCAAACTGGACTTGATGGTTTTAAAAAAGTCAAAAGAGGAAACACTATTTTGCAGATAGGCAGGGTGTATATGGGAGGAGTTGTGAGGCTGAGTATAATCAGAACATATTGTATGAAATTCTTAAAGAATAGAGAAGCAAACTGATTTAAAACAAAAACAGAATAAAAGAGAAAAAATGACTTTATTTTGGTTTTAAAGATTGAATTCAGTTTTTCATACATACAAAGTAAATATTCTGTATATAGGTTCACACTGGAACAGGAGAAAAGCGATGTATAAAGAGAAGATAGAATTCAATATTCTTTTATTGCTTCATGGTTGTATTTTATGTGACAAAGGTAGATATAGGTATCAAAGAGAGTCCTGTTACTTCCTCTCTTAAATCATGAAAAAGAGTACTTTACACTAGCACATCTCAATAGTGCACATAATATCACTCTTTTTGATTTTTGGAAAGACAGAAAATTCCTGTTGAGTCTTGGAGAGAAAACACATAGCAGTGACAAACTAAGTCCCAGAGATCCTGAGGTTCTAGTTATGCTGTCTGGTTAAGTTTATTCTGCATAATGTTTCTTTAGTCAACGGTTGGGAAAGACAGAATGGAGAACAGATATGTTTTGTCTATTCTTGAAATAAAATTCACAAGTCACAGTAAGTTTTATAGAAATAAAAATAAATGTACTACTGTAAGCATTTAGACAACCTGTCATTGAAGAAACATACTTTTCCCAATATGTAGAAATGTTTAAAAATATGAAAGAAATGAAGTTATTATAATGTCATATGCATATTTTCAGTCATTTTTATACAGAGAGAACATTTAAGCCATAATAATGAGTTTCCCTAAAAGATGTATCATATTGAAATATATCTAAAAGTGAAATGAAAATGACAATGTCATATTGAGCTATATTCAAAAGAGATAGAAAAGATAATGTTCAACTTTGCCTAAAACCCTTACTCTTAGAAAAACACAAATATTAAGATGCACAGTAGGTTAAATATGAAAACAGGTGAATAGATAAATAAAATTATATAAAGATGCATATTTATGTTCACTCCTATAGCTATCTTTATAAATAATATATGAATACATTATGGATACATGAGATGATTTTCCTCCTCAAAAAGGATAATCTGTGTCTTCCCACCACATGACTAGACCTGATAGATTGTTGTTAATGGGCATAAGATTGACACAAAATTAAGATTATCACACAACCTCATTTATATGCTCTATCCGGAAAGAAAAAAAAATCCTTATACAGAGTTAGAGAATAAAATAGGTTTACCAGTTTTTGGTTGTGTAGCCAAAAAGTAGGAAATAGAGCACTAGATCAGAGAATAGTGCAGATAAAAGTAGAATCTTGGCATCTAATGCAGAAATATGAATAAGAGATGGCAACATTTGGACTGTGTCAGAATTTTTATTAAATGAGTAGAGTTTAGTTGCCTTCATCACTAAGAAGTAACTATCTGACAAGGAAGATGTATTCATTCTCTGTACTGAAGCAGCTGTTTTACCCTCTATGTGTAATCCATGACATCACACTGTAAAGTTGAATTATTTATAGCCTTTAATCAGCTGAAACCAAGTAGCCTCTACCTCTCATTTGATTGAACTTCAGTGAATCTTTCCCCTTGCTTGGAGGATACATACATACATATATACATGCATGCACACATACATAAATACACACAAACACACATACCTACATATATGCACATGCACACACATATATAACAAAGGTATATATATATACATGTGTGTGTATGTGTGTGTGTGTGTGTGTGTGTATGTGTGAGCAGGAGAAGGGAGCAAACTAAATGAAAATAAGCAATTATAATTGTCTACTTTACTGTGGAAAATGTGACCAATTTGTTCAAATACTTACTGTTTTGATTTGATTTCCCTGTCATGGTGGATTGTTCCCTGAAATTGTGGAGATTATATATATATATATATATATATATATATATATATATATATATATATATATGTGTGTGTGTGTGTGTGTGTGTTCATACAAACATAGATATGTATGTTTGTATGTGATATTTAATTAATTAGCAAGAACTTAGATAGACCTAAAACATTCGGTTCAGCAAATAAGAGCGATTCAGAAGTCAAATAGCCTATGTTTACAATTATACTAAAATCCTGTATTTTAAGCTTTGTACACAAAGGCTATAATTATGTATGGGAATGTAGGGTTTGATTCCTGAAAAGGAAGCTCAGGGGAAGACATGTTTGGGGTGGGGTATTTGAAGATATTGGACATCTATAACCTGAACACAGAAGGTCATTACTGAGAGAAGGACGAGGTGTGCTCCTGTGCTTGATGTAAGAATAGAATGGTAGTGACCGAGTGTGGGTGAGTTCTAGAGCGATGATTGGTAATATTTTCATTTCTTTCATAAGAATACCCTTTTTCCTAATTACTTCACAGGAATGAGAGACTGAAGGGGTGATTCTATCTAAATGCTGCTTGCCAAGCAATGATTTCATGAGAGTACAGACAGAGCTCAATGACTTTCCTGAAAACCTGGCAAGTCCCTGTGTCACTGCACTCACCATATTGCTTAGTGATTATCTGAGAAGGAAGGAGTGCTTTTCTGATATTCATGAGACTTGTGAGTCTCTTGTAGCTTCGTGAATCCCTTTTCAGACCAAGAAGGTCCTATTTCGTCCCATAAAACACAGCCACAAGAGACTAAATAAGGTTCATTTGTAGTAACAACAAATAATTAAGGATAATAATTTCTACATAGATGCACCTGAAATTTGCAAAGTCATTTTTCATAATCCTTAAATGTCTAGAAAACCTGTCTTCGTGATAGTATTGCTTGATAGCTGTCCATAATATATATACTGACAATATGCCTTTAAAATCACTGTATTGCTATGTTCTAAAGTGATGACTTAATTATTTTATACTTCTTCCTCAATCATACGAGACAAAGACTATTTTATTTGGTACAGTGAAATACCTTGAGCTCTAATTTCTGTCTCAGGTGTCTTTCAAAGGGTCTTAGAAGCTGGAACTACAGCAAGGTGGCAGAAACCTCGGGAGCGCAGGAGTTCATCCTTGTCTCTTTTTGTCTGGGCCACCATGACCTGAGCAGTCTTACTCTACCCAACATTCCCTTACTATAGATCAGTACTGTCACATGACCACGGAGAGAAATATCTTTTAGTGGCTCTCATAATCTTTAATAACTAATGATTTGATGACATTTAGTGATGAGTGACTGTTACCAGGGTGACATATATGCCATTCATGAATTAAAATTTATACTTTTCATCTCTTAATTCTATCACATCAGAAAAAAATGTTTTTGTGTGTTAGTGGAACTTTAGAACTGCACATGAACTCAGTGACATACAAAGGGAAATATACGGCACTACTAAATTACATGGTGTGTGTCTGGGTTTCATAGTTTATTTATTTTTTTATTCTTGGAATAAGGTAGAATGTCTGAGTCATTCTTGAACTTCTAGTAATAGATCCATGCATAAATAAAAGGGTCTGAGTAAGTTAAAGGGGAGTTAGTTGTGGATAACTGCTGAAAATTTTTGAAAAAGAATTAGAAACTGGTACATACAAAATATTGAAAAGTTCAGGACAGATATAATTACTGTCAGTATGCCTTGTTTCCAGTACTTGACACCTAATTGACAGAACTAAGTGATGATGAACCTGAAATCATTTATCATGTTGACTTGGAAATGACCTCAGATCCTTTCTTGCTAATGCTTCAAGCTTGTATTGTTGAAATTATTTTTTTTAAAAATCAATTAATGTAACCGTAAAATCTGTGGTTGGAATATTTTTTCAATTATTAAATTGATTTTTGCTTATTTTGCTGGGTGCATTTGTGGCTTATAAAAAAGGCAGAGGCTATAATAGCAAGGACTTCCAGCTTTATGCACTCTGAAGGCTTCAGTAATCATTTTGCACTCAATATCAATTAATCTCACTTTGCTATTGATGTCAACTTTGCTGTTCCTTTAAACATAGTTTAAATTGTAGAGAAATCATTATCATGTAGAGTAGTGTGTAGACATTCCAGTAAATGTTACACCACGTAAAATGGCTGGAATTGATTTTTTTTCATTCTTCATAATTTTCAAGTTTCCCTATAGTAAACAGTAAGCACTCTACAATAGACAATTTTTTTCTATGGGAATTTTGATGATAGATGTGAGCAGTACTTAAACAAAATCAAAATTCTAAATTTCCCTATGCATCTTATACAAAACTAAACACAATTTTAAAACGTAGTTTTTTTTTCTTTTTTTAAATTGATTTTTATTGAGCTCTACATTTTTCTCTGCTCCCCTCCCTGGCTTTCTTTCCCCCCTCCATACCTCCCTCAAGGACCTCATGCTCCCCATTTTTACTCAGGAGATCTTGTCTTTTTTAAATATAAAGCAAAGAAAGCCAGCCTACAAACCACAATCCAGAAGAACTTAGACAATAATGAGGACACTAAGAGAAACTTACATAGATCTAGTCTACATGGGAAGTAGAAAAAGATAAATCATAGTTTTATAAAAATTAGAACTGAACATTTAGATACTGATTTTTAACATTTTATTTTTTTAAATACTTTGTATGGTTGTCATGGATTTGCATTTGCCGAGGCTTAAGCACATTTTGGCCTAACAGAAGAACACATTACATTGTTCAGCATGATTAGGAATGAATGCCAATTATACATTATTTTTTAATCTTTTGGGATAAATTATATATATTTTTTTCCATTTCTGCTTGTTGGAAACATGGCCTCATGCAGGAGCTCAGCCTGGAATGAAACTCACCACCCCATTGCCTTATCAGCAGTGTGATGGTATCAAATACCTTTTCAAATCAAATGTATGTATGTGTTTACTTATTTATTTGCTAGTGATCTGCACATGTCTTCACATGTGTGTAGAGGTCAGAGGACAACCTGTAGCCATGTTCTCAGTTCATCTTCCATGCACATTTTAGGCATCACCTTCAGGGGTCAGGTTTGTTACCAAGCATATATACCCTTTGAGCCACTTGACTTTCCCAGAGGTTTGTCTTTTTTTTAAATAGTAATTTCTATTTTGGAATTTAGGTTTGCAAACATTTGCAAAGATAGTATCACATCTTTGAGGGCTGCTTTGTATCCTGCATCCATCTCTCCGTTGCTAACCATTCTAATCAGCATGATGTATTTTTCTGAAACCACAATCTGACGTCGACATGTTAATGTTAAGGAAATAGTTTTACCTGATATCCGTTAAATATCTTGTCAAGAAATCTTATCTTGCTTGTAAGATTATATTTACCATCCCAAAGAATTTAGAGACCTCTACACTGTGATGGTTTATAAAACTTTCTCCAATCACTCCCTTTCATTTTATGACCCTACCATTCTAGAAATCTGTTTGCTATTTTGTTGCCTGCCTGCCTGCCAGATAAGGTTATTTAATGCTTTTCTTGGATTGGACCAGGTTTATAGATTTGGGAGTAAAGCACCCATTCTCAGTAAGCTTTATTGGGATGTGTAGTATGAACAAAGTTTCTTAAAATTGGTGTTTCCCTTCAACAACTGGCTGTACTTTTCTCATAGGCTGTCTCCCTTACAAAGTTACTGTTTGATTCTTTTCTGTAGAGAGCTACAATGAATAACATTATTTAACTCAGCCTGCTCATTGGAATGGGGTCTGTGATCCGCTGGATTCAGGATGCAGTATCCACACAAATTATATGGAGTTGTGCAATGATTTATTTATTCCTGCCTACTCAGAAATTTGTTTCTATAACTAGGGGCATGCAAATATGTCTATCATATACTTGGCATGATTATCTATTATTAAATCATTATCTTCTATTATTCTGCTACAGTTTGATTAAATAGTTCCTTGTTTGAGTGTGGATAAACATAGTGCCATGACACACAATGCCTCCTATTCTAATTCAGCATGAATGGGTTATTCTAGTCCTTTTCTCTTTTTTTTTCTTTTTTACTTTCAAAAGTAGAAAATGATTCCTATAGTCATTCATTTATCCCTTTGATTATTTGTTCCATCTCCTGTAGATTGTGTTTTCAAAAACTGTTAGCACAAACCTTCAAACATTTTCTCTCATTAGAGTGCTCAGGGGCAGGCTTTATTCTTTACTCATATACTTTCATCTCAATAAACTCCACACCCTTTCTCTCTACACTGAGGTCCTATAACTCAGGTTAATTGTTTTATTAAGGTATGCCTAGTTTCTCTGGTACCATGATGTCTTCATTCTTACATTTAGCCAATGACTATTTAATATGCATATCATAAGCGTTTCCAAGAATTGATATATATGCCACAGTGTTAGGTGTCCCTCGCCACATTATCACATGTCATCTTCTTCTGTAGAACAGACACACACACACATCACACACACACACATGCACACACACAAATACACCACAGGCACAGACACACACACTTCTGCATATACCTACCTCTTAAAATTAACACACTTAACCTCCAGGGATCTTGTTCTCTGCCAGTCTCTTTAATTTTTATTTTCCAGATTGCTTTTCTAACAGACTCACTGAGTTATGTAGAGTTTAACAGTTTTGTTTTAATTTAACACCATGCACTTATGCTTCATCTTTGTTACTATAGCAATGCATGTTTCATTCATTTTAACAATGAATATGCTGTTTGTCAATTGTATCAGTGTGTCTTAATCCATTCACAAATTCAAAAGCATCCCGTAGAAATGTGTTTTGCCGGACTATTTTCTTTAAAATTAATATTCCTTTTTCGGATGTTGAAACCTAAGAATTTAGATTTTTGAAAATAATTCTCAAATTCAGTATCAGATACACACATAAAAATTATAATTGTGAAAAAATTATAATTGTGAAAAGATTTTGCAACAGGAAAGTGCTAATAATAAATTGAGGTGAATAAAAATGTATAATAAAACATTCTGTACCCGCTTTAAAGTTACACATACAAATACATGATAAGATAGTGTAAGAATGGCTCCTTTATTTTACATCAATGAACTCTGGTCAAGAGACCGATGCAAAATAACTCTCTGTGTCTTACATCACCAATAAACAGGTAAAAGGGAGATTTCTGTATTATAGTTGTTATAGAAGCATCAGGATCTACTTAGATTTACTCCAAAAGAATCTCACAAATATTAATTATAATCAGAACTTGTTCATGCAGAGCCAGGTGAGAAGGCTCACAGCTGTAACCCTAGAGTTCCTAAAGGTGATGCAAAAGGATTGTCACAAGGACCAAAGCCAGCGAGGTATGTAGAGTTCTAAGTCACGTTAGCCTTCAAAGTGAAGCTTCACATCAAACAGAACAAACAAAAAACAAATTCAAACTGCATTATACTAGGCCGGCGAACCAAAGCCATTCTTTTGCCTCCTATTTCAAAACATATCTCTGAGCCTGTAGGCATTTTCTATGCAAATGTCTGATAGACTTTTTCTCCCTCTCTGTAGACCTTTGTAGCTATCTGATCAGATTAATTCTAGTCTAGCTGTATGGTTTGTACACTTGTTGAATCCACACACAAAAATCAGATGGATAGTCTTTGACTTAAAAACCTGTGTGATCTAATTATTATTAGGCAAGCAACAAATAGAGACCCATAAACAGGGTAAAGGGCAATTAATAAGAGAAGGTGCAGATAAACTGACTATCATAGAGAAAGAAAAGCCATAGGAACAGGGCAGCACACAGCTATGCACTAATCATCTAACAATTACATTCAGGAGGGTAAGCAAAGGGTTATCTTGGGCTACATTCGCATATTGAGACCAGCCTGTTTCAAAAATGCAAAACAAATTAAACAAAATAAATCTCTTCCTTTCTCTCCCTTTTCCTCGCTCCATCTTTTTCTTCTTTGTTTGTGTATGGGTTTGTTTGCAAACAGTGATTTAAAGTCCACAGAACTAGGATATCACTAAAGGGATTTCATATGCAGAATGTGTATAGATTCATCATGACTGAGTGAAACAATAGACTGTCGGTTGTGAGTTTTCTGCATTTTATCCTATCCCATCGTTATGAGCTGCTTTTACCATCCTTTTCCTCTCAAAAATTTTCAGCCTATTTTACTGACAGGTTGGGAGTGAATGATAATATATTAGCTGTTATATTAATGACTAAACATGGGAGGTTATAAAAAACACCTACAACTTTTACATGTGTGTATGTGCAACCTGTGTGTGCCTGTTTGGGTACCTTGTGAGAACCTGGTGGCCACTGAGATCAGGAGAAGATGGGTGATCCCCTGGAGTAACAGCCATCTGGTTCTGAGTCGATTGTGGGTGCTGGGAATTGAACCTGGCTCATCTGGAAGAACACACAGGTCTTTCCAACACTGAGATTTGTTTCTAGCTCCCAACAAAAAAAATGAAGCTTTTAATTTTGGAAGTTAGATATTAAAAGTAGGCATTACATACTGATTTCAAGACACTATTAAGGCTAGGAACTTGTGAGGCACTTAGAAAAAAACAAAACAAAACAAAATACAAAGATCAATTGCTCCAAAATATTTTCCTGCCACTCCCAACTTCTAGAGGTCACTTCTACCCTACCTCCTTTCTACCCCTATTTTCAACACATGAGTGTAGATACATTGTACTAAGTGGAATTATCTGGGATAAACCCATCATGGTGATATTCTAATTATAATTTTCTCTTCCTTAATTATTTCACTGTGTATTCATGTATAGAAAACCTCATAGGTTAAGAAATAGACATTTATAGAAGACACTATTCAATACATTGCTGAACCTAAGTGATGGAAGCTTACTTATTTCTTCTGAAGTCTGATGGAAAGTTTACCTAACATCCTAGATTGTCTTCACTGGGACTAATTCATCTGTACCTCTCTCATTCTTTTTATACAAATGATACATCATCTTCAGAGCCAAGTTCTCATCAGTTTTTCTAATAGTGCTCCTCTCAACCATTTACAAGATAGCAATGCACTACTCTTTGGAAAATGATCTAAACAATTTCACTTCTACTTTCAAACTGAATATGAAGTGTTCACAAAGATTGCATAGAATTCTTAATATTTTGGCTTCACAGGCATTATACACTAAGTACTTGGTGGTG
Source organism: Microtus obscurus (assembly GCA_963919715.1). NCBI lineage: Eukaryota > Metazoa > Chordata > Mammalia > Rodentia > Cricetidae > Microtus > Microtus obscurus. The sequence continues at coordinate 5,900,671 of CAWTZC010000381.1, forward strand.
TACTAATTACTTGCAGATTAGTTTCAAATGTACATATTTAAGCAGCTAAAAAGCTGCCTTCTACTTACAAAATTGAGCTTTCTTTTTACATTTGGATTTCCAACCATTCATCTTCCCTTACCAATAAGATAACATAGATTATAACTACTAAAATGGAGAGAGAATCATTAGAATAGACAGAAACTAGTGAACTGACTTTATTGGGGTTCTGGGATTTATGATATAGACTTTGATCACTAGAGGATCCCTTTATTTGACTTCCATAAATATTATGGCATGAATAGTATTTTAATGAAAATCACCTATAAATTTTGTCTCAATTTCAGCACGCTTTATATCTTAAAGTATCTAAACTTTGAATTATTCTTGGCAAGTATACTAAAGAAATAAAAATAGAGGAATATTTGCTAGCCTCAATGATATTTGTGAACCTACAGTTTTGCATGCTAGTGCCAAAAAATGTTCCTGTACTTTAACAACAATTAATGTTGAGAATTATGAGCCATTTTCGTTAACAGAATTCCCAAACATTTTATCACCACTTTTTTTCTAAATTTAAATTAAAATCAATTTAGATAAAAAACTATGCATGTCTCCTCTGTGGGCTGTGTAATCTAAAATAAGTTTTTTTCAGAGCTGGGTTATGGCCCAAAGAATTTCTTTCAAAGTACTTGTGATTCTCAAACTCCATCTCTGTGGAAATTTATTAAGCTTTAAATTCCAGAACACTTGAAAGTAGCTGAAATTTTCAAAATGTTAAGTTTCAGTTAAACCTCAACGTGCAAAAAATCACCTCCATTTCATGCTGCCCGAGGATGAAAAGACAACTTGGTACCACTGAACAATCATCTGTTTTATGCATGAAGTGTACATATAATTTCAACTCTGGTCCCCTAATATGGGGGCTGAGTTCATTAGCCCATCCCACAGACTACACAAATCTCCTGCTACCGAAACCCACTGGGGAGAACCCTACGGTAATGGGTATTATAATGATTTGCTGTCGACCACGGGGATGGTTTCCTACAACGACGCACTGCATTACCGCACGTGAGGTTCTTCTCAGCATTGGGTCGTCTGGAATAAACACGAGAGTCACTCCAATAAAAATGATTTATTTTCTTTTCTAAATAACTTGCCTATCATAAAATGGCATACTATATGTTAGGGAGGAAGAAGTGTTTTCATTTCCAGTAAGAATGGAATAATGTAATCTGTCTCTAATATTTATGCGAATCATCATAGGAAATATAGGAGTTATTTTTATGTTCCTATTAAGAGCAGAAGATGAAAATATGAAAGAAGTTATCTATACATCTGGGAATTGTTACACTGGGAACATATTGCTTCTCAGGTTTTGAGATTCCTGGCTTTTTAGAACTGATTCTGTAAGTAATGAATGTCTTGTGGAAGATGGTTTGCAGTGTTTGTATTCTCTGACTCTGATATCCCATTTGTGACGTTTTTCTCAAATGTGATGTTTCCAATTTTTTTATGTTTTCAAAAAGCTAAAAGGAAGAGTTTTTCTCCCTTCTGCTCCTATCAGTTCCTCCTCCTCCTCCTCTCTCTCTCTCTCTCTCTCTCTCTGGATCCACCCTCTTTCTGTCTCTCATTAGAAAACATCATTCTTCAAAGAATGTAAGAGCGAGCCAGGACAAAATATAATATAATAATATGCAGCAAAAACAACCATACCAAATTTGAGAAGGCAAATCATCAGATAGAGGAGAGCTCCAAGAGGAGGCACAAAAATCAGAGACCCCCTCCCCCTTAACATACTTAGAAGTCTCATAAAAAGACAACAGTGAGAGCTAGATTATATTGGAAGAGGTGCAGACCTATGTAAGCCCTGTGCTTGCTTCTTTAGCATCTTTGAGTTCATATAAGCTTTGTTCAAGTTGATTGAGTGAGGTCTCATTTTCCTGTTGTCTTCCATACCCTCTAGCTCTTAAACAGACTTGCCTGTTTCCACTTGGTTCAGGTGTGTGAAAGACAACCATGAGCCAGCCTGGGTCCTCACAGTCGGTGCTGATTGAATGCATATATAAGCCCATCTGATACCACTTGACTTATGCAGGTGAAAGACACCCAGGGGCCAGCCTGGGTCCTCAGATTCTGATCTGGCTGAACACCTCCATAGGTCCACTCTGAAACACAAAGTGCTCTCCTGGTAGCTTCCATTATGGTGAGAAAATACATATGGAGGCATTGAAGAGAGAAAAGCATAATGATTTGTTTATGATGGAAAGAGTCAGATCTGAAAAAGTGAGGGTATGAGGAACAAGTTGATGTGGGTTGTCTGGTTGCCACCCAGGGCCAGGGTGACATTTAGTCTTGGGGGGCTGCTTAGGACCATGTATGAGTCCGTAGCCCTGCAGCAACCAGTTCTGAGTTGCTGCCTGTGACTCCTGTTAAGTTTGAGGACTGTGTGGTTATGTTTCGTTAGTATATTAACTTTAGAGCTTGTTTTATGGGACTAGCATGAGATAGTAGCATTGCCATTAGCCAAATTATTTACACATTCATTAAGTTTGTCACCATTTATTAATACTGAATCCAATTTTAATTTAACAATAATACAATCTGACAATTAATTAAAACCTCTGAAATGATGAGACAAAACACATGCTTTTTCTTTTACATTGATGCCATTTTCAGGTATTTTTAGTAATTGCAAGTCTAGTTCACTATACAAATCATCTGACATTTGTAAAAATATAGAACCTTGCTTGTATGCATTCATAATGAACAACTTTTAAGTGCACACAGGTCTTTTGGAGGTGGTGTTCCAAGTATAAAATAAATTATTTTTAGATGAATAGAATTATGAAAGAAATGTGAATATTTAAATATATAGTCATGTATATGCATTTGCAATATGCACAGCTACATCATAAGCATATATAAAATTCATACACAAAGGTGTGTATGTGTAACATGTTCTTCTTTCAAAGTGTCATTGGATGTTTAATGTCTTCCATGTGTTATTTTAATCCACAGTAGTAGTGTACTTACAATAAGGAAGAGACCAAAAATATTCATGCATAAATTATTTCTCAACTAATTTTAATCTTTTATTGTCAAAATATTTAATAAAGTAATAACTCAGATGTTTTATAAAACATATTTTGTAATATTTTATTGATGCACTATATTCAAAAGCAAATATTATCCATCTGGATAGCATATTTATGTATGTTTAATCTGCTTTAAAGTATGTATACATTTACATGTATGTATTCTTCCAAGTAATGTGTTATATAATATTTTATCATAATGTTTTTCCGTCCTCACTCTCCTTTCTTTTGATGCTTGAAAATGTTAATATTTTCTCTCCTTACATCCCATTTTTGTTCCATTTTTGTGTCATCATTGCGTGACATCTGTATTCTGATTATGCACATTTTAAGCCCCAGGGCCATATGAAAGCTACTGAATGTACATGATTGCATGACCTTTAGCCTGATTAATATTTACATTTCATATCTGGAAAATTACTTCAGTAACCAGTGTCCAGCAAAAATAAGCAAAGGCTAAAAGCAAATTTTATAATTTGTTTAAGCACTTCAAAGCAAAATCTAATGAAATGTTGTTACTTCCTACTTTTTCCTTTTAGACTTATATCTAGAAGAAACACTTAGAGGCTCCTTGAGAACTGCTAACTATAGAAATACATGACCTGGGTCTTTACAAAATATTACCTATGAGACTTGGGGTATAATCTAAAATTTATTTAGGTAAGAGTGTGAATAAGTGATATGTAATTGTAAAACTAATTCTTTTAGAAACTTCCCTTACATAATTCTTATCAAGGTAGTTAGAATAATTTTAAAAATCTTTTAAAGGACATGTTTTCCCTACTTTGTATTCTTTAGCAACTGGAAGGATCCCAAAACCTATCTACCTGACACACAGATTAATTAAGTCTGGTAATTTACATCAATATTGACCTAATATTCTTTCTAAGTTGTTGTCAGATTTCATATAAAACTTATGAAAATAAGTCATGAATGTCACATTGATATGCATTTACTTATTGAAGTATATTGCCTAATTTGTCTATATGTTGTAAAAATTGGCATTAATCATTGTTTTCCTAGAACAAAGTAAAGAATTGGATTTTAAAGCTTGTTTGCATGAAATACTGTGGGCTATTATTTTCCAATTAATTTTGGAATAAATATTGTGCAATCGTATTACTAGAAATATGACATAACAGATTACTGTTAATTAATCTTTTAAAATCTAGTAGGACAAAATGCATTAAGTATATAATAAAAGATTGTAAGTACAAAATCTGATGGAATGGATATGACAGCGGAGATATGGAAAGAAGAGGTCCACGTGGATTTCATTCTCACTTTCTATTTTGTCTGCCACAAATGGATAAAATAATGTAAAGGACTTATTAAAGGAAGGAACGATAAAATAATGCATCCCCAATAATAATGCAAACTGTTAATTGTGGAACATTGAAGTAACCAGAGCAATCAAGACTCTGACAATACTCATTAAGAGATGCAGGAGGAAATCAGTATTTATTCTCTAGGAGGACTAATTTCGGCTCTAAGTATCAATATTTCCAAAAGAATCAAAGTGCTGTTTTGATATTGAATACACACACACACACACACACACACCTGAAAGAACATGCTATATCTAGCATTCATTGTTATATGAAGAAATTGTATTTTGAAAGAATATGAAGTTTCTTACATACACTATGCAATATATTGACTATAAGCAGTATTAAAATTGGCTGCATTATGTTATAGAAGTTGACCAATTCCAGGTGTTGATATCTTTTTTGATTTCTCTAAGCAAGTGTGCTTAAATAAAACTTTTTATTTGCCTTATCTGTATCAAATTGCAACATCTGAAGTTACCTTACCTGCTGCTCTCAGGGGCAAGAGACTTGCTAATCACGCCATTTTTTTTCTCAGCACCTATAGCTTGTTTCGGACGTCCTTGTGACCTTATGTCCATGGGGACCAATCTACAGGGTACAGCAACATCGCTGCATGTGACTTCTAGGTCACATTTAACTGTGATGCAGCTGAGACCACTTTAGCTGATGCTGGCTTTCTGACCCTTGACTCCAAGCAGAAATGGTTCGGTTGAAAATGAAATGCTTCCCAGACCGTTTCCTAGTGATACAACCTGAATCTAAAAATGAATTGATGATTGATTTTCATTGACCTTCATTTTCAGTATACTCTGACTTAACAATGTTTAAACGACTAACAGTCCCTATTACAAAAAAATGAATTGGGATATGTAGAGATAAAGAAAACTTATTATAAAATTTTATTTAAATACTTGGGCAATTGACTTCAAATTAATGTCTTATTTTATTGAAATACTTTCATTTACAAAAATAAGTAGATCACTTAATTTTTATATGACAGATGACATTTCTGAACTATTATGTTATGTGAAGACATTGTATTTTGAAATAATATGAAGTTTCTTATGTACACTGTGCAATATATTGACTATAAGCATTATTAAAATTGGCTGCATTGTGTTATAGAAGTTGACCAATTAAAGTTGTTGTTTTCTGGTTAGTGGTCACTCTTACACAGCTCTGTAATGAAAAGGAGCATGCTAAGAAAGCAAATAGAACCCCCAATAGGAATATCCAAGGAGTAAATAATCCCTTGCAACTATGTCTACCGACTTGCTACTGAATAATTCTAGGTCCTGCCAAGTTGAGAGATAACATTAACCATCAAAATCACGTGAAATTTACCTCCCACTCTCCTAACAATCCCTGTAACTTCCTTGAAGATGGCTGTGCTACTTTCTGGTTTTGACAAAACTCTTCTTACTGTAATAAGTTCGGTATTGTCTTACAATACACTTTACCACAAGCCGCCTAGTCCTTTTCTCATACATCCATAGTTTAGTGCATTTTGTAATGAACTTGTAAGTTTCTATGACTAGTATCATCAGAACTGATATAAATCTGCTCAACTTTAATTCTTTGGAAGCATGTAAGAAGATAGATACATCTTCCCTCTTACTCCATTCCCTCGTGTATCTTAAAAGAGACATTTATTTTATGTGCTGCTAAAATATTGTTCTGGCACTAGAAGTTGGTACCAGGGACTGGGGTATTTCTGTGACTGGCCTGATCATGTTTTATTTTGGAGGAATAAGGAACACTCCGGGATGCTAGATTAGAAAAGAAATTGAATATTTTAAATGGGATTTACTGGGTCAAACAAGTAGGAGCATGGAAGACAGTGGTGCTGAGGGTGAATTGAAATGCAGGGATCTGATTCAAAAGGTTTGAGAGGAGAGGAATATTGGCATGTGACAGAGAGATTATTATTGTAATATTTTTGCAAAGAATATAGACTGCTGTTTGGTTATTAGTGGTCGGTCACTCTTACATAGTTCTACAATGAAAAAAAATCAAGCTGAGAAATACAAAATGCAAAATTCACAATTTGAGGAATAAGGGGGGAACTAGAAAATAGAATAGAACTGAGTCCTGTGTTCAAGGAGATAACAGATTAAGAAGTCACATAAGGAAATAATGACCTCAGGGTAAGATCCCACTCAGCTAAGCTTCCAAATTGTAAAAAGGAACTAAAGAGCATCATAAGTTCATGCATGGTAGTTTAGACCTTAAATACCAGCACTTTGGAGACAGACACAGGGAATCTCTGAATTCAAGGCCAGTCTCTACTCAAAGTGTGTTTCTAAATAACCCGTTTTAGGCCCTGAAGGACACCATTCAAAACAGGAAGTTGTAATTGGATGAGGGATCCATGTTTCAGCTCCAAGAAACCACAAAACTTGGCAGCTTTGGAAACAAGATTCAGGCATTAGCGTCAAGGATACAAGAAAGGGTTGTGGAATCTCCCTTCTTGACTAAAGACAGTCACCATAGCCAAGCTTGTGACAGAGGTGACCCCTCATGGAAGCCTAGAGAAGGCATCATGTGAAACTCTGAAGAGAAGCATCAATTTCCTAAGAAACTCAAAGATGTTAGAGATGCCAGGGCCATGGGATACTTGCTGGGGAAAGCTGCTAATGGGGAGTGGTACAAGTCCAAGAGAAAGATGTATGTTATAGTGAACAAAACCGAAAGAGTTGGAGATCTAAAAAGCACTTTGACATCAGTCATGAAAATGTAAAATTTTGAGTTTGCTCAGCTGGTGTTTGACTTTGCTTTGGTTTAATATTTCATTACTGTGTCTGTACCCTACCAATTAATTGTTAATAAATGCTCATTGGCCAGTAGCCAGGCAGAAAGTATAGACAGGGTGACAGGGCAGAAAGTAGGGGGGGGCCAGGCAGGAAGTAGAAACGGGGCAATGAGAATTTTGGGAAGAGGAAAGCACTTTCCATAAGTGCTTTCTCCATGATGACATGGGACTTTGCTCTGATGAAGCTCTTTGAGTGGCACCCACATTTCTGTAAATAATTTTGCCCTTGTTCTCCGAAAGAAATATTTGTGAACTCATTGGTCTCACTAAGTAGGACATTGGTTAAAAACAGATTACACACACACATATATACATATATATATATGTACATACACATATACATATATATGCATATATATGGATGTATTTCTAATCTTACTCTCATATATGTATATTTACTTATTTAATCCCATAACTAACACCACATCTTCCATTCTCTAAAGTGTGTAGAATATTTTATTTACCTTTACGTTTGTGAACTTAACTCCATGTGATTTTTTTAGCTACAAGAGATAGATATGTATCAGTTTAATATTAAAAATCTATTACAACATAAATCATTTGTATTAAAGTTTTTATTCTTGACATACTTCTTATTGCCACTGGAGTCTATATAATAACTGTAACAGAGGTAGATAGTAAGTAGGATATTTGGCCACTTCATCATTTATTAGATTTATAACCTCTCAGTCATAAATATTTGATCAGTCTTCCAAAATGTATTTATGGCACACTTGACTTTTTATGGCGTATTTGGAGTTACTGTGGCAGATAATCCACAAAAGTCAAGTGTTCTTATATTTCATTACTGTTAATTACAGAGATTATTTAAAAACTAACCAGAATTGTAAACACAGAGTATGCTTAAATCTGTTCTAAAGTTTTCATTAATTTTTTTATAAGTAGAACCTTGTTTAGAATATTGCAAAATAGTTCATCTTATGATAAAGAAATGTTTTATTACCAGTTTACTGCAGAATTGTTGCATTTATTCTTGGCTATTGTCCTTTCTATTCTATACTTTGATATCTTTTTCCAGAAAACTCTCTGGAATAATTCTGTTATAGTGTGTATCACAATATTTTATTGTATTATACTCAATACTTTATCAGTATGTTACCATTTTCTTCAGAATAAATCATAGCTAAATAATGGCATAGCTAAAGAGTTGGTGCTTTAGTTACTTTGGCAGCTGTTGTATTAAAATATGCCAGCAAAAGAATAAAGGAAGAACAGGTTATCTTGATTCACAGTTTGAGAATACGATTTTATAAGGTAAGGAAGTCCCAGTAGCAGATCCTTGAGGAAATGCTCAATTCGTTTGTTTTTTTTTTTTACTCAAAATTCTTATTATGCCAGACTCCTATCAAGAATATACCATGAAGATTTATAATTAACAGCAAACATAAGAATGTAAATAAATTCAGAGATTTAATATTGCATGAAATTCAAAACTGGTTTTAAAATAGATATTATTTGTTTATACTTTTAATTTACATATAATGTAGTGATTCTCATTATGGCATTTTCTATACAACTTTCTGTGTTGATCTTTGTCTGCCAGCCTGTTCACACACCCATGATCTTCCCTTGTACTCTTTCAACTTTAGTAGTCCCCTTGCCACTTCAGTCTCACAGGTGTTCTATTACCCTTCAAAAGTTGTCTTCCTCTCTTCTGATCCCTATGCTTCATGAATCTAAACCTAAAATAATACGTACACACATACACACACACACAAACACACACACACACACACACACACACACACACACACACTCTTGCAACCTAAGATGCTCTTGAAAGAGGAACCATGTGGTAGTATTCCTGGATCTGAAAATACACACACACACACACACACACACACACATACACACACACACACACACACACACACACACACACACACACGGAGCTCTGTAGAGATGCTCGCTGATAAAGATTACACAGGAAAGAAGAAGAACTACTGAGAAATGGGTTCCTCCATTTGCTCAGAGCTCAGAGAGCTATTTGGACATGGTACACAGTGACCGTAACAGTGGGTTTCTCCTACAATGGATTGGCAGTTCGATTTAGTACTTAATTTTGAGTTTTCTGTGTTTTAGATACTGATGCCTAGTCAGAGCTATCATTGATGTTCTTACCACACTGTATTAGCCACCTGTGGACTGTCACAATAGGGACCTATGTTGTTCGGCACCATTTTAATGGCACTTAATCTTATTTGATGATTCTTGGGATTATTCCTTTGGTTATTGTAGCCCGATTCAGAGAGTTCTTATCCATGCTTATAATGTGAAGTGTTTCACCTATGATTCTCTTTATTAGTTTCAGGTTTTATTTTTTTATTTTTTATTTATTTACTTACTTACTTATTTTTATTATTTAATTAAAATTTTCCACCTCCTCCCCTTCTCCCATTTCCCCCCCGCTCCCCCACCCCCTTTAACTTATTTAAATTATTGGGTCTTTGCCATAATACATCCAAGGACCTCTAAATATACACATATATACACATGGTGTTGTATGAAATTTTGAAAACTGACTTCTGAATGCATACACCATTCCAGTCTTGATCTCTTTTCTATTCTGTAACCTCAAGTCTTATTCTCTATTTTGACACTTGCCTGTTACCTATTTTTAAGACCTTATATAAATTTAAATGTCTCATCATTCCACTCTGTGATAATGTTGGACATGTGAATCGCCCTATGATCTACTCAAACTTAAAGTAGTTCCAGATAACTCAAAAATTAGAGGTTAGAAGACTGTTTTCTTCAGGTGTCTGCTACTCCAGCACTACAGGACAACTCTGGCACTACCAAAGATTTTAGGATGAAGCACACACTTATTTAAGTTATATTGTTACCCACAACAGTTTAGACCAACAGATTTCCTGATTAATATTTTAATAGAAAAAATGCTTTGTATGAATGAATCTCTTTGTTGATAGTTTTTTTAAAAAATTGTTTCTATAAAAATAATTTATAACTAACATATTCTAATAATCCCTCACAATAAAATTTGTCATTTTACTTGACAAGCCACATGTCTAAACATAGACAAGAATTATGGGTTAGTTTACATTGTAAGAGCTGTTTAATAGTAAGCATGAGCTAGTAGAACAAACAGTTTATAATTAAAATATGCCTCTGTGTATTCCTGTGGGATTGAATTGTTGCAGAACCAGGTAGGACAAAACTTCCCAAATATTTGGCAAAAATTTCCACAAAATGACTGAAAAGCTTTAAAAAAAAGAATTCTAGACAAACAAGAACAGAGTCAAACACAGCTTCTTGGTAGTCTCTCTTTGCTGACAGCAAGCAGAGGTATGGCTCCATTAAGAGAGGTTTCCTGACTCAGCACATTAGTGGCAAAACTTTGCAGCTCTTTAAGAGGCTCTGCCACCAAATACTTAAATGTTATGAACAGCCAGCATCACGTTTCTTAGTGGTAGCATGGACTTAGAAACTACACAGAGTTGTGACAACAAACATTGCTCCTGCCAGTACCTCCATAATGAAGGTAGACTCTCAGAAATCTAAGGAATTGGGTGGCGCCAGTTCCCAAAGTTACAGCCTTAATCCTTGCCATATTGCATAGCAGATTTAAGACTCATGTGTTACGAAAAAGATAGAGATACACAGTAAAGACAGATTCAGACAAAAAAAAAAAAGACCCACTAAACAGTTTATGGTATGTTTAAAAAGATTTGTATGCTTGGGAGAGAAATAGAAAAGGATCCTGAGCGAGGTAACCCAGACCCAAAAGGATGAACATGGGATGTACTCACTCATAATTGGTTTCTAGAGATAAATAAAGGTCAGTGAGTCTATAATTTGATATCCTAAAGAAACTAAATAAGAAGGTGAACCCAAAGAAAAGCATATAGCTATCCTCCTGGTTATGGGAAGTAGACCAGATTGCCTGGCAAAAATTTGGGATCTTGGGGGTGTGGTGGGAGGGGGGGTAAGGGGAGAAGGGGAGAGAAATGTGAGAAGGGGAGGGTGGGGTGAACTTGGGGAAACGGGATGATTGGGATAAAGAAAAAGAAATTGAGTAGTTGGGTATGGTGTCACATGCCTTTAAACTCATTACTAGAGAGACAGATGAAGCCGGACCTCTGTGAGTTTCAGGCCTGATTGGTCTGTGGCTACATAGAGAAACCCTGTTGCCAAACATTTTAAAGAGAATATTTTTAATTTTTTTCTGGGAAAAATATTATTTGCTCATCAAAATAGATATGCCATTAATAATAATATTGTCCTCAATTAATTTATTAACTCCATAATCTTATCTTGAGATTTTACACTAACCACAAATACATTTTATATAAGGAAGAAGAGACTCCCAGCAACGCTTTACAAATGGACTCTATACACTGTGATTGATAGGAAGTGGCAGGTCTTATAATTGATCTGAGTATTCTCTTCAGTGTGTTCTGCCAGGAATGGATTAAATCACACTTTCTGTCCCCAACTAGACTTTAGTGCTTTTATTTATGTTTCTGACCCCAACCTAGAAAAAATATTTTTTTTACATATGAAGATTTTTTTAATTATCTTTTCTGCATCTGTCTTCTTTGTTCTTAAATACATGTTTGTTCACTTTGATGTCATTGTTATTATTACATTTCACAAAAAGGAATAAAGCAATATTAAATAGTCTCCAATAATCTTAGGACAATGTTATGGATCCATTGCTTTCATTCCTAATCAAATTATTGTATGACTTATTTTCTTTTTGTTAGGAAGACTTTTGCCCAATGTGTAATTGAAAGTACATTCCTCTTGAAGGAAAACTAAAGCCAATTAACAAATAAAAGACAAAACCTTTAAGTGAAATTTTGGAAAGAGTACATCCCTAATGTATTTTTAAATTGAGATCAAATTTCTTTTACTTTAGAACTAATGACATTTAATATCCTTCCCAATCTAGAATCCAAGTCCTTAGCTAGAAGGTTGTATCCTAAAATAATTTGGCAATCCGACCTACAAAGTGAGTCATATAAGAATACACTAAGTTGGAAACAATGCAGAGTCTTTCAGATCACAATCTTAATGGAAACAAATAGTAATTATATGTAATGGTACCCCATACATAAAAATAGTATGATTTTGAGAAGGAAAAAACCAGGAGGTTATGACTAGGTCCTGAGGCTGGAGAGTAATATGGAGATAGAGTATTACATCAATGACAACAAGATGGGATAGATCTTAAAGAGATGGAGTTTGCTGTCAGAAGGAAAATTCTTAATGAGTTGCTGAATGTTTAAAAAAAACAACCAATTTATCAGGATTGATGTGGGATAATGCTCTTGTACCCTGTAAAGATTTTTCACTCATATTTGGTTTAATAAAACGCAGATATTGGCAGGACAAATAAACTAAGAGAATTCTAGGAAGAAGGGCTCAGTCTGCAATCCCAACCCAGATACTGAGGAAGTAATCTGATAATGCCTCACTGAGAAAAGGTACCAGCCATGGGGATAAACATAGATAAGAATTATGGGTTAGTTTAAGTTGTAAGAGCTTTTTAATAATAAGTATGAGCGAATGTTGCGCCCCGCGCCCCCGTGTCTGCGCTCTGTGCGCTGGCACCCAGTTGGTGAGCTTCAGGCAAGGGGGCTGGAGGTTAAAATACACAGACACACACAGACAGAGAGACAGCGACAAGGGTCATCCTTGAATTCCCCAAGAATGCCCCCTTTATTGTGTTCAGGGGCAGATTATATAGAGATAGCCATGCCCCAGCCAAACCACTCTCCTGCCATCAGGAACTCCTGAAGGTCTCGTGCTCAGAGCAGCTGTAGGCACTCAGATCAGGGGAAAACAAGTTGTTTACTAGAAATTCAGGATCTGGGGTGTCACTGCTCCCAACAAGCCAATAGGGAAAACAATTTATAATTAATATAAACCTCTGTGTCTTTCTTTGAGACTGAAAGGCTGTTGTTCCAGGCACGACAGAAACTTTTGTGTACACAGGAGAAAAAAAAATATTATTTATTCTTATTAATTCATCAAAATATATGATAATGGGATCAAAATATGATTAATGTAAGTTAAGACGTTAATTAAGAAAGAAAGTTAACTTGATGTGGGAGTGTCATATGAATCTGTTGATTTCATTGGTTAAAATAAAGAAACTGCTTGGCCGGCCCTAATAGGTTAAAACATAGGTGGGAGGAGTAAACAGAACAAAATGCTGACAGGAAGAGGAAGTGAGGTCAGAAATCATGCAGCTCTGCTCAGAGATGCCAGGCTCCTCTCTCGCGGGCGGATGGGATAGCTCAGCGCTCTGAGGCACACTCGCGATGAAGCTCCAATCCAAGATGGACATAGGCTAGAATCTCCCCGGTAAGCGCACCTTGGGGTGCTAACACAGAATATTAGAACTGGGTTAGACCAGGTGCGAGAGTTAGCCCGTAAGAGGCTAGAGCTAGTGGGCCAAGCAGTGTTTAAATGAATACAGTTTGTGTGTTGTTATTTCGGGCATAAGCTAGCCAAGTGGCCGGGGTGTTGGGGACGCAACCCCGGCACCCCCCATTTCAACATTAACTCCCAGTCCAGTTGGAGCTGAGCAAATTGTCTCAGTGGATGAACCCCTCATGGTCTTGAATTCCTTGTTCATAATCTCACTCCTTCCACTCTTCAACTAGATCTTGGGAGGTCAGTCCAGTTCTCCGATGTGGGTCATTGACTTTGTTTTCATCTGTTGTTGGACAAAGATTTTATGGTGATATTTAAGATAATTATCATCTGGGAGTGAATGAACATGGGAACAAAGTTTCATGTTTTAAGGGATTTGACAGATGGGGCAGACTTAGGGGCCACTGTTAGTGACACTGGGATTTGTCTCTACTGCATGTACTGGCTTTTTGGGATCCTATTTTCTTTGATGTATACCTTGCTCAATCTAGATGTAGTATGGAGGGCCTTGGACTTTCCACAGGGCCTGGTGCATTGCTCTTTCTTAGGATTGGAGGGGGGAGGGGGGAGAGGGTCTGTGGGGGCAGTGTGAGGGGAGTGAGAGGAAGGGAAGGAGTGGGAATTTGGATTGGTACTTTTTAAGTAATAAAATAATTAAAAAATGAAAGTTAAAATAGAAGTATCATAGCCAGGTGGTGGTGGCACACAGCTTTAATACCAGCTTGTGGAAGGCAGAGACAGACAGATCGCTTGTGAATTTGAGGCCAGCCTGATCTACAAGAGCTAGTTCCAGGAAAGCTGTAAAGCTACATAGAAAGTCCGTCTTGAAACACTAAAATATATGTCATAAGGGACCCATCATAGAATGACAGATGACCTGTAAGTTGAAAGTAGAAGGGTATGACAGGAGAGATAGCGAATCCTTATTCTATTACTATTCTGAGGAAATGGGAAGCCTGTCTTGGCTGAGTCAGCATTGTTTGTTTAGAGTGGCAAAAATAATAAGCAAATTTGTTGATAAATTTCTTTTCCGTCCATAGGACACAAGGACCAAGGCAACAAAACAGGTGTGGCTTGATTTCTCAAGGTTGTGAATTAGGCTTCCTTCCATGACTAGCACCTTGAGGAAGGCTCAGGACCTAACTACAAATATATACCTTTTTCTTCATGTTGTGATAAAATTAGAATATATAATTCGTTTTGGCCAATGGATTATTAGAATATAACCAGGCTGAAAGAGATAGAAAGAATATGCAGAATTAGTGACACCATGAAGGTGCCGAAGAAGACAGGCTCCAGAACACTTACCAATAGGCCACAGCATCATAGTGATATACAGATTAATAAAAATGGGTTAATGTAAGATGTAAGAGGTTGCTGGGAATATGCCTAAGCTATCAACCAAGAAGTGTTGCAATTAATAAAGTTTCTGTGTGATGATTTGGGTGTGGGTAGTTGGGAATTAAGGAGCAGTCTCAGCCTACAATATATATTTTTCTATTTCTTTCTTCGATGTATTAAAGTTGTTATTATAAGATTCTTTCATTTACTTGATTAAGGCTTTGTAAAATAGTGTTTCCATGATTTTTTATTAGTCTATTTATTATTTGTATGTAGAAAGTTTACTAATATTTATGAGTTAATTTTGTATCCTGCTGCTTTGGTGAAAATGTTTGGCATCTTCAGTTTATGTGTAGAGGTTTTAGGGTCTTTTATGTATAAATCACATGAAAATAAGGATACTTCGACTTCTTTCTTTCCTCTTGATCACCTTGATCTCTACTATTAAGTATTCATAAACTTCTCTGTAACAATATCATCATTAATTAAATTTATTTGAATCCAAATAAGTAATAGTAAAGGTTTTCTTTTTGCCAAATTTTATGCAGTGTATATAGAAAATTAACAGAAAAAGTAACAATCAAGGGATATTATATCACTAACTTTTTGTAACTTTACAAAAAAGTAAACCAAAAAAAAAACAAATCTGAAAGATAAGATTTATTTTGGTTCACAGATTGTGTATACAGTCCATCATGGTAGGAAATTCCTGGCAGTAGGACCTTGATGTGGTAGGTCATACTGACTCCCAGTCTGGAGGAGACTGTACAGCTTGGTTTCCTTTTAGATGCAATCATGGATCCTCATCCCATATAAAGGTATTTTCTACTATTAGTGTGGATCAATATCTCAACAAAGATATTCTAGACATTGCCTCACATAGATATATAGAGCGACTTATTTCCATGATGACTCTAGATCCTATATCGGCAAACAAAATTATCTAATGTGGGTGTTAACCCTGGTAGGAGACAGCTGTAGAAAGCAGAGGTGAAAGTTCCCATTTTACCAAGAATCCCGAAAAAGTATGAAGTGATTGACAGGATAGCATAGAGGTTAAACTTCTGAATTCCCGAAACTAAATTGCAGAAGTCCATCTTAACTCATGGATTTACTAGATTAAATAAACTAAGGCAATCTCTAAAATATGTCTTTAATATAAAATTTTATAATTATCAATTTTTGATATTTGTCATATGTTTTAGAGAGCATCAAATGAGGAGTTAAAAATAAGCGGCATACTCAGAGGACCCACCTATAATTTTACCTGGTAAACAGCACCCTTTGTGGTTAGAATTCCTTGAATCTTATTATTTGTTTGTAACTACAGGATGCCCTAGTCTGATAATATTTAAAGCTGACAGTGTCAAATGTATTGTGTGGCTATAATCAAACCAGAACTTCAGCTGAATTGATACAGAAGGCATACAGTGACATACAAACCTGAATGAAATTCTCTGTATCTACATCAAGATTGTCTTCTATTTTTATTCAAGGTTGATCAACTCCACAATTATTTAATAATTTTCTAACAAAAGTAAAAGATTTTATAATATTAAACATAATATTTTTGGTATTTAAGTACACACAGTATTTAAAAATGGTAGATTTAGAAGAAAGAAGTGATGCTTATAAAAAGTGTTTTATTAAATGATATACTTAGTATTGTGATACAGTATATATGTGTGATAAAGTGAAATTAGATATTTCAAAGGAGGTAATAGGAAAAAAAGAACTGTTTAAATATTGACTCTGAAAAATAAGAACGTAATAAGAACTTTAATAAACTTATATTTGTCTTGAATTGGATACACATAAAATCTGAATTATTACTAGATATCTAAGAGGAAATTTAGGAATTCTCTTGATATATATAATAGGCTACCAATTGGTTGTCCCTAATGGAATACACAGGAAATTATGCCTTCTATGTAGAGGAATTCATGAGTCTCATTACATTACACTCACAGGCTTCATAATCTCATAAGCAAGCATAAACAAAGCAATATCCAGAGGTAAGAAAGTGTTCTATTAAATATTCACAAGTCCTATTTCATTCCATCTTCCTGTGTTATAACAAATACTGTGAGAATTTCTTGGAAAACAGTTTAACATTATTCACAAGTGTATATCAGCAGTACAATTACATTGTAAAAATATATACGTGATAATCTACGATGCCTTCATTTTCTAATTTGAGGTTGCAATAACTTCCATTGAATTTATGCTTCAGTACAACAAAACATATATTGATCGCTGTGCTTATGTTTAGTTTTTTACTACTGTTATAAAGCAGATATTAGATTTTAAGTAGATATATTTTATGAGGATTTCTGAATCATTCCAAGAAGTTAAGTGTTTGATGAGATCTCCGAAGCATAAACCCAAAAGCAAACATAGAAAAGAATTTGTTTATATCAACCTACAATTTTTCTGTATAACAAAGGAATCTATGAGAGAAAGACACTCTTTGTATGAATTTAAGTTGCATAGTTTAAATGTAAAATAGTTCTGATAACATAGTACTTAAAAGATGAAAACAAGTAGAACACTGATGTGCTGTTTCAATCCCACACCAGCATCTGGAGCCAAAGAGTAGCAAGTCTGAATGTTTGAAGGGATGTCCTCAGTCCTACACTTATTGCAGCACCTGTCACTATTTCCAAGAACTGTTTTCAACCAATGTCGGCGAGTACATCAACAGTTAAAATAACAAATGTGATAAATATGAAACATAGGATTGTAATTCCATTAGAAAAAAGGTGTTAGTTGACAACATGGAAGATGTTGAGAATATAGTGGTGAGTGTGAAAGGCAAGGAAAAGAAAGACAAACACAAGGTAGCTTAGCTCATGGAAGTTAAGAGCTGAATTGTCATTAAAGATGTCCAGGGAGATCAGTGGGAAGAGGGTCGGTATTAATAGATGGTTGCTACGTTATAGTTCAGAACAAGGAAATCTGGTTATCTACCGCATACAGGGAATACAGAAAAGGATTCTTCACTGTGCATTTATTTGTAATCCTTGAAGAATGATCTTCAATTATTTTTTTTTATAAATGAATCACAAGTATTCAGAAGACAGTTGAGTTTTTCTTTATTTGAAAAAAAAAGTAGCTGCAATTAAAATAAGTGTACAAAGTGCAATTAATCATAGCTTTCATACAGTCAGGACATTATTTGAAGTTAACGGATATTTACTTTAATTAATTTCCTAATTTTGTAGTGAGATCAAACACTTAAAAGTAGTGTCTGAGATTCATGGACATTAAAGTTTCACTGAGAATTATGGGATACAGCCGGAAATTAACACGAAGAACTAATTCAGCTATTTGAAAAACAATAAAATGCCCACAGAGTTTTAGCTAAGTATGAAAACCACTTTATTAACACTGGAAAATATTTCCGTGACTAAACGCATGCAAATGGGTTATAAAAATGACCTTTAAAACTCAGCTTAGAACTTTCTTCATTGAGCCATTAAAAACAGTTCCTTAACCAGATGATGCATAAATGTCTTAACTCTGTTTACCATGTGGTAAACATTGACCAAAAACCATGTGGTCAATACCGCTTTACTCACCAAACTTATTTTAAATTAATAAGACAACTTGGATATAAAGAACAAGAACTCACCTTTTAATTGAAGATTTTTTAAGTCATTTTAACAAAGTGATGGCCTTTTAGTATTATGAAGGCTCAAAACATGACATGAAATAGCATTTATCTAAGTTCACATTTAACAAGCTCCCAAATTGGAGGGGGAAAAATCCATACTGAGCAGTTAAAAATGATCATCTTATACAACCATTTTTATTTACTTAGTGTAGGAGATATTAATAGAAATGCAGACACATTAGAACAGAATAATAACCCCATCACACGAATGATGCAGATGGCACGTGGAGGTTAATCACATCCGAAGCGAACCAATTTTGTTCAAAGTGTTCTTTCTTTAAATGCCCACTCCACCTCCGTAAGGTGAGGTGCTTAGTGTCTGCCCCTTGTCTTTTAAAAATCATCCTGTATGTGGGCATATAATCTTTAATAAAGATGACTAAATTGCTCATTCTAAACTCATTACCATCTAAAATAAATTAATTTGACATTTCAAGTCATGCTTTTCTTAGAACATTTAAAAACGGTTAAGTACTTTAAAGACAGGTTCCATATGAAAATACAAAAATTACCAAATAGGATTTTAAGTGTTCTCATCGCATGGGAATATGTGTCCGTGTGTGTGTCCCTTAAATTTCCATATATGAGAGATAATATAGGCCTTTGACAGGAGGAAGGCGCTTTGAGAGGTGTGTGTTAGTGAGAAAACTTTGATGTAGGAACATGACCTTGGAAAGAATAGTTGGAACAGATCTTTCTTCTCTTTTGCTCCACTACATATCTCAAATTTGCTTTTAGCCTATCACCACTCCAAAAACCATGAGCAATTAAGCCTGGGCTGATGTCAACTGGATTTAACCAGTTCAGATTGATTGTATCAAGTACATTGTAGAACTAGGAAGTAACAGATGTATGTGGTATATACTATTGACAGTAACCTCACATTCTTTAGGAACATTTCATCCCATTGTAAGCAAAGTGGACTTTAACAAAAACAAGCAGATACAGTTCTGTTTGAGAGCACCACAGATATTATATTCAGCTCCAGTAGTTTGTAATAAGATTAGATTGAAAAAAGGTACATTTTGTTTTCAAATCTGATGTAAACTGGCATTTAATATTATCTTAAAATTTTTTCTACTTTTATTCTTTTAGCATATACTTACTGGGTAAGGTAGTCTGGGTTGGCATTTGTGAACACCCTGAGTGTCTTTAAAAATCTGTCTATGCATTGTGTTTTTTAGAATATCCATTAAAGAGCCAATTGTTATTCTAATGGGTTTGTTCTTACATGCTACTAGATGTTTTTCCCTTGTAGATTTCAATGTTCTTTACTTGTTCTAGACATTCGGTGTTTTTTTATTATATATTATGAAGACTTTCTCTTTCGGCCAGTCTATTTGATGTTCTTTGTGCTTCTTGAACCTTCAAAGATATCTCTTTCTTTGGTTTCAGGAAATTATCTTCAATGATTTTGCTCAAAATACATTTTGTGCCTCTGACCTGGGTTTCTCCTTCCTCTCTTCTTGCTATACGTAGTTTTGATCTTTCAAGTGTTTCTCAGAATTCCTGGATGTTTGGTGCATACTTTTTGTTATTTCAGATTTAACATTTTCTTTAACTGAGGTAACTATTTTTTGTACATCTGTTTCAATCCCTGAGATTTTCTCTTTCATCTCTTGTACTGTGCTTTCATTTTCTGTTTGACTTTATTATACGTTTTTTATTAATTCTATTTCTCCTTCCTTGTTAGGAACAGTTTTCATCATTTAATCCCCACCACTGCTTTTGCACAGAGTTTATTAATAGATTTATTCAAATCCTGATTATAATCTGTGAACATATTGATAATAGGTAATCTGAAATACCTGCCCTGTGCTTCAGTTATATTACATTTATCAATGCCCACTATAATAGGACTGCTGGCTTTATATACGAAGACAGGTTTTAATTGGTTGTGATTTTACTCTGGTTTCTAAGCATCTGTATTTGAGATGATGTAATTCTGGGATTTTATATCTGTTCCAGTCTTGGGAGAGTGTCTTAGTATGGTTACAATTACTGTGACGAAATGCCATGACCCATGCAAGTTAGGAAGGAAATGGATTTAATGGCTTATACCATCAGATGACTGTTCATCAACAAAGAAGTCGGGACAGAAACTCAACAGGGCAGAAACCTGGAAGCAAGGACTGCAGGGGAAGCCATGAGAGAGTGCTGTTTACAGGCTTGCTACCCATGGACTGTCAGTTTACCTTCTTTTAGAAACAGGACCACCAACCCGAGGATGACACAACCTACAATTGTGCGGAGCCTCCCACATCTATAACCAATTAAGAAAATTCTCTACAGTCTTCCTTACAATCTTATTTTATAGAGTCATTTTATCAATGTGGTTCTTGCCCCTCAGATGACTCTTACGTGTATTAAGAAGACATAAAACAACCAACACAGACAGTGCTGATTGGTTTGTGCTTTCCCCCACTCTGGATCTTAGGAATGTGTGGTGACTATGGGTTGCCTGTTGCAGAACGCTTCAGATTCCCTGCCAGGTGAGGCCACTAGAAGTCTTAGAAACTACTTCTAGGTATTAAGAACCGACAGAAAGAAATGGGGGTGGGTTAGAAGTGGGTGGCTAAAAAGGACCACAGGAAAGAAAGAATATTGGGTGTGTTGTGTGGAGTCCTGAGGGGATGGAGGCCGAGATGGAACACAGGACCCTATAAGTATCTCTGGCAGAGCTGTGGATAAGACTTGGTAATTAGTAAAGAATGCGACTAAAGAGAGTGAAGGTGACCTACCTGATGTCCAGGCCAGCATAGCTAAAGGGTTCTCAGGAAGAGAACAAAGACATTTCCGCTCAAGTATGTCATGTACTTTAATCATTGTCTTTTCAATTTTCCCTACTGTAGTCCATCTCCCTTTATTTACATATGATGATTACTCATACACAAACATATTATATGATTCTAGAACATACATATGTAACAAAACATGATAGCTTTTCTTTCCGAGTCTAGATTCCGATACAACAACAGGAAAAAACTATTATTTTCAGGTCAAGAAGATTAAAAAAAAATCTGATCTAAATGAATATCTAACAGGCAAAGCTACCGAAAACATAAACAAAATACTTAAATATATTAGTTGATTAATCCACTTAAACTAGTGAGTCACCTGACCTAGAGACCACCCACATTGAGGTAGAAAAGCCTCATGGGATACTAAAGAGATAGATGGAAAAATCATACCTTTATTGAGACTGTAATGTTTTCCCTTGAATTCTTGTTCTCCTAGCGCACAGCCTCTTACAAAATGGTTTTCCTCCATTTCTGAATTACTCCGAAAAACAAAACTTTTATTTTTTTCTACCTCTTTTTTAAAATTATCTTTTCTTTCATGTAAGACATTTTGACTGCTGCCTCCCAGTCCTCAGCTCCTCTGGGTGCTTCCCCCATCTCCCTCTTCCCCAGACACTAATGGTCATGTTAGATATTACTCAGAAGCCACCCTGTACCCATTTCATTATGTTTACCTTATTCTGAAATAGTTATCAAGCCCTAAAATGAATAAGTAAATTAATAATAGACTTTACAATCTGCTAAAAGACTTCCGTTCTTTCCCAAGAGCATGCACAGAGTCATCTGTAGACTAATAGCCAGCCTTAATTAATGGGTTTGCTGTTTTGCACTTAGTCGATAAATCAATATGCCTGGAAATATTATGCATGTTCCACACAAAAAGTTACTCTACTTTCATGGTAATGAAACATAAGATAGTGCTTATGAAACATGGGGTCTAGAGAAAGGAACACCCAAACTAAATCCCACATCATGTATTAACCATGTGATATTTATCTCAATTACTTAATTCCTCTGAATTTTTATTTTCTTGGCTTTACAACAAAGATAATCAAGATCCCTTACAGGGCTATTTTGAAGATGAATGAGGCTAATATTTGGGTACCATTTAACAGTACTGAACTCATTATCGTACTGTATCAAAGTATACTAGGTAAAACAAAGAGTAAAGCAATAATGAAAAGTAATATATTAGTTTGCTAGAGGTAATTTAAAAAGCTGATTTTTTTAATTTAAAAAGTTTCTTTAGTGTACTGGATTGTTTTGGCTATCCTGAAGTTTTTCTTTCTAGGTATGAAGTTGTTTATTGTTTTTTTCCAAGGTCCATGAAAAATTGGATTGGGATTTTGATGGGTTTTACAGTCAATCTATAGATTGCTTTAGGACTCTGGCAATCAGTATGGTGGTTTCCAGAAAATTGGAAATCAACATTACTAAGGTCCCAGCAATACCACTCTTGGGCATATACTCAAAGGATGTTCAATTATACTACAAAAACATTTGTTATGTTCATAGCAACATTGTTTGTAATAGAACCTGGAAGCAATCTAGATGCTCCTCAATCAAAGTATGAATAAAAAAATGTACATTTATACAATGGAATAATACTCAGTGGTAAAAAAAATGATATCTCGAAATTTGCATTCAAATGGATACACTAGAAAAAAAAAACATTCTGAGTGAGGTAACCCAGACTCAGAAAGATGAACATGGTATATACTCACTCATAAGTGTAAACTAGCTGTAAAGTTCATCATCCTTTAAAAATAACTTAATGGTAGAATTAACCATAGTATCTTAAAATATTTTTTATCTTTGAATGTTTTCTATATTATAATTTCTTAAACTTTTAAATGGGAAACTGTGTGGTATTAACCCATTATATTTAGCACATTTTATCTCTAGTTATTTATTAGTAACTTGAAAATGATGAAGTGAAAAGTCATAACTTTTCTACATATAAAAGTATAATCCTGATATCGCAAGTAAAATATTCACAAGCTTAACATATAGTGATTGAAATGCTCCTTTGAAAAGAAACAAATGAGCCAGGCGGAGGTGGCGCACGCTTTTAATCCCAGCACTCGGGAGGCAGAGGCAGGTGCATCTCTGTGAGTTTGACGCCATCCTGGTCTACAAGAGCTAGTTCCAGGACTGGCATCAAAAGCTACAGAGAAACCCTGTCTCGAAAGAAAGAAAGAAAGAAAGAAAGAAAGAAAGAAAGAAAGAAAGAAAGAAAGGAAGGAAGGAAGGAAGGAAGGAAGATATGTTCAAGCCATTTCCTAGTATTTTTACAAATAGGCGTTTTATATTCGCAAATAATTATTATGTCGATCATCAGTATGTCATTGAGTTACAATGTATCTCTTCTTGCTGAGACCAAGTCCTGCATACATGTGCAGCATTCTGAAGGATATCTTTTAATTCTCAGTTGCAAAATTAAAATTGCCATGAATCAAAATGTGCAAAGATCTGTGGAGAATCGTAGATGTTAGCACATTGGCACACAATGAATTTGTGGAGAAATGCATACGCAATTTTGAGAGTCTGCTATCTCTGTTTCTCTTCTTAGAAAGGTAAATCAGAAAATAATAACAGAAAAGCTCTTATAGATTCTATAGCAGTATTACTTTTGCCAAATATATTTATTTATGTAGTAACAGCTTTATAAATGTTGTACATGGTCTTATTTGTTTTACGGTGATGTAAATTAAGAACAATATTGACTTGGGAGGCAGAGGCAGGCGGATCTCTGTAGGTTCGAGACCAGCCTGGTCTACAAGAGCTAGTTCTAGGACAGGCTCTAAAACCACAGAGAAACCCTGTCTCGAAAAACAAAACAAACAAACAAACAAAAAAAGAACAATATTGAACAATAGTATTAAGGACATACTCTCAGTATAAAGTACAGTCATCCATTTTTCTTGTTTTGAAAAGCTTGCATTTATTCTTCCATGGAAGCATGGTTCATTTTATCTTTTTTTTTTTTGCTTGTTTGTTTGGGTTTGCCTTGTTTACATTACAATAGTATGTATCTGAGCTATCAGATTTCTTCTTACAGATTCTGTAACGGAAGAAACTACAAAGAAACCATTACTTTGTCATGTGTCATTCTTGGCTATCTAATATATTTAATATGAAGGAGGGGGATAGTACACCCATATTATTTTCTACAAAGCAATCTAGTAAGCTGTAATAGTCAAGCCACATACTAGTGATGAGGTTCTTGCTCTGTGTGGCTTCCGGAGAATCCACGCTGAACCATTTTTATTTCTCAGAGCAAACTAGTATTTACAATATTCTAAGATCTCCAAGTCTTATTACAATGAAAGACAAACAACACCTACGGTCATTTTTCATTCATCTCACAATATAGAGGTGCTGCCCTCTGTTCTGACTCAACTTGTTGGAGAAACTTAGAACAGAAGACTCAGATGAAACTTCTAACCATAACACCTAAGAAATCAAATTTCATCATATAAAATAAAACCATTAAGAATTCCTGTCTTCTTGTTTTTGTGTTTTAACTTGAACTAGCTGAAGATATTGAAAGAAAAGTTTCTATCCTATCAAGTTCTAAAGGAGAAAGTGTGACCCTGCTGTTAGAAAAGAATCCTTTAATAAAGGGAAACATGCCAAAAAATGGGAAGGTTGAATACAGAACAAAGCACAGAGAAAAGGAAGATTTTATGCTTCTAGATTTATTTCTTAATATATATTTACTTCCTTTATAAATTAACTTTATATAATTCTAATTTGTGTACAAAGAAGGTGACTGTGATTGTGACATTTCACAGTGCATTTCCTGTATTTTGCTCATATTCACCTATTTCGCTACTGTCTTCTGAAAAAAAAAAGGATTTGTTAAAATTGTACCTAATTAAAGCCCAATTGTCGTTCTGTGTTTGAAGGCATTCTATAACGCAGCATCAACCACAAATTTTGTGGCTTCTTAGCTGACGGGACAAAGTTCAGGGCAGACGTTGGGATGAAATTGAGATCAGAGAAGCCTTCAGGGTTGAAGCGGTGTTTAGATGACAAGGGCATGCTGCTTTGATGTGCACTTTCTTTGGTGGCTCTGCACCTGCAACTCTCTTTCACAGGGCAACATCAACCTTTGGAAATGCTACTTACAAAGGACTTCCTGCCTGCTGCTATAGAGAGCCAGAGATGATTGACAGGAAAGCTCGACATCTTTCGCCTAGGAGACAATGCTGAGGAGAACGTACACATCAGCTGCCCCTCATCCTGATGCTTTTTCTATGGAACTATGGCATAAAACTACAAGCTTTCAAAACTTCTCCTCCTTCTCCTTGTTTCTTCCATTGATTTCTTATATTTCTATAGAGTGAATTTTAAATATTTGATGTAGACACATACTTTTGTTTCAGGGTTATTTCTTGCATAAGCTATAAAATATTCTCTTTGGTTTATCAAAAAAAGATAGCATCTCACTATTGAAAAATGGAGTTAAAAGGACTGGCCTGTTGCCTCAAAAGAACACAAGATAATAAGGAAACCATGAGGTATCTTCAATAAGCACTAAAAATTCTGTGTATTGAATAAGAGAAGCTGCGGATCCATCGCACATGTTCCCGAATGCCATATGGAGAGTTTGTCGTTAGGTCAATATGTAAAATTGAACTGTAAAGTGAGCCTACTGTGTTCAAAGATGACCAGAGGTTTAAAAAGATTCTGAATATAGGATTTAAAGAGAAAACATTTCAGTTTCCCAAGGCAGCCGCAACTAATTGAGAGGTTTAATGTAACAGAAATTTCTGCTGACCCGATTCTAGCAGCCACCAGACGGAAATCAAAGTTTCTGCATGATAGTCCTGGCATTCCCCCTTCCATTTCACTGTCACGCATGACACCTTGAAAGTAGGGATGATACTGTAACTCAGTAGGAGAATCCCCGTCTAGCATGTAGGATGTCCTAGGTTCATTCCTGTGAACAGCATGTGACCTTAAATTGAATTCTTAGTGCAACTTGTTTTAAAGAAAAGAGAAAACATAAGCCAACCAGAGAGTACATTCATTTATCAACCAGCACAGAAATGGTAATGTCTATGGAGAAAATAAAAAGAATCCTTTCCTACAGAAATGTAACGTATGCAATATAACAATTTGTGTTACGTTGTCTCTGAATTTCAGTGATTTATTAGGCCAATATTAGAGTGTTAGTATGCTGTATGTATGAACATAATACCCAAAACCTTGCCTGCTTAAGGTACCTGATTGGTAATAAAGAGTTGCCTGGTTAATAGTTGGCAGGAGAAGGATAGGTGGAGTTCCCAGGCATCAAGAGGAAATCACAGGAGAAATCTAAGCTCCAGAAGAGTGAGAGAGGAAGCAGAGAATGAGGGAAAGGCCCAGGGCTAGAGACCAAGCAGCTGTCAGTCAACCAGACACAAAGCAAGAAAGTAAGAAAAAGTAAAAAGCCCTAAGTCAAAAAAAAAAAGATTTAAAAACAGGTTAATTTAAGTTAAAAGAGCTATCCTGAAACATGCTAAGATAGCCAGAGCATTCAAAACTATTAAGTCCCTTTGTCATGATTTGGGAGC
Source organism: Microtus obscurus (assembly GCA_963919715.1). NCBI lineage: Eukaryota > Metazoa > Chordata > Mammalia > Rodentia > Cricetidae > Microtus > Microtus obscurus. The sequence goes on from CAWTZC010000381.1 coordinate 5,927,699, forward strand.
TCCTTGGTGGCCAAAATCAAACAAACAAAAATATTGTTACAGGTGTGTTTGTGATCTTGCCTACTTTTTGATAACTTCAACTGTATGTATGCAGGCATGTATTCATCCATGCCGTCACTCATGTATTTATTCTTTGTTTCTATAGGTTGAATCCAGGGGTTCATACATACTAGAAAAGTACACATGATGCAAAGATCTATATACCCAGCCTTCTTTCTGTGTGTGTAGTGGTGATGGGGCCACAGTAGGTTTCCCGGGTTGAATCTGACCTCAATTGGTAGACTACATTAGCCTTGAATTTGTAATCCTCTCCCTCACCCCAAAGTAGCAGCAGGTGTACTGATGATCACCACCGGGCTTGTTTTCATCGGTACATACTTAAGGGTTGAGGATGGAGCTTAGGGACTTGCACTTGCCAAGCAAGTGTTCATCCAAATCGTCAACTGTTTTAATTTATTCGTGAGAAAGATGATTCTAATAAAGAAACTGGGACAAGTCTGAATCTATAAGTCTGAAATTCAAGGAATTTAAGTCCTAATTTGGGGAAATTTTCTGCATGAAATAATACCTGCAAATAGGTGAGATTTTGTACCCTCATGTTCTGATACAGCTAACAAGGAGCATGGCTGCTTAAATAAAGAATAGTAAGTCTTATATCCTTTCAACTTTTGAGTTTCTTATATTTTTGTCCAAGTTTATCAGGTTGTAGAGTATCGAAACAGAACAGTCATAGCCTCTACAATGATGATGCCATGTATGTCACTTGGAAAGACCAGTAGGCTTTTCTCATTCCTCCTTCTGTCACACTGTGGCTGTTCCTCTACCTCACAGAAGGCTAAATGCCTATGGACTTGAAATGATGTGAACTCAAAAAAGACTTCATGGAAACAAACATGTTCTCTCTTAAGCCTCAGAACTATCTTTTTGTTAGGGAACTAAATGCTGACAAAAAATGATCAGCTTATGCAATTAATTTAACATGATAATAATTATAGTAATAATAATAAATAGCATTTGAAACTAAAAGAGTATCTACCTACTTTTGGAAGATACAATATCATCTGTTTTGTTCTAATATATACTTAGTTCATTTGTAATTGATGAATAAGGCTATACAGCTAATATAATTTTCAATGTTTGTAGACTTATATTTTCCCCCTAGTGAGTCTCCATTTGATAAGATTGTTTCAGCAAGTAGCTTCAAAATATACAAGCAAAAGGGAGATAGCATAGTCCAAAGAGCTACACCTCTGTGCACAGCATGACACTCGCCATATTCTTCTTAGCTACTGAGACTTGTGCCTTTTGCTTGAGTCTTCATTACTCAACAACCACAAAAAGATCCTCACGCTCTTTTGTCATGCTGTTGTTTTTGTGTTCTTAGGGTATTATATTTGCTGTATTATTTTGGAATTTATCATTAGCAAGTTAAACTTCATTACTGTCTAAATGTGTTGGTGCTGTAATTCTGAGTCAGATTCATAGCATCCAGCATGTCTGCTATGCCTTTAATTTTTAGTTGTGCCTCTCTTAGAACCTTAGTACAAAGACGCATATGTTTCAAGGTAAATTACCCTAATGTGTTTTCTCAGACTCTATTTTTGGTTAATATCAGAGTTTATGGGAAAGAATAACATTTTATCTCAGAACCCCTCCTATTTCATAAACTTGGCACTAAAGTTAGTATTCCTGTGATACCTAGATAATATTATTTCTGTGTACCCATTAGTACAACTTCAGTGATTAGTCATCATACAACCATTTTAATTACTACAATTTCTACTATTTATTTTGTACTAAGTCCCTACTTTACCCATGCAGACAATGTGTTACAAATTTTTAATATGCTGTTTATATTAATAGTATAATTTCCTCACAGATGAAGGAATTGTGATTTAGAAGAGAAAGTAGTTTTTGCAGAGTTTACAAAAATAAGCCAGCCATTGAATTTGAAATTAAATTTTGTATTCCTAAACACAGTATGTTTCAGTGTCTTCAGCTAGCCTTGAGAAAGCATGTACGTTTACTTTTGAGAATAACAGTGGTAAACAGCTTTTAGTGTATCAGGTATGCAGTTTTAAATCAGATCTATGCAGAGATCAATAAATGCAAATCAGTTCAGTAAAGTGGACTCACTGCCTTTAGAAGAGGCTTGATAGTAGCAACCAAATGAACTTATAAAAATGAACTTGTTGTGTACATAGGAACTAATAAGCCATCTTTATGATCTGAGGGAATTTTTATTGCATGTATTTTATGTTTTAGCTTGTTACCACAAGACAAAGAATTTCCAATAATCATTGTTAAGTTTTCAAATTATGATCTACCTTCTTATGAAAGCAAAATTTTATTTGAGAATATATTATACTTACAATGACAACATTCAAAATCTTTAATTTTATTGATTAAAAATATTGTTAGATGGACATGCAATGAGAAAATAATATTCACTTTAACTCAAGCTTAAATAGGGGAAAATTATTTTAAATTGAACTCAATCAAAAATTATCACACATTTGAATTTTTTAATAAAGTACAACACTTTAATGGCAAGAATACATGTGACTCAGGCAAAGAATGGAAATAGAGCATGAATCATGTAAATGTTCAGTCTTCCATATAAAGAAACATTTAAAAAAGAATAAAGCACAAAGATTAAAAATAGACTATTTCTATGGATTGAAGAAGGTACTTGAAATGTTTTTTTCTCTAGGAAATGTACATTCATTGCACAGTTTAATCTATATGGTTAATTTTATTTGCTTCTATTATAACTAAATTCTCCTCTAAGTATTATTAATTTCGTGTGATAAAAATAACTGAAATTAAGATACTTATTACACTATAAATAATTATAAAATCAAATAAAATATATAAAAACTAATCATTTTTTCGTCAGACTGTAGAACAGATCTTTGGCCTTGAACATGAGAAAACAAATGAAGTGTTAGCCTTACCTTGGCATTCCACCTGGGAACATTGTGCAGTCCATGGCTTAGGAAGGTGCAGATTAAATAATGCTGTAAGGGGAACACAAGTGAACATCTGTTGAACTGATGAGTATATAAAGGTTCAGTTTAGCTAGCCTGCCATTGGCAAAGACCATCAGATAGCAGAGGATACCCCACACAGGTATTTGCGATGGCCAACAGTACAAGCAATTTGTGTTGGAATATGTTGGAATTTCTTCTAAGTTAGATTAAGAAAAGCTTGCTAAAAATTTTGCGGTTTCTATTTGAGAGGCCAGAATAACCAACATAATAAAAAGATCCAAGACCTTCAGGAATACCGATTCCCAACATTAAAGACCCCTCTATCAGGAAAAGGGGGGGGTAATGGAAGTGGTGATAATTTCTAATTGGTCACTGAAACTAAGTAAAGACACTTGTGTCCCGAAACAAGGGCTTAGATATTTAAAAATAGTGCATTATAATAGAATCTCTCACTGTCATCAGTGCTCACCCATTGCTTTAAATTTGTTTTCCCATTGTTACGAACTTACGAACTTCGTATCCACACCCAGATGTACTGACAGATGGTTAGTGACTTCCTTATGATGATATCTTGAGTCACTGCCAAGTGTAACTCCAAGGGATTTGGGTTGTTCCTAAACACCACCCTCATGCACTCGCGTCACTGCGACTCTAACGGCGCTTTGAAAGCTCAGTGCAAAATATATTTAACCTTAATAACCTTACCAATGTTATTGGGAGATATACTTTATTTTGCAGATCCTGTATGTCTCTGGTAACTGACAAAATGGTAACTAGAAAGCACTAAGTAAAATTGAACCAGAGACAAGGAGTAATAATAATTGGTGTATTCTGTAATCAGCCCATACTCACTTTTTTTGTGTTTTTACTTCATTAGAATAAGGAACTGGAAATTATAAATTCTGCTTGCAGATTTTGTGCCAATTATGCCATGTTTCATGTTAGACAAAAATAGAATTTAGAGTTACTTTTGTATGTAGAAGAAAAAGATATGACCTGTAGGGTGAATGCCCACACAGTAACCCTGTGAGGAGATGGTTATCCAGAAAAATCTGTAAGAAAAATTGTTCATTCTGAAACATGGTAAAATGGAAGGAATAGATTATGGGCTTTTTAAGCCTTCTGTTGTGATTACCAGCATCATCAAAAATTTAATAAATCACACACTACATTTTAAAGTAAAATGGGTACTATTGATTTTTGTGGATTTTCCTAAAAAGTGATTTAAATTAGATTTTAATCAAAGAATAAATTAGTGATGGACCACTCCATGCATATGACTTTCTCCTCAGTCTATATTAAGCTTCTTAAAGCTATAAAAAAAATTTCTAAGCTAGACATCCACTCCTTCACCAATTAAAAGCCATGGTAATTTTATTAAATATGAAAATTTAATTAGAATTTACGAACCTACTTGGGGCCTAAAGTAAGTATGGACATGCACTAACAAAGAAAATTCTATCAAGAGTTGCAGAAGTCGATGATAAACACTTGTTTTTGAAGGGAATCTTCGGTGTTTATGTTGGTGAGTCCTACGTCAACTTGTTCATTCTGTCTCCTCTCTCGAATGATGCGGGACAGACAAAGTATTTCCTCCTACATCTGAGTTGCACAGCCCTCAGATAGCAACCTAATAGCTAAAAATATTAAAGAGAAGTGAAGAACAAGAGTATAGCTGAGTACATGTGCAATAGCGTAGTAGCCTTAAAAGCGTAGTAGCCTGCTATGTGGAAAACTCAAGTGGAAAGATCTTAGTTTAAACCCATTCACCAAAATACCACGTAGCAACAAAACTATTACCTCCAATCGCCACAGTCAGAATGTAATGGCTCCAAACGGGTGCTGTAAAAGATTCCCATTTGCTCATCTATTCTATGGTTAACCACATACTTCTAATCACTATCTCCTAACTTCCATATTTTTAATTATTATTTAACACTCATACAATTTATTTATTTTAATAGACAAATAAACATATACTGCATCCATATTATACTTAGCAGTTATAGATTATTAAATTCAAATATTAACTTCATTTGTTCCAAATGTAAGGGCATTTTTGAAAATATTATTGATATTGGTGAGATTCGGGTTAAAGTAGATTATATCCAGTGTTGACACATGTACTGAAAATGTTCATGCATGAGTTAGTGAACCCTCCACACACACATTTAATTGATACACATGTACAACATGCACACAGACACACATCCAAGAAATTACTAACAAGAAAATATCTTAAGAGACACCGTGTAAAATCCATATGTAAAAATATAAAGAAATATTAAATATTTACAAATGCAGTAGTTATTGATTTAGGATAAAAAGGAAACACACACACACACACACACACCAAGAATCATGTGCATAACCCATGGGCATTTTAATACTAAAACATAATAAAGACCAATCTTTGTAAAGCGCAAGATTTCATTGGAGAGAGTGCTTTAGCCATCTCTAGATGTCAGCTGGAATTCGAGTTTGGTGGTTTGTTAGAGATAACCTCTTACTCTAATAGTGATTGTCAAAGTAAGTTTTCAGCAAGAGGTCCCTTTTCCAGCTGAGTAAGAAGCCAAGTGATGTGAAGTCAGAGTGGAAGAAAACTGCAGCTTCTTCCTGGGTACCACTGCATCTGCATTTGTAGTGAAAGTTCTCATGTGTAAACTGCCAAACGCTCTGGTGAAACCTATTCACTAATTGGTGAGACACAGAAGATCCAATTGCTCAGACCAGAAAGAAAGAAAGCACACATGAATTAAGACAGATGCTCCTTCCTTCTCAAATTTTGGTTTCACCCCACCCCCTCTTCCAGGGCTTTCAGACAGTTGAGTAGAGCATAACACAGCAAAATGGGTAGGGTGATGGAGAGGGATTGAAACTTAGAGGCAACAACAGGTAGGAAATTGGCATGCATAAGAGCTGATTCTAGGGTTTGTTATTGTGATTTCCTTTATGATTGTACATTATTTATTCAATATATCTTTGCCTCCTTCCATCTGTTTTGAAGTTAATCATCCAAGAGTTTCAGGTGACTGATAAGCTCTGAAGAGAAAAATTGTCTAAAAACACCTGTGGAATTTTCTGGCTAGGTGGTCCCACACATCAAATCCATTAGTATCTACCACTTGCTATATGATTTACTGACCTTCAGATGGAGTCTTACATCCACCAAGTTCTCCCTTTTCAGTCCTACAGAACTCCAGGGCATCATGTCCCCGATACAGCCTTTATTTCCCTTCAGTTATGATTGAAGGAGCAATTCTGCTCTGGAGATGCATGGCTGCCCTGTTTTGTTTCCAAGTTGTCTTCATCAAACCCAATCTAACATTCTTTACCTTCACAAACAATGAATACACACATATTGTATACTGCAATATTTACTCTTGTCATATAACATTTGATCTTTAATATTGCTTTTTTTGCTTAGCTTTCATTATCTTAACTTATTATTTGATTAATCTTCTTTACAAATGTTTCATGTTAAGTATATGACATGAGAAGTGTTTTGTAATTTTATTCTTTTTGTTAATTGTTTTGAGCTTTTCCTTTGTTCAGCTCATTCCTAGCTATTATACTATTTAATTTATTTAATCCCTATTCAATGGTTCCTCCTTTCTCGGTGTTAGAGGCTTCTGTGATACTATATTAATGTTCTAACATAACTCCTTATATAGTTTTTGACCCTTTAATAAAATTGGTTGGTCTTTATCAACCATGAGATCATATCTGCTTATATTCAGCTATTGGTTTCCAAAGATGTCTCTCATTATTCCCTTGATTGCTCATGTTCGTCATTTAACATTAGATACTATATGTAAAGAAAAATTGAAAAATGATAAAATGGTAGTTACATCCAGATGAAGAGATTTCAGTTTGCCAGTGAGTAGGTCCTGTAGATAAGCTGCTTCTACTACTGTTAGATCCTGTTCTAAAGGTCTCAAATAGTATGAATAAAGTTAAAATTTAACCAAGTTTGACATCTCACATTGACTGTCTATGGGCTTATTCCACTCTTTGCTTTTGAACTTTTTGTATTCCACACTCCTATGTATCTGAAAGACTTTATCATCAACTTTGACCGTCCTGATCAGAGCAGCTCTGTTTTCTATCAGTGTTGCATCCCTAAATACAGATTCTATCAAGTGTTGTAGAACATTATTTTGAAGTGTGTTACTTTTGCTGGTGTTCTGAAATACCTGTTTAATGATGTAAAGATGTGTTTGATTAAATAAAATTCCCCAGTGGTCAGGAGCGTGAGTCAGAAACTAGCTGAGGATGTGGTAAGAAGGAGCCAGGTTCAGAAGGGTATTTAAGGACTGGCAAGGTGAGGCATGAGGACTTCTGGGAGATGAGAGAAGGAAAAGAGGTGAGCTACTTACTATCGCAAGAGCAAAATTTTACATCAGCCTTTGAATCTTGAGTTCCATAGAGGGAAAGAGATTTAGATAAGTTCCATCTGTAGCTTTGAAAGAGTGGGTGTGCAAGCTTGATAAACCTATGGCTCAAAATTGTTTGAACTTTTTGCCATCAATTCGCCACCCCTTCCAGCACAGGCAAATCCCCATTCCTGCAGGATATCAGACATGAAATCTGTCTCACTGCCACTGTGCTTGTCAAGATGGGATGGATGCTGCCTCCATAAGTTAGTGGTCCAGAATGCCTGAATGGATCTGAGTTTTCTGTCGTTCCATCCGTCATCAGAAGCAGGCACAGTTTAGTTTTCTTGTCTTTATTTGTTCACAGTTGATAAATGTTTCATATCCAAGTGCTTTTGACCTGAGTTCTCTGCTCTTCCTACTTGCAGGTTTTAAATCACCAAGGAGAGGACTCTGAGAATGAATAGATGCCAAAATACTGCACTTCTTCCTGTCAAAGCTCCAAAATATTAGACATTATATTTTAACTAATGTAGGCATTCATAAACTTGGAAATAATATAGATTTGTCATTTCTATGTTGCCTACACTCCCACCTATAGCTCATTCCGATCCCCCTTTCCTTATATCCTCTGCAGCATTTTTGTGTTTTGTTTTATTAATCCAAGCCATTCTAGCTGAATGGAGACTTAGAGGTTAAATTGAATTTCCCTTTTGACTAAGGATGATAAAGGCACTTAAAAATATTTCTCATTCATATGGGTATCTTGTTATGAGAATTCTTTTCATTTCTGTAGTCTGCTGCTAAATCAAGTTGTTTTCTTTTCTTAGTTTTGTTGTCTATTTGTATATTCTAGACACTAATCCCCTGTCAGATATATAGCTGACAAAGACTATTTTTCAAATCTTTAAGTTTCTTCTTTTTTTCATTAATAGCTTCATTTTTGAGACCAAGAAAGCAGTCACCTGTTAGTTATTGGTCCTGTTTCCTGGGCAATGAGGGTTCAATTCAGAAAATCCCTAATTGAGAATATATTTTGAATAATTATCAGATTTCCATGTCATATTTAAATGTAACATAACAAAATAAAACTGCCTTGATAAATGATCCCAAGTAATTAATAATAAAGGTGGTAAAAATAGTGAGTTTATCTTCCTGGTGTAAACTCTGAATGTACATAATGATGATTTAGCATATTATAAAATTAATTTCAATAACTAATAAGTAGTTATTTCCAATTTTGTTAAACATATATTACCTACTATCAGATAGCATAAGTGACAGAGTCACATAATAAGATATAATATCAGATAAAGCATAAGTTATTGCATATCAAAAATTTTATAAAGATATGAGAAAGCCAAGCCTGGTGGTGGTGGCACACAACTTTAATCTCAGCACTTGGGATGCAGAGGCAGGCAGATCTCCATGAGTTTGAGGCCAGCCTGGTCTACAAGAGCTAGCTCCAGGATAGGCTCTAAAGCTACACAGTGAAACCATCTCTCAAAAAAAAATAGATATGAGAAAATCATGTAAATGGAATAAATCATCATTCACAATTCCAATTCCTTGAGTAGATTTGTGGGAAAGATGAAAATAAGAATATTCCTAACACAGTATTTACTATAATGCATGTTTCACATTTGATAAACACTTTAATATTCCCAATGATCATAACAATTTTATGTTAGAGCATTTTAAATTTTAGTCTCTGTAGGGCATTATTATTGTATTAGTAATACAATAATATTAACAAACATTATTCTAAATTACATAAATAAATTTTTTTCAGAATCAAAATTATTATAGTCTCCAGAGTCCATGAAATTGAAACCCATGAGATAATGCAATTATTTGTTAATAACATGATTGCATAATCAAGAAAAATAGACTGAATAATTCAAATTACACAAAAATTAATAATTAGAAGTATAGTTACGCAATTTTCATTTAAATAGCACATTGCTTTTTCCTGAGTCTATGAAAAAAATACATTTTTCAACTGTGTTTCTGGCCCATTTCTCTGTTGCTATCACATAGATCACTTTTTCTAACTTTTCTAATGAAATAACCTTGAAGTACAAATATTTTACTGTACTGTGACATGATTTTTTTTGTTACTGAAATAATAAAACACTAGTTATATTTTGTGCTTATATATGTGCGTGCATCTGTCTCTGTGTGTGTACATCAACCTCTATAGAGTAGATAATTTACGTTTCAAAGTATAAAGTTCTGTCTTCTTGCTTGTTTTTTATAGATTCTATTATTTTTTATATTTTATCATTCCCACTTTCCTTTCCTCCTTCAGAACACTCCTAATCCCTCTTGTTCCCTTTCGCATTAATGAACTCTTCTTTTTAATAATTGCTGTTACAATCAAATATGCATGCATACAAAGTTATAGAGTCCTAAACACAACATTACTAACTACATTTCTGATAAATCTGTGTAATGTTTCCAGGGTTGACAGTTTGATACCAGGTGGCCGATGTCCTTCCTTTGTCTCAGTAATAGGAAGGCAATGTCAGATCGATCTCTGAGTTCAGCACCAGCCTGATTACAAAGTATAATCCAGGACAGCAAGGGCAACACAGAGAAACCCTTTCTCAGCAAACAAAACAAACAAAAAGATCTATTAATTTCTATAATTAGGAATACTGTCCATTGTATCTTTGATGCTTCATTGGTTATATATTCATATTTGTGTAAATTCAACAATTTTTTACTGATTTATTTATTTTGCATGCCGACCACAGCCTCCCCTCCTTCTTCTTCCCAACTCTCTCCTCTCACCTCCTCTCTGCTCCTTCAAGTGTCTCAATTTCTCATGCCTACCCACCTCTAGTCCAACTTGGAGATAGCCTCTGATTTCCTTCCCAGGGAGACCCATGTGTCCTGCCTGGAGCCCTACTTGTTAACGAGCCTCTCTGTGTCTGTGGATACTAGCAGAGACATTCTGTATTTTACAGATAATACCTTCTTAGGAGTGCTACATGTCATGATTGTCTTTATAGTTCTTGGTTGTCTCACTCAGGATGACTTTTTTTTTTAATTCCATCCATATGCCTTCAGATTTCCTGATATTCTTGTTTTCAACAGCTTAGTAATTCCTCAATGTAAAAATATACCATATTTTCTTTATCCATTCTTCAGTTGACAGGCATCTAGATTGTTTCCAAGTTCGAGCTATGACCAGTAAAGCTGCTATGAACATAGTTGAACAAATGTCCTTGTGGTATAATTCATTGTCCTTTGGGTATACGCCCAAGAGTGGTATCACTGTGATTTGAAGTTGTTTGATTTCCAATTTTCTGAGAAGCCACTATATTGATTTCCTAAGTGGTTATATAAGCTTGAACTCACAGAGATTCATCTTCCTCTGTCTCCCAAATCCTGAAATTAAAGGTGTGTGCCATTACTGCCTGCTCTTTAGCGGCTTAGCTTTGTCCTTCTGAAATTCAGGCTGATTCTTTTATTAAAACATAAATAAAATATTACTATAAAATTCCAATATAATTCTTTACAGACCTTGATAGGACAATACTCAACTTCATATGAAAAAACAAAATCCCAGGACACGTAAAACTATTCTGTACAAAAAAAAATGATAAAGGTATATGCCTCCCTGATCTTGAGCTCTACTACCCAGCTATAGTAATAAAAACAGCATGGTATGGGCATAAAAACAGACAAGTGGATAAATGGAATAGAATAAAAGCACCCAGTAATAAATCCACACACCTATGGACTCTTGTTTTTCAACAAAGAATCCAAAACTATACAATGAAAAAAGGAAGCAAATACATCAAATGGTGCTGGCATAGCTTTGATGTCAGCATGTAGAAGAATGCAAATAGATCCATAGTTTTGCTACACAAAACTCAACTACAAATGCATCAAAGACCTCAGCATAAATCCAGTTACACCGAATCTGATAGCAGAATAAGTGGGGAACAGCCTTGAAAATCAGCACAGGAGATAACTCCCTCAATAGAACACCAGTAGCACAGACTCGATGATCAACAATTGATAAGTGGAACTGCATGACATTGAAAACCTTCTGTAAGGCAAAGGATGTTCTCAGGATCATTTTATTTCTCATGGATTTTTATTTTTGACCTATTCATTATTCTACAATGGCTTATTTAATCTGTATGATCTTGTATATCAGGTAGAAATTTTGACTGTCCTACTTTAGATTGTATTGTATTATGATCATATAGGATATGTTGAAATTTATAAATATTTTTGAAATTGTAAATATTTCTTTTACATCTGAGGATGTGATCTCTTTATAGAATTATCTATATGATGCTCAGTAGAACATGTGTTCTTTGATGTCGGGTAAAATTTTCTGTAGATATCTATTAAGTCCATTGGATGCATGATGTCAATTAATTTTAATTTAACTATGCAAGAAGGGCATAATTTCTTCAGGGAAAAAGTTATCAAAGAACCTCCATACTAGAGTCTTCAGTTTACCTTAAAGTAAATCACTGTTCTTACTGTAATAATGGTTTATATTTTACCTAAACCACAGTTATGCAGGTCCATTTTCTCCTTTAGTTTTCCGCTTATGAAAAAAAATTCATCTCTCTGTCGCTTGTCTTTTATTTATTCTTTCAATAAAATTTCTTCTAATTCTGGACCAAATTTCCTGAGAATAATATTTACATTATTATATTTTTGTGCCTTGCCTATTTTTAAAGTCACTCTATAATTAAGATACTACTTTACAGCTTTTTACCAGTAAGTGGTATAAGCCAACAAAATTATCTTCTTAGGAAACCTGCAATTTAATTTCCAAACCAATATGACTTTAGGTGATTTGAATATAAATGAAAGAAAATAAAACATGAAAAGCTAATAAACATGTATATAAGGTACACAGAAAATTAATCAAATAAAACGAGCAATAACATGTTTCTTGAGAGCATTCTGTTTTACATAGTACTAACTGTAAGCTCCTGATGCATCATATTTTTTTACTTTTCTAATAAAAGACATTTTAAAAATACATTTACTCCTTAACATAAAAAATGTATCATAAGGAATTTTTGCTTGTAATTGTCATATATCTAAGTAAGGACAACATTCACTGTATTTTATAAATTGAAAAGAAGACGAGGGTTCAGCCTCAGTACTTGAGTTGACACCATATGCTCGAGAAGGTGGCCTTAGACTATATCTGGCATGTACTTGCTATCAAACCATTGACATCATGCATGTGAATTCTGGGTTTTATTGAAAGACACTAACTTAGTGTATAGGGTAGAAGAGTGATGGGGGAACAATCCTCACATCACTCCTGAGTCTTCATATGCAAATGCATAAATAGACATATGCAAGAAAATTAAAGTGATTTTAATAAATGTTTAAAATAAGGCAAAGGTTGTTATAATTGAGAATATTTGTGTTTGACCCATAGTTACACTACTCTAAAGAATGTTTGAAATTCTATGGGTTAATTAAAATGGAGAGAAAATAGCTGTCATAAGAACGTATCTCTTTTATTTATTAGCTGATATTTCTTTTTATTATTTATCTTCTGATAGGTTTTGATTTTAACTTCAATACAATCAGCATGCAATAAGTCAATATAAATTACAAAGCAGGTGTCTACTTTTTTTAAAATTTCTATGATCCTAAAAATAAAGCTTCAAGCCTGTATCCCCCTAAAGAATGTCTGTAACTTCTGTTGCCACCTTCACATAAACTCTCAAGGTTGTCAAACTTTAAAACTCAAACTTAAATAACGGTTCCTCATTTTCTTTGGAATCCAAATCAATGAAAATGTGGCCTGCCCACGCTCCATGAACATAGCTGGCACAAAGGTCAACAGCGATCTCCAGTTCAAAAAAATCAATGTGTAATTCCCATCATACATCCAAACTTGTTGACAATGGCAAGAGGCTTCTGCCTGAACCTTCTTCAGTTGGCTTATTTTCCTCTCTGCGTGGCTTATGTGCTTCATCTGATCTTTAAATTTTAAATGTCAGACTATTCCACTGATCAATACTTCTGTCAATTTTGTACACAATTATACTCATTCAGTTGGTGTTTTACTTCACTGGCAACTTGCAAAAACAATTATTCACAAGTGATTGACAAATAATTAAATTTAACTTAGGTATACTTTGAACCATAGAACTCCATCTCCAATTGCTACTAGTTTGATGTAAAACATGCAATTCATTTCAAAATTTTAGTAATTGAGTTTAGGTAAGCTCCTATTTTCCTTTCTTCATCTGCATCTATTCTTTTTTTAGGATCACCCCATTAAAATTCAAGAAAGTTAGGGATTCAAAGAACGTATTTTTCTCTCTCAGCATCCGCACAAGCTATGTCTTTACTGCCTTTCTGCTATCTTTTGTTAATAACTAGTTATCTTCCCCATAACTGGGGTTGGAAAACCCCAGAGCTGAAGTGGAACCCGAGCTTCACATGTGATAGGCAAGCACAATGTTGGGGTTTTTTTTTTTTTTGTTTGTTTGTTTGTTTGTTTTTTTTTTGGTTTTTCAAGACAGGGTTTCTCTGTACTGTAGCTTTGGTGCCTGTGCCGGAACTAGCTCTTGTAGACCAGGCTGGCCTCGAACTCCCAGAGATCCGCCTGCCTCTGCCTCCCGAGTGCTGGGATTAAAGGTGGCACCCACAATGTTTTTTGTCTCCTGGCTTTCTTTACCTCTTTCTTTACACTACCTGCTCTTCTAAGTATCTTTATCCTATGCTGTCTCTTTTAATTCCCCTATCATTAGACTTATTACCCTTCTAAATTCAATAACATCTCTTATCCATCTTTTTCTGAAGTCTCTGTAAAGTACTCTTCTGGTTTTTTTGTTTGTTTTATTTTGTTTTCTTATTGTGATTCAAAAATACCACACTTTGGGGGAAGAAAGGGTTTATTTTATCTTATGCTTTACATTCTGTCACTGGGGAGAGCTAATGTAAGAACTCGGTCATGGTAAGAACCTGGAGGCAGGAATTGATGGCACATTCATGGATGGATGTGCCTTACTGGCTAGCTCTATGGCTATTCAAGTTGTTCTTATACCACCCAGGGATAACCTGTTCAGGGGTAGCATTGCCCACAGTGGGTTAGATCATTTCATGTCAATCACTAAGACTATATACTCCACCAACTTGTGCACTGGATAATCTGATGATGCAAATTTTTATATAGAAATTTCTTCTTCAGAAATATGCTTATATTTGTTTCAAATTGGCAAAAACTAATACAGGGTATTTCTTTCCAAGCATTTTTGTATTCTGAACTTTGTTGTAGACATGAATTTAAGGAAAAACACTGGTCAATCAAATGTATTCTGATTCATTTCTTATTTTAATTTCATTCATTTGGTTGTACAAAATATTAATAGAGTGATGTTTTTATTGGTTCACAAGAACTCCTGAATTTTCAACTTTGAAATTATCTTCAATACTCATCTACTACATCCTTTTGTTTCATACTCTTTTCTGTAGCTGGCTTTATCGTACCAATATCACCCAAATAATGACATGGAGACTTATTATTAGTTAGGAACACTGAGCCTTAGTTTAGGCTTGTTTCTAGCTAGCATTTTTTTAAACTTAAATTCTCCTGTTTCTCTGTTTATCTATCTGTTGCCTCGGGGCTTTTTACCTTTCTCTCATTCGGTATGCCCTGCTTTTCTGCTTCCTCTGTGTCTGTATGGCAGGTCCCTGGCATATTTCTCGCTTCCTCCCTCATTCTCTCTTCAGCCTGTATGCCTCCTCCTACTTATTCTCTCTGCTTGCCAGCCCCATCTATCCCTGTGCTGCCTAGCTATTGGCTGCTCAGCCTTTTATTAGACCAATCAGGTACCTTAGGCATGCAAGGTAAAACAAATACAACACATCTTATGCAGTTCAAGATGCAGCATGAACAAATGCAACACATGTTTACCTAGTTAAAGTCATATTCCACAACACCTTCTAAATACCATCATCTTAAATTTGTATTTTGTCACAGACTCCTAAGTGTTTAAAATTTTTTTTCTTTACTTTTATGGTTAATATAACTCTGAGTAAACTCAGTCCTTCACATGATCCATTTGACACTTTTTCCTGATTTGGGTATCAGCCAAGCTCACCTGCCTCATGCTTTTTTTAACCTCATGAGGGCCCAGTGCTCTCTTCAAAGCTGTACAGGGAGCCATCCATCAGCAAAGATCCTTTCCACCTGCAGTCTCATCACTTCAGAGGTCATTTCTCCACGTGCTCTGCCGTGGTTACCATCCTGCTTTTTACATATTTCTGTCCACGCTGCATCTTTTCAAAGAAAAGATCTCTGACCACATCGACCAAATGATATTCCTTCCACAGTCATCTTTTTATTATATTGTTCATATAAGTACTTGAACTTATTTCTTGCCGGTTATTTCTTATCTTCCACACCTAAAAGAATGAAAGTTAAATTAATTAGTTATCAAACCTACGTGAATATTTTGGTATACATTTAAAAAATATTTTTGCATTAACGAACCAATCATCTTAAGTTAGTGTCTTTAAGGACATGATAAAATTTGTCTTGTAATCACTCACGTATACAAAAAAGACAAGAAAACTTTGGCTCTCATCAGTCTCTATACCAAGGTTGTTACTTATCAGTGTTTAAATTCTTGTAATATTTTCCTCTAATTTCATATTTTCAAAATTTCATATGTATTATTATTATTATAGAGTATGTATGTTTCTATACCACGTGTGTGTGTACACATGTCTTTGGGGTGGAACATGTACATTCATTTGTCCTTCTGGATGACAGAGTTAATGTCAAGGGTCTTTTACTCGATCTCTAATTGACCTGGAGCTACCAAATTTCTTAGACTGCCTAACCAGTGATCTCTAGAGATCCACTTGTTCCTATCCTTTTAGTGCTAGGGTTTTAGATACTCACCACCAAAGCAAATTCAACTTGGGAGCTGGCTATCAGCAGTCCAGATCCTCATGATTGAATAGCATGGGCTTCACTGAGTGAGACTTTCCCACAGCCCTGAAAAAGAATACTCTTCTTTCAGAACCAGAAAAATAAATTATGAAATAATAACTTACAATAGAAGTTTCATTCATACATATCATATATATTTATAATGTACAAATTATTATATTTAGTATTAGTTTTTGATAATTTTCTAAAAATGTTTTTTTAATTATATTCACCCCTTCTCCCTCAAGTCTTTTTAGATATAAATATTTTCCTATTTAACCACTTTTGGCTATTTTTCTTCTTCAAGATCAACCTGTGCTGCTCAAATATCATTGGATGTTTAGCCTTTCACTGGAACATAATCATTTTTACCATAGGATACAGTATTAAAGAAAAATGGTTTTCCCTTTTATAGCTAAACATTACCAATAGCTCTATGGCAAAGATCAAGATTTTATGCCCACTCCGTTCCTTGCTGGAATGTGGTCTAGTATGGCTTTAGTTAAGTCTTGTCCATGTTACAGGGGTTGTGAATTTTTATGTGCAGCTGACCTACTATGTACATGAGTCACTGTTTTATTGAAGTCCTATACGATTTCAGACTCTTACATTTTTTCTCTCTCCTTTTTTGCAATAATCTCAGAACCTTACAAGGGAGGAGAGGGTTTGGTTTATTTGTTCTATTTGGAGATAAGCATTTTGTGCTTTTATTATTAATATGTTGGCCAGTTAAGGGTTCTGTGTTAATCACTACAGTAAATAAAATATTTTCTGGTGAATATTGAGAGCTATATTATTTTGTGGTTATATAAAATATGTCATTAGTATTCAGTTTACAACTAAAATTCTTCAATGTCTGTTATACTGTTCATTTAATCTAAAGCATTTTATAAGAATGAAATAATGTTATAACTGAAATTTCTAGAAAATATTAAAGTTGTGTTTAGAGAACAAAACTTTCATGAGATGATCTTAAAGACTGTCTAAATATATATTCATCCATCTGCTGCTCCCTCCGCATAGCCAGCTGTAAAGATTAAAAGTGAAAAAATAAAACAGAATAGGAAATTGTGGCAATTCCTAACTCCGTTTTCATTAGCATAAACATCTGCTTTCATGTTGGGAAATTGCTCCTTGAACCCTAAAATGCCCTGGAAGTTACCCTTGAGTTTTCTTCCTTTATGATGAACTATGATTACAAAATTAAAGAATATAAGCTACATGCCATATTTTATACTTTCTGAAAGGTCCAGTCATGCCCGTTGCCACAATTTGTTAGAAAGTGGCATGCGTTAACTATAAAGAAGCAATACATTCAAATGTCAAACCACACCGAAACAAAATTCCAAGGGAAATATATACAGAAAATTTATGCCAGCTCTAGTTGCTACTTACAGAATTGGAAGAAGTGAAAATAAACGTGGATTCTAATTGGAAATAGGTTGGGAATTCAGAGTAGGAAATTTAACTAACATATTTATAATGAGACCAGAAATTCAGGGTTAGTACATCAGCAAGTTATGAGTCCAATGGGATCACCACAGCCTTGAAGTGGTCCAGAAGCATGGCACAATTTGGTATGAATTAATCAAAGTACTACTTAAATCTTTTATATGGAATAAATGTTTTATGAAAACTGTTTCCTGTGTGAGTTTGATTTGCATGGAAAATATGGTTCAACATAATATGATAATTTTAATAGCTTTCTAATGCAAGGTAAACTTTTTGTAAGAAATTAGTAAGAATTATCAATATTTATAAAACTCAAAGAATGTAATTTTTGTCTTGACAAAGTATTTTCTATAAGAATATTGATTCGCTTTAATTCTTATGATGTCAAATACAGATAACAGGATATAGTTACCTATTACCTAATCATACCCACACTGCACAATCCTAACAGTACTTGCATATATGTGCTTTCAGGGCTGATAATTTGGTATTGCATAATCTGTTGGTGTGCTCTCTGTTTGGGAAGACTGTTTCTCTCACTGTCAACATTACTTATTGCCTATGGTTGTAATCAATTCTAGCTCTGTATTCCTTTTGATCATACCTCTCCCTGCTTCAATATTTACTTAACAATGTGCTTTTTTTCCCCTTTAATACCAATGTGAAGCTACACTGGTGCACTCAGTCAGTGCATAGTATTTATAGGAAGTTTTAATATTTATTCTTTCATTTAAATTTTATTTTCTTATTTTAATATTTCAGGATTGAAGTAGTGTTCATGGACAACAGGTTCAGCTTCTACTTACTATGTAGCAAAGAACAACCTTGCACTCTTGATATCCCTACCTTAATGTCCTAAGTGCTGAAAAGGAAAGCCTGTATCATCATTTCTTAAGTAGAAGTTAGATTTATCCAATAAGTATAATTCTATGACCATAAATTGAAAATTTTTTGATGATTAGACTTTGATCATGAAGATCAAATAGACTTATGCATTAGCCTATGCAAGTTGCCATCAGAAACACCATGTCCTGATTTACTTAAATGAAGACATTGATCTTCTTGCATTTTTTAGAATGCCGAATTCCAAGGTAAAGTACCTGGGTATTTGATTTTTCATAAGACCTTTGACCTCAATTTGCATTTAACCCCTCTTCCAAAGTGTTGGTGGTGTTCAGATGACTCTTTTTAAACTCTGTCCTCATACTGCCTCTTTTTTATGCATTCTTTATCCAGTTTTTCTTTGTAGTTTCAGTGAAATGTATTTCTTATTTCTATTTCCTTATGAAGAGACCCAACTTAATTGGTGGAGTGTGTCATACATTTTTATTTTAACATTACTTGTAGGCACACTTTCTTTCCCACAAACCAATTCCCAAATAACCACGCAAAGATTTAATATTAAATAAAAATCACTTTTGTTTTACATCTTACCGGTCCAGTTTGACAGTATACTGTTATCTATTGAAAAAAGAACAGTTTCTTGCCCAAATGGTTAAAATGCCATAAAGAAAGCAAATTCTTTACAGCAGTTCTTTGATGGCCATCATCTGCTTTTGAAGTAAATTGGTGCTGTCAAGAACAGATGTGTCTCACTGTCATGAAAAACATTAAGTCAATAAATATATTAAATGCCATATTTAATAAGTATTTGAAGTGTTTGATGAACACCTACTTATCTAAATATATCTTTATAAACTTGAAAACATAACTAATATGATTACAACTTTGATTACTATCAATGACTATTAAGCTATATTTCTTACCTGTGGATTATATTTTTAATGAGTTGCATAAGCACAATACACCAAAAAAGAGTAAAAACATACACATAGTATACCAAAATTAACTTAAAATTTGTATAAATAAACCAATGTAAAGTATTTTGAGATTAAGACTTGTTTTTGGACTAAAGTAGATTGAATAACCTACTCATTCTTTGTATCATCTCTGTATCCTATACCCCTTTTTTTTTCTTTAGGATGGTGGTGTGGGACAGTGGTCTGTATTCTGTCAATTATATTTTAAATAAACATGGATTGGCAAGTAGCCAGGCAGGAAGTATAGGTGGGACAACCAGGCAGGAAGTAGAGGCGGGGCGATGAGAACGGGAGAATTCTGTCAAGAAGAAAGATTATTCTGCAGTTGTGACCCAGCCACAGAAGAAGCAAGATGTCACTGCCTCGCTGAATAAGGTACTGGGCCACATGGCTAGCATAGACAAGAATAATGGGTTAATGTAAGTTATAAGAGTTAATAAGAAGCCTGACCTCTGTGTGATTTCCTTGAGACTTAATGGCTGTAGGAACCGGGCAGGACAGATCCCCTCCCCCAGTCAACAGAAAGACATATTTGAATTTAACTCTTTTGTTTAGTTTTCTTCTGTTACCAATAACAACGGTAAACAACCCTGTCAAACACTTATAATCCATTGAATAAATAAAACATAACCCATGTTATGGGAATGTGAGCATCATTCTCTAGAATACTTTCTGTTGTGGGTTCGCACTAATATCTTTGGGGGAAACTTGAGAAAATCAGGATAATAAGTTGTGAATGGAGCAGTTTGTGAAGGTGGACCATCACAGTCTTCAGTCTTGAAGCTGTTTCAGATGCAGTATTCTGAGATGCTGAATAACCTGAGATAGCGATTTTTATTGGTGTTTGAAAGCACAATATTTAATCATTTAAACATGCAATATATATATATACACATATACACACACACACACACACACACATATATGTTATCAAACAAAAATAAAGCTACACAGGGAATAGCAGATATTATATAAAGAGACAATTGTTTGTGATCATGATACTAGAGCACAGATTTAACAGAATAACTATTTTATTGAGATATTGTAGTTTTCAGAAAAAAAGAAAGTAATAAATGAGGATGCTTTTCAAATACAGGGTGGATACATGTAGTATACAGGCGAGGGTAAAGTTGGGTACCTCTGCTATGAATTTCAGCGCTGTCTGTTGAAGTTCATGTTTTTTTTTCCTATTTGGTATAAGCTAGTAGTCTGTTAGTAAGCAATTTGAGGTTAATAACTAATTAGTTTTTAATTGCACCACTACAAGCATCATCAGAAAACAATATGAAATGGAATTTGTTGAGATGTTATAATTACATAGCTATCAATTTTCTGCCAATAGCAAATTTTAAAAACATATTTCATTATTTGTGTTTAGTCATATGCAGCTTTCATAACAAAAAGGAGTACAATTTCCCATTAATGACTCTCAGATGTGGCATATCAAATATATCCAGTTATTTTGTAGATCAATGTACTCTACAATCCATTATTGCTTAAAAATATACAATTTGATAAGGCATACCTGAAAATCTTTTTTCTTTTCCAGCTGCCATGGTCAGAGTGGCAGGAGTTTGGGGATTGAATTCATCCGAGACTTACTCATTTATGTGATTAAGTGATAGATATATCCAGCCCAGGGAACAGTTAGCTAACATTGTAGCTTTTTAGCCTTTTCAAAATACTAAAGGTAGCTTCCTAAAATGAGTGCCCCAAGGAATAATGTGTCATCACATTGCAAGGTTCTTACCAGAAAATAATAAAAGCTGATATTATATATATATATATATATAATTGTAATAATGGGTTGATATTAAACATAAATATATATTTTTACCAAAATGGAGTAAAAGCAATTATAATAGGGTTATTTGTTTAAGAATGAATAGAACATGGACCTATTCCAAATATAATTCATCAGTATAAATAAATATATCAGACAACTGCAAATGAGTTTAGACAGTGGAATGCTACAAAACCTGCTAATCTACCTTATTGTGAATGAGTTTACTAGCATACGATATGTAATGATTGCAGTTTCCCCTCTCTCTGATCATCTTCTTTGCTCCGAATACTAGAGAAAAACTCAGAAGAAGGCCCAGTAATCAGAGAGCCACTTGTTCACATATCTGGGAGCCCCATAAAATTAAGTTACTAATCTGAAAGATATAGTACATATGCCAAGTCCTTGGTACAGATTCATCTTGGTGCTGCACTTCCTTCACTGGTCCATTGTGTAGCTCCATCACATTTTCTTTATCTATTATTTCACTGAGGAACAACTCGGTTGTTTGTGATTTCTGGCTATTATAAATAAGGAAACAATTTATATGGCTCAGCAAATGCCCTTATTGTAGAATGAAGCATCATTTGGGTAGGCGCCCAAGAATGATATAGGTGAATCTTGAGGTTGAGCAGTTTTCATCTTCTGAGGAAAATCCATACAGATATCCACAGTGCCTGAACACGCTGTAGTGGTTGCAATCACAACAACAATGGATGAGTTCCTCACTGACTCTACATTCTCATCAGCATGAGCTGTCGCATGTGTTACTCATCATAGGCATTCTAAGGATGTTGAACTTTTAAGTGTTTCTCAGTTATCTCAGTTTGAGATAACTCTCTTGAAAATTTTCTGGTTAGATTTGGACCCCATTTTTAACTGGATTATATTTTTCAATGTCAAGTTTTGTTTTGAGTTCTTTATATATTTTGGATACTAGTCTCCTATTGGAAGTGAAATTAGGAAAAAGGTTTTCCTATTCTGTAGTCTGCCTCTTTGCTTGAAAAAATGGTGCACATTTCCTTACAGAAGTTTTTCAGTTTCTTGAGGTCCTATCTATTAATAACTGACCTGAGTACCTGTGAAAATGAAGTTTTGGCAAGAATAAACTAAATTAATAAACTTTAGGATACATACTTTAAGATAATAATGTTTCTATATAAATTAAAAAATATTGAAAAATAGTTAAATATATTATAAAATTTTAGAAAAATTATTATCTATTGTAAATATCAGAGGCAAAGTAACTGCATTTTAAAAAAATAATAAATACTAATGAGTAAAAACAAAAAAATAATTTCCTGAAGAAAGCTGAAATTAGAGCTTTTATATCACGTACATCCATGTAGACACACAAAGGCAGGAAAGTATTTTTTGATAAGGTCTCATATTATTTTCACAACACTGAAGGTTTGGAAGGAACCCAAATGTATGTCCCTGATGAATGGACAGCTACATGGAGTCTTTCTGACTCTGCCCACTCTCTCTATATATATCTCTTCCAGCCTGACTATATTCTACCCTCCATGACTAAACTAGATAGTCATATTCACTTTCCTCTCATGATTTAGCCAAGCCATTTTAATATAAGACTCAGACTCTTTAATATAGGATAACCATTTAAGCATTTAGCATATATTTCTTGCTTAATGTTGTCCATGCTGGTTGTAATTTTAATTTTTGTAAATTTTTTTGTCTCTTATTTTCCCTGGACAATACTTTTTGTTCTTATTATATATAGTTTTGTATTAGGCTTAGAACTCTCTTATTTAGACAATAGAGGGAGGTGCTACTGGAACTCCTTCTGCTAATTGAATGATACACACACACACACATATATATATATTAATATGTTTATATTTATGTGTGTGAATATATTTGGATTGAGAACTAGTTCACTTTATGTTATCATCCCGAAGCTGAAAGTTGAACCGTGTTTCAGAAACACTTTAAATAAATGGAGAACCACGTGCTTATTTATTCCTGCATGAAATTTCCATTGATTACAAAGTCTTACTTAAGAGCTACCAAAAATAACTATAATTTACAGTGTAATTTTCCAGAGACAAAATTAGTTAAGGCAGTGAAGACAATTAAATGAGACACTTTAATAAAAACTCCATAAATATTTTATTTAGCCCCATTAGCAATTTTTACTCCTTCTAACAAAAAGCAATACCCTTCTCATTCTTAAAACACAGTTAATTAACCCAATATAATATAAACTCAATTAAAGTATTTTTCTAAGACATGACTTTGAATATATAGCACCAGAGGAGGTTGGAGATTTCAGATTCCACTTGGTAAGGATCCTGAAAGGTCATTATAAAATGGCAATTATAATATAGGTTCTGGTCATTGACATTTTATTTGACTTATACATCTGTAGTCCTTCATGTTCCTAACTGAAGGCAGTTTGTTTTACTCTATATAGGTGATTTTTTTTTTCATTTGGAAAACACAGATTACAGTAAATACTTACAGGGTAACATTATTCTAAAACTTAGTGGAGAAAGTGTTTGCAGACTAAGCTTTTGATATTATTGTGATGTCTGTGTCAAAATTTACTTATACTTACCAGGCATCAAAAGATTAAGGGAAAATTTAAAGTAGGATTGTAATATCATAAACAAGAACTAAAAGTCACAGTTTTAGAGAACCGAGATACTGAGCCTATACAAGGAATGGATTGAGGATCAGCATATGTAAATGAAAAATAAATCACATATGCTTATTTTATGTAAGGCATATAGTTTAATATACATATTGAAACATCTATACAAATACTACAGTTTCAAATAATTTTGGTTTCATTTTTATGTTTCTTGTAGAAGTCAAAAATCTTCTTTGCTTCCAATTTCCAGGAAGATTTATATACGTTTTTCTTTGGGTTCACCTTGTTATCTGGCTTCTCTGGGCTTGTGAACTATAGGCTTAATGACCTTGGTTTATGGCTAGAGTCCACAAATGAGTGAGTACATACCATATTCATCTTCTTGGGTCTGGGTTATCTCACTCAGGATAGTGTTTTCTATTTCCATCCATTTTCATGCAAAATTCAAGATGTCATTGTTATTTACTGCTGAGTAGAACTCTAATGTTTATATATTCCACACTTTCTTTATCCATTCTTCCATTGAGGGGGCATCTACGTTGTTTCCAGGTTATGGCTCTTACAAATAATGCTCCTATGAACATAGTTGAACAAATGCTTTTGTAGTATGATTGGGCATCTCTTGGGTATATTCCCAAGAGTGGTATTACTGGATCCTGAGGTAGGTTGATTCCGAATTTCCTGAGAAGCCTCCACACTGATTTCCAAAGTGGTTGCACAAGTTTGTATTCCCTCCAGCAATGGATGAGTGTTCCCCTTACTCCACATCCTCTCCAGGAAAGGCTATAAGATTGCAGGGCAAAAGCTGTGAGCATTGGGGTGGGGGCAGGGGTGGGGGTGAGGTTGGGGGAAGGGAAGAGGGGGAGAGGGAAGGGAGAAAAAATGACTGGCAAGAGCTTGGGGGAGTGGGAGGGTGGAGATGGAGGAAGGGTGGGTATAGGAGCAGGGTAGAAGATAGCTACATTAAGGAATCCATTTTAAGATTGGCAAGAGACTTGGCTCTAGAGGGATCCCAGGTGTCCCCACGGAGATGTCTCCATCTAGGTCCTTGGGCAGCAGAGGAGAGGCTGTCTGAACGGTCCTTACCCCACTATCACGCTGATGATTATCTCAAATATCACCATAGAATCTTCGTCTGGCGACGGATGGAGATAGAGACAGAGACCCTCATCAGTGCAATGGACTGAGCTCCCAAGGTCCAGTTGAAAGGCAGAAGGAGGGAGAAGATGAGGAAGGAAGTCAGGACCACGAGGGTTTGGTCCACCAACTGAGGCAGTGTGCCTGATCTAATGGGAGCTCACCAAATCCAGCTGAACCAGGTCTGAATGAGCACATGATCAAACCGGACTCTTTGAATGTGGCTGACAATGGGGGCTGTCTGAGAAGCCATTGTTAAAGGCACTGGGACTTGTGTTTACGGCATGTTATAGCTTTTTGGGACCCTAGTCTATATGGATGCACAGCTCCCTAGGCCTGGATGGGGGGGGGGGGGGGGGACCTTGGACTTCCCACAGGGCAGGGTTCCCAGCCCTCTCTCAAGCAGGGTGGGAGAGGGAAGAGGGAGTGTGGGGGAGCGGGAGAGGATTGGGAGGAGGGAAGGAAGTGTAAATAATTGAATGGAAAAATAAAAATTAAAAAAAAATCTAAGAACAAAGAAAAAATAAATTCCACTCATTATTATATTTATGAAAACTACAAACCTTTCTCTAGACATCCTAAGCACGAGTAATTGTATAGTTTTGACTCTTTTCCCATGTATTCAAAACAATTTCATTACCTTCAGTACCTTAGAAAACTCAAATCGAAGACTTCGCTGAGCTCAATGTATTATCATTTACTCAGTAACCATTTACATTTAGATTTGATATTCTCTTGGAAATTCAGAGAGAGAGAAAGGTGGGACAAGGTGCAAAAAGATAAGCAATGGTTGTTCTGTTCAATATTTTTACTGTATGTTTATGTATCAAAAGTACTTATTGGTATTGTCTCATTTTCTCGTTCATCTATTTAAAAGTAAAAATGAGGGCCATAATCTTTTTCTAATTATAACCTATTGTATACCTCTGAACATATCGAATAACCTCTATTCTTATGTAAGATTTTCTTTTGTTTTCATTGATCTGCTTTTCTCTGCTTCAGTATCTTAATTCCTCCTCCCCTTCTACCCTCTTCCAGAATCCCCAGGCTCCCAATTTACTCAGAAGATCTTGTTTTGTTCTACTTCCCATGTGGATTAGATCCATGTATGTCGCTCTTAGGATCCTCTTTGTTGTCTAGGTTCTCTAGGGTTGTGAAATGTAGGCTAGTTTTTCTTTGCTTTAAGTCTAAAAACCACTAATGACTGAGTACGTATTATGTTTGTCTTTCTGAGTCTGGGTCCCCGCATTCAATATGATGTATTCCAGATCCATATATTTGCTTGCAACTTTTAAGATGTCACTTTTTCTCACTGTGTAGTACTCCATTGTGTAAATGTACTACATTTTTCTTATCCATTCTTTGTTCAAGGGGCATCTAGGTTGTTTCCAGGTTCTGGCTATGACAAACACTGCTGCTATGAACATAGTTGAGCACATGTTTTTGTGGTACGATTGAGCATCCTTTGGTTATATACCCAAAAGTGGTATTGCTGGGTCTTGAAGTAGGTTGTTTCCTAATTTTCTGAGAAATCACCATACTGATTTCCAAAATGGCTGTACCAGTTTTCATTCCTTCCAGCAATGGAGGGATGTTTCCTTTACCCTGCATCCTTTCCAGCATAAGCTGTTATCAGTGTTTCTGATCTTGGTCATTCTGAGAGGTGTGAGATGGAATCTCAGAATTGTTTTGATTTGCATTTCTCTGATGGGTAAGGTAATCAACATATTAAGCATTCAGAATAAAGATAGGATATTAAAAGCTGCAAAGGAAAAGCTGCCAAGTATCATATGAAGGCAGATCTATCAGAATTACACCTAACTTCTCACTGAAAAACAACTAAAGCCAGAAATCCTGGTTAAGCATTATGGAGACATTAAAACACTACAGATGCCAGCCCAGACTGCTATGCCCAATAAAGTTTTCAATCACCATTGATGTAGAAAACAAGATATTCCACAGCAGAACCAGATTTATCCAATATCCAGTCACAAACCCAACCCTACACAAAAGTACTAGCAAGAAAACTCCAACCCAAGTAATTCAGCTACATTCAGCAAAACACAGCAATATATGATCTCACAGCAGAAAATCCCAAAGAAGAGAAAAACACACATAATAGCATCTCCAACAATGTAAACTAAAATAACATAAACTAGCAATCACTCTACTCTCACCACTGGGCAGGTCTGTTAGATAAAAAATTAACAGAGGAAATAAGGGAACTAACAGACGTTATGACTCAAATGGACATAATAGACTATATTCTCAAAAGCTGACTACATGCTAGGTAACAAAGGAAACCTCAACATATACAAAACAATGGAATAACTTCATGTAGTTTATCTGATCACCATGGCTTAAATTAGAATTCAACAGCAACACTAATTTCAGAAAGTCCACAAACACATGGAAATTAAACAATGCTCATCTGAATCACCAATGTGTAAAGGGAGAAACAAAGAAAGAAATTAAATACTTTCTAAAATACAAAAAATGACTACACAACATACCCAAATTTATGGAAAACAATGAAAGCAGTGTTAAGAGAAAAGTTCATTGCACTAAATGCCTATATAAAGAAGCTGAGAAAATTCCACACTGGTGAGTTAACAGAACACCTGAAAATACTTAGGTAAGATTTTATAATACTTACCAAACAGGCTTTGAAATATTTTCCTACCATTTGTCAAACACGTTTTTCACCTTCATATTTTATTACTCCTTTAAAAATAAATATTAAATTTACTTATTTTCATGTTTAAGACAACTGTTTTGCTTGTTTCCATGTTTGGGTATGATATGCATGCCTAGTACATGCAGAGGCCAGAAGAGGGTGTTAGATTCCTTGGGTTGTTACAAAGATTATAAGCTGCTACATGCTTCTGAGAACCAAAACTAAGCCCTCTGAGAAAGCAACACGCTATTTAAGCTTCCCATCCAAGCAAGTCTCTAGCCTGCTTTCTTTCTGGTCAAATATTTTTAAACACAAAGCAAAGAAAGCCAGCCTACAATCCACTGTCCCAGAGAACTTAGACAATGAGGACACTAAGAGAGACTTACATAGATCTAATCTACATGGGAAGTAGAAAGTAGAAAAAGACAAGATCTCCTGAGTAAATTGGGAGCATGGGGGTGGATTGAAAGGGAGGAGGGGAGAGGCAGGAAGGGGAGCAGAGAAAAATGCAGAGCTCAATAAATATCAATTAAAAAATATTTCACATCCTCTTATCATGAGTCACTTATCTATGTATCTTTCATTCACGATTTTTAGTTCTTTGTAACTTTGGCAGGATTTATTTGACATGACTTCAGTTTTTATATATTGTGTGGCGTGGGGGGGTTGGGGACAGGTGCGTCAGAGACAGCATTACTTGTAGTTCAGGGTGTTCGGGGCCCTGCAAATCGCTGAAAATGTAATGGAACTGCTGACACCGTCTTGTGTCACAAGTGCCAGGGTTAAAAGTAAAATAAACTATGTGCCATTTCTTAATTTTTACAGACAAGTTATTTTTCTTATTGTTTTTTATTGAGCTATACATTCTCATTCTCCTTCCTTCCTCACTTTTCCTGTTTCTCTGCACGCTCACAATTTCACCAGTAGATTTCGTCTTTTTCACCTCCCTAAGTAGATCCATGTACTTCTCTCTAGGGTCCTTTTTGTTGTCTAGGTTCTCTGAGTTTGTGAACTGCAGACTGTTTGTCCTTTGCTTTATGTCTAATATTTGTTTATGAGTGAGTACATAGCATGTTTGTCTTTCTGGCTCTGAGTTACCTAAATCAGATTTTTTTTTTCTGTCCATTTGCCTAAAAATGTCAAGATGTCATTAATATTATTTTATTTTTTACTGGTGAGTAGTACTTCATTGTGTAAATGTACCAAATTTTCCTTATGCATTCTTCAGATGAAAGGGCATCTAGGTATTTTCCAGGTGTGGGCTATTATGAATAGTGCTGCTGTTTACCTCGTTGAGCACGTGCCCTTGTTGTATGATTGAGAATCCTTTGGGTATATACCAAAAGGTGGTATTTTTGTGTCTTGAGGAAGATTGATTCCTCATTTTCTGAGAAACTCTCATGCTGATTTCTAAAGTGACTGTACAAGTTGTTACTCCCTCCAGCAATTGGCAAGTTTTATTCCTACTCCACATCCTCTCTAACATAAGCTGTCATCAGTGTTTTTTGATTTAGGCCATTCTTGACAGGTATAAGAAGACGGTATCTCAGTTATTTTGGTTTGCATTTCTCTGATGGTTAAGAAAGCTGAGTACTTCCTTAAGTGTCTTTTGGCCATTTGAAATGCCTTGGTTGAGAGTTCTCTGTTTAGATCTATTCCCTGTTATTTTATTGGATCGTTTTTGTAATTTTGGTGTCAACCTTCTGACTTTCTTTGTATATTTTAGAGATCAGTCCTCTGTTAGATGTGGGGTTGGTGAAGATCTTTTCACATTCTGTAGGCTGCTATTTTGTATTGTGTCTTTTGCTTTACAGAAGCATCTCAGTTTAAGGAGGTCACATTTATTAATTGTTCTCAGTGCCTGTGCTAATGGAGGTGTTTGTGAAGTGGTCTCCTGTAATAATGCATTCAAGGCTACTTCCTACTTTGTCTTCTAAAGGTTTTGTGTGGTTGATTTTATGTTGAGGTATTTAATCTACTTTGACAAGAGTTTTTTTTATATGGTGATGTTTATGGATCTATTTGCAGTCTTCTACATGTTAACATCCAGTAATGATAGCACCATTTGAAAACCTTTTCTTTATTCCATTTTATAAGCTGAGTTTTGATGACCTGATTTATTTTCTCTGAAATATAAGTTAAAATCATCCATGTTGCCTTCATGAGATTCTTTGTTTAGAATCTGTGGGATTTGGTTGCTGTTCTCTGTTACAGCAGAGAATATTGATTTGTGAGTCTACCCCAAACTATATAACCCTCTATTATTCTCAACTTTAAGCTAGTGTGGGATTTCTCTTACGCGTCAATCTTCAGGATGAGACTCAGTGGCTAAATTTGCAAAGACTTTGATTTTGATTCCCAGCATGTGCATAAAAATTCAGACCTGGTGACAATCCCTCATGATTTCAGTACTGATATAAGACAGCAGAAGTATTCGTAATTCTTCCTAGCCATATTGTCCAGCCAATTGTTGAACATCTGATTCAGTAAAAGAACCAAGCCCTACAATAGAAAACAAGGGGGAAATTTAGTGCCAAAAGAGATAGGAAATCCCTGAACCCTGATGTTGACATCTGGTCTCCACATGCACACACTGGGATACATATACATGTGTGCACATACTCAACACAAAAACTCATCCAATGATGTACTCCCATTAATGGAAATACAGTGTGTGACTCGACAAACTATTTTAAATTCTAGTTGTTTATTGAGAGACAAAGTCTCACTATGTACGCTTTGCTGACCTAGATCTCAGTAAGTCAGCTAGGCTTGTCTCAACGTCATAGATATTTGGCTGCCTCTTTCTTCTTTGTTCTTCTGGGAGTAAAAACATTAACTACCTCACTCAATTTTACAATTTTATAATCTACCAATCAATGATGAAAGCAATAAGAATGATTTCTAAACCATCGCAGGTGCCTTTAGGTAGAGACAAAAAAACAGTTTCAGTGAAGTTATGTGTTTATAATATTAAACAATATAAATATTATAATTATTCATTAATATTTAAATATTTTTACTGGAAAGCAAGCATTTAGAAGATATCAACTTGAGAAATAAATTTTGATATTCAGAAAATAATCTTTTTTTGTTGTTCCAAGTTAAAGGTTTCATCTGTAGTGAAACACCTACAAGGACATCACAGAAAATGATATATATTGGCAGGCATACTGAAAACTCAACCATGACAAACTGAGAAAATGTGATATCCTGGGAGATAGCACATTTAAATGTATGAAATTTGCTGCCTGGTATGAAACAAAGGCACTGAGCTAATGAGGTATACTTTGAAAGATTTTTATTTTATTGTGCTATTAACACTGCTAGTAATTGGAGCCTATCAATTAATGTCATCTATTAAGTCTTAATATATAACAACTAAATAAGAATATTTTAGTTTAAAAGTGATATTCAAGGTCCAAATCACCACTATTAAAAGATAGCGTTTTTATCTGTTCAGAAGCCAAATGATCCTCAAACGAAGCAACAGCTGGCACGGATGTCAAAGGATGCTGTGTTCTGTGCTCCTCACAGCTAAGGTTGAGATTTTTTCAGGAGTCTCGGGGGAGAATAATGGGTAGTTACCTTGAAAGAAAGGTGACAAAGTTCTCACTTTCAGTTTTTAAGTACTGATATGTATGAAAGGATTTTATTCCTTCAATGTAGCCGAGGCCATTCTTAATAGATGAAACATTGAGCCGCATCTGTCAAAACCTCTCGACACCCATGAGATGTAGCCCAGTGACCCTGCCTGTGGCACTACAGTAAGCCAAGAATAGACACAGAGCATATTCAGGAAGCAGTGTGGCGTGCCTGGTTCCTCAAGTTCATTTTAGGGTGCTTTCTGCAAATGTACTGTTCCATAGCTCTAAGGGACTCACAGCTACCTAGAGACTCTGGCTAGACTAAATATTCAAAATACAGGATAAAAACCTCCCAAACATTTTCAATATATTTTAAACACAGGAAAAACAAAACAGGGAAACTTCAGTTTGTATGTTAGTATAAGAAACTCCCAGCATAGATGACTTTTGTCTCAGAGTTCTCAGGAGTTCCATGAAGTGATGAGATGCAGGTGGTTCTTTGCAATTATAGTTTTATGGTTCATCGGGTCTTTCCAGACTTGTTGCATCCCTCTCTACCAGAAGTCTACTCCTCTTAACCTTGAAAACTCACTTGTGAGAATGCAATAGTTTAACTGTCCTTCAAACAGAGTTGGCTTCTTTAAATAATTCTTGAAAATGGATTTCTTTTTGTAATCATCTATATATATGGTCTGACTTGTGCCGTTTGAAGTTTACTTCTCTTAATATCTACTAGGTGTTAAGCTAATCTTTGAAATATACACCCCCACATCCTACGAGTTAGTTATTAATTTTCTACATTTTTCCTAAAGATGAACAATAAAAAGAAATCCCCCACTAGCTGAGAATTGAGTATAATGGAGGTTTATTTACAGGAAGACTCACAGATCACAGTCCTCTGCTCAAACGGGGAACAGCAATCGAATTCAGCAGTTGGAAGAGAGAGGTAGCATGCTCTTTACATCAACATTTATAGCAGAAGAGGACACACCCACATGGGCTTGTAACTTAAAGGCTACTGACTGCGGGATTTCCTACAGCAGCTTCCTGCTATATAACACTGTGCTGTTTACATTACAAATTTATTTAGTTTATCTGAATTGAGTAATTCTAACACAGAATTTTAAACTATGGTTGTATTTATCACTTCCTCAATACTAGTGATTCAAGATATATGCATGTGTGTGTTTGTGTCTGTGTGTGTTGAAACATTTCTAATTTGAATTTAATTTTT
The DNA here is from genome assembly GCA_963919715.1 of Microtus obscurus. Taxonomy (NCBI): domain Eukaryota; kingdom Metazoa; phylum Chordata; class Mammalia; order Rodentia; family Cricetidae; genus Microtus; species Microtus obscurus. The sequence goes on from CAWTZC010000381.1 coordinate 5,960,319, forward strand.
GTCTAATTTGAATTGACTGGCTTATGTTCTTGGTACTGATTTTAACTCCCAGAACTTTTATGATTGCCTTTATATTTATAATTATGGTTAATATTTAATTAATTTATGATATGTGATATAAAGTCTGGTTTTGAAAACTTCACACATTAATACTATATGTTCATCATTTCTACACATTTATTCTGCCTTCCAACTCCTCCAAGTTCCCTCCAAATTTTCTAAACATATACATATGTTGACATGTATACATACTGCTTTCCTTCAGAGTTTGCAATATATGTATGTGTCTATGACTGACCATTTGGGATTGGCTGATCTATCAAGAGACTTAAACCTGGAGTAAACAGAGAGGCTCATTCTCAGTATCTAATGATTGCCTATAGCACTTCTCAGGGTGGGGCCTTATTAAATTTCTACCACTCACATTGGTGTGTCCACTGATGGGGATATTTTGTAGGTCTTGTTTAGGCAAACTTAATGATGAGATTTCAGGTGAAGGCTTTTGCTGCCATGTCTATAAGGTATTCTCTTACAGAGCGTATCCGGGTGTACAGCTCTTATAACCTTTCTGCCCTGGTTTTGTCATGATGCTTAGGTATAATGGTTGTCTGAGAGACATACCAAATGGAACTTTGCATCCGTGGTCAGTTATTCTCTGCATTATGGTCAATTATGAGTTTCTATAATAGTCTCTACTGCTGCAAAGAGCTTACTCAATAAGAGGTAAGGATTATCCTTACCTGTGCATAAAAGTAGAATATATGTCAAAAGTACTGATTTCAAGAAATAACCATAGAAAATTCTTCACTAGAGACTACACCATTTCCGACCACATATAGTTGGCCAGGTTCACAGAACCAGGAATGAATACCAACCTTATGAGTTGACCCTAAATACAATTAGAAAGCTGTTCGTTTCTCCAAAGCTAAGAATTCCTGTTTTACCACATTGGTGATGTCTTACCACATTGGTGATGTCTTGCCAGGCTGGTTATGGTTGCAGTTCACAGGTTTTACAAATGGGAATGGCTACTATTTGTTGTCTTCCTTGACCCTTTACAACTTACATAACATCTTCTAACACAATGAGAGGTATTCTCCACAAGGAAGTTTCCAGGTCAGTTCTTGCTCGATTCCTCATACTGTTATTTTTCAAGCTGACAGCATGTTCGGAAATACATTCCACTTCCACTTGTGGGAGGCAAGCAAGGACAGTAGCAAAACCTAATGATTTAGCAGTATTTTAAAGTCCTTAAACTTATTTTTATATATAGCTACTTGCTACAGATACAATCCTTGCACAGACATCCCTTTCTCTTTAGTTGGAATGTTTTGTGTATTTGATCAACAGAATACTAAGACAGCACAACATTCTGTTGATAGAAATGCACATAAAACTCTGGGGCCCTTTCTTTTGTTCATTCATTTCTTTTGTTTTTTGTTTTTCTCATTCCCTCTTCTCTCCTATCTTTTCATCTTCCATACTTTTGATATCTCAGTTTGCTTTGTATTTCAATTTTTCATAACTATTTTTGATGACTTCTTGTATTTAGAGAGTATATTGTCATCATATTCAAACTACATTGCCCTTGCTTCCCCCTGTATAGACTGACAAACTCCCCCTTTCTTCCTTGCCTGCTTTGATGCCATATGATGTTTTTTTGCATGTTCTGTTCATCTAGCCACAGCTGTTGGGTGTTGATGATTGTAACTACCATGTGATATCCTGAAGACAGCATTTCATAGGACTCCATGTAAATCTGAAATTCTTACAGTCTATGCCCTTTCTTTTCAATTTTGGCCCTTGATCCTTGGTGTAATTCTTTCGTCCTATTTAGTTTTGATCACATCACTGATCTGTCACTGATTCTTGGAAGTTTGATGAATTATGATTCTTTTCATTAACTCGGCAAACCAAGCTGAAAGTAAACTTCATATAAATACATAAACATAAACATTTAATAGGAAGTAAAATATCAGTAGAACATTCTTTTCGTGATATCTACAGACATTGTTTTGAACAAGTTTGCAGTATGAGCTCAGACTTCACTTCATGAAGCAGCATTCAAATAGAATAACAATTAAGAAACCACTTGAGTACAATCATAACTGTCTTGCCACTAATTATCCATGGGTACCTTTGGTCTGGAACGTTAATATTGTAGCATCAAGGGATCAGTAATGGATAAGATTATTGAATATTTTCTTACAGAGCAGCCTACTGAACTAGGAAAGCTAGCCAGCAGGTAGAGAGATACTCGAAGACTAATTGAAGACTGATTTGTCTTGGTACTTGATAAATGTTTAAGAGCTAGGAACACTTTCCACTTTTTGAAAGGACATGCATTTGGCTCTAAGCAGTCACATAAAGACTTACAACTAGTAAAACTCCAATTTCAGAGGATCCAACACACTCTTCTGTCCATCCTGGGTACTGCACACATCTGGTATGCTTGTGTATTATAGACTATTCAATATATACTATTCAATATGTATCACGATGGTTAAAATTGTTCTTAGACATTAGGAAGGGTGATAGATATAACATCCAAAATCCGTCCTTATTTCATTAACTTACATATTTTTTCAATTAAAGATAAATAGTTTTCAAATGTTGATTTTTCTTGAATCAGCAAAACACACACGTGCTAGTGGAGAAGCCAGAGGACAATCACAGGGAACTGGTACTTTGTTCCACCACATGTGTCCCAGAGATTGAATTTACTGCACTTGTGTCTTAGTTAGGATCTCTATCACTGTAAAGAGACACCATGACCACCAACTCTTACAAATGAAAGCATTTAATTCAGACAAGCTTACAGTTAAGATGTTTAATCCAATTTCATCATGGCCGGAGGCAGGCTGGCATGAAGGCAGATGTGGTTCTGGAGAGGTAGCTGAAAGATCTACAATTGGAAAACCAGGCACACAGACTTGGCCTGGTCTTCTGAAACTTTAAAGTTAACCCCCTTTTCTCTTTCTCCAAAAAGGCCATAGATCCTAATCCTTTCAAATAATGACACCTCCTCTGTAACTATGGGTGGTTTCATTTAAACGACCACCATCGTGTTGGTGGCAGGTGTAATATCACCTGCACGGTCTGACTAGCCTTAAGTCATCTATTTCTCTGGTTCTTTTTTGCATTCAACTGAGCGTGATATTTTAATATGATTCTTTGCTAGATGGGAATATTTGGATATATATTCTGGTAATACCTATATAATATTGTATGTGTATCAGACAATGATATCTGATATTCTCACAATATCTAATGATTAATGAATTTTAAATAAATTATATTATGGGATATTCTAACCACAATGAAGGAAGGCACATACTGGTTATGCTTATTTGTGACACTCTTATTGAAATTACAGACTCAGAGAGCAGACAGGTAGTTATCAGAGTTGGCAAGTTATGCAAAATGACAGGTGGCCTCAACCAGAAAGGCTTCAAATTTCAGTTTGATAGGGACAATGTTTAATATTTGTTACACCTGTCATTCATTATCATTAATATTGCTAATAAGTCAGTAATTTACTTTTCAATATCATTCATCAAGTGAATTTTCCCATCACAAGTCAATGTCAAATAATTACAATTATTGATGGATTCACTAATAAATTTGGCTATTGCATGTTATATTAAAATCATAGCATCATTTTGTGTTTCCAGTATGTGTGTGAACGTAATGTATTGAAAATGAATTTAAATTGTTTTACTTTGAGTATATACTTCTATCATTGCTATTTTACAAATATAATCTCTTAAGATCTACTTTTAATATGTTATTATGTTTCTTAATAATGTGGATAGAATTAAGTATTTCTAACTCCACACATAAATGTTTTGATAAAAAATACACACATATATATGCATTATATTATGTCTTGGCTTATCTGCCAAGTCATTTTTTAGACTATATAGAGGCAAAATTTAGCTTTAATTTTAACTTTCACAATGAGTTAACATGCATACTTCTGAGAAAATTGAATAATTTAGCTGCAGCCATCTTTTATTCCAAAACAGATTTCATCCCTAACAAGATGCCATGGTTATTCACAGTCCCTCTGTGTGTTCACATAACATTCCATGCCAAAGATCAAATGTTGATGCGTTACAAGTGACATATCTTGACCATACTGTGTGACATTTGATACACTGTGGTTACGAAATAGTAGACAACATCCTCTCAATCCTGGTCTCCCACGAAGTTGCTGTGTGAAAACTTGTGGTGTTGCACCAAGCACTAGGGAAACATAAACCCCAAGTGGGAATGGCACGAATAATACAACTACTCTTTTCCAGTGTCCTTCACACAGACCATTGTGGTAATGTAATTGGTTTACACTTCATTGTCAGAGTTGAGTTTATTCAATGTCTTCCTGACATCTTTCTGCATCTTAGAAAGCCATATTTAAACAATTATGACAAAAAATATTGAATAAAACTTAACTAAACTTCACTAAAATAGACTTGCCTTCCTATCAAAGAAAAACAGCCCCTGTAAGACAATTACGACAATGCCTAGGTACCATATGTTTGGTTTTCACGAGTGGTCAATAGGAACCTAGCATTCTGGTGGCAGATAATTTGTCAGCTGTTATTAGCAGGTATTTCCACTGACAAAGTTTCCAAAGGAGCTAAATCCTCACCATTGCACAAGATCTAGACCCATCACTAAGCAGCTGCTGTCATCCTTCAGAGCACATTGCAGGTTAGCTTTATGTGGTAGTTCCCATTTTAAACAGGAACATTTGTAATTGGTTGTTAATGGGCTTTCATTTTAATTTTGAAGGAACCCAATTAGAGTAGATTGAGTTTAGTTGCAGCATTTCCTTTTATATATTTACACATAAATCTTCATTTCTATAAATGTTCTTTAAAACTAATTTTATATGTTAAAAAATTTCTAGATGATACATCAACCATAGATAATATCAAGCTTGGGTCTTCCTTCCACCTGAGTTATGACACCCTAGGACTTTTAACACTCCATGGAGAGTTCTCTTGGATGACTACTGATCACCTATTCCATGTACCTACTTCAGTTGTCTAACTTGGTGATGCCTAGAACAATCTTCAGTGTACTGTGCTACAGAGTTGACTCTAGTCTACAAAGCTATTCTACACTGGGAGAAAAATTTTAAAAAATCACCAAAAAGCTTTTCCAGCTGCTGCTTGCCTGATATCTGTGACACACAGAAGATCAAAGAAAATAATATGATCAATTCAGCATCACACTGTGAAGAGATCAGAGTGATCTGGGCAAAGACAATTAGAAGGTGCTCTAAGGTCTTGGGCTCAATAGCAAAACTTTGATGCTAATTCATTGAAGAACCTTAAACATATTTCACCTATTTTTAACTGCCTTAAATTTCATTATGTATATGGTTACATCCTAGCATTTAGAATTACAATTATTGGATACAATAGTACCATTTTGTTTCTAGTCTTAGAAAAAGTTTATGCAATAAACAAAACACAAAGTGTATATTGGTATTGGAAAAGTATATTAGAATTTTTTTTGACTGGCTTTCTTGATGTCCTGTTTTCCTTCGGTGATAAGAAGCAGTTACCATTAACAGCTAAGGTTTTTCCTAGTATGCAAATATTACTCAACAATTCGGATGATTCTATACATGGAATAGACCCATCATATTAATCTGTATCAATCAAGGATATTTGTAGATCTTTTATCACAGTTAGGAGAAGACAATGATCGACAATAAATGCAAAGTGCTTTATGATAACCATGAGTCTGGTTAGTATGAACCAATTAGCTTCCAACAGTATTTCCTGGAATGTCTTCTGTATAGTTCAACTTTTATTATAAAATAAAAAAAAATATGAGACCATGAAGAGCAACTCAAGTTCAATATTTTTCCAATTACCTTTACTAATAATGTTAAAACTAGGGTCACAATTAGATTTCTTCCAAATATTCACTTGTCACTACAACCATACTGGTAAATTAATTTGGAATGCAAAATGACATTTACATTGCAGTTAGAGTGCAGACATTGGAAACATGCTTACATGTGGCCGAATAGAATATATACGTGTTACACCATGAGATTGTTCCAAACTCAAGATAGCTAAGTGGAACTCATTCAGATCTGCATTTGATTGCCCAGTCTGTTTTTACTGTACTTTAATATTGTTTTTGTTTAAAACTCCTTATATATCATTTTAAAGTTGCTTTCTTATATTTTTAACATTACGCTGATTTTTGAGATCATAATATAACCACTCTCTCCAAGTCTTTCCAAATATGCCACCAACTCTCCTTCAAAACTGTGACTTCTTTTCTCACTAATTGCTGCTATATGCTTTGCTTATATGTATATACTTTTTGATTTAATTCAACTAGAAGGTTACATGCTCATGAGTATCTTTCTTATTTTATTCATTGTATATACTCTTTTTTTTTTCCCCAGAAAGATTTAAGCAGCAGGGTCTCTTGAAAATGTGGCTGCTACAGAAAATAAACAGAAATCCATGCTTCCTTTTCCTTCAACCCTGATAAATTCATTTCTAATGACTGAAAAACACATGAAGACACTAAAAGATATATCCTACTTTAGCAAGGCCTGTATTGTCAGTGTGAAAAAGGAACTCGAAATTGGAAGCCATTACTTATACTTCATTTATCTTCTGGTCTGGGGAGAATGAATAACCTCATTATAACTCAACTTTGCCTTACATATACACGAAATCTTTCATCATTATGATATAGCAGTTATTCGGAGCAAAAAGTGAAATTATTCTTCTAGCATCCCGTCTTTCTCTCTACTTATTAGCTTGGTTAAAAGTAAATTTCTTACACAAATGTCTGATTGGATTTTGCATGCACAGCATTGAACTGAATGCATATTAAATTCACTGAGTTTCCTATGCAGACTATCTCATTTTTCTCTCCTTTTTACCTTTGAAAATCCCGAGAATAAGTCCCATTCTATTTGTCCTTACAAGTTCTGCCTTATTACAGGTTCTATTAAACCAGAACTTGAAGTCAGTGAATATGGTCTTCAAATTACTATAATTCAAAAATTATACACCTTTATCACTAGACGAACAAACAGGAATGGTGTTTAAAGGGAACAGGTTCTGTGTGGAGAAGAGGTAACAGCAAAGCAACCTAACGTTTTATTATTACCATCCTAGATGGATAAAAGAATTCATTTGGGGTGAAAAAAAATACAATCCTCTATAAAGAGGCTAGAATCTTCCTTTAAATGCAATATATGTTGGGAAAAACATTACTGTGATTAATTTAAGGCTGTTTATTTTATAATTACCAAAAAAGGCCAGCAAAGCCTAATGAGGGAGGAGACAGAGGGCAAAGCAAATATGTTCAAGGTAATTAGTTAAATCCACAAATGGAAAAGGATCCTAGCCTCTCAGCAGGAGAGTAACAGAGACTTAGAATGACTTTCTGTTTATCTATGAATAAAAAGAATCTATAGATACCATCACATAAACTAAATTTAAAAATATTTTCTAATATAAAGTCAGAAAGAACCCACAAAGTGATATGTATGTGGTGATTTTTTTTTTTGGAAAGAATAATGGATTCTATGAGAATAAGGGGTTGTGAGAGGAAAATATCTGTGAAGAGGGCCAAAATTCAGTCTATACATATATGAACATTTACATGAATAAAGATGAATACTTATGCATATACACATATGTATCATACCTAATTTAATTAAAAATATAAATTAAGTGTTCTTTCTCATTTCATTAATTTATTGTCTGTCCAAGATTTCTCTTCACAATAAAAAATATGAATCCCCATCATCATCTTCACAGATGATACTATAACAGAATAAACCATTAGAGTCACAAACTCGACATTATTTCTATTCATGTTATATATGGTCAGCCTACCCTCTGCCTAGTTTTACCTAGCTGATGAGTTCTTTTAAATTTGCATTTTTCCATTCAAAGTTCAAAGAAAACATTCTTTAAAATCTTCCTCTACTTTTGAGAGACTTCCTAAAATGTCTTTGGCAACTCTTGGTCCATTCCTATGTTTTATTCAGGTATCAGCACTCTACGGTATCTGTGTATATCTGAATTGTACTTTTGTGAGAACTGACATATTATACATTTTTAGAGCTCCACAATCAATATGCGTAATATGAGGGGGAAGAGATGGCCCAGTAGTTAAGCACACTAGCTCCATTTGAAGAGCACTGGGGTGTAATTATTCCCAGCACCTCACAGCTGCTGATAAATTCAGAATGAGTGGAGCTGGTATCTGCTGCCCTCCACTGATATCTGCATGCAGCTCTTCCATACGTACTCAACCTCACACAGAGAGAAATCAGTCAATCAATAAATCATTAAAGGTGATGACTATGTCTCAAACCCACTCAATTATAATATTTTTAAGTCTACATCTAACTATTCACCCTTTACTTCTTCCCTTCCCATGCTAATAATATAAACCTGCTTTGTGCTTCTTGTGTTAGACACCTAGACTGTCAGTGCTCTATTTGGACTTGGGCAATTGCTAACTAAATAGAAAGAAACACCAAAGAACTTCTTACTTCTAACTCTAAATATCTGTTGATGAATCCCTCTGCATCCTACTCCCAAGTTACTCTGTAACCTATAGCACTACCCACCCAATCCTGTTAATTTCTGTGTCAAATTCTTTAGAATCCAAGGAAACTTGTTTTTCTATCTCTGACTTATTTCACTTAAAATAAGGCTCTCATTATACCCAAGATGTCTTGAGATGTCTTATGCGTTAGGATTTAATTCATTTTAATGTATGAGCAATGTTCCATTCTAATTTTTGTTTTATGTAGTTGTTATCCAGAAAATGGATGGAAATTTGCTTTTTCTGTCCATTTCTTAGTTACTGTGGATATCCTAGTAATGCATTGGTAATACTGAGGTATTTATTAAGGCTGATTTAATTTGCTTTGCATGCATATTTTCATATATATTTCCCTGTGTGTTTGCATGTGTGCTTGTGTGTGTGTGCTTTTGTATCTATATATAGAAACATCTTAAGCAAGAGTAGAAATATATATATATATATGTTATATATATATATATATATATATGGTTTTAAAAAATATCTTAAACTTTTATCAACACAAAAAATCATGCCAATGTAAAATATTTGAGATTGATGGTTAATTTTTAGTTTAAAGTAGATCCAATAATCTATCCTTTTATCCTATCCTTCCCATATCTCCCTTTTTATTTTCAGACAGAGATCCTTACATGAATCCTCTCTTGTTTTGTTTCCTCCCTCATGATGACCAGAAACTTGTAATAGCCCCCAGAAAAGACGATACATATCTGTAATCTATTGAATAACCAAAAGCCACCCGAGACTCCACCTTTTGGAAATGTAGCGTCATTTTCTTAAAGTCAGTTCCTATTGTCTAGGGGATGATGATATGCTTAGGGAATCTTTAGAAAATTGAGATAATGGTAGGCTCCCGGAGAGCTTGGTATATCGCTTCTGTTCAATCCCTCTGATGGGAAAGTTTAAGGCTTATCTGAAGTCTTGGGTAGACAGCCTGTGAAGCTGGGACATCTCAGCCAAAGCTTTGAAGTTGTTCTGGATGTAGCTTTGGGGAAACTAAGACAAAGGCTTTCTGAGATGCTGTATCACCTGGGCTCCTTGTCTTTATTGGTGTTCAGGACTTTTTTTTTTTTTTTGAAAGCACATAAACTTCTAAAAGTATCACACGTAAATGTGTGGTATATGCAAGTCAACTTAAGATAATGTTTGTTTTACATTTGAGCAGGCAAAAGTCATCTGTCAATTCTGTAAGTCCATTTGGGGTGTATAAAGAAACCTCTATCTATGTCATATGAAAGGGTAACTTGTAATATTCAACCATGGGGAATTTGCAGCCAATAAGATTTATTGTGTTTCATCCAGTCTCAGTGCTGTACCTACGTCAAGGGATCAGTATATACGTCACCTGTCCAGTAGTCTTTCTTGATTTCCCCCTCATGTCTGCAGCTCTTTGTCAAGAACCTTTCGTAACATTCCTAGGTCCTTTGTTTGTGTATTAGAGCCCCACGTTCTGTGCCAGACATGGACAGATTTTTCTTTGGGTCTTCAGTTCACAAACAACAACACAGAGACATATTAGTAATAATGAAAGTTTGGCATTAGCTTAGCTTGTCCTACAAGCTCTTATAACGTAAATTAACCTGCTTATATTAATCTTTATTTTTCATGAGGACCTTTGCCTTTCGTCATGTATGGCCCAACTTCCTCTGTGGCACCCTACTGACATACATCACACTTCAAGATTCCTCCTCCTCTTCCTCTCTATCCTTGTGCCTTTGGCTATTCAGCTTTTTATTATACCAATAACAGAAATACATCTTTACAAATTGTTCAATATTCTGCAACACTACTAGGATCGGGATCTAGAGTAGGTATAACAACTGATCAGAGAGTGGTTTATTACTCCCTTATCATAAGTACCACTATTGTTCCAGGAAATACCTTTTAGTCTGGTCATTATTATAGTTATAGCTCCTATGATTCACAGATAGGTAAGATTAGTGGTTGCTTTTTGTCTTTAGTTGCATGCATAACCCCTTTCAGCGCTATGAAAGCGAGGCAGTAGGAAGGAACGTGATAAATCGATCAAAATGTTTCCTAGATTGCAGTGTCTATATGCCAGGTACACCTATACAGATATTATGCAATTATTGTTACAATGTTTCTGAACTGTGCAATTGGTTACACGTAGGAAAGAACATGTTGGTATTTCTGAAGCAAAATTATGAGCACAGCTTGGTCAGGTTGTTTGTAATGATTTAATAATGGCAATGGCATTTAATTATTTAATTCAGCCATGCTAATTGCTTATCGGGCACAGAAATTCAATTTATAATCAGCAGAATATAAAGCATTGACTATTGGCTTTGGGCGATATGAAAATATGCCAGAGAATCTATATATTTCTACATTACTTTCTTATTTTTAAGATGTGGAAGCTTAATATCATTTTGTTATGTTTAGGTTCCAAAAATGATTTATAAATCATTTTATAAATTTATAAATCATGAACTAAAATGGTTTATAAAATATTAATAAAAATTTCAGAAAAGTTCTTGACCTACCAATTTAAAAGAATCTTGGAGTGATTGCTGAAATGTACTTAGGCTGGCGTGTTACTCATGAACATGTTCTTAAGCATAATGTCTTCAAATCAGAACTACTTTTTACTAGATTTAAAATTGTATCCTATTATTGTTTGCAAGGAACTGCACAATATGTCGTGTATTTTAAACTCAGTTTGGAAGCGTCTTTTATGCATGTGAAAACTCTGTTTATGAAACCCATGGCTATTTTGAAATCCCTCCAGCTAATGTTTGCATCCTACCAAGCATCTTTAAAAACTGTTTCTTTCCTACAGACATGATGCATTGCCTCTTTAACATTTTTTCAGACATTTTAATGTTAATTGCTTCCTAGAGTTAGCATTAGCTCCAGGAAGGAACGGCTGTGGAGAAGATTCCTCCAGCCAGTTTCAGACACTCTTGTGGTTCGTTGGTCTTTCACAACATTACACGTCAATTGATTCTGATATTTAGAATACACTAGTTCCATTAATAATTGATGGCATCCTATATATATATATATATATATATATATATATATATATATATATATATATATTACTTTAACCATTATTTTGAAAACGTGTGGTGAGAGATTTAGTAGTTGCATTTAAATTGAGAAAATTGAAAACTGTCCTGTAGATATTATTTTGTACCTATAGCCAAGAGAAAAATCCATAGAAATATATTTTTAAATTGGAGGTAATTTTATCAGAATAGCTAGTGAACATGAGTGATTGTCAAGATTAGGGGTAGTGGTTGGTGTCAAAAGCAAAACAATATAATTCAGTCTTTAGCTTGTTTCCTATTGGTATTAAATATAAAGTTGCTTTTGTTTCATTTTGGGCATAACATTTAATTTGTCTAATATAACTATTAACAAGTTAGTTCATTAAATTATGTCTCATAGAATTAAAGTATTGTGGAACTAATGACTTTCATGAAGAAATAAACTGTGTCATATAGCTGAACTTGCCAAAATGACATACCAAGTGTTAATATTTGAGAGACTTCAAAGGACAAATAAATCCACTTTATTAGGAGTCATTCAACCACACAGTAAAATCCCAATAAGTAATTTGCCATCCTAATAAAATTAAGTGCATCTACCCAAAGGAGCATCTTGGCATTCTTTTGAAAACTATAAGTTCTTGTTGCTTTTAAGTCTTGGCATTTAGAAAGGGATCTAAATTAGGAAATGAGTTTGGCGAGATGAAATTTTCCGAAGCACATATTGCCAAGGTGTGTGATCTCTTTTTATTTGGACCACGTATTCCTATTCAATATAAATAAAGCAGATACATCATTTAGAAGATGTTAGTTTATAGATTTGTCACCTTAAATTACATGTAGTGAAATTTAAAAATCAAAATGGTCTTTTAAATTTTCAGGTATTTAAGACTACTGTCATTATGTGGCCCATTTGTGAAAATATTAGACACATTTAAAGTTCAAAGCAAAATATATATTTTAATTTTATATATGAAGCAAATTTTATTGATAAAGATCTCCCATGTTCATCAGTCAGTAGGATTAACATAGTAAAAATGACTATCCTGCCAAAAGCAATCTACAGATTCAATGCTATCCCCATCAAAATTCCAATGCAATTCTTCACAGAATTTGAAAGGATAATTTTCAGCTTCATATGCATAAACAAAACCCAGTATAACTAAAACAATCCTGAGCAATAAAAAAGAAATGCTGGCGGTCTTATCATTCCCAATTTCAACTTTTGCTACAGAGCTATAGTAATAAAAAACCTCATGGTATTAGCATAAAAACAAAAACATTGATCAATGTCATCGAATTGAAGACACAGACATAAGTCCAGACACATAAAACTACCTGATTTTTTTTATGAGAAGTCAGAAATTCCTACTGAGAAAGAGCTGTATACACACACACACACACACACACACACACACACACACTATATACATACATACATACATATATAGTTCTTCAGAAATATATAAATATTTATATATTTATAATAATATTTATATGTTTCTGATGAACTAGATAGGCACCAATGTATGCTGCTGAAAATATAACAGACTCTATGGTCTGATTGCTATTGAAGACTCTTTTCTTTCATACAACAGAATTTGGCATATAAATAATGGAGAAATATGAAAAATAGTGTTTTCTAACAATAATGCCCTAGTAAAATAATTGTTAGTTTAATAAAAATTTAAAGTTTCTAGGCTATATTTTTATATTTAAACCATCATGTAAGATCAATACATTCATATATAATAAAATACTTTGAATTTCCTTTTATGAATATTTGTACATTTTAAATTTAGATAATTTAATGTTTTACTTCAAAAATAAATATAATTTTACCTATATAGACAAAAAATAAGCTAAACTACCAACTCTAATGTTGATCATCATATTGGATTATTTATTCATTCAACAATTGCCTGTGAATATGTACTAGGAACTAAATCAATCACAATGACAGTGGTACACTGTGGGTAATCTGCGTCACTGGTGGTGTGTACTACAGATACACAGCAAACCTAACAAAAGTGCACATGATATGGTATGAAATGCAAGGAGACCATGGTCTACGAAGAAGGAAAAAGTGCTGTCAGTGACAACAGATTGCCCAAATTGTAGAACGGTAGCTGTGTGCAATCAGTCTCCCCAGTTCATGAGACACACATTTAGAACTGTTTAAAGGATGACCGTATAGTCTTTCAAGGAGCTGACAATTGGAAACGGGGTAGTTTTCTTCAGTAAGGGCTTGAGTGCTTCTTCTGCTGATGTGCATGACTCTTTCATGGCAATTGGTGCAGAGGCATTCCAGTTTCGTGACATAGACCTTTTCTTTCAGACTGTTATAAATGATTGTAATATTGATTCTTAGAATTCTCACTGTAGTCATTCAAACATTGATCTCATAATTTTATTTTATTAGGATATTTGAATTAAGTAAAATAAAAAGTTTCATTGTATACCCTTTACGCGCATATAAACACTTTAGTGATAATTTCATTACTAAAAAAATGACATTCATGTATATGTCTTTTCACAGTATCGGGTAATACTGGGGGGGGGGGAGAAAACAAACAGGCTTTTTTATATATTTACTGAAATAACAAATTACCATGGTTCTGACAGCATTTGCTGATATCCAAGGATAAATGTGAGAGACCAAGTAAGACCCATAGTGCTGCTCTCTACGTAAACAGAATCCCTAAATGAAGTTTACATTCCTCTTGGCTGCCATTTTCAGCTTGGAATTCTCTCAGCGTTCCTAGGCTTAGCATAATAAAGTTATTCAGAAATATAAAATTTGAAGAAAATAAAAGAGCCCAATGACATGCTTGGCTGCAATAGCTGGGAAGGTAGTCTCTGTGATGGATCCACTTGAAATTCAGAAAGGATGAACTATTGTATTATTTCTGAGGTCTCAAAACCAAGCCAAGCAGAGTGGCTGAGTTACCCAGATATTTAGTAACTAATCTATGAGAACCACTTTGTCATTTTCTGTATCCAATCTTGTGATGAAGATATTGTTATTACCATAAAAGCACACAGAATAACACCACACAATACAACAATTCCAAAAACAATAGAATCAAATAGTTGGCCAGATGTTGTGGTAGATGGAGAAGTGAGCATCATAACCAAAGAAAAGCTTGGATTTTTGATGTTTACTCTGACACTATCTGTCAGTCAAAGAGCCTTATTTTTGTCATTTGAAGTAACATGTAGGATAGCTTGAGGATGAATAAGTTCCTTTTGACTTTATTCCATTTCCCATTCCACCATTTCCTGAAGCAGATGTAACGATGGAGTAGAAACCAGATGTTTGAAGGACATGTTGGATAAACTGGGGAGGGAAAAGACTTGACAGACTGGTGGGAGGCTGCTGGATGTCTTCCAGCCTGATCAGCTGCTCACCAGGACAGCTGTGCCCACTGATTAACATGGAATGCAGGCACACATATTTGACGTCCCATGTTGGAAGAGTTTATGAAGAACCTGCTTTAAAAAAAATCTATCTTGACCTGAAAGTGAGACTGTTTCCACTGAAGAATTCTTGTCATAAACATTGTCAGAAATTATAGCTTAAAGGACTTATTCCTCATTCCCAGTAACTGATAGTGATGGCTGATGAAAATAAACCATACTTAATGAGACAGGACAAGAATAATGATATTGTCTATGTGCATTTCCACAAACAGCTTGTGTGCCAGACAAGACAGGCTAGTAGCGAACAAGTCTTTGGATTTTATTGTTATTATGAAAACTAGAAAACCCAATTTTTCTTTTCTCTCTTTTTCCCGAGTGTATTGTGTTATGCACATGCACAGATACACAGAATTCACATTTATGTGGGTACACCTGTGTGTGCTGATGTTTGCACACATATTCTTGCACTTGTAAAATTATAAAGCTGGTGTCAGATTTTCCTCAATCATTCTCCACCCTGTGACTTGAAGCAGTCTTTTCATTAACCCCAGAGCTGTTTGATATGATGGAGCTTCCTAATCAATTTCTTCAGTAATATCCTGTCACCTTCCTGGTGTTGAAATTACAGGCAGGTTGTCACATCCACCTTAAATTAACATAGTTTCTGGGGACCAGAACATAAGCTTCAAGCCTTTCCTACATACACAGTATTCAACAAACAAGCTTCTAAGTCCTAATATTCCTTTGAGTAAACTGATTTTCTTTAAATCCGCTCATAAACTTAATATGAAATTATGTTTGAAATATTCCAATTGCGTATTAGTCCTTATATTTCACTTCCTTAGTTTGAGCAAATCTAACAGAACATCAAGTGGCTTAGTGAAGAACAATTCTGACAGTTTTGTATGTTGTAGTCAAAGATTAGGGAGTCATTATGAATGGGTTGCTAGAAAGGACAAACTGCAGGTTCAAAATGACAATTTGCTTCCTGGACCAACACCAACCTTATCATGTGCATATGCTTAAGACCACAAGGAGACTTAAGCAGGTGCCAAGGATTTCACTTTCTTTTACCATCTCTTGAGTTCAGACAAGGTCTTCAATAACATCACTGTGAAGAGGAGAACATATAAAGAAGTATTAAATAGAACATGTCAAAGATACTATGAGTCCATTTCCCCTCAATTAAGATAGTACCCCAAGAATCAGAAAACCAATGCACAGGGAAATTCCAGTGACACAAAAAAGGATGAAAACCAAACAACAAACTCAACGCAGCATTTCAGAATGAAGCTGGATTTTATTTTTAAAGCTCCTGGCAGATTTTACAACAATTAATAGAAAACAATTTATAAATACCTTGAAGAAAATTTGGAAATTTATTGATAATTTGGAAAGAACTTCCAAATGTCACTACTCTGCAGTTACATCTAAAGTGCTTTCTAACAGCAGCAGATTCAATCGCAGAGTTGATAATTACAGAGCCAAAGGATTAATGTGGTTGAAAGTCAGTGGCCTCAAAAAGATCTGGAGAAAATACAGAATATGAAAATGAATGAAATCCCTTTCCATAATTTTCTGCAGACATGCTTGATACACCTTGAAGAGAACCAAGCAGACAGACACTCCTGACCAGAATAGTTTATGGCTGCAGTGACTCCAGTACACAGCGGACTTTGCATTTCTCATTTCAAGTACAGACTCATCAAAAGAATGACAGTATGAGTGAGGAAATCACACTTTAGAAATGAGTCATATTTAGGAGGAAAACACATTGTTGTCATTATTTATTGCAGGCGATAAATTAAACTAATGGCTTTGTCTATCCAGAATTTATAGCGAAAGTCAGTAAGCCATACATTAAGAGTCTTCCAGTTTCTGACTATAGCAAGCATGAAAGAATGCTCTAGGCAGGCACTTTGAATCATGGAGACTTTCGATGATTTCATTTTTAGTGTTGCTGTCTATGTGAATGAATATATACCAGAAAAACTCAAGGATTTTGTTACTTGTGTTTGTTTTTTGATATAGATCTTATAAGGATTAAAATAATATCCTGAAATATTTGGCGCTTTAACCCATATGATAACAACATTATATACTCTTAGCTGAAGTGACATTTTATTTATTCTAAATAGTGTTTTTCAAATATTTAAATGTATGTATACACTATGTGTGTATGTGTTTATAAATAAGCATATGCACATACATACCTGTATCAACAAAAGTTTTAGGAAATCTGCTTAGCGTTTGAATATATATACATACATACATATATACTGCTTAACTTTTTAAACATATATATGTAAGTTATTATTATGTTCTTTTAGCTTTCTTTGTACTTTTGCAAGTTGTGAAGAGAAAGAGGAAATATATTTAACTGTTAAACAATAATGAGTCAAAAAGAACTTGTTAAATATCCTGCCACAAGTGCTGAAAGTGTCTCTGTTCCTTTTGCGAGTTAATCAATATCCTCACCTGAAACCTAGTATTATCACTAATTCCCGGTGACTGGAGGCTTTCATTTTTACTGCCTGGAGTAGCGTCTTCCCTTGTTATTAGAAACATCGTCAAGCACTTTGAAAAATGTATGATGAGACCTGGTATCATTTGCTGTTAGGAACTAACCACAACAGATAGGACAATAATTAATATATTTTTGTCCTTGTCTTTTCCTTGTAATGGAGACACTGACACTATTATTGGACATGAAATTGCAGTTAATCTTGTATTTTAAAAAAATCCTAGTTAGACTTTGGTTCTGTTCAAAGAATATCTCAACCAATATATTCAGGTACTCTTGTTAGCTGAAAAAGAAATACCTTTATAAACAAAAGACAACCAGTTTCTACAAAGTTATTTCTATTTTAGATCTTTTTTAAACATAGATTAAGTGAAAATCAAGTAAAATCTAAAAGTTTGGACAGACACTGTAGTGTCTCTCCCACTCTTTTTCCCAGTACGCCCAGCAGTCAGATCAAGTATCAATTTCAGAAACACACTTTTCCCGTGGGATCATTTTTCTTAGCAAGTATGTCCACTCTGTCAGCAGCTTGAACCTGTTGATATTAAAATCTGTATTCCCCGGTTGCCTAATACTTCTTGAAGCATCCTCTCATGTGAGACCTTGCCCGGACATGTGTTATGTCACACATTCTAGACTCTGCTAAAGCAATCTTGAAGGAAAGGTCTTTATGTGTCGGAAATTCTATGAGAGGGAAACCAAGGACAGATTCTCCTCTCTCCTCCTGGGCTGCATCCCTATTACTCATCGTAAAATCATTTATTTCCACTATATTTTTCCGTTTGAAAATCTTTTAATTTCTGTCAGTATCCATCACAAAATGCTGAGGTTTTCATATAGCTGGGAAAAAAAACACAGCACTGTTCATAAAGAGAGGACAGGACACACCTGGTCTTCATTCTTCCAACCCCAACAGTCAAATAAGACAAAGAAACGGGTTCATGTTTATTGTACATGGATGCAGGAATTCTCTAAGTTCCACACCTTGCCTGAAACAAAGCCTGAAATCACATATAAAGATATTGCAGGAAACAGCATTAAACAGATCGCTCACTGTAACCAACACATAAGTACGTGTTAGCCAGAAAACTAGACGACATGATACACATTGCTCAGATTCAATCATTGATTAAAGAAAAGGCAATGCAAGGAATTAATACAAGTATTTGTCTTTTGATACTCAAGGAGGACATATACTTTGAAAATTTGGTTACAAACATAGAAAAACTTTACAAACAGATCTCAGGCATTTTACATGAAGCTATTTCCCTTTGAATATTTCTCAAATTCTCTCTGTGAGAAAAGCATCAGAGAAACTGGCGCCAAAGGGCATTCTATGCAAAAATCAGTCCTTCAAGCTATCGAAGTGATTCAAAGTAAATAAAATATGGAATTTGACATAGTTCCGAGGAACATAAGGAGATGTGACAATTTAGCATGTTCTCTGGACGGGATCTCATTGGGCGAGAAGACACACAAATACTGAATGGATTTTAAAGTTGCATACAGTATGGTTAATATCTCATGCATTTAGGACCCTGACTTAAAAAAGAAATCACATTTAAGGACAAATTGAGCAACATTAAAAAAAAAAAAAACCCTGCCACATAATCCAGATGGATGTCAGTTAAAAAGATTTATCAATACTAATGTATTAATGAGAATAAAGGTGTCACATTAATAGTGTAACACAATACAAACCCAGGAATCTGGGTAAGAGCATTTGGTAACAGGGTATTGATCTTCAAAGATTACTTTAGACCTCAAATTAAAGCATATATAGAAGAATATACTTTAAAATTGGATTTTTCTTATAGTTTAAAATCAAATGATTCCATATGTATTAGTAATATACATACACACACGTGTATATATTTATTATTTTGTTTTATAGGTATAGGTCTTTGGCTTAACGATTTTCAGATTCTTGGCCACCCAAGTAGTCTAGGGCCTGAGTTTGATTTCTTAATTTTTAGGGGAAAGGGCAGTTGTGAAAATTGGAGGCAGGAGAAGCTGCTGTAGGGATGTATTGTATGAAAGAATAAATAAATACATAAATTATCAAAATATTTTTATCTGACAGTACTTCTGGAAATGACATTATGAAATTTGTAATGTGTTATAACTAATTTGGGGCAATAATGACTCTACTTTTAATTGTTGCTATTTATTAATACAATTGCATGGAATATTTAGCTCCAAAAATACTGACTGATATCTTCATAAAATACCCTTAAAATGGTCAAATCATTCTTTAAATAGTTGCCAGGTTTTACAGT
Source organism: Microtus obscurus (assembly GCA_963919715.1). Lineage (NCBI taxonomy): Eukaryota > Metazoa > Chordata > Mammalia > Rodentia > Cricetidae > Microtus > Microtus obscurus. The sequence continues at coordinate 5,980,172 of CAWTZC010000381.1, forward strand.
TATCAATTTTGTTTTGACTTCATTTCCCATGTTTAGGGGATCTTAATCTTGTGAGTCATGTCTGAAAATAAACAAGGAATTGTCAACAAATTTTAATATATCAAATGAATCACAGTCATGCGCACAACTTGCTATTCTCTAAATGTTACCTACACATACAAAGAATAAAGGGAAAATTTCAAAACCAAGGAAGTAGAAAGTATTTATATGTAAATCAAACAATTTAGCTTGGAAACTATTTTATAGTGCTTTACATTAAATATTAACATCAAGGAATATTTTTTATTATATTTCTGGGATGAACTATTTACACAAGAAAAAATTTAAAAAGATCAATTGGTATTAGAAGAATGCTTCCTGTCACTGTAGAATTTAATTTTCTACAGATTAGCATGAGGGTATTTTGAGAGTATACTATGAGGATGCATACAAAAATGATATTTGCTACATATGCAAATTTTTAATTTTTAATGCAGGAGTTTGTGGTGACTGAGGCTCTCATCATAGCAGTTAGGAGGGACTGCATAAAAGCTTTGTGACAATAGTGACAAGATCTTTTCACTCACATGTAATACTAAATTATATTCTCTTTCCAAGTCTTTGCTTTGGAGAAATAATATATATATACTTTCTTACTGTTCAGTACTTTCCTACTATTTGCATTTATGTATGCTAAGTGTAAACAACTGTTTGTGAGGATTTAAGAATGAGAACTCTGCCTCCTATAAAAAATGATATTTTAAAGATTTATTCGCTTATTATATAGTGTTCTGCGTGCATGTGTCCTTGCAGGCCAGAAGAGGGCACCAGATCTCATTATGGATGGTTATGAGTCACAAGGTGGTTGCTGGGAATTGAACTCAGCGCCTTTGGAAGAGCAGTCAGTAATCTCAACTGCTGAGCCATCTGCCTGATGAGTAAACTAGCTTGTTGGGGCGCATTTCCTATGGTAAGATGTCATACTCAGCTTAAGACAGAAGGGAGCAGCCTGGTCCTGCCTCAGACTTTGTTGATATCCGAGAGAGAGAGAGAGAGAGAGAGAGAGAGAGAGAGAGAGAGAGAGAGAGAGAGAGAGAGAGAGAGAGAGAGAGAGAGAGAGAGAGAGAGAGACAGAGAGACAGACAGAGAGAGACAGACAGAGAGAGAGAGAGAGAGAGAGGATAGGGGGTGGGCTGAGTGAGAGGTGGTGGGGAGTGAGAACTGTAGTTGAAATGTAAAATGAATTTTATAAAACATATTAAAAAAGAAAAAAGAATTGAATTGGCAGATGCAGAACTTGAGGCTGTTGAAGGGTATAGGGTATCGTTCGTTACTACTTTCTCTTTTTACTTTACTTCAGTTTTCAGTGATCTGAGCAACCTCCTCCATCTCATACACCTGCCACCATGAGGTTTATTATCTTAGCCCAGACTCACAGTAATAGAGACGCATGATCACTGAGCCTGTGAGGTGAATCTGATAAATAGCTCATCTTTTAGTGATCTTATATATTTGTTCTGCTGACAAAAGTCCCATGCATTAGTTATTATCATTTTTAACAGTGCCATTTTGTCTACTGATGCAAATGATATGAATTACCATGAAGGTTCATTATTATTAGTCCCAGTTCATTATTATTAAATTATAAGAAATTTGAGGACTATGCTGTAGACGGTAGTGTTCATAGGTTTCTATGTAAATAAAGATATATCCACATTAAGCTATATTTGCTTTCCCTCGGTGTTATGCATAAGTGCTGTATTTCATTATCTTACACGTTATAGAAATTTTAGAATTTAGAGAGAACACAACAAACATTATTATTTTTATATGTTCTTATTAAACAATTTAATATTTTCTTAAAGAACCCTATAGCTTATCTAATAATAATATATTTGTAATAAAATATTTGTCTACATAATTTTAATATTTTTTTCTCTACAAGCCGCATTCTTTTTCACAGCAATCTAGGGAATGAATGACTTACTTAAAAACTCTCTTCATATGTAATTGATGTGACACATAATTAAAACAAAAGTACTCTATGTATGCAATATGAATATATTTTCAGAAATAATCGATATGTTATCATAATTGCATTTTAAATTGTACTCCTCTTTGGAGTGTTTCAAGCTTCTGAGGAACTGTCATCCAGATTCATATATGATATAACACAGAATTGTTATGATGTTAAATTTAATGAATATTATAGAACTGAATGTTTTCTAGAAAATGTATTTTAGAATTTAGGATTATGCAAATTGTGCAGATTTTGTTGAGAAACTATCATATGATATATGGCTACATGTTGAAGTTTATACTCTCCTATAACATACAAAATTTCATTGTTTATTTTATTCACATCTTCTAAATGGTGGTTTTGATATTTTGTAAAATATGCATTTAGAAACTATATTTATCTATAATACATTTTATTGAAAATAAATTAATCTGTAATACTGTAACAGTAAAATGAGTTAAGATGGACTATATTAGTAAAATATATTCCATGTAAATGCTGGAAATCTCCTGTAAGATTCAGAATCATATATAATTGAATTATTCTGTTATAATCAGAAATAGTCAATTTTTCTGACAGGACAATTTTTTCTGCAATCACTGTACTGTATAATTGTTCAAATAAATAATTATATATTTATGTTGCTGTCTTGGAAATGCTGATATTAAATTCCTTCTATCCTTCTGTGTAGTTATTAACACGCGATTTCAAATAAATTGAAATTTTTAGGAACTATCTCAGTTTGCTAAGCTTAAGGCAGAACTTTGTGTTCCATTTTTCTTTTACTTTTTTAAAATCTGACTTTGGTTTTCAAAGAAAAATCGAATAATGTAGCCAAGGATACCTGAAACTTGTTATAAAATCACCTACCTCAACAAAACTCAAATACAGGGATTACAGATAATGAGCAACTATGCCCAACTTAGATAATCATTTCTCATGTGAAAATACATTAATCAAAAAAAAAAACCCACCAGTGTGCTCTGCTACCTTTTACAGTCATTTTCATTAATAATATGTGCTCTTATATCTCCCCTATGTCACTGCATTGCTCCGGGATACATTCTAGTTATCCAAATATTTTGTGTAAATTTTTTTCATGTAAATGATAGTGCCAATTAGATGCATTATGCATCCCACAGAAACACATTTTAAAATAATCACTATAGTAATAGATGCCCCATTATGTCTGAGAACTCACAGCTAATCAGTGCGGTAAGAGCTTAAAGGAACAGTGTTGACAGCGGCACTAAACCACGACCATATGCTTAAAGCCTAGAAGAAAACCTGACGATAGGACTGTTTACCAGCAATTAGTAATACATTATCTTCCTGTTCCTATGATCCACAACTATGGTTTGGGCCTGTTTACACTACAGGGAGTAGAGAGAGATGGAAGAAAGTGGTGAATATGATCAAAATTCATTTCACATCTGTGGAAACTTTCTTCTTTTAAATATTTAAAGTTTTTTAGAAGTTTTATACAATGTATTTTGATCATTTTCATTCACCTCAATTCTTCCAAGTTCTACCTGCCCTTCTTCCCCACAAAACATGCTTACCAGCTCCTCTTCATTCTTTGTTCTTCTTCCTTTGAAAATTATTTCTTCAGATTATAATGTAATTATATCATATCTTTCCTCTTTCCAAAGGCCTCTATATACTCTTCCTTCCTCTTTTATAAACACTTGTAGCCTCTTTTTCACTAATTATTCAAACAAGTGAATATATACTTATAAATACACATACACGTATATACAGACATTTAGGTTATAGAATTCATTTGTGCTACCCATATATACTTAGATAGTGCTTTTCAACTGGCACATGTCCTACTTAACACCTAACATCTTTAAAGAAAACAACTATACTTATCCCTATTCGCTTTCAGTTGCCAATGGTTTCCCAGTTAGAAGTCGTACTCAGTGTCCAACCATCTGGGGGCATTTTAGGCTTTTGTTTGGTTTGGGCTTGTATACATCATAAGTATGTTGTCAAAACCATTGTGAATTCATATGTGTAACTACGTTTTCGAATCTGGGAAATGCTATTTTTGTGTAATTATACACCATGTCAATCTCTTGCAAATGTTCTACTTTTCTGCAGTGACTCCTGAGCCTTGAGAAAAATGGTTGTGATACTCATGTCCCATTTGAGGCAGGGTATCCCACATTTTCTGCAACTTGACAATTGGAGATTGGATTCTGTAAGTTAATCATACCTTGCTAAAAAAATAGAATATTCTTGGATGAGTATTGAGATATGTATTAATTTATTGGCATAAGAACAACTTGTTAAGAATCAGTTTAATGACATATTCACAGATAAGAATAATAATAACAGGCTTTCTTGTAGGAGCTACTGTAGCCTGACTAGCTACATCCAACAATGGTGCTAGATATAAGTTTCATTTTAGAAAATGAGACTTAAATGCAATCAATATACATAAAATTTTTATTCTTAATGCTATCAGGGTTAATGCTAGCCTTAATTGTAAGCAGTGTTTCAGTTACTTTTCCTTAAATTTCTACTATGTTGTTAGCTGTAATATTTATTTATGAGAATTTTTCCTGACTAATGGCTTTTATAGGGAATTCTTGCAATCCTACATAAATGTCACCAAATCAGACTTAAAGAAGGAAAAATATGTAAATAGATTTCCCCTCAAAAAAGGTTACAAAAGTGGTTAGGGAGTCACAGGAAGCATGTTCACCTTCAGTGATCAGGAATAAATTGCAGATGTAAACGACACAGAAATGTCATTTAAATCAACTAAAAGACCTAATGCAGGAAGACATGAGGACAACTTTTCAAATATGTGGAGAGTTTAGTACTCTTCTATGTGATGTGGTAAGAACAGAATGTTCAACAAGTTAGAAGGAAATCTTAGGTCTTTGTATTGTCTGATGTAGACCTACCATATGACTCTGTTCCACACTTCATTATGCACCAGAGAAGAATAAAAGTACATTTTCACTCAAAATCTTATTCACAGCTGAATTACATCTCATTTACAAAATGGAAATAACCTTCATGCCTATCTACATTCAAGTGAAGAAATAAAATGTGTTATATCCACAACATCGCATATTATTTGCAGTAAGTAAAAAGTTCTAGAACATGTTGTATTTTGGGAGAATATTGAAAACATTATGCTAAGTCACAAAGATCGTATATTTAAGATTCCTTTAACAGAAATAGGCAGAGCAGGCATACCCATAAAGACAAGAATATATCAGTGATTTCTTTGGAATCTGTCAGGACAGGATCTGGAAACCGTTGCATACGGGTATAAGGTTTCATAAAGGATGTTGAAATATTCAAATCAATAAACCTTTGGCTAAATGACTGGTATCTAAATTTTTATTTGCATGAGACTATATTGTTTGCATGATTTAACTTTGCATTTGTGGACAATTTAATGGTCAATACACTTCATTTGAAAAGTGTATTCATGCCGGGCGGTGGTGGCGCACGCCTTTAATCCCAGCACTCGGGAGGCAGAGGCAGGCGGATCTCTGTGAGTTCGAGACCAGCCTGGTCTACAAGAGCTAGTTCCAGGACAGGCTCCAAAACCACAGAGAAACCCTGTCTTGAAAAACCAAAAAAAAAAAGAAAAGTGTATTCATGTGTGTATGTATATTCATGTGTGTATGTGCCTCACCTTCCATTAAGTATCACAATGCAGCAATGATTTCTTTTTCAGTAATATTCATAGAGGTTTATTTTCCTGTTTTTTCTTTCAGAGGTAAATAGTCATGTAGTATGAATTATTTTCTTAGTTATTGAATGTTATTATATAGTGCAGTAATTTTCATTAAAAATTTCATTTAAATAAATAAATAAATCTCATTTATATTATATTTTGGTAAAAAAAAACAGCAAATTTTTTATTTAACTATGTGTTTAATCCTGAACACTGTAACCTGACAATTATGGCTTCTAAAAGAAATTATTATAAGGAATTACAGACTATAAATAGAAACATTTTTACATCACTGATTTTGTTTTATTTTAAAAGCTAAGGTTTATGGAACTACAAGATAAAATAATGCACACAGGTCTCATAGAGTAGCTCATCATATACATTAATTTTGAGTTTTTGAGTTGTTAATGCACCGAAAATTTTTATTTCAAAATTAAGATAAACTTAGCCTCAGATTAAAATTAAGAAATTTACAGATGTGTTTGTACTTACAGTTATAAACATACGTGGAGTACAGGTGGCAACATTTTAAAACAATGAACATAATAGGTTGATGTGTTTTTGTTGACTTGATTCAAATACAGATGCATCTGAGAAGATATAATCACAATCGAGAAAATGCCTCCAAAAGATTGATCTGTGGGAACGTCTGTGCAGAACTTTCTTAATTAATGATTTCTGAGGGTTTAGTTCATTGGGGGAAGTTAAAGCCACTCAGTTGGTGGTCCTGGGTACTAAAAGAAAGCAGGTTGCGCAAGGCTTACAGAGAAAGTAAATTAATAGTATTACTCCATGGCCTTTGCCTCCAGGTTTCTGCCTCCCTTCCTTCAGTGAGGGTCTGAAGGTACACAATGGAATGATCCTTCCCCAAGTTGCTTTTGGTTATGTTTGACCACAGCAAGAGAAATGTTAACTAAGGCAGAAATGGTGACTAGAACATTCAGTATTGCTTTGTTATAACTGGCAATGTGTTTTGAGAAGGATTCTGTGACATTTTAACTTTGGGATGGGAAAGGCATAGTTTGTTCTTAGCTACTGCGGGAACTTAGAGCATAATTCTGAGATCTGTACAGATTATCATGGTCTGGCTCGATAAGTTTGAAAGACTAATGGCGTTTAACATTTTGAATTAAGAAAAGGAGAAGGAAAACCTCTGTTTTTACTAAGCAAACTGACATTGGTTACAAGAAATCTGTTGTGGTTAGGGGGAAACCTATAACACTGAGGGCAAATCTTCTAGGAAGCGTCTCTTCATAATTAGAACAAAGAAACTGTGATCGTGAGGAGCTTAAGTCTATACTTTCTCCGGAAAATGAACTTGCTATTAGAAAAAAAGTCACCCATGTGATACCTGTTTTGAAGGAATGAAAGGATTATGGAGATCAGCTGAGGCTTGGCCCTGTGAAGGGCTAGAGGAGGCCACTGGGGAAGGGGCAGTTTCATTAGTGATAAAACTCCTAGCATTTAAGGTCATGGAGAGACGCTGAAGCTCAGTACAATGGAGTAGCTTTATAGTCTCTGAAAATAGCCACAAGTGGCTATAGATGAACATGTAACCTGGGTGCAGTGGAGACCTACACATTTTGGAGACGCCAATTCCATGAGCCAGCAGTCAAGGGCAGAAGCACCCTAGAAGTTGAGCTGCCCTGACCCTATGAGACAAGTTGCACATAAAACAGAACCAGTGGCCCAGACCCTTTGAAACCCAGAAGATTATTAGTGAGTCTCGGGCATAAAGCCCTAAGCTCTTTACACTGTGAAGTTTCATCTTGATTTTATTTTACAGTGTTCTTCTCTGGGTCTTCCTTCTGGAAACAAGAAATTACCTAATTCGTTTTCTGATTTTACACTTGCCTGTGGTTGAGAGACTGGGACTTTTAAGAAGTCCTTGAATATTTTGGAGAGGATTTAAACTTTGGAAGTGTTTTTTTTTTTTAGATGTTTTATTTAAGAAGACTGAAATTTTAAAGTGTTTTAGTTTGAAAACACTATGGAACTTTTAAAAAGTTCAGAATGATTTATACTGTGATATTCCTATGGGATGTGATGATGGACAGGAAAGGACACGTTATACTTGAACAGGTGAGGAGTTATGTGTTTATCAGACACACTGACAAGGTATCAATTGTGATGGTTTGTTTTTGGTATCTTGACATACACATAGACATATCAAGGAAGAGAAGCCAAGACTAAAAATATGTCTCCATAACACTGGACTGTGGGGAAGACTGTGGAGCATTTTTCCTAACTAAGGAATACGGCGACTAACAATTGATGTGGGAAAACACGCCCATTGTGCAGGGTTCTGGCTCTCAGCTGGCGGTCCAGGTTACTGTGAGAAAGCATGATAAGGTGGGGGTATGGAAGAGCCTGGAGGCAGAAATGGGAGCGGAGAAATGTAATTATAGTATAATCTCAAAGATAAATGAAATGTCTTAAAATTACAAAATGAAACACAAGCCACAACAAACGAGACAACATCAAATAGAGTGGGGAACCCATGAGGAGCAAGCCTGTAAACAGCCCTCCTCCATGGCCTCTGCATCAGTTCCTGTATCCAAGTGATGTGGGATATTTGTATACTGTGTGATGATACATGGCTGTGATTGGTTTAATAAAGAACCAAGTTGCTAGGCAACAGTTATAGACCGGATTTCCAAGCACAGAGAGGACTCTGAGAAGAAAAGAGGCAGGGAAACCAGCAACCAGCCAGACACAGAACATGTGGGGCACACAGAATGAGATAGAGTTAAAAGTCACGTGGTAGAACGTAGATTAATAGAAGTGTGCATTAATCTAGGTTATAAGAGCTAGTTAGCAATGAGCCTAAGCTATAGGCCAAGTTTTCACAATTAGTAAGAAGTCTCTGTGCCATTATTTGGGAGCTGGCTGGCAGTAGACCTTAAGACTCACTACAGCCATGTTCCTACTTTAATTATCTTCAGATATGGATTACTACCTGGTAATGAAAAATTAATAAATGTTTTCTTCCCATAGTTTCTTTTGGTCATGATGTTTTATCACAACAATAGAAATATTAACAAATGCATTTATTGAATAATTTTATATTAATTTTTGAATATTATAAATAATTAAAAAATAAAAGCATCAAGTTGCAAGAGGGATATACTCATGTGACCTGAGTAGTTTGAGAGTGGGGATTGTTTCACACATGTATATTTGTATAAAATTTACGAAGAAAAAATTAAAAATATTAATCTTATAAAACAATTTTTGCTTTTCCAGAAAGAAAGGGCAATAAAAATGCATTAATGTTCAGACTGCATAGAGTCAAGGAATGCATTGTTCTGTGTCTACTCATGTGCATATTGATTTTGTTTTTATTGAATTCATTCACTTCATCAAGCAGTCACTTATTTGGTCCCTGTCTGTACTGAGATAACCAGATAGATTAGACAGACAGAGGATATGTGTGGACAAGTGCACTGAGTACCTTTTGGAGAGTTTGGAGATTGCTTCAGTACTAATCACAGGCTGCCTGATGCGATGTGGCTTTTATTCTTTTCATTGTGTGACTGCTTCTCTGACATTTTAGAGAAGCCTTCCTGCTGACTCAGGTGCAACCTTGCCATCCTCTCCTTCTGGGAATAAGTTTTATGGAGGCATATTTCTCCTCCATCATGTCTCCTTCCCAAAAGACTGAAAAAGACTCAGTAAAGCGCCTTTTATATTTTGTTTTACAAATTGCTTCTAACCTTGCTGAATCTGACCTGGAACTACCTTACTGGAGGCCAATAGAATGTCTGTCAAGCTAACAATTGCCAAATGAATAGTAATATGATCCTTAAAAATAAGCATAAATACAATATAAATACAATATTTATTATATACACTCTCTGTGTTAGTCACTCATTTAACATCTTGCATAGGCTTTCTGATTTAATTTTACCCAAACTTCAAGAAATAATGAATATTTTCTCTGATGGCAGATGAAGAAAATTGACCCCTGGTTTTCTTTTGTGCTTGCATCTGGTGGTACAAAGTTATATTTTGTCAATACCTAGATCTAGAGATAAGTTGAAAAGTGTTGGAAGGATGAAGAAGAAGGGTGGATCTGGGAAGAGTATGGGAGATATGTATGCATATGAGTAAATCACAGAACACATTTTTTTTAAATTCTCAAAGAGATAGTAAAATTCAGAATTTTGTCAAAATCATGAAATATTGAAATATGGATTAAGGTTTTCCAAATTATTTTGATAAACATGCATTTTACATACACATTGTAGCACTTTAATTTCTTCTTTTCATACTTTTCTGACTATTGATTCTGAGATTTGTTTAATACATAACAAGACACTTTCGCCAATTAGTTTCAGATATAGTTTTGTGTTTGTCAGTTTAAATTCTAAGGCCATTTTATACAACTATTCATGAAGCTCCATCTCTAGCCAATGGATGAAACATTGCATTCACCTAGGTTCTTCTAATTGTTTGTATTAGTGAAAGTATAGTTAATATTTGGGGAGATCCTTCACCCTTTCTTTAAACCATGTCCCATTCATCTCTCTCAAATTTAAAAAAAAAAAACAAAGAATACTAATCTCTATTGAGTTATCTACATTTTAATTTCACTTCATAACTGTAATATCTATATTTCAAATAATTAAATCACAACCATATTCTTTTAATGAATTCCTTCTGTCAAGGCAATGGAGACTAAAGCAATAAGTTTTCTGTGTTATAATAAGGGAATACTGTCTGATTAAAAGTCTGAGCTTTCTATGCTGTACTAGTAAAGTATTGTTTGGCTTATACCCTTTTTATACTGTATTATTAAAATATAGTTTGGATTATACCTTTGCTTTTAAGATGTGTATCTTACATGTCTTAGTTGTTCATTAGATTGCTTTGGTGAACACCTCAAGTTCTCTGCGAGAATAATTAATTGTTGAGCTGTGTCTTGAAAACTGTCTCTCAAGATTTCATTTGTATCCATTGTACCTCTCATCTTAGTGTAGCTACTGGGAGTCAGAGAATGACTATTTAATAAAATTTCTAACAACAGAAGACAAACATAGTCCTGATGCCCTTGTCCTTGATGACCATTGAAGACACTGAGGAGTTGCTATAGGTATCCAATAGAGTAAGGCCTCTGTCATTTTTTTAATCAATAGCTCAAGTAAACTTTTATCCTTCTCAAAGATCTCTGATGCAGTTTGAGAGCTGAGAGGTTTTTGTCAGTCTAAAAAGACAACTTCACCAAACAAATTTGAATACAACTTCTTAACATGTTCTAGATAAAAAGTGTTTTAAGATATGCAAATGCAAGTAATTAAGGTGTATACTTGCAAGTTATAAAGGTGCGAGGACAAATGCACGTTATTAAATTTCTCTACTTTTCATTGGACAAAAACATCTGCCACAGTCATTCTCAATAAATATGCTGCCGTTTATACAATGTATATGTCTAAAACTTATGTTTTAAAAAAATCAAAAATTTCTTGTGAGTTCCAGGGAGCTAATGGGCCAAGCAGTGATTTAATTAATACAGTTTCTGTGTGATTATTTCTGTTCTGGGCAGCGGGAACCAGCAAGCAGCTCTCTCCTCCTACAGTACTGGGATTAGTACCCAGGTCCTCTGCAAGAGCTGTTCTTGATCTGAAGCACTGAGCCATCTGTCCGGTCACACTTGTCTCCCCTGTGTTATCTTCATTACTCGCTTTAAAATACAGGCCATCTATATTCACTGTGATTTTCATTACCAGAGTTATTGTCTTCTTTTTAACCGATGACTAAAATTTGTTAAATGGATATTTTTAGGGTCATGATATTTTATTTACTACTTGGAAAGTCAATTCTTTAACAGTTTCTTATCCTTGTCTTCCCAAAAAGATACCACTCAATTCTCATGAGTTTTTTTGCATTGTTGTCTCTTACACATTCATTATCTCTTTGGCAAATACCATAATGAACTCTCCTACAGATACAGATGGCGTGTAATTTCACAGTATTGAAATATGCTGATCATTTCTGAAGACACTAGCTCTATTTTCCCGGTAGCTCTGATTTAAATATTAGAATTCTATTTCAATAAGTTTAGGCATTCACTGCTGTCAGTTGTTTATACTATAATGTGTGTCCCTTAATTAATAGCCCCCCTTCTAAGTTATTTACAAAATTTTAAATACTATATATAAGGAAAATTGTGACATATGATAATTAGCCCATTTTTAAACTACAGGTTTTGATTTAGGGAATCTAATATTCCTAAATGTTTCGCATTATTCAGGTCTCTGTAGAAAGCATCCTTCTTAGCTCTTGAGTAAAGACATGAAATAACTAATGAAGTAATTTTATCAAATAAGAAGGAAAGTACAGGCAAATTTTGGGGGCTGTTATCACCGTTTCTCAAGTAAGGGACTATTTCCCTGGCTTTTGGACTTCAGCAGACTGGATCAAACTGCATATATGGATGCAGAACATTATGGAGTAGATATGTCAAGATTCTCCAAAGCTTTAATTGAAGGATTTCTATTCCATAAATCAAGTTGAAAGTGTTTCCCAATTATTCCTTCCTACAGTAACTATCAGACTTATCTTTTAAGTCAATCATGTTGGTGCTTTTCTTCTGTTACAGTAAATTTCTGGGATGAATCCCGAGCTTTTAATTAGTATTTATCTAAGAAGGGAGCAGTTTCATGTGTTTAGGAGGAAGCCTTTTGGCTCTACACTTCAGTTAAATTGATGATGGCTCGCATTTTACTTTATTGCCTTTCTTTTTAGGTTCACTGTCAACCGTAAGGACCCTAACCATTCTCATAAGAACTGTTTTTTCAATTATTCCCAGAAGGTTGACTTATTGTTGCCCTTTAGTGGATTAGCTTCCACTGCCGTTTCTCTTCATTGACCAGTTAATTACTTGTGAAAATTAGAAAAAAAAAACCTTCTGCATACCAGTTAGTATCAATCTTAGAACCATATTTCCTGTGACTGACAGGAGCATTCCTGTGACTAAAAAAAGGGAAATCATGCCCTGTATTAGGAATCTAAACAGAATGCAGAATTGCAGAATCCAGTCATGTTGGATACATTTACATAAAACAATTTTCCCTCGGCCCTCAAAAGAACATCTTCTTTCAGTAGATGTTTACAGTTAACAATGACACCTACAAATGAGCAATATGCAGAGTGTGAGAGGCTTTAGAGTGTTCAAGCCCAACTGGAACATCTTCACCTAACCCCTCGCCTCAAGGTTCAGCCATCTATGCAGAAGAGAATGTAAGAGTCAGAATGGTGGATGCCTCGCAAGAAGCAACATTCTCCAGGCTCCAAAGGGCTGCTACACACGCGAACTGATAGAGAATGACAGCATGCCCATGCCTGCACACAAAGAGGAAGTGTGCATAAATTCCTAACTTCAGTCAGCCAGCTGTTTGGCAGTTGATAGCTGTCTGGTGAAGGAACATTAGTTTTCAACAGAGGAGAGACACTGGATAGATAATCTAGACTCCAGGACAGTATTTATATCCCAGAGTATTTGATCAGTATGAATAGGAAACCATGTATTTTCTACTCTTAATTTTTATTTCTGTTTTTCTGTTGTTAAAGAATGAGAAAGAACATAAAGTTGACTATCTTGGTAGGTTGGAAGAACTGGAAAACATTGAGAAAAAGGAATGTATATGATAAAAAAGATTCCTAAAAATAGGAATGGAATGTCTCTGGTTCTTTGTATGCACTTGGGAACCTTTTCCTCCTATGGGGTTTTTCTTTGAGCCTTGATATGAAGATTCGTTCTACTTTAATGTATCTTGTTATGCTGTGTTCATGGATGTTCATAGGAAACCTGCCCATTTCTGAAGAGAAGGGGAGAGGAGTCATATTGGGGGAGGAAAGAAACTGGGAGAATTGGAAGGGGAAGAACCTGCTTGACATGTGCTTAAAACAAAAATAAACAAATATGAAACAAAAACATAAAAGAGCTCTTGTGAAAGACCATTAAATTCTAAACAAACATTTACCTACAGGTTATCCCCTAATGATTATATTATTAGCTGCATAGTTAAGCAGATCCATAGTTAAGCCTTCCACTAGCCAATTCCAGTGAATTGCCATGTTCCTTTTTATCTTATTATACTTCCGTAAACAAAGACTGTTACAACAGACAGCTTGTTTGCAAAGATAACCCCAGGAGTCTTATGGTGACAAACATTCAATGACAGAATAAGTTATGTGTTTGATTACATAACTCGTTATGTTTGGTTGCTTTTGGGATATAAAAGAAATTGTATTTATTTGTTTTTTAAAATTATTGTTTCATATAATCCCTCCTCCCTCTCTTTGACTGGACTCCAAGAGTTCTGACTGGTTCTTGACTGTGGATCTCTGCATCTGCTTCCATCAGCTACTGGATGAAGGTTCTATGATGACAGTTAGGGTATTCACCATTCTGATTACAGGGGAAGACCAATTCAGGCACCCTCTCTACTATTGCCAGGAGTCTTAGTTGGGGTCATCTTTGTGGATTCCTGGGAATTTTCCTCGCACCAGGTTTCATCTTAAACCCATAATGGCTCTTTCTATCAAGATACCTCTTGCATTGCTTTCTCACTCCATCCTTCCCCCAACTGGACCGTTTCCTTCCCTCCTGTCCTCATCCCCCATCCCTACCCATCTACCCCCACACCCCCAGTTTACACAGAACACTCTATATAGACAACTATGGTGCTTGCATGCTAATGAACGAGGCCTTCTGCATGTGGGTAACAGTTGAATAGCTTGGTCTGTTTATGGGGCCCCTGACGGTGTAACCATGATCTCTCCCTGGTGTATGAACTGGCTTTTTGGAGCTGATTCCCTATGGTGCAATGCATTATTCAGTTTTGATGAAAGGGGAAGGGCTTGGTCCTGCCTCGACTTAGCAGGCTTTGTTGACCCCCGGTGGGAAGCCTTAAACTTTTGGAGGAGTGAGTGGGTGAGTGGGTTGGGGAGCAGCAGAAGTCGGCGAACAGAAGGAGAGGTGAAAGAGGGAACTGTGGTTGATTCATAAAATGGATACAACAAATTTGAAAAATTATGGTTTCAATTTGTGATTATCTGTGCCGTATACTTTGGATCTGTGGTGAGAAGTACAACTTGGGAGTCTAAAGCTAAGGAAGTTGCCAACCTCAAATCATCCAGAACATAAAAGAAAGAGAAGCACTGTTCAAATATCCATTAAAAGGCAATTGTTCCAAAAATTTAACTTCCTAGTTCCCAACTTGCAATGGTTGTATTACATCAATCTCTGGGACTGAGAGGACATCTTGGAGACATTGACCTTAGGGAACATATTTATTCAATCAATCTTGCTTATGGATTCATGTCATATTACATATAATGTGATTGAATTGCAATAATAGCATGTTACATATGCATAAATCATTAGCTACATTATTAATATACATCTTTACATATGATAATTATCAAGACACTTTTGTAACTGTATTTACATAGCTAATAATATTTGAAATGAGTTTCATTGCCAATCATATTTTAGTCTATTACTTTTAATAAGGCTCTTTCAGAAAGTGTTCTATGCTATATCCTCAGCATATAATGTATTTTGTATTAATATTAAGAATTAATAATATAGCTTAGTGTATTGTACCAATAGCAAGTATATGCTACAAGACTTTAGAGATTAGTTATTAGATTACTGATCACAAAAATTTTATTTGAGAACTGGGAGGAAATTTTATTTTCACCCATTTTAATATTTTCTCATCCATTTCTATACTAAGATTCTATAACATGAGAATTAATATATTTCCATCAAATCCTTAAAAGTATTAATATAACTTTATTCAAATTACACCAGAGTGACAATTCCTGATTCCCATATTTAATATAATAGTTAAAATGAGTTTTGACATGCTAAATGCATCTATCTTACTCTGTTAGTAGTCTATAATTTCTCTAGCTATAAAAGGTAAGAAAGATCATAAAAATTACAAAAGTTGGAAGAGCTGGAGAAGAAAGGGAAAAGACTCCAAAGATGAATTCTTTAGCCTGAAATATGAAGATGTGTCCAAAAGTAAAAACTAACTATAACTAATATTATTTATTGTATGTGTGGATGTGTACATGTATGGCGAATATACTTGTTTGTACATATGAACATGTACTTGAATATATATGGACAGGCATAAGAATTCAGGGAGACACCAGAGGGCAGTGTTGAGTGTCTTCCTTCCTTTATTGGTCACTATATTGTATTTTGAGACACTGTCTCTCATTGTACCTTAAGCTCAATTATTTGACTATATTGCGTGTGTAAACACCTTTAGGTATGTCTCTAACTCTTCCTTCCCAGAGTAGGTTGTATATTTGGGTATTGTCATGCCAAGCATTTAAATGGATTCTGTACTTTTAAATGGGGTTCAATTCTCAGATTTTATACTTATAGAGAAAGCACTTTGCCCACTGAACAATCTTACCAGTCCCATTATTTTAACATTTTATTTTGAAATAAGTTTTTACATACAGTAAAAGTAGCAGTCCTTGTACAATAACACATTATCTTCATCTTACACTTGTAATGAAATTTACAAAAATGTGATACAGTTTTTAAAACAACAAAGTGGAGCTGAAGAAATGGTTCAGGTTTGTTGAAACTTTACCAGCTTTTTCACTTGTTTATTTTGTCTATAGAGTTATTCTGTAACATGTTAATTTTGTCATGGGTTCACTATCACTTCTCCTGTATGTATCCTTAGATAGTGTCTTTTCTTTGAGACACTTTCATTTGAATTACTAGGAGAATTAAACAGTATATGTATTGGGAGCAGTGAGACTCTAGATCCTGAATTTCTTGTTAATCCCCTGATCTGAGTGCCTACAGCTGCTCTGAGCACGGGACCTTCAGGGGTTCCTGATGGCAGGAAAGTGGTTTCTGGTGGGTTTGGCTGGGATGTGGCTATCTCTATATAATCTGTCCCTAAACACAATAAAGGGGGAATTCTTGGGGAATTTAAGGATGACCCGTGTCGCTGTCTCTCTGTCTGTGTGTGTCTGTGATTTTAACCTCCAGCCCCCTTGCCCAAAGCTCGTGAACTGGGTGCTAGCGCACAAAGCGCAGACACGGGGCGCGGAGCTCGCGGCATATATGCTACAGTTATTCAGAAGTAAGCTCTTTATAAAATAAGACCCTAATTCAAACCTCTTACTCTTACCTTTTGTATAAATTTCTGGTGCCAGATATTGTGATTTGACTCACTGTAAAATTCCCCTATTGAAACAGTTATCATAAAGCTTTTGAGAAGGCTATGCTCTACCTATATGTTTCAGTGAATTGCACTTTAAACTTTTCTATATTTTTAATAGGGAAATCAATGATTAGAATTTGACATTTAAGAAATAAATTGTTAACTTATAAATTTACTAAAACATTAGAATCTGTAGTAGTGGCTACGTTCATTAGCATTTGTAAATATTGTAAATGCTTTACTTTGAAAATTAAAACAGCAGAACCAATGCTGAAGGTGTTGCATGAATAATTTTAAAAACTTAAAAAATTGGTTTTCTAGCAGTATGCAAACATGTGGAACCTACGTTGTGAAAGCAGAAAGACTAAGCCACAGCTACTTAAAAGCAGTATGTTCTCTTAAAGTGCCAAAACACTTCTCCAGGCCTTTCTGAAACACCTCTATCTTCAAAGCAACAACAAATGTTTTGAAAGTATCGTGTAAAATTAGCCAGGGAACATCACATTCATTGTTTAGTTATTCTGACTTACTGAATTAAATTTCTCTTTCACATTAAATCATTTTAGTGATATGTGGCATAACCAGTTAGTGTGACAAGTAATTGTCATAAACTATCATAGGCTTTATTCGGTTCTCAATGTATATCTTCAATAAGCCTTTTCCTTGTAACAAGACATAGTTAACAAAGTTTGAAAGTATCACTTCTGAAAATCAGCTGTTTTAATAGGATGAGATGTGGCTGTCTGAGCTGATTAAGACATAAAATGTGGCCGGGCGGTGGTGGCGTATGCCTTTAATCCCAGCACTCGGGAGGCAGAGGCAGGCGGATCTCTGGGAGTTCGAGGCCAGCCTGGTCTACAAGAGCTAGTTCCAGGACCAAAGCCACAGAGAAACCCTGTCTGGAAAATCCAACAACAACAACAACAACAACAACAACAAAGGCTGACAGAATTGAGCAACATGCTAACACAGGGAAGTTCTACAATCAACTTAAATCCATTTTCCTGCTTTTAAAAAAATGCTTTCTTCAGTCTTTACTGTAAAAATCATTCTCAAACAGGAAATACACATTTAACCCTGGGTAGCAAAATCTCTTTACCCAAAATTATGGGACTCTCAGCAAACTTAAAGGCAAGTGAACTATGAGATACTCAGGAAAAAATGCAAGTGAATCTTAGCATCCGTCTTTCCTGATTGGCATGAGGCACGCTTGTGGTGTGATTTCCTTGAGACTGAGACTTTAGACAGGTTGGTGGCACAAGGCACCAGACCTTTTTCCTATATATGTACTCTAACAAAGTGCCTGCATCCTAAAAAGCCTGTGCAATAATCATAACAATTTGCATTCTCTTTTTGACACACAACCTCTAGGTTTCACTACGGGACCACTCAAAAAAAAAATGCTCTAAAACCGAGACTCAGCCCTCTGTGAATGCATGGAAAAGTCTGAACATGCCATTGACAAAGTTCTCCCAATCCATCCTCGAAGTGCGTTCTCAAAAAGAATTCCTTCGGGACACGTACAGAGAAAAAAAAATATTGATGAGTACTGCTGAGTTCTTGGTCACATTTCTTATTTGGTAAATCATAATCTATGCACAGAAGAAAGCAATTAAATGGTATTTTTCATCTCTCCACGGGAGGCAGAGAATTGAGCCCTGAAACGGTTGCTCTAAGAATTGTAGGCAATTATCCTGCAGGGACTGTTCTGACCAGCTGCTGATGGCTTTGTGTGCTGTGACAGAGATGCACACCATGTTCTCACACCTCGGTGGCCAGAGGTCATGCCCTCTGCATGGCTTGTTCCTCTCCACTCCCTTTCTATATCTATATCTTCACATTTTATTAAAGGCACGAAGTCAGACAAAAATGGATTTGAAGAGTAAAATCTTAAAATATGTACAGATTATTTTCAAAGCAGATGAATGGCAATAATGATTCACAAACTAGGTCTTGACTAACACCATTCCTGAAGGAGAGGCAAGTTACTCCAGGTTTGAGAGGTTGCTAGAGACCTTGAGGAGGTAACAGCTAGCTGAATTATGACAGCAGGTGTTTTTGGAAGAGCTAGCTAATTTGGAGACAGAGAACTTCAAAGATAGAGACAGTCATCCCTTAAGATAGAAAGGGCCCGAGGGGCAGGCTGGCATTTAGCAGGGAAAAGTAAATGCATAAAAAAGCTGAACCATCACACCTAGTGGCCTGACATTTGAAAGTGTGCAGAGGGCTTCAGGTAGTGCCAGCTTCTCAGAGGCAAGATGGAATACAAACACCGGAGTTATTAAATGTTTCAATGTGTTGACACGAAAGCCTCAAGAGTTATAGAAGTAACTAATATCCCATTATTCAGGATTTCCAATCATTTGTTTTAGTCTTAAAACTAATATCACATGGATCTTCCCTTATATTAATCACGTTAATAAAATTAGTATAAATATGATACTCATTAAAGTCATCTCATAGGTCAAGTCTATCATCTGTAGTAACTACCCTTAGGATATATTGCCATTTGGAAAATATTTCCTACAGCTTCCCTTTTAATAACATGAGATTTATAAAAAGCCCTCTTTGTCTTCTGTCTTGAATGTATGCTGGCAGAATTTTCTATTTTCAAAGGTAGAAATCCATTCGAGTGCTCACTCGTTGTATAAAACCTTTGTGACCTCATTGCTAGTCTCCGATTTCTGAGTAGGCTACCCATTGTTTCTGGACGCATAGCTCAACATATCACATAGGAACCGGCCTCCTTCCTGTTTATTAATCATGAATTTACTCCGATTCAAATCTCCTTGGCTTGTTTACATGCTTTGTCTCTCAGATGTCTGTCTTAGATTTTAAATCTTTTATTGAAGAATGTACCAAACTGACCTTGTTCCGAATTAAACCAAATCAGGTACCTAATTTTAGGCAATTGGAGTCACTACCATATTGTTCTCAGCCAGACTCTTACAGCCTTTTGTGTATTAAGAAATTTGTAGCATGAATAGTTTCATAAAGATACTTCACTCTCTGAATAGGTGCAGTTCTGCTTTTGATGTGTTAATGCTTCTGAATAGTGCCTCTAAAAGGATCGCTAACCAATTCAGCCTGCAATGACTTCTCCTAACAGAACAATGGTGTGTACACGGGTTTTAAGGGGTTCTTAAATGTCAGTTGGAACAGGGTATTTCTAAAGCCTTTGCGCATATTTAAATGCTGAAAATAATGCAATACAACAAAAAGGCTATATAGAGTAATATGCAAAGTAGTAACATAAGTAACCTTAACCCTTTAAAAGAAAGTGTCTTTTGGCTGGTCATTTTACCTCCAATACACAAGAAATCCTTTGTAGTCATTACTAGCATCCCAGTAAAAAGGACCTCATTTTCAACAGCTCAAATTCCCTTCCTTCCTCTTTGTCTTTTATTTTATACTCATTGGACTTTTGTTTCTAGACATTTTCCAAACCCCTTATCTCTCTCTACTCTTGGAACAGAAAGGGGTTTACATATGCTTTTGGTGTGGGAGTTCCCTCTGTGTGCTGTGATTTCCATTAATGAATAAAGAAACTGCCTTGGCCTGTTGATAGGGCAGAACTTAGGTAGGCAGGGAAGATGGAACTGAATTCTGGGAGGAAGAAGGCAGAATCAGGAGACGCCAAGGATCCATGGTCAGAGGTAGATGTGCTAAAACTTTGCTGGTAGCCCACAATCTCGTGGTGATATACAGATTAATAGAAATGGGTTAAATTAAGATGTAGGAGTTAGCCAATAAGAAGCTAGAGCTAATGGGCTATTTCAGTGGGTGTACCCATTATGGTCTTGACCTCTTTGCTCATATTCTCACTTATCCCACTCTTCAACTGGACTTTGGGAGCTCTGTCCTTTCTCTGTCTGATGTGGGAGTGTCATATATGAATCTGTTGATTTCATTGGTTAAAATAAAGATACTGCTTGGCCGGCCCTAATAGGTTAAAACATAGGTGGGAGGAGTAAACAGAATAGTATACGGACAGGAAGAGGAAGAGAGCTCAGAAAATCATGCAGCTCCGCTCAGAGATGCCAGCCTCCTCTCTCGCAGGCGGACAGGAAAGCCCGGCTCTCTGAGGCATGCTCGTGATGAAGCTCCTACCGACCCAAGATGGACGTAGGCTAGAATCTTCCCGGTAAGCGCACCTTGGGGTGCTTACTCACAATATTAGAAATGGGTTAGTCCAGGTGCAAGAGTTAGCCCGTAAGAGGCTAGAGCTAGTGGGCGAAGCAGTGTTTAGATGAATATAGTTTGTGTGTTGTTATTTTGGGCATAAGCTAGCCAGGCGACTGGGGTGTTGGGGGACGCAAACCCGGCGCCCCAATTTCAACATCTGTCTCTGTTTCCTTCAGTTGCTGGATGAAGGTTCTATGGTGATATTTAAGATATTCATCAATCTCACTACAGGGCAAGTCCAGTTTAGTCGTATTCTTTTTTATTTATGTTAAGGGCCAGAGAGTTGGCTCTTAAGTGGTTAGGAGCACTAAGTGGTCTTTCAGAGTTCCCAGATTTAATTTCCAGAACCCACATGTTGGTTTACAACTGTTTATATTTCCGGTTTCAGTGGATCTAATGTCCTTCTCTGCTTCCTAAAGACACTGTACATTGCACACACACAAACACTCACTCACACACACACACACATATGCAGTCAAAACTATGGAACATATAAAACAAAAATAAGTAAAATTTTAAAAATTATTTCATGTTATTTTTATTTTATTCTTTTTTTTTTTTTTTTTTTTTGGTTTTTCAAGACAGGTTTTCTCTGTGGTTTTGGAGCCTGTCCTGGACTAGCTCTTGTAGACCAGGCTGGTCTAAAACTCACAGAGATCTGCCTGCCTCTGCCTCCCGAGTGCTGGGATTATTTTCATTTGTTATTTAATTCTAATTTATGCTTTTCCATTTTGTTTTGGGTAATTTGCGTTGTAACTTGAAATATATTTGAAGCTCTAAATTTTAAAATTTATTTAAAGAATAAACATTCTTTGAAATTGATTAACACAGTTTATGAGAAATACAGGATAAATTAAGTAAATTTTGCATTATCCCTTGATATATTTATATTGATAATTAAAATGATATATAATCCACTGTGAATTAAAGGGATAGTAAACAGCACACATGAAAGTATCCATCTCAGAAAGCATGATGCTAGTTAGAACTTCATTTTTGTTGCGTGCATTAATTCATACTAAACCCATAGAATCCCAGTTCTCCAAGGACATCAATTATATAATTCTCATCTGAACACATCAAGTGCATTGGAATTCTCCTCATCTATTGTATGTGCCATTACCTTTGCTCTACCACAATGTATTTGAGGCCAGGGTTTCCACTAAATGTTTTTCAGTGCCCCAATAGATTTCATCTGGCATTAGCATTTCCTAATTCACACTGAAGAGAGTAGCTTGAGCCTCTGCCTTCGGTCTTCCAGCTTGTTGGATACAGTCCAGCCTCTCCCTGCCCGTGTGTTGCTGCTGCGGCTGGTAGTTGTGCTAGGCACGGGCTCCTACTTACTCTCCTCAATCACATCTTTCTGAATCTTTTGGGCTAGTGTCTCCTTTAATCCCAGCCTTGCTTCCTGAGGTCCCTCAGATCAACACCTTTGACCACCTAGTCTATCTGTATCCGTAAACTGAACTTTAAAGATTCGATCTCAGTTCACTCTCCTGACTCCAAAAGCAATATGGAGATGATAGGGTAGAAAGGAAGCCCATCTGCATCCTTATTTGCTTTTCCAAATTTATATAAAATGGTAAAATACGTGTATCCGATATACTGAATGTAACCTCTACTGCGTGTAATATGTTAAAGCAGAAGGGTGGAATGAAATGTGTGAGAAAATTTCATAATGAAACATATCACTTATATGCTAACTTAGAAAAATAATTGTACAAAGGTAACAATTTAACTGGATGGAGAGACTGAACCTTTGAGGAGGTGATGACTGTTAAATTAAACTATACAGGCAATACCTCCTTTTCTTAGTACTCACTTATGCAGTAACTTAAAACCTATCTCCACAAATCAACATATCCTAGGAAGAAATTCTTAGGTGGAATTTATTCAGTCTTCATATAGTTGAAATATATACTAGGTAATTAATTTCTCAAATGCAACAAATTCTTATCATATTAACACAATTATTCACTTTTATATGTAGAAATATCAAAGCTAATGCCAAAATGATGCTGATAAAGCTATTTCAATATGATTTAAATAAAATTTAGGTTGTTTTTTTTTTTTTGGTTTTTCGAGACAGGGTTTCTCTGTGGCTTTGGAGCCTGTCCTGGAACTAGCTCTGTAGACCAGGCTGGTCTCAAACTCACAGAGATTCGCCTGCCTCTGCCTCCCGAGTGCTGGGATTAAAGGCGTGCGCCACCATCGCCCGGCAAAATTTAGGTTTACTCAGATGTAACTAATTGAAAGGAATAACTTTCAAGATTCTTTTGCTATTTAGTGATAATTTATTCACTCTTTCAAAGTGTTCATGGAATGTCTAACCTTTGCTTGATTCAAAAGTGTACACAGGACACATCAAGGCACAGGAAATTAATAACAGTTGATACAAATATTTCAGAATCTATTGAACAATATGCAAACACATTAGAAGGATGTCGACAACATAATCATATTGAATGTGTAGGCCAATCCTTATTCCAGGTAGTCTGGACCAAGAGATAATTCAAAATAGTACATCATGGATAAGAAAATTAAGGAGGACATCAGATAATCAAATTTAATCTTTTTTCCCAAAATAATAGGTGAAATAGAAAACACCACAGGTTAAATGTTAAAAGTAAAAGGGAAACAATTAAGTCCAAATGAAGGCGGGTTGTCCATAACACACCAAGTTGCCAGTGCAAAGCTTCTAAAAGTTCTGAGCAGCAGGGGTCTCAGGTGTGAACTCCCAGGCTGCACTGTTCCTTGTGATAAGATTCCAGAAGGCTTACAGCAGTAGCACTGAAATTTGAGCTGCTTGGCATCTTTGTGACACGAGACAAAAGCTGCTTAGGACTCTAAGCAGCACTGCACAAAGGGAAATACATAAATAGTCCCACTGATGCCCATGAGCAAAAGATACAATGTTAAGAATTAATTAGTATATGAGGATATTAGCTGCTAAGTCTTTGATAAGCAGGTCACAATCCATATAACCATAAAGGTTAGATATGGAATAAAGGACTTGAGGGAGGTTTGGATAATCTTAAGAAGCAGAAATAGAATATACATAATAACGAGTGGATGAGTTGATGTGGAGTATTAGAAAAGGAGCGGAGAATAGGGAGATGGGGTGGGAGGAACAGATTATGAGAAAAACAGCTAAAACTCAGGTCAATAATTTAAGGGACTGTATGAAAAACGAATGCAGTAGAAACTTCCTAAAATGTTTATATGTATGAAAGTGATCTAAATGAAACATCACCTTATGGGGGCAGAGAACCCTGACTGGATATCTCTGGTACCAATTAAATTCCTAGTTATAGGAATAGGTTACAAGCAAAAAAGTGGTTAACCAAAGAGGCCCAATCAGAACTCACAAATGGCTTATGCTATTCCCAAGGATATTACTAGCTTTCTGTAAAGTAATTGTAAGACCCTATTGCTAGAGCCAATACCTACAGAGCTCATTTGATATAGAGAAGTCACACAGGTGCCTACATAGAACCAACAACCCTATATACTAGAGTTTGTGTTACTGGAAGGTGCTTTGCACACTACCAAAGGAAAAAAGTAAAGATCAACCCAGAAGACACCCTTAGTTATACAATGGTTACTGGCATGCGAGACACCCTAGTCCAATAGAGGCACAAAACCTGTGGGACTAACCAACCTATATCTGATTATATTGAAGGCCCACTTTGTGAGATCAAATCCATCCCTGGCATTGCTTAGGTGGTCACACACTTGATACTGGATAGAATAGTGCCCTGGAGAAAGAATGAATATTTCTGTTTTGTTAAAGGAACATACCAGAACATACCAATGAAATGACTCCTAATGAAATTCTTTTGCATTCAATAGATCAATATTTTACTCAACCACCAGAGGAGCTTCCTCCTGCAGTAGATTTGAATAAGTGTAGACATTTACAACTTGACAATGTGTAGAGACTGAAACACTTTGGAAAATTAGCATTCCAGTGTCTCCATCCAATCCCTCAGTGCTCAGAGCATCCTGTAGATGATGGGGCAGAAAGATTATGAGACCTAGAAAGAAGGGAGAACTCCAAGGAAGCAAGGTCTTCTAAAGGCGGCAGGACTGATGCACATTTGAACTCACAGAGACTGTGGCAGCATAGACGGAATCTATACAGACAAGTGGGGCTTCATGTGGTCCCAGTGCTGAGCGTACAAAGGACACAAGCTCACATGCCTAACTTAGGGGTGTTGCGGGAGGTCCTGCCTCTGCCTCCTTCAGCCAGTTGATATCCACTGACGAGTGAGAAGTTACTTTTCTCTAATGGGGTCTCACTGAACACACACATCAATTTTAAAGCCAGGCTTTTCGTTTGTTTGTTTGTTTTCTCATAATGCCTTGTCTGGGCATCTTTTCTTCCTTTTATTTCTCACCCAACAGGTTATTGTATATTGTGGTTTTCAGTTTTGTGATTTTATGGGATTTCTGTGCCTTCCAATGTCTGTGTCTTCATATCTATCTACATGTGGTCTCCAGCATTCACTTTGACCCCTTTTGTTTGTTTTCCATTTGATTGTTTTGTTTTGTTCAAGTTTGCTTGTTTTTTATATTTTCTCTTATTTTACTATTATTCATTTTTTTGATTGCTGTTTGTTCTCTAATTAAGGAGAGAGCACTATAAAGGCTGTAGGCTTGGGTGGATGGGGAGGTAGGGAGGAATTGGCATGTTAGAACCATAATCTGAATCTTTGTGTGAAAAATTATCTTCAATAAAAACTCTTCGACATTCTTATTAAAAGAGTAACAATTAGGACAATTTAGAAGGAAATGATTCATGTCTAAGCTACTGAGCAAGTCACCATTTTTGCTCTAAGTATCAGAAAGCAGAAGAGTAGATATTGGGTCTCCACAATGAATGTAGTCCCAGGTTACCTAGTGACATCGAAATAGGTATTTAGGAGAATTTGAATGATATTTAAGGTAGTTCATAAGATAGTGAATCACTAGGCATACAGAGGCACTCACAAACACATCCATGCTGTTGACCTCACAGCTGTCTTAAGGTGTTGAGGACATGGATTTCCACAACAACAATGTATTAACAATGTGTTCTCTACTTGCGCCCATTATAAACTGAAGCAGGGCTCTGCTGGGGGAATTTTTTTCGTGTTCTTTCATGTGTAGAGAGAATCGTCACATTCCCTTCAAATATTTACAGCTGCTAATTCAAAAGGTCCATGAATTCCTTACACGGCAATGGAAATTTTGCAGATATTGTTAGGGTTAAGGAACCTTGAGGTGAAGAAGTCCAACTGTATTATTGCTGGAGGAAGCCCAATTATAATCGCGTGAGATTTGAAAATATATACATTTCATTCCTGTCCCCACCTGGATCAGAGGGTGAGGTGACAGCGAATGAAAGATCAGACACATGTGGTGTTTGTGAACTTGAAACAGAGAGTCACAACTTTGATAGTATGACTTTCTTGCAAGGCCTAGGACATCTAGGGAATAGTTTGTCCGCGGAAGCTTCCCAAAAACACGTCTCTGAAAACATCTGTGCTGTTTCCCCAGAGGAAACATATCAGGACTCTGTCCTACAAATCAAGAATATAATAAATTCTGAGAGACACCAACATCCCCCCTCCCCACTCCGTGCACACACGGAGCCTTCTCAGCACAGAGAAGGAGGGTCTCCAGTCCCTTGTGAGTGAGGTGGGTGCAACTATAATGAACAAGGAGGTGATGGAGAGATGGGAGAGAAGAAAAGTGGAACGTTTGTGCACTAGGAAGAGAGGCAGAACTGGAAATGCAGTGGTGGAAAGTAACGGTCTGATATGAGCAGCTTACACTGCTACATCAGGGTATGGTGATGTCTAGGCCCTGTCTGGGTCCATAGCCTTGCAGCAGCCTGGGTCTGGGTTTATATCCGTAACCCACGTTACCACAAAGGCCAGGCAGATATCGCTGGTCATGTTCCGAGCTCGCCCCACCCCTCACTGGCTGTAAGACTCCACTAGGGAGAGCTGATCCCAGGCCTCACCTGGGCAACTTGGGAGTGCTCTTTCTCGGGGTCTGAGAGCCGCAAATTTGGCCCTGGCACTCAGCAGCCGGAGCACAGGGAGAGCTTGGCAAGCATGAAGCTTGGGCAACACAGTAGAGCTTGCCATGTTGGCGTGGGTGCAGGTGAGTGAGCAGGCCTGAGGGTTGAGGTCCCGCGCTCAGGACAGCCTCTCACTGACTTTGGTACTCAAGTGAGCTTGCCCCACCCTTTGCCAGAGCAGGGCTGGAGAGGTGGTCCTGGTGACACGCATGCAGAAGAGCTGGCCCTGTTCCTCCCGGGAAAAGCAGGAGAGCTGACGCTGGTGGTATAGCTGAAGGGAAGCAGGCAGGGTCACTAGCTTAGCTACCTCCCAGGCTCAGATAAGGGCTTTGTAGGTCCACTGCCGTGTCTTCACTGACTCCTGGAGTCAGCGAAGGGGGGTCGTGAAGAACCAAGTTGCAGAATCTCCATGATACAGAGAAAAAACAAGACATGTGCGGAGCTCTGGTGAGGATCCAGGATTGATAATGTAGCAAGTCAGAGACCTCAAGCCAGACCGATGACTTCCTGCAGCTAGCATTTGCAATAAAGCTGTTTGGGAAAAGGGTTTACAGTGTATGACACCCCATCACACACCCACAACTACCAACGATGAGAATTGTTCATTTTTTAATTCTTATTTTAATTTTTTTTAATTTTTCATTTTTTTTTTAAATTTTAGTTTTCCTACGGGGGAGGTTTCAAAGACAAAGGTCAGATAAGGAAGAACAGGGAGAGGGGTGGGATAGGGGTGTGTGATGTGATATTCACAAAACAAATATAAAAAAGAACCCACTGAATTAATGTTTGAGCCGCTAATGCTTTGGTCGTTTGTTAAATTAACAATAGGAAAGCATAGCAGATATTTGTAATGGAAGAGGGTACTGAAGTCAAAATTTCAAAGAGAAAAGAGGAGTGAAGGGTTTTGTTTTGTTTTTTATTTATTTATTTATTAAATATTTCTGTCTCTTCCCCACCGCCGCCTCCCCTTCCCTCCCCCTCCCCCCAGTCAAATCCCCCTTCCTCATCCACCCAAAGAGCAATCAGGGTTCCCTGCCCTGTGGGAAGTCCAAGGACCACCCACAGCACTATCCAGGTCTAGTAAGGTGAGCATCCAAACTGCCTAGGCTCCCACAAAGCCAATAGGTGCAGTAGGATCAAAAACCCATTGCCATTGTTCTTGAGTTCTCAGTAGTCCTCATTGTCCTCTATGTTCAGCGAGGCCGGTTTTAACCCAGGCTTTTTCAGACCCAGGCCAGCTGGCCTTGGTGAGTTCCCGACGGAACATCCCCATTGTCTCAGTGTGTGAGTGCACCCCTCGCGGTCCTGAGCTCCCTGCTCGTGTTCTCTCTCTTTCTGCTCCTGACTTGGACCTTGAGATTTCTGTCCGGTGCTCGGTTTTGAAGGACAGCGCCAGATGCTTATTGAGAGATAGTGGAAAGAAAACGGAAGGATTATATAGACATGAGGAGAAAAGGAATATAAATGAATTCGAAAGATGAGATAAAATACCAAGAAATCAAATCCAAGCAGAAACAGTATCAAAATACACATAGGTCCTCTCAAACCATGAATAGGTGTGTAGCCGTTAAAGACAACGCTTACGAAGTCTCAGAAGAAAGAAAAGAGAGCGACAGCCCACTGCTATAGGGAACACGTGAGTGTGATTAGCTGATCCTAAGAACCTGAGCTCGCAGGGTATCGCTGCTCCTGGTCAGAAGGAAATCAAACCATCTTATTAGAAACCAGGAATAAGGGACTTGCTATACGCTGACAGAAAGCTTAGGAGAGCTATTGCCTGCATTATGTGAAGACCAGCTATGCAAGAGGTGCAAGAGGGAACATGTATTTGGCTCAAGACATTGACATGATTTTTTTTTTGTGTGTGTGTGTATGGCCTGCTTAGAATCAAATGTAAACTAATGGTAATATATTTCTATTCCTGACAAAACGGTTGTTAAACCAAAAGGAAATGGTGCTGATTGGTCTTGAAACTTTTTTGCTCAGTCTCAATAGTAAATAATGGAAAGGGAAGAGATTCCCTGACAAAATCACGGCCAAGGAGAAAGCCAGGGTTCGGGCGGTTTGCCGGGAGCTTTGATGGCACTCTCTGAGACATGAAAGCACCAACGATCACTCGCTCACTAGGTTCCTAGGAGTGGGAAGCTGTGACACAGCTCTCGAAGGACACAGAAGCCACAAAGCTCCAGGGCTCTGTCTTTTCATTCTTTCCTCTGGTCTACTTTTATTTTTACTATTGATACTTCATCGGGACATTTTTTAACTGTTTCATTAACTTTAGGGATTGTAAAGGAATCTATCCTGTATGGTGGACTCTCAAAGTTCTTATCAAGCATTTTCTGGCCATTTCCCCTTAAATTCTTGAGCTATACAGATATTAAAGCAATTATGTCTCTGTTTTCCTCATGAGTTAAAATCACTATTCAGTACAATAATCCTAATCCTGACAGTGCCTAAGCAGTTTGGAATGGCGTCTGATTTTGTTTTGATTGTTTTCACTTCCTCTAGAAATCAGACAATAAATACATTTAAATTCTCCATGAAATTAAAACTATTCATGGGCTAGAAAGAAGGCTCATCAATTATGAATATTTGTTACTCTTGCAAAGGACCTCAATTCAATTCCCATTGACCATATGACAAGTCACATCTGTATGTAACTTGTATTCAAAATATTTAAGCCTCCTATGGGGATCAGGCTGCATGTACTACATATACAAACCTAAAGTCAAAATATTCATACACATAAAATAAAAATGGAATAAAATCGCTTCAAAATATTCATATATAAAATCTTTATCTATAATCTACTCCCTCTTTAGCCCTCATTATCAAAGAATGGACATCCAGGAGACAACAACAACACATGACAAAGTAAAATATAATAAGATGAAGCAGAATCTATTATATCAAAGTTGAACTCCACAACCCAACAGTAAGAAGAGTCCCAGGACCAGGCAAAGGAGAACAGTCACTTGGGCATTTCTTCAGAAAGTTATAATCTAACTACCTTAAGACCCAGCTCTATTTCTCTTAGCCATACACCCAAAAGATGTTTCACCTTACCACAAGGACACTTGTTCAACTATGTTCATTGCTACTTTACTCATAATAGCCAGAAACTGTAAAAACCTAGATGTCCCTTAACAGAAGAATGGTTATATAAAATGAGGTCCCTTTACACAATGGAATATTACTTGGCTGCTAAAAACAATGACATCATGATATTTGCAGTCAAATGCATGGAAGTAGAAAAATATCCTGAGTCAGGTAAACTAAACCAAGAAAGATAAAGAAGATAGGTATTCACTTATACATGGATATTAATCATTAAGTAAATGATAATCAAGCTGCAATCCATAGATCCAGAGAGGTTAGATAAGATGGGTGCGGGAGGTCTAAGGAGGAATGCATTGATCTCCCTAAGGGGAGGAAATAGAGAATGTTTCTGATATTAACATATTAAGCATAGCATACATTACTTCATGAGAAATCACGTTATGACAATGTCAGGACATTACAGAATGACTGTGCCCCTAGCAATCTGTTTATATTTAGTATACATTATGCTTTTATTCTTTTAAATATTATATTTATTTACTTACTTATTTAATCTCTCTGTGTGTGTGTGTGTGTGTGTGTGTGTGTGTGTGTGTAAGACTGTTCCATCATATTGGACTTCTTGCCATTTTCTCAGCTACAGGTTTATTCTACAGTGCAATATCTGATATCATTTATAAGAAAGCAAAGTCTGTTATTTGCCATTTTTAAATAAAGATTTCAAACACAAACATTATGCCAATGTTGCTTCTCTTGTATAAAGACTAAAATTTGGTAAGAATACAAATATATATATATGTATATATATATATATAATAATTATTTCACCTTTGATTTATCCTTTAATAGTTCTGCCATCAAAGGATGCAGAAGTTCTCCTAGCATCAAGGAGATACGGGCTTGGAAAATGTCAGTTTTGAGAGTCCCTTGATTATATTAGGGACCTTATTCAACTCCTCCAATATCCAATCCTCTTCTTTCCCTCCCATCTGTGTCCTCCCTTCAATTTTTAAAAAACTTATCAAATCCAGTTTGTGCTGTTTATTTTCTCACCATTGGGACCACCACTGAAGAATGGAAATAGCTAGGGCACCTGACCTTAAGAAGATCTGACCCTCCTACCAACCAGTAGATATCAATTATCAATAGCTCCTGAGTTTGCTTACACTCAAACCCTTTTCTGGAATTGTTGTCTGGCATAAGCTTGCACACTTTTGTATGTGTTCTCAGACTCCGACTTCCATCGGTTCAGAAGTGAAACTGCCTGGCTGTATCTAGCTCTCTTTCTTGGTAGCACCTACCACTTTAGGATTTTCTATTCTTTCAACCCTTCGTGCAGTCTTTTAGCCTAAGGAGGAGTTGTGTAGATAGCCTGGAGAATTCTGAAGCCTCAGATGTGGTTGGTAAACCTAGAGTAGTTGTGGATGTCTGTGGTAATCCGAATCCACTGTTCAAAGAAGCATCTCTGATGGCAGTTGAGAAGTGTACTGATCTGTGTGCAAAATGGTAAGTCTGGAAAATGAAAATATGGTACATTTAGACATAGGAATATTTTGCAACTCTTAAGAAAAATCAAAGTAGAAAATTTGCCAATAAAAGGATATATCTGGAAACAATAATTCTGAGTGAACTCAGACACAAAAGACAAAGGTCATATATATGCCGTCATTTGCAATTCTTATTCTTGAATGTCCTCATATGTTTTTCATTTGGGGATTTTAATTTTTATTGCATTATGTCAACTTGTTGATATACTTGTAAATGAATAAAACATGAAACTCTATAGAGAAACAGACATAACTGCTGACACACCCTGCAACTGTCCTTCATTATTTTTTGAAATCAAAACATATCATATCTAAATGTTTTATTCATAGCTTATAAAATAAAATCTCCTTTAGAACAATTACAATGAAATATTCAGCCTTAAAACTCTCATTTCCTTTAATTTTTATGTTTAAAGTTAATGAATGTTCATGTTTGTTTTTTAACATTAGTAACATCAAGGAAAACTTGGTATGTACTTCTATAACCACATCCTTGTTATTTTGAGGCAATCAATACACTGGTTTTCAGTCAGAAAGCCATCTTTGTTACCATAGAATCAGCTAATTGACTGTCAATGCCATGGTGCAAATGAAATGTATAGTTTTGGGAAATTTGATTGCTAGAACCATATAAAACTTTTAATTAGTTTGATTTCTAAAGTGTAATGACACATAAATTTGAAAACAGAAATCAAGAAAATCTTCAGACAAATATATACTCAAATGGTACATTTTAATGAACAGTTCAAATAAAAGAGTTGTATATTACCAATAACTGAGAAAAAGAGAGCATTTCTCTAAGTCCTTCCTTCTTTCTTTGATTGATATCCAGAGAAACAATCTTGTACTATTTTTCAAAAAATAATCAAGTAAAATGGTACAACATACCATTTGATATTAATATATCAAGCATAACATATATCTGCTTGCTATGTTATCATTATTAAAATAACCAAATGTATAATTTTAGTATTTTTTATTTTTAACTTTTTTAATTAAATAATATAATACATTTTATTACATTCTTTCCCATTCGTCAGTTACTCATAGATCCTCCATCCCTCCATGAATATTTTACTTTATGCTTTTTGTCTCTTTTATGGAAAAACACAATGAGCAAGCCAAAACAAGAATACAACCACACAGTAAAACTAATAACAAAAGCAGAAAATAAAAATCCCACTAAAACAAAAATAACATGAACTCTATTTTGGTCTATGATTCCTGAGCATGAAGTCTGCCCTGGAGTCTGTCTGATCTACTCAGTGCTATTCTATTAAAGAAAACTTGTATTTCCTCCCTTAGCAGTTATTCTTGTCAAGAGTTTCTGGGTGAGGGGTGGGACTTTGTGCTCATTTCAGTCCTCCATGTTGGGATCTTTGTCTGGCTTGAACGCTTCTGGGTTTTAGGTGTAAATTGATTGTTTCTGTGCATTCATATGTGCATCCCTGTGTCTGAAAGAAACGTTTGCACTGGAGTTATCCACCTCTTTTGACTCTTTTTTTTTTCCTTTTGCCTTTTCGAGACAGGGTTTCTCTGTGGTTTTGGAGCCTGTCCTGGAACTAGCTCTTCTAGACCAGGCTGGCCTCGAACTCACAGAGATCCGCCTGCCTCTGCCTCCCGAGTGCTGGGATTAAAGACGTGCGCCACCATCGCCTGGCGCCTCTTTTGACTCTTACCGTCTTTCTACCCCTCTTCTGAACCGATACCTGTTGTGGAATAGAATATTTGTTTAACTAAGTAAAGATTGCAACATTGGTTTGTGTTGAAGAATAATAGTGTAACTATGTAAAGGTGTGTGCCATTTGTTTAAGCTGCCTCTTTTAATTATGTCAATATGTGTGGCTGTTTCACCTTGCCTGCCTAAGGCAATTGATGGGTCTAAGAAAAAGACGTATGGAAACAGCTAGGCATAGATGGAGAGTTGGGGCTAGTCGGCAGCGAGAAATGTGGAGCTGGTCAACCCACCGGAGGCCCAGCCAGCTAAGGACCCTGTCAGCCAGACATGGAGGAAGCAGAAAATCAGGATGTATAGTACACAGATGAGGTAAGCATGCCTGAATGTGGTGCACAAATGAATAGAAATGGGTTAATTTAAGGGAGAGAGAGAGAGAGAGAGAGAGAGAGAGAGAGAGAGAGAGAGAGAGAGAGAGAGAGAGAGAGAGAGAAGCTAGAGAGAAACAAGTCGAACTTAAGGCCGAGCATTCATTATTAATATTAAGTTTCTGTGTCATGATTTGGGGGCTGGTAGTCCAAAAGAACCTGCTACATTTGGTGCCCAACACGAGGCCCATATTTCTTTTCAAGGCCTGAGAAAGCAGGGCAGAAAAGAAAAAAAAAAAAGTTGGGGGGGGAGAGAAAAAAAAAGAAAAAGAAAAAAGGGTCACAGGGCTTCGTAGTAACCTGGTGCTCCTTTCTTACAGAAGGGTGGCTCTGCCATACAGCAAACACGTGAACAGCTGAGGAGTTGAGTAGAAAGACTCTTCCTCCATCTCTATTCAGAAAGGTGCAGTCTTTCATTGGACTTGAGTTAAGCATGGCACATCAAGTTGAGACAGAACAAAGCTCCCCATTCCCTTTCATCAAGGATGGGCAAGATAATCCAGGTTCCCAAAAGCCAGCTAAGTGCCAAGAACAGGTCATGATCTTACTGCTAGGAGTCACTGAGTCCAGGCATGTGTATGTAAAATATAATATTTGGGAAAATTATGGTGAATCAGTCATCTAAAAACTAATATATATAAAGTAGTTTTAATTCTAATTTCATCTAAGCTATTTAGAAACATAGATGCTACACCTTATGTCTCAGTTTTGAATTTTGACAAAATATGTCATTCCTTTCATTACTTTTGCCTTGATTGTATATTACATCTGTAAATATGTCACTGAAACATGTGAAACAAAACACAATATTTATACTTTGAATTACTTGTAACACAGTGACATTTAAATAAACATAAATTTTAAGATTACTTAATGGTTTGACATTCATTCAGTTAATTAAGTTTGTCACACATTACTATATGTCTAAAAATCGCCTTCCTCTCAGAAGTTACACTGTAAAAATAATTTTCTGTGAAATTCCTGTATGATTTTCTTTAGCACAATGTTTTATTGATTGTTTGAGATTTTTACATCATGTCCTGCTCATTTCCCAGTCCCTCAAAACTGCCCCTCACTCACATAAAGTCCTTCTCAAAATAAAATTTTAAAAATATTAATAAAAAAAACCAAAACTCTCTACTCCTCTGTCTTTCCTGTCTCTCCAGCACCTAAGCAGCACTGGAAGCTGTGCTATGTCAGGGAGTAGATCACTTTGTCCACTCAGCATTGCCTGCAAATGTTCCTTGCAATGAGTTGTTGGTCAGGTTCAAGACCTCTGGCTTCTGGTATACCATCAATATGGGACCCTCATCAAAACTCCTCTTGGACATCCTGCTGTTTTCCTGAGCCACAGAGATACTGTAGCTATGATTCTATAGTATCAGGCCCTTTGTGTATTCCAGTAGTTTACAGATTGGGTAGATGTAGTAGTAGGCCAACTCAAAGCCCTAGATAGGGGTCTGGATTGTAGTTGATTTGGTCAGTCCTGGCCTCTGGAAATGTTTCCCCTCAGGTGAGGGATGGAGTCAGCTCTTCTAAGCCCATGCCATAGGGACCAGCCTAGAGCAAAGGGTGGAACCATCTATAGTGAGTATGAGCCCAGCTCTCCATGAGGGGTGGAGCCGGCTTTTTTGCTTCATGGCAAACAGGGAGTAAGGCAGCTCTTATAGAGCCAGTGAAGGGTGTTACCAGCTCAACATGGCCATCAGATTTCCACAGGCATAGCTCCAATGGCCATCTGAAATAACATGGGCAACGGAGATGAACACAGACCCTATCTACGGCAGGACCACAGATGAAGTCAGGGCCCTTAGGATTAGCTCAAGCCTGAACCATACCATGGCCCTGGTAACAGCACAGGCCACTCAGATCATCACAGCCCTCAGCCCTATACATGATTCATTTATAGTTCCTTATCAAAAGCTCCATTTGTGAACTTACTCAACAAGTTCATGACTATGTATGTTCATGGTCATAACTTGTAACCATCACTAACAACCTCTGCAACACAAATGGCTAGGGCAATTACGTATTGATATTATTATTTCATTTGATCTGGAAGACAAAACCAACCCCGTGTTTTCAAGAAAATCAATTGTGGAGAAACATTTAAAATATAGATTGACCTCCATGTATTCTTCACCAATATCTATGAATACAGATGATTTGACACATTTTCTTATCTCATCCTTTGTTTGGATTAATGTTGGGAGGAAAATTCTCATTGCGTTCCAGAAATGGAATCATGTTGCTTCTTAAACATTTTTCATTTTCAGGCAAAAATACACAGGATCCCTCAATAGTATTTTATACTTTTATGAAAATACCTATAGTTTCAAAAATCTCATGACAGTAATAGCATAACATTGAGCAGTTAAGTTTGAAAATAACCTGGAAGCAAGGTGCTATATTATTTGGTATTGTGCTCAATTTATATAAATGGCTCAGTAGTTTTATTTTTCATATGGTCCAAGGTGGCAATTTTTAAATGGAAGGAAACATAATAGATAATGAAGTTCTAGTTTTAAAATGGCTAGAATTTTCACTACTATCTTCCAGAATTCCTGGTACAGAAATATACTCTACATGCTCTAAACAGAGTAGTATAAAGAACAAGTCAGATACAATCCCATATCTACAACAATTTACTGCCTGCAACTTATGCTAGGTGGTGCCAAGTTTATGGGAGTAACTGACCAATATCCAACTTGACTTAAGATTAGCTTCATGAGATGGAACCCATACCCAATACTTCTTGACTGGCCAAGAATCTGATACAAAATAGTCCAGGCATTTAGAGTAAAAATAAATACTACTGGTTAAAAAAAAAAGAAAAGAAAATGTAGTGATAAAATGATACCAATCATATTTGTTATATTCATGGATCATTGCCTTGTTTAGCCATCATCAGAGAAGCTTCCTCCTGAGGCAAATGGGAGTAAATATAGAGTTACCCAGCCAGACAATATGCAGAAAATGAAAGACCTCGCAACACTCAGCCCTAAATGGGATATCCCCATCCAGTACTATCCCACCCCCAGAACTCAAATAACCCTATGAAAGAGGAGGCAGAAATAGTGTAAGACCAAGAGGGAATTGAGGGCAATCAGAAAACCAAGCCCTCTACATCAACATGATCAAAGCGCGTAGGGACTGACAGACACTGAAGCAGCATTCACAGGGCCTGCACAAATCTTTTCCAGGTCCTCTGCATATGCATATATTATGGCTTCAAGTCTGGCATGTTTATAAGATTCCTGAGTGTGCAAATGAATGGATCTCTGAGTCTTGTGCCTTTTACTGCGCTCTCTTCCTTCAATTGGTTTGACTTATCCAACTTTAATATGATAACTTGTATTTTATCTTATATTTTATTTTGTTATATTTTACAAATGAGTTAATGAACAAGTGACTGAATATCTAGCACTAGGTTAAAGGTTAACAGTTTTGATCTGTCACTTGTATCAGCTAGAAGAGGGAAAAAGTTTTCTCCGTTAGAGTGACATGGGCTCTATCAACCACTCCAGGACAGGCTTCCTGGTCAGAAGTAGTTGATCAACATATAATGGACTCCAGTGCTTTCCTTTTTGCATGCTTTTATTTATTTAAAGTTCAGTGTGTTTTTGTTTGGTTTGGGGTGTTTTGGGGAATCAAGTGGGAACTTATAGTTGAATGGTTAGGGAGAGTATGAAGATTGGGAAGGACTTGAAGGATGGAAAGAATATAATAAACATATGTAAATTTAAATTTTGTTTTAAGTATAAATACTGTTAAATATAAGTCACTCAAAGAAAATATTTTTGCATCTATTGATGATTTCCTAGTTAGTTCCCTTTTCTGATGTTTTCCTCACAAAGGAAAAATAAAAAGTAAAAAGAAATAAATTTAATCATCCACATGTTGTTCACCCAGCATAAATTAGGAAAGGACAATAGGAAGAATTCAGTGAAATCTTTACATTATAGACCAGTACTAATGCACATGCTTTTCCAATAGAAGTTTGTCATGCAGAAAATCTGTGTCTTTCAAAAGGGGTTGCAGGGAAAAAGATATTCCATGTGCCAACAAGGCAGGGATGCAGGGACTCTAAGGATCATCTCAGAAAAGTTATCATTAAGTCTAGAACAGATGCTTCATGGGTTCTGTTTGTTTACGAATAAAAATAACACTTAATATAATCTTCCAAATGCCTCTCTTTTTCACATGTACTCCATAGCCGAGCAATTAAGCCACAAATGTAAAGAGCTGGATGATTTCAGGTTTGCAGAAGACCATCACGTATCTTTGTTCTTTTCAAGATAATTAGCACTCGAAAATTAGCAATATGTTCAGGAACATTTTTTCCCAGGGCAAAAATCAACCACAAAAATCAGCTTAAGAAGTAACCACAGGTTGGATTAAATATCAAATTAAAAGAAAATTGTTACCAATGGGTGGTTATAATTCATCACAACAAAGCAAAATAGTCATTTGCTAACTATTTTATTAATTTCTTTAAAGTTCTTACTAAATAATTGGGTGGCAAAATAAAATCTTGAGAAAAGTTTGAATGGCAATTGGTATAATGAATTTCAAACTTACAGAGTAAATGCTGTGTAGAAATGTTTAAATATTTTACAGTTACTTGTTTTGATTATAAAATATAGCAATATGCTCTCTCTTAAATTCTTTGTATATAGACAGGAACATGCATGCATGTATATACATATATACATAGGATAAGCAGAGAGATAGATGGACTATTTAATCCTTGTCTTTAATGAGAACCATCTACGTGAACCTCACATATTGTAAATAGTGCACATGGTATATTCATTCATATTATCTTCAATGTTAAAAACATAGAAATTGATTCTTTTCAAATACTAAATTTGGTGCTTTTCTTTTGGTGTGTATATTTTTTAACTTCATAACTGAAAAAAACCTTGATTTTATAGGAATAAGGAATTAGGATTTAGGGTATTGAATTAATCAATAAAATAGAATATGTCAAAGAAAAGAATCTCTAAGTTGTGTTTATACTTATCCAATGAATGCTATTTTGTAATTTATCAGTACACCAAAATTTAGCATTGCAAAAATATAAATTGTAATATTTTATTTTAGAATATAGAACCAAAAAAATTAGTTATTTGTTTTTCATTCATGTCTTTTTTCTTTGTGCTAACACAACAACACATAGCATGATAAACATTATTTTCTATAGTAAATCATTAAGTATAGATTTTTATAAGACCAGTTTCAAGTAACTTTCACCATGTTGAAATAAAGGACTAAGAGTAAATATTTGAGGATGCTCACCATTGGCAACATTTTGCTTTAAGCTTTATTTTACCTACTACCATTATGATCAATAGTCTATAGGCAGGGAAGCAAAGTCATTGAAAAACATACAAACAATAAATAATTGTACACGTTTCTACATTGGAGTACATGTAATGAAAGTCCTCCTGGAAGGATCGAGAATCACATGAGGTACAACCTATTAGTTTATAAAAACATGTGATATGTCTAATCTTTGCAGTGTTTTTTTGTTTGTTTGTTTGTTTGTTTGAGACAGGGTTTCTCTGTAGCTTTGGAGCCTGTCCTTGAACTAGCTCTTGTAGACCAGGCTGGCCTCAGACTTACAAAGGTCTGCCTGCCTCTGACTCCCGAGTGCTGGGATTAAAGGCGTGCACAGACAGTGTTACCCACTTCTCAAAGGATGTAGGAATGGAGGTCAGAGGAAAACTATCAGGAGTAGGTGCTGTTCTCCTACCATGTGTGTGTTAGGGCAAGATGGAATTCATGTCATTATGCTTTAGGGTCAGTACCTAAAGCCCCTGATTCCTCTTGCCAACCCTTACCTTTTTATCATACAGTTCTGCTGCAGTTCAGGGAGGAGACTTTCCACAGTGACCCCAACGACAACATCCTAGCAAAAAGACATACTGAATATTAACTTGGCTGCTATAATGTTACAGACACATAGATCTCACCTGTTGTCATTTGGAAATCTTAAAACAGTAAAAGAGGGTCAATAATTATTTTTGCTTTCATGGGAGGAGTATAAGCTTAGTGATGTTGGGTCCTGATGGCTCTATAGAGGAAGAAGTGGATGGGTGACTCACATTGCTATGAGACTGGAGCAATAGCTCAACTCCCTTCGAGTTTCATCTGATCACTAAAATGAGTTTAAAAATAGAAATTCAATTGTAGCTTGATGGTCCATGATTCTTAATATTTATGGTTCTTATTATTTAATTAAGGTAGAGTTTGCTGCTCCTTCTCAAAATGACAGAGTATATTGTTGTGTACTATCTTACACTCCCCTGGTTTTAAATAACTTTACTGTTAATAGGAAAATAGCAGCTCATCAGTATGCTAGAACTTACTGATATTAAAACGGCATGAAAATAAACAAAATAGTGGTAGGCAAGAACTGGAAGAAAAGCTCTGTGGTTATCTTTACTGTCAGAATTTGAGTGAAGAATTGGTATCATCTGACAAAAGTATCTTGGCGAAATGGAGAAGACTAGCTCTTGTCTTCACAGATCCCGAAGTTATGGAAACAGAACATTCTTTTGCTCCTTTTGTTGGCTAGTTCCATGTGAGTGGAAGTTCATTACTCACCCTATTCCCCATGGTAAACCAAGTATAGACATGATTTCTCATCAATACTTCTCTGTAAAAGGATGTTTGTGAAAAATCAATTTCCTATTAGATTATGCTTTGTATAGTACATTTCCTGGAGAGAGCTCAATTTGTCTGTACCCATGGACAATCTGTTTTAGAAGTTCCTGAAGAATTATGTGGATTGCAAATGAATAGAAAATCCATGACACTCACTCTACTGCCTGTCTTCAAGACCAGCTTCTCTAGCTGGCCACCTGCTGCTTCCACACCTAAGTTATAGTTCCCTACAGTCCTTTGTTGTAATATGACTAGAGATTCTTTAGGTTTTAATCCAAGAATTGAGGAGCTCAGTCTTGAATAGCCATCGCAAATTGACCAAATTCTGTAGAGGAATGTTATATTCATGAATAAAAAACTAAATACAATCAAACAAATCTGCTTTAATGAATAAATTTACTGTAGATTTCTTAAAAATAAACTACAAAATATCATATAGCACTTAAATTTCAGTATAAATTTCTATTTATATTAATTTATAAGCTGTTATTTCACTAATGTTTAAGGTAGTTTTTTTGTAGTTAATAATGTCTCACTTATACCCTGGAGTTATTAATTAAGGATAACCATGTTCTACAACCATAACTATATCCTGCTGAGACTGTATATATAATGCACTAATTTATTAAGATAATGATAATTTTCAATGTTGCCTGTAAATTTTTTTCCTTAGTTTTTGATTGTTTACACTTCCAGAAAATATTGAGTAACCAGATATTTCATATAAACTTATAATATGAATCTGTATGTTCTTACACATGTAGAAGGGACTATTAAGATAATCACAAATTACTTTTTAAAATTGTAACATTATCAACTAGGATATGAGTACCCAATATTGGAGTAATAATACCCTGTGATAATTGAAAAAACTGATAAATCTAAGGTTAACTAATAAAAACCTTTGCATTCCCTATATACCACCATAAACATAGGGATAAATTA
Organism: Microtus obscurus; assembly: GCA_963919715.1. Lineage (NCBI taxonomy): Eukaryota > Metazoa > Chordata > Mammalia > Rodentia > Cricetidae > Microtus > Microtus obscurus. The sequence goes on from CAWTZC010000381.1 coordinate 6,021,669, forward strand.
AAAGCTGAAAGTAAGCAAGATGGTTAACATTTATTGAATATGAAATTATAATTTTACAGCATAACAGCAGAAAGTTTTAGAATATTTGATATATGTTGTATATGTTTACCAATTTTTGACAAATAAACATAAGTACATCTATCTTAGCATTGTTATTGGAAACAAACTTATTGGTACAAACCTTTCCTGAAAGAACTGTATACCATCTAGTGATCTAGTAGCAAAATTGCAACTGTTAACTCAGCATTATTATCTTTGTCTCAAAAAAGAAACAAATATAATAATAATAATATTCTTTATCTTATAGAATTACCTATTTATGTTTGATTTGGCTTTTTGTAGAATATAGCTTCTTATGTTATATACTCCAAATTTACGTGTACTTTAGTAGCTTAAAGGACTTCACATATTACGGGATTGTACTGTCCTGCCTGCTAGAATAGAATTGCCTTACTGAAGAAGTCTCAGTGATAGCATTTGGATGATGAATAGTATCAAAAATGCTTAACTGGTGTACCATGTTTCTAGACTTCTGCACAATATTATAAAGATCATATTATAAGTGATTTTTATGTTACTATTTATTCGAGAAGCAAATTACAAAGGAACACAGCATTCTGAGTTTAACCTAAGGTTAACTCTCATTCTTACTGTAATGTTTGAATCTGAGCTCATGTTACAGTGAGTATGGTCTTCTTTCGGGTGTTGATTCCATGACCCAGTGGCTCTCCTTTGTCAGTCCTCACTGGGAAGGATCCCCCTGCTGAGGATTTCCAGGCATACTGTTCATCATCCTTATGTTTGGAATCACTGTCACTTTCTCAGCAACCAAATATTCAGAGTAAAAGCCAACACCAAACTGGCCAATCATAGAAATACCTGCACCAGCCTGCAAAGCCTCCATGGAGGTTTTGGTGCCAGACTTGGCAATAGTACCAAGGTTATTTATCAAGTCATCCTTGGTCATACCAATTCCAGTATCCACAATGGTAAGGGTTCGATTTTGTTTGTTGGGAATAAGATTAGTGTGCAACTACATTCCAGAGTCCAGTTTGCTAGGATTTGTCAGAATCTTGTATCTGATCTTGTCCAGAGCATCTGATAAATTTCAAATGAGCTCCCTCAGAAAATCTCTTTGTTTGAATCAAATGTGTTGATCAAGGACATTATCTGGACAATTTCTGCCTTAAAGGCAAAAGTATCGACCTCTCCATCCTCCATTGGTTGGTCCTGGGTCTGGCTTTCCTCAGGCATCTTTGCTGAGTGACTAGCTGCACCATGACATTGAAGCAACTTCATTATTAATTTCTTAATAATTCCGTTACATGAAAAGAGATGAATAATTAAGTTTCCAGGTAATATGTAGGTCAAATGTTGGTAAATTTTTAAAAATCTACTTTGTAAGTAGGTTATCTACATTTAATTTTAACACCAATACTTTGATATAGGTTTAAATGTCAGAGGTTAACTAGTACTGATCTGAGGAGTAATTAAAATTACTTTGTTTTATTATTCATTTGTATCATATATATATATTCTAATCAATAATTTTGAACATTGTGTTCAGGTTAAACTATTATGTTAAGTCATTTACTCAAAGAACAAGTTATTTTTTACCCACAAATAATTTCTGGGAATAATTCAATTGTCCTTCAGGCAACAGCTTGATACTAATTCACACTCACGAAATTGACATTTGTGTTCTATTTTCATTTGTAAGAAGCCAGATGATTCCCTGACTCATGATCAAACAAAAATAACATAATGAACAAATAATAAGGTAAATCTACTAATATTTTTTAAAATATAGGCTTTCTAATCAAACTTAACCTGATATCAGCTTTTACAGGCTAATAAATGGTGTATCATATCCAAGTAATTAGATAACATAAGAGATAGATAAGAGAAATATCTATGTATAAGAATCAGATAAACTTGATGAAAATCATGTATAGTTCTGTAGTATCATGGTGTATAAACAACATGCATGTAGAAGATTTTAACTTTCAAAATTGCATCAAATTTAGCTAGAATGTATTAAAGTTATAATTATTTATACTAACATTTTCAACGTTGAAAATGTCTCTCATGTCCAAATGAGAAGCGATGACCGAAAGCTAATACAAGGCCCTATAAATTAATATGGTCAAAGCTTGTATGAACACACAGGAATTGCGGTAGCATGAAAAGGGTTTGCATGGGACTTCACCAGATTCTCTGCATATATATTATGGTTACCAGATTAGTGTTTTTATGGAATTTGTGACCATGAGAACAACTGTGCCTCTGATTCTATGCCTTTTCTTGGGCTCTTTTCCTTCTTTTTGTTTGTCTTGTAACAATTTGATATGTTTATTTTTGTTTTTATCTTATGTTATTTTTATTTTGTTGTCCTTCTTTAAAAGTCTGTTAGTTTTCTGTTGAGTGACAAAAAGGGTGTGTCTTTTACTGTACAGAGTTGTTTTAGCTATTCTGGGTTTTTTTGTTTTTCAAAATGGAGTTGAATATTAGTCAAGATCTGTAAATAAATGTGTTAGATTTTTGATAGGAATTGCACTGAATTTATTTTTACTATGTTAATCCTACTGATCCATAAGCAAGGGAGATATTTCCAAATTCTGATCATCTCCAATTCCTTTTTTCAAAGACTTGAATTCCTTGTAATACAAGTCTTTCGCTTGCTTTGGGAGTTACCCCAAAATATTTGATATTTTTTGTGGCTACTCTGAAGCATGTTGTTCCACTGATTTCTTTCTCAACCCTTTTACCATTTGTATCTAAGAGAACTGATGATTAATTTTGGGATAAGCTTGTATCCAGCCATACAGGTAAATGTATTTATCAACAATAGGAATTCCCTGAAGAAATTTTTCAGGTTGACTTATTTATACTATCATGTCAGTTGTAGGCCATAGTATGTTAAGAACAAGTTTGTGTGACAATCAAATTCAGACAATTAAGCAAGAATCAATGACCAATCTGACTGTGATTTAGAAAAATGAAAATAAAATCAGATGCTATTTTCCAAGTTGTCTTTTGGGGTATGGAGAATCTAACAGGGCCCAAACTCTAGAGAAAAAGCAAGAGAAAATTAGTGGCTATTGAAAGAGGGAGAATGAGATAAACTTCTGACAGGTCACATAATTTCAAGTAGTCATCTTGAAAGACATATACAATTACCAACACAAAATAATCAACAATGTGTGTGGTGTGACTGTTATGAAAGAAAAAGATGTCATGAACTTGAAAGGGAATGCAGAGACCATGATAGGTATTGGAGGTGGGAAGCTCAAGGGGAAGAAATATTGTAAATATTCACAGCCATGGATCTATAAATTCCTCCAGGAAGGAGAACACTATTTAATAGTTTAGAAACACTCTTTTCTAGTGACAAATTGCTAGCCTTTGACTAAAGCACAGACAATGAGAGAGAAACCCTTCAAGAAATTATAGTGAAGTATAATGTATGTTTTCATAATACAATAATTGAAGAAGGATGATTCTATGGTTCACTGAATGCCCACCCTGCTTGATAGTGCCATAAATCTAAGTAGATTTTAAATGAGAAAAGCAGATTAATTGATATGTTAAGTGAATGCACTCTGAGGAAAGTGCAGAGAGCACAGGATGTTAATATTGAGGCATATTATAGCCTCCATCTGGGACTGCTTCCCCCAAATCTATGTCTATATTCATGTAAGTAGTATATTTAGATTTCAAAAAACATAACGTCTTTTCACATTTTTTACTCTGTGATTTTTTAGTTGAATGCTATGATTTTTATAGCTTATTTTTTAGACTGCTGATTCACTTTATTGAATATTTAAATGCAGAGTTTATCCCAATATCCCATTTCAAAAACAATTCACTATCTGAAGAATTATAAGAATTTATGATTTAAATTTAAGAAAAGAAATTACATATACAAATGGATAACAAATAAATAATTTATAGTTAAGTTAAAATAGCTGAAATAATTAAGGAGAAATAAAATAATAAATGTTCCAATTCTTCAAACCTGTGAAAATCAAAAGAAATAAGATGTCAAAGTGAAAGAAAATCCAACAATTTACAGAAAAATGTTAAAATAAAATATAAATTTGGTGGAAAATATAAAATTAAACTGTAAAAAATTGAGGAGAAACATTAGCTTATTATATTGGTAAAACTAATGTTTTATGAAGGGGTGTAGCAAGATTAGGATAATTTTGTATTCCTGACTATCTTCATCATTTAAATTAGAACACAGAGTATTAAGGAGTCTTTTCACCTATTTTGCAAATTTTGAATAAATAAGAATCATAATGTGTGGATTATATCATTTCAATTTATGTTATTACAAAGTTTTCAAGGTATTTCTTCATGTAACAGTTTTCATGATTTCTTCATTGGTCAGTTAATTCTGGGTGATGATTATTAGTATTTTCATCATGTATGCCCTTGGGTTATTATATAGTTGGCTGAGGTTTCTGTCCAGCCTGGTCCCACAGTCCTTCAGTGACAAAGAAATACACAGAGGTCTACATTAATTATAAACTGATTGGCCTCATAGCGCAGGCTTCTTATTAACTCTTATAACTTATATTAGCCTCTAATTCTTCTTTGTGTTAGCCACATGGCTTGGTACCCTTTTCAATGAGGCAGTCACAGCTTGCTTGCTCTGTGTCTGGTTTTCTTCCTGTCTTGTTGATGACTGCAGACTGAAACTCCCTGTTGAAATTGGGGCGTCAGGGTTGTGCCCCAACACCCCAGCCGCCTGGCTAGCTTATGCCCGAAATAACAACACACAAACTGTATTCATTTAAACACTGCTTGGCCCACTAGCTCTAGCCTCTTACGGGCAAACTCTCACACCTGGTCTAACCCATTTCTTATATTCTGTGTTAGCACCCCAAGGTATGCTTACCGGGGAGATTCTAGCCTATGTCGATCTTGGGTCAGTCGGAGCTTCATCGCAAGCATGCCTCAGAGAGCCGAGCGATCCCCTCCGGCCCGCTAGACAAGAGGAGCATGGCGTCTCTGTCTGAGGCGGCTGGCTCTGAGCGGAGCTGTGCATTCTGAGCTCACTTCCTCTTCCTGTCCGTATACTATTCTGTTTACTCCTCCCACCTATGTTTTAACCTATTAGGGCTGGCCAAGCAGTTTCTTTATTTTAACCAATGAAATCAACAGATTCATATATGACACTCCCACATCAACTCCCCTCTTCCCAGAATTCTCATTGCCCCACCTCTACTTCCTGCCTGGTCACCCCTCCATCTACTTCCTGCCTGGCTACTGGCCAATCAGCATTTTATTAAAATACAATTGACAGGGTACAGACTATTGTCCCACAGCAGACTATCCTGAGAGTTGGCAATCCTCCTGACATAATCTTAGATGAAGAATTACTGACTGAGTCAATTATGACTCTGGTTCACTTACTGGATAGTCACTGTTCTACCTAACATATCTGTAGCATTTGACATGTCAATCTATTTATGACCTTTAAGTTTTAATCTCTCTTCTTATTATCAATATTTCTTAATTTGTGGTGCTTGTTATCCCATTCTTGTTATTTTTGTATTAGTTCATTGGGAGTTCTATGCAAAGTATTTTGATCATATTTACTCTCCTCCTGCAACTATTCCCATAACTACCCGATCTCCTTCCCATGTAACCATATGAAACGTGATGTGAACTCTGTGCTTTTCATAGACTGTTCATGAGAGATCATTATGTTGGATTTCTTCATAAACATGTGGATCATTTTTATATCTTAGCAAGATATAAAAACCTTTAATTATGAGTGAAGTAGTTTGCTTTTGTATTATTATACAGTTGGAGGCTTTTGAAAACTAGTCTGTTATCGGGTGGATGATTTGCAAGTATTTATTTATACTTACGTTATCTTCATTTTTGGCAGTGTTATATGAAATAAACACTCAGCCTTTTACAGTCCACTTCATATCCTTGCTGTAGTGTTGACCTTGCTTTGGTGTCATATCTAAGATTCTATAAACATAGACAGTGTAAGGCCCCTCCATTTTTCTACATGTGGAAAGCTACTAGTTCCAGCATGAATTTTGGAAAAGACTTTTTTTCTCTATTGAATAAGCTTCCCTTCTACTTTAAAAATCAGTCAATCCTAGATATACTATGATAGTTCCTTAGTTTTTTTCAGTACATGCTTACGCTTAAAATACTACATGTGGGGTTTTCCCAGTATGTTCTACACTCAAAATAGTAACACTATTTAAGGGATGGTGGTAATTTTATAGTAACTTCAAACCCACAATATGCAATTTTCTAAGCATGTCTATGTATGTATACGTATGAGCACATGCATATGGATTTGCTGGCATCTACAATGCATTGTTTTTTTTTTTACTTTTTAAATTTTGAGTAGATTTTAATGCAGTGTCTTCTGAAATTAATCTCTCCTCCCTCAACTACTTCACAAAGCTTCCTACTGCCCCACCACAGCCAAAAACATGCCTTTTCGCTTGATCTTGAAGTAGATTGATTCCCAATTTCTGAGAAGCCACCATACTGATTTCCATAGCAGCTGTACAACTTTGCAATTCCACCAGTAATAGATATGTGTTCCCCTTACTCCACATCCTGTCTACCATACGCTGTCGTAAGTGTTTTTGATATTGCTCGTTCTGACAGGTGTAAGAATGTATCTCAGAAGTATTTTGGTTTGCATTTTCCTGATGGCTAAGGATGATGAACAATTTCTTAAGTGTCTTTTGGCAATTTGAGATTCCTCTGTTGAAATCTGTACCCTATTTCAAATTGTTTTTTTTGGTATTTTAATGTCTAGTTTCTAGAGTTCTTGGTATATCTTAGAGATCAGCTCTCTGTATGATGTGGGTTTGGTGAAGATCTTTTCCCATTTTGTAGAGTGCCCTTTTATATATATATATATTTTTTTTGCTTTGTTTGACAATGTCCTTTGTTTTATAGAAGCTTCTCAATCTCAGGAAGTCCCGTTTATTAATGCTGACCTCAGTATCTGTGTTATGATTATCTGGAATGCAATTGCAATCCTAAGGCCGGGGTGATGCACAGGGAAGGGATCTCTAGGGTTCTACAGCAATCTATACCATCCTAATCAGCAAAACTCAGGCAATAGAAATTCTTGAAAAAAAATGTGGATGATTGAAAAAAAAAAAAAACCACAAAAATATTGCCAGACAGTGGCGGCACACACTTTAACCCCAGCATTCAGAAGGCAAAGGCAGAAGGATCTCTGTGAGTTTGAGGCCAGCCTGGACTACAAGAGTTAGTTCCAGGACAGGCTCCAAAGCCACAAATATACCCTGTTTGGAAAGAGCAAAAAAACAAACAAACAAACAAACAAACAAAACAAAAAAACCGAAAACCCCTTGTCCTTGCTTAAAATTCTATCTATCTATCTATCTATCTATCTATCATCTATCTATCTCACTTTCCCTTTTTTCTTTATCATACATACACATATTACATATATGTATGCATGTGTATGTATATGCATATATATATGTATGTGTGTGTGTATGTGTGTTGGCATACTATCCTTGAAAGAGACTATCCTTGCTTTAATCTATGGCTCCTGACTATTCTAAATAAATATCTACTCCACAATTCAGGAATTACTTATGATTTTCCCAAATCAAAAATACTTAAGGAAATACATCTGTGTTTTATAAAGCAGAATGTTTCAAAATATTTAAAGCACTTTTATGATATGTGGAAAGTTTAACAAATTTAAGTGATAGAAAATAATGGATCTTATATGTAAGCATGCAATCAAATAAGGACTTAATAAATATATTATACATAGAAATTTTAGAGCTCAATTTCCCATTATAAATGGTTTTACTATTTTTAGCTATTGTATGTTTGTACATATACATGTTCATGTAAGTATCACAGCATGTATGGAGGACACAGAACAACTTGTGAAAGTCAGTTCTTTCTATTTGTTGTGACCTACTTCACCAGCCCTGCACATATTTTTATGACTTGTGGAATTTCTTTACTGTGGTAATAATGGTCCTGTAATACTGGATAGATAATTAGGGAGACTAAGTGGTTTTATAATTCATGTGAACTCGATGAAAAAAAAGACATGCACACAATCAGGAAATATGCATGATACTATTCAAAATGAGTAAATATGTGAAAAACAAAAAAATTTCAGAGTCATTAAAAGAATCTCATGTGATATTGTCTGAAAAAAATAATGGAATAAATAATTTAATCCAACATAATGAAATGCCCTACATTCTATCAGGAGTCCATGCGCTAATATATAAAAGCATTTTCTAGGGGCTGGAAAGATGGCTCAACGGTTAAGAGCATTGCCTGCTCTTCTAGAGGTCCTGAGTTCAATTCCCAGCTACCACATGGTGGTTCACAACCATCTGTAATGAGGTCTAGTGCCCTCTTCTGGCCTGCAGGCATACACGCACACAGAATACTGTATACATAATAAATAAATAAATATTAAAATAATAGTCACACATAAAACAAATAAATTATAAAAAAAGTTAAAAATAGCATTTTCTAAATCAGTCAGTGGTTTTGCACATGAACAAATGGTACAATATGCTTCCATACAGTGATAATAATGTTTATGCCTCCTTAAATTATAAAAGTATTTTATCGTTTACTATGCAAAAAGTGACCACTTTTCCATATGTGTTATGTTCAAAGCAGTTAAATTCTCATTGTTTTGTGTTCACTTGATGTTACTAAGTCATCTAAGCTAAAAATAAGTTCTGTATGTATTTTTAAAGACATTCTTTTTAAAAATAAATTTTATACATGTTATATATCTTGAATCGTAAGCTATGATGTCATCATATGTACTTATAAAATGTTCAGTGTTTCTTCTTGCTAAATACTATATGACAACCATCCAATATAACCTTATAGGAAACTCACAATTTGTCATACATTACTAATGCAAATGTAGTTAAAGAGTCTTCCAATAGAACTATTAGCGGGAATGGAAATGCATGACTTACTCTGAGAAGCTTTAATGCTACTTCGTAGTAAGTAAAGCATCATCTCCTGGGAACAGAAAACGCTACAAGGTAATGCGAACAGTAATAGCATATGTGCTGTATAAATGACACGCAGAGCTGAAGTTGCGTCTACAGAGTATTGTTCTCCATCACGCAGCAAGTTTTAGAGTTCTCTTAGTGCATCAGAGACACCAACTAATCTTTACACTAAGTAACTTCAGGCTTTATCCCTTAAACACAGCTGAAAGACAGAAGGTAAGTGGTTTTGCAGGTCTGTACTATAGGTCATCGTGAAGTCAAGCCATACGTTTCTGGGTTTCATAGGATTTAAATGTCTAGACTCGTGTTTCCCCAAAATTACTTCATGAAAGGGAGTTACTGATTGGAGAAGCTAAGGGGAAGGGCTAAGTGGGATAACAGAGAGAAATTTCAAGTCCATCGTTTGTCAGTAACATTTTATATTGTTCCATTCCATATTAAATTTAAGGAGTTAGAAATGTGGAGCTGAGCATTAGAGTGTGGCTAGTGCTGAAGGGTAAGTTTCAAGTGTGCACTGCTGTTCTCATGGATAAAGGCACATAGTTTCTTGTGCAGTCTAAGAGAGCTTTATAATTACCTAGTCATGGGTATTTAACAATGTATGAATTAAGTCAGGGTCATGGCTACATTATTCTCTATACACTCAATTCTCCAGTGACCTATTTACCATCACATTACGGTTCCTAGTAGTGTTCTTGGCAATCCAAAAGATAAATGATATATTTAGGCCATACTATCTGGGATCTTTTCCTCCATATTTATCCTGTCATTCTTCCTTGAGTGTATGTGGTCTAAGAACAGTTGCAGTGTGCGAGATATTTTGCCTGAGGGACCAATTTGTAGGACTCAATTTCTGTCTACCTTGTACTTTTTGTGTTAGGAGGGAACAGAAAACACCCATAGAAAATAAAAAGTAATTCTGCTGATATGCTACTTTAGCTAATATATCAATAAATGACTTTAAAATTTGATCAGAAGTCACATTTTAGCATACATTTGTGGTTACATTATTTATCATGTATTTTCCCATTACTGATTTGAGCATTATGATGACAATATATACAAACTCACACATATATCTATATTTATGAATATGAAATAATAATATATGTGTGTGTTGAGACTGTTTAGCAGTACTCAAAATAGGTTATCAATTCTGTGACTGTTTTAAGTTAATCTTATTTCCCTGTACATTTTAGTTAAGATATTTATGCTTTCTAAAATTAATGCAAAATCTTGTCTAAGTATCTATAAAATCAAAACTGAAAGCACCGATTTCTGATTTTGTTTCTGATTTGTTAAATTATCATGGAAAGAAAAGCCATTTTAACCTTCCTAACTAATTCTCCTGAGTAAACTTTGAAAACAAATGACATTGTCTCCAAATCTTTTCAAGTCTAAAGTGCTTTGGTTAAAAGGCATACGTTGGTTTAGAATTCGACAGAAATGTCAACATTTCAGATAAATTCATTGAGCAGAAATTAGGCAAAGATAAGCTACATCATTTAAATAAAAATGTATTTATTCATTTAAAGTTAATGTTTAGATTCAATATTAATTAGAGTTTTAATGTCTTAGGGGATATATGTGTTTTTCTAGGTAGCATCATAGCAGTAGACAAAATCTGTTTTCCTAGGTGAATATATCTCCTGAAATGCTTGTGGGATTCAACTTCTAAACAGTGATAAATCATCATTCAGTAGCAGCATAAAATAACTTCTCTTGGGATACTCCTCTTTTTGGAGAGCTTTCCAGACATAACGGGTAAATAATGTGGGTGATCAAGCATGGAGAAGTTCTCTAATTACAAATCATGAGCACCGGAGAAAAACGAGGAATTGTTTGTATTTGCATGTGTACTTTATATCTGACTCTAAATGCGTTTTGTGTGATCATTCAAAAGAAAATAGAGAAGCTTTTGATTAATGCTTCTGATAACAGTGATTTTGCTATGAAATTTTCCATGTTAGAAAAATTAAGTGCAAGACTTTCACATTAGCTCCCTGAAATATATGGTTATCATTACGGCTATCACTTCATATACCTGATATGACCCTAACAGATCAGGTGATGCTGTGCTAAAGCTTGGTTTTCAAAATTTACAAGGATATGCTTCTGCATATCATAGAATGTGTTGTTAAATCATAATAAATTAAACATAGTATTAATGTGTTTATACACGTACAAGAATATCTACTTTACATTATTCACTTTGCATGTTCATATTTTCCCTGAAAGATCTTGAAGGAAAATGTACCATTGCACTCTGAAGTAATAAGCAACCAAGCATATACATTATTTTAATAAAAAGGGATGAATTTGACTGAGGTGATGGTTCAGGTTAACTAATGATAGGAGTACAGTCCCCAGGACCTGGACCTACCTAATGATCTGATGGATAGAGGCAAGCAAAGACATAGAGAAGAGAGAAATGATAGTGAGACCCTGAATGTGCGTGTGTGTGTATGTGCAAGTGTGTGTGCGTGTGTGCATGTGTGTGTGTGCTTTCATTTTGTTTTGTTTTTGTTTTGTCTTTGGCTTTTCAAGACAAGCCTGTCCCGGAACTCCCTCTGTAGACCAGGCTAGCCTCAATTTACACAGATCTGCCTATCTCTGCCTCCCAAGTGCTTGGATTAAAGATGAACCACTACAGACATGCTGTCCTTTGCTTTTTTTCTTTTTTTTTTAAATTTATTTATTTATTAAAGATTTCTGTCTCTTCCCCGCCACCGCCTCCCATTTCCCTCCCCCTCCCCCCGTCAGCCCAAAGAGCAATCAGGGTTCCCTGCCCTGTGGGAAGTCCAAGGACCTCCCACCTCCATAGTAAGGTGAGCATCCAAACCGCCTAGGCTCCCACAAAGCCAGTTCGTGCAGTAGGATCAAAAACTCTTTGGGCTGAGGAGGGAGGGGGACTTGACTGGGGGAGGGGGAGGGAAATGGGAGGCTGCGGTGGGGAAAAGACAGAAATCTTAAATAAATAAATAAATAAATAAATAAACCCATTGCCATTGTTCTTGAGTTTTCAGTAGTCCTCATTGTCCGCTATGCTCATTGAGTCCGGTTTTATCCCAGGCTTTTTTCAGACCGAGGCCAGCTGGCCTTGGTGAGTTCCCGATAGAACATCCCCATTGTCTCAGTGTGTGGGTGCACCTTTCCTTTCCTTTCCTTTTGTTTTAGAGAAGTAAATTTTATGATTTGTTAGACATGACGTGATTTCTAAGTGTGAAAATGTAAATATTACTTCACTGGTTGCTGTGGCTTTAGACTGTCTCTATGATGATGAGTTATTCAGTCTCTTCCACATAAATTAACTCACTGTAATGGAATTTATAATTGTTCATTTTAGCTTGGCAATGATGGTTTTTAAAATGCACAAGGATTAAAAAAACAACAAAGCTGTGAAATTAGAAGACAAAATTGACTTAGCAAAAATATAAAAATATATATTTTTGAAGAAGAATTAAAACATTATAAAAGTTTCAAACTTCAGGGGCTTAACTGCTCTTCTTTCATTGTGAATATTAAGGGGTTACTATAAGTGTTATATCAATTTCTTTTAAAGCTAATTTGATCAATGCATAAGATAAATATGGGCGGTGTTTAAATTTTTGACATATCACATTAATTCACCAACATTTTAATAAATATTTTATTAAGTCTTAGAGATTGAATATACTGTCTTAGTCACATTTGTCAAACTTAGTCCCTTAACTCCCCTCACCTCTTTAGTCCCCACCTGGATATCTTCTTCTGTTTTTTTTTTAATTTAACAACCCACTTGTTTCTCTGTGTGGAGAAATTGTTGACCAACTAAGAAAGGCATCAATTAAAAAAAAAGGACTCTCTGTCCCTCAATAGCATCAGCATCCATAACTTTGGATTAGTGGGGAAAACTGGGGAGCCCCTTTCAATGCTGGGGTACTCACTGACTTTTTCTTCTTCATGCCTTGTGCAGACAGCGTCAGCTGGGATGAGTTCACAAGGGCAGCGATCCAGATGAGTACAAATGGAATGTTTTTCTTCAGTTCTCTGGAAGCTTCGCTCTCAGAAACTTCCCATCCCATTGTCTGTGATTGTCCCTGAGCCTTGGGTATGAGGTGTGATGTGGATGTCACAGTTCTGGCTGAGCGTGCCATGGACACTCATTCTCTTTTACCAATTGTGATTGTCTTTGTTCGTTGCCATCTACAACTCACAGAAACTTCTCTGCTGAGGTCTGAGACCTGCACTGATCTACCTTAAAGAGACGCAGGTGATACTGCGTTCATTTACAAAATATTAATAGTAGATTCACTTTGAGATCTCTGAGATCCCCAGACATTTATTCTGCTTCTCAAAACTTGTTTGCTTGTTTTGCTAATAACAAAGAGATACATTGAGATATTAAAAAATGTTGAGTAATTAATCAATACTAGTAATCAATACGCTTCAGTACTACTTCAAAAGTTGTGATGTTCTAATATGAAGTGCCATTTTCTTAATAAAAATCATTAAAATGTTAGCTAAATCACCCTTTCTGCTTCAATGGGTCAATTGAAGAAATGTCAAATGGTTTCCTACTCAAGGGCCACTTCGGAAAACTAAATAAGCACAAAGTGCTAAAGCTACTGAATATACATAAATATAATGCCATGATAGATTTAAAACTATTTATGCAAGTAGGAATTTGAAATTACCATGAGAGTATACCTTATTAGCTGTAGAAATGAACCAGCACAGGAATACATAACTAATCTTATCCTCCCTATCCAGACATATCGAGTTTACAGTGTTGCAGTATTGACTAAATCATATTAAAGTCATCTCCAAACCACAGTCTTCTATGTGTACAGCAATAGTCTTTAATCTTCTAAATTCAAGCTAATACTTAAAGGAGAAAAAGTATCTTCTAAAAGTGATACAAAATGTTATTTATCTACAAGAGAATACTAATTTTCTTCTCCTCAGTATACGTATCTTTACTTGAAACATTAGTATTTTGAGCTTGAAAAGAGAAACCATATCTATCAATGCTCAGTACTGTGATAGTCACGTATGCATCTCCAATTGTTTGTGGTGATCATGGTTGGCCAAAATGATGCTATATAATGTGTTTATAACTGTATATAATGGCTCCATTAGTGTAAAAATAAATAACCAAATTTTGTTATAGAGAATAAGTTCTAAGATTTTTTATAATTTTATTGTACTTTTAGCATAATTTTTATTTATTGCTATTTATTTTTGTGATTTTTTGAATTATCATATTTTTCCTTTTCATTTTTTCAACCAAACCTTCCCATAAATTCATCCTGAATCTCTTTGAAAACTATGACCTCTTTTTGTAGCAATTGCTACTGCATGCATATGTGTATTAATAAATGCATACATATTCATAAATAAAACATGTCAAGAAATATATTGTACAATGTGGAAACTAGAGCAAATTGGCATGGAAGATAGCTTATAGTATCTCGACTTAAGACCACTAGACCAAGGGAATGTATAAATGAGACTAGGAATAAAACCAAATCAACGGAGGTAAAATATATTTGATCAACACAACAAAAGTATGCATTGTTCTCCACAATAAATGGTTTTGGGACAAGCTGAAATATTCACATAAAGATACATAAAAGTATGTCCTCAGCTTCACTTCTACATAATACTCCATTCAAGCAGTCTAGATATTTAAAAACATGAACTTGAATGGTGTAATTACAAAAAAAAATTCTGGATTACATTTTAGCTTAAGAAAATCTCCCACAGAAAGTATCTCATAATTGCACTTACTATACATATTCATCCTCATCTGTTGGTAGGGAAATGGAAGGTATGATTAAGCACACCCTGCAAAGTGTCAGGCAACTCAACTTTTCCCTGTAGCAAATGCCATTTTCACTTAATTTTCCTCTTTAAAGCTTCCCCATGGAGCTTTTCACAGTTCCAGGCAAAAATGCTTCTTTGCTGAACTATATGCTGTTCATCTAGAGCATATATTCTTTGCTATGGTAGCAGTTGGCAATTTATATTGTTTTTTCTCTGCCTGTCATGGCTATCTAATTATTTGGACTATGTTCGGTCCATGTCATGAAAATGCTTCACACATTTCCAAAATGTTCTCGGGTAAAGAAAAATGTTAACAGTCTAAGAACAGTGTGACAGGATGCTCTGGAGACAACTCCTATTAAACTACAATGTGAAACACATAGTTAATGTATTTCAGCCAATAGTTTAGCAAAAAAGACACTGTATTCCCGTTCCTGAAATCACCACAGATACCAAAGGCCTAATAAAAATATTTAGTCTTTCATTTCTGTGGGCACTTCCTCAGGCATGGATAAAGGCATTTTCTTAACAAAGGGTCCAGAGGAGAACTCAAGTGCCCAATATATGTTGGCTATTAGGACCCCAGATTTGGAATAAACTGTATATAATGACATATAGATTTTTATTTTTCATATTTATATTAGGGCATGTTTTGATCAGGTCAAAAAGAACTTTGGGAGCTGTAAAAGATGTTTATTAATTTCTAAAAGATCATTACAGAAAGGCAAAAACACTCATTCCAGTACTGAAGAATCTATGTAAGGAACAGATTTATTACGTGACAAAATTAAAGGTACCACAAATTACTATATATAAAAAGTCAATTCATTTATTTACCCATATTTTACATTGTAAAATTCAGGTATTTTCATGGACTAACTTTGCATAGTAATAAAATATAAACAATATTTTCTCGTTGGCTTCAATTTTATTTTTCAAAAATGTACAGCATATTCTAAGAACTTGGGAGCATCTCTTTTACATGCCCAAGAGTTGGATAATAGCAGCTTTGACATCTAAAGCTATATATTGCTAATACTAATGCTTACAATACCAATGAATGCCTCTTATGCAAAATTTACACAGTATCCTTTGCTAGTTAATTGCTTTTGAAATTCAAACTTAAATTACTTTGAAATTGTAAATCGCACATCAAACAAACAAACCAGATCCCTATTGATGTCTGTTTAAATAAAGTAAATATCTCTGTGATTTAGAAAACTCATTACTATAAAAATGAAAACTAAAAAAAAAATTAACTTTGAAAAGACATGAAGGCCATGTGGAACACACAATGACCCAGTCGTCTTAGAACAAGTGCTGATTCAAAGATTGCACAATTCAAAGTGAAATACATGCATGAAGAAGGGAGCAGAAGATGTTGAGCAACACTTCAAAAAGATTTCTGCTAATTAAGGAATATGTTATGGCTCTTTGCTTGCTGTTCTCCCAAGGGACTTCTACCTGTGGGAGTGGAGGTGTCTCTGACTCTGTTGACTGCTCTTGGGACTGTTTTCATCCTATTGGTTTGACTTATCCAGTCTCAGTATGAAAGAGCTTAAACTTGTCTCATTCTATCTTGTTCTGTTTTTTTTTTTAATTTTTATTTTTTGATGATTGTGTCTTGGAACCCTTCTCTTTCCTGAAGAGTAAACATAGCAGAGTGGACCTAAAGAAACAGGGAGGTGGGGAGAGATCTCTATGAGGTGTGGAGGAGCAGAATATCTGAGGTCAGGATGTACTGTATGAAAGAAGAATCTATTTTTAATAAAAAAAAAAACCTAACAAATTTGAGCATATTTTCAAAGATCGAAAGTATTTAGATTTTTTTAAAACTCATGATAAATGTTTTTATTTTCATTCAAAGAGAAACATATTGTTCATACGTCATATTGGCTATTTTTATGAGAGGTTATCTTTTGAAATAGAATTTATTTATACATTTTTTTTGTCTGGTTGATCACAATGAGTAAGAATGTGGTTAAAATTTACAGTTATCTTGAGGATGATTTTAGAAATCAACTATTTTAATTTATGGATCAAAGAAAAATCATTATTAATATACTTAGTTTATATATGTTCAGGAAATAATCGAGTAGTCTAAATAGGATAATAAATGCAAATGTAAGGATGATTACTATAATAAATATAAGATGCTTGGTCTTAGGAATCATACTGCTTCTGTAGCATAGTGGTATATAACTTTATCCCAAGTATTTGAGCAGAACAAAGAAGATGATGCTAATTTCATTTCTTTGTCAGAATAGCCACAATGCAAATTAAAAATAATTCACTATTTTTCGCACTTATTAGAATATTGAACTGAAATTCATAAAAATGCTCATAAATATAACAATATTTAATAATAAAAAACAAACTTATGCACATTTAAAATAAATATGCTGTTATATTAATTGGAGTACATATTCTTGATTTGAAAATATCAGCTACAAATATTTCCTTATAGAAATCTTAAAATGGTAAACTATTAAAGAAATATATTACTTATTTCCAAAGTAATTTTGACATAAACACACTAGAAATTGATTTAAAAATGTAAATTTTCGATTCAGTAAGGTTACATGCATTTGTTAATTTTATTGGCACTGACTTTCTTCGAATGAAATCGTTTTAAACAAACTAAAGGGAAATGGCACGGTGAGTTATTTTCCCAGCTGGGTGATTTATTTATATCAAAATAGCTCATGTTCTTACTGGTTTCTTGCTGACTTTCTTTACTGAACAACTTAAACTGTAACCACCTCGGTTTTGTTAGAAGAAAATGCAAGCCGTAGGAGCTAGTAGAGTATCACTGGCTTCACCTGGTTTCCATTCAACCAGAATTACAGCGTGGATACAAAGGTTCTAAATGTTAAACACATCTGCAAATCCCAATGCTAAATAAAATGTTTTAGAATTAACTGTTAGGAAACTGTGAGATAGTTTCACCTAAAGTGATATGTGCTGACAAAGAATTAACATTTGCTATTAGTATGTATAAGCTGTATTTGGGGGATATTTGTATTACCAATTAAACTTGTTGAATAAAAATGGGTGGGTTTGATTCTTCAAAACAGTCTCACTATATTTTAGAAAGGAGCAAATGCAGAATATTTACAAATTCCTCTTCTTTAACCTTCAAGTCTTTTGCTTATATATCATTTTTTTTCATTTTGTGTCATTATGAAAATTCTGTGTATAGAATTGTGTAAATCTTTGCATCTATGGTTTTTTTGTGTGTGTGCGCTTTTCCTTTGGTTTTTTATTTCTGTTCATTTATTTGTTTTGTCCTACTCTTAATTTAATTTATGATTTATTGTATTATATGACTCATTTCTAATGAGAGAAAGCAAACAAGGGTGTGAGTTTGAGTGAAAGATGTAGTCGGGTGGATCTGGGTAGAATACGGTAAGAGGAATTATAATCAAAATATATTGTATGAAAAAAATCTAGTTTCAATATTTAAAATCATAATTCCATCTGGGACATTTTATCTCAATGAATGTGTTGCCATGATTGTTGTACATATCCTTGATGTGAATTTAAATTTACTCACAGGGAAGTTAAAGAAAGAAAAATAAGTCATTAATGTTCTGATGTAATTTAGAAGAAATATTTCTTTATCCAAGAAGGCAGAATAGCAAAGCAAGTCAGAATATATGACTGTATAAATTATACATGTTTGAATATTATGGCACGGGTTCTATTTAATAGCAGAGTAGCATTTAAAATTCATAAGAAAGCAGTTTCATTTTGCTGGTCACTCTTTTGGCATTACTTGATGTTCTCAGTCAAATTTGTATTCATGGTAGTTTATTTTACATATAATCTTAATTATATTGTTCAATTCATCTAGTCCTTTGACTTTAAAATAATACTCTAAAATATTGATTTGTTTACATTTTTCTTATAATCTTTTGATGTGTTTTTTAACCTCATTGGATTTTTGTAGCCCTTTTTTCTTCCTACCCAACTATGTACAAAAGCATCACAGTTTATCATAATCAGTTTTGTTAGCTTGACATAGCTCAGACCAACTGAAAAATAAACCTCCATCAAGGAGGTAACTGACTGTTGTCTTGGGGACCAGCCTCCAGCAGCAGAGGGTTTTGAAAGCAATCCATGGAATTTATGTAAGCTCAAATTTTTGTATCTGAGGGGCTTAGGGAAAATGACACTCACACACTCTCTTGCTGGATGCCTTATTTATTCTCTGCTCATTCTATTTCATTCTTTATGCTTTTTTCCACAGTTTATATACTCCAACAAAGTTTTTCAGGATATATAAGTGAATTATTATAATACATAGAAGTGAAAACATGTTTTTCATCTCCCTTATGTGATTAAGCATTTTACATATTACAGGTGAAAAACAAATTGTCCCAAGCACCCACATACGTTCAAACCCAAGCAGCTTGTTATAGAATAACTGTGCAGACAAGCAAGGTATTCTTTTCATTTGAGTCTTTTCTTGGCAGGCTGCATTTTGTGGTTACAAAGAAAGGGCCGATTACTTTATTACTTATCTTGAAAGAGAAAATGATATGGAATCTTAAAGGAATCACAAACCTAAACTTTTATGTAAAAAAATAATCTGTCAGCTCTACTTTAAATCTTTAGGGTATATATACACCCATTAATAGTTTATGTTTTTATATCAGGAGACTGGGGGCATAAATGGATATAAGGAATTAATTATCACTTTTAGTCATCAGCCAATCCTAGGAAGAAAGGCGCATCAGCCAATGAATATTGGGCTGATTTGTTCTTGTTCCCTGACCTTGACAAGGTCCGTACTCAACTATGTGCCTTTCTATTACTTGAGATTGTCTTCCTGGGTTTTTCAGCTCAAAAATGTTCAACAAAACATTTTGTCTAACTTTGCTATTTTCAAAACTTTGTTTCAGCTGTGATGCACTCTAAAACCTGTGAATACATCTGCCATCATTAAGGTTAAGGATTTAAACTAGCTAGGCTACTAGGACTTAATTGTCAACCATTGACTTGAGCTACAATATATGAAACTCCTTGGGTGAAACCCACAGGCCCTGGCTGGAAAACATATCCTTGTATTTATTTTTATTCATCAAAACTCTGCATAGGCTATCATTAGACAGTACATCTTAGGAAGGTGTCATCTTCTTGACAACCTACAGATCAAAATACAACATGATGTTTCCAAAAGATAAAAACAGTGGAGATATTGTCACATCCACTTACCTCATGCATGATACCAGAGGAATATTACAGTAAAACAAAGAAAGGATCAGCAAAAGCAAAAGACATTCTGGGGTCTATAGTCCCATGGTCTTACCTACGCAAGATTCACCCATCAGACAGTTGCTTCTTGGGGGCTGCCACCTCAAAATTCAACTATTATCTGCTGCACCTCTGACATTTAATCAATAGCTAGATGAGGTTGACCTTTGAACACGTGTGTGGGAAAATGACTTCATTATTAATTAATGCAGGAGGACTCAATCCCCCATAATTATATTTGTCTCCAGAAAGGTGATCCAGGGTTTTATAAAGAAGTCAGTTGAGCACTAGACCAAACAAGCCAAAAAACTAGCCCATGAGCTGTGTTCCTCCATGATTCTTTCCCCAGCTTTACTATGTGATGATTTGGTCAAGAAGTCGAAGTCAAGTAAGCATCTTCTTCCCTAAGGTGCTTTTGCCACATTGCTTTTTGCCTTTGATGGAGAGAAAAGTTAGACAGATTAAAACACATTATAATTATAGTCTCATTTAATACTCATAGAAGTACACGACTCATTGTGTCTTTATCTTTTATCTCCATTTCTAGGAATTCAACAAAAACTTAGGTGTTTTACATCTTTCTGGTTGAGCCTCTCAATTCAGCTGTTTACTTGCAGCAAGAGTTATAAATTCAAAATACAAATTATATAATGTTATTAAGACATATACACATCGCATTTACATCAGCATATTATAAATATTTCCATTTTATCTATGATTTTATAAGTTCAACATCAAATTACCAATTCATATTTTTCTAACTCTATAATCTGTAACACATTCTCTTTTATAATACAGTTTTGAAAATACTAAATATATTCTGAAAACTGTCAGGAAAGAAAAGTAACCAATAATCCTACCCAAATTTGATGTCTATGAGCCACAACAATGTCGAAACTCTCAGATATCCCAAAAGCAAAATAACAGCATTCATTTCATGACAGTAACCAGCAACTATTTAATTAGATTTAAGACAATGCTCAACATCTCACAAAAAAACTCCTTTAGCCTATGGCTTTGACAATTTTTCTGCCACATCTTCCACAATAGTTGCTGAGCCAGGGGCAGAAGGATGTTGTAGATGCATCCATTGGGAGTTGTATCCACAAATATTCATTTTGGTTATTGTTAAGGACAATCCTACTTTAATAGGTTATGCTGTAGATTCTATTTCAATAGTGATGCATTCACTATAACCAAATACTTAGCTAGGTTTCTAGTACCATGCTACCTGTTGTTGAGTAGGTTTTAACTCCAAATAGAGAGCTGTTCACTACTTCAAACATACATGCGCCATAACCGTATCCTTAGAGTTATTCAGAGTATGATTTTTGTTTCTTTTTATTTATTTATTTATTAAAGATTTCTGTCTCTTCCCCACCGCCGCCTTCCCTTCCCTCCCCCTCCCCCCAATCAAATCCCCCTTCCTCGTCTGCCCAAAGACCAGTCAGGGTTCCCTGCCCTGTGGGAAGTCCAAGGACCACCCACCTCTATCCAGGTCTAGTAAGGTGAGCATCCAAACTGCCTAGGCTCCCACAAAGCCAATAGGTGCAGTAGGATCAAAAACCCATTGCCATTGTTCTTGAGGTCTCAGTAGTCCTCATTGTCCACTATGTTCAGCGAGACCGGTTTTAACCCAGCCTTTTTCTGACCCAGGCCAGCTGGCCTTGGTGAGTTCCCGACAGAACATTCCCACTGTCTCAGTGTGTGGGTGCACCCCTCGCGGTCCTGAGCTCCCTGCTCGTGCTCTGCAGGCAAATGGATGGAAATTGAAAACACTATCCTGAGTGAGGTAAGCCAGACCCAAAAAGAGGAACATGGGATGTACTCACTCATATTTGGTTTCTAGCCATAAATAAAGGACATTGAGCCTATAATTCGGGTTCTTAGAGAAGTCAAATAAGAAGGAGAACCCAAAGAAAAACATATAGGCATCCTACTGGATTAATTAACCTAAATCAGGCGATGAAAGGAGACAGAGACAGAGATCCACATTGGAGCACCAGACTGATTTTTGTTTCTTTATCAAATATAAGTTGGCTGAAGTTACTAGCATGTATGTTTTAATTTCTGATTATTGTTTCATTAGTTTACATGTCTATTTTGTGTCAGGAACATGTTGTTTTATCACTATGGCTGTTTATTATTGTTGTTGTTGTTATGGTTGTTGCTATTTTTCTCCGTTTTGCTTTGATGATACAGGGTCTTTTCTGATTCAATGTGAGTTACAGGATTTTTTAGTCTATTTCAAAGAGGAAGGTGATAGGTATTCTGACTGGTATTGTAATATATATATATTATATATATATATATATATATATATAATATATATAATAGCTGTTGGCAGGATGATCATTTTCTCAAAATCAATTCTACCAGTTCATGAACATGAGGTATCTATTCAGTTTCTAGTCTCTCTCAATCTCTATCTTCAGAGACTCAAAGTTTTTATAGAGAGATCTTTCCAACACAAGACTCAGTTTATTCCAAGACATTGTTTATGATACTGCTGAAACAGTATGTCCATGATCTTTTTCTTTGTTTGTTTCTTCTTATTTATATAGAAAAGAGATTGACTTAAGTATGTCTTTTTTTTTCTACCCTGCCTCTTTGAAGAATTTTGTTGTTGTTTCTAGTAGTTTTCTGGTGGAAAGTTTGGCATGTATTATGAATAATCACATCTAGAAAGAGAGACAGTTTGACTACTTCTTTTCTTATTTGCAATGGTCTTAGCTGGTGTTTACTCCTGCCTTCTCCTACTTCCTGTCCTGTATTTCCTCCACCTGTGGCAAGCACCTTAGCAGGGCTTAGATCTTTTCCTGGTGGAGTGACCCCTATATTCTGTTAAGCTTCACTTAAAGCAATCAACTGCTTTTCTAATGATTTTCAATAAAAGGAAAAGGATAGATTTTGTGAAGACAAAATGAAAATTATTATGGCTAACCCAAATATTCCATGAGTCTTGACATTGATGTATCGTTTGTGGCTGGGGTCAACATAATCATATGACCTCTGCCTTATGTCTCTTTGTGGTTTTCTGTTAAGGTATCCACTTTATGTAAAGACAGGCTTCTTTTAGAGGAATGGTAACTGTACGGATATGTGAGCATAAGAATACATATTAAGAACATGGTTAGGGTTTATGTTGGTCTAGCAATGTGGTAGTAGTAGTAGAATCTTTTCTAAGGTTCATGATTTTACTAGCTCTCAAACCTGGCTTACTTGCAGTACCAGGATGATTTGCTTCTTGGTGTCTGGCCTGTAAGAACAATCAACGTGCCTCTGTTTGTCACCGACCTGTTAAGGACCACTTATTCCATCTCTGTTCATGCATATCTTCCCTTCCTGGCAATTGCTGAATTTCAAAAGGGTTGCAGCAGGGTAGAACTGTTTGCTAACTACCCAAATGTTCTCTTGGAAGTTTTGCATGTTGCTTCCGGGAACCATGGGAGCTAGACCTCTGGAAAGAGGTTTTCATGGGAGATACAGCCCCAATCATCCTAGTCCTATGTCCTTACTAGGTCGTGTCTTCAGCAACTGGTACACGTAAGAGGGGCTGGAATGATTGTAAGAGTTCCAAACATCAGAAACTGCTATAAAACAATCTCTCTTAGAAAGAGCTGCATAAATTGCTACAAGTTGCAACGTTTTACAGTAATTGCTCAGCCATCTTTTCACGAGAGACTTATCAGAACCAAGGGACCTGGTAAAGGCTAAGCTAACAGCAAGGATTTTTGGCATTATTGCTTTGTAAATAAGGTGGCTGTCTTTTGCTGTAGTTTTGTTTATATCTATATATATATAGATATTTGATTTTCGAGACAGGGTTTCTCTGTAGCTTTTTGGTTCCTGTCCTAGAACTAGCTCTTGGAGACCAGGCTGGCCTCGAACTCACAGAGATCCGCCTGCCTCTGCCTCCTGAGTGCTGAGATTAAAGGCGTGCACCACCACCACCCGGCTGTAGTTTTTTTTTTTTCCCACTGTAGTTAACTCCCTTTCTGTGACATATTGGGGAATTAGTTCCCACAGTTCAAAACAGTTTCATGAAAAACTTTCCCAGTCCCAGCCCTTGTTCCACTCTCCTAGGTACGCACAGTGATCCTGCCTTCCTCCAATTATCTTTCTCAGCTGGCATTCGGTCAGTATTTAGCCATCCCTTAAAGATAGTCACAGATCTCCAAGGACAAGGAATTACTAGTTGCCCAAGCCGCAGCTCTGGTCTTCCTCCACTCAAAAGATTCTTAACTCCTTATGCTCACATTCACCTCTGTTTACAGATGCTTTAGTTCAGGAAATTTAAGGCTTGTGTTTTGCTCTCCAGGACAGCAGAGGGCAAAATTAACTGCGCTCCAGAGAAAGACCCACAACACCCACGATCAGAAGCGTTGATAGCAGCATACCCCAGGACCTATAATTTAGAGGTCTGGGTCTCTTCGCTTAGAGCAGTAAGTCTAAACTCCAGACCTAGAAAATAGAAACTGCAGAGTCTGGTATATACGTTATCTGATCAAGGGCTATCAGCTTCTCCCTGACTGGAATTTTCACATCCAGGAAATGCTGTATTGAAAACAATTCAACACTATCTGAAAAAAAAAAACAAATAAACAAACAAATAAATAATAAAATGATGGTGACGGGAATTGTTATATTAGGATTTTTTTTTCACTGCACTCAGAGTGAGAGGTACTGATGAAAAAGTGTCAGGAAACTGTGAGCTATTTAGTAGGAAGACAGAGTGGAAATCAAAAGAGCCTGAAAAATCACCCAGGTGTCACATTTAGTAGAAAATCCTAGAAACTGTGGCTGAGAGATCAATTAAAATAGATTGAAAGAACAAAAAAAATGTCAACGAAATGGATAACTGTGTTCATAATATTTTTACCAGCCAGATAATGTGCACAGTTATAAACTTGAAACTGAGATTTTCAACTTAAATAAAAGAATTAAAATAAAGCATAAACCAGAGGAGCTCCACTTAAATGTGAAAGTATCAGGCTTGAATAAAGATCAACAGAGATTATGCAATGCACAGAAGAGATGGGGGGGTAATTTAAAAAGAGTAAACTCTGTAACAAATAAAATTTTAAATAATTGCTGTAATATGATTACAAGTTTAATAGATGACCTTTATAACCATGAGTATAGCAAAAACTAAAATTTCTCGGTGAGGTATTTCTTCTTCATTGAGGAGTATAATTTGTGGAAATGGTCCTCAATAACCCTAGGCATACGGACTTGCAAGGAATGACATGTCCATATGCTCATTTTTTTAATTAATTACACTAACAACATAGTCATAGTGGATAAAATGATAAAATACCATGCTGTATCTCTAAAACCTTCTTATCCTACCTTGATACAGATTAGCTCTGTGATAATGAAATAACTGAGGCCTTCCTACTCAAAGTTGGTGCAGTTTGCAATGGGGAGGGAGGAAGAGGAGATGCTCTGAAGGATTTCACATCCTTACTCATTTCCCTCAATTGTTCTCTCAGAACTGCCGCCAATATAATGTGGGAACTCCTTTCTGCAGATAGCTTTTTGGGTACCCGCCTCAGGGCGTGGCTTCTGTGTGTGGCCGTGATCTCTTTTTCTTTAAATGTATTTATTTATCTATTATGTGGACAACATTCTGCTTCCCACACACCAGAAGAGAGCACCAGATCTCATAGATGGTTGTGAGCCACCATGTGGTTGCTGGGAATTGAACTCAGGACCTCTGGAAGAGCAGTCAGTGCTCTTAACCTCTGAGCCATCTCTCCAGCCCGGCCGTGATTTCTTTTAAGGGAGAGGAAGGCTCTCCAGAATTTTCAAGGATATTATATAATAGTTATTCATAGTAAGGGCTTTGAACTTATAACAGTGAGGTATACAGGTTAAAGCATTAGAACATCTGTAAAAATACTTTGGCATTCTAATCTCAGTAATATATAGCATTATCTACCAAACCAAATTTACTCAGTTCTTATGTTATTCAGAATTTGTTAAGTGACAGATAATTAACAAATAGAGAGTGCACAAACACATCTTGTTTCTGAAAACCCACATAGCTCATGACGATTTAATAATATTTGCTATACCTGTTGTTTCTATGAAATGACTTTACTAGAAATGCAGCTGTTCTCAAATTCTTAAACCAATAATCTTACCCAGCTGGTGATGGAGGTGGGATGCCAGCCTGCCATTATGATGACCAGCAGTATGATGCAAAACCCCTAAGTGTTTAATAATGCCTCTGGTAGTTAGAATATAATTGGCTCCCATAAACTTATGTAGAGAGGCACTGTTAGGTGGTGTGACTCTGTTGGTGTAGGTATGGCCCGTTTTGGAGGAAGCATGCCTTTGTGGGGGCAGGTGTTGTGGTCTCCATTGCTCATGTTTCATTCATTGTGACCGTCATCCTGTTACCTTCTGACTGACATGGAGCCAGCTCAAGGTCTGTCTGCTCCTTGGTCCTTGCCCTGATAATAATGGAACTGTACCTTCGAAATTGTAATCAAGCCACCTCAATTAAATGTTTTCCTTTATAAGCGTTGCCATGGTCACGTGTGTCTTCACAGCGATAGAAACCCTAAGACAGAAGTTGGTACCAGGGTTTGGGCTATGACTGTGGTTGGTCCGACCTTGTTTTTGTTTAGAGGAATTTGCACTTTGGTACTTTGGGTTATGAAACAGTGGGATGCTTTAAGCATCACATATTAAGCCATAGTAGCAGGAGGACAAAGGTGTTATCTGAAATGTCATTGACTCATCCAAGTAATTTCAGAGAAGAATTTAGAGATCTTTCTTGTGACATTTTGGTAAGGTGGCTGGTTTTTTCTCTTGTGCAAACAGTTTTTCTGGGGCTAAAGTAAAGAGTTTTGGAATAATTCTGTCAGCAGAGGAAATCTAAATATCAGCCTAATATAGACTCTGACCTGTCATTATTAATGGTAATTCTACAATTCTACTAAAGATTTTTTTTTTTTTTATGAAAGGAGCAACCTGAGCAGGGTAAACTTAATGTAAATTTTGAGGAGGAAAAGAACACCAGGAAATAGAATGGAGTTAAAGCCTGTGTTCAAGGAGATAAACAGTTTTCCTTCATATGTTTTGGCATGGTCGTGGTTCTCTTCATAGCCCTAGAAACCTTAACTAAGACAGTGGCATTCACAACTTGCACTAACCAACAGCTGTCTAATTAGAATCAAGGTCTGCTCAACAGGAGACAAATGGTGCCTGGAAATACAAACCTAGTCAACTACCTGTGGCTGGTAAGACTGTGGATCTTAGAGGAGAACATACTTTACTAAAGCAGTGTAATTCTGCTCTGCATTCTAAACACCTCGGCATGTGCTCTCCGGTAAGTGTAATTCTCTCCTCTCATCAAAGAAACTTTTCTTTGTAGCAGATGAAGATGGTTACAGAAAACCACGACTTGTTAATATACCAAGAATAACGATTAAAGTTTCTATGGCAACTAGTGAGACTACTGGGATTAAAAGTGTGTGCCATTATGGTTACTGGTATTAAAGGTGTGTGTTACCATAACCTGGTCTACAGGGCTGAGCAGTTGGACTGTTTTACTCTCAGATCTTCAGGCAGTCTTTATTTATTAAAATATAATTGACATGCCACTACAGTTATCCAATACCAAGTGGTCAGCACTGAAGTCACACACACACACACACACACACACACTCAGAAGTTTGATTTTATACACTTATGTACATATTTCTGCGTGTTATAATACCAAAGAAAAATAGAACATGGGATGGTATAAGAGGAGTTTGAGAAATGAATGGTTAATTGGGGGAAATATGTAAGTATATTTATGTGAAAATTTAAAGTATATAAACATAAAAATGTATACTGAATATGCCTATAAATAACATATTTATATGTATATGTAAATAGCAATGCGTTTTGATTCATAAGGTTCCCCTCACTAATTAATCCACAGTTGTTGGGAACATTGTAGTTATTTTGTCACTTTCCAGATCTATCTCTATGCAGAAAGATCCCTAGAGCTCTGTGTTTCTGAAAATATCATGCGAACTTTTTGTCAAATGATTTTTCACACTGATAATATTAATCTCATAATCAAGCTTTATATATCACTCCTACTGAATATTGCAAGACTCATATATTTACTGTTTTGAATATTATTACTCAACTTCTAGCATATATCATCTGATAATTAGGAAACACTAATTGCCCTTCTAACTTTACAAGAAATTTATTAAGAAATCTTCACAATAATTAATAAAGTTAGTTATACACTGGGAAATAAAAGCATCTTAAAAATAAAATAGACAATGGTTTCTCAAGATGTTAATTTTTTGGATGTGGAAAAGCAGATTAATTAAATGTAGAAGATCTAATTTTTAAAATAATTACACCAGCAAATTAAGATAAAACTGTGAATATATTTGACTATTAAATACAAAAAATCTGGTGATAAATTATAATCATATAATCCTCCTTCAAGATTATTTTATGTAACAGTCATTAATAATTGACATTAAAAATTGCAAAATATTTTTTCAGTGAAATAATTTGCTAGCACTTTAGAGTATGTACAAAATAAACATAACAATATATGTCTAAGGATTAAGTTATATTACTTTTTATGCATTATCTCTTTCAATTTGAAAGTAAATAACTTTAAATATTACTAATCACAAATCTAGGACAAAACAGCCTTGAAAACGTCAGTAATTTCTGTAGTTACTATAGTATGGTGTACTATATTCAGGATGAATAGTAGTGGTCATTGAAACCAGTTCAAAAGAAAAGGGGAAAAGGAGACAAAAAATAGTGGATTTAAAAACACAATGGAAAGACTCTACTGATCCATTGTAATGGTGCCTATTTAACAAATAAAATATATTAAAAAGAGATGTTTATGTGGAAAAGACTATCAAACTGTTGGGTTATTTTTAATGATGTTAGCTTACAACTATTTTTTAAAAATATGTTTCCAAAAATTTCACTTGAAATATCTTCTATTCAAACTTTCAGTTACAAAAGTATATTCCATCTTACTCACCTGGATTTAAATATTTACACTAATTCATGAGACATTTTACTTTGCCTTCTTTTCGAATTCAACATAAGAGAACTAAATAAGATGGCAGCTGTTGTTAAAAGTGTCGTGGTGTGCTACATTGAAATAATATCTTTATGAACATATTCTTTCCTGTTCACTGTCAATTTTAGTGGTGTTTGAATTGCTACACTGGCTCCTTGTGGAATCTCCTCACCCTTTACACTGATAGTTAAGCAGAGTTGGAACTGTTGCTGATGGTCTAAAGTGTATACTTTAGAACCCAGTCTTCACATAGAATGAATTGCAGCGTGGGGAAATTGGTTGAAAACCAATTTTGAGAAATCTGAGATTGAAGAAACAAAAGACAGAAACTCTAAAACCACCTGTCACTGTCGGTTGAATTATCTGGAAAATGGCTTCTTACTACATAAAATGTAGATCTACTCTATCACTGTTTCTATGTTCAGGTTTTATTAACCCTGTAATTGAAAGAGCAGCCTCTGCACACTGCATAAACTACTCCGAGTCCACCTCATTTAAGAGTAGAGAGATTCAAGCTCTGACAACTAGTTGGTGGGGTAGGTCTTTAGTCTGAGGATCAACTACTCCACAGGTGTTGATGGGTCAATGCATCCAGTCTATCACTAGAACCCAGGGAGCCAATATCATGACAGCATCTTTCCTTGTGGTTCCCTTTTCTTTCCGTCACCGTCATGAAGAAATTTCTTATATTCCAGTGCCAATAATGACTCTAAAAGTATGATAAACCTCAGTGAGCCACTAACCACACAAAATATTTGTCAAAGAATCAGACAAACAGTGGTTAGCACGCACGGTGACATTTTTTTCTTTGCTCTTCAGTTTTAGAGAGGTACCAGTTCTTTGCATCAATGCCAAGAGTATGTGTAAACACTAAAATCTTTAAATAGAACGCATTAATAACATGTGTGAATAACAAATCAAGAAGATTTGTTCATTCTCAATTTTCTTTGCTTTACATATCACTACTTACTTCCCACGGTTGACTTTGGAATTTACATATGGCTACATTTTGGCAAAATTACTTATTACTAGAGGAATTCAAAGTTAAGCACAAATTTATCAATTTTGTAGGCTTAATATCTGATTTGACATCTGCTAACATTAAAACAGTTTACCAGGTTTTCAGCAAATCTCCTGGAAGCACCAGCAGATATGCAGTAACAAGGAATTTTTCATCTGGGCAAAGTTGTCTTCCTCCATAGCAATTCCATCTCTTCATTTTAGCAGCAATATTGAGAGATAAGAATTTTGAGCAACAGTTGGAACAGTTTCACCTTATTTCTGGTTCCCAGGCATGTATAAAAATGTTCAAACCGGACGCTCTGGATCGGGATAAGATAAAACTTTGGCCTACTTACCAAAATTAGTGTTGCAAAGCAAATCAGTTGTCAGTGGGAAAACTATAAAATGTAGTGCGGATGGACTGGAAAATTGTGAAATGCCTAGGCCTGCGCGTGGCTTTGATGAGAGTAAGGAAGAGGGAACGGGGATTTCATATTAGAAAAATACCTGCACAATTAAAAGCTCTACAACGAAAAGAAAAAAATCACACTCAAAATAAATAGATGTCAAGAAATAATCAACTCCAGATTGGAATCAATAAAATATGAACAAACAATAACATCAATAAAAATTAAAGAATCAATGAAACGAATAATCTTTTGAAATGAAAGGCTTATGTATAACATTTTAAAACATACTCAATTTTGTCAACACTACCCATACCATTGCATTCCAATTCCCACATAAAACATTGATATTATAAACAGGGAAGCAATTTGAATGGTTGAGCAAGTGTTTAAGTATTTCAGTAACAGAGTACAGATCCCTTTGAATATAATCTGGATATACTGTGGCATACCTGTGATACATAGCAATTCTATATACAGCTTTTGGGTGAATTTACACAGGTGGTAACAGTTCACATCCTCACCAGATAAAATAAAACTTCTCCATTCCCCACATCCTTCCCAGCACTTGTCTTCATTTTTTTCTCATTCCTTACATATACCTCTGCTTGTTCTCATTGCCTTTTGGAAACTTTTCTGAATTTTTAACCTCCATGACTTTATGAATTTTCTTGGATGGGAAATATTATTTTATGGTGGGCTGCTTACTTTTATTTATGCTGCGTTTGTCTAACTTCATAATGTTGCAATTCTCTGCCTCTTCAGAATCTCTGGTGGTCCTAATCAAGAGCTGAATGGCCAATAATGAGGCAGGAAAAAGGAGAGGCGGAGCTGGCAGAGAGGATCAATAAGAGAACTGAGGGAGAGGAAGAACAAGGGAACAAGTGGAGGAGGACGTCAGGGTCCAGCCACCCAGCTACACGACAAACTACAAAGAAAGAAATAAAGAATGTTATGCAGGAATAGAGAAAGATAAATGCCCAGAGGCAAAAGGTAGTCAGGATAATTTAAGAAAAGATGGCAAGAAACCAGCCATGCTAAGGCTGGGTGTTTATAAGTCAGAATAAATCCATTTGTGATTTATTTGGAAGCTGGGTAGAAGGCCCCCAAAAAAGATAAAAGAGAAAAAAAATCCACAACAGTTTCCCTGAAGCACGTAGATAACTTTATTTCATTGTAGAAAGAATGGATACAAGAAGTTATTTTAAGTTTCTCTAATTTTGGAGCTTGGTTTGTGCTATAATTCTCTGCTTTAGAGAATGTTGCCTGGACTTCTGAGAAGAATATGCCCTCTGCAGATTGGTGTTTAATCTTCTGTAGATTTCTTTAAGTGTACCTAACATATTTCCCTCTTATACTTTTTTGTCCAGGACCTGTTTATTTGTGAACATGTGGTAGTGAAATCAGCCACTATTACTCTGGGTTTATTTGTGACCTTGTATCTGCTAGCATTTGTTTTACAAAATTTGTTTCTATATAGTATTATAATTTTCTCGTGATGAATTTTCTTTTAATCAGTGTGAAGTAACACTTCTTTTTTCCTCTTCTGAGTTGATTGCTTTGGATGTCTGTCTACTTTATCAAGTATTAGAAAAATGATGCCCTCTGCTTTCTACTTACTTGTGTGACTTTGAAGTCATAAATTCTTTAGTTTCCTTTTCACCATGGAATGGTTTTACTTCTCCATCAACTATGCTATACATAGTAGCTTGGTTATCAGTTGTCTCTTGGAATATGAGATATATTTTTCCATAATTTTGTGAATTTCAGCATTCCTGTCAGGGGATTATTTGTATTCTGATGGCCTGCCTTTGGGGTTTATCCCTTAAAGATTGAAGTACATTCTTTGTTGTGTGTTCTTTAGTCTTTTGGCAATATTATGATATGGGGGAATTTCCTTCTTTCCGCTACCTATTTGTTAAACTACATGTCTTTTATGGTCATGTAACATCATCATCTAGGGATTAAAGAAAGAAGAGAAATGATAAAATCTAGAAAACTGTAATGCCTGACCAATGGTTGATTTCTTCTAGCAATACTGCGTTCCCAAATAATGCCTCCAGGTAGGTACCAACTACTCAAACACATGAGCTCCATATGAGGTTTACATTCACATCATAACCGTAATGTAAAACTTTCAAATTTCATCATTAGTAATATATATTTTTTAAATGCCCATGATAACAAAATGGTTGTTTTGCTTGATACTTTATATTTTCTATTTGTTAAAGCAAAGTTTTGGAAATTTATTTGTGAGTTGTTGTTTAAACTCTTTCCATTTATGTTATTAGTATTTAAGCAGACACTAACGTTTGAAATATTGTTCCACTAAAACGCTGTGATCAGTTCATACTTTGTGAGGTGGGTCATTAGGATGCAATCATTTTCTCGTTAATTAGAGGAAGCTCAAAGGTTTTAAATTGTGAAATCATTAGCAATTGATCACTCCAACCGGGAGCACTGCTGTTATGACTAAAGAACGGATTGTTAATGTGAGTAATAGATACTTTGTAATGATAAAGAAATGACTATGGATGACTCTTTATCATTTTGTTCTCAACAAGATACTACAAAAACAAGATAATTGCATCTTCCACTCATATTTCCTTTTTGCATGTTTAATAAAGTTTTGAAGTATAAGACACAATTGTATTTTTTTCCATTTAAATTCAGTTACACAAACATATTCCAAAGTATCAATTTTCCACTTCAATGACATTCACTTATATTGAATGTTCCAATGTGAGAATAGTTCTGGCCTAATATACTCAGGAAATAATTGACACAGATAATTAATATTAATTAATTTATTTTATCTTTATAATACTTTTTTCAGGTGTGCTTTACCTGGTTCTATCTGCTAAAGCTGCAATCTTGAGATTCCTGATCTCTTCTTGTACTAAGGGACTTATATTCACCATGGTGCAACCACACATACACACAAACACATAAACAAATAGCCTTATGCATATGCACATAAGAACACACATACACAAACATACATAAATCACACACATAAATGTACATACATATCACACACATACACAAAAATATGCACACATACACATATGCACATACATACACATCACAAACACACACATATACACTCATCACAGATACATACACAGAGTGATTACATAACTTGTGTTCAAAGAATTTTTTTCAGTGTTTTTTTACTATTGAATAACCTTGGCCACTATCAACAAGTTCTTTGTCAGTACTCACTTTCTCACATATGTGCTTGTACTTTCTCTGTCTTACTTTCAGGAATGTTTCTGGTTGACCATTACAGAAACATCTCTCAGTTTGTATAATTTCCCCCTTTATTATAGATTTTTGTTTGATTGATTGACTTTGTGATGGGAGTTCATTCTTTATCCCAGACTAGCTTGGAATTTGCTGTATCTCCGTGCCTATCTTAAAGCTCACGACAATCCTCCTGCCTTACCCGTCATAGTGATGAGATTACAGGTCTGAGTCACTACGCCCGGATTCTACATTGTCATAATGACTAAATTAACTCAAATACTAAATATCTAACCTTTGATTATCTACCCGTATTTTCCTTTTGTTTACATGATGTCTTGTTTGGAAACAACTATTAGAATGACTGACTAACACTTCTGAGGTTTTAATTGCTTTGAGCACCTAGATGTTTTACTTCACCCAAGATGGAAGATATATCCAAAAATCTAGGACACTCTGAAGGACAGAAGTGAAAGCATACTCCTGTTTATCTGAAGAATTTTCTGTTTCAACAACAACAAAAAGTCTTTACTACTTAAAGTCAAGGTTCTTATTATTTAGACCTGACACAGAAGGTATTTTTAATATCATAAAATTTGTTCTTCAGCCTAAACTGACTGATATGTATGTGTTTGATTTAGTCTGCCCTTCAGGCAACCAAAGAATTGTCATCAAAAACCTACTTGAGATGGGCAGGAGTTACTTAGATCATTGTACTCAATGTTTTACTTTTAGTAATTTTAAAATACTAGTAACTTTCTAAAGGTAAAATGCCAAAACATAATGTCATGTAAGCATTTGACTGCAAGTTCATCATGTATTTCTTTTGTTGACTAATAAAAAAAATGTATCCTTTGGTCACCAAGCTGTAGTGACTATGCCCAAAGCTTTCTAAAGTTTTCATTTTTTTTTTGGTTTTTGTTTTTCATGTTTTGCACCTCTCAGAGAATTATATTTTAAGTACAGTGGGAAAGATATATTTTCCTGTGTTGTCACTGCTCCAAGAATTTTCTACTCTGGGAAGCAAAGGAGACCTTCACAAGTAAGAATCCCAAAATAGATTTGAATTAATTTAAAACTTTTACAGTACAATACTTGGAAATTATTAAAAGAGAATAGTGATGAGCTGTGTGTGCATATGTGTTTGTGCATGCAAACATATGTGCACACGTGTATTTGTATATATCTATATATTTACCTCAAAATAATTAATAGAATTTATTTATAAGTTTATAGAATTGCCACCTATAAATATTACAAAATTACTAATATAAGTATTCAGAATTTTAGCACATTTTAAAAAGTTCTTATGAATGCCAATGTATATGAGAATGACTATTAGGAGCACGGATGGCATATTCTCATTGAATCATATTTTGTTCTGATAAAATCCATGTATCTTTTCCCAAAGCCTTGGTTATGTTATACACTAACTCTATGCATATAATAAATAGAAAGATCAAGAAAGAAATTCTAAAGTCAACAGTGTCATTTCACAAAAGCAGGATATTGATTGTCAATTTTCTCCACTATTTGACCTTTTATTTATTGGATATGACTGAAGCTTTAGCTCAGATGTAGATTCACGAATAAGATCATTAGGAGTTTGCAGACAAGGAAGAACATATATTCTTGTTCTGTAGTGGTAGAGTTTATGTTCATCATCTCCTGGATCCACCAGAGTCCAGGTGACGTGATGCGGTATGAATTCTGCATACAGGTTAAGTCTATAGATAGAGAAACAAATTTCATTTTATGTTTTTACCTTTTCATTGTTTGTTGTTTCCAAAATGTATACAAAATTTAAATGTGCTGAATCTTTGGGGCATGTTTATTTTTTCTGATCTAACTGTGAAAATTTAGGTAGGCAGAACTCTATATTCTATTTTCAGTCAAGGAGAGTTAACAAGTGTGAAAAATATAAATCTGATATTGCATATTTCAAACATATATATTTTTTTCCTTTCAAAAATTTACACTTCCTCCAGTCCTCCCATTCCCCTCCCGCTCCCCCACTTACCCTCACCCTCCCTCCTTAAGAGAGGGCAGGGAACCCTTCCCTGTGGGAAGTCCAAGCCCCCCCCCCACATCCAGGACTAGGAAGCTTTGCATCCAAATAAACTAGGGTCCCAAAAAGCCAGTACATATAGTAGAAACAAGTCCCTGTGCGTTTATCAATGGCTTCTCAGTCAGTTCCCATTGTCAGCCATATTCAGAGAGCCCGGTTTGATCACATGCTCCTTCAGTCCTGGTCCAGCTGGATTTGGTGAGCTCCCATTAGATCAGGCACACTGTCTCAGTGGGTTGACCAACCCCTCACGGTCCTGACTTCCGGCTCATCTTCTCCCTTCTTCTGCTCTTCAACTGGACCTTGGGAGCTCAGTCCGTGTTCTGATGAAAGTCTCTGTCTCTATCTCCATCCGTCGCCAGACATAGATTCTATGGTGATATTCGAGATAATCATCAGTGTGATAGTGGGGCAAGGCCAGTTCAGGCACCCTCTCCTCTGCTGCCCAGGGTCCTAGCTGGGGACATCCCCATGGACACCTGGGATCCCTCCAGAGCCAAGTCTCCTGTACACCCTACAATGGATCCCTTAATGTAGATATCTTTTTCCCTGCTCCTGTAGCCGCCCTGCCTCCATCTCCACCCTCCTACTCCCCCAAGCTCTCTCCAGTCTTTCCTTTCTCCGTCTCTCTCCCCCTCTCCGCTTCTCCCACCCCTAACCCCACCCCCTATAAAATAGCAAGCATTAATTGAACATAAGAAAACTTCAAAGCTTTATACTACAAGACGTAAGGAGAAAAGTAACAAATGGCAGCCAAATAAAATGATTTAAGAAATATACAAATCCCTTTGACTTACAATGTCAGTAGCTTCCTGTTTAATTCTCTACATGTAAAACAGTTCAACTAAACCCCTGAATGTCACTGCTTACCTCATCCCACTTAGAACTTGATCAGTATACTTACATGAATCTAACTATGAACCAGAGCAACTAATACAAATACCACCTTATCTGAAAATGCTAAATATTTCAATTTCATGGCATGCAACAATATTCTTTCAATGGTATCCTATGTCTAGTACTGCTTACTGCTTTTGGGGCTTAAAATTTTGGCTCCCTAGCTGTCCTGAAATAGGAGAGAACCTTATTGAAAATACATAACCTAAGACAAGAAAATTTCAAAAGCTGAGTTTTCTTCTGAATTTTATTAACAGAACTGTATTGTAAAAGAGCTTGTATCCAGAATGTATAAATTATCCTCAATTTCTGCCCCAACTGTAGTTCATATTATTTTAACATTTTATTAGGAGCTCTTTCAATTTTAAGGCAAGAAGATAGTTGTTATATTATAAAAATTAGAGTTGTATAACCTGTAGATATTGAAAGTGAGATTGTTTTAGCTCAACTGTTTATATGATTTGTTAATTATGAGAAGTCCTTTGTTGACAGCAAAACTTAGAGCATAAAGTATAATAAGCACTCTCCATTACCGTGCTGTCAGAGTCCTGTCTGTGGTAAAAATGGAATAACATATGTTGATCTTAGCTTAATTAAAAAGCACAATTGAGCTACGGATTTCCAGCTCCGAAAACATATCTGAAGTGAGGGAAGGAATCTCTCCAGGAAGGGGAAATAGAAGAGACTGCTCAGACATACAGACTATATCCATGGGAAGCCTACACGTCTCTAAGTACAAACAGAGGAGTGGGGGGAGGCAGAGAGGAAGGAAAGCATCAAGGACTAGAAGGACAGAAGAGAGGTGAAGTTGAAGTTGGGATAATAAAAATAATATTAACATGAATGATAATGGTAATAAAAATTTAAAAGACATAATGGGAAGTGGAAAAAGGATTAACTAGGGAGTTTATGGGAGAGAAACATATGGGGGGCATTATGGGGACAGAAGACAACTAACAGTAAAGGTTAGACTATAATCCATATGGACACCTACTACTGTAGAAGCTTCCTAAAATATATACATGTATGAAAGGAATATAAATGAACACATAAAATAATATTGGAGAAAATGCTCCAACTAGAGATCTTATCCTACCAAGTAAAAATTCCATTGCAGGAATGGGTTATATCTGATGTGTCATTGGCCAAAAGAGCCTCATGAAAAAGACCCAAACAACAAAGATTACTGCTGAGTCTATTGGTTACTCTTGACAAAATGATGCTAGGACCCTTTTGCTGAAAATTCGTATGTGTCTTATTGAAGATAAAATCAAATTGCTGGCTAACTAGACATCTCACCACTATTGAGGAGTGTTCATGATACTAGAAAGTTCTCTGTGTGCTACTGGAGGAAAAAGGCAATCACCTACATCTCCCAGGTACAATTCAATCATCAAAAGTGTCTTGCCTACAAGATATAGTAAAGTAATAGTATTACAAATATTATAAGAGTAACCAGCCATATTTTTATTGAATGTAAGGCCTATTCCATGTCATAGAACCTATTTCTGATAATGATGAAGTAGCCATGAACCTGAGACTGGATAGGTCATTGGTTTAGAGGAAAACTTACTCTTCTTATTTGGTAACACAGCATGTGACTTGATGTTCTTTCTGCGTCATTAAATAAAACAAGCAAACAAATCAAAAGGCAGAAGAAACAAACTATAAAAGTCAAACACACTCAAATACACACAGCCACAATTCTTTCAACAGCATTCTCATATACCCATAGATCAGTGTTTAGCTCTGCCATCATCAGAGAGACTTCTTGTTGCAGTAGATGGGAACCAATGCACAGATGAACAACTACACAATATGCAGGGAGTGTGAGTCTTTGGTGCATTCTGTCCTAAAAGAGATGCCTCCGTTAAACCTTGCACTCAAGGCTCAGAGATATATGAGGAAAAGGAGGCAAAAAGATGAAAGCCAGAGATATTGGTTGACTCCAAGAGAGCTGTCTTCCAACCACAGTAAAACTAGTGGACATATGAATTCATACAGATTGTGTCAGAATGTGTAAGTCCTGCACAAGTCAAAGGCAGGCAGGATCCCAGTACTGAAAGCAGGAAGAGCTCTCACATCTAACCAATTAGCTATTTGCAATTAATACCTGCTGATAAAGAAAAAGATCAGTTTCTTCCAATGGAATGTCACTGGGTACATTGATTAACACTTCAGGGAAGGCCCAATTTCCAGCAGTATATGAAGGACACAGAATGAGCTCGGGGCGACTTTTATAGACATTCTCTCTTCTTCCACTTTATTTCAGCATTCTCTGTCTCATTAGTCAGTTGCTTGTTTATATTGATTTCTACTTTTTTTAGTAGGTTTTGTGTCTTGTGTTCATTTATTTTTGTTTGTTTTGTCTTTTGATTTATTTGTTTTGTATAGTGACAGAAAGAACTTCAAATTACATTGATAAGAAGGTAGGTAGGACTTGCAAGGAATTGGGGGAGCAGGAAACATGATCAAAATACGTTGTGTGAATCGAGTTTCTGCACAATCAAGAAACTGAGAAGGATCAAGTCTCCATGTACCAGCTTCCAACAATGTCTGTCTTCTAAAGCAGTGGATGTTCTTGATCTTTGGGAAAAGTTCCCCAGTGCGAGTGGTTGGAAAATGAGATAATTACAAAATCTTGTCCTGTGTTACTCGTTTTCAAGTCCAGAGCAATACAGTGGTTTCACTTGTTTGCAAAGACTGTAAGTGAGTCATCAAAATAAATGAGGTATATTTATTAAATCATCATAATTTCGTTAGCTTTTTTTACATTTTTTTATTTATTTTTATTCTGTATACAGTATCCTGTCTATATGTATGCCTGCAGGCCATAAGAGGGCACCAGACCTCATTACAGATGGTTGTGAGCCACCATGTCGTTGCTGGGAATTGAACTCAGGACCTTTGGAAGAGCAGGCAGTGCTCTTAACCACTGAGCCATCTCTCCAGCCCTTGTTAGCACTTTTTTATATAGGTTCTTGGTAAGAAAAATAAAAGTATTCACATGTAGCTTGGTGCCCTTTAATCCTATTCCTATTTGCTGAGCCAAAAAAAGGAGATACCAGGAAGTCTATGAAATTCATATAAGGAGCAATTATTTTCATATGTATTCTTCCTCCTCAAAGAGTGGCGGTAAAGAGTATATTTTGTTAATATTCATATCTGACAGAACATTGGTTTCTTATGGACACCAAGATAGCATAGATAACAATGATTTTAAAGTGTGAAAAGAAATAAAAAATGATCATGATTTCCCTGCCAACCAGAGAGAAAGAGAACTGTGAAAATTGTATCCCGAAGTATGACAAATCTCTAGAGCTTTGTGACAAATCCATGTAAGACACACCTTTAGTCATAAGAGTCAGAAATAAGTGAACCATACTTGGTCATACAGCAATTCTATGCCACATTTGCTTCAATTGTGCTAGGAGAAGATGTAGAAACAATCTTAATCAGAGGATACTCTATTTCAGAATTGGTGACAGTTATTATTCTTCCAGAAAAGTAACAAGTCAGACACCAATAACATGTTCTAAACGTTGGTGTGCTCATTCAATGCACAATCACATGAACAACAGGTTGTAATTTAAATGAGAATAAGAAAAGGATGGGACTTTTATTACTAGGGAGATGCTCAATTTAATGAATTTCTTATTGCTCAGCTTGACTTCCACTTCTCCCAGAGAAAGCAAATGTAAAAGTCATTCATTCAAAAAATTTAATTTTGTGGGATACTTTGCTACCTCCAGGATCACCTTGTTTATCTTGCATCATGTAGATTCTATAATATTGTATATTCATTATTATTTAAATTTTTTATTACAAAGCCTCCTGGCATTTAAGAATGTCAAGAAATACTTAAAATTTTAATTTCATTGAATTCACAATTCTAATAACATATTTGACTCCTGAGTTTAATTAATTTGCCGCCAGGGAATAGATCACAACATAGACTCTGTACATACATATTACGTACCTGTTGATTTTGCAACAAGAGGTTTCCTCAAACGCTTTATGTTTCTCATATTCATTAAATTTAACTAGGGATTTATATTTACCTCAAGCACTTATTTCTCCACAATTACCAGACCAGCTTTGCAAAGCCTGCATTTTATTAAGCCTGACCTTTTTACTAATAGGACAAGTCACAGATTTAACAGTAAAGCAACAATAACTTGTCTTCTTAACACAAAATAAACAAGTTTGTCACTATGAAAAGACAAATAAGCTAGAACGCTAGGGGTAGAGCAAGTGTGCTAGAAATACAAGGTGAAATCACCTTTAAGTTGTAAAAGAACATCCCAATAATCAGAGACAAATATAACTGGGACGATTCAGGAATTAAACTAAATTTTCAGAATACAGGGGTAAGGACAGGGTCCGTCAGTAAATTCCTTGTCATGCAATTATGAGGACCAAGGTTTTGATCCCCTGAAGTCATGTGAAAATTGGGCATGTCAGTGAGCATCTGTGAGCTAATGTCCAGCGGCTGATGGTGGAGACACAGGCATCCCTGGAGCTCTCTGGCAGCCACCTTCATATAACCAATGAGCTCCAGGTTCAACGAGAGACCATGTCTCCCCAAAGTTACAGATATTAACTTTGGTAATGGATTTTTTTTTATGAAAGAGAGAAATTTGACAAATATGTGAAGTATAAGAGAGGGTAGATAATAAGTACAAAATAATTAGAATGAATTTGTATGTGTGTGAATCTGTCAAAATTAAATTTAATTGAAATGTTTCAAATTAAAAGCTATGGTGTAACATGATCACCGAAAACACCTGACATCTATCTCTAACCTACACATGTGTGCTTAAGTGTACACAGTACCACCAGACATGTTCACATACCGTCACATATGCACTTACAGGCAAACACATGCAAAACTTTTAATATAGATTTCCAACCATATAGGCTTTTGTGTTTGTTTGTTTTCACTATCAAAGCATCCCATTCCTTTATTACTTCATTTATCATTTGTATATCTAAAATACCTATCATCTGTCTTATTTGTCTACTGATGCATCTTTGATATGAATCAATGTTAGTGTTCAGGGATCACAATTAACTTAAATACTAGGCAAAACTGCACTATTTTTTCTTAGTTAAAAATTAAATTATACAGGAGCTCAAATTGAAATTTTGGCATTTCTAATGGAACAAAAGTCTAAACTTTGAGGTTTTGTAGAACAAATATTCATGGGAAAACAATTCATTGAAACAGACTCCAGTTTATAATCAAAAAAATATTGCAACTCATCCACTTCTGTTGACGATGGGGGAATAATATTTAGACCCTTTGATAGACACCCATATCAGCCTGATGCCAGAGAATCAAGAAACAATAGGTAGCTTCAAAAAGTCCATTCATTGATGCTTATCAGTTTCTGGCAGAACTACTTAAATAATGCTTAGAAAAGATAAAGCTACAGTAGGCATATTAATATAAAACTTGTCTGTAACATTGTTTGTGGCCCGTGCACAGGATGTTCCAGCCATCGGTTACATAGTTTTCTTTTTCTGTTGTCAGCTTTAATTTTGCACCTAATGATCCTCCAAAGGTACAAAGTTTGGCAATAAATTATATGATAATACTTGTATTGATAATTTACCTTCTCTGTCAGTTTGTATGTAAATCAGATTAAACTTTCAAGTCTCTTGTGTTTCATATAGAAGTCAGATGGTATATTCATACACACTTTATGCAAGTGAATAGGAATATCTATAAGTTCAATCTATATTTAACACAATATTTAAGTGATTGACTTTGACATTTTCTCCCAAACATTTAGAACCTTCACAGTTCTCCCTGGTTACCACATCTCTATTCTCTACTTTATACTTTTATTATATTCTAATTTTCTAAAATATAATTTAAAACTCAAGTGAAATTTAGGTAGATTGAACATTGGGTTTGGGGTTTTCTTTTTTCTTTTTTTTTAATCTAATCCTTTTAAAAATTTCTTCTCTCATGGATTACAGCCCAACTGTAGTTTCTTCACGCTCCCCAGCCTCCTCATTTTCCGTCGCTCCTCCTCTGTTTCACTCCAGGGAAGAGTAGACCTCAAAGGGAT
Organism: Microtus obscurus; assembly: GCA_963919715.1. Classification (NCBI taxonomy): domain Eukaryota; kingdom Metazoa; phylum Chordata; class Mammalia; order Rodentia; family Cricetidae; genus Microtus; species Microtus obscurus. The sequence goes on from CAWTZC010000381.1 coordinate 6,064,547, forward strand.
ATCAACCAAAGACGGCATAAAGAGTTATAATAACATTGGGCACAAACCCTTATGATTGGGCAAACAACCGGGTATGACAAAAAGGATGTCAAGAGCAGATAAAAGTGCCAGAGACACCCCCACTCATCCTTTTAGGATTTCCACAAGAACACCAAATAACAACATATAGAAAGAGGACCTAGTGAAAACCCATGCACTGCCACTTCTCTTTCTATGTGCCTGCTTAGTTGTGTTTGTGGCTGAAACACTAGGTTCTTTTAATACTCAATTTTATATTTTTGTAGTATCTCATTTATAATTTGAGTTCTATCCATTTAATATTTTAACTTTTTATAATATATGAAGAGAATTATGCCTTGGACTTAAAACATATTTCAGGTAATTGCCAGAATAAATTGTAGAACTTATCAGTGAATACAAAGATAACGTAAAAAGACTTCAGGATATCTTTGAGAAGCTAGCTGATGTATTTGCTTCTTGTTATCCGGATCTCAATGTGAACAAAATTAATTTGTATTCTTTTCCATAGACATCAGTGCTCACAGCTTTTCTTTCTGGTAGTAAAACAGCGAGAGTTATTACATGTGTTCCATTTCTTTCTGGCTAATAATGACTGGATACAGGGATTTGTCTTCTGCTTGAGGAAAAATGCACCTTTCAATCATACACCAAAACACTTTTGCTTCTTTAAGTGCCATGTGGGAGCAGGCTTTAAACTAAGATCTTAACTTTTTCCTTAATAGGTAATAACTGTCATGCACTTGTTTGATGATTTTTATTAATATGGATTTATTGCTATTAGCAAACTAAATTAGTGGAATTGATTTGAGTAAGATGGATGTCAAAAATTCTAAGAACTTTTTTTTTAACTGAAAAGCATCTTTCACAATGGAGGAGTGATCCTTTTATTATTTACAATAATTTCCTCTTTGCTCAGTTCTGCATTATTGGCAGGAAATTGTTACTTTTGTTTTTTCTCCCTCAATGATTCTCTAGGTTTAGAAGAATACGCTTCATGATCTTCTACTGTAGCAATACGTGGAAATGTTTCCCAAACTAAACCCCTGGAAATTACTCTTAAACAGACTTTGATATTATAAGTTAAATTGTATAGCAGTAATCCTAGCTACATATTTTCTAATTTTTAATTGAAAACAGATTCTTCTCCCATATAATACATTCTGACCATCTCCACTTCTCCCTGATCCCCCTAACTTCCTCACCCCAGATTTACACCCCCTCAGTTTCCTCTTCAGAAAAGGACAAGCCTCCAAAAGTTGACAGCCATGTAGGAAAGAAACAAGATCCAATAAAAGAAGGCAAAACCTGCATATTGAGGTTGGACAAGGGGAGCCAATAGAATTAAGAGTCTCAAGAGGAGGCAGAAGAGTTAGAGAAACAGCTATTCTGACTTTAGGAGTCTCACAAAAAACACCAAGGTAAGAGCCATAGCATATACGCAGAGGACCTATCAGAGACCCATGTAGGCCCATGTAGACTGAAGCTTGCTGATATAGTATCTGTGAGCCCATGTGAACTCTTCTTAGTTGATTCAGTGGGCCATATTCTTCTGAAGTCTTCCAGCCCCCTGACTCCTACAATCTTTCTTCCCCCTCTTCTGCAGGGTCCCCAATATCAGATGGGAGGCAGCAAATGGAGACCTTTGATATTTAAGTGGTTGTAAAACATACAGCAAAGAAAACCAGCCCACAAATCACAATCCCAGAAAACTTAGGCAACAATGAGGACACTAAGAGAGACATACATAGATCTAATCTACATGGGAAGTAGAAAAAGACATACAAATTATCTTATTTCATTGATATACAAAGCACTGATAAGCAAAAGCCCATGAACAGATATACAGGATCTCAATAATAGTAAAATTTCCATGTGTGATACGTAGGTAAAGTTTAAAATTTTCACTGAAATTAATCATGAAAAATATTTGAAAACACCGGGTCAGGATATTGGAACAGACACACGTATATATTTTAATATATATGTATGTGTGCATATATACATATGTATATATATATATATGTATATATATATACATAAATATATACATACACACACACATATATAGAGGAGTGGTTCTCAGCTTTCTTAACACTGTGACCCTTTAATACATCTCCTCCTGCTATGATGACCCCCCACTACAAAATTTGTTTCAGATCAATATATTAACTATAAATTTTGCTTCTGTTATGAATTGTAATGTAAATATCTGTGTTTCCATGTAGTCTTGGGCATCCTCTGTGAAAGGGTCGTCCTGTCTCTCAAGGGGTTTATGACCCACAGGTTGATAACCACGTCCATAGAGTGAGATTGACAAACTTGTTGGAATTCCTTGTTAGAGGAATTCCAGGATCAAGGAGAGACCTTTTCGCAAACAAGATTATGAAGAAGGAAGAAAAGAAGTTGTCCAACATGACATCTAACCCACACACACAATGTATTTTTGGTCTTGAGACTGTTTCTATGTGGTGCTAGCTTTAACATCTTTTGCCTTTTTTTTTTTTTATATTATCAATACCGGTTTTGATCATCAGGTGTTTTGAGTCTTAAAAATGACACACATCTAATTGTCATTCAAATAATATATCTTCAGGTGATGAATTGCACCGGTAGATATTACAATATGGGTACGGTTAGAGTTCTGGATGTTTGGAAGTAAAATAAGAGAAAAGATGAGGCATTTAAAGGTTTGGAAAGAGAAGCCCAAAGGCTAAGGGAACACATTTGCAATGTCAGACAACATTATCAAATGAAAGACTACAATGCTCTTAAAATACATAGGTGACCATGTTTGCAACATGCCCTTGTACATCAGTAAAATTTTGTGCTATAAATCCTTGGTCTCCAAAGTCGCAAGGAGTTTTGTTACTGAAGCATTAAACCTTTGTTTTTCTACATTAGGGATGCTAGAATTTTCTCTAATTTGATACTGAGTCTTGATCTGTAAACAGTCAAACAGCACAGGGGAGAGGGAGCACAGAAGGAGACAGTGAACACAGACCATATTGAGGCAGATGTTGTAGCAGCTGTATGCTGAAAGGCTGGGCTGTCCCAGGTAGAGAAAAGCTTGCAGGATCATAACACAATTGGTCTGTTTTCAAAGTTGATTTTCTGCTGGGTTTTGCTTAAATCATTCCTGTGGGGAATCAAGTCTTATATTGTGATGGAAGAGGTTACATGATAATATCTACGACAGCCCGAAATGCATTTTTGACATTTAATTTGTAATTTCCTGATGTTAAAATCTTTGGAAGATTTCCAAGGTTCAGACAACCTGTGTGCATTAAGTGCTAGGACATCTGCTAGAATATTCATCTCACTGCCTCTCCAGAACCTAGAAAAAAACATTAGCTGTCATTGCTGTTACCATTCAGGAACATGTCAAGGTTTTGATTCTAGGAATTCTCGTTCTTTGTTGTTTCTTTTCTTTTTTATTGCTCGGTGACTACAACTTCCTTAGTTCAATACTTTCTCCAAGTGCTTTCATCCTTAGCCCAATTTATACTACTAAGATTTTGCACTGTGCTTCCTAAATCTTACCTGTCTAAATAATTTGAAGAATACATAGCGCCATCATACTGAATGGTATTCTGTAATGCCAATTAAACAATTTTCACTAAATAGGCTTCTTAGTGTCACCTACATCTGCTGATTATCAAAAGCATAAGCATAGTGAAGACCAAGGACATGTGCTTTCAAGTTTTTAAAAGAGAAGGTTAAATTAAATTGAATAAAATCATTTATGCATTTATCTATTTCTTATTTTGTGGAGCTTAACCAATAATTGAACTTTAATCCCTCTTCTTTATACCATGCTAAGATTAAAGGTAAAAAGTGCTCAAAAGTTGGTAGACTGATTTATTAGCTATCACCCTGGAGATCTGAAATTTTAATGGCTCAAATGTGTGATCAGTATTTGCAGGAACTTCATAGGGATAGCAGCCATCCACAAAACCGGTAAAGCATGGTTTCTAAAAATATCCCTTGAATCTTGGTCCAAGTGAGAAAAACCCACCCTTCTTGTTTTGGAAGGAGATAATTCCAATCTCCCATGCCTGGAAGAGAAAAGAGATGGATAACTACCCTTCTCAGGCAGGCACAAATCACAGCTCCGGAATCTCAGTAGGTCTTTATCTTATAACCAAATGGTTATTGCCTAGGACTCAGCTTTTGGTTTTGTGAGACCACTGTTTTTTGTAGGTCTGCATTTCCAGACGCCATATCTGGGGAGTACAGATTATCTGTATTTATTTGAACCTCTTCTCTTGATAAATGTATGTGTTTGCAGATATGATGGCTAGTAGGTGTGGTGACATGAACAGATATTATGCTGGTTTTGTCCCTCTAAGGAATTATTAATAATAAAAATAAAATTTATACCTCTATTACTCTGCTCCTCTTAAAAAATGTATTGCATTTTTATTTATGTCAATGTGTGATAGGGGATGAGTTTGTCAAAAGTGAAAGAGTGTGTGTGTGTGTGTGTGTGTGTGTGTGTGTGTGTGTGTGTGTTTAGGTCAAGGAACTATAAAGAACACCTCTAGGGTGTCATTTATTATTTTCCATCATGAAGGTCCCCAGGATTAAACTCAGGTCCAACCATCTTCAGTTAACTCAGCCAATTCACTGGCCCTATCTCTTGTTTTCTCGGCTTTGAGCCATCATAATATAGTGATCAGAAACATTCGCTAACTGTTTTCCACTCTTATTCGACAAATGCATGTATGTTGGTAATGCACAGAACATTTTGTGCATTGCTTCTGCCTTGGTTGTTTATGCTATCACCAGTAGAACGAACTCTGAAACCTAAAAATTAGATGTTTAGAGTAGGCAAGAGTAGGTAAGGAGGCAAAACCAACTTAAATACACATCAATTGAATCAATTCGATTCATCAATTCAATTCAATCGATTGAAGTACGTTGTACTTTTTCTCATGGTTTTGAGCAAGCAAAATGTGAAATAATACAATATTGGGCATTAAAATACCTGATTATCTGCTTATAATTTATTTCATAGTGTCTGTTATTGCTGATCTGTCTCTCACTCCCTCCATATTTATTGATCAAGAGTATTTTGTAAAGCAGAAATGGTATCAATGTGAATTCTATTTAGTCCACAATGTGATTACAGCTACACTGTTCTCTTCTTTGTTAGTGCTGAGTTTTGAATCCTGGCCTTTCTAGGTAACAGGCCTCAGGATGTTTTGGTGGAGGGGGAGTCAGGATTTAAAGAGATGTGATATGAATATAATTACATTACATAAGACCCTGTAGGTAATTGTGCATCAAATGAACATACTTAGTGAATGATGCTATGACCTTTACTGTTAACATATACACACACGGGAATTTATGATCTGTAACAGGTACCTGTACATATCTTTAAATATCTAATTTTTGTACTCATTGAATTTTGAAACTTCCAGATCTTATAAAAACAGAGCGTCACAAAATCCTATCAAATAGAGTCTAATGGTAGTAAAATAGCCAAGGAAAAATAACTTTGGATGAAGAATGATAGTCTTCCTAGTATGCATGCAAAAATGAGTTAAAATATTCATATGCATATTTTGATGTGTCTAACTGCATCTCTTTCATTGTTATAAAAAGCTATTTTTATGTTATTTTGATGAGAAATAATCAGTCTTGTGTAAATGAAAGTAACACCAAAACCTGAAGGAAAATGAAAGACCAAACAGAACATCACCTATGCAAATGTTATAAATACCTACTCAAGATAAAAACCAGCTAAATTGTGCCCAGAAGAGTCAGGCACCGTGTGGTGGCAGTATCGATGATCACTGCCATTATCAGTGATGGTCAGAGCCGGTGAAGCTGGCAATGTTGCCTTTTTACACTCCCTGGACAGCAGGCTGAGTTGTGATGCTGTCTATTCTAAGCTATATGAGTCTACTCAACAGATTGTTCTAGGGCAATGCTAAATTTTCCACAGAATAATTATCATAAACTAAGAACATTTATCTTGTCCCTAGTGAATATCATTAAACAAAGATGATCTTGGTTCCCACAATTACAAGATGAAAATACATTAAAAAGTAATTTACAATTTTTTTATTTTTCTGAAGATGCTGCTGAAATCAGGTGGACATAGCAGTAGGTGGGTTTTTTTTGAAACAAAGTAATTCTGAATATGTAACAAAGCTATTACTGTGTTAGTAGAAAAAAATCCAGAATAACATTCTCAATATTTATTATTATATGACTTTTGTTTCTTTGTTTGCTTTTTCCTTACAGGGTTTCTCTGTGTAGCTTTGGAACATGTTCTGGAACTAGCTCTTGTAGACCAGACTGGCCTCAAACTCACAAAGATCCACTTGCCTCAGCCTCCCAAGTGCTGGGATTAAAGGTGTGTGCCAATACCGCCAAGCTGATATATGACTTTTATAGTTGTTCAACATTTAGAATTTGAAATCTGCTGCTTGATGATGTCCTGACTAACAAGATAAACATACACAATATAAATGTTACTCAGAACTGTTGTTCACTGAGTATATAGGCTTCTAAACCTCAAGAAAATGTAAACCAAATATCATAATATTTCTGTACTTATTTAAATATAATTTCACCTGAAACACAGGACTATTTTATAAAAAAATATTGAAAATATAGTTAAAAGTAGCGAGAGAATTCAATAGCTTGAATATTTCAGGTTTGGAATCTTGATAATACTTTAAATGACTATTTCCATTTTTTTTTAAATTGGCAGTGGTGTGTACAATAGTTCTCTTATTGATTTTTAATACAAATTTCAGGAATCCCAAAAGTCTTTTAAAGATTCCTTCATCAATATTGCTCAGCTATGAGTGTGTCAACCAAAAGCAGTGGCTTACCTTCAGGATATAGTTGTGTAATAATGGCACAAATGTTACAGGAATAAACAAATCTAAACAAAAACAAACAAACAAACAAAACCCAGAAACACCCAAAGGGACAGGAGAAATTATCTCAAAACCCAAATAAAATAAAACACTCAAAGAACATGAGTCTGTTTTGTGTTCTTCATCTACTCCTACACATGAGACACAACCTGAAACGTGCTTGTTTCTATTTAGTTTTTTTTGTTGTTGTTTTTGTTTGTTTGTTTGTTTGTTTGTTTTTGTTTTGTTTTTTTGGTTTTTCGAGACAGGGTTTCTCTGTGGTTTTGGAGCCTGTCCTGGAACTAGCTCTGTAGACCAGGCTGGTCTCGAACTCACAGAGATCCGCCTGTCTCTGCCTCCTGAGTGCTGGGATTAAAGGCGTGCGCCACCACCGCCCGGCTAGTTTTGTTTTTTTTTTGAAGCATGAGCTTGCAATTTCCATGTGTAATAAGGTGTAGAGGATCTTCAGCATGAAATATGGAAAAGGACATGTTGAATGAAAAATTGTGAAGGTTGCAAAAATGAAAAATAAAAACTTCCTTATATAATTCTGCTATAATATTAAAGATTTCTAAATATTCAAAGATTACTTCAATTCAACAATGGTATTCAGGCTGATGATTTGAGGCGACTTTCTGAGTTAGTGGAAATTATAGTTTTTCAAAACACAAAGATATGCCCTATTGATAGATGTATGATGTGAATTTAGAAGCCAAGTTATAACATTATGAACAAGTATATTGAAGCTATAATGTGTTTATTTTTATATTGACAACTTTGGATGAGTTTAAGTATTTTATTTGTTTTAAGTGTTTATTATTCTCCTCAAAGTAGCATCTTTTACATACATTTGTCTTTGTCACATCCTTGTGCTAAAGAGGTCCAAGAAGATGCATTCATTGGAGCAGCCACTAAACCAATAACAAGTTGAAAAAGCAGGAAGCAGCAAAAGGAAAGGAGACGAAAATACACACATATGAACCACTTGAATTCATTAATCTAGTCTTCCAGTGTCTGGAATGTTGGCTTATAAAAATATGTAAATTGTCTCATCTCTGACTCAGGAAGACACTTTTAATGCTGCCAGGCCATTGCATTTCATGCTAAAGAATTCTGTACTTGCTTAAGACATTTTGTGTGTTCTCTTCTGTCTTCCTGTTAGTCTAGTGTGGTTTTAATAAGCAATTTATCTTTCCATATAAATTATGTAAGAGTATTTCATATTGACATAAATCATATTTTGTCCAAATTACTTGAAATTTTAATGGAGTACATAGTTTATTTTGATATTCTTTGTTCTTGATTTTTTTTACTTTTTGAAATATATATATAATATACTATATATATTATATATATAATATATATAACAGTTTCTTCTTTCCAAATTCCTCAAATCAGCCACAGATTTCCACTTACAAAATTTACTAATTTTTTGTATTGTCCTATTATATTACATATAATAAATATTATATAATATTATATATCCTTGTAAAAAGAGACCATTATTAAATTAGAAAATTTTTATCAGATTAAGTCATATATAGAGATAAATTCTGTTCATGAATTGTCAAAGCATAAATATTACTCAATTAGCTTTAAATTTTATTACAATTTTTCAATTGTTCAGAAATATACTGTTACATATTATTGTCATGGTTAATAACTTTTATACCCATTTTGAGGGAAGCAGTTGCTATATTCACAGTTTAATATGCCTTTATGCTGAGTCACTTAGATGATTTAGAATTTCATTTCTATGTACTTAATCTCTAAACATATTAGATAATCAAAATTCACTTTCTGCCTTAACTCTTTGTAGTTGTATCTCTACATCAAAGAAGATATATAGTATCTGTCATATTTATGATAATGTGTACTGAATGGAAATGTAGAAACTATAAAAATCATGTAATAGTGTGAGATTAACTGGTAAAGCATAAAAATACACAATTAGAATATATGTGACCACTCACACACACACAGATTCCTGTAGCTGCTCAGGAGCGCAGGAGCAGAAGGTGAATCAATTGTGTGTGAGAAGATTCCATTAATATGTCCTGTCAGGGACTAGGTCCTTTATCGAAGGAATATTTCCAGACAATTACGTCATTTGATGGATGGGCTCCTTAATTACATAAAAATGAAAGTGCTTTATCTAAAAATTAATCCAATGTTCCATTTAAATTTTGTACTCCCCTATGTATATTTTGCCACGACTTAAGTTAGTGATGCAACTGCATTTATGAGATAGCATGTACAAATTTCCTTTATTGAAAGAGTGGCGGTGGGACCAGGATTTAACCCTACTGCTCGCTCTGGCTTTGTGAAGCCCATTCTCTTCGGAGGGATACCTTGCTCAGCCTGGAGATAGTGAGGAGGGCCTTGGTCCTTCCTCAAAGTGATGTGCTACAGTTTGTTGATACCCCATGGGAAACCTTACTCTCCCTGACAAGTGCATGTGGGGTGGGATGGCAAGGAGGTAGGGGGACTGGGAGGAAAGGAAGGAGTGGGAACTGGCATTGGTATGTAAAAATAAGAGAAGGTGGCTTTTTAAAACAATTAACTAATTAATTGAAAAGAATGAGTACACTTTAATCTTGTGACTTTATTTCTCACTTCAAATGTATTCATTCTGTCGCCTACAAACCTTCTGAAATAGAACTTTTCATATCAGTTGAAATCATAGCTTTAAGAGATATGCTGAGTATAGATAGGAAAATTTATTTTGAGTGGCATTCAATTCTACTTAAATCTGTTTCCAAAATGTACTCTACCAGATGCTGCTGCCCCCGAAAAAAAATTCCCTTTATTTTTTCTATTTATTCTATTGTGATTAATTTGTCCTTAAAGGGCTTGAATCAAATTACTGTAAGTTCATGAACTTAGAGTAAAGCCGAGAAGTTATAGAAGACAGCCTCTGTTGTAAATAAAATTTATGGTCACAAATCTACTGTATCTCAAAAAAGAATAAGTATTTAGAGACCTTGCCGCTCTCTGAAAATTATATAAATGTCTTTAATATGAATGTGTTTTTCTTACTGTTAGTGTTCCTCAGAGAGTCTAATGCTAGGCATCGCTTCATCTGCCTCTGTAATAAGGCACACTCTTTTTAAATGTGGGAGGAAAGCATGGCTTTTCCTTCCTTTTCTTTCTTTCTTTTCTCTTTCCTTTGCTTCTTTCTTTCCTTTTCTTCCTTCCTCCCTCCCTTCCTTCCTCTTTCTTTCTTCCTCCCTCCCTCCATCCCTCACTTTCCCTTCCTTCCTTCCTTCCTTCCTTCCTTCCTTCCTTCCTTCCTTCCTTCCTTCCTTCCTTCCCTCCTTCCTTTCTTTTTATACAACTATGATGTTCATTACAACATATATATATATATCATAAACGTTTTCATAAATGAAGTTACAACGTGAGCAGTATCATATAAACATATTATAAACATAATGGCATATACTTATAAATGTATCCAAGATACATTAAAGTATTTTTAATAAGTTAATCATAAAATTAATGCACCAAACACAATAATGCCCAGTGATGGTACAACAATTTTAACTAATTAGTTATTAAGAAAACAATTTTAAAATTTCAAAATAATGTAAACTGAAAAGTGCTATAACCATCTCTCAGAATCTTTCCAAAATACTTTAGTCATCAATCAGTTTCCTGTGTGTGTGTGTGTGTGCATGCATGTGTGTGTGTGTCCGCATGCGTGTGTGTGTGTGCGCATGCGTGTGTGTGCGTACGTGTGTGTGTGTGTGTGTGTGTGTGTGTGTGTGTGTATTATCCTTTCAGAAAAATTTCCTGGTTACTACTATGTTTATACCATGAACACCATGATACATTTTTGTATTAAAGTCATAACTTATTTATCCTCACTAAAATAAATGACATTGTATCTGAAGTTGGTTTAGCCATAAGAAATTATATATTGTTTGAAAACATTTTAATCATTGAAAACATACATTTTTGTGAAATGAACTCAGGTAGAGAAGAATATTACTGGCCTAATAAAGAATTTAAATTTTCTAGAAGGATTAAAGAACATAAAAGTTTCCAAACTTCATGTGATTATAATTCATATTTACCTTGTTTTTCTTCACACAGCTCAGGCTAGACAGGAATTCCCGGCAAGTCTCCTGCCTCCACATTACAATTACAGATGAGAGACAGCATTTATTACTAATATATAGTTTAGAAGTAGAAGTCAAAATAATTAAATTTATAATATTTACTGAGCTATATCTCCATTAATATTAATCGAAGTAGTTAGATATTATTTTCATTTATTGATCTAGAGTGTGACAATGGCAGCAACACATTTTCCTCTTAAATTTACAAGGACTGGAAACAAGCCTTTCCCCATCTGTAGCTTTTTATTTGAAAAAGAAGTATTGTATTATAAACTTCTTCAAGACCAATTCAAACAAGTTCTCAAGAGAAGCTATTGGGCGTTATTTTCTATTTGTTGCACTTGACCAGAGAAGCCACGTTAAGGACATAAAGAATATTGGGTTTTCAATAATGATCTGATATTGACTGGACTGAATTTGTAGATACCAAGACAATCCTGTGAGTGCAACATCAGAAAGGAATAGTGAGAACATCAGAGATTGAACTTGGTTCAAGGGAATCAAGAGCTTTACAATTTCTTTTTACCCTTGTAGGTGGATTCTCAGTGGCTGCAGACCACTCCGATGTGGAGCCAGTAGGGAACACTGCATCCAGCTTCACTGAGCGTGTATAGCCCTCATCCTGAGAGCCACAAGGTATTGAGAATCAAAATCTTTTCTTACGTAATTTGAGCAGAAGCAATTGATTTGCCTCAGTGTTATATGAATTTCTGGGCAATCTCCCTATTTATAAAAGACATTTAAACTTTAGTTTACCTATTGTGACCATCTAAAAGGAAATGCGTACTATCAATGGTAAAAAATAAGGCATCTCAGACAGTGCTTTAATAAAAATTCTCATAAAATATGGAAGGCAAGTTCAGTTTTTCAGCTGACTCCTCAGAAACTTGAACTGGATTCTGCGAACTGATAGTTTGTGTGATGACAATAGTACTCGCCAGAGAGGAAATTCTAGGGTAAACATAGAGGATAAATGTACACTTCTTCTTCCTGAATCATAAGGGGAGTGGCTTAGGACGACAAAATCAAACATTGAAAGTGAGTTTCTATCTAGGCAAGAATAATGAATTGTATTTGTTTACAAATAATCATACTATCTATGCACGTGATACGAACTACATATGTATACATATATAATTACACAGCCATATGATTTTATATATGTAGATGTATATAAATCACTGGCTTAAATTGTGTAATATGAGATTTAAAGTTAAATATTCATTACTCATTGTTACTTGTACTATAAATAATAGTTAATATGTCATCAGATTATTTATAGTAAAGGTCAAAATCTAACAATGAAATATTCACTAACTTTGGAGAAGAAATGAATATTTACCCTATGTTCTAAAATAAGAATAAATAGAAACGTATTACAAGATAATATATTTGATAAATTGAATACAAATACACAAAAATAACTGGGAACATAAAGTTCCAGCCTTTGAAAAACTACTAGTGAGAATATGTTTGCATTTCCTACCATATGAAGGCTTTGCATAGAATTCACAAGCATGTATATCCCTAAAATTATCGAAAAATATAATCAAAGTTTTCCAAAGTAAATTTATGAACAAACTGAGCTGAGACAATTTATTACAGTAGAAAATATTAATTGAATGCCTACTATGCTTGTGTTACTACAGCAGAATTCCTAAGGCTGAGTACATTATAAAGACAAAAGATGGATTGGGTTCCTGAGTTTGCAGTACTGAGGGAAAAGCACCAGCCTTAGAGCGCCTTGACTCAGGGAAAGGTCTTGTGACTGATGGTGTGATCAAGGAATATATCCAATAGAAAAAGATTTCATGACAAGACAGAGAACAGGAGAGAGTAGGAACAACTAACCTCATAGCAAACTCTGAATCCCCTGAGAACTACTGTATCTCTTCAAAGATGTCTCCCTAATAACCTAATCATGCATAGTGTCCACCAGAGAAGACTGCTCAGACATAGGATTAGGAAATCAGAAGGTGTTTATTAGCCTTCTGGTGAGTACAAGTGTGGTGTCGAAGATCCCAAGCCTTTCTCATGAGGTTTTAAGCACAAAAGTTGTGTCCTGGATTTATACACTTTAGTGAGCAAGAAGACTTAGCCAGAAGCAGAACTACAGAACCCAAACAAAGTAAGGTTAGTACACTTAGAGACTTTCTCAGAACCATATGGACTTTGATGGATTAGGTCTTTGTTTTAGTTTTGGCAGGCAGTTCTGTCTACAGACTGACTTTTACAGCCTAATAGCACTTCCATCATGGAGTCAGTTGGGCTAAAGTCTGGAGAACTACTATGATTCAGACCCTGTTACACAAATCATCCCCCACTACATCTTCTAAAGATCTATACATCATTACACTGGCCATCAAGCTCACAACACATGTTCCTGAGTAGACACTTTGAAACTACCCTAGGCTAGCTACTGCACCAAAGATGAAAGCAGTCTTCATGGATCTAAACCAAGAAATGTTTTGTTAGAGTATTGATGAACAGAAGAAATCACATAACCTGCTACTAAAATTGTCATTCAGCGTGTCGATAACCAGAAAATACATTAAATGAGAAATTGATCTCACTAAATTTATTGTATATATTAAAATGAAAGTTAAATAAATAAATACCTGTAAGCCCTGAAGACCTCACCATGCTGCAAAAGTATGGACACTGATATTTAGTATCAAGAAGATGGTAGGACATAGTTATTCTGAGACAACTTTCTTCTAATTCTCTTATAATAATTAAATGAAATGAAAGCATTCTAGAATAAACAAGACTTTAAAAATAAAAAGAAGCATCTGGTTGCATTCCTCAAAATCAGGTGAATTTTGTACGAGAGATATTGAATCTTAAATATAGTTCTAATTATCATCAGCTTTGCCTTGCTGCTCAGATATAATCCCCATGATATGTGTGCCTTTCTCCACAGCAGACTTACCTGCAGCTATCTTGCTCCTAATCCCATGATGTGCGTGCCCAAACCCATGGCAGACTTCCCTGTAGCAGGTCTCCTTTGCATCTCTCTTGATACTGTTAATGCACAGATAATGATTCAATTATAAAGATATTTGCCATTCGATGATAATTGAATTTTTGCTGATTACTGAGTTTTAGAAAATAAAAAAGTATGAAAATAATATAATCAAAATGCATTGAAAAAGTAATATAAATTGCAAAACTATAATCCAGCAATTTGGTTCAAGAGAGTGAACATGTAAAATTCGATCTCTGCTGCATGCTGTCTCCAATTTCAGAGGATGCTTTAAACTTATCTTTCCACAAGTGTGTCTTAATGTTTCAGTATCCAAAGAATGAATAAATAGCTACATATTCTCCCCATGCTCAAATTTTGTAAGGATTATCTTTGGTATAAAAATGCAAATAAGTAGGTAGGACAAAAACTTCAACCTTTTTTAAACCAGCAGTTAAGAAATACTGTAATTTCTTATAGCCTATCCTATCCTATTTAGCAGGGATATGAACTGAGGGATGGTTTTTCTGTTACTTTGGACGCCTCACTGATTTTCAACCTCAGGTTTATTTTCATCCTTTGTGTTTTATAAACCATTATTATTTATTTATTTATTTTAATAGTTAATTTATTATTCATAAATATATACTATTATTTACTAATGCATTTCTGTCTTCTAGTACTCAGGATACAATTTTTTATTTCCAATTATAAAATTATACAAATATAATTATACAGTTATTTACAATTGTAAGTATTTACATCAGTGACAGTTTTTAAAAGGGTTAGAAAGCTTCTTATAGATATGAGAAAATTAAAAGACTCCAAGGAAAATAAGCTATTACTATTGCTTATGGTGTAACTCAAGCTTAAATAAGAAAGAAGTCTCAAAATAAAGTAACTAAAAGAAGGAAGAAAATAGTTTCTCTGTCAGGTGAATTTGTGGATAAACCATGACAACTGGCAAGTGTATTCCAAGGTCAGTTAGACAATAAGATTGCTCAAACCTGTGTGTTGTTTCTTTCTGAGTTAAGTTGACTCTGCACACGTTTGTAGTGATTCCACAGGAAAAAGAATATGGCCTTGGGAAACTATCATCCCACATAAAATGTCACACATCCAAATTTGTCATGTCTGTCCATTTTCCATTTTCATGTATTAATTATTATCATGTGTTAATCCCATTACCATAAGTTAATCATTTGACAGATCATAACTAAGAGAACGTTTAACAACCCATGTCAAATATTGAGGGGCATGGCAGTTAGGATAACAGAAGGAGACTCTGGTCCAACTGAAATAGCATCTTTGTCATGTCTTCTCTGAGCGGCATCTGACAGCACTCTTTTCTAGAACGTGGGCCATGAGTGACAGTATGACCGTCCTTTGTCATTCTAGCCACAATAATTACTAGCTGTGGTACGTGTGAATTTACTTAGTGTCATTAGGCTATCTGAAGATCATGAGCTAGGGATAAAATTTCTAATTGAGAGTCCTTGACATGTGTTATTTTGTACCGGTTTCTTTTCATTGGTAACAGATGATTTCAATAGTATAAAGCCAACTCTAAACTTTTCTGCAAAGAAATATTTTGTCTTTGCTTATCAGTTAAGAAGATGCTTCAGAAGGTGGTTTCATCAAAGCTCTGTCTTCTGAATATACTATTTATGTAATTTTGAAAATTAAACACAGAATATTATGCGTGCTATGAACACATTCTCTAACTTAGCGACATTCCCAGTGAGGATCTGGCTTCATAAAATGTTTCTCAGACACACTCCAGCTAATTACTTGTAGTATAAAGATCAGAGAGAGAGATGGTTCTGAAATAAGAAAAGTAGAACAAACAGGAATATCATCATTCCATTCCAAGCGAGGGGCAAACACCAGCATTCTACCCCAAGTAAGGGACTCTCAACATACGAGATGTATGCAAATTAAGGGACTCTTAACATACGAGATGTATGCAAATTAAGGGACTCTTAACATACGAGATGTATGCAAATTAAGAACTTTATTCTCTTTGGCAGACAATCCTTTCCAGTGAATGTCTAACAATTTCTGTTTTGGTTCTAATAATTAGTTATGGAATTGGCTACAATAGAGATGTGGGAGTGGGAGTCACCTGTAGAAATAGAAACTTGAATGGTTTCTCCCGGTGGGTCTGTTTGTTGCTATGGCAGCAATCTGTTCAAGGATTTAATGGGAAAATAGTGTGTCTTACTTCACCCTCATCTGAGTAACTGAGTTGCTAATTTTCATTGACAAAATTATGTGTATATGAAATCAAAATGATTTTACTCTATCTTCAAAAAATAAATTCAAAATTAATTTTATATAATATGATTACAATGGCCATAAACGATTAAAAGCTTAACATAAAAAACCTCATATCAAACATCATCTCTAAAACCAAATTTATATGAACAAATTTTTCTGCTGATTGTATCTTTTGCAAGTAATGTTTTGAAACCCACACCACACAACTCTCACTTTAAAATATGCATTCTGAGTATGTTTTACAATTAATATGTTCTTTACTTTTAAATTAATTGTATTTACTAGGAGCCTCGACAAAAATGATCTGTCAGAGATAATGCTATCTTGGGCAAATATTTTGTTCTTATCATTAAGTTCAAACAATTATAAATTTTGTCACTTTCAGGGTATTTGAGTTCATGATAGTTTTTATAGTAATAAAAGTATTACCCTGTGGCATTGATTATTACTATTCTTGCTAGTGATTTTAATGTTTTCTATCACACCTCATTGGTTACTCAGTTTTTGCTGCTGTTATCAGCAATGCAAAAGAAGGCATCTGAGTTTGGAGTAAAAATAGTGAAGTACAACTAAAATCAAATTACAATTAAATAGAGCGGTGTAGCAATTAGAATTAAGAACATAAAATAAGTTCAATGAGCAATGTGCTTCATTGTGTGTTTTAGTATTTCCACCTCAGGTGGACCACATAGCTCTAAATGTGTGCTTCTCGTTGATGATAATGCATGTTCTGCAAATCTTAATGAAATGATAACAGGAAGGTGGCAATGATGACAGCAGGAACCTAGTAGACCGCCTGTTTCTGGTTGATAGTGTTTTCTCGTCTGTTTATTTGTTCTTGTTAATTTTCACAATTTATATAATTGACATATTGCCCCTCTAATCTTCCCCTGCAAATATGCTCCAATTCAGTTTCATTCAAAATATTTGCCACTAAGATATTCTTTCCTCTTTAGACTCATAGATGTTCTTTAATTACCTTAAAAGTTGTTGTAGACCTTTTAAGGTAACTTATAAACACTAGATATTTACAGCCATACCTCTCAAATCTGGGACGTCAACATTAAGGTGCCAAAAAATTGGTGCTTTTAAGAGGGCCATGGTTGAAGGAAGGTAAAATGAGTGTTTGGAGAAATAAAAGGATTATGGAGCTTTTACATGCCTGTTGTATAGGATTCTATTCTCACACGTGTTTGTGGAAATTTGGCAATCTTATGACTGCATCAGTACATCGACTTCTTAAAAAATAAAAACCTATGATGGTATACAATTTTTAGTATCAATTTTGCTGTGAACATTTAAATCATAGCAGCCTTATTTCCTGGAACTATATGATGCATTATTACATAATGTGAAACATAAGGAATAGCTAGTTTTGTTTTCCATTATATTTTAGTAAGTATTTATATATATATTTTAATTCACACAAAATATTGTGAAATATGTTTTTGGGTACTCTGGGAAAAATATTAAAATCCTCCACTTTGTAAAAAATTATGATTCAAATTCACAAAACTGTTAGTAACTAACACTCCTAATTTAGCTTAAATCGATGTAGATAACCCTTCACAACCAGCTGTTAGCTGTAAGATCACACTATAGTTTCAGCTAAGGTGTCCTGACAGCTTCATCATCTGAACAGTCAAGAACACAAAGGATTTAAACAACACTGATAATATAGGACAAATATATGTAACAATTTACTATGATGACAATTTCAAAACTGAACTCTGGAACTTAACAGACGATTCACAAATAGTACATATTCCTAGAAGAACCTTTCTGAAAACAGTAAGTAACCTTTTTTTGACAAATGATGCTTTAATTATCTACTATCGATGTACAAAATATAAAAGGCTCCTGCTCTGAAGCTCGCATTGTAGAATACTCAAATAATACACATTTAACTGGAAAATCGTTGCATGACAATTCCTGAAAATTGAAACATTCCTTCTATCAGAGATGAGTGTCAATGAAACTCTGGAGGTGAAAAAGATCTCAGATGTCTAAGAAAGTGGCAGCTTGAAAGATTCTAGAAGGTAAGACCCCAGTTTCAAAGGGGGCGGTTAAAGAGTGCTGTTGAGGAGACTGGCCAGCAACAGTGTAGAGAGATTGTTGTGCCCGGTGTAGCTGTCTCAAGATCTGCAGACTCACAATTGCAGCATTCGGAGTCTTTACCTTGGTGGGGGTCGGTTTCTAACCTCTGCAGCTGCTATATGGCACCTCTCTCTTCCAGTGAAGGACCTCTCAAACGCACTCCTGTGTCTAAGCCCAAAGAATCAAATTAGAAAACAAGTTAAACTTCCACGCATTCAGTGCCTTGCATGCATTCCATATGCTATCTATGTGTTAGTTTTTCTTACGTCACTCTTTATCCACAGTTTTAAGACTGTTGCTCTACAAAGTACGGTTTTGCTCATCAGTGCTCTCTCTCTCTCTCTCGCTCCTTAAAGGCCCTAAGTAGTACATGAGTATCAGCATCATGTGCTAAGACTTGAAGTCACACATTACTATACACAGAGGAGTGTACAAACCGATGTGTGGCTAGGTATCCGCTGCTGTGAACAGTTTCATTTTCCATCTCAGGACATTTTTGCAGATGCAGAAATACATGGAATCAGTACCAGCCCTCCCCAAAGGGAAACAAACAGTGCCTTGTCTGAGAGTGCGAAGCTTCAGCAGTGTCAGGAGGAGCAAATACTTCCATCTGGATGCAATTTCGTCAAACTTGTTTTAACTGTTGTATTGGGTCAATGTAAATAAAGGGGGGGTGGTGATAGAGTTGTAAATAATCAAGTCATCAAGTCACCTAAAAGCAGATGAAAAATTAGAAATATCCTTTGGCTTCTTAAGATAGTGGATAAGAGTAAACTTTACTACCTAAATATTTTACATTGTTTTGAGAACTTTCTTAAGGCTTCGCAATTAATACAGCTTTGTGTTGGGACAAATTTCTGTTTTCAACCCGGGAGTTGCACTATTGTATTTATGTTAATATTTAAAATGGATCGACTCATTGTCCAGTCCCTATCCACATATCATACACACCAATCTATCATGTACAATGGTTACAAGAAGTGTATTCCACTGGAGAATAGCCAATCAGGATAAAGGAAGGAAGGAAGGAAACCATTCTTAAGCCTATAACTATTCTCACAGCTGTTCCCATACCAAATGAGTAATTGAATATTGACAGTACGATTGTAAGGATGAGCTAAAGAATTCAAATAGAATATCACAGAGAATAAAGATTAATTTATGCATAACATACACATATTTTAAGTGGGATACATGGTTCACTGCTTCTGAGAACAGATTTGTCTTATGTACATGTTCCACTTACTTTAAAACTTAATATAAAAAGCATATATATTACCATATTATTGTAAATGGAAGTAGGATTCGTGATCATAAAGACATTGACATAATTTCTGTTACCTTTCCTAGTGCAAGCAGAAATTTTGGGGTATTCCAACGGGATATATTGGAAATCTAGGGCACCACCAAAGTTACCTTATCTGGTTAATAAAATAATTTAAGAATAGACACAGAATGTGACTTGACAATTTTATTAGCCTTAAAAAGAAAAGTTTCCAGGGCACACAGGCTCTGGAAGGAGGGATGCAAAGAAGACACAGAGAGAAAATCATGAATTTGAGTTTGGAGATTTTTCAAAGAAGTTGGTAGAAAGGAGATTGGAGGGGTCTTCAAATAAAGGGTAAGAAAGTCTGAGTGTCTAGAAGGTTTATGCAGGCGATGGTCACTGTCAGAAGGAAAAAGACGAAAGAAAAAGAATAGTTGTATTTTTCTGAGTAACTCAGAAAAGAAGGCAAGTCTAAATTCAGCCACATGGTAGCAACTCCATAAGAGATTACATAGAAAGTAGGATCCTGGGAAGGAAAATTACTGCATCCCATTAAAGTGATAAGTATCCCTCCATCTCCTTAGCATATAGGAGATTGAGATTTCCTAGGAAGTATTTCCTTGTCAGATGATTGGCGGGCCTCTCTGAATTAGCTCATCTGTTTTGTTTACTTTGAAATTTTGCATCTCTGCTGAGGATGCAGAAAGAACATCTCTTCTATATATTTTCAAACAACTATTTCATAGACATATTTGAAGGCATAACCATCCTTTGGTTAGATGCACATAGAATTTTGCCAAAAGTAATTAGATTTCTCCTAGCAAGTAATCTCTCTTTTGTGCTTGACCCGCCCAGCAGGTCCTAAATTACTCCAGGGTCTTGAAGAGGCACTACCTGAAAGACATGGGGGAAGACAATCGGATGCCAAGCAGTATTTTGTCAAGGCATCCGTTTATTGACGCAAGTTTCATGTCTTAAATACTCCTCAGAAAGGAGCTCGGGCAGGGGGAACTGAGGAAAGGGGGAAGGGAGAAGGGGGAAGGGAAGGAGGGGCTCGGTAGCTAGGCAACTAAACAGGGCAGTTTGGCAGCTAAGCAGGGCAGTTGCAAGGTCAGTGGCTAGAACACCTGCTGTTAGTGATAAGCAGCAAACCATGAAGACACTCTGTGGTGCTTTCCAGAGCTTGAGTCTCCACAGTTAGCACTTAATGTTTTGGCTAACTTTAAGTTTTCTGTCTCAAGATTTTTACTTCAAGGCCCTGTGAGATGTGAGAAAGGAGAAGCTTGAAATGGCTCCTGACATGTGCTAATTTAGAAAAAATTAAATTCCCACTTTTGCTCGGAAAGCAGAAGTTCGTTACACTTTTAGTAATCTATAGTGGCTCTAAAATAAAGAAGGAGGCTAGAGTCTCTCATGGGTTTAGAGCACAGGCCCCTTTTCCAGAGGAAGCAATGTTGGAATGCCACACCACACATGGTGGTTCACAATCCTGCTAGCTTCACTTGCAAGGGACTGAATACCCTCTTTTGGGCTCCACACGCAATAAAATATGTGGTGTATATGGATACATGGAAAGAAAACACTGACAATAAAATGAAATAAAATACATTTCTCAATGAGTTCTATGGTGAATCAGGCTTTGAAAATTATCTACGACCACACTGATTATTAATTAGCTGTTCTTTACATAGATGTGCGGGGGGGGGGAGTTATTGTTGTTTTAATTTGTATTTGCCTATGGCTACCAATGTATTATCTTCGAATATGTACATTGCCTGTGTACCTTCTTTCCAGCACCTTCTCGAAGATCTTTTTGAAGTCTTTCCAGATCTTTTTGAAATCTTTTTGATCATCATGTTTTAGTTCTCAGGTGAATCCTGTATCACCGTTATTCCAGTTGATTAGGATGTATATATTTTCCCACAGTGTTGTTTTCGTAGATTTTGTTTTAATCAATCACGAAGTTGAAAGTTTCAAGGTACACGTGCTGAATACTTCTCTAAGCTGTGAGCTGACTTGCAAAACCTGGAATTTGATCTTAAAGTCAGGACAACATTCCGCAGAAATCCACCCCTCAAACACAGGACACAAGACACAAGTAATCTCCACTCAACATAAAACTTCCTCTAGGAATACGACGTTTGTGATTTTTACAGACTTAACTACATGCCTTTTTACTGTGTTTACTTTTGACAGAGTCTGTGTGGCAGCAGCTCAGGGTTTCTGGCAACTCTCACCAGGGTGATCAAGGTCAAAAGTTAACTGTGAATGCCACAAAGGCAGGGGTCCATCAGTGTGACAATCAAAATGCATGCTGCCCTTTGACAGACGTTTCTGGCCATAGACATTTTCTTGAATACAAATAGGTTTGTATGATGGAGCCTGTCCTAAATATATAGCAATGACATTACTCCAAAACTCATTAGGCAACTGGCCTATAGCATAATGCATCTAAGAATTAACATTCATTTTGGAGCCTAAATGCTTTAACTTCTTGCTATACCAGCTCTTATTTCATGGACTATAAAATTCACAAAATATTGAACTTCATGGGCTATGAAATAAAGAGCTATAAAATTGTCTTGGAATGTGTAATCATCTGCTAGTTCAGGCACTTTTACCAAACCCATCATAAAATACACGGGGGCTCTTTGGTGTTAAAATCAGTTGATATCTAAAAAGAACTAGGACTAATTGGGAAATAGATGAGACCATCACGATAAGCAAACAAAACAAATGAATGACATTTAATAACAATTCTCATCCTTCTAGGTTTATTCGACACAATTAAATTTTCCTAAACTGCTTTTATACCTGCTGCAAAATTCTAGGAAATGAGTAAACAAGTTTAATTACAGAAAATAAAACAAAATCACTACCACCAAAGGTCTAAATCCAGTGCTTGGCAGTTTTAGTGTTTATTTTACTTCCTCTTCAAAATGGACTGAGAAATTGCCTAGAATTATTTAAATGTCTCTTGCACCGAACCAAGAGGAGTCTCTCTCCCTCCATCCTTCCCTGCTTTTGCCTTCCATTTGGCTGGCAGATTTATCATGAAAATGACCGCCTTGGAGAGACAGTCACTCTGCACACTGTTGTTCGTTTCTCCTCATCTAGGCATCTAACTCACATTGCTTTAGAATTCAATACCATCAATTGGATCGCAACCAGGAATGAGATTCTCAGTGCCGTTCTTCACCCCCTGCAGAATATTAAGGAATGTGTTGTATTCCATTCCACTCATGCCTCTTCTGACAATGCTCTTTGTCCCCAACTCTATAACTCATTTCTATGAGGACACACTGATGGGAAGTCAGCTGTTCTCTGCCCCATCTCAAATTATTGGTTATCATGCGTGCTCACTATGTAGTCAAAACTTATCTTAAAGTAAGACTTCACGTGATATCCTGAATTGGTCTCTCATTTTAATTATCTAACTGACTTCTGTCATATATATATTTGTTCATGCAAGAATATACATTATCAATATGTTTTTTTTTCTGTGTTTTATTTCCCCTATATCTTCTGTTCCCTGTTTCAGCACAATTACTCAAATAAAACAATGACGGGCTCTTTATTCCTATCAGGTTACCTTCTTCCATAAGAAAACCACTGATCATTTTATTTGTCACAGAAGATAATAAATACAATCCGCACACATCGCAGAGGTTTTATGTGGCTCGTTAACTACTTTCTATAGTCAAAAGTGTGCGTTTTGGTTCTGCAGTTCCTCCATAAACAAGAGCTAGAGTGTGTCCTTGGCTTATCACATCGCTGAGTGTCACAGTCAGGGTTTAGCGGTTCCTGTGCAGCGCTCACACAGCCAGGGTTAGAGGTTCCTGTGCGGCGCTGACACACAAACAAAACAAAACCCAGAATTCTCACTTCACCGATTAGGGAAAGTTCACTCTAGAGCAAAGTATTAGAAACGATTGGCCCAACAACACAGATCTAGGTAAACACAATTTTATATTCTAATGTAGAAGCAGTGTCAAAAAGCTTGCAAAATAAACAGAACAAAAACTAAACCAAGTCACTCTTCAAGTACACTGGTAGAAATCAGAGGTAGTTTACAACTTATGCCTTATGCCTGAGCTGATAACACTCTTATGCCATGTTTGATACTTCTTTTAGATTGTGGGTTGGTAGAATCTGGTAGAATACAAATCGCAGGAAAGTCGATGCTTCGATGCTGTATTCCAAATGATTAATCTAAAGAACACAGAAACTATTAGGCCAGATATAAAGAAGAAAAATAAGTGATCATCAAGGGTTAAACATGCACAAAAGTTATTACCTCTGCACTTACAACTCTCAAAACTCTCCACAACCCTCAAAGGACTCTTTGGGCAACCTGCCTTGCAGAAATTTCAGCTCAAATTTCCTTCTGGGAAGTTTATGACCAGCAGCAAAATTCATAGGATGGTGTCCTTTGTCCATAAATTCAGCTGTTAACAATACAGAATATGAATGTATTTGCGAACTGAAACTATATTAATTTCACAATAGTTAGTTAGCTTCAAACTATTTTGTCCTCTTGCACAACCCCTCAAGTCAATCAGTGCTACAGGCACTAGACTTAGTAAGATATTGTGCGCACTGACCTGACTCACGGCTCAGGAATGTTCTCAGACAAAGATAAAGCTCTACTAGCCTTATTTAGCCCTTCAACGTGGCAGAGACACTATTCTAGCTTGACGAGCTTATGGAAATGGCACACGCATCTTTTGGAGGTGTTGCTGCTCTGAAGGTGATGAGACCTGTGCAAATTTAGCCCATAAATGAGTCACACTAAAATTTCATGCCATAGCCAACTTTATTACTAACCTGAGACAATTTACACTCTGAGGGTAAGGAAGGTCAGATGAGGAAAGTTCTCATGAGTTCAAACTGTAAATCACAATGATGAGTCACACAAGGCAAAAAACATGGTTTTCCATAGAGACAGTTAAATGACACTTTAAATATTTATGAATAACCACTCCAAGCAATCATGTGTAATCTGAAGTAAACTCAGTTTTATCTGCTACACCTGCAGGAACACGAAAACGCATTCCAAGAACATTCTGTTTTTGAAGAAACTGAGGTCACAGGACTCTTATTTTCTTATTGTGTTCTCACAAACATGTAGCTTCTCCTCAAATGACTCCATTTCTGGACTGTGTTCTGACAGGATGTTAGAAGTATGGTCTCTATGATGACCTGGCGTGCAAAATCTTTCTGTGCAATAGTGGCACAAAGGTTGGGGGAGCTAGCAACCACTCTCCGAGTGGA
Source organism: Microtus obscurus (assembly GCA_963919715.1). NCBI lineage: Eukaryota > Metazoa > Chordata > Mammalia > Rodentia > Cricetidae > Microtus > Microtus obscurus. Next base: position 6,089,453 of record CAWTZC010000381.1, read on the forward strand.
TTTAAGGCCCTCTCCATGAGATAAAAGATATGTTTTACATTGACTTGATGGCCAAGAATATGAGAATTGATAGACCATGGGCTAAAGGATAACTAAATAGTATTGTTTTGCCAAAGGAACATAGCAATGAAGTGATGCATAATGATATCCTAATAGTGGTTCATTCAGCTCTCATCAAAAAAGCCTCCTTTAGTGATAGATGGAAACTAACACAGAAATCCAAAACTGGATAATGTTCAGAAAATGAAAAATTTTGGAGCACTCAATCCTTAATGGGATGTCTTCAACAAACTCCCACGCTCAGGTGATGTGGGAGTGTCATATATGAATCTGTTGATTTCATTGGTTAAAATAAAGACACTGCTTGGCTGGTCCTATAGGTTAGAACATAGGTGGGTGGAGTAAACAGAATAGTATGCTGACAGGAAGAGGAAGTGAGCTCACAGAATGCACGCAGCTCCGCTCAGAGACAGATGCTCCTGTCTAGCGGGCGGAGAGGATGGCCCAGCTCTCTGAGGCACGCACGAGATGAAGCTCCGACTCAAGATGGATGTAGGCTAGAATCTTCCTGGTGAGCGTACCTCATGATGCTACATAGATGATAAGAAATGGGTTAAGAGGTTGAAGTTAATGGGCCAAGCAGTGTTTAAATGAATAGTTTGTGTGTTGTTATTTTGTGCATAAGCTAGCCAGGCAGCTGGGGTGTTGGGGACACAACCCTGCGGTGCCCCAATTCCAACACTCAGGTCTCAGGGAACTATGAAGAAAGGGAAGCAGAATGAATAAGAGAGACAAAGAGTGGGTGACTCCCAGGTAACAATGTCTTTTATCAAAACAGGAATGACGCACATATGAACTCACAGTCTTTGAAGTGGGCACAGGCTTTGCACAGTACACAGTCAACATAAAACAAACTCGGTGCTATTTTTGTACATTTTTTTTCACATTGCTTTTTTATAGAGGACCATTTTGTCTTGCTCAGCTCTTGCTTATAAATTATGATTTACAATTTTGTGTTTTATACATTTTATTTTTGATTTCTTCTATGGATGTTTTTCTTTTATAAAATTCTGCCTCCAATGTTTTGTGTACTTTCTGTTTTCTAAGGAACTTGAGAAAGGGGGTAGAGTTGAGTTGGTGAGGAGGTAGGGGGAATATAAGAGTTGAGGGAACAAAAACATGATCAAATTTATTGTACAGTTTTTCCAATAAAAATTGAAAAGAAAAAATGTTTGTAAAGCCTATAAACTAAGACAAAAAAAAGAAAAGAAGAGACTAGATTAGACAAGTAATTAAACACCATTCGTTCCTGGTATCTTTTATAAGTTGTAAAATGAATCAAACACTCTCTTCCACCCACCAAATAAAGGACAAAATTTAGTTTAGATGGTCCTTTATCAGTCAATAACCATTTAAATAAGCAAATAGCAATTACAACCCCAAAGGCAAAGACCACTTGATATAATTTTATTATAAGAAATGCCATTTTTCAATCAAGTAAAAAAAGAAACCTAAAAGACAACGTAAGAAAAGATGCACATAAAGCTCATTCTACACGGCCCTCACATCTCAAAGCCCGAAGATCAATGCCGACCACTACGTAAATAGAAAATGAATGTATACGTGTATTCATGTAATCCCAGTATTCAGGAGGCAGAGACAATAAACGCTAAGTTTAATATCATCTACAACGACATAGTGAGTTATGGTCCAGTTTTGAACTAGATGAGAATCTGCAGAAAAAGCAAGCAAAAAAGATACATATTCGAAATTTTAAATGGCAGACTTTTCAATAGCCATTATAACATATTTCTAGTATTTAAATCCTTTATGAAGAAAGAAAAAGTTGTGTGATAAGAAAAAAATAAAATTAAGTCCATTAATAAAGAGATAAAAGCTACTAAAATGGGAATAGTGGAACTTAGAGGATTATAAAATACTTTTATTGAAAAAGATTATATGGAGTGGGAATTATTAGAGTTTAAATGGGAAAAAATGTGCTACTTTAAAAATTGGCAGAAAGCATATAAACCTAAGCTGTAAAAAAAAAAAGGAAGAAAAAAGAAAAAAAAATTCAAGATCAGTGAAGAATTTTAATGGGATCTTGATGGGGATTGCATTGAATCTATAAATTGCCTTTGGTAGGATTGCTATTTTTACTATGTTGATCCTCCCAATCCACGAGCAAGGGAGATCCTTCCATTTTCTGGTATCCTCTTCAATTTCTTTCTTCAATGCCTTAAAGTTCTTGTCAAATAAATCCTTCACTTCTTTGGTTAGAGTTACCCCGAGATATTTTATGCTGTTTGTGGCTATCGTGAAAGGTGATGCTTCTCTTATTTCCCTCTCTGCTTCCATATCCTTTGTGTATAGGAGGGCGACTGATTTTTTGGAGTTGATCTTGTATCCGGCCACATTACTAAAGGTGTTTATCAGCTGTAGGAGTTCTTTGGTGGAGTTTTTGGGGTCGCTTATGTACACTATCATATCATCTGCAAATAATGAAAGTTTAACTTCTTCCTTTCCAATTCGAATCCCCTTGATCACCTTATGTTGTCTTATTGCTATTGCTAAAACTTCAAGCACTATATTGAAGAGGTATGGAGAGAGTGGACAGCCTTGTCGTGTTCCTGATTTAAGTGGGATGGCTTTGAGTTTCTCTCCGTTTAGTTTGATGTTAGCTGTCGGTTTGCTGTAAATAGCTTCTATTATATTTAGGTATGACCCTTGTATCCCTAATCTCTCCAAGACATTTATCATAAAGGGATGTTGAATTTTGTCAAAAGCTTTTTCAGCATCTAATGAAATGATCATATGGTTTTTTTCTTTCAGTTTATTTATATGATGGATTACATTGATAGATTTTCGTATGTTGAACCAGCCTTGCATCTCTGGGATGAAGCCTACTTGATCATAATGGATAATTTTTCTAATGTGTTCTTGGATACAGTTTTCCAGTATTTTGTTGAGGATTTTTGCGTCGATGTTCATGAGTGAGATTGGCCTGTAATTCTCTTTCATGGTTGAGTCTTTGTGTGGTTTTGGTATCAGAGTGACGGTAGCTTCATAAAAGTAATTTGGCAATGACTCTTCTGTTTCTATATTGTGAAATACCTTAAGAAGTATAGGTATTAGGTCTTCTTGGAAATTCTGGTAGAATTCCGCATTGAAACCGTCTGGTCCTGGGTTTTTTTTGGTAGGGAGGTTTTTGATAACAGCTTCTAATTCTTCGCGACTGACAGGTCTATTTAGATTGTTCACCTGGTCCTGATTTAACTTTGGTATATGGTATTTATCTAAAAAAGTGTCCATTTCTTTTACATTTTCCAGTTTTGTGGCATACAGGCTTTTGTAGTAAGATCTAATGATTCTCTGAATTTCCTCTATGTCTGTGGTTATGTCCCCCTTTTCATTTCTGATCTTATTAATTTGCAAATTCTCTCTCTGCCGTTTGATTAGTTTGGATAGGGGTTTATCAATTTTGTTTATTTTTTCCAGGAACCAGCTTTTTGTTTCATTGATTCTTTGAATTGTTTTCTGTGTTTCTATTTTGTTGATTTCAGCCCTCAGTTTGACTATTTCCAGTCTTCTACTCCTCCTAGGTGAGTCTGCTTCTTTTTTTTCTAGAGCTTTCAGGTGGGCTGTTAAGTCTCCAATGTATGCTTTCTCTGTTTTCTTTAAGTGGACACTAAGGGCTATGAACTTTCCCCTTAGGACTGCTTTCAAAGTGTCCCATAAGTTTGAGTATGTTGATTCTTTATTTTCATTGAATTCAAGGAAGACTTTAATTTCTTTCTTTATTTCTTCTTTGATCCAGGTGTGGGTCAATAGTTGACTATTCAGTTTCCATGAGTTTGTAGGCTTTCTGGGGGTAGCATTGTTGTTGAATTCTAACTTTAGTCCGTGGTGATCTGATAAGACACAGGTGGTTATGGATATTTTTTTGTAACTGTGGAAGTTTGCTTTGTTACCGAGGATGTGGTCAATTTTCGAGAAGGTTCCATGAGCTGCAGAGAAGAAGGTATATTCTTTCCTATTTGGGTGGAATGTTCTATAGATGTCTGTTAAGTCCATTTGATTCAATACCTCCATTAATTCTCTTATTTCTCTGTTAGGTTTCTGTCTGATTGACCTGTCCATTGGTGAAAGAGGAGTGTTGAGATCTCCTACTATTAGTGTGTGCGGTTTGATGGCAGCCTTGAGTTTTAGTAATGTTTCTTTTACATATGTGGGTGCTTTTATATTAGGGGCATAGATATTCAGGATTGAGACCTCATCCTGATCAATTGTTCCTGTTATGAGTATAAAATATCCCTCTCCATCTCTTCTGATTGATTTAAGTTTGAAGTCAACTTTGTTAGAAATTAGTATGGCCACACCTGCTTGTTTCTTAGGTCCATTTGCTTGATAAACCTTTTCCCATCCCTCTACTCTAAGTAGGTGCCTGTCTTTGTGGTTGAGGTGTATTTCTTGTAAACAGCAGAATGTTGGATCCTGTTTGCGTATCCAATCTCTTAGCCTGTGCCTTTTTATAGGTGAGTTGAGTCCATTGACATTAAGGGATATTAATGACCAGTGGTTGTTAAATCCGGTCACTTTTTTAGTCATAGAGTTTGTGTGTTTGCTTTCTTTTAGTTGCGCTGGTGAAGGGTGTCTAGAAGTTTGAGTTATTGTGGTCATTGTTGGTCTCCTTGGTTTGTGATTTTCCTTCTATTACTTTCTGTAAGGCTGGATTTGTGGCTACGTATTGTTTAAATTTGTTTTTATCCTGGAAAATTTTGTTTTCTCCATTTATAGTGAACGAAAGCTTGGCTGGGTATAGTAGTCTGGGCTTGCATCCATGTTCTCTTAGCTTCTGCAGTATATCTATCCAGGACCTTCTGGCTTTCATGGTTTCCATAGAGTAGTCAGGTGTAAGTCTGATAGGTTTACCCTTATAAGCAACTTAACCTTTTTCCTTTGCAGCTCTTAATATTCTTTCTTTATTCTGTATGTTTTGTGTTCTGATTATTATATGGCGAGGAGATGTTTTTTTTTTTTTTTTGGTCCAGTCTATTTGGTGTTCTGTATGCTTCTTGAACCTTCAAAGGAATATCTTTCTTTAGGCTCAACTTTATATGGAATAACAAAAAACCCCGGATAGCCAAAACAATTTTATACAATAAAGGTACTTCTGGAGGCATTACCATCCCTGACCTTAAACTCTATTACAGAGCTACAGTAATGAAAGCAGTGTGTTATTGGCATAAAAATAGAGAAGTTGACCAATGGAATCGTGTATAAGACCCGGATCTTAACCCACAAACCTATGAACACCTCATTTTCGATAAAAATTGTGGTAAAATTTTTAGGTGCTAAAAGTATACAATGGAAGAAAGAAAGCATCTTCAACAAATGGTGCTGGCACAACTGGATGTCAACCTGTAGAAGAATGAAAATAGACCCATACCTATCACCATGCACAAAACTCAAGTCCAAATGGATCAAAGACCTCAATATCAATCTGAACACACTGAACCTGATAGAAGAGAAAGTGGGAAGTACCCTACAACAGATGGGCAAAGGCAATCGCTTCCTAGGTATAACCCCAGCAGCACAGTCATTAAGGGCAACATTGAATAAATGGGACCTACTGAAACCTAGAAGCTTCTGTAAAGCAAAAGACACTGTCACTAAGACAAAAAGGCAACCCACTGACTGGGAAAAGATCTTCACCAACCCCGCAACAGACAAAGGTCTGATCTCCAAAATATATAAAGAACTCAAGAAACTAGACTTTAAAATGCTAATTAACCCAATTAAAAAATGGGGCACTGAGCTGAAGCGAGAATTCTCAACAGAAGAAGTTCAAATGGCCAAAAGGCACTTAAGGTCATGCTCAGCCTCCTTAGCGATCAGGGAAATGCAAATCAAAACAACATTGAGATATCATCTTACACCTGTCAGAATGGCTAAAATCAATAACACCAATGATAGCCTTTGCTGGAGAGGCTGTGGAGAAAGGGGTACCCTCATCCATTGCTGGTTGGAATGCAAACTTGTGCAACCACTTTGGAAAGCAGTGTGGCGGTTTCTCAGGAAATTTGGGATCAACCTACCCATGGACCCAGCAATGCCACTCTTGGGAATATACCCACGAGATGCCTGATCATATGACAAGGACATTTGTTCAACTATGTTCATAGCAGCATTATTTGTAATAGCCAGAACCTGGAAACAACCTAGATGCCCTTCAATGGAAGAATGGATGAAGAAAGTGTGGAATATATACACATTAGAATACTACTCAGCGGTAAAAAACAATGACTGCGCGAATTTTGCATGCAAATGGATGGAAATAGAAAACACTATCCTGAGTGAGGTAACCCAGACCCAAAAGGATGAACATGGGATGTACTCACTCATAATTGGTTTCTAGAAATAAATAAAGGTCAGTGAGTCTATAATTTGATATCCTACAGAAAGTAAATAGGAAGGTGAACCCAAAGAAAAATATATAGCTATCCTCCTGGTTATGGGAAGTAGACTAGATTGCCGAGCAAAAAACTGGGATCTTGGGGGTGTGGTGGGAGGAGGGGTAAGGGCAGAAGGGGAGAGAAATGTGAGAAGGGGAGGGTGGGGGGGAACTTGGGGAAACGGGATGATTGGGATAAAGGAAGGTTGGTTAGGGGAGCAGAGAAGCACACATCTTAATTAAGGGAGCCATCTTAGGGTTGGCAAGAGACTTGGATCTAGGGGGGCTCCCAGGTGCCCAGGGCGATGTCCCCAGTTAGTTCCTGGGGCAGCTGAGGATAGGGAACCTGAAATGACCCTATCCTATAGCCATGCTGATGAATATCTTGCATATCACCATAGAAACTTCATCTGGCGATGGATGGAGATAGAGACAGAGACCCACACTGGAGCACCGGACTGAGCTCCCAATGTCCCAATGAGGAGCAGAAGGAGAGAGAATATGAGCAAAGAAGTCAGGACCACAAGGGGTGCGCCCACCCGTGGAGACAGTGGCGCTGATTCTTTGGGAGCTCACCAAGGCCAGCTGGACTGTGACTGAAAAAGCAAGGGTAAAACCGGACTCTCTGAATATGGCGGACAATGAGGGCTGCTGAGAAGCCAAGGACCATGGCACCGGGTTTTGATCCTACTTCATGTTCTGGCTTTGTGGGAGCCTCCCCAGTCTGGATGTTCACCTTCCTAAACTAGGATTGAGGGGGGAGGACTTTGGACTTTCCACAGGGCAGGGAACCCTGACTGCTCTTCAGGCTGGAGAGGGAGGGGGAGGAGGGGGATAGAGGGGGAGGAGGGGGATAGAGGGTGAGGGAAATGGGAGGCAGGGAGGAGGCAGAAATTTCTTTTTTTTCCAATAAAAAAAAAGAAGTGAACAGAAGCTGTGTGCCAGCCTGGTGCTGGAAGGCGGCACCCAGCCAGCTCAGGGCCCTATGACCTCCCCTGGACACTAGATACTGCCGGCAAGCAGTGTCACCAAGTTCAGCAAAATGACCTCTGAGAAGGTGCTTACACAGGGACACCAGAGAGGCCCCTGGTGATCGGACAGGCTCTGACATACCCGTTTGTCTGGATTGCCAGTCTTTTTGGTACAAGGTCTCCGAACTCTGGTGAGACACACCCCAAGCTGTGTGGCATCTTGTGTGGCCACACATGGGAGAGCAGAGGAAGTACATGAGCTAGTGAGCCTCCCTGGCTTTGCCCTTAGAGCTGTACAGCCTCTCCTGATGCTTGCTGGAGCCTCCGCCTCCCTTCCCCAACCCACTCACTATCCATTGTCACGCGTTCTGGCCTGAGGTCACAAGGGCCCCGCGTTCTAGCCTGAGGTCACAAGGGCCAGAGTTTGCCTGGTTTCCAAACTACCTAACAGTTGCTCACTTTTCATTTTGGCGCTCTGCGGATCTCTAGGTCCCGCAGTAACTTGGAAATGAGAAGGTTTTCTGTGCTGCGCGGCTGCCCATCCTGCAGTCCGCTCACTCCGAGATGGAACCCTCCGTATCTCATGACCTGGAGGAAGCCCCTGCTGTGCCAACGTCGCCATGTTTATTCAGCCAGGGAAAATTCCTCTGTGTGCAGGCAGGACGCCCACTATATACCCTGGACTACTGGCCTCTACAGCTCCCCCAGGAGGCAGTATGATTTCGGGAAATTCCCTACTTCAAAAACCGCAAGGATCCCTCCTCCAAGGCGAGATCCCGTTCCCTTTACTACAGGGCCATTGAGAGTGGCTGAGGCTGAAGACCGACTGACTTGGAGACGTCTCCCTTGTCCAAAGACAACAGAGGGGAGGACCAAAGAAGAATTTAAAAAAGGGAGGAAAGAAGAGAAAAAGAGGATTAATGAAGAAAAAGAGAAGGAGGAAGAGGAGGAGAAAAAGGTGGGAAAGGGAGAGCAGGAGGCAGTGGAGGAGGTAAAAAAGGAGAAGGACGAGGAGAAGAAAAGGGAGGAAAAGGAGGTGAAGGAGAACAAGAAGAAGAGGAAAAGAAAGAGTTCGTGCTTGCTGGACGAGACTGAAGGACCAGGAAATAAGAAGAGAAGGACATCTAGCAGTCATATGCAAAGAGCAACATCTAGAACCTTTGGGGATAAGGAGGAAATGATTTCTATGAGGCAGACCTGTAGGTCACAAGAGGAGAATCGGCACCCCCAAGACATACCACCACGCGTGGAGGCAACTGCCCTGGTGTGTCCCAGGAAGAACTCCCCTGGCTTTGGCTGCCGCAGCTCTCACGGGTCTAATGAAGAGAACTCTACTGGTGCACCAGGGAGCCCCGGTATTCCTGTGCCTGTACAAAAAATACTTGGCAAGAGAAAAGCACCCAAGTTGGAACTTCTGTTGCCACCCTCGGGACCCCTGCCCTGCCCAGCACTGCTACAGCAACTGTGGGATCAGGGTGACCTGCCCCCACCACCCAAGATTCCACGTATTGACACAGAAAAAGCATCAGACATCACAAAGAAAACGAAGGATCAAGCCGTCCAGACCTCAGATGAAGTGGATGCCTTACAGACTATGAACCAGATGCGGTCAGTCCACACTGCCCCTCAGCCTGCCCTGTCCAGCCCCCCACCTGCTTCAGGGCCTGCAGGCTTTCTGTCCCTGTCCACTGATGGGGTTTCCAGCCCTGGACCTCCTGCCTCCACTCCCTTGTTATGCCAGGCTGCTGGGCCCCCGAACCCACTTGTCCCTTCTTCGTCCCTCACACCTAATGCACCCACAATTCCCATTTCTCCTTCAGCTCTCCCTTCTGACCTTCTTCCTCCCTGTAGGGCCAGGTCCAGTGTGGAGACCCCACCAGATGCAAAGAAAGACCCTGTCGATTTGGCCACAGCGTTGGCTTCTACCACTTCTCACCCCCCCAGGTCTGGTGCTGAACTGCTGTCTTTCAGTTCCCCTTCCTGCAGAATGGAGTCAACAGTTCCAATGTGTATAAGTGACTCCCCTTCTCCCCCCTTCCCTGCTAACTCTTTAGCCCCTTCCCTCAGGAACCCTCCCACAGTCTTTTCTACCACAGCCTCCCGTGTCTGTGAAGACAGGAGCTGTGAGTTGTCTTTAGAAGACATGGATACCACACCACCTTCTGAGGCAGCTATTGTGAGCTCGCCCATAGTCAGCAGTGATAACACTCTGCCATTTGCTCCTTGCCATGGCATTATGCAGCAGAGGCTGGCTGAAAATGCCACAGTGTCCAGTGACCCACTTGCACTCAGGGTCCCCTGCTCCACCCACATTGGGAACAATCTACACACTCCTAGGCCTACCAATGGGTGGCAGCAGGGAGTGTCTCCTTCTGGTGATCTTGCTATTTTGAATCCAAATGGGCTGGTCCCAGTTCTTCCTCCCACGGTAGCAATAAGCCCTCCTCATCCTGCTAACGACTTTGAATTTATGGATACGACTCCTCCTTCTAAAGCTGCCATCTTGCCCTCCTCCACTGCTGTTGACCATGTCTCCAATAGTTTGCCTCCACCAACAGTTTGGGGACCTACTATAGCTTACAACAACACTACAGGTACCCCTCAGTCTGCTATAGCTTACAACAACACTAGAGGTACCCTTCAGTCCGCCCATGCTTTGCTAAATGGGCCTCAGGCTGATGGCTGTTTCTCTATGAGGAATCTGTCTATTTCAATAGAGGCAATTGACCTAACCTCCCTAGCTGGCCAGCCTGCTGGTGGTAGCACAACTCAACGACAATATGCAAGCTCCAAGCCACCTGTTAACCGCGGCCTGCCTATTGGCACTGGGCAGGCCAGTGAGAAGCATCTATGTGTTTCCGCCACTGCCGCGCCCACTTTAAGAATGGGTTCGGAGGACTGCAGCTCATCATCCACCAATGTGGTTCGCAGCACATCAGGATTGGCGAGACCTGTGGTGTCTTGAGTGGAGAGAATGGTCAGCGTGGCATGCCCACGCAAGGACACGTGCCCATGCTTCCTGGGTACTGCATTATTGGACAGAAAGGGAAGGACAGTAGAGACGCTGCTCCCCCCATAGTTCTCAAACTTTGCCGCTCAGCTACACACAGTGGAGATGCTGTGCAGGTGGGGCTGTGAGTTCGAGGCCAGCCTGGTCTACAAGAGCTAGTTCTGGGACAGGAACCAAAAAGCTACAGAGAAACCCTGTCTTGAAAAATCAAAAAAAAAAAAAAAGAAAAAGAAAGATAAATATTTAGAAAACAGTTTTGATAACAAGGGCCATCGAGTAAAGCAGTATCAATAGCTCGCATAAGACTTTATGACATCCATAGCAAAGGATTTTAGTTACATTTACAGCATCAGACTAATACTCTCCTATTGGATGGGCTTCCAATTCATCAATAAAATAATCAGTTGCCACTATAAACAGTTTTGCCATGACTATAAGAGTATATATACCATACCTTGCAGTGCTGTTTTGCAGCATGCAGGGGACAGCATTTCATAAGGCAACTAATGTCTATTCTCCTGAAGCAGTCTCCCCAATACCTTGCATCATGAGAGTTTCTATGAAAAAAAAAATGACCTGAAGTTTTATTTTGTTTCTATTTTGTTGGTTTGGTAATATGACTATTTTTACAATAGTAGTCCTGAGCTTGGAAAGTTTTTCCATTTTATGGTGCCTTCCTCAACTTTATTCATCATTTTGTTAAAGTTTTCATCATAGAGGTCATTAATTAAATTTATTCCATTATGTGTGGGTGTGTGTGTGTTGTAATTGGGATTAGAACATTGGATTAATTTTCCTGATTTCACTTTCAGTATGTTTGCTATTGTTATTTTAAAAGGCTGCTGATTTTTGTGTACTGCTTTTGTATTTTGCCCGCTTATTCATAGTATTTATCAAGTCTAAGATTCTGGAGTCTGTAGGATTTCTTTTCTATATATTCCTATCATTCAAAAATATGGCTCTTTTCACCCCATTTTCTATGTGCCTTCATTTACTTTCCTTCTTTTTTATTATTTCTTTAACAAAGATTCAAGGACTTTGGCATTAACCCAGGAGAACAGAGGGAGCAGACACTTTGTCTTGTTCCTGAACTTAAAGGAAAGGCTTTGATTTTTCTACATTAAAATGAATGAATGAATAAGAAAAGAGTGTGTGGGGGGGAATGAGGGACTGAGTGAGAAAGAGAAGGAGGCAGGAAGGGAGGGTGGAGAATAAAAACTGAGAAAAAAATTTATGAAACCAAATTGACTGCAAATAGTAAGAGGCTTTGTAGACTAAATGTAGTTATTCCAGAGATAGCGTGCATACAGCAAACAAAGAAAACAATGAGGCTGACCATACAGCTCAGTTGAGAGAATGCTTGACTCTCATGTTGGATCTGCATCATTACAGAAACAGGACATTGTGTCATGCTATATGAGCTACTGTCGTAAACACACAGAATGGACAGACAGAGATGGGAGATGAAGTAGATGTAGAGATGGGATCATAAAAATATAGAGCTGGAGGTAGGTACATAGAGAGAAGAGAGAAAGGAGAGAACATTTAAAGATAAAAACAATAAAATAGGCAATTTTTTAAAAAAATGTTATCAGTACCATAAGAACAACAACAACAACAACAAAAAAAAAACCTTTGATCAAGAAATGAGGTATTTAGTGTTGTTTACAAAGCCCATCTAAAAAACAAACACTCACTGAGTATGTGTATGAATAAATTTTCAAAAGGTACTACAGAGAAGCTGATGATTACTGAATATATAGTCTTTAAAGGTGCAACAGTTAGTATTGACTACTAGTATTTCTATTCAATAAATACTGTAGTATAAAATTTAGTTTTTTCAACTGCACACACACACAATATGTGTATACATATAAATTGCAATTGCATTTGCTAATTGCTCTCAAGTTTGTAATTAGTCATATTATTCATTACCTTAGGAATGCATGATGAGCAACATTGTAATTAACATATAGTCTTCCCTTTTATTGTTTTATTATTTTGCATTCATATTATGAAATATATAATTCATTCAATATGATTTGCAGATTAAATTTGAAGAAATTAATTTATGTTTAAATGTTTGTATCTTAAAATAATTATTAATAGCTTTATATGAAATGAAGTCACTATGTGAATAGTATATACTGCTTGATATTAATTTTTACATTTTCATTGGAAAAATAGAGCTGTCATATACATGAGGATTCCCTTGGCTAAATATGCACCTGATTTCTTATGTTCATTAAATTAAGACCCAATTACAAAATGTATGTTTTAAAGTTAATGTTTAAAAAGCATTTTGCATGTATTGGCAAAGGCTAAATTTTCTTTATGGGTCTTTTTTATTTGTCTGAATTAGAATTTGTCTGAAGGGGTTAGCTCTGTTAGCATGGATCCCTTGATACTAAAAGTCTAACAGGGCAAACATCTCACACACTTCGGGATCAATAAAGTCTGCATTTCAGACATCAGGTCAGGAACTTTGTGTTCACCCCTTGCTTTGATGTCTGCAGGAGGCTATCCCAGTCCCACAGTGTGCTGCCCTACACTGAGAACTTCTTTAGGCTTCTAAAAACGATTCCTGATTCATGTAATATTCACTGTAGCTTCAGAGCTTCGAATTCTATAACTCTTCTTTGTGCTATTTGAATACTTCCTTTAAAGCTTAGTTTAAAAATAGCGTCCTAGCCATATTATACTTAAGTCAAACTCATATTCCTAGAATTTGTTTTCAAATAAAGTTTTTTCTTTAGGTATATATACAGAATTAATAATATACAAAATACAATTATAGACCCTTCAATAAACATTGCTTTATGTAAATACTTACTGACCTATTCAATAATTTATAACAATAAAATTCAAGCAAACTCGTGAAAAAGATTCTGTTTATTTTGCCCTGTTTAACTAAAGTAACTTTAATTATATTCTTGTCATATGTGCTGATTACAGTCTCTTTGCTACACCTACTGCCTTCATACTTGAGGACATGAATAACTGTCCACTGCCCAATATACGACAATTGCTCCTTATGTTAAAGATGTACGATACAACCTTCACAACTCTTTCCTTGTTTGGAGATGTAAACAGAGACTGCTCGTTCTTCACCCAGCTCTCCAGACCTGAATAAACACACAGAAACTGTATTAATTACAACACTGTTTGGCCAATAGATTAGGCGTATTCTGTTTCCATTAATCTGTGTATCACCATGAAGCTGTGGCCAACTGGTAAGGTTCCAGTGTCTCTCTTTTTCATCAGCTACATGCCGTCTCCTTGACTCTGCCTATTTCTTTATATATATCTCTGTTTGGATTTCCCACCTGGCTTTACTTTACTAAGCCATTGGCCAAAACAGTTTTATTCATCAAGCAATACATATACAGAAGCACATTCTACATCATGGGAATACATACACCAAGAAGGATTGAATTGGTGACTTGCAGTTGTAGGTAAAAATGAAGAGAGCTCTTATTACTCCAAATTAAATAAGAGACCATTGGAACCATCAAAGCTTCATGATTGGCCAGATACTATTCATTCATGTGGATATTCATTATATCATTACAAATCATATATATTTCTTTTGCTGTTATTGCATGATGTTTGCAAAACTTTAGTTAATTATATTAGTAAAAGAATCTACCATCTCTACATATGCAACAAGAGCAATAAAATATTGATGATGCAGTTTAATTTTATATTTACCAATAAATTACTTGAAAAAAAGATGTACAGTATCTTTCTATGAAGTATATATACATCTATAGGTATTGAGATCATCGAAAAGTAAAGATAATATAAAACCATTTTTTTAGTTCTGTATAGACAAAGTTAGTTGGTTTTACTTTCACAAATCTGCGAAGTTGTGCTATGTAGTTGTGTTGTTATTACAAGGCAGTGCATATTAATGCAATTTGAGGTGATAATTTGTCTTGACATTTGTACAGGTTGTCTTGAAGAAGTTCCAGATACAGAGTTAGTAGTTATGTTGAAGGCATTTTCATATATATATGTGTATATATACATGTATATATGAGTGTGTGTCCTTCTCTCTCTATATATATATGTATGTACTTATATAGCATGTTAAAGGTATTGAGACATTTTGTACACATTCCATCTAATCCTTCCAATACATCCAAACATAGACATAGTGTCCTCTTTATTGCTAAATGTTCATGATCAGAAATTCAGACAAAATTTTCACCCAATAACTACATAAAACATTTTAGACATTTTAGTGATTGCATATTTAAATTTTGAATTAGTGGGTACAGAAAACTGGTTGTGACTAGTTTTTTTAACTTAGTTTATTTCGCATGTCTAGTTAGTAGAGAACAGGTATAACTCACTGAATAGTTCTGTTTTCCTGACTCCTTTCTTTTAACCATCAGAGAGAGCTGGAATTAGGAAAACATCTCAAAAGTTAATGTAGATAGCTTGCTCATTAGGTATAAAGCACGTAGGTATTGCTCTTAGAGGATTAATGTGAGTCAAAGACTTTGTGTAATATCTCTGTCTGAGAAAACTGTTTTCAGTTCAGATGCCCCAAGTCGAATGCTTGTGATGGCAGTGTGAACCAGAACATCCTTCTACAGTCTGCTTGCATTTGCCTCCAGGAAATGCTAATGCTAATGATGTATTTAATTTATGAAGTAACAGATGTCTTGTGTAGGGAGGGGAACTACGTGGGGACTTTCCATTATTATATTTCCATTATGAGATCAAGATTGGTGGTGTTCTAGCTTTCATAATTCATATATAAAATACTAAAGCTTTTGAAAAATAAAACAAAACAAAACTCAGAAATATATATGTATGCTTATAATGCATACACACTGAATAATCCAATTATTTTAAACAATAAACTATTTTTAAGCAATATTTCTGTACTTTTTTTTTTGTTTGTTTTTGAGACAGGGTTTCTCTGTCAACTTTTGGAGCCTGTCCTGGAACTAGCTCTTGTAGACCACACTGGCCTCGAACTCACAGAGATCTGCCTGCCTCAGCCTCCCAAGTGCTGGGATTAAAGGTGTGCGCCACCACTGCCTGGCTGTACTTTCAAATATTAGTGTTCATAGACATCTCTAAGTTTGCTGTGTGTGGACACAAATCTAACCAGGGTTTGTTTAGTGGTAGTGAATCTCCATGTGGCCTGTTTACAGAGCATCTGTTTTTCCAGGTGTCGATTACCTATCACAATTTACAGGGTCCTAAGTGAAGCTGGACAGTGTGGAGCATCCATAGCCTGTATTTCTCCTGCTAGCCCTGCTGGTTGCTATGTGATTAATGGTAGGATTTTCTAATTGTTAAGTGTATTAATTTTAACTTTTATATCAATCACAAAATGGACATGCAGCTTTTTAAAGTCCCACAGGGAATTCAAAGTGAATAATGAATTAGTGATGAATGTTTAAGCAATATGAATCAACAAATACTATCTTCTGCCCTTTGTTACCAAACCCTCTTCAGTATTTCCCACCTTAATGGCAAAGGACAAAACAACTCTGTTGCAACTAGAACTGTGTAAAGCATTTCAAATTGGAAAAGGACATTTTAGAGATGGCTTGCCTACAAAATATTAATTAAATCATTACACAGTCTACAAGGATTGTTATAATAAAGAAATCCAGCTGACTGCATATTGTCATTGGTGGTGCAATTGATTTTATGAAATCCAGATTTTAAATACACTTGGCTCTTTATAAAAATAGAGTTGACTTTGAACCTTCAACGAATTCTGGATTGCAAACGTTTGAAATAAAATGGTTTATTTGTTGAATGCATACAGATGATTTTGATGGATTTCTTCATATATAATAAATGGGACTATGTTTTATATAACTTTTATATTGCATTAAACATTACGGGTAGCCCTGAGAAAGTTTAAAGCAGACTTGAGAGCGTGTGAAGGTCAAATGTAAATACCGGGCCACATACAAAAGAAACTGGAGCCTTCAATTATTTTCTCGTTTATACAACAGGATTTACGTGGACTCCGAGATTTGATCTCCCATCAGGCTTTGTAAAACACAGTGGCAAGAGTGGTGGTATAGTATAAGTGAACCGATTCACAGACTCCAGGCAAACACTTCAGACGCTAAAGGCATTCTTTGTTCGTCATGTGTACAGACACGAGAAAGCGCTTTCAAATAATAATAAAAAAAATTGTTCATAACTTTAGATACTGCCCAGATTTTAAAAAGGGCATAAAAAGATTGACCTGTTTCTTCAATATAAAAGGAACATTGACACGTGACTGAAAAAACAAGAGTTTTGAAACCCGGATTTCAAAGTCCATTTGGAGGTCAGATGCTTCATAGGATTGATTTGCTAAATGAATAGTTGTAGAATCTCCTCCTCCTCCAGTAACAATGATTTATGTAGCACTGGGCTCTTATCTAGGTTTGCAGTACCAGACATTGCTTCCTTCTTCTTCAGCATGTCTTAAGTCGAATTAGGAGAGCTGTTGATCACTGGAAAGATATGCCTGCCAGTAGTTACCAGATGTACTACACACACACACACACACACACACACACACACACATATTTATATACACCAAGTTAGTAGACTATGTGAAATATGTATGTGCATTAGACCTAAAAACATAAAGAGATATTGATATTACGTAGACCTTTCTAAATAAAAGCACCTCTGATACTAAACCCTTCAATATGTGCTGTGTATCTCAAACTGGCATCCCTCTCCTTTCTTCCCTTTACTCTTCAAATATTTTCTGGCAAAAATCCTAGCATGAGATCCAAAGATAATCCCAGTTGCCACATCAGGAGAGAAAAAAACTGGGTCCATAAAACTTTAAGAAGGAAACACCCTTCTGTTCCACTCCATAAATTTTTGGATCCTGACATCTAATGTGTCAACAAAATTCCATAAGCAAGAAGAGGCAATCCCAAGGGAACCTCTGGAATACAGATGAGGACAATAAAGATGGGATAAACATACTGCACAGGGTATTGTCAGCGTTAACTCCACATTCTAGAACTCTGAATTATTTTATATATTCAGTGAGTTTTTTTTTTTACTACCTTGGTAAATTTGCCTCAGGCATATGTTCCTTATATTAGATTTTATCCTTCAAACCACATTTCATTTAAGGGAGAACATGAAGATAAAACAAATCAGCCTGTGACATGGCGATAGCATTTTTATATGAATGGTGAAAGTATTTATAGATTTAAGTTGTGAGAAGAAGCAATTTAAAATTCTGTAACAGAAAATCCAGTTTAATGCATCTGTATCATTTGCTTTGCAATTCCTTTTACTTGTAAGCTTCCTTGAACACCATTCCTCCTCACAGCTACTGAAAATTAACTAAGATCATTTGAAACATAAACTAAAATCAGTCATGAATTGATTTTAGAGTGAGTTATCAGGTTTTAGTTTCTTTGAATTCCTTTCTCTAGACTTAAAATTTTGATCACATGTAATTATTTAATATTTCTTACAGTTATTCCTGGTTTTCTGTATTCTCTTCACTGATGAATGGAAAGTATTGTATCTGTAATGATGTTTGTTACAGTAGCATCATCAGGTGTCAAGAGAAAGATACTTCTGGGCCAGATAGATAGGAATCTATCTGTCCAGGTTGGAGATTTAATATGAAACGCTATTCAATAAAAAAGAGTTAGTCCAGTGATAGCAGTCAAACTTGACTAGGAGACCACCCTTCAGGAAGGTAGAATCATAAAAATCATATAGAATAGATGTGTAGAATAATTATTTCTTTACGGAGATAGTACCTAATTTATGGCCAGAATCCTAGCCCTGGGTTAGCATGCCTGAATTTTTTAATTTTTTCCAATATATTTTTAAACTCTTTTTGCTAGCGCTCAAATGAATGGGTTTCATGGTGGCATGCTGAGGAATATTTAGGATTAAATATCACTTTTACTACCAGGCTTCCTCGTGCTTGTTTTTATTTTTATGTTTTGATTTTATTTCCTCAATGATTTTCACCTTTGTTGTTGCTTAAAAATAGGCTTGTTTAATGTGACTTATTGATTAATGTGATTTATTGATTAACATGATTTAGCTTTGTTTACCCGAATTGTGCCAACACATGTAACATTTTTATTTTCGGCTTATTTTAGATCCTCCAGAACTGATGAACTTTTGAATTTAGATTTAATGGTTTTAATATTTTTTTATCTCATAGTCAGACTGTTTCTTTCTTGGAGTAAAGACCCTTCCCAGGTTTTATATCAGATCTAAATACAATTTATGTGGCTAAGTGACATTCATACCAAATCATGTGAGGAAGACACCTAGACGCCGAGAGAAGAAGGCCAGAGGACAACATGTGAATATTGGAACAATCTACTGATAACCCATGGTTACACATACGAAGGACTTGCAGCCTTGCAAGGGAGAGTGTGTGTTTCAGACTCTCAATGTTGTGAGTTATGACTTCCCAGCTGTTTATTCATTCAGTGTGTGTATGTGTGTTCATTGTTCATTCATTACAGCTAATCAGGGTGGTGATAGAATAAATAAAACGCTAACATGTATTTATGGTTTTGAAATTCACAGGCTATGTTAAGCACGATGTTTTCCACCATTTTAACTACATTGGTCTGCTGAGTTTATCATTTTTATTTGCTTTCTTTGTTCCTTGTATTTAGTCTGTTAATTTAAAATAGAACCTGATTTCATTTTAATGTATTAACTGTTAGTCAATGAAATGAAAGCCTGTAAGTATATATATGTTTTCAGAACTCATATCTCTGGCAAATACAATTACGTTGGTTTATTCAGTATGCATTTTTATGGAATATGTGAAATAAGATGATACCTACTTTTCCATAATAAATAACAATAATTTCCAATTAAGATACATTCTGATTATTCTGGAACAATATGTGTATTCCCTTTCTACATTTGCTATTCTTTCCTCACTTCAAAAATAAGTCTTGGTGCTGGTACTATATCCGTGAAATACACGATTTCAATTTGTCTTAAGCCAAGCAATTTTATCCAGGTAACATTTTCGCCTTTCATAAAGCAGTGATTTGGCTTCCACTGTGGATCAGACCAGCATGTTTAATGACTTTGAAAGTAATTGCAGATTTTATTTCCAGCCTTAGTTTAGATTAGCCTTTTCAGAAATGATGAAAAATTTAAAGGAAAAGCTAGAGCTAGGAGCAACCATAAAGTCCGACCCATGGCCAAAGAGCTATTGGCCATTGAGAGCTGCTAGGAGAGGGAGGAGTCAGCTTCCTTTAAAGGTGTCATGAGACAGATGGCTCAGTAGTTAAGGACACTTGTTACTCTTCCGTAAGACTTTGGTTTATTTCCCAAAAATTGTATGGCAGCTCGCAACCATATTTACCTCCAGTTTTGGGAGATCCTTATCCTTTCTGGACTCTCCAAAATGCAGTAATGTATGTGGCATATCATTATGCCTGCAAGGAATTTCAAAATAAGCACATATATTAATCGATACATGTATACATGTAAAATAAACTTTTATTTAAACTTTTTAGTTTATTCTATGTGTCTTTTATATCGTGTATCTAGATCCCATTCATTTATTTGTCCCTCTCATCCACTTTCTGCCACTGCACAAAATCAAACAAATTCAAGAGAAAAAAAAAGGAGGAAAATAGAATGGAAAAATTAAAAACAGATAAAAATTTAAAAGATTGTTGTGCAAGCTGTTATACCACATATGCCTTTGTCCATACATCTCTATTTGCAAGTGTTTTTTGCAAAGAGTCATTAGTCTTACTGAGGTCCCTGGTCTCTACTACATGATCGATGCTGGTCCCACACTAGGACTCTTTCTGGACATCCTGCTTCCACTGTGTATTTTGGAGAACCTACAGGTTGGGTCTTTAGGTCTATTCACGTTTTCAGGCAGATCTTAGATGTGGTGAAAGTTGTGACAATTCAAACCACAACCCTGGGGCTGGGACTGGGAAGCTGTAGGGTTGGCTCACCAGATGAGAAATTAAGTTGTCTCATCTGTCTTATGGTAACATGAACTACGAAAAGATGCTCTCTCCACCACCCCATCCCACACAATGGCTGGGTCAAGTGGGAGAGCTGGTCCTGAGATCAGAGGAGCAGAAGAGTTTTCTGTGATCCCTACACCAGCTGTAGCACTTGAGAGAGCAGGTACTGCACCTTCCCTGAGCAAAAAAATATAGACAGCCCTGTGGGTGGAGGAGTGGTTGAGTCACCCCTGAAGTAGTAAACAATGGAGAGCTGTCTCCATTACTCATTTGTTATGACAGCAAGGCTGACTCGCAACAGCTGCATTTGGGAGCGCATACCCTGCACCTCACAGGAACTACACAATGGAGTCAACTCTGTTAGCACAGGTGTGAGTGAGCCAGTTCCAAAGTTGTGAGCATGAAGAGCTAGCTCTGTTACACATCCTGTATCTGCAGGGGTGCCGAAGCTGACCTCTTCCCCTCCTTCCCAATCAATGCCTAGGGGTGGGAGAACTGGCCCTGTGGTCAGAAGAGGGGAAGAGCTGTCCCCTGACCCCTACCAGCGGCAACACTCTGGGGAGCATGCCCTGTATTTTACCAGGGCAGCACAATAGAGCCAGTCCTACTAGCAGAGGAGTGAATCAGCCCCAAAGTTATGAGCATTTGAGAGATGCACCAACTTAAACTTTTATTTTTAAAAGGCTATCGCCAGTGGAGGTAGATCGACAAAGTTCCCCCTCAAGGTTTCATATCCATTAAAATATAAGCAGCAAAAGTATGACTTGATGGGTGTAGAACAAATGAATTCACAGTCTTGGATGCGTAAAGAATGGAAGGTATCGGTCAGGAGGGGGAATATGCTCAAAACTCATCCTACAAATTCTAAAAGATTTTTTGAAAAAGAAAAAAGTGAAATTACCTAAACCAAGAATAATGTTTATGCATATTACTGTGCTTCTTTCTAACTTTTTCTTGCATGCGTAAAGACAGATTTATGATTATCCCTGAATTATGGCTAAATATAGCTGAATAACCTGAACATAATTTGTAATGTTTTAAATACTATGACCAATTAGAGTTTGAGTGGGTTTTCAATAATTATTATCAAACAAGAAAATAAATGTAGTCATTAAAATGAAATAAGGGACAATTTTAAGAGGGAAGATAATAATTTTGCCACTGAAATCTAGTGCATAAAATTTTACCCATTTTTTTAGCTAAGATGTGCTACTTGTAGACAGTAGATAGATGGATTTTGTTTGTGGAATCATTCAGTCAGCTTGTGTCTGCTGTTGGAGAATTAAAGATGTTGCTATTTAAAGTTTTGACTGAAATGGGTGTGTTTTTTGTGGTCAATGTTGTGTGTTTTGAAGGTAGGTGTGTGTGTATGTGTGTGTGTGAGTATGTATGTGTGAGTGTGTATTAAAAATAAGAGACAACTTTAAGAGGGAAGATGATAATTTTGCCACTGTAATCTAGTGCTTATTATTTTTAATATTTTCATCATTTTGATTAATTTTCTCATTTAAATAAACTAGTGACTTATGATTTTATTAAGAGGGCCCTTGAGCTTTTCAAATTGAAAATACAAAGTTTAGCCACTGCAAGGTTTTCTTTTTAAAGCAAATAAGAATCCTTCTTACTGAAGCAAATAAGAATCCTTCTTACTGAAGCTGGATGCTATATGAAGAATGGCTTTCCATAGCTAGTCAGGCACAAGGCTGGGTCCACAGAAGATGCTGCTGCAGCACTTACACAGGTTACAGGTGCTCATTTAAGTGAGAAAGGGGCATCATGGGTAAAGAGGATTGAACCGCTATGACCAGTGAAACGCGTCTAACATTTAGAGCCCTCACTGTTATGAAACAAAATTGCAGATATTGCTACTGGTTATTGTTTTTGCTAAGCATATGTTATCTAATAGTGGGAGCTAATGCAAAGACATATTCCACTTAAAATTCTGCAGCTTTTATAATGAATATTAATGTGGATTTTGACACATCTTGCCGTTCTTAAAAATCAATCAAATGTAGAAATCTGACAAGTCAACTTTTATAAAAGTCATTAACTTGTCTTCAACATCTATTAAAACTGGCCTTATGCTAATATATTTTATGTTGGTAATTTGGAAACCCATCTGGCTATTAGGCCTATTATTTATAGTACTTTTCCACTTAGTACAATACTTTGTATTTGATCCCAAAACAGTTTCTTAAAAAAAAAATTCTTCCAAGCATTAAAATGTAATCTACAGAGTAGGTACTTCATACAGACAAAACTACTATATTTCTGAATTTTTAAGACTTGTCTTATGAGAACTTTGCTTGAAAAGATCCTTTAAATGTTCATATAATATGCCCTGAAGTTTGAACAGTTTCCATGAATAGGGAAAAGCATCAATAAGTAGAAAAAGGGAGGGAAAAAAAGCAGATAATGAGCTGACTTACATAACATAATATATTGACGATTTTTAAACGCAGAGTAAGCATGTCATTTAATGGGTGCTAGTAATGTCCACTTGAAGGAAATGTCAAGAAATGTATTTGCCTCTGATGCCTCTTTGCTGGTATGCCCATACCTTTCATTTAATTTGAATAAAGTGAAGCTGAATTGGGCCGCCTGAATTAGGGACTCATTTTAGCTTTCCTTATGTGACATAATTAATACAATAGGAGATATTTTTTATACATTTACTTACTTGAAACATCATGCTTATATTAAATTTAAAAGAATTAGAGTGCTTTTTATTTTAATAATTTCATACTCTTGAAATGGTTAAATTTTAACACTTGAGTATTCCTTGTTATTTTTCTAGAATTTTAAGATATTTAGTGTGCAGTTTTATACCAATGTGAATGTTCTAAATATAGTATGCTGATTATCACAAGCATAAACCAGTATATAGTATGATTCTAAGCATTTTTATTGTAAAGAATATTACTATCTTAGGAAATTTCAAGTATAAAACCAATTGATGAGCATTTCAGAATAGAATCCCAGAGAGGAACTACTTTCATTAAATTTTACTCATATTTTTTGAATGACATGAAATGATTCCATAGGCATGGGTTTGTGTGTACACACTCTGAAGTGCAATTTCATAGAACAGAAAGAGATGAAGAGGTCAGGTAGTTACAAGCTAATGAGAAATAAATTGCTATAATCACTGACCTAACATTGCCTGAAGGGTTTCTCTCTGCAGTAATGGATTCAGCTGGCAAAGGGTCTTAACGTTACTGGTTAAAACTCTTGTATGGCATTTGTAATATTATTCTAAGGCTTGATTATATCGTGGACAAGTTAATCCATTACAAAACACTTGCCTGAAGTGATTTGATTTTAATGTTTTATAAGTAACCAGTTGTATGGTAGTAGAAGAATAATTGATTGAATCCCTAACGTGTGCAAGGACCCTTTATGCTGCAATCTATCCATTTAATGTGGGATTCTTGAGCCAAAAATGGCCAAATATTGTTGATACTATTTACTTTGAGAATAATATAATTGTTCATTTCATATATGACCTAGTTGAACTCCCTTTTGACTTTTTTAATTAGTAGGTTGCTCTCAAACATAAACAATTGACTTAGCGTAAGTATAACCTTTTTACTCACTCATCTTAAAATTTTCCTTGAGACTGTTAATGAGCAATATAAATAATTGCTTTATACAACAATTCTATTTAAATTCATTGACTGTGTTGCAGGGTGAGGGCCTCCTTGCCGCGCACCATTCCCCTGTGTCTGCGCAGTGTGCTGGTACCCAATTAGCAAGCTTCGGGCAAGGGGCCTGGAGGTTAAAATACACAGACACACACAGACAGAGAGACAGTGACACGGATCATCCTTGAATTCCCCAAGAATACCCCCTTTATTATGTTCAGGAGCAGATTATATAGAGATAGCCACGCCCCAGCCAAACCCACTAGAAACCACTCTCCTGCCATCAGGAACTCCTGAAGGTCTCCTGCTCAGAGCAGCTGTAGGCACTCAGATCAGGGGAAAACAAGAAATTCAGGACCTGGGGTCTCACTGCTCCCAACAACTGCTTGTTTGTCCCAGCCACCCAGAGCTGAAAAAAGCTCACAGAAACTGTATTCATTAAAACATTGCTTAGCCCATTTGCTCTAACTTCTTATTGGCTAAATCTTACATTAATTTAATCCATTTCTATTAATCTTTGTATCGCCACATGGCAGTGGCTTACCAGTAAACATTCGGCATGTTTGTCTCTGGTGGTTCCATGGTGCCTCTCCCCTTTGCTTTCTTCCTCCCAACATTCAGTTCTGTCTTCCCCGCCTACCTATGTTCTGCCCTATCAACTAGGCCAAGGCGGTTTCTTTATTCTTTTATTTTGCAAGAGAGAGAGGCTGTTACAAAAGCCCACAACTGGATAAAATTTAAAGAATAAGTGACTATGGTAGATCTACAACCCAATTCTTAACTCCAGTCTTTGGGGGATTACCATAAGGGGAAGAGGACCAGGACCCCGGATGTGACATAGTTTCTTCAAGACATTCAAAGACCCTGCACCCACTAAATCTCAAAAATTTCATTGCCTAGACAAGACCTGATAATTGACAGTTAACGCTTACATGCCAGCATACTTGGGGACAATTTCACAAGTCCCCACACATAGATAAATAGTTACAGGCAACTGATGGGAAAAGAACAACTTTTCTCAAGGGATAACCATTCATAGATAATCCAACCCCACATTTATGTATAACTCTGTGAACTAGAAGTTCCTCATAAGCCAGTGGGCGTGTGTTTAGACAAGGAGCATGAAATGTAATTGAAGTTGTAACTGCCTTGGATTAATAATAGAAGGAAAACTGAAAAATGTAAACAGAAACTGTTAAAGGCAAGCAGTAAAAGTTTCATAAGGAGAAAAAATAATTGTACTCCATTTATAGTTGACAGAAGAATTCACAGAAACCTTAAGCCAGGGCAATAATCTTATTAGTAAACTTGATTTGTAGGAACCCTATTGACATTATGATGTCCTATTTAGTATCTGTCACAAATTCCCTCGGTAAGACATGGGCTAAAAGTCAGTAATTTTAAAAGGAATTAGGGCTTTTTAATGTACCTAAGAGACAGACTCTTTAATTGCCTATTTGAATTATTTACTGATGGCTAATTCAGAAAAGGAAATTCATAATTATTTTACTAAAAAGGCCAAATTAGAAAGAATGATAAAATTCACTAAAAATGAGAATAACTTAAAAGTCTACTTTCAGAAAAAAAAAAACCAGAAGGTCATGATTTAGTTCTATATATTTTTTGAGCTACAGAACAAAATAAACTATAAAATAGGATGATAAAATATAGCTTTAAAGTATAATAATATGAATATTGCCCTTAATGTATAGTTGAAGTATGTTCATATATATGATATATATTAGATATTGAATACATTTTAGATGTAGAATAAGAGAGGAACTATAATGAAAAGTATATGAAAATTATCTTAAGTTGAAAGTGATAGAGATACTCTTCTCCAAAATTAGTAAAATATTTCTCTACAGATAAATTCATGAATGAGAAAAGAGTAAGAAAAACATGTTATAATTTGAAACCATACATTATGATGAAACACACTAGGTTTGTCTTTAACTCTTAAACAATTAAAATCAAAGTGATAGTAAATGTCTAATTATTGAGAGGACTGATATTCTTCACTAAAATTAATTTTAATCAAATTAAATATTACAATAATTCCTTAAAATTAACTAACTTAATGTGTCTAATTGGCATTTTCTTCTTAAAGAGAGGCAAATGATACAGTAGGAAGAGATTCAGTTCTTCCTCTCATAATTTCTCAAGAAGGAATTGTGGAATTTTCTAGAGGAGAGAGAGTGTATTCTTATGAAAGAACCCCATGTTTCAAGATGGCTCAGAGAGTATATACTTCAGTCACTGTCAACTGAGATGAATTCAAAACTAATTGAAAATGAGTTTAACCCGAACACCCCCACTCAAATCCTAAGCAGGAGGATTCTCAAATTGCTAATGTACAGAATTTGATGTAGCAGAACCAAAGGCCAAAGGAAATCCAGTAGACAAGTTGGGGTCTCTAGTGGAACCCTTTTCTGGATATGGATGTACACGAGACCTCCTTTTCTGAAATGGTGAGAGTGAAGAACAACCTGACGGAGGAATCTAGCAAAATTTTCCCACTAGAGCATGGCTACCTTTGTACAAAGTGATTCTCAAAAAAGGCCCTGCTTGCAGGAGCAGGTTCTTCTAGTCTGATGGTAAGCAATACAGGAGGATTGCCACAACCAAGTAATATAAATGTCAAATAATATAGCACAAGGAGAAATATATACATATGTATTAAGACACAAAATAACACTAAAGCTAATGATTCTAATATAATTCAGTACCATAATTTAATACTGATAATGAAATTTAATATGTAAAATATATCATTCATTGTAATATAATTTCACATATTAAAGTAACTAAATAAAGTTAAATGTTATAACATTATGGAACAAAAATTTAATATACCGCCATAATGAGATATTTTAGTACAATACTGCTAAACAAATAAAGCAAAAAAGTAGTGTTTGGGGGAACATCATTGTAATGATACATTTAATCTAATGTGTAAATTTAGTCAGTCAAGTATGTGTTTGAATGGAGTACAATGAAGTAATATACGCAGAAATAATTTTAAATCCCTAGCATTATTATTATGATAGGGGCAGTAGCACAGTATTTATGGGCAAAGATGAACAAACTACATGTCATAAACTAAAATATGACTCTAAAATGCCAGATAAATTTTCCAGATAAGGCAAAGTGTTTAATCAACAAAATGGGATGAATTATAGTACTTACCTTGCAAGCTACTTATGAAGATAAGATTAGATTGTATAAAAGTATATTTATAGTAAAACATTCTGTGAGAAGTGATTCATAAACTGTAACTTTTCAATATCCATGCATGTGTATAAATTCTTTATATATGTGAATAAATATACATCATTTAATTGTGTGCATGTAAAGCATAAATAATGAAAATATGCAATACATTGAGAAAAATCACACACACAAAGCACTGGGATATTTCTATTGTGTACCAACATCTAGTTCTGATATGCTGTGTCCTCATTAAGACATCTGAACACTGAAAATATAATCATGAACCAACATCCAAATGCTACTGGATATCTATCAAATATCTGCACACAGTATAAAACAACTCATTGAAATATGTCCTAAACGCTGTGATGTGGACCCTGAAAATTCAGTCTATAGGAAATAAGGTAGTTGAAAAGAATTTCAGTGATCTTTTGGGTTAAGGGCTATCAAAGGTCAAAACATCTATTAGAGAACTGGCAGTCCTGCAGATGGTGAGGAGGGTTACCATTTACCTTCGCACTAATTGTCACTTTAAATAGGAACTAAGACAGGAGGTAGGTGTTTATTATGCTTTTGGAGCACTAATGTTTCATATGTTCTGAGCCACGTACTTCAAAACCATCCAGGGAGATAGATCCTTTTATCACCTCCAGATGTTAGCAAGGAAAAGGAGAGGCATAAGCTACTAACTTGCTTTGTGGCAGGAACTCATGCAACATATCCAGGGTCAATCTACTGTGACAAACAGCATGTGTGATGTCACTTCAGTCAAGCCTGCATTTGAGAGCTCATTCCCAGTGCCTGAAATGCACGGCTGCCTGCCCTGTTAAGTCGTAATAGATACATTCACAGTTCTGTTTCAGAAACAGATATTGATGCTTTTTCTACGTTCATTATGAATAAGTACGTTCACAGTCAAGAAGAGAAAGAAAGATTTTCACACTGAGGTATAACTCGAATTCAGAGGTCGCAAAGTAATGAGAGCTTCTTTCACTTTCTGTTATAAGTGAACAGTCACAAAACTCATCCTTTTAATGTGTCCTTATATTTACATTTATGACTAAAATACTCATTTTTAAACCATGATATAAGCCAATGGTAATCTGGTAATAATAAGCTTATAATTTAATTTTTGATTTTGTAAGCTATAAATGTTCCTGGGATCGTGGAATTTTCAATGGTAGAACTTTTACTTAATAGGAGCAAGGTCATGAATGATATGCTGGACAAAATAAAAAATGATAAATAACTATTAACTTATGGATCAATTAAAAAATAATAATTTTAAAATTCAACTAAAATTGACATTTTACATGTACATTGTGCAATTTTCCCTCTTAATTGTTTTCAACTGTTAGTGTTTCTCACACAGAGAGAGAAGAAATCAGAGGAGAGAGAAGAGGATAGAAGGATAAAAGGGAGAAGAAAATAAGAGCATGGACCAGATGAGATTACTAAATCAGAAATTTAAAACAAAACTTCAAGTCATATTAACATTGACATATAAATACACATATGTACATACATGTATATACGTTCATGTGCATACATACATGCATATAAATAATGTTTGTGATTTTATACATACAGACTACAAACAGAAGTTTAAGAGCCAAAGTTATTGCACTTATTTCATGATATATGGCATGTTCCTTGTTATTGTGAGGAAAGAATGATGGAAAATATAGAATGTTAGAATTTTTTCAGAAAAAAAATCATCTTTTTACATGAAAATCGCACCTCAGTCTCATGAAGGCCACGTCAACATCAAATTCACTGTACTGCATTACTTATCATATGTTACAGCTCTACTACCTTCCTGGTCCTCTTCCATAAATATGCTATGAGAAGGTACATATAAGTTGTTTATATCTTTCAACATTAGTTGCAAAATTGGGTTCATTAATATGCTAAACTGCTATGGTCCTCAGAGCCCCATCTTTGAACATTGTTTAATCTCCATTCTCCTTGCTCATACTTTTTCTCATTTTGTCATTTTCCACAAAATTTGAATGTTTATTTTAATCACATAAGTACTGAGGAACATGGCTTAGCCAAATTCTAATTTCTTCATGTAAGTACTTTTACCTTTGAAACTCTATTCTCCATCTTCACCTGCTTTTCTAAGTATGGAGTAATTCTATGTCCATGACTAGTAAAGTAGTCTGTTTACTGTCTTCTGCTTGGGCTGAAGTTTAATTCAGATATCAACAGAATACTCCTTAGGCTGTGCTTCAGAGGTAAAACAGTTTAAGAGGGTGAGAGGTCTTAAGGTCAATCCACAGCATGTTCTGTCCAATAAGTAATAGTATGGTTTACTGGACCATGTGTCTCAAAATGTCTGTCTTCACAGACATGATGAACAATCACTTTTAAAAGAATAGTTTATCACAGTATTTTGAATGCAAAGCTTAGCCACTGAAATATGCAGTTCTAAGAATCAATTGCAAAAGGGTAAACCAGTTCATCACACCAATTTGATGTTAATTTCAGTGTGATATGATGACCTTTGTTAATATATGTGCTTTCTATGGGTAAACTTTCAATATCTTTCTTAGTGAGAACATGCATTCTTATGTAGCTGTGCATGTGTGTGTGTGTTATTAAAAACAGTGAAACTTGAGTGTGTTGACCATTCTACACTAACACCTTTTATTGGACCTTTCCTTCAAAGCATTGAAATAATAATACATTAATTGGAAACATTTCATTTATTTCAAAATCATGTGAGAACAGCACAAGATGATTTTGTAGACATAAAATCAGAATGAGGCTGAAGACTGACCATGGGAGAACATTTTGTGTGATGTGCAAAATCTTTGAAAAAATGTAATAATTTATCGTTAATATTTCTTTGTGGAAGAGGAAGGAAACACATGTGATTAATACTGAAAGTACCTTAGAGAATAATGGTTGACTGTGTAATGTGAAATAAAAAAAAATTATATATAAAATTTTATGAGGGTAGAAGAAAATTTCACTGTGACTTGTAGCTAGCATCAAGCATGTTATTATATTGATAATATTTCCATATTTTACCAGTAAGTGCATTTGCACAAAAAGTGTGACTGATCTCTAAGAGAGATACCTTCTTTCCATTACTGTGCTCATAACCGTTAACTCAAACACCAATAATTATTAAGTTTTATTAATTTAGTTGAAACACAAATGAGAGATAAAACATTCAAAAATGTTAAGTCTGACTTCCTCTACATGGTAAAACTGGTATTTGAACATTTAGTAGAATTTGGGTAGCCCTGTAAACAAAACTGCAAATAGAATCAGAAGGAAGGAATAATTGATTAGAGGAAAGAAAAGCCAAGAAGAGCAGATGGTGGGAGAAAGGAAGAAATCAAACAAATTCAAATCTTAGACTGAAATTTAATCAAATATATAACAAAGAGGAAACCACAATATTTTAAATAATTTTCTCCTTTAGATAATCTGTGTTTGAAAAACAAACTTTGCATGAGA
The DNA here is from genome assembly GCA_963919715.1 of Microtus obscurus. Taxonomy (NCBI): domain Eukaryota; kingdom Metazoa; phylum Chordata; class Mammalia; order Rodentia; family Cricetidae; genus Microtus; species Microtus obscurus. The sequence continues at coordinate 6,120,202 of CAWTZC010000381.1, forward strand.
AACAAGGTCCAGGGCAAAATGGTGTAGTGATTTGGTTTAATTGTGGTTTTTTAGTACATTCTTTCCTTAATTGAATAATGCTGACAAATAACTAAAAGTACCAGATGGGAAGAATTTATTTAAAATTTACATGCAGGATATGGGTAACTGAGGAATAGTGTCTACCAGATTTATTTCTCTGTGGAAAACTCACAGCTTTGGACAACACATAAATGATCAACCACATGAGGGTAATCTGAAGTGACTAAAGAAAACAGTACAAAAGGTTAGACACCAGATGGATAAATAAAAAGATAAAGGGCTGAACTAGTCACAATGACTCTTGTCTGAAAACTGGCACCAGGCCCGTCAAGCAGAGCTGTAAAGCAAGCCATTGATAGTCCCGAGTTCACTGGCTGGAAGATCCAGAAGAGTCTGTAGGGTGCTGTGGAGGGAATTAAGTTGGACACAGACACAGGAAAATAAACAAAAAGACTGGAGTGCAAATTTTGCATATGCACTCTGCTTAAATTTTTCCACAAGATCCACATTTATGTTGAATTTTTCCACAAGATCCACATTTATGTTGAAAATAAGTTTCTGGCTTATTTGGAGTCTATAAATGAGGAACGGGATCCAAACACTCAACCGAGGTAACAGAGGAACACCATGGGATTAGACTTGTAGTGAATCTGTCTTAGCCAATGACCATAAACAAAAGTTAATAAAGAGTTCTAAAAATATATGGCATGCAACATGAATATTAAGAAAAGTAAGGGGAAATAGGATAAATTATTGAATGCTGTCATACCTGACATGACTGTTGAAACTAATAAGAACACAATTTAATTTGTTTCACTTATAGAAAAGTATGCTTTTAACATGACACAAAAGGATTAGAAACTTTGAAATTAAAATAAAGGATCTAAATCGTAGTTTAAAAGCAGGCTAAGGAAGGGAGGTTGTACAAGAAGGACAGGTGACAAAAGATGAGTTAAAACAGAAGTTTTAGGTTCTCCTTCTTATTTAGCTTCTCTAAGAACCCGAATTATAGGCTCAATGTCCTCTATTTATGACTAGGAACCAAATATGAGTGAGTACATCCCATGTTCCTCTTTTTGGGTCTGGCTTACTTCACTCAGGATAGTGTTTTCAATTTCCATCCATTTGCCTGCAAACTTCAAGAAACATATAGGCATCCGCCTGAATATTAACCTTCATCAGGCGATGAATGGAGACAGAAACAGAGACACACATTGGAGCACCGGACTGAAATCTCAAGGTCCGAATCAGGACCAGAAGGAGAGAGAACACGAGCAAGGAACTCAGGACCGAGAGGGGTGCACCCACACACTGAGACAAAGGGGGTGTTCTATCGGGAATTCACCAAGGCCAGCTGGCCTGGGTCTGAAAAAGCCTGGGTTAAAACCGGTCTCGCTGAACATAGTGGACAATGAGGACTACTGAGACCTCAAGAACAATGGCAATGGGTTTTTGATCCTACTGCACCTATTAGCTTTGTGGGAGCCTAGGCAGTTTGGATGCTCACCTTACTAGACCTGGATAGAGGTGGGTGGTCCTCGGACTTCCCACAGGGCAGGGAACCTTGATTGCTCTTTGGGCTGTTGAGGGAGGGGGATTTGATCGGGGGAGGGGGAGGGAAGGGGAGGTGACGGTGGGGAGGAGACAGAAATCTTTAATAAATAAATGGAAAAAAAACAGAAGTTTTAAAAGCTAAAACCAAATAGAGATGATATTTGATCTCTATGATGCTATAGATGAACTGTTGGAGGAAGGGCCGCTTGTGCTCAGACCTGAAATAGTCATACAGAAACTGTATTAATTAAATCACTGCCTGCTCCATTAGCTCTAGCTTCTTATTGGCTAACTCTTACATTTGAATGTTACCCATTTCTATTAATCTGTGTATGCCCAGGTGGCTCTGGCTTACCTACTAAATTTCCCATAGTCTGTCTCCTGCAGTTCCGTTGCTTCTCTCTAACTCTGCCCTTCTTTCTCCCAGCATACAGCCTAGCTTCTCCGCCTAGCTCTGTTCTTGCCTGCCATAAACTCAAAGCCGTTCTTTATTCATTAACCAATAAAAGAAACACACAGACAGAAGGACGTCCCACACCAGATGAACAATCAGATTCTAATTAATAATAACTATGACAGTAATATGGTAAGAGATAAGAGTGAAGCTGGGCCTGGTGGTACCCAGTATCTCAGTATTCTCAATAATCTCAGTATTGAGGAGGCAGAGACTGTAGATCTCTGTGAGTTGGAAGACAGCCTGTTCTACGGAAAGAATTACAGGTCAGCCAGGACTACACAGAGAGACATGTTCCAAAACAGCAGAGAGCTGAGACTAAAATTTGATCAAAATGAAAAAGAAACTTCAGTGACTCATTTAAGTAATATTACTATTTACTATGTTATTAGAACATAACTTACAGACATATCAAATAATGCAATAGTACAAAGATAAATTGATAAATTATTAAAATACAAGTTGGAAGTACTTATTACACTTTCAAGTGAGCAATAATAAGACTTCTAGTGTTTCTTTGTCATGAAGAATTGAACAAAACAAACAATTGTTATAACAAAATTAACTGTTCAAAGAATGTGACTGCCAAACCTTAGGACATTAAATTAAATATAAACAGTTAATAAAGAGATAGGTAAAATGAGACTTTGTTGACATGTATATAGTATTATAATGATTTTAAAAATATCTAATGAGATACACAAGCATAAAAGAATCATCTAATACAAATAGTAGCTTTTAGACTAAACTCTTGTATCATTAAGGACTTCATTAATTTTTTATTACAACTCTATAATTCCTATAGCATTGTAGTGTTACTTTTTTCAACCAACTTACACTGTAATATATATATATATATATATATATATATATATATATATATATATATAATTGTCCATCTCCCCATATATACAAAATGTAAGGTTATACTTTCTTACTTTGCCTAAATTACAGGAGATTCGCAATACCTATCTGTATGTCTGTAAATTATACTATGTTCAATTAATGCATTTATTTAGTCATCTTATCTGTATTTTGTGAGAATCTTTATGTAGCAGCCACTCTTTGAGAAGTGGGTGATTTATCAATTAGTAAATCTGGGAAGGTTTCTGTTCTCATGTAACTTAGATTGTTAGTATTAAAAGAAACTAAGTACTAAATAAATAAAAGTGGCGTCAATGGGTGATAATTAAGAAATAATTTCCCCAAGGACTATATGATGTTTATTAAGTCAAAACGTGTGAACAGAGGCTATAAAGATTACTGTGAGAAGTGACTGGAATGAAATAAAGAAAATGTGTTAGGAGATTTCCTAGAAAGCAGGCTTGCAGCTGAAGATTTGACAAATGTCAGCCGGAGTTGAATGAAGAAAAGAGAGACTGGGAAGCAGGAGGCCGTAAGACATCAAGAACATCAAGAACATTCAGTGGTCCTCTGAAGGAGATGAAAAAGTGTTGGGTGAATCTGTGGAATAGGAGATTTTATTTATGAATTTTTAACTATGTATGTATCCACCATCCTGACTTGAAGCTTAGGGAGGCTTAGAAACACCTCATTAAAGAAAATCCTCTTTGTGATGGACTAAGAACACCACAGAAAACCACAGCCTATCCAATGCAGAACTGTGAAACCAGTTCAAACAGATGCATCAAAAATACACTCCTGCTTTCAATGTTTAGGGAGCCTTATGGAAAAGGGAACCTGAGGATTGGTAGTTACCTCTGATATTGTATTTCATAGAGGTATCAAAGCTACACCCATAAATGATCACTAACATGACTGCCCAAATGTCAACTGAGCAAGGACCCTAAAGGATATACTAAAGTGGACTTGGGCAAAGCCTAGAAGGCCTCAACCCTACCCAAAGAACTCTCGACAACTGAGGAAACCTGGGAGGGTGGCCTTCCTCAAGAAAGAACACAATAATTGCTTGTCCTGTGTCAAATGGTCATCCGTGAAAGCCTATATACAGTTATCTTTATATAGACTGAGCAGGTTATATTTAGGAAGATAAAAAATACATATACATATATACATACATTAAAATTCATGGAGAAAGGTGTCAGGGGTTTAGAAGAGAGACAGTTATATGAAAAGATTTAGAAGAAAGAAATATTGTATTGATAATACTACAAAAATAAAAAGAAGGAATTCCTTATTACTGCATGTATTGTCAAACAGAATTATTAATTGTTAAAATTAGGGAAATATTGGACTAGGCAAGGTAGGGAAAACACCAACTTTTATCTAGTCACATGATAGGGGAGATGAATTTTAATGAGATGATTTGCAATTGCTAATTTGCAATTCTGTAAAGGTAGGCATGCAATACCTGTATCGTAAACTTGAGTTCTAGTGTAAGGATTACTTTGGTCAACTTGATACAATCTAGAATCACCTGGCAGAAACCTATACTATGTCCACGGAGGATTTTTCCAATGGCATTAACTGAAGTAAGAAGACCTGTCCTGTGCTGGATAATTTTATGTCAACTTGATTCAAGCCAGAGTCATCAGAGAGAAGGGATCCTCACCTGAGGAAATGCTTCTATAAGATTGGGCTGAAAAAAAAAAAAAGTAGGGTGTTTTCTTTTTTTTACTACTGATTGATTGGGGGGGGCGTTCCCCTTGTGGAAGAGTGCTCAGCATTAAAATGAAACGTGTATCCATTGTTCTTCTGACTAGGATGCATCATGAGAATCTGCATCACGCTCTAGCTGCTATGACTTCCCTATCACGACTGTGAGTTGGCACCTGTGAGCTAAATAAATCCTCCTGTTCTTAATTGATTCCTGTCAAGGTATCTCATCTCAGTAGCACCCAAGAAACCTGAGCAGGAATCTTTAAATCACGAAGTCATTACAGATGGCCTAATTCACAAAGTGACCAAGGAAATACTCATGAACATTAAATATGTGTGATTTCAAATTTAATATATAATAAAAGTTTACTATGAATAATAAATTGGGTGTAGAATTACTTTACTGTATTATCATTTTTGTAGGTAAGAACATATTCTCATGTCTCCAGATGTGACAAACTAAGGTAGTCATTCTGATGTAGAATGTTTTACTAATATCGTCTTATAATTTAAAGAATTATAAACTAGTACTAAATGGTTTTTTAAGCTCTAGATGAATACTTAAACGTTCACTAAATACACAAATTAATCTCAAAATCACAATTTTTATTTGAAAATATTGTTTGTGCATTTTTTATCAAATGTGCACATTTCTGTATGGAACAAACTTCAGAACTGGAACTAAAATTGCGAATCAATTCTCTAGTCATTTATGCAGTTCTTTTCTTATTTTCATGAGGAAATGTGTAAGCCAGAGCCTGCTTTTCCCATTCACTCTTTTTAGAATTGTATGTATTTCAATTTTTTAAATCTATTTCAGTTCCCCATTTTGGAAAATGAATGTAAAAATTCTGACTAACAGAATCATCGAGCACACTGCATTTGTATAAAATTGTCTCAAAGGGTGATGTTGGCCTTACTGTGGTCAACCAGATCAGAGTCTTTCAAAGCTCAAAAGGGAAGCATATCATCTTCCACATCCTATATATTCAAAGACTACACCTATTCTTAAAGAATGTATAAATAGATCAGATTAGAGCAGCAAGAAGAGATCTGAAACTTGTCATTCATAATGTACATACATACATAAGATTTGTACATACATACAGGAGGTAGTGTCACACACCTTTAAACCTAATACTCGGGAGGCAGAGGCAGGCAGATCTCTATGAATTTGAGGCCAGCCTTGTATACAGAGTCAGTTCCTGGACAGACTTCAAAGCTACCAAGAAACCCTGCATCAAAAAAGAAAAAAAAAAGATTTCTTACACTTCATATTTAAATATTGGGTAGCATTATGGAGATACTAAAATTATCTCTACTAAACTTGGAATAGGCTACAGGAAGGTTAATATTTGCTTAGCATGTTTGAAGCCCTGACTTCTATTCTGAGCACTCTGTAAAACAAGAACTGCCAACAACGCCTACAGGTTCACCACTCCAGAAGAAGGGTTGCACACAGAACTCCAACACCATACTTGAGTCCATAGCAACGTGACTTCACAAATAGCCTGTCTTAAAGTGAAAGGTAAAAGTATTTCTAAAGAAGAGAGAAAATAATTTAAGAGAAGTTTTATATTTCAGCATGCAGAGTCCTGAAGAATTTACTGGTTTTTAGAAATCACCGAGAGACTAAGAATCTGGGAACAAAGCAGTTTAGATTTTTAATATATGAAAATAAACCAATTTTGCAAATGAACAAAAAAAATTGATAGTAAACATATGAAAATTTTAGTAGATGAAAAGGAGGGATAGACTTCTTAATTCTTAATGAAATGAGTTAGAAAACATGGCATGGAATATCATTTTATTTGGTGATATACTCTTAATCACCTACAGAAATTCCTGCAGTTATGAAATGTTACTCGTTCTCCTCCTGTGGCTGGTTTCAAAACAATGTGCCCTCCACCATGAGGACCTGATTTCCATCCTCAGAACCTGAATCATTAGTGCCACTTCATGTGTTGTCCTTATGAAAAAGAAATTTATTTTCCATTCTCGTGATAGATCGATATTAAAATAATGAACATAATTTAAGTGTAGCACTGAAAAGTGATAATGCTAAGAAATAATACTAGTATGTGCCATCACTGAATAAGATATACAAAATCCAACAAACATAGAAGAAATACATAATGAATACAAATATTTTTAAGATAATTCAAAATACAAATATATTATTCCTCTTTAAATTTTTCTAAGCTCTAATAAAGTTTTCTGTATTCTGTATCTGTAGATTGATGCTGAACATAACTCAGTAATGAAGACCATCGAATAGTGAAGGAAGATTTGATAAAAATTTATATTCAATTTTATTTTATAGTCATGGAAAATTAGATTCCAGTCCAAGTATAGGCATGAAAACATTAAAAAGCATCGTATCGATAAACACATTCAGACTTTTGCAATCATATCATTTTATAAGATGCTATCATATATTTAATGAATACTTTTGTCAATTTTACATAGAGATGTGCATAGCAAATTAAATGCCTAATTGACATCATGTCCCAAAATATGTATTTCTCTTAGATAAATCATTGCAATAGTATCTTACTTTGCATTTAAAATTGATATCCTATTTCGGTATTTGGATTTAAGGTTAAACATGATTTTAACTTTATCAAAAATATTACTTTAGAGTCATTTAAAAACTCATTTAGTAAAGGCACAGATATAGTCAGCCTCATTGTGAACCTGCGTTATAACTCAAGATGCTCTTTCTCTGAAATATCTTTATGTGCAATTCTCCATAATTTGAAAACATGGATCTCAGATTGATCTTGACAGGTAGTCACTGTCTACTAATATACATCCACAACTGTAGAAACAATTATTCATGAAAGCATGGGCATGCTACATATGTCTGTGCCCGTGCAGAAAGCTATGTTTAGATGAAATGAAGATTCTGGTTGGAGTGGTGGACATACAATGTTTGTCTCCTCCAAAACAGTGAGATGTAGTTTTGTCTTCTCTTCAAAAAGCTATATATGTTTAAAAATATAATTTTATTTCACTCACTTTCAGGAGCATAAGAGGATGAACAACTCTCAGGGTATAGTCTAACATTAACCTTACCACACAATGATATGCAGTGTCCTCAAAGTGAAAATTACTCCTAATAGTCAAAGTCTACATCAACAATTAAAGATTAATTTAAGAAAATTAACTTTCTGTGTGTATGTGTGTTTGTGCATGTATGTGTGTGCATATGGGTTTTTGTTCCTGTGTGTTTGTATGTGCATACGCTCCTTTGTGTTTGGGTAAGTTGTAAATGGGTGTGTGTAAATGCATATGATTTCCAGAGGATACCCTGAGGTATTGCGTCTCAGGCTCCATCCACCTACTACTTTGATACACGTTCACTCCCAGGTCAGGAATTCAACACGTTGAATAAGTCAGCTTGCTAGTAACAGGAAGGTAGCCTCCTATGTCTGGGCCTCTGGAGATGAAATAAGAAGTGCAAAATTAAAGATACATAACAAATTACATTTATGTGAAGTTCAAAATTACTAAATTTAGCCTTAGAAATCAGCATAGTGCATAGAGGGATTATTTGTTTTTATTGTTGATGCTAATAGATTTTTATAGTAGATCTAAAAATTGAAGCATCAATTATTAATTCATTTGTTGGCTATATATATATATATATATATATATATATATATATATATATATATATTTGGGTTTTTTTTCAAAATTTAAAGTTATTAGCTAATTTTACATAATCCCTACACTTTAAATGTTCAATAAAATAGATTATTTTACAACAACATCCCTTAAATTTAAATTTTTCTGCTATGGAAGCTGAATAACATTTTGTTTTTGAAGGGACAAGGGTAGAGAAATTCTTTAGACAGTTATCATTCTGCTAATAATGTGCAGGCTTCATTTTACAGGGTCTTATGAAAAAGGTTATGCTCTCTAGGATGTTCGCATACTAACTGAAGCTACAGAATGGTAATAAGGATGGTAAGTGGGTCCTACCTCCCATGATGCTCTCAGGGATCGTGAAGGAGGAAAGAACAGAATGAGGGGCCAGCTGAAGCTGCATGTCACCTGCAGACTGCTGATCCGTCAACATCACTGTTTCCATGGCTACGTTCAAGGCAAAGTTGCCTAAATTATATCGTGATCTCAAACGACATGCATTTCTATTTCTGCTCCCTTTCATTGAAAATGACTCTCGTGTGAAATCACAATGACTTTCCCCTGATAGGATCGCAGTGAGAGGGTGCAAGCCATCTGTTTCAATTCTCACACGAGTCATCCCATTTTATAGTGTTTCCGGTAAAAACTCCTCCTTTCACTGTGCGATTCTCTGAGTAGCTAAACTGTGTCATGCCTAAAATCATAGAGCAGATAGTCACTTATTCCAGTATGAGATAATTAACTCAGACAAGTCAACACTCACATCAGTGTAAACAGTGGGACTGACTTCATTAGCGTTCTGTCTAGACTTCTATCAAAGTCTATGGGATAATTTTAGGAAGGATCATAAATGTGTTTGCCTTGAAAGGAGACACTCCATAGTGAACCAAGAGTAGTATATAACATGCTTACCTTATAAGTATTTTTTACTTAATATGTTCAATAAAAAATAAAGTAGATATTAATTTTTATAAAAATAAGAGAAACGTTTGCCTGCATTAGGTGTCTGGCTTCTTTAATGAGGTAGTTCTCAGTGCCCTTATTTTTACTGCCAAGGTTTCTGAGGTACATCATGTGATGTGTCCTAAAATTAGTTGTTCTCATTATCAATTTTTAACTTGCTTTGCATGGACACATCAGAATTAGAATTCCAGGATTAGCACTCAGGATTAGAATGTCCACTTCTGGGAATCGCGCAATGCTCACCTAATCTTATTGATGTTTGTTTGAAAATGAAGAATAAGGCCCTATACTTAAAGCAGTGATTCTCAATCTTCCTTATGCTGTGACCCTTTAATAAAGTTCCTCTTGTGGTAGTGACCTTCAATTTTAAAACTGGTTTGGTGACTACTTCAGAACTGTCATTTTCTATTGTTATTAAACATAGCATAAGTATCCGTGTTTTCAGGTTATTTTAGGTGACCTTTATGAAAGCATCATTCAATCCTCAAAGGGCTCATGACCCACAGGCTGAGAACAACTGGCTTAAAGGAAGCTATTCTGTGGTCTTAAGTTTTCTTAATATACGGGGCAAACCTGTGCACCTTTCACAACAGCCTGTGCTGTCTACTAATGACTACCACCAAAGTTGCTGTCTTTTGTTTTTAAACTACTTAGTGGTGGCAAAAGAAGCAAGCACAGTTCTTTGATGGAGTCAGATGACACATAGCATGCAAAAACAAATCAGAAGATATGAAGCTCAAGACATGCTCCAAACACCCAGAGAAGCAATTCACTTATTTTCATATACCTATATGACTTTTGGGAAAAAAATCTGTCAAAAGTTTGCTGTTGGAAAATTCAACAGTTCTTTTCCTGTATATTGTTAGTGTTATAGCCATGTAAGGAAGGTGAATATAGATTGATATCCATATTTGACAATACACTATGTCTGACGCTGTTCCTTTGGAGTCAGGTTGTGAATTGCTACTACTTGTTGAGATGTAATCACACATGCTCTCCTGTCAAAAGTCAAATCTGAAGTAGAGTACCGAAAACAAAATGAACCAAATATGTCCTCGAGGAAATAAAAGGGAAGAGCTAGCACAGAAATGTAGTCAGGTTGGAGAGTTACTTCATTTAAATCTCCAGATTTACTTATGTCCAAATAGGAAACAGATGGCATACAAAAATGATATAATTAAAAAGATGGCTAATAAATGACTATTTAGGGAATATAGGTCGATGGAGGGGGAACAAAGGATAATGAAACTAAGCAGCTAAATGTGCAGAATGCTTAATTATGACTATTATTGTTAGGGACACAGGGATAGGTACCCCATGGTGATGTAGGAGTGATTTCTTATCTGTAAAGAAACTGCCTAGGCCCATTCGATAGGCCAACCCTTAGGTGGGTGGAGAAACAGAACAGGATGACAACACCATGGGAAAGAAACAAAGGAAGGACAGAGAGACAGAAAGAGAGACAGAGACAGAAGGGACAGAGAGAGAGACAGAGAGGAGAGAGAGAGAGAGAGAGAGAGAGAGAGAGAGAGAGAGAGAGAGAGAGAGAGAGAGAAATAGAGCAATTTGGGGTAGGTGGGATAAGGTCAGGGTTGTTTGTAGTTCAAGGTGACACCATTTGCCAAAGGAGGCACTACCAACTCAAAGCTAGGATATAAAGTATTTAATTTATTCTTATTTCTTCCTTTGACTTTATGCAGGAACTCCTCACTGGAAGCACGCAATTAAAACTTATGGGGACAGGAAGGCTTACATATATGTATACATATCTGCCGTCTTTAGAAAGAATAGTTCTGGAGATAAAAGCGGGTTGTAAGTGTACTAAAGAGAGGGGGTTCTTTATTGGAAATACATCATATACTAACCAAATGAAGCAGGAGGTTCTTTGCTCTCCATCCCTACCTAGGACTCTCTTCTCTTTTCAGTTTTTACTCAGTTTGCCATATGCTGTTGCAACATTAAATGTTTTTGAAACAAATCTAAAAAAGTCGCTAATTATCCATTTAGTGGGGCTATTTTTGCTGTTTAGCCAAAATGGAATAATAGACAAGTTACAGCTGCAGTATTTATCACAGCTTAAACTATGTTTCATTACCAAATTGAACTGTGGTAACTTAGGATCCTGGGTTAATGAAGATGCAAAATCCACAAAACCTTAGATTTTTTTCCACTTCAAGTCTTCAAAAAATTTTCAGCAATTTTAGTTTTTTTCTGAAATGTTGATAGTCCATAAAGTTTTATTCATATAATAAAATAATAAAGACTGCCACTTAACCACATCTATGAAATTTTTGATTTTTTGATTTTTTTTTTTTTGTATTTTCGAGACAGGGTTTCTCTGTAGCTTTTTGGTTCCTGTCCTGCAACTAGCTCTTGTAGTCCAGGCTGGCCTCGAACTCACAGAGATCTGCCTGCCTCTGCCTCCCGAGTGCTGGGATTAAAGGTGTGCGCCACCACCGCCCAGCGAAATTTTTGATTTTATATATATTCACACACATGGCACAAATCCATCCATGGGGTGAAATTCCCTTGTACCCATGGAATTGCTTAGCTACTTTATCTTAAATTATGAAGCCTCCTGTTCTATTTCTTTGACATCCTGGTCAATTCTCTCTTAATGGACGCTGCTTAGGAAATTTTCCAGTGATGGTAGACAATGAGTCTTAGTATTCCATCTGTTTCTATCTTTCTACCATCTTACAAAAGAATGAGATTCCATTCCCTCACACAATACTCTTTGGAAGTGGGAAAGAGACATAAACAGATACAAGATAAGGGTTTATGCATTGATATGGGCATTATGCTCAATATTGGTGGTGATATTCTGCACATTCAAGGGACTGGGTTTCATGTGGACTTGATGTAGGATGTTTTCAATGTCCTGTCACTCTGAAGTCAAGTCGTTTACCCAGGGCAATTTCCATCTGCAACATTATCTTGTTTAATTGTTAATTAATTAACTGTTATTTAACTCTCTTTTTTTCCCCTTTCATGAATCCCAATTTGGATAATAAAGTATATGTAAATCTCATCTATAAGATAGCAATTCTTTCTAGGTATAGTGGTTCACACCTTTAATTCCAACACTCAGCAGGCAGAGGCTCATGAATCTTGGGGCCAGCTTGTACTATATGAACAGTTCAAGGCCAGTCAAAGCTGCATTATGAGATCCTGTCTCCCAAGATTACAAAACAGACAAGTAATAGTAATTATTTTAGTTTTCAATAGATACTGCTTGGCAAAATGAGTTGAGAAGAATAAACTTTTAAGCAATGCCTCACTAAGAAATTTTGAATTTTTTTTACAGTTACTGTTTTCTAAAAATATCTTGAACATTTATTATGATAACATATTATTAATTCCTCCTTCAGGTTCTTTTGGCATATTACAGAGATTATTTTTATTTGTAAAGGAAGTTTAGTTTAAGGATTGTTTCTTGAATTATATAGAAAACTTTGGTAGGTGTGATCTAAAAAATGAGTGTTCTCTTTCTAGACAGCTGTGACCCTTCTGCTTTCCAGTCCCTGAGCTATTCTTGGCAGGTATTTCTTTTCTTCAAGTCCTTATATCCTGTAGCTAGGATGATTGCATAATTTATCATCTGAACAAGGCTATTTGAAAATAAACCAGCGCAATGAATAATTACACACAAGCAGTCCACAAAACCCAGGCCTGCCTCAGGTAAGCCATGACATATGACCAGTCTACACAGAAGTACATTTTGAAATTTTCTTTCCTTCAAATTGGTTTACCTCTGTTTAATTGTTTCTCTTTGACAGACTCACCCTTGTTATTAAACACAGCTAAGTGTGTTGAATGGAGAACTCAATTACAAAACTCAATCTGCAAAAAGCTGCTGTATTTACAATCTTATTAGAAAGACCTTGCACGGCTTATTCAAAGCAAATAAGCACAGTTTATTGCAAAACAAAGTTTTACAACATCACATAAGAAAAAAATACAAATTGCCATCTTGTATAAATATTGTATTTTGTTTGTGTGTGTGTGTGTGTATTCAAGTGTATCATCATCAACATATGAGATCAAATCCAGACAGAAAGGAATGTACTAGGTTTTATTGATGCTTATTACTTATGGAACCATACTGTAAACTCTATGATGGATTAAACAAAACAGCATGATATTTCAAAACAGAATTTTTATTCACTTTAGTGTGCAAGTGCTGGCCTGAATAAAATCAGTCATTTCTGGCTAAGAAATGCTTTCTTAACTCACTAATAACATGACATAAAATTATTTCACTTTGTTAGGAAGTAAACAAAATATTTAAGCTTATTAAAATGTTTTCCTGCGTTTTGTGAATAAACTTAAAATTAAATAAATATATACATAGCCTGTCGTATTTCATAATGGAAATTTTAGAATATATTTTTAGATTCGGCACAGTGACACATTGGGTAACCCGTATCTACACCTGATGGCCTGAGTTCAGCCCTCTATAGCAACATGGAGAAAGGAGAGAAGCAGTTCATACAAGCTGTCCTCAGACCCACACAAAGAAGCATGCTTCCTTGCAAATACATTTGCAAGCAAAATGTATACAACACACACACATACACTCACAAACACACCATGTATTAACAGGCAGGTTAAGCAATGGAATGAAATTGAAGACCCAAAGATAATCCACAAACCTATGGACATTTGCATCTCCTTCCTCTTTCCCCCTTCTCAAGTCCTCTCAAGTTGAAGACCATAGTTAATTGCCGTTAATGTTCATTTTAACACAGTCAGCCCAGGCCAGGGTATGCTGTTAGACAGCTTTACATAGCCTGATTGTCCGATGAAATGAGAAGCAGAAAATGGCTCACCATTTCTGTGCACCGGGTAGATTTCTCCAGTCCCTACATCATATATCAGCAAGTGCTTAAAGAGACCACTAAAGCTGTAAACAGAGAGGATTTGATAAAGTGAATTAAATAAAACAAAAGTAAAAAAAAATATAAAAGTGAGTTGCTATTTAATTAAACAAAATTTAAAAGGATAAATCATACCTAAAATTTGAACAAAGCCCATATAACCACACAGTGAAGAAATGTGAATTAAGGTTCTGGTGTATAAAATCTGCCCATGTTGTGCAAAGCCTTCTTACAATAACTGGGAAGTACAAAGAGAAAAATAAAGAATAAAGTGACAAACAGACAAATAAAAGAAGGACTGAGAACAATGATCCAGCCATATTCCAATATTACCCCTCACCCATTTAATTGTTCTCTTATGTAAACATTCAATACACATGAAAGAAGATGCATCACGGCACAAATATTTATCATTTATCTGACCCATTCTAAACTGAAAAGAGGAGCCTAACACATTCAGAAAAAAAATTCTTCTATTTCTTTTATTTTCAAAACATTTTACTATATTGTATTTTAAATATTTCAAGCAATTTTTTATTTAAAATATATGTTTTGATCATAATCTTCTCCTCCCCCAACTCCTTCTAGAGCCTCTCCCTGTCCATACCCATCCAACTTTAAGATTTTTATTCAAAAAGAAAGAAAAACCCAGTACAACAGCAACAAATTCCCAAAACCAAGAAAACAAATTAGAACCATACCTTCCTCCCCCTCCCGCCCCCCCCAAAATCACCAGAAACCTGTAACCAAATAAAAGCACACACAAAAACACAAAACAAAGCACCCTATGAACTCCAGGCTACGCAGTCAACGTTGGTCAACGACTTCAGAATACGAGGCCTGTCTTTTTACGGGTTGATATGAAGAGTATCGCTCTACTAAAGAAAACCGATTTTCGCTCTCCAGGATGGTGTAAGTGGTGTTCAGTCGTGAATCCTAGTGCCTAGTTTTCTCACACTAATTCATTCAGTTTTTAATAAAGAAAAAAAAATACAATAAGATAAAACAAAAGCTATCAATTAAGGGTTAGACAAGACAAACCAGCAGAAGGACAGGAACCCACCGAAAGGCACAGAAATCAGAGACCCACTCGTTCACACACTCGGGAATCCCATGACAACACTGGACTGGAAGTCAGAATGCATATGCAGAGAGCCTGGCACAGACCTTTGCGAGCCCTGTGCTTGCTGCTTCAGTCTCTGTGAGTTCATACGAGGTTCGCGCAGTTTATTTAGAGGGCCTGTTTTTCTGGATTCTGCTCTCCCATCTGGCTCTTGAATTCTTTCTTCCCCCTCTTCCCTGGGGTTCCATGGTGTCTTAGGAAAGGGGTTTGTTTAATGGAGACATCCCATTTAGGGCTGAGTGTTCCAAGATCTTTCACTCTTTTTATAATGTCTGACTGTGCTTCTCTGTGTTTCCTTCCATCTGCTGCAGGAGGAAGCTTCTCTGATAGCTGAACAAGGCATCCAGGATATATTATATATGTGAAATCAATAAATGCAATGAACTTAATAATTATGATGATGATAATAACAATAATAAAACATAGTATTGAGGCTGATATTTATTTTCTGTGGATGCTTTAACATAGTGATAAATTTAATTCCAGCAATATCAGTCTGATAACAAGCTCACAATTTTATCAGGTAGAAATATTTATATTATTGTGTCCCCATGGTTTCTTAAACTTCAATGTTTGCTGCAAAATTGTTATTTCATTGTGTAATTATAATCAATTTAAAGTATACTTTATAATTTTGGTGCTGACCTAGTCTCTCACCACATTATGCTCTTCCTCTAACTTTGAGCATCCCTCGCCCTCCTTTGCATTTTATTTTTAGATAAGTTCTAAGTTGCCCAAGCAACTGGGACTTAATCTGAAGCCAAGAAAGGCCTTAAACATGTTATCTTTAATTCTAGAGTTGATGGGCTTTTATAAATCTGCCTTACCAGAGCTGGATATAATAAATATTTCTAAAATATATTTCTTTTCCAGTACTGTGAAAAGTATGTTAGGTTTCTAGGTGATTATGGAGCATTCTGTTTAATGGCAACAGGTAAACCATAAATTGACCTTTTCCAATGATGAGTTGAATGCTATAAAAAATTTTAACACATATGCAGGAAACCAGAATATAATTTGATATTAAATTATTTAAATTAAGAAAAGATAGGAATTTGAAAAATATCAACTTTAAAATTTAAAAGGCCTATTATTTGTTTCATTTTATATGCATATATTTTATATGCATTATATATCATTAATATATTATTAATACATCTCGATCAAATTTATTTTATTTATGATTGTATGTTTATGGTATGTATTGAGAGGGCACGTTAGCCACAGGGCTTTTGTGGAGACCAGAATAACACTCTTGGCTTAGGATTTCTCTTCACACAGTCCACAATTAAAACTATTTTTAAAAGGTAAGAAATTACTTTGGTAGTATGCACTTAGGTTTAGATATAAAGATAGGAAAACACTCTTTGATCAAAGAATATTTTTAGAAGCTATATATATATATATATATATATATATACAAAGTCTTTTATTGTTTAATGTTCTGATCAGAGAGAAATCATGAGTAGATTCTAGTTGGAAGAGAAACTTTAATCTTCATCATTGTAAATACAACCTTGACGATCCTATGTGTATTTCATGTTCTGTTTTTGACAAAACTTTCCTGGTGTGGGAGGTCCTTCTGTCTGTATGTTGCTTTTATTGGTAAATGAATAAAGAACTGGCTTGGCTTATAGCATAAGAGGAGAAGAGCGGAGTCGGAGAGACAGGATGGAGCTGTTGCTGAAGACAGACATGCTGAAAGTTTGCTGGAGGGTCACAACCTTGTGGTGATGCACAGATTACTGGAGATGTGTTAAATTAAGATGTAATAGTTAGCCAAGGGGAAGTTAGAGATAATGAGCCAAGCATCATTTTAATTAATATAGTTTCTGTATGATTATTTTGGGTCTAAGCTTGCAGGCGTGGGGGGAGGAACCAACAAGCGACCCTTCTGCAAAACTTTTCATCAGCTTGGTTGCAGCAACTTCAGTCCATGGCATGTCATTAGTAATTGGGAAACTACAAATCAAATCTTTGAGAACTATCAGATTTTATTCATGGATTGGGAAAGGGGAATCTTAAAAATAGTTAGGGCTCAGTAGGAAGGGCAAATTCCTTAACTAGGATTTAGCTTTAGCCTGCCAGTGGCTGTTTGAAAATTCTTTCTACAGTTTTCTTAGAATCTTACTTTGTTTAGAGGCAGCTGGTTTATACAGGGAATAAAGTTGAAATCAAGAGCTACTGCATTTCCTTGCCAACCGTGACTGATATCATGGAAAGAGTGGGACATCAATGACAGACAGGTTTACAGTGTCAACAGGCATGGGGCAATCAGACAGCTATAGGACAAGGAGGGAGAGCTGAGAGACATTTTCTCTCACTGCCCCTGGAAAGAGGAACCCTTGCCAAGAGTTCCTATCGGAGACACAGTGTCCAGTGCTGCCAGAACTTCATGGTGCTGGCCTACACTCATTGTTCTTCTTTGTTACAGTAACCAGGCAAAAGGCAATGTCATAACATATGGAGAATTTTAGCAGCATAATTTAGAATATTTCCATTCCGTTAATGATATAAAAGTAATTGCGGTGATTAAATATATGACCAAAAGCAATTAAGGAGGAGAGAGTTTACTTGGCCTTCTTGTCCTAGAGAGGCAAGAGCCCATTCTAGCTAAGCAGATACGTGATAACAATATGCAGAAGTGAAGGCTGGAGCAAGAGGCTGGACGAGCATGTCTTTATCCATCAGCCAGCAGGAGTCAGAGGATGAACTGGAGCTAAGACAAGGCTTTGAGCTCTCGAGCACACCTGTAATGAAACATCTCCTCCTGCAGTGCTGCAGCCGCACAATAAACTCCCCCAACATCACCCCAGTCTAAGCATATGAGGGAAAACACCACATAAACATAAATTGTTCCTACAACAAGTAATTTCCCACTTATGAAAGATTTATTTCTCAAAAACCTACAACTACACTCATTTGAATGACAAGATGGGGAATAGATGTTTCTTTCCTGTAAAAATGCTCTTTGAATACACAATATGATATATATATATACAAAGTTATATTTATATAAATATATATTTATGTTTATAGTAAAGTATAAAATTAAAGATTTTTTTGAGGGATGTGAAGTTAACATGCTAAAAGTCACTTAACCTCTGCTGGGTCTGTTCGAGAGTGCTGAACTATGCATGTACCTCTCTATAAAATCATATGAAAAATTCTAGTGTTAGGTAGATGCACTTCTGTAGTTTGCCACTATTTTGTTTATTCAAAAATGTTATGCAATTATGGTCTTACATATATTTAGTGTCATCTAATTGCCAAGCTGAAGCATCGTCAAATTATGCTTGTCTTTGTTGTAGAACCTTAAATGCAAAACTCTGAAGTGTTGTTCCAAGTCATTTCATGCTGTGGCAAACATATCAGAGTGATCTTTTTTTTTTCAGATTATTTATTTCCACATGAAACTTTTGACGTGTTATTCATTTCTGATGCTATAATTAAAGTCACTTATTTTCCAAACTTGAAGAGAAGCAAATGATTGTCATGAACAAATTTAGCTTAATTTGATGCTTCTTAATAAGTCGGTGATATTATTTTGAAAACTATGTTGACTTAACAGCGTTCCAAAGACACAAATTAATGCTCCCTACAGTGTTCATACCTGACAGCTGCAAACGTGATCTCTGAATTGTTATCTCTCCTTCCTCATTGGTACGTTCAGAGTTTTAAATAATGGCAGTTTTAATATGATTAGGACTGAAAGATTAATATAGAGACTGAACAACTAAAAAAATTTATATAAAGCATTGGATGTTTAAGTAAAAAAAAATCACTTCTTCCTAAAAATAATTTTTAAAAGCTTATTTATATTTCTAATTAATAAGCATATACAAAGACTTAGGTTCACATAGAGCTAATGAAAAGAAATCCATTAAAGACTGAGATGAAATTATATTTTATTAAAATTTAGAATATACATTAATATTTTAATTAAGAAATCTAATACAATTTTGTCTAATTTATATTTCTCATGTATAGTTTGGTACAATTATAACCTTACTATAATTTAGTACTTCATTTATGTTTTGTTCATGTGCAAATAAAATTTAATTCTATTACTATTATATGGTGAAAAATTGTTTAATTGTAATCAGTCTTTATAGATTTATAAAAATGTTTATATTTGTAAAGATCTAGATTCACTCAGCTTTTGAAAATATATTATTATTATTATTAACCATACAGACTGATTTATTTTGAGTGTATCTCGCTACTATAAAATTATTATTATTATTTTAAATCATATTATTTTACATCACATAATTTTTAAGTCATAATAACAATAATACTTTTCCTTTTATTCTGAGATAACGTAATGAAAATACTCTCTGGCAAAAGTATCATTCAAGAAAATGATTATTCTTTATCCATCCTTAAACTTAAAATGATTCTTAGGAATCTCCCTAAACTAAATGAAGGGAATCCTAATGAGTCTCCTAATATTAGTAACAGAATCCTAACTAGTCAACTCTTGTCACGAAACAAGTCTTCCAGTATGGAACTGGGTTACATTTAGTTGAATATTTGGTGAATGAGGTGCGATAAAAATCCATAAACAGACCAGGATGTTGCTAAGACAATGTACTTCTCTCTGTTTGTGGGGCATGGTTATATTTTGTGTGTGCTATAATGAATAAAGCCTGCCTGAAGATCAGATTGCAGATCTAGCCACACTAGTTAGTCATAGAGACCAGGCCGTGTAAGCACACACCTTTAATCCCAAGACTCGGGAGACAGGAGCAGATGGATCTCTGTGAGTTTAAGGCCACCCTGGGATACATGAGATTGAATCAGTCTAAAAGAGAAACAGAGTCAATCTGTAGTGGCTCTCACACCTTTAATCCCAGCAAGAGGGAGGCAGAAATGAGAAGTGATATGGGAGGAGACAGGAGCTCAGAATTCAGTCTTAGGTTTCATAAAGAAGACATTCAGCCTGAGAATTTGTAGGGACAGGATGGCCCATTTGGTCTGGCGATTCAGTAGAGGTAAGAATTAAAGCTGGCTTCTCTGCTTCTCTGATCTTTCAGCTTTTAATCCCTAATATCTAACTCTGAGTTTTATTATTAAGACTGTCAGAATTCATGCTACAGAGGGGCCCCATTTTCGAGGACAACATACATACAACACATTGACCATGGAGAAACTGAGCTGGAACCTACAGGGAGACCTCATCCCTACATTCTAATGACTTCGGTGCAGAAAGTTACTTTAGGCTACCGAAAGAGAAACATCAACACAATCCAGACCCATTGATTTATAATGTGTCTTGCCTTCAAGATATGCTAAGGTAATGGTAGCACAGATATTGTGAGAGTACTCAACTAATGTCTGTTAAGCACAAGATGGAAACCACCCTGACAATGTTTGGGAGGACAAGAGTCAGAGACTAGAAAGCTCAAAGACCTAGGGTCTAAGAAAAAAATAAGAAGAAATTGCTTCCTAATGATACTCTATTACGTTCACAGATTGGTGCCTTATTCAGCCTTCATCAGAGAGGCTTTCCACTGTAGCAGATAAGAAAAAATACAGACCGACATTATACAGACTGATAACACATAACGTGAAATTGGATTTCTCTATCAAAACCTTCACCCTACAGCTCAGGGAACCCCACAGAAAGGAGAGGGTATAGAGGACACCTGGAGAATAAGCCCCCCTCAGAATGATCTGCACAAGGCTTTTATAGAGTTCAAAAGAATGAAGCCAAGAACAGGGCCTATACAGGTCTATATTAGGTCTCCTTATAATCTAGCTTTTTTCGTAATTTAAATAGTTACATATAGATCCTCATAAAATATCTTAAAAGGTGTAGGAATTTGCAAAATTAAAAAGTTTGACCAACATTTTATTCTTGTTAATTTTTTTTTAATTCAGAAATTATATTTTAGGTTAACCTTAAAGAAAAAGTGAAGAGATAAAGAAAGCATAAAGTTCTCATACCCCTTCATTAAGACCTTACCTCCGTTTCTGTGGTTATTAATATAAATTATGGATGGAACTCATGTTATGTCTTTATTTGGTTGGATCCTTTTGGCAAGGTTTCCTGAATAATTTACTCTTTTTACTGCGCATTCTGTGGGTGTTTACAACAGCGTAATTATAAATTCTCAACACTTGATATTAACACACACCTACTGCTTACTTAATATACCTACCCATTCCTTACATACACACACACACACACACACACTCACATGAGCACTCACATTCACACGCAAATCTTCTCAGATTTCCAATTTTTCACAATACAAATACACTACATGATTTCTAATGAGAATAAAAATCCCTGGTGATTAAAAGACAAATTATAGAAAACTCACAAAGTACTATCTGCATTTCAATTATCACTCAGATTGAGCAAGCATGCATCCCAATAATCCGAATCTTTAAAGTTTGTGTTTATTTATGTGATAAATATCAGAAACTGTAAACTCTGTGCGTAGAAATTTTTATACAATTAAAACACACAATTTCTGGAAAATAACAGCAATAAATGAAAATTGTCAGAAATATATCTTCCATTGCCAGAATTTTTGCGTATAAGTCACATGACTCCCACCAACTGATAGTATTTTAAGATATGAAATATGTACTATAAGAGACTTTAACACATTGACTACAAAATGTGAACCACATGTATAAATAGATTAGCTGTAGCAGAAAATAGAGATATAATAAAAACATGAATTGAAATGACAGAAATTCAGAGTTATTATAATTCAGAGTACTATAAATAAAGGATCCCCTTGGAAACATCAACAGACTAGAGACACAGAGACAAGTTATTGAATATGAATGTCTGATAATTAAAAGATGGAAAATAATATCATATGCACACAAACATCAAAATCAGATTAAATAGGTTTATGTGTGTGTGTGCATATATTTATGTATATAGAAAGAATTTAGTAATGATTATATATAAAACAATAACAATCAAGGAAAATGAGACTATTAATTTGCAAATAGAATTGAGATATGAGGGAAAGGAGGGAATAGGGTAAGTAATATAATCTTATTTTAATTAAAATCTTTAATTAAAAGGAAAAATGTTTTGTGTCCTTCAAAACTAATATGTCCTACAAAACATGATATGGTAAATAAGTAAAATCCCTAGGTATTCGAATGTACGTTACCAAATTAGACATGCTAATCTGCTCTGATTTATTGGAAATTAGTATATTTACTTAATTTGTTTTTTAAGAGCTTGCATAAGGTAGAAGTGTGATATTATTTTGAGTAGCATGTTATATATGCAGAAATCTTATGTAGAATACTGTAAACATTGAAGTACATTGCTTTGTAGCACTTACTACCAAGAACTTGTTTATTGTAATAAGCAAAATATACATTGTATGCTTTATAAAACACTAATAACTGAATGTCTCGATAAGAGAAAATCAGAAATTAAGATGAGGAACTGTCAGTTATTTCTTACAACTATAGTAGAAAAGGGGGAAAGGAGAACACAGAGAGAGAATGAGAAGCATAAAAAAAACCAGATTTGGCCAGGTGTTGGTGGAACATGCCTTTAATCCTAGCACTTGGAAGGCAGAGGCAGGAAGATCTCTGAATGTTCGATGCCAGCCTTGTCTACAGAGTCAGTACCTAGACAATCTCCAAAGCTATGCGAAGAAACCTATTCTCCAAATATCAAGCTGGCCTCATACTCACAGAGATGCAGCTGCCTCTTTCTACCAAGTACTGAGATTAAAGGCCTGCACTACCTTGCCCAGGGATTTTTCTCATTCTTTTATGGAGAATACCATTATATAATAGCTTTCTAAAATTAACAGCACTATATGTATTGGGAACCCCTAGTACTTGCTCATTAGCAAAGATGGTGAGGAAATTGTAATTATAATTTCAAATTTTTTAGTACAGAAGTATTGTTTTTGTATAGGAACAACAACCCAAAACTGTAGGCAATGGACAATATATAAACTGATGAAATTTAATACAGAAAGCCACCATTATGTTGAAATATTAAATATTCCCTATAAGATGGTTTATAAAAAATTAACAAAATAAGTCAAGAAGGATGTAAATCAATTGATGGATTGCAAAAAGGCAAAATGACCCTATTTGATGCTTACAGAAAATTTAATCATTGAGTCTACGTTTACTTCATCATGAACTTTGGGTTGGTTTTATTCTCATGCAATGTAATGGAGACCATGCCTGTACATATATTTTACGGGTATTTATTATCTGTATTTCATACACATGGGTTGTCTCATAAGTTCCATGTACATAAACAATTAGAAGAAAGGGCAAGCAGCTGTCGTACATAATTTGGAGTTAAATACATTCACAGTTAGCAGTATCTGAAAATTAAATGGTAATTCTCATCAGATCGAATTCATTCTTTGCAGGACTCAATAAAACTTGCCCAATTAGCGTCTCTCTTTGACCTTTTCCTATCTTAGGTGTCTATCCAAAGAACCCAGCAATACCCATAATATATTAATATATAACTATACATCTGTCCTTTTCATGTAGCTACACAGAATTAAAATATTCAATAGAGCCCTTGACTCTTAACAGACATTTTCCAAAGAATCCATAATAATGCTGACTTAGAACACCTTTTATTCATGTTTCAGGGTCTTGACCCACAGGTCATAATGATGCTCCTTTAATCTGAGTTTTTTTTAATCATCTCCCTGGAAATCGCATACTCCACTGGGCAGAAAGAACAACTTTTATGTAATTTAAGAACTTTGTGGTCATAAATTGATAAACCTCTGTGGTTACTGCTGATTGGTACTTAGCTATTTTTGCTAAAAGTATTTTGTTCAACAATAGTTACATAGCCATTATTTGATGTTTGCATTTTTATTATGCCTTTGTTACTATCTACAGATATATTCACCTTTATGGAACCTGTGCTTAATTTAATGCTTTTATTTGCACATAATGTTCTACTGTTAGGTAGTAAATATTTATTGCCAAGAAATAAAATTACTTTCCACATAATGAGAAGAGAAATAAAATTTGGGCTAAGTATATACTGGTTTTCCTTGATGTTAAGAAATACAATAAGCTTAATGAAACAGTATATGAGCATGATTTTGAAGTGATAAGTAAGGCTAAGGAAGTTGAAAAATATACAAGACACCATTTCAGTTAGAGTGTAGCTGTTTTCTAATGCTGCTTTTGTCTACAAAGGGGTTTTTATTTTGGTTTTCAGAGACAAGGTTTCTTTGTGTAGCTTTGGAGCCTGCCTTGGCACTCACTCTGTAGACCAGGCTGGCCTCGAACTCACAGAGATCTGCATGACTCTGCCTCCCAAGTGCTGGAATTAAAGGTGTGTGCCACCATGTCTGACTCATAAAAAGATTTTTGTACTAGCAGTAATTTCAATACTTGTATATAAAAAGGATGAGGTACTGAATTTAAGTAATGATAGATGTTAAAAAACAGGTTCTTCCA
Organism: Microtus obscurus; assembly: GCA_963919715.1. Lineage (NCBI taxonomy): Eukaryota > Metazoa > Chordata > Mammalia > Rodentia > Cricetidae > Microtus > Microtus obscurus. The sequence continues at coordinate 6,144,875 of CAWTZC010000381.1, forward strand.
CTAGGGGTGATAGTTAATCTTTTCGGTCTCATTTATTGAATTAAAGTGTTCAACCAGATGAATCATGAATACATTTGACACAATTGCTGCAATGCTAGCAGATATTTGCAAAAATTATGATAATATTGCATTATAGCATCTGGTTCTTCAAAAATCCTAAATACTATAGGAAATAAGAAAATGGACACTTTTTCAACCATGTTCATTACTGTTCTATTTCAATAGCCAGAAACTAGACACAACATAAATGTCCCACAACTGAATGAATAAAAGAAATATACTACATTTACACAATGACATAACACTCAATCATTAAAAAAAAATAACATCATAAAATTTTCAGGCAAAAAGGTGGAACTAGAAATGTCATCCTGAGTGAGACCCAGAAGGACAAACATAGTATGTATTTGTTTATGTGTGGATATTATCTGTTCAGCCAATGATAATCAAATATAATCCATATATAGAACCACAGAGGGTAGGTATTGAGTAAGGGACTAGAAGATACAGATAGATCTCATTAGGAAAGAGAAATAAAATAAGTAGATATGGGTGGAAGTTGTCCTGGAATGGGAGTATCAAGTGGGAAGGGGGTAGAGGGGAAGAGGGGATTGTGGGAGGGAATATGGGGAGTGACCACTAAAATGAAGCGGTAATTGAGGGACAGAATGAAAACCTAATACAGTAGAAACGTCCTGAAATACATACATACAAGTGAAAGTGACCTATATGAAATCACCAACTGAACATGTCCCCTGCCCTCCAAGAAATACTTTTATTTCCAATTTAATTCAAACCAGATCCATTAACCAAGTACATTTTAAAGATATATTCATATAGCTTCTAACGCTTCTCTTGTAATTGAATTACTGCTCTAAACAGAATTGTGACAAGAGAATGATGTGTTTTTTTTTTTCAATAAAATAACTGTAAGGATCTATGCCTTGAAGGTTTGGTTCCCACCTGGTGACAGCATCACTTCCTGAATGCATTAATCAGTGAATAAATTAATATCTGTGTCAGCATTATAACAAGTGAGACAGTTGGAAAAAGTGTGAACTTGTTAGAGGAAATAGACTATTAAAAACATGGATTGTGTTTGATGTTCATCACTTGACACTGCCTCCCCTCTCTTGGAATGAGAAAAGCCCTTTCGTCTATCACAAAATACTGTCATAGCAACCTCTCCACAGACTAAATGCAATGAAGCTAAACATAGGCTAACATTCTAAACTCAGGAGCAAAAGCCAACCTTTTCTGAGTAAGAATTTTTCAATAGTGACACAAAATTAAATAGCATAGAATGTGTAGAATGTGGGTATGGAGAACTGAGAACTGGGGTTCTTGCTGTAACTAGTGAATTGCCTCGTTCTATGAGGATGTGACATTATTGTCAAAGTTAGAAATAAAAAGCTATTGACAAGAACTCAGTCTTTTATTTTATATAGTCCTGAGCTGATGGATTTCTAAGGCTGGAAGAGATATCCTATATTTAATCCAGGTCTGCAGTGTTTGTGACACTAGCTTGAACTTGGATCTGTTGTTCCATGCTCACTTCAAAGACCTTGGAGACTGCAAGAATATGGAATTCCACATCTATATCAGTCCTTCTCACATATATGCCTTTGGGACTGGGACAGATAATCTAGTTGAAGATTCAGTAAAGTTTTTAATAAATTCATGTGTTCTATTTTTTCTTTATTAATGGTCCCAACTGTTAGGCATCTTATTGCTTTGCAGAGGATTATTTATTCTAGTCATCTGGTGACCCGAGTAAATCGTGAAGTTGTTTCTAGCCTTGTAAAGCAGATGCTGTAGTATAGTATTTTAGCGACAATTGAGAGGAAAGAGAGAATCTTAACTATCAGCATGATTATTTATATAATCCCATGAAAAAATATAAGAAGTTCTTTTCAGTGTTTTTTTTAATTTAATTTTTGATGATGCATTATCTTCATGTTAAATGCTTTAAATTATTAAAGACAGGCACAATTTACTTTTTCTGTAGTTCTTATACATACTAAAATATCAATGCTTATAAAAGGATTTATATGTTAACATTCACAAACCATGTATTCTAAGCTCATATATGAAATATAGCTTTGAAAAATAATTTTCATCATGTTTTTCGATGTTTAAAGAGAATTCAGGATTGCAAAAATAAATCCTAGTAATTATACTTTTATACCTTATATATTTAAGTGAACATACATATTTTAAGTCAACCAAAGGGTCCTAAGAATGTACTGTTAAAAATAAGCCCGTGTATTTGCAAATAAATAAATAAACAATAGGCTTAAAAGCAAGGATTTGCCCTTTTTTTCCTTGGCTAAGAAAACTCCCCGCAAATGACACGTGAGTTCAGTACGTGCCGACGCAGAGTACGGTGGGTTCTGAATACAGCTCCTTTGGCATGTTTGGTACCTGTGCTTTCCAGACTCGAGCAGCTCTGTGTCCGGGCACATTGTTACTCTGCTCCACCCCCTCATATTCAGAGTTGAGCTTAGCTTGGTTTATTTCTACCCAGCCTTTCTTAACTTATATGATTGCATCTACGTTTTGCCTCTGGGCTTTTGCCTTTTCTTACTTCTATAATCTTATTTTCATTCTTATTCCATGGCTGACTGTTTGGCTCCCCACTCTGTTCCATTTGTCTTCTCTCTGCCACCTCGCCCCGCCCATCATTTCTCCCATCTTTCTATTGGCCGTTCAGCTCTTTATTAGACCAATCAAGTGTTCTAGACTGGAGAGTAACACAGTTTTACAGAGTTAAACAAAGACAACATAAAGAAGGGCAGCACATCTTTGCATCATTAAAACAAATGTTCCACCGCATAAACAAATGTAACACATCTTAAAATAATAGTCTACTCAGATATTTAATAAAAGTTATATCTAATTGCTTTATCAAGTTCAAGAGACATTAAATGACAATGAAAATCAATATTACATTCCTGAGAAATAAGTTACATTTCTTGATAACAGAAGTTGAAGAACTCATAGGATAATGATTAACTCTAAAAATAAATATCTTTTCTCAACTGCGGTAATCTATTTAATACAGACAACAAGCAATTATTTGTATATTTGCATCATTGCTGTACCTTAACAATTCATCTGAGAACTACTAAATAAAAATTCAATATAATGCAGAAAGCCTAGTACGTAAATTACATAAAACAATTTTAATTTTTCTTTTCTATTATTTTAATTTCTTTTCTCATAGATTACATCCCAACCACAGTTTACTCTCCCTCTCTTTCCGAGTCTCTTCTTCCACTTCTCCTAACACCTAGATCCACACTTCCTCTGTCTTCTTTCAGAAAAGAACAGGTCTCCCGGGGATATCAACCAAACATGGCAGAATATGGCAGAATAAGGCCAGGCACATACTATCATATCCGAACTGGATGAGGCAATCCAGTAGGAGGAAACAGGTCCCATTAGAAGGCAAAACAGCAAACAGACCTGCCTCATACTGAACACCAAAACCCCACAAGAATCCCACCTGAATTCCACAAGAACACAAAGCTACTCAGCCAGAGCATATAATGCTGAAGACTGATGTCAGAACCCTGTAGGCTCCTTGATTTCTGTGAGCCCCCATGAGTCCTGGTCCATTGACTCTGTGGGGCATGTTCTCCTGGTGTTCCTGATCACCCACCCCATGCCCTGGTTCCTCCAATCCTTTCTTCCCACCTTGGCAGAACTCCTGGAGCTCTGCTTAATGTTTGACTGTGGGACTCAACTTCTGCTCCTGTCGGTTTTCTGGATGAATTCTGTCTGGTTTCTCCAGATTGTATAACGAGGTAAGTTTAAGTAACTTTCTGAGCATCAGTGATTGTCTGGGAGACGAATGAATACCTAATTAAAATGTAATTTAGATAATAGAGCATCATTTTGGGTTTTATTTAAACAAAATCTCAAGGAGCAATTTTAATATTCAATTGTGTGCAAGGTCATTCCCACACTGACATTCTAGTACATGAAAGGCTAGATGTGTGGAGAGAATCCCAGAGGTGAATGTGATTCTAGAGTTTGTTTTTATCAGACGACTTTTAAATCTGATTTTGCAATATCATGTAAAAGAATTCACAGAAACAATTAGAAAGTGAGTTCTCAATAATAGAACAAGTTGGAGGTCTAGTTTGGGAGAGATTTCAGGTCTTTATTAGAATACAGGGTCGTTGAGCTGGATCTGAATTTGTGTGCATCATAGTATTACCGGACTGGACATAGTGTCTGTTCATAACCAAAGTTCACTTCATTTTTTGCTACATTTTAAAATTTTTTAAAATTTTGTATGTTATAGTTTGATCCTGTTATTTCCCCTCCCCCAAGTCGTTCTAAATACTTCCCACTCTCCTACCTACTCAACTTAATGTCCTTTTTTCATCTCAAAAACACAGCAAATATGAAAAAAAAACAAATCAAACCAAACGATAAAACCACACATACAATTAGGAGTTTGTTTAGTATAGGTCATATACCCAGCAGCATCATCTGGGGTGAGCTTGATATACCCAGTGTCAATCCCAGCTGGTATCAATTATGAGTAGCTTTTAGGTAACAACTGGGACAAACTACTCAATTTCTTATGTAACTTAGGTGAGCATAAATCTAAAGTTCTTCATTACAATTTATTGGAAAGATATAATTCATCTCAATGGAATGCATTATAAGGGTGTCATTAAAAATGCATCATTTGTAAACCATCTTACAAAAATATAAACCGTAAAACCATATTCCATTTTAAATTCCTCGATTTATTAATCCAGCAATTATTTATTCATTCTTCATTTGGAAATTTGCATAAAGCATAAACAAAACAAAATTAAAAATATTCTTTATAGAAGCCCATTGCTTACTTTGTCATTGTGGGAAAATGCCTGACAAAGTACTTTAGAGGAAAAAGGATTTATTTTAGCATGTGGGCTCAGTCCATCTTAATAGCAAGGAGATATAAGAACAGACCAAGTCAAGACACATCATCTGAGGAGCACAGGCTGGGGAGAGCATACTCGCAAGGATACCAACCTCTCTTTTCCCCCATTTTCTTCTCTCTGAGCCGTCTGTTAAGAGATATTGATACCTGCACCCAGAAAAGGTCTTTTCCCCTTAGTGGTACTTTCTGGAACTCTCTTATGAAGATACGAAGGGATATGATTACAAATGTCTGCAGGCTCCCATCAACCTGATCAAATCCATAGTTGCATGATGCTTACAACATACTTTGTCTCTCTGATCTGTGATCTGCCATCATCAGTTCCCAGGAACAAACATTGATAAATATCTGTCTCTTCCCATCTGTGCCCCAGCCTTCTCATGGTCAGTTCATTTGAAGTTGTTTATTGTCTATGATTTGTCAGACCATTTTTCTAGTAACTGATTAACTAAAAAAGAGCAAAACAGACAAGAGACTTTTCTTCGCAGGCCCTACATTCCAGCACAAGGAAACGTCTAGATTATTATGATGAGATGGTCTATCAAGAAGAGATCTTCCATGTGGTTCCCTCACTCTTCTCTCCTACACTGGCTCTTGGACGTGGATTAACTTTTATGCTCTTAGATAGTATAAAAGCTGTAACTGTAATTATATAGATTAACTGTGTTCTTTAAATTGTCTTCAATAAAAATAAAACAATTTTTATGTAAAATTAATTTTTTGTTTGAAAACCTTTACAAGTATTCAGTATTATTTGAGGTTCATAATGGTCATATTAAATGACTATCTTCTTTACTGAGTTTTCTGTTCTTTTATTCTGGAGATCATAATGCAATTATAATCCTTTCAGACTTCTCTTTCTTCCTTACACACTCTTCTTTAGCTACCTCCTTCCTATCTTTGCAAATCTTTGATGTCTTTATTCATTAAATTAAAATTATACACACATATGAAAAAGAAAAATCCTAAGAACACAGAGATAACATGCTCAGTCTGTACTGTGTGTGTGTACGCACACACACACACACACACACACACACACATATATATATATATACATTCTTTTGAGACTGCCCTTACTTTACACAATATAAAACCTAAAAACGAATTTGGATAAACTAAACTCAGCTAATGTTACATCCCTCACCTCCTCTGTGCTCAAAATCTAAAAATTCCCTGTAATAACTGACCTTTTATATCACCCAAGCTGTTCAAAAGAAATACCTTGTCTTTACATAATTTCTCGACTGCTTCAAATTTCTCTTGTTCTTTTGGAATTTTCAATCGAATATTTATGTTTGGCTAACTAACATAAAGGTCGTGCAAATTTCTGAAGGAAATATATTCCTGTAGGCAATCAGCACTGTGAACTTAACCATTCCATTTTATAGGATACTGTGTAAAAGCCATTTAGGTCTCCTCTGCAAATAATATGTATTTATGTAATTTTCATGCAAACAACAGAAGCTATTATTACTGACTAGTGAAAGAAAAAGATCAAGTTTCCAAGACTGTAGGTAAAATCATGTTTTTGAAAGTTAGCCAACAGATAGAAAAACATTCTAAAACTTAGAATTTCTTTTCTGCCATTGCTGTTTAATTTAGTGATTAGGCAGTATCCGAGTTGCCATTTGCTCTTTCTGCTAGAGAGTTGTCACAAGGTAAAGTAAATAATAATTTGGCCTTCTGCAAATCAACACCTGCCAATCAATGACACCTTTGCCTAAATTATAAAAATGTTCCACTTTAGTCTTTTTCTTTCTGATTTATAATTTTACTTTGTGAAATACTGCCAATTTTAGAGCTGCTCTTCTACCTTTGAGAAACTGTAGCACAGGTTTCCCGGTGGTTCTGGTTGCTTCTATTAAGCTTTCCTAAGTGAGGCTGCATCCCGTACGTAGCATGATTCCCGTCAACAGGCGCAGCTAATTAAGTTCTATAATCAAGGACTCTGCAGCCAAGAGCTAATTTAAAAATTAAATGCTGAAAACAGAACAACATAATTTACTCCACAATTAAACGATTAGAGTTGACAGGACTATGACATATTGCTCCATTTGCAACACTGGAAAATATCCACAATGAATTTTAAAGTTTTTTTTTTCATTATGACACTGGAAATTTTGAGTTTTTCTCATAAATATATATTTTCTTCTAATCGGGCTAGCTTTAGGGATTTCCTATTAGTTAGCTTTGAGCTGTGTATTGTACAAAAGTTTAGAACTGGGGGGACCTTCCGGCAGTATCGCTCTGAAGCGTCTGCTTCCCTATGTCCCCATGCCGATGGGAATCTTCCCTTCTAAGCTAGTAACACAAGAGCATGGAGCTGACTATGTGATCTTCCTCTAAGCCCTGTCCTTTGCTTTCCAGCTTCATTTCATCTATTCCATCCCCAGGCATCAAAGGATGGCTGTAGATGTCTCGTCAGGATACTTTATGCTGCTAAAATTTAAAAAAAAAAAATCTGGATTACCATATTTGTTAAAAACTATCATTCTTTATAGTGAATATAAACTTGCCAAAGATCAGAAGGCCAAAGCTAAGCCACTAGAGGTTGGACAGTGGTGGCACACACTTTTCATCCCGGGATTTGGGACACAGAGGCAGATGGATCTCTGAGAGATCAAGGCTACCCTGGGCTACCCAAAATCAATGCTGAATCAAATCCAGGTGGTGGTGGCTCACACCTTTCATCCCAGTACTAGGGAGTTACACTTTTAATCCCAGAACTAAGGGGAATGTAAATTTGGAGGGGAGAGAGGCTTGGACTCCTTAGTTTATTTAGTCTGCTTGGTCTGTCGTCCCCCAGCCTTGGTAGAGGTAAGACTTCTGATATGAGATTGATTCCCCTCTTAGGATGTAAATATGTTTTATTACCATTGGTTAATTGTTGTAGGAGGCTGCTTGTTTTTTCAAGGCTGCTCAGCCCTGAAATAACCACACAGAAACTATATTATTTAAATCCTTGCTGGGCCTATTAGCTCTAGTTTCTTATTGGCTATTTCTTACATCTTAATCTAACCCATTTCTATTAATCTGTGTATTGCCATGTGTCTGCGGCTTACTGGCAAGGTTCTATCCGAAATCTGTCTTTTGAGGGGCTACATGGCGTCTCTCGACTCCCATCTTCTTTCTCCCAGCATTCAGTTTAGATTTTCCTACCTAGGTCTACTCTCCCCTATCACAGGCCAAGGCAGATTCTTTATTCACTAACCAACAAAGGCAACACATTTACAGAACAACTTCCACACCAGTTAATAAGGAAGCCACTTGGGTCTATGACAGTACAGAATAGAGTAAGGCTGGAATTCCAAGCAGAGATAGAGGAGAAGAGAAGACGGACTCAGGGAGATGCCATGTAGTTGCCTAAAAAGACTGGTGCTGGAGCCTGCCAGAAATTTGCCAGCAAACCACGAGACTCGAGGTGAAAAAACAAAATAATGCAAATGGGTTAGTTTAAGATATAGGAGCGAGCCAGCAAAACATGTAAGTGATTGGCCAAGCAGTGTATTTGTAATTAATATAGTTTCTGTGTGATTATTTCTCATCTGGGTGTCCATAAAACGAACAAGTGGCCTCTGCCTACAGGCTTCTCTAGTGCTTTGGCTGCTTTGCGTTTCCGAATTTTGGGTTGAAACCAAATATCTGACTCTAGGTTTTTATTATTCATGCTACAATTCTTGTTTCTATGAAATGGGCACAATTAATAGTAATGAGATGGGCAAGCATACAGAATAGTAGGCAATCCACCGGTGTGTTGTCAAAGATTTTGGCGTTATAAATCTCCTTTGTATTTTGGTTTCATCACAGAGAAGATGAAGATCACCACACTAAAACCCTTCAGCTTCATACAGGAAGTCACAAAGATAGGGCTTCTTTATTTTTCATTGTTGCATAGTATTCATCTACTTTTGCTTATATATGTGTGTGTGTGTGTGTGTGTATAACATTTTTCATTTTATAATAAATAAGCATGTTGACTGATTCTTGTTTTGACTCTGAAGAATAATGCAAAAATACTACAAGGCAGATTGTCTATATAATACTTTGTCATTTCCTTTGGATATTTTCCCAGTGTGGGGATTGGTAGGTATTATGTTTAATAAAATGAAGGACAGAAATAAAGACTATATGACATTATCTATTACAGAACTTTAGACAGCTAATTTATAAAATTAGAACCTTTAGACAATATTGGTGGATTTCTGATTTTAACTGTATACCCTGGTGCATATAAATATCCCTCCTTGTATATTGAAAACCCCGTATCTACTTTATTGAATCTGTTAACCTTCTTAGAAAGACTGCTTTTTGGTTCTAATTTTACAGCACGGGGACCCAGTAAGGAAAGCAATTAATCAAGACTGCGTGGTGATTAAGGGTGGATTAGTAGCTAGCACTCTTTATGTACATCAACGAAACCAGCATCAATCTTCAATAAACACACCTTTCATCTCGACTCATGGCACAACTCTTGTACTTGTTCCTTGAATGTTCTTAATATGTTCTATGATTTATGTCAATAGAAATTCAGTAGAAAAGCAAAAACATTTTAGTTATAGACTAACAACTATTTTCCTGAGATAAGACTCACTTCAGAAAGAATGCAGGAAGACAGCATCCGTTTTTTATTGGTTTATGTGCATACAAAAATGGTCAAATACACAGATAGTGCTAAATTAGATCTATATTCCTGTAACTATGAATTAAAATTTTAACCATGCAAAATGCTAACATTTCTGTTAAGATGAAGATATACTGATACTATGTATTGTATACATTAAAATATATGTTGAACACATGGCTTTATGAGAAAAACATCTGCTAAACCAGAATGTTTAAATTGGTCTATATTGCTTATTAATTAAATTTACAGCCACAGAACAAAGTTGAAAAATTGGAGACAAATGCATTGGTATGCCATTTCAACATCATTCTTCTGAGTTTTATAACTACTCAAAGAATAGGTGAGAATTTGTAGCTAGCCTAAGTAAGAGATGGAAATGCTCTGTAATTGTCCATGACAGAAAGAAGCAGCCCTTCTTTAGTACATTCCAGAGCAAACGTGAAAGAGCCACGGCGGCGGTGGAAAGTGCTCTTAAAGAGAGTCGTTCTGGGTAAGGTGAAGGTTGTACTGTTCAGAACAAATGTATCCATTTATTCATTAGAGTAACCTTAATCAATATGCCTAATATTTGCAGCAAGGTCATTTCCGAATTCAAAGAGAACCAGGCTTGATAAGTTGATCTGGAAGAATACCTCCAGTCTTTCAAACGCCTGCCCTCAGGGAAGCATGCTCTCGGTGGAGTTGTATCTTTAAATTGTATTTGCGCGCAGCATAAATGAACGACCTGATTCCATTTGCCGTGGATTCCCCTCAGAAATATCAGGGCTTGTCAAAAGGAAACAAAATATTGGCAAGGGCACCTTTGTTTTCTGCAGTTTTTTTTTTTTTGGAAGTGGATTGTTGTGTTTAGTCAAATCAATGCAGACCTGCCGCACAGGAATTTCCAGACAGACTGGGAGCTCCCCAGTGCCTGCCAGAGTCCTCCTTTGCAGGCATGCTAACATTTAAAAACGACCTTAGGGGGAAGCCTGCACTTTAGGATATGGAGACGTTCATCACAGATGCTACAGCCATCCTGCTGTCCTGATCCCACCTTCATTGCTTTCTCTGCAGTATCAATTGCTCCTAGAGCATCTAACATGCTGACACCCAAGTACTTCCCTGAGCTGCTGCTTCTTCTAGTTTGGTTGATTTCATAAAACGTCAAATGAAACAATTTTGCTGCTGTGAGAAATATTTTGTTCTCTGCCAATTTGTGCTTCCTTATCGCTTACCTTGTTATTATTTTTTTAACCGTTAGGATTTTTTTTTTATTAAGGAGGCCAGGACTAGCCTCGGGCTGATTATGCAATGTAGAAATATAAAATGTGGTAACTGGAGATTTGGGGGGCCCTGAGATGCAGACACCCAACCCTTAAGAGAAACTATATAAATTTTGTTTCCAATGTTTGTTTATTTAGTTTTGTTTTTTAAAGGAGGCCTTTATCAATCCACTCTGAAATGTTAAAATTCACTGTAATGATGGACAGACAAAAATAAATCTTTCTAGCACTTGACAGCTGCCCACTGTTTGTGGAGAGACAAGTAAAAGCCCCTATGGATTTTGTTATGGAGGGCGACACCTTTGGATTTGAACTCCTTGTCCTAGGAGGATTTTAACAAAACTAGATTCCTGTGGAATACTGAAAATCGAGTGAAAACGTGAGTATCCCTGAAACAAACATCTAGGGATGGGGACAGAACTCACGCTAAGAATATTTCATACGCGAACTGAATGTAAAGGCGTATTAAGAATTGTCTGCATTTTGTACTTTGGAAAACATGGGTAGGGAGAATTTCCTCTTTCATTAAAGCCTGATATATCAGTCTGCTGATATATCCTCCATATTTATATCTTCTATGATTCAGGCCAAGTGCACACAGAATAGAATCATAGGTATTAATGTTGTTTGGTTCTCATCCTGGAAAAAAAAAAAGAAAAACTTTCATCTTATTAACTTGGTTCTCTACTCTGTGTTACTTTATGGCATTTTGCAAATTCCTGAATTGACTTGGACTTGCCCAACTGTGCACAGTGGAGTTTGATGCAGTTCCTGATGAGGAATGAAGACAATGTTTTGAGGCTGCCAGAACCAGACCTACTGAACACCTACTGCTTGTGTGACCTTTGCTGGGACCAAGCATGTCCACCACTAATAGCAACACATTTGATAATGCCCACTTGGTGTAGGGTGATGCAATTAAACACAAATTACTATTATTGCTTTCCTTCATAATGGCAAGCTCCACAGAAACAGTAGATCACCTGAGACAGAGTTCACGGGTTCAAGTAGGAATTCACTGGATGCTGGAAATCAATAAATTTGTAAATTAGGACAAAAAAAATCTTAATCTATTATTTAAAGTTCCATAAGAAAAGTGAAGTATTTATAAGTACTTTATTGATTTATCCTGATGTACACACAATGCAGCACTAATAAATATCTCATTGTAGCAATCGTGACATCCCCAGCAGTATGTTCTGACTCTGTGATGTCACAATGGGAACAGAAATGACAACTGGTGATTCTGGAAACCACTGAGAAAGAAAATCAGTGATTGCATGCTTCTGAACTTTAATATTCAAAACTCAGTTAGAAACAGTGAATACGTATATCAAATTGCTTAAGCTTGCAGTGTCTTTTCCTCTGCAGCTAAATTCGTGTTTCAAGACTCTGACTTTTTCCATTCTTAACTTACCTGTGAACTTGATTTCCTAAGGGCCCTGTTCATTCTGAAGTAATGTCATCCACAAAGCTGGATGACATCCATGACCTAGTCTTAGAAACGTTCTTTTCTAATGAGAGACATAAAAGGAGTAATTCTAAAGGAGAGGGAGGTGGGAAGGAACTGGGAAGAATAGAGAGAGGGGAAATGATGGGGTGTGCTCTATGAAAAAAATGATCTATTTTAAATAATAAAAACTGAAAAAAGTCATAAAATTGTCAGATAAAAACATTTATAGCCTTGCAGTTCAATTGCTTACATACAAAAGGATGGAATGGATAATGGAGTATCTGATAGAGAACTCAGTCATTTTCATCCCCTCATTGATTAAAGAAAATTGATGAATATTTTATATTAATCTTTAAGTGTATCTGCACAGAATCAATAACTATTTTAAAATATAAAATATGGTCTGATAGGATAAAGCAGTATTGTGAACAATGGCATTTAATTCTCTAAACAAATATAGAAAAGCAAGAGGCATTTTTAAATGAATATGGAGTAGTGACTTATTCAAGAAATGAGTCTTCTCATCAAAACTATTGGATGGGAAGATTGAAATCACCAGTGACCTTAAATCCTGCATGTTCCTTACCTGCCAATAGATTTTGATTCTTAACCTCAAGAGCTACAGTTATTGAGCTCTTCTCATTTAAAATAACTCAGTTAAAATACTGTCAAAAGTATTGTTTTCTGTTAAGCACTGTGTGCACAGCATGAGACATTTAAATATGTACATGTTAGTGAGTAATAAATCTATCCAATAAACTTGTAATTAGTGAATTTTATGTGATAATTAAAAGAATTGCTTATCTATTATAACCCAAGTAATGAAATTGTGCAGCCATGGGGATTATATAATAGAAAACGAGTCTGATTTTGATAGAACAAAAATAAGTCTCCATTTATTGCTTGTGGCAAAAACAAGAGAAAGTGGGCATTCAAGGACACCTACCAATTGATTGAACATGTCCCTTGAGAGCTACTAGTTTCTAGTCCCACCTCTCTTACCTTCTCTACATATTAATGTGTAAGTCACTTAGCTTTGTGATCTTTGTAATATGTTAACTTCTTAGTGATTTTTTTTCAGGTCAAACTTCAAGTATCTGATCTTTTATTCTAACCTAATGAAGATGCATAATTTTAAATAGAGATGGGGACATATTAAGAAATCATAGCTTGCTCTGTTGCTCATCAGGCTGATTCTTCAAGTTCATGAGTATCTCCATGAAAGCCAAACCCATTTCATAACTTAAACATTGCTAGGATATATAGCTGATATCGTCTTCAATTCTAGGACCATATATGCTCTCTTCTTGTTATCTTAAAGTTAGTGATAAATAAACCTATTTCTTTGATAAACCAGAAACTATGAGCCTTTTACAAGAACAATCTACACTGCCTGCATCTTCTTTTCCTGATATATGTATCATATATAAAGCATAAAATGGTGGTTTGGTTACCTGTGTGATACTCATCTATTTGTAGTAAAATCTAAGATTTATTCAGGAGCAAAATCTCAACATGATCTACTAAAATGCAAAATAAATAATTACCATATTTTAACACTTTCATAGCCAATAGTTCATACTCTGAATTCTTTAGGCTATAACCTAGAAAATTGTTCTGTTTCCATGTTAAACAACAGGAAATTGATGCTTTCTTAAATGTTAAATAAAATATAGAGGCTGTAAAAGAAAATATCTTAATGATACGGAAGCTATATTTTTTATATTTCGTCTGTTTTCTTGCTGGCACCCCAGGTGAACTATCAATACAACCAAAAACACTGCCATTTGTGTCTCAGTAATTTGTCTTTCTGAGAAAAAAAAACAATATTCTTCCTTTATTGTTCTAGTTTGACGCATTCCCCCAGAATAGAAAATTATAAACATAGGAAGGATTCATGTTTTTATTCATGTGTATACACAAATGAAGGAAACTCAACTCTAGGTATGAGAATTGTAACATATACATTTTTTTTATTTGTGATGATGTTAGTAGCTCATGAATTGGCGATAAATGAGAAAACCAAGCTAAGCAGCAGTGGAGAGAAAAAAAATCCATCAGCAACCAATACTAATATGCCTAGCAGTATTAAGAGGTAATCTGATTAGAATACTGTTCTACAGCAGTAGAGGGTCCTGTGTAGATCTCTCTAAAGATCCATTTGTCAACCCAGCCTTGACAACATTTCTGGGTCTCCAACCTTAGATTCAAAGTTATGTGTGAACATACCACACTTGCTATGACAACTAAAACAGTTTTTACATTAACAAAACAAAAGTTGATGGTTTCTTCAAAATAAGGAAGAAGGCTGATTTCACAGTGATCTGAATAAACACCACTTATAAATCTGTGTGACCTCACGCCTAGAATTTTGAAATTATGACAAAGCAAATACCACCTATTTACCTTGTCACAAAGCTGAGATACTCCTGCATCCTAAGAAAATAAATATCTTTTGAGATGTCAATGCAGTGGATGGGAGGGAAATATACATCTGACAAAGTAGTTATTCCAAATATATAAAGAACTCAAAAACAGTCAGAAACATGCAAAAACTGAAAATAGCCCATTCAAAAACCTAACCTTGGACCTACCCTGAGAGTTCTCAAAGAAAAAAAAAAGTATTTAATAATTATTCACAAAAACATTCCTTGTTTATTGTTCCTTAAAATAATAGGTAAATCGAGCTCAGGATAACTTTTGATTTTTATTTCCTTAAAGTCAGACTAGCAAAGATCAACAAAACGGACAAAAAAGGCAACAAATGTTGAAAAGGGTTCCAGGAAAAAGGAACAATCCTCAGTCTCTTATAGAATAGTAAATTGGTACAGCCTCAGTGGAAATCAATGTGGAGAATGTTCACAGAGCTAAATAAATATCTACCATAAGACTAAGCTATCCCACTCCTTAGCATATGCCCAAAGGACTTTACACTCTACTCCACAGATACTGGCTCAGCCATGTTCATCGCTGCTCTATTTACAATAACTAGGAAATGTAAACAACCTGATTGTTCTTCAGCAAAAAATTGAATAATGAAAATATGGAATATATACACTATGAATCACTGTTAATGATCTTGAAATAAATAAATATGTTACAGTTCCACAAATAACTGTAAAAAAACTTAAAATCTTTAGATTAAAGAAACATAGAAATTGAGTTGCCAACTGTTTGAAGTGAGAAATTGAATACAGAAATTCCTTTTTTTAAAAGGCAAAACAAAACTGTACTCAAGCTTTAGAAGTATATAACCACTGCCTAGTGATTTTGCAATTCAATTGTGCATTTAAATTATATTGCAAATTTGGTGTATAATACAAAACTTTCTAATAAAACTTTTGGAAAACAAAGTACAAATGTCATAAGAGCTATTAATTTTAACTCAGTGTCTCACTTCCTGTTGTACAGGGATTATCTATTCACTGGTGTGGGAGGTTCTTCTGTCTATTTGTTGCTTTTATTGGTTAATGAATAAAAAAACCACCTTGGCCTGTTGATAGGGCAGAACTGAATACTTGGGACAAGGAAGGGCAGAATCAGAGAGAAGTCATGTAGCACTGCCGGAGACAGATGCTGGAACTTTAGCCGGTAAGCCACAGTTACGTGGTGATATACAGATTAATAGAAATGGGTTAAATTAAGATGTAAGAGTCAGCCAATAAGAAGTTAGAGCTGATGGGCCAAGCAGTGATTTAATTAATACAGTTTCTGTGTGGTTGCTTCAGTTCTGGATGGCCGAGACAAACAAGCGGCTCCTTGCAACAATTTACAATTAAGTAATTGATGAATTTACACTATCCTATCTTCCTTTACAGTTACAAACATGCCTGTATCATAATAAATTACATATTTAATTAGAAGTAAGATGCTTGTGTTTCACTCATTTACTTAACATTTTATGTTGGAACCATTTAACTCCTGGCCTTCAGCAGCTCTTCCCTGTCTAGAACCTTCTAATTGAAGTTACTAGAAGCTGTGCCTAGTTAGAGGATCAGAGGATGAGATTTTCACCTGTTGGCCATTGACTGCAGGGTATTTAAGTCTCCATGGTGTTATTAAAGAGGGGCTTTTGTACCAGTGATTGGAGGTCTGTGTGTTGGTCTGTATCTGCATGAGTTTCCTCAACTTCCAGCCCCTTGCCTGAAGCTCGCGAACTGGATTCTAGCGCATGGAGCGCAGACAGGGGGCGAGGTGCGCTGCATTTTACATTGTTTTCTTATCACTAGGTGACATACTTGTTTTAAAATATTGTCCTGTTGCTCTGACAGAAAGCTAGTCATTGCTTCTTTTTAAGCAGATGAATAACTTATTTTCCTGCCCTCCTCTAGGTGGCGCTGCACATTTTCCTAAATGACAATAGAGCCTCTATGAGGCTGAGTTAGGAAATTATTCTAAATGATCAATTCTATTTATTATTCTATATATACAGCATTCAGACCACTTACTGAGGTTTCCAAAAAAATAAATATTTCCACAGACTCTGAGGCTGTCCTCTTTCTACCCAAGTGAAATTTATGCTTGGAGTCAACGAATAGCATCCCACAAGATAGGACTCACTTATAGAGGATCAAGCCAAACCGTAGCCACCTGGCATACTTTACTTTCATGATGACATGCATTCCATTTACCGCTGACCCTTGGTGGGTGCCATGGTCCTGGAAGTAGACCCACTTCTTTAATCCTTTGGGTACGTGCCTCATGTCTCTCTATTAAAAGAATCTGTACATTATCTAAAGTGCCATATACACACCTATAATATATATATACTTTTTCCTATAATATATATATATAAACTTTTTCCAATACACACCTATAATATATGTATATATACATATATATATATATATATATACTTTTTCCAATAAATATAGATTATGTGTTCTGTTTTAATGCTTTCTTGCTGCTCTCTTTGATTCTTTTGATTAAAGAAACTGTTTTTGGAAATAACATTGTCAAATACTTGACTCTAAGACTTAAAAGGCACGTGACGTTTTACTCTAGGTCTTCTATTATCAACATACAGAACACCACCCTGATAAAACATCAGGCACGATACTTAACTAATTATAACTCTACCTCTACATGCTCAGGTAGACCCATATGTGAGAGTAGAGCTATCTAGACAAATGAAGTCTGCATGAGCTGTACCAGTTGATTGCAGATCAATGAGAAGTAAATTCTCAGGATATTAGGAACTACCCTGAATGCCTCTCAATCAGTGTGATGATGTCTGTGATAACTAACTTCCACAAGCTGATATCTGTAGACTGAGTCCATTAATCATGTTAATATAAAGCATATTCTTTGCAAAAATGTACATAGAAAAAGTTAAGTTTGAGATACTCTCCATATTATGAAGAAAACATGCTTAAAAATCATATTGACTTTAAGACAATATAGTCAAAGGTACTAAACATTTAATGACAATTATTTTTTATTTGTTGGGTATTTTGTTTTGAAGCATGCTTTCTCTTTACACTGATGAATAACCCGAGTTTATTATGATTCATGTTCTCTAATTTTCTATACTAAAAGTTATACCTATCATTCCTTAACAATATATTCTTTTTTAATTACTATGTACCCCCCAAAGAAAGATCACAATTTTCTGTGTTTGAAAATAGAGTTTTTAAGAAAAGAATGCTCTTATTCAAAACAGTTATTGTGAAAGAATATACCTAGTCTGTGTAAGCAATGGCTTCCTGTCTATGTATCATTTTATGTTGCAGTTTCCATTTGAGTTATTAGCACATTTTTCTTGAACATAGATTAATGCTACATCTAATGCAGTCACAGGCAGTAAAATGGAATTGCTTTTCATGGCGTTATTGCTGAAATATGCTTCATGTTGTTGCTATCTGGTACCCAGTAAAAACGAGGCTATCGATAAATTTACTTGTTTTCTGTTTCCCTTTTCTCTTTCTATTCAAAATAGACTCTTTGTTGTTTACATACCATATCCTGATTACAGTTTACCCTCCCTCTACTCTTCCCCGCTAGTCCAAACCTCCCCTCCTACCTGGGCACAACAACTTTATGTTTTTCATTCAAAAACAAAAACAAAAAAAAACTTCCAAGAGATAATAATGAAATAAAAAATAACATAGTAAGACAAAACATAAATCAACACACAGCATTTGGAAAAAACAAAAAAACAAAACGAGAGAATAAAATGTGCCCAAGAAAAGACATAGGAAATACACACCCATTTGTTGGCACACTCAGAAAACCCATAAAAACACTAAATTGGAAGCCCTAATACATAATCAAAGGACAGGTAAGGTTAGAAAAGAGAGAGAAGAAAAGAGAATATGAATAAAATAAAATGTAAATAATAAGATAAAGTTTTGAAACAAAGAAAAAGTTCTGTCATGAAGGTGTGAGACAAGGAATCTCCAAAATGCAATGGGTTTTTTTCTGTTGGTCATCCCTGGTAGAACATGTAGCCTATCCTTAGGCGTATTATTTCTCCTGTGACAGCCCCTTGGGTGAAATAAATTGCATCTGCAAATAGTTAGCAATTAGAGCTTGCTTCTGAGCTAGGGATGGGGCGTGCGTCTAATTTTCCTTTCCTCCTTAGCATCCTCTGAGGCGGACCCGTGCCTGTGCTGCACCACTCACAGAGTGAGCTCCGATGGGCATGTATCATGTTGATTTAGATGGCTTTGTTTCCTTGGTGCAGTTCACTTTCTCCGGCTCTGGCATCTTCTGCCTCCTCTTCCACAGGGTTCCCTGATCTCTGCAGGGAGGATTTTGATGGAGACATCCCATTTAGGGCTGAGTGTTCTGTCTCTGCATGATGCCTGATTGTGGGTCTCTGCTGCATAAGGAAACCTCTCTTATAATGTGTGAGCTGGAGTGGTCTCTATAAATAAATTTATTACAAATATCACTGCATTCTGCCTGAAGTTTTTTTTTTATTGGAATGTTGTTATTTAATGTGAAAGGAACTTGATTTTGTAGTATATACTAATTCAGTATTTATAGTCACTGTATTTTGTCACATTTAAAGATATTGAACAGAAAAGTTCCAAACAAATCACACTCAGTCACAATTGTATTGCAACTTACTTAGTTCTTGCAAGATAGGGAGAAATACCGGAAGTCAATTGTTCCTGAGAAAACAAGAAAACGTTTCTCCAGGAACAAATCTAGGTCACCCAATACTGAGGGGTCAACCCAAAACAAATGTTGATATAAGCAATACTAAAATGACTGAATTGGGTGTGTTCCTTTGTTTACATTTGTTTTTCTTGTATATGAGCTTTTTGGTGTAAAAGGAATAATTAAAGAAAAGATTATGATTTAAAAAGGAGTTGGAGAACCACTGGATGAGTTGGGTTGTGGAGACAGAAGGGTGACAACACAGTACACATGAATGAAATTCTCAAAAAATTATAAAAACAAACATTCGTAAACGATTTTTTTTAAAAATCTCCCAATAATGTGAAAAGGACAAGATACATAATTTTATTTAACCTATACACATAAAAGTAGTGCTATAATTTCTCATAACATCCATACATATTTATAAGTCAATATGTTCCAAGCACTGTACTTTATCGGTAGATAAGGGTTTTTTTTGTCTGTTTATTTTTCTTCAAATATTGGTTTCCATTTCACACTTCGAAAACTTCCCAAAAGTAGAAGACATCATTTGATAGCTATATACCACCTCAGAAGTAATCACATGATGAATGATATAGTAAGAAACTTATTAACCTTAATGAGGAAAATAAGTTAGCTTCAAAGGATAGATAAAAAGATTTTTAAATAGCAAAATATATTTGTGTTTATTTTTAAAAAAGTAGAAATACATATAAAATATAACACTAAGTAATCAAAAATATTGAAGAGATTTTAAATACAGGGTTCCATCCAGGGCAAGAAACACGGTAAATGGACCTATTAAGTGAGCCAGACGGTATAGAGTTGCAGCTTCGTAGTTATCAGCTCTGTGGATCCTGTCTCATAGGCAGTGACTGATCCAGGTGCCATAGCACCCTGTGGATGGCTTAGCGCTTATGACAGCAGCGATTAAATATCATCTGTAAGTTTTCTCTCATTTCATCAAAATGAATCATTATATTTCAATTAAATAAAAGGTTCATTTGTCAGAAATATTCATAGAGCTCGTCTCAAATTGAACGGTAACATTAGACTCCTTTCAAAGCCAAGCCTCAGAAAATGGATTAAAAACCCTGTGTGAAACGTCAAGAATGAGAGCAATTTGTTATTTCCATTCCATTTAATAAGAAGAAAAATATGTACAGGCATCCTCTGGCTTGACTGTATTTCAGGAGAAAAAAATGTAGTATGGTGTAACCATGTAATAGTGTTTTTTTAAATTACGCCTTTATTTTCTTTCTATCATCTATCTATCTATCATCTATCTATCTATCTATCATCTATCTATCTATCTATCATCTATCTATCTATCTATCATCTATCTATCTATCATCTATCTATCTATCTATCTATCTATCTATCTATCATCTATCTATCTATCATCTATCATCTATCTATCTATCTATCTATCATCTATCTATCATCTATCATCTATCTATCTATCATCTATCTATCTATCATCTATCTATCTATCATCTATCTATCTATCATCTATCTATCTATCTATCTATCTATCTATCTATCTATCTATCTATCATCTATCTATCTATCTATCTATCTATCATCTATCTATCTATCTATCTATCTATCTATCATCTATCTATCTATCTATCTATCTATCATCTATCTATCTATCTCCTATCATATATCTGTCTATCATCTGAATTGTGTCTCACTATGCAGCCTTCACTCTCTTGAAACTTTCTATGTAATCCACTGCTTATACTGGCTTTTTGGGACCCTATTCTGTTTGGATGGACACCTTGCGTAGCCTAGATATAGTAGGGATGGCCTTAGACCTTCCCCAAAGCAATGTGCCTTACCTTCTCTGAGAAGTGGATGAGAGTGGGGTGGGAGAGTATGTGGAGAGCATGGGAAGAGAGGAGGAAGTGGGAACTTGGGTTGGTATATATAATGAAAAAATATAGTTTGTTTTTTTTTAAATAAATGCTTATAAAAAGTTGAAAAATAAATAGAACTCTATAAAAACTGAAAGAAAAATAACACAAATCCAGTCACAAAGGCTTTGATGTGCAATAATGTCCTTCCTGCAAGATATGCTAGTTCATTTGAGGCACAACATTTGTGGGAGTAATCAACCATTATCCGATTTGACTGCAGGCCCAGACCAAAAGATAGAATCTATACCTGACAAAGTGTGTTTGATCAAGAACCTGTGACCAGAAAGCCATGGGACCTAAGATAAAACCAAATACTATTGTTGTAAAAACAACAAAAACCAAACAAATAGTTTCAATAAAATAACTCTTAATGGCATTTAATACTCATAAATGGGTGCCTTGCTCAGACACGATCAGAAAAGTTTCCTCCTGCACCAAGTGGAAACAAATACAGAGGTCACCCCCACCCCCAGACAGACATCAGGCAAAGAATGGAAGATCATAAACAGGGTGTCTCCATCAAATCCCTCACCTCAAGGCCCAGGGAACTTTGCAGAACAGGAAGTAGAAAGACCGTAATAGCTAAGGGGACTCCAAGCAAAGAAGAGCATCTAAATAGAGCAAGACCAATGCACATACGAACTCCCAGGACTGAAGAAGCACGCGCAGGGCCTGCACAGGTCTGTGTCAAATGGAGTTCTAGGATTAAAAGGAAAAGTGGACATATGACCCATCCCCAACCCAAAACCCATTTTCAATTCACATCAATTTGCAAAGAAAACTTAAGCTTCCTCCAAGGGAGTCACATTAAAAAAAGAACTACTTTTAAGGGTAGACTCTACCTCAGCTTCAGATAGTCAACAGAAAATTAACTCAATGGCATCTTTGGAGTCTCCTTATCTCATAATGTTGTTTCAAGGACTTCTTTTATATTAATGTTACCTTATTATTTTATTATATATAACATATATATTATATATATTTCTCTTTTTTCTCCATAGGCCCATTGAGTTTGTATAGTGACTTTCATTTAGCATTTTTAAGGCACTCCAAAATTTGTAAGTACGTGGGTCTTTGTTTCATGTGCCTTCTTTCCTTTGGCTTTTTTCTTCCTGTTTGTTTGTTTACCACATTAGAGTTTATTTTATTCTATTTTTCTCACTTAGAGGATTTTTGTGCTCTTTTTCTAATGAGTGAGAAAAGAGGGTGGATTCAGTGGGAGTGGATGTGCCGAAAAATTTAGAGGAATAAAGGAGTAGAAATGGAAACAAGAACATAATTACTGAAAGAAATTCTGTTTTAAATAAAAGGAAAAATTCTGGGGAGTGATCATAAAAGAAGAAATAGGTATAAAATTATTAAAAATTACAATTAAAAGGGAACTGAGTGTATTTGAATGCTTTCTTCATGTTACAAGTCACAATTCATATATACATTATTTAAATTATGAAATGCAGGATATCGGATTGGTTAAGTTAATGGATATTTGTGTACATTAGAAACATACTGTAATTGGGAATGTGTATTGCTCAGAAGTTGATGAAGCATATGTGAAAATAATAGAAATAGATGATTAAAATATGTATAAGCCAGATCTTATATGATTACTCTTCGGAGGCTTAGCACAAAAACTAATAAAATGATATTATCTTGCTATGCATATGCAAATGCGAGCAAGTGGCTAGGCTCAACAGGAACATAAAATACCTGTTACAATAGCAAACTCCCATATCAGAATTAATGAAGGACTCAGTTTATTATTATGTGTACACGCACACACATATATATAATACCATTGCTATAGATTCTCATCGATACATCACTAAATATCTCTATAATATTGTTTCACTATTTCCACAATTGGTGAGTAAGTATAGGATCTCCTAAAGGGTAACAGTCAAGCTAGACTAAGAATTTACCTTTGACTTCACCAAGTTTTTCTGGGAGAATGAAACCAGGAAGCAAACACATATCAAGGCAAATGTATTCCTCTAAAGATCAGATAAATTAAATCTTAGGTAAGGAAGTGACTCAAAGACTAGATTGCAGTAACCATGTCTATATACAGAAGGGACTATAAATAGTAAAACAAAACTGAGTGCCTATCTAATCATGTCATTATACTTTTCTAATTACATGAAGTCTGTTATCTTTTACAAATCTCTTTTCTATTTTTTCCTATATATGAATAATTTTTAAAGGGCCCCATTATTAATGTCAGCATCTCTGTATCCCTGGTCCTTCAGCGTTTTAACAAATATAGGACCTCAATTAGAGGTCATTGCAGACAAAGGTTATAACATAGGATGAAGAGGCTGATGACTAGCTGGGAAAACAATTGCTCTTCAGGGACCAATGAATACTTGTTTTGGTTTTGTTTTGGTTTTACAAAAGTACTCTCTCCTCCTTCTCTGCCTTCTCTTATTCCCATTCAGTTAATGACTTTTTAAATGGGAACTCTAAAGCCCTGTCTCATGAGTGCTCTAGGGCTAATGGAGGCCCAGTAGGACGTTCTCAACTTCAAGGAAAACAGACGACCTTCTGCGGGGCATCATGAAAATCCTAATGTGAACTCCAGAAACTACTCCATCATCTTAATAGCACAGTGTCTTGTTTAGTTTGAATTTGACTTGGGTGCCTTTGAAAAATTACACTGAGCCACCAAAAGTGTCAGAAACTAGAGCGTTAAAAACATTCAGCAAGAGAGGTGATGAAAACGCAAACCTAAGGAACTGGGTATGAAAATCAGTTTGCACACCCAGGTGTAGCAGTTTGTGCTTATAGCATTTCCGTTCAAAGAGGCTGTGAGGAAGGAGGAATACAATTTACAGGCTAGCCTGGCAACAAATGCCAAGTGCTCTCTCTTTTTGTCCTTCCTCTTCCTTTTATCCCCACCTTCCTTTTCCCTCTTTCTTTCCCCTCCCTCTCCCTTTCTATAAAAAGACACCATATAGAAAAAGTTAACCTCTTTACCAAGAGAACATAGCCCACAGAATCCATTGAACAAAACTCATAAGGGCTCACAGAGACTGATACTACAATCACAGGGCCTCTATGAGTCTTTATTAGATCCTCTACATATATGATGTGATTGTTTAGTTTGGGGATTTTATGTGACTCTTAACAGTGGCGTTGTGTGTGTCCCTGACTCTGTGCCTATTCTTGGAACCCTTTCTAGTAGATCGCTTGATTCCAGCCTTGATTTGAGGGCTTGTGTCAAGTCTTTTTGCATGTTGTTATGCTGTAGTCTGTTGATATCCACAAGAGGCCTGATCTTCTCTGAAGGGAAATAAAAAAAAAAGTAGATCTGGGGGAGAGGGTAGGTAAGTCGAGGGACTTTGAGGAGTGGACAGAAAGGAAAATACGGTCAGGATGTATTGTAGCAGAGAATATTTTTTCAAAAAAATAAAGGTAACCTCTTCTACCAGAAATATCTCAAATTAGACTACTAATAACATAATAACAGCACGAGTAAATGCATAGATTCAAAAGAAAGTTTTATGATTTCTTTATAAAGAAATTTATATTATATGTTATCTAAACTGTTAAATAAAAGATACATGAGCCGGGCGGTGGTGGCGCACGCCTTTAATCCCAGCACTTGGGAGGCAGAGGCAGGCGGATCTCTGTGAGTTCGAGACCAGCCTGGTCTAAAAGAGCTAGTTCCAGGACAGACTCCAAAACCATAGAGAAACCCTGTCTCGAAAAACCAAAAAAAAAAAAAAAAAAAAAAAAAGATACATGAAAGACAAAAATAAATATCTTATAAAATGTTGCTGAGAATGGTCAAATACAAGCAGATATCTGATAATATGAGGATCTCCGTAGACTCATTTGTGGAATTAGTTTAATGTCATGGTGGACACGCAAAAACATCCTTTTAATTAATTTTGGACATGACTCAGAAATAAAAGTAATTGCTGTCTGGCTAATAATGAATGGGTGCTAACAGAGATGCTGCATGGGCTCCATCAAGGTCAATATGTAGACAGGGTGATCTGATATCCTTTCTTCTCCTTATACTACAGAAATAATAAACATGATTACTTGGGATATATTTTTATACAATTATGCAAAGCTTCCTAAGTGTTTTATTTATACTTTCAACCAGCTTTGTCATTTATCCTATAAATAACTAGAAAAATGATTAGGTTCAATCAATGGGATTCTTTGGAGCATTACTTTCTTTCATTTAATTCTTTATCAATTTGTGTTATTGACAAAATACTTATTTGAAAATTTTTAGAAATGCAAATTTATTTATTAATAGTGGTTATTTTTAGGTACTCTTACTTAACACTTACGTGTCATTCAACCCAAGTTTAGAGAAATATATTTTGTAAGTAGCAACATTATTTTTAATGTTACATCTTTTAATTAATTAACTGATTTTTAAATTAATAATTGATGTTATATTAATAATTAATATTTCAAGACAGGAAAAATAAAAAAAACTATATAAGTTAATGGCCATTGAATATACAAACAATCCTTCTTATAAAGAATAGATCCTCTTGTATTTGATATTGCATTACAGACTATGCTTAAAGGAAAATAAAATAAGCCTTGTTTTATATCTAAATACATCAATTTCAGACAGGAAAATATTATGTTCAAATAGCTATGCCACACGTCTGTGAGACCCTAACTAATTCTCTGTCTCTAAAGGAATGCTGTTATCACTCTCCCATACTCTTTATAACCTAGAACCAAAAATGAGTGTATATAAATGAAAAGTTAAATGGTTTCGGTTTCCTGCTTGATTTTTTTCCCTTGTACATTGTATGCAAAACACAGGATTTAATCCCCTTTTCACAAGATAGGGGCAATTTTTATAGTTAGCTCTAAGTCCATAAAACAGCACAACTGTATAAAGTTCGCTGAACAATGCAGATTCCGACCATAACTTACAGTCACATTATTGGTTTTCACGTTTGCAGTGATGTTTAAGTACACAGTAGCTGTGTTCTAGTTCACAGTAATTACACTGGTTTATTATGCTCTTTTTGAAGATTTTCATACAGGTGACTGTCTCTACAATTTTATTTGACAGTAATTATGTTTCCACTCATTTTGAAAGGTAAATTAATGCTATTAATTAATGTAGAATTATATAAACAACTACGGTGGGCTTGAGTGCTCTAGCTTTTACATGAGTCCCTAGGATGTGAAACCAGGCCCCCAAGCTCATGAGCTGAATGTCCATATTCAAGAGCTACATCCCCTTGCCTCAACATGCATTTTAATGCCACAATTACATGTAGTATAATTTCATTTTATCTATTTCTCTATAATATTTTGGAAATAAGCATTAATTAGCTGGTATTTGATATCTTCTTTTACATTATCTGAATAGACTTGTTTTAACACAGAGTCTCTAGCGTGCTGCCCACTAGGATTGTGGGTATTAATGGAATCACAATAGCACCTGCAGGTGTCAGGACTTCCTCAGTAGTTTTCCCATGGGTTTACTTCTTCAAAGATGACTTCACTAGCCTCAAGCTGTATCCATCTATCAAATGGCTATTTCACCAACTATAATTCTTCTACTATTTAAAAAATACTACCCACGACAGAACCTTTTTGAGTTGGGAATTAAATACACATATACATATTTGGTGTTGTGCTTATCAATTAGAAAATCTAGAAGAACTAACTGTGCTACTGGGGAATTGTTAGATTGATTCTATGGAAGGTTTAAAGTTCTGTTAACAAAAAAAATAGTTGGATGTGAAACACCTACATATTTAAACACAGTTCTGAACAGTGTTATAGTAACTGTGTCTCCTTAAGAATCTGGAAAATATTTGAGCCTGCTTTGTTACATTTGCTATTTAATTTATATCAACTTGTCAAAAATTATAGTCATAGAGAAAGAGGGAATTTCAACTGATGAATGACAACCAAAAAGTTAGCCTATGGGCATGTCTGTGGAGTTATTTTCCTGATTAATGGTTGATGTGGGAGTGGCACCTACTATGGGAGGCACAAACCCTCTCAGGTGCTCATAGGTTGAACTAGAAATCAACCTGAGCAAGCCATGGAAAATAATCCAATAAGCCACATTCCTTCACTGTTCCTTCTATGCTCCTGCTTGACGTCCTGCCCTAATTTCCTGTGGTGACTGAATATGATCAGAACTTGTAAGCCAAAGAAACCCATTCATTCCTCAAACTAGCTTTAGTCAGTCATTTATGACAGCAACAGGAAGGAACTAGGGCATTATGAATCAATTACTGAAAACGTACACTTAAGAATCAAAGAATTAGCCGGACGGTGGTGGCGCATGCCTTTAATCCCAGCACTCGGGAGGCAGAGGCAGCCTGGTCTACAAGAGCTAGTTCCAGGACAGGAACCAAAAGCTACACAGAGAAAGTCTGTCTCAAAAATCAAAAAAAAGAAAAAAGAATCAAAGAATTAATTTTAATTTATAATGCTTTGCTTATCTGATGATCAGGAATTTAAATAAAACATTATGTTCTAATTGATCCAGATTTTTAAAAACTGCCGTTGTGAATGTAGTATTTTAGAAGTCATCGTGAACAATACACAGATATGAATAATTCTATTTGTGTCACAAATAACAAGTGCAAGCAAATACTTGCATAAACATATTGTACTAGGAACAATTGCTATTGTCTTAAAATATCTGAGAAAGAATACAGAACACTTCCCTTAATACAGTTAATATTTCAAGTGAATAGTTCTTATTTTAGTTCTCTCATCAAATACCATATATATAATTATATACATATATGCATACAAACATACATACAAATTTTGTTTGTAACAAATAACCAACATTTTTATAATTAGACCCATTGATTTTCTGAAAACTAGTAAGGCTACGCTAAAGCTCTGGGGAAGAAGTATGAGCTTTGCTTCCCTTAGATGAAGGGCAGAATTTTCCTGTATACTGTTAAAAATACTAAAATATCATGATGTACATCCTGCTTACTGTCATTAAGATTTTCAGTACAAGAGGTCGAGAAAATATCCCTGTGAATATGCCACTTCTGGAAACTTCTAAGCTATCATTTCCTTGATATTCTGAATGTCTAGAGGTCACCTAACCCTGATGATCCATGACATTTTCTTTCAGCTTGAAATGCTCAAGGTGGCCTATGTCTTCTCCCCCAAATGACTACATATTAGAAAAAGATCTAAGAAACCTCCACACTGCTTTCCAAAGTGGTTGCACAAGTTTGCATTCCCACCAGCAATGGATGAGTGTACCCCTTTCTCCACACCCTCTCCAGCAAAGGCTATCATTGGTGTTTTTTATTTTCGCCATTCTGACAGGTGTAAGATGGTATCTTAAAGTTGTCTTGATTTGCATTTCCCTGATCGCTAAGAAAGTTGAGCATGACCTTAGGTGTCTTTTGGCCATTTGAACTTCTTCTGTTGAGAGATCTCTGTTCAGCTCAGTGCCCCATTTTATAAATGGGTTGATTAGCCTTTTACGGTCTAGTTTCTTGAGTTCTTTATATATTTTGGAGATCAGACCTTTGTCAGTTGCGGGGTTGGTGAAAACATAGAGACAATGAGGACTACTGAGATCTCAAGAACAATGGCAATGGGTTTTTGATCCTACTGCACGCATTGGCTTTGTGGGAGCCTAGGCAGTTCGGATGCTCACCTTACTAGACCTGGATGGAGGTGGGTGGTCCATGGACTTCCCACAGGGCAGGGAACCCTGATAGCTCTTTGGGCTGAAGAGGGAGGGGGACTTGACTGGGGCAGGGGGAGGGAAATGGGAGGCTGCGGTGGGGAAGAGACAGAAATCATAAATAAATAAATAAATAAATAAATAAATAAATTTAAAAAAAAGAAAAAGATCTATTATGATTATGCCAACTCTAACTGGGAATAATCCTAATTCCTTTAGATCCTTAGGGGAAAAAACTCTCAAAATCTATTTCATTATCTTCATCTAGATTTCTATAATTTTATTCATTACAACAACTTTATCAATGCAATGTAGAAATTATAATACTTCATCATAATACCTAAAACAAAAAATAAGAGTTACATAATGAAATTTCTTGAAAAGAAATTAGGAGAAAACAACAAAGTGCATAACAGTTGAGAGAAAAGAATAATAATAATCAACAAAAAAGAGATTTCTATGTTAAAACAATTTGTCTTTTGTAGTTTGAATATGAATATCCTCCATAGGCTCATATGCTTTTTTGGATACTTTCCTTCCTACTATTTGAGGACCTGTATATGACGTCTCAGTTGCTGCTCCAGGGTCATGTCTGTCTGCATGCTACCAAGATTCCTAGAATGATATTCATGGACTCTTAACTTTCTGGAACTCTCAGTCCCAGTCCCATATAGACTGCTCGTGTATGCTCACATATAAGTTCAGTTGTTCATGGCATCTTACCACAGCAACCGTAATTTAACTAAGACAGTGTCAAATCCCAAATATATCTTATTCTTTTTCTCACTTCACTATATAACCAAATGAGGGGTTTGTTTGTTCCTACTAAAAACAGGAAAGTATCAAACTAAGAAACAACACAGTGTCTCTTATTTAAAATATTTAAAATGTTTTATACCCTAGACATCCTTGTGAAAATAAATTAGAAAAAAGGCAGAAAGATGAAAGAAAATATGGCTTTGCCATCTTAACTTCTCGAATGTAATTATCGGTATGCACTATCTGTGTATACAACCTGGATAAGAACACCAGATAACATCCTCTAGACATCCTTTGAAGTTGATTAAACGATCATTTTCTTCATGCCCTGCAGTGTAATAATAAATGTGGAAATAAAGCCTTTATAAATAAATAAGTTTCCATCCCTTTCATAATTTTTAATCACATAATTTGACCCTGGGTCTTCAGTGATCGTTTTACTTGATAAGGCTGGGCACTTGCAAGGTCTCCTTGAATAAATGTTTTTGATTTTCATTCAAAGTATTTTAATTTTGTAGAACATGAGGTTTTAGTGCACAAAACATTATTAAGAATACATCACTGGATCATTTTATCTCTCTATGGGTAAGAAGCACAGCAGAGTAAAGATCTCAATGCCATGTAGATCAAAAGGAGATGTATAGTATAAAAAACACTAACAGACACCCCCAAACCCTGCAATTGTTCTACTTCACTGGCATTGTAACTTATGCAAGTATTTGCTTTACAACTGTTGGTTAGAGTGAAAATATTGCTTACATTTCATGTTTATGCATTTTGTTTTTCATCACAAAATTTAGAGATAAAGTTACAGTCATATATTTTCTAGGCAATTCATGGGCTAACAACTGTGCAGTTTGGATATTAATTCAATCCTATCTCCTACAGATAGATGATAGTTCAATAGATAGATAAACAGAGAATCATATACACAGACAGACAGATAGATGATTTTGAAAGTACATACTTATTTGAATTTAGCAGCATAGACATAATTTTTGCTTATTGGAAGAATGAAAATTGAAAAACTTTCCAAATACACTATAATAGACATAAAAATGAAAAGACTTGATGAACTATGAGAGGTAATAGTAACTCAATATAACTATTAACTTTATGCCCCCCAAAAACAGGGTAGAGATGTGCATAGAAGGGTAAGTTGATGTATCACTAGGTTATCTATAAACTTGTATTGACTAGAGATTCTCTCCAAATATAAGCAGAATTCAACTAGAAACATAAAGAGCAGGCGCTGGTTACCTAAAGATCATACACGGTTTTACAGTCTGCTTCGCTTTTCAATTCCCAATAATATCCTGTTTTCTCATGTGAGAGAATTCAACATGTAAGGCTTTCTGAATTTACTGTAATTTACAGCAGTGCATATGTAGTTTAAAATTCCATAAGAAGAAAGGAAATGAACAGAGGAACAAAGACTGGAGGCATGGTTCAGTGGTAGCGTGCTTGCTTAGATAGAGCACAGCTGAGTTAAGTCTCTAGTAGAATACAAAGCAATGAAAAAAACACAATAAACATAATAACCAATTCTTGGTAAGAGGTATATAATTTAAAACCAAGTGTACAGTTTTTCTGAAAATTGATGTATTAGGAAGCAGAAGTCACACAAGAGGTGAATGGGTGGGTGTTATAACATTAATACCATAAAGAAACAGTAAGACTGAACCGAGTAAAATTCACCAGTGTATCATTTCTATCACTGACAAGTATAACGTTATTAATACTTTATGTAGTCATGATGAAATGTTCCACGTCATCTTATGAGAAAAGAAATTCTACATACAGAGTGGGCCTTCACAGTGGCCTCTTGAAGAAGGAAATGGGGAGGGGAGAAACCACCTACTTCAACTGGAGCAACTTTTGGAGAGATCTGTTTCTTACTAGAAGACTCAGTTCAGAACCCTTAGTCGTCGACTCAAAGACAACATCCTGTCTTCATCCTTGTTTACCATAAACAATTAATTTAATCCTCAGTCTAAATAAACAAGCACGTATCAAGTAGTGCATTGAGTGACACTGTAAACATGACAGGAAGAAAGACAGTGATTTTTGTTTCCCTGCACCTCGAAGGGTGAAATTCTGATGTCTTGAATTCTTAAATTCTTTTCATACCTTGTGCTCTGTGCAGTTTCTGTCATTACTGTTTTCCAATTATAATCGTATAGCCCAGACTCTCTCATCTGTCTTATTAAAGGGACATAAATACCATGATATTGATGAAATAGCTAAGTGGAGAAAACAAAGGAGGTTCTTTTGTGCTCTGTAATCACCTTTCTTATGCTAGATTTCTGATTTGCCGTCATTTATTTGCAGAAGAAAACACATTTTGTCCGCTTGTCAGCTAAAGACAACATTTACAGCTTCTAAATAATTAGGTATTGATTAATTTCACCGGGAGTATATGGACCACTTTCTTTCAAGGCTGCCCTTTCTTAAAGACAATATCATTTCAACCAGAGAAAGCACAAAACACAAACAGAGCCTTAATATGTCTTAGCTATCTCTGATTACTTCCTTAAGTTATGTGAGTGACTACTCCCAGGAGTTCATGGATGAGAGCCTCAGTGATACTAAACCAGAGCTTCTAGAAAGCTTGAACTATCAACTTGACATAACTTGGAGTTACTTAATGAACTCAGGACTGGAAGATTGCTTCATGTTGACCATTAGACATGTATGTGGGTAGGTTTCCCTGACTGTATAGGAGGACACAGAACATGGTGATTAGGGCTGATGGTGCACAGCTATAAGAAAGGTAACAGATTGGGAGCCAGAGAGTACATCAATAAGCAACATTCTCCATGGCTTCCATTTCAAAATCTGGCCATGAACACCTGCCTACCTTTCCCTGTGTGATAGCTATAACCTGTAAGCCCAATAAATCCTTTACACCCCGGACATAGTTTTGGTCATAATGTTGACCACAACAACCCAACTACTGAAAAGAAAAATGTAAAGCCGGATCTTCATTCATATGTCAAGCCGAGGTAGGAAGATTCAGAAGAATTTTAACTCTTGAGTTGCAAATGATATGTGTGTCCCCCAAATGTCTAAAACACAATTAATATGACAGTCTCTACTCTGGGCTGGAGAGAAGGCTCAGCCATTAAAGACTAGGCTCACAACCAAAAATGTACTTACTTTCACACAGCAAACGTGACACGGAACAGAGCCATACAATCTCTGACAGTAGGTCAATTTCTTTATTGTCAAAAACCTGGATATTACCTTAAACAATCTGAAATATTCTCCTGTAAAAATTCCACTTGCAATCTCCCCAATTTAAACTGTTACAAATGTAGGTCTTCTAGCTATGCTAGTACCTATTGTGAGTAATTAAGCAATTTCCCTGACTAAATTCATTAAAATATAGAGAAATAAATTTGGCTTAAGAAAAAATTGATGGGATTTCTTTACCTAGTTTTATTGCTTTCTTCAGATTAATATCTAAAGGAGGAGATAATTAGGTCAAATTTATCACTGATTTCAAAATTCTTTTGGTTCTCTGTGATTAACTGCTTTAATTGAAATTTCACAAATAATTAGTTACTGCATATTTTCTATTTTTAATGTCTAACATACAAAACACAGATAATACTTAAAAGCTCTATTTCATTAGATCACTCGGGTTAGAACTATTGGGCTAGCACAGAATCCCAGCATATTTAAAAAGGAAATGCTTTAAACAAGGAATAAGATGATGGTCAAGTATACAGGTCAAATTCAGAAAGAAAGAAAGAAAGAAAGAAAGAAAGAAAGAAAGAAAGAAAGAAAGAAAGAAAGAAAGAAAGAAAGAAAGAAAGAAAGAAAGAAAGAAAGAAAGAAAGAAAGAAAGAAAGAGAGACAGAGAGAGGACATAAGACTGTTTTATGGAAGTCTATCGTCAAAGTCTGTTGGTGTAAGAGATGGATACTTCAGAGGCATGAAGCCTTTGGCCATGCTTGTTAGTTGCCCTGGCTGCTATCTCTGGTCTCTCTTCAGTCCTCATCCTCACATTGAATCCACTGCCAAGGCATCAGGGGTGAATGCCATTCGGTCAAACTGGAATTGAGTGGGTTGTACTAACATGCAGCATTGCTTAATTTTATTTTTATCCTTTCGATTAGGAAAGGTGTCCTTACCCACCTCTTTTCTATATAATAGTTATTCAAAATAACTATTACATTCTTCCCCAGATTGACTTCTGGACCAAATAAGACATAGATAAAGTGATAGAACAACTGATATTAAATACTGGAAACCATAGTTTGAATATATGGCAAAAATTAATTTTAAAGGGTTTTCTATACAACCAGACTTTTTGACCATTTGTGACAGATTACAAGAGCTAGTACCAAAAAAAAAAAAACCAGGAAACATAAAAGGCATAATATTTTCAAGTAAAGGGATAAATTTTAACCTGATTTCAGAACTCATTGTGAATTTAGAAAAATCAACACAAATTGGTGTTGGGCTAAAGACAGATATACTGACAGAATATCCTGAAAAATATCTTTACGTGTATTAACAACAGATATTTGACAAGTGAACTTCCAATCTTATCACACATATTTTTATGCTTCCATAATAATCTATTAGTTATTTTGAACAACATATTTAAGTAATGAAAGAGATTTAACCACTACATTGAAGAAAGGAAGTTACATATAACGCTTAATAAAAGTATGTCATATATTTTGAAGGTTTTCAGTATTTTTATTATATTGCATGCTATTTGAATAGCTTTCTTTATCAAAGTTTTCCTAGAAAATCAGCAATTTATTTAAGTCTTTGTGTTCAAGTCTTCTTTTTACATTTTCATTTACATTTCAAATTCATGGAATTTGAGCCCTTTTCTGCTCAAATTATGAAAGAACCATAAAATGTCTCTACATGCAATCTTGTCTCTAAGTTCTGGTCTTCTCTGATTCATTTATATAATATAGAGGTTTGTTTCCTTGCTTCAGTGAACAGTTGGATAGCATGTTATTTCTCGGGCGTAATATTAATTCAAACCCTTTCCCCAGCAAAAGAACATCTTTAGGAAGTGGCTGGTAAGGAATACTCTATGTTTAATAATGGAAAACGAGAAAACACAGACCATTAAATAATCAAAGGGTGAGGGGTTGGTAAGAGACAAAGTTTATAAATATAATTCAGAGCTTCTGTTTAGAATTCTTAAATCTCTACTAGTTGACTAAAATAAAATAAAGACAAAAGAGAGAACAATAGAAAAGGTAATTGTGCCATCTGCAGGGATTACTGGTCCATTTATACACACAGCATTACTTCATGCCAGACAGAACTCTAACTTTTTAGTTAATATGCAGTCTGAAACTCAAAGCATAGATCCCCTTTCACTTTGTGTAGTTATCTGCAAATATAAATTTATTTGGCTGCCAGATCATAATGTCCCTTGAATGTCACTTTGTATTGCTATTCATGCCCTTGACCATAGATCATCAATCTAATTAGGAAAAACAGACTGACTTAGATCATATACTTTAGATTTAGATTATATACTTTAGGGATCGGAAAATTAAGAAGAGGAAAAGGAGAGAGAATTTGTTGACTCTGAGTTGTCTTTCCAGAAACCAACACAGAATGCTCATATCCCTTATTTTCCTAGAAAGCTGTCTCTTCTTAATTTTATTTCATTGCGTAGTTAAGAGTAAGAATTTCAAAAATAAGTTAAAAACACTCTAAAGCCAATTTGTTATGCAAATTACAAAATGAAATATAGTACTTTTGGGGAAAAAAAATCACAGACTTTAATACCATCACTATACTCCAAGTTTTCCGTACTAAAAATATCTACCACTGTGAAAGCTAAATGGCTATATTATAATTTTCCTATATAGTGCCTATATGTAATTAATTGCTTTATAATATCTAATTTCACTATAAATAAACAATATGACAGAACTCACTGAAGTAATTAGTAGTGAAGCATTAAATTGCTGTTAGTTTTCAATGACTGATTTAACTTAGATTTATAATATACCATTTATCTAATGCTCAAATATTAAAAAATCAGGGCATAGCCTTATTTGTTAGCATTTTCCGTGATTTTTGTCACGTCTTCCTAAGAATCTTGTCCACGGACTTCAGTAACCACTGTACTTAAAGGACTTTGCACACCAATTTGACTAAAAAAGATACAGATTTTTATCTCTCAACTGTCTCTCAACTAATAATTGGTACTAAATATTGCAACTCACATTTTAGTCTTGCTTCATATTTCTCAGGTGTCTAATTAATTGCTTCGACATTAGTCGCCATGTCACTTTGGCATATAACACTGAAACAGAGATTGAATTTGAGATTTTCTATGTTACTAATTTATGCTTTACTTATTTTAAAATTTTATTTACTTTGTATGCATATATGAGGGTGTTTGCATATCAGGAAACACGTTAGGAGGTCAATGGGTAAATTGTAAGGTTGACTTTCTGCTTTGTACTATGTCGAGCCCAGGGAACAAACTCAGTGGTTCAGGATGAAACTGAACTATTTCACTGGTTCTGTTTCTTTTTTTATTATTATTAAGGGATATTTTAGTTTAATATTTAAAACAAGCAGACTTTCTTGAAAAACTGACTAAGTTTAGAAAAAATTAAGAAAAGCTGGGAATTATGCTTCATGTCTTTGATTCCAGTCCTTAGGAGGTGAAATTGATGGTCAGTGTGGTACGCCTGACAATTTGCATGTGTTCTGGGATCTGAATACAGCTTCTCATGCTTCCAGAGGAATGGAGCTGTCTCCCAAGCACCTAAATCTTTCTGTGGTCTTCAGAACACATTGAGAAATTTCTGTACCACGTAGGTAGTAAGACAGAAGCATGGTGTCTGCGATAACAAAAGATGAAACAAGCTAAACTTTGAACACATGGAACTTGAATTAACAATACACTTTAGTGAGGTGATTTAGAGCTCTCTGACTAGTGTAGAAATGGAAGCTTGCAGCCCTTCAGGAAAGTGAAAAAGAGATGTCTTTAAACTCTGTTTTTTACAAGCTCTGCAATCTGGAGACTAAGAATGAAGAGGCTTGAAGAAAGGGTAGTTCTGAAGTCGGCATAAAATGTTTGTCTTGACTAGAAGATAATGTGGAAGAAATAGACTCTTTTGAATTTGCCTTTCTATCATGAATAT
The DNA here is from genome assembly GCA_963919715.1 of Microtus obscurus. Lineage (NCBI taxonomy): Eukaryota > Metazoa > Chordata > Mammalia > Rodentia > Cricetidae > Microtus > Microtus obscurus. Next base: position 6,181,770 of record CAWTZC010000381.1, read on the forward strand.
ACAGTTTTCAGTTACAAAGGTCAGTAATCCAACATACAGTAACAAAAATTTTGAGCTTAAGCATGAACCATATAGCTAAACAACCTATTTTATGTTGCTCTTTATAAGGTATCCCATTCCCTTTAGTGAGGAACCAGTCCGCATTATTATTGGGTTATATATATGAAATATGACCTTAATCTGTTTCCTAAATATTGATTTGTAGAGATATATTTGTCACTGCCATTTATGTTATTTTAAAATATGGTTTAGGATATAAAACCAATAATGTTATTACTTGTTATAACAATTGTATGGGGAAATTAATTTGAGATTGATAGTTGTATTCAAAGAAGGAAGGGGTTATATAAAAATAATTGTTTATTGATTTATTTTGACTTGACTATGTAAAATAGTAACCTTAAAAACTTCGGTTCAGATGAAGACATTTATTTTTGCTTTTTTCCAAGAGTGAATAGAATTTTTAATATATTTCAAGTTGTAAAAGAATAATAAAAGAAGGATCAAAGATATTTTCCTCAAATATTGTATAATTGGATTGAATCTTTGTGTCATTGGTCATGGTATTTATTTTCCATTGTAATAAAAATCACATTTTTTGTTCACTGCACAGCTATGTGTAAAGCTTATATTAGGCAAGCATCACACCAAAATGTTAAAAGTTAAAACTAACTTTTATCATTCAATAGTTGCTTCTTGAATACAATCTTTTCAATTAAAATGTTTCCTTAGTGAACCATCACTTATCAACCTTTCTGTGCTCTGGTTCCATACTAAATGGGAGCATGAAAAAACAAAAAAAAAAATAGACTTCTCAGGCCTTTCAAAGTTCAAGAAGTAGAAGATAAAATATGATCCCAAGATTGGGAGTTCACCTGGGTAATGATATTCAGAAAGCTTATCACCAAAGGCCCAATGTCAGCATGTATATCTTTGAATTTTTAACTGTTGAATTTAATTGGTACAAAATATTTTTAACACCATGTTAAACCATTTTAAATACCATGTGGTCTGTTGTCAAAAATATTGTCAGTGTTATTAACAAAATTATGTTCAATTTTGCACTCTTTCTTCTGATACAGTAATGAATATGTGTACCGATATACGCACCTCATATTTGAGTGATGACTGACAGATGCGGCAACTGCAGTAACGAATCACATGACCTTTTATATGTCTATCCACATCAATTTAATAATAACACTGTTATAATATCCTGTCCTTCTTTAACACAGTGAAGAAATTGCAGAAATAAATTACTCCTCCAACATCAAAGAATTGATAAATTGTAGATCAATAATTTAAACTTAGGAAATATGATTTTTAAGCCAGTGTTCATTAAGTCTGATATTTTGTCATAACTGGGAACTGAGTTGGAAACCATTCTCAGGAAAGCCCTTGTCTGGGTTTAGAGAGTGAAAAGCGATCACATGGTAGTTAAAATATTCTGTTCCGACCATTCTTTGTATCTAACCAGCAGTCTTTGTATCTAACCAGCAGTAACAGCAACTCCATATCAATGTCACATATTCCATAAATATTTTATTGGTAATGAGAGAGATTTCATCATATACATCCATTGATTGTATAGAACTCAGAATACTATGACAGAATTGTGAAAATGAGTGTTGAGTTCCCTGCTGTATTATATTTTTCTACGTTCGTGTCTTTCAAAGAATGTTGTGAGTTGCTTATACAAGTTAAGATTTATGGGTAATAGCTATGACACATGATTATTTTGTGTCTCATATATGAACAAACAGATTTGCCATCACTCAGAGTCTCTGCACCAATATTCATTGGTATAGACATGGACTGTGGAATTTACCACACATTCTACCTCTGTCGTAGTTGGGAAGAAAGGCACAAGGTGCTAAGGTACTAAAGTGAGCTACACATTGTGAATAATCCAACGGTAATGCAATGTAGAGATATAAAGTTGAACCATCGTTTGCTAAGGTTTAAAAGGTGAGAGTCTCGGTGAATCGTGCAATTGAAAAACAGAAATAAAGACAACTGTGGGTTTTACATGCAATGATTATTATTGTTTTTATTACTTTTTTATTAAAATTATACAACATAGATTGACAGATTTACGTGTATGCATCTTCAGTTTTCTAAGTATGTTTATTGATGCTGTGACAACCAAAGGAACATTTTTCTACTCTATCAACATGTATCTCTGTCCCTAGACCATATAACAGAAGAGATAATAATTAAGAAAATTCCTGGCTTCATTTGTAGATAAACATTGTAGCAAACCATCTTCTCTTCCAGTATTCTTTTGTATTCCTTTTTATTCCTTTATTTTGTTTAATTTTTTTTAAATGCCCATTGGTGTTTTGCCATGGGTGTCAGGTCCCCTGGAACTAAAGTTCAGAGAGTTGTGTGCCACGCACTGCAGCCCCTGTCTGCGCTCTATGTGTTAGAACACAGTTCGTGAGCTTCAAGGGGCTGAAGGTAGAGAATACACACGCAAAGACAGATGACACACAGACCTTCAATCATTGGTACCAAAAACCCCTCTTTAATAGCGCCTTGGAGGCTTAAATACCCTGCAGTCAATGGCCAACAGGTGAAAATCCCATCCTCTGATCCTCTAGGCAAAGCACAGCTTTTAGTCACTTCAATTAGAAGGCTCTAGACAGGGAAGAACAGCTGAAGGCCAGGACACAACTGGTCCCAACAGTTGTGAATTGTCATGTGGGTACTGATAATTGAAGCTTGGTCCTCTGAAAGAAAAGTCAGTGCTCTTAAGCACTGATCCATCTCTCTAGCTCTTCTTCTAGTACTCTATTCATTGGCGTATTTACAAGTAATATATAAGTTCTCTCAAGCTTTGTGCTTAGCAATTGAAGTCAGTATGCTCGCCTTTCAGCAGTTCCTATCTATGTAGGCTCAGCATGGGTGGGTATCCAGAAAATAGTGCATGTATCTAACTTTCATTTAAGACTAACTCTATTTACAGAATTCTAAGGTTGAATGACCTTATTGACTTATTTGTGTAGACTATCAAATATCACAGTTGAATTAATAAACCACGAACACTGTCTGATTCTTTTCATACCAAATAGTGCAGATAATTATTCCTGGATCCAGGGTCAAAAAAGCTATTCATTACTTTTTTGGTTTATTGAAGAATCTTTTAAAATAATGAGCAATACATCAACTCTGTCACTAGCTTAAAAAGAAATTAAATGAAGCAAGTTGAGAAAGTGATTTTTGACAGCACATTACCGAAGACATCTTGCCTATCATTCTTAGCATTTTGTCTTCTAATGCAGTTTTTATTAATAACTACAGGTCATTTATCCAGTATCTTCTATCGAATGAGATCATAATGCACCCCAATGCATAGCTTATCTGCTTCACAAAGTCATTACTTCTTACACAAAATGTTAATGAGGGTATCTGAACTCTGAAAGCAGACTCAACCCAGTTCCCATTACTATTGCCTGCACACTGTTAGACAAAGCAAAACATAGCAAAGGAGAAATTAACAGTTATATATAATTGGAACATATGCACACACATATACACATACATATGCATATGTGGAAAATAGCCTAAAAATAGTCCATGGATGTGAACATGAGTAAGGAGAGTTTCTTTTGAGGTTTGTGAGGGAAAAAAATAAACGAGGAAAAGAAAAATTGTATTATGAACTTTTAAAAAGTAAAGAATTGGGTTTTTAAAGGATTCAGAGGAAATGGAGGCATGTGAAGGTGTCACCACCAGGGATGGTGTGAAGTGGTGCCGCAGTTTTGGAGAAACTACTGGAAACTTCTTTAACTGATAAAAAAGTCACTATCTGTTACTGAAAAGGGTCAAATAATCCCAAGACAATTTCAAAAGATTCCAGCTATGATTCTTTAATCTAACGGGCAAACTCATGGAACAGGAACAAGAAGTCCAACCTCAGGTGTATAACACAGAAACCAGAGAATGAGTGAACACTGGGTGGGTCTGCGGTTTTCTCTGGGTACACAAAAGGTCATGCCCTAACCTGGTCCAGCCTCTTAATGGTCATTGACTGAACGAGGTTCCCCATCACCTTCCACTTTTGTCTAATACAAAGCTAGGTACACTAAGAACAAATATCAAGTATAAAATTAGGATTACAACCATCATCAACAATATTAAGTAAGCAATATATTAACTATTAGCAATAAAAACATATTCATAGCGTATGTCACCTCCCACATCAACTATCAATGCCACTATTGGGAACACATACATTAAAAAGAAATGTACATACCTCATTGAACATTAACAGACCTCATGCATACATATTCACTAAATGATGATTCAAAACTGTCAAAAGGTAGAAAATAATTCCAAATCAGACAACTGAACAATGATACAAAATATGGTAAGGATAATAAAATTCTTCAGTAATTATAAATATTGGCACATGCTACAATATGGAGGGATCTCAGAAATCTGAAAGTAAACACACCGATACAGAGCGCCATTGATGAGTGACTCCATTTATCAAAATTATCTCCAGCAGGCAAATATCCAGACACAATGTTGACTAGTGGTTGCCTGGAGCTAATAGGTACTGATAAACTTGGGGAATGATGGCTATTCCTTTCTGAATAATGAAAATTCTCTAAAATTCTTCACAATGACCTAAGTACAACTTTGTGAACATATGAAAGCAACCAGCTCACATATTTTCGTCATGTGTCCTGTGAATTCAAGTACAACAATTGATAATAGAGTCACTTATGGTGTATGAAAATATGAAAGGCAAAACTGTCATAAGCAAGTGACAAGAACTCATTTTTGCTTTCAGTAGCCATTAGTAACTACAAATGGATATGTGTTGGATTCTACCTTGCTTTGTGGTTGGGTCCACAAAACAGGGACCTGCAGGGACAGCAGAGACAATGAGAGGGATGCAGGCACCTGTCAGGTTAGAAGCATCACTGGCAGGAAAGGCAACAGTATCAGTAAGGCTGCAACTAAGGAAAATCTGCCCTTCTATGAGTTCATTGTACTGCCTTATTAAAAAAACCTTTTTACACAATGTAAAACTCTGACAATTGTGGGAGTCTTCCAATTTCACATATTCTTTTTTGTATAGTATTCTGGCTTATAAAGTACACTCAGAAAACTTATAAATGACAGACAGGCGATGTATTTGATTTCTTTTAAAAAAACTGATAATGAATTGAGACTCAGAATAACATCACACTAGAAGTACTGATGTGAGATTTTCCCAAATCTCTGAATATAAATCTATAAATTAATTCTGATGTATTAACAATAACTGTGGCATTTTTTTATTTAAAATACATTTAAGAGAAGATATTTTACTAAGCCCATTTTACTGTGTTTACTGATGTAGTCACTTGAGATTCTGTAGTAACTAATGTAGTTACCACATAAAAGCTAACAAGACAATGATCAGTGTTACCTCTAGCCATGGAGAAAATGAATTCCATCCCAGCTCTGTCCTCAAATAGTTCTTTTACTAAAGTGTTGTTTTTTTGGGGAGGGGAGAAAAAGTATCTTAGCAAATAGGAAGATAATCTTTTTGAACTTCTACAGTTCCAACTACAAAAAATCAGGTTAGAAGTTAAAAGTACAATGAGATAATTCCTACGGACCGTTTTCACTAGAGGCTTGGCGCAACCACCACAATCTAGCTAATGAGAAGCTCAGGTCTATGGTTAAAATAGTTTCCGATGTTCTTGCCTATGTGGATATTCAATAAAATCATGAGAAAACAACTTGCATCAAGGTACACTTGGTTGGTGTTAAAAAAAATGCTATTATTTAAGTGCATGAATGTTTGGTATTTCTTTATATAGCTAATTGGATACACTAAATCATGTTTAATTCTATCATCATCACTTATTTTCATCTGGTGTGGGAAGTACTTCTTTATATGTGTTGCTTTTATTGGTTAATGGATGAAGAAGCATGGACGAATAGAGCAAGGCAAGAATTCCAAGCAGAAATAGAGGAGAAAAGAAGGCTGAGCAAGGAAAATGCCATGTATCTGCTGAAGGAGACAGATGCCAGAATTTGACCATAAGCCACAGCCTTGTAACGATGCCCAGAATAATAGAAATGGGTTGATTTAAGATGCAAGAGTTAGTTAATAGAAAGCCTAAGCTAGTAGGTCAAACTGTTTTCATTTACTTTCTGTGTGATTGTTTTGGGTGTGGGCAGCTGGGAAATGAACAAACAGTCTCTGCCTACAAAGTGGTGTGGCTGCATGGGCCAGTTACATTCATATAAAATCTTAGAGAGTTTGGAAAGGAAAGGAAAGGCATTCTAGACACACACACACACACACACACACACACACACACACAAACAGTTAAACTTGGCTTCATAGTAGCAGCAGCATTATCTAGGATGGGCTGTGTTTGCCAGAAGCAACCAGAGACAAGATTCCTTTAAGAGAAGACATCCTGACTCAGAGGTAGCAACGGAAGCTGCACAGCTCCTTTAAGAAGGCTTCGTGTTTATGCTGGTTGCACAAACAGCTCCGGGTCTTTGAGGAGGCCAAGCTCTTGAATGGGGTTTGTTTGCAGCATTCAGCTCATTACTTGGTGACAGGGGCCAGCTTCCTACCAGACTTTTGCTTTGCATTTACACAAATTCAAAGAATAAAATAATTGCATCAACTTGAGGGCTCATAATATTAATTAATAAAGTTTGTGATTTGTCAGGTTATTTGAGTTAAGAAAAATAGTAAAATGAATACAGATATTTGTGGACTAATAACATTTTGTGGAAAAATAATTCGGTACTTCTAACATAGACCTCAGAAACTATTTAAAACTGAATTCCTCTAGCTGAATCTGTTTCATATCCAACCTGTATTGTTGAGTGAAGTAGTAGTTTCAACCCATAATCCTTAGCAATAAGTAGCCCCTCACACTTTTGGATGAATGCAAAATAGAGATATAAGTATCTTGATGTGAAAATATATTTTTAAATAGTCAGACCATCTGGAATTCTGCAACAAAACACCCATTCATCACTTGTTCTCCCAAGTTAGCCTCCAATTTTCTTTGAAATGTGATTTTAAAAGCTTGACCACAATTCCTCTTTATACTCAGTAGACTTTGATTTTCCTCTCATCTTAATTGATTTCCCAGCAGTGACAGTGGATTATTCTTCTACTGAACTAAGTTGATAGTGTTGAATATCAATTGTCGTCCCATTTTTCCCCTGTAAACACTCATGGGTAAAAATATATTTCCTTCTTTGCACTGAAAGTAAATTAATTTTGAAAACTTAGTCAATATATATGTCCTTCTACATCATCATGTTCCTAAAACAATTCATAAATATTATCAGAAATGGGACAAAATGTGTATATGATTCACTACACTGATCCATACAGGAAATCACAGTAGGTATTCCTCAAAAAAAAAAGTACCATGTGCTTAAATTGCATTTTTTTCATTTCACATTGACTTAAACCCCATCTTTTGTTTTTATTATTCTTTTTGTTATTCTTCTGTTTGCAGTCACTCAATATAAATTAATTTTACCAAATTGCCCTTACAGTTGGGTTTTATGTACGATGTGGCTTTTATTCTTGACAATTAATCCCATGAGCTATTTTAAACCATGTAATCTTCCTAATTTACAGCTACAGTTACTTCTGTTACTTCTTTTTTCTTTTTCTTCTTTTAAAAACATGTTCACATACTACATGTCAAAAAACAGAGGACATGACATGGTGATGACAGAGGAACAGTGTGCCTGCCGTTACTGCTTCCCATAAAGTACATACCGTTCATATCACATGAAAATGTGAATAAACTCCACATTGCTCCTCAAAAACCATTATATTGTTCCATTGCTGTGACATTAACCACAAACAATGACTTCAAACAAGACAGATTCATTATTATATTGTCAACCTTAGCTTTTATGCACTGGATTGCTACAGTGCTCCAAAAACTCCAATGCCTATAGATTAGTGGGTCATAGCTGTAGACTTTTCCTATCAATAGTTAACGCCATTTGTTATATGAAGATTTTAGGAAGATGTGAGGACATGGAGTCAGAAGGGCAAGTAAAATTTTAGAAATCACTGAGAAAGTAAAAGGCAACCAATCTTCCATATAAAAAAGCTGACAGTAGTCACGAGTCCTGTGAACTGAACCAGCGACCCCAACTGTCAACTCCAGTAACACACATAGCAGCTTCCAACCCTATGAAGGCTAGCCAGTATGGATGAAGCTCACAAGTGAGTACCGGTTTATTTTTCTATGTTCTGTAGATCAAGTATGTGGTGGCTTCAGCAATAGAATATTACTATCAAGTTCTGCAGAACAGTGATGAGCAGATAAATTTCTTCTGTCATTTTTCCTTCTTTCATTTTGTGTTTACTTTCAGACAATCAAATATATTTAGGAAGTAACACAGGCATATAAATATTATATAGATAATAAGTATGTAATGATATGATTGATAGTCAACATTAATTGATAAGTAATATATAGATAAATGTTTAGTTGATGTTAGATTAAACAGACATATTGCCTACATAAAATAAAGCACTGTCATCAAAATCACATTCTTTTAATCTTTTATTTGAAAGTTTAACTAAATTATCTACTAGCAATGCCTGAAATGTGACTATGTCTAATTGTATCTACTGTTAGGGTCTGAGAAAAGCCGCCCAAATAGACCAATAGTCACATATGCAATAACAAGAGCATTTTAATAATTCCAATGTTGGGGTGGTGCTTGGTGATGCATAAAGAAAGTCCCAAGCTCCTTTTGAGTCGAGTTTGGGGGATTCCTGGGAGAATGAATTAATATGGGGCTGATTGATGGAGGAAAGATTAGTGTGGGGGCTGATTGGTGGAAGGTCTTAGTGGTAGGAGACTAGGGGGCTTTGGGGGAACTTCTGAACCCACAAAAGTCTGTGGCTTTTTTTTCTCCTTGAGGACTCTCTCTTTAGCTCTGTCCCATTTTAGTGAACTGAAACTAAGGCTTACATTTTCTCAGACTACTAGAAAAGCCTGGTTAGTTCCCCCACCACCACCAACATCACTCATCTACTAAAATTTAATTGTATTTTCAGCACTTAGCTGTACCTCATTTATTGATATTTTTCACTTGTCAGTTGATTTTAATCGTTTATTTACACAAGCATATCGGTTGGTCTTTGATAGTGTAATGAATTTCCTAGGTTGGAAATTTATTCTAAATTTGCATTTCACTAGTCAAAATGATGTTAATATAAGTAAATTAATCGTTGACATGCAAAATGATTTTGTACGCCCATGAAATACCTTTAGAGTTTGACTGAGCTGTTTTGGAGAAAGGCACAATCTCCCATCATCCCTCTGTTCATTTACTAACCACTGAGGTTTATGAGTCCTCTAAGATATGATGTTACTTGGCCCTTTATTAAGCTGATTTAATTTCTACATCATGAAGAATAATGCACGTAATAATTTTCAGCTATTAATAAATACTTAAAAGTGTTGATATACTTTTGCAACGTTAAAAGAAAATATTTATAATAAGAGCTTTAAAGAAAAATGCATGAATGTTTAAAGGTACGTTGTTTTTGTAAACATATTAGTGGAACTACTTGAGACTTTAAGAATATTCTTATTAAGATTAATTTTGTTTATGTATCTGTGGATGTTTTTGTGTCTGTATATCATCATGGTTCTGTGAGAATGTCATGTATATACATTGTACACCATGTGTGTTGGTGCCTGCAGAGCCAAGAAGAGGGAATCAGATTCCCTGGATCTGGAGATATGAGCCACTCTCAGGGGGAAGATATGGGGAAGGAGTCTGAACTTGGTCCTTTGGAAGAACAGCAGGAGCTCATTGTTGCTAAGCCAACTATTCAGCCCTTTGGGCCATTTGCTTACCCTTCAAACAATAAAGGATATATTTAGAACTCCTCAGCAAATCTTTTCTAAACTTTAAAAAGTACTGTGCATGAATATCAGAAGGTAGATGAAAGACACTGAGTCTAACATAATTTAGAATGTTTTAACACATTTTTTTTTCTATCTGTTTTGTAGTAAATCACCATTAAATAGCTAGGCTCTTTTGGACTCTTCTCTAAAGTCAGAAGATAACTCTCTTCATTTTAATGATAGGCTATAATAGCCACAAACTTTTGCCTGCTTTTTGACTTATTCCCTTTGAAATATAGATTAAAAAGTTCTATAACTCACTTCTTAAGGGTGGCAAGCAACAGAGACAACAGAAAATATTTCTTAGGCAATGATCCTTGACTGAATTCTGGAGCAGAATATTGATTTTTTTCCTATACTACACTAAATCTCTTACTAATTGGGAGATGTTTTTTGCAATTTACTTGTGATCTGTGGGATTTGGGATCCTCACATAAAATAAAACCAATAAGTTCAGAATCCCATATTAGATAGTCTAGAAAAATATAAAGTACAAAGTGTCCTTGGACTGTCAGGATGGTACAAAGCCTAATGAACCCGAAGGCAGAGGGATGGAACTGACTGCTAAATGTTGTCATCTTAACTTGACTTTTAAGCTACAGCATGTACACAAGAAAATGCACGTGTATGCATGCACCCACCACACACACACATACAGAGTGTAATAAAATTTTATATACTAATATATAATGGCACAGAAACTCAGATGATATTGATTATCAACACCTTATCCGGACTTACATTTCTTATACTAAATGTTGTTCATTTTGAAATGCATACTCACAACTTATTACAATAAACTTACTTTCATGTATTTTTTTTCAATATAACCATAGGCAAAATTTAACAGTGTAATGTCTATTTAAGAGAAAGTATTGTGAAATATTTGTACATTGTGTAAAGGTGTATTGTTATGATTAGTGTAATAAAAAGCTGAATTCTCAATAGCCAGGCAAGAGGTATAGGTGGATTTCCAGGCAGAGAGAAACTCTGGGAAGAGGAAAGAAGAAATTACCGGCCAGAGACAGAGAGGAAAGAAGAGGTGCAGGATGGAAGAGAGGCAAATTAACATCAATAGTTAAAGTTATAATTGCTAATTGAGTTATAATTGCTAGTTAGAGACAAGCCTACGCTAAAGGTCAAACTTTCACAATTAATAAGTCATTACGTCATTATTTGTGAGATTGTCATCCCAACTAGAAAAAGTTACTACAGTGAGATTTTCCAGGCATAATATATGACTCATTTTCAGTGTTTCTTAGCATTCATATCTTGTACCATAATAAAATGAGATTTGTTACTATGGTGACAGAAAATTAAAACTATTTACACATTAATAATAATTAATTTAATGATTCAGCTACCACACTTTTTTCTCATACTTGGAAAAAGTCACACAGACCATGAATATTACACACTATATAAGGATATTTTTATGAGATGAAATAAAAAGATCAATTGTTCTCAAAGATCTTAGAAAAGGGATAGTTAAAAATTGAATGAGGAACATGTATCACTTTCAAATGCTCTTTGTAGAGAGGATAATCTGTTCTTATTCCACTTTCATTTGGCCAGATATTTAAAAAGGAATAGAATATATGAAGTACTAAATAATAAAATATTAATTTTTCAGATGTGCCCTCTGCAAAGCAGCTTAACAAAGAATGATTCATCTGCACTTGAGACGGAATGAAGGGGAGAAATCAGAACCCAGTAGAGGTCATTTATATCTGAAACCAGGGAGGGATCAAATATTTTGATTTTAACTAGAATAATACAAAAGGAACAATAGCTCTTGAAATACTTTAAGGACATTGTTACAAAACACATAGTAAGATTCTTTAATATTTAATTAATAGTTTGAATTTTATATAATGTATTTGAATCATATTCACTTCCCTCCCAAACTGACCCAAGATCCATGTCCTACACTCATCAATCTTTATGTTGTCCTGTTTTCTTTTACCCATAGAGTATATTTGTGTCACTCAAATACTCTTGGCTTAGAGGCCTGTTCTTGACTGCATTTGACCTACCAGGCCTCAGTCCCTTTAACAAAAATGAATCCCCCTCTTCTAGCATCTACCAAATATCCAATAAATCCTCAGGCACCTACCCTGATTTTTGATGAGATTTTGTCTGGAAATAGCTCTACTATGTTATCCAATTGTCCAACTCTAGGGAGTATATAAATCCAAAGGACTCTATATCCTACTACAGAGGTAGTTGGTTGCTCATTCATGCTGATTGCTGCTTTATTTGCAATAGTCAGGAAATAGAAACAACCTAAATTTCTACAACTGGAGAATTAATAGTAGAATATAATTCAACTACCAAAAAAAAAAAACCTGAAATCCTTCAATTACAGTGTCATTGATCACAGGAGCACGTGGCAAGGAGAATGTAAAAATCCAAATAAGCATAATTAATACCTAAGGATTAGGAGTGGTGACTACTTCTTTCATTGAATAAGATTTTCAGGTATTTTAATAAATCACCAGACACAGTAGAGGCAGCATTGTCTGTTTTTATTTTCAGCAAAGATTCCCATTCGAGTGAGACTTTCTCCTTGTCATCCCTCTGTCATCTCCAGGAGCACTCAAACAATGCTATGCATGGGAACTCAACATAGGACATTTCCTATATATTGAAATGCCCATTAATATAATTATATTGAAAAATTAAAAGCTGTACTGGCCTTACATCTTTCCATAAAGTAAAATCTTTTCTATATATAACTAGCATATAATATTTGTTTTCCTATTTAACAAAAATGAAAAATTAATTTTATCAGGTTTGATATGATAATATTGAAGAGTAGACAGAACAGGTTTGATTAAAAAAATTGAAAATCAAGGTACAAAAGGACTGGGATCAATGACTGTCTCTAATCCATTACAGAGGATCCAGTTCTAACTCAACACATGATTTAGGGTTCATTTGGAAGGTCTTGGTTCAAAATGAGAATTTTGTATTTGAAATATATATATCTTACACATATTTCTCCTTAGACTGTCATTCACATTCAATAGCCTATTATTCAGGATCTCTGTAATGTCAGCATAGGTTTCATTTTCTTCTGAGAACTATAAATATAGGCATTCCCGATATGATGACTTCTATTCCCCAGTGCTTCCTTTTTACTTTTTACTGGAAATGGGGTCCTGCTTCTCAAACTTTGCTCTTTCAGACATGACTTACATGATATAGGACAATACATAACATATGCAAACCAAACAGAGGGGCTTGAAAGAAGATTATACTTTGTTTCAAATTAATATAAAATCATCATAGAAAGACCCTTTATGCTGAGTCATGAAGCACAAATTATAAAGTAAAATAATGCTTAACAACTTAAGTAGAATAAAAGTCAGCCTTTATAAAACAATTGCTTTATCAAAAATGAAAGCAACATATTTTTACAGAAATTATTAAAAGGGAATATACAATTAAATTGCAAAAGAGAGCACTCTAAATAAATAGATTTAGGTGATAGGAGGAAGGTTTAGAGCTTCTTAAAAAGATACCAAGGCTCAGAACTGTAAATCTGCAATGCAGATGCCTGAGCCCAGATGGCTCATATAAAGTCCACATAGGATATACAGTTTGGTGCCTGAAGTCTAGGTAGTAAGATTTTGTTTTAAGTGCAGTTCTACAGTATTCTTTCATGATCCAAGTCTTGAACTGATCTTAAGGAGCAACTATTATGCCTCCCTTAGAATCAAGGTTTCAAAAATAAAAGTATATGTTTCCATTAAAAAAATCATGCATCAAGTAACAGGCTTATCTCACATTATTGAACAGATTCCTGGAATTATGTATTCTTCCATCATATTACAATGATAGAAATAAAGTAGATTGATTCTTTATAGCAGTTACTATGCAACAATTTTTCGTCTGAAAAGAAAAGAAGATATGAATGCATGCATACAGAAATATATGTACACACTCAGAAAATACTTGCTATTGTTGATCCTTCCTAGAAGAAGAAACTCAGAAACAAAGAAATTCTTCAACTCGAAGGGTCACGTAACCCTCACATATTGAACAAGAAATTAATGTTCAAAAAATCAGCCTTCTTTACCATTCTAGAAGGCAACTCCAGAGAATACATGGAAACAACCTACCTGTAACACAAAGCCTATCTGAGTTATGTATATAGTAAATTCTTATCTGGCAAATGTATGAAATGAGTTGAGATTTTCTTTAAGCCACTCCTTACTCTATTAGCAGTAATTGTTTTTGCATGTTGGCACAATCATCCGGTGTTTTACTTATTCTTATTTTTTAAACCCATACATACTTATTTGTGTGTGCTTAGGACGGGCCACACAAACTTGGATATCAGAGGACATTCTGCAAGAGTCAGTTCCTTCTTCTAACTTCCACGTTCTGGGCACGAAACTACGTTAATCAAGCTTCCACAAGAACTTCCTTTCTTCGACCCATAATAGTCTTTAATGACAACTACGTTCATTAAAAATGCGGGGAAATTTTATTTATTTTCTCTCTAAGTTTTAGTAAACCTATTTTCTGACAATGTTGTTTTTGGAATTCAGTTGAATAGGTTGGTGTTGTACCTCTGCAGTGGGGTACAAGGAGGGTGTGTTAACAACCTTGATGCAGCCCAGGTGGTAGTGGTGCAGGCCTTTAATTCCAGCACTCAGGAGGCAGAGGAAGATGGATCTCCGTGAGTGTGAGGTAAGCCTGGTCTACAATCTTGGTGCAAGGGATGTTCTAAGAAATCCTTAATTTATAGTTTATTCATTTATTATATTTCTGCATTAAGAAAAGTTTTTTTTCCTTTTCTCCTCCTCCTCCTCCTCCTCCTCCTCCTCCTCCTCCTCCTCCTCCTCCTCCTCCTCCTCCTCCTCCTCCTCCTCCTCCTCCTCCTCCTCCTCCTCTTCTTCTTCTTCTTCTTCTTCTTCTTCTTCTTCTTCTTCTTCTTCTTCTTCTTGCTCAGGGATACTTTTATTTACTCCAGTTGTCTATCAGATTCTCCTGTAAAGACAAACACTCAAATCAATGATATTCTTATTTGACGAAGAAGCTCAATATTTTACAATGGGGAAAAAAGTAGTTGTTTAAAAGGACCATAAACAATGTAAAGTGGAAACAATTGCCCCTGCCTGATACCCCAAAGCTCATGGTCTGTGCTCACAGGCTGCAAGCTTCTCTACCTAGAGAGTGTTGAGGGAGATCTATTTGTTTTAGGTCAGCTTTCATTCTAGACTAGTAATATAACTTATCACTTGGTTTAATCTCAAACTCATAGGAAATTTTCCTAATATTTAATCAGATAGTCACACTTTTTGTTGCTGATCAAGATTTCTTAACCTAATTTACGTGTAGTTTGACATGATATAAATTAATCTTGGTAGTATGAAATTGGGGAAGATAGACAGGACATATTCTCAAATTCTTGCTTTAAGTCAGAATTTTGCCATATATCTAATTTACATCAATGTAAAATCTTTGAAAAGTTCTCTATAAGTCAGTGCAACATAAAATTGCCTACCATTTATGTACTTTTATGTGTTGTTGAAAAAACCGGATTCATAATGTTTCACACTAATACTTGGGAAACCATACCTAGAAGCTGTATAAAATGTGACATGCCATAAAAAATGGAGCAATCTTATGATTGGAGAAAAGAAAGAAAGTTGATTTTATCAGTGTTTTACATTCATATGTATATAAGTTTTACATATGCATATGCTAGCATTTTTATTCAAACATTAAAGGGACCAAAGAATAATGACTTAGTTGTTGCTTGAAGACTTACGATCCATTCATAAACTTTAGAGGTATTTCCTCTGTCTGAGACTATGATCTCTGAGTCCAATAAAAAAAGGCATTTAATGTTGCTTTACAAATTAAAGGAAGGAGAGTAATACATGTTAACAGTGACAATTTGTATATATATATATATATATATATATATATATATATATGTATATGTATATAATCATATAAACCAAATACATTGAGAGGAATTAATAAGTAAAATTTCAATGCCTGAAGTCTAAAAGAATAATAATTATAATTAAGATTCTTGGAGCATCATGCTTGACTAAACTAAATTCTCAGTCACTTTTAGTAATAAATTGTACTAACATGTGGTTTGAAATGCCCCTGCTGGGCATTTGGAGATGAAATAATAATAATAATAATAATAATAATAATAAGCCTTTCAAAAGTATTGTGTATCAAGAAGACAATCACAGAAACATATTATAGCCATCACATTACTCAGAGTTCACAATGTACATGAGCATTAAATGTACATAAATTTATTATACATAGAATATTTGGGATAATATTGGTCACATTTTCTTGGATACAATTTGTTCATCTCCCTTCAAGGTTTCTAGCAGTTCCCCAGTTTCAAAATTCAAATTTACAGAACTTTAAATGTTGAAATTGTTTGAATGAATATTTCTGCTGGCTGGGCTGCTAGAAAAGTATGTTAAACTAGTTCCTTAGACCACAGATGTGTTTTGCACAGACTGGAAACTAGAATTACCAAATTAAGTCTGGATTCTTGATGGGTTTCCCTTTCCTTGCTGTGTCCTTACCAACAGAAAAGGACTTCGCAAGAGAAAAGCAACCTACTTCCCTCTTATAAATTACCTGTCTCATGGACCATACCCCAATGTTCTAACTGCATTGAAAGAGGCAGTTTCCACCTTGATATACCATGGCAGGCTGATATGCATGGGGGCTCTGCATGTATCTGCAGAGAAACCGTGGAAGAGGAGTGGATGGAGTGGGGGTTGGGAGAGCAGGAGGTGACAGGGAGGAACTGGGAAGAGGAGAGGGAGGAGAAACTTGCATAGGGTTGTAAAAAAAACAAAACTAATTAAAAAAAACTTAAAGAAAGAAAGAAAAGGGAGTTTTCCAAACACTATGGATGATTAGTTTCAGCATTCAAATTGTGTATAAAAGAAATATACTCATAAGTAAAGGTAATTCTAGATTCTTTGAATGCTCATTATTTCACAGGAACCAAAAAATCATTTGAAAATAATATCACTTGCAAAAAAAAAAAAAACGAAGCATATTAACTTTGCTCTCCGGTTTCTTCTTTCTATAATATTTAAAATAAAGCTCAAATGAATCCCAATTTCTTTCAGTTATGCATTGTTTCCTCTCACTATCTAAGTAAAATAAAGTTATACAAATGGTTATTTCAAATTATTTACACTGCATTTAAATTATTGAAAACCGGTGTGACATGCTACCCCATCAAAGCCACAGTATTCTTCTTTGTTCGCTTTGATTGGTCCTCACGTATTCTCTTTAGTGTCTCTCACACATTTATCACTGTGTTGTAAAATATGTCACTTGCCAAATCCTGAACTAGACTACAGGGCAACCTATGTATTTTTGTTCAGGTGATCATAGCTTTCTAAAATACACCTTTCTATTTTCTACAACTACTAACAGTGATAAATTACGGGTGTTGCATTTGTTTAACATAAAGTTATTAAACTCATTAAGATGTGCATTAATTGGTGAGATATTGTCTACACTGTAAATGGAATTTCAGGCATCATGAAACCCATGGCACTGTCTATGTTCTTTGAGCTATAATATCTGATTTTTTTCCAACAGCCAGCTTAATAATCAGAATTATCTGATGTCCACTCTAGTACTCTGATTTTAGCAGAATGTATGAGTGCATATTCTTTTTTTCTTATTAACTTGATTTTTATTTCGATTTACTTGAGCAATTCTGTGTTTGGCCACGCCAAGCTTCCAAGAAAAGCTATTAACTGTCCATCCAGTTACACTAGTACTTCTCCAGCTGCATACATTCATGACTTCTTTTCCTTACATTATGCACTCTTTCAGGGTCTACTCAGCTGAGGACATTTGCAGGAAATTCTGTGGAATCAGAATGACATGTGACGATTCCATTACCTCAGCCTTACACACCCTATGGGAAAAGATTTCAGCATAGCTGAGTCATCCTAGATCACATGTTTTCCAAAAGTTAATTTTAATATTGTAAGTCAGTTGAATTGTGTGGTCAGAGAGATGGCTCAGTGGTTAAGAGAACTTGACTGTCTTCCAGAGGACCAAATTCAGTTCCCAACTCATACATGGAGACTTAGAAGTATTCATAACTTTAGTTTGAGGTGATCTAGTACCCTACTGGTCTCCGTGAGCACCAGGCATACAAGCAGTATTCTTGCAAAGATGAGAGCAAAACATTTCAACATCAAAAGTAAGAATAAATAATTATTTTTAAAAAACCTATAGAGCTAATAATCCATTTAGAATATTCTAAACTCTAACCTAAGAATTTTTGTGAATGACCCTCAAAATATGTCCCTATATCCATAAAGTATCCATGTGTGAGCCAAGAATATAGTTGTGTACAGTGTACGTCTTGTGGACAATTCATTTACTACATACCAGGAAAACTGAGGCTTTTATGAATTACTGAAATTAGGTCAAGAGGAAAGCGAACCTACTGAATGAGTTTTCCACACAACGTTACCATCTCTGTATTGCCGCATGTTCTAACACATGAGAAATCCCCTATTACAAGTTTAATTCCATTTTCCAGGAAAGTATACTCTACAAACTGTTTAAACAAAAAGTAATCACTTAAGGAATTTTTATTAACTGTGTCCCTAATTATACAGCTATCTGCTTAAGATTAAAGACAAACTGATTGCCGAACCTTTTTATTTATTTATTTATTAAAGATTTCTGTCTCTTCCCCACCGCTGCCTCCCATTTCCCTCCCCCTCCCCCAATCAAGTTCCCCTCCCTTGTCAGCCCAAAGAGCAATCAGGGTTCCCTGTCCTGTGGGAAGTCCAAGGACCACCCACCTCCATCGAGGTCTAGTAAGGTGAGCATCCAAACTGCCTAGGCTCCCACAAAGCCGATACGTGCAGTAGGATCAAAAACCCATTGCCCTTGTTCTTGAGTTCTCAGTAGTCCTCATTTTTTTTTTTTTTTTTTTGGTTTTTCGAGACAGGGTTTCTCTGTGGTTTTGGAGCCTGTCCTGGAACTAGCTCTGTAGACCAGGCTGGTCTCGAACTCACAGAGATCCGCCTGCCTCTGCCTCCCGAGTGCTGGGATTAAAGGCGTGCACCACCATCGCCTGGCTACCGAACATTTTTTGTTTACTTCCTCTAACTTTTCCTTCTGTGCTGTTTTCAAATAAACGGACTCTTCAGTAAACCCTTTGTCCTGTGCTTGAATACAGAGATTTGAAATAGCAGCCCATCGCAAACACCAGATTAAATGTTCTCACAGCCGTCTGCATTAACCACATTCTGGTTACTGACTAAACTCTGCACAAAAAAAGAGTCCAAGGGAAAAATGCTAGGATGAAAGTTTGTCACATCGAGTACATAGGAATTATGGTTGCATACATCAGGTGGAAAGAGAGACAGTCCCAATATATTTTATACCTCTGCAAAATATTTTTAGAGCAGTTTTAAATGCATTCCTGAAAAGATTATCATATATCAAACCCCTCAATTTGATTTCTAATCTGTTACTATTTTAAAAGCTGTATATGTCTCTATCAAAAAGTGACAGTAAATATGACCCAGTCACTGCACATGTCAGAGCTTCCTTAAACTAGAGGATAATTGATTTGCAATCTGAAGTCAAGGAATCTGCATGCCTTATATCTCAAAATAAAACCCAAAGGATTTTAAAGGTTTTTACTTCACATTCGTTATGAAAGTAGAGGGATGGCATTCTATGATTTCGCTTTAACAATCTCCTGAAATGTTTTTTTTTCAGTAAATCCATGTGTGAAAATTGATGACCCATCATTTAAATTATAATGCAACCATACAATGCTTTTTGCATTTTATTTTCTTTTAAAAGTTGTACGTCAAAGCCTACATTTTAGCTACAGTCAATTCTTTCCTTAAACCATGTGGGTCCTGGGAGTTGCACTCAGATTGTTAGCCTTGGCATCAAATGGATTTATGAGTGAAGTTGTCTTGTAAGCTCACCAGCATTCTGTAAGGCTGTTATTAACTAGCCTGGAATAGTGGTCTGCACTAGTAAGTTAGGAGCAGGCAGATCTGTCTGAGTCCAAGACCATGCTCGTCTACAGAGGGAGTTCCAGGCCAGCCATAATTACATAATGAGATCTTGTCACCAAACAGACGAAAAGTAAATAAATAAATAATGATATTCTCTATACCATAAGTTTTAGCAACTATCATTCTTGAACCATGATTATACAAGGACCTCACTTACTTATTCCCAGCCTAAATTCTCAACCTTATTTTTTCCATTAATTTTTTTCTGCAGTGGAAATATAACTATCTCAAAATTCTGTGAAGACAAAAGCCTTTCCATGGTTGCTTACCATTGACATTCTTTTATTTTTTGCATAAAGATTATTCCTGTTAACTCATGTTTAAGATTTCTTTCATTTATCCAATCACAATTATCCAATATTTATCAAATTTATTTCTTTAGTCAATATTCCTTGAGAACTCTTTCTTATCTCCACTCTAAATACCATGTTGCTGATGTATGTCGTTTCCAATCATGCTTACATATTTTCTGACAAAGATGCAAATATTAATAATAATTATTTAATTCGAACATAATTGTGTCTTTCAACTCTTAAATCCTACCTGCTCTAGAGTAAGATTTCTCTTGTTGAAGTTCCAGGCACTGGGAGATTTTATTTTATCACCAAAATTAATAATATTTTACTCCCTTGAGCTGTTAGAATTTACTTTGTGGCACAGAGAGCTATACTGCAACATAATCTTTCTTTACCAGCTGTACTTGATATCATTCCCTTCTGTTTCCTCATCTCTACCCCACAAAATTAAGTTTACTAATCCAGTGATATCAAACAGTGCACTTAAAATGAGCAGGTGGATAACAGTGCTTTAACAAGCGTTCACTATCTTTCCTCTTTATTTGTATCAACTTCTGTCTCTGCATCAATTTTTGCAAGTCATTTTTTGGGGGGTATTTTCTTCATGCCTTTTCCCCAGGACACAATCCCTCAGTCTCATATTAAGTGTTACAACAGATCACCTGCTGCAACCTCTCTGTTAGGGAATAATACGAATAAATCCCAAGAAAACTATTTACATCACCAAAGTAGTGAGCAGCAAATGAAAGTGTGTGCATTTGTCCTTCCACGGTGTTGTGGCTTTGGCTAGCTCTAAGCTCAAAGTGTGAAACAGATTTGAGTACTGTTAGCCACAGGAATCACATCGGATCATCCGTTTTGACATTGTCTAGAAACATGCAGAATTCAACAGTATTTGGTCGTAACCTGTGTTTGCAGACAAGTCTTCTAAAACAAGGACAGTCTCTGGGCAATTTCATGAGGATGGACAGGATTATAAATTGCTCCTATTCACACTGAATAAAACTCCAACTGTGAATTTGGAACAAAATAAAGTTAAAGTAGTGGCAACACACTAACAGAAAGCAATAGGAAATCTGACTTAGGGTTGCAACGACGGAGTGTTTGAGTATTGAGTTGAATGTAGCCTCATAATAATAAACAGTTTGAATAGAATTCCTGGAAAGAAACATGTAAACAAAGCCAGAAGGATAGTCAATAAGGTTTCTGCCTTCCAATGGCAAACAAGGATTCTCAGGTGTTAAACTGAAAATAGCTCTTTCAAGGAAACTAATCTAATATCAAGACAGTCAAGAGAAGTGAACCAATACTTCAACAGGCAAGCTCAAAAAAGAAAAAAAAAAGAGGCAATTTAAAAATTTGTGCAGATGCCTGTGGGAAAAAAAAGCATATGATATAAAAATAGAAGTCAAACTAGAAAAAAAAAAGAGCATAAAGCAAAGGAGGGGTAAATTCAAGGATCGTTTATTTGTAAATATACAATTGGGGTCGGAGAGGTAGCCCAATAGCACAAATGTCTCGAGTGCTGGCTTTCACTTCCCATAATCCTCAGCAGGATGGTAACTCCAATTACAGGGATTAGGATGCTAACTCTGGTATCTTCACACCCACACCACATATGGCAACTCTCTGTGTTCCTCCCTACATTTTTCTCTCTGAGTCTTTCTTTGTCTCTGTTACTCTGTCACTCTCTCTCTCTCTGTATCTCCCTCCCCCCATATATACAAATCTTTAAAAAAGAAAAATAAAATACAGAGTTGGAAAAGAAAAGCATGATGAAAATAGCATATAAAAACATTTAAAATTTTAAGATGACACAAAATAAATTCAATGATATTTAATAAACTTTTTGCTCCATTTTACTTATTTCAGTATTTTTTTTTGTCCTATTGACCTTTTGTTTATGTATTTTGGCTCCCACTTTGTGAAAGGCTTTAAATGGGTGTTTCTTGGTTTCTTTTTTTTAATTTACTTTTATTATTTTATTTATTTTTTTTTAATTTCATTTTACATCACAGCGTTTCCTCCCCATCCCACATCCCCCATTTCTACCCCTACTCTGCCTTCCTTCCAGTCCACCTCCCATTCATTCCTCCCAACATGTAAGGGATCAAATGGGGAGTCAATAAAGCCTGGCACATTAAGGCTGAGCACGGCATCCCACCATAGAGAACGGACTCCATCAAGCTAGCTCATGCACCACGGTGATAGACCCTGGTCCTACTGCCAAGGGCCCCTCAAACAGTCCAAGTTTCACCACTGTCTCCCATTCACGGAGGGCTTTGTTCTGTCCCGTGGAAGCTCCAAAGCTGTCAGGGTAGAGGTCATGAGTTTCCGTGAGCTTCGTTCAGCTGTCTCTGTGGGTTTCTTCATCGTGATCTTGCCCTCCCTTGCTCATACATTCTGTCCTTCCCCTCTTCGACTAGATTCCCAGAGCTGGCCTGGTGCTTGGTTGTGGATCTCTGCATCTGGTTCCTTCAGTTATTCGATAATGGCACTATTGGGGTACTTACCAATCTGATGACGACAGGGGAAGGCCAGTTTCAGGACCCTCTCCGCTATTTCTAGGAGTTTTAGCTGGGGTCATTCTTGTGGATTCCTGGGAATTTTCTTTTTTTAAAAAAAATTATTTATTTTATTATGTATACAATATTCTGTCTGTATGGCCAGAAGAGGGCACCAGACCCCATTACAAATGGTTGTGAGCCACCATGTGGTTGCTGGGAATTAAACTCAGGACCTTTGGAAGAGCAGGCAATGCTCTTAACCTCTGAGCCATCTCTCCAGCCCCCCCTGGGAATTTTCTTAACAGCAGGTTTTTCCTGAACCTAACAGTAGCTTTCTCTGTCAAGATATTTCTTTCATTATCAGAGGAGAGAAGATAAAAAAAGAATGTCTATATGAATGGATAGAGAGATAGGGAAAATAATGGAAAAATTATCAGAGGGGGGGCATAATCAAAATATATTGTATATTTTTATCTATAGAATTTAATAAAGAAAGAAAAATGATTTTTAAACAATATGTTTTTATTGTAGGTGGCCGCTTATTTGTTCCTGGCTACCCAGAACACAAAATAATCACAAAGAAATTATATTAATTACAACACTGCTTGGCTAATGACTTAAGCATATTGTTAGTTAGCTCTTATATCTTTGGTTAACCCATTTCTATTTATCTGTGTATTGTCACGTAGCTGTGGCTTACTGGAAAGGTTCCAGCAAATCTGTCTCTGGTGGCAGGCTACATGGCTTCTCCTGACTCTTCCTTCTTTCTCTAAGTATTCAGTTCAGTTTTCCCTGCCTAGCTCTACCCTTCCCTATCACAGGCCAAACCAGCTTTTTTGCTCATTAAGCAATAAAAGCAACACATGTACAGAAGGGCTTCCCACACCATTTCCCCTTTTCTGTTTAAATAAAAGGGCAGGTTTTAACTTGAACATAGTGAAATTACATATAACACAACAGGTATTAAGAAAGAATTACATTTATAATATTTATATCTGATTTATCTTTTATCGTAACTAAGGAAAACTGCAATTATAACTATCTATTCTTCAACTCCAACAAAGACTCCAGAAGAATATAATATTACACAAGTTAACAAAAAGTGCATTGTAAGCTACAATTAATTAACTAATGATTAATTAATTAATTATTTTCTAGATATAAGAGTTTGCTAGCAGGACACTTAAGTGATTGGCCAAGCAGTGATTTAATTAATAGCAGTTTTCTGAGTGATTATTTTTGGGTTCTGGACAGCTGGGAACAAACAAGTGGCCTCCAACAACATGTTTTGATTTTAATCTTTCCCCTCCCCAACTCTTCCCACTTTCCTGCCCACCAGCCTTATGCTAATTATTCTCTTACCAAGAAAACTAAAAACAACAAGAAAAAATTTAAATTACACCAAACAAAAACTAGTAAGACAGAAACTTCGAAAACAAAACAAAAGGTTCACAAGAAGGACAAAGGGTATCTGCTTTTTGTTGGCTAGTTATTCCTGCACACTGAAAAACCCAATCACATCTATGAAAGGAAACTGATGCTTCAATTTTGACAAAAAGTTAATTGCAAATGGGATTGATGATTGAGGAAAACATTGAGTGCTATAACATTCATTGGTTAATCAATACTAAGAAATTCGGAATGATCTAACATTATAAATAAGATGCAGAAACCACTCTTGTCTTTAATGAGAAGATCAATATTTAATAGTAA
This sequence comes from Microtus obscurus, assembly GCA_963919715.1. Classification (NCBI taxonomy): domain Eukaryota; kingdom Metazoa; phylum Chordata; class Mammalia; order Rodentia; family Cricetidae; genus Microtus; species Microtus obscurus. The sequence goes on from CAWTZC010000381.1 coordinate 6,206,300, forward strand.
TAAGGATAGAAATATTAATATGTTGAGAGGCAGGCACTAAAGAAAGAACAGCAAATAAGCAATAGGTAAAGAAAAAGTAATGAGATACAAAAATTCAAATGTGAGAAGTAATATTTTACTTGTGTACAGTTTTTAATTTTTTTATGTGCTGGGATTTTATTAAAAAGATATCTAACATAAAAGAAATCAAGATTGAACCATTTTTCTTGATGAGTGAAATTAGATGCATAGTATACCAAAAAATCTAAGTAATAAAAAATAAAGTACTGCTACAAAAAAGTATATAATCACCAATGTCCATATCCAGACAAGAAAAAAGACTTCAGTTCAAGGAACAAGAATTAACAGGAACGCTCTGAGCCCTCAGCCAACAGATGGAAACCAAAGAAAAATGACGAAGCGGAAATAAATGAAATGGAGAGATGAAATGTCACACCAACAAGCAATCAGAGATGAGCAAGCCCCAAATAAGAAAATGCCTCCTTAAGATCCAAAGACTACGTAGTCAAGCTTGTAGGGCATTTCTCAATTTCTAATTGATGGGGTGTGGGGGCATCATGGGTGGAGCCTCCCTGGGTATAAGAAAATCAGGCTGAGCAAACCATGTAGAGCAAGCCAGTAAGTAGCACTTCTCCATGGTCTCTGTATCAGGCCCTGCCTCCAGCTTCCTACCCTGCTGGAGTTCCTGTCCTGACTTCTGTTGGTGACAAACTGTGATATGCAAACTTAGACCATATAAACTCTTTCCTCCCTAAGTTTGCTGGTTATTGTGTTTCAACACAGCAACAGTAACCATAACTGAGACAGGTGATGATAGAATAGGAGCCCCAGACTTGAGAAAGTGGAGAAAACAGAAAAAAAACCTGCCCAAGTAGGAAAGCATCGAGAAAAACCTGTTAGTGCCATAGAGGTAGCTTAAAGGTTTCTATTGCTTCTTAACTTCAACAAAATGAACGATATGTTGTAGAAGGCTAATGCTGAATGCTGATTAAACAAGCGTGTGCACCATTCCATCACTTTCAGTGATGCCTACATTTAACTATAACTGTTATTATTATTATTATTATTATTATTATTATTATTATTAATTATTATTATACCTCACTCATAAATAACAATGAGAAGTAATATCATAACTGAAAGGGCAAGGAAGAAAAGAGTCTTACTAATAAAGTAAAACAGGTGTGGTTATTTTATCTATGAATATTTCTATATATTTTCTTTTTCTTTCTTTTTCCTATTCCAAAAAATTTGTTTCTTACAGAAGTAAAATATGTCCTCTGATTAATTATAGAGTAAAATCAGTTATATATTGGTCATGAATGTAGCATGTCAAATATATTGCCATATGTTTATGACTTACTTTCTAGGTAGATATCACATTTTCTTTTTTTAATTCTAATTGCCCGCTATAGAGCAGGTCCCCCTAAATTTTGCAATATATCTAACCTTATCATCTTTAGTTCTTTATCTTCCTGGTTTGCCTTGATATACTCTGAACTTTCTATGATGCTAATTAAACTCTTCCTATTTTAGATATTAAGTCATATGCTCGAAAGTAGGAATATGTCCATACGCAAATTGTAAATTGAGGGAAATTAAGTAGGTAAATTTAGCTCCCTTTATGGCATGAGTTTAGATGTTCTAAAATGATCAGACAACACGGGGAATTTCCATAGCATGAGATTGACCCACAAGATTGTTTCACTCTAAATACATTCTTGCTATGCAAAAGACTATCAAGTTTAATTGTTAATTAATTATTTAATTAAGACAAGTTATATAATCTCTCAAAACTCTCTCTCATCTTTGCTTCTTCCTTATGATTAAAATATCTCTGCTGTATTCACTGTCTATAGTTGCTACAACAAAACAGTCTTCTTGGGCACTCCTCTTTTCTTCCATGCCTGGTAACATGACCACATGAATACCCTTTCCTGGGTTTTCAGTTCTGTGGGCACATTTTCATATTTTGATTTCTTCCTGAAAAAAAAAAACTTGCTTCTATGATTTAGGACTCAGATTAATCCATTGCAAATTCATTTTACTTTTATAATATCTGACAAACACTATTTTTAAATAGAGTAACCTTCAGGAGTTTGCTAAGAATATTACTTTAGAGGGACTTTGTTTCAAGGTTGTATGACTGTGTAAAAATGCCTAAAAATATCTAGTACAGTAATTAACCTGAATAGAAAGTAAATTAATTAAATTAATACTTTCATTTATTTGCCTCAGTATCATTTCCTGCCAGGAGAAACCAGAGAGAGAGAGAGAGAGAGAGAGAGAGAGAGATATTTGCAAGATAATTTATATCTCAATTTTCAAATATAGATTTCAAATTTTTCAAATTTCTGAAATCTATATTTTAAATAGAGAAGATATTTTGAAGTGTTTGTTGTTGAACAATGGCTTTCACATATGCTAGGCAAGTACTGTACGATTAAGTCAAACCTGCTCCATAGGTTTGAGTTTTTCATATAGGAATAAATGTATATTAAATAATATAGATTACATAAATTTTTGCATAAAATACAAAATATTAGAAATCAGAATGAAAACATTCTGTCTCACAAAATAACCATTTGTAGTAACAATCAAAACATTTTAATTTACTTTCTAAATGTAAAGTACTTCCTGCCATTGACTCCAGTTTAAGACACTTAATAACCCAAATCATAGTTCATGCATGTAAGTCTGCATGAAAACAGAAGAGGAACAGACAACATGGTTAGATTGTACCTACAGTTACTACACAGAAAGGGTAAACAGAAATATTTATAGCCACGTTTATGCAGAGAATCCAGTGAACTGTATATCTCAGTTTGTATATATAAACTGAAGTCTACATCTTGCTTACACCAAGAGAATTTCCAAAGGACAATCTGATTGATATTGATGGGCATTTTCATTGTAGGAAGTTTGGCTACACAGGGAGTAATAACAGAGATGCAGCATGTGAGGACAGGCAATCAGGGGATGGGAATGGAAAATTCAGGTTTAACAGATTGATCTTGGTATCTTGGCCATAGGTTCTTTCTTCAAAGCTGTAAAGAAAAATAAGTTTCTATTATTTCCACTACCCAGATCATGATATGAGACTGTATTACATATTATTTCCTTGATAATCTATTACTAATGAACATTCCTGAAGTTCCTAAATCTTGATTTTTGAAGGACATCATGCAATAAAAAAGCACACTGTAAAGACTTGTGTATATATATATATATACATATACATATATATATATATATACATATACATATATATATATATGTATATGTATATATATATATATAATAGGAAAACACAAAGACCCTCTGTATCACCTAAATTCAAAGCACTTTTCTATGTTCTCCAGAGGTAAAAGTGTACAAAAATTTCAGAAAGACAAAGAAGCCAAACTAAAAGAGATAATGACATCAAACCAAGAAAAATGTGGTGAAAATAAAAATAAAATTATATCAAATGTAACCCAAATATAATAAAAAATGTAATCCAAAGTTAAAAATAAATATGCATGAGTCCATTCTGATCTATGCAAATGGTTGAATAAATTCATAAATTAGACAGAAGAAAAATGCTTCTTATAGAATAATTTTACATAACAACTTTAAGTGTTCTCATACTACAGAAAAGTGAAACTTAATTCTCTGGGCATCTTGGACAGTTTTAGGAACTAACTTCCAGAGAACAAAGATGAAAAGTAGAGAAATTGAGGAGCAAGTTAATCTGGTCCAAACTGTCACCTCTTGCCGTCACCAGTGATATCACACATACACAGTACACACTGCTGGAAACCAGGTTCCAGGTGGGTATTATGCTTCTTAAATTCTCTTCCTTGATGGCGTAAAATCAATCTAACTGTTCAGAAAGGGGAAAGGTAACCTTTGAGAAGGGATGATCAGTTCTGCCATAGATGTCTGCGTTATAGGAAAGGAAGACTGAGAAACTATACCAAGAAGAGATGCTAAACAGACAGGATAGATAAACAGTGACTTGGATTAGATGCTACAGGACAAAGGGGTTATTCACAGAAAAGCAATAAATTTAATTCTTAGTAAATAATAGTATAGTGATATTCATTTATAGTTTGATAAATGCTCTACAGATATGTACATCATAAAAACAGAAGAAATGGAGTAAAGGTTATATAAAAACTATTTCAATAGCATTTTTCTAAATATAATATTATTCAATAGTATATATTTCACTTTAATATAATATGTGAATTCTCAGGGACACAATTTTATTAACGAAGAAATCTCTGATCATGGTTTTAGGTCTAATCTTGCATATTTAAGGTTTATGACTTCTATTTTTATTATAAAATAGATGGACCATCTTTAAAGGCTACTGTTGTGGTATTTGTGTATATCTTTTCTCTATATACTAGAGTGAAGGAGAAAAAAAGTAAAAAATAGGGGTTTTGTACACTCCATCAACAGACTGTTTAAAACTTGTTTTGTTAGACACAAATTTGGAGAACTTTCTACTTAATGCAGTATAGTGAGAACCCAGATTAAGCAAAATGTTGAAAATTAATGCTAACACAAATCCTTTAAATGAACTACTGGTCAACTAACTCTCCAACCTAAAATTGAAAAGATTCTGAGAACACATGATACTGGGTAAAGATAAGAATTCCCAGCAGATTAACTCAAAAGTTATAATTTCACAAAAATATTAATGAGTTATGAAGTCCTATGAGAAAGTAACAGAAGGAGGCTGGAGGAGAATCAGAATCAGAATGACTCAGGAGTCCACCACTACTTACAATGGAGACTGTTCTGGTATAAATGGAAAAAAAAGTAAACTGGTTATACTGAAATCCATGTAGTGTCGATGGTAATTTAGTCACAATTCCTAAAATATGCTCACATTCTAACTTGTAGGCCTGCAAATTCCTCATTTTTATGGAAACAGTGGATGTGACAACTGTATTATCGTATTTTTTGTTATGTATAGAGAAATGGCAGTAGATATCAATTAATCTTACTTTATTGCAAATATCCACTGTCCATGACACTGGTACAAGAGGAGAGTTATGAAAAGTATAGAGATAAAAGAAAATTTGGGGTTAAAATAGTAATAATTTATTTAAGACTAGGATACACAATACATTTCAGTTAGTTAACATCCGTTGAATTTAGGGTATGATGAAATCCAGTTTAGGTATAATGTGTAAGGAAGAATACATTAACATTAATTGTGCTCAGCAAAATTAAAATCTTAATATCTTTCTATAGGGAATAAAATGTTCCTCTTTAGGTTATATAGAGTGTAAGGAAATGCTATGCTGAATACAGGGGCTACTTAAAAATCAAAATGGCTGCAATAAAAATAGAGTAAGTTTAGAAAACCTGGAAGTAGAATATGATGAAGTTAAAATATATAAAAGCACAGAAGAGCTAAAATGTGTAATTTCCCAAGGAAAGTCATTCAGTATCAACATGCAATTTGTTAATATATCAGATTTAATAAGCTCATCAAGAAAAATGAAAATACCAAAAAGATAGTATTCCACTGAGTTCTATATGTAAATAGGTGATGAGCTGGAGGTATTGCAACAAAATAAAAAGTAAACATCCTAATTAAACACATGCAATGAAAATTAGAAGACTTTTACATAAATTCTATGAAGATACAATGAAACAGCCAGGTTAAAGCATAACAGTGTTACACGGGTATCAAAACTTCAAAGCAGTGTTTCAATTTACTATTTACAGAGAAGTTAGTGCAGTAAGTTAAATATCAGCTACTCACCCAAAGCCATGCACTAAAATCTTCCCAAGCATTCTGAGTAAAAGTATACTTACTGAAACTTTGATTGATTGTATTAACATGCCATTCATTTCAATGAAGAAGAAAAATAAGAACTGCAGAACATTTCCCCTCATGAACATAGAAGAGAAATTACTAAGCTTAGAATTAGAACTATGAATTAGCCCACCACAACGTCTACCACATCTATGAACTGTTGGAGCATGTGAAGGGAACAAGCCTATCGATACAAAACTGCAGAATCTCCAGCAAGAAAAGATATCTAAACAGAGCCCCTAATGAGAGCTCTTTATCAATACACTTGCAGAAACCGAAGGCCTTGAGCTAGATAAAAGACTCATAGCAATGAACACTTCCAAGTAGAGAGGAATGGACTAAAGTGTAGACCATGTAACTAAACAGGCACACTACAGCCTCCACAATGAGATTCTTCTCTCGGTGTTTTTGTTGTTGTTTTGGGGTTCTGTTTGCTATGTTTTAATGGTTGTTTTTTGTTTTGTTTTGGAGGGGAAGTTGCCAGGAGATGGAGAGATAAGTGATATTCAGGTGCATGATGTGAAATACATAAAAAATGATAAATGTTAAAAAGTGATAATAAAAACAACAACAATAATAAAATACAAACCGAATCTAGGAAAGTATCAAAAAGATCATCTGTCACAATCAGATGGGCCTCATCCCAGAGATGCAGGAATGGTTTTACATATAAAAATTTGTCAATGTAATCCACCGTATAAACAAACTGAAAGAAAAAAATTCATAATCATCTCATTAGATGCTGAAAAATTCTGTGAAAAATCCAATAGCTCCTCATGATAAAAGTCTTGGAAAGATTCGAGAAAGAAGGGACAAACTTAAACATAATAAAGGCAATTTATAGCAAGCCTATAGTCAACATCAAATTAAATGAAGAGAAACTCAAAGCAATTTCACTAAAATCAGGAACGAGTCAAGGCTGTCCACTCTCTCAATATCTGTTTCACATTGTACTTGGATTTCAGCTAGAGCAATATGACAACTTAAAGAGATCAAGGGGATACAAATTGGAAAGAAAGATGTCAAAGTATTGTTAGTTTCAGATGATATGATAGTATTCATAAACAGCCAAAAAAAATCTACAGGGAACTCCTAGAGCTGATTAACAAATTCAGCAAAGTATCTGAATACAAACTTAACTTAAAAAATCAATAGTCCTCCTATATACAAATGATAAACAGGCTGAGAAAGAATACCCTTCACAATGGCCACAAATAATAGAAAATGTATTGGCATAACTCTAACCAAAAAACTGAAAGCCTGTATGACAAGAACTTCAAGATTTTGAAGAAATAAAACTGAAGAGGATATCAGAAGATAAAGTGATGCTCAGGGTTGGTAAGGTTAATATAATAAGAATGGCCACCATAGCAGAAGCAATTTACAAAATCAATAATCAATTCCCACCAAAATTACAACACAAATCTTACAGACCTTGAAAGAATACTCAACTTCATGTGAAGAAACAAAAGCAATGAATAGCTCACTGCAATCCGGTCCAATCCCTTTCTGTTACAGAATAATAAGGAGGTGAGTATGAATTTCAAAGGCCAGTGGGAAGTTTGTAGATGGTGAGGGATCCTCAAACAGCCCTGCTTATGACTGGGTCAAGGGTTTTAATGTGTTTTCATGAGAACTGGAGATGTGTTCATGGGATTACCCAATATCATTTCTTACAATCATGCTTGGAACTAAAATGTTGACAATATTTTTTTAAATAAATAATTAAAACCCAAAATTTAATCAGACAGTGTCAGTATGTTTTAATGCACCAAAACTGAACTATTCTTGAAAGACTTAATTTTAAAAACATTAGAATTAATATTTTCATTCAGACATAATTCAACCAGCTGGTTTTCCAAGAGAAATAAACACATTATTTGTATGTCATTTACATTTGACTAGGGAAAAAAAAGGTGACCCAGTTATTTTAAAATATTTCTATTTCAGTGTATATTGTTAAACTTTAAGTCGTCCACTTCTTTGAAAGTCTGTCTTCAGAAAATTATTTTCTGGACCCATTATTTTCTAGAACTATGCCTTAGCAGTATTTTTTAACAGAAGCACAGTGAGATTATATGGAACAATTAGATAAATTACAAGTTGTCAATCTAATATTGCAAGCATTAGTAAATGAATTCATCAGGGACTAAGAAAAAGGTAATTATCTCGCTGAGACCATCCCTTCTTCTCTCCTCTGACCTTGTTTGGCTGTCTAATATACTAATTAGTTGGGTTTTTTAATGCATCTCCATCCCTACTCAGGTAGTTGGATTTAAAGTATCAACAGCTCGGGGTAATTTGGAGGAAAATCAGGCAAGGACAAACCTCAGAGCAGGGGCTCATTATGCCATAATGATTACACTATATTTGAAAGACAAAAACCATCTCAAATCAACTGTGATCTAATTGGTGCCCCAAACTGGAATCATTTAAAGTTCTGTGACAGACAGGAAATGAAGAAGAATGAGGTTTATCTGTATGTATTAACTATTTTTCTAACTAGGAAAACTGTATTGGCTATATCTATTAACAATACATTCTAATAGTTCTACGTCTGTTAAGATGCTGTGAATAATTCTGAATGATATATTATTTTATTTACAATCACTTTCAGGAAAATATTAATACTATGATTGATCTGGCACCTAACTTTACCAGGAATTACTACGATTTTCTATCTTGTTTGTCTGTCTCACTCAAAGAGAGTAAGAGAGACAAAATAAGAGAGATAGACTGATTACTACATGTGTTCATTCTTAAAATTGAAAACATATTTTATTAACTGTATTTTTAACAAACAAGCCTTTCTCATTTTACATACCTAGCCCAGTTCCCAGTCCCCCCTCTCCTGCTCTGCCCCCCCCCCCCCCCCGTCCCATTGCACCAACCCCTCATCCACTCTGCAGAGAGGGTAAGTCTTTCCAGGGGAATCAACAAAGTCTGACACTTCACTTTGAGGCAGGCCAGAAGCCTTACCCCTTTATCTAGACTGAGCAAGGCATCCCCCCAAAAAGAATGTGCTCCAAGATGTCAATTCAACCACTAGGGATAAATCCTGGTCCCCAACCCAGGAGCCCCACAGACTGCCCAAGCCAGAGAACTTTTGCTCACCCTGAACTTAGGGAAACCAGTCCAAGAGAGGGATAAGTGAAAGTATGAGCAAAGGGGTCAAGACCATGATGAGAATACCCACAGAAACAGTCAAGACCATGATGGGGATGCTCTCAGGAACAGTTGACCAGAGTCAGTGAGCTCAGGTCAGCTGTTCCTCCATAAGTTCAGGGTAGTGCTTAACTGTGGATCTTTATCTGCTTCCATCAGCTACTGGATGAAGGTTCTATGGCAACAATTAAGATAGTCATCAATCTGATTACAAGGGAAAGCCAGTTTAGGGACCCTCTCCATGATTGCTTAGGGCCTTATCTGAGGTTATTATTGTGGATTCCTGAGAATTTCCATAGTGCCGGGTTTCTTGCTAGCCACATAAGGGCTCACTCAATCAAGATATCTCTTTCTTTGCTCTCTCTCTCTCTCTCTCTCTCTCTCTCTCTCTCTCTCTCTCTCTCTTATTCCCCCATTTCAACCATCCTGTTCCTTCATGTTCTTCTCCCTTCATTCTTCCTTCTCCCTCCTCTTCCACCGTCCCTTCTCCCCACCACTCCCAATTTTCTTAGGAGATCTTGTGTAATTCCCCTATGCAGGGGAATTCATGTATGTCTCTCTTAGGGTTCTCTCTGTTACCTAGCTTCTCTGGGGTCATAGACTACAGGCAGGTTATCTTTTGTTTTTCGTCTAGCAAACCAGTTCCAGAAAAACAAACATGGTATGTACTCACTCATAAGTGGATATTACATGAAAACATATTTTTACCATTAAGAGATGGATGTAGGAGAACAAATGAAATATTTAGCAGTGGAACAAATGTTTTTTATTCTTTAAAATTTTGTAATATAAATATTCTAGGAAACAAAATTATTACAGAATTCCTAGGTGGTCCTCGGTGTGAGGAGAATCTAAAGTGTGTAGCCACAAAAAGCAATTATATGAAGTACTGGCTAGTCAAACTTGTTTCAAAATGGACAGATCATGGGTGGGTCTGGAGGGAAGAAGGGAAGGGGAAATATTGTAATTATATCATAATGCCAAACTGTTAGAATAATAAAGTATTTAAATATTTATTTAACATTTGAGTAAAGGTAAGGGTATTTCATGTATTATATCCACAAAATATTGGTGGATAAACAAATAAAATCATACATTTCCGGCTAAACTATATAAGACCTATTTTCTGGTTCAATAACCAACAATTTTTAAAAATACATCAAAACCCTTCATATATGTTAGAAAAATACATTAGAAAATGTAAAAATAACCAAAGTAACTTAAGACTAATATATTAGAGAGACAAGCTATTTTTCATATATACTTCCAAAATGAAGCTTTGTGCTTTACCTGTGGACTGGTGCCGACTATGAAAAAAACACACAGCCATACCTCACTTACTCACTAGAATACATTCAGAAAAGCAATGCCAAGTGATTTCCTTCTGTTAAAACTATAGGATGTACTGGGGTAGAGCCAGATGATTTGCAAACCCAGATCACCTAGTTTTTTGTTTAACATTTGTATATAGGTAAGAGTATCTTATTTATTTATCTGTTAAAAGTTATTCTTCAAGTTGTATAAGTAAAACATGGATGAATAAACAGATAACTTCATATATATCCAACTTAACTATATAGAACTTATTTTCTGGTTCAGTAATCAACAATTACTTTATCTAATATCATTAACATTATAGTATATAACTTTTTATAGTATATAACTTGACATTTCAAAGCACACAAAAAAAAATACAAATGTCAGGAGTCCCAGTCTTATTTTATCAAAGCATAGCTGGTGTCCTGACAGTCAAGTGGGGAAATATGGGTACACATGTGTATACTTAAAGAGAGACAGAAGTCCCAGAAGGTTGTATAAACTAAAGATGCCTAGGATCTCAGAACTTTAAACTTAAATAAATGTAGCTCTAGTTCAGTTTCTACAATGAAATTATGAATGTTTTTTTTCAGTTTGTAAATGAGATTATCAAAGAATATACAGCCATGCTGTTGTGAAAATACAGATATTTAAATTAAAAACATTCACGAATTGATTTACTTCCTGAAAATCTTATTATCTGGGTGGATTTTAATACTACTTTGTATTCTTTGGAAGTGTCAGAAATTGATATAATGTATATTCACCAAAATACCCTCTACCACTACCTCCTCCCAGTCCCCAGCATCCCCATTTTTCTCCAGGCTTCGGTTTTTCATTTTTACTTTCTTTTGTTATTTATAAAGCTGTGTGAGCAATTATATCTGCTCATATGCCCAGGAGTATCCAAGGGGGAAAGAGCTGCCTACCACAAAAATAGCCTCAAAGGAGAGGGCCTCTTCTCCACTCAGCCGTCATCAATCGTCAATAACTACTTTAGTAGGAATAGCACCTTCAGGACCCGTCCATCTTCCATGCTGAAATTTTGACTGATTGGATCTTCAGAAGGTGATCACAGATACTTTATTTTTGTACTCAGCAGCCATGCTTTGTGCAAAAGTTATCGTTTCTAAATTCCCATCGCATTAATCGGCTCTTACATCTATCAACCCTTCGTTCCTGAATCATCTCTGAGCCTTGAGTGATGAGAGGCTAGTATAGATGAACCATTCACTCATAGCTGAGCTGGATACATTTTAGAAATAACCAAACCCTAAAGACAACCAATGTTTTGAAAGTCCTATTCTTAAGTTCATCAACAATTACAGAGTCGGAGAACAATGGGGCAGCCATTATTTCTGAATTAGAGGAAATGATGGGCTGAGCTCTGCAAGTGATGCATTAGCCAAAGCCAGCTGTGATTTCAGAGACTTCCTGATATACTGCTGTTGTTATTTACTATTTTCACATTCTGAATATTGTGTGTGTGTATACATATATATGTATATATATTTCTTTGAGTTGCTAACAAAATATGACTCATTAAAAAATCTTATTGATATATCCATAGAATATTTTTAAAAACAGCTTCAAAGCAGTGACACTCTACTACCACTGATTTTACCACATGAACATGTCATGCTTTCTCAAACTTCCTCTTCATTGAAAGGAATCAGGTTATATATAGAGAGAGGACTGATGCTAGCCTTCTGCAGCAGAGTTAAACAAGTCTTATAACTTACACATAGTCATAGTAATTCCAATAAGTAATACAGTAATGATCAATTACAGGTTCCATATATAATCTTAAGAGGGGTTTATACCTTTTAGGAAAAGCTGAACATTATGTTTTTTATTGAATGGTTCTGCAGGATGCTGTTCTTTGTAAATACTACCTGTGATAGTTGGAATGTAGTTGGGCCCCATAAGCTCATAGGGAGTGGCACTATTAGGAAGCGTGGCCATTGCCATAGGTCTGGCTTTATTGGAGGAAGTGTATCATTGTGGAGGCAGGCTTTGAGGACTTATACACACTCAAGCCACACACACTGTCCCAGCTCTCTTCCTGTTGTCTGCATATCAAGATGAAAACTCTCAGCTTCATCTTCAGGACCATGTCTGCCTGCATGATACCATATCCCACTATGAGGATAATGGACTGAGCCTCTGACCTGCAAGTCACCCAGGTAAGTGTTTTTTGTTTTTTGTTTATTTATTTTATAAGAGCTGCAGTGGTCATGGTGTCTCTTCACAGCAATAGAAATGCTAAGTCATACTACCAAACTGTATATTTTGTCCTTTAAATAAGTATAATTTTTCCCTTCATTTTTTTTCCTTCCTTTTTTTTTGCCCCTCGTTATCTCTTAAATTTTATTTTGTTTTATTTTAGAATGGGGCATTTTATGAATGGGATTAGTAGGCAAAGATGTAAAAGTCACATAGAATAAATAAATAAAAATAAATAATTAAAAACAAGTAAAATAGTTATCACCTATTCAATTTAGAGTGTAAAAATTGTTAGAAGTATTTTTAATTAGCATAATTTTGAAAACTATGAGAATTCATGAGAGTAGTGATTTATTCTTCTTGTATCTTAGTAAGAAACATGCCAGAATTGGAAAATACTAAGAAACTTGTGTCATTGCCTGTGAATAATTATGAATATCGCTGCTCTATTTATCTTAACCAATAATTGGAAGCAGCCTAGATCTTTATTAATCAACAAATAGATAATAAAATGTGATATACCTTCTCAATGGAAAATTATTCACCTGTTAAGAAAAAAGAAATTTCGGGTTCTGGCTATGAAGACTAGGTCGGGAAAAGGTGGTACATTTACACAATGGAGTACTACACAGCAGAAAAAAATAATGACATCTTGAAATTTTCAGGCAACTAGATGGAGCTAGAAAACATCATACTGAGTGAGGTAACCCAGACCCAGAAAGACAATTATCATATGTACTCACTCATAAGTGGTTTTTAAATATAAAGCAAAGAAAACCAGCTTACAATTCACAATCCCAGAGACCCTAGACAGCAATGAGAACCCTAAGAGAGACATACATGGATTTAATTTATATGGAAAGTAGAAAAAGACAGATCTCTTGAGTAAATTGGAAGCATGGAGGATCATGGGAGAGGGTTGAAGGAGAGAGGATAGGAAGAGATGGGAGCAGAGAAAAATGTATACCTCAATAAAATCAATTAAAATATAAAAAGAAATTTACAGATATATGGATAGAGCTGGAAACAATCATTCTGAGTGAGTTAGTCGAACCCAGAAACATTTCCTGTTTCCTCTTACATGTGGCTGTATATTTTCTGCTTTAAATATATGTGTTTCACTTAGGATATCCACAGAGGTAAGGTAGCTCAGGTGGACCTTAGAGGAGAAGGGAATCTTCTAAGACAGAAGAAATAAGGCTACAGTCTCTGTATGTGGGAGAAGTGGCAATGAGTCAAGCCAAGGGTTGATTTTATACATTCAGTGCAGAGGGAACCCCTAGTAAACAGGTTTGCAAGGGTCTAGCTATGGCATGGTCATGATCACCAGTCACCAACATTTGCAAGATGGAAAAAAACTACACCTCAACAGTGGAAAAAAATCACCAAGTCAATTAATTTTAGTTGTTATGAAGACAAATGTTTTCTTCTGACTTGAAACAGTGAAAGCCTTTAAGTACTGTTTATGAAATACAGGACTGGGACTCCAAAGGTAGCATAAATGAAAATACTAAATGTGTTATAGCAAATGAGGTTTAAGTGACATTTTAAAAAACCTATTTATTGATTAGCTAATACAACCTTTATCTGTTACAAAACAAGTGGCTCCCTGCAACATATTATTAAATGGGACACTGCAATTTGATGGAAATTCAGAATTAAATAGTAGAACATATCTGGTTTGGTGTATACTCTCTATCATGATTGCTAGGAGATACATATTTCAATATTTTATCATGAATTGTCATAGTAAATTTTATTTATTTTTAAATAGTCCTGAAATAAATTTTATTGACACAAGACAGTCAATGGGTAAGTAATGATAATTGTATAATTTACAAGGAAAGTAACACAATAATTATCAACATACCAGAGTTCTGTGGGGCTTCTTACTACAATAAAGACAGGAACATGCAAACTACCTGTGTGACATACTTTACTATGAGTACATTTTTGCTTTATAAAGTAATTACTTTTGTGGACGGCAAATATATCTGTCTACATCAGATTAAAAATGCAACACAAATACAAATTTAAATTGTTTTATGTTTGTGTACAAAACACAGCCTCAAAAGCACCAGACTTAGTTCAAGCTAACACAGTGGTAGAGCCCCATCATGGTACCACTTAGTGTACACAGAACATGCATTGTTCCTCTTTATTTCAGGCTGACACTGAAGAGTAGTGTTGTTTATCTAGTTCGGTTCAGTAGGGCACAACAGGAGCTTCCCCTTCCACTGATCTGTACCCAACAGGAAACATATGCTCCCACTGAGACACAGTGTCATTAGCTACGGTGGTGGCACTTTTCATACCACGATGCTGGCATTCTGACAGCGAGACGTCCCATTATAAATTTTGAACTTAGAGACGTATCAGTTAGTAATAATGTTATCACTTGATAATTGTGCGACTTTTATATAAACTCAAAATAAGGGATCGTGTTACTCTTCATGTATATATTAACTGTTAGGGCAATCTGGAACAAAATGGGTTTCAATAGTTGTTAAATATTTAAAAATGATTAAAGCATTTGTTTCTTGGTTGTAACAACCCTTAAAATTTTGTTTATTAAAATTTTAGCTGTAAATATGTTAAGACTAATATAAATTTAGCCTGCTGTTAGTAAAACAAAACTTCTCCAATACAAAAACAAACCATTTTAATCATTCTAACACTGGAGTCTAAGTGGAATGTGATCAATACCAAAATGAATAATAGGGAAATTTGTTATTGTGTTAGAAAAATATGTTGTTTCCTATGCCATCTAACCAAAAATAGTACAATTACTCTAGAAAAGAGCACAAAAAGAAAGATCCTGAGTAGCAATTTTAAATACAACCCATTATTTATCTAGCTAATCCTTTTTGTTTGCTTGGTTTATTTAAGCAGGTTTGTTTTCACAATGATATTTGCATTAAGTCCAGTTGCTGTGAAAGTAATGGGGAGACCATCCATATATAATAAGAAATAGCAAGAACAAACATATTAACTTAATGAACACAAATTGATAGATCGATGTCATTGTAAGGCCAGTTTCAGCATCATTACTCTTTGTTAAGCAAACACCTGTCAGAGTATTTATTTGTCTCTACAGGATGCAATGAAAACATATATTTCTCATCTTCCTAAAGTTTACACTCTTATAAGACCAAGTAATTGAACATAAAATAAAAAAGCAAGTAAATATCAAAGAGTTTACAGAAATGAAGTGAGTCAGACCAAGCATTCATAAGATGCCCACCTCTTCAGTCATAGTTACATTGCAGAAATTAAAAATTTCACATTTATAATACCTTAATATGGTTTTTTTTTGGTTTTTTTTTTTTTGAGACAGGGTTTCTCTGTGGCTTTGGAGCCTGTCCTGGAACTAGCTCTGTAGACCAGGCTGGTCTCGAACTCACAGAGATCCGCCTGCCTCTGCCTCCCAAGTGCTGGGATTAAAGGCGTGCGCCACCACCGCCCGGCTCTTAATATGGTTTTTAAACAGAGAAGGTCAAAGTATATATGCTATCCAGAATTCTATTGGAGTTTTAGAAGGATCAGGAAAACATAGTGGGTTAAAACACCATAGTTCCGTAAAATATTTATGCTTACATTTAACATTATGCAATCATGGAGGCTTAGGGTAGAAAAATACCTGAGAGACCAATTAACTCCTATTGAATTAGCAAAATAGAACCCTGAAAATTATTGTTCAAAATCATTAAACTATTTTTTTTGTTCAAGACAAGGTTTCTTTTTTGTAACAATCCTAGCTGTCCTGGAAGTAGCTGTTGTAGACCAGGTTGGCCTCGAACTCACAGAGATCTATTCGTCTGCTTCGTGCACCTAGTGTTGGGATTAAAGGCACGTGCCACCACTGCCCAGCTCAAAATCATTAATTCTGAACTGGTGTGGGATTATTTTGTGATTTCCATCTTCATCTGGTGCCCAACATGAGGCTAGAACCCACAACCCTGAGATTAAGAGTCTCATGCTCTACTGACTGAGCTGTAGGATGAATCTAGCAAGGCTCCTTGAGCCTCAGGTCCTTTATATTCTTTGTCTTTGCTAATGGATACACAGTGTTATTGACAGTGACTGCTTCACCTATACTCTACCCAACCTGTGTACTGACCTCTCTTTCTTTCTTTATTAACTCTCCTGAAAATATGCCTTCCTCCAGTTTATGCCACACTTCATCCTTGTAACTGTAGAACATATTAACTCCTAAAATATCAAATTTTATTAATTGAATTTACTAGAACAAAAACTCTATCATGACAAAATCTGATTTTGTTCACTAAATACCCACAGTGCTTAAGAAATTGAAAAGAACATAACAGACACAATAAATGCTTAATAAACTAATTATCCATATATACAAAAGATTAGTTTCTTTAAGGGTCTCAAGTAGTCTAAAATCTTAAGTGAATACAATAAATGCCTTGCTAAGTGCTGACTGTTTTACTAAAACTATACTTTGAGAGGGTAAAACAAGTACATTCTGTGAATGGCAAATTTAATTTCAACAGCCTTCCATGAAATTTAATCCAAGAGGAAAATCACCTTTAGTGATGTAAGGCTATTTGCTGAGATAACTTAATTTGTAAATGTCACAACCTAAATTGAGTTCTGGTCTTCTAATTTTTATCCCATGTTCTTCTTACTGGACATTTGATACATCAGTTAAAGCCATGACCATGGTTTTATTCTTTTCACTTCCGGGTGGAGTGGAGATGATCTGCTCTAAGTAGATCATGATCATAGAAGTATGATTAAGGACACAATAGTAAAGGTTTCCACACTCTAAATCGCCTTTAAGTCAGGAAAAGAACAAATTCTAGTCTTCTTGCTCTATGGGATGAGCAGAGAATCTGTCAGAGGCCAATCAATTGAAAGCGTTAGGCTTTAGTAACCGCTCTGCATACTTCAAACTCTAACGTGCAGACATTTTTAATAGAGATAATCTGCCCTAAAATACATCAGGCCAGGAGATCTTTCCTGAGGTTTTTTGCATAACAAATTTTCTAAAGCTAAAGTACATGAAAGGGTGACTGTGAATCAGACAGTCTACAAAAATGCCCTTACCAAAATGTCATATTTTATAAACCTTTCCATATTCAAACCATTGCACTCTGCCCCTTTAATTACAGGACAGATCAAGAATTAAAAAAAAAAAAGAAATGACAAATTGATGTTAAAATTCACTCCCAGATTAACTCATTATGAGATTTTTGTCTATGTCCTAAAACATCTGCTAAGCTTTCCAATGTCACTGGTTTTACTAAGTAGATAACACTATTTACTGTCAGAGCATAGCAGGTGATGCAAATGAAGTTTCAGTTTCATTAACTGGCTTTACAGGAAGGGAGGCAAAGCATTTGGCCACCATGGGTATTTCTAAAAGGTCAAACAAGCGACATCTGTGTCACTTCAGACACCTTCTCTCCTAGCAGAGCACGCAGCTTTCTGTGCAAAGGGTGGACATCCCCATTGCTTTCCTTAATGCGTCGTTTTCTTCTTTTATTTTATTACGAATTTTTAGTACAATCATTCCTCATTTTACATAGTTTTTCCATAACCAATCCATTCTCTCCTCCCACTCCCTTCCCCCCCCCACACACACCATTGCCTTCCTATGGGGAGTCAACAAAGTCTGACTCTTCACTTAGAGGCAAGACCAAGGCCCTACCCCCTACATCAAGGCTGAGCAAAGAGAATGTGCTTCAAGATGCCAGTTCAAGCAATAGGGATAAATTCTGGTTCCACTGTCAGTGGTCACACAGACTGCCATCCACATTCAACGGGCCTGGTTTAGTCCTATACAGGGTCCCCGCTATCATTTCAGAGTCAGTGAGCTCTCACTAGCTCAGATCATCTGTTGCTGTGGGCATCACCATCATGGTCTTGACCCCTTTGCTCATATTTTCGCTCCTCTGTCTCTTGGACTGGTCTCCAGAAGCTTGACCCAGTGCTTAGCTGGAGATCTCTGTGTCTGCTTCCATCAGTTGCTGGAAGAAGGTCCTATGATGACAATTTAGGAGTCATCAATCAGACAACAGGGGAAAGTCAGTTTAGGCACCCTCTCCACTGTTGTTTAGAGTCTGATATTGGGTCATCTTTGAGGATCCCTGGGAATTTCTCTAGTGCCATGTTCTTGCTAGCCCTTTGAAGCTCCCTCAATCAAGATATCTTTCCTTGTTCTCCCTCTCTGTCTTTCTTCTTGAGCATCCAATTCCTTCATGTCCTCCCCCTCCCTTCCCTTCTTCCTTCCCCTTCCCTTCTACCCTGCATTCTCCACCACCCTCCATATAGCCAATTTTTTCAGGATATCTTTTCTGTTCCCCCAATTCCCAAAGAGATCCATGTATGTCTCTCTTAGTGTTCTCCTTATTACCTAGCTTTTTTGGGGTCGTGTACTATAGGCTGTTTATCCTTTGGAGAGAATGAATCAATGATTTCAGAAAAAATAAAAGTTATCAAATTTCACTCTTCCCAGGCGGTGGTGGCACACGCCTTTAATCCCAGCACTTGGGAAGCAGAGGCAGGCGGATCTCTGTGAGTTCGAGACCAGCCTGGTCTACAAGAGCTAGTTCCAGGACAGGCTCCAAAACCATAGAGAAACCCTGTCTCGAAAAACCAAAAAAAAAAAAAAAAAAAAAAAGACATCATTAAATAAAAAAAATTTTACTCTTTCTTAAACACTCAATATAATTGAATATCTAAATAATTAATAAAAGAAATTGACGTTTTTATTCTTCTTGAATTGGAAAAATATGGAAGAAATATATTTGAATTTCAATATACCACAGGGGAAATTTTTCAATGTCAATTCATATTTTTAGAGAGGCTGAATTAGGTTATGTTTCTGTCCATTCCACAGCTAATAGCACTGAAAACCTCTTTTTCATTAAATCTTTCTCTAGCCACCAAACACAGCTTTTGATTCTTTACCACCAAATGCATACCTTTACTGTTCCTCACATTTTTAGATAAATTACTTTCAATTTTATTTCATTCATTTTTACTTTCATATTGAGGGGAATTTCATGCATTAAATTCATGAATATATTTAAACTAAATTCCTCACTGTGTTTAGTGTCATCTCCTTCCCTCTTATTACACTGAAGACATAGATTAACTGAATCTCTTAAGAAGTTTAATACTAGACTATATCAAGGTTCATCTTTAACAAGCTCCTAGTTTATGTTGACTTAACGTTACCTTGTATATGGGGGATGGAAAGATGGCTCAGCAGCTAACTACACTGGCTACTCTTTCAGAGGACCTGGGTTCAATTCCCAGCACCCATATGGAAACTCACAACTGTCTGTAACTCTGACTCCCTAACAAAGACACACATGTAGATAAAACGCAAGTGCACATAAAGAAAAAAATTATCTTATATTTTGGCATATTCAAAAGTAGTTGTTTAATTCTTTTGAATTCTAAAATTATCTGGAATGGCACTCTCCACTCCATGCATTATGGTTTCCTGCAGCATGTTCTGTATACTGACAAGAAAACTTATGTATGTACTCATATGCTAATAAAACACACTATTGTACATCGTTGAAGACAGATATAAACCAATCATGCGATTTTGGTATTTATTATGTGTCATAGCAATTATAGAGAGTCATAACTAGAAAAATTTTATGTTGTCACATATATATGACATGTGTGTATATATACTTCTATGTGTGTATATAACACAAATGTATAACACACATATGAGAAAACATATATGATATATTTGACTACTTTCAGTAAACAGGTTCATATTTTTTTTCCATTCTTACACCAATTTATGATCACATAACCATAAATTGAGGCCCGACAAGAATTTGTTTATTTATATTATTTGAATATGTCAAAAAGCTCTTGACTTTAATTTTCTTCTGAAAAGTTTAATATTACTGGCATTGATCACGTATGATCTTTGAGTTTTATGTCCATTTCTATATCTAACACACCTATTCATCTTCATCAGATATTTCTTTTACACACAGAACAACTTACTTTGTATCTAAGATAATGGCAGCTTTAATGTGATGATCATATTCTTAAAAAATAATTTGTGATTATTCAGCATGTTTTCTTATAATAAATCATCTAAATATAGACTCAATATTTGCAAGGAAAATAGCCTTTTAAATTTAATAAATTGTTTATAGTTAATTTATAATTTAGCTTTAGATTTTGGGTCCCATTTGCCATTTTGTTAAAAACTCCCTTAAGGCATAAAAACAAGCAACATACATCAAAGTAAAAAAAAAAAATCTCAACACAAACAGTTTAAAATACAAACTAGTGTACTTTCAAAATAAAAAATATACACGGGGGTGATAGAAAGCAAGAGTATTTCTTTATCTGTTAAGAAAACAGGCACAAACAAAATGTTACCCACACTGATTCCTGGACGAATGCCATCTAGTCAACATATTGCTGTCTTCCACACTAAGAACTCTGCTACTCTAACGTACAAATTAGCAATGATTATCTAATCCGAATACTATAAGTTGTTTTGTTGTCTTTGAGTTGTTTGACTTCTGAGGAAGGAGCAAACGCTGCTAAAAGATATTTGATTACAAATGCTGCTGGATTAATCCAACCTATATACTATGAAAATGCCTCATCTTCAAAATCTAAGCTAAAAGATGTGTCACTTTGTGCAGGGGTCCAGAGCCTGCCTGGACCATAAACTATTTCTCTGGACCAGCCTGGAGGCATAGGCATAAAGACACAACTCACATGGCTTTATTGGGAGGGGGGTTCTTGGTGATTCCTCATGAAATCCTGAGTTTACATGCTGAAAATTTGTGTCCTTTATTCTTCAGACAGCCTTTGTACCACAAGGTAAACTGAGGGGGAAATTTATTAGCATCTGTTTCCTAGGTAACAAGGTGAATGGCTTTTAGTCACGTCTACATATACCTATGTCTGCTCTGTCAGGTCTTCCTGGTCTGTAAGCTAGCTCTGTCACGCAGGCCTGAATTAGCATGTCTATTCAGGCATCCTCCACATTACAAAGGAAGGAGCATAACAACATCCTGACCCTTTGTTAGGGTAGCAACAGCCTGTCTGGAACATTATCCCAGGTGCAAACTATGGCTTGAGAGCCTGGCTGCCAAACCATATAGAAATATGGACCTACAACCTTGGAGAAGCTTTGCTTTTGTTTCCATGGGAAATGAGAGGCTATGGATTAATTCCAGATTAAGCAAAGTATGGTTTGATCAAGGAAGACTCCCGGAAAAATCTCTGATACGAGCAGATGGCCCAGATGATCCAACAGTTTAGAATAACTCTGTTGCAGTTTCCTCTGAGTTCTATAATCAGAACAGCTTTAAGATTGATGTCTGAGATGATCTAGACTCACAAAATACTCCATTCAGGACTTGACCAAAATCCTAAATTTTCTTTGAGTCCACATAAGATTACCAGTGCCCCAATGAGCAGGAAGTTGCCCAGAGAACTATGCCCATGTTTCCAAAAAATGAATTATGGGCATTTGTCATTGTTTAGTGTGTTGGTTACAAAATATTATGGATAATGGTCAGGAAAAAAATTAAACAAAAGCGGTTAGATTCAGGATCTTGTTTTGAAAAGAAAAAAATGAAAATTCTATGAGATAATGCTCTTATACGCTGTTAAGATTTGTCACTTATATTAGTTTTAAAAATGCTAATTGGCCAGTAGCTGAGTAGGAAGTATAGGCTGAGCAACAAGACTAGAAGAATTCTGGAAAGAGGGAAGGCAGAGAGTCAGTAACCAATCAGATGCAGAAGAAGCAAGATGATACTTTACTGATAAAAGAAACCAAGCCATGTGGCTAAACATAGGCAAGAATTATGGGTTAATTTAAGATGTAAAAGTTAGTTAATAGTAAGTGTGACCAAATAGACCAGTTTATAATTAATATAAGCCTCTGTGTGTTTCTTTGTGACCGAACAGCTAGCTACAGGACCAGGTGGTACAGAAATTTCTGTATGCAGCTGGCTTTGTGTTGCATTAAAAATTCAGGAAAGCTGCCGGGCGGTGGTGGCGCACGCCTTTAATCCCAGCACTTGGGAGGTAGAGGCAGGCGGATCTCTGTGAGTTCGAGACCAGCCTGGTCTACAAGAGCTAGTTCCAGGACAGGCTCCAAAGCCACATAGAAACCCTGTCTTGAAAAACCAAAAATAAATAAATAAATAAATAAAAATTAAAAAAATAAAAATTCAGGAAAGCTGTCTGATGAGCCCCTGGAAAAAAGAAGAAAAATTCCCATTCTAGTTGACCTCTGGACTGAACCTGTAGATTAAAACTTTATCAAAATCTTGGACAGAGATATATTTCCATAAGAAATATTTCTAATGACTTGATCTACTTGTTTTGAAGGTAATCTCTACTTAATTCATTGCAAAAACATTTTTGTTACACTTCTGAATTCAGGACAATACCACAGTAAGGACCTTGCTCTTTCCACAGAAAATGAAGTAAGCAGTCATACACAACTCAGAAAAAGTGAAAGCAAAAGGCTAGTTCATTTCATGGATGGTTTCTGAAGAAGTTCCCAGAGAATATATGTCAGTCATACTCTATCTGCAAGGAAGGGAAAATTCCACTCACAGGTGGGGTAAACATTAGTGCGGAATATTCATTAGCTTCAAGTTTGTCGTGAAACATTGACCATTCAGGTTCTCACTTAGGAAAAGGAACAGCCCTGCAGAAAGTGTTTTTTATGGTTGTTTGTTTGTTTAATAAAAGAGTGTAATTGATCAAAGTGTATTCTTGATATCCAGATGTTACATCAGAAAGAATAGCTTCAGTTACAGTTCCTTCATGTGGGGCTCCCACTATTCCAATTCTCCAGAGTACCAGCCGAACAGTATAACAAGAAGGGTCTTACCACAGCTCAATGCAAACTCTATGTAAAATTCAATTTCTTGTATGTTTTAGTTGTTTATTACATAAATAAAGCATCAAAATATTGCTTTGGGCAATTGAAATTTCAGATAATTATAATTAGAAAGAAATTGAGGACAAAAGTTATGCTCTCCCCAAACATCTCATTAAAGAACATAAGGGGGTGCTGGTGAGGATTACTTGAGGATATGTCAACAGATTTACACCGTTGCCATGTAAACTGTGCGGGTGACTGTTTTGCTGGCAATGGTAGGTAAAAAGTATGTGCTTACCTGCTTTAGTGAGTTTGTTACTAGAGATGATTTCAGTAATAATAGATTGAAATGCAGTCAAACACGTTTGAGAAATTATTTGACACAATTGATGTCTTTATGTGGTCAATAGTACTGACATTAAAAAAATTACTCAAAACTTTGTTTTTCATATAAAAGAGGAATGCCAGAATAATCACCAACCAGATTCTATATTAATACACAAAAGACACAGACGGTTAAAACTTCATAGTCAAGCACTGGCACAAGACCTTAGAAACAGGATTGAGTCATCAACCAATTCCAAAAGTCACAATTTACAATTCACCAGGAAGGAAATAGACCTTCTGATGGACATATTCTTCAAATGTATGTTGAATGATACACATGCTAATTTAATTAGTTATTTAGAGCCAGACAATTTTGCTCCCTAAAATTCTGGCCTGTCAAAAATCAACAATCATCTTTTACAATCCTGAAAACTAAATATGACACTGTACAACTTTAAATAAGCCTGGCTATTCAATAGGGATGCTATGAAGCATGGCATTTCATTTTCATGTAAAATATGAAGGCATCAAAATACATGAACGATGCACATTGTGGAATGACAAGAAAATTAAAATATAGTTGATGAAATAAAAACCTTACAGAAATGTCGCTACGCTTATTGTCACTATCTCGGTGCAAAAATAAATTTTATATGGCTACAAGTTGACATAGTTTATCAGTGAAGTCAAAAGTAAACTATATATATTGGCTGTCATTTACATTATTCAAAGAACAGTCAACGAAATCTGAAAATCTCCCCGTTCATTTCCTGGAGCTAGCATGTTCTTCCATTTCTTGATTACAGGCAAGAGGTTGATACTCTCACTGTTCTAGTCCCAAAATACTCTAGAATTTAAGGTCACCAGACCTCTTTGTGGCTACCCACAAAAGTTTAGACCATCTAAGAATGAAAATCCTTTACACAGCCCCCAAAGTTACTAATGCTCTAATATCCAACACATGTTAAGTGTCTACATAGGAAATGTAGAAGAAATGCCTACCCAATTTCCCATCACATGTTGCAATTTAGTTGCAAATGCATTACAAGTGCTATATAAAATGCCATCAAATTGTTGATGCTTTAGCTTATATAATGACATAACTCATATAACTTGATTCTGTGTTTTGGGTTGACTCCAATTATCAAGATTATTCGTCTGTAGACCAGACTGGCCTTAAACTCAAAGAGATCCTCCTGCCTCTGCTTCCCGAGTGCTGGGATTAAAGGCCTGAACCACCACTGTTTGGCCAGAAAGTACATTTTTAAGACATTTGAGTGAACCAATCTGGCAAACTGATTTATTGGAAAAACTATACCAAAATTAAACAGCACTCTCATGATGGAAAATTGTCCCTACCATGTAGATGTAAAACTGATAATGGGGCCATAATATAAGTAACATAGAAGGAGACAGAAGTGGTAAGCTGTCTTTCAGTCATGAAACACTGCTTATGTATGAAAGCTCCAATTTGAAGGATTAGACTATGGGAGAGGCATTCAAGAAAAGCCACCAATTGAGCCCCTGAGTGTTTCCAGCTCACAGAGGGTTGTGGACCTTCAAAGAGGCATGGAAACCACTGTCAACAATGCCCTTATTTCAAGCATCACCAAACATATGTTTCGCAGAAAAACAGCAGATGTAAGAAAAATAAAATTAAGTAATGAAAAGTAGATTAAAAAGCACTCAACCAATCCCTTGTGTCTGTGCACAGCTTGCAGAACAGGGATATGGTTCCCCATTTCTCCACCTGTCACAAGAAAAACACCATGGGATTCCAAGAACGACAAACAGGTAACTCGTCATAAGAAAAGTAAATTAGGGTGAATTATTATTAGTTATTTCACAGATGCAAAAAAAAAAACTGGGACAGCATATATATTGTGTATATGTATATGAAAAAATATTCAATGTCTGATGTGCTCAGTAAGTTCTAAATTAAAACAAAATTAATGCTTTACACCTTCATCTTGAGAAACAATTAAAAACTTGAAAACAGGCTGTAATGTTGCAGATGCACAGGAACAACAGATCTTGCCGGTTATTTTCGTTTTGTTTCTGCTTTTGCTCATTTTCTGGATTTACAGACACACAGCACCACACCAAAATTTACTAGCTACAAAACAAGTCAAGTTAACAATACGAGGAGAGTTCAACTTCTACCAATTACAAAAATAAAAAATTTTAAAAAATGTCCTAAATCTGCCTTTAAAGATGGACATGCACGTGTGGTGATATTTTCATTTGTATTTTAATAAATAAAGCTTGCCTGAAGTATAGAATGCAAAATAGTCCCACTCGTCAGCCGTACAGTACAGTCAGTGGTGGGACACACCTTTAATCCCAGTAGCCACACTAGTTAGTCATGGAGACCAGGCACTGGTGGCACACACCTTTTTTTTTAATTGATTTTATTGAGCTATATATTTTTCTCTGTTCCCCTCCTTTTCATTCCCCTTTAATCACAGCAGTAGAGAGGAATATAAGGTGGAATGAGACAGGAACTCACTCTCAGTCTGAAGATTTCATGAGGCAGGCGGATCTCTGTGAGTTCGAGACCAGCCTGGTATACAAGAGCTAGTTCCAGGACAGGCTCCAAAACCACAGAGAAACCCTGTCTCGAAAAACCAAAAAAAAAAAAAAAAAAAAGTTCTGTAGTGGTTTGGCTGCTTTGTTTCTCTGATCTTCAAGCTGAACCCCAATATCTGTCTCTGGATTTGTATTGTTTGTGCCACACACATGAATATTCCCAAAAAGTTTATGTCGGCTAAATATGAAAACTATTTTATAAATCACAAGGAAAGCTATTCTAACAATGGAAACTATATTAATAATGATTGTCAAGATAAAGATTTTTAAGCTAGCATTTAGGCATTTGGCTTTCAGACAATTCGGTCTTAACCCTAATTTTTGAAATTGTTATTGTTGGATGGGTGAATGTCAGTATAGAATTCTATATGTTCAATTGAATGTTGAAAAGCTTCTTGGTTTTTGCTTTTAAGATTCCTATTCTTCTATGTTAGACCAAATAAAGCACTCATAATAATAGTACTTTTTATTTCTTAAAGAATTGTATTTTGAATTACTTTATTACATATTTTAATGTATGTGTGGTTATAAATTGAACATTAAAAAGATTATTAGATAAAACATATCAAATTACTTGATTTAATTTAAAAGAGTGGTTGTAAACATACCTCTCTGATAGCATATTCAATCTTTCTTTCAGAGCTCTCTAATGAAAAACTCCCTCCCCTTTCTCCGTGAAAGTAGACTTTGTGCTACCAATGAGAGTAGAGGTATTGTGGAGCCAAGAGGTACAGGGCATGTTTTGACTATTGTTTTCTATATAGAAAAAAGCAACTAAGAGTATCTCTAGCTCTCAATCTATGTGAATTACCCAATTTCTCATTTCAAAAGAATGTCTTCTCTAATTTTCTAATTATGTTCTTCAAATATATATATTCATATATGCATATATATGTGTACACAAATATATATGTGTATGTATACATATATGTATATAGAATAATTATATATACAATTTGCAGAAGATAATTAGAAAGTTGTATATATATATATATAGTAAACATAGCCTTTCAAGTACCATTAATACTGTTTAATGTTCTAAATAAAGATGTTTGTGACCTAATTTTATGGTTAATTTTTTTCACACATAAGCTTCAAAGTCGAGAATTTAAGGATCCACTCTTGCCTGATTTGTGAGTGGTTATTCCTGCTACTGAGAATAGACGTCTTAATTTGTACATTGTAAACACAGACATAGGCTTTGGCATCCAAATTTATTAACAAGTGTTTTTTTGTAACACTGTTGTGTTGCACACACACTCACACAAAAAAAATGTGTTAGTGGTCACAATGCTTTGCCAACCATTCTCACTTTTATAGTTACAATCCTTAATTTGAAAAAAAAAACTATAGTTGTTTAATTTAAATATGATTCATGTTCACTATTACTATGATAGTTTATTCTCATTTGATTGATAATTGTTTCACATCTAATGTAATAGATTTAAAATCTAGTTACTAAAAGAAGTATTTAATTCAATTAAATAGATAAGTCAGTATTCCTTGAACTGTAGCAAATTATGGTTTTAGTTCATCTGTCAAAGATTATAAATATTATATGTATAGTGCTTATAAAAAATCTGTTAAATTCATATGATTAGCAAGCAATATGTTCTGAATATTTTCCTTATGTGGTATATTCATGAGAGTACATAGAACTTATATAAAGAAAGATGTATATTCACTATTATTTTCTTAGTTCTACATCACCTTTGCCTCCATCTTGAGTTTGTAATTTTATATTCTTTATATATTGCTTTGTTTTGTTTGTTTTTGTTTTGTTTGAGACAGGATTTCTCTGTGGAGCACTGGCTGTTGTCAAACTCACTCTATATAACAGGCAGGCACCAAATTGACAGAGATTCACCTGACTGTCCCTTTTAAGTGTTGGGATTAAAGGCCTGCCCCACCACCCTATATTTTCTGTATTATAACAGTGATGGTCCTATTTCATTTTAGCTTTCTGTAAAGAATCCTAACTATTGTCATTCAGGCAAGAATAACAATAGTCTGTAGTCCTAATTTAGCAGTGATTTACCTACTTTAGTTGTGACATTAGTGTTGGAATATGCAATACGTGACCTCTAAAACATCTGTTCAGCTCCTATTCTATTCCTTCCAGGTGTCCATGAACCCTGTCTTACTGGAAATTTTTCACACTGGTTACACTGGGAATCTCTCTTGTTACTTCTAATTGCTTATGCAATCCTGGTATTCCAATTTTGATTCCCTCTGTCTAGGGGAAATTAAAAAGTAAACACAACCATCAATTGTTCTGCAAAAACTTTCCTTGCCAGAAATTTAGCTCTACGGCTGCTTTAGTAGAGAAAAAACATGAAGGGTCAAAGGCTAACTTTCTGTCTTTGACTGTACTCTAATTCATACACAGAGACACAGATGCACACAACACACAAACACACACACAAGTAAATACTTTCTTTTATTCATATAACTTTTATAAGTAGAAGATATCAGTATGTCTACAATCTCCCTGAATAAAGCTCTGTTTCAGTATTAGGTCTTTTCAAACAGTTGTCAAAATGCCCAGTTGAGCTGAATCTTTCGCTCTATTGAAGAATGAGGTGCTTTTCCTCTAACTTTAATAACAAGCCGATGCTGAGTTTCTGAAACATATTCAACTAGATAAAATGCACTAACCTTTGTTTTTTTAAATCAAATTCCTCTATGTTTTCCATGTTTATTTGGTAAGTATTTGCCTGGTAAGATTCCTTCTCAAGTCCTTTTATTAAAAGTCCTCTTATCTTAGAAAACAATTGAGACAGTTTCTCTTTGATTTCAGTCCCTGAAGGCGTTTGTAAGAAATCAACACTCCTCAAGTCTTAATGTTTCTGAACAAATGAGGCATCTGTGCTTGAAGATTTTCAAAGATAAAAGAGCTTTAATGCTGGTTTATTACCTACACTACATGGAAGTCATATTTTCCTTACCACGTTGTATCTAAGCTGATTAGAAGTTACCCATGATATGGCGTTATATTAAGTATGAGGAGAACAAATATAAATATTTAACTTATCCTCCAAATAAATGTCTAGGGACAATACTGGGAAAAGCAGACAGATGTGAACCATGAGGAAAAGCGATTAAAAGTCATCTATTGTGTATGAATAACAGAGCTGGTTAATAAAACTATGGAAGACATTCACAGGACAATAATCTTTAATATTTCATTGTTATCATATATTATCATATGCACATAATGTGTGTTGTAGGTAAGGATACCCTGCAAAGATTAGGAGAGCAGAAAACAATTATTTGTGTCATTTCTTTCTTTCCACCTTTATATTCAGGGATTCAAACTCAAATCACCAGCTTACTAGGCAATTGTTTCTATACATTGAGCCTTCTTACTGATCCTAAAAGCTTTAACTTTTAGAGAATTTTTTAGCTTAGGTGCTGAAGATACCCAATCATGGTGATTAATTATCAGTTATGCAGTTTTACAAACAACTTAATTGTAGTACTTCACGAACTTTTCTATATACTTCTTTAAAAGATAATTCTTTATGTTCATGGTCCTTAGCCATAGAGTGAATTCTAACATGACCATTTGCTTTACGTCTTTAGGATAATTAACTTATTTTGCAATAATATAAATAGCATGCCATTTAATAATCTTGCGTTATTTTTCAAGATGGGCTCAATAAGCTAAAGTATATATACATGATTATTGAGTCATTTATGACACAAAACTGTTCTTAATACCTAAATGCAGCAGGACATTCAAACATTGAAAACCAATACTAAGCCACCTAAAAATCTTTTGGACAAGCATCCTTTGTTTAGTTTAAGTTTACCTCAAGACTACTATGATACAAAATTTTTAGAAAATGCCACCATGAGCTCCTTGCTTCCTCTAAAGCGTTTATGGGGATAACAATGAATCACACAATATTTTAAGACCTCTACATGAAGTATGTGAGAATATCTTCATATTTTTACCAAGTCCTTCACATAAGAATAATACCTCTTAAACATATTCGTGGCTACTTTCATTAATTCAAACGTTCTCACACAAATATATTATGAAAAATGGGTTGCAGTTGGTATTTTACATTTTAGAGAAGATATAGCCAAAGTACACAGATTTGATGACTGTGTTGTCACACAGCAATGTTATGGCTGTAACTGTACAGATAGTCCGACCAATCATAGTGTCTTAGCCCAACCCTTCTTCCTGTTACATTGTTACAGCAATGGTGCTCAGCATAGTTTCCTGTAATCACCATAAGTGTGAGTGTCATGCATTGAAAATTACAAAAACAATACATTCTTAACAAGGTTCCTATATGTTAATTTTCTAGTAATTTATGAGAACATATTTCTGTAAACTTAATATGTAATTTAATATGATTTCATTTCCATCTGATAAGTTTTATAACAAAATGTTGTTAGGCATCGGGGAAAAAGTCTCGTGATTTTCAGAATCAATTCCAATTTTCTAGTAGTAATATACGATGCAGCAGTATTAGAATTTCAAGCAAGCACTAAATATTTGCATTATACTCACATAACACTACTCCGAGTATTCACTTAGGACTGTAGCAAAGGATCCTGCTTTGGAATTAGAAAACTAAAAATTATTCTTCTCTGATTTTCTAGGCATCTAAAAATGTGCAAATGCCAGTTTCATCATCATCTGTAAACTGTGTTTCTAATAATATCTACTCATGGACTGTTGTGAAGATGATATGCAATAATATGTGCAAAAAATTGGGTCAAGTCTCTGATTTAAAATGTTAAATAAAATGTATTTATAATTATTTTATTTAAAAAACATGGTTTATGTTGCTAATTAGGATTGTTTTGTTTTTATTCTTAGCAGTAAAGAATTTATTTTTTCCTTCTATTGAAAATAGACTTTTTTCATATAATACATTCTGATTATGATCCCCTTCCCCCAACTCCTTTCAATTCCTCCCAAATTCTTTTTTTTATTTTTTTAAATTTATTTATTTATTAAAGATTTCTGTCTCTTCCCCACCGCTGCCTCCCATTTCCCTCCCCCTCCCCCAATCAAGTCCCCCCTCCCTCTTCAGCCCAAAGAGCCATCAGGGTTCCCTGTCCTGTGGGAAGTCCAAGGACCACCCACCTCCATCGAGGTCTAGAAAGGTGAGCATCCAAACTGCCTAGGCTCCCACAAAGCCGATACGTGCAGTAGGATCAAAAACCCATTGCCCTTGTTCTTGAGTTCTCAGTAGTCCTCATTGTCTCTATGTTTTTTTCCCAAGACTGGTTTTATCCCAGGCTTTTTCAGACCCAGGCCAGCTGGCCTTGGTGAGTTCCCGATAGGACATCCCCATTGTCTCAGTGTGTGGGTGCACCCCTCGAAGTCCTGAGTTCCTTGCTCGTGTTCTCTCTCCATCTTCTCCTGATTTGGACCTTGAGATTTCAGTCTGGTGCTCCAATGTGGGTCTCTGTCTCTGTCTCCTTTCATCGCCTGATGAAGGTTAATATTCCGGAGGATGCCTATATGTTTTTCTTTGGGTTCTCCTTCTTATTTAGCTTCTCTAAGATCGGGGTACACTCATCCATTGCTGGTGGGAATGCAAACTTGTGCAACCACTTTGGAAAGCAGTGTGGAGGTTTCTCAGGAAATTCGGGATCAACCTACCCCTGGACCCAGCAATACCACTCTTGGGAATATACCCAAGAGAGGCCTTATCATACAACAAAAGTATATGTTCTACTATGTTCATAGCAGCACTGTTTGTAATAGCCAGAACCTGGAAACAACCTAGATGCCCTTCAATTGAAGAATGGATGAAGAAAGTATGGAATATATACATCTTAGAGTACTACTCAGCAGTAAAAAACAAGGACTTCTTGAAGTTTGCAGACAAATGGATGGAAATAGAAAACACTATCCTGAGTGAGGTAAGCCAGACCCAAAAAGAGGAACATGGGATGTACTCACTCATATTTGGTTTCTAGTCATAAACAAAGGCCATTGAGCCTATAATACGTGATCCTCCCAAATTCTTGTCTCATCTTTTTATTTCTCTTTAGAAAACAGACATCTAAAGAATAGTAATAAAATAGGATGCAAATAAACAAATCTGAATAGAGAAAGCAAACAAACAAAAAGAAATCAGTGAAAGAAAACCATAAAAACATGCAAATGCACGTTTGCTCGCACAGAAAACCTATAAAAACACAAAACTGAAAGCCATTACATATTCAAAGGACCTGCACGGTTTAACAAAAGATGCCCTGACACAACACGAGACAAAGAACTCACAGAGATGCCACTGCGTTCATTTTATGTTGCTTGAGTGGTTATGAACCTGAGACTGGAAAGGCAAGGAAAAATAAATAAATAAAATAAAAAACACTGTTGTGCAAAAGAAAGAAAGCAATATAATGACTCTTAACTGCATTCTGCTATGTTCATTGATCAATGCCTTGCTCAACCATCCTCCCAGAAGCCTCTTCCTGCAGTAAATGGGATCAAACACATAGTCAAACAATGTGCAGAGACTGAGAAACCCTGCAACACAGCCCTAAACGGGATGTCTCCAGAGTTTACTTTCTCTAAGAGCTCAGAGATCTCTGTGAGCTCAGAGTGAGAGAGCAAGGGAGCAATGGAGGACACCTAGAAAACAGAGCTGCATAAATACAAGAATTGTTTTCTTGACATAACAATGATTATGACTACAGATAAATTAAGTTTACAATTCTACTTATTCTTCAAGATTAATTATACTTCTACTAGGAATTCATAATATATTCATTCATGCATATACACTAATGTTTATGTTACCATCTTATACTAGCATTATTATATTTAATAATATTTATTCTTATTAATTTAAGTGTGTGTGTGTGTGTGTGTCTGTGTGTGTGTGTGCGTGTGCGTGCGCCGGCATCCATTGAGACCAGAGACAATGGTTCCTTTGAGGCTGCAGTTACAGACAGTAGTGAACTTCTCCTTGTGGATATTGGGAACTAAACTTGAGTGCTCTGTCCTAGCCACTCATGTTCTATTCTGCCCAGCTGCCTTTCTAGCCTTTGATTGCTTTTTAAAGCTTTTATGTGCAATAAGAATTTGTTACCTAGATTTTACTAACATTACCTTCTCATCTTCTTGGTGGGGATCAGGAGTCTTCTTTTTTCTGCTATGCTCTCACAAGCACATTCAGTTCTCAGACAAGGAAAAAGTACATTGGGTGATTCTAGATAAAATAAAACATTGATGTCTTTAAAATGATTTTAAAAATTCCTGGGCCAAGCAAGCAGTTTGATGGGTGAATCGCATGCTGTACAAATGTGCGAGACTTAGTCCATCCCCAAAACCCATGTAAAAGGCTAGAAATGTCTGGCCAGTCTTTAACCTTACATGTAGAGGTAGAGACAGGCAAATCCAAAAGCTTCGCAAGACAAACTTGTCTAGCATAAATGGTGAGCTCCAAGTTAACCTAGAAGCATTGTCTCAATAAATGAAGAGAAGAAGTTCTTGAGGAAAACATCTCTACATCATTTTCTGGCCTCTCGGTGCGTAAATACACAAGCAACCCTCACATACTTACATATATTACACTATAACACACACACACACACAGCAAAACCACCACTACCAACACAAACCTTTTAAAATGATGCAGTATGGAATTCTTGAGGGAGGAAATCAAGGAATGAGGATGGGTCTAAAAGTGACTGGAAGCCAAGGTCAAGGGCTTCGATTTTATGCAGGAATCCCTAAAATTCACTAAGCTCAGATGTGACATAATTAGTCCACTGATTCGAAGGCCCCATAGGTTTGAGGATTAATCAAAGGAAAAGCATAAATGAAGAATGGTGTAGTAGGCGTGGCTGTGGTAAGGGACAAGGCTTGACTAGTGGTGGACATCAGTAAATGCAACGGCTCTTCTGTGTGCAATCCACAACCAAAGATCCTAGAATGGAAACACTTGAAGAAAAGCTGGTTTACAGAAATGCAGGTGAATTCTGTTTATTTGATACTGGAAATACTAAAGCTAAAACCCCTGGGAATATCCAGCCCAAGATAGTTCATGATGAAAAAAAAAATCAGTAAAGCTTGAAATATTAACAGACTAAGCCATAAACACTGTGAGAAAGCAGTCTGAGTTTGATCCTCTTTGATAACTGACAGATGGATTGACCTATGGGCATGACACAGATTAGCAGAGAGTTCTGGGATATCCAGGGCCTTCGTGCTCACAGCATCCCAGATACTGTTAGAACCACCCTGACATGGGCATTACGTTCTCCACAAGTTCCATGGGCAACATTAACAGCCTTGGTGCATTCTGTTCACACAGATTAGAAAGCCAAATCTAAGAAAATCTCTTCTTTTTAAGGTGGGCACTAGGTTCAACTAAGATTGTCTCAGAAGGAGACGTTATCCTAGAGAGGCTTTGTCTTTATAGTACACATCATGAAAAGCTTCTACCTCCCTCTCCCGGGGAAGATTTATTTTCCAGGCTGTTGGTTATATGAATATCCTTGAGAAGATAGATGAGTACATAAATTGTCAGATGAGAAAATCCGGAGAACTGTCTCTCAATCAATTCATTTTTCCTCTGACACACTCCACGCCATCTCCCTGAACCAGCTCTCCTGAGTGGTGAGGATGCCCAAGGCCCTTCCTCAGGGTGGGAGTGACCTACTGACAACAAAGACCAAAACATGGTGCTTGAATATCATACTTGATATCATTTAAAATATATACTATAATGTTTGTAATTCTAGTTGCGTACTGATTCATGATGGAATGCATTCGGTGGGAGGAGAGCCGCAGTTTGCATATCCAGTTGTAAAATGAAAAAAATAAAATATTCAATTGTGGTTGCAGTGTCTAGACAGGAACTATTGGATGAGAAGGGATTCATACACTCAGGCATTGCCAAATTATCAGAGAAGTTTCCTCAATGGAAATCAGTTTATCCTAATGGAGACAATGGAGGCCCAAATGTATGCGATTTTGAACAAAAAGTGGAACAATGATATTGTAATGTAGAGCCAGAGCTGCAGGGCCTACAGATTTTGTCGACAACAACTGAATGGAGTCTCCTTTCCTTCCTTAGTACTAGAAATGTCTCAGTAGGAGCATCAATCTCCGGCTCCTCCGACCAAGGACATAAAGCATGAACTACATGAACAAGTGTCATGCAAAACACCATAAATGTAGTAGGTGAATGAGAGCTTCAGGCGCAACTAACTCTGCAGGCAACTGTCAGCAAGCACTTCTACAATACATATGCGTGTATGTGTATCTAGTCAATACTACACATGTTCATCTAAATGTACACGTATGTGAGTCACTCATGACAGGTTCCAATCTACCATTTTAAATGGCACTCAAGATACTATTTCATGTTTACATATGCTATAGCCTACCCATACATGAATCCCTTACTGTTGAAAACACACATTATTTCAAACATATTCAGAATAAGGAAAAGAAATTATTTGAATTAAACTGATGTCAATTTAATCCTTAAAACAAGAAGTTTCTTTCCTATGTAGGTTCTTATTTCTTCTTTTGAAAGCGTATTTGGGACTGTGAGAATGTTAAGTCGACTAACAAACAGTTCTGTGTGGGACAGTCATTATTCTTTTTTTTTTCTTCAAGTGTACTTTCTCTGCATGTGTATTTGTATTTTCTAGACTTCTATATGTAATTATAACCCCCTGAGTCATTTATGTAGCTTTATGTGGTTTTGTTAATATTTTATGAAATCAGTGTACAAAAATTTTTAGCTAACACAGAACAAAACACAATCAGAGAGAGCAAACAGTACCAAAGGTTCATCGGGTAAATACAACAAAGATTAATGTTTCTCTATTTTGTGTGCATATTTATATTTTTATTATGACCTGCATGTAATTTATTTAGCAATTTTAATCTTGTGTATTTGTGTTAATTACAGTATTTCAAATTTTTATTAATAGCTTTCCCTGAAGTAAAAAAAAAAAACATTTTATTGTGGTTTTCTCCTGTTCTGTCTTACCCTGATCTCAAATTTAAATTTTGCATTTTTATACTTTAGTGCATCATATTAGAATCCACTTATACACAATATTCACAGAGCACAGCGAGCATATGCTCGGTTACATGGCTTATTTCATATGCCTGATAGCAAACACTCTACCTTAAACTAGTCTTTGTTTAAACATCATCTGTTTCTTAAAGCCCGTATCGTAAAACGTGTGCCCTGTTTCTATATTTTCTGAAAATACAGCTTACTTTATTTTTTCCACTGAGGCAATTCTCGTGCAAGTTTCCAAATTCTATAATTGCAATTCAAGTAGAAGAAGAAGAAACTTCTACTGTAGGACTCGTGGTCAAATGAAATGTAGATAAAATACAGCGTATGATCATGCTACATTACTTTCTCGTGATCTAACTCCAGTTAGAGACGAAACTGGGTAGCGAAGGAAACATATGTTTAACATGAACATTGCATAATCTTCCCGAAATATCAAACATTCTATGTCAAAAGAGCACTTGACAGGGGCCACACGCTTCTTAACAGAAGTTTCTTGAGAAGGGTTTTTTTTTCTTTTTTTTAAAATTTATTTATTTATTAAAGATTTCTGTCTCTTCCCCGCCACTGCCTCCCATTTCCCTCCCCCTCCCCCAATCAAGTCCCCCTCCCTCGTCAGCCCAAAGAGCGATCAGGGTTCCCTACCCAGTGGGAAGTCCAAGGACCACCCACCTCCATCCAGATCTAGTAAGGTGAGCATCCAAACTGCCTAGGCTCCCACAAAGCCAGTAAGCACTGTAGGATCAAAAACCCATTGCCTTTGTTCTTGAGTTCTCAGTAGTCCTCATTGTCTGCTATCACGCAACTGACAAAGGTCCGATCTCCAAAATATATAAAGAACTCAAGAAACTAGACCGTAAAAGGCTAATCAACCCAATTATAAAATGGGGCACTGAGCTGAACAGAGAACTCTCAACAGAAGAAGTTCAAATGGCCAAAAGACACTTAAGGTCATGCTCAACTTCCTTAGCGATCAGGGAAATGCAAATCAAGACAACTTTAAGATACCATCTTACACCTGTCAGAATGGCTAAAATCAAAAACACCAATGATAGCCTTTGCTGGAGAGGTTGTGGAGAAAGGGGTACACTCATGCATTGCTGGTGGGAATGCAAACTTGTGCAACCACTTTGGAAAGCAGTGTGGCGATTTCTCAGGAAATTCGGGATCAACCTACCCCTGGACCCAGCAATACCACTCTTGGGAATATACCCAAGAGAGGCCTTATCATACATCAAAAGTATATGCTCAACCATGTTCATAGCAGCATTGTTTGTAATAGCCAGAACTTGAGAAGGGTTTTTTTTTAATATTTATTTATTTATTTATTATGTATACAATATTCTGTGTGTATGTCTGCAGCCAGAAAAGGACACCAGACCCCATCACAGATGGTTGTGAGCCACCATGTGGTTGCCGGTTTTAAACGGAGACTCTACTCCATGTTCCAGTGTGGCCTCCAGCCCTGTTCCTGTTTACAGCTTTTGAAGTCCTGTTTTGGTTGGGTTGTGTTTACTCAATGTTTATTTTCATGTAGTCAAGAAGTCATAGAGTCATTTTTTTTCAATTTACACATTCTCCTAGGTGCTACAGTGATTAATTTCATTTATTTCCTGAAGTACTTTGAAACAAGCTTTAGAAGCAGATTTCTGCATTTCTATCATTGCCTGCCCCATTCACAATCAGCTGCCTTGCAATTTTATGAAATGTATGATTAAAATGAGCATATTATGAGCAAGCGCTATAAAAAGCAAACAAAGGCAGTCACCATATGGAAAAATAATTGTGTTAATAATTTTATACAGCAACATAGCATTCCCATGGGCCATTTTCCACACAGGAAAGAAAAAGTGATTTCAGAAAACCAAATTCATTTTTATAATAATCCTGAGGATATTTTTTCTGCTAGAACACATATATTGCTGCTCTTGCCTTTGGCAAACATGGTAGAAAAGTGAACATGCTTTGCAGATAGTGTGAAAAGCCTTTAGTTCCTTCAAAATAGACTATCACCTTCTGGGATCTTAAAAGTTTATCCGAGAAAACTTCCTTGAATTAATTGGATTGATCCTACTAGCATTATCAATATTTTGACTTCTTTTATAACATGATTAAAAATTCTGTGATTGCCTTTAAAATCTGCACTTTGAGAATAAATACAAGTAAGAGACTGAAATGAGCTGAACGTCATAGAGGACAGCAGCCACTTGGCAGAAATGAAGCTTTGAGTTGCTGTTGACAAAGAGAATTGAAAGCACATGTACGTGTCAGTAAATAAGTATTCTCCCCAGTGCGATGTTTTAAGGGACTTTAATGATTTCCAGCTGAACCAAAGATGCATCCTCATATCAGATCACCATCAATAATAAAGGTCCCATTACCCACGAGTGGAAGATTTACGAGCGTGCACATAGATGCACACACATGAACTAGCATGTGCATGCTATCATGGTGAATTTATGTCCACTTCAGGGTATAATGAGTAAAACATAAAGCATGTTATCGATCTAGAGAATATCCTTCAGTCTTCTGAGATAATTTGGGAAAATGTTCAAAATGCATGGAAGAAAAAGAATAAGCAAAAATGTGTCTGACCAAATTTATATTTAGCACGAAACAGATGTTTCTGTTGAATATTTTCTGCTTTTTTGCCTGTGTGACAAATTAGTGAGAATGGCTCTTGAGGGAAATCCTTTTCTAAGAGCAAGTAAAGTTGAAGTAGTGGGCAGGTCAATTTGAGTATAATCCTGGTTTTAAAAGATTTCCTGACCTAGAGTAATCATAGGGCTAATTTGTTCACTTGATTAATATGCATGGGAAACTTAAAATTCCATATGTAAAGAAGCAAAATTTAAACTCCAACATTGGAGGTGAAGAACATGAAGATATTCATACTCATAGCATAAATATGTATATTCAGAAAGATAGATGATAGATAGATAGACAGATAGAAAGAAAGATTTGAGACATATTTGCATATCACTGTTTCTAGGCAAAAACACATTTTATTTCAAATTGTGTCTTCTCCCTACCCTAGGTAAGTTGAATTGAAAAGTGTGTTTAAGCCTTTTGTCCTTTCTTCCACATGTGTAAAGTAGAATTATCAATGATTGGTTTGTGTAGATGATAGGATGAATAAAAGAATTAGGTTCAAATAGATGGACCTGTCTAAAAATAGATTCTTGTTAAATATAGCCAACAGCTTTACTCTTTAAACCTTAGAAAATCAGTAACCAAACATATTCTGATCAATCTCCTTGGGAATATGATCTTATCCCAGCATCAAGTAAAATCCATCTATGTCTGTGAAGCTTTAAGTCTTTGAGCACCCTCTGCTTGTGAGGGTTCAATCCCACTATTTTCTAGCTGCATCACTAAGTTTGTCGTAAGTCTCACATATGTATGTGTATAGAAATGTAAAAATATGTAAAAATATTGGATTTTGAATATTTATGTATATATATAATAAAAATATCATGCTGCAAAATTGTATATTGTTTTAAAGAGAGAGAGTGGAATATGTATTTCAGAGTAGGGAGAGAGACAGACAGAAACAAAGATAAAAGATAGAGATAGGACAGAGAACACAACTGTAAAAGAGAACATTCAGTACCAGAGATCCATGAACTCACAGTTCAATTAAGTACGAATGAAGAAACCAAAGTTATACAATAGGAAAAAGAAAGTATCTTTAACAATTTGTATGGGTATAGCTGTATGACTACATGTAGAAGAATGTAAATAGATCCATATCTATAACCCGGCACAAAATTCAAGTCCAAATGGATCAAAGACCTCAACATAAAACCAGGCACACTAAACCTGAAAGAAGAGAAAGTGGGGATGGTCTTGAAGCCATTGTCACAGGAAACAACTTCCTGAACATAAAAATCAGTAGCTCAGGTACTAAGATCAACAATTGATAAATGATACCTCTTAAAACTGGAAAGCTTCTGTAAGGAAAAGGACACTAGGACAAAACGGGAAAAGATCTTTACCAACTCCATATCTGAGAAAGACTTAATATAAAAAATATATAAAGAACTCAAGAAATAAGATTTCAACAAGTTAAACAATATAATTTAAAAATGAGGTACAGCTTTAAACAGAGACGTCTCAACAGAGGAATCTCAAATGGCCAAGAAACACTTAAAGAAAGGTTCAACACCCTTCGTCATCAGCAAGATACAAATCAAAATGACTCTGAGATTTCATCTTACATCTGTCAGAATGGCTAAGATTAAAAACACAATTGCCAGCTCATTCTTGTCAAGGATGTGGAGCAAAGGGAACAATACTTCATTCTGGTGGGAGTACAAGCTTTTATAGCACTTTGGAAAGCAGCACGGTCGTTCTTAGAAAATTAGGAATAGATCTAACTCCAGACCCAATTACGTCACTCCTCAACATTTACCCCAAGGATGCTTCATCTCATCACATGGACTCTTTCTCAACTATGTTCGGATCAGCTTTACTCAAAGTAGCCGGACACTGAAAACAACCTCAACGTAGAAAATGTGGTACATTTACATAATGTAAGATGACTCAACTGTTAATGACAATGACATCATAAAATTTGCAAGGAAATGAATGGAACTAGGAAAAAAAAATCACCCTGAATGAGATATCCCAGATCAAAAAATGCTAAATAACATGAAGGACTTAATGACGTAAGGTAGGTAGGGTTAGGAACAGAGGGGATCATATTGGGCTGTGGGGAGGGAATGAGAAAATACCGGGAGAAAAACTGAAATTAGGGGCATTTCAAGGACAAGATGGTGCTTGAGAAACTCCATGAAATCTAGGAACACAACCCTAGCAAAACCTCCAAGAAACGAAAGACGCAGAGTCTAGACAGGCCATCTTCTGTCACCAGGCAAGATTTCCAGAAGTTAGTGGAATAAAGCACCAACTTGGTCACAAAACCTGCGACCTACAGTTTGTCCTGCCTGCAGAGCATTCTGTACCAGAGTCTAGCAAAATCCTCACCAAGGAGACCAGAGAGATATCATTCAGCAACAACTGATGGGAGCAGATGTAGCGTCCCACAGCCAAACATCAGGCAGAGCAAGGAGAGTCCAGTGGAGGAGGGAAAGGAAGGATCAGAGGAACAATAGAGGTCAGGGAAACACAGCCCACAGAATCAACTATCAGGAACTCATGGAGGCTCACAGATATCAGGAAGCCTGTACGGGTCTGACCTAATTCCTCTGCATATATGTTATAGCTGAGGAACTTGGTGTTCTTGTGGGATTCCTAATGGAGGGTGTAGGGCTGTCTCTGATTCTTTTTTCCTACTTGTAGGACTCTTTTCTTCCTCCTGGTTTGTCCTATTAGGCTTTGATGTGATTGCATGTGTCTGGTCTTGTTTAGCTTATTATGCCATGCTTGGTTGATGTCCTGAAAGGAGTGAATACAGGGGAGGGGGAGTTTCAGAGAAGAGACTTAGGGGGAAGGAGAGGGAAAGAAGCTATGTTTGGGATGTAATATATGAGAGAAGAATAAAAAAAGACATAGCATTAAGATATGCACAATTATGCATACACGCACACATATACACACACTAATTTATACGTAGTAATATACAAAGCCATCCACATACAATGCCATCCATCAATTTCCTAGCACCTTGGAACACGCACACTGGCCTTCAATGTATTCACTTCTCACTCCCATTAAAGCACCTGGTTTCCTGGCCTATATTCATTGTCCTATGCTCATATGAAGCAAATCCCAGCGTATTCTATTCATTACATGAAGAAGGATGCTAAAAAAGAAATCCCACACTAGCTCAGAATTGAGTATAATAAAAGGTTATTTATTTAGGGGTAGACTCACAGATAACAATCCTCTGCTCGAATGGGGAACAGCAACCGAATCCTGCAGCCAGAGAAGAGGCCCAGCATGCATTACATGGGCATATTTTTATATAGTATAAGAGGCCATGCCCAACTGGGCGGGTAACATAAAGGCTATTGGCAGTAGGAAATCCTACAGCAATTACAGCCTTCCATTTAGATACCAATTTAGATAGAGAATTGTCCTACTTATTCTCATGAGAGAACCTTGTCCTTCAAGATGAAAATATTCATTTCATATGGCAATGGGCTTAATTTACCCTTCAGGCATCACATAACCATTTGAGAAGTAATCACTTGATAGTCATAATTCACAGGGTTCTAGAAAGTGGGAGAGCACAAGCAAGCAATGAGGGTGTCTCACTCAATAGCCTAGACCTAGCATTAATCAATTCTAATTTCTCAATTGAAAACTACTACTACCACTACAGTAACAAATAAAACAGGGCTTATGAGATTTCCATTTTTTGGTTTCCTTAAACATTCAAAAGAATAAACTCAAAATATAGGGCATTTGCTATAATTTAATATTCTGTGTGGTAGTTTGTTGTATGTTAGCTTGACACAAAGAAGCATCATGAGAGGAGAAAATCCCAGTAGAGAAAATGACTCCAGGAGATCTGTCTGTAAGCAGATCTTTGGGGATTTTCTTAGTGATTGATGTGACAGAGGCCAGCCCATTCTGGGTGATGCCACCCCTGGGTTGGTGGTCCTGGGTTCTATACGAAAGCCATGAGGAGCAATTCAGTAAGTAGCATTTAGACATAGCCTCTGTATCAGCTTCTGTCTCTAGGTTCTTGCCTTGCTAGGTTTCCTGTCCTGATTTCCTTCAATGATAAGCAGTATTTTGGAAGTGTAAACCAAATAAACCCTTTCCTCTTCAAGTTGCTTTTGGTCATGGATTTCATCACAGCTATAGTAACACTAACTAACGACTGTAAATTCTCATCCTCCTCATGACACCTTATACTACAATATAAGCCATACTCACCTTTAATTGTTCCAGTTATAATGGAAAGCTACAGGTAGAAAATAAAACCAGAGATTTTATATTTTATCCTCCAAAGAACTCAACTCAAAAAAAGAATAATACCTGATACCCAGACATTGTTAGAAGAGAAAACAGAGGATTTGCTTAGTAATGGATAATCCTGTTATCACCTTAAACGAATCTGGCATCAACTAAAAGGAGTTGCTGGGCACTCTTATGAAGGATTTTCTTGACAAGAATATTTGAAGCAGGAAGACACACGTGAAATGTGTATTTCATCTTCTGTTGGCAGCATCGATAAAGGATATGGAAGAAAGGAACTTTTTGTGGTGACTTGTCTTCATTCTTGTAGCTCTCTGAATATCCTGCTGCTGGGGCATTCCTTTTTCTGATGTTGGAACCAGC
The DNA here is from genome assembly GCA_963919715.1 of Microtus obscurus. NCBI lineage: Eukaryota > Metazoa > Chordata > Mammalia > Rodentia > Cricetidae > Microtus > Microtus obscurus. The sequence continues at coordinate 6,249,897 of CAWTZC010000381.1, forward strand.
GTCACGGGCTTCTAATTGAGCTGAAGACCATCAGCTGTCCAGAAACCATCCAGACTTCCAGCACCACACGGGTACACATTCAATCCATCAGTTCTGATTCTGCAGAAAACTGTTTATTACACTTCGTCTGATATGCACAAGACATGGCTTTCCAAAAAGAACTTTGGTAAACACACATTAGGATCAACAATAAACAAATGGGACAACATAATACCAAAATGTTTCAGCACAGCAACTGACAGCATCATTTGAGTTAAGAAACAGCCCATATGATAGGAAGAAATTTCTTTCTCGGTTATACATTTCACAGAAGCTTAGTGTCTAGAGTATACATAGAACTCAAAAAATTAACACGTACAACACAAACAATCCAATTAATTATAGGGGCATGAAACTACAAATTAAGAGATTTCTCAAAAGCTGAAATAAAAGTGGGTAAGAAATATTTTTTTTCAAAATCTTAACATCCCTAGCCATCAGGGAGATAAAAATTAAATCTATTTTAGGATTCCATTTTACTTCAGAAAGAAAACCTAAGATAAGAAAAATAAGTCTTTTTTTAAAATGACGACAACCCATACTGATGTGAATATATGGGAGGCCTAACACTGATAATTGGGAGGAGTGCAAAGTGGTGCAGGTAGCAAGGAACTCGGTGGGGGGGACTCTGCAAAGGGCTGGAAATGGATCTACTTAATTGGGAGCGTATTCAAATGACTACTATTCTACTACAGAAGGTGTGTGTGTGTGTGTGTGTGTGTGTGTGTGTGTGTGTGTTTCTTTTTCTCCTTTTTTTTGTTTTCTGGTGAAACCTTTGTCATTGCGTATATTATCTTTTTCTATTTTTGGTATTCATATTTTTTTCAGATAGACGCTTAATATGTATACCTGAATGATCTGGGTTTTGATATATTAACAGTTGTCTTAGTTACTGTTCTATTGCTGTGGGAAGAAATAGCCAAAAACAGCTTTTAAAAGAGAGCATTTATCTGGGGGTTTCAGTTTCAGGTGGTTAGTCCATGATCATCCTGGTTAAAAACATGGTAGAAGGAAGGCAGGCATAGCACTGAGAGCTATGGTCCCTAATAGGGCACACACATAAAGGAGGGGGGAGAAAGGAGAGAGAGAGAGAGAGAGAGAGAGAGAGAGAGAGAGAGAGACTGGACCTGATTTTTTTTTAATGTCAAAGCCCAGCCCTAATAGCACACCTCAAGGTCACACCTCCAAATCCTTCCCAAACAGTCCAACAGTTGGGAGCCAAGTATTCAAATATAAAACTCATGGTGGGGGCATTCTCATTCAAAACACCACAGCACTCTATCCTTGAGATTACACAAATCTAACTGTTTCTATCTCTTAAATGCCAGGATTAAAGGCATGTGCCTCTGCAATTTGTATTTTTACTGTAATGCTTTGCTTTATTTTCCATTTCATATGATATAATATCTTCTTTAATTAGCTTTACCTAAATATAAGTAATAAAATACATTATCCTTCCTACTGCTTTTCAGTGATAAATAAAATGCCATGTGTAAGAAACATATACGCCCATATTACCTTGATTTCAGTTCTGAGCCATCTACTACAAAGATATTTGCTCATCCACGTTTATTGTTGCTCTACTTACAGTAATCAGGACATGAAAATAGCTTAAATGACCATCAGCTGATGGATAATGAAATGTAGTACATTTACACGGTGAAACATTATTCAGCTGTAAAGAAAAATGATATTTGCAAGTAAATGTCTAGAACTGAAAATAATAATCTAAGTGATGTAATCCAAATGTGGAAAGAAAAATGTCACATATTATTTTCATAGGTGATGCTGTATGTAAATCTTTATATCTGTATATTTAAAGAGGAGAACCCGAGGAAGTCAGGAAACCAGTCAGGGGCTATGGGAGTGGCTTTTACTTTATTTACTTTTTTTGAGTATAGTTTTTTTTTTCACACAATATATTCTAACTACCAGTTTTTATCCCCCTCCACTCCCATCCCATTCCACACCCTGTCTGTCTCTCACTAGAAACCAGCTCAGAGGTTAAGAATACAGTCTGTTCTTCCTAAGGTTCTGAGTTCAATTCCCAGCAATCATATGGTGACTCACAACCATCTATGATGAGATCTGGTACCCGTTTTTTACATGCAGGCAGAGCATTGTACACATATGAAATAAGTAAATCTTTTAGAAAGAAAGCAAACAGGCATCTAAGCCATAATTTAAAAATAAAATAAGACAAAAGCAAACAAGTTGGAATAAAACAAAACAAACAAACAGAAAAAGAAGTACCAGAAAAAAAAACACAGGGAACGCATAAAGATGTAGACATACACATTGCATATACAGGAGTCATATAATAACATAAAATGGGGGTGGCCTTTAAAAGAGGGGAAGGATTTAGAAAACAGTATGAAAGGGAAAGTGGAATATTGGGGCAGAATGGGCTAAGTGGAATGGACAATACAAGTTTGACTCTGTTAAAGAGTAGCTAACAGGATAACAAAAGACATTTTAAAATAAAAAAAGCCAAAAAGAAGCCTTCGACAGTAGAAGCTACCTAAATTGTACGGAGGAATTGAGACATGCCTCTCCCGAACACCACAGGGTGTCCAGAAAAAACTCAGTGCCAGAGTAAGTTGTTGGCCAATGGGGCTCCATAGACCCAACAAATATTACAAGGTAGTTATATTATTCTTTTTGAACTTCCAGCACTTCACAGTAAAACCCTATTCCTAAAGACTTCACACACTTGTGTCTCAAAAAATGGAGGAATCAAGTTGATTGACCTGGAAGGTTCTCCCTTTCTGGATAGCTTTTGTAGTGCTAGAACGCGCCATCCACGCTACTTGGGGAGAAAGACATTCATCTGTCTTACCTTGTGACTTCTATAAGGACTGGCCTGACAAGATAGACAATAGTGGCACAAATGTTATGGGAATAGCCAGCTACTTCCTTATGCTGCCCAAGACTGAACTTATGCCTGGATTTCTAAAGGTGATAAAACTCGAGGTCAGCTTGGTCATCGGTCCTAGTGGATAACCTACTACTATTATTCTGGTAAGTGGATATAATACTAATACAACTCCTAAAGTTTTAATGTTATACACATACGTTAGTCCATCTCCAAATCCTCATCAGAAATGCACATGATTAAATGCACATGAAGCAATAGTTTACATGCTGATTCAAACATGCAGATGTAAAAGATTAACCAATTTGTATTCAGAAAGAAAACTATCTTCCAAAAGGATTACTGATGAAATAGGTAACATTTTTTACATCAACATGGGTGGATGGTCATTTATTCTTGAGCTCTCCACCCTGCTTCTCCATGAAAGTATAGCTCCATTTAGATGCTTATGAAAGAAGTATGTCTATAGGCTAAGATACTACTCTAAAATGTGGTGCTATCTGGACATATTATTATGTATTAATAGTACATATTACCTCCTTCTGCAAAATAAGGACACTAAAGAAGGAAACATTAGAGAGTATTTAGTATTTATTGTGAGATAACAACTAATAAAATAATATTTGAAAAGTATAAACAGATGAAGGAACATACCTTAAGGTTAATTACATATACTTATTTTTATCCTTAATCCACATGTCTTGAGAAGGAACATTAGAGCATCTTGTCTTGTTTAGCATGTATCTATAATTTTCTTAGTTATCTCTTTCAATTTCACTGCATAGCGAGCAAAATTTAGGTAAAATAGACTACAGGGAAACCTGACCTTCTTTCTTGAAAGTATGATCGTTTTCAAAGGAAATTGAACGCATTCGTCTGGTATTCAGTGACAATGTTGAGATGCAGAAAACTCTTCTTAAAAATGAATTTTGTTTAATAAGAGGAAAAATCGATATAACTGTAAGTATAGGCACTATGTTTATGGGTTCATACATTTTAATCATTTCCAAATTTCCTCAAAGTTCTTCACGTGAGAATTACCATTTATTTTATTACTTAGGTAGAAAAATATGTTGCCAAACCCTGCCTTCAGATGCAAGAATCACTCTGCACCGCCAATAGTCTAGGCCTAAACATCTAGAACTTTTCAATTCTAATTTGATTACTGCACTGGGTCTCTCCTGTTTGCACTGAATTATAGTTTTCTTGCCCCTTACAATCTTGAAATCTGATAGATTTCATTTATTTTCTTTGTGATCTCATCTATACTGATTCATTCTGTTCAATTATATTTAACATTCAACTCCTTCTGAAAGGTCAACTTAAATTGGCAAATTCTAATTGCCTTGCTCTGTCAATATGTAAACGTGGAAGGGTCATTTTCCTTTTAAGAAAGAAAAGAGTAAGCTCGATCACGTGCTATTGGCTATAGAAGAATAAAGTTTTTGGGTAAAAGGCATCTAGAATTCTTTAAACTATTCTTGCAATGCTTCCATGAGTTTGAAGATGTTTTTATAAAAATTTTTAATAACGAACATATCAATGGAATTTGCCATCTTTTCCCCAATTGTGCAAATAATTTACAAACATCACAAATTCAATCTGAAAGTAACATGATCAATCATTAAAATAGTATTAGATTTTTGGTTTCAATCCCTACTGTTTTAATTATAGAAAAGGTAATGTTTGCCTTGTACTAAACTTGAGTTGTATTCTTTTGTAAAATAAAGGCAATGGTTGCATCTATTAAAGTTACTGCAAAGATACAATTGGTCCATAGAGGCTAGTTTATATAAATGAGTATTATTTTTGTATGTATTACTACATAGTTTTCACCTTTATGAATATATATGCAGTACAGTGGTTTTCTTGATTTATTTACAGTATATGATTTTATTTTATATATTATTTCCAAATAGACCCCTCCTTGTCGCCAGATCATATCATCTGCATTTACTTGATCAATGGATTTATATTTCAACTCCAACTTTACATTTACTTATATTGCCAGGATTAATTGTTTTGTTAGTACCTCTCAAATTAAATCAAGAACTGTTATAGGCAGGTGAAGTTTTTTTTTCTTTCAGGCTTACTATTTATTAGCTAATTCTTACACTTAAATTAACTCATTTCTTTTTTTTCCCTTTTTTTTAATTGAAAGAAAAAAAAAGAAATTCCCACCTCCTCCCAGCCTCCCATTTCCCTCTCCCTCCTTCCACTCCTCTCCCCCTCCCCCCCACTCCTCTCCCCCTCCCTCTCCAGTCCGAAGAGCAGTCAGGGTTCCCTGCCCTGTGGAAACTCCAAGGTCTCTGACCCTCCATCCAGGTCTAGGAAGGTGAACATCCAAACTGGCTAGGCTCCCACAAAGCCAGACACAACCCCAGTAAAGGAACTTACTTTGCTCTCTGTCACGCTCCACAGATGTCTTTGGAACCATCAGTCTCTCCAGCTCTTTATCCATGGGTCTTATGTTTCTGTGTCCTTGAATGCACCTTCCTTGTGCTGCATCACAAATCTCCTTTAGAGTAGCATCCCTTTTGACAGCTTCCCCTTCTTTAACCTCATCTCCATGGGTATTAAATACAGACGATTTAAGGCAACTTTCTATACAATGAACACTTGAGATGCCACTGGTTTCGCCCAGCATTTTATTTAGTACTTATGAGAAACCCAAAACAAACATTCTATTACTCCTAACTCCAATTATTAAGATTTAAGTATATAACCTGGAGTAACTGCCAAAACAGAGTATAAAATTGAGTAGTGCTGTAGTGGAGCGGCTTGAGAGGAGAATACGAAAGAACAGGTGACGTGGCAGGAGAAAACGGACAGAGGGCTCGAGTTCAGAAGTAGTAGAGGGTCCGTGCAGAAGGGAAAGGAGAGAATGACATTCCTCAACCAATAATATTATGCTTATCTGAAATTATGAGGAATACATATGTGTGAATGGCTGTGTGTGTGCATGTGTGTGTGTATGTGTGCGTGTGTGTGTGAGAGAGAGAGAGAGAAAGAGAGAGAGGGGGAGAGAGAGAGAAAGAGAGAGAGAGAGAGAGAGAGAGAGAGAGAGAGAAGGAATTTAAGCCATTTGTGCTGTCTATGTTCCACAGAAGAGCTACAGACTATTTATATATGTACTGAGCACCCAGCACGAGAAGTCCCTGTTCCAGTTGTTGGTCAGGTTTGTCCAAGTGACTGGCGAAACAAGCAGGCTATTGCTGTTATATTTAATTGCCTCACAGAGGCTGAAGTTAAGTTCCCACTGCTGAAGACTCTGCACACTCAGAACAGCGTACTCTGGCTAGTCTAACTGGACCGGACACAAAAGTCCTTTCCCTTCAGTGAGTGTAGCTTATACAGTATAAGAAAGCCTCTTGCAAGCTGCCAAAGGGAAAAACACTCAATAAGTACTATCCAGCAGTGACACTTATGAACCTTAATAATGACTGTCATAGCAAGATGTCCCTAAAGGTGCTATAGTGACACTTACATGTTGGTAGTAAGCATCTTATGACTTAAGATACACTCAACAGGATGGAAATGTTCTTGGTATCAGAATCCTAGCCAACTACACAGGAATAGAAATGCCATAGAGTTTAGAAGAAATATATGACTCCCATTTTGCCAACTACACTGGCTCTCATCCCTCCTCAAAGCATCAAAGCAGCTTCTTTTTACAGCAAATGAAGACCACCATAGAAAACTACACCCAGACACAGTGTAAAGATCATTGGAACATAGGGAGTTTAGCCACAAACAGATAAATCCAAAAGACAACTCCTGAGCCCAGGTCGCAGGGAGCATGACAGAACGGGGGCCAAAAAGATTATAAGAACAGGAGGAGCAGAAAGTCTTCTGTGAGTCTGTGCCCCCTAGAATGGCTGCATGGACAGAGTGAACAATGATAATACCAAAGAAGATGCCAATGAGGAAGGGGAAGATCTCAGGAAGGTCAATCCTCAAAGAGCTAAGGACAACTATTGACAGCTCTTGATTGCTGAGAGAAGGAGAATTTGCCAAGGGGAGAGACCACTACTGGGTGTCCAGAAGAAAAGAAAAAAGGAAACAAGAGGTCAACCCTGAAACTTTTGGATATACATCCAAATAACAAAGATGGCCTTGGAAGGTTGAATTTATATATGTGTGATATACATATACATGATGCATATGTCTATAGAGGAAGGGAAGAGGGAAATTATCTATTTATATTTTTATAAATATACCAGATATGGTATACCAGATATGGTAAAGAAAAATGTTCCTGTCTAGAGCATAAGTCTAGTATGCAATTGATAGATTCTTACTCGCTTCATCAAATAACTCTTTTTTGGTTGTTTGTGAATTTCATTTTTTTTATTGTTAGTCAAGAAGAAAGGGCTTTTAGGGCTATTCCTTGAGTTATATAAACAGTCCTGCATGGTGTTTTAAAATACTGATAGCTCTTTGGGCTGAAGAGGGAGGGGGACTTGATTGGGGGAGGGGGAGGGAAATGGGAGGCTGCGGTGGGGAAAAGACAGAAATCTTAAATAAATAAATAAATTAAAAATTAAAAAAAAAGAATGTAATGAACACACACCCCCACTGGTTTAATCTTGTTATGGAAGAGGCACATGGAGCATAATACAATTTATGCTATTTGTCAATAAACTTGAATGCCAACCCAAAAAAAAAAATACTTTTCATATGGTTAGCCTTGATTTCAGTGCAGTCTATTGATGTGGTCTGGCATTGTAAGGATAAGGAATGAGAGTGTAAATTTTCATTGCTACACAATATTCCCCAACACATTTCAAATATCATCTTTTCTATGAAGCCTTTTTTGGGCCTCCCAGGAAAATACAAAATGTCATATATTGAGCATCAATGCGTATAGAAATTCAAATTTCACATTGTCCTAAGTTCTTATAAGATTTTATTAGTGATATTCATGGTTTAAAACTGGGTCAGTAAAGATGACTAAAATAACTTAGGCTTGGTAAAAGAGCACACAAGAAACTGAGACAGAACGGTCAATTAAAGCCAGAGTTAAGAGACCAGTCCAAACAACATTGTGGGACTCTACTAAAGAAATGTGTACACGTGATCATATATAATTTTTTTCCACAGACAGAGCAAAGATCAACTAAAGACAGTTTATGTGTCTTTCTGGATCAAATGAAGATGAGTTAATTCAGCTTTCAAATTCCCTCATGGTCTTCCAATTCTAATCATTGAATTATTATTGAAAAGATACTTCCCATATCATTTTATTTTATGTTGTAACATCACCCAAACTTGATCATGACTATTAAATTTTCCAAATATCAGGGCAAATGGCATTTTCATCAAATTTAACTTTTGAGGTCAAGGTTTGTGTTATTTTTACATACTAAAATTATCTAAATAAAAGTGAGAAGCTCATTCTCCTTGTGTCTCGTTTTGTAGAAACAAACCCTGTTGTAATCTAATAATCAAAATCTTCGTCCCCAGATTTTAAAATTATATTATAAAAGCCAACTGCATTGCTGACTGATTAAAAAAAAACCTGTAGAAAATAAAGGGCTTTTACCAGACGATGCTGTAGTTGGTGTTTTCGCCACCTCCCACAGCTTTCTCCAGATGTTGCCAAGCAACAGCAGCTCATACAAAGCAATTTTTGTTTCTAAACTGCACCTCAATGCCAACACAATGGCACTTGAGGTTTTTAACCACCTGTTCAGGTAGAATTAGAAGTAAAGCAGCTTTCCTCATTATCCTGTGCGGGAAAAAATGTCTATAATCTTTATAAAACTGATAACAATGATGTTAGCGGGAAGGCTGTCGCTGTGAGTGACAGCTGGTGTCAACTGTATCAAGCGTGAGTGTCTCTCAGGACAAAATGAGCAGGTTCGGGAAGAAATTTCACAGTCATCTAAATAATGTACTTTGGGCGGCAGAATTCCCTTGAGACAGAGACGCAGGGACTCGTGTGAAAGATTATTAAACAGTTGCGGAGAAAAGAGTGTATGCTGTGACAGAGGTTTGAATTCGCCAGTTCCATCACGTTAACATGTGATTTTAGATAAACGTGATACAAAGGTACACAAAAGGCATGTACCGCCTCGCATCGTATGTAGCTATGCAGACACAGGGCATACGCGTTATGGGTTCATTTTCAAAGTTGAATGCGACAGAAGCAATACTGTTTAACAGTGACTTCTATTAATAACCAAAATACAGACTTATCTCTATTTTTAGTTGAACATTGCTAATGGAATTATGAACTGTGTTTGTTTCTAGATATGCAGTATATTTACATGTTCTTGCCGGATAAGAACGGAAGATGTTTTTAAAAACATCTTAGAGATATTCTTGAGTGTGAGTTCAACAATTGAAAACAAGTGTGGTGGATATGACTCCAAGTGGGGAATAATATTTTAAAAATTTCCATGACTACTGAATACTTACTTTTGAAATTCCTGGCATGTTTCGGCACTTTACACATATAGTGTGATTCAGATCCTAATTTGTTCAGATTGTGCCTTCTGTCATTTTATTTTTCATTTAACTTTTGAATATAGCCATTTCCACCCATGACTACCAACAAACATACGAGTCTCGATTATACTCAATTTTCTGTTATCAAGTTTGACAGGAATACGTGGTGTTATTACCCAAATTACTGTTAGATTTATAGTTATATAATTATTTTAGGAATAAAATCATTATTTTTATAGTAGTGTGTATTATCACTTAATTACATTATTTTAGAAAATTAGAATATACATAACAATCATTTAGGGTTTCAGATTATGTTTTCCTCACAAGGGTAATAATTTAGCAGTATTTTATAACTAAAAAGAGATTGAAATGACAAAAATATAAAATACTGTAAACACATTGAGAAAGACATTCTGGTTCATTATTTACATTGTTATTGAGATAAATTATGCTACCAGTATCTAAGTTCCTGAACAACATGAACTATTTTACAAAATTCTTGTGTTTTGCAGTTTGCTCAGTCCTGTCTTCAGGTCTGTACAACTGTATTTTGTGGCCAATGCCTTTTCACTGGGATAGGTTTGGTTTTACAAACATTCAGAGCAATATGCTAGTTTTCTGGGAACTATAGCTTTAGTACTAACACCTGGTCATGACATCCACTGAGTTGCCTGGATCTAATCAGATATCTCTGGGGTCACTTAATGAATTATCTGTCATTTCATACATCCCATTACTGAATTTATTAAGAAAATAAATTGCAGAGATCAAGAAACGAAGGGATGGATTATTTGTGAAAGAGGAAGCATTTAAAAACAATGGGAATAATTCCTATTTTATCTCTTCTTTTTTACCTGAAGCTTTCCTGATAACTTCAATTTCTCTTTCTCTTTGACCCTTTAGTTCCAAATAATGGCCAATGATTTCACCTGCTGTTCAGTCTACAAATTGGGTGTTGCACTGGGGATCAGATCTTCCGTCTATTCCTTTCTCTATTCCTGCCACACCCTTGTTGATAATCTAGTTTTAAATTTTCTAATCCTCCTTTTCAGCGTCTTTCTTGCATATTTGAGAGCATAAGCTTCAGGTCAAAATAGAGAGGGAATCATAAATGTAAGCAGATATTTTCACTTGTACTCAAAATTATGGTTTTCTTGAGTTTCGTCTTTTGTTGAAGTGTAACTTGCATGTAATAAAATGAATAGGCATTAAGTATCAGTTAGGAGATTTCTTTTGGTAATTACATTATTTGGGGAACATTAATAAAGGTATGCAACATTTTATTACTTTTATTGTGTCTACATTCTTGCTTGCCTATAGGAACCCATACATGTGTCCTCCCTATGTACTCTACTTACAGAGGCCAATAGAGGATTGGAACACCTGGAACTGGGGTTACAGAGAGTTGCATGCACACGGCTATAGACTCCAGGTTCTCTGAAGGAGCAGCTAATAATTTTAAACGCAGGTCTATTTCCCTAGTTTAAGCATGCTTAAGTTTTATTAATTGCAATGATTTTTTTTCTTGTGTACCTTTCAATTCACCTCTTCCTTTCACTGTATTTTCTACGTAAAATTTATGGTTGTACAAAGCGTATTAAACAGCAGCGTGAAACTGAACATGGGCAACTTTTGCAATTTAGAGTGGGATGCACCCGAAAAAAATTTTAAAAAGACAGGAAACAGCAAAATTATAATGTAGTAAAATCGTAATTCATTGTGAAAATGTGTGTGAGAAACATAAAGTAAAAAATGTCATAAGAATAAAGAGATTTGTCTTAGGTGAAGTGCTTCTAAAGGCTGTGTTGCTAAGTCGATGCTTTGATCCACCCAGTTTAATCATGTATTCAGTATGATGTTCGAGCATGTTTCACAAAAGCCAACTTTCACAATTTTAGAAAGAGAAGATGTCTAATGATTTTAACTAATTTATCTTTCATTTTTCTCTTTTCCTAATAAAGTGATGATGGAGTGCACTGGTTGGATTATAGAGCATAATGGAGGGATTAAAATCTATCTGGGATAGCATGAGTTTAAATAAACTCTCCTCAGATAGCCACTCAGTATGGTGATCTGTGACTATCAGAGTTCTTACAGTCTTGGTGGCTCTTCCAGATAGGAATAGCCCAGAGAATCTAATCAAAGCGACATGGCATTTTCACCTTGGCTTCAAAAGACAGGGAATCTCATATCCTCTGCATTGTCTTGGTTGAGGTGCAGACAAGAATGCACAGAATCAATAGAAGGGAATGCAGACTCCACCTCTCCTTCTGCAAATGAAGGAATACAGAGTTTAGCACTAGCAAGAGCAACATGTTGAGACATCCTACAGAAAACCACATCCTAGGTGAATTCATTGATGGAGGATTTCATGTTATAATTATAAAATATGGTTAACTGTTGAGTTTCAAAAGAAACGTTTATAAATAAAATGCCTTATATTCAATTGCAATTTCAGTATATTCAACTGATGATAGCAAATAATAGTACTTATGTGTGTTACACTATTGGTGCTTCAATACAATATATACTGTTTAATCATTTTAAGCAGTGATGTGATGTTTTTCATTATTATTCAGTAAAACCATCTAGGATCTTCTATCTAACTCATTGAAATAGATCATATGTTATTATCTGCACCAACCTAATGTACAGTAGCCCATCAGGACGTACCACCAATATCTAAGTATAAGCTGACACCCTTTAAACCGCCTCTCCACAGACTTGCTCCCTCTTTACAACCCCTGACACCTGTACCCACCATTGTGGTTGCAATCTCTTTGATACTAAGTTGGAAATTTCTGTATCTTTATTATTTTATCCTCATCTCTCCGTTTTTAATTGCAATGAATTTAGTGTGTAGTGATAGTAAATGAAGTGATTGGTGAAGTATGTGAGAATCAAGGCAATGCCTAAACAAAGCATTATGAATAGGTTGAAAATGGATAGAGCTGGAGCACAAACATGAACTCCTGCAGGATTGATTAACACTTGTGATGTGTAAAGATGGAAATCCAAGCATAGTAATAATGTAACTCAGATAATAAAGTGAAGTGACCATGATTTCTTTCATTTATAGAACTTAGTAAGAATTTTTAAATCCAATGAAGAGGAAATAAATAAAATGAAGGGGAAAAGCAAAGATTTCATACAATAGATCTAATATTTTAATAAGAACCGCTTCCCCACTAGTAAATGAATGAACCAAAGATGAACTTCATAAACAGCCGTAGGCTGAGATTCTTTCAAAGAAAAACATGGCTAAGTTTATCCTTCTCTCAGGTGAAGAGGCTCAGACATTGGCAAAGAAAGGAAGTGCAGATCCTGAGCTGGAGAGCTTTTCTGCTTCCAACCCTGAGAAACTAATCAATCCAGGAAACTGCCAAATACCTTCATTCATTGTTATCATTCAAGTTGTCTCTCTCTAGACAAGCATCTTATCTCCCATGAAGTGCAGCTCTCACAGGAAGTTTTCATTCTAAAACTTTTCAAAGCACTTATTTCACTTTATGAATTGCTTGGATCAAAGAAATAACTCTTCAGTCATTCTAACAACAACAGCAAAAAAACTTAATGATTGAATAGGAAAGATGCTTGAAATAGATCGTTAATTTATAAATCTGGAAATCAGTGATTGATGGTTGTTTTCTTTCTTGTTTTATTTCCTGTGTATTTATGAATATTTATTATCAGGGTAATACTGTAATTTCTATTAATCATTGTATACAGGTGTGTTAGTCTTTCTTCATTCAATAGTTTGCCGTGTGTAATTTCCATATATATTTAAAGTCCATCGATAGCTTCCCAACAGAAGTGATCAGATGAGTTTATACTAGAAGATAGTTTAGTAACACTTCCCTCTGGTAACCAGCATGTTGCTTTGCCAAACTATTACAGTACAAAAGCAATCACTGAATCCAAGACGGAAAGATGGTGTGTTAGTGGGTTGTGTCTACAGGACACAAACCTAAGCACATCTCCTCAGAGAGACTCAATTGGGGAATTGCCTCTGTTAGATTAGTAGGCAGGCAGGTGTGGGGGGCACTTTCTTAATTGATGATTGATGTAAAAGAGCCCTGTTCATGGTGGGTTGGTTGCTCTGTTTTGCATAAGAGGGCAAGCAGAGCAAGCCCCGAAGAGCAAGTCAGTTAGCAGCTTCAGGATCTAAGCTCCAGTTCGTCTCTCCAGGTACCCGCCTTTAGACCCTGCAGTGGCTTCCCTCTTGTGACCAGTGATATGTGAGCCAAAACATCAACAATAGCAAACCTGCCCCTTTACAGTTTTATCGCCGCAACAGAAGTCAAATTAAAACAGACTGTGGTGTTTCTGCTCTGTTTGTTTTCTGCAGCGTTGTTTTTAAGATGAAAAAGGCAGTTTGCTAGGCAAATTTATATAGTTGTTCCTTCTGTAATTTTCACAGCATCGGCTTTCTTTTCATTTTAACTGAAGATAGTTAAATGGATATTTGACTAAGAATGCCTCTCAATTCCTTTGTTCACATCTCCTTGAATAATTAAGAGTGAAGACTGAAGAGAGAGAGGAGCACTGAGTTCCCATTTCATTAATTGAAAGGTGAGGGGTTTCTCACAAAAGCAGACCCAGTAGAGGGAATTAATAGCAGGTCTGGGGGTCCCCACACTGTATGTGAAATTCATTGTGAATTAGAACTCCACCAAGACTTGGAATGTCGTTTAAATAGTGAACACTGACATTCTGAGCTATTTCATTCGTTTCAAATCCAATTCTTAACAGCCTGTAACCACATTTCTGAGGCACTACAAGTCCTGAAAATAACCTTTCTCCAGAATATAATTTCAGTCAGCATTATCACTCAACGTGACCAGGAGAAACCCAAAATCCACTTGAAATGTCCTCCACAGAGCCGAGGGATGAATTCAAGGAGATACAAAATGTAAAACTTGTAAGATGAGGTTTGACTTTGACACTTACTTGATCTGATAGAGTAATTTTGTCTCTGCATAGATCTCATTGTATGAGAAAGGGGAATGGGATGGCAAGCTGTAATGTGTCACCTAATCTAAATAAGATGGCTGTCATTGCTGGAATTCTCTTTAAACGATGATAGAAGTTCAGATTCGAACAGAGATACTTTTCATCCTAGAAAACTGTTCCTTTTAGAGGAAACAGTCGTGAAAGCCAACTGTATTTTCTTGCTGAGAGTACTGAGGACACAATGAGAATTAAAGCAGTTATTAAACACAACCCAGACTTCACAATCTAAGACATACACTGTCCATGGTGGCCTGAACATGGGGGAAATTCATTTCATGTGCAGTTCACAATGACATAGCATTTTTTGTTCCTTAATCCAGTGCTATTGTAATCTAATAAAGGTGTTCACCATTACTTTCATGTTTTGTTTGCCACCTTCATGGAAGAATCGAGAACTATTACATAAAGAATATGCTTGGCAGGTTACACAAGTGTAACTCTCTCGCTCAGCCAGAGCTGGAAAGAAGGAAATGTTCCTTGTTAAATGGGGAGAAAGCACTACTGGAAGAGCAACCTTGCTGGCCTCTCTCCAGTTTGCCAACTGCGCATATTCAAAGTTCAACTTCAAGAGAGCTGAGGAAGCCCAGCTCTGCTTACAAAATCAGAGCTGAATTTCACAGAGAGAAAGTCAGTTCACAGGATATTATCATCGCGTGCACTGAAATTACATTTTGACTAAGCAACTTTAGATATTTAAACACCCTTCAGCTTGATATCCTAAAGCCAAATTTAAATCAGAGATGTAATAATCAACTGAAGGGACTATCTGACACAATGACTCCTGACACATGGGCACAGTTATGGTAAAGGAAACCACTCTTGTACATTGTCCCATAAGCTAAAATAACCATGTGAGACAACACACATGTTTACATATGCACTCACATAACATCAATAAATACTAGCTTTAAATCCATGGAATGCTCTAACAATTAGCTGGTAACGTATATTTTATTCTTTCCCATTGGGCACAATGATAGTCTTAGAAATATTTCCATTTAATTTTAAAGATATGTGCCATCAAAATAATTGTCCTTTGGATTAATGGCCCATTAATATTAGAAAATAGGATTCTATGACATGAATTTATGTTATTTAGACCCCTAATTATAATGTCTGATAAGAACGGAAAGATAATAATGTGTAGGAAACTTAGTTAACCTTAATTAAAAAATTAACATGATGTACTGCTATACAACCAATATGCAAGTTATAATAATTTTTTGACCATAGCATTTAAATGCCATGTTACTTCTATAACTGTCATATTCACATATATGAATTAATCTATTTCAGCATTAGATTAGGATCAACAGTTATAGAAATTATAGAAAAATATAAAATTATTAGTAGCAGTTAAATGTGAAGTAAAAATTAATCAATGTACAAAAGTCAATATCCATGAAAAAATACATATGATATATTCATGAGACTTCTAAAATACAGTATTAGAAACAGAAATAATTAAGAATCACATGAAAGCCCTAATCTACCAAATATTCCAAATTCACAATTGCCAAAATATTTATATTGTATGGTTTTTTACAAGTAAAACTGGAAAAACTACTAAATAGCACTATTTAACAATTGTAATTGTTTTTCCAGCTAAATCAATGAAATAGATTGAATTTACTTTTCCAGATAAAACTAATAACATGTGAACATATTTTTAAATATATGATATTAGACAAAAAGAACAGTAAGATTGAAGGGAAGTAGAGTGATCCTTGTAATGATCAGTTTAAAGTAGTGAAAGGATTTCCAATATCCAAATGAATTTTGAAGTTTAATATGAGTAATTGAGAGTTATGGAGGCCATGACAGAGTTCAGCAAGAACAATACCTATGGCAGTCTTCAGGGTCCTTCTCAGGCTACATCAGGAAAAAGCTCACTCCTGTGAGTATATGAACTATGCTAAAGTACAATGGGAAACTTCTCCAGAGATAAGGTGATCATAGGATTTTTTTTCAACCATAATGAAATATCTCATAATTAATGCCACTGGAAAATTACTCAAAGAGTATTGTATAATTAGTGGGACAAATTGACTCTAGACTAATGACCTCTCTTGGCTAAAATAAGAACAAAACCAATCTTTTCATTTATCCAATTACTTTTGAATTAGTTACTAATGAACATAGAGCTTAGAACATTTATGAAAATGCAGATATGTGCATCACCAAACAGGAAGAAATCTAAATATATAAACATGAGGAAATATTACTATCTATAAACGATAACAAATGCCGATTATTTAAAGAAGGGAAAATATGGTTTATAAATATAAAAATATAGAAGTATTGAGGAGAACACAAGGTGAAATGTGCATACAATTGAAAAAGATCAATATTCAATTTAGAAAGCTCAGGGAATCCTTATTAGTAGATGGAATCAAGCAAAAGGTAGAATACAGGGCTTAAAGATAAAATAGAGGGTCCAGATGGAAAAAGCACAGAAAAATGACAATTTTAAAAAACAGAGGAGAGGAACACACTGGAATGTGGAACCCCATTAAAACACACTTTTTAAATTACAGTCATAAAAGAACTGCATAGAACAAACCTTTGACATCATTGAGAAACATTTCCCCTAAATAGGTAAAGGCATGCCCATATAGATACAAGTAAATAACAGGATCCCAACAATATAAGACCAAAAAGAGCCAAAACAAACAGCCAAACAAACAAACAAACAAAAAACTCCTTTATATCATACTCAAAATATTATTATATTGAATGTTACAAGAGGAAAATATCAGTCACATATAAAGGAAAACCCATCGGAATAACAGCTACTTTCTTAGTGGAAACTCTGAAAGCCAGAAGACCATGGAGCAATGTATTCCTAATCCTAAAAGACCATGAGGGACAACCTAGACTACTAGAACCAATAGTACAAGCTGCCATAGTTGAAGGAGAAAAAAAAGCTTTCCATAACTATCATAAATAAATAAATAAATATCAAAAGTCAACATAAAACAACAACAAAAAATAATAAACAAAATGCTGGAAGTGATACTTTGAACATAAAAGAATGTGAACACCAAGAGGCCCTAGAAAGAAAGCAAATGAAGCCATGACATTACAAAAAAGAGAGAGAAAAAGGTACACAAAAGCAACTTCAAATGACTTCAACTTACACTCACATTTAATAATAACTCTAAATATTAATGCCCTCAAACACTCAGTCAAATAATGAATGCCACCTGAACTGATTAAGAAAGAAAATCCATCTATCCGTTGTCTTCAGAAACTTGAGATTAAAGAGAAGGGCCAACATTAAGTGGAAGGTTACAAAAATGTGTTCCAAGCAGATGAATTCCAGAAGCAAGTAGGTGTTGCTATTCTCCATTCTGATCAAACACATTTCCAATGAAAACTAATTAAAAGAGACAATGAAGGATATTTCATTCTAGTCAAGGGATCAATTAATAAGGAGTATATCACAATATTAAGAATATATGAACCAAATTGATGCAGGCAATTTAAGAAAAAGCCATACTAATAAAAATAAAGAACCTAATGAATTCAAACCCAATAATAGGTGATTTCAATATCTCACTTCCTTTAGGTCATCTGAACAAAAAATATAGACAGAAGACTCAGCATAAATTGACAATGTATATCAAATGAACCAAACAATTATCTAAAGGAATATCCACCCAATCACTAAAGAGTATAAATATAGATAAAAATAAGTATATAAAATATGTGTATTTTCATCTGTGTAAATTTATATAACACTTTTCTCATCATTCTAAAAAAAAACTCACAGTCTTGATTCTGATGTGGGATTCACCTTTGTATGCTGTGAATACCATTGTTTAATAAAGGACTGCTTTGAGCCCATAGCAGAGCAGGGCAGAAAGAGCTAGGTGGGGAAAACTAAAGTGAATGCTAGGAGAAAGATGGGCACAGTAGGAAGAAGTCACATAGCCCCGCCAGAGACAGATGCTGGAACATTAGCCTACCACAGCCATGTGGCAATACACAGATTAATAGATATGGGTTAAATTAATATGTAAGAGTTAGCCAATAAGAAGCTAGAGCTAATGGGCCAAGTAGTGATTTAATTAATACAGTTTCTAGTGATTATTTTGGGGCTAAGCAGCCGGGAACTAACTAGAGGCTTCTTCTCCAACATGATTCTATCCTCAGGAAATTCTCTTGGTCTCATTCTTACTTTTGTATAAATCTATTCTTCCTCTGATACAGAGGGGTACAGATGTGGAAAAAATCTGTTTCTACTTTCCTTAGGGACCCCATTATGAGGAGACAGCATAGTAAGTGTATAAAACTCTATATGTTAATTTTCTTGCTACAGTGACAACATATATTTAAAAAAAATACTTCAGAATTAAGGGTTCCTTTCAACTCACAGCTGAAAAGTCTTATCCACAAGAGTGGGAAGTAACCACAGCCATAGCTTCAGGCAGCTGCTAACACTTTGTCTGCAAGGGAAGCAGAGAGAGATGATTTCTGCCCAACGTTCTTCAACTTGTTCATTTAGCTAAGAAACCTAACTAAGGAAATGCTACCATCCAGGCTTAGGGTGAATCTTCCATATCAAATGCCTCAATCTAGAAACTCTCTCCCAGACCTTCCCGGAGGGTTGTTTCCACGGTGACTCTAATGTTTGTCAAGCTAACAGATAACCATCACGATATATGAGTTCATTACAATCCTTACGTCTTATATTTTGCTTCATACATGATGAATTGTTAATATATCAACTTTGTTAGCTGTTTCTGTGGCTAAGTCTACTTGGATGATAAAACGGTGCTGTCAACAGCCTACAATCTGCTTTAATTGCTATGAGACTGGACAAAGAAAATTCCTGTGACCAATTTTAAACACATCAACTTTAAGGTCTTTAGGTAATGTTAAGTACACTCCCAGAGATTTTATAATTTCTTGTTGGGGAAAATCTAGGAGATGCCTTTTCTTACATATTGAAATGCATGGGAAAGTTAATGAAGCATTTACAAGGGTATCTCATAATCACTTGAATTTTTATTTAGTGAATCATAATAACAGCTGTAGTTTTAAAATGAGGTTGATGGCTTTTTAAAACAGCCCAGTTCTCTGTATCTGAAGCAGATTTCATGCCCTGGACTCTGGATCACAGCCCCATAAAAGTACTCCGTTCAAACACCCTGTGGTCAAAGTATAATCCTGCCCAAATCACTGTGATTATATCTTTGAAACCTATAGCATTGGGCCAGAGCTGAATGGTATAATTTTCAAAGTTTATTCTTGGCCCCCTCTTGCTTTTCCATATCCCTGCAGCCTCCACTATCTTATACAATCTTCATGGCACGGCATTCTTTTCCCTCTTCTTGCTTCCTTTTTCTGGAACAATCAATTGTCGGCAGCAGTCTCTACACTACCAATAGATAGATGCTGAATTTGGGTGAGTTACATAAATTTTCTGTGAATCAGTTTATGCCTTGCAAAATGGGTAAAATAATATTATGTTGTAGAGGTAATATGGGCAATGCAAGGTGAAAATCAGGTACATATTTCAAGCCTATAATAAGCTTCTTTTTGGAGGAAATTTAAAAGCACTTATTAAAATGTATAAGCTAGAACCTGCATACGTTATTTGGACTGAAGCCTAAGACTCAGGTGAGGAAATGTCCAGTCGACTCCACAAACAGGCATGAAGATGGCCATGCAGATGTCTTTCGGTGAGACTCCCCTTTTGGTCACTCAGATTATTTCTTGTTCTTCATATTCTTCTGAAGAACTGATTTAGAGAAGTGACTAGCAAATAACGTGTGGAATATTTGTACAATAGCTTATCAAGGACATTTATTTTTAAAAGAGTTCTCAAATCCAGTACATATTATGCAATTATTAATAATATTTGCGACATATGCATTTTGAAATGCAAGAAATCACAGTTTTCAAGAATATTCACCTAAAACAACAACAACAAAAACAGTGGGCCTGCTGGGGCACCTGTATAAATTTAAATATTTCAGACAGTATTCTTCACTTTGTTCCAGGACAATTCTCAAAGAATCCTTTCTTCTCTTTCATTATGTTTAACTCTTTATTGTAGGATGGGCATCAAAACCCGGGCTACCTAGAATGATATCAATTAAAAGAACAGTGAATAAAATAAATTCAACATATTTCATTTGCCAAAAAATAAAAAACACCTCTTCAATAAAGGAAGAAGAAGCAAAGCAGAGGCTTAAGGTGCAGCGATGGCTATTTTTGGTTGTCAGATCGACAACACCTGGAATGTGCTGAAAAGCAGAAGTGGAGGGCACACTTGTGACCCAGATCTTGAGGTAGCATGACACACCTTTATTCTGGGCTGCAGTTTTGCTGGAAGCCTCTATAAGAACAGTGGAAGAAGGAAGGGCTTTTCATCCTCTGCCTACTTGCTCTCCCCTTGTGAGTGCCTCCATTCCTTCAGGATTCCCTCATATACAGAAGACCAGAAGAAATGCCCAGCCTCCTTTCCTGGGTCAGAGTAAGTACTGGATTCTTGGATTTTCCGTTCACAACTAGTCATTGCAATCAATTCAGAAACACACACACACACGGGATTTATATGATAAATATAAATACATATATTTAATATTTATTTTATTATATAAATATTTATTTGTATTATGTGTTTTATATATTAAATAATTATTTGTATTATATATTTTATTAATATATTAAATACATCCATATATATATATATATATATATATGTAGAGAGAGAGAGAAAGAGAGAAAGTGTGTGTGAGAGAGATTCAT
Organism: Microtus obscurus; assembly: GCA_963919715.1. Classification (NCBI taxonomy): domain Eukaryota; kingdom Metazoa; phylum Chordata; class Mammalia; order Rodentia; family Cricetidae; genus Microtus; species Microtus obscurus. The sequence goes on from CAWTZC010000381.1 coordinate 6,271,042, forward strand.
CCCATAAGTTTGGTGACTCTAGATAATACTAACTGGTCCAGATGCCATTAAACATTTACACCAAGGTAACTGTGACTGTAGCCAGCAACCACACTCTAAATGGAAATTCTATGATCGTTGAAATCAGAATTCTCACTTATCATATCAACAGAATTACTGGCTTCTTCAATCCCACTGGGATATGCACAAATTCAGATACTAGCTAGAGAAATCTATACAAAGCTACTAAAAAACAGTTTCCACCAATCTTGAAAAAGATGCATACATTTACCCTGGAATCCTAACTATAAAACTGTGACTAAAGACCTGGGTCTTGTGACTCTGTCAGAGAATAAAATCCTGCAGTGGTATGTGGGAGCAGGCATCATTTATATCAGATTTATCCATAATGAGGACGATGATATAAAAACTTTAAAGAAGGAGACATTTAAATAGGAGATGCATACAATACATTAATATTTACCTGCAAATTTTCACTTCTAGAATCTTTCCTGTCAGCCTAACAGTGAGAGAGAGAAGGCAACAGTTCGCGAGCACATTTTTCAATCATCTTGAAATGCCCTTTACCCTAGTAATTTGCTTCTCAGCTCTGCATGCATTTTAAGTGACTACTTTGCTAAAATGTGAAGGATGTTTTATATAAAAAAAAAAGTAAAATGAGCATATCATACACCAAAGAAGAACGTGGAGGAAATTGAGGTCATTCAGATTATTGGTAAGAATCTTATAATGCATAATGATGATCGTGAAAAGGAAAAGATGGCAAAGAAGCAACGAGGCAAACACAAAATGTCCACAAAATGTCCAATGTGCAAGCTACGATGTCATCCCCTTGACTGGGCAGCTCAGACGCGGTGGAAGCACTTGTCATAGAAATAAGTGATATTTCCCAGGGTTGAATCAGAACATAAATGTACCATATATCACCAAGCAGAAGATGAAGAAATAATGTAATGTCTTATTTTCCCATGATTGGCTTTTTAAATGAATTATCTTTGTACTCAGACGTATTCTAATAGCTTAAAATTTGCTATTGTACGTATTCGGATGTAGAGCCTATCATTTTCACTCAGTAATGGTAGAATTTCCAATCTTGTCCCCTGCTTCCACCTTCCTTGGGTTGGACTTAGGGATCCACACTGGCTATCCCATTGGAGTTTGCACTTAGTAGTTCCTTCTTACACAGGTATCAGATGAAATGGGTAGTAACGCTATTGCAGGAAAAGTTGTCAACCCGTGTATCTGATTAACCTGGGGACAAGCAATTCTCACTGAAGTATGAATAAGAGGGTGAAAGGACTTTCCCAAAACACTTGACATCTTGAAGCAGAAATCATCAGAGATTCGGGATTCCCCTGGGGCATTCTGAGGAGACATGTATGAAAGCCACGGAACATTAGGGACTTTCCTTGGGCATTCTCATGAGATAGTATTAAAGCCACAGTAAAACCTAGATGGTTCAGGAAGAGTCCTCCACACTTGCTGAAGTCTTAATTATGTTGTTTGCTGAGGATGAACACCCTTCACTAATCCAATAATAAAATCATATAACCCAGCTTTTGCGAAGTTTGGAACCCAGAGATATCCATGTTAAATGTAATGCTTAATAACAATAATTATTTTTAGGCAATGTTTTGGGCACCCCACATTCTGATTCTCTAATCTGTACTGACTTAATTTACTCATATCCTAAGAAATAAAGAAAAACTGAAAATGAATGAGCCCGGTGGCAACATTGACTTAGTTTCTCTGGTACCATGGTCAAGAACAGCATGCGACCACAGTAAAACCCTTCAAGGTCAGAATTCTAAATGTAAGTTTTTCATCTATTTTTAAAGCAACAATCACTCTATCCCTTGGTATTATTAATCCGCAATATACTACCAGTATGTTGAGGAAATAGTTTTCCTTTAAATATGTTGAGATATAGATTTGTTTTAAAGGTCCTTACTGTTAAATGAGTATGCATACCAAAATTATAAATGTGCTTCCCGCCTTCCATGAGTCCAGAGCCCTGACTGCCTCCTTCGGACATTCTTTAATCCTTCCTCATAAATCAGGAACTCCGTTCCCCAATCATGTTTGAGAATCTTTTCATAACTCCCAACCATTTTCCTGCCCCTGAATCAGTATTTGAAATCAAACACTGAAATCAAATAGAAACATTCCTATGTCGCACAGGGCAATTTTTCCATTTGACGGATTGGAGTTTTTTTCGATGCCCTTAAAATCTTCAATACACTGTCTACTGTGGTTAGTTCAGTCCTTTTTTATTTTTTTAACTTATCAAGTATTTGCACTTACTCTCTGCCTGGGCTTCCTAGGAAGGTGATGATTATCAGAGTCCAGGCCTATAATTTAACTGTACTTCACACTGCTCTCCTGTTTCGTAGGTTAGTAGTTTTGGAGATTCTCAGGGCTGATTATCTTCCCGGTATTTCAGCTTTTGAAATGGAAAGCAACTTTTAAAATCCTATGCACATTACTTTTTTTTAATAAATCTGAAAATCTCGTTTTCTCAAAGTTATTTCTATCTTGTGTTGGTATTTCCCCTAGGATCTGTGCGAAAAGTAATTCAGACTTGCCCAAGGTTGGTTATAAGTGATGGAATTTCTGAGGACAAATGAAAACACTTAGTAACTTTCTGATTGCTTTGGTAGGCTCTGATATATACTAAATTTATATCAAAGGTTTGTAGAAGTTTGGGGTAGGGACTGTGATCATATCTATTTGTATTACTTTGTCTTGGTTTTCTAGCAACCCTACTTGATAACATTTACCTGATCGTAAACATATGGTTTGGAAATTTCCACTAGACTTAGCGGGGTGACAGCTCACTGTTCTCATAGAAGGCTTAAGAAAGCACATAGTGCTTTGGTAAATTGGTAGGCACCTCGGGTATCATGAGAAGTGGACCCCAAGTATCTGGTATCTGAGGCATTAAAGCAGACTTTTGCATGGGGCAGCTGTGCTTCAAAAGCCATAAGAAAGGTCATCACCAGAAACCAGAGAAAGAGAGCCTTCCTTTGCAGGAAGTGATATAAAGACATATTTCAAGGGACTTAAATATAATAAATAATAAAAGCCAATTGGAACCAATTTTGACCCTAATATTCACTTCTCAATTTAAACTTATTAACTACTTTAAATTCAGGGATAATTTTATTTAGTGATTGAGTAGATGGAATTGAGTAATTTAGTAAATGGAATTTCTTCTAAGACTTTTATTTCAATATACAATATTATCAGCATTTATGAGTTAAAAGATTTTATTACTTGAAAGTAGAGAAAAAGATTTTAAACTTTAAAATTTTGCTTATGAGTTTATGTATTTATACATGCACACATTAAGATTTGTGCCTTGGACTATGTGGCATGCACACATGCCATGGATAATGTGTGAAGATTAGAAGACAACTTGGTGAAGTCAGGTTTTGTACTGCTACCACAAGGGATTCCGTGATCGACTTGAGGAAGTCGGGTTTTGCATGGCCACCACAAGGGATTCTGAGATCTACTCAGGTTCTCAGACTTGGTGGCAAATCAGGCTTAGCAATTACATCAGTCATAATAGCGAACATTTTTATTGAATATAAAACTGTTTCCTAATAAATTTTATCTGTATTCTTTATAGTTGTATATGATTTCATTTTAAATTATTTTGGCTAATCTAGTAAAGAAAAAGTTTGTTCATAAGTTGCTTTATGGTGGAGCTTGGATCATGGGAATGTAATGACAATATATTTCCATTTTTATCCTATAGCATCAATGTTACATTACCAAGGTTGTCAAATACTTTGGTTCATAGTTTATGTTGTGACATAAAGTTACTGTTACTGTATAATTTACTGCATATATAATAGAATGATCTTTTTGGAAATTATAAGCAATCACAATCAGTATCAGGATTATGAGACCACATCAATCTTCTAATAAAAAATTAAACAATATAATTAGAATTAGAATGTATTAGCCCTAATCACAGATTAAGTTGTAAGCTAGCTTCTTCCCATAATGTGTCAACAGACACACCTCTACATAGATGTGTAAATGCACATTCATAATTAAGTAAAGATGACCTGTACATATACTCCATAAATTAAAACATATCCAAGCTTAATTAATATGCATTGAGTGAAGAGAGAAAGGCAATGTGCCCCTTTAACTTTCTGTTCGAATACCATGTGCCTACACTCCGGAGAGCCCTAGATAATAATGGGAGGGTAACTTTCCTGGCAGAGCTGAATAATAAGATTACTTCTGATGTGCTGTGTACTTTAATAAGAATTTGAAATGATGTGTACTGTGGAGTCTTTATATCCTTAAGTACTTACATCGCTCTATGCTACTCATTAAAAATGTATTTCATATGACCAGAAGCAATTTTAAATAACCTCACAAGACTAAGGTTGTGTGGTTCAGTGGCATGAATTTAATTGCCTTAATTCGAAGATAACTTCTATTTCCCAGGAGGGTACTTGTTTCTATTACTTGATAAAAATGATAAATCCCTTCTATTAATTTGTATCATTGCAAACAGCAGTTTCATCAGATAATGTATCAGCACATTATATGCGGTGCAACTAAGTCCCAGAGGCAAAACAAAGTTGAAACCTTTTTTTTTTTAGCAAAGTTTCTTATCCACTGAGTTCTACATTAATACATTAATATGCAACTTAAATAATCCTTCCTACCATGCAAACCCTTGGGAAATCACAATGAAATCTCAATACCTCCACACAGGTTTACTAGTCATCATATTTAATGGACACAAGAATGAAACCAAGTAATATATTTGAAATGTGGAACACTTGTTACCAAAAGGACAGGCATTGTAAGCTACTGCCAATATTGCTAAAGCTACACAAAACTGAAAATATGAGACTTTCCATAGGATCCGTTTTAACAGTTCAAATCTAGTCTTCAGAATAAAAATTCAATTTCAAAATGAAAGAATATTAGTAAACAAAAATTCTTCTAAAGAAAAGACAAATATAAGAATGAAAGAACAGAAAGAAATGAAAGAGATTATGTCACTTATTATATGAACTCTGAATAAACAGCCTATGGCTTCCAAGATGATGCCTATACCTCCCAAAACATGGAGGCCACAAATGACAGAGACCCATCAGATTTAAGTCAGGAATGGAGCTGTAGTATATTTGGTCTTAGGTGAACATATCAAGAAAACTATGATTTCTATTCTAATAGGAGGTAATTTTGAAATGGAGCATTGTAAAATTTGTAGTCACGTTTTCTTTGCAAGAACTATTTTGAAATCTAGACATCTGCATTAATTTATTTATTTGTTATTTTTTTCATGAGACGTGATCCCTTATTATGTGAATACAAACTCTACTTATGATGGACAATTCTTAATTTCTCATTTAAGCATTAATTAAGTAGGGTGAGAATAATTTGTTTGTTTACAATGAGAGTTCCAAAGGTGAATTTTGAGCCAGGAGTTGGTGGTGCATGACTTTAATTCCAGCACTCGGGAGGCAGAGACAGATAGATCTCTGTGAGTTTGAGATCAGCCTGGTCTACAGAGCTAGTTCCAGGACAGGCTCCAAAGCTACGGAGAAACCCAGAAAAAAATTCTTATGGCTTTCTAGAAAATATTATGTTTTTTTATTGGGAGAGGACACATTATATTGCTTCAGTGAAAGAATCACGGGGGTCCTAAGCTTGTAAGTGTGTGTTTATTGTAGGAATTCAGTTTGAAAATATTATGAGTCATTTTTATGGATATTATATTAGGAATTTTCAATCACATGAGTGAGATTACGGTATATTCCCTATTAGATGTGCAATAGTAAACACAAAAGAAGAATTCCTGGAGAATGTCTATTGGCAAAACAATATTCCCTTTTCTCAGGAAGCCAGACAGAGTTGAACTCAAGTCAGGAGATGGGGGGAAGAAGTTGATGATCCTCTTTTTCTCTTAAGGATTGCATATTCTATTTCAAAACAAAATAAAAATTCCCTGTAAAGAGTGCAGTGAGTGAGTTGTTATTTAAATGCTTCTTCTGTCTCCAGTCGGTTTTCAAAGGAAGCTATTTAAGAGGAATATCTGCACTTTAAACTATAGATACTTAATTTGAAGCTCCATCAAGGTACACGTAGGCTTTGTAGTACCACTATCCCACTATCACTAATGTTATACCCCACAGAATTTCATAATCTTAGAGATGTATCATAATGATTAATGGAAATAAAACTGACATTTAATTGATTTAATGATCTAAAATATTACTAAACAGTGGGGTGGTGCTGCGCACCGTGCCCCCCCCGTCTGCGCTCTATGCGCTAGAACCCAGTTCGCGAGCTTAGGGCAAGGGGCTGGAGGTTGAGGAAACTCACACAGAGAGGAGACCAACACACAGACCTTCAATCACTGGTACCAAAAATCCCCTCTTTAATAGCACCATGGAGACTTGAATACACTGCAGTCAATGGTCAACAGGTGAAAATCCCATCCTCTGATCCTCGAAGCTAGGCACAGCTTCTAGTAACTTCAATTAGAAGGCTCTAGACAGGGAAGAGCAGCTGAAAGCCAGGACTCAATTAGTACCAACAGGATGGCAGTAGTGTATTTGGTAGAAGTTGGGATGATCTTTTCAACAGTAGGATGTGGATAACATGTGCACGATTTACTCTAGTTGTCCTGTCTAGCACGACGGTCGCAAGGCTTTGTGTGATCAAATATGTACATGTGAAACAATGGAATGACATTCAGTGAAAGAGCAGCAGCCTTAGGTATGTTAGTATTTAGTGTCTACAAGTGATCTAGGCAATCCTCCATCAAAGCTGTCTGATGCTCTTACTGATTCTGAAGAAAGAGCTTGTGTTTAAATGCATAACACACAAAGTGTTCACAATGTACTCATGCAAACTCATGTATTTCTTGAAGGAATTGTTTTCTTTCATTTTTGTCATATTACAGGAAGGATCATACATTGGATGTTTTTTAGAGATCCTGTCACAGGTTAACTATGAGCAATGTATGAGGACATGGCCATTAGGAAGACACATAATTTGAAGCCCTCTTTTTATTGAAGCCACAAGACCATTGACGCAGGTATCAGACTGCATGGGAGAGAGTTAATCAAATTGCAAATGCAAATTCAAAATTAGTAGCAAAGCCGGGCGGTGGTGGCACATGCCTTTAATCCCAGCACTTGGGAGGCAGAGGCAGGTGGATCTCTGTGAGTTTGAGACCAGCCTGGTCTACAGAGCTAGTTCCAGGACAGGCTCCAAAACCACTGAGAAACCCTGTCTCGTAAAAGAAAAAAAATTAGCAGCAATTCAAGGAAGTCAACTATAAAGGTATAGTTTATACCCAGGAGTGATGGGTAAAGAGCCAAACTGCAAAGTTTGTGAAGGGTCAAATTGTTTTCTAACATAAATTAGTGACAGAACTATATCTATATATGTTATTAATTATCAGGAATATTTGAGAATAAATTTTTATTTGTTATTAATAAAGATGAGTTCTAGAGATGAAAACTTTTACAAATATTTGGTTGAACTACTTTTCAGGATATTTTGTTCCAGTGTCTAAAACATCAAGAAATCTAGCAATGATAGGCTAGATTCCAATAACTTATCTCATCAGAGCAAATCTTAAAAAACTCATTTAAGCAACATTGTTTAGTCCATTATTTGAAATATTTCCTTTATTATTTTCTTTAACTGTGGGTTTATTAATAGTATATACAAAACTTCATATTTTCTAAGTTTATTTTATTTATTTTTTTATTGATTTTTATTGAGCTCTACATTTTTCTCTGCTCCACTCCCTGCCTCTCCCCTCCCCTTCAACCCTGTCTCAAGGTCCCCATGATCCCAATTTACTCAGGAGATCTTGTCTTTTTCTACTTCTCATGTAGATTAGATTTATGTATGACTCTCTTAGAGTCCTCATTGTTGTCTAGGTTCTCTGGGATTGTGATTTGTGGGCTGGTTTTCTTTGCTTTATGTTTAAAAACCACTTATGAGTGAGTACATGTGATAATTGTCTTTCTAGGTCTGGGCTACCTCACTCAAAATGATGTTTTCTAGCTCCATCCATTTGCCTGCAAAATTCACGATGTTGACTGAAGAATGGATAAGGAAAATGTGGCACACTTACACAATGCAGTACTACACAGCAGAAAAAATAACAACATCTTGTATGTTATTTATTTTTAAAGCAATTCTTTTCATTTTACTTATCAATTCCAGTTCACCCCCTCCTCCTTCACCCCCATCTTCTCCCTACCTCACCCCATCCACTTTCAAAGAGGTTAAGACCTCCCATGGGAGGTCAAAAAAGTCTGTCACATCGTGATATTTAGAGTTAATCAAAATAAAATCATACCATTTCCCCCCTGCTTTTCCTCTCTCCAGACTCCCAAGTGTCCTTCCTCCAAAACCTTCCTCTTTTCATATCCATTTAGGGTGCAATTCTTTCAGCCTTGATTATGCATTGTTTCTAGGAGAGACAGATTTACAGCAGACTTTTTTGTATTCTGCTCTTCCAATGTTTCTTCCTCCCTCCTCTGGGATGTTTACAGGGCCACAGATGCTAGAGCTGTGCTGCAGATGTATTCATTGGGGTTGGACTCGGTATGTAACTTAATGATCTTTGCATTATGCCTTTAAGAAAGACATTACTAATCTCTCAAAAGTTGAGCTGAGCTATCTTATATCATCTTTCTTCTCACTTCCTCATAAATGCCATGCTGGATGGACTTCCACACCTAAGCCTTGCTAGGCCATGTGGCTATTATGTCAGGTCATAAAAGCAATAGCTATATTCTGTTTCAAAATGTTCAGGAAACAGAAATGACTTTTGGCATTTGATAGTGCTTATTGATCCATCATCAGTCTTCGGAGTTCACTAACAAGAACCACAGAAGAGGAAAGTGCTCCTGACGACATGTTCACGTAATTATCACGGGCTCACATAATAGCCGAGGCTACTAATGAGATCCCAAAAGAGGAAGCTGTAACACTATCCCTATTGAAGGAGAATAAAAGCTATTTTTTACTTAAAAATCAATAGCGCTTTAGAGATTTATGACAAGTAGGACAGAGGCAAGACTTGCAATCTTTAATAAACACTAGAAAAATTTTAACAAAAGGACAACAAGCATAACTTTGCACGGAGAGAACATTGACTCTCTATCTCAGGACCTAGAATAATGCAATTCTGATTTAAAAATATTGAAATTCAAGTTCATACATTTAAGAAATAAGATGAAGAATCATAGCACTTCAAAAAATATTTTAACACGTGACTAAATCATTTGATGTTACCTGCAAAAGAATTTATGTTCTCTATAGAAATTCCTGTAACTCATTTCAATGTTGACTTACATAATGCAAATTCATACCAAACTTCTTTGAATTAAAAATCAAAGGGTCAAAGTTATTATTTTTCTTCATATTTAAATATTTCTATTAAATTCATACAGAAATTTATTTATAATTATACATTATATACACATATATATATATACGTAAATATATGTATGATTAATTATATATTATAATAGTTATTATGATAACTACATTTCAAACTCTTTGCTTTAAAATTTCATGTAAATAAATGGCATAAATCAAAAGAAGTGTACATATGAATTATTCACTCAGAAAGGGATCTAATGACTATCACTGATCGTTTACACACAATTTCAAACACTAATAATCTGAAAAATGTATAGGATGTATTTGCCTCTGTGACAGCTTGATGGGTCAACACACAGAGACATCTTTTGAAAAGCTAGAGTTACGTGATAGGGAACCTCAATAAGAAAGTGCCCCCATAAGATCATGGAAGGCAAGTCTATAAATAATGTCCTAACTAATTATTAATTTCTTAATTATTTTTTTAATTAATGAGGGCCCAGATGACTGTGGGTGGTGCCAGTCCCGATCTGTTGGTCCTGGATTCTATAAGAACAGGCTGAGCTAATTACAATGAGCAAGTCAATAAGCACCCCTCCATGGCCTCTGCATCATCTTCTGCCTCTGAGTTTCATTCCTGCTTGGGCTTCTGTCCCACTTGAGCTCCTGCCCTAACCTTCATGATATACTGTGGTATGGGAAGCTTACACTAAATAGGCTCTTTCTTCCCCATGTTGCTTATGAGCATGATGTTTTATCACAACAATCGAAATCCTAAATACGACAGAAATTGGTACCAGGTTTCAAGGGAATTGTTGTGACATACCTAACCTTGCTTTAGCAGTACTGTGGAAGGATTTGGGAACTTTTGGCTTCAAAATAATATTGAGTGTGGCTCTCAAAAATCAGTATACAGTTTTGTTAGACTTTGGAAGGTGAAAATGTTAGGAATACTAGAGAAAATGAAGTTTCTGGTGGAAATAAAATACGTCCTTCGTGTAGTATTTTGCACTTAGAACTGCCTCAGAGAAACCTCTTCTTTACTGGGACAATTAATATTTGTCAACCAGGACAGAGGAATAAGTTGTGATTAAGAAGGGATCAGCAGGGGGATAAGGATGTAGTCCATTTGGTAGACTTCTTGCCTAGCATGCCCAAGGCCCTGAGTTCTCTCCCCAGAATGGAGCAATACCTCTGCAATCTAGCACTTAGGAATAAAGAAGAATGATAAACTCAAGATCATCCTTGGCTAGCCTAAGCTACATGAGATCTCATCTCAAAATTAAAAAAAAACAAACAAACAAACAACAACAACAAAAAGTTGGGGCTGTAACTCAGTAGTTTGCATAGGCCACTCGGGGCCTTGGTCACTCTTTAGTCCTTCAAAAACAAAAAACAAAAACAGACCAGAAGGGACCAGCAATATTGAGGTGATGTCTTCTAGAAAACACTTCCTCTGGGTGTACACATAGAAGTTGTGTTCCAAAGGTGGCTAAAATTTAACCTCATGCTGGCAGCCAAATTTGCTCATAAGAAAAGTCTTCCCAGTGATCAAGATGAAATAATGGAGAGTAGCTGAAACATGGAACTATAAGAAGCCAGGAGAAGGTGCTGCCCCAACAGTAGTCAAAAATCTTAGGATTGAAGGCATCATGCAGAGAGGTTTAAGCTTGGCATTTATAAAGAGAAGCCAGGAGAGGCTATTGGTGAAAATACATCCCGGTTGCAGGAGGAAACCTAGCGTTTGGAAACGTCAGTACTGTGAGATGACCACCAAAGACAGTATTAGCTATGAGGGGAAGTCAGCTTAGCTTAGGGGACAAACTGTGTGTGTGTGTGTGTGTGTGTGTGTGTGTGTGTGTGTGTGTGTGTGTGTGTGTTGCAGACAGTGGAGCCATGGAAGCAACCCAAGCACTTTGGATGTCATGGGTGAACCCCAGATACTGGACATTGGGTTATTTATAATATTGGATTTGGATTTTGCTTTGTTTAGTTTATAACTGTGCCCTAGCTCTTGCTGCTTGGAATAGGAAAGTATTTACCTAGTTTGGCGGTGGTGGCATTCACCCTTAATCCTAGCACTTGGGAGGCAGAGACAGACAAATTTCTGGGGACAATACAAGTTAGTAGTTAGTCATACATAACAATCAAACTTTAGTTATGTTAGGTATGCTTCAAAGTCAGAGATCTATTTTAGATAAATATATTTTCTAAAAATACTTCAGAGATCTACAGAATATGACATCTATGATGTTTTAAATAATATAAAATTATTCATGAGAATGAGATACATCTGCTCCTTCCAACACAAATATACTTTAAAAAAGAATGATGAGCATCAAAGAACCTCCATATGGAATTTTCTTTTATTGTGGTAAAGTTTGCCACTGGACAAGAAACTGCCCTTACCTCAACTGCTGACAGTAGACTATACAAATTGTACAACTGAATACAAAAGAAGCTGACTGACGAACTTTGACAAGAAACATAGGACAGTCCTTTAGAATTCCTTTTTCACAGAAAAGTCTGTCAACTATTCTAGGCCTGTACGCTAAAGATGGATGCCCAAATCTTGCAGAGGAAACTTAAATGAATGTCCAGGCAGCTAGCTGTCTTTGTTGTTTCTATGGTTTTGGAAGTTACTTGCTCTGAAGTTACTACTTATCGGGTAATATTTCATTCTATTGAGTCTCTGATGGTGTTGACGACTAAATAGTTTATATTTATTTTTGCCAAATTTTGCAATGAAACTTACAAGAGAGATGTAAAGTTTATAGCATTGAGAGACATTTTAAGGTTTAAAAGGATATTTTAGGCTGGTAATTCAGTTATGATAGAAGCTAGTTTAGGTATTAATATACTGGATTCCTCAAGATAGAAAAATAATAGAACATTTTCTCTGAATTTCCAAAATAATAATGGACTGGACATTGTAAATATGATTCTTGCCTGGCAATTGTTCTTATTGTATGTAGTTTTACTGTGATAGAATTAAACCCATTCTTTTTTATTTAGAAAAAAGGGGGAAATGTTGCAGAACATTTGTACACTGTGAAGAAGAATGGGCCAATAGCGTTGCGAAGGAGGTTAGGCGGGTATGGGGTAATATTATACAGGCCACATTTCTGCATTGTATCAGCAACCAGCCTCTCAAGCCACAACAGCGGCAGAGACGCTAAAAGCATCTTCAAACTGGCTGTCTCTGGAGCTCAGGATATGCTGATGTTGTTCTGCTCTTTTCTTTGTAATTATGACAATCACCTGGGAAGAAGTGGGATTTCTCAGCAAAGAGAGGAATTTAGGTCTGTGTATTTCACCATGAGACTCAGAGCAAATCTAATTCATGGTACTGAGGAGAGGTAAAGAGTCACATGACAGAATATATATTAATAGACATGGTCTAATTTTAAGTTCTACGCACTAGTTGGAAACAAGCTTAAACTAAGGCCAAGCTTTCCTAACTAATAAATCTCCATGTCTTTATCTGGGGATTGGCAGTCCAAAGAAAGCGCAATAGAAAAGTTCAGCTACAGGTATCCTCTTCTGCCCTCTGCTGGAACCATGCACACAAGCGGTGCATAGATGCACATGTCGGCAAAACAACTGTTTCTTTCCTTTATTTTTCATTGAAAATAATATTTTCACAAGAACAGACTGGAATCTGATGCTTCAATCTTTGAATAAGGTTGAATTAAGATCATATGGATCCCCTTATTAACATGGAAGTTTTGTCTGTTTTATGGAACAAACATTAAGAAAAGCTTGCATTAAACATATTTGACGTGGAAAATGTGTTTGAATTGGAATACATGTAGAATACAGGAATCTAGAAAGGGGAAGTTGAGAAAGGTAATTTGAGTGAGGGGAACATAAGAAATAGGAAGAAAGATCAAAGGAAAATAATTGAGGAAGAACAATAACTAGGGAAGGGGAAGGGAGCCCAGGACAGAAGAAAGGCATAGAGAAGGATAACTACCACTGATCATTTTTGAAAAATCCACAAAAACCTACAATTTTAAGAGTTTCATGCACACACACACACACCTTATATATAGGATAATGCCTCTTCTAGATGCCACAGTTTATCAAACAAAGTGCCCAGTGCCAAAGATGAGTGCTTCCTTTCAAGTGCTTTCAAAAGAATCCCACAGACCACTGAAACATGAAAATGTATCACTCCTGTTATTGCTTATAGGGAGAGGAGTCAACCTGGAGTCTTCCTGGTAGGCCTTAACTTCCTACACTACAGAACTTGATGGTAAGACTATTGCTGAAGATACCACATTCTTGGGTTATTAGCTCATTGAGAAAACAAACTAGTACTGACCTAGAAGCTTCCCCCACCGCCACCAATTGCCTAACTTTCTAAAGGTACTATGTGGGCTATTGGTAGATAAAAAACTTAACCCATCTGTGAAGTTTGAAAGTTATAGTAACTACTGCAAGATATGCCTAATACGATTGTGTCAAATTGTGGGGTGACCAACTGTTCTCTGGTTTCATTTAAGACCTGTTACACATTTTGCAATTCTTGTCTGATACTGTAAAGAAAGCCATGAATGCCTGGATGGGTATATCATAAGACCCAGAAAGGGACAAAGTGTCAAAGTTCATTTTAGACATTTAACGTTATGTCCACACAGTCCCTTGTGGAAGAAGTGGCAGACCCTTAAAAGAGCATGAGACTGAAGAAGACTGCTACAAAGTAGTGATGTCCAAACATGAACTCCAGCTGCTGTGGTTGCCGACAAAAGACCTTCACAAGAACTAGGCATTCCAAATCCTAGAATGCCTGCACTGTCCAGGTTATATGGATCGATAATAAGCTATTGGAAGTTGATGGTTGCTGGGGGAAGGAGAGTCAGTTTATTTTTGAGGACATGGTGGATTATTCAGTAGATAACCCTATATTCTTTCACAAGCTGACAGGACTAGTTAATCTCTAGGAAGAGAAGAAGGAGAAGAAGGAGAAGGAGGAGAAAGAGGAGGAAGAAAAGGAGGAGGAGGAAGAGGAAAACTATGATCACCACTGTCACCACTGCCATCATCAACAACAACAACAGGAAGAGGAGGAAGAAGAGGAGGAGGAAGAGGAAAAAAGTGTGGAAGGAGCTGCGCCCCAGAAGAGATAGCAATAAATGAAGAATTGATATGATTAAATTATATTATAATATGTGCAGTATTTAAACTAAAAAGTATTTAAAGAGGGTTTTGGCTATCTAAAAATCTCATAGTAGAAAATAACTATTACAATTTTGAACTACCTTGAAGGCTTTTGTTATATATGTATATACATATTCATATATGTGTATGTATATACATACTAATATATGTGTATACATATGTATACATGTATATATTCATATATATGAATATTGCATGATGGATATATATATTCATATATGTGAATACTACATGGTAGGGACCTCTGAATGTATGTAAAATTGTAAAAGGAGACTTTGCTTTCATTTCCCAGCCTCCCAGAGCAGAATAATCACACAAAAACTATACTAATTACAACTCTGTTTGTTCAATGGATCAGGCATATTTCTAGCTTGCTTTTGCATCTTAAATTAAACTCTTTCTATTATTTTATATTTTACCACAAGGCTCTTGGTTTATTACCTTACATATTGTATGGCTACATGGCATCTGCCTGACTCCACCTTCTTTCTCCCTGCATTGAGTTTAGTTTTTCCCACCTAGCTATAGTCTGCCCTGGCAAAGGTCAAAGTGGCTTCTTTATTAACCAATGGTAATAAGACATATTCATAGCAGACAGAGGGTAATCCCACACTGAATTTTGACTATCTAAAATCTCATAGTAGAAAATAATTATTACAATTTTTGAAATGTTTTAAAAACTTTTGTGATGTGTATATATATGTATGTATATTTATATATGAATATTACATGGGTAACTCTGAATATATGTAAAATACCTACAAATAGACATTTTTCTGATTTTGATTACACACACATGTATTACACATATGCACAGACACACACAGACAAATACAAATGTATACACACATACACATATTCATAATATATATCATAGCATTCACCTGATATTATATCATAAAACCTTAATTTATTTCATTAAATACTATGCAAAGTAAGATATCAATGATTGAAATCTTTTTTATTGGAAGTTATTTGGATTTATTTAACAATAGACTCATGTTTATTCAATATTATATATATATATACTTAAAACTTATAAAATATAAAAATAATTATTTTCCTCACAATTGTGGGAGATATGAGCACTAAAATTTGTGAGATAGGCATGCAATAACAATTAATAAAAACGAGGCCATGAATTATAGGAGAGTGAGAAGTATACAGGATTGTTTGGAGAAAGTCAAAGGGAAGGAAGAAATGTTGCCATTAAATTACAGTCTCCAAAATTTAAAAAAAAAAAGAGAGAGAGAGAGAGCGAAACCTCAGTGATGCTCTGGCTTAGAATGTTTTCTGTGATATTTGATATGAACAAATGTATCCAGGAATTCAAGGGCAATCATTGCGGTGACCTAGAGGAGAGGAAAGAATGTTTAGTTTTCTTCATATTGGAGTCTTAACTATGTCCTTCTTTGTAGGTAAGACTGCAAGTAAATTTCAGTGCATCCATGTCTTGTCTGTGATTCTTTGCCCACTCGTCTGGTTTTCATTTCAGTCTGTCTTTTCTTATCTGCCTTTGTTTTCTCCCCATATCTTATTTATTGTGTCACATAGTGGCTATTTTGCAAGTAAAAGGTCAAGCATCTCAAAGAAGTAAAGAAAAAGATATTTGACAATCAATACTCGTCAATCGAAATTCTCTAAAGTCTCACTTTAGAAAATGTCTATATTCAGAAACTTCTGATGATACACAGAGAAATCTCCATTTTCCTAAAACAGAACTTACTTTCCCTCAGGCAGAAAATGAGAATAATTAGCATCGATAATTCCCTTTCCTCTTAAATGCACAGAAGTCCTACATTGAATTTCTCATTTTTCATAGGGATTAAATATGAATTTTGGAAAGCTGCATGAACTGCCATTCATAACACCATTTCTTAAAGCCTATATATTAATGTCTCAAGAATGCTATCTACAGCTGAACGTTTAACCTAAAACAGGCTTTTAATTTGGGGTCTTTCCATAGCAAATACATTTTTCAATCTAAATTGTATTACGTTTTTCATTGGTATTGCAATCTTGTGAATTCAAAGGTTAAATAATCACTCATAAAGGACACTGGACAAATGAGATGGTAAAAAATCCTTTCCCTGACATTTAGATAAAACAAGCAAAATTCAGTTTCAGTAATTGTGATCCATTTAATGCCAGTTTGAGAAGATTGATACTTAGTGGTTTCCCAACTGACATTTGTAAGCAGACCAAACATTTATTTCATGTTGTTTAGATATGACTAAAAGAAATAAAATTTAGTTAAGACAAAAATACAGGAAAGGAAAATGGAAAAATAATTTACCCATAAATTGAGGAAAACACATTTTCTGTGGGATAATTTGTGTATTTTTTTCTAGACAGTTTAAATATTGCAGTAAATCCACCAGCTTAACTTAATGCAAAATTTATACAAAAATCCTTGAGAGTTTAAAATACTATGGTAATTTCCTTGATACATTTTATTTTTAATATTTTGGTACCTGATGGTGATAAATATAAAGATATGGGAAAACAACATTAAAATATAAATACTATTTCTAAACCTGACATCATTTACCTTTCCCAGAAAGTATTATCAAGAATACCTGACATCCTTGTCAATTGGTTTTTAACTGTCACATGGCTTGGGACAGCTTATTTTCAGAGTGGCCAATTATCTCCCTCTGTCTGAGTACAGGGGCAAACCCATAAAGGAGGGATGTAAGAACATGTATGAATACTATGGAGAAATAGGAAGGAAGGGGTGAGAAGAACGCGCACCATAAATATATGTACATCCAATATGACATTCATTTGCCTTACATAAAATAGTATTATAGCTACAGACGCTTGTTTTTTTTTTATTTTTTTTCAGACGCTTGTGATACATCATTCTTAAATGGGTAAAAATCCATAAAATACTATTATATCTCAAAGTCCTAGTGATATGTCATTCTAAGATGGTTACAATCCCTTTCTTCCCCACGTGCTTTTTATATCTCCTTTATTTGATGAAAATGAAACAATTAAGGTTAGCATGAGTATTATTTCAAAACTTTGATGAAAATATTCCTCAAGATGGCCACAGTGCCAGAGACGACATTCCTTTGACGTCACAGGGTTTCATAGCCTTCATTTCTCTGCATGTGAATTTCTCTAGGAACTATGATGGGAAACTGGTATTTACTTATCTCCTGAATATAGAGTACTTAAAATTTTACAAGAAGAAGGTGAACTAGTTTTTTTATTTATTTAAAGAGGCATATATATTTTGACACAGAAAGAAATTTTGATCTTCATTTGTTTATATTTGCTGAGCCCAGAAGTCACAGGCTTCTACTTTTCTGCCTTTTATAGCAATGGAAGGAAAAGCTGAACACGAAACTCCGGAACCCTGCATGCCCAAGGCCATGTCAAAGTCCAGTACCCTGCATGTTCCGGGCCATGTGTCAGCCTCTGGTACCCTGCATGCCCGAGGCCGTGTGTCAACCTCCAGTTGAGAGACAGCACAGAAAAGAAATGCGTTAAGGCCCCTTGTTATCTAGTAATCTCTGTCGTATTTTTAACAGATGGAATTTGTGGTAGTTTTTAACTAGTTAGGACTATATAAAATGACTTATTAGTTACCTAGAATTGCATACTTAATATTTTGTAATTTATTTAAGGTATCTCGTTAAATTGTATTTAATCCTTTTTATTGAGATAAGAGGTATAAGAAATGACACAAGGTTGGGAGAAATGAAAGTAGCAGTCTTAATCCCTTTTCTGTGAATTTTGAATTAATTTTAAACATTAGGTTTTAAATTAATTTTAAACATTAACACTCAAAGTTGTTAAAATTGATTTAATTGAGTAGAAGTCTTTGAGAAACTACTAGTCTTTCTTTTGTTGCTAATTTGGTTACTTAATGTGGGAAAAAAATGTTTCCTTGCTTTCAAAGGAAAGTTAGTCAAAGGCAATGATAGCCAGGTAAGATAAAAAACAAACTGACATTCAAACTGGGCAGCTGAATGTATCACACAAAGCATGTTTAAAATTGAGAAAGTAGCCTGTAAAAAGGCCCACATGTCATGGTGAAATCGTGAATAAAGGAGACTTTAGGCCACTGCAGACACCTGACCAGAAACATACTGGCCAAAGTACGACTGAGCCGTGTTATCTTGCTTTAGAGTAGGGGGATGGGAGAATTTGGGGCCAGAGGGTTAAATGAGCCCTGAAATGTGTGCTGTGAATATTCTTTTTAAAAAATTTATTGATTTTTTTGGGGACTTCACGTCATGCATTCTGATTCCATGTGTCTCCCATCTCTTCATCTTCTGTTTGCCCTCTGGCCTTGCAACGTGCCCCAATCAAGGCCACATTTAAAAGAAGAACCATGTGAGTTCGTGGCCAGCCTGGACTACAAGAGTTAGTTCCAGGACAGGCTCTAAAACTACAGTGAAACCCTGTCTCGAAAAAATGAGAGAGGAGGAGGAGGAGGAGGAGGAGGAGGAGGAGGAGAAGGAAGAAGAAGAAGAAGAAGAAGAAGAAGAAGAAGAAGAAGAAGAAGAAGAAGAAGAAGAAGAAGAAGAAGAAGAAGAAGAAGAAGAAGAAGAAGAAGAAGAAGAAGAAGAAGAAGAACCAAGACCCAAACAAAACAAAGAAATCAGACTAAAACAAAAATCTTAAAAAAAAAAAAAAAAAAAAAAAAAAGGAGAAACATCTTGTGCAAGCTGGAGGGTGGCCTTGTTGAATCACATGGTTTACCCTCCAATCCATTCCTCTTTACTTGCAAGTGTTCATTGTCACGAGTCCGGTTTCTGCTACACCACCCACAGCAGGCTCTCAGTGGGGCACCTCCTGGATACTCTGGTGTTGTCGTGTGTCATGGAGATCCGGCTGTTTTGGATCTGTAGGTTCACCCCTTCCAATGTTCTAATATTTCATAGATCAGTTGGACGTTGGGGTGGGCCAACTCATAGCCCTGGTTCTGGGCCGCAGTTTGTCAGCTTGCTTGCTTTCCCTTGCTGTCTCTACCTGGATGGAGCTCATCTAGTGCCATCTACAGGAAGGAGCAGGACTAGTTTTTCTGTTTTCAGAATCTCAGATTCGCATCCCCCCCATTCGTATTGCCTGTCAAAGGGCAGGGCCCCCTCTCTCGATTACTCTAGGGGTCAAACTCGGAGGGCAGGGTCGGCGCTCCTGTTTTCACATCCTCAGTGCTGACTTACCTGCATTCCCGTGTCCCCAACATAAGGGTCAGTTCTAATACGCCGCCCAGATGGGAAACAGATACAGCTTTCTTATGCACTGCAGCTGATAGGGTAAGGGTTAGCTCTCCCATTCTTGTGGGCTCAGGGCCAGCTCTCTCACCTGCTGCGGGTGTGAAATTAAGAAGCTTGGGGCCAATGCACAGAATTAATTGTCAGCCAAGTGAGGAAGAGGAGGTTGAGAAACGATCAAGAACATTACCGCCCCGATAGTACATTGACTGCCATAGCTCTCTGCAGGATATCACGTGAAAGCCACCTACTCTGATGAAGATGGTGTGGTGGACAGAAGCAACATTATAGAAAGGGTGGCCTACTATATTTTTGTAGATAACTGGCATTTTTTCTAAATGACAAAGCAGAGAGATACCGGATCTGCTTTAGAAACTGCACTTCTCTGTGTTTGTTCCATGAAAAGGGCAGTGATACCCTAAATATCAGACACAGAGGATCAAGCACATGCTAACAGAATCCGGGGACAAGAGACTGGGTAAACATCTTAAAGGATTATGGCCTACACTGAAACGTTTGATTATACTTTGCTTGAGTGTTATCTTTCACACGACAGTCTTTTAATTGTATAGATTTGGGTTTTCTAGAAATAGCTTTGAAGAATATTGGAGACTGAACACAAAGTCTTATCGTTTTGCTATGCTAACACTTTACTGCTGAGTTAAAGCCTTAAGCCTGCTTTTTACTTAAAATTTGAAAGTCTCCGTAAGTGCCTAGACTATCCATGACCCCACACTGTGGTTCCCGCAGGTCTCTCCGCTCAATGGTGTACTTCAAGGCCCTGTCATTTTTATACTTTGTATAATCATGTCATTTAGCTTAGAAATTTAACCTTAAAATAATTATTTCAATTCATAAACTCTACTTTCCAGTCTAAACTATTAATTTATTGCTTTTCTTTAATTAGGACATTCAGTTGCTTAAAAACTAACGACCGTACATAAATTATTTCCCTGCAGAACTGAAATTTCATATTAAGAATGACTTCAAACACTCAGACTCATATGATATTAAATGAAAATATCATCCCGGTATCTCTTTTTTTAAATTTTATTCTCAGAATAAGCTAATAGATTAAAGCTGGGGCATTGTCCAATGGAGTTCTTTTCATAATGTTGAAGATTTTTAAAAATTTTGTAAGCATAATAAGTTATACCTCAACTAACAGTTTAATAGTCACATTTGAGATGAACCAAAAATGATAGGAATGGTTATGTAGACCTGAATATTCTTCCAGGAATGTATCTGAAGCTACGTATATACATGGACGTGATCGCGGAATGTATCGGAGGCTGTCTATACACAATGGACATGATCCTGCTCATGTATTGATTTTTCCTTGTCCTTCTGCCAAATTAAATTGATAGCTTGATACCTTTAGTTTTGTTTTACCTCTGATAGCCACCAATGACCAATCACATGTGGATATGTCCAAATTGAACTGACTCACAATCTTTCAGCTTTATGATGTTCTGTGACATTCAGTGACATATGAGATGAGACATGAAGACAACACTACATGGTAATGTGTCATGTCCCACAAACCTTTGCTGTGCTCTCTCTCTTTCTAAATTCTCTGTTTCACCCTCCTTTCTTTTCTCTGTGTTAGTTAGCAAAACTGTGATTTTCTGTACCTAGAATTATAAGAGCATTTTGTGGAACTCAGTTATTGTGTTTGTTCTGTGGAAAGTTAGCAGAAAAAGCATCTCTGTTTGAGAACAGATTTACGGACCAGCCTACTTCATGGAGGGTGAAGCACCTTTCTTTTTTTAAAAAATTATGATTGCTCTCAGTAGAGTTGGAAATATAATTAATTTGAGATACAGAAAGCTGTATTTCCAGAGACTAGTGCAAAAGCTCTATTAATGCCTTGAATATTAAAAGTATGCATATTCACCCCATCAGAGGATCTTTCTCTTTCTGCTTATTAGGTACTAATAAGCTAACACAATGCTGAAACATTTACTGTAGCATTGTAAAGGTCACATGCGTAGAGCTGCATGCCCTCAAATTCCTGTCATATCCACAATCATCTATGCAGCTCGATGTAACTTCTGTTCCTATTTGTACAACTTTGTTTTAACTATTCAAAATTCACTTTCATGTTCCATTCAGGGGCTGAGGGGATAGGAAGAGGGTACAAATGATGCATTAGAGACATTTCAGTTATTAACAGAGAGACCTAAATCTCCAAATTATATCTGGAAGCAAAGACATGATTGCTGTACATACAATTTGTGATTTATTAAGGATAAAATGCTGCCTTCATGCCAATGTCTTAATCTACATTTACAATGGTGATAAATATCTTGGCTACATATTTAAACATTTTATAATTTTGTATAGGTAGATTTGGGTGCATGCTACTTAACAGCAGTGTATCAAGAATTCACAAAATGAAAACAAGAGAGAACTTACCAATCATTCTACTGTCTGCTCAGAAAACATAGAACCAGAAACATGGAAATTAAGGTGAAGACACTCATGCTTTCCTCATTTACTCCAGTCTCTCTGCCTGGACCTGTCTTTCTGATAAATGGCCAAATTTGTGCCATAGATGATAGGGGACCAAGTTGGGCTCAGCAGATTAAGATGTACTGAAAAGGACAAAGACAGCAGGAGGTGCCTGGCAGGGAGTCAATACTCCACACAGACAGAAAGCCCAGGATCTCCAACAATGGAACATGACCTCAGAGGCCCGAAAGAAGCAGGTAGACACACAGTTCTTTTCAGACCAGCAAATGCACCTTCATTCTCTTCCCAGCCACAGCTTCATGCCAAGCCTAAAAGCGGATTTTCTGCTAAAGGCTTTTTATACCATGGAAGACTTTCTTTGGAGAAGTCAGCTGCCTCATAAATACAGTAACTTGATTTTACCTCTGTATTAATAAATGTCTGTTCTATGTTCTATCACTCTCAGTTTTTAAATCAGATGGAAAACTATTTTATTTTGATATGTATGACACTAATGTGCATTTTATTCCTCGGGTCCTTTACCTCTTCATTGTGAACCATGTGGATAAATTCTTCTACCAATACATAGCTTTGAAAAGTCTATTTCATGCCTCCATTCTGATGAAATGGACATGCCATTGGACACTGACACAAGTATTTCACATCGTTGTATACTTTTCTGTGGCTGATATATTGATTATACTTCTATTTTATTAGTTTTCTAAAAGGAAACTATAGCCAAACCTAGCAAGCATTCTAGAGTAAATTCATCTGTAACACAACTTCAACCATTGGTTTCATTATCACTGTTTCCCTGCTGTCTCAGTCCCCTAATTTCCCGTCTTGAGTAAGGAGCTGGTTTGCAGGGAAGAATTGACCAGAATCTTTATAAACATCTATCAAGGTCTACCCAGATTGATTTTATTTTTGCTCAGTCTTGGTGCTGAGATTTATCATGTGCTCTCCTTATAAACTCTTCCTATCCCTTTGATTCTCTATCAATCCATTTTAATTGCCATAAATGGAAAGTCTTACATGGTTTCATAATCAAATAGAAAGAGTTGACATTTTCCAGGTGAGAGCATAGCGTGTATATATCTAATTTCATTTTTAAATAGATGTATGAGTTATAAATTTTATAAAATGTGATCAGTCAATGTTTTCAGACATTATTCTACAATTTTAGCAAATACGTGTATATATAGTAACTACCACTGCAATGGAAATATGAAAGATTCCTTCCTTCTCCTTGGTAGCCAACCAATATTCCCACATCTCCAGTTCTCGCCATGCAATTGTGAAATTAAATACAATGATCAAGAGCCAAATGACATCTAAAATAGGACTCCACCCACAATCTTTAGCAAATGGTAAACAGATCTAGAGTCTAAATACTGCAGGAGCCAGTCCCAAACAGACAGCACTTGACAGTAAGTAACAACTTTTCTAATTTTTGCTTTTCAACTAGTGACTACCCAGAACAAGCCTATTGTCTTCACAATGATGCCCTGTTTTAGGTAGATCATCCCCAGCCTCTGCAAGCCAGAAAGTCCTATCAAAGACGTCTTGATCTCTGTTTTTACAATATAAAGCTACTAACTGCCTCTTCTGAGAAAAGCAAGCATTGATTGCTGATTCCCTGGCTACACAAAAGCCCAAATCAGTAGACTGTTCTCACTTGCAGATAGCACAGAAGAATACAACATGTTAAAGCATAACATATAAAAACTTTACAAATAAATACTATGATCCAACTCTGGCTGTAATGGCTGAAATGGTAATAAATAACATAACTCAGATACCAAACTGAAGATAACTACCCAAGGGATTTAATACAGAGAGCAGGGAGAGCTAAGATGCTATGCTGAGAGTCAGCAGAACATGGGTGAAGACTCCAAGGCCTTCATCAGGAAGAGGTACTTTGGAAAAGACCACAACATCTTGGCAAAATGGGCTCTACAGGTGTTGGAGTAACTGTGAACCCTACTTTGCCACAATATCTTTCCCACAGATGTTCACAGAAATTTTATCTATAAAATTTATCTTGAGAACTGGACACGCCTCAAATTTCTTTCAGCTGTGGTACATTTATGGTGTAATACAACACAGCCAAAGGAAATATTGTGAATCCAACTATTGAGGTCATAACTTGGAAGGATTTCACGTGTGTCAAGCTGGGGTAGGCCAAAAGGAAGCATCCTCAAAGGGTTACGTTCTGTAGGTCTCCAGTTTTGAACAATCCCAAGAATGATGGAGAAGGAGGGATGGGAAGATCTTTCATCTTGCTGAGAATGATGTTCATATGGAATTAAAATGTTATACATTTTCCCGGAGTTAAATCCACAGATACTCATCCAGTAGAACAAACGTGGAGAAGATTTGAATTTTATTTGTTTTTCTCTGCTTGTATTGTCATAACAAGCTATTCCACGTGAGGTAATTCACATGAAATGCAAAGGTATTTCTTGTATCCAGAAATACAAAATGAAAGTATTATCATGTCTTGTTTCTGGAGAAAACTGCTTAGTGATTCTTGGAGACTGGGTCTTGCTTCTGCATCCAGTAAGGCAAAGCCCTCTACCATTGCATGTCAACAAGGCTAGGAGAGACCCCCTCCAAAGGAACGAATAGGACTAGGCAAACCCTTTTAGACCTGATGTCATTGTTGGAAACAATGTAGTCTAGACTCAATCACCACTTAAAGACCAACTGTGGATTGAATTTTAGCACTATTTTTAGAGGTTATACATACATTCCCAATGTAGCAACCTACATTTAATAGTATTCTAATGATGCCAAATCTTGCTTGGACAGTGTTATAATTTTGCATGATTTAATCATGGGAAGAGTAAAGAATAGAAGAGAAATCTGCACCTGCTTGTATTAAACTATTTGAAGACATAAGATACTTTTAATCAGTACATTATTTAAATTTTCATCAGTCTCAATTTCTAAGTTTACAATATTCAGAAGCTTTCTGTTAATTCCTATTTAGATTGAATTACCATAATAAATTTTATGACAAAGATTTCTATATTTAATATATTCTATCCTGACTTGCTGCAGAAATGTATGGAATCTTCTTTAGAACTTAGTTTTTAGAAGCAATGTTCTCATGACTAGCATGGGAAAGTATCCCAAGAGGTGCAATAAATAATGACACTTATATTCTAGTAACCAACAGCTACCTCATTAGTCTCAAGACCTGTTTAACAGGACTAAAATTATGCCTAGGATTGTACACCCTGCCAAGCACACAAGTGAAGTCATGTATCTTAGAAATGGAACCTACCGGTGTTGTTTTCTTAAACCAGTATAGTTCATAATTCCAGTCTAAGCACTTACCCTTATATCACAGAAAAGTATAGGTCTCACTGTTCATCAAAATAGCTTCTTTTTGCAGCAGAAAGAGCTCATTCCAGAAAAGCATAACTAGTCAAAATGCAACTGACCGTGGTAGTCGTGGCCTAATTGATACATCTGCAGCCCACTCCTACACCTAAGGGTCAGGGAACATAAATGCAGGGGCAGAATGTCAGCACAGTAAAAGCAAGAGGACCACAAAATCTGTGGTATGATTGTGCCTCCTAGCTATGTCATGGAACTTACACCCATGAAATCTCAGCACTATGACAGCCTACGCAAGACCTGTACAGTTCCAGCACCGATTGCTATTCCAACATAGGTGAGAGAGATCTCGCATACACCCACACACAGATGGGAAGCTACAAGCAATTAACCTACTGCTGAAAGACGAAGAATTCATCTTTCCCAGGGATGAGCCCACTGATTTATTAGCTAATGCCAAGTGATCAGATCCAGAAACATTCTTGCAGGCAGTACTGAAGGGACTCAGTAGGATATATTTCTGTGCTAAATGTTCATTTGTATTTTTAACACCAATGATTAAAGAACAAAAGACCAGGAATTATAGGGAAGTGGCAGGGGGGCTACAGATAGAGGAAGGCTAGGATGGAGAAGGAAGAGGAAGTGATGAAGTATAGTTTTACTTTATTTTTCTGTTTGTTTAAAAGAAAGACGCACCCAGAGACACAAGGACAGGATATCTGCTTATAGTCTTAGCATTATAGAGAGTATGACAGAAATATCCAGAGATTCAAGTGAAAGTAATATGGGGTTAATTCATCTTCTAGGCCATAGGATCCTCTGTCCCCATGTGGCAATGGAATGGAGTAGAGCATCTCTCAAGATTTAACAGCATTGGGCGAGCCTTCAGACAGCAGCACCTCCTCCCGCAGTGTGACTCCTCCCACACTGTGACTCCTCCCACACTGTGACTCCTCCCACACTGTGACTCCTCCCACACTGTGACTCCTCCCACAGTGTGGAGAAAAGTCACCAGTATTCAATCAGTACCTAAAAATCGCAAAGGAATTCTCATTCCCCACAGAAAAGAAACACTTTGCAGATATACGGTTCCTGACATTCTCTCCTGGTTTTCATGCTGGAGATGGTCTTGTGTCATCTGTAATATTGAATAAGATTCTTGGCTGAGTAGAATATTCTTAGTAGATATGCACCTGAGAGCACTCTTGCTTCATTGCATCTTGAACTGAACGTGTCTTTTGAGATAGCTTGGAACAAGTGAAGTTTTTCCATTAAAATCATTATTTTTTTTGCCAAGATTTTTTGGTTGCACAATTAAATATGATCTTATCCATTCTATACAAAATTATCATTTTCTTATACTATTATGTCTTTTGTTTTCTAAAAGTTTAAATCTGGTTCTGCCTTCAGAGCTCTTTCCTGCAGCCAGGCCTGGCAACTGTGACTCTTTCAAAGAGTCCTCTCCACCCCGCCCCATTGACCTTCTCTGCTGAGACCACATTACTTGAGGCAGCATGAATTGTGCCAATTTTAGCACTTGTATTTATGGTAAACAATCCAGTGTATTCTGGTTTGTACATCATGTTTGTGATCCAGTATTTAAAAATATACAATAAGAGAATTAGTGCCTACCTTAGTATTCACCTTCTGACCAGGTAGGCTCATGCCTTTGTTAGCTGGGATTCCTAATAGGTTCATACAGATGTGCACTTCCATAACTGGCTTCTTACCACTTCAGTTTGTATATAAAAGTGAAATCTTCCTGAACTACCATGGGTTAAAACGGTGAAGCAAATATCTTACTCTAAAGTGGGGTCAGCTAATTGTGGCCCGTGGGTCAGATCCGGCCAGTCCTTGTTTTGTCAATGAAGATGTATTGCAAAGGAGTCACACTATTTGATTTCCAAATTGTCAATGAGTGCTTCACCTTACAACCGCAGAGTTCAACAGCGGTGATCCACTGAACAATGCTACAAGGCCAAGGCATTTGTGACAGGAAAGGTTGACGGACTTCTCCTCCAGGCTATCCGGAAAATAAGTCAGAAAGATGACCTAAGACGTATCTCTGAAGAAAGTTCAAAGCAACAGAGCAAAAGGACAAATCAAAATACCACCATTAAAGTCTAGAGATGGAAAGGAATCTTTAATTTAGGAAAATGTACTCATGTCATGAAACATGAAGGAACAGACCAAAAGGGATAGATGATGTGTGCACTAGAATTACCTGAATAAACTTTGGAAGAGTGGTCTTCAGTGCACGTGTAAGGGAGCTGACTTAGCAGACAGAAGAGTTCAGAAATGAGGATTTATGATATCTTTGATTGAAGGAGAACACGAATAAATTAATGCCACACTAACTCAGAATTCAGTATAATAAGGGTTTTTATTATTATTATTTAATGGGGACTACAGATCACAGTCCTCTACACCAACGGAGAGGAGGAAGTAGATCCAGCATCCAGGCAAGAGAGGAGAGAAAGAGAGGGCGTGCAAGCAGGCACCTTTTGGTACCCAAGGCCACGCCCAACCTGGTCTAGCCTCTCAAAGGCCATTGGCTAAAGGAGGTTTCCTTTAGCCTTTCCTCTTATGACTTAGCCAAGCCATTTCTAATACAAGACTTAGGTTCCTTAGGATAAGATAATTATTGAAACTTTTGGCATATATTTCTTGCTTAATATTGTTTTTGCTAGTTGTAATTCTTATTTTCATACTTGGTTATCTGTTCTTATTGTATACAGTTTTGTATTGGTTTGTAACTCTGTTACTTAGATAAAAGGGGGATGTGATGGGAAACCTTCTGTGAGTCTCCCTTAAATAAACAATGAACTCCTTATTATACTTCATTCTGAGCTAGTGTGGGGTTAATTTATTCTCATTCTTTTTCATTTGATTTTGTATGGAAATAAGAACACAGTTATTCTGCATTAATTATATTCATGATAATATAGACATTCAATAACCTAAATAAAATAGCAACAAATCATCTATCTTTATTGTTTTCTTTTTTTGTTCTGACAAACATGCGGATTTTATGTTTGAATTAGGGAAGATTATACAGGTGCAATATTACTTCTGATTTGGTATTGACAGCATCTCATGA
The DNA here is from genome assembly GCA_963919715.1 of Microtus obscurus. Taxonomy (NCBI): domain Eukaryota; kingdom Metazoa; phylum Chordata; class Mammalia; order Rodentia; family Cricetidae; genus Microtus; species Microtus obscurus. The sequence continues at coordinate 6,299,755 of CAWTZC010000381.1, forward strand.
TTGCTATAATAAACACATCCTTTTTCAATTACTTACTTGATAGGAAGTATATATAACAAAAGCAATGTGAAGGAGGTGGAAATAAGCATGTTGACAAAAAACATAGGAGCAGAGAGCTTTACAATTCAGTGAGATCAGTCTGCATTCACACCCTATCAAATGTGATAAAGCCACATATCTGAATTAGGGCAGTTTACAGAGTTTCAAAAGTAGAGTTTGATAAATGCCATATAGCAAGCCTTTCTCTAGCCTTTTTTTTTTTTGCAGTGATGAATTGCAACTTTTAAGTTACTGTATATTTGTATAGACGTAGTAGATTTTTCTTGACTTTCCTATCTGTAAGAATTATTTTTTCAGTTTCCAAGTAGAAAAAGAAGGATGCAAATAGACAGATAATGATGGTGATGTGTGTGAATATATATGTATGTGTGTGTGTATATATATATATATATATATATATCCACATATGTGTGTGAGAGAGAGAGATACATAGATATATAGATATTCCAGACTTCAAGTGGAAAGGAATAATGTTCCCTCTCCCAATTTAAATCATACTTCTTACTATATGGACAGAAAAGAATACTTTATTCAGTTTGTAATTTTGGACAGTTATGAGCTTGTTTGTTTCAAAGCACACCTTCTTACCGCTAGGACACACTTGCCAGTTTTATATGATACCTAGAGGCCCTTAAGTGCTTCTCTAACAAGTCTTTTAGAAATGCCAAACTGGCTTGTTTTGTGTTTTCTATATGGTAAGAGCTAATCGGACCTTGGAGCTTTCAGAACTTGTAAGCTCTATGGGAAAATTCACACATTGGTTCAAGAAATGTGTGCCACTTGTTAATTTTGCTTACATTGTATATTTAAGCAAAACTAATGTAAATGTGGAATTCTAAAAAATGGATATGTTCTATAAAATATATGCACCTTTAATTTCTCCAGTTTTGGAGAAATAATGGATCAAGAAAAGGTTGACCCATGTCATCACAGGCTGTTTTCAAGACTGTTGGTTACACTCCAAAACCTGATGGTAAAGCCCTGTTGCGGAAGCAACACTTACCTACGTCATCAAATTAAGAGAAGGCAAGTTGGTATCTAATTAGAGGCTTCACCCCACTAACTAGCATTCATTGTACTAGAAAGTACTCTGCAAGATACCAGAGGAGAAAGGTAATCATTAGTATCTCCTAGCTACAATCTCTATGACCTGTAATAGTCACCTGTTTGCAAGGTATATACTGGCACAATAGTGGCAAAAATGTTATGGAAGTAACCAGTTACCTTCTGATTTCATATAAGGCCCCAGTTCAAGAGATAGAACCCATACCTGATGCTCCTAAAGTGACCAAGAACCTAGACCTAAATAGGACATGATCCTAAGAGAAAACCAAATGCTATTATTCTGCTAAGGAGACATAGCAATAAAATAACTCCGGATGGCCTTCTGCTATCCCCATAGACCAGTGTGAAGCAGTCACCTTCATTAGAGAACCTGCTTCTTGCAGAAGATAGGCGCTAAAACAGTTATCCTGAACGAACAATGTGCAGAGAGTGAGAAACTTTGGTGCAATCAACTCTAAATGATGCATCTTCATCAAAACCCTTTACTAAAGGCACAGAGATCTATGAGGGGAAAGTCAAAAAGATGGTAGGATTCAGACAGAATGAACGACTTCAAGAAAACAATGTCTTCCAGAGACAACAGGATGCGTGCAGACATATGCATGAACAATACCTCAATGAAAGTGCCATGCCCAGGGGTAGTTGGTTAATCCAAAATTATCTTAGTGGTGTTTTTATAGACTTTTTGTCTCATTTTTCACTGTTTTATCAGTCACCTGATTGTTTATTTTGATTTTAATTTTTGTGTTTTCATTTTGTTATATATGTGTACTTTTATTGAAAATAATTTTTCATACAGTATATTCTAATCAGGATTATTGGGGTTTTATTGTCTATTGTTTTTATAAAAGACAGAAAACGAACCTAAAGTTGAGAAGGTAGAAAGGTGGGAAGGATCTGGGAGGAATTAAGAGAAGGGAAAAAATTGTCAAAATGTGCCCAGTGGTGGTGCATGCTTGTCATCCCAGCACTCGGGAGGTAGAGGGAGGCAGATTTCTGTGAGTTCGAAGCCAGTCTTTTCCACACAGTGAGTTTCAGGATAGACTGCAAAGCTACACAGGGAAACCCTGTCTCAAAACACCCAAAAAATAAGTAAACAAATAGTCAAATATGTCATGCATAAAAAGATGCTTTTACTAAAAAATATATTTTGAAAAAGAATATGTGAATGAAGAAAAAAGGAAGGGTTAAAGACAAGGCTAGTCAAGCTTGCCCATATCCCACCACTCAGGAGTTTAGAAGAAACCCTCTAGTCTGAGACCACTCTCAATGACATAGGAAGTTCTAGTATAGCCTGAGCTGTATACTAAGACTACGTATAAGCAAACAAAGAAACATAGTAAAAAAGAAAGAAAGAAAGATAATAGAAAAAAGAGAGAGAAAGCAGTAATATAAATAAATATTCTTATTTTTCTAATGCAGATTGATACAGCAAATGTCATAGGCTCATTAGCTTATTAACAGAAAATACACAAAAAGAAAAAGAAAAAAAAACACTGATTTCCCTGAGTTACGTAGCCCAGAATATCCAACATCAAAGTACCAGGAGCATTGGTTTCTGGTCACCATCCATTTCCAAGTTCATTATTGTTCCTGTCCTCATTGTGCCCTCCCATCTTTGAAGAACAAAGAAAGTTCTTTGAGATGCTCTCCATAAAACCATTTATCCCAGTCTAACCAAATCACTTATTCCAATTTAATAGCATCATATTAAATATCATGAAATCTCTAAGTTAGAAGGGCACATGAATATCAAGTCTGTTATGGTCTTGTTATGAAGAAAGAAAAAGAGAAACATAGAGGGGGGAGGAAGAAAGTGGGGGAAGGTGGGAAGTAAGGAGGGCAAGAGCAAGGGAGCCAGGAAAGAAGGAAAAAAACAAAGGGAGGGAGGGAACAAGGGAGGGAGGAAAGGAATTTTTATTTAGCATATTAATCTGAATTGAGAAGAATACTTTCCCTTCTCACCTGCATCTGCAACCAAGAACAGAACGGATTGGTGGGAAAACGAAACTGACATTTTAAAGTCCAACTTTCAAGGCTGTTAAACTGATTGGAAATTAGAGAGGTATTGAGGCTCAGCTTGGCATTTTCACAGAGTCCTGTCAGAGGCAGAGTTGGCTCAGTGCCTGGTTTGTGGGGCCTTTGGTTGAAGGAGGGAACCTGTGGAGCCCCAGGTGCACTGACAACACCATGAGTCTTCAATCCCCAGAGAAGGCAGGAGGAGTTCTCCCTGCTGAGAAGATGCCTTCCTCTCCAGGCCATTTAAAGTTGCTGTCCCAAGAGAGTTCTTTCGTTTCTGTTTGCATTCCTGCTGATAACTGGTTTTGAATTTTTTTTAAAGACTGGAAAACCCCCCTTTTTAGCTATCAGGTACGATGTGAGTCAGTCTGAACTGTGGTTTCATATACACCCCCATGATTTGTTGAAGCCAAGTACATATCAGGCAGCCTCTACGAAAGTCATGAGACAAGAAAGAATATGAAAACCATGATTGCATTTAAGAAGGTTCTAGGCAATGAACTTGTGTTTACCAATCATTTCCTTCAACAATCACCTCATTTTTCTTACTGATAAAAGAGAGTTTGGAAAGAGAAATTTAAAACAGCTATCCAAATTACTAATGCAGTGATGAAACACCATGACCAAACTAACTTGGAGAAGAAAGGGTTTATCTTCACTCGGTTCCATATTACAGTTAATCATCAAAGGCAGCCTGGGAAAAATATCAAGTAGGATCCTCTGGGGAGGAGATCATGCAGAGGCCAGGAAGAGGTGTCAAGTACTTATCTGTTCCTCATGGTTTGCTCAGTTGGGGTTTCTTGGTTCTCTCTCTCTCTCTTCCTCCCTCTTTCCCTCCCTCCCTCCTTCTCGCTCTCTCTCTCTTTTTTTTTTTTCTTGTTTTTGTTTTTTGAGACAGGGTTTCTATGTGTAACAGCCCTAGCTGTCCTGGAACTAGCTCTTGTAGACCAGGCTACACTTGAACTCACAGAGGTTCGCCTACCTCTGCCTTCCAAGTGCTGGGATTAAAGGCGTGTGCCACCATCACCCAGTTTCATTTCTTCTTAATTTTTTGTTTGGAAGTTTTGGTCTCCTCCCACTCTCCCCGACCTTTCCCTCACCCAACCCCCAATTCTGAGGGTTGAGTTGTGAGAGGGACAGAGAGGGATAGCAAGGTGACATCTTGATAAAAGGAGCCATTATAGGGTAAAAGAAAAATCGGGTGCTAGAAAAACTCCCAAGGATGCTTTGTTATAAAACCCAGGACCATCAGCCCAGGAGTGGTACAACCCACAATAGGTCCTTCTCTATCAATTACTAAATAAGAAAATGTTCTACAGGCCTACTCACAGCCAGGTCTTAGGGAGGCATTTTCTCAAATGAGGTTCCTTCCTCTGTGCTGATTCTAACTTGTGTCAAGTTGGCATAAAACTAGCCAGAACAGTTACTGATAGTAAAAAAAAAATCCCCATATTCTTACTTCGAAGAGAAAGAAATATTTTTAATTAAAAATTAGGCTGAATACGTTTAGAACATACAAACTGTTGGGAGCTGTGAATCCCCAGATCCGGAAACAACTTGTTTTCCCCTGATCTGAGTGCCTACAGCTGTTCTGAGCATGAGACCCTCAGGAGTTCCTGATGGCAGGGGAATGGTTTCTGGTGCGTTTGTTTTTCTTTGGAAAATGAAAACTCGAGCATCAAGACTCTTTTTCAAGGTAACAGTTACTGGAACAAGGCACACTTTAGTCCTCAACAGTTAATGGCTAAAAAGTGACCAGGGAAGATAGCTTGTCTGATATCAGGAGTAGGCCTCTTGCCACGTAGTGAAACCAAGAAAGCCAAGGAGTCCTTACTGAGTCTTCATCTTTTTAGCAGAAGAGAGCCAGCACTGATCAAAAGGGAAAGCATTCTCTGAACTAAGGAAGCAGCAGGATTCCATTGATTTTTTTTTTTATGGGGATGACTAAAGTTTGCCATTTTCATGGTCTATGAACATATTTTCAAAAAAATGTTCTCTTTTGTGGGTGCGTAAGCATCCTAGCCTTGTGGTCTGCAGACTAAATAGGAGTCACCTTAGCCCAGCACTGCGAAATAACTCTTACAGCTAGGGTCATGGTTTTGTACCAATGTCCTGGCAATATTGTGTGATCAGGCCTTATGAGAAGAGTACTAGACTTTTGGGGCAGAAGCTTTAGCCAAAGCACAGGCAGTATAGAACCACATACTGCTTTAATGGATAATACATCCAGGTAAGCCTGCTCTACAGTTGATCATGTATGCATAGATGATTTTTGGGACTTCTGTTATCATTCATTAGTTGGTATATAGTTCTTTAAGTCACTGCTACATGTAGTAAGTATTATAGATTTACAGTGTTTTCCCAAGTCACTAGTAGTGACTTCTATAATTTTATTCATTTTTCAAATTAATACACCTTCTAAAAATTTTTTATTATTTCCCGTTATTTTCAGAATGCTTTAGCTCTATCAAAAATGCCAAAGTAATTCTAATGAATTTTAGGAATTTTTATGGAATATGTACATTTTTATGTACAATTTCAGGACTCTGTGAAAATAGTCATTCCAACTTACTCAGTGTTAAGATTTTTTTCCTGTATGTATGTGTTGAAGGAAATACTAAACCTCAGTACTTGGATGGATTATGTTTGATATTTAATGATTGGCAATCTAAATTCTCATAATTTTATTCATAGCATCTGTATATAGTTAGTTTAACTTTCCATAAGGAAGTAATTTTTTACTTACTTAAAAGAGACAAAATTCATATTGAATATAATATGTTGAATGTTATAAAGTACATTATTTATATATTAACATATTGAATATAATAATATGAAAGTATTCTCAAAACTTATGATGTATTTTAGATATCATTAAGCAAGAGATAAACTAAATATGACTTAGAAACACAACAAAACTCCATTAAAAAAGTACAAATAGCCAGGTAGTGGTAGCAAACATCTTTAATCCAAGCACTCAGGAGGCAGAGGTAGGGGTATCTCTGTGAGTTTGAAACCAGCCTAGTCTACACAGCTAGTTCCAGGAGAGTCAGGGCTACACAGAGAAATACTATCTCAAAAGACTAAAAAAATAAAATAAAATAAAAATCAGCTAAAATTATGTATGTATGTATATATGTATCATATATATGTATATATGATAGAAAGCAAAAGGTAGACAATAATATTTTCTTTCTTTCTTTTTAAGATTTTATTTATTGTGTATACAGTATTCTGTCTGAATGTACACCTGCAGGCCAGAAGAGGGCACCAGATCTCATTACAGATGGTTGTGAGCCACCATGTGGTTGCTGGGAATTGAACTCAGGACCTTTGGAAGAGCAGGCAGTGCTCTTAACCACTGAACCATCTCTCCACCCCTAATATTTTCATTTTACAAAAATAACTAAATCAGGTTCATGAATACATTTTTGTTACTGTAGTAGAAAGACTAGTTCTCATGGATATGAATAGATTCATCTGATGAGTAACTAAAAATATATATTAGGTGTTCCTCAATGGTTTCCCTTTAGGAAAAACAGATTTGGTAATTTAGAAAATACTTTCCACTAATTGTAAAATAAACCAAAATAGTTGCATTTATAGTATTTTAGTATTATATATAGATAAGAAAAATGTAAATATGAACAACTAAGAGGAAAACAAAAGTTCACTGTGATTTTGAAATAATAATATGAATATAGTTTAATACTTGATAAAGGATTAAGGATGTTCTTAATAGAAATGACTTCATAGTGACAAAAATCACAGTTAATCCCCTGAATTTCATTGATAAATATCATTTAACACCAATCTAAATCAAACTTTCTTTGAGAATTGGTTGAATTCTCAGTCCAACCCAAACAAACTAGAAAACGAATCCAAGACAGTGTGTAGTGCAGAACCACAGTATTAATGACGAGAATATGTTTTAAAAAGCCACCTTGAAGAAACCTTCCATTTCCCATCCTCATCACCATTGCAGTGTTAAAAATAATAATGATTATTATAGACTAACATACTTTTAGTAGACACTTATTCATGAGCAAATGGAGATATTATGAAAACAGAGAGAGTGAAGTAAATTACAAGCCCCGGAGCTTATATCACCCCTTGCTGGAAAAATGCAATAGACTAGTAAATTAAACGTATACTTTATTTTTAAGGTGAAATTGTTTTTCACCCCTTTTCAATGAAAAAAGACCTTCATAAAAAATTCAGCTCATAAGTACAAAAATGAACATTTTTCAGCCTCAATAAAAACAATTACCTGAAGTTATCACCAGTGGCTGTGAAATTCATAAAGAAAGCCATCATGTGGGAAGGTAGCATATATATGATGCTAAAGTATCACCCAATATCTTTCTTTCGATTCCACTCTACATCTTGATGATTGTGTTTGCAGGAGCATTGCAGCATTGTCAGTTTTGCACAATTATGCCTATGATCTGAGATGCAAATGAGCACATGTGTAGACATTAATTACTTAAGGGAGTGTTGTGGGAGGCCACTTGTTTGTTCCCAGAAGCTCAGCCCTGAAATAACCACTCAGAAACTATATTATTTGCAATACTATTTGGCCAGTAACTTAAGCATATTTCTGGCTTGCTCTTACATCCTAAACTAATCCATCTCCAATAAACTGTGTATTGCCACCAGATAAAGTTCTGTCCAGCTTCTGTCCCCAATGGGGCTCCATGGCTTCTAACTGACCCCGCCTTCTTTCTTCCAGCATTCAGTTTAGTTTTCCCCACCCAGCTAAGTTCTGCCTTGCTTTAGGCCAAAACAGTTTCTTTATTTATTAACCAATAAAAGCACCGCATAGACAGAAGGACCTCCCACACCAAGGGCGTTGCCTCTTTTCTTGAGAAAGGATTAAGGTTCGTTTGTACTGAATTGTAGTAATCGAAACTGTCATCATTTTGTTGTCTTTATTTAGCAGCTTAGTAAAGTTTACAGTGATGTATATTAGTGTCAAGTTGACAAAACGTCTTTCCTTGGTTGATATAGGATAGCAACCAAATTGATCTAGTTATACCCGGGCAACTGCAAGCATAATCTTTTGTTCCATAGGAATGAAGCCAGTTCCTCTTCTACAACGAAACAAGGATATTTGCTAGAAATAAAGACCACAGGGCAGGGAACCCTGATAGCTCTTTGGGCTGAAGAGGGAGGGGGACTTGATTAGGGGAGGGGGAGGGAAATGGGAGGCTGCGGTGGGGAAAAGACAGAAATCTTAAATAAATAAATTAATTTAAAAAAATAAAGAATAAAAAAGACTCAGGAATTTCTGAGGGTGTTTAAGGAGAGCTGCATTCCAGATAGTGAACTGCAATGTGAAGCTCCACCTTCGGTGTGTACGAGCAGTATCTATTCAGTCACACCCAGATGGAATTTCAAGATAAAAGTGGTTCTTGCTCTGTCTGAAACACAAATATCTTTTTGCTGTTTATCAACATCTAGATTTCATTGTTCTAATCCCTGGACTCCAGAACTAATCCTCCCATACCCATGGGCACAGCTTTACCATCGAGTAGAAAATTACTTCATTGGCATCTTGGGTCTTAGATCTTCTTTCTTAGAATAAGCCATGCTAACAACTTCTAGCCTCCATGATGCTGTATCTTTTTTATTAAAGAAAGAGATTTCTCTACTCATGATATATTGTGATCATCGTTTTACTAAGACAAAAATAAAAAAAAATAGAATGGAACAATGCAAACAAATAGAAGGGGGGAAAGGAGCCAATGAAAAAGCATGAGAAGCACATATAGACACAGAGATACACATGTTGGCACAGACAGGAATTCCATAAATACACAAAGCTGGAAACCATACTATAAAGGCAAATGAATTGGAAAGAAAAATATGTCAAGACAAAGGAATATAAAACAAACAAAAGCAAACAAACAAACAAAACCCTTCAAAATTTTCATTGTTTCTGTTTTATGTGAGCTATCTACTGCTGGTCATGAGGTCTGCCCTTAATTGTTGTTTGAATTTCCAGTGAAATTACAATGGATAAAATTAATTTTACCTTTATGAGTATTTATCCCTTGGAGATAGTTTCTGAGTTAGGTAGGGGAGCTTATGTCTATCTCCTTCTCAGTGCAGGGACTCTCTGTCTTAGACGTGTGCAGGCTCTGTGTATTCTGCCAGTCTCTGTGAGCTTATATAAGCAGCACTTCTATTTTGTCTAGAAGACCTTATTTACTTGATATCTTAATTCCCCACTGACTCTTTTATTCTTTTCCCCTCTTCTGAAGAGTTCCCTGAGCTCTGAAGGGAGGGATTTAATAAAAACACTCTTTAGGTAAGGATGTGCCAAGGTCTCTTGACTCTCTGCACAATGTCTGGCTGTGAGTCTCTGTATTTGTTCCGATCTGCTGCCAGAGGAAGCCTCTCTGATAATGGATGAGCAAGGCACTGATCTGTGAGTGTAGCAGAATGTCTTTAGAAGTCATTTTATTCCTACTTAAAAAAAAAAAAAGAACAGTACTATTTGCTTTTCCTTATAAGTCTATAGCCTATCTAGTATTACCATTTTTGCATCATCACCTGATGTGAGATTCCCCTCTGTATGCTATGAATATGTTTTATTACCATTGATTATTAAAGAAGCTGTTTCAGCCAATGGCTTATTAGAGAAATGGCTTAGTAGAGTAAAGCCAAGCAGGAAATCCAAACAGAGATATAAAGAGAAAGAAAAAGTAGGCAGAGTCAGGGAGATGCCATGTAGCTGCCAAAGGTGAAAGACACCAGCCTCCAGCCATAATCTTACCAGTAGGCCACAGCCTCATGCCAAAGCACAGAATAATAGAAATGGTTTAATTTTAGATGTAAGAGTTAGTTAAAAGAATGCCTAAGTCATTGGCCAAACCATATTGTATTTAATATAGTTTCTGTGTTATTATTCGGGTCTGGGAGACCAGGAAATGAAGGAGTGGTCTCAGCCTACAGCTGCCAGTGTTGAGCACAGGTTTCATCTCATGGAGGGGACCTTAAATGCAATCAGATATTGTTTGGCTACTCCCATACTTTTGTGCCACTATTGCATAAGTGTGTCTTGCAGGTAGGTCATCATTGTAAATTGAAGGGTTTGTATCTGGGTTGCTATTTGCTTTTCTCCTTTGGTAGCATGAGGAGTACCTTCTAGCACAATAAACGCTAGTAAGTAGGAGCAAACGGTCATGGTAGGCACAAATTAGATGTCTCTGTGTTTAATGAACTGTTGTCTTCAACAACAGGGCCTTACTGTAAGTTTCTGGAGAACAACTGGTAGATTTGACAATAGCCAGGGTTATCCATTATTCTATTGGCAGACTTCTAGGCTGATTTCAAGTTTTAGCTATTATTACCAGATCAGCATGAACATGGATGAATCATATTTTCTGTAGTAGAATATAGGGTTCTTTGTGCATATGCCCATGAGTGGTATAGCCAGAGCATGAGAAAGATCTATTTTGATGTTTCTGCAAAACTGACATGCTTATTTTCATATTGCCTGTATGGATTTGCATCCCGACCAACAGCAGATGTTGGTAGTATGGCCATTTTCACCATATTAATCCTAAAAATCCATGTTCATGAAAAATATTTCCATTTTCTGGTATCTTCTTTATTTCCTTCCTTTAGTTTTATAATTCTTTTATTACACAAGTTTTCTACCTTTTTTGTTAAAAGTTACCTCCAGGATATTTTATATGATTGGGCTAATTTTGTAACCTTCTACTTTGCTGAAAGTGTTCATCTGCTGCAGGAATTTTCTGGTGAAGTTTTAGAGTGATATGAGTGTGTATATACATACATATATGTGCATGTGTGTATTTATATTTATATATAATTATATAATTTGAAAATAAAGGTACTCTGACTTCCTACATTCTTATTTTTATCCCCTTGATCTCATTCAGTTGTTTTATCACTCTGGCTAAGACTTCAAATACTGTATTGAAATATTAATAGGTATGGAAAGAGTAGACAACCTTATCTTGTTCTTGTTTTTAGTGGAATTTCTTTGAGTTTCTCTCCATTTAAGTTGATGTGGGCTTGCTATGAATCACTTTTACTGTGCTTAGGTATGTCCCTTATATCTTTAATATCTTTAGAACTTTTGTCATGAAGGGTGTTCAATTTGTCAGTGATTTCTCTGAATCTAATGACATGATCTTATGGTTTTTGACTTGCAGTTTGTTTACAAGGTGGATTTACATTTATTAATTTATATGTGTTGAACCATCCTAGATCTCTGGATGAAGTCTACTTGTTCATGGTGACAGTATATATTTTTGGATGAGGGTTGAAATTATTTTATTGAGAATTTTGCAACTATGTCCATTGGAAAAATTGGTCTTTAATTCTCTTTCTTTGTTGGTTTTTTATGTAGTTGGAGCAATGGGGTAATTGTGGCTTCATAAAAAGAATTTAGTAATGTTCTTTCTGTTTTTATATTGTGTACCATCATGCTGTATATTGAATATAGTATATGGTTGAATTTTCAGTTTCTAGTACCATGTAGCCCAGCTTATACAATAAAGCTATTCTCCCCCTTTATCTTTGTCTTACCCTGCCGTGTGTGTGTGTGTGTGTGTGAGTGTGAGTGTATGGTGTGTCTGTGTTTGTATCTTATTCTTTCTTTCTAGGAAATCCTAAGCAAAACTCTAGTACAGTCAAAGTCAATTAGTAAAGAATAAAGCCAGTATCACTTTGAGATAAAGATGTTCTTGATTCTAGAAATCCACTATTGATGTATTTTTCTCTGGAGAAATCAGAGAATCACTAAAATCATCCACATCTTATTGAAAAATCTATACATCAAAAGCTTAATGTCTTAAGATAATAGTATGTGATTTGGATTTATAGTACTGAAAATTAAGTAGACATGTCTCGTTACCTTTCTAACACAAGAATGTATTGAGGAAATAATGATATTAATCTATTAGGCATACAAAGTGAGTAATTGCTTCCAATTTGAATAAAGGACACAGACTGACATCACAATAGAAATAGAAAGTAATTGCTTTGTTAACAGAGGAGTAAAATAAGAGACAAAAGTGAGAAAGGAATCAACCAGGCATTTTTAAAATTAAACTAATGCCAAGAATATATATATAAAAGTTCTGAGACAGGTGCCAACATGGGTGTGCTAAGGGAATGAAATAAATTGAATCAGACAGGCAGGATCGGGTGTTTTAGATGTTAGTGTAAGTGTAACACATTCAAGTGTTTGAACATGAATAATGGTTTGTTCCAATCTGTAAACATGCATATGTATATGATTTTAATGTATCATTTTTCCCTGTAAAGGCCATGGATGAAAATTGGGTAGAAACTAAAGGAAATCATTTGAGGAAAACACTGTCTTGCTTAACCAAGAAAGAGTCTAAGATTTAACTAGAATTGTAGTGTTACAACGTGAGAGATGGAAAGAAGTCAAAAAGTAACTGATTGACAGGTGTGGAAGGAAGACAAGAAGAAATGGGATATGATAGTAACCAGCATTTATTATGTGCCTACATGAAATTATCAAGAAGCACATTCAATAACAAAATACGAGAAATAACAGAAATTCTGTGATGGCAAGTGGGGTAGTTTGCAAAAAGAGTTCTAAATGTTTTGATCGAGCAAGGGTTCCTTCCGGGAGGTGAGGCAATTACTTCAAATTTAATTCACAATAGGTTGAACTTAAATGTGTATAAATCTCTCTAAGACCCTAGTTTTCTGCAGACAAGTTTTCCTACTTCATCTGTGTTGGCCTGGTTTCTGTTGTTAATCCAAATTTGTACATGAATATTCATTAGAGCATGTAAATTCAGCCTGTCTTAAGATAATTTTTTCTAACAACTTCAGGTAGGGGATTCAACTGTACTCATGCTTACACCAGTAATCAGCCATTATATTGTCTAATTTCATACTGGTACGACTTTCTGTACATTGGTTATATTTGCCATATATCCTTCTTCTGGCAATTTGGTGGGCATTTGACATCTTCTCAGATACACTATTTTAAAGATTTCTCTCTAAACCTTCATAATTGATTTCAGAGGTGACAGTAATTCATAGGTAGCCTACTTCTAGCTAAGAGCAGTTTTTCTATTGAATCCCTTGGCTCAGTTGCTTGACAGAAGTTATATGTATGAAGACTTCATAGACACTTTTGATGATGAAAGGATCCACATAACGGTCCAGGCAAAGCCAAGTGTGTTGGCCTTCTCACAGGAAGCTTCACATTCCATCTGGGCAATGAAGTTGGAGGAGAGGAATGCTCTCATTTCGTGTTAGTTTTAAAATAGTCATGTCTAAGTCTTTGGGAATGAGTATTTTGATGCTGTGCACTTACCATTTTCAGGCAACTCAGTGAATGAAAGATTAGACATAAATGGTGACTACAGCTGAAAAGAAAATTGGGCTGATACTACCTATATATCTATATATCTATGTATGTATATATATATATATATACATATATACATATATATATACCTATATACCTATACCCCTACCTATATATAAAAGGAATTGTTCCAATGAAACAGCTAACTGAATTATGTTAATTGTTGAAATTGGATGGCAATTACCAGAGCTTTTTGAAATTTACTTTATAGATACCTTTTCCTTTGACCTTTATGGAAATCAACATCTGTTTATTGAGAAATGAGTACCGGTAAATCTCTTTTATTATTATGGCAATATCAGCTCAAGTTAATTCCCTGCTGAGAAGAAAAACTATGAGTCAGACAATGAAAAACATATGTTTTAGTGAGACAGTTTGCCGTCAGACTAGATCAACAATTTAAATGATTAAAATGTTTCTATAAACATCCCTTTCCTTGTCAGTAATGGATGAGGCAAACTTACTCCCCATTGCTTTGTTTATCCTTTTCAACAGATGTTAATGTCATAAAAGAAACTTATTGTTACAATATTATAATTAAAACCATATATTATTACCTCTTTTGTCACATATATTAAATGAAACTTAATTATTTTGGTACCTAATCTTATGTATGAAAATCTTTAATAGGAAAGTAAAACCCAACATATAACAATGTGCTGATACCCATATTCCTTTGTATTTGTACCAGGTAGTTGAAGAAGTCTTACCTTCACCTTACTTGAATACAAATGTCTGAATTCTGGATAATATATTCTGAAATACGGATTATATATTAAAATGTAAGCCACAAGGCAGACTGTATCTAGTTAATCTGCTTGGTAACTATGTCCTTACAAACTCCACTAGAATTCAAAACAGAAGATGCATCAAGAGTCTCAGAAACATCACATCTAAATCAATAGCTGGCACTTCCTTGGAACTGATCTTGCAGAATGAATTCCTGATAGTTTAAATGCTACATTTGCATGTATTATCCCCTGACATGGCTCACAAAATGACTGAGATCAAAGCATATCTCAGATTAGGTGCTGGGAAAGGAAGTTTGAACCGACTTGTGCCTTAAAAGAATAAGAAATGATAAGATTCACCTATTTTAAGCCATGTTTTTCTCAAGATGGAAGGCATTTTTAAAAATGCTTTTCCGTTTAGACACTAGTCCATTTATTAGTCATAAGAAACTGAAGAAAGAATTTTTTGTCACAATCCAAATTGTATTATGTAGTAAAAGTAAAACCCATCTCAATGGATAAATTTTTTTAAAAAATCTTTGATACCCATTCTTTTCTGAGTTTTATAGCTTTCTTAATTATAATTCTTTATTTCTGCAAACCAACCCCAAATTCTTGCAATGATTTTATAAGATGAATGACAGTTTAACTTTGCTATTTAAAATTGCTGTGTCTCAACCTACTCTCATTTCTCAAGACTTTGGTGTGTTTGTATTCATTGATTTGGCAAAGTTCACACTTTGGTTTAGCAATCACATTTGGGAAAAGTTATTTACAAGAGCTAAATTAAAAGCAATGGAAAAATAATAGTAGTCAGAGTTAACAATGAGCTTACTCAATCAAGAAGCCTGATAAACTGAACATGGAACCAATCGGTGATTGGTGCTGATACAGCCATCATGAAAATGGAGTAACTTATATTATTCAAAAATTTACGCAACGTGTCATTTTGTCTGTTTCTTATTTTATGTTTAAAATGTAAATGCCTCCAGGAAACAAAAGGCAGTAGTTGCTAATTTCCATTTAGACAACATGCTACTGACATGGGTATCCAGCCGACGCCTAGATGGGAGCTAGCAATAGCAATGTCTCTCAGTGATATAAATGGCTCATGCTGGACACAAGGGATTATCAATTGTCACACAATGTCTGACATCAGATGTCTATGGAACCCCAAATAAATAGTGATGTAATTTTTTCTATAGCCATTGCTGACAAAATGACAGCTTTGTGTGGCTTGGTTGTATATCAATGTGACTTTGAGGTCAGAAATAAGGTTCTTAGTCTCATCCTTTGCCTCCTGCAGATTGCATGTGTTTGTCTGGAGTCTTGCATGTCTACCTCCGTGAATCCGGTGTGCCAGTCTTTTGTGCACCCATGTTCACCTGTGTGTGATTATAAACCAGATCTCAATTTATAAGCACATGGCATATTTTTAGTTATACTGGCTTACTCAAGGATATGTATGTGAGTTAACCTTATCTAACCAACACGAAGAAAAGTATTAGAACAACTAATTAAAAACAAAGAAAATATGGAAAATAACAGAAAAGAGTAATAAATGAAATTAAAGAAAAAAGCTTAATCATATTGTCTTAATAGTTCTTCTACATCTGCAAGTTAGAGATACATAGTTCATGTATGTTTCAAGCTAGCTAGCTATGTTTTCTTTTGTCAATAGTAATATTCCCACTGACTTGTGTCTACTTTGCAATCTATAAAGTTTCTGCAGACCATGAAAGCAGAACCTATCAATTTGTATGGATGGGAATGAAGGACAAGACTCAAGATTTTGAACTTGAAAGTTTTAAAATATACAAACTCTTCATTTAGCATAGAGAACATGGATTTCCCACTTGTATATAAAAGTAAACAGGGAATAGACAGCATATAGCAGCGCCTCTCAGTGTTAGCAACATTAAGAAGCTGCCTGTTTTCATGCTACATCTTTTCAGCTTGATGTAAAATCGCTGTCCTTCCAATAACCTAATTTAGCATATAATGAATAATTACATGCACTCATGAGTTAATTTGCATTTTATGTACAATAATGTTCAAAGAAATCTCTTTAAAATGAACAATATCTCCCAATTAAGTTCTACATTAACTTGAGAAGGAATAAAATTTTTCCATCAGAGTTCAGTTTCTGACATAGCTGGGTCTAGTGGTTGAGCTGGTAATTCTCAAACTTCACTTTGTCTGCTAAAGAAAACATAGAAACAGCAGAGCTCCGTCGCTGGTTCTCTTGAAAGCTTCTTTACTTCTCTTCCATATCTAGCCTAACGCCTTCTAATCACCACTAGAAGAAACCCCTGCTGATATCAATGTCCTTCCAGATGTGGCCCCGACGGAGCTACATGAGCTGGGATGCTGAGCCTGTCCTGCATCCTTCAAGAGCTAGGGCAGGTACAAGAAATGGTGACGCAAGTGGCTGTTACAGTGGCCGGAAGTTCTTTCCCACCTTCTGACAGTTAGCTGGGCCATTAGAACCAATCCTCCTTGTTGATGCCAGCATTTTCTACAAGAACTCTCTCCAATAGATATTTTGCAAAATGGTATGTGGGGCACTGATGTTCCTTATTTGAGGTTTCTGTTTGTTTCTTTTTTTTTGCATGAATATAATGGAAGCTAAATGAGTATGATATGAAATCCAGAAACCTCAGCTTTCTTAAGGTAGCCCATAAGTAATTTTGTCTTTTACTTACGAGAACTTCATGATGCTTTACTGAAAGCAAGAAATAGCTACTTATTTATGCCCAGTAAATTTATTTTAAATCTTTTAATTTTGAAAAACAAGCCAGAAATTATCTGTTCTATCTGACTTGTGATATACAATACCTTCCCTATCTACATGTATTATTTAGAAAGGGAACTGATGGGGAGGTGTATCCCAGACACACACACAATGTCCTGGACTCAGGATTTACAGAGATTAGGATCTTTATCTTATTGCTGTGTGGTTACAATCATGGCGTCTCTGTGCAGTCATAAACATCCACGGTCTGGATGGGTGACTTTCAAGGTGAGCCTTCTGATATAAAAGCCTCAATCCTTGCCTCTGACTTGTTGGCTGGGGTGTAGATTAAATCCTCTTTTAATTTCTTATGGTGATATTTATATTAAAAAATTTTCCCTATACTCTTTTACTTCTATCAAGACTAAAAGTATATTGCTGGTGTAGTCTAGGCTCATTAGATTCTGTAGCTTCCCTTCCAAAAGTCTGGGGACACCAGACCTTGATACATAGTTTAGAATTTTATGTCCTACTTCGGTACATTGTCAATACTTCCTGGGACTGCAGACGGTGTGAGGTAGATTCTTGGACCTTTATTCCCAGAAAAACATCTCTTATTCTTCTTTTTGATATCTTTTGCCTAATTCTCTTTCCCTGAGAACCCTTCCATGTGATGATCCTAAGAAGCCTTCTTTTATTGTGGTTGTTCCTGCTCTTGAGTTAGATGGTTCCTTATATATTTAGTATACTGATTACCTATGAGATCAAATATAAAATAATTTTACCTTATTTTAGTTTACTCTTTAATTTATATATGACTTTTTGCTTTTGTAGTTTTATATGTTACTGTTTCTATTAATTGAGTCTCAATGGCCTATTTTTTTATTTTGATTTTATGGTCATTAAACAATTGTCCAGACAGCCACTAAGAGATTTTATTTTTTATTTTTTTCTGTAGGTATTTTCTGGTTTAATGTTTTTATCCAGCTTTACTTGATTTTTTTTTGTATGTATACCTTGAGTAATTTTTATTATTTTCAGGTGGATATTCAGTAAACACAAGACTACATTGAAGAGGCTATCCACATATCTGTTTATGAGTGCACATATATGCATATATACATATTTATATAGGTATGCATGCATTTATTCTATTACCCATTTGTATACTTATGCCACTGTCTTAATGTAGCTTTATGTCGTACATTGAAATTAAGAAAAATGTGGCCTGTAATTTTGTTATTCAAGTTAATTTGTTGAGAATCTATTTCCATGAGAAACACAATTTGAATTGGGATGTGGTTAGTGTTTTGGCATGAATGATAATTTAAAGATTAAAAAAAACTACAGGTGACCTCACCTTTAATTAAAAATTAAGCGTGAATTAAGTAAAATTATATGTGTTTTCATATGAAAAGCATGTATATGTGGGATGCATGTGTGGTGTGTGCCTGTGTGTGTGTGTGTGTGTGTGTACTCGTGCGTGTGTGTGATAGAAAAGGTGTACGTAGAAATAATTAGAGATTCTCAGATCCACTTAGTGAGTTTTTTACATGAAAAGATGAATCTAGAGTCAGTTATGCGGGCAATATGCAAAGAACTCTTAGGAAAACAGCTTTTATAATATAAAATTCTTAGCTGAAATATGTATGTGGAGGTTTCTTATGTGGAAGGATTACTTCTTATCTTCCTTTCAAATATTTAAACCTATATGCTAACGTTCAGCTTACGTACAAAGGCTGTGATTAAAGTCAACATGGACTCATCTGTAACTTTGTTCACAGTTTGTAGACGCTAAGAGCAACCGTTCTGAGTTTCTGTGGCAGTCCACTTTATGTTGTTTCAGTTCTAATTCACGAGGATCTCAGCCACAGTTTCAACACAAAGCCCAGCTCTCCTGATGACGAGGACACCTGTGCTCTGCTGGAACCGAGATGCCTGTTTGGGGCTCTGTTTTCGCACACATTTTCTCTCGTCACGTCTACTCCTGCTGTCTACATGTGCAGAAATTATGCTACCCATACTTCCTTTACATGCCGAGCTCGTAATATCATTCATCCTTCTGCTGAAGTCAAGATTATGCAAAATCCTCTCACGTGAGGAGAAACAGTTCTGAGGCCATGCTGGATCAGCTTACTGAGTTCCCCCCTCCACTTCCTGTTTTTCTGCCTGTCTCTCTATCCCATCATTTCTTTCTTTTTTTTTTTTAAAGACAGGGTTTCTCTGTGGTTTTGGAGCCTGTCCTGCTGGAACTAGCTCTGTAGACCAGGCTGGTCTCGAACTCACAGAGATCCGCCTGCCTCTGCCTCCCAAGTGCTGGGATTAAAGGCGTGCGCCACCACCGCCCGGCTTTTTGTTGTTTTTTTTTTTTTTTGTTGTTGTTGTTTTTGTTTTTTTTTTTTTTAAGACAGGATTTCTCTGTGGTTTTGGAACCTGTCCTGGAACTAGCTACTGTAGACCAGGCTGGTCTCGAACTCACAGAGATCCGCCTGCCTCTGCCTCCCGAGTGCTGGGATTAAAAGCGTGCGCCACCACCGCCCGGCTTCCCATCACTTCTGCTAGGTTAAGTAAGGATGGATTTGTGTCCTCTTTGTCCCTGTTCTATTTCTCAAGCTTAGTAGATCTCAGTGACGGGGTGGAAACTAAAATATCTCTTTTCTTCACTGAATGAATGTTTTTCAGTGTTGAAAGCTTCATTAGCAAAATAAACAAGGACAGACTAAAACGCTGTGTGAGTGGAAGGCTCTAAATCCTCACACCCCACAGAGTTCACACTCAGTCTGTGTCAGTCTTCAACAATAGTGTCATAAAAATGATCATCTACGGCTTTACACTGATTGCTGTCATCATTCATTCATCAGAAATTATGTTGAAATGTTATATTTATTTCATTTTGTTATGTATAAACTATAAAAAAGTGTTTAATATTTGCCCCAACTATTTCCACCCACACATCATCTGACACAATCAGAGACAGAAGCATTTTCACAAAGGCCCCTTTGTAATAAGGTGATAAATTTCTACTAATATGTTGTTTATTTTCTTCACAACAACCATAATCAAAACAAGAATAATTAATTAATTTATGTGAAAATATCTTCCAAGATTTTAATAATGGTGTTTATTATCTAAATGACTCATATCTATAAATGTAATTAAAAAAACATAAAAATACTATGATCTGTTATACTAAGAACACTTATTCAAATTATCTATCTGTGTTAATACAAGCTTTATACTATACATGTTATTCTTTGTCAGGACATTAGACTTAAATTTCAATTTATTAAATATGTCCTAATTGTTAATTTAATAGTCACCTCTCTATTCTGAGATTTTAGTATTGCAGAACTGTTCCCTTGTCTACTGATATTTTTTTCAGGAACCATGAAAGATATGAAAAATACTGACCAAGGATTTTTATTCATGATTAGACATAAATGCTGGGTCATGGTTGCATATGCCTTTAATCCCAGCACTCGGCAGGAAGAGGAAGGTGAGTCTCTGTGAGGCCAGCCTGGTTTACAAGAGCTAGAAGTAGCCAGTATAGAGAGGGCTGTTACACAAGAGAAACCTTG
Source organism: Microtus obscurus (assembly GCA_963919715.1). Classification (NCBI taxonomy): domain Eukaryota; kingdom Metazoa; phylum Chordata; class Mammalia; order Rodentia; family Cricetidae; genus Microtus; species Microtus obscurus. The sequence goes on from CAWTZC010000381.1 coordinate 6,320,335, forward strand.
TCTCAAAAAAATTAATTAAATAAATATAAAATGCATACACATTTTCCAAGAAAATTAATAACCATTATTTCAGTTCACTAAAAAACATAAAAATAAATATTTCCAACAATGACTCTGTCACAAATATTGTGATAGGTTTGGATATTATTTCAGAACAGAACTGGTTTTATAAAGAATACCATTCTTTTGATGAAGAAAGACATTAAACTGTAGTGTTCAAATGCAGAGAGGAAAGCATTCAAAAGTTTGGCTCTTCAGAAAGATGAGTTTAAATTCTAAACTGAAGATTAAAATGGAATTGCCCTTAAATTCTTTCTCTGAAGTTTCTTGTTCTTCACATTCTTAAAACGAAGAGTTTTACGTGTTTTTTGATGTAAGCATTATATGCCTTAGTCTCTAGAACAAAATCCTTAAGCAGATATATGTTGAAGTGTACTAAGGACATGTTAAGAGCAGCTGTTCTGGTTCAGTCAAGTTTGTTTGCAAAAAGAAAGAGCTTCTCACCCAGGCAACAACCTGAATGAACCACCAATGAGACTCAGGGTTTAGTTTATGAGAAAAAAGATACAGAAAAATGAAAAGACAGACAAAACCAGACAATTTCATACAGCAATTGCCCTTAGAGCCCACCAAGAATTCTGATTTTCTAAGAGATAAACACTTAGTATTCTATTTTGTAAGGTGACCAAGAAATTAACTTACATTTTGAGATTTACCCTAATCAGCTAAACTTAAATGAGATTAAATCTTACAAAAGTTACAGACAAAGAATTCTGAAACCTACAATCTGAGTCAAGTGAAAAATGTGAACTCTGATTCTCAACTTCTAACCATTTAGGAGACAAGAGAGGAAGGGATATTTCTTTACTTGAAGAAACAAGTATACATCTTTTATTTAGCAACCCAGACTTTAAGAAATTGATTGCACACAGTTCTTTCTCAATTGATGCTATAGTTTATTTCTAATGGTATATATAGTTATATGTATATATATACACACACAATCCTGCTTCAATTTATATTAATATTCTGTGTCTTCTTGCTGAGACAGGCTGCAGTATGTCACATGACTAAAAGAAGTGAATCTATTTATGCCCAAGATTTGTTATCGCCCCTCTCCTTTGACATATCAAGTCACCAGAAATCTTACTTAGTAGCCTTATTAAATGCTAATCAGTTCCCAAAGACAAAAGCTCTCAATGTCATAGCCATTCAAAATGCTCACCCTCTTAATACTATTAATGTCACATTTGGGAGGCAACCTTCTATCTTGTTTAGGGAAACAAACACTAACATTGGCTAACTCAGAGCTTCGGCAAGGAAGCCAATGTTATATATTAATTTTAAGAATGCATCTGAAAATGGGGATATCCCCAGTGGAAACAAGCAAGTTTATTAAGCTCAAGGCTTTGTGATTTTGTTTGGTTTGGCTTTATTTTTCAAGCCGGTCTTTTCTCCAAGAGACTCTGTACATCTGGTCTGTGATACAGTTCAGTTAGTTGGAGTTTGCTTGGGTCATCAGCCCTCCTTAGTTTTAATAAGATCTCAAACTTCAAAGGAATTCTCTCATGAGATGAGCCTTCCCAAATCAAAGTCTCAGCTAAGATTAGATAACCAGAATGTGATCAGGCACAAAAAGGGTCCCGAAGGAGAAGAGGGAGTTGTAAGTTGATTGTTGCCATGTCACTCGGCGGCGTTTGTCTTTGGTTGGGAAACAGCACTGGGGACTAGAGAGATGTCCCTGTTTTCGGGTTACTGTGGGCTGCCAAAACAGACTCAGGCTCCCAAGATGGATGTCGCACACTCTACTTGACCCCCACCCGACAGTGTCAAGGAGAAATGCGAAGCCGGAGCAGAACTTAACCGCTGCAGGAAGGAAGCTTATTGCCCTTAATGAAAAGACACAGACATTTTATTTGCTCGAAGGAAATTGAAGCAACATGAAAGTCATAAACACAATTTGTTTAAACTACAGAAAGAGTTAACGCAATTAGCTTGGAAACAGGAAATTTTGATGGTCCTAATAAAATGTACTCTTTCCTGTTCTACTCTGCATAATTGAGCCTGCAATGATTTCCCTTCGTCCACAGAGGAGTGGCGAGCCTCTTACGCAGCTGACCCTCATTAATAAATAATCGTACGTCGTGAGTAAGATGAGTCTCGATGCCAACCACTTTGTCAGGCAGATTTCAGATCCATTAAGGTATAGTTAACCCTGAGGGGGGGGGAGAGAAATAATTAGAATCGATGAGCGAGAAATCAAGCACCTAGACACACTCAGGGATGCCGTTGCCTAGAAAAGCGAGCGGCACCATGGATGCCTGCCATCCTCCCTCGTCTTATGGGGCAAAGTTAACCTCGGCTCATATCAGGGGCATCACTTTTTAATATTGATTCATATTCAGGATTTTCCTGCGTCTTACACATAGCTACATCAATCATTTTAGGGAGATGCAACCTGGTAGATAAAACTACGTATTAATTATGTATGACTGGGTTTCTTTTGTGCTGCGTTTTGCAGGCCCACTTGTTACTAAATGATATATTTTTAATTAGTTCTATATGCCTGGCACTCAGACCTTGACTTGGACTCTCTCTCTCTCGAGGCTTTTTAACCAGTGACCTGTTTGGGGGTTGTGTGGCTTTTCTTCCCTTAGGCAGAACAAATGACAAATATTTTATTCAAATACTGATCTCCACAGATCTGTATCAGTACTATTATCACTTCCCTCCATCTTTATTCCCCCCTAAAAAATTATTGTTTGCCATTGTTGTGCTCTTTTCTCACTTTTTAGACAAATTTTCTTATGAATTGTCATACTCTCTATACCCTGTGTTTTAGCAAACAGTCTGTCCCCCAAATCTCCAAGACATTTCTCAATCATCTTGTAAGTAAAGATCTCAAACCCAAGAAATACTTTTTAACTATCATTGATACTTCCACAAATATGTATATATGACAGATGTTTAACCTATTTGCATTTTGAAATGTTATAAAAATTAAACTAAAATATCTTGGTGACAGAATACATTTTTAAAACAGTAATAGGCACTCTAAACTTCCATTGGTTTGCTGTATATTGGGGTCATAGCAGAAAAACAATATTTTTGTATGTTCAGTTTTGCATAAATTTGTTTTCATGAAATTCAATCATGTCAGCTAAATTAAAAAAAATCCAAAAATATATATCAAAGAGCCTCAAAGGATGATGCAGTCAGTAAATTACTTGGTAGACAAACAAGAGAACCTACATTTGAGTCCCCAGCATTCATATGAAAAGTAGGACCTGGTATGTTGTACCTGCAAACCTACATTGGGTAAACAAAGACAGGTGCATCCTGTTAGACTTGCTGCTTCTATGAACTGCATGTTCAAAAAGAGGCTGTCTCAAGAGCCGGATGGTGGTGGCGCACGCCGTTAATCCCAGCACTTGGGAGGCAGAGGCAGGCGGATCTCTGTGAGTTCGAGGCCCATCTGGTCTACAAGAACTAGTTCCAGGAAGGCTCCAAAGCTACAGAGAAACCCTGTCTTGAAAAAAAAATATGAAAAAAAGAACTGTCTCAAAAAAAGAATTTAGCTATGGTTTTTGTTATCCAGTATCAAGTGGTCAGTCCTGAAATTATATATACACAAGGAAACTATTAAATGATACATTGATAAAAACTAGTTAGCCATATAAGCACAATAAAATTGCCTTACACGTAAAAGATTACAATTATTGGATGTCATATCACCTGAAAAAAATATCTATTAAAAACTAAATTGCTTCTAAGAAATGTTTGCAGATTGCTATAAAAAATATTTTCAGACTTTTAAAAAACATCAAAATGCTTTTTTACAGCATTATAATAGGAAATAAGTCATTTAAAACAAGAGAAAATATAATTGAAATAAATAACAAATTTGTCTAAAAGTTAAAGTAATGTATGAAAACTGGGAAAATATAAACAATATGAAAAGATTTGAGATAAGGCACCAAAATAAAGATCCCACGCTATCAGTTTGGTGAACTATTGAACTTATTGGTGTTACATTCGGAACTCTTGATTAAGGAGTTACTTACAAGAATGAGGTCCACCTGAAGGCAACTGAGTCACCAGCAGGTCCATGTTAACATGGACAGATGAGGAAATTTCTTCCCTGGAGTTCACTATAGGACTTCCAGGCAGCCCAGCCAGTGGGAGAGTCTCCTATCCCAAATGATTGCTCATTGCTCCTCTACCTTTGAAGCAATGCCTCACAAATCTTGTGACGTTCTGAGCCCGGTAGGTTTCATTTATTTCATGAGTCTTCAGGACCTCTGTTGTTTCTCCAGGAAGGAATGCTGCATTTAGAAGACACTGGCTCCACAGCTGGGCATACAAAGAGGATCACAACTGGGGTAGAAAGGCCCAGCTCAAGGGCTATGTGTAAATACACCACTAAGACATAGACATGAAATGTTTGCAAGGGAATATATAAGAATATATGAAATAGGTAGTAATGCAACACATAATTATTGAACATATTACATGTGCAAATGGCAGTTATTAAAAGTAAAATAAGTTTAAAATAAAAGCATAAATAATATGGACAAATAACCTGGCGAATGGACTATGATCATGGGAAGGGATTGCTAGCCAACTGTATCAACTAAAACAATAAGATACCAGAAGCTGACAGATAAGGCTTAAAAAATCTAGCAGCACAATAGGGAAATGGCAGTCTGAATGACTACAAGACTACCCAAAATATTTGAGCATCCCTACAGAAGGGGAGAAAATAGAAGATGAAAAAATGATGGGTGGGAATGGAGGGAAACCACTTAATGTTTCCTAAGTGGGGAAAAATGTAAAAAACAACAATGCTTGGGATGTTGCATTTAAATGAACAAAAGGAACTAGTGTATCATCACTGAGGAATGTTAGAAAGACAGAATGGTGCTCAAAATTTGTCGCTAAAGATCCAATTTCTAAACAGCGTATCAACTGAAAGATTTTTATTTAGCAGAATGGCTATCCATTAGTTAAACATTTAAGCAAAAAAAAAGTGTGATCCAAGTGAGAGTCAAAGACGCATGTAAAAGTTTAAAAAATATGAAAATATTGCAAGAGAATTTCAATGGACTACTTTTATTAGGATTATCTTTAAGAGGTAAACCAACTGAAACAAAACAAAAACCTTCAAGGAGAAAAAGGAAAAGAAAGAAGACAAAGCTAAGTAACCCCTCACCTCTGCTCCTTAAATTCCTTAGGAGATCCTACTAAACCTCGTTAGTTCAGACCCCTTGCTACCTTGTAAAACAAAGAAATTAAAGCCAAAGATACTCTAGATGGGACAAAGGTTTTCAGTAGGTAGGTTGTGGGAGGGGCATGGCAAGGAGAATGCAATGAGGGTGAATCTAATTAAACCATACTAAACAGATTTATAGAAATATGATGAAATCCATTATTGTGTATTATTACTATATACAACTAAAAGTTTTCAATAATAATAATAATTAATAATAATAATAAAAGAATATTGAGATGGACTTAGAATGTTCTGCAAGCCATTTTTCCCCGGTCATTGAACATTGGAATGCATCACCTTTATTTCCAACAGCCAAGTGTACCTAAAGTTAGACTTGCAACACCATGATCAGTGTCAGAGAAGAGTTAGATTTTAAAAATTGTAAAACACAAACTAAAAGTCCCATCCTTCCTAGAAGATTCACCAGCCACTTGCTGCTGGGGGTTGCATGGTAGTGATAAGACACAGTGACTTCCTAAGGAACAAACCTCTGTGATTCAAGAGGTGTTTCTTCTTCTGAGTTGTAGAACCGTCAGGACTGATTCTTTTGTGCACACCTCAGTAGCTCCTTATGCACAGGAAATAATGTTTTTCTCAGTATGCTTATTTGCAAAGTTGATTTCAGTATTGCAACATGCTCGTTCCCCAAAAGCATACGGCTGTAAGGGCAGGACAGTGGGGTCAGGAAGAGTTGGGGCCTCAGGATTACGACAGTCTTGGGACTATAATTCCATTTGGACTCTAGTCCTCGGTGGATCAGCCATATTTCCTGTTCTCTGTTGACTTTTATTTCAGCAGTTTCATGACCTTTTCTTGGCAACTAGCCCTGGTAGAAGCTATCTCAGCCATGCAGCAGGCTTGAGGAACTTGGAGACTCTAAAAACTGATCAGCGTTTCCATCAGTTTCCCCCCGGGACAACCTTTGCTTACATGTGTCCTGAGTACATTAGTTCAGCCTCTTCCTAAGAACGCATCCATCTCCTGAGTGTTTCAGTACATATGCTGGGAAATGATACGGTTCCCTGGAGACTGCTTCTGTGAGATTCTTTTGCCTCACAAACAAAAAAGAAAAAAAAAAAACCCTGCAATTTGGAGCAGCGTATTTTCAAGTTCAAGTGTAATTCAAGTAAGTAAGGCATGCTTATTGCCCTTAAAAGTGCGAGATTAGTTTTATAACTACAGCATTTTTAAATCAGTGTTTCTATGGAAAAGATAAGGGACTAAGCAGATACTATCCACTGCCATGAAATATTCGATTAATTACAGATGATTATTAGGCATGAAATATAATTTTCAAGAAGACAAACAAAAGACAAAAGTAATAAAACATACAAAGATTTCTGAACTTTGGGAGTTTCTCAGAAAATAAGCGTTCAGCGTATTGAACAAGGGTCACCACAATACATCTTAGAAAGATGAGAAACTTCAAAGGAAACATGAAGAACACACATTGCAGCTTCACGAGGACAGAGAAAAGCTGTTTGGACAAAACACGGTGTCTGGTGGAACAGGCACATGTAAAAAGGGAACATACATAAGGAGCGAGGAACTAGCGTTATGGCTAATTTTTTAAAATTAACAACTTCAAAACAGTTTTAAAAGCCGGTGAGTGAACTATGCATAAACATATTCCTTTCTACCTCATACTAATAATAATTATAGCTTTTAATAAATCATCTGCTCAAAGACAAAACTGAGGTAGATAGTTTAGAAAAATGTTCTTCAAAAGAATTTTTGCATTTATTAACTAATAAAAACCATTTTGATGGCTTAGTATGTGCAGAGGGCTTAGGACCTGGATTTCATTAACTATAGCTCATCAGACTCTTACCATTAAATACCTATTATTAAATGAGATTACTTCCCAGCGAATGTATGTCTGATTAATTTACGTACTTTAGACCTCTTAGCTAAACCTGTCTCTTGATGAGGGCTATGGAGAGGCAATGGGGTGTGGGCTGCCACACTTCCCCGTGTCTGCCTTTGTGCTACAGAAACACTGCGTCCTCGGCCACTCTGCCAGAGCTGGTTGATTTTGCCGCTGGGATCAGAAGTTATTAGTGCAAAAGGATAGGGCAGACTGACACCGTGATTTTATAATTCTGTTGTCCTAGGAAAGTAGGCTAATGAGGGTTGACTGATACAAATAAAAACGATCATGAAATGCTCCAGGCACCGCACCTCTATAAATAGTGACAGGAAGCAGCCCATAAACCCTGTCCTGCTGCCAAGGATGCTGGCAGAGAGGGTGAAACAGCCCCGTTAGGAGGGAGCGAGCCATTGTCCTCCCCCTGTGATTTGGCCTTTGCATCTCCTTGACACTGAAGTGATATTCACCACATTCTGAGTCAGAGGAGACCGTTGCATAGCTAAACTCTTTTCTGATTTGGCTGTTATCTTGAATGATTCAGTGTGTTAACTTTTCTTACAGGAATGGCTCAGAGGTGAAGTTGCTTAAGTAATTGCTATCCAGTAGATGGAATGCTGAAAGGGTTACCTAGCGTGAGTTACTTGAACGAATCCATGTTAAAGAAACCTCCAGACTGAACAAAAACTCACGGAGCAAAGATACACCTGCTTGACTCCAGGCTGATTAGAATTACGACAGTGTCCGAAAGGCTAGAATCCTGCCTAATCACATTTTTTTTTTAGGTTATCATGTCTCCATCATAGTAATTTGTCACATTTATTGTATGGAATCTAGCATATTTGTAAATATTTAGGTAAATCCTTTGGAATGTATAAACAGAGCATTAGCTAAACAGCTAAGAACTCCATCAGATAGCATCTGGGGCCAGGAGCTGAGATTTTTCTCACTTTCATGTAACTTGTATAGCAAATAATACTACCATAAATTTGAACAGTGTCTTGATTTACGATTTTCTTTTCTGCTTGTGTTTTTTGGAATCACAAACCCATTAGCATGTTGGAGCATGGCATTTTGGATATGCTGAATCTGTGTTGCTAGGCCATAGCCACTCGTATTTGGCTCCAGAATCAACCATCTCTTATCCACTTCTGTGTGAAGGCTGTGCTTTTGCATTTACAAGAGGTGCTTGGAGGCCTCTTACCTTCAATTTGCAGCATGCAATTTCTTGCAGGTTATTTTCTTCTAAGGATCTGGCCCTGTTTGAATTTTGCTAGCAAACAGCACGCATCTCATGTGAACACACACCCTCCAGATACTGGAGGAGAAATATCTGGGGTGGCGACAAGAAAGCAGAAAGTTTCAGCAAATAAAGGGGTCACTTATGTGTATTTATAGCAACTTCCCATACAGGAGTGAGAGCAGCGGAGATCAATGGGAAACAATGGACTGTTTATTGGAGTGTGCTCTGGCAGCCAAACCACTGGTTAGAGACATAAGCCGACGCCCATCTAATATTAAATAAAGCATTGCATGCTGGATGAGTTATATGCTTGATTGGATCAGGATCAGGAAAACGTAGAAAGCCAGTACACAAAAAGATAAGGTGAGTTTCAAAACTAAAGGTACACAGTCATTTCAGAAAGACAGAGCAGGAGTTGCAGAAATTTAACTGCAACCCCAGATCATTTCTGATCATCACTCTTGAGGAGACTTTCACGTAAACGGATGCACGTAAAGACCGAGAAAAAAAACAAGGTGTGCCTATTTCAAAGATAATTGTATATTGAAAGATCTTTATGATGTATAAAATAAAGATATCTGAAAGTCAGCAACGCAAAATAATTCTTGCCTGATCTCAAGTAGTCTAGACTGGCCTCAAGCTTCCTTTGTAACTGAAGATGATTTCAGACACTCATCCATCGGCTTAAGCAGGAGGCCGCATGTTAATGGGGATCCCTCATAGGTACATAGTGCTAAAATAGGGTCCAGGTAGCAAATCATGACACCCAAAAATGTTTTGCTGGACCAGCTCTATAATTAACTTAAGAAGCAATGCGATTTGACTTTGGAACTTCAAAATAGTTCGCGTGCACGTTATCCATTGCCAAATTATAACAACCTGTTACTCAGTGAAGTGCATGTCGTTAGATAAGGAGCTGAAAAAGTGTGTGCTACCACAATGGGTATCAGGAGAGCAGAACAAAAAAAGGCATTACCTTTACAAGGGCCTGTTAAAGAACGTGTTGCGTCATGGGCACCAGTGCTGTTTGGTCTGATTTAAAAAGGAGGAGGAGGAGGAGGAGGAGGAGGAGGGAAGAAGATTACCAGCATGCATTTTGGGTCTTATGAAGCCTTGTCTGTGAAAGACAAGGCATGATAGGGGTGTAAGTACATGAGCAGCGTGGGATGGTGACATTCGGAAGGCTACGAGGGCTTGAGATGACAGATTGCCTCGCCTTGAGAATTGCTATTGCAGGAGGGAAAAGGGGGAAGGACAAATATTGAAACAGGAGAAGGTCAAACACGAGGAGAGTCTCCTGGATTTGAGCTTTCAGGTTGTGTTTGAAGAACCAGGCTCCTGGTTCCAGCCCAGTAATTAACTCCCACAGTCCTATTCTGTTCTGCTGCATTTAGAATGTGTCAAACGTTTTTATTTCTATGGATCAACGACCTTTAGAGGCAAGAGAGAACATTTGAAAGGGGAAACATGGATGCTTGCCCAGCCCCGTGCCCTTGTTCCTGCTGATTGCCAGCTCCAGGGGTCAAAGGGATTATAGCGCCTCCTGCAGGCAGCTTCTACTCCACACCTAGCACGGTCCTCAAACCATCATCTCACACATAAACAAACATCAGATTTCTTCAATTTCATTTGCTTTTGTTTGTTTGTTTTTTTACTATTTCTTGTTGCTTAAAATTGAGAAAAGCAGAAAGTTTGTTGTTCTTCTTATAAGGCTGTTTAATTCAAGACTTTTAGAAAAAGCGTTAAAGTGTATAATACTGCATATATTTATGATATTTCTCTCACAACATAGCTGCATATTTCCAATGTCACTCTTGGAGCGCTGTAATTCAGGAACAGTCAGAAAAGACACGGCTACATTATTCTTGGCACGATAGGCCAAGGGCCAGGAACTCCCAAAGTACAATAAACTGAGGTAAGACAACCATACAATATTGCATAAGGTGATGGCAAAATAAAAGTCAGTCACCCAAGAGCTCATCCCTCCCTCCAGGTTAATAACCATATGCAGCTGAGAGACAGAGGCCTTGAAGAACCCCAAATCCAGCTCAAAGCTGAACTCCAGGGGGCCTGATTACCTTCACGCACAATGAAATCGTCTATCAGGGAAAGAACAGCAGGTCATACTTCGTATTCTTTTTCTGAATCACTTCCGGGGATGTGTCCATAAAAATGGAGTTGTTTCCCCGGGAGAGACTTTGAACAAATAAAGAAAAGCAGTCAGTTTTCTTTTCGATGGATTCACTCACCAAGATGCATGTTTGGCAAGGACAGCGGTGACTCAGCTCTTCCCTGGTCTGAGCACCACAGAAGGGGAAAATGTCCCAGGAACCTCACTGAAGAAATGTCCTGCTTGTCTGGGGACCGAGATTGCTCCCTTTCTCAACCCATCACAAAAGCTCCCTCCACGGGAGTCTGGGGCTCAGGTAGCTTCTTTTTCATGCATGTAATCTGTGGATATTTTCTGCACACTATCAGAGCCCTAAGATGGGGAGTGATGAGAAAGGTTTATAAACAAGTAAGCAGGAATTTATCTCTTCTATGAAAACACAAGCTTCAGAATAGACCTACTTCAAAAGAAATCCTATCACAGTAATTCTTTCACTCAAAAGTATTACCCACACTGATGAAATATTCGCTCTATTCAAATAATATTTACTAACAATGTGCAACAAGATAGATGCATTTAATTAACTTGAAGAACTCTAAGCAATTTTTGTAGTTATATAACTAAAATGTTACCTGGGCTTCTAAAAAAAAACAGAAAAACACAAAACAGAACCATGTTTTTTTTTGTTTTTTTTTGTTTGGTTTTTTTTAAAAAAGGGGGGGACGTATTTGATGGAGATAGTCCACATAGAAATGAGTGTTCTAAGGTCTCTCGCTCTCTGCACATAGTCCAACTGTGGGTCTGTATTTGTTCTTTTTTTAAATTTTATTTATTTATTTATTAAAGACTTCTGTCTCTTCCCCACCGCCGCCTCCCATTTCCCTACCCCTCCCCCAATAAAGTCCTCCTCCCTCTTCAGCCCAAAGAGCCATTAGGGTTCCCTGTCCTGTGGGAAGTTCAAGCATCACCCACCTCCATCCAGGTCTAGTAAGGTGAGCATCCAAACTGCCTAGGCTCCCACAAAGCCAGTACGTGCAGTAGGATCAAAAACCCATTGCCATTGTTCTTGAGATCTCAGTAGTCCTCATTGTCTCTATGTTTTTTTCCCAAGACCGGTTTTATCCCAGGCTTTTTCAGACCCAGGTCAGCTGGCCTTGGTGAGTTCCCGCTAGAACATCCCCATTGTCTCAGTGTGTGGGTGCACCCCTCGCGGTCCTGAGTTCCTTGCCCGTGCTCTCTCTCCATCTGCTCCTGATTGGGACCTTGAGATTTGTTCTTATCTGTCGTAGGAGAAAGCTTCTCCGATGGCGGCTGAGCAAGAACTTGTTCTACTGACACAGCAGAATATCCTTTGGGGTCATTTTACTGTTGTTCTTTTAGTAGAATAATAATACATAATACATTTTAAGATATTTCAAGATGTGAAGAAATATCGGATTTCTGGTATTAACGCACACGCGCTCCCGCATGCGCGTACACAGATATCAAGAAATAATCACCTCAGACATTCTCCTTTTGACTTTTCCTACTCCTGTGTCAGACAAGCAGATAAAATCGTAAGCTCTAACGTACTTGCTGCTCGCAAAGTTTTCAATTTTAGCTTAAGAGTTTAAGCAAGATCTGCAGGAAGATTTATGGAAGTCTGGATCATTGGAGTAGTTAAAGCCATTGTGTGCACTTCTCAGAACAGAATGCATTTGGTTAGTCTTAAGAACGCAGCCAGATGGAGACAGTGGTTCCCTGTTTTCTGTGTCTTGACGGGCCTGGCTTTTGTCAGAGTAATCAAATGAAGCATATTCCTGTTCAGTATATGGTGATAATAAGTAATACAGACACCTGGCTTTTGTTATGAAGACCTATGTGCTCCTGAAGTGATGGAGGAGAGAGTTTTTTATCTTCGATCAAACACTGAGAGGTCCACTAGTTCTCTTTTCTGTTATTCTGTCAGAACACGGCCTAAGAATGGAGTCTCGTGAACAGAATTCTGAACACTTGTGAGAACACTCCAAAAAACAAGACAAGAGTCCCGGGACCTCAGTTTCTTCAAAATGAATTGTTCTCCGAATGTGTTTCGTGCTCCCCTCAGGAGCAGCGGGTCGGCATGAGTTTACTTCAGTCGCTGTTATTCAAATGTCTCTATGAAAAGACATGATTTTGTCACATACGGTGTGTCCTTGTAATTAAACCCTTTCCGCACGTGATTCTTCTTAACTTCTGGAATGTAGGCTGTCTGGTGCTCTGAATGAAGCTGACTATTTCATGAGACTTTATTCCATTTGATTTTTAGGCCCTGCCCTCCCAGGTTCATGCAGCCGAGTAGAGTCTTAAACACTCTTTGATATACACTCAAGTACAGATCTATAAAATTCTAGCAGAAGCAAGCAACGTCCTGTCATAAAACTGGATATATTTAGTCCATACCAGTTTTCACTAAAATTAGAGATATTTTTATTTTAATTTCTCTTTTAAAAAGTCACTTTCCAGAACGCCCCCAACTCCTTGATTCTACACTACAATGAAAATAATGATGGAAGCCAGGCGGTGGTGGCGCACGCCTTTAATCCCAGCACTCGGGAGGCAGAGGCAGGCGGATCTCTGTGAGTTCGAGACCAGCCTGGTCTACAGAGCTAGTTCCAGGACAGGCTCCAAAGCCACAGAGAAACCCTGTCTCGAAAAACCAATAATAATAATAATAATAATAATAATAATAATAATAATAATAATAATGGAATTAGAACAAAGTAAAGGATCAAGTTTGCGAATATTTATATTAAATGCTGCTATTTATTCAGAACATCTTTTATCATCTCATTTCTTCTTATTACATAAATAATATAAAGTGATGTAAAGTGTCGTGGCGTAAAGCTATGTATTCTGTCAGAAACTTGGACCCACTACTAAGAGCAGATGTGTTTGAATAGTAGCACAAGCACAGCGCACATCAGGAACAGGTTTGCTCTGGATAAGGGAGCTAAGAGAAAAGTGGAAGAAGAAGTTGAAGATGACGTAATGTTCCTGAGCACATGCACTAATGAAATAGTGACGGTGGCATTTCTATACAAGAACCACAGACACACAGTGAGGTACAAAAATGAATGAAATATGAAATGTTGTGGGATTTTTTTTTAATCTACAACTCAAAAAAGTCTGGAATGAATATGTTCCAAAGATTCTATTTAACTCATCAATTAGTGAGGGTACTGGTAAGATATAACAAGCCACTCAACAGACACCAATTGACCAGGCATTTTTAAAGGCAATTAAGTCCCCTACAATGAATTCATTTGGAGGATGCAAAGCATGTATCTCCTAGAGGGGGAGAAAGGAAATCAATTGTACTTGATGAGAGAAATTCATTTGCATGTCTGTAGACGAGAATGATTTGTGTTGCTATCTTTCATCTCGTGTTGTGAACTAGTGAATCTCAAAGACAAGGAAAGTTTAGAAACACCAGGCAATTAGAAGATGAACACCATCATGTCGTTTCTCATTCAGCATAGACAATAATACTTTTCTTCCATTTAAGTTTTTTCACTATTATTTATGTAGGACTGATTTAGCAACAACATTGTTTGAATACGACACAAGTCTCTCAGTCTGGCTCTACATCCTTCCTGTTACCTAGAACTTCTTAAAGAAGTGTTGCTGTATAAATCAGAGAGAGTCTAAAAGGGAGTGCCATTATTTCCCCTTCTTGAATGCTTAATCCCTATATTTGGAAAATAAAGGTCACCGAAATAATCTTCTGTTTTGTAAAACAAATTAAATTACCTTACTCATTTTTTTTCTTTCTAGTTCAAAGTGAGATTTGTTCCTGGCCGAAGTGTCTTTAAAATATGGAGCATAAGTCTTTATAAAGAATTTAGTGTGAGATACAGTACAAATGCATTGTCTCAAAAAGATTTATCCATTGGAGAAACATCAGTCTCAAAGAACAAAAGCAGTGGTTGCCATGTGGATCAGGGAGGAAACTGTGAATGCAGTGTTTTGGATGGTGTTATGTTAACAGACAATGAATAAAATGGAGTAAAGACAGACTGGTGTGTGTGTGTGTGTGTGTGTGTGTGTGTGTGTGTGTGTGTAGATGCGGTGATATTCAGGGGGCTGAGGATGAACCAGAACTCTGAGTTACAGTAGTTACAAACACAAATAGACTTACAAAGCCAGAAAAATCAACTACATTTCACTTTTGCTACCCAACTTGACTTTGACTAGATTAACCTGACACCTGAGTTGCTGTTGTTACAGTTGATGGTTCTCCATCAACAATAAAAGCCTCTTTAGAAAAGAAAAAAAAGCAGATGAAACTTTAAGGTGTGACTTTTAGTATATGGTTTATCTTGGAGGCAGCTAGCACTTCTCTGCCTCAAATGCCAAACACTATGTTTATTTAATCATGTATTATTATTTTAAATGCTCTATTTCTTTTCTTCATTTTTATTTGAAAAACTTTTCAAAAAGATAAGCCTAGGAGATTCACGGTACTATTTTCTAATCGATTTGCGTGGAATAAAAGAAATACTGAGAACCATTGACAGGGTTAATAACATCCCTTCCTATTTGACCCTCAGTCATCACAAAATTTATCATGCCATACACTCTGATGGGACTCACCCAACTCAGTATCCTACTGGTATCAGAGCTAAAGAAGCAGGCTATTGTCTGTTCAAGTGATAAGCTCTGGAGAGTTTCCGAATTGCTCAGAGACTTCGTCACTACTTTGCATTTCCAGAACTGTGTGACTAAGAAGTGAAAGTTCCTGCTGTGCCGTGGTCAGGATTAATAACCACTCGTGCAGACATCAGATATTATCATGTATATTGAACCTGAACTGGATTTCATTCAACTTTCTTAGTAGTGTTTTAAAGAACACTGAACTTATCAAAACCAAAATGCATTTTTAATAGGCTATCTTGGTGGCATCAATATGTGGCCCTCAAAGATACACATGTTGGAACTTAAGATTGAGATGAAGGTTATTGAAAAAAAAACAAAACAAAACAAAAACAAAAAACTAGGCCCCTTCATCCCACTCTAAGGCAGAATGACAGAAAAAGCCAAGTGCCGGTTCGATATACATCCGCTAACTCTAATCCACTTTCCTAGAGCACTTGAGTACTTTGTGTTTTATGGGAGCTTTGTCATTTCATGTTATTCATCTTTATTCACTTCCTTCTTTGTTTTCTTATACGATGTCTGTTTCACATGGAATACACACAAACATAAACATATACTGAACAATTGGAAGCCCCCCTAACCCCTGATCTGGGAGTTACGTTGGTCCGGACTCCAACTCCCAGCCTGCCAAGTGCTGAACCCTGCCCAGTGGAGGATCAAGACCACTCCCACAGGCTATTTAGGCTCCCAGCAGAAAAATGAACCATGTGGTCTCCGGGGTTTGTGTGGGCTCCTCTCCTCCATCATGCCGTCCTGGTCCACCCAAGAGTGCTGCATTTATTAAACACGGACATTTTAATTGGATCTAATCTGGTTTAATTGGAGTTATTTGCATCGGCGGAGCTGCTTTTCTTAAGATTAAACCAATCATATACACCTAATTTTAAGAACTTTTCTCCATACTTCAGAGATGAGTGAAGCTCAAGAGATAAGCCCATAACCAGCACAGAATACCGTCAGTTCTAACAGGACAAAAGCATTTCTTAAAAAAAGTTACTGTAGGATAAATATTAAACAGCAAAAGACACAGAGGTTGCCAATCAAATTGGGTGAAGGACATCCTCAAAATTTCATCAGTAAGACGTAACTGAAGAACAGAGATGGGGTAACTAGTTGTCAAAACCGTAGAGCAATGTCTCATTTTTCACTTGGGTATGAGACGCACGAGTCAACAATGATGACATGGAGTCAACGATGGTCACAAGGCTTGGACTGCACAGCTGTTAGTGTTGCAGCTTTGGAACTGTGCAGGGGGAGGCAGCAGATGTGGGGTGCTGAATGAGAGGTGTCAATGGGTTCATGCATTTGAACCCCTGGTGGTGCTCTTCATGGTCGCTGAGGTTGTGGACACTTGAGAAAGGTAAGTCAGTAGGGCAGGCTTTGAGAACTTACCCTGTCACCCCACTTCCAGTTCTCTCTGTGTCTTTTTTTTTTTTTTCGACACAGTCTCTGTATTGTGTCCTAGAGCTCTGACAGTCCCAGAACTGCCTGTATAAAGCAGACTAGCCTCAACTCACAGAGATCAATTTGTCTCTGCCTTATGAGTGCTGGAATTAAAGGTGTGCAGCACCATGCTCTGTTACCTGCCATTATGGACTCTCCTTCTGGAATAATAAATCCAAGTAAACTTTTCTTCTGTAAGTTGCTTCTGGTCTAATTGGTGAGTTCTGGACCCATGAAACAGCATCTCCTAAAGGAGGTAGATGACATTCTGAATGTAACTACACACTTAGGCAATGACCACGTACACAAACATATACGGTAAAATACTATTTTCATATTTTGATGAAATTTTATAAGTATTTTAAACAGTCTCAAATAGGTAGTTTTAGTTGTATGAATGGTAGAATATTTGGTAAAACATGCATATCTCATTATTCTTCTGAATCTAAGTGAAGTACTAAAACTGTCAAAGAATTGTGAAATTAATGCTCAAACAAATGTTTTAGAATACTTTAGACAGATTGATAGTCTCCATTTTTAATGTGTTTGAAAGTGAGCCACTCTTTGTCATTTTGTGATAAAGTCTCTTGTAAAGGAGTTCTCTATAAAGATTAATCCAAAGCTGGAAATTGTGTGTGTGTGTTTACCTGCTGACTTTATCTCTACATGAGTGAATATTCTTTGTCTCTATTGGTTCTTGGGAGCAGAAAACCACCATCTTCACCAGGTTACACCTTATTCAAAGTGAAACCATACAGAAGGCAAATGAGAAGAATAGATTAGTGCTTATATTTATCACAATGATGACTTTCAGTATTAACAAGATGCATTATAACAATTTAAGTGCTATTTCGGTGTCAATCCTATGCATGTATTTGAGTCTCGCTAGACTGGCTGTACAGTGTTGCGGTGGTAGGAGACCTACAAGAAAGAAAGAACAGAAGAGCGCCCATAGGTTTTTGCAGAGAAGGGCTCTGTTTCAGTGACGGCTGATCCTAAACCACTTCCCAAACTTCCATCATCTACAAAGAGAGGGAAATTCCACTGGGTATCTTCAGTTAACTTTCAGGCTTGCTGACGTATTTCCAGATGCAGGTAGTTTCCAAAAAAATGCACTTAGTCACCTTCCAGCGTGTCAAGCAAGATCCAGGGCCGTAGGAGTTTGTTTTGGATGAGAAACAACTACCTGGCCTTGTGACATGTTATTGTAAGAGGAACTTAAATGCATTTCTAATGTATTTCTAATTCTGCCCTTTGGGATCATATTATACTGTGAACAGTAAGAAATTATACCTATAAATACCTAATGTTTGCTGTTTGCTCTAGTAAGTTATATTTTATTTGTTGTTTGTGTTTTTCATATTTAACAGAAAGGTACTTTAAAAGACATTTTTTTTTTTGCTTTTAAAAAAATCCTCCTGAGCTGGAAAGATGGCTGAGCAGTGAAGAACACTTGGCACTGTTGCAGAAGACCCGGGTCCAGTTCCCAGAGGCCATAATAGAGGATCACAACTATCTGTAACTCCAGTTTCAGGGATCGTACGTCAACTTCTGATTTCTCCAGCGTTTGAATGCATATAGCAAGAGACATAGACCCTGGGAAGACATTCACAAAAAGTAAAATAAATATACACATTGCAAAATGTCATCCTCCTTTGACATTTGTGAGAACTCCCAACACACGAGTGGGAATACTGAAGATAGGTGTGGCTGGTAGCCTTCTGTGTGAGTCTATAGAGATGTATTTTCTCCTTCGGCTCACACTGTTGCAGAGAATCCTAATTTAGCTGGATGGCAAACTTGGCACTTGTATCCAAAGAGCTGGGAAAGTGGGGCACTAGCTGTAAAGAGGCACACCTTCCACCTTCCTCAATGATGGATGAAGGACTATAAGCCGAAGAAATCGAAACTTCTTTACTCTGTGAATCAATAACCCTGTGTATTCAGCTGCCCAAACTAGTTACTCGCTGAGCATACAGGCTTCTTTGGCTGTAAAACTAGTGGTTAGGTCTCGGGGACTCTTGTTGCACTACCCCCCCCCCCTTTACACCTCTGTATGTCTCTACAAACAAATCAAAAGTGAGGTGCAGCATCTGTGAGGGTCCACAGAGCGATGAGCCTGTTCTACCCTGACGGGAGCTCAGAGAGTTGGAGCTGATTTGTGCTCTCTCTCAAAGTTGTTGACAACAGGTGTGGCTACAAAGGAGAGATTCTGACCAAGGGCGTGGTTAATAAGTATTTAGGGCTTAGAGGTGGATCTCCTCCACCTGGACCGAAGGTCAGAGAATTCAAGTCTACTTCTTAAATGAAGTCTGTTGTCTCCCCCTCCCCTTTGAGAGTGAAGTATATAAGAGTGTGGAAAATAAACAAGGCAGATTCAGTATTCCATGAAGGTCCCTCCCAATGCTGTTCTGTGTTTCTGTCTCTTATTTCTCTTTTATCTCTGTTCCTTTTACTTAATAATTCTAATACTCAAACACCTACCCTGGAACGCACGAGTTTTGTCAAAACTAGTCTTCAAAGCCTGGCATAAAACCGGTCTTGGGAAAAAACATAGAGACAATGAGGACTACTGAGATCTCAAGAACAATGGCAATGGGTTTTTGATCCTACTGCACGTATTGGCTTTGTGGGAGCCTAGGCAGTTTGGATGCTCACCTTACTAGACCTGGATGGAGGTGGGTGGTCCTTGGACTTCCCACAGGTCAGGGAACCCTGATGGCTCTTTGGGCTGAAGAGGGAGGGGGACTTGAATGCTTGATTGGGGGAGGGGGATGGAAATGGGAGGCGGCGGTGGGGAAGAGACAGAAATCTTTAATAAATAAATAAATAAATAAACTAGTCTTCAATAGGGATCCTAAGTTTTTCCAATGCTGATTGAAAAACATTTAAACAAATTCCCATCCAAATAAGGAATCCCTCAGATGAACTCAAGTAATTTCCAGCCTTCATCCTTGTTTTGTTTTTATTTCTTTCTTTATAAATTCTCTAACGTGTTTTTAAGATAAACATAAAACAACCTCAATTTTTTTTTCCAGGAGACAATAAAAGAAGATGGAAGTAAATACTTAACAAGTACGACATCTGGGTTTCTATCCCTCTGACCTGCCTTTGTTTTTCACGCCACGCTTGAGAAGTTTGTCAGTGTGTGAAATAACAGAAACACAGAAGCAAGTCTGAGTCTGTATTATTTGACTATGTAACAAACTTTCCTTGTATATATGACACTGTATTCTAAGGATACTTATTGCTCCTGAGAATTCAGAAAGCACGGGCTATTGATGGTAGGATGTTTTTAAATATTACATTAGGTTTCTCAGAGAAACAGGGCCAATACACTGAATGGAGACATTGATTTATTAAAACAAACTGTCTCATTCACGTGTTTCTCTAACACTTTGTCTTTTGCAGTCCTCAAGGAATTGTTTGATGCTCACCCGTACTAGTAGAGAAGTCCACTTTACTGTCTGTCATCAGCTCAGATGCTCCTCGGACATCTAGAAATATTCTCTCTTCTGGGCCTGCTCTAGCTACTCAAAGACACACCAAAAATCATACAGGTTGCAATGAAAGGTGCTCACATAGCTTACTGTGGACTTATCAGAAATTTTTATAAATATTTTACAATTTAAACATAATCCTTGAATTGAATTTTTGATCCTGTATTTTCTACATAACACTAAACAACCAATTAATATTTAATTTTTCATGCTTCTACATTTATTATTTAAAAATGTTATATGAAGCTCAGGCTCTAACAGAAAGGAAAGTGTTCATTTATACAACAATGAGGTCCTACTTTAAATGAAACAAAATAGTGACGAGTCCATATATATATACAGTAATATTTCCATTATGACTTCTTTTCAATTATGCATGTGTAAAATTGAAGCTTTCTTCCTGTTAATATTTTCCCACAGTGGCCACATAAATATATCTAAAGGTTACATATTACATAAAAGGATTTAATTGATTTTTTAAACAGAAATAATCTTTATGTGTCAGAGGTACAATACATTAATTACCCTCTGAATACAAACAACAAAGAGAAAATGACAATTGTTTATGATATAGAAAAGTTGTTCATCCCTGGACATGTTCACCTATGAATTTGAGCAAGATAAAAAAATGTAATGGATAATCATTTGGAAATGGCTACTAGGAGATATCTAAAAAGAAACATGAATAATTTACCATATGATCGGGAGGCATAATTGACTCCTCTAAGATTAAATTAAGAAAATCAATTACTCTACATATGCTGAACCATCCATGTGTCCTGGAATAAAGCTGACTTTATAATAGTTAATGATCATCTGATGTGTTGTTCTTGAATTAGGTTTTCATGCATTTATTTAGAACTTTTGTGTCTATATTCACCAGAGTTATTGACCTATAATTTTCTTTTGCTTGGTAGGGCATGTCTGGTTTGGCTTCCAAGGTAATACTGGATTCATAAAAGGAATGTAGAAACAAATAGAAAACTCACCATGGGGGCTGGAGAGATGGCTCAGAGGTTAAGAGCACCAGCTTCTCTTCCAGAGGTCCTGAGTTCAATTTCCAGCAACCACATGTTGGCTCACAACCATCTGTAATGAGATCTGGTGCCCTCTTCTGGCCTGCAGGCACACATGGAGGCAGAACACTGTATACATAATAAATAAATAAATAAATAAATCTTTAAAAAATATGCTCACCATGAAGAAGGGTTACTGCATTTGGAATTGTTGGCCAGCGGCAACAGAAGCACACAAGCACACAAGCAGTACAGGCTATGGCCAGAGTTCTTGCTTATGCTCTCGTCCTTGACAAGAATTGCTGAATGCACAGCAAACTTGAGTCACAGTGTCAAAGCGCCATCACTACTGGCTTACATAGTCCTGGAAGGTGTAACGCTCGCGACCAGAAGACGAAAATAAGCATCAATACTGCCCAGCTGTGAGCCATGCAGCTGGGCTGGCACCACAGCAGTGTGACCATCCTGAGAGTAGCCAACCGCTTTCTAATTGGGCTGACGTCACATTCCACAAGATGAAATCCATACTTGGTGCCGTTATGGCGCTAAGAGGTGTGGTCAAACTGGTCAAAGGCTGTATAAGAGAACCTGTTACTCTGACAAATACGTATAGAATTAAACTAACACCTGATGCCTTTGTTGCTATCTATATGCATGGATAAACGCATATCTCGGCTTGTTTGTAGTATGTGATGATTAACATATAGACTCATTGCTGCCCGAATGTGGAGAAGAAAGACTGTAAAATACTCAGGCCTAGATGGACTCTATAGACTTCAGCCAGCCATCCCCTCAAGGCTCTGGGATAACTGTGGAAAATGGGGGTGGAAAGATCGTTAGAGACAGGGATGGTTGATGACCACAGAGAAATAGTTCCTATGGACACTGCGGGGGGCTTTCACATATGAACTCACAGTGGTAATGGCGGCAAGCCTAGACCCATATACACAAGACCTGTACAAGCCCAACCAAGGACAAATCCGAGAGAGTTGGGCACGAAGTCCTATCCCTTCAACTTCCGGAGTTCATTGTTCAGGTACACTCCACATGATTTGCCTTTCAAGGGTTCGCTGATTGTGGAAATGTGTTCTTCCAGTGAATCTGAGAAATGTGTAGCTACAATCTTACTCACACAAAGCATGTGTAGAGTCTCTATGTGGTTTATATTAACATATCCATAGCATCAGTCAGACTTAGAAGTGTTCAAAGTCAGTAGGTGAAGGAAACAGCATTGCTGAAAGTTGAAGAGGGGGGGGATAATAATAATAATCAATAGAATATATCATGCTAGGAATTAGTATTTGAGTCTTACAGGTGATTTAATTAACATCACATAGTAAAAAGTATATTTAATACTTCAAAATAAGCAATAAACAGATGTAATATTGAAACAAATAGAACATATCTATGTAATATTAATAATAATCATTATATTAATTAATTAATTAATTGAATTAATTATCACTTTGATTTTATGAGAATCAAACTATATGCATTTATGCACACACACATATATATACATATGCACACATGCACACCATATACCACACACACCACACAAACACACACACACCTATTTTTTATTTTTTCTGAAATATCTCCTCATTGTTCCAAAGCAACTGATATTGGTTTTTCCTTATGCATTTTGCTGTACTGATTGTCCTGTGAAAAATTTAAATCACAACTAATGTAAATTTACTGTTATATTTTATTACCATTTTTTATGCTTTGTCTCAAGAAAGTATTGCCCTGAAAATTTATGGAATGAGACCGCCAGTCATAATTACAATGTACACATATTTCGAGGCATCTTGTCTTTCAGGAAGGTGTGCCCTAAGGTCACAGTTAGAGAAAATTTAAACATGTGTTTGAGGGATATAATGTGCACCAGATAAATACTTGGGCACTAAAAAAAGAGCAGTTGTAATCCATATTTGTTCAGTGGGATTGCTGAGGGAATGGAACAGCGTGTTAGGACTCCTCTAGATATTAGCTCATACACCATATAGGCTCTTAGGTACTGGGGTGAGAGTTGACAGTTCCATTGAAACATTGAACTGGATCTCCCTCTCTTTGTTTCTGTTCTATTTCCAACAAACTCAAGTGATACCTACCACGTTCGCCTTTTCCGTTTTTTTGAACTGAAGAGCTCCGAACAATATCCTAAGAAGTTTAGTACACTGGATTATACACAAAAATCTATTTCGGAGGCAGAGTTTCAGCACGACTCAAAACTCAGTATGAAAAAAATTTTTTTTATTGGAAAAAATGAGAAATTTCTGCCTCCTCCCCGCCTCCCATTTCCCTCCCACTCCTCCCTCTCCTCCTCCCCTCCCCCCACTCCTCCCCCTCCCTCTCCAGCCTGAAGAGCAGTCAGGGTTCCCTGTGGAAAGTCCAAAGTCCTCCCCCCTCAATCCTGGTCTAGGAAGGTGAACATCCAAACTGGATAGGCTCCCACAAAGCCAGAACATGAAGTAGGATCAAAACCCGGTGCCATGGTCCTTGGCTTCTCAGCAGCCCTCATTGTCCGCCAAATTCAGAGAGTCCGGTTTTACTGAAATTAAAATGACAGAGTGGTCACGCACCTTCGCATCAGGTCCTAGAGTTCGGGGACATGTTTGCATGTACCCACGTTAGTGAGACGTGAAAAGCCGGGACTGGGATACCAATGAGTATCTCTTAAGAAACGCTATTTCGTTTTGTAATATCATCCAGGTGTGACTGAGTGAGAAGCACGTGAAAGAGCCCAATCCATAAAATGTATGGCATCAAAAGATGGTTTGTTTGTAGCTGGTGAAGGCTGCACTGTGAAGAGCTAAAAAAATAATAATAATAATAACAATTCACAAAGATTTCTTGTAAATTTTCCCTGATTTAAAAATCACCACTAAGAACTTTATAAATTTCTTTTATATATAAGCATTTCTTAAATTTTAAATGAAACTATGATCCATGTAAAAAAAAATTGTAAGTAATTTATGGATGAGTATATTATGTCGCTTGAATACTTAATTCAGACAAATAAATGTTATTTTGATTAGCATTCAAAATCGCACGTTAACAGGCAGGCAAGAAATAGTGACAAAAAGTGACAGTGGGGAGATAAATAATTGATTTTTTTTTTTTTTTTTTTTGATTTTCGAGACAGGGTTTCTCCATAACTTTTGGTTCCTGTCCTGGAACTAGCTCTTGTAGACCAGGCTGGTCTCGAACTCACAGAGATCCGCCTGCCTCTGCCTCCTGAGGGCTGGGATTAAAGGTGTGTGCCACCACCGCCTGGCCAATAATTGATGGTTTAAGTTTCAGTGGGATCCACTACTGTTAACACACAACTTGCCACCTTCACAAAACCTGATGCAGTCCTTAACTCAGACCTCTTAATCAGCTTCTTTTTTATTTCCAGAATTACATCCTCTTATATAGATGCCCAAATCTGCAAGTACGTCTATACGAATGAAATTGTATTTTTATCAGAACTACTTCTCATTGCCTATTTATAATTAAGGATATTCCTTGTATCCACATGATGTTTAGGGGAAGGTAAAAAATAACCATGGAAGTGAAGTAACACACTGAACATTTCTACTACCATGAGATCTGTTCCGTAACGGGGAAAATTATATCTAGTATTATTCTTTCTCTGTTCGGGTTGTGAAAATATACATTAATGGTTGACCTATCTGCTGTTTATAAACAGGATAAAATGCAGTAAAATGATTTCAATTGCTTAGTGGAAAAAGTGAAATATAAAATGAAAGCAGAATTCACTTGTACGGACGTATACCTGATGTTTTCCATTGCTTTCAGTTGAATAGGGATGGTTTATCGGAAGCAAGCGGCCTGCATAAACACTCTCAGAGACCGCGTTCACTGTATTTCTCCTTTGGTCAGAATCTAAGTAATTAAAGATTTTTTTTTCCTTCATCTCAGCCGTGACTCCCAGACTCACACATCTACATTTCTACCCCATCCGGCACGCATAACTTTAAACCTCGGTTCAGTTTTCAGTTCCCGTCGATCAATATTACAAAAGCTTGGCTTGAAGGTAAATGGTTTTAAGGGTCTGGTTTGCTATTATCAACTCTCATGCCTTGCTCTAAAAGGAACTTTCAGAGGTACTAGACACTTTTTCCTCCTTTTGCTACATGACATCCAATGATAATAGCCTTAACATGATGGGAGATTAATTGAGAAAGCATTTCTTGCCTGCCATAATTTTATCATCCGTCCTATTGTTGCTATTAGCAGGAATCCATAGCCCCATGGGTGTATGAAGTGAATCTCTGTCGGCAAAGCTAACAGTCTGGAGGTCATGCAGTTAGCTACTCCCGTCAGCCGGGTGTCAAATCATTGTCAGAAAGAAATTACTGCTGGATTCATTTTTTTTTTTTAAGCTTCTAGCCTCTTGCTGTGGTGTGTGAGATGATTTGTAGGGAGCCATTGGGGAAAAGAGTGCTGATGGCCGCAGAAGGCTTCTTTCACAGCCCCCCTTAGAGTCCTTACAAATTAACTAGGATTTGAGAGGCACAGCCTGCAATTGAGCTCCTTTTCCAGACACTTTAGAAACGCTGGATTCAAATTCCTTTCGGAATTGAATTTTTCTTACCTGAATACCAATGAACAAAAAAAAGGCACGGCTCGTGACATTAAAGCACATTGTTAGGGCTTGTATCAAGCAGTTCCTCCATCCTATTGAGATGAAGCCAAGTGCTTTGGATTAAAGCAAAATGAACGAAGTCTTTCATGCTACTGTCTCGTGTTCCCTGTTTCCGATCATATATGTATATAAGAAAATATTTCCTTGAACTTTATCTTACGTGTTGCTTAGAAATGCATACACAAACACATGCACACACATACACACAGAAAAAGAAAGAACAGAGAGACAGAAACAGACAGACAGACAGAAGAGATAGACATAATGTTATATCCAAATAAGAGTGCCTTCCTTTCTGGTCAATGCCATTTATTGCTTCTGTTCTGCTAGGTTGTTGGTTCTTGTCTTCTTTGAAATGTCATAAGCAAAAAGCATATGTTCAGCATCCCTTTGTACCTACTTGCCCGAGTCTACAATGGTTTTCCACACATAAAAATTGTATAAAGTCTGATTTTTTTCTTTTTTAGAATCTGTGTCAAATTATTGAGGCATATGGTTGTTCCTCTACTTATATTTGATCCAGAAGGCAAAGGAGGACCACAGTTAATTTTTTTCTTTTGTGTTATTGAAATCAATCAAAACAGCTACTAAAATATAGCATAAAATAACATGTAAAAAAATCCCATGCCTACCATGAATCCCTTTCATTTGGCCCTTGCAACATGCAGGCGTAATGCTACTGTCACACTTTCCTAAGGGTTGAATGACTGCAAGTAGAATATTGCAAAACTGCTAGGGCAAAGTAGAAGGCTTTCCTTGTCTTCAAATGGAATTTGAATCAGTAGAAGTGTCCATTTTTCCAAAATTTGACACACAGATTAAATATTCTTTCTAACAAGCAAGAATAGATAACACAATGAATTTTACGGAATATGTAGTAATATGAACTTGATTTGCTCCAACTAAATATTTGAAACATTAATATCTATAACTAAGACATTTTTCTGGGATTAAAAAAATATATATAAAAGTTATACAAACACACTGAAAACAGCCACCCAGAATCAAGTTGCTCTTCTCAACAATAAAAATTCTCCCAATGACTTGTTAAGTTGCTGCCATTCATAACTACATCAAAATTTTTCTGAACATATAATTTCCATCACCATGCCCTTCAAGTCATTAATCTTTACTTTTCTATCAAACTTAGTGATCTCAAGATTTCAAAAGCAAAGATTACACAGATGATACATGTTGCACATTGAACAAAAAGACAGAACCAACTGCGCTTCTGAACTTGCAGAAAGTGGACTGCAGATGTTTGTGCCTGTGAAATAGAATGGTTACTATTTCAAAGACACTAGCTAAACATAAAATGAAGAGATTTTCTGAAGAAAATAAGACTTCTGTTGAATGTTGCAAGGGACTAAAATATGCTCAATTATATTATGACTCCCTTTTGAAATTTCTGATGACTTGATGCTATCTGCATAGCTAAATGCATATGATTATAGGTAGAAAAAACTTTGGCTCTGCTTCTACTATGAATTCACAACTAAGTATATACAAAAGGCAGATGTTTCCCAGGAAGCATAATAATGTTGAGCATCTTAATGGGAGTATTTGGGTATCACACTGTAGGCCATAACATTCAGCTTAGTTGAAGAAAACATGATAGTCAATACAACTTGTTAAAAAATGGAACAGTCTAGATCTTTAAATATAGGGTACATATTTGCATTAAAGCTTCGCTCTATCACTGATTGAAATTCAGGATAGATTTAATTTAGTTAAATTATTATTTATTATTTATTAATAAATTGTCAACCATAATTATTGGTGAATTTAGACACTAATATTAAACAAACATGATCATGAAAACTTGATTTAAGAAACTAATAAATTTTGTCTCATTAATTCTCACTGGAAATGCATGATTTGGTCTCATCTACATTTTTATTATAATTACACTGTGAAACATTGCTTTTCATGAATTCTTTAAAAGTCTTGAAAAATGTTCACTGTAAAATTTCATGAATAGAGTTTATTATATTGTCATGCTGTTATAATTCCATGAGATG
Organism: Microtus obscurus; assembly: GCA_963919715.1. Lineage (NCBI taxonomy): Eukaryota > Metazoa > Chordata > Mammalia > Rodentia > Cricetidae > Microtus > Microtus obscurus. The sequence goes on from CAWTZC010000381.1 coordinate 6,348,141, forward strand.
ATGACTTTAGCTATATATACTTTATGCCATTTTTGAGATATAATCCTAAAACTATGAACTCATATTTTGAATTAAGAATTTTCTCCCTTTTGGATAGTTAATGTATACTGTTTATGGGACTTTTTAAAATCTCTGCATTAATTCTCATTGGGATAAATAAATCTGTATTCAGATATAGCTGAAGATAAATGTTTGCTTAAAGAAACAAAATTACATCACAGGATTGCGTATATTTCTTCATATGTATTTTACTCTGTTAATGATAGTGATAGGTTCAGAGGTGTAGCTTAAGGGCTTGCACAAGTTAGATAAGTGCTTTGCTACTGAGTTATATAATCAGTAATTTTGATTTTTAAAATTAACTTTGATATTTTGTCTGTGTGTGTGTGTCTGTCTGTCTGTCTTCACCTCCTTTTACTTCCTCCCCAATCTATCAGTAGGAAATAGTAAGAGGTAGGGCTCCTGAAGTCCTGTTCTATCCAAGGACAGCTGTACACCGACCAACCATTCCTTATGTAGATCTGATTTAGTCATCCACAGTTGTTGAGAGCTAGCTAGTGATTACAATGACTGTGTCCTGTCTAGATGATATTTTACAGCCGTTCTCCTTACCTTCAATTTTTCCATCTGTCTTCCACTGTTTCTGGAGTATCTCATTGCCATGACTGTTATGTGTGTGACCAGCTGGCCTCTGGATTTGATGCCCATTCCCTAAAAGAGAATCCATACCTAGTACTATAAACCTATATAAAAGTACATGGTAGGAAAGTGAGGGGGGTCATAAATCTTTGGAAGGAACTTAATCATTTTGTTTAGCTAAAACTGATTTAGCATCAGACTGGCTCCTAAATATATGTTTATACCCATAGACAATTATTACTCTCTACCTTAAACAGAAGTGTGGCTCTTTTCAGTAAACTGCCTTTACCGCAGAGTTATGATTGCACAAGGCAGTGAAAACAGGCAGTTATTAATTCCTCAGCCATAAACAAGACGTTTATATAATGTGCTTTAAAACTTTTTTTGAGAAAGTTTTTCACTAACTGACTGCATTGATCTTAAACTTGTGATCCCACTGCCTCAGCCTACTGATTAACTGAAGTCAAAATCCTATACCACTAAGATCAACTTACCAAGTTGAGAAAGTAGGGCGATGCTCAACTAAGTATATTGTGTTTTTTGTTGTTGTTGCTATTGTTGCTTTAACTGTGCAAAAACATTTGAAGAAGAGAAGGAAGAGGAAGAGAAGGAGGAGGAGGAGGAGGAGGAGGAGGAGGAAGAAGAAGAAGAAGAAGAAGAAGAAGAAGAAGAAGAAGAAGAAGAAGAAGAAGAAGAAGAAGAAGAAGAAGAAGAAATAGAGAAAACAAATTGAAATCAAGAGATATCATTAGAGGAAACCCAGCTCATAATATCTGCATAATTATGCCAAGCTGCCCGCAATGATTTCTTTACAGCAGAGCCCAACTTTTGCTTGAAAACACATTATTAAATGTTCTGGTTAAAATATTCGCATCATAGTTATTAGATTCTTCATGTGTTCCACCCTAACAGCATTCTGCTTTGTCGACTATTTGTTAGTCTGTTTCCTTTGTGAGAAAATTGAGCTTCCCTCCCGTGACCATAGATCACAATGCAGGGGCATTTGCGGCTCTGTGCAGGCAGGTAGCTATGTTCCTGAATAACACAGGGATATAATTGGCTTCGGCTCTCCGTGTTGTCCCCTGAAATTGCTTCATTCCTCTGTCACCTGACCTATTCAGCAAGGACATATTTTAAATTTGACTCGCCCTAAATTGCTATGTTACAGATTTTTTTTTTATAAACCCCAAGTGTTACTAAAGTGACAAAAATTGCTTGTTTTTCAAAATACTCTATATGTTTTGGTGAGCTGTGTTTGTAAGAGTAGTTATTTGAATTACAAAACACTGGCAGGCGCAAAAGCATTGGGGCTATAAATCATATCCACTGGGTTTTGTCTGTTTGCATCCAAACTGAAAAAACAACCCTACTACATTCATTATTAAAAGACAGACTAGTCTTTCTTGCCTATTAATTGAAGTTGTACTCATTGCTTACACTATGCATATACTAAACATGTGTTTAAATATGGTCCTTGGCCAAAATTTCATAGCCAGTGGTTTAAGAACACAAAAGACTACCAACATGATTAGGCAGCTCACTGCCAGTGAGAGGAGAGAGGGGCAGCAGTATGGGTAATTTCTTGGCTCGTTGGGCATATATTTATCTTAATGGCGTATCAAAGTTTAAAACTATAATGCCTTCCCCTTATTTAATTCATCAGAGAATTTGCAGACTAACCACAGGAAAGCAAAGAGATCTCAACACTTTGAAGCTGCACAAGCAGGTGTCCTCTTTCCCGTCAGGCAGGAAGGAAAGGGAAGCCTGATTAGGCTAATGCTGTCTGAACAGCTCCCGTCCCAGAAGCCGCACAGTCCCGAGTGGATGGAGAGCGATGCATCATCACCTCAGATCAAGCACAAATTGAATTGCCTTGGGCTACATTTTCAGAGAGAGGAGGGGATAAGGGAGAGCAAGGCACATGTTATATTCCAGCCACATTCGTGAGCACCTTCCTTTTGCATAATGCCACATAGTATACATTAGAGTAAAAACGTTGTTCTGCAGTTGAGGAAAAATGCTACCAGGAGATTTAGCAGTGCTTTGGCGTTTTTTTTTTTTTCCCAACAAACAGATTTTAAGCTAATATTCTATTTTCTAACTTATTCCTCAGAATCTAACATAACCGGACAACTGGTGCATTTGTCTTCTAAAAATCACATTTAGTTTACTAAAGTTTTTATGCTTAGAAAATAAAATTTTGTACTATGGGCCTTATATTATCACCAACATGTGAGTGCCACATATGACCTGTATATATATCTTGCCATGCTACTCACTGTCGTGCAACTCCTGGGTGTTGTAACTACTAATGCTTCCCTACCTTAACAACATACATTGTATTTTCTGGTACTGTGGAATCTAGACAGTAGGAAGAAGGCTTTTGTGTTAGATCCAGCTTGCATAACTGAGTCCTGATAACTATTTTCAAAGTATCTTCAGCAATAGGAGCTGACCTTCAACCACTGAGAGGAAAAAAAAAGCCAACAATAGTCTATATGGTTTTAGTAGTAACTTATACTACCCTAGCCAAGCTCTAGAAATAGGGTGTCTTGTGTCTGATTGTTGTTAACTTATGATTCTAAGGTGAAATATTGTTATTTAAAAATGTTAATGATATATTAAAGACATTATTAATAATAAATATCATGCACCTTTCTGGAAAAAAATAGTGATAATAATAATTAAAAGTTGTCTTCTCAGGAAATGAGTGTTTTTTCAAATACATGTCAAAAGATATAAGATCAGCACTGTTTAAATCATTCTTGCATTCTACTTTATGTATCTAAACTCATGTGGTTCCAGTACATTCTTGTAGCCCACCCTTAATCTCAGGGCTAGTTTAGACCTTGCCAACCAAATGCTCTGGTCAAATAAATGATCCCATTTTCAACGTGTCCCATCCATCTGCATTTCGAGGGCACTGCTTGGAACTGTAATTCTGTTTATCTTTAAAGGATTTCTTGTGTGCTCTCTGCATGAAGTTATCCGCTTCAGCTGTAGTTCAAAAGCTCCTTGAGAGCTCTGCTGCCATCTGGTCTTCATCAATCTCTACCCAGGAGTGTTACATTAAACATCATCTTAGTGCCAGCAATGGTGGTGTGGATGGGAACCTTGTTCTTTATTAATACATATTTGTTCAAGTTCATGGGTGATGCTGATGAGGCGCATTGATTCAACTTGCAGATATCTGACACTACCACCACTTAATAGACTTTTTAGACTTTTATTCTATTTCCAGGTGGAGATCTCTTAGAAATCACCCCTTCCTGATGGAGAAGAGACTGTCTGCTTCCACCCTTGTTTGAATGGGAAGGGTTGGCATGGTACATATAACTTCTATGGAGAAGAGAAAAAAATCTATTTAAAAATATCTATATTTTCCAGAACTTGAATAAGTAGTTTCTATAATTTTCTCTTTTTATTTATAGTTAAAGATTATAACAGAAATCAAACTACATTTTAATGGCATGGCCATTTAAAGCACTGACTGCTCTTGCAGAAGATTCAAGTTTGGTTCCTAAGATGTATATGGCAGCTCACACTCTCTGTAACTCGTGTTCCTTGGGATCTGACATTCTCTTCTAATCTCCATGGCAGCAGATAGGCACAAAGTTCCCACACATGCAGACAGAAACTCATTAAAAAATATAAATGGAAATTTGATCATTTTCCAGAAAATATTATTTTTATATATTAAGCTTCACAGTTTTGGAAAATGAGTGAATGTTATACACTTGAATTTTAAAACTTGAATGATCATGTGGTAATTTGAATGAGTGTGCTCATATATTGGAATGAGTGTGAATGCGCGAATGAGTATGCTCATATAATTGACAACCTTGCCTCCAACTGGTGGTACTGTGGGGCTATGAGCCAGGGGGTAGTTGGAGGTTCATTCAGCCTTGCTGGAGGAAGTCGGTCACCGTAGGCAAGTTTTGAGAGTTTAAAGACTTTTGCTGTTTTCCATTTCCTCCCTTTGCTTGTGCTTGTTCAGGATGTGAACTCAGTCTCCTGCTCCAGACATCCATGCCAGCCTGCTGCCTCTGCCCCACCGTTATGGACTCTATAACTCTGGGACTCTAAGCCAATGTAAACCATTTTCTCTATGAGTTGCCTTGGCCATGGTGCTTTATCACAGCATTAGAAGAATAACTAATACAGATCAGCAACAATAATTCTCTTCAAAGTCTTTTTTAAGGGTAAGTTAAAGCCCTAAACTGCCTAGTCAGCATTAGACTTTAATATTGTCACAGCCATAACAATGTACTGCTCCAGCAACCAAAGGAAATGTCTTCAGTAAAAGTCTTTTGAAATGCCATGATTGAAAGAAGGATAAGATGAATGAAGCTACCTTCTACAATGGGCAACAAAAACAAATGATTTTATATTTTTTTTCTCTTACAGATGTGAACCTTAAGAATAATGACTTTGGAGAAATTCATGACATAAGTGAAATAAAAATTAAAACATTTCATGAATTCAGTGTGAAGGCTTCTTAAATAAAATTAGAACTATAATATAGGCCAACTACACCACTCATGGGCATAAACCCCAATCAAATAGAAGATCCAGATAAAATTCCACACTCTTTTGAGCACCTGAATTTTCAGAAGAAATACAAACATATTCATTGGAAGCAAAGACGGAATCTTCCTCAAGCGGTCCTCATCAAACTGGATGTTGGCATGTGAAATAATGCAAATAAATCTACATTTATTACCCTGTACAAAACACAACTTCAAGTGGATCAAGGACTTCGACAAAGGCCAGAATCCCTGAATCTGACTGAAGTGATAATAGCAAATGGATTTGAATTGATTCACATGGGCAAGACCTTTCTGAAGAGGACACTAAGAATAAAGGTACTAAAACCAAAAAATAATAAATGAAACTTTACAATACTAGAAAGTGTCTGCTCAGCAAAGGACAATGTCATTCACACAAAGCAACAGCCCAGAGAATGGAAAAAGATCTTGATCATTTATATATCTAATAGAGGTTTGGTATTAGAATATATAAAGAACAAAAAAAAAGAGTATGGAGAAAACAACACAATATAATAAAAATGGGGTATAAAACAAAACACAAGTTCTGATCAGATGAAACACAAATGGCTCAGAAACTTTCTAAAATTGTTGAGTACCCTAAATCATCAGGGAAATATATTTTAAAACTACCTTGTGGTCTGATGTTATCTCCGAGTGACCAAGGCCACGCATGAAACAAATAATAGTATAAGCTGACAAGAATGTAGAGTAAGGGGAGCACTTGCTTATATTTGGTCTGAGTGCAAATTTGGGCTCTGGCTATGGAAATCATTAAAATTCTGAAAATAGATCTAGCACACAACCCAGCTATACTAATCTCAGATATATAGCCAAAAACTTGACATCCTGCTACAGAAATAATTTCTCATCCATTGCTTTTCTATTCAGAAGAGCCAGAATTTGAAACCAACCTAGATGTCCATCAACTAAGGAATGCATAATAAAATTGTGGTACATTTACACTGTGGAATATTTTTCAGATATTAAGAAAACTAAAATTGTGAAATTTGCGGGTAAAGAGTAGAGCTAAAAGCAGTCATCCTGAATGAGGTAACCCAGGAATAAAAAAATAAATAAGGCATGTTTTGTCTCACATGTAGATTCAACTTTACGCTTTAACTATGTATTTCAGTCAGAAAAACCACAGGGGTTAGGTGGCTAGTAAGGGACTGTAGTATCTTGAAAACCTGTCTGAGAGAATTATTTGGATATGTATGATTGCTTGTGGGTATTATGTGAGCTGCTCCTTCAGCGCTGTATTTATAATAATTTGCAAGTTTGTTAAAATTTTATTTAGTCTAGGCTTGCTAAAATAAATACTTCACAAGAATTAACGTACAGTTCCAAATGACTATGACATTTGTATCATATCTGTAGGCACTTAACTTCTGGAAGTTTGATAGTTTGGACTGCAAAATCCTTCCTTAAATAGCAAAATTCTATTTGCCTTCCTCATCGTCAGAATGTCTACATGGTATCCTGACTTCAGTGCCTGCCTTCTCAATCATCAGGATAAAACACATGAGCAAAGCATGCATATGAAAAATGTACTGGATATCCTAATCCCATGAGAAAAGATTGAGTCAGGACCAGCTTAAAACTTGCTTTAGTCTTGTCTGAATGACCTAACTTTCATAGGTGGAAAATATTATCACTCACCTTGTAAAATTAATAGCAGTAGAAGTAAATTTCAGCCATTGTACTGAGTGAAACACAGACGGACTATTTTTGAGTTTGTTTCACGTTTGCCTTGCCGGTTCCAGTGCTGGAAGGAAGAGCAGAGGTACCCAGACTGAATGCATCCAATATCTGCTCACACGATTCTCAACACATTGTGCCTGTCTTTTCGGTATCCAGACTCCAGCTCTCTGTCTTTCAGTTCAATGTCTTAACTTTTGAATGTGAATATTCACAGTAGCAACTTCATAGATTCTGCCCTTACGAGCTAGCTAAGTTAATTTAGACAGTGTGGATAAGCCTTGCATCTGGTATAGCGTGAGTACTTCTGAAGTAAAAGCTATTACCCTCATTTCATTTTCTCTTCAGACTATTGAGGCTCGCCATCAGGGTGAGGTAGTAACGGATATTTATTACTGCCCAGGAACCTCGGAAGCATTTTCTTTTCACTTATTACTGAATAATCATCTAAGGGGCTCTCTCGTGAAGATATTATTACCTGAAATTTTATATAGGAGCCCTTTGTTCATGAAAAAGAAAAGCCATTGTAATGCAGAACTAGAGACTAAAAGAATAATAAATTATGTGTTAATATGAAGATAGAGGTCTAGAGAATAGGACACGGAGACTTATTACCAGGAACTAAATAAATATGTGTCCCCGACAGCCAAGTCCATGTTTGTTCACTCCAAATTTGTGTGTGAGAAACAAGGCCAAGCTAAGCATGCGATGCAGCTGCCTCAGAAGCAGACGTGTTAGCAAGAGAGGCAGGACTTTATTAACATAGCAGAAGGAACTTAACATAATAGACATTTATGACCAATAATTTACATCTCCTCAAAGCTAATAAGTGGATAAAACAAATTGAATTTCCTTAATGACTTAGGTTTGGCAAGTGTTCTAGCTAGGTTTCTCTGCTGCTGCTATAGACATCACGAACAAAAAACAACATTGCTTTGCTAATGCTGTAAAAGAGACTATGACCAAAACAACTTACAAAAGAAAACATTTAATTTGGAGGCTCAAGTTTCAGAGAGTGACCCAGAGTTGGGAACCTGACAGCAGAGAGGCAAGCAGTAGCTGAGAGTTTACATCTTATCCACAAGCAGTAGACAGAAATGTGCGCACGCGCACACACACACACACACATATGCAGGCATGATGGTGGGAGAGGCAGGCAGAGCAGAGACAGGTACAGAGAGTCAGTCACAGCAAAGTCTGGACCAAGACACCAGGCCTCTCTGGGCTCCATTTGAAGCAAGAGATGGGAAGGCGCCAATACAAGAATTCCTCCAACAACCTGAAAGACAACATGACATCACCAGAACCCAGGGATCCCGAAACAAGAAGAATTGTACACTCTACTCCAGAAGAATTAGAAGAATTTGACTCAAAAGTGAATTATATGAAAATAATAGAGGACCTTAAACAGGAGGTGAAAAACTGCCATAAACAATTAGAGATGACAAACAAAAAAGTAGAGGAAATGAATAAGTCGCTCAAAGATACCCAAGAAAACCAAGAGAAGCAAGAAAAAGCAATCAAACAGACGGAGACAGAAAAAGACACAGACACATAGAGATTGGGAATAGTATGGGCTTTTGAAACCTCAAAGCAGTCACAAGAACACACCTCCTCCAACAATGCCACACTTCCTAATCATTTTCAAGTAGTTCTGCCAACTGGGGGGGGCAAGTATTCAAACATATGTGTCGACAGTAGCCATTGTCATTGAAGACACCACGTGGGGAAAGGGTTTATTCAGCGTCCATTTCCGGCTTACACCTCCTTATCACAGGAAGTTAGATCCCTGAAGGAACACTGCTTACTGGCTTTCTCTTCATGGCTCACTCAACTGCTTTTCTTATGCACCCTAGATCAATGTCTCTAAGACTTGCACCACCTAAAGTGGGTTGGTCATGACCACGGCAGTCATTAATCAAGAAAATGCCACAAAAATGTGCCTATAGGCCAATCTGATGGAGGCATTTTCTCAACTGAGTTTCCATCGTCCCAGATAACTAGCTAGGTCAAACAAAGACTAATAGGCAATGGCCTGAACATATAAGATAAATACTAGATTGATTGTGTATAGAAAAGGACAAAGACTTCTCAATCGTGTTGTTTCTAAGACAAAATTCAGAAAAGAAAAGTCAAACAATTTTTAAACATACTTTAAAATATAATTCTAATTTTAAAGAAAAACAATGAATACCATCTTTCACAATGGTATACCAGACACAAAATTGATTACATAAACAGGAAACGCCCAAACAGAGAAGAGAGCTACAGTGTGTATTCAAGCAGCACACAAAATACTCAAAACAGTTAAGTATAGTATTGAAATTCTGAGTAAATAGAAAACAAGTAAATAGTATGTAGAAAAAGCAGTGAGAACACTAAGACGGACAGCAACCAAAGGAAGACCTGTTTGGCATTATTATTATCTGGTTTAAGAAAAAAATGAAGAAGTGAGTTTAAATTATATACATATAAATAGACAAGATGAAATATTCCTGAAAATACCAGGTGTCTGGACAATGCAAGCTAGAACTAGATGAGCTGAGATACTTCAGCGTCCTTCTCCATCCTCTTCAATGCACCATGGCCATAGTTAGAAACGGTAACACTGACCCTTGGCTTTTGGATTACAGTCATGGTCATCTAAGGAAAAGCATAGCCCAGAGCACTAAGCAGATAGAAATAGCAAATTGTCCTTTATTGCGTGTCTCTTCTTAAAGTCCTGACCACACCTCTTTGTAAGACTGTCTCTGTGATTTTTCAGCTGTTACCCCAAGTTTTTTCTGCAGAATAAGCTTGATGGGTGAGCCCTAAACTTATAAGATAACCCTTAACATTTGTTTTCCAATTGCCCATTTCTTTAAAAAGAATTTTTTACCAAGCTGTATCTAAAATTATCTGCATTCTACATACTGTCTTTTTCTTGGCAGAGTTTAGACTAAGAGTCCTCGGGTCAAATATTGGGCAAAACACAAGTATTTGTCCAGATGTGCATTTACCATTTGAAAGAAATTATTGAATATAAAGCAACCATATAAGTAATATAAGTATAATAAGAAAGAAAACACAGCTGTTGCTATCACTAAATACGCGTTCTACACAGAAGCAGAATAATATTTATCATCTTTATCTAGTCTATAAATAGGAATGCAGGCAGTGTAAATTCTTACAATAGAATTTAATGTAGAAGTTGAAATGCATGAACAAATGACATTTATCAGCCTATACAATAATACACAAGCAGTAAACTTCAGAACAATAAAAAGAATGCTAAGCATCTAAAATTAGAAACACAAAATTCTATTAAAATCATACATAAAAACAGTTATAGTAATAAGCATGGGGCTACTATGGCATGAATCAAGGTTATGGTGTCAGCAAAAGCAGGAGAAACATGCCAAGATTTAAAATTCTTTCAGCAGTGATATTGCCTTTACTCTATTTATCTTTTTTTTAATATACAGGAGGGCTACTTTTTTGAGTAAATCTTGTAATTATCCCTTCTCTGACAATGTTTTTCAGCTGTAGCTGTTCTCTAGTAGACTTTTTAGGGTCACTTATGCAAATATCAATAATTTGACTTCTTCCTTTCTGATTCTTATCATCTTGATCTTTAGTTGTCTTATTGCTCTAGCTAAAACTATAAGTACTACATATTATTCCTAATTTTATTTTGCTATATTCATAGATCAGTGCCTTATCTAATCACCGTCAGAGAAGCTTCCTCCTGAAGCAGATGGGAACAGATGCAAAGATCCACAGCCAGACATTATGTGAAGAGAGTTTAAATTTGAATTCTCCATCAAATCCCTCCCCTCATAGCCGAGGGAATCCTGTTGAAGAAAACGCTGAAGTATTATAAGAGTCAGAAGGAATGGAGGACACCAGGAGAACACAGGTCTCTGACTCAACTAAGCAAGAAGCATATGAGCTCACAGAAACTCAAGCAGCAAGCACAGGGGTTACACAGGTCTGTCTGCCCCAGGTCTCCTGAATGTTCTAAGTATATATCATAATTATTAGCTTGTTATTTTTATGGGAACCCTGACTGTGAGAACAAATGGGTCTTTGACTCTTAGAGCGCCTGCTCTTGGGAATCCTTTCCTCCTTTTGGGTTGCTGTGTCAAACATCAATATGAAAGTTTTTATTTCATTTGGCTATATTTTATTTTGTCATGTGTGATTGCTATCTCTTAGAAACCTGTTCTTTCCTAATGAGAGACAGGAAGGAGTGGATCAAGAATGGAGAACATGTGGGGAGGAACTGAGAGCAATAGGGGGAGGGAGAAGTAAATACAGGATATATCGTATGAGAATAGAATCCATTTTCAATAAAAAATAAATAAAATTGCAACCCCAAGATTAGAGCATGCAATGTAACAGCCAAGCATATATGCCATTTCTATCTATTTATGCCATTTCGATCTACTCACCATCCAAAAATATCACTCAAGAAGAGATCCATGATGGTTGATGTATGAGTCAACAAAATATTGGTATTATATCAGTATTTACTATAAGCATGTTCAATAATATGCCTCTCCATTCAATAGGTACATTTGAAAAATCATTAACTTCTATTTAATAACTATCCTGTTTCAGCTGCATATAATCATGCAGATCTAATTAAACTGGAGAAAACACAAGAATCAGCTCAAACTTCAGTTGAGAATGGTCATGAAATTTATATCCTGATTAATCAGAAAGTATCATCACTAAAAGTTATAATAATGAGAAATTTTTGGAGAGGTAAACAGTTGTGACTGGGGCTTGCTTTATGCACACTAGAGAAATACAGAATTGTTGAAAATGCTGAGCTCTAAAGAAGCTGAACAAAACAATCGAACACATGTCTTAACCAGATGCCCACCTTAATTACTTTTATGAGCAGCCATTCTGCTGCCCAGTTTTTATATGCAGTTTTATTTTACATATGTACACAAGAGAGAAAGAGAAATAAGGGAAAGTTCAATATTAACCATGTTTAGCAATACCTTCGGGCATAGCATAGTCACCAGTTCAGGCTCAAATTGTTCCAGAGAAAACTGGATGGAATAATTGCAGCTGTTAAGCATGTCATTTTATATTTAGTGTGAGGGTGAGAGCTGATGAGATTCATAAAGATATGACCCTTGTCCCTGAAAAAAATAATAACCTACGAGAAGGTGAAACAAACAAAATTATCACCACCAACATTACAGGAGCATGAACTGGATCAATGTAAAAAAGACACCTCACATAAAAATAGATGTACAGAATACTGGCTTTAGCAATCTACTCTGAATGTAAGACCCCTTTACAAATTCCGTTCATTGTAGGCTAGTATGACCAGGCCACAGTATTCGGCAAATTATGTCCTGATAAACTGAAATTCTGTGCACTTACTAATCATAAACTTGTCAAATCAGACACTAACATTGATTACTACAATAGTCATGGATCTGTATGTCTTCTGTTGAACCACACGAACGAGACCATCTTTGCGACAAGTGTGTTCTCAACAGTAAGGTTCCTTAAGGATGAGCAGGCTTCAAAGGCGTGATAATGGGAAGATGGTAAGTAACCTTGCCAAATTCAAAGCAGATTGCACCGAGTCCTTGGCTCCATTAAAACACCTCCTAATTATGACTCACAAGTTCTGTTATATATTCTGAAAAATGTTTCATCTCAAACATGTAGCAACTAACCATCCTTTTCACACCTTAGTGGAAATAGCATTCTCATAAACAGGCAAGTGCAGCCAAGTGAAGACTTGCCCTGTGTTATGGAATATGGATATGTGGTGGTTTTTTTTTCCTAAAGCAAGTTATTAATAGGTAGTATTTACAAATAGGCTATGGCATTTCAAATGCTGTTTGTTGACTTTTTACTAGCTGAGTACATCTTTATAGCCAGGATTTGGGTTAAATACCAAAGATCTCAGTGCTCGGAAAGTCTTCCCTTTTTTTTTTCCCTAGCACAGTTGATAGAAGCTTGCATCTGAAAGCACGGATTAGATTACCCAATATTTGCACAGAGTATAAAGGGTGATGCAGGATGAGCCCTCGCATGAAACTTCTGTTCTTAGCATCACTACATCTGTGCTTTCTGTATCTGTTCTTCACGCACATATTTTGGTTTTTTTCATATCATCACGTGGTCTCCAAGTCAAGATATGAAATTATCATCAAACTCTCAAAGAAATGATTTTAAGATATTGGCTCAGAACTGTTTTTTTAAACCTCTTGGCAAATCAACTCATAGTGATGGTTCTACTTCCTTGATTCAAGTATGCTATCATAATGAAATTCATCTGAACCGAAATTCCATTGGCGAAAGTATCAAAATTGACCACTACATTCAATAGTCACACACCTATAAAGTAGCCGAACAGTCTAATAAATAATAATGGATAGTTTTAACGGTTTAATAAACACATGAATAGACTCTAAACTTATCATTGAGTACTTGGAAAACCTTGAGATACTAAAAATACTTCTGATTAATTTCCACAAAACTAAAAACAATTCTTATATGGTTTGGCAGATAAATAACTTCTGATTAAAGTATCAAAGCTGTTTTATAAACTCAAATAATTATAAAGCTCAAAATTCTGAGCTACCGCTCTCCAAAATTATATTACATGGTAAGAATAACAGTCGTATTGTCTTGTTCAATCCAGCAGGAACAGAGGGAGTATAGATTCAAGATCTTCACTTTACTTGAGCATTGGATGTCTATGAACCTTAAGACAATGGTAGTTACTTTCTCTTCATTCACTAATTTGCTCTCAACTTTCCATATTTTACATCTAAAGCAATTCCTAGTATGGTATTAAAAAGAAATAATTTGTCTTAAGTCACAGATTTGTACTTTTTAGACACTATTAAGATCAATAACGTGTTTCTCTAGACAAAGTTTCTTAATTGTTCATTCATTTATTCTGCATTTACCTAGTATTTATAAGTCAACAAATACTTGCAAGTCAATTTCTCAAACATCGCAAGCAATAAAAAAAAAGTGATCCATGAAGCCCAGGAAGATGGCTCAGTGGGTAAAACATGTACAGTGCAAGCCGAAACCTCGAGTTCCGCTCCTCATCATACACTTGAAAGTGGGGTACAGCAGTGAACCCAATTTTGGGGAGCTGGGAATGGGGGCAGATCCTGGGGTCTTGCTGGAGAGCCAGTTTAATCAAAATGGTGAGCTCCAGTTTTAGTAAAAGAGCCCATGCCCCAAACTAAGGTAGCTTGCAATAGAGAAAGACACCTACATTCCATCTCTGTCCTCCTCTCTTGCATACACATGGGCAAGAGCACACATCTATGTGCTCAAGCACACACACACACACACACTCACAAGGACTCATGCTCCTAAGATGTATAGAGACTCCTGGTTTTCGTCCTTTGTACCAGCTTCCTTCCCCGTTCACCTTTTTTCATCGTTTTCTAAAACGTTTTAGCCCCCAAGACATTATGTGAACACAAAAACCGATGGTTCATAATGTGAGGGGTGGAAGACCCTGGTGCATTGATGACACCAAGTTAACAAAGTCACCGTTGTAAGGGCTGTGGAGGCAGAAGAGGTGCTACGTGCAAAGACTCTTACCATACTGGGTAAATGTATGTAAAGATGTAGATCACGCTTCAGGAAAACAATATTTCTCTTATTGAAGACAAATTAGAATACATATAAAGATTATAGCAAAAACATTGGTGTGCCTGCATGACTTATTTACCATGCAAATGAAGATACATCTATAAAACAAAAGAGTCCAGCGCTATGGCCTGGGAAGTAAGTAAGCCATCTCCTCCCTAAAGCAAGGCGTACACTAGGGTGCCCATCTTCATTTTCAAATATCTTCTTCATGCAGAGCCATGACAATGACATTAGAAATTTCTGGAATTTTAAGAGGATTGAACTATATTCTCTGTGCAAAAGAAGCATAGGGTCCCCAAATCAATTCACGTCTTTACTCAGAATCGATTCGTTAATTACCACTTTTGCTTTTCTGTATATTTCTAAACAGCAATTCAAAAGCCATATGCAGTCAGGAAGACTGCCTTGTTTCCCTTAAAGTAGAACGTCAGCCAGTACTAGGTGATGAAATTTAAAGCCACCAAACTAACTTTTGGCAGTTCTCAAATCCATTGTAATTTTAGGCAATAAACAGTGCGTACTGAAAGAAATGTACAAGGTGGTTAAAAACTGGCATGTGTACTTAGTCCGGAGTGCCTTCCTGGCAAGTATTTATTAATTGCAATTAGTAAAATGTAGAGTTTCCCTTTACAGCACGAAGGAAGTAACAAATGTCATTTTAATTTGTGATCAAACATAACCAATAAGGGAACAAATCAAAATCGTGAACCACTTGATACCATAAACTGCAAAGAACAGAACGTCACTGCTGTGTTACTGCAGGGCAATCTCAGCTCTCAAACGAGGAGCCAGAGATCACTGAAGTCTGAGGGGAATTCAGCCAAATAATTGCCCTGTCCTTTCGCCTGCAGGCAGGGTCATGCGTGGAAGACAGAAGAATCCCGAAGAATCCCTACAAACGATTTCACATGGAAGGGAACGAAGGCAATTTGAGAGCCAACGGCAAAGTGCGGCCTTTAAATGGGTCTTCTTACTTTAATAGACATCACTATGAGAACTGGAGGAATTTGAGCTGGGCCTGAGGATTTGATAGCGGTAATTTTTCAATGTTAATTTCCTGGCATGAACGGCTGTACTGTGGTTACACAGGAAAATGTTTTTATTTTCAGGTAATAGATTGCAATTTACCCTCCAGTCCATCAAGGGGGAAATAAAGATTTTCACATTGCACTTTTAACATCCCTATGAATCGGAAGTTTATTCTAGAAGAGCACAAGAGCGAGGGGAAGGAGATATGTGTTTACAGGGTAAAGTGTTTCAGTTTTGCAAAATGAAAGCTTGCTAGGCAAATGTTCCACGAAAATAAAACAACCGTAAAATTAACACCACCAATGTATATATTTAAAATAACTATGAGATTAAATACCATGTTTGCATTCTCTGTCACAGTAACAGCCTATACTGAATCAGAAACTGCTTACGGCTCGGGATATCTGCTCCCCACCTTTGACAGGGTTTTAAGGAAAGTATGGACACCCATTACCCAATACTTTAGGTTACGACTCAGTGTGTCTGGATTACAGTCTGAGATTATTTTTCACAGGCAGCCTCGGGTGTAAAAACGCGGATCATGTCCTACTCTTGCAAGTGCGAAGCAGCGGCCGTGATAAAGAGAAAAAGTGCTGATCTGGCGAAAAGCGTTCCACTTGCTGGTTTTATGACCTGGGACAAATCATATCAACATTCTCATCTTTCAAGCCCTCATCTGTAAAATGGGAATAATAATTCCTGGCTCATAACATTGCTGGACTGCTCCCAGGGGGTAATGTTGTTAAAAACGTTACAGAAATAGCAGGCGATGTTGGACTAGGAAAATTTACATTGTAATGAACAAATTTCTATTCTATAAAAAGAGGCAAATGATACAGTATGACTAGATCCAATCCCTAAAAGTGGGTTTCCTTGACAGGATTTGAGAGAGGCAATGCACTCAACCAAGCCACCCCATGGTCTAGGTTGATGCACCTGTGCGGTTCTTGGATTTGAAAGAAGCTAGCAGAGACAAATTAGCAAGAGCGATACTCAGATTCGGCGGGTATGCAAAGAAATCGAAGGACTTCAGTAAACTTGCAATTAACATGATCAGTGTGCCAGGCCTTGGGCCTCTAGTGGGATCTGCTAGTGGGAATAAGGGGGAGAAACTGAGATAGCACTTTGAATGCTAGAAAAGGTCTGATCTCTCGGAGAGCTTGGTCAACATGGCATCCTCCTATTTTTTTAAGCAAATGGCTTGTCTGAGCATTGCTCAAGAGCTACTTAAAAGTTGCTGGAAGGCTTTGACTTTGGAGCCTAAACTGTGAGCCTTAGAATCAGAGACTTCAGGCCAAACTCTAGTCCCTCCTTGCAAACTCCAGCTCATTTCTTATCTCTGTGTTTCAGAGGGCTAATAGAACAGGGCTGGTTGCAGTGACAGTCTGAGCTTCCTCTGGTTAAATAAAGAACACAACAAAAATTCAATTACCGTTAGCAGTTGTGGCTTCTTACAAGTGATGGCATCTGGTTCACTTGTCTTCTGTCTTCTCAGGGGCAAGTGCCAACACCTAAGATAGCAACTTAGTGGGTAGTACCCTACAGTTAGTCACTAGAAACACAGATACTGCAAAATTAATAAATAAATGAAGTCGCTCTAGCTTGTGTGGCTAGGCTCTCAGACAGTGTTTGAAATGCAATTGGGTGTGACTAATATGCAGGAGGCACCTTTCTGAGCATGGGGAAGCATAAGGAGCTTTGCCCAAGATAAAAATCCAATAGCTCCTCACATCCCAAGCTGTTGTTTTCAACCTATTCACCCAAAAATTTCCTGTTCTCAGTTAAAAGAGCCTATATTCTCCCTCTCCATGAGTTTAGTGCCCATGATCAGCACCAATCGTAGAAGGGAAATAGTTGGAAACAAAGATGATTTTGAGCTTTTTATTCGGTAGACAATAACAGAAGAGCACCACATACTTGATGCTTGTGTATTTATCTCACAAACAATCGTGTAATGGAAAAGTGTACACAAGAAATTGCTTGGGTTCTGTGGAGACGTGACTTCCTGTTAGGTACCTAAGCATTGGATGATTGCATTTGATGGAACAACTCCCTCACAGGAAGCATAGGGCCCCTGTTTATTCTCTAGAGAGAAGTAAATTATCGATTCTAGCAGAGTCTGAGAACGAACATCTGTTGGGGGGGGTTAGGTATAGGGAAAATGAGCTGAAGTTTTTTGCATGTTTTTCTAATGCATTAGCTTTTTAAAACTTCTAAAAACTTTCAGTACAAATACGAAACTCTTTCCTCTTGTTATACTGACCTAATTAGATAAACTCCCACTTACTGACATACAGCAATGGAAAGACCCTTATTGAACTGTTCTTATTAAAAATAATGGCCTGTGTATGAGGTGACTGTCAGGTCTACAGACTATGCCTTCAAAACGTTTCCATTCTACAGTGATGCGGTGGTCAATCTACTTCTTCAACAATCTTCACCACACTATCCCTTGTCAGGCATTTCAGAATCTTGGGGAATTTTTCCTTTAAGCACGTTAGTGAGTAGGTAATTAAAGCATTTTCTAAATATTCGTACAGAAGTAGAAAATGCTACTCCTTGTCATTCCCTTGGCTTTTAAAAAGACCACGAAGTCTCCCATTTCCTCTTTCTGTCTTCACAAAATGACAAAGATGTCTTCGAGGGAAACACGCTGCTTAGAAAGAGTTCCACACGCGATCACTGTAGATAACCAAGGGGAAGCAACGGTGATTAGTGGTCTTTTGTTCTATGACAATAGTCTGTTGATTTCTTTAGCGCTGCAAAACAGTTTAGAGAGTAGAAAAGCAGGGTAACAAGTGCTTTCGATGGTGTGAGCTCAATGTACTGCTTAGCAAGGAGCATTTTTTTTTTTTCCATGAAGGCTAAAAACTATTGTGGCAAAATGAGAAAGAATTGGAAAGAAAGAACCGCATGGTTTGATTGATGTGGGCTGTACAGAAATTTCCAGCGTGTTACTCCGACATTTGCATACACTATTTTGGCATTTTGGAGTAATTATCACTGTGAAACTTTCACAAGTATACCTGATTTCCACAGGTAATTAAGGTGACCTAGTTATGCCTGCATAAAGATTACTCCATGAATAGTGGAGACCCGGGGGAGACCAGCAGGTCAGTGCAAGCAATCAATCTAACTGATGGAAAAGAGGAAGAATGCTATACATAATATTTCCTGTATGCCACTGCTTGCCTATTCTAAAAATGCCTGATTTCATCAATACTATTCTGAGAACATCAAAATCATTTCCTCTGCACTATTCTGGGTTTCATTTGGGTTTCTTTTTAAATTTTAAGCGATGGACAAGTAACTTCTTTCCTTAGCAATAAAAATAATGGAGATTAGGGTGTTTTTTTTTCTAGAACAAACAAGTTGGCAAAATAAACATGGATTTTATTTTCACCAGCATGGGTGAAGAATTGTTCCCGCTTGTGTATCATCAACAGGACAGTAGTCCATTTTCTCCTGTATGTGGATACCTGTCCCTTACTGAGGATGAAGCGCTATAGCACAATGGACTGTCAGCAGCCGCTCATTGCAGCATCTTCCCCGGGACAGCGATGAAAACAAACCTCCTCAATTCTTGCCGCACGAAGTCAATATTCTGGCAGCGGATAGCTCTCACTGAACAAACAGGAGAAGCCTGTGGCTAGAACCGACCCACAGATTCTGTTGTCCTCACGACACAACCTGGGGATCTGCAGCAGGAAATCAATACATGGGATGCACCACACCAGGAACGTAGTCTGGATCAATAGAGAAGGTCACGAGGACATGTATTCCAAACATGTTTTCGGGTAATCAAAGGACATAGAAGAAAAAAAAAAAACACTAAACCAAAAGCTAAATGATATAAAACATAAATCAAAGAATCTGAAGTCTATTTAAAGCCTGGTTCTCTTCTACCTTTTATCTCTAGGACTAGGAAGAACTGAGGTTGCAGCTCACAACTTACTCTAGATCACCAGGGCTAGGAAGAACTGGGGCTCCCGCTCACATCTTACTTACAAATGAGTTTCCCCCTCATCTTCTGGGAAATACTAACAAACCAAACTTGGTATCTTCGATAATATAGTCTCTGCCCTTAGATATTAAAATTCATATAGCTCAAACGAGAGCATATAAAATGAAAATATGTATTATTAAGTATGCAAAGCGTCCGCGGTCTCTCTTGAATCGTTTATTGATGAGTTATTACCAGAGGAATAATGGGGGTGATAGTTGGATAAAAGCTGTACTTGCTTGAGGGTGTCTGCCATGTGCATTTTTTCTGGGTTCCCTAACAAGTGACACACTTATGCCATGACATTGAGGTAAAGCAGAAACCCCTGTCATACTCAATTCACATGGGCAGTCCCCAGTGGCAAACATCTGATTAACCAGGAGAGTCACTGTTGTTAGCAGCTGTACCATTGGAAGGCTTGGATGTAGTCAGCCTATTTATCAGTCAGATGTGTCAAAATCATGCTGGGTGGCTGGTGTCACCCCAATAAATTAATAATAAAAGAGTTACACATAAATGAAGCAGTGTATTTATACACTGCCTGCTTAGCTCATATTCATTTACTTTCAATAAACCCGTTTTGATAATGCATACATGAATACAGTAAACATAATGGCGATTTCACTACTCCGTTTCCTAGCCTAAATTTTCTCTAATAGGACTTCCAGAAGAATGCATTATCATAAATTCCATTGTTCTAAATAGAAATTATCTCCAAACATGGAGCACACACCTGTACATCTCGGTGACCTCCTAAGGTTCCGACACAGTTGGCATGCTAATTATCCAGGCATATTTTAATGAAGCAATCATCTAAGACTCTCGCTTGTTAATAAGCTGTAAATAAAGCCCCAACATGGCGCAATTACACAATTTTTATAAATCTTTGTCAATTTTGGAGCTGATGAGCAGGTAAAAATATTTATCAAAATGAAATCACCAAAAGGAGCATGGTATCCGTCGGTGAATAATGACATCAAACGAGAATTCAAAGTAAACTAAAATCTAGCTGGCATTTTATATTGTAAAAATCAGGAAAATAATTGATTTAATTCCTAAATTCATGTGTGAGAATGTTCACTTCAGGCTTTCCTCACTCATCACCCACTTTCAACATCACTTCTGGGGGACTTGGCACCCCCTTTACTCCACCTTGCTAGAACCGTCCACCAGCTTCTGAAGCAGAATGATGTTCTGTGATTTAATAAAAAATATTTATAATGCTTTATGTCGTTTAAAGTACTTTGATTCAGTAGCAGAATTCACCCACTCATAAACAAAATGAACCCAACTATAACAATAATCTGCCTACATGGCCAACATGACTTGAAGCCTTGGAAAGGCATGAAGAGGAGACTTCAAAGGATATAAATTAAAAAAATAAAAACATTTGGAGACTTTAAGGAAACAAAAATAACTACCTTTCCAATAGTAGTGGTATTTAAATGATACCTATGGTTGTTTCTGCTGTCTAGAGCCAAAAGTGTCTAAATAGTAGATGTAACTACCTTGTTGACACTAAGTAGCAAAAGTTGCCACTCTTATATCTTCCTGATGGGGTCAAAAGAGGTAGATAGTATTATAAAAAAATGACCAGGTTTTTAGTATTTCTAAAACTTTATACACACTGATGCCTTTAAGAATTAGTGAATGAGAGAACGAATTAAGATATTCTTAGACACTTTAAGGATTTCTTTAAAAGTGAGAAAATGGAAACACTAGCAGCAACTAATGAAAGCTATCAGAGGAACTGTTGTAGTTTATCGTGAGTGTTCGGATTAAATGTTCGGGATGCCATTCAAACGCATTCGGTCCCTCTAAAGGACAGACTACTTACCAACTGTTAATATTAATAATACACGTGGAGCAGGAAAACAGGACTTCAATTTACAGGAATAATTTTGGGGATGGAGTGGAGCGGTTCCAGCAGAAAACTGTCACAGCTGCTCAGAGTGTGGTGACAACCATGAAAAATAAAATAAATACAGTTATAACTTCCCAGTGGGTCTGGAGATGTTTTGCCAAGAAAAGGAATATATTCAGTATATTTTCACGAATTACGGTGCAAGATTTATGCCTTATGTTTTCTAGAGAGTTCACAGCTATGTTGTGTTTCCAGGTAGGAAAATATAGTTCGTTGATAACTGAATAGTATCAACATTCAAAAATTATGCTTTCTTCTCTGAATCTTATTAATAAAATAGGCTTATTGAAATTACCGATAGTAAAACCAAGAAGCATCCACATCATTCAAACAATGCATTTTATTTTTCTTTCAGGTCAAATATTCTTTTTTTTATTGAAAAAAATTTCCGCCTCCTCCCAGCCTCCTATTTCCCTTCCCCTCCTTCCACTCCTCTTCCCCTCTTCCACTCCTCTTCCCCTCCCCCCACTCCTCTCCCCCTCCCTCTCCAGGTCCAATATTCTTAACGGATACAATTTCTGCCTTCCACCCACTCACCCATGCTCAAGAATGTTGTACTTCACATAGCTGGAGCATCGCCAGTTATCCAGAAATCTGATTCAGCAAAGGCATGCTGATAGAGGAGTGAGATATGAGGGTTTGCAATAGTTGGCACAAAACTAACGAACCTCATCGTTCAAATCCCCTCACCATTGGGAACCCTCCATGGGCTCTCAGCACAGATAACAGTTCCGAAGATAGGATTTCACTCTTCCTTTGTCGGGACAGGATATTGCTACTCCCTTCCTCTCTGAGGAACCTGAGAAGTGCTCTCTGGTTGTAAGTTGAGGTTCTTAGTTGTGAAGGAGAGAAAGCTTTGTCTAACTTGATTCCACATGCCCCCAGGAATCAGAAGTACCTTCTATGGCCTTGGTATTATAATTCACAAAGCATCTGCACTTCTGTCGCCGTGTTTCACTTTTACCAAACCTAGTAATGCCCATGTTTACATTCTCCACAGTGTGAATATTAAACTTAAATGTGAATTTTACATATTAAGAGTTGTTGTTGCTGTTTGTCGTTCATTCTTCTCTCATCCTGACCACAATTCTCTTCCTCTTCTCCTCCAAGTCCCCCACAACCCTTTTCCCTATATCCACTCCTCCTCCTTTTCCTTTAGAAAAAGGCAGGCTTCCCAGGGATGTCAGCCAAACATGACATAACAAGTTATAATAAGACTAAGCACATCTCCTCCTATCAAGACTCGATGAGGCAACCTAGTAGGAGGAAAGGGTCCCAAAAGCAGCCAAAAGAGTCAAAGACACCCCTACTCCCACTGTGAGGAGTCCCAGAAGATGTCCAAGCTACACAACCATAACATAAATACAGAGGGCGTAGGTCGGACCCATACAGCCTCCCTGAGTGTGGGTTTAGTCTCTGTGAACCCCTATGAGTCCGTTAGTCAGGACATGGGTCCTTGATCCCTTCAGTTCCTCATTGTTGTGTTTTTAGTATATTTTAACAATTGCATGTTTTAAATGAAAAGGATGTTGTATTGGTTACTTTTCAGAGGTATAGGTTACCTGGCACCTAGCAACTTAAGGAAGAAATAAATGGTTTACGTTGTCTGGTATGGTATCAGGAGCACTTCTGGCCCTGTGGGCAGAAGGATAAAGATGCTTACTCACGTCCTAACATAGAAAGAAGGTATAAATGAATTGACTTAATATACTCTGTTTATGCATTAACACCCTCATCCAAACCATATAACTGGACATATTGAAACAACTTAGAACATGCAATAATTATATTTTTATATTTGAATTAGCCATACTCTTTACTTCAAACCTCAGATGCCTGTTAATAAGGCCATTCAACATTAATTTGTCAGAAATTTCATGCTGACTTAATTACAGTAAAGCTTGCAACATCATCATTTCTTTCTTGATTAATTAGTAAACAAACAAACAAAAAAATAACAAGGATGTTGCCTAACATTACATCCCTGTAGGTTTCTCTAAAGCTAACTCTAGATGGGCGAAATAGATTAGAAAAGTTTTATCCCTTTGGCATCACTGAAAGCTTTGCAATATGAAGGGCTCAGAGGTAATTCATTAAAGAACAGGGTAATTATTCACCACCAAACATTTGCTGAGCACCTACCACAGTCACGTGTACTGCAGAAACCAGCTCCATTTTTGATATTTGCCCACCGTCAGCTGTTAAGCCTCACAATTCCATCCTCCCTTCAGGACTGATTAAAACCTCATGTTCCTGCCTCTGGGTCTACCGGTGAAAATTAAAACCACAGAAGACCCTCTTCACACCCAAGCACCCTCATCCAAACCAGCCTCTTCAAAGACTGCCATCCCCTAGCCAACCAGCCTCCATTGCCTTTGTTCCCAAGTCACTTGGACAAGCTTGAGATGTCTTCCCCGCTGCTCTATTGTCCTCTGCCTCCCCAGTCTCGGCGTCTGACCCAAAATCAGAGTGTTCTTCATGGTTAGCTTCAAGGAAGCTCCAACAGGAAGCCTTGGGAAGGAAAGCTACGGCAATTCAAAGACTTTGCAACAGGAGTCTTCCCAGCGGCTCTGCTCAGCAGAGCCGGGTCTTTGAAAGAGAAATAGCATACCCATGCAACTGAGTTCATTGAAATGTTGGTTGCGCTAAAAGGCAAGTAGAGAACCGAGAAGCAGAGCATATAAGGGAAGAGCAAGATGTGTCCAGTGTCCCAGGAGCCAGAAGAAGGGTTGGATCAAAAGAGATGACACCCACCGGCAAGATCTGGAAGGAAACCCGAGGCTGCCTGGTAAAGGTTGGTTAACTACAGAATGCCAGAGACACCTGCCAAGAAACCAAGTGGACTCCTTCCTCCCTCCTGGCATACCTCCCCCTACTCAACATCAAAATGAAGGCTTCAGGCGCTAGATCAGTGACCTAAGTGCTTGCCATGCAACCGTGAGAGCATGCGGTAAAAGCCAGGACTCAGGCCCAAGTCAAGTGTCTTGGAGGCAGATATGGGAGCCATCGCTGAGCGTGCTACCCAGCCAGGCTGGCCTAATAAATGAGCTCCAGGTTCCGAGAGAGGCTCTGTCTCAAACAGCAGAGAGAGAGTGATTGAGGGAGAGAACCTGTGATATCACACACACACACACACACACACTTTCTCTGAATTTACTTGGAAGGTCAGTTTTCTCCAATAGGAAATGGAGCCGAGGTAATGCTGGCCATGTATCTGGAAGGGAGACCGCCCTGAATTGCACAGAGTCACGGAATTAGAAAACTCTAGAGTTCTTTAGACTTAACAGTACGTGCCACGGTGTCCTGGAATAGACACAGCGGGTGTCTGTGAAAGACAAACCCAACCTAGCAATAATATTTTCAGTTAGGAAACAAAACCATGACTCTCTTTTTGAATAGCAGGTAGTGCTTTATAAACCATGTAAGAAATACGCCATGTCAACTGATAAGAAATTTTTTGACACAAGCAGGTTGACAGAGAATTGCGATAGATCCAATGGAGTCCCACCGTGAAGTGGTTGGTTAACTACGGGGTGCATGAATATCATATGTGCATTAATGCAATTTTTTTGTTTTTTAACTCAGATTAATCAATGTATTTTTAAACATTTTTAATTTTTTTGAGATAATTTCCCACTTCCCTATTCTCCTTCTTTCATGTATTCCCTGTTCCTTGCTCTCTTTCAAATTCATGGCCTTTTTTATTTTCTTTAATTGATGTTACATACACATTATTGCTAAGGACACAACTATGCTGCAGCCACATAATATTGCTCAAGTGTCTATGTTTGTAGGGCTACCATTTGGTGTATAACTAATTATGGGGCAGGCTCGTCCATTGGGAAAGATTACCCCTCTTCCTGGCTCTATTGTTCTAGGTTTTTACTGTAGGGTAGAGGCATCTTGGGCTTTTCTCCCTCCGTGTTAACATGCCTGTGGGTACCATCCTCATTCAACGCATGCTCAAGCAGTCACGTTGGTGAGATTTCATGGATGTGGATTCTGACGTTTCTATGCCGCATCATCTCAAAGCGAACTCCCAACCTCTGGCACTTACAAACTTTCTGTCCCCGACCCTTTTGCTGCAGGGGTGTACTGTAGACGTCTCCATTGAAACTAGGCTCCGCAATTTGATTGAATTAGATGAATAAAAGTATTTCAAGAGAAAGAATGGTTTTGTTTTAAGCCTAATAGACATGAAACCCTCTAACTCAGAAAGCATAATTTGGGGTTAAAATAATAATTGCTACAGTCTAGCCACAAGCCACGTGGATTCCCTGTCTTCACACAAAGAAGAGCCTCAAAGACACAAGAACCCACGGGCCATGTCAAAGACTTACCTGTCGTATCTTTCTCCTAAATAAAATGTGTTCTACAGTCAAGAAACTTGAACTCTGCCCAAGATATAAGCATTTTTTTTATCTCCTTCTCTGCTCAATTCCATGCGCCACAAAACTCTGCCAATGAGCATAGGAGGCGGGGACGCAGGGATGCATCAGGGCAGAGCCAGCTTGGTACTCAGTTGCTGTACCAGCACCAACCTTCCCCAAAAGAGATAATGAAGTAGGAGGGACTGGGGCCCAGCCTGCCGGTTTTGTGAGGTGCTAAAAATACCACACTGGAAATGACGCTACAAAGAAGAAAAGGCCACCCAGGTGCTGCTGATAATGTCCACTACCCCGTCACATGGCTGCAATTGTGTGCCGCGGCAAGATTACAGGTTTGTGTCCTCTGGAGAAAGCATGGTGCCCTCCCTCATGGACTTCCTCCTTCAGTTTCATCATCGGAAGACTAAGAACCAGGGATGTGTTGATCCCTCAGTAAAGGTTCACCGGTAAACGCTAGCTTGGGAAGAAAAATGAGGCATAAAGATAATTTGGTGTTCTTATTCAGCAGGAAGCATCCAAGGTCGTCTTGCGGAGTGGGATTATTTTATGACGGCCTCTGAAAAGGTACCAGTCAGCTGTCAGTCACCAGGTTCACTTTGATGGCCAAGCCCAGGTGAGAGTCTTAGTCAGGCTGGGGGAAGGAACAGTTTTAATAAGAGCATTGGAGTAGCACAGCCGCTTAGAGCCAGTAACATCAAAGCAGCACCTGAGAAAAGCTGTATTTTCTTTTTAACAAGAACTTTAACAGTAGCACAAGATAAGGTTAAAGACAGTAAACCTATTGCTGCGATGTTTCAGCCAGTATTTACTGGACTAGGAACTGGGGAACCCACAAGAGCAACAGAGCAAACGGTTGAGGGAAGACTTTGGTGCTAAGATCTACCCCTAACCTCTCTGGAGCAGTCGCTAGAATGAAGCACAATAAACCTTAAACTCAAACCACTCAAAGCCCAGACAGGGAGAGAAAAAAAATGTTTGGTAAGGAAACCTCACTGGCTGTGACCTTCGGTTGAGGTCATTCAAAGCACACACACACACACACACACACACACACACACACACACACACACTGCAGGAAACAGTTGACAGACAGCGCACAGGCAGCCAGTCCCAGAGGTCTAAACAATGTAACGGCATGCAGTTTGTAAAGGCAAGGATATTCGTCACCGTGGTCTGCGTGAAGGACACGTACCCTGAAAACTTTATTAATGTGTTCCATTATGTTGAAGCATGTGACTGGCTC
This sequence comes from Microtus obscurus, assembly GCA_963919715.1. Classification (NCBI taxonomy): domain Eukaryota; kingdom Metazoa; phylum Chordata; class Mammalia; order Rodentia; family Cricetidae; genus Microtus; species Microtus obscurus. Next base: position 6,375,253 of record CAWTZC010000381.1, read on the forward strand.
GCCCACATCCATTATGGGAGCTGCCTGGCATTCTGCACCTTGCTTACTTAATAAAGTCTGCAGTCAACTATGCAAATACTTCATTATTGCGGTGTGCACCTACACATTACAGCTCCCCTTATAAATGTTCTCCTACACCGAAACTGTTTAAATGCAACCTCCACCTTCCCCTTATGGGAGTGTCCTCCTCTGGGAGGAGAGAGGCATATGTCTACAAGACTCTAGGAGACATCTTTCTAAGCAAAGGCCCAGAGTCTTCACAAGGAAGCAGTGGAGAGGGTAGCTATAAATTATGTATTGAGTATGTATTATCAGAGTCTAGACAATAAAGCTATTCTTGATCGTAAGTGAATTTTTAAAAATCTAGTCACGATTTTAAGAGGGCTAATCCCATTATAACCTTGAAAGCACATAAAACTCCAAATGACCAGAGTTCCGAACAGTAGAACTGCAATGAATGGAAAAAGGTGACTCTTATTGAACAACTGTATTGACTCGCCGCTAACATATTACATATTCATAAAATAAACACATTTAAATTAATGCTGAATAACTAAAACTCCCCTAAAATTATTGTTGGTTACTTCAATTTGGAAATACCAAAGCATTCAGTCATTTATTTAATTTGCCTTCTTTGGCCATATTTAAAGGTGTGGTTTAGGTTGCTTATAGCATACGGACATTACAAAGTATCTATAAGTAATTTCAATAAAATTAAATGAATAAGGGAGAATGGAGGAGAGACAGTAAAATAAAATAAAGATGCATCGAGGGCACAAGATTTCACATGAGAAAAGATCTTTATTCTCAGCTTGCTAGTAGATTATCCCAAATATCAATGCAAGCTGTGCTTATGAAATCTCTAGGATGGTGAACAGAACACTTTTCAATAAGAATCCTGTACTCTAATATAGAGGGAAAGCCCTTGTATTTTATCATACTGGTATCGCTTTGTTTGCTGAACTACATAATTGTCACCATATTTAGAGCAATAAAAAGTCAGAGATGAGTTGTTTGGGTACTTTCTAGTAATGTCTCTCAACGTGACCTAATTATGTAATGTATAAATGTAGTTCATTAGAAGCTATTCCAAAATACTTTTAACATTATGCAATCTTTGCCCCATAGGGTCTAATGCTCTGATTCTGTCTGAAAGGCATGTCTAGATTCAAGAGTGAAAAATAAAAATGCATTTCAGGTTCTCTATTAAATGTTTTCATTAGATTCAGAGTTCATTTTTGAAAGTTACCAGTGTTGATAACATCCATGCTTAAACGCTGCCTTTAATCCCAGCTCTCAGGAGGCAGAGGCTAGTAGATCTCTGTGAGTTCAAGGCCAACCAGGTCTACAAGGATGAGTTCCAGGACAGGCTCCAAAGCTACAGTGAAACCCTGTACAGGATACTTATTGAAAAGTGTTTCTTCAAAAATACTAAGCCTTTGCAGCAAAATATTTTCTGTAAAAGGCATTTTTGATTCTTAATGGCTGTAACTTTATTGATGAAAAGATTGCATGTACATTTTTAACGACTGAATTACTTGATTTTCATTTAAAACCCAGTGATTAAAGTACTCTGATATGGAAAAGTGCCATAGATCAGAACTCTCTGCTGTAAATAACTAAAGAAATCAAATATTTCCCTAAAGGAGAATGGGTATAGAATGGGTGTAGTAATTGAGCAATCAATGAAAGAGTAACAACAGGTGAAGTAGTCAATCTCATTAACAAACAAAAAGTTCCACCTTGAAGCAAGTCTCAGCATTTGTCTATTAAATTTTCAGTTAAGGTTTATAATATGTAAGGAAAAATTAAACCATCAACATTAAAAGTATTAAAATGTCCATACTTTGATCATGTGCAATGTTATATATTATATGATATTCTCTGTCAAATTTGGACTCACAATATATTTCTTTATACTGAGGCACACTAGAGATGTGAGCTTAGTTCACAAAAGAGTTAAATATCTAATTTTGAGTAATTCCCCGTTTTTTTCCTGAAGATTCCTTTTAAGTCAATGACCGATGGCTTATTTTTAATAATTGCAACAACTTCTTTTCAAAAAGTTTTTGGTTTACTGAAAGAGCAGGCTATTAGTAAAGCTTTACAGAACGCACTTCCAGTGTATATAAACCCCTGTCATCCATACCAGTGTCCTCTTCATCTAATTACATACCCGCTTCACTGTGATGAGCTCCTGAGTGAATCAACAGCCTCAGAATCCAACACCTGTCAAACAGGCCGCATGGCAAGCATCATACGGGTCCTTGATTTCATTTCTGTGACTAAGTGATGACAAAGACACTCCAAAATGGAGTGCCATTACCGACAGCCTCAACAGGTTGAAAAGAAAAAAAAAATTGTCTACTCTTTTTCACATCAAATAATGTCGTCAATATATCTTTGAAAAATGGAGCTTAAGAAGGTGTCCAAAATTAATCATGGATCATCAGGTTTAAGAAGTAGTTTGCTATATAATCCAATACACGTCAGAACATATAAACATTGAAATTTTACTTATAGAAAATTCCCTTTAAGTTGACAGGGGCGTCAAGAATGTTACATGACCACAGCTTATTAGTAAACTTCACTGAGGTCGCTTGTTCATCACTAAAAGTCCAGGGGCGAGGAATAGAGCGTCTAATGCATTCAATTTAATCGAGCTTCGGCAGAGATACTCACGTTTCTCTAATGACTTTAGAGCATGTGAAAAACACACAGTGTGGATAAATGATCAGGATTTTAATCAAGCATCAGTCTCCAACCGAAGCAGAATAATGTATTTGATGGATGAGAGGTTAAATCTGACCTGGCTGGTCCTTGAGTTCCACTCCTTCTATTGGTATGGGACGGAGAGAGAATTAAAGCCAAGCCCTTCATTAGAAGGCTCCATTTCTTTCCCCTCCCCTTTTCCCTCTCGTTTCACCGACCACTGTCTCCCATCTCACTACTGACCACCTAGAGTTCAGCACCCACAAAACCCTAGGATACATGTAGGCCACCTTGCTGTCTAGTTCTAGTTCTAGTTCTAAAATAGCATTTTGTCTTCCATTCTCCAAAGAAGAATTCACAGCCACCTTCAAGAATGTGAATATCGAAGTCTACATCAAGATCTAGTTTAGGACTTGGGTTGAAGAGGAAGCAGCAATCATGAAGAACACACCCATTTTGCTCGCTTTACTCATACAACATTGAAGTACAGCCGCTCAGTTTCCAGTTGACGCTTATGGGAAAGTTCAAGTTATCAGTTCACCTGTTAGAAGTAGGGAGATCATTTTTAAATGATCATGATATTGAATTGCAGATCTTGATTCATGGTCTTAAAAAGGGAAAGAATGTTTTTGTACTTCATGTCTCTCTTTTGTAAATCACTCAGGCTTCTGGAAATAGAAATAAATTCTAGCTACTGTTTGGTAATTTACACAGAGATACTATGAGTTTGGGGCAGAATTCAACCCCAATAAAGGTATTATCATTTCAAATAAACTTATGTGATATATTTTCTTCCATTTAAAGAACTGAGCTGTCAGGCCGGGCGGTGGTGGCACATGCCTTTAATCCCAGCACTCGGGAGGCAGAGGCAGGCGGATCTCTGTGAGTTCGAGACCAGCCTGGTCTACAAGAGCTAGTTCAAGGACAGGCTCCAAAACCACAGAAAAACCTGTCTTGAAAAACCAAAAAAAAAAAAAAAAAAAAAAAAAAAAAAGAACTGAGCTGTCATGAAGCTTCTAAACTAACTAGCTAACGCCCCGCCCCCCCCCCAAAAAAATAGAACTGTTAAAAATATTTACCTGTAATGTAAGGCAGAGGTCACTAAAAGAATATGGAAATTTTCCACTTTAATATTACACGGGTCATCTCATTTTTAAGAACTTTGATCAGTGAATCTTGAAGTAGTTTCTATGGAACTTTGACCTGTAAACTCTAACTAACTTTGGTAAGGTTCTTAAATTCTATGAAATCCAAGCAAGATTTTCTAAGTGTATCCATAATTTCAATGCAGTTTGTATCCCTTTCTATAGCGTCCCTGGGTTTGAAAAATACGCTGTAGGAATTTCCTTCCACCATCAGAGTCCCTTGTATCATTTCACCTTCCACTTCTTTTCTAATATTCCAGCCTTTCCTTGGCCGGGTGCCTGGGTGCATTCTACAGTCTCCATTTCCTTGCCGTCTAGGGTATCATTCCCCCACAGGCATGACTCTTCTTTGTCTGTAGAATGGCCCTCTGGGAAAACCAATGATGGCCCGTGCTGTCAATTCACTGCCAATTAAGCATCTTCGTAGGGGTCCTCTCAGTCATTCGCCACAGTCACGGAGCGTCTCGCGAGACCTGTGTCTTCATGCTTTCCTTCTGAGAACCGGGTATCTGGATGCTGGCGTCTACCTTTCCCTATTTGTTGCAGTTCCCTAAGTTCCACACCTCACTCTCATGACATCAAATGATAGGTATCTTCAGCCTCAGAATCCTTCCCTCTCCGCGTAAAGGACCCCATAAGCTTCCAGGGTTTAGAGTGCCGCTCTCTTAACATTTCTCCATCCTATACAGAACGTAGACACGACTCCTGGTTTCCAGATGTGTTAGCTGGGCTGACAGCCAGACAGCAGAGTGGAAGCACCTCAGTCAGAGTGGCCTTTACCAAAATAACAAGTGCTGGAGAAGATGTGGGGGGAAAACAGAGTCCTTGTGATCTATGATTAGAGTGGCCTTTACCAAAATAACAAGTGCTGGAGAAAATGTGGGGGAAAACAGAGTCCTTGTGATCTACGATTAGACATGGAAATTATTACAACCATGGAGATTACTCAAAACACTGTAATAGATCTATCATACGATCCACGTGTGCCACTCTTGGACATATTCCCAAAGGAATCAGTCATTGTTCAATGGAGATTACTAAATGCCTGTGTTTATAGAGGTATTATTCACAAGAGCTAAGATACAGAGTCTGAGTAAGAGTTCATGAACAGATGAGACGATGAAGATGGGTTTTACACATATGATAAAGGGTTGTTCATCTGTAAAGAAAAATAAGGCAGGCATAGGAAGACAGGTACCACACATTCCCCCTAAAATGGTGGTAAAAATGAAGTCCACTGGTGACTAAGACAACACATGCTTACTACGGATTGGATAGCATACAGAAGGGGAAGGGGGTGCTTGGGCTTGATTAGGACATAGTGTATTTCTGAATAAAAATGTCAAACTTAACTCAATCAACAATTACAACTAATACAGGTAATAAAAATATTATAAAATCAAGTATAACCACTTGCAAGCATTGTATCTATCACTTTTCAAGGTATTTTCCCTGTGAAATTAGTTTCTTGGTTACTACTTCAATGTCTAATCAGAACAAGCGCTATTCTGCAAAATTAGAGATTATGCAAAATGAGTCTACAAAATTAAGTTTCAATGTTTCAAAATGGCAAGTGAGATATGTTTGCCAATGAAGAATCTTTCATCCAGAGCGACAATGACATAAATGTTCAAAATCAAACCCAGAATTCTCTGCCACACTTTGTACCTCCATCATCTAAGTGTATGTGAAATGCAGCATAGTAAACTGATAAATAAATAAATAAACAAACTGATTAACAAACCCTATCTTCATCCCAGGTTTCCTGGGTGATGGAGGTGGGTCTTGTATCTTATCTGTTGCTTTCATTGGTTAACTAATAAAGAAACTGCCTTGGCTCTCATAGGACAGAAAATTAGGTAGGCGGAGTAGACAGAACAGGATGCTGGGAAAGAGAAGCTGAGTGAGGAGTCGCCATGATTTTCCCACGCCAGACAGACACAGGCTAGAATCTCCTCGGTAAGCACACCTTGGGGTGCTACACACCTTATAAAAAATGGGCTAGTCCAGGTGCGAGAGCTAGCCAATAAGAAACTGGAACTAATGGGCCAGGCAGTGTTTAAATGAATACAGTTTCCATGTAATTATTTCGGGGCATAAGCTAGCCATGTGGGCGGCCGGGTGCTGGGAACACAGCCCGGCCGCTCCTCTTTCAACACCTGGGTGGTATTACTCAAAACAGTCAGCATCCAATGGTTCTGGGAAAAGGTAAAACCCAGGTATTGGTGGGGAGTTTATCGATATCTTTTAACAATACTATTGGCGTTAATATTATAGTCTCCTCAAGTTTCAGTCTAAAAGTGACCAATCTCTATTCTTCAAGCTCACTCACTGGCAAAACATAAATGTCAACTTCACCATATGACAGAGAAGAAAATATAAAATCTACAGCAGCTATGCACTGAAGCAAAGGGAATGCACAAGTTATTTCCCTTTAATTTCAAAAAGGCTCCTCAATTGCATCCAGTTGGAATACATTTTTTTAAAATTTTCTGTATATCATAAGTTACAATACTATGAATATCATACCAAGCCTTGATCTCCCATGAGCATACTGTGAAAAACTGCACCTTTTTATATACTTGCACACAATCAAAAGGCCCAGTAGGTACTTAGTGATACCTGACTCTCTGGATCATTCCAGCAGTGACTACCAAAACATAGCTATTTGTATTACCAGTTCAATTTGAAAAATTCTATGGCATATGGCATTTCACATAAGGCCAACACTGCATGAAGGAAAAAAAAGAACCTGCACTAACCAGAATGGGAACTTATTTTCAAAGCCACACATCCATACAAAGAAGCACAATCATACACACAAACACACACACATAGCACAATATTACTTATAAAATGAAGAATATGTACAACTGTGCATTCTTATACTTTTTGACTTCAAAGAGAAAAAGGTGTATGCCATCTTTTAATCTTTCCCTCTTCCTACATAATCCATATTCCAGCCCCCAAATACATACCTTTTACTGAAATCAGGGCAAATCTGCATTTTTGCTACTTATCTTAGTATATCTTAGAGCCCAGATGTCAGGTGTGTCTCTGCCACACAGCTAGACTTTATCTAATTCATTGAGGTCACCTAGCAAATGCCAATATTGTGTTATTTAAATGTTTTTAACTCTCCTTTTCAAAATTTGACATTTCAAGGGCTTTCTTTCCTTATCAGTAGGGACTTCCTAAGAATATACACCCAGGCTGTTACAAGGCTATCAGTTCCTCTCTGCAAATGGCTAGTACAGCCTACTAAAGAGGACAGCATCTACACCCTGAGCATGAGAAGTCAAAGTGATGTCTACATAGAACCTTCAGTGTGATGTCCTAGTGGTCTTGGTACTAGAAGGTACTCTACATGCTACCAAAGGAGACACATGAACACCAACCTAGTGACAAACAGTTCAATCTACAGTGGTGTCTGCCTGGAAGACATGCTAAGGCAATGGTTTCAAAGAGGTTGTTGGAGTAATCAGTCTATATCTGATTTGACTTGAGGCTTACTCCAGGAGATGGAACCTATACCTGATTGACAAAGTATCTAAGACTAAAAAGTCCAGGGATCTAGGGTAAAACCAAATATTACTGCTCTGCTAGAGGAATATAGCAATAAAATGACTCGAAAAGGCATTTTGCTATATTCATAGACCAGTGCTTTGTTCAGCCATCCTCAGAGAAGCTTCCTCCTGCCCCAGATGGGAGTAAATACAGAGAACCATAACCAGGCAGTATATGGAAAATGAAAGACTTTGGAACCCTCATCCCGTAATAGAATGGCTCCATCAAATCTCTCATCTCAGGGTTCTGGGAACCCTGTAGAATAAAAGACAGAACGATTGTAAGAACTAGATGGAAGGAAAGATCAGAAGACAGCTAGAGCCTGCCCAGTCAGTCTCCACATTGGCATGAGTTGGGTAAAAATTATCTCAAGGCATGTACCTCGAGGCCCATAGGACAGAAAAAAGCCTAGCTCGTATTCACGGCCTGTATGTCAAGACCTGGAGGACAGACAAAAGCCTGGTTCAAGTTTGAGTTAGGATGAGACAGCAAAAACTAGGTCAATGCTGCTCCAGCCAGAGGGAGGGTTTGGCCGCTTCTCATTGACTGGAGGTACCCCCGCATCATAGGATGTCACTAAACATATATAAGCTGCTGCTCACAGTAATAAACTGAGTTCCTGCTTTGATTTGACTCCCTATTGGGTCTGATTGTCCTGCGTCATGGGGCTATGGAATGAGCAGATAGTGAGAGAAAGAGAAGCAGAATGGTTTGTACACTATGAAGAGAGGCAGAACTGGGGACACAACAGAAGTGAGGAGCAGCCAAATTTGAAAGGCCTGCACTGCCACCTGAGGTGATATGTGGACCTTTGCTACCACTCAGGACCATGTCTGGGTCTGTGGTCCTTCTGCAGCAAGGGTCTGTGTTGATGTAGGTGGCCCAGGTTACCACCAAGGCCACGTGAACCTTCTGGATCTGGTGTCAGGGGCCCCACGTAGAAAGGCATCTGTCAGGGTCCAGCCTCAAAGGGGTTCACAGTTTCAGAAAAGGAACACATGAATTAGAAATTCCAGGAAGATGGAACAGAAATACAAATAAAATACAGAGACACAGGATAGAGTTGGGAGGGCAATTCAGTGAATCCTGAATTTGCCTACATTTATTTCCCATATCCTTATATACCCCAATTCAAAAGGGGGGAGGTGGAGAAGGCAAAAGACTGCTTCAACATGATCCAAGAACAAACAGAGCAATTACCTCTTCAATATCTGAAGCATACCCTGAGTTAAGTATTCTGTTTGTTTAGGCAGGACATGGAGCAACCACACCTTTGGCAGCTACTCCCTGGATCAAACTTCCTGACAAAAGAGCAGGAATATGCCTGAATTCTCTGACCCTTGGGCCATCTTAATACCCAGAACACCAAGCAATCACACCCTAGGTCAAGTTATCTTTGTTAGTAGCCACACCCTAAATCAAACATCTTGTCAACAGCCTTGAAAGCAGCAGAAATCGGCCTGAACTCCTGAGTTCCAATCAAGGTAGAAGGGACCCACTTTTGAAGTACACTCATAGCCCCAGCCATGACAAAGATATCAGAAACCAACAATGAGTTTGGTTGTCAAGCAGGTCTTATGGGAGTCTACATTTGAGCTCAGCTCAAACTCCACCAGTCCAGTTCTTTCTCCACACCACGGAAGAGCACAGGATAGTGTTTGTGCTGTGCTGAGTGGTCACTCTGAATGCACAGGTAGGAGCTCAGAGGGTGTGGTGGGTTCTGTGCAATCCGATGTTTGAAATGGTTCTCGGTATATGGGGGCAGAGATGCAAGGTTGTAATATTTCCTGAGAGTATATAGGGCTTGTATTGCAGGTATGTGCCACACTGCCCAGCTCAGATTCTATTTCTTTCTCGGCAAGACATACTACACTTTAAAGCCCCTGGTCATTTTTAACATGCACAAACAAAGTAAACCTCTTTAACCTTGATTAATCCAGGGCTTTTCTGTTGTTTTTTTTTTTTACTAGAAACTCTATTACGATTTTATAATCCGTGCATTTCAAGGTAGAATATTTTGATTTAGCATAATCCCTTTGTTGAAATGATACATTTGACTACTTAACTTTCCTCTCCCAACGTATGGTTTTATTACTTCAAGTGTTAATATGTAGGCCGTTAAGAATTCATTTCATATTTTTTTCCTCATGAGAAATGCTAACCATTGTGTGACAGATGGCTCTGTGTCTTGCTCGGAATGGTTCCCTGAGAAACTCCTCTGTAATCTCCTGAAACCACCTGTTCAACTGTCCAGCTGTCCCCCCGATCAAGAGTATCATTTGGATTTCAGCAACAATGAAAATTAAATATTCGACCCCAAATTAACAATGTCAGTCTTAGCGCCTGGCCCAGAGAAGGTCAGGCATCATTATTTTCTAAGCTGTGTAGTCTTTAGTTCAGTTCTTGTGTCCGGGCTGGTGACCGAACCCAGGACATGTCTGAAATTTGGGCAGTGTATCTGGAGCTATTTAGTCAGTTTCTAATTAAGGGAGTACTATGGTTAAGAGTTAAAAGTAGTATTCATATGTGCCTGTTTTGAACACCCCTCCCAATCTATAGTCCTTATTGTTTTGGCTACATTCACAGAGTGATGATTGAACACTAGTACTAATGTCAGTGGCTTGGTACATGTTGTTAGATACTAAGAGTTTACGAATTTGTCAAAAGTCATTGGAAAGTGATCCTAGCCTAGGGTTCTGAATCATTTCTCTGACTCTTGAGAGTCTGTGTGGGTGTTGGCAATGCCTCCCATTGTTAGATACTAGGAAGCATTGCTGACGTGCTCAGTAGACTGCTCAGAATACTTTTTACTCTTACTTATACATCAATCTTTTTGGGGTTCCCGAAGATGTCTTATGCATTGTCATTTACTGTCCCTCATGCTAAACTCTGAAGCACAACTTGCCTTGAAGACCCACTTCCCATCCAGCATCTTACAGCCATGCCTTCTCTGCCTTTGTAGTTCGTTGTTTAGAGAGTTTCCTTAGGAATGTTGAATTGTGGACACCTCTAACATGTTCTAAAACATTGAGTGTGTAAGATTTAAAATATGCCACTTTAATTACTTTCATTCTAAATCTGTCTTAGTCAATTTTGGCGTTTTATTCCTCAGTCTCTAGAGACAGAAAAGATTAAGACTGTTCTAATTCACGAAACATTCATATAAGCTCAGTGCAAGCCCCTTGTATCTAACTCTCGATCATTCTATAAACAATGATTGGATGTATTTTGAGTTCCTCTCTGCTTCTTCTTTTAAAATCCATTTCTAACAATTTTCCCGTTATTCCTGTGCCTAGCCTGCCTCTGCGAACAAGGTTTTCCAGGTTAATTTTAGAAATTTCAATTATTCTAGCTCATTTCTTTGACAACCTATGTACTTTGTTAATCCATATTGTTCATCCCTCCGAATGTGCTTAGAGCATATAATTATAACCTGCAGTTTTATCGGAAAGGAAGGCATACTATTCTTAACGTCTCAAGGTCCTGCAGTCAGTACTCAGAGATGAGTTCCCTGAATGTGCGTGTGTTACTGGCAAGGTCTGTATTACCTCTCCCTAAGGTTATCTGAACACATCTATTTATACTGTCAAGAATTTCAAAGTCTAAAAGAAATTACCAATCACAAACTGAATTCTGAACCAAAAATACAAATCAAAAATCCAAAAGGGAATTTGGGTTTCATCCTTTTTTTCCCCTTGGCTGTGGTTCCTGGCTTGAGATCAGGAACTAAGTGCCCTCCTCGTGACTTACCCAGCTGTAATAACTCCATCCACTGAACCGCAGGGAAAGAAGCGGAATGGCTGTAGATTTAGTGGCCCCGCACAAATCTTATTATCCGTTGTCACCAGCAGCCAAGTAGGTTTCAGATCCAAAGTCACATACAAAATAACATTCAGCACATTAGTCTCCCTTGGTGGCATGAGCAGGGCCATCGGTTCACCTGGTCTTAATCAAGAGTGGGCTAACAGGAGAGACCAAAGAAAGGGCCTGAGCTTACTTCGGTTTTTGGATCTCTGCTGAGAAGTCTGTTCATAGAAAAAGGAGAAAGCAGGAATACTATCTTCTCTTATCATAATGCCAAAGAAGTACCCGAAGGGTACTCAGGCAATCTCACTAAGACGACTTTCTGACAGAATGGTCAGTGCAGCCATCTTTAAAGACAAGTAATTGTGAATAAGTAGATAGCAATATAACCTTCAGAATGAAGTATGAATAATAATGAGTAGCAGACAAAGGTTTCTCAGAAGATGGACTCTCGAAGTCAATGCTGATTTAAAATACTCTGCACCTAGAATGCTGCCCAGGGAAACAGATCAGGGGGAGAGGAGTTGATAAAACGTGAAAGGAGATTTTAGGAGGCTTTGGCAGGGTTTCTTCAAAGAAATAAAGAAATGGAGACCCTGAGCAACTTAAAACGCCTTCTGTGAAGCAAGATGCAGAGTGGGCATAAGCCTTCCCCTTGGAACACTGAAACTGTGGCTGGGGGTGGGGCGGCAGGAAGATGTGAGCATCTTCAGTGTAAACCTCAAGAAAGTCACACAGAGAGGGCAGGGAGGAATTACAAAAGATTCAAAGGAAAGATCTGAGCCACAAAAGCGGGTAAAATGCAGGTGATGTGGAGCCAAAGGAAGGGAACTGGTAGGTTTACCAAACAACTGAAGACAGCTGGACCTCCTGGCTCATTCGAATGATCCGGAAACTGAGGAGACCCAAGCAGGAGAATTTCAGTGAATCCCAGGCCTGCACTATGTATTTAGCTCAGCACTGTTTTAAGTCCTATCTTTCATAAACCTTGTTTATAATATAAAACCAAGTAATAAACAGAGCAAAGCAATTCCCGAGTGACACTCCGGAAAGGTGGGAGAGAAATACCGCAGCCAGGGCCAGGGACCACGTCTTAAAGATCAGGTAGGCAAGGTCCCCAGCACCTCATGGGGAGGAGCTGCTGGTTGGCAGGCTTTCTGAAGGCAGGGTCTGCAGAAAGAGGAGAAGCAGGAAGTGTTTTTTCTATTTTGTTTTGGCTGCTTGGGTCAAAAAGCAAGTTACTAATACTCTGTTTTTGTGTCCGTAGGTAATCATGTACCTACTAATCTGTTAATCAGAACCCGGTCAGTCACACCGCATGCTTTCCAAGGTGGAGATCATTCATGATGATAACATGTGATCAGAATAATTCATTTGGATACTTTCATCTTCTGAAGAAGGAGTCAGATCCAACCAGCTAATGACTGGTTATGTCCATAATGTTTGGGTCACTAATGCTCCAGGGGACCACAGAGTGCAACGTATGGCTCTGGTAGCATGCATAGCACCTTCTAGAACTAGAGGTAAAGCTTTGAGGTCAGTGTCCTTACTCATTCATGTTTTATGACTTTTATATTGTTGTTGAGAACAATCGGGTATTAATACCTAGATCTGGACAGTAACCAAGACCGATAACATCAGCCGATATGTAATGTTTGGACATCTATGGAACCCCAATGAATAACAAAATGAGGTACTCTCTCTAGGGTTGTTGCTAGCATGTGATATCCAATTGTGGTATTGCCCCATTGCTATTGGTTAAGTCCACTTAAGCTCTTTTTTAATGTACGCATTTATTTTAGATTGCAAATTTTTTCTTACCCATAATTCCATACTTTTATTTTAAAATCACTTTAGGGATGTCAGGGTGGTTCAACAAATAAAGGTTCTTGCCAAGTAATTCTAAAGATCTAATTTTGATCTCTGAAACCCACATAAAGGTGAAGGAGAGAGCCAACTCCACAAAGCTCTGTCATGGTGCTTGTGCCCTCTTCCCCCATATTATTAATACATATGGATTATAATTATATCATAAATTGAACTGTAGTTTTATATATGTTGATATATAGTTTATATATAAAATTGGAGTTGTAAACGAATTGATTTATTATAATTATAATGTAATTATAACTATATAGCATAATATATATTAAATTATACATATAACTATAGTTATATTACAATTACAATAAGTCAGTACATTTAAAACATAGTTTTATACTTAAATATTTGGACATAGCATTAATATATGTACAATTACTCAGCAAAATATTCTATTACTCAAAATATGGAAATAAGATCTGGGTTTTGTATTTTCTTCAGATTTTCCCTCTTGAAATGATGACTGCTTCACTTTGGAACACTTGAGTTTTGCTTCTCTGTGGCTTGAATTCTGTCATGAGTTTCCTGTCCTGTAAGTTGCACTTTTTTATTCATTATATCACAGGTTTCATTTAAATTTGTTTTGCCCTTTCATGCGTTTCCACTAAGGTATAGACTTTATTTTATTCTTAGCAACTTGCCCTAGTTTGCAGCTGAAATCCAGGCCTTTATAGAATTAGCTTACTTGATTTCTTAGTTGTCTGTCTTATTTATTAGTGTAATTTTTCTTGCACCTATGCCTCAAGAAATATATGACTCCCCTGGATATATTTTTCTTTGGAGAGGTAATATCTTTGTTTTATTTTTTCTTTATTGAAAATAGATTTTTTTCATTACATAATATATTCTGATTACAATATTCCTTCCCTGGACTCCTCCCAGTTCCTCCAAATTTTCCTTTCCATCTGCATCCACCCTAAATCTGTTTCTCATTAGAAAACTAACAGGCTCCCAGGGGATAATCATAAAATAAAATATAATAAGATAAAGAAAAAACTAACACATCAAAATAGGACAAAACTAATAGAAGGGGGAAAGTCTAAGAAAAGGCATAAGAAACATATAAATTCAGAAAACCATTTATGTTCACCCTCAGGAATCCCATAAAAATTAAAATATATGCCATAATGGATACATGAAAGAGCTTTAGGGTAAAAAGATAAGAAAATATTTTAAACATAAATAATAGTATCTTAAAATAAAAAATCAGGTTCTTTTCTAAATTCCCAGACAATATTATGAGACAAGGAATCACAAGGTCAAAGACGACCTCGGATTCATTTTCTCTTGACTGTGTACAGCTGGGCATGCTTAGGAGTCATTTGTTTCTCCTATAAGACTCCCTTGTAGAAAACTAATTCTTTATTTGCAAGTCGATATCAGTGGGTGATGGCTTCTAAGTTAGGGATTGGGCTTTCCTCCACTTCCCCTTTCAGTTCTAGGACCCAATCTTGTGAAGACCTGTGTATGCTCTGCAGGCTCCCCCTGTCTCTGTGGGCTCATACTTTTGTCTTTCCTGTTGTGTTCAGAAGGCCATGTTTTTCCTGGGGTTCTCCTACAACTTCTGCAGGGTTCCCTGGACCCTAAACAAAGGGCAAGATGGAGATACCCGCTTTAATTTCTCCCTATTCAATGGGGTGCGAAGGTGTGGTTTTCTGCAACAGGGCCTTACAGGCTGATTATAAAGAACAACCAATAATAGCCTTGGCTACAGACTGGGTTGTTTGGGGGGTTTTCTTGGGACTCCTTTGGGAAACAACTCAATTAAATATAACTCATTCTAGGTTTTAGAGGCTTCATCTGGTGACAAGACATAGCCAACTGGGGCTGTGTCTTCCCTGTTACTTGGCAATCTCATTTAGATCACTTAGATATTGACATATTTTAGAAAGTTTCTCTTCTCTGGGGTTTCCATACTACCCCTCAAATGATCTTTAATTTTATTAATATCTCTTTGTATTCCCTCCATTATTCCCGTTTCCTCCACCTCCCTTCTTGATCCTGCCCTTCTGATGCCCTATCCCTCGTCCATCTATACTTATCTATCCATTCCTAGGGAAATTGATCTGTTACTCATAATTCCTTACTCTATGTTTAACCTCTGTGATTCAATGGATTGTAACTTGTTTATCATTGATTAAACAACTCACATCCACATATCAGTGAATGCATATCATATTTGTCTTTATGTATCTGGGTTACCTATTATAATAGCTCTCTCTCTATTTTCATGTGAATTTTATTGTTTCAATTTTTCACAGCTGAATAATACTCCATCGTGTGAATACACCACATTTTCTTTATATATTCATCTGTTTGGTGAAATATGGATTGTTTCAAATTTCCATAGATGAATAGAGAAGCAATAAACATGGTTGAGCTAGTATCTCTGTGGTAGGATGAAATATCCTTTAGGGCTATGCCTAAGAATGCTTCCTTGAGGTAAATGGATTCTCAGCTTCTTGAGAAACCATCATATTTGTTTCCACGGTGGTTGTACAAGTTTGCAGTCCCACTATCAATGGATAAGTGTTTCGCTTAGTACATATCTTCACCAGCATGCATACGTTATCATTTGTTTTATTGATCTTAGCCATTCTGATGGATGTAAGACAAAATCTCAAATTGGTTTTGGTTGGTATTTTCCTGATGACTACAGATGACAAACCTCTTGTTTCTCAGCAATTTGAGCCTCCTCTTTTGAGAATTCTTTGCTTAGGTCTGTACCCCATTTTAATTATGGCATTTATTTTCCTGAGTCCAGGATTATTCTTGCTGTTGTTCTTCATATATGTTAAATATTAGCCTTCTATCAAATGTGTAGTTGGTAATAATCTTCTTCCATTTGTTGGCAGGTGTTTTTTCGAAATGACAGTGCCCTTTACCACACACGAGATTTTCAGTTTCATGAGGTCCCATTTATTTAACTGTTGAGGTTAGTGTTGTACTATTGGTCATGTTCACTAAGTCATCCCTTCTGCCAATGAACTCAAAACTATTTCCCAATTTCTCTTCTATAAGAGTCAGTGTATCTTGTTTTCTTTTAAAGTCTTTGATCTATTTGGAACTGAGTCTTGTATAAGGTAATAAGTATGATCCTAGTTGCACTATTCTACATAAAGTGACACAGTTTGACCATCACCATTTCTTGAAGATTCTATCATTTTTTTCCAGTGTGTGTTTCTGGCCTCTTTATAAAAATTCAGGTGTACATAACTGTTTCTATTATTGTTGGGGTTCTTCGATTTGATTCCATTAATCAACATGTTTGACATTTGTGTATAGAGGTCTACTGATTTTTGTGAGTTAACTTTGTACCTATCGACTTTGCTGAAAGTGTTTATCAGTTTAAGAAGTTTCCCAGTAGAATTCTTAGTATCATTTATATATAGCATCATATCATCTATCATCTGCAAATCATGATACTTTGAGTTCTTCCTTTCCAGTTTGCATTCCCTTGGTCTCCCTTAGGTGTCTTATTTCTCTAGCTAAAACTTCAGATATTGTATTTAATAGGTATGGAGAGGATGGAGAACCTTAAACCTTGTCTTGTGCCTGATTTTAGAGGGATTGCATTGTTGCCCTACATTTAAGGTAATATTGGCTACAGGCTTGCTGTGCACTGCTTTTGTTGTGTTTTTTAATTATCCTTTAGATCCTTAATCCTGCCAAGAATTTTGTCATGAAGGAGTGTTGGATTCTGTCAAAGGACTTTCTGCATCTAATGAAATGATTATGTCGGCTTTTTTCTTTCAGGTTATTTATATGGTAGATTATACTTATGGATAGATGTATGTTGAACCATCCCTGCATCTCTGGGATGAAGCCTACTTTATCATAGTGGATAATCTTTTTTTATGCACTCTTGGATATAGTTTGCAAGTATTTTATTGAGAATTTCCTCTATGTTCAGTGGGAAATTGTCCTTTAATTCTTTCTTTAGGGGTCTTTATGTGATGTTGGTGTCAAGGTTAACTGTGGCCTCATAAAATGTATTAGGCAATGCTCCTTCTCCTTCTGTTTTGTGGAATAATTTGAGGAATATTGACATTAACTCTGGTAAAATTCTTCACTAAAGTCATCTGGCCTGAACGTTTTTGCCTGGGAGAATTTTAATGACTGCTTCTATTTCCTAAGAGTTATAGGTCTGTTTAAATTGTTTATCTGATCTTGATCTAACTTGGGTAAGTGGTCGCTAGAGAAAAAAAAATAACCATTTCTTTTAGATTTTCAAATGTGGTGGAGTACAGGTTTTTAAAGTGTATCCCATGATTCTCTAGATTTCATTGGTGTCTTTTGTTATGTCCTTGATTTAATTTTGCTAATTTGGATATGCTTTCTCCACCTTTTAGTTAATTTAGATAATGATTTGTTAATCTCATTGATTTTCTCAAGAGCTTTCTCTTTGTTTCTTAGATTCTTTGTATTATTTTTTGTGACTATTTTATTCATTTCAGCCCTCAATTAAAAAATTCTTTGCCATCTACTTTTATGGATTTGATTTCCTATTTTTCATTTGAAATTTACAGATATGCTTTTAAGTAAATATTATTATATCCCTTATACATGAATATTTGTGTGTGTATATCCATATATATTTAGAGGGAGAGAGAGAGCACCTTAGTGTAATGAATTTGCCTCTGAAAACTGCCAAAATTATGCCACAAAACTTTGTGTATATCATGTATTTATTTTTATTCAATTCTAGGAAGTCTTTAGTTTTTTTCTTAATTTCTGTATTGGCAAATTTTTCATTCAGTCAAGAATGATCCAATTTTTATGTATTGTAAACTTTCTGTTGTTCTGTTGTTGTTGATATCCTTTTTTAGTTCATAGTGATTACACAGGATACCTGGTTTTATTTCTGTTTGTTTGTGTCTATTGAGACTTGCTTTGTGCCTGACTATGTGGTTCTTTTTTTTTTTAAGTTTACAAAAAAGAGACAAGAGTTTTAGGGATTTAGGGGTGCAGGGAAAACCTTCTGTCCAGTGTATACTTTGCTATTTTAATGGGCACCTCAACTAGATGTTTGTTCTAGGTTTGAGACCTAACTGTTACCAAACATAAAAATAAGAGAAAGTGAAATATCCATGCTCTTTTCCTCTAGGCTGCTGAAGCCATGTGGGCATATCCATCCCATTTCAAAAGAAAATTTTACAACCTGAAATTGTATTGCATTGGTGGAAAAATTAGACTCTTAAAAGAACTGGGATATGCACAGTCTACTGTAGCTTTCATTGTTGACATTCACTGGCAGTGAATTTTCTCACCAAACATTGGGATCCAAAGTTGCTTAGCTTCTAGGCTGGTTACTCCCCAGTTTATGAACATAGCAGCAGCTGTCATAAAGCATTGTCATCAGTAGACATCTTTTAAAGAAGTCAGAATCAATGTTTTTTGCCTTGAATTCACTGTTATTGAATTCGTAACAAATGGGAAAAGCACAGTTTTTGAACTTTTTCAAGATTTTTCCACCTTTAGCCAGTAGTTTTCAATCTGTTTTTCACTATCATAGGAAAATCTATTTCAATTTAACTATTTAAAATATAATACCTATTTAATTAAATTAATTAAAAATTAATTGACCAAAGACCTTGTCAGACATAGTTCAACTTTGTAGCACCGTAAATCATTGAAAGATCTTAGACATTTTCCTTTTTCTCCTTTGTCATTGCAAATCAATTTTGCCCTCTTGAGGGCAACAACGTTCCCACAGGAAAAGTATGTTGAGCATTTTACAGTCTTCCTGTATTTATTTAATGCCATTTACTAAGCTTTATACATATTGCTTCTTCATTAATATTCATTTTCTGTCTTTTTTCAACTCATATAGCATATTTCTGGGTGTGGGACACAAATCTAATTCCCCCTTTCTTGTGAAGTCATTTATAATAAAAATAAGGATTTAAAATTTTACTTTTATAGCGTACTTACACATCTTCAAAGACTTTACTTCATTAACTGCATTTAATGTTAAGGTATTATTTAATTCTGAATATCGAACTAGGTTATGTAAATACAGCACGCATGATGGACACATGGTAACCAAGCCAAAGTGGTAGCAATTTATGTTTTCCTGTTTGTAACAAGTGCTAGTATATTATACATGTAAGCTCTTGAATGACTTTCAGCTATTATTAGAAAATAGCTTCTTAATTAATATTATTAAGACTGGAGAAATGACTTTGTGGCTAAGAGCACTGGCTGCTCGTCCAGAGGAAGGACCTGGATTTGATTCCCAATACCCATTTGCTAACTCAGAACCATCTGTAACTTGGGTCGTAGGTCACCACATTACCAGTTCTGACCTCCTTGAACACCAAGCTCCCATTGTTGTACATAGACCTGAATACGGACAAAATATCCATACACATAAAATGCAATTAAAATTAAATGTAAATTATTCAGTGGCAGAGCCATTAATATGCTTTTTGTCTAGTTATTTCATAATCGTATCATGAACCTTGACGTTCCTGATTCTATTGACAAGACTCTAAGATTTTCCCTCCCACAGACTCCTCCTTAGAAACCATCCACAGACATCATCTCTGGCATGGTAACAGGAGTTTAGAGGGGCACAACAGAAAGGCACAGATCACACCAGTCTGGATAGCAATGACAACTTTAAAATGGTAACCTTAAAACTTCAAGTACTACACCATGCAGAGAGCTTAGCGGTGCTGCAGAAGAATGCCAGGAGATTGAAGTATCAGAAAAACAAAGGCTGCGCCATTATTGCTCAGATCTAGAACAGGTTTTCCTGCCTTGAGATGATTTGATTATATATCTGTGAGTTTCTCTCATACTGGCATAATCTGTTAACTAACACCGAACTCCTCCCATCTATCCAAGGTCTAGTTGGACTTGGTTTTTATATTTACTTCCTTATTTTTGTACCTATTGATATCCTATTTTTATGCATAACAACTAGGCTGACAAATTGATTTTTCCCAACTTTAATCTAGGCTTACATAAAATAGAAATACGTTTTAGGTATTGTCTTTATGATTAATGTATTTGTGCTGGGAATACAAGTTATGAATTCATAAATGTTTTGAATGAAATATTAGCTTTAGAGAATTAAGTTAAGAAAACAATGCACAACTTTTCAAAATTTTTATGCTCATAAAATTGATTGATTTTCTACTTTAAAGCCTTCTAGAAAGCTTTTGTACGTACATAAATTCACTTAAATTAGAAATATTCTTTTTAGTCATACAGTTCAGTTGTATTTGAACCAAATATGTAATTGTTGATAACTTAAAGTTCATTGTCAAGCCTAATCTATGTGAAAAAAACTGATATTTGAGCTGAATTTAATTGGTAACAGTTGTGCTTATGGTATGATTCAACAAAAATAAAATGAATATAAAAGAAGGCCAATTGGAAGCACGTATTTCCAGATACACAAGGCAGCCATATACTTGGAATCTAAATTTGAATTCACAAATTATATATATATATTTCAAGCTTCATTCTTCAAATATCTTCTTTCTCCAGATACCAGGAAATTATGTTTATTGATCAAGAAGCAATGAGAATTTCACACTTCTCATTTTTATTAGAATGTACAGTCTAAGGAGGTATTAGTTAGGGAACACATGTATTTACAAGAACGAGATGGTCTTATATTATAGCTTAGAATGTCTTTAAAGCCCTTAAAATACTCTTGGGTCAGCCTCAGCACCAGTTGAGTGTGAGTTAGTGCACCCAGCATTTATTTCAGCAAACTTTACACATTTTTGAAAAGTTGTTTTTGGAATTATGGGATATGGAGAATGAGAAGCATTCCAGAGCAGCTTAGCAGCCACACTGAAACATCACCATGTGATATCTCTGCTGTGCATCTCAGATAGTTTCCCTTCTTCCTTCTTCCTTCTCTGCTGTGCATCTCAGATATCCTTCCTTCTTCCTCAGCTTCTCATCAGCAATATTCACCGCCGCTTTTGTCATCAGAAATATCTCATTCTTTCAATTTCCAATTAAAAACTCATCCAGTTCACCAAGTTAGGGCATACATCTGTAAATTAAGCTCATTCGAGAACAGAGAAAGTAGCAGTTTTATTTAAATGAGTCAACAGAGAGCTGTAGTTTAAAGCTGATATTTATGGGAACATAATTAGCCAGGACTAGGAAGACATTATATGTCTCTACTTCCTCAGGAGATATCACATTCCACTCTCCAGAAAACAAGCAATCTATATGGACTATGAGAACTGTCATACAGTGGTTAATAACCTGCAGCACACGATGCCTGTCTGTGCTCTATGTGCTACCATACAGTTCATGAGCTTCAGGCCAGGGGCTGGAGGTTGAAGCACACAAAGACACACACACACACAGAGACAGAGACACGGACCTCTAGTCACTGGGAAGAAGCCCTTTATTGAATTGCACCACGGAGGCTTATATACCCAACAGTCAGATGGGCCAAGAGGTGAAAACCTCATCTTCTCATCTTCAAGACCAAGGCAACACGTGCTCGTGAAGCAGAGCTGGTAAACAACTCTGACACAGCTTTCAGTAACTCACATCAGAAGGAAAGTAAAGATCTCTAGCAGGGAAGAGCAGCTGGAGGCCAGGGCTCCAAATGGTCCCAACAATAACCCACCGTACATTGCACTAAGAATAGTGGACTCTGTATTCAAATCACTACTCTCTTGATAAGGAGCAATAGCATAAAGAGCTTGAAGACCTCATAATAGGCCAATAGGAGCGAAATGGGTACTGAAAATAAAACCAAAATTATGATCGACAGGCAGATATGATAAAAAGAGACAGACAAACACAGATAATTGATAGAAATGTGGTTATGCCAGATACAATTTATGAAAGGGGATGCAATTTTTCTTAAAATTTAAAGACTGCTGAATTTAGGAAAGGGAGCAGTCTATGTTAACGGAACAGTAGAAAACGACAAACAAAGAAAAGGAAACAGAATTTAAGTGATCATCGTCTCATTCCTTGTTTACCAACAAGAGCTCTAGATATTTTTCTTCTATTCCCTCGCCTACAAAGATTTTCATGTATCAGCCTGCTTAGTTCATTTTCTTGCTATAAAACAAGTACAATTCAGGGAAAAGTTGATAGGAAACATTAGGCATTGTACTTGAAATCACATTACTTACTAGGGTGAAGAGTAAACATTCAAGCAAAGAAAAGAAGGCAGAGACAGGGAAAATCCACATGAAGCCTGTGTTTATCGCTTGCAGGAAGTTAGAGTGTTGAGACCAGAATCTTCAAGGAAATTTCATCTGTAAGAAAATGTTAAGAAATAAAAACATGAAAGTAATTTAAACATATTTTTCTATAGCTCTCAGATTAATGAATTTTGTTGACGTGCTTGAAATATTTGATGATTATATGCAGGAATTCTTCTTCCCAAGCTCCTGGAAAGACACTATATATTACCCAAATTTTCAGATATATGTTCATTATATTATTTCATTAATCAACATGAGCCTCTATTTACTTTCAAGTCATAATAACATGATTTTACCAATTAAATGTGTTCTTCTACAATCTCAAACCTATACATAATATATGTTGATCACTCTTCCCCTACACCCTTTCATATCTCCCTTCTGCCCCTATGTCTGTCCCTCTGCTTCTTTCTTATAAATCTCTTTCGAACACAAGTTTAAACCAAGGGTACCTATATAACTACAGATTTGTATCTATCCACTGGGGCCTGCTGGGTTCAGCAGTGGCTACACAACTGAAAACAATGGTTTCTCCTCACTCACCAGCTATCAATAGCCATTTCGCAGCAACGGGGGCGCACTTCAGGATCCCCACCGTTCCTATGATTGAATGTCTACAGGGCCAGTCTTGGGGTCTTAGTGCAGATAACTGCAATGGTTGAGCTTCCATGAATGCATTGGTTGTATGGAGTCCATGTGAGGGCATTTTCTAGTTTTGAGCTCTATCTTCTAGCTCTTACATACTCTCTAACTGCCCCATCTAACAAGGTAGGTCCAGAGACTTGGAGAGATGACGTAAATGTCTTGTTTAGGGCTGATTCCACAATAGTCATTTGTTCTCAGTATCCTGAACAGCCTGAACAAAAGAGTCTTCTCTGATTAAGGTTAAGAGTAGGTTCTATCTCTGTGTATAAACACAGAAATTTAGAAGGCAGCCTGATACCATCAACATTGTTAAACAGCAGTAATTAGTTCTGCGTGTGAACATACGATCTCTCCAAGCATGGATTCTTACTTGGGCTAGTAGCATCCTCGAACCCTTTCCCAAGCAGTGAACCTCAAATCCGGTGAATAGTTGATTACCTCCACAGTAGATAAGATGAACATTTATGAGTTTTGTTTTATGGCTCACAGGTGGGTAAGAACATTGATGTCTTTCTCTCCCCACTAATCTGCATAGCATCTTCCAGCATTTTGAAGTTTGTCAGCATGTAGGAATAATAGCTTTAGACACACGTTAAGTGGACCAGGTTCGGAGTAGGGCAGGAAACAAAGGAATACTCTCCCCCAAGGAAAATCATACTAATTGGTTATCCAATACCAAATGGCCAACCCTGAAAACATCTGTACCAGTAACATACAGACTGAGTAGGGTATATTTATGTATTTTAGAATATATATGTGTATACCTATACACATATGAATGCAACAACAATTAATGAAAAAAAAGAGTCCATGAATTTGAAAGAACAAGAAAGAGAAGGTGAGAGGGTTGTGAGGTGGAAAAGGAAAAGAAAAAATGATGTAATAATATTATAGTCCCCCCAAATAAAAGAATTTTTGAGAAGAAGTTCCCATCTGTTTTCCAACTTGTATTTTCTGCATCTCGTGCTTGAGATATGTGGTGTTTTCAGTGATAGGGTCTCATCTTCTACTTCTGGTAGGCAATCAGGCCTTCTTGACCAATTCCTGCAGTGGTATTCCTCAGCTGGGATTTGAAATTTTGTTTAGTAAATCAGTGTTTTTGGGAACAGCCTTGTCTAGCATTACAGGATAGCTCCTTCCTTTTGTAATTTTTTAAACTTAGATTCTAAAATGTAGTTTTCTTTATGGATTTTCTGTAATGTCTTGAATTTGGTTAGCCATTTTGGCCCTCTCCCATTTTCTTCCAAATCCCTTTACCTTCCTCCATGTTAAACTTTTCCACCCCAATAGTCTCACTTTATACTCCCTATATTCTGCTATCCCGTGCCCCTTAAAACACCTCCTCTCCCCAGTTTCTTTTCTAGTATCCATAGGTAATTCATGTGAAACAGTATTATGGGGGAAGCCTCCAGAGATGATCACCCAGTCACAGACTGTAGCCCATTGAAGCAGCTAGTTACATCCCATCCACAGTCAAAAGAGAGAAACAAACTTGCAGGCTTAGTGCTCAGCTATCTTTCTCTACCTGTACGTAGTCAAGGGTGTGCCAAGAACTGGCATGCTACATTTTCAGGCTGGATCTTCCCGTAACAACTAAAGCAAGGGAGAGAATCCTCCACAGAGAAGACCACAGACCAGCCTGATACTGAAATACCTCTTAGAGACTCTTTCTGTGCGATCTTAGATTATATCAAATTCACAGTTAAATATCATACTCTCGTTGAATAAAAAGATAATTTTCCCAGATTACATAGCAATTAGCACCAAAATTAAATGAATAAAAGGTTTCCCCACGTGTTCTCTCTTACTTAAATATTCAGTGTATAAAGAATGCAAGAAGCTAGCACATACACACAAAAGCAAAAATGAGATTTTTATATCATGTAGGCTTGAGAAAAACAGGAAGCAGGAAGTTGGAGAGATTCCTCAGCAGTTAAGAGCACATAATGATCTTGGAGAGGACCTGTTTGCTTGTCACTACCCAAATAAATTTCAGTACCCAAATAGATTCAATATACTCTCCTTGATTCTATGGACAGCAGCACACACTCTCTCACCCGCTCCCTTCACACATGCACACATGCACACACACACACACACACACAATTTTTACAAGATTATAAAACTAAGATAAAAGAAAGAAAAAAGACAATAACAATATTTCTAAAATTATCTCAAAGTAGTGTTTTCATCTAGAATTTCCACTTGCCATTCCACCTTTCCCATATCGGTGTCTCATGGGAAGAAATATTGGTGAATGTATTTTTTCACTTAAATTCATTGTTCCTACCAACACCCAGATTTGGAAGGTGTCACAGTTTTAAATTAAAGTCTTGGAAAAGAGAATAAGCCAGAATCACAGGACAGAAAGAGAAAGACAGCTGCTTCAAGTTAGAAGAGTGAGCACTTGGTGGTATTCGCTCAAAATACATTGCCCTGAGGGAAATTTGTCTTTTCTCACAATGCACGAAATAGGGTACTCCCTTTGGCCACCTATTATGGTTTCAGCAAGGAAAATTTAAGAAGACTGAAGAGGGGGAAAAAAAGAAAGGAAGAAAGAAAGAAGAGAAAATACAGTCCCTAAAAAAATTATCTGAATAAATGTAGGATTTTTTCTGAGGATAATAAGCCACACCCTAGTGCCATTTCCCTACTGGCATAAATGAGCAGATCTGGGAAAGGCAGTAATGGAAGGAGTTAAGCTATATTGACGTCTGTCACTAAGTGCTGTCGCTGCCAGGATGTGCGGGTCCTCTTAAGCAGCTTGACTGAGTTTCCCATTGTCTTCTTTCACGAGCTTCCATTGTTGCTTGTGCATTGTTGGGGTCTGCCTCCCTTTGCCAACCCCGGCACACTGAGTGATATGAGCCGTACGAGTGGCACAATACAGGGGCCCTAATCTAATAGATTCAATCCCTCCGAAGGCTTGAACAATGACTGCCAAGCACCGTCATAAGGACCTTACACATTATGTTGGGCTTCATCTCACAATTTCATATTCCTTATGTTAATACTCAGTCATTCAGAAAGTCAATCACCGAAATTTATAGAGAACAAAGACAGTCTCTGTCTTTCAAGTTCCTCATTATTCAAGGAAAAGTTTGAAAAAGGATGTCGGTGGGTAAAGTGCCTACAGCAAGTACTAAGATTACTAATTAGTTGTACTTGTATCTAGTGCTTCTTGAGGCAGGATTCACACCAGAAACCATCACACCGAGTGTCTACCTGCTCTCACCTGAGCATCTCTCCACCGGGATTGGACAAAGGAGAATAATATCATGAGAGGTTTATTGTTTCACTTCCTGTTCTTTGAAGTTTCTCACCCACTTTTTCAGAGTATTTTTGCGTCAGTCTAGAGTACTATTGTCACTAATTTAAGAAAAACAAAACTGCTGCCTTTTAGGCTTTCTCAGTATTGCTTCTTGGCCTTTTGCTTAAGACCCTTGTGACATGCTCACTAGCACCTGGCTCTGTGGTGCCTCTTCTTTGCGTCACTCACATACAAACGGGCTGTGACTTTGAAAGGGGCTGTTCTAACCATCTTCAGCTGTTGCATTCCAAATTACAAGGTTTTCAGGGAAAGGTGGGAAACACGGACAGTCTTTAATTTTTTAATTGAATTCATAGAGCAGTTTTCCCACAAAGAACGACAAATGTGCTTCAGTGGTTAACACCTTCTAATGATCTCAGATAGCGTGTATCTCTGTCCACGGGAGATGTTTGTGTAAAGAACATCCTGGCCAGGCAGACCATGGCCACTCTCTGAGAGCAAGAACCATCTTCTGCTAATAATATCATGAAATAAAGGCATTTATGGGCAACTACAGCCTTTTTTTAAAAAAAGAAAAAAGTGTCTGATTGCCATAGTAAATGAATTTTCAGGATTACAAATGAAGACATCACCTCAATATTCTTTTTATTTGTTTCCTGAATTAATTTCCTAATTGCTGATACAACATGCAGAAAACAATTACTTAAAACATGCAGATTAATTATCTTTAGCTTCTGAGGTCAGATGTCCTAGAATCCAATTCTAACCAGAGCTTGGTGATCTTTGGGGACTTTTTCTGTACCCTTGCTTTTGGAAAGCCCGTGGCTCCTTAGACTTCCTCTGTTTGACAGGCATCCAGCATCCTGGGTTCATGTCTTTGCTGCTCCAACTTCTGCCTCTTTTTCCACCCTTCATGCTACATCCTTCTAATTCTTCCTAGTGTGACCACAGTGATTGCATTATGACTGCAGATAATGCAAGGTAACTCAGCAGGATTTCCACGTTGGAAGGAGTTTAGTACCGTCTGTGGGCTCCACTTTGCCGTATAAGGTAACGTTAACTGTTGCCGAGAACTAAGGGGGAATTTTGCCGGTACATTTGCAATCACACAACCACCGACTTTAAGGGCACCATTGTTCTCTCGTTTCTGACATCCCCCTCCCAGACAGAGTCAGGTGATCTCAAGATACAAAAGTGCTTATTAATACAGCTCAGCTACTGCGAACGTGACAGAAGAGAGGGGGAAAGAAAGATTACACATGGTACATTTTTCTTTCGCTGGGCTCAAAGGCATTCTTTTCACTGATTAATGAGTGATTTCTGACAATGGCTGAAACTTGTTCACAAGACAAAGATGTTCAATACAAATCAAAATTTCATTCTCATTGTCCCTACCACAAGAAGTGAAGAATTTACTCATTAATGCAAAATCACAGACGCCATTCAAAAACCTGCATGGTTGTATTGGATCTACTCTTCTCTATGAGATTCTATATTTTATTGATATTTTTGTGTGTGTGTACTTGTGCATGGACCTGTGTGTTTGTGTGCCAGTGTGTACCCATGCAAATGCATGCCAGGGATCAATTTCTGATGGCTTCCTCTGCTGTCATCAATTGGATTTTTTTTTTTTTTTGATTTTCGAGACAAGGTTTCTCCGTAACTTTTTGGTTCCTGTCCTAGAACTAGCTCTTCTAGACCAGGCTGGCCTCGAACTCACAGAGATCCGCCTGCC
Source organism: Microtus obscurus (assembly GCA_963919715.1). Lineage (NCBI taxonomy): Eukaryota > Metazoa > Chordata > Mammalia > Rodentia > Cricetidae > Microtus > Microtus obscurus. Next base: position 6,403,216 of record CAWTZC010000381.1, read on the forward strand.
TCTGCCTCCCAAGTGCTGGGATTAAAGGTGTGCGCCACCACCGCCCGGCATCAATTGGATGTTTTAAGACAGGATTTCTCACAAGAACTGGAAATCAATGACCAGCTAAGGCAACAGGCCAGTGAACTCTCATGCTCCACCAGGTGCCCCCCAGCTCTTTCCCCTCCCTCAGATATAGAGACACAAACTTCCCCAACCAGCTGTTAAGTTGGTGCCAGGGATCAGAACTGGGATCTTCATGCTTGTGTGGCAAGCCTTTTACTGACTGAGATATCCTCGCAGGTCTTAAAAGAATTTGAAGCAAAATGCAAGCTCAGCTTCTCTCAGACAAGCTCAGCTTCTCTCAGACAAGCTTCATACATGGATTTCCTATGGACTCTGATTAAGAAGAGTCGAGACACACAGTTAAGATTAAAATGCTAAGCCTACAGAGTGGACCATCAGTCTGAAGCAACCACACCGACGGGAGGCACACAAGTATGCATTTCTGTCTGATACTTTCTCACTAAGATTTTTTGTGGAGAGACTTTATGTAGGTGTATCCATCAGGGTTCTCCAGAGGAACAGAACCAACGGGCTGAACTCATATATTAAAAGAACTGAAGAATTTAATTTGTGTTAAAATAGCAAAGGGTTGTTTCATCCCAGAGACTGAGAAACTTCTGATTGATCTCTTGTAGGGGGTGGACGTCTCAAGAAGTCAGAGGGGTCCCAAAGTGTGTGTCCCATACTGGAGAGGTAGACTCCCTTGCCATTGTTCAGTTCACAAGGCTGGGTGCATCCACAGTCCCAATCTGGTGTTACAAACGTGAGGTTTCTGGAGTCTGGTACTAAAACAACAATGAAAACTCACGGTCTGGTCCTGACCTCAGCAAAGGGAGCAGGACCAGCAGTAGTGTGAATCCAGTGAGGCCAGAGGACAGGTCTAGGGGTAGAGTAGAAAACTGTTCTTGCTGCCACCTGTCTTTTAGACAGCAGGTGCAGACTGGAAAATAGGATGCCAGGCAGAAAATTGTTGAGTACTTGTAGCAACAGTGGAATCAAACTGAGGCCCTGGGATAATCAGGAGTTCTTTGCCTATTGGTCATTGATTCACAAGCAGGATGTGTTGCAGTGCAGCCTCGATGAAATTCGCATGCTCTACGGTAGGAGCATGAGGATTAGAATTATTGAGCAAAAGGTACATAAATATGAGAGAAATAAGAGGCAGAAACACAGAACAACACTGTGAAGAAAATTCAGTGAATACTGAATCCTGAATCCATTTTTATTTATTTCCACGTGCTTATGTACTCCACTCTAAAAGGGGAAGGGAGAGGGAACAGACTGCCTTAATATGATACAAGGAATAGACTTGAATTCTCCAACCTTTGATCCAGGCGGAGTGGATCCACCTCTACACCCAAAATACTAATTAACCACACCACATTCTAGATCAGAATCTCTTGTTTGTAGCCCCCTGTTGTCAACATCTTCGAGAGAGCAAAAATAAACTCAAACTCTCTGACCACCAATCAAGATGGAATAGGCTCACATCTGTGTGCCCTCACAAGGGTTGTCAAAGGACAGTTTAGTAAGAATATCACGATATCAATGGTAAGGGTCCAACTTCTTAAGGGTCCATGAAAGGGAGCTACACTCCTTCCATGGCCTGGAGTGTCGATAAACTATTTGGGCAGGTTTAAGGATATGACTTTAATTCCTTGCGCCCTAGTAATCTCAATTCATCACGATAAATTTGTAGAGTACCACCCTTACTATTCTCAGACATAAATTATTTATCAGTTCCTCCTGTAAGGCTGACGGCTTGACAGACAATGCCATTGATTTGTAATACCAGGGACGGTCATCCTTTCTACAAAATTGAGTCAAAGGTTGTTTGTGAAATCAAGTGTCTGGAGGCAAGACACTGCCTGAGAAACAAACCATAGGGTAACATAAAACAGGGCAAAGCTTGATCTCAAGAATTCTGGCAATCACCTTCCCGCATACTCTCTCCCTTGACTGTATTTATTCCTCAGAGTTCTGAATTAAGTCTGGGAACACTGTATTAAACATCTTGTCTACATCACTGCACTTTAGCTGTGCCCATTAGCTTTCCTACATCTTCTAAGATCTCCTTAGAAGGTAGCATATCAGCAACAAGTCCAATGTTTTTATACTTACAAATTCATTAGCTATTTTTTTAGGATTGTCTGCTATATACACCACCTAACTTACCAATGCTACTCTTATTCGGAATTAAAATCCACGAACTGACAACATCTACATAATCAAAAAATACTGTCCTATCTCTTAACCTCTCTTTAATGCTGAAATTCAAGTAGATTGCCTAATACTTAATTTGTTCTCTCTATATACACTCAACCCTTTGAATCCCCTCTATGCAAATTGGTTTTTTTAGCTTTAATCAAGGCGGTGTTACTCCATACATCCTTGAGTTTGTTTGACCTTCCCATTGGTTCTGCTGACCTTCCCATTGGTTCCGCTGACCTTCCCATTGGTTCCGCCTTCTTTCTCGGTCCCTAGTCGCCTCTCTGCTTCCTCACAGTCCACAGTATTTCTGTCCCTGGATTTTCAGGTCACATCCTGCCTCCTCACGATCCTCAGTACCAATTTGTGCTCCCAGTAACACTCCATTTTCAGTTGTCCAGGCTTTCACAAGCACCCCCCACCCCCGTTAAATGAGCAAGTATAAAACCCAGAAGCTGTGAGTCACAGATGAGAGAGAAGAAGTGGCGTTTGGTTTTCTGGGTTTGGGCTGCTTCATCCAGGTTGATTTTCCAGGTTCATCCAATGTCCTGAAAATTACTGCTTTTGTTCCAGCTGGATGGGTTTGTCAGGTATGTGTGTAAGTGCGTGCCACGTCTTCATCTTCCACCCCTCCGTGGATGGGCGATCCGAGCTTATCCCTCTCCTCAGCTACTGTGACCATAAAAGCCCTGACTGTGGATTGCAAGAATCTATATTGCAAGTTGTATTTGAGAAGATGCCCAAGGAGGTTGATTATGGCAAGTCTCTTTTTAGCCTCTCAGAAACCTCCTGACTCATTCCACAGCTGTGTTGCCAATTTACACTTCCACCAACATTTCGCAGGGATTCTTCTTTTTCTCAAACGCTCTAGCCAAAATTTCTCTCCTTGTTTTTTTTTTCTTTGATGATAGCTATACTGACTAGAGTGAGATGGGTCTTCAAGTATTCTTAATTAACATTTCCTTGCTGGCTCATTCAATTAACTATTTGGATCTCTTCTTTTGAGAACTCCTTGTCGTAATTAGGGTGGTTAGTGTGAATAAGAATGAGAGATAAGAGAAGGTGGGCTGGATGAGTGTGAGCAGGCTATGTAATATACGTGTAACACACTGTCTAAGAAATAATTGATAATTAAAAGAAAGCACTTAATCTTAGACTCCTACCAACTCAGGAATACTGAAGCACTATCTTCATCAACAATTCTGTCTTTCCGAAGTGGTTCCTAGGTTGTTTATTTTAAGGATTTATTTTTATTTTACATGTATTGACATTTTGCTTGCCTGCATGTTTGTTTGGGGAAAACTGGAGTTACAGACAGTCGTTAGCTATCACCTGAGTATTGGGAATTGAACCCAGGTCCTCTGGAAGAGCAGCCAGTGCTCTTAACTGCTGAGTCATCTCTGCAGACTGTGGTTATCAGGTTTTTGAGAACTATATTTTGGAGGCTCTAAAACAGCAGAGCTTAAGAAAACGCGTACTTTTCAAAGGGGGCAAGGTAAGTACTTACAAGGGTTCCAAAGCAAAGGATTTTAGGGGTAAAGAAAGAGGTCAGGGGTCTAGAGTCAGAAAGCAACCTACATTTAATTATGATGAGAAGAGCTTAAGGTTACCTGTGTCAGGGCTTAGGAGGTCGTCTGATATGTAGTAGAAATGGAGTAAGGAACAGCTGAGAGAGGAGTATGATTTTAAATACTGTCAAAAGAGGAGCTAATAATCTAAAAGTCTTGCTAGCCATTTCCTATTTAATTAATTCTTAATTATCTCTATCCAGTCATTAGACAGCATGAATTAAGTGCACTGATCTTTGCCAAGTGGAGTTGGTGATATTGAACCCCAAAGAGGATGACTTTCGTGTCAGAGTCTGTGAGCAATACCCTTTCCCATGACAACCTCGGCACCTCCCATCGTATGATCCAGAGCTAAAGAGGAACCGTTTCTCAGGGATCATCAGAGGATGTTGTGTTCCTTCTGAAAGCTAAGGTTCCCAAGCACACCTGGATACGTGTTTTTATTTTTCTGACAGGGTCTACACAACAAAGTATTCCAATCATGACCCACTTCACCCTCAATTATGCCACCTTGAAAAGTCATGAGATTGCATTCTCGACTTTGTCATCCTTATGCAAAATTCATTCAGTCTGCTTTACATTACTGCCTTTTTACAACTATTATATAACACACAGATACACAGACTTATTGGGATAAACAACTTTATTATGGGATCTTAGAAGACATTAATTCATCCCTTTTAGCCTTTATTCCTTATCAGCAGGCATTTCTTTTCTCTTAGTTATTAATATATTAAGCTCTTATACATCTGTTGGCTGACATGGATCAACAACTTTATTATGGGATTTTAGAGAACAATTAATTCATTGTTTTTACTCTTTATTCCTCAACTGTATTAAAAAATGAAAAGAAAAAAAACTGGGCCTTGGAGATGAAGCCGAACAAATGTGAATTGCAAAGACTGGAATCTTAGAAATTCCTCAAATTGAAGAATATAAAATATGTCACACCAGATTGTTGCTATGACAAGATAAGGCAATACATACCAATCACATTGCACAGTCCCTGGTACAGAACAAATTTTATATGTGATTCCAGTTGGTGCAATAGGGAAAATGAATTTTGTTGAACTTCCCGAGTGCTTATTCTACTTTCATGCATCTCTCACTAACTGTGTTACATCATAAATGGGTATTGATATAGCATTCTCAGAGTTACGTTTCAATTGCTATAGTAAGACACCAAACAAAGCCAAGGCTACTTGTAGAAGACAGCTCATTAAGGGCTTCACAGATGCTGAGTTCATGACCATCATGGTGGGGAGCATGTCACCAGGCAGACACCCATGGTGCTGGAGTACATAGCTTACATCCTAACTCATATGCAAAAGGCAGAGAGGGGGGGGGAGAGAGAGAGAGAGAGAAGGAGAGGGAGAAGAAGAGGGAGAGAGACCTACTTCAAAGAATGACATAGAATTTGGAAACTTCAAATACCACCCTCACAGACACATCTCCTCCAACAAGGCCATACCTCGTAACCCTTCACAAACAGTCCATGAAATGGGAACCAAGTATTCAGCCATTATGTAGAAAGTCTATGTTGAAAGTATAATTTTGATAAATCATCAACCACATCAATAGTTATAGAAAAAATAAATTATGTACTGCTGTAATATAACAATATATGTTTTAGTATTTGCATATTTTGTGGCAAATGTTCAATCTTGCTTAATCTACCAATCCAAGATTACAATAATATACATACAGTCAAAATATGACTTTATTATCTGTATTTCTAAGCAAAATATTAATGATCTCAAGACACCATTTACCGCTCACTGTTCAAAGTCATTAATTTTCCAGCCATTTATATTAGTTTCTCACATGTTTTTAAATTTGCACGAATTCTCCACAAAAATTAACTAAAAACATTTCTCCATAGGGTATATACTTCAAAAATATGGAAATATTTCTTAATAGTTTAATTTAAAATTGGACTCTGGGAAAGAAGAAAGCTCTGAATGATTAAATGATCCGAAATGACTTTAAATTGAGAGCTTGCAGAAAAAGTGCTACAATAAAAGGTCAGTATATTAAGTTTTTTATTCTTCAATAATGGCAAACTCTTACTCGTGGGGCTGGTCAGATGGCTCAGTGGTTAGAGCATCTGATGCTCCTGCCGAGGACCAGTATTCAGTCCCAGCATCCACACTGTGGCTCACGACTGTCCTTAACCACAGTTCCAGGGAATCCAGTGGCTCTTTCTGACCCCCACAGGCACCAGGCAGACATATTTCACACATACTTACATCCGGGCAAAACACTCATACACATAAAATAAATTACCTATTTTTATTTTTCATCCTTATTAATTTCGAATTGAATCAATGATATAAGTCAAGAATATTCATATTATATGCTTAGGTTTTTTTTACTTTGTCATTGTATGGAAACTAAAAATAATCATTTTAGCATCTTCATCACTTGCCATGCTATATGTTGAATTATTACTATGACAGTTTCCCACTTCATCTTGCATAGGTATCTAAAATTCATCTCGTGTTTCTTGATGAAAAACACAGCATTAATTTTTAACATTATTAGAAACATTGTATATACCCATGGAAAATAGAGTGTAACTGGAAGTGAAAATGTTCTAAATATAACTTTATCTTATATTTTGCATTAACTTTAACACTGTGGTAATTGCCTTGAATTCATAAAAGGACATTTTCCGCACAGAGTGATAAAAGCAAAATGTTGGAATGAAATTGTTATCAGTTTAATAATAGTCATGTGTAATAAAAAAATAAAATGCCTGATAGGTATTAGCTATAAAAATAACTCAGAGAATCATCCTATGAAGTTATAATGTACATTATTTCTGCACGTATCTTTTCCTGATTATTTAGTTTATTATTTCCCATTAGTGTGCTCACAAATTAGCCTACACTCATTCTATTTCTAAATTTAAAAAAGTAATATCTGGATTTATGCCATTAGTCTTGGAAAAACTGGCAGCATTGCCAATCCTTTTGAAATAACTAGCAGTGGAAAATGCCAGAGGTTCCTTACAAATATATTCCACCTCAATTGTTCAATTCAAAATGGAAATCATCAATAGAGTTCTCATAGACAACTGCAGAGTACTTATCCTTAAATTTTCGTGAAACTCACATATAATCATATATAGCATTAGAATTATTTTGCTCTATATGTACTTTTCTTAAGTAATTCATTGATAATCATTTAACCTAACTTCTTTGTAGAGACAATTAAAAAAACTAAAAATAGGATATCTATGACACCACTAATTTAGCATCTCACTAGCATAAGGAAATGGTTTAAACAACTGATTAATTCAATTGTATACCAAAAATACAAATCATTGATACTCAAACAACATGGTATCTACACAGTTATAAGTAGATGTTAGCTGTAAAATAAAGGATAACCATGCTATGAACCACAAAACCAAAGAGTCTAAGTAATAAAAAGGGCTTGAGGGGGACGCATGGATCTCCAATCCACAATACCAGAGAGTCTAAGTCATGAGGAAGGTTCAAGGATCATGCATGGATTTCCCCAGGAAGAGGACGTTGAAGCCATCTCGTGGGTGAACTGGGGGCCTGTGAGGATGGGAAGAGCAGGGAAGGGGGATAAAGGGAGAGAGTACTGAAAGAGACAACTAGAATTTGGGGTGCTTGGGGGTCAAGGTAGAAACTCAGTGCAATGGAAACCCCTAGGAATCTGAGGGTGATCCTAGCCAAGTCTCCTAGTAATGGGGAATACAAAACCTGAAAGGGCCGCTTTTTATAACCAGACAAGGCTTCCAGGTGAGGGACTGGAACCCCAAACCAGCTACATAACCTTCGACATACAATTTGCCCTGCCTGCAAGCTGGGCAGGTGGAGTGTCCTTTGCAGATACAGGAGCAGGTAAAGGTGGCATAGTTTTTAAGTGTCAAGATATTGACAGCAAGTCTTTTTTTTTCTATCATTTTTATAGTATCTGATGCATGCATTTATTTCTTTTTCCATTGTTTTAAACCTTTCGCTTTTTATTTTGAATTTTGTCTATGTGTGAGAGGTAAGGTATATGTGATTGTGAATACAGGTACCTAAAGAGTCCAGAAGAACATGTCAGAACACAGAAGTGCAGTCAGAAGGGATTCTGAGCCACCTGACATAGTGCTGGAAACCAAATGGGGTCTTCAGGGAGAGCCATCCTTGCCTGTAACACTGAGTCATCTCCCAAGCCATCATTTCTTCCTGTCAGGTAGCCCAAATAACTCAACATTGAAGAACAGCAGGCAAACAATGCCCTGAGGAAATAAGAGCTTAAAGAGATAAACCTAGATTCTCTGGCAAGGCTGCCCAGAAGACTGCTTGCTGGAACTCAGCTGAGCATGGGGAGTATTGAAACACTTTACACTCCATAAGCAAATACTTAAGAACACGCAAACTGAGCTCTGGAATTCTTTTTTTCAGAGCTCTAGAAACCTACTTGAACATCTGAAAATAAAATTTGGATAGTTTATTTAATAAAACTGTTTGGGGGCTATGCATACGGTGCCTCCCAAAATAGGACTACTTTTTTTTCAGAAATAGTATTTTTCAAAAAATAATTCTTGAATATTACATCATGAATCCCCAAAGTGCCAAAGAAAATGTCAAGGCACTTCCTGTGGATGCTTTGTCTAAAATTCTCACATGTCAGTTGGGTTTTTTGAAGCATACTTTACCAATAGTAAGTATCAATAGTTAGAAATCAGTGAACCTAGGGCTCAATGCAAGAGAATTCAAGAGAATCTAAGTTGTGTAAATTATCAGGAGTGTAAAGGTGAATTGCAATGTATTTATACACATACACACTATATATAATATATACACATATATGTATTATATACATACATACACACATACACACACATATAGAGAGAGACCAAGGGAGCTTCGGATGAGTAGAAATCAAAGGAAAGTAAAATCAGTGTTCTTTCATGTCTACATCTCCAAACACTCAGGGCCAATTGCAACCCTGTGCAGTACAGCATCTGTTCAACAGTGAGTAACAACCAGGGGCCAATGCTGAGAAATTAGTCTCTTATGGTAGTTTAAAATTAGAAATTTTTATACAGGAGAAAAATGCTTGCAGCCGCACCCTAGAGGGCCATATTGGTGAGGTAGACCAGTAAAGGGGGTGAATTTAAAAATGAAGAAGAGGAAGAGGAGGAAGAAGAAAAAGAAGAAAAAAAAAGATAAAGATGGTGTTTTCATGATGAGGACACACACTGAAACAACTTACTTGAGCTAATGGGAGCCCACTAACTCCAGCCTGACATCGAGGGAACCAGCATAGGACCAAACTAGGTCCCTCTGAATGTGGGTGACAGTTATATGGCCGGGGCAGACTGTGGGGCCACTGGCAGTGAGACCAGGAGTTATCCCTACTGCTTGTACTGGCTTTGTGGAACCCATTTTCTTTTGAGGAATACCTTGCTCAGCCTAGATATAGTGGGGAGGAGGGCCTGGGTCCTGCCTCAAAGCAATGTACTAGACTTGTTGACTCCCCATGGGAAGCCTTACCCTCTCTGAAGAGTGGATGGGAGGGAAGGGGGGAGTGGGAGGAAGAGAGGGCGTGGGAACTGGTATTGGTATGTAAAATGAAATATTTTTTTAAATATTAATTAATTTAAAAAAATATCGTGTCTTTTTAGATTCGAAAAGAATGAAAAGAAATGATTTTCTCTGTAGCTAAGTAAACCACAGACCGGTAAAGCAGTTTCCCCATGCATCCCCTCAATGTAAGGAAGAAAAGCAGCTTTGCACATACAAAGGAAGCCAGCTTGGTTAGGGCTTCAGAAGCCCTGAACAAGAGCAAAAGGGAAGAGGAAAATAGGTCTCAGTGAGCAGCCTGAGAGGTTCCGTGAGCTTCACAAAGGGAGAAGTTCAGGCATTTCTCCACTTGACAGTTCAGACAGCAGGCAGCCCTTAGGATGGTTACAAAATGTCCTTGTGCTGTCTGTCTGACCACAACACATGCACATTTAATTTATTTTTTAAAACCATGAGGGCTTTGAAATAAAGTGAAGATAGATTCGACAAGAAAATCCATTTAGGACACAGATGCGAAGGAATTAGTAAGAGGTTTGCAAGGACTTAAAACGTTAAAAAAAAATCATCTGTACTCGAATAAAAAACTTAGCGAAGAATATTTTAGGTTGTTATGGTAAATTTTACAGATAAGTAGACATATGTGTTTTTAGGAGCAAAATAGGTCATAGTAGGCAGTTTGTGGAGTTTCTGTGGGTTTATTCTGCAAAACCTCAGAGGCTGAGAATGTCTATCCGAGACTGACCGGTAGGTATGTTACAACTCTTCTGTTTGACAAATAGTCCAAAAGAGCGATTAGAAAAAAATATGGAATATCTTGCCAGATTTTTTCAATAAAATGTCTTTAAAGAGCGGGGAAAGTCTATGTTAAGTTTTTTCGGACGTTGCCTCTTTGCAGACACAATAGCAATAATCCAAATCAGACCAAGTCAGGCAGAATTAGAAGAAGCCCAAATTTAATGTATGCCAGTGCTCCCCCAGAGGAGGAATGGAGAACCAGAAAGAAGACTTGTTCATTCTCTGTGATGCAGTGTAAATAGCCTATGGGCATGGTCTAGACCTTCCCTGGGGAGGGGTCACCTTTTCCTGGGCTTTTTTGGAGGAGGAGTCTGGACTGTGGGAACTCCCAGGAGAGGGGCCTTGGATTGGAACTTTCCACCAAACATTCCAGACTCTTTGTATATATAGATGCCAGGGGGCTGGGGTGACGTTTCCAACCAGTCTATCCATTGGCAGTAATAGAAAAAAAATCAGAATTATTTCAGCTATTATAACATAGTTCCATTTAAAAATCAGTAAATATAAGCTATAAAAGCTATTTTATAGTTTTCATAGACATTTTGAGAAGGCAAAACAGTATATGAAATTAATTTAAAGAATATATTTCATTAAATGTATTATATTGAAATAGTTTCATAAATATTTTATTTCACTACAGAGCCAAGAAATGTTAGTTGGAAAACTACTGTTGTGCAGAAACCTCCATTTGCCTGGTATGATATTTATTCACAATCAATTGAAAAATATTAAGCTGTTCTAAATATGTGGGTATTAATAGCTGTTCTTAATTTTTCCTTACCATTTTCCAGGCACATTCTACAGTGCTGAATGATTACATTTTAATTCTCTATGGAACTCATCTTAGGAACTTTGTGTGAAATCTGTTTAAGTTCTTCATTTCGGGAAATCTGTGAATGTCACAGGAATGATCGCTCTGTGCAGGGATGCAACAGATGGGCCCTCCTTCCCCTCGGTGCTTCTCACTGGCTCATGCAGGGTGTGCTATCAGTGAATGACAGCCATCACTCTTCCATTTTCTTTGTAGCTAGCGATCTGAAATTTTAGCAATCAATTACTTTACTGCAAGAAGGTTTGAGAAGAATATAACGTACCTGTAAATTATTACAAAATTTTTACATAGTTCAATCAGCTTACAAGTAACACAAATTATTAAAGAATTGGCTACTTAGTTTAGCAATGTCACAAACAAGAGGAAATGTGTAAAACAGAACATTTTATTTATTTTTGTTTTTTGAGACAGGGTTTCTCTATAGCTTTGGAGCCTGTCCTGGAACTAGCTCTGTAGACCAGGCTGGCCTCGAACTCACAGAGATCCGCCTGCCTCTGCCTCCCGAGTGCTGAGATTAAAAGTGTGCACCACCAACGTCTGGCCCCAGAACATTTTTAATAATAACAATAATTCTGTCTGGGATCTGCCTGAGAGAAAAAGCACTTGGATGCTTTATACAGGCATTATACAGGAAAAGTACAGCTGACAGATCACTATACAAACTCTCTACATTGGAGTATATATACTCCAATAGTTTGCATACTCTAATAGTAGTGAGAATTCTGATTTGCAAGAACTTTGGGAATACCTGTCATTTGAGTTGTTGCTGTCAATTCTGCAAAAATCTTATCAAGCCATAGCCTTCCTCCTTTCCATAGTGGGATTCATCCCAAGACATCCCAATAGTGTATAAACCATTCTTTAAACACGACTTTTCCTGCTTGGCAACTGAATGACCTTTCCCACACTGTGGGGCCCTGGTGTTAAAGCATTTACTCTGCTTTCGCCTTATTGACCAGACTTCTGACAAGGAAGGAGCGGAGTGCCTCAAAGGGACAGGCATTGAGCAAGGGAGACAGCATGTCTACCCGTATGTATAAGCAGGTCTGGGCAGCCCTAAAATTTCCAACAGCCAGCTCTGGGGAGTATAACCTACTGACTTTTTGCTCTGCCCTAACAAGCTATTAATATTCTCTACTTACCTTCACCTCGGTTTCATTAACACAAGATCTTAGTCAGAAAATTAACTGTTTGTGCTTTTACTCATAGAAGTACAGGAAGAAAAGCTTAGATTGCTAAACCAGCCCCAGAGAGAGGAATTCCTTCTCACTAGGATGCCAGCGGATACAACACCCCCCACAGCATCCTGGTTGCTTAACCCAGGTGGGGATGGAGAGAATGCAAGCATCACCTGTTTTCCTTAGACAGCTTATTATGGCTGCCGTGGTATCCAGGAAGCTGTGCTCCCAGTCAGGAGGAGGGAAGCAGAAGCTTTCAGAGAATGCAACAGTACTGCTCAATTTTCTTTCCGTTTTCTATACAATTATTAATCACAAACTTCTAGTTTAACTAGCACACTTAAGAAATGTAGTTAGCACACAAAACCCCCCTTATCCCTTAGAATTCTGTACTGATTTAATGCTTCCTGTATCTGCAGGGGAGCTTCACAGCCATGCCCCCTCTGAAACAGTAGTAAGACAACTGGTACCTACTTTATCCATCTTGTTATCCCTCAGAAAGGCATGCTTGGCACCATTGTTATTTACCAGAGAATTGTTGACTATGTCTGTGTGGGTATGCAAACTGAAAACCTTGTGGAAGTGGGAGGGACATTGAAAGAGAACAGCAAAAGGAAACAGCAAAAAGAAAACAAAAAACAAAACATTGAGGGGACCATCAGGAGAGCACTGGAGACAGCATAGGAAGAATAAACAGAACGTAATGAAAAGACTCATGTGAGCTAATTGACTTCATTGTCCTTCAGACCTTTTGAGTCAGTTTTCGCCTGCTATAGCATTCATTCTGATTCCTGAGAGGTTTCGGAAGGCTGGCATTCTCAACACAAACCTTGATATGGGTTATATAGCATGATGGAAGAGAGCAAAGGAACAGCCCTCTCTCCCATGCACAACCTTTGCAATTGGATTTTTATCTGCTAGGTTAACATAGCTTTGTCTATGTTATCTGTCACAATAGAAATAGTTTTCATCTATCCAGACGAAATAAATGCTTGGTAGATATAGGAAATCGAATGGAAACATTTGGGAAAACAAATTTTGTACAAGATTATAGAATTGTGAGTCTTGGGTGCCTTCTACGGCAAGGCACAGCTTGTCTGATAAGGGTTGAGAGATGTACTAGTCTGTCACAATCAGCCAGGGGCATCTCATCACTGTGTCCACTTTAGTCAGCTCTTAGAGTCTACAGAGTCAATGGCTCATCAAGCCACAGGTCCTGGGCCACAGTAATGGCCTCTGTTTCACATAACCTTATTTTGAAAATGTGTGTGTGTGTGTGTATAGGTGTGATTAAATCAGCATCAAAATTAAGTTGATTTGAAATTCACTATTGAGGACATTTTCCTAGCATTTCTGAATACAACTTGAACTACATATTCCTTCCTCAATTTGGGGTTTCAGAAATGTTCATAAGGATTAAAAGTTCTGATGATCAATATTAAGTCTTCACTGTGGATTACAACCATGAGACACTATCTCTGAATTAGTGAAAAATAAATATATGGTGTAAAGTAGGGTATTAACTCTCTGCATTGCTTTAACTTCCTTCACTAGCATAGGACCGTAAGAAACCTTAATTCATTTCTAAGAGCGCTGATATATTTTAATGTTTGAAAATGATAAAATGGGATAACATCTCTATTAATGACATGCAAGACATTTGTATTCTTCCAATGTAATGTTTGGACTCTTCTGTCTTCTTGATGGACTGTTTACGGTAAAATCATCTCTGGAGTTTGTTATGCCTATTGTTTCATGTTCTGTCTTTTGCTGTCTCCTTTCACTAAATTGATAGAGAGATTGGTATATTTTAGTTTTCTTGAAACTGATGTTTCTTTTAAAATTTTGACTATTTTTCACCTTGGCAATATGCCTGTGTTGCTTAAGTTTAAGTAAAAGAAATAAGCTCTTATAATTGGTTTATTTATTGTCATTACTGTGTGTTATGGCAAGATACTATAATAAATACAAACATTCATCCATAACAAAGAAAGGAAATAAAAGGCTAATTACATTTTGAGATGTTAAGTATTCAAGAAGAAATTATTTTGATTCTAAATATAATTTTGAAAAAAACTCACTTACTTATGAAGAAATAAAACTAACAAGAAGTTAAGTGGATGAAGCAGATAGAGTTGTTTCTATAATTTAATAATTTCATTAATATGCTTCTTTTTCTTTTTTTCTTCTCTTGACCTAATCTCAAATTCTGTGATCCACCCATAAGATTATATTCTCTTTGCGAATGGACATCCTTGCTAGTTATTTCTAATTGGGTCGCCTAACTAACGCCAGTGTGAATACTATAACACAAATGCATGTACATGCACACACATATGTACACATACATGCACATACTTATACACACAGCAAAATAAAAAATAATTCCCAAGGAGATATATGCCCATAAAGATATTGTAGTTGTATTTTTCATTTACTTTCTACATCACAGAACTTATTTAAATGTATACAAATTAAAATTATAAAATTGAGAAAACATTTTATATTCTTTTATATGCTAAAACTGAACAAAAGACCCTATAAAATATTAAATTCGAATTTGTAAATAAAGGATCACTCTTTCCTAAGTTTCCTCTCTTTGATATAACTCCACACACACAATTTAATATAAAATATAGAATTATATCATTATTTTATAATATAATAGTGGTATTTGACAAGTAGAAAAGAGATCATAAATTGAAGTCTCTAAACCTATTTGTGAAAGAAGAAAATGTCATTGAGGTTATTATATTTTCTCTTTTAGACAATTGTGGCTAAAGCTCCTGTCATGCAATACCCAAATTCAGAAATAATGACATTGATTTCTGAATTAAATCAACTTTTCCAAACATAAAACGAAGACACATCTAACAAAAATGACTTGGGTGATAATGAAGAGGAGTGTTTCAAAGGAAGATGCCAATATTTAAAAATAAAAGTTTGGGAGATGGCTGAGCAGTTAAGAGCACTCACTGGTCTGGCAAAGGTCTCAGGTTCAGTTCCCAACACCCATATGGTGGGCCTACCAACCACACTTCAGGGTAAGCCCCATGCCCAGAAGTGGTGACTCAAGACAAAACACACTTAATGTTTTTGTGTGCCTTTTGTTTGGTTTGATAGGTATTTTTCTTTCTCTTTTTTTTTATTTTTGTTTTGATTTTCAGTTTTAGCTTTTTATGTACTTTGTTTTTCATGGTTTTTCAGAGAAAAGAGGTAGAGAGAGAAAAAAGAAAGAATGATTTGGGGTGAGTACCGAGGTTGGGTGGATAAAGAAGTATTAGGGAGAAGAAATAACATAACAAAATGTACAGGATAGGAAATAAATTTAAATTCTTAAAATCACACAGTTAATTCTAAAAGATTGCAAAAAAACATAATTTTAAGCTAGTTTTTGGTATTTTGTTTGTTTGTTTGTATTCAGAGCTACTCGTGGCTTCAAGCAGCCCACAAACCACAGGTTAGACATATCTGAATTTTAAGACTTTCAAGTTTTAAAATTTGAATGTTACAATAATATGATGAAGAAACATGGTTCCACTAATGTATGACTCATATACTGAAAACTTTCCTAGAAATCTTATTTTAGCTATTAGTTAAGATACATAATGACATTAAATTCAGAGGTCTGGTGTCCAATATAATGCCCAATATCATTTTAGCCATATGTACAAAAATAAGCACCTATTTTTATAATTTACTGAGGGTGGTAGTGAAAGAATTTATAGCATCATATATTCTAAGTAAGTGCTGTAACACTAAGCTATATGACCTGATTTTTTTTTTTTTGAGATAGGATTTCCTTAAGTCACTGAGGCAAGCCTTGTAGTACAGGCACACACTAAACTTATGGTCTTTGCTTCTCCAGAACCTGTAATTACAGGTTTGTCCCAAACTAGTTAATATGTCTTGTTATGTCTCTTTATAGAATAACGTAACAGTCTTGTTTCATGCAGAAACTACTGGACACAAATATATGACCTTAAAATTATGCTGATGGCTTTTTTTTCACTGTGATTATATGACTAATACATGAAAGAAAAATGTACGGAAGGAGAGACATTTTTTCAGACTTATGGGTCCAGAAATGTCAGTACATCATGGGAGACCACACCAGAATAGAGCAGTTCACATCCCGGAGAAAGAAACAGAGTGTGGTCAAGGGAAAGATGTTCTTCCCCAAAGTGATGATTATCTAGGTTGTCAATTTACCTGCATCTGGAATCAACAGAAACACAAACCATGCACTTTACTGAGGGGTTTTTTAATCATAATCTTCAAAGCATATACACTCTATATTTGGGCCACATCTTCTGGTGACATCCCAGATGAAAAGTACACAGGAGAAAGAGATTTTGCCTTTTGCCTGCTTGTCCTGACTCTTACAGTCAAGTTCATCTCCTCTGTTGCTGGGGCATTGTTCATTCCCTGGTATTAGAATATACTTCTTCAGCATTCCCAAATACATTGAAGGTCGGAAGCTTTCTTGGAATCTTCCAACACTCCAGCACTAGATTGGCCTGCTGAGACATCCAGTCTCCTGGGTTCAAGGACTCTTAGGTACTCAGCTTTCCTGTCAAGAGACGGCCACTGCTGGACTCCTCAGAGCACAGTTTATAAGTCAGCTGCGTATATAGTCTGTATTTTGAACTGGCACTATATTTGCACACAGCCTAACAACTTCTCATACCACGTCCATTGTTCTATAGCATGGGTTTTTGTCTATAGATCACAATGCAGATGAAGAAGCACACTGGATCTTGGCTCTCGGCCCGACTCAAACTCAGTAATGTTGCTCTCCATTTACTTGTTCCTTCCTAACAGTCAATGTGACCTTTTCTATGTCACTGCATCAAAACTTTTACGGCCTGTTCAATGTATCTTAAATAAGTCATTTCATTCAATTCGAACCTGCCATAAACGGAGCATTAAAAGATACTTTCTTGCAAGTCCACCTTAATAGCTTGAATTTGGTTCCATTTCCCCAACCATGAATATGTCCATTTGTATCATTATGCATAGCTAAGAACCAAAATTCATCAAAAATAGAAAAGTGCGTATTTCAAGCAGATTTCATCTTTCTTTTCGCTGGCAATAACCTTTTGCCACAAGGTCGTCTAATATAAATTGGTATGACTTATGGAAGCAGCTTGAATGTTCAGAGACCAAAAAGTAGCACCGAGTAATTCTCGGCAAGAAGCGAGGATTCCAAGCTAAGCAAGTCTAAATAAAACCAACATGCCTGCTGAACAAAGAAGTATATAAGAGCCAAATAATCATCTCTTGGAAACGTTCCTGTACTGTGTTGATTCAATAAATAGGAAGCAAAATCACCAGTTAGAACTGGTTCCACTGTGAGATGAGTGCCTTGGGAAGTAAGTCATTATGTGGGTGGCAGAAGCCATCATGAACGTTCAAGCACATGGAGAAGGAAGCACCAGAGGGTTCGGTGTGCTCGGCATCATCTAATAGGAAGCGAGTTTGCTGTAAAATGTTTCCTAAAACCCATTTCTCACAGTAACCTGTAGGAGACATAGTTTATAATTTTAGTGGCTCTACTCAACCTAGCAATAATAAAAGTGTGCAACTATGAATTAATTCATTCATTCAATAACAAACACCGTGGATGTATAACCTCGGGACCCTTGTGTTTTATTGACCCCTTCAATATAATTAAGAGAGTACCAACATTTTCTCCAAAATAACGTAACCTGGAGTATTTCCCAATAAACTCTATTCTTGGGTTTTTGCTCTGGTAAAGCTGTTATGGTAATGCTTTTGATAAATATCTTTGTATTTACAGTTAATGAACTACAGCGCAGGTAATATAGAAGAGGAACATACCTGAAAATGAAGTATGCAGTTTAGAAACTGCAAACACATTGCATTGCTTTCTGATTCATACCATCAGTGACAAATTATCCCCTACAGAACTCATTATTTTGGGGGACTTTTAAAGGTACTTCACAAACATACTACCTCATAGAATAGGTTCAAGTTCTGCTTATCTAACCCATAAATAATTAAAATTTCTATTCATAAACTGGATTTCTTGTGTGCATACACAGAGTTCCTTTTGCAGGGAGTAAGTATACCCCCAACTCTGCCTTTTGGCATTCTTTCCTTTTCTCATTTTAAAGAGTGTTATTATTGACCCAATGATGGCTTTTTAACTCATTTCCCAACTCTACTTCAACCTCTCAACAAGTAGGAGACACCACACAGGGCTCTCACCCTACTGTTACTAACGCAACGGTTGAGGGATGCATTTCATGACTTAATAGCTTCCCAAAAGCTCAACTTCCTAATACTAGCACATCAAGGATTTGTTTCAGAAGATATATTTAAGAGGTCCAAATCAGCAGCAGAAGGAGAGAGCACGAGCAAGGAACTCAGGACCGCGAGGGGCGCACCCACACACTGAGACAATGGGGATGTTCTATAGGGAACTCACCAAGGCCAGCTGGACTGGATCTGAAAAAGCCTGGGATAAAACCGGACTCGCTGAACATAGCAGACAATGAGGACTACTGAGAACTCAAGAACAATGGCAATGGGTTTTTGATCCTACTGCACGTACTGGCTTTGTGGGAGCCTAGGCAGTTTGGATGCTCACCTTACTAGACCTGGATGGAGGTGGGTGGTCCTTGGACTTCCCACAGAGCAGGGAACCCTGACTGCTCTTTGAGCTGACAAGGGAGGGGGATTTGATTGGGGGAGGGGGAGGGAAGGGGAGGCGGTGGTGGGGAAGAGACAGAAATCTTTAATAAAAAAAAAAGAGACACACAAACACTCAGCTTAGGAAAAAAATGTCTTTGGCAACTTCAGTGATTTTTAAATATGAGTAAAATAATTTCATATTTGCGTTGAAAATTACCATCATACAATAACAAGGATTAAGGGTAAAATCACCCTCACACTGCAAATTTCTAATTAATCTTCACTCCATTTTCTAGCAAATATGAGAACACATATGAAATGTTTAGAAAAGGCTGTGAAGGAAATGCGGAAAGCTTTGAGATGAAGTTCCCTTAATCATGTTTGCCCATTCCTGTTTTCTAGATGAGGGCTGGCGTTTCAGTCTGTAATAGGTCACCAAAACTCTGCAGCTGCTTATGCTGTTGGGATTCTCGGCCACATATAAAGGAAAAAATATAGAACTGGGCAGAGAGAACACACTTATAGGAACAGCCTGCGTCACATTCACAAAGCACACTCAGAGATGCTTTAAGAGGAAGGGGGATGGGTATCTGCTATTTACCAAGATGGCTCTTAGGGAAGTGGGACCTGGGAGGAATATGAACACCACCCAAAGGGAGATGGGACCTGGGAGACATATACCCAACCAAAGGGAGTGGGACCTGGGATACACAGGAACACCCAAAAGAAAGGTAAGACCTGGGATACATAGGAACAACCAAAGGTTAAGTGGGACTTGGGGACACATATGAACACCATAGTCAAGTCTCTTCCCATCTAATTCTCAGAGCTGGAATCAGAGGTGTGCAGGCCTTGGCTAGGAAAGGGTCTTCTACTTGGCTTCATGTTCTATAGTCATTCTTCAGGTGTTCTTAGCTGTTAGCCCCCAGGTCATGTCTGCCCCTCTTCAGAGTCAGCCCACCACTGTCTAGAACCAGTGAGTGTCCTGGGACTACTAATGTGTATAGAAAATACCTACGAAGCAAGCAATTATTCTGTTAGCCTAGCAACCATAATTTGACCATATTTCATTAAACAAGCTACCTGTCAATTTTATTCCACTTTCTAAAACTTGTTTTTGCTATTTCCCCTCTAAAACACAGATTCTCAAGCAAATTACTGGCAAGGTTTCAATGATGTTTGATCCCAACTACTTAGAGGATGCTACCTGCCTGTTTGTGCAATGTTCTAACTTTCTTCTTTAATTATACCATGCAATCCTCAGAATGCTGAACTCAGAGAAGGTCCTAAGGTTATACAACAATAGATTTCATGGCTAAATAAAAATGAAAAGACGCTATGTTAGTCAATAACTAGGTCTAACACACCTCAAATTTAACATCAATATACTCATAAAATGTAGTTCCACCTGTGAGCAAACACCTACAGAAACAGTGGGTGTGACTAAGGAGAGACTGTACTTTGTAGACATGGGGTTCTTTGAGACGGGGAGGAAGAACAGAGCCTCAGGAACGAAGAAGGCTGAATGCCAAGTCAGAATGCTGAGAAGCAGCCCACATGTGTGGGCTTTTCTAAGCTGCTGTTATTCAGCTTGGAGAAGGGGGAGGGGGGAAACCACTAAGTAAATATCTTTAGAAATTTGGTCTGAACCCAGTGTTTGTTGGTTTGCATGTGCTAAAGAGAACAGAAAAAGAGATTCAAAAGAAATAAAAGGATATTGAAATGTCAATGGTGAAAAAAAGATGAGGCAATTTCACAACTGGACTCTTTCTATAACAGAGAAGAGTAAATTTGTGTGAAAACTGACTTTTTGAGTTATATAAATATTTTGCTTTTGAAAATAATCTATAACCCAAAATAACTCTTCCTTCTGAAATCATTATGCTTCTGGGAATTGGACAAGTCACATCACTTAGAATTCATTTCCCTGAGTTTTTTTTTTCACTGAAAAATCATCAATTCAACTCAGGAAAACAAATCATTTCATGGTTGGCACCATCTGCATGATCAGATGAGTCACAGAAGAGTAGAGAGCCCTGCCTCTTTAAAAACAGAAAATATGATGGGATTAAATTGGAAAATTATATAAACACACATGTTGCAAATGGGGGAAGATGCATAATAAACCATCACTTACATTACTAATGCAAAGAAAATATCAATATGTTTTGACTAACAATTGTCAGCATTTCCATTTGCATTATATTTGACTTCAAAAATAGTCATCAGAGGATAGGCAAGGTGCATGCAATGATGTCTTCATGCAGAATTCTTGAAAAATAAATTTTAGTTTGATCTTTTCTGACAGCAATTTATACTGAGAAATAGAAATCCTCAAGACACTTGTTTTCTTTTATTTAGTAATTCCATTTCTGGAAATCTATCCTTAGAAAATGATTTTTAAAATACGGCAAATGAAAACTGGTGGGACATATTCATGGTGTTATGCTTACTGGGGGAAAGCAGAAGGGAAATCAAATTCTAATATTCAGGAGTTTCTTAAGCATGATTCACAAATAAAAATGACTTATGGAAACTTTCATAACACAGTGTTTTTAATTGACTTAAAGACCTATCTGAAAATAAAATTGGTTACAAACATATCAAATATAGATGTAATTGTTCTTAACTATATATAAATAGATGGATATCTAGAGTCATTGAGATGGCACAGCTGGAAAAGGTTCTTGCCACACAAGACTCATGAGTAGAGCTTAACTCCTAGATGCCACATAAAGCTGAAAGGGGGAACCCACTACACAAACCTGTCTTCTGACTTCCACCTCATGCATATGTGTGTATATATTCTGTGCCTCCCTTACCCACATAAATGTATAGCATATATATGTGCTGCTATATATGTGTGTATAATTGTATCCTCAATATACAAATACTCACACATGTAACCTAGAGAACACACACATGTTATATGTTTGTGTGTGTGTCTCCTCCATATATAGATAAGGGACATTTATATATACACACATATATATGGAACAACAAACATCTATACAGATATGTATAGCATGCATATGATAATAAATTTCAAATGTATGGAAGTCTAATTGTGTAATTGATCTACAAGAAAATGAAATTCAAACATATATGAAAGTAAAACATCATATAGCAGTGACAGTTAATGATATATCAACACAGACATAAACCCTTTATGTGCGTACGACTTTATGTGCATACGATTTTATGTGCATACAACTTCGTGTGCATACGACCTTATGTGCATAAGACTAAAAGAAAAATGCCAAAATATACAGCATTATAATTTGAAATATAACAATATTTTGCTATGTTCTAACATGGACTATATTTGTGCACATATAACCATGAATGTAGATTTTTGTGTGTTTATGTGTGTGATAAAATTCATGTGTAAATACCAAGATAAGCAAGGGTCTAAGCAGCCAGGGAATGAATGAGCGGTCTATGCCAACACTCCATGACTTTTCATTTACTCTTTAAGGAACACTGGCATATTAGTGATGTATTCAAACAACTCTGCATTTGTGGCAAGCTTTTAAACACTGAAATTGACAATAACCAAGCATAAACAAATTACGTGGAATTATATAGAGCCATCCAATCTATAAGGAATACATGCTAATTAGGCTCAGTTAGTTTTACATAAATTAGTTGAGTCATTGTAGGCTACACACAGAAGTGGACTGTATTTCATTCACTTACAAGTGAGAACTGCTAAAATGTTCTAAAACTTCCCTACACTAAGATAAAACAAACAACTCACCTACCTTTTATAAGGCTGGGTTCACAGGTAACATTCTACTGGACTACAACACAGATAACAATACTGTTAGTTTTGTGCTTTTCCTAACTCCTGCCTAGGTATGGAGAACAGATACAAATAACAGTTTGTGCATCCACTGGTACAAAAAACACAAATGCAAGCCAGGCGGTGGTGGCGCATGCCTTTAATCCCAGCACTCGGGAGGCAGAGGCAGGCGGATCTCTGAGAGTTCGAGACCAGCCTGGTCTACAGAGCTAGTTCCAGGACAGAGAAATCCTGTCTCGAAAAAAAAAAAAAAAAAAAAAAACCAACCAACCAAACAAACAAACAAACAAAAAAAAAACCCACAAATGCAGAGTATTAGCTCTTTCTCTGTAACCTAGTAAGTTCTCATTCTGAAAAGCTGTACTTTAAAAGAACTTTTTTTCTCCATCTGCTCTCTTTAACGAATATCACGCCCTCAAATATTATGGTCATACAAGATATGATTGGAGTAGATCTATGATGGAGGTTAAATATTTCATTTGCAGAATATAAAATTGCACCAATGAGGCTATAGCTAATGTCACATTTTTTAATATTGGAAAGAACTTTTTCTGACATTTTAATTTTCACCCACATAATAGTCTTCATCAAATATAAAGGCAAATTAAATTACTTTGAATACAACTACTCTGTGCTTGGAAGAATAAGTGTCCAGTCTTTAAAGAAAAAAATAACACAATATAATATTCTTGTTAATGCCCAAAGGTTGATATTATAATCGGGTTCTATGTGAGATGTTTTATAATTTATCTTACCTTTCAAAACTTGATCTATATCTTGTTCTCTCTTGCAGAAAAACTGATGAAAATCACAGGAAATTATAGTCATTGTGCTATACAGCATGTATTGTGATAATTTATTTTAATGTACAAAACAAAATTGACTAGTAATGTTAAAACTTTTCCCTTTTGACTTTTTAATTTTTTTTTAAAAAAGATTCCCTTTAAATAAATTAAAAATCTATCATCAAACTTTGTATCAGAATTAGCATTTGGTAATAGTCCATGTCTTAGTCACCATTCTATTACTGTGAAGGGACACTGTGACCACAGCAACTCTTATAAAGGAAAGTATTTAATTTGGGCTTGCTTACAGTATCAGAGGTTCAGTCCATTTACCTCAGTGCAGGAAACATGACAGCATGCAGGCAGACATGGTACAGGAGAAGTAACTGAGTTTCTACTTCTGACTATACAGTCAGCAGGAAGAGAGAGTCACTGGGCCTGGCTTGGGCTTTCGAAACCTAAAAGTCCAATCCCTAGTAACACACTTCTTCCAAAAAGCCACACCTACTCCAACAAGTTTACACATTCTAATCTTTTTAAACAGTGCTACTAGATTCCCAACTCCTTTAGGGGACAGGGAAACTCTATGACAGGCCTGACCATGCTGTTTTTTGATAGACTGTGGATTTTTGATGCTTTGGATTAGAATATGAGTTGAATATTTAATCTTAGACTTAACGGGTTGGGGTGGGGAAGACAGTGGTACTAAGAGTGATTTGAACTGTGCGGACCTGGCTCAAGCTGTTTCAGAGAAGAACATTAGTGTGTAGCCAAAAGACTATTGTGATATTTTGGTGAAGAATGTGGCTGCTTTCTGTTCTTGTTCAAAAAATTTTCTTGGTGCTCAATAGCAGAGTTTGAGATTAATGACACTGACAGAAGACAGGTTAAGGCGTCCTAGATTTGATTCTGCTATATGGGCACTCTTAGACAGATCTATGATGATAAGGAACAAACAGAGCAAGAAAATACAAAATGCACAATGTGAGGAGAAAAAGATCAGCAGGAAGGTCAGCAGAGCTAAGTGCAGTGTTCAAGGAGGTAAAAAGTTAAAGTCCAATACTAAATGTAGCAATGGGAGTGGAGACCTCAGAGCAAAACCCAACCCAACTAAGCTTCCAACATAAGAAAAGGAAATAAAGAAAAAAATCAGTGAAGGAGATCATCAAAAACAGAAAGTTGATCAAAATTTATTTGAACAAGGGGAACAAATTCCAGTCCCACCAAGGGGCAGAACTTAGCAGCTCCAGCCATGTGGTTCTGGCTTTAGAGTCAAAGATATGAGAAACGGGATATAAAGATTCCCTCCAAGGCTAAGAAAAGTCGCTGAGGCCAGGCATCTGTCAGGGATAGCCTCAATGTTGTTAGAGACTTTAAGATGTCAGACACGTCAGAGCCATAGGACGGCTGCTGAGGAGAGCTGCTAACAGGCTGCTTCAAGACAAAGATGTGTGTTACAGCCAATAAAGCTGGAAGGAGGTGGAGATCCGAAGAGCACTTTGATGTCAGACATGGAGTTGCAGAGTTTGGAGTTTGCCCTCCTGGTTTTCAGTTTTGCTTTGGTCCAGTGTTTCCTCACCATGCTCCTTTTCCCTCCCTTTTGGAAAGATAATATATGTTCTGTGCCATCATATGTTAAACGTATCCAACCTGCTCTTTCATTTTGATGTTACAGGGGGTTACAATGAAGACATTGCTATAAGTTTCAGGAGAGATTTTGAAGTTTGGACTTTTAAACAGTATTGAAACTGTGGTAGACTGGTCAGACTTTTTCATTTTGTATTATCATATGGTTACAAGCCTATGGAGGTCGGAGATTGGACTGGAGAGGGTTGAATGAAAATGGCCCACATATGCTCATAGGAAGTAGCACTATTTGAGAGTATTAGGAGTTGTGACCTCATTGGAGTAGGTGTGACCTTACTGAAGGAAGTGTGACACTGAGGGGTTGCCTTTAAAGTTTCAAAAGCCCGAACCAGGCCCAGTGACTCACTCTGTCTCTTGCTGCTTATGGATCTGGATGCAGAACTCTCAACAGCTATTCCACCATCCTGTCTGTCTGCATGCTACCATGTTCTCCACCATGATGACAATGAACTAGACCTATGAAACTGTAAGCAAGCCCCAACTAAATGTTTCCCTTTATAGGGGTTGCCATAGTCATGAGGTCTCTTCACAGCAAGAGAATGCTACCTAAAACAGTCCACATCAAAAAATGCTAATATCCTTTCTATAGATATACCCATGATGGTTTGAATGAAAATGGCACCCATAGGCTAGTAGGAAGTGGCACTATCAGAAGGTGTGGGCTTGTTGGAGGAAATGTGTCCCTGGGGTAGGCATTTAAGTTCAAATGCTCAAGCCAGACCTAGGGTGTGTCTCTCTTCCTGCTGTTTGTCAACCTGGATACAGAACTCTCTGCTCCTTCTCCAGGACCACTTCTCCTTCGGACATGATGACAATGACTAAATTTTTGAACTGAGAGACAGCTCCAAATTGAAGGCTTTCCTTTATAAGAGATGTCATGGCCATGGTATCTCTTCACAGCAATAAACCCAAAGACAATATCCTATATTCTATCATCATCATTTTGTGCATCCACCCCTAAAATTGCACATCAAAATCCTAACCTTGCAAGGTGATCACATTAAGTGGATCTGTGGAGATCTGATTAACTCTGAAAGGAATCAGCATCCTTTGTTAATGGGACTTGGCATCTTATAAAGGAAGAGCCAGTGAGTTCATTCACTATCTTCATCAAGTGACACATTGACAATAAGAGTCATTAGAACATGGCCTTCCATCAGACACTGACAGGTACCAGCACCATGTGTAGTGATATTTCATCTGGATTTTAATAAATAAAGCTTGCCTAAAGATCAGAGAGTGAAACAGCAACCCTGGTCAGCCTTAAAGACAAGGCAGTGGTGGTACACACCTTTAAACCCAGTAGCCACACTAGTTTGCCATAGAGACTGGGTGGTGGTGGTATGGGCCTTTAATCCCAGAACTAGAGAGGAATATAAAATGGGAGGAAACAGCTCTTAGTCAATATCATTCTGAGTATTTCTGGAGGCAGGATCGCTGTTCTAGACTGAGGTAGAGGTAAGAGCCATTTGTTTTCTGACCTCCAGTTTGAACCTCAATATCTGTCTCTAGGTTTTTATTAGTTGGGCTACAACCATTGACTTTTAACTTCCCAGTCTCTTAAAAATGTAAGAATTTAAGTACTGTTCTTTATAAGCCATTTTAACCATGCTATCTTTTTTTATATAGAATGAAAAAAGAAAGAAAAAATATATCTTGAAATGTTACCTTTGGCTTTTTTGTTTGGTTGTTCAAAGCAGAGTGACTAGCCCAGAAACCAAATGTCAGTGAGCTGACATATTTATCTCTGGTACGAATCTGACATAGACAATTGCTCCTTTGATGAATAAAATTGAGTTTGAAAGTTAGAAGCAAATAGATAGAATTTGTGATAGATAGAAATAAATTTGAGCGTTGTTTCGGGGTCACTCTATGGACATGGGTTTTCCTGTGTCAGTCTTTACATTTGTGGCCATTTTCTCTGGAAAGATTAAATAAAGTTTTTGTATCCAGGGAAACAATTAAAGGACTAAAACTATTAAGATATAAACACATACTTAAAACAATTCTTAATCGGTAAAATATTTTTTAGAAAAATGGTTGTGTCTACTTTACATAACTTGGCTATTCATACAACATATAATTTATTAATTTAATGTGCACATTTTTATAAGTTTTAGTAGTTGGAGAATTGTTGGGAGCAGTGAGACCCCAGATCCTGAATTTCTTGTAATCCCCTGATCTGAGTGCCTACAGCTGCTCTGAGCACAAGACCTTCAGGAGTTCCTGATGGCAGGAGAGTGGTTTCTGGTGGGTTTGGCTGGGGCGTGGCTGTCTCTATATAATCTGCCCCTAAACACAATAAAGGGGGCATTCTCGGGGAATTCAAGGATGACCCATGTCGCTGTCTCTCTGTCTGTGTGTGTCTGTGTATTTTAACCTCCAGCTCACTTGCCCGAAGCTCGCAAAACTGGGTGCCAGCTCACAAAGCGCAGACATGGGGGAGCAGTGCGCGGCAGAGAATTGCGTCACTACAACGAATGTTCAACAATTTTATCACTCCAAGTGTGACAACTTAACATCCATAATCTCAGCACTATGAAAATTGAGGCAGAAGGAAAAATACAAAGTGGAGGTCATCCCGGGCTACAAAGTGTGATGCAAATATCTATGGCTACAAAATGAAGTAATGAAAGAGTAAAGAAAAAGATAGAAAACCAGTGAGCCTCAGGTCTGATTCCTCAAGCTCTCCATCACTGCTAGCCACGCTCTACGATGTTCTTCCTTTTGCCTCTCTCCTAGTTTAGGTTCCATTACTGTCCCTGCTGGTCCCATCATCTCCAATATGTTGGTGTCTTCACTATAGCTCACGCTAAATTTTTATGAATGACTATAGCTCAGACTGTATTTTTATGAATGGCTTCTTGGCTTTCCATTATACCTTAGGGATTCCAGTCTTGGTACACGATAGCAAACCTCAGTGTCTCTCCACAACTCCTTCAGTTCTGGAGTTTCCATTACCCCTGAGGTTGTACCTTAACCAATGACCTCTCTGTGATACCAAGTCCAGCTTCCTCCACGACCCTTTGAACCCTGCACTTTTCATGTCACCAACATCACTGCCACCTGGGAGACTCTTACACATTACCAAGTTTGCCTGCCAGCTTGAGATGCGGTCTTGCCCGTCTCTGGACCAGAGTTTCTGTGTGCGGACCTGAAGACTTTCCAGAAGACTTTTTCTGTTATTAAGCAGGACTGACTCTTCTGCCCCAGCTAAGCAGCATCAATGGTCCCAGTAAAGCAAAGATTTCCCTTCAGTGGTGCTGGTCTCATGTTAATCTCAGAGAATCCTTCAGCCCCAACTGACAAGAAACCACAGATTTTTAAATCAAATATATCACAATTCTTAGCATCCCTTCACAACCCAGGCTTCCACTGTCTGCATTTTTCTTGGCACACACTCATCTTCCAAGCTCTCCCAGAACCACCCATTAAGCTTTGGGCAATCAGGGACTTTTGAAACCAAATTTCCAAGCACTTCCACAATTGTCCGCAATACAACATAGTCATGTCTGTCATACCAGTATCCCCACTCTGGGAATAATTTCTATCTCAGTTTGCTTTCTGTTATTATGATTGTTTTCTATTGCTGTGATAAATCACTGACCAAAACAGACTTCAGGAGGAAGGGGTTTATTTAGTTCGCCTTCCAGCTTTCTTTCCATCAGGAAGAAAAGTCAGAACAGGAACTAAAGATACCTGGATCCTGAGCCACCACAGTCCGTTGTGGCCTCTGTTTTATCGCCGCAGTAGAAAGCAAACAAAGGCAATCTTAATGATCTTGACATGTCACCACGAGTAGACAAGAAAGCCACAAAGAAAACTGTTTTCAACTAGGTATAACATTTACTCAATTGATAATTCCAGAAGAGTGAACTTCACTAGGTTTCTTGGAATTCACACATTAGAGTATATAGTGACCTCTGGCCTCCTTTTGCTCAGAAGTTTTCCTTTTAACAGAGAAGAGCATTGGGGACTGGGAAAGTTGCCCGTGTTCTGCATGGCATTTGATTGACTTTTCGACCTATGTTTTTACATACAGCTGATCATGTGGCAGTAAGGTCTTTAATTTGTTTAAACTTAAGCTTATTCCCCTATACATAGGCAATAAAAAAAATGAAGAAAACTCTTTTTTTTCCTAAGAAAAACGTTCAGGAAATCCAGTGACTGAGATGAACCACAAAAATGGATGTTATGAATGGTTTGCTGGAAAGCTCATAAAATGGTGGCATCAGTTAAGAAGTGACATTTGGGTCATTTGTATTCCAAGCCTGTGCAGATGTGCAATCCGCTCTGCAAGTAATTTTCATGACTGAGATAACAAACCATCATGCTTGCCTTAGACAAACTACTTTCTGCTGTAGCGGTATTGGCCAGTTATATTTCATAAAGGCCCAAGTAAAACAATATTTCAGACAGTACAGGAGTGAGGGATCTGGAAGTGATGTTGGTTCTTTTTTAAACGATCTTATTTTACATACCAATCCCAGTTCCCTCTCCCTCCCATTACTGACTTCCCCCAATTTCTTCCCACTCCCCCATCCACTCCTCGGAGAGGGTGAGGCCTCCCATGTGGGAGTCAACAAAATCTGTCATGTGACATTGAACCAAGACCAAGGCCCTCCCCCCTATATCTAGGCAGTTTGTGGGGCCGCTAGCAGTATTTATCCCTATGCATGAAATGGCCCGGACACACAGCTGTTGCCAGTATTCAGATGGCCTAGTTTGGTCCTATGCAGGTTCCCTACCTGTCAGCTCAGAGTCAGTGAGCTCCCACTAGCTGAGAGCAGCTGTTTCTGTGGGTTTCTCCATTATGATCTTTATTCCTTTGCTTATAATATTGCTCCTCCCTCTCTAAAACTGGAATCCAGGAGTTCTGCCCAGTGCTTAGCTGTGGATCTTTGCATCTGCTTCCATCAGCTGCTGGGTAAAGGTTCTATAATGACAATTAAGGTACTCAACAATCTGATTACAGGGGAAGGGCAGTTTAGGCACCATTTCCACTTAGCTGGGGTCATCCTGGTGGATTCTTGGGAATTTCTCTAGTGCCTGGTTTCTGGCTAACCCTATAATGGCTCCCTCTATCAAGGTATGTCTTTCCTTGTTCTCCCTCTTTGTCCTTCATCTAACTTAACCTTCTAAATCCCTCATGTTCTTTTCCCTACTTCCCTTCTCCCCTTCTTCCCTTCAATGCTTCTACCATCCTCCACCCTCCCCCCAAGCTGCTAATTTACTAGGGAGATCTTTTCTACTTCCCCTTCTTGGGGTGGGGGTGATCCATGTATGTCTTTCTTAGAGTTCTCTTTGTTTCCTGTCTTCTCTGGGGTGGTGGACTTTGTGCTGGTTCTTCTTTTTTTTTTAAGATTTATTTATTTATTTATTATGTATACAGTGTCTTGCCTGCATGTATGCCTGCAGGCCAGAAGAGGGCACCAGATCTTTTTTTTTTTTTTTTATAGATGGTTGTGAGCCACCATGTGGTTGCTGGGAATTGAACTCAGGACCTTTGGAAGAGCAGGCAATGCTCTTAACCTCTGAGCCATCTCTCCAGCCCCTGGTTCTTCTTAAGAAGACTTCTGGGTCTCAATCTGACAGGTGATGTCATTATAAAGCATATTCATGACCTGATTTCAAGACTAGCACAATTTTCTGTATGAAATCAGAATTCCTTGCAACTGTATCTTTAGAAGCTTGCTTATCTGAAATTAACAGTAAACATAGAACACAAAGTTAAAGTGTAGATAAAAGCATCTTATACATCATTAAAAAGAAGGTAACAGGACTGCAGTGATCCACATTTACTCCGAGCAGTGGGATGAGTGGAGACAGGAGGGCTGCATTTGGACAGCCAAGGACTCTGGTTGCCCCTGGAAGGTATGTGGTCTAGCTTGAAGCAGGATCTTTCTTCAGTTCCTAGCCTAAGAAGAAGAAGAGGACAAGCATGCCTGAGGGCTGTTCACTAACAGACAGGATCTGAGTGTCTATGAGAAGAATTTTTGTTAATAATGACATATAGATTTTCATAACTCCATAGCATATCAACCTTCTGATTTATTGAAGCATAAACCTGAAACAATAAATCTCAGCCTTTCTCCCCAGAATCCAACAAAGTTGATCACTATTAGTTTCACCCAGATACAAAGATGATGATGCCCTTGAAGACAGAAACCAGAGTATTTTCCCATAGTCTGCACAAGGTATGTATTAACATGAATTTTGTCATGACAGAGATAAAACACTTATATATCATTTGAAGATCTCCCTACCTCAGATACACACTATCTGAAAATTCATAAGCAAGTGCTTTTACAGAGACTCTGTTCAAACAATGAAATAAACACTTTTTAAACCAATTCCTTATATTCATTCTTGCTAAAATATGACATGAAATTGTACTATGACATGTAACACTTAAACCTTGCTACTGGAGAGATGTCTCAACTGTTAAAAGCATTTCTTTTTGATCTCGCATAAAAGCATTTTCTGCTTTGCGTAGGACTCAATATTGGTTCCCAGCATCCATATCAGATGTCTCACAGGCACCTATAACTCCAGTACCAGGGGATCTGGCAACCTTCTGACTTCTACCCTCATATGCAGGGATGTAGAACACATAAATTCACACCGGCCCATATAAATGCACATAAGTAACAAATAAAATATTCAAGTAAAACATCATCCTTTATCCTGAGATATAAATGATGTTTATCTCTCATAAAGAAAATAGGTACTCATAACTTTCTGTTACTGTTTGTCACCACTGTGTGTGCGTGTATGTTTTATGTGTGTGTTACCTGTTCATAGATAAATGATGCGGATATATACATTCATCTGAGAAAACCAATAATATGGCGCATGGTTTGATCATTCTATTCATGTTGTCTGTGTTGCATACCAATTAGCTCAGCCTTGAATCAATGATGAGTTGGGCAATCAGTTAGGTAGACAAAGCGATTAGGCTGACATTTTGCTATGTATATATCTGTGGACCATAGAGTTATTGAATATAAAAACCACTACGATTAAAAGAAATTACTGTCACTTCTACTAAGTATAGTTCTCTAAAAATTTTAAAGATATTCTATCATTTTAAACCAGGAATATAAATTAAAGAAAAATCTTTATGATAGCATGAAATATTTGCAGCCAGCATGAAAATAAAATCTCAGCTATTTCATTTCAGCGACTGAATCTTCTAGCCACTCCCTTGAGTGAGCATGATTAGGTTAGTCCTTTGTAGAACTGACATCTAGATAAGGTAAACCCAGCAATACCACTCTTGGGAGTATACCCAAAGGATGCTTAATCATACTGCAAGGACATTTGTTCAGCTGTGTTCATAGACGCATTATTTGTCATAATCGGAACCTGGAAACAACCTAGATGCCCCTCAACTGAAGAATGGTTAGAGAAAATTTGGTACATTTACACAATGAGTACTACTTGAAGGTAAAACAAACAAAATCAATGACGTCTTGAAATTTGCATGCAAGTGAATGGAACTAGAAAAAAACCATCCTGAGTGAGGCAATCCAGACACTGGAAGATGAGCATGGTATGTACTCGCTCATGCTTTCTGCAAACTGATGGAAACTGATCAACTTAGTGCTAAATGAACAAATGGATCAAACAAATTAAGACGGAAATTGAATCCTTTCTATAATGGGATGAGTGAATACACAACATACCGGAACTCATTGGAAACATCAAGAATGGTTCTAAGAGACAAGTTAGGAGCACTAAGTGCTTACATTTAAAAAAAAATTGAGCAGTTTCATACTGACAACTTTATAGCATACCTAAAAACTCCAGAACAACAAAAAAGAAAATACACCCTAAAGGAGCTGATGGTAAGAAGTAATCAAACTCAGGGCCAATATCAATAAAATAAAAACAACAGCAAAAATAATACAAAGAATCAATTAAATAAAATGTTGACTCTTTCAGAAAAAACAATAAAATTGACAAATTCTTAGCCAAACTAACTAATGAACAGAGAAAGAATCTCCAAGTTAACAAAAGTAGAAATGAAAGAGGTATATAACAACAGACACAGATGAAATACGGAAAATCAGAAGGACATAATTTAAAAACCTGCTCTCCACCAAAGTGGAAAATCTGAAAGAAATGGACAACTTTTTCAATACACAGCACTTACCAAATTTAAATTAAGATCAAATAAGCAATTAAAACAGAGCTGTATGCCTTAGGGAAATAGAAGCAGTCATTAAATTCTGCTACAAAGAAAAGACCAGATGGCTTTAGCATAAAATTCTTCCAGATTTTCGAAGAAGAATTACTGCCAATACACCTCAAATTATTCCACAAAATAGAAATAGAAAGAACAGTGCTCAATTTGATTTATGAGACCAGTCACTCTGACACCCAAACCACATACAGACCCCACAATGAAAGAGAATCACAGAGCAATCTCCCGTATGAACATAGATACAAAAATTCTCAAAAAAATACTTGCAAATGATCCACCATGAGCAAGTAGAGTTCATTCCACAGACTTAGGGATGTTCCAACTATATAAACCCATAAAGGTAATCCACCATATAAGCAAATTGAAATATGAAAACCACGTGGTCGTCTCATAAGATGCATAAAAAAAATCTTTGCTGCCATGGAACACCCCTTCATGACAAAATTCCTCAACCTACCTAATAAGGGCAGTCTATCCCTAACATCAACATAGGAGCCACAGAAGTCATAGTATTTCCACTAAAATCAAGAAGAAGATGAGGCTGTCCTCTTCCTCCATACCTGTTCAATAGATTAGTTGAAATGTAGCTAGAACAATAAGAAAATTGAAGGGAATCAATGGCATACAAATTGAAGGGAAAGAAATCAAAGGGTCTTTATTTGCAGGTATTATGACAGTATACATAAGTGACCCTAAGATTTCTACCATACCAAAGAAGAAAATAAAGAGTCACCCAGCCACAGTGCTGGCAAAGGGTGATGCCCCCCTCAACATGGCTCTCTGATTTCAACACCCATGATTCCTATGGATATAAAAGCAGAATCCAGTTGCACCAGAACCAGAGACCCAGACAAGGACCTATGCTAGCAGCTTGGGCCCAGAGAGCACCATGGCCCACGTACCAACACAGACACTGGAACACTCACATGGTCTCTGGCGACTGACTCGAACCACCCAGGTATCCCCAGGCCCTCAGGGATAACAGGAACTATGGACATCAATTCTGACCCTGGCTGTTGTAAAGCCATGGACCAGACAAGGCCCTCAGCAACAGCTCAGGCCTGGATGTCTCCATGGCTCCGGGTAACAGAGTAGGACACTCAGATCATCATGGCCCTAGTAACAGCCCAACCCTTGGACACTGACATGCCCACAGGTGACAGCCCAGACCCCAGGCGTCCATGTGACCTTTGGTGGCAACATACCTCCCATCCGCAGCCACCATCCACCCGCCTGGGCTGTGAGGGCGCATGTTATTGTCTCTTGAGAGGCAGAAAGGGGTGGAGCCAGATAGGAGGGGAGTGGGAGGAGCTAGGAGGAGCAAAGAAGAGTAACAACTACAATTATGATGCATCATTTTGGGGGGAAAAATCTATTTTCAACCAAAGAAATTTTGAAAGTTAAAAATGCCAATGAATAAATCATCGTATAACATAATTTTCAAATTTTGAGTATATTTATAATCGAGACTATTCAGTTTGTTTATTTTATCTGTGATTACTAATATTTGGTCTTTTTCCCCATTTGGGTGCATGTGTGTGTGTTTGTGTCTGTGTGTGTGTGTGTGTGTGTGTGTATTCATTTGTGTATATGCACACGGAGACCAGAGCCAGCGTCTTCCCCAATCACTCTCTGCCTTACTTTTTGAGACCTGTGTCTTGTTAACACTAAAGCTCACCAAGCCAGGCAGTGGCAGCACTCAGGAGGCAGAAGCAGGCGGATCTCTGGATCTCTGTGAGTTCAAGGCCAGCCTGGTCTACAAGAGCTAGTTCTAGTAGTTCTAGAACAGGCTCCAAAGCTACAGAAAAACCCTGTCTCGAAAAAACAAAAAACAAACAAGCAAACATAAGTGCTCACCAATGAGCTAGCATAATTGGCCAGGGAACCCTGTGGGTCCTTCTACCTCTGCTCCCCCAGCCCCAGCTCCACGGTTATAGGTACCCTCCATCATGTCTGGCCTTCTCATGGGGCTGGAATCTAAAATACACCCTATGCTTGTCCGACAAAGACTTTACTCACTGGCTTTACTCCAACACGGTGCCTTTCTTCAAAAGTCCTTAGAAAATTTAAATTATTTTAGAACTTCTAATTTCTCATTTTTTTGTTTCTGTCTAGGTGTGATTTTACTGATTTCAAACATAAATCATGTTACTATTTTATGATACAGTCTATGAAGTCACCATATTACACTTACTGTGTAAGTTTCTTTGTTCATTTTTTTTTTAACGCTGTGCCTCCTCTCCTGGTTTGTTATGACTACGTGAAAAGACTTCTGCTAATACTTGTCTTGGGATAGTCAGTGGGTGGAACGATATTTGAAGATTTGAAACTGGTAAGGTATTTTTAGATATTTCATCCTATTACATTCTAATTGCACTTGGGTACAAATTTCTGTGTTTTCAGCACTATTTTGTGGAAGTCTTTTAACTCTCCAGAACATGTTCCTTCTGTGCCAAATTCGCAGAAGATTTTTTTATTGATTTTTATTGAGCTCTACATTTTTTTCTGTTCCCCTCCCTGCCTCTCCCCTCCCCTTCAATCCTCCCCCAAGGTTCCCATGCTCCCAATTCACTCAGGAGATCTTGTCTTTTTCTACTTCCCATGTAGTTTAGATCTATGTACGTCTCTCTTAGGGTCCTCATTGTTGTCTACGTTCTCTGGGATTGTTCTCTGTCTAGGTCTGGACTCCATTATTTCATTGGAGTATCACAGTAGAACTTGTTTTCCTTGACTCTGGCTGCCAGTCAGGTTTGGCATGCGTGGGTTTCCTCTGATCTAACAGGAGTCGATTCATTTAATTTCGTAGCTGAGTTTGACCATACTCCTATATCTGAAGTCTTTTATCATTTCTGAATTCTTTTCTCCTACTATTTCTTCAACTCTAACTTTGCGGCCATGCCTTCCATTTTGTATTTCTAGAGCTCTCATCGGTTGTGTACTGCGACCTCAGTTAAGGATCAGTGTCTCTAGATTTCCATGTGTTTGTTTACAACATAGGCAAAGTCTTACGTATGCGTTTTCATGCCTTGGAGACTACCTTCAGAGTTACTCTTATATTACTTATTATCGAGTCTGGAGGCTATGGCGCTTTAGTCTGCAAAACGTAACTACTTCAATTTTTAACATTTTCTTTCTCATGTTGACTTGTGTTCATGTCATATCTTACTATCTCATTCAAGAAATCATGCTTTCAGAACTGTGTTATCTTTGACAAATTTGGGGAAGCCACGGGTATAAGTGTATTCATTATTCTTCCCATCATAATTCAATATGAGACTAATCATTTTCATTGTTAAATTTTGTTCGCCATCATTCTTCAGAGTAGATATGCATAAAATAATCAGGATTTTCTTATTTTTAACCAGAGTCATTCCCATCTGACTAAAATTCTTTGACCCTCCCATTGAGAGTGGATAATACCCGAAACACTCAGTCGATCAGTAAGTGGCTGTGATATTTTCCTAATGGAGGTCCCGACTCTGACCTTCATCTTTGCTGCAGATGGCAAATTGGTGTCACTGTAGTTCCTGTTCATCATTTTAATTTTTCAAATATTTTTATTTCCATTTATTTACAGTTTAAAGGGTGACTTATTTTCATGACATACCAGGCATATTTCCTGGATCATTCAGTACCATGAAACCACCAATAATTAAATACATATTTTGAATCTACATATATGTTACTGACACTTTTATTTATTCTGTTCTGTAAGGGAGCTCGCTTCCGTGTTTTATGCATATAAGATTTTCAACTCCACCCATTCTGCTCCTCTCTTTATTCCCCCACCCCTGCTCTGATATATATTCCAGAGAATATGTCAGTTGCTTTTACAGATGTCCTTTCTTCACAATTCTGTCGTCAATACTCCATTTTGACAGGAGGCCCTCTGAAGGTCCCCATAACAACTCTCAAAGTGCTTTAGCATGCTGTAATTGGTAGATCGTAGAGATATAAATCTGATAAAAATAACCCACAGAATACCTGTGGCTCATTCAGTGACTGGGAGTATCAATACAGATTTAAACCTTTATTTCTATAATTACAAGGTCTGTGATTTAGAGAAGCAAGAACAAATTGGGTTAAATTTGGTCTTCCTTGATAGACTTAGCATTCTAAGTTAAATTTCAAATAAAAATTCAAATTCATTTGAACATGTCACAGTCTGTTCTTTTAATAATTCCAGCCCTTTTGGGGGTAGAAGGTTTGAAAATCTGGCCTGCTCTAACTTCTACAAGAAGTAAAGGGCCAGGAAAGGGAACGTTCAGCAGGCTTCATTCACCTTCTGAAGTGTTCCGGGAGCTCCCCTCACACAGTCGCAAAGCATGTCAACATTTACATCATGAAACAAATGCTCTATTTCTAACACCCTGCATCGTACTGTTTGACACATTCTTCAGATTCCATAAGGACATTGACAGCAAACAAAAATTATAACCGCGTCTCATGATTGCAAAGCCATCACACATCAGAAACTGGCAGGGGGAATAACAGAAACTCTCCCGGTGTGTGGGGGCACAGATCAATGTAGCTGAAGATATTACAGTGCCAGAGAGGTACCTCCCGCTTCTGTACACATTCACGGGCACACATATGATACGCATAGGATGCATACCTGGTGCTTGGAATATCTATGTGTTCATCTCTGAGTCATTCTACGTGGAAAGAAATCTCTTTAGGTTTAGCATGACACATTAGAAAGAGCACAGAATAGCATCTAATCAAATGGAAAGATATGAAGCTATTCTTTTTTTCAGCTACAGCATAGTAACAAAAACACGTGGAATGGAGAATGTGAGATATATTCTAGGGCAGACCTTTGTTCAATTAATTTCAATCAATTGAAAATTAACCCACACCTATTTTTACATGCTGACCAGATGCAGAGATTCAAGGGCGCGTGAATTGTAATTGCACCACTAAGGAACTGATATATTAATGTGTAACCACGAAAGCTCTCATAAATTAAAGACTACTTGAGAAACTCAAAAGAGTCATGCTATTTCCATCCATTTGCATGCAAAATTCAAGATGTCATTGTTTTTTACCGCTGAGTAATACTCTAATGTGTACATATTCTACACTTGCTTTATCCACTCTTCCATTGAGGGGCATCTAGGTTGTTTCCAGGTTCTGGCTATTACAAATAATACTACTATGAACATAGTTGAACAAATGCTTTTGTAGTGTGATAGAGCATCTCTTGGGTATATTCCATGCTGTCAATGATATCCAGCAGTTAATGTCCAGTCAGCAATATCTACTCAGGTTCACGCAAGCAAATCTAAAAGAACATAAAGTTGAGGGGGTAGGGACTTGAAGCATCTGGGAGGAATTAGGAGATGGGGAAAATGTGATCAAATATATTACCTGAATAATGTTTGAATAAGAAAGCAATTCTAATTAAAGTTAGTGGGCTGAGCATACACACACACACACACAACAAGACATGAAAGTAGGTGCTAATCCTTTGGGGAAGAACAGTTTCAATGGAACAGGTTATTAGATATATAAATTATTATTTTATCTTAGTTACCCAGCAACTCTCAAAGAAAATTCTAGAATATAATAATAATTTATAATTCAGTAGTAGTACAGAGCTATGAATTCCCAGCACTAGGCTAGCTGAGACAGGAGAATTGCTACAATTAAAATGCCACTCTGGGCTAAATAGCAAAGAACAGAACATACATGATGACATAGTGAGACTCCACTTCTTAATTTAAAAGCATATACTTTTAAGTTTTTTATTTTATATGGATGAATGTTTTGCCTGAATTTATGTATGTGGACCTTGTGTGTCTGGTACCCTGCAACAGCCAAAAGAGGGCATCAGATTCTCTGGAACCAGAGTTGTAAACTTCCCTGTGGTTGTTGGGAACAGAACCTTGGGTCTCTCTGCAAGCATAGCGAGTGTTTTTAATCCCTAAGCCATACCAACACATTTAAAAAATAATGAATTATCATATCTAGCATAGCCAAAATAGTAACCTTCCCTTTTGCTTTTTAAAGGTTTACTTTACTCATTTATGTCTATGTGTATATAAACACACATGCCCATAAAAGTCTGAAGACGGTGTCAAATCCCCTGGAGTTAGGGGATAAGAATCACTGTGAGCTGCTCATCGTGGTGCTGGGAAATGAATTCTAGTCCTCTGGAAGATCAGCAACTGAGCCATATTTCCAGCTCCTTTTTGTTCAGTGACTTATGTGACAGATCCCAAGAGATTTAAAGAATACGTTTCTTTAAGCTGAAAAAAAGCTGAAGGTGGGCAAAAGAAGGCAGTTTCAGCCTGCTAATGACGTTCGACGTGCTATGCAAACCACAGACATGGCAGACAAAAGCCCCAGAACTCAAGGAGAAACCTGTGAATTAAATGACTAGTATATGTTGTTCATTTTAAAGGTCTCAGTTCCCCACTAATGAGGTGGTTTGCTATTTACCTCCAAAAATTGATTTTTGCTGCTTATCCAGTCCTCCCCTTTTAAAGAATTCTTTATGCCAAAAAAAAAAAAAGATTTATAGAACGCCAGGCCTTCACAAAGTTCTGTATGCAACCTTGTTCTCAGTGATTGCCCTGCAACCTACATATGGTAAATACAATCATTTTCTCATTCTTCAGATTAAGTCAGCGTGCACCAGCTTGTCATGTATATGTGGACCCAACATGCTGAGTATGAGGATCTTTGGCTCGTCTGAGGGTCCAAAGGACACTTTTTATCTATGGTTGTCTGCCAAATGAATGGTTTTTCATTATCCTTTAGGATAAAACATTCTACACTCAAATGTTGATCACTGATAAAAACACATAATAATTATTAGTACATTTTATTAATTTATTATATATTAGTATTTTCTAGAGGAAAAGAACCAATAAAAAGGATACATATTTTAAATTTGACTTATTATATTACTGTAGCACGAGTAATAAAAATGCAGAGACATATATTTGGGTTCAAGATGAAGATCAGCAAAGCAAAACAGCTAAGCCACTAAAGAAGTATCACCTCTACTAAGCTGGGCGATGTAAACTGAGCCCAGAGCCTCTGTCTCATCCTATTTTATATTCCCCTTTAGTGCTGGGATTAAAGGCTTGTAATTCCCTAGTACTGGGATTAAAGGCGTGTGACACCATGGCCTGGCCTCTAGTGACTTAATTTTACCCTCTGATCATCACACAAGCATTATTTATTAAAACATAAATAAAATATATCTGTATTTTCCTTTTATGTCTAAAATAAAAAAGAAGGCTACAAATATAATATAATATAATAATATAATATAATCACTCACACAATACAAGTGGGTAATCCAACAGCAGCTGTCTATGCCCTAGGGAATTGATGATTTGATACCCTTTAGTTCACAAGGCTGGCTGCAAACTCATGAGCAGTCCTAGTTCAGCTCTAGAAATCCGAGAGTTCTGGAGAGCCACTGATCTGAAGTCCATTTAAAGCTAAAGATGGGTCCTTATGCCACCAAAGAATGATAGAAGCAGTGGTATCAATAGAAGCAGCAGCAACATAGGTTCAACAGTCAGAGAGAGAGAAGAGGGCAAGCAAGCAAAAGGCAAAATCAGTTCCTTCTGCCTCTTTGTATCTGGGCTACTTCAAAATGTGATGCCCCCATTTAGTCTACTCAAGAAAATCCCTCATAGTGATGCCAGGAAGCTAACCTTATAAATGTGCCCAGAAACTTGTCTTACAGATGGTGCTGTATTATCTCATGGTAACAGTTAATATTAAATATCATATAAAATCACAGATGGAAGATCACTTTAGGAACTGATTATTTCATACTAAATGGACATCATTTTAATTTGTTTAATTGAATTTGTGTATCTCTGCTGATTCGTTTACTTTTTGTTGACAAATTCCATCAAAGGCTTAATATAAGTCTCCCTCTGCCTAAATCGGGCAATTTATATAAACTTCACAAATCCATGAAGTTAAATTATATTAAGACCTTCTTAATATAATTTTAAATAAGCCGAAGATATTACCTACAGACAAATAGATGTAATATACAAAGAAATAAAATCTCACAAAAATATACCTTTTCTTATTTCTATTTTTATAGTTCTTTTAGGCAAGATGATGTCTTGATTTTTCAAGTCTCATATAGAATGTGTGTTTGTAGGTGTACTTGAAAAATGTGATTTTAGATAAAGTTATGTCTAATGTAAACATCTTATATTAACTTGATCTTCCAATTAATCATTTCTTGTCTTTACTGGGAAATTGGGAAATGAGAGTTTCTCTCTCAGAGGAGAATATGTCTTGTGTTTTTTGCACATTTATATTCCATGACCCAGTTAGGCTAAGATGTATTCCTGTATATGTGTCTTGTCCAGGAAATGAGTAATTTTTATTTGATCTCTATATAGAGAATTAGTCAGATATTGGCAAAGTGACAGTACATCATCCCAATTCAGATGAAAGAAGGATCTAAGTGCTTCACAAAATCAGAATTTCTGAGGTAGAGGATCAGATGAAAAAATTTCATGCGTGTGCAATTTACTTGTAATAATTCTTCAGTTTTAAAATATTGACCAATAAAAGCTTTGATTGAGGTGGACACAGTGGTGCATGGCTGCAGTATCAACACTTGGGAAGAAAGGGCAAGAGAACCAAAAACTTATGACCACTCAATTATGTAGTGAGTTTAAGGCCAGCCTGAGCTATGTGGGACCCTCTCTCAGAATGTATGCCGCCAAGAAAAAGGTCATTGAAGCCCAGTTATATCTCTTTCTCTGTTGCATTAAATTTTTCTGGAGTAATACGAATGAACATCCACTCCATCAAGATAGCAATTTATCTTATCTAATATTCAACTTGGTAAGCTGACATATTTATCAGACTTACAGTCAATGGGTAAGGTACAACTTACAGATGTGCGTCTCCATAACAGCTGCACGACCACAACGTCCCACCCTGTCACGGATGATGACATGAGGCCTGCTTACTTCCACTTCCTGAGTGCTTGTATGACAGGTATGTGCTACCTCTTTTGCTGCGGGCAAGTTAGAAAGTCTTTATTTGCATAGAAACCTGTCCAATGTCTTGTAGCTACTCAGAAAGTTCATTCTTTCTTATTTTTGGTGTCTACTGGCCTTAGCCGGTTTAGGATGCTCTAACAAAGTACCACAGATCGTGCTGTTTATGAAAATACTAAAGTTATTTTTTACAGTTCTTGAGACCAAATTCCATTATGGTGTAGCTTGAGCAGGCAGTTTTTCCCAGGGTGCAAGTTTCTCATGGTATCTTTTTTGTGTCAGAAGAGAAAAAGAGGTTGCTGGAGCCTTTTTTATGAGTGTTAATCCCATTCACAACATCTCCACTCTTGTGATAGAATCATCTCATGAAGGTGCCTCTTCCTAGTACTGTCAAATTGTAAATTAAGGCATCCACACATGAACCTACGTACTGGGGGAGAAGATACAAGAGTTCACTATGAGTCATTGTCCCATCTTCCAGGGCATGGGCAAGTAAGTACCTTGGTGCTGTTCCATCCTTGGAGAGGAGAGCAGAGTCTGGGAGGAGACAAGAAAAAAGATAGTGATCAAAGAAGTATAACCAAGAGTGGAAAGAAAATAGATGTTAGATATAGTGTTAGTTAAATGTACAGTGCTTCTCTTGTATAAAATCTGCTCTTACAACACATAAAAGTATAATCGAGCAATACATTATAGTACTAATTCTAAATATAAATGAATTCAAGAAAAGAAAGAAAATAGGGCAAGGTGAAGTTGTCAGGAAGACTTAGAACACTCATGGTATCATTTTAAGGAATGAGGGGTAAATGCATTGGCTACTTTCCATCCTTCCGTTTCTTAAAAGAAGGAGTCAGGGTAAAGTTAAAGGTATCCATCAATAACTTTAGCCTGGTTAGGGTGACAACATCTGTCTTCCTATTTTAAATGGAGTTATTCTATCTCTGGAAGTAACTTACTGCAGAAGGAATTGTGTATTTCCTCTTTGTTTCCAGAATTACATCAAATGACCCTTAATCCTTCACTCATCTCTACAGCGTAACTCTCTGCCAGAATCTTCCACTGACAGAAATAATAACATCAAAGGCAAAAAAAAAAAAAATCTGGACAGATTTTCAGAAACCATCAGACCTAAACCCACAGTGTGATTTTAACATTTCATTGTTTAGCAAATGTACATTATTTTCTGTCTATGGAAGCTAATAGCATATTGGATCTCCACGTATTTATTGCCCAGCTCTTTATTTTTCTGAAAGCTACCTCTTCATGAGCTATTCTCTTGGTCATAAAGGGAATTCTTGGCAGTCTGTTCCTACAACACGATTTTGTATACTGACTACGCTTGACTCAGTCACTGACTGTCAGTTGGCGGTGTCTTTCCCAGGGATTTTAAGTTCCAGTTCAAAGACTCTGCAAGGCCTGTAATTCTCTTTCTTGGTTGGGTCTTTGTGTGGTTTTGGTATCAGGGTAACTGTGGCTTCATAAAAGGAATTTGGCAATGACTCTTCTGTTTCTATATTGTGAACTACATTAAGGAGTATAGGTATTAGCTCTTCTTGGAAGTTATGGTAGAATTACAGGCCTATCTCACTCATGAATATCGACGCAAAAATTCTCAATAAAATACTGGCAAACCGAATCCAAGAACACATTAGAAAAATTATCCATTATGATCAAGTAGGCTTCATCCCAGAGATGCAGGGCTGGTTCAACATACGCAAATCTATCAATGTAATCCACCATATAAATAAACTGAAAGAAAAAAACCATATGATCATTTCATTAGATGCTGAAAAAGCATTCGACAAAATTCAACACCCCTTTATGATAAAGGTCTTGGAGAGATTAGGGATACAAGGGTCATACCTAAATATAATAAAAGCTATTTACAGCAAGCCGACAGCTAACATTAAATTGGACGGAGAAAAACTCAAAGCCATCCCACTAAAATCAGGAACAAGACAAGGATGTCCACT
The DNA here is from genome assembly GCA_963919715.1 of Microtus obscurus. NCBI lineage: Eukaryota > Metazoa > Chordata > Mammalia > Rodentia > Cricetidae > Microtus > Microtus obscurus. The sequence goes on from CAWTZC010000381.1 coordinate 6,447,472, forward strand.
CTCTCCATACCTCTTCAATATAGTGCTTGAAGTTCTAGCAATAGCAATAAGACAACATAAGGGGATCAAGGGGATTCGTATTGGAAAGGAAGAAGTTAAGCTTTCGTTATTTGCAGATGATATGATAGTATACATAAGCGACCCCAAAGACTCTGCAAGAAGAGTAATGAGAAACAAAGCAAAGTCTCCTTGTTTTGGGTTCAAGTTCATCCAAAATTTACTTTCATTGTGCTGGCTCTCCTGACCTATTTAAGTGATTAAAATAACAAGATTGTTTTTCTCTTTTGCTACCTGAAACTTTTATCACCTGCTGCCAAAAACCTAACACGGATGATATCTCTCAGCAGAACTTAGTGAGAAAGGAAGTTTAGGCAGAACTTGAGGACAGGGAGAATAAGTAGGAGGACAATTTAGGCTAGAGAAAGAAAAGGAAGAAAGAAAAGAAGATGCCAGGGTCCAGCCATCTAGACATGGAGGAAGCAGGAAAATAGGGCACGAAGAATGAAAGAAAGGAAAAAAGCCACAATGGAAAACTTAGATGAATACAAATAGGTAAAATTAAGTTAAAAGAGCTAATAGGACAAGTCTGAGCTAAGGCCGAGCATTTGTAATTAATAATAAGTCTCTGTGTGTCTTTATTTGGGAGCTGGTTGGCTTACCAAAGAAAAAACCAACTACAGGTGTTAGGAAGTAAACACACACCCTCTGTATAAGCAGTCCTCACTCTGAATTAGTGAGCTGTCTCTCCAGTCCAACACAGGACATTCAATTAGAATCCCTAATAAGAATCATTCATTTCCCGAGTAATTCTGACATGCAAAATAGGAACATCTCCAATCACTTATGCCTTTTCTGTTTTACTTTTTGAGTCTTATACTGCTGAGAGTTCACTGGAGTCCCCAATAGATTAGCTGCCATGGTTAAAAAAAAAAATCCGAGAAAATTTGTGCTAGTATACTACATAATTGCTGATTAATTTTTTATTAGCAGTTTAATAAATTGGCTCAATTCCAAAGCCAATAGAAGGTGTTGGGAATTTTGAAGGATGGCGCGCCTGATTCAGAAAACGTAGCCAATTCTCTGAATATCATTAAAGGTCGATGTCACAGCTGTGCTTTTGATGAGGAGTCGTAAGAGGTGCCAAGAACAATGTAGTGTCTGATGGACACCAGATCTAACTGTGCCAGCAGTTATGACAAAGGGATTGTGAACAGATTCAGAAGAAGCACCTACTGGGTCCTACTGTGGACACCACGGCTATTGGAAAGCTTAAGAAAGTGGAAGAAAGCGATTGGAAATTCAGACTAATATAGACATCCCACAGAGCCCAGGATTGTGAAGGGAAAAGGACTGAGGATGTTCCCTAGAGGCAACAGTCTCTTCAAAAGCACTAAATGAATTTAAATCTTTGAGGCTGGGGAATATCAAAAGAGGATGTTTTTGACAGCACTTATTCAAATAGTGGGGAAATTCACACAATCCCACTTTTTCTTGGCAAGGTAACACTTAGATCATATTTAGTAAGTAGTAGGATTCATCTTGGGATTTTATTAGCCAGAAGGAATATGGTAAAATTGTTCCTCCTACGTGGTTGTTTAGAAAATAAATATATGATGTGTTTTTTTTTTTAAGCCAAGAGAGCAAGTCCGCAGCCTCCCCATGTCTATGGATACTTCCTGCCTATGAATAGCCATCCTCTACACTTTATTCATCATTGTTTTAAAAATGGCAGTGTTTGTTTATGCATACCTTTATATACCTTTAAAAACCTCATTGCCAGTTTTAGCATATGTAATATTAAATATAGTAAAAACAGTATCATGCTCTATAGTTTCCATTACTGCTTTGAATTGATTTCCTCTCTTTCTATATGTGTGTGTATGTTTGTATATTAGTATGTGTGTGTGTGTGTGTGTGTGTGTGTGTGTGAGAGAGAGAGAGAGAGAGAGAGCAGACCAGAGGATATTTGGGTGCCATCCCTCAGATAACAGGGACTTTTTATTTCTTTATTTTAAATTTTATTATTCAAAAGTTTTTTCCATTTTCCATACTAACCACAGCTCTCCCTTCCTCACCTCCTGTCACTACCTCCCCCACGTTATCCCCACCCAAGCCCCCAACCACTCCTCAGAAAGTGTAGGACATCCTATAGGAAGTCTACGAAGTCTGGCATATCAAGTTGAGGCAGGACCAAACCCCTCTACCCCCTCTCATTTGCCAAACAGGCTAGGCTGGGTAGCCTGAAATTGAAAGGGAGTCTTTTGTCATTGCATCACCAACTCTAGAATTGCAGGCAAGCCCACCACCATGCCCAGACCATTTAATGTGGGTTCTGGAGACCAAACACTTGTCACTGTGCTTCCAAGGCAAAAATACTTTACCAACTGAACTATCATCTCTGCCCAAGTTTGACTGTCTTTTTACTCAAAGCATGTACCCTTCAATATTCAACTTAAGCATTGGATCTTCTCTTTAGGTCTCAGCCTTCAAGACTGTCCTATATATTTAAGGCTTGACATTTCATATAATTGAGTCAATGCCTTAAAATACATATTTCTTATAGATATGTATATAATATACTGGTTTTATTTTTCTGGAAAATACAAACACAATCACCATTATCTGCATACCAAATTGATTGTGAATATGAATAAATGTTCAGCAAAGATAATCATGCAAGCCAAGAATGTCTTTAAATGTAGTTGATTGCATGGGTAATATAAACAATTGCCTCATTTCTTAAATCTTCACCTTCAAACATATACCAGTACTACAAAAAACAAAGAAAAAGAAAAAACAAAACACATTTGTATAAACTTTCAATAGTTAATGAAAACATAGGGACCATAAATTTGAAATCAGGGATATTACTGGATGATTATGAGGGATGAAATGGAACAGGGAAATTATATGATTTTATTATAATCTCAAAAATAAAATAAATAATTAAAAGCAAAACCTTTTCTCAGTAAGAATATGTCAAGATCAATTAAAGCCCATTGTTTGTGATGTCTTTATCTTCATTTTCAAAGGTGAAATCCAGATAACATTATCTCACTCATGAATACATTAATCCTTCCCAATGTCCATTAAGTCTAGTAAAGATAAAGCTTCTTCGATCCAATTATTCATCCTTCACACTTAACTAGAAATCAGATATCTCTGGACCTTCTTCACCCATCACATACCATCCATTGCTAAGAAACACTCATCAGACTTCAGAAGGAAAAAAAAACAGTCCCTATTTTCTGAAACATCTTTGAAGATTTTGAAGAGATAATCTAAAGAAAAAATACTTTCAGCCCATACCTACAGACATATAGTTTGATCACATATAAACTTCTCAATTTCTCTCAATTTTTTTCTTTACCTTATTTCACCCCACCCCTGACTGTGTGACTGTGTGTGCACATCATGCTCTCTCTAGAACATTTTATTCTTCCAAGTCATATAAAAATATCAGTCATCCTTTTTCAAGTCACCTGACTCCTCTCCTGCTTCCTCTTTTCCTTTTAAGGATGTGTTATAGGCTATAGTCTTTCTAGTGAAAAAAATGTTTAAAAATATGCATTTCTGTAAAAACTTCATTATTTATAAAATAAAATTTTATAATCACTTGGTGACTTTCTTTAATCATTCTGTCCCTTTCAGTAACTAGTCTGTATTTTTATGCTAGCCATGATTTCTTATATCGTGAAGTCTTAAACACTTCCTTGAGCCATGTGGTTTTGTACTTTAGAAAAAAACTTAACTATCAGAATGGTGATTTTTCTTAGTTATTTTTCTATTGCTGTGACAAGACATCATGATCAAGGTAACTTATAGAAGAAAGAGGTTGGCGGGGGGGTGCTTACAGTTTCTGAGGGTGTGTCCATGACCAACATGATGGAGATAACAGCAAGAGGCAGGCAGGCATGGAGCTGGAGCTTAGATCTTCATCAGTAGGAGGCAGAGAGTGAACACTAACAGCCTAGCTAACAGCTCACCCCTTTACACATCACTTCCAACAAGACCACACTGCCGATTCCATCCCCAACAGTTTCAACAACCGGGAAACTTGTACCCAAATATATGCGCCAACAGAGCCCATTCTCATTCAGTCCATCACAGTAATAATTGTTCACAATTTTCTTGATTTGATTTTCAGACACATTATTCATCTTTATTTCTAATATCACAGTTTTTCATACACTTATTCTTTACAGAGAAGTATAATATATAAAATCACTCATTTTTTAGTTACTTTTAAAAATTCTACATAAGTGTGCTACCTAAAGTACCTGTGGGCACAGATTTCTTTTTCAGCATCTTGCAAAACCATACTAAATGTCATCAATCTCTGAGCTTCCTCCTCTGTAAGGAGAGAGAGTGAATTGCCAGCTTATCCCCACCTGTGAAGTATTCAGAGAAATGGGGCATCAAAGTCTACACAGGACATCGACTGTGCCCTAGGTCTCTGTCGGCTGGAGCTAAATTGGATGAGAACAGAGTCAACTTTTAAATTGACTGATCATTATGATAAAAGGATTGACTTTTATTTTTTATTCTTTTGAGAAGACGAATGAGCTGGAATCCTAGCCAACTTATCCCAAATGATTGCGTAACATATAGTTATCTGTGGTAATAGAGAATAGAGATTAGGAAATTCTCGGGAAATCTCTGGGACTTCATTTTAGGCATTATTTAAATGTCAGTGATAAGAAATATTTAATATAGCTTTAACTAAATTCTTTTCTTTGGAACATTAATTCTGTTTTATATCTTTGAGAAGAAGGAAAAGGAAAACTCTCAAAAGAGCGAAGTTTGGGGGAAATATTAGATCCAAAAGAATTTAAGCCAGTTTCTTTTCTGGAAGAGAGCTGCAAGCCTTTAGTACCCAGTCTGCGCTGCCAATCTTTCTGCAGGAGGTACAAGGTACAGCACTGTTCAGTGTTCAGAATTAAAGAGCACTTCATATGAAAGGTTCTTAGAGACGCAAACTATAGATCACATGCTGGAAAACATTGCTGCAAGTCAGAACTGGTAGGAAATGGTAATTTGATAGGACGGCATTAAATCTATTTTATCTTCCTTCATAAGCCCATCAAACTGAACAAAATGCCTGTAAGTGCAAGTAAACATATGGGATGAGAAATTAAGAGGAAAAAAAAAAAACAAAAACAAAAACAAAAACCTCCAGGTAATCAGCATGAGAAGATTCCAGAGCAAGCTTTCCTTTTAGTAGCCATGCACCTCCCGATTGCTCCGGAAATACGTCATTGACAAGAAATAGGAATACTTCAGCACAATCCCTCACAGACATCTTTTAAAAACTGCTCTATTTCCTGAGCAGAGATGCTTCCTTCGCTACTCTAGAGCCAGGGTGCTCTCCACCATTCCCCAGTCTGCTAGTGGCCTGGGAAAGCATCCAACAGAGCTACGGGTGAGCACTTCCCTGCTCAGAGTGAGGGATCACATTGATTAGTAGCTGTTTGGTAGGAGCTGGGAGACAGATGCCTTGTTCTAATTACAGTTTTAGCACCTTCTAGTCCACATTTCCTTGCTGCTGGGGCTACTGCGAAGTCCCCGCAGCTGCCTATCAGCTCAACTCCATTTTGAATACAGAGTGCTATTATTGCTTCACAGGAACTTAAAGCCGGGCTAAATTCGCATGATGTGATCCCAGATCTCACCAGCCTCACATAAAGAGGAAGACTTAGCCGCCCATTATTGCTACAGGGATGTCGAGGCATCCGCTTGAGCTTCTCATAACCTCAGTGAGCCAATGGTACACCAACAAAATAGTGAGGAACGGGACAGGAACGGAATCTTTAAGCATCTGGCCTAAGGATTCACCAGAAACTGGAGGGTGAACGAAGAACAAAAGAAAATAATTCAGGTCATGGTGAGGGCTGTTCTCTTTGTAGCGCAGTTTGGCATACCCCTGTGTGGCTCCTTCGTTCCTTTCATGGTTCCCCTTTCACTTCTTAGGAAAGCTGTTGTATTTTCTAAATGTGCGTTCTTGAAAGTAATCTTTTCCTCTCTTGATATGCACCATTGGGCTTCTCTCCCACTCCCCATGACGTCTCTAATCAAATAACTGAAAGCTAAGAGAATTCTATACCCCAGTTTCTCTCATGAACCACAGAGACCTGGTTTCATTTTCTTGATGAAAATTTCTGTATTTGTTTAACTGGTAACTCAAATGAGTACATCAAAACTATAGCATATCTCTTAGTTTATTCAGCTCCCTAAGCCCATCTTTCAAAAAATTGATTTTTTTAATATTTAAACTAAGCTAAATATATTAAGCTAGACTTCTCATGAGGGAGTCCCCTCTGTGTGCTGTAATTACCATAAATGAATAAAAAGACTGCCTTTGTCTGTTCATAGGGCAGAACTTAGGTAGGCGGAGAAGACAGAACTGGATTGTGGGAGGAAGAAGTCACAGTCCGAGGGACGCTGTGGGGCCACTGCCAGAGTCAGACATGCCGAATCTTTGCCAGAAAGCCACTGCCATGTGGCGATACATAGATTAATGGAGATGGGTTAAATTAAGATGAGAGAGTTAGCCAATAAGAAGCTAAAGCTAATGAGCCAAGCAGTGATTAAATTAATACAGTTTCTGTGTGATTATTTCGGTTCTGGGTGGCCAGGATTAACAAGCGGCCACTCCTCCAACAGACTTTGTTTTCAACAATTATTCACTTAAAGTCGCTTATGGACAAGAAAGTATCCTCAAGGTTAAGGGATATTACAGTGATTCTCTCGCAACCACCCTAGAGTTTATATTCTACTGAATTGTGACAATTAAGCAACCCAAATCCATACCATGTTAAAACACAACAAGGCCATAGGGGAAACCTTAGTAAACGAGAAGACTTGGAGGTAGACAGATGTCTGATGCATTTTACAAATAGCAAAGAAGCCAAATGGAATTGAAGCAGAACAAGCTAAGAGTAAAAGTAGAAAATCGGTTCAAAAAAACAAAGAAAAGAAAAAAGAACGAGTAACAAAACAAAGGTATCTAAAATCTAGTCGACCATTTAGAGTTACCTTTCTGATTTTGTTTGCTAGTAATTAGTAATTCACTCAGGGCCTTGTGTATATGAATTACATACTCTATCACTGGGCTACACATCTTCAGGACACAGCCTACCAAATTTTTAACACCAAAGACAAAAACCCTTTATAGGGCTGTTAGATTAATACCTCTTTGGATGTGACCCTATTAGGAGTGAATTCTAGAAATTCTTCAAAAGAGGATAGCATGCAGCCTATGCAGAACTGATATGTGGATGTAGTCTTCTACTGTGAGTAAAAATAAGACTAGTGTAGAACAGTCACTTTACCCCATTTTCACGGTTTAGAATGATAACTCTGATGAGTGTGTGGCAAACATGACACTATGGGTAACATTGCCAGGAGACTAGAAGGAAGTACATTCTAATGTCCAGCAACAGTTCACATTACAGAAGGCTGCAGCTTTGAAGGCGGTAAGTGATCAGATTCTGGAGCTGTTTGCGATGTAGCATCAACAGACCGTGTTTCAATATACAGTAGACATTCCATGACAGTGCAAGCTACACACATGAAAACAATGGAGATTTCGGGGCTGAGGAAGAAAAGATGCGGAGCCATGAATGAATGAGAAGGTTGACAGCTACTTTCGAAATGGTGAATATTTTATGATTGAGAAATGGGGCAGAGTAAAACCCTCAAGAATGTGAAATAAAGAAAATGCAAATAAAACTCTGAAACTTAGGAGAGTTTTGGAGATAGGGACTTGAAAATAATGAGCCAACAGATGGCCTGAAAGCCATCTGACTATGTGAGCGCACCTAGGGAGTCCGTGAAAGAGAGGAGAAATGTCCAAACCCTGCCTCCTGGGGGAACAACAAAGCAAGCAGCCCGTAGATTCTACTGAGTAGCAGAATGAAAGAGATTAGCAAGGGGAACCTGTCTGAAAGGGAGGTTCACAGAAATCAACTTTCTATTCTGCTGCTATTACATAAGATAAGGACTGGGTATTTTCTATCGCCAAACTTCTCATACTGTAGGTCACAACCTGAAATCATAAGGTGCAAGTGAAGGGAGGGTTTGAAGAAACGTTTCTAAGCATGTGACAGCCAAAAGTTAACTCAAAGTCAAACATTAAATTGTAGCAGGCTTTCTTTTGGGTCACCAACCAGCTCCCAAATCATGACATGGAGACTTCTGATTAGTTACGAATGCTTGACCTTTTCTTACCCTTGCCTCACTAGCTCTTGTAACTTAATTTAACCTGTTTCTCTATCTGTGTTTTGTCTGGGGACTTTTTACCTTTCTCTCATTCTGGGTGTCCTCCTACATGTCTGGCTGACTGGCAGCTACCTGCCTGGCTGGCCCCAGGCATGTTCCTCTTGTTCCCTTTCATTCTCTACTTTCCCTCTCTTGACCCTAGCTTCCTCCTCCTATTTATTCTCTCTGCTAGCCAGTCCCGCTATCCCTCTAACTGTGCAGCTGTTGGCCATTCAGCTTTTAATTGGACTAATCAGCTACCTTAGGTAGGCAAAGCAACACATCTTTACATAGTTAAACATATGCAACATCAACAAGTGTAATACATCTTTGCCTTGTTAAAGTAATATTTCATGATAATAAATTCAATGTGTTTCTGAAGAATTTGTAAATATGGCATTGTAAATCTTTAGTATCACTTTGATGCTGAATATACAGGCGATATATTTTCAGGATACATTCCTGTCACACTGCCCAACACCAAAAACTGCTGAAACCTGAACTCCTCTGCTCAAATTTGAGACTATGATTCTGCTGTCTTTACTGATTTTGCAAAGTTTTCTGCTAGTACAGAAACACAAAGTCTTAATATTATCCTATAATCAATTTTAAAAAATATAAGCATCAGACTAGTGTATCTTTGTGTTCATTATGTTAGAACTATAGGTTTTTAATCACTGTTATTTGAGGTATTAACGTGAGATTTTTCTAAAAAAAAAATCATTCAATGAATTTGGCTGAATTTGAACAGGACACAGTTTCTAACCATTTTTTAAATGACCCAAAATCTACTTTTATCATTCCATGCTATTAAGTTACACAAAATTAAAGTCTCAATATTAATGGTACTCAATCAAAGTATCAATCAACTCAAAAAAAAAAAACCACTGAAAATATGCTATTACCTTTGGTATCAACTATTCAACCAAATTATAATAGTTAATGTAAAAATAAATATAACTTTTTAGTTTGCATATTTGACTTCCTCTTTAATACATAGTTTTATATACATATATATATAAATTTTATAATTAATTCCTTTACAATTTATTAACAGTAGTTATTTGATTTCCCTACCTATTTTATATAATATATAGTCCTGGATGCATAAAAACTTTTTGGGAAGAATGAGATTGTAAGATTAAAAGTTTTTTATTAATTCTTTGAGAATTTCATACAATATATTTTGATCATATTCACAGCACCCTCTTCTCAATCCTGCAAGACCCACTCTTCAACTTACTTTGTAACCTTATTTATTTATTTATTTATTTATTTATTTAGTCATTGTTTTGATTGAGCTATACAGTGCCCTTATTTAAAAAAAAAAAAACCCAAGTCTAATTTGTGCTGTTCATATACTCTTGGGTCTGTTGAAATCCATGGGAAGGTGGCCAACCTCCCAAGGACCACACCGGCAACGAAAGCGATCTTCTCCCAGCTGCTGGCAGCTGACAATTATTGCACATGTAGGGGAGGAACTTCCTGCAGACCTCCCCTCTCCACGCTGACTTGAGCTTGTATGGGTCTTGTGACTATTATTATAACTGTGGGTGGTTCCCATGTGCAACTGCTCTTTTGTGACTGGAAAACATGTCGGCCGTCTATTGCCGTCTCTAGATTTCACAGTATTTCTGCCTCGTCTTCATTGATGATTTCTGAGCTTTGAGAGAGGCAAAGTCATATAGATGCTCCATTTAGAGCCAAGAATTCCCCTCTCTCTTATTCTCTTCACCTTAATGGTTATGCATCTATAAGTGTCTGTGTTAGTCCCTAAATATGGCATAAAGAACGTTCTCAGATAAAAGTTTAAAAGTCCACTGACCTATGAGTATAATGATAATTAAATATGTTTAGTGACATGTCCAGTTTGCAGAATAATAATAGTAGGTTCTTATCTAGAGCCTATGACTTGTTTAGCCGTAGGTTCTTGGCCTTCATAATCATATCAGGTGCCTGTTTCATCTTTTGTGACAGGCCTTATTTCCAAGCAGGAAGTGGTTGTTGACTTCTATGACATGCGTGAGACATTATTGCACCAGTGGCCATCTAAGTGCAAAGCTCTGGAAAAGTTCTAGACTGTTATATTTTATATAAGAAGGTTTTATATATGAGAAATTCTAGACTGTTGATGGTCATGATAAGAACTGTTTTAATGGAATCATATGAATAAACAGAAACAATTGTTTTCAAAAGAAAAACAACCATGAAACTAAAAGCAACTTTTTATTATTCAAAATGTTTTGTTGTTATGTTTGAGATTTAGCCCAAGGTTTCTTCAAGATGTTGTCCATGTACTCTACCCATAAGCTACATTCTTAACCTTTGCTTTATCAAGAGAGGATTATGCTCCAACGTTGGCTTTCAAGTCAGGATGCCCCTGCCTCAACTTCTGACTATAGGCTTCTGCCACTGTATCTCTTTCTATAAATAATTTTATGATATGTTGTGCAAGAATTAGATGCTCTTAATAAAAGATAAAGGTTATCAAGAAAGTATAGTGTATATCATAGGTTATAGCACATTTATTCATATTTCAAGATCTAACAAATACAGAAGATATGCTCAAAAGCAAGGGGATAAGACTTTATACACAGAGGATTTCTTTCAGAGCACCCACAATTCCTCACAAAATAAGAAGGAATGGATAAATAAGAGACTTGATTATTATGGTGGGACTACATATCATTTATTGCTACTAAAATTAGAGGTAGTCTAAATTTCTTTCTGGTAGAGCACAGCTCTTTAGTTGGAAAATCTCTTGTTTGCAAAATAGGTTTCTAATTTTTCTAGGCTATAGGGATATATTTTTGAATTGTGACATCTTGCTTTTCTTATGTTAAAGAAACTTATCTCTTTCTACACTCTCTAAGCCACCCATATGTTTCAGAATATCGTGCTTTGCTAAACAATTCTCCCTCAAGAACAGATGCAACATTGCAGGGAATTATATACAATTTAAGTTTACTATAACCATGAGTCAAATGTGATGGATTTTTTTTTCCTAATCCTCAAATCCTCACACATTCTGTTCCTCAGGCCCTAACTTCCCAAGAGAGATTTAATCTACTCATTCCAACTAACTTCAGTGAAAGTAGAAGTAAATACAGGATCACTGAGGAGAATAAAACCTTCATCTTTAACATGTGTGAGACTGCTTACATAATCACTGAAAGAGCGCCTAAAATTACCAAGTTTCCTCTGTTCTTCCTGGGAGAGAACACTTTTATCAGTTCATAGAACAGTAGAAACAATTGAACCATTGGTTAAGTGTTTATATTCATAGATTTTCAATTACAGATTTTTTTGTAAAATCTAAAACTGTAATTTGTATTAACTACATTTTATATCGTAGAACTTTCAGCAAATCCTTCAACTAAAGGTCTGTTTATTGTTTCATTGTAAGTGAATCTTGGAAGACAATGTGTAGCAATTTCCTCTGATAGGAACTATCCTATCTTGTAAGGAAATGTATTAAGACACAGAACGTTCCAAGTTTAGAAACCAAAGGGAGGTGAAACGTTCCATCCTTCAGGTCATGAGTTTAAAACTCAGTAAATAAGCAACTTGGGCTCTACAGGAGGTCCTTCAAACCCATCTAACACACTGGTTCATACACAAGTTCATACAAGTAGTATGAACTACTGAGAAATCCCGTCGGACAAGCTGAGCTACCCGGATGAGGTTCGGACCACTTGAGCCACCTGAAAAAAACACCCGCTATCTGATGAACTGTCTTCAAATTGTGTAAGCTATGCCCTTCTAGCTTTTGTGAGCCATAAGCCATGCTGCAGAGTGACTTAGGTGATACAACTATCTCTGAGTCATTATGCTTCTATAAGTAATTAGTCCCTTCCCTATATTCCAACAAATATCTCCAATAAACTCATTGTTTCACAACATTGGACTTTAATGGTATTTTACTTCAGTCTGTCCCTGGTTACTTATTTCAGTGAGCAAATATTGGTTAGCATCCCCCCAAGTTTAGTGTCATGCAGCAAATACTTACAGAAATGTTTTCGAATATGTCATTTTTAGTCTATGTTTTGTGCTATAGGCCATATTGATGAAATCTTCAGTCCTCTGTAATTCCAAGGAATAAGCTGATATCAAAATCATATTATGTTGCACTGGGGTGAACTTGGTCAAAAACTAAACTGATAAAAGGTAGTATAAACAGCATTTTAAGTGATGAAATCGATTATTACTTAACCTTTTTCCTTTTTTGCCAACAGTCTCCTGATATAACTTTGGTTGGCCTGCATCTTGCTGTGTAGACCACCCTGGCCTTGAACTCCTCGGGCTTAACTTGTTTCTCCTTCCTAAGTGCAAAGATCGCAGGCATGAGCTTTCAATTGTTTAGAAGATTGAAGACCTTACAAACTTTATGTGGATATAACTTCTGAGAATACGGCTATTTTCAATACTTAAATTTATATCCAAAAATTAATATTTAATCAATGAGTACAAGTTGAGTAGCAAACACATAACAAATTATCCCCACTTACAAGCTTGGACTGTGATCTTTTGTTATGATATACAAGACTAGTGTGGAAAATGATATCATTGTCAGCATTTCCGCTTTTTATGTCTCTCTTCCTAAATTGGAATTTATTGCTAGCACCACTTTCAAATCCATTTCTCTTGTCCTTTTAGAGTTTGAGCTGTCTGATTTTCTTTTACAAAATGCCTTTTCTACTTAAAATTTTCAGAGACAATTTCTGTTGTTGAAAGCTAAGAATCCTGGCAAGTAAAGAATCCCCCACGCTCCTTGGAACCAGAAAATATCTCATCCCCAGTTGAGACCTAGCAGCTGGGGCCTCTTTGTTGGCATTTTTGTCCTCCAGGGTAGGAGACAGGATTCTAAGAGGGAACTGGGATGAATTGTGAATCCATTGCTAATAATATCTTGTACTTTCCATGTAACTGTTGTTTCCCACAGAGCTCAAAATGTTTTACAAACCCAGAATTTTGTTCTGTGGCTATTATTCTCAAGGATATTACACTTGAGAAGAATATGTATTTCTAGAAACCCTCCCAGTGAATTGGTACACGTGAATAAAAACTGCAGAAAACCTTGCTTCTGACCCATAGCTAGAAGAACAAATCTTTTCACCTGATGATACTGCTAATCACGAGAGGGATATTTCAACACTCACGCATTCATTACAGGGGAAAAGCTCCAGGAGAAATCATCTGTTAATTTTAGCTACGTAGAATCCAGACGAGGAGTCAAGATATAGCCATTGTTAGTACTGTTTTGAAAGGTGATTTCTATACACAGGTTCCACTATTTAAGGAGCAATTGTTTCAAGGTTTCATCTCCTTCAGATAATGGAATAACATAACACATTAGATAAATAACCATTTTTATATCCATTTTATAAAATGTATAACTCATCTTTATCTAAAACAGAATAGGAGAGAATGATCTAAATGTGAGCTTGAGGGTTTGATAGACTTAGGTCTCATTTTGGTTTTCTGCGGTTGGCAAAGTTTATAAATTCTCATCCTTATGTTTATTTCCATGTTCGCCAATGATCTCAGACTCCAAGTATTCACATACTTGTCGCCCATTCAAAAACTATAATAGGGATGGCCTTTTATGACTAATAGCATACATTATATGGAATTAGACTCTGCCTTCCCAGATGATCTCTCTCTCTCTCTCTCTCTCTCTTCTCCTCTCCTCTCCTCTCCTCTCTCCATCCTCTCAGAATTAGAATCAAGTTTCTGACCAACTGTGTTTTTTCAACTGACTTTAGCCCCAGTAGATAGGAGTACCCCTCTACGCTGCTCATGGATTCTGACCCTCAGAAATCTTTTTATATATGTTTCCCAGTTCTCAGATATAAACAGATAACTAGAACCATTTCAAAAGTCCATATCTTACTGAACAATTTTATCGTAAAGCAATCACCTAGGTTTGAATTTAATTTTCACAGAACACATCAAATGGAAGCATAAAACCAGTGAAGACCACAGTGGTCAGTTCCTCTATCTTGAGTTTGATTTAAGATTAGCTATAATTTGGTATATTAACAAAAATAGAATGGAAGATCAGAGAAAATATTGAATATGACTTTAAAGAATCTTTTGTGCATTTGTAGTGACTACCTTAAAAATCTTTCTATTTTTAGTATCTTAAAACTTGTTAGTTTTTGATATTCTTGTTCTTTTCTGTTCTAGTACACCTTACACATAGAGAATTCATATAAAGAAGCTCTCTCAGCGCAGTGTGAATGATGCTATGTTGTCTAGATGTTTGGAGTCTTTAATCCCTTTGCTTTATTGCACGGCAAACAAAGTGCCCGGCACGAAGGGGAGACAGCAATAAGGCAAAATAAATTAATCAACTGAAGATATCCTTGTCTTCAAAAAGCCGATATCCCAGTAATTTCATCAAGTTATTAGGACAGGTGGGAACCATGGCCAGTGCCTAATTTCAAGCCAGTTGTTAAATCATACGGTGTTGTGCTGTGTCATGGGATAAAATGCATTGTGCTTGAGTCTCTTCCTGTGACTGACATTCACAGTATCAGCTTTTCCTTCTAAGGACACATTGCATTTTCCCCTTTGCATTTTGGCCGCCCTTCAGATAGGCATGAGACTCACAGTCTACATTACTCTTAATTTTATAGGTGTTTTTGAAAAATCCAAATATTTTCAGTTTAAAGAGTGGTGTTTGCTTTAAGTTGAGTAAGTTTTCCTCACAGCTTGGCTTTAAGGTAAGTTCAAGTATATCACAGCATCTGCATTATTTAGTCGTTCCTCTCATGCACATTAATGTGGCCCGGGCTATACATATAGCGTCTGCTTCTAAATGTTTCATTCTGGTGAAATGGAATTTCTAAAGTATCTGCATTTTAATGTGCTCCCTGCCTCCACAAAGGTTCCGTCTTTACTTTGCTTTGGTGGACATTGGATTAACTCTGGCTGGCGACAGATCTGTTTAGGTATCTCGTAGAGATGACCCAATGGCGTGGGAGAGATTCATTGCCTATGTAGAATGACTTAAAAATTAAATCCTGTCTAATCAAATGTGATTCATTGATGTCCTGAGGGCAGGCAAAGGTACTCATACTCAGAATCAAAATATAGGTTAGTCCTAGTGATCGGTTAATAACAATGATGTTTGTATTTAAAAGACATGGGCTGGGGGAATTTCTTAGGAAAGTGCTTGCCACGCAATCATGAGGCTGAGCTGAGAACCACAGTACCTATGTAAAAAACAGATGAAATCGTACATCTGGAATCCCAGGACTGTGAAGGAAGACACAGGAATATGTCTGCAGATCATTTGTCAAGTAGTTAAGCCAATCTTCGAGCTCTGGGTTCAATGAAAGAAATCCATGTGCACATAAAGTGGATTCATGTCCCCTTTTCAATAATTGTTGTTACATCCATATCTGTGTGTGTGTGTGTGTGTGTGTATGAATTTGAAAGAAAGATTAGTATATGGAGGGGTTTGAAGGGAGAAGGGGGATGGTAAATGGTATAATGATATTATAATCTCAAAAATTAGATAAATAGTAAAAAATAAAAAATATAAGCTATTGAGGAAGACATCTAGTGTCAAATTCTGGTCTTCATCTATATGCACAAGTGCATATACATGTGAAAATATCTAACTCACAAAAAAGGAGGCAAAAGGTGTATTTGTCCCTTTGAATTATTAGCCCATTTTGATGTCTGAGCTCTTGGTTTATGTGATACAACTTGGGTGTTTTAACGATGGCCTTTTTAAAAGGGGCCAATTCTCTTTTGAAAATACATAGAAACTCAATGCACATCATCTTGGGACTTTCCATTGTCAGCCCGTGACTCATGTTCTGCAAAGCAGAAGCTTGGTGTTTACTCCAAATTTAAAGGCAGCTGATGACTCACTGACGACAAAAGCAGACTCGTCCTCAAGTTAGCAGGGGGCAGGAGCAACACACATCTGGGGAGCGAGTTCTAAAGAGCTAATTCAAGAGTTAAGACGGCTGTCCTCCTCCCTCTGCGCATCTGTTCCTGTGTAAAATATTGATTTGTGCTTCTATAGAGAAAAACAAAGATTGTACACAGTAGAAATCTTATCCATAGACTCTCAAAAAGCGTGGAGTCACGTTCTCAAACACGCAACACCTAGAGGCTGCCTGACTCCATCAAGAACTAAGTTGAGATGAAACACTTTGAAATAATTTTCTTGTCATTTTTAATACTAAAGTTTCACATGACTATCTAAAAAGGCAGAGAAAAAGCACAGGTTGGCAGAGAACCAGTAGGTTATGCACTATTCTAGAATGAAATCAAATTTAAAGATTTATCTAAATATCACATATATAAATTACTCTTATGCAATTCTCCTAATGCTATATTCATGTCATAATTATCTTAACATGTCTCATCCAATTATAATTTAAACAAAAAATAATATGCTTCTAGTAGACATGGACTTCTAAATCTCTTTTTAATTGTTTTAGAATATATTAAATATTATTTCACTTCATAAATATTGTACAAAAGTATTCTTTTACTTCTTTACTCAAGTTTATTTCTTCTAATTAATAATGTCTGCTAGTAGAGTTTAAAATGCAATGCCATTCAGAGATAGGAGAGATGCTTCAAGTTTTTCCAACTCTCATGTTGGCTGCACCAACTAGTCATGACTGTTGAACATATACTTGCATTGTGTGTCTCATTTGGTTATCTGTTATTTCTCAATATTATTCATTTTGCAAGAGACAGGAGGCAAGAGGATATAAAAATTCCTAGTCTGGTGTTTCTTCAAAATGGATTACTCCAAGAAAACTGTTGACTATAATAATTTTCCTGGTACAGGTTCTTTCCTGGGTATTATCAGAGTGGAATTTTGTATTAGTTTTTTTTGTTGGGCGTGGGGGAGGTGTTGTTTCTGAAATCATTCCTTTGTAGTAAACAATTTTGCTGGCACTATTTGAGGACTCCAGATCAGGGTCATGGGCTCATAGTCAGGGATGTGGAAAACCAACAGCTACTTCCTATGAAAACACTTAGACTTTCTAAACTTAAAAATGTAGAAACTGATTTAGCCTTAACTATGTTCTTAATAACTTTATTGCTTCAATATTTAAATGAAGGTAAGTTAGGTTCGCAAGAAATCACGCTGTCCTTGGAGAAATGGACCAATATCAAGAAACCAGATGATGGGATGGTGTGTGTCATCATAGAATCAGATTAGTAAAAGCTGATTAGTAATAGCTGATCATAGAAGAAACTATCGAGTATTAGAACTATTAAAATATCCCAAAGAATTTTTTCCCAGTACCTAAAAATTAAGCAAAAGTGTATTCCAAGGTGGCATAAGAGAAAAGGAAAATATTCAGAGATGGGAGTGTGTATATCAAAATAGGACGAGTTCCAGGGCAGGTGCATGATATCAAAAGCAAGTGCATGGCATATGAATGCAAGACTCACTGGAAAGTGAAGGGCTGGGTGTCTCATAGTTCAAGTCCCATCTACCAGCCAACAGGAGCTTCCCTAAGATTTCTAAAGATGGAAGGTATTTTTATCCTGCATTTTGCAATGTTTTGTTACAAAGATAACAAGGGATAGCACTAAAATTGGAAATTTTGAGGCAGTGAGAAATTGATAGATTCTGTCATTCATTTGCTAGGACATTACGTCTCTTTCCACCTTTATGGTAAACGTTATACATATATGTAGAGTCAAGCTTAAAATGTCTGAAATCAAGAAAGGGCAGTATAGACATTTTTTAAGAAAGAAACAATTCTCATGCTCTCTCTCACAGAGCAGTACCGTAAGGAGATTTATAGAACAGAGTAGTGGTTACTAGAAGCTGAAAGGAGTGTGAGCATGGGCTAGGAAGTTCACAGAGAGACAATGGTTCATTAGAAAAACATAGAGGGTGATCGAGACAGTTGTTCCATACCATAAAACATCCATATGGCCAATAAACCTAGTGCTAATTTTGAATTACCTAATGGGAGGGACTTTGAAAATCCTGAAATAAAGGAAAATGTTTTCCAGCCTAAATAAGTTATTTTTATTGTGTATCCTATGATATTATTTTTCTTGTCATCTTGGTTTCACAGTTCAGTTGCATATAGTCTATATTTTTCCTTTTTTCTTAAAATCATATTTTCAGAAGTATTTCGTTGTGGTTTTATTGGTTGTTTCCTTACCTGGTTAGGGTATTAGATAAACTGCTGGCTATATATGACATTTGCTGAATTTTAAAAAATTAGTTTGAATTTAAAATTTATATATGTAATTTTACACACACATACATACACATACACACACTATTTTTCTGGATTTTAGAACCACTTTTCTAGGGCCAAGGTCATTCTATTTGGCATTATTTTCCTGTAGCCAATGAGTAAAATTGTATTTAATGTACGACTTTCTGACTTTTAAAACTCAGTTTCTCAGTATGAAATATTGGAGCAATGAGTGACTAGATAGTTGCTCAAAAGCACTGGTTTCTCTCTAGATGGCTGCATTTTCTGTCCTCTGAGAAAACGCCAATGTTAAGTTCAGAATCTCCCTCACTACGGACAGCTGACACTTTCAGGAAGAGAGCATAATTGCCGTCCTCATGCTGAGAACTAGAGAAGCTGTCCTCACTCAATCTCTGTCGCTAGCAATGGCTTTACTCACATAGATGTACAGTGTTCGTCTTTGAGTGCGCCTGGGAGAAACACACCGAGGCTTTCATGGCGAGAGAGCCATCAGAGAAATGCATAGAATCTTAATTTCTCTGCACCAGACAGCAAAGAGGACAGCTGGCTGTAAGGAGACCAACATGCCATCAAATTACCATTATGAGCATACTGCTGGAGAACCCCATTTTATTCCCAACGTAAACTATTTTTGAATTCTTCGTAGTTGAAATGTGGCTAGTTTATTTGGATTCTCAGGCAAGAATTTTCCCCAGTGGGTATGAAAGTTGTAAGGGGTTTGAAAATGAAACTCTTTATTTCTCAACAAGTCTTGGTAGGGTTGTCTGACAAAGCAGAGATGCCCACACCAAGGCCTATGCTGTGTTGTCTCTGGGTGCTCAGAGGGCCCCTGCTTACCACCTTTAAGAGGGTGGGAAACAACATTATCCTTTGGGGCAACCAAAAGCTGTCAGCTTCCATTTGCATGTATGGTGTCTGACAGCATTTCCCGAACGAACCTCCTCCATGGGGAATCAAGCAACGGGTTTGCTCTCAAGAGCAAATGCAATAACCACTCAGAAATATAATCAATATTAGATTCACATCCATGCAATCAGCAAGACCAGCATCACTTCCTAAATATTGATAACACCCGAGCAAGATTTAGACATTAGGTAAACAGTAAGGTACACAAAATCACAGTTCTTTAAAAATGATGATCTTTATTGGCAACTACTTTAAATTGAGCTGCAACTATGTGTATTTGTGTAGGGAAAATGCAATCTAGAATGCAAGTGGTTTGTAAAGCAAGGAAATATGCCTGATATTACATTTTTGTGGTTTTACCATTGATCAAAATACAAAATTGTATTTCCCGTCACAGGGGTTGTTCAATTGTCTTTTCCCCTTATTATTTTAAAATGCAAACCTGCTACTTGCTTTGTTATAATATCAAACAATGAAAAGAATAAAATGACGAATCCCCTACAAGCTCAGCCTCTAAACCCTTATTCTAAGGAATAATTTTTATTAGCATATTTTCAGAGTTTTTCTTCAGTTATAATCAGATATAATAATACTCTGCATGTTTAATTATCAGCAAATATACTGCTTCCAAGTGCCTTACTTTTCTGTTGCCCTGGTGGAAAACACAGACTGTTCCAATGAAAAGTGCACACGAATGGCTTAATCCAGTGTTGCTGTCAAAAAAGCAAACGTGTAAGGTATAAATGCACTGTATAACATTGTACTTTAAGGAACATGAGAAAGGGGCAGCAATATTATGGCTGTATTTTACTAGTCATTCTCTTCAATCCTCAGTATGAAAATTTCAAAGAGCAATTGTCTGGTGACAGCTGGTGGGGAGGGAAAACCAGCCTGAGCCTGGTAGGTCTCCCATGCTCTAGCTGCTGGCGTCATAGCCATGTGTGCACAGGCAGCACAGATGGGCAGTAATGGCTTATCCAGAAGAAGAAGGAAGGAAGATGGGAGGGAACATGATGGGGGTTATACAGAGGGAGTCGAAGGAGGAAAACAGGGGATGGATATGCATCTGTTTCATTATAGACATGTATGAAATTCTCAGCTGAAAAGAAAACTCGTAACGATGAAAATCAAGGCCAAATCTTTATAAACTATTATCTGTGGAAACTCATTATCAATATGAGAAATGCATGTTAATTTTATTATTCTATACATAAAAATATTAGCAATAGTCAAGAGGGACATCTCTATAAAAGATCATGATACCCAAGGACAAAATAGTGACTAATACTAGATACTATGGGCCTGTAGGCTGAAAATGGATGCACTAATTGTACAGAAGAACTTTGGGTGACTGTCAAGGCAGTGAGATGTCTTTGTCAATTCTAGAGTTTTGGAAGTTGATTACAATGCACTTCCTGTTTACTTAGGTAGTATTATATCCTTCTAGAGTCTTTGATGAAGTTGAAGAATTTAAAGTTATAGTTTTCCTTAGTTATGATAAAGGATAAAGTAGATATAAATATTGTAACTTAATTCTTGCTTGTTACTTGCTTTGTTATATGTAATTTTACTATGTTAAAATTAAAACCTTCCTTTTTATTTAAACAGAAAGGGGAGGTGATGTGGGATTTCCCTCTGTATGCTGTGATTATCATAAAGGAATAAAGAAACTGGCTTGGCCTAATATAGTAGAACAGAGGTAGGCAGGGAAACTAAACTGAATGCTGGGAGGAAGAAGGTGGACTAAAAGAGAAGCCATGTAGCTCCGCTGGAGTCAGACAGAATTTTACCTGGTAAGCTACTACCATGTGGGGATGCATAGATTATTAGAAATGGGTTAAATTAAGATGTAGAGTTAGCCAATAAGAAGCTAGAGCTAATGGGCCAAGCAGTGATTTAAATAATACAGTTTCTGTGTGATTATTTCAGGAGTCTCCATGGCCAGGAAATAAACTAACAGCCTCCATTACAACAGCACAGTGATTGAATACTTATGAAATTGGAGCAGAATAGAATGTAAAGTTACAAATTTATGATTAAGATGCTCAGAACAATAGAAAATCGCTTTGGTTACAACTGAGGAAAGAACATACATTTTTTTATCTCTTGGTTGCTAGATTAAACCTTAAGATAATAGAAGCAAATACGTAGTTTTACAGAGTTCAGGGTTAAGTAAAGCTGAGAAGAGTTGTGAACAATGGAAAGGCAAAAAATAAAAAAAAAGAGAGAGAGAGAGAAAAGGGAGACCAAAATTCTTTGTTGGGTTGAGGAAGTTTTTAAATTACTAAAAAATCCTGGGATCCAGATTGTTAAAAGAGAGCCAAGGAAAATGAAATAGCAGCATATAAGAAACTGTTCTAAAGAAGAGGAAACATGACATTCTACCAAAAAAAAAATGAGGAGAAGGAAAGTAATAACAAAACTCACAGATTTAAAGTTACCCTCTCGCGCAAAATCTAAATAGCTGCATAGCTTAAGCAATCAATCAATCCGCATGTGCCAATAATATCTGAAATTTTCAGATGTAAATGCAAGTATTGTGTCCGCACATATGCACATTCTTATCTAACAAGGCAATGGAATAAATTGGATACATTGACAATGCATTTCAGTTAGAAGTTACTTCTCTTTGTACTGATCATACTGATTTCAAAGAAGCAGTTCTAGTATATGTGTTTCACACTCTTTCCTGTTCATCTCAATCATGGCTCCCTTGTTCATTTCAATCATGGCTGGCTTGATGTATTTTCAGCTGCGTCCTTTTCCAGTTAACAATAACGCTGTTAAACTAACTGATCAAGGAAACATTCAGTGGTGTTTGTTATCACAAAACATATAGAATATGTAAATAGCAATTGCAATCTACAAACAAAGACTAAAGAGAGAATAAACTTGGTTTTTTTGATAGCTGTAATATAGCTGTAAAAAGTAAATTTAGAGTTGGCAGCTCAGGACACAAACTTCACTATGTAACTACTGCAGCAAACACTGGTCAAGACCTTTATCCTAAGTCAGGATGGCTGTTAAATTACTTCTCATGGTAACGCTTCTTAGTTTAAATAAATAAAGAAAAAAATCCACATCTGCTCATGTTTAAACTAAAAATAATGAGTACATTGTTTAGTGATAAGGTCTCTGCAAGACAACTCAGCCAGCTTCTTTTCCTTTCCTGAAAGAAACAGTAAATTAAGGAGGTTTCTATATAAAGAATTTGATGAATTTAAATTAGATATTCTTTAGAGGCCTGAAAGAAGGGAAGCATAATCTGTAGGCTTCATAAATAATGTTTTAAAACCTCTTTCACACTGGAGTTAACTCAACCGATCCGCCAACAAATGGAGCAGAGGAAACAAATGAACATTTTTATACTTATAGCTACAAACAATACGTTTTATAATGTAGATAGACATTCCAGATTTCTGTGATTCCTCAGGGATGGGGTGCATCGGCCAATGAATTATTTCCATATGACATGCAGGCATTTGTATTGAATTAAAAATATGAGCAATTTTGATGTGCGAAGAAAAGACCTAGCTACCTGAAACAATATTCCAGCCCAGCAATGATTTTTATTTTTCCCATATCCCATAGTCACATATATGACTAGTTAATAAATAATGATTTGGAGGCCTCCAAACTGCTGGTATATTGAAAAGAGAAGCTTAAGAATATCTCCTGGCTGCACTGAACCTCATCATCCCTGCCTTCATCATGTGACCTTGGGTTCCATAGTCTTTCTCTTCTGATGACAGGAAGACTCTTGTCTAGCATTATAAGGTTAATGCTCTTCGTGTCTTAGATCCAAATTTAAATTCAGCTTCATAGAATGTGGCTTCATTTACTTATGACATCATGCTGATTAGATGCTAGAAATCAGTGCTGTTTTCCATCCATTTGCCCTTCCTTAATAGTTTTTGTTACAGTTACAGGATAATATAATTCCCTGTTAATGTATTTTTTTCAGTTGATAGGAAGCATAGGACAAGAACCATGGCTGTCCCCTAAGTACCATACCTCAACTCAAAGAAGATCATTAAAACATACCCACAACACCCTCAAGTGTGGCTACATGCTTACACTCATATACATGCGTGTACACACACAGAAAGAGAAAGGGGGAAGATTTATTTGCCAAGATTTTTACCAGTCTTATTTAATTGTATAATGTGGTAGTATTGCTGTTTATTCAAGGAGAATGCCTGTGGGATTGATAGCCCAATCCTTAGGTAGGCGGAGTAAACAGAACAGGGAGAAGGAAGCTGAGTCAGGAGTCGCCATGATTTTCCTACCAGAGGCAGAGGCAGGCTAAAATCTCCCCGGTAAGCACACCTTGGGGTGCTATACAGATTATCAGAAATGGGCTAGTCCAGGTGCAAGAGCTAGCCAATAAGAGGCTGGAACTAATGGGCCAGGCAGTGTTTAAAAGAACACAGTTTCCGTGTAATTATTTCAGGGCATAAGCTAAACCATGTGGGCAGCCGGGTGCTGGGAACACAGCCCGGCCGCTCCTCATTTCAACAGTGGGATGTTCATTCTTGGTTACTTAGTTATAGATACTGTGTTGTAATTCAAATATTTTCCCTCCCTCACCATTCCCATTGTTAAGAAACTACAATCTTGGTAGTCAAATGAGTATTCTCAGATGTTGAGCATTTTCTAATATGCTCTCCAGTAATTTTGAAAATTGTTGGGCATGGTCTTCATGGGAAGCACCAGTTTCCTAAATACAGACTGTTCCTTATTTAGAAAGACAAAATGTCACCCTTGTGAAAATAAGTTGTGTGAATCTAAGTGAACGTGGTATTTCATCCAGGAGAAATAAGCAGAAGTTTTATCCTTATAAACTCTGTGTAAAATGTCATGTACAGACTTGGTAGTGGTGGCGCATGCCTTTGATCCCAGCATTCAGGAGGCAGAGGCAGGCGGATCTCTGTGAATTCGAGGCCAGCCTGGTCTACAAGAGCTAGTTCCAGGGCATCCAGTACTGCTACGCAGAGAACCTCTATCTCTGAAAAGCAAACAAACGAAAAGATAATATGTACAAAGTAGGTTAATTATTGACCAAAAGCAATTGGTATGGCAGTGGTATTCACAATACCATGGTTGATCTGTCTTTTAATCATTGTTATTACTTAAGTAAAAATGATTGATAATAAATTAAATAAATAAAACTAATGATTACCCTTCTTTTTTTTTCATAAAACATTTGTACAGGCATAATTTTTTAAAGTTCATATTGCCAGTTACAATGCAATATACTTTTTCAGGAAGAAGGCCTGTGCTCTCCCTTACATTTTTATTTTTTATTTTTATTGTATATTTTATTTTCTTTTTTATCCTTATTTAGATATTTTGCTGCTATTAACAACCAAGTCCATCTTTCAACTCTGTGGGAACTGTACAAGGGAGGCAGGGTGACTGGCAACCAGCGGCAGTCTTTGAGGTCCTACCTTCCTCCTTCATCCGGCATCCCCTGGAAAATGTTTGGGAAACCTCCAGTGAAGCTGAATTTACTGAGAAACCAACTGGGCATAGACTGACCAGATCTTTAATAATATCCAGCCAATCAGGGAAGAGCTGACAACAGTTACCATTAAGTAGATATGTATATAACAATCCTAATCAAAGAAAAGAAGGGTATCAGTTAAAGTGGGAGTGAGGAAAGGGAAAGTGGAAAGTGTCATAACCCTATTTTAATTCTAAATATATAAAAAATTAAAAATAGCTATCTACAACTTTTTTATTTTAAAGTTACTATCAGTCTATAATGACCTCAGGTCTACTCTTCGTTTATTTGTTTTTTGTAGTTATTGCTTTGTTTTTGTTTGGCTTATTAAAACCAGGGGTTATGGCTCTCAAAACTGAACCCCTTGTAGAGCATAGGATTTTATCCCTCCATCCCTGTTCCCCAGTCTCAGGCTTCATTGCTGTGGAAACTCCAGCTTCCCACCTATCTGATTACCCAGCAGTTGGTAGAAAGCTAAGCATTAGTGGCTTTTTCTCTTCTTATTTCCATCAACTCCCTGAAGTATTAACCCTCACTGTATTAGGTAACAACTGTTCCAACTGCCTCATGCTGAAAAGAGACATAAATACTGGGGTGTAGCTGGGCCTCCTCTCTCAGAAGGCCTTAATAAAATGATGGGCTCCTGAGAGACACGTGCCTGCTTATGCTGACCCTAAGTTTCTGTCCAGGGGGCTCCCTGGAGCCATCCTTCAAGACTCTCTATGTCCCTCACCTCCAATTCTTCTCTGGGTGAGCGGAATTCTCACCCAGGACTTACTCTCCAGGGGCTTTCCATGGGCACCCAGTAGGTACAGAAGCTTTGAGTTCTAATACTTTTCAGAGTTCATATGATTCTCACCTCATACCCTACTGCTGCCGAGAGTTGGAAGCAGCTTGAGTCCTGCTTGAGAATCAGTTTTAAGTGATACAGTAGTTTGAATAGGTATGACCTTATAGACTCATGCATTTGAATGCTTGACCTATTGGGAGTGGCACTATTGGGAGGCATGGCCTTGTTGGAAGAAGGGTATCACTTTCGGGTTTTAAGGTCTCCTATGTTCAAGCTAGGCCTTGTGACACACAATTGCTTCTGCTGCCTGCCGTTGATCAAGACATAGAACACTTAGCTTCGTCTCCAGCCCACTGTCTGCCTGCAGGTCACCATGAAGATAATGGACTAAATCTCTGAAACTGTAAAGTCAGCCCTAATTAAATGCTTTCCTTTATAGGAGTTGTCATGGTTATGGTGTCTCTTCACAGAAATCAAAACCTTAGCTAAGAAAAGTCATTTCTGTCTCTAGTAGGATTTTTTTTCCTTTTTTTTTTTTTGAGACAGGGTTTCTGTGTAGTTTTGGGGTGACTCACTCTATAGATCAGGTTGGCCTCAAACTCAGAGAGATTCACCTGCCTCTGCCTCCTGAGTGCTGGGAGATGACTCAGAGGTTAAGAGCACTATGCTCTTCCAGAGGTCCTGAGTTCAAGTCCCCACAACCACATGGTGGTTCACAACCATCTATAATAAGATCTAGTGCCCTCTTCTGGTGTGCAGGCATATATGCAAGCAGAACACTATACATAATCAATATATAAATCTTAGAAAGTAGAAAAAGAAGAAAAGTGACTTCACCCATTTACAGTTCATTAATCCTGACCTAACAATAAACTACCTCTGGTTGGAAAATAAGAAGAAAACAAGTAAATCTTAATCTAACAAATTCTTTAAAATAAAAATAACAAATTACATTAATTTTACTAAGATATGTGCAAATTAATACCATTCCAGAGAATCAAGCAAAAATTACTTGGAATGTTGTGAAATTAAAATATTGCAAAAATTTAATGTTAAATTGTCAGGATCAGGAGAGATGGATCAGCTGTTAAGGTCTTTGTCTTCCTGTCTATAAGGTTTGCTGTTTCAACAATTTCTTACTCTTTACAAACATCTGAAGAGAATATATATATGTATATTTGCATATGTCCTGTAGGCATTCGTCAGATTTTATCTATTGTTTATTGTCTCATAATTGCCAGGTTTCCCGTCTTATAGGGGCATCGGTGAGTTCTCGTGATTCTCCCAAACATACGATTCTCTAATAAATTTTGGCTAACTGAACACTACTGCACTTGTGCAATTACTTTAGAATCTGAGTGGGACCTTAGTTTCTTTTTTTCTGATCTAAGAGGTCATCCTTTTCAGACCTTTGTGGATATTTTTGCTCTTGGAACTTTGCATTACTTATGATCTCAAGACAAGAAATCATTCTGGGTTGTTTATAAGGAAAACTCCTAATTCCTATCTACAAACTGATAAGGGACGGTGCTCCAGAAAGTCACGTTTTCAAGAATTGAATGTTATCAACAACTGATGATAATGAGCCCACAAGGAATTCTGGGATATTCGTGTTTTAGAGCACATGGTATAAGCATTCTGTTTCTTTTAAGGGCTTAAATGTATGTGCCTCAAACAAAAGTGATACAGATTTCCATTAAAAACATTTCTTATTGATGAAAAACAATTCACACAACTTAAAAGAAAAAAAACTTCAACTGACACGTCGAATGTGAAAACATTTGAGCTATTAATCGCATAGAGTTTCTGCAGTTAAGGTTGTCCTGGGTCTTATTATTCCACAGTTTTTCAATCATGGTAAAAGATAAATCCATTAAAACAACGACTTTAACAGATGGATGAGGACAGACCAAAATCGTAAAACCATTATTCTAGTGAAGTTTGGCGTTTATTCTACTTGAGATGCAAGTGTTCTTTTATGAAGACAGAGGCACTAAATATTAGCAGAGGTAGTGATGTCTGGGAAATTATTACTAAAATGTCTGCAGCTGTTATTAAATACTCTCGGCATGTGGGAATGGTGCGAACCGCATCATTTCTTTGTTCCAAATCCTTCAAGATTTCTTTCCAGCTTGTGTAGAAGATTAGATTCATTTTCAGCTTTCCATCTGAGCATTCTGTGGTGTGGTACCCAACACTGGCGTCATCTTTCCACATCTATCCACACCCTCATGCACTCTTAAGCTTGTTTGCATTAAGTCAGCGTTCTGCACGTGAGGGCTCCAATAAAACTCCATTACGAGTTTCTGGATCGTAATGAGTGTTGTATTTTAATCACACAAAGTGTCTCCAAAATCTAATACATATGGGAAGTTCTGTGATGATCAGAGTTAATCCTACTCCTCCTCTACAGTCCTCGGGAACTTTGGGAAGTCACTAGAAATTTAAAATAGACTGAGAGACACAGATCAGTGGGAAAGATCAAGAGCTGCCCTTGAGAGGACCCGAGTTTGATTCCGAACCCCTGCTTCAGATTGCTCACAATGCCCTCTTCTGGCCATTCTGGGAACTACACACACAAGGCATAGGCTCAAGCAGTTTCACTATTAGAATAATTAAATATTTTTAAAATAGCTTGGGAGAAGCTGTGGTGCAAAAGAATTCTCAAGTTAATTTTTCTTATAAAACATCTTTTTTTTACAGAATACACATTGAGAGCAATGGTCTGAAGAAGGCTGCTTAGGAGGATATACATATAGGAGACAGTGGGGATTTGGAATCCAATGCCATTGGTGAGAACGAAGCTTCTCCAAGCATCCTGGATTTATGATCCAAGTCTGGGAAAGCTAATCTGTAGATTTGCGTTCATTCCCATACAAATGACAAGATTTACATCTCACTTAAAAGATCGCTGTTGTCATTTAATGAGGATACACATACTAAGTAGTTTTTATTGCTACTTTCTTATCTGTTATGGTCAGCAAATCATGGTTTTGTTTTATCCTGAACTTCCCACCCACCTGAAATCTCTTTGACCACCTGAAGCTACTGCTTTTCGAGAAAAAAAAAAACGTGGGAACGTTTGAGATTCTGTTACTTCTCCTTTCCTAATTCTTTTTCTAAATGAGTTCGTACCCAGGTATACAAAATTTCAGATACATCTTGCAGCTTCTTTCTTGCCTGTTATAATTCCCTGCCCTTCCTTTTGCTCTCACTATTGAATCTTTAATTTTCACAATTGAAAGCAGCACTTCACTGGTTTTGTACTCCAATGAAAACCATCCTTGCAATATTTCCACATGAGCCTTGCACCGAGAGACTACCAAGTCTATGTGTTCAAACAATGACTATTCTTTTTACTATCCTGAAAACCTTCCTGCTGAACTAAATACATCGGCCATAGAATGATGCTTTATTTCCGAAGAAATCCCAAAGAATGTGGCATTTTCTTGTTGATGTGGCAACTATCTTTGGTGTCAAAAGCTGCCTGTCAATTTTAATGAGCTCCTCACT
Source organism: Microtus obscurus (assembly GCA_963919715.1). NCBI lineage: Eukaryota > Metazoa > Chordata > Mammalia > Rodentia > Cricetidae > Microtus > Microtus obscurus. Next base: position 6,476,672 of record CAWTZC010000381.1, read on the forward strand.
TCTGAAACTTTCAATATTTGTTAGAGAAAATCTGAACCATACCACCTTTCCATCTCTGTTGGCCGATTATCATCTTCTGTAATACTGGCTATGCCACTTTGGAGTTTTCAGGAAATATCAATGTTCTATTCTTCCCTGTAATTAAGGTACAATATATTGGGCTGGATTCAGAGGTAACAAATGAGTTCATAAAATTAAAATTCCTGTTCTAACTTACTGCTAAAATCTCAGTGCTTACACACCTTAGGAGAAGAGAGACTCTTTGGATGCAAATGTAGGTGTTCAGTGTTGGGTTAAAAATCTCAGGCTTACTAACTATTTAGGTGTGAGAACATGAAGATAAGAGAATTTAAGCATGAATTTGAAGCAATATATATGTAATACAGATTACTGGGAGATGAACATTTTAAGTACTGCCATTTTGTAAAATAGTGTTACTAACTTTAAAGTTTATAAATTTTTTCTCTTTTAACTTTTTAAAAATTACTTTATTTGCTTTTGAAAACCATCTTTTCTCAGTTTACATACTTATCCCAGTTCCCACTGCTTCTCTTTCTCTGCTCCCCCCACCTTCCCACGCCCTACCCACCATCCACTCCTTAGAGAAGGTAAGGCTTCCCATGGGTAATCAACAAAGTCTGACATATCCATCAGTTTGAATCAGGACCAAGGTCCTCCCCCCAATATTTAGGCTGAGCAACGTATCCATGCATAAAGAATGGGCTCCAAAATGCCAGTTCATGCACTAAAAGTAAATTCTGGTCCCATTGCCAGTGGCTCCACGAACTGCCCAAGCCACACCTCTGTCAGCCACATTCAGAGGGCCTAGTTTGGTCCTATGCAGGTGCCCAGCTAGGGTAGGAGGGTCTTCTTTCTATGTGTTGCTTTCATTGGTTAAATAAAAAAAACTACCTTGGCCTTTTGACAGGGCAGCCCTTAGATGGGCGTGGTAGACAGAACAGAATTCTGGGAAGAAAAAGTCAGTGTGGCAGATACCATGATTCTCCGGCCTGAGATGGAAGTAGGTTAGAATCTTTCCAGTAAGTCATGACCTCGTGGTGATACACAGATTACTAGATATGGGTTAAAGCAATATGTGAGAGTTAGCCAATAAGAGGCTAGAACTAATGGGCCAGGCTGTGTTTATATAAATACAGTCTCTGTGTAATTATTTAGGGTGTAAGGTAGCTGGTTGGCAGAATGCAGCCCTCCGTTTCTTCTCACAACACCCAGCTATCAGTCCAGAGTCTGTGAACTCTCACTAGCTCAGATAAGCTGTTTCTGTGGGTATCCCCATTCTGGTCATGAACCCTTTGCTCATATTATCATTCCTCCCTTCTTTGAACTGGTCTCCAGAAGCTCGACCCAGTGCTTACCTACGGATCTCTGCATCTGCTTTCTTCAGCTGCTGGAAGGAGGTTCTATGATGACAATTAACGTAGTCATCAATCTGATTACAGAAAAAGGCCAGTTCGGGCATCCTCTCTATTATTGCCTAAGGTCTTAGCTGGTGTATTCCTTGTAGATTCCTGGGAATTCCCCTCGTTCCAGGTTTTAAGCTAGTCCCATAATGACTTTCAGAATCAAGATATCACTTCCCTTGCTTTCCCTCTCTGTCCCTCCCCCATCTCGACCATCCGGTTCCCTCTTGTTTGCTTCCTCACTCCCATTCTTCCCCCTCTCTCTCCTCCTGCCCTCCCCCTCTATGGTCCCAATTTTCTCAGGAAATCTTGTCTATTTCCTCTTCCCAGAGGAATCCATCAATGTCTCTCCTTAGGGTTCTCCTTGTTACCTAGCTTCGCTGAGATCATGGGCTATAGGCTGGTTATTCTTTGCTTTAGACTAATATCCACTTATGGGTGAACACATACCAAGTTTGTCTTTCTGAGTTGGGGTTACTACACTCAGGAAGGTTTTTCTAGGCCCATCCATTTACAAGGAAATTTTAAGATGTCACTGGTTTTTTTGTTTGAGGGGCATCTAGGCTGTTCCCATATTCTGGCTATTACAAATAATGCAGCTATAAACACAACTAAACAAATGTCCTTGCGGTATCATTGTGCATCCTTTAGGTATATGTTCAAGAATGGTATTGCTGGGTCTTGAAGTAGACTGATTCCCAGTTTTCTGAGAAACTGTCATACTGATTTCCAAAGTGGCTGTACAGCTTTGAACTTCCACCAGCATGGGAGGAGTGTTTTCCCTACTCCATATCCTCTCCAACATAAGCAATCATCAGTGTTTTTGATCTTAGCCATTCTGACTGATGTGATTATGTATCTCAGAGTTGCTTTGATTTGCATTTCTCTGATGGCTAAGGATGTTGAGCATTTCCTTAAGCGTCTTTCAGCCATTTGAGATTCTTCTCCTGAGAACTCTCCGTTTAGATCTGTACCCCATTTTTTTATTTGAGTATTTGGTATTTTCATGTCTAGTTTCTTGAGTTTTTTATATATTTTGGAGATCAGCTCTCTGTCTGATGTGAAGTTGGTGAAGATCTTTTCTGTAGGTTGCTGTTTGTCTTGTGGACTGTATCCTTTACCTTACAGAAGCTTTTCAGTTTCAGGAGGTCCCATTTATTAATTGTTGCTCTCAGGTTCTGTGCTATTGGTATTATGTTTAGGAAATAGTCTCCTGTGCCCATATGTTCAAGGCTACTTCCCACTTTCTCTTCTATGAGGTTCTTCTTTGAGTTTTTCTTCTATTACTTTGTCTAAGGCTGGATTTGTGAATAGGTATTATTAAATCTAGTTTTGTCATGGAATATTTTGTTTTATTCATTTATGGTGATTGAAAGCTTTTCTGGATATAATATTCTGGGCTTGCATCCATGATCTCGTAGTGTCTCCGGCACATTGGTCCAGGCCCTTCGGGATTTTAGAATTTCCATTGAGAAGTCATATGTAATTCTGATAGGTCTGCCTTTATATGTTACTTGGGTTATTTGGGGTTTTTTTTTTGTTTGTTTGTTTGTTTTTCTACTTTGCAGCAATATCCGTTCTTTCTTTTTGTTTAGTGTTTTCATTATTATATGATGAGGAATTTTTTTTTTTGGTGTTCAGTAAACTTCTTGTACCTCCACTGGCATATCCTTCTTGAAGCTGAGAAAATTTTCTTCTGTGATTCTATTGATTTCTGTGCCTTTGGTCTGGAGTTCTTCTCCTTCCTCTCTCCCTATTATTCTTAGGTTTGGTTTTTCATGGTGTACCAGATTTCCTAGATGTTGTGTGTGAAGGATTTGTTAGATTTAACATTTTCGTTGACAGTTGAATCTATTTCCTCTATCATGTCGTCAACTCCTGAGATTCTCTCTCTCCCATCTCTCACCATCTGTTGGTTGTGTTTGTGTCAATAGTCTTGATTATTTACCCAGATTTTCCATTTCCAGAATTCCCTCGGTTTGTATTTTCTTTATTGTCTCTATTTTAATTTTTAAGTCTTGAACTATTTGAACTGTTTTCTTCATCTGTTTGACTGCTTTTTTTTTCTTGGTTTTCTTGGCTTTCTTTAAGAGATTTGTTGATTTCTTCTAAGTTCTTGTTTGTCTTTTCCTCCATTTCTTGAAGGGATTTTTGGGTTTTGTTTTTCATTTTCTCTTTAATGGTCTCTATTATCTTCATAAAGTTATAATTAAGGACGTTTTCTTCTGCCTCTTCTGGGTTAGGATGTTCAGGTCTTCCTTCTGTAGGACCACTAGGTTCATGTGTTACCATTTTGTTCTTTAGGTTGTTGGATGTATTCTTTTTTTTGAAAATTTTTTTTATTTATTCATTTATTAAAGATTTCTGGGGGGACTTGAATGTTGGATGTATTCTTACATTCAACATGGGTCCCTACCCATGCCTTCCTTCAAGGAGTGCAGGTAGGGCCTCTGATTCAGGGGTCTCTCTCCCTCCAATTGGTAGGTGAGACCTGGTACAGGCAGGGCCATGTCTTTGGCAGTTGCTGTTGCAGCTCTGGAGGCTACTCTCCAGGTGCAGTCTGGGTCAAGGTTCTGGTGGTCACAGGTGCAGTGGAGGATGGTTGCAGGTGAGGGGAGGCTTTTTTAGGGTTTCTGGATTTGGTGGTTGGCGGTAGGGCATGGGATGTTCCTCTGTGGCTTAGGGCCTGGAAAGCAGAGCCCTCCAGCTAGGGACTCAGACACTACCTCCCCAGGGGCAGTCAGGACCAGTGGGTGCTCTGATGGTCAGAGATTTGGTGGGTTAGGGGTTTGGGGCACAGGGAGGCTGCTCCCAGGTCTCTTAACTGGGTGGACATGGGGAATGGGATGTACCTCCAGGAAAATAGGGTCTAGAGAGCTGGGCCCTCCAGCTAGGAACTCAGACACTCACCTCTCCAAAGGCAGTCTGAGTCAAGGCTCAGGTGGTCAGAGATGTGGTAGGCGGTGGGGTTGGAGGGCTGCTCCAGGTCTCTAGGGCTTCACTGGGTGATGATGGGTTGTGAGATGTGCCCCCAGGATAGATACGCTAGAGCTTAGAGAGCAGGGTCTTCCAGCCTAAGACCCAGACACTCACCTCTCCAGGGGCAGTTAGAGATAAGTCTCTAGTTGTCATAGATGCAAAGTCTACAAAATTTTAATAGCATTTAAATAAACTGAAATATATTTGGTATGATCTTATTCATGCCAGTTTAAAATGGTTTAGAATACAGGATGTCCAACCCTCTATATCTGTATTCTCTAATGATCTTCTTGCTTAGTAATAATACATTAGAATCATTTCTCTATAAGTAATTTTACTTGTTTTTTCTTTTAATAAAAATATCATTTGCTAGATAGGAAGAAAACAATGAGTTTTTATCTGAATATGAAAGTTATGAGAACATAATAACATTTCAGGTGGAATATTCTGATATTTCCAGACCTAAGCTCATAAATATTAGTGAATTTCAGCATTACTATAAAGGCAGAAGGTACTATAAGGTCCACGATCTTATCACTGCTACAATATCAGGTTTAATCATTAGCCATGGTTCTTGGCTTTAGAAATTGTTATTTTTAGCTTTGATATTATTTTTCTTATAGATTCCCTCTTGCACGCCCCACGACAAAAGAGCCCACAGATCCTTCTAATCAAAAGAAACTTCTGGCATGAAAAGTGCCTCCTGTGTGTTCTAGTTAAAAGAAAAATAGTTCAAGAAGAAAGACAAGCAGAAAAAGCCTGACTCCTTCAGAATAAAATGAAGGACGTAAGCATGATATAATACAATAGTAGAAATCTTAATATTTTGGATTAAGAACACAGTTCTATTCCAAGAGACAGTTTACACTTAACATAATCAAATTGGGGAATCATTTCTACTTGTGTTCTAAACTTAGCTGAGTAGCATATGTTTCATATATTCATTTTACAGATTAATATTTTATTTAAAAATACAAATTTACATGTATGCTTCATATAGGAAATAATTCAACTTTTTTGGGTTAACTGAAGTAAACATATAATAACAACAATAATATCATGTTTTAAATGTATATTTTAAATCAGATACTGTAATACACAGACAATCCAAGGACTTCAGAGACCAACAGAGGTGAATCAAAAATTCAGCATCAAGACTTGGAGACATTTGCTAAATCAAGACTAATCTAAGCTAAGCAGCAATATTTTACAATTTTAAAAAGTGTATTTTAGGGCCAGATAGTGGTGGCACATGCTTTTAATTCCAGCACTCAGGAGGCAGAGGCAGGGGGATCTCTGTGACATTGAGGCCAGCTTGGTCTGTAAGTGAGTGGCAGGATAGACAGGGCTGTTACACAAAGAAGCCATATCTCCAAAAAAAGAAAAAGAAACAAGGAAAAAAAAGTATTTTGAATTAAAAAGAGTGTGCAAACTTTTATCTAACATGTTTGACCCATCTAGGGAGAAAAATGATTATTTTCTGGGAAATGTCCCCTCAACGGGTGTGAATGATTCTTCTGTTTATCGGGGTCACGGTCCTGTGGTATACTTGAGTTAACAGTCTGATTTCCATGTCATTTCAAGAACAGTTGAAGCTGCCTTCTCTCCCACACAAGCTGGGTTGGGTGCCCTTGCTTCCTTAGCCCCTACCCCCACCCCCAACTCTATCATTGTATTTAGTTTGATCGCTCTTCCCTTGTTACAACAAATATAACCTCTTCAAGAAAAGGAGTTCAGTTTCTTTGTCTGGTTGGTAGGTTGGTGGATGAGTTGGGATGCTTTTCCTGTGTGAGACCACTTTTAGTTTTATTATTTAATCAATAGAGTTTAAATCTAAACAACTAGCATTCTGAAATTTAAATAAGGAGAAGTAAGAAGCTGGGCTCCCGAATCAGAACAAATGGAGAGCCTCCAGCTAGACTAAGGCTGCGCAAGTGGCAAAAAAACCTTGAAGACTTTAAATGGCAATAGCTCTCAGTCTGGTCTTTCTGCTTTTCCTTTGTGACTCCTTCGCCATGGAAGCATGTACCCAAGCTCACGTGGATCAAGTCAAACTAATAATATATTGATTACTCCTCCTGGGGTGGATGGCACACCTGGCCTTTTTTGGTATAAATCCTACCTGGCATGGCATTTGAGATTATCTGAGGAGAATACAAAACTGACAGCTTCAAATCCTGATTTGCATATGAAAAAGATATTTTTCATTTGTTTCCTTGATTTAAAAAGGGGAAAAAAAAACATTGTACGGTATGAGTTCAGGAATAAAATAACAGAATTTGGAAGTGATTTTTGATAATCTGATATTCTTCCTTCCGCAGGTGAGAGGAATACAGAAAGAAAGAAATTTCATAAGTTTCCTGCCAACTTAAAAGTGAGAAAATCAACAAACCACTCCAGCTACTTGGTGGATAATTGTCAGTTCTATTCTGCATTTCCCCACCTGGAGTTCAAGCACCCTTGGCTGTGTTTCCTCACAGGTGACTTCCAGTTGTCACCAGGAGAACTTGTCTCATTTAAATTAAACTTTTCCTTCTCGGTATTACAATTTGACCTACAGAAGAGTCATGAATGGTGCTGGGTCTCCTGTTGGTTTATTTGAAATGGGAGTGGAGACCATTTTATGGCCCATGCTGACTTTGCTAACTTACCTGTAGTGTAGGCCTTGTTTTATGCTACCTAATCTTCCTCCCTCCCTCCCCCCCCCCTTTCTTTCTTTTTTCCCGTGGCATTTTCTTTATTTGTTTTCTCGAGATCCAGGATTGGGACAATTAAATCTTCCTGGTGAGTAGTTACTTTCTTTTTGGTTATTTCAGGAAGTGCATGTTTAGGGTAAGTCTGGAACAAATTTTATTCTAGTTTTGATGATTCTATTTATCTACACCGTGACTAAATGAGACCTTATTCATTTTACATGTGTGGAATAAGATGGAGAAATAATTCTCAGGTCTACTGAGCTATAGGTGTTTCTGCTTATAGAACTAAAATCACTTATCTTTTCTTAGAAGTTATGCTTCTTGATATTTTCAGGATTTTACGTGTTTGCAAACTTTTATTCATCCAACCACTAAAACACAGATTATACAGATTCTCTCTCCCTCTCTCTCTCCCTCTCTCTCTCGTAATTAAAAATTACTCTAGAATTTAAAGTAGAATTGGACATTTGATGGTTTTAAAAACGTGTGTGTTTAGATTTTATAACACTATCATCTGAATATAGATGATATTTTCCTCTCTCTGCTTAGGTTTTCTAAAGGTTGTTATAATTGTGTTGGAACTAAAATACTGATTTTTAAATTTATTTAGATAATAATCAAGACATTAGTTCAGCAAAAAGTATTAAGTAGCTTCCATGTTATATTACAAATAGAAAACACTAGGAATTTCAAAGTGGGCACCAACGAAGAAACAGAAAAGCTTATGAGAAGTTATTGCAGAGCCCTTTACTTTGAATATACAATGAACAAAGCAACAAAAGGAACGGTGAGGCAGAATGACATGGAAGGGTAAACAGAAAGGAAACATATGTAAATTATGTCTTGTGATTCTCAGCTATTCGTGATATTTTTATCACTGTAATGAGACAACTTACTTTCCTAGAGGTGTGAATTATAAATAAAAACATTTTTTGCCAAAAATACTTTAGCCAAAGACAACATCAGAAACAGCTTCCATAGTCACTCAGTCTCACGAGAGGCCTGATTTCTTGACTGAACCATATAAAGGAAATAAGGATTTGCCTAAGGATTGAAGATGAACTGCAAAGCAAAGACTGTTCTGTTAGCGAGGCAAATGCATAACAATGCCATAGGACAAGGGCATTTTCAAGCACTGTAGTTCATTCAGACCCTGTAGATCTCATTCTCGTGTTGAGAAGGATGGACGTATGAGCTCTTGCTTATGGAAGATGGAGACTGTAGTGTCTTTATTCACAAAACAAAATTTATTGTCTCGAGAGTGCCAAAACTGAAGGGTGCTAAAAAACTTGGCATGTATCCATGGCTTTAGTCTACTCACTTGTAATTCTCAGATTACAGTTTATGTCACCAACACAGCTAGAATGTCAAACTCGGTGTGTTAACATTGTAAAGAAAGAAGCAAAGAGAACTGTACCTAGGTTACGACATGTCAGAAGCAGGCTGTTCTGGTATTCTGGAGACCCATTCTGGCATTGTCTTTGTCATGCATATACGACAGGAAATGCATCACCTAATGTGCATGAAACGTATTGCAGCATCTGGAAACAATGGAGCCCCCCAAACCCTCCCAGCACCTTAGCTCTAGATTGCCATTGGGTTCTATAATTTTGTGTGCAATCATTTTTATTGCCTTCTAAGTAAATATATGATCCTAGCTCATAAAACTGCTGTGCCAGATAGCACCGAACATTTTTTATATCTAATTAGTGCCCCAGATATCTTAAGATAGATTGAGAGACACTTTCTTGGTGTAAAGACATAAAATGTGCTGTTGGCAATTAGAACTCAAGAGAATCCGAGTTATGTCACAATGCAGGAGGCATTCGGACGCTTGATTATGATGATTTACCCAGAAAGCAGGGAAATAACTAAATCTTTTACAACCCACTAGTCAATAGCATGACAAGTTTATAAATAACTTCCAGTAAATATGAGCATAACTTTAACAACATGGCTTTTCATTCTTCTTTCTTATGAAAATCTGTGGTAACAGAATCAAGTCGACCTTGATTCTCTAATACTTTATTTAGCTAGGCCTGACTTTAGCCAATGGAGGATTTTTGTAGAAAGAACTTAGGTGAATTAAAAAAAAAAGAAGGGATGGCCCAACATTTAAAAAAATAAATAAATGTAAAAGAGATTCATTCATTGCTTCAAAAACAACGACCCGAACAAAGGCTGAGACCACGAGTCTGCAGCTGCAGGGGACACACAGTCACTAAGCTGTGATGGACAATGCTGGCACTGTACAAACCCAAGGCGAATACATGCACTTGGCTTTTGTTCCTAAAGACAAACAATAACTGTACGCAGCTAACTAAACGGAGTCTGAGATGCCATCTGCTCAGATTTCATACTTCAAGAAGAGAAAAAGAAGTCAACTCCCCCTGCCCAAAAAACTACTTAATTCTATTATTATTAAAACATTCAGTGGGAAACGATATAAAATTCTCAGAATTGTCTACGACTCACTGACTCAGATTGTGGGAACACCACCGCTTTGCACCATCCTGGTAGAGCATCCAGCACTGCCACCAGAGTCCATGAACGAAGCAATGGCTTAGGTTTATGGGGACGTCACTATTTTATCCTGGCACAATCTGAGCGATGCTTTATGCCATCTAAGGGCTCTAGCTAGGAACTCTGAATTTCATTATCTTTTTTAAAGGAAGTGCTTTGGGCTATAATGTATAGGCATCTGATGCGTTTCCTTCTTTTTTAATTATCGAATGACATTTAAGAGGGTAAATAAATGTCTATCAGAATTTTTACTGCCTCTCCCTTGTTTTCTTCGCAGGAGAGAAATTTGATATAAACACAAAATGCCATTACCTAATGAAATGCTTACTACAGAGCAGCTAATTGACTTAAAATAGCTTAATTATAGGCCTGATTAAGTTTTTTCCGTCCATGTTTGTATTGGCTTCCTGGGCACAGTGAGTATTACACTTCTTCTGGATTTATGGTGTCCGTAAGTATTCTGCCACATTTTAAAACTCAGCGGAGGAAACATTGCTCAAATTTAGGAAAAATAGCTTTAAATTCTATGCCTTTCCCTTTTTACAAACTTACATGATCTTTATAATATTTATATTCCAATAAGTCTTCCAAATAGATGATAATTAATTGTTGTGATGGCTAGCCTTGGTTGTCAAATTCACCTAGTTAAATATATCTTCTGTTTACTATCGTACATGGGATGGTTAAATCATGTTAGGGTTAATTATGGCCTGGTTACTGTTTTCACTTGGGAATTAATCGTGGCATGAGGAGATAGGATTGTGTGCTAAGCTGACGAGAAGTGAAATTGTGGTGCTGTTCTTAGTTCTCATCTGGCCTACGTCTGGAATGAACTAAAACTCAAGGAAGTGAGCGGGCCCACCTGTGAGGGATTTTTTTCTTAATTAAATCATTGGAAGTGAGAAGACCCACTTCGAATCCAGATCTCTGAGGTGGGAAGACTCACCTTCCATCTGGGCTGCACCTTCTGCTCTCAGCTTGTAGAACACAGGAGAAGGGAGTGTGCTCTTTCTCTTTGCTTGCTGTCACTCTCCCTAAAGACTCCACACCTTCACTGCCATTAGAGTCTACTTCCTGGGGATTCTGGAGTATTCTGAAGATCAGCCGAGATGAAACAGCCAATATCGTGGACTAATCAACTACCGGGTTCTTGCACCTTGCATTGGCACACAGCCATTATGAGATTATGAGGCTAGCCAGGACACAGCCTATAAGCCTTTCTAATAAACCTTCCCTCTGTTTTCATATGTGTGTGTATGTATGTATACACATATATAAAAATATATATATGAAGAACATATATTGATTTCTTAAATTATGTTCCTATAGAGAATTCTGGCTAATGCAATGGTTTTATGCTCTATTAAATAAAATTAACTTTATAATATTTTTAAGTATTGGTGCATGGATATGTTACTTACGATTTCAATTATCAAAATTTATATTTCCTTCATACATGAAAATATAAGTAGACTAAAAGCCTTAAACCTTCTATTGAATGCCAGGAATACATTAATTAAAGAATCAAAAATTCCTGGAATTGGTAAAGAAGTCTATGCAGAAACATTTAGTTCTGAATGACAACAATTCTCTACTCTTCGTTCTCATAAATAGAAAAATTATATCACTCTGTAATAGGCATACAATTAGAGAAGGTTGTTTTATTTTGGATTGACACAATAGTGACGCATGTTTAGAAGACCAAGTGAGGTATTTCAACACGTTGGTGACATGTGTTGATCAACACAGGATAATTTAAACCTCTTTTCTTCATCTCGGTGTCGGAACACTGAGTTCCTCCCTTCTGGTTTTAATGGAATATGTCATAAACTCGCTTTAAGATCTTCAGGATCCTTTAATCCTTGGGTAATGGCATCCTGTTAATGAATTATAATGGAGATGACATTTAATTAGCTGTTATTTTATGCTGCAAAGAGTGAAAGATTCTTTAGTTTTATATATTATTAATTACCCACTGCAATGCTCTTTATAATTTCATTATTCAAAGTTTCTATATATGGTAAATCCAAAATACAGTGAGGTTAAGCTGCTTGCTCAAATTCATACAACTGTTAAGATAGTGGAACCGTTATTTAAATTAGTCCTGATTAGTATCCAAAGATAGTAGCATGGCCAATGATTTTTACAAAATTTCCTATTTAACTGGTATTAAGATCACAGATAAATTAAAGTCCACAGTCTTGATAATTTTCCAATTGAATCGCAACTCACTCTGGAGTTTTTAATGGACTGATTTTCTTCAGTTGTAAAAAAAAAATCAGTGAGAGTGTTCGCTTTGGTAGTATATATACTAAAATTGGAATGATTCAGAGTAGATTAGCATGGCCCCTAAAAAAAAAAATCACTGAGAAGTCAAAGATTGGCTTGTAAGATGACTCCCATGGCAGCCTTCTGTTTGGGGGAGAACCCATTAAATTTGCTACTTACTCAATATTTACTTTTTTCTCTAAGCAACTTAATATGTAATATATGCAATCAAGGAGAAATGGTGTGTATTTATGTCATGTTTTATAATCATTTTCTGTTTGTTTGAGACAGGGTTTCTCTGTGTAGCCCTGGCTGTCCTAGAACTCATTGATGTGGACCTGGATGGCCTTGAACTCAGAGATCTGTCTGCCTCTGACTTCCAGATGCTAGGATTAAAGGCGTGTGCCACCGCTTCCTGGCTAGGTTGTGCTTTGTAATCTATAAAATAAAACCTGAGATTTTAAAAGGTCAAAAATAAATAATTTAGCACTGCCACGAATAGGAGAAAGTAACTTTGCCGATTGCCATATACATTATCCATAAAAATAGTTTAAGAAAAGCAATTATTGACCTTTGAGTTTGTTTCATTTGCAATACCACTGCTTCATTTGGTGGCAATATAAGTATTTTCGAAATGCTTAATGATTACAATTTATTACATTTGATTCTATTTCCTACTATTAGAGATGGATTTTGCATTCATGATATTATATAAAATGACCAAAGCTCCCCCTATGATCACAAAAATAAGAAGCAAATGAAATTTTCAATAATTGCTAGTGAGAAATACTTTGCTACCAGATCTTTTACATTAGCTAGGGGTAAATGGTACAGCGCATTCCTACGGTCAAAACGTCCCAAATAGAATTCTTTTTTACATTAATAGGATAATAGCAGACTGGGTGTAGCAGAAATGAAGTAAGAAAAGCCTGTTTGCAATATGAGTGACAGTTTAAAACATGGTAACTTTGGTAACTGTGCATTTGTATTGAAATCTACAAAAGGTTGCTAAAAATACAAACTGTTGCCAAGAAAAGGTAAAGAACGAGTTCATCAATATAGACTTGATCATCTTTAACTTGAAAGTAGGGAAAATAAAGGGGGGGAAAGGAGGAAGGGGGTAGTTAGGGGTGGAGCTTTAGAAAAACAGCCTCATTAGAAGCAGAAAAGCGACTCCACAGCTATGTCCTGGAGCACTGGTCCTTACCCTCTTCCTGCTCCCTCTTCCTTAGGGTCCCCGAGCCTGGGCTGTAGAGGTTGTGTTGAGCTCCTACATTGGGGCTGAGCACACCACTGTCAGCTGTTCAATGCATTTTCACGAGTTGTAAATTTCTCTAATAGTCAACATCTGCAGAAGAAAAAAAAAAGGCCGTTGCTTTGATGAGGGACGAGAGCTGCACTTATCTGTAGGTACGATAACTGTGTGTGTAGGATTGATGCCGTTGGGAATGGGACTGGTTTAGGAAGATGACAGTAGTGAGGTATCCTCTGAGATCCATGACCTCACCAGCCGTAAGTAGTTTGCTGGGTTTACAGGGCTAGATTGGACACATCAGCCACCAATCTTAACAATGCACGCATGCTCCAGCCGTACCGCGTGGATTCAGCCAACTGAGCACCAGCGGTCTTCTTTTCGCTTCCCAAACGTGGAGGCCACAGCACAAACTGCTTCCTTCCCTGCTGCCAGGACTTCACCATGATAGACAGCAACCTCAGAGTGCAAGCCAAAATAAATCCTTCGATCCTCAAAAAATAAGATAAATGAAAAAATTTTAAAAAAAGGAGAAAGCAAACGAAAAGCCAGGAGAAGTAGTCCAAGGCAGGGCTGGGAAAATGAGGCACTATGAGTCACAAATTTCAGGATGCTTTTCACCTCGTTGAAGAGCTCAGAGCTTAATAAATGCTGTCAAACATGTCAAATAATGTACAGCAAGTAAAGATCCATATTAACAAGCAAAGGCATTATAGGGTCAACCTTTTTCACTCTTTTTTTTTTTTGAATTTTGAGCTATTGTTTTCTTTCTAATACAAAGAGCAAAAAATGTTCCTGTAAAGATCATGCCCTAAAATTTGTTTGAATTTGAAAAAATAAGACACCCACAATTATTGTTAATGAGTATGCTGTTTATACTTCAGTAGAAACAACCACATTGTTTTCTTTGCTTAAAAGAAAGAAGCACTTTGTTCTCATCATGGTCTGACTCTTGGGCTCATCTGACTCAGTGCCATGTTCTGAGTGTTTACGTCACCCTAAGATTTGCATATGCTGACATTATCAACCGGAAAGTGATGATGGTACATAAAGTTAGGACCTCTGAGACATGATTAAATCATTGGACCAGAGCCCTCATTAGCAGTATTAATGCCATCATATGATGTGGGAGTGTCCTATATCAGTCTGTTGATTTCATTGGCTAAAATAAAGAAACTGCCTAGGCCCATTGATGATAGGCCAGCCCTTAGGTGGGCGGAGTAAACAGAAGGGGATTCTGGGAAAGAGAAGCTGAGTCAGGAGCCGCCATGATGTTCCCACTGCAGAGAGACTCAGGCTAGAATCTCCCCGGTAAGCACACCTTGGGGTGCTACACAGATTATCAGAAATGGGCTAGTCCAGGTGCAAGAGCTAGCCAATAAGAGGCTGGAACTGATGGGCCGGGCAGTGTTTAAAAGAATACAGTTTCCGTGTAATTATTTCGGGGCATAAGCTGGGCCATGCGGGCGGCCGGGTACAGGGACACAGCCACGCCGCTCCCTACTTCAACAATCATAGAAGAGGAACAGACAGATGCCTGGCCCTTCTCTTTGTGAGGACACAGCAAGATGGTTTTCTGGGAACGGGGGTACAATCCTCCCATGTGAACTGACGTGCAATACTCGCAAGACATTAGGTCGTCCTGGGCTTTGCCTTGAACTCGTCAACCTCCAAATCAACGAAAAGCAGATTTGTTTTCTTTGAAAGCTACCTGGTCTATGGTATTTGGTGACAGCGTCAGGATAGAGCAGAATAATGTCTTTCCTTGGATGCAGATTTTTGGCAAAGTTATGTGCCAAGTTGAAATTGGTGGCAAAGATAAAACCACAGAAAAGGTAAAAGAGATTAGAATTCCGAGAGACCCAAGAAAGACGAAGTCCATATTGATACTGTAACATTGGTGCAGCTGTGGAAACTTTTGTCCAGATTCTGCCTTTAACAACATGACATGTAACTTGACTGTTATCTATCTATCTATCTATCTATCTATCTATCTATCTATCTATCTACCTATCGTCTATCTATTTTATTCCTTCTTTTTTAATGCAAATGATTTGATATTTGTTTGCTTTTATTTTCCTTTGCAGTATTTAATAGTCAACTCACATCCTAGGCAAGTACTTTATCTCTGATCTATTTTCTCACTACTAACCTTTCCAGGTACTTTGGGCTCTGCCTGCTGCAACATTCAGAGAGCTCTCTGAGTATTTTATGCTTTTAGTGTCCACTACTGAATCCTAAGTCTAACTGTGCTCTGTCATTGCCTAATGAAATGATTCTGCAGCCATTAGAGAGGCAGCCCAAGCCAAGGCTGTTTGCAGGGCACCAAAATACCTCAAGATCATGGCAGCCATGAAGTAGCACCTCAGGTGCCTTGACCGATGTGTGACTTTGTTCTCTGGGCCATGCATCTGACTGATCAACTCTGGAATCTTCTACCTCTGACACAGCTGCCGACCTTGAGAAGAGGAACAAGCAAGGAACTCGGGGCCACAGAATCACTCACAGCCACTGAAAGATGGGTCCTCATTCGATGGACAATGGGTAGGAGGAAAATTGGGGTTCCAATGGAGTACAGCTGCTCTTCGAGTTCCTAAAATATTGTGTGTGTGTGTGTGTGTGTGTGTGTTAGAAAGAGAGAGAGAGACAGACAGACAGACAGACATAAAGTCAGAGAGACAGAGAGACGGAGAGAGAGAGGATATCTTCACAAATTCATCTTAGAGAACAGCTTGTCTTGGGCAAAATTGTTCTGCTAAGAGTTTGACGATATAAGATAAGAACTAAGTGATAGGTACAAGTGAGACAGTTCTAAATATAAAAAGGGGAAGTATCAGAGTTCTCCCAAACATGGAAGACATGAAAATGAGAAAGAATTAGGGAAAGGGCAAAGGAGCACTTAACTTGAGATTAGGCTCTCCCCTGTGACCACCCAAAGCAGCCACTGAAATTATAAAATGTTGAATGTGTAGATTTGCTAAGAAGCATAAAGAAGCTGAGCTATAAATCCTGGTGTCCCAAAGAAATCGGACACCACCTGGAAGCTCTCTATAGCATGGAGAAAGAATGGAAGCAGTAAGATCTTGACATTGACCAAAACTATGTGGAAAGCTTTGAAGTCTATTGCAGAAGTTAGAACTCAAGTCAAGACTAAACTAGAAAGCCCTGCGTGACGTCTGTCTTACCATCCTCACATGTGATGGTTCCATCTGTCTTCAGCTGGAGGCTCTTCATATGTCTTTTTTTCCTTTTCTAACACCCAAATCTTTACCATGAAATACAAGCAGGGGTGTGGCTTAGATCCTGTGCTCCAAACAGCATCATCTTTTGCTGGACATTGAGCCCCTTTAATTAATTAGCCTCCACATAAAACTTCTCCTGGTAACTTCTTGAAACTTGTTGGATTTTGCTTTGGTATGGTCTGGGTTTGAATTTAGTCATAAATGCTAAACTTTCCTCATTCCACATAAACATGGAAAACAATCTTAAATTTTATTTTTCCAGTGGTTTTTTTTTTTTTTTTAGTTGGTGGATTGGGGAATAGTCTCCTGCACCCTAGGTTGACCTTGACCTCTTTAGAGAGCTGAAGATGACCTTGACCTTTCAATGTCCCCTCCTTCGCCTCCACATCCTGCCTGCTGGAATTTCTTTGGCGTGCCACCACGCCTGGCTTCTAAAATGCTGTTATGTAACCCAAGGCTACATGTACACCAGACAAGAATTCTCACAGAACTTCACCCCAGCTCCAGGTCTGACTTCCCCACCTCTGAGATGAGAAATAATTAGTTAGAATAACAGAAGCTTAACTAACTTTAGTTTTATGTTATTTCTCCCAATTTTTTGTTTCTCGCACTTTTAAAATGTTTCTCATTCTTGGTATGAAGTTCTTCTTTTCTTCCCTCTGAGCCATCAAAGAGAAGAACTCATGTATCTTGGGTTTTTTTTTTTATTGCATCACCAGTTTTCAGCTTAGTGCCAGGAAAGTGATAGATAAAAAAGAAGAAACACTGAATGACTGGTTTGTATGAATGATGAACAGTTTCAAATTCTAGGAAAGGTCTAAAATACTCCCTACAGGTTCAAAGATAAACTATGACGGCCTCATTCATCACCCACAAAGGAGTCAAGTCCCTTAAATGATAAAAAAAAAACATTAATTATGTTACTAGTAGGTATCAGTGACCTAAACATAGTTGTCACTTTCTATCTCCTAGCATATAAAAAAGAACTTCATTAATCTAGTCCTTACTCACAATGGATGCAAATGTTGCACTTTATGTCCACCCTTCTCTGATCATTTAGTCTAGATGGCATGATCTATGACTTCATTGTTTTCCTATTGGAAAATTTTCAGAAGCCCCAAAACTTGCCTGTCTGCTCCCTCATTTTTTTTTTTTTGTTAGCTCAATCGCATCAAAGATCACTTTGAAAGGTGAGTCTTAGACTGGGGAAGAGGTCTCAGTCTGTAAAGCACCGCCCAGGTGAGCATGAGGACTGAACTCGGTTCTAGTGGTTGTATAAAAAGCAAAGCCTGGTGGATTAGGGGCTCACACTTGTGATCCCAGCTCTGGGTATATCAAAAGAGATGGATCTTGGGGGCTTGCTGGCCAGCCTACCTAGCTGAATCAGTCCCAGCGAGGGGCTTTCTCCAGCTTCTGAGGAATAAGAAAGACTCCATCTGCACATACGCATACCTGCATGCACAAAGAAATGCGAATCTGGTCTCAGAAGACTCTCAGTAAGACTTCTGCAGAGAACACGAAGTCAAAAGCTGTATCATGGTTTACAGTCCCCTGTGTTCAGTCATATCTGATTCTGTTTACCCTTCCATTTTTGTAACACCCAGCCATCGAGCGTCTGTGTTTATACAAATGTTTCTGAGTGCGGCATGTAGTTGACACGTTTCTAGTTCTGGGAAAAATGGAATCACTTCCTTCTTTATTCTGCTTTCATTGTCAGAGGAAGCTCTTGTTCCTAGATGTATTGCAAAGGTGGAGCAGACCTAATTCATCGCTGTGAGATAAAATACAATTGCAATCCTAAGATACACATACACACCCCAAAATAACATACATACACACACACACACACACACACACACACACACACACAATCTCACACTATGTGACCATGTTACGAAATATGTGACATGATAATAGTGAGAAGGACTGGCTCAGGATCCTAGGTGGCTAGCAATATGTAAATATACTAAAAATAGAAAATAGTTATTAATTGTGCTTAATCACATAGCAGCGTAGTCTTTCCAATATATGCTGCATGGACAAGCACTTATTTGAGAGTTACATAATTACGTTACTTGATTGGTCTAATGATCATTTCTTCATTATACTCTAGTTTAACCAGAAAATTAAAGTACTTACATAGTGTCTTTTAAGCTCATACATAACTCGGAAAATAGAAGTGCGATTGAAGGTTGAAGTATTCACGGCTCACATGGAAATCAAACTTCTTTTCTCATTTCCCTTGGTCATGAAAAGTGTTTCTTTAATTTACTTTTAGGAGCATTAAGTCTTCTTTAACAAGTCATGAGAATCAAGACAAATATGTCGAGTCACAAACCAAGCAGATCTTATTCTGACTGCCTCCTGTCGGTGATAGTCATTGTTGATAAATTCTGAGATATACTTAGCTCCAAATTATTAATCAAAATGCTTCAAAGGCTATAATAAGCTTAAAATGGTAGCTAAAAGTAATTTTTTCACATTGCTTTATGTTTTTAATTTATTGTTTTACATCTAAATATGGAACTGAATAACATGAGAAGTGGTGTATGAAAGTTAATATGTATGCTTTGATTTAGATTTGTGTATGAATGAAATATGCTTTTCCTCTCACATTTAAATTAAGATACAAAGATACTAAATGGAAATAGTATACCAGCATGTTTCTTCATAATAAGATATGTAGTCAACATTTTTATATTCTTTTATTCATCCCTCAATGAAAGCCTAAGCAATTTAGTAATACATCTCTTTTTATCATAAGGTCAGCCTTTATTAAAATTATTAACAAAGCCAAGTCAGTGATGGGATAAACTCTTATGCTCCCAATACCAAATTCTTCCCTTATGTCTTCCTTTATAAACCTTATCTTTGGAGACAAGGTCTCGCACTGAAGTTTATTCGTTAACTAATCTGTCCACTGAGCTCCAGGAATTCTCCTATCTTTGTTGGAATGACAGACTCATGCTGCTATAACCAACAATTTACACAGTTCTTGAGTATCTGAACACAGGCCCTCATTCATGCTCAACAAGCATGTTACCCCCTGACCATCTTCCAGGCCCCCAATCCTTCCCTTTTTCATAGATGACTGTCATAATGTGGTTATGTGGTAACATTATTTTCCTTATGAAGAACAAATGTATACTCAAAAAATATAACATTTATGCTAAGAATCACAGATGGTTTCTAGAGTTATCTTTGAACTTTCTGAGACTATAAGCAAACATACTTTTATACTGGCAGATTATTAGCACTTTTCTCAGAATAACCATAAATAATATCCACTTCTCAACAACATCATATCCTAACTTATAAACATATAGATATGGATATGTAAGGGAAATGCTTATAACTCTATACTTAAATAGGCAATGAAGTTAATGAGACTTCAAAATCAACTTATCATAAAAAGCTGACATCATAAATCTGATGTGAAGAAAATTAAGGTTTAATATTTATTTTACCTTAATTAACATCACTTTGTTTCCTTGTGATCAAAACCTAAGGAAGCCATTTTAGCATTTCATGTACAGCTTGGTCTGAGAGATGGATCAGTGTTTAACAACACTCGCTGCCTTCAGAGGACTCAAGTTCAAGTCCCAGCTCCCACATCTAGAGTTTCTCAACTGCCTGTAACTATAGATCAAGGGACTCCAACAACCTCTTCAGATTCTGTGCACTCCTGTGTGTGTATGGTGCTTATTCATACAGTACACACACATATATGTAGACAAAAATCATTCTTTATAAAAGAATACACAAGTAAGTTTTTAATAGTAAACACAAATATACATAGACAAAAATCATTTTTATAAAAGAATACACAACTGAAGTTTTTAATAACTCTAGGTGCATAAATTTTAAAATGACTGAGCTGACTGCTACCTCATGAGTACGGTTTTGGATATTGAAATGACTACTCCCCTTGTTTAAATTTGCCTAAAGTTTTCTTTCAAAGTGGAGTAAAACGACATGTCACTGGAAAGTGAGCTTCCATATTAAATGTTATATTAAGGTAACCTATATTTCTCAACAAATAATGTTCCTTAAATGTGAGTTTTCATGAAATGTAACTGTCTTGCTTTCAATACGTTTAGGTACAATCCTATAATAGAAATATGTATGATACACAAAGACGAAGGCATTTTTGATGTGTTGTCAATAAAAGAAACATGCATCTCCCAATCGTTACCCATCAATCAGATGCTGCTGGGAAGATCACGCTTCACTGGAGAAGGGGAACTTGTTGGAGAAATAGCCTATTCACATGGACTGTAAGCCTATTAATGCTGTAAATTTATCTTCACGTGTGTCACGGAGGATGCATTATCAGCCATTAGATGAGGGTATAAGCTCAGCATTAATGGGCCACTGTTGATATCGTTTACCACAATATCCTTCCAGTCGTATGCAGCGAACACAGCTCTTTCATCTAAATGGTAGACTGCTTTCAGTGATACACAATTAAGAAATATGCTAGCCTGTTGGGAGCCATGCAAGAGGACCAACACGCAGCACTGGAACTCATGGAACATGGATGAGTAATTGGAGAGGCAAAGCCATGAGGTCCTTCCTTTGTAACCACAAAATACAGCCTGCCAATAAAAAAACAGAAAAATACCTTACTTGCTTATATTCTGTTAATCTATAATAAGTTGCTTGGGCATATGTGTGTGTGTGTGTGTGTGTGTGTGTGTGTGTGTGTGTGTGATATTACTTATGGTTTTATAACTAAAGCTTGACTGAAGACCAGAGGGCAAAGCAACCATATTAATCAACCATACAGACCAGGGAGTGGTAGCACACACCTCTAATCCAGGACTCAGGGGACAGAGGCAGACAGAACTTTGTGAGTTCAAGGCCACTCTGAGCTACACAAGACTGAATCTGTCAAAAAGAGAAACAGAGCTCATACAAAGGTGATCCCAGCACTTGGGAATGCATGCCTTTAATCCCAGCACTAGGGAGGTAGAGATAAGTGCAATATGACTGGGTAGAGAGAGGAATATAAAGGGGAGGAGATAGGAACTCACTGAGTGTGGAGTCTGAGGATTCCTGGAGACAGGATCTTGGTATTAGATTTGATAGAGGTAAAGGGTCTATCTTTGGTTGACTGTTTCGCTTTTCTGATCTTCATGTTGAAGCCCAATATCTGTCTCTGGGTTTTTATTTTTCATGCTACACTTGGAGATAATTTCTTTCTCACCTGTAATGTGTAAAATGTTTAATCATGTAAGAGATATGAAGAACATGATGTTTTAAAACTGTAACATTGTAACCCTTCACTTAACAATAGAATGTAACCACATTTTAATTTTTGTATTGCTTGACAGATTCTGCTGGGGTATATAAACTGTAAAAAACATTAATAACACAAAGAAGGGATACATCTGAACAGAGGTGAAGAAAAGAAATAAGGAGATGAGAGAGAGATGAAAGACCTTAAAGGTATGTATGTGTGTTTCATGTCTGTGTGTTCCTTTATCATTAGCCCCAGAACTAAGTTTTCCTCCCTCAGATAGAAAGTCAAACTGTGGGATAAGTTTGCCAACTCAGTTTGCTCCCCATCAGTTCCTGAGCTGCTGGACCCTCATTCCCACAGCAAGGTTATCCTGCTGGATTAAAACTTAGGCCAAATGCGGTGTATTGTCATCTATTTCAAGGACAATTTTGTGAGTGGGGAGATGCATGCAACAAAAAAAAACTGTTGCTCACTTATACATAGAGCTTGAGAAACCAATATTTATAATATACATAGGGGACCTCTCAGCTCTCAGTACTTACAGTGACAATTCCAAAAGCAAGCTTATTCCCACAGAGTACTGGCACTTCGGTAGGAAAGCACTGGTTATTTCTGTAAGTATTATATTTTGGGTCTCTAAAATAAAAATAAATGTATGTGTCTAGTAATGGGCACGAGAATTACTTAAAGAGTTTTGTATGAAAACAAGTGCTGTGTAAATATTACTAACATTGTTACAAATGCATAATCAAACAATGAGCCTGCCAAAGGAAGAAAAGACCATAAAATTTACATTTCTGGCACATTGATCAATGACATCTTGCTTCCTTCCTCGCTTTTTCAGTGAATTGTAAAATATAAATATCATAAAGATGCTTAAATTAATTAGAAAACGCATAAAATATTTCAACTTTCTAAATTATACTCTTTATAACTTCATTAAATGAATCATTGTTCAATATTTCAACAACAACAAAAAATAATGCATGTGCCAGCTATGTCTTATGTCTATGTGACACAAATTTCACCTGATATGAGGTAATAAAAAAAAAAAACACCTACATAAGATCTGACTATATGGAAGCCTGAAGGGTATTTTTTAAATTAGTGATAAATGTAGGAGGGCCCAGCCCACTGTGAACTAACCCACTTCTGGACTTGTGGTCTTAAGTTTTGTTTACGAAGCCAAGCAAACAATAAGGAGCAAGTCAGAAAGCAGCACCCCTCCATGGCTTCTGCATCAGCTCCTGCCACCAGGTTCCTGCTCTGTTTTGAATTCCTGTCCCAACTCCCTACAGTGTTGAACAATGATATGGAAATGTAAGCCAAACACACCCTTTCCTCCTCAGTGTGGTCTAATCACGTGTTTTATCACAGCAACAGTAACCCTAAATAAGACAACAGATTATGAAAAATATCACAATCTTCCACAATAAACCAAGTAACTTAGTCTTTATAGTCTGTGGGTTTGTCTGCTTTTCTGAACGTCCTGAGTTCACATTTGAAAAAATAAGATATTTCAGATATGACAGTGGCCGCACCTACAACTCAAGTTCCTGTCAGCTCCAGCAGGAGGATCTTAAAGCTCAAGGTTGGCCCCTGCTCATTCCTTTGTAGTAAGTTCCAAGCCAATCTGAGATACAGAGTGAAATGCAGAGATAATCCACAGTGTGCCTAACAGTAACAGAGCTATTATAGTTATTTCCATTCTTAAAATACCTTCAGATATTGAATTCAGATTATATTCTCATTACCAAGTGTGTGGGGCTTGGGAAATCGCTCAAAAAGGCATCGGGAATGTCTATCGTGGTTCCTGATTCGAATTTTAGCAGCAAGGACCAAATAATAGGCTGTCCCATTGCCTTGTACACACTTTGAAAATGGTAAACCACAGCTGTGTGGAGATTCGCAGCCCGTAAGAAAATTGGAGCTTAGTTAAGTTAGTTTCACATGGTTTCAAGCTCAGAACCAGAACGTGGAACTAGATTTTCCAAATCAAAGTCGATGTCCTGAACACTACTCTGAAGTTGGTTTGATTGAAATTGGCAATTCGTACTTCTTTCTCATCACAAGAAAAGAGTGATCATTTTAACTGGCATATTTAAACTGTCCATAGCAGATATGGGAATATGAAACATTGCAAAGCAAGAAGCTTATTTCCTATGTCTATACCAGTGTTGCAATTAACACACTTTGCATGAATAATACACGTGACCATCCCAGCATGGTAATTAAAACCTTTTGGAAAATGTTTAAGATCAATACTCTTTGCATTCCAGCAACTAATATTGCATTAGACTTTGGCATTATTGTTAAGTCATGTAGAATCATAGAACTTGTAAGAAATTATGTTTTCACTATCATGATTGTATGCAAATATATAAGAATTAAGTTGCCAAAAATGCTTCTAATATTTCTATTATTAGGCTCAGCTTAAATATGTTCTTCATTAAGAGTAGCTAAGATCAAAATGTAAATCTTTGTTTTGCCAGACAATTCAATATTATCCCCTCCAATGGAACTGTTCTCTTACTTGCAGTCTTGAGTTCTTTGGGTGGGAAGTAAGATAAACTTCATCATTACAAAAAAAAATCATATATCATTAATGCATTAGTGTTAATTATAAAATAACATTGATAATAAGAAATAGTGAAATGAGCAACTCCCTTTGGGGGCCATTTTCTTTCAAGCTACTACCACAGGTGCTAAGAATATATAATGGGAATAATTGCCTTTACTGGTTCTTTTCACAAACCCAGAAATGTATTGAGCACAGTTCAGTCATAGCCACAAGAGGCAAGAGAGGAGAGATATGAAAAACAGCGTTTTCCTTCAATGAAAAGATTACACAAGGCATTTGAAAGCAAAAATATTACAGGAAGACCCAAATTAAGGCAGAGTTTAAAACAACAGACGCTGAAACCAATTTCAATTTGTAAATACAAAGACCCCAAATCAAGTTGAGGTGGTTGTTGCTTTTCAAATCCCTTGAAAGTCGATAGCGGTTTTCTTCTTGTTCTGTAAACTATTGGCAAGCTGGTTTCAAACATCATCTGGTTTCTATTGCTTTCATTAGATATTGTTATCCAAAAGCATTTTTGTGAGATATGTTTAAAAGCTTTGGTGAAGAAAAAAAAACCACTCTTCTGCTTCTCCAACTTGGATATGTATGCGCTGAGGGGAGGTTTACTCTCCCGACAACAGGGTTCAGCCAAACCATGATACTGAAACACCAGAAGAATTCGTAGACGCATGCCAATATTGATTCAGAGTTTCCAAGAGTTGGGTGGAACCCTTAATCAGTGTATTTTAATTCCCTGGATGGATATGATAGAAAGTTATAAAAATCTGACTGAGGCCCATTGCACTAAAACCAAATTATTTCTCCAGTACTGAAATTACAAAGCCAAACCTTAAATACCAAAAACAACTGAAAACACAAGAATTGCAAAGTAGAGGGAAAATTCCACTTCATGAAATTGTTTATGAATTACATTATTGTCACTTACACATTGTTAGTTAATGTGTAAATATCTTTGTATGAAACAGAGACGATAGCAAATACAACTACTCTTTGTCTTATGATAAAAGTCAATAAGGATTAAGTACAGCTTCTGAAAAACATTGTTAATAAAATTTGATCTAGAAACACAGCTCCAGTATATTTATCATGTGATAATTTTTTTTTTGGTTTTTCGAGACAATTTTTTTTATTTTGGTTTTTCAAGACAGGGTTTCTCTTTGTAACATTAACTGTTCTTGGTTGTCCTGAAACTAGCTCTTGTAGACCAAGCTGACCTCAAACTCACAGAGATCCGCCTGCCTCTGCCTCCTAAGTGCTGGGATTAAAGGTGTGTGCCACTACCACCCAGCCATTTAATATTACATCTTAATATTTAGCTTTTCATATTAGCATTAAAGGAATATGATTTGGAACATCACATTGACTTACGTATCTGAAGTAGATTAAAAATTAGATTATAAAATGTTAAGGTGCTGAAGTAATACCGTATTTCTATTTAAATTATTAGTAACTAACATACTGTGTACCTCTGTATCAATCATCCATAGTCACCTTTGCTTGTGTACAGAACATGCTATATTTGTGTATTTGTTCACTGATTCAACTGTTCACCCATTTCTATAGAAATGTCACCAAATCATAAATTGTTCATCTTTTAAACTTCAGAACAGTCTTAGGAGGTGTTATCACCAACATTTTGCAAATAAGTACACTATAAGTACACTATTTATAGCCATATAGTCACTAAGTCAGACCTATTTAGCAACATTATATATTTTGTGATAAAGATGCATAAAGCAGATACAACGGTGTCTCTACACACAGGGTTTAAGTCTCGACTCTGTTAACTTCTCTACCAAAATAACATGAAACCTGAGTCAGAGTTCAGAAATCTTTCATCTAGTACCTTAGTTCTCAAACAAATATGAATTTCTAAATACAGATTACAGAATCCAACTCCATTTCTTTAATTGAAAAATCCTCCTAGTGAAATAAGGACTTACACACTTTCAGAGAGGTGTGTAGTATCCTCCCCCTTTATGAAGGAAACTTCTCTTGGTAACAGAAGAAGACCATTGCAGAAAACCACAAGCAATCAAACTGCAGAGTTGTGGAGCCCAGTCCTAATGGATTCATCTCTGAAGCAACCCCTTACCCAAGGCTCAGGGAGCAGCACAGCACAGTAGAGCAGGATGAAAGACTATAAGACCCAGAGGAGCAGCAAGCTTGCTGTAAGATTTCGTTTCCTAGCAACATCAGAAGGTACACCCATTAAGTCTCACCATCATGACTGCCTAAGCATGAGCTGAACAAGCCAACAGTATATGTGTCAAAGTGGATAAGGGAAAAGCAGAGAGGCCTCAACCCTACACAAAGAATGTAGGGAAACCAAGGAATGCCAAGAGTGGGAGAAAGACTCTTCTCCAGGGAAGAGCACACCAAATGGTCAGCCCTAAAACATACATGAGTAGCATTATATGCATTACATGCATATATTTAACCTAATGCATATATATGGTTCATATTATATATATATATATATATATATATACATATATATCTTCTTAGTGTGTCAAGGATTTTACCACACAGAGAGAAACACATTGTCATTTATTTCCTATGACAAAGGTGACAACTATTCTTCTTTTGTGGACAAACTTTATCAAGTTTGTTGGACTTCAGCAAAATTCAGTCTAATATCAGACAGAGTACAAGATAATCATTGTCTTATGTGTGTAGCAACAACTGATTTAAAAAAGAGGCCATGAAATTGAAAGAGAGTAAGGAGGGTATATGGGGAGGTTTGGAAGGAAGAAAAGGAAATAGAAAATGGTGTGATTATATTCTCACAAATAAATGATATATATATTTTTTAAATATTTATTTATTTGTTATGTATACAATATTCTGTCTGTGTGTATTCCTGCAAGCCAGAAGAGGGCACCAGACCTCATTACAGATGGTTGTGAGCCACCATGTGGTTGCTGGGAATTGAACTCAGGATATTTGGAAGAGCAGGCAATGCTCATAACCTCTGAGCCATCTCTCCAGTCCCAATGATATCTAGTTTTAAAACTCTCCTGGGTCAGGTCATAGCTTAGAGGGTAGAGCGCTTATTACCAAGTTTGATGACCCAAGTTTGTTCTCTTGACCCCTAGTGGTAGACGGAAGAAGAAAACCTGCTCTCACCAGTGTCTTTTGATCTCCATATGTGTGCTGCGGCACACACAAGCATGCCCACAGAAATAAATTTAAAAGGTAAAAGCAATTAATCTCAATTAACCATATGATCAAACAGATATAAAAACCACTGGACCTCATTGCTCCTGCTTGAGAATTAATGCATGTGGGTGATTGTGCGCACCAATGAATGAGCAGACAAAACCTCTTCATGGGAAGAGCTCATATAGTCCATCTCAATGGAACAATAATAAAATAAACACGGTAGCAGGTCTCGTGTTCTGATGTTAGATAGAAGTTTGCCAAGTTCCAAAATGCTTGATGCAACTTGTTCATAAAACAAGACTAGGTATCACTTTTGTCTCCAAAGGGGTGTTATAGGGACCCAATGACGTGTTTCTTTCTGTTCTAAAATGTCTGACATACTACAAAGCACAATCTGTACCCTCCCTCTACTGAACAATCAGAAAGCTTTAGAGAGAGAAGAACAAATCCCTCCTGTCTTATTTTTCGAACCTCATTTGTCGTCAACATTCCTTTTCTAGAGCAATCCCTTTCACTCTTCGCAGTTCTCAGAAGCCCTGAGCAATCTCACAGGTCTTGATGATGTCCGCTCCACCTGAAAAATAGTCTGTGGTTGTTGTTGTGCTGGGGATCAAACCCAGAGCCTCTACAACTGAGCTATCCCTCAGTCTCTTCCCAAATGTTTTTTAAGTTATTTTTTATACGTATGCACGTGTGTAACAATAACTAAAGAAAAAAGGAAATGGATTTATGAGGAAAACATGGGAAAGGTTAGAGAGAAGGAGGAAAGGGGAAGAGCCAATTATGACTTTTTAATTTCAGACTCATACAGATCATCCAAATTAAACGCAAATTTATTTAAGTTCACAAAGCTGGAAACGAAAGCTAAATATAAAATAGTTTTCTACAAAAAAACAAAACACCTACCTGCAATTTTTTAACTGAACGCCTGTCAACCTCTCTGGGTCCTTGTATCAATTCTAGATAATGTGTCCCACAACTAAAGTATTCTAACTCAGGAATATTGAAGACAGCATGCACTGTTTTAAATAGGAACTTTGAAAACCCAAGGTATGAGTTTCACTTAAATTACTAATAATCATATAATAGATGATGCAAGGTAGAATTCGTAAGCATACTTTGAAAGTTTATGATCATAAGGAAATTGATTTGAACCTAGAGGGAATGATTTGAAGCACTTGGACAATCCTACAATAATAAAACGTGCCCGCCTAGCTCCTCGGTGCCTAATGGAGACTAAATAATATGCATGTTTTATTTACATA
Source organism: Microtus obscurus (assembly GCA_963919715.1). Lineage (NCBI taxonomy): Eukaryota > Metazoa > Chordata > Mammalia > Rodentia > Cricetidae > Microtus > Microtus obscurus. Next base: position 6,505,312 of record CAWTZC010000381.1, read on the forward strand.
TTGGACAATGCAGTGCTCTGTTCAGTGAATGATGTTCTTCTGCCACTTGGTGGTGCCTGCCAGTTGCAGAATCCGTTTCTTGGTGGCACTGTACCACCAAACGCTTAGTAAGGGACGCAGCGGCACAGAATTCCCAATGAAAGGCTTTGCTTCCAAGGGCTTGGCTTAATAGTGTAAAGAACCCCCGTGGAGGGGACTGTGTTAACCACTCAGGCAGCAATTGGCTCTGCAGACGTTTTAAGTTACTGTGGGCAAAGAGTCTGAAGAATACACATTCTCACAACACGAGCCAAAATTTTAGCAGAGAACGCAATAGCAATTTTCCTCGCGAAGAGGTTCTGTAAAATTCTTCGTTATAGTCAAGCCCTGCATCCCTAGCTCTGGTTTCTGATCCTAATCGCCGCAAAAGCACAGTGTCTAAAGGACTTTGTCTTTAGTTCAAGTGGAGCTTGTTTTCACATGCCTAATTAGTTTCCGATCGCCGGTCTAGCCTTGGTATGGAAAATCCCAGGTTCTCACTCTGTACTGTGGGGTTGGTGCGGCTGAGTCTGCGCTAAGCTTGAAGGTCTGTTGCAGTCTCGGATGAAATGCGGCTCTGTTTCTTTGTTTTTGCGATATCTTTGGCAGCTCCATCTTCCGGGCATTCCTTTACCTTCAACAACTCACTTGCTTCATCTAAAAGCCGATTTTTCTGATGCCTCCAACGTCTGGTCAAATTGATCTGTGTTAATGGAGTCTTCGCTGGTGAGAGATGCCATTGAGTGGAACGCTGAGATCTGTGGCTTGCCTGGGGCAAGAGACACCAAGATTCAGATATCTTTAAGGGTGGGCAGAGGACGGGAAAGCTAGTCTTGGGAGGGCGCCCCGATCTGTGAGATAAAGGAAAAGGTTCCACACTGAGGAAGAAAGAGAGGTGGCTTTGAGGCTCAGAGGTGCTGTGGGATCACATCTCTCTAAGGCTAAGTTAAAAGGCATCCGGGTGGGAGGAGGTTGGAGGTCACAGTACTTAAAGGGATTGCTCTGGTATAGTTTGTTTTCTGGTGGTGTCTGCAGAGGGTAGAGAGTATCCTTTTCAAAGCTTGTTAGAGCCTCTTTTAAGTGATTTAGGTAAGGTACGCTAATTGCTTGTTAGATGCCTTCAAACAATGCTCTCAGTCAAAATGCAGGGGCGTCTGGAAGGGGATACAAGGAAATTTAAGAAAGGAGGAAGGATACGCAAGCTCTTGAAAGAAAAGGAGGGGGGGAGTGGGAGAGAGGGAAGAGGAGCGAGGCGAGAAAGAAACCGAGAGGGGATATACATGTATGGTGCGGATGGAAAAAAAGAAATCCTGAATAACTGAACGATCACACACACACACACACACACACAGAGAGAGAGAGAGAGAGAGAGAGAGAGAGAGAGAACTCTGCTGCAAGGAACCCTGTGACTGCAGCAGTGACTAGAGTCGCAGGAGACAGACACTCCTCTCCGTCCTCGTCCCAGATAGCTCTGGGCCCTACAAGTTAACATGCCATTAAGCTATAGAGTGTTTCTAACCGCCTGGAGTGCAACAGAAGGAAAGCCGTAGCGTTCTGCTGTTTCCCGAGTTCTGGGGCGAAAGAGAACTGAGAGGGGCAAGCTAGTGACTGGAGCCCAGTTAGACACCCTTGCCTCTCCCAGGTCACTGGTGATCCGGCAGGCGCGGAGTAAAGTGCCCAGGGGCTACTGCCCATGCAGCTTAAGTAGATCCTCTCCTCCAAGGCACCACTTGGCTGTGGATTCGCCCTGTAACCCATCCTCAGCATAGATGCAGGGAAACCTCTTGCTGCTCCTCAGGGCCACCTGTCCCAACCAAAACTGACCTTCCAAGCACATTTGGCTGCGCCTTTTAGACAGCCACACAAATAGGTTCCAGGCTTTACCAGAGCGCGCGGGGAAGAGGGACTCAAACCTCAGCTGCCCTAGCGGGTCTGAGCTGCAGAGAGCCTGGAAAGGGAAAGGGAGGGGCGAGGAGACCGGGGAGAGCTAGGGAGACTGACTGGCTGCACTAGCCTGGAGAGCACCGTCGGGTTTGCAGCTCCTCCGGGAGCCGCTGCTGCTGCTTTAAGCCTTACAGAGCTTTCTAGCTATCACAGGGCCACCTCTCACCGGCTTTTCTCGGCCACCGCCTAGAGAAGCATCCTTGTGCTTCTTAGGCTACCACGACATGCCTAGCCTGGATCCCTTTTCCGACCCACCGGCGCCAGCGGGACACCCTCTGCTCCCTGCCGGCTTCCCCCTCGCTGCCCTGCGGCTGCTGATTCTCCACCTCCTCCGCCCCCACCATCTCCAGCTGGAAGACAAGGCCACCCAGCCGCAGCGGGTGCTGGCAGCCTGGGTCACGCACGGAAGAGAGGTGCAAGCTCGGACCCCACGCAGGGTAGGGGGCGTCCTGGAGCAGAGCAGCGAGGCAAGTGGAATGAAAGAGCGTGGGAGTAGCCGCCCTGAAGCCTGAGCTTCTCCCAGGAGCCACCCCCCCCCTCCCCGCCCCAGCCCGACTAGGGCAAGAGCCTAGAGAGCTAGCCCATCTGTGGCATTGGTGGCCGCCTCCTCCTTGCACCTCCTCGCCGACCCCTCCCTCCCGGGACCTGCATCCCGCTCCGCCAATCAGAGTCCGACTGCCGCTTCCCACGTGACCCCGGGCGGGCTAAGGACCTGCTGCTTCCCAAACGCCAGAGGGATGCGGGCGGCAGAGCGCGAGAGGCGGCGGCTGGGTTGCGGGGCGCTGTGACTGTCCCTCCACCCAGTCTAGTCGCGCGCCTCTCTCCTGCCGGCTGGCTGCCTCCTCTCTGGCTCCTGGTTTCTGTCTCCTGTTCCTCCTTTGCCCCAACCCTGTTCCTTATGGCAGCAGCTCCCCGCATCTGGGGCGAAGCTTCTCAGCGGACTATCCTCTCGCTCCCGGGGCTGAACCGGGTTACTGGATGTTGCTGAAACTCCTGAGATCATGCGCTCCTTTGGCCGCAGCCCCAGAGCCGGCTGTCCCTGTCGCCACCTCCTCCTCTGCTGCCGTGGTCCGCGGGATGCTCAGTAGCCCGCTGCGTGGCCCCCGCGATCCCGTGTTCTTCAGAAGCCGTTGGTTGCTGCAGAGTTGCGCGAAGTAGTCATGGTGCTGTGGGAGTCCCCGCGGCAGTGCAGCAGCTGGACACTTTGCGAGGGTTTCTGCTGGCTGCTGCTGCTGCCGGTGACGCTGCTTATCATAGCCCGCCCGGTGAAACTCGCTGCTTTCCCTACCTCCTTAAGTGACTGCCAAACGCCCACCGGCTGGAACTGCTCCGGTAAGTCCAGACCCTCAGCCCTCCACCCCTTCACCCCTCAGAAGCGCGGAACCTGTACAGACCTGCCGGCCCACCCTCGTGCGTCTGCCCAGCCCCTCGCCTTCCACTGCCTGGAAGCCAGGACTTCCCACCTCCATCCTGAGAAACATTGGGAACTGCTTCAGCCAGGGCTGGGCGTGCTGGGATAGGAACAAAGTGGAGGTGTGGGGGAACCTTGGATGTCTGCCCTCAAATTAGAGCTGAGAGGATTTAGAGAAATACTAGGGAGGGAGTTTTCTAAATTCTCGAATCTAGGGAAACACCTAACAGAGACTATTTCCTGTCGTTTCAAAAATAAAAGTCTAGCCTAGCTGTGCGAGAAATAACTTTATGAGAAAGAACAATCGAGAAAGCAATAAATCAACTGATGACTGCAGGGGGAACCGTTAATTCCTGCATGGAAAAAAAAATGCTTCTGAATGCAGGGCTTTCCTACTTAGCACTGGGCACTGGGTCACAGATATTTCTGAAGGAGGCAAGTTTCCAAGAAAACTAACTCTCTCTCTCTCTCTCTCTCTCTCTCTCTCTCTCTCTCTCTCTCTCTCTCTTCTCTGCCTCCCTGTTCCCTCCCTCCCTCTTCCTCTTTTCTCCTCTAGCTATAACTCCCCCCCCCATCTATAGCTCTTTAACTCTCTCTTGCTCTCTCTGGTGCGCCCTCTCTCTCTCCCTCCCTCTCTCCTGTCACCCTCCCTCCTTTCTCTCTTTCTTTGGCTGCAAACGCCATTGATTTTGAAAGAGGTTGATTTTGTAGCCAAAGGATGTCCACCCAGGCTTTCTCAGCTCCTATGTGGAGCACAGAAGTTGAGAAAAGAAGCGATCACAGATTCTCCCCCAGCCAGGATGGGATGCCCCAAGCCTGGATGCTTCTGAAAACATAGTGCCCCTACCACAGTGGGTTCCAACCCCTTCACTTCTGCACTGGGCTTCCAGGAGTGACAGGCAGTCCCTGTCAGAATACTCAAGCCTCACAGGCTGCACCCTACTGAGCACTAATTGAAAAGGGCCCAAAGATTGAAGCTATTGCAATCTTCCTGGCTTGTTCTATGTTTCCTTGGGAGAGCCCCTAGCCTACCTTGAAGAACTGCGGTATGATAGCTTTGGCATTTTAAACTTCATAAACATGCCTGGGCATTGTCCTTACGGCTTGATGCTGTCTCGTTTTAGCAAGTGTGTTTATAGCCTTTTATTTTCTGTAAATAAAATCCTGGTACAATAGAATGAGGTGAACTTTTGTAGAAATATAGGTGAAAGGAAGGGTCTGTAACTGTCGAGAGGGTGTGATTATTAAGTGTAACTTATAGCTGGAGGCATGCACAGTTCTAAGGAATGGCTACGATAAACCCCAAGAGGCAATTAATATATGCCAATCCAGTTTGGGCTTTCTTAAGACAAGTTGAAATTGACAGTTCCATGATATCTGGGTCAGTAGATTGACGGTTCTGCTTTGGGTAATTTCTAAATGTGGCATTTTATGAAACTCAACATGGATCTAGCTTATTTTTGGCGCCTGCATTCCTGTAGGTATTTTTTTTTTTAGAGAATAAGTTCCACCTGGGAACAAAACATCCTTAAATTTGATTGTAGCTAATGTTGAATAGGACCAGTTTGCTTCATTCTTACCTGGCATTAGTACAGGAAAGAATTAACTTGAGTGTGACATTGGCAATGAAGAAATGCATTCTGAGCTATATATCTCAAAGGTGGGTGCACTAACTAAAGAGAATGACCTGCACTTCTAGCAAGGTTGTTGAGAACTTGGCAGCCCCTTCCAACCCCTGTTAACTGGGAGGTGATCAATCTTCCTTTGAGCCTGAGAGACCTTCATAGAAAACGCCAAGCCTGTTTATCTTTATTATTGAGGCTTTGCTTCCTCTTTGTCTGGAAAAAAAAATGTCAACTAAGAGTCATTTTAGACCTTATAACAAAGAATAAAGATAAAGAAATACTAGAAATAGCATCCACACGCCATCACCAGAATTTCCATAAAATGTTGAGTTTGGGTCACTGATATTTAGTGAGGGGGGATGAGGAAGTTGAGAAGCAAGTATCAAACTTCCATTTAAAGTCAGCATTAATCCAAGCTAAAATTCAAAAGATGATATCAAAAGGGAATGTACTAGGAAACTGGTATAGAAGTATAAAATATTATTGATCCCTTCTCTAGATTTTGGGATTGTTAGTAGAAAGCAACCTTGTGGAACATCGGTGGCTGCTGAAGTTAAATTTTAAGAAAATTCTGTTAGTGCCACAAAATAGCATTCTCTTAAAAGAATTCATAGCATCTTCAAATGACTGGAGCATTCTCTTTGAACTTGAGGTTATGATGACAGAGAAAATGATCTCTTCCTGTGCGACACCAACACCTGTAAATTTGACGGGGAATGTTTAAGGATTGGAGACACTGTGACTTGCGTCTGTCAGTTCAAGGTAAGACACCTGCTATCTGCACCTTCGATCCCTTACAACAACTGCAAGGCAGAGAGTTGCTTCTGCAACCCATCACTTAGCATTTTATAACTATGCAGATTCTAAGGGAGGCTGGCACCACGCAAAGGTACTGCCAAGGGAGCAAGCTGGTGTCAAGAAGACATGCCTTATAGAGACTGGTGTGTGCCATAGTTAGAAATGCCACTGGAGCCAGGCAGCTTTGGGTTCTACTTTTTACATGTGGCTTTTATAGGTCAATTGACTGAGGTTACTTGTCAAAGGTCAGTGGATATAAAGTGTGAGTTTGTGCTTTTGTTCTTCTTCTCCTGAGTTGTCATCTCTCTCTCTCTCTTTAAACTCTATCGTTCTTTGTTTTAGTGGTCTTTCATTTCAGTATCCTGTCAATATGAGACAATTTTAAGTTGACTTCTATGAAGGTCACTCCAAAACTGCTGTGCCAATTTGGAAATTATGAACCTTGTTAATAGATGTTAAGGGTTTTCAGAATAGCACATTAGATATCAACAAAGTCTCCTAGGAACCCAAATGAGCACTTGGAACCTCAAATTGAGTCCTAAGCAGAAGAAAGGTGCACTTTGCCATGCGTCATGGAAGTTTGCAACAGTTGGAGAGATAAGCATATTTTTTACAAAGGGAAGTATCATCAAAACTAGTTTCCAAAACTGAATTTAATTGATACTACCATGGTTGTTATTAAGTTATTGAATTGCATTTAAAAACATACACTAATATCCAGCCGGGCGTTGGTGGCGCACGCCTTTAATCCCAGCACTCGGGAGGCAGAGGCAGGCGGATCTCTGTGAGTTCGAGACCAGCCTGGTCTACAAGAGCTAGTTCCAGGACAGGCTCCAAAGCCGCAGAGAAACCCTGTCTCGAAAAACCAAAAAAAAAAAAAAAAAAACCATACACTAATATCCAATATATACTGAGTCAGTATATATTATATATTATATATATTATACTATACTATATGGTATATAATATACTATACATATTATATCTAATATATACTACACTCGAGATTAAGAATACTTCCAAAATTCTATGAAAAAAAGAAAGTTACAGAACAAATAAAAAACATAAGACATATCTACATACGTGATTTAACATACAACACTGAGAAATGATTTAATATTAAATATTGGGAATTTGTCTTGGTGAAGATAAGACAATTCACATTTAAATATGACTCAAGTTACTTTTAGGTAAGATTAAAGTTCCTTGGGTATTTATTATTTTCTCCTTTATGAGAAACAGAGTGAGCCAACTGGTAGTTTACAATTCTTGAAGATATTGCCCTCGCATCATAAATGTGTCTGTGACGATCACACGCACGTGGCATCAACATTCAAAGTCTCTACCACAGCCAGTGGCGAACCACGTTCTCCTGATGAGCTCCGTGAGGGTGGTGGAGCGTGAGAACACCCACTGATAAGTTTAGGAATTATAAACCAAGTGGGAAAAAGCAAGTCGGATAAATGACTAAAGGCCCATGGAATTTTACAGATTCTTGGAAATTGTGTGATCCCTGTGACTTCCTCTTACTTTTGTAACCTAGGGTGGATGCAGAAAGTAAGTTTGTCAGCATCCATAGAATGGTTCATGAAGACCATTCCTCAAATGGGAGCTTGTCTTTCTGATACTTCACCTAGAAGGAATAAGAGAAACTGGTGGACTTCTAACTGGGCAAATGTAGGAGAATGAAATACATCATTACTTATTAAAGGAAACTGTGTTTGATTTTTAGCTGTCACGCGGGGCGGGGGGGTTGTCAGCCAAGTGATTTATGCTTTTCATACATCGGTTAGCCAATATATATTAACTTAAGTAATTACGGAGTAGCTTTCAAATAATAAATGAAAATATATGCTACAAGTTTATATTTCTTAATTTAATACTCGATTATATTGCTATTAATGTGTGTTTTACAATAGTCAGTCTTTCAAGAGGAAAAAAAAGATCTCTCTAGTAGTAAATTTATACTTTATGCGTTATCAGAAATATTGATCATCTAAATCATAGTGATGTCTAAATAAAATTGTACAAATCACATGAAAATGAGAAACTACTCTGAGCTGGGAGTCCTTTGGTTTCCTCGCAGTCTTTAGGGATTGTTGTTGTTGTTGTTTTGTGGACTTGTTTGTTTTTCTTTTATGTCTTCCCACTTTTATCTGGTGACAAGGATGAGATCTGAAAATCTCTTCAAGATAGTATCCTAAACTTTTGTTTCTTGTGCAGTTTCATATATAAGCATGAGTTATTCTATTTAAAATGGGATGTGCCATTGGTCTTTCTGGATGTGAAATAAATTTCAATCATAAATATGCATACTGTGCATAACTTATAATGTCTTGCAGCATGTGTTATTACTCAACACTAGAATGAACATATATGACCCCAATTTCCCTTGGATGCCTTAACAGACATTAATTCCCACCCTTCAAAACTCACTCAATGATTGCAACTAAATTCGGTAATTTTGGTTACCTGGCTCACTTTTCATTTTTGTCTTTCCTCTATCATCATTCCTTTCTTCCCTTCTCCCTTCTTTCTTCTACAGTGCTGGTGATTTACCCCAGGGCCTCACATGTGAGAGGGAAGTGCTCTACCAATGACATACATTCCTTTACATCATTTATGAGATGAGATGAAAGTTATTTTTGTTAATATAAATATTTTACCATTAGGTCATTTTCCTAGAGTATGAAACCAACTGATGTATTTATAAAGCACCCCAATTCTAATTTTTTAATATTAGTGTGCATGCAAAGAATTCCAATAACACAACAGTGCCAGTTTATCATAGACGATAATTAATAACCAAAGCAGTATAAGTTGAACATCTATAATCCATAAAACCAAAATTCTAAAATACTCTCAAGTCCATCATTATATCTAAAATGTTTTGAATTTTTTAAAGCATTTTAGATTTTTTTTTAATATGGATGGTCAAAGGGCAAAGTCTACGCTGACATCTGACAAATGGCAAGATTTCAAATGTTATCCTCCTAAACATTTTGGATAAGGGGTATTAAATCTCTACCAGTAATTCTTAGATAATGAAATAAAAAATTAAATTGCCATGCAATCCTGTGCATTTTACCTTTTTATCACAGCATCAAAAGATACAGTAGTCAATCTGGTAAATCATTTGTGAAGAAAAGGCAGTAAGCAGATGAGTGGATGGATGAATGAAGGAAGATCAAAAGACAGATGAAAGGTAGGAGGGGAGGAAGAGAGAAAGACACAGTTGTTCTTAGTTCTGGCCACAGAGTGATCAATGACAATTTTATGAGTTTAAATTATGAGGTAGCTTTATATTTTCCCAAGAATATTCCAATTTGGGTGTTAAATATTTGCTCTTAATAAACCAGGTCTTATATCTAAAATGTCCAATTACTGGGGCTGCTTTAAGTTTTGCCCAGAATGTAGAGACTGAAAATGAAAGTTTATCTTATTCATAGATCTGTAGTTTTGATGAGGTTATTAGGAGCAGCTTAACTGCACTCTCTGTTATCACTGGCTGAAGAGTCGTCATTCAAGGCATGTTCAGTTCAGGGCTCTAATTCATGCCTGACCACCAACTGCAGAGCATGGCTGATCTCTGCCCCTGACTCTCTGCATGGGCTACATTGGACTTTGACATAGCATGGTGGGTAAGTTTCAAGGGCAAGCATCTAGAGATAGAAGAGGAGCCAAGTCAAACCCATGTTCTTCAGTGACTTGACATGGAGAATGACAGCCACACCCTCCACAGTCAAAGACCTACCCATTTTAAAAACCACAAACAGTATACATGCAGGGAGATGTAGTCCCAGAGAAGTAAAAGTTACTGGTGGAATGGTCAAACTACAACACATACAGATTTTTAAACATTTTCTCCTCCAAAAGAGTACTATATTATCTTAAGCTATTCTTCCTCAGTCTTTGACAACTGGGAATATAACAGAATTCACTTAACATCTGTTGAGAACCATCTCCATGCCAGACGCTGTGGAAGGTGCTGGCAATAGACGCAACTTAAGTCACATTTAGCTTCTAGAGGCTGAAATCTCAGCCTGAAAATCCATATTAACCAAACAAGCATCAAATCACGTGAAAACTTGTATGGTCTTTTTATTCCCTGGTAGCAAAGATGAATTCCATAGATCTCAGAGATTCAAGCTGTTGGCTCCATTAATGTAGTGTGTGGCTGTCTTAAGCAAAATGAAAACTAGGGAACAAAGTCATCCTACTGAAAACATGTATTTGGAAAATAAATTTGAGATTTTTAAAGACATAAGGAAAAACAGAATCACTTATTCCTCTGAGAAGTTTATGTAACACATACATTTATAGATTTAACTATAATCTGAGTTCTATTTTTCTTTTTTCTTCACCAAGATATGTTACTAGACATCAAGTTTCCCTTATTCAAACCGTGAACAATGCCATGACTACCTCCATCAACCATTTTTCATGAATCTGGCGCGTTTCAGTGCAGAAGTTGAGCCTATTCTCACCTAGAGCTGTAGAGCGTATACCTTTGTTTTCTAATTCTACAAACAGTGCTTCACTGTGAGAGATAGTTGATGACTCTGCTAGCAAAAAGTGTGACATGAATGCCAAATGATTTCCATGTAATAGGTGTTACTTATAACAAATGCTATGTTTTTAAAGCATAAATTTCTTAGTTCTCCACATGTCCCCATTCACCAGTTCAGATGAAGAAACTAACCTGTGGATGTACAAGGTCTTAGCCATGGAGTAACATAACCAATCCCCACGGAAAGATGGAGAGAAGGAGATGACAAGCCAGGACTAGGCATCCACACTTGAGTTTTGGTGCCCGAGAGCATCCGTTTCCTTTCGTGCAAGTCATGGTACCAAGGGCCAAAAGCATCATGGTGATAATCTACAGTTAAGCTCTTCGCAGCTCCACACAAATCCCCCTTTTGGCTTCTGCCTGGAACTTGGCAGCTCCGCTTTAAACACTGCTCACATTTGGCTTAGTGCATCCCACAGAAGTGACATACGAGCCCTCTATCAGTTTATTCTCTATTTTAAGATGCGTATCAGCATTGTGTCATCGCCCTTGACAAAGATAATAAGAGCTTCCCATCCTCCCTTCAGTCCAGCAGCCTGGTAGTTGACTCACCTTCTGAAGCATGTGAGAAGACAGAAGAAGAAAAAGTCAGAGTTAGATAGAAGAAATTGTGAATTCAAATAATCTGCACACCCAACATTGCTAATGAAAAAATGACCAGGGGCAAGAATGCCAGACCCAAGCATGAGAAATTTATAAACCAGATGTCCACATACATTTTGACTCTTGTGTGTTTAAGGAAGAGGAAGCTAGCCTCTTGTCCCTATTGTTGCCATCTTTTTTCTTGACCTTCTTCTCTCCAAGTTTTCAGACAGCACGGTAGCTTTAGAGACCTGCCAAAGTCCACCTATATTCTGCTGTCCCAGGTCCTGAACACTGCACATTTACCCAGTACTTGGCCGTATTTGTCTTCTGGCCATAAATATGAAGTTAGCACCAGCCTTAACTTTTCTTTTACTGTTTAAGAGTTATTATTGAAAAATTGAAATCTCACTGTAACTTGGCTATTGTCTTTGCCTTGAGTAACACTGGAGATACACTTATAGTAGTCAGAAATCAAATGTAATTTAATCTATCTATCTGTCTGTCTGTCTGTGTATGTGTTTTCATGTGTGTGTGTGTGTGTGTGTGTGTGTATGTGTACGTGTACAGAAAGCTTATGAAGACATACAGTCCACAGGTTTCACAAATCAGAAACGAACTGCTTAATTAGTTGAATAGTAGTGACAGATTACCAAAAATCATAATCAAATCAATTTCATATGTAGCTATGTAAACATACTCAACTTATGAACCAATAGTATAACTGTGGAATGGAATTACTCAATGCATATAAGGCATCCAGAATGCCTACTTATTAACTATAGAAATAAATTTAAAGATTCCTAAAATATCTAGGAAATTGTGCGATTAGCAATCATGACTATCATAAATGCCTTAAGATTTGGATTTACTCTTTGGAAAAATACCAATTAGCAAAATTTAATATTTAATTTATTCAGTGGTGTATAAAAGGCATAGCATGTGCCTTTCATTCAAAAAAAACACTGATTTACATCACAGGTAATTTGTCTGTGTGGAAGACTGGGAAATGCTCAGAAACTAATGTGTTTATTGTGCAAAAATACAGACCTGAGTTCAATCCACATTTTCGATGTAAGAATCTGGGTGTGGCAGTGCACAACCATGGCCACATCATGGGGAGAATGATCCCAGGATCAGCTTAGCTGAGTCCGTGGGCTTCAAATTCAGGGGGGAGACCCTTACTCACAAATGAAGGGGAAGATGTGGGAAAGATATTTGATGTCAACCTCTTGCTCCCCCACACAGGCATGCGCATATACATGAACTCACAGGCATATACACAAAATGAGTGCATAAATAAATAAACTTGTCAGGATGATAAAACTTTTGCTATGTAAAGGTAAGAAGTGATTAAATAGATTATTGTGAGTAAAAGGATACAAGTGCTGTATGAAATTATGGAGTCAAATATGCCTCAAGTTGTTGTCAAATTAATTCTCATCTCATACCTGTTTTATTCTTTTCCTTTGGCATAAGTCCTGGAGTTCAAATTTACATGTGATCAACTTTTAAGCATATAAACATTCATATTAAAATTTCTTTGAAATCTGGATAGGTTGTTGATTTATTTTTGTGGGTACTGTACAGTTATAGCACATCCAAAGTTCAAACATTTTAATAAAAAGTAGACAACAGAGAAGCAGTGCCACGTGGATCTGCACGCATGGTATTCCTTCCCGTGTTTCTGGCATAGGCAAGCCTTGATGAATAATCATCTTGATCATTTCATTTGTTATAATTAAACAATGAAGTGCATCGGTAGTAGCAATCAGCAGATAATCACATCCTGGTGTAATTAGCAGGTATAGGACACAGCCAAGTATTTCTAATGTCTTAGAGTGTGATTATAATATGACGGTTGTACCCGGTAGGTTGCCTAATTCCCATTGTAGAAATATGTAGTTTTTATAATGAGCTTATTTTTAAAAAAAATGAGCATTTCTCTTTCTGAAACAAACATGAAGAGTTATCATTTGGGATTTTCAACAAGTTGGATATGCAGTTTACTACTTGTGAAAGTTTTCCTTCTATATTCTGAAGTCTTGCTTCTATCCTTTGTCTTTATCAATATTCAAAGTTTTAATGATAAGCAGTAATTAACAGATCATTATCTTATCTGAATATTTCTGAATGTATCAAGATTAAAATTAAATAGAAAAAAATAAGAACCAAGGAGTATCTAAGGATTTTATTTTGTTATTTTAGTTTTGAAATTTCAGCCAAATAGTTCTGCTCCCAATACAGATAGCAGTCAGCTTTGATTTTGATAGCCTCACCTGGCTGAGCTGTTTGCTTTCACCATAGCAAGTCAGCAAGGATACCTATCAGGAAAAATTAAATAATCGGGGCGTGCCTGCTGTTACATTTTTGTGGGCTAATGGCTCAGTCACTTTCTTGGAATCACCTAATCAATTTGAATACTTTGCAGTGCCTCTGCCTAAATCAAATGACAAACTGGCCAACATGACATGGCCCTTTGTGTATCTCTCGGTGATGCCCTTACAAAGCAAACCCTTGTAGGTTGCAACAGGGATCACTGACAACCAAAAGGAGTGGTTTGTTTTGGAAGTGGTGATTTGTGTTTGGGATGTCTGAGGGATGCAGAATCCAATAACGACCATAGTGTTTTCTTTTATCTTTGTTCCTCAGTGCAACAGTGACTATGTGCCTGTGTGTGGCTCCAATGGAGAGAGCTACCAGAATGAGTGCTACCTGAGACAGGCTGCCTGCAAGCAGCAGAGCGAGATACTTGTGGTCTCAGAAGGATCCTGTGCCACAGGTATGCACCAAGTGTCCCTGAAAACCACATGGATTGCGAGTCCAATCCCTTCTTGTTTCCTCTTAGCTCCTAACATCAACCTCACTATATACTGACTGTGGCTTCCATTTGTTCTTCTGTTTTTTTAAAGCCTTTCTTTCTTCTTTTAAAAAAATTAAATACATCTGTATAAAAATAGAAAATGTATTGTATGACAACTGGTATCTTTAAATACATATATATTGGTTACCAATGTACAGACAGTTGAATCAAATAGAATGCCGCCTTGAGATCCTACATACCAAGTTTATAGAAAAAGTGTTTGTTTGTTCAATTGATGGTCTCTTTGAGAAGGGGGGTTATCTCCTAGAGTCTATCTGTGCAGATTTGAATTCTGAAGTTAACAAGTTTTGTTTTTTTTTGTTTGTTTTTGTTTTTGTTTTTTGTTTTTTTTGTTTTTTTGTGGAGGCACTCATGTTAGATTTTAACTTTAAAATGTACTGGATACTGTTTAGCAGATCATACTCAGGAATGCATTGCCAGTGTGAATAATTTACACTAACATCTGTCTTTCTAACACAGTTAAACTCAGATTCTTCAGAGCTCCTTAGTTATGTTGCTCTAAGAATGCTGGAAGAAAGGAAGGGAGAGAAGGAGGAAGGAAGGAAAAAAGGAAGGAAATCAGTCCATGAGCTTCTTAGCTTTTCAAGGTTATGTGTTTCAGTTTAATTGTTTTCCTTTTGTTTTCCTGCTTACTTTTCTTTTTCCATCTCTCTCTCCTCTCTTCTCCCTCCTCCCTCCTCTCTCTCTCTCTCTCTCTCTCTCTCTCTCTCTCTCTCTCTCTCTCTCGTTTTGTGCCATGGTTGCTGTAAGCCACCAATTTACAGGCAGAGAAATAAAGCAACAACAAGAACACACAAACAAAAAAGCAATTAGGCAGAACTTTTGCTGAGGAAAGCAGAGCTCTAAAGCGGAGCCCAGTGCAGGTCAGGCTCTAGACACCACAAGCACCTCCTACCTCAACAGGAGCACACCATGATAGCTACACTTACCTGCAAAAGCTTTTGGGAGAGTCACGGTTTCCGAGAAAGACCTTTGCAGGTTCAGGATAAATAGTGATGCAATAGAAAAACTTCTTTCAGGAACTAGGATTAGGGAATCTTTGCTATAGAAGTCCCTCGGGGATAACAGGTCTTTGTCATGGTGTTCCAGGAGAAGCATGTGTTAGTGTGTTAGCGTAGGGTATAAAATGAGCAAGGGCTGTCTATTTATTGTTAAGGGTGGATGATAGTTAGAGATGCCCTGCTGATTCCCACGGCCTCCGCAATGAAAAAGGACAGTCCATCACGGACGTTACTCTGCTACAGAGATCCGGTCATTCGATTTTGTGTTGGTTGCTAAGGGGTCTCTTCTCCTCAGCGATTCTTTGCCTCAGAATATGAGTGACCTATCTGGATGGCAAGCCAGTTTGGCCTCTGGTTTGGCAGAGCAGGTCATTACCGCTTGGCCTGGAGTGAAAAGGGTGTAAAGGTGACAGCAAGTGTCCCAGTCAGAGGACAGGAGTCCCTGCAAAAGAGGACCAGAAGACTAGCCTTGGGCCTCCAAAGAACACTCAGAAACAAACTATGAAAATAAAGTACTCAGCCACACCAAAAGACAAAGCAATAAAGAAAAACGATGTTGGAACTAATGGGACAGAGATAAATAGAATCGCGGGACCTCGGGAAGGCTGTAGCTAACACTGGACTGGCAAAGAGTAGCAAAGGCTTTGTCTGTGATCAAGGAAGGCAGCTGACTAACTTGGGCATCACCAGGTGAAGGCCCGTAGGTAGGCAGGAGTTACACGAGATAGAACAGGAGCTATGGTTATGAAATAACAGCTGGTCCTAAAACCGGTATCCTTTCTCCCGCCCTCGACGTTCACTGAGAGGAACTTGATTCATTCAAGTCTATTCCTGCTCGTCCCCAGTGTGCTGCTTTTACTATGAAAATAAATACTTAGCCAAGTAGAAAATTTAATCACAATCGAAGGAGCTGTCCTTACCTCATTTGCTGAAATTTCTACGGGATTTAATTAGTCAGCCAGTTTAGCTGAATGCATCTTCTGTCGACCAGCGGATCTAGAAGAAGGGTTTTGGTCTGAGGAGTGATGGAGAAACCAGGCCTGACGGCAAATAAATTGGCTTTTCTTCATAATGCTCCTATTTATTTTTTAATGTTCTCGGACATGGAGTGGAGGTGGCAAGGTGTGTTCTCTGGGGACAAAAGGCTGAAGCGCATACAGTTTTTTTTATCTGTTCTGTGTCGCTAAAGATGCGAGGCTGCTTTTTGATCCAGAATGTGACTTCCTTATAGCCAGGCTCACTGTCAGCTTCATGTCTCATCTTGTAAGAACTGGCTGATGCAGAAGCAGACAGAGGTCCAATGGTATCCCTTCTCTGCCGGGGTGTTTCTGCCTCCATGCAACTTTCTGGGACTACTTATTTCTGGCTTGCCAAGATGACTCATCCTGCAACTGAGAACACATTAAAGTATTTCATAATGAGACTGTTGACGACAGGGACCGTTTGCCCATCTAGTCCTGTTATTCCCCAGCTATTCAAATTGGATCAAATCAAACACTACTCATGTGGACTAAATCTCTTGAAATTTTAGAAACACATGTGGGAGATAAAAGTCAAAATGCTGTCACTGTTTTTTTTTTCCTGACTTTCCCCCAGTCATCTATAATTGCCCAAAAGCCGAAGGATCAATAGGCAAGATGTTTTCTCAACATTTTAATTATCGTCTTCCGACAGTGCTCATACATTCAGCGTAAGTTCTTGCTCACTACACTCAGTAAACAGAAGGAGTGAGTTTAGGAAGGTGGCTTAAGATTGCTCTTGCCATTTAGCACCCTGGGACCTGTGAACATGGGTATCTTTCTCCTTATATGTGTCATATTCGAGAGGGGGGAGACAAGCATCCCATTGGCCTGCCAGACAGGAGTTCCCAGTTATATTAGGAAATGAGAAATGAACTTCATATACTGAGACTACATGGGCAAGATGTGTTAACCCTGCCGTTCTACAGCTTGTGATCTGGTCCCTTTGAATAAAAATAATAGAGAAATAAGCTTTCAGATTAATCCAGGCAAAGCCAACTAAAATACCTATGAAGGTGTGCTCAGGGGAAACTTAGCAAGCATTGACCATTTGAGCACTTAGTCTGTCCAAAAGAAATAGTATTATCTCTAATGAGTGTTGTTCTAACTGGAGGAATATGTCCCTATAGCAGAGAGAAATGCATAAGCATTTCTTAATACTTTATCTTTATAATGTCAGATCATAGGACTACAATTCTAAGTTAGTTCTATATTTTTAAAATATATATACATATATCATATATATATATATATATATACATATATATAGGCAATGGCTGCACATGCTTTTAATCCCTGCACTCAGAAGACAGAGGCAGTCAAATCTCTGTGAGTTCAAGTTCAGGCTGCTCTACAAGGGGAGTTCTTGGAGAACCAAGTCAACATAGAGAAAACCCTGTTTTGGAAAAAAAAAAGAAAAGAAAGAAGAGCTAAAGATCTATATATATAAAGAATAAATATAAAACAAATGAAATATATAAATATATTAAAAATAGATATATGTTAAGAAAGTTATATGTATATTTAATATATATTTTAACAAATACATATTTATTCCTAACCAATATTGTTCTTAGCATATATACACACATATATTGCTGTAAACTATTTCTATCAATTAGCTTGTATTTAAGTACATGTCCAGTCATGATGACAGTTAATGAATTTATTGATCTTCTTGTAGAATACAGTGTTATTTAACATGAGTTGCCCCCAAAGACTCATGGTTCAACTGCCGTACCTCCATGGCAGTGTTAATGTCACACAGGTAGACATGTTGTATGGTGGATGCATCCACTTTCCCATAAGTGTTGGTTATATGAATTTTCACGCCTCTGGCCACTCTATGTTGTGTTTCTCAGCAACATTTCAAAGAGACTAGCAAGAAGAAGAAATGTTTTATATTAATTAAACTTAACAACAAACACAAATTTATAGAGGTGGTTTCTGATGTATGTCTAGAATCCTGTATGAGATGCCAATGTAGAGCAGTAATAATATATCTGAGACTACCAATATTATATTACCTGGCTTTAACATGAGAAATCCACAAGGAAGCATATTTTCAATGCGAACAAATAAGTAAAGAGAAGATGATGTCTACATTTAGGAATAGATAGGAACTCAATAGTCTTGAATCAGACCAGGGAATTGGGTATTTCTAGAGTCTGTGTTCATAGATAGATAGATAGATAGATAGATAGATAGATAGATAGATAGATAGATAGATAATAGAAAGATGATGATGATGATGATAGATAGATAGATAGATAGATAGATAGATAGATAGATGATAGATAGATAGATGATAGATAGATAGATAGATAGATAGATAGATAGATAGATAGATAGATAGATAGATGATATATAATAGATAGATAGATGATAGATAATAGATAGATAGATAGATGATAGATAGATAGATAGATAGATAGATAGATAGATAGATAGATAGATAGATAGATAGATAGATAGATAAAACCCAACCTTAAGTACTGGCAATGACTTGGAAGGGAGGGCAGGAGGAAGCAGAGTAAGAAACTCTACACAGGACTATTTTCCTGTCAGTTTCTCATAGTGTCTGTTCCATTGTAAGCACAGAGGCAAAGTTACGCTCACTGCTACCCATTTAAGACGCAGCAATTTAGCCTCAGACGGACTCCTCAGTATGTATGGTCTGGAGAAGCATCTCGTCACGCAAGGTGCTCCCTTTATCTCTTTTCATCTTTGTTTAGGAGCAATTTGCAAACATACAAGTCTTGGTTATGTGTTTATTTGCCACGTATACTGTTTTAATTTTCAAAATATGCTTACGGAAGTGTCTCCTTTTTTTTTTCTCTCTTTCTTTATGTCAAAGTCTCCAAATTCAGCCTGATCAAAATTAAAACAGGGAGAATGGTCAAGTTTAGGATTTTTCCAAAGCTGTTTCATAACAGATTTCATAAAAGTTAAGAATTAAAAACTGTATCTTATTTACATATTATGTCAATAGGAATTAGATTAAGTTGAGGGATTAAATATTAACATATTAAATACTACTAATTTTTCACACCAATGATATTTTAGCTTTGAGATAGTAAGCAAGCTAATGATACAGTTTTGTGATCCCCACACTTGGCAGGTGAAGGCGGGAGGAGGGCCTGAAATTCGGGACACCCCCCCACCCCCCCACCCCCGCACCTACAGAGCAAACTGTAAATCAGCCCTGGTTACAGAAGACCCCGTCTTAAATGCAAAACAACCCAACAAAACCCATTGTTTCATATGTTTTTCAGGTGATTATGAACTGTCATTTTTTTTTTCCTTTCCAGATGCGGGATCGGGATCCGGAGATGGAGGTAGGGGTTGCTCTTTTTCTGTGTTTTTGGAGATTTTGGTGAGTCACTGTGGATGCTTATTAATGCTACTTTCAAGCAGAAATCTAAAGAAAACTAAGTTTTGGATTTTTTAAGAAGGGAAAGCTATATAAAAACTTGTCTTCCGAGTTCAGGTGCTATATATTCCGTGCTTGTTTTTTGGTCTATTCATGAATCATGTCCATCTCCATTCATCTTTCTCCTTCAAGTACTGGCTTAAGAGTGGACAAATTTCAAACACCTACAAACACTGCCCAAACCTCAAAATGCAAACTGTAGACGTGGTTAGCAAGAGAGAAGAAGTTCATGGAGAAAATCTTCAAATATTTGGTTCTTTTTTTTTATTTTTATTTTATTGAAAAGGAAAAAAAAGTTTCTGCCTCCTCCCAGCCTCCCATTTCCCTCTCCCTCCTCCCACCCTTCTCTCCCTCCCCCCACCCCTCCCCCTCCCTCTCCAGTCCAAAATAACATAATATTGCCCTCAACCATTGAGTACTAACATTAACACATAAATGACTTCCTATTTCAAAATATGTTTAAGTCAAGACATATTAGTTCATCAAAATGAAAAAAATAAACGTTAAGTTAAAGATAACACAATTCTATCTTTTCTTCCAAGGTGAAATTAATATAAAAATAATTTTAATAAAATGAGATATATTTTTGTTTGTTTTGTTTTGCTTTGCTTTGCTTTGCTTTGCTTTGCTTTGCTTGAGACAGAGTTCACTGTGTAGCTCTGGCAGACTTGGAACTCTTTATGGAGACCAGTCTGACCTTGAACTCACAGAGATCCACCTGCCTCTGCATCCTGAGCACTGGAATTAAAGATATATGTATTGTATCCTATTGGGCCCAGTCAATTAAGATGTATGTTTTGATTACTTAACTTAAAGTATGAAAAAGAAAAGTAGAAACTTTACATCTTATATGCTTGCAAGCAAAGATACTTTAGTTTCAGTGTAAACTTTCCTTGTAAATACCCTAAAGGCTTTCCCAAATATTTATAGACACTAAATAAGTAAAAAAAAAAAACAAATCCCAAAATATAATTATGAGATTGATAACATGAAAACTGATTTGAAATATAAATATCACCTCAATGATTTATTAGGCTTTGTAAAAATAATTATGTCCTAACTCTTAGCAAATCTAGAATGTGTTGAAACAATAAAGTTGCACTTTGTGTTCAGGAAGATTGTTACACAATGCTGGAAGCTTTATCTAGTCTAGGAGATTTGAGTCTTAAAGAGAAAGGCTTAACAGTTCAAATGAGCTGCCCCTGGAAGGCATGGAGTTGCACATTGGCCTTCAACATTATTCCAGATAGGCTAAAACTAAGCAACAGTTACGACTCAAAAATACAGACCGTGTTTGACATTACACGGTCATGGACCGCCATTCATGCTTCAACAGGCTTTCTTTACTCCCAAGAAATCAAGTTGCTCATCCTCCCTAGGTGATGAAATCAGTACTCTGAAGAGAGATTCCTGGAGGCTTTGAACAGGGGAACCTGGGAAACAAATTAAATCTTAATATAAAAGACGGGAAAAGGGCAGTGACTTTAGCAGATGCTCTGCCGTTGAAAAACTAAGAACTCCATCCAATTTTAAGACCTTGCTTTAGTAGGAAGTTGTTTCTGTGCAGAGTTCTGTCCAGTTTCTGAACAGCTAACTGTGTTTGCAGACTGTTCTTACAATCACTCTGTTGAGACTGAGCTGTTCCACTGTCCACCCAACAAGTCTTGTTCTTTGCTATCACGTTTATAAAGAAAACAGAGATGGTCCACAGAACACAGAATGCCTTCGCCAAGCAGCTGAGTTTGCACCGCACACTGTCCCCACCCAACGTGCGTCTTGTCTTGGTTTTAAAATAATAACCAGGGCTATCTGTGCCAGTAGCACTTCCTGGATTTCATTTGTGGATAATAGCACAAGAAGATGGAAGCAAAACCATACTTGTCCTTCCTCGTTCCTGTTAGAGTGAACCATTTTGGTCTTTGCGCTCTCCTGCCATCTGACTAAGGCTGTCTGCTTCTTACAGAAACCGTTTTTCTCTCAGCCTGACATTGGCTATATGGTTCCTAAACAGTGGCACACACCTTTGGGAAACGTTTTTCTGTCCCTGGTTTGTTGTGCTCTCTCCTCTCTCGCCCACTCTCTCTTCTTCACGAGTTCTTTCAACTAGAGCTACCTTAAAACAAACAAACAAAAACATTATTGTGGTTGTTGAGAGAGAGTCCTGCTTTGTAACCAGTCTGGCCCAGACAGACTCACTAATCAGGCCAGGCTGTTCTTGAACTCAGAGCATTTCTCCTGCTTCTGCTCACCAAATCTTAAGTCTACATAAAGGAACTACCATACCTGACCCAATTGCTTCATAAATATACTTACTTTAAGAAATAGGGCATATAACCCTTTGAACCAGTGGGTCTCAATTTTCTGAATGCTGCGACCCTTTAATACAGTTCCTCCTGTTGTGGTGACCGCCAACCATAAAATTATTTTCATTGTCGCTTCATAACTGTAATTTGGCTACTGTTTTGAATCATAATGTAAGTAGTTTTGGAGATGGAGGTTTGTTAAAGGAATAGAGACCCACGGGTTGAAAACCACTTCTTTGAATTCTGAGGTCTAATCTTTGAAATAATAAATGTTCTGAAAAAAAAATTTAGCAATGCGAATAAAAGTTTTAAATTAGAGACAAAACTGGGATGTTGGCCAGATTGCTTTTCCCCAGCTTGTATGTTATTATAGCCTATGGTACTAGCAGTTTTGAATTTTATTTAAACTGTTTATTCTAAGATGCCAAATAGCTTAGTAATTGCAATGACAAAGATGAACTCAAGTGCAGATCGCATAGCCCTGGAGTTGTCAAAACTGGGTTTGGCTTACCGATGCTCACATCCTTAGGAGGGACTGTCTTTGTACTAAGGGATCCTCTAAAGACCTGGGGCTGAAGCTTTCAGTTGACCCAGGGTCATCCTTGGAATGGACTGCAGGTGGTTAAACATGCTGTGCCTGTTCTAACGTGAATTGTAGGAACTGGGTCATCTTTGCAAGGGCCGTGGAAGCTTCATAGCTGTGCTTATCTGACAAAAGTTCCTGTGAGTCTCCGGTGCAGAGCATTGATAGAAGCAAATGCGCCTACAAACACTTGCCAGGAGTAGAGGCCTTAATGAAATGGCTAGGCCCCCCAAAGTTAAACTCATTTTTTAAAAAAAAAAGTATCAGTTTTACCTGTTTTAGATTGGCCGATGTTTTTTGAAATGGTAGAGTCTCACATTAGCAAAGAAATTAGAAACCATATTAGACGTGATTACTTTAAGAATAATTTAATCTTTACTCATATGCACAGGGCATAACTGTTGTTTATCATGATTGAGGGAAATTTTTATCCTAAGTAAAATGGATGCAAAGGTTTTATAATGTTGTTTGGATACATTTTACAGTTTTAACTATTTTACTGTTCAGATCAAACTCTTGAAATTGTTTACTTTCTTACAAAAATGTGTTTACAGTGTCTCCAACATGAGCTTCACTTTGTGTCCCTCTGTAAAGGTGTCTGCAGAGGAGCTAGGAATTGTTATCCCACATGGTGATGAGTGGTAGCCGACTTCAGGGTCTATATCCTCATCTTACCGTGTCCAAGAAAACTTATGAAAAAAAAAAAACCTTTGCATTGTTAGTTTGAACACAAGATTTATAGAGTTCTGCATCCGATCAAAACCTGTTTAAGAAGTCTTCAGCATCAGTATTCCTTCTGAATTGATTTGCACTTGGAAAACATTCGTGACAAACCGTAACTTCATGTTTTGTGTGCTAGGAGATAAAGCATGGACCACATGCCCAAGAACTTGAGAAAGCGACTGAATACGATTAGCAATGTCGGTGCTTATATGTATGGGTATGGAGATTTAGTGTTGTAAATAAGAAAGTGGTGTGTAGGAGGCTTAATCACCTCCTATCTACCCACAGACTTCCTTAGGCAACAAATACCGAGGAAGGGAAAGTATTAAAGCATCCTCCGCTCAAGATCTAGGACTGTGTGGGCGCTGGAACGATCCTCTAGCCGCCGCTTTTCTGCGTCTTTAAGCTATCTTAGAAACACAAGGTTTTGAATGGCTTCCTTCATTCCCTTTTACAGTAGTTTTGGATTGCTTACGTTCTCACCGAGTTCCTAAAGAGAAAAGATCCAAAATGAAACCCATATCTTTGTTCTTTATGTTGTTGTTGTTTGGTTGTTTTGGGTTGGGTTTTTGGTTTTGTCTTTTTGAGACAGCGTGTCTCATGTTGCTCTGGAGGTCCTGGGACTCACTCTCTAGACCAGGCTGTCCTGGAACTCATAGAGATCACCCTCTACCTGCCTCTGTTTCCCGAGTGCTGGGATTGAAGGTGTGTGCCACCATGGCCGGGCTGAAACCTATATTTTAACAGCTAAAATATTTGCAGATGTGCTGTCCTGCTGTACTTGAGGCAGTATCCATAATCAACTTTTTATGACATCTTCTCAGAGGTCTGAAGTATTTGTGGAATTAAATATTTATCTGAGATACATGCTATAGATTCAATGGTATATTGCTATTTTGTAAGAACATAGCCAACATACGCACTTTAGAGTTCTACATTTCTAGGAAATTCTCACTGTTCTGTTTCATGAGAGGAAGTTTTCTTTATAGTCAAGCTGGCCCCAAAGTTGTGATCCTCCCACCTCAGCCTCATTTTCTGATTTTACAGATACACATTACAACAGCCTCTAAGAGAACTTCTAAGTGGATAAATGTTAGAGACTCACAGTAGCAAGTTGAATTCGTATCTGGTATTTGTAAACTTCACATGAATTTCCAAGTAATTAATATTATGATCACTCTAAAGCAGAAAGCCGATTTAGATTTTTGTTGTTACTC
The DNA here is from genome assembly GCA_963919715.1 of Microtus obscurus. NCBI lineage: Eukaryota > Metazoa > Chordata > Mammalia > Rodentia > Cricetidae > Microtus > Microtus obscurus. The sequence goes on from CAWTZC010000381.1 coordinate 6,529,423, forward strand.
AGGGCAAAGTTCCCCTTTCCAGTTGCCTTCATATAATATTACTCAGGATTTCAGTAATTAAAATATTTACTTCGTACACAATTTGGCGCAAACAAGGAAGGATGATGACACATCAATGAAACATAAATCTCAGTCATTACGGCTTAGGGGCCTGATACAAGCTGGTGCATCACCCTAAGAAGTTGAGAACTCAAAAGTTGTGTTTAAACAGTCTTTTTCTACCTCAGGTAAATCGGTTGATTTGAAGTCTTGTGTTGCCTAGGCACTGGGGCAAGACTTCTGGCATCTGTGATGTCAATCATGACCGTTTATTATCCTCAGAGAGATTACATATTAATTCTCCTCTCTCCACACAATGGGAAAACTTATGATGCTGATTATAAAAGAGAATAATCCCCCGCAGAAATAAAGCATTAAATACACTGGAGATAAAAGAAATGAATATTCATTTCATAAAATGCTTTGATGTTAGAGGTTAGTAATTTTCTCTGCCATGTTGCTGTACTCCTCCCTGGCCTCAACAGCATTTTCGTGCCGTCTTCAGTTACGGTCACAGCCAAGCCTGGCAAACACAATCTACTCCACAATGATTTCTTCCCCTATTGGGTTCACATTGCAGCCAAAGTCTGACAGACAACAGGGGTGAGCAGCTCCAGCCAGAAGAGCGATTGGATAAAGAATCCCAGCAATCGCACAAGAACTGAGGTCTTCCAAGGCACAAAGAGGGAAGCAAACAAGAACAGTCCTTTTTTTTTTTTTTCATATCCCAACCCCAAGAGCTGCTCTTCTGCCTAGTAATGGGCATGGAGCCATCTAAACCCCAATTGGAATCTTGACTTCCATGGCTCAGGATCCGTCTTTCTTTCTCGTTATCTCAAAAACAAACAAGAGGGAGATGGACTAAGTCAAGAGGAGCAGAATTAGTGAGGAAGATGTCATGGATGGCAACTCTGGGAGAAAAAATATAAAAAGCAGACAGAAAGAGAAACAACGAGAGAGATGGAGAGGCGGGTGAAGGAGGGGGAAGCCTTGGCTATGAGAACAGCTGCGGAGCAATTTGTTTTCACATCTGAAAACCATTAGACAAATCAGAATGATTTCCCTTCAAAGAGAGAGCGGTCATTTCTGAAGGTCTGCATTGCCTCGGAGAGTGGAATGAAGGTAGCAGGCTTTTCCAGGTGATCCAGTTGGGTTTATAAAAACTGCAGGGAAGCCGGGCGATGGTGGCGCATGCCTTTAATCCCAGCACTCGGGAGGCAGAGGCAGGTGGATCTCTGTGAGTTCGAGAGTAGCCTGGTCTACAGAGCTAGTTCCAAGACAGGCTCCAAAGCCACAGAGAAACCCTGTCTCGAAAAAACCAAAACAATAAATAAATAAATAAATAAATAAATATAAAAAAATAAAAACTGCAGGGAAGGAACGCTAATAATCCTATGCAGAATAGTAGACATGGTTTTGAATTCAGTAGCCAGAGATTTGCAGTTCTAGATTTTTAATTGGCTTGAATGATATCTATTAAATTATTTTTTTTTTTGTATTTCAGTCTCCTTGGAGAGTCATTCATCTTATTGCTTAAACAGGCTCACGCCACTTAAGGCAAGACAATCCTAATAAACAAGAGCAGAGAACTTTGAACCCTGTGAGATTAGAAATGGAGTTACAGGAATCCCCGTTACCTTTGGTTCCAACTCCTATTTTCTCTGAGAGCGTAATTTCTATGGAGAGTTTCATAAGAATAACTTGAGTCACTCAATTAGTAGCTTTAAGTCCATGACTTAAAAATGTTGATGCTGGCCTAGGCATGACAGTTCAAACTTGTAATCCTAGCACTCTGAGAAGCTGACAAGGAGGATCAACTGGACTACACACACAGCAAGTTCTAAGTCAACTTGATCTACACAGCAAGACTCCATTTCAAAATAAAAAACAATGACAATAATTATGACTTCAATAGAGTTTCTTCTGTTTAGCAAGAGAGTAGGCTCTGCTGGTAGAAGACAGCAGAAATCAAAGGGCTGAAACAAAGGGTGGATAGGAAACACCCAGAGAAACTATGATTATGCGAGATAAAAGAAATAATAAAAAATTCTCAAAACTAATTGCTAAAATGAAAACGTGGAAGGGATGTCAATATGGGCTAATCAATATTTTTACAAGAAAACATTCCCATCAGGGCTAGACGCATTGCCATTTTCTAAGAGGCTGTGGGGTTTTTAGAAACAAAGGATTTAAAAATGGGTAGGAAATTGTCTTCCAGTTCTTGCAAAGGTCCAAATATGAGTTAGCTAAGTCCGTGAGCACGCTCATGCAATTACTTGTAAATGTTTTACGGTTTTAAAACTCACCATTATAACATTAAATTATTTAAACACAACAAGAACTTTCAAATGTGTAGGTGCAGGTAAAATGGATGGCCGTCCTAGTCATACCCCAGTTACAGTAACCATGGCAGCCAACCCAATTCTCAAACTTGAAGAAGGAAAGAAACCTATAGACTTCAGGGTTAGTCTATTTCTCAAAGCAGTTGTTTGCAATAACTACACCAGACCTCATTTTCTATGCTTACATAAATTATAAATTTTACCAAAACTCTTAGGAAATTTACTAACCCGCCTTTTTATCCTGTCTCATTACTGCTTTTTTTCTCTTAAATCACACGCTCTTTTCAATCATAATACAAAACGTGCGTTTATGCTGCTGTCTGTTACCCACGTTGTACTCGCACTTCAAGGCTTATGATTGGTATCCATTCTCTTCTGTTCTTTTCCCCTTTGTTCACCATGTCAGTCTTCTACAACTGTTCTCTCTATGGTATTTGGTGGCCTTTACATTTTTAATGAAATACATATTATGAAGATGAGAATAACACGGCAAGGAGGAGAGGCTGCTTGTTGGTTCCCTGCCACCCGGCTAGCTTAGACCGGGAATAATCACACAGAAACCATATTATTTGAATCACTGCTTGGCCCATTGGCTCTAGCTTCTTATTGGCTAATTCTTACATCAATTTAACTCATTTCTATTAATCTGTATATCGCCACATGGCTGTGGCTTATTAGGTAAAATTCCTAGTGTCTATCTCCAATGGCTCCATGGCTTTTCTCTTTCATTATGCCTTCTTTCTCCCAGCATTCAGTTCCGTCTTCCCTGCCTACCTAAGTTCTGCCCTGCTATAGCTCCAAAGCAGTTTCTTGATTCATTAATGGTAATCACAGCACACAAAGGGGAATCCCACATCAGTTCACAGCACAGCATCAGGACCACAAGGTTCCGTGGACTGGAGCATGACCTTCTCCTTTCCAGCTAGCCCGCCCTGAGCAAATGGCTTAGACCTGTCTCTGCGTCTGCAATAGGTGGGTTTTTAGTGAGAGGTGCCGTGAGGTTAACCTTTCTGTACATGAATCCTGCCTTAGAACAATAGCATTTATAAGAGTAAAGCAGCGGGATAGGGACAGAAAGGCTTTGAATTGATGCAGGAGGTGAAAGTCAGAGCCAAGCCCAGCCTCGTTCCTGAGATGAGAGGCCTCTGCCAATTCTGCTCAGTAGGGATGACGCGAGTGAGCAGTGATACCCCGCTATTGATCACCTCTTACGTGGGACTCACCAAAGGTAGAGTAAGTTAAGGCAGTTGGTTTTCTTTGAGGACATATCTAGCAGAAGGGGGGGACTCAGATGAGCTGTCTGAATATAACACTCTCAGGGAGAAAGAAGGAAAGATGTGGGCAGTGTACCACAATACCCATTACTAATCCGATCGAGAGAAAATAAAAAACAAAATTCCTATCCTTTTAGAACTTATTGAATGAGAAGAGACAAACATATTGTAAGAAAATATATAAGGAAGAAAACAACAGCCCGTGAGTTCTACGCGGGGGTTGGGGGTCAGTGGTAATGGAAGTGAGGACATTGCTAGGTTTTGGGGGGATAATTAAGAGGACCTGAGGTGACACAAGATACTGGAGGAGGAGCCAAGTTTGTGGATAAGCAAGGGAATGACATACAAGGACAGTTAATGCCTAGAATGTTGCAGACCGACATGAGAAGGTATTTGGTTAACAGTGAGGGAGGTGGAGCAATGACCTCACGTATGGTCCTAAAGAAGTTCATCTCTACTGGAGCTGAGGGTCTAGAATGGGCTGATGATTGAAAAATGCAATTACCTCCATCCTCCAGACGTTGGCAAGGAGGTTGGAAGATGTGGGCAATTAAATGATAAATATAAGGTCGGGAGAGATGGCTCAGCAATGAAGAGTGCTTGATGCTCTTGAAAAGGACCCAGAAGTCTGGTTACCAGGACAATATTGCTCCCAGCTCTCTGACACTGCCATGGCTGTCTGGCCTAGCTGGCTCTCTTGTCATCTGCACATGTACACATGCGTGCACACACGCACATGCACACACACACAAACAATAGGTAACATTCCTGTTGTCTGGTTGTGGTTGATTTTGATGAGGCTGACTTCAGAACCTGAAGGACCCCTTCTGCTACTCTTCTGAGGACTATTGTCTTTAGTGACTAAAATTCTAGATTTTCCTGTCATCAAATATAATGTTCTTTTCTATTGGAAGTTTAATTGAAGATTTGAATTTCCAGAATTGGTAGTTTTAAGCAAGAATTAAGAAAATTCTCTTATTGCCAGATGCCATTTAAGCAAAGGCATGGACCTGCATGCTGCAATGTGTGCCCAATTGCATTACTTGGTTTGAAATTTGGATTTGAAAATACAGCTTTTTTCAATATACTAGATGTACATACATATTGTACCATATGATTTCCAATGTGTACTTAACAGAGAACAATTCTATTCTCCCTGGCAAATTCTATACTGGTTATAGCTGAGGGAGTCTAAAGGAAATCCAGGATTAAACAGAAAACAATATACTTAAATGATGTGAGCATCCTGTTTCAACAAGTGAAGCCTAAAGAATTCTTCCGGTGCTCCTCGGTTATTGGGCTGATTCTGAAAACATACAAGTAAAAACCCAAAACTTGTCATTGTGGATGAGCCGCTGGCTTCTCTCGGAGAAGAATAAAAGAAAAATTAGCTGCGTATTCACATAATGTGGGTTCTATGCTCTGTAGCTCGATCATGTCAACCGCGTCCATTCCTGCCTGGCTAAATGATATCACTCATAGCGTAAACTTTTATTTCATTTTCCCGTTGTATTTTTACTTTTTTACTTTAGAGCATGACTAATTAGGATGCTGTTTTATCCTTTTTTTTTCTCTTGGTGAAGGCAGCAGACAAAATATCTTGTCGGCAGTATCAGTTAGAAGGGTCAATCAATTCTATATCTACACAAAAGGGGGGGGTCTGTAGACTTAATTGGTTCTGGCTTTGTTGAGAAATTTTATGTGGTCGTGTGAAGAGGGAGATAGAGTGAGCATCCTTCTAGACAGCGTCTGTTTTCTGCAAGGACTGTGGCGTACAAAGCAAAGTGAGTCTTTTAGCAAGTAGGGCTTCTGACATATTGATTTAAATGCTATTGGCACCCACTTAATGAAGGACGCATTTGACTGTAGATTACCGTCAGTTCTGGCTACTCACAATGTAGTGTATGGTGGAATCCTCAAGAGCTGTGGAGTTTCACAACGCTCAGGAATTTGTTCAGTTACTCAAAAGACAACTATCATCACCGTTTGAATGTGGTTATCGTTGAGAGTAGGTATTATTTTTTAAATATAATTAAACAGAAACAGCTGTCTGTTAAAGATAAAGAATCACTAGAAGAGCTATTTCACTGCATCTTCAATATGGGGATGGAAGACATTAAATACCTACATGCTGGAAGCTCATGCCCACACTTCTTTGAGGTCTAGGCTGCCCAGCCATGACCAGGCTTCAATTCCTGAGTCTCCCCCCTCCAGCCTTTCACTAAGAGAGCTCCCGTACGCCAGGATCTGCTTTGAAAGAGAATATGGCGGAGTAGACAGCAAGTTCAGTGTTAACATAGCACGGTGTAAATTTTCTACCATGAGTTTTCAAGTCTATGCCTCCAGACCCTCCATCATTCCCCAGTCATAGGCCCCTTGGCAGGCATCTCTTGTCTGCAACATTGGAAAGTCCTTTTAGGAATCTCATCCTAAAACATTTTTTTCCAGCACACTCAGAATAAGCATGGTAAATAATCACCTAGCTATATTATTCTCTTACACAAAACTCAGAGATGGCTGTCCACCCTCTTTAGAAGAAAACTCAGTCGTCTGCTTAGGGGATACAAAGATCCCAACATCAGTCCCGTTTTTGCCCCTTCGATCTCAACACTCAACTTTTTCACCTTAGACTTGGCTCATCGGCGCACTTCTTCACTGACAGGGAAACAGTGTTAGTTGGCTTCATTCTGCATCTCATTGATTTTCCTTTCTTTTCTGTAAATCCTTCTCAAGTATTCAACTAAATATCACTGACATTACAAATAAAGTGCGGGTTATGAGGATATCTGGGATCTCTATGTACTCTTACCATCATCAACCTGGAGGTAAAGACTCTCTCAACAGAGCCCGAGAGAACAGTGTGTGCCCCTAGGTATGTGTTTGATGAATGTAAGGGACAGTGGCTGTACTGGCAGGACAGTGGTCAGGCAGAATTTCTATTTCCTTTATTTTGAAGTTCACAGGAGCCTCAAACTGAACCCAGAATGTGGTATCAGTGGTGTGTGGAGAAAAAAATAGTAGAAATTTTTCTAGGACTCGATGTAGTTAGTTTGGAGGTAATTGAGATGATTTCACCCTATGTAGATACTTTCTTCCATAGCCAAATTACTTATTAAGATACCAAATGGCTTTGGCCATAAAAGTAGCATCACTTCCAAATCCACTTGATGCTTTTATTTACTTTGGCCCTAAATTGGTAGCAAGTGGGCTGCCTTTTGAGTTTCCAAAGAACTACCATGATTACCTTACATGGAGGTATTTTGGCAACCAAATAAGGCTATGTAGAAAACGAGGTATTGGATGTTACTTATATCCAGACAGCCTCTCCATTTAATGAAATACAGTGTAGCATTCTGTGCGATTCTGCTTTAAGTCATGAAGTAGGCAAGGATATAAGCAGAGGGAGAACGGAGCTCCTACAGGATGCCAGTGAGATTCTAGTACTAATTATTTTCGCGTAAGCCTTGTTATCATCACCAACCTGGAGGTAAAGACTCTTTCAACAGTGCCTGAGAGAACAGTGTGTGCCCCTAGGTATGTGTTTGATGAATGTAAGGGACAGTGCCTGGGCTGGCAGGACAGTGGTCAGGCAGAATTGCTGTAGTTAATCCATGCATACGTAAATATAGAGGATCCCTGCTCTGCACCCCACACATTAATATAAGGCTCCCAGTGCAGATGGGCAGCCACCCAGGGCAGGCAACACTCCTCGATGCTCAGTCAGGCTGCTGCTTTGTCCACTAACTCCAATCAAAGCACCCTCTCCGTCCATAGGCCTTTCTCCCTCTCTGTCTCCCTCCACGACATAAATCAGTGGAGGAAGGTTGAAAAGCTATGGTCAATTATAAAAGATACATGTGAAGGATAAAAAAAGGAAAGTTTAGAGAAAGAATTACAACAATAGAGGACTTTCCAACACAAAATGCCTCCAGAAGAAAGCAGTGTGCTCAATATTTTGTAGAAGGGTTCCAGTATTCAAAAGGTCACTTGTAGGTGGTTTCGGAGTTGAGAACACTATGTTGGTTTTATACATTGTAACTCCTGATGTTTCTTTCTATATTAACAACACAATACTTACTTACTTAAGGCATTTCTCCATTTGGTTGTTACTCTGCTTGCAACACCTAAGTTTTTAAGAGCAGCAATGTGCTCTAAATATAGATTGGCATTCTGATTTTTCTACCACACACACACACACACTTTGCCACCCAGAAGAATAGCATTTGCTATTGGCCAGTACATAGTTCCTTAGGAAGCGTAGGTTTTGCTATTACCAAACAGATTAGGCAAAATCAATGATCTAGTGTGGGAAGCGAGTCTAGCTAAACAACTTCCCTTCACCAGGCAATTCAAAGTGTTTTCTAAGGACCATGAAAACCTCTGGATGTGATTCTGCCAGAGGCTGTCTAGTAAGTGAGGGTGAAGGATATTGATGTCGTAACTCCTTCTGAGAAGTCACATGTAGGTGGCTAACTGCTTGCAGTTTGCCTGGAATATTGACGCTCTTAGCACCGAGAATCCTGCTGCAGGGGGGAACATGACTGATCATTTTATGTCTTACTCTCCTATACATAAGGCTGAGAAGTCTCACAGAAAGTATTTTGTGTTAACACCTGCCTCCTCTGTGTGTGTGTGCATGTATATGTATTATGTGAGTGTGTGTTAAGACGATATGAACATGTTACTTTTAGCTTTAAAAAAACATTATTTTGATTCTATTCTTTTCCCTTCCCCAACACCTCTCAGATACTCGTTACCTCCCTACTCCTCCACCCAGCTTCATATTCTTTCTCTCTATGGCTCAAAATAGTCAAAATAAAAAAACAAACAAAGAAGCAGAGAAAAACAAAATGAATTCTTTTTCAAAAGATGGTCAGGGAATTTATTTGCCAACTTTTTCTCCTGGACAACCAGGAATACCTCCGTGAAAGAGAGAGAAAGCAAACTGTTTTCCCCTGAGGTGTCTCCCTGGGAAGCAGTACCAAAAAGACTTGAGGTAGTTTGGGATTCTGAATGGGCTCTTTTGAATGTTCTAGACACAATATGAGAACAAAAGAAATGCAGATGTTGGCAGCTCTCATGTTTGACAATTCTCTTGAGAATAAATGGTAGGAAACACTCTGTAGTCCAAGTACCATTGGGAAGAGGAGCAGCCAGGGGCTAACTTCACACTAATCTATGTTCTGCATATGTACTTGGAGATATTTTTCTTTCCCCTAACAAGTTTTCCAATAAACTTCTTTTCTAGCTGAAAATTATTTTTTCATAAAGTATTTCTCATTATGATTTCCCCTCCTCCAACTCCTTCCAGATCTTCTCCACATCCAACTCCATGCCTTCTTTTTTTCTCTCTCTCTTTGGAAAACAAATAAGCAAATACAAAATCAAGAAACCAGAATAAGAAAGAAAGTGAAAAAGTGAGAGCATAAAAAATCCACCCAAAAAAACCATGAAATTGCAAACCATAATATACAAGCAAAAGTATATTATGGCAAAAAAAAAGTAAATAAAAAACAGTATGGGGGAAAAACCTAAAACAAAAACAAACAAACCAAAAAAAAAAAAAAACCCTCAAACAAGGCGAATGATGTAGTTTCCACAAATTCCACTGAATTCATTTCACATTTGTTGTCTATCTACTGCTGGGCATGGAACCTAGCCATAATGTGACTCAGATGCCCAGTGAGACTCCACTGAAGAAAACTAATTTTTCTTTTGCAAGCAAGTATCAATTGGAGATAGCTTCTTGGTAAGGGATGAGAGCACTTGTCCACATCCCTTTCAGAGCACTGGTACCCAATATGGCTTGAACCTGTGCATTCTTTCTCTGTGAGTTCAGATGTTTAAGCTTGGCATGACAGCATAGGCCTGAAATCCCAGGATTCTGGAAAATGAGACTGGAGGGCCTCCCTTCTGAGAGCAATGCAGAGATACAGTCTCTATTTGAATAAACAATAAGTAAAAGGGGTTAGTGATCTACGGTGCACACTTTGGAAGACACTACCCCCATCCCAACCACTTGTTTTCTGGTTGCTGTGTGCTGAGTAGAGCCCTCCCTGCCACACCAGGTTGCAGAGCATGAGACGTGAAAAACCAACTCTGGCTCTTTAGAGCGCCAACTAATCTTCAGACTAGAGATATTTAAGTGACGACCTTGAAATTTAATTTCTACACAGAAATATTTTCGCAGGGGACGCAATTCTTTTTCGAGATCTTTACAAATATTGAGTGGTCTTTGTTAGATTTGTGGAGCAATTCTCTTCTGATGGTTTTGTAGATAGAAGATCTGAAAGGCAAGGGGAAAGTAATATGAGCAGGTAGGAGGCGCAGAGTCGGAGACAAAGATTTTACATCATTGCAAAAATTCATATCCAGAGCCATGAAGTTGCAAGCAACCTATTAGTAATGTTTATTTTTAACTTTCTAGCCAGCAATCAAAAACTCCTCCTGACTAAACACACTAAAAGCACTCCCCACTGCATTGTTAAAAAGGAGGCCAGCATCTTCACTACCAAAGCAGTTACAGTGAGACCCATGACAGGGGGAACCAAAGGACTGAACAACAGAACATATGGAAGAGTCTCTGCTATGTTACAGTGTTCAAAATGGATTTGTTTATAACAGAACTTACTTTTACCTGTCTATCTGTCTGTCTATCCATCTATCTATCTATCATCTATCTATCATCTGTCTATCATCTGTCTATCATCTATCTGTCTATCTATCTATCTGTATGTCTGTCTGTCTGCCTGTCATGTGCATGCGTGTGCCATTGCACATGCGGTAGCCTGAGGTCAATGTTAAGCATCGTCTTCAATTGTTCCCTATTTCAATTCTTCAGCCAGTCTCTCATTGAACTTGGAGCTTACCAATTCAGCTAGGGTACCCTGTGCACAGAGCCCCAGAAGTCCTCCTGTTGCTGCCTCTCTAGATCTGGGCCCTTGAGACTGAGCTCAGAGACCCATTCCCTTAGCAACTGAACCATATCTCCCTGTCCAAGACCTTCCATCCATACTTGAATATATCTTCCTTATATTTTCTGAGTAGTATTTATCTCTACATATCTCAGAATTAAAAAGTGATCTATCTAACAGATCTTAGCATATGGAATATATAGATAATGATGACAAAATGTCTTTTGACAAAACTTGCAATTTTATGACCCTCTGGGACAATAACCTACAGAAGAAAAATACAATGGTTGCTTAATACTTCCTGAAGTTATTGCAATGGCAAAACAAGCAAACAAACAAACAAATGAAGGGAGAAAAACTCCAAGTAGTATTAGGCATGTTTCCTTCAGATTAAGCAAATAAAAACACTGGTAAAAAACACTGAGTGCCTACCATGGTCTGATTGTTTATAGTCATGGATTAAGTCATCGCCATAACTCCAGGTAACATACATCATCTCCATTGTCAATTGCGGAAAAAAAGAGGAGAACAAATATTACTTGTCCAATCATGTATGTTAGGGGCAAAGCTAGCAAGTATTCACCCAGCCGCCTTGGGCTCCAGAATTTCCCAGCTCTTCATTGATACGTGTGTAAATTTTCATAAGTTTAACACTGGGGACTTAAAATAAGAGGCTTTAATCTTTCATCTTTCATATTAAGCTGTGTTAATGTGATTGAGAGTAAGTTATTACTGCTAGGCATAAGATTTCTATAAATCATCAAACTTGTGTGATATAACTCGGGTGCAAGACTCCATGGGAGTGTGTGTGCATGCACACACACACACACACACACACACACACACACGTACATACCTCTTTTCATTCTGAAAGCCCAATCTTGTAGTGTTATTGATTGTATAATACTTATTATTCTATTAGTCTTTATACTTTCTTTGGATTGGTAACATTGACTATGCCATACTTCTTGTTGCCCACATTGAAGAGACAAACGATAAGTCGGAATACTTTCAGAGTAATAATTGCTTCTCAGATAGTACAGCAGGTACTAGAAGACAAAGCCTCTGTCACGAGAAAGGAATGAAATCTCTACTTCATTATGAGAAGGCAACAAGGCAGGTACAGGTACAGGGACAGGATGCTCAGGGCAAAAGCCAGATCTCTAGTAGCTGTGTGAAGCCATGCTAGCTTAGTGCCCCATCTCCTGGAGCCTTGGGCATTTGAGGACTTAGTTCCTAGCTGGTGGTGCTGGTTGGGGATACTGAAGAGGTGTGTCCTTGTTGGAAGAGGGGAGTCACTGGAAGAGGTCATTGAGAGTTTCTGTTTTGTTTTTCTACCTATCTTTTACATCACATATCTTGATCCCATTCATTTTGTCCCCTTCACATTCACCCTCCATCCCTCTGCCTCTCCCCCCCCAAAAAAAAACAAAATTTAAGAGGGAAAAATATAGAAAAGGACAAAAATTAAAAATCTTGTCATGGGAGATGCAGTACGTCACACTGTAGAGCCCTTTGTCCGTAATACAAGACTTAAACTCATTAGGATAGGATAATTATTAAAACATTTATCACGTGTTTCTTACTTGATACTGTTTATGCTGGTTGTGATTCTAATTTTTATACCTAATATCTGTTCTTATTGTATATAGCTTTGTATTAGGCTTAGAACTTTCTTATTTAAACAAAAGGGAGAGGTGCTGTAGGAATTCCTATCGCTGGTAGCCTTTAAGTTACCCGCCCACTTGGGCGTGCCCTCTTATACTATATATGCCCTTGTAAAGCATGCACCAGGCCTCTCTTCAGGCTGCTGGATTTGGTTGTTGTTCTCCATTCCAGCAGAGGACTGTGATCTGTGAGTTTACCCCTAAATATATAACCTTTTATTATACTCAATTCTGAGCCAGTGTGGAATTCTTTTTTAGCGTCCTGCTTCATCTGGTGCCCACTTTACTTACAAATGTTCATTGCAGAGCCATTGGTCTAGTTCAAGTCCCTGGGTTTCTACTGCACCATCGATGCTGGGTCCTCTCCATGTCTCTTCCTAGGTATCCTGTTCTTGCCCTGTGTTGTGCAAATCCTGCAGCTTTGAGCCTGTGGGTCAGGTCCCTTCACGTGCTCCAGCAGGTCAGAGATGGGATGGATGTTGGGGTGAGTCAAGTCATAACCCTGGATCTGGGCCTGGGCAGCTGCAGTGTTGGACTTTGAGAGTTTACAGACCAGTGCCCGTTTGGGTCTGCTTTCTGTTCTTCTTGCTTTCCATTCAAGATGTAAGCTCTCGGTTCCAAACTCCAGCTTCCATTTTGCCACTCTGCTCTCAGGAACTCTTCCTTATGGAAGTATAAGTCCAAATAAACCCCCTTCTGAACATTGCCTTGGTCACAGTGTCTTATTGTGGTAAGACAATACACAAGATACCAGTGAAACACAGAGACAGGCAAGCACTCGAGCCAAAAATATTCAGCTGAGCAGAGACATTGTGAGAAATTTGTACTTTGATCAGGGTCATGGAAAAAGTTTGAAGGGCATTCTCTTTCTAAGGATTGTTCCAGCCTCCACGTGGAGAGTGAATTGTATTTGAGGCAATATTAGAAACAAGACAACCATGTCAAGATGATCACAGAGGAACAAGGCAGGGTGACCCTGGCCAACTGGAAAACTGGCTAAAGGGTTGATGAGGAGGTAACAGAGAAATGACTCTCTATTCATTTAGATGAAAGTATGTGGGTGAACAAGTGTTATGAAGTAATTTATGGAGTAATGAAGTATATGGGTGCTTGGGAAGAAGAAGCAGAAGAATCAAATTCAAGGCATCATTTATGACTGAGTAATAAATTCAGGCCAGCCTGGATAGGTGAGTCTTCGTCTTGAAAAGGGAAAGAAAGACAAGAAGGAAGGAAAGAAAAAAAAGGAAGGAAGGAAGGAAGGAAGGAAGGAAGGAAAGAAACAAGAATGGAATATAAAAAGATAGTATTTGGAAAAGTGTAGGAAGAAAGATAATAATCTCATCTCATTTTGCACACCCCAAATCCTCCGCACGCACCCAACACAAACCAACACGCAGGTTTCGTTTTAAAACACAAACATGCTTCATAAAGAGTATCCTTTAAGAACCACAGCCACGTGCTCAGCCCATTTTATCCATTGAAGGCAATTTTCTCCGGCTTCAGAGGCAGGCAGATTGACGTGCTTGGGAGTTTTCAGTTGGTTGCTTTTGAATAAAGCCTGTGTATACTGATGTTTTTTGTTTTCTCAATTCCTGCTTGAAATTTATACAATTTAAGTAGCATCCACCGGTACGGCAGTAAAAGGTAAAATACAGACGCGGAGAGCTCGGTAATTTGGCTTTTAAATGGCTTTGTGTATTTATATTCTATGTAGGCTATGTAGCAGATTGTGATAACAGAATCAGTTATCATCAAATCGCAGCCTCACAAATATAGCAGATACCACGAAACAGCTTCCTTCTGCCGATGGAGATCTGGAGCCCCGTCTCCTTCCCGGCATTTTCTCCGTGACAGCACACCGGCCTCAACACCTTCGCTGCCTTTCTCCGGTGCTGTTACTGTGACTCTCCCCACAGTAACACTTTCCCTATATTTATCATCGATTCTTGCACATTGGATTTTCTGCTCCGCAGACGACTAATTTGAGCGTCTCGAAACATAAAACGTATGGCTTTCACCTTCAGTGCCCCGGTTCACATAACAATAGAGAAGTCATTCCCCAGTGCAGAAAACCCCAAGGCCCCCAGACGTTGTTCAGACTCCGTAATGCTACGTAATTTATTTTATTTCTCCAAAGCCTGCAGAGTTTCTCATGCACTGTTAAGGGAGCAGGCACCACTTCAATTAAACTCTGATGCTTGCTCTGTCTGAATGTGAATGCGAACACAGCCGCCCTGAGTGTGACAGTTGTTTATTTCACTCTTGACGGTCTAATCTTGGGTGGGGCTTACTGGTTGACTCAAATATTTATAAACATGCCTTTCGCTTCCTATCATGGAGGTTGCTTTAAAGTGAGAAGATTGTTTTTATGTTTTATTTGTATTTTTTGTGTGGTTTTTCACAAACTCCCTTAGCTTTTCTCTCTCTTGGATTCTGAATTGCAATTGTTTTTTATCCATCTGTTCCCAGAAGCTAGACCCTTTGATTCCTGAGTGGGAACACTGTTCCACCAGTAGGGGGAGCTCATACCATGCCTATTTTATGGGTTGCCTTGAACCTAAGTTTGTGGCTTTGTATACTTAAGGGTGGAGCCGTTTTTTTCTTACTTTTAAGCCAACAGTCAGGAGGGTTTGGAATGAAAGTTATTCCTTCTGGTTGAAAAATTAAAATATTTTGAAGCTGTAAATTTCAAGGGCATGAACCGTTTAAGTCTTTAGCTGATGAATCGCTGAAGTTTTCAGAGAGACGAAATGTGGGCGTTTAAAGTATCTGAAAAGGTTTTTCCCCTTGGATGTGTCATCAAATAGCTTCCCTGAATGAAGAGTGGCCACAGAACTCAGTCCGAAAGGCTTTTGTGCTGATGACTATAGGCAAAGCCAGTGCTGACGTACAGCTATGCACATAAAGTGAGCTTGGCTTTTCCAGAAATACCTTTGGGGTGACTAATTCTTGGGGCCATTTGTATTTTTTACAAAGTTGAGAGCGAAAGGTACACCGAT
Organism: Microtus obscurus; assembly: GCA_963919715.1. Taxonomy (NCBI): domain Eukaryota; kingdom Metazoa; phylum Chordata; class Mammalia; order Rodentia; family Cricetidae; genus Microtus; species Microtus obscurus. The sequence goes on from CAWTZC010000381.1 coordinate 6,544,658, forward strand.
CTCGGTTAGCTCTGGCTCACCCAAAGCGGTCGGGACTCAGAGCGGAGGGTGGTTCTGCAAACTTTTCTTCTTCCAGGTTGATATTTATGACTCTCCTTTGAAACGCTGACATTTTCCAAGCACCAGCTGCAATGGCAGCATCTTGAAAGTGGTGAGCACCAAGCTCCTCTTCATCCTGCCTCTTCTCTTTGTTCCTTTTGCCCACTTGTGAGCATCCGTCTAACGTGAAACACAAGGATGCCCAAGGCTCTGCTCTGCCCCACAGCAAACTCGTGATCTAGGGAGTCCGCCACTCAGTGGACTGGGAGAAAGACAGCTAGCTCCTGCGTGTGTTTTCTCATCAGCATCAGAGAACACACTTGTCTCCAGACTGGCCCACATACTTGACTTTCAAATCATCGCTGAGTCAAGACAGCTGACTAATTGCTTGCATTATGGCTAACAAATGCGCAAGGCTGAACTGGAAAGTGTGTGATGCCTGCCTCTGGATGGACATTAATTATGAAGTCACTCATGTCACAGACTCTTCATCTAAATTACTGTGCTGCTTCATAGGTCACCTGTTGTGGGAGCCCTGGCATGGAAGAAGAAGGGATGATGGGGAGGAGAACGAGAGGGAGGGTGGAAGAGGGTACCAAATGATGGTGAAGGGTTCTCAGGCATTTACAGCTTCCTCAGGGTGAATGTCACGATTGTCTCGCAATTTCCTAGCAATAAAATAGCTGTCCTGTGGTTGGTGAGCCTTTATCATGACAAAGTGATGACCCTTAGACTGGATTCTTGAATTTTAATAGCTTTGTAGTTCCCACCGGGAGAAGCTCTTTTCTCTTCGCTTTCTTCAACATAAACTTTCTCCTCTTCCAGTGATCCTCCTGCCTGCTGCTCCTTCCTCGGTGTCTGATTGTTGCAACATCATCACTGCTACAATGCCTCTTTCTGTATCACACATTTATTTCTTCATGTGTCTTCTTTGAGTGGTTCTGTGCACAGTGTTACCGAAAATGAGCATAAATAACAGGGCAGAGTCTGTCGGATCACAGTATGCTTGACTTCAATGTCCCCGGCCTTGTGCTAGGCCCACATCTAGCACCCTATACATGATTTGGCATTTGTAACAGAACGTATTTATTTTTTTGAAGAGAGTCTTATTCATTGTATGTGTTTGGGTTCCATAAGAATGTAGATCTGTCTTTTAAGTTTGGTGTCCAGGCATTTCCCTCACTTTCCATTGCCCTACGGTCCTGTGGCCGTGGCTCTGTGGTTCTGCAGGCTAAGTAGGTGCCCTCCTGTTCCCTCTGTCAATAGATAAGTTTAACATCCTTTAGTCTTGCCTTGTACCAGAAGTCAGGCTGTCTGAATGGCTTTAATGGCTTTGTTAATAATTCTTACAAGATGTGGTATCTCAAGCCTGTATCACTAGCGTAGAAATTATAATATAGATAGCACAAGAAAATACTTAAGAAAGCGAACAGTATTTGAACCAAACAAAATGGTATTGCAAACCCTTAATCATATTTGTCCAGCAGCTCCTATCTTAGCCTCAGCTGTAAATGGATGCTAAGCTCTCTGAAACGGTCAGTTCTCAGACACATACACTTGTTTGATCTCGGAAGTGTAAGGATCGCAGTGTTTTAGCAAGCAGTTCAAACACAGGGGCTGGATTTGACCTGGGTGCGGTGTCTCAGAACTGTAGCCCAGCACGGTTTCCCAAATGCTTGGTTGCAGTATGACGGGAGCATGGCAAGCTTGAGACCAACCTCACCAGGATAGTAAGGACCTGCCTCACTGTAAATATAATATTATAATATATAGAATTATATATATTTATATAATAACAAGCAAACAAAAACATCTTCTAGGCAGTCATATTACAACAGAGGAGGCTTTCTGAAGGCTGAACTGCTGGCAGCCATGAAACCTGTGCACTGCAGAGAGGGCAATGCAAATTTAGCAATTCTTATTGGCCCGATTGCAGGCCATTAAGCCTGCTTTCTAAACAGCCAAACTTCAAGTCCTTGGTTCTGACTTATATATCTCTCCCAAATTAATTTAGCTCATGATTTTCGTTCATGAATTCTGCAGTTGGTCTGCCAAGCCTTTGTTCAAGTTCTGGGAATACAGAAGGGAAGAAAGCTAAGAATTATGATGGCATGTTAGGAGAATTTCGTGGAGCAGGGCAATGAGGTAAAGACATTGGAAGAGGGACAAAGACCGTTAAATTATTTACATTCTTTTCTCCAAATAGATGCCCAGATTTTTAGTACAGAGCACTTAGGAGAGGCTGTTGCTCAAAGGGACTCGTATGACAGCTCTCTGCATTACCAGATTTTATGGAATAGGAGGGTCCACGTAGAGGATAAGCCATACAATAGCGTTAAACTGAATGTGAAATGGTTAAAGATCAAGTACTATGCTTCTCATATAGGTTTCACAAGCATAGAAAAAACTAGCCCGTGTAGTTCCCAGAATCATGGCTTCATCATAACGATGAGTCAGGTTGAACTAAAGGAGCTACACTTTAATGAACCATTCTGGACCTAGTTGCTCATCCATGCTTCTAAGCAGACAGCCTGGGGAACGGGAGACAATGTTTCTAATGAAAAACTGGCCCCTGTCACTGTCCTTCTGTCCTGATTTTCTTCTCAGCATCCTGCACACACTATTTTCCTACACTTTTTTTTTATTTAATTTTATTTAATTTTTTTTCTCCTTTTACAACCAGTCCTATTTCCTCCTCCCCTTTCCCAGCTCCCTGACCTCTCTTTATTGTCTCCCCATCCAATCCTCAGAGGGGGTAAAGTCTCCTTTGGGGGATCAACAAAGTCTGGCATACCGCATTGCAGCAGGACCAAATCTTATACCCACTCTTGCCTTGGGCTTTCCCTTAACTACAAACTGAAGACTCAGCACATTTTCCATTCTTCTGGGCGGAATCCCCATGTGGCATTTGTTAACAAATGAGCATCTCCAAATGAGCGTTCTGTAGCTACAGTTCCCAGCACAGTGGCGACAGAAGCCAGCATGTAAAATAACGAGGATGACTATGCTCTTTGGGGAAGACGAAAACACGCATGCGTGGACTCTTCAGCCCCAAAGAGCAATACAAGTGAACTCTCCATTCCCTAAGCGCGGCACGCCTACTGGGAAGAACAGTCCAACACAGGCTTGCAGCCAGTGGGGAGAACTTCCGAAAGGAGGTGGAGCAGGCGGAGACCTTAAAGGGCCATTTTCATTTTGAATAATTAGACAGATTTTAGCATTTGTGAATCTTCTACCCTTTAAAACCCAGAAGGCAAATTTTTCTTAATGAGAAATGAATAATGCACCATTGTTTTTTTTTTCTTACCTCTCGTTTCAACAGGTCACTTTATGAATAGTTTTGCTTAATTTTCTGTGTCGAAGAAAATATTCCCATAGTGAGGCATTGATTTTGAATTTCTTTTGAGTTTGGTTTTGAGTTCTAGAAGTAATAAAATATCAAGATATAAATGTTAGCACCAGTGAAAGATGGTAGAGACAAAATGGAAAGGAAATGCTAATTTCCAGTTTGTTATTTAACCATGGTTAACTGTTATGGTTTGGGATATTCTTATGCAAATGCTGTAAAGGAGATTTGAATATATTATTTTCTGCTGAACAGCATGTAATACTACTTTTAAATTACATTACTAAATAACTAAGAAGGCTGGGAATGTACCTTAGTTGCTGACTCTGGGAATGCCAGCACCTTGTGGAACCGAGGTGGTAGCGTATACCTTTCTCAACCTAGTTCTTTAAGAGGTGGAAGCAGAAGGCTCAGAAGGACAAAGTCATCCTATGTTGTGATGGCGACTTTTACATTTAAATTTGCAATCACCCAAGAGGAGAGCTCAACTGAGGAACTGTCAAGATTAAACTGTCCTGCGGGCATGTCTGTGGAAGACTGTCTTAATTATGTCAGCTAACGTAGAAAGACACAGCCTGTTGTGCTGTTGTGGGCAGCACTATCCCCTAGGCAGAGGGCCCTGAACTCTGCAGTTCGAAAGCCCAGGGCAGTAAAGGAAGCAACCTGCAGCCACAGGTGCCTTGCTTTCTCCTTGTTCTTTGCTGGGAATGTGATCTGACGCGTTCTTCAAATTCTTGCCTTAACATCTCCTTAGCAGTGATAAACTGCAGCTGCGAACTGTAAACCAGATCAGCCCTTCCTCCTCTGAGTTACTTTTTAGCCAAGGTGTTTAATTGCAGTAACAGGAATAAAAGCAGAAGAAATCTATATCAAGTTTAAGGCGACTCTGGGTTGCCTGAAAGAGAGGGAGTAGAGAGAGAAGAGAGAAAAAGGGCAGCTATGTGTCCGTTTAGTCCAATAATGTGGTTGACAAATTAAATCTGGGGGTCACTAACTTCTTAATATAATGAAGCTACAATCTCAAACAACATTTACAGATGTGTTGTCCTTTAAAACAGGTCCTTCCTAGGAGCACAGCTACAATTTCACAGCAATGCCATCAGTGGTGGTAGAGCGTATTCATTTTTTGTCTTATATCATTTCATTTGGGAATATTTTGTCTTACTAGTCTTTTGCTTATACATTATGGCTTCTGGTTTTGCATTTCAATGTGGGTTTTTTTTTGGGTGTGTGTGTGTGTGTATGTCCTGTGTTTTTCCTTTTTATTTTTATTCTCTTTTTTCTCGTTTGTTTTCTAAAGACAGAAAGAAGGCATGGATTTGGTGAGTGAGGGAGGAGGTGAGGAGGAACTAGGAGAAATTAGAGGAAGGAGCATGATCAGAATATATTGTATGAAAATTTCTCTTCAATAGTAACACCATCAGCTAATAGATCTTTTAAAAGTCAGTGTCCATCTTTCCGTAAAGCCAGTTTCCAGCTAGTCAGAGTTTCTTGTATTGCTGTGAAGTTAGCATTTGAACAATAGGATTACCTGGTTAGGTTATTTCTTTCCCTCGTCATATGACACACACTATGATGCTGTGCACACTTTCAAATGACACACACTATGATGGCATGCACACTCTCATTTGACACACACTGTGATTGTATGCACACTCTCATATGAGGCACACCGTGATAGTATGCACACTCTCATATGACGCATACTATTGTGGCATGCACACCTTCACATGACACACTGTTATGGCATGCACACCTTCATATGACACACACTATTATGGCATATACACCTTCATATGACACACACTATGATAATATGCACACCTTCATATGACACACACTGTTATGGCATGTACACCCTCATAAGACACACAATTGGATGGCCAATCCACCCTCATAGTGACATGGAGGTGTGCTCACTGGGGCAGGACCTCACCTCTAAGGAACTGAGCCTGGTATAGCGAATCAGTTCAGAGTTTAGAAAGGCCAGGGAAGGTAGAGGATGCGACCCCAATAGACTAGAAGGACAACTGGAGCAGCGTGACAGTTTCAGGGAAGAGCAGATAGCTTTACTTGGCTACGGTGTGAAACACAAGAGGAGGAAGAGGAATGACACACTAAAGATGGGTTACTTAAGCCAGACAAGGGATCATTTTTCTCATACTTAGAAATTCTTCTTATTAAAAAAAATATGTTGGGTTTGTTTGTTTGTTGAGCATAGTCAGCAATCAAATTCTAGTCATTCCTCTGGGGGTACTTTTCCTAAACCTTGGATAATGGGAGCACAAGAAACAAGTGAGCTAAGTAAGTTTAGGAGCGCAGAACAGGTGTCAACGTGACCTTTCCTTCTTTTGAGTTAGCAATGCCTTCTTCTCAAACACAATAGTTTGGAAAATAGGGAGTCTTTGAAAAGACTTCTTACTCCATAGCCCAGCCTGCTTCCCGCCTCAGTCTCTGGCATCCCGGTATTGCAGGCATGCACCAGCACGCACAATCTTTAAGTGTGACTTGAAGAAAAATAGTTCCAGTTCACTGGTTTGTTTAGTGTATACGGCAATCTAAGTAATAGGCATATTTTTGTCCCTATTTTATACCTGGAACATTGGAGATAGAAGACAAATATATTTGTCCTGTATCTGCAATCTACTGGAAAATAGAAATCCAGATTTGTACATGAATATGCTAATTCCAAAGCAAATATTTTATATTGTTACGCTTCTTCATTTTCTCCTGGAAGGGTATTATGTATACCATATTAATGACTGAATAACCTCTATTCTAAAGTAATTTTTTTTCTTTAATTAAATCAGCCCTAATAATGGCTCGGGAAGGGTATTGATTCCCCCATATTACACTAGTCATTCTAAATGTTCTGGAAACGACAAGAAAATGTTTTCTAAGTCTCTGGTCTACAGGTCCCTACACACACTGCATCCCAGTTTGCTCATCCCTAGATGAGGTCAAATGACAAGCGGGACTGTTTAGAAATCTCTAAGTGAGACAGAACTATCAAGTGGGAGACAAAAGGATGTTTGCTGCAAACGCGAGCATCTCCTGGCTAGCATCTCCTAATTCCTTATCTCAGAAGTGAGCAGTTCAAACTCATAATCCTGAAGGACTCTCTGCACAGCCTGTGCTCGCTTAGAAAGAAAGAAGGTCTAGTTCCATATATACATGCGCTATATGCTGGCTTTGAGGTGAGAGAACACTCTAAGTGTGATTAGCTTCTAACTGCCAACTTCAGAAATCAAATTTGAGAACTGCAGTATTTGTGTTCATTTTTAAGAAGCCGCATGGCCTGCATGTTCCTAGAATCTCGAGGATCTGTAGCCGGTGAAACATATCCAGCTATAAACAGAGACTGTTATTTAAAAACAAGGTAGTAGTGTGTTTAAGTTTTAGATAAATAGAAGTAAAATGATTAAGACTATCTGTCAGCTCCATGCTGGGCTGCTTTGTTAGGTACAGAGGCAGAACCCTGCAGGGAGCAAAGTGCAAGCTGGGAGCCTGAATTCTGGGCTCTGGCTTCCATATGGTAGAGCTTTTCACAGGTGAGTTCTGTTATGAAAGCCTTAATTTTCACACACACACACACAAAAAAAAAAAAAACCCATCACTATTTCATAGGCATTTTTGAGGAATAAATTTGCTAAGTCATATACGGTATACCTAGAACAATATGTGACATGAAATGCCATTAGCCTGTTAATCAAGACATTTCTAAGCATACTTATATAGTTATTGCATAAGCATGGTGTGTGTATACATCTGTGGGCACCTGCATGCCACAGCGCATGCGTAGAGACCAGAGGATAACTTATGGAATCTGTTTCTCCTTTCTACCCCATGGGCCCTGGGGATGGAGCTCATGTCTTCCGACATGGTAGGGAATGTCTTAGTCAGCCAAACCATCTTGTTGGTCCAGGAGACATTTGCAACGACATGAGTTACAGAATTAATGGGTAAATAAATAAGGTCTGGGGAAAAATACTGAGCAAACAAGAGGTTTCTAAGGTTTGTTTTCAGCACCGTGTCTGTAGTATTCCTGAAGCACAGAGTACAGATTAGGTGCCCAGTAGAAACGGACTAATGACCAGGTCAAGATTTGATGAAGTTGAAATTGATATTATTTTGATTTTTCCACAACACATTGTACTGTGTTTGGTTCTTTTCTAAGTTCAAGATCATTTAGCCATGTGCCTTCCGTCGTGCACCATGAACAAAAATAGCATCTTTTTCCTAGTCCAGCTCTCCTTTGCTATGTTAAACAGAGATATTTCAACATTTTGGACAATTTCTTGTAGACACAGATGTCAGATCGCATTATTTTTAGGATAGCAACATCAGACCCCTATTTATTTGGACATTTCATGGGTCTTGGCAGTTCCCTTTGTTTCATAACAGCTGTATTGATCCAGCTGCTGCAGTTGCTACTTGGGCAGCTGCTGGGTACCCTTGCCAAGTGCCTCAGATGGTTTTAAACTGATATCTGAGTGAAAACCCAGTCCATGGATGCCACAAATTCTTACAGGCCTCCCTTCAACATCATCCAGGGGCAGGCTGGGGCCTAGAACCTTGGCTTCCAAATTCAGCCATCCTGTCCTCTGGGTATGCGTTAACTCAGATCTCAAATAGCTTTAGTGGGGAAAATACTTCCTGTTCAGCCTTGTATTCCTGACAGTGCTTGGTGTCACAGTCATGTGAGCTGAGTGTTTCCAAGTCTTTCTACAGTGCTTACCTTCCTTTACTGAACCTGCAGCTTCGCCTCCCTTTTCTCCTTCGCACAGACATTCTGTGCAAATCCCCGTTGACTTGCCAGAGTGACAAGGATATCACTTCATCTAATGAAATTAAATCATTCCTCCCAATAAGTACCAAATAAAAAAACATGAACATAAATTTCCAGCCTTCAGCTTCATACTGACTTAAGCTAGTTATTGTTGTTTCAGTGATTTTATTGGGTGTACAAAGGTATGTTCTATAACAAAATACCAAATCCTAATAATTGTTGTTGCCTTTAGAGTGCATTGACAGTAATGATGATGATGATGATGATGGGGTGGTGGTGGTGGTGGTAATGATGATGATGATATAATCAAGGTTTTGTTTGGTTGTTTTTCATAAAGAACTATCAATGTTTAGTTTAAAATTCCCCAAACAGGTTTTAGAAATCCTGAATAAAGGTCTTCCATTCTTTTCTAGAATGAAAAATGGAGAGAAGCAATGTAGACCTGTTCTAACCATGGAACATTACTGTTGACAGAGGTTTCTGTCCCACCAGGTCCCGTAGTCGTTTAGTCCCAAAGAAATCACACAGAGGTCTACATTAGCTATAAACAGACCGGCTCATTAGCTCAGGCTTCTTATTAATTCTCATAACTTATATTAGCCCATTATTCTTGTCTGTGCTAGCCATGTGGCTTGGTACCTTTTTTGTCAAGGCAGTCACTTCTTGCTTGCTCTGTATTGCTTGTGACGACTCCAGAGTGAGCTTTTCTCTTCTCAGAATTCTTTTGTTCTCATTGCCCCACCTCTACTTCCTGCCTGATTGCCCCACCTCTACTTTCTGCCTGGCTACTGGCCAAACAGCCTTTTATTAAGCAAGTACAAGAAACAAATCTTTACAAGGTAAAACCATTGTCCCTCAGCAAGTGACTGAAACCTGTTTGGTAGAGTAGAGAAAGGTGATTTCCAAATATCGGGCAAAAAGCTGTGAAGGTTGCCAAGTGCCAGTTGTGGCTGCAGTGTCCCTGGCCTTTGGAGGGTGTCTATGTGTTTCACTGCCACTGAGGAGGTGGTATAGAAGAAGTCAATCACCACCTGGAGAGCACCTAGACAGCCTGCAGATAGAAAGACAAAAGAGCAAGCAGAGAAGAGAGCCTACTGCTGCTAACAGCGTGGGAGCTCTTAAAGTTTAGATGGGTTTTACTGGTGTGGGGGGGGCAATGCTACTTTATCTATAGCTCACAAATAAATGAAAATAACTGCCAACATTCATGAAGGGTGACACAAAGTCCTGTTTGTGGTCCTCCTAGGAGATACAAGCACCGAAATAGTTTCTAAATAGAAAATATCTACTATTGTTCTTCTACGAATTTGACAATTGTATCCTACTCATATCTAAGTAAGAAATTCATGTGATTATACCTGTTGCACTGATGTAGACAGCTCAGAGCTGGTGCCATCATTAAGTCCTCACACACACCCCATTCTTAGTCACAGTGATTCCAAGATTACTCAAAGCTCTGGAACTAACCGTCCATCAGAGACAACTGTTCTTGGAACCAACACTGCACCAGAGACAACTGTTCATGGAACAAACACTCCATCAGAGACAACCATTCCTGGAACCATCACTCCATCAGAGACAACTGTTCCTGGAACCAAAACTCTATCAGAGACAACCTTTCATGCAACCAACACTCCATTAGAAACAACTGTTCCTGGAACCAACACTGTACCAGGGACAACTGTTCATGGAACCAACACTCCATCAGAGACAACTGTTCCTGGAACCAAAACTCTATCAGAGACAACCTTTCATGCAACCAACACTCCATCAGAGACAACTGTTCCTGGAACCAACACTGTACCAGGGACAACTGTTCATGGAGCCAACACTCCATCAGAGACAACTGTTCCTGGAACCAGCACTGCACCAGAGACAACCATTCCTGGGACTGCATGTCATTTGTTTCCCAAACTCAATATGTCCTTCTGTGGTGAAGAAAGACACTTGCCCCATTTCCCAGTACTGAAGTAGAGCACTGCCAAGTAGTGTCCCTTTCAATTCGTCTTTGATTCTTCCAATCATGGAATTGCATTGGAGCCGCTGTGTGGACAGTTAATAATTCCTGATTTTCAAAAGCAACCATGTGCCTGACCCAAACTTGCTTAATGGGTTTTGCCATTGCATTTAATTTCCTTGGCTCTCCAATGAAAGATAAAAATACTGGCTTGCATTCACCTTCCACAACCATGTAAGAAGATAATCTGGTTTTGATGAAATTCTATATTGAAAATAAACTCTGTTTTATGTTTATTTACTGGTTGAATCTGTGCCAGTGTTTCTGGGGCATTCTGAGCAGGTATCAGCTATCTCATGCATATTTGAGTAGCATCAGCTCTTTAGCCCTGTTCCAGAATGTGAACTGCAGGTATGAGAATGTATGCAGGCATCTGCGGCATATCAGCATCTTTCAAAACGAGCACAAACTCTAGACATCCTGTGGCGTGCATTTTTTTTTATAACACAAGTGTTAATTTCTCCCCCAGGAGATATAAGGAGGGCAAATCAACAGATATTAACTCTGATGAGTTGTGTTCAAGTGCTCATCTTAAAAAGTCTATTTACGGTGTCACATGGTTGGCAAAATATTTGATAGTCCACCTGCTTGTTAACTGTTGGTCTGTCATGGACAGTTTAGAATCAACCCTGGCACCTGAACGTTGCCCACATTGGAAACTGTGAACAGAACGGGGATGCATCGGTGAATATGCATTCATCAGTAGACTGGCTGATGAGAAAGAGAACAGACACTAGGGAAAATGCACAGAAAAGGGATGCACAAAATCAACTGTGGAAGTCTTGTTTGTTTGTTTTTTTTAAATACCATGATTCACATGTGTAGTGCTTTGTAAAAATGAAATTAAATTATTAATAAGGGTTAGCATTTGAAAATACACAAAAAACTCAGCTTGGCAGTTCATGTCTGTAATCCTAGCTGTTGGGAGGCCAAATTAGGAAAGTTACAAGTTTAAGACCTGGTTGGTCTAAAAAGCAAGTTCAAGGATGGCCTAGGTAAGTTAGTGAGATTTCCAAACATATATGCAAACATAATTATAATGAAGTGATGTGGGAGTGTCATATATCAATCTGTTGATTTCATTGGTTAAAATAAAGAAACTGCCTGAGCCCATTGATAGGCCAACCCTTAGGTGGGTGGAGAAAACAGAACAGGATTCTGGGAGAGAGAAGCTGAGTCAGGAGTCGCCATGATGTTCACACTCCAGAGAGACACAGGCTAGAATCTCCCCGGTAAGCACACCTTGGGGTGCTATACAGATGATCAGAAATTGGCTAGTCCAGGTGCAAGAGCTAGCCAATAAGAGCCTGGAACTAATGGGCCAGGTAGTGATTAAATGAAGACAGTTTGTGTGTTGTTATTTCGGGGCTTAAGCTAAGCCATGCGGGCGGCCGGGTACAGGGACCCAGTCCCTGCCGCTCCTTTTACAACAATGAAGTTACCCTACCACAGAGCCAATGCCTTCCGAAACAATAAAGTATCAAATCAAAAGCCCTATGCCAGATAATGGGTTCTGAGTTTCCGATAAGTGGGTTTACATAGACACCCTCAACATTATTGAGATTGCAATTGTTCTCAGTTACCCTCTAGAACTTGGTAATAAGATGTTATTGCTGAAGGTACTACATATTTGAGTCATAAGACATGGAGAAATCACAGGTATCAACCTGGAAACTTCTGGCGTTCATAATACTCGAAGGGTCTATGGATGCTATTGGGGTATAATAAGGGTAAAAGCCTTATCAAATTGTGAACCCGGTAAGCTACAGTAACAACTGGCTTGGCAAGATGAGCTCACTCTTATGCTGGTGGCACAATTATGCAGAGAATAACCAATCATTTTATGATTGGGTTTACAGCCCTCTTCACATGGCAGAATCCATACTTGGTATCATTAACTGGGAAGAGAACTCACGACTGGCTAGGTCATAGATCCTAGATGAGAACCCAATCTGACTATTCTGCTAAATGGACCTAGTAATATACTATTTTCCCAGTTCTTTGGTTTATACCCACAAATGCATCTCTTCTTCACCTTCATCAGAGAAACTGCTTTTTATAGTAGATGCTACTGTAGGAGGCCACTTGTTCATCCCCAGATACTCAGACTCAAAATAACCACACAGAAACTGTATTATTTAAATCGCCGCTTGGCCTATTAGCTCTAGCTTCTTATTAGCTAGCTCTTACAACCTAAACTAACACATCTCCATTAATCTGTGTTGCTGCACACCGCCCCCCCCCAACCCAGTTCGTGAGCTTCGGGCAAGGGACTGGAGGTTGAGAATACACACGCAGAGACAGACTAACACACAGACCTTTAATCACTGGTACCAAAAGCCCCTCTTTAATAGAACCATGTAGGCTTAAATACACTGCAGTCAATGGCCAACAGGTGAAAATCCCATCCTCTGATCCTCTAGGCAAAACACAGCTTTTAGTCACTTCAATTAGAAGGTTCTAGACAGGGAAGACCAGCTGAAAGCCAGGATTCAATTAATCCCAACACTGTGTATTGCCACGTGGCTGTAGCTTACTGGGTAAAGTTCTGTCCAACAACAGTCATCTGTCTTCAGTGGGGGCTAAATGGCTTCTCGTGACTCTGCTTTCTTTCTCCCAGCATTCAGTTTAGTTTTCCCTGCCTAGCTCTACTCTGCCCTATCACAGGCTAAGGCAGCTTCTTTATTCATTAGTCAATAAAAACAACACATTTATAGAAGGACTTCCCACACCAAGAAGCCGTTTAATACACTAAACCATAACTAGTCAACATGCAGAGAAGAAGAGACAGTGGAGTGATCAGTTTTAAATTGAATATCTAGCCGGGCGGTGGTGGCGCACACCTTTAATCCCAGCACTCGGGAGGCAGAGGCAGGCGGATCTCTGTGAGTTCGAGACCAGCCTGGTCTACAGAGCTAGTTCCAGGACAGGCTCCAAAGCCACAGAGAAACCCTCTCTCGAAAAACCAAAATGAATAAATAAATAAATAAATTGAATATCTATAAAACAACCCCTTACCTCAAGGCTCAAGGGTAATTATGGAAGGGGATTGGGAAAAAAACTGTAAGAGTCAGAGGTTGTGGATATGTGCCCATAAAGAATATTTGACAGATATGACAGCACTATTGAACACATGAACTCACAGTGGCTGTGACTGCTTCCACAGGATGTGAATACTATCAAGCCAATTAAAACACCCACATGAAGACAAGAGGGCACAAAGTCCCTCTGTAGTGAAGGAGTTATTGGCAGTTGAGGGATTCCAGGAATGTGTCCCCTGGAAAACAAGCCATTTTTTAGTGGACAGTCATACACCCACTACACAGAGGCAATACTAGGAAGACTCAATAGACTTTTCAAAAAGACAGAGAGCACATGAAGGTGAAATTGGGGGGGTTACAGATAGAGGAAGAATTCAGTGGGAAGAAATGGGGATGCGTGTCTTTGATCAAAGCATTAGATAAATGCATGAAATTCTTAAACAATAAAACAGACAACCAAGAAGGATTCTATTACTGCCATCTTTCATGAAAATAGCTCTTTTTTTTTAAATTCTAGAAGTACTGCATTTTACTTAGCCTAGTATTACAGCAGAATGTGTAAAATGTGTTTTAGATATTTATGATAATTCTTTTAGTTACTCTCAGAGAATTTTGACTGAAGTCCATGAGAACTTCTCTATTTTCACAGAAAATATAATTTTTGGATATAAAGACACTGGTAAATTGCACATAACATTAAATTTTAAGCTAGTTAAATCAGAAAGACTGGTCATTCATGTAGTTTAAGTGTAGAATTCTTGCCTCCATGAATGAGGCTTTGGTACCATACAGAAGCACATGAACATATAATTTCTTTCAAACTACATCCTTTTCCCATGTGTAAATAAGAGGCTATTTCTTTAATGAGAGGCTAATATTTCTCTTAAGCACTGAAATGTATTGTTGGACTTACTGGTATTATTGAGAATAATAGTTCAAATATTTAACTGTAAATTGTGTGCTCTTGAAGAATTTTCTTAAATTAAACAATTGTTTATTTTAACTAGACATTACACAGCAAGTTGGCTACTGTCTTCACACATAAATCCTCAATATTAGCCTTCTAGTAGACAATTACATATAAATAGTTTATCTTTATGGCCCTGAAATAAGGTCTGATTAACTATATTCTGAGTGTAGCCATCTTTGTTTGTTATAGTATAAAACAATTTCAGCATTTCTCATCCTTTTAATCTAGTGGCCTAGAAGTTATTACAATTGTTCTTGTGTGTACGTTATAAGCAAATAACAATTACTAGTTGACATAATCCAGATATCATTAATGGATCAAATTGCTCAGCTGATTAAATAATTTCCAGTTGCCCAATCTATAATCTTTGCTAAAATAGATGGCTATCTATATAATATAGGGCATCTAACACAAAGCAGGCAGCTATCAGCCATGTGCAGACATCAGCCTAATTAGTTCACAGATACTCTGTTTGCATGATAGTAGATAAGTTAATCAATTAATTGGTAAGTGTAATTCTGCTCCCTTCTGGCCACTCTTTACTTTGACAGTAACATCAAATCTCTCCTGCAAGATACTCTTGTTTAGCTGACATCTTGGGTTTCCTCTTACTTAACTACCGGCCGTGAAGTTAAAGATGAGTTGAATACCAATTATCTCAGATTGTGTACCATCTATAAAAAACAATCTACAGTAAAATCATTGATTTAGTGCTGGCTTTTATCAGTTAAAAATGGTGCAATCATGGGAGCAAAGAGAACCTGTGGGTGTCTGTAGATGACACAATATCCAAACAAACTCTTTGCTCAAGGAATGAGATATCTCCATACAGAGAGCCATTATAGAGTTAGGGAGAAATATGGCGCTAGGGAAACTCCCAGGAATCTACAGGGATGACCCCAACTAAGACTCCTAGCAATAGTGAAGAGGGTGCCTGAACTGGCTTTCCCCTGTAATCAGATTGATGAGCAATCCAATTGTCATCATAGAACCTTAACCCAGTGACTAATGGAAGAAGACAGCTGCAAACTGGGCCGACTCCAATCAAAGATAATATGAACAAAGGCCTCAAGATCTTGATGGGGTTATCCACAGAGACATCTGAACCATGCTATTGGGAGCTCACTGATTCTGAGCTGTAGCTGGGGAACCCGCATAGGACTGAACTAGACCCCCTGAATGTGGGTGACAGTTGTGTGGCTCAGGCAGTCTGTGGGGCCACCGATAGTGGGACCAGAATTTATTGCTAGAACATGAACTGGCTTTTTGGAGCCCATTCCCTGTGGAGGGATGTCAGGGACCAGCTTTGACAAAAATACCTCTTGCCAGCATACGGGTGTGGGGATTTAGAAATATAAGTAAAAATTATGTGTGAAAAGTAATGAAACAGAAACCATAGAATAGTACCAGGAGGTCACTCCAATGAACACTGAAATTGCCCATTTTAATTTTCCATACACTTTTATACCCTAACACAAAAGGGGGACGAAGGTAACAAAAGACTTCTTTAACATGATACAAAAGACAGCTCGAACAGTTAATTGCTTTAATATTTTGAGGCATCAACTCATTAGCATTCTGTTTCTTAGGTAGTGAAACTACCCTAGACCAAGTTATCCTGACGGCAGCCATTCCCCAGGTAACCTCACATTACAGAAGAAGGAGCAGAAGTATGTTTGCACATCCTGACCGTCTGTCAGGATGGAATGGATCTACTTGTATGAGCCATCTTAATGTCAAAAGAATCACGTAACCCCATCCTGGGTCAGGACGTGCAAAAATACTTGTCAACCATTTTGAGCAAACTCCAAACTCTCTGACTAACAGACAAGGTGGCAATAGGTTCACATTTTTTGGGCCTCCACAGAGGGAATACCTTGCTCAGCCTTAGTACAGGTGGGAGGGCTTTGGTCCTGCGTCATCTTGATGTGCCAGACGTTGTAGACTTCCCATGGGAGGCCTTACCCTTTTTGAGCCTGGATGGTGGGTTGGGTGAGGGGGAAAGTGGGGGAAGCAGGAGGCAGTGGGGGAGGTGAAATTGTGGTTGGTATATAAAATGAAACAAAAACTTAAATAAAAGATTTTTTTTAAAAAAAAATGAGCTCTTTGCCATAATTTCCTGTCACCCTCAAACCACTCTGAGTTAGAGAATATAAAACACTGAGCAATGTATTTGGATAAAAATTGGCAGAGTCTCAGTATGCTCCGTTTCTGATTATGCAGGAATGCATTCTCTGGTGGGTAACTCATCTGTCGCCAGATTGGTACCTCTTCATTGCTTTTATAGGGCTTCCAATTCTTTTCTCCCCTGATATCTCTTTCTGGACCAGTCTTGAGCCCTTAAAACAGGGTTTACAAAGGCCTTGAACAATGACCTTCAGTTAGCAGGGAGCACCTAGCTTTGTTTCTTCCAGGCTCCCTTGGACTGTATTGTTAGAGAAGCCAGATGCCTACCTGCACCCATTCTGCCCTCAACTATTAATTCAAAGCCCAGATCAGTCTTATTAAAGCCCATGTTTCCAAAGTGCTCTATAGGAATAAGACTCAGACCTTCTTTCCGACTACATAACTTCCCAGGACAGTACCCAAGGATGACAGCTGCGCGTGTAAGAGAAAAGTCTATGGGGAAAAAAAAAAGATTTCTTTAGTAGGGAGCAGAAGAAACCTTGATAGAAGATATAAAGAGTGAGAAAGTCCTAGGTGAGTGTCAAGGACCCAATGCTTGAAGACTGTAAATACTTACCCTTGTGGTGAGGTGGGGAACAATGAGCAAAGCCCCCCTCTGGTCTGAGTGTGGTTGTTGACAGTCTTGCAAAAGCTGTCAATCACAGTTCCCTCCTCCTGGATGTTAACAACCCTGAGACTGCTCTGCCACTGAGACAAACTAACCACTGCCCCTGTGCCGTACATAATAAACCTGTTGAGGTTCCCAGGTATTGTTTCCTACTTGGTGCAACTTCGCAGGAGGGTGCGCTGTAGGCTTCGTGTCTTCGTGTCTCTCACTTCTTCGTTCTCCACTCAGGTCAAGCCCGTGACCAACAGGCTGTACTCTTTCAATTTCTTAGGAACTGAGTTTGTAGACCTAAACCTGGAGATGGATCCCATGGCCATCAGTTCCTTGATTTTGTTAGTCACATAAACAAAAGAAATCAAGAAAGAAATAGCTCAGGTTCCCCAATTTTTGCATAGTTTTTTTTTTCAGCATCATATTTGATTCTAGATTTGAGTCTAGATATAGCAAAGTTCACACACACATGCACACACACACGCATATTGAATTTTTTTCTAAACAAACTTCTATTTAACAGTTATAATGATCTTGAAAATGTTACAAACCAATGGTTCTCCTTGATTGGGATCACTGAGAGAGGGTCAGAAAAGTGATGCTGTAATTAAACAATCTACCGTATCATATTCAAAAAAGAAAAACTCAAGGGGAGTAATATTCAGTGCCCGTTTCATGCTCAGCTCTCTAAAACAGAATGAAAACGTAAACCTGACATACTGGACTCAGCCCTGCCTCCAAGGGTCTGGAATAATGAGGATCTGGAACTCAGGACAAAGGAGAGGCAACCAAGGGAAATATGGTAGAGTGGAGATTCTTGCCACCGCCATCTGCTTCCTCCCCAGGGATTTGTCCTAGAAACTGATAGAAAAAAATAAACTACAAAGTATTCTGTTTAGATGTTGAACTGTGTCGAAAGGAGCAATACCAGTTCCTTGACTGCAAGACATTTGGGGGAATGCAACACGCACCAGAAGGGGACAGAGTAGAGCAGAGAACTGGGCATGGAGTATAATGGTAGTATAGCTGTAGTGTGGGCTGCTGTAGAATAATTGTGATTGATGGGATACACCATAACACACATTAGGTTCCACCTCATGGTTTGGGTCTCAAAATTTGTCAATATTCTTGTTCAGGAGAGGGTTGGAATGGGTAGATCGATGTGCTACCCAAGATGCAAGATAAAGGCTTAAGACAAATGAATTTTGATGATTCCAATACTGATCTGTATTGGCAGGGTCATGGCTGGCTCTTGGCTACTTGAAGAGTTTATATTCATTTTTTTGCATTATTGTTAGCTTACATTTTATAGTTAATTACAGTTTCTATGTCTCACTATTCTGTCTATGACATTTTTTAATATACAATAGGTGAACTGAATTTCCATTTGAAGGAGACTTTACACACTTAATCAATTTTAAAATATGACATATTTTATTTATTTGAGATAGACTCACAAGTAGAGCTTATTAGCATCATCACAGACAGGGAACGGCAACAAAATATTTGCTTTAGAGCCTTACAAGAAACTGTTCTGTGATGAGCCTTCTGGATCAAGGAGTGCAGCATAGATTACATGGTGAACAAAAGCGGGAAGGCCGTCCGCTATGAGACTACATGGCATTTTGCTTTGCTTGCATCATATACTTAATAATAAATGAATATAATTATGTGAAAGTACCTAGTGGTAAGTGCAAAACAGAATTGTTGCTCCACGCTTTTGTTGGTGGAAGTTGAGGTTCCAGGGTACCCCAGCCTTAGTGATTTCCTGCCAGGCAGGCGACAATAATGTGTGCACCCACTGCCATCTGTACTGTTAGCTTCCATTAAGAGTAGAATTTACCGGTGTAGCACAGAAACCCAAACGAAACCCACACTATGAACTTAGCTCTGAAGGCAATGTTTACACTAAGTGAGCTTCTTCTACCGTTTCCTTGTCTCCGTCTCATAGATTCCGAACTCGGTTGTGTAAGAAATAACCCCACCCCATAAACAGAAGACCTCTGTGGCCATGGCTCTCATGCAGAAAAGACACACAAGAAGTTTGGAAGATAGGGCAGCCAGAACAGAGCTTTCTTGAGGCGTCCCCCTTGCCACTCCCTGTGCTAGTCTCTCCTTGGGTACACACCCACTCGGCCATATTTTTGGAGGCAGAAGAGTACTGCTTGCTTTTGAGGACATTAAATTGCCAAAGGGAAAAATAGTGTTGACGTGAAACCGAAATATACTTAGCAGACTGGCAAGAGCTTCCGGGAGAGCTTCCTCTAGGGACACAGCTCTCTTCCTCCCAGGGCCCTTTGCTTGAACCCGAAATCTCCCAGCCCCGCGAAATCCATGAGACAGTGAGCAGGATTTGAAGCAAAATTAAAGGCTTAGAAGATATATAGCCTCTAAAGGATCGATTGCTTGTGATGCGGAGAGATTGAAAAAAGAATTTGCCGGTCTCCAGTTTCTTATTTGCTCTTTTTCTGGTTTTATAATAATAGTAATAATAATAATAATAATAATAGAGATGCCATGGGTCTTAGGGACCTCCTAGACACAGAAGACATTCTAAAAATATATTTGTTTAAATTTTTAAAAAGCCGTGCATGTTTTGGGAATCTTCCTTGGAGGTAATCTGCTAGATGCGACCGATAACTTGGCTTCTAGCAGTAACAACTTATGCCAAAAATGAATCATAAATAAAGTCCGGACAAATGCAACTGTTTTGCTCCAGCGGCAGCTAGCAGATGCTTTGTGTAACCCGCACTCTCTTGCAGTCTAGATTCGTTTGTCCCGGGCTTTCACTCTGTAGTGTCTTGGAGCCAAAGGAATTCTAAACGTGTCCTTTGGTCATTTAGAGTCTCTCAGATCACTTGCCGAAGCATTCTTCTGTATTAACCAAGAGTAAACTGCCTCGTGAAAAGTCCTTCTGGCTATCCATGGCTCAGCCCCCACATCTGCCGAGGAAGGGAGATCACAGGCAGTGTAGTAAGTTCTCCAGAGATGGCTCTCCAGTTGTCCTAATTCCTTAATGTGTAAAGCATAGGAAGGCAACGTAAGGGCCTAGGGGAACAAATACCTCAAGTTGCTCCATGGGCTGTCCATCAAGTAGACAGTTACAATTCTGATAACCTTCTCTTGCGCTTACATGATATTCATGTTGGAGTGGAGGCTGAAACCGTTTCAGATCTAGAACATTCTTCAGAAAACTTGTCTTATTTGGACAACCAGCTTTGCTAGTTTTCCAAATGGAACAGTAATGGAATCTTAAAAATCAGCCTTTTTTTTTCTTTTTGAGGGAACCGATGCACAGAAGGTTAGTGAAGCCTGTCTGTGGAAGATAACTTAAATTGACACTCTGTGCAACCCAAATGCAAGTATTAGTTAGCTGCAATAATTGTGGGAAACATGATTGAGCTTTCTACTCATTACAAGCAATTCTCCTAAGCTCCGTAGACAGACTTTTCTTAATTGAGAAGCAGGCATTCCCAATGAATTTTTATGAGTTCATTCATTCTAGAACATTTCATCATAGTGCAGTCAGGTTATTATATTAAAAATGTATATCACAACTGGAGGAGTTTTGTAAACCATGCATTAATACGCTGTTGTATCTATTTATTTGTACCCTGGGGATGGAGGCAAGAAAGCAAACTGCTTACAGCTTGAAAAATCATAACTACCCACGGCTAGCGGTTGATGTTGGAACTCAGGGACAGACCTCTCTTTGACCATAGGAAAGTAATTATGATTGGTTATGAAAAAAAGTGAACGGTTACTTAAAATTGACTTAGTGAACCCATAAAGGATTTTTAAACACTGACTGAAAATAAAAGCTAGGCTTGTTAAACCGCTGCGTTCTCCCTCTAGCCTACCAGAACATACGCATACCCACTGAGATTTAGCCCTCGCCTTAACTATTAGATACTAGTCCCTATTAGTAATATTTCAATAAGCATTAGGATTTGTTGTCATGTAAACTGAGGCCAAGAATTCAAGAAAAGAAAGTCATCCAAGATATTTTAAAGGTAAGGGGTGAACCCTGAGGGCAGCAAACTGAATTAGAGTCACAGCATGGCTTCTTTATGACCACACAGAAGTTCAAAGATGCCTCTTAATATATTACTTGGGTCAAACACAGAAGTACATATGATGTCCTGAAAATCAGCATCAAAATGTTGATGTTTTCTGGTGGTTACGATGTATCTTACTGTGTAATCCAATTTTTAAAATGGGTTACAGATCTAAACAGAGAACTCTGAACAGATGAATCTAAAATAGCTGAAAGACACTTAAGGAAATGTTCAACATCCTTAGCCATCAGAGAAATGCAAATCAAAATAACTCTGAAATTCTCTCTTACACCTGTAAGAATGGACAAGATCAAAAACATTGACGACAGCTTGTGCCAGAGAGGATGTGGGGTAAAGGGAACACTCCTGCATTGCTGGTAGGAGTGCAAACTGGTATAGCCTCTCTGGATATCAGTATGGTGATTTCTCAGAAAATTAGGAAACAACCTACCTCAGGACCCAACAATACCACTTTTGGGTATATATCCAAAGGATGCTCAATCATACCACAAGGACATGTGCTCAATTATGTTCTTAGCAACATTATTTGTCATTGCCCAAACCTGGAAACAACCTAAATGCCCCTTGACCAAAGAATGGATAAGGAAATGTGGTACATTTACACAATGGAGTACTACACAGCAGAAAAAAATTATGACATATTGAAATTTGCAGGCAAATGGATAGATCTAGAAAACATCATATTAAGTGAGGTGACCCAGACCCAGAAAGACAATTATCACATGTACTCACTCATAAGTGGCTTTTAGACATAAAGCAAAGAAAATTAACCTATAATTCACAATCCCAGAGAACCTAGACAACAAAGAGAACTCTAAGAGAGACATACATGGATCTAATCTACATGGGAAGTAGAAAAAGGCAAAATATCCTGAGTAAATTGAGAGCATGGGGACCATGGGAGAGAGTTGAAGGGAAGGAGAAGGAAGGAAGGAAAGCAGAGCAAAATATAGCTCAATGAAAACATTTTTTTTTTAAAAAAAAAGTAGCTACAGTAAATTCATGAGGTCAGCAAGCTTGGCTTGGGTGGAATTGTTGCTTTGGTCTCTCATTTGTGCCCTATCTGTTGGCAATACTTGTCTCTTCACAAGGCCTGGGGGTAGGGGGATATACCATATATTATAATTCTGTTTTTGATTTCAAACAGCTAAAAAACAAAACAAAAAAAAATTAAAAAAACTTAACTTACTGTAGTTACAGCTTTGTCTTTAAGAAATACCTTCTCGCCAGGCAGTGGTGGCACACTCCTTTAGGCCTAACACTCAGGAGGTAGAGGCAGGAGGATCTTCGTGAGTTCGAGGTCATCCTTGTCTACAAGAGCTAGTTCCAGGACAGGCTCCAAAGCTACAGAGAAACCCTGTCTCAAAAAACAAACAAACAAGCAAACAAAAACAAATGAAAGAAGGAAGGAAGGAAGGAAGGAAGGAAGGAAGGAAGGAAGGAAGGAAGGAAGGAAGGAAAGAAGGAAGACCTTTTCCAAGTTCATACTAAAAGGAACATCTTGGATGTTCCTCAGTACCCATGGGGGAAAAACATCTGGGAGTGTCAGCATCACTGGATGATGGAGACAGGGGGTCTCCAGGAGCTTGCTGACCAGGAAGCCTAGCCAGAGAGCTTCAGATTCAGTGCGACCATGTCTCAAAAGCCAAAGTGGAGAATGGAAAGTAATAGAGGAAATGATTGCTGACTTCCAACTCTCATACTCACATCTACCAGTGCATCTATGTGCACACACATGCATTGGTATGTATACACGTGTGCACGCGTGTGTGCACACACACACGCACGCACACAGAGTTTAACTACTTCTGTGATTATCTCCAACATTAAGGACTGAATAAAAGTTAAAAGTAGTATGGAAAGCAATTCAGTAAGATGAGTGTTGGAAAAAATGAGAGTCAACTAAGAGTCAAGCGTGGCTTCTAGTTCATCTCACTATTAGAAAAATAAGAAAGAGAAATACAGAGAACACAAAACATGATGAGAGAAGAGCGATGAATTCAAATGGTTAATGCTTACGCTGCTTATGTAATGTTCAACACATCACCTTTAAATACAGGGGGAACTGATTCTCATACGAACTCCTGCAAATGGAACAAAAGGAAAAGGAAATTTACCGAGGGACATTTAATAAATGAAGCCTGAAAATGCGAGATCGGTGGGCATGTTGACAGTTTGAAAAAGGTGATGAGCCGTAATGAGAGTTCTCCTTGATGCAATCACACAGAAAAATTTAAAAAGCAGGAATATATTTTAATAACACCTCTAGATTTATGAATTTGGGGGTGTGATTACGGCAACTGAGATTTTTAAATAACCTAATAATAGCTGCACTATTGTTTTTTATCATAATTGCTGTGTAAACTCACAGCTAATAAATGTCTTAAAATAACTGGGAGCAGAAGGTTACAGAGAATAAAATCAAGCATAGCTGTGTGCATTTGATATTTATCCTAAATTAGAAATAGCTGCAAAAGGGTAAGAAGAGACTATAGGTCTTATGTCTTTCAGCAAAAGTGCTTGATGAATTCAGAGAATGCCAAAGCAAGGTGCTTCCTCAACTCATAAATTAAGCAAAAAAAAAAAAATGCCAGGTTGCCATGGGAATACTTAAATTACAGAAAGAAATAAGTCAGGAAATGATGAATGTAATTAATTTTTCTTGAAGTTCAACTGATGCAAGGTAAAAGCATATTTATTATGTGAGTGTCTAGTGATCCATGATATTAAAAAAATGAATACCAAATTTGCAATATATGGAAATTAGGCAAATTTTGTTATTGATGTTCACAACAAACACAAAAATGTAGTTACTCACTGATGAATTTAATTTTCTCATATGGTTTCTCACAAATAAATAAATAAATACACATACATTTGCAAAAATAAAAGGCCGCCTTTTGTAACTTTTATTAGCTAAAAAGTGTAGCAGAACCCATGACGATCCACCAAGCCCAGAAGGTAGCTAGTGTGTACAAATCCTACAGCTCTAAGCAGTAACTCATGACCTCCGGATAGACTGAATGGATTTTAATATTTTACCCGTGTTCCTGATTCTGAATCAAAGAAATAAAGGCCCAAGATTATATTTGGGGAATCAGTCAAGCAAATAAACACGAAAAATATGGGATGTTTTTAAAAATTCAGGAAAAAATGGGAGCCACCTATGGTCAAATAAATAACCCATCCTCTGCCTAGATGAGTACCTCCAATTGAATTTCTAGATGGATGAAAATCTATATACAAAGGATCTTCTGTTCTTTCACAGAAACTGTATGTCTATATTTTATGTGAATCCTCTTTAGTCTTACCTTCCAGATGTATGTCAAGTGTGATACAAGAGCTGGTGTGCATTTGGGGTATTCTGTGCTCCTTTATGTCTTGTGCCCCTTAGAAGTACACCAAGGCATGGTCCCTGGAGAGGTGCTGGTTGGAATTTGTTGGTTACTACATCGCCTGTGTCACAAGTTGTCCCATGTCACACGCGAGCATGAAGCCGTCTACTGCATTGAATCAGCAGTGTGACATTTAATAAACGATCTCCTCTTCAGTCTGTGTGTCTGCCTTTCATGAGCTACTAAATCCCAGGATCAATTTTTGCATTTGTACCATGGATTTAAAAAAAAATAATTGATTATGATTCACTATACAAGCTTATGTGGTTTCCAATAAGAGACACAATTTTAGCCATAATAACAGTCATCAGGCAAAATATTAGCCGTAATCATAGACATTTGTGCCTATTTTCTTACTCTCTTAAAATCTTTTTTCATTCTAAACGCACAGAGGGAGGTGTATACATTTTGTGCTATAAATTCATAGACACACATCTCTCTGTGAGTTTAGAATAAAAAAAAATCATGTGGTATTCTCAAAGCTATAGTACCTAGCTTCTTTTCAAACCTTCAGGCAGTGTATTTGACCCCAGAGAACTCATTCATGGATGTCACCATTTTTATGGCACAATCTGATAGCTCTTATAGACACAAAGTTTTTTTTTTAAAAAAAATAGGCTGGTCTGTCCATTTATCATCACTTTGACAAAGTAACTGAGAAAAGAGTACTAAAGAAAAGATAGTTTTCTTTTTGGCCCGTAGGCTGTGAGATTTCAGTCTATTTGTGATGGTGTTGTATGTCAGAACAAAGCTTGTGTTTGGCAACCAGCTGCCTTGCCACTCTCCCCCTTTCTGTCCCAAGGTTGTAGGTTCAGGGCCACTGTATGCTACACAGGGAAACCCATGAGAGATGGCGGGGTGCAGAGCCAGAGAAAGAGAAAGAATACTATCTATTTTTGCCAAAACATATGGAGTCTTCTTACCTCATGACATCAAGTTTTTCCTTCTTGAAAAAATTTTAGAAAATATTTATTGCTCTGAAATGTTCTTTTACTTCTATCCCATGTTCACCTCTATATATGAGATTTAAATACCATGATCTGTTCCGTCTTCCACATGACAGCCCTTGATAAATGGTCACAGGACCTCCCTTGCCATTTCCTTCTCAAGATCAAACATGTTAGCCCTTCATTGCCATGTCCTGATTTGTTTGTTTGTTTGTTATTGCTTGTATGTTTGTTATTGTTTAAATTAGAACAACACTTTGGCCGCTTGCCTGAGAAGTGTCACTTCTTCTATCCATTTCTATATGAGGAATTCAGAACTGGGCAGCGCCCTCTGAATGCTCTTTCCCAGCCCAAACTCCGTGGAGGGATTATCTCCTTTGGAGCGATGGCCACATTCCAGTGATTAGCTCCCACACAAGCAGCCAAATCCTGTGCTTGGCTCACAGTGAGCTTCAACACTAAACTCACTCGTTCGTGAATACCTCCTATCTGCCTGTCCCTACATAGTTCATCCTCATGCTGTTAATCTCTTGAAGGTTCGTGGTTGATCAAAGCCTTTGTCTCAAATATATTGCCGAGAAAAGATCTTCTATTCTCAATTGTTATCCTGACACCAAAGGGGTTTTCAGTTACCCTAGCTAAACCTCATTGTGTTGGTGTTGTGCTACCTTTACCCTAGTTAAATTTCTTTTTAATCAACTTAGTGTCAGGGTTCTTTTAAAGTCTGTGCCTGGTGTCAAGGATAGTACTCAAATCTTCTGGCTTTGTATCAACAACATAGTTGGTAAGGATGTCATTCAGTTTTTTTCAGCTAAGACATTGCTAAAAATTTGTTAAACTGAGTGGAACACAAACCAAAGATGGAAGCTACCTCCCATGCTGCCTTCCTCCTGACTCAAAATCAGAATCTTGTTCATCCGCAGCGAGTCACCTGGGTGCCCCATAATGAACCCCACAGCCTCCCTTGCAGCTAGAGAGGCACCATGAAGTTTCTTTAAGTGTTTTATTTAGAAACATGGGCTCCATGATGTTAGAAAGTTTGGCTTGGCGTGCTTTGATCTTAGAGACTTTGGTATTTTTATTTCCATAAGGAGTTACTTAGCATCTTCATCCATTATGAGAGACTTTTAACTAACCATCAGATGAGACTTTCTGAGCTGTTGCAGGGTTTAATAACTGACTTCGTGGCATAGAACTCCATATTTTGGTTTGTATCCATTTTTAATTATGCTTTAATTTTTCCTTAATTATATAGAATTGTTCCTGCTCACCTTATTTCCTAGTGATTTTCTAAAATTATTTGATTGCCCTTTACCTTGTAAGTCATCTGTGTCTTGCCTGTGGTCTTCAATCATAGATTCTATGTTCTCATAATCTTTGCTTTTATTTTGTACTTCAAATTACTCCTTGATGGTGTTATCCTTCATCAAGGACATGAAGATAATTCTCTCCATGGAAAGAGATAGACACAGATTGCTGTGTTACACAAGGAGCTGTATGCCACTTTTTTCAACAGCGATTATATCCATTATTTTAAAAAGCCTTTTACTCTGGATTTAGTAGTTGTATCATGTATACATGTATTCTGCTATACATTTAAAATTCTTTCTAAATTAAAAATTTAGTCCTCATTGAAGATAAAAAAGCATAAGATATTTCCATTGTCTTAGACCTGTTCTTCCAAATGGCTTCCTCTCTTGTGTATGCTTCCTGGGCTATATGTTCTTCCCTTCATATCTTGTAGCTGGTTCATTTAAATCAAAACTCATTAGAAAGAGTGTCCTAAGAAACCATGCTGGTTTCCCTGGATACCAATTCTTTGTTTTCCTCATCAGTATTATTTCTGATTATATTAACTGATATTCAATTTTTTGCTCCGCGTCTCCTTTTTATTTTACTGGCCATGACCTTGCTGGTGATTATAATAGCTGTTTCTTAAGCTGTTTTGTAATGCAATTTCAATATAACATCCTAAAATCCAATGTACACTCTCGTAGTCTTTCCACAGTTCCTAAAGTAGCACGTACTGTTTTCCTCCTCTACACGTGTTTACTATTTCACATTCAGGGACAACTTTCTCATTGCTGGTAAAGATTACCTCAGAAGTAGAAACCTACTTCATTATTCTCCCTTCGTCCTTGGAAATTTTGCTTCAGAATAGCACAGAATTTCTGCATGTTCACTCTTAAAAAATCAAAACCAACATAGGTAGGTGGAGTTTCCCATGGGTCGCCTTTTTCTTCTGTGTTTTACAACGTGGTGTTAGCTTTGCTTGTGAACTTCTTAGAAATGTGAACTCAGAACTTGAGATCAGGATCATGTCGTCCAGAGTCTTAAGTGTTTGCAGGTAGAATTGAGGCCATTTTGTCTGCCCCCTAGAGCCTGAGGTCTGATACTGTGAAGCATCTTTCATCCCTGCAGACTGACAAGGGACATCAGCATCAGCCCCCAGTCACTTACCTTGGCATTAATGGCAATTTTTTTTTTTGAATTTTTGAGACAGGGTTTCTCTGTAGCTTTTTTTTGGTGCTTGTCCTGGAACTAGCTCTTGTAGACCAGGCTGGCCTCGAACTCACAGAGATCGGCCTGCCTCCGCCTCCCGAGTGCTGGGATTAAAGGCGTGCTCCACCACCGCCCGGCTAATGGCAATTTTCTATACAGATACACACCTTAGTGTATAAGAAAAATGCCTTTTCCGTCGAGGCTTTTTCTGGAGTATCCCATACCACTGAGCTAGTTTCTACCACATATTGTGCCAATTACTAATTACAAGGTAATTTCCAATGTTGACTTGCCAGCTCTGCCAAGGATTCAGAGATAGGTTGCGTACCAAGCTGAGTGGACTCGCATGCTCAGGTCTGAGGCCCTTCTGCCTCCTGCCACTAACCCCACCATGCGGTTTAAGAGAAAGCATCCTGTAATAATATGAGATACTATCACAGTCCATTCTTCGATACAGGTGAGTGCCAGCTTAATTTCAGAATTACACAAAATAGAGGGCATCATGCATTTGGACATCACATTGCGGAGCTGAGAGATTTTATGCATCATAAACGGCTAGGGATGAGGAAGCTGCCTCAGAAAATGTGGGAAATGCTCAGCAATTAACCTTAAGATGAAGTAGCTCTTCTTTCTCACCGTGATCAACTCACACTTAAGTCTTTAAATGGAAAATGACTTGTATTTAACCTTTATGATTCAGAAAGCCATGTAATTGTAATTATAGCTAATCCAATTAAAGATGGATTATAATAACTGCCGAATTAATAGGTCATGAAACACCGAGTTTAATTATGAGTGTATTTATTTTGGGAAAAAAACACTCTTTTAAAGTATTATGTCATTGAAAAAATTATTTCGAACTTAAAATTATATAAGTTGTGATTCATAAGTTAAAGGATGAAAAGGGGGGAGGTGACAAGAGCAGAACCGTTCAAGGAAGAGGGACAGAGCAGGAAATAGGAGAATATGAGGGAGGAAGCTTGCTTTTAATAATCAAGCTCTATTGTTTTCCATTCACAACTTTAAAAGAAAGATTGCATTAATAGTTTTTTCTAGAAAAATTAAAATCATTGCTAGTATTTATACTCTAGTGCTATTAGGAGAATTAAAAGAAACTTTTACTTTCTAGAACCACACATCATAATCTTGTACCGTGTAACTCATTCACATGTACTTTAGGAGTCTAACCTTCAGGAGAAGATGCAGCTGCAGTTCAGGTAGAACAAGTGACAAGTGTCAGCATCAATGGATACATTTTAACATTACTGTTTGGTTCCCTTTTTCTGTATTTGACAAGTTGGGAAAACAAGCAGGAATATTATTTGTTTGAAAACATGGCTTGAACAGGAAAACAGTTACCCACCAGAAGTTGAAGGATGGTATCAGGGTATCATCCAGTGGGGCCTCAGTCTGTCCAGCCCTTCCCTCAAATGTGCACAAGGGCGTGTTCTCCCATGATGTTTGCACTCAAGTCAAGATCTCCACCTGGCTCTTGGAGTGTCATTAACCTTAACTCTCACACTAAATATCAGGTTTCCTTAACTCGACCCTGCACAGTTCTCACATTCAACATTACCGGGACGTAAGCATACAGACAAGGTTTTCAAGCCATCATCTGACAGCTGGGGGAATTGTCCTGGCTGGCATTCAAATGTTTCCCTTGAAAGTCTGCTTTGTCCTTGAGCTACGTGCATCTTGACCAGAAGCATTTCTTGTATGCTGCCCCTTGAATATGGTTTCAGAGGCTGAAAGGAAGTGGCAAGGTTTTTTGATATAGTCTCCTGTAAAGTACCCAGTGGCTCATACTTTTAAGATAACACTGCAAGGTGGGGAAATGGTTTAGCAAGTAAATATACTTGCTGCCAGGCCTGACAACTTGAGGAAAGAGAGACACAGAGAGAGAACAATATTTAAAAACCAAAAGGGTAACTGGTACTCTCCAAAATGAGTGAAATAATAAGCATTTAAAGAAAAATCATACAAAGGCAACAAAATATTCTGTGGAAAGATGTCTACTGATTCTCCATAAATTCTCGCAGTGGCCATGTAGATATCCACGTAGTTATCCACAATATAAACTGGTTCATGAGCTCCAATATCTAACGTGGGTGTTCAGGCTAAGCCAGGTTATGATGGTGTCCAGCACTCAGATACTGCACACTCAGCAAAGTCCTGAGAATGTTTGCTTCCCGATAGATACACTGTGGCGGTATGTAGCAGCTTCAGGATGGACCCGTGGGCCGCAGGCTGGAGACATCCACTTTCTCCTGCGGATGTCCAAATTCTCTGCAGCTGCCCTTGAAATCCAAGTGCATTTTTTTTCCAGAGCCTCCTCTGAAGCAATTGCTTTCTCCCTCAGCATTTGGAAGCTGCTGAGGGGCACGTAATCAAGCCTTTCTTCACGTTGTCTTAAACAGGCCCGTTATCAGAGCTGCATCTCTCTGAGAGCTTCAGACTTCATTACACTATTAGAAAGAAATTAACAAACTGTACCCGATAAGCTTCTCCCACAGTGGGAAACCTTCCAGTCCCCACTCACACTGACTATGCCAGCACTTTTCTCCTATTCTGAGTAAGTTACTCAGACTTAAAATATGCGTCCCTTTTCTGCTTCCTTCATGAGATGAAAAGTCAACTGTGTACTTGTTCCGACGTTAATTTTCTTTCAGCCAACTCAAGCAATCATTTCAGCGTTATAGTTTGAATCCGATTGTGACAGGATTCGTGAAGGAAAATCACTTGAGGCTTGCTTATCATGGGTAACAAAGACAGGAAGCTGGAAGGAATAAAGCCATTCAGGGCTAATGATTTATTAGAGCATTTTAAATACCAGGATGTTCTAATGTTGTTTGTAATATATTTTAATACATAAATATCACTAAGGTTGAGAGATTTGTAAAAAATAAATGTATATAGACATTTGAGCAAGAATAGCTTAAACATTTTATAAAGCAGATTTCATCTATAATGGCATATAATATATGTATGTATATATATAAAATCAGATCCAGTTTAGTTGCACTTAATTTTCATCAGCAAAAGAGGAAAGACTGGAATATTTGTGATCTGAAACCAAAAGATGTAATGGCAATCCAAGAGACTAGCAAAGCAAGGCCCAACAACTTTCGATTAAAAAATACTGCAAACAGCCCAGAAAGGCAGATGTCCAAGCCTTCAATTAATAGGTTTCCAAATACCATATTAAAAGTTCCTGGCGCTGGAACTGGCTTTGGGGAACCCATTCCCCATACTGGGTTGCCTCAGCCAGCCTTGGTGCAGGGGAGGGGCTAGGTCTTTGTTCATCTTGATGTGCCCTGCCTTGTGGATTCTCCTGCCAGGCCTGCCCCTTTCTGAATGGAGAGGGAGGAGTGAAATGGGGGGTCATGGGAGGAGAGTAGGGGCAGGGAATGGAAGGGGAACACGGAGGGAAAACTGTGGTCAGTGTGTAAAATAAATGAAAACAATAATAAAAAAGAAGTCAAAGAGAAAAATAAATTCTAGACAAAGAGACTGTTAAAGCAGAAGTTGCGTGAAGTAGAAAAGTTGTCTAAACACTGGATGGACTCCTTCTAAGATCAGAGCCTCTGGTCAGAAGAAGTGCCCAATGAAGAAAGGAGCAGTCTTGCTGAAAACGCCCACGGAGTTTTCAACTGCCCTCTTTAGCTCTTTAGAAGGACGCGACTTTTCAATGACTGCGAAATAAAATTGCGACGTCGTTCTGTTGGCCAATTTTTGGCTGTAGACACCGTCACTTTTGACACAGTCCACTCTGTTCCTGCCATGCCTTACCCCAGCGCTTCAGCTATGGCCCCCAAACATTTAGTTGTGCCACGTGAGCAAGTCAAAAGCTAGAAAGACTTCTAATCCAGACTGCACCAGGAATAACTACAGTGATGATTTCTCTATTGCTTTCATGTGTAACGATTTTACCATTGTAGAGTTAGGGAACCGGCTGCAGGGAGAAGGTAAAAAAGCATCCCTGGTAGATATGAAGGAGCCGTCCTGGAACTATGAAGACATCATCCAGGTGGCAGCTTGGGTTAGATGCCACAGCACAGTTCCCAGCATCGCTACTTGATACTCTGTTTTCTATAAACACCATAAAGATTTACCTAATTTAACAAGGATACAGGTGAATATCTCTTGGTCCTTGTTAGTAGGTAGTTGGGAATAGTTAGAGGCAATCGGGGTGCCATCAAGAGGAAGGAGCCTCAGAGGTTTCTCTGTTAGAATCCTGGTTGGGAAAAGGACCACTCCCTTAACACTAATGACTTCACACACGCACATAGCGTCACAACTATCAGAAAGCATGGCTTGTAGTTTCATACTTACATACAATTCAACATGATAGCTCCAAGTTACTCGGCACATATGTGAAGACCTGCCCAGCACTAAATGAGAGAACTGCCTAAGGGGAACAGAAGGAGCATAATCAGTACAGTCAGATTGTGTGTTCTTTGCTACTAATAAATTAAAATAGGTTTGGGGGCACTGGGGAGATGGCTCAGTGGGCAACAGTTCAAAAACAAGGATCTGAGTTCTGATCCCCAGCACTCATAAGAACCAGGGTGCCTGTAACCCCAGTGTTGGCTTGAAGAGGGGGACATAGGCAAGAGATTCTCTGCAGCGTGCTGGTTCCCACCCTGTCCCCACACTCAGTGAGATGTTCTGTCCTCAAGAGAAAAAGATGGGCAGGGAAAGAGAGGACATTTGGCAATGTCCTCTGGCTTCTACATGTAGATAGATAGAAGTACATGTATATCACACACATGTGTGCACATGCACACACACATACATGCATGCATACACATAATATAGGTTTTAGAGTTAAACTGAGGTATGTTATACTAAGTTGTATGAAGTCATGTTGTCTCTCCAAGCCTCAGTTTCTCCAACTGGAGTTGGTGGAGAGACAAACACGAATGTTAACCATTAAACCTCAAAGCTACTTAATAAGGATTGGTCCTCACCCTATCTCTCTAAGTGCACATAAATCTTCACCCCTTTACTCCAAGTCGAAGTTCGGGGGAAAACCTAGAGTGAATTGGGTTTGACAAGAGACCTGAGGAAAGAGACTTTACACTTGGGACTGGCATTTCCAGTCATCTCGTTTTACGACCTACATATAAGTCCTGATCCAGTTTTCTTGAGCCACACCACAAAACACTTTGGTGTGTTTGAGAGAAATGAAGAATTCACAAGGTTTTCTCGTATCCAACCTGGCATTGCATGCACTTGGCAAATGGACTGACAATTGGAAACACTTTTCCAGAGAAGAGATGGTAAATTATTCAGATTGTTTTTTCCCCATCACCTCATTAATTAGCACAGCATATTAAGGACTTGTTTTGTGTGGCATAATATGCGACTGTATGCCACGAACAAAGATGGAAATGTCTTAGGATTCAACACGGATGTTAACAGTCGGATGATGCACAGCTCACCTTTTGTTTGATTGGAGAGGACCATTTGCGAATTCTTCTTTTTTAAATTTCTAAAACAATTAACTGAATTTTAAAATTTTCATCTAGAGATATTCTTGGTATGCATTATTGGCACAAATTATTGGTATCCGTTTAAATACAACGTTTATTAAACTTACTTTCTCTGTTGTTTTTGTTATAATTTTTTTTGCCAGATCTTAAGTGAAAGGAATAGTTAGGCTCACTTTGAGAATGTTTTGGTTGCTGGGTGGTGGTGCACGCCTTTAATCCCAATGCTTTGTAAACAGAGGCAATCAGGTCTTAGTTTGAGGCAAGCCTGGACTACAGACTGGCAGATGGGGCTACACAGGGACACCCTGGCTCAAAAAATGTTTTGGTGACATTTAAGAAACAATTATATGAACATATTTATTAATAAGTAGTCATATATTTGGTTATAATACAAAGAGATTTCTATCGCTATGATATATAAACTAAAGGGCTAGTAACAATTTATGAAAGTTGAGGGCAATGATTTTGGCTCCATTAGTTTAGCTTCATGCAGTACTTTAAAACTGTCTTCCCATGTCATCTGTTGGCAGAACATCCCCTCGCAGGCTGCATTTTAAGACTCAACTCGTGTTTAAAATCATATTCTCTTAGTTCTAAGATTAGGAGAAAGATACCATTACCTAAAAGACATTGCAATTTGTGTATCTAA
The DNA here is from genome assembly GCA_963919715.1 of Microtus obscurus. Taxonomy (NCBI): domain Eukaryota; kingdom Metazoa; phylum Chordata; class Mammalia; order Rodentia; family Cricetidae; genus Microtus; species Microtus obscurus. Next base: position 6,578,712 of record CAWTZC010000381.1, read on the forward strand.
TCTTATTCTGGATTTGAAAGCAAGGGGAAACTTTAGTTCTTCTGAACCGTTCTTTTGGGTTGTTATTAAGTAGCTAACACTGAAGTCACTTTTCTGTCACTTCTAAAGATGCAATTTGGTACTAAAGGTATCAATAATAATTTTTCAATGATGTTCAGTATTTTAACTTGGGCTAATTAAATGTAAAAATCTGTAAACACTTTGAGAAACAAATAATGATTTTTTTCAAGATGCCATCATCAGAGAAATGAGGAGGGGACATGATGGGCCAGCTCAGCCAATGCTAACATTATCTTCACACCACGAAAGCATCGCCACAGAAGAAGGGGAATTGCTAAAACACACGTGATTCTAGGAGGGACAGGAGCATCACACAGAAAAGAAAGTGTGTTTGGAAAGGTATATCCTGGAATCAGTCTGAGAAAGGGAAAAATGCTGGGAAGAAAAAGTGTCAACAGTACGGTCTATGCTCTAAACACTAAGAAGCAGGGGGGAAACTAGTGAAGGCAGATACACAGGTCCTTACCCCTAGTCTGAGAGTACACGGAAAATAAGCAGCAGGTGCATCCTACAAACGCCTTCTAGAGTCGTAGATGGGGTGGGCAGCCTATGCGGTTGCTCTGCAGACGTTTCTTTGCAATGGAAGCCCTCTAACCTGGAAGGCTCAGGAACTCAGAAGCTGCAGCCTCAAGAGGGTCCACCCAGGTTACATAACCACTCAAATTGATGGTGCGAGGAGAGTGTCTAGTTGGCCAAGCTGCCTGCAGTTAGGGTCCAGGGCTTCGTGAAGGGTCTGTTACTGGGTTGTCCCTGCTTCTAGGGTGGGTCTCCTGGTGATGTAGCTGCGCTTGAGTCTCCCACCATTCTCCCTATAAGAAATCTCAATAAACTAGTAATTTCCTAGAAGTGATGACTGATGGATGTCATTTGAGCCAGGATAGGCGACAGGAGATTGTCCCCCATAAATGATGAGATGTTTGGTCATTACAGATTTTCAGAGATTAGAGAGTACGGGCTCCCAGTGGAGAACACCTCCTTTGGGGTGTTAGTTAGGGAAGGACCATGCAAAGGTAAATAGTTCTGTGTAGTAGCTGGTATCTCCCAGAAGGGGACATCTGGGAGAGCAGTGAGGACAGAGATTGGAGAACCAGGCACCCTGGAATTGTGGCCAGTTTGACAGCTTAGACCATGTCTCTGTTTTTCCTTCATTTTATGATCAGTATGAATTACTTGCCTGTCCTTATAATGCTTAAACTCCACTTGCCAGATATCACCCAAGAAGCCCATTTTCTGACTGTTTATCTGGGGACGCTGTCATCTGAAAACATTTGTTTATAGTATATTTTTCTCTGGTTGGCCGCATAAATTCAAGACAGCTGATCTTATCCATCTTGAAGATCCTGGCAGTTTCCCCACCATTTGGGGATCCAGGTAGAGCTCTCGGGAGTTTTCATTTGTCTGGGAGCATGTGCAAGCATCCGGAATCACATAAGAATTGTGTGCATGGATCCTTGAAGCCTGTCCTCTGTCGGGTGTGCTCTGGGGCCTCGTTACACCATCCCTGGGAGGGAGCAGCTTGGCTCGGTGCTCAGGTTAAGCAAAGGTGATGGTGTTTATAACTGCTGAGGCAGGAGAGATGAGAGAAAGACAGATACATCAGCTCAAATGAAGCCATAGGTAGCAAAAAGCGCGCACACCGCTCCGTGGCCCTGACCCTCAAATCCCCTCCGGTTTGCAGGCTACACGTTTGGATTCCTGACGCTTGCGTCCAAGCATGCTGATGTCAAAGTGATGAAAGCCAGGTGAATAAATCCAGATGAGATTTATGGTCCGGCAGCGCGGCCTCCCTCGGCTAGGAGAGAGGGAAAGGGGTGTTTCCAGGAGCAGCAGATCCGATCTTGGCAGGCGGAGTGCTGCTGAAGTCACAGTTTGCTGTGGTTCTGCACCCCTGTCAGCGCCAGTTGGCAAACTAATGGAGATGATGGAATAAAAGAACAAAATGTCACAACAGCAAGGAGTCATTTGACAATTCAAGCATTTTCATATTCCTTAGAATTCGGCGGAATCGAAATGAAATCCGTCTACAAATGAAGCATCTCCATATTAATAAAGCAGGTAGCGGCGCACACCTTTCTCCACCGAGGAAAGCTGAATTGCATTCTTCTGACCATCTGCTTGGTCAAATGTCTTCGTGAATCCTAATAACTCAGCAAACTAGTTTCTAAACAACCATATTGATTTGAAGAGCATAATTTCTAGTGGAAAATTGCAACGCATTCAGACACAATAAGGGTCATTAGAAATGGTACAGCCAGGTCAATTTTAAGCTGTTAGTTTGCTAACATCATATATGATACATTCCATAAATATCTTTCTAATACTGATCATCTGGACTTATTATATAGTCATTTCCAAACACTGCAGAAAAAGAACTATAAATAAATCAATTCTCTATACACTTTGGAAGTCATGATTTTAATCTCAAAAATTAACAAGTGTGGACTGGGCAGTGGTGGCACACGCCTTTAATCCCAGCACTTGGGAGGCAGAGGTAGGCAGATCTCTGTGAGTTCGAGGCCAGCCTGGTTTATAAGAGCTAGTTCCAGGACAGGCTCCAAAGCAACGCGGAGAAACCCTGTCTCAAAAAACCCCAAAACAAAACAAAACAAAAATTAATAAGTGTGTTGACTCCCCTGATTCACTAATTTTAAGTGTTTATGGAATCTGGCACAATTACCTCAATTTTTAACTTTAGAATCTTAAATGTATTATGAAAACAAATAAAAAAGATTATATTAGCACATCTCATCAGAAGTTAAGTCTGAGATAACTCAGTATGAAAGACAGATGTTGTCAGAACGTCCCAGATGATGCTCAGCCAGTGCACCAAACAGCAGCCCTCCCTTCAGAGAAACTAACTGCAGTCAGCAGTGGGTCACAAGTGAACTCCATGTAACTGCACAGAGGCTGACACGTACTCTTTTCTTGAGTGTGAACTTAAAGTCGTGACATGGTGGCCTATCCATTTGACTTAATAGTCACAGAAAAGAGATAAACAACTTTATTCCATGGCCGCTGTCAAGCTCAGACCCCAGGCTTCCTGTCCTGTTCTGGTCGACACCTCCCAAGTGTACGTACACCTTGTTTGTTTTTGTGCAACATGAGTCTTAAATTATCACTCGCCAATTTTGATATAATGATGTTTCTCTATGTTTATTGACTAACGCTAAAGCGTAGCTCTATCAATCTGTTAGTATGCAATGGTATTTTCATAAAATTTAATAGTAAAGTTATTTCTATGCAGTGTTTAGTGTGCATAGTTCTTCTATAAAGGTTATCTTCTGGTTTATCAATTGTACACTACGTAGGCAGTTGTCATTTTATAAACAAATGGGACACTGGTGACACCGTCTATTTCACTGCCTGCTGATCAAGCTATAGAATGTAATACCATGCACTACATTTAAAAGGCCCCTCAAAAAAAAAAAAACACAGCTCTTTGGGGAAACTAAGCTACTCCCAATGCACAAGTGCCTATCACATTCTTCAAAGAATAGATTCCTATAACTTACCAACTGACTATTTCAGAATATTATGATAAGGCTTCTGAGTTGGCAGAATCCAAATCCACTGACATCAGTTTTAAATGACTAAAGGTTAGCAATATATGCCAAAATATTTTTCTTCTCTATTTCCTGTTGGAATGAGTCCTGATGACAAGTACTTTTGATTTTGCAGAAAGAATATGAAACTTCGTTTTTGTTTTTCTTTGGAGAACCCAAAGGTCAGGATGGAAGAGGGTGTGTGTGTGTGTGTGTGTGTGTGTGTGTGTGTGTGTGTGCGTATGTGTACTTTAATCCCATTATCCACCAGCTGCCATTATTTGAACATTTATCTGCAGAATTCTCATTAATGTTTTTTGTCAGCAACATCCCTGAGCCCCATGTAGTCCTCAGTGTTTGTCTCTGAACAGGAGTCTTTCAAGGAATATTCCCCATGCTCGCCTTTTCCTATGAGGTCACGGTTGTGGGAGGAAGAGTTTTATCTACTCAGATTCAAAGGTTGAAAGTGTTACCACTAAGTTGAAAATGCCAACTGCATCCAATTCACTGTCAGATGAGAGCTTCGGTCTTGACTTGGAATGATCTCTTTTTTTTAACTCTAATTATTCATATACAAAGTTATATCTTTGCCCCAATTCCCTTTCTATACTCTCCTAAGAATATCCTATGCATCCATCATAGCCAAGAATAAACATCCTGGGTCAGAGAGATGACTTAGAAGGTAAGGACACTTGCCACTAACACCGAAGACTCAAGTTTCATCCTCGAAACCTTCATGTTTGAGGGAGGGAAACAACTCCTGAGAGATTCTACTCTAAAATATTTTCATGCCTATCTTGATGAAAAGAGATATATCCAGGTATAATATGTAAGATCTTATTACAAATAAATTTTGATTGCAAGGACAGTGAATTTGAGTCTCAATTAAGAAAATTCTATTTCTGTACTGACATTGGATTATACAAAATTTTGCTGTCCTTTTACCATTGTTTCTTGACTTTTGTTTATTTGTTTGGGGGACTGCAATGCTTTTGAAATGCATTTACTAACAGGCACCAATTACGCATATCAACGAGTCTCATCATGACATTTCATGCACACAGAAGAGTGAGTGCATGTCAATCAATGTCACTATTACCTATTGGCCTCTCTTGTCCCCTCCTCCTCCTTTCAATCACCTTAGCAAACCTTTTAATCTCCAATCTCCACTGGCCTTTGTTTCTTTTTGTGACAGTGGGTCTCATTGTTTTAAAGAGTGGGGAACTTGTTGGTTCACTGGAACACGTGCACCTGGCCAGCTGTATTTATTTTGCTTTCAGTAAAATCACTGCAGGAAAAGGGGCAACGTATTTATTACATCTGGGTAACAGAGAGGCAGAGTCAGCCATTTAGAAGTTATGATAGCATATAATAGCCTTACATAATTTATAAAGAACTTTCATAAAAAATAACAAAAAAATCCAGTGTGTTTTTTAAATCTGCATTTTAGCTATTTTCTAGAATTAGTCACCAGAACACAAGATTGTAGAAAGTTATTTAGAATGGAAAATGCAAAACAACCTTTAAAATTTCCCATCTGGTCAGCTCTGGTCCAGATCAGATTTATTCAAAGCTAATGTATGTGTATATGAGTGTATATGTGTATATGTTTGTGTGTATACATACATAAAGCATATATATACGTATATAATACACACATCCATCCATCCACACACATAAGAAAGCAGCCATTGGGCATTTAGGAAATTTTCCTTTAGGTAGTGAATTGTTATAATTTTTTAAAAGCGGAAGATTGCTTTCAGGTGTAGGAGGATTGAATGGGCTTCCTCTTCCTGAAGCAGCTTACATAATTAAACTCAGCAAGTAGCTCTTGGATGTTTACTGACTGTGTTCCAAGCATAACAGTGCTTCTGAACACATACAGGGCTCTTCAGAATAGAGACGGGAAGGCGTTCTATTTCCTTGTGACTTGAATATATCCCTTAAACACGAGGCAATTTTCTGTGTCAAAACTTTGTTTCTCTTAAAAGCTTTCGCGGTGGAGTAGTTATGTCATTTGTGAACTGCTCGCGGCGAAGTGGTTGTGTGTCTGCTAGAACCACAGTCTCCAGAGAATTAGAGGAGAGCCCACCAGCTGCCTGAAGTAGTCACCTGAAGAGCAGCAAACACAACTGATGTAGCCTGATCACGTGCACAGAACTCTCGTCGCTAAAAATCTTCATGCCTTCTATTTGAAAGCCTTCTTTCCAACCTGGTTTTCAGGAAGGAGCCCATGCAGACCCTGATAGATGTTCAGGAGCTTTGGGAGTTGAAATCATTATGGAATAAAGACAGTCCTCTTATATCAAAATGTTTCTAAAAGATATTTTATAGACATTGAAATCTACTGCCTTGGAAAATATCTGTAGTTATTTGATTAATAAAATCCCACCATCTTTTTAGACAGTTAACAAGGAGATCCTAAGTCGTTCCCTCTAAGGTTATGATGTGTCAACCTGGTGTGCTTTCGTGTGTCATTGTTACTAATATTTAGAAGCTTCCTCTTAGACAAATTTCCTCTTATAGAAGACCTTTTACTTTCTCCAGGCTTGTTAACCCTTATTCACAAGTAAAAACATTTCTATTTCAGGTGTAAAATGTTTTGAAAAGCTCATACACATGACAGGCGATGAACAGTGCAATCCACATTGTTCAAAAATGCATTCCCTCACATAGTCAACATTGATTTGTATATGTGTGAAGAATATGTATCCCAGCAAATGTCTTGAGAAATATTACAGACCCCTACACAATTTCTTTATCCATTTATCTGTTGGCAGTCACTCGGACTGTCTTCACATCTTGACTTTTTTTCTTTTAAATACTGCAGAAAATATGGCCATGGAAGATACTATATCAGGTGATGCAGGGTGGTTAAATACCCAAAAGAGGAATTATAAAATACACACTAGCTCTGGATTTAATTTCTTTGGAAGCACTCATGCTAATTTCTGTATGAGCTGCAGCAGTTTACACCCCCTTCAACAATATACAAGGATTTTCTTTTCCCTGTCTTCTCACGAATACTTATTTTCTTTTCATGCCTTAATAGTAGCCATCCATAAAAGCGGGGCTGACTTGCGGAAGTTTTGATTTGCACTGCTCTGTGAGTCATGTGTCAAACGTGCTTTCGCGACTCTGTTATACATTTGTCATGGAAATGAGACCCTGTGTCGATTAGAAATAGGTTATTCTTTTATTGTTCTTGAAGTAAATTGTATTTTGTAATTTGTGTATTAGCCCTTTAGAGCACACACTTCACAAGCATTTTCTGTTACTCTATAGGTTGCCTTTCAACTTGATGATTCTTCGTTTTGCTGTGCAGACATGTTTCAGACTATGTAGCCTATTTTTTTCTTTTTATCCATCTTACACTTCAAGCCAACAAAATCACATAAGATTTTTCTGGCACTTTTATGATTTCAGACTTTCTATAAGTCTTTAATCCATGTTGAGTTGATTTTCATGTTTAAGATAAGGATCTGCATTCTTGACACCTGTGTCAGAGACCAACTGATGGTATATTAAATGTTTATCCATTGGCTTTCTGTTCTATTTCTATCGATTCATTATTTGGTTTGTAGGAAGATCATTATCCTGATGACTGTAGCTTTGAAATAAAATTTGGAATTATGAAATATGACACTTCCAGTTTGCTCTTCTTAAGAGTGACTTAGAAATTCAGTTGGTTTTTTTTTCTTTCATGGTACGGTATGAATTTTAAAGTTGTTTTTCTATTTTTGTAAAAGGTTGTATTTGAAGTTTGATAGGGATTTTTAATCCCAAGATAATTTTAGATAATATGAAATTTTCATTTGACAAGTGAAATTACTATATTCAACATATATAATGAGACTATTTCCTATGTGTATATATTGTATGCTGGTGATCAAATTTCTATCACCACATCTTTTGCCATCATTTATGCATGAGAGCCACAAATTTGTTCATCTGATAATTTTAAACTTGTATGAGCATTTCAAAAATATTTTTTTCCAAACCATGATCATGGTCCATTATTTATTGATTTCTCTTTTAGTTCAGATGATCTTAGAGTTTTCAATGCACAAATCTTCCAGCACCTTAATTTCATTCTCAATGTTTTCCTTAATTCATTATAAATATGATTGTTTGCCTAATTTCTATGTTTCTTTTTAAGGTCTCACTGTATACTTTCGGATGACCCAGAACTTTCAATATAGATAAGGCTGGCCAGATCTCGGAGATCTGTCTGTGTCTGCCTTCTGAGGGCTGGAATTAAAGGCATATGCCACTATTCACAGCCATAATTTTTGGTATATAAAAATCTAAATGTACAATAAGAAAATAATTCTATTTTTGTTGATCTTTCTGTTAACCATGCTGTTCCACTCAATTTATTTATTAGCTATAAGATGTTTTAGTGTTGTCTTTTGAACGATACATAAATTTGTGTCAGTCACAAACAGGAGTAATTTTACTTTCTGATTTAGATGAGTTTTTTTTTTCCTTCTTTAGTTTCTCGGGCTAAGACTTCCAGAGCAACTTAGAATAAAAGCAGCAACTTGCAACTGCCGCGCACCACGCCCCCGTGTCTGTGCTCTGTGCTCTGGCACCCAGTTTGTGAGCTTCGGGCAAGGGGGCTGGAGGTTAAAATACACAAGACACACACAGAGAGAGACAGCGACATGGATCATCCTTAAATTCCCCATGAATTCAGGATCTGGGGTCTCACTGCTCCCAGCATGCAACATCCTTGTCTCTTCCCCTCTTATCATCTTTGTATCATAATGTTTTTGTCTCAGTTTTACTTACTCTAAATACATTTTTATAATTGAAAAATAAATAGTATAGTGATAAAGTAGATAGTTGATAGTATAAAATCATCTGTTAAGACGCATAATATCTGGAACTTACTTCCACATAATATAGTACAACTCTTTTGTAGTAAAACGCTTTTGATATATTAATGCCACAATCTGAGTTATGTTATTAGACAGACGCTTTCAGCATCAGATGAGTTTTGCCCTGAGAGACCCATGGCAGGCTGGAAACAGTGTCTACCAAAAACTAGGTTCGGTAAGCTTAGTCTTTTAAGTGGAGGCAGGGGGAGAAAGGAGTGGGGACAGGAATGGGATGGGAGGGGGAAACTATGGTTGGTTATAAAATAAATAATTTCATAAAAGTTTCAGTTTTCCAAAACTAAAAATTTGCTGATCAATGAAGTAAGCTGTCAGCTTAGTTTTTCTCCTCCGGGATTCATCTACCTTAAGAGGCAGTAGGCGTGGATGAACGAGAAACCAGTGACATGAACAGATGTGCAGAAATAAAAATCCCGGTGTCATGTGTGCAACAAGGTAGCTTAAAGTAAAAAGAGTGTAGAATAGAGCAGACAGGTTCTGCTCCATCTTCTTCAGCTTCCGTGGCTTGCTTGGTCTGATTTCCTCTATCAGGCCTCTATCAAGCAATATTAGAGGTTTTCAGTAAACACAGGTTTGCTCTTCTAATTTTCTCTACTCAGTTTTTGTAAGGTTTTTCCTTTTCTGTATCCCCCATCCTAATAGGTTTTCTGTTAATGTATTCCTCCATCATTTGCCTTGAGTCAGCAGATAGGGCATACTTGCACTCAGATCTGTCTGGAAACTGTCAGCTTTTCCTCCTCTCCCTTGATAATAGAGATCTTAGACGGAAAGTGTTCACTTAGACTGGCTACATCAACAATGAAACGTTTGCTGATTAAAAATGTAGCCATTCACAGGACAGTTGCAAGTAGTTATAAATAAAGTCACCAAGAATGAATGTGCTAAAAAGAAAATCATCTTGAAGGAGTAGAAAGCCCCCCCCCCCCCGATATGTGACACCAGCAATAGAACACTGTAGCGAAAAGAAATTTGCAATGATTTTTGCTTACAGTGTGGTGAATGTGGATCAACAGTACAGTTATGCTGGTTTTCTTTCCATTAGTAAAAATATATCACAAATCCTGACTCTCATAGTTTTAATCCCTTTTATTAACATAAATATGCAATGTAACATCAGCCACGTTAACTACATCAAGTGAAGAATCTGATAGTTTTAATTGCACTCACAATAGTACACAATCACCACCTCTGCTCTTCTAAGAACCTGTCAACATACTAAACACAAACCAGACTTTAGAAGCAATGGCTCCTTGTTGGTTATCTCCGATCTACTCTCTGTCTAGGCTGGAGCCCACTCTAAGAAACTCATCCAGAAAAAATCATGCAGTATTTGTTCATTGGTGGCTGATTTATGTTTGCTTAGCACAATCCTTTATCATTGTTTTATCATGTGTCGGAATTTGACCGCACTTACAGTTAATGATACCCATTCTATATGTATACATCATATTCATTTATTCAACCATAAGCATACGGACAATTGGGCTGTTTCTAACTTTGGGCTCTTGACAACAATATTGCAATAAATTATTCGAATCATCGTGCAATACTTTTGAGCACTTTCAATGCACACAAGTGGGGGGGGATTCTGAATCATGATAATTCTGTTTAACCAAGAACAGCCACTTTTTAAGATGTCTCCACAATTGTACATCCTGATTATAATGTTCAAGGGTTGCCTTCATTGATGCTTTTTCAAGGTATAAATAGTTTTGATTTGGTGCTTGGTAGTTTAGAATTTCTAGATAGACTTGGGTGTACTATAGTGAGTGAATTTATTAAATAATTTAAGAGTCAAAGTTATAAGAGACTATAAATGACTAGAACAGTCTATAGAAGGCATGGGAGAATATCACATTCGCTTTTATGACTACGCATTAACATTTAAATACAGTTCTGTCCTTCTTAGCTTTGTGTTGCAGTAACAGCGATGGGGGTATAACATGTATTTCCATTTATTTATCCTTAATCTATCAATAAATTATCCCTGGTTCCCACTTGTTTGTGTGTGTTTTGATACAACTAAGTATGTTTATCTTGAGCCTGTTTAATGCGTTAACAGTCTGTCTGTGGCAATGAGTGGAGTTAAGTTTCTGCGAGAATGGTCAGGTCTTAAAATGGGCCTATTGGAACTAGGAACGTGGTAGGTCCCACATAATGAATGACAGATCCCCCACCTGTTTCTTTTCTTTCCTCACTTCCAGAACAATGGTAATAAGCTTAGTTGTCTCTACTTCATTCACTGGTGTACATCCAATGCCAGCCCACTGGAAATACCATTTGTACGTCCCTATTTCAGAGTCAAACACAGCACCATCGTGACACTTTACCTAATTCTACAAATGCAAACTTTCCCCACCACCTTGCTACAGGGAGCTCTTCTATCTTCATTGATGTACTTGCTACATTATTCTGGAATTATCATTAGTCTTTATGAGCTGTATTTCTTATGTGTTTGAGCTTCTTGGATTCTGGGGTCACATATTTTTCATCTTGAAATGTCACTGAGTACCCATATATTATCATGTAGACAGGGAATGTTGAAATAAAACCATCATTTTGAGTTGAGTTGACATTCACATTTCCATACATAATCTATAGAAGATGATTTTAGAGATGGTAAAATATACTCTTCATTAACTAAGAGTTGAAAGCAAAATGTGTAAACCATGGACATATATTGAAAATGCCAAGTGCTACTTAGCATTAGTGTCTCAGGACAGGAAATGTATGAATTGTGGTCAATATTATCATCATTATTATCATGTTATTATCATATTATTATCATGTTATGACTATTGTATGAAGCAATGCAAAACTAATAAATTCACAAGGATAGATAACTTTTACTCTCACTACCAAATAAACTCCCTCATATGTGCCAAAATCTCCTTAACTCCTATCCAAAAATGGAAGAAATTTCTTTTCAATAATACACATACAGTTTCCTAGTAACTGTCAAGAAGAGATTTCAACAAAATAGTGGCTACTTTTAAATTTGCCTGCAGTTTTTGTGAACTGTAGTAAAATGCAGACTTATTTTATGATAAATATATTCAAAAAGTGGTATATTCATTTTAAAATAAGACATAGTATATAAAATGGATTATGCAAAAATTATGACATACTTCTGGAATACTTCATGATATATTTGTCATATGGATGCATGTATGTATATAACTAACATGTCTATAAACAGTGAGATAATATAAAAGGCAGTATGTCCTTGGTAACAGGTCAGTTAAGCAGTATATTGCTTGAGATGAGCATATCAATTAGATTGCAATTTTATATTTAAAGTATTAAAGTAAGGACGCACGCTGTGAAATCCCAAAGGAGCCTTATTGAAACCTAAGTACAAGGTTTTGACATCCAATTGCTCCACAATATCCATACATATTTTCTTGTCTTCAGTTAACATAAAAGAATAACCAGGGTTACATTTTTACCTCTGCCTAACTTAAAGAAATGAGGCAGGCACAAAGAAAAGTACCACCTTTCATAATATAAATACAGAATTAAACCATCAAGACTTGAAAGGTCCAATACACTACATGTAGAGGAGATTTTGAATTTAGATATTTTAATATGACAGGAGCTGAATGTACTGGCCAGAAAATTCTGACAACTAATTGTATAATTGCTGAATTCTAACAAAATACTCTAAGGGGAACAGCGACGAAATGGATGTGCTGCTTGCTTTTTTTTTATTTTTTTTTTAAAGAATATCAACTTCATTTTTAAGAAAATAACAGAACTACTACAAACACAAGAATAAACTAACTTAAGAAAGCACAAAAAATACTCCTCAGGCCGGGTCGCGCGCACGTCTCTCCCGAACACTCTCCAGGGTGTGTGCAGGAACCTTTCTGCTCTTCCTCTGCGGCACGCCAACTGCCAGAAACAAGCCATGTCTATTCTCAAGGTCCACGCCCGAGAGATCTTTGACTCCCGTGGGAATCCCACTGTTGAGGTTGATCTCTACACCTGAAAAGGTCTCTTCCGGGCTGCTGTGCCCAGCGGTGCCTCCACTGGCATCTATGAGGCCCTGGAACTCCGTGACAATGATAAGACCCGCTACTTGGGGAAGGGTGTCTCAAAGGCTGTTGAGCACATCAATAAAACTATCGCACCTGCTCTGGTTAGCAAGAAACTGAATGTGGTGGAGCAGGAGAAGACCGACAAGCTGATGATCGAGATGGACGGCACCGAGAATAAATCCAAATTCGGTGTCAATGCCATCCTGGGAGTGTCCCTGGCTGTCTGCAAAGCTGGTGCTGCAGAAAGGGGGTGCCACATCGCTGACTTGGCTGGCAACGCTGAAGTCATCCTGCCAGTCCCAGCTTTCAATGTGATCAATGGCGGGTCTCACGCTGGCAACAAGCTGGCCGTGCAGGAGTTCACGATCCTCCCTGTGGGGGCATCCGGTTTCCGCGAAGCCATGCGCATTGGGGCAGAGGTTTATCACAACCTGAAGAATGTCATCAAGGAGAAATATGGGAAGGATGCCACCAATGTGGGTGACGAGGGCGGGTTTGCGCCTAATATTCTGGAGAACAAAGAAGCTCCGGAGCTGCTGAAGAACGCAATTGGAAAGGCTAGCTACACTGAACAGGTTGTCATCGGCATGGACGTGGCTGCCTCTGAGTTCTTCAGATCCGGGAAGTACGACCTGGACTTCAAGTCTCCTGATGACGCCAGCAGGTACATCACCCCTGACCAGCTGGCTGACCTGTACAAGTCCTTCATCCGGGAGTATCCAGTGGTGTCCATCGAGGACCCCTTTGACCAGGATGACTGGGAAGCCTGGAAGAAGTTCACAGCTAGCTCAGGCATCCAGGTGGTTGGGGATGATCTCACAGTGACCAACCCTAAGAGGATTGCCAAGGCTGTCAGTGAGAAGTCCTGCAACTGCCTCCTGCTCAAAGTGAACCAGATTGGCTCCGTGACCGAGTCTCTGCAAGCGTGTAAGCTGGCCCAGTCCAATGGTTGGGGCGTCATGGTGTCCCATCGCTCTGGGGAGACTGAGGATACTTTCATCGCTGACCTGGTAGTGGGGCTCTGCACTGGGCAGATCAAGACTGGTGCCCCTTGCCGATCCGAGCGCCTGGCCAAGTACAACCAGATTCTTAGAATCGAGGAAGAGCTGGGCAGCAAGGCCAAGTTTGCTGGCAGGTGCTTCAGGAACCCCCTGGCCAAATAAAGTGGATGCAGATCCCTGGAGCCACCAGCTGCTTAGACCCCATTCCTGATGTCATCAAGGCGGCTCAAGGCTGGCCCAGTGCTTGCCCCTCCCATGCCACTGCTTCCTTAGACGTCTTCAGTCCTAGAGCCCTGCTGGAAACCCCAGCTTTGTAATCGTGTGACTGGTCCGAATCATTGTCACCTCACTTCCAAGCTAGTGTCTGGAGCCCAGTGTAATCTCTAGGGTGGCCACAGGAAAGACCCCTGCCCCAGCGGTTCTACATGCAGAATAAAAGCCTCAGTGACCCATAAAAAAATACTCCTCAGAAAAATAATCAATACACTCAAAAATGCAGGCTAACTACGCAGTAGCCACACTTAGTCCAAAGGTCTGTGGTTATCTACAGAGAGGAATACATCAAATTTCGTGCACTTGGGTATGAAGTTCTGTAAAAAGCAAAGGTTGTGCTAATCAGTTGGAATCTAGAGTAAGTGCCCTTGAGTGGAAACCAGTCCTGGGAGGGCACGAGGTGACCCGTGCACAACTCTTCTAGTGTCCTCCAGCCCCACCTGCACAGCATCTCCACTGTGTGTAGCTGAGCGGCAAAGTTTGAGAACTATAGGGGGGAGCAGCGTCTTTACTGTCCTTCCCTTTCTGTCCAATAATGCAGTACCCAGGAAGCATGGGCACGTGTCCTTGCGTGGGCATGCCACGCTGACCATTCTCTCCACTCAGGGACACCACAGGTCTCGCCAATCCTGATGTGCTGCGAACCACATTGGTGGATGATGAGCTGCAGTCCTCCGAACCCATTCTTAAAGTGGGCGCGGCAGTGGCTGGAAACACATAGATGCTTCTCACTGGCCTGCCCAGTGCCAATAGGCAGGCCGCGGTTAGCAGGTGGCTTGGAGCTTGCATATTGTCGTTGAGTTGTGCTACCACCAGCAGGCTGGCCAGCTAGGGAGGTTAGGTCAATTGCCTCTATTGAAATAGACAGATTCCTCATGGAGAAACAGCCATCAGCCTGAGGCCCATTTAGCAAAGCATGGGCGGACTGAAGGGTACCTCTAGTGTTGTTGTAAGCTATAGCAGACTGAGGGGTACCTGTAGTGTTGTTGTAAGCTATAGTAGGTCCCCAAACTGTTGGTGGAGGCAAACTATTGGAGACATGGTCAACAGCAGTGGAGGAGGGCAAGATGGCAGCTTTAGAAGGAGGAGTCGTATCCATAAATTCAAAGTCATTAGCAGGATGAGGAGGGCTTATTGCTACCGTGGGAGGAAGAACTGGGACCAGCCCATTTGGATTCAAAATAGCAAGATCACCAGAAGGAGACACTCCCTGCTGCCACCCATTGGTAGGCCTAGGAGTGTGTAGATTGTTCCCAATGTGGGTGGAGCAGGGGACCCTGAGTGCAAGTGGGTCACTGGACACTGTGGCATTTTCAGCCAGCCTCTGCTGCATAATGCCATGGCAAGGAGCAAATGGCAGAGTGTTATCACTGCTGACTATGGGCGAGCTCACAATAGCTGCCTCAGAAGGGGGTGTGGTATCCATGTCCTCTAAAGACAACTCACAGCTCCTGTCTTCACAGACACGGGAGGCTGTGGTAGAAAAGACTGTGGGAGGGTTCCTGAGGGAAGGGGCTAAAGAGGTAGCAGGGAAGGGGGGGAGAAGGGGGAGTCACTTATACACATTGGAACTGGGGACTCCATTCTGCAGGAAGGGGAACTGAAAGACAGCAGTTCAGCACCAGACCTGGGGGGTGAGAAGTGGTAGAAGCCAACGCTGTGGCCAAATCGACAGGGTCTTTCTTTGCATCTGGTGGGGTCTCCACACTGGACCTGGCCCTACAGGGAGGAAGAAGGTCAGAAGGGAGAGCTGAAGGAGAAATGGGGATTGTGGGTGCATTAGGTGTGAGGGACGAAGAAGGAACAAGTGGGTTCGGGGACCCAGCAGCCTGGCATAACAAGGGAGTGGAGGCAGGAGGTCCAGGGCTGGAAACCCCATCAGTGGACAGGGACAGAAAGCCTGCAGGCCCTGAAGCAGGTGGGGGGCTGGACAGGGCAGGCTGAGGGGCAGTGTGGACTGACCCCATCTGGTTCATAGTCTGTAAGGCATCCACTTCATCTGAGGTCTGGACGGCTTGATCCTTCGTGTTCTTTGTGATGTCTGATGCTTTTTCTGTGTCAATACGTGGAATCTTGGGTGGTGGGGGCAGGTCACCCTGATCCCACAGTTGCTGTAGCAGTGCTGGGCAGGGCAGGGGTCCCGAGGGTGGCAACAGAAGTTCCAACTTGGGTGCTTTTCTCTTGCCAAGTATTTTTTGTACAGGCACAGGAATACCGGGGCTCCCTGGTGCACCAGTAGAGTTGTCTCCATTAGACCCGTGAGAGCTGCGGCAGCCAAAGCCAGGGGAGTTCTTCCTGGGACACACCAGGGCAGTTGCCTCCACGTGTGGTGGTATGTCCTGGGGGTGCCGATTCTCCTCTTGTGACCTACAGGTCTGCCTCATAGAAATCATTTCCACCTTATCCCCAAAGGTTCTAGATGTTGCTCTTTGCATATGACTGCTAGACGTCCTTCTCTTCTTATTGCCTGGTCCTTCAGTCTCGTCCAGCAACCACGAACTCTTTCTTTTCCTGTTCTTCTTGTTCTCCTTCACCTCCTTTTCCTCCCTTTTCTTCTCCTCGTCCTTCTCCTTTTTTACCTCTTCCACTGTCTCCTGCTCTCCCTTTCCCACCTTTTTCTCCTCCTCTTCCTCCTTCTCTTTTTCTTCATTAATCCTCTTTTTCTCTTCTTTCCTCCCTTTTTTAAATTCTTCTTTGGTCCTCCCCTCTGTTGTCTTTGGACAAGGGAGACGTCTCCAAGTCAGTCGGTCTTCAGCCTCAGCCACTCTCAATGGCCCTGTAGTAAAGGGAACGGGATCTCGCCTTGGAGGAGGGATCCTTGTGGTTTTTGAAGTAGGGAATTTCCCGAAATCATACTGCCTCCTGGGGGAGCTGTAGAGGCCAGTAGTCCAGGGTATATAGTGGGCGTCCTGCCTGCGCACAGAGGAATTTTCCCTGGCTGGATAAACATGGCGACGTTGGCACAGCAGGGGCTTCCCCCAGGTCATGAGATACAGAGGGTTACATCTCAGAGTGAGCGGACTGCAGGATGGGCAGCCGCGCAGCACAGAAAACCTTTCCATTTCGAAGTTACTGAGGGACCTAGAGATCAGCAGAGCGCCAAAAAGAAAAGTGAGCAACTGTTGGGTAGTTTGGAAACCAGGCAAACTCTGGCCCTTGTGACCTCAGGCCAGAATGCGGGGCCCTTGTGACCTCAGGCCAGAACGCGTGACAATGGATAGTGAGTGGGTTGGGGAAGGGAGGCAGAGGCTCCAGCAAGCATCAGGAGAGGCTGTACAGCTCTAAGGGCAAAGCCAGGCAGGCTCACTAGCTCATGTACTTCCTCCGCTCTCCCATGTGTGGCCACACAAGATGCCACACAGCTTGGGGTGTGTCTCACCAGAGTTCGGAGACCTTGGACCAAAAAGACTGGCAATCCAGACAAACGGGTGTGTCAGAGCCTGTCCGATCACCAGGGGCCTCTCTGGTGTCCCTGTGTAAGCACCTTCTCAGAGGTCATTTTGCTGAACTTGGTGACACTGCTTGCCGGCAGTATCTAGTGTCCAGGGGAGGTCATAGGGCCCTGAGCTGGCTGGGTGCCGGCTTCCAGCACCAGGCTGGCACACAGCTTCTGCTCACTTCTTTTTTTTTTTATTGGAAAAAAAAAGAAATTTCTGCCTCCTCCCTGCCTCCCATTTCCCTCCCCCTCCTCCCCCTCCTCTCCCTCTATCCCCCTCCTCCCCCTCCCTCTCCAGCCTGAAGAGCAGTCAGGGTTCCCTGCCCTGTGGAAAGTCCAAAGTCCTCCCCCCTCAATCCTAGTTTAGGAAGGTGAACATCCAGACTGGGTAGGCTCCCACAAAGCCAGAACATGAAGTAGGATCAAAACCCGGTGCCATTGTCCTTGGCTTCTCAGCAGCCCTCATTGTCCGCCAAATTCAGAGAGTCCGGTTTTATCCCATGCTTTTTCAGTCACAGTCCAGCTGGCCTTGGTGAGCTCCCAAAGAATCAGCCCCACTGTCTCCACGGGTGGGCGCACCCCTTGTGGTCCTGACTTCTTTGCTCATATTCTCTCTCCTTCTGCTCCTCATTGGGACATTGGGAGCTCAGTCCAGTGCTACAGTGTGGGTCTCTGTCTCTATCTCCGTCCATCACCAGATGAAGTTTCTATGGTGATATGCAAGATATTCATCCGTATGGCTATAGGATAGGGTCATTTCAGGTTCCCTATCCTCAGCTGCCCCAGGAACTAACTGGGGACATCGCCCTGGGCACCTGGGAGCCCCTCTAGATCCAAGTCTCTTGCCAGCCCTAAGATGGCTCCCTTAATTAAGATGTGTGCTTCTCTGCTCCCCTAACCAACCTTCCTTTATCCCAATCATCCCGTTTCCCCAAGTTCCCCCCACCCTCCCCTTCTCACATTTCTCTCCCCTTCTCCCCTTACCCCCCTCCCATCACACCCCCAAGATCCCAGTTTTTTGCTCGGCAATCTAGTCTACTTCCCATAACCAGGAGGATAGCTATATGTTTTTCTTTGAGTTCACCTTCCTATTTAGTTTCTTTAGGATATCAAATTATAGACTCACTGACCTTTATTTATTTCTAGAAACCAATTATGAGTGAGTACATCCCATGCTCATCCTTTTGGGTCTGCGTTACCTCACTCAGGATAGTGTTTTCTATTTCCATCCATTTGCATGCAAAATTCGCGAAGTCATTGTTTTTTACCGCTGAGTAGAATTCTAATGTGTATATATTCCACACTTTCTTCATCCATTCTTCCATTGAAGGGCATCTAGGTTGTTTCCAGGTTCTGGCTACTACAAATAATGCTGCTATGAACATAGTTGAAAAATGTCCTTGTCATATGATTGGGCATCTCGTGGGTATATTCCCAAGAGTGGCATTGCTGGGTCCATGGGTAGGTTGATCCCAAATTTCCTGAGAAACCGCCACACTGCTATCCAAAGTGGTTGCACAAGTTTGCATTCCCACCAGCAATCGATGAGGGTACCCCTTTCTCCACAGCCTCTCCAGCAAAGGCTATCATTGGTGTTTTTGATTTTAGCCATTCTGACAGGTGTAAGGTGATATCTCAATGTTGTTTTGATTTGCATTTCCCTGATCGCTAAGGAGGCTGAGCATGACCTTAAGTGCCTTTTGGCCATTTGAACTTCTTCTGTTAAGAATTCTCTCTTCAGCTCAGTGCCCCATTTTTTAATTGGGTTAATTAGCATTTTAAAGTCTAGTTTCTTGAGTTCTTTATATATTTTGGAGATCAGACCTTTGTCTGTTGTGGGGTTGGTGAAGATCTTTTCCCAGTCAGTGGGTTGCCTTTTTGTCTTAGTGACAGTGTCTTTTGCTTTACAGAAGCTTCTCAGTTTCAGTAGGTCCCATTTATTCAATGTTGCCCTTAATGACTGTGCTGCTGGGGTTATACCTAGGAAGCGATTGCCTGTGCCCATCTGTTGTAGGGTACTTCCCACTTTCTCTTCTATCAGGTTCAGTGTGTTCAGATTGATATTGAGGTCTTTGATCCATTTGGACTTGAGTTTTGTGCATGGTGATAAGTATGGGTCTATTTTCATTCTTCTACAGGTTGACATCCAGTTGTGCCAGCACCATTTGTTGAAGATGTTTTCTTTCTTCCATTGTATACATTTAGCACCTTTATCGAAAATGAGGTGTTCATAGGTTTGTGGGTTAAGATCCGGGTCTTCTACATGATTCCATTGGTCAACTTCTCTATTTTTATGCCAACACCCCACTGTTTTCATTACTGTAGCTCTGTAATAGAGTTTAAAGTCAGGGATGGTAATGCCTCCAGAAGTACCTTTATTGTATAAGATTGTTTTGGCTATCCAGGGTTTTTTGTTATTCCATATAGAGTTGATTATTGTCCTTTCAAGATCAGTGAAGAATTTTAATGGGATCTTGATGGGGATTGCATTGAATCTATAAATTGCCTTTGGTAGGATTGCCATTTTTACTATGTTGATCCTCCCAATCCACGAGCAAGGGAGATCCTTCCATTTTCTGGTATCCTCTTCAATTTCTTTCTTCAATGCCTTAAAGTTCTTGTCAAATAGATCCTTCACTTCTTTGGTTAGCATTACCCCGAGATATTTTATGCTGTTTGTGGCTATCGTGAAAGATGATGCTTCTCTGATTTCCCTCTCTGCTTCCATATCCGTTGTGTATAGGAGGGCGACTGATTTTTTGGAGTTGATCTTGTATCCGGCCACATTACTAAAGGTGTTTATCAGCTGTAGGAGTTCTTTGGTGGAGTTTTTGGGGTCACGTATGTACACTATCATATCATCTGCAAATAACGAAAGTTTAACTTCTTCCTTTCCAATTCGAATCACCTTGATCCCCTTATGTTGTCTTATTGCTATTGCTAAAACTTCAAGCACTATATTGAAGAGGTATGGAGAGAGTGGACAGCCTTGTCGTGTTCCTGATTTAAGTGGGATGGCTTTGAGTTTCTCTCCGTTTAGTTTGATGTTAGCTGTCGGTTTGCTGTAAATAGCTTTTATTATATTTAGGTATGACCCTTGTATCCCTAATCTCTCCAAGACTTTTATCATAAAGGGATGTTGAATTTTGTCAAAAGCTTTTTCAGCATCTAATGAAATGATCATACGGTTTTTTTCTTTCAGTTTATTTATATGATGGATTACATTGATAGATTTTCGTATGTTGAACCAGCCTTGCATCTCTGGGATGAAGCCTACTTGATCATAATTGATAATTTTTCTAATGTGTTCTTAGATACGGTTTGCCAGTATTTTGTTGAGGATTTTTGCATCGATGTTCATGAGTGAGATTGGCCTGTAATTCTCTTTCTTGGTTGAGTCTTTGTGTGGTTTTGGTATCAGAGTGACGGTAGCTTCATAAAAGGAATTTGGCAATGACTCTTCTGTTTCTATATTGTGAAATACCTTAAGGAGTATAGGTATTAGGTCTTCTTGGAAATTCTGGTAGAATTCTGCATTGAAACCGTCTGGTCCTGGGCTTTTTTTGGTAGGGAGGTTTTTGATAACAGCTTCTAATTCTTTGCGACTGACAGGTCTATTTAGATTGTTCACCTGGTCCTGATTTAACTTTGGTATATGGTTTTTTTTGGTTTTTTTTTTTTGGTTTTTTTTTTTTTTTTTGGTTTTTGGAGACAGGGTTTCTCTGTGGCTTTGGAGCCTGTCCTGGAACTGGCTCTTGTAGACCAGGCTGGTCTCGAACTCACAGAGATCCGCCTGCCTCTGCCTCCCGAGTGCTGGGATTAAAGGCGTGTGCCACCATCGCCCGGCGGTATATGGTATTTATCAAAGAAATTGTCCATTTCTTTTACATTTTCCAGTTTTGTGGCATACAGGCTTTTGTAGTAAGATCTAATGATTCTCTGAATTTCCTCTATGTCTGTGGTTATGTCCCCCTTTTCATTTCTGATCTTATTAATTTGCAAATTCTCTCTCTGCCATTTGATTAGTTTGGATAGGGGTTTATCAATTTTGTTGATTTTTTTCCAGGAACCAGCTTTTGGTTTCATTGATTCTTTGGATTGTTTTCTGTGTTTCTATTTTGTTGATTTCAGCCCTCAGTTTGACTATTTCCAGTCTTCTACTCCTCCTAGGTGAGTCTGCTTCTTTTTTTTCTAGAGCTTTCAGGTGGGCTGTTAAGTCTCCAATGTATGCTTTCTCTGTTTTCTTTAAGTGGGCACTAAGGGCTATGAACTTTCCCCTTAGGACTGCTTTCAAAGTGTCCAATAAGTTTGAGTATGTTGATTCTTTATTTTCATTGAATTCAAGGAAGACTTTAATTTCTTTCTTTATTTCTTCTTTGATCCAGGTGTGGGTCAATAGTTGACTATTCAGTTTCCATGAGTTTGTAGGCTTTCTGGGGGTAGCATTGCTATTGAATTCTAACTTTAGTCCGTGGTGATCTGATAAGACACAGTTGGTTATGGATATTTTTTTGTAACTGTGGAAGTTTGCTTTGTTACCAAGGATGTGGTCAATTTTTGAGAAGGTTCCATGAGCTGCAGAGAAGAAGGTATATTCTTTCCTATTTGGGTGGAATGTTCTATAGATGTCTGTTAAGTCCATTTGATTCAATACCTCCATTAATTCTCTTATTTCTCTGTTAGGTTTCCGTCTGATTGACCTGTCCATTGGTGAAAGAGGAGTGTTGAGATCTCCTACTATTAGTGTGTGTGGTTTGATGGCAGCCTTGAGTTTTAGTAGTGTTTCTTTTACATATGTGGGTGCTTTTATATTAGGGGCATAGATATTCAGGATTGAGACCTCATCCTGATCCATTGTTCCTGTTATGAGTATAAAATATCCCTCTCCATCTCTTCTGATTGATTTAAGTTTGAAGTCAACTTTGTTAGAAATTAGTATGGCCACACCTGCTTGTTTCTTAGGTCCATTTGCTTGATAAACCTTTTCCCATCCCTTTACTCTAAGTAGGTGCCTGTCTTTGTGGTTGAGGTGTGTTTCTTGTAAACAGCAGAATGTTGGATCCTGTTTGCGTATCCAAGCTTTAGCCTGTGCCTTTTTATAGGTGAGTTGAGTCCATTGACATTAAGGGATATTAATGACCAGTGGTTGCTAACTCTGGTCACTTTTTTAGTCATAGAGTTTGTGTGTTTGCCTTCTTTTAGTTGTGCTGGTGAAGGGTGTCTAGATGTTTGAGTTATTGTGGTCATTGTTGGTCTCCTTGGTTTGTGATTTTCCTTCTATTACTTTCTGTAAGGCTGGATTTATGGCTACGTATTGTTTAAATTTGCTTTTATCCTGGAAAATTTTGTTTTCTCCATTTATAGTGAATGAAAGCTTGGCTGGGTATAGTAGTCTGAGCTTGCATCCATGTTCTCTTAGCTTCTGCAGTATATCTATCCAGGACCTTCTGGCTTTCATGGTTTCCATAGAGTAGTCAGGTGTAAGTCTGATAGGTTTACCTTTATAAGTAACTTGACCTTTTTCCTTTGCAGCTCTTAATATTCTTTCTTTATTCTGTATGTTTTGTGTTCTGATTATTATATGGCGAGGAGATTTTTTTTTTTGGTCCAGTCTATTCGGTGTTCTGTATGCTTCTTGAACCTTCAAAGGAATATCTTTCTTTAGGCTGGGAAAGTTTTCTTCTATAATTTTATTAAATATATTTTCTGAACCATTGAGCTGTACTTCTTCTCCTTCTTCTATCCCAATTATTCTTAGGTTTGGTCTTTTTATTGTGTCCCATATTTCCTGAATGTTTTGTGATGAGAATTTGTTGGTTTTGCTGTTTTCTTTGATCAGTGTGTTAATTTTCTCTATGGTATCTTCAGTGTCTGACATTCTTTCTTCTAACTCTTGTAATCTGTTGGTAGTAATTGTCTCTGTAGTTCCTGTTCGTTTACCCAGATTTTCCATCTCCAACCTTCCCTCGGTTTGTGTTTTCTTCATTACTTCCATTTCATTCTTCAGGTCTTGAACCATTTCCCTTACCTGTTTGATTGCATTTTCTTGTTTCTCTTGGTTTTCTTGGGTATCTTTGAGCGATTTATTCATTTCCTCTACCTTTTTGTTTGTAATCTCTAATTGTTTATGGCAGTTTTTCACCTCCTGTTTAAGGTCTTCTATTATTTTCAAATAATTCACTTTTGAGTCGATTTCTTCTACTTCTTCTGGAGTAGGGTGTACAATTCTTCTTATTTCGGGATCCCTGGGTTCTGGTGATGTCATGTTGCCTTTCAGGTTGTTGGAGGAATTCTTGCATTGGCGCCTTCCCATCTCCTCCTTCAAATGAAGCCAAGAGAGGCCTGGTGTCTTGGTCCTGTCTTTGCTGTTACTGAATCTCTGGGTGTATCTCTTCAGTGTAGAAGCAGGGACCATCCTGCTGAGCTTGAACTCCTCAGTACCCAAACATGGACAACCATCCAGATGGAACTCCTCAGCACCACCCCCAGTGATATCTCTCCTGGCACCCGGATCTGGTCTCCCTGCTGCTCGGGTGTCTCGCGAACAAAGGGCCGACCCCACTTGGTGCAGGCAGGCCACCTAGACAAAGGAGCTACCACCCTCCCGGATGCCCTCCCAATTCGGACCCTGTCCCAGCGCCCAAACAGGCTGAGCTGGGAGCTGTTGTGTGGTTCAAAGAGGGGAGGGGGATCAGAGGAAGTGGGGGAGGGCCGTGGATGCAAGCTGGGTTGGACAGGAATAGAGAGGAGGTATCGAGCAGTTCAGCACCCCGCAGACTGACCAGGAAGTGCAGGAGGGGTGAGGAACGTCTGAGTTCCCTGTCCCGGGCTGCCGCCTCAGTCAGAAACTCACTCACCCCAGTGATGTCTCTCCTGGCACTCGGATCTGATCTCCCTGCTTCTTGGGTGTCCCGCGAACAAAGGGCCGACCCCGCTTGGTGCAGGCAGGCCACCTAGACAAAGGAGCTACCACCCTCCCGGATGCCCTCCCAATTCAGACCCTGTCCTAGCGCCCAAACAGGCTGAGCTGGGAGCTGTTGTGTGGTTCAAAGAGGGGAGGGGGATCAGAGGAAGTGGGGGAGGGCCGTGGATGCAAGCTGGGTTGGACAGGAATAGAGAGGAGGTATCGAGCAGTTCAGCCCCCCACAGACTGACCAGGAAGTGCAGGAGGGGTGGAGAACATCTGAGCTCCCTGTCCCGGGCTGCCGCCGAGGCCAGAAACTCACTCACCCCAGTGATGTCTCTCCTGGCACTCGGATCTGATCTCCCTGCTTCTTGGGTGTCCCGCGAACAAAGGGCCGACCCCGCTTGGTGCAGGCAGGCCACCTAGACAAAGGAGCTACCACCCTCCCGGATGCCCTCCCAATTCGGACCCTGTCCCAGCACCCAAACAGGCTGAGCTGGGAGCTGTTGTGTGGTTCAAAGAGGGGAGGGGGGTCAGAGGAAGTGGGGGAGGGCCGTGGATGCAAGCTGGGTTGGACAGGAATAGAGAGGAGGTATCGAGCAGTTCAGCCCCCTGCAGACTGACCAGGAAGTGCAGGAGGGGTGGAAAACATCTGAGCTCCGTGTCCCGGGCTGCCGCTGAGGCCAGAAACTCACTCACCCCAGCGATGTCCCTCCTGGCACCCGGATCCGATCTCCCCGCTGCCTGGGCGTCCCGCCTGCTGCTTGCTTTTAAATCATTTACAGTTGAATAATTTATGTTATATTTAATTCATCCACTTAAATTATCCAAGATGACTGCAAGATGAGATGAGGTTTTAAATTGTCAAGTTTTTGCATTAAAATGTTTGCCAATAAACACATTCTGTTTTTTAATTACTATTTTAATGGTTTTGTAGATTGAGATAGAAGTTAGACGACTAAGCCAGGGTACATATTGTAATGAGTTTTCAAGGCTATAAATATTTGACCTACATCTTTCAACATTAAATGGAAATCTCACAAAGGTATGTTCTACATTCACTCAAAGAAAACATAACCTAATTGGCAATTACTGTTTTTCTTCCAACCTGGCCCACCTTACTTTCCCATTTCTGGGTCTAAAAGCATTTTTTAGTTGTTCATGCAAAAGACTTCAGAATCATTATTAACTTAGTTCTCTCAGATCCATCAGGAAATTCTTTCAGAAGGTACCTCGTAATTATAGCCAGTGCATTCCTACCAAATTGGCCAGGCACTGTATAGCTCTGTCTGTTTTGCCTCTTCTTCCAGATGAAAGCTATCTTCTGGTATTTCACCGAGCTTCTGCCATTGTTTTCCATTGTCTTTCCGCAAAGCAGCTGTCAGAACATGACTGTGCGAACAGAAGCTAGAACATAGCAGGCTTTTAAGACAGCCAATGGCTGTCCATCTCACTTGGAGTAGGAGCCAAATGTTTTATCATATGCGACCTAGATGCATAATGATCTAGACTCCTACTATTTCTCCTATTTTATCTTCCTCTCTTTTTTTTTCTTTTTCGTTTTCCTTCTGTTGTCTCTTACAACACACTAAGCATGTTCTTGCTTCAAGGCTACAACAGAAATTTCTTTACATTCTACGAAGGCCTCACCACTACTTTGATTCTCTGGCATCAAACTCTAAATGCTATTAGCTTGGCTCCTTGACTGAATATCTAAAAGTTTTATGATTTATATAATATTCTGCTAGGTTTTAACTATAGAGATGAAAGGGAAAATGATCTTCATAAAAGTTTTTGTGCCTCTAAGTTTATGTGCCTGCATGCACATATAAGAAATGGTATATGCAGTGAGCAACATATATATACATATATATATGTGTGTGTGTGTATCAAGGAATATATATATATATGTGTGTTTCATATTTATGTGTATAAATATATGTATATGTATACATATATGTAACAGCAATGAATGAAAAAAAGAGGAAGAAACAAAAGAATGAACGAAAGAGGAAATAAAATTTGAAAAGAATTATGTACTGAGTTTTGTTCATATGTAATTGTTCAAAGTACCAGACAATAGAGAAAGGTTAGATCTGTGACCTCCTGGAACCAAGACAAACAACTGTTGTTCTGGAGAAAACCAAATGGAGACAGATGTCTGAAGGTGAACGTGAATGTGAAAATTCATGGGCAGGCTAAGATCTACGCAGAGGCATGAAATCTAGCACCTTGTCCCTGGTGGAGGGACATATCGCTGTCGCATGAGTGAAGGCAGAGTGAAGAAAACACAACTCTAGCACATCAGGATGCTAGGAACAAATGATCTCCCTCATGTCTAGGGACAGCCACTAGAAATTTTAGGAAATTAGATGAGGTCAAGAGAAAATACATTCAATAAGAACCTGAATTACAGTGTAGTAAGAACCATTAATGAGAGAGTAAAATTCCATTTCTGAGTGTTTCCACTAGGCTCTGAGTCTCGATTAGTAAAAGGCCATTAAGTCCACTCTTAAGGCCAAGAAGCTACTGGAGGTTAAGAGGAAAGTGCAGCTCAATACAGCTTCAGTATTTCGCCATAGCATGTATATATGCATGTATGTATGTATGTATGTATGTATGTATTAGTGTATGTACTTCTTCTGAGACTAAATGAGAAGCTGCATTTGTCAATAGGATAATCAATAAAGTCTTTATAGAAAAGGGCTTTGCATAAAAGAAGCTATGTGAGCTATGTGTGGTAAGGGAGAAAGGGACAGGGAATTATAGAAGTGCCTGCAAGCAGGACATGCTAAGTATGTGGAGGATAAGGGTCCTGTTCAAGAAATTATGAGACTAGTTTAGCTGTGGTTGTACCATGAAATCTGAAAATGAAGAAATGTGTGGAAAACGGGCTTGTAGTTGGATATATCCTCTAACTGGGGTGAGGATATTTAACTTTCATTTTGAGGGAAATGTGATGTAGATAAATGTGTGCAGGTCTGTATGCACGACCCCCGCTCCTGAACTTGCTCTACTCCAGTGTGGTTAGCTAAAAGCTGCAAGGGAGTCAAGCAAAGGCTTTAACTTACTTTCTTCCCACAACACATGAGACATGGTAACAGTATATCAACTTCAATAATTTGTTCATATTGGTCTTTATAAACCTTCATACATTATTATCATTGCTTAATCCTCCAAATCCTTCTAAATTTGTAATCAATCTTCCTGAAACTAAACTAAATCACATTTACTTAGCTGGTATATGTGCTCAACAATGTACTACTGGATAGGGGGTAAAGCTTATGTCTTTGGGTACAGTGGAGGCTTTCTCAACTCAGCAGATCAATAACTCAGGAAGCTACCATGAAAAGACAATCAGCAGTCACCAAGGTCCCGATCAGGCCAGTGACTTCCAGGCCCTTTGTCTTGAGAACACAAAGAGTGAATTTCCCAGGCATTGGAGGGGTGAGTTTTGAGAGGAGCTTCCCTGGAGACTATAACTCAGGAGAGAAGTTAAGTCACTCACAGCAGGAGGAGGTCCTAAGCCTGGATGGCTATCAGGGAATACTGTGTAGGACTTAACAGGACCTTATTGTGTTAAAACCTAGGTTGATCTGGTCAACCTAGTTTTCCCACCCAAGAGGTGTTCATGTTTATTGGCTTCTCCTTCATTTTCAATTACACATTCTTTAATCTCCCTTTTACATGATTTCTGTTTGGCAATGTCGTGCATACAACTGAGCAAACAGTAAAATAAATTAGGGCAGTACTGGCCACGGTGCCCTCTGTGAGGTTTAGCGTGCAAACCAAGGAACTAAATAAACCTGTCTAAATTGACTGCTATAGAAACTAAGCTGCTAATGTTAAGGAAGGAAAATCTTCAGAAATTATCACGCAGTCTTTCTTTCATGGTGCACTGTTATTCTATGGATTACACTATAACATAGAAATCCATTTGCAAAGCACTGTGCTTCATAAGACACAACATGATATTATTCTGAATTTGTTCTATATTAAGGGAAGGATAAAGACAAAGCTGGTAATATTCCTCTTCCATCCACAAGCAACTGTTTCCTCTGCTAACGAAGGACCAAAAATAAGTTTCTGCCAGTGGGTTATCAACTCAGAAGGAGAGCATGTAGTGACACATACTTTGAATTGGAGAGAGAGATCGTAGCTTTATCAGTTATGGCATCTGTGTAAACAGTCTGATATGTGCCACGTGTGTTTGACAGCACGAGGGGATAGAGACAGGTGAGTCCACGTGTGTTTGACAGCACGAGGGGATAGAGACAGGTGAGTCCTGGGAGCTTGGGGAGAGTCAGTCCAGTTGGAAGGGCATGCTCTGGGGGCTGTGAGAGACCCTCTTCCAAACAGCTCATGCAGAGAAGAGCTGAGGAGTTCACTCTGATTAATCTCTCATCACTACGACCCTTTACACAAATGAGCACAGCTCTCACCAGACACACTCACCTGTCCATGCGCCACACTTACACAAATGAACCTATGCCTCTGGAAGCTGTAAACAAGTCAAGTCTCTCTGCACAAAGTTTCCAGAAGGGCACAGTTCAGAATCAGCGACTCGTGTAAGACCAGTTTGCAAGCCTCCAAGCCAACCAAGGAAGTCTGTGAAATACAGTGTGCACTTTAATGATAACTTTTCTCTGTAGGTACATGTATGTTTGCTTAATTTAATTAATTTAGAGTTAATTTGGGTAAAGTTGCTTTCCTGATACAAAATGCGAAGAGACTTGCTGAGTTTTCAACTTACTTTTACGGCTATTTTAAGGTAATTACTAACTTTAATAATAAAACACTGACAAGATCACAATGCATTATTAGGCTAACATTTCTTCTTTTTTTTATAAGATTTATTTATTTATTATATATACAACATTGCTTCCATGTGTGCCTGCAGGCCAGAAGGGGGCACCTGATCTCATTACAGATGGTTGTGAGCCACCATGTGGTTGCCGGGAATTGAACTCAGGACCTCCGGAAGAGCAGTCAGTGCTCTTAACCTCTGAGCCATCTCTCCAGCCCCTAACATTTCTTCTTACCATGTGCATTTTTAAATAATGTTTTCGCCCATGAAACAGATTAAAGTATGCATTTGCAATACACCTAAGCAAAACATGTAAAAGCAGCTTGAAACACTAAAAGCTGTCCACTTTTTTCCATTGAATTTGTCACCTGTGATGATTCAGACACACTCTTGAGTCCAAATTTCCTGTCACTACTCTTTTCGTAAAGAGCATTCATTTACACGTCCCAAGGCCACATAAAAATGGAGGTGAGAATCTCCGTTCTTAACCAAGATTGCTCTGTTATGCTATCTTGATCAAGTCACTGAGCATTTTGGGGGACACAAAGTCTTAGAGCTGAATAATTCCATGAGTCAGATCTCCCTACAGAAGTTAGTAACCGTTGAACTTAAAGTGAGCATTCATACCCATGCGCTTTTAGGGTCTCCGTGGAATGAGTAGCGACACAGGAGGAGGAGGAGGGTGCAGAGCAACGTACCCAGCTGAGAAGTGGGCAGGAGAACAGCCTAAGAAGCTGCTGACAACTCACTCGGTGGAGTTTTTTCAAATTACTGAAGCCAACTGTAGTTTTGTGGATGAGCCATCTGGATGGACCAGATAACAGATAATTTAAGTTATTCCTGCACAGTTGTGAATAAGGGATTTCATTTTGGTCTGTGTGTAGAAGTTTAGAAAAGCAAGCCATTGAGTAATTAAAAAAAAAAAAACAAGAAACACAACAGTAACAAGAAACTTACAAGAAATGTGTGGTTGGAGTATGAAGTAAGTCTGAAAGCTGACAAAGGTGCCAATGCCCCAAGCCCTGTGTTCTCTCTCTCTCTCTCTCTCTCTCTCTCTCTCTCTCTCTCTCTCTCTCTCTCTCTGTCTCTCTGTCTGTCTGTGTGTGTGTGTGTCTCTCTCCCCCCATGTGTGTTGCTAGAACTATATCCATACACCCAGCGCCCTACTAGTTCTGACACGTGCCTGCAGTTCCAGCCCCTAAGCTTCTCAACGGATTAATTTATAGTTCATAGACTTACTCCTAAGAAGGGAAACCTGGCAGTATGTGACTGAGGTCGAAGCAAACAGAAAAACGCATAAACATGTATTTGTTGGCTACTGAATTGCATTTGAATCTTATTCAAGGCATTGGTTCTTATTCGTAGCAAGAAGAACAGATACATTTTGTTCATTGGAAAGATTGCAATAGTAAAAATTGGAAAATAGGAATCAGAATACAAAGAAAGGTACCTATTTGTGGTGATTCCTCTGGGATCATTGTCAATGCCAGATGGTGGGTACCTGATTGTCTTTTTAGAATACCCTCTGCTAACAGTATTTAAAATTTGGCATTATTGGGAATTTTTAAAAAAACAAAACGCCCTCCTGTGAAAACAAAACCCCTAAACCAAACCAACAACAATAATAACATCCTTTACACACAAGTTTTAAACAAATTTATGTTTATTCTTAGTTTTTATAACTGAAAGGCTTGAAAATTTGGGGATTTTTTTTTTAAATTACACTGAGTAGAACTCAATAATTTCTTTCTTGATATATTAAACAAAAGTATATTCTATACACTCAAAAACATACTGAATTCTGATGGTTATCTGGCAGAAAATCCACTGTAGATTTTTCTGTCCTTCTCAGAAATGCCATTTCTCCAGTAAGAATATCTTTGGGGATCACAAGTTTATTAATCTGCCAATTACAAACCACAAAGATAGTGCTTAAAACTGTGATTAAGATTGACTCCTTTAGGAGATTAAAAATGAGCCATTGAATGATGATCTCTATGAAAGGAAATTCTACACTAGGCCGATGGAAGACATCTGTTGCATCTTAAAATTTATTTGAAATGTTTGGGTCAATCATTGCATCAACTGTCTGGCGGTTCCTTGCTAGCAGTTCTGAAAAAGAGACATTATTAGAGAAGACGGGCTTTTCCTAAGTGTGCACTGAGCGGAAAGGAAGAGATGATACATGAGTTAGGAAACAAATAAGCTGGAATTACAAGGAAATCTACCTAATTCCGTTGTAAGATCTCTGCACTCACAAACCATTGCACAATATGCTGTGCACAGTGTGGTGCTTGGAATGAACAAATGAGTGGACTTCTCAGGCAAGAAATGCCCAGATGCATTTTTAAAAATCATCTTAATAAATACCTGTAGATAAGTCCAGCATGATTCCCTTAAGTTCTTCCTAAAAATGGATTTATTGGTGCTACCAATGTATCTGCAATATCCAGTATACACACCAATCTGCTAATTCCACCCCTTGTCAAATGTTCTAGCTGCCATAACACTAAAAGTGAACATGGAAGAACATTTATCTTTGAGAATACCTGTGTAAGAACCCGGACTTAAGTAGATATCTAAATTAAAAATAGTTTTTTCCTTATAGGATTTTGAAAACATGAAGTTCATTTTGAAAAATAGAGTTTAGTTTGTAAATGTGCAAGGTTAATTTGTAAGGATTCAGCCTTGCAAGGAGTGTTCTCTTATCTGAGTACCCATTTCTAAATGGTTGGCACCACCTCCAATGAATTATTTTTTAAAAAAATAAATTTATTTATTTATTTGGCTTAATTGTGCTCCTTAAACCATTAATATTTCACTTAATAGAAACAGTCATATTTGTCTTGTTGGCTATTAATTCATCAGCTCTATGTAGAAAACATTAACTTCACTTGAAAACCTGCTGTGCCTTGTATACAAGCTCACTGCGGAGCTTCCAAAGGAAAGCAGCTGGTGGGCAGATGGGTTCTAGCGTGAATAGCTTTGGTTTTCTTTTCTTTTCTTTTTTTTTCACGTTTTGATGGTTTGAATGAGATGTTCTATTGTGGAGTATTAGTTGAAGATGTGTTATATTTCTTTATGCTGTGGAACACTTGTTTAAGGATGCAAAGGTTGTATTTCTGCTGTAGAACATTTGCATAATTATGCAAAGATGGCATTCTTTTTTATTGCATTTTTTTAACTCTGCGAAGTTGTATTACTTTGCATGCCTAAAGCACATGATTGGACAAATTTATTAGCTGAAGAGCCAATAGCAATGCAGGAGGAAAAGGACAGGCAGGACTGCCAAGCAGAAAGAACAAATAGAAGGAGAAAAAGAGAAGAGGGGAGGAGTGAGAAAAAAAGGAAAGGAAGATACTGGGGTCCAGTACACATAGAATAAGAAGGAAAGAAAAGATATATAGAAATAGGGAAAGGTAAAAGCCCAAAGGCAAAACATACATGGGATAATTTAAGAAAATCTGGCTAGAAGCAAGTAGAGGCCAGACATTTATAAGTAAGAATAAGTCTCAATATATTTATTTGAGAACTGGGTGGCAGCCCCCCCCCCCAAAGTTGAAAAAAAAGAAAACCAACTGTAATGTCCTACCATTGATTTCCAGTTGAGGGGACTGTCTGGGTATGTTTAGGAGGGATAGGCCACTGGGGAAGAGCTTTGGGGTTCAGAAATTTGGGCCATGCCCAGTTTGTTCTCAGTGCTTTAAATTTATGGTTTGAAATGTGAGTTCTCAGCTAGTTGGTCCAGTGTTCATGCCTGCCTCCTCCTCCCGTGTTGCACTGCCATGATGGATGGAGACCTCTGGAACTATAGGCTCAAATAAACCCTTCCTTCTGCAAGTTGCTTTCCTCCATGGAATTCACTGAAACATGACTGGGACACGAGTACAAAATCCTGCACTATCTCCAAGAATAAATATGGCAGTGGAAGAACCTAAATTCCATTCCTCCCTAAACTGTGGCTGAAAACATAAAAGATCTTCCCAATTTTGGGTTTCCTACTAAAATGAGCATCAAGTTCCAAACCGAAAGAACAGATGCATAAAATCAATCTTCTTTATCTAAGAGTTTGATGTTAACTTTGACAGAACCCAGGCCACTTCAAAAGCATGGGCTTCTCTCTGTTTCCCACTATTTCCTCTCCTCTAAATTGCCGTGCAACTCACACTGGTGTCGAATCAAGGGGAATTAACCAAAACAGTACGCTCCTGTGCACAAGCAGGAGGAGCTGGCTGTGGACTTGGAATCCTACAGCAAAAGGACCGTGGAAAGGAGAGCAAGGACCAAAATAGCAAACCAATGTAGAGAAATGCAGGATGAAGAAAAAGCTTGAACATGTCTGGTCATCAATAGCCAGAAAGAACTGTGTGCATTTGAGTTAACTACAACCCTGACATCTAAATTCAGGTTTTTTTTTTTTTAACTTTATTTTATGTGCATTGGTGTGAAGGTATCAGATCTCTTGGAATTGGATTTTCAGACAATTGTAAGCTGCCATGTGGGTGCTGGAAATTGAACTCGGAGTCTGCTGGAAGGACAGTCAGTCTTAACAGCTGAGCCATCTCTCCAGCCCCCTAAATTCAATTTTTTAAGATCAAATATTGTACTTGCATATATGTGAGAACTCGGTCTTATACAAGCGTTTTCATCAAGGCCACGTGAAGCTATGAAGATAATCACAGCCTCACTTTAGATACATACAAGAGCAGGGTTGCAATAAACCTCAAATATACTCATTTTATTTTCTTGAGGAATTGATATTTGAAAAGTCACAGGATTCTAGAAAGAATACATTTCTTTCCTTAGGTAGTAGACTGATGGAATGCAATATTTTCAAGCATCCTTTACTGGAGGCAAAAGCTCCCGAAATGATAGCAGCAAGTCTGAAACTTAATTATCAGCAGACTCATTTGCCTGTCTGTGATGCACGCATCACCTAATGCCAACTGATGTCAACACAAATTACGGCATGCAAGAAAAACTAATTGTTCCGCATTATTTTCCAGTTATTATTGATTGCCTTGGCCTTTGCAAATCAAGACAGAAATAGAATGTATAATCATTCCTGAGGATGAGTCCAATAGTTGCTAGAGGGAGGGGAGAGGAAGCTTTGGACTATTTTCTTAATAAAACATTAAAATCGCAAGGTTCTTTTTGAAGAGGTTTAAGTGAATACAAATGAAATCTGAGTAAACTTTCACATGGGACCTTTGATAGGGTATTCTCTGCTTTAAGGAGAAGCAACTCAGATTTGAAAACTGTATTTCATTCTCTCTCCACTCTGAGGCTGTCCTTTAGCCACAAATAGCTTAAAGACAAAGTAAAAACTAAGATGGGCTTACCAAGTATGCCATGCGTCCACGCATGAAAGGGTGAGGGGAGGGGACAGAGACAGAGATTGTAAATGAGAATTTTCTTTCCTCCTGGATTATGTGATAAATTCTTTATTTTCAGTGAGCTGAAATGCCAATTGAGAAGAATTTGCTTGGGTACTTAGTGGTATCACACTGTATACAGATAGGTCAGAAGTCTGTGCCACACACTAAAACAGGAGTTCAAATGAAGGTGCGTGAAGAGCCGTATGATAAATCTGTCTCTCATGAGCTTTGCATCTGTCCTAAGTTCCGATGATACCTGAGCCTTTCATTCCAAGCAGATGCCCTCCTCAGCATCAGCCCAATTAAAATCTCTCACTGCGTTTCCTTCCTATGCATTTGAAAAAATGGAGTGAGCAAACTCTCTTCCAGCTAGTAAGAACATTCAAAAGGAAGCGCCTGTGGTCTGGCGGGAGAGTAGGTTGGTATGACAGATAAGTAAAGGCACTTCCACCGAGCTGGATGACCTGAGCTCAGACCCTGGAATTCACAGGGTAGAAAAGAGAACTTATTCCAGCAAGTTGTTCCCTGACCTGCTTATGCATGCCGTGGCTCGTGTGCTTCTCAACAATGCACACAAGTATTTTAAAAAGTAATCAGACATGACCAAAGTTCATGATATTTAATTATAGGAGCAGAGAGAATTGCTGTGATTCCCTGTTAATAGAATGAACGTGAAAACAACCCAGGGGGTTAGAAGGAACGAAAAGATGCGAAACCATAGGTTTTACTGTGGGATTCAAGAATGACGGTTTACCCAGAAGTGGCAGCGATCTAATGGAGTGTGGTCTATGTATCATTGAGTAATACAGTTTTTTAGAAAAGTTCTGGTTTGGTTTTCTGTGGGTTCCTTTGAAGCCTCAGCTAAGGAAGTAGTAATGTTTATGTGTTGAGATCTTTCAAAATGTATCTAAATGATTTCCTGTAGAGTTTTGTTTGATTTTCTGCTTGAATATTATTATTATTATTTGCTTTTCGAGACGGGCTGTCTCTGTAGCTTTGGAACCGGTTCTACTTGTTCTGTAGCACAGGCAGGCCTTGAATTCACAGGGATCCACCTGCCTCTGCCTCCCAAGTGCTGGGATTAAAGACGTGTGCCCCCACCGCCCAACTTCCTGTGGCATTTTTTTTAACAGTTGCTTGTAAAGAAACAGCTACTTCTGGGAAATGAGGAACTCAGGCCTTCTAAGACATGATGAAAGGTATGATGTTATATGAAAACAGGAAGATCTATATTTCTAAATTTTCTTTAGAAAAATAAAAAGAAACAGGAAAATTTATTTGAGAGTACCAACTGAATCTTTCTGGTCGTGAAGAAGTCATAATAATAACATAGTCAACCATCGCTAGCATTGCTATAAACAGTAGAAAGAAGATGTAGTTTCAAAGCTCTTAAATCAGCTCAAATGGCATCCCCACTTAACCAACACTACCCACTGGTCTCCACCTTTGCGTTTTGATTTTCCTTACCACCTAGTCTATCTTCTACCAAACGCACCCTTGTGTACCATCTATTTCTTCTCAGAAAAGTGTGAGCACAGAAGAGTGGAACGGGCATGGCAGAGAGAACATCTGTCTCACAGACCCTTAGTCAAGGAGTAAGGCTTCAGACCAGAGCAGAGATGAATATCTGTCCACCCCTTTGGTGGACAGAAAAATGAGAGAAGCTTCCGTAAGGAAGTCTCAGCTGAGAAGTTTATGCTGGGTTTCTGCTGCTCCTGTAGTGTGAGGCCACAAAGCCTGTGGCTAACTAACAACAGATTTGGCACCGGTTCCAGATGTCAGAGATCCCAAGGAAATCCTTCAGGGCTTCCTGAAGGGACGCTAAGAGCTGCTTCCTTCCTGGTGTTCTGAGGAAGAACCTTTCCCTT
Source organism: Microtus obscurus (assembly GCA_963919715.1). Taxonomy (NCBI): domain Eukaryota; kingdom Metazoa; phylum Chordata; class Mammalia; order Rodentia; family Cricetidae; genus Microtus; species Microtus obscurus. The sequence continues at coordinate 6,614,922 of CAWTZC010000381.1, forward strand.
TGTGGCTTCCAGCTCAAAAGGCAGCTCGTATTCTTTCGTTTGTGGCTGTTTTCCACAGTGCCTTATTCCTCTTTCTCCATTGCTATGATACCTTCTACTAAGTTCATCTTCTGCCCCCCCTTGTGTAAGGGTCCAAATAAATATTCAAATATAATCTTTCCATCACAACATATTTATCCATATATGAAAATGCCCCTTGCTATGTAAGATAATCTAATTAACGGTCTGAGGATTAGAAGAAGATGGACATTTTGGAAGGGCGTGAGGCTTCCGTTAGCACCTCAGTCCAAGGCCACCACTAGAGTTATCTTCATCTGATGATACACCATAGGCATGAGTTGCCTTGGAAGAGGGAACCATGACTCGGGAATTGCCTCCATCAGATTGGCTCCTGGGCATGTCTTGAGGTCTCTTCTTGGTTATTAATGGATGTAAAAGGGACCAACCCACTGTAGGTGGTGCTATCCCTAGGTAAGGTATCTAAACTCTATAAGACAAAGGGCTGAGCGATCCAGTAAGCAGCATTCCTCCTGGTCTTTGCTTCATTCCCTGCTTTCTAGTTCCTTGGCTTCCCTCACTGGTGAATTAGAACATGTAAAATTCAATAAAGCCTCTCTTCCCAAAATTTGCTTTGGTCACAGTGACCAAAGCCAGCAAACTAGAATACCAACTTCTAATCAATGAAAACAAATACGGCAACCCTTAGAGAAGCAAAGAAACAAAAATATGGTCATCGTTTACGTCACCCTAGATGTCTTCTTTTTTTATTTATTAAAGATTTCTGTCTCTTCCCCACTGCCGCCTCCCCTTCCCTCCCCCTCCCCCAATCAAATCCCCCTTCCTCATCAGCCCAAAGAGCAATCAGGGTTCCCTGCCCTGTGGGAAGTCCAAGGACCACCCACCTCTATCCAGATCTAGTAAGGTGAGCATCCAAACTGCCTAGGCTCCCACAAAGCCAGTATGTGCAGTAGGATCAAAAACCCATTGCCATTGTTCTTGAGGTCTCAGTAGTACTCATTGTCCGCTATGTTCAGCGAGACCGTTTTTAATCCAGGCTTTTTCAGACCCAGGCCAGCTGGTCTTGGTGAGTTCCCGACAGAACATCCCCACTGTCTCAGTGTGTGGGTGCACCCCTCGCGGTCCTGAGCTCCCTGCTCGTGCTCTCTCTCCTTCCGCTCCTGACTTGGACCTTGAGATTTCAGTCCGGTGCTCCAATGTGGGTCTCTGTCTCTGTCTCCTTTCATCGCCTGATGAAAGTTAATATTCAGGAGGATGCCTATATGTTTTTCTTTGGGTTCTCCTTCTTATTTGGCTTCTCTAAGAACCCGAATTATAGGCTCAATGTCCTTTATTTAAGGCTAGAAACCAAATATGAGTGAGTACATCCCATGTTCCTCTTTTTGGGTCTGGCTTACCTCACTCAGGATAGTGTTTTCTATTTCCATCCATTTGCCTCCTAGATGTCTTCTTTACATTTCAAATAATACGTCACTTCCACCTCAATACCACTCAGTAAATATAAAGTGTCATTTGGTAATAGGAAAGAAGCCTGCATAGAAATGGAAAATGCTGAGTTTCTGAGTAACATTGTCAAGTGTGATCTGCTTCTACTTTGTTCACACCTTCTCAGTTGGAAATATGATAGGCTATCACCGCAGGAATTGCCATGCGTGGTAAATAATGAGTCAACCTTCTGAAATGCCGTTTCTTGTAATTCAACTTTGCCATCATGGAAACATCTGAAAGTTCAGTTGAAGTTCTCAGTTGTTTGAATCTCTGACTGAAAAAAAAAAATATCTCTTTTTGAAACATTTAGGAGGAATTAAACGAGCATGCAAAAATAAATTGTGGAGAGTGGTAGCTACGCGTGTCTCCTGGACGAGGTAGACTGTGAGCCTGCACATAGTCCTGGCCTTCTCCCTCCCAGACTGTAAATGCTTTGGCATGGAAGGCACATAGCATTTCATGGGTTTTAACAAGCCAGAGAATTACTTTGAAATCCAGTACTGTAATAATAACCTCCAAATTAATATTTTCATGCAGATAAATTGCATTTCAAAAAAAAAGAACCTAATCTTCTTGCTCATAAAGTGACAGAGAAAAGCATAAATCTGTGAAAGTCCCCCAGGAACTGCTGCACCCAGTCCACTTGCCGGGTGTTTGTCCTTTGTGCTCAGCTATTAAGAGTTTAATTTAAATTGTGGGAATATGCTGCGCTTGGTTGTAAATACGCAAAGAAAGTAAATTTCCCTCTCCCTTCCTCTTCCCCTCCCTCCATCTTCTTCTCCATCCCTCTCCTCCACCTTCCCCCACTTTAGAGAGCTAATGCTTTGCTGTATTTCCCCCCCATCATGAAGTTACAAATTTAGTAAGTTAGGTTTGAATTTGGGCTGGGAAAACCTTAGCGGTTTGGGTAGCTGTTGCACTGTGTTAATAATCTCTATGGTCTCCACTGCCATGTGGCTTCTGCGTGGCTGGCTTTGTAGCTGTCATTCCGGAAGAGGTGTTTGAGGGAAGCCATTAAAGAGCCATCAAGGCATTAAGCAGCTACTCATGAGGGAGTCTACCACTAGCGCCGCCATGAATTGGCTGCGGAGAGCCCTTAAGCCTTACAGCAGGTGCGATACTACTTAGAGTCTTGGGAGCAGGGGGTTGACAACAGTGTCCAAGGGACTGGAGCAGAAAGAGCATGGCACTTGAGTGTGAAGGACAGATGCTGCCAGCCCCGTCTCCCAGATGAAATATTTCCAACACATTCACAGAGCTCTGGAGTTCATGGTGTGTTGAGTGACAGGAATAGACCACGAAAGTAGCAGTGCCTTGCTAGTGTTCAATGTAGATGAATAACCTCTTGTCAGGGCAGAGAAGTCTTTCTTCGCCCATGAAAATTCCGTGTAGAACTAACAAGCCACCTGGGCCATCATACCTGTTCTAGGCAATTTCCAATTTAGCTGTTTAACTACCTGTGGCACCTCAGCTTTGGAAATGGGCACTTTCAGGAATGATTAAAACTGCAATAGATTAATATGCAAATTCCTCCGTCTCCTTTTGCATATGAATGCAACAGGCAAACATGATACGTCCATTTGCAGCTACTCCTGTTATTCCTAAAACAATGACCAGACTTCTTTGATTTTCCTTTGTAAAGAAAACATGTAAATTAGCTTGTGTCACAGACAGTAGAGGGGAACCTGGGCATGGCAAGATGACAAGAAACTGCCATGGGGAGTGATTTGAGCCCCAGCAACTTGCTATGATAATAGATGATATTCTATTATACCACTGGGTTTGGCTGTGATGCTGTTTCACAGCCAAAGATTAAAGATACATCACAATGCCAGCAACTTTATGAATGGTCTCTCTTACCTTTTTTTCCACCATTCAAATTAGTACTCAGGAACAGTAATAAACAATTCTGGGAAAGCCTAGAGTCAGTCCAGTACGGAATTACAATTTTTATCTTTCAGTATTTCCTTTGATTGTTGAGCCAATAAGCCCTTATTGTCTAATTTTTGGATGTTAGTACTAAATCCTCAGTGAGCACTTTAGGGTGGACGATGACCTTGTCCACTAAGTCCTGACACTCAAGTAGACCACACAGAGACGATGAGAGAGAATACGGAGTATCACATAGCATTTCTAACTCCTGTGCTGCTACAGGGAAAGCAGCTGATCAGTTGTAGGTAGAATTATCTAAGACAGTTTCACTGGCAATCAATGGACTTAAAGCTTCTTTAAGGAGGGGAGAAATGAATACACATTTTATTAGGCTATCAGCTCACAGAGAAAGAGAAGAATTTGACTTTACAGGGCACGGGGTCGGGGGCGCAATTTCTTAAACTTTCTTGTACTCGTGCCCTAAGCAGTTGGTTTTGATTTATTGTCCGTATTATTCAGTCCTCTCAGTAACCCTGGGGAGTAGGGTTTGAGGGTATACATGTGCTCCATCTGCGACACTTCTGGAGACCATTGGTAGTTGCAAGTTGAGGATGCTATTCTTAGGAAAGATAGTTCTCAACATCCATGTAAGGGTACAGGCGAGGGGACGGCAAAGACAACTCTAAGGGTGGGTCTTAAGTTAGTGCCCTGGAACTGGGGGCTTGTCAAGAGAGGAGAATCGGTCTTCTCGTACCTTGTGCTCTTTAGAGTTGTCAAAAGATTTCAAGTTCAGAATTCTCCTCTATGTCTAGGGAAATATTCAGTCAAGCTTACCTTTGGGAGAACAAAAGACGAAGATTGCTGGTCCCTAAGCTGCTTACCTAATTCTTCTTCCAAAGTAACTAGGTCAAGTAGGAGATGCTTGGGTAGGGCTGGGAAGACAGACAACCTGAGCCAATGGGGGTTTAAACGGAGGAGGGAAGGAGGTTAGGAGACATGGTTCTGGAGTCCAGAAAGACGGGACTGTGTCTTGATACCCTACATTCGGTGAAAAACTGGAGCAGAAGGCTACTTCAGCTCCCAGGTGTCATATTCATCTCAATTTCCAATACATTTACTTATTAAACAAATATCTACTAGGTGCCTGGTACCGCAAGTGGATTACAAGTACGACCATGAAATAGACTGGGTTAATTGAACATCAGGAGATCTCACACCCTAGTTAATTCTATAGCCAGGCAGACGTGGGTTAGAGACTGATAAGGTGTTTCCGACTTCAGAAGAGAAAGACTCTGGGAAGAAAAAGCAAGTGTAGGGGAAAGACTAAGAACAAAATATTTCCCAAGTGACCCTTGAAATGTGTGTGACCAGCATTGCATATCCAGGGGGCAGGGTAAAAAAGCAGTAGGCATTAGACTAAAGGGTGCAAAGACTAAACATGCAGTGTAGACAGGGAACAGGCTTGATTCCACGGGCCTGCCTAGAGAGTAGAGACATACAGCTCTTTCCTCACGCAGTGTAGATTGGTGTAGTTCTGCACTGCACTCTGTCTGCGTGTAAAGCAGATGGTGTAGATCTCAGAAGTTCTAGGGAAGCCTAGAGGGTATCCAGGTCAACTCCCCAGCCAGAATGAGAGGGACCTCTCTTTTTTGATCAACTCAGTCATCCAGGACCTAGAAATAACCAGGGAGTCCAACAATTAATTCAACCGACCTCATGTTTTTTTTTTTTTTTTTTTTTTTTTTTTTTCGACCTCATGTTTTCAAGACTGTGAGAGACATGGGCTGGTAAGTAGTCTGTGTTCATCAAGGCTTGCGGTTCTATCTTGAAAGGCTCTTGGAGCTTGCCCCACAGATTCAGTCCCCTCTTAATCACAAGCACGATTTAGCCTCTTTGAAGTCTACGGGGGAAGATGTCCTATTGTTTTTGAGCAATGGTAAATTTCTTAGAGTGATAGAAACGGTGTCCTTACCACTCCACTGCCTTCCGGATTCCCCCACAGGGAAGAGTTTTCTCGCTGCTGAACTCTAGACAGGAAATCTGATGCTGAATTGCTTCAGTTTCTTAGTGAATCAGGCCACCAGAGGAAAAGAAACACACTAGAAGGAATTTGTCTTTTCTAAATCAGGCTTGGCTCGGGGGGGCGGGGGGTGGGGGAACAGGAACAAATTGGGGTAAACATTACCTCCCAGCTTTAATTCCTTATAAATAAATTTGCCTGTGGCTTAGCAAACAAGAATTTCTTCATTGTATTCAAGCATATAGATAAAGCATACAGTGTGGAAGTAATGAATAATTTAAAATATGGTTTTATTGATAAAGATATTAACATGGGAAGTCAGCAGACGCAATACAGGGATCTGAGTCAGTCAGGAAGACATATAGAGCTCCTCAAAAATTGGATTTGTGAGCTTGAGACATATTGTACATCAAATACAGAAAAGTTTCTAATATAATCTAGTGCCCTTTATTGTAGCTAGTTCTAATGGATCAGTTCCCTTTCTGCTTCGTCTTTAATTTCACTGCAGTAACATGCTCGAGTGAACGCAGACACGGTCCATTTAACCAATTTGGCACTACGCCTTAGGTTTATTAAACAAACAAAGATTTGATGGGCTGTCTCTAAACTTGAGCCGCACAGATAATTCTGCAGCTGTAAATACTGTCCCTAAGGTGATTTCTCACTCAGCTGCTGGTAGGACTTAGCACACTAGGTGAAAGAGCCCACACGCTTTGGTATATTACCCATGTGCGTGAATTGTACTATGGGCTTCTTATGATTGTTCATGCATGTACTGTGATCATGAGCATCCCCCCTCCCCCACTTACATGATCTTCTCTTCTAACCCTTGCCCCATATAGTGTCCATCCTCCTCTCTTTGTTCTCAGTGCCTAGATTCTGCATGTGGGAACTCTGGGATTTGTCTTCCTGATTCTACCCGGTCCACCTACCACATGGGACCAGTGTTTGCTCCGCAGATTTCACTACACATATTGACATGTGTTGGATTTCTTCCCACCTTGCAACCTGCACAGCCTTAACAGGGGGGATTGGGCAGGATTTAAAACATTTTCTGTCTGGGTTATTACATATTCTTCCTCGCAGCCCTCATGACTGGGATTGAAACTTTTGCAAAGTTAGGAAATAAATGAATGAATTGTTTTATATTTTTCCAAATAAACAGACAAAGTTCTCTTATTTAAGGATTTATTCAGATTTGTCTTCTAGAATTCTTGCCCAGAGTGGGGTACAAATAAATGTATATTAAATATAACTTAAATAAGTCAGTATTTACAATAAAATATACTTCAAATGCAAAGGTTTGAACTTCTGTACTGAAATTTTCATTTCATTTCTAACATAGGATTTTTAATGCTAAAATGTTAGACTTTTAACATTGTTTTCTTCCAAGGTCCAGTCTAACAGATAATGCTTAATTTTATTATACATTTTATATTAAAGGAGAAAATTGTCTTTTGATCAATCTTACTACTATATCTAGCTTACAATCTTAGATGCAAATAAAATAAAGTATCTCAAGGCTCATGTCTTTAGAAATTCCCATGGGTCAAATGCAGTCTGAGTCAGTTCCCTTGAGGAATAAGGAACAGCAGAGATAGAGGCTGTATATCCCTCCAGTGAAGTATGTGTGTAATTCTCTAACATCAGGACCACTGCCATGATGTAGCTGCAACACAACACTCGGTTATTACAGTGAGCATACATTAAAATCCATGAACATCGTCTCATTGCTCGGCTAGTTTAACAGCCTTGCCTTTACTTGGAGAATGTTGAAGGGGTGCACAGTATAAGACATGGAAAATAAAACGAAAGACATGACAATTGCACCAGTACTTACTGTGTGTGCAGCTTGTTGCAATCAATTTTGATAGTAACCGATTTGAAATAAGCCTGCGTAAGCTTTGACTCAGAACAAAAACCTAGATGGAGGATTTTTATTCTAAAATAGACTTAAAATATCTCCTGATAGTATGTCATATATGATTTTTTGAGACATCTCACTATAACGCACAGGGATTATGAAGGCTAAAAACACATTGAACAAACAACGGAATTCGTATGTTGGAGCCTTAAATGCCTTCTAGTTGTGGAGAGCTGCCGTGGCCCATGCTAGAGGAGCAACGCATTGCCCTTGAAGATCCGGGTGTCAGCCCAGCAGAAGGGAATCCTCTGATGGGTCCATCTCATTTAGGCAAGGCCTTTTGTTTCTGCTGTGCCTTTGCATGTTTGCTGCAGCTCTCCTTCTCTGGGATCTAACACGGCGTGAGTGGACATGGGGAGATCTCCACTGCCTGTAATATAATGTGTTTATCTCCTGGAAACACGCCCATTCCACCGGGCATTTCTACCTGTGGATTGTCAAGAAGATGATCCCTCCCTAAGCTGCGCTGTCTACTTCGGTAATAATAATGACGGCTTATACAGAGTTGTAATGAATACGCATCAATACAAGCCTATTTCACAGCCAAGGTCTGTGAGTCTCACCTATGGAGGTGCATGGATTGCAGCTCAAGCCAATGATTAACAATTGAATTCCAATAGCCTAGCTAGTTTAAATTCTTTTAACCTTAATGTTGGGAGATATATTCACAGGTCTCGTAGCATGTCACAGCTAAAAAAAAAAAAAAATAAGCTTTGAAAATAAACAAGGTAGACGAAGATGTTTTTGTTAAATAACTTTGAGGTGAAAATCCCAAAAAAGACAATCTAAAGTTTCAGAAAGGCACACTGTTAACTGCAGAACTCTTTAAGGTCAGAGAACAAGAACAAAGCAGCCCAATTATTATTGGCTGACATACTCACCTTGCTAGGTTTGATTGATGACCAATGGTGATGATTAATTCCTTATACCCATTTATGTTCTTAATCTTCTGATGTAAAAGACTATTAATGAATGGATACATACCTTAAAGATTTAAAGTAGAACTGATTGATTCATATATATATATATATATATCATTAGGTTTATGATTTTTTTAAGATTCCTTATAAGATTACCTTTCAAGGTAAGTAATAAAGTAATTGGCCCTTTCTTTGTAACTGCAAAACCTGACAAGAACACCTTGCTTGCCACATGGTTGATCTGCAACAAGTTGCTTGGGTGTGAATGCACATGGGTTCTTGGGAGAATTTATTTTTCACCTGTAACACATAAATGTCCAATCATGCGAGGGAGATGAAAAACATGCTTTTCCCTATCATCATTCATTCGAGAAATGGAACGCTACTGCTTTGCCTCTTAAACTTCCTGGATGATTCTGTTGGGGTCTAAAAACTGTAACACCACACGAGAGAGAGGAGAGAGAATAGAGAAAAAAAAATTTAAAATAGGAGTAAAGAAGGAAACCATCCAGAGAGTTTGTGAGAGCCTTTTTCCCTAACCCGACGCAGATAGAAAAGCTTAGCCTCACGGCTCGGTGGAGTCCTGCCAAGGCTGCTGGAGGCTGGTCCCCAGGGACTGGTAGATAACGATCAGTGGTTCCTATACCCTCTTAGCTGTTCTGTTTTTCTGATGTGATTTAAATGGTCAAAGAAGCACATTTAATAAAAATAACAAATATATATGTATACACACACACACACACACACACACATATCCATCCTCTGGTCTTTACAATGGTCTATAGTGCTGGATGGCTTCCTATTTCTCTCATGAAGAAAGCAATGCACAGTAAGATAAGACAATCTACTGGGCACAGCAGCTGTTTCCAGCATCTCTGAATCTCTCACGCTTGGAAAATGGACACTGCCCACCCAAATAAACCCTGTGAAGTTTGGAGCTGCCTGGAGCACTGAGGACTTTAATAAGCCCGAGCTTGCAATGATGTCGGAAGTCTTCTCTGAAGAGCCCTGTGGGCACCTGCATGGGCGTGCATCCTGCACTTCCCCAATCCAGCTTGGTCTACGGCTCCCGGAATTTCCCAGGCTCCGTCTTTCTACTTCTGCGAGTTCACCTTTCCTGTCTGTGCAGATGCGGATTTCCCCTTCACATTCCTCTTTAGCATGGTTGTTCGATATAAACTGTTATAGATTCCACAGTTGACAGAAAGGAGAAGGGAAGCCAACTGCCCTGTTGCAAACTTTACCATTTTTAACTCCCAGTGGGCCCGCTGCAGCGAGGTTGACCCCAGCCCGACCACCACCTCTGAGAGAAAAACCTTTCACCTACGTGAGCTGCGCTTAAGCTGCGCAACCCACGAGGAATGACCCCAGGACAAACTGCAGGCTTCTGGGCAGCAAGTTCCAAGAAGCATGAACGCAAATCCAAGCTGGCGCTGGGTTTATCTTCTTTAGGCCCCACAGAGCTGGTTTTCAGCACGTGCCGCCTCTCTCTCTCTCCTTCCATCTCAATTTACCCAGAAGCCTTGAGCTCAGGCAACTCATCCAGAGTCACACATGAGTGGCTTACCAGAATTCATAGCCGAGAACTTTCATGCTTCCTAAATCCTTTATTATGAGCCTCATGACATACCATCCTCCAGGTCTCAGTATTAACATCATGAAAATTTATTCTCCAGCATGATTCATTAAAATGAAAACGGGCCATTTTCTCTGATTCTCCGCGTACTTCAGAAGCAGCGGCACATCCTGAATACAGATTTCGTTCCTCCGAAGAAGATAAGAAAAACAGTTAAACCTTTACTAGTCTTGGAAGAGGGTGCAGCCCAAAAGAGCTTCTGCTTCTGTTTCCACTTTAAAATATTTAAAGGAGACCCAAGCAGAATTAAGGTTGAGAATCGCTGCACTTGCATTTTTAGCATCCTATGAAGCAATAGATCTCAAAAGTGCCAGGATACAGCGACGGAAACCTGATAAATCCCTCCAGATAAAAGAGGTCGGCTAGAACTAAATTAACAATCAAGGTATATTAGGGGCACAGTCACTTTCAAGCATACCTTTGTCACTCTGAAACATATCAATTCTCTTTACAGATTATATCTCATTTTTCAATTAAGTAGCATATTGAAATGATAATACAACAACCACAAACATATAAATCAATATGAAGTTGTATGTATGATGATAGTCAAGATATAAACAGGGGAAAAAAATAAAGAAATTATAAACTGCTCCTTGATCTGTTTCTTCTTTTTCAACAAAAGTTCTCCTGCTGTGGCTTCTACTTTTACAATTATGGAACTTAACTTTTGGGTGTTTGCCTCAAAATGTCTTCAGGGAAATTGCTGTGTAGGCATCCTACCAGGTGAGGGGCATCAGCGTTGGCATTTCATGTAATAAATGTTATCATCTGATTATGGAATAGCCCACATACTGAAATAAGTATGAAGCTAGGTTAAAGTATGTGTCAGCAAGAAAAGAAAGTAGCTGCCAATTAAGGGACACCACAACATAGTTTACTCTCAGTAAATAAGAAATACGTAGTAAAGCATGGAATCTTCTAGATCAGAGCACTGGTATGGGACGAAATGACAGTGGACCCCATGCAAATCCTATGTGTCACCAACACAGCCTTATATATGACTTGTTCTGTGTGTGCAAGTAAGATGAGAATAGCTACCACACTTGGTTCTGTTATTAAGTACAAATCTAACTAATCGACACACGATTGCACAGACAGTACAATTCACAACTGCCACGGTCAGACAGTGGCAACAGAGAGAACATTCCTAAATGTTCTACTTAGGCCAGTGCCTGGCATAGAGAAAGCCTCAAAGGAATGAATGAGTTCCTTTTACTAAGCCTTCCTTATCTATTTTTACACTTATTTATTTATTTAGTGTGTGTGCATGTGTTTTGAGCATGCACACACATGTGTACATGTGTGTGTGCTGTGTGCTCACATATATGTGCACGTGCACACATTCCACAGAACAGCATGAACGGAGGTCAGAAGGCAACCAGCAAAGATTCGTTCCTTCTTCCCACCAGTGATTGGCTCAAGTCCTCAGGCTTGGGAGCAAGAACCATTACGCTCTGAGCCATTTTGCGACCCCCACACTCTTAATTAATGAGTTGCTTGGGTTAAAACTTCGTGAAAATTAAGTCTTATAAGTTTATAAAAAGCAGGATAGAAATTCTAGATATGAATGCTCACATTTCAGTAAATAAGCCAAGCTTAGACACGCCATCAGGGCTCTCATGAAGCACTGTGTTTTCTGCAGTGGATGGGAGTCATGATCACGCGATGACGTCTCGTGCTTGGGAAACTGATCTCTGCACATGGTGGTTCCGCACACGTGAACCGCTGTGTAGCTCCTTTAGCACTTGACTTTGAAATAACTTTTCTCCATATGCGCGCCAAGTTAATATAGCAGGGAAGTTCAACTCAGTTCGTTTCATCAGGCATTTGCAACTGCTAAACACCAGAAATGGACTTTTTTTTTTTACTTATCAACATCTGCATTCCCCTTCCAGAAGAGAATACTGTTACTGTCCATCTTGCTGCTTCTACATAAATGGACATCTTTGGAGGTTTAGTTCCATCTTTTTGGAGATCTGTACCCTAGCCTTTCTTATAATACCACATACACTGAATTGCTCTCCTGATCCCAGACTGTGGGTCACCATGGGAAATGAACTTGCAGCATGCTGGGAAGGAGGCAGTCATGTTAATTAACCAATGGATGAAAAAGCAACACTAATCATAACCAATGGTTAGTAATTTGCCTTCTTTCATATCTCTGAGATGGATTAAGTTGCACGTAAATGTGGAATTCAGCGTAGAATAGAATGTATCTATTGACGTATTATGTCTCCTTAAAGAAACCATTCTAGCAGCCAGTGGGAAAGGTGCTTACTGTCAGTCCGGACGACCTGAGTGTTAGTCCCAGACCCCACATTGTGAAAATAGAAAACCAGTTTCCATAAGTTGCCCAGTGATCTCCATATACTTGTCCTAGTATGTATGTATTGTCACATACATAAACACACACACACATACACACGAAGTAATTGATAAAAAGTCTTCAAACAATAAAAATAAAAAATAAAACTCCAGACAATTTAGGTGTCCAGAACATCCTCAAAATCAGAGAAGCAGGCAGAGGTGCTATCTAAGATTTCATACAGAGAGATAAAAATCACTATATCAAAAATTAATTTAGTGTCAGGGCGATAGTGGCCCACGATTTAATCCCAGCGCTTGGGAGGCAGAGGCAGGTGGATTTCTGAGTTTGCGGTCAGCCATGGTTGAAAATAAGCTACTTTACTGATCAACTGGATAAAAGCGGGGCATTCAGGATCTCTGGAGTGGTGTGCCAGTATAAATATCTAAAGGAGTAAATGAGAACCAAATTTGTCTCTCCACAAGGGCTCCCGTATAAAATCCCAGTTAGTAACCTAGCAGCATAGGTCTGATCAATGTTCATTCCATGTTGCATGTTACTGGAAATCCCGTGTTTAGGACAGTGCTTCTCCTAGCAGATTCTACACCCATGCACCAGAGCCTTACGCTGAAGGAGCTGAAAGTTAAAATAATCTAACAAGTGTTAGCGTGCAGGCTTGCTCCCTCTGCGTTTTGTTTTGGTGACACGGAACATCGGATGATTGTTTTAGAAGATGCGAGGTGAGAGGGGATAGGTTATACATAGCATACTAATTCTTCCTGTTCGGCTGTGACAACTGGGGCACCGTGCTGCTAAGAACTCCAAAGCCACCTGTGTTCTTCGCAGAATGGAAGTCTGGACTGGAATAGAAGTGTCTGGCAAAGGTGAGGGAAAGAGCATAAGCAGGGAGAATAGAAAATTTCAAAGGCTGGGGGTGGAGAGACAGCTCAGTGGTTAAGCAAGCTTGCTGCTCTTCCAAAGGACCTGAGGTCAGTTCCCAACACCCTTAACGAGCACCCGTAACCCAGCTCCAAGGGACCCAACACCCTTCTAGGCTGCACACAACCACTCATAACCCAGCTGCAAGGGTCTCAATGCACTCTTCTAAACTCTTCAGGCATTGCCCTCAGGGATGCCTACCCCTACAGAGATACACTTACACACACACAATTAAGGATAAAACAAACCATTTTTCTTTTTATTGGAAATACATTTTTCCCATGTAATACGTACTGATCATGGTTCTTCTCGCTTTCTGCTCCCAATTCTTTCCCATCGCTCCTCCCATCCAGATCCACCCCCCTTTCTTTCTCTCACTAGAAATAAAACAGGCTTTTGAGGTATGATAGTAAATATAATGTCATATAATAAGATAAAGCAAAAACTAAGACATCAGAATTCAACAAAACAAAGAAGCAAAAGGAAAAGATCCCCAAGAGAAGTCACAAAAAAGAGAGACACGTTTGTTCACACACATAAAAACACTGAACTGGAAGTCATACACACACACACACACACACACAGAGAGAGAGAGAGAGAGAAAGAGAGAGAGAGAGAGAGAGAGAGAGAGAGAGAGAGAGAGGCGCTGAGTAGGTCCTGTGCCTAATGCCTCAGTCTCTGGTTTTTCAAGTTTTTCCATGAAGGAAACTCCAATTCTAAATGTTTTATTGGGAAAAAAAAATAAGAAAATAGAATATCTTCTAGAGTTCTTTCTTGTAGAATTTCGTAGAAACGAGGCAACTTCAAAACCAAATACTATGGGTTAAAATTTCAGGGACTCACCCTTGCTTTTTGTATTTTCAAAAGTCTATCTTAAAGCTCAGGCAGAGGACTTGGTATTTTCTCGGTTGTGTTTTTCCTTGTAACATGCCCCGAGTACCCAAATGGAAAGCAGCTGAATTGACTGAGAGGCCCTGAGGCTTCCCTTCACTGAAGTAAGCTTAGCAGCACCCAATGCCTTTGGCATTTTTTTTTTGCAACAGTTATAACTCCCTGACTCTTGGAAAAGACTGATATTCTCTATCACAGTTAACTCAGTAGAAATTAAATTTCCGGGGTGTGAATGTAATAAATTTCCACCTTCTTTGATTGCTTTATCTTTCTTATATGATGATTGGCACGACTGGACACAAATGGCGCCCATTTTTGTGCCTGTTTAGAGGAAAATTCACTAGGAAATCAACCTCGGACCACTTTAGAATGAAATATATATTATGCCCTGTGTTTCAGGCTTGATACTCAAGTAGGCAAGCATGCCTGCTTTCCGAACAGATTTTAGGCTGAATGACAAAGCATTGTGTTTCTCCTGCAAATCTACAGTAAGTCGAGAGACTGTACACCAAACTGCTGATAGAGATAACGAAGTATCGCTTTACCTTTTCCGTTATTTATCTGCATTTTGGTTAGACCCTATCCTTCCGTCTTAGAATACCAGCTGGAAGATGATCTGTCCTTCTTCACAATCTTACCAAATTTCCGTTCCTGTGATACTCGCATTTAATCTCCCTAACTACGTGTTCAATGAATGAGAATTTAAAAATACCTTTATTCAACCAACACAAATTATGAAAGGTACCTCTTTTTCAAGATGTTTAAAAGGTATGTCATGAACTTAAATGTTTTCCAAAACGTTTTGTGCAATCAAATGCAGAAGAGAAGAATTTGGAAAATACCCCCCTGATATATAAAAAACGTAGCCCCAATGAGTAGTATACTTAGAATTTGTCAGAGAGAATATAGGGTTCAAGTTCTTATTGGAGGGAAACAAGAGAGTCATAGTACATCAAAGCTTGCCATTTTGACTGCTAGATTTTAAATCTGTGCAGCTAAAATAAACCCAGAAATTCCACATTATTTTGATCCTGCTGCAGAGATACATGATTTACAAAGTGACTGGGAAATATGGGCTGCATCAGCTCCTGAGTGTGTAACATTAGGACAAGAGAATAATCAGTTCGTCATAATGTGATCTAATCAATGAGGGTTAATATGTTCTAATTCACATTCATAAGAAGCAACATGAGGAGAGTCCGTTGTTTAGCCATTTGTAAAATCCTATTTCTCCAGTCTCAAGTCCACCACTTCTATTACCATTTGTTCACCTAAGAAAGAAATGAAGTCTGAGATTAATATTAAACTCTCTGATAGGAGAAATTAACACCCTTTAAATACATCCTGATAATCGATTTTAAACATCTATGTATCACCCTAGGCAGGCTCTATACATGATGTTCAATTATCAAGGATGATCTCATTTGAAGCTGATAAAGAATCGAGGAATGTGTTAGATGTTTATAAAGCTAATAAACATGCAAGGAGTTTATTTTTGGAAAGGTGCTTAGCATTTAAAGATACAACTGTGGCAGGTAAACTTTTAATCTGCAATCTTTTATTCATTTGCAGCATTTAAGTATGGCTGATACTTCAGCAGAAAGATAAAAGGCTTAGGAGATGAAGTTCTTTCTTTATCAGTTGTCAGCCGAGGTATGAGGGCAAACACACAACTTTGCCCACAACAGGATCAAATCAGATCTTTATATTTTTTTTTAATTTGGTCTTCTATTGCCACATGTGTGAGTCGAATACTCTGGTGCCTAGACACTGATCGAAACGCACAAGAACAAAGGTATATGTAAGGAGTTGAAGATGAGGCAGTAAGAAAGTAGACATGGGCGAAGGGAAACCCTAGCCTTCTAAATACAAGGCTTAGTTGATACATGTGAAAAGAATGAAGAAAGGATGTGGGTGAAAGCAGCAATCTGAGACTGAAATGCAAATCTAGCAAAGAGTTGGTGATCAAGTATCTCCAAAGCAAGGGCCTTCTAGGAAGACCTCATTGGGCGGGCATGGCTGGGCCCCTTAGACCCCCATGCTATGCCCAGCTTTTGACTGTGCTACTGGAGAAGAATGTGGCTTGTACTCAAATGCTGATGTGACCCTGAAAGACTGGCAGGTAAAGCTCTCAAATAACTGCCCAATGGGCAACCAAACGACTAATTTACTGCAGAAAGCAAGATCAGGTATGGATACCTCAAGCTCTTCCTTGCCAGGCACTAAAGAGAGGTCATTTTAAGAATGGATATTTGTTATTGGAGTTAATGACTACTTGAGAGACAAGGTTGATAGAAAAAGAATGTGGAAGAGAGTTGATTCAGACACTGGCTGAATCCTGCTAGAGCAGCAAAGAGGACAATCAAGAGCTGAGCATCACACTTATTTTCGGTTTGAAAGTACCAACATACCATTTCTATGACCTGAACTGGGTCTAATTTATATGTAAAATAATTATTCATTGTTTTATTTATAATCTGACACTGCTCCAAATGTAGTTTACACAAGTGTATTATATAAAATTTCAGCAGAACATTGAGAAAGATCAAATGAAGACCTTTTCCCTAAGTCTACACAAATTCTTGGTCATGCAGAGAACTCCGCAGGGCTAAATCATGTTACTCTCCTGATCTGTGTCAGCTGCGCATCAGCAGTGAATCCCTACTGTCCTGTTTAACTTCTTACACTCTAGTGCTATTGAAATCCAATGACTAGGACTAATTTTAATGAAATATTACAAAATGGGGTTCATGTATAATGAAATCAGGAACTGGAGAACAGCTCTTTGGTAGAGTGCCTGGGTTTGCTCCCCAGAAGGAGAGAGAGAATAAAAGTGAGAGAGACTGAGTCACACCCATTCCCTAGAAGGTAAAAATCCATTATCTCTTCCAGTGAGTGCCCTACTGTGTTAAAAGTATCATCATTCCCTGTGTGACATCTATTCTTGCTGCTTCCCCCCAACAGATATTATGCTGATTTTGTACATGTTACACGTAAGACTAAATGAATTTGATGGCTACTCAAAGACACATTAGGAAAAAAAAAGTATAGTGCTTGTTCAGCTAAGTACCAGGACTAGTGGTGCATGAACAAGGCTTTGAAATGGTCTTTTCCAAGGGCTCGGGTCTGGCACAAAAGACAATCCATTTTAGATAGACATTCTGACTCTTAACTCATTCATTTTGGAGTGTTGAGAGGCTGATTTAGTACAAAAAAATAGTTAAATAATGTTTCCAAGTTCGTATATCATTAAATCACATAAGAAACCAGAAAGTCATGTTTACGTCCATGAATGTAAGTGTATATGTATAATTCATGTGGAATGCACACATATATCCATGTGCGTACACAGGCACACATGAATGTCATCAAACAGTAGAACACAATGCTAAACACCCACTGCAAGTCCTATAGCTTCTCAGCCAGGGTCATATGATCTGCCTTTCTCATCCCTAGACTAACTATTGCCTGATGTAACGATCAGAAATTAGAAGAAAGACATCCCTGGAAGTTTGATAAGTCATCCAGAAAATCAGATTCGCGTGCTCACACTGTAATGGTTATGGTTACTCATTATAGCACATCACCTGAAAGGCTGGAGGAAGAAGCGTAAATTGGCATCCCTGAGCCATTGTATTCATTGTCTTCCATGGTAGATTTTACAGATGATCACTAGTTGGGAATTCTTTTCATAGCTAAAACTGAAGATTTTCATACATTGTCGCACTGCTATTATAGTAATCAAAGCCCGCTTATTTGATCATCATCATAATGGAGTACTTGAGGCATTCTCTCCTTTGCTAATTGACAGTTGGTCAGTTAAGAGGTGCTTTTCACAAAATCTTCAATAACCCTCAGGGTTTGAATTGGCTTCTAATAAATGCCTAAGAAGCTCCTCCGGTTTCGTAAGTGCATTTGCCGAAAACTCTCAACTGCTATTTTCTCCCGACTGGTCAGGAGATGCCTTTGATGGGCCATGCAGCTGCCTCTCACTTGTTTCTCTCTGTCTCAAGCGTCGTAACCCTCCTCATCATGACAATGACACATTACCATTTAGTTATCATCTTCTGAGGGCAGAATCTTCTTAAAAAGAGAAGGAAACGCAGAGAGCAGGAAGAGGGTCAAACGGAACCTCAGATTGCCTTATTTGAAGAATTACAGTGGGGGATGTGTGGTCAGAAGAGGAAAGCTTCTTGCTTGGTTGTTGCTTCCCCCTTCATGGCCCACCTAGGTGCCTACTGGCAGACCTTTGGCTCATTTGGAAGAGTCCGGGGTCCATGGGCTTCTCACATATAACAACACAATATTTCATAAAGAAATAAACTCAGTAACTAATTTTGGATGATCTTATTCCTTCTTTTTATTCAACAAATAGTCTCTAAGTTCTGTGTGCTGTGTAGTATGTGAATGTTAAGGCACGCAGTAAGATGCAATAGTTCTTGTCCATAAAGAAACCATGAGGGATGCTTTTTATCAACGTCTTTCCTCTGTTTGTTCTTATATTCCCTTTGGTTTTCTTTCCTCCTTTCTTTTACTACTTCTTTCCTTCCTCTCTCCTGTAGAAAGCCTAAATACCATCCTTACTCTCTTTCTCATATGACTTCAGTTAATTTGCAAAAGTCAGCAACTGGGAGTCTATCTTCAGCTGATGTGTGCTTCCTCGCTGTGTGTTCTAGTGTTCAAAATAAATATTTTGCAATTAGGGTGAAATATGTTAGTGACAGCTGCAGAGGCTGAAGGCTTTTATTTATTCAGATATCCATTGATCTTGCAAATATCAAGGTAATGGCAGATTCCCCAGCTTATCGCTTCTTCTAGATGTGCATTCATAGTTAAATCTCCATGTGCCTACGTTTTGCTTTAATCTCTCCTATAACTGCAAGGAATGAGAGGGTCTTGGGTATAGCTTTAGAAGGCATTTTTTTTTTCTGGAAGAAGTTTTAGCTGCTCAAAATGAAATGTGTCCTATTATAACAACGCACTGTCTGGACTCCGGTGCTGACTTCCTTTAGACTCACACAGCTCAGCTTATACATGGAAGAATGAGGCTCCCGAGCAAAGGAAGCATCTTACAAGGATGTGCACAGTTTGTATATTAATAGTGCTGTGGTCTAGGCACAGTAATTAACCTTGGCTTGGTGAGAGATGCATGCTGATCCAGACTGTGAATATAACTGCTGGGGGAGCTTCCATAGCCTTGGACAAAGGAATGAAAAGTGTCCGAGGCAGACATGGTCCTTCTTCTCTGCCTAGCTTTTAATCTGTTGTGCTCTAAGCCACAGGAAAGTTGATGCTCATTATCAAGATATTTATGGAGATAAATAGGGAGAGCTAGGTTCAAGCCCTTAAAATATGGTTTGAATGTGTGTTTTATTGAGAATCCTTATTTTGTCAATTTATTAATCGAGGGTTATATACATATATACACATACACACACACATATATAATCAATACACGTTTATATCACATATAAATGATTATAATTAAATATATCAAATATTCAGTCCATTTTGTGGGATGGCAAAAATGCCATTCCTGCCTTCTCTTGCTTCTCATAGACTGAGGGACTCTAAAGTGAACAAGCAGAACTGGGTCAACTCAACTGTGAATACCGTTATATGTGTTTAACTCACAAGGCATCTAAGGAAACAAAGGGGATTAACTCTGTTGATGCAAAGGTGGGGTGTCCATCATATCCGATCCATTATCCATGTCAGGGTTGGCCAGTGCAAGTCAAAAACTATGCTGCTAGTTGTATTCCTCTTAGTTATTGTCAACTGTAACCACTGCGTACCTACTGATTAGTATAATGAACAGCACAGACCAGATGAAGAAATTTACATCTAGTGGTTTAAAGAGACATGTATTATGATAGAAAACTAAAAAGTTGCTTTTAGTCAAATATTAACCAATAATTCTAAATATACTGGAGTATATATACAGCTAGATATACTGGAATCATCACTTGGTATTTATGGAATATCCTAAGATCCTTTTCCACCAAAGTTATTTTCTCTGCTCCAATAATATTCTTACAAGAAATTCACACATAAAATCTACCTAACGTCCAGTCTTCACCATGCCTTCTTGATCAGTGTGTCTGTTTTAGAAGTGGGATCTTACAGTGTTAAGATATGCATGGTCACGCCTAAGGTGTTTGCAAACCTCCCTAGGATTAGTAGGAGCAATGTCCGCCTGATGTCTGGAGGCAAAGGCATGAGGTTACTATAGGCACCTACCCTTGTAGTCACTTACTCATTGTGTATTGGATGGTTGATCTCTTACAACCCTCTCAGGTACTGACCCGTTTGAGAGTCACTTTCCTGAGTGCTAAGAAATCTTCACAAATACAGAGATCTTGTTCTCCAATTGGGTGTTTCATCTGTCTTGGAACAAAGGACATTTTCACATATGACACTTCTATCTAGATAGTCTGTAAGAGTGTTGAGAGAGGATTCACAGGGACAAGAACCTAGAAACCCGTGCAGTATGTACCAGAGGTGTATTAGAAACACCTTGCTTGAGATTGCATTTCATTGTGTTTCCCCAAGTTTGAGCCATGGCTAATGTATGGTACATTGAGAAGCCCATTAATTTTTTGATTAGCATTTGTTTTCTTGTGTTTTCCTCAGAGATAATCCAACAAATGAGGAACATTCTTAATTTGATCTCTGGAGTAATCATAGGTATGGATATTGTATCATTTTGAACAGATGTGCAGAACAAATGAATAACATCTTTAATGTACATTTCTATGAGCCAAGAACGCAGCTGGCTTCCTGACTGTGCTCAGGCTTGAAGAGGCTGAATTTCATTTCTCATCTAGATGGAGTCTCCTGATCACATGTCGTCTTAGGTTTTTAAAAAGAAATTAAAATCAAAGCAATTTTTCTTTAAAAAAAAAAAGTAAAAATTTTGAAATCCTTGACAGCTGCATTTAACCTCTTGTCAAATCTGCTTTTAAAGACATACTATCCAACCAGGCAGTGGTGGCACATGCCTTTAACTCCAGCACTTGGGAGGCAGAGGCAGGTGGATCGCTAAGAGTTTGGGGCTAGCCTGGTCTACAGAGCAAGTCCTAGGATAGCCAGGGCTACATAAAGAAATTCTGTCTCAAAATACTGGAAAAAAAAAACCAACAAATAAAAAAAACCCAAACAAAAAACTGTTCTATTCAAGTGATGCTCTTGGCCTTTGTTCCCCATGCTCACAATTCTTATGGTCTCCAGCCATTTGTATTTAGGATACAAAGTGTTTGCTTCTCATTCAGTTTGCTGTGGGCCTCCTCACAGCTGATAGCTGATAGGGAGCCATCTTTAAAGAATCTTATCCACTAAGTAAAACCTCCCCAGAATCCTCTGCCATTGGTTTTTTTGCACTGGTCCATCAATATGCAAACCAGTCAGTGTCTCAGCCATAGGACCCCATCACAGTAAAGGGAGAGGGCTTTATCTGGATTTCTGGTTCACAACCTTCCACTCTGGACTGCTGGGCATGCAGTGTGGGAGTAGCAGAGAGATGAAACCCCTCAGAAAGCCCAGGCCAAGCCTCTGACCTGGAAGAGAGCGATGGGCGGGAACCTCTTGCTTGTGAGCGAGCGACTGACTTGGCTGGTGGGAGATGTCTTTTCAGTGGAGGTGGTTATGCGTGGTACATGGTTTCATCAGAACTTTGCTTCCGAGACACAAGGGTAGGGCCTCGAGCACAGACACAAAGTTGCCCTTATCAGGACTTCCCCAAGATTTAAGTATATTTCATCAACATCCTTCCTTGAGTCACACTCCATATTTTTCAGGGAAAGAACCTCTTACTCATTTTCTCTGCTCTAAAAATAGGGATGTGCATTAAGACATTCAGGCAGCACTAGAAAGGAAAATGAAAGAGACACAATGAGTGTTGTCTGGTTATAAATTGGGCGAGAAAGCAAGGGTGGGTTTCCAAATAGGGACACTAAATGCTTTTCCGTTCGGGGATGCCTGGAGTTAGCCAAAATCTGATCTTTACGTGAAGTCTTCAACAGCACCTCAAGTGTGCGTGTAAATGTAGCTTTCAAAATACTAATGAATCTTTAGTGGAGTGGCACAAAACATCAGTACATTCTTTCATGGAGGATGAGACAGTAAAAAATGAGGAAGATGGCCGTCCAGCCAGAGGATGGGTTTGGCTGCCTCTCATTAGATAGAGACATCACACCATGTCACGGTAAGCTATATAAGCTGACGCTCACAGTAATGAACTGAGTTGGTTTTAGTTTGTTTTTTGATTTTCTTTTGTGGGAGAAGCTGCAAGGGCAGAGGGCTGGGCGATGAGTGAGATTGGGGCGCATGATGTGAAACTCACCAAGAATCAGTTAAAAAGTTAACTTTTTAAGCAACAGAGATTTTGAACTCAGATGATTTCTGTCTTAACTCCAGTAGTATTTTCTAAATGCCATTCGCATGTTTATCAACTAATATATTGTTTTTGCTTAAAAAAATGCTTTTTACCTTTTAAACAGTGTCTATCGTCTTAAATCTGAGCAGTGGCTGAATTCTATAAAAACGTGGCATTGTTTTGTTATTTATTCTGTCAGTATAGAGCACATGTTATAATAAGACAAATGTTTTGACCTTTCAAAGGTTTGCTTCTTGGATTTAATATATACATCAATGTGCTTTTATTCACACACAAACATAAGTCATATTTTATACCTGAAAAAGTTTTAAAATGTGTCCTTAAACTCTGTAATTTTGAAACAACTGTGGGACCTAAGAACTAATTGCAGTGCCCGTGAGTCCTGTGGCTGCAGCGGCTAAAATTTCCCCCAGACATGAAGACATGACTTTTCCAAATCCAGCAAAAAGTCGTATGCGAAATGACCCAATTCGTCATCTTACAGTCAAAGTCCATGTAAATCTTCAATACATTTTGATGCAGAAATGAATGAGACCAACTTGAATGAAAACCATACCATGTTTACAAAACCGGCCTCCCAGGATTCTAAAGGAAACGCTGTCCATTTTGTCAACTTTATAATTTCCTTTTGGATGACATGGCCACCTCATGGGGACAAAGCTCCCTGTAATAGCCATGGCCTCTCAATGTGTAGATGACTTTCTACAACTGGTCTTGCTCCTTAACGGCTTTACAGTGAGCTGAGGATTCTCTCAGTGGCTCAAAAATCAACCATCTCTGTCAATGTCTAACTTATTCTAGCTCTTTGACTTTCACAGACCATTGGGTAGCCTTCGTTTCATCTTGCATTTTCTTCCCAGGTGGTGTTCGGGTGTCATGTTTTATTTCATGCCTCAAATAAAACGAAACTGAATTTTTCTTCTTCTTTGCCTTTACTTGTAAGTTGATCTGAATGAATGAATATTAAAGCGTTTATCTTTTGTCCTGGGCACTGATTGCCTTTCCAGGAAAGAACAGTACCAAAGAGGTTCTTAATAATTCTCAAAGGTAGACCAGTAGTCACAAACTATAGACCAGTGCTTCTGAGTCAGGTGTAACCTAGAAGAGAGACTGACAAGAGGAATTGATGGACTCAAAAGCCTAGCGCTGGTAGCCGAGGGGAAATGGTAGGAAAAAGCAAGGTTTCTCGGAATAAACAGAGGTCCTGGATCTGGGAAATATTTAACCTCCTCATAAACACTACATTCTGCCTCTTAATGTTCTTAGTGTGGGGGTCATTGTGCTTTCAAAAACCAAGAGCTCCGCCATTATCACAGAAGTAGGCTGGAAAATATTAGAGGCAATTTAAAGTAATTTGTTGCAGGCGCTGGTAGTTTGATAAAACGCTCTGAACTCTCAAATGGGCTTTTTTTTTACTGTTAGTCTTTCATTTCACCTGCCTCTTTATGCTCAATAAGTTATATGATTAAAGAAGCCTTTATTTTTATCAATTTTACCCCCAACTTTCTTCTAGATTCAGGAACTAGATGGTGGTATTCTCAGGCTAACCATGAACAGCGAGCACCTGAAAGAGACAAGTTCCCAAAGAAACAGTGACCGTTCTTGATTCTATTCTTGTCTGTAACTGTAGCGAAAACAATCTCTTTAGTATAATCTGTGTTCCCAGATCCACTCTACTATAAAGAGCGTGGACTTGGAGGAAATCTACCAGTGTCTCTTCTTCCACCTCCCTATCCCTTCCTCTGTCCTTGTTTCTTTAACCAAGGAACATAACTTGGATGATTTGTTGTAAGACTTCCTTTATAGAATTAGTACTTCCGTTTCTCTTTCTGTTTGATATATTGCTTTATAATTGCATTTTTGGGCCCACACAGAAACTGTTAGTCCAGTACCATAAGGAGTTCGGGCGCTGGTCCAGGAATGTACTTTTGAAGTGCTGAACCATCTGGACTTCCTCCAAAGTCCTAACTTGGAATGAGGGAATGACTTAGCTTCACCTTCAACACTTTCTTAATGATAGCACCTTGGATGTCAGAGCAAGTTAGAGGGTGGGAAGCATTTGCACTTTTCTCTTGTGAATCTCCACCCCAGCCTGTGAGCTAAACAAAGCGACATGGGACTGGAGAAATACTCTGTCCGAAGTCTCCTAGCACTCCTAGTTCCAGGCCTGAGTGGAGTCAAACAGATGCGTCACTGTGAGTTGTTTCTGAGTGCCACAATCAGAGTTTTCATTTCCGTGGGTTGCGTAGGTTATCCATCCAGAGAGATGAGTTCAGGAATATGGAGGTCAGCTCCGCAGGAAGTTACTTTAAAACTTAGGTAAAATGATGAGATTTTAAGTCATGCTGTGGCAATAGTATTGGGAAAAGGGGGGGCATAAACGTGACACATAGCTTTTTGCTAGATTATGAGGTCTCTACTAAAATGAACACTAAGTAAATGCTGATGCAACTGGCAATTGGTCTTTCCTTCATGAATAAAAGGAACTTTTCTCTGCGTTACAAAATACATTTACACTGCCAACATAAAACACTAGACTAAAGACACACAGCGGTGTAATGTAATAAACATATGTGTCTTTTATTCATTATATTTGCTAATTAGAAAAATTCATTGATAAGGCAGAGTTGTAGGAAAGACATAGGCAAACTTTCATCTCTTTGTAACCACCATCGTTCTGTGCTCTGTGATTAGATCATGTTACCTGGTTACCATCCTAGACAGAGACAGCGCAGATATAATTCTACCCAACAAGACCCGTTTCCTTGACGATCTCCAGTGGTAGTTCCACATGCTTGGCATTCTCTCTTTCAGTAGAAAACATGTTTCTGCTTCTGTGACCAACACTCCAGCTGTGCCCTAATCCAATCTCTTTCCCAGGACCTTATGTAATTATGCAAACTCCAGGAATTTCTGTAATCACGCCACCTCACCGTCATGGTCAATATTTGAGCTTCTCTGTTCCATCTTTCCTCTCAGTATGAACTGATGCTTTGGGACCCTGCCACAGAGATCGCTGTCTTGGTCTGAGATAATCTAGTTCATGCTTCATTCTCTAACTACATACCTGGGCACTCTATATGGCAGTCTCGCCTATGTCCTCCAAGTAACTTCGGAGCTTTTCACAACCTCTTCCAGTCTCAATTTGGTGACCAGCATATCCTTCAGTAGCCCAGACCTATTCTCATAGATTATTTTTTAAAAACTGAATTTCTCATCTTTCCAACATTCATTAAGGAAAAATTCAAATGTGTTCATATGAATATTCATAAGATGATTTGTATTAATTATGCGTTGAATAATAAGACTATTTTTTGCTTATAATTACCATATAATTGATATGATATCATTTCATGAAGTTTGGCATAGCAAGTAGCTCTAAGTGAAATTTGCTCGCCTGCCTGGTTCCTTTTCTTCCCTTCTTTCCTTGATTTCATTTGTCTCCTCTCTCGCTTTGTTTGAGTAACTGTTCTTAGTGCCAACGCAGACAGGAAAAGTTAAGTCAGTCAGACTTAAATAATGGCAGGAAAAATATATCTCAACCTAGTAACCTGTATTAATCTCTTAAATTATTTTTCATTGCTGTGAAGAAGATAGAATATATGTAATTATTTAAAAAACTTTTTTCTAGTTCTAAAGGACTAGCTTAAGTATGAAAAACCAAAATTTCTGTAATGGTGTCTTTTTAAAAAGTCTTTTAACTTTGTTTTTGGACTTCTCAAGTTGCTTTAGAAATTTAAGTCATTTTGCATAAGCAAAATTTTAGCCATCTTTAGTGGGGAATTTAAATCAACTAAAACAGTGTATAGTTGTATGTCTTTGAAGTCAATGAAAATAAAGATAAATAAATAAATATAAGCTCATGCTGAATTAAGACATGGATCCATACAAAGCATTGCACTAGATAGTTCAAGCCAGAGCCCCCCTCTTGTCAACCCAACACTCCAAACTACACAGCAGTCTCCTACCCAAGTGACAAAGGGCTTCACATGGCTTAAGTTAAGCAAGGTATTTTTTTTCTTAGTTTTTAAAATTCACTTTGAGATTTCCAGAGAAATCTCTGAAAAGATGAAAGAAAGTCGCTTATGGCTCAAAAACAGCTTGGAATTTTCTCGACCTCTAGGAACTGCCAGCAGTTCTCATGTACCATGTTAGCTGCTACATGCAAGTCACTCACATATGGGAGAAATGTCTGAGAGGCCAACTGGCCCTGGGATACAAAATAAACTAGTTGTATAAATTTAATAATGAGTGGACGCCTTTAATTCTTTTATTTTCTTTCCCTTCTTATACTTTATTATTTTTAATGGAGCTTTACATTTTTCCTCACCGCCCTTCATTCCTCATCTCTCCCCCCACACACTTTCCCCCTACCCCCACGCTCCCAATTTACTCATTTGTGTATTTCTTCTTCCTAAGTAGATCCATGTATGTCTCTCTTAGGATCTTCTTTGTTGTCTAGGTTCTCTGGGGTTATAGACTGTAGGCTTATTATTCTTTGCTTTATGTCTAAAAGTCACTTTTGAATGAGTACAAATTATATTTGTTCTTCTGGGTCTGGGTTACCTCACTCAGGATGTTTTTTTTTTCTAGTTCTGTCCATTTGCCTGCAAATTTCAAGATGTCATTATTTTTTTTTACCATTGCGTAGTACTCCAATCGTGTAAATGCACCACGTTTTCCTTATCCATTCTCCAACTGAGGGGCATCTAGGTTGTTTCCAGGTGCTGGCTATTATGAATAGTGCTGCTACAAACATGGTTCAGCAAATGTCCTTGTGGTATGACTGAGCATCCTTTGGGTATATGTGTAAGAGTGGTATTGCTGGGTCTTGAGGTAGAATGATTCCTAAGTTTCTAAGAAATTGCCATACTGATTTCCAAAGCTGCTGTACAAGTTTGCACTCCCGCCAGCAATGGGGGAGCGTTCCCCTTACTCGGGATCGGAATGGAGGCTTTTTAGAACTATCATCCTGATCTGTAAATGGAGTCTGTCTTCTGTTGGAGGTGAAACTCAGTTCAGCTATTATAGATGAGGACATATATATATTTTTTAAAAATTTATCCCAAATTAAAAATTATTCTTCATAATTTTAGAAGCAAATTAATGTTAGTTATTACAGATATACTCAATGGGATGATCTTTCATGAACTCTTTATATACATAAAAGAAAAGAGAAAGCCTTCAAAGTCTACCAAGAATTACTTAAGTATCAAGTTCCTTTTGACTGTAAATCGAAGCAGAAAAAAACAGTTGTAAGTTTTGAAAAATAATATTAGGGTTTGCACATAATGTATCTAAAGTTCTATCTTTTTCTCATCTTCATAATAGTTTGAGTGTGCTTATCCTAGTAACTACGGCCCACATATTCAATCTGGAAATCTTTTCTCCTCTATTTTCTTGATACCACCCGAGAGCTAAAGGATTGTTTTCTTTATTTCAGAGTCAGTACACAGAAGGTTGCAATTTGGATATATTTATGCTATTTTTAGTGCTGGTGTTATTTTTAATGTAAATGACACACCATACATGTGGGTCAAAATGATGACCTAAAACTGCATGGATAAAAAAAAATGGAAGCCACACTTCGACTGGCAAAGTTATCATTATCTTTGGAAGAAAATCAAAATGCAAAGGAGGAGACATCTTCTAACCCTTGGAGAGCACATGCTGGCAACGAAGAGAAATGATCAAAGGCACAAAGGCAGATTTGGAGGAAAATAAAGCAGGTCTAGAGCTGTACAGATAAGGAAAGCAAACAAAATCTGAGATGTGGAAAAGCTTGCTCCTTTGGAATGTATTAATAACACTGGTCTGTGATGGATTAGTCTGTCCTGCATAGGTAAAGCTACAATAACAGATGACTTCAGAATCTAGGAAGTGTACGGTGCCTGTGGTATACTTCTTCCTTCTAGAGTTATGGTCAGCTGTGTCTCTGCTCCCTAAGTCCCCTCATTCTGAGACTGGCTGAAAGAACAGCGCATGTCGTACAATGTGTCTTTTATATCAACAGAAAGATCTAGAAAATACAAATACAAATGATGGCTTTTTCACAGCTTCATGCCATGGTCTCTCAGTTACGCTCACATTTCGATGCCAGGTCATGTCAGAAGGCGAAGCGTGGCATCATAGAGCTACAGGTCAGACAGCTGCGGCATGAAGCATATAATCCTTTCATTATGAAATGAGAAAGCAATAATGGGAACAAACGATGCAGGCTGCTCTAGGCGTGATTTTCCAGGCGTGTTTTCTGTACAGAATGTGTACTGTAGCAAATCTTCAAGAGTTCGGGCAGGTCTAGGTCAGAAGTCAAACGATTAGCCATAATCTACAGAGCTTTAGTACTGAAATCCTTTTCTGCTCGTCAAATTAACAAAGAGTAAGGTGGACATTAAATTTCCGCATATTCATAATTTTATCATCATGTCATAAATAAAATATATGCTCAAAACAGTGTGAAGACCAGGAGGAAATTGTCAGAAATACATTTTTATGATTGCTAAAATAAAGGAATATATCATGATTATTTAAAGATGCATATTGGCATCTCAGAGTAAGCACCAACTTAATAACATAAGGAAATTCAGCCTCTCTTCCAAGAATAATTAGATAAGATAAAATAAAATAAATATTATAAAAATTTCAACTAATCAATAAATAAATGAAAAAAATCAAAGCATAAAATAAAAAGAGGCATAACACTGTGATGGAAACTATGAACCACACATCAGCTTGGCTACCTAACCAAATGGATGAGTCATTAGGTTGGAATAAATGGCAGCACCTTCAGGTTTCTACAAAATTACTCAAACTTTTCATTTGATGAAATGACCCAAATACATGTTGGTTACAAGAAATACCTTTTAATAAACTTTATAAAATGTTTAAAGCAATGGCTTTTAAGACACACCTTTAGACAAATGGAAACAAAGAGATTGGATGTAAAAGAAGTGAAACAAAGCAAAAGGAATCTAGTGTTAGTAATATGAGAACCAAGTTACTCATGATTGGAGACTGTTGCCACATCCCAAAGACAGTGCAGAAAACTAGTAAGACAGTTTCTACCATGAGACAGCGCCGACAAAGCCAAAGACCCAGCAGCAACCTTACCATCACCAGTATAGGTTTCAGAGCTCTTTTCTCAGGAGCAGATAGAATAGAAACCAAAATCATGACATTTCCAGCCACTGAACAGCGCTGTCAGTCACGAGCATCAATAAAAAATTAGTCTTCACAAAAGTAACGTGTTTTCTAAGAAACGACTTGTAATTTCTAAGATTCCGCATAAAACTGCATCTTGAGCCATAAAACAGTATTTAATGAATTTCAAAAGATTAAACTATGTCTCTCCCCGTGACAAAATAAATTACTGAATTAACAAAGAGAAAATAAAGGCCATAAATCTTTCAAAGTGCTTAAATATTTAGAAGTTAAGAAAGAAAATACTAAGTAATCCATGGGTTAGAAAAGAAACTTCAATGGATACATAATTGTGTATTTTCTAGGGAGCTACAAACACATAAAGATGTTTGTGGGGCAGTTAAGGCAAATCATTAGCTTGAAGTACCTTTATTAGAAGGTAAGGTGTTACCACACTTGAAAAATAATGAATTCTAGCCAAAGAATGTGGCACCAAGGGAATAATAAAAGTAAGAGTACAACCCAGTCAAACAGGAAACGTCAGTACCAGCATGTACAAAAAGGGTCAAACTTACACTGAAGAAGTCACCCCGGACCATCGGTCCTGGAGAATGAAGACACTTGGGTGTTCTCTCTCCACACACGCATCCTCTCGTGGTGTCCACTGTGTGTGCTCCCTAAGGCAAGTTTGCAACGGTGAGAAAAGGAAATTAGAGCTACAGCCAAGCCAAAAGGTACAAAAGTTGCCGAATGTGATAGAAAATAAAGCCCAGTAACGTTAAAAGTTAATATACCAAAGCAGCTTGATTTTCCTCCCCAAGATTATAAGGTTGGTTTAACATGTGAAAATTAATGCATTCTGTCACATTTACGGATCAAGAGAAAAAAAAATCACGCTTGGGGTAAAAGGAATTCTCAGTCTTCGCAACACACACCGAACCCGATTGGAGGTGGATCACAGACCTGTGGTAAATTTAAAAACGTGTTAAAGCACAGACTGATAGAAGCTTTGAGTAGAGGGCTTTCTAGGCATGACAGAAAAATAAGAGTCATAAAAGGAAAACATTCATCTAAATAAACATGTGTGCTCTCCAGAAGAAAACCCCTCTTGGGAGGTAGTCTGAGAAAAAAAAAAATCACAAGATTGGTAACCGAGCAAAAGTTCATATCCAAAATATATGATGAGAACATCTGAAAATTTGAGAATAAAATTGAATACCATCAGCCACAGTAGATTTTACCCTGTGTCAGTAAACCTGGTATTGTGAAGCAGTTTGATTAGAAACATATGCATGCAAAAACACATGCATGCAAAAAAAAAAATTATAGGAATGTTTGTCTGGCCAGGGAGATGCTCAGTAAATAAAACCTGCTTGCTGGGCAAGAATGAAGACCTGAGTTTGATTACCGAGAACCCAAGTAAAATCACAATCCTCTGTCATCATGGGGCTCCTGTGGGAGATGAGAGAGAGGAGGCCTGGGTGCTCACAGCCCGGAAAGTCTGGACCAAACAGTAGAAAAACCATAACAAAGGGAGCCCTGGCTAAATTTAGGCAGAAGACAAGGAACCAACACCTCAGGTTCTTTGACCATGCGCATAGGCAGCCATTGTACAGGCACGCCTGCATTCCCACACATAAGCATGCAGACACATAAGCACACATGACAGCCAAAACTATTCTCAGGTCTTTATTCAATACATATTAAAATTTAATTATTTTTTATCTTTTTCCTCTCTCTTGTTCTGCCTTCTTCCCAACACCCCACAGTGTGTGTATGTGTACATAAAATTCATACCCACATGAATGCTTATCATGTCGTTACCCCTGGAGCTCCGGAGCTGAACTCCTTCCCAATAAGTTTCCAGCTGATCACTCGAAATGCCCAACTCTCCTTTAGCATGAGGAGGGATAGACAAACTGTGGCAAAGTCTTTAAAGGACTATTGAGAATCCATGGATGCTGAATCAGTATTCCTGACACACTCCAACTACCTGACTCTCAAAATTATGACTGAAAGATCAACAAAAGATGGCATGTTGTCTGATTTCATGAATATGACATTCTAGAATGTGTGGATTGTGGTGCCAGGGAGCAGATGCCTCACTTGCCCAACTGCAGACAGGGTGGTGGCAGGAAATGTGGGCTTAAGGGAAAGGGCCTAAGAGAAAGAACTTACTGAGATGGTAGATGCCTTTCTATGTCTCCATATGCAGGCTTTTTAAAATTCTACTTTTATATATTCCATCCTGACCATAGTTTTCCCTCCCTCCACCCCTCCTGCCTCTCTTCTCCCCTGGACCACTCATCCTCAGTTTCTCTTCAGAAAAGAGCAGCCCTCAGAGGGACATCAACTGAACATGGCAGGCACAAAGAGATACAGTAAGACTAAGCACAAACCCTCATATCAAGGCTGGACAAAGCAACCCATTAGGATTAAAAGGATCTCAGGGTTGGGCAAAAGAGTCAGAGACAAGCCCAACTCTCACTGTTAGGAGTCCCACAAGAACGTAAAGCTACACGACCATAACAAACACGCAGAGAACGTAGCTCAGAACCACGCAGGCCCCATGAATGCCACTTCAGTCTCTGTGAGCCCCTATGAGCCCTGCTTAGTTGGTTCTGTTGGCTGCATTCTCATGGTGTTCTCAACCCTTCTGGTTGCTACAATCCATCCTCCTCATCTACCTCACGGTTCCCCGAGCACCACATGCTATTTGGCTGTGGGTCTCTGCATCAGCTCCCATCAGTTGCTGGATGGAGCCTCTTTGATGACATTGGAGTTCACCTCCAGCCTAGCGTATAGCAGAATACCATTAGGAATCATTCCATTGACTATTTTCACCAGTTGGTTTTATCCTAGGCCTTTAGGCTATCCAGCCTCTGGTTACTGGCCTCCAGGCAGTCAGGGTAAGGCTCTTTGTCAATTAGCATGGCCCTCAAGTTGAACCAGACGTTGCTTGGCCACTCCCACAAGTTCTGAGATACCTTTACCTGAACACATCTTGCAGTCATGACAAATTGTAGGTCTAAGGTTTTGTGACTGAGTTGATGTCCCAGTCCTACCACTGGAAGACTCATAGATTCCAGGGGGTTTCCACTTTACTAGGTTTCCACATTGCCCCCCCCCCCAAGTTGCCCCCTAGGTTCTAGTTGTTCCCCCCTTCCCCAGTATTCTCTCCCTCCGTCTGTCATTCCTCTACCTGATCCTTTCCGTTCCCATCCCCACCTGCCCCTATTCCACCCTTGGAATCTATTCTATGCATTCTTCAATGTCGAATCATTGCCTTAAGATCTGAGTATGTCGCTAAATGTCTGTTTCTGCTAGGTTCTCAGCAAAATGACCATTTAACAACTGCTTGAGCATTCCACCCCCCAGGTTAGAGACATTATAAGTGCAGGTGTGACAGTGAGGTAGGCAGAGAAGTAGGTTCCAGCATCATCGCGTCAATGGATAGCACCAGTGTAAGCATCTGTTTTGACCCAGAACCAAGTGGGGATGAAGGAACGTTGCTACCCTTCAGAAGAAGTCACCAGGACAGGGAGATTACAAGGGGTAGAACCCTTCAGAAGAAGTCACCAGGACAGGGAGATTATAAGGGGTAGATCCCATCACTTCATAATAGTGCTCCACTTTGAACCTTTTTAAAATGGAGTACGCAGGTTTCCAGTCTAGAAAAAGATATCAAATCGTTGGTGTTTTCAGAAGCCACACCTCTTTAGTCCCTCCCTCCCCCCCAATTCCTTTCAACCTTTTGTTAAAACCTATTTCTATGAAATAAAATGAAATAACTATTCTTCATGGCAGCTTAAAATGAACAAGTTAAAGTGTAAATGCATGGTTAAGATAAGACTCTGGGATAAATAGGTTTGTGCCCATAGACTCATTCTACGAATACACATATTTAAGCACCGTATCCTTTCCGTCCTACTTCTGGTGATGAGGAAAGAAGGCAAAGAGGAACCAGCTCCATGTACTGCACATTTACTGAGCCTATAGTGGAAGCTAAGTCATGGATCTACAAGCCTGTGTGACTGTGACCTTTACTGAGAATTACAGTTCATATTTCAGCCTCTATGCAAGTACATGTGTATGACTAGATCGCTGCTGTATAATCAAGCTTATTCTTGCTAAGTAAGACACGCTGATGCTCTCTAGTCTAGTGTAGATGGCTACATAGCTACAATAAGCTTGGATCTGGCCCATTTAGTTCCACTGACCACTAATAGCTTGTGCGTTCTGGTTGGAAATGATGCATGGTGCTGTTCTTTCTCCCCAAAAGTGAAACAGTGTCCCCAGCATCAGGGGCAGTAAGAAATGCCGAATCTAAAGCCACTCTTCATCCCTGTCTCGTAGGAATCGGAATTTTACAGCACCTCCTGATGCCCCTTGTATGTTTCCAGTGCTAGAAACCTTGTGCCAGAATGTGGGACTGCTGATGGCTTCTGGGTATCCCTTAGATGGACTCTTACCCAATGGTCTGATTTTTAGGGCTTTATTTTTGTTGTTTGCTACTATAATGTGCATACTTCCGCCTCAAACCATGCGATTAATTCAGCATCTCCAAGATAAACAAATAAATAAATGAACAAACAGAATCTATCACAATTTGTGAGGCCAACCCTACTTAAGAACCCTTGGCCTTTGGGGTTAAACAGAAGTGAGCTGATTTAATTGCTTATCTGTTATAAAGGGGAAACAGATATTTTGGGTACAAAGGAAATATTTTCTTTTTGCTTTCTTGTGGATGACTTCATGCAAAGCATTATATTCCCCACGTAGGCAGTGCTTTATCTTACTCTGACATACTTCTCCTTGTGATAAAAGTTCCAAACACTCCCTCTCCTGGGGTACGGCATGGCTTAGTGTGGGTAAGAATGCTATGGTCAGTCTTGCTGAGTTAGCAACCCCCCACCCCCCCATTCTTGGTTAGATTCCTCAGCCAGGATCTCAGCTGCTGGAGAAGATGGGCCTGCCCTTGGGGGCTATCACCCACCATTAGTCACCTTCCCCTCGCTGGGTTATGTTCCTGAGGGATGGGAAACTGTAGCCTGAAAGCTGCTAATCCTGCTAACCCTAAAAGGTTCACTCCCATCTGCAGCTTCTGTGATGCATTAATAATAAGAAAGTCATAAAGAGAGCAGCCTCAACCATCAGTCTCCCCCGAGGTAAGGGCCCAGCTTCCCTCCCATCCCCATGGTCCACTCTAATGGTCTTGCTCTACTAGGGCAGTAAGGTAGATTGATGTAAGTATTGCCTCTTTCATCAGAGCTAAATTCCTTCTTCCTCAGAAGCTCTGGGGGAGTTTTCTTTTCACTAAAACATCTAGGTTGAGAGCAATATTATCAATACTTTGCCCTGTAAAATGACCCATTTGATTCATAATTTAAACACAAGTTAAAACTACTAGGCATAAGGAAAATGGAAAGAAAGCATCAGGATATATAATCACGCTCAAGAAAAACTTGAAGATCTGAGAAAAAGTCCTTTCTCACTCTCCTTGTCAGAACTAGGGATCAGAACTCTCCTGCAGGCGCTCTGGGTCCTTTGTGTTTGCGTCTTTGTCCACCAAATCATTTTTTCTTCTCAGTCGAAATCAAGAAAGATAATTATTTTTGTAAATGCAAAAAATTCATGAATAGACCAAGAAGCACTGATGAGGAAATGGGAAACGCTACTCAAACAGGTTTGAATGTAACAGGCCAAGAGTATGTCGCCCAGTTATGTTTCATAGAATGCTTGTGCGGCCCATGGAGGAGTTACAGCCCCTTTCAACTGAAATCATGGCATCTCTAGATGATGGGTTCTTTTAAGATGTTTTGGTGTCTGAACACTGCTGAAGAGAGTACGTTCTGTCCCTGGAAGCTGATTGTCTCTGCTCTAGTTAGGCTATTATTTTTTTTTTCATTTTTCAATAAGTTCCTTTCTCTTTCAACTTAACTGTTTTCGCTGAGCACATAGTAGTCTATTAGCTCAGAGGTGTTGCTCAGACTTTGTAATCAAATCACTAGAATGTTTTCGTTCTCTCTTGCATCGTTTTGTACCTATTTTGAGAGGCTAATTTGTGATTTGCCTACATCTTGCCAATTCCATACGTATACATAAGGCAAAAGACCAATATCAGTAGCTACATTAATATTTTAAACACAATTTATGTTCATAACTCAAGACAACCTGCAAAAAAATCGAGTTTGTGGTTAAGAGATGGATCATTAGTTAAGAGTCCTTTTTGTTCTTCCGGAAGATAGAATTCAATTTCTGGCTTCCTCATCAGGGGACTCAACTAGAACTGTAGTTCCAGGTCATCTGATACCCTCTTCTGCCTGCTATTGGCACCGCAACACACAAGCACACATCCACACACACACACACACACACACACACACACACACACACACACACATATACACAGATAAAATAAGACTTCAAGCTTTAAAATTATTTCCTAAATATTTTTAATCCACTAACATGTTTTCTTTTATGTAACAGGCAAAGGCTGAAATGAAAATGTCTAATAAGACTACTCATCCAATATTTCTAAGGTTGTAATATTTTGAATAAAAAAGAATATAAGCTTTAGGAATAAGGAGACTCAAAACACTTTTCATATTCACTGGCTTTTTTCCTCCACGCTAAATCATTTGTAAAGAAACAGCTTTTATATAATCTAATGACTAGCTACACAATTTTCAAAACCCTATATGCTTTCTTGTTTGTGCTGTGCCACATGGAAACAGTCAGAAGCATCCACTCCATACCAGTGAGTGCCACAGTATTGCTCAGTCAGCCTTAAAGCTGGGGAAGCAACGAGAGAGAGATGCCATGTCCCAGTAGCAAGGGACCCCAGGTCTGTCTGAGAATTCTCCTAGTATTTTCAATCCTGCGCACACCTGTCTGCATGCCCTTCATGTGTGCTTTCTGTCCCACAGTCCACGAAGGCTCTGGAGAAAGCAGTCAGAAGGAGACATCTACCTGTGACATTTGCCAGTTCGGTGCGGAGTGTGACGAAGATGCTGAGGACGTCTGGTAAGACGCCGTTTCCGTTTCTTAAGATGATATCCGAGATTAGTTGTTATTGTGTTTATTAGCTATTCTTTCAAGAAACACATCATCGGTATTTCTATTTTCTTCTGACTTCCAAAGGCAGTAAGCAGAAAGGGCTGTGAAGTTTCTGGAGCTCACTTGTGAGGTGGGTCAGATGAGCAGATGTCTTCACGGGAAACAGAACCATCACTGATGACCTACGTCACTCTCACCAGACAGAAAGGGGAATCATATTTACTAGAACGTCTCTATAAAATAAGTGTCATCTAGGAACAACAGATGACTTCCAAGTCTCTTTAGATTGCAATAACAAACACACCAGACAATGGGTATCTGAAAACAACCGAACCATATTTTACCCCTTCTTGAGCTTAGGAAGTTCAACATCCATCCTGGAGAAGACTTAGTGTCTACTTCCTATAGACAGCATGGCCTCTCTGTAGCCTAAAATATAAGGAGCAAGGGACCTCCCTAGTCTTCCTTTATAGAAGCAATTAATCAATTTTTTAATTAATTTATTTATTTATTAGTGGAGGTTTCTCAGGAAATTCGGGATCAACCTAGCCCTGGACCCAGCAATACCACTCTTGGGAATAGACCCAAGAGAGGCCTTATCATACAACAAAAGTATATGCTCTACTATGTTCATAGCAGCATTGTTTGTAATAGCCAGAACCTGGAAACAACCTAGATGCCCTTCAGTTGAAGAATGGATGAAGAAAGTATGGAATATATACATATTAGAGTACTACTCAGCAGTAAAATTAATCAATTTTTTAAAGAGGATTCAGTATACACGACACAATCACCGTTCCCAAACCATCTCTTCTCATGCAGTTTGGTGTCAAGAGTTTGAACATACGTATTGACAGAGAGTTCTAGCCACGGCAATTGCTAACATGGTTTCTGATTTGTGGGTCTAAGTAACAGCTGAGATTTAGGAGAGGACACAAGCGAATTCCCACAGCCAAGCTGACAAGACACTTAAACCAAATACACACTCACGTGTACGCGCGCGCGCACACACACACACACACACACACACACACACACACAAGGCTGCCTTCCAGCATTAGGGTTTCCTTTCCTATGCCGAACAATGACAATCCGCATTACTTTGAATGAATGTCAACTACTTAGCCTCCTGAATGGTCTGCGCCTATTAGTCCTGGTCTGGTCATTTGGCAAAATGCATAAAACAAAGGTCACAGAGAGTCTGGTATTCCACCTCTTCCCTTCCCTTCCTCTCCTCATCCTTTCTTCCTCTCCCTTCTCCTCCCTTCATTCTTCCCCATCTCTCTCCGTCTCTTTCTCCCTTCTCTTCTTTGCTCTCCTCCATCTCCCTTCTCTGGTCTCTGTAGCCATCCCTCTTTCTTTCTTCCTTTCTTTCTTTCTTCTTTCTTTCTTTCTTTCTTTCTTTCTTTCCTTATTCCTCCTTCCCTTTCTTCATCTCCCTCTTTTCTTTCTCTTTTATGTATACTTCATATCTTTTATAAAAACAGAAAACCTTTTATTTGCCCCAGTATGAAAACTGTTTACCGAAAGCTATTAACACTCATTTTGATAAAACTTCTATGGGTAGAAAGAATTTCTCTAAAGAAAAATGAACACTTTTTAAAATAAGAACAAAATGGATGCATTGGCAGGAGCAAACCATTAGGGACTTATAATACATCTTAATGCTGAATAAGCCAAAGACACCACCTGAGTGCGCTAGGACATTTAGCTGTGAGCGCTATCAGTACCCAGCCAGACAGAATAACCATCTATTCATAAAAGCAGACATCAGTAGGCTTTCCAGGTATCAAACGCCATCACTAACCGGAGAGCTAGGAGTGCATCTGTGGTGCACAGACTAGCTGAAGCATCTGGAGGAGAACGCATATGTATTTTCTTAAGAGCATCCTGGACATCCCGATGCTGATAAATTTATGGGCCCTAATGTGGGACATCGCAGGATGTCTTCTGAGATTCTTTACACATCTCAACTTGTGAGTTTAACCCCAAACTTACTGAATCAAAATTTCAATGAATTGGGATTTAGATATTTTTTTATTTTTCTGAAACTCCTTAAGTGGTTATGGAAATGCTACTTTGAGAGAAATGACTGACTGGAAGAATTACTGATCTCATTTCTAGCTTCCCATTAGTTTTCATGCACACAATTGTTTTCCTTTTAAAAAAATATGTACATAGAAGGGGGCTGGAGGGATGCCTCAGCAGCTAAGAGCATGTGCTGCTCTTGCCAAAGAATTTAAAATAACTTCCTTTCTTCCATTTCTCAGGTATATAATGATCAGTTTTAACTAACAGTTCACACTATCCACGTACAGAATTTAAGACATGGCATTATACCATTACCTAAAAATGTTGGGTTGCCTACTGTGTGTTTTATCATTTGTACATGCTTGTCCAAAATGGCCATACAGATTACTTTATTTTACTAAGAAGAAATAAATTTTTAAGAGTTTGAAATATGAGGTGAACGTAGGTGTAAGGTGTTGGCATGACAATTCCATCGAAGATGTAATTAAAATATGTCTTTGCAATCCTGCCTAGAAGAACGAAATTGCCAGCTTGGAGGCGATGTATATGCAGTGACTCCTCAGGACTGTGGGTTAGAGCTGATGACTCAGAAAATACTTACAGTGGGCAGTGGGAAAACATCCAAGCCAGCAGAGTGCTAATTCTAGTAACATTGCAAAACTTGAGATTCGCGGTATAAATGGAGTTCAAGGATTTTTGTGTTGGGCTCATGGCCTCAGAAAGAATCAGCAGTTGTCCATGAGACCCCAGCATGACAAATGGGTTCAGAAGTAGCTTTGTTATGAAAAAGAGAGGGGGCAAGACAGAACCTCCAGGAACTGGGTATCACATAGGATAATGAATTAGGGACTTAACCAGGTCCACTTAGTGGGCCTGCCTTAGATGACCAAGAGGTAAAAGAAACGTAGCCTAAACCGGAGTAATCAATTTCAAGGTCAAAATGAAATCAACGCCAAGGCTGGCTGGCTGCTGGATCAGTTAGCTTTTGGCTAAGATATCTTGTACGACCCAGCCTGGAGACAAGATAGGTTCCAAATTCAGAGTAAGCCTGAACCTCCAGATGGGGACTAAGTGGCCGTGGCTGTGAAGATTAGAGACTGTAGGGGCAGTGAGCCAAGAGCATCATTATATTTCCCAGACAGAGTGAGGCTTGCTAATGCTAGAATAGTTTAAATGTCCGAGGTAAGCAAGAAAGAATTACGCTGACACCAGCGCATTGATTTTCATTTACCTAAATACCTTTGTATGTTAACATACTGTGTTTGCTTGGCTTATGAAGTAGATTGGAAACAGCTGAAGGACATGAGACCAGAGCAATAAATGAAGTTAAATAGGCATAGAATGAGAGATACTATAAAATAAGGTAGTTAGCACTCTGGGAGTGATCTGACCTACTGTTCTGCAGAATGCTCGCGACAAGAGGGGATTTTTGACACTATTGATTTGGGATGAAACTAAGGCTGGGTCCTTTTGCAAACATCAAATTTTTCATGGGCTATGGAGCAATAAAGAATACAGCACAATATTTTGTGATACGGTCTCCTTTGACATCGACTTTATACAGCTTTATGCATACAAATTTTTTTTTCATGACTTAATGTGCAAAAATAACTAGGTATAAATACATAGTCATGACAAATGCTATTATTATTGTCCCTGGAATAGACACACAAAAGTACACCATTAATCCTGATCTTTCTTTAAACCTGGTCTAAGACATGAACATTTTTATTCTGCCATGGGGTTGAGTCGAGTTCCTCGAAGATCTCCCATGAGGAAGATAAATATTTTGTTAGTATTCATAAGTCAGTGCACAGTCCGCTAATCTCGTCTCCACAGTCAGAGGAGGTTCAGGTTAAGAAGCAAGACACACTGCAAATGAGGACTTACAAAAGAAAAAAGGGGGACAGAAAGCAGAATCAGAGGTCAGAAATAATAGTTTGAAGACGGTGTCGATAGGCTATAGTGCTGCAGGAATGTATGGTTTGTTTTTTAAAAAAAAAGTGCTATGTGCTGTGGTTTCTTTTGAGGGCCTTTTTTGTCTCTTTCTTTTTGATGTAATTATCAAGACTGCAAAAATTAGGAAATGATTAGTTTTCTCAATATGAAAGCCAGACTCTTGCTACAAAAATGTCTTCTGCTCTGGGTGCTTACCTCTGTGTAAGAGAGAACTTGGCTTGAAGAGAAAGAGAGAAAACTCAAGCCGGATAAACCGTTCACATTGCAGAGGGCCGACTGCTGGAAAAGAGGCATCCTTTACTGAAGACAGACTTCAGTTCTAGCATTGCTGAGGAGGAGTGTGAGAAAGGACTGGAAAAATCAGAGGGATAAGGGACACCATTAGAACACGGCTTATAGAATCAACTGAGACTCGTGGGAGCTCCCAGAGATCAGGGAGTCTGTAGGGGTCTGACCTAGGTCCTCTGCATTGTGTGTTGTGGCTGAGCAGCATGGTGTTCTTGTGCGATTCCTAACAGTGTTAATTGTCTCTGACTCTTTTGCCTACTTGTGGGATCCTTTTCCTCCTAGTGGGTCGCTTGTTCAGCCTTTATGGGATAATATGTGGTTGTCTTATTGTAACCTTTCCTTCTGTCCGGTGTTTGGTTGATGTCCCAAGGAGGTCTGCTCTTATCTGAGAGAACATTGATGGCGAATCTGGGTGAGAGGGGAGATGGGGAGGAAAGACTGGGGGAGGGGAGGGAGTGAAAAAATATGGAAGAATTTTTTAAAAAGACAGACGAGAACAGTGAAACATTGGTATCACCGATATGAAGAAAGAAACTCTTGTGTTCTTGCATGGGAGGGGTTAAAGAAAGAAAAAAACAGAAGGAACTAAAAGGTTAATTATTCTCTTTAACCACTATCCTGAAAAAAATCAAAACTTACATATTTAAATATCAAAGCGAATCTCAAATATATAGTGCAAATATCGTTTATACAGGAAAAGAATGGCTTCTAAATAAGAGGAAATTGGCTCATTGCAAAGTAATAAAGCACCGTCTGATAGCAGTGGGAATAAGAACTTACGAGTTCAGCAAATATTTCTGATACTTGGTTCATTTTAGACACCACTTTATATTCCTTTAATTATCTTACCTGATAAATTATCTCAGCGAGTCCAAAGTAGGTCAGTAGGAACTCCAGGCCCCGGGAACTCATCCTTAGAAGTAATAAGCCTGGAACATGTGTGGGTCCCTGTCAGTCAAAAGTAGTTCAGAGCCCTGGGGTTGATAGCTGATTGAATGTATTTTTTTTTTTTTTTTTAAGGAGCACATTGATAGTTGGGCCTGATCATAGGAATGGCTGGGAACGAAGCTGGCTGAGTGCCGAATGTTTCCAGAGTGTCAGCCGAGAACAGGAGCAGGAGCACAGGTGTAGGAGCGGGTGCAGCCACTGATAGTGTAAGGGTAGAGCCTCAATTATTATATGGGCTTGCTTAATAGTCCCTCACCATTCTGACTCTGCGCTTGTAATGTTTACAGCCTCCATTAGCGATATTATGCTGGCTTAAATGCTGTTAATTTTCAGCA
The DNA here is from genome assembly GCA_963919715.1 of Microtus obscurus. Classification (NCBI taxonomy): domain Eukaryota; kingdom Metazoa; phylum Chordata; class Mammalia; order Rodentia; family Cricetidae; genus Microtus; species Microtus obscurus. The sequence continues at coordinate 6,657,093 of CAWTZC010000381.1, forward strand.
CGCATGCATTTCTGTCTCTGACAGCAGCCACAATGCTTCCAGTATCGAAACACCACACTGCATGTATATACAATGCCGGCAACCGACCGCAGGGTAAGAACTGGGAGCAGAGCAGCCCCGACCTCCTGCTCACAAGACTGAGCACCTAGTGTTGTGAGTTTTCTGTCCTGTCATTGGAGGAGGGTGGACAATTTGACATCCTTCCCCCTGTGGGTCTTCCACAGTTTAATCTGAAGTCCTTAGCATCCTGTTCCTCGGATCTGAGCAGACTCCTTGCCACTAGAAAGACCGCGAGACCATGTGTTTCTGGCATCACGTCCAACCTTAATGTATTTTGGACGATGGAGACTCATGAATATTTGAAACAGGGCAATAGCCGGGGATGATCCTTGGCACTGGAGTTTGCCATACACATTAAATTAGACGTTACACCATACACATTAAATTAGACGTTAGCTCCTGCTGACTTGGGTGCATTTGGGGTGTGAATCTGAGCCGGTAAATCAAAACACCTCTGAGAGAACACAGCAAATGCCTTCTTCAGAAACTGCTCCTGGCTTCAGTGGAACAGACCCACTGCTGAAATCAGAATATTTCTGGGTGGAAGGGTCAGATAGGGCTATCCATGGAATCAAGAAAATTATGCTAATTAACCGGGATTTTGTTGTAAACTGACTCTCTAGTCTTTCCTTAAAGGGTTTCCTTTTTTATTATTTCCTTTGTTATCTAGCTTAAGAAGTGTTAAGGTGGTAAAAACCAAATTAGGACTGCCTTCCAATATGAATTTACTCATGACGACAATGAGAAAAGTCAAAAAAAAAAAAAAAAAAAGGTCCAGTTTAGAAAATCCGTTGTTTGTTGTGTGTATAAGTGGCTTTTTAAAAAACTTATCTCGTGGTCGGATTTATTGTAACCATCACACGCTTTCTCCTGTGAAACAAACCTTCACTCTAAGCACAAAGCAGTTGGTTATCCCCCATTGAATCCATCCACTCTTTCACCTACTCCATCCCCATAACATGGATGCCAATATTTTGCCTATGAGTGCATCCTGCCACACTCAAGCTTCCCAAGTAGATAAGGCTGTTGACGACACTTCCGCCCTAGCAGCCTGCAAAACCCCTTCTGGTATTGGAAAAGCTAGCAGAATGGAGTAAACTTCCTGGTCGCTGCCAACCTGATTCCTCTATGCCCTGCGACCCAAAGTGTAGTATATTCAACAATAGTGCTTAACCATCGAGTAGAGGTAATAGCCAGTATTGTTCTGGGGTGGGGGTGGGGCGTCTTCAGGATACTCCTGACCAAGAACTTGAGGGGAGGTATCCCACACATAACACTGTCAGGCTGAGAACACGGACACTTCAAATACAAAATGGCTACTTAAAAGCCAATTGCTGTCCCATCCTCTCAAAACAGGGGATTGTGATTTATGAAGTTCCCTAAAACTTTTTAAATGAGCCAATTTCTGATACCTACCTAGCCTAGTTCAAAGGGAATTGGGCCCTTAAGTTCTGGAGTTTTCTTGATGTTTTTCCAGGTTCCATGCAGTGACTAGACTTAATTACAACACGACAGCTAGAAACCGGATCTACTATGGAGCACTGAAAACTACAGGAGTAACAAATTCTAAAGTTTCACCTGTGTTTTATATGTGTTAGCGTTATATATTTCGGCTACATAGTATCAATCATACGGCTTTTATTGTAAATCAAAACAAAGTTATTGTAAATAGCAACGAAACAGAGTAGGCAAAATTCTCAACACAGATTGTGATTCTTCTATGAATTTAACTCTTCCAATTTTTCTCACCAGTTTTACAAAGACTCACTATAGACTGATCCTGATAGCCTGACATTAATTGTCATAATAGTGAAACATTATTAATGTAATATTGCCTAACTTTTGGTGTACGGTGAATAAATCCCCACATTTGATATCTTTTAGAATTTGGGGAATTTTGCTGATTTTTCAGTCTTGGAGATAAAAATAGGCCTCTCATTATATTCCTCCGAGGAGACAGAAGTTTCACAAATGTGTCTCCTGGGTGTTAAGACACTCTCCTAAATATTTAGATTTATGGAGACTTTTAACTTGTACACGATGAATTTCAATGCACCAATAATTCATACTTTATGTTTTTAAGAAGAGGAAACTGTCGCTCATGCAGAAAGGAAAATAAAAGTCTCCAAAGCCCCTGAACAGGAGGGAAAGCCTCGATTTGAGAGATCTTGATGTTTCCTTCTGCTCAAAGTTTCTCAGTATTGGAGTCAGTGACACCAATGAGCATGTCCATGTACATATGCACAAATATATATGACACTTGCCTCCTGTGTATCATGCCTTTAGCGTAGGGTCTCATGCCTCATAACAAAATGTAAAAACAAGGTTCATGCATCTGGAACAGTAAAATCCAGCAGTTAGCACACCCATAATGACCATGCTACATGGAATGTTGAGGGGTTCTTCTCATTTTCCCTCAACATTGTGTAATTTTCATCTGGGTTTTGGTAAGGATATTAAATTCTTATGGCTGGTGAATATTTTTACTATAGCTATGTTTGTGTGTGGCTAAATGCGGTTACTAATTGGAGGGCTCAAAGAGACATTTCTTTACCACAGTCTACCTGCAGCTGGGCTATCTTTCCGTGGCAATCATTGGAGTGCCACACTCAACAGTGTTTTTCATAAGACTGTGCAAAGAACAGAGTAAGGAAAAGTCCAGGGACAAAGTTTAATTTTGTTGCTCGCTACCTGGCAAAAAGTTCATGGGCTACCTATCCACGCTCAAGAGGCAGAAGAAGATACATTACCATATATTATATTATAAATTATATTATAAATGTCCAATTTTGCCATAAGATACCCTTTCTCAGAAAATAATGTGGAGAGCAAAAGAGGAGGACATCCAGCATCGACTTATGGCCTCTGCACACATGCACACAGAGCACATGCATGCGCACACACACACGCATGCATGCATGCACACACAGCACACATGCACACGTGCACACACACGCATGCATGCATGCACACACAGCACACATGCACACGTGCACACACACACGCAAGCACACACAGTACACGCGCGTGTGCACACACATGCATGAATGCACGCACACACAGCACACACACATACATATGCATGCATGCACGCACAAAAATCAACATTGCTAAAGGTCTAAATAGTAGATGCAGGAAGGAGCGACAAAGAAGGATGGATGGAAGGGGGAAGACGGCAAGGAGGATTGAAAGGAAGAAGTAAGACAGAATGAATTCCTCTAGCCCCTCAATGAAAAAACAAAATTACTCAGAGATGACCTGATTCATCCTTTCTCACTACGCTATGAATGAAATGGAGGAAATGAGAGCAATGCCCTTGGGATGGACGATCATCTGTGGATTATTTACCGTGTTGTCTTTTCTTGGTCACTGCAGCCTTTTCAATGCCTTTAACAGCTCATACCGTTCTCGAAGCTCATTTCATCAACCAAAATTGCTTTGAATGAAGTCATAAAGGAAATACTAGGTCCAAAATAAGCCATAAAGGCTGACTCACAGTCAGTCAACTAATATTCAAGTAGGTATGTCTGGGAGAAATATACAGCAATGCATAGAAAGTTAAAACGAAAAATATAGATTTACATGAGAAAATATTGACACATTTCTACTAAAACTATAGATCGCCTCCTACATGTGGAATGTTCGGTCATTCAGACACAACATCCAAACATCAGTTCTAATGAAAAATAAGGATAGCACGCTGTACCTCACTTTGGCATTTAAGTCTGATTGACTACGGTTTACTCTCATTAGAAAGCAAGCTGACTTGGGGGGGGGATACAAAAGAATTTATTTGCCTTGGCTGCTCAAATTTGAAGATTAAAAAGAAATGAAGGAAGAAGGAAAGCCCTGCACTATTTAACAAAGCAACAGATTACTCATAATTCTTCAGAGAAATATAATTATTAGATAGGTTGATAGTTCAATGGGACAAATAGTTGAGTAATTAATCCCCATATAGGTAAATGGGTTGATTAGCAGGTAGCTAAAGGGGTTAATTGTAAAAAAAAAAAAAAAAAAAAAAAAAAAAAAACTGGCTCTAAGATCAAGCAGTTGACAAGCCAGAGATCGTGAAGCTAGTATGGCATTATTCTATTTTGAAAAATAAAATGAGAAAATAATAATGAGAGTTGCATTCCTTATTCCGGTGAGTAGTCATGCTGTCCTAATTGGTGCTTATCACCATTTCCGTCCACTGGAGTTCCTTTATCTTCAGCAGATCCTAGCTGCTCATCACTTTTTGCCTGCTGTGGTGACTAAACCTTTCCTGGAGGCTACTAACCATTTATCCTTCTGCCTAGATTGAGGTTGTGCTGATCACAGAGTATGGTAGTATCAAGAGACGGCCTCATTGGTTACTCCAGTTTATAGCACTAACCCACTCTACCCTAAATAGCCAGAGTCATTGCTGTGGTAGTATAGCAATTCAGTCCTTACCTACTGACTTGGAGGCATGAGACCACTGAGCTGCAACAACACACCACACACACACCACACACACACACACACAAACACACACACAGTGTTTGCTCACAGTTCAGGACAGCTATGCCGACTTAACATGAGCTTGCCTTTTCTTGAAGCCCTGGAGGCCTATTCTTTCCTTTAATAGAGAGACGATGAGAGAGAGAGAGAGAGAGAGAGAGAGAGAGAGAGAGAGAGAGAGAGAGAGAAGAGAGAGAGAGAGAGAGGTCCTAGGTGGGACTTTTATCAGGCAGTCTTTGAAGTGACATTCTCCATTTTCTCTCACATTCCACCAGCTGTAATATTCGCCATATAGTAAAAGTGTCATTAAAAAGAAAGAACTCCGTCATGAGGTTCGGCTATGGTGCCTGAAAGAAGTATTAGATTCTGGAGCGTTCTGGCCTATCAGGGGGGATTCATCTTAGCACTTGTGATGAGTGGAGAGGTATACAAAACATAGACAGCACTATTTCCTTTAAGGAACTCACATCCTGAGCAAGAAAGGGACGGCAAATGAGCAATAAAGAAATAAAAGAGCAATATGCTCTCAGTAATGGGTATTTTGGATTGAGCTAGTGAAAGGTGTCTTCTCTGAGAACTATCACTGGAGGGGTGTCATGATTACTTGTCCTGTTGCCGCTATAAAGTACCCCTAAAAAAGGTAAATTAACGGTGAAAGTGGATTTTTATTTTGTTTTGTCTTTTAGTTCACAGCTCAAGGGTAAAGTCCACCATGATGGACTGGGACAGGAGCTAAGGCCGTTCTCTCAGGAAGCAGGCAGCGTCAAATGCAGTGTAGGGGTCAAAGCCCATGGACTCGTGCCGTCCACATGTACGATGGGCCTTCAGGCCTCGAAGAACCAACATAATCCCTGACAGGCTTGCCTGTAGGACAAGCAATCCCTCATAGATGCTTCTGGAGGCCTGCCTCCCACTTAGATGCCGTCAAGTTGACCGGACAGTTAACACTAATTCTCTCAAATGGAATGTGAGAGTCAGTTATGGGAAGGTCTGTGAGAACAGTATTTTGAGCCAGGAGAACCCTCTGGTCCAAAGGCATAAGAGTGAGGATGAGTCCAATGTTAGGAAAAAAACAAAAACAAACAAACAAACAAACAAACAAACAAAACAAGAAACCAGCCAGCGTTCAGGGTGTCCTCTGCCCACATAAGATGCGAAAGGGTCTAAGATGAAGGTAAGGGAGGCATGCGTGAAGGTCCAAGTGAGTCTTCATAAAGAGGTTCCTTTGAAGGACAGTGAGGACACCCCAGATGCTCTGTCCTCAAAGTGATATGGGGAATTGGCAATTTCTAGACTCATCTCTTCCTGACACCTTCCAATCGACCCCCAGATAGCACCAATACCCCATTTTCTCAAATACCAGGGAATGGCTTCTCTTGATTCAGTTACCTCCCTGCGGATACACCCTTACCTGGTGCATAACATCCCAGAGAGCAGAGACATCTAATCTGTGGATTCTTTGGTAGCAATCACAATTCCAAGACCGTACATAGCTCCTAAGCATGCACATAAGTAAATGGGTGTTGATGAAAAAGCGAGAAAATGAAAACAAGTCAAAGGAACAGCGAGCAGTGCGCCCTTTTATTTCTGCCCTCTCCATCCCGCCTTCCCATCTCTGCCATCTGATCCCCACGGCGTACGGGATTCATGGGAAGAGCGTGGAATCGACACCTCTGCAAACATCAAGGGGCTACAGAACGGATCAAAGAGAGATGAAAACACCATTGCCGAGCACTGGGAAGGCTAATGGGACAACCTGTCAAATCAGGGCTGGGGCGGGAGAGTCAATTTGGAATCAAGAAGGGAGCTGGTGAGACAAAAGTTCCTTCCGGAGCCAACTGACGAAAAAGCAGAAGCAAGTGGAACGCTCAGTAGGCAACTCATTACAGGCGAAGTTGTGTGGTGCAGCCACAAAGTACCGCAGGAGTTCAGAGAAGCCTAACAAAGCAACGAGGTTTGAGGCGAGAAGTCAGAACAGACACTGAGGTGGTGCTGTGGGAGGATCTTCCGCTTTTTCAGCCAATAGCTGCTGAAATACCAGCCCACTGGGGCGTGGCCTATTTATCTTTTAAAAAAAAGAGCGGCCAACCTCAGAGCGCTTCCTTGCTTCCTGTGTTTCGTTCTGGCTCCTAGGCACCTTTCCTGACGGTTGGTGTTTTGTGAGTTTTACCCCCCAAAATGAATACCCTTTTGAATCCTAACTAGTGTGGGATTGTTTCGCGCATTATCTGGCACCCAGCATTTGGTTTTAGAACCAACCCCCCCCCCCCAATCCCCCAGCTAGGCTGCCTGCTTCTGGCTTGGCTACCTGTCACCAGCTCTGCTTGGCCAGCTTGGCTTGGCACAAGCTCTCCCTCAGCCGGAACCTCCACGCCTCCGGGGATCCACAGGTATGGACAGTCTCTGCCGGCCCAATTTGATCTATACTGAGCGGGTTTTTAAGTTCCCCCTTGCAATGTGAGTCACAGAGCTCACAGCTCTGTCTTTAAGTTAGATGGGTATCAAGAATTATAGATTAATAGTCATCTATGTCTGTCATATTTATAGTTAATCAGGTTCTTTAGATACATAGAGATTATATTTTGTATAAATAGTCTTCAACCTCTTCGAAGAGCTGTAGAAAATGGCATTTAATTTAATCACTCCGGGCAACATCGACCTATTCCCAAGAGATTGTTGAGCACCAAAGACACTCCACTTGGAGCTTGTCTTCTTCTTGACAAAACCGGCCTCTGGGCAAGAAATTGCCCATACCTCAACTACTGACAAAATACACAGTATCCGGAAATGGATATACAGAACTGTCAAATCTTGCCAAGACAGGGTAAGATGGTTTTGAAAAATCTCTTGCCTGTTAAAAATAATCTGCCAGTTATTCTAGGCCTTAGTCAAAGTTGGTTGCTTCAACGCTGAAAACATGAGTTTGGGTGATTGCCCAGGTAGCCAGTTGTCTCTGTGATGAAAATACTAGAAATAAGCCAACAAGGGAAGCCCTGAGCGCTGTCATCTCCCATCTACTTAATTAAAATAGAAAACTACTGCTTTTGCTTCTGAACCTCTTTGGTTCCTCACACGCAGAGCAGGAGAGAGAATTCTACTGCTTGGTCACTGTGGGTGGGGCCATTCAATTTGTCGAGTTCAAGACTGAGACCTGTGACTGAACTGTCAACACAGAACACCTCAGGCTTTTATTTCCCTCATCCTAGAATAGAAACCACTCATGCTTCAATAGGGAGCTGCTCTATCATCCTGGAACCATAACTAGACCTTGGCTATATTAATCCACTGTGCCGTTAGGATTGTTTGTGGCTCTGATGCCATCTTCCCTTAGCGGATACCTGAACATCACTGGGGAGGGAGGAAGGATGGGTGGAAGACGAGACTCACGCCTGCAATATGAGAAAATGGAAAATCTGAGGATCTTCAAGGACGAAGAAGACCTGATGTTAGCAAGCCATAATGAGCGACTTACAGCCCACTCACTCACGCAGGCTGCACAGTGGGTGGAGCCTGGAGACGTCACTGCAGAGGTGTGGCCTTTGCCTGCTGCAGAGCAGGGCAAGCTAGGGGGCCTCAGAGAGACTCCTGCTTCCTCCTCATCTGAGAAGGCTGGTAGGCCTCAAAATAGACCACTGCCTTCTTCTTCCTCGCTTCTCTGATTTGTCTGAGGGTCAGATTTGGACAGCGAATGGCCCCTCTGGATCCCCAATGACGTAATGCCTGAGACACAGTAGAAAACAGAAACAAGGGATCAGAGCCCGAGGCAAAAGTAGGACAAGAATTTGTCCCCGTGAAAGAACAAGCGCTTGATTGGGCTCTGACAAGAAGGAGGTATTTACAAAGATAAAACCTGGCTTACAAGAATGAAGCAGGAATTGATTTTCCATATGGGGCCTACCACTGTGGAGATTAGTAACACAGCAAGAGGACAGAAAAGGCAACGCGTCCATTTTTGCTCCAACAATCTGCCCATGTGCATGGCTCTCTCCCTGTGGGAAGTTCTGAGAAGGGAGCCGTGAGAAATGCAAGGCAAAAGGGTGTCTTTTCAGGCTCGCTGCAAACTTGTAGAAACCCAATTTTAAATTTCTTATGTTTGGGGCCATGTGTATTGGCACACATCTTTAATCCTAGGACTGGGGGGACAGAGGCAGGCAAATCTCTGAGTCTATGTAGGTAGTTCCGGGCCAACAAGGGCTCCATCATAAGACCTTGTCTCAAAAAAATATTTTTAGGTGTATTCCTTAAAATTATGCTTGAGATAATTATTTCAGTAACTGACGCAACATTGTAAGTTTCTTTTGAATTTTTAAAAGTATTTTATACTGCTTTTGGGAATTTCATGTGGTATATTTTGGCCATTTTCCTGGAGGTACCATATTCATTAGTTATGAGAAACAGAGAATTCAAGTTGGTAATGACCAAGCAGTTTCCTTTCTGCTAGCTAGATTTCATAGTATGAGAAGATGCTATGTAGGCTGCACTGGGTAGAGGGGAAGTCTTGACTAGCAGAGAACCCTATGAATTGCAGTAATGACCATCATGGCAAGGCATGCCCATGGATACTACAGTGGTACAAATGTTATCTGGTAACCAGCTGCTTTCTGATTAGAGTCAAATCTTACCAGAAAACCATGGTTGGGAGCACACAGTGAAGTTGCTATGATTTTGCTAAATGGACATAGAATCCAAACTTCCTTCTACCTTCACGTCTCACTGTGGTGTTTAGACAGAAAATACAGCCGGGCGGTGGTGGCGCACGCCTTTAATCCCAGCACTCGGGAGGCAGAGGCAGGCGGATCTCTGTGAGTTCGAGACCAGCCTGGTCTACAGAGCTAGTTCCAGGACAGGCTCCAAAGCCACAGGGAAACCCTGTCTCGAAAAACCAAAAAATAAAAAATAAAAAAAAATAAAAAATAAAATAGACAGAAAATACACTCACCAGTGCTTATACCTAAACCAAGAATTATGTTCTTCTCGTTGTTCTTCATTTTTGAAGGAAGAGACAAAAATCAGTAAAAATAAATTCTCTTAAGAATTTTCTGTCACGAGAAGTCTTTACTGCCTCAGGAAAAAAAGGTTCTACCAGGGTATTCACTCAAGTTTAGGCTGCCTTGCACCTAAATCACCAGCCTGCAATGACCACACCGAGTCAGGGTTTAAATCTGCCAAATCTGCCTTGCTTTATTCCCTGGCCACTATTCCAGAGCTCCTGCTGGCTGTATTTACTAGAGAAAGACATGCTTGGAAAGGGAAATGGATGGGCGGGGGTCACACAGGTGCTTGCATGCTTAGCATCCTGGTGTCTTGAGAGCACCAGCTTTGCCTCGTCGTCCCTCAACAAAGGCTCCTGTGTTCTTGACAACAACTTAGTTAATAGCTGAGATACAGGTTGCTTGTCTGGCCATAGATTTTGGTGTTGCCAGTTGTGTGGATGTGAACAGATCCTCACATCTCAAAGATTTTCATCCATAGGAAGAGAATTTAGAGATGTTTTCAAAGGTTATTGGGAGCCTAGGTATAAACCATTAGCATTAACCCAATTTCCTTTGAATCTCTTCTTTTTAAAATCGTATTGAAAATTCTTCAACATGCTCCTTTCTTGCTTAGGTCTTTTCTCTTTTTCCTTGTGGTGCATGTAGTTGAAGGGAGAGTCTTACACAAGCTAAGCTAGCACCCACGCTGACTCGTTTTTATCAACCTGACTCATCAAGATACCCGGGAGCTTAAATTTCAGAATCACGTCCATCAGATTGGCCTATAGGCCTGCCTACGGCGAGTTCTCTTGATTAATTATTGATGTGGGAAGATCAATACCACTGTAGATAGTGCCATACCTGAGCAGGTAGTTGGTCCTTGGGTCTTTAAAAAAAAGCAAGCTGAACACACTTCCAGGAGGAAGCCAGGAAGCAACCTTCCCCCATGGCCTCTCCTTCAGTTCCTGTCTCCAGGACTGGACTTGAGTTCTTGGCCTGGTTTCTCCAGATCATGGACTGTAACCCCTTCCTCTCCAAGTTGCTTTGGGTCACAGTGTTTATTGCAACAACAGAAACCATACAAGAACAGCACCCTGCTGCTGAGCTGCCTCTCTTGACACCTGAGGGTGGACCTTCACCATTCAGACTGGGTTCTCAATTAGTGTTATTTCTTTTTCCATTCCTGGAACTGCAGAATGGCATCTTAGCGCATCGCAGAAACGCTTCCAACATCTCCAGTTGATGTGGGAGTGTCCTATATCAATCTGTTGATTTCATTGGTTAAAATAAAGAAACTGCCTGAGCCCATTGATAGGCCAACCCTTAGGTGGGTGGAGTAGACAGAAGAGGATTCTGGGAAAGAGAAGCTGAGTTAGGAGTCGCCATGATGTTCGCATTCCAGACAGACACAGGCTAGAATCTCCCCGGTAAGCACACCTTGGGGTGCTACACAGATTATCAGAAATGGGCTAGTCCAGGTGCAAGAGCTAGCCAATAAGAGGCTGGAACTAACGGGCCAGGCAGTGTTTAAAAGATTACAGTTTCCGTGTAATTATATCGGGGCGTAAGCTAAGCCATGCAGGTGGCCGGGTACAGGGTCACAGCAGTGCTGCTCCCTACTACTACATCCAGTGCCACCATTTAAGTAGGTCTCGAATCGCAGCCCTTACTCCAGTCACATGGGACAAGGGTTGAAAGGAATGAAAACATTCAAAAGATGATGTCATCAAAAGATGACGACGATTTTGATTTATTTTTTTATATTTCAAATGATGGTGACAGTATTGTATAGACGATTCAAATCAAAGGGAAAAAATCACGCTCCTCTAAAATATAGGGGAAATTATTTACTGTAGAAAGGGCCGTTAATATGAACCGCCTCCAATATTAAAGATATGATCTGTTTACTACTCAGATGGGGCTCTCACGTATCCTACCATGTTCCTGAGTAAACCAGGGTGGAAAGGACTCCCAAATACCACACAGCATTTACCCTCTGGTATGGCTGAAGGGGATTGGGACTGGAGTGGGGGTGGGGGGTTTAGAAACCATTTGTCCCCAGAACCCAGGCTCCTCACCATCTCACTGAATTGCTCTCCAAATTGCCATAGTGTCTCAAGGCTGGCTTCTTGGGACTCTGGGGATTTTACAATCTTACCACTTTGTATTTCTCCTTATAAATCTAAAGGAAAGAAAAGTTGAATAACCTGCCCAAGGTTATACATGTCCATATTTTTCTCAACATAATAACCCACTCAAGTTGAAATTCATATCTAGGATTTATACAGAGTAATGAGGAAGTCATGACATTCTTTTAATTGAAGGCCCGATAAAAGAATCATTTTGATCTTGAATTTTTATCTTTATGTCCAGGAGTGAAAGGTAAAAAAAAAAAAATGGTGTGAGCCCAAAAGAGCCCTTTACCAAGACTGCTTTTTCATGAAAGAAGGAAACCGTCCCTTAGGCTGTAACCGTTTTAAATAGACCATGGTCATTTACCTTATGAAAAGCGTCTTTGAGGGAAAGGAGATGGCATGACCGACCTAACCCGTTGAACTTGAACTTACATCCAATATATAACTTCAAGAGAAGTGTGGTCTCCCCCAACTGGTGCCATGTGTCCTATAAAATCTTCCAGGTCATTTCACTGTAGTTCCAGGTGGGACTGACAATAATACCATGTCATTTCAACAGAACAGTTTTAATTTTATTTTTAACTGTCAAAGTTTTCACTGCTCCATCTTTCCAGTTTAAAGGACATATATTATCAGAATGACCCAATTTCAAAGTCAGAAGTTGTTTTCCTTGAGACAATTATTAACTTTTTAGCCCTTTTATAAAACCAAAAAAATAAATAAATAAAAACCCCAAGAAAATATCTGAATCTCTTTCCTTGAAATCACATAAATGCCTCAGCATAATTATTAATTGCATCTATTAGATAAAGACTCCCTCGCTGGAACTACAAACTGCTGGTCCTACACCCGGACTGGCTTTGTGTTCTTAGTTGACTTTCTAGCATCTCTGAACTAGCATCACTACCTGTAAAATCAGAGACGTGACAGAACTTACCCAGAGGACTTTTAGGAGCTGGATTCCAAAATGCATATAAAAAAATATTCAGAGCAGTCTTTGGTGCTCAGTTCGTTTCTGATGCCACATTTGTAAACTTGGTATCTAATTCTCCTGTATTTATCTCCCTTCAAGGCTTGAGTTTCTGCCTGTACACAGATGAGGGACAGATGATTTTACAGCCTAACTCTCAATACGCTGGGCATTGATCCATTCATGTAACACATACTCACTGAGAATCTCAGAGGTAGCCATTATTCCAGGCAAGAGGATGAACCTGATTAAAGTTATGTAACCGAGCTTACTTCCTATGGGAAAACACAATAAATAAGAAGACTTGTAGTTCGATAGAAATCAGTGCTTAAGTAAGATGTAATGTAGTATATTTGGACTTAACATACAACAGTTTTAAAGAAGTAGGTCATGAATAGACAGTTTTAGATAAGATGACACAAGAAAGATTTTCTAAGAAGACAAATTTTTTAGTAAAAATGTGAAGGATTGAAAAGCAAATACTATGGCAATCAGCTCTGTCCTATACTGGGAATCTTTTGATTCCCACATGTGCTTTATGTTTTCTTTATTCTATATGCCCAAAGTTACTTCTCACTGACCACCTTCCAAACCTACTCCATATGTGATGTTTTCGATGCTACCCTCCTGTCACTCAGGCAAGCAATTAACTACGACATAGTTAGAGCTTGCTTTCTGTTCCTGTCAAACGTACGTGCCTGCATCCTTCTGCTGAATCCATTTCCTGTGACTTTTACATCCAGAATCCCTTCCCATCGGTCTTTGTTTTCCTGTTGATACCACTGTAGTTGAGATGCATCTATGTTGAGCATGTCTATTTGAATCCCTCAGCTGGTGGCTTGTCTGAGGTCTCCGCCCAGCTTCATAGGCATCAATGGGCTATTGATCAGCTCATAGTCTCAATATCTTCACTAATATTTTCACTGAAGGAGGGAGAGGTTGGACAGTTTGAGATCGTCTTAATTCGGTGAAGCGACAATACCCAGTCTCTGCCTCTGACACCCTGGAGTAGAGGGCCTTCTTCACTGGAGCAGAAAGACCATAATAACAACACAGGGATGGACTCACCTCTTTCTCAAAAAGCAAAACAAACAAACAAAAAAGGTTACTGATTATTCTCCTCACTGAACACATACAATCTCTTTCTGTGCCTATAAGGTTGCATTATGTCTATGTGCTCATAACCGTGAGGGAGAGACAGACCACTGGCTTGCTCCACCTTGACACGAGCCCCCCAGTACCTGAGCAGAATTCAGTATTCTTGCTAGAGCAAGGAAGATGAGGAGAAAAAATGGCTTTTGAATTAACATCAGATGATTCCTACCTAATCCTCTACCAAATAAACAATTGCTTGTGTAAGAAAGCATTTAAGAGAAACTTAGTGTTTCTTTCAGTAGGGTGTTGCTCACCCACTTGAGTTCCAAACTCTTTCCTCTTCGTGCCCTAGATCGGTTGATCTCAGTGTGCAATCCAGGGACCAAGGTATTATTTGGCATTTTTATTTCCATTCTCACACAAATGCACAGTGGCGTTTTCCAAAGGCTACTTGATATGTATTATTCAGGAGATTCAATGCGAAAGATGGTATTAGAGTCCAGTTATCTTCTATTAAGGCAAATATTAAAGGGATTTCAAAAAATGCACACATTGCCATTCTTTTCATCTAAGTTATTCTTAGAAGCCGTATTCATTTTCATTAAAATATCGTATGTCAACACATAGTGAAATGTTACTGTGTCCAAATGAATTTAAATATTTAAGAATTCCAATGCCTGTTTTAGTTTTACATTTGGTAAATGCTGAAACATGTGACGTTACATAAATAGAAGATCCTTGGGTGTTCAACAGTTTTCCCATCCTAAAAGGGTCCTGTAAGCAAACACTTGGAGAAGTGTTGCCTCGTCTTTACCTAGTGTCTCCACCATAGATGACACTTCCTCAATACTGACGATAAAGACCTAGGTTGGGCGAATCTTCCTCAATGCATTGAATACCACTGTGCTAGGTTTCCATGGTTGCATAACAAATTATCCAGCAATTGAGCAGCTTTGAGGGCAGAAGGTTGGTAGGTTCGTAGAGTGTGAATACCAAGAAGAGAAATAAAAACACCCAAGGGTTTTCGATAGTAGTTTGCACCTTAGTGGTAGAAGAAGAATTTTAGTAGTTCTGATTACAAATCAAATATTTAGCACTAGACACGGCAAAGCACGATATAAAAAGAATATGAAAATTCAAGCTAGTTACTAAAAATATTTTTTTCTATTCAAGACAACTAGCAAGTAACAATCAACACAATAATTCAAGCGTGCAAGATTATCAAAAGAAATGAGAAAAATCTTTCACAATATCTCCTTTCTACTTGTTGAACTAGAGATGCCACACATCCCTTTCCCAGCAGAAATAACAAGCCAACAATACTTTGTGGTTACCAATATGATGTTAGGAAAGCATTCTATATGCTCTCTCTCTCTCTCTCTCTGTCTCTCTGTCTCTCTGTCTCTCTCTCTCTCTCTCTCTCTCTCTCTCTCTCTCTCTCCATGAGTTTCTCATCCCCTCTTCCTCTTTATCTTTTCATGATCCTTCTCAAGGACTAGGCTAAGGCAAGGAAGCCATTGGCCATGCCCAGACTCCTGACCTGAAAAATCTCTTAAGTAATAAACTATCTTTCGACCATGAGGAGCAAATTCTGCCCAACCTTTCCTTTTGTCTTTATCAAATTTGCAGCCTAAGTTGTTGGTCAGTTTAGGGAAGCAGCAATACGTCCAAACTATGGTAAGTTTCCTTTGCCATTTGCATGTCTTTGGGGCATAACTTTACGTGTTCTTTAGTAACCTCTGGTTTGAACGGAAGGGCATCTTGAGGCTGACAGCATTCCCACATCATTGGCTATAGGAGTAATCCACCTACCTCATCCTCGTTTTGAGTTATCAATAAACTCCCGTGACTGGGAGAACTGCTGGAATTCTGTGTGCTTGGAGCCCTGACTGTATCACATGTTGTAAAGTGTGGCAAGCGCCTACAGATGTGTGTCTCGTTCCTACTCATGATTTACTGTTTCACTCCAATTTACTTACAAAACTTGAAGATAATCATTAAGCATTCCAAACTGATCACAGTATATACAGGCCTTGTGTGAACAGGTCCCATGTGTCCTTGAAGCTTGCCCTGCCTGACACTTTTCACTAGGACCAGCTCCACCCTGGAGGGTGATGGAATTACTGAAGAGAAGCAATACCAAGAGCCAAGCTCATTGATTCTGCTCACCACAGGCTTACACTTTGAACTTGCTCCTTTTCCCCGTGTGCTATGTAATTGCTGTGCTAGGCTTTTTTGATTGTTTTACAGTGAGAAAATACTCTGTCCAAAACAACCTGAGCAGGAAAGGGTTTATTTCACCTTACATTTCTGAGAGACAGTCTGCCATAAAGGAAGCCAGGGCGGTGACACAGGGCAGGAACCTTAAGGCAGAATCACAGAGGTGTAACTCCATTGTCTTGTTCTGCTGCCTGACTTACACACCCTAGGCCCACTGCCTAGGGATGTTAGGCGCTCACAGTGAATGGACTAGACTCTCCCATCTCAGCTAGCAATCAAGAAGATGCTCTCCAGATGTGCTCACAGGCCAAGCTGATGGAGGCAAAGTTACGATTGGAGGTTCCTTCTTCCCAAGTTTAGTTGGCAACCAAGATTACCCATCACAGTGACATATATTCACATTGTCTTGTAGACTCAATCTCCCCAAGGATAGTGCTCCCCTGATGTATTGCCTGACATTCTGTTTCTTGCACGTAATATGCCACCTATAATTAGGACTAAATGTATACTTTTAGAGAAGTAAATGAATGAATTGTTTGGTGTACCTTGGATGTCAATCATGAGTGCTTAGAAACAAAATGTATCTGGTGTGGTCCTTAGTATTCTCATCAAATGTTGTCAGATTAAAGACTCTGTCTTTACCTCTCCAAAGCCTGTGCTTTCTCTGGTTTCTCGGGCCACAGTTACTAATTTCTCTCTTTCTTTCATTTCTGCCTTGTCATGGACTGCCCTCCCGATAAGCTTGGTTTCTTTCTGATTTCTTCAAAAAATCTTATTTAGGTAATTTTCATGGGTGAACTACTGTGTTTGTAAAGGACATTAGACAGTCCAGCTAAGGAGTATCTGGAGAACGAGCTCCATTTGTATTTTGAGATTTGTTTTGGTTTCAGGTAGTTTGGGTTTGGTCTTTTTTTCTGGTCTGTTTTGCTATGGTGAGGGGCGGGGGCTGCACCCTTTTAACGGCTTGCCCATGTGGTCGGGCTTTGTCTGGACAAATAATGCTTCCCAGTCCTTGTGTTCAGTTTTCAGAAAAAGAAATGGAAAAAAAAAAAAAAAAACAAGCCGGAGCCTTTGTAGATCTAAGCGTTTTTCTTCCGTTTTCTTCACCGGTCTCTCCACAAAGCCAAAGCTTTCACTTCCGTATCGGTTTCAGGGGTCTTTCATAATGACAGAAATGGAATCTTTGTTTCCAGGGAGCAGAGCACAGAACGCATCAGTGTGCCTTTTAAGAGAAACTATTGTGTCCGCCTTGTTTATGCGCTCACGGTAATAGTGTTTTAAGGAAGGCTGGACCCAGCCTCTGCCTGTTTATTCAATATAAACAGAAGCATCCCCTTTTGACGTCGTTAAGAGCAGGATGTGTGCTAATTTTGCCAAGTAAAAGCCACTGCGCTTGCCCGTATAAATCCTGGTCTAAAGCAACCTCGCTGCCTCGCCATAGTGTGGAAGTGCACATAAAAGATAATACGGCAATGTTCATCAAATATTAATGCACACTGACACATAGTCATCTATTATAGCCGCAGAGTCCCCACGCTGAGCCACCGGAAGGCTGCACCTGCCTCCACCCTTGTCTTTTTTCTTCAGCTTTTGCTTCTTCCTCCCAAGCAAAGCAAAACTCTCTGCCCTCCCCGCCCCCCCCCACGCCAAGTCCAGAAGCAGACTCACTGGTGTCCTCAAGGCCGTCCATTTAGTTACAATAAAGTATCTATTGAGATAATATGTATTCAAGAGAGGGATGATGTTTATCATTTGGGTTTATGACCCTGGGAGCTGAGCAACGAGAGAGCCAGCCAAGGCCTTGGTGTAAGAGGGAGCTAGAAGTTCCCAAGCCGTGTTTGTATTTATTTCTTTACCAATTGCTTACCAGCATTTCAGCCATAAAGCCATTCTGTTTTCTCCGTGCTTTATGGAAGGGTGTATGACTGGCCAAACGACAGTTCAACTGCAGTTTAAAAACAAATGGGTTGGTTAAATAGTTCAGCTGGGAGTGGATTTTTTTCTCTTTGTGCTCTGCCACAAAAGCAATTGTGCCTTGCCTGGGCCCTGCATCAGACGCTGTACCTCCCTGTGGCTTGTCACGGCCATTCAAGCCAGGACCCATCCCACATCCTGTCCCATTTCAGGCCGCCACACCTAGAGGAAGGAAGCTCGAAGATCTGTATACATACTTGCAAATCTTCCAGTTCAAGAAAGATACGTGCCAAAATCCAGCGCCTTGCTTCCAACTAGACTCTCCTCTCACTGTGGGACAAATCGCTTCCCCGTCAGAAAAACTAATATGCAGGTTCTGAATTTTATACCTTGTGATGAGACGGTGAAGGTTTTCTTTTTATGACACAGAAAAACGGCCCCTGCCCTTCATAGTTACTGCCGAATGAAGGTTTCCACCATCCTTGGAGTTAAATGGACTGCTTCCCGTGTTTCGCTTTGAGCTTGTTTACAAAGAACCGTACCGTCAAACATGCTCATCTCTGTGCTGAACTTTTGCCTCTGGTAAGCCCTTACCCAGCGCGAACTTAGCCAGAAACTTCACACTTGGTTGTCGGAACATCCCTACTATCTTCTGATCAATAATTCAAAAGCTCAATAGAAGAGCCTTCCACTGAAATTGAACATATCGTTAAGAGTCCCCGGAAGGTGGGCATCATTCATTCAAAACAGCCATCAGCGCTCCACGGTCACCAACACAGTGTCCAGGATAGCTTGAAATCTGAATTTCTCACTGACTAGCGAGGCTTAGCCTCCATACCAATGATTTAGTCCGGAGTGAGTTAACTTTGGATTGTCTCCCTTCGTCTGGGCGTCTGCTTCTCACAGGCGAGGCGGTGGTACCCTTATCCACTTCCTCTTGGTCCAGGCCCCTGCTTTTCATTAATCTTCTCCCAGCCACACAGCCAGCTCAGGGCCCCGTGGATATAAGAAATTATCCATGCAGGGAACTTAATTTAGAAAACTCTGCTGCATAAAGAAGTGGCCGAGTCCTCCGAGTCCAATCCCCTCCACTGACGCTCGCTGCTGGAGAAAGAGGCGCAGACTAGAAAATGCTGTTGCTGAACTGTTGGAAAGCAGAGAACAGACGCAAAATTAAATGATTCAACAGGCAACACTTTTATTCATGTTCCTTAGCTCATAAAACACAGGCGTGCAGCCTCAACGAGATGTGCTGAGATTACAATGGCTATTTTTAATTTAACGAATTTAATGTTGGAATACTTGTTTGATCTACAAGTCTAAGATAGGTGAATTCCGCTAAAAAAAAATATAGATAACAATGAGTAAATAAATAAACGAGGTAAATTCTAACTCGAAATTTGAACTTCATTTTCCAGTATCTATCTTAAAATTTCATTCTGTAACTACCTGTGTTCTCTACCCCAGCTCTGCGGTGCCTAATATGGACTGGAAAACCTTCCATTTAATTTGATAAATTTCCCAGCTTAACTCTGAAGTTGTTCGTGAAGAGGCAAGAGCCCGCCATGTAAAAGACAAAACAAAGGAAACACAGTAGTGATGAACCCTCCTGAATGTTACACATGCTGTATTTAAGCTGAAGTGATGTGCAGGCTTAATACTGCCCCTGTTGACTTAATGCGGCTTGTAGTAATAATGAAGAGCAGGAAGTAGTCATAAAATATAATCCACTCAGTATTTATAATAAATCAATTATGGAAAACCCTATGTATGGGAAATGCATTTGAAATCCTTCCACGAAGAAAAAAATAAGGCAATATTTACTTTAGTAATAATGAGTAAGTGCACAGGAGATTTGCAACTGTCACAAGTACGTCTGAGCTAATCATGTGTTCACCCCAATCCTCCTCCATGCAGGGTCCTTTGTTCCTCCACAGAATTTCAAAGGAAAGACTTTATTGAGTGTTAATCTTTTTTAATGTGTCTTTATTCACTTTGAATCTTGTGATTATGCTTAATCAGTGGGAGTCATTCACTCTTCTAGAGTCTACAAATGTAACAAGTCCAAAATTCAGACACTCTAAGGCATCATGGAAAAGGGGTACAAAGTAATTAGAAGCAGCATCTCCCAGGTAAACATAATTACTAGTTACTATATCTAATAGAATTACTATAATAACAAAAATGCATACGGGTATATGACAGATAGATGATAGATAGGTAGTAGATAGAAGATAGATAGATGTGTAATATATAGATTGATAGATTGATAATAAATGAATGGATAGATAGATGATAAAAAGATAGATATGTATAGATAGATGATGGATGGATAGATAGATAGATAGATAGATAGATAGATAGATAGATAGATAGATAGATAGATGACAGATAAAGAAACTACCAACACCTGTAAATATTTTACTGGCCAATGAAACCAGATTTTAAAATGTAGCCAAAACCCTCTGATTTTTGACAGAAAAAATGTCTTTCTTCTCACTCTTAGATCCAACCATTTTTGAAAAACATAAAGACAAACCTAATCAGAAAGTTGTGTATCTCCTACTGGAAGGTCAGTTCTGCTTCACAGGAAGCTGGACTTCTGTTCTCTTGGCCTTCCTGTTGTCACCTCATCTCTCTCCAAAGGTAAACAGAGTATCTCTTAAAATACTTCTAGGCAAGAGGTGCGAAGTACCTGGTGTTGATTTAGTTAGAATAAGAAAGGGGGAAAAAAGTCGATGGCCAGACAGAGAGACATGAAATATACAGCCCTGGATTCAGACATCTTCATGGTAGTGGACTTTGGTATATTCAAGTGGGAAGGCTGGTCATGTGAGATCAAAGCTTCGGCACTGCTGTTAAAGGAATAATTTGTCCTTGTACCTATCTCTGCTATAGACATGAAAATGGCACTTAGACTATATTCAAGTAATGAGGAAGCCATATAAATCAAAATATATATGCTAATTAAGACCAGGTGAAACAGAACTTGCTCAAAAGGGAGTAAGCACCTGAACAGACCAAACCAAGCACTTTCTTGCTTCTTTTCTATTATCCAAACTTAATAACATGTATAGAGCCAACAGATGACTTCAAGTGACTCATTGGGTGACTTATTTATAGTATTTCTTTAATGTGATAAACAGCATTATTTTAAGTACTGGAAAAGAGTAGATATCAATAATGAAGATTATTATTGCTAACTAATGAATATTAAAGGGATGTTTTAAAAACCACGACCTTATGAATAAGTATAGAAGAAAAAAGAGAAGGAGAAGGAGAAAAAGGAGAAGAGAAGAAGAAGAAGAAGAAGAAGAAGAAGAAGAAGAAGAAGCAGCAGGAGAAGAAGAAGAAGAAGTGGAGGAAGAGGAGGAGGAAGAGGAGGAGGAGGAGGAGAAAGAAGAACTCCCATACAAAATATGCATAAACATGTCTGGTCCAGGACATAAATCTCAGAAGACATGCTTTATCTAAGAGATAGAGCAGGAAAAAACACTAACATCCCAGTTTAGACACATCAACTACACTTATAAGGGCCCAATCCCAACAGAACCACTATAAGGTTACCAACTCAGAACATTTTCTTAATAACATAGCTGGGAACTGATGAAACAGGATACAAAAAGATGGTGCCTCTGTACCTGGTGCTGTTATAGGCCATCAAAGTCAGCAGTCAGGAATTGGGCCTGCATATGAAACAAATAAGACACAAGGATAATCTGGAGTCCTCAAGGGCAAACTAAACCATACAAAACTAAAATGGAGTACACATCTGTCTCTCATCACCCCCTGCCTCAATGAGGTTCATGGCTCACATTGTGACTTCCATTTCAGTGGGACTGCATGCCCACCCAGTACTGGTTCAGAGGAGCTGATAAAGAAGGGCTACTGGGAGCTTGAGATGCCTGAGCCAACCTACTTCTTCATGACTGCAGAGAGGCAACAACAGATTAACAATTACCACAGGACCTGGGGCTACCTGTGGAACATTCCATGAACTTGCCGATAGAAGGGCTATTGCGTTCCTTCCCGATGGTTCTTGTGTAGCCAGCACTGGTCCAGATTCATGAGGGTGGGGTGGGATACACAGCAGTGATAATCCAGTCTAAAAATGAGCAAAATGAAAATGACCAGGTTATATTTTCTTATTCTACAATCTACATTATGATGGTAATAAAATGCTAACAAAGAAATTTTGAAAGAATCAAGCTTTTATATGAAGGATGAGATTTCTTTGTTGGTGACTTTTCAATTGCTGAAGACACCTTACCTCTTCATGTAAGTTTCATATCCCTGAGGCTTGTCTGTCTCCACCTGATAGCACTCTGTCTGTATTTGAAATCCCTCTCCCCAGCCCACTGGGGAAGAACAAGTCACACACATGCTGGCAACTCAACACTCAGAGGATGGCACCTGCTGTCACGCATCTGACAAACTCCAGGAACTTCATCTTTCTGTCTCCTGTCCATTTCAGCTCTAGCCGTAGTCATTTTCAATAATGGTCTTCTGTATGCCATGATTCTTTCAATCTGGGGCACAGAAATACCACAAATTCTGTACCTAAAGGGATGGTCTTCAAATCCTCCAAGCTGCTAGTTCTTGGCTAAATCCCTCTTAGATGGTGTGGGAAGTCTTTCTGTCTATGTGTTGCTTTTATTGGTTAATGAAAAAAGAAATTGCCTTGGCATGTTGATAGGGCAGAACTTAGGTAGGCAGGGAAAACTGGACTGAATGCTGGGAGGAAGAAGGCGGAGTTGGGGAGAGACTCCATGGAGCTTCTGGAGACAGATGCTGGGAATTTTACCCGGTAAGCCACAACCACATGGCGATATACAGATTAATATAAATGGGTTAAATTAATATGTAAGAGTTAGTTAATAAGAAGCTAGAGTTAATGGACCAAGCAGTGATATAATTAATACAGTTTCTATGTGATTATTTTGGGTCTAAGCTAGCCCCGCATCTGGGAAGAACAAGCAGCCTCTCTCCAACACTTAGATCTTGATTTGTGTTTGTTACTTTGTCGTCTGGTTCTAAACATTTTTTACTCAGCATCAGTTGACTTACTCATCCCCCAAGGTGTAGGTACTTTATATGCATGAAACGGATGAAATTGTTGCTCTGGCAAGGCTGAAGCATACATGGGCAGCCTGCAGATGGCAATTCGGTTGAACTTTGGGTTTCATGGTCTAAGCTGATGAGGACGACTGGGCAAGTCTCTTCCTCAAGAGGGCGCCAGATCTCATTACAGATGATTGTGAGCCACCATGGGGTTGCTGGGAATTGAACTCAGGACCTTTGAACGAGCAGGCAGTACTCTTAATCGCTGAGCCATCTACTTTATATACATACATACATGTATGTATGTATATGAGTATAGAGTATATGTATATGCATCTTTGGCTTTTATTTGCCATATTCCCCAATTTATTAACCTGATTTAAAAGTTAAATATTTTTCAGAAAGGAAATTCAAGACTTTAATCCCATTTATTTTGATATATGTCATACACAGTCAAGATGTAGCTTGTTTAAAAAATAATTAAAGAAATTAGTGCCTAGATCCTTTTAGATGGGTGCTATTTGCATATCTGTATCATATTCTGGCTCATTTTTCTTTTGGGTGTCAAAGGTTGCTGTGGCGACATGGTCATCTCCAATGTACAAACAGTGATGGTTATTTACGGATGGCAAACACACTACAAATCCTGCATCATTTCCTACATGTCAAGTTAAATTAAAAACATATTATACTGAAACATTTATAAACCTCCAGACAAACTGCCTCACCTGGGCCTCCTGAGGCCGCACACCCCCATGATTTTGTTCTCCAGGAGTTATGAGCTCTGGGGAGGAGGAAGAGAGGCACTTCCTCAATAAACAGCCCTCTTTGGAACCAAAAAAAAATTCAGGCACCATTTATTTTATGTTATTTTACTTTTAAAATTTATTTTATTTTTTAAATTCATTCTTTATACCAACCACAGTTCTCCCTTCCCCCAACTCCCCCAACCCACCTCCATCCACTCCTCAGAAAGGGACCGGGATTTAATCCTTTGCAGAACACTGGAAAATGCTGCTGGGGAGAAAGAGATTTTAGCTTTATTTGCTCTGATAACTGAAGAAGCAAGGGTGTGGGCGACCTTCTCTAGCAACTGTGGAGTCTGCTCTGAGATGCCACTTGGTTCCCTGTTTTCACCTTAGCTTTTCCTCGACGTTTTCAGTTGTAGTTCTCAAATTCTATTACTTCCTATATTAATCTGCGCCCTTCTATAAAAGAGTCGAGAATTCTGGAAGCGTCCGTAATGCTTTTCTTTCTTTGATACTAGGCTTCAGCCTGCTTTTTTTTCTATGAGCCCTGAGGTCAGGCCTCCCTAGAATACGGCGGGTAGACAGAGAGCGGTTGTTCTGTCCTCAGAATAGCATCCATGTGAGCCCATTAAAAGAGAGAGCATGCCGGAAGAGACCGTCCCTCTTTAAGACTGTGACCAAAATGCATCCTTAAGCTTTTAAAAAAACGCCTAATGTTTAGAAAAATTGCTTTCTCCATAAAGTGTAGCTGAGTGTTATACATTTGAGAGGTCGCTTCGAGATGAAACTAAAGTTACAAGATAAAGCAAGACATTTATTTTGCCCTTAAAGCATGGGCATGCAATTTAAAACGCTGTTGAGACAGGGGTGTCTGCAAGTCAAATGAAGGTTATATTATAATTGATACTTTGAATTGTTAAGGAGAAGCAAAGGTGAAGTGGGTTGCCTTTATTATTATTTTTTTGGTGAAATCTTATTAAAAACTCTTAATGGAATGCAAACCAGAGGCCATCTACAAGGTCTCCAGTTAAATTAGGTATGCAGCCATTAATAGTACCACTGGCTTGCTGACAATGACTCTCCCAGCACAAACAGGGACTGAAGCATTTTTCTCATTTCTTCACGTTCTTTATTCGGTTTCCAAAACTTGAGGAATAGAAGTCTGGCCAACGTCACCATTTCCCCTGCTCCTTCAAAATAAATATCTTGCAATTTATATTCAGAAATATAAACTAGCCGGGCGATGGTGGCGCATGCCTTTAATCCCTGCACTCGGGAGGCAGAGGCAGGCGGATCTCTGTGAGTTCGAGACCAGCCTGGTCTACAAGAGCTAGTTCCAGGACAGGCTCCAAAACCACAGAGAAACCCTGTCTCAAAAAAAAAAAAAAAAAGAAAGAAAAGAAAAAAAGAAAGAAAGAAAGATAAACTAGCAGATAGCCATGTTTATCTTGGTGTTTTTCAGTTGTGTATAAGTACTTAAACACCTGAAAACTATAATCACTATTAAAAATGCATGGGAATATGGCTGCGGAAATCGAACTGTTCACGTGTAAAAAGACTCAGGGCACCCATCTAGGAACTGGCATGCACACGGTTTGTCTCACAGGCTATGTGCTCTTGCTTCATTTATTTTGTCTTTTTTTTTTTCTTTCCTTCATGCCTGTCAGTAGACAAACTGAAGAAATGACAGAAAAAATGACAGAGAGGAAAGCTTAAAATTCCAGGAAAACTGTATTTTCCCTAACTTATTTTTAATCAGCGTTTAGACAAATCTGTTATTATTTTATTTTTAGCCACAGAACATCTTGGTTAGGCTCCTTTCAACACACTTTCCTAGAAGCACGGTGTGGAGCCTACTATTTCAGTGTGTAACTGCACAGACACACTTCCAAAGACACACTTTCTCTGTGAGAGCAAGGCAAAACAGTACAGCACCACAAATCTTCTTCATGGTCTAGAAGGCAGAGGCTTTGCATAGACTTCTCATGATGCAAAACCAGCTCCCCGTGTTGCGTTCTAATCCTCCGAGAGGAGTTGACATCGTTGTCTATTCTTTAATTTACCTCTCTGCCCTGTTGACTCACCACCCAGCAACCTCGTGGTGCCATATCTCCTCAGTAAGAAAAACATACGCGCCTTAATGTAGATGCGCCATCATGAAAAAAACAAGACGAGGCGCAAAGACCCTGAGGCAGGCACAAACAAAGCCAACATTTTCGAATGTGATGTCTGGTGCGTGTTATGATCATCACTGCAGAGGAAGGAAGCAATTCAGAAAACAAATTTTCAAAGCTATTTTTATATCAACGTTCATTATTTTTTTTTCTAAATGCGCACCCATTATGGTAGTAGAGATAGCTTTTCCTTCCTTAAACTCAGAAGTAAATCAAAGTTAATTTCCTGCTATGCAGCGGACTTTTGTGTTAGTTAAATTGGTTAGCCAGAGCCAAGTGAGAATGCCTATTTATTTGGGTGGGAGGGCACTGTGGCCTGGGAGACACACTCTCTGTATAGTTTAAGTGGTGGTAGGCCTGATAGAATCAACAGTGATCTACTAGACACAAGTGAGCAATTTATTAACAGCTTCATGTTATCGGTTCCAAAAGTAAACACTCAGAAGCGACATTACATACCTTTAAAGTTTCCCTTTCTCTAAAGCCAAACACTTGCCGGTCGATGGTTCCTGAAAAGAGAACACATTCAAATATCATGAGTTATGATCAGCTAATGAAAAATGGCCCAAAAGCCAGTGAAAATTCGCCTACTTTGTTTTCACCCGCCTTGTTTATATCATAAACTGAAGAGATACAAAATCATTTCACAGAAGGTTTCACTTCACCTTCTAAAAATGACGATACTATAACACTGGTAACATTGTATTTAGAATAAACCAATCGATTGCATACATACAGTGAAATAATTAGAAGCTCAAACCCTGGCTACTTCATAGATGCTACAAGGCTACCTAGAAAACATGCCTCAAACGGACACAAAAACTCATGGATAACCCCGCTTCTGCCAGGCCACGCCCAAGTTTCACCCGCTTCTCTTTGAAATGTTTAAATACTGTTTCCTACCCATGAGTGTGCAGGCTCAAGGCTTTACTTACATATTCTTGATAGGTTTGGGGGAGCTCTACCAGAGAAGGAAAGCAGGGGAGAACCAAGTCTAGCCCCATTTCTAGCTGACTTTCAGCTGGCACTGCCAGCAACAGGGTGCCAGTTTAAGAAGACAATCAGTCCCCCTTTAAGCAATAATTGAGGGGAATAGAACAGGAGGGAGAAAGACAAACGCACCGGATTAAACGCTCACAGATGACAGTGGATAAAGAAAGACAAGCCCGAGAGGAAGGAGTCAGGAAACAGCTATTTATGGCGCCTTAATCTGTAAAGATAAAAAGCCAACAGTATAATAGGGAGAAACTCGAGGCGAAGGGAAAATGTTGATCTACTTCAACTTTTTGCTGAGTGAAAATTCCGCCGTGGTTATGTAAAATATTCCCCATTGGCTAGCTTGGATGATTTTGCCAATTAGAAAGAATTTGTTTTTATTTGTCTATGAATAAAAAGCCGAGTCTTAGGGAAACTGAAACTAATTTAACGAGGCTTGCACTTTTACAGACTTTGAAAGCGCCTACCCTTATGGAATCAAAGGGTGTGATTCCCACTCCCACCTGTGCCTTGCTTTGAGTAAATAAGCCTGAGGCTTGTCTGTAATCAGCTGGGTGCAGAGAAAGCTAGAGTGGAAAGGGGGAGCTGGGCTTAAGCTGGGGAGCAGAAGAACTAGGTGGCTACTGAGTCTCTAGCCTTCATCTGGTCTCAGATGTCCTTGCTGTCCACACCACTGCTCCCGATGGAGGGCATTTCCTACGCAGACCCAGGTCCCTGCCTGCTGCCTTCTGATTCATTCTTCAAACCCTTGTGCACCTCCCGGGTGAAGTTCTAAATCCCGCCTATAGGATCCTTGATAGTCGCCAAACAAAGCCGTGGACTTGCCTCTGGCTCAGAACACTGTACTTTTCTCTCTTCCTACTAATCGCAGGGTAGTGTCTTACTTGCCTTTATTATAAAGAAGTGATTCCGTGTATTAGATCTTAAGCGAACGTCGGAGTGAATTGAATCCTAAATTTTTTTTTTTTTAGTTTTTCGAGACAGGGTTTCTCTGTAGCTTTGGAGCCTGTCCTGGAACTAGCTCTTGTAGACCAGGCAGGCCTCGAACTCACAGAGATCCGCCGGCCACTGCCTCCCGAGTGCTGGGATTAAAGGTGTGCGCCACCACCGCCCGGCAAATCCTAAAAATTTTATCTTTGAAACCTTCCTTTGATATCTTTCTACCATGCTACTTCATTACCTAATTGGAAAATACAGAATTCGGTAACATTTAAGAAAACGCAATTTCCTCTCTATTTCTCACTGTAGTTGAAGTGAGCATCTTTTGGACTCTCTCTGGTTTTCACTCCCTGTCTGATATAGGGAAAAGCTGATTTTCTCTGACCTTCTAGTAAATCCTTACTAAAAGTATATGCATCCGAGTGTGGAAAGAGTGAGCGTTCATTCCGACCAGACAGTGACTGGTTTCTTCCCTGAGACTTGCTACTGTTGCAAGCCTGGGCACATCTTGCCTGCCCTACAGTGATGCAGCGCGCAGGGTTCACGTCCCTGACAAGTGTTGATGACAACTTTCCCCCGGCGGCTGCATAGCACATTCTGCTGTGAGGGTTGGACCACACAGAGGAAGCTTCCCAGTCCGTCTTCATTTTCCTGTGTTTTCTAACCGGAGCTTGTTATGTCTTCAGCATTCGGGTCTTACTCAACTCTGAAGAGCAAGAAGCCACACTGGCCACTGGTGATATTGTCTTAGGGGCTTGGGGACCTCCCTAGCCAAAAGCAATGTCTCTGCCCTTCAAAAAATGATGCCATTGTCATCCTTGTTTAAAGGAGTCTTTAGGACTCGTGAAATATGAAGTGAGTACCTTTCCATAAGACTTGCTTATACATGTACCAATTCATCCCTGTGCACGCTCATCCATGCTGATGTCTCCTGAGAAACAGTCTGCTAACTACAACTGTGAACCCACACTTCTGTTAGCCTAGGCTGGCACTGCAATTGCTTGAACTCTGACTCTGTCTTACAACACAGTGAGATGACACCAACATTTATGGTGCTGGCACTGTCTGCCAGGGGAAAACAGATGGCCCAGCTTTGACTAAGCGACCTCATAGCTCGGACTCCACCCCCTTGAATATACCAGCTACTATAGTGTGTGCCTTCCGCTAGCTGGGAGCCTTCCTCTAAATGGCACTCTTGCTACTGAAGTGGTTTAAGATATTTAAATGCTGGGCATCGTTGTTTCTTTGTTCTGTATTATTATTCTGTAAAACAACATTGCTGTGTTTGAATTTAGTAGGTATTATTTAAATAGGAGTCCTTCCAACTGTGTTATATTTAACAGGCTTGAGTGTATAGCTATTTAAAACCATTGTCACAAGTGTGATCAGTCTTCAGACTTTAAAAAAAAGTGAGGTATAATCTGTACATTTTAAGCCTCGTCTTTCGATTTTAATCACAAATTATTTTAAAGCCACACACACAAACACACACATACATGTATACTCTGGAATCTGTAGCCAAATGGACCACGTTGGAGTGAGCATTGAAATCCCTTATAAGCATGTAAATCCTTATCAGCCAAACAAAACATCTTCAGAGACAGCATCTAGAATGCCATTGACCCATTTAATGTTTCTGCAATGGAAACAGACCACTGGACAGATCACAGCTACTTATTTTAGATCCTATGTTTATAAATGTTTTAGTGGATAAAGGTTTAAAGCCTAGCCCAGTGCATAGTTTCGACTCTACACAGCCTTAGCAGGATGCTGTGTGCTACAGTCTGATGTGTGCGTGAGGAAGACAGGAGAGCTGTTGCTAGCAGCTCTTCCTGAGTGGAGAGAAGCCCCTGAGTGCCCGGCTATCTATCACTGAACTATTGACTGAGTTCACGGCAGAGCATACTTCCTCTTCACAGGTTCCAAACACGACAGTCCAACTGAAAACAATGCCTGCAAAATGCAAATTTTTTTCACTTCATTTCGAGAAGTATTGTTTTTACAATATTTAACAAGCCTTTGACTGGTGTTTATTATTTATGAATAGTCACATAGAATATAAGCAATAAATCGATAAACATCTCTTCTGGTTCTACCTAAATATTTGAACCTGCACAAAGCCCTGCCAGCCAACTCAAGTCCGAGTGTGTTCAGCTTTCAGCAGCTATTTGTAAATCTCTGAAATGAAATAGATCTGTTGATATCGGTATAAATGTAATCAACTGAATCCAATTACTGAAATCAGACACACGCTAAATGGCCTGGAGATGCAGAAACTGCTGATTGACCAAGGGTTAGAGCAGACAGCCGTTCAGCCCCTCAGTGCTTCCCCGCTAACATAACACGCTTTGCAGGAGAGCGGTTCTCCGGAGAGTAACAACATTAGCACAAACTACATAGCTGTTGAAGGAAACAAGGCCTCTTGCATTTGGGTTCAGAATAAGCAGGCTCGAACAAGGAGCCTTAACCATTCTGAGTATCACAGTAAAGCGACAGCCACAGCAAAACTCGAACTATACGGTAGGTACAGTTATCAGTGTGAGATATGCAGAGATGCACTGGCTCAGCAGTTAGGAGTTAGGACAGGGCTTGCCAGAAGGCCTAAGTGCTCTTTCCAGCATGTAGCATGATTAATAAAAACCCAGAGACAGATACTGTGGTTCAGCTTGAAGATCAGAAAAGCAAAGCAGCCAAGCCACTAGAGAGCTGTTACCTGTAAGAAATCCTCAGACTGGAAGAGTGATTGTGGCTCAATGAATCCTCAGAATGAGACTGAGAGCTGTCTCCTCCCATCTTATATTCCTCTCTAATGCAGGGATTAAAGGCGTGCACCACCACCACCCAGCCTCTATAGCTAACTAGTGTGGCTACTGGGATTAAAGGTGTGTGCCACCACTGCCTGGTCTGTAAGGCTGACCAGTGGGGCTGTTTTACTCTCTGGTCTTCAGGCAAGCTTTACTTATTAAAATACAAATGAGATATCACTACACCAGCCCCCTGTGTTTGGGTTCCTTAACTGCCTGTAACCTTAGGGTCAGTGTATCTGGCGCCCCCTGCTGGCCTCCACAGGCACCTGCACTCAAGAGCAAGGCACACAGGCTCAGAGTCCATTACACAGACAACACACATACAGAAATGGAATTGAAAATAAAGTAAAATGCTAATTATACACACTTTTTCTAGGCTAGGGCTCTCAGACTCTGGAAAATCCCCCCCCCCATTCTGATTCATTAATGAAAACGGATCCTTGGGATACAAAATTTCTCATTATATTTAAAACAACCCGTTTCACTGCCGAGAGAGAGTTGGATCTAGTTTGTTGGTTGCACATGAAAAGATGTAATAGCTTATACATGCAGGCCCTCTGTTTATTTAAAAAAAAATAGTCACCACACATCCATTGTGAGCTAAGTATTTAACAAAAATTAATGAATATGTATTGCCCATGTGAAGAAACGCTTTTCTTGATAACTGAAGCAAAGAAACATGCGCTGATCTAATTAACTATATAATTCAAATTAAAATTATAATTTTATGTCTCTATCAGTGACATCTAAGCAGATTTTTAAGCTGAAAATGTGTTCTGTGTTTACTCGTGGATCTGGCAAGTGTTTGAGTCTCTATTGTGTGCCCAGACATTGTTCTTGGCGGGCAAAGTGCGATAGTAACTCTCTACACACATTATCTATCCTATGAGAAAAAAGAAACAAATGAAAAATCAAGTACTCAAGGTACTGCCAGAAGGCCTAGACTCTGTGTAGCTCAGGGAAGCTGCCTGAGAAAACAGCACCGCCGTCTTCTAAGGATTGCAAGGCGGACCTCTGCCGGCAGGAGCTGCCAGGGAGCAGAAAGCCTTCCCAATCACAGGAGCGCTGGAAAGCCCACTGTGGGCAAAACGGGGACAGGGCTTCCAACACTGATAAGAAGTGACTTGTAGATTACCAACAGCCAAACCCGCTGGCCGCATAACCCGTGAAAACATGTAAAAGTGTTACTCTCGTGGCAACGGTACCTTTGGTGGGTTTTGAGAAGGAGTACTTCAAGCTCTCTGTGTTTGAAGAGTACCAGCCGGGCTGCAGCGTGACCTGACGCTGGGTGGGGAAGGCAGAGAGGCCAAGGAGAGCAGCCCAGAGGTCCTCCCCCACCCTGGTTATTCACAAACAGTTTCACCTTCCTCTGACTTCAGCTCCTGAGTATCTCACTATTCGAATTCTGATAGAGTCGCGAAGTTTTTCAGTAACCGGAGAATGGTTTTTAAAGTCACTGTACACTTTTGGCAGTTTCTCTATGCCTGGGATTCCTGTTTGTATAGTAATAATAACTCCTGGTAGCATGTAATCCTTAATCGTATGCGTCAAACGGCTGTGGTCTAAGTAAATATGAACACAGAGCTGAAGCCGGCACTTCTCTTTCGTGTGGATGTGTGTGTGCATATTCTTGCGAGTGCACACGTGCTTGATGGTGCACCTGTAAGCATGCGCATGCATTACGTGCGTGCATACCCGTTCTTGCGCATGCGCACGTGTGTGGTGGTGCACGTGTAAGCATGTATATGGAGGTCAGGAATCGAGCTTCAGTGTCTTTCTCTGTCACTCCGCATCATTTGATACAGCCTCTCTCATCAGTGGCTATAGTAACTGTCGCCTTGGCAGGCCCTAGGGTCTCCGAGGAAGCGAATCTCCAGTCACTCCTAGGAGGGGTCATCACTATTAGCTTAACAGAGGTGTGAAGACATGTTAACATGGACAACACCATTGCCTGAGCTTGGGTCCTGGACTGGATATTGTAAAGGCAAGCCAACTCAACACGGGTGGCCCTTTTTCACTCTCTGATTCACGACTGTGGACGGTACGAGCAGCTGTCCCAAACTCATGTCTCCATGACATTCCCCAGTGACGGACGATGCCTGGGATTGGAGCCTGAATAAAATTTATTTTTCTTTGCTTTGGACAGGGTAATTTATCACAGCAATAGGAAAAAGAGCCCACTCACCAAACCTGGAACTCCCAACCGGCAAGCTCCGGGCCCTCAGTTCTCAGCCTGCCCTGCACTAGCATTACAGAATGGCCACACCTTGCTTATGTTTTATGTGGAGAGCTACACTCAGCTTCTCCTACATGCGTGGCCGGCCCTCTACCAACTGGGCCAGCTCCACAGACCAAAGGCACCGCAGTTCTATATAAATAGCATACGTGTTTTAAGTTACACGACTTTTCATCCGCGTTTCATATTTAAGAAGTCACTTTCTCCAGCATGTGAGGACAAAACAATTTTCTTACTTTTAAAATTGTGGGTGTTGAGCGGGAGCTGCCCAAAGACACAAACAAAAGTTACCACCCACTTTTACATTTTAAATCGTAGTCCGCTGCAAATGGGCTCGTTTAAATAGAAAGATGAAAGAGAATATGGAACCGTGAGAAATAGTGGGTTTGGATTCTGTCCTTTGGTTTGTTTTTGTTTTTTAAGTAATGGAGGAAAGGTCCGTTTTAGTTTACGCGTTGGCGTTTCAGGTCCTGGTTGGCTGGAAGAACGGCACAGCAGAAGGTTATGGTGGCTCAAGTCTGCTCACCTCACAGTGACCAGGAAAGAGAGAGGCAGATGGGAGGGAGCCAGGGAAAGATACAGCCTCCAAGGACCTGTGCGCAGAATCTGCTTCCTCTAGCTAAACCTCTTCTCTCCTCTTGCTGTTGCTGGAATTAAAACATCATGATCAAGACAACTTACAGAAGAAAAAAATGGGGGCTGGTTCTCATCTCATACAGAAGTGCTCTTACCACTGAGCCATCTGCGCAGTCCTGACCAAAGTCTTCACAGAGTGAGTGTGTGGCCCAGTTATTTTGACCACAGCTGGCACTAACTCTGAATTTGTTAACAGATAAGTCATTGGTTTGTAAATGTTGTTAAAATTAGCTTTTCTACTTCCTACAAGAAGTATTTCAAACTACCCTTTAAAAAAATTGTCTTCACTAGCGGCCACTTACTATAACAAAACAAAACAAATTTTCCCAAGTGATACTGCAACTTAAGAAGCCTTCTGGGGTCTGAGAGCTGCACTTATCTGTGGGCAGAAAGCCATCAAGTGTCTCTGTGCAGCAACTTAGTGAAGGAGCTCACAACTGGTCCCCGTCCAGAGGGTCAGGGCTCAGCCACAGAGTCCATCTGTATCACACGGGCTTCAAAGCTCCTAGGCTACTGTTGCAGAAAGACTGCAAGCGTGCAAGGCGTGGAAGGACAAAAGCTGCACAGTGGATGAGACAGGGCTGCTGAGCCCATGACCTCACAGCAGCTGAGGATGCACGAAACCTCCACAAGATCCAGCTGGTCTCCATTCTAGCATGCAGGGAGGTGTTCGCAAGTTCCCACCCCGAACCGCAGAACTATAGATAACTAATAGGAAGGAAAACTACATTTCTATATGGATGTGGCTCTTAATGGGTCAACCAGTGGATGGGCCCCACACTTAGGGACATATGGGCAGCAGGAATTGAACTCTAAAAATGTATTTGAGATAGGAAAATTGAGGGGATCTCAAAGGACTTAAGGGTTGAAGGGGTGAATACGATCAAAGTACACTGTATGAAAGTCAAAGAATTAATAGAAATCTTTTTTAAAGTCTACTGAGATAAAGCCAAGAGTGGGAACATTTTGTGCCGCCGTGCTTAAGAGCAGAGATGCAGACGTTTTAATTAGAATAAAAAGAATAGCGCCATTAGCAAATAACTCTAGCATGAAAAAGAAAATAAACGAGGAGAGGAATCCGCTGCTGCTTTACGCAGGTTGCCGTGGACTTTATCTATAAATTTACTTAAACATAGATTTGTCTAAAAATCTATGAATCGAGCTTGTTCCTCCTGAGTCCAAGTTCGATTCACCTCGCTCGTTTTATTTAACCGAATGTAGACATCTAGTCTATTTTCACTGTCCTTATAGACAAGATGGAGAATCGTTCTCCTGGACTGTCACCAGCAACGCTGAACCTTTTCAGGATGTCTCCCTTCTAAAGGCTGAGACCCACGAACGAGGAGAAAATTGGTCCCTGAGGCCTTAGGTTGCGTACGCATAG
The DNA here is from genome assembly GCA_963919715.1 of Microtus obscurus. Classification (NCBI taxonomy): domain Eukaryota; kingdom Metazoa; phylum Chordata; class Mammalia; order Rodentia; family Cricetidae; genus Microtus; species Microtus obscurus. The sequence goes on from CAWTZC010000381.1 coordinate 6,691,927, forward strand.
TATTGAATAGTTGGACCGAAAGTAAAAGAAGAGAAAGGAAAAAGACAGAGAAGCAAATAGTGGCTCCAACCAAATACAAGCTCAGCTAACACTGTTCCCATTGCTCCCTGTGACATGCCAATATTTCTAAAGCCTTGGATAAATAAGCCACTGGCATTCACATTTTAAAGAAAAAAAATAGAAAAATAAGATATAGAGGGGCATATCAGTTATCACGTGTTTAAAATCAAGTATGTTGGGATGCTGTCAACATTTCAAAACATGCATAATTATAAGAGTCATCTGCTTACATGCATGCCCAATCATGGCAAAGCAACCCTCAATTTATAGATTTGAAGTCAATGCACACAGTGAATAGTTCTTTCATCAGAGCTGGGCGAAAGAGTATTTGCTGCTGGCCGGTGAGCAGGAGGGAAAGGTAGCTTGATGTCTAAACTGGGCAGAACTAGAGTAATTGAATGGAGGATGAAGCATGAGCTTTCCCGGCACAAGGAGAGCGACCAAACCCACTGTGCGCAGAGCATCATCTGAGGTTGATTTTCCATCCTCTTGAACCCTGAGCACAGCTTCTTTGGGCATTGGTGGTAAGCTAGGTACTGTTTTCTTGATGAATTCTGTGGCGTGTAGATTGGAATTTTAACTCAGTCTAGACAATGATTAAGCATATTTTAGGTGCCAACAATGGGCTGAGGTCCTAATTATAAGATATACACAGTCTTGTGTTTTTCACTAAATTGTAAAGATGGCTTAACATGCCCGGTGGTAATTAGATTCCCAAAGATGGCGAAGGAGGGAGCAGCCTAAAACAGTAGCATAGGGGAAGGGATCAGTGCAGAAGACAGAGAATCACTGGGCTTGGCAACTTAGGAATCCTCTGCCGCCCACAGACGAGTGGGCATCAGGAAGGTGTTACAAAACCACACAGAGAGTCCCCTGTGATTTCTCTGTCTGTGGGATGATTACTACATGCTGGGCACTGTGCCGGGCACCGGAGAAGGGAGAGGAATGAGGAATGCTCAATTCCTTTAACAGAGGCTTCAGCACAGAAAGAGCAACAAGGGCAGTGAGGGCCACAGACAGCCGGGGTGAACTGACTACTAGAGATTGGTGGTGTTGGTGTCTGTGAAGAAAGGAGGCGAAATGTCTTAAAGATCACCATGGCTACACCTTACGGCATCTCCAGTCAGGAAGTGATGCTTCAAATTTGCAAGGTCACTTAAGACTATGACCCAATGTCTCCGGACCCTTAGAATATTGAGCATGTCATTTTTAAGAGGCACACGAAGTAAGACTTTCAGAAGAGAACTATGCCTTGGATTATTGGAGAATCTGTGAACACACAGAGGTCAGCAGGCGGAGGAGAGCGAGAGGCACTGCTGATTGAACCTCCAGTTGGACAAAGGGATTTAGAAGCCTCTTGTCGCAAGCCCTCAGGGAATCTGTGGAAATGGTTACACCACTGCTATTCTAGTCCTAGGGTCAAATCCTCTGTGAAGCCTTCACTCTCCTCCAGATGCAACCATGACCCCTCGGGGATCTCACAATATAGTCTTTCCACCTACAAGGCCCAGCTCTGATAACGCCGTTTCCTGGATACCAACTTACCGTGTTGTGATCTCTGTTGCCAGCTGGGATCACAAAGGCCGTCTCTGTCCTTCTCACGTTCAGATCAGGACAATAATTGATATCAAATAAATGTTCGAAATCGCTTAGCAGATCTGCCCTAAACTAAAAGAAGATTATGTCCCCTGATGGAGGAGAAGGATGGATGGCAGTAAAGGTCACAGGCGCCCAAAGACCTCCAACAAGAGGCCTTGCATCAGGATCCAGAAGGGAGGCATCTGCTCCGCTTATGTGTGTATCTTATGTATATGTATTTATGTGCCTGTGTGCATATGCAAGTGTGCAGGTGTGCAAGTGTATGTGTTGATCCTTACTAACCCTTCACCTGGCTTGAGACAGGATCTTCTTATGATTTACACATTGCATATGCCTGGCTAGCCAGTCCCTGAGCTTCCAGGGATTTCCCCTTCCCTGCCTCCCAAATGGCCATTGGATCCGCAAGATGATAAGATGATGCTACAGTGTCCACCTTCAGATGGCTCTGGGGAGCCAAACTCATGTCTGCCTTACTCACTGAGCAATACCCAAATCCTATCCATCCTTTTCTTACCTCTTAAAGTCTAGTAATTGGGTTGAAAGTACTCAAGCAAAATGTTCGAGCATTTCTACTTGAAGTTCTTCATCTCAGGGACTTGGGATCAGCTCACAAGGCTGCCTGCCTGAAAGCATAGCTGCATCCTGCTTTCAGACTCCATTCAGGGCAATCAGAGCTCACCGGTGAGACAGCGGGGAGTTAATGACGGATGGCTGGGTTGAGCTGGCAAACGGAAATGCCACCATGTGTTCCTGAGCACAACACTTCAGTGGGCGAACCCCGAAAGAAGACGCAGGGAGAGACAGATGTGGGTCTTTCAGGCGATCAACACTGCTTGCAAGTCATTTTGTGGAGCCATAATTTCAACCTGAAACAGTTCTTTAAAGAGACATCACCTTATTCCGCTGGAATCTCGCCATGCACACACTTCCACACACTTGGTTTAAACTTTAAAATACACCTAGTTCAAAGTCAGTGAAAAAAAAAATTGTACCAAGATTGGTAATTGAATTAGTAGGAAACAAAACATCAAAACCAACACTTTCTCTTGTGAATTATTAAATATTTGGAGCATTTCAGAAGTAATCCACCACTGTGCACTCACAACTGGATCTAAACCTCCAGAATATTATCTTTTGACTGTTTTTGTTGCTGTTGTTTGTTTTGCTTTTGTTGAGATGGAATATCACTGTGCAACTCTGGCTGTGCTGGAGCCTGTTGAGTAGACCAGGATGACCTGGAATTCACAGAGATCCACCTGTGTCGGCCCACCCTGGGATTAAAAGTGTGTGCCATCATGCCCACTTTAATTTTCTCTTAATAGTATCACATTCCAAATAAAATTCAGCTTACAGCCTTGATCATGTTTCCTATCTTCACATTCAAGATTAAGAATGCAGTACACTATGGTATTTTAATAATTTTTTATTATTCATCTTATAAATTTTATGGTCATGTGTTATATATTAAATGTTACTTATGGTTTTATTTACTTACCTTTATATTTGTAAGTGTTTTCCCTCCATATATATCTGTGTACCATGTGCATATCTGGGGCCCAAGGAGACCAGAAAAGGGGTCAACTTATCAAGGATTGGAGTTAAAAATGGTTGTGATTAGCCGCGTGGGGTATGGGAATCAAATGCAGGAACTCTAGAGGAGCAGCCAGTGGTCTCAGCCTCTAAGCCACCTCTAGACTCCCTAAATATTATTTTTAAAGGAACTTGCATACAACTGACCTCCAAATTCATAAGCAGAAGTTGAAGAATGAGGGAATCATAAAGGAAAACCACTTGATATGAGCACTGATTGTGCAATTAGTTAATGCCAGCATAATTTAATCAATGCTCAATTACATAAACGTAAGCGTGGTGACTGTCAAAAAATAACAGGTCCAAAACCACTAAGGATCGATTCCATGAGGATAGATGATGAAGAGATCCCAACACCATCTGACATTCCTGTCTCGACACTTTATCAGTAGCTATTCATACTGAATCGTTCATTTTGCACAAACATGTGTGACAGCACACCTGTGCACGCTTCTCCGCCGCTTCCCCCTGCTCCTGCTCATTGCTGAGGAATAAAGCCAAGCTAAATAGGCTTCTTGTAGTTTTGGGTCTGCTTTTATTTAAACACTGGGGATAGAACCCTTGACTGCACGCGCGCAAAGCAAGCATTTTGCCATCGAACCACACCCCAGCCCTCGTTTACTTTTATTTGAGGCAGGGTCTCAAAAAGTTACTTGGACCTTCTCTATATATGAGACAGGTCTTGAACTTACGATTTTCATACTTCAGTCTCCTGCACCTTAGCTAATAGCTTGCATCACCAGGATTGTGAGTCAACTCTCAGCAGGCCTAATGACTAAGTTTACGATCTTAAAACAGTGGTATGTCAAAGCCCTTGTTCTTCCAGAGGACCAGGATTTGATTCCCAGAACCTACAGGGCAGCTGACAACTGTCTTTCAATCCAGTTCCAGGAGACTTGATGCCCTCTTCTGGCCCCACAGGCATCGGTCACATACCTAGCACACAGACATATGTGCAAAAAATATACTTATACAAACAAAATAAAATAAATCTAAAAAGAAAAAAGCAGTTGTGTCATCAGATGAGACCACATTGTTCTGGAGGAAAATGATTGTGGCTCTTCTTAGAAGTCAAGATAAAGCAACTATGCAAAGAGGTGGCCAGCACTTGAAACAGTATAGTGGATGAACAATATTTTCAAAGTAACAACCTTTGCAAACTGTAGAACCGTAATTCATGTCCTGTTTCTTATCTCTCATGGGTGAAGTCTAAGGGCAGGACATGAACTTGTGGTTTCCTTGGAGATCTATGCTTTGCTGAAGTCCAGATGCATGGAAATCCATGGTGTGCAGAAGTCCAGTTGCATGGAGATCTGTGCTGTGCAGAAGTCCAGATGCATGGAAATCCATGCTGTGCAGAAGTCCAGATGCACGTGCTCCTGAGATCTTTTTTACTGGGGTGAAAACATGCCAGAGAGCGGGCTTACCAATACAAACCGGAAATACAGTACTGGCTGAAGTGGGTGGGGAAATCCCAGAACTCCGTCTGAACTCTGTCACTCAACATGATCATTAGCATGAAGGAGCAAGTGGAGATTTTAGTCCAGCACATTATTAAAATGTAATGCAACTTTTGGTAGTCCAAATTTCTGGGCTATTCATGCATTCTTCCTCTGTGTATATTATGACCATCCAAGAAGAGTAGCCATACTTCCGGTGACCACAGTCATCGCTGGTCATGACCCATCCAGGTAGAACAGCCACACTTCCGGTGACCAAAGTCACCTCTGGTTTTGAAATGTTTTCTGGCTTAATGGGTAAGAGCATGCATACGATGCTAATGAAGCATTTTGCTCCAAGATATTTTTAAAAATGTACATGAGGAAGAGGAATTGTTTACTTTGATTATTTTAAGATGTAAATGCAGCTGCTTCGGAGTGGAAAAATAATAATCTAGAAGAGGGGTGTGACTATAAACCATGACAACAGACGGAGAGCTAACTTTTGCTCTAGCTCGATCTTACCCGTGGAGGAGGGGTGTGGGAAGGCTTCCTACGACGAGACCCACCTTTGACCCTGAAGCATTCTCATTGATTAAGTGCCAGTTGACACCAGGTTTTGTTTCAGCCTTTTCCCAAGAGTCATGATGCTGAGTGTAGAATAAATGAATCTTACATAGTTATGATTGTTTTTCTGATGTTACTATTATAGTAGAACTTGGTTTTTTCCTTTGTCACCATGACAAAGACATGGGGGGACAAAGCCATCTTGTCACACAGGTCAAGATCTTCTCTGTACCTGCCCGTCCCTCTGAGTTTCCAGTTTTGATAACAATCTGGGACGGTAAAGAAAGCAGGGAGAATAGATCAGGAAGGACATTGTGGTCATATTTGTTCCTCAATACGGCACTCTGCTGTGCCTTAAGTAGCGACCCTCTCAGCCTATTGATTGTCCCCTTTCTTCTAGATAACAAATGCATCACTGCCCGGCTTTCTGTCCTTGTTTCTCTACATCCCAGTGCCTTCTTGTTAGTGCCTCTGCCTTGTAATCTATTATGGTCTGGTAAGCATTATCCTTTGGAAGCACAGCTTCGATCACAATGACCTTCTCCTCACCCTGGGCTCGAAAAGCTTTCGGGGCTCACCCTGGCCCAGAAGATGAAGGCCACTCCTTGGGACCGAATGAAGTTCTCCCTTTCAATCTGTCTGGATTGTTGTCATCGCCTTTCGGTGGAGAGAGTTCACTCCCATCAGACAGATGGACTCGTAGTCTTCCGGCACACAAGGCGGCCACCTTGTACCTGCTTCCCTGAGTCGTTCTGCCCACACCCTTTCCCCATCTAACTGCTACCTCCATCTTCTTAGGCATTTCGCTTTCTGCCTCTTCCTCTAGGTCGTGCGAAGGCTGAGGATGAGGATGAGGTTAAAACAAGGACCCAGGCACAGGGAAATGCCTTAGCCCCTTCCTGACACTCTTCTCTCTTTTTGCGGAGGTTGATCTTGGTTTACTTGGAGAACCGGTTCTGCTGGATGCTTTATGTTTTTTTTTTTTAATCAGACTATTTAATCACCCATCTCTGTGCCTGAGTATCACACCACAGTATCTGGAGAATGTGTCTGTCTGTTGTATGGAGAACAGGCGTTCAAAGTGTCTCTCTGTGTAGTATACACCAAACAAGACGAAACCCTTTATGATGGGATGAAGAAGGAAAAAAAAGGCTGTGTGGAAGCTGCTGTTGCTAAGATTACTCAGTGGGTGATCTCACACTGTCTTGGACTGGAATGACTGAGTCTCTGGCTCCAAATGCTGCTTGGGGAGGCCCTAGCTCACAGTGAGTCTTATACACATCAGCTTTGGGAGATGCCTGGGTAGCCTTGAAAAACAGATGAGGGTATCTCATCCAATCAGAACTGCAAGGCCACCCACCGGAATTGCCCTTAGCCTCGTATCTGGCTTCCTGGATCTCATACCAGAACTGTCAGAACCTGTGGGCTGCAGCCCAGTTACCCAGGCCTCTGAACTATTCTACTCCACAGTGATCTACATGCAGGTTTAGAAGTCCTGCTTAGGAAGGCAAAGTCAATGATGGTAACTGTGTGTTGTGAAATTATAATTTCTCAGAACATTTAGTAAGGAATGTATGCATTATTACTCTATTTAATCTCTACAATGCTGCATTTACTCGGTCGTCCCAGGTGCTTGAAGAAGTTAAACAGCTTGTTTAATCCCACGCTGCTAACAGATAATCAAGCCTACGTACGAGGCAGGCAGGCCTGATGCCAAATCCCAAGCTTTCATCACAGGCTCTACCGAACTTCATTACATTGAGCAGACTATGTGTGGCCATCTATCTCTTTCCAGGCAATAATTCCTTATATTGAACATGAGATTCTGTTTGGGAAAGTTCTGGCAGCTCCTCTGAGAGGGATTCTTCAGCTCAGTATCCAGACTATTTTCCTGGTCTCATCCTATCAGTGAGTCACAATATACTAAGAACTTCCCTGTAGGATCTCAACTTCTATGGCTCTTGATCTCCATACAAAATTATGTAAATAAGCCTTTTCCATATTGTATACATACATAAATATATGTATGTACGTGTGTGTGTTGAGATGGCTCAGCAGTTAAGAGCACTGGCTGCTATTTCAGAGGTCCCAGTTTCAGTTCCCAGCACCCACATGGCAGCTAGCAACTGTCTGTCAATCTAGACTCAGGGGAGTCAACACCCTTTTCTCTCGTCTCAGTACATGTGAAGCACGCATGTAGTGCACAGACATACATTCAAGGCAAAATACCCACGTACATAAAACAGATCAGAGACCCTCATCACAGCACCAGGCTGAGCTATGGGAGTCTAGGTGAAGAGAGAGAGAAAGGTTTATATGAGCAAGGAGTGTCAATGTTATGGCGGGCAACCCACAGAGACAGTTGACTCTAACTTGTGAGAGCTCACAGACTCTAGAACGACAGCTGGGACCCTGCAAGGGACAGAATCAGGCCCTCTGTCTGTGGGCCACAGTTTTGTAGCCCGATCTGTTTGTGGGACCCCTGGCAGTGGGACCTATCCCTAGTGAAAGAGCTGACTTTTTGAAACTCCCTTCCCTGTGGTGGGGTGCCTTGCTCAGCCTTGAGGCGGGGGAGGCTGGTCCAGCTTCAGCTGAGTCTGCCTAGCTGCATTGACTCCCTGTGGTTGGCCTTAGACTTTCTGAGAAGTAGATGGAGGTAGGTTGATGGGAGGTGCAGGATGGGGAGGAGGGAAGGAGAGGGAACTGTGGTTGGAATGTAAAATATACCTTACCACCTTTTAAGAGTCCAGTGCATCCTGGTAATGATTATGGACATGGATGTTGCTCCTTTCTGTAGGTTTTAAACTAAAGGGTTGCCATGACCACAAGAGGAAAGTATCACCTAAGTGTCACTGTGACAGGCCTACCGGGTTTGATCTCGGTTGACATTTTTCCTGCCCTTCATTTAGACGGTTTACTCTTCTCGAACATTTTCACATTTCTTTCCTCGTTTTTCCCCTCTGCCGTTCAGAGTCCATTCCTACGCGGAAGTTTCTTCGCAGATAAAATACTTACAATCAAGTTCCATCAAAAGGAAAAGTGAGAGTTAATGAGTAAATGGGTTTAAAGGAGCACAGGAGTCTCCAACGAGAGGTACATGCTGTTTTACTGTTATTAACGTAATGTGCCCATCCATTACAGCAGGCACAGACAGAGGCGCTGGCCTCTTTTACAGGCCAGGCCTGGAAGTGTCTGTTTCATAACCCTGGAGACAGAGCGGCTTGGGGGAAGCAAACCACAAGGCCCCACTACCCGTTATACAACTGGGTCCTTTAAAAGTGGACTGGGAACGTTAGACGGTCACGGAGCCAAGGACCTTGAGAAAGCAATGTGTCAGCCATGTTTAATAGATGAAACCGAATCTAGTGAAATTAGAAGGCAGCCACAAACCAGACGCATGAATAAGTAATCTGCGCCTTGGCAGGGTTTACTTCCTCACACTTAGGAGGATGACAGGCGTTCCTAAAGACATGGGAACGACCATTTAACTCACTGCGGATCATCCTTACAATGGTCATTTTCGTAAGGCAGCGGACTAAATTAATGTCGAACCTCCCAAATATTCATGAGTCGATGATAAATGTACGCCAGTCATCTTGGGTACCACCTTTCATTTCTTATGCTTTGGGCTCGGAGCATCGCGTGGGCTTTTACAGTTGCCTCTTCCCTGTGACTCAGGGAGTAAGGTTTTCCGTCCGTGTTCTTTGTCTCGGAAGCAGTTTGAGGAGGGTAGTTGTACTGAAAGACCCCCCCCCCGAAATGATTGTTTTCAAGTAAAGGCTGATCCCCTTTCTTTGTATCTTGGACGAAAAGAGATCTCTGTAATCGCAGTGTCAAAATGTCAAGAGACTGAGATATACTAAGGGAAAAAAGGGAAGAAAAGAAGAGAAAACAAAACAAAAAGCCCTTAAAGGCATGCAGGCAGGACTCAGCCTTACAAATCCCTGGCTTGCATACGGTGCTCATGACATGCTGTAATTAGCTAGTTACTCCTCTCAGAATGAATAATAATGCAATTGTTTGCTAAAAGCAGTGAAGAGGGAGAGTCTCTGTTTTTTAAAAATGAGTGTCTTCCACTTTTGTATAAAGAATGTAAAAAATGAGATTTATTTGCATAAGCTGCTAAAGCCAGGGACCTGCGACTTCACTGTTAGCCTATACAATTCCCACCTTACCAGAGCCTTAGATGTTTTCCAGGTTTGGAGCTAGCAATAAATCGCCAAACTGCTACCGTGTTCACATTCTGTCGATAGCCAAATACCAAGCTATCCCCAAATATCACAAGATATAAACAGCTTTAGGCTGGTTAAAGCACCTCCTGTCTCAAGTGGACACTTATGCCTCTGAGACCCTGAAGACTCGTACTCTCTTGTCCTCGTTCATGGGAAGACAAATGAGGGTGGGATCCTGAGTTCTTCTGGACCCTTCTCGGTGGCTTCATGTGGGTCCCACAGCACGGTTCGTTCCAGCTTCGTTAGTTTATCACTAGTTATCCTTTCCAAGTTCTGGCCAATAAAAACTCTCAAAACCAAGGTATTAGGGACAGAACAGCAAAGACCAGGTCCCGGGAGAGTTTTGCTATGACTAGAGGTAAAACCCAAGAGCACTGTGATCACGTGACCCTAGAAGCAGGAATCTTGAGCTAGGAAAATGGAGGAGGAAGGAACAATTTCTTCACATTGGAATTGTATCATTTATCGATGAAAAAGCGGGATGACCTCAAGTTGGGTCAGGTAGAATAACGGGCAGTCCATTAAATGTGAGAACATGTTGCTTTGGGGTTACTTACATGAATTGCTAGCAGGTTCTTCTAAGCTGGTTGCAGTGGTATGTTACACTCGGCAAGCTGGGTCTGTACGAACTCACCACCATTCCCACATTCCTTTACTGGTCACCCTCGCTGCTCTCATTTCCTCTCCGGTTTCCAGCCCTTTTAATTTAGCACATCTCTGGATTTTTCTCATCAGTGTTAGCGTCCAAACACAATGACCGTATTCTTGAACTCCTTCCAAGTCCATCTATCCATTCCCTCTATAACTCATTCATTCATAGCTTTTTTTTTTTTAAGATTTGTTCTAACACACTGTGCTGCATACCGGAAATTCAAGGCTAAATTGGATACCTTGATCCTGAAAAGGTTAAAGAAGAGTATAAATACAAAATAAAACTACAGAACGACAGCAAGCCCAAAGATGAGCCTCCTGAAATCAGGTTCATTCTTGTTAAGACTCAAAGCCATACTATGCCATGAATATAAGTTTGCAAGATTCTTCTCTAAAATGTTTGAAGAAGAAACTTGGGAAAGATGCTAAAGCACTTCAACTTTTACAGAGAGAGAGAGAGAGAGAGAGAGAGAGAGAGAGAGAGAGAGAGAGATTGACTCCAGTTGATTCCAGTGACCTCTGTTTTCACAGGGTTATGTGACTATATTAATGCTTATGTTTAGATTTAGCCAAATTTATTCACGGCGTTTTAAATATATGACATGTTGAATAACCAGTGCTTTGAGTTGTAAGATTAATTCACCGCGCGTTAGATTTGTTATTTATCCTGACACCTAGCATTGGCTCCCAATGTCTCAAAAGCATCCGTCAACAATCCGTGCCAATATTCCAAAGAGTTTGGATCTTGCTTGGTCAGACAAAGATTAAAAGTCAATATAAACTCAACACATTGTGATAAGTAGCCCAGGGGTAGACGCAGCATTGTGCTTTAAAACCCGGCGCATGCAAAGCATCTCCTCTATCAGTAGTGACATGAATGTGCATCTGTCTTCGTTCCCCTTGAACTTCAATTTGCAGAATGGTGCAGCCTCTGGCGTCAGGCTGCCCAGATGAAAAAATCATATCCTTCTGCTTATAATCGACGTGGCTTCCTCAAGACTCAATTTTCTTACCTATTCGATGGAGATAGTAACAGTGGCTACCTTTCTTTGAAAGCATAAAGGACTTACCTCATTCATTACATTTGTTTACCAACATGTAGTTATTGAAAGCCGATATGCCTAAAATACTTAGCAAAAAATGAAGATAATTCGGTCATTATAAAAGGAGAACGTAATAGAAATTCAGAGAAAGGTCTTAGGACCCTGCCTGTTGTGGTCATTTCTGAAACTCGCAGGTTTAGATAGACAACATACAGTAAGCAATGATTATAGAATCCGAGTTCACTAATCTAATGGAAACATTGACATTAGATCCTCAGAACCCTCTCAGTTTTCTTTCTCCTCGTACTCCACAGGCCCCGGGCCACTTTAACATGTCTCGGTGGCAACTCCCACAAAACCAAGCAGAAGTGACTGGGAAGGCAGCTCATTGGGTAAAGTTCTTTCCTCCCATGCAATCAAGCCCTTGATTCCATTACCGACACCACGTAAAATAGGATATGATGGTACAAGCCTCTAATTTCACAATTGAAAAGAAGAGACAGGAGAATCAGAAATTTGGGAACATGGCTATACAGTGACATCCAGGCCAGCCTGGACTTCCCAAGACCCTGTCTCTAAGAAGGAGGGGGGGGGAGAGAGAGAGAATATCACTGTGTAGGCATTGGGTCCTCCACCAGAGCAGCAAGTGCTCTTAACCAAACTGCAATATCCCCCCACCAAAAACAAAGTAGATCATAAAACAGAATTAAGAGAACAGCGAAAATGATTTTATAAAGTTTGTTTTACAATATTTGATTGCAGTTTAGGCGACCTAAATTTTCTTTAATTCACCAGATATTTCTTTAGCTTCTAAGGGGAAAAAATGTGAAAGCCATGAGCGGTAACCAATTTGAAAGCGTCACTTTATTATGTAAAATAAGAGCTAAAAATAGAAGCTGTATACCTTGGGAAGGGATCTTGGGATGTGTTGAATGAAACCTGAGAATCCCATACTGCTTATAGGGTGTGAGGCTTTCTGAGAGGCAATCTATACCTGCCTCTTCAATCTCAAAGGGTTTTCGTGGCACTCTCAAAGGTTGAGGGCCACTAAAGATTCTCATTTGCTACATTTCATGCCTATTCTCCTTTAGATGGAGAAATACCTCTACTGATGGCATTCCACAGTATGCTTGATTACTTTCTGTTTTACTGGCCCCTGGGACATTTTTTTTTCTGCACTCCCACCATTTAGCCAGTCCATGAAGAAGTACAGCAATGTGTTCCTGCAACTTCCAAAGCAGTTCTGCTGCAGTATCCTATCTAAATTCTTTAAACAACCTGGCGAGATTTATGCACGTTTATTTTCGATTCACTGCTAGGTGCTCTGGATTATTTATTATTAGTTCGGTGTTAACATTTTCATCTCAGAAAACTGCCAGAACTTCTCTGCAAGAGGACAATTTGATTCTGGTGCATTTTGTCCAGCTAGCGCTTCTCCCATCTGTATCATGGTAATGCCACTATTGACTTCCTACATCTTATTTCTCTCTTCCTTTAGGTGTGTATGCAACATTGACTGTTCTCAAACCAACTTCAACCCCCTCTGTGCTTCTGACGGGAAGTCTTATGATAATGCATGTCAAATCAAAGAAGCATCATGTCAGAAACAGGAGAAAATTGAAGTCATGTCTCTGGGTCGATGTCAAGGTACTGTTCGGAGCAAAATTTCATCTCAAAGAATGTTTTTAGTCTCTGTGCAGAATTGAAAAAGTGAAGATAGCTCCTTATCAGGGAGCTATTTCCTATCCGAAAGACAGTTCTGATTCACGATGGATCGCGTAGTCAGCTGTAGAATTTGTGTTGATTATAGGTGTTTGAGGGCCCATAAGCAAAAGTGCATGTCTTTTTCAGTATAATGGGACAGTACTGTCACAATGCCATGAGCAGGAGTCAGTATTCAGAAGATCACAGACATTCTCCTGGCAAAAGCTAACGAGAAAGTCTGGTCAAGAATTTAAGAATTGATTAGGAACATTGGAGTTAAATTGAATCACTCCTTTTATAGATTGATTCAGTAGAAATATATTAAGTACCTCCTTAAAAGCCGAATATAGTCGAATTTTCTGTTTTGTTATTCAGAAGAAATGGCTTGGGGAGCTTGGACTTGTTTTTCTTTTATTGAATGTATCTATCTCAGTTACAGTTCCGTCCCAAACAGTTCCGTCCCAAACTTCAGAAAGCCGACTCTGTTCTGTTATTCTCGCAAACATGCGTGTGCATTGAAAGTCTGCCTTCATACAGAGTGCTCTAGAACATAACTGAGGTTCCCTTATTGCTGGTGGTGGTGAGGGAACCAACAGAGCTCACCCGCAATGAAGAGATGAAGATACTGTTGGAAATGTAAATTTGATAGATACATGGGAAACGGTTAACCGGCTCTTGTTGTTAATTTCTTAATAGATAACACAACTACGACCACTAAATCTGAAGATGGGCACTATGCAAGAACAGATTATGCAGGTTCGTAAACTTTCCTCCTAGTAAAATGTGAGCCTTTGTGTGACAGTCTTCCACTGTCTACCGTTTGTCTTAACCTGAGCGCCGTATCCCCTATCGTCTTAGTGCAGGCTTTAAACGGGCAGGAAGACTTTTCATTGACGCAAATAAGATGCACTTTTCTCTTGCCAGAGTTAAAGCAACTGTCAAAGATGTCAGTGAGATAGAGCTAAGTTGTTTTGACAGTGCATCTGGTACAAATGACAAAACATTGATCAAATTAATGGGCGTCCCTGGAAATTAATGCGAGCTTTGGCAGTATATTGTAACAGAGGCAAAGACTCTTGTTTGAATTCTCTTAAAAGTCAACAGTTGAAACCTTGCTGGTCTCTGAGAAGAAAGACACCTACAAGCCCTGACACAAGTCACTTCTGTCTACACGCAGAACTAAAATGGATGCATAACTTATTTTTTTTAAATAACTAGCATGTTTCACTTATGCAGTTTCTCAGACCTGCAAAGTCATGATCAACTTTATGTGAAAACATAAATCTCATTCAGTAACTATGGAATTTATTTTGAGTAATAAAACTTCTCCTACAGTGAGAAATGACTGTTGGAGATATATAATTGGCATTTTAGCAGATGCCTGTAATTTATGGGAATTTAAGGTAAAATAATGAGAAAACAAGTTTTGAACTTGGTAAAAGGAATACTTATTTACTTGTTTGTTTGTTTGTTTATGTTGTTTTGAGGCAGAATCTCTCTATGTGGTTCTTGCTGTTCTGGAACTCACAGAGAACTTCTTGCTTCTGCCTCCCAAGTGCTGGGATTAAAGGTGGGCACCACCGTGCCCAGCTTCAAGGGATTTTTATACAGAAGTTTTTGTTTAGCTACTGAACATTTGTAATCGATGTTATAACTAAGATTCAGACTCAAACTATTGCTTCTTGTCCTTCAAAATATGCACCAGCGTTCATCCTTCTATTTTTATTTTTCCATTTCATTTTGTGATAATTAGCATTATAACATAAACAAATACCTGGTGATAGTTTAATTACTTGCTCATATCAGAATGTAAGCATAAGAGTTTTTTAACTTTTGCATATTTTACATTAATGTTTTCAACATCTAGAGAAGACTGCATATTCTAAAAGCCTGAGACAATCAGTTGTGCAATGGATTATATATGTACATCATAACCATCCCCAAAGCACCACTAGAGATATTAATAGATGTGCCTTGCAAAGAAGATACTAGTATTCAGTATGTTTAGGGAGTGTTATGATAAACAATTGACCTTCTCCCGGCACTCCTCTCTGCTCTTGCTTCCGTTATACAATCTTTATAAATATACATGTTTTATGTAAAATCATCTCTCAGAGAATAGGTTCTGGGATTCGTTCCAGCCCTTTACAAATATCAAAACCGTAGGATACTGTAGTCTCTTATATAAAGTGAAGGGAAGCTTACATATTACCTATGCACATCTTTTCTATGTCTTAAAATCATCTCTAGATAATTTATAATACTTAATACAATGTAAAGTCTATGAAAACAGTGGTGATATTGCATTGCTTAAGGAATGATGTTTCTTTCTAAATTCTCTGTACATATTCTAGAAGACACAACTACCTTACATATATTTTTGGTCCACAGTTAGTTGAATCTGTGAATGTAGAGTTCATGGATGTGGAGGGCCATTTTATTTTACTTTTTAGTAGTAATTTCTAATGTGTGAAATTTCACAGACATGCGGGTAATACGATACCACGAATCCTTGTGTAATTGCCTTTACCCGCCAGTAACATCAAGTCGTGAGTACATCCCAGTTCTCATTCCCTCCTTCCGTAATAGATGCAAGAAAATGTCAGAAATCACAACTTAATTCATAATTTATCACACATGTAAAAATCTCTTTTTTAAAAAAAATTCACAGTACTATAGTCATCTTTTTAAATACATATGATCTCTTATAATATACAGCATTCATCAAAATTCTTGAAAAACAGCACATTTTGTAAAGCATTTGTCAGGACAAGTGTTCCCAAAAGTACACCGTCCAGATATGCTGATCCATAGCCACTTATTAAAAGTAATAAAATATGATAATGAAAATCAGTATCTGAGAGTATATATGCTCTAAGATTTAAATAGATCCAAAAATGAATATTATATGTATTGAAAACAGCTATCTTATGATATTATCAGCGACTTGCCCTTGTAATAACTTTATACCACCTGGGAAAACTCGTTCATTTGAAAAAACTCTTCAAAAATGATGTCTCTTATGACTGTCTTCTTCCACGAATTGTCCACCATTGGACGGATGAGAAATCAAGTCTTTCCCTTAGGATTTTCATCCTCAGCAAGGGACCCTTGAGGTTTGCCGGTATCCTGTGCAATGTCTATGACTGTCCATGTCTGTACCAGCAAATACCAGCATAGAGCTTGCCAGCCTCACCATCTCTTAGGTTGCACATAACAATCCAACTTCAAGGAAGGCAGAGGGTTGGTTTCTACCCCAAATATATACATATTTGACTTCAATGAACCTACGACGTTACCACTATTTTAGTTCATTTTTGTTTTTTTATTTTCAATAATATATTTTATCCTTTCTCTGCTTTGGAAGTGTTTGTGCATTTAAACACTCTGTTTTGAACCTGCCATTCACCATTACCTGCCTTCCCCCTACCTCTCCCAGTAACCTCTGCCCCATCATCCTCCCCAGTTCACATCCTCCATTTGTTCTTCTTCTTAATAACCCTTGAGTCCAGCTGTTGATGGTGGTTGAGGAAGGAAGAGGATCCTTGGGGATCAGACCTGGGTTTCCCATGCCCCGACAGTGGCCCCACACCTCAGTACATGTGGGTTGCACAAATTGTTTCCATCTTAATGTCATCACTTCAATGGACACGGGAAGGAAAGAGAACATTTCCAAGCGGAAATGATCAGGTCAGACAGCATGCTCCAGATTTTTCTAGTTTGATAACAGATCAACCTACTAAATCTCAAAGAAAATCTTGTGCGATAAAACGTGTAATGATTGAGGGCAGCGAGGTGGCTGATCGGGCAAAGGCCTTTGCTGCTTAATCTAATGAGTGTGATCACCAGGACCCGTCAGGAGGAGAAGTCAACATAATCCTGCACCTTCCCCTCTAACTCCAAACTGCACACACATATGCAGACGCAGAAATACAGATGTGCACACAAAATAAAGAAAAATGCAAACATGTTAAAGGTTATGATTCAACATACATGCTTTTTCAAATCCAAATACAAGATAGCAACACAAATGTTAATGGTAGCTAGTAATCCATAGTGAATTGCAAACCTAATACTGTAAACCCTTCTAGAACGTACTTCAGCTACATGTGATATTCATGCATGGTCTTCTTGAGATATAGTGCATTCGAAATTATTTCAATGAATGTGTTTCTCAACTTTCCCAAACTTCCGGTAGAATTTTTGTTTTCCCAAGTTTTTGGCACACAGAGTTTGGAAAACGTGAAAGATTCCAGTGGAGAATCAGTGTGTTATTGTTCTGGTGATTTCTATTCCACATGTTCTAAACTCTCCAGAGAGGGAAAACAGGAACTGCGTGACTCACATGCCTAGAAGTCTGCTCTCTGCTCCCAATTCATTTGATGTCACAGCAACTTCCCTTGTTAAACAAATGTCCACGGGCTCTCCCACCAGAAGGAAGCAGCGATTGTCATCCACTCATTTTTCCAGATGTGACATTAGTGCTGTACCCCTCTCATTCTGAGCCCAATTTAAGAGCTGTTAATGCACTTCTGTTAACTACAGAAGTGGCTACTTTCTTACAAGAAAGCCTAACGCTCAAAATAAATTTGTTAAACCTCCTCTGTAATAGCATCCAAAAGAAAGACTTCTGCCAAGACCAACAGAAACTGAATTACCATTTTGGATTTAAAACAAACAAAAAAAGGAATGAAAAGAATATTATCTAAAGCTAAGCTAGCATGTGCAGGAGGCTAGAACGTGTCTACTGTGCACAGAGACGTGAATCCATGCTCCTCACAGGCACAAAAGAGTAGTCAGCACCAGAAAGCTGGCCACAGTTCCAGTGTATTCCAGGCAAAATCGCTCTCTGTTTGGGTTGTCTGTGGTCACCTTCCTTTCTTCTCTCTTTAATGAGAACACATGCTTTTCTGAGTCTTATCTAAGGCTTTGTATCTCTGTCTTCCAGGCCAAGTGGCAAGTCCCTGCCCTAGATATCATTCATACCTAGGTATGATACATAGATAGGTGGATGGATGGATAGATAGATAGATGATAGATAGATAGATAGATAGATAGATAGATAGATAGATAGATAGATGATAGATAGATACATAGATAGATACATAGATACATAGATAGATGATAGATAGATAGATAGATAGATAGATAGATGATAGATAGATAGATAGATCGATTGATAGATAGATGATGGATAGATAGATAGATAGATAGATAGATAGATAGATAGATAGATAGATACATACATAGATACATACATAGATACATAGCTACATAGATAGATAGATACATAGATACATGATAGATAGATACATAGATAGATAGATACCTAGATAACATATCATTCTTCCCCATCAGCCCACGTCTTAAGCTTAGATTCAGGTCTGACTTTTCTCTGCAGAGGCAGAGACACACATTTTCTATATCACAAGCCTCGGGCTTTCTGGCCTTCCCAGATGCTGATATTAAACTTCCCTGGTGAACTTTTAAGATGGTGTACTGCGCGTATGTGTGTATGGATATATTTATCCTCACCGAGTTGTGCTCTGAAAGGGAAGTGAATTTTGAGAACTGTGCTCCTCCATGTCTGATGTCTATCAATATCTGTGTCTCCTCATGGATTCCTCTCCTGCTAAGAGTCTGGGAAAGCATCCGAAAACATGGCTCCACATTTTTCCCAGTGTACTTAATTTTATAGCTTGTTAGATCTTCAAAGAGACATAAATTTCAACTACTTTACTTTTTATAATCGAGAAAATAAAACGTATTTTCTTTTATGGCATCCTATGCCAGTTTCCAAAAAGGATTTGCAGTGTTTTCATAATTAAACTACAGTCAATGAGAGTGTTTAAACAGAGATTGAAAACATAAAGAACAGAACTGTTAGGGAAAAGAAGTATACTCAAAACATGGTTACTATAGTTACAACACTTGGCCCTGAGCTTCCTTGTAACCTATACGAGAAAGGAATTATGATTGAGACTGTTTATCCAGAAATGGTCCCGAAGTCCCTCTCTGTAGCAATGCTGTCCAAGGCTCCACAAAGGCAACTCTTCTGTCTCAGTTCTGATAAGGGAACCTGGGTCTTCATTGTCTGATAAAAATGGATGGAAAATAATTCCAGAGTCCAAAGAGAAACTGTACTTGGCCAAATTATATAGGAAGTATTTAGCACAGACCTTTTTTAGAAACGATGACTAGAAAATAGAAATGTATAAAATCCTCAACAGTGATATTTATAAAATATCCCAAGAGACTTTCTGCATGGCTGAGGGTTTTTAAATGACTTTTAATAAAATTCTAGGACACTGTCTTAGTTAAGGTCTCTATTGCTGTGGAGAGACACCATGACCGTGGCAACTCTTATAAGGAGAAGCATTTTGAGCTGACAGCTTACATTGCGGAGGTTTGGTCCATTACCACCATGGTGGGGAGCATGGCAGTATGCAGGCAAACCTGATACCAGAGAAGGAGCTGCTACATGTTGAGAATCAGGCCACAGGAAGTAGACTGAGACACCGGGAGGTATCTTGAGCATATACAAAAACTCAAAGTCCACCTCCACAGTGACAACTTCCTTCAACAAGGCCACGCCTATTCCAACAAAACTACTCCTCTGAATAGTGCCACTCCCTCTGGGGGCCATTTTCTTTTAAACCACCACGGGCACCAAAAGCAAGCAATGCATATCTCAGTCAGATGTGTCTAAGGCTGACCAAAGCAATGAGGTCCATTTATGTAGATTTCCAAATCAGGAAGGGCGAATATCACAAAAAAAGATGTTGGGGGGCGGGGGCGGGGGAGTCTATAAGGAAACATGTCTAGCTTATTTATTTATTTATTTATTTTTGGATTTTTCGAGACAGGGTTTCTCCATAGTTTTTGGTTCCTGTCCTGGAACTAGCTCTTGTAGACCAGGCTGGCCTCGAACACACAGAGATCCGCCTGCCTCTGCCTCCCGAGTGCTGGGATTAAAGGCATGCGCCACCACCGCTCGGATCTAGCTTATTTATTGTGTGTGCAGTATATACAATACTTCTATAAAAGAGCAGGCAGAACCCGTGCAGAAAAAGAACATTTTCGGTGACAGCATACATGTGGTATACAGAGGTCCTCGGTTTTAATGCTGGTCAATGAGGGGGAAAAAAGTCCTACACTCCCTGTACCTTCAGAAGAACCAAGACCTCCCTCCCTCTGGGACTAGCACCAAGGAGGGTTTACCTATCTTCCCTGAGTATTGCTTTGGGGCAGTTCACCATCTCTTGTTTTGGGGGAGTCTTGGGTTTTAGAAACACTCACTTGAAATGTGCGTATCCTTAAACAATAATTGAGATATTACACACATGCCTGAAATGCAGAAGAATCTAAGCTTACAAAGCAGATCCACTCCATCCTATTAATATCCTATCAACCCATTTTCCACACAAAGGAGAAATTGACACCCTGAAAGAGTATCAACATAGCCTAAGCGAACTGTCAAAATAACTGGTTCTCTGTGGAGGCCCTGGCAGTTTACAAAGCCCTTCCCCACAAACCGCCTCCCTCTGCCTTCACGGCAGAACTGTGAGCAGACAGAGGAGGCTTCTGACAGGCGAGAAATGAAAGTTCAGAGAGAATCAGTGCGAAGATTGCGTGGCAGAGCTGAGGTTCAAGACAGCACTGCTAATTGCGGAAGGCAGCCAGCGTGAACAGTGAGGGATCCCCGAAAAGTTTAACTGTCTAATGCTCGGGTGCTTTAGAGCGGACACCACACCCTGAACTTAACCTTTTGTGGGTTTCAGATTCAACGCTGTCTTGTCCTGGGATCTCTGCTGCTGTGAAAAACTCTGACTGCTCTGTAATCTGTCTTATCCTCCTCTAAGTGCTATTTTGTTTGATTTTGTAAACTGCTCTGGAAGCCGAGGTGATAACTCAGTCAGTAGAGTATTTGCTTGGCAAGTATGGGGACCTGCATTTGAGCCTCAGAAACCATGTAGACCAAAGAAGATGTGTAGAAGTAATCCCAGTTCTGGGGGAGCATAAACAGAAGAATCCCTGGGGCTCACTGACCAACCCATCAGCCTAGCATCCTTGGTGAGCCTAGAGAGAGACCTTCTCCAAAAAGTATCCCAAAGTGGGCAGCATCTGAGATCTCTGCATGCCTACACACACAGATGTCGAATGCGCATGCACATGCAAATATGCATATACATGCACACGTGCAGACACACACACACACAAACACACACCTCCTGTTGTTTCCTGTTTCTTCATACAGTAGAGAATCCAGAGTAGTACTTGCTACCAATAAGCCTCACATTAATTATTAAAAAGAAAAACCCAGCTTCTTTACAAAGATTCAGTCACGTTGCTCTCTTTTAAGGTCAACCCAATACAACAAGGTTACAAATACTAGGCGTCATGCCCACGAGGCTCAGAAAAGCTGAATGGCTGGCTGGAACTGGCCACAAATGCTTCAATTTTGCCCACCTGCCTATGCAAATGGGGCCCTTGCTTGATTTGCTGAGTGTTTGCCTTGATGGCTCCTCTACTCCAGGTACACAGGCATGAATAGGAAATGGTTTCCTATCATATATATTTATCACGAATTAATTCAGTCGTGTGGCAAAAATCCACATTTAAAATGGAAGCTCTCTGCATTTGCTCATGAACACAAGGAGCACTTCGCTGGAAAAACATGTTCTGTCTGGGCCAATAATTTGATCTATAAGAAATAAATAGCAGAAAATGCAGGCAGCAGCTTGTAGCGCAAATATTGATATCAGCGGTGAAACATATGAAAATGTTTGCCCAGGCTATAATAGTACCACTAGACTAGCTTAGAATATTTAAGCCCAGGAAAGGTAGAAATCAAGATTTGTGAGGGGGAAAAGAATGTCTCTTTTCATGTATCACCCCCCCCCCCGGCCTGGGATTTAAATTAGGAGTCCTTCGAAATTCAAGACTTCTGTGAACTCTAACGCACAATGCCCCGCTTTCTCGAGTCTCTGTGCATCCATTGCTTTCTCCCTAAAATTCTCGAGCCGCTCACCTGTAACTCTTCTGTTACATTCATGGTTATAGATAAACACCGAAGTGGTATTTGCAATACAGATGAAGGCACAGGCGAAAAGTTTGCCTTGGGCCCTGGGAGACACTCTGAGAAACTATGTTTATGCCCCAGTTCGTAAATGCCTTCTGCATCATTTATGTGCACTTTCTCCTGGTTGAAATGCCCCCTTTCTGAGACAGCTTTCCACCTGGAGGTGTTACTTATCCATCTGCCTCTCTTGTCCATAAATCTGGGACAGCCGCTTTGCCGGTGTTCACTGCAGCATCAGGGAGCATCGAGTTTGCGCCTGGGTCATTGCTGTGTTCGGGTGTTTAACCTGGAGCTGGTCCTGCGACTTTTCTGGAGAATTCACACTAGCCAAACTTAGCGTGTGCACACTGGTTTGCAGTCAGAGGACTTCTCTGGGCTAAATAATTATTTGGAGATGGGAAGGTCCCAGTAGTCATGAGACGACTCAGGGAATCTGAGTGCACGCTCCACACTGGTCTCCTCAGTGAGTCCGGGTGCACGCTCCACATTGGTGTGCATGTTCCTTTGTTATTGGTTTCTCCTTTTTAGTGAAATATGCCGATGGAAAAAATGAGAACAACCAACAGGTGGACCACAGAAACTTATTTACGAGGTGCTTATCTTGTATAGAGAGAGTTTCCCATAGTTACCAAGGCAACCTGTCAACAAAGGTAGAAAACCACTAACTCTCACCTACGCATACGCAAGGCCCGACAGTATTCTGCTCTTTTGAAACTGCGTTTTCTCCATCTTTGCCTGCCCCTCAGCTACTCACTCTCCCTCCATGAATTGATAAATGCCGGGGAAACCGCTAATTATAACATTATCCTAAGAAACTATTATCTCCGTCTCAATCATAGCTAACATCATCATTATACTCATCAGTAAAGATACCACTGAAACCAGCTCACTTAACTCATTCCGAAGCAAGCTACAAATTGTATGTGCTGTCTGTTGTTTAGGACTCTTCCAAGAGACGACTCTCCAGTGATGTGGATAATCATATTTATTCCTTAATTTCATTTGAATTTTAGAGCAAATTAGTTGCAGATCACATCTTATAAGGGAAAGAGCTTGGCAGAGCAGTATAGAAACCTTTGACTTAGTTTCAAAAATGCCGATAGTGTTGAGCCTTCAAAACTGCCTGATGGGGTTAGGAATTATAAGAACATTCACATTCTATGGGGCCTGGAAATCAAATGGTGTTGAGGAGTCCACGCCAGGTACTCTTGTTTACCAGGGGACACAATCAGCCAGCAAGGGCCTTTGGTTTATCAAGGTTATTTCTCGCGTCTTACTTCAAATGCATATACATGTTTTTAAAATAATAGTCAAGAGGTACTGGAAATGCTAAAGTTTCACGGGGGCTTGGGGGAACGGACCTGTGCCTACCAAGTCTTATGAGAATGAAAAAGTTTAGTCTTCTTAGAGGGAAAGTTGGGCTTTGGGCCATGGCGCTACTGGGAGACCTCCTCTCTCTGATTGGATCTCTTAACTCTTCAGAGTTTCCAACTAGTGTTCTCATAACTCAGGGCTCTGTTTTGCTCCTGTTCGAAACTATGTCATATTTCTGATCACATTAGATGTTTTCTACAAACTTATACTAAATTGCTGAACCCAATACTGCCTGTTTGAAAGGTGTTTTTTTTTTTGTTTTTTTTGTTTTTTTTTTTTAATGATATTCTTTGAGGAGGCAGTAGCATCTTCTTTCAAAGCCTCCCTTTATTTTCTGGGCCTGAGTTTTTCTAACAGTTGGTTCACAGAAAGAGATTTAAAATCCTGCTACCTGAATCCTATTGAGGCATTCCACAGAAATCCTTAAAAACCTGGAAATGTTTGTGTTGCTCACGGATCAGAGTGTCTGACTATCTTAGAACACAAACTTTCATGAAAACTCCTGAGCCTCAAGAGGGGAGACCTAACAGATCTCTCAGACATGGCTGGAGCTGGTTACTGCTCAACTATCCTATGCTGATTCCTCAAGTAAGAACAGGAATAGACAATTGCAATTCTCCTCTGTGGTTCCCAGGTGCAGATCCTCCTGGGAATTAGGAGCAAACCCTACTGCATCTGTATCTTGTCGTACCTAGTGAAATAAAGTTATCGGTTTTGCAGCAAGGACAATGAAGGTATTTGTTTAAAAAGACAACGGGAAAAACTAGCAAAGGCAACAGGAAATGATAAATGAGCAAGTCCCTGCTGCAGTAATTACTTTAGCAGAGCAACAAATGAGTAAGTTTCTCGGGAACGATATTTTCTGTCAGAGAATATACCTCTGCCTACTCTTCAGCGTGTGCTCGGTGGCGCTCATTACTGGAGGAAAATCTCTTAAGAAGGAAGAGCTGGTAAATAAGTTGCCTGAGAAATTTGCTTTCTGAAATGTTTAGCACTGTTCTTTGCTAGAACAGATTATCTTCTGAAATTTAGAGTTTTGTCATCTCGCTTTTGCTGCCCTTCATTAAGAGTTCTTTGTAACCCGGAAGGCGTCCACTGAGTTGGGCCTGGAACTGAGTCAGTAGAGGGCTAGCCTATTTCCCTTCCTGTTGCTAAGAGACAGTACTCTGACCAAAGCAACTTCAGGGAGGAAGGCTTTACTTGACCTCACAGTTCAAACAGCCTGTCAAGACAGGAAGCCAGGGCAGCAGGAGCCTAAGGCAATGGTCTGTCTCCACGGGAAACCAGGAAGAATGAACATTGCCCAGTTTGTTCTCTCTGATACGCAGTACAGGATCCCCTCAGGGAATGGTCTCATTCACAATTCAATGGATTCTCCAATTGTAGTTAAGCCAGAACCACTCAAAAGTCGCCCAGTTCCCAGATAACTCTAAATCCTGCTCAATTGACAATTAAACTAAGGTTACCCCTAGCTAGTGTGAAGCACCGAATTAGACTTCCAGCGCCACAGAAACCTGTAAGGGCAGTTTCCACCTGTCGTCCCAGCCTCCAGAAGCAGACAGAGGACATTCAAGGTCATCCTCAGCTGCACAGACTGTTTGAAGCTAGCCTAGATTATATGAGACCCCTTTCCAAAAAACGATTAAGTCATTTAAAAGAAAACTGAAGCAAATCTCTGGCACAGACTGGTAAATAAAAACTGATCCCAACGTAGTGGCATGTACCTTTAATTCCAGTATTCCAAAGGCAGAGGCAGGAGAATCTCTCTGAGTTCAAGACTAGCCTGAGCTACAGTCAGGACAGCCAAGGCTGTTACACAGAGAAACCCTGTCTCAAAAAACCAAGATAAATAAATAAATGAAATCTGTTCATTAAATGGTTTTTCTCTGCCAGCTGTGGTGGTATATGCAAGTAGGATTTGCTGAGGAAGGTGGAGGCAGGGGGATCATGAGTTTGAGGTTATCCTGTGAATGGTATTCTCTATGTAACTTGCTAGTATCTGCTGAGACAGTTTTTTTTCCTTAGCATTAAACTCAATACAAGTTATCAAAAGACCTAAATTTGAGACTCATGTTTTCAGTTTAAAATGGCACAAAATCTAGGGAAGCCTTTGGAAAGTATCAGAAATGCGCATTGTGTATCTCTGCCCTCTCATATGGTTTACACACGAGGCACTTGTGCAATGAGAATGTCTCTGTGGGCATAACTGACGTTTGGATGTGCAGTTTGGACGTGCATGCTGCTGACGCTAGGCCGGTATCAGAATTTGGATTAGTTTCCAGATCGAGGTAATGATCTGGATGATTTGATATTGTTCTAAAAGTATTCCCCCTGAAGATTTTTAGATTGTTGATTGTCATTTTTGTGTAGTAGGGTAATATTTGGGTAATATAAAAATTTGGTGTTGAATCTGTTAGTTATCAGTGTTTCTTTGTTGAATGTTATGTCTGAATTTATACTCCGGGAGATAATTCTACTTCCTACTCATTGGCCTAAGCTCATTCAAACTTCATCTTCCAAGGGCGTGAGAGTTGTTTGGGGCAAAATGCTTGTCTTGTGGTGAAGGCATGGAAGAAGAGATCACTATAGTCCGTGTGCATGGACTGTTTCACAAGTTAAATAAAATTTTGTGAGCAGAAATCAATATTACATAACCAATGGCAAAATATATTGTAGACTAGACTCTTAGTATAATAGCATGCCAATTCAAAGCCCTAAACTAAAGATGTATTTTAAGGACATATTCCAGATAAGACAGAACTCTTCATTCTCACATTTCAAAATGCTAGGTTTTATTGGGAGATTGTTCACAATTAAGCCAAACACATAAACCTTTCATAACAGAGGGATTAAGTTCAAAGCTTGTTCCCTTCTCTTAGTGTCTTCCTCTTCTATTGCTGTGTTAAGGCGCCAGGACCACAGGGATTCATAGAAGAAATGGTTTATTTGGAACTTACAGTTCACAGGGTGAATTCACGAGCATCATGGTGGGAAGCGTGACAGCTGGAAGGCATGGCAGTGGAGCAGTAGCTGAGAGCTTACATCTTCAGATACAACAAGACAGAAAGACGTCGAAGCATGCCCCCGGTGATAACACCTGCTCCAAGAAAGCCATACTTTCTAATGCTTCCCAACCAGCTATGCCAACTGGGGAACAAGCATTTAAATATATGAACCTCCGGGGGTCATTCCAATTGAACCTATCACTCTTGATAATCAAGCAATTCCGCCTAATCATGAATGTTTACAAACATCACTCTTCCTCTTTCCCATTAGATAAATAAGACTTTATCTTATTTTTAAATTTCTTTAGAGAAATCAATCTCCTAAGTTTTCTTGATCACCTAACCCATAGTTAATAATCCATGATCATAAAGTGAATATATTTTTATTTAAATTATTGTCCATGGACAACTTATATCCAAGGGTACCTTTGTTCATTTAAAAGTTGAACACACACATACACACACATTGGTAGCTTACTTCCATAGCTTTACCTACCATAATATTCTCAGTAGATGGGCTGGCTACCCAGGGTTTAGCAAAATACATCTACAGACTATTATTAGACTCTGGATTTAATTTTGAGCCCTGAAATAGCATAGTTCGTTCTCTGCTGCGTGTGACATTTTAAAAACCTGAGCAAACAGTATTATTCTTGGGGAAGAAAAGCTCCTTCTCACTAGATTCAGCATTTAGAAACAATATTGAATTGATTTGAATCAGAAGATTGTCTCTGAAACCTGAAATGAATATAAACATTAGGCAGATGATCTCACCTCTTTCTTCCTGCCCGAGTCCTGCTTCGTTTCTTATGAGTGGTTCTTAATATTCATCCAAAGCCCGCTTGTGTGCAGAGGCATCTCAAAACCACAGTGCACTCTGGCTTTTGTCAGAGCCCAAGCAGGCTGTACTCCATACCTCAGACTGTGCAACCCTTGAGCCCTGGGGTGGAACCCCGTTATTGTGAAGCCTGCTCTAACCAGCCTACTAGGCACCGCTGTTTCATGGGTCGAGGTCAGGCATGATTTTTTTTTAACTGCTGTTTCTCCACCCAGCAAACAAACATGGTACTTTAGATGAATAAAGCCCTCCTGTCTTACCCTTCAGGCGGGATTCTTACGTTCCTTGGAATGACAAAGGTTCCCATCCCTTTTTGCCCGAGGTGGCAAACATAATGACTGAGACGCATCATTAATCATGCAGACTGTCTGCTGCGACGCTGCCAAGAAAATGATCGTCCTCGGACCGCCCATCAATATTCCTGACACCTGTCTGCTAAGGCAGGTCATGCATATCCATCTGCCTTTGGAGAAGTGTCAATGCGCAAACATCCCTCCACTATTTTTAGGGTCATGTTAGCAATATTCATCACCTCGCTGTCAGCTCCTCCAATTTGTCATGTTGTGGCGGAGCCACCAGTGTCTGTCCCTGGCCACCTCCCCTCTGCATGGTGGTGTGCAGAGCAGAAGAGGTTCAGAAATTGTCAGAGGCGTGCAAGACAGTAGATCCCAACTACAGGCCAGAGTTCCCACCAAGAAGATGCTATAGAGGTCCCTGTGTTTGGTCCCATCGATGTTTGTCTGTTTTCTAGTCAATGGATTGTATTTTTAATGGGTTTTATTATACAACTCACAGCATTTTTGATCTTGCAAATTATTCTGGGAGGTTAAACTCACACCTTAGAAACAAAACAACCCTTCAGAAATCAAGAGGTCAAAGGAAGCTGTTGTGATCAGAGCTGTCCGTTCTGAACACCAGAAACACGCTATACATAAATTAGAAATGACACAGAAAGGCTATGGAGGAATCGGATGCAGCTCCAGGAGCTCTGAGGTTTGTCTTGGCTGTCACCCAGCCCACAGCCACAACCCCTGAAGTGGCTCAGCCTGAGTCTGATACCCACAGTTGCTGAGCTGTGAAGGCATGCCACCACCACAGGTGGGAAAATTCCAGAACCAGGGCTTCACCCATCCCTACATGCTGCCCTTCAGCTGTGCTCAGAGAGACCCTGGTAGGTCTTGCCTGGGGTGTTTAGCTCCGTACGTCTTCGTTTTCTGACCTTCAAAATGTAGCTGTCAGATGGATTCCAGTACTTGTTTCTGGAGAGCCCGTCTCCCTAGTTTTCTGTGTATTAGTGGCAGAGAAAGCCCCAGAATGAAATCTTTGCTAACTGTGACCTTCTCTGGGATGCGCGTGAAGACAGTAGAATCCTGAAGATGACCGGAAAGGCCCTGTTGCTGTCCTGAGTTCGCCAAAATGATAAGTTTTGAGCTAGAAGAGTATCAGTTATTTTCAACCATTATTGAGCCATGTGAGTTTAATCGTGATGCCCCTGAAGTAAGCTGCCTGGTTTGTAGCTGTTAATGTCTAGGACTGCAAAGCCACAGCTAGAACAAAAAACAAAAACAAAACCCACAAATTTCCTCATAGGGAGAATTAATCCCTTAAAGGAATTGAGATTTTTGATAGCTATTTGTGTTAATGAAAACCTTAGAGAATGTTTTAAGCCAGTATCAGCAATTGAACCCAGGCCCATATGCGAGTACAGCTTAGCCACACCTCTGGCCCCTCAAGATTACTAAGGATTGATCAGTTTGTCATTGAGGCTAATAGTGTTTACTTTGGTTTTATATAAATAAGAACGGCCAAGGACAGGTGATACGTAAGCCTCTTGTTATTTTTATTAGAATCTCATGCCACTCCACTAAACATTCATATACTAAATCACGATGATTTTGATGGCTTCTATGATAAATAGAAAATTAATCGTGAAAGAAATAGAATAACAGGAATTCATATTTACCCGGCATTTACTTTGCATCAAGATGCGTAGACAGGGCATGCTGCCTTGCCCCTTCTGAATCTATCTCGAGAGTTCATAAACCATTAGGAATAAGGGAAGGCAGCACAGACAGGCACAGCTGAGCAGGGAGTACCTGTGGAGTAGTGTGACTGACAATAAGAAAAGCCAAAAGGTTGCCAGTTGGGTTTTTTTTTCAGTATCAGATTTACCTGGCAGAGGAGAAAAAAAGAGCCCTGTAAGGTGAGGACAGGGTAAAGGTGGGTACAGGGCCTGGGTAAGGAAGTTTCCATGAACTGGAAGGTTCTCGGGCTGGCACCGGGCTTGTTGCTGTCAAAATAGGGCATGGAGAAGAGGGTGAAGTGCAGTTGAGGGGAATGATGGTTTATGGACCAGCCAGGCTTCCTTCCTTCTTTGTAATAAATGTGTAAATGTCTCCTATGGCAGGAGGATAAAGGTTGAGGTCTTTTTTAAAAGTAATATCATAGAAAGAAAAAGGATTAAACAACCCCGACAGCGTAGGGAAGAGGGAAGAACAGATGAGCAAAGAAAGGAATAGACAGCAAGACAGATTAGGAAAGCCCTGTAGGAATGATGAAGAATGGGTACTATTTATGGCAGAGAGGAAGAAATATGTTTTAGGGGGCATGGGATGTATAGGTTTGCCAGTTTCGCTGTCTGGCTATGAATGCCAAGAGAAGTCAAGAGAAACACGTGACTCTGGTTTGGTTGCCTGAGTGGTTAACACAGAGCAAACCACATGAGGAAGAGACCGTGTGTGGGCAAAATAAGGGACGCTTTTGATGGCTTTCCATGGACACCCCAACATAGGGATCAACCTGAGGGTCTTCCAGGAGGGCAAAATGAAAATAATGACGCTCGAAGGGATGCTAACACTGGGGGGGGCCCTGGGGTTGAGAGAGAAGAAAAAGCCAAGGTGGCCAAGAATCAAAAACTAGGGGCAGACGGCAGTACAAAGGGGTCCTGGAAAATGATAGCAATAGGACCCTCAGAAGTCCCTGCCCTTTCTTTGGGTTCCCCCACGTCCTTAGGATCAAATACAGAATCATTTCATTCTAAGAGTTGTGCCTAAACATGCCCCAGTCTCGCTTTTCTGGAGTTATGACTACAGCTTCCTGTTCTCCTGGCTGTTATCTGTGAGCAGAGTAGGGGCTCCACTCTTATTATCAATGCAGTGTCTAGAACAGTGCCCGGCACGTGGTCAACACTCTACAGGTATGTGATCAAGGCCAGTGCTGGGTGACTTTTTGTGCAAAACTACACAAGCAGAGGCTTATAGGTGTGTGTATCATAGATTATAGATATATTTCCACAGTCCTGATGGGTTCCAGTCTGGGAGTTTAATATTTCACCTCTACCGGACATTTAAAGAACACTTTAAGGACGAGCTTTTATAGGAAATTTCATTCCAAACATCGCTTTGGAAGTAAGAGGAAAGACTGTTTACCGAAAGGGGAAGAAAGAGACCTTCATATGCAAATGGCTGGCATTTGGAAATGTCATATAGCTACATCTACATATAAATAAGCTGCTCTCTGAATTCCAGGGAAGGGAGACTTTGTATAGCATTAGCCAATTTCGATATCAAAGTGAAGTGAAGGAACAGAGAGTCACGACAGGGAAGGGTGAGTCTCCGCTGCCTCCTAAGAGCTGCGCGCTCCAGGTCAAAGAACAACTGGCCAAAATCCAAGGCAGAGTGAAATCAAATCCTGCAGTGCTTGAAGGATAAAAGAGATAAGCCAGCTAGAAGAAGAGGGACTCCTGGATCAGATTTTGACAACTCCCTCTCCGGCCCTTGCTTCCTTCAAAATACTGACATGGAAACCAAGTCCTCTGAGAGTTTTACATAATCTCTAGGCCAGTAATTTTTTTCCCTTGTGTGAAATTCTAAAGGTTGGGCCAGCCAAACCAATGACATAGTTTTTAACCTCTCTCCAATTTTTTATTTGTTCCATTTCCTTATGAGAATATGGTGCTCCCAGATTACGGAGGAGACACAATGGGGGGGGGATTAATAAATTAATATGCATACTTTGAACTGGCCGTTTTGCGGAACCCCTATGGGACTTGCATTTCCTTAGCAGCAAGAACTCAGACAGTGCCGGTACCACAGTTTGAGTCTAGGTTACTAAGGTAAATTTAACAAAGCCTGCCCTAGCTCCAGGTGCTGGGAGAATACGCTTCAGAATGGCAGCTGAAGGAGAATGCTTGAATTTTAAGAAAGAACTCTATTTTTTCAGTAAGCTTAAGACAGACATAGGGAAGAAATCAAAACATCCAATTGTCAAAGAAAACCAGCCAATGAAGATTGTCTCAGGGATGGACAAGTGTAATTGCTACCTTTTTAGGGACTACAGGAGAATGCTTGGTAACTCGTGAACGTTGCTCTTTGAAATGGCCTTTCATTTCAAAGACTTACGATCACCATGGAAAATATTTAAAACTTAAAACCAGGAAGTGGAAGAACCTTATCCACGACCACCATCCGCTGTGGGAGAAACTGAGAATACGTGTGAACAGTGCGCTCTCCAGCCAGAGAGCAGTCTGGTCGGCCGCTAGGCCTCCTGCCCACCCCTGGACGGAAAGAAGAGGAAAGGGAGAGATTCTCATTGGATCCATCTGAAAATACTCAGTCCCTTGTGGCAGATATTAAAGGAACCAAAGCAAGTCCGTAATGAGGATTAAAAATATCATATCAAAGAACATGTTTCAAAAAACTAAAAAAGGAACGAGAAGTAGGGAAAATTTTGTTGACTTTTTTGCTAAAATATGCTGACATGTGGGGGATATTTATGTTTTTCCGAACATCTGGTGCGTATTACTGTGTTTTTATTCACACGCCTCTATTATTAATGAAAGAGGAAAGCAGGATAATTAGGACACATCGCCACAATAAATGGATGCCATGCATGTCTTTTCCCCCCTGCGTGGGATTTCAGCGTCCCCTCAAACACAAAACTGTTATCTCTAAGTAGACGAATCTAGATATTATCTTATTGTAACAAACGTCTTTCCGTCAGACTAGACCACACGAGTGAGCAACACTTGCCTCTAAGAACCTGGACCACATTTCAAGTCATGATTTGTCATTATTAACAGTGATCTACATTATACTTTTAATAGTGGCTTAAGCTTGAAGCACAACCTAAGCTTGATATATGCTTGCTTTGCCAAGATGGAATTCCATTTCTTTAATAAGACTTTATGGGCCAGAGATTATTTTATTAGGAAGAGAGGCACCATGACTTTTGGCTCCTTGGTAGCCTGTCAAATTGAAGCTGTCTCTACTGACTGTAAACTTGGCTTGACCTTCAGGTCCTATTAAAGATGGCCTCAGCTGCTTGTGGCTGCTCCAAACACCACTACTGAGCATAGCTGAGTCCCCTCCATCCAGGGCAGGAGCCAACAATGACACACAGTCCCAGAGTGGCTAAGACTCAGACACGTGGGGCAGTAAACTGCAGGCTGTCCATAGTAATTGCTACACTGTGTCCCGCTCTGTAGCAGGGCACTGTGATGTCCCTTACTGCCTGGTACTCCTGCCCACACACCCTGCCCTGGTCACCTT
Organism: Microtus obscurus; assembly: GCA_963919715.1. Lineage (NCBI taxonomy): Eukaryota > Metazoa > Chordata > Mammalia > Rodentia > Cricetidae > Microtus > Microtus obscurus. The sequence goes on from CAWTZC010000381.1 coordinate 6,724,660, forward strand.
CACTGTCTGTTTTCTACGTATAGTTAGTCACAGGACACCACGCTGAATCTGGCTTTTGGTCAATTTCCTCATTTGCCAAATTCTTGTTCCTAGTTCCTGCGTCAGCTGAAACGTCTCTGCTCTGGGAATGACAGCGTTTAGAGCAGACCAACTTGCTGAGTTCCTTATGATCTGCGTGTTCCATTAAGATGCGTTACTTTGAAAATCTCATTCATTAAGGTGCAGAGTGCCAGACAGGACTACAAATTTTACCAACATGAATTATAGGTGATCACTTGCCTGGAGTCACAAAGCTGCGTGAACAGGGGAGTGAAGAAGAAACAAAGGCTAAAGTCCAAACCTTAAGGTCCTTACTTTCCAGGAAGGTAGTTGTATTTCCAGGTTAGGATAAAGTGTTTCATTTCAGCGTTTCGTATATGTGTACCATAATATTTTTTCATACATTCTCTTCATCAACTGTCTTCCCCCATTCTTTCTGCCCTCTCTGGTTCCTCCCTTTCTGCTTCCATATTACACGTACTGACCCCTCCCCCCCCAACTAAAATCTCTTCCTCCCTTCTCATGATTCTCATTTCTGGTTTCTTCCCGAGTCCCCCATCATAAACTCATATCTATACAAACATACAGATTAATGAAGATTTAAATCTGGGTTCCATGGATGAGAGAAATCATGTTTATTAAATTGGTTTATGACACATCCCATGATGGCTTCTAGTTCCATTCATGTTCGTGAACATTCTGGTTGTCGTCATGATTGCACGAAATTCCATTGTGTCTATCTACCGCTTTGTCCGTTAAGAAGAGACATCTGGACTGATATTGAGAATCTCCCACTTGGTTCTACTTCTTACCATCCTTCAACTGAACTCTTTTCTCTTCACCTCTGCCTCGGAGTCTCAGCAAGAGTCCGTCTGTGACCAACATGGGCTTCCTGTCTCCATTCTAGAGATGACGAAGCAGCTGCAGAAGCATTTATGAATTTCCTCGTGCCCTACCAGTAAGCAGGGGACGCTGGCTTCCAGACTCAGACAATGGCATGGTGACCTCATTCACATGAAAATGAGATTACTCTCAGGGTTGCAGAAATTCACTGCCTTTTAACATACCATCTGACTCCCAGAACATATTGATTGCATATTGAGAAACCATCAGGAAATTTCCTTATGTGTGGTATTTCTTAGATAATGCCACGAAAGAAAAGATTGCACCTCAGGTTCTTCCAGCGTGTGCTTGCTCTTGATTTCTTTGGCATACTACCGGCTCTTGTGGGTCCGAGTGGTACAGGAAGGAGACTGCACACAGCTATCCCTCATCTTCTCCGTATTAAACTAATCATCACTCTCCAGTGAACGGTCCACTGTTCCAAACACAGACAATAAGCCCAGCGTTGAGCTTGCTCACCTGACAGCGCACTGGAATGGCAAGCCGGCCAACTCTGGCAACAGCAGAACTCTGAAACAGTTGCCTCTGGTGTTTGCAAGATAGCAGAAGTTAAAAACACGGGAGAAATTCTAACCTTGCAATGCCACTAGCTGCTCTTGGCCTTGCCAAATAGAACATCTATGTCTTCTCTCTCATGATCCCTCTCTTATTCTCTCTCTCTTCCTCCCTCCCTCCCTCCCTCCCTCCCTCCCTCCCTCTGTCTGTTTAGACACACTGAAGAAACTATATTCTGTACAAGGCTGTAAGGGCAAAGGTGGGAGATTTGAGTTTAAAAATGTTGAAGGATGATGTTGAATTTCTTTATTGTAAGATTTTCTGAATACATAACAAAAAATTCTGGGTCTACTAAATCTTACAAATAAGAGAAATAAGAGTAAGAACACTTAAATTTAAAGACTTCCCCGTTACTTTCAGGTCAAAAGAAATTACTCAAAACTTACAGTTAGCGAATAATTTTCATGATAAAGACTTACTTGTTGAAAGAAATCTCATAGATGTAATCACTGTCAACCTTTGATGATCTTTTTTCTAGTTTTTGTTTTATTTTTCACTTGCTGTCTGTGCACATATTCATGTATGTATATGTGGATTTGTATATGTATTTGTATGTGTATGCATATAGGTTTGTATGTATGCAGGTGTATGTGTGGAAGTATGTATACATGCTTATTTGTGTGTGTGTGTGTATACTTGAGTGTACAATATGTGTATATAAGTATGTGTGTATGTGTATGCATATGCCTGTGCAATCATACGTGTGTGTGTGTGTGTGTGTGTGTGTGCTGGAATTGGAATCCTATTTATTTGATACACCATCAAAATTTATATTTTTTTAGTAGAATAATATTTCCCCTTCTGCTGCACTGTAATTTAACTATTACATTGTTGCTAAAATGTCAGATAATTCCCACTTTTCCTGATTTTAGATGATGATGTTGCTTAATCTTAGCAATAACTCTGTCTATTTTGAGGCTTTTAATTCACAGATTTTGAAATTTAGTGGAGCATACTGAAGCATATTTATTAAAGAGTCAGTGAAGCATATTCTGTCCTAACAAAGACATCTGACGTCTTGAGTCCTCTCTGTGAACAACTGTCTTGCTGAAGTCTTCTGTGGCTTTCTAATGGCAATAGTTCTTCTCTGACACTGTAAAAAAATGATCACTGTGAGTCTACCACTTCTGTTCTTTGAAAAATGAGAGAGGTGGAGAGAGAGAGAGAGAGAGAGAGAGAGAGAGAGAGAGAGAGAGAGAGAGAGAGAGATTTATACATAGTCCAAAATAACCAAATCCTAAAAGCATATGTAGTAATATATATAAAATGGTGGTGGCACTTTCTTTAGGCAGCACAATCTGAGTTCTTTCTTTTGTTCTCTTACTATTTATATTTTTTTACTGTTGTCAATTCAATGTGAATTGCTTTTGTAATGAAAAATATCCAATATACTTCATTTTTATGAAAAAATATAGAGCTAAGCAATTGAAATATCCACAGAAAACCCCATTCTTCACGTCGAATGGCACAGTTTCTATTAGTCCGTGAAACACCAATGGTTACGACTCCACCTGCAGACTCAAGTGGAGGAGTAAGGCAATCTCAGGAATCTCTCCAGGCAAAAAACATTTCTGTCTCAATTATCTATACCTTCAGACCAAATCGTTTTCCAGCCAAAAATTATCCAGACGACTGTCTCTTTGCTTCTCCCTCTCTCTGCATGCCCAGCCCTGAAACCAGTCACAGTGGAGACACTGAGAAGCCCGTGAATCTGAGACCTGGAAAGATGGATGTGAAGACTCCAGAATCTCTCTCTTCACTCTTAATAACCTCTGTGCATCTGCATCTCTTTCAATGTAGACTTTAGAGTTAGACACACGCGGCGTCTGGAGCCAGTTACTGCGTTAAACATGTATGGTAGTAGGAATTAATTGAGTATGTCTGTTTTCTCCCTCCTAACTTATCAAAGATGTGTGTAGACAAAAGAGTGCGGTTTCTCTCTCTCTCTCTGTCTCTCTCTCTCTCTGTCTCTCTCTCTCTCTCTGTCTCTCTGTGTGTGTGGTTTATATCTATAACATGTATCTGTTTATCTGTGTATTTATAAATGTGCAAATAATCATTTATATGCTTGTGTGTGCGCACGCACGCGCGCACACACACACACGCATTAACTATCCTGTGGAGTGTTGCGGTCACCATGTAAGAGTGACATTTTGAAAGCATTAAAGTTATCATAAATATCATAAAATAACCATGTCATTTAATAGTCCTTTGACCAGTATATGACCCGGGTTCTATGATACAAGCTGAAGAAAGCAATTCTACAAATTTACTCTCTTTAAAGAATCTTCTTCCCTTGTAATACATTTTTCAAAGGCAGAGACGTTTTGCTTAAAAGCATTCTTCGGGGATGTTTCTTCAGAGTTTCAATTCATATCATTCCATAATGTGTCCTCCTGGGCCTTTAAGCTTGTCTCTCCAATGTCCTGCAGACTGTCATAAATGGCCTTCCTCCAGTCTGGTACATCTTATGCCTCTAGGTAATCTTCCTAATATTGCTTAGTATTAGATAGTTCAGCCCCTGGTAGTTTTCTGCTAAACAGTAAATTCTTTCCAGTCTATGCAATTCTATTTTATACATACTGAACCATAAACATAGTTCTGTGTTCTCAGAAATCTCATGATTTCTGATATTTTGACATCTTTGCATTGAAGCTAAACTATTTCTCCTCAAAGTCTCCATGATCCAAAGTGGCATTACTGAACTACTTAAGGCACAATTTAGTGTTTTGGGGGTGTCCCCCTACTTTTTTTCTTTTGAGAAAGGGTCTCTGTCATGTTTTGAATGAGAACAGTTCTCATAGGCTCATATATTCAGATGTCTGTTCCTCATTCGGTGGAACTGTTTGGGCAGGATTGGGTTGAAGCCTTGTTAGAGGAGGTGTGTCATTGGGGTGGCCTTTGAGGTTTCAAAGCGGTGTCACTCCTGTCTGCCTACTGTCATTCTCCTCTCCATGACAGCCATGGGCTCTGATCCTCAAGAGCCAGGAACCCCCAGTTAAATGCATTCTTTTATATAGTTGCCTTGGTCACGGGGTTTTGTTACAGCAATAGGACATTCACCTCTAGAAAGTTCTGGCCTCAGATTCATGACTCTCTCTCTCTCCTCAGTATCCAAAGTGCTGGAATCCAAAGATTACTAGCACCTGCTGGTAATTTTGCTGTTCTTTTGTTTAAAGCAAACAAATGGGGCACACACAACCCTCCTCTAAGACAGATTTGGCATTGACGTATCTTCTTCTCCCTGCCTACCCATGTGCAGTCTGTACTGATTTCCTGTGTGACTGTTGCTCCCTCTGAGTCCCTTCATTGATCCATTTTCTGTACCAGTGAGCTATGCCAGAAACTTTCCAAATGGCTTCCCAGTGCTCTTGAAATTCAAAGCTCCTGGTACATAGAGTTCTGATCATATAGGGTCTTGACATTCAAAGCTCCTGGTACATAGAGTTCTGATCATATAGGGTCTTGACATTCAAAGCTCCTGGTACATAGAGTTCTGATCATATAGGGTTTTGACATTCAAAGCTCCTGGTACATAGAGTTCTGATCATATAGGGTCTTGACATTCAAAGCTCCTGGTACATAGAGTTCTGATCATATAGGGTCTTGACATTCAAAGCTCCTGGTACATAGAGTTCTGATCATATAGGGTCTTGACATTCAAAGCTCCTGGTACATAGAGTTCTGATCATATAGGGTCTTGACATTCAAAGCTCCTGGTACATAGAGTTCTGATCATATAGGGTCTTGACATTCAAAGCTCCTGCTACATAGAGTTCTGATCATATAGGGTCTTGACATTCAAAGCTCCTGCTACATAGAGTTCTGATCATATAGGGTCTTGACATTCAAAGCTCCTGCTACATAGAGTTCTGATCATATAGGGTCTTGGTTGACCTCTTCATCTTCCTTTCATTTTGACCTCCCTTGCCTGTCTCTGCATCTCCTCCTCCTTTACCTGGCTTTCCCTGCTACTGGCAGAAGCTTCTTTGTGTGGGCCACTCACTCTTTCAGGGCCACTCCCTGGGCTCTTCAGCTGGCCAGTTCCTTCAATGCTTTTCCTTACCACACATCAGCACACCCCTGTCTGCAATAGCTTTCCTGTCCCACTGGGCAGTACCTGAACAGCCTGGGTGATTCTTGGAATATTTCAAGCTGACATGTTGAGTTCCGTTGCTGTTGTTGTTTGTTTTTGTCTGTTGTCCATCTCATTGTCTAATGTACACACTTCAGGTAAGAAACCCTTTGTAACTTAGCACTTGTACCTTAGGTTTGAAGCATTAACTACAGAGGAGGAAATAAGTCAATGTTTTAAGTGAAGCCGTTGATAAGTAAGAGTGAAACAATAGCAAATTTAGACACCTCATGAGAGGAAATATTTATTTTTTCACATTTTTAGGATCCAAAAAGTTACATGGTCGAATACCAAGAACCTAAAATCATAGGTTGATATTAACATCACCCACCGCTTCAAGCAGAAGTGAGGGTTTCTAAATTATCTATCACCTTCCACTCCTGTTTCAGAATATATTCATTTTTGTTTCTATTTCTAAATAAATGGTCGTCTGGAAGCTGCAACTGTACTGTCAGCTGTTCTATTTCAATACACCAAATAGATGTTTGATTCTCCAAATTCAAAATTGTACATGTTTTATAACCTTTATTGATTCTTTGAGTGGCTTACCATGTACTTCAAGAGTGTAAATTATATCCTGGGTGTGGGTTAGACCCGGGAAAAGGTAAACAAGCCCTGAGACCACAAAGTAGCTTTTGGTGATAATTTATTTCAAGCTCTAAATAGTGTCTAGGTAGAAAGAAATTGTGGAGAGTTACACAACATCCTTAACTATTTCTAGAATCACCCATCTGGAGTTAACTATTTAAAGTCTTCTCTGGCTATAAAAGCATCAGAAACAAACCAGTTGTTTCAAGCTAGGAATTTAAAAAGGAAACTTTAGCTGTTTAAAATGCTTGGTGATTGTCTGCAATTTACTGTGTGTCTATGTATATATGTGCACACACACATATAGCTTAGTGATATTTCTTTTTTTGTTGTTGTTTTTTTTGTTTTGTTTTGTTTTTTGTTTTTTGAGACAGGGTTTCTCTGTGGTTTTTGGAGCCTGTCCTGGAACTAGCTCTTGTAGACCAGGCTGGTCTCGAACTCACAGAGATCCGCCTGCCTCTGCCTCCCAAGTGCTGGGATTAAAGGCGTGCGCCACCACCGCCTGGCCTAGCTTAGTGATATTTCAAAGACAAGAATATCTCAATTTGAAATTTTCTCTACCAAACAGAAAATTAGTCATTTCATTTTCAAATTATCTTAATTAAATAGCAGAACATTACGTTTTCAGCTTTCCTTAATGAAATAGGGAACATTTCAAATTTTCTTAATGGAATACTTAAGTCCTTCTTGTACAAGATATGCCAAAAAGTCTTGCATTTTCTTAATTAGACCGGATTCCATATGAAATGCCAGCTTTTGAGCCTCCAGGATGTGTAGACAGAACTGAACTGCAGGAGCATCCTCTAGAAGTGACCCAGAATCTGCCTATCAAAAGGGTCGTTGATGTCCGTTAGCTTCTTCATCATTTATTTTGAGGCAATAGAGGTAAAATGCAGAACCATTTGTGAATAATGAACAATGGTATTTTTTTTTTAAACGATGAGAAGTGACTGAATAGGTAAAGAACTACCCTTTGGAAAAGTTTCCTCGAGGTCTTAAAACATCTTTACTGGAGCTACTAGAATTGACATCTTCGAGACATATTTTTGTAATGCAAATGAAATGGACAAGTGCTTTCAAATAAGTTTAGGCTATGACTATCAGACACATAGAAATCCCAGCACTTGGGAGGCAGAGGCAGGCGGATCTCTGTGAGTTCGAGACCAGCCTGGTCTACAATAGCTAGTTCCAGGACAGGCTCCAAAGCTACAGAGAAACCCTGTCTCAAAAAACCAAAAAAAAAAAAAAAAAAAAGAAAAGAAAAGAAATTATCTGAGGAAGACCGGGACTCTACTGAGTTATGCTGGGGAAGCAGATCTAAACTCACACTCTCCAGGTCACGTGGCAACTGCAACCAGTCTTCAGCTCACTCCATCACTCCATGTGTGTATTGAAAAGTGACTTCATCAATGTAAGAGACTATTTGTAATTAGTAACTGCATTTGCTAAGGCTCTGCTATGACCTGCTGCTGCACACAAGGGACCTAACAGAAATTTGTTTGTCAGAATCCCAGATGCCCAAAGTGTGAAAGTCAAGAAGGGGTGAGGACCACGTTGTCTCTCGCTAGTTGGTACTTCCTCATGTATTGGTCCATAGCCCCAATTTCTGCCTCCATCATCATATGACCTACTGCTTTGAGGGAACATGGTATGATCTACTATAGAAATAAAAAAAATGTTTTTTAAAATTCTATTCATCAGTAGACAGATAAGATTTTGCTGATAAGTTTTTGAAAGAATGCTTTTATTGACACAATGTTTCTATAGCAGGTTAAAGTTGGGGGAGGTAGGGACATGGAAATCTAGGGCAGATTCTCACAGTATTGAAACTTTTGCTTTAGAAAGTAATAGCACCCTCAACAACATTCTTATTCTGCTCAAACACAAATATATTTGATTAAATGATATGTATTAAGAAAACTGCCATCAAAACTGCTGGAAGCAGTGAAACCCAAATCCTGAATTTCTTGTAATCCCCTGATCTGAGTGCCTACAGCTGCTCTGAGCACGAGACCTTCAGTAGTTCCTGATGGCAGGAGAGTGGTTTCTGGTGGGTTTGGCTGGGGCGTGGCTATCTCTATATAAGCTGCCCCTGAACACAATAAAGGGGGCATTCTTGGGGAATTCAAGGATGACCCGTGTCACTGTTTTTCTGTCTGTGTGTGTTTGTGTATTTTAACCTCCAGCCCCCTTGCCCAAAGTTCGCAAACTGGGTGCCAGCGCATAGAGTGCAGACACGGCGGGGGCGCGGTGCGCAGCAAAAACAAATAGCTTTCTAGACATTAAACTGTTCCAAAAAGTTAACTATCAACAAAATTTCCCTATTCTGTCTTAGGAAATTTGCATATTTTTTTTAAAAAATCAATTTTATCTAGAATCCTAGTTTGAAATGGCAAACTCATCCTCAAAAATGTGCATTGCACAGTCAACTATGTATGGTTCTGGGAACTGTCCTGCCTTATCCTTGACTACATAAGAGAGTATTGCCTTCTTGTCCTTTCAATTAGGAACACTTACATTAATTTAGTCAGATACCGTCACATGGCAGTACTCCAGATTTGTAAATGAAACTAAACCCATGCTATAAATTCTCCAACTGCCCTTTCTGGGCCATGACATCATTGGGAAGAAATAGGCAAACCCATCATTTGCTTACACTGGCTCCTCAATTCATTTATAGATGTCCTTCTTTGTCGTTGGCAATTAGCAGAACATTTTTGCCCTTCTTATTTTACTGAGGAAGGCTGGAGTGGAGAGCAAATATCGCACTAACCTGTTCGCACCTACTCCTGCCATGATGACTACGGACCCTTCATTGAGCAAAATCCTTCTCTGCCATATTGTACTTTACTTTTTCAGTAAGAGAGATATTGGAGTCATGAGATAATCGCATCACTAAAATGTGCAGCTGGTCCTTAGAGACAAATATGGGAACGCATGTTTTCAAAGCCTCTCCCTCCACCAGGGCACAGATGGTTGGCTGCCACATATGTCTTTTATGCCTATATGACTTACTTATTACTTATTATATGTAATTACTTATTACAGTAAATATTGAGTACCCACTTTGTGTCAGTCCATGTCCCAAACAACTGAGACAGGCCAGCATACTACACAGTCTGACAGAAAACGGGGTGTCGCCTAATGCCAAAACGTTCTCATGTATCCCAATTACCTGACAGAAGTGTCATTGGCCCCCAGGATAGCTCGAGTACTACAGCCCCCATGTTGGTTATTGGATCCTGTACCAATAACTAAATGTCATGTTTTCTGTGTGTCATTGGACGAGAAACATTTGGAGATGTCCTGACTAGTGTCCCCAGAGTGCCATCTGATAGATGGACCAGGTGCTCCTCAAATCAGAGGGAATGCCAGACCTGGTAGCTCGGGCCAATGATCAAGCTATTTGGGAGGCTAAGGCAGAAGAATTGCAAGTTCTAGGCCTGTGTAGACTGCAGAGCGAGTTCAGCTCAGCTTGATCAACTTAATGAGAACCTGTTTCAAGATAAAATGTAGAAAGAGGGATGGGGTATAGCTCAGAGGTAATATCCAGAGAGGTCCTAAATTCCATCCCTAGTAGGATTGGGGTGGGGAGAAGAGGGAAAAAGGGGGGGGTGCTGAAGGGAAAGGGAAAGGAGAGGCTGTATAAGCAAATAAGTAGGAATTCTGATTACATAAGGCATGTCCTTTTATTAGCATTTCCCAGTGTAAAATAGCTGTTTGTCTCAGTCTGACCGCCCCCAGCTATCACATGGCCACACATGGTAATCTTGCTCCGGGACATTTCCCTTTGCCTTTCCTGTCCTTCTTGCCATGTGTGACTTTATCTTTTCCGCAGACTAGCTGAACTTAAGTAGTTATGAGCCCAGAGCCAACATTCCTTCCCTGCCACGTAAAAACGGAAGCCATCATAAGCATTGGTACGAGATGTACCAATGTACCTCTCCTCAGCTGTCTCACTCATTCCCATGTCCAAAAGGATTCTCCGTTAGCTTTTACGCGGGGAGGTCTTGTTGGTAGTTACTAAGAGTCATTAAAGAAGCCCAGGTTTAACCGGGCTTTCTTGGAAGACTTCACAAACATCCACACATGGGAGGGGCACACAACATATTCTTTTGAGTATTGGCTTCCAGAGATGGTTTTAAATTGAATAGTTCAGGATGACCACCTGTAGTGAAAAGGGGCTGGCCAGCTGAAGGCCCCTAAGGGCTTCCTGTGACAAGGAAGGGTGAACACAGGGAAAGAAGCAGATGACAATCCATAGCTTGCATGCTCACCGTCTGTGGCTGATTGTGACTCTTGATAGCTCAGGATTTTGAGAGCCAACACAGATTTGGGACCAAGAAGGTGCCAAGCATGGGACAGTCACCCTACAACAAAGACGGTCTAGACTGCTAAAGAAACTACCTGATCGTACAGAACAAAGACAGAAGGGAGGACACAGCTGGATGAGGCCAGCTGTCTTGATCCTCAGATGGAATGCCAGAATCACCGGGGAATTCATTCGTGGGAGCAATAGAGTGAGTTCACCCTAGGCAGCATTGCCTTAACAGAGAGTTACACTTCAGCATTTATTTCATTAAATTTTGTATACGCAGATAATAATTTATAATGCATCCATACAAAGAGCACACAGATAGAGAGAGACACAAACATGCATATACACACACACAGTTTGAGAGGTATTTGAGCAACAAAACATCTTCTAATGGCAGCCATATTGTGTGTGTGTATGTGTGTGTATATATATATATATATATATATATATATCACTCATTATCTACATTATGTAGTGCCTATAATCATAGCTGTTTACAATTTCTAGTCTAAATAGTTTATTAATATTTAGAAATGAGCATTAACTTGAATAACCCAGGACCATAACCATTACAAGCCTTTTAGTTCATTCCTTTTGTGTCGTCGTCGTTGTCCCCCCCTTCCTGCCAAAGTTGAGCTTTAAAACAGTTCCCATAGATACACGTTACTCCCAGTATCTCTTCTCTCAAAGTGCTTTAGCGGCTCAACTCTTGAAAGCTTATTGAAGAGTAAAAGCTATACCTTTGTTCCTTAGCTGAAGAAATAACAAAAGCTCTCCAGTTCATGAAGCCGTCTTGTAGAAAAGCAAGCTGATTACCAGTCTCGGTCACTGCCATTACCACCAAGTGTGTCAGCAGTGACAGTTTTGGCGCGGCGAGGAACGAGAATAAATGAATGGCTATGTGCCGAAACAGAAATGAAAGCAGAGCTTCATTTACTTTAGAATCGTAGCTTCTGTTTAGAAAATCCATATGCCTTGTTTCTGTTTTATTTTGTTAATAGAAATGTCTTTCCTTCTTGTCAATCAAAAGTTCCGCCTCTTGCTGGGCAATACCATGACACAAAACCCACAGCTCTCATTCTAAAGGGAAGAAGTTTATTCTAGACCGATTTGAGTGACCCAAGAACACAGATCTGGGTTGCCCCAATTTCCATGCTTCCATACGGAGTCAGTTTCATGAAGTTTTCTATAGCTTTACAGACTAAAGAAAGCCACCAATCAGGCAAGATTAAAAATACATTAGCGGGACCGTCAAAGAGGTGGGTCCAAGGAGATGGCGGAGGTTTCCTACAGTCTCAAGATGCTAGCTGATGACATTGTCTGCTCTGGGCTGATGGACACCCGTGGTCTGTGAAGTTAATAAGTGCTAAAAGGCTTTGGTTTGTTAGCTGTAAGGTGTTAGTTCCCTCACAGAGCTGGACGAGGGATTAGCTGTTCTAAAGCACTAGAACCAAGATAAGCTAACTAGCCTTTGGAACCCGCAGCATTCCGTCTCTCCGCAGTGCTGAGCTTCTGATCAGCCAGCCTGTTGCTGCAGCCTGCCTTTCAGGAGGTGTTGTTCCTAGTCCCACAGACACAGTGTGACTGGCCGAGTCGGAACTGATGACACAAAGTTCCAAGGCAGTTTTGTGATATGACATCTGCACAGATGTCAAAGGGCTTCCGTTCCCGTATTTCTCAATCACTAAACAAAGGTGGTTATAAATCTTTCATTTTAGAGTTGCTGTCCGTGCTTTACACGGACTTAGGTGATGGGAAAAGCCTTGGGTATAGGGATAAAGGCTCTCTTTGTGGGAGAAAGACAGACAGAGGGAGCATGTGTGTGTGTGTGTCCGTCTCGTAATTTGCCAAGATTAGGAAGAGAAGAGTCTGAGCAAGGGATAAAGACGTACAAAAATTTGTTGGAAAGCAGGGGCCTGAGAAACTGATTGCTAAGGAGCAACAACACACAGACACACACACACACACACACACACACACATGCACGCATGCGCACACACACCATGCAAAGATGAAGATGCACTCGTGAAGACCAGGCATAGTTCAGGGCTTCAGGAAGAAGGAAGTAGTGAACTGTATCAAATACTCCAGAGAGTTTGAACAGCTGCCTGTGAGAAGCTAGGACACAGAGTTTAGGAACAATGTCGCTTCTGGTCCACCTCCTATGGCAGCTCTGCCTGCCCACGGCAGGGTCTCTGAGAGCTAGATGGGAAAGACAAAGTAGAAGTCAAGGTAAGGAGTGAAAAGGGGGTGTAGATGATGCTGGGGAGAGACCAGGATTGAGGAAGACTTCCCATTTTATTTTCCCAATGTCTTGCTACATGCTTAGCTGCGGATAGAGCAGAAAGTAGAAGGCTCAAGAGAACAAGACTGAAGTAGAGAGACCTTGAGGAAGGTAGAGGGCGGGAGTCGCAATGAGGGAGCCCCTGAACTAAAGGGAAGAAAGCAGGAGAGAAGCCCTTGTCATAGTGAAACAAAGAAGCTAAGGTTTGAAGCAGGGAACACGAAACAACCCAGTTCCCAACCAAAGCCAGTCTGCATGGGATGCTGGAATAAGCTGACACCTCGTTTCAATTGTCTGCTATGCAGACTCCCAAAAATATCACCAAATCTACTTGGCCATTGGTGTCTTAATCCATATAAAACAGTTTATAAATCTTCCTTGAGGGGCTCTTACAAGTGAAGTATTTTTACTGCGTTATGTATTCAAACAGTGATAGTCTTATTGTGGGTCCTTGAGTAATTGTAGATCTATCTCCATCTTGTCTTAATTATTCCTGACTGTTTCGAAGACAACAAACTCAACTCACTGAGAGACCATAAATATTCACATTATGTATAACATATTATGTATATGTTATAACATATACATGTAGCAGTGCTAGACACTGCAGCTACTTTAAAAATATTCATATAACATATTACAGAAGGACCCTTGCTGTTTGGCTTCTGTGATTTGGGTTTTGCACTTGGTTTCAGGGGTCCCTGTGGTCCCTCTATTATTAAAGTCTTTGTTGTCGCTGTGTCTAGTTTCGGTCCTAGCACTCTCTGTGGGTCCTTAATTTCATGTTACAAGTAAGAACAAATATATTACCTGATAATGCTCATCTGGACTGTTTAACCACTTCTTCATACACTACCTAACAAGAAGGAAGTAGCTGGACACTCAGCTCAGGCAGCTAAAATAGATACAGCCTTGACCCATCGCTTCTTTCTGTTGTCACTTAGAGTAGTTTTCAGAATTGTCACCAAAGAAGTCTCACTGAGAGAGCTCCCCTGAACAGCCTCTATGCATATAAATTTGGCCAGAAAGGCATAGATTTACTTAAGACAAAAGAAATGGAAATGTCCTTGTAGTAAAATTCCTTCCCTTGGGTTTTTCCTTCTCTAAAGTTCCTAGTAAACTTCAACTTTTGAAGAGAATTGCAGCAGAAAGAAATGCCACAGTAGCCTAGGGGGCGGAACTGAGCAAACCATCCCATAATAGCAAGGCAACTCTAGCTCTAGATGCCCCGGAGACTAATGAATCATAGATACATGCCTCTTTCCAAGGCCTGATATTGACCGAAGGGTTGTTAAAGCCATGTGAAGTTCTATGAAGTCATGGTGGTTTTTAAAGGTCGTCAAGCTAAAGCCTCTAAACCTACGAGTAGTCCACTTGCTGAAAGATGGGCTCTTGACTGAAGAGAAAAGCCGGGAAAGAACGTTGGGGACACAACAGATCTTCTCTCCGACTGCTGCTCTCTTCACGATGGGGAACTCTGTCAAGTCTGAGTCAAAGAAAGCAAACCATCAAAAATTTGCATAGTTTGCTCTTAATAATAAGCTGAACACCATTTTTTCCCCTTAGATATCTAGGATTTTAGGCTAACTCTTAAAAAGCCTCATCATAGCAAACCCTTGAATTGTAATAACTGGGTCTAGATGCCATAGCTAAAATATTACGTATAAATGGCCCTCCTAAGGTTTCACAGGTTCTTCAGAGTTCGTCTCTGTAAACACGTTATAGTTTGAAACGTAACTAGTAAGAGTCCAGGAGAATAGTGACATATTTTTGCATTTCAGTCACCCAGTCCGTAGATTACTACATAGATTTCGAAATCCAATTCACATGCAGGAAATCCTGAAAACACCATCAAGGCCTGGCTTGGAAATACGGTAACATGAAAAGCAGATTCTGCTGCTGTCTTTAATTATATGTCCAGCAAGAGCGTGTCCAGGAGGTGATATCTGCTCACGGTTTATGTCAGGCCTGATGTGGAATAAGAAACCCGATCATTACATTCTAACTCTCTCTGCCCATGTCTCCTCACAGCCTAGCTGGCAAACTTTCACATCGCAGTGTAACTGCGGTCTTGAAACGATCCTGTGGAGGCCAATTAAGAGAAAGTTATTTTCTTCTGGTCTAAAGAGTAGACTCTACCTCTGGCCTTGATGAGAGACCTAACGTTCCAAGCTATCCAAACTTTAGGTTTAATATCGCCAAGCCTGTCAGCTCCCTGGCCATGAAGAAGCTTAATTTGCCTCAAATCATGCTAAAAATAAAAAAAAAGGTGGGAGGAATAATTATTCTTATTAGGAGAAGATATAATTTTCCTTCTCAGAAACCGTGCTCTGTGTACTATGGACCCGTCTCAAGGCCCTGTAAGTCTGCCTGCTTTTCCGAGACTACTCTCTCAAGAAGAACTCACTTTCCTTCTGTCTTTTCTTCTGTCTCTTTGGTTTGATGGCTGGCCAGATCCCAAGTTTGCTCTGTTTGCTTCTTTGGACTTTTCCACTGTTTCTCTGAGGCTGCCTCCCTCTTGGATGTGGCTACTTGTAAACCTCTATGACTAATTCAAAAGCCTTTCTCCTTCACCGTCTCCCTTCTCTGAGCAGCTGCTGAGATTTTCAGCTTGCCCTCCCTGGGGTTTCTCGTTTAAACACTACTAATTGTCCTGAGGGCTCCTTCTGAATCAGTTCTTAAATTCTTTCATAAATAAGACTTACGGTCCTGGGAGGAGACCTCTGTTTCCCCAGCAACATGTCACCCTCTAGTACAGATTTCTCACAAGCAATTTCACTTAATGCTTGCAAGGGGCAAGGGGTAGGGGGTGGTACGCTTAAGTCAAAGGGGAAGATGTCTAACTGTAGCACTTTACAGAATAGGTTACTCTCCCCTAGTTTCCCAAATGATTCTCAGACTGAGTGATGATTGTGTCCTGGCCTCTGTCCTATGTGCCCAGCTATGACTTTCAGCTAGCATTCTGGAGTCTCTGTCCCAGAGTCTTAGAAAAAGAGAGACTGATCTCATCTATTTATCTATGCCTAAAAAAATGATGGCAGTAGAATCTGTTCTATTGCAAGAACTAGCATCATATTTCATGTATTTAGAATTCATTCAGCAGTCCTGGAACAACTTTCTGGTAAAAAAAAAAAATCCTTAAATTACAATTCAAACTATATGAGGTTTCCCACCACCTCATGTTTTTATCCTAATAAAAGAGGGAATCACAGAAACCGACGATCTTCTCCAAGACCAACTCTCATCAACAATAGGAACAATCACGGGATAGCTTCAGATCCATAACTTTCTTCTGTCTTAGACATAATGCAAACACAAGGGACAGTAGTTAGACATTTTTTTTTTAGTTAGTTAAAGAAAATTATTTCAAAATTACTTTGGAGATAAGACAGTAAGTAGGAAAAGACTAAAACTGAGTTTCCTGAGAGGGGCCAGTCTGTGCGAGAGTTTCTCTATCCTGTCACTAAATAAAAAGGTGCCTGGTAGAGTTTTGGGATCACTTCTGTAAACTATCATATCATCTGTAAATAGCAAAGTTTGACTTCTTCCTTTCCAATTTGTATCCCTTGTCTCCTTTTGTTGTCTTATTGCTCTAGCTAGAGCTTCAAGTACTATATTGAAATAGATATGGAGAGAGTGGACAGTCTTATTTGTTCCTGATTTTAGTGGAATCACTTTGTGTTTCTCTCCATTTAATTTGATGTTGGTTGTCGGCTTGCTGTAAATTGTCTCTTTTATGTTTAGATATGTTCCTTATATTGCTAATCTCTCCAAGACTTTTATCATGAAGGGGTGTTGGATTTTGTTGAAATCCTTTTTTCATTGTCTTCTAAAATGATCATGTGCATTTTTTTTCTTTCAGCTTGTTTATATGGTGGATTACATTGACAGATTTTCTTATGTTGAACCATCCCTGCATCTCTGGGAGAAAGCCAACTAGATCGTGATGGATGGTTTTTTTCCTTGATGTGTTCTCAGATTCATTTTGCCAGTATTTTAATGAGTATTTTTGCACCAATGTTATTGAGGGAGACTGGTCTGTAATTCTCTTTCTTTGTTGTATCTTTGTGTGGTTTCAGGGTTATGTTAGTTTTGTCAAAGGAGTTTGGCAGTGTTCCTTCTGTTTCAATTGTTTGGAACAATTTGAGGAGTACCGGTATAGCTCTTCTTGAAAAGTCTGGTGGAATTCTGTACATCAGGGAAAATAAATCAAGCCGAGTCTGAAATTCCATCTTACACCTGTCAGAATGGCCAAGATCAAAACCACAAATGACAGCTTATGCTGGAGGAAATGTGGAGTAAAAGAAACACTCCTCCATTGCTAGTGGGAGGTGGGTTGGGGAGAAGGTGGTGGAAAGTAGGAGGGGGGGGGGAACTGTAGTTGACATGTAAAATAAATTTAAAAAAATAGTAATAATAAAAGAGGAAAATTAAATAAAAAGCTCCATATTATATATATTCAACATTAAAATATTTAATCTTCTAGAAAAACAAAATATACTTTGTGTGCATATAGGAACAGACAGGTTAAAGATAATAATCCACCACAGTAACTCATGTATGTGCTTTTCAAGATATACTATAACTGCATATTAGCAAAAGAATTATTATTTTCAGAGCTAAAGGAATCAAGATGTATGAAGTAATCCAGTCTAGCATACAGTAGTTCTAGACTTTAGCCTCAGGAAGGAGTAGCCCTATTTCCTCTTTATTCCTCCAGAGACTTGCTGTATTCATCTACTCATATTTGCCTCAAGAAGCAGCTCTAGTTGTTCCATGGTGAGCAGGAGTCTGCCTTCCTTTCTGATGCTTTACTAGACACTGAATCCTTGATCCTTTCATCCCTAGGATCATCCCAACTCACTCCATATTACCTACAGAGAATCAGTTCCTTCCTAGAGATCGCTGACCCATGGATTTGCTTTGACTTAAACAAAAGCCTGATTAAAGCAAGGTGGTTTTCCTAGTTGTGGTTGCTGCTGCTGTGATGGGGTACCCTGGCCAGAACAACTTGGGGAGCAAAGGGTTTATTTACTTACATTTCAGGTAACAGCCAATCACTGACAGAAGTCAGGACAGGAACTCTTACAGGGCAGGATCCTGGAGACAGGAGCTGATACAGAGGCCATGGAGGGATGCTGCTTATTGGCTTGCTCCCTGTGGCTTTCTCGGACGTTTCTCATAGAAACCAGGACCACTTGCCCAGAGGCGGCACCACCTAGAGTGGGTCCGGTCCTCCATCATCAATGGATCATTAAGAAAATTCCCTACAGCTGATTCTTAAGGAGGCAATTTCTCAATTGAGTTTCCATGCTCTCAGATGACTCATGAAATATTAACTTAAAACATCATCTGATCATTTATACATGCCGTCTTCCCAGGGGGATCCCTACCTGTATAACACAGCTGATCTTCCATCATTTACGATATTTAACCTATTCATCTTTGATCTTACAAAGCAAAAAAAAAAAAGATGATTTGCACTGTCACAAAGGAAAATAACCAGAAATGCCAAATCATTTAATTCAAATAAAACATGATAAAATATGTCACTACCCAATGGATTAGATTCTCATGTCGTAATCTCAGAGCTACTCACTCTTTGTAGGCTGTACAGACGTCAAGAAAAGAGAGCAGAGCATCAGAACAAGAGAAACAGGTTGGCTATGAAAATATTTAATTAACATCATCATACATGAATAGTATTCCACGCCTGTCTCTATAACTGGAGCTCTCAGTTTTCTGTTCCGAATTTCCTTTTCTGGACACACACCCACTGGAAGGCGTGTGAACAGATGGCATGACTGGATTTTCAACACTTCCTTGGACAGTCTATAGCCATTACCAGAACAAAGGCGTTCTCTCTTCAGAAACATTGCTGGGTGTAGTCCAGTTTCACACAGTAGTGTCTCCGCTTTGAAACATAATGCCTTGCTTTAACAGATGAGTTCTCCAAATACTGTATTTCAGATTTGTGCTGGGGAAGGATGTGTAGGTGAACTTTTCTTTCCCATCAGTCAGTTCCCCAAATAACCACACAGAGATTATTATTAATTATAAATACTAAGTCAGTTACTTAGGTTTGTCTCCAGTCAGCTCTTACAATCTAATTGAACCCATTTCTGTTTATCTATGTGCTGCTCCAAGGCTTGTTTTCCTCACCTCTGAACTTCCCTAGCTGCTTTTTCTGGGTCAACTCAAGACTCCTTAAACTCTGCCCTCCTTACCAACATTCTCTCTGTCCCCCAAATCCTACCTAGCTATTGGTCACTCAACTCTTTATTAACAAATGAGAGTAGTATTTATTTACAGTGTACAAAAAGATAATTCCACAGCATTTCCCCCTTTTGTCTAATTAAATGGATGCTTTTAACTTTAATGTAGTAAAATTATATACAACTGAAATATTTATCAAGTAAGAACTACAGTTAAAATTTGCATTTGGCAAGTTAGAGAAAATACTCATTATCTGTACTATCTTGAGAAGTTCAAAGTTTTGTACCTAATTCACTTTCTACCTTTTTAAGTCTCTCAACCTTATACACATTGCACCTCTTTTGTGAGTTCCTTTTTCTTAACAAGGAGAACTCTAATTATAAATTGTCTTCAACACTATCGGAGACCCGCAAAGAAAACAAGCTCCATATGGAGTTTCTCTGATGCACATCATCCTCTCTGAAACAGATTGGTGCTGCCAGGAGCACACCTGCCTCATTATCATAAAAAGTCTTATATTATTAAAAAAAATCTCAAATGCCATATTCTGTAGATCTCTGAAGTGTTTTCAAACCACCTGTCTATCTAAAATATGTCTCTGTTTGACCTTGAAAACATACCTAATATGACTACAAGTTTGATTGAAATAGGTGACTAACTACTAACCTGCATTTCTTTATTATCCTAAATAGTTTACAATAAAAACTTTCAAGGACTAGAAATTTACATTACATTGTTAAATGAGCTGCATAGGTACAGTACCTTAAACAAGAGTAGAAATGTATATGCAATATGTTTTAACAAAAATAACCTTAAATTTGTATCAATATACAAAAAAATATTTTAAACAATAGAAAAAACATATATATATAGTATAACATAAATAACATCAAATTTGTATCAATATACAAAATTCCACACCAATATAAAATATTTAAGACTAGTAGTTGGTTTTTTGGTTTAAAAATAGATTCAGTAGTCTACTTTTATCCCATAATTTCTATATCCCCTTTTTTCTTTCCAAAATAAGATCCTTGAATTTAATCTTCTTTGTTTTACTTTTTCCCTGACCATTACCAATAACAACTTACAACCAATTTCTCTAGACAATGAAAAATGGTCATAACCCACTGAATGACCAAAATCCATTCACACACATACACACCCTCTTGGGAATGTGGGCATTGTGTTCTCTGGATTGCTTCCTGCTGTCTGAGAGGCAACAACATCTCTACAGGACCTTGAGAAATTTAAGACAATGGTCAAGTGCTGGGAGAACTATTTATATCGTTTGTTCACAGTCTCTGTGTAATGGAAAAGTGAAGGTCTTATCTGAAGCCCTGGCTAGAATAGTGCATAAGGCTGGACCATCTCAGCTAGCTACCTTGAACTCATTCTGAGCAGTAGGTAGTCCAAAGCTGAACTTTGGGTGGTGTTTGTCAGCTTAGTGGCATTACCACAATCCTGGTGGTATCGTTGTTGTGGGGACTCACCTTCCTTTCGGAGACACCAAAGGTCACTGTTAGGAATGGTCACAGTTGACTACAGAAAGCTTAGGTATTTTTATATGTCCTATGCTGCCGATCTCGGTGAAGTTAAAATACCACAATTTGTGGAGTACATCCAGAATAAACAAACCTAATTCCTACTTACCTGATAGAGACTCAAACCCAGAATCATGGACAGGGAGCTACATGAAGTCTTTTTCTAGAATTAGTTAATACTGTATATAACCATTAGTATCAAAAAGATATATATATGTATATATATATATATATATATATAAATTTTAAGATAATATTTATATCTTAAGAAAAATCTTAGAGTCAAAATAAAACCAAAGGATTATGAGATTAGTGGCAATAAAACAATCCCTTAATTTTGATTTTTCTTTTGTGCCATATCTAGAACGTAGAATAACAGGTAGACACATAAACACTCCTCACTGTGAGCAGCACTAACTCAAGTCTGAGCCCCGCGATTTGTCTCTGTTTCTATCCACTCCTAGGTGACTTGACATAAGGTAAGGCTGAATCTTGTGCCGTTCTCTCTGTCTCTGGTTTTTCACGTCTGTCTTCTTTACAAAGGGCAGTCTGTGTAACTAACTATACTAAAGAACATAACTCCTCAGCATCCCTTGACAACTGTTAACTAGCAATGGCCGTGTGGTTGTATTAGCTCTGCCCCAAATAACTCAAGGTATGTCAGAGAACATCTCCTCGAAGGCTCACATACTCTTCCTGAATAAATATTTACATATGTAAATATTTAACGGGAAACTTGGTGCAGAGTTTAGCAGAGACATGAAGAGTTTGTACCCTAGCTACAACCTTTCTCAGAAGGGAGAGTATAACCCTTACATTAAACCTCATTGAAATGGAAAACAGAGAAATCAATGTCTGAGCTGTCAGACACTCAAAGAAATATATACACTTCCAAAGTATCATTTTTATATAATTTTAAATCTCTGAATGCTTTATTGTTGCTTAAATATCCACTGTACATAAACTCCAGGTTCACAAATATTTACCATGACTCATACATATATTTGTTGAGATATTAGATTTCTGTGTTTCTGCTTGCCTTAATATACTAAAATCTCATTTCTAAAGTATGTCTATTGCTTCCCGGGAACTGGTCGTATATTCGGGTTTTCAATCAACTGGTTTCCTTGGTTGGATTGACTATAAATCTGTTGACATATATTGATGACGACTCCTCATTTTCTTGCCCTGGGATCACTTCTTCTACTCATTTATTTTCAATTTCTCTACTTTCTTGACAGTATCACATGAGCAACAAAACAGAGCCCTCTGAGCTCAGCTGGAATAAACTAATTAGCCAACTTTATGATAGAGACTAGTTCCCATGTTCCACAGCTTAGACAGGAAACAGGAAAAAGCCAGCTCTTTGCACGCTGAGGCAATACCTTCATTCAAAAAAAAAAAAAAAAAAAAAAACATGTAGCGCATAGACACCAGCTCACATTGGACATTGTTCGGAATCAAAAACTGTCAATTTGGGGGTAAGGTTTAATTTAAAAACACCCTCAAGGATGGGTTTCGAGTTAAGACAACTCTTGATCTTCTTTTATAGTTAGCAGAAAGAAACCCAGCCCTTTAATAAGACTAGAGAACTTCTGACAGAAAAGGTAGTGTTTAACTGGAACGGAGGCACTCGGGGAAGGTTCCCCACACCCCCACACGCGGGAGTGCCGGAAGCACTGGGGTGTTCCTAACGAACACTAAATAGAAGTGTTGAATCGTTGGCTATGCCGAGAGGATTCAGAGATAAGAGTGGAAATCAGTGCTGGCTCATTTCATGAGCAGTGGGCCTGACAACCCCACTGCTGAGAAATCCTCTGTCAAGAGCGCAGGCCTGGGTTGCCTACTCCGTTTGTGGCCTTCTGGACCCAGCAGGAAAAAAAGCCTGCTCTTCTCCGTGGATACTTTTTTTGTTTTGTTTTGTTTTGTTTTGTTTGTATTTTCGAGACAGGGTTTCTCTGTAGCTTTTTGGTTCCTGTCCTGGAACTAGCTCTTGTAGACCAGGCTGGTCTCGAACTCACAGAGATCCGCCTGCCTCTGCCTCCCGAGTGCTGGAATTAAAGGCATGCGCCACCACCGCCCAGCTTCTCTGCGGATTCTTGAATAACCAGGTCGTCACAGGGGGCATCTAAACACCAAGGTTACCCTGATTCCATTTTGGTCAGATGGCACTCAGTACTACACACTTTGAATTTCTTGTGTGTCCTGCCAAAAATTTAGTCAAAATGTATACAATACTTAAACGAATGGGATACGCCAAAAACGATTCCCACAGCCTCACGGTTTTTCCTATGGAAGTAGTTCACGAACTTTCGCGACGATTTTCAGTGCCGAAACATCTCAGTGCAAAAGATCACCAACTACACCGTAGCTGAAATATCACAGACAAAACAAACGAAGTGCTGAAATGTCACCTGCGCTCTCTCCCCCGTGGCTATGATATATACCTTATAAATCTAGGATACACTTTGAATTATTACCCACCGGCGTCGTAGGCATAAATACCCCTACAAAAGAAAACGCTAAACATTTTAACAGTTTGCTTCAAACTTTAATGATCTGCACATGGCATCTAGATGCTAAAATGTATGGAAGGGTGTTTTGCAGCTCTTCCTAAATATAAATAAGGCATCCATCTAACTCGCGAGTGGCAAAGGCTCGTCCTATTCCTGGTGAATACGCTTAACACCCGTGACTGCCGGTGAAAGTTATAAGGATATGCTATAATAAAACATGGCGCCCCTGTCTACGGATAATGGGAAGTAATCCGTTCCATGAAAAACAGCCATTAACTTACAGTCTTCTCTCACTGCTGCCCCAGCTATTATGGTGCTGAAGAATACTTATGGATTGAAAAATACCTGTAGATTGAGATGGATAAAGTTATATTTCTCATTGATCCAGAAAGAAATTTTCAATAATACTGTATTTCAGAAGAGAAAATGAAGGCAAAACTGCGTTGTGTGAGTGTGTGTGTGTCTGTGTGTGCATGCATGTGTGTGCCTATGTGTGTGTGTGTGTGTGTGTGCCTTTGTGTATGCCTGTGTCTATGTGTGTGCCTGTGTCTATGTGTGTGCCTGTATGTGTGATGTGTGTGTATGTGTGTGTGTGTGCCTGTGTCTATGTGTGCACTTGTATGTGTGGTGTGTGTGCGTGCGCGCGCGCATGCGTCAGAAGAGAATATCATGTGTCCTCATCTATCCCTGTCTGCCTTACTCCTTTCCTTTAAGCCAGAGTCTCTCACTGAACACGGACCAAAACGGGAATCCATGAGCCCTAGCAAATCCTCTGTTGCTAGCCACTCCCACAGCATTGGAGTAGCAGGCATGCATGTGTCTACACCTAGCTTTTTACATTAATGATGTGAGCCAAACGCAGGTCCTCTTGCTTGCACAGGAAGCATCCTTGCCCACTGAGCCATCTCTCCAGCCCAGACCTTCTATCACTGGACAAGAAACACTTAAGAAATTGAGCAGACGCTCGCTTGGAGATGGTGTGGCGAATGTGTAGTCAACATATCTGAGCAAACAGGAGCCCGAAAGCATCCACGTATTTTTATAAAAACATTAGAAAACTGTTAATGACAGTGGAAGTGTTTTCTTTTAGAATATATGGTGTTTCATTTTCCTTAAGTTTAAATTTCACAAATCATTCTTTCCTTTTTTTTTGACTTTTTATCGATTCTTTTTATTGATTTCATGCCAATCCCATTCATCTCCCCTTACCCTCGCTTCTGTCTTCTGCCCTTGTAACATCCCACTCCCCGCAAAATAAAATTTAAAAGTAAAATCATAAAAAAAAATCCAAACCAAACAAACAAAAGTCTTGGTGTGGAAGCTGCTGTGTGGTCCAGAGAGTCACACCGTATCTCTTTAGTTCATACATCTTTCCCTGTAAGTTCATTACGATGAGTCTCACCTGGTTCCAGGTCTCTGACTTTTGCTGTACTATTGATGCTGGGCCCTCACTGGGGCTCCTCTTGGATAGCCTACTGTTGCCATGTGTCATGGAGATCGTACAGCTTTGGTTCTGCAGGTCGGGTCCCTTCGCACACTCCAGCTGTTCGAAATACGGTGGATGTTGGGCTGGGCGAGCTCATGGCCCTGGTTCTGAGCCTGGATTGGTCACCCCGCTAGCTTTCCCCCCACACCTGGGTGAGATTTCCAGCACAGACAGTAGGGAGCGGGGCCAGATCTGCTCACACAACCCTGGGTCCTGCTTCCCTGCACTCATACCCCCAGGGCCAGCTCCACTGTTTTGCCCAAGCGAGGTGTAGGACCGTATGAATCGAAATAAATAGATGTCACTATCTATACAAGCGATTCTAAAACAATCTCCAATTGCATTATTGTGGCAATTAAAATGTATGGTGCAAAAAGGAAAAAAAAAAACCTTCACACTCACAATATATTATAAAAATGCCTGACAGAATGCATTTGCTGAAAACTGCATTTGGTCTAGAAAATATTTAACAATTGAACACAGCCATCTTTTAACTTAGCCCTCATGTTGAGAAGTATCGAGGCATTTGAGAAATTTGCTCTCAGAGAAGTTATGCTTTGAAATTGAAAAAAAAATCAAGAATTTCTTCTTGGATTGTTTTTATGATCAATGTAGAGGCTCTATGCAAAGAGAATTAAAGCTACCTGTGACAACTCATGGCCACATCAGTGGCTGTTAAAGATGTAGGAAATTGCATAAAAGCCTGAAAAAGCTCCGGGTAATTTTGCAGTTTCATCTCGAAACACAATTGTGAAGACGTCTGTCTTTCAATGCTCTCTCCCTCTTTCCTCTGAAGCGTGACCTTTTAGTCCTTGCTCTTTTCAATCGCATTTCCAACTGTAGCTTTTCTTGTTAATGTACGAGTTGATCTTACCCAGCACAGAAGGTATTTACAGGGGCGCTTGCTTTTATCTGTATTCGCAGAGAACGCTAACAAGTTAGAAGAAAGTGCCAGAGAACACCACATCCCTTGCCCAGAACATTACAATGGTTTCTGCATGCACGGGAAGTGTGAACATTCCATCAACATGCAGGAGCCATCTTGCAGGTAACATTCCCTTGGTTAAACTTTTAAAAGGCATAAAGTTGAAATGTAGAAACTCGCTTTTAAGTGTTAGCGGAAGATTGCTTTACATTCTGCCTAAGCAGTGGAACAACATTCAAGTTTCTGTCTCTCCTACACACACACACACACACACACACACACACACACACACAGAGTGACGAAAAGATGTGTGTAAACCTTATCCACTCAGTGTATAGCACACCACTCTGTTCTTACAGTATAATTTTATAGACTGGATCACTTTCTTTTCACGGTCTTTCCCTCTGAATGTAGAGCTGAGACTGGCACTCCTCCCTTAGTATTTTGGGGGGAGGTTATTTCCAAAACGCTCCAAATCGTCTATGAACTATATGATTTTGTGGACACTCACTCTCTTTTCTACTGAGCCTAGGATCATGAGACGATTGGCCGCCATGCCTCCAGTTCAAACTCAGAAGAGACAGAAAGAAATTGCTTGCCTGGGCTTAGTTTATAAATACAGTTTATAAATATCTACTCGTGTCTAGAACATACAGAGATTCTTTCTGAGATGAAAATTCAAATAAAAACATATTTATATTTAAATTAATGTACACTGGAGTTAGATGAAATAAAGAAACAATACTGTTTGGGTCTCTTTCTCCACCTGCCCCTCTGTCTCTGCTCTCTTTGTCCATCTGCCTCTCTCTGCCTGTCTTTCACCCACAGCTGCCTTCCATACCTGTTTCCTTTCCCAGAATACCCTGGGACATGCCTGTTCTTCAACAGACAGAGTGAACATGACACACAGAGAGCTCTGCAGTCCCTCTCTCTGTAGCAGTTATTAAATTACACCCTCCAGAGACCCGTGGAAAAGTCCTCAGGATGTAGTTGCAAGAAATTCAGAGTCAAGTGCGAAAGGCTTTCCACAGAGCAACGACATATTGATCCAAATTAGTATATTTTGATCAAATGCTTATTTCAACATGAAAATTGCCTATCTGAACTTTGGGTTGGGAGGCTCAGTGAGTGAGAAGCAAGATCCAGTCTAATAGGATGCTTATACTGCTTGTTTGTATACCTGTATTACCTGCACCCAAGATTTTTCTCTTCAAAACATTTGAAGAGAATTTCAAGAACATTCCTCTGTTCAAAACTAAGACCTTTATGACTTTATGACCATCCAGTTTAAGAAATTACTCCTGCTGTATCTCTAACTCGAGATTTTTTTTCAGCATTTTTTTTTTTTTGGTGTCTAAAACAAACAACCGTATAGTTTTTGCACTGTGTCATTAAGCAATCCATATCCATGTTAACCGAGGTTAACGGAACAAATTAAGAGTACAGAGTTCCGGGCCACGGGTGACCAGATGCTGTCCTTCCTTCCAGATGTGATGCTGGCTACACTGGTCAGCACTGTGAGAAAAAAGACTACAGCGTTCTCTACGTCGTGCCCGGCCCGGTCCGATTTCAGTACGTCTTGATTGCGGCGGTGATTGGAACGGTTCAGATCGCTGTCATCTGCGTGGTGGTCCTCTGTATCACAAGGTCAGTAACCATACCTGGGCATCACCCAAGCTGAGGGCAGCGCTTGTCCCTCCCTTTGACTCCGAGTCTCTTGGTGGACTGACTGTAGCCATCCATTCTCCATGAGTCCTAGCTCCTCCCCGTGAGAACATTTCAACAGCCAAGTGGAAAAGCATGGGTTTTCCTACAGGACAGGCACAACTTATTTCACTCATTTTTATATTAAGATGAGTATTGGTTTTGTCCTAAGACTATTTTCCTCTCTAACAGAGAATGTTAACATCTTTTTAAACACTCTTTTCTCTGTAAAAGGCCACTTTTCACTCAAATTATGAAGCACTAACTTTACCTACCAGAATCGCTCTGCCCAAAGTGATAATAGATTTTATATAAGGTGTAGAAATGCTTCAATTCTAGCCCTCGTTAATCACATTTTACTTCCAAGTAGAACATTTGGACACCATCAGTGTTAACACACCTGGTATCAACAACAAACACTTTTTCACTTTAACATGGTAAGTGCTAATCACAGTGATTTTAATGCAATGGGAAAGAGTGTGTTCTACTAAATGAAAACCTTCGATATATTTTCGAAAGAGCGGCAAATATCATAGCTTAATAGCAAATTCCAAGCCCAGAAAAAAAGGGTAATTTTTATTTGAACAGGGGTGAGATCGCAAGAGAACAGAGATTTCATCCAGTTTCAACCAGAAATTGAGCCATGATTCCCGGGTGATGGCTGAGGTTCAGTTTGAGACAAGGAGCAAAGTCGGGGATTTGTTTGACCTCTTGAGTGTGTAAACGCGTGGTCGGCAAGAACTAGACTCTAAACCCAATGAATCATTTATGTCTCGTGGCAGCCAAAAGGCCAGTGTAGATCTGTTAAAAAAAAAAAAAAAACTGAATTTACTCTCTTTTTTAAAATGTCCAAAGTAACTCTTTGAGGTTTTTTATCACATCTATAAGACATGAAGACTATCATTTATTTCTACAGTTCTATAGTAAATCAGAGACTTTCCCCAAAAATGGGAAAATAAGAAGCATTATGAAATTAAAACATAAAGACTGTAATGTACCTTGGCATCTGAATGATGCTACTACCTTCTTTGAAGACAAGTGTGGAATCCGCTCTTTAAAAAGAGAAAGGTGTAGCTCACAAATCCTCACCCGGCCTACAGGCTTAAGGGAAGATCATCACTGGAGCTTGGGGCAGCCCTAAGCCAAGTTGAGTCCATCATCTTGACTCTCAGGTTTAGATGCCAAGCGAGCCAGTGGGTTGTACGAAAATATGTGCAGCTGACTTAAAAACAACTTGAAAACCAAAAGTACTGAGCACAAAATGAAAAGATAAAGAAGAATCAAAGACACAGAAAACTGTATCAGACATCCCTAAGGGCACATAGGAAAACAAAACTTGTATAAATATTCACACAATAACAACTTGATTGCTGTCTCATAGAGTGGAGAAACTCAGAATTTTAATACTTCAAACATGCCTTCAAAATAAGCTATTAATCACAATTTTCATTTCTAAGCATAACTTAAAAGTGGAATATATAGACTGTTTTATCAAGATTTTGTATTTAGATGCTATAATTTTGTTGTGTTTATATATTCCCTTGTCTGAGTGCACAAATGCACATGTATACACACTTTACGACATTACAAACAAAACAAAACAACAGTTATCCTCACTCTCACAGCGGAGACCCTGAAATGTGAGATGTTATCACATACTGAGATTACGCAGCTGAGTCACGACTCAAAATGCTGTCCGGCCTGTCTACAGCTTTAACTTTGCACTTAATGTTGCCTCTCTGCTCCTAGCTGCTCATAGTTTTGTGTGTGCTTCTGTCATGGACTAAGCTCCCAGCTTGAGTAAGCTATGTCTGCTATATTTTCAATGAATATGTCTTTTTTTTCCTCTTATTTTCCATGCAAAACTAAGCAACAACAACAAAAAAAAACCCATACTCAAAAAGCCCCACATTGGGCGCCAATTGAAGGGGCATGGTTGATCCGTATTTAGAATTAACCAGACCAGTTTAATATAATAGATTCAGCTTTTAATAAACGGAAGAAAGAGAACTTACAAAACCCAGGGTTCCAGCCCAGGAGCACAGAGAACAAAAGGGCAGAGGCAAGCACATCTGGACATTTTATTTGTTTTCTGTGGCCCCAGGGGGACACACCCTAAACAGAATGTGATTGGCTGAAATTCCCCATCGCTATCTGATTTATGGGAAGAGAAATAGCACGTCAGCCATGCCTGCATTGTTAGCTTACATTATCTAACTCTCGTCCTTGTACAATCAAACCTTTGAAACACACTCCAGGAAAAGTTTGAATCCATATGTCACACCACTGTCCAGGGTAGACTCATCCCATTCATCAAAAGACAGTGTGCTTACAAACCAGACTCCCTAACTGGACCCACCACTGGCCCCAAGAAGCCCTGTTTGCCTGCTGACCTGGCTAGCCTTGGTTGTCAATAGCTATACCAAAGTGCCCAGATGCCGGAGAGTTTACAGCATTATCCCTAGCCTAGATGCCCCCATTGTCCTCAGTTTTCTCTTAATGTTGATCTCATCTGGTCTGTTCTTCGTTCTGACTTCCTTTCCTTTCTCTCCTGTCCTACCCACTTCCACCCAAATCTGTTTCGCTTTTTTTTCTCTCTACTCAAGAACCTGCCTCCTGAGCAATATCTCATAAAAATATGAATATCTAGAGACCTGATCCCAAGTGAAAAGACTTGTCCCGTTGAGAAGGTGGACTGTCATCTTTTTTACTATCATCTTCCACTTGTCAAAAATGTGACTGCTCAGATCCATGTTTGTTTTTGACAGATATATGGTCCCAGCAACTGCACAAAAATGGGCCCACACCTACTATGTATGTGTGTGCACGTGTATGTGTGTCTACCAACATATCTTCCACTGTACCACCTGTAGTTGTAAAAGAATTTTGTTAGTCTCATATTGTTCTTGCTTGCATGATCAAAGAAGTCTATTATTATAATAAAAAAAAACTCTAGATCAGCGAGTTTCTGATGTTACTGAATATTAGCTTTTTGTAGAAGCAACATAATTGGTACCAATTTTTGTCTCGAGTTTTATAGCATTAATGCAGTACAATGATATTAGGCCAAACCAAAGCAATATTCCTTTGCATTTACATATCGGGTGTTATCAGCTGGTTTGTTCCAATGTGATAGCATCTATAGCGCTGAAATGTCAATATAACACTCATCGTTAAGACATTTAGATAGAAAGTTGTTGAAGACATTTAAAGAGAGATGTGATAAGCTTGGCACTTGCTTGTTGGCCTTGTGTTGAGTTTGGTCATTGCACAATATAACGAACATACTGAAGGAAGGAACAGAGAAGGGCGGGGTATTTCTCTTTAGCTTCTACTTCTGTTCTTCAATTTTCAACAGAAGCCTGAAGACAACTGCAAGGAGAAGCAAATAATAATAAAATGAATGCAATAATAATAACTTTTACAAGTATTCCAAGGTTCTACTAGTAATCAGTATATTTTTACTCTGAGATACTTGACTATTTTGCCTCTACAGCCTCGCTCTTTGACTGTAGGACCAAACTTTAGGTAATCGCATTAGACTAAGATCTGTAAACTTTCCAACCTTCTAGGAAATGCCCCCGAAGCAACAGAATTCACAGACAGAAGCAAAATACAGGGCACTACAGTTCAGACAACACAACAAGAGCATCCACAAGGTTAATCTAGAGGGAGCATGTTTCCCAGTGGCCGGACAACTGACAGCTTGGACTACACAATACAGTATTAGAGACAAAAGAATAAGACGAGATCTACACATGTTGCCTTGCGTTTGTGGTAATCTACACCAATGAAAACATGTACTACAGCTATATTTGATTATGTATGGATATATTTGAAATAGTATACATTGTCTTGATGTTTTTTCTGTAATGTAAATAAACTATTTATATCAATCACACAATATAGTTTTTTCTTTCCCATGTATTTGTTATATATAATAAATACTCAGTGATGAGAAAAAAAAGGCATTCTTAAATTTGCAGTAATTTGTAGCTGTAACCCCTGTCCAGCCAACACAGGCTGTGCAGACAGCAGGCTTTCATCCTCTATGCAGCTTCAGACAGCACATTCATGTGCACAGGACTCTGGAGCTAGGTTCTGAGTGATTCCAAGACCAAGGGAAATGATGGTTATTGGAAAGAGAAAAAATTATTTACTGTATCAAGGAAGCATAAAATATGTCAGATACTGGGATCCTCTCTGCTTCATCTACTTTCTTCCCTGTCTTTCGCTTTCATTCTCAGAAAAGAAAAATCTCTGGCATATAAATTAAATAAGTGGAGAAGGGAGGGAAAGTGTTTTATGACTCAAAATTGAATGCAAAGAAGATACTTGTCTTTTTTGGGAGGCAGCCTAGCTCTCTCCATCAAATACATCTGCCCTCGGGGATCTGAGTAAGGGTTACCTTAGGTATATAAACAGTGGCCAAACCTGTTCGGCTTCTGTGAGCAGAAGTAGCAACTAGGAAGAAATTGTAACTGCCTCAGTAGGTGTGAGCCCAAATCTCAGTTTCCTAAATGAGCCTTGCTGCACGCTTTAATCCCAGCACTTGGGAGGCAAGAGCAAGCGAACCCCTGTGAGTTCGAGGCCAGCCTAGACTACAGAGCTAGTTCTAGAACAGTTGAGATTTCACACATGCACGCATGCACACACACACACACACACACACACACGTCTCATAGAAGAAAAAGAAACTTTTGCTGTGTTTATATCTTCTATGAAAAGAAGGTAGACTCGCAAAAGACAAATGCTCTCTTGAGCATTTATGCTCTTAGGGCCCAAAGAGCACTGTTGTTTGAAACTGAAAACCAAAAGACAATGTTTCATGACAATGGAGAAATATGTTTGGGGCATATTTACGTAAGAAAATCCCTGAGAATCTAAGGAGCTTAGCGGAGGCTGTTGCCAACCTCTGTCAGATGTGAGCAGACACTTATGAGTAATCACTGTTTGGGGGAAGTCAACTGTGAAAATTCTCAACGAATAAGATGAAATACCAAGTTAAATAATTTCCTTATTATCATTTACCTTTGGGTAGTTCTTGTAGCACCTATAGATGATTTAAATAAAGCTTTCTTTGTCTTCTTCAAATGACTTCTTCATGAACTAGAGGAGATGGCATCCCCTTTGCTAGAAAACAAAAGACACATCAAATCAAAATGGACTGGATATAAAATAGTCTATTAAAAAATAAGGGTTTCAAGTGAAACTTAAGGCATTTGTTAACATAATAAAGGTGACAGTCTATGTAAGACTTGGGGCTTTGAAAAATGTGATTTTTCTAGATTGTCATAAGTTTGAAAAATGTGACTTTATTGACACAGCCGTCACTCAAGTGTCTCTATGAAATCACTCTCTTGACACCTGCAGACGACAGATCCCTGCCAAGCTGCCTGGAAAGGTTCATTTGTTCGGCATACACAGAGGTGGAAGTAGCCCTAGTTTCCTTTGTATGTCAGTAGCTGTGGCAAATAAACCCTTTGTTCTCCCTAAAGAAGAGAACAAGAATGTACCACCCATGGCGGCATACCTGTTCAAAGAAACTCTTCCACTGACTTTTGGTTACAAGTATATGAAATTACTGATTTTGTAGTAAGTTTATGCATCATTACATGTAAATTTTTATCAACAATCATAAACGCATCATTATATGTAAATTTTATCAGCGATCATAAACCTAAGTATTGGGAGAAGTCCCTTATACCTTTCTTCCCACATCCGTGCTAACCTACAAAATGAATCCTAAATGTGCTATTTTGGTTACTAGGGCAATACAACTAAAATGTGGTCCTGATCCATGGGAACACACAGTCCAGTACCAGCAGAATCTGCTGGCCTCTCCTAACTCATCTCTCATTCTTTGCCATTTGATTCTTGTGTCATTCTAATTTTCTAGACCATTCTTCCTCACACCGAGTTAGAGCTCAGCTGTCTGCAGTTTCTCACACCTTGATTCTTGCTGCTCCTCTTGAGGGCGAAGGAACAATGCTGTGTCCTTAAACTATAAAGACAGAAACAAGTTTTCTTTTTTTTTTTTAATTGGAAAAAAAAAAGAAATTTCTGCCTCCTCCCCGCCTCCCATTTCCCTCCCCCTCCTTCCCCTCCTCCCCCTCCCCCCTCCCCCCATTCCTCCCCCTCCCTCTCCAGCCTGAAGAGCAGTCAGGGTTCCCTGCCCTGTGGAAAGTCCAAAGTCCTCCCCCCTCAATCCTGGTCTAGGAAGGTGAACATCCAAACTGGGTAGGCTCCCACAAAGCCAGAACATGAAGTAGGATCAAAACCCGGTGCCATTGTCCTTGGCTTCTCAGCAGCCCTCATTGTCCGCCAAATTCAGAGAGTCCAGTTTAATCCCATACTTTTTCAGTCACAGTCCAGCTGGCCTTGGTGAGCTCCCAATGGATCAGCCCTACTGTCTCCGAGGGTGGGTGCACCCCTTGTGGTCTTGACTTCTTTGCTCATATTCTCCCTCCTTCTGCTCCTCATTGGAACATTGGGAGCTCAATCCGGTGCTCCAGTGTGGGTCTCTGTCTCTATCTCCATCCATCGCCAGATGAAGGTTCTATGGTGATATGCAAGATATTCATCAGTATGGCTATAGGATAGGGTCATTTCAGGTTCCCTATCCTCAGCTGCCCAAGGAGCTAACTGGGGACATCGCCCTGGGCACCTGGAAGCCCCTCTAGGTCCAAGTCTCTTGCCAACCCTAAGATGGCTCCCTTAATTAAGATGTGTGCTTCTCTGCTCCCCTAACCAACCTTCCTTTATCCCAATCATCCCGTTTCCCTAAGTTCCCCCCAACCTCCCCTTCTCACATTTCTCTCCCCTTCTCCCCTTACCCCCCTCCCACCACACCCCCAAGATCCCAATTTTTGCCCAGCAATCTTGTCTACTTCCCATCACCGGAGGATAGCTATATGTTTCTTATTCACTCCAGAACTCTACACTTATGTTCTTCTCCAAGCAAACACTCGGAATTTCCTCTTCCGCTCTTCCCGTGACACCTCCCACTTTCTCCCGGCATCCACTTCCTTTCCTCTTGACTGAACCTGCATGCTACTTTGTCAGAAGGCCCGCTGAAGCATGGAGCTTACATGGCCCAGTCTAATAAAGAAATGCGATCTCATCTGTCCAACGTACAGAACAGCTTGCAGAAAGTAAATGCAGGAGTCACCTCCCCTACTTTGTTAAATTCCTCCTCCTGGGCCCCCAGTGCTACTAGGGAGCACTGAACCAAACACTTCACATCTTTGAACTGAATTCTGCCATATATTTGTCAACCCATCACCTTAATCCTAAGCGTGTGCGTGTTCAGAAAAAGGGACTTTATTTTTACTACTGCTATCAAAGACACATTAACTATTATGGTTGCTTACTATAAACATCAATTCAAATGGTTTTTAAATGAATACCTAAAGATCCCCTTCAGTATACATTTACAACACATTCTGGATTTACTGAGGGTCAGAAATGACAACCCCCCTTCTATGCTGTGAAAATCTCCAAAGAAATCCTTACCTGAAAAGAACTCACTACCAAGCCATCTTGGTTTTTTGACTTACAGTTCTCAGAGACCCAAGGTGGAGTCTGAGGTAAAGGAAGGGTAACACGGCAGGTAACAAAGACTGTCCTTCCGGTCATGGTCATTGCCTAGTGGTTGGGAATCCTGCCCTCCAGGGTGTTCTCCAGACTTTTCCACAATGACCTACACAGAATGGCTTCACTCCCGTCACCATTCTAGGGTCTTCTGCCGTTTTGTACCCTCCGCACCATCCTCACACCCCTGTCTTTACAACGCTCTGGGAAAATAAGATTCTCACAGAAGCCCCCACAAACACGGGCCCATCTCCTGATCATGTTGGGGGACTTTCCATGCTGGGTGACATTTATCCATGCAAGTCAGTCTTTCTCTTAGCCTAACAGTGACGTGAATCTAAAGATCCAAGGCTTGGTAAAGTTTTTCACTTATTCTACAGCCATTTACTCGGTCTCCATCCAATGCCTGATACTATTGTTGGTCTATTGAACAGCATGGGGTAGGAACAGATCTCTACTTTCAGAGGAGGCGAAGGTGAGTGACAGACAAGGCTTTATCAAGCCACTAAAGAAAATAAAATAATCTTTAAGTTCTGCTTAGAGAATTAAAAAAGAGTGAGCTATTT
Source organism: Microtus obscurus (assembly GCA_963919715.1). Lineage (NCBI taxonomy): Eukaryota > Metazoa > Chordata > Mammalia > Rodentia > Cricetidae > Microtus > Microtus obscurus. Next base: position 6,760,032 of record CAWTZC010000381.1, read on the forward strand.
CAGGATGTGGCTTCAAACTGAGTTTAATATCGAGAATTCGGCTTCTGAGAGGAGCAGATGTGGGTCCCGGCTTAAGGCCTACTTTATTACCTACTTAGCCTTGGGCAATTTGCCCAAGTTCCCTATGCCTCCTGTTTAAAATGGAGAAAGCAGCATCTTCCCGCACACAATGTGACGACTAAGAGAAATCGCATCAGTCGATGTTTGGGGGCTCGGAACACTAGCATCCACAGAGTAAAATGGAAATATATGGAAATCCTTTTGTAGAGCCGTGATAAATATTTATGGTAACAGTAAACAGTTCTGATAAAGCATGTTTTATCAGCAGAGTTATACATGATGGGAATCACACGGTCCGAGTTAGACAGAGTGCAGCCGTCACAGTCACTCAAGGGAGTGCTTCTTGTGTCTTAGCTGGCTTTAGTTCTGGAAAACGAGGGCGATATAGAGATCAAAGATCAAAAAGAATACAACTCAAATTTCCCCCAAATTCGTCCATTAGTATCATGTCTGAAAAGTCTGGGGGCAGGGGGCGGGGAGGGGGCATCATTCTTTTCCTTAAGATCCTGATAATGTTTGTAGCATCAAGCCCGTTGTGTTTTAGGACCGGGATGAGTCAGTACCGCTCTGGCTGATCCTCGCAGAGAAGCCACTGCAGAGAATTGAACTATGACAAGGTTTATCTCAAAGTCACATTAGACCCTGCTAATGTTTGTCCTCGGGATGCTGTTTCCATTTGCCAAGTCGGGCCGCACCTGTATAGACTGCTCTTCCTCAATTACAGGAGACATTTCACTTACATAATTAATCATCTGGATATCAATAATGAAAGCTTCTTCATTGAATTAATTGATATCTCTATATGAGCATCCACAGGAAGCACCCATAAAAACAGAGGAAGGATGAAGGGTTATATGAAGTAATGGGATTAGTTTTATAACCAGAACATAAATCTATGACTGAACATGGCCCTCTGAAGGCAACATCAGAACATATATAAGATGTGCTGATATCCAGTCTCACCGTGGTTGGAAATCTGCTTTACTGGTCCAGCTATTCTTGGGATACAAGCTAGGTTGAGCTTCATGAATGATGATATATAGGCTAACTTGAATATCCTGTTTACTTTCAGTTTTTCAGTAAGTTGTCATTACTAACCTTCCATGAGGTAAGAAGTGAAAGAAATAGCATCTGCCTTTGTGTTCTCAGTCCAGAAAGGGCAAAAGCTTATGTGAGCTAACAGAACAAAATCAGTTACTGTGGGGGGCAGGAACAAAAGGACATGTCACATTAGACCAGGTCCTGTGCTGAGCCTTCCTGATCCAGTAAAGGCACTGGCTCCAGACCAGGCGTGGGCACCATAACCATCCTGAGAAAACAGCTCCCAGGACCCCCACAATCAAACCCGTTCTTCGGGGTGTATTTTGAGATGACTGCATGCCCTTCCACCCCATGTATGTCTCCTCTCGGCGAACTTCCTCTCATTCTCTGAATGGTAACCACCTCTTTTATGCACGGCAGGAAGCATCCATTCATTGTTGCAGCCCTTGGAGGCACAGTCTCCAGCTTAGTTCTCCATGAGCTTAGACGTAGAGCATAGGAGTCTTTTACAGGAGTCCAGCCCTTCATGAACACAAAGCACAGAGCAATGCCCCAGATTGTCATCACTGTATAACAGGTAATTTAATAAATATATTAAGAAAGAATGCTCAAATGATGCTTGAGATTAGAATATGTAGCCAAACACAAACAAAACATAATCATATAAAGGCCAAGAGAAAACATCATTGTATTTGTGGATACCATTGGATATCATTTCTGATAATTTCTATAAATTTCTATATATGGTCAAACATGAACACAATACAAAATTTAATAGCAGGTTTTATGGCCCAATTTCAGTTCCTAGAGGAACTGAAAAGAGGCAGGCATTGTGGCATGTATTAATCCCAGTGCTGAGAACATAAGGACAGGCAGATTCCTGGGGTATACTGGTCACCCAACCTATCCTACTTGCTAAAAATGATAGAAGATAGATAGATAGATAGATAGATAGATAGATAGATAGATAGATAGATAGATAGAAGATAGATAGATAGATAGGTAGATAGATAGATAGATGATAGATGATAGATAGATAGATAGATAGATAGATAGATAGATAGATAGATAATAGATAGATAGATAGATAGATAGATGATAGACAGATAGGAAGACAATAAATAGGTAATAGATTAAAAATAAAAAGGTGAGTAGTGATTGAGGTACAGTACCATGATGCCCAACAATGACCTCATTCATGGGCATGCATATGCATGCACACATACAAGAACATACATGCACACATACATGCACATACATTATATGTATGCAAAAATATATATTGCTTAAATAAATACGCAAAGAACTGCCCCTCACTGCCCAAGCTGAAATTGCCTAGTAGAAAGAGACACTGAATTCCCTGAACAAACTGGTCCAACAGAGACATTTTATTCTACTATGCTTTGCCACAAGTTATTCTAAGGAGTTTGTTTATAAGAACAAAGGCGAAGGTGAAGCACTTTGGCCAACAGGGAACATGTTGGCATATCTTAGAAGTCCCTTCAATTGTTCACATCCATATACATCCTCTATACTGATGGTATATCATAAAAGAACTGTTGGGGGAAGGGTTGCTTGATCATTTCCTGCCATCCAGATAGTTTAGCCCCAAAATAATCACACAGAAACCATATTAATTAAATCACTGTATGGCCCATTAGCTCTAGCTTCTTATTGGCTAACTCTTACATATTAATTTAACCCATTTCTATTAATCTGTGTGTTACCATGTGGCTTACCAGCTAAAGTTCCCAGAAGCTGTCTTTTGCAGCTCCATGGCTTCCCTCCCTGACCCCGCCCTTCTTCCTCCCAGCATTCAGTTTAGTTTTCCCCGCCTACCTAAGTTCTACCCTATCAACAGGCCAAGGCAGTTTCTTTATTCATTAACCAATACAAGCAACACATAGACAGAAGGACCTACCACATCAAAGAACCTCCAACTAAACAATGACAACACGAAGGACAGACAAGACCTGGGTGGAAAATGAAAGGTTATGGGACGGTGAGAGAGATGGGCATATCAAATACCTGGTGGGCAGGAAGTGGACAGCTCGAAAAGAGGAATAAGAGTCATGTTTTTCAAATACCCCTTCTAGAGGAAATGAATCAGAAGCATTTGAGCAGGGTTTCTGGGGTGTGGAATGACGGCCAGAATGCCAGGAGCACAAAATGGGGTATCCAGAGGCCTCCTGCCCTGAAGTCTGGGGTGGCTAACCCACTGTACCTCAAGTTTGCTGGCAGAATAGCTGCCCTGGCAAGCTGGGCAAGAATGAAGCCGCAGTACAACTCCCCCCAGACGAGTTTTCAGGCCTCTGGGTGAGGACAGACTGTGTTTAAAATAAACATTCAATGCCCTGCATATTTTCTTCCTCACAAATCTTGACCTTGAGATATGTAAATCAGATGCTTTAGATGTTTTATATTCTGCTGGGCAACCCTGTCCCAAAGTCCAAGATGAGCCAAGTAGATAGAGAAGAGACCTCTGCATCCCCCTGCATCCGGGGCCAGCCTCCCTCTCGGGGCTGTGCAGGAGGAGGAGTAGCAATCACAAACACAGACTTCTGGATGGTATCTAATCCGCCCGCACTTGGAAAACAAAATCCTGGGATCATAAAGCAATCCCGCGTCGCATTAGAAAAGACAAGCTAAAAAAGGAAAGCGACTAGTTCTGGCTTCCAGAAGACAAATCCCTCTGCAGTCTGCCTGGGGATATATGGGTTGGGACTGCCAAGCAGAGCAAGCCACTGGAAAACACTGTTTGGGTTTGAAAAGATGAATAGAAAGAGAAAAATGGCTGTTCTCTAAGTCGGGGTGAAGAGAGAAATGGGGAGGGAAGCCCCGGTCTGTACCTTCAGCCTTTTGGGAGGCAGGTGGCTCAATCCTTCACGGGGCAGTGCCAAGCAGAGCGGCATGATTTGTAATTAAACTCGCCGACCAAAGAGTGAGTCTTGTAAACAGCCAGCGTTTGCTGCCGACGTGCCCCCAGAGGGCTGAGAGTCTGCCGCCCCAGCATCCGCAGAACGACATTATATTTCACTTTTAAATAAGATGTACATGACTGTGCACTTGCGCCCAATTACAGTAGCGCATGATTTACATAAAATTAAGTCTCCTGCCTAATTACAGTCATACAGGGATTCCGGGAGAGAGGCTTGCCCGTGGAGAACAGTCCATGCCTTAGCATTCAGCCTCCCCATGACAGCCAGTGGGTCCGATCGATGGAAGGGAATTCTTAAGGTGCTGGATCGCCACTGAAGTGTTCGTTCCTAGCTTCCGCATGACGTGTAAACGGAGTCACTCTGTCTAGAACCCAGGGTAGGGAGGTGTCCCATTCTGAAATGAGCTCAAATGAGCTCGGTTGCTTTGTAGCAAGGGCGGATCTAGAGTTCGGAAGTTTTCTGCTCAGGGTGGAGATGAGGCCTCTGGGTGAAGACTCTAGCCTAGACAAAGAAGGCTCACTAGGGCAGTTAGGAGGAAAGGCTTTTCCCAAAGGGCATCCATCTGGCGCTGCTTTGACAGCAGTGTAACTATAGCTGTGGCTTCTCTCATCTTACTTCTGGCATTTTTTTCTGCATTTCCGTTGCCATGAACATGAATACAGTTTTTGTCTGAGAAACACACAGTTTACACCTTAAGAGAGAACTAAAAGCGAAGTTTTCTACAGCCCTCGCCAAAAGGCGGTTTCTTTTTTGTTTGTTTTGTTTTCTGTTCTGTCGTGTTCCTTCTCCCCCCCCCCCACCTCGCTTCTACCTCTGCCAGACCTGCTGGCAGAAGTGGAGTTGAAGAAATTCACTGAGCTGGCAGAATAAGAAAATGATTGAAGGCAGCAGAGATTGAAGGCTCCATCATTATCAGTTCAGTGGGGACGGGTAAATGCTTCTCAGAAAACTGCACAAAAAGGCTTCAAGGAGAGATCAAATGCTCCCTGTGCCAGCTGACCACAAAGAATGACAATTTCATGTTTCCACCTCCTCAACCCCATTTTCACCCAGTCCACAGAAGAGCCGGCTAACGAAAAGAAAGGCTTTGGAGGGGGAAGAGGAAAACAGGCTAGCCAGCTCCTAAGGAAAGTGTGGAAGAGAGAGAGCTACTCGGAGCAGATGGCGCTTGCAAAAGCGACCACAGATCAAAATCAGAAATGGGATCTTATAGTTGGTGCATGAACAGAGAGCTTCTCATTTCTAAGCTCGGTGCTTCCCCTTTGAAGTTCTACTTCTAGACTCTGGCCCTACAACCTGCCAAGCACTGTTCTGGAAGGACCATTAACTGAAGACTATTAACCAAGATTTGCATTTATGTGTAGAAGCATGCTCTAGAAACAAAACAAAAAAAAAACTATTTTCCTTCATAATTCTTTTTTGGTTTTTGTTGTTGTTGTTTTGGTTTGGTTTGGTTTTGGGGGTTCTTTGTTGTTGTTGTTATTGTTGTTGGTGGTGGTGGTTTTTTTTTTTTTTTTTTTTTTTTTGGTTTTTCGGGACAGGGTTTCCCTGTGTAACAGTCCTAGCTGTCCCGGAACTAGCTCTTGTAGACCAGGCTGGCCTCGAACTCACAGAGATCCGCCTGCCTCTGCCTCCCGAGTGCTGGGATTAAAGGCATGCACCACCACCACCTGGCCTATCCTTCATAATTCTTGCCATTCATTCTGTAACAGAACACCATGTGGAGAGACGTGTTCAGGTCTAAGTTGCCATCATCTTCTGTAAGGAAGATTTCCCAGGATTTCTTGAGGAGTTCTCAAGAGAGCATGGAGCCACTGGGAATTCAGGAGAAGATCCAGTCGTCTTGAGGAGTTCTCGAGAGAGCGTGGAGCCACTGGGAATTCAGGAGAAGATCCAGTCATCTTGAGGAGTTCTCGAGAGAGCGTGGAGCCACTGGGAATTCAGGAGAAGATCCAGTCGTCTGCCTTTTACTCCCTTTTCCCACCAGCACAAATGTCTCTGTCAGCGCTCCAGCCCCATTCCAGAGATCCAATGTTTGATTCCCATTGTCTGGCCTTGCTTCCTTCAAACCAAGACGTCTCTCTATTCCCTTGATTGCTCTCCCTAAGCCATTTCCTCTTCTGCCCAGTGTTAGGACACCCTTTCTTTTCAAACGCTGGCCTTGGCCTTAAATTTTCCATTCTTTGATTTTGTTGTTATTGTTGTTGTTGTTGTTGTTGAGTCTTCACAATACCAGATGCCTCACAAACTCAGACCTAAAGAGTGGTCAGACTCAAAGGAACACTGTTGGGTTTGGAGCTAAATAGACTTTTAAAACCCATACCCCGATGACAGTCGGGACCCTTCGCTAAGTTTGGGAGCAATGCAATGAACCGCCCTGTCCTGGTTTCATTTCTGTGGCTGTGATAAATTACCCCGACAGAGAACAACTGGGGATAGGAAGGATTTAGCTTTTGGCTCATTTCCAGGTCCCAGCCCATCATCTCCATGATGCCGAGGCAGCTCAAACAGCTGGCTGTATCGCATCCATAGTCAGGATCAGAGAGCAAGTCCGTCCTTGCTTGGTTGTGTGGCAGAGTATTCCACAGTTCAGAGTTCAATCCACGAAGCCACGCTCCCTGCCTTCAGCAGAGATCTCCTGGCTCCAGCCGAAGATCAAAGTTCTCCCCACAGACACTGGAACAGTCCAACTAGACCTACATAATTCCCCTATTACCACTCTATCCTGTTGGTCTTAGGATGGGACATGCTGGCAGAGTACCGACTTGGTCTTGTTAGTCATCTCTCTACTAGCACATATACGTAGAAACTGAAGATGTGTTCCTGTTTGAAAGTTAGACTCCCCAAAAAGATGCCCTGAAGTGTGCAGTATAGCACAGACTCCTTGGAGAGAGTTTACCATTCTTTTTCCTTCCCCCCTTCCTTTATTCTGGTCTTGCCTCAAGCTGACTAACTTCCAGGTGGTCCCCTGGTGAGGCAAAGGGGGGGGGGGGGGGGGGGATGAGCTGGTGTGCTATAAATTATCGTGATTACAACTTGACAGCAGGCCCCCAGCTGAGGTCTCTAACTCCCTGCTAGGAGACCTTTCAAGGACATTCCCTTTCCTGAAGGTTCAGGAGCACGAAATGGCTTTTGCAACTCTCTGAGCTTTTTAACTTCCATAATTCTGACACTTGTTGGATGCGTTTTATCTCCCGATCAATTTAATTAGGAGATGTCAGGTTAAAAATGATCTGCTGTTTCTGAAAGGCACTTGAACTCCAAGATGCACATACGAAACCATGGTCTCTCTTTGTCTCTTACTCTACCTTTCCAGCACCCATCTAGACAGCAAGAGGAGACAGGGCTTTGTGACACCAATTGCCAAAGAAAGAGACGGGGTCAGCACAGAGATCATGTAGAAAGCAGTGAGGCAGGGGCATTATGGGAGTCTCTACGTGTCAGACACAGACATTTGAAAAGCTAAGATGGAAATAAATATGCCCCGTTTTATTTCTACTATTACTTATCTCTGAGTCTTTCTTTTGTAAAAGAAAAGAGCAGATCTGAAGTGGTTCTAGGGGACCTAGGTCAGAATTGCCGAAGGCAAACCGAGGCACGGGATGAAATTCAAGCACACATAAAGATAGGCGGGGGATGCCTGGCGGTGGTCGCGCACGCCTTTAATCCCAGCACTCGGGAAGCAGAGGCATTTGGATCTCTGTGAGTTCAAGGCCAGCCTGGTCTACAAGAGCTAGTTCCAGGACAGGAACCAAAAAGCTACGGAGAAACCCTGTCTCGAAAACTCCAAAAAAAAAAAAAAAAAAAAAAAAAAAAAAAAAAGATAGGCAGGGATGAGGGCCTCAGGAGTAGCCTACAACCTGATCTCTTGTTTACGTCCCAGGTCCCAATTCTATTCTTACCCATTCATTTGAATGGACACAAAAGAAAAACCTGAGCCACCTAAGACAGTGCTTCCAAAGCCACCAAGGAAAAAAACCGGGAAATGAATCTTTCCATGAGGTCAGCTATAAATGAAATAACTGTATTCTGAATAAACTCCCCTCCAAAATGACAAACGGAGAGGCCACTGGAGAACAGGAAACAGCCTTGGATTGTACTCTCCAAGCATTTTATGGCGGGTGGAGGAGTTGAGAGGAGAGGTTAGCACAGGCGATTTATCAAGGTATCTTTCTCCTAATATACCACGTTGCTTTAGAATTTCAGGTAAGAAGAGCCTACTCCGTGAAAGATTCATAGAATCGATTAGCAGGTAAAAGACCTTAAATCTGTCAGACCAAACTCTATGGGGGGGAGGGGAACCATAAAACGATACTAGAGAATATTAAACTGATTTGAACCGCAGATATTACTGCTATGTGTTTATGGATCTATTGCTAAAATTTCATCGTCAGCCCCCTCCTTGGCTTAAAAACAGCCAATCAGACGCTCCGGCGATATTTAATTGTGCTGTGTTTGTTGTCTCCATTGAGCCCATTCATATCTGTCTGGGGCCCAATGAACTGCTCCAGAAAATAGGGCTGTGAGAACAGAAGAATATTAGGAACGGCGGATTCAGTGCAATGACAGCCGTGGCTAACTATAAAGGGGTTTTCCAACTGTAAGACCTGCCGCACTGAGTGCGTGGGACCCACACAGAGCACTTGCCATGAAGTTCTAATTTCCGAGTGGAGACTGGCTTGCTACACAGACTGTCAGCTCTCTGAAGCCAGGCCGTTCAGTCCACCGGTGATTGGTTCCTTCTGTAGCTGTGTTCTTCGAGCTCAATGAAAATCGCAGAATAAAGAATTTGGAGTAAATTGAGGGACTTCATCTTCTCGTTCCATTTTATCTAATGTATCGAAACTCTCGGGCGGATGGAAAAAGAAAATGATGAAGAGCCGCCTGGGGTCGACAGGACAAAGTCTGTCTTGGTAAAGCAGCTGTGGCGCATGCGCCGTTTCAGAAGTCTCCTCTGAGAACTGGGATACCCTGAGGTCTTATAGCCAAAGCGTGAGGAAATTGTGCCGGCAAAGCCTTCTAGGAGCGGAAGAGAGGCGTGGGTGGGGCATAACGTGCCTGTTCTGCCCTGTAATTCAGAATCGGTGGCATATCCTCACGACTTTCTTGTCATAAGCTAGTCTAGGAAGCAAAGAGATCAAGGACTTGAACCACAGTGGCAAAGCCTTGCCAACCAGCAAACGCATGGAGCGGAGCACGTGACTGAAAGGGCTGGGTTGTGTTGACATTTCCCGAGAGAACTGTCCGCCCTAGGAATCGCTCATCTAACAGACAAATTCCAGGTTCGTTTCTCAACCTTTGAGTCCCCAAACTGCTCAAGCCTTCTGAAAGCAAGATCGCCGCTGTCTTGTGTCTCACGGAAGATCCTGCAATCAGCAGGGTGAGGTTTGCTGACCATCATGGCCTGCCCTTGAAAGAGAAGGAAAGAAACCAAGGGGCCACCCTAAGGAATCCCACCATCAAAACTGTTTATAGCGCTTGTATGCGTCTTCAGGGTAGGAAGAGAAATGTTTCCTCCCCTCCTTGTGGGCTTTATACCTCCCTGTCTTGATTTGATACAATAACTTAGCTATAACTTTGAAAAGACCCCTCTGCCTTTATTATTAAAAGAACAGCCACTTAGTTCACCCATCTCAGCAAAAAACAACAATGTAGCAGTCAAATAATTAACATTATGGGGTGTGTGTGTGTGCGAGCGTCCGCGTGTATGTGGGTGTGTTGGTATGCATGCCTGCAGGACTGTTTGTGTGCCTGCCTCTGTACCTTTGACCAGTTAGGCCTAGCAGCTGCTAAAGTGCCTGGCTGGCTCACTTTCCTGTGACTACCTCCTGAGAGTCAATTCCAAACTCCCGAAGCTGAAGAAGAATCGTTCAGCTCTGCGAAACTAAAACAAATGAAGTTGAGCATGCAAGTTCAATAGGAGTAAATACAAAAATTCAAGGAGGTTATGTCAGATTTTAAATCCCTATCATTATTAATTTAATTTCCAGTCATTATGATAATGCCGAGCATTTAGGATGCATTTGGTGTTTATGTAAATGAAATTACTTCTCAAAATTACCATTTCAAATTAATATGCTATTAAAAATGTCACCAGAAAGTGCTCTTATTATTTTGCCAGGGAAATAAACGTTCCCTGTTTCTTTTTATAAATGAAATTTCGGCACTTTAAAAAGTCTTCCTTCGATTTTGAAAGCTGCAATGTTTCTGTTTAAGAATTCTCCTTATGCTACATTAGTGCCGTGTTCTTTGACAGCATAAAATATGCAAATATAGCCTTTTAATGGTGATTTTCCATTTTGCCGCTGTCGTTTAACTCAGACGCAAGCGATGCTGCGGCAACTTATCACTTACAACAGTGAAGTCACTGAATTGATGTTTATGTTCAGAACAGAGCAGTTGACACAGAAACAAATACATTTCAAATACCATCTGCACCACGTTGGCTGCTTCCTTCAAGGATAATGGAGTTGTCGGAGCTCAGCCTTCGAGAGAAGCTCCAACCTGTGGGGCCGAGAAGACACAGGGCTATTGCCAGGAAGTAAGCAGCAGAGGCTTCCTCCGTGTGGGCATCGGTCACAGGAAAGAAGAACAGGACAAGAAAGGGAGGGCGTGAAAACCGCAGCTTCCTAGGAATCTCCACAGCTGAACCACCCTGCTTTCGGGACCTGTGTCTTCCAGAAGGCCCATTTGGCTCCCTGCCTCACTGTCCACCTCTCCTTCCAGCCTCTCCGCAACAGAACCTCTCCGTCTGTTGCTTGATTCCAACCCAGTGCTTAGGAACCCCCGGAACGCTGTATGCTGAATTGCGTGGGAGTGGCACCGTCATGGCTGTTGGAGCTGATGAAGGCAGGCAGCTGGGTGGGAGGAAAGCTGGATGGCAGAGCCTTACTGCAGCCACATGCCATGCCTAGCAAGGCTGGCGCTCTGCGGGGCGCTGACATCTGATCTGGAGAGTTGCTAGAACACAAGATGCAGGAAGCTTTTCTACCGTGCTGCACCCGTGAGAACGTGAAGAGGAATCTCCTGTTAACGGGTCAGTGGGCGGTGTATTGTACTGAATGAGATCTTTCTCTTAGCTTGACTGAGGGAAATGGCGTGAGGCACTTCGGTAAGCTCCGCTCTGCCCGAGTGTCCTAACGTGGAGTCAAACTCTAGCTCTGCCCTGTCACCGCAGGTTGGATGTGTCCTGTCAACATGGCTAATGAGTAGCAGATACATAATTGATCCCCCTTGTGCCTAGACATAATACTTCCTAATAAGTATTATGGCCTCTCACTTGTCCTTACCAGCATGAAACCCAAACTCTTCCTTAGATTATTGCAGTTCTGTCTCATTAAGATATTTGCATAGCTTTAGATAAGATAATTTAGGTTTCACATACAACAAAAATACAAAAAAAAAAAATCTAAGGGTATGGTGGGCAGCATAAGAAACCTCACAATCCCTCTTCCTGCTAGTAATGCCCAATGTCAGCCTGTCCTTAACTGATGGTTTACACATAGTGGTCTCTAATGAAAAGAACATGTCAAGGTTGAGTTTAAAAATGGTAGCCATGCATCAATTTCTCTGAGCAAAAGGACAAACCAATGCTATGAAATAGTTCATGAAGCAAGAACTGAGGCCTCTCAATACCCACACAGTTAGCCTGGACACAGCTCCTTCGTCGACACTGGCCCTTCAGACAAATGCACCTCCAGCCTATATGCTGGCAGTCCCTGTGAGAAACATTAATCTAGAACCTCATGAAGAAGCAGTGTGAACATTCTTGACCCATAGAAATTACCAGCTAATATTTGCTGCTTTTATCTACTAGATTTTAGAATAATATAGTAGATCTTAACAGGGAACATATATAGAACTGAGCTCTGACATTAACCTTAACGGTGATTTTTCTGCATGAATTCTGAGCTCTATGGGTCTTATCGAGACTCTAGCTGGACCACTAGGGAGCCAGCATGGGACGGACCTAGGTCCCTCGTATCTGGGTGATAATTGTGCAACTTGGTCTTTTGTGGGGCCCCTAGCAGTGGGACCAGGACTTGCTCCTGATAAATGAGTTGGTTTTTTGGAGCCTATTCCCTATGGTGGGATGCCTTGCTCATCCCTCATGCATGGGTGAGGGGCTTAGGCCTGCCTCAGTTTGCCGTTCCATGCTTTGTTGACTCCCATGGGAGGCCTTTCCCCATCTAAGTGGAGACGGAGGAGTGGATGAGGGAATATGGGGAACTGAGAGAGCGGGAGGAGAAACTGTGGTTGGTATGTAAAATACATTCCTAAAAATAATGAAAAAATGCTTTACTCTTAAGCATCTAAAAAAGAAAGTAGGGATGTGGTAATGATCAATACCACTTGGTTGCAGACATGCAACATTCAGCACCTGCTTTGTTGCAGACATGCACAGCTGCTCATCTGCAGCCTAGCCACTAGTCAAGCAGCAGCTGGGCCTGCAAAAGCCCCACTTTCCCCTGGACCTCGCCATCCAGCTATCTGACTTCTATACCAATATATGTTCAGTCTGCATAAACTATAGAAAGAAATATTCTAAGCAGACTCTGTCACTGTATAGGGCTGAATTCCTTCCATTTAAAAATTCTGGAAAGGGTTTGATAGAAAGCTTAAAAAAGTAAAAGAGCCAGAGTGGTCAACAGCAGAAAGTAGATGAATGTCTAATGCTACCAGAAATCTAACGAAGGTCACCATAGAAAGTTTTCCTTTCTGTGGTCCAATGGAGTAAGCTTGAGCAGGCGCTCCTCTCTTTGAGCAATCAGCTGGAGGAATGGGTGGCAGAGAGTAGTATCATGTACTAAAAAATACGTGGACACCATTTCCAAAGGGACAGTAAGGCTGCCAGCCCAGTCACTGTGGTTTCCTTGAAGGACCGCCTGCCTCCTTATTGTTGTTGCCTCTGATTTTTCCTAAAGATGTGGGCTCATTATTTAGTCAAAAGTATTTGCTTCTGATACCTCACCAGTGTGTCCACGCTGCAGACCTAGTGGGTATCTGTTTACAGCCCTACAAAGTCACATTTGAGACTGACTTAGACAGTCTGGACTTTCCCTTTATTACAATGATTACCTTTGACCCTACAAATTGAGCTCAGCTCTCAGATCCGTCACTTAGATCTCTTGCTGTTACTTGGGACTATTTCCTGTTTCCACGCTCTTCTCATGGAACACTCATGGTTCACAGCCTTTCCACTCATGAGAAAGGCCACCTGGGGGTGTTTCCCGACACCGAGGAGAGAATTCAGCTTTCCCTTTAAGAGGAGTCTCGTCTTTTTGTAACCAGTGTTTTGCACATAGTGCACAGCTGCCAGATAAGTTGTGACATGCTAGGACCATTCATATCAAAGAACAGAAGGAAGGACCAGCTACAGTAGTGGAGAGGTCTTAACCATGCCTTGGCGGGGACTCAATGCTTTTTTAATTTGGGGATTATGAGACCCAAAAGGGAGAGCTGCATTTCTTCAAACGTGTGCAAAGGCCTTCTGAAGCTGTGCTAACTGGTGTTGTCCTCTGCGCCACGTTTGATAAATACCTCAGGAGCATTTTAAACTCTCAAATAAGGAAGTCTGGGGCTATAGATCAGTGGGCAGAGCACAGAGGCCTGAGACTTTGAGTTCACTCCTGGGCACTAGAAAGAAAGAACAAAAGAAAGGGAGGGAGAGAGGGAGAGAGGGAGGGAGGGAGGGAGGGAGGGAGAAAGGGAGGAAGGGAAGGAGGGAAGCATATGACAAGTTTTGAATGCATGAAAACCATCTGAGAAAGCTGTTCTGAACAAAATCCTGTACCCTAGTTTCCTTTCTTCAGATACAGCAGATACACAACAGGCTTGGGAATTTAAAGATTTAATTAGCACCCCAGGTGATTCTGATAAAGGACATTTGTCTATCCACCTGGTACAATATCATCATAAAAAAGTGGAAGTCAGCTGAGACTCTAAACCAGCCAGTTCTAATAGAATAAATGCAAGCCCTCCTAACTCACACGAAGCCAATCGCATCACCAAGTCATTGTGCCACCGGGAAGGAATCACTTCTGACCCGTGGCTTACAGGGAAGGATAAAGGTGGGTCAAGCAAAAGTTCAAACGAGCAATGGGCACTCTGGGAGGCTGAAAGGTCAGTTTCAGCATGGGCACCCCTCAGCCGGGGGTGTCTAGGGATCTTTAAAATACAGACTAGAAAGGTCAGAAGCAGCCAAGGAGGAAAAATGTTCTAAATGCTGGTAACTGAAGTGCTAAAAACACTTTGTTTGAACAAACAGTTACCATTTAAGATGCCTTCAAAAGCAGCCCATAATAGCAAATTGGTTCCAATGCTACAAATTTGATAGCTTTGAGGACGATCAACCCCCCCCACCCCCCACCCCCGCCAGACGTACAGCCCTGTTACCAGCCCTGTGTGTCAGGCACAATTGAACTTTCACCATGGTCTTGACAGAGGCATGCCTCTGAGACCTTGTGGATGTCTAGCGTTGAATACAAGCCGTTCTTCCACAGCTACAAATACAGGTGCTTAACATGAAAACCTTAAAACCCTGCAGCTAGCTCAACTAACTTATTTTACTCACAAGCACCCTGGAAATGAGGGGCTTTCCGCGGCTAGGCGGTTTCAGAGCTGGATGGCAGGGAATACTAAAATGTTTCTTGTTATAATGAACGGTTGATGGGGGTTCAGCTGCCCAGGGCTGCTGGCCAATGGAAAGGGACGGTTAAAGGAAACAGATGGAAAAGTACAGATAAGCCTTGGAGATGATCGGGCTAGCGAAGAGCCAAGGGCTTAACCTTGAGGAAACAGACTATTGGAACAGAGTTTTTAGAAGGAGCAGAAAGGGGAGGAAGGTGAAGGATGACGATGAGGAGGAGGGGTTTGTGACGACGAGGAGGAGGGGTTTAGTTAGAAACTAAAATTAGGAGGAATTCGAAAAGAGATAACAAGACAAAAAGAAAGAAAGAAAGAAAGAAAGAAAGAAAGAAAGAAAGAAAGAAAGAAAGAAAGAAAGAAAGAAAGAAAAAAACCATCTATACTGGTCCAAAAATTGGACGTAAGAGAATCACATGGGCTCTCTGTTGTCCTGGCAACCATTCCCCCAGGTGATGCCTGTGCATTGCTGGCTACCTAGAATCCAGAGCACTGGGTTCGAAGGCAGATTCATTTGATGCTACGGGGAAGTACTGAATGAAGCACTCTCAGGACGGACTGAACCTTTGCAACAGTTTCCGGGGTTATCCACGGAAGCTGGACGCCCGCTGTGCAAGTGGCTCTCGGGGCTGTCACTCAAACCCCCTGCGGGTCTTCCCTGCTTATAGTATCCAATTGAGTCTTAGTGTTAGTATCTCGGGACTCTCGTCTATTTTCTTTGAAAAGCCTTCTTGGATCTAGCAGAATCGTGGTTCCGAGGAGACCATATGCTGATTACTGCATGTCTCTTACAGACCCGAGTTACAGGAAATATTTCTATACCCCGGTGGTGGGTGGCGGCATCCTGTTTGGGAAGAAAACGCTTATTGGAGAAAATACCAAGAAATGTAACTTTCTGACTAGAGCATCTTGCCATATTCCTCTCTGAATTTTTCCCTAACCATCTCTGAGTTATACCAGTGGAGTGGCTGTAAGTGTTAAGACAAGAGAAAACAAACTTCAAGCTACCCCTAAAAGAGGCAGGAACAGAATCGTGTTCTTCTAACCCTTAGTAGACAATTGCTCTATCTATTAAAACTCAAGCATAAAAAAAAATGAGATAAAACCCTCAGGGGATACCCTATTATTATTGACTGTAATCTGAATAGAAAATGAGACATGAAACAACACAGGTAACAAAATAATATTTACTGTCTACAGGAAGCTCATCTGATAGAGGAACCCCATAAATCAGAACCCTCTGTGTGAAGTACGAGGTGAAAGAAGCTGATGAATCTGTAACTACAATATCCTCACTAGTTGCTCTGTGAAGCAGAGATCAGATTTTCAGGCCAAGGGCACCACGTCCCTGTGTCTGTGAAGACAGGCTCTTGAAGGACGCTCAGTCAAGTCACGGGCTTGCACTACAACCAAGAACAAGTAGTGGAAAACGAGATGAACCTCCACTTCCACGCTCTTTGGGACAGCCCCACTTTACCCCCAACAAACGTGGCTTCTGACGCCTGTGGAGGAATCACCGAAAACATGCGCATTCAGCCAAGTGAAGAATTTTGCACTTACCCGAGCCGTGGACTGTGAGTACTTCCAACTTCAAGCAACTTTGCGAGCCTTATAGTTCTGTTATTCTTTAAGGATTCCCGATTAAATTCTAAATGCCTCGGAGATTAAAAGGGTATATTAACGGTATTAAAGATTTGAGAGCAAATGGCATGCCTCGCAGGGTATCTTTGCATTTAATGAAAACATTTCCATCACAGTTCTAAGTCTATTATGACAGATCTTCATTTCAGAAGTTGTAAGATAATCTTATTTTAATTAGAAGAGATGGGGCAAGTATATTAGAGTAATACAGTTAAATATATTCATCAACTTCTTGTCAGTTAAAAGGCCTCCTTCAGACTTGGCTATGGCGATGTGCTATCACAGCTGTGAGCAGAGTTCTGCACAGACATTCAAAATGACTTCCAGAGAGGCTAAGATGATGAGGTTTTTGTTTTCTAAGGAGTCCCTCTATAACTATACATAATCTCGAGCAAGAGCGGCACTGCCCTGCACAATATTCACTGTCAAATACAACTACTGAGCATTCTTGTTGTGTCTAGTTTGGAATGAGATATTTCACATCAGTTATTTGGGTTGAATAAAACATGCTATTAAAGCCACCCTCACCAGTTGCTTTTTGCTTCTTTTTAGATATGGCAGTCAGGATATCTTAAACTTGTGTATAAGGTACGTGGCATTTCTATGAGACACTGAATGATGCCCTATGTCATTTATCCAATGCATAAGATCAGCCTTTGATCACGTTTGATGGGTTAGTAACAGATGTAAATTACAAATCACAAGTGAGCTACTTCTGGGTTTCCCCCAAATCCAACTAAGCTTTCCCCCGACGGATCTATCAGTAAATGAGAGAATGAAAAAGCCTTTCTAAGCTGCAGCCCAGGAGGCCGGTCTGGAGCCGCGGAAAAGAACGGCTCACGGACTCCCGAAAGAAAACATGGATCGTGGGCATCCCATGTGCAGGCTGAGAAATGAAGTCAGAAGGATTCAGTTGGAGAATCAATCTTTAATATCAACTACACTCATGATCTATCTAGACATCCACGAGGTGGAAGTTTCGTCTTGTGCATTTGCAATCTTAAAAGAGAAAAAGAGATGTTAATGAGAAGGTACATCCATAGATAAGTAGAAGTTGATATTTTAAATAAACAAGCATCTCTAGAGACGGGCCAGGAAAAGTGTGTGCCCCAATCACAAGAGCACGCAAACGAAATACACAAACGCCAAATCAATAACGTAATGAGACCACACAAAGTTTTTTTTTTTTAAGGTGAAATTTGTTATTGTCAAAGAAAAAAAATGTAGAGCAGGACAGAATCAAACTGAAAACAAATAGCCCATGAAGAAATCAGTAAAGTTCCTCGAAGGGACACCAAGGCAGAAGACGCAAACCCCTTTACACACAGAAAAGCCAGAAACCCAACTAGAAAATGCAAAGGCTATACAAAGGGATGCGAAGGAGATGAAGGGGGAATCCATAGATTCTGGGCTTCCATCTCCACGGAAGACGTGAGAAGACTTCTCCTTGCATCTTTTGCATCTGCTTGCAGGTCATAGGCGTTAGAACAAACAGAAGAAAATACCCGAGGTCCCAGGGTCTAACCAACAGACCAAATGTAAATAAAAATTCCCAGAACAGATGATTTCCAAACAAGACTTCTAATGAGGGGGGCATGGTGACCTTGGGGAGGGCTGGAGGGAGGAGGGGAGAGGCAGGAAGAGGAGCAGAGAAAAATGTAGAGTTCAATAAAAATCAATTAAAAAAAAGACTTAGGAAGATAGATGGCGAGATAGGAAATTAACAAAACATGCCCCTCTTATTAACCACCTCAAGAGGAGTCTGCTGGTGGGATTCAGCTCAGGATTGTGGAAAGAAGTTGTCCTCAGTCTGACTTTTTCTAAGTTTAAACTCTGCTTTTCTATTTCTATGTAAATTATTTTTAGTCTCACTATATTACACAGATTAGCTTCGAACTTTCTATGTAGCCTAGGCTAGTTTTAAACCCACAGTCTTCTTCTACAGGCTCAGAATTTTGAGCGCTAAGATTACAGGCATGCAACACTGCACATGACTAAATAAATTTTATTTTTGAGGATAAATAACAGAAGATGCGCATAGCATGGGGTTCCATGTGATGTTGAAATGCGTATGTACATTGTGTGACATACACATTGGGTTCAATGTATGAACCTTAGCATTTCTCTGTGTTAGAAGCATGCAAAAACCTTTCTTCTAGTATTTTGAAATATACAATATAATTATTATCATCATCATTACTCTAGCCGGTTTACTGTGCAATAGTACATCAAAACTTCTTATTCATATCTAACTAGAACTGAATGCCCATTGATCCACTTCTAACCCTAATCCAACATGGATACTTTCAACCTCTGCTAACCATGATTCTCCATCCAGCTTCTGTGAGATTGACATTTTTGAGTTCTGCACATGAATGATGTCCTACAGGATCCGTCTGTTTGTATCTGGTTTGTCTGACTTAACACGATAATGCCGGTTCCTAGTCATGGTGCTGCAAATGACAACTAGTCACGGTGGTAAAGTGGAACTCATGCCAGGGATGTAAGGAAGGATGAGTTCGCAAAGCTAGGGAATGTGATGCGACAGATCGAGAGAATGAGATACAAAAGGTAAATAAATAAATGAAGGCCTGATTGCCGGGGTAGATGCAGGAAAAGGCGATTGAGGAACTCCAACATCCCTTTGCGATAAATACGTTGGACAAGTTAGATATAAGATATAACAGAACCAAGCCCTATACAAGGCCACAGCCAACATAATAACACATGGAGAAAAACTAAAAACTTTCCCTCTAAAATCTTGAAAGATATACAGCTACCAACTTTCACTCTTTATTAAACAGAGCACTGGAAGTTCTCACCAAAGCAATTAGACAAGAAAAATAAATAATGAACATCGATATTAGAAAACAAAGAAACCAAATTGTCACCACTTACAAAGGGTAGGATCTTATAACCAGAACCCCTCGGGCTGGAGACGACGGCTTGGCAAGTAGCAGTGCTTACCTTGCAACCTGAGGACCAAGACTGGAGCCCTGGCTCCCATGGTGGAAAGAGAATGACCCTCAGGAGCTGTTTTCTGACCTCTACACAGAAGCGGTGACACACACGCAACCCTGCACATGAGAGTCACACAAAATATTATTATGATCATTATCATTGCTAGAATAATAAAAACCTCAAAGACTCTACAGAAAACCCGTTGGAATCAATACGTAAATTCAGTGAAGTTTCAAGGAACAGAATCAATATGCAAAACTTAAGTTCTATGCCAACACTGAATTATCCGAGGTAGAATTCAAAACACTATGCCTATACTAGCTATACAAAAAAGTCTATAAATAAATTTAACGAAGGATGAACTTGATTACAGAATAAAAGAGGACACAGGAAATGGAACCGCATGCTGTCTTCACAGGTTCAGAAAAACAATATTGCTAAAATGTCCACACTTCCAACAGTGACACACAGGTTTGATGAGAAACCCACCAAAATACTGGTACTATCGCTTATAGAAATAGGAAAAAGAATCCTAAAATGTTTGTGGAACTAAATCATTAAAAAATAAACACAAAAGAGCAGATCAGGAGGCATTATATTATCTGGCTTCCAAATATACTATAAATCTGTAGTACTATACTGCCAAAAATGAGACACTGGGGGCCAGTAGAACAGAAGACATAAACCTATACATTTTCAGAAAACTGATTTCCAAATAGATGCTAAAGAGATCACTGGAGAAAGAATATTTTCAGTGAATGATACTGGGAAATTAAACATTCACAAGCAAAAGAATGTGTGTGTGCAAGAGATGAAATCAAACCCTCCAAAAAGAAACCTCTACTCCCCATGTCTATTCTGCACTCTTGGCATATCTAAAAAAAATGGAAACAGACTAGGTTGGGGACGGCGCACCACCAGACCCTGAATTTCTAGTAAACAACTTGTTTGCTGCTCTGAGCACTAGACCCTGATGGCAGGGGAATGGTTTCTCATGAGTCTGCAGCTGAAAAGTCCTGAGAGCTGGGGTGTGGCCAGGGCACTATGTACGCTGCCCCTGAAAACAATAAAGGGGACATTCTTGGGAAATTCAAGAATGACCCGTGTCTCTGTCTCTGTGTGTATATGTGTGCGTCAATCTCCAGGCCCTTGCCGGCTCGCGAAAGGTCCTGTCGTGCAGGTGGTATGCTACAGGCATAGAATCGTAGTACACGTAGTACAGGCGCTACAGGACCGTAGCACACCTAGTAGCACAGAAGCAACAAAGCTAAGCATTTAGCAACTGACAAATGGATAAAGAAAAGATGGTGGCTATGCCCTATGGAATACTATTCCACCAACATGATATCTAACCTTGGATCGGGCATCTGCGTCAAGGTTAAAGATGAAATATCTAGGACATTAGGATTTTGCAGTCTTGCCTAAGTTGGGTCACTTCCCAGTGGCTTGGGAAACGTGAGCGAAATACTAAGAAACACTGAAAATTTGTCAAGATTTTCTTAAGCGTTCTTTTTAAGAGTTTCTATTGTTGAAGAAATACTTAGGAATTACATGACACGCTGTATTTGATTTAAAATACTCAAGAAGAGGAGTCACCATGATGTTCCCACGCCAGACAGACGCGGGCTAGAATCTCCCCGGTAAGCACACCTTGGGGTGCTACACACCTTATAAGAAATGGGCTAGTCCAGGTATGAGAGTTAGCCGAGAAGAGCTAGCCAATAATGGGCCAGGCAGTGTTTAAAAGAAAAAAAAAATACTCAAGAAGAAAAAAACAAGGAACGGTGAAAGATGTGACAAAAGAGAAAACAATTTTTTCATAAAATGGGAGCACCATTTGCTATTCACTTTAGCTTTTATGTATTTGAACATTGACATAATAAGAGTAAATATTCATCAAGGAAAATGTATAGCAATGTAAAAGCCATGAAATAAAAACATCTTCACAAAACCCACACTAATAGTTTACGCCACGTACACGCCACACACTCACTCACACGAAGAGTAGTTTTTCAGTGATGAAGAGGTTTTCTCACAGACAGAAAATAGCCCTGTGAACTCAGCAAAGGAGAAGTTAGGATTTCTTGGACGGCAAAGTACTAATAGCAGTCCCTGATGAGACAGAGTTATCTATAATCTTTTGAAAAACGACCAAATAGAAAAAGCAAGTGTAAGTGATTGAAACTTATTTCTCTAGTGAACTGGCCAAAAAAAAAAATGCCCCAAAGCCCTTCCCAATCCTACTCAGGTGGGAAGAACAATGATATATAATCTTTAATGTGTTGCAGAGTAGAACAATTACTCAGTATGGAAAGATACATACAAGAAAGAAAACTTTTTCAATAACTTAATTCTATAAAAAGTTTAAGCCATTCATCCTGAGAACTGGTGTGACTCACTGCTGTAGCTAAAGAGAAAGCCAGGGCTCACACCACTAGAGAAAGTTTTCTACAACTACCACGTTTCCAGATCATTCCAGTGTAGCAAAGTAGAGAGCTTTCTGGCTACCACAACTGAATGACCCCTTAACCAGGAAGGATGAAAACTAGTTCAACACATACTATCATTAAGTGGTTGGGTACATTGTGAAAAACAGCTCAGCTCAAATCATTAAAACTTTTCCATTTAAAAACATAAAACTTGAGAGGCGTAGTATAGTAAATGCCCAGTGGACAAAAGCATTTAAGTGGATGGATGGCTTTATTCACGGTTTCCTAGAGCTAAGGTCTGTTCCTTGAATGGGTCAGTTTCTGCTATCCAACAAATACAATTAGTAATATTTACTCCAAGTTACTGGTGCTCACTGATGGTTTCTTAGAAAGCACATCCGGGGCTCTTGTAAACGAGTTAAGAAGTACACAGAATAAAAATGGCTACGGCCTCTTTTGGTGCCGTCTCTGGGCTAAGCAGTAGACCGCATGGAGAACCACACGGGTTTTATTGGATTAATTTTATCTTTAATGCGTTGGTGCCACTCTCCTTCTTCCTTATAATTTAACATTAACTGTAATGAGACCAATCGTTCAGTTGCGTAATCCAATATCACGAACCGTAGCCTAACTATGAGGAGACGGGAGACTAGAGCTCGTATGCAAAAACATTGCCCATCAAAAACTGCAAACATTTACATTATGGTTTGCTGTATTATCTCCATGTAAAGTCTAATTCAGCAATGATTAGAAAATTAGCATTTGTGGATTGCTTTTCTTATTTTTTGCTGAAGAGCTTTGGTAATTTCATAAATGTTATTTGATTGAACCCTTTATTCATTCTGAAATATACATTATATTTCTATAAAAAAAATTTTTACTTCTATGTGTTGGGAGTATTTTCTTCTAAATCCCAAGAAAGCTAAATAGCAGATAGCTCAGTCGATTTCATCAAATAACCAAGAGTGGGTACATTACAGTCAAGGACACTCACCAGTAATTGAGTTGAGATAGCAGCAAGAAGGTTGTCTATCAAGGTGCCCGCCTCTCTGTCCTCCCTGGAAATGACCACCGTACTGCTCGACTCTGTGCTGGTTCACACTGAAGTTGAATGTTCCCCGCAATAGCCAAGTCTTCGCATTGTTGAATACCCACCCCCAAAAGCCAGGTCTCCACACTGAAGCTGAATACCCACCCCCAACATCTGAACAGACTGTGTCTTGTTCTTGTCTTTGGCACTTGCTCATGAGGGCGTTACATCTTAGACCCCTGCAACTTTGGGCTTTAAACTGGTGAACTATGAACTCGCAAGGGAGATGAGTGTGAAATCCTTCTTTCTCTGGAGCACATGAGGATGCTGGTTTTCCTTCCGGTCACAGTCAGTGAGGGGAGTCTCTTAGACAGCGCAGTCTCTCACAATATGGCCAACTTGCCACAGTGGACCCACTTGTACTCCATGCTCAGTCTCTATACTGCATGATGGATCTTAGGTAACAGCAAAAACACAAAAGCCTCGGGGTTATGACCAACGTTAACCCTTGTCTACAATTGTTTCCATGTGTGGTGTTTCCGGAAGAAACTATTCCATTAAAATGCTTAATTAGCTACAATGCTAATAGAGGTGAATCCTGCTGAATGCTTTTATTGCTGATTTCACTCTTATTTCTTTAATGTAGATTAATTTATTTAAAGCCAGCAAAAACATCAAAATTACTTTAAATTTACACGCCAAATCCCCATTAATACAATCTGGAAGGAAAATTTAACAAAGACACTATTTCATCGGGGGGAAAAAAATCCTTTTTCAGTTGTGTGTTTTGTATAACGACTTCTGATTTTCTCGAAAATAGGAAACGCAGTTAATTTCAATTTACACAGAATTTTTGAATTAAAATCCTTTATAAGAAAGGCAGACTACCAAGATCCCCGGGGCTCCATCTTAACCTTTGTTGAGGATGTCAGCACTATCTACCACCTCCTATGTCTGAAAGAAGCAGACAGGCTCTTACCACACATGAAATACCATTATTCCAGGATCCAAGTGACTTATGTAGTCTGAGTCACTAAAGGGACTTACATTTTCAAGTAAAATAGCACAGAATTTCAGAAGAGAACTCCGAGACTTCTCAGAGCCCACATACAAATACAGTGGCTATAGATGTATAGTTATTTGTATATCCAGATGTGAACCTCAAGGACCTAAGTAGGAATTTCATTTCACTTTATTCATTTAAGGAACTGCAATCAGTGGGTCCCTAAATAGCAGGTCCAGACTCAGCAGCCGGACTCGGGAATTCTATCACACGTTGTTTATGGCTGAGTGCGCTCTCAGAGAGCTGGTGTGTGCTGAGCACACAACTACTCGTCGTGAAGCCATCAATCAAACTCACTTGATAATAGAAATCCCTAAATAAATGAATTACAGAAATCAATGAGTCTGCTATTCTTTCGGAGTTCAAAAATCACTGAAAAATTTACCATGGATTTAGGAGGCAATTAAATAGCGGGACATCAATATTCCCCTATTCATTTCTCAGCTCATTCAGCCCTCACAGCTCCGGTGAGCAGATATCTCCAAAGTGATTGCTAGCAACGGGCTCGGCAGACTCTGGGGTCATCACAAGAATAAATGTGGCGGGAGGGGGGGAGGGTTAGAGAAGGAGAGTGGCCTAACCACAAAATAAAGCAAAATTCCTTGGACCCAATATTTACAAGTGTGAATCTAAATCCCACTTGCGTATTATAACAATTAAGAAGGCCAGATGGAGATTTGACTCACAGCCCCAGAGAAAAGCAAAACCTCTCCAATTGACTGCTAAATTTCACTTCGCCTTTGCCCTCACAGCACTCGGAGCAACCGCTACTTGCCTGTGTCTCAGCTTCACCCTTGTCTTTGTTTTGTTTTGTCTTTTTGTTTCCCTTTTGATCCCATTCCAAAGTTATCCTTACTAGTGCTTAAAGCTTCCAGATAATTCTCAGGAAGAATAGAAACTAAATACATAAATAAGTAACTATAAGCTCAATAAAATACACTGGGGTGGGTCCGATGCGTCTATAGATTTAAGTAAATGGCCAATAGTGTGCCGAAGGAACGTGTGGGTAGCTAAGCAACAGTAAAGCATGTTCCTTCAGCATCAGCACCACGATTGCGTCATACCATGACGTCACCGTGTAAAGGCTGCCCGCGATATGCCTGCCGCTGGTTTAGGCATTGGAAACAGAGGTGAACGCATATCGTAACCTGTGCCTCCCTCCCTGCCAACTGGTGGAAAGGAGAACACAGTCATGGCCATGTAGCACGAAAGTGCAGTATAGCAGAAGACGCGTGCATCAAAAGATTATTAAGATTTGGGGGTGAAGAAGCTAAAGGAGACTCATCGGAGGTTAGAAGCTAGGTATCCGTGGCTGAATGCTTTTGAAGAATATACCACATTGAGGCAGTAAGTCCACTAATGGCTGTAGCGCATATGAAGGTAAAGGAGAATGGTCTACATATTGTGTTGGAAACTATAACCCTTTTGGCGTGGCTGTAATGGAAAGGGAGCCATGCTAAGATCCCCACACCCCAAGAGCACATCCTGTCTATCCACTTGCAGTATGTGGGATCTTTATACAGATCCGAGTGATGGGGCAAATGTAAGGTCTAATTATTATCCAATATTCATGGATAGCTGTCATTCTTGGTCACTAACACGTAAGGTGCACAGTTCATTCTAGGCACTAATCCAACTATTCGCCTTACTTGCAAACCCTTAAAGAAAACCCGAGAAAACTAATGCAAGTTTTTGGAAATGCCATTACTAAAACGCCGTAGGCTGCAAACATCAACTAAGTTCTTCCTTTGTTCCCTCATTGTCATCTGTCATCCTCTTCCAGGCTGTCAAAGACAGTTTTCAGTTTGTACCCAAATGTGCAGCTCGGTCTGTTTGAATACCCTTTGATTATAGGGATTGTGTTGTCTTCCTCCCTGTTCCTAGGTAGCTGGCAGAAAGGCTTGCCTGCCAATGATTGATGAGCAGAACAATCAATCAATCAGCTCATCTGATTGTGTCCTTGAAAGCAGAGGGAAGCATGGGCTGTACACCCAGCCAGTTGAAGCAAAGGAAAACATTGTACACCGTCTGCAATGTTGAGGATCTAGGAGACAGAAATGTATAAGAATCTGTAAACATCCTTCTTTGCATATATCTAACAAAATCAAGAGTGACAAGGTGATGCGAATTTCAAAACTGCAGCTCATTGCCTAAGTGATATGAAAATATATTTTCTCACCTAAGAAGCTTAAAGTTTCAGAGTGGAATAATTCAGTCCTTCAGCAACGACTGGGCTGTCAGCGCGGTTTTCACCTGTGTCACATAATCAAGTCACACTCCCAGGCTGCACTGGAGAGTGTAGCTCACACTTTTGTCCTGTTTTCTTCTATCTCTTTGGCCATCGCTGGATCACGTGACTAGGCCTAAGTCAGCGGGGTCGGAATTAATATAAGTGGTGCAGCTATAAGCTGATCAAGACCCATCTTAGGGTGTGGATACTGAGGGTTTGAGCCTTTCCCAGGAGCTTGACTGAAGCAAGCGATCTGAGGCAGGAGACTGGTGGTTCAGAGGCCCAGCAAGATCTGCCATGAAATGAGTGAGGGCAACGTTTACAATGGTCAACGACCAGTTTATTTTCGTCTCCCTGGTTCAAATATACAAAGAACAGCACACCGGTAGCTATTTTTAAGAAATTAAAAAAAAAACAGATAAAGAATACTTGAATAAAAAATAAACAAAACCAGGCAGCGATGGTATACACCTTTAATCATAGCACTCAGGAGGCAGAGGCAGAGGCAGGCAGATCTCTCCAAGATCGTGGACAGTCTGGTGTATAGAGTGAGTTCTAGGACAACCACGGCTATCCAGAGAAATTCTCTATATAAAACAAAGACACCAAAAACCAAAAAAATAAACAGAAGGAAAAAACTTAACATAATAAACTTAACATAATAATATCATAAATCACATTAAAATGGTGACTTCTTAGTGAAAATAGTATGTTCCATTATTGTGGATTCTTTCCAAAATAGTTATTGGAATTTCTCTGCTGCATCAAATGCAGTATGTATATCTTGCTTATGTATTTCCTCTCTCTCTCTCTCTCTCTCTCTCTCTCTCTCTCTCTCTCTCTCTCTCTCTGTGTGTGTGTGTGTGTGTGTGTGTGTGTGTGTGTGTGTGTGTGTAAGGCAGACGCTGATGTCAGGGGTCTTTCCCTACTGTGCTCTCCTTGATTTGGGGGATTATAGGCTGTGACATAAGCTTTTTTGCACAGACACTGTGGACCTGAACTCAGGTCCTCTTATTTTCTGGACAAGCACTTTCCCAGCTGAGCCATTTTCCCAGCCCTCTGCCTTGTTTAATACAAGAAATGGCAGATTCCAATAAATACAGCCTGAGACTGAACATCAGCTACTGGCCTTGTAACTGTATTTGCTGGGTTTGCACTGTAGAGACTTTCAGGCTTTTACCAAGACTTTGAGGGTAAGCCTAGCTAATTTGATAATTTATTTAAAAGTTATTTTCATGGGCAGAATAACATAGTTCTAAATGTTAATACAGTTTTTGAGAAATATTTCTAGAATTCAAGACCTGTCATGTATTTCCCTTTAATAACTTGTTGGAAATTTATTTTTAAAAATAAATTTTAATACTTTTGCCAGGTGGTGGTGGTGCATGCCTTTAATTCCAGCACTTGGGAGGCAGAGGCAGGCAGATCTCTGTGAGTTTGAGGCCAGCCTGGTCTACAAGAGCTAGTTTCAGGACAGGCTCCAAAGCTACAGAGAAACCCTGTCTCGAAAAGCCTAAAAATAAATAATAATAATAATAATAATAGTAATTTTATTATTTTTAATCATGTTGGGTGTACAATATATGTATACAAGCAAAAGTGCCCTCACGCTCCTCGATTCTTCTGGAACTATGGTTTCAGGCATTGTGAACTGCCAGGCAATTAAACCAATTAAACCAATCTCAGATACCTGCAAGAGCGGTTAT
This sequence comes from Microtus obscurus, assembly GCA_963919715.1. Classification (NCBI taxonomy): domain Eukaryota; kingdom Metazoa; phylum Chordata; class Mammalia; order Rodentia; family Cricetidae; genus Microtus; species Microtus obscurus. The sequence goes on from CAWTZC010000381.1 coordinate 6,787,776, forward strand.
GTTTTTGTGACCACTGAACCATCTCTCCAGCCGCAAACAGCAGAGTTTAAAACTTTATTAACGCGAACCATGCCAAACTATACACTTTCAAATTAATCTCAGACTAGATGGAACTTAGGCCCATTAGGCATTCCCTTTAAGGACCGAATATTGGGCATAACAATTACCAGTGGTTGCCTAGCAACCAGGGTATCTGCACTTACAGTAAGTTTGTCCTCCACACTCCTGTAAGACCGGTGATGAATAACTATCCACTTGGAAGCCTTATTTACAAGACAGGTTGTACTTTTTCTGGTATTAATGACTCCAATTTCTCTATTCAAAGGAGATAAATTTCAGGGAACGAATCAGGAAGGTGACATCATGGTCATTAAACCGTGAGTACTTTGACAAGCAGTCTTCAGACAGATGCCTGGTTATCAGAGCAATGATGTCAATCATTGCCCATCACGGCACATGTTATGTTAATGTCAGGTAACTAGCTCAAGCTGCAAAAAATGCCACGGGCAAAGTCTAGCTTGCCTCTACAGATTATAATTTTCAACAGAATATAAGATTAACTTTTGAGTGCCTTGGGGGCCATCCCCAAACTATCCTATTCTTTAAAATGCCTCAGGTGGGCCCCCCAGTCACAAGAGTGTCACCTTTCATCCCGTCTCCTACTGCTGGAGTGCGTTATAACAAATAACCTTTCTAATTCTAAAAGCACCATGGCTGCACATTCACGCTGTCGGAGTCTCTGGTGCCATGACGGCCAGAGAGCCCTCTGAAGCAGTGTGGCTGTAGCCTGCCAACTGTGTTTGGCTGCCCAGCTCCTTCTGGGCTCCCAAAGCTGGCAAGCTAATATGCTAATAGAATTCATTAGCCCGGGCTCTGACAGACAGTTAAAACAGGACTCCGCCACGGCACTCCCGCGCTGCAAAGCCATTATTGCCATTTCAGGAGGCGCAGCTAATTCAAAGAAGATGATGACAGGGTTTGCAATCAGGGAACATTAGAGTTTAGGGCGGTGGAGAGGCTGAACACGCTAGGCAGGCAATGCTGCCAGCCACCCTGATTTGATTTCTGGCATCACCAGTGGGCCTGGCAAAGAGAAACAGAGGTAATGAGATAGAGTGAGAGACCAGGCACTAGGAATGGCCTTTGAAGTAATTATTCTCTGGGGGTAGCAAGGGACAAGATGAAGAAGCTTTCAGGGACAGGCAGGGGACACCCATGGGACCCTGTTTCCATTACAGCATGACATTCGGCTGAGCAACTCTCTCCACTTGGGAAAGCAGAGTACTAAATAGGCTGTCAGAAGGGAGGGGGACACCGAGAAGGTTTGTCGAGAAAATGAAGCTGTAGGGACAGAGCTAGGCAAGGCTGCAGGAAGCCTGCAAGAGAGCAGCAATCAAGAGGGGAGTCTTCCAGAATCTCTGATGGGAACCGTGCTCAATCACTTGCTTCGCAGCCGTCAATCTCTGTATTCCTCATAATCTTAATACTATAAGGGAAATGACAGAGCTGCAGATGTCCTAGGAGCGGTAAAATCCCTTAAGACATTGACAAAACAGAGAAGCCCTCTGGGGCTCTTGGCTCAGTCCAGTTGCGGACATACACAGAATGATTAAGGCGGGATTTTCTGGAAGGGTGAGACTTTAAGCGTCTGGATATAATCAAGCTCACCAGCAATCCTCTAAGAAGAACAGACCCAGACCTCAAGTTGAACCAGAAATGGGCCATTTCTCATCTGGTGGTAAATACTTCTGAATCAAGTTGGAGGTCACTGGCTAAACAAACCGTGGGCGTGGCTGTCACAGGCCAGTGGAGTTTCTTCTTGCTTACCACCCTGGGGCTTATCCTGTGTTGTCTGCCCTTCTTCTTCACAAGAGAAAAGTTTCCTCTGCTGAGACGACCACTGACAATGAGAACATGCACGAATGATGTCGCCTTTGTCCTGTGTGGCTTAAGAAGTGGGCCCTAAGACAATATTAGACCATAGTCTTCTCCCAACACACACACACACATGCATGTGCATACACACAGACTCATGCTCACACATAAATATACCTACACAGGCATGCACATAGCATTCCAGAGATGCTGTATATTTCAGTGGTGTATTTTTATTTGTGCAGATAGTATTATCCAATACAATTATCAGCTACATATAGCACATTTTTTTTCAAAGTCCCCACATCCTTTCTTGCTCTCCTAATGGAAAACTGCATCTCCACGGCTGCCACCATTTATACTCCCTAGCAATGTCACTTTTTTAGTTCCATAATTTCAACTATTTTTGCTGTAGAATTTGTTCGCTATCAGTTCCAGGCCCACATTTTCACGGGCCCGTTGGAGAGCATTAAGGATGGACCCTGAACTGGCAAGCTATATACATGGACTCACAGCCACCAATTTAGATTCCACTTGTCCAGAACTCCTCCTCCTGGGACCCTGTTCCCATGAACTATGTCATTATCTCGGTACTTATCTAGAAAAAAAAAACTGGAAATCGCCCCTTTTCTGGTATCATGGGGTGCAAAGTTTGCATATGAAGTCTTTCCTGCCTCTTACACTGAGCCCAGGAGAAACCTGGACTCTCTCCGGCTATCTTAGATCCCTTAATATGTGACTTTAGAAGTAGAGTCTGAAGTTTGAGGACCATTTTATTAGAGTTTGAGAGAAAAGCAACAACACAGACAGGCTGTAAATCTCAGTAGCTGCAAGAGAGGGGAGATGAGGAAGAGGAAGAAAGAAGATCACACATTTCAAACTCGGGAGTGTGACATGTTCATCCACGCAGGTTAGCAGCTGCTGCAATGCAGAAGGTCGGGGGCTTCAGAGGAAGAGACTAAGTCCAAAGTATGGAGTAATGCAAGCTTAGACTTTTAGCCAGCAAGTCAAGAAAAAGCGATAAGAAGACATTGAGAAAAAGATTATAATAGATAAAACCAGACTGGAAAACTACACCCTCCTCCCTTAAACACTTCTGGCATTTATGGCCAGAGTTGGGGTAGAACCAAGACTATTGCTGTCTTCTGTTTAAAGGCAAAAATAGACTGTTGTTTTTAAGGTCTTGGTCCTAAACCACTACCCAGTGTATCTCTGTTCTAATCATTACTATCATATTTTTCTAACTAAGAAAGTAAATTATGAATTCAACAGTGCTTTGTGGACAGAACACATATACTAAACATAAAAGTACATTGTATATACTCACAACTGGCTACTTCAGTTCATCCCCGACTGTGTTCAGTCTGGGCTGAAATTACAGACAACCAGTTACTATGCCTCCCTATTGCCGCTTCCAGATAAAGTCTGCCTGACTCACCTCTGCCCTTAGGACTTTTCTAGAGGATTGCAAGATCCTCCTAATCCAACATTGCTATTTACATTGTTTAAGATTAGCTTTGGAAACCATGAATGCCGATTCGGCATACCCTACTCTAACATACCATCATGTTTACACGGAAACCGGGATTGATTTGCACCAACCGCCACTGATGACGTGGCAAAGGGGTGGTTTCTTTTCTCTCACACTTACCTTAATCTTTCACCTTTCACCCCTCTCTTAGTTTAGGATGAACTAATGTCTCAGTTGTAAATTTCTTCTTTTTAGATTCCTCATGATGACTTGAATTTTCTATTCTTCAAGAGGCACTCTTAGATCTGAAGAGAAGTTATCATTGTGAGCCTATGAGAGGGGACTCAGGGTAACAGGCACCAAGCCTGTGGCCCTGAGTAGATCTCTGAGATTCACATGGTAGAGTGGGAGAATCCATTCACACAAGTTATCCTCTGTCTTCCACGTGCGTGTCATGGCGTGCATACATGCACAAACACACACACACATTAATAAATTAATAAATATAAAACATGTTTTAAAGAAAAGATTACTATTACAAGGTCAACTTTAGTTAACATTCCTCTCGTTTTTCCAGCATTTCTTATCTCAAAAGTAAGACAACGTAGTGTTCTAATTAGGGTTCTGACGTTGTGATGAAACACCACGAGCAAAAGCAACTTGGGGAGGAAAGGGTTGCTTCCACTTACAACTCTGGCCTCACACACCATCACGGAGGGAAATCAGGGAAGGAACTCAAGGCAGGAACCTGGAGGCAGGAACTGAAGCAGAGATTACAAAGGAGCACTGTTTGTTGACTCGCCCACCCACCACGGATGGCTCCGATTCCTGTTTTGTACATCCCGGGACCACCCAGGGCGGCACTGCTCACAGTGGGCTGGGCACTCCCACACCATTCATTAGTCAAGAAAACAGTCCACACCCTTGCCTGAGGGCTAGCCTTAGGGAAGCGTTTTCTCAACTGCTGAGCCCTTTCCCCAAAAGAGGCTAATTTGTGTCAAGTTGACGGTAACAACAACAGCCAGGAGACACAGCTTGAGTGTGTTAAGATAACTAGTAGATGTACCACCCTGCAGATTCACGTGCCATCACGAGCCTTTCCTGACGAGTAAACACATTCGGTTTCTTCAGGAGAAAGGAGGTACGGAACTCTCCAGCTCTCCTTCCCTGGTGCCCTCACATGGTGTCTCTGTCACCCCTCACCGTCAGCTGCAGAGTGGCATTCCCGTGGTGTTTCCACCTCCGACATCTCTACTCAGGCTGTGAAGAGAACCTGACCCTTGAATTCCTTCGACAAACGCTTCTAAACTCCCAGCTGTTCAACGAGATCCGATAGAAATCACTTACACTCGGAAGAGTTTGGAGAGCGCATGCTTCTTGTTTGAGAGTAGAGCTGACTTTCCCAGAGAGAAGGGAATCCCTCTTGTGAAGAACTATGGCCATCCTGAACACTCAGATGTTACCACGAGGATAAAAAGCCATATATTTCTGGAGCTTCCGGTGGTAGTCCCACTAATAGCCGTATCACCTCTATACAGAGGTCTTATGAAGAGGGTATCACACATCAAAATACTTTAAAAAGAAGACTTCTCGTAACGATGATAACTTCAGGTAGCCTAGTGTGTGTACCAACCCCCGTGGGATAATTTGTTGGTGATGCCTGGCATTCTGTAGCTGTCACCATGGAGTCACACATGTAACAGTGTAAAGTGACAGATTCCAGTAGACAGCAGAACAAATAACCTTCGGCTTCACCCTCTCTCTTTATCAACGGAACTCATAACTTCGGGATCTCCCCTTCAACCTGAATTTCACAGAGACTGAAACGCATTCACAGCGAAAGGAAAAAAAAAAACATAATTAGCATCATCAAATTTTAGAGCAGGAGGAGACCACAGAGATCATAATTGAGAATAAAGTTTATTTGGGAGATATAACTTTATTTTCCCCTTTGGTGGATTAAACGGCCGAGGCAATCTGCTCCAGATTGCTCTGTCCCGTCATTAGAGGAAATTAAACACAACTCTTAGAGAAAGGGATTATTTCCCCTTGAATGGACTGTTTACGATAGTTACCGATACCTTTTAAGATATTTTGTGTATCTCTTGCTGCCCATACCTGACCGGAAATCAAGTCTGGCCTCAACCCTTCCCAGAGAATGTTCTAATTACAATGCGCCCCGATTTCCAACTGGTCCGCAGAGAATGGCCCCACAGGGACCGATGCTGATGATGGAGGGAGTAAGCCATGGAAGAGAATGTCTTTGCGCATGCTCCAGGAAAGCCGAAGGATCCTGCGGTTTTAGCGCTAACGAAATAAGATTTGCACATGGATGACAGGGTGGCTGCGGCCATGGGAGGAAGAAGCGAAATGATGCAAATTCTCATCCCAGCCATGCAAGCGGTGTGAGCGTGCGTTTAATCAGAGAGCCGAGGGAGAAATAATTTGGAAATTGGTTCTTTAAAGTTTGAGACAGGAAAGTCTTTTTAATCATCCTGTATTGTACACGGCTGCATTCAGTTATTATCTACCCTATCAGCTTGTAAACCACGGGTGTCAAAAACAAATCAAAACTTTTTCTATGGACCACAGGGGCAATTATCACACACAATATCCTGCGCATAAAAGATGCTTAATCTATGTGTGTGTTGAATAAAAGAATATATGAATAAAAATACGAGGATGATAGGATCATTAAGTGATTGAATAAAATAAATTTTAAAGAAAGGAGAGAAGACAAAATCATACACAGACAGTAAACTTTGAAATAGGTGCGAAATGTTGCTCGCCTCGGGATGCCATAGGCAGGGTGCCCGCTCTCTCAGTATGCAAGAGGTTGCTGAGCCGAGGGCTGCTCTGCCCTGCTCGCTGGGAGAAACATTTATAAACACTGTCACCTTGTGGGTTTTCTTTTCCGATCATGGCAAGCCAGAATGCACCACCCTAAGGTGGGAATCATAAGGGCTATTCATCCGAGAGCATCAGGACATAAACTGATCAACAGCTGGGGTCGGGAAGAAATTACAGCGGCTCCAAAAAGCCCCTCTGGAGCACGCTGCAGGGCACGCGGCTGGCGCTATGATACCTACGCTAAAATAAAACTTCACTGTTAGGTTTTTTATTTTTTTATTGAGTAGCAATTCTTGGAGTTTTCAAAATGAGAACACAACAAAGAAATCTGCTCCCACAGCGTTCTTGCCCCCAAATAAAATGCAGGCGACGGGAGAGGAGAGCAAAGAGTACTGTGGCATTGTTGATCTAAAGCCCAAAGCATTTCGGCGCATGCCGGGGGCCATCGGATCTATCAGAAGGACCAGAAAAAGGGCACAACCTTCTCCTGAGAAAATACACAGCATGCAGAGGCAGACGTTCCATCTTTTCAGGTCAACAGCCACGTCTCCATCAATTTTCTCACCAAAAAGATACTGGGGAAGAAAAGACACCGCCTATTCAAAGACAGAGCTTTTTGGTCCAGGCTGGTAATTTCATTAAGTTAAATGTTTAGATGAAATTATTCTACCTTAGAACAGAAACAGGACATGTACAGAGATGAGGCCTTCATTTCAAGGGCACAGTGTTGTAACACACGGGAGACTACTGGGGATGGCCAAACTTCTGGAGCTTATTTAAAAGGAAGGAGTGGGAAGCAGTTGTCAGACAACGTTTCCATACCAGGACTCCTGGGCATCTGGATGGCCTATTCAAAACCAGCAATGATCTTTAACTGTTCTGTGCACTACAGACTTTTCAAAGTTGCAAATACAGGTAAGGCTGCCTGAGAGCTCGCACAACAGCCGCTAAGGTATCCTCAATGCCTTCTAAGCTCTTGGCTCCGCTGGGGAACAGCTTGAGGCCTTGCGCAGTGCCCAGAGTCAAAAGTTCACTCCATCTTGGTGACATTGACAGCCAAGTCGAGCGAAGAGAACAGCGCCGCAGTCTACAAAGTTGTAGCGCTTTGCCAGATTCTCGCTGTTCTGGCTTAGATGTCAACGAGAGAGCAGCGAGCAGAATGGCAGCCGGGCCGGGCGAGCTGTGCCCGCTTTCAGGTTACAGCTAGCGCGCGCAGCATACACTGGCTAGCGAGAGCATTAGATGCGCTGGGCTATTTAAAGAAAAGATCGACACATTCGGCTACGGTGAGCTCCCCGGGAAGCTGCGAGCTCATTTGCATGATAAATATTTGTGAAGTGCGTGTACTCTGTGGAGGTGATAAAAATATAATGGTGAACAAGGCTTGGCCTCTGCTCTTCAAGTGCTAAACTAAAGAACTCAATCAATACAACCCTCTCCTTCCTCCTTTCCCTACCTCCAACTTCTTGGAGGCAAAATTAGGGTCTGTTGAATGCTAGGTAGAAATTCTGTCACCGAGCAATGCCCTCAGCTGTTTTTACATCTTTTCTTTTGAGCTTTTGTCTCGCTAAGTTTTCTAGGATCACCTAGAACTTGTGATCCTCAGACCGCCTCAGTTTCCTGAGTAGCTAGGATTACAGACCTTCAATAAGAGGCTACGGGTGGTCTCAATAAGGGATGTGGATGAAGTATTATTTAAATGGCGTGTGGCTGTCTCTGTGTTGGGCTTTGGAGGAGGGCATGGTGATGGTGGTAGCGATCCAAATCCCACGAGAGAGAAGGGAACATGAAACGGGAAGGGGCTAGATGGAGCAGGTGGCCGATTATTTAGCAGAGTCCATTAGCGAATAACAGGCGTGCCATGCAATCCAAGCAGAGCTTATCACCAGGGACTGGGGAAATGCGATTGTTCACTATAAATAATGGGACCTATTACTTTTAATTATGAAATGGCTAAAAGGAAGCACAGATAGATGGGGTAGAGGGGGCAAAAACCAAGGCAAGCTTTCGGGGTCTACCATAGGAGAAATGTCGAGGAGGATGTTCAAGAGCCCAGGGTTCCATTTCTGAGAATATCTGACTTTAGAAAGCCATGGGACCTACCTTGCTGGTCCCCATTTTACTCAGTAAAATGTGGCTATACAGTGCTGATCCCAAGTATGCTGTCTGGGGAGAATTAAGGAAAGAATCATAGAGAAACAATGGTATCCTGTGCTGGGGTCAAAGCCTGAGCTGTCACGTGACACAGTAGTAAAACTGGAAAGTCCAGCACAGGGAAAGCCCCCAAAAGATCAGTAGCTGAAGCACAAGCCCCTGCCCGTGCGACTCTCCTGGGACAAGACCGGCATTTCCAGGAAGACAGGAGCAATGTTCTTGGGAGCAGCAAGGGACATCTGGATCACACTTCTGTGGGGGAGGCCCTTCTCTTTCTCTGTGTATCGCGCCATGCCCCTGCAGATGCCAATATCAGCCTCCCAGGAAGAACTTATAAATGTCTGCTAAATAATTTAACACGGCGAGATGAAATCTTGAGGCCTGTCGAATGAAAGCAGGGATCTCCCAGGGGCCTCCGAGTCTGCAGTATAGGAACCTGCTTCTTACAGGGATGGAGTAACTTCTCTAAGACCGGGATTTGGGGGGTTGCCATCAAAACGTCCTTCTTCACCAGATACCCCCAAATGGAGATCCCTACCGGTAAGGCATTGTAAGGTTGATCCAGATCCTAGCACTGGGAGAACTCCATCCCACTGCAGAAAGGTTTGAAATATTGGTAAACTCGGCACCTCATTTCTAGTCTTTGAGTTTGAGAACAGCAAAACCACGCTAGGAATCCTGGTTTTGAGTCACAGACTTACAGACTAATCACAATGTCAAAAGAAGAAGCAGAAATGGATCAACGGCCTGTTTTATTTTTTTTCATTTTTTATTTAAAAGCTTATTTATTTTTTCATATTGGATGCCAGCCACGGTTTCTCCTCCCTCACCTCCTCTAGCTCCAGCCGCAGCCTACCTTCCTCTAACCTCACTCTCCCTCCCCTCTCCCTGCTCAGAAAGGGTAAGACCTCCCATGGGGAGTCAACAAAGTCTGCCATATCAAGTTGAGGCAGGACCAAATCCTTCCCCCTGTATCTAGGCTGATCAAGGTATCCCTCCATAGGAAATGGGCTCCAAAAAAATCAGTCCATGCACTGGGGATAAATTCTGGTCCCACTGCCGGTGGCCCCACCGGCTGCCCAAGCCACAGAACTGTCACTCCCATTGAGAGGGCCGAGTTTGGTCCTATGCAGTTCCACTTGCTCGGGTCAGCTGTCTCTGTGGGTTTCCCCATCATGATCTTGACCCTTTTGCTCATATAATCAATCCTTCCTCTCTCTGGACTCTGGGAGTTCTGCCCAGTGCTTAGCTGTGGATCCCTGTATCTGCTTCCATCTATTACTGGATGACGGTTCTATAATGAAAATTAGGATGGTCATCCATCTGATTACGGGGGAGGCCAGTTCAGGCACCCTCTCCGCTATCGCTAGGAGTCTTAACTGGGGTCATCCTTGTGGATGCCTGGGAGTTTCCCTAGTGCCAGGTTTCTCCCTAACCCTATAATAGCTCCGTCTATCAAGATATCTCTTTCCCTGGTCTCCCTCTGTCCCTCAGCCAACTCAACCATTTCAATCCTTCATGTTCTCCTCCCCCTTCCTATTCCCCCTTCCCTCCTATCCCCTTCCAATTAAATTAACTCAGGAGTTCTTATCTACTTCCCTTCCCAAGGGCATCCTTGAATCCATAGTATGTTAAAGGTGTATAATTTTACTGTTGCTGCCTTTGTGAAGATGGTGCCTGAGATAAGAATATGAGGTCCCTACTCTGGGTCAGTCAGAAATTTATCGAGGGAAGACGAGGTCAAGTATAGAAGGTATAATAGAAGCTGTGGACAAGGCGTCAGCTGTCTCTTCCTTCATGCAACTGGCAGGCTATGGATTAAGAGGAAATAGGCTGGGGGGGGGGGGGGGGGGGGGTAAGAGATGGGGACACAGTATAGCAAACCTTGCTCAGGTAAGGTGCTAATGATCCAGAAACTCCAGACCCAAGTGAAGAGCAGAGTTTGCCAAAAAAGCAATGGTGATAATTGCAAGAATGTTTGAGAAAATAAAGAAAGGAAGGAAAGCAGGGAGGGAAGTAGGGAGGAAGGGAGGAAAAGAAAGAAGAGAACCATTTACTGGATAAAAAAACCTCATAGTACATAAGGGGAGATTCAACAAAACAGGAGGAGCAGATTTCCTTGTTGTTGTTGTTGTTGTTGAAGTGTTATTTTTAAAAAGAAATCAACGTAGCAATCACTGGGAGGGTCACATCTTTCTTAGACCTATTTTTAAAATACACTGTGTAGTTCTGAATTGTCTTGATTTGAGCAAGAAACACGAGGGTCTCACTATCTTTCCAGAGTGTGGGGCCAATGGCGATCCACTGGTGTGCCCTACGAATGATGCTATCTGATGTTCCCAAGCAATGTTCTGTAAGGTTTTACAGTCGAGGATACAGCGAATTCTGAAAACTATTCCATTGTGACCCCATATGGAAAAGCTGAGGTTAAGTTGTTCTCACATGACAAAGCCAGGGTTTAGACCTCTGTAACATAAAACAAGTGTTTTATCCCGAACTATGCGCGTTGTCCCATATGTTGAAGAAGTAAAGTAAGATGCTGGGGGTTGGCGTCTACTTTTTAAAATGGGGCTAAAAAGGCCAAATGAAAAAGAGACCTTTCAGGGTCCCATGAACCGTATCCAGGAGTTTGAATCTCTTCGAGAGAACTGGCAGCCTGTGAAGGTGTTTAAGTATAAACATGATGTAACCTCCTTTATTTTATACGAAGACCTTTCTCGAGACTAAGCTTAGTGTCTGAAATTTCTAAGTTGCTAATAGAATCTTTTCATGAATATCCTAATTTTGTTTGTAGAAGGAATAGTTAGTTAAACCTTAAATGCCGTGGATCTAATTAAGCCATACAAATCAGAGTTACAAAAGTAGGGACTAGGGCTCATCGGAGAAATTTCAACCTATATTCTGACATCAAATTCATTTCATTGAAATGATAGTACATTTGCCTATAAGATGAATTTTAGAATCTTCTGGAATATTTGCTATTGTTTATTTGTGCATTCACATTGGACTTTAAAGTCTCTGTGACATAAACAGAGAAGTCTTTCAAAAAAATAAGAAAATCTAGACCCAAATATGTATGCTGTTGAAGATTCTTTTTCATCTCGCATATTCTATCAGATGAAAGTACAGTTTCAGAATGGACTCGTTTTTCTTTAAAACCTTCTTCATTTGTTGAAGATCACCATAGGAAACAGTGCGTCGTGTTGCTCGATTATCTCTCTATTAAATCTCACACATTACATTTCTATCAGAATGGAATCTAAAATGGTTTCATCTGAAGAACTGGCATGTCTTCGTACTGATCACAAAAAGTATTCATCCTATTAGCCCTCCCCTTCCTTTCAGCGTTACTGCAGAGAGAATGTTACACCTTAGTGGAACTACTGAGTTCGTGTGCTTTGCGGGAAGTATGTATAACCTACATATGTCTCCTACTCCATTAGTTCAAATCAGCAAGACCCTCTACTCAGATCGTTCTGAGGTATATTGTGATGGCTTAAATGAGAACACCTTCCCCATAGATTTTTGTTTTGTTTTGTTTTTTGTTTTTTTGAGACAGGGTTTCTCTGTGGCTTTGGTGCCTGTCCTGGAACTAGCTTTTGTAGACCAGGCTGGCCTCGAACTCCCAGGCCTGCCTCTGCCTCCCAAGTGCTGGGATTAAAGGCATGCGCCACCACTGCCCGGCTTCCCCATAGATTTTTATGTTCTTAGTCCTCAGCAGAACTGTTTGGAAAGGGTTTGGGTATGCCCTTGTTGGAGGAGGTGTGTCACTGGGATGGACTTTAAGGTTTGAAAAGCCAACACTAGACCCAGTCTCTCTCTCTCTCTCTCTCTCTCTCTCTCTCTCTCTCTCTCTCTCTCTCTCTCTCTTCTCTCTCTCCCTGCTGTCTGTGGATTAGGATATAAAGCTTTTGACTACTTTTCCAGCAAACTGCCACCATGCTTCCCGCCATGACTATGGACTAACCATCTAAAACTGTAAGCGAGTCCTCAACTAAATGCTTTCTTTTCTAAGAGTTACCTTGGTCATGGTGTCTATCGCTGCACAGTGATAGAATAGTAACTAGAGCATATATGGTACAAATTGTTTAAATAAACGTCCAGCTTGACCTCATGGATAGTTGAGTACAATTGTCTTTCTCCATGAATGCATTTCCCCGGCTCCCACATTGAGTAATAAGTCTGTATGAATTAAATACTGCTTCGCTTTAAAATCTTGAGTTGACATCAAAAAAAAAAATGTCTTGACAAGCCTTCATGCTTCAGACTGAATTATCTCTAAATCTACTGTGTCATTCCAAACTCTTACTACACCTGAAATCTTTGTGTAAAGAAAATAAACACGAGCGTGATTCATTCATTGGGCCTGTGGGAAGTGGGGAGCCCTCGCTGTGTCTGCCGCTTCTTTTGTTGCTGATTCGGCTTGTCCTCAATAAAGTGGTATTCTCAACTGGCTCCCCCTTAATCTCCTTTGCTGTTTGTTGTGTGCCTATGAGCGGTGTGTGCATGTACGTGGGCCTGTGTGGTTACCCATGCATGCTCAGGTGGTGATCACAGACTGAGTATCTTGCTCGATCACTGGTTGGTTACCTTATGTTTTTATGTGACAGGCTCTAAGTGAACCTGCAGCTCAGCAGCACAGCTGGACACACCAGTGAGGTCCTGGGGTCTGGCTGTTCTCTCAGCACTACAATTAAGGCCGTATCCCCTCAACCTGACTCTTAGGTAGGTGTTGGGAATCCGACTCACATTCCAATGCTTTTCCTATAAGCACTCTCCCCATTGAGTCATCTCTCCAGCCTCAAAATCGTACGTTTTTATGATAATTACAGCTCTATTTTCTCAGTAGCTTTTATTCTCTGAGCTATTTGTTTGCTTCAGTTCAGACCACTCAACGTCCCCAATTCTTTTCCAGGAGCAAACCCGCAATAGTGAGAGGAGATGCACAGCTGGGACCTTTAGCAGGAACATCTGCATTGCCTGCAATAATTAGCATTTTGCTTTCCGAGGCACCCTGCTTTGCATTTATACTGCACCCTGAATCAAACGACTTTAGGACTCCCCCAAATTAGTTCATCTACACAACACAGCTCTGTTGCCCCCAAATTGCAGGAAGCTCTGAAGAGATTTTATTTAACCTAGCAAATGGGCGAAAGCGGAATGAGGGAGGGAGGCAGTAAAAACAACAAGCGCGGAAGAGAAACACCTGCAGATGGAAACCGTGGACCGGTGGCTGCAAGTCAAGCTCTTTCCCTAAGCATTGCTGAGTGCTAATGAAAGCAATTAGCGCTCGCTCAGCCTGCATCCACATCCTCCATGCGGGTGGACTCAGAATGGCCAGCATCACTTCTTCCCGGAGCTGTTAGAGCAAAGCCAGACAATTTGTAAGGCTGTAAGGCAACCTTCCTATGGTCCTAGAGTTCTCTCGGTGACGTAGTGTTTGTAAGTCATTCTGTGACAACCTGTCCCCTTGATACTCACAGGAGATGGTTGGGTGGCTTCTAGGGGTGCATATCTTGCTTACTTTCCACAAAGGGTTAATTCCTCTCCCTTCCCATAGCTCCCATCCACTGTGAAATGGAAAGGGGGTGTGTGTGTGTGCGAATTCTGACCTGGTCAGTTCAGATGGAGTTTAGTCCCTTTCTCCATTGCCATAGGACAAGCTGTATTCTGCAGAAAATGTGGATTCAGTCAGAGTGCCTTGTATACTTCTACTCTCACCAGTGGTTCCAAAATTCTGGGCCAATGGGATGCGTTCTGGTAATTTCATTATGTCTATACGGTGATAGCTTGAAATCAGTACATTGTTCCCAAATCTCCCTTTTCCGAACTAGGCAGAGACTGTGCCCTTATTGTGCACAAGATTCCATTGCTTAAAGTCTGTTTGCAAATTTCCCATCTATTCCTCTGATCTATTCACATTCTGGTCGCATTCTGCATTAAAGATCTCCCGAGGAAATTGGGAGTGTGGGGGGTCACAGGAGAAGTACAAGGAAAGGGGAGGAAGAGAGGGGAGCCAAGAAAATGTATAGCTCAATAAAAGCAATACAAAAATAACTGTGGGACCTATCGTCTTAGTTCCTTTTAATACTGAATTTTAGAATTTTGCTAGTTATGATTTTTTATTATCCCATGCATTCCTCTGTATCAATATTAATATTCCAAAAATAATATTGATTTTTAAAATTGGGATGTCAGTTTAAACATTATCTTAGAGATGAGGATAGCATATTGACTGTTCCTAGTAAAAGTATGTCTTTTAATGCTTTCACTTTTATTAGAGTCTTTCAATAGCATTCAGAGCTTTCCTTTCTGTGGCCATTCATTTATTTTGGTTCATCCTCTTAGGTTTCTAGCTATTTAATCATATTATCGAAAATAACAAATTTTGCTGTATTTAACATCGGTATGCTTCTAATTTTTTTTCTTTTCCTGGGCTATCCTCTAGCCTGAATTCTAATGAATGACTCAATCAAAGGACCATGCACCATATTCTTGCTTCTAGGGGTTGCCAACTGAACATTATAATTTTATTCATAATTTTTATGTTATATTGAGACAAATTTTAAATCAGTCAGTGTTTATAAACAAAATGGTTAGATCACAAGAAATGAGATAAACGGTTTCGAGTTTTTTTCAAAATATTACCCAGTTCTAAAAGCAGAGGCTGGTTATTTTTTTATTATATTGAAAAAAAATATATAATCAGAAAGATCTCTGCATATCCAAATAAAATAAAGCAAAGATGGCAAATACACTCAAAAATATAGTTACATCCCATTTGACATAGAAAAGCATACAATTCTAGATGGTGTCTTTAAATTCATTTCAATAATTCAAGACAACTAATTCAAAGAAACGAGCAAGGGACTAAAGTGGACTTCATGGAACTGAAATGTGAACAGTTCCTAGTCTTATAAAGCAGCAATAATCTCATTTATGGCAAGAGAACAAAGATCAGTATGACGCTGTATGATCTGATGACCACAGGGGAAACTTAAGCCCTGACAAGATGCTACTCTAACAAGTTGTTAAATGGGGAAAATCTTCAAACTTTATTGATGTTAAAGTAAGGTACTGACAGCTTTCGGATGGCATTGGCCAATAAATATCTCACACTACCGCAAAATCAAACATGAGTTGATATCATTCTTGTACTTGTAGAAATTTATCCCATGGGACTGTTTACCTATGTATAAAATAATGAAGAAGGTTCCCCCATTGCAGCGCTGTCTGGGAGAACCCCTGACTAGAACATGGCTAATATTTTTCTAAAGCAGACTGATTGGAGGTGGTATATCCGTGCAGCTGCGTTAAAGAACAACCAAGCAGTTCTCCAAATGTGAAAATATCTTGTAGATATCAAGGAGTGAAAACAAAAATTCAGAGTGAGCTCTTTGACGCGTCCTTCCGCTTAAGGGAGAACGGGGAAATATGGAACAACATACAAGGATGTGTGTACATTTCTGCACAGTAACTGAATAACAGAAGCAAGCACAGCACACTGGGAACAGCGGTTCCTGTCTCAGTAGGTGGAGCAGCAACCGGCAGACAGGGATAGAACAAAGACGTTGCACTATTTCCTTCCTCTGTCTTTCTTCCCTCTAGGTTTTATTACTCAACACTTTTTTAAAAAATTAAAGGAGGTACTTCTCGGGAAGGTGAGGGAAGAAAGCAAGGTCAAAACACCTCCCTTATGTCTTTATAAAAATAAGGCAAGCGTATCGAGGCTCGGCCAGCAACCTACTACAAAGAGCAAACCGCCGAAGGCCTTTCTCAGCCGCTCAGCTCAGGATGCCCTGGGCATGCGCAGTCAATGGCAAACTTCCATCTCTCCGGGAGAGGGCTCGGGGCCCAGCCTGGGTAAAGCAGCCAAACCTCCCAGGATGCGCTGAACATTCTGGAACAGCTCAAGTCACAGGGTCACAATTTTCCCTCCATCCCTTTCTGTCTGCCAAGCAGTGAACGTATCAACATTAATCTACAACATCTACTGTTGTCATAAAACAGAAAAGGAGAAGAAATTGCAAGTTAAACAGTAAATGGACCCGAAGAGAATGCACCTTGTTAATTTTATTCAAGATCAAAACAGACCCGCCTTCCATCAAAGAGAAAAACACAAAATAAACCATGCAAAGCCCTTTGGAAAAAAGTCTGGCAAGGAAATCAAGATAGCAAGATAAAAGCTGGACAAATATCTTTTTACAAAGACTTGTGCCAAGAAACAAGACCGCTTTCGTAACTTAAAAAAAAAAAAGGCAGATAAGACGCATTTCTGAAAGGGGGATAATATAATGGAAGAGGCCGCTAAGTATATTAAATAACTAATAATATCATCATGGCATTTCATGTATGCCCCAAAGCGAGATCGCGCTTGACTGACCTTGTAGAGGGTTAAGCCTGGTACGGGGAACGCGGTTTGACACACTCTTTCAAACCCCGCAGTAAAGGATAAAGAAATGAAAAAGTCGGAGGAGAGGGGTCGAGAAGAAGAGCAAGTGGCAGAAATCTGACATCTGGATAATTGATCTTCCCGGAGGAGAAAATGGAATTGCCCCATCCAAGCCGGTTAAGAAATGGGCTTTTACACTTAGCACATTCTCCGCTTTACCTTTGCGAAAACCTGAGAGGCTCTTCAAAGATCCAACTCATTGATTCGCCGTCCAGAGGGTGCGCTGTTTTCCTCAGAAGCCAAATGTGAGGGCAGCCACTCGAATTCCTTATCTTAAAAAAATGAAAAAGCATATTTATTGGGCAAAGGTCAGAGAGGGAGGGGGGAGGGATGTAGCATCTATAGAACAGATATAGGGATTGACCGGTAAGGCTAATAACATTTTAGGTGTATACTATGTTCTATGCCCCAGGAACTGTACAGAAGATGAACTAATTTAACTACCACTAGCCACCCTCTAAGGAGGCGTGAGGATCGTTCTCAGTACCCTCGTCAGTAAGGAAGACCCGGGCCATTCGGAGAACGGAGACTCCAGCCTGGTTTATCTTTCTCCAGAATTCGTAATTTTAACACCCCCCCCCCCCGTCATCTTCGTGCGGCAGGGAGTCCCAAAGTCTCCAGAAGGTGCACAGCACTCCGAATGGCAATGCTCACACCACAGCAAGTGTTCCAAGGTGGTGGCTTCAGGGCTACCTGGAATCTCTTGGAGCAGCTGATTTTAATATTTTAGTAATGTATCGAAATCTGTAAGCTGTTGTTGGCCACAGTCTGGACTATCTTAATTACTGAAGAAAGCCTAGCGTTTCTTAAACAGTAAACCCTGAATCCAAGCAGTGCTAGGCCTGCCGCCTTTCACAGAAAAACTCAAGTGAACGCATCGAGTTAACTGGTGATTGGGGGAAAAAGTTCTGACCTTCTTAGACATATAATGAGATAGAAAAACCTGCCGGTAATTTAGTAGAAGAGAAAAAACCCTCTTAATAGGAAGAAATAAGCAAAATTGAAAATCAATTAAGACACCAAAACACACCAAAAATGGCCAATCTCCTGAATTAGATTCTAATAAAATATTGAATTTCTTCCATGAAAAGGGAATTCACAAGTGCCCAGGCAGGAAGAGATGACCTAGAAGAAGCAACGGAGACAGCAGGTGGCCCTGAGTTCTCTATCTTCCTACAGAAGATTTAGGAGGAGAACAATGCATCGTGGACTATATGGAACACCATGCTCCTGAAGGCCCGGGAGCACCTAGCACGGCAGGCTTCTGCAGAGTCTGCTGGCGGACATGAAATAGAGCAATAGCACACACACACACACACACACACACACACGTCAGCACAACGACCCCTCCTCACCACTGTAGAGGACATTACTAGGCTAATGCCTGCTTCTGGAAAGGGCCAACGTGGAAGCACAAGCCACCCCATATCCTGCCTGAGATCCGACGGCAAACATGACAGACATTAAGACCTGAACTCAACCCTGTGACTCCAGCAGCTGTAATTTTAGGATCAGTTTGTTTTGAAGGTGAACCAATAATCCACAATAAATGGCGATCGCACATGCTCTATACCAACAAACAGTGCATCTGGGATGTCGTCTATCTACCCCCCAAAGTCTGGGGAATATTTGATTTTCATTTTATTTATTTACTATTGAGAAAGTGCATGACGTGCGTGCGTGTGCGTGGACATGCCACGGCAAGCTTGCGGAGGTCAAAGGACAACTCTGTGGAGCTGATTTTCTCCTCGCGTTACTTGGGCCCTGGAGCTGAGACTTCGCCCGGGAGCGGGGAATGCAGATCACCTTCCGCGTTCTAGCGCCGAAAGGCCCCATGGCGTCCTTTACTGCCATAGTTTGGTCATCACTGCCCCCCTTACTGGGACAACCCTGGCAGCATGAAGTTTAGATTGTCCATCAGGAAAATGAATATGCAGTTAGCTAGCAGCTTCCAGCTCCTGGATCCACGCATTTGCTTCAAAACCACACAAGCCCAGGGTTACTGAGGACCAGTAGCTAATCGGCTGGAACATTAGGTAAGCCTGAGATTTAGTCCAGCTGTACTATCATCCCAAGATTTTCCTCCTCCCATTCTACCCTCGCATCCCACAACATATAAGACATGTGTGAGACTAGCCCCATGCAATCCCAGCGCTGCTCTTATGGATTGCGGTTTGTCACGGATTGATCATTGCTGTCTCATGGATTCCCACCTCCTCTTCCTTACCTCCATTTCTTCCTTCCTTCTTCCCTCGCTGCTCCCCTGGGGTTCCTATCCCAGGCGGCCCCTGAACTCCCTGTGTAGCTGAGAATGACCTTGAACCCTAATTCTCCTGCCTCTTGAGTGCCGGGGTTCCCTGCCCATGGAGTTTAGGCAGTGCTGTGGTCCTGACCCAGGTACTTCGTGAATAAGTAAGCATTGCACGGACTACATCCCAAGTCGCTCTCATCTAGTCCAGCTGAGTCCATCCTGACAACGGATTTCCTGGAAACCCCGCCCATCTCTGACTCCCTAAAGAGAATACATAATGAGTTCTGTATTGCAATAACGTCCCGGATGAAGATGGCAGGAGATGTACGGCAAGTGTTCGCTGTCTTTAGCGGATGGTTGATGTATATATGAGGGATTAATTAATATTATCCAATAGGGCTTCAGTGATAAGCTTTAGGCAGAAATGGATTTAAGGCCATTGGTAAATACTCTTCGGATGAGGGCTCATGAAGTCACCTCGCAGTTTGTTGCTTTCTCACGCAAAAAGAGTTCGGTATTCTTTATTGAACTAAACCAGAGCTAAGCATTCCTAGACTTGACAGAGAGGGTACCTCCTACCATTCTTCCTTGGCTTCCAAGCAAACAAAGATAACTTTTATCTTAACATTTCACACTTGCAGTTTGACACGCATTGAAATACGTGTGCAGTCGAAATAAAGGGAGCAAGGTTGGATAAGGTCAGAAGAAAGGGTAATTGATAGGATCAGTAAAGGCGTAATCCACGAACAATGCCACACCAGTTTGTAATTACTATTACCAGAGAAGTATTTATTTAAAGAGGAAAAACTTACAGATCAGATCTCTGCACAACTAGAAAAAGATTCTAGTCGCCAGACCAGCAGGAAGTCAAGAGAGAGCGAGCGGAAGGAAATAGAGGCTTTATGAATGGAGAGAAACCACGCCCCAATGGGCTGGTATCTCAGCAGCTATTGGTTGGAGGGGCGGAAAGACCTCCTGCAACAGATCAGTTCTGTCGTCAGTGAACTGAACACTTCAGAATTCGTGTCTTTTTTTCTTCTTTAAAGCAGGAACAATTTGAGATACCTGAATCCAAACAGAGATTACAAAAATAAAGCCTTCTCTGCTAAGGGGCATTATCACTTTCTTCCATCTCCCTCCTGAGAGCCAAAAGAAAATTTAACAGCCAACCTAAAAAAACTTAAAAATAATAGACCCAAATATGGTGAGACAGTAAACTTGAACCTACTAGAATCCTTTTAAATGGCGTTGTTCTAACAGCCAAATAGTCACCGCTCTTTGTGTGGCCTTTGATGGAGACCTCACTACTCGGTAATGTTATTTCACCTGTTCGAACCATTTATTAGAGTTCATGGGCAACAAGGCAGAATAAACTATTGCTTTCATGACCCAAGGAAAGTTCTTAGAAATATGGCTGCTTATAAAATAGAAGGCTACTGACCAGGAAGTGTTGAGCACAAACAACTAGACAGGGTCTCAGGGTACCATAGGAATGACCTCAAGATGTTTCCAGCCTGCCAGAGCCTCTGTTTAAGATTCTCCCCTAGATGCTTCAGTTATATAGCCTAGGCCAAGGGCCCTTCCCTTGATCTTGGATAATTATCCGGTTGTGAATATGTTCACTAAGGTAGAGATGTATCCCCCAAATAAAAAAACGGGGCTAAGGTTGTGGTTGCAATGAACATAGCCTCTGAAGCTGAGTTCTAGAAGGAACTCTGAGCATAGGTGAGCTTCCCAGCTTCTCTTGCCTTCAGAATTCTTGTCCATAAAATGAAACTAATAATAGTGTCTATCTTTAGACTTTTTGCAAAGATTGAGAAACTAAAAAAATGTTGTTTTCTGAGTCGTTTTGTGTTGTTAACTGTCATTACTTCACGGAAAGGGGTTACAGAATGTGGGAGATGCCTTCTACAGAATATCTTACTGATGGCAAGAGACTCCCTCATTTCTGACCTCAGCCCAGTGCCCTGTAGATGCATGTGCACCATGCTGCCGACACCTGACCCCAGTATATCACCCTAAGAGGGGAAAACGGGGATCTAGAAAGACAACACAACTTAACTCAGCTGGAGATGCTGAGAGACCACAGGTTAACCTTAGCAGATAAAGCGCCAAAGGCAATGAGTAGGAGGAAGAGCCAACCACACTTCAGGCTTACCATGATGTCCATAGCAGTCAAAGCAGGACATCCTAAAGGTCTGATCCGATGAAAGACAAGGTGCTGTGTGCTCACGTGTATCAACTAGACTCCCTCTTAATTGATTGCTTGAATCCAAATGCTGATTTCTACATGCAATCCTCAACTTCGAGACACATCCACAAACAACGTGAGATTCCGTCAATAGTCACTATAGTATTTCCCACTTGGTGTGCAGTGAACTATTGGTCACACATTGATCCTTAGCTACATTCCCTACACATCTTTGTCAGTAATATCTTTTCCAGATATGAGAGACAATTTTTTTCTATTTGCAATAAGTGCTGCCATATATTACGAGGATGAAATAATAGGCATTTTATTGAAATTGAGAATTTTATGTGAACAATTACATAAAACACTCCGGCGACTTAGTCATTTCTAAATGAGACTCATAGTTCAGTGACATAAATATGCAATGTGGAGAGGACCACAAGTAAAAAAATGTCTCTTTTTCAGTGCTGGTAAATTCAGTAGAAATCTACAGACAGGAATAAATAGCACATCTCCAACTCTGACTCATGCAGAATCCAATAAAGTCATTTTGTATCAAAGTATATGTGAAAAAATAAGTCATAGTAAGGATTCTAAGATAAATATCAATATTAAAGGGCTAGATAATTCTACCACAGTCAGAGAACGTGTTCCCTCAAGAAGCATCCATCTGGGAAAACACCAAGAAGAAAGACTGCAACCGTCTGTCATTGGCTGTTTCTGGAGAGGAGTTTCTGTGGTTTCTGGGTTTTCCTAGGTGCTTCTATTCCTCTACAAAGATGGGTCAACTTCCAACGAGGTCTCGGGGGCTTAAGAAACTGCATTTCTTCGCTGCTAATTGTTTTATGTGAAAACAGTCTTCTGAACTCCGAGGCGAGAAATCCTAAATGTCATTCCTCCAATTCAAATCGGTTTTCCATGGAGGAAAGGAAATTCTTAAAGAGATGAATAAAGAGGAACATCTATTCTAGACACGCTATGCTTAGGGAATATTTGTTGAACAAGCAGCTCCAGGGACCCCAACTGGACCCTCTGTTGCCACTATATTTCCGAAAACGCTGTCTTGACATGTCAGATAGATTAGCAAGGAAAACTTGGCAGAAGTTTATTTGCTTCAGGGAATGAAGAACTTTGCAGGAGAAGAAGAAGAAGAAAAAAACCTGAGAAAATAAAAAATCCCTTCCAAACAGGACCTAGGTTGTCATTTACCTGTTTCCAGGTAAATGTCATTCCCTCTGGATGTCTGTCTGGATCCCATGAAGACAAAGGGGCCCCAGATGAAGAGGGAGCTTCCAAAGACTATTTCATATAACTTCTTGTGGATGGAAGAACCTCGAACATTGGTTATACAACCTAAAGAGCCCAGTGCAGAGCTGGGCAGGTGGCTCAATCCATAAAGCACCTTCCGTACAAGCCTGAGAACTTGAGTTCTGATTATCAGCACATACATTACCAAGCATCGACAAGCGGATATATAAGGCAGGAGATGCAGGCGGATTCCCTCTGTAGCTTTTTCACCACCAACCTAGCTGATCAGTGAGGAGCTGGTTCGGTGAAAGGGCCTGTCTCAAAAGATAAGAGAGATAGAAGAAGACCCTCAATATTTGATATTAGTGTCCAGAGGCAAGCGCATGCGTGTGCACGCGCGTGCGCACGCGCGCACAGAGAGAGAGAGAGAGAGAGAGAGAGAGAACACAAAGTGAGAGGCCTATCTCTCTGTCTTTCCACTCCCCCGTGTGCCCATCTGGAACTTTCGCAGCCTATCTAGAAGAGGAGAGCAGCCACAGGGTAGCCAACGGGCACCTCTCAATTTCCAGGAGTCCCCGCAATTCTCATTCCTGGGCTATCGGTTATATCTAAAGCAGGTGTCACCCATGTACTAATTCCCCCACGCTAACTCAGTTCTCTTCTACAATCAAAACTGGGAGACCGGTACCCCAGAAGAGAAATCGTAAGATAGGAGAGAGCTAGGTTTATTCTGGACAGTGGTGTGAAATGTCCATTGGCCGCTATCACTTTATCTTTGGGTCCCATGGCTATCGGAGATCAACGCTAGGACTCCCTAAGCTCCTTAAAGGTTTGCTTGACTTTTTAAAATATGCATTCAGAATTACTGCCTTCAAACGTTTTAATGTCATCTTGTCCCGCCATATCTGATAAACAAAAAAAATTAACTCAGATTGACATCCTCCCGGCTAGAGACAAGATATCGAATTATCAAAGGATGCTCTAAATGCCAACATCTAAATGCTAGCTGGTCTGCAGACAGTAGGTATTGTTTCTGACACCCGCGTCGTATCTCTGACTCGTCTTCATTCTGCTGAGTGCTGCATCCCGCAACGCCAGCTCACGCGGAAAGCAGCGGTCCACAACGTGACAGGGTGACTTAAAATGGAACGAAAGCCACTACTCAGCCTGAGCACCCATCTCATGTCATCCATTAGGAGAAATATAAGGGCAAAGAATGAGAGGTTATTCCCAGCCATTGTTCACATCAGGCCGTGCTTCCTCGAACGCTTGCGCCGAACGCGGCCACCCTCCCCCTAGCGTCGTCCCATGATTCATTATGGTGAGAGCCCATTTAAAAACTAAATTCCATGCCATTTCCCTAATCAGCTCGCACTTATACATGCCGTCAGCTCATCCCGTAATACTGTTTTTGGCTTGAAATCACGGGCTCTTTAAAACATGCTGAAGTTGGAAAGGGCCTGGGAGATAATACAGGTCAACCCACTTTACCGCACTGATGAGGAGCCCGTGCCAAGATGGAAGGAGATTTGTCCAAAGTCACATTGCTAATTAGCGGCAAGTTTTGAGCTGCGTCTTTTTGCAGGCACTGTCTCGACCGAACTGCACGGGGCCATGGCTGCTGCGAGGAAGAGCAGCGAGCTGGGGGGCACCTTCACGCTATTTAGGCCAGGATCGACAGAACACAATTAAACCTCACGCACTGTGTGAATTCCCGCGAAAGTTTCATTTCTTGTCACATTTCAGTGATTAAAGGGCGTTGGCTATTTTATTTAAAGTAGTCAAAAAAAGGCCGGTGGATCTGATTTTAAAAAATGCTATGTCGTAGGTCCAAAAGAAAATTCACAGAAAGCCTTGAAGAAGGCCAATAAGATCAAAACACTGGGCAGGGGAGCACTAGACGGGAGCACCATGGATTCCCCCAGGGCTAATCTTCTCATTCCAGTGCCAGGGAAAGGAGGATTAGAGTCATCCACTCGTCCAGCATCTCCATGAAGCAAATGCTTGTTTCTTCTTGCAGCTCTTTCTCCTGCGAGGCATCAGAATACGCCTCTCAAATGCGTCCCACCTCAAGCAGCCCTTCCTCCAGGCTCAGAAGCTCAGGCTGTGAGCAATGAAGGGGAGAAGGCCAAAGGGCGATTGCTCGAATCTTAGGAAGCCCCTTCTAAAGACGGCTGGTTTTGAGAGACAGGAGGGCACTCCCTTGGAGTCACCTCCTATCCGTCACCAGGGCTTAAAACAACAGCCCGAGCGCTGCTGTGTTTTGAGGACCCTTGTCCTTTGTGCGTAGGTGGCCTCTGAGGAAGCTTGTGTGTCTTCTATTACAGCTTCTGCTCTTCTCAACAGCATCCTTGACAAGGGTCAGTTTCTCTTCACCGCCCTGCTAGTCTCCTTAGCCCTCCCACCTTCTGCCTTGGTCTGGGTGCTTACTGCCAGATTCTCTTCCCAGTTAAATGCGCCCAAATCATTGGCTGAATCAGAACCCCCTGCTGGAAAATGGGGGAAGCCTGCGCAGCTTGAAGCCACTTGAATCCCTCCTATTCCATCCTACTCATGTGGTTCCTGTGTCCCTTAGAATTGGGCAGCAGTGTCTGAAAATCTGAGCATCTTCTTTGGTGGTCATTTCAGACATCTTGCTTCCAGCTCTTAAAAGCTTAATCGAGGAGACGGATGCAAAAGAGGGCTCAAAATAGTGGCATTTTTTATTGCTATTCACTGACCTTGGACCATTCCAAGCCCTAAGTACCGACAACAGCTTTAAAGTCCATGTCTCCTTTGGTATTTTTCAAAAGTCTCTTCATTTTTTTTTTTTTTTACTTTTTATTTTTTTGCAAGATGCAAGATAACCTTTCTGACTTTCTCACGCAGCTTTCTATGTGTATTTCACACGTCTGCCGGGTCACCTGCTCTTTGTGCCTCTGCGTACAGCCTTTTTCAACTTCAGACAGCCTAAGTGCTTGGCCTCACTCAGTGTCAGAGCCGCCAGGGGTATCATCACCCTTCTCTCCCCTAAGGAAAGAAAACAATGCAGAATGCTGCTGCCGGAATTACACTTCAGAGCCTTCTCACCATTCTCCCTTAGGCGTAGTCTAGGATGGAGGGAGCAGGGAAGGAAAGGCATGGTCACCCAGAGGAGAGCCGCGCTGTCTCCCTACCACAGCTTTGGCTGACTAGGCCAGAGGTTGATGTGGCCGTCTTAATATCCAGATGTTTAACCACAGTGATAATGTAGCTGGCATTGGTGCCTTTTCTTTCTTCTGCCAAACACTGTACACCCTTTGACTGTCTCCGTGAGGAGACTTATGGGGGCTGGTGTTCAACAGGACTCGGCGGCTGGGAGCCGCTTTCCCGCAATTCATAGATCAACCTAAACAAAGTGTGAGTCTTCACGCCCAAGGAACTGGGTGTACCTTCTCCAGGATGAATGAACGGCAGGTCCCAGTTTCTCATCTGCCACTCATGGAAGCTGCAAAGGACACTGCGGTTTGCCCAAATCCAAGCCTCATTGGACCCAGTAATTCAGCAGACGTGGATTCTGAGATGTGTGTGCCAAGCGGTGAACAGTACCCCAAGCGCTCTCTCAGCCCACCCATGAGTCAGACCTTCTGTTGTCAGGCATTACGTGGCCTCTGTTCACTGACTCACCACCGCCAGCCAGTCATGGAGGTGCCAGTAAAGACAGGTGTTCCTGCTGCTCCTCGCTGTATCCTAGTGTTCCCGGGAACACTGTCGGAAACCAGCAACTCAGTGGTATGCCTCTTCCTTCCACTCTCAAGTCCTCACTCCCTGAGTCAGTTTCATTTCTGTACACTTGGTGGGAACGTCAGCAGGCTCCCGAGGGTCTTCTCGGCGTGGTAGCGTCACTCTAAGGGCGTCCACTCCAGAAAGATACCTGACCACGCCTAAAAAGGAAGAAACTGCCCAGAAAACCTCGGATGCCTTGAAACCCCTCCACTAAGCACACAAGAACACACCAGGATCACCATTTCCCTTGTCGGAGCCTCCCAATGTCTTCCTCTTAGCTGCTTCGGAAGCATCCCGGATCCAGTTCTGGGAGGAGACTGACATGCCGATTCACGGGGATGCTATTTAAAGAGGAGGCCAAAACGCTATACATATGCTCCAACATGGAGACGCTTTCAGCTGTTCGGAGAACACAGCAAGATAAATAGCCATGCCACGAGAAATTACAGCATTGTGTACTGCAATAAATATGACAAATGATAGGCCAGATATTCATTGGCTCATAACAGTTGGCAGGCACAACCATCTGTGGATCCAGAGTTCAAACTATTTGTTTTCTCTCCTACAGCTGCCTTGATATTTCTCCTTGTCAGCTGGAACCTCTGGCCCCTAAGGTAGCCTGGACAACCTTGCAAAATCTTTGACCTTAATAGATTTTTTTATTACGAACTGTAGCTATTGCAGAAAAAAAAAAAAAGTCGAACTGTATGTGTGGGAAAAAAAAGAAACACAGAAAGTGGAGGGTATTGTTTTCTTAATGTAGAGGGCTTTTTACTTGGAAAGAATCTAAAAGTAAGAAAGGCAAACATAAAGATAATTAAGAAAAATGATAGTGTCTGTTGCCGCAGAAGAAATAAATCTTGTCTCTCTTTCATTTATTGATTAAACAAGGAACCCTGCAGTGGACTCAAGCTGCTGCTTTTGTCACTAGGAAGGGAACCCTGAAGTCCATTATTTTATTATGTCAAAGGCTAATCTATATTTCTCATTTAAAATCTAAACTCTCGGCTGGGTGGAAATTTTACAACTTCTACACCTGATAAGAGGAAGCCTAATGAACTTCGGTGTCACCGGAGCCAAACTTTCCAATTAGGCCAGCGGCTGCACGTGAATTCTGTGAGCTTCCAGGCAGAGTCCCAGCAGCCTGGAGTTGGAAAAATCCATGCTGAGAAACATCACGGTATTAAATAGATGTCCTTCAGAATGTCCTTCCCCAGTCTTGATTCTCCTGCTAGACAACAGAAGAGTATTTCAACAGAAAGGTAGAGAGAGTGTTTTCCGGAGTGGTGAAAGGTGTTGAACAAATTCTCAATAAATGTAACTTCCTCCCAGTCACCGGCTCACCGTGGAAGAGGAGTTCAGTAAGACAATGGGTATTCTTCATAGGTGACTTGTCTTCTCCCTGTATCTTTATCAGCATGTATTAAAGCAAAATGATCACACTCGAGAGTGTTTCTCTACATCTCACACTGTGCACAAAACACCAAATCAAGAGTTACGAGGAACAACTTTCAGAAAGGGAAATTTCAGAATGGTAAAGATCTCTGCAGCCCTTTCTCACTAGATATCACACCACCCAATCAACACTGACACCCAAACAACACTGTCATTTGTGTGTGTGTGTGAGACAAATCTGCCTGTAGCACTCACTGCCTCCACGTAAAGCAATGAGTATCATTTGGTCTCTGGGGGGGTGGGGATAAATCAGACAGGATCCCAACTCGGATGGTTCCCAGTCATGAAGATGAATCACGGCATAATTCATGTGGTGAAGACAGAAACATGAAAGACACAAGCCGCACCGTGAAAGTCAAGAGACGCATTCAGCTTTGAGAACAGAACAATGCAAAGCTTCCCGGAGAATGAGAGTCTTAGCAAGAGGAAGGACGTGAACATGAAGTCCTCATAAAAGAGCAAAGGCACACCAGTCTGAGAAAGGAGCCACACAAAAGCAGGAAGGCAGGAAAGTGCTTACAAGCTAAGCTGAATGGGAAAACAGTACAGATATGCAAGTAAGCATTGAAAACCTTTTATCCACAAATATCACCGAGGAAAACTCTTAGTACGTTTCTGGCAGTGTCTAAGGTACTGGGGCAAGAGTTAAAACAAACAAAACCTCAACTCACACAGAGCTGTGCTCTAACTAAAAAGAACAAAAACTAGTGTGTCAGATAGCGTTAAAGAATGTAAGTATCTGTGCACAGAAGCATGAGAAAGCAGTCAAGGGCAATTGTTTGATAGGGCACCTTTCATGGGGAAATTTAAGTAAATGAAGGATAAGTTAAATTGTCTTAAGGAGATACAGTCCAGGCAGAAACCTTAGAGGTGAGATGTGTCCTATGTGGTTTAGCAAAGATGTCAGGTTGGCCTGGCAGAAATGGGTGCAAGAGATAGATACAGGGTTACTGGGCTTGGAGGATGGGTGCAAGCCACCATATTCAGGGCTTGGCTACTAAAGTTAGAACTTTGACATGAGAA
Organism: Microtus obscurus; assembly: GCA_963919715.1. Classification (NCBI taxonomy): domain Eukaryota; kingdom Metazoa; phylum Chordata; class Mammalia; order Rodentia; family Cricetidae; genus Microtus; species Microtus obscurus. The sequence continues at coordinate 6,816,490 of CAWTZC010000381.1, forward strand.
AACTTTGGAGGGTTCAGGAGAGACCTGGCCTAACTACATTTTGGGATGAGTGCTATGACTGCTGCATGGAGAACAGACAGAAGGTTATAAGGCTGGAATGCAAGAGACCAAGGAGAATATCCCAGTGGCATGAAGAATGCTCCAGAAATGAGAGCACTCAGAACATTCCAGAAGAGAACACTGTAGAACATTCCAGAAACAGAGCATGCAGAATATTCCAGAAGAGAACACTATAGAACATTCCAGAAACAGAGCATGCAGAATATTCCAAAAAGAGAGCAGTGCAGAACATTCCAGAAAAGAACACTGAAGAACATTCCAGAAAAGAGAGCACTGCAGAACATTCCAGAAAAAGAGCATGCAGAACATTCCAGAAAAGAACACTGAAGAACATTCCAAAAAAGAGAGCAGGCAGAACATTCCAGAAAAGAGAACATTCAGAATATTCCAGAAAAGAGAGCACTGCAATGTAAAGAGAAGACACAATGAGGCTTGTTCTGTGAGAGCAAGACAAGTTGAAAGATCTCTGTAATAAGGAGCTTCTTCCTGTTCTGAATTGGGCAAATATCCCCCCTCTTTATTTACAAAAATAAAAGAGTGTATGGTTTTCAGTCAATTAGATCCCACCGTTATCAATTATATTCAAACCATGAAAGTAATAAAGTTAATCAGGTAATGAAGAAATTCTGAGGCGGTCGACAGGATCAGACACACAACTGCGAGCTGTAGACAGCTAATGGCAGGACTCACATGGATTGCCCGGAACATTGCAACTGCAGCCTAGCAAAGAACCAGTGTCCTGGGACAGCCCGAGGTCCATCCATTTCAGGCACCATTTCTCCTCCCTTTTGCAAAGAAGGTGTAGAACTACGGAACAAGGTAGGGGAGACTTGTGCCTTCTGCCATCTTAAGGAGTGTATATAAGGCCTCTACTCTCCTGTGTAAGGAATCTCTGAGTTGGCACGCCTAGTCTGCGTCTTGCTCCATTCTTTGCTGGAGACACAGAGAACATGGTCATTGTGTCCCTGCAGCCTCAAATCCTCTCTGGCTGCAGTTTTAGCTATAATACCAACCTTACCATTCAAGACAGAATAACTTGACTGACAGCCTCGATCAGCTTTCTTGCCTAAGACTTTGGGCCTCCAGTCCTTTCCTTTCGCAGACTAATAATTCTTAATTTAGAAAGTCTACCATAGCACGCTAGTTCGCTTACGAATCACTGACAAGAAGGCTTTGTATGTAACAGCCATGTTGTGGGTTCTTTCCTAACAAACTAAACATACACCTTCTCTGGGACACTGGGCAGGGAAGTAGATGGCAGCAGACATTGCCTGTGTTTTCAGGGTGCCTCAAGAGAGCAGGAGTGGCTGGCGCTTGTGTTGTGCCCAACACGAGTGCTGGCTAAAGGCATCTGCTCCGCGTCCTTGTGGGTGAGGATGCAGTTTGACTCACCTTCACCCTGTCCCTCGCTCCTTCAGGGCCCCACTCGGGGTTCTAGCCCCTCCCATTTGCCATCACAGCTCCATTTTACTCGGCACGCAAGCTACCATGTCCTGAGAGAGAAGCTCCCTTGATGGGTCTGGCGGCTCAAAAGTCACGTGACTGATAAACTCTTAAAACTCATCCAGGTAAGTTGTCCGGCAGTAGACAGCTGTGTCCAATGGAAAAGAGAAGGGAAGATGATGTTTCCAAATGCCTGCAGCTGCCTGTAGGTCAGCTGCCGTGTCCGGCCCAAAAATAAAATCTGAAAAAAAAAAGGAAGAAAAAAGTTCACCAGCATAATGTGACGAGAAAGCAAGGGGCTGTCGCAGACAGGACAACGCAGGCCAAGATGGCATTTCTTGTCGTTGAGAATGACGAGCTGCTCTTCCTTGCCCTATGGCTGCTTCTGCTCCTCCAGGACAAAATGACTCGGTGTCAGCCATCATCTTCCCGGAGCAACAGTCCAGGAGCATTTTTCTCACTGGGAGATGACAGGCCCATGGCAAATTGAAAGTGACCGTGACTCTTGGTAAGTGACAATGGTTTTGGAAAAGAGCCATTTATTCACGTCAGGGCGCTTTAGAAATATTTTAAAGTAGTGTTTCTCAAACTTTTTTTCTTAGTTCTTTTAGGGATGTGTATTGATCATGTTCACCTCCCTCCCTCCACTTTTCCCAGGTTCACCCCACTTCCCACCCCACCCAATTGTGTGTACTCTTTTTTTTAAAGTATTAAGCCCAATTTGTGCTGACCAATATGCACACACATATAAATGTATATTATATATAATTGTATATATTATATATAAATGCATATTACATATAATATTTAACATATATATATATTCTTGGATGCATGACTTTCCACTGAAACATGACCCACCTACCAGGGGCTACATACACTCTTAAAGAAAAATAACTCCCCCCTCCCCAGAAGCTAGTAGCTGCTAGCAACTTCTCAGCTAGGGATGGGACATCCTGCCGACCCTTCCTCTCCATGCTGTACCTTTGACTTCCTTGAGTTTCTACAGGTCTTGTGCATGCTGTCACAACCATTGTGAGTTTATATGTGCACTTCCCCTGAGGTGTTCAAAAGACCTCTGGGACTGGCAGAGTCCTTCTCTTCCACAATGATCTCTGAGACTTGGGGTGAGGGGGTACAGCATATATGTTCCCTTTAGGGCTGAGAAATCTATGGTCTCTTATTCTTTGAATGTTGGCCAGTTGTGTGTCTATCACCATCTCCTACATGTATAAGTTTCTCAGAGAAGGGCAGAGAGAGACCTTTAACTATGTGTATAACAATAAGTCATTTGGAGTCAGTTTAATATGTGGCCATTTTACAAAATAATAGCAGATTCTCCCTTGGGGTTTATAATTTGTCTAGCAATGGGTTCTTGTTCTGTCGTGGGTTTCAACCTCATGGGGTGATGATGCTTAAATCCCATCAGAAAGTGGTTGGTTGTGCTCATGTGCCACTATTGCACCCGTGGTCATGTCTTGCCAAGCCCACCTTTATGTTGGCAAGAGTCCCTGTGGAGTAGAGCTAATTTTTACTTTTCTCCTCTGGGATTTTCATTAGCACCTTCCAGCACTATGATTGAAGCTTCCAGGTTAGGAAGCTGTATTTCTCCTGTAATATGCATAGAGATACCTGGTGATCTTGCTGAAAGGTAGCTTAAAACCTTGCAGTTTAAGAGTTGAGGGTATGCCCTAAAATTCAACACTTGTAACATGCTTCCAGGAGAAAGCCAATGCTGTTTTTTCTCACATTTTATATTGTCAGACATTAAACAATATCCCCTGTGTTAAACTTGTGGCCACTCTTGTTTTTCCTTACTTCTGAGAAGACGACTCTGTGTTTTGGATTTGGTCAGGTTATTTTGAAGTCTGTGGACACCCAAGTGTCACTGGGCCCAAGGACAGTGGTTCCATCCTTCACTTATGAAGCGTGCTGTCTATCTTATAACTAAGGTGCAAGTCGTAAGACTCACTCATTGAAGTGGGTTTCCTTCTTAACCTTTCTGGAGGTTAGTAATTAAATCCTTAAGCAACCCAGTAAGCAGGAGTTAGATTGTTTGGGCTATGACTTAGCTCTGTGGAAAGTATTAAAGCTCGCCTTTTGTTTTTTTCCGGAAGAAAAATAACATTTAAAAGCTATTTTACCTGCTGCTTGGTAGAACGAAAGCTACAGAAAAATCAGGAAAGGAGGCTTCAAGTAAAAATAATGATACCCCGCACTTTGATTCGGGTTCTGTCATTTCAGAGAAACCTCTAAAGATAGATTGATTTTGATAATTTCCTGAATTCCCCTCAGCGTCACCTGGAGCCAATCAAGAAAAATCAGAACTGAGCTGACATTTGGGTGTGAAGCAAAAACAACACCTTTAGATTCTAAACGGCGGTGGTTTCTGGATGTGTGCTGGCGAGACGCCAAGAGGTTGGGGGGGGGGGCTCTGTCTTATCTGAGCACACAGGGAGCACACATGCCATCGTGTCCCCGGGGAGTCTGGATTCAGAAGAGCAAGGGCAGTAGGGCTATCTGCAAATTGCTTTGAAGCAGGGTCCACTGATCAGGCCCGTTTACTTTACAGATAAACATCACCTAAACTCAAGATTGAAAAGATGCTGTTTCTTTAAAAAACCCATGCCAGTTTTCAGACCATCAATTTATTTTCAAATTGCAGAGTTGGGAATGGTAGTTGGCTACGCAGGAGGATATATGACCCAATTGTCATTTAACCATACATAAATTAAACATCTGCATGAAAAGAAATGCCTTTTACAATTTTCAAATTGATGCAAGTTTTATGGGGAGAAATAATGAGAAAAAAGGATGTATTTCACGAGGAAAGAATGCTGTCTGGAACAAAGAACCACAGGCAAGGATTTGGAGGTCGAAGGACAGAATTGGTGGCATCTCGAAGCGTGCCTTCAGGAATAAACGCTCCGAGGAAGGTCAGAGGAGCATCAATTGAGCATCGATGCTCCCTGCTTTCCCTGAAGCCGTAGAGATGCTCCAGGGCCAGGCTGTCAGGAGGAGGTAGGACCACTTCAGATTTGCCTGGTTGAACCGTGGCTTGTTACTGAAGATGACGAAGCACTGAGAAGATGCTTCAGGCTTCAGACAGTAGTCGGAAGGCCTGCTCTGCCAGCCAGGCTGCCTGAGTGTGAGTGCACCTGCTAGCTGTGTGGCCTTGGACAGGTCACGCAGCTTCCTTGTGTCTTCGTGTCTTTTGCAAAAGAAAAAGGATAATGGTAATTGTGGCGTGGGGTTTTAACAGCACCTCTTGAGTAATGTTTATATCTGCCCACATGTGAGTACTGTATATTTCTCAAATGAATAAGTAATAAACCCTAGTGGCGTGGGTACACGTTCCCTACATCCCTGATGCTGGTTTCCCATGCAGACTCTGCCACTCAGTGAACATACTACATGTATCTGAAGATTAGACTGTTCACTGCCACTACCTGTTATCACGTCAGTTGTTGTAAGGAGGCCACTAGTTTGTTCCTGGCCGCTTAGCCCTGAAATACTCACACAGAAACTGTATTAATTAAATCACTGCTTGGCCCATTAGCTCTAGCTTCTTATTGGCTAATTCTTACATATTAATTTAACCCATTTCTATTATCTGTGTATCACCACATGGCTGTGGCTTACCAGCTAAAGTTCCCAGCGTCTGTCTTCTGTGGCTCCATGACTTCTCTGTCAAAAATCAGGTGTTTATAGATATGAAGATTGATATCTGGGTCTTTGGTTTGGTTCCATTGGTCTTCCTGTCTGTTTTTATGACAATACCGGGCTGTTTTCAGTACTGTAGCTCTGTAGTAGAGTTTGAAGTCAGGGATCATAATGCCTTCAGAATCTTCTTTATTGTTCAGGATAGTTTGCACTATCTTGGGTCTTTAAGAATTTTGTTGGGATTTTGACAGGCATTGCATTGAATCTGTAGATGGCTTTTGGTAAGATTGCCATTTTTACTATGTTAATTCTACCTACCCAAGAGCATAGGAGATCTTTCCATTTTCTGGTGTCTTCAATTTCTTTCTTCAAAGATTTAAAATCTTGTCATACAGGTCTTCCACTTGTTTGATTGGAGTTAATCCAAGATACTTTATGTTATTTGTGGTTATTCTGAAGGGTGATGTTTCTCTGATTTCATTCCCAGTCCGTTTATTATCTGTGAAAGGAGGGCTATTGATTTTTCTGAGTTAATCTTTTTTCCTGCTATATTACTATAGGTGTTTATGAGTTAGAAAAGTTCCTTGGTAGATTTTTTGGGGTCACTTATGTAAACTATCATATAATCGGCAAATAGTGAGAGTTTGACTTCTTCTTTTCTAATTTGTATCCCCTTGATCTCCTTTTGCTAGAACTTCAAGTACTATATTGAACAGATACGGAGAGAATGGAAAACCTTGTCTTGTCTTCTTTCTGACTTCAGTGGGGTCGCTTCCATTTTCTCTCTCTTTAGTTTGATGTTGGCTGTTGACTTACTGCATATTGCCTTTATTATGTTTAGGTATGTTCCTTGTATCCCTGCTCTCTCCATGACCTTTATCATCAAGGGATGCTGTATTTTCTCGAAGGTTTTTTTCAGCATCTAATGAGATAATCATGTGGTTGTTTTTTTTTTCCAGTTTGTTTATATGGTGGATTACATTGACAGATTTTTGTATGTTGAACCATCCCTGCATCTCTGGGATGAAGTTAACTTGATCATGGTGGATGATGTTTCTGATGTGTTCAAGTTTGCCAGTATTTTATTGAGTATCTTTGCATCAATGTTCATGAGGGAGAATGGTCTCTAATTCTCTTTCCTAGTTATGTTTCTGTGTGGTTTGGGTATCAGGGTAATTTTAGCCTCGTAAAAAGAGTTTGGCAATATTCCTTCTATTTCCATTGTATGGAAAAATTTGAGGAGTATTGGTATTAGTTCTTTGAAAATCTTATAGAATTCTGTGCTGAAACCAACTGGTCCGGGGTTCTTTTTTGTTAGGAGACTTTTGATGACTGTTTCTACTTCTTTAGCAGTTATAGGTTTATTTAATTTGCTTATCTCATCTTGATTTAATTTTGGTGATATTTTCTAGAAATTCTCCATTTCCTTTAAGTTTTCCAGTTTTGGAGAGTACAGGTTTCCAAAGTATGACCTGATGATTCTCTGAATTTCCTCCTTGCCTGTTGTTATGTCCCCTTTTCATTTCTGACTTTGTTAGTTTGGATATTCTCTCTCTGCCTTTTGACTAGTTTTGATAAAGTTTTGCCTATTTGGCTAATTTTCTCAAAGAACCAACTTTTTGTGTCATTAATTTTTTGTATTGTTTTCTTTGTTTTTATTTTGTTGATTTCAGCTCTAAATTGATTACTTTCTGCTGTCTGATCCTCCTGGGTGGGTTTTCTTCATTTTGTTCTAGAGTTTTCAGGTGTTCTGTTAACTCACTAGTTTGGGACTTTTCCAGCTTTTTTATGTAGGCATTAGCACTATGAACTTTCCTCTTAACACTACTTTCACTTTGTCCCATAAATTTGGGTATGTTGTGTGACCATTTTCATTGAATTTTAGGAAGTCTTTAATTTCTTCCTTGACCCATTGGTGATTCAAGCGAGCATTGTTTAATTTCCATGTGTTTGTGGGTTTCTGGAATTAGCGCTGCTTTTGAATTCCAATTTTAAGCCATGGTGATCTGATAAGATACATGGTATTATTACAAACTTTTTGTTGTTGTTGTTGAGGTTTGTTTTCTTACCTAGTATGAGTTCAATTTTTGAGAAGGTTCCATGAGTTGCTGTGAAAGGGGTATATTCTTTTACGTTTGGATGGAAAGGTCTATGGATTAAGAGCGTTAAGTCCATTTTAATTGTAACATGTGTTAGTTCCCTTATTACTCTGTTAAGTTTCTGTCTGGCAGACCTGTCCGATGGTTGAGAGTGGGGTATATAAGTCTCCTACTATTAGCAAAAATAAACAATAGCATAGCACTCCACCTGGCACTAGGCTCTTCAAGCCTGTAACCCACGGTAAAACCCCCATCTAGCTAGCTTCTGAGACCTCCGTCACCCTAGACCCCAGCATTGTTTGCCTTATTTTATTCTGTCTAATAAATTACCAGCAATGTACTGGTTTAAACTATTTATTATCTGCAGCACTGCATGATCAGTGAAGGACAGTAAATTGTCAGAAAAACCCACACCCATTGGTTTTGCATGAAGCCAGGTTCCAGCTTTATTAACTCGAAAAGAGAGACGAGAGTAAAACCTTCAGTCCTTCCTGATCTGTCTATCCTCCCCCCCCCCATGCCACTTCCAAAGATGCACGGGGTCTCCTAAGGAGACCCCCACCCTTGCCACTGCCACAAGCACAAAATCCATGTGCTCCTCAGAGAGCCATGCTTTCCACAAAAATATTGCAACTCCCTGGAAAGCTGATTATGTCACAATAGAAGAGTGTGTGTGTGTGTGTGTGTGTGTGTGTGTGTGTGTGTGTGTGTGTCCTATAAATTCAACAGGTTAAAAAGCCTTTAAAGATAGAGACTGGCAAAAGCCAGGGAATATTTCGTCATTAATTATTTTCTTAAATTTTGGAAATTATTCTTGTTAAAATGCTGGAGCATATGTTGGAACTCTAGTAAGTATTATACTCTTCTGTTGTTTTACTCCCCCTTATCAGTGCATAAAATTTAATATTTCTACTGTATCTAAGCCAGGCCCTGAAAGATGAGCATCAGTACTTGCAGCCTGTATCCAAGGTGAGGCTGACAGTCACTAATAAATGTGTGAAGAATAACGCACGTAACATTTTACAGACACTCAAAATAGTACATGACCGAAAATGCACAACTAAGTAAGTAATAACAACTCACTGCAAAGGAGTTTGCTGCTTAGAAAGTGAATGTCCTTGTCTGGACCGCATATAGAATATATTAGAATATATTCAGTTACTTGGATGTGAAGAAATGTTTAAAAATGTTAATGTTAAAAATCCTGGAAATTGCAATAATATTTAGCTTTCTTTGTGGGCAAGAGTTTCTAATAACTAGAAGGCACGTGGATAATGGCTACTTGCTGTTTTAAGAGGTGATTCTTAATTTCCAAACATTTAAAAACTAGAATAGATTTAATTAGGAATATATTGGAGATACATTTCATAAAATCTAATATGCCAAATACCATTTTTGAAAATTCATATCTACATTCAATATGTACAGACTTTTTTCCTTGTCATCATTCCTTAAAGCACAAAACATAACAAGGCTTTAAGAGCTTTTACATAGTATTTAGCAGTATTAGAACTCTAAAGATTATGTAAAGTTTACAGGAAGATCCTCATGGGCCATATGCAAATACTACACCATGCTATAGACCACACGTGAACACTGGTAGATTTGGGTCATCACAAAACCCTAAAATCAGATCTGTCATGCAGTCAGGAAAATCAGGATCTTCATCTCACTGAAAATCAAATAAAAACTTCAGAAATACTTTCCCAACTATCTTATTGAAGGACTTTCACAACCAAAGCATTCAGTTGCAGTGAAGACACGAAGGAAAAATGACCTCAAATATTGCATCACGTAGGCTGGAAATATAGGGTATGGATCAGTTGAAACTGTGTTGTCTTTACAAGCATGAAGACCTGAGTTTGAATCTCATGAACAGCCTTGCGATAAATAGTGTCTCCCTTCAACACAGCAGGCAGGCAGACGCGGGTACTTCCAGTGGTGAAGATGTGGGTGGACTAAGTTCACAATCCTCTAAGGTTACCAGCATCACATGACCATATACCACAGCACCCTGTGAGAATTAGTACCAGTGTGTGGATACATCAAGTAGTAAAGCTTCCTTTGTCTCTCATTCAGAAGTCTCGCCCTCCGCAAAACGCCATGAAGTCGTGACATGCTAGCTTTCAAGTAGGATAAGCCTCAAATCCTTTGCCATGCTCCACAATTATCTGATTGCCGACACATCTCTTTGGCTGTAAAACGTGTTCCTATTAAAAATACCCTTAGGAGAGCTAGCTCTTAGGCTTTAACGATTATTTATAACTTATTATATAATGGAATTATAAGATTCTTGGTTATAAACAAGTTGAGACAGTGAGGGAGGTGATGTGGGAAGAATACCAACCTCTATTCTCAGCGGCTAAGCTTAGGAGACAGCGCTCCACACAAGCCAGCACGGCAGAGTCTTCTGGAATGGAAAGCAGGAGAATCAGAATAGGATCACGCTGAGATTTGTCAGCATCCTGGAGTAGGAAAAGCTGTCGTGAAACAAGAAGAAATAACGTTGTAGGAATGGGATGTAGCTCCGTTGGCAGATGGCTTGACCGTGTGGCAGGCACAGGGTTCTGCCACCTAAACTTGGCATGGTGGCAATACATTCGTAACCTCAGCACTTGAAGGGCTAAAGCAATAAGACCAGAAGGGCAATGTCTTGCTTGGCTACATAGCCATTTCCAGCCAGGGCTGCAGAAGACCCTGTCTCCATCATACAATAAATGGAAAATTATCTACAGTATACAGCCAAGGGTCAAATCCTTATAATTGGCCAGGCAAGTCCTACACCTGACTCCAGAGAACATTTGCAATTCCATGACAGCATGATAGGTCACACCAACTGGTTGTCAACTCTGGGAATTCCAGGTGGCAGGTCATAGACCCTGGCAAAAATGTGCATGTATTTGTTTGTTTTTATATTCTTTGAAAGGGTGTTTCATGATAGTTTTGGAAAATTTTTTTGGAACCCTGACTGCTCTTGGACTGGAGAGGGAGGGGGAGGGGAGTAGGAGAAGGGGGAAGGAAATGGGAGGCAGGGAGAAGGCGGAAATTTTTAATAAAAAAATAAATAAAAATAAATAAAATAAAATTAGAAGACAATGTTGCATTCTCCCCCAGCAAAGAAATTTTAGGAAGGGTTAGAGGATAGATTCGCAAACCATTTCAGGTGTGTTCTGTGTTGAGGGATTAATCCTGTGTTCTAGCACATGGCTTCCACCCACTGAGCTACACAGCCATACTGTGTAAGAGCCTCGATAATCAACAAGACCAGTATCAGATGTGGACTCTGTTGTTGTACTTGCTGTTTGTTCCTCTGACCTCATGGATGGTTTCGAGTAACCTGGTGTCTAAGTCTGAAAAAAAATTACCAGTATTTTGATTAAATTACTTCCTGAAAAATTCTTCCAAACCGAAGACTCAAGTGACAAGTTTGATTTTAAGTTTTTTATTTTACATGTTTCGCTACAATCATGCCATAAAAGAGCTGACCAATGGCCAAAAGGAATCCATACATTTGAAGATTCAAACACTCGGGCTTGAAAATTCCACAGCTGTTTCCCCTCCCTGTGATCTCTGAATCAGGGAAATGTGTTTCTAAGAGACTCCTATACTCCAGAATGCCAGAGGGAAACCAAATTTCATCTTGAAAATGATCTCTACTGGGAGAAGGAAATAACAGCTTATGGAGTAAGCACCAAGTAGGCATACAGAAAGTGCGCTTAAGGTTAGCTAGGACTGTTTGAACTGTAGTGCTGTATGCCCGTTCGTCTTTTTTTTTTTTTTTTTTTTTTTTTTTTTTTTGGTTTTTCGAGACAGGGTTTCTCTGTGGTTTTGGAGACTGTCCTAGAACTAGCTCTTGTAGACCAGGCTGGTCTCGAACTCACAGAGATCCGCCTGCCTCTGCCTCCCGAGTGCCCGGCTTGCCCGTTCGTCTTGAGCCATGACGTTTATGATGTGGGCTTGCCCTAATTACTACTGCTGTTTATTGGCTCTTTCCTCCTCTCTGCTAGTAGAGAAAAAGAAAGCAAGCAAGCAAATAAGAAAGGCTCCTGGATTCCTACACGGTGTGTGAATCCACTTAACACAGTTCTAATGTTCAATTAGTCTCAGCGAGTGGGTGATGAATCATTCCTCCAGGTGTCTCCTCAAAAGGATGAATTTAGTTCCAACATTTGGACCATTCTCTAAACCAACTGCAGTCTTTCCAGTTTAATATGCAAGAAATAATTGAATCCAAGTCTACGTGCCAAAACATTCTCTCCCCAGGTACAGAAATAATAGCACATCCCCTACCTGGGTATCAATTTCTCTTATACAGGTGACAATGACTTAATTCCATCATTTGTGTCTCTTTTTCTACTTGATTTGATGATATCTCCTGCCATCTACTGATAAGTAAAGATGATATTAAAAAAAACTTTTTCTGAATCATACTGTCGTTATGCATAGATGACCACTTGCCAGTTTCTGTTTAAATATGGGAAAGTAATCTACCACATCAAGATTTTCCATCCAATGGAAAATCTTTGCTTGTCCTCCCAGAACTTTACACTGAGAAGCACTTCAATCTGGGAGAAATAGAAATGGCTTCATTAGCTTTAGAGTCAGGCTGGTTTCTGTGCCAACTCACCCAAAAAACATGAACTCTTGCATTCAGTTTATATATATATTTTTTACTCTAAAAAATAAACGTATTTGGGACGGGGCACGCCTCCTCCCTCTTCCAAGATGTTCTAAGTTTTGCAGGGCATTTGAGCCCTCTATAAATATATAACAAAGAACTTCTCATTCAGAACTTTACAGATAACCCAGTTAAAATTCCAAAGGGCCATACTTTGGTGGCAGAGTTCCCCATTGCCTTCTATGGCTCCTCCCCATTTTGTCTATTCCATCCAACACTGCCTATGCAATGGCTCTCAGAAACCATCTGCTGCTCCTCCTTATGTTGATAAGCCAAGTGAAAGACTTGTCAGTACGCAAAAACTTAGTTTTGAAATGGCACTTAAGGTGTTGACTGTAAATGTCTTCCTCAGCTACCTCTGCCACTGACCACAACTCCCAACTGAACAATAGATATATTCGATTTGTTTTCTGACCTTTGAAGGACAGCCAGCCACAATGACTCTTTGCTTACCTAAGGGTCACTTGCCTCATAGCTTCAAATGTCCAGGACACCGCAGAGAGCCAAAGACAGACAATAACAAACCTCAAAGGAATGTTGTCAAGGGTCTCCAACAAGCAGAACTGTGTGTTACCTGCCATGCCTGGCCACCTGCCCATGCGCTTGTTGACAGACTTTTTCCTGCCCCCTTCAAAGACGCAACTCCTCAATGCAAACTGATTCCAAATCTTATCCAAACTAAATATTGAGGCATTGGTTTAGAGCGGGCAAACTCCACAAGAGAGATTCTGCTGGGAGGTGGGCGGCGACCATGGGAGGTGACAGAGAAACCTCTGACAGTAAACGGAAAAGTAGGTCGTGTAGTTTCTCATCAAAATCTTTTAGAATGGCAAAGAATGGGTTGCTTGTTCTAGAAAGGATACTAGTACCGTCTATCCAAGTAATAAATGAACAGAGTTGTTCCTTGTGTAAGTTTTAAGCAAGAAAAATTCACTGTGTAGACCTTCTCAATTCTAGATGATCTTAGACAGACAGCCTATACTGTCTGTATATGTGTGTATATATATATATGTATGTATGTATATGTATACATATATGTATATGTGTAGCAGAAAGTGGAGTCTGACACAGGTAGGCACTTACTTCACCAGGTAAGACACCTCCAGAAACTTCCTACAATGTTAGGCAAGTGTTAGAACTGAATCTGAGGCCTTGTACTTTCTACCACACACCTATCTCCCTAACGCTCGGTTTACGTGGTTTGCAGGGTCTTCCTATGTCCCCATGCTCGCCTCAAGCCCACAATCCTCCCCCCTCCCCCACCAGAGGACTGTGGTTAAGCAGCCCATATCATCATGTCTGGCTATCCAAAGTTTCCAAAGGCAGAGTGCTTCAACTCAAAGTTATTGATTTCCCAGCAAACTTTCCGCTCTCTCTCCTTTACTTCACATCCCCTAAACCAGGCGTGTTTCAGAGCATAGATCACTAGCATCACAAAGCCTGGGGCTGTGATGGAACTCGTGTAAAGATGGATGGGCAGAACTGACCTCACAAAGTTGCCCTTCAACCTACACACACACAACAACAACACAGAGAAGAAAAGGAGGAGGAGAAAAATGGCATATGCAAAATGAATTCAAACTCTTCTCTGACTTTGGTCAAAACCATGGTGCCTGCAGAGATTCTATGGCCCTCTATAAAGTGGTCCCAGCCAGATCACTGCTGTATATGGTATCACATCAAGTTCCAGCTTGACAATTGCCTAGGGATCATACAATGTTGAAGGTGGCCTTCTTCCCTGGAGGCAAAAGCCTGTCCTGTACCCTGCTGTCCTGATTCTGGCAGGGCTCTGGGTTCAAACAGGTGCTGGATCAATAGCCTCTCACGCATCTTTTGTTTGTCCAGTCCTGTGAACCACAGTGTTTCAAACGAAGGAGGAGAAGAAGGAGAGGGAGGAGAAGGAGGAGGAGGAGGACAAGAAAAAGAAGAAGAAGAGAAGAAGAAGGAGGAGGAGGAGGAGGAGGAGGAGGAGGAGGGGAGGAGGAGGAGGAGGAGGGGAGGAGGAGGAGGAGGAGGAGGAGGGGAGGAGGAGGAGGGGAGGAGGAGGAGGAGGAGGAGGAGGAGGAGGGGAGGAGGAGGAGGGGAGGAGGAGGAGGAGGAGGAGGAGGGGAGGAGGAGGAGGAGGAGGAGGAGAAGGAGGAGGAGGAGAAGGAGAAGGAGAAGAAGAAGAAGAAGAAAACAATAACAAGGAACAGATTGCAAGAAAAAATAGGAACCTGCTCCTGCCTCCTCCCTCGGATTTGCCCCTTTACTGTCATGCGCTGGGGTGTGAAGAAGCACAGCTTGGCAGGAATTTGGCCTACTCTGTAAAGGTCATGACAGTTCCCAACAGAAAACGATGACTCATGTTCCATACATCCTGATATTTCAGCGCGTTCGGGGGGAAAATGCAGTCCGCTCCAACACACCCTTGCTTTCCGTGGTTTCTTGCCAGTTCGCTTGTGAGTTTCACTGAAGAGGGCAGTTCAGCAGCCAAGGTGAGGGAAGCTGCTGATGTGAACAAAAGTTCAACGGCAGGTCACGAGGATGCCGGTCCTCTGTGCTTTGTGTTTACAGACACAGGTTCATCAACACTCAGATTGTTCTCGTGCGAATCTGCAGCTCCGTGTGCACGCATCTTTCAAAGCCGGTTTGGAGGCTGCCTCTCCTCTGGATTCTGTACACACGCATTTGCACGCACACGCCAACCCCAGCTTTGAATTCGTATGGTATTGTCTCCGAACTTGAAACACATCCAGCTTTTGACCTCCACTTCCCTACACTTCAGGAAGCGGGAATTCTCACACCCTCGGGCCTCTTAGTAAAAACAAATCCCTGGGAAACACTTGCCCAAAGGTGCGTGGTGGTTCACGCTGTATGCGTAAAATACTCTCTCCTCACCCAGGTCATACAAGATCACAGTCTAGATCCTGAGACGAACACATGGAACAATCGAGCAATACAGCTCCGCGACAGACATACGGCACATGCGCACATGCGATCAGCTCGCCGTCTGCATGTGAGTCCAGGAAACGTGGGCTAAACAGCATCTGCTTCCCAGGGGTGCAGAGAAACCCTCAGCCCGACCCTTCCTCCTTCCTCCTATGGTAACACTCAACACGCAGATGCCAAGACTGGGGGCATTGGCCGTATTCTGTTCTCATTCCTTTGTGTCTGGCAGAGAGATGAGGATCCTTGACAAAAGGACAGGCAGGAGAGGGGTGTGGTCCCCACGGGGAAGCCAGCCGGATACTGTTATCAGAGGAAACAGCAATGCATTCTGGGCAAGGGAAATTGGGAGATTGGTTTGAAAGCAAGCAAGCGTCATAACGTCCGAGCTCAGGGAGACCTTCACTGGTTGTTCAGGGTTACAGACAGGAGCTGGGCATTAGACACTGTAACGAGCTTTCCTACATATAAGATTATGACCCTAAAGACAGTAAGGCCCGCACTGTTAAAGACACAGGATAACTTACTGGTCTCCATAGAAAACAAGACAAGAGACTCCCCAGAGATTTTTGTCCATTCTGTGTCAAAACAAAAACTGAACAAAAAAAAAAAAAAAAAAAAAAAAACTTCTTTTCTTTTTTGATTTTTCAAGACTGATTTTTTCAAGACAGGTTTTTCAGTGTAGCTCTGGATGCACTGGGACTTCATTCGGAGAGAAAGCTGGCCTCATACTCAGAGATCTGCCTGCCTCTGCCTCTGCTTCCTGGGACTAAACGGGTGCACCACGATGCCTGACTGAGCAAGCCATTTTAAATTCAGAAAATTATAGAGGCCATGGCTGTAGTTCAGTAGTAGACTTATGACCGGGCAATTCTGGCCCAGTTGGTTCCCAGGCTGAACATGGGGAGTCGGGACAGGGGATACACACACGGTGCAGGAATCCCCCACTCTACAAGAGATCGCTTTTTTTTCTCGTGTAAATACGTCTTGTCGTGGCACAGCTGCATTCAGCAGAACCATTTTCCTAGCATAATATAAAAGTCTTTTTACCTTTAAGTCCCACATATTGACTTTAGGTCTGTTGACAGAAACTCTATGGAAAGAGAAAAAAGAATTACATTCTTATTTGGCAACTTCCCAAGCATTTGAATTATAGCTACAGCCTTCTTCCAAAGCACAACACCAATAATAATAATTGACTTTTCTAGGTTGAACAACTCCAGTGTCTTTCAATGGTTTCTAAGGAACTTTGACTGATACATCCCCATCACTTTGACCCTCTTCTGCGGTGGTACTAGCTACACAGAAAACAGGGTAATTATCTTCATATATAAAGATAATCTTCCAGAACAGATTTCCAGAGGCTGAGTTCCACATTGTCAATATCCCTTTAAAAAAATCTGATGCCCAAAGTAAAAGGCAGCACTCCCGAGCCAGAAAGCAAACGCATGGCATTCAACTCACTTTACAGAGAGGCCGCCATATGTCACTAAGCATTTCGGGATCCGCTGTCATTGAGGAGGAAGCAGGAGACTGCGGGGAGTCAAGGCAGAGTCCTGGGTCGGGTTCCAGCATGATTCCGTGTGAAGTAAACCCTAAATAAGGACAACAGCAGAAGCAACGTGCGTCTCTTGGCTCTTCAGACAAAACTCTTCAGCCTGGAAATGCCTTATCATAGTCCCAGCCTACTGTTGCCTCACAGCCCCCAGGGGATCTTCCCTGGAGACCTGTTAGAAGAGGAACCGGCCTTGAAAGAAGGTTCTCGGGTGCAGCAGAACTGAGAGAAATCAGTTCTGATGTCAGGACTCAGTACATGGGGATTGTAAGGAGGAACAGAGACCAGGTGTGTTCGGTGAGCTGCTGCAGCCTACGGGGAAAGCCGCCTCCCAAGGCTCCTGTCCCGAGGGCTTCACCAACCTCCAATGAAGGTAAAAGGGCAGGACCAGGCAGGTTTGGCTAACAGGATATCAAGAACACATTTGGCAGATTCAATACATTCTCCCATGGCTACTGGAAAAACACTTTATAAAGTGTCTGAGAGATTACAGGTACTGAAGCCGGGGAATAGTTCACAGTCTCCCGACCTACGGCTGGCAGCCTTCTCTTCCTAAGACACAGATAGGCACACACAGGCAAGACACGGAGTAGCGCACACGCAGATCACGTGTGTGTTAACACTCGTCCGTTCAAATCTAAGCCTAATTATTTCCTTTCGGATCTCCGAAGCAATGGCAATCAGTTCTCCCCCAGTTTATCTAAAGACTACGCCTAAGCTCCTTACTCTCATAGTTGAATACAGTGATAAACTGCTTGCTGCGCCTGGAAATGAGACCGCGAAGTGTGCTTCCTCCCGGCTCATCTGTTGGCCTCCCTTTATTTCCTTGGCTGTTTTTGAGCCCTAAGAAAAGTAAACAAACACATGTCACGGTGGCTCTGGCAGGCACTGTGTACACATCACTCAGGCGAACCAGCATTTTGATGGCTGGAGGACTTGAGCGACACAGCCCGGCTACAGATGAAAGGTGTGTCGCCTTCGGATTCTGTTGACGCGTAGACGCTTATTCCAAGGCATGTTTTAAGAGAGGTCTAGCGAAACTCTTCTTGTCTGACAAGCCAGCCTGCAGCAGAACTTACACTCTCTGGAGGCAACCTACTCCCTGAGTAGCATGAGGAACTGATCCCAAAGGCGAAGCACGAAGCGGCATGCAGATGACATACATAAACCTGCCTGCATTTTACGATACATGCTCAACGGGGCATTGCAAGTCATGAGGGCAAGGATTTTTTTTTTAATTTAAGTTTTGCCTGTCATGTTCATTGAGTTCTCTCGAACAGTGCTTAATATATACTTGCTGAATACATAATGAGGCCAGAAATCTCTGCTCCCGCCACACCCAGCTCTGTGGCTGCGTTATTCTAGACACTCCCGACACCATTCTGCGTTGAAATGGTGGGACATAAACAGCAGCAAGCTGACAGACACCAGTCCTCCGAATAATGGAGTGACGGGTCTCCAGGAAGCAGCCTGGGTGGGAGATAATATTTAGACTCCTGCAGGTACAAAACCTCGTGTTGGCATTTTACCACCCGAGAAATCCTTTTCATGTCTTTTCACATTATGCCAAAGGAGTTCACGAAGAAAGACGGGCTGTGCTCCTCATCAGTGGCACCCTTCTTTGTATCCCCTAGGAATTTAACACCTTAATAACCTTAGCTTGGACGAAGAGGAGTCAAGTCCAGTGTGGCCTGCCTTTTATCTGCGCCACCAGCAGCGTTGGTGAGGAGTTCAAAGGATGGGACAAATGAGTTGAATCCTGCCTCTGATGCAAATCTGCCTTTCTGGATGGGAAGCTGCAAGGCTGCGGCCCCAGCGTAACCAGGGAGAAGAGACTCAAGCTGCAGAGAACACCACAGAGTGCGGGCTGCAGTGAGGAAAAGCACAGAGCCCAGAGGAGACCCCCAGCTTCTTCATTGCTACCACCCCGTCTCCCAGATGTGTCTGGGTAGTCCAACAATGGGTGTACCCACAGTCCCAACCTAGTGTTGAGGGTCTAGAGGATTCTTTGGTGGCCATTGGGCATTGGTCTACACTGGAAGCCTGAAGAAGCTGGCTTCGGATATCACAGAAGGGAGGCAGCAGATGCAGCAGCAGCAACAACGGGGTAGATGAGCTGGCCAGGAGGGGAAGCAGGCGAAAGCAAAGCTCCCTTCCTCTGTCTTTTATCTGGGCTGCAATGGGAAGGGGATGCGTGCGACGGAAATGGACCTGCCCCCATCTAGGGGAAGTCCTTACATTTCTGCAGAAAACCCCTCCCAGATGTACCCAGCAGCTTGTCCCCCCATCGATTCTATATAGACGCAAACTGACAGCCAATATATAACATCACAGTATAGTAGGATAAAAACAATAACTGGAAGGTTTATCCTCCCGAATAAACATTGTGTTCTTCTCACTAATAGGGACATCCCAAGCTTGACTTTACTACTTGCTCATATGTTAAATGCTACCAGTAAAGTAATTCGGGGGTGGGTGGGGTAGCAAGTGAGGAGCACAGTCAACACATGCAGAGATCCGATCCGATTACTACACTGCTTTATTTGACGGGTTCACAATAAGTCTATCGTTGTACCATATTTGAAAAACTAGAGAAATGAGAAAATACTTGTTAGGAGCTTGGGCATCATACACAGGCTCACAGATCAAAGACGTAGAGGCCTGAGTGAAATACTTTTTATCATTTATACTGCCTTAACTGGAAGGGATAACAGGTTGGGATAGTGTCCCAACCATCTTTCGACCACCGAGTCGCAGTGAATAAATTTCCAAAGAAATGCGGCGTGGCAGTGAGGGGAAAAGTTCAGGTGCATCGCAGGCAACGTCCTCTTTTAAAGATTGTTTAAAATCAGCTCTGAGACACAGAGTTCTTCCAGAGCAAGATAAGAGGGATGTTTCCACACATGTGCAGCTGAAAAAGAGTGGACCGGAGCCAGCTTCTCTCACCCGGTGAACCTCTCCAAGGGGCAAGCTGGAGCCCTGGGACTGACTCCTCAGACCTTTCCCAGGGAAGCCGAATGTCCCCAACAGAATCAAGAAGACGGGATCTTAGAAATCAGCCCCAAAGGCGATTCCACTGAATTGTCTTTGTCTCTGAGTCCCTCTCTCTTCTTGTCCCAGATGAATGAAGGAAGTCAAGCCTCCCGTTAGAAATATCTGCAAATATCAGCACTCTCTGGCTTTGCTAGCTGTAGCTTTCTGTTTCATAGATCTTAACCCCATTGGGTTGCACATAAAAATGGAGAAAATGAAACTCAACTAGTAAATGCCTGCTGCGAAGGCCACTTTTATTTTGAAGTATCTGTGGAGTGAGCGCTGGGATGGAGAGTTAACTTTGTGCCAACACCCTCTACAGGGAGAGATGCACCTTGGGAGGGCTGCACCGGCTGCTTCCAGAGAGCCACGAGGAGGGGGTAGAGCAAGGCTTGGGGTATGTCACCCTTGGCTAAGCTTCATCTGCTCCCCTTTCTGGAAAGTGATTATGATCATGAAAGTCATGATCAAAAGGTTGCAAAACAACTGGCTTGAAGGATGCATTAGTTAATCTTGTTTAACTTTTTAATACCACCATGACCTAAGGTATAAAAATTGCCATCTGCATTTTACAACCGAGAAGACTGTGGCTCGGGAAAGATCCATGCCTTTCTTTAGCAGGAGAGAGGGACTTTTTGTGAAATTACTGATGGCTAAGCTTGGGAGTCACTATTTGAAATCGGTCAAGACTCCATATCTTATTTCGTATTTTCTATTTTAAGGAGAGCTTGTAAAAAATTTCTTTAGTTCTGAGACCCACAGAAATCAGGTCTGCCTGATACTGGCACCGTGTAGAGCTGCAATCCAAACACAGGGGACGCTAAACCCAAAGCCTGAAGCCTTCTGAGAGTCTCTTGAAAACTCCCCATGGTCTCCTCTCCTTGGAGCAATCCGCGACAGGCAAAATTGTGTCCCCCTCAAAACCCACAACCCTCACTCAATGTGGTTGAATTTGGAGACTGAACCTCTAAGTGATAATTGCTGTAGAATGAGGTCCGGGTCATTTATCCTGAAATGGGACTCTAATCTTACAGAATCAACAAGCTTGTAGAACAGGGAAGAGGACGGGGCATTTTCCATGTGTGTCCACCTGGAAAGAAAGCGTCCTGCAGACAGAGAAAGAAGGAGGCTGCTGTAGGCAAGAGAACCCTCATGAGGATCAAGCAAACCAACCCAGAGTCTGCCGCCACCTGACTGCAGCTCTCAGTCTCCAGGATTCTTACAAAGGGTTGTTTAATCCACCCCATCTGTGATGGTTTGTGACAGCCACTGGAACACGTACTGTCTTGTATGTCAAATAACAGGACTGCTTGTGTGTTCTGAGGAGGATCAGCCCACAGATAGAACTGTAGGTACGGTCAGAACCCAGCTGACATTACTTCACCTTTTCTAGAAATCAAAATGTCTTCTTTGCTCCTGCCTTTGGGGACGCAATATTAACTGCTCCAAAGCAGAAAACCTTTCGAGTGCTAACCTCATTTAGTCCCGGTTTTCCAAGGATGAGATGGACTTCCGTATACACACCCCTGCAAGAACCTTGGGCTTAACACTGTTATCTAGATGGACATTGGGACAGAATAATTAGCCAAGATCACACTGCAAAAATTTTGCCTGATTAGTACAACAAATATTTCCCAATCCCCATTTACACCATTGAATAGGCATCGATCCCTCAGTGGGGACAACGACTTGAGTGGGCAAGCCAACCACTGGACGGTTTTGAATTCAACGTAGGATGATCAACAGGCATCTGAACCTAGAATCGCAAAACATCATAATTTTCATTTCCTACCGATTCTTCAATTCTTATTTCACTAACATTTATCCACTCGGTGCCAGGTTGTCTTAGAGATATTAACAATCTGCAGATTAATTAAATGCAGCCTCCAGGATGCTCACATTCATAGGCACCCCCTATATATTAACCCCCTCCCTTGCGTGTCATCACGTGACTGGGGTAGCTCGTGGCACTGACTCCTGCGATTCCGTTAATTATGAATCAACACCGAAAAGACTTTCCGCGGTTGGCCACCCCCTCCGTTAATTTTTAGTTCATCAGAAGATTACGCTGGATGAGCTTGACCTAAGAGATGACTGCTTTGATCAAAAAAAGATGTTTCCGACTGTCAAGGCACAAACAGCTGTGTTGCGGAGCAAGACTCAGGCATAAAACCGTGGGAGGTCTCTGGGCGCTTAGAGCACCACGCTCCGGTCCCAGCTGACCGCCAGCCATAAACCCACTGCCACGCCCATAGGAGACTTTAAAGGCTGTTAGAGGAAGGCACCACAACACGGCTGAGACGGGAGTCGGGCCCACGCCTTGGTTTCTGCCTGGTGAAAGCCTGAACTCGCCGTGACAGTGAGCTAAAACTGTGTTAGAAAGGTTCTTAAGTATATGTTGGGGAGGGTGTAGTGAGGGAATGTGACTGTCTGCGAAGGGTATCCGTGTCCAATTCCAGGGTAACCGGAGTGACAAACTGTGAGCCACCAGTCGGAGGACAGAGAACCAACCTCAGACACTCTACGACAGCGATACTGTGCTCTTATCTGCTGAGCCATCTGTCCAGCCTGGAAATGTATGTTATTTTAAACTTCTGAGTTTGTGATAATTTGATATGCTTTATTAAAAAAATAATAATAGAGTGAATAGCATAGACGAGGTACCTGCTTTTGTGGGGCTTTGGCTTCATGAGGGACACTTGCACGTAAAATGGAAGCAATAGTCCAACTCATGACATGGGCAACAGAGAAGTGTGTCCCCTCCCCCACCACCGTGGGTAGAGTAGAGAGAGGGTGGATGGGGAGCGTGGCCAAGGAAGACTACACTGACTGAAACACAAAAGCCAGCCGCAGGAGATAAATGAGAAGAACCTTCCAGGCACGAGGAAGGCAAGGGAAAAGACCTTTCATGCTGGTGGCCACATCATCACAGAATTAACTCCGAGAGCTACATGGAGACACTACCCACAAGTCCATTCATTTAATGAAGGCTTAATTTAATATAAACATATAACTGTTTAAAACATATGCTTCCGTAGAGTGGGTACTACTGGACATTAATCAGTTTAAGTGCCATTAGCCAAAGTTCTAATTATAGGAGCCTTTTAAATTCGGCTTTTCTTCAACCTCTGCCCGGCGGAAATGTTCCTTATAGAACCCAGTACTCAGCACAAGGCAAACTCAAAAGGACAGTTAATGAATTGGGCATGTCTCCACTGGCTTCAAAGTCCGGCGTTCCTCTGATTCTTTTGGTGTGGAAGGCTGTTCTCCGTGAGAAAGACAGAATCAAGAGCAGCTCACCTGTGCCGTGCCCGGACCTCTGATGGATGTGCTAGGGTTTGCGTTAGACACGGAACCGAACTGCAGCAACAACAAAGAAAGCCCGGAGTAGCCTCAGCAGGTGAGGGCTAGCGTCCGGCTCTTACTGGGTTCCGTGCAAAGCGCACTGCATGGTGTCCCTAAACCCATGAAACGACAGGATAGTGTTGTTATCACTATTTCAATAAAGAAAGGCGGGCTTTAGACACTAACATTTTCTCAGAAATACACCAGTTCTAAGGATGGGAGCCGGGACTCAATCCAAGTGAAAGAATTGAAGCCCCAGGCTGTCAACAGGTAGTTCCAACACAATACAATAATCACTAAAATGAATAAAGTATCTGCAATGTGCCAGGTGTTGGGCATGTTACATGATGAACGAATTTTACCCAAAGGTGATCCTGTGCAGCAGCGACTATTGGCTCCCAGTTCGCGATTTTTTTATTTATTTATTTATTTATTTATTTTTTTTTTTTTTTGCAGATTCTCAGAGACGCTAAGAAACCTGCCTGAGGTCACTTAACCTCTCGGAGGTTCGGTCCCTGTGTCCTAAAATGGTACACCCGTACACGGATTTGACCCCAGCCAGTCTGGCACCACGGCCCTCGCTTTGAGCCATCACAAAAGGCTGCTGGGCCCTTTGACCCAAAAGCAAATCATAATTGCTGCCAATGTCCCTGACATATTTTCTGTTCCTTCTTAACTGCGGCGAGTTGGCAGAGCTAGACTAATTCTATTTGGACATGTTTAACTCATCCTTAATGATAAACTTCTTTAATTAGTTTGAGTTGCCTTTCTCCCCTCCCTATGGGCTCTGAGCCTCTCAGGCTGGTGTTAGGGGTGGGGGTTGGGTTAAGATGAGCCTTCCTATTTGTCTCAGAATTTCAACTCTGACTTGTAACTCAAATGTCATGCCTCACAATTGAAGTTAATAGAATCAATTAAAGCCCAGCGTGGCTCACTAGCCTGCAAAATAACCTATTGAAAGTAGGATTTTGTAAATGGGAGTCTAACGAGACCAGGGGAGGACCTGGGCATCTAAAGACAGGCCTACATACATTTCTCAGCCTCAGCAAGGTGGAGGCACTACACCCGAAGGGCATGATTAGGCTACATAAAGAAGCTTCCTAGCTGAATTGGGTACAGTGTAACTACCCTTGGCGCACTCTGCAAACAGAAAGGATGTGCTCTCCACTGTGGAGAGACTCCCCCAAAGGAAACACCCATCATTGTTTACTCAGCTCTGTCCGGAAGGAGAGGCCTGGGGTTTTCCTCAATGCTTTCCAAGTTGTGGGTTATGACCCATTAGCAGGTCAGGAAGTGTAACTTTTAGAATCTGGCTGAGATTTTCAACAGGACAGATCTGTCTGTTATATGAGGCAAGTTTTAATACCATTTCACAATATTTATTTCTGTTGTGAACTTCTAAACATATATTTATGTTCTAGCTGGTGAGCATAGGGTTTCTGAAATGTTTCCCTTTGTGGGTCTGTTTTAAAGCCATTGATATACTGATCTTAAGCGTCCTAACTCATAGAAGTGTGTATTTTGGAGTATCATAAATTACCCTCAAAATGGGAAAAAGTTAGAAACTGTTTTTACTCTGTCAGACTTAAAAATATCACGAAAAGAGTAGGATTCTTATTCCCCCAAAGTCAAAGCTTTTGACATAAAAATAACAGTAAACCAGTATGGTGATGTTCACATGTGATTCCAACCCTTAGGAAGGAGAGAAAGTAATCAGAGGTTCAAAGTCACCCCAGGATAGAGACTTTCTCTTAAGAACTAAAAAATAAGCCAGGCAGTGGTGGCGCACACCTTTAATCCCAGCACTTGGGAGGAAGAGGCAGGTGGGAGTTTGAGGCCAGCCTGGTCTACAAGAGCTAGTTCCAGGACAGGAACCAAAAAGCTATGGAGAAACCCTGTCTTGAAAATCCAAAAAATAAATAAATAAATAAATAAAAGAAGAACTAAGAACTAAAAAAATATATAAGTTCTTTAAAAGAACAATAATATGATGACATACTAAAGTATATTTTTTTAAATGAACGTGTTTTGCTTTACGGTGCGTTTATAGCTTTTCATGAAGCCCCCTTAGCTAGGCATTGGAGAACAAACATAAATATGCCCAACGTATCAATGAGCGCTATGTACAGTGAGGGACAACTCAAAGAAGCGTTGCTTTGGATGTCTGTGTTTTGCTACGGCAGCACCAGCTCAGCTCCTAAAGAGACACAGCTTCTACCATAAGCTAGAATAGAGGGAACGACCCCTGGGCTTGAGGGTGTCCCACACCACTGACTCTGTAGATTGATATGGGAAACACACAGGCTCACAGATGGTTCCCAGGGGGATCCAAACAATGTAGGTCAGCTTTCCTGAGATTTCATCACTGAAGCATGAGGGAATAAGATGATATTTCTGGAATTTCTAAATCCACAAGTTGAAGAACTGGGTATTATAGATGCTGTTATTCTGAGAAATTTTGACAAAAGGGTCATGAGGGTTCATGGTATTTTTATACGACATGACCGTCTCCCAATGCTGACACCAGAACTGCAAACTCAGTCTCTCAGAAGTATTGTATTAGTTCATCTTTGAAAATCTTGTAGAATTCTGCACTAAAACCATTTGGTCCTGAGCTGGTTTTGGTTGGGAGACTTTTGATGACTGTTTCTATTTCTTCAGCAGTTATAGGTATATTTAATTTGCTTATCTAGCGTTGATTTAATTTTGGTAAGTGATATTTATTCAGAAAATTGTCCATGTCCTTTAAGTTTTCCAATTTTGTGGAGTACAGGTTTTCAAAATACGACCTGATGATTCTCTGGATTTCCTCCATGTCTGTTGTTATGTCCCCCTTTTCATTTCTGATTTTGTTAATCTGGATGTTCTCTCTCTGTCTTTTGGTTAGTTTGGATAAGGGTTTGTCTATTTTGTTGATTTTCTGAAAGAATCAACTCTTTGTGTCATTGCTTCTTTGCACTGTCTTCTTTGTTTCTGTTTTGTCGATTTCAGCTCTAAATTTGATTATTTCCTGCCATCTAGTCCTCCTGCGTGAGTTTGCTTCCTTTTGTTCTAGAGTTTTCAAATGATCTCTTAACTCACTAGTGTGGGATGTTTCCAGCTTCTTCGCGTAGCCATTTAGTGCTGTGAACTTTCCTCTTAACTACTTTCATTGTGTCCCATAAATTTGGGTATGTTGTGTGATCATTTTCATTGAATTTTAGGAAGTCTTTAATTTCTTCCTTTATTTCTTCCTTGACCCATTGGGGATTCAGGTGAGCATTATTTAATTTCCATGTGTTTGTGGGCTTTTTGGAATTAGTGTTGTTGTTGTTGAATTCTAATTTTGAGCCATGGTTATCTGATAAGATACAAAGGGTTATTCCATATTTTTTTTTGTATCTGTTGAGGTTTGCTTTGTTACCTAGTATGTGGTCAATTTTTAAGAAGGTTCCATAAGGTGCTGAGAAGAAGGTATATTCTTTTATGTTTGGATGTAATGTTCTATAGAAGTCTGTCGAGTCCATTTGAGTCATAACATTTGTTAGTTCCCTTATTTCTCTGTTAATTTTCTCTCTGATCGACCAGCCCAGTGGTGAAAGTGGAGTGTTAAAGTCTCCAACTATTAGTGTGTGGGGTTTAATGTGTGATTTAAGCTATAGTAGTGTTTCTTTTACATATGAGGGTGCCCTTGTATTTGGGGCATAGATGTTCAGTATTGAACATCTTTTCTCTTGATGGATTTTTCCTGTGACTAATATAAAATGTCTTTCTTTTTTTTATTTTGATTTATTTTAGTTTAAAGTTTATTTTGTTAGATATTAGGATAGCTACACCAGCTTGTTTCTTAGGTCCATTTGATTGGAAAATTTTTTCCCAACCCTTTACTCTGAGGCAATGTCTGTCTTTGAGGTTGAGGTGTGTTTCTTTTTTTTAAATTTTATTTATTATGTATACAATATTCTGTCTGTGTGTATGCCTACTGGCCAGAAGAGGGCACCAGACCCCATTACAGATGGTTGTGAGCCACCATGTGGTTGCTGGGAATTGAACTCAGGACCTTTGGTAGAGCAGGCAATGCTCTTAACCTCTGAGCCATCTCTCCAGCCCAAAGTGTATTTCTTGTGTGCAGCAGAAAGATGGATTCTGTTTTCATATCCGACATGTTAACCTATGTCTTTCTATAGGTGAGTAGAGTCCATTTACATTAAGGGATCTTAATGATTGGTGTTTGCTAATTTCTGTTATTTTAGTTTTTGTTGTTGGAGACATTATTGTGTGTGATTTTCCCTTCTTTGGGATTTGCTGCTGTGAGATCATCTATTGCCTGTGTTTTTGTGGATGTAGCTAACTTCCTTGGGTTGGAGTTTTCTTTCTAGTACTTTGTGTATGGCTGGGTTTGTGGCTAGGTATTGGTTAAATCTGGTTCTGTTATGGAATATCTTGTTTGTCTGTCTATGGTGACTGGAAGCTTTGCTGGGTATAGTAGTCTGGGCTGGCATCTGTGGTCTCTTAATGTCTGCCTAAAGCTTGACCAGGACCTTCAGGCTTTCATTGTTTCCATTGAGAAGTCAGGTACAATTCTGACAGGTCTGCCTTTTTCCTTAGCAGCTCTTAATATTCTTTCTTTATTCTGTATGTTTAGTGTTTTGATTAAAAAATGAGGGGGCTTTTCTTGATCCAGTCTATTTGGTGTTCCCTAAGCTTCTTGTATCTTCATATGCATATCTTTAGGTTAGGAAAGTTTTCTTCTATGATTTTGTTGAATATATTTTCTGTGCTTTTGAGTTGGACTTCTTCTCCTTCTATGCCTATTATCCTTAATGAAATGCTTGGTCATTTCATGATGTCCCATATTTCCTGGATGTTTTATTTTAAGCATTTGTTAGATTTAATATTTTCTTTCATCGATGAGTCTATTTTCTCTATTGAGATTCTCTCTTCCATCTCTTGTATACTGCTGTTTATTCTTGCATTTGTGGTTCCGGATCATTTTCTCATATTTTCCATTTCTATAATTCCCTTGGTTTGTGTTTTCTTTATTGTCTCTATTTTGGTTTTCAAGTCTTGAATAGTTTCTCTCATTTGTTTGGTTGCTTTTTCTTGGTTTTCTTTAAGGGATTTGTTGATTTCTTCCCATTTTTTTCTCCATTTCTTTGAGGGAATTTTCATTTCCTCTTTAAGGACCTCAAACATTCTCCTAAAGTTATTTTTTAGGTTCTTTTCTTCTGCTTCATCTATATTTGGTTGTTCAAGTCTTGCTGTTGTAGGGCACTAGTTTTCATTGGTGTTGTATTGCTCTTTGTGGTGTTGAGTGTGTTCTTATCTTCTCTACCCATCTCTTCCTCCGATTGGTGTAGTTGGGACTGTCTATGTCTTTGTGCTGATCAATCTTCCAGGTGCGAGTGGATCCAAGGTTCAGATTGCCGCTCCTCATGTTGCAGTCAGGGACACAGTTCCAGTCACCCCAGAAATCACTCAATGTTCCTAGAGGGTCACTCAGTGCTCCTGAGGGTCTCTCTGCAATACGAAGGGTCATTTGGGCCTACTCCCAGGGAGGTTGCTTGCTTGGGGCTGCTCCTGCTGAGGTTGCTGCTTTGGGCCTGCTCTAGCAGGGTCATTGACTCAGGCCTGCTCCAGCTGAAGTTGCTGGCTCAGGCCTGTTCCTATAGAAAAGGGGGGGGGGGTCACTAAACAGGTTAATAAAATGATCAAAATTAAAGAAATTTCATTAGTCATCTCACTTTAAATATGTTAACACATAATGTATATGCTATATAATCAAAAAAGTCCCAGAAACCAGAACTCATCAATTTGTTAAAAAGAGAAATTTTTATAACACTTAAACCAAGAAATGCTCCTCTGGCAATTATTTCAACTTACCACTCACCCTTGGAAATACTATAATTGCATTTCTCTTCAAATAAAGACCTTATAATTGACACAATATTTTCTCTAAGTTAAATCAGGCTTCCTTCCATTTAAGTTAAATTAGTTCCATCTTACGTCAGGGCCATTTACACCAGTTTCTTCCACTAGCTTTATTACCCTCTCTCCACCCTGATTCTTTTAAAGGTCAATCCCTGAACTGGAAAAACTCCATCTTCCCATGTTTTTATTTCCCTTACTCCCCGCAGAGGAATGAAATTAGCAAGAAGAGATGGACATGCCTAATCACCATACAGATTGCAGCGTAGCTCTAAAGGAGTTGCTACAAGCACACTAGGCAGAGTGTAAAATGTGGTCCATGCACATCCTTGCTTGAGAAGACCTTCAGACACCAGTGGACATCCTTCAGGATGCTCCAACGCTCCGCCGTCCATCCTTTGTCTCTGGAAACGCTAGGACCCTGGCTCGCTGTTGCTTTGTTTGGCTTTGCTTTTGAAATCTTTTCTATTTGTAGTACTTAATCCTGTCCATCTGCCCCACTGGACTTAAATCCCATGGGGAGTTCCTTCTCATCATTAAGGTATCTTTGCGTTTTTCTCAGTTTTACACTCATGTTCTATTGGAGGGTCTTAAACAAAGGAAACAGGAATGTTTATGGAATTGGATTGAAGCATACGATTAAAAACCTTCTCGTCACAAGCGAGGAATCCCAGCCTGCTCACGGCCAGAACTTAGTGTCATCCAGATAAAGTCTGAGCTGGAAAACCAAGGTCCAGCTCCTTTGATTTCTCAAGCTCTCTGGAACATGGCAGTGTGTCAAACCACCAGGGCAGGGAGAAGTGGTAAGACTCCATGATCAAAGAACGCTTCGCTGTTTGTTTGCCCAAGTTGTTTTTCAAGAATTTGAGACAAAACTAACATAATTACCATGTAGAAATGTGTCAAAGCAGTCATTGAATTATAAACCCATCACAATAGAAAAGGCCTGACAAACACAATATACTAGGTTCACAAATAATGAAGGGACGTCTCTAAGCTTCTTTTGCATTAAATACATTTCATCATGACTGTCACCAGGCAGTTCTGGCAGGGTGGTAGTGTCTATGCCACAGCTCACAATTATTTTAGAAAGGGGAGCTCAGAATGCATTGAGATAAAGCAGTCATGTACTGGGGAACAGTTAACCAGCCCCCCCACGCCCATTTTCGTCACCTTGTGCATGTTGCCTGAGTTTCTGACTTGCTCCATATTATGGGGTGTGTGTGTGTGTGTGTGTGTGTGTGTGTGTAACAAAGGAATGGAATTAGCAGTGAGAGACGGACATGCCTAATCACCATACAGACCGTGGTTCTGAAGGAGCCTCCACAATGAGCTGCATGCACCAGGCACCGTCCAAAATGTGGTCCAAGCACATCTTTCTTCTATTGGAATAATGCCACGGTTGCCACTAAGACAACAGTGCTTTGAAGCCAGAGAGTGTGAGCCGACAGGGAGAGGAATTCGGAATCACACATTTTTGGCATTCAGAGATAATTTAAGATGTTTCAAGTACCTCTAAGGGGAAGGCACCAGGCAGAGGCCCTCGCCACCCCTCCAAAGGCATTTTGTTGCTGACACGTGGTACACTCCCGAAATACTTTTGATAAAGAACCTTTGTAGCTGCGACTTCTCTAGAGACATAGCTCTGCTTTCACCAACCAGAGGCCCTGAGTTTCCACACGAAAATGTAGAAACTGCGAGGAGGGTGATTTATATGTAGTTGATGGCAATCCATTATGGGAATGTTCATTAACTCGAAAACAGAGCAGAATGAGAGGAAATGGTTTTATAGCGCTATGATAAGGATTTGAATTATCTATGAAGAGGAGCTAGCTCCCTGACAAGTGCCAGGGTCGGATACCAAAACGGCTTTGGAATTTCCTTCTCTAGTTCTCAAGTTAATATGACTTCCTTTAAGGACATTGTAAGAAGTCCGGGTTGTTAACCTGGGATTTGGCTTGTGTGTTTTGTTTCCTTGTTTGTTTAAAATACCGTACGAAATTCTATTTCTTCGCCGCTCCTCGTACTCCACAAAACATATTTGCGAAACGGCGATTTCGAAATAAGGCTTTATTAAAGTCTGAGACGCATGACCCCACGAATCCCGAAGCTTCCTTCACAGGAGAGCTTTTGGAGCCTTAAAACTGCAGCAGGGGAGGGGAGACAACTGAGAAGGGTAGGAGGAAATTCTCATCTCATGAGCATCCGTGTCCAGAGCCCTCCACTTCCGCAAGCATCAGCTCTGTCCCGAAAACACTGAGATATCTGCCTGCTTCCTGGATGTATTGTTTTTTTTCAAGGTCTTAAACTATTTCGGGACAGCATCCATTCAAATACGGTATTATAAGGAAAGCTTTTATTATCAAGGTAGTCTTCTAATTTAAAGCTCTTTACCACACTTCCTGTTTGCTTCAAGGGTCTGCCTAGAGGAAAGTAAAATCTCCAGGTCATTGGGATGGTAACAGCTTCCTGAAGGTGAAAAGCACAGCCTCAGCCCTTCCTTGGGTATGGCTTAGTGTTGTCTTCTAACTGCTTCTTGTACGTAAATCTTGTTTTTCCCAGCCAAAGATTCAGAACTTCTTCGGGACGATAGTCTCGATTTATGTTTCTTCCCTGTGGTCTAAGAGTCCAAGGCTTTGCTGAGCGTATAATAACTCATTTAAAGCAGATTAATTTATCTGTAAGCTAGCTGGTCACCCTCATGTGCTTCCCTAAGGTCTACCACACACGTGTGAGTGAGCACAGGGGAAGGCAAGAGCAGAAGAAATATTAGCTCTGCATCTGCACCAAGACACCACATGTTTACAAAATATGAAAATTCACCTCTTCAAGGCGAAGAGAATGAACTGGACATCTGAATTAGTATGACCATTTTTATTATCTTCGTGTTTAACTCAGACGCTGCTCCCCGGGCCCTGGCCCAAACATTAATTTATTCTTCCTAACAACTAAAAGGACCAATATTGTTCTTATTGTGTAATGAGAAACTAAGGTCACAAAAAGAAGACTCGTTGTCCAGGGTTACACATACAACCCGGTCGGAATGTGACCTGGGAAGTGGGGCTTGGGAGTTCACGACCTTAGTTAGTCTGTTTCCTGAGAGGAAAAACTGGAGTAGGAAAAGAAAAAAAGTGTTACCATCTTCAGCCTGCACAAGTTTTCATTTCTGGGTCCAAGGTCAACTCTTGCCATCTGTTGAGAAAAATATGGGCGAAAGAAAGTCATGCGTAATGGCTTTAGAGAGTGGAGTGGGCAAAATTCTCAGGGTTTGCTGAATGAGCCAACGGTAAACAGATTATATAGGGAAAGGCAATTCAGATTCATCAATATGCAAAGGGGAAGATAGGAGCAGGCCTCTCGGCTTGCTGGACAAGGCTCAGAAATTGAGAACAGAAAGAATGGAGACAAGTTTAGGGAAGTGATAAATGGGTTTTTTTTTTTTTTTTTGGAAAACCCAGCGGACCTGGAAAACATACAATAAATATCCTGACACAAAGTCCACGTGGCATCGAAACAGATGATAGATTGTAAAATGATTCCCTGTGAGACCCTAGAAGGAAAAGGTGTGTACAAGAGAGTGTCCAGGTGTGTTGGCAGACCTCAGTCTTTCTTCCTATTCAATACTGATCATTTCCAGTTGAGGATATGAGTTCAAGGAGACAGAAAACATTTGTTCTCTGTAGGAGAATCCTATCAGATTCTTGAGAGAACTTTGAAAAAGAAAAAAAAGCAAACCAAAACAAACAAACAAATAAAATCCACCACAAAACAATCCTTGCTGGTGGAAGACAAGACCTGGTGAGCAGGTCTGCTTTTCATCCCTTCCGGCTCCCACATGGCTAGCTTAGCCCCAGAATTATTACACGGAAACTGTATTCATTTAAACACTGCCTGACCCATTAGTTCTAGCCTCTTATTAACTAACTCTCACATCTTGTATAACCCATTTCTAATAATCTGTGTAGCACCACGAAGTGGTGGCTTACCGGGAAGATTCTAACCTGCGGCATCTCGGAGAGGAGAGCTATGGCGTCTGCCTCACTTCCTTTCTTCCCAGCATTCTGTTCTGTTTACTCCACCCACCTATGTTCTGACCTATCAGGCCAAGCAGTTTTCTTTATTAATTAACCAATGAAAGCAACAGATAGATAGAAGACACTCTTACATCAAGAGCTGAATTCTGAGGCTGATGCTAAGACTTCTCTATTTGTCAAAGCACTAAGTCTAGGAGTGTTCTTCTCTGACCATACATCTAACTCTGAGGGAAGTATTTGGAAGTAATTTCCATGTCCCCTAAATAGTAACTCAAAGCCAGGCACTAGTGACACACACCTTTAATCCCCACACTCAGGGGGCGTGAGGGGGGATTTCTG
Organism: Microtus obscurus; assembly: GCA_963919715.1. Lineage (NCBI taxonomy): Eukaryota > Metazoa > Chordata > Mammalia > Rodentia > Cricetidae > Microtus > Microtus obscurus. The sequence continues at coordinate 6,849,574 of CAWTZC010000381.1, forward strand.
AGCTTGAGGACACACACGATATCATGAAGCCATATAATCTGGTTTGAAAATTTAGCTTTGGAAAATCTACACCAGATTCATTTTTTTTGTTTTAATATTTAACACATCTTTGTTCAATTAAAATGTCCTAAATGTAAGGTTGTTTTTTTTTTTTAAGAAAATGTCTTAATTTTTAAAGGGGAAAATTCCAATAAAATCCTCTTTTGGCATGTGTAACTCTCTGTTCCTAAAGGCTCTGCTTTAAGTGGGCTGGGGGCTGTAGATTATCTGAGTAAGCTGTGGGCCTCTAGAATGTCTTTAACGCATCTCCCTCATGAGCAGGTTGGGATCAGCATCCTGGCCCATGTTCTGCGAATACTCCCTACATACTGCATAGAGCCAAGGAGAAGGGAACCAATGACTATAGCACCATAAGAGCTTGAAAATGTGGTACATTTGCACAATGGAGTACTACACAGCAGAGAAAATAATGACATCTTGAAATTCATGGGCAAATGGATGGATCTAGAAAACATCATATTGAGTGAGGTAGCCCAGACCCAGAAAGACAAATATAATATGTACTAACTCATAAGTGGTTTTTAGACATAAAGCAAAGAAAAACAATCCTACAATTCACAATCCCAGAGAACCTAGACAACAAAGAGGACCCTAAGAGAGACATACATGGATCTAATCTACATGGGAAGTAGAAAAAGACAAAATCTCTTGAGTAAATTGGGAGCATGGGGATCATGCGAGAGGGTAGAAGGGGAGGGGAATGAAGGAAGGGGAGGAGAGAAAAATATAGCTCAATTAAAAACAGTTTTTGATAAAAGAGCTACTGTTTCATTGGTTTACATGGAGATATGGCTATTGAGAAAAGCGCTGTCCCATGATCAGTACCTGACCCTGTGTGGGCTGACATTTGTTCTTGAAATCCTTCAAAGTGGGTCTGTTACAGACTTCCTGCCAAAAGCACTTTCACAGTCTGGGTACATTTAAGACCAACCCAAGCATGTAAAGTCGTGTTAGGCGAGAAGCCCCACATCCCAAAGGCCCCCGCTAAGCAGGGCCACGTGTGAGAACAGGTGTGCCCCTTCACTGAGCAGGAATCTGGAACCGCTCCAATTCAGCCTGGCCCCGCGGTCACACTGCTGGGCTGTGTCAGTAAAGGCCTCGCGCGGATGGGAATAGAGAAACTCTTGGCATGAATTCAGAATGAGAGGAGACAAATTCACACTTTCTCCTTTTAAAGAATTCAGAGTTCTTTAAAATTCTGGGGAGAGGGGTTCCTCTTTTCATCTTTTAAAAAGTGGGAAAAAATTTTTTTTTAAAGTTCCGTGATTCTAAAAAAGCATTCACTCAAAAGATTGTCACCTCTTATGTACCAGTTCCACAGCATGCATGGCTGCTTGTCTTAACATCCCTGCAGTCTAAGCTCTTTCAAGCTGGATTGCTTCCTCACTTGCAAGAGAAGGACGCACCAGGCTGTTTTTCTTGTCAGTTATCAGATTAATTTCCATTCCTTTGCAAATAAGAAAGGAACACCATAAACTTGGCCACGCAGACCCTTTCAGCCCTACCCCTCCCAGAAGGGCACTCGGTGTTCTGCAACCTATCAGTCAGCTCTGGCGCAAGAGTAAACAATACTTTCGGTTACAATAACTTGTATCCAGGGGAGGGGAAAAGAAGCCCGCAGTAGCACAGCAGCCAGGGGAAAGTTTATTCGCTTTAGCCAATCAAAGGCTGGGAAGGCCAGCCAAGTTAACATGTTTCTCCCCGCCTCTAAATGAACTCATGATTGAAATATGGCATTGAATTTGTTTTAAAAAGGGAAGGCGTGTAGGAAAGAAAAGCGAACGCAGTCAAGAGCTCTGGCTTGTGGGGAACGTGGTTAGGAAGTGTTTGCTTGTGGCTGAACCCGGAGTGGGTCCAGTAACCTTTGCCTCCCACTGGGTGGAGTAGGGCCTTTAAGAGCAGCTGGAATGCAGTTCTCCTGATCAGCTTAGCCGGTTATTCCCTGCTTGAACCTCTGCTAGCCCTGGAGAACAGTGTCCGGTTCAGACCAACGGACCTCCCGCGCTCTGTAGTCACCACAGCCCACTTCTTGCCTGAGCAAGAAACTTTGAAGCAGGGGAAGTAGGCTCCCATCTGCACAGCCATGGGAGAGGACGCTGTACAAGCCGAAAAGTTCCAGCACCCAAATGCGGACGCGCGCCAGGAGAAGCCATCCAGCCCCAGCCCAATGCCTTCCTCTACACCGAGCCCCAGCCTGAACCTGGGCTCCACAGATGAGGCCATAAGGGACAACTCGCAGGTGAATGCTGTGACCGTGCACACACTCCTGGACAAGCTCGTCAACATGCTGGACACCGTGAGGGAGAACCAACACAACATGGAGCAGCGGCAGATCAACCTGGAGGGCTCCGTGAAGGGCATCCAGAACGACCTCACCAAGCTCTCCAAGTACCAGGCCTCCACCAGCAACACCGTGAACAAGCTGCTGGAGAAGTCTCGCAAGGTCAGCGCCCACACGCGCGCCGTCCGGGAGCGCCTGGAGAGGCAGTGCGTCCAGGTGAAGAGATTGGAGAACAACCACGCCCAGCTCCTCCGCCGCAACCACTTCAAAGTGCTCATCTTCCAGGTTAGTGTCCCTCCACATGCGTGATCTCAGTCCTGAGATCCAACCCGTCTGGCCAGTCAAGCACACACGCAAAACATTATCCTCCAGCCGCCTGCTACTGGCAACTGTAAAATGTGCCCCTACGGGTTGGAATCCCCCTGTCCTTCAGGCAACGCCCGTGGGCCTGGCGGACTGGGAACATTTGTCAGGGAACACCTAGATACACTTGGCATACGGTGGAAAGCTGAGCAGGTGCACGCACCGGCTGCAGACAAATCCGTTTGTCTCTTCTCATTAGGAAGTTAGGGCTGTGGCTGCAGCTGTTAGCTGGACAGGGCAAGTTAATTCGGTGGCTTTTTATTAACTCTTAGTAGAAGTGAGCCAACTACACGAAGCATTTGTTTTCTTTTGTTCTAACCAAGACTGCCCACACAAAACCTTTAAACCATGCCTTTTTTTTCCCAAAGGCTCCTGGTGTTTTTGGAAACTAACAGAATGGGTGGTTGAAACAAGCCGTGTTCTTCAAGACATCTTTTGTCAAAACAGCCTCCAGTTCTTCCTAGCAAATGGTGCCTTAAAAGTGGGAAGCAAAGGGTAACTCTTTACAAACCCACTAGATATGCCCACATTGCTCAGAAGGACGAAACTCTATAGTGAAATCAAAGAAGGGTCATCAGTGGTGGTCACAAAGACCAGCCTTCAATATCTTCTCCTTCAAATGGCTGCCTTAGCATGAAAGGACCACTTAATATTTTTTTTTAATGCATCAGTGATGCAATTAATGTAGCAAAGGCTATTTGGGGACAGGAAGATGGCATGGGCTGTTGTTCGGCCAAGTGGTGGGCATCTGTTAATCCACGGGCTGCCCTGCCTAAGGCTGGAAGCCCTTCTGTGGATGGCACCCAGCCAACCCCGACCCCAGGAAGCAGAGCCATCCTGCCTCGGGGCCGTCTCCTTGTGACCATGTGAAAGGAGAGACTTTCAAAGCCATGGAGGGGAGAGGCCATAACCAACAGATTGTGAACGCATACAGGGAGAGCCTTTATCTCCCCGGAGACAGTAGAAACTGGGATCGAAACCGAAGGAGCCTTCTTTTTTTTCCTAATGAATCTTCTCTGCCAAGTCAGAACCCGGGGCTTGCCTGTCACCATAAAAGGAAAGTCTCTTCTTGCTGTCCTTGCGGCCTCCCCAAATTGCACTTGAGGGTTGGGAGGTTCCGGCAGCTGAGGCTCCTGGACCTCACAGGCTTTCCCATTTGGGGAACTTGTAGGCTTTTAATGCAGATGCCGTAGCTTTTCAGGCAGCAGCTGAACGGGAAAGAGACGTGGTCAACCATCTGAGATTCTACCTTTACTAGCCTAGAGGCCTTAGCTCTCAAGGGATTTCTAAATTAAGTAGCGATTTCCTAACCAAACGGAACACAGGCAGGCCCGTCAAAAGAAACTTCCCTTCCTTCAACATGAACTGGAGAGAGATAGGTACCTCTTGCCTTCCATTAAGGAGGGGAGGAAAAGGTTTCTCCAGTAAAGGAAAAGAAGGATTTTTAAGGATTTGCTTTTGTTTTGATAATGAATGTTCTACCAGCATGAGGAGGGACGGGGAAAGAAATGGCTAGGCATTCAGAGAGAGCTGTGGATCTGGCCGTGACTTAAAGGCCGGTGCTCTTGAGGAGGCCCTGACAAAGCCGCCTGCTGTGTTGCATTCGACCAACAGGTGTGGCATTGCACATGAATTGAAATGGAAGCACACAAGACCCAAGTGGAAGCTAAGGGAATCCAAAGCAAAGTGTGTAGACCATTCTGGGCCCATGAGCAAGCACACACACACACACACACACACACACACACACACACACACACACACACAGAGCCATTTAGAAGGCAGGGAGCTTCAGGCCAGTGACTAGAGCTTTCTCTTCCCATAGGAGGGGCTCCGCTAGCTAACGGGAATTAGAATCCCAGCTCCGAAGGCACAGGATGGTTATCTGAGAAACCGAATGGAACTGTGGCTGTCTGGAGCGTTTAGTCTTTTCGAAAGTAGAGGTTTGAGTAGGGTACCAATTATGCTAATGAGAGAAACAGTAATTTTTATTAAAGCGCAATCCAGGAGAGGGGGCGGGAACACAGACACTGGCCCACCTCCTACTTTGATCCTTTGCCAACTCTGTTGACGGTGGATACACGTGCCCTCTGTGGGCCTCTGTTCCCCCCCTTTGTAAACACAGAGGACATTAATAAGAGCAGGGAATAGTTGAGCTCTTAATAAGCCCAGCATATACTGCCCAACACCGTTCTCCCTACTTCTTGTCTATCCCTGAGTTAAAGATGAAGATGCAGAGTTTGTCTACAGTTGTGTGGCACATTGGTGGCAAAGGTGTAACTCGATGCCACATTTAGTCCGTCCCAGAATATGGGCTTCCAACACTAGTGCTTCCTGGCTCATACTTCTCCCACAAGGGAGAAATAAAGGAGATCGCATATTTAAGATGACTCATGCAGACTGGCATAGAGTTAAGGCTCACTGCATAGAATCTATTGCTGTCTGGGCCCGAAATGCAGGGCTGAGACAGCAGGCTCCCCTTCTACTAGAATAGGGATACAGCTCTTGGGACAAAACTGACCCCACCCTTCTGAGGACACTGAAATAGCCTTGCAGACCATGATGGGGAAACCCGCAGAAACAGCTGACCCCAGCTAGCGGGAGCTTGCTGATTCTGGTCTGACAGCTGGGGAACCTGCATAGGACCAAACTAGGCCCTCTCAATGGTGACAGTTGTGTGGCGTGGGCATCTGGTGGGACCACTGGCAGTGGGACCAGTATTTATCGCTAGTGCATGAACAGGCTCTTTGGAGCCCATTCCCTATGGAGGGACATGTTGCTCAGCCTAGATATAGGCTGGAGGGCCTTAGCGATGTAACAGACTTTGTTGACTCCCCAAGGGAGGTCTCACCCTCTCTGAGGAGTGGATGGATGTGGGGGTGGGGAGGAAGTGTGAGGAACTGGAGGATACAAGGGATAGGGATCTGGGATTGGTATGTAAAATAAGATTTTCTTTAAAATAATTTTTTAAAAAGAAATAGCTTTTCTTGTCCCTTTTTAGTTGAGATTTACTAGCACACACGCATACACATACTCGTTATATGCATGCCATCATTTCAAAATCAGCATTATATCATAACCCATGAAAACAAAGGACTCTACCCAAAATACTACTCTAAACAGACCTTTCTAACATGGTGGTGGAAGGGGACCATCCCAGACCTGCAGGGAATGCAGAATGCAGATAGCAAACACGGTACTGGGACCACTGTGCCTTGAAAAAAATCTGTCATTCTCAGTGTTCTGAAAGCCTATGATGCAATTCTCCTTAGTCTCCTTACTAAACAATTATGTTCCTGGTTTAGGGCAAAAAAAAATTATTTGAAAATAGGAGGAATTCTTAAAAGGAAAGGCTATCCCTTGACTTGGGCATATTTGTAATATCTAGAAGATCCATGTTTGTGAAGATAGATCTATGTCAATCTGAGAAGGTCTGCAGTTTGTGAAATGCTCTCACGTCTTCTGAGTGTGTGTTATACGTTTGTATATATGTGATTGTGTGTATGTGTATCTGTGTTTGCAAGGTATATGAGAATATATCTGTGTTTGAGAGCGTGTGAGTGTGTCTGTGTGTGGTGTGTATCTGTATACGTGAGTATATGTGAGTATATCTGTGTTTGAGAATATGTAGGTATGAGTGTGTGTGTGTTGTATATTTGTATGTATAGATGTGTTTATGTGTATATATGTGTGCTGTTTGTATATTTTTATGTGAGTATATCTGTGTTTGAGAGTGTGTATGTATGAGTGTATGTGTGTGTGTTAGTGTGTGTGTGTGTGTGTGTGTGTAGGATGATTTGTAAGATACTTATAATTTGGACTTTTAATTCCTATCTTTGTTTTACATCTACTTAAAACATGCCATTTATTTGTTGAAGTTTTTGCTGTGTTCCACAACAGCATTGTAGCTCGTGGGCATCCAGTTCGTCAGTGAATATTTCCAATTGCAGCCATCAGGATCTGACAACTGGAGAAACAACCATTGCCCCTTTGAACACCAAGATAAATTCGGAAATTCCAGTTAAAAGAAGAAATTTTCTTCTCTTTAATTTTCTCTGCGAAAGTTTAATATAATATTTGAGTTCAAAATAATGAGACATAAAAAAACAATAAATAAAATAAAACTTAAAGCATTGATGATCAGAATATTAATGCCAAGGAAATAGCAAGTTTACCGTTTTTCTTGGAAGCCTGCCTATTCTTTCCTCACAGTTGAAGTTGTGTGGAGAGTTGAGCAGAAGTGTTCTCTGCTGGCTGAGGAGGCTTCAGGCACTGCCCAGTAACTGGCCCTGAAGAGGAGGTGCCACTGGCATCCTCAGAAGGTTCTAGTGATGATTGTTTGGAAAAGAAGTCTGGGAATCATTTCAAAACCAGGGAACGAATGAGGGTGTGCATGGATAGCTTGCACTTTCACCCACATGGAGTTGTGAAACTGGAGAAAAAAAAGAAGAGAGAGGTTACATATTTTCAGCGGAGACATTTCTGAAAAGTTGAGTCTATAAATGCGCTTTAACCATTCATCATTTGGGTTCCTTCAATAATATCAGAATTTTAGAAGTGTGCTAATAGTACAATCTCCGTGTGGTTTTTAACTCCATTGGTTTAAAAGAGGACTTTACCCCAGAACATTGCTCTAAAAGCTGTTCCGTTGGGACGGACTGGAAAGAAACGGGGATGTGTGTCACCAAAGATGCCCTTATGTGAAAAATCTCCATGCCTGCTTCACGGGCCAATTCCCTTAAAGAATATTGGCTTTGTCATGCTGCTTATCCAGTGCCCCTTTAATGTATGAGATTAAAAATTATTATTTCTTAGTGTTATTATTTATACTTAGTAAATGTCAGCATTGCCCCAGGCACTAGGAGTAAATAACATAAAAACTGACTGTAGTTAGTATTTTGGGGGAGGAATTGCATTCAGATAGATAGGTAAGTAGAAAGATAGATGATAGATAGATAGATAGATAGATAGATAGATAGATAGATAGATAGATAGATAGATAACATAGATAGACACATGAATACATACATATATTCACAGACACATAAATGTGTGTGTGTGTGCGTGTGCTACACTCTGTCAGATGCAGCCCCCTCTAGACTTTTGAAATGCTCCTCAATCCAATTCAGGTCCTATAGTTTTTACTCCTGTGTGGGACTACACACATTGAATGTGAATGGGGGCACCATGGTATTGTTCCCGTGAACGGTCACTTCTTTTTGTGGCGGGTAGGTTAAAATCACATAATCAAATATATTTGGTCTAGAAACCCCTTAATAATCACTTAGTTTAACACTATTTTCTATGAAAGAAAGAGAGACAAAATTACTGTCAAGGTCTCATCTCATTGATAAAAGAAATTATAGAGTTGTAGAGCAGGTAAACATAAAACTATAATCTCACTGTGGTAATTTTTATCGCATAAACAAGTTCATGTTTATGAGCCTTTTAATCATTCAGTGTGGTTTTGTATTGTTTTGTATTTTTCATGTGTAACAAAGAACACCTAACCAATGTGATCTTTAAAAAAAAAATTGAACACTTGATAACACTAAAAGAGAGAGAGAGAGAGAGAGAGAGAGAGAGAGAGAGACTTTTAAATCCTCCAGAATGTGAAAGTCTGCCTGGGGATTATAGCTAATGCCTTTTACTCTTATGACTTGCTGATTCCACTGACAGCCACCCCGGGGGTACAGCTCTAATCAATGGCTTTATCCACTTGGCGATCTATACCTGAGAAACACAAACTGGAGAAAACCTCGATGTGTAAAGGAGACCTATAAATCAGAATGCCAGGTGACATAGCTTCATTTTAAAAGCGAGTATTTAGAGATGCTTGGATAAAATATTCCATGGGCACACATTTATGTTCTTCACACCCTGACAGAATCGCACCCTGTTCCTGTTATTTTTATCTAACAACAGGAATGAGAAGGGGGGAGAGAGGAGAGAGAGCTGGCCCCTCTCTCCTTTCTGGGTGGTTTAAATGACTTCAAGCTGACTTCCTTGGCTAATGCTGGCCCCGGAATCTTTTTTTTTTTTTTTAAGTTTGCGTGTCTGTATATGTGTGGAGATGATGTGTATTGTCAACTTCAAACCAAGCAGTGCCCAACGGGCTGGCAGTTTCCTCTGCATTGATATTTACACGCACAACTGGGGCTTCTGGCTCACAAGAATCAATACAATAGCAAACAAGCTGAGGCTTGTGGAAAAATGCTACTTCTCGAGAGTTCGTTCCATTCCTTTCTCCTGTATGCCACAAGCGTATCCGTCATATGTGTTTGAAGTTTACTGCTTAATATTCCCTTCCTTGGAAAACCTCCTAAGGGTCCTTGTTAAAGGTCAGAGCCCGGGACACCTGCAACAGTGGGGGCTGAGGACCTTTTTGAAAACGAAGGACAAATAACCACCTGCTCCTAGAGGCTTCTCCTAGGTAGACCTGTCCCAGGAAATAACCCACAAGGATTCCTGTGCCATTTCAGGGAGTCACAAATCCCATGTAGACAAGTCAGTAGCTAGAGTAAGGAGCAGAGGAATTAGGGCTGTACATTCAAGCCCCGCTCTGAAAAGAGCTGTAAGTCCGGGAATGTGTAAGAGAAAGCATGTCCCGTGAGCACAGAAGTGTCACCTCCCTGGTCGGCATGTGAGGTGTGTAAGAGGGCTACATACTAGACCATACGCCCCGATGCAAGAGCAGCTCCATGGATCCTATCCACGCTGAATTCCCACTGCTCCAACAGCGGAACGCCATACTCTGTATGCTTTGTGCAGAGCGGTGACTTCAAAGGAAGGGAACTGGTATTTTTCTGGATTCTAAACAAACGTTTTTGGAAAAAGAAAGCGATCTCTGTGCTTAGGAACTTGCAAATTTCCGCATAAAAGGAAAAGGGTTGCCTTCGAAGACGATGTCAAAAGAAGTCACAAAATGCACACACTGTCCGGTAGACAGAGCATAAAATATTGCCTGGGTACCTCGAGGGGCAGCAGAGATGCAAGGAGACGTTGCTCAGTAGTTTCCAGCTGCATAAAGACACAACCAGCTCATTCTGGATTATCTCTGCCCCTGCTGAGTTAATTCCATAATTGACATCAAAGAGCTCACCTGTAAATTATTTTCACACTTCACCAAAGAGTTCACCTGGGTTTCCGCCTTCCTCGACACCCTTTCCCCACCCCACCCCCCATTGGAAGATCTAACACAGATATTACAATTCACTTCCTAATACTCTCTCCTCAAAGCTGTCCTCGACAAGAGGGACAAAAGAGCCACCAGACTCTACTTTGGTAAAGATAAATTTTTACATTTAAGAAAAACTGAGACTCGTTTTAATTCTACCCTTTTGTTAACATTGAAGAACAGAATGTTGCCCGGTCTGTAACTTTTGATGGCCCCGAGAGCTTATGGTATAGACTATGTACCTTAAGGCTTAGTTTCTGCAGTTTTCTGCCTGAATGTCTTTCCTCACTTAGGACTTTTAATAGCATTTCACTGAGCGCTTGGTTTTATCCTTCCCTGCAAGCAACAGCTGCCAACCCCGCTCAGCCCTCTTAATCAAAGCCTGGGAGAAACGTAGCTTCCAGGCAAGACATCAGAGCCGTGACTGCTTCTGTAAGTCTACCTGTTCTGTACCGCTCATCCCTCCACTGGAAACAGAACCCTTCTTTCAGAGGGAGACCACAGTGCCCCTCAGGTCTTGGCCTCTCTAGTGTCCCCAGTGCCACCAGCATTCAGCTGACCTCCCTCTAGATGCAGAGCAGAGCGGGTTGGTTCTCTTACAGCTCTCCAGCCTGCCCCTCATAGAGCCATCTATACCTCAGCCACCTTCACAACCGTCTTAGAAAGCCGTCTTACCTGACGTGCTCCCCTAGTGAGTAGTGGTTGAACTTTACATGGGGAGACACAGTGTGGAAGAAAAGATTAAAAACTCTCCCAGAAAGTACGTGCCTGTAAAGCAGAGGCAACCCACCTTGAAGCATGACAGGCTGTTCGATTCAAAAGTCCACCTCTAAAAGGACCCCTGGGAACTAGCCACTGCCAATAGCTCCTCAGTTAAGGGTTGAGGCCTGGGTCATCACGTACACCATCTTTTGCATGTCTTATACAGGTAGCCCCAACTTCTCTGAGTTCATGGGTGTGATTCTTATGTCACGTACAGAAGATAGACGTTCACAGAACTTCTCCCTATCCCCCCAGTACTTAAATTCTTTCCATCTCCCTCGCTCAGTGTTCCCTGAGCCTTCATGACGGGAGGGGGTTGATACAGCGACCCACCGAGGGCTGAGTGGTCACTCTCTTGCTTGCTCTCAGCACCATGATCAATTGTGCACTTACTGCAAAGAAAAGCTCTCTGATCAAGGACCAGAGCAGGCCTGGTCTATGAGACAAACATTGGTACTGAAAAGCTACTTTTACATCATGACCATTTGTCAAAATAATAATAGCAGAACGTATCCTAAGGACCATGATCTCCCCAGCCATGTTCTTCAACCAGGGTTATAGTACCAGAACTAAACTCCCTTCCTATGAAGCAGGCCTCAAATCCAATCAGAAAGTAGTTAGTTAGTCACCCACGACAGCTGTACCATTATTACCTGTGAAGCCAGGCTCAAACCCAATCAGAAAACAGCTAGTCACCCACGACAGCAATGCCACTACTGTGCCCATGGCCATGCCCTGTCTGGCAGGTTGGTAACACAGGACGCAGGGTCTGGTGCTGTGTAAGATCACTGATGGGTTTTCTCTCACGCGGCAGCCTTCCCAACACCTGCCAGCACCCTGGAAGGCCGTGCACGGGGAAGGGAGACCTTCACGTCCACAGACGGCAGTTTGTTTTCCTACTTCCGAGTGTGCCAAACCGGCTGAGATGCAATCAGGTCACCTGGAGGGTCTGGGTGCAGCGCAGGTGGAAAGGAGTCTGGATGCGTGCCCCGCTTACGTTCCCGCAGAACCCCCAGTGGCCCTGGGAGTGCATTTGGAATGCTGCTAATCTAGGTCAAATCCTCTGGTTCCTATCTGGAAGGAGCGGGAACCCAAGAAGATTAAGCTGTTTGCTGACACTCCACAGCCATTTAACAGTTCAGTGAAGACACACTCAGGCCTCCTGCCATAATTCTCCGCCTTGTGCTGTTATTTTCTACAAAACCACGAGGGTACCATGATAATGGATTCTTGTGTAACAGTGAAAAAAAAAAACACTTAAAACTCAAAGTTGCTCTTATACTATGTGGCCTGAATCTGTCTGTATTCTGATCTCTCGGGGAGCAACTTTGCACCCTGAAGATTTTCTGGCTCTGCCAATCCCTGAGACTCTATAGGAGGCCACGGTTGCCTCTGCCAGGGGCTGGAGGCAGGGTATGCTGGGAAGCCTGAAGAGGGCTGGCTCTCCAACTTCTCACTCTTAACTGGTGGTGAGCCCAGAGCTTCATTGCCCAAAGACACACTGCACACTAGAGGCTTGACACCCTATCTGGTCACATGTTTGCCTCCTCTCAGTCCCTTCCTGATTCCCACAGGACACATCCTGATCCACATGGCTTACAAGCAGGAGCTGGGAAGGCGAATCCTGACTTATATCGCTCCATAATGTGTGTGTATATAAGTATGTGTGCATATGTATGTGCGTGTGTGTGTATGTGTGTACATGTGTGTACACGTGTGTGAATGTGTACACGAATGTGTGTTATGTGCATGTGCATATGTGTGCGTGGGTGTGGGTGTATGTGGGTGTGTGTTTGTGTGTGCATGTGTACATGTGTGTGTCATTGTGTGCATGAATGTGTGTATATGTACGTGTGTGTGCATGTGTGGATGTATGCGTGTGTGTGTATGTATGTGCATCTGTGTGTGTGTGTTGATATTGATCTGTCCAACCATCTCTTCTAATGCCCATTGGAGGAGGAGGGACCTGCTCAAGGCTTCTATGCTATTCTTCATTTAAGGACTCTTTAACTCCCCTCTGGCTCCGTCTGCATCTTCCACCGTGAACTCTGGCCATGTTTGTACTGGAATTGTGGCAGAAGCTGTGCCCCTGACCAGACGGAAGGGAGGAGAGAAGGCCTCTGGGCTCTCAGGGCTGCCACTTACTTTAGTCTCTTTATCTAGGCAGCTTCCTGGCCTATATGAGTCAGGCCACTTCCCTCTGCCTGTCACTGATAGAGCCTTCACCAGCTCCGGCTCGTGGTATTCCCACGGGCCAGCCTGGCCTTATCCAGCCCGAGGGGAATGACTGCACCCACATGAGAAAGAGTGCTTCCTATTCTAAAAAACGAAGCCATGCTTGATTTCTATCATTTCCATTGCCCAGAATCGCACCCAAATTACAGTCGTTCAGGGCTATTTGTAAAATGTGCCATTATCCTAAACCCGCACTGCCCTTCTTTTCAGGAAGAAAGCGAGATCCCTGCCAGTGTGTTTGTGAAGGAGCCGGTTCCCGCTCCCGCGGAAGGCAAGGAGGAGTTTGCGGAGGAGAATAAGTCCCTGGAGGAGACGCTGCACAACGTGGAACTCTCCTCCGATGACGAATTGCCCTGTGACGAGGAAGGCCTGGAAGACAGCGCCGACGAGAAGCTGGAAGAAAGCAGGGCGGAGAAAATAAAGAGATCCGGTCTGAAGAAAGTGGATAGCCTCAAGAAAGCCTTTTCTCGCCAGAACATCGAGAAAAAGATGAACAAGCTGGGCACAAAGATTGTATCTGTTGAGAGGAGGGAAAAGATTAAGAAATCGCTCGCATCCACCCACCAGAAAGCCTCTTCGGGGATAAGCTCCTCTTTCAAGGTTTCTCCCCTATCCTTCGGGAGGAAGAAAGTCCGAGAGGGAGAAAGCTCTGCAGAAAATGAGACCAAGTTGGACGACCAGAGCTCCATCACAGAGGGTGTTTCCGAAGCCTCCCTCCCCAGCGGCAGCGTGGAAGATGGTGAGAAGCCAGCCTTGAAGGGGAACAGCTCCGGCGTGGGCAGCAATGCTGACCTGACCATTGCAGAGGATGAAGAGGAGGAGCCGGTGGATCTGCAGCAGGCGCAGCAGGGGTATGATGAGAGTGGTTACTCGCTCGACTCCGAAGAGATGGAAGGATCCGGTGAGAAACAGGTCCAGCCGGCCGTGCTGCAGGTGGACCAGACTGCCTGAGTGCATGTTCACCCAGCACACGGGGCCAGCTGCAGAACCCAGCGCTGGCTCAGGGGCATCCGCATCCCCAAAACCCCCTCTGCACCTCTCCATCTCTTCCTGCTCCCGGCTGTGACTGTCCAGGCCATAGTCACTGGTCATGCCCTCAGACACACATGGACTCAACAAGCAAAACGCCAGGGGTTCCACTTTTAATTTGCTCTTAAGTTCTGTTTCTGTAGAATTCCTCCAAGTTTGGAATAAGAAAGGGATAGAAGCCGGGCAGTGGTGGCGCACGCCTTTAATCCCAGCACTCGGGAGGCAGAGGCAGGCGGATCTCTGTGAGTTCGAGGCCAGCCTGGTCTACAAGAGCTAGTTCCAGGACAGGCTCCAAAGCTACAGAGAAACCCTGTCTTGAAAAAAAAAAAAAAAAAAAAAAGGAAAGAAAGAAAGAAAGAAAGAAAGAAAGAAAGAAAGAAAGAAAGGGATAGAATAAACATCAATCTATTTGGCTTAGTCAGGAAAACTAAAGTAGATTTAAGACAGTAGTCATGAAATGTGATTTTTTTTGTCATTCTATCAGCTTGCTGAATTGTGTAACAGTAACATAGTGATTTCTCAGCAATGGTCTATGAAAGATTATTCTTCAGATATGTGACCTAGAATACACGTAAGTCTGTACACCGAAAATGTAACTCTGTATTTTAAGGGAAAAAATATTTACAAAAGATAGAGAGCAATGCTCAGCTGATTGTTCTCTTATAGGAACCTTGTTCATTCATTACACGTGGAGGGATTGAACCGCTGTGATGGTCAGGTAAGGGCATGGGGACCAGTAAGCTAAAAACCTAGGGTGACGCGGTCGGAACACGAGAAATGGAATACAAAGGAGACCCAAAGGAAGGGTGCTGCAGAGAAAAAAGGATGTACTCAAAAATGAAGTATTGACATTTTGTATCTCTTTTTCCTTTTAATAACAATACTAAAGAGGCTCATCTATCTTGCAAGGATATGCCTTAGCTTCCTAGTACTTTCATAGTCTAGTATTATATACTATAACCATATATTCTGGTATAAAAGTCCTGGTTCTTCTTGCTAAGTGTGAAGAAGTTAAAAAGGATGTTGTCTCTTTGGAACAACACAAGTCTGAAATAAGTAACATGTGCTGTTTTCCGGGGAGGCCAGTCACGTAATCCTTTAATATTTGTTTCCATTCTGAAGTGACCTTTCCACCCCATATATGATATAGGTTGATAAGGTATTCAAACCTGCATGAGTCGGAAGAGAAAATTCCAGTCTTTCTTTTTATATACATAATGGTAATGTCATTCCAGGTAATAGTTTATTTATACATTAATTTTGCAAGATACTAATGCATTGTTTTAGCTTCTAAAAGCATGCTAGTGTTTTATGTCATGTGTTTGTTCGTTCTGCCTAACATACTAAAGAGTTGCCTTAACTATTTTTCATTACAAAAAATGCCAACATTTTGCTAAGTTACACTGTAAAGATAGGAGGCCCGGGGCTTGAATTCTCTGCTCTGGGTCTGCTGTGCAGCTGACCCGACTGACTGACTGACTGACAGCTGGAGATGACCCCAGCGACCTGTCAGGAGGAGGTAACTCCGAGCAGCAGTCACACGCTGCCTCTGATTACAAGGGACAAGACGGAAACCGTGGGTTGGTGGTGTAACCTCTTCAGCTCTGCTCCTGTGCTGCGGTGGATGTAACCCGCAAATACTGACTTGTTGAACTAACAATGCCTGTGTGAAATAAGATCCAATAAACCAAAAAATAAGAAGTGTATAACAGTGTCGGTGTGTTTGACAAAAACCGTCTTACAGGCAGGAGGAGCTGATTGCAAAATGTTTGCCCGGTGTAAGGGAGATGGTGATTGTTTGTGTCTTGCTTTCTCCCCCTGCCCCCCGCCCTATCACATTTAGAAATCCAGCACTCATTCTTCGAGTTTAACTTTCTCGACACCACCTTGCCAGCTCTATAGCAGGTGAATTGATTGCAGCCGCTTGGTGGATTTGCTAGTTCCACCTGCATTTGGTAGGATTGCGCCAGGCAGCCCTCCGCTTCCGAACCTGTCGAGCTGCGCATACAGTTTGTTCACCCAGATACACTTTCGTCTTCTGCGGGGCCGTGGACTGCATAGACTCTTTGACCCAGCACCCGAAGCAGGCTTGTTCCACCTTCTGTAGAGTGACTGTCACTTAATGTGCCTGATGAGCTAGGGGAATCCGTGGGTCCAGGACCCGTTTCTATCTCCCGTTGCAAAAGTGCTTTATTTATTCCTATACACGAGATGCTAGTCAGTCGAAACTGCATGCAGACATCCTATGTTTTACTAGCAATCACATGCATTCAATGTTCCACAGTCGAAGCTTTAAAACCCCAAGCAATAAAACAGAGAATTAGGCCAGATAATTGTCGGGAAGCGCATACTGTAGGGATGAGAGCAAGCAGCATCCGTGGCGATGGGACCTATCGGTTTTGTATTATGGTTGAATTATTTGCATTCTGGTGAAGCTGGGAAGTCCCCAGATTAGATATGTCCTCTTCCCACCCATCCAATAAACCACCCCTAATGTTATGTGCCTGGAGCTCAGGAACTGGATTAGTGTCCCCCAAATACCAGCTTCACATTAATAAGGACTGAGAGCTGTATTTAGGAGTGAAATCCGGCCGTAAGATTCTTCTCTTATATGAATCACAAAAATCACAAAAAAACAAGCAACAAAACGTGATTCTTCTGCAGGATTCATTTCTTTTAAGCTTACAGGTAGTTCAACGAGCATCTTTCCCTCTAACTTAGGAATCCAGTTTTTAGAATATGAGAAAGTAAAACCAGACTGAGGATAAAAATTAGTACTGCACAAATGCACGCATTCTCGGCCCTAGCTTCCCACCGACAGCCTCCGCTCTAGCACCACCCATTCACTGCGAAGTCTGGGTTTTGTCTGATTCTCTCCACCAGGAGCAAACTGGAGCTCCTGCACGGCCAAGCCGCCGGTGTTAAGTAAAGGTTATAATGAAAGTCGTTTCCTACATTAAGACACTAATGCCTGAGCCCAGTTAATTCCTGCTCGAAAGTCTGTTTACTGCCCTCCAGCCCAGATCTAAGTGATTTTATATTGGAGATTGGGAGTGTGAAGAATGGAGGTGCGGGCAGCAATCATTATTAACAGTTCCATAGCAACCACAAGTCCTTCCCTAAAACCCAAGACTCCGGGACTGCAAAACACGCTGTCAGTGAAATTGGCATTGCGACCTTTGTGGGTTGCTTGATCCAGGTGTCCAGATAAAGAATTCTGCAGTCAGCAGCTCATTCCTAAAGGGACCAGGCAGAAAACTCACGCCGTTAAAGGCGCTTTATCCTTGACTTTAACCATCGCGTTATCTTGCTGTATTTGCAAGCCTAAAATTATTATTATTATTATTATTGGTTTTTCGAGACAGGGTTTCTCTGTGGTGTTGGAGCCTGTCCTGGAACTAGCTCTTGTAGACCAGGCTGGTCTCGAACTCCCAGAGATCCGCCTGCCTCTGCCTCCCGAGTGCTGGGATTAAAGGCGTGCTCCACCACCGCCCAGCTGCCTAAAATTATTTTTAACTCTGCATGCAAACTGCCCAATGAAGAACTCACACCTCTAGAATCCAGCTTGATGTCCATATAGTTATATACTTTCCACTGTAAAAATCGATTTGTTAAATATTTATAGAACAAAGCGACCTTTACTCTCGTTCATTTGCTGAAATTCTTAAGTGCTTTGGGCAGAATATACAGAAAGTGAAAGGAAAGAGCCAATAACTTTTATAGTTTCCTTGACTCAGGCTGATCACCCCAACGGCCAGCAATTCTATGTGCCTAGAACAAGTATGATCTCACATATGCAGAATCCTACTGGGGAAGTATTGGATTTCCTCCCTTTTAATAGAGAAAGAACTTGAGATGTTGCGGTTAACTTACTCAAGTGGTAAGGTCAAGAGGAGGGACTCCAGACGTTTTTAAACATTCAGTGCATTCTTATTTAAATGAAAACTGTGTCTCTCTGATCTGTGTGGCACAGCCCAGTTTCGTGGCTGTCAAAATCCAAAAATGTTACAAGAAGGCACAGTGCCTGAACATAATCTATGCAATCCTCCTATGCTTCGAATTCTCTCTCGATTACTATTCCCTAATACAACGCGCACATTTTTCAATTTCTTTATATATTTTTATTTTTATGTATGTGTGTGTACCTGTATTGGTTGATGGCACCACAGGTCTGCAAGTGTCTGGGAGGACAAAGGGCAGTGAATCCCCTGGAACTGGAGTTACATGTGGTTGGGAGAAGCCTAATGCGGATGCTGGGACCTGAACCTGGACCCTCCGCAGGATTAGCAAGCACCCTGAACTGCTAAGCCCATTTCTCCAGCCCAAACAATGCACACATTTTACCCAAGAATTCTTATACCAAATTGTTTAGAAAGTAAAGGCAAGAGAAAAGGTCTTTACATTTTAACACTTACGCGTTTGCTTTTTTTTTTTCTGATTATTTTTCATCTGTGGTTGAACCCACTGATGCAGAACCATGGATACAGGGACCAACTGCTTTTTGTGTGAGGGCATATGACTTGCCCAAGTTAACATAACTAGTAAGGAGTTCCAATGTGCAACCCCAATCTGAAATCCATTCTGCTAGACAGACTCCTGGCCATGGCATAACTGTGCTTATTGTGAATTGCTTTATAAGTGCTCAGTGGTCTCCCATTCACTTCGTTTTCTCATTTCTCCGGCATAACAGACAGCTGCACTTCATAAATGCTCCTCGTGATTGTCATCTCAGGGCCTTAAACACACACACGTAGCTGATGGATTTTGGAGAACTATTCTCAGGTTTTTTAAGACCCTATCGGGTGCTGGGTGTCATTATCAGGGGCTGCAGGGCTCTCTTTCAGATGGGGTTTAATAAGAGCAAGCTGTCGACAGATAGATCCTGCAAGTTGCTCGTTCAAAGATGGCTCATGAGGCCCGCCTCAACCTCTGTATGTTACGGGAATCATATTCCTCCATCATTCTTGAGAAATTGCTATGATCTACTCAGATATGCCTTGCCTCATAGGCTGGTAACAAGAGAAAAATTAGCACAAGGTAGGAAGGAGGAGTTGGGAGGTGAGGTGGCCCATCATGGTATGTGACCCTTCCAGTGGCTGTAATTTCCATGCTACTGTGAAGCTTTCTTCTTGGGAAAAACAGAGGCTAGGTTTAAAAATGCTTGAACCCCCATCTCTATGGGCAAGAAATCAAAGAAAGCCCTCTAGGTCAGCACTAAGGTGGATGCTGCAGGCAGGAACTTTCTCCAAAGGCTTTGGCAGCGGCTACTGACTTAAATGCCGGAAGAGCTCAGACAGAAGTGAAACAGCCTAAGCAGGTGGTGGCAGAACGTGTGGGCTTTCTGGTGAAGCAGGTTTGCAACTCACATGCCTGAAGGCATGTGTTCTCCTAACTCCCACAAAGGGAGAGTGTTCGAGAAGCCACAAGGGCTATGCGACTCCAGTTACCATGAGGAAAACCAGGCCAGGGATGCCAAAATTTAGACTTCTTGTTGAGAGAGCTAAAATCCGGATTTCTTTGTACTGTGAAAGCCTCCTGGCTTTTAATTTCTGGCAAGCAGTTCAATCGGTTTTGAGCAGTTGTACACTGTACAAGCCAAATGCCAATATTTGTTGGCTGGATGTGGCCCAGGCACAGCCCATCAGGTTGTGACTACTGATCTCTCAAGATGAAGGCGCTGGGGTTCTTCTTGCCTTTCTGTAGACCATAAATACCAGAATAAGAACCCTGGTGAGTGGATCAGATTTGGCTAACGAGCACAGTACCCTCCTAGGGGACATCCAGTGTGGAAGTTCTCCTGCTGGAGCCTCTAAGAACATTCCCTCTCTCTTGCTGATGCTACATGCATCAGAAGACCACTCTACGTGATCTGTGCTTAGTGGGATAAGGGAGCCAAAGCCAGTTGCAGGGGAGTGGCTACATGCACCTTAGGAAGAAGACATCATCCCTTGCCATTTATGCATGTGAGTTACCTGCAGCATCCCCGGATGTCAGATGAGTGGACTTGGTTCACTAAACACGCGATCTTTCTCTGCCATCTGCATTTAAGCTGAAAAAAATATCTGCTTTGGTCAATAACTTAGAGACTTTATGGATGACAAAAAGCAAGTCTGTGTTCCGCTCTGTCATGTGTCTTGGTGAAACTGCCAGCCAACACTTGTTCTCCAACTCCTCGTTGTTGATAATGAGATACAGAAGGGGAAGAACACGGCTCAGTGTTTTGGGGTGCTAAATTGAGCTTCCAGAACTCAGAGTTGGAGAACGACACTGATACAGATTTAGCACAGGGTCATGGTGCCCTCTGTTAAAGAGAAGCTTTTCCTGTTTGCAACCGCTTGTCGTTCTGAGGAAGGACAAGAATTAGCTGAGTCTCTAAGGGCTACTTGCATGGCAACTATCTTCACAACCCTTAGGACACAAAGGAACATACAGCAACATCTAGTGAATAAGCCCTACTTGGCAAGTTAAATTTCCTAGGATCCTTCAATCAATACTTTCAAGTTCCTAAATAGAAAGAAGAAGAAGAAGAAGAAGAAGAAGAAGAAGAAGAAGAAGAAGAAGAAGAAGAAGAAGAGGAAGAGGAAGAGGAAGAGGAAGAGGAAGAGGAAGAGGAGGAGGAGGAGGAGGAGGAGGAGGAGGAGGAGGAGGAGGAGGAGGAGGAGGAGGAGGAGAAGAAAGAAAGAAAGAAAGAAAGAAAGAAAGAAAGAAAGAAAGAAAGAAAGAAAGAAAGAGAAATTCCTGCCCTAGGCTGCATGTAAATTTGCAGTATCACAATTTAAGGGATTGTCCTTGAAATCCCACACAGAAAGCAAATGAAGTCTATTGAGTATGATTTAGTATTCTGCTTAGCTCACTGCCGGGGTTTGAATATGTAGTGCACCTTAAAGTCTCCTTTGTTGAAGGGCTGAATTCTTCATGATGGTGCTATTTAGGGAGGGAGCAGAAACTTTGGGAAGGGGCCTCTTTCTGGAGTAAATGAGGCCCTGGGCACAAACACCCTTAGAGGTCTTCCCTGGTCCCTGGTTTCTTATTGGGTTTCACTTCCTGTTCATAAAGTGGGTATCTCCGGCAGCCATTAGGTTCTGTCTCACCAGCACTTTTATACCAATGAAGCCAAGGACCATGGGCCACTGGAACCCTGAACCTAAGTAACTCTTTACTTGTCTAGATCAAGGATTTTGGTTCAGCAATGGAAAGCTAATACATCCACGGGTCTAGTTCCTTCTGCCATCATTCTGTGTTCTCGGAGCCTACGGTCTTCTTCCCAACTACCTTGTAGCTTGGCTTTGCAAAGATTAAATGAAATTAGTTAAGCATGAATTAAACAATAACTCCAAAGAATATTTCTTTGCCCCAAGCATTTTCTCAATACATATTTCATTTTATTTATTAATGTTGATTATATTTATTGGGCATTTGTGTGAAGCCCCGTGCTAAGCATGCATATAAAACAAAGGCATACTTTTGCCATGGGGAGACTCCCTGTCTCTAGACGAAGATGAAAAGCCAAGAAGTCCCTGGAAAAGGAATGTGAACTTAACTGTAGCGAAGCAAGAGGGAAGCTGTAATTTAAGAGAGAGAGGCTGCTCAGTCTCACGGAAACAATGTGCATATACTGAGCCGAGATCACTCAGTGGAGGATCAGGAACTCATCTCTGCACATCCCAGACCTTCCCGAAACTAGGTGGTTCGTTCACACAACAGAAATGTATTTCTCATGGGATTAAAGGCAAAGACACTCAAGGACAGGTTACCGGCAGATATAGAATCTTGTAAAGGCCTAGCTTTCTGGTTTACAATGGAAGCAGCAGACATCTAAGGCCTGCTTTCTTTTCTTTTAAATTCTCTTCACTTTTACTGATTCTTTGTGGATTTCACGCCATGCATCCTGATCCCTCTTGTCTCCCTATCCCCTCCCAGCTACCCTCTGCCCTCGCAACCTCCCCCCAAAACAAAACAAAATTTGAAAGAAAAACCAAAGAACAAACTAAACAAAAAAAGAAAGAAGCCTGTAGTGTGGGAGCCGTAGTGTGGTCCATTGAGTCCCACAGTTTACCCTTTAGCGCGTACATCCTTACTTGCAAGAGCTCGCTGCCGCCCGTCACTGGTCTGGCTCAAGGCCTCTGGCTTCTGCTACATCTCCAATAATGAGCTCGCACTGGGGCTCCTCTTGAACAATCTGTCATTGTCATACTGTGTCATGGGAATCCTGCTGTCTTGAATCTGTAGGCCCGTCCCCCTCACATGCTCCAACAGTTCATAGATGAGGAGGATGTGGGGGTGGCCCAACTCAAAGCCCTTGTTCTGGGCCTGGGTAGTAGCTGGGTTGGTCAGCCTGCTAGTTATCCCTCACCATCACTAGCTGGGTTGGCTTACCCATTGTAGCCTGTTCTCCTGCTCTAAGGTCCTCATCCACATTCACGCCACCAAGGCCACCTCTACTGCTTTGCCCAGGCGAGGTGCAGGACCCTCTCTCCCTATTGCTCTAGGGTGCTTATGGGAGGATGGGAGGGGTGTCAGCTCTCCTGCTCTCAGGCCCTCAGGACTAGTTCAACTGCATTCCCAACAACAGGGTCAGCTCTAGTTAGCTATCTAGATGGGGTGCAGAGCCTGCTTATTGGAGGAGAAGTCACTTGTTTGGTTCCAGGGTGCCCAACTAGCTTAGACTGGAAATAATCACACAGAAACTCTATTAATTAAAACACTGCCTGGCCCATTAGCTCTAGCTTCTTATTGGCTAAATCTTATATTAATTCAACCCATTTCTATTAACCTGTATATCGCCACAAAGCTGTGGCTTACCAGCTTAAATTCCCAGCGTCTGTCTTCGGCGGCTCCATGGCATCTCTCTGACTCCGCCCTCCTCCTCCCGTGCTAGAGGCCAAGCCAGTTCTTTATTCATTAACCAATGAAAGCAATACATAGACAGAAGGACCTCCCATGCCACCTGCTCTCCTAGATGCTGTAGCTGGTGAGGGGAAGGGCTAGGTCCCTGACTCTTATGACCCTGGGGCCAGCTCCCGCACCTGTTGCAGGTGGTAATGGGTGAGAGAGGAGGACATCTTTCCCTCACCCATGACACAGAAAAGGAAAGGGGCGGGATCAGATCCCTTTCTCTCGTACCCTCAGGATTGGCTCACCTACTTCACCATGGACCCTATGGTCCGTGACCACAGAGTCAGCTCTAATGTGGTACTTAGGTACAGTGCACACTTGTGGTGAGGGGTGGAGCCATCTTTCCCGAGAGTGTGCGTGGAGGGGAGACAGCTCTTCCCTGGGTAGTAGGACCAGCTCTCCTGATGCAGTACCTAGCAAGGGACAGACCAGCTATCCCACGACAACTGAAAGACAGGGCTGGCTCAGCATCGCATGGTTCCATTGACCTCCCAGTGCTAACACGGACCACAGACATCATCACAGACCCCAAGTGCAGCAGAACCCTGGACCCAGATACAGCTCTCGGCAGCAGCTTGGGCCAGGACATCACTGTGGCTAAGTCTTGTTTCCTAAAGACATTATTCCCATATGGGTGCCTGGAGCCTTCGTGGTCAAATCACCCCCAAAAGCTACACCTCCTAATGCACCTCAGACATTGTGTGGTCCAGGGTCATAAACACTGGCACAATAATAGGTTCTGTAAATAGAGAGGACAGAAGGGAAAGGAAGCTGGCTCTGGGAGACAGAGATGATTGGATTTTCAAAGCCAAGCAGCACAGGAATGAGAAGTTCACTCTAATGTAGTGGAACCATTTGATAGAAAGGGGACTAAACAGAAAGAACGTATAAGGCCTTCAAAAGGCAACACCGACAGCAAACACACTCATTTGTCTCTGCCGACACTTAAGTATTGAGCACAGACTATATATGCTAAGACCCAAGGGAGGTGCTGGGTTCACAGGTAGATAGGAGCAAAGCAAACAGTATAACCTTCCTAGCTCTGGGTCTCAGAAAGCCTGAAATAAACTTTGGCTCATTTGCTCTCGTGCCAAAGGTTTTTAAGTGTGTGTGTGTGTGTGTGTGTGTGTGTGTGTGTGTGTGTGTTTAACTTCTGGAATTCTCCCTCATGAAAAAGGCACTGCTAGTTTATAATATTGTGTAATATTTTTGCTAGGATGACAGTAATGACTACATGGAACTATTAAATGGAAATTAATGCAAAAATCCTACTTCTTTAGATTTAGATATGATAACTTCACACCAACTTCGCTGGGGTCTGGGTTCTCCTCACAGTAAGTTACCTTGTTAGCTATTAAAATTATATTTATTGTTTTGAATTCAATTGAATGATATTAAGTAAGTAGAAAAGACATAACTTTACTACTCTGATAAGTCCTCCTGCAAGTGTTTACTCTCTTAAATACAAATATTATAGAAAACTATTATTTTTCTATTTCTGTGTAAGAAGTCACATGGACGTAGTGACATTACACGGCTGGTTTACTAGCACACAACTTCCTAGGACAGAAGGCAGTGCATCTGAGCCTGAACGCAAGGTGTCAGCTTCAGACCTCACCACTGTTCAGATCCCAGAAGAGCGGGCTGCTTGCTCTCTTTCCTTGCCGAATGTCATCAGGGCTACTCTTTACTCCTGGGTGCAATGTGGCCCAAATTCCTGACCAGGGAGCCCTCTCCATCTGCCAGCAAACAAGGGCACACCCAGCCCATTCCACACTTTGAATCACTAACTTCGGATTCATCAATTGACCAGAGAAGAGGGAGCACCCACCTTCGAAAGTTTCCTATGGCTAAGCCACGCCCATAAACCATCTCTCTTAAACCGCTACATGTCAAAATAGAATAAGCAGAATGTGGCGTGGAATGGACCACAGACTAGTGATTATACAGGGAGTGTCCTTTAAGATGCAGGGAAATTTGAGAGTCAGCTGTGAATTTTATCGAATCCGTAAAGAAACACAACAAAGATTCCCAATAAAATGAGCCAAGGATGTGTTGAGGGAGATTAAGTTGCGTATACCCCCATTTCTCCCAACCCTATCGTTACTTTAACTGCCTACCTGATTGGATTGAGACACACCTGGGACATTAGTTCAGCACACCTGAATGTGTCTACGGAGGTGCTTCCAAGGAGAGATCCTGAAGGCCAAATATATGACAGCATCTCCTCAAAACGTGATAACGTGGCAGTATTATTGAGGGGCTCTGAAAAGTAGGAGGGGTGGCCTAACTAGAAGCGCTCACTAGGGAACTGTAGCTTCCCCTTCCTCTCACACTCATTTCCTTGTCTCTCAGTCGCCATGATATGAATGCTTCTATCAAGCCTCCCCACCATAAGGGACTCGCACTTGTGAAACTATAAGCCAAAGTAAAGCCCGTGTGTGCACATGCGCGCGTGTATGCCTGTGATGTATAGTCGTGTGTGGCGTTTGAGGGTACAGATGCCTGTGCCTGATCAAGCCATTGGATGCCCTTCTCTGTAGCTGTTTGTCTTGTTGCCCTGGTACAAGCTCTTTCACTGAAGCAAGGGCTAGGATGATAGAAAGAGCACTCCTGGGGTCTTTCTGTCCCACCCTCCAGTGCTAGGGTTTTAGGCGCATACAGCCACACCTGGCGTTCTACCTGAGAGCTAGGGATTCAAACCCAGGTGTTCTGGTCCTCCTGCTTGCAGAATTAGCAAGTGCTCTTACCCACTGAGCTATCTCCCCCACCCCAACACACCTAGGCACCTCAGTGATAACCCCAGTTAACAGTTTTCTTATGTAATGTCCAAGAAAAAAACATAAAAAAAGGCATATTCATCTCCAGATTTCCTCTTTGAACTGAAGTGAACAATCATAAAATCATATTTCTTTTAGCCTCCTGGACCTTTTTGTAGTGACAGTTTGAATCTGTAGCACTGTGATGGCTACATTCAAGGCTTATTTTCATTAATAGCTGCCTAAGAATTTGCAAAGGCATCATCAATGAATCATCCCGGAAACAAAGACAGATGATTATTTCCAGAGACTTTTTAAAATCATGGGCAGAGTTTGCATCAGATCTATTGTTCTACCTGAGACACCTGCTTCTCTTAGGACAGATGGATTCCCCAGGAGCCTCTGCTTTGGGAGAAAGTCAATTCATTTCACTCTCAAAGAGCAAGCTTGAGTAACAGCTCCTACAAAAAGTGATCTAGACACAGTGAGGATTCAAAGGGATTTGGAAAGGAACCAGCAAGAGAAGGAGGGAAAGAAGGAAGTGGAGAAAAAGGAGAAGAAGAGACACGGAGAAGAGCAGATCAAAGCAAAATAAATCAGATTAAAGTTGAAATAGAATCTGGAGCTCATCTTTGCTTCAGAGCAGGAACAAAGTTCTCCCCCCCACCCCTGATCATTGCATCTGTCTCCAGAGCAACATGGAAGATATAATAAGTATTACCTTTTCCAGAAAGAGAGGCATGGCTTTCCAATTATTGCCCTTCTAACAGTCTTAGCCTACAGTCTTTGATCTATGGCTTTAGAATACCAATGGTTTCTTACCCGTTTCTTGTATGAACAAAAGCGCAATGTGACAGCCACTATTTTCATTGTTCTTTGAATAGGGCTAGACTTTAAAAAATAGGTACGCCTTCCTAGTCATAACTCACGGTTCCTAATGGCACGGTCAGATTCCCAGATTCGATTTTTCTGCTGAGGTGCCAAGCTGCTCCACTTTCAGCCATCTCGATGAACACTGTAAGCAATGACAATGGCTTCAAGTTCCATCGGTGTTTAGTCAGTGTAGAACCCATGAGCTTTTCCTCGGGGCTCTGTCTGCTGTTAGGAAATAGTGAGAGCTCCCGTGCATGGTATTAATGCTTATGAAGTTATTATACCATCGCCTTAACAATGTGGTCACTCACTCTTAAAACCGAAGACCTCCTTGCTGTTGTACAGAGGTCCTGAAAGCATGCCTCTGAAGGTTGCCTGCTAAGACACAGACGGAGAAAGGAGCATTTAAAGTGACTCAGCATCAGCTATGGCTTAACAAGAAGCCTCTGCATTGTGTGAGGCAATTGCTATGGAGACGAACAGAGCAGGAAAACTACCTCAGGGCCCAGTGCCTTGACTCATCTTCCCAGACATAAACTCTGTGCTTGTTCGGTGTCTGGAAGTAGCCTCTCTAGCAAGGAATGCCATCTGGACAGGACTCCTCGCCACAGACCAGTTCCTTCATCCCCCTTTTTTGTAGAACATCCTCTAAGCCCCTACACCATGCAGAGGGTAAGGCAAACACTCCCCCCCACACAGAACCCCCTGAGAGAAAGTCTGCTTGCTAGCATAGCTGTCCTTCCAAGAGGCTGTAAAAGACTGGATGACTGAGGGTCCCTAGGATGAGGCTCATATGCTGATTTGGGAGGACTGCCATTTCTATAAATTCAGGGAGCTGGTGGTTCCTGGACATGAGTCGCATGCACAGGCTAGAATATCAGCTCTTCAGCCTATAGTGTCCCCCTCAAGTCTAGAGCCCCAGAGGGGAGCAGTAACTGGTTGTAGCCTGACATACTCTGTGCAGCCTGTGGAGGAGGTTCACGTGACACCTTTAGATGAAGGACACCTGTTACTGCTGAGCAAAATTGGCATCTGTGGTCATTATCAGCAAAGCATTAAGACAACCCTGGAGTCAGTCACAAACAGCTGGGATTTCTAGGGTGGCTTGGTCAATGGCACGGTTTAATAAGTAATGATAAAATCAGCATCAAATAAACGACATTATAGAATGGTGAAGGCGAGGAGCTCTAAAGTGTTTCGATACAAATAGACTCTGAGGAGCACAGCCTTTGGAATAGCGACAGCATGGCCACCTCTTTCTCACAGGTGGGAGATACGACAATAGCCAGGAACCCAGGTTGGAGGAAGAGCTATCTCACCTGTAGCAATAAAAAGACGTACCAATATGTGAACAACTCCACTTTATCAAGCACCACACAGAAAATTACAACACCTCACACAGGTATAGAAACTTTATAGCATGCTTTAAAGCCGATTGTTTGTCTAGACGGTCTCCTCAGAAACGATCTCCTAGAGGGCGTGCATGTCCTAGACATGAGCCCGAGAAAAACTCCCAAGCCAGGTTAGCAAGCAAGTTCTCCATGTATATGAAGCTGAAGCCTTTCTCATACTACTTAAGTTGGGAAACTTTGTGACTTAACTTAGTAAATACTCTATATTTACATCAACCATTTACTATTCTATGTTTGCAAAGACTTTCTGGGGAGACTCTCTTAGTTTTTGAAGTTGCAATCATTTGCTACTTTTCTCTCTTTTAAAAAGAGTCTGAAATCATCAGAAAAATGGCTGTTGAAGCTGCCTAAAAAAGGTGAGATGGTCCTTCAGGGTTCCTGCTACATGAAAGATTCTGCTAGACATTCTGCAGGACACAGAAAAAAGTGACTAACAAACTGCCAATATAGGCAGAACTGTCTTTGAAATTTCCTGCTTCATGGAAAAGTCTGCTGGATACTATCGGCCAGTAGGCTGAAGATGGATGCCTCAACAGTACAAAACAAAACTTTGAATGACTGTCCAGGCAGCAAGATGTCTCTATCAATGAGTTTTGAAAGTAGCTTACAATGCACTTCCTGTTTACTTATGGAGTCTTTGATGGAGTTGAAGAATATATAGCTACAGTTTTCCTTAGTTATAATAAAAGATAAAGAAGATATAAATATTGTAACTGAAATTCTTGCTTGATAACTATTTTATATATAATTTTACTATTTTAAAGTTAAAACTTTCCTTTATATTTAAACAGAAAAGCGGAGGTGATGTGGGATTCCCCTCTGTATGCTGTGATTACCATTGATTAATAAAGAAAGTGCCTTGGACCTATAGCAGGGCACAACAGAGCTAGGTGGGGAAAACCAAACTGAATACTGGGAGAAAGAAGGCAGAGTCAAGACAAGCCATGTAGCCCCGCTGGAGACAGATGCTGGAACTTTACCTGGTAAGCCATAGCCTCATGGTGATACACAAATTAATGGAGATGGGTTCATTTAAGATATGAGTTAGCCAGAAATACTTTTAAGATATTGGCCAAACAATATTGCAAATAATATGGTTTCTGTGTGATTATTTCAGGGCTGAGGAGACGGGAACAACACTCCAGGTATGATTTACTCACTGAATTAAGGACAAGTAACTAATATCATCATATTTCTAGACTGACTGCTAACATAATAGAGCATTTCTGGCTATCTTACTATGTCATCAATTGATTGGAAACTCAGAGAATTAAAATGACTTTTGCTTGATAACCACCCTTAAAATCTTCTCTAAAATAATATAGAAGTCTGGTAAAAAACAAAAACATACTCACATATATGTTAATGCTGAAGTAGCCCATGGATTGTCTCTGCAATTTTGTTAGGTGGTCTGTGAGAGTTTAACTATATGCAAAAACATCGAGTCATCCAATGGACTCCTTCTATTTACCACCCATACACACACATACACACACACACACACACACATACAAAAGTAGTTAATTTTTCAAAAGTGATTAACCTCCCTAATGACTTAAACTATTAGGTTAATTGTATGGTTGTTTGGTCAAACAACTAAGATAAGTCAGGGTTATTAGTAAAACTACTTCCTGTTCAGAGAACTATAATTTATTTCTAGAAATGAGCAAAAAATTGAGAAAGGAGGCCAAAGAAAATGATTAAATTTCTAAACCAACCCAGAGAAGTTTAATAAAAAGCAACATAAAGACTCTGGAAGTGCAATCACACAAATACCCTTGTGATTTGTCTCAGCCAGTGATTTCTTTTTGTTTGTTGATTTTATTTGGCCAGGTTCTAACCCTACAAAACGCCGTTAGAGGACTGAGTAGCTCACTCAACTGATAATGTGTTTGCCTTGAAACCTCAAGGCCCCAAGTTTAATTCCTAGAACTCAAGTAGGAATATCAGTGTAGAGGGGCACACTTTTAACCCGACCACTAGAGAGGCAGAGGCAGGTGGGTTGCTTGAATGTATTGGCCAGATTGGGGTGGGGGCGGTTCCTAGGAACAGTACCTAAAATTATCCACTTGCGTACACAGCCCCATACATACCACATACACACACACACACACACACACACACACACACACACGCGCGCACGCACACACACACTTAAAGATTCTTGTGCTAATCAAACTTGAAACTCTTCTCCTGGAATTTAAAACTTTCAAATGCCTTTGAAATTCTCTAGCAGAGAACAAAATGTTTTAATTACATGATAGTATATTTGAGAATAAAATACATATTGCCAAGTGCGTATAATGGTAAAACTTAAAGATAACCATGCTGACGGTGTCATGTCTCTTGTTTCCTAAGACTTTAGCAGATGTCTTTATTCAGATAGAGATAACATAGGGAAAGCAAGTGGAGAATAATTTGAGCTTCTTAATGGTTGCTTGTGTTTTTGATGAGGAGACATTGTTCTCCAAGTATTGCCTTCCTCATACCAAACAGTGAGAGAAGGGATCCAAATATCAGTTGCACACTTACACTGCCTGTTATAGTTTGAATATGACATACCATCGATGGGTACATCATTGAAGATTTAGTCTTAGCTGGTAGCATTATTTTAGAAGGTTCTTTAGGAGCTGGAATATATAGCTAAAGGAAGGAGACAATTGGGGACGGGTTATCAGAACTAATCTCCTGCCTCTCTTCCCCTTCCCCCTTCCTCCATTTCCTGCTCTTCCCCAACATCTGCCTTCTCCCTCTTTACTGTCCTGCATGAAGTAAGTATCCCCTGACAAATGTCCCTTTCACTGAGTTGTTCTACCACACCACTGCATCAGAAGCCATGTCGCCAAGCAAGATGGCCTGCCACCTCGGAAACTATGAGCCAAGATAAGTCATTTCTCTCTTCTGGGTGCTTTTCTTGGGTCTCTGTCAGAGCCATGGGAAATGTGGCTAAGACACCATCCTCCCGAAATGTTCTGCTGATCGTGTGACCATGTGTGAAGAGTTTTGAACAAAGATGTTAGCAACAGACACAAATTAGCTCTGCTTTTGGAGAGCTAAATGACAAGGTTCAAGCTTTTTTTGGTATGGAATTCAATAACAACAAAATGTATTCATCTTCCCTTAAAAGGCGGAGGCCATCTAGAAACAGAATCCCAGGGAAAACAGTCTTAGAATGTGAGATCCTGTGACTCTCACGAAATAAATCACAAATTACATCAAATTAAAAGCAATTTTCTGACTTTTCAACACTGACCCTCAAATGGAGGCATCTTATTCAAGGCTCAAATGCTGCCTTCACATCCTACACATCCAGCAAAAATCATTTCTAAACGCAAAGAAACGGAACTGAGATGAACATCAGATGTCTAAATAGAAAACAGAAAACACCTGCTCCCTTTTAAAAGGCTGTTTCAGAATTAATTAGAAGGTATTGATTAAAAATAAGCAATAACATGGTGGAAATGAAGAGCCAAGTCCTTTAGAAGGAAAAATAGTATTGAGAATCAGTAATACCCAACTGAGCGCCTCATGGATGGACATCATGCGGGCTGCAGAGCTTGGCTTTAGACAGTGGAAATGGTTCCAAGTCCTTTGCTGTGCAGCTATGTAGCCCCATACAGAGAGAAGGAGGGGAGATGGGGAGAGGGAGAGGGAGAGGGAGAGACCTGGAGGGGAGAGGGAGAGAGAGGGAGGAAGGGAGGGAGAGGAGGTAGGAAGAGAGAAGGAGGGAGAGAGAGGAGAGAAATAATAATGCATTTTTCATTATTATAAAATAATGCTGCATTTTCTAAACAGTGGGCTCAGCCTGACATTTCCTGGAGGATCGCCCCTGTCAGCTCCAATCACCTGCTCCCAGATGCTGACTCAGAAAACCCTCACACCGCTAGCTGGTGGCGAAGCAAGGAAACCATGCGTTCTGCACATTTGGGGTCCCGAGTAGCACAGTCTCGAGGCCAATATCCTTAGAATAGAACAGAGTTGCAGACATTGATACGATCACGTTTCTAATTACAGAGGGCCCAGAAAATACATATCATTTCAGCCTCGGATGGACTGTTTGATCCCGAGTGACAATCTTTTACTGTGTCACCAAGATGACTACCATGTACCAGGGCCGTAATAATTAGGCCTATTGTCGCCGCCGAGCAGCATTCTAACTTGAAAAGCCAAGCTTTTAAGAAAACTACTATAAATAGAGCCGAGTTTTAGGCAAACTAACAAAATCGGGGGGAAGGGGGTAAGAATCAATCAGATTTTGAATTCCCAGCCCTTGTGAGTTGATTATCTGCCAGCCTTTTCTGCGCCAGCTGTTGGATAAAGGCCACCCAGAGATAGCAGACAACCGAGGGAAGTTTTCTCTTTCAAGGGTTTATTAGGGGTCAGTGGGATAGGCTTGAACAATTTGGAAAAGATAGAACGCTGTATTCTGCTTGAACCCCGGTCAATAGTGGTCTTCTCTTACTGAATTCATTAGGACAATGGAATTAATTAAAAGTAAGTAACTATCTCGCATCTTAGTCCCCTAAAACCAGAATCCAGTGATGTTGGGGAGATGTTTCTTTCTTTTTTTTAAATATATATATATATATAGTTTACAGTGTTCTGTCTGCATGTATGCCTGCAGGCCAGAAGAGGGCACCAGATTTCACTGCAGATGGTTGCAAGCCACCACGTGGTTGCTGGGAATTGAACTCAGGACCTCTGGAAGAACAATCAGTGCTCTTAACCTCTGAGCCATCTCTCCAGCCCCAAAATGATGGGGGTGGTATGTGTGTACCACAGCACATATGTATGGACCAAAGGACCTTTTTTTTTTACTATGTATACAACACTCTGCCTCCATGTATGCCCACATGCTAGAAGACGGCACCAGATCTCATTACAGATGATTGATGAGTCACCGTGTGGTTGCTGGGAATTGAACTCAGGACCTCTGGAAGAACAGCCAGTGCTCTTAACCGCTGAGCCATCTTTCCAGCCCCTGGGGAGATGTTCCTGCTGGTTAAATACTCGCTGTAGAGGCATTGGAACCTGAGCTTGATCACTGCTACATACACAATAAAGCACAACAGTGTGCACCTGTAATCCAAACTCCAATGCAGGAGGATCGCTCGGGCTTGCTGGCTGGCCCATCTAGCTGATTTGATGATTTCGGTGAGAGACCCTGTCTCCAAAAATGAAGTGCAAAGTGACTGAGGAAGGTACTTGTCATTGACCTCTGGTCTCACATGGCACACGCGTGCGCACGCGCGCACACACACACATGCACACAAGCACACATGCAGGTACATGCACACACAAATGAGAGCCTGAGACAATGCTGGCACACGAATACATTAAAAGGATGCTCTTTAGGGGAAAATCAACCAAGGTTAGAGGCGCGGGTATGAGGAGAATAATGAGGACGAGATGAGCAAGGATGTAGCTCCAACTAAAGCTACTCTTGCCCTAACACATGAGTTCGCACCATAAAAGTATTCATTGATGCTTGATCCAGGGAGCCAGAGGTAAGTTCCTCCTTACCCATTAATCATTGGGAGCCTTTCTTTGGGGGTGAAGATCAGCTCCCGCAAGCTGTAGATTCCGTCAGAGAGTCTCTAGAAAAGGCCAGCTATGGGTCACTAACAAGTCAATATTCATAGCTGGTGAACAAAGCGTGGGCCTTGGAAGGTCCATACCCGCAGTGAAGAGCGAATGGGCCCTGGAGAACCCACTCATGATGCCCACAGCATCCAGCACAGTTACCTCTGGTGGATGGTACCACCAGCTTGCTGATGACGACCCACTCACGCACGAGCAAGCCCTGCAGAATGCAGTCAGATCTGAGACATTCTGAAGAGGTCACCTCGACAACCAACAGGTGAAGTCACTGAGATGAAGCGGCTGGCTGGCAGCCGTAGCCGGTTGCCCCTAATCGAATTGTGCCCTCCGACTGGTGCTTCCTTTGCTCGTTAGCAATCTACAGCCCATGACATAATGCATCCTTAACCAAGTTTGGTGCTCTTAATTCAGAATTATTCCTTCTTCCCGCATGGAGGAAAAAGGCTGCCAGTTTTGAGAATAGCCATTAAGTTAAAGGCATAAGGCAGCATGCTAGCATTGGACTTGAAGCCAAAGAATTGGGCTTCGCAAATCATAGAGAGCATTTCATTTCAATGGGAAAATAAAGTTTCCCCCTGAGGGATTTGGGGTGGAGAAGGAAGTTCCCTTTTCTCAAGTATAAGATGTATTTGCATCTGGTGAGTTCTGTTTTATGGAAATCGCCCACCCAGGAGGAAATGTGAGTGTCTGTTGTGACCCTCCCTGTTTCTCAACAGGGAGCACTGGAATTTGTAATCACAACACAAGAGATTTTTTCCCTTCTCTCCTCTCTGACTTGGTGCTGGAAATTTGGAGTAATTTGCTTTTTTCATGGTTGCTCTGTGGTATTCTGAGGCACTTGAAACAAATCTGAGCCTTTATTACCTAACAGGTAGACAGGAAATAAGAACCCAAAACGCTGGGGAACAACAGATTTGGTAGCCTTTTACCCAGATGACATACACACATGCAATATGCACACATACATACACACATGTGCACATACAGTAAAAGAAATCCTTAGACTCCTGATTGCTGATTTTCTTCCTCACTTGGATGTCTTGCGAGCAGTTCATTTTATAGTGTAATTCATTGAGAACAAAAAGAAACAAAAAAAAAAATACAGAAAAGGAAAGGAAAGATGTACTTCTTTGTTTCTTTCTCATCCGACCTAATCAATGAGAAGGCATTAAATATAATTGTTTCTAAATCTTAACTGGAAATGCCAGTTTGATCACAAAAGGCTTCGTTCAAAGGCCATGGGAGTCCATGCAGAGGGTCACCAGCACTATTTTCCACGGGGACCACTTGATTTCTCCAGCTCAGAGACCAGATATGTGTCCTGGATTCTGCAACCAGCCTAAGGCAGTGGGAGATATTTTTTTTTTCCCTGAAGCAAACAAATCTCCCTGTCTCATACTGATCCAACCTAACTGTAGCCACACAGCCTACACATTATATATTTCCTATTTTGAGAAAAGCATTCCCAGAACAGGGAGTGGGCAGTAGGCTCAATTCTACTTTCCACTAAATTGAGACACCTTAAAGATAAGAAAAGCAGCACTTTCTGTGACAGGGAAGAGGCTGCATGGCATGTTGGCTGCTGTGAATAATCACCAACTGGGGAAGAGGGGGGACGAGAGGAGAGTGCTGGATTGACTTTGGGTCACAGGACAGCTCTGAGCTCTTACCGAGCTCAATTTGGATTTCTCCTCCAGCCGACATCCTGAGAACAACAGTTTCCTGAGGACTAGAAGCAGAATTGTGCTTTGCAATCCACACAAGACTTGCAGGTTGTCATTAGCGTTCATGGGCCCTCCATGCCTTGCCGGTGCATGGCCATGGCGCTGCAAGATTCAGCACTGAGTCTCAGGGTCACAACTGTCTTTGAACCTTCTCTGTGGCCGGTACGCGGGGCCAATTTTCATCAGATATTAATAGTTACTAAAGATCTCCGGAGGTTCAAATTCTGGTTTGGAAGCATGAATGACATGAATGATAGCTGTTTTATTTTCTTATTAGTACACAAAAAATGATACTTCATTTTTTTACTGTTTTTATTTGGTTGGAGGGGATTGAAGAATGGATTTATAAACTACAAAGAAGGGAGAAGAGGAAAGGAAGAAGAGAGAGGAGCTTCCTACTAAACTATTGCAAGAGTTCACAAAAAAAATGTTAGGACTAGTTTTCAAAATCAACCCGAATAGACATTTACTTCTTTTCAGGAGCCTGAGTTCAGTCTCACAACAGAAAATTTCGTGTTCTGCAAAAACGCAACCAAGCAAAATGAAAGGCAAGAAGACAAGAGGCTAAAGCCAGAGGCATGGCAGCCTTGCTAATAGAATTAGCAGACATTTGTTTTGTTTTTACAGGTGCCAGACGCTGTTAAGATTTCAAGTATGCAAGAGTTATCACTTCCAGAACAGGAGCTCCAAACTCATAGGCGGGATTGAAGCCCAACTGGAATATTTACTGGCTGTGTGACTTCTTAAATATGTTCAAACCTCCTCCAATGTTTTTATTTGCTCATTTCAAATGGGTGTGAAACATAGTCCCTAACTCAGTTCCATTCCAGAGAAGAGATATATGCAGTCTGATGTTCAATGCAGCCTTATACACAGTAGCAAAAAAAAAAAAAAAATGTAGCAGCAACTTAAATAGTCATTGATAAATAAATAGATATTTGTATGTGGTGCACGCACACATATCAAGAGAAATTATTCAACCTGGGGCCTGGGAAGATGGCTCAGTCATTAAAGCATTTGCCTTGTAAATACAAGGAACAGTGTTCAGAACCCCACTTAAATAACAGGGAGGCATGGCAGCCTGTACATAATTCGACCTGCAGAAATCAGAGACTGATGTGGGATTCCCCTCTGTATGCTGTGATTACCATTAATAATAAAGGAACTGCTTTGGGCCTATAGCAGTGCTATAGGGGAACAGAGCTGGGCAGGAGAAACTAAATGGAATGCTGGGAGAACAAAGGGTGGAGTCAGGAGAAGCCACGTAGCCTCCCCAAAGCCTGATGCCTGTAGGAATCTTGCCGGTAAGTCACAGCCACATGGTGATACACAGATTACTGGCAATGGGTTAAATTAAGATGTAAGAGTTAGCCAATAAGAAGTTAGAGCTAATGGGTCAAGCAGTATTTTAAATAATACAGTTTCTGTGTGGTTATTTTGGTCCTGGGTGGCCGGGACGAACAAGCGGCCCCCTCCTTACAACAAGAGACAGGAGACCAGCGCAGGCAAGCTAGCAAGGCTGACAGCATTAGTGAGTTTGGCATTGGACTGAGAGCCCCTGTCTCGGAGAATAAAGCAGAAGAGTGAGAGAAAATAGTCCCCAGTAACAACCTCAAGCATCCATGCACACTCACACATGCATATGTTCCCACATACATGCAGAGATAAAACTCTACAGCCGTACTTGTCATACATAACGCAACACCAATACAAATGTAGAGAGGAGGAAAACTGAAGAAACTATTCCACCCGAGGTGGGATAAAATAATTCTGATAGTTATGATAAAAATGAATGAGGCTAAGAAATCCCGCTAAGCGAAATAAGCTAGTCGTGGCGGCAAACGCAGGGTTGTTTCTCAATAGCCGTCTTCTGAGCTTACAGAAACAGAAGGGTGAGCAAATATTGTCAGAGGCTGAGGGAAGGCAAGAAGGGGTGTGAAGCTTCAGCCAGCACAGACTCTGCCCTGCTAAAGAAGCTCCTGAGACCTGCAGAGCAGCGTGCCTGTCACCAACAAGACAGCACCGCACAGTTAAAAGTTTAGCAAGAGGGTACATCTCATGTCCAATATTCTGCATCGATAGGAAAATAAAACTTTAAAAGAAAAAAGTCCTCACTTCACAGGAGGTTTGGAGGCCATGTGAATGGATACATCAAGCAAACTGTAGCAAATGGAAGGAGCTTGATCGGTCAGCACCGATGCTGTTATCTAGTTATTAAAGATGAAAAGGATGGATTTCTAAAGGTTTAGTAAACTTCTCGAGTCCACAATGTGAATAAGGAGCAAATCTGGGATTTGAATTCAGGTGGTCCTTCCTGAAAGCCCACTGGTGTAAGCGGCAGACTCTATGCCTGAGGCGCAGACTCCTGGTGGCCCCTAAGACTTGGATGAGAGCTGGCCAGATAGCAGGAACTGCAAAGCAACAGATGCCAATTAATTCTTCTTGGTCAGCAGCTTGTGGCTGAGCACGAGACTAAGAACACAAATACCGGTTACCATACAATGTGTTAGTATTGAAAGGACCCCAGTCCTGGGTGGGGAGGCTTGCCCCAAACTACCTTCTCTGGTGACACCCACCCCTGCCCCTCTCAGATGACACCCACCCCTGCATCTCATGTCTGACACCCACCCCTGTCTATGTTTGGACCCAAGACCCCATACATTAAGCTAATATTCCACCACTTAGGTTTATCACAAGTCCCCCTTTTGTATTTTATTTAGGCTAGGCTTAAACTCAGCTTGTAGCCCAGACAGTCCTTAAGCCTGTGGTCCTCCGCCTCCCCCAGGAGCTATAACTACTGGCCTACACACCCAGGCCCAACTCCATAATTTCTTAAAACCATGAATTAATACTTCAGTAAGAAATTACTCGGTATGGAGAAGTATATGCACGTTCTTAACTAAGCGTGCATTTTATACACACCCTGTGTCATTCATCCCACGGTACTGAGTCTCCCTGAGCCCTTCCCATGCTTTCGTGAAGCAGAACTTTGATAAACGAGACCTAAAAAAGGTAGATGGGAGGGTTACAAGATGGCAGAGGGAGAATTTAACCCGTATTTCCTTGATTCCTTGTTCTAACCAAGAAATAAGCATTGGCTTAT
Source organism: Microtus obscurus (assembly GCA_963919715.1). NCBI lineage: Eukaryota > Metazoa > Chordata > Mammalia > Rodentia > Cricetidae > Microtus > Microtus obscurus. The sequence goes on from CAWTZC010000381.1 coordinate 6,887,848, forward strand.
CGTTTTTACCATGATGCTATATTTTAGATGAGCCCTATGTGATGGGTATTTAGGTAAAGCCCCCACTCATGTAATAGTATTGCTTTTGCATTGTTTGTCGCACACAGAAGCCACTCAGTGAGTACGGCTGCTCGTACTAGCCACACTCCTAACGCAATCTCCATTGGGGAACACCTACGCATGTCTTGCACTCTGTACGGCTAAAGAACCTAGAGATGGGATGATCAGCCCTACTTTAACTGATGCAAATTCTGAGACTTGTACGAAGTGACTTGCTCCAGTTAAAAGACTTTAAAGCAACTTCGTGGGCCTGGTTCTCCAAGGCGTGCGTCACAATTCTTCCCCGACCTTTGGTAACACTTCCCAAAGAAGTGACTAGAAAATACCAGAGCTAGCCCGATGGCCCAGTGGTTAAGAACACGTCTCCGCGTGCATGAGGACCTGGGATCAAATATGCAGTGCTCACATAAGAAGCGTGCCGTGGCTTCATGTTCTTGCCTTTCCAGGATCCTGAGAGATCTCTAGCCTGCACAATAGCAGAGAAGAAGAAACGGCAAGCTTCCAACTCCGTGAGAGACCTTATCTTGAGAGAATAAGGAGGAGGGCAGTAGAATATAAAATTCAGCGGCCCACTCTGGACCGTGTGCATGTGCACATAGGCACACATAACCCATACCTGTACATGCATCCCACACGCTGCGTGCACACACACAAAAGAGTCCAATAATCCAGTATCTTTTCTACACATACAAATATTTGATATCTACACACTAGTATTATAGATGTCCACAGAGCCTTACGGAATACATTTCTACAGAGACAACTTGCGAACATAAACCCACAAGGCTGGCGGGATTGATTGACACCTCTGAGTCCAGCTCTCCCAGATAAATTGGGAACATCACAAACATGTGTTTACAAGCTATGGGCAGCTAGTTGCTCAAAAATATCACTGGAGTCTTGGTAAGAGAACAAGAGGCTGGAAAGAAACAGAAGGGTGGTCATTAAGAAAGCAATGTGGGTTTTTTCTCTGACTATAGAAAGATAAAAGAAAAAAAATTAAATGCAACCAAAACCAAAATGTCTGCCACACCACAGCGGTACCCTAGCATCGGATCCATCTGCACTTGACTCAGGGTTAGCTTGGAATAGAACACTCAAGAGGGAACAACGCCAACGCATCTTTGTTTCTTCCTGCTCCCGTGGGGTCAGGAGTGGGGAAAAGCAAGCTCGAAAGAAGGGAGGAGAGAGACAGAAAGAGACACAGCCTGGGGAGAGAGGAACTAGCTTGCTTCAATGCCCTGTACATGGTCACACAGAGATCTCCGCTGCCCTTGGAATGTAGGGGCCCGCGCAGCCAGCCGAGAATCCGAGTCTCCTAATGGCCACTCAAGAAATGCTCCAAAGTGATGGAGATGACGTCACCCCTACCCTGGAGGGACTTGCGACTGAAGACCTTCCGACACTAACACAGACAAAAACCGACAGGCTATCTAGACAATGCACCGAGAACTTGGAGCAATCAAATAAGTACGTAGCCTGACGTCCATGAAGTATCACTTACATTGTAATCCCAGACTGCTCAACTCCCAAGCAGCCTAAGAGTGCCCTGAGTTCACGAACTATTAAAACAAAGTCACAATCCATTTCGCAAACAGCCTTCAGCCGCATAAAGATGAAGCCCCTTTTGAGCAGAGATGGGCAGGCTGTCTTTATAGAACCATTAGAAGGCATTAGTGAGGGAGTCGTGCATGAGAATTTCCTCTCAATCCTTTTGAAAGGTAAGTAAAATCAAAAATCGGCAGCTAAACTAGTCTCCACTTGGACACAGATTTAATTATTCTGGCTAGCTCCGAGGAGATCTAATGATTCTAATGGATTCTTAAACTGCCCCTAAGTGGTTCTCCACACTTGGCTGTGTCCACAGCCACAACAGACGGAATTATCTCCATATGGAGAGGAAGCTACACTGGGGGCCAACCGGCGGCCTGACAACACTGCTTCTGAACAGTCTCGCAGCAGCTGATGCTACTACTACCTAATGGGCTACACGCCCCTTCCTGCTAACTCCCCACAATAGCTCACTCTCCCGTGGTCCCAGCATCCCTCTGCAGAGACACTGTCTGGGAGTCTTCTAGTAAGTCTGGGATTGCTCCCCAGTCTGCTGCCCAGTGAGAAGGCTAAAATATAGAGATGGGGGGATCTGATCTTGTAAATACGATCTGGAGAGGTCGGACTAGATATTTGTTAAAGGTGGTTTCGGGAGTAGTGTTTGCTCATGAGGCAGAAATGAACATATCCACTAAGGACCAATAGTGGGTCCGTTTGCACCGCGCTCAGCATTCAGCGTGTTTCTGTGCACTTAGCTCACTGTGTGTGTTTTCTAATCTATATTAATACCTGTGGCTGTCCGCGTCCTATGACGCTGCTGCCGGTCCTGCTGTTATCCTTGCCTGAGAGCCCAAAGGACCAGTGCCTCAGCATCCTTCCTTTCTACCCTGCATCTAGGCAGAGACTTTCCCAGCACGGCAGTTCTAAGTGTGCTTCTCCTCCGTGCCTTTCATTCCACAATCAATGGAGCTCAGAAACGCTGGCTCAATAGAAGCCAGCCCCTCTCTGGTGGCTAAATCCCCAGGGAGAGTCTCCTGGTTTTGTCTCCCCATATCCCAAACCTCCACAGATGCAGCCATTGGAAAACCTGAAGCCTCTGTGTAGTGAATCTTCACCCTGATACACTTGCAGGTGTCAGTTCCTCTGCACAAACCTTGGGCTTTCTGCCTTTCCCTGTCTGTTCCACCTGTCTGGGACCATGAAGTGGTGTCACGGCAAGCCAGGTTTTTAAAGAGAGGGGGTACCACATAGTGGGAGGAGCACAGGCAGCTATGGCTTTCGGTTTCAGTTTGGCCTTCAGTAGGAAAACTCATCCACCTCCGAACCTCAGGTATAGAAGAAAGATTACAAACAACGATATTCAGCTTGCGTGAGGGTAATAAAATTAAAATCGGAGGCTGGGAAGATGGCTCAGCCTGAAAAGTATATGCTTGTCATGCAAATGTAAGGGCCTGGGTTCAGATTCCCCAGCATGTGTGAAACAGCTGGGCCCAGAAGCAGTGCCCACCAGAATCCCAGCACCTGGGAGGCAGAAGCAGCACCTGGGAGGCAGAAGTGGCACCTGGGAGGCTGAGGTGGCACCTGGGAGGCTGAGGTGGCACCTGGGAGGCAGAAGCGGCACCTGGGAGGCTGAGGTGGCACTTGGGAAGCTAAGGTGGCACCTGGGGGGCAGAAGCAGGAGAGTCCTGGGGTTTTCTGGCCAGCTAGTTTAGCCAGAAGAGGGAGTTCTAGGGGCCGTGAGAGCTTGTTTCAAAAATTAAGGTGGAAAAGTCATTGAGAAAGACACCTGATGTCTGGCCTAAACACACACACACACACACACACACACACACACACACACACACACGCATGCACGCTAAAATAAAGCCTGAGAAGAACCTTGATCATACAGGCCATGCTCTGGGGGTAGCCATTTTTATTTATTCTAATAAAAAACCAACTAGTTCTAGAAGCTGGGGTTTCAGGCATTCTATTTTAAAGAAAATCCTCCAAGTAATTCTAGGTTAGAGATGCAGAGCTAACAATTACATAAGCAACCGAATGTGCAGGAGGTGGGAGGGGAAGCGAGGAGCGGGTCACAGACTGCTGCAGAAGCCAGACTCGCCGCTCTGCAGAAAACAGATGCCTTCGGTGGGAGCCTGAACCCACATTTCCTCTGCGCACCCAGCATTTCGGGAGCAGCCTGGCCCTTTCAGGGCCCCTGGGCTTCGTCCCTGCCTCTCCGCACATCCAGGGACAGTGTGCCTGCTGGCGGAAGTCTTTGACTGGGGCAAGCTGCAATATGACCCCTTTCTCCTTCAAATTTATCATCAATCAATGGTACTCTGCCAACTCTATCAAGAGGATCCTAATCTCTTTTGCCCTTACGCTTCAAGGAAAGATTAGGGAGCAATCAGAAGCGTCTGACCTGTGAGTTCACAAGGACTTTCCACACAAGGGCAAGCACCCAGTAGGCGCCCAGAAAGCATCAGCCTCAAGGGAGAGTAAATAGTGGCCGGGTCGCGGGCTCTTTGTGTCCCTGCGAAAGAAGAAAGAATTTCCTGTGAATCCGCAAGGATGCTCGCGTCCTAGAATCTCTCTTGACTTTCTCCTGTGTTTGAACATAACTCTGTAAGATAATATTAGGATTCACGGAGCCCCGCTTCACTCCATTGATAGCGAGGATCATGCCTGAACGAGTGACAACCTGGGTAAATGTCAAACGCAGTCACTTTTCAAGAGAACTGTGGGCTTCGGGGTTTGCTCGTCCCTCCCATTCCCCATCACCTCCGGGAGTGGCCACCGAATGGCGCTCACTGTCACCGCCCCACATTTCATTGTTTCCCTTGTGCCTTTAAGGAATCAGACTTGATCTCAGTCATAAAATTGGAAAGCCGCACAAGTGACGAGACGGTCCCCCAAGGCAGCTGAAATATAGGGTAGATTGAAACCGACAGTTAATCTGTAGCAGTAAAAAATAATGATATCATCATAAAACAAGTTTAAGATTAGACGAGGCTCAAACACTGTGCGCCCACAGGATATATAGATGGGTATTGTCAATCTTAAAAAACAAAGCAAAACAAAACTGAACCTCGGGGCTTCACCAAGCGCTCGCCTTGCGCTCTTCTATAGTACACTACCGCCATCTGCCGGCCGGAGCCAATATAAAGTCTAGCATTCTGCTAAATCCTGGAATATTCCACTCGGCAGAGCCTGCGGTTAATTGCTAGGCACTCGGAAGCATATTTTTAACCTCGTAACGTCGTTAGAATGGTACAAATAAGTCATAGCTCCTAGAATATCAAACAAATGAAAGAACCTAAGAGGCGAGAGATTGGCAAAAGCCCCTTAGCCCGATGAGCCTGGCTGCAAGCTGCCCTTGCTGGGCGAGTAAGTCCTTAGCGCGTTGCCTTGTTAGCCCCGAGCTCTCCCTCCAAGCATTGCCCTTCTACCTTCCTCCTCTCCCGCTGCCTTCTCTCCCAGACCTTCTACAACCGCACTTCCGTGATAGGAAAAACAGCAGCGCTCAGCTAAAAGCAGCCTCCTCCTGCAGATCTTAGGGAGGAAAACACTGTGTCCAGGGAAAGCAAAACCCCAGTAAAAAAAGAAACCATAGGCTTTCAAAACCCTCCCGGCAGCGTTTTGCCTGATTTCCTCGGGGTTTACCTTGTCTTGTGTCTGGATGCTCTAAGTTGGCAACAAGTGTTCCTTAGAGGCAGAAAGGACAGAGGCTTTATACGCAAATAAAATCCAGCCACTATAAAACCCTCCTCACTTTATAGTGTGTGCTCAATCTTACCATTTTAGGCTCTCAGTTACTATCAACACAGGCCTCAGGATGCCGAACTAGCTGGGAATAAAGGTGCCCTTAGACAATCTTCCTTCTTCACCATGGCTTGGGGATATTTTTAATTGCCTACAATTTAATTTTTTTTTGCTCCATTCGCATGTAACAATTGTGTAATAGAACATTTAACAAAGAACTTTAAATTTTTTTCCTAGTTAAAAACCTCTTCTTGTCACTCCTACCTCCATGCCCATAATGAGACTTTTAAGCAAAATATCTCGGTTTAGTTTGGTAGTGGTATTTCTCTGGGAGCGATGTACAGGCTGGTGTGGCAGCCACAAGCTGCATGTTGCAGGTCTGTACACACCTGTGACGGTCCTGATTCCAGGCTAAACTGATGTCCTTCTAGACAGGGTCACGCTTGCAGCTACCTAAACTGGTAGCTCACCATCTTAAACGTTCTGAAACGTCTAGAGAACTCTCCCTCCACCCCCACACCACCCTTTCTACGCTACAACTTCATAAACTCACCAGTAAACACTGACAGAACAAGAGTCTCGAATAAAATTTCCATTTCAGTTATGTTAATGTACTAAACGCATTTTACAATCACTTTCTGCATGTCTTTGCCGATGCCATCAAAAGAACCAACGTGAAGTTACACTGAAATAAAATACGAATGACCGAGCCTGGGATAAAACCAGTCTTGGGAAAAAACATAGAGACAATGAGGACTACTGAGAACTCAAGAACAATGGCAATGGGTTTTTGATCCTACTGCACGTATTGGCTTTGTGGGAGCCTAGGCAGTTTGGATGCTCACCTTACTAGACCTGGATGGAGGTGGGTGGTCCGTGGACTTCCCACAGGGCAGGGAACCCTGATGGCTCTTTGGGCTGAAGAGGGAGGGGGACTTGATTGGGGGAGGGAAATGGGAGGCAGCGGTGGGGAAGAGACAGAAATCTTTAATAAATAAATAAATAATAATAAAAAGAAAGAAAAAAAAGGAATAGCCCCACAAAAAAAAAAATACGAATTACCGGTCTTACCAAATAGCAAAGGGTTTCAGCAGAGAGTAATAGCATTTTGGTCCTAGGGCAAGAAAGCCTTGCTATGTGTGCAGCCGCAACTCAGAGCAGCCCTTTCGGAGAAACAGTTTGTAAAGAGTGTTCAGTTTGTGCCTCCCAACGCTAGACGTTCATCTTAAAAAGGGAATTGCAAAGCTTCAGTATTCAAGCATACGCTCCCCGAATGCGCCTTTGGCCTTAACCCTGGAACCCAGAAGCGACCTTGTAGGCTAGGAGGGTCTTTGCAGATGAGCATTTGTTTGCTAAAGGTCTTGAGACGGAGGGCTTTACCATGCCTGTCCGGATGTGACCAGAGTAATCACAGAACGTCCACATAGGAGGAAAGCAGACAGCTGGAAATCCTAGACGGGGACCAGACAGCAGGGTGAAGTGAAACCTGGAAAGTAACGGAATTGCCCCTGGGCAAGGGATGCAGGCACTGGCCTCTTCGGACGCACTTCTCAACCTGTGGGTCGCCATCACTTGGCAAACCTCTCTACCTAAAAGTATCTACATTACAACTCATAACAGCAGCCAAGTTACAGGTATGAAGTAGCAAAGGAGATAATTTTATGACCGGGGTTCACCACAACATGAGGAACTGTATTCAAGAGCCACAGTCTTAGGAAGGTTGAGAACCACCGCCCTAAAGGCTGGAAGGGAAACAGACTAGCCGAAAGTGTCTCCCAAGGGATGGTGGCCATGCTCACACCTTGACTTTAGGCCTCCTCTCCTCCAGAATGAGAGATAAATTTGTGTCTTTTTAAGCTACTAATACATAAAAACGTATTAGCGTAGCAATAGGGCAGGCTAGACCACATATCAAGACCCAGATAATCAGAGTCTCACCTGCTTAAGCGTGACAAAGGATTCAAGAGCTTACACTTGAAGATCTGAGGGCTGTTTTGTTTTGTTTTATTTTGTTGAGATTTTGAAACGAATGCTTTTCTTTATATGGCAATGTTTCTTAAATGCCAACATAATGGTGTCACGCATCCTCTAAACGACGACTTGCCTCAGTGACACCGTGCTGAGGTTTGTGTGTGAGGTGGCGGTAGTGTCAAAAGAAGGTCTCGGTGGTCCCAACATCAGCCTGAGCAGTGCTATCATTGGTGAGAAGGTAAGAACATAATAAGACACTATATGAGCCCTGCAAAGAGCATAGGAATTTGTTTTCTCCTCTGAAACGAGGCTGGGTATTTACTCAAGCCTGTAATATATGTACTTATTTAGTCTGAGAACTTATTTCTCATGCGGTAGCGTATCGTAGCAAGCAATGTTGCAGAGGCCGGGGAGATGGCTCAACGGGCGAGAGCATTGCATCTCTCCTGCAAGCAGGAGAAGCTCAGTTCACAGCCCCAGCACTAATATAAAGGCAAGGGTAGGTGCGTGTCCTACCCCAGTACTGGGTGTTGAAGGCAAGTGTAGGTGCGTGTGATTACAGCCTGAGTGCTGGGTGTTGGAGGCAAGGATAGGGGTGCATGCTACCCCAGTACTGGGTGTTGAAGGCAAGTGTAGGTGTGTGTGCTCACAGCCTGAGTACTGGGTGTTGAAGGCAAGTGTAGGTGTGTGTGCTCACAGCCTGAGTACTGGGTGTTGGAGCACAGCCTGAGTACTGTGTGTTGAAGGCAAGTGTACGTGTGTGTGCTCACAGTCTGAGTACTACGTGTTGAAGGCAAGTGTAGGTGCGTGTGCTCACAGCTAAGTGCTGGGTGTTGAAGGCAAGTGTAGGTGCATGTGCTCACAGCTGAATGCTGGGTGTTGAAGGCAAGTATAGGTGCGTGTGTTCACAGCTGAGTGCTGGTAGACCCCGGGGTTCTCCCAAGCCAACAGCAGACTTCTGGCAGAAAGTGACAGGGAGACGCCAAAGTCCTTACGTGATCTGCACCTGCAGTACACAAATGCCCACTTGTGCACATATGCAAACATGAGCAGAGAAGCACACACACACACACACACACGAAGGAAGGAAATAACCTAGGAAATATTTAATAAAATGGCGGGACGGCAACATGCTGATGAAATTGAAGGGACATACAAGCCGTTACAGTAGGACGCCAACAATGATGGAGGAAGAATAGAAACATACACAAATGGTAATGCGTCGCGAGTTTCTTTTCCTTCTGCCTTTTGTCATTTTCAAAAGCTTTTACAATAAATATTCCCTTATTGTGAGAAAATAGATCTTTAAGTAATAAATAATGAGATCGAAATGCTGGCTTTCTTGGTGCTGATTCCAGGGCATGTTTAAAATTCCGAATAACAATTTACTTGCTGACCTCCGACAAGCAACCTTTAAGAACGAGATAGCACACAGACCCGTAAGAACGACAGAAATTCAGTGAGAGCAACGGATGGAAACCATCGTGTGTGCCCAGAACAATTGTGGGAGAGCTACAACACATGCGTGTTCATACATACATGTACACACGTATGTATAGGACTTTCAGGAAACCTGTTTCCTACTGTTTAAACTGTTTAGTTATTGCTGTCATGTTTCTAGTGTGAGGTTAGAGACGCTTTTCCTTCCTGGGCCGCCACGATTCCTCATATTTCCGTCAGCTAGCATTAGCAATCCGTGATCTGAAAAGTAAAGAAATATTCACTAGAAAGATGGCTTGATTGTTTTTGTTGGTTTGTTTTTTGTTTTCCTTTATTTTATTTTTTAATTGTTTTTAGTGAGATATATATTTTTCTCCCCTCTCCTCCCTCCTCTTCTACCCTCTCCCATGGTCCGCATGCTCTCAATTTACTCAGGAGATTTTGCCTTTTTCTACTTCCCATGTAGATTAGATCCATGTATGTCTCTCTTAGGGTCCTCTTTGTTGTCTAAGTTCTCTGGGGTTGTGAATTGTAGGATAGTTTTTCTTTGTTTTGTGTCTAAAAGCCACTTATGAGTGAATACATATGATATTTGTCTTTCTGGGTCTTGGTTACCTCACTCAATATGATGTTTTCTAGCTCCATCCATTTGCCTGCAAATTTCAAGATGTCATTGTTTTGTTCTGCTATGTAGTACTCCACTTGTAAATGTACCACATTTTCCTTATCCATTCTTCAATCGAGGGGCATTTAGGTTGTTTTGAGGTTCTGGCTATGACAAATATTGCTGCTATGAACATAGTTGAGCATATGTCCTTGTGGTATGTACCCAAAAGTAGTATTGCTGGGTCTTAAGGTAGGTTGTTTCCTAATTTTCTGAGAAATCATTATATTGACATCCAAAGCAGCTGTACCAGTTTGCATTCCCATCAGCAATGGTGGAGTCTTTCCTTTACCCCACATCCTCTCCAGAATAAGATGTCATCAGTGTTTTTGATCTTGGCCATTCTGACAGGCGTAAGATAGAATCTCAGAGTTGTTTTGATTTGCATTTCTCTGATGGCTAAGGATGTTGAGCATTTCCTTAAGTGTCTTTCAGCCATTTTAGATTCCTCTGTTGAGAGTTCTCTGTTTAGGTCTGTACCCCATGTTTTTATTGGATTATTTCTTCTTTTGATGACCAATTTCTTGAGTTCTTTATACATTTTGGAGATCAGCCCTCTGTCTGCTGTAGGGGTGGAGGCTGTTGTTTTCTCTTGTTGACCATGTCCTTTGCTTTACAGAAGCTTCTTAGTTTCAGGGGGTCCCATTTATTCATTGCTTCTCTCAATGAAGCTACTGAGCTACTGGGGTTGTATTGAGGAAGTGGTCTTTTGTGGATGGCTTGGTATTTAGGAGCACTTGTTCTTACAGAGGACTTGGGTTCAGCACCCAGCAGCCAGATGTTGGCTCAGTACCAGCAGAAACTCCAACGCCAGGCTCTCCGGTGCCCTCCCTGACCTCTGTAACAAACACACACAGTGCACAGTCATACATGCTTGTAGACAAACTTTTCATACACATGAAATAAATAAACCGACATTCTGGAATTCCTTCTCAAGATTTTACTATAATCTCAAATTATCATAAAAGACATGTTTGCCAACATCCTTCAAGCTAAGGCACACTTCAAACATGGCAAATACCCAGAGCTGGGGGGGGGGTCTCATTCATTAAATTTATAGAAATGGTCCCTCAGAGAACTAACTGGCAGAGCTTACCTTCACTGTCAAACCCATTACCAAATCAGGCTAATTTTCTCACAGAGAATCTCTGTGTTTAGCTTAAATAAACATGTTAAATATCATCATATACATCCTTACCTACAAATAAAAATTCATTGTTAGATGGGGCGGGAGTAGACATGAGTTTATTGCTGATAGGATATGATAATGAGTTTATTATACTTCTATAGTTCTATCTAGGTTTTCTCTGCCCTGGTAAGTAAAGCCCCTGGGATTCTGCCACTGCACAGCCTAAGATGAAAGTGGGTGAGGGTGAGTCTAAGCATGACTTTCTTACATAGATTAGAAGTGTTTGTAAAGGGGACAGGGAAGAAGTCACAGCCCCATAGCCATTCTCTCTGGCAGAATAGTTTGCGGAGGGCACCCACATTGTCTGAGTCCATTCATGTCGCTACAACCAAACACCAGAGGCAGGCAGTTTCTAAGACTCAAACACAGCCATCGTGTCTCCAGAAGCTGGGGGTCCAAATTCAAAGCTACAGCATGGTTATTTAGTGAGGCTGCATCTCCCAGAAGGGAGAAGTACTATCTCCTCGCTGAACCAAAGATGTGAAGACAAGCTGACCAACTGTTTCACCCAGCCTTGTATGAAGACTTGGATTCACAGATGAGAGAGGCTCCGGTAACCTCATCACCTGGTATGGCATCAGCTCCTAACCCAGGCCACCTGTGGTACCTTTCCTGAAGGAGATGTACCACCACTACCACACGCATGCACACTGAGGATGAAGTGCTCAATTCCTGTAAGATTATTAATGGCACTGCTGCTTTAAATCCACGAGATAAAGAAAAACTTTCTGCCCAAACAAAGCTAGAAATGGATTAAGTCAGCACAAAAGTCTTGAGAGCAAAACTTAGACTACAAAACTATCAATAGCAGACAGGGTCAGTTAATTCTTTGGATGAGTTTGAAGTATCTTCTCAGACAAGATCATCTTTTGAAGGCAGATAATCTGGATAAGATTCTCATAATCATGCAATGATTATAATGTTTCTCCATGACAAGACATAACTGAATTATCTCTTAGGTCAATGATTTAAAAAATGAATTCTCTCAGATTAAAGTAATTAGGTTTTTGGAATAGCTATGTACATGATTCAGTTATGACCTCCTTTTCTACTTCTCCACCCCCATCTGTGCTGGCTGCTTTCGTGTCACCTTGACACAGCTGCAATCACAGGAGAAGAGGGAGCCTCGGCTGAGAAAATGCCTCACAAGATTGGGCTGTAGACAAGACTGTAGGGCATTTTGTTGATTGGTGATTGATGTGGGGAGGGCTCAGCCCATTACGGTGATACTATCCCTGGACAGGTGGTCCTAGGATAGATAAGAAACAGGCTGAGCAAGCCATGAGGAGCAAGCCAGTAAGCAGCACCCCTCCATGGCCTCTGCATCAGCATCTGCCTCCATGTTCCTGCCCTGTTGGAGCGCCTGCCCTGGCTTCCATCATTGTGGAAGTGTGAGCTAAATCAACCCTTTCCACCCCGCAACTTGCTTTTGGTCATGGTGTTTTATCATAGCAATAGTAACCCTAACTAAGACAGCATCCTTGGACTTCCATGACATATAGAAAAGCTTTCATTAGATTGTAGACTAGTGGGCAGTAATTACAGTAATCTCATTAAGTTTAATCAACCAGCAAGAAGATTTGGTTCATCCTCTGGGCAGGCACTGTGCTGCACTGTAGGAAATTTGGGATCGAATGGCTCCTTCACGCCCATGAAATAGTGCAAATGACCAGAAGTGGCCGAACTCACAGATAGTTTACTGTGTTTGCAATGGGATGTTGAGACAGCAACTTCCATTGGATAAATTTGCCCAATAGACTGACTAAAACTAATAAATAAATCTAACACAACACAAAATAAATAAATAAATAAATCTCATACCCCATCATCTTTTCTACATGGGAAGCTGAGCATCGCTATACTTTTTCAAAGTCCCCAGCAGCCCGGCTGGCACGAAGAGGGTGACATGTCTTGGTACCTACCTTCCTGGCTTTACTCATCATTTTGACCCACTATTCTGGGTTCTAGCCATAAGTGGCCTTCTTCCTCCCCATCTGCGGGGATTCCCGTAAGCCAGCCTTCTTGCAACATTTTTCCCCCCACCACTCCCCTGTTAAACCCTACTCACCTGGTCAGAGTGCAGCCCAGACTGAGAAGCCAGGGTCTGGGCTCTGGCAAAGCCTTGCACGGGTCACAGTTTATAGTGAGATCTGCGTTCCCTTCATTTGGTTGGCGTCCGTGTCTTCCACGAGTGTGGATGACCTATGACGGGCACCATCTATAAGAGCTTTCCATCCCCACTACGTACTTCCATGCCTTGAAACCGGTAGAAGCTGGGGGATTTCATTATCAGTATGAGCGTTCTAACTCTGCCGGTGAAATACCAGCCCTGGAGCACAAGCCCAAACAGCCATAGAAGGAGCATTCTCTGAGCACAGACTGCAGCCCCAAGCACTGCCCTGGAGGTCTAGGGAACCTATGAGGTCCATGAGATTCCAAAGACTTTTTAGAACAGGTCTCTGGTTAACAGGGAGCCAGGTAGAAACGGAGCAAATGCGTCCCTCGCCATCTCCACTGTGGCCGCCCCTCCACCCTTTACAGACCCTTCCCTTAGCTCCCCTCCCCTTTTCTTCCCTCTGGGCCTGAGTTTCATCTGTTTGCCTCACTCCAGAGCCTAACAAACCACCTGCCGTCTATTAGACACTCAATAGATATTTATTGAATAAATCAACCTTTTACCTAAGCCTCCCCTGCAGCACAAACGTCCTGAAACTTCCCCGGGAGAAGAAATGTTTGGCACCTCTGCCCCTCTTGACGTCTTCCCACATCAATCCTACTCTCCTTTCTTAATCACCATTTATTTTTCCTCCCTGGTTCATTATTTCCACACACCAACTGCCGTGTCCCCCTCTCCTACCCCCCCCCCCGAGGTTGGCAGCCACATCATTTAAACTGACCAGAGGAAACTTTGCTTTTCTCATAACCCAAAAGACCCACAAAGATGAAAGAAAAGAAACACCCCGCTGCTTTCTCAGCCAAGTATGCCTTTGAAAGATTTGATTTTCTCTTCCTAGCTCTCTAATTATCTAAACATTCCGCAGCACAAAATACCATATTTACATATGCAAAGCAAGGATGCGGATTCAGAACACTTAATTTATTCACACACGGAATGCTGAGACAACTACAAATTCAGACGTTATATTTTTGCCGAGTTCCATCTCCAAAGCAACCTCGGAATATATTTCGTTGCATAGCACTCTGGCCCTCAAGATCTGATCTGCAAACAATTGATATTTTAAGGACTTTTGAAGGCAGATATTTGGTTATGTGTTTGCAAATGGAGGTTCGAGAAGGAGGGCTATTAATTTACAGGCCTCCTTGGAAAATGGGGTCTTGGATTGGTAAACATTTTCTGCTAAGAGCCAGGTAAGGAAGGGGGAGGGGCTGCAGGGATGGCTTAACAGCTTTCCCCCTCCTAGGTAGGCTCATTCCGAATGGAGGTGATTATTTAGAAATCCATTTCACTCTAAGCAAAATGTCCTCACACAGGGAAAATAAAAGAGAGCTACCGCTGGCTAACTCCTAAGCAATTGTTGCCATTTTATTCTGCATTCTTCCTGATTATCCCCGATAGTTTAAATAAATATCTGTAATGGGTCCCATCCTCCTTATTGTACCATATAAAGCCTACTCCATGCAGAAAATACATCCTAATGAAATAATAGCCTTTCTTCAATGTTTCTAGGCCAACACTTAACACCATCCTTTTCTAATTTTCTTCCAGTTCACAGCAGAGTAAAGACAGGCTCTGCCCCAGAATGACACATTGTCTATGCGACTGTCTTGCTGTTTAATGGTGAGCAACATCCCTACCGGAACGTCTCCCTTGAGGTCACCTCTCACTCCATAAAGTCCCTGAAGAAACATTGTTGCCTGTCCGGATCCGCCATCTCCAGGAATGTCAAATGAAATGATCTGGAAGCTAAGCAAAAGAGATAATGAACTCGCGGCTGAGAACTTTTTTTAAAAGAAAGTGGAAAAATTAAAACGCAATAATTAAGACAAGGCTGGGACTTTCGAGTTCACTTCTTTTCCCCAGTTCTACCTTTTTCTACATATCTAAGAGTCATGGCTCCTACATCTCACGGACTGGCTTGAATTTTAAAAGTTCCCTTCTTAAAAAAAAAAAAGTCCCTTCTACTAATTATCCAGGGAGTCCAGAACGTGTTAATTGAAAGACTTCCCACATTCTTTGTTTTCTCACAACTAGTTGTATTATTTTATCCTCTCCCTAAGGTCTGGCTTCTGCACACACAACATCCAAGACATCACACAGTTGAACAGCGTGCGTGGTTGTCACCAATACTCCATATAGGTATGGGGAGGAGAGAAGCTGCAGACCTTACTGTCTGGTACGCACAAGCTGGGCTCGAGCCTTCTCACACAACAGTCGTGTGACAGCTTTGTTAGACATCTCACTAGGAGAGAGTCTAGAGAGGATCACTTTATGACCCTTGGTGGAAAAAAAAAAGCAAAAAAGATTCATTAAAAACCACCATATCAGCACTGCAAAGTTAAGATTTGTAGGTTGGTTACAACGCAGCTCAGCTCGTTGCAAATAACATGTTTCAAATGATATATTTTGTTCCGATATTTATTTGAAATTCTCCCTCACGTGGATTTACAAACCCTTGACATCAAATAGAGCATCATGGCCCGTATTCTGAATCTGCTC
This sequence comes from Microtus obscurus, assembly GCA_963919715.1. Taxonomy (NCBI): domain Eukaryota; kingdom Metazoa; phylum Chordata; class Mammalia; order Rodentia; family Cricetidae; genus Microtus; species Microtus obscurus. The sequence continues at coordinate 6,903,148 of CAWTZC010000381.1, forward strand.
TCGTAGGCTCAAGACTGTGCTGAGGCCCCACCCCAAGACTTTCAGTAGCTTGGGCAAGTCGCTGTCCAGGACGTCTTTAACTGCATTGGAAAGAGATTGTTTTTCTCTAACGAGCTCTGCTAAATCCTGGGCCTCTGCCAGGGAACTTATTCTTGAGGTTAATGAGATCATTCTGCCGTGTTCTCTACCTGGACCTACAGACTCTCCCTGCATCTTCAGAATTTATTGCTGTCTTCTTTTTGTATCGTAGCACACTAGGCAGCCTAAGTAGTGAGGAGAAAAGGAAGGAAGGATTTTTATTTTAAACCTCAGTCATTTTGAATGACTTTAGTAGAAGTTGAAAACACATCCCCGTGGGTTAAAAATCTCTCTCTGATCTCTCTTCTGCCCTACATTAAATTCTTGTGCCCTAAAAACCCTGTGCCTCACACAGTAGTCCTGGCTGCCTGTACCGAGGACATCGCAGGAAACATACAAAAGGTTTATGCCCAAAGATCCTTCTGGTTATCATGTAATAGAAGCGCTATAAAAAGCCAGCAATAAAAGAACGATTAGGCAAGCAATTAAGCATCCGGCATCCGCTGCAAATTATAGTTGCACAAGGTTTTGCATATGTGACTATATATGATGCTTTATTATGGATTTAAAAAGTCTGGGTGTAAAAGTTAAGACGGGGAGGTTAGGAATGACGGCTGCTTTTCTGGAAGACCAGACTTCAGTTCCCAGCACACGCGTGTGTCAACTCTAGCTCCCACGAATCTGATGCCCTCCTTCGAGCCTCTCACCACGGGCACCCACACGCATGTGCATATACACACGTGCAGACATACAAATGCACATAAAGAAAACCAGTTTTTAAAAAGAAGAGGCTTTGTCTCCTACCTTTCCATAATTACAATAAAATAATGGCCATAGATTTAGTGGCTTGAGCAATGCAAATGTACTATTTCACGGTTCTGGGGTAAGAACGAGATGCATCCGCAGAAGTAAAATTGAGGTCACAGCAAGACTCCATTCTGCTGGGTGCTCAAAGACCCAGCTCCTGAAACTGTGGGTCACAGCCCTATATGGCATACCCGAATGTAGGAGTAGCAAAACATTTGGCAAAGTGCAAGATTACTGAGCATACAATGGCCCCCCATAATCTCAAATTCTTAAGGATTGGGTTGGTAGAGTACAGTATGAATGGAACCAAAGCCACATAAACCAGGCATGGTGGTACATACCTATCATCCCAAGCCTTCTTGGTACATGGAAGCAGGGGAGTCAGGAGTTCAAGGTCAGCCTCAGCTACTTGAGACCCTGTCTCAAAAAAAACTCTAATGCAAAATGAATCCCTGATATTAATTCCTGTTGCCCTGTGTGCCTTCACTGCAGACTTGCTTCTGAACATAAAACATGCATACTTCAGAAGCTGTGGGCTGATCTGCTCAAAAGCCTATGGCTAGGTAGGGCACAGGCCTTAGGGAGGAACCTAGACTGTCGTTTTGCTAGATGGACAGACATATTGGCAACCTGGCTCCGGACACTTATGCTTGTGCATATAGAATAGTTCCACCCCCAGCCTTTGTAAAAAGCTTTCAGGAGATGAGTGCCCTACTAAGTGGAATAGTCACTGGCTACCGTATCTCCCAAGTGAAAAAAATCTAATAATGAGGGCTAGAGAGATGGCTTGGTCACTAAAGGGGCTTGAGGCTCCTGGGGAGGTTCTGAGTTCAAGTCCCAACACCATGGCTTAGAATCCCCCGTAACTCCAGTTCCAGAAGAATCTGAAGCCTTTAGCCTTTGTGGGCACATACCTTCATCCATACACTCCCATAATTGAAAATATAATAATAGCATCCTTATTGGCTGAGCTCAAACTTGCATGCCAATTTGTGTCATGTCTTATCTCCCCAAACAGTCACTTTTTTCCCATTATCTGGACATGTTGATCCTAGAGCACAATTTCATTCTCCCAGGAGGCTAACCCAGGCAGATGACAAAGCCAAGGCCTCCCTGGACCACAAGATCAATTTCAGGCTATCTGGACAATTTAGTGAGATTCCCTAAAATTTAAACAAATGAAAAAAGGTTGGTGATATTTCTCAGAGGTAGAGTGTTTGCCTCGTACAGGCAAAGCCCCATATTTAATGCCCTCAATCTCATCAGAAAACAGTGTAAGAAGGTGGAGTGTCTCTGAAGACAAGAACACTTAAGTAGCTCAAGAAGCTTTGGCAGACTAGCAAGATGACTCAGCGGGTGAAGACACTTGGCACCAAACCTGAAGCCCTGAGTGTTATCCCCAGGATCCTTGTTGCGGAAGGAGAGTTCCCGGGGTCATCCTCTGACATCTGTACAGGCACCTCTGCACACCGCTCCACACACATAAATAAAGAGTAAGAACTTTTTTTTAAAGACTCTGGGCTCGGGTCCAGGTGGGTAAGGAGAAGGCAATGAAGCCATCACTTAGCAACACTAAAAAGAAATTTTAAAATCCTTGAGGGGATGGAACATGGGCTCATCAGTTAAGAGCACTGTTGCTCCTGCAGATGCTGGGGTTCCAAACCCATCATCCACGTGGTGGCGCACAAATTGCTGTAACTCCAGTTCTTGGAGATCCGATGCCCCCTTCTGGCTTCCTCAGGGAATACACGCAAGTGGTGTATATACATACATACATACATACACACATGCATATGGGCAAGCAAAACACTGATACACTTAAAATGAATCTTTGAAAAATAAAGCAAAAACATCTTTGAAGGATTTCAGTGTATGGAGTTTTCTTTGAAGAACAAGAAAAATTACATAACTCAATAACTTTTTTTGTTTTATTTTTGCTGGTTAACTTTTATTTCATGGTTTGCCTCTTCACGTTTAGAGAAACCTACATTGAACAAGAACAGGGAGAAAATGCTAATGACAGAAATGCTCAATAACTTTTTAAAAAACATCTGGCTCTTCCAAAGACTTACATATGAATAATTGCTGCCAGCCACAAAGAATACCAGATCAAATCAAACAAGATGGGAACATCTTAGCAATACAAATGATGAACCGACCGAAGTGCAAAACAATCCATCACCGCTTACAGTTGTGATTTTAACCAAAGCAATGCTGTGATTTGGAAGAACATTATCATTGGAAACCCCATTAGCATCGCAGGTCCAGTCAGCCTGCATGGCCACGTCCTCTTAGGCAACCAACATGGACACTAACAGCCGCACCGATTTCCCCCTTACAGTTCTCCTTCATGTATTAGTGAGGCCAGGAGCACATACAAGGTGCTGTGAACTGTCAAACGTAGAACTTTCAGATTGTCTTAGTGGCCTGGGACTCAAGCCCCGGAGCAAAGCATGGCTCTCTCTCGCCTCCTGGGGAGTCCTCCAAATGCACACTCAATACTGTCCCATGTGTGAGTATGACATTCTAAGCTTTGATTTTGGTCTGTTTCTTGACTTAAACTCTAAGTGAATCTAAAACTTTAGATCAGGAGGAAGAAGCTGCACACAGTCTTTTGAAACGCGATCTGACATTTTTGAGGAGGCGTGGAGGCAGAGCGTCTCTGTGCTCCTGTAGCGGGTCCCACGTCACACTTTAGACTGCAGTGTGGGCAGCCTCTGAGCTTCCCGTCACCCCGCAAAGCCTACAGCTTCCAGGTGCACTTCAAACAGTGAAGAAGGTAGCCCCTTGACTGAGAGCTTCTCAAGCCCGTCCTTTCTAGCAGACCTAAGCAGCTGCCACGTTAAACAGAAAACTCAGGGGTCAATCCACGCTGAGAGGGAAAAGGTAACAAGCCGACCTGTGCCAGGGGTAATTTATGATTAAGTTAATGAATTTCTAATTAGGCTTATTGCAGGGAGCCGATTTGAGTGGCTGCCATTATAAAATGGCATTTGGCCCCAGCCTCACTTGATAACTCCATATTAAGGTTACAGTTTCTTCCACCAGAAAACAGGATGAGTTGTTGTGATCTAGGTGCCCACACTTCCCCTGACCGGCAGGGGAACTTCCTTGTGGTCTGTAATTGACAGGATGTTCCCCTGCTTTCTTTCCTGCCGTTGGGTCTCCGGAAAGGCAGTTAAGGTATCAAAGTATCAAAGGTTGCTAGGCAGAATCCATATATAAACAGCTATAGTTCAGAGCTCGGGGCCCCTCGCTTTCTGCTCTCCCTTCAACCAAGAGGCTCCAATAAAGCGTGATTTGAGAAGAATCCTCGTCGTGTGGCTGTTCTTTCCTGCTGGTCAGGGAGTTCGCCGCAGCTTATAAAGCCCTGAAGGATTTCCCGCAATGACGCATGGCAAAGCCTTTATTCGGGAAGCTAGAGTGCTTTAGATATGAGCCACGGAGCAGATCACCGCGTGGATCCAAGTCACAACTCCTAATTGAGCCCACTCCTGAAGGCAGGAAGCATGAGAAAGAAACAAAGCCAAGTAGCCAGCTGTTTAGACCTGGTGCGGTACCTGCCCGGGGTACCTCTGTGCAATCGTTCAATCGCTTCTGAGTTGGAAAAACAGATTAGTGTCGGTTTAAATAATACCTAATAAATTCCCACGAATCATTTCTAGTCTCCTATCTAGGACCTTCGAAGAGTGGGTTTGTCTCATAATGAAGGACATCCCAGAATTAAAAATAGAACCTTATTAAAAGTAAGGGCCGCACGCTTTAATTAAGTATGCCCCCACTCACCAGTATTGAGTGAGCAGTGCTGTCCTTAAAGCAAGGCGAGGGAGGGAGTGAGGGGGAGATTAGCAAGTTGCCTCTGTGGCTGGCAGTGACTCTCCATTAATCCAGAGGTGTATAGATCAGGCTGCACCTGCGCGGGGAGGAACGGCGTGTTAATGGAGGCGGCTGGAGCAATCTATTCTGAAGTGTGCTAGCTAAGAAGTGCATCTCCAGAGAGAGAAGTGGAAAGCCCTGGGCTGGTGTGAAGAAATAAGACAGGAGTCAAAGATACGCGCACATTCTGACTCCCTTTCACACGCTGGGACTTAATTAGCTTATTAAGCTACAATCATATTCAAAAGGCAAGAGCTTAGAGGATTCTTTAGGGTCTGGCATTCATAATGGTATCCCTGCGACGCGGTTCTTCCTCGACTCGGTGGGCTGACACGCCTTGGTCTGTAGGATTCTGCAAACAGATTAGAGCTGACCCGGAGCCAGGCAGAAAGCATTGACACCTGCTCTCCCTGGCTGCTCACACTGCCCACTGGGCCACAGCCTGCCTTCACTCTCACAGAAGGCTGGCCTCTGGGATATCTACTCATTCCTATCTCCTGACTGCACGCTCAGTTTGGACATGACCCCAGATGACTGAAGGAATGAATTTATTCCTCTCTCTCTTTTCCTGTCCAAGGGGCCTTTCAATCATGAAACACAAACTAACCTTGAACAGAAAAACACTTTGATAATGATACCTAATAATATGGATCTTTCAGGAAGCGGTTTTTCAGACAGATTTATGGTCAATGGATTCTTTCATCTAATTCTTTGAGATGCTCTGAGAGGAAAATACTGTGTATATCCCCATTTTACAGGTCAATAAGCTGAAGCACAGAGTTAATGATGATTTTCCAGAACAATCTAATGTCTAACAGGGCCTGAATTAAAACAGTGTCTCTCTGACATAAAAGACTTGTTCTTTTTTATTTTATTTTTTTTCTGTTGGTCAATAACTCGGGCATATTTCTAGCTAGCTTTTACATCTTAAATTAACCCATCTCTATTATTTTATATTTTACCACAATGTAGTGTTGGCATATCCAGTCAGTACGTTAAATAACCGGACCAGCTCAAGAACAACCATTATATTTTTAATAGTTGAAAAAGGGGGAAACTCGTGTTACCAGAGTGGAAGGTCCGAAATCTGAAATGGTCAGGTGAGCACCGCACAGAGAGCGCGCGCACCTACCTACCTGTTTTTCTACCTGGGCTCCAGGTGGCCACACCCTAGCCAGATGTGATTGGCTGAGCTTTCCCATCCACCACGAGGCTTGTGGTGAGTTACCTCTTGCTTCTTGGGCAGCCACATGGTGTCTGCCTCCTTCGGCAGCTACATGGTGTCTCTGTGACTCCACCTACTTTCTCTCTATATCTCTGTTTGGATTTTCAGCCTAACTTTACTCTAAAGTCATTGGCCAAAACAGTTTTTTCAATAACCAAAGGTAATAAAACATATTCATAGCATACAGAGGGAATTCCCACATCATCCCCCCTTTTCTGCCTAAATAAAAAGGAAGGTTTTAACTTTAACATAGTAAAATTACATATAAGAAAACAGGTATCAAGCCAGAATTACAGTTACAATATTTATCTTTTATCATAACTAAGAAAAACTATAATTATAGCTATCTATTCTTCAACTCCATCAAAGACTCCAGAAGGATATAATACTACCTAAGTAAACAGGAAGTGCATTGTAAGCAACTTCTAAAACTCTGGAATTGACAGAGACATCTCGCTGCCTGGACAGTCACCCAAAGTTCTTCTGTAATGTTGAGGCTTCCATAATATAGGCCCATAATATCTGGCAGACTTTTCCATGAATCAGGAAATTTGAAGATCTATTTTATCTTGTAAAGCTTATCAGATACTTTTTCCCATGTCCTGCAAAATGTCTGGCAGTTTTTTCATGAAGCAGGAACCCTGAGGGACTGTCTCACCTTTAGGCAAGTTCAGTAGTCATTTTTCTGTGGGTCCTGCATGTCCAGTTCATACAGTATCAAGCAGTCTAGGCAAGAGCAGTTTCTTGCCCAAATGACTAATGAACTCCATAAGGAGCCCCTTCGATGCCCATCTTCCTCTTGAAGTAGATTGGTGTTGCCAGGAGCAGGTGAGTCTCATTCTTAACTCCTTGTTGAGACTCCAAGGCTCACTTTGCCTATCTCTTTCACTCAACTTTCTATGTATATGAGATACTAACTTAATGAATGAACAGTAAACAAACTCTGGCACTTCCCAAATGCATGGCACCCAGCATCCCTGTGCCCTTAACATATTTATAGCGTGTGGAATGCCCAATCATGAGAATGAGCAAAAATAGCCAATTGTTCTCAACCACAGTCGGTGTCATTAAACTCTCTTTCCTATGTAATGCTTCCCACCATCTTCTTTCATCATGTCCATTGTCCCCAGTTGCTACACACATCAGGAGAATCTCCAGCTTAGTCTACTGCTCTCTAGAAGAAAACCTCCTCTGAAAAGTCATCAAAGTAGGGCGTGGTGGCGCACACCTTTAATCCCAGCACTTGGGAGGCAGAGGCAGGCGGATTTCTGTGAGTTTGACGCCAGCCTGGTCTACAAAGCAAGGTCCAGGACAGCCAAGTCTGTTACACAGAGAAACTCTGTCTTGGAAGACCAAGAGAAAGAAAGGGGGGGGGGAGGAGAGAGAGAAGAAGAAGAAGAAGAAGAAGAAGAAGAAGAAGAAGAAGAAGAAGAAGAGGAAGAGGAAGAGGAAGAGGAAGAGGAAGAGGAAGAGGAAAGGAAAGGAAAGAAAAGAAAAGAAAAGAAAAGAAAAGAAAAGAAAAGAAAAGAAAAGAAAAGAAAACTCATTAAAGAAAACAGGGAAGAGACAAGCTATAATTTTAGGACCATGAAGAGTCTATTTTAAATCAGATGGGCATGTGTTCATGTGATTTGCCAAAATGTCTTGGGGAGAAAAAAATCAAAGAAAAATACAAGGAGAGTTAAAAATGATGTAAATTGGATTGCTACGAGTACCATTGGAATTGCAACCGGTAAATGAAAATCATTGTTAGTCATTAATCATTCAAATTAAACTCATGCTGCCAGTGTATCTGCTCACCCTGATTCAAGCTAAGCTATCTAGAGAGCTTGCAGGGTGTGCACCATGTTTACATTCTTTAATTTGAGGGGTTTTTTTTTCATGAATGGGGAGGGTTGCCTATTAATTTCTGCCTAACAGGAAAATGGACTTTCTCCTATCGTCCCTAGATAGCATTTTAAAGCCCACCTCAATTCCTGGATGATTCCCAGGGACGTTGGTTAGTTCCTTTCACAGCTGAAGAAACAGGGATCCTGAAAGACTCCAGGGAATTCTGACCCTGCTCTCTCTTAGGTCAACTCTTGACCCCGGGAACTCTCCTCCCACAAAAGGTCGGAGTCCTCTCCCCTCCCCATCTCTATGCAGACATGTCTGACCCACCCTGAGGTCATGTCCAAACCGGGAAGTCTCCTAAATAGAAATGAATTTAATAATTGGTGGATGCCGTAGCTTGGTGACCCCGTGCTCTGTTGGTTGATCACATTCCTCAAGCCAGTATGGAGAAGAGGTCTAGAGGTCTAGACCCCTGTACCTTGTCCACCATAACAGGGTCAGCAGCCAGCCCTGGCAGAGACCAAAATGAAAGCATGGAAAGTATGGCTTCTCTCTCTCTCTCTCTCTCTCTCTCTCTCTCTCTCTCTCTCTCTCTCTCTCTCTGTGTGTGTGTGTGTGTGTGTGTGTGTGTGTGTGTGTGTGTGTGTGGTTTACAGTGTCAAAGATCAACACAAGGTTCATATATGTATGTAAGTACCCCTTAGCCCTATCCCAGGCTTCAAAATAGGATTTCTACCAAAGAAAGATTATTTTTTATTTATGTAGAACCCCAGATCTTAAGTCTGTCCACCATAAATCAGGGGACTATTTATGTTTTCCTAAATGTTCTTGCAAGTCTTCCAGACCTCGATTATATATTATTGTCACTAGCAAGCCTTTTCTGGGTTCCTCTGCCATGACGGATACCGAGTCCCTCTTAAGTTTGTTCCCATAATGCCCAAGGCATTCCACCCCGTTTCAACATTTTACATGCTTCAATGGAGTTGTTTGTTATTTTGGTTATTTTTTTTTCTATTTCTTTAGTAAACTACCCAACAAGAAACAATTTCAGGAAGATTTATTTTGGCTTTCAGTTCAAAGGGACCTATTTTGTCTTCATAATGAAGGCACAGCCAACGGGGGTAGAAGGCAGCTGGGCACCTGGCATCAGCGGTCAGAAAGCACCAAATGAACAGGAGGGGTGAGGCTCTAAAACATCAGGGCTTGCTCTCAGGAACTCACTTCTGTAAGAACCTTCCAGAGGTTCAACAGCCTTCCCTAACAGCCCCGCTAGCTGGGGAGCAAAGATTAAAATGCATAAGCCTTTCTTCGGAGTCTCACCTCTAACAACTGACTGCAATTATCTTCGTTACTAAGGATATCTAATCTAGTCAGTGTTCTATCCCCAGGGTCTAATAATGCCTAGCACATCAGAGAAAACCCTGGACAGTACGTCCGGTGATCAAACGAAGGGGTGTAGACTCTAAAGCCCGCAAGCCCTACTTCTGTGAGCTAAGTTGCGATTTGGCATACAGCAAATCACTGCTCAGGTCAAGCACTGAAAAGAGACCTGGAAGAAACTCAGCATTCACCAAGCATTTTCATAGTTCAGGTAGAGGTAGAGTCCTCACGGGTCCAAGGCAATTATTTCAGAGCAAGGCATGAGCATCCTCATATTTCAAATCAATTAAGACTTTGTCAATAACACAGCAGTTCAGTTCTAGTATTGAAAACACAATTACTTTTTTTATGTTATTGAAATAGAGGGAGAGGATACTGCATACTCAACAGCTGCATAACTAAAATGGTTTTGACAGTAGTCTATCAAAGTAGACGTGGTTTGTTGCTAGCCTAAGACTAGACAAGCACAAGATTCCCCCTTCTTCGAAAGAAAAAAATTCTTGTGTGTTGCAAGGCTGCAGGTAAAGAAGTGAAGGAAACGAAGAGGTCACTTTACCTTGGGAAGTGCCACCTTAATAAAGCCGTGGTTGGTAACATGCCTGAGAATAGGGACGTGGGGAGACACCATGAGAAGTAACACTGGCACTTAATAGGAAAGGGAAAAGGTGATAGGAAAGGGTAACAACAGAAAGTTGATGTGACATTCCCCTTTATATGCTGTAAATACCATTGGTTAATAAAGAAACTCTCTTAGGTCTGTGATAGGGTAGAGTAGAGCTAGGAGGGGAAAACTAAACTGAATGCTGGGAGAAAGGAGGTAGAGCCAGGGAGAAGCTTGCTGGTAGGCCACCATGAGGTAAAATATAAAATAGTGGAAATGGGTTAAATTAAGATGTAAGAGCTAGCCAATAAGAAGTTAGAGCTAATAGGCCAAGCAGTGATTTAATTAATACAGTTTCTGTGTGATCATTTTAGGGCTGAGCTGCCGGGAGCAAACAAGTGGCCTCCCTACAACAGAAAGTCAAGTTCCAAGATCTTGTTTTTCAATGTTCTGCTCTTCTTACCCATGTTCCCCTGGAGTACACAAAATGATAAATCCAATCAGTGCCTCCATGCAACTGTCTCTTGTGATAGAGAGACTGATCCCACTCCAAAGGCATCCACACTCCTGGAGCCCAAGAAAGAGCAGGTTTTCTCAAATGGTTAAATGGTTTTTGAGCATGGCAAAACTCTAGGTAGGACCAATATGGTCCAGAAGATCCTTATAAATGGAAGAACACGGGAATAACAATGAGGAAAATCTATAAAAATACCTTGCTAATTTGAAGATGGAAGGAGAAGCCAGCGGTCAAGACACACAGGTGGCCCCTGAAAATGGAAAAAGTGAAGAGGTTGCTTCCCTGGAGTTCCAGAAAAGGCCTTCTGACAACTTAATTTGACCCCAGTGAAACCTTTTTCAGATTTATGAACTCTGGTCTGGTAAGAGAATAGGATGTTCTCGTTTGAAGCTATTAAGTTTGTGATCATTTTTTACAGAAGCAATGGGGCACTAATACACTTCCCACATTGGTTTTTGTAAACCCAAGCCCTACATTCCGGCTCTTTTGACTTCCTTATCAGATTCCCCTTGACTCAATGGAACCCCAAGACCCAAACCCATCCTCCCTCGCCATATCTGACTCTATGCCAGTTAGTCCTGACTGTCAACTTGATTAGCTTAGAATGGACAGCAAGGCATTCTTCCCGGTGTGTCTGTGAAGATGTTTCCTGAGAGAAACAAGGGGAAAGACACACCCTGAACGCGGGTAACAGTTTCTCATGAGTCAGGGACTTCGAAGGGATGACAAGGAGAGAGGCGAATCCCACAGAATCCTCATCTCTTTGCTCACAGCCTGTCCTGATACAGCCACTCTACTCGGCCACGCCCTCCTCACCATGATGCAATGAGATCTCTGGATCTGTGACCCAAAGTAGACGCTTCTCCCCTTGACTGATTTTCTTGGTGACAGTCACAAACAGCCCAACACAGACTCTCAGTCTACCCGGACAGCTGGCTACCCTATCTTTCGTCTGGGTTAAGCCCAAATGCTCGTTCTTCACCCTCCTTGCCAGTCCCAATGCCCACCCACGTCTACTGTTTGGACTCTCTTTGTCATGACACTAAAAAGAATCCCAGTTCTTTAAAGAGTTAAATTCTAACAAAAAATTAAGACAATTTACATAGGAAAATGAATGATCTGAGAGTCAGAAGGGAAGGGAATCTAGGCAGGATGCCTATGTACCCTTGGCTGAAGCATGAGGCAAAAGGGAAGGGAATTTTCAGCAACGGTAAGTCTTCACTGGATAAGCTGATCCAAGGACTTTTCGGATCTGAAAAGATGTAGTTTCCATAGTTACACAAAGTGAGAAATATTGGTGGGGAAATGAAGTAAAATGATCTTTCCAGAAATATTCTACAAGCTCTGTTCCTTACTATGCCTCAAGCTCTTGCACGTCACTCAGCTACGATTTCTGGCAACCCTAGTCCCAGGATGCGGTCATGGTCCCCACGAGGGTGCTCGCTCACTCAATCCACAGCAGGCAGAACCAGGAGCCAAGGGCCCAGCGACTCCCCAAGACAGAAGTGCTTGTCAAGTAAGAGTGGGTGCGTAGAAGGTCCAGCTGACCTAGTTAGGGGAGCCCCGCGTCCTGTGAAAGTTCCTGAGAGAATAAGATATGTCACCCAGAGCTCAACTCGATAGGGAAACTCTCTAAAAGGCCAAACTCTTAGAAACCAGTAAGGAAGAGTGGCTCACTTCGAGTGACAGCTTGTCACTTCCCGCGAGGAGCGGCTCTGCCTAGGCAGTCTCAGGACACCAGAGGCTGACTTTGTCCTAATGCGCCCTGAAACTCACGTCAATCAGCGTGGAGTTTTAGAAAACTGTATTTGCGGGAGAGGCCTGTTCCATCGTGATCCTGGTAATATTTTGTGCTCTTTCCCAAAACAAAATCTTTGAGATGCTAAGTACCTGCTAAGTACCATTCTTCCCTTAGGGCATCAAAATGGACGCCCCCACTACCTCAGACGGTAGCCGAGAAAATGATGTTAATGAATAAATTGTTTACTTCGTTCAGGATTTCAAAGCTTTCAGTCCATGATAGCAGGGAGGGTCCAAAAACACAGACTAGTTCCACCTGGAAGCCGAGAAACGGAACACGCGTTCTCAGGCTTTATCCTGTTCCCCCTTTCTTTTACCAGACCAAATGGCGCACCATCCACACTCAGAATAAGGCTACCTCTTAGTTAAACTCAGTTCTCTCTGGAAATGCCTCCATGGACTCACCCAGGAGAGTACTTTCCAAATCCCCCGGACACTTCTCAGCCCAATGAAGTTGACAGTCAAGATTCACCATCACAGTCACGCCTAGTAAGCTACAGTTGCTGGGCTCCAGGGGGCCCCCCTCGCCATCTGATGATTCAGTGAACAATGCCAGGCTAAACCTCAGGGGAGAGCCAGTTGTGGCTAGCCATGTAAACATCAGGGAGAGACAGTTGTGGCCAGCCCACCAGAGAACATTCTAGCTTAGATTCTTTTCTGTAACATTAGTCGGTGCCCGTGGGTGTTTACTGGAGCCAAGCGGTGTTTTCTGACCTTTGATTTTTATATTAGTCTTAACTCAGCTTCAGAAATGGAGCCGTTGGAAATGTATGTAAACAAGTGTTTTGAAGGTAAAAGGCCTGCCTTTCTCCTCTCTCTTCCCCTCTCCGTCTTGCTTTCTTCTTTTAATTCTGATCAAACCATGTTTGTCCCTTTCCGGCTCAAAGACAGTATAAATGAGCAAACACGCGTTAGTCAACCATTAGGACTGTTATCCGAAGCATTGGTGTTCCTAACCCCCTAAACTGTTCTCCAAAAAAGGGGTTCAAACGGGTCCAGTGTGTGCTACTCTCCCTGGTAAATTGATGAATCAAACTGCCAATGACAAAGGCTCCTGACGTTCTGTCGGCTACAGCTAGTCCCGTTTGAAAGGCTGGCTTCGTCCGGATCAGAGGAATTGTAGGAAAACCTCTCTCCTCATAGGAAAATTTAAACAAAAAAAAAAAAAAAAAAAAATTTCATTAACTACATCCCATTCAGAAGAGGTACCTTCTTGAGAGTAAACTTCTGATTGCTTTAATACCAATCTCAACTCTAATTGTCAAGATTAAAGCCTTGGGGAAAATCAGGACAACAGAAACTTTCGTTTCAAATACATGATGTTCGCTAGTCGTTGAAATGTCTGAAAGTAGGCCAGTGGGTTTGCAGAGAATATGAAGTAGAGGAAGGTAGAAAAGAGCAATTATTAGATAGTGATTTATTGATCTATTTAGTGATTTGCTTAAATCACTGCTTATACTGAATTTGCCATGCGTGACTTCACTTACTGCCTGCCGGAAACAGGATGACCAGAGGAATAGCTGAGAGAATGCGTTGCTGCCCTTAACGACCACGTGGGCTTCTGGAAGCTCTTGCTAACCTCCCCATCTTCTCGGGGGCTTTAGAGCATCAAATGAGAACACACACCAGACCAGCACTGAAGCCTTCTAGGAACTGTCCTGGCCTGGGTCCACTCGCGACATCTCTCTTCCACCCACATCGGCGTTGGGGAAGGGAGAGACATTGCGGAAAGATTCTGTTAACCGAATGGGAGACCCACGCACGGAATCAGGCTGAAGTAGGCGGGCCGTGCAGAGAAATCCCCCAGGAGGCACGCTGGCTGCAGTCTTCAGCGGGATGGTAGCCACAGGTCTGCATGGTCACCGCCAAAATGCCCATGAAGTATTTGGGAAAGCTGCAGCCGCAGACGTGTACTCCAGAAGGCCCGATGTGATGGTTTCGCGATCGGCTTCTGTAAATGCGTCACAGTTAAGGAGATGAGGAATGCAGTGGTTTAGCTCAGTTATAAAATACCCATCTCGGTTCTGAGCTGCTTCTCTGGGGAACCACTCTGGTTTTCAGTGGATTCCGAGTCTTAAACTGTGTTGGAAATCATCGTTGTTTAAGTACAGCACCAGTCTATGCCCCTCCATATCACGCGGCACACACATTGGTAACTTTTAAAGTCATTTAAAATTCAGTTTAGTCTATGAATTTTGGGACATGGTCACAGGACTCTTTCTGACAACTGCTTTAATTAAATATATATATAATATATATATACATATATACGTATATACATATATATACACACACATATATATGTATATACGTATATATGTATATATATATATATATCCAGGCTTACTAGTCAGGTTTATAATCCCAGCTACCTGTGAGACCGAGTTAGGAGGGTTAAGAGCAGATGGCCTGCCTGGGCTATAGGGGACTTCAAGGCCAGCACGAGCTACTTCGTGAGACTCTGTCTCGTAACAAGCAAGTGCTAGGGCTATCACTTCGGGGTAGAGCAGTTGCCTAGATTGTCCTTAGTTCAATTTCCAGCACCACACAAAAAAGGGGGGAATTTTAAAAGAAAATAAGAAATTGAAAGGATATTTATTTTAATCAGATGTACTGACAATTAGAAAGAGGAACTTGGCGAGCTGTGTCCCACCCAACTTCGCATCCCCAGTGACTTAGCTTTCTTACCCAGAATGCCGCCTGACATGAGAAAAGTACCCTCAGCATGACAGAATCCCAACTGGCCTATGACCACCAGGAGAGACTGGCTGCACCTAGAGCCCGTAGGGTTACAGCCAGAAAGGGCAGGCAAGCACTGCCTTACATACAGACCCAATCTATAGAGCAAAATTTTTCATAGTGAGGCAGGTTCTTCTCAGGATTAAGCCGTTCTCCCAGAGGACAGCAGGGGCTTGCAAGAGCAGAGGCGATACAGGAGAGTTTTTGATAGGTAGGCCACGGTAACATGTTCCAAACCTGCCTCCATTATCCCCCTGAAATATTAGAGCTTTTCTTTAAAATTTCATTTCAGTAAATATAAAAGCTTGGGAAATCCTCACTTTAGGATGGAACTTTTCCATGGTAATGTATGTTGGAACTGTCCGTTAGCAAGCTGAATCCCGTGTATTCTCCAGACTGATTTGACCGAAGGACCTATTTGTAGTGTCTGTTAGCATCTCGCGGGGGCTTGCGTGCTTCAAGGAACACAGATTGGAAAGGGCCGCATTTGTTTAAGATGACAAAGCCCACGGAGCAGCGGTTGGAAAATGGGCGCCGGGGGACCATCATTCTAAGCGGTCCTGCGTTCTGTGCTTTTTGCCGTCGAATCCCCAGCCGTGATATCAAGTGTTTCCTACCGCCATCAGAAGTGGCAGGTTCAAGCCAAGTGACAAACAACTGGACTCCCTGACATCACTCGGGACCACTCTCAAGATGCTTTCCTGGCCGGTTCCTCCAATTTTATGCAATTGTACAGTCTCGGTGCCAGGACTAGCTGGCTGTACATTTAATTTCCAGTTCTGTTTCCGAGCCCGGTCATTTCATCAATCAGAGCTATTCCATCTGCGAAAACGCTGACAAATCCAGCTGCTTTGTCGCTTCCAATGAATTCACGAATGTTTCCATGTTCTGTTTCAATTAGCGGCCCCCTCTCTGCCCTGTTTGATGACTTGATGCTACCTACTGTCTGCAGATTAAAAAAAAAAAATCAAATTACACGTTGCTTTGTCCTCGATACAAAAAAAAAATCCTTCCTTCTTTACCAAACCATTTCTATTTAGCACGTTTAGCCCTCTTAAGTTAAATTACCCTCTAACACGCTGAGAAGTGAGAGGTTCAATTGTTACACAAAGAATGGATCCATACCAGGAAGCTCCTCTTGACATTTGCTTAATCCTGAGGCTCTTGTTCAGAATTCAATCTTCTCTCATCTAAAGCTTCCCATTGTTGCAAGTTTTTCAGCACCTTCCTTTAAATGCCTACTTGAAGTGTTGTTTACTTGACCATAATCCCTTCCTAGTTTTATTTAATTCACCAGCTATAATACTTAGAGTGTCTATTGTCTGCACTCCTTGACTTTGAGATGCCAGGAGCTGGTTAGGCACCGTCATTCTTGATGCTGACTGTGTTACCACTCAACACGCCCCCCCCCCAGCAATTATGAAGCAGCCATTTGAATACTATGTTCCAACTGCATCTCGTGCCCCTGGCGTCCCTTCTTCTCCTCTGAAAAACGGCCCATGCTTTCCTGTTTTAATTACACAAAATTGTATGGAGTTCTGCTTTTGTCACGACATACAAATATAGCATAGGACTCTGACTGTCCTGTCCCGTGCTCAGTGTCACAAATGACAGCATGACACTTTTATAGCCTAAAGCAATACAGCAACAGTGCTGGGGGTCATACTTCTGCCTTTAGTGACAATCTGTGATCGCCTGCAGCCTGCCTTATTTCCGGGCTGACTGGTTTCCCGAGGACCTGTGATAACACAGCTAGCTCCCCGTTGCCCACCTAATCTACCTTCCGCCTTCTTTTATGTTTTCTTTTAATGCATTTTTCTCCTGGTTATTGGGTCTTGCCGCCAAGTAGTCTGAATCTATAGCTCTGCCTTCCTCAGGGCACTCCAAGGAGCTAGAATTTGCTTCCAGCCTGCAAAGCTCTCACAACTGTCCCCCTGTTCCTACAGCCACGAGTGGTGAAGGCTTTAACAGTGGAACAATGGCTGCTTGCTCCTGGTGTCTTGAAATTTCCATCAGCTTTAATCTTTTCTAGACATTTGGGGGGGAGGGGGGACATCGAAATGTGGCTCATCAGTAGAAGTTCCCTTTTCCTTCTGTATAGCAAGACCCCATTTGGGTTGTGTTTAAAAGACGAGTTAAGTATTTACAACGAATACGCATGCGCCTGGTTGTTCGGCAAACTCTTAGTGAACACCAACTCTCCCCATTATGTTCTTCGGGTTGGACAACACACCTGACGAGCATAGCCAGAGGAAGGAAGGGTTTATTCGGCTCACAGTTTGAGGATGCAGCTCATCACGTCAGAGAAGAGACGGCAGCAAGAGCAGCCGTGGCACCGGAAGGGAAGGCAGCCGCTCGCTCATGTTGTGTCCGCGGTCCCCAAAGCAGAACGGCAAATGCTGCTGCCGGGCTCTCTTACACCTGCAGGATCTGTCATGTATCCCAAGCTCTGATGCATTTATTAGGAGAAAATAGCCTGCATTCTATTAAGAGACGGCATCATGACTTGGGGGACGTAGTTCTGTGATAATGTCACTAACCAGTTATGTAGCAAGGTAGTTTGAAAGGAGTGGTCACTGGATACCTGCTGAGTGCTTTGGTGGCAAACAGCAGAAAACCAGACTTGGGGACCAGACTGTAAAGTCCAAATCATTTCCCATAACAAGACCCATGGCGCTGGGTGGTTCAGAAGTTCCCTGTCAGAAAACCACAGCGGAGATTTTCTTGGTGGCCTCGCATTGTCACATGGTACCCACAGAAACAATAGCTGTGCCCAGCAAGACAGCCTTCTAAGCCTTCCTTCTGGAAGGAAACTGAGCAAAACAAGAAATAGCAGCATCCACTGTTCCTTCTCAGAAAGGCTTCTTTTAGAGCTCATTGACCAAGTGAGTTCTGAACCCACACTCTGCCCTCAAAGTTCTCGGAGTGCGGCTCTCAACAGCTCCTCCTCCCTCTCCTGGGATTTCACAGAAACGCAAACCCCCAGGCTCCATCAGAAAATCCGACTCAGAGTCCAGGATTCTGAATTGTAACGGGACCTCCAGGCAACTCAGATACCTGCTAAGTTCTGAAAGCTCCTGCCCTATTCCCGGGGAAGCAGAACTCTTTCACGATGCCCAGATGAGGTGAGTGGTTGTGTATGCCTGGTTAGACGGGGACACACGGTAGCCTGAGGTAGAACGGGACTCCTAATGGTGAACAGGAAGAAGCCACAGAGAGAAAGGCATGGGAATGGGAGCAAGAGTTGTCATGGGGATGGGAAGCAAAAATCAGACCTCAAGTCTGAAATTACTGATTTTTGCAGATTAGAGGGAGCTCATGCAACTAATAAACAGCTGGAGGAAATCAGAGTCCTAATGAAAAATAGGCCTGATTATTCTACTTCAACTGTAATTGAGGAGTGTGATAAGTACCGTATCATGACACATTTGCCGAAAAGCGATCCCACGCTGCAAAAATCAGCAGCTAATTAAAACGTCAGGTACGTGCCAGATTTCACACAATGTGTGAGGTGGGGTCAAGGAGGCTGTTGCTCAAAATGCAAATGACTGATTTTGCATCGCTTCCTCTAAACTGGTTACACTTCTGCAGCATGGTGATGTGTTTGGTTTGGTTTTTCTTTTTTTTCTCAAGAGAGGATGGATCCTCTTCTCACCATGTAACCCAGGCTAGTCTTGAACTCACAATCCTGCCTTTGCCTTCCAAGTCTGATAGTTACAAGCGTATATCACCTCATTCGCTTACCTCCAACGTAGCGTTAGAGCACATACTACGTTGAGTTTTCCAGCCACCTGACTGCCAAGTCCAAGATCCACCAAGCAGAGACAGCTGTGGAGCCTTTGAAATGCAGCTCCACGTTTTGAAATATGCTCTCCGCATGAAATGCAATGGTCTTCAGACGTAGTAGAAAAGAAGCATACACGCACGAACTCAGCATCCGTGACTGTAGGCACAAGACCTGCACAAGATCAAGCCAGACACAATCCTGGGTGGGGAAGGGAAACAGGAAGTTCCTCCCCTCCGTGAGGGGCTGCTGGGAGAAGGAGAGTCAGTTTTCTTCAGGTATGTGGCTCCATGAGGCAACTCCTGCTCCAGTAGGTAGCCCATACACGGAATGCAGCACTAAGGAGAAACAGTGTGTGTGTTGGGGGGGGGGGAGGACCACAAGAAATCTGATAGACAAGCGTAGTGTCATGGAGGGTAGAGGAGTTGGGAGAGAGGGATGGGGTTAGATTTTAACCAAACATATTGTATGCATATGTGAAATTCTTAAATAATAAAATAGAATAAAAATGTGGGAAATGAGAGCCAGAAAGGTAGGTTACTAGAAGGAGGTACTGGCAGCCTAATGACCTGAACACTCCACTCTCATAATCCACATGGTGGAAGGAGGGACCCAGCTCCAGAAAGTTGTCCTTTGACCTCCATATTTGCATTGTGACATGCACACACAAATATTCATACGCATGCACATGCACACACACACACACACACTAATATACACACAGAGGGGAGGGAAGGCTAAATACATAAATGTAAAATATTAAAATGTGCAAATTAAAAGAGAATTTTTCGGACTAATCTTAAGTTAGTTGTAAGGGGGAGAGTCTGAAGACTTCTTGCTTCTCAACCATGCTGGAATTTCAACCATGAATGCCGGGCTCCCAGGAGGAGAAACGTAGTAATCTGAGCCTCTGGAAACCCCAAACACCCTGCCAGGACAGGGCTCTCCCATGCAGCTGGAACTAAGGGCAGAAGGACACACGGAGGGTGGCCTCGCCTTCTCTTCTGCATGCCAGAGACAGAACAGATAGAAGAACAAGCAGGCATGATGCCAAATAAAAGCCACAAGATGAGAATGAAGCAAAAAGAAAAAATAAAAAAAGACAAGAGATCAAGGACTTTTAAAACCGTCCCATTCCGATTTTACCAAAGGGTAACTCTGCCGCTAGTTAAATAATGATTTAGTCATTACAGTGACTCTTAGAAAGTAATTTATTCTCTCTTTGTATTATTGTTGTGTTTTACAAAGTAGATGTTCAATAGAGGCCATTTGAATGAATTAATTCTTGTTGCTTTGCTGATAATAAAACATATTTTAGCTAATGAATATTTATTCTGACGATTTTTATTCCAGTTCCTTCTCCACAGTCTACTCAATATGCCAGAGCAAAGGAGAGCCCCAGTCCCTCAGGGTTTAACCCTCCCAATGCCAGACACCTCCTCCTATCACACATAGAGACTTCTCTCTGCTCCTTTGCCAAAGAGGACGTGTCAGGCTGGGGTCCACCATGGTGCTGCTCAAACAGGCTTTCACTGAGCCCCTCCTTCCCCACCTTAAGCACTTCAGGAATGGAGAAAGACATGCTTCTCTCTGACATCACTCGATCCTGACACTCCGTGAGAGTTGGAATTGTTTGGATGCTGCGGTGTTGACAGGTGGAGGGTATGTGGCAATTCCTTTCGATAGCTTTCAGCGGAAGCTCACGGGTGGGTGATATGAAATCCTGCACAGCCTTCACAGGCTGTCAAAGGGTGCTTTCTCAGAGTTTTATCATTCCATGAACAACGGCAAAACCCGTGGTTAAGTCACAGGCTCCCTTATAGGCACTGTTTTGGAGGCCATTCTCAACTTGACAGGCTCCAATATACATTCACAATGAGTGGGGTTTCAGCTCAGAAGAGCCAATGCTCATGACAGCAGCCAAAATATTTCCTCACAAAGAGAACAATTTATCGTGAAGTACGTTGTATTGATTTCCTACAGGACTTTGTGAGTCAAGACAAAAGCCAGGGAGCCCTTAACGTAGACAGCACGTCCCTGTTCGTCATCAAGGTCCTCAACCAGAGATGCTTTGAAGACACAATTGAATCTTGCTGTTGAACTTGTCACGAGCAAGGTAGCTCCAAATCATTGAGAGAAACCTCTGGGGTGCAGCTCACACTTTATTCCTTCTCTGGCCAACTTGGCAGGAGCCACCGTGCTTAGGAATCCTAGATCCCCCCCCCCCTCCTTGAACCTCTCCTTTCATACGTTCAGAAACCTACCCTACAGCAGCAATAATTTGAGGGTGACGCGAAGCTGTTGGCTTTGTCCAATTCTTGCTTCTGAAGATTTACATTTTATATCAGAACTCAACAGCAGGAGGAAAACCTATTTAATCACCTAAAGGTGATAAATAGCCTGGAAGATTCTTAAGAAATCCGAGTTTGAAAGGCAACTCTGACCCCAGGCTCTTTTTTCATTGTCTGCATCTGGATGTTGCCAGATACAATTGAGTTTACTCCTCCCTTCCACTCCCACAGCCTCTGCGCCCTGAGCCCACACTCTGCCCACTCATCTAGATGTTTGTGACAGCCACTGGCAGGTCTTCCTGTCTTGGGCTTTTCTTCTCTGCAATTTCTTTTCCCTCCATACAGCTGTTTGTGTTATCTTCAGAAAACACAGTTTTGATCACATGATTCCCTTTCTCTGAGTTTCAGGGCTTACTTCTTGGGTCCAAACCCAAGCTCACACGTCCTCACCGGGCTTTTCGATTGTGCCTCCCTGGCTCTCTCACTCAGTATCTGCAAAAGGCTTCCCTTTCTAAGCGTTCACAAAGGTTGCAGAAAGTAGCAAGCATGCTAAGGATTTCTTGGTACTAAGGGAATAAAATAATGAATTGCAATTCTTCCCAAGAGGAGCACTCATCTAACCAAATGGCAGACTTGTGAGGGCCATGGCCTCATGTTGTAGGAGGCCGCTTGTTTGTTCCTGGCTACTCAGCCCGAAATAATCACAAAGAAACCATATTATTTGCAATACTGTTTGGCCAATAGCTTAAGCATATTTCTGGCTAACTCATATCTTAAATTAACCCATCTCCATTAGTCTGTGTATCACCAAGAGGCTGTGGCTTACCCGGTGTCTGTCTCCTGCGGGGCTACGGGGCTACAGGGCATATCACTTGACTCCGCCTTCTTTCTCCCAGCATTCAGTTTAGTTTTCCCCCACCTAGCTCTGTTCTGCCCTGCTCCACTATAGGCTCAAAGCAGTTTCTTTATTAACCAATGGTATTCACAGCATACAGAGGGGAATCCCACATCAACCCCCAGGCAGCCAGGCCACACCGTTAAGTCACAGAGCACCGTGAAAACAGAATAAAGAGGAGTTTAGTCATCCTATTGGTCCTGACTTCACAAATACATGCCGGTCCCCTACCCTTAACACTCCTTCCCCTTTGTTACTCTGCAGCTTCCCTCATCTGACCCCCTCTCTAAAAGCTGTCTCTGCACCCTTCCCGTTGTCCCCCACCATCTAACTCTGCTCATATCCCACATCTCCATATCATTCTCTCCAGTTCCTCCGGCCTCTTTTCCTCACTTTAACGCTATGACATTTTTATCCAGATGTGTAACATTATTACTTGTTTATGGGACCATTTTTCCACTTAAATTTCGAAAGCCTTAAGGGGAAAAATGATACAATTTGTTTTTATCTTTGGGTTTCCCGAAGTCCCTAAAGACTTTGCGAGTGGCAGGGAGAGAAAAGGCGCAAGAGAGAAGAGAGAGAAGTGTAGCCACCAAGTTCCCTAGGAAGTCACAGAGAACTCAGGTGTCAACTCCACCACCATCCTTACTGAGATAGGCTCTCTTGAGCCTGCTAAGGCACTGAGCTAACCGGAGACTCCTCTTACCTACCTACCATCTCGCCACAGGAGTGCCTGCATTACAAAACAGTACCACCACATCTGGCTTTGAACTTGGACTCTGGTTGGTAGGCTTGCATGGCTATAGCCCTTACCCTCTGAACTATCTCTCCCAAAGTACCCATACTACTATGCACAGTAAAGCCCAATGATAGGATTGACGTTACGCAGGACCTTAGCAAAGTGACAGCTAACATGTGTGCTGCCTCTTTTCATAGAAATTCTCCATCATTGTTTCGTATGACACAAGATTTAATCCTTGCCGTGCACTGGGTCCCCGTGTCTGCGCTCTGTGCGCTGGCACCCAGTTCGCGAGCTTCGGGCAAGGGGCTGGAGGTTAAAAAACACAGACACACACAGAGAGACAGCGACATGGGTCATCCTTGAATTCCCTAAAAATGCCCCTTTTATTGTGTTCAGGGGCAGATTAAATAGAGATAGCCACGCCCCAGCCAAACCCACCAGAAACCACTCTCCTGCCATCAGAAACTCCTGAAGGTCTCCTGCTCAGAGCAGCTGTAGGCACTCAGATCAGGGGATTACAAGAAATTCAGAATCTCGGGTCTCACTGCTCCCAACAAATCCTGTATATTCTCTCTCCTTCTCTCTCTCTCTCTCTCTACATATATATATATATATTCCCTGACTTTTAAATAGTAACATAGTGTGTGGACTGGAGGAGTCAATGTCCTATTTCTTGGTACTTTGTAACTGAAGATTTTTCTGGCTTTCTCCAAGAGTCTTTGGTCCAAATGGTCATGTCGTAACCACATGTGGGTAGGAGACTGCTGCGGGGAAAACCAGCAAAGTTCTGGAATACTTGCTAATTAAATGGCGTGGTGAAATTCCAAGCTACAAATTATCGCTACCTTCGGCCTTCAGTGGAGATGTTTCAAAGCTCCATGAGACAGAGTGGGTAATCACTCACCTTTTGGTCTACTCTGTGCAGTCACAGCCTGTGCTTCAGAGTTCCTCTGAGGTAGTGGAGCAGGGTGGTAGGTAGGTTTGGAAGCAAGTCAGTCCCTTTCCCCAATTTTTAAACATTTTTTGTTTTACCTTTCAGATTTTTCTATCACTGAATTAGATATTTTATTTATAATTTTGAATACCCTATAAACCGGAAACTTTTGTGTTCCATATTTACCAGTTTTAAATTCCTTTGTTTAGAAATTGATATAATTTTTTTAAATTACAATAGAATTATAATTAGAATAAGAAAAACGCCATAGGGCTGCTTCTGTGCAGTAACTTACAGTACAGTTAAGTTACTGCCCAAAAGGAACTTACTGAACAGAGTTGGATGAGCTGTTCTGAAGCAGTGAGTCAAAGATCTTTATTTTTATCTTTGCACAAGAACAAAAGTATGGAACATAATATCCAGATGGAAAGTGAAAAATATCATTGTCATTTTAAATGAAAAAAAGAATAATTTTTGACAAAAACATGGGAACTATTGAAGGTAGGCAGAATTCTTTATAAAAGAAAAGTGACCTCATAGTAAGGAGAATGAATTTGTTAGTTCAACAGAAGAAAGTTCCCTACAAATTTCCACTCGTGATTGAAAGCCCTCTTCTGATTCACGACCCTGAGGACCTCCACTGGACCTCAGGATGGTGGTTTACTTGAGAGCATCCCTAAACCAGGGAAGCAGTACACCTGCCGCAGATACCCCTACAGCCTCATCCTAAACAAGTCCCAGGAGCACAGGCAGTGTCCCGCTAAGCCGGGACAGATGCAATGCAATCACTCTTTTCTGCAAAGACTATGTCCAAAATGAACAGCAAACTGGAGGAATGAGAAAGCATGTTAGAAAAAGAAGAGCATGCTAACTTAAAGGAAAAGTACAGTTTGTGCTGGAGAAAAGCGTGCTTCTGTAGCAGCTATGGAAACTCTGTTGTACCTTCCAGTGTCTACTCAGTGTGGAGACTCTTTCACCCTGTGGAGGGGTCCTCAGAGGCTCTTCTGCACCAAACACTACTGTTCAAACTCCACGGGCTCCTGTAGACTCTCCCTAGGTCCCAGCTCTTTCTCGTCTGTCTGCTCCTCTTCATTTTCATCTAGCTACCCACACACTTTAATTTTTGCACTGGTCTCCCACTGGGTGAGCTGATTTCCAAGCATCCTCTCATTCTTTCTAACTCCAATCCTCCAGCTCACCCCCACCCCCATCCTGAGCAAGAATATGGGCAAGGCTTCTTAAATCAGACCTCAACAGCTACATTCTTATTCATCTCTCCACACATCAGACACAAAACATGGCTTTTTTTCTTTGTTTCTCCCAGGGCTTTCCAGCCTCCCACCTTTTAATTTAAAGAAAGAAAGAAAGAAAGAAAGAAAGAAAGAAAGAAAGAAAGAAAGAAAGAAAAGAAAGAAAGAAAAAGGTCCATGTAGCTGATTCTTCTGCTATTGTCTTCGGCCATATATAAATCACCAGTTTCTTATCTTAAACTTAAGGGCTTAATAAAATATAAATAGCTACCTTGAATTTGGATTAAATTTTATTATGCTGGAGAAGTATGCAAATTCCAAGTAACAACTCAAGAGAAAAGAAAAACGAACAGGGCCACTGGTTTTTCAATTATTCTAAAGAACCTTATATCAAAGTCACTTTGATTTAGGGACTTGAAGGATAGAAATTCCACTTATGGAAGGGCCACCCAGGCAGCACTGCGGATAAAACTCTCCAGGTATTTTTAAAGAAAGATTAGCCCTGGATCTTAACTCTCCTACAGCTTGCTGGGAAGATCTTCATTCTGGTTAACTGTTAACAGTCAGCTCCTTTGCTCTCAGGCACCAAATGCTCACTTACATTGAATACGAGCATACCCCGAAATTTCTCTCTTAGGTCCTCTTCATTCCTCTAGCAAGGTAACTGATTCTGTTTGATGAATGGGTTTAGTTCAGCAAGGATGACACATTTCAGAGAGCCTGAAATTTGTGCCTGTGCTTCCAAGTCTTCATGGACTCCTCCCTGCCTTACCCTACATATGCTATGGCATAGGCTTATATGTTGTGACAAGCTAATGCTTATATGTTATGAAAACATTACTAGCATTGTTACTGTTATTGCTAATGCTATTTTTCACCCTTCTCTTTGATTCTTTCAGGCAGCATGTCCTCTTTAACTTCACGATTAAGTCAGCACACCATTTTATGCTGTCTGGCTACAATCTGCATGCATTTCCTCTCACCTTGGTAGCTTATATGCATTGACCTCCACCTCCAATATCTCCGAAACCCGTGTTTTAGCTCCTGTGCTCTGTACTCTCACCATCCATTTTCATTTAGTCCTTGGGCAAACTCTTCTCCATCTGTGGCTTCTGGTCCAGCCTCTACTCCTAAGCCCAATACTAGCATTTCATCCCACACTCTCCAAGGGAAATCCAGCCCCAACCTCAAACTAACAGATCCAAAATGCAATTTAACAAATGCCACATCAAATAGGATTCCTTTATACCCATTTGATTGGAAATATTTAAGAGACAACACTGAAAGACAACTTTAACCTTTCCCTGCCTTTCACTGACTTCTGTATATGTGTTGCTTATATTAGTTAATGAATAAAGAATCTGCCTTGGCCTGTGATAGGGTAGAGTAGAGCTAGGCAGGGGAAACTAAACTGAATGCTGGGAGAAAGAAGGCAGAGTCAGGGACACACCATGTAGCCATGAGAGGAGAAAGATGCATAGGCCACAAGCCTCATGGTAAAATATAAAATAATGGAAATGAGTTAAATTAAGATGTAATAGCTAGCTAGCAATATACTTAAGTGATTAGCCAACAATGACTTAAACAATATAGTTTTCCATGTGATTATTTCAGGAGTCTGGGCAGTCAGGAAAACAAACAAGCGGCCATCCTACAACAGACTCGGGTCTGTCACCCAGATCCATTATTTCATTTCTATCTGGGTAACCACTAAGATCACACTCTTGCCACTTTACATACAAACTGACCTTTGGCTCAGGTACCGTGTCTTAATAATAGTATTGCAAGTCTCAGCGTGTGAAGGATGGTTTTATTGACCCATTCCATATCCATGAATCTTCAGTGACTTCCCACCATTGGTGGTGCTAGGCACCAGCTCTACTAGCCTTTATAGATTTCCCTTACTGTGGGGCTATGTTCAGCCATTGTCTACTCAACTGGGGTACACCTACTCTCTGTTAGGCTCTGTCTACATTGCCTTCCACACCTGTCTACTGAGCCTTGCATGTTCCCTTGCTTTCAGCTTGAACCCAAACTCTGCCTTTCAGGAAAGTTGTTTGTTAACTCCAGATCCTGTGACCCTTCAGCTAAATTATCATTGGTAAACAAACACTCAGAGCATTTCTGTTCCTCTTCCATGTCCTAGGCCAGGCAAGGACATTGTTCCCCTCATGGAACTCATGACAGAGCCTCCACAAATACTTAGTAACCAATAGTGGGTTACCTAACACTGACTGTTTTCCCAAGGTGCTAGACCTCAGGTACCCTGTAATGTAAAATTGCTTCAGAGTACAGCACTGTGTATAACTTCTGGCTCTGGTGCTGGTAAAACCCAGAGGCTCCTACTTAAATCAAGTTCCTGCTACTGGACTCCCAGCCTATCCTGGCCCTATCCATACAGCTTTTGAAGCTGATTTTACTATCCCTGTCGCCATTCTTCACTTGAACCAATCCACTACATTAGGCAGTCCTATTATTCCCTTTGAAATGGATTAAATACAGTATTCAAGCAATGCGAAAGACTTCAGCAAAAGAAACTTAATAAAATCTGAAGGAAGGAAATAATAAAAATAGAAAGTAATATAATCAAATTAGTAAACAAAATCATATTAAAATTATAAACTAAAGCCAACAACTGTATAGTTGGGAAAATTAGGACAAATCTAATGAAAAAATTAAGCCACATGTTAGTAATACAAAGAGAGAGAATAAGAAGCAGATAAGGAAGTGTTTGCAATTATATTCAAGTATGTTTTACTCTTCATCAGCCCTTTTCAGCCCGCTCAAGCTTTAAGCTGTAAGACATCATCCCCACTAGTGTCTAGAATGAGGGTGGTTGTAAGACACTTTGGAATGACTTGAAAACATAGTTGCACAAATATTTGTTGGAGATCATAATGACAATAAAACCACTTTGTTAAAAAATAAATAAATGACTAAACATGGTTCAGAATCAGGAGATTTGCTTAGAGAAAATCATAAAAGAAACTGAATAACTCCAAAGCTGAGCTCAGACAGATGGTTATGGGGGAAGGTCCTTTCAAGTCCTCATGAAACATAAGCTTGAGGAATAGAAAAAGGGCATAAAGCTGCCTGATATTCACACCAGGAAGCCAAACAATGCTGCCAGCCAAACCATAGTGAAGGGAGAATATTGCTAATATCATGTCATTGTTTTATCTATAAGGGTAGATCCATAAGTCCTAAAAACACGAAACAGTTGAAGCAAAGAGAACACTCTATGACATAATAGAGCAAAGCATGTCTAATGACCAAAATAGAGCTTGTGCTAGAAAAATTAATTGGTTTAATATTCAGAAAGCAATTCATTCCTATATTAAAAGGAAATTCAAATAATTTTAATCAGTGACTTGCATTTGGAAAGTGATATCATCCTTCCCAGGAAGAATGGGACAGCTCTGAAAGCAGCATCCCTCTGAACAAGCAAAGCTGTAGAAATGATACCTAAAGAAAATGGGAATATGATGCACCGAATCACTATTAATATTCAACAGAGTCCTGGACAGCTACCCGATACCTTAAAAAGTCAAAGTCAAGGGAAGAGATCAATTCCTAGGAGACGCTAAATAAAACATCTCCCATTTGCATGTAGTGTCACTGTGCAATAAAAGAAAAGGAGAATATGTTGGAAAAAATCATGACTAGTAATCCTCAAAACTTTCCAAGATATGTAGCATTCAAAATCAGTAAATACCATTAAAAATTAATCCTATAACAGTAAAGAATATAAAATCCCTAAAATTAGTCTCGTTGAATAACATCTAAAGTTACATGAATAAATAAGATGACCAGTTTTCAGAATGGATCATATTTTAATGTTGCAAACAAACACTGTACCCCCTAGCAGTTCCAAAGATTCAGGTCTTAGGGTAAGGTCGTTGAACCCCTTTGAAGTGATTTTTGTAGAAGGTAAGAGATATGACTCTAGTTTCTTTCTTTTCCGTGTCATTACACAGTTTCCCAACATCATTGGTTAAAGAGACTATCTTTGTTCCAATGTACGCTTTTGGCACTTTTAACAAAGATTAGGTGACTGTGGCCATATGGGTTTCTTTCTCTATTCTATGCAATTGGACTGTGTGTGGATTTTTGTACTAGTACCACACCGCTCTTGTTCCTATAGCTTTGTAATATAACTTCAGGTAGGGTATTGCAGTGCCTAAAGTGTTGCTCTTTCTGTTTAGGAAGCTTTAGTGATCTTCTGGAGTCTCGTATGAATTTTAGGGTTTATTTTCTAGTCTGTTGAATAATATCATTAGAGTCATAAAGAGTATTGCATTGATTCTGTCCATCACTCTCTATGATACATCATTTCTAAAGTATTAATTACGTCAGCCCATGAGAGATTTAGTGAGAGTTTCTATTAATGTGATGAAACACTATGACTAAAAGCAACTTGGGAGGAATGGGTTTGTTTAGCTTATACTTCCATATCATAGTCCATCATTCACAGAGTCAGGGCAGGGACTCAATCAGGGCAGGAATTGATGCAGAGACCATGGAGGCATGCTGCTTACTGGCTTGCTCTCCACGACCTGCTCAGCCTGCTCTCTTATAGAACACAGGACCACCATCCCAGGAATGGCATCATCCACATAAATGATGTGCATATGTAGTTTTGTTATCAGGAAAATGATATCTTCATAGAATGAGTTTACAGTAATTAATTAATTAATAATAAATAAATAATTGGAAAAAAACTGTACTACATGGTGGCCTACAGTTCAGTTTTTCCAAGGCATCTTCTCAGCTGAAGATTTGTTTTTAATCTATTCTGAATGGAATTTTTCCATTATTTCTTTCTCAACATCTATTTGGCATCTTTGTTCACCAGGGAAGTTGGTCCATTCTTTGTGTTATGCACATGTCTAGTATTGGGGTAGCATTGTCTTCGTAGGATGACTTTGTAGTGTTCCTTCTCGGTCTGTTTTATGGAACAGTTTAAAGACCATTAGATCTTCCTTAAATGTCTGATAGAATTTATCAGTGAATCCATCAGACCCTAGACCTAAGTTTGTATTTATATGTAAACATATAAATGAAAGATATTAGAGTGGAGGAGGCCATTAGAAGGTAGTAAGAAGTCTAAAAAATGGAAAAACAAGAAAAGGAGAGAGAGTACATAAGACACGAAAGCAGAAGGAAGGTCTATCTTGGAGAGAGGAAAAGAGCCAGCAAGAGAGGAGAATAATTGGCAAAAACAGTGAGGGAGCAAATAAAGACATATATTTATGAGTAATTCAAAATTAAACTCATTACTTCATATGCTACTAAAACTTATAATAATATATCATAGTTTCCCCTAATTAAAGTCCATATTGAAAGATGTCATTCTTTCTAAATATGTGCATATTAACTGTAAAATTTCAAATTCCATTACAAATGATTTTTTTCAATTTATCTAAATGAGTCTAAGATTTATCTAGCAAAATAAAATGCCAACACGAGCTTTGAAAAACGTTTTTTTTTAAAAGAAATGAATGTGGACTTGGCCTACTACAAATAAAAACTTTTATGAAACTATAATAATTTAATGGTGCGATAATAGCACAAAATTTGACAGATTAATAGTACAAACTAGATAGCCCTGAAATAGGACTAAAAAGTATAAAAGCTTAATGAAGAATGGTAGATGAAAAACTGCATGCCATAATAATGCCAGAAGTAATACTGGTGCATATAAAACTGATTTAAAAGCAAAAAAAATACATCACCAAGAAAAAGGCATAGATTTGACTGCATAAAATTTGTATGTCATCAAAATAAACTTTAATGTAACATAAATAATATTTCAAAAACTAACTACAGAATTCTGCCAGGAAACATTTTCCCCTCAAAAAACACTGACATTTAAAAGTAAGCTATGAACTTGGAAATGTATTTTTGACCTATATGGCAAGGTGAGGACCACAAAAAGGATTATTTACATATCGGCAAGAAAAATGAAAACATAAAATATGATACATTAGTTTTCGACTACGTCTGTAATTATCAATTCCACAAGTCCAGTGCGTCTTAAAACTATTTGCTATTGCTTTACCTTTCTGGAGATCAAAACTCAAGGATCAATTCCAGTGAGTGAAAGTCAAGACTGAGTTAAAATCAAAATGTACACAGGGTGGCTCATCCCATTTTTCTAACTGAAGATTAAACCCGGCACCATTGTGCATGTTACTCTACTATGGTACTACACCCAACCCTCTCTCTTAGTTCTGAGTGTTCTAAAAGAGATCACCTTCTCAGCTCTCCAAACTTCTAGGCGCTACCTATCTGTAGTCCTCGCTGCATGGCTGATCTGCTGTCCTCGCTGCATGGCTGATTCTTGCAGTCCTTGCTGCGTGGCTGATCTGCAGTCCTCACCGCGTGGCTGACCTGCAGTCCTCGCTGCGTGGCTGATCTGCAGTCCTCGCTGCATGGCTGATCTGCAGTCAGCAGCGCAGCATCTTCCGTTCCAGTCTGGCCCCGCCTTCATCTTCGCGACCTCCTGCACTAACGAACCCTTGAAGACTCCAGACCAAAACTTTCAAGTCTTAGCAAACCTATAGAAAATGATGCACTCAATGGCAGTAGGAGTCTAACAACCACAAAACAAAACCATAGTGAGAGATGTTTGTGTTGCCTAAGGAGTTGTTACAGATTCTCTAGAACGGGAACACTTGATTTGAGCAAGAGAACTTGTCCATCATCCTAAGGGCCATGACAGAGCATCAGATTTAGGAACTTTAGACTACTTAGTCCAATGACTTGATTCCTCAAAATTTGTAAGGAATTAGTTACAGAGAGATTTGGAATATGTAGCATGGGTCCTTTCAGCAGTATTTCCAAGCCTATTACATTAGAAACTATTTCCAGCAATAAAACTCTTGATTTAAAAAAAATAAATTATACAAAAGCACATGATTGTATCTTACACAGTCATTAAAATTAGATCTTCCAACCTTGTTAGCACTGAAGGTTATTCTCCCTATACACTGTGGATGATTACGAACAAACACAGAAAAATATGGACAAATAAACCAGCAATGGCTAACTTAGAATCATAGAGGAACCGGATATTTTTATTTTCTTCATTCTACTTTAATATTTTCTAAAAATCTTCGTAATAAATATTATTACGCTTGAGACCAGTTTTTTAAAGGGTAATTAAAATGTTTCCAAAGCCGAGGATGACAGATGTTGGCCATTGAGCTTTCGAATTCTAAGCAGCATAGAAAATAGAGCGCTGGACGCCCCCACACCCCAGCTCCCGCATGTCCGTGGGAGACTCGCCATGCACGATTGCTCCCAGAAGCAAAGCTAGGCAGCGCTGTGCAACACACATCATCAGTCATGCAGGAAGCCAAGGAAGGAGCTGGACCCAGCAAGTCGGAGCCCAGAACTCACGTTCAGAGGCAAAGCAGGAAAGGATTGCAAGCATGTGACTGAGCTTCCCAGAGTCAGGAAGGAAAACTAAACAATACAAGTTTTAATTAAATTCTACCACAGGAAGAAGAAACTAATTGGAATGGGGGGGGGGGCGATTGCACCAAACAGACACATCAGACGGCACAGTTCGCAGCGAGGCAACTTGACTTCAATGAATTAATAGAAAATTTTACGATAATGGAGTTTTTGTCAGTTTGCTGTTGTTTGCTGTGTCGTCTTTATTGCTTCGTGGTAATTCCTAAGTCAGTGCCTGTGCCTACTAGAAACCCGATTGTTGGAATAACTTTGGGTCAAAAGAATTACTGTATTCTTTGCTTTTAGCATATGTGTGTATCTGGCGTGCATGGATGGATGGATGTGTGGTCACATGTGTGTGGGTACATGCACACGTGTACACACATGTGGGTGGGTGGAAGCCTATGACTGGCAACAGGAGTCTTTCTTCACTGTGTTCCCGCTATGGATAAGGCTCCTGTACCCTGTAGGTGTAGGCAGGGCGACCAGACTAGAAGAGTTCGGAGAAGGCAGAAAAGCAGAGATGTGTTTGTGAGCCAGATACAAGAAAGCGAGATGAGACTGCCTCACTGAGAAAAGGTACCAAGCCACAGGGCTAAACGTAGATAAGAGTCATGGGTTAATTTAAGTTGTAAAAGGTAGTTAATAATAAGCCTGAGCTAAGGGGCCCACCAGTTTATAATTAAATGTAAGCCTATGCGGGTTTCTTTGGTACTGAACGGCTGAGGGACCAGGCGGCTCAGAAACTTCTGCCTACAGTTCTCCCGTATATATGAGGTCAGGGTCCCTCAGTTGAGCCCTGATGTTGTCAATGTGGCTAATGTCACTAGCCAGCTTGTTCTGGGAAGTCCCTGTCTTGGTCCTCCAAGCACTGGAATTACAGGCGGGTCACTTCATCCACCTGGCATTTACATGGGCTCTGGGGCTCCGAACTCTCTTCCTTACTCTTTTAGAGCAAGCGCTCTGTCAACTGAGCCACCTCCACTTTCCTTTACTGTTGGGCTCCTTGGCTCATCTGTTTTTCGGAGCTTGAACTTACAGCCAAACCCAGCCACGTATTCATAAATGTTCTTGATACCAACCAACCTGGCAGAAGTAACTCGAAGGGGGAAAGGTTCTCTCCGCCCACAGCTTCAGAAGCTTCGGCCCATGGCTACTTGGCTCCACAGTTTAGATCCATTATAAGGCAAAGCAGGGTGACAGCAGAGATATGTGACAAAGGACACATGCTCTTCTAATGGCAAACAGAAAGCTCAGAAACCAGTACAGGAGAAGGCCAAGGCAGCACGATGTCCCTAAGCCCACAGCCCTGTGACCCACTTCCTCTAACAGGGTTCCACCACTCATCACCTCCCAATAATTCCATCACGTTCTAAATGATCAGGAGATGAATGCATCCATTATATCAGGGCCCTGGGCTCTAATTACCTCCACAGAAGCCTCACAGTCACACCCAGAGGTGGGCTTTATGAATCTGTCAGGCATTTCTCAATCACCATTACAGCCCGGGAAAGAGAAGCAATGAACTTGACTTCACACTCAAAAAGATATTACATGAGAAAGCACTGTCTCAGAAAACTTTAACTATCTTTACAACGTAAAATAATAATAATAATAATATCTTCAAGTCTCAAGCCAGTTGCTCAAGAACACATCTAGAACCAAGAGCGGAGCTAAAGTCACAGCCAGGTCAAGGCAGAATCTGCTCCTCAGGCTCCCTGTGTTGCGTTAGCTTTGCTTTACCGTAACCACAAGCCTAAATCACCACATAAAGGGAAGCCTTGTCTGGACTCACTGCTCCTTCGATTTACTTCACAGCCCTTTGGCCTCCTGCTTTAACGAAGTGAGGGAAGTTAGCTCACCTCGTGGCGAGTAGGAAACAGAAAGAGACGGGAACCATCTCAACATCCCCTTGAAGATTGGACCCTCATATACACGTGACTCAATATTCTTCCGTTAGTCAGCCACCTACTAAATGTTCCACCGCCAAGGGTAGGGTTCCAGATTGAGGACCAGGCCTTTAGCATATGAGCCTTTGGGGGATTAAAAAAAAAAATCAAAATTCAAAGCGTAACACTGACTGCAAGAGCCAGATGCTACCAGGTGACTGACTTGGCAGAAGGATGCGTGTCTCATTGAGCCAGCTGTGCGGCTTCTCACAAAATATGAGCCATCCCTATGCCTATCCCACTCCCTGTGCCTCACACCTGCTGGTTTCATATTGCTCGCTCTAAAACTCAATATGGGCAACAATACCTTCCTCAAAAACTGACCTCGGAGATCCGTTTCCAAATCTGTTGCCGACTGAGCTGGATATGGGCTGAGAAAGCGTCTTTCTCGGAGGCGCTAAGCGCTGCCAGGCCACGGGATGCCCTGTTCCTTGTAATCTTGCTGCTCATCCTTGAAGTCTCTGCCTCTGACATGTTGCCATTTTCAGCTCATTAAATAAATTACTTATTAAAATAAAAGAGCATCCTGCAGAAAGTGTCTGCCCTGATGACATGGAGCTAAAGAACAAAGCCAATAGGGTTTTGGTGCTGTCTGGTTGTACGGAATCAGCTCAGATAGGGGCACCCAGCCCTGAGTACCCCCTGCAGAGGCCAGGGACCCACAGAAATTGAGGGCACAGGATGAGTGGAGAGGCCATTTCTGCTTACACAGAAGGGAGACGCTTTTACAAATTGAGGGCCCAAACCACCCTATTAAGCCATTGTAGGCCACTTACGGTGCTTAGTGAAAATCTGTAATGTACAAATTACTTTTCTCATAGCCATGGAAGATATATGGGCAGATAAATTGCCAGGGTCTCTAATCAGAGATAGGGACAACAACATCATGACCAAGCAGGCCTCAAATGGTAAGAGAGATTCAGACTCGTTCTTACCTCATTTTAGCAAAACTATACTCAAGTAGCAAACAGCATTAGTGAGTGAATTGCTTTCTCTTGCTTTTTTCTATTTTTTAGAGTGAGAGACATGAAGTGTGGGGAAAAAAAATGAGGGCAGATAAGGTCTTTGCTTAACTGGAATATGAAAAATATTTTCATGGGCTGTTGAGTCTCACTAATTTGATACTTTAATGAAACTTGAAGTTTCTCTTCCTCATTTCTAACGCCATTTTAGCCCTTCCAACTTTTCTGGGTAATTTCTTAAGCAGAAGAATGTGTGACGTGGGGAACGGGTGTTTTATCTATCAGAAGATCTAATGGTAAATTGATAATGGCTTGCTCCGACTGCTTTGAGAACCGCTAATGAAGAGAGTTTCTTTCCAGTGTTCACTCAAATGAAAATTAACATTAATTGAACATTAAGTACCACAGAAACACCCACCAGCTCTTTCTCACTTCCCCCTCTCTGCCACCCTGCCATTTCCTCTGTTAGCATGCTAGGCGGAAAGACGCCTCCTCCTATTGTGCCTAAGCAAATCAGTGGACAGGAAAGTGATTTATCATTCAGGAAAGGCAATCAGATTGCTTGGAAGCTGACAGCTGTTCCCCAACGCAGCTGAGAAACAGATCTTTGGCAACGTGTGAGATTTGGAACAAAACGCTATTACTGTACTTCAGCTGGCAATAAAGGGGCTGACAGGGATCTTAATAAACAAACACCGCGCAGCCTTAGATGGAGCTGCTGGACCACTGCTGTGATCAGAAGTGGTCGTCTTCCCATCTCCCCCAAGCTACTGCGGGGCAAGAAACATATCAAGCAATGATTTTTAAAAGCTCTATTGATTGATTGATTGATTGATTAATCGAAGATTGAGGAAAAATCTGGTGGGTTTTTTTCCTCATATAGTTCATTTTAGAAAATGATCATTAGAGGGGAAAAAGGTTGAGAGATGCAGAGAGCTTAAGACAAGGCAAGCATGGCTTTCGGTAACACAGGAAATTCCAGTTTAGTCTGAGCTCCAGGTCCGAATTCATCTCCTTGTCCATGCCGAGAGTGCTGTCCCTTCTCTCCCGGCTTCACTAGAGTCCAACTGGCCTAGCGGGCAAAATGTAGATCCGGTGTGGTCTCCAAATGGCCACGGAGCCGGTGTGGCCTCCAGGCTGCCGCAGCTCCACAGTGGTTTTCTGGACGCCTTGCCCCCAGTGTTCTAACCTTCCTTTGACCTGTAGAATCTCTCAGGGAGTCCCTCTATGTGCTCCTTTGTTACCTCCGACCTCTTCCTTCCAGACCCATTCAATCGCATTAAATGCCTTGTTCTATATTCAAAGAAAAGTGGGTTTTGTTTTTTACAGAGTTCCATGTTTCTCTGAACACGGATCCCTCGGCAGGAATGCTTCCCACCTCTTTTCCATGGCCAGTAGTGTTCCGTCTTTAAGAGCCAATGTACGTCTTTTTCTTCTTCATTTCAAAAACATTTACTAAGATTCAAAGGTTGTTCCAGCCCTTTGGCCTAGAAGGAAAGTTGTAAGATATGACCTCTTCATTCATACAGTTATTCCTTAGTACCAACAACCACAATCCTAAACCTAAAACCATTGTATCTTCCAGCCACTGAGAGATTCATCAGTCTCCGCAGCTGGTTTCCCCCTCACCTCGGGTTCCATCCGTACCAGCTTTCTCTCCTTCTCAAACCGTCCATCATCCGGTCCACCTCAAGACGTCTTGTGGTTCCTGCTGACCCTGTGCTGACCCTGAGTGGCTAACTCCTCCTCTTCTCCCCTTCTCCTGTTCTCCTCACAGAGTCCCATTCTCTAAGTACCACCACAGCGCCATCTAAGTCTTCAAGATAACCACGAAATTCTGACTTTAGAGTTGCTTTTTGACATCTTGGTTTAGTGTACGAGCCTCTTAGAAGTTACATGTACCATAAAAAGTAGATCTGCAGCCAGGCGTGGTGGAGCACGCCTTTAATCTCAGCATTGGGGAGGCAGAGGCAGGTGAGCATCTATGAGTTTGAGGTCATCCTGGTCTACGTAGGGAGTCCTAGGACAGTCAGGGTTACATTATAAAACCCTTTTTTGAAAAAAAGAAAGAGAGAGATAAGGAAGGAAGGAAGGAAGGAAGGAAGGAAGGAAGGAAGGAAGGAAGGAAGGAAGGAAGGAGAGAGAGAGAGAGAGAGAGAGAGAGAGGAAGGAAGGAAGGAAGGAAGGAAGGAAGGAAGGAAGGAAGGAAGGAAGGAAGGAAGACTGGAGCAGTGACTCTCACAGAAACATTTTCTTCTGACCCTCATTCAGAAAAGTTAGACTAAACTGGGTCAGGGCGTGACGGGGAAGCGAAAGAATGAAGGAATAACAGCCTCTCTGAGGCCGGCAGAAACATCGAAATAGAGGGGAGACCTAATTGGCTTTTCTTTTTATGCTAAATTGAAAAATCTGTTGCATCTCCATGGAACAGAGTTTGAGAGCTAAAGGGACTGGCTAGTCGCAGGTCTGGATCTTTGAAACTCTAGAGGGGATGGGCTGTAGGCGTGAACAGGGGTAAGATAATTCATCGTTAGCAGCAAGAAATGCTTCTCCTTTATTACCTAGCTGAAAAGAATGCGAGAATGGGCAGGGACGCAAAAATTCATCCAACAAATATTTATTGAGAATACACAACAAGTCAGAGACTTCTTTGCGTTTTTAAATTACAGCCGTAAATGACGCAAAGATCGCCCACCCTAGCGACACTCATTTCCCGCCAAAGAAGAGCAGATAGAAAAGGCATATTAGCAATTAGGGTGCAAAGAAGATTTCATTTGCGACAGGACCTGGGGAACTCTGTGTGGCGGGAGTGAAAAGCAACTTAAAATAAATCAGGCTTGCCGCAAAGGTGGCAATTAAGCAACAACGTAAGAAGGAAGGGGATCATTCAGAAACCTGGGAGAAGAGTTTGTCAAGAGACGAGCGCAGCTGTTTCAAAACTGTGGGTGGGAACGTGTTTGGCATTCAGAAGGAGGTTCACAGTTTACTCAGCAAAAAGCTCTCTGAAGACGGAGGCACTGAGTGAGTCTGAGCCAGAAAACTAGTGGAAGTTTATGAGAGAGGGGGGGGGAGGGAGGGAGGGAGGGAGGGAGGGAGAGAGAGAGAGAGAGAGAGAGAGAGAGAGAGAGAGAGAGAGAGAGAGAGAGAGAGAGAGAGAGAGAGAGAGAGACGAGACGAGACGTGGGAAAAGGTCTTTAGGCAACACGGGTGGTTGCAAGACGTATTTGGAGTGCTTGCGTTTATGCCGGCAACACTATCGTTCCAAATCACACCCCTCGGAGTTCAGAGGCTCTGGGGAACCGACCCAAGGAGAGGAGGAGGTCTCAAGAAAGTACTGAGGGCCTGTGGAGTTGCCAAAGCACAACAGATGTACCAGGCACAGGAGAGGCGCCCATCCCTGTTCTGCTCAGGACTGTTCTAAGGACCTAGCGCTTTCCTCTGCGCCATGGCGGGCTCTGCCATCGTGGGTACTGTGCTAACGCCGACACATTTGGTTTATGTTCATGTCTAACAATATTTTATTCCCCTTTTGAGCTCCTCATGATGCTGCCTGATCAAGAATGGGCGTTTAGAATGTGTTTGCTGTTGACATGAATTATAAATTCACTGATTTGCCATTTGTGTGTTGTTACCTTTCAACAGCTTCTCGTCTTTTCCTGCATATGATCCATTCTTTCTATTATATTGTGTAGGTTAGGAACAGAAATTATTTCTGTGCCTCTTTGTTTCCCTGGGAGCATGCCCTAGAAATAGAAAAACCCAATCATTTTCTCCTATTGTTGTTAAAGAAAAAAATGATTAAGATGATAAATCGAGGTTTTTCTAGAGTTTTATTTTTTTTTTTTTTGAGTTACTCATAAACCTGAGCTGGGTAATGACCAAGTTTTGAGAGGAGACCAGAGATGTAAGTGATGTCATCAGACTGATGTTGAACACAGTGGTCCTGAAGACAGATGGGTCCTTGTGCTACCAACATTGCCCAGGCTTTTAATGTTCTCCCAGGAGAGTAGCATCCCTGCGGGTCAGGAGGGCATTTTACAGAGTGGCCCCCACGCGGAAGAGCTCTCACTCAGGACAGTTCCTCTCTAGCTGTGGGATGAGGAGGGATCAGTCTGAGGATCGGAGAAGCACCAGGGAAAACAGAGCCTTTTCGAAACACTACTGGACACCACGCTTGCATTATTAGCCTCAAAGGGACTGTGTAAGTTTTAAAACAGAATGTCAATTTTCAGTGGGTTTCAATGACAAAAATTCAGTAATTGCCAACTTGGTCATAGTTCCTAGACTGAGAAACGGCATTGATTTTCATGAGCGATTCTAGTGCTCCGTGACTTTGGGGAGTATTTGATTCTAGTCACCAATCCCATACCACCTAGTTCATATCAGATAACATAACTTAAATGAATATGTTGAGTCTTGCAGCTAGATAGAAAGAGCCCGGTGAAGAAAAGCATTCCCGCTCACAGGCCAAGCACATCTTTTTCAATGAATACAGAACTTGTCCTTCGGGTACAAGGCAATCTTATTTGAGTGTCGGCAGTGAGAATAAAATAAACACAAAACCATTCGTTCACTTGCCTTTAAACAAAAAGTTGCCTTCTCTTACGCAATCCTTCAAAAGACTTTAAATAAAGTGTTCTG
Source organism: Microtus obscurus (assembly GCA_963919715.1). Lineage (NCBI taxonomy): Eukaryota > Metazoa > Chordata > Mammalia > Rodentia > Cricetidae > Microtus > Microtus obscurus. The sequence continues at coordinate 6,942,913 of CAWTZC010000381.1, forward strand.
GGTTTTGACCAAATATACAGGCAGGCCCAGGTTCACAACTTCACCTAATTTGAAAAATATAGTTAAATGTCATACTTCAAAACCAGTGTTGCAATGTCATTGACCCACATTAATGACAGGCTTTCTTCTCCTTTCCACATTGATTTTCCAATACTGTGTTGATGGTGTTGTCATGTATGTGCCCTCTGTTACAGATTTAGATGTACCTCACTATAGGTTTGATAGGTTGCAATTAAGACAAAATTAGAGAAGTTGAATCCTTGCAGCCTGGAATAAAAGGAAACATGGAACTTCTACTCACGTCTTCACTGCCTGAAACATCCCCACCTCAGCTGGGAGGAAAGGGGCTCAACAAGTAGAGGGAGCATTCGAATGGAATTTTATCTGCTGCAGAAAAAAATGTTTAAAGAAACAGTGAACAAGAAAGATTAAAGCCTTGTTTTTATGTAATATTCTGCCCCAAGAAAAGACAAAGAGGAAGGTGCCCAGGGAGTCTTCTGTGAAACTCATAATTAATTTATAATTCGCTCATCATTCACTTCAGCTCTTGTTTTCCTTCTAAAATGTTTATGCTGCAAAAATTTAATATTCAAATACATTATGGAGGGGGTGCATGAGCGTGTGAGTGCATGCATGTGTGTGTGTATGGACGTGCGTGCATGCGTGTGTGTGTGCATGTGTGTGTGGACTTTTATCTAAACTAAATTAAGTTTAGGTGAGCTCACATTTGTTTCTTTAGTATGTATATTATTTATTATTTATTACTGGATCATCAGAACATTTCCTAATGCTCTCCAAGGGCTGAACTGTACAAGTAGGGTTTTTATGAACCCGTGAAGTTGTTTTGAATTTGGTTTGGCTGTTCTTTTGGAATGGTACTTATTTCAATCAAATTACCTTAGTTAATTGTCAAATGAGCCATTTTCTAGAGGAGCCGAAATGTACTTAAAGGAAACCCAAATCAACTTAGAAAGAATTCTCGCTGGCCTTCATATGAACACTGTTTAAAGGCAATTAGGTATTTTCTTAGATATTTCTCAACCAGCAGGATAAACTATGTTATTCGACGACAATATACGGAGAGTTTTCACTCTCCACAAACACCCAGGCTAAGCAATCAAGGCCCAGGAGTCCCTGAGCGGCTTGGCTTCTAAAAGTCTTCCTTCCTGCTCTCTCTCTCTCTCTCTCTCTCCCTCTCTCCCATACAATATTTCTCAGGATTTGATGGCCAGCTCCCACTCCTGGTTCTCAGCATACACTTGTTCCTGGAGTACTATCTGGTATTTTCTCCTCAATTGTCTTTCCTACCTCACATTACTTACGGGGTCTACTGCCAGGTAACCCCCTTCTACAACAAGCACAGTGGACTCCCAATAGCTCCCCAAGAGTCTGTTTAGAAGGCATCTGTGTGCCTTCAACACAGTGGGAATTACAATCCTATGCCTGTCATTCTCTACTCTCCGCACAGCCTCACAGGCGGACAGGCGAGTCGAAAGCACAGCCAACCTTCCCCGTGATATCTCACTTGAATTATTTCAAATCGGATTTCTATTTTCACGTACATTTGCATATTTATTACTGTACCCGGAAGTCCACAGTTTAAATGCCTTTGAACTCCCTTTGCTTGTCATAAAGGAAAAACAAAATAAAATTGGATTTGGACACAAGCACATTTATTGCTGTCTATTTCATCTTAATCTGAAAATGGATGGAAAAAAGAGTACTCACATTAAAAAATATATATATGAAATTTACAGACTAACACCTATGTGCAAATAATATGAGCAATGAATCACACACAGCCAGAATCCGTCTCAGTCTGACGTTGGCAGGTTCTGGCCAATAAAGCCCTAGAGCGTGAGAAAATCTTAGCCAGGAAGAGATGCTGTTCCCTGTTTCCTTTATCATGCTCATGACAATGGGTGGACGTGGAAACCTCCAAGGAAGCTCACTTAAAAGGTATTCGGGCTCCAAGGAAACAGAAGGAGGAAGCAAGCAAGGACAGAAAAAGGAAGGCTTTCTGTCTTATTTTTCCTAATTCCTCCTTTTCCACATCAACACACACATCCGCTATGACTTACACTTAACAGGTATTCAGTAATGTTGAATAAGCAAAGCAAGCAAGCTAAACAGAGCCATGAAAATAAGAAAGCATCCGGGGGTGAGGAAGATGGCTCAGCAGTTCAGACAAGAGGACTGGGATTCCGATACCCACAGTCCACATAACCGTGGGTGGGCATGGCAACCTGCCTGCAATTTCAGCCTTGGGAGGTGGGTCCAGGATCCCAGAGCAAGCAGGCTAGCTGAGAAGAGAACCCCTATCACCGAGCAGTGGATCTCATAGAGACCTTGTCTGAATGTACAAGGTAGCAGAGTCATCAGGAATGATCCCTGACGTCACGCTCACGTGGATACCCATGAACCCACACTCTTGTGCCTACCCACCTGAGAACACACACGCATACATTCCACACACACTTACACAGGAAAAGAAGAAGAAAAAAAGATACCAAGTTTACAGGCTGCTACATGGAAGAAAGGTCTCACTTTGACACCCTCTACTGCTGCCTTTCTCTATCGGGAGCCAAAGGCACACAGCGGCCATGTTGGCTATACTCTAGGAGTAACGGACCTTGGAACTACATGTCCCAGAGGCCTCAGCCACACCTGGGACCTTCATGGTCTTCTTCCCCTTTCTATCTTCCTACTTGCTAGCCAAACCAGTGCACAGTCTTGGGGGGGGGGGGGGGGGGGAATGAACTGTCCTGTGGGAGGAGTGTGGTGAGGGCAATGGTCAGAGCGTCTAGCTGCGAATCCACTGTGAGTACACAAAGCCCTTGTCACAGCGAGAGAAGACAGAGCCCACAAAGGAGAAAAGCTGCAAAGGACCAGTCTATGTAGGTCAAAATTCCGAGGATCGTAAGAATCCTAAATTTGAGCCCAGCTCCTGGCTCATCCTGACGATGTATTTGTCAAGGTGGGAAGATGGAACGTACTGTACTTAACGGGTTTGTAAACGTGCTTGGTTATTTTAAAACACTGACATGTGTCCTAAGTGGCCGCTCATTTGTATCCTTGCCCCGAGCCTGCAAATGTCAGAGGCGGTCTTGTGTAGGAGAGCAGAATAGAAGTAGGTGGGGAAAACTAAACTGAATGCTGGGAGAAAGAAGGTAGAGTCAGGAGAAGCCATGTAGCCCTGGCAGAGACAGATGTCAGACAGAACTTTGCCCGGTAAGCAACAGTCACATGGTGATACACAGATAGTTAGAAATGGGTTAAATTAATATGTAAGAGCTAGCTAAAAATATACTTAAGCTATTGGCCAAGCAGTGATTCAAACGATATAGTTCCTAAGTGATTATTTTGCATCTGCGCAGCCAGGAACAAAGAAGTGGCCTCCTACTGCAATTCAGTAGGGCACGAGATCATCTCTGCTTTTCCTTTCCTTCTCCTGCAGACCTTCATTCACCTACACAGCGGGTTTCAGTCTTGACCTTCAACCTAGAATGACTTAGAAACATTTACTTTAATATCAGAGCCTGGAAGCCAGCTGCAGAAACCTTTGTTTTCAAGATATCCCTTGGGGGGCTGGAGAGATGGCTCAGTGGTTAAGAGCATTGCCTGCTCTTCCAAAGGTCCTGAGTTCAATTCCAGGCAACCACATGGTGGCTCACAACCACCTGGAATGAGGTCTGGTGCCCTCTTCTGGCCTGCAGACATACACACAGACAGACTATTGTATACATAATAAATAAATATGTAAAAAAAATATATCCCTTGGAATCAGTGTCTTTTCTAAAACGTTTCTGGTAGGGTCTAATGTCGACTCTAGGATATGAACTTAACAATATATCGATTCCTGATAACCTAAAAAGACTTGTCAGGGGCTCTTGAAAGAACTGTTTGATAGCACTGGGTTTCGTCTCCTTGCCTTCACCGATGAAATTCATTCTGCTCTTTTTTTCAAGATCACTGATTTGTCTTTCATTTCTAGATACTAACCGTGTCTTCATATTTAGATTCTTCTATGTGCTTATTGATATTCTTCATTTCTTCGAGACACAGTTACAGGAATGTTTATTGCATAGTGAATAACAGTCTTCTCTGCAGAGTTTAAACTTCAACACATATTAAAATCCCTACAGTATTTGATAAAATTCACATCCTGAGCTCTGTTGGGGAGCTCCAATTCAGGAAGCCTGCAATGAGGGGTTTGCATGTTTATCAAGTTCTTTGCCTGGGTCTGCTGCGGATTAGGTGGACAGGCTTTGCAAAAACTCCGCTCCTCCATCCCTTGGGTCTGTGGATCATCTTCAGACATAGAAAAGTTTTTCTACCAAACATTGGCATTTTGTAAATGACTCAGCAGCTGCTCCAGTTCTCTCTGCCGTAGGAAACCGATTATAAAAATAGCTTACATCCCACTACATCTTAGTCTACAGTGGGTTCAAATCAACTTGTAATAAATTCTGATAAGTTAATCAAACTCTTATGAAGTCCTTAAGCTGATTGCTTCTCCCATTATCATTCTGTAACCTGGGATATACAGTATAGTTTATTACCAGTTAATAGATGATAATCAAATACACTATCAAAAAAATGACACTAGGAGTTTTGAACAACTCAGTTTACACTGATAGCTACAGTCATACAGGGTTCACTTGTGATTTTTCTGGGTAGGGGGGCTGTTCCTCAATTATAGGGGTAAAAAAAATATCATTAAGGCACAACTTTACCATCAAGCCATATGGATTGCTTCCCAATTTCTTGGTTCTTTAAATTGTCACTAATTAATTGATTGGCCATTTCTTCTGATGGCTCCCAGCAGAACAGTCGTAAGTTAGCATGACTCAATACCGTGAAACAAAAATGCCCTTTCCAGTTTCTCAGCACTGAAGACTGGCAGCTGTGCGGTGACATTTCCAGTTCCCAAATTCCAGAGCCAAACAGTGCTGCGTGATTCAGTCCGTTTGTTCTTTACAACAATCCTACCGAGCAAGCTAAGCTGTGTCCATTTGGCAGCTCCGGAGGGCAAGGCTCAGAAGCCTTCCCTGCCTGTCTCTCAGTACGTACACTGAGCTGAGAGTAAAGCCCGGGTGTTCTGAACACTTCCCTAATCCTCTGTCCACTACATCACAATGTTGGTAGGTAGATGGAAGTTTCTGTCCCATTGGTCCTGCACCCATACAGTCCCAAAGAAACGCACACAGGCTTATATTAATTACAAACTGGTCGGCCTCTTAGCTCAGGCTTATTATTACCTAGCTCTTACAACTTAAATCAATTCTTGTCTATGTCTAGCCACGTGACTTGGTCCCTTTTCTCAGTGCAGCATTCTCATCTTGCTTCCTCTTTATCTTGCTGGTGATGGACTCTGCCTTTCCTCTTCCCAGGATTCTCTTAGTCTGGTTGCCCCACCTATACTTCCTGTCTGGCTACTGGCCAATTAGTGTTTTATTAAAATAATATGAGTGGCAAATTTGTACAGTGTACAAGAAGATTTTCCCACAGCAGAGGTTCCTGGCTCAGGTGACATACCTGTACCATTATTCCAGAAACTCTTTAATTACCTCTTTATACATCCTACTTGTCCTTCCGATCTTTTCTGACAGTTGAGATTTGCTCTAGCTGCGTGTTCAACATGGCTGGCTCTCTCTATAAAAGGCACAAATGAAAACCACCTGGACATATATTCCTCTCCTCTGTGTCTTGCATTCCACTCATCCAGGGCTGAAATGTCCTGATCATCTTCATAGTCTGGATCTGTTATTCCCAAGCATTAATTGACCACAACAGTGTAGTTGGCTTTATACTAGATGCTACTATAGTTACACAATGAAATGATAGGTTCAGATTGGTGAATTTATGCTAAACTGTGGCTTATAACCAGGAGGAGGAGTAAATATAGAAAAGAGAAGTTGGGTCAAGATTAACTCAAACCAAGGTGTGTTTTTAGTAAGGACCAGCAATGGAAAAATATGGCATGAAGGGAGGGGATTCCTCTAATCCATGCTGTTTCCAATGATGTCTCTACCCTGTGCACCCCTGGTAGTAAAAACTGATTGTCCTCAAGGTGAGGACTGCCTAGGCTGCTAGTCAGAGGCAATTTCTGACAGCTCACATGTTCACCTCTCTTGGCTTCTTGAGGACAGCCCTCTCCTCAACACCTGGGTCTCCCTGGAATGAGTCAACCCCCTGGTTTCACCAGATGTTTCTTAACACGTGAAAGAATTTTGACCGCGGACTGAGAGTGTTTTTAGTTTCTGAAATTCAGCTGCTATGGTTTGATCTCAGAATTCTTCAGTAAGTTCGTGTGTTAAAGAGGAAGTGAGTCCACCTGATGACATTAATGGGAGTCGGTGTCAATATTAGGAGGTGTGAGTCATTTCAAGAAAGTAGAGCACAAACATGGAGATTATACTGGGACCCCGGCCTCTTGTTCCATATTACTGTAAGATTCACAGCCATCATGAGGGGAGTAGATTGTTCCACCCTGCCCTTCACCATGATATTCTGGTACGCCACTAGTGTGATTAGCCAAACAAACATGGGCAGAAGCCTCTGAAGTCTTAACTCTACACAAGTGCACTCTGTGAAGGTGTGTGTGTGTGTGTGTGTGTGTGTGTGTGTGTGATTTTTAAAGGAGTTTATCCTAGGAGCAACAACACAATTACAAAGCATTTTGTTAAAATACTAAGTAAATTAATCATTACTAAAATGTAATTCCGTGTTTGGATTCAGAACTCCTGAATCCTTGTTCATAACCTAATCTAAACATTTCTGCCAAATGAAATTTAGCTGTGGCTTAAAATATTTGAAGAAAATCTGTCATCCAGAAAATTGAGGTCAACCAAAAAACAGATGGCATCTATAAAATAGGGTGTTGGCTTCTCTGTTGTGCCAAGTAAGAAAATAAAATAAAACCTGTGTTAAAAGGCAGCAAATACATCTTATCGGGAAGCACATAAATATTTTTAATAACAACAGACCTTTGAAACAGAACTGAGATTTTCACATGTTTTGATGTAATTTCTATTATTTGAAAATGTGTTCCAGGAAGCATGGTTTGGGAAGAAAATATATTTGCAAGTCACACGTAGGTCTCCTCAGAATGTATTAGACAGACTGCATTCCCATCCTTATCATTAGAAGGAAAACATTCCTTTGATATCTTGTCTTAGGAATAACCTCACTTTAAGTTTAGTGCTAATGGGGGGTCCTAATGATGATGCACAAGGGAAAATATTTAGTCCCCAAAGCTCAGGTGACCAACGTGCTTAGACCCCAGGGAAGTTTGGAAACGACAAAGGAACCAACACTACCGCCAAACAGGAGCCAGAGACCCCATTGATTGGGGGAAGCTCTGTTAACCAATCACCTTTAAGAAGTGGAGCCTAGTTAAGGCGTGGCTACATACAGCCCAGAAAGAAAAACTTGGACGGACCAGGTGCCTGCTCTCTGGGTGATTCCCGCTGGACAGCAGACTTCCCATTCTTGTGGCGTGAGTTTCCCCTTATAACAATTAAAAATATAATTGTTTATCTTTAAACTGGCCTGGTTACTTCCCGAATCGAGCTAGATTCTCCAGCCCCATTCATCTCTCACGGATAATGAGCGGCCCGAATTTTTCATTTGGAGACAGAGAAACGGGGCGTTCTTTCTGGGGCACTGGAGTGAGGAACGCATGAATAAAGATGAAGAAGTGGGCATTTTCATTTTGACTGGAGCTAAGCAGTTTAAAAATGATAATGAGGCTGAAAATGTATTTAATAAAATTATGCTATGATTAATAAACTAGCTGTTGTAACTCTTACACCGAATCGCTTTGTAGAATATCTTACTTTTTGAGCAGAATAACTTAAAAGCAGAACTCGACTCTACATTAGACATTTTCTACCCTAAAGGGTATTTTTCTCCTTTGTTGAAAACATAAGACAGAATCATGCCCTAAACTCAGCTTTGTGAATAACAGCATACCGTTTTTAAATGAATATTTTATGAAATGCTTTATGTTAATTCATGAATCATTACTTTTGGTATAATACACCAAGATGATGTCAAAGAAGCCATGCTATTTTCTGCTCTGAGTGACTCTGCCTATAATGAGGTCTACGGTGAAGAGCTGCAACGTCTCATGACCATGTGCGTTCTTGGGGAAGTTTTGGTCGTTTCTGGATTTGTGATAGCATTTGCTCCAAACACCTGATTTCCCAGTTAGGAAATAAATGACTCAAAATACGGAATCACTCAAATATAACTTCCTCTCAGGCCACCTGTGCTGATACCTCACTGAAATCTAGTGTAAAGATGTTCATGCTATTAAAGAATGGTATATCAAAATATATCCTTTTGTTTCTTGCATTTCCTACTTTTCTCTCAATAAAAATAACTTTCTTTTCCTTTTGGCTTTTTTGTTTTTGATTTTTAATTTTTGGTTTTTCAAGACAAGGTTTCTCTGTGTAGCCTTGGATGTCCTGAAACTTACTTTGTAGACCAGGCTGGCTTGAAACTCACAGAGATCCACCTGCCTCTGCTCCCCGAGTGCTGGGATGAAAGGCGTGCGCCACCACTACCAGGCTAAGAATAGCTTTCTATTATAGTTGTTATGTACTTATTTGTTTGATGGTTGTTCGGTTTTGTGGACTATGGCATGTCATGTGGCTTTACCATATGGTAAAAAGGTAATGATCGTAGTTAAGATTATCACAGTTAATTTCACTTAAACGTATTTTTCTTAAGTCAACAGAAAATGGGAAAACTGAAATTAGACTCGCCATTAAAATTTTTTTGACTCGAATAAGTCTTTCACTTTCTCCACATTTGTCCTGGGGGCTTTTGCCTCCTCTTATACACGCAAGAATAGCTAACTCATTTGCAGTGTCTGCTGCATAAGTCTCAGGAGAAATTGGAAAATGTCCAAAACCTATCATATTTCCCACAAGAACGAAGCAGACCTAAGTATCATTAAGTTAGAAATAAGAAGGAGGAGGAGAAGAAAAAGGAGGAGGAAGAGGAGAAGGAGGAGGAAGAGGAGGAGGAGGAGAAGAAGAGGAAGAAGAAGAAGAAGAAGAAGAAGAAGAAGAAGAAGAAGAAGAAGAAGAAGAAGAAGAAGAAGAAGAAGAAGCAGCCATGATCACAAATAACAACTATAAAAGCAATATGGGACTTTTTTTAAAGGAAAAACGCTGGTTCTATGAAGTTAAAGACCTTTTTACCATATTTGATCCCATCTTCCCCTGCATGGATGTGTTCACACCCTCCTGCATCTTAATGCATTCAGCTGACACCGTTTCTAGTTTTATCCCATTATTTCTCCTTTCCCATTGACAAATTCCTCTTTCCTGCTTCCAACTAAAGACGCATACTGTGGTGGTTTGAGTGTGAACGGTTCCTATAGGTTCCTGTATTTGAATGCTTAGTCATCAGGGAATGACACTATTTGAAAGGATTAGAAGGCTAGAAGATGTGGTCTTGTGTGAGGAAGTGTGTCATGAGGGTGGGCTTTGCAAACCCAGAGTCTCTCTCTCTCTCTCTCTCTCTCTCTCTCTCTCTCTCTCTCTCTCTCTCTCTGTTTACATATCAGGATGTAGCTCTCAACTACTCCTCAAGTACTGTCTATGTGTCGCCATGTTGATAATGGATAAACCTCTGAAAGAGTAAGCAAGCCCCCAATTAAATACTCTCTATAAGAGTTACCTTGGTCGGGCTGGAGAGATGACTCAGTGGTTAAGAGCACTGCTTGCCCTTCCAAAAGTCCTGAGTTCAATTTCCAGCAACCATATGGTGCCTCACAACCATCTGTAATGAGATCTGGTGCCCTCTTCTGGCCGCAGGTGTACATACAGGCAGAATGCTGAGAATGCTGTATACTTAATAAATAAATCTTTAAAAAAAAGGTTACCTTGGTCATGGTGTCTCTTCAAAGCTATATAACAGTGACTAAGATAAATATTCACCACCCCATCATACGTTCTTTGTGAATTCCTGGCTTAGAATTGTGTTTCAAACTTAGGCTTCTACTTAGGATGACAGTGAACACATTCCTTCTGTTTCTGCACACTACGGGAGTGGGTCTGAGCCTTCTTCCTTTGGAGAGCTAGCCAATACCCTACCCCCAACCTCTAACCCTTAACTATTACTTTCTCCCAAGGAATCTGTTCATGGAAAAGTATATGAAATAAGAAGTATTAAAGAAGAAGTGTTCGAACCGGGAGGTACTGGTAGCAACCAGTTCTTCCTATGTAAGCCCCATATTCTCAATCTGAATTATATTTAGTCTGAGTCTATTTGACAGCTAAAAATATTTACATATTCACCATCTTCCTCTGCCAACTTCAAGAGATGGCTCATTGCTGCTCACTTCCAGAATCTTCCTTATGCTGTCCTAGCATCCTTGGCAAACGGGTCATAAAGCTACAGCCAAGGAAATAGAATAGAAATGTCCACCTAACAGAGGGATCAGAGGGAGGGTGGGGTTGCTAACAAACCCGGAAGTGGAGCGGGGCTGTGTTAGCTCTCTAGGGAAGAGACTATAAAGCCGGGAAGTGCAATTCTGTAGCCATGTAGATGAGGAGAGGACCAGTCTTGTCACAGTAACCCCTCTTTGCCTTCTGTCTCCAGGACCCCCGAAAAGGAATGGAGGAATTTTTAAGGCATTATATAATGCACCTGGGTTTCGTTTTTGTTTGACAGAAATGGAAGACATGGATCTATTCAAGTTTCAGTACATGTGACGGCTCAGAGTGACAGGTACGGCAGGGGCGAGCAGGCAGAAGAGCAAGATACCCAGCCAGCAAATGGCACCGCAAGAGCCAGCGGGGTACGGCTCCGAAGTCGCCAAAGCCTTACAAACAAGCTTTATTTAGGAGACGTGCCCTTACTTTTGCTAGACACTTCTTGCAGCCAATTTTTTCCCACTTACAAGAAGCACTGTGACACACTAATCTATTTTAAAACCAAAGCACCAGAGAACCACGAAAACTCTGCACAAAAAAATCCCAAACCCACGATGCAACAAGCAGAAATGTGCACAGATTAAAAAAAAAAAAATCTCAGTAGTGTTAGAGGCCAAAGGGGCAGCAGGAACTGGGTTTTGCTAGCGGGATTTACCCTTTGCTGAATAGTCCTGGATAATCAAGTTTGTTTCACAGACCTGCACTTCTATTTAAGAGAAAGAATTTGTTCGTGGGCCAAATATGTAAATTCCAAAAATTAACTTTGTATATTACAGATATTAGATAATATATCAGAGTTGAGCTCACTTTCCCATTGAGGAATTGTAGAAATTCTAAGTAAATCTAGGAGAAAAATAAAAGATTTTAAAAACTAATGACCCTTTCAGACTTTCTTATTTTTCATAGAACTCTGTCCTATTTAATCTCCATTTTGTTCCATCAGTCACGCTGAAGGAACACTGACTCAGCTGCTGTCTGCAATATCATAAGAGTGACCTTTCCTGTCTGCACGCCGCTGACGCGCTGTCTGATTCATCAAACTCATTCACTACCCTATTCCAGCTGGCTGAATCCAGCACTCTCAGAACTTCACGCGGACGCCAGCCTGCCTAGCGGTCCCTTTGCAGGACGTGTGTGCGCACCCTCTGGGTGCGCGAGAGCTCCACTCCGGGATTTCCAAATCATTGAAAAGATGGCTTCCTAGCGACCTTCCCTTTGGGACTTGCTAAGGAAGATCCTTGGATGACTAATCGCTTCTAAACAGATGAACCAAGGAAAGGCACAAACGCTCTGGGTTTCCTGAGATTTTACTTCAGCGAAATTGCCCAGTTATCTGATCTGCTCCTATCCCATAGCCTGAAGCCCTGTTAGCAATCTTCTGTCTTTCACCGCGGCCTGGAATCCTTTACCAATCTTAGAATATGGAGAGGATAAACAGACCGTGTGTTTCTTTGATTTAAAAATAAATTAAAAAGTCGTCACTGTTTTTTTTTTCTTTCCTTTCACCTATTAAACCTTTTAGAAACAATGATAATACCAAATTTTCTTAATTTTCACCTGAATACGCACTTACTTTCCAGGCTCTTCTATCAAGAAAATAATTAAATTATGAGGTTGGGGTTAGGGCAGTAAACAAACAAACAACAAAAAAAAAGCAAACCTTGATTCTTGTCAGTGAACAATCCCAGAACAGGCACATTGAGGGGCAGGGAGACTGTAGGAGATGCAAAGTCATCCAAACCTAAACAAGATGCTCACACACAAAGATCACACAGTGGTCCCAAGACAAAGCAAGGTTGTTTACCTCTTCGTTTGCTTGTAGGGAAGCTGAGAACAAGATACTTATTGCTGACCCTATATCTCTCTATATTGTCTCTCTCCACAGATGTACAGGACATGGGGCAGGGGGTAGTTGAAGCAACTGTTTGGCTGGGGGTTCTAAGTTGAGGAATGGGACCTGAAGTTTCAGACTCTTGATTCACAGTGAGGAAGCCCAGGGATGGCTTCAGGGAAGCTGTGCCAGGTGTAGGTTGTAAATCTAGGATGTGGGTATAGGATGTGAATCTAGAATGTGGGTCTAGTATATGGGTCTAGGATGTGGGTCTAGGATGTAAGCCTGGGATGCTGGTCTAGGATGTGGGTCTAGGATGTAAGCCTGGGATGCTGGTCTAGGATGTGGGTCTAGGATGTAAGCCTAGGATGCTGGTCTAGGATTTGGGTCTAGGATGTAAGCCTAGGATGCTGGTCTAGGATGTGTGTCTAAGATGTGAGTCTAAGATATGAGTACCAGAAACCAAAATGCAAATACTGACACCTGGGAACCAAAAGGCCTCATGCGTAAATGATAGTGAGTAGTATATAGAAGGCACTTGAGTCCTCAAAAGTCACCCAGGAGGTCACAGCCCCCACTGTGAGTGTTCTGTAAGCAATTAAAGATGTTAAGGGTGGAAACGCCTTCCATCTGACACTGAGTCTTCACACCTTTCTGAGACTCTTAATCATCTCTGCTGGGCTTTTCCGGGAAGCGCGGTAGAATCTCCTTCCTCACAGTTGACAACTTGCTGTACCTGGTGGCCCTGCAGCCACTGCGCCCCTGCTGCCCTGTTCATCAACAGCTTAGGCAGCTCTCCTCTCCTGGCGACACTTCCAAGGTCTCCACCATCTTCCGTTCCCAGTGGGTGGGTCTCCCCACCTTGACGAAAGCAATCAAGATGATATCACCCAGGCAGGGCCAGAGGTAATTCTAAATTCCGTAAAGTTGACAACCTTAACCAACAGACCCGGATAAGTGTCTGGCTCTTTCTTTCCAATCTGTTTATATTTATGGACATCTATAGAACTGGATTCACAATTATCATTAACCTAAAGTCACCCAGTAACCGCAGAGCCACGGAAAGGATACGTCTTGCTAATGAGGCTCTGAAAAGCTCACGCTCAGAGTCAGGCTTCCCATGAGCAGCTGGCTCAGTGTTGAACTGAGTGAGCCCACTAAGATGGCGGGAATTTTAGCAATCGACTACTACAAGGTGGCTCATGTTTATGAAATAAATGCGTCTCATGCTCTTTGTCTCATTTAAACCCGCAGAACTTTCAAAAACAACTGGGTACAAATTCTTATAATTTACTGTTTGCAGGTGAGAAAAACGAGACTCTGAGAGGGTAGGCGACTTGCTCCAGGGTCAACAGATTTTAAATGTCAGAACCAGAGCACGTGACTTCAAGGCAGCTACTCACTGCATGACTATCTCATGGTGGCCTTTCCCTTCGGCCTACATTCGAATTAGTCTCACACGAAAGGGCACTCGCCGTTTTTGGGGTGAACGGCGCATCTGAATGTCACTGCAGAAACATTCATTCCTTCTTGTGTCTTTATGGTTGCTTCATGCCTGCCTCGTCTTTACCTCTCTCAAATTCCTTCTCGATGTAGTCAGTGCCATCAAAGACAGCAGTTGGTCACTTCTCAAGGCTTTGGTGGAGAATGTATGAACCGCGCAGACTCAGTTCAGGGGTCGGCTTGAAGCAGCGGATCGTGGCAAAGAGAAGTGGTTAGCCATTATACTCATCCACTTAAGGCCTGACCGCTACTTATCCCTGGAAATTTCTTCTCGGGGCCAATAAGGAATGAATCAGTTTTTCTGATTAATTCTCATGACAAAGAGTCACTTCTTTTTAGGAATCAGAGATTACGGTTTTGTTTGGTGAGCTTTCTCTTCTAGGAATACCAAACAAGCCCTTCGGTCTAACTTCTTTTACGCTAATTTAAATTAAGAGTGGGTTGAACCCACCCTTTGAGAAGCTGGGATGAGGATGCTTTATTTCTCATCAGACTTGCACCCTGGGAGTTCATATTAACCCCAGCTTTTCCCCGTATGAAACAGAACTGGATTTATTGTCAGTCCCGCGGACCACCGCTCCACTAACCCTGTGCATCTTCATGCATCCCTTCAGGCCGCCAGGACTTTTTTCCTTCAGGTTACATGAGAGGGCAGGATATTTTAAGTAGAAAAGGCTAGCTTCACTATAATTTTTTTAGAGGACCCAGGTTCCCATAAGACAATCATTCTCACTTTGGGCTCTGTTGAAGGAGAAAACACAAAACTGTTCACAGAATGGAATACTCTGGGCTTTGATACCTGGACTGCAATACTATGCTTAAAAAGAAAACTTCATGTTTTATGCATGAGAATATTACTGTATACTTTTTTTTAAAAAGAAAACAACATATGCAAGACATACTAGGTTATGGTCTACATACGGGTTCCCAGTCATCCTCCTACACATCTCCCCCATCCCTGAACTCACAAGTTGAAAAGAACTGATCTAAAACGTTTGGCTCGGGTGACTAGTTCACTGCCTGAGAAGTCGTCAGAGCCCAGCTTCCCAGGTGTGGAAGTTAGTACCTAGGTCCTGTCTCCCAAACCTGTGAGGTGCCTCTTGAAGTCGCCATAGCCCAGCTTCCCCGGTGCGGTTAGCATTTGGATCCTGTCTCACGAAGTTGTGAGGCTCCACGCCCAGCTCTCTTTGGCCTTTTTCCTTTTGGTTTGTTTTTAAAATTAGCATACCAGGTAAGAGACTTCACTAAGGAATTTCCCCATGTATATTATTCTCCTTTGTCTGCCTCCCCCACCCTATCCTGATCCCCCCCCCACCCTATACCTCTCCTCCTCTTCAACACCCTCTCTGTTTTCATGTCAAAGGTACCATGTTAACCCCTCCTTTGCTGCTCCTCCACTGGGCATCTCTTCTTCCTATCATGCTTGCCTATCTCGTTTCCTTACCCACTCCCAGGAATTCCTGAGCACCAACCAGTACTTCTCAAGCATGTATCAACAATCATGACCACAATCAGAGGGTGATTTCTAAGGAAACCCCTCCCCAAAGATGCCCCACACTGAGCTGATCAGAACTGCATTCCTCTCCCATGCAGAAAAACTCTCTCTCGGCATTCAAGTTTCTATAGCAAAAATAACATTTCCTAGTATTAGCAGCATCTCAATCCTATACAGTAAGGTCACCTGAAAAACTATACCTGGGTCCCATCCCAAGCCAAAAGAGTCTACGGGAAAGGGAAGCCACACACCGTTGGATTTATGTTAGATTTTTAAATTTTTATTTCGATATTTCCAAACAACCTAATCTGTTGACAGAGCCCTAAATTTCTCCGTGCCTCTAAAGAGCCTTAAAGAGGAGAAAGCAGACAGGAGAATGTAGAGAAATGACCCTGCACGGGAGATGCCCTGCAGCGTGAGTCAGCGAAGCAGAGCAGAGAAGTAAGTGTCACGAAGATGAATGTCTTCAGTGTCACCGCTGCGCCCTTGACCTGAGCCCCTCTCTTACACTGAACATAGGGTGTTTTCATCTGAAACTCTTCCCCTCGGCTAAGCTGTATTCCCTTAGTCACGGAACAAACCCTGATGCCTAGGAGCACATATGAAGTGTCAGCACGAGTCAAAGTTCATCCTGACGGGGTGGTGGGGGGGAAGAGGAGGGATGAAGCAGTGAATTTAGAGTCTGTTTTGCACCTGTAATTACCGTCTCTTTCTTTAATGCGCTGATATTTCCCCGTTGTTTTTTTCTCTTCTGATAATAGTGGCTCTGTATTAGATCTTTCCATGTTATTATATTCTGGGGCACTACCAGGGATTATAAAAGGATATTTATGACTATGCTGCACAAATCTGTGTCTTAGATAACGAACTTTGATACTATACCCCGGAAAAGGCAATTCTTTGCTTTCAAAATGTTTCTGTCAATAGGCAAACGTTGAGATGAGACCAGAACCTTAGGACAGGGAATCCAGAATGAAATTCCGATTTGGCTGTACTGTTGATACAACCTCAGACTAATTCCAAAAACTCAGGCCGGTAGTTTTCCATTGTGGGATGAGCATAGGAACAGGAATGTCAAAAGTTGGCCAGTAGACCAACACTCACAGTCACCATAACGCAACCTTCGACGTCTGTCATCAAAGGTGAAGAAATTCTTTCCTCTTCCTCATCGATTTGACTGCCTGACTTGACAATGGTTTCTTTTTATCATTTATTCTTGCTAAGGCCAGCTAGCACAAAGCATCTCTCCCTGATGTCCTCCCCCACAGTGGACCACATCCATCACTCTGCCACCTTTTCCATCTACCAGGCCTGGAGCCAGCTCCTGTGTCTTCTGAAATCTGTCAGCATTTGCAAATATCTATTGTTTTAGCTATTAGTTTCTTCAGTCGTTAGCAGACTTGCTGCATAACAAATAATACCACTATTTATGTCGTAAAGTCGTTTGTGTATTAGAGAGCATTTTTTTTTCTTTTCTTTCTTCCTTCTTTCCTTGCTTTCTTAGAAATTGAGGGGTGAAACTGGGAGGTGGGGGCGCACGCCTTTAATCCCAGCACTTGGGAGGCAAAGGCAGGCGGATCTCTGTGAGTTCGAGACCAGCCTGGTCTATAAGAGCTAGTTCCAGGACAGGCTCCAAAGATACAGAGAAACCCTGTCTCAAAAAACAATCAATCAATCAATCAATCAATAAAATAAAAAATAAATAAATAAAAAAGAAAGAAAGAAACTGAGGGGTGGATAAGGCTCCACTGAATAACTTTGGCAAGCAGTCCCCCATTGAGGTGATAGCTGTCAACAGGGTTGCAGGCATTGACATTTTAACTAAGTATAAGGGCTTCATGTCCACCACAGTTCACTCCCAGGCTATACTTCAGAGCTGACTGTTGAGAGGAGGCTTCTCTTGCTCCCCGTGGGATAGCCTGGCAGTCTTCTTGTCCTGGCAGCAGATTCGTCAAAAGCTAGCATCCTAAAAGAGCAAGGCAGAAGCGACAGAAACTTTCATAATTTTTCTCAGAAAGTAGATGCCCTCACTTCTGCAGCTCTCTATCAAGCTGTGGTTCATTAAACAGAGCTAGAAGGAAGCTCAAATGGCACATGAATACCATTGGGCGACACCTTGGCAGCTGGTTCCTGCTCCGAATTTCTTTCCTTAAAAAAAAAAAATCATATATTCATTGTACAAAGTACAATGTACCTCCCATTTCACACACAATCCAAGCCTTCCCTGTTTCTGTTCAGAAAGGGGTGGGCTTATTATAGGTATAAACAAAACATGACAAATCAAGTTGCTGTAAGACTAAGCATCTCCCCTTGTATAAAGTCTGGACAAAGCAATCCAGCTTGAGGAACAGTCACCCAAGAACCAGCTAAAGCTTTAGGGACAGCCCCTGTTCCCATTGCTAGGAGTCCCACAAGCAGACCAAGCTACGCAATTGTCAGATATATGTAGAGAGTCTAGGTCAGTCTCATGGAGGGTCCCCAGTCATTGGCTCAGAGTCTGAGTTGCTATGAGCCAGCTTAGCTATTTCTATGGGTTTTCTTATGATGTCATTGACCCCTATTGCTCTACAATCCATCCTCCCTCTCTTCATCAGGCTTCCCAGAGCTCACCTTAGTGTTTGGCCATTGGTTTCTGTATCTGTCTCTATCAGTTACTGGGTGAAGGCTCTCTGATGACAATTGGGGGAGTCGCCAGTCTGATCACAGGAGATGACCAGGCAGGCAATGAAGAATCTTAGCTGAGGTCATCCTTATAGATGTGTAGTCCTCCATTGTGTAAATGGACCACATTTTCTTTATCCATTCTTCGGTTGAGGGGCACCTAGATTGTTTCCAGGTTCTGGCTATGACAAATAAAACTTCTATGAACATAGCTGAGCAAGTGTCCTTGTGGTATGATTGAGCATCCTTTGGGTATATGCCCAAGAGTGGTATAGCTGGGTCTTGAGGTAGAT
The DNA here is from genome assembly GCA_963919715.1 of Microtus obscurus. NCBI lineage: Eukaryota > Metazoa > Chordata > Mammalia > Rodentia > Cricetidae > Microtus > Microtus obscurus. Next base: position 6,961,150 of record CAWTZC010000381.1, read on the forward strand.
TGATGCCTAATTTTCTGAAAAGCCACCATATTGATTGACAAAGCAGCTGTACAAGTTTGCGCTCTCGCTAGCGATGGAGGAGTGTTCCCCTTACTCCACATCCTCTCCAGCGTAAGGTGTCATCTGTGGTATGTTGGAATCTCAAAGTCATTTTAATTAGCTTTTCCCTGATGACAATAGATGATCTCACAGCAGCAAATCCCAATGAAGAGAAAAACACATGCAATAACGTTACCAACAACAACAAAACCAAAAAAAAAAAAACAGAAACTAGCAATCACTAATCTTTAATATTCCTTAATAAAAATGAACTCAATTCACTTATAAATAAACACAGGCTAACATATTCAAAACAAAAACAGAATTCATTCTCCTGCTGCATACAAGAAGCACACCTCAACTTCAAAGACATACGTTACCTAAGAGTAAAGGGTTGGAAAAAATTTTCCAATTTAATGGACCTAAGAAACAAGCTGGTGTAGCTATCATAATATCTAAAAAAATAGAATTCAAACTAAAATCCATCAGAAATAAAGAAGGACATTTCGTATTTGTCATAGGACAAATCCACCAAGATGATTCTGAACATCTATACCCAAAGTACAAGGGCAACCACATTTGTAAAGTAAGCATCACTAAAGCTTAAATCACACATTGAACCCCACACACTCATTGTGGGAGACTTCAACACCCTACTCTTACCACTGGACAGGACTGCCAGACAGAAACTTAACAGAGAAATAAGGGAACTTGCATATATTATGACCCAAATGGACTTAACAGACATCTTATAGAACATCCCACCCAAACACAAAAGATTATACTTTCTCAGAACCTCAAGGAACCTTCTTAAAAATTGAACACATACTCATTAACAAAGCAAACATCAACAGATACATAAAAACTAGAATAATCCCATATATCTTATTGGATCGCCACAGCTTAAAGTTAGAATGCAACGGCAAAACTAATTTCAGAAATCCCCAAAATACATGGAAATAAATGCTCAACTTGTTGGAAGCTATGAAACCCCCAGAGCCTGAATTTCTGGTAAACAACTTGTAATGCTTGCAGCTGCTCTAAGCACGAAACCCTCAGAAGTTCCTGATGGCAGGAAAGTGGTTTCTGGTGGGTTTGGCTGGGGTGTGACTATAAGTTAAGGATCCCTATATAAGCTGCCCCTGGACACAATAAAGGGGGCATTCGTGGGGCATTCCTGCATCAAGGATGACCTGTGTCTCTGTCTGTGAGTCTTTGTGTGTTCCAGTCTCCAGCCCCTTGCCGGATTCACGAATTGAATGGTGGTGCATAGAACGCACACAGCATGGTGCACTGCACAACTGAATCACCACTGTGTCAAGCAAGAAATAAAGAAAGAAATTAAAGACTTCCTAAAATTTAATGAAAATGACCAATACAACATACCCAAGCTTATGGGACTCAATAAAAGCAATGCTAAGAGGAAAGTTCATAGCACTAAATGCCTACATAAAGGAGCTGGAAAAATCCCAAACTAGTGAATTAACAGAATACCTGAAAGTTCTACACCAAAGAGAAGCAAACTCACCCAAAAGGAATAAACAGCTAGAAATAATCAAACTGAGGGCTGAAATCGATAAAATATAAATAAAGAAAACAATACAAAGAATCAAGGATAGAGAGAGTTGGTTTTTTGAGAAAAATCAACAAGACTGGCAAACCTTTATCCAAACTAACCAAAAAGCAAAGAGAGAGTATATCCAAATTAACAAAATCAGAAATGAAAAGGGGGACATAACAACAGACACTGAGGAAACCCAGAGAATCCTCAGGTCATACTTCAAAAACCTATGCACCACACAATTTAAAGGAAATGGGAATTTTTTCTGGATAGGTACTGATACCAGAATTAAATCAAGACCAGGTGAAGAATTTAAGTAGACCTATAACCCCTTTAGCTGGCGCTGGGCATCCCTCTCCCAGATGTTATTCCCATATTCGTTAATTCACATTTTTCAGACTTTACTCAAATGCCAACAAATCATGAAGGCTGATCTTCAGCACGTCATTTGCTGTAATATCACAGCTGTACACGCGCGCGCACACACACACACACCACCAAGCCCTATTTGGTTCCATTCCATCCTATTTTCTATTATATATCGTCTTACTCTTCTTCTAAACTACTGGATAATTTATTTATTCCCCTTTACTTTCCCCTCATATAGTGAAAAGCAAAAGCTCTTTAAGAGAAAAGACATTTCTTTTTTTTTTTTCTTTGATTTTCGAGACAGGGTTTCTCCGTAGCTTTTGGTTCCTGTCCTGGAACTAGCTCTTGTAGACCAGGCTGGCCTCGAACTCACAGAGATCCGCCTGCCTCTGCCTCCCAAGTGCTGGGAGCAGAGACATTTCTATTATCCACTGATCTACGTCGAGCCTACAGATACAGAGAGCATGTTCCATAAATCATTAATAACGCTCTCCTTGACTTTACAAACTATGTGTTTCAGGAGTAACGCAGGTTTCCTAGCCCAACAGTAGGAGAGGTAGCGACACTCTGAGCGCCTCCATTCCAAACCCAAACTCAATAATGTTTTCGCTGTACTGCGTTCCACACAATACGGCCTGTCCGCAAACCCACAAAACACGGATGGTATCTTTTAACTCTTTCAACTTAAAAATAAGTGTAGTATTTTATAATTTTGGTGGTGAGCCTAGCCTTTAATGGCTGAGACCTCTCTCCAGCTTAGTATATTATTTTAATTAAGCAAATGATTATTAGCACAGAGAAACATTTTCCACACTCCTTTGCTGAATTAACTGTGACTTGATGGTGTCTTCTGTGCCTCCAAACCGTCTGCCTTTGTAGCACGGAATCATTGCCTCTCAGCCCTGTTTACTTTCTTTTTACTACCATTAGCAACATTCATAGACGATTTCTTTTATGGCCTATTTTACACACACACACAAGAAAAGCAAAGTTTTTATCACTTTCCGGAGAGCTAGCTTGCATGCTAATGAGCACAGAACACAGGCAAGTTTCCATTCAAAGGCTGCTGCTGCCCCTCCCTGCTTGTTAGTCAATTCCAGCACAACCAGTCTTGCAAAGAGGGTAACTAGATCCACTCCTCAGCAAAACTGCAAACCACTATGTGTCAACGCACTGGGAAATGGGCAGAACCGCAAATGTTTGTTTAACCTTCAAAGTCCAATAATGTGGTGTGATTATACTCGATCAGTACAACAGATACCTTGTAGTGGTGGGGAAGACCCAGAAGAGGAGGCAATCTAAAGAAGGCACTCTAGGAAACCTCAGCTCTTCTAGGTGCTGGGGTGTGAAGAATGCAAAACGGACCCTTGTGAGAATTTGCATCCCTCACTATCAAGAGAGGAGGCAGCATGGTAAGGAGGCCACAGAGACTTTGGAGACATGAGGACTTGTGGGAACTGAAGGAAGGATGGTAGAGGAAGTGTTATCTTAGACACAAAACCTGTTAGTACTTTTTACTAGAATAAAATCATAGCCTGGAGGGTTATATTGTCTACTGAACAAAAGCTACTGTGTCTCCACCAGGAAAAACCCTGTAGAGTCCTAAACAAAGATACCCCCCCCCCAAGTGAAGCAATTTTGGGGTGGTTTACTAGGCAATTTATTAGCCATTTTTCTTTTGTTCTAGACCAAAAAGTTGGCAGGTGCAATTAAAGGGAGATAGGGTTGATTTTGGTTCACGGTGTCTAAAAGGATTTCAGTCCACTAGAACAGAGAGAAGCACGGTGGAGCGGCTCCACCATGGGGAATGGACCAAGAACGACCCTCTTGTCATTGTGGAGAGTTTCCATGGTAGGAAGTGTGTCATGAAGGCCGTCATGTCATAGTGGGTCAAGAAGCAGAAAGCACAGACAAGAACCAGAGGTAGTTATAATATTTGATTCCCCTCGCCTGCCACCTAGCCCCACCCCCTAAATACTCTACCACTTTCCAAAGAGTAACTGCAAGCAGGAGCCCAAGAACTCAAACCTCTTCAGCACCACACCGTGACAGGCAGCGTTGCAGCTTGACCCAGAAAGGTCACACCGCCATCTCTGCCAGGTTTGCACTTTTGAAGAGCTGAAGTAGAAAACTCTTGACTCTGACAGATGCCCATAGGAAAAACTGTAGTCATTACAATCAAAGGCGTCTAGTCTCTTCGGAAAGAGAACCCTTTCCTTTCCTAAGATCCTTTTATATTACAGTCCATTTTACAAATGAACTGTTTTACTTAGACAGACAACTTCTTCCATAAAGCAAGGACGTGGTCACTGAATTAATGATGAAATGAATGGGCCCGACGTTTCAGCCTCATTCAGAAAATTTCTGAATTGAATGCATCTGCCAATGATGTTTTAGAGAAGAAAAGTATTTTAATGAAGAACCTTGGAATGAAAAGGCTAAGCAATGTACTCGAGGTCATAGTGTGTGTCCAAAACTGAATTTGATAGAGTAAAAGCAAATTTTATTTTTTTATTTACTTATTTGGTGTTTCAAGACAGGGTTTCTCTGTAGCTTTGGAGCCTGTCCTGAAACTAGCTCTTGTAGACCAGGCTGGCCTCGAACTCACAGAGATCCACCTGCCTCTGCCTCCTGAGTGCTGGGATTAAAGGCATGTGCCACCACCTCCCGTCTCCAGATTAAAATTTTAAAATGCATATAGTGCTGTATCAGGTATAAATTTTCAATTAAGCATCTCTGGTCCGTGGGCATCAATGATCTCAAATCCCTCAGAGAGTGGTCCTTGGCCATAATACAGGTTGTGTAGTAAGACACACAGAGTTAAGGACCACAGGGAATTTTGTCCATTAACAATATAGACATAAATGTAATGCCTTTTCCTCAGTCACCATAAGGCCCACAGCTGGCACTGTATAACAAGAAGGAAAAAAAAAAACACAAAAGAAAATGTAAGGGGGGGGGAAGAAGGGAGAGAGAGAGAAAGAGAGAGAGAGAGAGAGAATGCAACAAATTCATCGCATGTAACCTTTGTGTTGATGAGAGAGTTCAGAAATGAAGACACAAAGACCCAGAGAAAACAGTTATTCATATGCTGACATTTAATGACAAGTATGCATCCACATATAGACGAAAAAAGAGACACGGCCTTCCGATGATAAACCGGGAGACAGCGAGGCTCATTTGTTCGAATTCTTCTTCACCTCTCGATATATTTACTCATTTAATCTGGGAACAGGGCAGGACCCCTATCACACGGAGTCCCCTCCTGCAGAAGGAGAAAGAGAAGGGTCAGAGAGCAACTTCCCTGCTTCTGTGATTTTTTTCTGTTTCTTTCAAGCTTAAAATGTTCAATATGTCAAGTGCCATGTTTTGAAATATTATGTTTTGAGCCCTGATAATAATTTTCTCCAATGAGATGCTTAATAGAAGAAACGGATTGGTACCACTGCAGATTAAAAAGGATGAGGAAGAGGAGGAGGAGAGGAGAAGCAGAAGATGATGTATGAAAGACAGGAGGAGATGAAAAACGAAAAGCAATGGTGTGTATATTACTAGCTTGGAACTATCTCATTTTTTATATCTTCACTTTCTGCTTTCTCGACTTTGGCTTACAACTTCATTCTTCCACTGAAAGACATCTAAACTTTTAATTTTTGAAAATGGGTCTGTACCGTTAAGATAACCCAATATAGGAAGACACGGAATATAATACAAAGCAAAAGCAAACAAAAACCACACAGGAATCTGGCAATCAAGCTTGAGGTGGGGGCTCTGTTTATATTTATGCTACTTTTTTGTAACTGTTTTTATTGAGCTCTATACTTTTGAAAGAGCGGAAAGAGCCTGTAAAATGTTGGGGTCTAAATTGCCGTTAGTCAGCCATTTTGAGCGGTTATCTAAGGGGTATTTGGGTCATGTCTGAGTGCGAAGGCAGATGAGTTTAGAAGCCTTTAAATCAGGCATTAAATGTAGAGGTCTGGGGTTTTCTATGTCTAAAGAACATCCCAGAGGAGATAATGGGTTCATGTGGCTAGGCGAGTTACCCATGAGCGAGGCAGGGAAATAAGATCCAACGGCTTGGAATTTCTAGCATCCCCGAAATTCAGCAAGGATGGAATGAGAAGGTACAAGTGGCTCAGTGATTCGCCAAACACAGGGCAGGGGCTAGAGCTGACCCCGGGGGACCCAGAGCGAGGGTCTGAGAGACAGACACATGGGTACCAGAGAGAGGTGAGAAGCCATAGTAGAGAAATGAGGTCTCCCGCATGGAGAATGGCCAGAGGTGCTTGTTGGCGAAGGGGGTCAATCATGGCCTTGAAGACAGTGACTGGGGCTTCCCCTGTAGAACTTTAAGACCATTCTGAAGATTCTGAGCCCTCTCCGTCTCAGCAGTATTGCCCCCCTTCCACCCCCCCTCAGGGAACCAAGGACCTAACAGCTACACATGCACGTATGTTCTCCAGAAATTGGGGCAAGATAACCTTTAGGCACCAAGGCCAGCTGACCTGGGTCTGAAAAAGCCTGGGATAAAACTGGTCTTGGGAAAAAACATAGAGACAATGAGGACTACTGAGATCTCAAGAACAATGGCAATGGGTTTTTGATCCTACTGCACGTATTGGCTTTGTGGGAGCCTAGGCAGTTTGGATGCTCACCTTACTAGACCTGGATGGAGGTGGGTGGTCCTTGGACTTCCCACAGGGCAGGGAACCCTGATGGCTCTTTGGGCTGAAGAGGGAGGGGGACTTGATTGCTTGATTGGGGGAGGGAAATGGGAGGCGGTGGGGAAGAGACAGAAATCTTTAATTAAAAAAAAAAAAAGATAACCTTTAGGATGTTGACTCAGTTCCTGAACAATTACCCACACATGTATGTTTTGACTCAGTCCCTGGGAAACGGGGTCAAAGTGACCTCTTACCTCATCTGATCCCTAAAATTAATCCATAAAAATAGTAATACTAAAATAAAATCCTCGTATGACTAGAATCTTTTTGTGTTTTATATATAAGTAAAACTCGGGAAATGCATTGAATTTGAATAAATAGTAAATAAAATTAAAACTAACCTGCAATCCCAGACTTAAGCAGAAATTCGAGACCAGAAGTATAGTGAGTTCAGTCTGTGTGACATAGCAAGCCCCCATCCCAAACACAAAGAACAGGAAATACACACTCCAGTGTTAACTGCTTCAGTTCAAACTTCAGCTCCCTCGGAGTAATGACCTCAGAAAACTCCTGTTCAGTTTCTGATCTGCAAATTAGATAATAATAATTGCCTAATTGGATTGTCAAGAACATGGTGAGTGGGTCACCTTGCAGGTGGTTAGCCCAGCGGGGTAAATCTTCCTCTGGCTGCTGGTCCGGCGGGCGAGTGACTGCCTGAGAAGCCTGGTGCAGAATCGCTGCCAAGCCTCTTTCCTGATTCATAAAATGAACAGCCAGAGAGGTAACGCATGCTAACTGTGCTTTAAAGCCTTGGGAGTCGGGAGCAACTCATTTCGTAGCTAACATACATATAAAGATGGGTGAACATTAAAATTTACTGGAAAATATAAATTCAGCTGTAAAACCCTGTCCTGACTTCCATAAGTCTCGGAAAAGGATCCTAAAATGAACTGCAAAGTAACTCCACGATGTCAGTGGCGGTCGTAATCAATACACAAACCAATTAGCACAGCTCAGGAGATGTTAACTCCCGGCTCATGCTCTTTTGAATGTAGTATTCAGTAAGGAAACGAGAATGCTCTTGAAACAATAAATTTTTATTTAAAACTATGTAATGTGAATTGTAAGATATAATATGGATGGTCATCACAAACTACTGTTCCTGGCAAGAGTATTTTTGGCTTATGGTCATCTTTTTTCTCAAATGATCCTGGTATTTCTGTGGGAACCATCTGGCAATACGATTTCCAAACATACATTAGAATCTGAAGTATGGAACTTTGCATGGAGCTATGCAAATAAGGTCAGGGCTAGTTAAAGCTATAAACTATAATTGATGAGGACTCCAGCGGAACAGAAGGGCTTCTATTTGCCAAGCACTGTGCTAAATGCTTAAAACAGAAAACTCAGTCAAATGCACATTTTAAGAAAACTCAGAGTCTGAGAACTTTTTAAGTATTAAGGGATAGAGAGGGGGACTTTATCAATTCCAAAAAGATGGGAGAAACAGAATGAAAAGCATGGCCAAAGAATGAACGACCTAACAAGACAGAAGCTGGACGAGATGTCAGACTTCCCCAGCCAATTCCCAAACATTACAAAGCTTGCCATAAACTTGCCTTCCATGACCTGTTGAGTAAACGCGACCTCTACAGAGTGGGTTCAATCACTCTGTAGTGGTCTTCTGACAATTGGATAATCTGCACTGGGAAGAACTGATACAGAAAAAAATGTAATAAATCACACTGTAATTAAAATGTTAGACCTTTAATATTTAAAAAATTAAAATATTTTAACACTTAAAATAAATTTAAAAAATAGAAATCCCGGCATGATGGCTCCGACCTATAATCTTTGCATATAGGAGACTGAGGCAGTGGAATTGCCATAAGTGAAATGGAAGTGTGGACTACAGGATTAGGACAAAAGCCGAAACACACACACACACAAACACATACACACGTAAGCACATAAGAGGAAACTGTTGTTGGGGGTGGGGTTTTGTTCCTTTTTGTCAAATTATCTTCAAACTAAGTTTGTCATACTCTAGGAGAAAATTCAACGCCATTTGAACTGGGCTACTCTTAAAACATATGCTATTTTCCTGTAAGATTGAGTCATTATACCCAAGAACAAAGAGTAGCTTCCAACTCCCTTCCGTTTTCTGGTCTTGTTTCCGTTTCCTTGGAGTTCGTAGAGTCACCACGCGGTCTTCAGACCGTGGGTGAGAGGGGTTGGCTACTGGGATTGAAGGAAAAGAGTAGCAGCCTATACTCCGTCAATCAGAGCAATTGTGTCGGTGTCAGGGTAGGAATGGATGTTTGTCCGTCTGGGTGAACAAACATCCACCTGAGATTGGTTTTTGGACCCAAGAGGAAAGAAACACTGTCAGGGTGTTGTCAGTGGCAGAGTGCATGCCCGTAAGTGTTTATGGGGGGCCTGAAAACACAAGCAATACTTGCTATTTCCCAAAATAATCAAATAAAGGAGGGAGTCAGATTTCCATCCAAACATCCAAACTCTTCCAGGTTGCACCCGCTTTGCCTGATTGTACCTTTTAGAGCCAGCGCAGGTATTGTCTCTCTATGCTAGTTCGAGAAGTTGTTTTATTCCTACTGAAAGAGGCCACGCGGTTAGCAGTAGCTTTGCATTCTAGGTTGAGCACAATTTCCATTGGCGGAGAACCTTGTCTGTCTCCCGCTCAGGCTCCTCCACTTCATCTGGATGAGTCTCCTCAAAGGGGTAGCCCAGAACGGGAACCACGGAAGCCTTTCTCCCCAGAGAGAACGCAGACCCGCGGTCCCTCACAGTCACTTTCTGAGGAAACTTCTGCCTGTCTAACTGGACCAGAGAGGCCTTTGCTTAAGGGCGTGCAATTAAACGTACTGTAAGAGTTCAGCTGGGAAGAAACAGCCTTTCCGGATCTGTTTCTTCCCACCCACAAGACATAGTTCCATATGCATCAGACTCCTTATAACCGTGGATCTGGCGTGCCCCGCCCCCTTTTGCATTGGAACACGAGGATCAGCCTCCGAGTTATTATGGCTTTTACAAAGCAGAAGGACACCTCGCAACTGACTAAACACATGCAAAAGACAGAAGGCATGACCTGTTTATACGCAGTTTAAACATGTGCCACCGAAAGCTACAAGATACCGTTCATATACCTGTCCTCATTTCACGAATTCTGCCGCTCATTGCTTGAACCACAAAATGCAGAGAGCCCAGCAAGCGGGAGCAACCCCAGCAAAGGCGCAGCTTGCCATTTTCCCAGCAGGGGCTTCTGCGGCTCTCAGCGTGAGGCTCTGCCTCGCAAGGATGCCAAAAGCCTGCTGCAGTCTGACTTTCCCGCTGAAACTGCAGCTTGTGAAACAATCAGGATAAGCGATTCCTATATGGTTATTTTCTCACACGGATTGCGAGAAACGGTTGATGTGAATTTGGCTCAAACTAACGATCTGAAATAAGTAAAGAAACCGCATTTCTACCTCTGGAACGACAAAGTGAGTATATGTAAATACTAGGTTTTAATACTGCCCTTGGAGCGTTGCTTTAAAGACCGTGTTATGTATTCCAGCTTTATTGTGCTTACGGGAAATTAATGCCCTTGCATCTCTTCATCCTTTCTAAAATAGAGGTTATGCGAATTATGTAACATATACTCTTGTAAAAAATGCATCCAAACCACAGAAAAACTACAAACCATTACTTATCTCCACCCATTCCTCTATTTTTAATTATTACGGATTTTTATGTACTTCTAGAGTTCCGTATATTTTTTTAAAGTATTTATTTATTTATTATGTGTACACTATTCTGTTTTGTGTGTATGCCTGCAGGCCAGAAGAGGGCACCAGACCTCATTATTACAGATGGTTGTAAGCCACCATGTGGTTGCTGGGAATTGAACTCAGGACCTTTGGAAGAGCAGGCAATGCTCTTAACCATTGAGCCGTCTCTCCAGCCCCAAGAGTTCCATATATTTTTTATTCCAGTCCTCATCTTTTATGTCTTTCCCTTACCATTCCCTCTCTCTTGTTCTCCCTTTTTATTGCGCACAGTCCTTTGCTAGGGCCTGGATTAATTTTCTGTTGTATGTATTTCATAGACAGCAATAAACTGACCTGTTACACGTGTACTGATTTAACCCTGAAAATATTGATGAGGAGCTCGGGATATCTTCGGGCATCTGGAGGGAAGATGGAGCAGGAAAACAAAGAAACCATATACAGCGGAAAATATAAAAGGGTTTTCTGAGAAATAACCCGCTCTAGAGTATATGTGGACAGGGCTCGGAGAAAGGGGTCCTCACAGACTAAGAAATGCTACAAACAGCCAGAAGCTTGTGGGGACAGAGGGACCAGCACCAAAGACATCATCTCGGAGGAACCAAAAGGCTGTCCTTGGACCTCATCACCGTGTACATCCTCAGCCTGGATTTAGTGACTCTTTTGCACCCTCTCGCAAGAAGATATCTAAGTCCATGGAGCCTGGACCAGGGAGCGCGATGTCCTTGACGTCTGATGTCTGCCTCTCTAACAAAATGCCTGTGATAATAAGCTTTACAGAGATACATTTTGTTTTGGCTCATAGTGCTAGAAGGTTCAGTCCTTGGAGAATTGGGCCCACTGCTTTGGCAAAGCATGACGTCATGCTCAGATCATGCGATGGAACAAAGACTTCACCTCACGGGAAGGAACCGAAAAGAGATAAGGGAAGGAGACCAAGGCCTTTTTGGCATTAGAAGCAATGGACACAATACCAAAGAACTAGAAAGGAAAGTCTCCTAGACAGTACCATCAGAAATGGAAGGGGATCAGATGGTACACATCTGTAGGACATAGCTCTGGGTGTGTCTGTGATTTCCAGAGAAGAATTGAGTGGATGGTAGCATCCCTAGTCTAGAAGCCTGCGCCCAATGAAAGAAGAGAGTGGAGTAGCCCCTGGTGGGGGACTCCCCTCTAGATACTGGGAATGTTTTATTACCATTGGTTAAGAAAGAAGCTGCTTTGGCCTATGGCGGGGTAGAATAGAGCTAGGCAGGAAAACAAAACTGAATGCAGGGAGAAAGAAGGTGGAGTCAGGAGATGCCAGGTAGCCTTCCAAGAAGCAAGAGATGAGGTAACAAGCCACAAGCCTTGTGGTAAAAGATAAAATAATAGAAATAGGTTGATTTAAGATGTAAGAGTCCATTAATAAGCCTGAGCTAATAGGCCAAATAGCATGTAATTAATATTAAGCCTCAGAGTGGTTATTTCATAAGTGGCTTCAAAAACAGGCAGGTGGAATAAAACTGGTACAGGGAAACCATTAGGACCGAAAATAATTCTAGCTACAAATACCCACATATCCCCTTTCTCTTCTTCCACATCACCGACTTGAGCTGCTGAGTTGTGCTTTTTCCCGTCCCTCCCACCTTGGTGGATTGACACCTCTGAAAAGATAAACCAGGATCAATCCTCTCTGCTTCTGTCAAGTATCTGGACACGTGACAGGAAAAATAACAAATGCACCTCCTTGTTCATTGCTATCCCAGAACTCAGCAGAGTTCCTGCATATCGTGAGCACATGATAGATGTCTATGGGATAAATAATCTACGAAATATCTACGGCAACTTTTTCCATGGGGAGGATAAGCTCCAAAGGCTGGCTTTGAAAATGCCTCAAGGGAATGCTTGTGAACGCTGAAAACTAAGGCAGGCGACTGACGGCAAATCTGAAAGAAGCAGACCTGGCATTCAGTTGTAAGTAGAACCCCAAGTAAATGTAGCAGACCTGTGTTTGAAAGAAAAAAAAAACACACACACACACACACATGGGTAGATGATTGTCCACAAAAGCAGGAAGAAACCCAGATCCTAGGGGAGGAGAATATGATTATGCAAGCAGTGCCTGAAGGGAAAGCCTCCTGACTCAACACTCAGAGTGTGGATTTCTTGATGGCACCATCCCTTGAGCTCTGTGCTCTGTCCTTGCTGAGAGGCTCGTCTTGAATGGAACTACTCCTGGTGTTTGTAAAGTCCTTCTTCTTCCAAGTCTGCCTATCTAGGCATTTTCAGTGCTGCGATTGTGCGGTCCCTAAAGCTGGAAGAATAAACCTGTAGGACAAGCTTTATGAGCACTTGAGTGGCGCCAGGTCACCTAGGATGGCCTTTCCTTGGTGTACTAGGAAAAGGGTGGCATAGCTTTTGTCAGCTTGAAGCAAGACTAAATGTTTCTGGGAAGAGGGAATCTCAGTTGAGGAACAGCCTCCATCAGATTGGCCTGCCTGTGAGTTTATGGGGCATTTTCCTGGTTGCATCATTTATGAGCACCTAGCCCACTATGGGCCATGGGTAGATGGGCTCAAGCCAGATGAAGCACTCCTGCAAGCCTGTGATTCACTTCCTGCCCCCAGCTTCCTGCTGACTTCCTGCCTTGGCTTCCTTCAATGACAGTAAACTGTAAGCTGGAAGAAACTCATTCTTTCCTCATGGTGGCTTTGATCAGTTTCTATCACAGCAGCAGAAAGCAAATCAGGACAAATGGGATTGCCAACCTCCTAGAAGAAAGGCTAGCTCTGCCACGATGGAGGCAGCCTGCACAAGCCACAGAAAGTACTGGTTTCAGTCATTCCTCCGCCACTGATGTCTCTGCCTCATCCTGGGCTTTCCTCAGTATCACCTGTCTTCCAGAAGAGGAAAAGAGTGGCCGTTGCTTGGCAACCAATCATTTTTTGTTTCTGTCTTACTGTTTTTATTGAGCTATATATTTTTCTCCACTACCTTCCCTTGCTTCCTCCTCACCTTCCTTCTACCCTCTCCCATGGTCCCCACGCTCCCAATTTATTCAGGAGATCTTGTCTTTTTCTATTTCCCATGCAGGTTAGATCCATTCATGTCTCTCTTGGTTGTCTTTCTTTGTTGTCTAGGACTCCAGCTGGGTTTGTTTACTTTGGTGTGGTTGGGTTTCAGTTGGAGACACCATCTCTATACAGAACATTCTCGCCTTGAAATAATCCATGCCCAGGCTGCCCTAAATTTCCAGAAAGATGGCTCGGTGGTTAAGCGTACTTGCTGCTCTTGCAGAAGATCCAAATTCAATTCTAATACCCACATGATGGCTCACAACCATCTGCAACTCAAGTTCTAGGAGACCCAATGTGCTCTTCCAGGCTCCATGGGCACCAGACACAAACATAGTGAACATACATACATGCAAGCAAAACACTCATACACATAAAATAAAACATATACTGATGTATTTATCTAAATTGTTTTATTATTAATAAAAACATGGGAGTCAGATATTAGGATGAAAAAAAAAACTTATTCATCAAGAAAGTAGTAGAGAAGTGATCAACTAGCCCTCTCTGTTCACACTTCCCAGATCAAAAAGGACCGAGAATCTTTCTAAGCCCCTCCCTATTCCTCCCTGTGCCTCTCTATCCTTGGTCTGGTCCTCCAAAATCTCTAAGGCTCATTCTGGTCACCTGGCCACTGACTCCACCTTCTGATTTAAGGTTAACCTTATTAAGAGTCCCTAGGTGTCGTAGTGAGGTCAAATATCCCACAACAAAATGCCTTTTTATTTTAACTTGTAAACCTTCTGCCTCAGCGTTCCATGGGCTGAGATTACAAGTGTGCACTCCCAAGCCCGGCACCTAGCTTTCTCGGCTCTCTCCCTCCGTCCTCTTCTCCTTCCGTGGGTTTCAGTAAGCACAGGGCAGGCTTTTCCTAATAACTTCACCTGTTACTGCTACAGTACCAACATTCTCAGGCTGATTTGTAAATTGAGGGAATTTGTTTCTCCCCGCTCTGGAGTCTGGAAAGTGAGACGGGCAGGTAGGGTTAGTTCTCTGCTGGAGCTTGCTACAGCCTTGCAGGGCAAAAGCAGCAAAGGAAAGGTTCCTTGGACTGCTGATGTCCACTCTGAGGGTAGAGCCTTCATGTCCCAGGAGCCTCCTAAAGCCCCACTTCTTACTACTATAGCATTAAGTTACATAGCAAGTCATTATATATGAGGCATGCCTATAATATTTGATTACCCAGTCCCAGCTTATACATTCCTTCTCCGTTTTGAAGCAAACTCATGAGGAAAAAAAGATGGTTAGCCATAGAAAACTCAAGATGAGCCAGCAGAAGACACAAGAGTACTAAGAATCAGCTTCTTGAATTCCAGGGTATGAGGGCGTATCAGTCAGAGTTCCCTAGAGCAACAGAACGGGGAGCCTATAGAATGAATCTCTGAATCTCTCTCTCTCCCTCCCTCCTTCCCTCCCTCTCTCTTCTCTCTCTCTCATATATATATATATATATATATATATATATATATATATATATATATATATATATGAGATGAGATTTATTAAAATGACTAACAGGCTGTGGTCCAGCTAATCCACCAACTACTGCCTATTAACAGAAGGTCTAAGAATCCAGTAGTTGCTTGGTCCATAATGCAGGGTATCTCACCTGGTCTTCAATATATGCCAGAATCCGGAAGAAGTCACCTCTACTGCCAGTGAAGAAAATGCTAGCAAGAAGGGTGGGGGGCTGGAGAGATGGCTCAGAGGTTAATAGCACTGCCTGATCTTCCAGAGGTCCTGAGTTCAAGTCTCACCAACCACAAGGTGGCTCACGACCATCTGCAATGAGATCTGGTGCCCTCTTCCGGCCTGCAAGCACATATGCAGGCAGAAAACTATATACATGAAAAATAAATAAATCTTAAGAAAGAAAGAAAGAAAGAAAGAAAGAAAGAAAGAAAGAAAGAAAGAAAGGAAGAAAGAAAGGAAGAAAGAAAAGAAATTGCTAGCAGTGAGAACAGGCAGACAAAGAGTAAAAGCTTCCTCCTTCCATGTCCTTCTGTAGACTCCAGCAGAAGATGTGGCCCAGATAAGAGGTGGATCTTCCTCCCTCCAAAGATCTGAATTAAAGATGTTTTCCACCTCAGGGATCCAGATTAAAGGTGTGTCCTCCTAGCTCAGAGACTGTGTTAGAAGTGGCCCTTCCTCCGTGTGGTGGTGGCGCACGCCTTTAAACCCAGCGCTCGGGAGGCAGAGGCAGGCGGATCTCTGTGAGTTCGAGGCCAGCCTGGTCTACAAGAGCTAGTTCCAGGACAGGCTCTAAAAGTACAGCAAAACCCTGTCTCGAAGATCCCCCCCACCAAAAAAAAGAATAGACATCGCAAATGGTTGGTTGGTTGGTGTTAATTGTCAACTTGACAGAATCTAGAATTATCTAGAGACGGGCCTCTCGGCATACCTATGGAAGAGTATCGAATTACATTAAGGTGGTAGGAGCTGCCTTCTATGAATGATGCCATTCCTTGGCCAGGATCTTGAACCATTTAGATGGTAAAGGGGAGTAAGCAGCATGCAAACATCCATCGTCCTGCTTCTAAATTGTGGATTCAATCGGAATGACTGATTCTCGTTCCTTCTGTTTGACTTTCCCACTATGGCAGGCTGTGCCCTGAACCCTGCGCCAGAACAAACCCTCCTCCCTTAAATGGCTTTGGCCAGGTGTTTCATCACAGCAGCAGGCCAGAAACAAAGGCACTGGGTGTGCCTAGCAATTCTCCCCGGAGCATGCAGATTAACTAGTCCTTCGGCTTTCTATTCTTACCTCCAGATGCAGTATGT
Organism: Microtus obscurus; assembly: GCA_963919715.1. Lineage (NCBI taxonomy): Eukaryota > Metazoa > Chordata > Mammalia > Rodentia > Cricetidae > Microtus > Microtus obscurus. The sequence goes on from CAWTZC010000381.1 coordinate 6,977,408, forward strand.
ATCAATATTTTAGTATACGCACACTAAAATATTGAATAAAAGAAATTCCTTTTCTACGACCCATAGTAAGTTGTATTATTAAATGTTTATTTTCTGGCCTAAGAAATTTGCCAAACTTTATTTAGCACGGAATACACCTAGAATGTAATCGGTCCTGTCTCCGTTGCTGGGATCAAGGAAACGAGATTGGAAAGCCAGAGGTAATGACTCATGCTTGGAACTACAGTTCTCTGAGACTAAAGGAGATGGCAGCATGAGAACGCTTGGGCTACCATCTCTCAAAAAAGTGGGAGAAGGAGCAGTGAGTGAGATTCTGTCTCTTAAAAAAAGGAAGAGGGGGGCTGGAGAGATGGCTCAGCGGTTAAGAGCATTGCCTGCTCTTCCTAAAGGTCCTGAGTTCAAACCCCAGCAATCACATGGTGGCTCACAACCATCTGTAATGAGGTCTGGTGCCCTCTTCTGGTCTGAAGGCATACACGTAGAAAGAATATTGTATACATAATAAATAAAATGAATATTTAAAAAAGAAGAGGGGAGGAAATCAAAAGACGGCGTGCTTAGACTGACATATAATTTTATAAGGTTGCACGCACAGCTAATACAAGACAGAGCTCAGCCTCCAGAGTGACTTTTAAGTGACATCTCTCGCCTCTCTCTGATGCTTCCACGACACTATATTCTCCTGGATTCTGTCTAGGAGAAACTCCTACAGGTGAGAAAAGATAGACAGTCTGGGATGCTGCTTAGGAGTATTTGTGCACCGGACCCAAGTATGAAATATAGTATCAATAAATTATGTCCACCTGCATATGTCTCTTCATCTGCGGTAAATACACATGCTAAGTTTCTAGTTTAGAAAATGATAAAAGATTAATGGCTTCTTTGAAAAGCTGTGAAGTCGTCAGTTTATGCAAAAGCGGCTTCCCGCGCGACAAAGTCTTGCACGGTCAAGGTTAATCAAACACAGGAAGGCTGTGTGTACACTGCTTCAAATCTGTCAGGATGTCAGTTCATCATTCAGGAAAAATTGAATATTTAATCTTTACAACCACTCAAAATGAAGCTTTATATGTGTTAGCTGTCTACGGTCAGGCTGGCAGGAGCTCTAGGCTAAATCACTTCACCTCGGTGATGGTTATCACTCCATTAGACGGGAGACTTGCTAACCTGGGCCAAGAGAGCGGGAGCCCTTCAGTTGATGCACTTAACACCGGGCAGCTGCTGACACGAGTCAGAGTCCCTGGCTCCGGGCAAAAGAGGGAAAAGAGGGGAGCACAGGAAATGGGCGTTAGAAACATTGTCCCCTTGGACTAGACCTTCCAACACAAGGCCAGAGATGGGCCCACGAGGAGACTCCAAACGGGTATGCCAATCCACTTCTCCCTGTGTTTGCCCGATGGAGGTAATCGCAAATAAGGTCAAGCCCTTTCTGGGTCTCAGATTTTCCTAGCGGCCCCTCCCTCCCGCCCTTTTCCTTTCTCTAACCTCTTGTACCTAGAGAGATCAATTAGTTCCTGAGCTTGCCCTTTCCCTCCATGCCTCCACTCTTCATTACCTTCAGGTACGAATCCTCAGCAAACACAGCCCTAAGACACTGAGAAGCTGGGGGAGCGGCCCATTTGCACAGGGGTAATGATTAGAAACGCGCACCTTAATTTGCATAATCCCTCTTCCTTCCGCGCTTCATAACGGTCTTTGATAATTTTTTTTCTCCCTCCAAATGGCATGGGTTGGGAGAAAGAATTAAGCAAGCATCAAAGTTCTAGCTCCTGTGTTCTCAGCTATTACATTAATCTTTAAGATTTCCGCTCCCATTTATTAAAAACCAGTGACTCGTCCAACTTTACACACAAATCCATATCACAGTTAATTAGAATTTTGGTAGTCTGTTTGTCTTTTCCTTTATTAATTCCTGCAAGCATGAAGCAAGCCTATGAGCATGGTTGTGGAAGAGAGAAGAAAAGAAATCAGACACAGCTGTCAGCCAATCAACAACCAGCAATGGTCCCACAGTAGGTAGGCACCTTAGAGGGGAGCCTAGGTCCCTTGGGCTGAGGGAGCCACCCTCTAAGCAACCCAGGGAGTCAGGTTGGTCTTGTATGAAGTTGAGATTAGTTCTTGGCCCCAACCTCTAAATAAGGGACTGGAGATTAGAAGCAAACAATGGATTTGTTTTGTTTTTGTTTTTCGAGACAGGGTTTTTCTGTAGCTTTGGTGCCTGTCCCGGAACTAGCTCTTGTAGTCCAGGCTGGCCTCGAACTCCCAGAGATCCGCCTGCCTCTGCCTCCTGAGTGCTGGGATTAAAGGTGTACACCACCACCGCCCGGCTAGATTTTTTTTTTTTAAAGAGAACTGTTTACTCATCCACGATCAGCCAAAATAGTCAATCCTTCCTGTGAATTGACTCTATCCTTCCTTTCTGAAAAGTGTGTGGGTGTGTGTGCGCGCATGCGTGTGTGTGTGTGTGTGTGTGTGTGTGTGTGCGCGCACGCATATGCAGGCACAAATACCTTTGCAAAATTTCAGCTGCAAGCAGAAAAAAGGAAGTGTGGAAAGCAAAGTAGATCTAGACTGGGAGCGAGACAGCAGGAGAGAGAGAACCTGGACACCAAAGATGCCAAGCACCCAAGTAAGGCAGGCTGGCCAGGACACACTCGCAGCGAGGAGCTGAGAGCCACCGCTCCAACACCAGGGTTTTTATTGCATATTGATTTTGCTTCAGGAGGTTTGTGTGGAAATCACATAAAACAAACAGAAAACTAATTTTCTTCCCAAACTGCTCTCGAAATGGGTTGGGGACTCTCTCGATGTATTTTCTTATTTAAAAATATCACTTGCATTCCTAACACCCTGCAGTCTATAAAGAAAACACAAAAGGGGAGGTAAGAAATGCAAGGCTCGGCGCACAAGCTTAAGTCGCCCACGGAGAAACCACATTTGAGTTTTGGGGCGCAATGCATTCATACACTGAAAATACCTTTTTTTTTTTTAAAGAAAAAATAAAGTTGTTTAATCACACGCTGTGTGGAAGGCAACCATTTGGAGCTCCGGGTGTGGAGAACCTCAAAAGGTACTATATCCTGGATGGGAGGGCTGATGTGGGCATGCCGGGTCCTTCCGAAGCATTTTTCCCACCCAAGTTCTGGGAGCACGCTGTAATTCGGAGGTCCCGAGTTCACCTCTGCATGGATGGCCCCGCTCCCCAATAACTGCCTCCTCCTCCAACTCAGCAATGGCCCTGCTGCCAGCACAGGGCCAGCAATGGACATCCCAGTGGCAATGCCCAGATGCCCAGGCCGGTCTAGAAATGCAGCAGGACCAGAGCCACCTCCCTCAGCCTCGGCTCAGCCAGGCCTGACTCCTTGGCCGATGAAGCAGGGTTACTGGTACTCGGTTTGGTTCTGTGGCTGGCCCCTTTCTCCGGGTTCAAACAACCTGAAATGGCACAGAGAAATTCTGGGCTTTCAGAGTTTAGAACTTCGTGCCTTCCGGAGGTGAACAGGAATGTGATCCCGTAGTCTCCTGTCCTTAGGTCTGCGCCCCCATCCCCAGACCCCTCCTAAACCCCCCACCCGCGCCACCACCATTATGGACTCTCCTTTAGAATCATGAGGTAAATAAGCTTCCTTCCCAAAGCTGATTCGTCGTAGGATTTTATCACAGCAACCCTGAACACTTCACAATTGACTCTGCTGAATCCACATCCTTGTGAGTCCGTCTCAGCCATTTACGCCTTTTGAGATACCGCCCAGCGCTCTTCCTGCTGTGCCCTTTGACCCCTGCTTTCCCCAATTGCTGCAGTTAGCATCACTATCCTTGCACAGGGCTCTCCCGGGCTGATCTTAAAGAATTGCTTTAGTTTTGCAATGCAAAACGAATTTGCTATATTCCAGTGAGCTATTATCTTCTTCTATTCAATATGTGTGTTGAGCAGAATTCTCCTTTAGAAGGAGAAGAACCATATTCTCTCTCTCTCTCTCTCTCTCTCTCTCTCTCTCTCTCTCTCTCTCTCTCTCTCTCTCTCTCTCTCTCAAGATACAGCCCGGGGAGTTCACAAATGGCCACCTTCGAACCAGAGAGGATGGGAACCAGCTAGCTCTTCCGTCCGCGAATCTGGACTCCTTAGCAATCCCATTCTGGTGCTGCAGGAGAATCCTGGACACTTGTTGGAACCCGAAGAAGGCAGAGTCTGCTACCAGTGAGGGACAACCACAGCAGTGGTGGCGGCAGTGGCAGTGATGGACCCTGTGTTAATCATCCATTTCTAAGCTCAGGGACTCAAGGGCACCCAGAGCACAAAGCGGTCAGGAGGAAGTCATTCCGGTGTAACGGGTTGGTTATCAGCGCCTCCTGGTGCTTGAGGTCCTCGCCTGGGAACCGTGACTCCTTCAACAGGGCATAAACTCATTGAGAAGGTAACTACAAACACTTACTTAGTACTTAAAATTTTCTAGGTATACCTAAACTTACTTGAGGCTACTATGTCGTCGGTCTCCCTCAATGTAAGAATCAAGCTTGCGTGGCCTCCTGAAGTCAGCAGAGGCTTTTCCAAGAAAGGTATCTCTTTAGGCAGCGTGCTAACCCTACCTTCCCAGCAGGAGATCCTTGCTACGTGAGGTTGACCCCTGGTTCCTAGGACTTTCTAAGCGGTCCTAGATGGTTAGATATTAATATAAAGCTTCACCAGTGGAGGGCAGCAGAGAGACTGTCTTGGCAGGAATTACGCTAGTGCTGGGCGGCTTATTCTTGGGGTGGACCGTGCTCTAGCTCAGGAGACACTAGGGAATGCTCACCTCGCGGGGAGTGTCCTTGGCACTCCAGAGGGGAATCACCTCAAGTCTAGCTCAGTCAGCTTCCCGGTGTGTCTTCCACATGCCCAGTTGGTGTCTTCTAGGCTGCCAGCGCCCGCTTGTTGCGTCCCCCAACCTGTGCCACCTGAATGAACTTCTCTGTCAATGAATAGACCACAAGACACATCCCCTGGACTCAGCCCCAGGGCCAAGAAAGAGTTCCTCTGGATGGGGGAGATGGCTCAGAGGCTAGGGATACTTGGTGCTCTTCCAGAGGACACCAACTCTGTTCCCAGCACCCACATCTGACCCCTCAAAACTGTGATTCCAGCTCCAGGGGTCTGACACATGGCATTTAAAAAATATATATATGCATGAAAAGAGAGAGGGATTCTTAAGAGAGAGAGGACCTTCCTGGACTAGCTCCTTCCTAAGCTCTTCTGCTTCCATCCTAGAGAACTCCCGGTCCCTTGCACCCCCATTCTGCTAGTTTCTTAGCACATCAGAGAATCTCGGGGGTCCCCCACGCCCACCCCTGGGGCTGCTGCAGAGTTTGAAATGTACGCTTCAACCAGCTCCAACGCCAAAGCATCCTGGACCCTTCGGCTCCTTCCCTCTTCCTTTTACGTTACAACCGTGTGTAGTTACACTCCTTGAATGGAGTTCTGAGTCCGCTGCTGGGGTGTTTTGTCCTCCCCACCTTTCCCCGTAAGCTTTTCAGTTCTTGATGTTTCTACTGAGATGTCTTCAGGCGCTGACTGACCCTCTCCTCAGCAATGCCTACTAAACCTTTTCAAGGAGTGGGGGTATACATGATCAAAACACATTGCGAGAAATTCTCAAAGAATTAATAAAAGAGGCTGGCTCATTCGTGCCTTTTATTTCTGACTTTTAAAACGTACTTGTTTCTCCTCTTACACGTCCATAGCCTTTTAGGGTGCCAAGTTCTCTCCCTCAAGTCCTTGGTCGATTTATCATGGTTGTTTTAAATTACGGGTCTGGGGCTGGAGAGATGGCTCAGAGGTTAAGGGCATTGCCTGCTCTACCAAAGGTCTTGAGTTCAATTCCCAGCAACCACATGGTGGCTCACAACCATCTGTAATGAGGTCTGGTACTCTCTTCTGGCCTGCAGGCATACACACAGACAGACTATTGTACACATAATAAATAAATAAATAAATAAATAAATAAATAAATAAATAAATACACACCATGTTTAAAAAAAGAACAGCATATCTGGAATGCCCTGGAGAGGAGACTCAGAAAGGAAAGGCCTGGGTCACTGCCATTGTTATTTGTTATTGTTTTTGATCTCAGATTTTTTTCAGTCTCAACCTCCATCTTTCCACCCGTTACTGAGCAGTTTCCCCCAGTTCCCCCGGAGTTGTCTGTTCCTGGGTTTCCACGCCTGGATGGTTTTCTGTTATTTGCCTCCCACTCCGACTTCAGGGACACGGCCGTTCCCTCCAACCTCACTGCTCCCTCTGTCCTAGGAAGAATTCGTCTTACTCTACTTACTCAGTTTGTGGGCGCTGTCAGGATGCAGCGGCAACTCCTGCACTTCTCCGCCCCATGTAAAGAGTTACTAGACTCCAGTGTCGAGGGAATAATAGCAAGAAAAAAGTTGGCACACAAGGCTTTTCCCCATCATCTCCCCCTTTTGTCTAAACAAGAGCGATCCAAACCCAATACAAAACTATATACCCACGGTTGGTTGGATTCACTGTGGCAAACACCAGACAGGAAAGCTGTACCTACGGAAGGCCAGCTGAACTGTGTGCTGAACGGCCATTTGGTCCACTTAGGAAGGTCCTCATCAGCTCTTCTAAAGGGGCTTTCGAAGACACTGGTGATCATTTCTTAGATTATTAGTTCATTGGAGCTCACAAACTAGAGAAGTTTTGATATTCTCGCTCCTTGCTGGATGGAGTTCCTGGTAAAGAAGAAACCGTCTAGATCTGTTGTTTCTCTCCAGCACTGTGCTCACAGGGGGCATAGAAACACCCTTGGGGCGGGGCTGGAGAGATGGCTCAGCGGTTAAGAGCATTGCCTGCTCTTCCAAAGGTCCTGAGTTCAATTCCCAGCAACCACATGGTGGCTCACAACCATCTGTAATGAGGTCTGGTACCCTCTTCTGGCCTGCAGGCATACACACAGATAGAATACTGTATACATAATAAATAAGTGTTTTTTTAAAAAAAGAAACACCCTTTGGCTCTTCTCAGAACAATTAGCGCCTTCGCGCCCTACAAAATACAAAGGCGATTTTTAAAATTCATAGATTTTTAACATTATTTTCAGTTTATTGCCATTATCTTGGTGTACATTTTCCATCTTTTGTAAGAAAGAATTGGCCCTCTGGTCTTTTTGAAATGAGCCACGATTCTTTAAAAGATTCCTTTCTTTCAGGTCCAATGAGATGTTTCCAGCTACTCACTCCATTTCTTGCAAGTCTCCAAGGAGTCCTTATTCCTTAATAGGAAACGGCGTTTAGAAGCTACAGCCCTGGTTCTGGAGACTCCTTCTTACCACTCTTCACACACAAGGACTAGAAAATGGGCTATTTCAAAGAAAAGCCCTCAGTATTTCATAATGCTACTTCCCAAGAAAATTGTCTAGCTGATTACAACTTATAGACTACTTAGCATCTTTTTTGGACAGGATTTTTTTCGTGATTGCTGATATTAACAAAAACTGTATTTTATCTTACCAGAAATACATATAATAGCTTCTGAATCCTATTACCAATATGAATGTTGCTTCTTTAGTTTTACCTTGAGGCGTCTCCACTATGAATGCACAGACAAATACTTATTTTTATAACACTTGAAATAATGTCTATTTTTAAAGGGCTAATATAGCTGGCTTCATTCATTTTACCCTTGCTAGGGTTCTATAGCTACTTTTTTGTCTTCATTTTAGGATGTATGGCGACAAAACCTTGGCATAGTCTCGGCTCCAAAGCTTTGTAGAGAGCAGTCCAGCATACTGCAGAGAAAAGTCCTGCAGAAAATAACCAGGCTAGCTAAGGATAAAACAATTATATTTTATTTATTATAAGGAGAAAAATTCACAAAACAGGAAACGAGAAATCCAAGCACAGTAATGTCGGGGAGGGGGGAGACACAGAGTGTGTGCACACAGAGGTGCACACCTTTGTACCTGGGTCCCAGCAAAGCCACGCCTTAACTAAGACCCACCTCTTAAAAAAAATTATTGGCTAACAAGGCTTTCCCCCCTCACTTCCCCCTTTTGTCTAAACAAGAGCCATCCAAATCCAATACAGAACTATATACAATAAAAACAGATATTATAGAATTACAAACAGCATAAGCAATATTAAGCTAATACAAGGGAGCATGTCTTATTTTCTGCTAACTTTGGCCACGGATAGCACACCACTTCAAAAAGGCACAGACGCTGGTGTGCACTTAGGATTCTCTAGATCAGCTGTTCTGCTGGATCAGCCTGTCCTGTTCTTCGCATCACGGGATGCAAGGAGGCTGGCATCTCAGCTGGAGCCAGATAAACCTCAGATTCACTATGTCTGCTAGGTGGCAGGCTGTCCCAGAGGTTCTTCAAATGGCTTCTTATCCCTGGCAAACCTAGTACTCGTCCATGTTTGAAACCTCCGGACTCCAAGAATGTGAAGCAAGTACTGTGTGCAAGTACTGGTTGGTCTCTGTTCATCACTATGGTCGTCTCCTGAAGCAGAAGCCAGTACAGAAAATGAAGACATGTCAAGAGGGAGGTCAGCTATCAGCTATTGGAGGCTATTGGTAGCTATGTGCTACCGAGAGCCATCCCCAGCGACAGTACAGTGACATAGGGCAAATTCAAGAGTAAATTATGAATAAAAGAGCTTGCTTCTTCAGTCACCAAGAAAGCATGCCGTCAAATTTCCATAGCTTTTCCTATCTAATATGAAGAGTACTTCAGCGTTATTTTAAAACAATTCTCGCGTGAATGAAGTTGGGAATTATGGTGGTTTGAATAAGATCGACCCCCAGAGGTGCAGAGGGAGTAGCACTATTAGGTGTGCCCTTATTGGAGGTGTGTCACGAGGGGGTGGTCTTTGAGGTCTTAGACACTCAAGCCTGGCCAATGTCACTTTTACTCCCGCAGATCCAAACGGAGAACTCTCAGCTGCCTCTCCAGCACCACGCTGCCACTCTTCCTACTGTGAGAACAGACTGAACCTCTGAACTGTAAGCCAGCCCCAATCAAATGGTTTCCTTCCTAAGAGTCGGTGTGGTCATGGTGTCTCTCCACAGCAACAGAAACCCTAAGACAGACAGAAACTTATGCTTTTAAGCAGGACTGGAAAGGCTCCTGTTTGTCTGCTTCTGTAACTTTCTATATGTTAGGAACATTTTTTTTCATATGAATAAAACATGCTTCCTGGTTTATCATTTGGTTTTAATTGTATTCTATAAATGCAGTCAAATTTATCAGTCTTTCCTTTAATGCTTATATATCTGGAGCCATTTTCTCCTCTATTCTCAAGCACTGGGGGAGTGTAAGACTTTATATTTATTTATTTATTTATTTATTTTTTATTTTCGAGACAGGGTTTCTCCGTAGCTTTTGGTTCGTGTCCTAGAACTAGCTCTTGTAGACCAGGCTGGCCTCAAACTCCCAGAGATCCACCTGCCTCTGCCACCCGAGTGCTAGGATTAAAGGCGTGCGCCACCACCTCCCAGATTTTAAAATGTGTATAAGGGTCCGTGGCAATGGCGCTATACTAACACTTAAAGTCCACATTTCCCTTGCTGGCGTACTGTGACACTTGACTGTAGACCGGATTAATTAGGTCTGTGCTCAGTTAACATACTAATCCCGGGTGAAATGCTGAAGTCTGTGCTTCTCTCCTCCATCTGCCCCTCTGCCTAGAGAATTTAGTAACTAACCACAATCCTGTCTCTGCCAGAGCCCTACCCAGTGCACCAGCAGGAGCCTGAATGCATCAATATCACTCAGCAGTTAAATTACAGGGATTTGTGTGTGGGGTTTTGTCATTTCCTCCGCGTATCATCTCGGGCAAATATACTCTATCTTTCTAATAAAGATACCATACCACCTCCGTCACGGGGTCGTTTTATAAAGTACGGAAATGTAGGGAATTTGCCAGCCAGCATAGAACTTGGCATATCGTTAGTGCTCAATAAATTAGTCTATTACAGGGAAGAATCCTTAATCCCCAAGTGATAAGAACGTATGCTAATGGGATGTGATTAATGCAGAAACAATTCTACCAGCCATGAAGCTGCTCAATGTTGTGAGCAAACACACACAGAGGGGTAAACTTTGAGCAAACACGCACAGAGGGGTAAACTTTGCTAAGTAAGCGATGTGAGTATTCTAGGTATGCCAACTGAATACAGCCCATCAGCGAATGCTATGAAAACACAGAACAGCACAGGGTGTTTGTTACGCACGCCATACACACACACACACACACACACACACAGTCTGGGAATCGAGCCGAGGACCTGTACTGAAAACTCTGAAGTTTTTAGGCAATGCTCTGCTCTTAACTTTCCATCCCAGACTTGGTGCCCTGTCCTACCTTAGGGATCTAGCTGAGACCTCCAGCGGTCAGAGTGGTGTGCCCTTCCCCTGTCCCTCTGCCACTACTAAGCAGGTCCTCTAGCTTCTGTCTCCAGCTCAGCACTGTCTGCCCTGAGGGCTTGGGCCTCCAGGTAGGAATCTAAAACTATAAATTCCTTTAAACTGAAAAAAAATTTTTTAACATTGATGGATGGCTATTAGGGAACATTGGTTTTACAGGTGCTGAGAAGCATAACAGAGAATTTCTAGAGGGTTTTTTAAGTGTAAGGCACTTTTTAAAAAAGCCATGAAGTTCACCTAAAATAGGTACATTTCATTGTCTATAAATTTTACACTAAAACTTGAAAATTCCAATGAGTAGCCATGTTGGAATATCAAGAAAAATAATACTGTCCGAAACGGATTCAGATGGATTGGCTCTGAAACACAGAAAGTGAGAAGCTAGGACAAAAGGCAGGTAGTGAGAACAGGTGTCTGTAAAATTCAGCATCTTATAAAATGATGAGAAACGTATTCTATATTTTGTCATAAATTGCTTTATATGCAAATGCACAGCTGTAGTGTCGTGTAAGTGGGAATACCTCCTACTGTGCCTGCTGCTTGTCCCGAGCCACTGACCTGGTCCTCTAGTTCCCTCTTCTACTACATATTCCTAAGCAGGTCAGGGACCCTCTTGGGCAAAGGAGAATGAAGCCTGGTCCATTTGACCAGTTGGTCAGATCTTTGTAATGAAAGTCCAACCCTATGTGTTGTCACAGTAGATCAGTGATGTAAGTGCTTTTCTATACCAGGGAAAGGTGCAAAAACTTAAAACCTATTCCCTGGAGCTGGGCACGGTCGTTCATGCCGTAGAAGGGGGAAGGAAGATCAAGAGTTCAATGCCAGTCTGGGCTGCATATGCCCCACCCCCAAAAAACCTTTTTTTTTTAAATTCACAGAAATCTCCTAATATTCAGTTGGATATTGTCTGAATTCTTTCCAAATGGCATGGAGGAATGATAACATTTGTCTTACTTCCTATAGCCATAAGGGCCTTTGTGTTTGTTGAGTCTTGGATATAAAGATGCTTCGTACAAATTGGCTCGGATTCCTCAGAGGGCTTGACTGCCCCACTGTCCTAAGCTAGGTTCGTGTCATGACTTTGGTAAACAGCAAACGGAAGACTCAAATCAAGAGCTCTTCCGCTCAAAACCATGCTTTCATGTTACATTCTGACATGTGAGTTTTGATATGCAAAGTTCATACAACGGCATGAAACAGGCATTTGTCATAAAACACACCACTGAGTAATAGGTTAGCTCCTAAGAGCAACTTCAGGCTCTACTTCCTTCTCAACAAAAGGCATCTTTAGTGACGGTTTTCACTAATCCTAGGACTTGCCAGTAAAGGCTGGAGAGAGGACTCGGTGGTTAAGAGCACTTGCTGCTCTTGTAGCGAACCTGGGTCCAGTTCTCAGCACCCAAATGGCAGCCAACAACCATGCCTAACTGCAGTTCAGGGTATATGGTGCCCTTCTATCCTCCGCGGGCACCGGTCAACAACCATGTCTAACTGCAGTTCAGGGTATATGGTGCCCTTCTATCCTCCGCGGGCACCGGTCACACATAGGATGGATGCATAGCTAAACATCAAGTAAAACACAATTTGCAAAACAGTCTTGGCGGGTCTTGCTTTTGTTTTGTTTTTCGAACAGGGTTTCTCTGTAGCTTTGGAGCCTGTCCTGGAACTAGCTCTTGTAGACCAGGCTGGTCTTGAACTCACAGAGCCACCTGCCTCTGCCTCCCGGGGCAGATTAAAGGCGTGCGCCACCACCGCCCAGCGGCACTCTTGCTTTTGTCTGTATCTTTGAGGTAGTTGGATATTTGATCCGCTTAAAGGGAATTTTCTATTGCCTATTTACTATGATTACCTCTTAATGTCATATATTTCCTGAATAAAGCAGATAAAAATTGTTACCCTATGGAATAGTGGACCCTCTTCTCACCTTAGCTAAGCCCGATTTGTTCACAGATACTACTCAGTAACTCCAGTAGATGGCTCTAGCGCAGACAGTTTTTGTTCAAGTAGCCCAACTGGGCAGAATTCTTGGTCTTAAGGCTAAATATCTCAAACTCGGGTGGGAATTGTGCTTAAGATGGGACCGAGACCTGAAGGTGGAGATGGTGTGTCCTCCGCATCCCCAGTAACGTCAATGCCTCCGAGCCTGTTTTTATACTCATTTTTTCACATTGAGTTGAGTGACAGGAGTTTGAGATGCCACGTTTGCCTCCTGAGCAAAGCCTTAAAAAAATGTGCTTTAAGTTTTAACCTCCTTTTCAGGGAGGAAAAGTCAGTTTTAACTAGATATAGGTCAGTGAGCCCATGCTACTCCTCCGTAGAAATCTATTCTTAAGTTGGGCAGCTCTAGGCCAGCCTGAGCCACAGTAAAAACTCCTCTCAGGAAGATCTGAGCTCAGCTTTGGTGTAATTTGAGGGATTCTGTTTGAACCAAATTTACAATTTCCAGCATTCCTATGTAGAGGGCCTAATGATCTCTATTCAGAAACACTTGTTTCAGGCCGTCATCAGTCTGTGCTTTAGAGTAACATCCTTCTAAATACATCTTTCCCTGTTCAATACAATTTCTATATTCTAGATTTACAAGAAGGAAATGAGGAAACAATTCTAAAGTCACGCTATTTCACTGTGAAAGGGAGACGGGCAAGGACAGGAGACAAAGATGTCCAAGTGTTTGCTGCAGGTCTTCCCGACCCAAGCTTCCTTCCAGGTCAGAGGGCAGTTCATAGCGCTGAGAAGCTCCATGTATGTTATCTGAGCTTTACCTGACGTGTATTCAAGTTACTCCATAGTCAGTCTGTGAACAAGAAAGCTAGCCTAGCTTGAATCCAGATGGGAATGAATTTTAAATACCAATGATCTTTATCTGGAAATGGTAGGCACGGGTTTTTTTTAAGCACGCCAATAGCCCTTCAGTGTGTGTCAATACGTCTGCGGAATCTAAGATACTACAGGTCAGCAGTGAACTGTCAGCTCGCCCTCAATGCTCAGGGCACACCCTAACGTTTTGGGTTGTGTACCTTGACTCTTGGATTTCAACACCTACTGGCTGAAATGTTAAATGAACACCTCATAAAAAAATTCTTCAGGTCTGTTATCGTGCACAAATGCTTGTTAGTAACTTAATGGAATTGATTTTGAGTCTGTGTTCTGTGGCTTCAGAATTATCAAGTCTTTGTTCATTCAGAAACCTGGAATAATCTGACTATATATAGCCTTTGAATCCAAATTCTAGCATATTCTCAATAAACCAAACTTCGAGGCATCTAGAGAACTTAAAATATGCCTAGAAAACCATTTTCTAGCTTCTTCCTTGGGTGATGGGCTCTTTTCAAAGGTCACAATATGACGTCAGCAGACGCATGCTTGAAGCGTTAATCATTAGCTCTTTTGTGAACTGTGGGGCTGTTTAACTGCTCCCAGTTACAAACCCCGTCTAGGGCCTCGGCATGTGAGGACCTCACTGGCCAGTTCTCTCTGCCCTCAACCCCCTCCTGTAACAGAAAATGACTGCAACCATCTGATCCTCGTCTACTAACAAGAATCAGCCTCCCAGCGGTCACAAGTGAGGGCCTCAGTGAGCTTAGCGCTTGACATAGGCTTGTTTGGGAAAAGTGTTGTCACTTCCAGGGCTTCCCAGTCATCGCTGGAACCTCAAGAGTCACACACACAGCTTGGCTTCACGCCAGGAGCCAGCACGCTAATGACACCCAAGAAGGAAAGCATTTTGGCACCGTGTGTCAGAGCGTCTGTAAATGGAAACTGTGGTGCTCGTTTGTACTACTGGACTGCACAGCTTAAAATATATAGATGGCAAGTTAACCTTGAAACCACACTCTAAAAGCAATCGCTCTTCAAGTTTTAACACCACGCTACTAAGACTGGAGAAAGAGTCCAACAGGGAGTGGGTACGGTCTAGGAAAGCTGGGCTGGTTAAGTGCTTCTGTGAAGGCAAACTTGAGTGTTTGGCTATCTGGACATTTTTGGACCTTTTAAGTGTTTTGGACCACTTTGTGGCAACTCTGAGCACATGGCCAGACAAAAGGGACAAGCTGGCCTGATCATACATTGTTGCTCCACTCCAGAACTGCTCCTGGAAACGATGGGACCCAACCCTAGAAATACGTTTCTACACTAATGGTTTTTGTTCCACTGGGTCTTGTTGAAAGGTATGTTAACGCTGGTAGCTGACGGACGGCGTCAGAGGAGGAAGGCAGACACTTTCTTCCATCACTTCCTGACGAGTGGCAGCCAAGCAGACTGGGAAGGCAATTAGTCACTACTGTTTGGATGTCACTTTGCTTTGGTTTTGGAAGTGTTCCTTAAGAAAAAAGAAACTTGTTAATACATCAAACCACATAAACATGTCAAATTACTGAGAGAAGCATCATTTATAAGTAAAATCTTAGGTTATGTTCTACTTAATCTCAGTATCACAGAGCACACAGACACTTCCACACGGAGCCTGGTATTTTCTCTATTAACATTCTGACCATACGAGATCCGACTGGTCATTTACCGGAAGTCACTGTTATTCCCTACATCCAAGTCCTAACTCCTCAGGAGTACCACTGTTTTTCCTAATCACGACTTGCCTGGGTACCACAGGTTGGAAGAAAATGCAGGTAGAATGGAGGGTCCAACGATCCACACCTTACCATACTTCAATCTGTCAAAGTTCAAATCCTTCTTTAGAATTACCTTCAACACCACATCTTCCCACACATAAAGGTACTGCTGCTCCTACCTCTTAAAGTGTCAACATTAACTTGTAAATTATTTTTATTTAAAACATCTGTCATTACAAAACACAAGCTTACTTTTACTCTTAGGTAACTTTTTTTTTAAGTATTCAGCAGTGTAGACAAAAATCATAAAAAAAAATCACAAAATAAAATTAGCTATAATTATTAACGTTATGAACAAATGACCAACTATCTATAACATCAAGGCCCGGCACCTATAAACCATAGGTAAACTCCCTGCAGTTCCTCAACTGTTATAATAATCTCCATGAAGAGCCTAATACATTGCAAACTGAAAATCTATTAAACGAATGAGAACAAAACCCGGCACAGACTGTACCGAAATGCTACAGAACCTGATTAGAAACTTAGTTATTGGACCGTGTGTGAGATGAGCGGAGAGCTGGGGAGCAGCCAAACCAAAGCTAATACAGCTTCAGGGAACCGGACTGTGTCCTCACAGAACAAGACATCAGGACACACAGCCCCCACCCTACCATCTGCAATCGAGGTACATACTTCTTAAGCAATTTATCCTCGCTTATAAGGCTGTGATTTGGGTTTGGAAACTAAAGCGCAAACACACTCCTCTAGAAGAGAGGCCATGCCCATCCCAGTGTTTTTCCTTCTACCTGATGACCTGTAACAGGTCGTCCCATGGCTGTCATTTATCTACAAGGGTTTTGTTTTTAGTAAGACCAGATAGGGGTGCTCGTGCGCAACTTCACCACAGCACCTGGGTGAGGGAGACAGGAAGCCCTGGAGTTCAGAGACCCACCTGGTCTATGAGTTCCCACCCAGCCACGGCTACAGGAGACCCTATCTCCGAAGGACTACAGCTGCTGCGGGGTGATAACTCCCTCCAGTTCCAACGATACTCCACGTGGTCGTTTCAAAAAGAAAACATTCAAGGACTCCGCTGTAAACTTTTCTTCAGTGTTTGTAACAAATGGTAAGAACATTATCTTCAACAGTTTTCCTCTAAAGATAACTTGTTATATATTACACGTTTTATTCCATAATTCTGATAAAGAATCTGGGTCTCTGGTAATTAACCAAGAATGTAGGATGATTCTGTCCTTGGACAAATCTGAACGGCAGGCCAGTCACTCCAGAGTCACGAATGGGTCACAAGCACTCAAACCGCTGCCAGCACTGGTCAGGCTTCTGGCTGGGGTGGAGATCACTTCAGCTGGACAGAGCCCAGTTTAAGACAAAAGAACATTTTCCATGAAACGCTATGGCAGAAGACTCACCAAGGCTATATAAGGCTGGTGTCTTAAGTAACTCACCCTTGAAACAGGGACAGGTTTTCAAGTGATACCCAGTAAGTTCTGGCTCTAAAAATAAATGTTCCTGCTTTCAGAGTTCCTATTCTTCAATAGGAAGGATGTAACCGAGCAGCTTAACGCTTGCAGTAAAAACCAACCATTCTTAACAAACCAGAAATATACAAGGAAACCCGTAAGAGACAAACTTTTCACAGTTAACAATGAAAAAGTGCACTAAGTGTTCAAGTAGGGCAGGTAGTTTAGCAACTACATGTGTCTCTTTGGTTCAGGTCATCTTTTAAAAGCTCTCCTTGGGTCCCTGGCATTACTGATTGTGGTCATGACTGTCTGACTACTACGAGCTCCTGGTAGCTGGGGATTGATGGGGTCCCGGCCATTGCTTCTACCAGTATATGGAAGATGATATCCTCTTGATTCGGGGCCAGTCTGGATACCATTTCCTGCAACAAGAATTCAAAAAAATTAGCATCATTTTCAGAAGTGGTCTATATTGTGCTACAGAAACACAATCATTTAAGGTCTTACACACAGTAAAAGCTTATAAATATCACAGGAAACAAACACTTTTATTCTATAAGGAAAAAAGTGGGCTCTGGGCCTCTGTTTTACCAAATAACATGACCTCGGTACTGAATGAACAGAAGGAAGAAAACCTAATGAGCAATAAAATTAGGAATAGAGTATAAAAAAAAAATCATTAACTGCCTGTATGTAAATTAGAGGAGGGGCAGAGAACTGTTTGAGAACTAGAGCTTGACTCAAACACAGTGTTCCAATGTGATCAAACTATTGGCAGACAGATTTTCCACAAGGTGAGCTGGTTACAAAAGCCTTCAGCTGCCCTAATGAACTCCATTCACAGAAGGATGCTTCCCAAAAGACACAGGCTCCGGCAATCACCAGTGAGGTCTGCGGGAGAAAGGCTGCTCTGTCTCACCAGCTGCTACTTTACAGCACCGTTTTCCTGGACAGGTCCCAGTGCGCCAGAAGACCTAGCAATTCTGCAGATTATAAACAGCCACTACATCGTATGCATTTGTAAACACAGAAAAATAAAAGATCTGTCTGAGGGTTACCAAAAATAGTCTTCTTACTAATCAAGAGAGCAGGGTTTAAATACAGAGGGTGCTCAACACTTGGCCTGGACAAGCACCCTCTGCAGAATCACTTATCTGAGTGTTCTTGCTTACACTAGAGTTCCCATCTAACACAAAATTAGAATTTTCCCTTTACGTTTTTCATAGTTCCCGGAATGCTTGCACGTCATCACAAATATGGACAAAGTCTTACCCAGTGGTCCAAACGCACTGATGCTCGCTTTATCGTTCTCATTCTGCACCTGAAACAAGTTTTAAGTTCAGCAAATGAAGACAGAAGTAACACACGTAGAAAATATATATATATATATATATATATTTTACTTTTAAGGCTTCAAAAGTGGTCTTCCACAATATTTAATGATTTGCCTAAGTCCATGCAATGTTAAGGCATTCAGAAATCTTACCCAAGCTTCTTAATAGCTTTTATTACACCCAGTATTTCCTGATTATTACCTTTACTCTGCAAAATACTAAACAGCACCTCTATCTATTGTTACAAAGCATACGGACCCACAGAATCTATGGAATAAAAGCTACTTTAGAGATTTCTTCTATCGAGCCAGGGTCTCATAGTCCCCAACTCGTCAAACTCGCTATGTAGCTAAGGGTGACTTTGACTTTTCCTCCCATCTCCAACCTCCTGAGTAACAGGACTTCAGGCCTGTACCACCATGCCAGTCTGGTAAAGAACTGGGGGGCGGAGCCCAGGCCGTCACGCAAGCTTGGCAAGAAGTCTATCTGTTGAGCCAAATCCTCAAGATTGTTTCATAATTCCTTTCATCACAGTTTGGCTATCAGAGGTTTAGCCTACCGACAGAATTAACTCAATCATAATATACCATGTACTTGGATTAATTACCGTTTTGTTCTGCTGCCCTCTGTAATCTGGGTTTGGCTCACTGAAATTCGGCACTTCTGAATACACCATACAAAATCTGCAACAAAGCAAAGGCCAAGTAGAATGATTTCCAAACGTTTTTTTGTATAACCTCCTTAACTTACAAGAATGAAAACCTTCGGTGTCAAAGAATTACCTTAACATTAGCAAGCTAATCCAATTAATTTGTGATAAAAAAAAAATCCCCTAAATAACTATATCCCAAATTGACACCCAATGATTTGATTCTCTCACAATCCCTCTTGTTCACCATGAATCTGCAAAGAGACTCAAAGGCAAAGAATAACTTCTACATGACTAAGACAGATAATTGGCTATCAAGCCACACGTCAGCCCAGGGCTTCTGTAACTGACAACACAACTTGGCACCCTGTTCACACAGGGTTTCCTTAGCTCTTCAACTCTAAAAAGAAACTAGACCCCGTCTGGAACCGTCTTAAATTGACCCCGACAAAGACGAGCCACCAGTGAGTGGGTGACTTCCTGTGGTTCTTCCCTGAGCTGATCTCCACTACTGTAACATCTCCCTATGCATGACATCGAGCCAGATCCTGTAATCCCTAACATAGGACGCTAAAGGAAGGGCCGGCCCCACTGGGGCTGCTCTCAACACACCTGAGTACTGACAGGGTTGAATCCAGTGACCTCCCTACAGCAGGAATCAAGTGTGCAAGGCTAAGGAGGCAGTTTAGAGTTTGCACCAATTATTCTGCTGACATTATTGGAAACTTAGTCACACAAGATGTACCCCAATACTCACTCTCCAATCTTTTGGAGTTCGCCGCCTCTTCCAGTATAAAGAGTCAGGCATCCTTTCCACATTGATGCATACCTGGGGGGAGACAGATCGGGTTTTCAGAAGAACGTAGAGCTCTATTTCATTCCCGGTGTGTTTCTGTGTTAGATACAAGTGCAAATCAACCTTTCTACCCACCGTGTCGAGTCAAATATAGCCCGTGGAACTCTTCTGAGAAATGATGCAAAGAAAATTCTACTGCCACATTATGACCTAATCATCTCAACTATAACCCTAGGAGAAAATGTTGAGCTCTGCTACAGGCTGAACCCAGACCTTCCTTATGTATACTCAGAAAGCACTCGGCCACTAAGCGAGGCTCCCAGATCCTGTTTTTAATAAAAGCCTTATGTTCAGACAGCTCCCTAAGCTGTGCAGGCTGGGCTTGACCTTGCTCTGTCATCCAGTAACCCTAGCCACTTCCTGTCGCAGCCTCGGGAGGAACTGGAAAGCCAGGCCTGGGGCTAGCTAAAGAAAGGCGAGCTGACCTGACCGGGAAGGCTGAATCAGGAAGAACTCAACACAGACACTCAATTTCCACTGCCAGAAGCTCCTCCTCAGAACCCACTTTAACTCCTCTGTTGCCTGGCTTTCCTCTCCCTTCCTCTTCCCCTTAACTGAGCTCCACGTGGAGAAGTCTATAGAGCGTAGAAAATGCGTGTTTGCATCTTAATGTGCAATGCAGATCTTACAAGCGTCCCTTCTGCTGAAATTAGGTGCCTGTGTTTTAAAATAATTTTAACTGCAGTCCAACAGTTGGAGAAAGTGTAACATTTTCTTCTAAAAGATAATGTGGAGAACTTGACCAGTGAGAGCAAGTCCTCACTGACAGCAAAGCAGCTCTCCCCTGTGCCAACTACTGATAATTTAGGCACAGCAGTGTGTGCTTCCCCAGAACACCACGTCTCTCGCCTCCAGAATCAGACCAAAGTCTGGGTTTTCAATGCTTCTTTGTTCAACCACCAAGGTTACCTCATGGCTTAAATATGGCCTATAATAGATATTTACTGCTATCATTATTGTTGTGGTTGTTATGGTCTTCACCATAGCCTCCAAAGAAGGAATTCTTCTTGGCCCAAGTGACAAAGATGTAATATCGTGTCACAATGACTCAGTGTTTGAGAATAAGATGTCTGAGTCCTGACTCTCACTTCCGGCTTTGATGACACTCTACCTCACTTCCTGAAAATGCTGCAAGGCCTGCACCACAGGGTCAAAGAGCTCCTGCCTGGGGAACTTAAGGCTTCTCTGAGCCAACATCAACTGCCAACTATCTTCCTGGTAGTGACCAATAAAATCAGTACAATTCTCATCGTGTAGGCTTTCAGATTGCTAAGATTCTTTTCTGGCCTTTTCTTAAGACTAACATTTGGGGAAAAGAGTAAAAGTTGATGAAAAACAATGCTCCACCTCTGTAGCCAACTAAACGATCTGAAGGTATCAGACACCCTCTGCCACTTGCTGTGTATTTGGGGGTTTGGGGGAGGGGGTAAGAACACTGATCTTACAGAAGAAATCATTTCCACAATCATTTGAGACACGGTCTTCACCTTTTCTGAGTACAAATATGACCACAGAAAATGTTAAGTTCAAGCTAGGACTCAGATGGCAGAATGCTTGCCTGGCATGCAGGAGGCCTCTGGCTCATCCCCAGGACATTTGGGTACATGCCTGTAATCCCACCACCTGGGCAGTGGAGGCAGGTAGGTCAGAGGTTCAAGCTCTTTCTCCTGGTTCAAAAACAACCTGGAATACAGGAGACACTGTTTCCAAAAAAGGAAGATAAAAGAGCAAAATTCCCAGCTACTGAGTTTATGCCCATACCACCTAAACAAAAACTGTTGACAGGACTTCAAGGCACTAAAAAGGGAAGGATTTGGAAGACATTGTATCAAATGTATGGACCGATTATAAAGGCAGTGCAGTCTTAATAGCCTACTAAAAAGGCTCACGAACTCACATACAGTATTTCTAAAAAATACAACGAACCTTTCTATTTGGAGGTGAGGAGTTAGTTCTGTACCTGAAATACGCTTAGCCGCAAAAGGTGAGCTGAGGCCAATTCTGCCCACCAAAAACCCATGGAAGAGCCAGGCAACTTAAGAACTTTGAGAACTTGGCAGGACCCCATATCCCGGCCAACCCCGCACCTAACCCCAATTTATGCACACCTACCCTCTGGTCAACCGAATAATATCCCCGGTCTGTATGAGCCCTCCGATTTCATCCCACACAGAAATAGTGATGCTGCCCGTTCTATCAGCTACTTTGCAGGATCTCACTTCATGGCCGTCTTTGGTTTTGGTCACGCGTCCTGTGAAGATTTATAAAAATCCAAAGGTGAGGGGGGAGAGATGTGTTAGATAACGAGGCCGTTCGGGGCAGCTGCCTCACCCTCCTAGGACACGGTACAGGACTGGCTTCTGTCCCGGGGTAGAAGCCGAGTCCGGCCTAGGGCGGCTGGGAGCACGTGGGGGTGCGGGCGGGGGTGGGGGGGGGAGAAGTCCGAGCGCTCGAGGGCGTGGGGCGGGCTGCGGACCCCACTTACCTATCTCCAGGACAATAAAGACGACATTTAAGTTTTTCAGTCCGGCCTTAATGTCTTTTATAAAAAGCGGAGGGTCGTTGACCCCAAGCATACTGAGGCAGGTGCGGCTACGCTGGGCAAAGCTTCCCACCCTCCGGGGCCAAGGGGCAGAGCCGGGGAGGGGGAGCAACCTGGGGCAGGGCTGGTGACCGGGGTCAGAAGCGGTTAGGCAAGGGCCGGGGAGACCAGCCCTGGAGGCACCAAGCCAAAAGGAAGGAAAAAGAAAAAAAAAAAACAGCTCACAAGTTCCAAAATCAAAAAGACGACGCACTCCGCACACCGAGTGGGCGGCGAGCAAACAAGGGTGCGGACTGCCGTCGCCTGGGCTAAGGGAAAGAGGCAGCCGGGGACCGCCCGGCTCGAGTCTCGCTGTCCCTCGCACAACACACGCACACACGCGCGTGCCACTTCGGGCTCAGGCTCCGGAAAGAGACCGAGACAGCAAAACGGCAAAGAAGCCGAGCAAACGCGCAGCTAGCGACTGCCGAGCGCGCCCTCCGGCCGGCTTTATTACTCTCTCGCTCCGCCCATTTTATGACGTCACGCGACGTCTCCACGCCCACCAGCCCGCCCATTGGGGAAGCTCGTAGCGCCCAGGCCCAGCGCGGCCGCTCTAAGCCCCGCCCCGGCCGCTCAAGCCCCGCCTC
This sequence comes from Microtus obscurus, assembly GCA_963919715.1. Lineage (NCBI taxonomy): Eukaryota > Metazoa > Chordata > Mammalia > Rodentia > Cricetidae > Microtus > Microtus obscurus. The sequence continues at coordinate 6,999,891 of CAWTZC010000381.1, forward strand.
CTGCCACGCAAGCCCCGCCCACGGCGCTCGGCCACACCTTCCTCTCCCCGGCCGGCTCGCAACGATCTTCCGGGTTTCGATCGCGCCGGGGGTTTAGCCACTCGCTGTGAGCTTGGGCTTCTTGTCCCTGCCCTCGGGGGACTTCAGTCCTCCGGCCTGGCCCTTTCGCACCGCGATCCCGCGGAACGCTGCCGTCTCGGACCCCGTGGGTAGAGCAAGTGTGCGGTTGAAAAGGAAACAGGGCTCGGGAGAGTGGGCGAGCGGGACCTAGGAGCCAGGACCGAGCTTCCCACCCGAAGGGAGCTCGCCCACCAACTTCCCTCCTTTAGGCGTGTTTAAAATTGGGATCCAGAAAAACGAGGATGTCTCTTACAGTAACTTGTAAGCCTCTTTGCTTGCTAATAATAATAATAATAATAATAATAATAATAATACAGCAAGGTGTGGCCAGAAGTTTGGAGAGGTGGCTAACCATTTCCGGAATTCTCAACCATTTGCCCTCATAAAGAACTGGGCTGAACCATGGTGGTTCATGTCTTTAATCCCAGGATTTGGGAGGCAGAGATGGGCACATTTTTACAGAGGCAGTGCCAGGACAGGCTTCAAAGCTACACAGGGAAACCCTGTCTTAGAAAACCAAATTAATTAATTAAGGGAGACTGCTCAGAATTATGTACACATTTTATAAAGAGGACCTGAATACTTAAACCAGGCCCAGCACGGGTCTGGACCAGATGGGGTCCCATCGCCCAGAGGGGAAGTGGGCGCATGCTCCCATCCCAAACCCAGAAGCTACCTCCCACCCATAACTGCTCACAAATGAAAAGTTCTCTCCAACAGAGTCTCTCTGGTGATACAAACCACTCTTGAGGCCAGGCGCTATGCCCAGCAGTAGGTGACCAACACAAAACCAGCCCCGTAGCATTTTGGGATGTTCATTGTCAGGGCTTTTCTTATTTTAACCTTATTTTAAAGGTCATTTTCATATAGTTTATGGTTTCTAGTTCTGTGGTTTTGTGGGATTCCTGTGTGCGAATGTGTGTCGCTGTGGCCGTAGGTGTTTCTTGTGCTTTTTCTTTGGCTCTTTTTTTCCCATTTGTTTTCTTCTATTTGATTTATTTTATTACTACTTTCCAGATACCTGTTTGTTTTCTAACTAGAGAAAGAAAAGGCGTGGATTTGGATGGGAGGGGAGGTTGGGAGGACCTAGGAGGAGTTGGGGAAGGAAAACCATAATCAGAATATACTGTATGGGGAAAAAAAAAAGCTATATTCAATAAAAGAACACACACACACCCAAAAAAAGAGAAAAGAAAAGAAAGCCCTGTAAGAAGCAGAAGCTACTGTGGCGGCTGGCCCTGCCCTTCCCTGCCCTACCTCCGGGGACCCACTCATCTGATCCTCTCTCACTTCCTCCCCCAGCACGGAGTTCCCCCCCCCCAACATGGCAGCGCTTTCTCTCTAACCCAAAGGCAGCACTGAGAAACAGCAGCAAGGAAAACACAGTTCAGTGGAGGGCAGTGGGTTTCGGCTACTCCTAAGTCAGTCCGCAAAGAGAATGATTGACAGAAAAGAAAAAGGGAGAGAGGACATGCATGCTTTCAAAACACCGGCACGCATAAAAATCAATTTTTAAACATGCTTTGCTGTCCTCCCTGCCTAGCCATTAGCTGAAGTAGTGTAACATACATTAAACATCTGTATCTGGAACTGTACACTTAAAGCACTTTGTATTCATTCAGTCGTTCAATGATCTACATCTCATACACCCCAGTTAAAGAGCTGGGATTTAAAACCTTACGATTATAAAAATTCCCTTATAAAACAAAACTCTAAAATGTGTATTTCTTCATCTAAATGGATAATTGACTTTTTTTTTTTTTTTTTGGTTTTTCGAGACAGGGTTTCTCTGTGACTTTGGAGCCTGTCCTAGAACTAGCTCTATAGACCAGGCTGGTCTCGAACTCACAGAGATCCGCCTGCCTCTGCCTCCCGAGTGCTGGGATTAAAAGCGTGCGCCACCATCGCCCGGCAATAATTGACTTTTTGGAAGGCTTTGTAACTCACAATAATCCCCAGTGCTTGATCAGGGGGGGTGTAGCAGTGAACTCTGTAGTGGATAACACTGTTTCAGTTTCTCTTGGGAAGAAGCACGGCTTTAAGTAGATTAACCCAATCATTTATATCGTCATTCAGTGATGGGCTGGACGACTTTGGCTTCTCGGTTCCAAAAACCTTGTTTCCAGTATAGGAAACCTCTCAGTCGCTTCCTAGACTTACTATTTGTAAAAAAGCAAAATCACTACATTCAACAGAACTAACTGGAAATAACATGTTTATTGGTTGAGGTGTATATCTTGATTTTCATAGAAAACGCTCCCAAGAAGAAAAACCCCGGGGGGTGGGGGAGGAACCTTCTATGGGGTCAGCGTTTGTTGTTGTTGTTCTTCTTCTTATTATTATTTGTTTGGTTGGTTTTGGTTTTTTGAGATAGGATTTCAGTGTGTGCCAGTGCTGACAGGCCTTGAGCTCTCCCTCCAGACTACACTGGCCTTGAACTCACCCAGTAGACTAGACTGGCCTTGAACTCACAGGGCTCCGCCTGCCTCTGCCTCCCAGGTGCTGGGATTTAAAGGTGTGCCCCACCCCACCCTCTCTCTCTCTCTCTCTCTCTCTCTCTCTCTCTCTCTCTCTTTCTCTCTCTCTCTCTCTCTCTCACACACACACCTCCACAGGGTCAGTCTTACAAAACTCTGAGAAGACTTAATCTGGAAGCAGCGAAGAGTTGCTACTGTCTACTTGTTTCCTATGTCCTATGTAAATTTGAAAGAACGTATGAACAAATACGTAAACTCAGCACGACCAGTCCCAGAGCCCCTAACAAGCCTTACAGAAAGTATCAGATTCCCTATGCTCACTCCAGACACATGTGGATCTTATGACTATTTAGAATTCCCATTTACTAGCTGGTTTGCTGGCAAAGGCCTGCAATCTCCAGCACTTGGGAAGCAGACCTGAGCTATATATCAAGGCCACAGATTTCAGATTTACTATGGTGATGTCTCTACAATCAAAATGGATACCTGTCTCTTACTTTGGAGCATTGTCAAGCTCATACAAGCACACAGACAACTTCACCTCACTGCGAAGAAAGAGTTGGTGCTTGCCGTGCAGGGGTGGCGCACGCCTTTAATCCCAGCACTTGGGAGGCAGAGGCAGGCAGATCTCTGTGAGTTCGAGGCCAACCTGGTCTACAAGAGCTAGTTCCAGGACAGGCTCTAAAACTACAGCGAAACCCTGTCTCAGAGAGAGAGAGAGACAGGAGAGAGAGAGTTGGTGCTCTGTATTAAGGTTCTCTAGAGGAACAGAACTGATGTATCAAAGGGGAATTCATTAGAGTGGTTGATAGGGTGTGGTCCAGCTAGTTCAACAATAACAGCCTCCTGACAGAAAGACTAAGAATCCAGGAGCTGTTTGTCCATGAGATTATATATCTTCAGGTGGCCTTCCTTCAGTCACAAGGAAGTAGGGATTACAACATAAAACCTTTGATTTTGTGGATGAAAAAAATACAAGCCTAGAGATGTTAATAGGAATACCACCTATATATAGTTCCTAATGAATTCCTATGTTCCATTCATAATCACTAATAGTTGATAAGATTATGGAAAGGACATAACTGGACTCTCTCAGCGGGACTGACATCAAACCTTCCACATGTTTACAAAGCATCAATGTACAACCAAGCCTAAGAAGATGGGAGGTTAAGAGAGGTTTTAGAACAAAGTAATTTCCATTTACCTATTAGTTACCTGGACCAGGGTTTCCTTGTACTGGTTAGTTATACTGGTGAACATTTGGGGGTGGCATTAGTGAGTACGACTTGATAGCATCAAATTCTATTGGGGGAATTTTGAAAACATATTTCCTTGTGTACTTTGTATAGGCATTAAACATAATTAACCTATTGATACTAATCTTATCTTTGCTAGGATTGAGGCTGCGCCAGAATTTTAAAAGAAGTGCAAAAAAAAATATCCATGGCTTTCTGGAACTTACATTCTGAAGGGGTAGACAGAAAAAAAAATGGTGGAATTATATAGTAACTAGTGAGCCACGAACAATAGGGTAAGAAAGTAAAGCAAGGGGTAGACCTGATTCTGTAGGTAGACCCTAAGAGGGCTCAGGGATTCTGCAGGGAAGCCTGAGGCTCCGGGTGAGTGTCAGGCAGCTGAAAATAACACCTGAGTAAAGACAGTTACTAAATCAGTTTCTTTAGTGGGGAAGTCTGTGTAAGCGTTTGTTTTACTGTGGGCTGGACAAAGAGCCACCCACCACTGGACTGTATTCCCAGCCCGTTTGCACAGCAGTTTCTGTTGTGTGCGGGCACACGTACCACGTTGGTTCTTTCCTTCCACATCTATGTGAGTTCCAGACATGAGTTCAGATCCTCAGGTTGATGTGGCCATTTTACCAGCTAAGCCATCTCACCGACTCTTTATATTATTATTTTTAGATTATAAAAGTACATCTGTCCTGATATGGAAATGAGGCCGGGATGTGGGGAAATGAGGAAGGGCTTTGCCTACCATGCAGAAAGCCCTGGGTTCGAAACCCTGGACCAGATAATAAATATGTGTACTGTGGTCAGGTTTTTATATAATGAAAGCCCACATGTCTGTTCTCAAACTACCCATCTGGATGGATATCTATCATGCAATGACAGGGTACTTGGGGCTTGAGATGAAGATGTAGGAGAAGAATTTTAATTTTCCATTTATTCACTTTATCTGATTTGAAGTTTTTGAATTTTCTGATTACTAACCGATGGGCATATAGATTTTTGCTGTCAGTATACACCTTTATTTTTCTCTCTTCATACTTTTATTTTATTTGGCACTGTTGCCCACACTTCCTCCATTTGACCAAACTTCAGGTCACGTGCCTCTCGTCAGTACGTCTCCCCTACAGTGTTCTTTTTCAAGTTACAGGAATGTCCATATGTCTGATTTCCTGTTTCTTCCAGGTACTGAAAGTCTTTGTGTGCTCTGGGGGATTATGCATTGTCTAGTATGTATAGCAGAAAGCAGAAGTGAGCTAGATCCTGATGGAAACTGAAGCCACTGGTTGATGAAGCAAACCCCCAGGGCGGGGTTCCTGTACCACCATCTAACTAGGGCAAAGGGAACTAGATAAAGGCTTAGGGGAAAAACAAGAACAGCGAGCTCACTGATTCCTTTTAGGGGAGATCACTTCTAGGTCGGGAAGCACCACACTAATGTCCCTTTGTCCCTTTTCCCGTGACTTATTAGCTCGGCTGTCCTGTGTGGGTGGGAGAGCAGAAGAGGCAGGGACCTTTAAAAGGGAAACAGTGCAGGCAGGCATCCTTGTGAGTGTAAGACAAGTCAAGAGCTTGCTTTTTTAGAGCCTAAAAACTACCAAAAGATGCGCACGCGCACACACACACACACACACACATACACACACACACGGCGGGGGTGGGGTCAATAGACAGCCGCTCGTTTCTTTCCCAGTGTGAGCAGCACAGGACTTCAAGGGGCTCCTACTCCCCTCACTCAAGGACCCAAGTTCCTCCCGTTTCCCAGTCACCATCACCTCAGGGCCCCAAAGCTGGGCTGTGATCGGGGTTTCGCACTCACACCCACAGAAAGGGAGAGAGCGACTTCAAGGCAAACGACGTCTCTTTAAGGTACAGAAGATGAGAACTTCTCCAAGGGGGCGCATTTCAGCCTCCAAAGTGTCTTCATAGATTATGAAAACCGTCGACGTCTTTTACAACTCAATTGTAGTGAATGAGTAAGTGGAAGAGGTTAAAATCCATATCCCTTCCCCCACAACAATGCTAGGCAGCTGTAAAAAGTGATGGAAGCTTCAGGAAAGATGAGTTAGAAGTGGATTGGCCCTCATGTTATCGCTAAAGCAAACAAACAAACAAGCAAACAAAATCAGTGTAGCGCCAAGAGGCCAGGACGCGTTTTAAGGTCAGAAAATGACTTAATGAAAGGAGAACCAGGACCCAAATCTTCCATTTCTTATCCCTTGTTACTGACCCTTCTTCCCGACGTCCTTTATCATTTGCCAAACACTACGTTCTTGTTTTGTTTTTAGACAAGATTATCACATTGTCCAAAGGCTAACTTGGAGCTCACTGAGCAGCCTGCCCTGGCCTGGAACTCAGAGCAGTCCTCCTGCCTCAGTCTCCTAAGTGCTGGGGTTATAAGGATGAACCACCACACTGGCTGTGTTCTTTATTTAACCCGAAAGGGTGTAAGCTGAAGATGGTGGCATCTCTCTGAGCAGGTGAACCTGAACCGTTAAGCTGCTTCTTTGCTAACACAATTCAACCTTTCAGCCTCTTTCTATAGGAAGAAACAGTCACGGGGATTAATCTTTGGGTATGAATTAGATGCATAAAAGTGCTCATCAAAACCTAGTGGCTTCAAAACAGCATCTGTATACTTTCATGATGTCATCTAGGAGTGACTTCCGGTGGCCTTGCCTGTAAGCATTCATAGGCTCAAGTCATCTTGATGGCTCATCTGAGCCTAAAGGGCCTCGGGAGACGGCATTCAAACATCCGGCAGCTGGTGGCTCTGCACTGGGACACCTGTTCCTCCCCACAGTGTCTTCTGTCCTCTGGAAAGTGATACCAGGTTTCACACAAGATGACGTCAGGGTTTTGGGAGGGAGGTAGACGCTTCCATTCTATAGGCATAGACTCTGGAAATAGCAGCGTTTACATTTGTTCCTTTTTGTTGACTGTCCAATCTAGTTCTAAGGGAATGAGATAACATCCCTGTCTTTTTCGTTTTGTCCCCAGCTCTATCCAAGTTACCTGATGGGACTTCAAATGCTAGAGCTTACTTTACTTGACCAGAACGGAGGGAGAGCAGAGTGGAATTCATTCCAGTCAGGGGTCTCTCTCATACTGTGTAGGTTTGGACTTAGTCCCAAAGCCTCATTTGTCAGCAAGGGGAGGGGTCTGGAGAAGAAGCACGAGCCAAGCCAGAAGTTGGCAAACCGGTCATTCGCTACAGAAGAGCAGATGCAGATTTAAAAACAGCAGCAGCAAGGGAAGGGAAAGAATCGAGGCAGAGATCTGAGATAAAAGACACGGTCAGGGAAAAAAAAATGTAAGAACAAAAGCCAGAGATTGCAGAGCAGGGCATTTGGGGAATGTCTGATGAAGTAAAGAATCCAACAAAGCTAGATTGGGGGATGGGCATTAGATAAGGATGAAGAAAGGGAGGAGAGATCAGGGCCTGATAAGGACCAGGTGGTGTGCTGGGAAGGAAGAGACCAGAAGCAAGGGCACTTCTGGGCTCCTCAAGTCCAGCCCAGTGCTTAGCTAAAGGACTCGCAGAACAGTGTTATGTATAGCTCTAACAGTGAGATCCCGATGGAAAAGACACACGGGGCAAAGTCTGGAGGAAGCTTTGTTCGAACCTCTCCTGTGGGAGTCACAAGTGATAACACCTGGTAGAAAATACTGCCCTCGGGGGAAGTGCGCTACAGACTTGGTGGCCCGCTTCTAACTGAGTGCTGGGCACACTAGTACTCTCCTAAGGGTGCAGACCCAAGTTCCTGAGTAACAGAAGGAAGGTATTGAATATGGACTGTGTTGTTTAAGCAGTTTAAGCATAGGAAGTTACACATAACTCAGAGAATGGGTGGCAACTCTCCTGGACCCTAAGCTTCCAGATGCCTGTCAAGTGGCCAGACTTGTAAGCAGATATTTCTAGAAATAGCAATCTTTTTGTTGTTGTTGTTGTTTTGTTTTGTTTTGTTTTTAGGCAGGATTTCTGGGTGTAGCACTGGCTGTCCTGGAACTAGCTCTTGTACACCACGCTGGCCTCGAACTCATTCACAGAGATCTGCCTGCCCTCTGCCTCCTAAGTGCTGGTATTAAAGGTGTGCACCACCACTGCCCAGCGGAAGAAAGAGCAATCTTGTACCTACTATTAACTACTCCTAGTATTCTTTGCACACAAGTCCACAGAGAGGGACTCAAACCAGAGTGGAATAGGAGGCAGGAGAATCAGCCAGGAAACAGTCTCCGTAGCTAGTACAGCAAAAAATAAATCATGAGGCAGAGGAGCTAAGACCTCGGAGAGCAAGGACCAGACCAACAGCAGCATTCAGAAGCCGGGGAGTTAAACTGAGCGCAGGGAAGTCTTAACTTGCACAGAAGAATGAGCGGCTGTCTCTATAACAACCTCAGCAGTGCCTTTGAGGAACTGGAGTTCTTCCTTAATTCCGGAGGTGAATGACACATGTTCCAGTTCTACATGAGGCCTGGTTGTTCTATTGAAATACCCACACACTTGCCTCCTCCTTATTCTGCAGTACTGTAGTAAATCCAAGTTTCCCAGGTTCAGAGGCACATACATCTCTGTCCCTTGAAACCAAAAGCACGCCAGTCGCATATCACGGGTGCCACCCACGGAAGACGTAGGTAGACTTTTCTGAGAAAAGCTGGGACTGGCCAGTCAGATAAAGGAATTGTAACCCGCAGGAGATTTTCCTCCAAGACGTTTATGTAGCCATACCTCGGCTCGATCAGGCTACTCACAAATTATTCCGAAGAAAAATCTTTATTCATTTTAACTTGGCTACTATAGTCCACTCGGTCTTCAGTCTCTGGTCCTCCTGCCTCCATCACCAGGACTCTGTACTCAGCAAGAGTATCATTTGCATATTCTATGCAGCTTTTCTGACCACTTCACATGCTCTGGCTGGGTCCCCTTTGAGTGAGCCCTGTCCACTGCACGGCTCTTCCGGGTCTTGTCATATGTTCTCATGTAATATTTATTAAATATATTATACTAGGATATTTATATGCTTATCTTAAGCACACTGTGTGCCTGACACATAGCAAAATGCTTCAGAAGGGCAATGCTTTAAAAGATGTGTGTATTGAACGAATGAAGGCACACATAAACCAAGAAGAGTATAATGTTTTACATAGTGGAGTTCTGATACCAAAATCAAAAATCCTTGATTAAAACATTCAATTTTCACGGCTCATGCTTGAAACAATATCTCTTAACTATTAGGGTGCCTGGTATTCCCCATGATTCATTGCTCCCCTTTTTGGCTTTTTTGTTTTGTTTTTGTTTTTCGAGACAGGGTTTTTCTGTGGCTTTGGAACCTGTCCTGGAACTAGCTCTTGTAGACCAGGCTGGCCTCGAACTCACAGAGATCCGCCTGCCTCTACCTCCTACGTGCTGGTATTAAAGGGGTGCTCCACCACCACCTGGCTTTTTTGGCTTTTCAGACAGAGTTTCTCCATGTAGCCCTGGCTGTTCTGGAACTCACTCTGTGGACCATGTTGGACTTGAACTCACAAAGATCCTCCTGCCTCTGCCTCCCAAGTGCTAGCATTAAAGGTGTGCGCCAATACTGCCAGGCTCCTTGCTTCTTCTTTAATGAGATTAAAGTTTCCACAGGTTAAAGTGGATACACTGGTGTTGACTATAGTAAATCCCCCAGAGAGGAAGCAAATTCTTTTGAATTGTGGAAAGGCTTAGCTATTCCCCAGCTATGCAAGTCTAGCGCCGACTGCACACTGCTCAAGAGTATCCAAGGGTGTTTACGTGAGAAGGCAAACGCAGCCCAGTATCGCACAGCCCTTTCTAGACGAAAGCACTTCCAACCTCGGGGCATCACGTATACGGCATCACGTATGCATGTGTTTTCAAACGGGCTTTCCCAAGGAGGCTGATTTCGAGAACTATCACTTCCCTAAGCTGACACTTCTGGCACTACAACGAATTCCCTAAAGAATTGAAGGCAGAGGGAGATAGGGCCATAGCACCAGCATCACCAGACTGTCTTTCGGGGAGGGGGAGAGGGGGTCTCTTGAGTCTAGCTCTTTAAACGTTGGTAGGTGCGCATTGTAAGCGCCTTTTATTTGCCTGGGTTTTGAGAACAAAGCCTTTGGTTGAACACTCTGATCAGTAGCTCTAGTTTATGGGTGAACATTCACGTGAATAATACAAAATGAATTCCCAGAAACTGGAGACAGAATTCGTTCCTCCAGATAGCATTGCCTGAATCTGAAGTTCATTAGAATTAACTTTACATTTCCAAGAGAATGGAAGTGTGTGTGTGTGTGTGTGTGTGTGTGTGTGTGTGTGTGTGTGTGTGTGGACAGCATGGGCTACGGTTGCCCGGCTTCATAGTACATACAAAGGACAAGGTGGCAAGGTCAGAGAAGAAAACACTGTTTCCTTGAAACATTTCCTTTGTGTCAGCACTTGGCATCCACTCTCCTGGAATCCCTGCAGCCCTCTCTCTAAAGCAGGATTTATTACCCACATTCCACAGAACTAAAACTTCAACCATATTTCATTGCCTGTGTCTCTACCAGTCAGCCTGAGAGACAGTGAGAGCATGTCATAAGACCCAAATCCTCCTAGTCAGGTGGAGCTCACACTCAGTAATAACCCCCAATGGGTGGCAACAGTCAGCAAACCACGGCCCAAGCTGCTTGTCTGTTCTGTTATCTAAGGCTGCATTCCAGATGCAGGGCCAGAGCTGAACACGTGGTCTGCTGAGTTCAAAATATTTATTACCCACCCCGTCCTGAGAGACTGTGCTGAGCCCTGGCACAGAACCTGTCAATCAAGAGGCAGGGCCAGTGTAAGAAAAGCAATTCAAAATCCAGCACGCCCAGGAAAGGGGTATTTTATGGGTGCATGGGAAACCCGCTGACTCAGCATCAATCTAAAGCTGGTGTTCTAAAGTCAGTCAATTCCCCTTGGCTTGCTCTCTCATCTCCAGAGGAATCTCACCTTAAGTATATCATTCCAGGACGATGACAACCGAAAACACATACAAGGAAACACACATGTAGGGATCACGAATGGAGCCAAGTTATAGGTGGTTCAGTGTTTCAGATTCAAATCATCACATCGTGCAATTAGTATGATTGTCCTATACAAGTGGGATTATATGGAGAGATTAATAAAACAGGATTTATAAACTTTACAGTAGGATTGTCACTGGCCCAAAAAAAAAAAACAGTTTATTGAAAAATGTTCTAGTTGGGAAAACAGATAATCAACCTCTCAAGATACATTGTGCTATCAGAATCTCCTTCGTATCAAATAACTTCAAATAATAAGTAGGCTTAATTGACGGAAGAGGTTTGCAGTGTTCAACAATTTATTTATTTATTTTGGTTTTTCGAGACAGGGTTTCTCTGTGGTTTTGGAGCCTGTCCTGGACCTAGCTCTTGTAGACCAGGCTGGGATCCGCCTGCCTCTGCCTCCCAAGTGCTGGGATTAAAGGCATGCGCCACCACTGCCCGGCTCAACAATTTATTTTCAATAAGTATACTCTTTATTTGGTCTTACACCAAGAGGGCAAAAGAAGCCAAAGAACATAAACGCAGAATGAGTTTGTTTTCTTTCTAAACATTTGTGTGTATGTGTGTGTGTGTGTGTGATGTGTGTATGCATATGTGCATGTATGATATGTATATATTGTGATGTATGTGTAGTGTGTGTATGTGTGTGTGCTATGTATGTGTGTTTGTGATGTTGGGTGCTTACGCATGTGATGTGTATGTGTGTATGTGCATGTGTGTGTGTGATATGTGTGCATGTGTGTACCATAGCATGTATGTAGAAGTCAGAAGACAGCATGGAGGAGTTGGGTCTGTCATTCCACCTTCACGCGGGCCCCAGGGACGGGATACAGGCTGTCAGGTTTGTATAACACGTGCTTCACCCATTGGGTCATCTTGCTAGTCCTAGGAATGACTTAAACAATGATTCACTAGAAATTGCAGAACGGGAAGCTGCAGAGTTGACGCCGATTATCTCGGCCTTACTATTCCAGTCACTTCACTTCTGAATCAGTGCGGAAGATGCCACGCTGGGCCTGGAGCAAGAAATAAAATAGAGTCAAGACAGATTAAGTAGAAACTAAAGAATTTTAAATAATTTTTAAAGTGAATAATTTTTTTTTCTTAACTTGAAACTTTACAATAACTGGCGATAATAAACGTGCCTTATTTCAGCCACTTTGATATGCTTCTACTTTAGGGCAATTTTGGATTTATAGAGACCTACAAAGGTAATACAAAGTTCCTATATATCACTCAAAAGAATTTCCCTATTGCTGGTATTATACATTAACGGGAAATACTTGTTATAATTAATGAACCAGTTTCTAATGGAAGTCCATAGCATCATCAGCTTACTTAGCTTTTATCTAATGTGCTTTCTAGGTTACCTTATGCTACTTGTCTCTGAACCAATTAAATATTGGCTAGAGAAACGCGAGGACTAAGAGTGATTTAATCCGTGAGCAGAGGACCTCAAGGGTGAGGGGCTGGGCTAAACAGATGGCAGATCAGCCAGTGAACTCAGTGAGCTGCACAGGGCTTTCAGATGAAGAGTTTACTACAAACACACACCATATGCACGCACGCATGCACACACACACACGTGTACACACATGCACACATGCAGACACATGCATGCATGCACACACACAAATCAGTTCTCTGCAGGTCTATAATGGGTCCTGTCCCCTCCTTTATGCCCCGCCTTGACTACCGGCATGAATTCTCGCAACACTTGTTTGTCCTGAGAACTATTAAAATAAGAATACCCTGCCACAGAGAACACAGCAAACTGGACCCGTCTTGACACACCTGGTGGACTGACTTTGTTATGTTCTTCACAGGATAAACTTTTCACGAGGCCGGGAAGAAAATGTTTGTTTCCTGAGGGTGGGGACCGAATGGTGTGGCGGAGAGGGCTCCGCAACCGCAAAGTTGGAAGGGGCCTGGCGGGAGTTTGGAGGCTTTCTGGTCATATTGAGGATATATAAGTGTCATTCTTCCAACTTTTAATAATCCCTTATAAATGTATGGGGAAATCAAGGCCAGGGTGGATTTTTCAAGTCGGCAATGATTAATAATAATTAACTTTACTTAATGGTTCATTAGGTACCAGCATGCTTAAGGATCAGGAATGCCTAATCAATGTGTGAAACCGTCTCCAGACATTGATTAAGGGTACTTATGAGGGTTGCTTCAGATTGCACCTTTTAATTAATAATTAAATTATATTTAATACTAACACCAACTGGTTTCCTAGAGATTTTCTTTCAAAAGAAATCTTTGAAATCCTTTGTTGGGGTTTAATTATTGGGTAAAAGTCATGTTTCATAGTGGTGCTTCCTCAAGCCTGGACCCTCAGACTGCAAACCTCCACCTAATCCCCGTGACGCTGGCAAGCAGGGCATTCCGCTCGAGCTGGACGGACAGACAGCCCAGGCAGGCAATTACACACTTAGCCTTCCGTAAGCCAAAGGCAACCTCACTCTAACTCCGATCCGTTTTCAGCTTTGAAACTCATGAGCAATGTGTTGGTTTTCAAACATCTGAGCTTCCATGGGGTACTGGCCTGGGCTCATTCGTTGTAGTTCCTTTAGCCGGCTGAGTTCAGCTCGCTGCGGGGAGTATCTGGAGCTGAAACAGAAGAGACTCTCGCGGTGTCCCACCATAGCTCTGGATATAGTCAGCAAGCAGAAACACACAAGTGGCCACAGCTGATGTGTTTCCAGACAGTGACAGGAGCCTTATTGGAATTGAGCAGCCATATCCGGGCAAAGCTTGTTCCCCACGGAGCTTCGAGCCCAGGGAGCTCCAAAACCTCTCAGCTCCTTGGGAAACATATAGTGAGTTTCTGTATCTTGTTTGATAAGATTCTCAAGTCACTGGAAAAATGAAAATAAAAAGCCATTTTGTCTCAGGTTCTTTATGAGTAAAACTGAAAGTGAAACATGCAAGTAAGTAGCATTTCAGAACCATGTGCACTTTGATACTGCGCAGAATCCCGTTCCCTATATGAAAGGGGGAGCCTTGCTAAGGCGACCGGCTGTACTTGTAATATACTTCAAACCCGCACAGGAAGGTGAGGCTCACAGGAACTTAAAGGCTGCCTGTTCTTCCTGTGGGTCCCTTATTGAAGCCCCAAGAGATTGTCCCTCAAGGTAGTCTACTCGGGCTGTACAAACAACTTCATTCTTGGAATGACAGAACTGTAGCTTGGGTTCAGAGTCCGCCAGTGTCCACTGCACGCATGTGCACAGACACTCACAAGGCACACGAGAAAGCACCAAGCGAGGAGCAAGATTCCTTGTGATTCTTGGCAAGTGTGTTATTGAATGTGCTCCGGGAAAACTCGTGGCATGCATACACATGGGAGCATGCTGTTTTGTTGTTGGTTTGGGGTTTTGTTGTTGTTGTTTTGGTTTTCCGAGACAGGGTTTCTCTGTGTCTCTTTGTTGGAACTCGCTCTTGTAGACCAGGCTGGCCTTGAACTCACAGAGATCTGCCTGCCTCTGCCTCCTGAGTGCTGGGATTAAAGGCGTGCGCCCCCACCATCTGGCCACTATTTAGTTCTCTATAATCTACAGTTATTTTCCAACAGCTAATCAGTGTCCCTGTAGGTCAAATTGAAAGGGTTTAAGCCTGGGTGAATAATCTCTGCTTTTCCAGACCAACCCTGCTAAACTTTCTTCACGTTTCCTGGACACAATCTATCAGTTGTAGTACTCAAGGCATATCCGTGCAGTATATCCATTTCCAGTATAATTCTCCACAGAGAAAAAAATATGTATAATATACTCTGAGGGACCAGAACGAAAGCACACCTAACCCCTGAATCCACCTAAAGTAAAATAATTTGCATATTAGTAGTAGATTCGTCTACAGTTCAACAGTGGTCCCCTAGTTGCCCTGCGTGCTCCTCACCTACAAGTAACCATGGCTCCCTTGCTAGAAAAGCAGCTGGGATGCATCAGGTTCCTTTCCTTCCCAGTTGTGGGAGGCGGTAGAGATCGCGACGTCTGCCTTTCTGTGACTTTCCCACCCCTACCCCGAGGAACTCTGGCTCAATAGAAATCTTGCCACATTTTTCCCCAGGTGACCTGGACAGGCACTTGGCCTGATCCTCTTCTCTCCAACTCGAAGAAATGGCAAGGCAGGGCCTTCACCCCACCCTACCCAGTCCTCCATTATTCCAGGCAGACCATAGGCAAACATAGTGACTACCTCTCACGCATCCTGTTGAAATTCAACCTTTAGGAGAGCAAACTGCCTCTGGGCACATGACTCAGCCTCCGGTTCTACGTCTCAGTATCCCGGGCAGGGGTCATGCAACCGCAGCTGCAGCTTCCTTGCAACCCTGCTGCATGTTGACCGTCTCATTATCCAGGGCAGGGCTCATGCAACCGCGGCTGCAGCGTCTTTGTAATCCTGCTCCCTGTCTGCTGTTTTCTGAGATCACAGCATCTGCTCCAGTCTTGCAGCTATGTGGGAGTGGCCCGCATTCATGCAGCAGACCCCATTCAAGAAGAAGGCTATCCCAGAGCACAGGGAGGGAGGTGGCTCCCCTGGGAGCCTGCCCCAGACCTCCCACTCTAACTTCCTCTTTGGGCAGACGGCTCAGCCTCAGCTGTGTGTTTTACCTCGATCAGGGATCCCCCAACTGTCACTACAGCAAGAAGGCGTACTACTTCTTACTAAATGGCTGGGAACAGCTATCTGGGGATCCCCCAGCCCGCCACCACAGACATTCTCCTCATAAATGGCTTGGCCCCAGTACATCCCTTTTCATTCAGTAAAGGCAATGTGATTGCTCCACCCAGACTCATCTTTGCTTCTGGCAGGTTTCTGCTCCAGTTTGTTATATGACTTCTTGAGTACACAGACAGACAGAGTAGATAGACAGACAGAGATGATGTCTATTCACCCAATAGAGTCCCACCAAGTGAAAGAAATGATCCCATCCAAGTCCACCTTGGTGAACGGTGAGTTTACCCGGGTTACATATAGGATCACTGGTGACTCTCAGACTTCTTCATCACTGAAAAGCCCCACCCCAGCCTGGGTAATGAATGACTGACAAGAGCTGCACGGCCAGGCTGTGGTGGCGCACGCCTTTAATCCCAGCACTCGGGAGGCAGAGGCAGGCGGATCTCTGGGAGTTCGAGGCCAGCCTGGTCTACAAGAGCTAGTTCGGGGATGGGCACCAAAGCTACAGAGAAACCCTGTCTCGAAAAACTAAAAAAAAAAAAAAAAAAAAAAAAAAAAAGAGCTGCATGGTTCGATTCCCTATCTTTACTCAAATCTTCCACCTGTACACTCTACCATCCCACAGGATGGCATGTAGCTAGATTGTGCACAATAAGGGGGCAAGCAGGAGTGGCTGGAATCTCAGACGAGGGGCTGCTGATCCTTCCTACGGGGGGAATGGTAACAGGCCCAGGCTCGTGAGGATCTCGTGGGACTGATCCCAGCTGCTTTGGCTTCAAGACAAAGATTGACCAGGCCAAATGGAGAGGACATTTTTGCTACAGGCATGACAAGGAAGAGGTAGATATTGTTCACAGCTGGTCTCCATAGCTCGTAGGGACTGTGTTTCCTTTCCTACACAGTACTTCTTTTTTTTTTTCAAATAAGTCTCTTGTTTTTACATTGTTATTGTTGTTTACCTAGGTTTTCTTATACTTATTCATCCTCTCCTTTAATTTTATGGACTTCTAACAAGAACCCTAATAAGTTCCTCTTCTGGTGAAAACCTGGCTTACCTGAATCTGGATGAAGTGCTTGTCAACATTAACCCTAATAGGAAACTTAGAACTTCTTACATAATAAGTCCTAAAGCATCTCTCTTTCTTCTTCTCTCTGGTTTACAAGCCTTCCTCATTCTCCCTTACTTCCCACCACTTAGGAACTGCCTTCAAAATAGTAGAGAGGGGCAGGCGGATCTATGTGAGTTCGAGACCAGCCTGATCTACAGAGCTAGTTCCAGGACAGGCTCCAAAGCCACAGAGAAACCCTGTTTCGAAAAAAAAAAAAAAAATAGTAGAGAGGAACTAAATGTCAAGAGAGTTTATATATCTGAAAACACGCTCATTTATACTTTGTGCTTTTTCAGTAGAAAACTAGAAGTCTGTTTTCTCTTTGAATTTTGAAGTCCCCTCTGTAATGGTCTGTCCTGTCTCTTTAAGAGACAAGCCCCACCCACTCTTTCCCCCTTCCACCCAGGCAAGCAGATCTTCCTTCTGCTTCTAGTCTGTGCTCTCTTTCTTTTCTATCTCCTCTCCTCTCCCCCTTCCCCCCCTTTCTGCTTCTCTCTGCTCTTCCCCCCTTTTCCTTTCCCCTCCATAACCCACTAAATAAATACCCACTTCCTCTGCATGCTGTGCCTATCCATCTCTGTCTCTCACCTGCTAAGACTCTGTGAAACCAGCCTACCCACTGAGGTCTCTCATCCGCCACCTCCCACCCCCCTGGGACCCACAGAGGTCTTGGGTAGTGAGACCTAGCTTCCCCTCATTGCCCACTGCTGCCCCTCGGGGAACTACAGCCTTTTATCTAAACCATAACACCCTCTGTTGTACTCTACAATTGTTTCTGTGCTGCACATTTGTGTATGTGACCTTCTGTTGCTTAATTTTGCAGATGGTAAACGTGAAGGGTTTCCCCCTTAGGATCTCGCGCTTTCGTTACTTAGAACTTTGTTTATTCTTTGACACAGGTTTACAGAGTATATAGGGACGGGGGTGTAATTCAATGGTCTAGTATTTGCCTAGCTTATGTAAGGCCTTAGGTTCAATCTCTAGTAGTATAAAGAAAACAATATAGACCATCTACCATGTGCCAGCCATGGCTGAAGGTCCTAGGAAAATATCAAAAAAAGTTTCATCATCACATTCCTACAAGGGCATCTATCACGCACGCTCTGGGAGCATCTGATGGGCCTGTTCATCTGGAAACAGAGTCTACAACCCACTTTCATTAGTTTTTTTCTTCTCTCGTGCACTCTCTCCTCTTCATAACCCTGTTATTAGATGTTGAGCCTCCTGACAGGTCCTCTTATTTTCATATCTCTTCTTCCCCCACATCATCCTGATATTAGTCTTTTTGCTTACTTCCTTGGGGAGTTCTCCTAACTTTATCTTTTAGCTTGTATATTGAATTTCTCATTTCTAATGTCATATATTAGTGGCAAGCCCCTTCCGAGTTCACCAAATATTCCTTTTGTAGACAGTCCCGTTATTGTTTCCTACCTTCCCCTATCTCTCTGAAGACAAGAGAGTTTATGTTTGAAGTTTTCAGTGGGCAGAATTTGTTTCCTTTGGGTTACTGCCTTCTATTTGTTTCGGTCTCTATCTTTCATTAGTAAGCTTTGTACAGATTCTTGCCATTCCACGCTGGCCTTGTGTGTCCCTAGCTTTGTTTTGAGAATGGGATTGAAAGTTAGTACTCTGTGCAAAAAAAGAAGCTCTCTTTTGTTTGCTTTAGGATGGTGTAGCAGAGACCACTACACTGGACCAAGGTCAGTGCCTTTCTTCATAGGCCAGTGGAGACTGCCCAGGGAATGAGTCCAGGTTTCTTCTGGGAAAATGAAAGCCTGCCTACCTCTCTACCCATGCTCTGGGAGTCAAGTAAAAGAAGAAAATGGAGGAACCAGGTCCAAAATCAACAGCTAGAACTGGACCAGCCGTGACCGTATTCTTGACAAAATACCCATCAGGCCTCTTGTCCCTTTTGTGTTTCCGTTCCTTTATATAAGGTGAAGTGTATTCAGCATATCTGTCACCTCGAGTCCAAACTCTGAGTGCTACAATGCCTTTTGATAGTGGTCGCTGTATTCATAGAGGCACCTCACATTCTCAGTTACTCATGTCAGAAACCGGGGAGCTCTTTTACTCCCACACCCTCATCTCACCAAATCCCGCTCCTGAGTATGTCTGCCTGTGACCATTGAGGACATGACCGTACTTCCTTTCGTGCCTTCTGTAAAGGTCCCAGTCCCAGTCCACACTACCTCTCCCTATACTTTCCCAGTCGTCACCTGCTATTGTCCCTCCTGCATTTATTCTCAGCCTCTTGCCTCTCCACACCACACACTGTTGCAATCACCATCTTTGCAAAAACGTCAGCCATGTCTCGACCCGTGCATCAGCTTCCGTCTTTCCAGGGCTTCCCAATCAAACGAGAAAAGGTTCTGTGCAAGGCTCTGCAGGCATTGGCCACACCCTCCTCAGCCTCACTTAGGAGGCTGCTTCCCCTCCCACAATCTCTTGTTTTCTGGTGTTCTCACAAAGGTGGAAAGTGTCCTGGCTACAGTTGCATCAGCCAATCTGGATGACCCCTCCACTTGGCTCTGGTTACGGCATGTGTCTTGGCTCAAATATAATTTCCTCAGAGAATCCTAGCAAGGTCAAGGATCTGTTAATATAAGAACATGCCTTATTTCTTTACAGCATTTCTCTTGCTTACTAATGAGCTCCGTTCTCGTGACTATCTGATTTATTATATGTCTGCCCCAGCCAACCATAAGTCAATAGTGCCAGGCATGATGATGCATACCTTTGATCCCAGCACGGGGGAATCAGCGACAGGCAGATCTTTGAAAATTTAAGGTGAGACTGGTGTATATGTTGAGTCCCAGGCCAGGCAGGGACACACAGTGAGACCTGTTCTCAAAAACAAAATCAACCAACAAAAATGAAACAAAAAAGAGTATCTCAGCCAAAATAGCCCTCAGATTCATGACATAATTATGCGTTATCCACGTCTTTTAATGGATGGAGGTCTTTGTTACTTTTTAAATGCTGTAATACATTTCTTAGGATCATGTTGCTTAGTTGTTTGCTGAGTCGGGACCTTGCTGTGCATCCAGGCTTATCCAGAATTTACAGTCTGCTTTCCTTAGTCACACCCTGGGATTACAGCTGTGTGCCGTAAGCCTCGGCTAACTTCTTAGATGTGTTGAATGTAGACAGCTGTCAACCGCGGTGGTAAACAATCGCAGGCTGATTGAGTAGGGGGTGGAGAATCAGACCAGTCTGAAGCTTTCAAAAGGCAAATTAAATTTTATCCGTGTTTCATAGATATTATAAGCGATTGGGTTAACGATCAATGTCAAACACAGGCAGTGTTTTGTGACAATGTTTCCTTGGTGCTGTTGTTATCATTATGGAGAATTTATCACTCACTGGCAATAAGCAAGGGCTTGAAACACATTACTGCAGGCCATCCTCGTACCCAGCCCTAAGGTTGTCTGTAGGTGGTGTTTTCAGTTTAGCAATGACAAAACCTAGGCAGGGCTAAGAAAGTGGCCAATGGCTGACATGGGGGGCACATCCAAGAAACTGACTTCAATGAGAAAAGTTGTGTGCGTGCGTGTGTGTGTGTGTGTGTGTGTGTGTGTGTGTGTGTGTGAAAGTCAGAGGATGGCTTGCAAGAATCTGCTCTCTTCTCCTAACCTGTGGGATCTGAGCATCTAATGCAGCCATCAGTCTTGTTGGTAAATGCCTCTACCCTGTGAACCATCTCGCTGGACCAAGCAATCCCTTTCTCCGGAGAAAGCAACCTCACACTGGGGAGACTCTTTATTTGGACACAAAGAAGGAACAATTTCAAATCATTCAGCACTGAGACAAGCTACTCCACTCTGACGGATGGGTATCCAGCCCCAAAGAGCAGTGTGTTATCTTTAAAAGCAGAAGTTGGCCCCATGGTTAAGTAAAGCCTAGCTCCCCAAGCTTTTCCCTGGCTGAAAGTTTGCATTGATGTCATCAACTCTGCCTTATCCCAGGGCTGCTTAACCAGGGCAAATCTTGCTTTATTGAGTTCGGGAGTCACTTTGCTTAATGGCTTGCTGTGTGAACAACTTGGCATATCCTTCACCCACAGTCAGCACCTCCTCACTTTAATGACTTGCTTTGTTGACATTATGCCGTCTTCAGGGAAACGCGGAACTCCAAAGCTTGATGCCATGGTTCTTCTGTGCTGCTGTAACAGAACGGACTGCGTAATTTGTAATGAGCCGAGGTGGATTGGTTCGTGGTTCCCTTAGCAAATCCAAAATTCGGGGGCTGGCATCTAACGAAGGCTTTCTTGCTGTGTGTCAGGGTACAAAGGTGAATAGAGAGTCACAGAACAGATGGCTGCACTTAAACTTGCCTAACAATGATGTCAAGAATATGTCCCCAAGGGCTGAGCCTTCATGGCCTGTTTACTTCTAGTTCGGCTCTACCTCCTCTAAACTGTTATATTGAGGGCTAAGTTCCTAACATATGGACCTTGTAACACATTCAAACCACAGTGCTAGTGACCATCACAAAATACATAAAATTATAAATAATGGTAAGGAGACAAACACAAGGCAAGAGTCGACAGGAATTAGCGTGATTTTCATGAGGATTTGATAAACTCCAAAGCATAAGAAAGCAGTCTGAGACAGAAGGAGCATGGTAAATTTGAGCCAGCCATTTTCTCATAACAAACGCTGGGTCAGCCAGGACTACATAGTAAGGCCTTGCCTCACAAAACCAAAACCAAACAAACAAAAGGTGCTTGAAAAGAAAAAAAAAATGAAAAAACAAACCGTGACTCCATATCAGAAAGGCAAGAGCCATAAGAACAGGATTAGGAAGGCTAATTCTATTCTGTATAGCTCTCTTGAAGCTTGCTTGAAATACATTGTCTACTTTGAAAAAATGCATTGTATGTTTAAAAACAAAAAGAATCCAGGTTAAGCCTGATGACACAGACCTAATTCTGTGTAATTCTAGCACCTAGGAGGAGGCAGCAACAGGAAGTTTGTCCGAGCAAACCTGCATGCACCCGTGTGTGTGTGTGTGTGTGTGTGTGTGTGTGTGTTTCTGTATATAGAAAGAAATACATTAGATTGGAATTATTATAGCTCTTCCCAAATGGCTGAAGGGAAACGTCCATCTATGGCCCACAAGTGTTTCCCTTGGACCTGGGAATGTCACTTAATCGCTCTGTTTCTAAATCTGGCCACACAGGCTGGAGCTTTTTATAAAACACAGATTGGTCCTCACATCCAAGCATTCTGAAGAGCAGCTTACAAAACTTCCTGCCAACAACAGGGCAAGCTACTAAATCTGCAGAATGAGAGGGAAGCCTACTCTCTGGCTTCCGTATCCTCGCTGAAGAATAGCTAACCCTATGGTCCCACAGGATGTCATGAAGACGAAATACAACGAAGAAGATACGCAAGTAAAGAAGGGACCGTGCTGGCTTTTCAAGGTAATGTAAGAATGCCGGTTGGCCAAACAAGCCTGCCAGACACTACCAGGGTTTTGACTAGATTCCTTGGGTCCCTGCTTCCTGTTGCTACATGCCTATCCCTCAGTTTTTGCACTATAGTCAGCGCCTATCTAAGCAGCCAGCCCTCTGGTTAAGAGAGCCACTTGCAGGCACTGGAGAGCCCTGAGCCACAGGTGTTGAGGTTAAGGAGGATGGAGGAGCTCACGCCCCACCCCTGCCCCGGACCAGCAGACAAGTCCGTCCAGAGCTGGGACTGAGTGGAGAAGGAAGCTCCCACACAGGCGCCCTTGACTTCTCCTTCACCACCTCTGCAGTTCCCTCCCGGGATCCTTTTAGATTTAAGGACGTTGCTGAGCTGGGCATCATTTGGCCACAAATCTTCATCTGGACACATTTCTGCAAATAGCATTTCCCTCAGCTGCAGAGTTTGTTCAACGTCTGTGTGTTCAATGTCTGTGTGTTCACGAAAGAAACGCCTGCCGATTCTTCTTTTGGGATCTCACGTCTTTCCCCATCTTTCATTCAGATTAGGGTTTTTTTTTAGTTTATAATCTACGTACAGGAAAGGCCAACTTTTAGTACCTAGCTCAACAGACTCTACACACACCACACCCATGCAATCAACCCCCAGATCTAGATCTAAAAAACTTCCAGCACCTGAGGGCTCTCCGTGACTCCTCCCAGTCAGCAGGAACCACACCTTAGCAACCAAGATTCCATCACTGTGGACGAGTTGAGCCTGTTAGGTCCTTAGAAGCACAAGCATCCTATGTGTTCTCCGTCCTTTGGTAAGCATTATGTCTGGAAAGATTTCCACTCTTCTACATTACATGGACTTTTTTCCTCTCCCTTCCTTCCTCTTTCTTTCTTTTTCTTTTTTGAGAATTTACAGTAATGCTCCTGCCTCAGCCTTCAGCATGTATGGTTTTTTTTTCATTGTTTAAATACTGTAAGGTTTGTATACCCATTCTATCGTCAACGGAAACTGGGGCTCTTTGTAATTTGGAGTCATTATGAACGAAGCAGACAGGAATACCCTTTACCTGATGTTGCCAGGGACAGATGCTCATTTCTGGCTGCATGCTGAGGACTGAAATTGTGAGGTCCAGGTTAAATGGCGACCCAGGTGCCACTGTTGCTAAAGCAAACACGCTCTTTGTTTGGTTCATATACATACCTACTTAGTTATCTACATTTTTAGTTACCGCTATCCTTTGTCCTCAAGTTTTATTGTAGTATAATTTCACACATAAATTACACCTTTTTAAGGTAAAGTTTTAATAACTTTAAAGTTTGACTAGGATTCCAGTAGCACAATAAATCCCACAATCAGAATAACGAACACCACCACCACTCTAATTATCTTCCATGTTCCCAGAAACCTTGGCATTGTTTGTACAATCATGTATGACCATCTCCCCTTTTATCTGTCCCCCTTTTAAAATTTTCCCATGTATTCCTTCAGATGAACTCAGAATGCTTCTGCAAGTCAGAACAGACAAAACACATGAACCAAAAGACAGATCAGCCTAGGAGGGATTCAGTCACGCACGGCATGGCACAAAGCAAGCCACCATCCTCGCTGATACCACAATTAGAATAACGGGGCCTGTATAAGAAACAGTGCAAATAATGAATAAATCTACAGCAAAGGCTTGAAATTGGCCACACCCTTCTAAACATGTCACCTGCAGTAACTTCCTCAACTCTCCCTACAGTCCTGTGGAGTAGAGTTTTCCCTCTCCCGGTTTCACAGCCGCAGAAACCAAAGCCCGGAGAAATTCGTAAGTTTCCAGCCCTGAGTCCTGCCAAGAGCCATGCGCTGGTGGCTACTGTGCTCCCCCCTGCCTCTGCCTCCCAGCCAAGGGTGCACCTCAAAGAGCCTTCCCTCAAGGATACAGCCCCGCTACCTTTATTACATCCATTCATCTTCGCTAGGCTTTCAGTTAGCTATACAATTCCTCATTTGTGCCAAGCACGTTTTTAGTTTAAGTTAGCCACACACATTTGATATCCTTTTGTACCATCATCGATGGATGTATCTTTTTCCCATGGTGCTCCTCAGTGGTCTCTAGGGGAGGGAGCCAGAGCTGTAAACCCATTCACAGTGTGTAACTAAACTCACCGCATCAGGACCAATTAACAGGTCCACAAAGAGCAGCTTGAAGCAAGGTAACCCTGCCCTGCTTTATTGCTGAATGGAATGAGGGGACTGACAATGAGGAAAAACAGGCTGGCATTTCTCACCATTGTCAGAGAATGAAGCATAGAAAAGAAGTCAGACACTTCCAAAACACATGCTATACCCGTCCCCAAATTTTATTCTTAAACTTCTCGTTCTTGCTACTTTGAAATCTTATCTGTAGCTTAAACTAACTAAGGGATAATTTTAACATCTTCTCACTGGTTAAAGAACTCTGCAGTGAGCAAATAGCTCTTCACCTCTAGATGTTCACGTTCTATTATACTTGACAAAAGAATCGGGGAAACGAGCTTCGTGTTTGTTTTGAATTTAATTTCTCTTCAGTGGATAAATATTGCTCCCGTTTAGGGGTGGGAACTCTCGGGCAGTATGTCGAAATGTTTTGACTTGCGTGCCGTAGATATAACTAAAAGTGAACATTTTGGTCCTTCGGAGAACATTTTACTGTCAGTAAGAATCTACAAATTAGGGTTGGGGCTGGAGAGGTGGCTCAGAGGTTAGGAGCACTGGCTGCTCTTCCAGGGGTCCTGAGTTCAATTCCCAGCAACCACCTGGCGGCTCACAACCTTCTATAATGAGATCCGGTGCCCTCTTCTGCTGTGCAGGCATACATGTAGGCAGAACACTATATACAAAATAAATAAATCTTTAAAAAAAAGATTCTTTAAAAGAGCAGAAAAAAGTAAATAATAAAAAAAGAATCTACTATAGCCGGGCGATGGTGGCGCACGCCTTTAATCCCAGCACTCGGGAGGCAGAGGCAGGCAGATCTCTGTGAGTTCGAGACCAGCCTGGTCTACAGAGCTAGTTCCAGGACAGGCTCCAAAGCCACAGAGAAACCCTGTCTCGGGAAAAAAAAAAAAAAAAAAAAAAAGAATCTACTATGTCCCTGGATGTCCCTGGAACAATGATTAATCTGCTACCAGTTGGGACAATGGGAAGGGAGGTTGCATTCAGGGTTTAAGAATAAGACAGCCTAAGGAAGGTCAAACAAGGGGCTGTTTGCCAAAGGTGTTGGCTGTGGAGGAGCCCCAAGGAGTGGCGGTGTACACGAGAATCAATGTCAGTGAATCACAGGGAAAGCTGATGGGACAGAAATAGCCCTGTGGATAAGGCCATAGTAGGAGGACTCCCAGAAGGCAGTTGGATCCAGAGCAGTCAGCTCTGGATCCGGCATACCAAGTCTAATACACACTCAAAGTCCAAACAGCCAGGAAAATAAATAAATAAAAGGTACTTTCCAATACTCACTCAGCAACATGTTTCTTGGCAGTAATTTGATTAAACACAAGAAAAAAAAAGGTTACTCGAGATTTTAGGGTATAAATAACAAAAGTATAAGCAATAACAGAAAAAGAAAGTGTATTTGGTCATCACTGGGAACTCTAGAACACCTCTGGGCCTAGGGCAGATGAAGAACGATTATTGCCTGTTACGTTCAGCCTTCTCCCGTGGAGAACGGTCATGAAGAGAGCGCTCAGAGTCCATGTCCCATTCCTTTCCCTGCAGAAGAAGGGCGGTAACCCGGGTCTGTAGTTGTTGCTGATGGGGTAAGTGGGGGCTCAGAGACAATAGCTCAGCTCTGTGACTGTGAGTCACAGCTGGAAAGAAGCCACTCCGCTAGGGCACGTGGGAAGGTGACTGGCATATGGCATGTTCAGCTTGTCCAGTACAGCGTCCTCACTGCCCACCTTCCAGGTGGCTCTCCTATTCTGTCCTCTGCTGTTGAGCACACGCTTCAGAGATTCCAGCCGTACCAGTGGATGGCCGTCAATCACATACACTAGCCAGAAGCTAGTCAATCACATACAATAGCCAGAGACCCGTTTTGAGAAGCAACCCCAAAGTGTGAGCTTCTTAGTTGCTGTGTAGTTAGATGAAACGAAGTCTTGGATTTTAAATTCCTAAAACGTTCATCACCGAGCTAGCTATGGTGCTTCATGCCTCCCTATAAGCCTAGTCCTTGGGAGGCTGAAGCAAGGGAACTGCTGTGAGTTCAAGGCCAGCCCGCACTAGGCAGAAAAATTCTGCTTTAAAAAAGCCAATTATCAACAGTGTCGCCAGGGTACCTTCTTCTACTACTACTTCCGTTTCTCAGCAACGTTCCCGTCTCTAAATCTCTTTCTAACATCAATTTACCGCGTCTGAGAGATCTAAACTTATGAAGATCTGGAAGGTTGTGGGGAAAACGGTCTCTTTTATGACAGTTCTTCCGAATCTCATGGGGACTTTTTTCACTGGTTCAGCTGGCTCTGTCTTTGTCCTTAGGGAGAACTGGAGCACCTGATCTGTTGTGTTTCTGATGCCTTGACAACCCCTGCTGCCAGGAGTGAGTCAGTCTCACCTGAGCTACGCGGCATAATAACGATGGGGGGAGGGGCCATATCTGTGCGCAGAACGGACAGACGGTAGAAAGGCTTCACCAAATGTTTGCGTCTTCACGTCAGCAATTATCAAGCTTGACTACACATTACAACCGTCCCGGGAGCACAAAGCCTAAGACAATTAATTCACAAGCTCTTGGCCATGGAGACCCAGGAATAGGCTGGGTTACAGAAGCAGGGTGTTGCTAAGGTACACCCAAGGTTGTCAGTGATTGCCTTCAAGACAATAGTATTTCTCAGGCCAGTTAAAAGATGACGTTTGTCTAGTTCTGGGATCACTTTTTAACTTGTTGCTCAAACCAGAAGCCTGGGAAGATAAAGTAGCTAAAACATAGCTTTTGAATCTTTCTGAGTTCTTTCATAGAAACAGAAGACCCAAAGCAGGCAAGAATGGATGGCACACAGAACCAAACCGGGCACAAAATCCACCCACACACCACAAAATAAAAAGAAATGCTCGCAACCCATAATGTCTATGCAGTCGGTTCAAAAGGGAAGTCAGCGGGTGGCTGAAAGATGCGAGCCAGAGCAGATGCTTCCCAACTTCTGATGGGTTGTATCACAATGATTTTGTCGTGAATTGAAACAGAAATCAATCAAATGCATTAAGGCATCGAATTTAGCCAATCCACTGTGAACCTCTGTGGCTCCGTGGCTGACGGTGAGCAGTCAGTAAGGAACTCCCATGCTCAGCATCAACAAACAGTATTGGCCGACAGATTGCCAAGCTCAAAATTCAAATCTGAAAGCTGAGGGCTTCTCTTGATTGTCAAAGGGCTGGCGTAGCATATACAAAACCCAGCACGACTTAGACCTAGCTGGTGGCACAAGCCTGCAATCCCAGCACCAAGGAGGCAGAGGCAGGAGGCTCAGAAGATCAAGGTCACTATTGGCTAAGTGGGTTCGAGGCCATCTTGGGTGCATGAGACCTTGTCTCAAGAAGGAAAATAATCAAAATTCAAAGCCTTCTTTCTGCTGAGTGAATACTGCTCTCCCACCATCACAGACGGAAATGGTGTACACGTGACCTAAGCTGGGAGCTATCTGTAATGAATTAGTACTCTTTGAGAGCACAGCCCTGGCCAGATAGGTTCTTGACGTTAGACGCAAACTAGGCTGGCATCAAACTTTTCTGTGAATTTTCATAGATTTCTTTTTTTTGTTGTTTTTTGTTTTGTTTTGTTTTGTTTTGTTTTTCGAGATGGGGTTTCTCTGTGGCTTTGGAGCCTGTCCTGGAACTAGCTCTGTAGACCAGGCTGGTCTCGAACTCACAGAGATCTGCCTGCCTCTGCCTCCCTAGTGCTAGGATTAAAGGCATGCGCCACCATCGCCCGACCACAGATTTCTTGCTATTTAATATTTTCCACAGCAATCATAGATTACTAGAACATAAGCATGTAATTGCGTGTAATAACATGTGCATTGTGTATGACCATACATTTTGCACAGGGGTGTCTCCAATAGTAAAAAACAGATCCATGAAGCCTGAGTGTGAGTGTGTGGGCCTGGGCCTCCTGAAGGTCATGCAGGTAGGACCCATTAGGACGTCACCAAGGTCAAACCATCCGCAGTGTAGATTCCACACCTTGTGGAAGCCAACCGGGAAATCCAGCGGGGAAAGTGGAGCTTACACAGAAAGTCCTTAGGAAAACAAGGAGGTGACACCCCCACCATGGACAACAGGCTGGAGACATCATCTGATCCAGATGCCATAATGTCACTGAGCAGGACAGCTGTGGTCAATGGCTGGAGGCTGCCAAAATGTTTGGATTGGTTGTTTCTATCAAGCTAAATATAAACCAAGCATTAGGAGATGAGCAAAGAAAGGAGGGAAGTTGATGTAGACCTTGTATATCTAAGCACCGTGGCACTGGACTAACTCGGCTGAAGAAGGGTGCTCTAACAAGTCTCTGTTACAGGGTGTCTGTCTGTCCTCTAATCCAGACAAGACTGACACCCATCATGAGCGTCTCGCCACCTTTCTTAGTGATCCTTACCTTCTTCTTTCTCAAAACAGCATATCAGAATGCAGCCGTGTCTCAAGGCCCTTGAAGGAAGAACAGGAGGACAGTCACAGAAGACCTCAGGGTGACAGTTGTCAGGAACCACGGAACCGATCACCACTTTCACCATGGAAATCAATGAGAATGAGTCTGCGTTGCACTGGTAACCCGTGCGATTCCCTCAGTCTGCATCCTCAAGCAAATATCTCGAAACCTCAGGTTCCCTGTCTGTAAAACAGGCTTGCTAACTGTAGTCACGGTTGGGGATAGTGGCTGCCCCCTGTAATTCCAGAGCTTGGCCGGCTGAGGCAAGAGGGTACCACGAGTTCAAGGTCAATCTGAGCTACAAACTAAGAGCCAGAGCTACACAGCAAAATCCTACCCCCAAACCAGGCAATAATAATAATAATAATAATAATTTTATCCATGGTGTAATAATGAAATCACAATGCGTAGGACAACGCCAACAAAATGCTGATGACAGCAGTGTCTTTACTAGTGACACAGGGCAGACACCAAATCTCTAGTATGAAGGAGAAAATGCCACACAACATGGCTAATCTAAAAGTTCCAGGCTTAGCAAAACTGATTTCACCGTCTAAAGTCTTCCCTTGTGGTGCTCATGTTATTATACCATGTACTCCTATGTTACTGTGGATCGAACACATATGGTTAGCAATTAGAAATGTTGTCACCTTAAGTATTTATCTTAATTGCACTTTATCGCACTGTTGGGCCCGGGGGACTTTGAACCTCCAAAAGACCGGGGCAAGGCAGCTGAAATGCAGGACCTGCAGAGATGCCTGCCCAGCCTGGTAGGTGGGAGGGGCCTGTGAGATCATCGAGGGACCAGCTCGGTACAGAAAGCCCCCCCCCCATACACACATACACACCTCCTTTGTGCATTTTGAGCCACCTAGGCCCCCTTTATCTGGAAAAAAAAAAACAGTCCTCCGTGTTAATCAGCAGCCACAGCAAACACCTGTTTTCCTGCGTGCGGCTTCAGACGACTTGGTATGAGAACTTCTCAAGGAGTTGATTACATCAACAGATTGGCTCAGGTCTTATGCAGACTTAGAATCTATTTTGCCTGGTGGAGGTTTTACTGCGGGCCATCTTTCCAATCATTTTTTTTTTTTCTACAAGCTGTTGGCTCTGGGAAGTATTTACATTTTAATTAGGAGCGCTCAACTCCCTTCTACTCCGTCAAGACGGCTTATTTCCTTCCTACCGGCAGCTCTGGGGGAAGCAGCTTAGGGTGCCTCGCCTCGCCAAGCCACTGAACCAAAGCAGGATGCCTTGCAGAAACACGGAAACCACGTCCTTATTCATCAGATCTGCTTCTTGTCGGGCTTTATCATAGGGACTCTGAAATGAGCCGCTTTCCGGAGCAAGCGGGTCTCTTCTCTGGCTGAAGCTACATTTTAATACAGCACATATACACAGCGCTCACTCAACGTCTCTGGGAAGGAAGTTTGTTTTCTGTGCGTCTTTTCAGATAAGACTATCCTCTTAATCGTCCATACTTCTTATTTACGAAGCTATACTATTAAACGTTATTCAACCTCATCCCGCTTCTAAATCAGGCAGCTCTCACCACGCATGCGCCATTAGACTACGCGACGCCACCCGCAAGGGCTACAGATCTGAAGGACTTCTGTCCCCAGCGTTGCCCCTTGCCCTCCAGTTTCTGGCTTTCTGTCTTCCTGTTTCTTTCTCTGCTCCTCACTTGCGGCTTCTAATCCGTCTGATTTTGCTAATCACCTAAGCGTGTTTCCTAGAATGAGGGGGCTAGCCCCGCCTGTTCCTAGAACTTGGTGACTGGCAAACACTTGACAGGAGACCGTCGTCGCAAACTTAGGGCGGACTTGCTACTAGCCAGCATGTGGCTAGCTACAGATGACTCATGAGAGCTTCACTACAGGAATTTATTGTCTCCCAGCTCTAATTTCTCCCCCATGGTCGACTTCATTCTCCAGCTGGTGGCCATATGACTTGGTGGCCAGAGACGCACCAAGATACCTCAGAGTTTCCAACAACGGAGGGATGGCAGCAACTGCCATGCCTCTCTCAGGATAAAGCAACTGTTTCCCAGCTGGCTGCCCACCTCAAGGCCCACAGTTGCCCTCTCTTAAACTCGCCGCCGGGGCCTCTGGCTCAGGATCTAGAATTCCTGGGACCAGCTCAGGCCGAAGTGGAACGTCCTTAGGAAAAGAGGCGCTACAGGCACCGAAGTGAGCCAGAGCACTTCCTGGGAATGTTCTGCTCTGCCATCAACATCTAAAAATAGCGTTCCGGCTGGAAACCATCTCTGCAAGCGGCTCAGATTTGGAGCAGATCGCTTAGAGAAATGTCAAGGATTGTTTGAGACAAAACTGATCGGCTACCAAGGACATTCTGGTTGGCATGGACAAGGAGCCGGGGACAAAGTTTGGTGTGGATCCTATGTGACTTTTGTGCCATCCAAATTAGACCAGAGATCAAACTGCACAGAGCATTAGAAGATCTTCAAAATACGGTGGTGATCATGGCTGTGGATTTTTATGCTAAGCCGGAATCCTTCCAACCCTTGCAGGCAATTGGGTCAAGTGAATGGCCCATCCACCGGTGGAGTCTTCTTACAGCAGTTACAAAGATGTTTCAACTGAAGACAGCTTATGCTGGAGAGGATGTGGAGACAGGGGGATACTCCTGCATTGCTGGTGGGAGTGCAAGCTGGTACAGCCCCTTTGGAAATCAGTATGGCGATTTCTCAGAAAAGTAGGAAACAACCTTCCTCAAGACCCAGCGATACCACTTTTGGGTATATATCCAAAGGAGGCTCAGTCATGCCACAAGGGCATGTGCTCAACTATGTTCATAGCAGCATTGTTTGTCATAGTCAGAACTGAGAAACAACCTAAATGCCCCTTGACTGAAGAATGGATAAGGAAAATGTGTTACATTCACACAATGGAGTACTACACAGCAGAAAAAAATGACAGCTTGAAATTTGCAGGCATATGGATGGAGCTAGAAAACATTATTTTGAGGAAGGTAACCCAGACCCAGAAAGACAAATATCATATGTACTCACTCATAGGTGGTTTTTAAACATAAAGCAAAGAAAACCAGCCTACAAATCACAATTGCAAAGAACTTAGACAACAATGAGGACCCTAAGAGAGACTTACATAGATCTAATATACATGGGAAGTAGAAAAAGACAAGATCTCCTGAATAAATTGGGAGCATGTGGACCTTGGGAGAGGGTTGAAGTGGAGGGGAGAGGCAGGGAGGGGAGCGGAGAAAAATGTAAATAAAGCTCAATAACAGTTTCCACTCTACAGTTACATCTGGGTTTGGGTCTCAGGTTAGTTCAAAGTGGAAAAAGTCACAAGACACACCCTAAAACATTCTTTTAAATTTCGTTTGGAAAGAAGTCTTTTCCCCAAATTAGGACGAGTCAAACTACTATACATAGTACTGTCCCACCTGCCTGCCTCCTCCCCCCCCCGCCACCTGAAGAGAGATGCACTCAGGGCAGAAACGAGAACTAGAGTTCAGATGCCAGCCATACCCAAGGAGTCTAAAGATACGGCAACTGGGTTGTCCCAAAGTTAAGAAGGAACACACTGTTCCGAGAACATCGCTGCCTGCATTCTGAAAGCACGCACTAAGAGGAAGAGGCAAAAGATTTCCTGAACTTGAGTCTCAGAGAAACTTCCTTGTATGTTTTTTCAACATGACAGACAGGGTGTCAGTCGAACTTGTTGACGCAGGCCTCTAAACACCAGAATGGGAAATGCTGAGGCAGGAGGATATCTGCTTAGAAGCCTGCCGAGACTAAAGAGCAAATTCAAGACCAGCCTGCTCAACTTAGTAAGACTCTGTCTCAAAATGAAAGGTTGAAACAAGAGCCCGGGTTTAGGTCAGCAGGACAGCATCGGCTGATTCGTGGGCACCCCGGAGGCTCAGTCAGCAATACTAGGGCAAAGGTGATGGAGTGTTTGCCAGACTCAACAGCTATTAGCCACAAACAAAACGCTGTCCCTTGGAAGCATCCTGAATGCAGGGCCCTGGATGGACAACCAAGAAAAGGAAATCCTTCACACTTAAGCCATTTGAGATACAAGGCATGTGCTTTAGGCAATTTTTCTCTTTAAAATAAAAAGCCTATTCGTGGGTAGGAAATATTAACTTATCTGCCGCATCAGGGAAGCTTTGGGGGAAAAAATATTTATGACGGGGACAGGATGGAGCAATAGGCCAGGGGTTCACAGTCAGTCAAGGCTGAAAAAACTGGACTCAAGCTTGGGAAAGTTTAAAGAAACCAGAGCAGCCTGAGGCTCCCTGGGAGCAGAAACTCCGCCCCAGGGGGCCACAGCTCCCTGCCTCTCAGCCTGGAGCTTCAGTTTCATCTGATTCAAGCACTCAGGGACAGAGGTAAACCCTCCAAGGAAGAACCCAAAAGTCACTCAAACAGACTTAGCAGAGCTTCCTGTAAGGAGAAAGACGTTCCCTGGTCCTCTATTCTGAAGAGCCTCTGAGCAGCCTCAGGGGTCCGACTCCCACTTGAGACCCACGGTATCCTCCTGTCTTTTAACCCACTTGTAATTCTTGGGATTATTTATTTGCCCTTTAGTGTGAAGGAGGTTTCTGTGAGAAATCCATCACCTGAATCATTTAGCTACCTCATTCCACTGAAGATTTTAAAAGAGAACCAACCCTTCTACTAGAGTAGAGACGGAAGGGATATAAGCATACAAACATCCATCTTTCCTGGTGACAAACCTAGACGTTGGAGCAAAGCCATGATGCGGACGGGTTCCCTGGCTTGGCTGCCTCTCTCTTCATCCTCTTTCTTCTGCCTCTAGATGCAGACACGCGAGATTTCTCCTTCCACTCAGTTCTCTGCTGCTGCCCACGTCAAGGCCTCTCTCTATCTCTCTCCTGCCCCTCTACCTGCAGCATGGAGACTCAGCCCTCAATCAGCTTCCCCAAAAACGTAGTCCTGCTCCCTTTGAGAGTGATCTGGATGCTGCTGCAGGGGAGGGGACCAGAAATCTTACAAGCTGTCACTGCTGGATCATGATGTAGAACACACTGAGAAGGAAGTAGAGAATCCATGGGTCTTATGCCAGCGTCCTCATTTATTGCCACCGTCGAGATTACAGTCTAGCACACGCAAGTACCACTCAAGCGAGGTGGCTTCCCAGGCGTGCACCCAATGATAAAGGAGCAATTGTCTTCATCTCTTCCGGTTGAGATAGGCCGACCATCTGCACGGAATGCAGTTCCCAGGCATGCACCATTCCCTTGAAGACCCTGTTGTTGCATCAAGGGGAACACAGTGGCCACAGGGCACCGCTCAATGGGTGCGCCAGGGTTTTTCCAGAAAACTGCAGGGGGCCTGTCAGTGCGCCTTTGCATTTATTGAGCCTAAATACTGCCTCATCCCACAGCATAGTTAGCCGACTGCCTTGTCGGTCGGCTAATTAGGGGGAAAGATGTGACCGCAGGACAAGTGGCCCCTTTGGGGTTTGTAAACCAGGGTCTGCAGCTAACTTTCTCTGTTCGGATTTTCACTTTGTTTCGTAAAAGGCTTTGTGAAGGTGTAACTAGCATAGGCATTTTTCAAACATCTGGTTTAGCGATTTCCGGGAGATTTATAGTTATCCAAAATTTGCCTTCTGTCACCCCCAAGAGATTCCTGGGTCCTTTTACACTCAATCCCTATTCCTGCCCCAGTCCCAGGCCCCAGTCGCTATTATGCTGTCTGTCTTGTTTAGATTGGACTCTCCAGGAAATTTCATAGAAATTGGGTTATATAATGCGCAGAGCTTGGGTGTCTACTTTTCCTTGTTAGCGTAAGGTACCAAGGGTCTTTGACATTGTCGCATGCAGTGGTACTCCTTTGTTTTTGGTTGCTGTAGGGTATTCGTTGTAGGATTAAATCACATTATTTTAATTCACGGATTGATTGACATTGGATTACTAACCCTTAAGGGATATTATGAATGCACCTTCTATGCTATGCCTTTATGTTTGTTTTTAGAAACTTATGTCGTCACGACACTTGGGTAGATACCTAGGAGTAGATGCACTAGATCATATGTAACATATGACATAATGACACTTGGGTAGATATCTAGAAATAGACCCACCAGGTCCTATGTAACATATGTCATCATTACACTTGAGTAGATGCCTAGGAGTAGATTCACCAGGTCCTATGTAACACATGACATCATGACACTTGAGTAGCTATCTAGGAGTAGACTCTGCAAGTCCTATGTAACATATGTCATCATGACACTTGAGTAGCTTTCTAGGAATAGACACAGCAGGTCCTATGTAACATATGTCATCATGACACTTGAGTAGATACCTAGGAGTAGATTCACCAGGTCCTATGTAACATATGACATCATGACACTTGGGTAGGTATCTAGGAGTAGACTCACCAGGTCATATGTAAAGTTTATGCTTAACTTGAAGGAGTTGCCAAGTAGTTTCCAAAACAGATGTACCATTTTACATCCTAACCAGCATTTTTTGATGTTTCTACATTTTCACCAACAAATGCTGTCATCTATATTTTTTTTAAATATAGGCTTTTCAGTGGTTTGGTTTGGGGTGGATTATGAGTAAAAGCCAGTTGTTAGGTAGCTAGCTAGTTAGTGGTTGACTGGCTGGTTTTGAGGTGGATTTTCCATTTATATCAGACTGAGCTGGAGCTCATGACCCCTTCCTCTGGCTTCTGAATGCTGGGATTCTAGGAAAGCACCAGCTTTGGCATTTGCTTCAAAGACTCAAGTTTTCCCCAAGCTTCAACTCCTAGAAGCACATGCTCCTATGCACGCAATTTGCTTTGTAACTGGCTAAGGCTTAGGAGGCCATCGTCATCCGGAGGAGACACAGGAAGAAGATGGTCGTAGTATAGAAGATGCTCACTGTTGTCTCAAGGAGGAGCAAGGTGCCACCATCATCTAATCCCTGTCCCTATGGCAGGAAAACTGCTTCCTGTCTACCTCATTTGAACTGGGGATTAGTTCGGCTTGCTTGTGCAACAGTGAATATGTCTACCTGTAGAGGGAAAGGGAATTTCTCCACTGCTACAGAAGCAAGATTTAGCAGGGCAAACGTTTCCAACTCTCTGAAAAACACTGCGTGAGAGAGTAAAACACAATCTCAGCCTTTATGTAAAGGCTCAGTTAGACCTGTTCATTTCGGTGTTTGGAGGAGCGTGTTGGGGTTAGGACTTCAATATATAATTTTGGATGGGGGAAATGGGGTGGGGGAAAGATGAGGTGGAATGGTTTTATTGCCTCATAGATGAAAATTACTGAGTCACAAATGACGTGTGTGTGTGTTTGTATGTATGTGTGTGTGTGTGAATGAAGTTGGCAAATGCGTGAAAAAGTTAAATTGAGGTTACTAATTATGACCTCTATGGCAGCCAAAACTTCTAACTGCTGTCATCATCGTGGCCCTTTAAGGAAACTAAACAGATTCTTTTGTGACTCGTTACCCATGGCCTTGATGTCATTTCAAGGTTTGCCAGCATCTTATGCAGTTAAGCGCCGACAGGAGGCAAGCTGGAAAGAGGAACGCTTGTGTGGATCTATTCTATAGGCTTGAGCAAGTGGAGACAGCATGCAAGTGATGCGCCTATCTCACGGAATGTTCCCTGGCCGAGCAGTGACCTGGAGATGTATAGGAGCCCTCTGAGTGTATTCGGGTAGCAGGAGGCAGCTATGGTCATCAGTGCCCATCTTGGAAGTCAGTGTAACCTATAACCAGCAAACAGGAGGTACCAGGCCGTCTTCCTCACCAGCGCCCCAGAAACACGCACCATTGCAGCCCAGCATGGGCCATACGTCCTGCAGCAAGGCATTCTTGCTTTTTTCTTCCTTTGAGCATTGGAATATTCTGAGAATTACCTTGGAAGACAGCTGTAAGAAACACTACAAAAGCCAGGCGGTGGTGGCGCACGCCTTTAATCCCAGCACTCAGGAGGCAGAGGCAGGAGGATCTCTGTGAGTTCGAGGGCAGCCAGAGATACACAAAGAAACCCTGTGTCAGAAAGAAAGGAAGGAAGGAAGGAAGGAAGGAAGGAAGGAAGGAAGGAAGGAAGGAAGGAAGGAAGGAAGGAAGGAGAAAAAGAATAAAAGAAACGTCATTAAAAAAAAAAACCTCAAATGGTTTAACAAGTCAAAAAAAAGTACAGGTACAGTTAGACTTTTCTGTGAAAATGATGGTCATGGATTTGATACCACAGCTCACATTTATGGGAGGAGGCAACCAAGGGGAATTACGTTCACAATCTTTTAAGATAAAACAGTTTCCCAAATCATGACAGTTAATTTGAGACCGAGTTGGTCAGAGGCTGATCACAAACCAGGAGGCTGCTCAGAGGAAGGCGCCCGCACACAGTCTGCTCAAGTCCAGGCCTCTCTCTGCCGGGAAAGACCCAGCTGACGCCATGCCTCAGACTCTCAGTGTCCCTGGACAGGAAGGAACGCTGAAACAGGGTTAGGAAGATGGTGGTGTGTTTTAAGGCTTCCCACTAACTCTGTCACTATTTTTGCCCATATGCACACAGCATACAATGGTCCCCACTGCACTAACTATAAAAGATTGCAGAAGCAACTGGAATATTAGCTCATTATGACAGAAGGTATGACTTAAATTAAATGTCCTGAGGGACATCTGAGGACAGCTAGACAGTTCCAGGGTCTATGTGCTCGGTGTAGTTCCTCCTCAAGGCAAGAAGCAACATGACAGGAAAGTCCCAGCCCTCTGATAGGGACCGTAGGAAAGTCCTCCTAATTGCCAGGGAGAACCCATGAGTGCTTATCCAGAAGAGCTGGGGAATCCTGGCTAGGTAAAGATGAATTACTCAGGATGTCTCTCCTTCAAATGCCAAGACAAATTTACCCACGTATTAAGTGGCAAAAATCTCTATAGCCTTCTGCTCTCAGGTTTCTAGAAAGACCTACTGAGGAGTGCTGTGATCTCATTCCAGAGCACTTAAGATCCTTCCACCAGCCCCCGGTGCTCAAGTCCCTTGTCCCCAGCAGCGTGGCTTTCTTCTGATCTGTAGGAGCTCTGGGTAATCGGCTCAGCAGCTCGTTTAGACCAGATGAGACCCGTTCAGGGTGGTCTGCCCATCACACTCAGCTTGTTTTAAGGGTTGTAAGGAACAACCTGCAAAGAGAAGGGGTTGCAACAGTCATCCCTGGAGAGGCTCTGTAATCTACCTTCACATCTGAATTTCAGGCTCTGGCGGTATCCAGTCTGCTGTGGCTCAAGTTTGACAGCGACGAGGAGCTGATGTACTAACATCATCAAGAGCTGAATTTTGTCTCCCCCTTCCCCTTGTGATAGAACTGTATTTGGATTCGGGTCTCCAAGCAAACAAGAGTAGACTCCAGTGTCATAAGCAGAGATGCGCATGCAGGCACGCACAAAATGAAGACCACGTGAATATGGGAAGAAGAGAGGTATCTACAAGCCAAGGGACACATTGATCTTGAGATTCCAGCCTCCAGAATCATGAGAAAATATCTCGCTATCATTTTCTTCTATGGCCCTGACAGGCTAAAACCCTACCCAGGCAGCCTTCCTTCACAGAGTAGTGTTCTGATACTGTCTCCTGACAGAGATGAGACAGCCGGTCCTATGCTATAGGCTCCCCACACAGACAGACAGACAGACAGACACACACACACACACACACACACACACACACAGGCAGCCCAATTGTATCAGCAGATTGCTGGTTAGATGGTTGCTGGCAGGAAATTCCTACTCGTGAGCTAATTCCAGAAAGAGCCGAGTCCCTCCCCACCGGGGCCAGCCCTCCTGGAATAGAACTCCTTCACAGATGCAAAGCCAGGAGACTTCAGATATATGGGTGGAGCAGTAGACACGCAGCACTGGGAAATTCTGAGGTTTTTGTGTGTCCTCACAAAAACTGTGTTCTTTACTCCCTTCCTAGGTCCAGGTCTGTCCTGCCTTCTCAGAAGTGCTGGCAATTCCTAAAGACACACCAATAGTAAAAGCATGTCTTTACCTGCTCCTCAGTGTTAACACAGAAAACACTCAGACCCACTCGGAGGCCTTTGCAAACAGAATTGTCTGCTGCTTGAAAAACACCATTCTTGTTCTACATCATGCCCAGCAGGTGTGCTAAGACAGGACCCACCTGGCTCGTGGACCCTTATCCCTGGGCCCAGAAACATCCCTTGTGGACTGAATCCCAAATGGGCCAGCAAGTCCAAACACAGCCCTGCCAAGCCCTCGGGCCATGAGTGACTGACTCACTAACTCCAGACCCAAGAACCTGTGAGGAGGCTGGGCAGGCCGAGGTGCTCAGCAGATTCCAGAAAACCTGACAGACTGGAAAGGCAGTCCCGGTAGCGCAGGCCCAGGTGTCCATAAATTGACCGCTTAATCTCACCTGAATTTACCCCGCCGGTGAACAGACTAGCCAGGCCTTTAGCCACGTATCTCCCCTGCCCTGGGCTCTAATTAAAGCTGGCTGAGAGCTTTATAATTTGCCCAGATAACCATGCCGGTGATGCTGAAGTGTTGGCTCATTCACAGGGCTCCTGCGAGTTCTTTATTGCATTGTTTCAGGTTGAGAAAGATGAATCAGACCATAATTGACTTTGGGATTCCGTCTTGGCTGTTTGTGGGGCGGGAATCCTGGCCCCTGGTATGCCGTTTCCTTCCAGTGAACCATACGCATGCGCGTACTTCGGGCCAACACCCTTCCCTCTCCCGCCTGTGCTAAGCATAGGAAGGGGGTGTTATTGAACAGTCCAGGAGGGTGGGGGTTCTGGGTGTCCTCCATCAATGTTGACCACTCACGTCCAGTCTTGATTCCTAAGATTTTTTTTTGTTTCTGATTCAAGGACTTACAAGTGCTACAATAAAATAACCAACGTGGGGCTCAAGATTTAACTTTGCGATCCATTTCACCTACAGCCTCTGTGATACATCCACTCACCACACACAGAGACCCAGACAACATACCGTTGCTTGCTTGTTATCTATTGCAGAAGCCATTTGGGGGTGAGGATAGCAGGGTCAGACCTCAAACTTAAGCCAAGATTGTTTTTAATTGTTTTTTTATTGAGCTCTACATTTTTCTCTGCTCCTCTCCCTGTCTCTCCACTTCCCCCTTCCACCCTCCCCCAAGGTCCCCATGTTCCCAATTTACTCAGGAGATCTTGTCTTTTTCTACCTCCCATGTAGATTAGATCTGTGTAAGTCTCTCTTAGTGTCCTCGTTGTTGTCTAAGTTCTCTGGGATTGGGGTTTGTAGGCTGGTTTCTTTTTTTGCTTTATGTTTAAAAACCACTTATGAGTGAGTACATGTGATAATTGCCTTTCTGTGTCTTGGTTACCTCACTCAAAATAATGTTTTCTAGCTCCATCTATTTTCCTGCAAAATTCAAGATGTTGTTATTTTTTTCTGCTTGTAGTATTCCATTGTGTAAATGTGCCACATTTTCCTTATCCATTCTTCAGTCGAGGGGCATTTAGGTTGTTTCCAGGTCTAAGCCAAGATTTTAATGAACTCAAAATCTTAGGATCTGGAGAATATCTAAGAGTTCGTATTTCTACATGGGCCATGAAGTCTTTTTAAAGCGCGCCATTGTATAGCCAGGCCCCTGTGCCTGGAACCTCACGACAGCAGGTAGATTTATTCACTCTAAGGAAATATCAATGTCAAGCCCACGCTTAATTTTGGGTCTCTCGGTTCTACTTCTTTGGTAAAGAAAGTCTCCAAGACCTGTAAACTTCTGGCCCTGAGAAAGCTAAGACAGGAACAATGAAATGATTCAAAGGAGCAGGGAGGAACACTTCCACGCTGCCCTATCTGCCTATCCACAAGATTGCTCAAGCAGTCAGCAGCGTGCTTTTGATAACATCCATGTATTTCCGAGATTGTGAATAGAACGTTCCACGGGACTTTCTGAAAGTGCCCCCATTTAAACTGAAAACTAATTGTTCTTTAGCCCTGAACACTTACCTAGGTCAATCCCTCTTTCTGGCAGCTTCCACATATTTTTCTGATTATTTTCTACTCCTACTTGTTCTTCAGACAGCACCTCGTGGCCTGTCGCCCTGTCGTGCTGACATCCAATCCTCTACAATGCCGTCACACCCTCCCTGTGCAGGCCACTTGTCTCCCTGTCATTTTGCACATATTATTTGCGTATTTTTCTTACCCTCTACCTTTCCCACTAACCGGAAGGTACACAAAGCTCACGCGACACCCGATCCTTAGCTCAGCCCTGCAGCCGCAGGTCTGGCACAGAGCCTAGCCCGCACACGGCTACTCAGCACACGCCTGTAGACAGAATCAGTTATGAACCTGCAAGGAAAGCTCAGCTACACACAAATTCAACGAGAACTGATATTGATAAAGTACATTCTCTGATAATTATTGCTACTCAACAGTAAAATAGGCTATCTTAGGATGTAAAGAATCGCCATCCAAAGTATATTTTCCACTACTGGGCACGGTGAATAGGAAAATTTTTTATAGTTTCTGAGTTGAACTAAGAGCAAGTAGAAAGTCTTGTAAGTCTACAGTCATGGAAGCATTTTCGTGCCTGGCACTGATGATGACCTATATAGTTGATGATACGGCGTAGCTTAAACACGGGAAACTTTAAGAAGAGCCGATCGGTTTCGGTGGCTCATTTATGTGCAAAATGGGTGCAACCAACACACAAGAGAATGAACAAGCAAGAAAATGACAACGTAGTGAGGGATCCAAACAGGACCTGCCGTCTCGACAAGCAGAGAAAAGAATGAGCGGAGTTCTGAGATGCTGAGATAGCAGGGATCTGCATCCCTGAGTGTCAGACAAGCGGGGATGCTGAGACAGACAGCGCCCTGGAAATGGAGTGTGGTCCCCCCAAGTCTTTGCCTAGGTGCTAGTCTATAGAAGAAAGCACTTAAAAGTCAGTGTGCAGAAAAGCGATTCTCATGTAGAATTAGGAAGATTGCATGATCCTTTCAGACAGAGCGGGGAAACCCCATGTAAAGAACTTTGCAGACCAGGCAGTGGCAAATGCCAGCTAATGGACCAAGCCTGTCAGGCTGTTCCTGAATTGTTTACAAGCTGTGGAGGTATGAATAAGAATGTCCCCCCACGGGCTCATATATCTTTTTAAAAATATTTATTTATTTATTATGTACACAGTGTTCTGTCTGCAGGCCAGAAGAGGGCACCAGACCTCATTACAGATGGTTGTGAGCCACCATGTGGTTGCTGGAATTTGAACTCAGGACCTTTGGAAGAACAGGCAATGCTCTTAACCACTGAGCCATCTCTCCAGCTCCAGGCTCATATATCATAGTCATCAGAGAGTGGCACTATTTGAAAAGGATTAGGAGGTGTGGCCTTTGAGGAAGCGTCCCTGGAGGTGGGCTTTGAGGTGCTGAAAACTGGCGCTAGCCCCAGTCTCTCGTTCTCCCTAAGGAAAAGGATGTTGCTCTCAGTTACTGCTCCAGTGCCTGGCAATGTGTCTCCATGCTCTCCACCATGGCGATAACAAGTGGAACCTCGGAATCTCTAAGCAAGCCCCCAGTTCCTTTCTTTCATAAGAACTGCCTTGGTCAGAGCATCTCTTCACAACCATAGAACAGTAAGACACGGCTGGGGAAGGTTTGCATATTTTTCAAAGGATTGCAAAACAAAGAAATATATGAGAGCGAGTAATCTCCAGAGCCTGAAACACCATTTCTGTTTCCAAACAATAAATAAATAAAACTTCACAATCCCTCAAGTAGCCTCCTTAAACTTATATGTTTAGTGCTGAAAATAAAGAACCTGTTGGGTAAGGTCTTCCCTGGACCCAAACCTGCTGGCACTCATCAAGAAGACCTTGGTAGTCCCGCAGCGCAGCTCACAAGGAAAGAGGACTTTGGTTTGATTTAATAAAAGTCAACAAAATTTGGTGTCCCGAGACATAATATTCACATCGATAATTCAATTAAAAATTGCCAGGTCTAGAAGAGGAAAACACTCTTGCATATGTCATCCACTGCTGTGCAACAAACTACTCCAAAGGGAACATTTCTTTCCTTGTGTGATCCTGTGAGGCAGGAATTCTTGCAGAACACAGTGGAGAATGTTCCTCTGGACTTTGTACCCTTTAATGTCTAAGCTGGAAGACGAAGGGTAGGGGTGAGAATTATTCACCCCTACACTTACTCCTTTATCTTTTGGCAGTAGGTGCTGGCTAAGCAAAGCACCGTTGTGAACACAGCCTTGGTTGACAGTATCTGTTTGTTTATTCCTTGCACGTGTCTAGGAGTAGTGGAGCTACGATTGACTGGTACCAGGAATATCACCCTTGGATGCTAAGGATTGATGCTTTTGTTGCTACACCTAGAGCAATGGGCTGCACCTCGGCAGTTGGTCAGGCTG
This sequence comes from Microtus obscurus, assembly GCA_963919715.1. NCBI lineage: Eukaryota > Metazoa > Chordata > Mammalia > Rodentia > Cricetidae > Microtus > Microtus obscurus. The sequence continues at coordinate 7,043,058 of CAWTZC010000381.1, forward strand.
TTTTGCACAAATACTGTGATTAATGATCCAGACCAGGTTCAGCCTTGGGGTTTCAAGCTTCAGCTGCTTAGAAAGTTGTGCTATTGTGACGTGACCAGCACGTCAAAAGCCTTGAACGCAGAGGTTCCGACGTGCGCCTGGACGCACGCTCCTATTGTTTGCTGCCAGAGAGGATGCACCGGACTCATATCCTCTGATGAAGACTCCAGCCTGTGCTGAGCGCTGTGTGCTCTGTCAGTCCAGGGAAAACGTCTCACCGATGGCTTTATCTGCAGTCCTGTCACAATATAGTCTCAGTGGCTGTGATAACCCTTTGAGTCTGGTATTTTCAGGCAACCACTGAGCTTTGGGGTTCTCAAAACACCATGAAAGTCCATAGAAAGCCAGATGGGGTTTGGGGAGATCCTCAGCAGCTGAGAGACCTCAACTCTTGCAGAGGACCCAGGTTTGATTCCTAGTGCCCACATGGCACCTCACAACCATCTGCAACTCCAGTTCCAAGAGATCTGATGCCTTCTTCTGGCCTCTGAGCACACCAAGTACCCATGTGGCATACACTCATGCAGGCCAACACTCATTGACCAAAAGTAAAAATAAAGGCTAGTTGTACAAGCTGTTCACTGTTCTCTAACATATTACCTGAAATTTAGTTGGGTGTGTCTGATCAGCAGGCTACGTCACTAGCAAGGTGTTAGCCTTTGCTGGGCCTAACGATCTACACGAAGCCTGCTTACACAGTGGAGGTTTTAGTTTCTCTTCCATAGGACGGCTCATGGCATGACTTCCCTGGGAGAAAATGATGAGAGACAGAAGAGGGAAAGGGAGGGGGCATGACAGAAGCTTGTTCAGCGAGAAGTTAAGACTATTAACTTTGCCACATTTTATTGGTCACACAGACCAACTTTGGCATAATATAGGCAAGGACAATTAAGAATATGGATACAAGGAGACCGAGGTCATTAGTGATGGGCTATTAAACCAGAATACCCATGTTAACACAAGAGTAAGCAGATTCCCTAGGAAGGATTGCGATAGCAGATAAAGAGGTCTATAAACTGCAGACGGGTTAGTCACTGAGAAACTAAGACTGTCAGGTAGAACGGCCGTTTTATTTCAGTTCTCAGAGGCAAAAAGCCAAAAGGTCTTCTTCATGTGTGTTTACAACAGGTTGTTTTCTGTCATGAGTATTTAGCACGCATGTCCACATCAACCTATGCACAAATGTCAGAGGAATTAAAGAAAAGGTGTTGGGGGGTTAGCAAACAGACAATTCTGCTCTGAGCAAAAGCATACTGGGAGAAATTGCGAACACGTTAAGAAACAGCGTGAAGACGTCAAGAATTCGGGCTCAGCAAACAGGAAGCCATAACCACAAACTAGAGCCTCAGCGGGGCTGCAGAAGGTGATGTCTGCGTGACCTCTAGTTGTCCTAATTCGCCAGGAACATCTGACCTAGAATTCTAGGTGACATCACCGGTGAGTTGAGAAGACCATGCTGGGAAGCCATCAAACATGCTGCATGCATTGGGATGAGAGACTGTTGGCTTAAAACTGTTAGAGATTAAGGTACTGTCACGGTACTGGGCCCAAGAGACAGTACAGGGGCAAGTTAATACTTTAAAGGTTTTTTGTTTGGTTGGTCTTTTGTTTTGTTGGTTTTTTTTTTTAGTTTGTTTGTTTGGATGATTGGTTGGTTTTTTTAATTTTGTTTTGTTTGGTTTGGTTGCTTTGTAAAGGAAAAAAATATTTCAATGAGGTAGCACAAAGATATTAATTAAGAACTCCAAGAACACAGACTTCCATATTTGTCATTAGGTTACTGTCTTCGTTAAGATTTCTATCGCTATGGTAAAACACCATGACCAAAAAGCATGTTGGGGAGGAAAAGCTTTAACTTCCATATCGCTGTTCATCCTCAAAGGGAGTCAAGACAGGAACTCAAACAAGGTAGGAACCCAGAGGCAGCAACTGATGTGGAGGCCATGAAGGAATGTTGCTTGCTCCTCATGGCTTCCTCGGTCTGTGTTCTTAGAGAATCCAGGACTGTCAGTCCAGGGATGGCACCACCCACAATAGACTGGGCCCTCCCCCATCAGTTATGCTTTAGGAAAATGCCCTCCAGGCTGGTGCACAGCCAGAGGCTACATACGCATTTCTTCTTCTCAGATGATGACAGTTGTTTCGTAATAGACATACTATGTCATCAAATGTGTCCTAATCCAGCCAGCACACTCACCAGCTTGTAGTTTGTGAAAAGGGGAGGAATATCTTGAATTAAAACAGCACATTTCAGACTGACCCTGGTGTGCAAGACTCTAAGCTTAGACTCCCCTAATCTTACCAGTTCAGCTTCCTAAACACCATTCTGGTCGAATTGGCCAAACATCAGCCTTTCCGGATGCAGTGTGTCCATTCCTCTCTACTTTTTAATGTCCCCAATCCAGATGTTCCACAGGCTATGCGTCTGAATTCGATGAAACTGACGATCTTCGTGGAACATTCTGTAGCCCAGGTTTACCTTCAGCTCACTGTGGAGCATCAAGTCAGCCAAAACATCGGTAGCCTCCTCCTGCTTTAGCCTCCCAACTGCTAGAATTGCAAGTGTGACCCCCCCCCCCCCCGTGACCCCTACTAATATGCTCTACTTTTATTCGTCTCAACATTTGGCTAAGGGGATTTTCCTCCTTGTGTATGTTAAGTAAAGTCAAACCCAAATTTACATGGTCAACTTGCCATTACAATGCCCAGCTGGCCACAGTGGCTCACACCTGCAATCCCAGCATTTGGGAAACTGAGGCCGTGGAACGCAGTGGGGGTAGGGGCGTGGGGGTGGTTGGGTGAGTGCCCAGCTGGTCACGGTGGCTCACACCTGCCATCCTAGCAATTGGGAAACTGAGGCAGTGGACCGGGGTGGGAGTGGCTGGGTGGGGAGGTGGGAAAATTACCATCTCCAAGTCCAGTCAGGGTTATACAGAAAAGCCTCTTCACAAACCCCAACGAAACAAATAGACAAAACCACTCAAACACAGGAGATAACCAAACCATAAAGGGAAAAGGGTTGTTTGGCTCATGAATTGGGTGAGTTCAGACCCTGATTGTCAGGCCCATTGCTTTTACACCTGTGTCAAAGCACAGTGTGTAACAGCATGAAGCACATAACAAGATAAAACTACTCATCTTGGGGCCAAGCAGTGACAAAGAAGGTGCTGGGACTTACGGTTCCCTGTAGGGGTGCGCTACAAGTGTCCCCTGTCTGAAACCTCCATTAGTCCTCATATCTTAAAGGTGCCACCCCTGAGAGTGTCCAGCTGAAAGCCAGGCTGCTAACACAGGACCCTTCTGGGGCCCAGGGCCAAACCCCTAAAAGTGACCTTGTCGCAAGAGGCCTGTTGCTGTTGGAAAACTGATCAATATCATATAACATATTGGCATCATTGATGTCATCCAAAGGTACATGAGTGAGACGTTCCTACCTTTACCATGGTAACTGGGGTTTTATCCTTCTCTTTCTTCCTTTCTTCCTTCTTTTTTATTTCCTTTTTCTGTCTTTTGAGTACTATGCTAAATATTTTGTTTATGGTTTATGTGTGTGTGTAGCTGAAGGTTCTACCCAGGGCTTGGCACATTCTGGGCAAGTCATCTACCTCAAAAAGCAGCACCAGCTGTAGCCAGTTAGGTGAGGTTTCTTACTTTGTTAGTGTCTGGTTTGTCAGCTTCTCTCTTAGTCAAAATTACCATTGCCGTGATGAAACACTATGATCAAATGCATCTCTGAGAGGATAGGGTTGATCTGGCTTGTACTTCCATGTCATTGTTCATCATAGGAGAAAGTCAAGGTAAGAATTCAAAACAGGTCAGGAACCTGGAGGTGGCAGCTGACGCAGAGGCCATGGAGGGGTGTTGCTAACTGGCTTGCTCCACATGGCTTGCTCAGCCTGCTTTCTTATAGAAACCAGGACCACCAGCCCAGGGGTGGAAATACCTACAATGGATTGGGACATCCCACACTGACTGCTAATTAAGAAAATGCCTTACCACAGAAGACAACTTCTTGAATAGAGCACCAGTAGCACAGACACTTAAGAGCGATAGTTAATAAATGGGACTTCCTGGAACTTAAAATCTTCTGTAAGGCAAAGGATGTGGTCAATAGGACAAAACAGCAGCCTACAGAATAGGAAAAGATCTTCACCCACCCCACACCTGACAGAGGACTGACCTCCAAAATATATAAAGAACTCAAGAAACTAGGCATCACAATACCAAACAATCTAATCTAAAAACTGGGGCACAGACCTAAACACAGAATTCTCAACAGAAGAATCTCAAATGGTTGAGATAAACTTAAAGAATTGTTCAACATTCTTAGCCATCAGGAAAATTCAAATCAAAATTACTCTGAGATTCCATCTTGCACCTATCAGAATGGCTAAGATCAAAACCACAAATGGCAACTTAGGGTGGACAGGATGTGGAGTAAGGGAAACACTCCTCCATTGCCGGCATGAGTACAAACTTACACAACCACTTTGGAAATGGATATGGCAGTTTCTCAGAAAATTGGGAACCAATCTGCCTCAAGACTCAGCTACACCACTCTTGGGTATATACCCAAAGGATGCTCAGTCATACCACAAGAACACTTGTTCACCTATGTTCATAGAAGCATTTGTAACAGCCAGAACCTGGAAACAACCTAAGATGTCCATCAATGGAAGAATGGATAAGGAAAATGTGGTGCATTTACACAGTGAAGTATTACTCAGCTGTAAAAATAAATAAATAAATAACATCGTGGAATTTGCAGGCAAGTGAATGGAATGAGAAAAAAAAAAAAAAAACCCGAGTGAGATAACCCAAACCCAGAAAGACAAACATGGTATATACTCACTCATAAGTGGATATTAGCTTGAAGGCTACAATCCACAGCCTCTGAGAGGCTCAGTAACGAGGAGGATCCTAAGAGAAAACCATGGATTTCCCTGGGAAGGGGAAATAGAAGTGATCACCTGGGTAAATTGAGGGTGGAGGGCATGAGAGATTGTGTCAGGCAGGTTGTGGTGGGATGGATAGGTAGAGTAATGAAAGAGATGTCTTGATGAGGGGGCGCATTTCGGGGTCAGAGAAATACCCGATTCCAGGGAAACTCTCAGGAATTCACAAGGATAACCCCAGCCAAGAGTCCTAGCAATAGTGGAGAAGGTGCCTGAACTGGCTGTCCCTGTGGTCAGATTGATGACTACCTCAATTGTCTTCAAAGAGCCTTCATCCAGTAACTGCTGTAAGCAGTTGCAAAGCTCCAGGAATCCTCTTGAAGAGAGAAAGGAAGGATTGTACTAGCCAGGAGAGTCAAGGTCATCACAGGGGATCCCACAGAGACAGCTGACCTGAACTCGCGGGACTGACAACTAAGGAGCCTGCATGGGCCCTCTACATATATGTAACAGTTGTGTAGCTTGGTCTGTTTATGGGACTCCTAGCAATAGGATCATGGGCTATCCCCAAAGCTTGAGCTGGCTTTCGGGAACCTATTTTCCATACTGGGATGCCTTGCCCAGCCTCAATACCTCAGTACAAAGGGAGGAGCATAGTCCTGCCTCAACTTGATATACCATGCTTTGTTGACACCCATGGGAGGCCCGCCTCTTTCCAAACAGAAACAGAGGAGTTGAAGGAGGGGGAAGGAAGGGGAATGGAAGGAGAGGAGGGAGGGAAAACTGCAGTCAGATGTAAAATAAATGAAAAAATTTAATTAATGAAAACGGGGGGGGGATACCTTACAGGCTTGCCTACAGCCCGAAGTTACCAGGGAGGCACTTTCTCAGGGTTCCTGCCTCTCAGATGACTGTAGTGTGTATCAAGATGACATAAAACCAGTCAGTAGAACCTCCTATGCTGGTAGGCATGGCTCTCTGACCCTCTTCTGGCTCTGAGTGCTGCCTGAGCCATATTTCATTCTTCATTCAAGCAAACCCTGTCAATTTAAATCTGCCTGAAGTTTTACTTCTAGAAAATGTCCATTGCTAGCCATTGTGTTCATCCCCACACAATAAATCATAAAATATTATTCCCCATTTTGCTTTCTTATCCATTGCTGTGCGCGAGTTTGTCCTAATTTTCCAACTCGGTGCCCACATCACACAAGAATCACTGTCATAGCTATCACACATAGTGGTATATGCTGTGGTCCTTACCCCACCAATTCAGAGCCCAAAGAGAACTGAGAAATGGAAAATTGCCCATAACTCTCCTGGCCAAAACCTGACACACCTGAACGTCACCTGGCAACCGAATTTGTCCTGATGTGAACTGGCTTAAGGCTGTTTGTGATCTTCATCATCACCATCACTGTGAGTACTCATACACTTTGCTACCATGATACCCAAGTGATGTGGGAGTGTCATATATCAATCTGTTGATTTCATTGGTTCAATAAAGAAACTGCCTGGGCCCTGATAGGTCAGAAAATTAGGTAGGCGGAGTAGACAGAAGAGGATTCTGGGAAAGAGAAGCTGAGTCAGGAGTCGCCATGATGCCCGCACTCCAGAGAGACGCAGGCTAGAATCTCCCCGGTAAGCACACCATGGGGTGTTGCACAGATTGTCAGAAATGGGCTAGTCCAGGTGTGGAAGCTAGCCAATAAGGGGTTGGAGCTAGTGGGCCAGGCGGTGTTTAAAGGAATGCAGTTTCTGTGTGATTGTTTCGGGGCATGAGCTGGGCCATGCAGGCGGCCGGGTACAGGGACACAGCCGTGCTGCTCCTCTTACAACACCCAAGTGTTTCTTAAGACAGCTCTGCCCTCCCATGCTGGTGTCTTACCTGTGATGCGATGTACTTACTTCAGCACAACATTAAGTTCTCTAAAGCCTAAATTGCAAACACCTCTGGGTACCCAAGGTTCCTACTAAGCAATTTCTTTTATCTTCCTTTCTTATTTTTTCAATTAATTCTCATTTTCTCAAGTTGTTTTATTTTATTTATTTAGTTTTTTTTTTCTGAGACAGGGTTTCTCTGTGTAACTAGCTGTCCTGGAACTCACTCTGTAGACCAGGTTGGCCTCGAACTCACAGAGATCCACCTGCCTCTGCTTCCCATGTGCTGGGATTAAAGGCGTGTGCCACCATTGCCTGGCCTTGTTTTATTTTATTATGGAGAATGTCTTTGGCCTTCCTACACAAACACTTTAATGACTTAGGAAACTGTCACAATGAACAACACTTTCATTTTTTAATTTTTATTATTCTATTTTATATCCTCACTTAAATCTTCCTCCCTCCTCTCCTTCCAATCCTTCCCCCAACCTCCACCCACTGCCCCCATATGCTCCTCTGTAATTGGAGACTGTACTTTGGTTTCCCAGCCTCCCAGACCCAAATAATTACACAGATTTATGTTAATGACAAACCCTGCTTGGCCAACAGCTCAGGCGTATTCCTAGCTAGCTCTTACACCTTAAATTAACCCCTTTCTACTATTTTATATTTTACCATGGGGCTCATGGCTTATCAGTAAGTTTCTGGCATCTTTCTCTTTCTGAGGTCTTTTTTTTTATCTGTATCCGTCTTACTGTGTATCTGTAATAATTTTCTGACCGGCAGAGCTTTTTTTAAAATGCTAAGCAGCATGGCTAGGACTAACACTGCAGCTTTGCCTATTGGATCTACCCCATCCAACATGGCGGAGGTACGTTCACTGCCTCTGCGAGCCATGCTCACTGCTCCAGCATTAGACAGCGTGTGGCATTCTGCTTACAAACCTCATCTAAATGCTTCAAAGCAGCACCTCCCAAAGGAGTCAGAGTCTTTTGTGCAGTAGTACAAACCAGGAAACCATCCCTTAAAGAACCTGCGCCTCTGCTTGAGGCCAGCAAACAGAGCCTATCTGAAAAACTATGTCCACGTCACTCCTCCCCCACTTCACTTCAGAAAGGGGCAAGCATCCCATGGGTATCAGCCAGCCATAACTTATCAAGTTGCAGTAAGAGTAGGCACCCCCTCTCCTGTTGAGGCTGGAGGAGACAACCCGGTAGGAGAAAAGGGTTCCAAAAGCAGGCAGAAGAGTCAGAGACAACCCATGCTCCTACTATTAGAAGTCCCACAAGAGGATGTTGTCCGTCATTTTTACTCTTTATTCTTTGGTCCTTGGGGCCCCATCACCCAGTTCCCAAATAAATCACACAGAATCACATTCTTTCTTATGACTGCCCTGCCTTAGCTCGGCTTCTTTCTAGCCAGCTTTTCTTTTTTTTTTTAATATTTATTTATTTATTATGTATACAATATTCTGTCTGTGTGTATGTCTGCAAGCCAGAAGAGGGCACCAGACCTTATTACAGATGGTTGTGAGCCACCATGTGGTTGCCGGGAATTGAACTCAGGACCTCTGGAAGAGCAGGCAATGCTCTTAACCACTGAGCCATCTCTCCAGCCCTAGCCAGCTTTTCTTAATTTAAATTATCGCATCTGTCTTTTGCCTGTGGGCTTTTACGTTTCTCCCAGCTTTTCTTTCCTTCTTACTCTGTGGCTTGCTGCATAGCTGTGTGGCTGACCCCTGATGTCCTCCACTCCTTTTTCTCGCTCCTTGAACGTCTCTTCCCTGATTTCTCCTCCTATTTATTCTCTTTGCCTACCAGCCCACCTATCCTTTTTCCTACCTAGCTCTTGGCCGTGCTGCTCTTTATTAGACCAATCAGATATTTTAGGCAGGCAAAGAAACACGGCTTCGCAGAGTTAAACAGATGCAGCATGAAAGAACTTACGTCTGCATCATTAAACAAACGTTCCACAGCATAAGCAAATGTGACGTACCTTCAGCTAATATTCCACGACAAGAGTGTCAAGGTCAGTCCCATGCAGGCTCCCTCGGTGTCAGCTCAGTCTCTAGCCCCTGTGAACCCAGGTTAGGAGATGCTGTGAGTTTTCATGTGGTGCCCTTGACCCCTCTGACTTCCACGCTCCTAGAACAACCCTTTCTGAACACAACTCCTACTGAATCTTCCTGGACTCTGAATGGCTGGTTTTTAATTGTTCATCAGCTGTGAGACACACTTTTTAGCAATTCAGACAGTATTTAAATGTGGAGGACATCTTTACGGGCCACTAGCTCTTTGACCTTTCTTGAATATACATCTTATAATCTTATCCAGGATTAAATTAACTATGATATGATGAAAATTGAGGTAGCCTCAATGGGCATTAAGTGTCTAACTATTCTTTGTTCTCTCTCTCTCTCTCTCTCTCTCTCTCTCTCTCTCTCTCTCTCTTTCTCTTCCCAATTTTTATTTTCCTTTTATTTTCCTATTCACCTACCAGATTTTCAGTCTTTCCGTGTGACCTCAGAAAGACAGGTGCTAACCCACAGCGTTTGAGCATCCATTAAGCCTGACATTTAGAAATCAATGTCGAAACTATTGAGAACTATCATTCGGTAAGTGAAATTTTGCATCATAGGGTGACTGACTCATTAAGCTTAGCTCTAAGAGACAAGAAAAATTCCCTAACGGAGGTTGACAGGAAACCCCTGGGTCGCAGACATTTCCTAGCTTCCTGTGGTCAGCCAGATGCTATCACAGTAGGTACAGTCCTAGAACACACAGCAGCATGCCTACAACAGGCAGAGGAGCGCTTCCCCTTTCTGAAGCAGAATCTACAAGGAACTACCAAGTCGCCTCTGTCTACGGTTGTTTAACAGCCAGTGCCTAGGTTTCCACAGAAGGGTTGAAAATTCTATTCTTTGGGATTTTGAACTTTTAGCAGAGAAAAAAGAAATTCTCTAGGATTACCCATACATAATCGTGTGTGTGTGTGTGTGTGTGTGAGTGTAGAGCCTTTATTCAATTCAAAGCTGAAATAAATTTATTTGAAGTCCACGTTTTACAATTATTTATTAATCAATATAGAATCAGCATAGCACGAATTAGCCCTGACCATTTCGCAGGGACTGGTAAGCACGTTAGGTGTGTTCCCATTTTAATTTCTTACTCAGAAATAAGTCAGAAGACCTCAGATTCCTAACTCCCTGGCTGCGATGGGATGCAGCTGTTTTCCCCGTGTGCCCAAGCTATACCAAATGATCTCTATCTCCCTCCCCTAAAAGCTTGTCAAGCAAGCAGTGGGGTTGGGAACCTAAAGTGAATGGAGAGGGCACAGCTCCCTCAGAAGTGGGAAGGAGGCCATGCCAGCAGGGTTCCTTGTGCATTGCCCGCAGCTCTGTGGATTGCTATCCTTGTTGGAGAGCATCCATGGCACCAGGAACCTCAGCCGCCTTCTGTCAATCTGCCCGGGCTATTCTCACACCTGAGTCCTTCTGTAGAGCGTCCCTCATCAAACCTCTCGTGCCCAGACTTCACTTTGCTGCCAAAAGCCGTAAGTGACCTTCCAGACTTGATGTGCCCAGAGCTCTGATCAGAGTGGCACCATGAGGCGGAAATTTTTACCTCTGTGAGGTACCAGAGACGTTTCCGAAAGCAGAAGTGCCCCGCCACCCATTACTAATATCTTCAAAGAGTAACTGGAAAGTGCCAAGGAAACCCCTTGGGAAAATCTTAACAAATGTACCTCAGTCGGGAAATTCTGGAAAGACGAGATAAACTGCCACATCCCGACTTCTCGTGTATATGCTAAGCTGACTTTTCACCACAGATTCATTTAAGCTCTTTCGTAAAATACATTTATTATCTCTCCTTTCCAGATGCTTCAGCTATATGAATACAATCAAGCCATGAGAACTTTCTAGCTCTTGAGCCCAAACAGACTAAGGACGCCGAGAGGCTGTTGAGCTCTCCAGGGGTGACTTTCATACAAGTGGCTTCCATTTCGGGAACCTGAGTCGATCTGAGGAGCCAAGCCGTGAACAAGACACTTTGCTTTGACAGCTTGGCATTGGTTGGAAAACCATAGAGTCTCACGTCTGTTACATGTTCGAGATCGAGTATCAAAGTGAAATCCTTTAACAAGCTTTGGCAAAGGACCAAATGTGTGTCATGGAAGATAAGAGTTCTTGGGATGAGCGTAGGGTGTGCTGTTGTTGTGATTTGCCATAAAAGAGGATTCTACAGCAGTATCCAAATTCATGCTAACGTCACGAGTCTGAAATCAAAACATTAAAACTAACGACCAAAAAATTTAGTAATCATTTCTTTGTGCTCTTTGGATGGACTTTGGCCACGGATATATGTTGATCAATTAGTTATTTCAGTCAACAAGATGGCACTAGCTGCACATTTATGCAGCAATATTGTGAGGCTTACATGTAAGAATTATATTCAGTATATCTAAGGGGACTACTCTTACTTGAGATCAGTCCTTGACTTGACTTGCGTGGAGAAGACACGACATGCCCTCTCCCTCCCAGGCCAACCCGTAGGCTTGTGGTCTCTGGAGAGGTGACAATACCTCTCCTTGCAACCTTCTGTGACCACCTTCACCCCAGTGGCATGCTTCATTTCTTCAGGGGATCCAGACCCATGTTTATCTCTGTTCCAAGTGCTCTGTCCCAAGCCAGCCAGCATCCTGCCAAGCAACAATTTCCGCTTCAATCTACTAAACAAATAATCCAGCTCTGCCTCTAACGGTCCCGCGGGTGCGTGCTAAACGCTTTTGTAATATAGTTGTCATGTTAAGGACCTGGCCTGAGAAGTAAGTCATCAATGCGCTCTGCAGCTGCTGTCCTGGACAACCAGATGGAGATTGGCAGGACAAAGAAGTTCAGCATCCAAACAGGTCCACCAGGCTGCTGGGTCCTGAATGAGAATCTGTTTATCACTTGGGCAGTACTCTTGAATAATCATATTAAGTCTTCAATTATTTACAACACACACACACACACACACACACACACACACACACGAATCTCAAGTTAGCAGAGAAACAGACAAGCACTCAAGTTGTGAAGTTATTGGGGGATTCTGGGCCTGACACAGAAGACAATCAGAAGCCAGTGAGTAAGCCAGGCCAACAAAACCATCTGACCCACGTATAGCAATAAACACAGTCTCAGGACACAGGAAAAAGTTGGACCCCTTCAGCAGAACCTCCTCAGAGATGAGCAGGCAACATTAACACAAATGGATCCCAACACAACAATACCAAGCCATGAACAGAACTGTTGGCATCCCAAAAGCAAATTGTTCCTTTTCCGCAGAAGAGTCCAGACCCAGTGTGTGGCTTGCCTGGGCAGGATCCCTCTGCCTGCCTTCTGCCACAACTCCAGATGCTTAGCTGTTAGCCTCAGTCTGTCTTCGTTCAAGAATGAAGCTGAGGACTGTCAAGATGGCAGGCAGAGCAACGCTCCAAGCCAAATTTGAGATTGCCATCCATGCAAGATGGGACTCAGGGAGGACCTTTAAAGGGGCAAATCACATGAACACCTTCAGAATCTGTGAAAGTAAGCAAAAAAAAAAAAAAAAAAAAAAAACTTGTCCTTCTGCTAGGTTAAGGCAACTCAAAACAACTTTGGGGTATCGGAATAAGCAAGCTTCAGAAGCAACAAGAGCAGTTACTTATATCTTAACAAGCAGATAGTAACAGCTGTGTATTTTTGACTAAGGGCCACTGAGACAGCTTTACTGTGGATGTGATTTCAAGATACTAGAATATCTCTGTGAAAAAGACGGGCTTTTCTCAAACTTAAGGGTGTGTTCATAAAGCAGTGTTTATATATCATACTTACAAGCTACCTGGGTAATCCATATCATGGCTTTCAGGCCTACTGAGATTTCCGGTTTCTGTAGTTTGGGCAGAGCAGAACTACACCAATATCACATAATGGATGACAGATCCCACACCATCAGCCAGGTTTCTGCATAACAAACAATGCCAATTCAAGAGACATCTCTCAAGAGCACACAGTCATTCTTGCTTTGAGACTTGCCAGGGTCTAGCTGACTGCTTCTAGCTCATTCTGCTCTGACACCTGTCATGCTAGAACCAATGGTCACCAGAGTGGCATGTTAGATCCAACAGTCACTAGAGTGGCATGCGAGGGTCAGCGGTCACCGGGGTGGCTTGCTAGACTCAGTGGTCACTAGAAGAGAACGTTAGGACCAGCGGTCACCAGAGTGGCTGGCTGCCACCTCCTGGCGGATCACAGAGTTCATGAATCTGACCACACCTGTCCTCAAGGGCGGGGGAGGCTCTATGTGCCTTACATCATCTAGTACCTGCTTGACGAAAGCACATGACAACGAGCCAGAAGTCACCAGGGCAGAGACATGGGCTGAGCCTGCCTTGCTGGAGACCCTGAGCGAGAACTTGAGAACGCAGTTACAGCTGACCCCATCCTGCACTAGAAAAAGTCTCCATGATAAGTGTTTTAAAAGGATCTTTATTTTATATTTTCTTAAATATACTCAACATGGAAGCTAAGAGCTGGTAATATTTTCCTATTATGAAACAATCAGTAAATGGCTCATTTTTGTCTTTGTGGACTATACAACCTTTGTTTCAACTCTCCCATACTAGCGTGAAAACAGCCATTGACAACACATAAAGGACCCACTAAATCCACCATTTAAGACTGTTGTGTGGCCACTGCCATGTGAGTTTCAGTTAACCGTCATGAGTTACAGGACGTTATGAATATTGGTTTGACTCTTTAAATCTGTAGAAATGTTAAAAACCGTTCATGGTTTGGGGCCTACATAAGCTAAGTGCTTAATTAAAGTCGATTAACCCACAATGCATGAACTCTAAATTAGCCCATGGGCAAGCCAAGCACTTGACATTTACAGAGAAGACAGTGCACAAAGCTGGGAGTTTGCATAGGTTGAGGATGTAGACCACAAAGACATTTACCTGGGGACCTTTGAACATGCAATTTCTGTAATAAAAGTTCTACACTATAAATGCTAGAAGTCATGATACCAGGAGGTTATTAGGGTGTAGCGAGGAAGACAGAATCCCTTGAAAGAGCCCCCTGGGTGAACTACGGCTTCATTGAAGGATCTCACACTACCTCTTTAAAACACTTAAAGGAAGCAAGGGCGTCCAGACTACTGCCTGTTATGTTAATCTTTATTTCCTATTGTTATTAAAGTATATTTAGTTGACAATAAAGTTGTATGCCTTCAAAGTGTATGGGGTGATATTTGATGTATGCACACATTGCAAAATGATCGCAATAACAGATTAACATTAACAGAATGACCCTCTTGCAGGTGGATATGGGCATCTGCTTTCCTGGGATGTTTCAGCTTAAATAAAATAGCTAATGTTGTTACCCAGTACAAAATTAAATTGTTAAAGACAGAAACTGATAGTCACTCCCTTCTTAGGTGAACCTTATTGATAGCATGACACATAATTATATATATATGCATTTTATTTCTCTATTATATATGTGTATATATATACAGCTATGCTGTTGTTTATTAAAATATTCTAATATACCCAGTGTTTTAAGTTTAATATGCAATTGTGGCTATGCATGCACGTAAAACACCTGTACATGTATGTAGAGGCTATAAGTCATCTTTGTGTGTTGCCTCTAATACTCTCAACCTGATTTTGTGAGACAGGTTCTCTTACTGAGCCTGAGCTCATCCTCTACTGACCGGCCAATGAGCTGAGCCCCCAGAATCTGCCTGTCTCTGACTCCCTCACCCCCAGTGCTAGGGTAACAGGCACATGAGGCCACACCCAGCTTTTTATGTAGGTGCTAAGAAGCCATCTCAGGTCAGAACGCTTTCCCATCCCTACTCATGGAGCTTGTAACGATAACCCCTACAGACTGTTTTTTTTAATGTAACAGTATGTTCTGCAAATCTTGTCATAATAGTACGAACAGATTTTGCAATGTATTGCAAAAACATGGTATCACCATCATTTAAAACTCACACTGATATCCATTTCAGTTCTTTCCAGTTTCCTCCTACAAATGTAACATTAAAGTGAGCATCCTCATAACAAAATCTCTCCGTAAATTAGCCACTGAGAGCTAACAAACACGGATCTAAAAGTCCAATATTCTGGATCGAAGTACACGAGGTAGTTTTATCAACCGGTTTTTTTTCCCCCAGTGTTGTCCGGTGAAGGATAAGGAGATTGGAAGTTTGGAGACGTGGGTGACAGATTAATAGTAACAAATTAACTAAATAATAATTGCATGAGAAGGGGAAAGAGAGGGGAGGAAGAACATTTGGTCAGGCCTGGCGGTGGTGGCGCACACCTTTAATCCCAGCATTCGGAAGGCAGAGGCAGGCGGATCTCTGTGAGTTCGAGGCCAGCCTGGTCTACAAGAGCTAGTTCCAGGACAGGAACCAAAAAGCTACGGAGAAACCCTGTCTCGGGGAAAAAAAAAAAATTTGGTCTAGAGACCTTTTTATTTGAGATTAACTACTTTTTCTTCCTTGTCATTGAATTGCAGAGAGCAGAGGTTCTGAACAGGGGTGGACGGATGTTATAGTTGGGGTCCTCTGTAGTAAATCATCCCCAAACAGAACATGTCAAAGCCACAATTGGGTTTTAGCTCCCAAGGTCCTGTGTTCACTCCACTTAGGTGAGAGATTCTTGACCAGACTCTCCTTCGGGCAGCTGTAGTCAAAGTCTGGGGTCAAAGTCCTCTACTGGCTTCATTGAGCTGGCTGAGAGTCACCTCCCGGCCCTGCCCCCATAACTCACTGATGACTGTGAACTGTGAGCACACAAAGAGGTGAGTTTGCATGCTCTCTCCCTTTACAATATGGCGACTGTGTCCATCGCGGGGCATGGACCAAGAGTTAGTGGTCTAAAATCCCATAAAGTAGTCTGTATTTATTCAAATCTCTCTATGCTTTAAACCTGGGAGTCATAAGCTAGTACCTTTTTGAAATTGTTCTACTACATATGGGCAGGGGAGTCAGGGGTGGATGGCGGTAAAAATGGGTTCTCTCCTTCTGTTACTTGGGTCCTAGGATCAAACTCAGGGTGTCAAACTTGGCGGCAAGTGCCTTTGCCTCCTGATCCACCTCGCCACCCACTCACTCACCCACCCACCCACCCCATCCACCAGACGATAACTTCTGCCACATTCCCTGGGGAATTGCCAACAAATGTCTTGGAAATACCTGGAAACAAGAGAAGACACCTCCTCCATGGTGGGACAGCAACAAGTCACCCTACAGAAGAGCTGACCTCGGCTACTCTTGGAGGACAGCTGGCCACCCTCAAGGAGCAGACAGGAGTCCTCTGAAAGTGTGGACAAGCCTGTTCATGTCTGCGTCTTCCTCTATAGGTGATCCTGATGAGTCCCAAGACCCTCAAAGGGCCGGGGGTGGGGGGTAGGGAGGGATAGCGAGGGGAAAGCAAAGACACAAATGCTAATCCTGGTAAATACAGTCTATTAACTATTTCAATGGCTATTGTACCTTAATATTCATCTAAAGGTTTCAGTAGGTTTCTTTGTCACTAATTTGGATTCAACTAAAACCTCATCCATAAAAAAATCCGCAAAAAGAGATCGGGCCGCTTTTGACACTGTGACTATATTGAAGTGAGCCTGGATGGAGACCTACACACATACGTAAGTTCTGAATTGTAAGTAGGAGAGCTTGATTAAATGAACGTTGTATTTTGGAGCCCTGTTCATCACCGTCAGACGATGGAACCTTTCTCGGCAGCTTGGCACTTAAAAAGAGTGAATCTCACAAAGAAAAAAAACTGATTAAATGAAAAGTAGATACTATTAGGAATATTTTTTTAATATTAGCTCCCTGACAATGCAAAAATTCCCAATCAAGCCAAATTAAGAACTATCCAGGTTTAATGGGAGATCTGCATTCTTGGGTAGTCCCAGGGGAAAACCGGGAAGCCGCAGGAACAGGACCCCCGGGAGGAAGAAAGGGAGACCACGTGTTCTTCTTTTGGGGGGGATCACTTAAGTACCCTGAGGAAGTGGTCCTGACCTCACCCCCAGGGAGGGGTCAGGACCTGGCCTGCTGGGATTTGAAGTCCAGACCAGGCCTGGGGGCTGGGATAGATGCGAGGTGATGTTCTAAAAAGCCGGAGGGGTACCGGCGGGGTTCTAAGGCCGGCGGGGTGTGTGGACGAACACGCGGGACAAACAAACACATACGGCGAAGACAAACACAGACACGCGGCTCCCGAGCGGGTGCATTTAATGGGAGGGGGATGACACAGGGGGAAGGGACAGGTGTGCGAAACACACGGGAAGGGGAAAAAGGGAAGGGCCAGGCCTCATGGCCGTCTTTTAATGGGGGCCGCAGGGGTGTTTGGTAAGGATGATCTCACACCTGCACGGTACAGGTGTACGTAATGCAGGAGGATTCTGGGAGCTGTAGTTTCCAAAAGAACAGCACGAGGGACTGGGGTCTACGCTCCCAACCTAACAGATACTCCTTCCTCCCTCCCCCAGTTCATCCAAAACATTTTCCCCAGGCAGCATGGAACACCAGGCTGGTATTTTTGAGTGCAGCGCACATTTATCTCTTTTTATCACGTTGGCATTTGAGCCCCTTATCACCATATGGAGGGAAGAAGGTCTGGTTTCCCTGGGCTGCGCTTCCAACCTGTGACTCAGTAGCCCTGCTGGACTCATCTATCCGTTCTGAACTGGGCTCTCGGTTCTGCTGGGGGCGAGGCTCTCAGTCCTTGGGAGGCCGGGGTGGAGAACAGCAAGGCCGGGACAGCCAGGTTCATCCCTGGATAAGCTGAGACATCGGGAACCTACAGAGGCTTGTCTTGAGCAGGGTTTCCCTCTTCTCCCGCTCCCCGCCTCCCTCCGCACCATCCACAGGAGGGTGAAACAGCGTGGTCAAGCCCCAGGCTCTGGCTACCTACTAATTAGTCAGGCCTGGCCTCCAGCACATCTGCTCTGCTTGCCTCACGTACCCTTCCATCCTTTCCAGGTCAGGAGCCATAATTATCAGGAGCAAAGTGACTCCTCCTTCCAGCTCCTTCCTTAGCCCCTGATATCTGTAAACGACCTGGGTAAAGTGGTGGTTATCCCTGTCTGAGCGAGGGCCAGCGAGAAACATCAGTTCTTGTAACCTCTATGTAAACGCGGGTCTATGCCATTTACAGCGGAAGCGGGGTCCCGCCCTTCCGCTGCTCTTGCTGCTGCTTGGTTTGGTTTTCCTTTAGGGGTTTTAAACGGGGGGTTTCTGTAGGCCAGGTTGACCCCCTATCTGTTAGGTTGCAATGGCTAACCCTGCGTTCCTGATCTTTCTGCCTCCACTGTCAGATGCTGGAGTTACGGCTTTGCTCATTGGGATGATGTAAACAAGCTCGGTACTTGCTGTTTCCTGGGAAAGCGCCCATCAGGCAGCTACTGGCCCAGCTCGCGCCCTCCTTCTTGATGGAGGAGGCAAGGTTTGCACGTCAAGAAAAAAATGGCTTGAGAAATAATTCTGTTTAGGCTTTATTTTCATTATTTTATTTGTGTGTGTGTGTGTGTGTGTGGAGAGAGAGAGAGAGAGAGAGAGAGAGAGAGAGAGAGAGAGAGAGAGAGAGAGAGAGAGAGATCTGTGCTCAAGTAACTCTTAAAGGCCAGAAGAGGGTGTTGGATCCCCTGGAGGTGAAACCACAGGTGGTAGTGATCTAGTACTAAAAACCAAACCCAGGCCAATCCTCTGGAAGCTCACCACTTCGCCCAGTTTGACCTTGAACTCACTGCAGTCCTCCTGCCTCAGTCTTACGAACCACCAAATATACTCAAATAATAAGACTTAAATCAAAACAAGCAGAGGGTGTGAAAGCGTAGTTTCCAGATCCTGCCTGAGTCGTCATCAGGAGAAGCTCCATGGGATAAAGTAGGTTTACAGGCGGCCTGCTCCCTGCATGCTGACTAACAGTAACTAAGGCTGGCACACAGGAGGGAACGGCTCCCAGAAGCATGTGCTGAGGGGAAGAAGCCAGGCGCAGGGAAGGCACACAGGAAGGAATCTCGAACCATGGCTCTTTGAGAGCCAAGAGGAATTGCTTAGAAAGCCATCTCAGGAGCTTTGCAGATGACGCAAATACCTGAGTCTGGACCAATGAGGCCGAAATGCCCGCCTGCCTCAAATCCACCCAACCGTCCGTTTCCGGTCTATCTATGCAAAGCAGACCCTCATAAACTCTTACCAACACTGTGCTTATGTACGTGAGATGACCAGTTTATATCATAAAAACTGCAAGAAGAAAATTTTCAACCCAGAAAATGATCTAATGCCCACAGCCGCCCCCTCAATCAGAATGCTGTTGACGCGTGGGCTGCTCACAGCGAGAGCTCATTCCTTGCTTACAAGAGACCTCTTCTCAGCCCAGAAATGTAGTCCAATTCAACACCGTACACAGAATTAAATTTTCTAGGATTACAGGCATGGGCCTCCACACCCAGGAGTTCTTTGTTAACTTTCCAAAGGAGGAAGAAAGGGGGGGGGGGGACCTCTTGCTCAGCTAAGGAGAGAAACCCAGTCTGCGGAGTGAAAGATAGTGGATTCTGAGGCCGTGCATCTTTGCTCATCCGGGTCTGGGGCTCAAGGATGATTCTAAGTCTCTGGGGTCAAAGATCTTCAGTCCCTCTGGGATTAGGTTCTGATCCAGTCACAGCCACCCGGAACTGCATGCCAGGAGCCCCCCAGACTTCCTCCGTAAGCACAGTTATTAACCCTGCTTTCCTCCCTCGTCCTCTTGTCTTTATGCATCTCCCGCAAGCGCGGACGCTGCTATGGTCCGCACACTCCTAAGGAAAGACAACGTTCTGTGTTAGATTACAGCACTGAGATAGATCACAGATCACAGCTCTGCGCCCATTTGATAGGGATACAGATGCAGTTTTTTCTCTTACATACCCCAAATTTCTTCACTATGTGTATTTCTTTATTTCTATATTCAAAAAATCACAGCTGTTTACTGGCTCAGTTTTTCTTCTCACACTTTCCCGATATCACCTCCTAATAACCTACACGGATCATAACATTTATTTTCCTCGTCTTTGCCTAGAGCCCAGGGCTCTGTAAGGAACTGATCCGCTTGTAGGCAGCTCCGGCGATGGCGTCCCACACATTTTCCTGCTGCGTCACCTGGCTCTCTGGCTTCCCATCCGGCTCCTGTTTTCCTCGCTACCCAGCGTCAGACTACACATTGCATGTCATAATTTATGAACAGCTAGTGCCTCTTTTCAAACGCCACCGTCTCCAGTAGTTAGGATTACGCCAACGACGAACCAGGCCCCCCCAGATCTCAGTAGCTCAACAGACTAGAGCACTGTTGCTTGTTCCCGTAACAAGCGGGGGCAGACGCAATCTGGGACGCCCGGCTCCACAATCCTTCAGCAACAAGCGGAATCCTGCTGCCGGTCTTCCAGGCTCGGCCTGAACTAGCAGTGGAGAAGGGGAGCGATGGGAAAATCTCGAGCCAGTCCTGGAAGCATCTCTCGCCGCTTCATCACTTTCTCCACACATTTCGGTGGCGAAAGATCGCTCCTCGATACAGAGAGACTGGCGAGGGAGGCTGAGAGATGTACCTCATCAGTGGTCCCAGAAGAAAAGCCAAAGGAACTTAGAAGCTAGCCAGAGTCTAACCACTGAACTGTGTCCGAAAGTCACCGAAAATCTAAGGCCAATAGAGAAACAAAGGCTAGCGATAGAGTACCCAAAATGGAGAAGAACTGGTTTCTATAAAGAAAATTAGGATAAAAGTTTGTATTATAAATATACATATAATTTTAAGAATAAAATTCTGGAAGGAAATATACAAAATGATAATATGTATAATTTGTATGACAGGAGTATAGGTTTGTACAATTTTTCTCCTTATGATTTTTATTATCCAAGCTACTTACAATCCACTGCTATAGTTATAAATAAAATAGAATATTCTTTTAAAGACTAATAAAAGCATAGCTGTAGCTATAGCTTCTATATAGAAGCTACTTCTAATCTAGCTAGCCCATGTCAACATCTGTAATAATAAATTAGAATAAAAAGAAAAATTGGGTATGTCCAGTTCTACTTAATAAGATAGGAATGATTAATATTATTTAGTTATATATTCCAGAGAAGTGTTCTGAGATGGAGAAGATTAATGCGATTTCTTCAAAGAAGGCACTATGGGAGAAATTCAGTTTTATTTTCCTATGAATGCTCTCTATATGACTTTTATTGTTTTAATTTCATTTACCAAAAAGAACCCTGTAGTTTCTAAAAACCTCCCTTTCCACCTCCCTTCCCACCCCTCACCTGTCTCTGTAATATATGATCGACAAAAATACATTTCGCCTGGCATCTGGCCCCTAAGAACGGTTTGGACGGCCACTTACTTCTCTGTCAGAGCGGACAGTAGAAAAGACACAGGGATACCCAGGCTTATTATCACGCTGTCGCTCTCTCGGGCTCAGGGCAGACCAGCCGTGCTTGGAGTAGCTTCTTGGAATATTTACCTGATCAGTTTCAGATCCCTCACAATCAATCCAGTACCCCCCGGGACTCAGGTATTCACCTAAAAGGAAGCTGTTCATCTATGGCTCAGTACAGCCAAACCAGGTGCCGGGGCGCTTATGTGAGGGCTGTAACTTCTGCTCTCCTGGGGGTACTTTTATCAAGAGTGCCCATCTTTTCCCGCCTCTGTGAAGACAGGACAGTTTGTCTGCGGTTTTGGCCAATTAACCCCCGCGATCCCGCGAGATTATCTGTTCTCATCCAAATGTGTTTCCTGGGAATTGTTAGCATTCCTGGTGGACACTGGGAAGAGAAACCAAGACGCTGTGCACAGCACAGTAGAAGGAGAGGCTGCTTACTGGAGAAAGTAGCTTGGGCTTCGTGTCTCCTTCTCTGTGCCGTGGTGGATTCACAGTCTGTCCCCCTGCTCCAACTCTGCTGCGTATAAGGTTATCTCCTATTGGAAGTTTATTTATGGTTTTTCCGTTTCCAAAAGAGAAAGGAAAAATTTAAATACTGCATATCTTATTAAACACCTGTTTGATGGTTTCCCCATTTTCATCTGTCGGCTGACCATGTCTGCCCCATGAATGGGAAAAAGTTGTGCAGAGCCTGCTAACACAATCCTGAGATCTAATCTTTGCCAGGGATTATGAAGAAACTTATAATTATGTTCTACTTTGGATTTACCCATCTTTACTTATCTCACATTGAAATATAATCAAAATCAGCCTGTTTCCATTCGGTTGCAAATCCCCATCTTAAAGTTCCTATTCAAAGTCTCCCCAATTTTCATTTTCTCTGTCTTTTCTTATTATATTAAATCCTGATATCTGAAAATGGAACTATATAGCAGCATTACTCTGTTCTTTTAAAAAAATAAGATCATATCTACTCTTCCTGCATTTTCTACATTATAACCATGTTTTTTTTTAAATCCCTGACAGGTTGCAATTAGATTTCCAGCTTGCTATTGTATTGTAGCAAATACTGTTATTATGGTAGAAATAATTCACTTTGTTTAGTGAACTACTCAGAGAGTCTGCAAGATGCCTCTGATACCAAATGTCATTCCCATTCTTTAATTATAATTTTTAATCTTTTCTGGTTTGCTATTCTTTAAGTAGATTAATTACTTTTATTTTAAAATTCAGAAATGGCCTGAGTTTAATAATATTTATTAACATGAATTATTATATCCCACTGTTTTTCCCTTGTAGAAGAGTAGAAGTCATTTTGTACTTTCCAAACTCTTTGACCTATAACATAGTGAAACACACTGCTAAAGACCAACACAGATACCTATAACATACTGAAACACACTGCCAAAACCAACACAAATTTATTAAGTAATTAAATTGTTAGGAGAGTTTTTAAACTTTGTATACGTGTCTGTCTGTGTGCGTCTGTATGATTGTATACCGCAGACCTAGATGGTATTCGCAGAAGAGGGTTTTCGAGCTCCATGAAGCTGCAGTTGCAGACAGTTGTGGGTCACCATGAGTCCTGGGACTACAATCCTGTCCTCGAGAAGAGCTTGACATGTGTGCTCCTAACAGCCGAACATAGCTGCTAGTGACATTTCAATAACTGTCCGTCTAAAAGATGTGCCTTCAGAGGTTGTGGTCACCCTCTGAAAGGTGTGTGTTCTCTAAAGATCTTCCCTTTGTCCAAAGCTGTTTGCAAACAAGATGTGCGGCCTGTCTGTAGCAAACATGACAAAGGAAGAACTCGAGATTTGTCTGTGGCTCCCAGGATCATGCTGACGGGTCCATGCGGTCCATGCCTAGGATGTCCCACGATGCACCGAAGCAAGGCATTCTTTGAGTATGTGTTGAGAGGGCACGTGTACTAGGTTAGATTGTGCTTCAGGCTTGTCCCTCTTGCTGAGTACTTGGGTAGAGCTTTAGCTAAGGTTCAGTTCAATTGAGCAAGTCCATCAGACTGAGCATTTTGGGAAAACGCAAGTTGGAAAATGAGCTCTCCAAACTGGTCACTAACTCAGGTACTGTCCCTCCTTGTTCTGTGACTTCAGCCAATTATTTTCATTTCGAGGCGCTAATTGACTGACCTCCACAGTAGGTGTGTGGTGAGTTTCTTCCCAGGTTATCTGTAAGGATTTAAAGGATCCCATTTACAAAGTGTGGGTAGGCAGATGTGATCCAAGCACTTGTGGTCATCGGGTGTTAGCAGTATTTAGTGTTTGCTATCTATATGTCGGTCATTCACTGCTACCTACCAGGACCAACCACAGCAACAACCACAAAACCCCCACGGCTGATTTCAGATTCCAAGCAGCAGTTTGGTTCTGGTCTGTCCCAATCTCTCTAAGGACCACACAGAGTATGTTTCTATCATGATCTTAGCAGAGATGCCCCGGGGAGAAACTTCATGAAACAGGCACAGCACCATCTGAGTCACGAGCAAATCAGACTAGCTGAAGCATGTCCTGTAGCCAGAGTCAGGGGATGGGCATGGTGCTGAGCCTTAGCAACCAGAGGTAGATCAGAACCTTAGGACTGGCTTTTTCCCCTTCATAAGTGAAGTGCAGATGGCGCTGTGGTTTGGAGCTGGAAAGTCTCCCAGAGGTTTGTTTATGAAAGTTTGTTCTCTAGTCCGAGGAGCTAGCAGGAAATGACAGAAACGTTAGGAGGCAGGGTCTGCCTGGAGCAATTAGGTCACCGGGGTTGTGTCTTTGAAGCCTACTGGAACCCAACCGCTTCCTGTCTTTCTGTTTCCTGACAGCCGGAAGGTAAAGGGCCCCCTGTCACAGGCTTTCAACTTTGTGGTATTTTGCCTTACCTCAAGGTGAGAGGTAGTGGGTTTCACCGACCTTGGACAGAAACCATGAGGCCAAAGGGACCTGTCCTCCTTTATATTGTGTCGTGTGTACTTTGTCACAGTGACAGAGAGCTGAGGAACACGGAGGAAAGGCCCAGGAAGCTGTCACAGAGACTGCTCTGCAATCCTGATGTTGTCAGATCTCCACCAACTTCAGATGCTCCGATAGCTCCTTGCATCTGAACCCTTAAGGTACTCGCAACCCTGGGCCTGCAAAAGCAGCCATGTTTGGACAAACATGCAACAAATCCCCAGTTACCATGATCAGTCTTACCAATGGAGTCGTGAAAGCCTTTCTAGTGAGCAGAAACAGACTCCCAAGAGTATACCCATTGGCAAAGTTGCTGGTGTATAACAGTGAGAAGAAATAGGCTGGCTTGGGGAAGCAGCTCTCCCGGGAGCTGAGTCTTATCGCCCCATCCGGCAGCCACCATTCCTGGAAGATGAAAGGGGATCCATTCTAACTGCAATACAGGTAAATGCCCCGAAGGATGTCATTTCTTCTCCAGCCATCATAGTGCAAGTTTCTGGTAGACTGTCTTACAGTTCTAAAAACAAAGCATCCAATACTCACTAGACACTTCTTGTTTAACCTAAGTATTACCAAAACTTCTGTGGACCTCTTACTTATTCTTTTTTGTGTCATAGAACTAAGGTTATATGTTGGAGCTAATGATTAATTAATATTAATATATAAAAATTTGCTACAAATCACAACAGTCAGATTTTATTGAGCTTCCACTGGAGAACAAAGCGTTAGAGAATAGAATTAGAATCTTTCTTGGTTTTGTTTGTTTGTTTGTTTTTGTTTTTCGAGACAGGGTTTCTCTGTAGCTTTGGTGCCCGTCCTGGAACTACCTCTTATAGACCAGGCTGGCCTCGAACTCCCAGAGATCCGCCTGCCTCTGCCTCCCGTGTGCTGGGATTAAAGGCATGCGCCACCACCGCCCGGCTCTTTCTTGGTTTTGATCCATACAAAGTAAGACAAAGAAACCAATACATCTATGTCGGAGGTTCTCCTTCAGGCTGTGAGGTTGTTCCTCCTCAATCACCTGGGCAGAGTTCCTGTCACACAGCCCGGGCAAAGCTCACTGTCAGTCAGGGTTCTCAGGAACGGCCCTTCATTTTAAGACAGGAAAGGAAGATGGGAGAGGTCCCGGAGGCTTTTAAAAAGTTGTCAGGACACAAAGGGAGAGGGAGGCATTTTCATCTTTGGCGGGACGGAAGACCCCTCAGTCCCCAGGGGGGACATTCTACTCAGTGTGAGGCCACACAGGACACAGCTAAACAGTATGATGAAAACGCTTCCTCGGGTGGACAAGGGGCCACTGTGCGATCCCTGCTCACTTGACAGTGTGCAGAACAGAAATATGGAACCTCCATGGAGCCCGGACTGACGAGACTCTACCATCCATGCTCAGAAGAAAACAACTCAGAACAGGTGTGCTGACGCATGCTTTTAATCTCACGACTTGAGGGGCAGAAAGAGATACATCCCTGTGGGTGTGCGCCCAGCCTGGTCTACAGAGTGTGTGCTAGCCAGTTCAGCCAGGGCTGCACTCTGAGACCCTGCCTCACAACATTGCAAACAGAAACTAGGTCTTCTCACTGCCTTGTTTTCTGTTTGTCCCGCTTCCCTTTCTCTTATCCCTTCCCTTTTCTTCTTATGAATGTGAATTTTTTTGGCCAGGAGCCCCTCTGCTGTGTCCCCGAGTCTCTGATAACCCTGTGAGTCTGGTTCTAGTGATTACTAGCTCTGTTTCCCAATGGCAAGCTTTTGGTTTTTATACAAACGTCTACAGGAGAACAAACCCTCTGGAAAGTTTTCCAATGCTTTCTGCTTCTACACAGTCTTTAAATTCCTTCCCTGGGGCTGGGCGGTGGTGGCACACGCCTTCAGTCCCAGTACTCGGAAGGCAGAGACAGACAGATCTCTGTGAGTTCAGGGCCAACTTGGTCTACAAGAGCTAGTTCCAGGACAGGTTACAAAGCTACAAAGAAACCTTGTCTTTAAAAAGGAAACATCAATCTATTATACAGTAGCAGTCAGAATTTTACATTCTTTCCTAAGCCCGACATATTTGTCTCATTTGTGAAAGCCGTTTTCTCTTCTATATGCAAATTTTAATCAGAGAAACATAAAATGTTTTAGTTATAGAGTTTTATTCATAATATATATCTATCCGACTACCATTGGTCTCTCTCTCTTATAATTTTTCCATTTGTTGCAGTTAAATAGGGATGCTTGAGATTTTAAAATATGCAAAACCAGCTTCATGGTTAACTTATTAGCTAGACCCCCTCCGTTCATAGTTTCGAAATCCATGAAATAGTGTTGAAAGCTTTTTAAATCACGCAAAATTAAGGAAACCATTATTTTTCTGGTAATAACTATTACCTGAAATACCAAGCATGCTCTTGATTTGCAAATGTTACCATTAATAACAGCATTAACATAAGGAAATTCCAAATAATTGTAATTCAGTCCTCGGTTTTTCTTACGTTTACTTTGCGTGGGTGTGGGTGTTTGCACAGGCGCAACTTCGGTCAATCTCATTTGGTAAACTGGGGAAAGTTCCATGCTCTGGCCTCAGAATAGCCACAAAGTACTCTGGCTGGCAGACGCGCTCCAAGGCAGTGGCCACTTTGAATGTGATCAGCCAAGGTGCTCCGTCAACTGTGAACTTGCAGAAATCCTCACCCAAGGGTTCTTCCTAGGAGAGTATGTGGCTGACCTTGTCAGATTCCCAGAAGCTCTTCCCACGCCAAGCTGGTGGGGCTTGACACTCGTTCATTAATGAAAAGTTATTTTTACATCTCTCATCCTAATTAGCAAATCCCCATGTGCAGATCTCACAGAAAACTCTGAAGTGCTCCGTAATCGTGCCTGGAGTGCGCGCTTCTCATCGCGATACTTCAAGCGCTAAGTGCTGCCAGGACGCAAATGAAAAATTAACTTTGTTCATAAATCATATTGTTTATCCTGAAGCACTTTAAAGTAAAGTTTTTATAACGATGAGAGAATATTCTAAAGGCCAGCTAGGACAAAGGTGTAGACTCTCACTCGCTCTCACGACTCCTAACGGGATAACCACGATGGCGCCATGATGGCGCCCCTGGAAATCTCCGGGCTGAGTAACAGGACACAAAATGGCAAGGCCACGGCTCTGCTTCCTCTGAGCTACAGCTTGAACGTGGTGTCCAAACCTAAACGACAGAAGCAGCATCCCGTCTGACGTCCCCTCTCCAGGTACCGCCCACCGCAATATCATCCACTCCGCTGCTGGAGGAGGAGGAGGGTTGGGATTCGCCCTCGCTAGGTTTGACTCAACAAGCTTATTCGCTTTGTCAATACAGTGACTTAAACAGTGGCCTCCGAGCAAGCATCTCCAAATCCTACCATCCACCTGCTAATGCAACCGTATATGGGAAAGGGGCTTTTGCAAATAAATGGAAGATCTTCAGCTAAGATTGTCCTTCGCTGACTGGACGGTGCACAGATCTAGTGACAATCTTTATGAACCATGTGTTTTATAGCAGAGAATGATTGGACACCAACAATAGAGAAGAAAAAAAAGAGGAGAAGCCATATCGAGGCAGGAGCGAGCCGGAAGTTACTTAGCTACAAAGTTAGTCCCTGGAAATGGGAAGAAACAGGAGCTGTCTCACCTGGATGCTCCGGAGGGAACATGGTCTGGCAAACACCTTGAATTCACGTTTTAGCCTCCAGGATCATGAAAGAACAAATTTGTATTATTTAAGCCGCCAAGGTTGTAGTCACCGGTTTTCTTAACCCTTCAAAAGTAAAGCCGTGTTCCAAGTCCTTCTCACAACCATGTCAATATCTTTGACTCTTCCTCTGTGCCTCCTGTGCTGACATAATTCAGACCACCACCAATCCCAGAAATATTTTAGTTAGGAAAAAAGAATCTCATGGGCCAAGGTAAAGGATGTTGGTACCAACCGAGCTGAGTTTTGCTGGTGCTGACTTCTGCTCAAGCTGAGCGCTTCTGCACAGGAACTTGGGGCATTCCTGCAATCCTGCCTTCCTCAGCTGACATCTGCAGCTCAGCTGGCAGACGTCCAGAGCAGAAGCAGTGTGACTATCCGAGTTTGAGAAACTGCAGATACCGGTCTGAATTCTCGACATTGAAGAAAGACAGAAAATTGCTTCTGTTTTGCTATGCATTTCTCAAGACACCGCTGTGGGCTAGAAAACAGAGGTCCTGGTATATCTAAACATGTTTCCCTTCTCTCTTTTCTGAAAATAACCAGACTAACCCGGAGCTGACTCAAGGAAGGGAAAGAGATCTCAGTAAAGCTGCCGGGCAGAGGCAGTGGCGTCTGTTAGCTGTAAGCCCAGCATTCCTAAGACAACTTCCAAATGAGCTCAAATTTAAGCGCTAAGAAAAAAAAATAAAAATAAAATCAAAACCTTTATCTCTCCACTAAGGTGGGTGCCTCTGGGTAGACAGTGTAGCAACTGTGCCTCCTGCTA
This sequence comes from Microtus obscurus, assembly GCA_963919715.1. NCBI lineage: Eukaryota > Metazoa > Chordata > Mammalia > Rodentia > Cricetidae > Microtus > Microtus obscurus. The sequence goes on from CAWTZC010000381.1 coordinate 7,071,752, forward strand.
AACCCAGGGATCCAGTCTCCTGGGTCTAATGAGATTATTGATTCCCAGGAGCAAGCTGACTTCAGGCAAGCCTCCTCCTCCTAGAGCAGAAAACCTATTCTACAGTGAAGACCGCACTGTGTTTTCCTCCTGGCTTACCGCAGTTTCAACAGTCCTTACCTATAATGGAGGAATTTAACAAATGCCATATCAATGCGTTGCTAATTACTGATTAGCGGCAACAATGCCAAGAACGAACTCTCTAAACATCTCCAAGCCTTAGCGCGGTTCTTCTGAATTGGTCTTGACAGCTGTTTTCCCATTTTTCGACTCCTCTCGCCTCTCTCTATATGATACTTCTCCACTCCAACACTATAATAACAAGACTAAAAACATTGCCGCAGATCAATTGCGGAGGGGAGGCTTGAGAAAATCTGGGGAGTCTTCCGCAGAAGCCTCTTCGGGTAGCGTCTGTCACAGCTTCTCATTATGGGAGAACAGAAATCTCAGCGAGTGCTGCTGTCATAACACAGGCAAAGGATAACAAACTGGATCGTAAAGAGAGAGACAGTTTTTATTGTACTTGGATTTGGTCGGGCACAAAGGAGCATGTATATGCGCATAAACACAGATATACAGTTTGGCTGAGTAAAATTGCATTGTCGTAGACGTGCAGCCATAAAGCAATGAGATTAATTTCCTTGTCATCCTGGTGGGGACCATTTGCCATGTACACACTCTGCGATTGTCTCAAATACAGCAACCTTTAAACAGCTAGCCTCACAGATATACCAGAGTCTTTGTTCAAGTCAACACCCAACCAGGTTAGCTTTATGGTTCTCATAAACGCTCCAAAAACCTAAGCTCCATGATTAGACTAGCCAAGGTTCAAGGACAAAAAACACAGAACCGCCCCTACTAAGGGAACAGCTACCTCGCCCTGTGGGGCTGTGTGATCCCTGGTCTCTTGTACTGAAGAAGTCAGAAAGTTTCCATGCCCAGCACTCCTGACAACTGTGAATCCAGTTTTGTTTGTTTGTTTGTGTTTCTGGTTGGGTGCGCTGGAGATATGCTGTCCTCCTCTTCCAAAGGCTCTCTTGGCTCTTGTTCTCTCCCAAGTTCTGCACTGTGGAAGCAGCATTCTCAAGAAGCCAGCAAACATCAGCTGGGGTTCAGCCTGGTTGAGTTCAGACGTTCAGTTTGGGAAGAAGGCAACCCCAAGATCGCTGAAATTACAGCTGAGAAGGAAACACACCAAGTTAGGCTTTGTGGCTTCCTCTCCATGTACCGAAGAAAAGAGATCTGGAAAAGATTACCGGAATAGCATCTATGATCGCTCTTAGCTCTGTTCAGAGTCCTTGTCTCTATGGGTCTTGCTGTGCTCCAGGTACGTCTAAAAGTCTGAGGTCACTGAGACAAAGTAGCCATTCATAAAAGGAAGAAAGAGAAACCAGTGGTGATAGCATTCTTAGGCAGAGTTGTATTAAAAAATACAGCGAAGTCAAGAAACTCCGGGGGGGGGGGTAGGGGGGAAGTATTTGTTAAAATAAAATAATTCTAACCACAAAGGATTGTCTTATTTTGTTGCCTTTCATACTGATACTTTGGTAACAATCACAAAAATAAAGAAATAAAGAGGAGGGGGGGCTTGTTATTAGTGTAGCTCAGGATCCCAGAGCTAGAACATTGTCTTTTCCTTAGAAGGCAAAGTGATTCGTGTTCCAGATGGCTTCAGGTTTCATGTGGCTGATGCTACAGTATCAACGTGATGTAGGAAAAGGAAATCTGAATTTAAAATTTACATCCTAATCTCCTATGACCTTGAACAAATGATTTCAGTTAGCTGGGGGAGGGGATATGATGTCGCACACCTATAATCTCAGCATTGAAGAGGCTGGAGCAGTCTAGGGTACAAAACAAAAATGATCTGAAACAGAAATAACTTGGTTCGGTCCTGTCACACGGGGTGTGAGCTCCCTGGATTGGAGTTATCAGAGGCTGGTATGACAAGAGCCACTCCTTAGGGCCAGTCTTATTACTAGACGTCAATAAATCACCAGCCATCAAAGTCTTGAAGAGCGCTCTGGCTTCAGGTAACGAACTTGCAAAATGAAGTTCTTGGATAAGTGATCTGAGCACTCTCCCAGCTTTTCAAACTATGGATTTATAGAATAAAAGGAATGATTGCTCAATACATAAACACAATAAACTGGGGTAGAGCCGTAGAAATGAGTTATCCCTCCACAATAAGAAAAGAACGAACCTTAGTTACACACAAAAATGTGGACAAATCTCCAAATATTATATCTGTACTGCGTGAAATAAACCCTACCCCCTCATTGTCATAAAACCCTAAACTGAGGATCTGAACAAAGAGAAAGAGGGTGTTATCTGGGGTGTCGTGAAACTTTCAGGGTGAGAGATACCTTTGCTATCACTGTCTTGATTGAGCTGATAATTTCCCTGAGTGAATGCATACGTCAAACCTTATGACAGTCTACACTTTAAGTATGTGACATTGACTATGCAATTTGATCTTAACAAAGTTATCGAGGGGAAAGGAAAGAAACAGATGGGGAGTTTGGGGGAGTCTGGAGATCTGGAAAGATAACTGGACGGGAAGTCTAACTGCGGATGATGACGAAGAGGAAGGTGGGGGCTACTGAACAGAGCAGAGGACGGTCCACAAACACAGAAGGGGTTGCGGCATCCTAACTGGTCCCCTTCAGAGGTCAGAGAAGCAATCTGGAAGCTATCAAAAGCAAAGCCCAGGCTGGGGTCGGCACAATCTGAACAACAGAAGGCTTTGCTTGCTGCCGGGTCATTGACTCTGGCTGTCAATATCACCATAGATGCTGCTAGGCCTGTTCTAGGGTTGAGCACTGACTGGGTCTTCTCCTTGCCAATCACACTCAGCCCAGAGCACTGACTGGTCATGCTCCATGCCAATCACATTCAGCCCAGAGCACTGACTGGGCCTTCTCCATACCGACCAACCAGACATATTCAACCTAAGCTGTTATTGAGCTTTTGGTCAGTGATAGTGGAGGCGAAATGTGAACATTATTACGTTGACTAGCCAAAAGGAGTGTCAACATGGCGTCATGTTGGGTGTTCATTCCAGATTCTTCTGAAAGATAGTCCCAGCTCCCCTCAGCTACATAGACCAAGACCAGGAGTTTAGTCTCTGTCTTTTTCTTTTCTCCTAACATCTGAACTGGCTCTCCAAACACTTTTTTGGGGGAGTTCTGGGTGATTGCCACAACCGTGCTGAGTTCCGCTTTCTTCAGGCCAAAGAACTTTACTGGAAACACTGGTAGAATATTAAATTGGATAAAGATCAAAGTTGATAGAATTCCTGGTAAGCCCACAGTTGGTCCACTTGAAAGGCAACGGTCCCTTTCGCTTTCTGACTAAAATGGAAATTGTCTATGAAGAAACTCCTTGGTTCAAAGTTGAAAGACAGAACCAAATTAAGCAAGCAGTTCATTGCCCTTAAGCCAAGCAACTCACAGACAACTGTAGACCCAGCTCCAGGGGTTTGGGCTCCTCTGGCCTCTCAGCGACAGCATTCACATGGACATACCCCAATGGACACGCACACACATGCACATAATTAAAAACAATAAAATAAATCTCAAAAACATTCAAAGAAAGTTTAAGCAGCTCCCACTCCTTACACAATAGAAGGGGGAAGTGTTTAGCGGTGGGGTGGAATTGATACTGCCTGAATATACACCGATGAACACAAGGAAAGATCAGGTGAGCCCACCTTGTCATAGACAACAGAGTTTAGGCCTCTGGTGTAAGCTAACCTTAACTAAGCATAAAGAGTCATCCAAACCTCCCAACGCGCATCCTAACTGCTGCTTACTGAGGCAGCCAATTGCCGTCATTATAACTCTATATCCTTCCAACATTAACCACCAAGCTCCTGCAGGTATACTAAGAACTAACAAGAAACATTCTGATTTTCTAAAATGAAGAAAAGTCTAGGAAGATTACTAGAACAGAGCATTATAATTCTTTTTTTTTTTTTTTTTTTTTTTTTGAGACAGGGTTTCTCTGTGGCTTTGGAGCCTGTCCTGGAACTAGCTCTGTAGACCAGGCTGGTCTCGAACTCACAGAGATCCGCCTGCCTCTGCCTCCCGAGTGTTGGGATTAAAGGCGTGCGCCACCATCGCCGGGCAGCATTATAATTCTTAATCAGTGCGATCTCTCAAGCCCTGCAGGTATAACGAAATCATGTAAATAAACCACAGGGCAGGCAGCAGCCGGAACAGAGTCGGGCAGAAGGCTCAGCTGAAGAACAGCCTGGAGGTACTCAGCTGTGAAATGCCCCCTAAGAATCAGGCCGTGATTATAAACTAAGATTCACGGAGAGCTCTTTCAAATCTCAGTGAAGGGCTCATTTTTGAAGCCGCTCATTAGCTTACTACCTTCATCCATTGCTGTGGCGGCCATTGCGTCTGCAGGGCCCAAAATGAAACTAATTTTGGCGACATTTTCTTCAGCCTCTTACCTTTCCTAGGAAAGAATTTTCCTCAGAGAATCTAAAAGTCGAATTGCTTAGTAATACATACTTTTGAAGACAGAAAGAAGAAGAAAAAAACCACCGTTGAGTCTCTCTCACGAACCAACTAAAGAGGCACCACTGACTAAGCCATATTGTCAGAGTCACAGCTGCCTGCGGAAATAGGGATGGGACGGAGAGAATAGGAAAGCGCAGAAGTCCGGACTCCTATTAGTGGTCAGGGTGAGAAATAACTGCGCCCTTGTCCTACGCTAGCGCAGAGCTCACGGGAGCACAACAGCTGGTCTCAGGCTCCTCTTGCACAGCCAGGGGACATCAGGAGAAGGTGTTGCCTGTCCCCATGCAGGATGTTGCTATGGGAAATACCTTCATTTGCAGTTAGATGTAAACATACTCCAGTGTTCAACAACCAACAGTTTTCGGTTCATCTTCTCCATATGTTTTTATTGGTTTGATCCGCCACAACATTAAGTCCTTCTACAACCCTGAGGAAGTGGGGCCTCCAGTTTGAGCCCTGGACAGAGGGAAGCTGGGTCTGTGGTGTGAGCCAGCTACCCACAAAAGCTAGAACAATCTGGTCGGGCAGATCCTGGAACCACGGATAGAGGTGTGAGTGACTCTGCTGCCCCCTAGCGGTTTTGGTCACCTGGAACCCTCCAGGCACAAGGTCGCTGGCTTGGGATTGCTTACGGTGATCATTATCTTGGGATGGATGGGTTCCCGGAGAAATACAGCATTCGCACTCACACCGACACAAAGCTAGTTCTGCCATGTGACCCTGGTCCTGCCGACCTGCTACTGGCGCCCATCACCTTCATGCCGTACATATTTCCTGAGCTCAGGTCACAGTAGCGCGATAAGCCATTCAGATGGTTTTATGGCTGAGCAGCAGACCTTGCTCAGTCTTCAGGTAGCTACGCAATACGCAATGCGATAAGACTTCAAACAAAAAGGACAGCATGCTGAGAGCAGGGAGAAGGCAGAAGATCGAGCCCTAAAGATCAAAGAAGCAGCTCTAGTATGGCAAAGCCAGAGACAAAAGAGAAAGGCAGAACCTGAGAAACACAGGTTCTGAGGAAAGCAGGAGATATCTGAGCCAAAAGCTGAGAAAAAAGCAAATTCTACTGACGGAGGAGGAGCCAAAGGGCCAACGGAAGGATGAAGACTTGATGCTGGACCAAGGGAGGAGGGGTCAAAGGACTGAGGGAGGAGGAAGACTGGTGATGGGCCAAGAGCTAGGTGGGTGATTTCACACACCAGAGTAGTTTAAATTGTTTAAGCACAAAAGTGAAGGAGGTTCTCCTGGGCAAAAAGAGGCCAAGATAGGTGAAGTCAGACTAGAGAGAGGAGGTGTGGAATCACTTCTGCCAAGGACTGCTTACTTTCATCCCTCTAAGATAAGTGGAGAAAGGAAAACAGAAACAGGAAGTGTGCCTGTAAGATCAGCATCTTGGCTCATGGGAACGGCGTACCTTGTGTGCGCGCCCAGGCAGAGGCCCCTCCAAATATACCCATACCAACTGGAAGTTGAAAAGCCTAAATCTTTCCTCCCCTACTCAGCACAGACCAAAGAGAGTTTTACTTGCTTTTATTTCCAGGTTTTTATTTTGTTCCCTTTCAACCTCGAGTTAACAACTGAAAACATCAGACACAAAGGGACATAAAAAAGAAACACATTCTATTTCATCATTAGTTCAGCCTTCCAGGAAATAGGACCACTAACAACTACAATAAGCCTTCAACAGCCTTCCCCTCATCTCCTCACCTCCTGCTTCCACTGGGCCAATGAGGGGCCATTGACATCCCCTGCAACAACAGAGTTCAATCCCGTGCGCTTGACATCCCAGACAATAAAAAATAAATTGCTACCTATTCTTCGCTTCACCTCAGAGTCCTCTTCCCAAGAAGGAGCCAAAAAAAAAAAAAAAAAAAAAAAGAGAGAGAGAGAGATATTCTGGCGACTGCTTCCTTGTCTGTATATGTTGTTACAATTGTCGTAAGAAAATACTAGATCTGGCTCTCTCTATAAGTGAAGCTTTGGTTGGAGAATTATCAAGGTGAAAAGAAAACTGGAAGTATTTTTCTGTCTAAATCATCTGCCTTCATGGGCCCTTGATAAGTGCCCCGTTTACACAGCCCCCACCTTCAGCTCCTCCCTTACACGGTCCCGCAAATGGCAGGGGACAGGTGTGCCATGCACCAGCTGCCTTTACTTTGAAACAGCTAAAGGCATCTTAACACCAGACCCAGAGTTCAGCCCCCAACTGTCCTGGTTAGCTTCAGCTGTCAACTTGGCCACCTACAATTATCTAGTAAGAGAATCTCGTGTGAGGAATTATCGAGGTCGGACCACTCCTGTGGGCACATCCTTCGGGGATCATCTTAACCGTTGACTCTTGTAGGAGTGCCCAGCGTAGTGTGGGCAGAATCATTCCTAAGCAATTGGCTCTGGTCTGTGTAAGAACGCCGAGTACAAGCCTGCCTGGCAGCCAGCACGCATCCTCCTCCGTGGTTCCCAGCATACGTCTCTGCTTGAGACGTGAATTCCTGGGTTGGAGCTAATGCTCTTTGGAATATCAAGCAGGCCTATCTTCAAGCGCTTGCCAGATTCCTTCCCTCAACTGTGGACAGTACCCAACACTATAAGCTAATGGATGTCTTTCCTCCCCTGGGTCGAATTTAAATCAGGATATCTGTCACAGCCGCAGAAGTGAGAGCACCAGAACTCCCAACAGATACCACCATGCGGCTGTCTGGCTGCATACAGCCGCCTGCAGCAGGAGACCGTAACCTTAACTCTCCAAATTTCCTCCCCCGACCATGGCCTGCTTTCCACGTCTTCCTTTGGCCTCTTTGGCTCATCCGTTCCCCCTCTATTTCAAAGCCTTTCTCTTTCCTTTTGCAGATCAGCGTTCTTTCGAAGAAACCAGAACATTCTAGGTGGAAAGTTTAGCCTTTGTGAGACAAAAGAAATCTCTCAATTGCCTCTTTTCCCGGTAGTCTTTCTAGGTCGTGGACTGCGGCAAGATTGGTTTGATAGCGACACGGGAGATGCCGCCCTCTAGTGGAGAAGACGTTTTCAGGCACTTAACCGCTCGACTGTGTCATCTTCGGGGTCAGTGAGCTGCTTGCTCTGACAGCATCTCATCAATCACATGCTCTCTCTTTTTTTTTTTCAAACCTAATTCTAATTCTATATTTTTCCTTGAGAACAAGTTCCTCTCTTGTTTCTTCTCTGTTTCTTCAAGGAATTTTTTTTTATAAATTACGTTCATAGCTATTAAGTTGCTATTCCGAAAATATAGACCAATGAAAGCAATAAAACCTTCCATAACTCAAAGTAATCTTGACCTTTTCTTTTTTAATATTCTGCCAAGGATCAAAGAAAGGGCTTCATGAATTCTAGGCAAGCACTCTACCACTGAGCTATATCCCCAGGAACGTTTAAATAAACTGTCTTCTCTGCTGCCACACGAATGAGTATACCTAATATAATTTTTAGGTTGTTTCCATTTCCATTTTATTTTATTAAAAATAATTTTTCATACAATGTGTCCTGATTATGGTTTCTTCCTCCCCAATGTCTCCCATATCCTCCATACGTCCCTTCTCATCTAAATCAACACTCTTTCTGTCTCTCGTTAGAAAGCAAAAGTCTGGGCCGGGCGATGGTGGCACACAGCAAAAGCAGACAAAACAGGATAGGACTCCACAAACCAGCAGACAGAAAATGAGTCCACGGAAAAACACAGACTCACAGGCGCAATGTTTACACACAGGAACCCTAATAAAACACAAAACCAGAAAGAACCTCTAACGTAGAAAGAGGGAAGAAGAAGAAAAGGAAGAGGAGGGAGAAGGAGCCCCAACAAAACATTATGGGATGTAAAAAAAAATTCCAAAGACGACCACGAGCTCATTCTGTGTTGCCCGTCTACCGCTGAGCATGGGTTCTGCCCTTAAGAGCTGTTTATATACCCAGAGAGACTCCAATGGAGAAGATTAATTTCTTTCTTTGCAAGCATTTAGCATCTGGAGGTAGCTCCTGGGTTAGGGAAACCAGGACCAAAAGAACGCACTAAGCCCCTAGATTCAGAACATGTGGAAGGTATTCAGCTTCTCCGTGTTCAGTGAGTCATGTGGATGTTGTCTTTAGGAAGGGGACCTTACTACCAGGAAAGTAGCCGGTACCTGGCAATCGCTTATGTTGTCTTAGGGCTCCCATGGGACCCCTTTGGCCAACAATTTGATTGGATGTAACCCATTCTCGGTACTGAGTGCTCCATTTGGTGACAACAGCTGTCCAGCTGGGACTCTGTCTCCCCCATTATTCGGCATTTTCCTTTAGATCATCTTCATGCATGTCTATATTTTAGGAAATTTCTACTGAGTTAAGTTCCCATGCGATCCTTCAAATGCTCCTTAGTTGTCCGTGTCCATAGTCTCTTCCTCAGCCTCCTCTTCTCCTCCCGTTCCAGTCTCCTCCTCCGTCCATAACCGTCTGTTCTATTTCCCCTTCCTAGGGAGACCCACCCCTGCTGCTTAGTCTCTTACTCTCTCTCTGGGGTTATACATTGTGAAGCTTGCTTACCAAAAACTTAACCGCTAGCATGCACATATAAGCGAATACATACCACGGTTGTCTTTCTAGGTCTGGGTTCCCTCACGGAGTACGATTTTTTCCAGCTCCGTACATTTATCTGTGGATTTCATTTTTTAACTGCTGAGTGGCATTCCATTGTGTGAACGTCTAGGTTATTTTTAAAATGTAAGAGGCGTGTGTATCTTTTTTTTTCATTTGGCAATAGGTCCTAATTATTTACTGTAATTTTATGTTTCTCCTTAATGGAATTTAATTTCCAAATGTTAAGTGCTTGATATAACCCACAAGACAATACAAAGACGTGTAAAGGCGTGAGTGTGTATGTTCACACACACATTCCTTTAGACCCCTCACTCAAGTTAACATCCTGGTTTGTAACCATCCATTTCTCCAAGCTTACAAAAACTTTTCTACTAATACAGAAAGATTCTTGCTTGTTTTCATGAAATGTGGCCTTGCTGGACACACACGGTAGAAACAGTTTTTCTTAACATTGTCTTTTGTCTACCATACAAGTTTACTATCTATAATACAGAGCCTCACAAAAATACCATTATTCGAAGAGCTTTAAATATTTCAGAAGTTTCTTGGAAGGGATCCCGCTCCCATCAGCTTGGAGGAACGGACGGCTCTGGTGATCGTGCCCACACCTCCCGGTATGGCTCCCTTTTGGCTTTGCCTTCTGACAGGCAGAAAATTGCATCTGTTTCTCATTTCCATTCTTCTTCCCCAACCACAAACGCACTCAAGGAACCCAGATTCATAAGGCTGATGGAGACCAGGACAGGCTTGAGGCCAGAGCAGGACATATAGCAAGACCCTGTCTCAAAAACAGATTAAAAATAAACAATATGAAAAAAAATAAAATTAAAAAAAAAATAAACAATTTGGTTAAACCATCTTGGTCCCAGCATATGGCTATGCCAAGCCTCAGCTAACTTCCCGGTACCAAGAATATTATTTAGACTAAGGTGTTTGTGGGTTTTTTTTTCTCAAATTATTAGGAATTACAGTAGCTACAATCCAGGTGCATTATTTTTTATGTTTATATGTATTTCCACACACTAAGTTCATAGAACTGAAGTTGTGTTCATGAGCACTGACAAGCCCAGTGGACACCGGAGTCAGACTGTCTGAATTAAATTCTGGATTTACAGCTGTTTAGTGAGGTGATTAGACAAATAGGGTTTGGTGCTGTTGCTTTGTTCTGTCTTTTTTTTATGTGTGTGGTATATACATGAAAAACATGCACACACACATGCTCACGTGTGGAGGCTGGAAGTCAATGTAAACCCCTTCCTCTGTCATCTTACCTTATGTTGAAGGTAGGGACTCACGCTGAATCGGCTTACCGACTCAGCAAGACTAGCTGACCAAAGTGCTCCAGAGAGTCTTTCGCCTCTACCTCCCAGCTATGAGATCACAGGCCATGTCACTGCACCCAACTGTTCCATGGTCCTCATGCCTGCACAGCTGAGCCTTTACCTACTGAGCCATCTTCTGGCCCTGTGAAAGATTCCTTTACACTCTGTGAATATATGTCGCTGTGATTGATTTAACAAAGAAGGGGGCTGGCCAATCGCGGGGCAGAATAAGGTTAGGCGGAAGAACCAGACTAAGGACGCTGGGAAGAGGGCAGTATCAGAGGAGTTGCTAGAGAGACACAGAGAGGAAATGGGGGTGCAAGATGAAAGAGAGGTAATGCCACGTGGTAGGGAAAGATGGAGGGAGGGAGGGAGGGAAGGAGGGAGGGAGGGAGGGAGGGAGGGAGGGAAGGAGGGAGGGAGGGAGGGAGAGAATCATGTGTATCCGGTGTGAAATTCCCTTATTATAGATTATTGCATTCCAAGACTCTGGAGCCATAACCCAGCAGTTAAAAGCCCTAGCGTTTCTTCTGGAGGACAAAAGTTTGGTTCCCAACACCCATGTTGGGCAGCTCACAAACACTTGTGACTTTAGTTCCAGGGGATCCAACACCCTCTGCTAAACCCCACAGGCACATATACACAAGTCATACACACACACATAAACACACAAGCACATAAACATAAATCAAAATAAAATTAATCTTTAAAATGTAGATTGTCTTCTAGAAAGCTGTATCGCTTGATTCTGAATGAACAGTATGCCTGAGTTAATCGGTCTGCCACCAAGAAACGTCATGATCCATAATTGGGTTGCCCAAACAGATTTTGGTTGTGTTAAGGCAATGGTGTGGCTGACACCAATATATTGCTTGGCAAGAATATTTCCCTAGTGAATGAATAATTTGTCATTTTGCCTTATCTGACAGTCTTCTATGAGATTTGTTGACTTGAATTAGCCTCTCTAGCGGGGAACCATGTCCCGTGTAGAATGCCATGTGGTACCATGACCAGCTGAAGCCGGACCCGCATCCCCAGAGACACCCCCCCCCCCAGTGCTGGGGGTGGTCTCCAAAGCCCTCTGGGAGGCCAGCTGTCTGACGGCTCCAACTCTCTTTAGCACCATTTAAACCGAAACAAGCGGAACAGCAGAGTTTGAGGAGGAAGGACGGGAAATGGCCTCAAGGGACTGAGAAACTGGCTGTTCACAAAATAAGAAATCCAGCATCTAATTGCAAGGCAGCTAATCGTAGAGCGTCTAATTGAGAGGGAGCATGGAACAAGGAGCGGAAATAACCCTGACTCCATTCAGCTGAGAACGAGGCCCCGAACGAGCCGTGAAGGGCTCCTTTCCCTACAGAAACATCAGGGCTGCAGGCTGCACGCAGGTGCCGGCGATGGGGCGTGCGCACATTACCGAGGCAGGCAAACACAACATCGGGAAAACACTTAATCTTCCTGTTTATCCCCAGAAGGATTAATAACCAGGGGGAGAGGGGAAGCTGCATTCTTCTTCATTTGGAAACGAGCGACCGCTAATGCCGAGCTCCCCTGGTCTATAGACCAAATACCTGCTCGCACTAAAACTGCCACGTATTATAAACCTCAGCGAGGAAGTGAATCCATCACGTTCGGGCTCCCTTAAGAACAGCTTTTCCCTGGAGTACCTAACCCATTACTGCATATCTTGTAGAAATCAAACGCAGGCTCCAGCCGCTACCACAGAACAAATCGGTTTCGCACAGAAACGCACAAATCATGACATTTCGCTTGGCTTTAGCTTTGAGGCTTTTTTATGGTTATTGTTTTTGCTTTGTTCCCCTTGTGTTCAGGCAGCCGTCCTTAAGATTCACTGGCCCTGGACTCAGCTAGGGGTGAGGAAGGGTTGGCACCCTTGCCTCGGTCTCCAGACGAGGCACCAGCTGTTAATCCTATAGAGGGGTGGGGTCAGGTAGGTGCTCACGGTTCCCTTTCATCTACCCTAAGCCATTTTTGACTCAGTTTCCCCTCCTTTTATACAGGTTTTTTTTTTTTCAACACAGGATTTCTGTGTAACAGACATGGCTGTCCCGGGAACCAGCTCTATAGACTAGGCTGGCCTCGAACTCACAGAGATCCACCTGCCTCTACTTCCCAAGGGCTGGGATTAAAGGCGTGCACCACCACCACCTGGCTCATACAGATTTTTGATTTTCTCACAGAGGAAACATGTCTGCCGTGTCAATGCTGCTACTGCCTCGTCACCGGAATCATTGCTCTGTGGGTCACCACTGTGACACCCCCCCCAACCCCCCCCCCCCCGTCCAGCATTGGCTTGGTTCCTGATGCGCCAACTCTTACATACTTGAGGAGACACTCTGCATGGCTAGAAGGATGAGTTAACTGTATTTCAGTGACAGTTTTAAAGGGATATAATGACCCCTAGTTATAATACTAATGTTTAAGACAATACTTGCAGAATGCCAGCTCTATATTCAGATGTGCAACTGAACTGTCTTTCATTCCCAGTGACTCAGTGACTGTGTGTGTGTGTGTGTGTAAGATTGTATTCCACAATGACTCTGTGTATGTGTGTGTGCATTGGGATATATTCCACAGTGACTGTGTGTATGTGTATGTGTGTGTCAGGCTGTGTTCCACAGTGACTGTGTGTGTGTCAGGCTGTGTTCCACAGTGACTGTGTGTGTGTCAGGCTGTATTCCACAGTGATTCTGTGTGTGTCAAACTGTATTCCACAGTGACTGTGTGTGTCAGACTGTATTCCACAGAGACTGTGTGTGTCAGACTGTATTCCACAGTGACTGTGTGTGTCAGGCTGTATTCCACAGTGACTGTGTGTGTCAGGCTGTATTCTACAGTGACTGTGTGTGTCAGACTGTATTCCACAGTAACTGTGTGTGTCAGGCTGTATTCCACAGTGACTGTGTGTGTCAGACTGTATTCCACAGTAACTGTGTGTGTCAGGCTGTATTCCACAGTGACTGTGTGTGTCAGACTGTATTCCACAGTAACTGTGTGTGTCAGGCTGTATTCTACAGTGACTGTGTGTGTCAGACTGTATTCCACAGTGACTGTGTGTGTCAGACTGTATTCCAAGTGACATGTGTGTCAGGCCACTGTCACAAAATGAGGCTGCTGATAGAAATTTGGCGATTTCTGTATAAAATTTAGAAACATCAAGTAAGGACAATTATCTGTAAAAAAATCTCTGTGAGTTCGAAAACAGCCTGGTCTACAAGAGCTAGTTCCAGGACAGGCTCCAAAAGCTACAGAAAGACCCTGACTGAAAAAAAACAAAAATATATATATTTAGTAATAAGCCTGTAAAAGGATTTGTGTGTGTGTTTGTGTGTGTGCGCGCGCGCACGCACTGGTAGTATCAGATCCCTTGGAGATGAAACCTCTTGACATACGTACTGGGAACTGAACTTGGGTCCCCTGTAAGTCATCTCTCTCTCCTCCAAGTCCTGTTTTTTAGGTGCTAGATTTGGTCTGTACTTAAATTCTTTTCTTTCTCCTTCATCTAGCATTTAAAACCTGAAAATAAAGGAACAAACCTCTCCAGGGACATTGTCCTGGGTGTCCTCCAAACACCTGTCTCTGTTTAACTTTCGCACATTTGTCAAGCAAAGGAGAGAGCGTTGGTTCAGATGAAGCTCAGAGATCCATGGCGGAAACACACAGACACCCCATTAAACAACCCCTCTGATTTTACTGCCTACAAACCGGGCCCGGTGTGAAGGACAGGTGCCTGTCAGGGGCACCCCTTCACCCTTCGTAGGCCACCGTTCAAGCCAGTATCAATTCTACTCAAGTTTCAGAAGCCCTGGGCAATCTCCTCTGTGCCTGCTGCGTGCATTTTCTTAAAGAGCTCGGAACAAATGCATTCACTCCAGCTAGGGCACCCAAACAGCAGACCAAAGGAACAACTCTTACCATGTCTTAGTGAACCAGCGAGCTAACTGGGGCTACCTAGGAATACAAGGTTGCTTACAGAAATATGAATGACTCAAAGGAAGTTACATGATAAAAAGAAAAGGAAAGGAAAAGCCCACCTAGGCATGGGCTCCACCTCTGGAGCTCCCTGCATGACTCAAAGGTACTTTCCTTTCCATAGAAAGTCCTTATTGCTTATATAACTTTGGGGATACAGGGGCTTGTGAATCTTGAATTTTCAGGAGTGTTACGAGTCTTGTAAGCTTCCTTTGCTTCCTAGGCCTTGTGTGTTTCCCTAGTTTTCTGGGATGGATGAGTCTTCTGCCTCTGTCAAGGAGAGGGTGTTTTATTGGGAGAAAACTGCAATGCCTTATTTCGAAGATGAAACTTCACTGCTGGTCTGAATCCTTTCTTTCTGGTCCGTGGAAAGTACTGATAGACAACTAATGTACCAAAGTAAGGTGAATTTCCTTTTCTGGAAGCTTCCTTGACTTTGAAGCTTTCCTTTTTGTATCCTTTTAAGGCTGCATACAGATTTCTGCCTTTCTGAGGTACCCCTGTCTTTCCCTATCACACACCTGAGTGGATTCAAATGTTACCCAGCTTCCCCTTTCCGTTTTCATAGCCATTTAGGCCATGTCAAAATCACTTGTTTTTACTTTAAAACCATTTCCTCTACTCCATCACAAGACTTTGGAAAAGGCCCCCGTACTCCCCGAGATTCTCCTCCGTAACCCTTAAATGTCTACATCTGTCTTTGGACATGAACATGACTAGAAGGTACAATATGTCGGTTGATACTGATACTGGCAGCACAGGAGGCTTGTCAGGGACCCCGCCATGCTCTTGGCTCTCAGCAGAGGATAAATCACTTGATTCTGTACAATAGTCCTACAGCATATATGTACTGCTATCTTCATTCCCAAAGGTGGGCGTCTTCAGCAAGGGAACATGTCTTTAAACTCAAGGAATGTAGGCAACATGGCCCAATGTTACTCAGGACAAAATTTGAACCCAGGAAGTCCGGCCTTGAGAGCCATGCCCTTGGAGGTAGAAAGCAATGGGAAAGGGTATAGGAACTGGGAACCAAATCTGGTGTCTCATGTATGCTAGGCGAGTGTACAATCTTGGGGCTGTATCTGCAACCCTGCAGCCACATCCTGACTGCAGAACTAAACTGCCCTCGTGTGTGGAGGTGCAGGGAAGGCGGGGGGGGGTGGCTGCTCTACTCCCCTGGTCCAGGAAATGATGGTATAATCACTAGAATCGTTGGACATAAAATCCAGCAAACATTATGCTTTGAACAAATTTTCCCTTTACTTACAAGTATCTTGAGTTCTCTCTGCTGAAGAATTAGGGTTTTGTCGTTTTCTTTCTTGTACGCTTTCTTTATTAAGACTCTCACCACAACTCACCACACAGTTCTAATTGACCGGGAGCACACTGTGTAGACCAGGCTGGCCTCAACCTCCCAGGAATCCACCTGCTTCTGTGTCTGGGACTAAAGACCTGTACCTCCACGCCCAGCAAATACTGGTCTTTTTATTCTATAAATAACAACGGGCTAGGTCATAATTTGAAAACCTCCACCATCTTCTCCTTTTTCTCGAGAGGCAAAGATGTGTTCTGAAGCTTGTTAGAGGGAGGTCGCTTGTTGGTTCCCAGCCATGGCTAGCTTAGACATTTGTATCAATAAACCAAGATCCATACCAATGCAAAGTATCCATCTCTGTAGCAGAAGCTAACCAGCATCAGGCCGGGATCTCCATGTAGAATGGCTTCTAAGCCAACTGAAGACTCGGTTTTCTAAATCTTGCTCTAAGACTCGTGTTTCACTCTGTTTAAGACCTACATGGTTTCATATCAACTATTCTGCTTCAAAGCATGAATGCAAATGGTACTCAAAATTAATATAAGAATTGTAGTCTTTTTTAACATTTTTTTAAAATTTGGATGGTGGGAGTGAGTGAGGATTTTGAGCACGCTAGTGATAAGCATCCCTTGACCTTGCTTGACCTTGGCATGACCTTTACCCTCACAAAGCCAGCCAGGAAGACCTTTCCCTGAGATGCGTCAGCACTCGGTTCACAGTTCTAACACAACCACCCGTTTCAAAGTCGGGGAACGCCGTGCAAGTAATGACCCCTGGGAACACAGACTCAAAGACCAGCCAGCCCAACTGTGAAGTGTGCCGGGACAAAAAGGACAGGAAACTAAGGAAGGGTGACTTCATTGTACCCAGTGAGAGCGCACGGTACCCCAAAGCAGAGGTGCACTCGAACGTTCAGATATAGAGGCAGCAGGAATGGAGGAAGCTTACATTAACACATTTTCCTATTGACACTTCATGTGCCATAAAACCTGTCACTTCAGGCTCCTGTTGCGCGGGGAGAAACACTCTTTGCTCTCTTCCAACTCCTCCCATTCCAAGAAACCCCGCTGAGTATCCACGCTCTGAGTTTAGAAGGCACCCTTGGCTCTGACAACTATCAGAAACCCTGGGACCCAAAACAGGCCCGCAAATAACAGCATTCTCTCATCAAAATTCTGCTATTTGGGTACTCAGTGCTCCCACACATACGCTTCAGTATACTGCGGTCCAACCCCAGTCCATCCAAAACCAGGCTGGCATGATGCAACGATCCTAGATATCTGGCTGAATCCTGCCTGTTCTTGTATCCATACCCTACGTCTGCTTTTTGCTTGCAAGTTCCTAAACCAACTGTAACTATAATTTCCCCCACTATAAAATGAATGCGTTAATATACATCACCTGCAGCCTCGTCGATGATCCAATGAGATAGCACACAGTAGGTCCGGAAATGTTACAATGTCTTCCCCTACCATAGATTAAATTTGTTGCATTTACTATCAAGTGCTACCATGTTCGTTGTGTTTCCTCCGCTTAAACATCTGTGGTTGTCAGTGGGATTGTTACAATGCACCGATTCCTGCCTCAAGTAGCCCGATTTTCTATAAACCAGAACACTAACCGAAGGAAAGCCATTTTAGCTCCTCCCTGAGCTAGCTCACAAACTGGATTGCTGCTGCCACCTGGTGGCCACAGAGACACGCGGCGGCTTTTCCCAAGAGCTTGTGGAGCCCCGGGAGGAGATCTTAATAAGTAAGGAAGAACCCTTACAGAGCCCCTGGTGAGGGCAAGAGCCTCTCCTTCCTGGCTGTCACTATCTGGAGAGCGGCATGCCGCTGATTTGTTTCCATCGTTCCGAGATTGAACACGAGTGAAAATACAAACTCGGCAAAGGCTGACTCCCAACACTCTGGTGTACTGAGTCTCCTTCCTGTTTTTCCGTATTCTACTCTTCCTGACTTTAAAGATATTGGGGGAAGGGGAGTCTGATGAAACGAATCAGTCTCAGAAATGGTATCTAGTGTTAACTAATTGGCATTCGACTGAGGTGGCACCCGTGCCCGGGTCCTACATAAACATAATAAAACCCATTCCAACACAGTCGTATTCTAAAAGCAGAAGACTTACCTACTAATCAAGAGCTGCCAGCCAGCACTGGCAGGATTTCAATATGGGGCCACAGAAGCCATCCAACCTGCCCCTGTGAAAGCAAGCCTTCTCCCCTGTTCTTGGGCAGGGGCCTCAGAGCACCTGCAATCTGGTGCTGCCCAACTTGTGGCCTGCTATTTGTTGGAATCAACTCTCTAGCGTTTCAATAGGCCCTGCTTTGCACTTTAGCACGAGTGAAGTTTGGTGGAGCTTCTCTCCCTGTTTGCATTTCCAGTCGATTTGTTTCTGTTTTGTAACAGGAATTCTGTGCACTTGAACGCATCCCGAGCATGCCTACAGGGTGCACAGCCTTTTGCAAAGGTTATAGCGGCTGTCCAAAATCGTGTTGCCTGTGCACCGTGTAACCTGGCTATTCTGTCTCGGTGTTTGTAGGTGCACAGGACTGTAAACGCCAGCTTCCATAGGGTAGAGGACTCTCTATGGGAGCTGAGGGGAAGTTTTAGGATGCGGGCCTCAAATACAGCGACGGCTTGAATCAAAAATGGGTGGATCCCTTTCTGATTGAGTAGGTCTGGAGAAAATCTGAGGATGACAGATTTAATAAGGGACATGACTGTCCTTAACAGGGCCTGTGGAACCACACTTGAGTGTCTGTTTAAAGCAAGAGGATTTGTGTAATGGGAATCACCTGATTGGGGGGGGGGGGACTTTTGAACACTATTCTGACCCCCTCAGTCTGGGGCCACTCTGACGACCCAGGAGAATCCTGCAGAGAGCAGCGGATTTCAAATGTGCCGCTTTAAAAGCTACTGATGTCTGCACCACAGCCCGACAGACAAGGCTGTACTTGGTCTGGGGTGGTGCTGGGGTGCAGAGAGACATCAGTGCTACCCGGGCAACCCTCATGTGCAACCAAGGTTGAGAAAACCTGGGCTAAGAACAAGACTACTGTAGCGGGATGCTTGATGACACTGTGACACTCTGAGACTGTTAATAAAGCCAGCCTCGAATCAGGGGGTGGAGTCAGTGACTAGCCGACTGGGATTAGCCATAGAGATTTTGGAAGACCCAGGACGCCATAGGATAGAGAGGCACAGGAAAGTGTAGGGAGGGCCTTGGAAGACTCAGGGTCTTTTCCATTAGGGAAGCACGGATGGAGAGAGAGAGTGTGTCAGCTGGTTGTTTCTCTGCCACTTTTTTTTTTTTTTTTTGATTTTTCGAGACAGGGTTTCTCCGTAGCTTTTTTGGTTCCTGTCCTGGAACTAGATCTTATAGACCAGTCTGGCCTCGAACTCACAGAGATTCGCCTGCCTCTGCCTCCCGAGTGCTGGGATTAAAGGCGTGCACCACCACCGCCCGGCTCTCTGCCACTTTCTTGATCTGTCAGGTTTCACCTCGATATCTGACTCCGAGTTTTCAATAAAAATAGAACAATTTAGGGGCTGGAGAGATGGCGCAGAGATTAAGGACGCTGACCGTTTTCCAGACGTCCTGAGTTCAATTCCCAGCAACCACATGGTGGCTCACAACCATCTGTAATGGGGTCTGGTGCCCTCTTCTGGCCTACAGGCATACATGCAGACAGAATATTGTACATAATAAATAAATAAATATTTTTAAAAATAGAACAATTTAGATAAATGCTTTAGCCTCCTGATACCTCCAGAATGGAGTCAGGGGAGGTTGACAGGGGGAGGATGTGTCTTTTGCTTGTGCCATGATTCTGACAGAGGCGGGAACCTGAAGATGGCCTCTTGCCCCATTGTGAACCCCCTGTTTGTGCGAAGAGGCTCGCTGATGTCTTAATGTGTGCTGGTTTACCCTTTAGCACAGATGTGATTTAATGTGGCTCCTCTCCCTGTCTGCATTTCCCTTGCCTTGGTTTTCTTTCTGAGTACAGGAATTCTGTGCACACGGTACAGAGCACAAGCATCCCCCACGAGGGTACACGCCGCTAACCCTTTGTACCGTTTAAGGGGTTTTCTGCTGGCCTAATAAGCAGTCCGCGCTACCCCGCAAGTGTTTGTAGAATCGGAGCTCTTCTTATCTGTCACACGTACAAATGAAGACAATGGCAAATGTGTTAAGGGTGCAGAGAGGACCAGACCTGATGTCCAGCAGCGACTCACACGAAGGGGCTTCTCTGACTTGGTCCAGTGGCTCCCCATCTGCAGATCAGCCTGTGGGACCTTTTCTGCAGCATCCCGCACAGAGCATCACTACTGTTTATCTTCACTGCCTTCCCCTGGCAGAAGGCATCTTCTTCATCCCCCCCCCCCCCCCCAACAACGATACTTTGATGAGGCTTTGACCGGAGAACCATAAACCAGCTTCCCTGAGATTCCCTGTGACGAGGTCCAAAGAACACTTTCTCTTTCCAGCTCTGCGGATTGCATCCCACCAACCCCAGCATGGGGCTGACAACAGTACCAGCCTCCTAACTCCGACTAGGAGAAGAAGGTAACAGTGTATGTTTTTAAGCACCCTTCCTAAAGACCTCTCCGGATAACAAACCGGTTACTTTTTTTTTTTTTCTCTCTTGACTGTGTGTTAGAAAGCTCATCGGTAACATTCATTGAGTGTGAGTTTTTGGCAACACACCAAACAGAGGCAGTTTAATTTACAGCAATATGGCTGCGGGCAAGCCAGCTAATGAGGGAGACTAAAGATTTAGAGTTAAATATTAGATTTATCTTAGTCTTTATTTCTTGCTGTTCCAACCAATAAAAAGAGATGTCGCCTGTGGGGTATTCTGTCTAGCTCCTGGTGCCTTATGCACAACCAGAAAGACATCTACGTCTACATGGTGCACAGAGCAGGGATGGTACTTGTTGCCTTTTGGGTTTAGCTGGACGTCGCAGCCTCTGCTGGTTGGGATCATGATTTACTAACAGTTCACGGCTACAGCTGTTTATCTTAGGTACCATTCCACAGGGTAATAGCTGCTCCCTCTCAGGACTGCACAAGAAGCCTTGGGCAAATGAACCAGCAAGGATCCAGAGAAGGGGACAATGATAAGCCATTGTCTTTCCCTAGGCTGGTCCTTTTGAAATCCACGTTCATGGCTGAAGAGGGAGTCTCTGGGGACTCGGGAAAAGTGTTGGAGGGGTGCTCCTTTCTTCTCACCCACTGGACTGCAAAATCCCCAGGGTGTTAATATTCTTCTAGGACACCCACATGTAAAGGTGCTCAATGAACTGAAGACCATTTATCCCTTTGTCTGCACCCTCTGAGCGGCCTCCCTGGTTCTGCTGACCCATTCAGACTCTGAATACCCACTGTTTGGAGTTGGCTTTTCTTGTTTGTCCTTGGAGACAGGGCCTTGTGTAACCTCTGAGCTCACGCTCCTGCTGCCTCTGCCTCCCAAGTGCTAGGATCCCAGTGTGTGGCACCCACCTCACCCAGCCTTGGGTTTCTGAACGTCTCTCTTCATTATTAATTATGGCCCTCTGTGCATGCCACAATATGCATGTTTCCAGACTCTGCCCTTTGCCTCTCTGGATCTCATCTATCTCCCTGTGTATTTTCCCTGTGTATAGGGAGCATCTTTCTGGAGCCCTGGGAGCCCCCGAAATCCAGCTCATCACATTGCTACACCCTTACTCAGCCTGGTGGCACACACAGTAATCTTAGTACTCGGGAGGGGCAGAGGCAGACAGACCTCTGTGAGTTCAAGGCCAGCCTGGTCGACACAGTAAGTTCCAGGCCAGGTAAGCCTACATAGTAAGATTGGGGGGCCGGGGTGCAATGCAACCTTGAAAACTCAACCAAATGTATTGTGTTCGTATGCCAGCCCCTGTAATAGTCCACAACTTGGTGCTGGGTTTCTCTTTTCTGTTTGTTCCGCATAGCTTTGGGGTGAAAAGATGTCCCCGTGAGTGAACGTGCTTGTCACAAAAACCTGACGGTCTGAGTCTGGTTCACAGAAGTCACATTGAAACGCCGGATTTGGAGCCATGCATTTGTAATCCCGGCACTCCTAATGCTCCAAGGCGAGAAAGGAGAACTGATGGGAAGCTCCGAGGCAGCTAGCGTGGCTACTCTGTGCATCAGAAGCAAGGGAATCCTGCATCGGCAAAGAGAAATGGGGAGCAACTCCTAAAAGCTGTCCTCTGACCTCCATACGTACACTGTGTGGTGCGCATGCGCACACACGCACAAAGAAAAAATTTTGTTAGACTAAAGCCTCTTGCGGATCGGCTATATGGCTGTAGCCTGAAAACATTAAGTGAAAAAAAATCGAGAAATAAAAATTCGTGTTTTAAACAACTTTCACATTGTCCTGCGTGTTCTAGTTCATTACACTTATTTTTGTTGACCTCTTATTTGCTTCATTTAGGCGCTGAACTTCATTTCTGTCTGTCCAGCAGCAAGAGAGTCCCGTGCCGTTTGCTACGGCAGACCAAGCAGACCACATAGGAGGCTAGAGCGAGACTCGGCAGTCAAGAGCACCCGCGGCTCACCAAGGGGACCCAGGTCCTGTTCCCAGCACCCGGGTAGTGACTCAGAACTGTCTGAGCTCCAGCTGCAGGGGATTCAATCCCCTCCTCCATCCTCCACGGACACCAGGCACACCTGTGGTACACACGCACTCCAGCAAATGCTCAGCCACCTAAAAAAATGAATCTTTTTTTAAGATTACACTACCTAGACGTTGAAGGCATCTTAGTCTAATGTAAGTACACTCTGCAATGGCCTTACAATGATGACGTTGCCTAGCAACGCATTCCAAGAAGTAGCCCCACGGTCACGAGGTGATACCTAGCTGTATCTATGGGGATTCACATAAGACTAACTACTCTACAGTCACATAAAGCATGCATAAGAAGGGAGGTCGGTGCAAAATCACACAAAACGTGCAGTGTTTGAGACGGTCCGTTCCCCACCCCCAGGAAAGGCTGTCTTCCCTGCCTCTGGCACTTTCTATACATCCCGACGGCATTATTTATTTCATTATGTGTTTTCCATTTACATTACTCCGCGTTGATAAATTGAGCCCTCCAGGAAGGTTTGTTTCTCATAGCCTTCAACTTTCAATGCTTAGCAGAGTGCCTGGCACAGAGAAGGGGACTGGTGGGTATTTGATGAATGAATCACCTCTATCTGAGGCTCTGTGAGCCATATGATATCTATAGCAATCACTCAACTCAATAACGCAAGAGTGAGCACAAGCCCCTTGTAAAGGAGGGAGTGTTCCGATAACATTTTTCTTCTGGGCAATGGGGCCTGAGGTTCGTCTAATTTTTATATGCTATAAAATAATTTTTCTGCTTTCTGACCACTCAAATGTCTTTTTTTAAAAAAAACGCTTATAATGGACTGGTGGGGGTGGGGTGGGGAGACCGGGAGACGTAAACTGATCCAAGGATTTTGTCCATAGTTTGTTATTTCCTAATCTGAGCCCTTTGAGTCAAGCTTCAGAGGCCTCAGCATTGACACCGCTCCTTGGTCTGACTTGAGAAAAGACCACGGAGATGGGGTTATGGGTGGAGCCCACCTCTTGGAATAGTCCCCGTTTGCACCCCCAGATCGGCCGGAATCTGAACCGAAGCGCCTACAATAGCCCACTCAACAGCACAAAGCAACCCGGCAAGTCTCGCAGAAATACGAGATCACGTCGTCGACCTACACTCTGTTACAAAGTTACCAGCTAATCTCACTCTCGGAGGACTCAAAGGTCCCTGAATAGAGGGACTGCTATTGAAAAGCGAAAAAGCATGAAGAGCGGCTGAGAGTGCGGCTACCTGAGACCTATTCAGGTGCGAGCGATCAGGAAAAACGCAAGACGCATCAAAGTGTCTGCCCTTGAATGCAGGCTGTGCGCAGGTGGCTTCCGAAGGGCCACAAAGAAAGGGATTTGAAGCTCCCAAACAAAGGCCAACTCCAGAGGGCAGCGGTCAGCTACTGGGATTAGAGCCCTGTGAAGACACCTTCCTGCCTTTTAAACCGACATAAATAGATCAGAAGGGCTGGGCTCCTGCTTCTTTGAACCACAAGTGTTTCTGAGCTGGGATTTCTACATAAAATGCATCTTTCCTGTTTCTTGAGTATCTCTCAGCGGTCACCACGGGGGGTTTGCCAGTCTTCAGACCAAGGAAAGGAGACCCTTTGCGATAACACACCGGGGCATCTGGGTGACTACGTCCACTGCCTGTACCCCTACTTTCATCCCAAATGCAGTCCAGGAATGTCGAAGAGAGTGAACGCTGATATTAGGAAAGCTTAGGGGACATGCCAGCACCAGCTAACGGCTCCTAGCTCTGCAGGGGGACCCTAGGACTCGGCATGTCCTTTTATAACTAGAAATGGCTACAGAGCGTCTCTTTCTTGTTTTACAAGAGACTCTAATAAATTCTTCCTGTTGTAGACTGATGGGTAACGGCTCTCCACAGGGCTTGGGTATAAAAAGAACACAAAGCCACTGACTGCCAACCTGACAGGTGTGGAATCGTGAAGAAAACAATCCTCTGGACATGTTTACGAGGGAGTTTCTAGACTGAGCTCATTGAGGAGATCTCCTGAAGGAGGGTTGCACCATTCCGTGGGCTGGGATCTTGGACTACATTACAAGGAGGAAACTAGCACTATAACTAGCTGCCTCAGGCTCCTGCTGCCGTGGGCTCCCGACCACAAGCTTCAAACAGTATGGAGAAGTAGGACCATCGCTGTACTAAATCTGACAGTACAGTTCTAGGCCTTCAGGGAAATGGGGGAGGATTTGTCCTCTTGGACTAGAAACATCAGGGAGAGCTTCAAGAAGAGCTAACTCACATCTTAGGGTTTCTATTGCTGTGAAGAAAAACCATGACCATAGCAAGTCTTGTAAATGAAAACATTTAATCAGGGTGTCTCACTTAGTTTCAGAGGTTCAGTCCATTATCATCATAATGGGGCTCTTGGCAGCATGTGGGTGGGCATGGTACTGGAGCTGAGAGTGCTACATCTCACGGGCAACAGGAAGTCAACTGATAGCCACACTGAAGGAAGCTTGAGCAAACAAGACCTCAAAGTCCCACACCCACAGTGACACACTTCCTCCAGCAAGGCCACACCTCCTAAGAGTTCCACTCCCTGTGAGACTAAGGGCTCCAAATATTTAAACTACCATACCAGGCCATTATGGTGACATTCTGGAAGAGTAGACTGTCCAAGAAGTATGGCCAGTGAAGATGTGATTCACCAGGTTTTAGAGAGGAACAAGGACCCCATCAGGAACTACAGTACTGGGTGCTCCTGTTATCTCTTGGTAAACAGTTCAGCTGCATTCTGCCTAGGTCCCAAGAGCCTCAGTGTGACTAAATTTAATGCTAATGGACTGATGTGTTTGTCAGAGGGCATTTCTAAGTAGGGTGGCATCCAGGCTGTGTCCTGGTTTCTGCCCACTGCTCTTATCCGGGTCTACAGAGAGACAGAGAAACGAGCAAAGCAGAACAATTTGATGAGGACACGGGCGTGGGTGAGTTTAAAGCTATGGACAACGGAGCTTCAAGGCAGCTGTGGTTCTTAAACTAATTAGTGCCATTAAAGGGTCACCAGGCCTTCTTGCCAGCATCACCTCACTTACTGCTTGTCACCTCCCTGGAAACTGCCTTGCTACCATTACAGATAAGGAACCTGACGGGTGGTCAGGCGGAATACCCTGTCCAAGGTTACGAAGCAAGCGGAAGTTTGGACAGTAAGTGCCTCTCGTTACTCCTTTGGGGGGGGGGGGAGGACGTTCCACCCAGAAATAGGACAAGGGTGCCCACTGCAGAGGGGCTACATTTGCCGTTCCTCTGACCCCATCAGCATGGCATGAAATGTTCCAGTCTACACAGACCTATTTTCAGCTCAGTCTTCGGAGCTAGCAATCCCTCACAATGAAAAGAACGCGAAGCAGAATTCTTCGGCACCTCGCCCTCCTCAAACCTGCGACCTGACAATTGGGACTGTGTATAGATCCAGTCTGTTTTCACCATATAATGCTGAGGATTGATCCAAAGACTCACGAATGGCCGCTGGTCCCATGTGGGCAGGAACCAGAGCAGTGGCTGTGACCAAGGCTAACCAACCGGTAGGTAGGTGTTGGTTGGGAGAGGAAGGCAGGCCTTGCCGAAAAAGAAAAGCCGACAGCGTGGGCTTAAGGAACTTTGATCTGTTTGTAAAGCTGGTAGAAACTGCTCTGTGGGAACCAAAGTCAAATTCAATAGCGTGAGGAATGTTACCTAGAGAGCTACTTCTTGGGGTGCGTATCTGCCTACGATGGGAAATTGCTAAGCATCTCAGGGAGAAAAGCACTGGGTGGCTTGGCCAAGAGTCGCGCCGATGCTGCAAGCCAGGTTTACCCTTTACAACCACCTCGAGCACTGTCACTGTGAGAGATGGGTGACTTTTGTCTTCTCTGGACCACTGGATCACTTTGAGCAAAACCACACACACACACACACACACACACACACACACACACATACACACACACACAAATAACCACGAAAGGAAGTTGACCTCTCTCAGTCCCTTTTTTGGGACTAGAAAATGAACTAGAAATGCACCGGAACTTGTTACAGTTCAGGCCTTGGTCTTACATCTGCCCCTCCATGCCGCTGATGTATTCTCAGGGCGCTCGTTTCTGGACATTAGCGAGAAGCTGCCGAAGAGCAGAGAGCGCGGGGATATGCACGGGGACACGCACGGAGACACGCACGGGGACACGCACGAGGACACGCAAGGGGACAGGCACGGGAACACGCACGGGGACACGCACGGAGACAAGCATGGACACATGCACGGCACGGGGATACGCACAGACACACGCACGGAGCTAATAAAGCAGGAGGAGTCATAGGCGGTGCCCTCCTTTCCAAACTGCATGTCAGACGACGACGCTCTGTGTATCCCCCTTGAGTCCCTGGGTCAGGGAGGTCACACAGCTTCAGAGAAGAACTTCTGACCACTAGAATCAATTCAAAGCAACAGGAAATCATGGCAGAACAAAAGTAAGTTTGGCAATGGAGACTATTTCAGAACACCTGCCACGGTAAATTTCCTGAGTCTAGGGTTTATTCTCAGTCATTTTTTTTTAAATCTATCTTTTGATCATATGCCAAGGAAGTACTGGAAGCAGGTGGTGGGGCTCAGAATCGCTGCAAAAATGGCAGCGAGCCTACAGTGAAGCAGGCAGGAGCAACGTGCCATAAAAAGAACCCAAAATCATATTATTAAGAAACATTAGAAAGAGATCATTGCTTTTTAAATATTTTGTTTGCAGCTGTGGAACAAACACAGTCAGGGAGAACTACAGTCATTGTAGGCTCCTAAAGTCATTGGTTAACCCGTTATCATCAGCTCTTGGAAGCCATTCGGCAAGGTATAGCTTAGAGATCGCCACTAGAACTTCCACGGAGCACAGTGACTTTCATTGCCAAGGGACAC
Organism: Microtus obscurus; assembly: GCA_963919715.1. NCBI lineage: Eukaryota > Metazoa > Chordata > Mammalia > Rodentia > Cricetidae > Microtus > Microtus obscurus. The sequence continues at coordinate 7,099,060 of CAWTZC010000381.1, forward strand.
TCTGCTACCTGTGTGCTGTTCCTAAGAGGTGAGAGGGTTCCGACCTGTGAATTCAGGAGATGAGTCAATCACATCCAGAGTGGTCCCTTTCAGCCCACGGAAGTGGCCAGTTTCCTCCTGGGCCACTCAGAGGGAGTCCGACTTGTCAGGAAGGAAAAATGTGAGGGGATTATCCAATTGATTCATAATCAAGTGATAAAATATTGGGCAGCCCACTAGGGACGGATCCACTCTGTTCTCTGGGCAGTGTTATCTGGAGAAGAGGACTTACAAAATGGAAAGGCGTCAAGGTTAAGAAAGAGGTGGCTTGGCCCCGCCGTGGTGGCACGAGCCTTTAATCCCAGCACTCAGGAGGCAGAGGCAGGCGGATCTCTGTGAGTTCGAGACCAACCCTGGTCAACAGGAGCTAGTTCCAGGACAGGCTCCAAGAGCTATAGAGAAAAACCAAAAAAAGAAAGAAAGAAAGAAAGAAAGAAAGAAAGAAAGAAAGAAAGAGAAAGAAAGAGGAAGGAAGGAGGAAGGAAGGAAGGAAGGAAGGAAGGAAGGAAGGAAGGAAGGAAGGAAGGAAGGAAAGAGGTGGCTCATAGACTCAAGGACATGAGATCTTCAAGTGGACCTTGTCTTGAAGGCCATCATGGGATTATTTTGTCAGGGAAAGAGTGGAGTGTACCTTGTTTATCCATTTCTAAACATTTTAATATCTGTGCTGTGTAGTTCCATTGTTCTCTTGTCCTGGCTCCTGCAAACATTCATAACAACCTGTTGTTGAAAAGCCTTACCAATGCACGTGACTGTCTCTTCCTATGGGTCCCCACTTGACGACCTGCCGGACATGCCTGCCTGCAGGACACGCCTGCCTGCGGAGTCCCAGGTTAGGGTGGCACTCTAGTCTTTTCTAACTACCTTGGCTGTCTGCTAATGCCTCCAATAAGCCTGCTGCTCCTCCCTTCCTGTGCGTTTTGAAATATCCAGAGACATGAGATGCTCACGGTCTCTCACATTCTAAATGAGGATGGACTCACGCCTGGCACAGCAATTAGGGACCCGCTCACAGCCAGGGCGCTGAGAAACAAAGCCTGTGGTTACACTCCTGGTAACGAGAATCTCTCACTCAGAGATGAAGCCAGAGATAAAGCAGAGAAGGCTGAGGGACTCTGGCGACAAGAAGATGACAGGCCTGCTTCCAGATTTGTATGCAAAACCTTCCTCCCTGTGAGTGTCTGAAAGGAAAATTGGTCCATTGAGCTAATCACTAAACAGAGTTCTTCAGTGCGCCCCAGTTCTGACATCTAATCAGTGCTGCAGCTGCATTTAAATACAGCCGACTTAAAGGATTGCAGCTTTGGAAGCCAGGGATTTTCTAGATAATCTCGCCTATACGGTCCTCGACTCGACTCGCGCTGCCGGCGCTGCCAACCATGATCCCCAGTCAATCACAGTTCAGTCATCTAGTAGTGCGTGTCCTGCTTTACCCCTGCGTGGGAGGTTTTCGATATAATTAGCATTTGCTGGAAAAAAGCTTGTTTCTCAAGTTTGTTATTGACTTGATTAAGAAAAAAACAACAGCAACGAATTTTGCAGGAACATATGCGCACACCCTCCTGCTTGCCTCTGCAATTAAGGTTGTCCCCAAGAAAAGCACTGTGCTGCATACGACAATGCCGCGGTGGCCCTTAGTGCAAGTCCAGAGAGACTCTTACCCAGAAGCTCCCCATGTCGGGAGCTTGGGCCAAGATTTTGCTTTCTCTGTGATCTCGTTAGTCTCTGAATGGAAAGACTCTCACAGAGCAAAAACCAACATTTATTGTTGCATGGAAACGAAGGAGCTCTAAACTTTTGCACAGAATTGTGCAAAAGAAAAAGGAAGGGAGGGAGGGAGGGAGGGATGGATGGATAAAGGGACAGAGGGACAGAAGGAAGAAGGGAGGGAGGAAGAAACCCTCAGGCTTCGGTTTCACTAAGTAAGACTGAGAACAGAGAGAGTGGGGAGAGAGGAAGGAAAAGAATCAGAAGCAGGACACACCGAGATGCTCCATCCTGTGTCCCCTACCAGAACACTGGTACTTATTCTTGCTGGATTATTTAACATAATTGGTCTTTAGCTGGCCATTTCAGATTTGCTCAAGACACAAATGTCAGGTCAGAGCTGTTAACAACCATGATCTTGGGAGACAGACACTCAGAGGAGAGCTGTCCAGGTCCAAAGTCACTGCCAGAAACCGCACCCACCCTGAATACTGCCTGTGTGCTGGCTGTATACGCTACCTACCATAGTTCTTGCACGGCTCTTACCCTGGACTGGTTGACAGTCGCTATAAAATAATTCTGTGAGCCACCATCTCCCACCTTCAAAGGTAAAAACTGAAGCCAGGGACCTGACCTATTCTTTCCTAGTAGTTAAGTCCCTAGAGAGGTGGTCTATGGCCCCTTGGTCTGGGAGTCCTTCGACGTGGCAGGCTTCCCTTGGTCCTGCGCTACCACTGGTCCACCAGCCCACCTCACCTACAAATGGGTTTTATGTACTCCATGAGCACATGAGCTGGAGTCATCAAAAACTGGAATCTGGGGGCAGGGGAGATGGAGCAGCTGTTAAAGATGCTTGCCACCAATGTCAAACCCCTGAGTTTGATCTATGGCACCCGCTTGGCGGAAGGAGCATGCGCACTCCCCAAAGTTGTCTTCTGATCTATACATGTGCATAGCGGTAGACTCATATCGCTACACATAAATAACAAGCAAGTAAACAAAGAAATGCAAACATTAAATGCAGTCTGGTGTCACAAGGAGCAGAAGCCTTTGTACCTGCTTTGGAATGACTACAGGAGCTTTTCCTGGGGAAGCAGAACTGCCCTTGGCCGAGAGGCAGGCTTTCGTTTGCCCGGGAGCTTCGGAGAAACTTTCATGTGACCCCAGATCTAGGAGTCCAGAAAAAGAAAGGGAAAGGGCCCCCACTTTCAAGGGTGCAGCTTGAAAATGCTCTTTTAGAATCAGGATGCACCAAAGGCGGGCACGCTGGACTCCGTGAGAAGGGGCACACTGGACTCCGTGAGAAGGGGCACGCTGGACTCCGTGAGAAGGGGCACACTGGACCCTGTGAGAAGGCGGTCACGCTGGATGCTGTTAGAAGGCGGTCACGCTGGAATCTGTGGACTCACAGGGTCCAAGCCTTATCCTCCTCAGCTAACAGGTGGGAAAATTGAGATGAAAGCAGACCCTTTATCTACGATAAAGTAGCTATGGCAAAGTCATCGTGATGTGTGTATGGAGATCTTTCCTCTCATAACGCAACTCACAAAAGCAAAAAAAAAAAAAAAAAAAAAAAGACTAAGGTCTACTCAGATCAAATGGGCAAGCAAGAAAACACGTCCTAATTTTGAAATCGTGCTTTTGGACGCATGCAAATCCAAGCTGGAAAACGAGGAACAAATGCCATGTAAATGCGCGAGACTCCACAAGCAAAGGAAAATAGTGTGATGGGTGAGACAGATCAGAAGTCCAACACGCTTTTCCAAGGACACACCACCTTCTAATCGTCTAAGAATTTTTACCAGTGGTCTGCAATTTCGGCTCCATAAACCTTGCTTAGTGGACAGGAAAAGTGGCTCAGAAATAATGGTTGATTGAAGGGGAGGCTGAATCTACAAGAGGAGAACTTTTCTAGAATGGTCCAAGCAAGGTGGGCTGCCTACACTCTGTAAGTAGGGCCCAGGGTCCTTGTCTGGTCACAGACCAATTAAGAGAAGTGCTCCCAAAATTGCTTTCTGTCCTCCAGATAAGAAACGTCCACGCGTGAGATGCAAGGCTTGAAACCCAAGAGCTTATTCACAAGCCTGAGTCTGAGCCTTGAAAGTCACACTAAGACCCACGGAGCATATCCGTGCCTTGGAAATGAGTTGTCAAAGAACAGGAGGGCATTGAGGGGGATTATGGATATTAGGACTTCATAACAGCTCCCCATCTCCATAAAATCGCTCTGAATTACCAGTCGTGGCTAATAATTTTACCGACGGTAGTGCCTACTTACGGCAAGAAACTGAATCCAAGCTGGGTGGTGGAAAAGATGCTGAGCTAGGCAGGAAGTGTCGCTGTCCCCAACCCGGGACAACCATCAGTCCACTGGTGTCACTGTCAAAATCCCCCACGTTCTTGGGGAGCTGCTGGTTCCCCAGGCTCCCTTGTTCAAACAGAGGAAGATTTTGCCGAGCTCCTTTGGAATGCCGGAGCGCTGTGCGTCCTTGCCAGAAGACAGAGCGTCATCCACTTATCCCAGACACTGAGAACCTTTCTTGGCACACTAAAGCAAGACACACAACCCCTCCACCTATACGGAGCTTGCGTTTTGGTGGAAATGGCAAAAACAATTAACATGTAAACTAGCAAATAAACAATATGTTTCTTTTTTTTTTTGGCTGTATGTAAATTTTATTTTTGTTTGACTGCTTTTTATACATTTTTATTGATATTTATTGAGTTCTACATTTTTCCCTGCTCCCCTCCCTGCCTCCCCCCTCTCCCTTTCAATCTTCCCCCAAGGTCCCCATGCTCCCAATTTACTCAGGAGATCTTGTCTAAACAATACTTTTCTAACTGTGATGTGTATTGGGAAGCAGAGTGGAACGCTGCGGGGAAAATGACATTGGAGTCCCAAAGGACCAGAAAAATCCAGATACGCAATATCCGGGAAGGCACGTGTGATCAGCCATCAAAAATTCCCTAGCCACAACAGCTGGTCCAGAACAAGGCAAGTGGCCCACATCATTCAGAGACTTTTCCCTGGAGGCCAAAAGAGAGAGCAGTTGTCAGAAGTCATGGAGAACCCGCCAATGTTAGTCTCTTCTGTAGGGTGGAGAGAATGAAGCGGAAAAGAGCTCCCTTGATCCAATCGCCCCTGAAGCTGCACCAGCAGATAAGAGTGTGGGCGCAGCTCCTCAAAACAACCTTCAAGAAATGGCCTGCTCTCTGTCGATGAGGAAGACACCGCCACTGTGACTAGTGGTCACAGCCTCTAGCGATTAGATTCAGCGGGACGTACCCTTCTTCAGACTGAGGTCATATTCTTCTTAGGAGGCCCTATCTGGTGACATGGGTCTCTGACCCCGGTTGAGGTCGTATTTATCTGTCTCCACAATCTCCAGGTGCAAGGTTTGACTCCCATGATTGTCAAGTTCTCTCTGCTCATGACACTTCTGGTGCCTCGGCATTTGTGTGTGTGTGTGTGTGTGTGTGTGTGTGTGTTGCCTTTTTGTTTTGTTTTTGGGTACCCCTTGAACCAAAAGAAATGCCTACTTTTTTTTTTTAACTTCATATCCCTTTCCTAAATAACAAAGTTTGGGCAAGTAAACAGTAGGAACTTGCCCAATGTCTGGCTTATTAGCATTTTCTGGAACATTGAAAATATCCGTCAGTGGCCTTCTATGCTGCCATGGCACCTGGAGGGTCTCTGGAAGGTCGGGGAACATAATTCTACCCTGTTGCAATACAGTGTTCTTCCTGGGACCTCTCTGAGCTTTGTCCCTTGGTCTTTCTCCGGGTGACTACCCAGTCAGTCTCTAACACTCCAAAGTCCTGCTGGATGAAAACAAAAACCAAAAAAATCAGCCGGCAGCTTACTACTTTCCTTGAAGTCTTTTTGAGAAACAAAAATGCCTTTTTATGTCTGGGAGTTTGAGATTTCTGTTGTTTTGTTTTCTGAGACAGGAGCTCACTGTGTATCCATTCCTGGTCTGGAACTCAGTACGGAGACCAATTTGCTCGCAAAGCCACAGAGATCCACCTACCTCTGCCTCTCAACTGCTGGGATTAAAGGAATATGCTACCATGCCGAATGGAAAATTCCTTTTTTCAATTAAATTTAAAACTCCAATGGTCTGTAATCACTTTGCTGCTTTGCTGGTTGTCAGAGGTATCTTAACTATAGGCCAGAGCAACGAGTTGGCTGTGGGCTCCCCTCACACGGGCTTGAAGGGTGGGCAGGCTCCAGTTTTCACAACTAAGAGACAAACAAAATGCAAAATGACCGGAGGCAGGAGCTGGTGCAGAGGCCATGGGGACGGGGGCGTGCTGCTTTTACTGAAGCTACGCTTTGCCTAGCTTGCTCGGCCTGCTTTTTTTATAGAACTCAGAACCAGCAGCCAGGGATAACACCACCCACCACTGGCGTTATCCCAGGCCCTCCCGCAAGGATCACTAATTGAGAAAACGCCTTACAGCTGGATCTCAAGGGAGCACTTCTGATGAAACTCCTTCCTCTCAGATGACTCTAGCCTGTATCAGGTCGGCACACAAAACCAGCGAATGTTAGCCTCGCTCCTTCCCAGCCACCACACCGGCGGGCCAGCTGTCTCCTCTGTGTCTTCATTTGCCTGCTTAAAAGCCAGCCTAGCCGTCTCGCCCCACCCCTGCCGCCCAGTTTTTTGCCCTGCTTTGTGGTCCTGTCCAGACACTGTCCGCCATTCCCTTGGCCATACAGGGTTTTCCAGTGTTATCTAAACACCCCCAAAGCCATGGCCACCTCATTCTTTCCCTTTACTAGCCCCCCTCCTCACCCCCAACTCAGATCCTGATCACTCCTTCTGTCCTGATCACGTGTTTCCTACACGTGATCACATGCGCATTTCTGTTTATGTGTGCACACACTCACATATGTTGAGGGCAGAGGCTGACAGCAGGGGTGTTCCTAAATCACTCTCCACACTATTTTTTGACACAAGACACAAGACCGCTTACTGAGCCCAGTGTCCACCTACTGGTTAGATTGGTTAGTGGGCAAGCTCCAGGGACCCAGCTGTCTGCGTTCTCCAAGAGCTGAGGACCCAAGGGCACACTGCCATTACCTGGTTTTTCTGTTCCACCCCCATGGGGATCTGAATGCAAGTGCTCACATCTGCATGGCAGACACTCTGCGGACTGAACCTGCTCTCCATCCTACTAACACCCTATTTGTAATTCCCATGTCAAATGGGACTTTACCTCCATAGGTCTTTCCAGGCAGAATAGATTGCATTACTTTGTACTTCCCTTTTTTTTTAAAGATTTATTTATTATGTATACAACAGACATATACCCGCATGCCAGAAGAGGGCGCCAGATCTCATTACAGATGGTTGTGAGCCACCATGTGGTTGCTGGGAATTGAACTCAGGACTTCCAGAAGAGCAGCCAGTGCTCTTAACCACTGAGCTATCTCTCCAGCCCTGTACTTTCCATTTTTAAGCTTTTCCCACTTGCTAATTACTCCTTGCTAATCCCCCCAGAACCGCGAATGATTCCCGGGGAGCACAATGGGCTCCCCAACCCATGTCACTGCTCCTACCATAGAGTAGTGTGGTTCAGTCACAGTCAGGGAGAGTTTGCCTGGGTCACAGGATGAACTATGACCTCATGGATTGAGCCTCAGTCTGTGAAGATTGTCAGCTGGGACAATGAAAGACGATTTCAGAAAATCTATTCTCAAGGTCACGTATCCCCAAAATGATAGATCCAACAAACCTATGCGCTCAGAGTCCTTCTCTGACCTGCTTGTGAGTGGTGTGTATGTGTGTGTGTGTGCATGTGTGTGTGTGCACATGTGCGTATGTGCATGTGTGTGTGTTTGAATTAACAGCTGCCAGCACACTGCTGGTCATACTGCAAGTACTCCATTATTATCGATCGGGTATTTGGGGAATAAACAAATCATACATAAAAATACATATATCATAACTCAGCATGTTAATATGGGTGACAAATCAAAATAATGAAAATAGCTATATTTGGTCAGTCTCTGCTGGAATCCAGCTAAGGCTTCAAAAAGTTCTATCCTTCTAAAAACCATCATACATCAGCAACCTCTCTCACAGAAAAAGAGAAACTGTACGGGTCCTGAAGAGGTTAATTTCCTACCAAGTGGGTATTACATCATAAATATTGAAAGCGATCAGTCTCATCAGTAAGAGTAATAACAAGGAGACTGTATTTTTTTTATATGTAGGACACCCAAGTGAATTTCATAGCCCAGCCATTAGTGGAGGAGACCAAGCTTGAAAGACCAACTAGACAAGAAGTTATGTCTGTGCTCTGTGCTCTGTCCCTGGGAACTTTATTGCCATATTTAATAGACATTCCAATAAGCACCAAGTCTAGGGGGAGAAGGCGGTTAATGAAGGCAAGCTCAACCTAGAACAAAACAATTTCCAAAGAGAGAGACGTTTGCGTCTAGGTAACTGGAAAGCCAACTCTGAGTAAAGGCTCTGGAATCATCCCCCCCCCCCCCCCCCCCGATGCCCAGCACTGTACACACAAGGGGTTCCTCTCCATCCGGGCATCTGCACCTCAGCTACCCCCTTACTATCCTGGCCCTCCCCTTTATCATCTGGAAGTGGCACGCATCTACTAATGAAGACTGACCTCATTGCAAGCCAAACCGCACTTCCACGAGTGCTAAATGTCCTTTGAAAGTTAAAAGACAAAGCACAGAAGGACCCAGCCCTGCGTTTCCCTTCCCTTCAGAGCCTTCCCTGCAGGCAGCGGGAGAGCGCTGCTAGCCCATCACGGCCTTACTCAATGCCTCCGTCAGTTTTCACAGGTCCTCAGGAAGCCCCTCCGGGCTCCAGCTCAGGTGTGGCAGCAGCTGCCCTGGGACTTCACACCTGCTGGGATGGAAAACACACGGTGCGAGTTAATTAAGTCTACTCTTCAAACAATTTGTTTCTCGCCAAGGTTGACTCCCTGGAAGGCATTGCTGCTGAATTTTTTTTCTTCAGCAAGCCTTCATTGCTGCGGTGTGACTCCTTCCTCTTTAGAAATGAATTTTCTTTCTGAGACTCTCGGGTCACTGACAGTCTAACACGTTCTTAAAAATCCATTGCTAATGGATGACAAGCTATTTATTCACGGTATGGCACCTGTATTTTTTTTTTCCATAGCCGTAAAGCTCCTCAGAGTAGTATCACCGAGGTAAAGCCGGAATAAGACGAGCGTCCAGGCTTTCGTATTCTGTAGCGTTCTTACTTGGACTCAAGGCGAAGACAGCGCTTGAAAGGTTTTCACCGTCTCCCTGACAGAGTGAAGTGTGGAACGCGAACAGAAGGTCTCCTGGAAGAGAAATGGAGAAGGCGGGAAGCAAGCTGCTTTGTTTCTGAACAAAAAGGATCAGAGGACCCTCTCCACGTTAACTGCTTCTATTTTTACTTCGCGCCCACATTGTGTTCCCGTTCATCTGGCTAACAGATGTTCTAGAAGCCCTTCACGTCCTGGCGCCTCTCACATGCCCTGTCATTTCTACCCTGGACCACCTGTCCCCTCTCTCATCTGAGTCTACCCGACAGCGGGGAAGGCCAGCCGCCGGGCAGAGTGCTGCTCTTCCACGTTGAAGAGAAGTCTCCGGAGGCCGCTGGACCTCATTTCCCAGACCCCCTAGTAGGATGCTGCCCAAGGATCAAGTTGTTCCCTGTGGGACGGGAGCCCCTCTGCATCCCTTAGGCTCTCCACCTTCCGTCTCAGACCCAGGAAACTGATGACACCGGAAGTCATCTGTTAGGACGGCAGAGCCTCCGCCAGACTGGTGTCCTGGTGCAGTCCCTCCTCCGTCTTCCTTCCAGCACCAGACTTCCACGAGCAGGATACTCATCCGTGTTATGCATTAAGATTGCCATCAAAATATTAGCAGTACTCAATTAATACACGAGGCCAGTGAAAGAAACCTAGGCGCCGGCTGTGAGGCAAGCCATGCTGTCGTTGTTTACTGAACGCCAAGCCCCGCGTAAAGTTTGGGGGCCACAAGACAAACAGATAAACTCCGATCCTGGCAGAGGCCACCCAGACCATAAGATTACTGAGGGGGAAGAAAAGGCACATTTTAAAGATGTAGTCTTATTTCTTGGGAGCAATTAGACTGTCTCACTTACTTTAAAGGACCTGGCATCTTTTTTTTAAAATATTTATTCATTTATTATGTATACAATATTCTGTCTCTGTGTATGCCTGCAGGCCAGAAGAGGGCACCAGACCTTATTACAGATGGTTGTGAGTCACCATGTGGTTGCTGGGAATTGAACTCAGGACCTTTGGAAGAGCAGGCGCTGCTCTTAACCACTGAGCCATCTCTCCGGCCCCAGACCTGGCATCTTTTAAGCAGGAAAGCCAGTTAGCCAGTTAACATATGAAGAAACTCCAACCCTGGTGTGCATTTGTGTGTGCGTGCATGCGTGTGTGTGTGTGTGTGTGTGTGTGTGTGTGTGTGTGCATGCGTGAGAGGGGGGAGGCAAGACAGATTCATATCTTTGTAATGCAGCATCCTACATGATAGGATATGGAGCCACCTAGAAAGGGAGAACTGTATTTTTCATAATTCAAATCAAAGCCCCATTCTCCAGACACAGGGCACCGCACCTTAGCCATTCTCTCTGCAATACATTGTAGGTCTGCAGCGAGGGTCCAGGCGGTCAGTGGGTAACTTGGATTTTAGGTTGACTGCGACCAGCACATAAGGTTTTTCTCCTTTGTTCTCCTTTGTAGTCTCTTTAAATAGCTTTAGGCAGTGGTGTATTTTAGGCACTATATAAATTTAATCATCCATTCATACATGTTTTTAAGACACCTGGAAGAGAAGGGAGGCTTCTTGAGACAGGGCTGAATCTAGGTTTGTAAAACCTGAAACCTATGCATCTTGGAGACCTGTAGATGAAAAGAATGTGTGGTTAAAAAAGAAATTTTAATATAGGGCCTGGAGTGGCTTGGCGGATGAAGGCCTGTAAAACTTCGGCTCCATGAGGTTTATGACAAACCTACATGCAAGCCAGAAGTGTTCTAATTTGGGTGGATACTTAAAAGAAAGGTGGAGAATTTTCTAGATATAATCCTGCTTTAATACCAGCTCCATTAATTGCAGATCAATTGACTAAAAGCAGACAGAGTAAATAAATCCATCAAAACTATTAGCTGGCATTTTCTGAGCTATGTGGCATGTTGCATAGCTCTGAGGGGATGTTTGTGTAATGGAAGAGGAGAACACGATTACGCCGTGTGAACACAGAAAAGAGTGCCACACACACCCTGCGGTAATAACAGTGGTGGCCTTGGTGCATGGGAATCTCACTTCTCAGCCTCACTGAAGAACCATCCTGGGGTTGGAGAGATGGCTCAGAGGTTAAGAGCACTGGCTGCTCTTCCAGAGGGTCTGAGTTCAATTCCCAGCAACCACATGGTGGCTCACAGCCATCTATGATGAGATCTGGTGCCCTCTTCTAGTGTGCAGGCATACATGCAGGCAGAACATTGAATACATAATAAATAAATAAATCTTTAAAAAAAGAAAGAAAGAAAGAAACATCCTGTTCTTCACACTGATTGTTAGACGTATAGAAAACCAAACCACCATTTCTCTGTGTGTATAAGTCAGTCAGCTGCATTCACCAGAACACAAACTGATTTAGAAGAAAGAAAAAAAGGTTCATTTGGCTTCTGATTTCTGATTGCACCCAAGACATAAGACCACACCTTTAAAATGAGCCTTTTTTTTCCCCCTTCGCAATCTTCTGAGCATCAACAACCTTGTGTCTTGTCACTTAGGATAAAGATGCTGACGTGTAGCTCTTCACAGCTGACGGCCTCTGGTAGGGGTAGAGGTGGAGAAAGACTCGGTTTTCTTTAAGGGGTTGGCCACTGGGAGTTTGACTATGCTCCAGTGAGAATACGGGCAACACAAATTTGGTTTGGTGTTTTCTTGGGGAGACACAAAGATAGGAGAGTGGGCCTGGGAGGTATGGGAAGCAAGCGTGATACATTGTGTGGGACTCCCAAATAATTTATAAAAATACTACGGTGGGGAGGGAGGGGAAGAGCAGTCATAGCACAGCAGGGAGGCAGTGATAACATCAGAGATTTACTGCAGAATTTAGGTTCTGAATTTATAGAGCTGAGAGGCAGACGTCTAGCCACCGTGATTCACCAGGGTGCATCGGTCATCGGCAGACTTTCCGCTGGGCATCTTCCATGTCTTTACTTGAAGATTTTAACAGTCTGTGTGTGTGTGTGTGTGTGTGTGTGTGCTCACATGTGCACACACGTGCATGCTGTGCCTTTTTTTTTGTTTTGTTTTGTTTTTTTTTGGTTTTTCGAGACAGGGTTTCTCTGTGGCTTTGGAGCCTGTCCTGGAACTAGCTCTTGTAGACCAGGCTGGCCTCGAACTCACAGAGATCCTCCTGCCTCTGCCTCCCAAGTGCTGGGATTAAAGACGTGCGATGCTGTGCCTTTTTATTTGCTTTTCAAAATAGGGTTTCCTTGTGTAGCCTTGGATATCCTGGAACTCACTTTGTAAATCAGGCTGGTCTCAAACTCACAGAGAGCTGCCTGCTTCTGCCTCCCGAGTGCTGGGATTAAAGGTCACCACTACCCGATTTATCAGTATATTTTTTAATTGATATTTATTGAGCTCTACATTTTTCTCTGCTCTCCTCTCTTCCTCCCCCCTTCCTTCTTCAGTCCTCCCCCAGGGTTTCCATGCTCCCAATTTACTCAGGAGATCTTGTCTTTTTCTACTTTCTACTTCCCATGTAGATTATATCTATGTAAGTCTCTCTTAATGTCCGCATTGTTGTCTAAGTTCTCTGGGATTATGGCTTGTAGTCTGGCTTGCTTTGCTTTGTGTTTAAAAACAGTATATTTTAAATAAAGCCATAGGTTTTAGGTGTTTTTTTTTTTTACAAATTTTAGAGTGTTTATTTTTTTTAGGTATAAGATTAGGTAGGGATAGAGAGAGAGAAATAGACACAGAAAGATATAGATAAACAATAAAGGAAAGATGGATAGAGAGATACACAGATGATGGATGGGTGGGTGGATGGATGGATGGACCGACAGACAGACAGACAGATAGACAGACAGACAATCAATGGTAGATGCTAGGCACATACCTGTGACACTGGCTGTTTGAGAGGCTAAGACAACGGGTCTGTATGTTCAAGCCTGATCGGAGCAATGAGGAAAGGCCCTGCCATTTTTTAAAAGTTGAAAGTTAACATTTTAATTTGAATACTTTTGAGTTACCCCGCCAGTTCTCACTCGTTTATCTTCCTCAACAAATGTTTGTTGAGTACTTATTCTGTGCTTTCTAGATGCAGAAGACATCGGTGAGCCTGGCTGTCCGTGCTCCCTGTACTCTATGAATGAGCTTGACTGTGCTCCCTATATTTGCGAAGGAGCCTGGTTAACCGTCTCCCTATGTTCGCGAAGGAGCCTGGCTAACCGTGCTCCTTATATTTGTGAATGAGTCTGGCTAACCGTGCTCCTTATATTTGTGAGTGAGCCTAGCTAACCGTGCTCCCTATATTCGCGAAGGAGCCTGGCTAACCGTGCTCCCTGTACCTCTCGAGTGAGCTCCCTGTGCTCACAAGTTTCAAAACCAGAACGGCCTGGAGTTTAACCGCAGGGCTGTACTATCTCTAGGTAGGGGAGCCCTAGCAAGGCGCGTCCCTTTCCTACTGTATAAACCCCTAAGGGTCCTCCAAAAATAAGCATTAGAAGCCAGTTAGTCCCAAGTCTAGGCACAGCTCTCTCTAGGAAATCTTCCCACAGTCTGGAAAGCGAGCGCTCAGATGTGTGCCCAGCGCCTTTCAGCACCTCGCTGAAGTGGGAAGTTTGTGAAGGGCTGTGTTGAGTTACCGACAGCTAGCGTCAACTGTCACTCAAGGGGTCACCGAGGCAACCGCGTTCTCAGTGAGGGACCAGCCCCACTAATATGTCTAAAAGCCTCCTTCAAGTTTCAGGAAAAAAAAACAAAAAACAAAAACGGCTGCTCCCTCGAGTGTCGCGCTAATCCGGGCTGTGACTCACTCTGAGAAATACAATGTCAGCCAATGTTGGATTCTTCAGGCGGCCAAGCAAGGCATCCTGTACTCTGGTCAGGAGGAGCCTTCCGGGGGTTTCTCAGGCAGCTCTACCACACACACAAAAGCAGGTTCGTGACCCCAAAAGGGGTCATGATTGCAATCATCAAATGGGGAAAAAAATGGGGGGGGGGGGGGGGTAAAAACGCAGCTTGAAATTTGAAAAATGGTAATTAAAATAAAATAAATCCTCGGCAGGTCAGCCTCCAACCACCCCAAGAGATACCTGAAGGTCACACATAAACTGTAAGCTAAACTAAAGCACCAACAGCATTTGGAATTTTTTTTTAATCTAATTTTAGTACAGATTAAGGGAGGAACAAGGATAAAAAAAATGTTCAATTAAACCAAATGGAGAATAGTTGTTGGCATTACAGAATCCCAACACAGGCACAAAGCCCTAATTGAAGGCGTAATTACTCCTCGTGCCTGCGCTAGACCCTCACTAAATCCTCCTTTGTCAACCCGTCTAGGGAGCTAATAAACGTGACAATCTAGAGACAAAGGGAACAAATGGTTTAGTACTGGGTGGTTTCACTTTAAGTGAGTTCCCTGCGCAGTGGGAAGACGGTCGCGGGGATGTGCATCCCACAGCCTTCACCGGGGCTGCCAGCATCTGGGTTTCTTTCCGTCGTCGTTTTAAATGTTATCCATTTAACCGCAGCCTCAATTCGGTGATCAGGCGGGACGTGAGCATGAAGGTACCACCCCAGATGCAAGAATCTGGTCACAGCCCCGCCTTTGCTTTGGGTTTTCATTTTGCCTTGCAATGTAGGCCTTTAAACGCCAGAGGGCAGTGTACGAGACCCGCTCCGGCTCCTCGGCTCACTCAATTCGTTAACTTCAGTGGATCAAAGTAAAATCTTAATTTTAAATACTTTTTCCCCCCCAAAGACATTTTATGTCATTTCATGCTTCAGAAATTAAAAGTAGAGTTTGATAGAAAATGCGAGTCGTGAGCCCAACTAATGAAGTTAATTTGAATCATAATGAAAATTACAAAGATTAATTTCATAAGCAATCATTAATAATGGAAGCTCTCATGTACGAATAATCAAAGCTTTAAATATTATATGATAATTAATTCATTACTATGGGTTACATATTTTAAAACAACTCAAATCCTCCTTGCTTTCGGTGGTTATTAATAGCCATCCTGAGGGAAGACAAACTCGCAATTTTCATTAGAATTTTTTTGTCTGTTTTTTCAAATGGGCAAGAGAAAAATTAAATTATGCTGCGAACAGGCTCTCTCACCAATAACTCACCTTCAAGCAGAGAAGTCAGTTGTCAAAGCTTTGCAAAAGGGCACGGACAAGCAGATTGGGTCTACAACTCAGGGTTAATGACATGTTGACCAGACCTGATCTGAAAACCTGATGTACCAGTGTGGCCCTCACCCTGCTTTTTTTTTTTAAGTTGATACCATTCCAGAAAATTCTGCACTACACTTAACATGATAGGGTCACAGAAAAAAAATACAATACACTAAAACTACATAATGTTATCTGTAGGCTGTGCATGTAAGGCGTGTGTAGAATGTTATGAATTCATGCCTAGATTTAAGTCTCACCCTCAAGCCCCCTCTGTATGTCTATGCAGATATTTCAAAACCTGAGAAAGACCCAGATCCAAATCACGATGGCCCCAACCATTTGGAATAAGGAGCAATGAGCTTATATATTATCTTACTGTCTGACGATATGATTTGGAAGATGGTCATATATACTTTCTCCGCTTACGTGCATTCAAAAATCAGCTGAATGGCTCTATTTATCAAGGGCCCTCTGCCTTTCCCATAGCCAAACTGTATGTAAAACACTTGCTGTTGCTTCTTTACCTATGCAAAAATCAAGTGGACTTGGAACGGACTTTCAAATCCTACCTCTTGATAATGTAGTAGCAACCTCAAAAGGTATGGGAACTGTTGGTGGCTTTATTATGATACGTGATCTTTAGATTTCACTGTGCCCTAATTCCTATGTTGAAAGGGTTATCTTGTAGAAACCGTCTGTTAGGTAAACAGACCTGACCTCGGCTTCTTCTTAGATTGCCAAGTGTCTGGGTGATCTGAATTTGCCCTGGTCTTGAAGATTCCCTGACTATAAGATTGGACTTCCGCAATGCAGCCTGTACTCCTTCTGCGGCACACAAGCATTGGTATCCTCTCTGGATATCCTGCTGGAAACACGGTGACATGTAAGACGGCACAGAGGACAATTTGCAGGAGTCTCTGCTCTCCTTCCACCACGTGGAATGATGCCAGGGATTGCACTGAGGTCACCAGACTTGGCAACAAGCACCTTTACCCCTGTGCCGTCTCTTCAAAACATAAATCACCACCATCATCTCCCTAAATAACCCAAGCCAGCCTCAAACTTGCGGCCCTGCTGGGACAACCTCCTTGGTGCTGGGATTACAGGTAGGTGCCACCAAGATCGTCATTTTCAAACAAACATGATATCATAAGCAATTCCACACCCAGAAATCGGTAAGTATACATGCACCTAAAACACAAAAATATACCCAGACCTGGCAAAATGGCACGCACATATTTTTAGGTTTGGGCTTATGCGGCCTCTAAAAAGCGCTTTCCCAAAAGAGTAAACGCAACCATAAAAATATCAGGTGTGCAGCTATTTTTACTGTATCAGATGAAGCAACTAGTTTGTGGCCTCGGACTCTAAGAACGCTACTTGGATGCTTTCCAGCAGATAATAAAAACCCTTTTTGACTTAATCCGTTAGTTTCTAACTCATCAAGTTCTGCTGTGTAGCTTCCTCCTGTGTCTATGGAGTAGCGCCCCCTCCTGGCTCGGCCCCCTTCCCATTTCACCCCAGACTTTTCTGCTCAGTCGGATCCCCTCTTTGCCTTCCAGCCCCGCTCCCGCTGTAGTCTTCCCGCTCGGCCCGTCCCTTTTTTTTTTTTTTTTTTTTTTTTTTTTGGTTTTCCAAGACAGGGTTTCTCTGTGGTTTTGGAGCCTGTCCTGGAACTAGCTCTTGTAGACCAGGCTGGTCTCGAACTCACAGAGATCCGCCTGCCTCTGCCTCCCTAGTGCTGGGATTAAAGGCGTGCGCCACCACCGCCCGGCTATTGCACTTCCCAGTTTACCTTAGGCCTAATGGTTTGCTAATCTCCACGAAGTCCCAGGTCTCAAACGTGACCCCTGCTGGCCTCTCACTTCTATGTATGTGGTAATTGCAAGGATAGCTCAACACACCAGGATAAACCAGGCCGGATCCCCTCAGGGAGTGTGCTAGGCTTTCGTTCAGATGTATTCACTCTGGGGATCTTTCGAACTTTTCCTTTCACGTGTGTGTCTGTTCCCTTCCCTGCTCCCTGGCCTTCCCTGTTGATGCAGCTGAGGTGTTCTCACAGAAGGCCTTCTGAAGCTTCCCCACGGGCTGTCAACCCTGCCACCCATACACCTTCAGAAACCACAGAGATACTTTTCTACTCAATGACGCGTGCATGAACCACATTGCCCACTCTATCTCCCAAGCAGATGGTGCCTCAAATAACCTCACGGCACTATTAAGACCAACTAGGAACAAGGCCTCGGAAAGGCCCCGGCAGGGCTGTGTAGTGAGTGGGCTTTGGCGATAGGGCTGGACTGTCTTAAACCAGGAATGACTATGATTGGTAAGGCACCAGCTGCTTTATCTATGAGATATGAATATCAGGTAGCAGGCACTGGTTTTTTATGTGTTAGAGCTAAGCCGTCCTGGACGCATTTCATCCCTAACCCTTCAGTAGCTTAGCGGTTGATACTTCAGCACCAAACGCCGCCTGAGGATTAAGCAACCTGTGGATCTCTGGCTGCTCAGAACAACTCTGCTTTCACACCCACTTCACAGGTGAGGAGGAATCGAAGGTACAAAGATACAAGCTAACAACAGCTAAAAGTAGGGATCTTCCTCCCATCCATAGGACCCCCACAGCCTTGTCTTTGAGTTACTGAGTTCTGTCACTCTAGAACCCTGGGTAGCTGTGTGACCTTGAAGAGGGTCACACAGCTACCATGCGTCTACCCTAACCTTTACCCTACCCTGAGAGTATCCAATCCTCTCGTCTGAAAGCTTCTCCTATGTATCCTTCTGGGTGAGCAGGGTGGGGGTAGCAGGAGTGCTCAACATAATGGTGATAAAGTTGTTATTCCCAGATCATGGAGTACCCCCAAAACCAACCAGGAGACTGAGTTCTGTATGTTAAAGGAAAGAGCCTTTATTCTTACACAAGTTTGCAAACTCCGACTCTCCATGTGTCTGACCTATTGGGGTGATCGGAGAGTCCCGAGCTCAGCTGGGATTGGGTTTCTATAGTAGCAAAAGTGGGGGTGAGGGATTTCTAAGAATCAGGACCCCTGAATGGCTGGCATTTTTCCAGGGGTGTCCTGGTGAAAAGCGATGGGTGTGTGCTGGCAGGTGATCCTATCTACAATGACTGGAAAGTTAGGAATTTCCATCGGATGGTCTGTTCCTGGGTGGAGCATGGGTGGTCTTGGTTTGTGGTCTTTCTCAAAATCAGGTATTGTCTAGGGTAAACTACTGAGACTTGGACCTCTATTGAGCTTGTCCTGGCTGAGTCCTACAAAAGTAATCCCTTATAATGCTCCACGGTTTCATCCGCCTTAGAACGCCAAGGCCACGTCTGTTACAAACGTAAACATCGGGCCCTGGACTGTGGTGGGTGGGGATTTTCAGTCCTCCACTTGAGGGCAGCAGCTTCCTGTGCCGAGCATCCCAAGGCTGTCTCCACAGAGCTCATCAGTTTCAGGGCAGGGAGACAGATACCTCGGAGCTCATCCATCTCTGTTGCTTCTCCTGATGATGTATGAGGTCTGGAAACAGTGTATCGAACAGTCTTCTCTTGTTAGGTCAAGATGTGGTCTTTAAAATAAAACACAGAACGAAATAAAACCTCACATTTACTGCCTGGAATATACTGAATTTGAAAAATTTAGTGAATTTCAATTTTCTCTTTTTTGGTCATTAAATATCTCATGTATCACACGGGTAAAGGAAGCCAAGTCAGAACTCACGAAGGTGTGTGGGTGACTCTCGTCAAAATTCCTTCCCAGCTGCTAGATGGGCCACGTCCTGCAGGTGACAGGCCGTTCACGGCCCCTGTTTCTTGACCAGTGCCAGAAAAGTTCAGTTTTGAAAAAATCTAGCACCTTTCGTCTGTTGGTGGACGAACTTTTATACAACAATTTCCTACTTGAAAAAGACAAAGATCTTCGTGATCAGAAAAACAGAGAAAATATAAAACAAATAGGGTTACATTCGTAAGGTTGGAAGGTGGAATGCTAATTGCCTTGAATTTTTGGACACCACCCAAGAAACTCAGCCCAAAGGGATCTGACAATTGTCAAGGGCAACCCATCATAACATAAGTGAACTGAACTACAATAAATACTGATATATGGCCTGCCTTTTTATATTATATATAATATATATTCTATTATAAAGAATATATAGCTTTCTTGTAAGTTTCTTTTTAGTCAAGAATTCCCTTTGCTACCATGGTGACCTTATAGTTCAAAATGCTGGGGATTTTCTTTTCTTTCTTTCTTTTTTCTCCAGCCAACTTTGGATATATTCTGCCAGTTTCTTCCGAAATTCTCTCCCAGAGACTCCACTGGCTGACATCTGCATAGTCATTTGCATAATGTTATTCCCGATAAAGCCCTGGTTCTCTGAAGAGGAAAATTAGCAATTATTATTTTATCACCAAAGGAATGATAGCACAGGATGTCAGCTACCAACCTCATTTCAAAACTTCTGAAAGAGGCCATAAAAAAATAATAATAATACGAAGGCATGTAGGATTAAAGAATTGCCATTCCGTCACGTGACACGGACTTCTCTGGCGGTGATTAAAGGTGTTCGGCGGCGAGGAGAGGAGGGACCAGGTTGTCAGTTGCCGGCGAGGGAAGAAACAGAGGCGAATTATCCCAAGCAAACCGTTTAATGGGGCTTTGTCAGCGTGGCGGGCTGCGACGCTGGGTGACAGCTGGCGCTTAAGAGTCTCGTTATTAAGGCGACATAATTTTGTCCATCTGCAAGCTCAGAAAAAAAGGGAGGGCAGTAATGGTTCACGCTAGCCCGGAGTCACGCGTGGCTCTCATTACAACATTCTCCCGTCGAAAGACACCATACAGATTTCTTCTATACACACCCATACTACCATCGAAGAACACCATACACATCTCTTTTATACACACCCCTATGTGGACCTGTTTTTTGTTTGGAGCTGAAGGAGGATCTTTATAATTTCTCGCCCCTTTTGGATGAGTCCACGGCTCCAAATGGCCATTACAGAAATCCTTTCTTATTCCTGAGAGAGAAGCGCCCAGCTCTGCCTCCTCCCCAGGGGCAGGTGACAGCCATTAAGACCCGTCATTAGCAGGTTGTTGCAGAGGGCTGGTCAGGGAGAGGGCGGCCAGCAACTGCGGAGCCCGATTGTCTCACGCGTCCAAAGTATCAATGATCTAGGCCTTCCTGGTGGGTTGAAAGGCCAAAGGTCACCAACGCTGGTTTGCTCACAGGGTAAAACTCTTTAACGAGAGGACCCTTAGGATATATTTAAATTTTGTCCAAAACCACAGAGAAAACCTGTCTCAAAAAACCAAAAAAAAAAAAAATTGTCTTTTACCTGAGTAATGGAACTTTTAGATAATAAGAAAAAGAAGAAATAATGTAACTCTACTACCCAGAGATAAACAACAATATTCTAAAAGAGACATCTTTTTATTCTATATGATATTTATTTGCTGAGTGTTTGTCATTATGCATATTCAAAATTGACTTATAACCTGGCTTTTCTACACAGTAATATCCTGGTAATACATTTTCCTTGTTTCTCAATATTTGAAACTCATTATTTTTAATGACTATCTAATATTTCAATTATAATGACCTTTCCCTAATTTAACCAGTTTCCCAGAGTGTGCTTTTAGATTTGGGGGGGATTTTTAGGTATTTATTCAGCTTTTCTAGACATAAAAGAAAACGATCAGGAAACCTCATTTGTATTGATTTCTAGGATCAAGAATTTTCCGATGCTTTTCAGTGAATTTGTATTAATCATACGGTGTCTGTTCATATTTCACAAGTTGCCAGACAAACAGACAGGAAGACAGCCCATAGGGTGTTCTGGGCAGAGTCAGAGGCCCTCAGTCCATAGGTGAGAAAGATTTGGTTGTAGCACTAGTCTAAGAAGACATTCTGTGTGTAGGTGCAGAGGTAGACGTGAACCACTCCTCAGCTTTTAAAGCTACAGTGATCTTGGCCCTCTAAAGGGTGGGCATGGGTGTGTTGGCAGTGATCCGTCCACGCGTCATGTAATATTTAAGAAAATGGGCGGTCGTGGAGATTGTCCTATGAAAGGAAATAAGCCACGCCCAGAAAGACAAATGTCCTCGTAAGGGTTGCTGGCCAGGTGGCTTTTAAGCCTTTGGAACTGTTTTGTTGGTGGAGCTAGGAAAGGCTCGGATGCTCTAAGAGCCTAATGGGTCACTCTAGAGGGAGCGTAAAATAGACCGGTGCTGGAATTAGAAACCGCTGACAATGAAGGGTCCGCCCGTGAAGTTTCGGAAGGGAATAAGTACTCTCCTGAGGACTGGGATAATGCCATTTAGTGTATTAGCCAAGAATCTGGCGATTTCTGCCTGTCCCGAAAGCTTGACTGGGGTTAAATCTGAAGGCGACAGGCTGATGTGTTTGGCAGAGAAACATTTTAAAACAAGATGGTAGTCAGGCTGGTGCAGAAGCAGCAGCTGTAGGTAATAAAGAGATGGGTACCGCTGTAGAGAAACTCCCTGAGCTTAGAAACAGTGGTTTAAAGGGGTATCCTGAAGGCAAAACTCTATCCCTCAGAAGAGGCTCTACTTTGTGAAGGTCCATGTTCATTGAAAGGAAAACAGCCTGAAATTAAGGGGTTCTCTTCTCCTTAAACTGCTCAAGTAAGTGTTTCCCCCAGGTCAGCATAGAGAAGCTGATTTAGTAGTGGTCCACGGGGGGGGGGGGGGGGGCTGGACTTGCATCTTCACCAAGTGAACTGGCCTTGCATCTCGCAAAGTGGGGCTGGGCTTGCATCTCGCAAAGTGGGGCTGGGCTTGCATCTTCACCAAGAGGGCTGGCCTTGCATCTTCACCAAAGGTGCTGGGCTTGCATCTTCACCAAGCAGGAGGACTTGCCAGTATTTAAGCGCCATCCATGAGAAGCCATGAAGGAAACAGTATCACGGAGAGCTTAGAGAGCAGCTCAAGCCAGAAACAGTGTGGCAAGTCTGGCATCCCTGTGGAGATGCTCTGAGAGATCAGTGTATGAAGCTGTGAAGGCGAAGCCTCACTTGCAACAGACAAGCCAGGATGCTGGAGACGCCAGGACCACGGGATGTAAGCCAAGAATATCTACAGTTGTGGCGTGCAGTTTGCCCAAGCTTACTAGAGAAGCCTTCAGTTGGCAGAGCTGGAGGCTTGAACCTACCTGAGCCCTTGGAGACCAATTCACTTCATTATACTCTCTAGAGGATGGGCAAAAAGCTACAAAAGTCAGCATTTACCATGTTGGATGTGGGCTATGTTTTGATGTAATGATTACTTTTTATGACCCAATTCTTAAGTTTTGGAATAAGAATGTTCGTTCTGTGATGTTGTATATTGGAAGGATATGTGTTGTTGTTTTTTTTTTTTTAATCTCAGGGGATCTCACAGTTAAGACACTTTGGACATATAAAGGGCTGAAAATTTTAAAGAGTGTGGTGACTTTCAAATTTGGACTCGATTTTAATAGAGATACATGTGAGACATTGAGCTTCCGGCCCAGCCTCAGGTATGGGAGCCTCCGCTAGACCCTGGTCCACATAACAGGTTCATAAACTTGAAGACTCCTTCCCCTAGAAGGCACACTCTCCACAGCTCCTCGCTGTGGGTAGGGACCCATAAACCCCTTCCCATTCTATACTAGGATGCTGACTGGCTGGGGTCGCTCAGGTCTCATGCAGACAACTGCTCATGGCTTGAGCTTATCAGTGCACCCACCTGTCATATCCAGAAGACACTATTTCCCACCTGTCTTCTCCAACCTCTTGCTCTTACGATCCCTCCAGATCTCTCGTGGGATGGTCTCTGGAATCTGGGAATGAGGAACGGCATAGATGTCCATTTGTGTCCAAAGAGACTTCTTTGGTGCGGTCTGATGGCTACACTGAGCTGCAGATGAAGGGGTACAAATTTAGAGGACCATTTAATGCCACATCCCTTTAGTAGATTGATAGTAGTAGGTTCGTTCCTGTGGACTATGCAGTCCCTAGCCAGGGCTCGGGGCCATCGTTACAGCAGCAGACATGTGCCTCTTTGGAAGAGAGCAGGTCAAGAGCTCAAGAAAGCATTGGTCACCCTCAGAACAACCATGTTCTTGTAACTCGCACCGTTCACAGCTGAGTAAGACTGTGGATAACTTCTGTAGTAATGAGCGGGTCCTTTTGTTCCGGCCACCCGGCTAGCATAACCCAAAATAATCACACAGAAACTGTTTTCATTTAAACACTGCCTGGCCCATCAGTTCCAACCTCCCATTGGCCAGCTCCTATATCCCAATTCAACCCATTTCCATCAATCTGTGCATTGCCACATGACTGTGGCCTACCGGCAAGATTCGAACCGGTGTCCATCCCAAGCAGGAGATCCATGGCGTCTCGACTCTGCCCTTCTTCCTCACCGCATTCCGTTCTGTCTACTCCACCTACCTAAATGCTGCCCTATCAAAAGGCCAAGGCAGTTTCTCTATTCAACCAATGAAAGCAACACAGAAACAAAAAGACCTCCTACACCAAACTTCCCTCTGACAGCCTGAACAGCACCTTCTGGTCCTCAGAAAGCTAGTTAGCAGGAAGTGAGCTTCCTGGTTGGTACCAAGTCAGTTCGTCCTGTGCTGTGACCAATGTGTGTGTTATCTTCCGCCATAGGGTCTTATCACCAAGCCCTAGTGGGCAAGAGCAGTAAACAATGGTCTGTATTGTTTTGGGGGGAGTCTTTGGGACAACCTGGGACTAAACTCAAAGAGAAATATCGCACACCTGCTACTACACTTTTTATTCAGCAACTATGGCTTCTGGGAGGAGCATAAACCCTGTGTAAGTTAGTTTGGTTATACACCAATTAAACTCTTTATATGAAATATATATATATATATATAACACATATATACATATAGATGCATATACATCATAAAATATTAGGTTTCCATACAGCTTTATCAAATATCCTCAGTGGTAGCTATCCCCTCCCCCATCCTCACCTCTGCCTACTCTCCCCTTCTTCTCCCGACTTAACCCTCTCTCCCCATTACATCCCTTCCTCACCATATAATAACAAAGTTTTTTTTTTAGAGAAATTAGCCTTTTAGATGGAGTATATTTTTCAAAACATGAAAATGCTGATGTAGACACACGTTGAAAGCACACAAGCCAAGCTCCGCATCGTCGGTTTCTCTTTCATTGGGCTGTGCACCAGTACCGGCTGCTACATCCTCCCCGAGGATTGTAATGGTTGCATTCAAATACAGCTTTGCATCCGCAGGGAACTCTGTGACAGTTGCTTGCAGAGCTAGGTTTCTTCGACCTGATGCAAATGTCACAGCCCATGCTTCCTCTTCTCCACACTGAGCCAGACGTGGAATTCAGCCACTTTTACTTCCTCAAACACTGCAGTACCAGCTGGGGGACGAGGCAACAGCGATCCGGGATGAGGAAAGGAGTACACGCGCCCATAACTCTGACTGAAATGAAGACGCTTTTGAAATTCCTTTGATTGCGCTGTGGTAGGATATCTGCAGATTTGCTGCAGGCAGTTTCTTCCTGTCACACGCTCGGGTCATTTTCATTCTCTCTCTTCCTGAAGTCGCAGGGTTGCAAGTCACTGTTTCCTGCAAGACTGGCAAACAGCTTTGCTAGTCTGCACCCATCCCTAGCCATCATTCCTGTTTACGTAAGGGGGTGGGGGCTAATTCTTGTAAATTTCAGATGCTTCCTGGGGCCTTGTCAATTTCTTTTACTTCCTGGGTCTTTTGGAGTCTCTTCCCAGGAAGAGATGTTTGATGCAAATGGCTAGACACTGACTATCTTTTTTTTTTTTTTTTTTTTGATTTTCGAGACAGGGTTTCTCCGTAGCTTTTGGTTCCTGTCCTGGAACTAGCTCTTGTAGACCAGGCTGGCCTCGAACTCCCAGAGATCCGCTTGCCTCTGCCTCCCGAGTGCTGAGATTAAACGCGTGTGCCACCACCGCCCGGCTGACACTGACTATCTTTTAAAATCCTCACAGAAGATCTACCAAAGGCCAAAATTTGGGAAATCAAGTTAATACGTTTTCCTCTCTTGTCTCTTTTAAGTCTCCCTTTCAGATCATGGGTATTAATTCCATTAAAGCCTCAGCAGCTAGTGGTCTGACCTTGAGCCAGTTAATATCCCAGTAAACCTACGACTGATAATTCTGCTGTCAAGAGTTGGAAAGGGAATGCAGGGGAGATGGTCAACAAACACGGATGATTGTAACATGTGCCATCACTGCTAAGGATTATGTAGAGAACATGGCCACAGAGACACAAGCTCACTTCTACCATAGTCTTTCCTTAAGCATAAAGCAGAGGTGGAAATGACCGTTACATAGAGTTCAGTCATCTTAATATTAATACTTAGAGTCTAAGTATTTAAGCATGAAGCCCGACAGGCAGAAGTTTAGTTTTACGAAGTGCTGGAATAAAAGGTTGATTCAAAGTACTTGTACAATTCAAAAAAGTAAATCTTTTTCTTGGGTAGCTAGTACTTCCTTTTGTTAAGTTTTAAATCCCTGGCTACGGGGAATCCGCTGCCACTGATGTAATAAGTCAATCAAACCGAATTAATAAATAATAAATGATTTATTAATAAATAATAATTCTGAGCAAAGCATTCCTGGGTGGCGCCAGGAGAAGCTGAGACGATCACGAGGGGAATCCACGAGGTGGGGGCTTTCTAATGCCGTCCGGGGGATGGAGCCGCCAAAGGCAGGCTTTTTGGGGGGACGGGGTTGAATCTGGACTGAAGCAACTCCAGGGGAGGGGGCTAGGGGTGGAGTTTCCACCCAAACACCTCTCTTGGGTCAAGAACAACGGAGTAACAGATGCAGTTCAGACCTCTGAGCTCCCATCGCCTCTGTGGGATACTGTACCAAGCCGTGAAGCTTACACCACAAGGGGGAGTCAGGCTCATGTTCAATTTCCTTCTGGAAACCAGAGAGGAACAAAACAAAAATCTGCTCCAGAACTTCCTAAAATTCCCCCAAGACACTTTAGGGTTAGTCTTTTCAAACCAAAGAAGCCCTTTTTCAAGACTGTTTTCAACAGATCCAAACCTGTTTCCCAAGTCAACCTTTTTAAGAAAGGCCACACCCGTCTCCCCAGTGAAGACTTTGTTCCTCCAGTTAGTTCTTGTGCCAGGGACGTCTCTCTCCGCTGGCCACCCAGTCCCTGTTTTCTCCTTTGTAACTTGTTGTGCAGATCTTGTCTTCAAAGACCCCCGGAACCCAAGTGGCCTCACCAGCTGTGCTTTCTGCTAGACACCTAACAGTCTTTGGGACTCCTGGCTGGGGAGGAGATTCTGATCTCAGGTGATGAGGAGAATCCCCCGGAAGAGAGCTGTAAAAGCAGCTGAGGTTCAGAGCGCAGATTTTACCTGCTTCCCCAGTGGCAACGACTTATGCCGTTTCTGTCTGCCAGCGTCGGCCTCCACAACAGAGCAGTTAATCTGCAGTGACCAAGAACCCTTGCCATCCATGCTCCTGCAGTGGACGCCACACTAGAGAGTCATTATGGCCCTGTCCTCAGAAGGAGCCTTCCACACTCAGCCACTTCCTTTCTCTGGGACTTTGTCTGGAGATTTGCCATTCGCTGGGAAGACAGGCGTGTTCTCTCTCTGGGATTGAATTTAGGGCTTCGTGCATGCTAGGCAAGGATTCCACCCAGCCGTGCATAGAGACGCTAACAGTTTGTAGAGTATCGCAGGAATTAAATAAGATTAGATGCATTAGGAATATTAGGAATATTCTGATTATGCCCTAAGGAATCTTGAGAGTCTAGATGTAGCTAAGAAACCAATGGAGCAACAAGGGAGGAGGAGACAGCAATGAATTACTTCTACTTTCACACACACAGAAAGAGAGACAGACAGACACACACACGCACAGAGACAGACACACACACACAGAGACAGACAGACACACACACACACAGAGACACACACAGAGAGAGAAAGAGACAGACAGACACACATACACACACAGAGACACAGAGAGAGAGAGAGAGAGAGAGAAACAGACAGACAGACATACACACACACACGAATCAGCTGGCTTGACCCTTTATGGATAAGAACCTTCCTCTGCTTTCACACATGCCCCTCTGCCAATGCTCTCTAGAATAGGGTCTCTAGTCTCTGACTGCATGCAGCCAGCTTCAAACTCTTCCACAGAGCTGCTCTGGGGTTCGACTCCCTGACTTAACACACCGTCTAACCAGACACAGATCGCTTCCATTCGTATTATCAATATACCATGAATCTGTGTAACAGGGGGAGGGTGGGGAGGCCAGACCCCCTCAGATCATCCAGGCAGCACTGGCAGAGGGCATCTGGAAACACTCAGACAAGCAGTAGTGGGGAGGCACGGTGCCCAGGAGACAAGAGGTCTGTGAGCAGGAACTGGGTGGGGCCGGGGCCGACTCCGGCCAGTCAACTCCCTAGCACGGGGCTCAAAACCCTCTAGTACTTAACTGCTTGCCAATCGCCCAAGACTGGTTTCTATCTTGGCTTCTGTCAGCTCCCACCAGAAGGAAACTCTCAGACTTGAGCCAGACCACAGTGGCGGCGGGACAGAGGGCAGCTGCCACCCACAGGCGGCCCTGCCAACGACAGGGTGGTGGGAAGGACTCAGGCTGCTGTGCCCTGTGAACAACAAAGGACAATTGATAGGCACACGTGCCACACATTCCTGAGTGGATCTAGAAAAGGCTACTTAGTATACGGTAAAAACTTTCCCTATTCCGTGTGTTCCGTGTGTGTGTGTGTGTGTGTGTGTGATATATGTGCAGGTGTACACACGCCCTTGCACATGAAGGCCAGAGGTCAACTTCAGGTGTCATTCTTTTTTAAAAGAATATTTATTTATTTATTATGTATACAATATTCTGTCTGTGTGTATGCCTGCAATCCAGAAGACGGCACCAGACCCCATTACAGATGGTTGTGAGCCACCATGTGGTTGCTGGGAATTGAACTCAGGACCTTTGGAAGATCAGGCAATGTTCTTATCCTCTGAGCCATCTCTCCAGCCCCCAGGTGTCATTCTTTAAGCCCAGAATCTTATGCCGTTATTTGAATCCCTCATTCCTGGTCATTGTGGTTGCTGGGACATCCTTCTATCAAGGCAAGTGCTGTCGTGAGCCTGATCCCTGTGATCCCCGAGCACTTATGCGGAGATGCAGGAGTGTCCCTGCTATGCAGCCTTAAAGTGGGACTTCCGAGCTACGGGGACTCCTGTTCCAGGGCGCCGCACGCTCGTTCATCTCCAATCCTGTTCCCGCCGTCACTGGGGAGCTCTTGCTCCCACCCTCCCCTTGGCAAACTTCGCTGTTATCTCTCCCCTCCTCCGTCGAGGGGTATGAAGTGTTCATCCTCAGGTAGCAAGACGGGGCTGACGGGCACGAGGCGGTTCTGGGATTCTGCTTGCTTTTTTCTGTGCTGGGCATTCACTTCCGATGCTGTCATTTCTAGAGCACACAGGCAATGAGAGCCATTCATTCCCTAGCATAATGTCCTCTATGGAATGGGTAGCTAAGCATCTGCTAAACAAATGAAGGGCTTTCAAGCCATCTGAGCGGACCTATAGAAGAATATTACTTAACACGGTAACAGTCAATGGCATAATTGCTCCAGACGTTAAACTTTATGAAGGTCAAACACTTTGCCCTAGGCTACACAGTTGCAGAGTGAAGAGACCTGGAAACACATTACCCAATTCCCACCCATCATTCAACACCCTGCTTTTCCTCAAAACTCAGCCAAAAGACAGACGAACAATACAAGATGGTCTGAGGACCACCGATGCTTTGGACCACGCTTCGTGGTAACTTAGTTGCCTTGTCTCGATTAAAATCTCTCAAGCAAATGCAAGCATCTCTCAATGTTGCCTTTGGAAAGCATCAAAAGCATCCATTTAGAGCCCTTGTATCAGGAAAAATAATCCCACTTAGAGCAAAAGCTGCAGCCAGCTGTTGCCGCTTCCTGCTCAGTTTCCTCTACACCCATAGTTCACAATCTCATGAACTCACACTCCAGCTGCCATGTTGCGATTCTTCTTGATATAGCAAAACCATCTGAGACTCACTCGTGCAAAACAGGATTCTGACTCAGTCTCTCTCCCAAGTCGGATCCACCGCAGCCTCCCCAGTCCCACGGGTTGCAGCTCCATCCTTCTAGACACCCAACAGAAAACTCTGGCTTCATCCCACCAGAGCTCTCTCCTTCCCAGTTCACATTCCTCACTCCGCAAAGCATGTAAAGGGAGACAGAGTGCATGCTACGCAGTGACCACAGACTACATAGTGAGGCAGCGGCGATAGGGCCCTGGGCTGCTCAGGGTACTTCCTGAGTACATCCCGCCGGGTGACAGAAGGCAGGCCAGCATAATGCCCGAATCCTAACACTCACCAAAGACTTCCAGTATCTGTTTGCGATAAAGAAGTCAGACTGGTCCTCTTAAAAAAGAACCTCACTGCTGGCCTTTCCTGGGCCAGTGGGTCCTGTTCAGGAAGTCATTTCTTGTGCCTAGACCGTCAAGGTTTTTTTCTTATTTGTGACCTACTTGGAGTTGTTTGGCGCAGCAGAGGGAGAGATAAGGATCTAGTTTGGGGGCGGGCAATTTGCAGGATCGCTTAGCTACCTGGAGCCCACCTGCATCCTGCTCTCCACACACACAGCAACCGACAATAACAGCCTATCAGCCCCTGTGTGGACAAACACACGCTGGGACACGTCCTAGAGTTAACGGGCAGTGGGCCAATTCAGCCTGGACCGGTTTTGCACGCAGGTGCTCCAGGGCAAACTGTCCTTCGAGTGAACTTTGAGGGGAAAACCCTTGCCATGCCAATGCACGTCTGGGCATGCATGTGTGACTGAAATCAGATAAATCCTGGGAGACGTGAGCAGCGAACAAAGGCTTAGGTAACGCAAGTCTGTCAATCAAAACAGCAAAGCGCCCACGTGCTGCCTAGCAACGCCCCGGACAGTCATCAGCTGGTCTGTCAAGAGCCCGCTGTTCTCTGGCAAACTGTAAAACCCTATACTTTTGCTTTGCTTCTGAAGACACCTCCTGGCTGCTTTGCTATTTATGTCTACTTTCTTCAGGTCTTTGAAAAACACAGTGAGGAACGCCCAGCCCAGACAGAGGCCGAGGGTAGTAATTTCCTTCCTCTACATGTGGATATCCGATTTTCCCAACCCCATTTGTCGAAGGACTGTCCTTTCTTCAGTGTGTCTTTTTGGGGAGCTATCTCAAAAAACCGGGTGGCTGGAGATCTGTGGGCTTACATCTAGAACTATTTTGCGTCATTGATCTACCTGTCTGATAAAAACACACACACACACAAACAAAACCAAGTACCATACTGTTTTCATGACTGTGACTCCATAATATAATTTGAGATTACGTGTGGTGATATTTCTAGCTTTTTTGTTGCTCCCTCCATCCCAGGATTGTTTTGGCTTGAGTTTTGGTTTTTGTTTTTGTTTTTCCAAGTGAATTTTTAATATATGTTTAGGCCAAGTTTAGAGGCACATGCCTTTAATCCCAGACCTCAAGAAGTAGAGGTAGGTGGATCTCCGTGAGTCTGAGGCTAGTCTGGTCTACATAATGTGTTCTAAGACAACCAGGACTACAAAGATAGTAGTAAATAATAAATAAATAATAAAGTGATATTTTTCTATTTTTGTCGAGAATGGCGTAAAATGGAGATTATGCTTTATCTATAGATTGCTTGTTGTTTTTTCTTTTTAAAGCCATTTTCACTATATGAATTCTTCATTATAAGACAACTTTCCATCCATCTTCCCTTCTCGTGTCTTCTTCAATTTGGTTTTGTTTTTCAAGTTTTGATTGTAGAGATCTTTCATTAGATTTTTTGATTAGATTCCAAGTTTTTTTTGTTTGTTTGTTTGTCTGGATTTGGGTTAGGCACCTGTGACTGAATGGGAGCATCTCCCCGCTTTCCTGCTCAGCCCCCCTTTTTATTGGTATCTAGGGAGGCTGCCGATTTTTTATGCTGCTTTTGTATCCCACCGCTTTGTGTGTTTACCAGGTCTAGGAGTTTTCTAATGAATTCTTTAGTGCCTCCTACCTGCAAAATCATAACATCTACAAATAGAGGTAATTGGACTCTTTTCTTATTTATAGTACTTTGTTTCCCAAGGATAACAACTGACAAATGGGACCTCATAAAAGCTAAATGCTTTTGTGCAGCAAACAGTGATCATGTCAAGAGACAGTCTACAGGATGGGAATGGTGTTTTGCAGAGAATTGATGTCTATACTACACAAAGAACAAGGTAAGGGAGAAGACTGAGCCACACGTAAAACAACCCAATCAGTAGTGAGCTGGTGGAATGAACAGTTTACCAAACAGGGAAGGCAAATGGCCAGCAAGCATATTAGTAAAAACGCCAACTACACTAAACTATCAGAGAAATGCAAACTGGGGTCCCCTTGAAGCTCTATCTTACTCCATCGGAGTGACAGTCATTGGGAAAGCCATGGATGCTGGTGAGGTCACAGAGAAAGAACCACCCCTGACACATGCTAGTGGGAATGGAAACAGATCCAACCTCTACAGAAGCAAGCAGGGAGGTTTCTTAAAAAACTACAACCCACTTCCGTATAACCCATATACCACTCCTGGGATTTATCCCCAAACCTCTAAGCCGACAGGTCACACCGACATTTGCACACCAATGCTTACTGCATCGGTGTATATAGCAACTAAGTTATGGAAGCAGTCTAGGTGTCCAACAGCTGAGCAATGACTACAGAAAGTGCAGTAAAGATGCTCAATGAGATTCGTCCCCGGCCACACGGAATCAGGCCATTTGTAGTAAAATGGTGGAACTGGAGCAGACAGAGCCAGCCGCAGAGAGGCAAATCTCACATGATCGTTCTCATTTGTGGTTCTTCGGTTTTATATAAAATCATTTAGGTTTATATCCGGTGAAAGTAGAGGTGAAGTGGTCTACAGGGGGGGGAAAGGGAGGCTCACCAGAGGAGGGCTGAGACAAAAGACAGGAAGGAGAACAGGACTGGTTGTGTACCGGGCATATATCCTCAATGCACAGTGTGGGATTCATGTCCCCCGTCCCCCGCTCAGAAGGTCTCCGTGGTGACCTGTCCCTCCTTTCACCCAGGGGATGCAGGGACACGCGTCCTCAGTACGCAGCTGCTCTACCCTCTGTAGCTTTTCCCGTTGAAGATCTGGCATTGGCTCACAGTTCCTAGATTGTGGAAGAGAATCATGCACTCTTCGGTAGGGTTTTCAATGGAAAATAACCTGAGCTTCTGGATTGGAGGGTGGGGCAGGGAGCGCAGAGTGCTTCTGTCGGACGGACGGAGTCAGGGCTAGGCAGTTCTATTTACTTACGGTTTGAGTACGGATGAGGTAAGGGAGGTGGGTAAGAGTGAGGGGTACATACAGACCTGCAGATATGGCTACCAGGCTTCTGTGTAGCACAGTTTATAATGGGTCTTAATAATAAAAACCCGGAGTCAGATGTTAGAGGCTGAGAGCCTCCCTTAAAGGTGTGTGCCACCACTGCCTGGTCTCTATGGCTAACTAGTAGCTTAGCTCTGCACTCTGATCTTCAGGAAGCTTTATTTGTTAGATTACAAACAAAATATCACTACACTTCTGCCTGGCCTGAAGAAGACTGGGAAGAGCATCCCTCTGCCTGACTTCTACTGTATAGCTAAATGGCGGGAACATGGCGTCACTCACGGCAACAGAGCAGTAGCTGAGGGCGACTTCTTGATCCCCAGCCGGATCTGATGTGGACATTTAGAACCTCAAAGGCCACCTTCAGTGGCACACTTCCTCTAAGACAGGGTCGCCTCTGGATTTTTCTGATCCTTCTTCGGTGTCCTTCCAGGGAACTGCCACCAGCAGGTGTGGCTCAGATTGAGGGCAAATCTTCCCACCTCAATCAAGAAAATCCCTCATAGGCACACCTGAGATGCTTGGGTTTTAGTTAATTTCAGATGTAGTCAAATTGACCACCAGGATTCGTTACCATCTGACCAATTGTAGGACCATTCTATGACCCTGATTCCCTTTCCCTCCAGGCGTTAGCAGCCTGCCATTCCCCAGCCTTAACACCAGGGTCAGTGCTTGTTCCCAAGGAGCTTTAAAGGAAGGAGCAAATAAGAAATCACTTGAGTTTCATTAAATTATTAGAAAGTACTGAGTGTGCTAGAAGAGGAGATTCTCTTACACTCGCCCACCAGAGAATGTTTGTTATCAGCATGATACAATAGCAGTCGTCTGAATGAGGCCCCTTCTTCAGAAGGACAGTAGAGGCACTCCTAAAAACAATACTCAAGGTCTAGAAATTGTCCTAAAAACACATAGCAAATGAAGAAAGTCTCTACAAGAAAAATCTATTCACAATTGATTTTAAGGAAAAAGCAGTTTGGCAACATCTGAGTCATGACCACCTCTCCCCTCCCTTATGTCCCTTTCGTTGCCCACAGATATGACAAAGACTAAGATCTCTCTCCTGCCAACTTCCAGCCAAGGGTTACGATTCACTGCTCGAAGCATTCCTTACTCCTTCTAACTCTGGAAGAGACAATTTTCCCACTGAGTGGACCCCATTCACAGCACTCACACTTTGCCCTAGGCAGGAAAGGCCATGAATCCTGAACCCTGAGCCGTCACCCTGACTCAGTAACAGAGCAAAAGTCCCACCCTAAGAAAAGCAAGGCAAGACCAAGACAATGACCCTACCTAGCAGAGACCACTTAGGAGTTTTTCACCAGAGCGAGCTGGAGCCCATCTGAAGACAGCGCTTGAAAACTAGACTAGACCATAGGCTACCTCCTTCACCAAGTCTCGGTGAAAGCTAAGAAAAGTTCTCCAGGGGGTTTTAACAACACTACAAAAATTCCCTCCTAGGAATTGTCTGGATTTAGACCCTTGAACAATTTGTGTGCTAAGGCATTTTCATAATAGGCTAGAGCAATCAGTGAGTACTTAGTGAGCCCAACAACTGAGTGTAATATCAATTGAGAGGGGAAACAGAGGGACTGGGACAGAAAGTCAGAGAGTCGGAGAGTTCTTGGGAAACAGTTGCTACCCCGGGGAGGTTGCACGCACACCCATGTGTACAACTCTGAGAAACACCACCAAAGACCTCACGAATCAGTCTGTCTGAGGAATTAGACAAACAAGCAATTGGTAAGGGGGCGGAAGGAAGAATCAGAAATATTTCTTTCTTTCTTTCTTTTTTTTTTTTTGTTGAGTTTGGTTTTGTTTTTAAACAGGGTTTCTCTGTGTAGCTCTGGCTGTCCTGGAACTCATCCTGTAGACCAGGCTGGCCTCGAGCTCACAGAGATCCTCCTGCCTCTGCCTCTCAAGCATTAAGATTACAGGCGTGCGCCACCACACCTGAGGGATGAAATTTTTATTGTGTGACTGAAATTACCATAAACGTTACGACACCGCCATCCACATACCACAGCTGTCACCGTCTCTTTCTTCGCTAGCCTTGTCCTGTGCTGTCCCCTGACATTTACTTCTGAATTGCCCACTGTTTTTGTTTGTTTGTTTTTAATCAGCACAGCTTGGGTCCTCTGGTCCACACGGTTTCCTCCAACTGCTTATGTTGCCCAGGCACTTTGAGTCTTTCTGCGCTTCTCTTCAAATATCCAAATAACAAGTATCAAACAACTACTCATTGTACTAGGCGCCAGCGACACGAAGAGACGAGTCTGTCCCTATGAGTCTATGCAGAAATACACCAGAGTCATGACTTTTGTGGGATATAAAGCTGCTGACTGAACTATCCGGAAGAAGAGAACCAATTGAGATGGCGCTCTGGGAAGATTGCTGATCGAGGAGTCTGGCAAGTGGAAGCAAGTCAAAGGGTCTTCTAGGAAGGGAAAGGGTAGAGAAAAGGCCCCAAAGAGGATGTCCATGCTGGGCCTAGAGAAGAACAGGACTCAGTGGAGGGAGTGTAGTAAGCCTGAGAGAAGGGCAGAAAAGAGAGTTGCGGGGCTTCAGGCTGCCATCTTGGAGGACCATATTGGTGTCCCCTGTTTTTCCTTGGGATATCGAAGTCGGAGA
The DNA here is from genome assembly GCA_963919715.1 of Microtus obscurus. NCBI lineage: Eukaryota > Metazoa > Chordata > Mammalia > Rodentia > Cricetidae > Microtus > Microtus obscurus. The sequence continues at coordinate 7,134,341 of CAWTZC010000381.1, forward strand.
GAATTATGCTCTGACCACTTATTAAACTGTCCAAATCCTGCCTTATCCTCAACCCAGCGGTTGCTCTGTCTGTCCAGTATAAGAACTGAACTGTCTGTCTATCTATCTATTATCTATCTATCTATCTATCTATCTATCTATCTATCTATCATCTATCTGAGACAGGGCGTCATATAGCTAGGTTAGCCAGTTGGTATGTAGGCTGACCTTAAAACTCCTGATCCCACTCCACCATCACAAAGAGGCATACCCAGTTTAAGAAGGGTTTTTTCTATGCAGCTGAGACTCCAAGACTGTGTTCATGAACCTGAGTACTACAAGGCCACCCTTGGATGATGACATCACTGTCTCCAGATTAGAGTACCACATGGAGAATGAGACCCAGAATGTTAATTAATAGTGTCTATTTTCTCTAACATATTTATTTCATACATTTTCCGCTCTCCCCTTTGCATGTAAAATGTCATTTAAACTTAACCATGTAGGAAGAAGCTGAGTCACAAGGTGGTGAAATAACTGGCCCACGGTTGCCCTAGTGATGATAAAACAAAGATTTTAGACTACTCCCTTTCAGTTCTAAAGCCCAGACTTTTATTTATTTTAAGATAATTTCATGTGTCGCACACTGGCCTTGAACTCCTATGCTGCTGGGAAACCCTGGTCCTCCTATCTCCGCCTCCCTAGAGCTAGCTGCACAGGAGGGCATCCCCACACCCCGTTTTGTGCTGGCAATCAAACCCAGGACTTCATGTATGTTAGGCAAAAACTCTGCTGGGCCACATCCCCAGGTCCAAAGCCCAGTCTCACAGAAAAGGACTAGCCTTGCTGCCTCTTCGAAGCTCCAGGTTTAACGTGAGTACCAGGAGAAGGACACAAGAAAAACGGGGGAAGCTTGCCAAGACAAGCCCTTCAATTCCTATGACCAGAGAGTATTTTGACAAGGTTGGTAAACATGATTACCGCTGGCCACTTTGCCTTTCGTGTTGAGCATATGTAAAAGATGACCAGAAAATATAAAAAGTAAGTTGTGAGAGTTTTTATTTTAAAATCTACAAAAAATTCTTAATGTTTCTGTCTTATAAAAATAATAAATTGTAGGAGAGTAGAATAAACAAAAAGGAGCAGAAGAAAGTAAAAGCAGCCTGAATACATCCACTTAGCTCCCTTGCGTCTTCCAGCAGACTCTTAGGAAAGTCAGCCTGAGTGCTTAGGACCAAAGGAGGCTCACAGAACTTCTGAGCTGTAACATGATCACACAGCTTTAGAGCCAGCCAAGAAAGTGACTACATACTCAACTGGCCACAGGTCAGTGTTCCGCCTTTCATATGAGCGAGCTGGCTTCTCGGGGGTTGATTGCTATAAACCACTTGTTACAAGACTGAGCTTCTAAGTTAGGCAGTTGCTTGGTCAACTTGGTCAACAGTTGCTAGGTTACATTCTGGTACGTGAGGGCTGAAGTTTGGAGGCAAACTCAGGCTTCAGCAGAAGTGATCAATAAAGCATTAACACACATTTCTGAGCGTCTCAGAATATGCACGCCAGGGCCGTGCAGGTTTTATATCTGTCAATTCCGTGACAATGATGTTGTATGTTTAGTGATATGCTCGTTTAAAGGATTCGTATACCCTAGTTTAAAGGGTTGCTGCATGACTTTGGCTGAGTTTTTAGGGGTCCCTCCTCCACCCCAATTGCTTTAACTACCAAATATATCAGAGTCCCTGACAAGCCTGTGTTTCAAATTACCCAAAATAGATCGAGAAAAATCTCAAAGACCATTAGCTTTGATTTCCCAGGCGTTGGAACTGGGGGAGAGGTGGTCCTGAAACAAGAGGGCTGGGTAAGGCTTTTCAGGGGGAAAGACTGGATGCTAAGTTCCCCCTACACACTCCCTCACACACCTACCACCCCTCACCCCCTACCCTCCACTCCCGGGACTTCAGACTCCTGACTGGGGTGTATCTGCGAGAAAGCCCCCAGTGCCCGAATCTTGATGTCTCTGATCAGTGGCTTTTCTGAGAAACGTCCCTCCCTCTGCCTGGCCGGCACGTGCGAGGTTGAGAAACCTTATTAAACGCCTTGTGCAAAAGCCTCGCCCTCCACGGAGAATCTGCTTCTGGTGAGCGAGAGATTACACAGGGGTGATGTTGGCCAAAGGGCCTACCAGCCCCCATTCTCTGCAGGGAGACCGACATCAAAAGGGAGCCGCTCAATTAAGGAAGCAGCCTTTCCTGGTGGTGGCTCGGAATTTCATTTCCAGGGCAGGCTGCTCTGGCTGAAGAAGCCCTGGATAAGAGCCTGCTTGTGGCCTCAATGGCTTCCTTCCTGAGCAACGCGGAAAAAGAGGGAAGAAAAAAAGATTAGCGCTGAGCGTCAGGCTCCGGTTTTGCTTTCCTTTCCGAAAACTCAACCCGTCCCTCGGTAAACGACAAAGAACCCTTTAGCACCCGAGGCTGTTTGGATTTCTGCGTGTGCGCCTCCCTGCGTGGCTGTGTTTTATTTGCTAAGGTTTGTGGGGCGCTGCGCCCTTTTCTACAGAAGGCTTAATGGATCAACTCTGCAGTCGGTGGAAACCAGGTGCGAGACCTTAGCGCTTACATGAATACGTGAATACTGTGCGCTGGATTTTATTGTCTTCTGTTCTTTTCTGTGTCTTCTTAGCCTCCCTACGATGACCAGAGGCATGGGGGACTCCTCATCTGAGGGCTTCTCTTTCGGGGCTGATGCAGGGCAGGGCTCTTCTTCTGTGCGTGCTTGGAAACAGCATTGAACAATCCTGTTTGGAATAAAGTTGAAAATTGTTTCCAGAACACAAGTTAGCCTCAGTTGAAACTGAGAGTCAACACAGTGGGTGGCAGGCCAGCCAGCGCATCAGGAGTTAGGTGCCCACTTCCGCCATGGAATTCCAGGCCAGCCAGCACCAGCCAGTGCATCCCGAGTTGTCTGTCCTTGTCTTAACTCGGGCAGGGTTCACACCGGTGATTCTCTCAAAGCGAAGAATCATGTTCTTATTTACCATGGTTTAAAGTCACATGGACAGCCCCACGCTGCTTTCATTTTGCCCCAAGACTGCATCTTGTTCATTAAAGAAGAAAGCATGTACAATACCAGGTTCAAGAAATGTCCTGCTCCAACACAGTGTGGACTCAGAACTAGAACATCTGTCTTTTTCACCGAAAGGACACAGCTGGGGAGGAAAGGGAATCAGGGTTGTCATGTCTAATCACGTTCCACAGTTGAAAGGTTTAAACATTATAGAATATAAAAGAGCTAGAACTTCAAAACGTTTTTACATTGTCCAGACAGTCTCGAGCAGAATGAAAATCTATTCAATTCAACAAATATTTATTGACTAGCTATGCTAGTGCTTCTAGGAATACGAATAAATTGAACAAATGCCAAGTTCTACATTTAGATTCAAACAACTTCATAAACCCCTAAAACAGGACACATGGATGGATTAATAATAGAACGAGAATTTAGAAATTGCGCCCACGAACCCAGCCTTCATTTTACATCTGCCCATGTCCAACATGCAGGCAAAGATATTGCTCAATGAGTGTCCGTCTGGCAGCCGATCATCATTCCAAGCTGGATTCACAAAGATAATAGCACCTGGAGTGCTCACTGCCAGCTGTTATGTCGACCTCCAGATCCCCGCCACCACCGCAAACGTACCCAAACTGTCCCTGTTGTCCTAAACCTGGTGGTACCGTGGGTTCCAGGGCCAACAGAGCCTCAAAGATAACTCAGGCATGCTGAGATCTCCCCCAGCAGGAGTGCTCATTGCAAGAAACACCCATCTCGCCTAAGTCTCAAGGACCTCTTACCACTTGGCAGAAAGGGAACAAAGACAGTGACCAATCAAAACACGATTTGATCAAGACTGCCTAGCTGTGTGTATTTCTTGGCCCCTCACTCAACTGCTCCTCCAGCTAAAACTCTAGTTAAAACTAAAGCTCTTGTCGGTACCTGGGTCCACCGAATCTCTTTTCTTTGTTCCTCTTCCCAGCAAGCCCCTTCAGCTATTCCTTCCTACTCCTGACTACTATTATCTCTTTAACAGTGTAGTGGGATGGGTGGCTGAGCCTAGTCTTTTGGGATTACAAGAGCCAGAGCGTTTGCCCTGAAACTCTGGTAGCAAGTGGGAGCTTCTGGGAAAAAGAGCCTCGAGCCAATATTGCAACTGAGAAGCAAAGAGTTTGAAAGGGCTTGTCTGCACCAGTCGGATACAGCATCTGGGAGCAGGGGGACCCGTCTCAGAATTGCCGCTCCGGGAAGAGGGCATCCGTGGTACAGCAGACATTCCAGGCAGAACTGTACGCCACTGTACATTTAATGTGGACTCTGACACGGTAGGATCCACGCAGAAGTCACATGTGTGATTGAGGGTCTTGGGAAACATACGGAGAGGAATAGTGGAGGAAATAAACAATGTATGACCTCCAGATCTCATCGAGGCCAAGTGTGAAGTCTTGTGGACTAACACCCAATGGAAACCAAGGTGGGTGGTAGATGAACACTTGTGAGTCTCCTGTGCTCCTCTGAGGCTCAGCCGGGTGCACTTTCCTCCACACGCCTGGCGTTTCTCACGGGTGAAATTCGTCATGGGCAAGGGGACGTTTAGGGTATTGTTTAAACTATTTCCAACTCATCAATCATGTCGGAACATGCACAGTTTCAAAGTATTGAAGCACAGCTGATATTACCTCCAAAGATCTTGACTGTACTGATCCTCCGTGCTGACCATACCGATCCGGCCTTTTTTCTAGAGCTCAAAAAAGTTATCAAAGCGAGAGATATAAACTAAGATGCCACTTTATCAACACATATAAATCCGTAAAATCATTGTGTCTGAGTATAAAATACAAATGTCAACGGACACCTGGATCCATAAATTCACCGCTTTACTTTTCCTGTCTCAAAAGCAACCAGGAGATAGGAATCAGCGAGGGGAAACGGACTTGTTTGCAGGTTGTCTGGATCCGAGGAGAGAAAGTGCCCTGCCCTGTCTTCTTTACCTGCCCTTGTAGCAGAGAAAGGTGTCACAGAAAAGGTGACACCAAGGCCAAGAAACCAAGTGCACTGACTTAGCTGTGAGGCAAGCTATCCATTGTAACCATGACTAAGTTCCGGGGAGCCCTGCTCTTCCTCTGGTACCAGGGCTATGGGCTCATCTCACCCGCTATGCTGGACCTCCTGGGGGCAGATCTAACCCTTCAGGGTTGTATTTTTAGGATTCCCCACTGCATGTGACAGAGACCCCAAAGAGGCAGAGGGAAGTCTCCCAATGTCTAGGAGCTGGAGGGATGCGGAAACAATCGCAAAGGAGCGTAAGGAAGTGTAGCTGGTAGGGGAGGATTTCAAGAAACAAAGGGAAGGCCTGGTCCTCTTTGCTGGGCGCTGATGAGAGAGCCAGGAAAAGGGGAACAGCTGTTGAGTTTAGCTACACACAGGTTTTGCGCTGTGCTGATTTGAACGGTAAATGCCTCCCGTAGGTTTGTGCGTTTGTGTGTGTATGTGTGTGGGTTTGAGACACTTGGTCCCAGGAGGTGGAGCTGCTTAGGGGGTTGTTGAGGAAAGTTATGATTTTTTATAGGGTGGAATCCTGCTCGAGAAAGCCCTTCACTGTGGCAGGCTTTGGAGAGTTTAAAGTCCCGCTCCACTCCCGGTTTGCTCTCTCGACTGCCCTGTGATCAGCTAGCATCCTGTCCCAGGTCTGAGGCCATGCTCTTCCCCAATTATTACGAATCCTTTCTGCCCAGAACTGTAAGCCAAATGAATTCTTTCTTCCGCAAGTCACTGTTGTCCTGGAGTTTTATCATAGCAACACAAAATAATGAACACACTTCCCCAGTTAGCTTGAGAACAAAGCTCAGGTGGTATGTCGGAGCAAAGGCTTAATTGGAGAGTTCAGGTCTGCCATTACACCTACTCCACAGTCTGAGACCGGAAGGTCTTCTAGAAGGTAGAGGTGGCTGGTTTTAATAGTTGCAGACCCCAAATTCAGTAGGAAGGAGAGTGGACAGTGGCCAGGCATGCGTTTACTGGGAACAAGAGACCTAGGACAAGAGCTGGCCGGGATTTCAGCTTCTGTTGGCAATAAAGTAAACAGTAAAGAGAACAGTATGAGGGACCTTAGCTGAGCCGTAGGGTGGCCTTTCCAAGGATGCTAAAGAGATGCAGGAGAGAAACAGGGCATAGGTGGAGAACTAGGACTCACGAGACAAAAGGCAGCAGCGAGCTGACAGAGGGTCCCTGGGAAGCAGATGCCTCTTGCTGCCAGCCCCACTTTATGCTGGTCCCAGGGCACAGGCAGCCTTGGCTTCAAGCTGATATCCAGAGACAAGAGAATAAGAACAGCCTCAAGGTACGTCTTGACCCAGTTCCACAAACAGACACAGGTGCTGATATTTGCTCATTGTGAAAGAATTTGATGTGGACTTCTAGCCTGTGGCTTAGCCTTGTTTCACCAAATCACTTGAACTAGGAAAGCTAAATATTTTTCGCTTTGAAAACGTTTTCCAGGCATGACTCCTGACGGGCCTCTTCTGTACTTACAGGAAGTTCATAGATTTCCCAATACCCTCCAGGCCCAGAAGAGAATTCCAATTCCTCTCCAAATGCCATATCTCAAAAGCAAACCTCGCGTGCCTGCCTTGTGCTTAACCATTGTCTCCCAAACCACATAAATCAAAGGCTTTAGCAATCTTCGCCATTTACCAAAAAAGGCCTATTTCATATATTTTGAGAATAATACCATAAAGCTGAACTGCACATTTGTACAACAGAACTCTAACTTGAATGCTTGCTATATTCAACATGTTTGCTATATTCAAAATTTTTGCTATATTCAAAACTCTCTAGAGTTCACTACTTCGATATAATTAACAGTTGATTGCTACTTTTCTGAAAAAAGCCAAGCGCTGTGGATCAGAATTAAATGGTAATATAGAATTTGATTGTCCTCTATGTCAACGGGCAGTTTTAGCAGACACATATGCTCCTTCTGCTTGGACACAGCCTGGCCTTCCAAAGTCTCCAAAGCCTCTCGTGTTGATAATGCCTGTTTAAGTGCCCATAAAAGCCACCCACCTCTCATCTACAGAAGAAAGGGAGTTGCAATAGATACGCAGAAATCATTCGGATTCGTCCCTCAATGGAAATATGACCACATAGTTCTGAGGACATGAGATACATTCAATGCCATAAAACTTAATTTTAACTTGAAACTAAAGCTTTTCCTTTTCTTTTCTATTGTGCAAATGTGTGTGTGGTGCACGCATGTGGGTGCACAGGCCTTGCTGTGTGCATGCACAGAAGCTGGGGGAACAGAGAAGCATCCTGCCCGATCTCTCTCCACCTTATTCCCTTCAGACAGGGTCTCCGTGAACCCGGACTTAGCCTGATGGGCAGCGAGCTCCAACTGTCCCCTCGTGTCCATTCCTTACAGTACTGGGGTTGAGATGCTTGCATGGCCACACCCATCCTCTTACCTGGGTGCTTGGGGGTTGAACTCGGGTCCTCTTGCTTGTATGGCAAGCACTATCACCCACTGAGTCATCTCTCCAGGCCCACAACTAAGCCCCGTCCCAGAAAAGTGGGTTTTGTCTAGTGTCCTATCCAGGGTGTGTTCTGTCGTCCTATCAACTAAAAGAGGAGCTGTTGAAAAATCTTATGTAAATGAAAGCCTGAGATTTAACTTCTCTCACTAGCCAAGGGGCAGAAATTAATTTAAAGTTCTAGTTATTCATCCTTTGAATTTGTACAAAAGCCATGCCTACTATGAGGGGAAATCACATGGAATAACACACGTGTCAGAATGGTTTTAAAACAGGTAAGGCCTGCCCACATCGAAGGTCACGTTATCAAGAGCCATGAACTTTGGGATCAGAGTACATTCATTAAATGTAATTTATGCTAACACTGGAAAATCGTGCGCTTCTCTTGGTTGCACTTTCTTTGGGAGTGAGAAGGGAGGAGCCTACAAAAACTTTGTGCATGCTCTCTGCCACGGCAGGTGACTTGCTAGGCCCTTCCACCGTTCAGCAGAGAGAATGCATGCCCTGCATGTTATTAAACAGCTCGTGGTGCTTGGGATACTAAAATTAGGAAGACATGAACCCTATTAAATTGCCCTCAAAGGAATCAAAAAAGCCAAAAGACCTTCTCCTGTCCAGACACCATAGCAGGTTTAACATGAACATAGAACATGCGTGGAAGCCCACTGGTTTTGTGGGCCTCGTGGCTGGGGGCTCAGCCATAGTCACACAGCTGTACCTAGGGGTTCTATTTTTGGAACTAAACCCAATAAGACTTCTATTTTGCCTATAAAAAGGCCTTCCTCTCAATCCCACTCCTGCCTCGTTTAATTTTTTTATTATTATATTATTATACAACTACAGTACTTAATAAAACTTTTCGAGACGCGAGAATTCATTCAGACAATAATTCTGTGGTACAGTCACTCTTTTTGACACCATTTTTAAGAGGTCACTTTCCACTTATGAACTAGCTGCCACGCGCTGCCCTCACCTGGAGCAGTGAAAAACATTTCCAGACCTTAGCAGATGTCCTATGGGAGTCAACATTAGTTTCATTGGTTTTTTGTTGTTTGGTGTTTTTTGTTTGTTTGTTGTTTGTTTGAGTCTAGGCCTCAGGCAGTCCAAGCTGACCTCAAGTTTACTACACAGCTGAGGATGACCCTGAAATTCGGCTCCTAAGTGCTGGGATTCTAAGCTTACGTGGCCACCCCCAGCCTATGTGGTGCTGGGGGTGGAATGCGCACTCAGTAAGCATCCACCCGACCAAGCTAAATTCCCAGCCCACATTACTTCCATCAGTACATAATAAACAAGAAGCAGGCTCACAGAGGTGTAGAGAAAGAAAGAGAGGACTTTTGGCAAAGCAAAGAAAGAGTGTTAAAAACAGAAACTAGAAGAAAGACTGGGCAAGAAAGTGTAGCTTGGAAGGCACGGGGCTACAGGGCAGGACTGAGAATGCTGGGAAACCAGGGTCCTTGGCTATTCTGCCCACTCTGCCCTTAGGGCCCCCAGCATCGGCCCTGTGGTGGTTTATTGGGTTGTTTTATTTATAATCCTGTGGATTGGTTTCCTGACGTGTGATCCTTAACTGTTTCTTTTAGCCGTGGATTCTTGGAACAGCTCTGGCAGAATCTGCCCCGGCTGAGGCGGAATTGCTAGGCAACTGGGCCTCTCAGCAGATAGCTGAGTTGCCCACGTGCCTGCCAATCCCTGTCCTAATCCACAGTATCTGAGAACCATGCAAAAAGCCCCACCCTGTACACACCCGACCACACGCTATTCCGCTTCTGTGTGTGTGAAACGTGTCATGAGATTTTATTGGGAAAAAAGAACTTCTCGTCTTAAGATAAGAGCCTTGATTTTAAGGCAGTGCTAGCGACCTCAAGAGCATCGTTTCCCACACAGGGCTGAGAAAAGAATTGCAGATACAAGGACAAATACAGACAAAATGTTGTTTGTTTTCTCAGAGCACCCACAAGGACCCAAGGGATCTAAGGCCCCCCCCCTCCCGAAAACAAGCTGTCAAGACGGTTTCGGTGCTAGGAACCCCCAATCCTGATGACACACCCGCCCAAGGATGGCCCCCAGTGAAGGAGTACCATGCATGAAGTTTGTTTGGACCTGAGGGATGAGATGAGGTCTCTACTTGTCAGCGTGGGAGGAGACCAGCACAGCAGAAACGGGGAAGGTGGAGAAAGACAAGGACTTTTGTTTCCTTCCAAGGGACCCGTCAAGAGATGACGTAAGGCAAACAAGGCGAACAGGCCATTTCATCCATCTCTAGACGTCAAGATGTGAGCGTGCGTTTACTGTTTGATCAGTAACAGTGAGAGCTAAGATTCGGCCTCAAATGTTGACTTTTCTCTCTTGGCCCATGATAATGAGATTGTCAGCTGGGCTGACGGGACGGCTGATAAGCCTTACATTTCCTGGCTTGTATACGGCCTTTTGCTTCAGTGATGGTTGAGATAAATGTTTTTTGGGAAACTCGGAGGCTGGTGACTTCTGCGTCTCCTTGCTTCTGTCTGGAAAGTCAGCTAATGGCTGAACTAGGGACTGCTATTGCTGGATCAGATGGCTACAGAGTGAGGACGGAATCCCAAGACGCCAAGGTATGGAGTGTTCTACCTGCTCGGAACCACCGTCACACTCATAGGGGAGAGACAAGTGAGCCGTCTTGTTTGAGGTTCCATTATTTGGGGTTCCCTGCCACATTGCATTTTTATCTACAATTACTAACTCCCATCAATGCATGACAGCCATTCTCCTTCCAAACGAGGGAGCTGAGACCTAGCTGATACATACCTGTCCTACTTCTGAATTTCTACTTGTGCAATGAAACACCATGACCAAAAGCACATTGGAGAACAAAGGGCTTGTTTGACTTAAACTTCCACATTGAAGAAAGCCAAAACAGGAACTCAAACAGGGCAGGAACCTGGAGACAGGAGCTGATGCAGAGGCCATGGAGGGGTGCTGCTTACTGGCTTGCTCTCCATGGTTTGTTCACCCTGCTTTCTCATAGAACCCACGACCCCCAGCCCAGGAATGGCACCACACACAATGGGCTGGGCTCTCCTCCGTCCATCACTACGTAAGAAAATGTCTTACGGCTGCCTACAGCTCCGTCTTATGGAGACCTTTTCTTAATTGCGGTTCCCTCCTCTCAGACGCCTCTAGCTTGCGTCAAGTTGATATCAAAGCAGCCAGCACAGTCGCCAATACAGTTCAGAATGTTCTTCATGAAGTGCCAGAGCCCATTCCCATTGTACTCTCTGACATTTAATTTATCATATTCCTACAGAGCCTGGTGATTGAATGAGGGTGTCATCGCTATTGTCCATCTAAAAGACAAAAAGAAACAGATTCATCCTGCAGTGTGAGACATAGATTCATCCTACATCTTACTGCCCACTCCTAATCAGGAGAAATCAACTTCGTTATTGAATTTGCTCCTCGGGTCAGGTAGAGACCTGCCTGGCATGAGATGACTCAATTTCATTTGGTCTCCTTTGAACAAGTGTCTAATTAACAACCCTCAACTGTTAGGTATTGTTCACGCACTTGGAAGAAAACAATGAACAAAACGCACACCCTAAGTCAGTCCTGGATGTGGGAAGATCATAAATTATTAGTTATTAGTGGCAGTCCACCGAAAGTACCTTAGGGGCGGTAAGTGTCAAATAGAGAATTAATTCAAGAAGAGGAGTTGGGGATGGTGCGTGGCAATAATAGTAACATTGGGAAGGAAGGTGCATTTCTGTTTCTTTTAGTTTATGTGTGTGGGTGTTTGTATGTGTACCATGTGCATGTCTGGTGCCTGTGCAGGTCAGAAGAGGGTGCTGTATCTCTTAGAACTGGAGTTAAAGATGATCAGGAGCCACCATGGGGGTGATGGGAACCAAACCTGCAAGTTTGGTTCTCTGCAAGAACAAGCACTCTTAGCCACCAAACCCTGGATCCATTATCCACATTTTAATTTTTCATAAAGACAGGGTCCTAGTATTTAATATGTAGACAGATGTTGCGCTGGCTATCTTTCTGCTTCAGTCTTTTCAAGTTTTGGGGGGTCGTATGTATCTAGGACTATCCTTCTCTAAGCTTTCAAAGTATTCTATAAATGGCTCAGAAGGTTGCACTAATGTGTCTACTAACATACATATGCACCAATAGTATTTGAATAATAAGAGGCCATGGCTTTGAAAGGGAGCAGGAGAAACAGAGCAAGGACTTGAAAGGAAGAAACAGCAGGGAAGAAACGGTGTGAGTACAGCGTGTTTCGTAAGAAAGATATTGCTGAGTGTATTTTGAAAGTAGAATCAAAAGGATTGGCTTGCGGATGGGAAGTGACGTCACTGGAACAACTGGGTCGGACTCCGTGTTCTGACAGATCACAGTCAGCCAAGCCTGGCCACTCCTTAGTAGACTGATTAAGAGTCAAATTAATAGTGCAAGTAGGAGGAACTTTTTAATGTGGCCACCCTGGAAAGAGGGAGAAAGCGATCCCATGTTCCCCACCCCACATGGAGTCCATCTTCAGGTCCTGACATGGTGTTTAGGTTTAAGTAGAGAGCCAGAGCAGAGTTGTACATCGTTAAGGAGTCTCAGTCAGCTTGTGCCCCAGCACTGGGGGGGCTCTGGTTTCCCCTCGAGATGGTCTGGGCGTTGTTAAGGCCCCAGTGAGCTCTCTCTCCAGGCAACTTTTCTCTAACTGGCTTCCGTCTTTCTTTCTCCCCCCCCCCCCCCATGAGATTCCTGGGGTAATTTCCAGTTCCTTTGGGAGCCTTGTTCCAGTAGTCTGATGGCAGGAGGGAGGACATGAGGGTCCCTTCAGAACACCCTGGTGCTGCTCAGGACACTCACAGTGGTATGGAAAGCAGACAGCATCAAGGAAGATCCTTAACCTGAACCAAAGCCATCGGAAGGAACAAGGAGCCATTCATGAGATGGGAAAACTGTGGGCAGGGAAAGTTTGTGGAGGTGGGAATCAGGAATTTGGTCTGGGACAGATATTGGAAAGGCCTGTTCGCCAAGCCAGAGGAGCTCTTGGTAACCCTGGCAATGGATCTAGAGAAGAGAATGCTGACAAAGCTTGTTAGCCACCAGGTTATTCAAAGCCATGATAATGAAGGAAACTTAACACAGAAAACAAACTTGGGGGAATTCTTCATTAAGACCTTAGTACTCTGCACCTATGGACAGCAAGCAGACCTGCAATCTGGCTTCGGCTGTCCACACACTTGTGGTTAAATGCACTGTGTTCTCCATCTAATGTAGTCAACTGTAGTCACCTCAATTTTTTAAAACCAGCCTTTATTAAGTAAGACTCATCTACACTCAAGGCAGTATCTCCAGGTATTGATGGTGCTAGCTTTAGCATGCCCACCGGGTGATAGGGATTCTTAGACAGAACAAATAATGCAATCACTCAGCTCGTCAGCCTGTCTGACTAATTTAGAGGCATCTATTGCCCCGATACACACTGTTAAGCAACATCTTTGCAAGAGAAATCCCACAGGCCTGTTTTCTCACCACTCCTGTGAGGTCAAAGGACCAAGTTTATCACTGTTTTGTTTACTCGCTGTTCAAAAATAAGCCCACTGCTCATGAGAGGTTACCGCAAATTGGAGGAAACTTAACCCGGCGTTCCGGAGACGCGAGCTTTCTTCTGTCAAATGACCCTTGCGAGTACTGTCTTTCCAAACCAAGAAGCTATGGAAAAATTTACTCAGCGTTTTGATTGCCTTGTTTCCCCCTCCCCCACCATCTTTCCTTTTTAATTTCGTAGTAAAATAAAACGCTACTACAGAGAACCATTCGAGATAAATGCACGGAGGGCTGCGTTATGAGGTCAGCTTCCAAGGTCACGAAGCTGTACTTCACCCCCCATCCCCAGACATGCCTTAGTGTGCCCCAAGACAGCGTCATGCCTGTCACCTAACTGCTGCCCGGCCTGACCCTCCAGTCTCTGGTCTGCCTGTTGGAAGCTGACTCCAGAGACACAGGATCGGATCGGGCCCTGGTCCGTTCACTCAGTGCATTTAGAGAACTTTGGTGCTAACGCTGCGAGGTTTGTTGCCTGGAACACTGTCATGCTGACAGACAGGCATATCCTCACCCTCTGCTTCCTTACAGGGTGGGAGAGTTCACACAGGGCAGGATGCGTGCTTGGTCTTCAGCGCCGTTTACTGCTTTCCAAGATAACGATGTCGCCTTTAATCAAGATAACGATGTCATTTCCTACCAAGTGAAGACTGACCCAGGAGATAATACCTCGTTACTTACTTACTTACTCGCATTTTTTTGAGACACAGTCTTGCCTGGCTTTGACTTGGATGCCTCATCCTCCTGCAACAATACCTCCATCTTCCCTTTCAGGCCATACTTTGGAGAAGTGCTGCCCCATATTATAAGTCTGTGCCCCAGTTTGGGTTTATCTGGTGTCTCTTCTCAGTTAAACTGAAGTCGGAGTTCCTCTACCTTGGCATTTCTGGCACCCGGGACACTAACAGTTATGAAGCCTGGCATTGTGTTTACCGCAACTGCAACCGTGTCCTGGGCCAAGAGCGTTCCTCCAGACACCAGGGTCACGAGAGATCAGCTTTACACGCTCTTTGGTGTGGGAAGACATGCGTGGTAGCTGAGACCTCCAATCTGGTTGGCATTTTGACAGGGACTCGTCCATGTGCCTGGCATCTCCTCAGGAGATCCAGCGTGTTCAGTGTCAGCCACAGCAACTTCTGATCTCTTGGTGAAGGGTGTTCTGCCAAGCTGCTGCGCTTCATAGCTGGGCTATTGCTCCCTTATTGATTAATCGTCAATGTCACATAAGATTCTGCAAATAACCTCGTATTCTGTCCACTTGTGACTAATTTGAGCATCCCCTGGTTCTTTCTTCTGCAGTGACTTCTGCCGGAGATTGCCAGCAGCACCATCTGTCTTTATTACTTGCATATTTATTATTTTTAGTGTATTTATTCTGCCTTGAGACAGTGTTTTCCATATTCACCCATATATCTCTCCATTCAGTTATTTATTTGCATTAATATAAACTAATGAATTTTTGGTGTATCAGTTAAAATGTTACGATTGTTGCTCATTTTGTTCCTCATGTTAGGGAAGACAAACTGTCTTACTTAGTCTACCAATTTTAAACGTTACTCTCACTCTACTCGGCCTCTTAAAAACACCCGCAATCATCTTTGACCCGGCAACAGACAGCTAAGGACCCCTGGAGGATCCTGTGTTCCAGGCGTGTGTCACTAGTAGCCAAGAGTACATGGTGCATTGGAAATCTATGAAGCCACCAGGTTACCACCATGTCCACCACAGCTCCCCTCAGCCACAGCCACACAAGGAATTTGTGGCTTGTCCCTACTTCCCCCTCACCTCCCGAATCCTCACCCAAGCCCCAGGCCCCTCACATCCTGTGACTTCAGGTCACTTGTTTTTAATTTTTAATTTAAGAATACCCTCCCCCAGATGTGCACATAGATGGACAGGTGGGCATGTACGTATGTGTGCAGAGGCCAGCAGATGGCATCAGTCATGCTGTCACTCCTGACCTTACTCTTTGGAGGTAGAGCATCTCCTTGAACCTGAAGCAAGCATTTTTATCTGGGCCGATAGCCAGCAAGCCCCACTGGTCTCCTGTCTTCATCCCCCACAGCGCAGGCAGGGGTTGCAGGCTCACGAGAGGCCATGCCTGACTTTAGTTAGACAAGTGGGATTCGGGTCCTCACGCTCACGCAGCGGGCACTGTAAACACGGGGCTACCTCTCCAGCCGCAGAGAGTTACAGATTTTTTTGCTAGAAGATATCATTTCTCAATTTTATTCAAATATTACGATGATATGGTCATGATGTCTAAAATAGCAGCCACAGGAGGCAACTGGGCTAGTTTAATTGAGATTAGCTCTAAGAGTATAAAATACAGTTTTATTTTTAAGAATAGTGTCTCAGTTTGTTGCTCAGGTGCTTCTCAATCCCCTGGGTTTTAGCATCCTGCTGCCCCAGCCTGCCACCAGACTCAGATAGCAAGTGAATTTTGAACCCTTGATGCCAGAACAAGAGCATGAACTATGTCAATGTTCACATTGGTTTCACCTTAAACGAAGATTTTTTTGGGGGGATGGTGGCTATCAAGTATTAAATATAATTGATCTCATTGGATAATTTTTTCTGATATGGCTACTGGGAAAGTCTAATAACATGTGATTCATATTTTACCAATGGCATGCACTATTTCTATTATATTAGATGTGGTACCAGCAGGAGGAGAGAATTTTGTAATAAAGACACTGGCTTGTTATAATTAATTTCTTCAAATACTACTATATGTACATTTCATTTGGGCTTAGAATTTTCCCTCAGAGACACAAGCCGACTTGCTGGGGTTGAGGGGCATGTTTTGCTTTGTTTTGTCTATTTATTTATTTATTTATTTATTAAAGATTTCTGTCTCTTCCCCGCCGAGGACTACTGAGAACTCAAGAACAATGGCAATGGGTTTTTGATCCTACTGCACGTACTGGCTTTGTGGGAGCCCAGGCACTTTGGATGCTCACCTTACTAGACCTGGATGGAGGTGGGTGGTCCTTGGACTTCCCACAGGGCAGGAAACCCTGATTGTTTTGTCTTTTTTAAGGGCTGGCTGGAGCTTGGCTAGTTCAGGAAAACAAAACCTAAGGTGAAAAGGCCTCTGGGTAATGTAGGGTCTGAGGACACAGGATCAGCACTCAGTGTCCAAAAGCTTCAGCAATTTTCCCAGCTCACTGCATTGTGGGAATTGCTTTTCCGGGGAATAAATATGCTATTTTTAACATTTTTATTATACAATTTGTCACAGTAGGTCTCATGAGACCATCAGCACCCGCTTTCAAGCAGAATCCAACCACAAACAATTCCCTACATGTGACCATCGACATCTGGCCTAGAGTCCTCTCCCACCTCCGAGGTGGCTTGAATGTTTCCGCTCTGAACGGCCTCTGTCAAATCTACAGCCCTGGGAAGGAGGCAGCGTGGGTACCACAGCCCTGGGAAGGAGGCAGTGTGGGCTACCACAGCCCTGGCTGTGAAGGAGGCAGCGCAGGGTATCACAGCCCTGGGAAGGAGGCAGCACGGGTTATCACAGCCCTTTCCTGTGCACCCGTGTGCTGCCTCTGTCATTGGAGACTTCATGATTGTGTGGCATTGTCTCTAGAGGGTTGCCATGAGCGCTGTGGGTGTCGAGAAAAGCCAGCCAGTGCTTTCCAGCTGAAGCCGTCACGGCCCTTGGCCCCAGCAAGCACGCGCTTCTCTAAACAGAACTGGCCTTGTCAGATCCTCTAGCAACAGAGGCAAAAACCGTGTTTCTAAAATAGTTTATGTGCAGAATAACACTTATAATATTAAACTATTGCTTTAGATGAGGTGCCATCTTATTAGCTTAGAGAAGACCCATATAATAGCAAAAGGATAAAAACCAGGGGTAGGGGACACCTAATTTTTCTCAAGGGCAGATGGTCAGCCGCGGCCACGTTTTGAAAAGTTCAAAGGTGGAGGTTTCCTCACGCCAGACTTGGTGGAGAATATACCTGTTCTTCTTAGGTAAGTACTTAAACAGCTTTCTCTTCAGGAGCCTTTTCTGCATCCCGATTCTAAGTCAAGATGGAAGTCTCCTCTCCTCTGAGTGTGTCTCCACCAATCAGAGAGGACGCTTTCTGGCAAGCCATGACCCAGCAACCCTGGCCAATGGCAGACTTCCTGCCAAGACCAGCTCAAGGGAAATCTAAGATACAGCAAAATATCTCATTCAAGGACTTGATTTCCAAAAGCAATTTATCAACTCCACAAAGAGAGTAAGTGGAAAATGCTATTTACTTAATACCATTAAAATAAAATTTAAATGTCTATACTCCATCTGAAATTATTAATAGAATACACTATGACTCAGCAGAAAACAATGAAGTCCCAAAATGGTTGTCCCACAGATGTATACAAAGATAGGTTTGCTTTGGGAGGGGGAAGGGGCGATTGTATATCTAACGCCAGTAAGCGCTCCCACAGAAACAGTGCCTTTAGACAAGACATGGATGCTGTGTCTACATCCTACGGGTCAGACCACACCTATAAATCCCAAGACACTCTGCCTGAGTGTCCGGGTGCGGTTTGGGGACAGTTCAAGACACCACACATGGCATCGTCATCTGTGGAGATTTTTTCCTAGCTGGGAAGAACAAATTGGTGGGTGGATTTCTTCCTCTTTAATGTCTCAGCAGGAGCTCTTAAGCTTGCTCCACGTCAAGTTACCAGATCTCCTTTGTCAAGGCCAAGTCTAATTTGTACTAGGGAATAAAGACAGCTGTCCCATCCAGCCTGGGGAAGCACTGGAAAGAGTGGGTTCCGATTATTGCCAGTATTTTTGGATCTCTGCATTCATCTGTCCATAATAATAACACACAGCGAGAACTTCTGTCCCTAGTGGAATGGGAAAGCTAAGATACAAAGGCCCTATCCAACAAAATATTTACATCCCTACGAACGTCTTCTTATCTTATTTCTACGTACAAGATGCTCAGGGGAGGAGCTTTCTCACCTTTTAAGTTAGGGGTGCTTGCTTTAAATGTGCAAATCCCTTTTTTTTTGGTTTTTCGAGACAGGGTTTCTCTGTGGTTTTTTGGAGCCTGTCCTGGAACTAGCTCTTGTAGACCAGGCTGGTCTCGAACTCACAGAGATCCGCCTGCCTCTGCCTCCCGAGTGCTGGGATTAAAGGCGTGCACCACCACTGCCTGGGTGCAAATCCCTTATTTGTATAGAAAGTCACTATTGGATAGAGTCTGGGAAAAAATAAACCCAAACCATGCTAAGGCTTGTTTGCTATACACAGCCATCCTGTAAACTTTCCACTTAGGAGTTGCTGCTTTTGGCTCCCTTTAGGGGCTCCACCAAGGGCAGTCAGTCTCCATGACCCCACCCCTTCAGTGTGACGTTATCTCATTCTAGAATCTAGGATTCAAGATAGAGCACATGGCGTATCACACTAGTGATGCTGGCTTGCGAAGTGAGTCAGCTCCACCATGTGTGCCACTAAGGGCGACTCTCAGGTTTCTGCTGAGGACACTGCTTTCTGCTACCCATGGCACAACAACTCCCCTGTCTTTCCTCAGAAAGGGTTACCACCGACAAAACATTTCCTATAGGACTTGGTTAGTTTCGGAGGCAATTAAATGCCACAATATGTCTGCGTTGTTTTCCTTTGCCCGCAGTCTGGAAACAGGACCTACATGCTATTTTACACACTATACAAACCTACTTTATCTTCCCTTCTGGTCCTGTTCCTCTGTCAGTGAAGTTCTCAATTTCAGAAAAGCCCGGTGTGCAGAAGCTACTTTTCAAAGGGCAATTCTGAATTTAGCGAGCTCAGAACTGCAGAGGGCAGACTGAATGATTAACGAGGCATGATTTAGAACTCCTTAAAATTAATTTTTAAAAATGTGCACCTAGCAGAAAAGCCAAAGACTGATCCGAATGCCACTTCAGGTACCATCTGTTCTCATCATCAAGCTGTTACCACGGCGCCGGAAAACCAACCGGAACATTAACAGAGGCAGAAAAACTCGCCAAGGTCTCTCGTTATTCTACCAAAGGAACTCGGCTGAAGAGAGGAACATTCAATCTAAAACCAAAGTAGTCACACACACTTATGAGAGACAGCAATTTCAGGGAAACATAAAACGGGACAATTCATAATATGGACAGAATGTTGAGTCGATGGGAAACCACACACCGAGTAAATAACCTAATCACACGGCATTAGGTGTTCACTGATTCATAGAAACGGTTCATGGTTTCCTCACACGACCCCAGGGAACACCTGCACTCAATTCCCGTGGCTTTTCACTATTTCGGAAGTGTGATGAACTGTCCCTGCTCCCATATTTGAAATCACTTACTTGACTTGTTCACTGAATTAGCATACTTGCCGGTTTCAATGCCTTTCCTGTCGGAAACGCTCAAGATGGCTAAAGATAAGTAATGTCCCTTAAAGGGCTATATTATACAGTGAAAATATGGACACAAATCAACAGATGGAAGGATAGAGAAACATGGGAGAGGGAAAGGTGGGCTTTTTTGATAAAAGGGGCTGTGTCTGCTGGGTATCTAAGCAAGGAAAACAAACAGGAAGGAGTCTTGATGTGCTACACCATTAAAAAAACAATTCCAACCAGACCAATGGGCTAAATGTCCCAGCAAAACCTCCAGCAGAAAAGATAATCTCAGGTAAGCAAGTGTTTTCAAAACAGGAAACCAAGCACCAGCTGGAGGGGAGGTCACTCACTGGTAACCAGGACTGCAGTAGACAGAATTTCTGCTCACCTGAGGGCCGTAATAAGGCAAGAGCAAAGTCACCAGACTGTGAGAAGACATCACACACACACACACACACACACACACACACACACACACACACACACACACCTCACCCAAACAGGCACGGAAATACAAACCACAAAGTAAAACTACATTACAAGATGCCGACGAAAACCCATATAACCAGGTTCTTTGCCAGAGGATATAATCGGAAAATACTGACAAGGAAAACACAAATCCAAGCCGAGCTCACCAGAGCGGAATTAAGGGCTCCCACTACCAGGTGTGGCAGTAATGTCGCCCTGTGCAGGATAATGTCTTTGGAAATCAGTTTGCGAGTCGACTGTAGCTGACAAGTATTTTGTCTGATTCAGCTGTTTGGAGGCAGCCATTAACGCAGCGGGGATCTCTGCCCGCTTGCACAAGAACGTTTGCAACAACTCCAACTCCGTAGACGACGAGCAGCTAGTGTAGGTCAATGAGTTACACGCTGGTGAATATGGGAGAAACTTAGCTACACACACACACACACACACACCCTCACAGTCATGTTGAGAGAAAGACGACTACATGCTACAAGAGCGCATTTAAAAATGAGAAAGATTACTGTGCATCAAAAGACAAAGTTGACTTTGGCGGAGGATTTTGACTGGGATAAAGTTTCTGCCGTATCTGGGACCTGTTTTGAGTTCTGGGTACAGGTTGTGCTAACTTCTTTGTGTACCTTTCTGTGTGCAGGGCTCTCAAAATCCTCTTTTTAGATGATATGCCAGCTCTGTTAATCTCACCTCAAAAAGGAAGGCAGCAAAAGGGCCCCTAAAATTATGTGACCATAAATCTGATAGGAAGTTGATCTGGTGCCTTCGGGCTCGCCAGGGTATTAGGTAAACAGGAATTAAGTTCATTGACCACTTTCTCTTCAATACACGGATAAGCCGAGACTATCTCTCTTGGTTAGGAAGTTAGATTTTTGCTCAACTTTACAGAACTGGGTGGAGAGGATCTGTCCACCATAAGAGCAGAAAAAGTTAATAAGAAATTTATGGTTATGCTGTTGTGGTCGTATGAAGGTAACTGGTCCCCATAAGCTGACAGGGAGTGACACTTTCAGGAGGTGTTGACTTGTTCAAGAAAGTGTGCCACTGGGCAGGTGAGCTTTGAGATCTCATATAGGCTCAAGTCACGCCCAGTGTCTCAGTTCATTTCCTGTTGCCTGTGAGAATCAAGACGTAGCGCCTTCCCTACTCTCAGCTACGTCTCCAGCACCATGTCTGCCCAGCATGCTGCCATGTCCCGTCATGACGATAATGCGCTAACCCTCCAAACTGTAAGCCAGCCCCAGTTAAATGTTTTCCTTTACAAGAGTTGCTGTGGTCACGGTGTCTTCACTGCCATGGAAACACGAAGGCAGCTACATCGTGACTAATTTATGATTATTAATAAAGGATCTTCACACCGGGAAGGATAGCAGGCCCCTCAAAGGTCTGTGTGAGATGCGCTAGAAACAAGGCTTGTTCCCCTTCGTAGCTGTTGAGAGCAGAGAGAAGGGCTGGAGAGAACAGAGATGCAGAGGTGGCAGATGTGCAGACCTGTGTGCCCTGCAGAGAGGCCGCAGATGTGCAGACGGGCATTAACCTACGGCTGTTTTGCTCCAGGTCAGAAGAGCCCCGCGATTCTCCTCTTCCACTCTCCAGTATCTGTCTTAGTGAGTCTCAACGCTGCAGTATTTACAGACACGTCACAGCCAACCTAAACACATAACAGAAGAGACACAGCAAGGAGGCCACCCAACCCTCCCCGAGAGAAGAGTGGCCATTTGAAAGTTCGCCCGTTGTAAAATATCTTGCCTATTAATTACAAAGGGATTTGTGAATTTCATTTGTTCTGATAAGTATTTTAATGAGCTATGCTCTAATTGTGAGGATATTCAATTAGGTGAGCTTTACTGCCATCAGCACACGGCTGTAACAGTGCAACAGGAAAACGGTTCACTATCTTAGCTTTCAGAGTCCTCAAGGCTGAGGGTGTATGCACCTGCGATTCGCTGACCACTTGGCCTGCTTGCTGCTGTTACAGATAGAGGCCCCTTCCCTCTGGAGACTAATCAGGGACATTCAGATGAGCTGGCGGCCTTCTAGCTGGGCTCTGGCTCTAAAGGGCTATGCTGAAAGTCTGACTTACAAGGCCAGAATCGATCTTGCGGAGCGCATCTATGTTTGCGCCCCTTCCTCATGGGTGCTAGATGGCGATCAGTCAGGAGTAACTCCATTAGCACACTGCCCACACTGGCAACGACGCCTTGGGGACCCATTGCCTGCTTTCCCATCTGTTATATCTGTTAGTCACCTGGGGGCTGGGCAATCTTTTTTTTTTTTTAAAGATATATTTATTTATTATGTATACAACTTTCTGCCTCCATGTATACCCAAACGCCAGAGGAGGGCGCCAGATCTCATTACAGATGGTTTGGAGCCACCATGTGGTTGCTGGGAATTGAACTCAGGACCTCTGGAAGAGCAGACGGCGCTCTTAACCACTGAGCCATCTCTCCAGCCCGGGGCTGGGCAATCTTGAGTGACGCTTGGGAACAAGCTGGGGCCATGTGGCCTACCCAGGATGCCTAAGAACTTGAGTCCCACCAGCAACTTCTCTCCATTGCAGGACCAGCAAGTCCTCTGTGGCCCAGTGACAGCGAAGTGACAACCTCTGGACAGACACTAGAGGCCTTTTACTTTTGAAACAGAGCCTCATTGTGGGCCTCGAACTCACTGGATCTCTATCCAGTGGCCTCTGTCTTCAAGGTGCTGGGATTAACAGTGTGCACGATTTTGCCTGCCAGGATTTAAAATACAAGGGGATGCCAGTATTTTTCTTAGTGGTTCTCAGCGTCTGGGTCCCTCTGAGGAGCAGGCCATTCTAAACCCAAGAGCAAGAGTTCAACGCTCTAATCAGGAAATCTCCGAATATGACTTCCACAATCCACTTTCATCGTTCCTTAAATTCAGGTTTTTACAGACTCCTCCCCCACCTTCACACAGAAGGAAGCAAGACTTCCCTATCAGACAGACGCCCAGTTCACATAGTGAGTTCTGCGACAAAAGCAGATACTGCCAACGCTATCCTTATAAGGCACCACGACGAACATCACATCTCTGAATCTGGCGTGCGGTGGGAAAAGTTACCAAGTGGATTCATACTATGGGCCCTTTGTGCTGAGTTCCACTTAAGAAGTGACTCCTAGCCAGAGGAGACATCACGGGATGCCTCACGCAAAAGGAGGTGCTACAGCGAGACTTGTTCTCTGTGGCGTCTTGCTAGGAGAAAAAGGCAGGAACAACATGTCCACGGACACGCCAGCTTTTGACAGAACTACGCCATCTTTCCTGTGAAGCCAACATGTCACGGACTGTGAGAGCCACTGAAGGGGTAACCTCGAGAGGCAGACACGGAGCGGACAGGCAGCGATTGAATGAATGAAGTTCATGACCCTTCACCCCGAGCAGTGCCCTGAATGTCCTAAGTATGGTTAGTAACTGTATACATATGCGGTCGGAAACATCAGTGAGCACCCTGCTCGCCTACAGCAGGAACTATCAACTCAGCACCTCAGGAACGGAAAACAACACATTTCTTCCTCCTACGCCAATAAACACAGAGACACCCGACAATTTCTTTATCAGAATTTTTTTTTTTAAAGTACAAAAATCAAAAGAAAATCCCCGGAGAATATTTTCATTGGCTGATACGGATACAAAATGATTAGTGAAAGTCGTCAACATGGAGACCGTACAATGTCCGGACGGAAAACTTTTCTGTGGCACGTCAGACACGTCACATATGAAAATAGCTTGAAATACAAAACTAGAGCTGTGATTCCAGCACATGGCACCAAATTTAGAGCAATTTTATTATTTAACATAATCCCGATGTATATACAGTGTCCTCCCAAATAAGAAACAGTTTGATTCCAGAATTTCAATTGTGGTTTCCAAAGTGAATTCTTACTGTCAATTTTAAAGAACAACAACAAAAAGAAGCCCTGAAAACTAATTCTAATTTTGATCTTTGACTAAAATACACACCCTGAACCTCTCTCATACACAAAAAAAATGTATATTATAAATAAAACTTCCAAAGGCGATCTTGGATGCTCTATTGCACATTGAAGAGAAGGTCTGCCGCTGTGAATGGCTCTCAGCCTTTTCTTACGCTGCCGACTCCGTGAAAGCACCGTGGGCTTCTCGAGTCCCATCCCGTGCTTCTTTGGAACCGCAACGAAGAAGCATTTCGCTTCAGTCACCGTCCCTCAAGTCAGAGTAACTTCTGCTTTCTGAACAAATAAATGTGCACGTCTAAATGTCAGTTTTTTCTTTTTTCCAACAGATAACAAAACATAGAGGAATTTCACCCAATCGTCCGTCTCCAATCCCCCCGGGGCTGCCAGCTTCTCTTCTGCCATTACACTGCGCTACAGGGTTCCCGCTAATGCCATCATGACTAGCGGTATCCTTTGGCCTCAATCTCTTCTACCTCTTTAGCTATTGTTTAGCCAGCACAAATCAGCCAGAAGGCAAATGTTTTAAAAATAAAAATGTTCCGAATTAAGTTTCAGCACAGTGCCCAGCAAAAAGTAGGCGTTCAATAAATATCTGATAAATGAATGTAAGCCCCCTCTTTAGGCTTACATGTGCTAATGATTTACGGGTAACACGTGGGTATATGGGACACAAGTCTCGAATGTTAACTGAGGAGAAAACACGGAGGACGTGGAAGCGGACATTGTCAGTTTCTAAAATCCTTCCCAGGACAGACTGTGGACTTAAGGATTAACTATTCCAATAATTAAAACAGATTAGTCAAATACTTTTAATTTTGCCAAAGGACTCTAACAGCTTGCCTTTGGCAACCCCCAAACATACAGCGAGCCCCCAAATAAAACAAAATCAAATTGCACTATTACGGAGAGAGACAAGTCCATGGAGGGCAGAGGCGTCCATCGCTCAAGGGACGGCGACTTCCAGGAGCCGATTGTTCTTCCGCTTGCAGGTCGGCACGCTCCCGTTTTTCTGGGCGCCTTGGATAAACTTCACACACACTTTGTCCTGTCTGAACTGCACCAGGAACCTAGGAGAAGAGACATCGAGTCCAAAGAGCCATTCTGCATGGAGCGTTCGCCAAGGTTCGGCTGGCTTGCTCCCTTAGTCAACTTACAGCTAAGACGTCTCCCTATCAAAAACAATGCCCTCCCTTAGCTTTCTCCTTTCACGAGCCCAAATCATGTCACCTACTGATTAATTTTTGTTTACACTCTGTACACTGTAAATATGTTTCATTACCATTGGTGAATGAAGAAGCTGCTTTGGTCTATGGAGGGCAGAATAGAGCTAGGTGGGACAAACTGAAGGCAGGGAGAAAGAAGGTGGAGTCAGGCAGATGCCATGTAGCTGCCGAAGGAGAAAGAAGCTGGGAACTTGCCAGTAGGCAGCAGCCTCATGGTGATACATAAATGAACAGAAATGGGTTAATTTAAGATGTAAGAGCTAGCTAGAAATACGCCTGAGCCATTGGCCAAACAGCGTTGAAATTAATATGGTTTTGTGTGATTCTTCAGGTCAGGGTAGCTGGGAAAAGAGAGGGCAATCTTAGTTTATACATTATCTGCCACGCTACTTAAGGAGATAGGTTTGATCGGCCACAAATACTGGATACACATTGCTACCCAAAGCAGTTGGGTTCGTGGATGAAACTGGAGAATCAAACCCAACAGTAAAGCAGGAAGTGAAAAAGTGTACTGCACAAGACATGAACATACTCATCCGAGATCTCGATATTGAGCTTCTGGTTGGTCTGGCTGAGGGTCGTACGATACAGCTTGGTGGCCATCTCAATCAGGTGGTCACTGCTGAAGAGGAAGTCCCCTTTGCTAGCTGCTTCTGAGCCCTGCAAAGACAAGTCACGAGTCAGAGAGAGGAGGGAAAGGCTCCCGGGTTTGAGGGGAACCTGTGATGCTGGGGCGCATCTTCCAGAGGAGTGGCAAGGACAAGACTGGATACCTCAGTTTGGTCATGGACCAGAGCAACGATCTGTAGGCCCCTGGAGAAGAAGCCACAAGAGTCCTTTGTGGTGGGCTTGCATAATCAAGCTTTATGGGCAACGACCCAACTTACAACTCATGCTCAAAGCGCCCTTCAAAAACCTTTCAGTGATTTGGTTTTACAAAGCAACACAGGGGCCAGCGAGACGACTCAGTGGGTGAAAGGGCTTGCCACAAAGCCTTGAAGACCAGAGTTTGATCCCCGGGACCGACACAGTGGAAAGAGAAAACCGACTCTCACAAGTTGTACCGACTCCTACCAACAGACACACAATAGATAATTATAAAAAATAGTGAAAAACCAACCAATTCTTTCTAAGGAAGTTAACAACAAAAATCCTTCAAACAAACTCCCAGAGCAGCTGAGTACACTCAGCTGCCCGGAGTGTCACAGTGAGACTTGGGCAACAAACAGGATGCTGAGGTCCCAGGCTGAGAGCTGAGCAGGGATTAGATGGGGGCGTGGCCAAGAGAGCAGCAGATCTCCAAACCCCGCCCCCAAGCTGTCACTTTTGTGTCACTGATGCTAAGAGCAGCTGTTCTTATGGCTTGATATGCCTCCATTTGGATTTAGATCCATGGTGGGGTGAACGGGCTAAGGAAAGTCTCTGGTTTTTTTCTATATGTATTAGTAGATGCTAACATCTGTTTATTTGGTGATGACAATTGTGTGACAATCACTCTGTTAAGCACGTATGTACAGTGTGTGTGTTAAGCCTGCTACCAATGTTATGTAGTAGATACAATCATTTTAAAGTTGAGATTAGTGAAGAGTTACAAATAGCATGGCCCCAGCCATCAAAATAAAAATCCAGTGCCTACATTTTAGCCTTTCTATTCAAGCCAGTGGTCCTTCTTAGGTAAAAAGCATAAAATATTAAAAAAAAAAGGGTCAAAATCAATGGCAAAGGTTTTCTGGTAGTTGTAGCCTGTGATAAACCCCGAAGTCAAAGGTAAACAGGAACAAAGGTGACATTTTTTAAGTTGTCATACAGAAGTAGCACCAGGAAGAAACATAGTATCAAACGTCTAGACACGACATCTTCAAGTATTACTCTTGGAAGTCCTGTGAGCCAGCCATGGAACGTGTAATTCAATTCCTGAAAACGGAGCCTGAGATTTTAGACGTGGGTGTAAACAGTCAAGCTTTATAAGTCAGCAGCGGAGAGAGAGGCAGGGCGAGGAATGTGGGGCCGTCTAGTCCGCAGATGGGAAAAAGGACGCCAGGAGCGGCTGGGGGAACCTTACCTCCTTGAGGTGGACGGCGAAGAAGCCATCGTTCTGTGAACTCATGGAGACCTTGGTCACATCCACCAGGGGGACCTCGGACTTGATCTGCCCGGACTTTTGGTCGGCGAGGAGAAGGTTATTGTTTGTCAAGAGGAAAATCCGGGACGTGCTCTGAGACAAGACACAAAAGCCTGTAAGGACCGAGGACCCCAAACACTCCAAAATGGCGCCTACGTGCAAATCAAGCAGCAGTCACTTCCAGCAATAAACATGTTATTCTGCTGTCTTTCAGGAGGCATATTTATGGAAACAGACACACTTAAATAATGCATTCTGAAAACTTCATGTATGTGTGACATGAAACTTTGCAAGCATGACTCTGTGGTCGTGTACACAGGTGCACACGCGTGGAGGCAGAGCAGGATTCTGGGTGTCATCTACCTCTCTCCCCCTTATTCCCCTGAGAAAGGGCCTCTCAGCGATCTGAACCTCTCTGTTTCTGCTAGGCTGGCTGGTCCAGCTCCCAGGATCTTCACACTCTGGTGTGGGGTGATAAGCAACCATAACACGGCCAGTTTTTTTTTTTTTTTTTTTGATGTGGGAGTTTGGGATTTGAACTCGGGTCCTCAACTTGCAGAGCAGGGGCTTTTAATCCATTGAGCCATTTCCCCCGCGCTTATATTTTCAATTTCTGGGAAGCAGAAGAACCTACCTTTAGAGGAGAGGAGAGATTCCTCCACAAATTCCAACACTACTAGAATGTGAGATGCAACTGGACTCAAGCAGAAACAGGGGAAGAACTTAGCTACGCTGGGCAGAAACAGGGAAAGAACTCTGCTACACCGGGCGGTTGACGTTTTTACCTTCCCATTCGCGCGGTTAATTTTGTTCACGACCTCAGCAATAATGATCTTCTCTTCAATGGCATCTTTGAGTTTCTTATATTTGGGGTTCTTGTTGATTTCCAGGTAAGCTCCTTGGAATGGTTGCCCAACACTACAGGGGAGAAACAAATCCTGTACCTTAGAAATGGCTTCAGACAGAGACGACACGGTCAGAGGGGGACGGGCCTGGGGATCTTAAGGAATGAATAAGTCAGGAAAGTGACTTCTATTGATTTTACTCTTTGCGCAAGCACCTGTTTTAGAGCTGGGTCTAAACGAAGCCCTAAACCTATGTCAAGTCTATTTTAAAGCAGCCAGGGGCAGCTGGTCGGTGGGGCTGTGATAAAAAGCTCACTGGTCATGATTGGGACAGAGAGCACCCTGTACAGCCAGAGTCAAGCGCCAGGCCCTGTGTGAAGGAACGGGCACCCAGAAAGTTAACAGCTGCCCACACAGGGCACACCAACCCACGTGAACAACGTAAGCCAACGAGAAAGAACGACAACCCCACCATCCTGCTCCAAAGACAAACATCATTTTCACACAGAGTAAGAAAGTCAACGACCTGCAGGGGCAGGCTGGACCTAGGGCTTGTCAATCCCATAAAGGAAAACTATACAGTTCTTGATTTTTTCCCATGGGACTCTGGAGACTCAGATGTCCCGGAGGTGACAGGCACTCAGACACAGCCAGAGCCCTTTGCATTCTCCAGGAGACATGGGGGGTGGGGGGGAGTTTAAACCTCAGGGCAGGGTTTAAGAGGTACCGAGAAAAAGACTGCTGGCCCATGGGCCTGCATCTTCACTTCGAGGTCATTTCTGGAAACAAGAACAGAAGCCTTGTAACAGCTGGTGCTGTGAGCAGAGGCTCAGGGAAGAAAAATCTACGTAGGTGGCCAGCCCTTTACAGCTCCACGGTGGCGGCGTGAGGAGGCACCCACAGGAGTTGCTGCTCTACAGCTCGGGGAGATACATTCTTCCACGTTGCCCTCAGGTGAAGAGAGCGGGCCCCACCTCTTCCAAAAACTGACACAGCCTCCCCCCACCCCCCAAGGGACTTGCCTTGAAGCTCACTTTGTGTTCAGTTAATTGTGGTTTTAATAATAAAAAAAAGTGCTAAGAGCCTAATTTTAGTCCGTTTCCTTAGCGATACATTCTATCCCTAAGTCCACCCCCGCCCCCCTGCCATTCTAGGGTCTTCTATGGGAGATGTTTAAGAAAGCTGCTGTTGCTGCTGTCTAACTTGAGTTGTATAAAGAACAGGATGAATAAAATCAGTTCCTGAAGAAAAGCACACCGCTTTCCTGTTGGTTGGCGTAGCCTTCACACAGTAGGCATGTTAGACAACTTTGGGTTTAGTCATGCAAGCATTCAAGTAAGCAGCTAATGGAGGATATACTGCAAATTAGAGTATTCAAACCCAACGGGCCTGGCAAATGTGCTAATTTAACCCTTTTATCTTTTTTTGTTTTGTTTTGTTTTCGTTTTTCAAGACAGGGTTTCTCTGTAGCTTTGGTGCTTGTCCTGGAACTAGCTCTTGTAGACCAGGCTGGCCTCGAACTCCCAGAGATCCGCCTGCCTCTGCCTCCCGAGTGCTGGGATTAAAGGTGTGTGCCACTACCGCCTGGCCTAATTTAACCCTTTTAAAGGTAGAGTTTTGAACCATATATACAGATAGAAAGAATACAGGTACATGAACTACATAGGACTACTTGGCAGGCAATACCAAGCCTTTCATTTCTAGATCTTTAGGAAAAGCTACTGGAGATTCTGGTTTGAAATTACACAACCACTTGTTTATATGAAGACTAGATGAAGCAGAACAGGAATGTGGGGGGACTGATGGATGTAGGATTCACGGGACACTCAGATATGCCAAGTCCTTTGTCACGGGCTGGACTTGCTGCATCTGCAATGTGTTTATTCTTTTCTGGAGTTCATGGTGTCCACAGCGAATGACCTGAACTTTTGTACAGGCCACCGAGGTTATGACTAACCATTTAGCAGCCAAAGGACACCATGGGTCCAGGCTTAAGTAACAAGAAAGAGTAATGACCGGTCTGTTCCTGGCGTTGACCTTAGAAATGAGTTTCTGATCTGGTTTCATACCGGCAGGAAGATCCAAACACTGATTACGAATCAATGCAAAAACAGCCTTAAAAACGGGGTGTCCGATGACAATTCATCCCAACAGCCACAGAACTTTCAATTGGCATGACCTCCTGTTTACCAAATGATTAAGCTAAGGCGAACAGAGCAAAGCCAATGACTGTAATCCTTCTACATGGAGGCTGCTCCCCAGTGTTAGGTGTATTGATACCCAGTGGTTTTGGAAGTCATTCACAAAACTAAGTACCATGCATCTATTACTGAAATGAAACCTAGAAAAGATGCCGAGACATGTTTGAGAAAGCACTTAGCACAGCAGCGGCATTTCTGAGCAAGCACGAGCATACACACCTGGAAGGATACAGAGCCTTCTTGTCTTTGAAGAGTTCACTGGCCTCTAGCTTCTCCTCGTAAATAAGTTTCTGCTGGTCTGTGAACTGGTCCCTGTATTTTTACACTGGGAGGTACAAGAAGAACATACACAAAGAACCAATGAGACAAATTCTTGGGGTTTCAGCTTCTGCTTTGTTCTGAGACAAGAAAGGGTCTCTCTGCAGAGTCCTGGCTGTCCAGGATCTCACCATGGCTGACCTTGAACTCAAGAGATGAGAGATGCTGACCTCTCCCTCTCAAGGGCTAGGATTAAAGGTGTGCACCACCATGCCTGGCCAATGTCCTCTGTTCTTTTTTTTTTTTTTTTTTAAGATTTATTTATTTATTACATATACAGTGTTCTGCTTGCATGTATACTTGCAGGCCAGAAGAGGGCACCAGATCTCATTACAGATGGTTGTGAGCCACCATGTGGTTGCTGGGAATTGAACTCAGGACCTCTGGAAGAGCAGTCTGTGCTCTTAACCTCTGAGCCATCTCTCCAGCCCCCAATTTCCTGTTCTGAAGCAGGCTAAACTAAGAAGAGCAGTGAAAACCATTCATTTGAAAAGACAAACCCACTTTGGTTTCTAAAAGTTGGTCTTAAGAAAATGTTACGAGGCAGATTCTAGAATGCTTCTTCAAAATATAACAACAGGGCCTAAATGGCCTATGCCCAGGGAATCTAGATTTGTTCTGCTACAATGGAAACCCCAAGGACCTCCGGGCCTGGCTGTCATTCCTGAACACACACTCACAAGCACTATAGGGGACAGTATGGTAACCCCATGCAGATTTACACACACACACACACACACACCCCTCTAACCCAGGAGTGTGCATTCTTACTTTTTAATTACTGTTTTTCATTCTAAGATGCTGGCAGTAGCTGGACATGTCTGTAGACACTCAAACCCCAGCACTTGGGGGTCTGAGGAAGAAATTATATGACCCCTGAAAAAGAGAACGTCACGCGCTTTACCCGCCACAAGTGGAAGATCCTTTTCAGCTCCTTGTGCGTCGAGTCCAAGAACAGGTAAGGCCTCGGTGGCCAGTTCTTGTCTATTGGCGACAAGGAAGGCATTTTCTTTTTCATTTCCAAGAAGTATTTTTGCACCTGCGTTGGGTTGGACAAGAAAATATCAGACGAGGAAAATACCCCAGAGAGATGTACGTACCCATCATTCAAACCAGTCTTTAAGAGAGAGTTGATGAGTTTGAGTCCATAAAGCTGTGTATCTCCTCTGATAATTCTACCTAATGCTCTTATACCTATGGGGCGGGGCAGGGGGAGATCTGTGATCTGCACCGAACAGTCATCAGGAAAGATGACGACAGACAGAATTACTGCTATCAGCACTGGCTTACACCAATACCATGGCAGGGCTGCTCCGTTCAACAGGGAGCCATTCACAGCATGTGGCTACTTAGATTTTAGAGAGCTAAAATTAAATAAAGGACTCAGCCATACTTCCCAAGTGCTGGATATAACCGTACATGGATAGTGGCTACACACTGAAGTTATGGAACACATTCATCATTGTAGCAAGTTCTAGATAAAGCTATACTGTCGAACAAAGATGCTCCCTAATCTGGGAGGTTTCAACTGATGAAATTCTGACTTTACGATGGTGCACGAGTAAGGCATACTCAGCAGAAACCACACTTCACAGTCTGATGTCCGGAGGGGCCGGTGGGGGCAGCGCAAGGCTCTCCTAAGATACTGGGCCGCGAGTCCTGGGCACAGCGAGTCAAGCAATCACGACTGACCACTGACAGACTTTCTACACGGGCCATGGTGCTAAGCTGCTGCACTCGGTAGGATGGGTGTGGCAAACGCACTCTTGGCGTAAGATACTCTCAATTTAGGATGTCGTACACATATGATGTGTCATTCCCCATGGGCCAGGGGCTGGGAAAGCCTCATCATTGCTCAAAGTAAACACCTCCCGTGACCAAATGAGAACCACAGAAGTTACTCGCCCACCGTGTTATAAATAAACAGAAGTCCTGGCTGACACCAGCGTTTACAGGTTCGCCACAGGACACCCTCCAGAATCCAGCCCGACCCGCCTTTCCTTCCGGACGCCTTGCTTCCATCAACCTATTTACAAAGCCGGCCCTCCAGAGCCCATAGCAGGTTAACAGGGCAAAAGCCTGGCTCTCCTCACGCCCCCTTCTTAGTTTTCTATGCCAAACAAAATAAGCATCTGACCAATCCTATCAATCACAGGCCCGCGACAGTCCTGACACAACTGCATTTGAACCCGCTGAAGACCCAAAGGGCGACTAATGGTCTTTTAAAGCTACGATTCACGTCAGATTTTAAAAGCCGGATTTTACTGAGTTGGTGCTATTAAGTGGTTAATTGAATAAGGCTAATTAGCTATGGGGGGGGCGGTAAACTTACAATTCTTTGAAGCGTAAATTCATAGATTTTCTTCCCAGCGTTCGCTCTGAAGAATTTCCTGTATTCCCGGCGCACCTTTCAAAGGAAGTAGAGCGAGGGTTAGAACGAGAGGCTGGCGGGAGCTCACCGTGATGTACCTCTACCTCTTTACACATCAAAGCATATGAAACCCACATATTTACAAACGTCCTTGCTGGGTTGAGAGTACTGATGGTACACACTCAGGCAGTGGTGATTACGTCAGAGAGAAAGAAACTCGGGGAACCAATACTTTAAATCCTATTGGTATTTACACAGGCTGATGATTGGACATTAAACCCTCTACAGGACTGGCTGGTCATAAATCAGAGCACGTTTCATAAAGTATTTTATGAGGCAATTTCTCCTTCAGATGTTTTTGAGAAACTATCTGAAGAACTAGATTGAAGCTTCCAAGGATCCTGCATAAAAACCCAGGACCTGACTAGCGGACAACAGAACGGAAGCAGCTAAAAGTAAGAATCTCAGGCGCCTCCGGGCCATAGCTGTCTTTCATTTAATTGCCAAATGTCACACCTCTTATTGCGGCACTGAAGGCATCACGCCATTTTGCACAGAAACTCCCCCCACCAGTGCAACATGATAATAATCTACTTCATATATTGATGTCTAATAACTAAGTACGGCGTCCACCGAATTAATGAGTATTACAGTTAAACACTGAAGCCGCGGGGGACATAGAAAGTATTTATTATCATCTACTTATGAACGGGAGTTAGAAATTAGCAAAACGTCAGCACCTCTGTGTATCTCGGTGTTCTACCTTTTCTCTCTCCCTCCCCACTTTCCTGGGCTGAAATACATATGCTTAACATATCTGTCTAATGGGTTTTGTGGAATAGAGACCTATAAGCCAAGCTCAGTCTGTAGATAACACTTTATTTATCCCTATGTTTTTATAGAACGGTTTCTCAATCATGGGTTTCTCATAATGTTTTCTAAGCTCTAGTAACAGTGATCCCCATTTCTACGGGGCAGGGGAACCCCAGTAGCCTTTGTTGAGAGCTGCAGGTTCTGAAATGTACATAGCCAATCATACCTAACCAGCCTGCTCTGTTCCTCATCTACAGCACCTGCCCCCCATCTAGGCATCTATACAACAGCTAAAGGTTACATTTTGACATATACTTCACACAGGTAGCGCCCCCCCCCCCTTTAAATCCATGTTCTGTCCTGTCTCTTTCAGGACTTCATAACCATTTCAGACCTCCAGCTTCCAATGGTCAAGGGGAATACAGAAGAAAGCAGGCAAGCTAAAGGAGTCTGTCATGTGGGAGCACAGCCAGAGGCGATGCCCAAGTCCTGGATCGGAGCTGTCGTCAGCCTTCTGACACGCCACGGGATAAATGGCGGCTCCGTGAATAAAGCTCCACACAATAAAAACTTGGTGAAATCACACTCTTCTCACAGTGGGGATCTTCTTGGGCACCGGCATCATAAAATGGCCAGTGTACTTTGTATTTAGTTACACAAGCAAATCAAATCATTTCAAAGGACATTTCAAAACATTGCTCATATCGACATAACTTGTGTTTAGGATAAAATGACAAGATTATTACAATCTGAAACTTCAAAAAAAGGTTTAATCTTATTTTCTAACAGCAATAATGGAAACAGGATAAGCTACTTCTGTCTCATCCGAGGAACTGGGGCATGTGGGGGGGGGGAGGGGGGAGTGAGTTGCAGTTGGGGCGAGCCCAGAGAATTCACCTGCAGGCTGAGCGTGTTCAGCCAGCTGGGGCCGACACCTTCCCAGTGCAAAAGCAGCTGGAAAGACTCTGCATTGAAACCCGGAAAACTGCAGCTCTGACTGGCAGGAGTCAGCATGGAGAAGGAGGTCCGGATCCAAACCTGCCTGTTTCCCTCCTCTTATTAAAATTAGGATGCAAATTCGAAAGCACGAAATGTTTGGTTTTGCTTGGCTTCTGAACAGTGCACACGTAGAACGGATGCAGAATCTGTCCAATAGAACATCCTCTAAACTCTACTGACGATACATCTTAATTACCTTATGAATGAATACTCAGGCTGAGTACTCAAAAAGGATAATTAACTAAACATTCGTAGGAGGGACTTTCAGGGGAAGATGGAGGTGCAGAGCTGATGACCGCTCAGCTAATTTTCAAATATTCAGAATAAGAGCTAGTGTCCCTGGACGGGTAGGAACGCTGAGGAGGACTCGTGTGAAAAAAGACCCTGATCGCCCTCGACAGGCTATGTGGATGTCTTACTACACTCGATGATCACTAAGCAGGTAGACCGAATCCTCCTATTGCCTGAAGGTTTTCAGTGCTCAGGGCCACATTTTCTTATTTATTTGTGTGTGCCAATGGACCAAGCACATGGTTCTCTCCATTTCAGGATCCCCATCGCCTCATTCAGCAGCTTTTCTAAGGTTCCTAAAGCAAACACGCTCATCCATGCTGGGGGCCATGATCACTTGGAAGAAAGTTCCGCTCCAGCCCTCCGTGGGGGCAGCCCAGGAAGATGGGGAACAAAGCCTGCCACTCCCTCTCAGGCTACTGTGGAAGGAAGACAGCTTCAAACTCAAAGATCACACTCTGCCTCATGATTTAAAAGCTCATACAAAGTTGAGTGGTGGTGGAGATTGCTTTTAATCCCAGTATTTGGGAAGAAGAGGCAGGTGGATCACTGTGAGTTCGAGGCCAGAGGTTAGCCTGGTCTACATGTCTTAGACAAAATATACTGCATCACACTCATTATTTACATTAAAATTACAGTAAAATGAGAAACTTAATGTGTAGTTGCTTTCATTTTTTCCCCCCTTAAAAAGATTAGGCAAGCTGACATTTCATAAGGCTGCACAGACAGCAGCAAGCGCCGCCAGGTCTTTCGGGTTAGTAGGTGCGAGGCTTTATGGGGTGGGGGGGTGTTCACCCAGGGCAGGAGGAAGTCACAATGGAAGTACCTTCAGTCCAAGCCAGTAAGCCCAAATGACAGCAACTGCATGCTTACGCCTAGCCTCTTCCTTCAAGCGTTTCAATTCCCTCCGAGCCTAGAACGTTTTAGATAGTAAGTAAGAGAGAGCCCATTGCAGACAGCACAAATGACCAGAAAAAGACACCCCCCACCAAACAGGAGAGCCAACAATTGAGCAGGGCTGCAGAATGGCGGAGGAACA
Source organism: Microtus obscurus (assembly GCA_963919715.1). Lineage (NCBI taxonomy): Eukaryota > Metazoa > Chordata > Mammalia > Rodentia > Cricetidae > Microtus > Microtus obscurus. Next base: position 7,170,512 of record CAWTZC010000381.1, read on the forward strand.
GTGCACACTCATTTCAACCCGAGGATTCGGCGTCGAGCTGGCACAGCGGCCTGGATGTTGGTGCAAGGACAACTGTGATCACTCCTCACGCACACCCCTCCTGTCTCCTCGGTCCCCACTCCTGCCTCCACATTGGCTCAGTTCCCTCACAGAGAGAGCTCACTGTCCTTTCCCTGGCTGCAAACCTCCCGAGATCCTTTATCTGGGTGAATTAAGTAGACAAGCTGTGTGAACAACCATTTGGAAAATTGCAAAAAATAAAGGCTGTGAGGATGTGAATGCAAGCAAGAAGGCAGACTAATAAAACACAGAGATCTTTCCCCGGCCAAGCCAGAAGCGGTGTTAGGAACTGAACTGCATGGGGGCGAAGTCACTGCCAGAAGGCCCTGGAATCAATTCCTCACGTCGGCAAAAACCAAACTTGGCGAAGATCCCAAATAGTGAAATATACTAAAAATTGAAATGGGGCAAAAAAAAAAAGGTACAACTGACAGGTTGAAGATTTATTTATTTGTTATGTATACAGTGTTCTGTCTACATGTATGTCTGCATGTCAGAAGGGGACACTAGATCTCATTACAGATGGCTGTGAGCCATCATGTGGTTGCTGGGAATTGAACTCAGGACCTCTGGAAGGAGAGTCAGTGCTTTTAACCTCTGAGCCATCTCTCCAGCTCTCAACTGACAGGTTGAAAAGATGACTCTGGGAGAAAAAATGAACCTTAGGCAGGCTCTTTCAAATGAGAGAGGCAGGCACTGACTTTTGAAACATCCCGGCACTGAGACCGGGGAATAAGCTCACTGCAGAAGTCCAGTCAGGAGCAGCAAGTCGGCAGGGACGCTTCTCTTAACCAGCTAAGGAACTAGGTTGGTTTTTATAGACTCTTAGAAAAAAGGACAAATGAACAATTTCGGTCAGTTTTTGGACAAAGCTTTTGTGTATCCCGCACGGTTTACTTCTTATCTAGCTCACAAGACGGGCTTACAATGCTAACGAGGTAGACTTTAACAAAAACACAGGACTCCGTAGAGTTGTGTGTTTCTAACTGCACTTTAAGCAGAGATGATCTTTGATGCCTAAGCAAGAAAAACATCTGAGACTCTTGTTCCTTGGGGGATATGAAATGTTCCCAGAGACCAGGACTCTGCCTGGAATTAGCGAGAGTTTCAGGAGGCCTTTGTCACGGAAAACAAACAACAATGCTCGAATTCCTGGGATTCTTCTCTGGCAAGTATGGCTAGCTTCACAGGAGCACAGCTTCCTATGAAATCACAGTTGCCCCCTCCCCTGAAAACGCGACACCATTGGCTTCCAGGAACCAATAGGTGTCAGCTTGAAATGCGATTTCATTTAAAGATGATTTCTTTCAAAGCGCGTGTTAAAGGCATTCATCTGTCAATGCCCTGCAGAAACCGATCCGAACCCCAACCGTAACGTTCTTCATATGCCCCCTGCATACAAGTACCCCCCCCCAAATTGGCCAGCATTCAACAGTTGGAAACAGTGGGCATTTAACATGCAAATTATCGGGAGGATTTTAGAAGAAGAACTACGCTACAGTCTTATTAGTGAGATTAGTGTTTTGGTCTGTACATGCCAAAGCTCCCACGGCATCCTACCGTCCTGCATCACCGGGCTTATTAATCTGGCTGCTAGAGCATGCACTGAGAGGTGAGTTTCTACAAATGCACCCTTCATCCCTGCTACGCTAAGAGACCAGGGTCGGTCCCCGCGGAACTCCCGGACGCAACGATGGGACGTGTGCATCAAGTACCTTCGATCCAAGCCAGTAAGCCCAGATAACTGCAATAGCATGTCTATTCCTAGCCTCCTCCTTCAGCCGCCTCAGCTCCCTTCGCGCCTGTGGTGCGTTTGAAAAGGAGTGACAGAAAGGGTTAAGGCAGGAAAGGCTGCTGCTGCTGCTTCCCAAGGGAGACAGAAAAGGAGACACCGGTCACCAACAGTAAACGCAAAAGCATGTGCCACCACCCGCACCAGAACGCGGCAAAGAGCAGGAGAGGCACGTGTGCTCAGTAGCTCAAGCCAGTGAGTCGTTTTTCCGCCCCTGAGTCTGCGGGTGCTCGGCTCCACAAGTTACACCCGACCCCACCTCCCTCTGCAGGGCCCCTGGCCTACCTGGGTTCCATGCCAGTAGGCTGCAATGGTGGTGGCCGCCTCCTTACAGCGCTTCTGATGCTTCAGCTCCCGCAGGAGTTTGCGGGCCTACGATAGAGAAATCATCCCCTCAATGAACTTAAAGAGCGACTAGAAAATCATCTTTAGAGAGGTAAGAGTCCCAACACACACGGCCCAGTGAGAACCAGATGAGAACAGAAGCAAGTGCCCAGAGACACTAGCATGGCAGGGTGGTCACACCGGGAAAAGGCAGCCTCCCACCCTGGTATACAACAGGAAAACAATGGCCACAGCAACACGGGCTATTCACATAAACGTGGAGGCTTGGTCATTAAAAACACTATGAAATTCTCAAAGAATTAACAAAATAATATTGTTATTATTAATATTATAATCATTAATTATAGTTATATATTAATAATTATATTATTATTGTTGTGTTTTTTTTTCAAGACAGGGTATCTCTGTGTAACAGCCCTGGCTGTCCTGGAACTAGCTCTTATAGACCAGGCTGGCCTTGAACTCACAAAGATCCACCCGTCTCTGCCTCCCAAGTGTTGGGATTAAAGGCATGTGCTGCTACCACTCGGCTAAAATATTAATTTTTTTTTTTAAAGAGTAAGATGGTAAATGGTTGGTGTTGAAAGTCACACAGTGTACCACAGCTACCGGAGGACTTGGCTATTACGGACCTAGAGTCTAAAGTAGGTGAATATGGCCACATCTTCATGGATGGATATTAAAATCCACATGTCACGTAATTTTCATGCGCTTGATACTCTCTTCTGCTTTTTGTTTACAATGGCTCAAAATATAAAAACCACTCTTGACTTGCAGGTTGGACAAATCAGAACACAGGCTTAAGTTTGCCTGGGGCCCCAAGTTCACTGACCCTTGAACCAAGCCTTAGCTGGAAGGACCTGGAACCCGAGCGGCCACTGTGGCTGTCCACTTTCCCTCCTACCACAGCCCGGGCCAGGACCAGGAGCCTTTAGTCTTTACGAAGGGGCTGCAGAAGGGGCTGGGAAGTCATGGACATGGGGCTAACCCACAGGAATCAAGCACTGGCTGGACCACGCCTTTCTGGACAATGGCTCCTCTCAAAAGCACAGGGTGCAAGGATGTCGCAATTACAGACAGTATTATTTCAGGGACTTCCTGCTTAGAGAACAAAGCTTAAAAAAATAAATAAATAAATCAAGCGATGAGAAGGAAGCAGCCAAGACATAGTCACCAGGGCTCCCAGCTTGGCCCCTTAAGATTGACTCTTTCCTTGTGGCTGTTTGCGGCACAGGTGTAGGAGAGGGGAAACCGTCCCCTCTGTGGAGAAGCCCAGCTCCCACGTCCATAACTCACCTTCCAGCCCCGGATGTAAGACTGAATCACCAGGGCTGAGCGCTTTATCTTCTGGTACCGCTTCTGTTGCTGTGGGATGAAGGGGAAGAGGTGGACGGTCATCTCTGCAGAGCTAGAAGGTAGAGCTTGCAGGGTCAAAGAAAGGGCGTCTGTTCGCCAGGAGCGGTGGAAGCCCGATCATCCCCCCCCAAGTTGCTTTGGCCAGGGATTCGTCACGGCAATAGTAACCCTAGCAGGATGGGTGCCTATTTCCCCTTGCTAAATGCGAACCTTATCAAGTTAGGAACCCGGCTGCTGGGTACACTTCACTGCTCTCAGAGCACAGGAGGCTTTTAAGAGCTTTTTTATGGAATTCAAGACAAAACACAGTACTGCTAATAACACACACACACACACACACACACACACACACACACACACACACAGTTTTTTCGAGACAGGGTTTCTCCGTAGCTTTTGGTTCCTGTCCTGGAACTAGCTCTTGTAGACCAGGCTAGTCTCGAACTCACAGAGATCCGCCTGCCTCTGCCTCCCAAGTTCTGGGATTAAAGGGGTGTGCCACCATCGCCCGGCTTGGATTTTCTTAATGACCTCAAAATAAGAAATGATAAAAAAAAAAAAAAGCACACCTTAAAGATAGGCTATTTGTGGGGCTGGAGAGATGGCTCAGGGGTTAAGAGCATTGCCTGCTCTTCCAAAGGTCCTGAGTTCAATTCCCAGCAACCACATGGTGGCTCACAACCATCTATAATGAGGTCTGGTGCCCTCTTCTGACCTTCAGGCATACACACAGACAGAATATTGTATGCATAATAAATAAATATTTAAAAAAAAAAAGACAGGCTATTTGTTGGTCCTCCCTATCTCGGGAGAAAAGAGCATCCTAAGCTTGCAGAGTTAAGAAGTGTGCTGCTGTGTGCTCGGAGGATCCATGACCACTAGGCAGAGAGACAACAGTCCACCGTGTCTTAGCTGAGTGGACAGGAACAGGCTCTCCATTTAAAGTCGTCATTCTAAGACTTGCATGGTGTTTGTACTCTTCCTGACACTTGCATTGTGTCTGTAACCTTCCTAATTGGAACAAGCAATTAAAGACCCACTTAAAGACCAAGCGCACCTTAAGCTCGATCATTTCAATACGTTACTGGTTCCCAAAAGTTGGGAAGATGCTAAAAATGCATTTCATGAATGTAAGCCAACACGGATTTTATCTGAGGGCAAAATGTCTCTTTAGATGCAGAGGGAAGATTGCGCTAAGTGAGACCTGATTGCAAATTTAGCCTGCGTTTTAACTTTGCAGAGAAGAAGCACAGAACGAACACATTCACAGGCTGTGCTCTTCTGACCACTACGATTCACTTCAAGAACACGACTTAAATTTGCGTGAAGGCAGATGCAAAGCTTCAGGCCCTTCCAAATCCGGGACCTGCCTCCAGCAAAGTTGTCAACCCCACTGCTAAACTTCCAAAGAAGTTCCCTATGAGTTAAGCAAATATATTTTATTATCGACGCCTTCTATCCGAGGACTAAAGACAATCCAGTTCTTTAACCAAAACTGTAGCTGTACTAAAACAAACTTTCGGTGCTCTGAGATTAAAGCCATTTCTCTTCAATGCTGCGGTGGTTTATGCAGCCAGCCAGTCATTTTAGAAGACTGACCCCATCGTAGTAAAAGCAAATGACACAATCTCCTCAAGCCAATGACAAAAATCCAAGACAGATTTCCTGCTACATCGTTCCCGAGATCAGTGCAAAACAGTCTGGAACACTCAACCCGAGCTCTGGAACTGTCTTCCGCCCAGATCCATGGTCTGCCACTGAGAGCTGCAGACAGGTTCTCAGAAGTGCCAGGCCTTGTTTTCCCAGGTTAAAAAAAAAAATAACAATATGCATTTCATGAGGTTGTTGGGATATTTTAGCTATGGAAAAGCTGCAAACACATGGTAAGCACATAGAGAACGCTGAGAAGTTGGCATGGTTACATCAGGCTGTAATGAGAAGTTGGCATGGTTATGTCAGGCTGTATTGAGAAGAAGTTGGCATGGTTACATCGGGTTGTATGGAGAAGTTGGTGTGGTTATATCAGGTTGTGCTGAGAAGCTGCTATGGTTATGTCAGGCTGTACTGAGAAGCTGGTATGGCTACATCAGATTACAACGCAGTGAGAAGTCAGCTGGTTACATCAAGCTGTAGCTTGGGGACTCACCGCGTATCTCCTGCACCAGGCCGCAATCACAACTTGGCTTTTCTTCATGAGCAGGAAATGCGTACGGCACTTCCATCCCCGATAAATCTTCTGAATGAGAGTGGCCAGGTCCTCCAGCCGCTGCTTCCTTATGTCTTCCAATTGGAATAACTAGTAAGAAATGATAGACAGACTTAGTCAAAGTCCCCCAGGCCTAAGGCGTACACGAGAGGACGTCCCTGGGTGCTGAGGTCAGCTCCTTCAATGTGCATGCTACAGACCATGGTGCTCGGGGGAAATATCTGGATGGATCTGTGAAGGATCCAGTTATTTGGGCTTCATGACAAATCAGAGGAAGTTGGAATGAACCAACTTTCTGCTCTGAAGGATGCAGACCAGCTCAGGGTGAAGCTCCAGGACCAACATGATGTCCAGAAGTCTGAGAGGCGGGAGTTCAGATCTTCAAACAAAGGACGCTCAGACCAAAGGGGACAACTCCCCCTAATGTAGGCGCTGGCTGCCTCTTCCTCTTCAACAACCTGAGTGCCCTCAAGTTCTCTAAACTGCCACCCCACTGAGTTGGGTGATAATAATTATACTTTTCACCCATCTGTTTCTTTAGACAAAGACTCTGAGGAATTCTAAGGAGGTCGATAAATTTGATAAATTTTGAAAAAAAAAATTTCCTTCCACGTTCCACGGGCACCCATGGAGTTGTGATCCCTAAAACTCTTGTGTAACTCAGACACAGCAGACACTGGCAGGCTCGCCTCCCAATCTCTGGGAATCAGGGAGAGCGGCTCAGCCAAGGTTTGGTAGCTATCGTATAGGGTTGGTGTTGTGGAAATAATACACCATCCCTTTCGTGCACCAGCTCTAGGATACTTCAGACGAACAGAGGAATACGGCCTTCATGGTGGGGAGGACCTCAGCCATTAGCCTCTATACGCGGGGAATTGAGTTCAGAGTGTAAAGGTTACATACTGTTCTTGGGTTTCGGATGAATATCTTGGATCTGCCAAAGGAGTACTCTTCCATAGGGATTTCTAGCTCATTGAACAGAACCTCCACACCAGACCTGGAAGAGTGAACAAAACCCCAAACAATGTTTTCCCCGAGTTACAATACAAAAATAGCTTTACCGTATATAATATCAGGTTCTCATTAATACACAGAAAAAGCTACATAAAAACTTTACGTGTGTGTGTGTGTGTGCGTGTATGTGTGTATGTGTGTGTTTGTTTGTTTTTTTTGTTTTTGTTTTGTTTTTTTTGTTTTTTTTTCGAGACAGGGTTTCTCTGTGGCTTTGGAGCCTGTCCTGGAACTAGCTCTTGTAGACCAGGCTGGTCTCGAACTCCCAGAGATCTGCCTGTCTCTGCCTCCCGAGTGCTGGGATTAAAGGCGTGCGCCACCACCGCCCGGCTTATGTGTGTGTTTGTGTAACCGGTAGGAAGCGATTATCTACTTTCACCACATGGGCCCTAGAGATCAAACTCAGGTCGCTGGGCCATGCAGCAAGCACCTTTACCTCTCCAGGCCCAGCACTGCTCCAGGTTTTTAGGGTGATCACTCATCCGGTGAGCATCTTTCTACCAAAGGATTTCCAAGACTGATTTCCACAAACTAACCCAGATTGACAAATATTACTAAAGCAGATCTAGGTTCGGAACTATGCACACTAAGAAATGCAGAGGTTTCTTGAGTTCATTACTAATACAAAAAATAGTCAATTAATGTATCAATGGGGACCAAGAATGAAAGCAAAAAACCCCAGGCCTCTACTGAACCTACTCAGCTCAGTTAACTCTGTGTGCAAGTCCTTTTGGATACTACCCTAGTGCTTGGTGCCTAAGGAGGCCAGGAGAGGGTGCTGCATCCCCTGGAACTGGAGCATCAGGTGTTGTGACCTGCATGGTAGATGCTGAGACCCGACCGCAAGTCCTCTGCAGAAGTAACAAGTGCTCTGAAACCACGGAGCCACCTTTGCGGGCCCTCCTGGGACACTTCCATCATCACTCTCATGGCAGAGGGTGCGGAGCCTAAATCAGTGCTGAGAGCCAAACCAATCAGATGCTACAGAACAGGGCCTCCTGTGGAAGGAACAGGGCCTTGACCTTGATTGCAACATCAGTTTCTAAAACCGGCCTGGCTCCACCAACCTGCAAACTGTCTGCCAGACAGGGAATGAACAGTGTTCTGTGCTCTGGCGTGTTTAGAGCAACATCCCTGAAATTAACAGTACGCAGAGACAACATCCTGAGTCTGCATGAGACACACGAGACTATGGCATATGAGACTTCTGTCTCTTCTGTAATTCAGGATGAATGTCTACTTACTACTCAATCTCCTCTAAAAGGCTGGGTCCCGCTGAGAACGGGCACACAGCCTTGGCCCAAGATAAAACGCCCCAACTGCCTGTCTCGGTCATGAGCAGGCATGCTGGCCCTCCTGCAGTGCTCAGACTTCTACGGTCCCCAGGGCCATCCTGATTGGTAACGGTGGAGGTTCCTCTCCTGTCACAGTTGTTCTCCAGCACGCGAGTTCATACAGCAACTACCAACTGCCTATGAGCTCACCACGCGTACGTTTGAAACATTCATCGGCATGCGAGTTTCATCTCTTCCGTTTCAACGTCAAAGAAAATTGACACCTCTACAGTCAGCGGAGAATTATCTCCAACGGTACCCCAATGGAAGAGGGCACAGCCAACTTCACATACAGAGACACATCCAAGCCAAACCAAGAACACAACGCTACTCGGACACCTTAAAAGCTGATGATCGCACGGACAGAGCTGCTTACCTTGCTGGGCCTTTCCAGTGAGGCCATGTTTGTTTGCAAAGCATCTTGTATCTCTCCAGGCAGGGTTCGTAGGCCTGTCGGAAGGCGTAGCCTGCCCGCCTCACTCGGACGTTCTCCAGAAGACCCAGGTACCTGATCTGATGGCAGACGAGGCTCTCGTTGAAGATGTGCGCCGCCTTCTTATCGTTGGGCTTGATGCACCTAGGACGTTTCAAGTATTTTAGGTTTTAAACTCTGCCTCTGTGGATCTTAAGTGGCGTTTCATGTCTAACGGTTCCACGGTAATTTCTTGGGAAACCAAACCGTCTCTAATTATTTCAAACCCTTTCACAATAAACTAAAAATAAATGCAATATTGCACACGCTGCAATTAAAAAACGATGAGGACCTGGGATGGCCCTGGTGAGTGTCAATGACGAAAACAGGACACGCTGCACAGTTACGTCTATGTGGCGTCCACGCAAAACCAGTCTGAATTCCTAGTTCCGAGTCCTCTGAGAGGTGGCAGTGGAGATCCATACAGAAGACACGCATAAGGAAACCTTTTATGGTGACAGATGTGTCTATGTATGAGTGTTCACACTTCTGGACATGTATATGTGTGTCCACACTTCTGGACCCCCAGCTCACCCGTTCAGGTAGAGTAATGGGACAATGACCTCAGGAATCCCTGACCCCGCCTTCCCAGCGCTAGGATTATGGATAAGACGATCAACCCTACCACCCCCTTCCTCTGTAGCAGGGCTTTCTGTTGCTTAGGAAGGACTACGTCCTCAGACTCCCTTCCTAGTAAGGAGGTATAGTCACATGATCGGATTTTAGTATCAAAGCTGAGCTAATGTGTTGTGTTCTGATCTGCGTCCATGAAGCAGGCCTCGGCCAACTCAGCAGTGGCTGTGGGTGTCAACACAGTGGGCAGCCATCTTTGACCACGAAGGTGAAGAACGCACCTTAGAAGTGGTGGAGCGACAATACAGCAGGAACTTCCCTGTTAGCTCTACAGCTGCTCTTACACAAAAAGTCCTTATGTAGAAACAGGTGCCAGACTTGTTATCAGTCTCGGATCACACAACAAGGGCTTGGCTCACACAAGATCATCACCTCTGGGCTGCCTAGCACAACTGTAAAACATCCATGGTATGGCTGTACAACTGTTAAGTGACCTCCCTAACACACACACACACACACACACACACACACACACACACACACACACACACACACACGGTATGGCTGTACAACTGTTACGTGACCTCCCTAACACACACACGCACGCACGCACACACACGCGCGCGTGCACATATACTACTAAATCTTATCTCGTTTTGTCTTCATGTTTGCATACTTTCCCTTTGACCATATAATGTCTACTGCACGCATTCAATGAAGCCAACAGACGGCTCAGGAGAAAAGTCTTAAGTTCCGGCAGTCTCCAACACACACGTGCAACTGGTTATTGATACAGATGAGGGACAACGAACGGGAAGAGTTTAGTCTTACGTCTGAAGTCCGAGGCTGCCCAGAGTCTAGCAGCGAGCCCGAGGACCACCTCCCAGTCTTGGGACTCATCCCAATTTCTTACAGGACACACAAGAACTAGAGAACAGGAAACTCCCTAAGGTGATGGTGTGTATTTTGCGGCTCACTCGGGTGATGCCGCCAAGGTAAACATCATGATTATAAAGTAATCGAACTGTTCATCTCAAAGCTGTGTGGATCACTTCATGTAAACGGCATCTGGAGAGAACTCGATAACCCCACTCCACTGAGAAGAGCGCAAACAAACGATCAAAGATGCCGGGGTTAGTTCCTAGAAGTGAGATTTTTCTCCCGACACATGTTCTAACTTGGGTAAATGAGAGCAGGGTACCCTGCCTATTTCTGTTACTACTGATATGAGTTTCAGGTAAACGAACCAAACATACAGAAACTGTCCCTCACTCTGGTTTGTTCCTAGCTGAAACTACAAGGGCAAGGTGTAAGCTGGCGTCTGTTCTAACGGCCCACACGCTTCCTGCTGCTTCTGTGGATCCTAACTCGAGTGGGACCTTCCCGAATCCAGAGCAAGTCACATCTAAGATGACTTAGGAAAAAAGGAAGAAAACCGAAGTGACACTGGGTTTTAGGGACGTCTTTCTGATTGCCTCGAGGACACTGGGCTGCTTTGGGAATGGTTTCTCCCAAGAGTGACTACCAAGCTGCCTACTTCACTGCTATGCTCTGATACGACTTTACAGGCATCCAAGCAGATGCCACGGACAGAGAAGCATGTACAGCCTCAGGAAAACATCTTACCATTTGTTTCTGTGATCTGTCATTAAAAAACAAACCATAAAAACAGAAAGTTGGGAACTCCTACATGCCGCCAGCTTCCTGTCTCCTGTCAGGCCACGCCACGTTTTTTGTCCTTTAGTATACCCCCCTCCCCCCATTTTTTGGAAAGAAATACAGCTGTGGATTTTTTAGGACAACCAAACGCTGTATTCTTTGACCCATCGCTGTGTTTGTGACTCTCCACTTGGGCTGCATTTAAATTTAAACAGACAGGAAAATAAGATTCAGTAAGTGTGCTTGGATTTGAGCTCGTGTTCCGGAAGTACCTGATGTAGTTGGGATTCTTGGTCTGCAGGTTCTTCATCAGGGTGGCCACAGATGCCTTGAACTGTGAGCCGGCTGTCGGGGGTCTTTTCAGGTTGACCTTCGCGGGGTTCCCTTCGGGGAACAGGGATTTGATGAGGACATGGCCGGCCTTCCACATGGCTTGGGACAGGTCTCGGTACAGGAGGTCATTGTTCTTGTCCACAAACCCTTCCACCTGGTACAGCACCTGTGGACAGCACATGGGACTCAGCGCCGGCTCACCGCGCGGGGCAGCGGCAAACCAGAATGGCGGCACCCAGACTCCTTCGACATCACAAGCCCCCAGTGCGCTAGTCGCAGAGATACCCAGCTCGCCTCCAACTTTGAGGTCCATCAATTGGAGGTGCAGAAGAGATCAAAATAAATTCCAACGTCCTTCAGGGTTTGCAGGAGGACTGCGAAAAATGGCTATTAGCCATTTCACTCGGTGTCCAAATAAGGACTCTCATTTTTATTTAAAAAGGCAGTATTTAACCCAATCAATAATCTTTGGAGATTCTAATAATCAGCCTCCTATCCATTTTTTTTTTATTGAGATTAACTTCCTCAAATACTGAGGAAGAAAATTTAACTAAGTATTTTCCCCAGTGTCTCTCAAAAATCTCCATCTAAGAATTCTTTATTTCTGCTGAATAACTTGTATATTTAAAACCGCACTGTAGGCCTTTCTTCTGGAAGGTCTTCTTTGTTATTGTTGCCAGGCATTTCTGACAGAACAGCTTAACAGCTGAAAATAATAAAACGATTTAAGAACACTTTTTAGCGCTCATTCAGGGCCCAGGATTTGTTAGTGAGATGTAGCTCAACGCGGTGCGGACTCAGCTGTCAGTGAGTGTGGGTTGCTCTTATGGACCTCATGCGGCCACAGGGTTCAGCACACCGATCCCTCAGAAGCCAAAGCAGCCCTGGAGACAACTGTGTGCCCGGGGGAACTGAGGAGCTTTCCAGTACCTTGCCGGCGTAATGCTGGATTCTGAAGCAGCTGTGCGGCAGGGTCGTGTCGTTGAGGAAGCGGGAACACTTGCTCATCCGGCTCTCGAAGTGCTGGTGGGTGGCACAGACTTGGTTCAGCTTTTCCAGGAAGGTCTCATCCGTGACGGTGCCGGGTCTCAGGCATTCTTCGTCCAGCATGGCCAAGATTCCGTTTGTGTTCTGAGAGAAAAGAAACGAAGGGGTTTCCTTCCTTCCTTGCTGCTCTGTCCTGATAATTAGTCCTAATGACAACCCCTAGCACAATAATCAACGTAGCCACATGCGAAAATTCTGTTCGGCTGCTACAGAAAAGAGACAATCAAAGAGTCACAAGGCCATGGAGGAAGCCAGCTCTTTTCCAGAAAGCTCCAGGTGTGGACAAAGGACAAAGACATTGTCTTTGTGTCTCCTTCCCCAGCAGACAGGAAGGGGCCACGGTCACCTCACCCTCAGTACAAATGGAATTGATAGACATGTGTGTGTGGGCCTCAAATCCAAAGTCAAGTGTGAAGTCAGAGGTGGCAGGGGATGGTGTCAAGAACAGGCTAAAATCCCAGCACCGTCCCCTATGGCTTCTGTTTGCTTCACAGCTTAGGCAACAGATTGGTCTCACGTTACCAGCCTGTTCATGGATTCAGGGTAAAGCTGGGTTTCTTGGAGGGAGGGGACGGTGCCGTGTTTCGGGACGCTAATGATCCTACAATCAAGAGCTTTGCAAAACCACGTGCAGAATAAAGCTCTGGTTCCAGATAAAATTTTTAAAGGGGTATTAATTATGAATGTAATTTTACTTGTGCATTCGGGCTCTAGGATCATTTTATTGCAAGGTGAGCCAGTCCGAAAGGGAGCCAGAAATCAGGAATCTCCTGCTTCCCTAACAAGTGCAGTGCCCTTCCTCCGACTGTCCCCAGGGCTCCGACATCACAGTTCCAGAAACAATCCAAGCCACTGACCCTCAACCCCGCCTACTTCCACTGAAGCAAAGGCCCTGTCCTCACGAGGCTATGGTATCCTCTGGCCAGAGTTTATTCATTCCTTACAAAACCCAAGGGAAGAGTGGGCTCTCCAGTGTGCTCACAACATCCCAGAATAGATGCTGTTGTTCAGTGGCGGTGGAAGGAAACGCTTCCTTTGGGCCCCCGGGCTCTTCCGCCAACACGAGTTTCTTCAATCATATATACAAGGGATTTTCTGGGAGATAAGCCTGCATAGAAGCTGTTACATTTCCCTCTCTTAAGAGAAATAATTAAGTGCTGCTGTTTTTGAGGAAAACACTCATCGGGAAAGCTAGACTTCCCACAGCAGAGCCCCCAGGTAACAATTTCCTAGGAACAACTTCCAGGAGGATCCAGGATCTCTGGATTTGAGGTGAGGACTCTGAATCCTTTGTGTTGGATGGCAACGCTCCCCCGCAACCCTGGTCGGAGCTTTCAAAACTAAGCTCCCTTTGATCAGGAAGGAGCGGTACTTTGGAATATCATTTTTTGTGTTCAGCACCGTCCAAGGGGAGGTTTTCAGGAGAATTGTGCCTATTTATGGGAAAACACTGGCTAAGCCCATGACTTCCACGAGGGCTTAGGGAGACAAGCAGCAATGTGCTGAGTACCGGTGGTATAATATGAAAACACAGCACCCGTTTCTAGGGCAGGTAAAAAATTGGCAGGAGAGGTAAGTTTATGTTGTCATCTCAAACTACTAATTCAAGGTCAGAAGTACTAGCCACCTGAGGTTAAACAAAGGGGCTTCCACTTTCCACACACAGATACAGCTTCCTACAGCTACGACAATGACCTCTCTAATACTGCCCAAAAACAAAAACCTTAAACCCGAACACCTTTCTGAAAACTGCCCTGCAATTTTCCCCACTTTACTCCTTTTCACACTCTTATAAACTTTATATAAAACTCAAATAAAGTCTTCTGAAAAACTCTAGGGATCTTGGCCACCAGCTGTCAGCACACAAATGCTGGTCTATGCGAGGCCCTGCCATCTGAAGGTGTAAAAGGGCTGCGACAGGACATGACCGGGGATCCTGGCTAAGTACGGCGAGAAAAGCTGGCCATGCACACACTCAAGAGCCGAGAAAGAGGTGAGGATTATCATAACGTCTTCCCAGCTGAGTAGTTCCACAGAGGAAGGCGGAAACCACAGTGAGATCACTTGCGTGTAGTGTGAGATTGTACCGCTCAAACCTTCGTGAATCCGTGAGTACTCACGTTTTCTATCAGGTCACAAATGATCGCATTGTTGAAGTAATCAATGTGAGTCCATTCTATGTCCTGAAAACAGAGCAGAACAAGACCAAATCCAGGTGACAACGCGTACCGTCATCTGAAAAGGGACAGCTGCCCCACCACCCCCATTGCTCTCTCTCCAGAACCAGAGCTGCGAGGATCGCCTCCCAGCTCCCCCAAACCTCCCCAACACAGCAGCCCACCATGGACAAACCGAATGCAGCCACAGCCCTGGACCTGCTCCAAGACTGCTTCCCATTCCACGCTCCCATCTGTGGCTGTTTCCCATGCACTCCACGGGCTCGAAGCCAAATATTTACTCAAGGGGCCCTGGGGTCAATATTGCTCTGTGTATATTTATGATCTTTATAAGGAAACAGGGCAGAACTTGATCCCGGCAACCTAAGGCCTAGAGATTTTATTTGTCACCATGAGGGAAAAAAGTCATCGTAGAGGCAATGCTGAGATCTAAGTCGGTTAACTATCTCCAGTGTAAAAACAGCCCAGAGAAGAGAGAAAGCAGTTTCTCCAAATCATGGGAAAGCTACCCCACGAGCCTCAACACTAGCACCAGAGCCAAACCTGTGAGGCCAACTGCAATCATCCCTAACCTTCATCTCTACGCACAGACACTGAACTTTCTTCCTAAGAGAAAAAAATGCCGTTTACATCGCAAGCGAGCCGTCTGCCTAGACATGTTTCAGGGATCTACACGTTAATGTCCTGGCATTCTGCGTGTGACGAAGGGACAGGACGAGAACAAAGCTTGCTTTTAGGGTGTTTATGTGACCAAAGGTTGCCAGACAAGCACGGAACTGTTCTAAGTAAAATGGTCATTTGCAAACAAAGAAGTATTCACAAGTTGGTTTAGTGGGGATTGGCAGCCCCATTAGAAAATACAAGCAGGAGTGTATGGAGGTGCATGCCTATACCCCTCACACTTGAAGGTCAAGGCAGATGGATGGATGTTGGGATATCTTGGGTGACACAGCAAGATACTGTTTAAAAACAAGTTTGTGAGCATGCACACACACACACACACGAGAATGTGAGCTCATGGAAAACATAGCTCTATATACTATCAATCTATCAAACATCTATCATCTATCTATCTATCTACCGATCTATCTACTTATTTATCATCCGTCTATCTATCTATCTATCATCCATCTATCTATCCATCTACTTACCTATCTATCATCTATCTATCCATCTATCTACTTACCTACCTACCGATCTATCTACTTATCTATCATCTGTCTATCTATCTATCATCCATCTGTCTATCTATCAATCTACTTACCTATCATCTATCTATCCATCTATCTACTTACCTACCTACCTACCGATCTATCCCCCCTCCTCTCTACCTACCTACCTACCTGTCTGTCTGTCTGTCTATCTATCGATCTATCTACTGGCCTACCTACCGATCTGTCTGTCTATCTTCTTTCTATCTATCTATCTATCTATCTATCTATCTATCTATCTATCTATCTATCTATCTATCTATCTATCTATGAATGATATCTTGTTTATACTCTTAACAAATAAAGCTTGCCCAAAGATCAGCGGGTGGAACTAGCCACTGGTTATCTATGGAGGTCTGGAGGTCTGTACAGATAGACAGGACAGACAGGAAGTGATATGGCTGGGCAGAGAGAAGAATGTAAGGCAGGAGGAGCCATGAGGTCAGCCCTTAACGGCTGAAAAGTGAGCAAGGTAAGTTGGCTGTGGCTTGCTCCTTTCTCTCTCAGATCTTTCAGAGAGCTTTGTTAGAGTACAAGCAAGATACGGTCACATTATTTATCATCAATTGACCTATCTATCTGCCAGGGGTGGGACGTCATGCTCGCAATCCCAGCACTTAGGAAGCTGAGACAGGACTGTCTTGAGTATGAAGTTCATTTGGGCTACACTGTTAATTTTGTTTCTAAAAAGGAATAGTGGTGCCGGGCGGTGGTGGCGCACGCCTTTAATCCCAGCACTTGGGAGGCAGAGGCAGGCGGATCTCTGTGAGTTCGAGACCAGCCTGGTCTACAAGAGCTAGTTCCAGGACAGGCTCCAAAACCACAGAGAAACCCTGTCTCGAAAAACCAAAAAAAAAAAAAAAAGGAATAGTGGTGTTGTGTTAAGAAGGCTCAGCCTGCGCTCAGTCCCTGGGACCCCCCACATCGTAGGAGAAAACTCTCACAAGTTGTACACTGGCCTCTGCACGAACCACAGCATGCTCAGAGCCACAGCAAACAGATGCAACTTCGTTGTTTTAAAAAAGAAGGAAAAGGCCGGGCGCTGGTGGCGCAAGCCTTTAATCCCAGCACTGGGGAGGCAGAGGCAGGCGGATCTCTGTGAGTTCGAGACCAGCCTGGTCTACAAGAGCTAGTTCCAGGACAGGCTCCAAAACCACAGAGAAACCCTGTCTCGAAAAAAAAAAAAAAAAAAAAAAAAAAAAAGGAAAAGAGGTACTAATAGTGTTCTTAAAACACTGGGAAACCAAAAGCGAACAAAGACAGGGACACGAAAAAATAATCACTGACGAAGAATGTTTACTTTAAAAAAATAAAAGCATGGCTCAGTGGTTAAGAGCGCTGCCTGCTCTTCCAAAGGTCCTGAGTTCAATTCCCAGCAACCACATGGTGGCTCACAACCGTCTGTAATGAGGTCTGGTGCCCTCTTCTGGCCTGCAGACATACACACAGACAGAATATTGTATACATAATAAATAAATATTTTTTTAAAAAATAAAAGCATGAAAAAAAAGTCGAGGCTGTTTTAGAATTAAAGATGAAAGGACTTTACAAACAATTATTTCTGGTTATTTTAAAACTATAATTAAGTGAGATAATCTTTAAAAAAAAAAAAAAAGGACAGGGTTTCTCTCTAGGTTTTGGAGCCTGTCCTGCAACTAGCTCTTGTAGACCAGGCTGATCTCGAACTCACAGAGATCCACCTGCCTCTGCCTCTGCCTCCCAAGTGCTGGGATTAAAGGCGTACGCCACCACCAGCCACCACCACTCGGCTAAGCGAGACAATCCTTAAATAACATCTGGAATATGGTGACCATATAACAAATGCTATGCTATTTATTATAAATTTTGAAAACCCCTGCTTTTTAAGATTGAGCAAAATCTCAAAGAATCCTCAATCCACCTGTGGTGATGCTGATTTTTTTTTTTTTTTGGTATATAATTCTTAGTGTCAACTCACTCGAAATCTACAACCATAAAGAATCAGTCTCTGAACCACCCTGTTGGCACCACCGACAAAGGCTTTCTACAAGCAATCTATACACAGCTTCGTCACTTTTAAGACCGATGGACTCTGGTTTCTTCATTTAGCAACATGCATCTGATTCACGGTGCGTGTGTATGAACTACTCACTCCTCTCTATGCTGGAGTACTAGTCCAGTGTGCAGACTCAGCCACTGGTCTCCATTTTAACACCACGTTATTTTACATAACTACGCTGGAATCCAGAGAAGACTGAAGGCCATTAACGACTATTTAACGCCCGGCCCATCTACTACGTACCAGGTACTGCTCTCCAGACTAGCGGTGCAGTACCAGAGAATGCTACAGTCAGCACAGCTGCCGTAACAAACACAGAACCCAGAGATACAATAGAAGGAAGCTGAGAGCTAACTCTCACTCAAGTCACACGGAGGGAGTCTCCCAGACACAGACTCTTGGTTCTAAAGGAGCACTCGTTCAACAGTTTCGGCTTTACCTCCCGTATGTACTCCTCTTGCTCTTCCTTCAGAGTGAGTTCGATGAAGATTTGTTGAAGCTTCTCGTTACAATAATTAATAATAAACTGCTCAAAGCTGTTGTCCTAGGGGGAGAAAGGGAAATAAACACACGTAAGACCGTATCACAGCTCTCCCTACCAAAGACACACCACGCTTCACTCCGTCCTTCAGACTTGACGGAGGCCCCACACAAGCTCCAAAGACAGACAACGTCCCTTGTAAGCGCTCAAGGGATGGCTCACGAGTCAGCGAACAAACAAAATACGCACAGATGTCGCAGTTCTTACAGGTGGGGATTTTGAGAAAGACCCCCAATTTGTTCAAACTCCCCGGTGAAGTTGAGTAAAGACACAGAGAGGTCCGTAATCCCTGTCAGCGACTACCCAATCATTCATTCTCAGGGCCGCCTGCCACACCTGGTCCCTCCAGCCGGAATCAGGTCCCTCACTCGACACCCTGTTACCTAAGTGTGTGCACACACGTGTACACGTATTGGCTGCATTCACAGATGTATCTGATCGGACGTTACTTAAGGGGAAGAGCTGACCCAACCCTCTCGCTCACTGTGATGCCTGCCATACTGTATCAGCAAGTGCAGACGCCCCGACCGAACAGAAATCCAGGGAAGTCAAAGCATTGAGCCCACACGTCAGGCAGAGACAATGTCTCCTATCAGAAGGCTGCGTCACACTCTCAGGCGCCCCATGCTCCCTCTCCAGGAGTCCGGCCTCATTTTAATCATCTCCTAGGAATCCTCTGATGGAAGGTCTATGAAATCATTTCCAGACAATCCATAGAGCTCAGGGAACACACTGAAGGTACCAATGTCATCTGCTGGAGGAACATGTGTTCCACTTAGAACCTTCCAGAATAACACAGACGTGGTGCCGAAGCTTGTCTTCTTTGCTTCTCCCTCTCCCTCTTGGCAAAGAGACACCAAGAGTCTACCTCCGGGAAACTTGGCCAGTCCTGCTCTCACAAGGAACCCCCACATACGGGAAGACCGAGGCTCGTCACTCCGTGGGCGTAAGCACACAATGGCCTTCGCGTCTCTCTCCAAATGACAAAGGCAAAAAAGCCACTGAGGTTTCTGACAGCTGATCTTTACACTGACTTCGGTCCTCCCCTGGGTGGACCTGAACATGCCACAGCCCCTAACTAGATCCTTGCCTGGTATCCGGTTTGTCATCACGGCAGTGCAGGGACAGAGACTTCAAACTCCAAACCACAAGTGCACTATCACCTACTGACCTCGCTAATGCTAGATTCAGCAATGGTTTCCACAGTCCTGGAGGTTTTCACTAAAGAAGCAAGCATGGGTTTGCAATACCTCCACAAACATAGTTTTAGATGCAAAGGGCATCCCCGGGTGCCTTTGCATACACACCCTTTAAAATTTCAGCACTAACAATTTCAACTAGAAACTAAAGTCAGTTCACTATGGCTGCTGGATGCCTTCTCGCTCTTAACTAGCACAAAGTCATTTCATATAAAAGAAACATCAGGATTTTGTGGTCTGGTAGAACAGGTACTGACATAATGCTATGATCGCAAACAAAAAAAGAACATTCGAAGCCGGGCGGTGGTGGCGCACGCCTTTAATCCCAGCACTCGGGAGGCAGAGGCAGGCGGATCTCTGGGAGTTCGAGGCCAGCCTGGTCTACAAGAGCTAGTTCCGGGATAGGCACCAAAGCTACAGAGAAACCCTGTCTCGAAAAACCAAAAAAAAAAAAAAAAAAAAAAAAAACATTCGAGTACCTGATGCAAGCAGACCTCTTAGACTGGAAAATGAACAGAGAGAGTCTCCCGTCTGAGAATCCGTGCTGACGGAGCAATTGCAACACAGTGATGCTAAAGTCTCAAGTGTTCATGGATGGGGGCGGGGGAGGGAAATGACTGTTGTCCTTGGATACAGTACGTGCTATGGACGCTTTCAAAACAAAGCTATGAAACACACACACACACACACAGGTTAGAAGCCAGCGGCAAAGCGTCACGATTACAGCACAGCTTGTGGATTCAGTTTGAGCTAAGGTGTATTTACCGTCCACTTTTCTAATTCCCTGCCTGGGTGCTGCACCTCATATCCACGCAGTTAGCCAACAACCACTTGCTACGAAACTCACGCAAACTGGAGAAGCTATTAGCACAGGAACATGCAACAGACCGGCACTGCAAACGGTTTATACTTACTGCATTCTGGTGCAGGGGAGGGGACAGACACAAAATGCAATCAGTTCCTAATTAACAACAGACTTTCAGTAGTAAGCACTTTGTCGGTTACTCATTGGGCTAACTGGTACCTGTACCAGGGTCTGCACAGCTAAGCGGTAGAAAACTTGAGCTGAAGACACAGCCAACCTAAGGGAGCGTCTCTAAACTTGGACGTTGTATCTCAACTGTGTTTCTGTTACAGAGGGGGCTCTTCAGGATGAAAGGGGCCCCTGCTGAACTGCTCACATGTCATAAAACTTTCCCGAATGCCCTAGCGCTCAGAATCCAGGGCTGCCTGATTCAGTATAACATCTGTGTATAGAAAATCTACATGTAGACCCAAGGTCTACGTCTACCCAGAGTCAGGGACAAAAGCATTTGGAAAAATCACACAAGAACGACAAGACCCTTCAAGGTCCAGAAGGACTTCCTGTGACCCGCTTCTGTGTGCTGTGTGGATCATGCTGAATTAGCTGCTCCTTCAAAACCAGTTAAGATGGCATGGAGACAGTATCCAGCTAGAGATAGTCTAAGGACAAAAGCTGAACTCTCCAACCTTATTCTAAATGACAAAAGTCACCCTCCCAAGCCCTCAAACAAAACCGGAATACCCAACCATCGGTGCAGAAATGAACGTATTCTCCCACATTGAAACCAACATCTACTGCAGTTTATACTCTACATATTCCAAAACACATCACGGCTGGAGCAATAATTACTGCCCAAACTGGAGGATGATTATATATATATATAATATATATAATACATATAATATATATATATATACACACACACACACATAGATTGTGGTCTAAGTTTAAGCTGTTGACACTGCTCAACTTTTGGAAGAAATAGAACTTCTTGGACAGAATTAAAACTTGGAAAATTGTAAGTAAAAGCCTATAGGGAAAGAAGAAAGGAAAGAGGGAGAAAGGGAGATGGGGAGGCAGGGCCTGATGACAAAGTAATTCTCATATGAATTACTAATTTTGAGTTAATTATGTTGAACCTTTAAAAAGCATCTATTTCATGGAGAAGAAAGTAAACTCAGTGACTGTCTATGGCTGTGATGGTCGGTTTGGATGGTCGACATTATCCCAGTGTAGATTCCCCTGATGGGAGGAAGAGTCAATAACAGATTGTTTACATTAGGTTGCCCTGTATGGGAGGGAGTGCCTGTCCACTGTGGGTGCTGCCACTCCCAGAGCAGGGTACCATGATTATGGTGATGGAGGTGGGCGGGCCTGTCTGTTCACTGTGGGTGGTGCCATTCCCTAAGTGAACTATTTCAGGGAAAGGAAGCCGAGCACCAGCCTGTGGATGTACTGACCAGCTGTCCCAGCTCCCGCTGACTTAACTGCCTCATGACAACGGGCTATAACTAGACCTGTGACCCCGATAAACCTTTTCTCTTCAAGTGGCTTTTGTCAGGTTATTTTATCATAGCAACAGGAAGAGAAAGTAGGAGAGTGGCCATTTAACAATTTGCTTGATTTGCACAAAGCAGAAAGTTCTGTTTAAAGAGTGCACTGACGGCCTTAGCTCCAGGAGTGGCAGGCAGCTTCAGTTCACACTGGCGGTTGTGTCTACTGAGCATTTGGGCTCAACCTTAACCGCACACTGGCCTCACCAGGGGGCTGTGGAAACTACTGCCGGGTCCTAGGCTGGCGAGTCTGATAGGACTGTTCGTACAATCTGGAGGTAGGAATTCCCGAAAGTGCCCAGGCGGTTCCACTGTGTGGCTAAGCCTGAGACGTACTGAAGCAGGGTCTTCCCCAGAAGAGCGTTTAGAGAGACAGTGTGCGCATCTTCATAACTAGAATGTTGAAGAGATGCTGCGCTGGCTGACTTGAGGCTGGAAGGCAAGGACAGCAAGAAGGGGTGGAGAAAACCCGAAATAAAGGATTGCTGGAAGAGGCGACATCCAGGACCAAGTTGAAGGATTAGGTGCCCAGAGCAAGCACACTCTAAAATAGGAGTCCAACCCAGTTTCCTGACTTCCTAAGAGGACGTGTCTCTCTCTTCACCAGTGACTGACTTCCAAGACCTTAAGCCAGATTGTAAATCCTGAGCAGACGGGGAAATCTCTACCGTGTTTGCCTGTAGTACGTGGATCACATCAGGCAGTCAATAAAGAAATGCCGACTGTCTTATATGGCCCGTGGGGTGTACTGTGTCCGTTGAGAGCGGCTAGGGCTAGCTTTCTAAAGCCAATTACATCTTAGGACATCCCAGAGGACAAAGCTATCTGGACGTCTCAATATAAGCCCATCATCCCCTCAAAATAGTTTCAGTTGGGGTATGGTGGTGTATGCCTGTAATCCTACCACATGGAAGGCAGAGGCAGGAGGATTGCCAGGAGCTCAAGTCAACCTGTAGTAAATTTCAGGCCATCTGAAGGTTTTGTGTGGCATGACACTAAGAGCCTAGCTTATAAGCAGAAAAAAAAAAAAGTAAATAAATAAATAAATAAATAAAATCTCTGGCAACATCAATGTGAAACCACAGTTTTTATTTTTAGGAGCATCATTAAAGATTTTTTTTTCTTTTAATTTTCTATTAATATCTATGTTTAGCACTCAGCCAATTCAAGAAACTATTTAAGTTTCGATCAAGGCTGTACCAGCTAAGAGGTCCCTTCCCTTACCAACGGCAAAGAGTGACTCTGACACCTGCCTATTTAGTGGCAGTAATCTGAGATCGTGCTAAGGAAAATTTCAGTACGGTGATTTCTGACACACACAAGAATTCTCCCAAAGCACAAACTTCCTGTTCTTTCATTAAGAGACCCACAGCTTCCTTTGCTGATTTAGCCTAGGAGGCAGCAGCAAACCAGGAACTGTGCTAATGGCTGAGCATTCCAGACGAGGGCAGGGCCAGCTCCTACTCCTCCATCGATGAAGGATCCCAGAATGTTCAGAAACTGGGAACCATGGTAAAATCAGGGAAACTGGAGGCCTGTTAACATTTTGGGCTTTTTCAATTTCCAAATATTGGGAAACTCTTGAGTTTGAGGAGGAAAGTAAGGAACTGACCTTGGTCTTAACCCTAATAAGAAAGAGGAGCAATAAAGAAAATATCAGGAAGCCAGGGACTTGGCCCTGTGTCGGCTGTTTAGTTACCTGACCTTCAGGACTTTACTTCCTCATCTGTGAAGTGGGAATAACAGCAACACCTATGCAGTAGTTACAACAGTGTTTGCATTGAGTCAGTCCTTGGTCAGTTCCTACAAATAGTCCTTAGGGATGAAACCAGACTGAGGGAGAAGATACCACACTAGACAAGACTACTAACAGAATCTCCGAGGACTGTCTGGGTTAGTGCACAAGAATGCTTGGTTGCCTTTCCTGCGATTCTATGATCTTAATTTTTTTTGGAGGGCGTACATTCTTTCGGAGGTTATTCTAGGCATGAATTGGTTCATAAACATGCAGAACTCATTACTGTGGGTGAGAATTCAGGGAGGAGAGAGCGAATAAACGCATCTCCTTAAACCAGCCTAGAATAGTACTCCAAACCTGCCACTAAAAGTCAAACGGAGGAATTCTATACAAATGTGTAACGTTTAACCACATAGTCTGGGGCAGACAAGTGCCTTCCAGCTTCTTCTGCCGCGGCATTTACTGCTTCAGATCACAGCGGGGCGTGGCCAGGATGAGACCTCTAATCCCGACTCTGACCCCTGAGACTCAGGAGACACCGCCACGGAAGCGTCAGGCTTCCCCATTTCCATGGTTTTTGATGCTTCATGTCTCAACCTACACATGACTAGATGGCCACAGACCTCAGTGCCCACGTAATGCAGCAGACACATGGCTGAGTAGAAATCTCAAAACTGACATGAGAGCTCGTGTGTCCACACGCGCACACCGCTGTGACTATATGTACACAGAGCTTACCTGCAGATTCAAAGTATAGTTATTTATATAGTTATATATAAATATAGTTATTTACATATTGCCCATACAATGTGACTTATTTCTAATTGTTCTACTTTAATAACGGAGTACTAATTTAAAAAAAAAAAAATCTTACCTCAAATATTTCAAAGCCATAAATGTCCAGAACACCCATGACCTTCTTTCTCACTTTGGTTTGTGCCTTTGAAAACATTTCAAGTGAATAAGTTAATACAGTCGTAATATAATACCGGGAAAAACCAAAAAGCACAGATTTACACTTTCGTTTTGAATTAGAACAATGATTCGGTTGTGCTGTTAAAGCTTAGGTAAGAGAACTGGTGTGGGATCATTCAGAAACCCAGCAATGAAGGCGCAGTCACCAAAGGCTGTAGCGACTCTGGCCAGCAAGGATTTCCCGCTCACCTTGTCCAATACCCTCCCCCCCTCTAGTGAAGAACGTTTAGCCGCTAAGAGAGAAGCCATCTCTGTTCAGTGTGCTGCCTGCGAGCGCTCAGAAAGCTGCTGGCTGCTCTGCCAAGACCGGGAGACCAGTCTGGTCAGTAGTGAGAAGCCGGAGCACGCGGCCGAGAAGGGAAACAAAACCCTGGCAAATTCCAACTTAGGCGAGATGGGGCCATCTGCAGGGATCAGCTTCGAAAGTGGCAATCAAGTACACGATTAAAAAACTAAGTTTCTTTCTTTTTTTTTTTTTGTTTTTTGTTTTGTTTTTTTTCGAGACAGGGTTTCTCTGTGGCTTTGGAGCCTGTCCTGGAACTAGCTCTTGTAGACCAGGCTGGTCTCGAACTCACAGAGATCCGCCTGCCTCTGCCTCCCAAGTGCTGGGATTAAAGGCGTGCGCCACCACCGCCCGGCGACAAAACTAAGTTTCTTTAAGTTAATGTTGACATTGTGAATACCACTTCTTTATTACGAAAGGCGTCTTCCGGGGATTCGGTACCTTAATGCTCTCGTTGATGCGATTTACCAACCACGAGAACAGCCTGCTGTAGAGGTTTTTAGCCAGGGCATCGCGGGCATAATAAGCCTATTAAAGAAAAAAAAAAAGAATCATTTAACACTAATAATTGCCACAATACTAAATTTCTATAAAATAACGAAAATACTTTTAAAATATTAAGGCTATTTATTCCAAATTTCTCTTTGGGGCAGTTTTTATTATACACTGGATGAGTACTGAACTGTAAGAGAATCAGGCAGACTTTTCATCAGGTCTCCATTTTTGCATTCCAGGAAATGAACTCCGAATATCACAGACGTTTTTTCCCCAGTTTTACACAACAAAGGAAAACCGGGCGTGCACAACAAGAATAGGAAAATTAACACTTGTGGAAGAGATGTATTCCACAGTTGTTCCAGAAGAACTGCTATGGAATGAAGGAACTGAACACTGCCATGTGTGGAAGGAATTGAATAAGCTGCGTCCTTAAAATACAGTAACCACCCCCGATACAAACACAAAGGAAAGAAAAGAAAACAGCTCAGACTAAAGCAATCAATTAACTTTTTTTTTTTCCTTTCAGCTAAAACCCAACTCTTTAACCGAAGAGATACAGAAGGAAATCCAGCGCTGGGTGGTGGTGGCTCGCACCTTTAATCCCAGAGCTCAGGGGCAGAGGCAGGCAGATAACCTGGTTCGAGGCCAGCCTGGTCTACACGGTGAGTTCTAACACAGCCAGGACTGTTCTACAGAGAAACCCTTCTTGAAAAACAAACAAACAAACGAAACAACAAAAAGAGGAAAGAGAAAGTATAATTGACGGAATACTCGGGAAAAGAATTTAGAATATTTCAGAAGACAAAAAGCAGAGAAAGAAGGACGCCGTAGAGACATATAAAGTTCCTAAAAACTGGGGCCGACAGAGAGTCAGCTCAGGAGAGAAAGCCCTCCGCCCCACCAGGCCCACCAGCCTGTGTTTAATCCCTTGTGTCTCAGACAGCGTAGAAAGCAGGAAAGGAGGGCAGGGAGAAGGAGCGGAAGGGGAAGAAGGGAAGAAAACGGGAGGGGAGAGAAGACTCTGCTCTTTACAGCCAGTCAGAGGGACCCTTTGGGACACAAGGAGGAGCATAGATCGTACCCATCTCTGCAGGATGCTCTCTCTGCGCGGTTCCCAGTTCACTTTCAATCAGAACAACCTTCTTTCCTGTCCCTACGGACATTGATCTTCCTCATCCCGTTCTACTCTCTGTCATTGTACTTAGCAACTGCTGCTCACTAGATTACTTACAGCATCTACTGACCATTACCCTGTTCTCCAATACCCCTCCCTTAATTCTCAGCTCGCTAAGGATGGGAACCCTAATCTGTTTAGTTTTCCTTAGTGTTGACAATGCCTAGAACACTGTGTGGAATATAGCCTGACCGCGAGGTAACTAACTGTCTGCAAAATAACATATGCCATAAAAGTATCACCACGTAAGGAACCTTTTCCTCTGCATGTTACAATTCACCCACCTGAGCCACGTTCAAGGTGGTCGAAACTTTCTCCTGCTTTGCTTCGACGGTCCGGAAACTAAAGGCTCTTTCTAGAACCAACTGATCGATGCTAGTCAGTTCGCAGATTTCTTTTAACTCTGTTGGGGAGCAGAAGAAGACAGGCACAAACAGTGAGGTACCCGTGGTCACCATCAAGCCCTCGGCTGTTCTTTCTACATCACACTCGGTACGTAAACAGGTACGAACTAGAGAAGGGCAAACGTCGTTGCCACGGGGTTTCGGTGTAGTTTCGCCAGTAAGTTCTTTCAAACTGATGGGAAGCCCAAGGTTGGCTTTCTAGACTAGAGACTGGGCAGCAGTTCAAAGCAAGAGCCCCAAGTTAAGGGGCTCCCCCACGGACTGACCGTTTTTATCTTTGACTTTGCTCTCATCCAGGCCGTTCACTCGAGACTCGGGCTTGAACTCGATGTTCCCCAGCTTCAGGACGGCGGCCACGACCTCCAGGACCGACTCGGTTTCGTGGTCCGTGAAGCCCACGATCTGCATGGCGTTCTGGAGGAGAGAGAGGGGCACCTGTTTACCTTCTACAGCTTTGTGCCTGTGGTTGTTTGCTTGTTGCTGTTTGCTTGTTTTTAACAAATAATGAAATCTAATGAATACTGCTACTACAGATTTACTTCTGGGGTAAAAAAAAAAAATTAAAACACAAAACAATTATCTTGCTCCGTGGTTCCAGATTGTGACTTCAGAGCCTTCCAGGCACCAGGCACACTTAATGGCAGAGTTGTGTACACAAGAGGAGGCTGGGAGTTGAGCCTCAGCCCCTCCCCTGCATCTCAAATCAACCAGCTGGTTTCCATACATGTCATCTTTTTTTTTTTTTTCCCACACAGGGATTCTGCTTCTAGAAATAAAACCAAACACGATGTCTCTACAGCCGTCAACCATAGACACCGCCTGGCTTGTTTCACAGATGAGAAGAACTCCGGCTTGCAAAGGTGAAGAACCCCGGAGGGTGCCGGGGACACTCACTCATTCACAAATGTGCACCAAGTGCCAAGCATGTGCCACGCAGAGTGGTTACAGAGCTGGCCTTGGATGCAAGTCTTAAAACAAAAATCACGTCCGGACTATGGCTTCCATATGCTGGCGTGTATACAGCTCTACAAATGCTTTCGTCCTGACACCAGCTGGTACTACTCTCCTCCGTACGTGTGGCACTAGTTTATACAGCGGTGAGAGTTATGGACACTTTGTGTTACGGAAATTTCCAAACGTATACACAAGTAGCAAGAATGAGGAAAACACCCCGCATCCCCTCCATTCTGCCTCAACATTAATGGGTGCCAATCTGGCTTCGTCTGTCCCAGCCCCGCTCCTCCCTGCAGCCTCAGCTGTCCCACTGGGAAGTAGATCCCAGGGACCATGATGTCAGAGAGTGTATGCCACATAAAGCCAGAAAAGAGAGAATTACGCAAAAGTCAGCTTCTTTTCTAGAACAAGGAACTCGGACTCTTCTGACGCGTAAATCTCCCAAAAAACAGGATTTTCTGCCTGAAACACTTTTGACTTAAGAGGACCCAAGGGCAGTTTTCATATTTGTGAATTAACTTTGGCTATAAAAACACGTGGAATTTCAACACACACTGAGAGTCAAGTCCCAGAACAAGAGATGCAGGCTCCTTTTCACCAATGGTAAAACAGCATGTCCTAGTAAACGCGGCCTTCATAGCCTAGGGGGACTGGTTGGGGGGGAGGGGGAGCAAACCCGCAGAAATGAAAACGCAATGAATTCTCTAACCTGGGGGACGCACAATGAACGCGTCTAACCTGGGGAGCTGTATAAACGACAATGCAGAGAAAACAGAACTGGCAGCGGTTCTGGCTAAGCAATGGGGCTGCCCATTCTCAAGCACGGAGAAGGCGCCTCTTACCCTGACGGTTCTGAAATTGGCAGCATCGTCCACACCGTTAACTTTGGCGGAGTCCAGGCTCAGGTAGTTGTATCTGCTGAAATCCCGCTCCAGCTTCAGCTTCTCTGTGGAGTCAGGCACGCAAATCAATACGTTAGATCAGGAAATGTATTTTAAATGACTGACAATATGGACAGAGATCAATGGCAGTGATTCTCCCAAGCCCACTTTTGTTACTGCTGAGCATTTATTATTGCATGGAAAATGTTGTGATGGAGGATAGCTAAACACAAAGCGGCGGAAAACGTCCTTCATATAACTTGGCTTTGGGCTCACGTGAATCATTATGATATACCCCATAAAGTGGTGCGACTGGCTACAGACTGACCATCCGGTGATTCTTTGGAAGACTGCGCTCGCTCGACACTCGGGCGCACTCATCAGAACACTCTTCCTAGCTGTTCCTTTTCGCGCTTCTGCTAGTGTATGCCGAGTGGGTAACTCAGTGTGTTTTAGGGTGCATTTGTTGACTTTTTGTTGCTGTTGCTTGTTTGTTTGTTTGTTTTTCGAGACAGGGTTTCTCTGTGTAGCTTTGGAGCCGTCCTGGCATTCGCTCTGTAGACCAGGCTGACTTGGAACTCACAGAGATCCGCCTGCCTCTGCCTCCTGAGTGCTGGGATTAAAGGCACGTGCCACCACCGCCTAGCACAATTGCTGACCATTCCATGGTGATGAGGGTTAATTTCCATTGTCAACTGAATTTAGATCACCTCAGACACCTCTCAGTGTTCTGAGAGAGGTTTAACAGAGAGAGGACAGACTGGATAATATGCAGGTGGCAGCATCCATGGGGCCCAGAGCGAGCCTCAGGAACGCCAGCATTCACCTTGCGGTGCTGCTGGTCTGCCCAGATGTGAGCAGTCACACGGTCAACTGGTACAAGTGCCAACACGCTTGCCACCACTGCCATCCCTGTGTTCCTCGGACCCTGAGCCAAATCACCTTCCCGCTCTTACACGGCTTCTTCCTAAGAATTCAGTCACAGAAAGAAGAAAAGTAACGGACAGAGTGTGTCTCTCTGAGTGTGAGCGGTTTTCCATAACTCTTCTTGCTTTAACTGTTTGATGACGTAGCCAGCAGCAGTTAATAATTTCCTTGTGAACTTATGTTAATCCCACAAAATCTCTGAAAGTCAGATGGTTAACTCTTGGATGGCCTCAAATATCTTCCCTGGGACTTTAAAAATTATTACACTTATCCATTTTCTGTGCACGTGTGAGGGCATGTATGTAAGCACATGCATTTGTAGCATCACGGCAAGGGGGCAGAGGTCAAGGGGGCAGAGGTCAGGACAGCTTGTGGGAGCTGGTTCTCTCTTTAAACCACGTTAGGTCCGGGAGACAGAACTCAGGTTATCAGGCTTGAAGGCAAGTGCCTTTGCCATTGAGACATCTTGCCTACCCCATTCCCCATAGTTTTTAAAATCCTCACTCAAAAAATTCTTCTGTAATTGTAGGCCTTTATTACACATTGCCAGTTTTCTTCCCGTAAGTGTTATGGTCCTCTGTTTCACTTTTAGATGTGTGAGTGGTCCTTCCCCGACCAGAAGGCTCCCCTAACACGCCTGAGGCGCATGACTTGGTCCCTGGTGAGATGCAGACATATGACAGAGATGCTGGGGTGCGGCAGGAGCAAACAGAAGATGCAACGAGAATGCCGACAGGGAAAACATACGGGAGCGTGTGGCGTAGAGAAGAGAAGGCTTCAGGAATTGCCGCGACAATAAAAGACAAACAGAAACGCAGACTTACGGAGCAGTTCCTCAGAGGCTCCAGAGAGCAGCTGATAGAAGACATGGAAGTTTCTTTCACCTCTTGGCTGCTTAACGACACGAGATTTCTCTAAGAGATCTGACAGGGGGAAAAAAAAAAGAAAATTAAATTGTCTAAAATTCGTTTTGCCTTCAACGATGGCTTTAATTCTTGCTTCCTCTTTCGTTACTTTATACTACTAAAATAAAACAATAAAAGAAGTTATATTTTAAGGGCTTCCTTGAAACAGAAGCACAACTCGACTAAAATCACCCACGTAGGCAGTTATTCCCAACAGACCCGTTCAGGATAACAGCTCTTAACACTAGTACCCTATTAGGCGTTTCATGGTCACATTCAAGTTTCAAAAATATAATGCTGCAAACGTAAGCACCGAAACGCATCCTTTCATATGCCACGTAATAATTATGAAGCTAACAGACAAACTGCCGGGCCCTGGGTGTGAGTGTTTCTTGAATAGTGTCTTGTTTCAGCACAGCTGAGCACACGGGCAAGGCTATCCGGGGAAGCCAGATTTGAAATCAGACCACCTGACAACATGCGGCTCCCGGGCTCCATGTATGCCCTTTGCCTTTCGGCAGAATTAGAGCGGGTTCTCTAGATCACCAAAGTTTGAGGATCTTGTGCTATCTGGCCCTATTCAGTCACTGACTCCAGACACTTTTCCCTCTCTTAAACGTAGGGTCTCGTCAAGTTTCCACACTCAGCAATGACAAACTAACAAACCAGAAATGAGGCGTCGTGACAGAGTGACAGGCAGCAGTTCTCCTCCTGCCTAGAGTCCCGCTAACCCCTCACCAAAGACACAGAAACCCAGCCAAGCTCTGCTGGCAAAGGCTAATTTGAAGACGTATCCTTATAAACGCATGCTTTTAGCTACAAAACACCGCAGCGATGACATTCTAAGCCATTGGTTCTCTTTACTGATGTTTCCGACACACTTAGTCCTAAACACACTGAAGCCCAGATGCTATTGAACTGGGTGTGAGGTCAAAGGACAGCATCATGAAGGCTCCCGAGGGAACGCTCACTGATCTTCATTTGTGTTTGTAGATTCTGCAAGAGCATTTGAGGATGCAGGGAGGGAAGAATTTAACACTGCAGCCACAGTGAACGGGGACCTAGAGGGCTCTAAATACATCCGGTTGCTTATAAGAACAAAGAGATGGAGCCGGGCGGTGGTGGCACAAGCCTTTAATCCCAGCACTTGGGAGGCAGAGGCAGGAGGATCTCTCTGTGAGTTCGAGGCCAGCCTGGTCTACAAGAACTAGTTCCAGGACAGGCTCCAAAAGCTACACAGAGAAACCCTGTCTTGAAAAACAAAACAAACAAAGAGAACAAAGAGATGGGAGGCAAAAACCTGTCTATTCCAGATTAGTTTATGTTCGTCTCCAGCTGTCAACAAGACTTGGGAGACCACAAGGTCTCCCCAAACTGTGGTAAAGCAAAAAGAAGGGGTAAAAAGTGAGAAGCAATCAATACAACTCAGGGGTAAAGACAGCGTATAGTATTCGCCATCTCTAAAGAAATGAAATTTCAGACAACGAATATGTATCCATGGGTGCAGAAAAATAAATAACTAAAGACAGTATGGTTCTATTTCTCAAGTGGTCAAGCTTCTGAGAGATCTTGGCATAAGTTAGTGTACAATTCTGGGAACAAAGAAGACAGGGGCAGATTCTTCACAGAGAAGCTAATCCTCAAAGGAGTCCCCACGCCTTGAAGAAAGTAACTGACTACACGAGGAACACAAACAAGGGCCATATTCTGCTTTGTTCATTCACACACAGATTCCTGCGGCGGAATCACCGCCCACTCAGCACTGGGAACAATTCAGGAATCAGCAAACAGGAAGGCTTTCTTTCTCTGGTGAGTGACCGCGCAACACACACCAATACAACAGGCTTTCCAGGTGAGATGAGACAGGGACAGCTGGGGAATGACTCAGTGGACAGAGCATGTGCCAAGCACGTATGTGGGTCAGAGTTTGGATACCCGGAAGGCAAGGAAAACCAAGATATGGCAGTGCATGTCCGGTGAGATCGAAGGAGCGAGGAGAATCCCCAAAATCTCAAGAGTTAACTGCCTGGTACTCCATCAATGACTATGATACCCTGCCTCAGACAAAGGAGAGGACCAACTCCAGAAATCTGACCTCCGCATAAGCACCATGGCACACGCGTGCATGTGAGCGCAAGCACGCATGTGCACACACACACTTCCAGACAGAGATGACAAGTTGCTCATGACTGAGAGGGTGAGGAAGGCAGAGTAAGTAAAGAACCCAGGCTTTTCAGATCCCTAAGAGCTCGGCCACACCCCGGATGCACTGGACACCTTCCAAGCCTGCTCTTCTCACCTCAGTTACGGAGACAAACGTGCTCGGCAGCACGGACACATCCTCTCCTATGCGTCGAGACACAAAATAAGACCTTTAGAAAGCACGTTACTCATCGGCTGTACTGTGCGGCTACCATGGGCTACTGAGCCGGGCATTCAGACGCTTTGAAAACGTTGACAACGAGAGTGTAGAAACAGTGACGGCTGTCAGGCTCAGCGATGGCTGTGGGATCCATCGCCGTTAGCGCCAGCGAGTGAAAGGCCAGCAATGTGACAAAGAACGCGGACCCACAGATGTACTGATACGGTCGGAAGTGATCACCGTATTCAAACAAGACTCACGGTGCGTGTGTTTAAAAGGAGAGGCACAAAAGGGAAACTGAGGCAGAACTTCAACTTCCTTTCTGCCTGTGAGCCTATGCAGCCCTGAGTGCTGCCCCTCAGGTTGACTCTGTCACCTCGCCCTGCAGACCAGAAAAGGAGGCTCATGCCGCACTGATCGGAGTGTGAACCCGGAGCTTTGGTTACTGAGGCTCATACTTAGGCTCTGTCGTTGTTGGGGGAGGGGAAGCGCAAAACTCTTAAACGTCTGGGAAATGCTGGACTTTATACGAAATCCACGAATTCACTGAGCAACTGTCTCACAAAATGAGGCGGCTTTTATTGCGAAGCAATTGAAGGTTTTTACTACTTACAAGGCTTACTCCATTACCCCGGAGCCTATTCCGGGTTCTTTATGACTTTTCACGTAAGTCATAAGCTTCCAGGTAGAAAAGGAATTAGAGGAGATGCCTGCCCCCAGATAATTCACGCATCCTTGAAGTCACTCCCTGTGGGTAGTTTGTGCTAAATGTGCATGTACCAACATAATCAAACAGCATGAGACCATACCGAATAATTACTCAACGCAGAGAATATAAGCTCCATTCACTGGAGGGACTTCTCACCTGACCATGTTCATTTACTTAAATGCGCCCTGAATGAAGGGGAAACAGAACTCAGCACGGTTCTTCTCCACCAGGGGAGCGCCTGCAGCATGGGCCGGGCCTCTGCTAGGGAGATTTCGAGGACTTAATGCCAGATCCCTGGTACAGCAGCATCCGTGAGAATGTCCAGACCCCCCAACACAACCGCATCTCAAGATGTAAGGATCGCCATAAATTCATATTAGAGAGAGATAAACTTATTAAGTCATACGGGAATAGGGTCAAAGGAAGACTGGGCCAGAACTTGCCCTCCTACCTAACAGGCATCACCCACGAAGGACCGACAGAAGGACCTGTTCTGCGCTTCAGCGGCTTTCTGCTTCTGACATTTTAGCAGCTAAAATTTATATGATGCACAGGTGCCCGCTCATCTGGGAGACCACCTTCCCTGAGCACAACGTCAGAGGAATAGGACACCCGTGACTGCACTCACTGAAAACGAAAGGTTCTGAAAGCAGACGAAAGAATGAAAACGAGTAAAAAGAATAGAAGGGCTGGGAAGAAGAACTCTCGCTACCCCGGGGCATAATGAAAGGATTACAAGCCTAGAAATAAAAAGTCTTTGTTTTATATGCAATCTCTCTTCCAGGAAAAACAGCAGCCCTGAACTAAAAAGCAGGAGCTGTGGGCACTGCCCTCGGTGGCCCCCCCATCTCCAACTGTTCTTGGTGGCCCCCATCTCCAACTGTCCTAGGCGTTCCCCATCTCCAACTGTGATCGGTGGCCCCCCATTTCCAACTGTCCTCGATGGTCCCCCTCATCTCCAACCGTCCTCGGTGGTCCCCCATCTCCAATTGTCCTCGGTGGCCCCCCATTTCCAACTGTCCTCGATGGCCCCCCATCTCCAACTGTGATCGGTGTCCCCCTCATCTCCAACCATCCTCGGTGGCCCCCCATCTCCAACTGTCCTCAGTGGCCCCCCCATCTCCAACTGTCCCCGGTGGCCCCTCATCTCCAACCGTCCTCGGTGGTCCCCCCATCTCCAACTGTCCCCAGTGGTCCCTTATCTTAACTGAAGTGTTTGCTGTCCCTCCCTTCCGGTCACTGTCCAGATGGACAGGAGGGAACGTGAAGGTTTTATTTATAACTGTCCATCCAAGCCAGTGGATGTTTAGAAGTTAAAGAAAAAATTAGTATCTCATCAGTGGTTGCTACTACAATTAGCTCAGAAAAGAATATCCAAGAAGAAGAGAAAACAAACAAGAAAAAAGAAAAAAAGGATAAGGGCATGTTCAAGCTCTAGAAGAGGCCTATGACGACGCATCTTTGCCTCAGTTTCCCCAGTGAGGACGGGATAAGGCTGCAAGCCCAGGCATGACTGAAAAGGCTAACTGCCCCTGAGACCCTACGCCTTCCCTCCAACTACCCAATCACCAGGAAATACTGAGCAGAACTCAATATTTTTACTGGAAATATCCTAAATATGAACGTGGATTGACTTCTCTTTCAGGGCACAGATTTTAAATCAATACCACCATTTTAAAGATCCTGGAATACTGGAGACTCATGTAAGGGTTGGTAGGCATAGCTGAATGCTTGTAATTATAGCCAAGAAGGCTTCCGGTAGCCATGCTGGCCAGCTTGGCGTCTGATTGAGAGACACTGTCTCAATGGATAAGGAGGAAGAACAATTGAGGAAGATTACTGAGATCAATCTTCGGCCACAAGCACCCGATTAGTAAGTAAGCAGCAAGCCGTGGCCAACTAGAGGCGCCACTCCAGGTCAGTGGGACGTCTGCACTCGCTCCCGTGTCTCATCTCTATTAAAGAAAGCCTTTGCCACATCCCATTTTAACTACACGTCCTTCTTAAGGACACTGCCCTCGGGCCTCTGGAACTCTCAAGTGTGCTCCAGACTAAGACTGTATCGCACCCCTCTTTCGGAGGAGGGAGATGAGTTGGGGGCCTTTGCTCTCCACTTCCCGGGTGTACAACCGTCTAGAGGGTGCCTGAACCACTCGGGGTGATCATCTGAGCCATTGACAAGTTGGGCTTTTCCTAGTGGCTGCTGGGAAAGGAAGCAACGCATCTCTTCTTCAAGACAAAGCAAAGCCCGTGCTGTTCTCCAGCCCGCAAGAAGCTAACGCGTCAGGGTCTGGCAAGAACCCCAGCTATTCACCCACTGCTTTACATGCACCAAAGCCAGCCTGGCAGCTCCCATGGCCCGCATGAGTCAGCCCTGCCTGTATGGGGTGAAATTTCCTGTCCCACCACTAATGTGTGCTTTCCCTCTCTAAAGCAAGGGATATTCTTAACCACTGGGGTGTTCCCGCTTATGAGTTTCAATGTAATTTTTTTTTTTTTGTGGGAACAAACTGTAACCAAGACCATATGAAACTCATTCACACAGACATATTAGTCTTAACGGACACCAAGTGTTTGGTATTTATTTTCCATGGATACTGTAAGAATCTTCTGATTCTTACGTCAGGAAGAGACTTATGTTTAGAACTTGAACTTAAATGATAATCCAAAGTTATCTTCTCATGATGATAATGAAGTAACCAACTCCTAATTATCTTCACAGAACCCTCAGGAACACTATCGATTAAACCATTCCAGAATGTTCAGCTGCAAGTTCCGTAACGAAAGGACAAGCCTAATGCTACCGTCGGTGTAATACCCAGGCACTGTAATAAGTGGCATTAATGATGCAATAACTAGCATTAATTCGCCTTATAAAAAGAAAGCACTAAAGATTTATGAATAGTTTGCCGAATTAAAATTAATTGCTTCTGAGAATGGTGGCCTTAAACTTGAGCCACCCCCTTCCTGAGACAGTTCTTATTAGCTGCTATACCCTGCAAGGGGTCTGCCTAGGCAGTCCGGCAGGGGCCATCATCATCTGCTTCTGGCTGGAGGAGATGCACGCTGTCATACTCAGCCTATAAAATCGTGTAATCGAAATGGGAGTATCCTATACAATTTCTTCTCACATTAGAACTTTCCCTTCAAGCTGCTTCCCTCACAACGCCACATTCCTACAAGCACACAGTGCTGTCGCCATGCGCAGCACAGCACAGTATACAGTGAGGGGGACCAAAAGGAAAAGTCAAATCACGTTACATACTGCAAAAATGCTGAAGTGGAAGAACCAGAGTCCATCCACTCCTGTTATTTCAAAGATGAGGAAATGCTACTCCTATCGATGAACGAAGACGAGGATTTCGTTTTAAAGTTCAGCGACCCGTTCAGCTGCTACTGGGCTCTATGGCATGTGCCTGTAATATCACTGGGGAGATGATGTGGGAGCCCCCTCTGTATGCTGTGAACACCACTGGTTAATAAAGTAACTGCCTTGGCCTGTTGATAGGGCAGAACAGAGCTAGGTGGGGAAAACTAAACTGAATGCTGGGAGGAAGAAGGTGGAGTCAGAGAGAAGCCACAGAGCTGCCACTGGAGACAGATGTGCTGAAACTTTGCTGTTAGGCCACAACCTCATGGTGATGCACAGATTAATGGAGATGGGTTAAATTAAGATGTAAGAGTTAGCCAATAAGAAGTTAGAGCTAATGGGCCAAGCAGTGCTTTAAATAATATAGTTTTCATGTGACTATTTCGGTTCTGTGTGGCCTGGGCAAACAAGCAGTCTCCCAACAACAGGGAGAGAGAGAAATGAAAAAGTCTGGGATGTGCTAGCCAGTGGTCGAGCCAGATGTATGCGCTCCAGGTTCAGTGAGAAATTTCGTCTCAAAATACAGGGTGGACAGTGAATGAGGAAGACACTGGCACCCATCTCTGACCTCCACACAGTCGCGAACATCCTTAAGTATATGTGTGTGTTCCCATTCTCATCCCTCGTGCCCCCACCCCCAACACACGCCACAAGTTCCGCTACACGGTATGCACAAATCACTCCTAACACCAACTTCTGCACAGCATCGGGAAAGCTCACAAAGCCCTGGCAGCTCCAGGGTTCTTGGCTACCCATCTCCTCTTCTGCTGGACCAGTTCCTCTCCACTTTAGATCTTAGATCACTTAAAGAGGGTCGCTGGTGAGGCGGCTTGGTGGCTAAGAATGCCCAACACTCTTCGGAGAACATGAGATAGTCTCCCGGTGCTAAGTGAGGATTACACAGCCACTGGAACGCCGGCTGCAGGAGAGCTGACGCCCTCTTCCGGCCTCTCCCAGTATCTGCACCCCCATATATAGACACACGCGTTACTCTAACAAGCCAATGACAGTGTTCTGGACACTTTAGACAGCTCTGCCATTTCCGTGTCTAGTATAGACTAGTTATTTTCACTCTCCCAATCTCTACAGGCACTGGTCTGGTCACATGACCCTAAAACCCAGAACATTCGAGAGGATAGCAGGGTAACAGCCGGGGTCATATAAACTCCTGCATTAGAATTGATCTCCAAACAAATGAAACTTGAAATCAAAGGAGAAAGAAACATCAGGGGAGTACCAGGCTCCCTGGCTCGGAGGCCAAGGAGGCACAAAAAGCCAGCCACAACTGGTGTGACTCACGGCTAGTCCACAAGCCCTGGACCTGGAGCATCGCATAGCATGGACCCGGTCCTGTATTTCTCACTCCACACTAGGAAGGAGGCTAATGCGTCCATGTTTTACCAACAGCTAGATTTACAGTTCCATGATCTAGAAAGCCTAAAAAGGAGGTCACGGTTCTCAAAATAACATTCGAGATAAAGGCCTACTCACGGTACAGGAGAAAAGCTTCCTTTAAAAAGCTACTAATTTAAATCCATTATTTCTATTTTAGGGCTAAGGTAAAGTTCAGTGCGCCTGCCCAGTGTGTATGAGGCCCTGGGCTCTATCTTAGCGCCACAAAATTAATTAATAAATTCCCTCGGTTTTATCTTTAGTCACGGAATATACTTTTGTTAGGCTGGCTTAAAGGCCCATGAGGAATAAAGTATAAATACTTCAGCAGATTTCTGAACAGTTTACCGAAGGTAACAATAAATGAATTTATAACACTTAGCCAGGTATAAAGATATACGCGTTTTTGAGGCCTGTTTGGATGAGACAGTACAATTCTCTCTCAAAAAAATCAAACCCAAACCAAACAATATATATGTGTGTGTATGTACATATATATGCATGCATACATACATATATATGTTTTATATTGCTTTATATTGTAAAGCAATCTGGAATGCCATGGTTAACAATTCTTATAAAGCAAACGCTCTTCCCGTTTCTTCAATCGAAGTATTTAGACGAGTCCACCAGTTACAAACAAACGCCTGTTTTATCATTCTCAAGCGGTTGATAAAAGAGTCAAGTAAAATACTTACAGTTACTTATCACGCCTCCCAGCGGGTCACCTTTAAAGTCAAATTCAATATCCATATATTTGCCCTGTCAAAGAGAGACTCAGTCAGTGCATCCCAAAACAGCCCGCGTGCTTCAGAAAGGAGCATCCTAACTCATTTTCAGTCCTTTGTATGGATGTAATTAAGAAAGGCAGCTCATTTACCCATAAGGCAAACCAGCCTCCGTGAATAATTCACAATGCAAAGCCACCACTTAGAGCCCGTCTAGCCTGAGGCTAATTTAAAAACAGATCTTTGCACACACGCACGTACGCGGGCACACACACACACGCACACGAGGGGAGGCAGAAGAAGCGGGGGGGGGTGTCCCCTTCCATCATGTGACCTTTCCATTTCAGATAGTTTCCAAACTTCCTGAAGGGGAGACAGTCTCAGATCAAGACTGAGAAACAAGGGTACCAGTCTTGGCAGGTAAACTGATTGGAAAGATACATTATTTCATTTTATAGGCAGAATGTGTCTGAAGTCATTGTTACAAACTCCGCATCAGGCAGCGGGTGAAACGCAATCCCTCCCTCAGATTTCCAACTGTTCAAATCCGGCCACAAGCTCAGAGCGAAAGACTACTTATC
This sequence comes from Microtus obscurus, assembly GCA_963919715.1. Classification (NCBI taxonomy): domain Eukaryota; kingdom Metazoa; phylum Chordata; class Mammalia; order Rodentia; family Cricetidae; genus Microtus; species Microtus obscurus. The sequence continues at coordinate 7,210,105 of CAWTZC010000381.1, forward strand.
CCATTGAGAGGCGTTTGACGTAGATTATACAGAGCCCAGGGTCACATTACACTCCACGGGCAGTACCATAAGACACATGGTGTTAAATCTTGTAAATTTTAGAAGCAGCCTCCAATGGTCTTGACAAAGAGTTACCAGGAAGAGCAGACTAGCTGTGGCATTTGCTTTGTGTTTGGAAAAGAGTATGTGCATTTAATAAGGGCTTCTTTCGCTTTGTTGCATGTCCTGCCTCGATCATAATCAGATAGATACTATGTACAGAACTTTCCCTAAGAATTATATCTATTTTAAAAATGTGACAGGAAGGGACAAAAGACTTGACTGCATGGCACTCGGTCAACAATGCAACTTGTGCCATTTCCTTAGCTTATGGACGCTCCTTCACCAGCTCCTCTCCCACTGCCATCTACCCTTTGAAATCGTCACTTAGGCCCCGAGCGAATGTCTCCAAATCATTTCTTCTACGCTGAGAAAGGCGAGCGAGAAACCAGACACAGTCCCTGCTGGAAAGGAGCTCACAGCCTGGTAAGCAGGGCACGGTGGTGGAGAGACAAGGCTACCACAGCTCATGCCAGGGGTGAAGACGGGAGCAGAAGTGAGTTCATGGCAAACACCAAGTCTGCTGGGAGGTGGGGGAGCAGAAGGAGCAGAAGGAGCAGGCACAGAAACCAAGAACCAGCTGTTAGGGACAGGGAGGCGGGGCTTCAGGCTGGAGACCGAAGTCAGGTTAGCGTGACTTTTTGACATTCTCCTGACATGAGCCATTGTTACTGAAGGCTCCTAAAGAAGAAGACAGGATCAGATTCGCCACTTTATAAGATCACCTGACCAGCTTGCAACGGGCTGGAAAGGAGGAGGCCGGATGCCATAGCAATCAACGGATCCGGGCATCAGCTAGCTACACCAATTGGGAGAAAACCATTGAGCATTTCCAGCAGAAGCAAAACAGGACCACAGCTATTCAGAGTCGCAGGGGCAGCCCTGGGCTTGACAGAGAGAACCTCCAGAATGGTGGGGACAGAGGAGACAAGGCAGCGGGAGATGAGGGAAGAAAAGCAGAGAGGGAGCGAAGGATCGGCCTTGCAGGTGGTAACTTTGACAGGAGTCCCTGGACGAAGGGGCAACAGGATCCAGAGAGTGGGTGGAAGGAAGGGTAAGCGAGACAGGAGCTGGACACCTTCCAAGGTCCCGGTGTCACCTCCGGAATGGGACATGTTCCCTACGGTTTGCTGTTTGAACATTTGGTCCCAGCTGGTGGTGTTGCTTGGGGAGGTTGTGGAAGCAACTGGACCTGGGGACCACCGGATGGACAGCACAGTGTCAGGACCTGCCCTGGCACCCATGACGGCTGTTTTCCCTCAAACTGTAAGCCAAAATAAATCTGTCCTAGGCTGGCTTTTTAAGGTATTTGAACAGACGACCAAAAAGTAATTATTACAGGTGAGTTTGAGGCCAGCCTGGTTTACAAAGAGAATTCCAAGACAGCCAGGGCTGCGACACAGAGAAACCCTGTCTCAAAAACATGAATGAGAGATTGGGCAAAACCAAAAGTACAGGCGCTGCCCTCTGCCCCCCAGTGCCTAGTTATCAGTCTACACACGGTAGACGCTTATTTGCTGCTTGAGGAACAACACCAATCAACAAAGCCCTAAAATACTGTCTCATTCTTAAAAAAAAAAAAAAAAAAAAAAAAAGCCCCATATGCCAAACTAGAAATACGGGGGCATATAGGACATACTGTGAGGGATGTCCTTGAACACACGGTTACAAGTGTCAGCTATGACCAATGTGTCTTACCTACAGCATAGCAGCCTCTACCGGATTTCTCAGTAAAGCGATCAACAAATTCATTAACCAAACAGAGCCAAGGGTTCTGTCGAGCAACACCACAATTCCACGAGATAGCACAGAATCCAATTATGAAATGACACCACGCGTCTGGGTGTTTTATTAATCAAGTCATAGACCACAAACAGAGGAATTACTAGAAGCTGGGCACGAAATGATCTAGCCTATAATCAAGTGTTAATCCCATATCCTAATACCCAAGTTATAAGAGGATTTCTCTGAAGCTATTTAATAAGCTAAACAGCCCGCCAAGCCATTTGCAGGATCTTAAATACCACTGCAATAAAAATATATATATATATTAAAAAACACCTGACCTTCTAAGCAATTCAATTTCCTGTCTTTGCATCGCCATGGTCACACACACTTGTAAATATGTTTAAAAGTGCATGTGTACACAATTGGCGAACAAAACAAAATTTCCATCACATAACGAAGCCCGATCATTGTAATTACTTCGCTTCAGACTATTTCTGCAATGAGATTATCCAGGTGACCACACAAGAAAAGGCCTGCATCAAACTGGTTATGAGGCTGTAACGGGCTAATCGGATGGAAAAATTCACAGCCCTGGGTTTGGGATCTTATTTAGCCTTCTACTTCCCAAGGTCCGCCTGAGACCGTTTCTTTCTTTAAGCTCCGGACAACCTGTCTATGGAGAAGGTCAGCAGGGATCTAAGATGGGAGCAAGGGAGAACTCCTGGTAGAGAGGCATCAAAGATTACCAAAACTGATCCTACTGGTACAAGCAAGGAGGGGAGAAGATGGCTCAGAAAATGAATGATCTTTTTTTCTTTTCTTTTTTGGCTAAACAACAGTACTTTGGTCTCAAAGTACCATCATGGAGCTAGGCCAAATGGTACAGATGTTTGATCCCACCTACTCAGAAGGCTTTGGGCCAGGCAGTGGTGGTTTATGCCTTTAGTCCCAGCAATCGGGAGGCAGAGGCAGGCAGATCTCTGTGAGTTCGAGGTCAGCCTGATCTACAAGAGCTAGTTCCAAAACAGGCTCCAAAGCTACAGAGAAACCCTGTCTCAAAAAAACTAATCAACCAACCAACCAAACAAACAAACAAAACAAGGCTTTAGTTTAAAAAAAAAAAAACCAGAGAGCTCAACGCTTACCTGAGCTACTAAATGAGTTCAAGACCAACCTGAGTAACTTAACAAGGTCTTGTAAAAGGAACAGAGACAAGAGAAAGGGAGGGATGGGGAGGAAAAGAAGGGTACCAGAGTGCATGGCTTGGCATTCACAAAGCCCCCTGAAATGAAAAGAGCAAACACACCACTGTGACACTCAACACATTTGCTCCCAAGGTGGTATCCGGGTCTTGGTGAATAACAGAGGCCCAGGGGAGCTGGATGGTTACAGGACAGCAGACTGGAAGAGCAGCGAGGGCCGGCCTCGACTAGAAGCGGTGTTTCAGGCTCAATCATGACAAGACATTAGTTTGCTTCGGTTCTCTGGTTCTCAGTATCCAGATCTCCCAGGCCCTTGCATTTACCAAACCTAGTGATTTTACCTTCAGGGGGTTTTCAAACACATCCTGTCCTTTCTGAGGCCACCAATAGGAGCCGAGGGCAACATATATACAAACGACACTCACTTGAGCTATCTTTTTTTTTTTTTTTTTAACTGAATTTCTGGTTCTTTTTGTTTGTTTGGTTGGTTGGTTCGTTATTTGGCTGGTTTGTTTTTCCAAGACAGGGTTTCTCTGTGCAACAGCCCTGGCTGTCCTGAAACTCACTCTGTAGACCAGGCTGGCCTCGAACTCAAGGAGAGCTGCCTAACTCTTCCTCCTGAGTACTGGGATTAACGCCATGCGCCACCACCGCCCGGCTGAGTTTCTGATTCTTAATTATGACTTCTAAACACCAAGCTCCAGATGAGGAAGAAATGATTCTAAATAGTCTTATTTAAACTCACATAATTTTATGATTGAAGATGAGGAGAAAACATGATAAAAATAGCTTGCCATTCTAAGAAAAACTGAAAGAATTTCAGAAAGCAACATAAATAAGCAAACACAAAGAGCTCTTATTGGACTTCCAGTGGGTCCCGACTGGGGGGTGGCCCTCTTCTGACCTTAAATATGTGTGTATTGAATATTAAACATCTGCCCGTTTAAATACACATGGGTTAAACATTAGTGTTAGCACTTAAGCTTCTACAAATACTTACAAATCGGGACGAGTTGTCGTTCCTCACCGTCTTGGCGTTTCCAAAGGCTGGTGAGAAAGAAACAGACGCATCAGGAAAGCTGATAGAAAAAATAATAATTCCAAGCAGAAACACAAAGCAGCCGTAGTACTGGACAGGAATAACCCTGGCAAACACAGCTCGCGGTGACGGTACTTCTGCCTACAGTTACCAAACACACGTATCCAGCAGCGATTTTAGTGAGTCGCTAAAACTTCCGTTAGTTATTAGAAACACACGTGGAACACGTGACAGCCCCGAATCTCGGGACTGTTTCGAGCATTACTGTAAACGAGATCTTGCCTAATTCAACATCTTTTAACTCCTGTAGATGGGCTGCTAACGAGTGGGAGACAGGTAAGGTTTCTACTCCTCCACCAAAACTGTCAGTAAGGCTATTTCAGAAATCTTCTCTTATTGTACACTTGATGGAAGTGGGTGAGGTTTGTAGATCACAAGAGGCAGGCGAAACTTAAACTCTCTAACTTTGAAACAAAGCTACTTATATAATCGTGATTACGTAAGTCCAATACAGCAAGAGCGATACCAAGAGTCAAAACTGAGTCATTTAAAATAAGACACAAACAATACATAATTTATTAGTTTATGCCCAACATGCAGATCTCCATGGAATCTAAAAAATTAAAGAAAACGGATGTGACCCACAAAGCACAGCCCAAGTCTCTGTAGGTCTTAGCTGCTTCAAGGCGACATCTGCTCAGAGCACTCCAGGGTGAGTCTGTCTAGGTACAGAACGTTCAACTGTGTCACCGGTCTAACGCAGGAGACTGCATAGCTATGGGGTAAACGGACTGCTCCACCAAGCCCACGCACAGACACTGACTGACAAACCAGTCTGGGACGATGAAAACAGGAACAGAGGGGCGTAGATACAAGTCCCATGCGCATCCCCGTGGGTGTGCTGCAGGCAGCGGTGCGCCTCAAACCCGGGGGTGAACCCAGCCTCAAAAGGGTCCTGGGCAAGGGCACTTGGGCCAGTACATCCCGGAAGAGACACAGAATTCTACATTTCCATCCAACCCTGCCCCGAAGCTGTTTCAGGGATCTGGGAGCCACCTTTGAAACTAGCAAGGAAGTATTCACGAGGACATGGCTAAATGAAACCGCCCTCTTGAATACGAGGCTAGATATTGCATTTCTGGAAGTCTCCATGTCTTCGTTAAGTGGAGGAGAGGATTAGGGTTAACTGTCACAGAACACAAGCACTTCAGAGGGGGTCTCGTCCTGAAAGCAGAACCTTGGAGAGAGGGGGCATTCTTAGGGAGCACAGTGACGGTCAGCAGCTAAACCCAATGTTGAGCCCACTGTTTTGTGTCTTTAAAAAACATTTATTTGTCTGTTTGTTTATTGTGAATGGCATGGGAGGTCAAAGACCAACTTAAAGGAGTTGATTCTCTCCTTCTACCAAATGAATGCTGGAAATTGAAGTCAGGACGTGAGGCTTAGGGGCAAGTGCCTTCACCCACTGAGCCATTTCACTCATCCCGTCTTGTGCTTTTTGCTTAAAAACACATTAATGGCTGGGTGTGGTGGTGGAAGCATTTAATCCCACCGCTTGGAGGGAGATCTCTGTAAACTGGAAGGCCAGCCTGGTCCACATAGGGAATCCCAGGCCAGCCAGACCCTGTTTCAAACACCATATATAGTCGGCTCAAGATGGGTGAAGACAAGATTGACAAAGTCAACAGAGAAGGTCCCTTATGTTGAGAAGCTTGGGCCGAGTGTGGTTTGATAAGTTCCTGACACCAATCTCTCCCTTCGGAGGAAGACAGGATGACTGACACCTAGGACCCCGAGAGGAGAAACCCTGCCAACAGTCACAGAAGGAAGCACGCTGCGGTGGGGGTGGAGGGGGCGGGATCAGATTCTCTTCACATATCCACTGCCAACCAAAGGCTTCCCTGAAGGTCACCTTGATGACAGGGGACACTGGACCTGGCCCCCATTAAACCATGACATCCCCACGCTCTGCTGGGCTAGTCTTTGGTATCGTGTAGGCTTGCCGAGTTAACTACTTAGGCCAGGTCCAAAGCCCAGCTCAAGATGCCGACACAGAAAGATCAATGTGCTGTGGTTTGAAGGTCAGGGACAAGCAAGCGAAGGATTGCTCCAGAGGATGCGCCCAGAGTCCCATCTGCAAGCCATAAACTATCTTCTCATCAGAGAAGTCTGAGTTGCACATTATCAAACACAACCCTAAACACTCGAGTCTTTTACCGGGAGCCTGGTAATCAGAAAGAAGCGCTCCGTTCTAGAACACCCGAGACACATTCCATAGCTGCTGTGTGTGTGTGTGTGTGTGTGTGTGTGTGTGTGTGTGCGCGTGTGTTTGAGTTCCTTGTTCGAAATGTTCATTTACAGTAGCAGCGAAGCATTCCCAGAAAAGATAAGACACACCCACGGTGGACATTTCTTCCATGTCCTGTGCTGCAGCCTAGCTGCAAATACCACCACATAAAACAGCTCTAGGAAAAGATGCAAGCGAAGCCACCCCTTTCCACCACGGCATTCCTAAAACAAGCATGCCAGAAATACAGCTCACGCTGGGGCAGGAAGCAAGAAAGCCCAAGTCTCAGACTGGAAAAAGGAAGAGACGCCGCTTCTTATGAACCCTGCCGGGTAAGGAACGGAATGGAGTAGAGATGGAAGCGTGAACGGCTTCCTGAGCTTCATGTCTTTTCTGTCTTGCCAGCCGGGCCAGCAGGCATGGCATCTCCTCTGAGCATGAGTTTCAGAGTAATGCTCACGGTTCAAGACCGTCTCCAGGAGGGAAGGAGGGGCTGAGCCAGAGCAGAAAAGACAACAGGGAGGGGTTCTGACCCTCCATGCTAAGAGCTGCCAGCCCTACCAACCCCAGACAGCTCCACGTTCGTTCACCCCCAATCTTGTCCTGTGCTCTGAGCAAAGGGTTGAACCAAACTGTTCCTCTAGCCCGGATTCTAAAAGGATGCTTTTGACTTTAGGGGGCGGGGGGGACGACAGGTGCCAATGTTTGGAGACATTTTCAACCCTAACAAGTACAAGGTGCAACTAACACCTGCCAAGGAGAGGTCATAAAACCACAAGGCAGGCCTTATGCTCATAGCAAAGACAAGCTCAGCACAACAGTGCCTAGGCACAATGGGTGTGTGTGTGTGTGTGTGTGTGTGTGTGTATAAATATACACACATATGGGTATATTTATATGTGTATGTATTATATATGTGTATGTGTGTATATCTGTATGTATGTATATACATATACCAGAGAGCTAGAAACAGAGCTTGGGAGCTGCCTCTACAGCCAGGTTTGGGCTTTCTGCAGCCTTTGGCTTTCCCTGGAAACAAAAATAACCGGTCAAAGGCATTATGATGAATGACAAAATATCACTGCACCATTAACGGTGAGTACCAGCCCATTTCTGAAAAGCAAATCAAAGGGTATTAAATGAAGACCGAATGGCAAGAAGGATTTCTATGCGAGAAAGCTCCTTTTCCGTGGGTTAGCTATGCCCTCTGTTAAGTACTTAAAGTCAAGCATCGGCAGGGTGGGGCTTACTTCCTCCAGAGCGTGGCCAGGGCTGTGTCTTCTTCCCTCCCTGACTTCACCAGGCAGCTGAAGTATCCCGAACACAGTTGGCTGTTTGAGTCGCAACAAACACTCGCGCAACCCTTTTGAACCCGCAACAAGCACACACTCGTGCAACCCTTACCTTCCAGGACAGGGTTGGACTGCAGAAGCTGCTCCTTGACTTCATTCACTTCGGCCCCTTTGCCGCACACGGCCGCCACATAGGACATAACCAGCTTGCTGGCCTCTGGGGAGGGAGACAGACCTGTTGTTACTCAGTCACAAAGAGACTCTGAATCCCATGGGAAGAGAGGACTCGCTAGGATCCCACGGGTCTTTGCTTCTGGGTGGAAACCTGTTTCAGGCATGTCTATCTACAGCTGTGGATTTTCAGCTGGCATACCATCGATTCAGTTAAGACAGGGCTTGCCCTGGAAGTTTACCTCTGAGCTGTTAAAATGAAGGCTAAGTTACATGGTCAACAGAAGTCCCTGCAGGAGAATCATACTATACATTATCAAAGTGATTAAGCACATACAACTATGTTTTGTACATGATGCAAGGCAAAAAAACAAAACTTGCTCAGCTGAGTGCCTTTGCCAAACATATCTCTGAAGTTTAAAAGAATGGCTTCTCTTCAAAAATGGTTTCTGAGGGCTGGAGAGATGGCTCAGGGGTTAAGAGCACTGGCTGCTCTTCCAGAGGTCCTGAGTTCAATTCCCAGCAACCACATGGTGGCTCACAACCATCTGTACTGAGATCTGGCGCCCTGCTCTGGCATGCGGGCATACATCAAGGCAGAATGTTGTATACATAATAAATAAATAAATCTTAAAAAAAAAAAATGGTTTCTGAGGCAAATTGGTTTGTTCACAGTTGGGCCAGACTGATTACTCTTCAATGCCAAAAGAGAGCAGCAAATGGGGGATTCGCAGTCTGCCAGGGCAGAGTCACTGCTGTAGGCTTTACCAGTAAAAGCGAAGGTCAGGCTGCTGAGGAACCCACTGCAGAGAGCAGACCACTCCTAGCTCATGTGGGGACAGGGACAGGCGCTGTGTTGTTTGCTTAATCCTTCCTGCCAGTCAGTGACCCTTCCCTCAACAATCTTCCACATTGAACCACTTCATTCCAAAGGACACCAGCGTGTGCTCAAAGAGAAGGTGATCCCAGGTCCACCGTGACGGGGGGACAGGAAAGCAAGTGTCCTCTTCGAGGGGCATCTCAGAGCCTTTCCGATGCGTCTGGAAACTGTGTCTACAGCACTGCGTTCCCTTCAAGTTTCTCAGCCATCGAGTCTGTTTCCTGTCCACATGTCTGGTTCCAAGGATCCACAGTCAACATCTAGGAAATTCTCAACCAAGTGCCATCAGAACAAAACAGCATGGTCCGGGCAATCAGGGAGAACGAACCAATCTCAATATCCAGCACTTTCTCAAATCCTTATTTCGTGCCACTGTCTAGGAGGAGGAAGAAGGCCTTCTCTTGTATATGAAGATGCCACTGCACAGGGACAAGGCTATCCTGGCATGACTGTTTCCTCGTGGGATTCCATCCTCTCTCCCCACAGGGGAAACAATGGATGAACACACCCAACAGCATTTTGCACGCGCTGCCTGTCATGTACACGTAGACTCCTGAACGACATGCTAGTATCAACTAACACGGATGTGGAAAACAGCAAGAATCGACATAGTTCCTAAGACGACTCCTTTGGGAACCCCAGCACTTACGACGTAAGGAAAGAAACCAACTGGACGAGCCTTAAGAACTAAAGCTAGAACCCGGGTACTCGCTCAGCAACTAGTGATAAAGCCCGGTCTAGTATTCTTCCGGGTAACCTAAAAGGATCCTTACAAGTTCTCTAGCGGTCTGTGATGATCCGATCCGCTGCTACCCTCTCCCTTTAGCAGCCAGAAAAGAGAATCTTTTTATCTTTGCAAGATCACATGAAATAGCCTTCATTTAAAGTCTCCAAACTACACATGCCAATTCTGTTGAGTCTCTAGTGGCCACATTTCCCTCTACCCTCGATCTGAAGGGGAACCCCCTCTTCTAGATCTTCTGGATGGCGGCATCCTCCGCTGCTGGTCTTGGGCTCTGCCCAGGATCTCCACAAATGATGTCTATATTCTACATCTGCAGCCCAATTCGCACACTACCTGGCCCTTCTTCCTCATTGCCCATCCCCCTCACCATTATACTCCTCATATACACTAGAATAGCTTCCTTTTTTTCAGACCAATTTCTGGTCTTTCCAGTCTTTACAAAACTAGCAAATTGAATCTATTTATAGACAAAAATAACAGTCTTCAACAGACGCTGCTTAGGATAAAAGGATAAGTGTTCTGTTAGGCAAACCGACAGAAAACATAAAAGGTCCGGCTGTTTTGTTTATTCTGGTAACCATGGAGCTTTCTTCAGCCACGCCTCACACTTCAGACTCAGCTACACCGGCTCCTCTGGAAATCCTGCTTTGGTTCAGATGAACCTGGGATAGATCGTCTTAGTGGGGAGAGAGAAGCCACTGGTGGTGCCTGGTGCTAGAACCTATGTGGCCTCTTGGGGACCCCTGGGTGGTCAAAACAGAAACAGGATTGGGTCTGGGGGCAGATCTCTTGGGAAGTCCACTGGGCTTACATCACCTGACTGTTGAAATGCTTATAAGCCTACAGAACCCACTGGCATGTAGAGATTGTTTAATTTAAATAGGAATGTAGGCACTTTTACTAGCTTTAAAACTTATTTAAGAGATCCTAATAGTCTTTGAGTATAGTTCAAGGATGCGGCTCATGTTTTAACAGCTTACTTCGAAGTTGGTAGGAAGTTATCTATGCTCAGACTCTTAATTACCATCAGAAATTCCTCTCCACGGCTCATTTTAATAATTAATTTCTGGAAACAGGAATTAAAAATGAATTTTTTTCAAAAAGCCAAGGGGAAGGCTCAGGGGGTACAAGTGCTTGCTGCTCATGCCTCATATCCGTGGTTGGGATCCCTGGAGCCCATGAAGAAGTCACAAGGTGGACGAGGAGGAGTCTGTGGGGCCGCCCTCTGACCGCCAGAGCCCATGCCCTCGTACACAAACATGAGCACATTTCTTCCAACAGAGCCATTCTTTCTAAAAGCGATAGCACCTACATTTTTAACGCCTACATTTTTTATCGCTGACATAATATCTGATCTTTAACTCAAGTAGTTCATGACACGGCTACTTTGGAAAAAGAGAAAACAAACACAGGACACGCTACATGGCCATGTGTTTGTCTGGATGTTTCCATGCCTCTCCAGGGCAGGAACACATCACCCGTACAACACAGGCTTTCAGCTTCATTTCCTTCTGGTTCTAAAGTTCAGATAAATTTGAATCTGCATTCAAATCCCTTTATATTTATAAAAACCAAATCTTCACATAATAACCCCTATAAACACAGTGCTGCAGATAAGGAAAAACTGGAGAGCATCCTCCAGAGTTCAAAACTGAGTTTTTTCATCACTGACTGTTAAGCCTACAAATAGATTCTTTCCTTAAAAATATTTTTATGGGCCGGGCAGTGGTGGCGCACGCCTTTAATCCCAGCACTTGGGAGGCAGAGGCAGGCGGATCTCTGTGAGTTCGAGACCAGCCTGGTCTACAAGAGCTAGATCCAGGACAGGCTCCAAAACCACAGAGAAACCCTGTCTTGAAGAACCAAAAAAAAAAAAAATTTATGAGTTATTTAACTTTATGTGCATTGGTGTGAAGGTGTCAGATCCCCTGCAACTGGATCTTTAGACAGTTGTGAGCTACCATGTGGGTGCTGGGAATTGAACTTGGGTCCTCTGGAAGAGCAGTCAGTGCTGTTAACCACTGAGCCATCTCTCCAGCCCCCAAATACAGATTCTTAAACTTGGCAAAATGTAACCACACTGCTTAGAATCAGTTCTGGATGAATCATTTCTAACCCCGGCATATTCACGTTTATGTGTGCACGAATTTGAAGCTTCAGCTCCGCTGGCAGTCAGATAAAAACACAATCTTCAAGGCCAAAATCACTTCTCATAAAATATAGTATGGTGTTTAAGGTTTAACACATCCTAACAGACAAATAATAAGATACCTCTAAGATCAGAATATCTGTGCCACAATTAATTCCCATAAGGAACCAAAAGGACTTATAGACGGTAGATTATAACTCTGGAGACTTTAAAGTACTATATGTACTTCAAAATAACTGATCTGGCATTTGGCATCTGGCATTGGGTTTTGAATAACGTTATTACAAATGTATTTTATAATGGTGCAGGTGACGGAGAAGGGGTACTACAAAAATACTTGTGATCTTGAGACCAAAGCATGGGGCCTCCCCAGGCATTGAAACCTCTCTCTCCATGTTCATGGAGGGCACTGTTTGGATTCAGTCTCAGTACTGGTTGGGTGGGTGGGTGGGAGCTGTCAGGATGAGCAAACGCATCTTGAGTTAGCAGACATCTGTAACAGTTGTGGTCATCGATGCATACAATAACCTATGTCACAGACAAGTCATGGATATCAGACTGCAAATAGAAAAGGCCATACATTTACATGAATACACAGACAGACAGACTCGCTCTGATGGATTTATCTAGCTCTCCATCTCCTTGATTAAGATACCTAAGCTTTTCTAGGGACTCAGTTTACAAAGGTCTGGTGTTTGAGAATTAAGAGTAAGAACGCCTGCCAGGTGGTGGTGGTAGCACATGCCCTTAATCCCAGCACTCAGAAGACAGAGGTGGGTCTCTGAGTCCAAAGGCAGCCTGGTCTACAGAATGAGTTCTGGGACAGCCAGGGCTACACAGAGAAACCCTGTTTTGAAAAACAACAAAACAAAGTAAGAATGCCTGCCCCAACGAGGCCACATTTGTGTCTAACAAAACAACTTTCCTGCTACTTAAAACGATTCCTGCTTCAGAATCCCCAGGGCTTCACAGTCCAGCTACAGCAAATCCAAATCAACCAGGAACTCCATCAATAAAAACAAAAGGCCAAATTTTGCAATAAGAAATAACAATCATGGGGCCAGTGAGATGGCTTGGTGGGTAAAGGTGCCTGCAGTCAAGCCTGGCAGACAGAGTTCGATCCCTGTGACAATATATATATTATATATATATATATAATTTTTTTTTTAAAGAATGAAAACAGAGAGATGCAGGCTACTACAAGGGAACGCTGCCTGGTGACATTTTCACTGAAATAAATCATATGTAATCTACCTTTGAAGAGAGCCACAGACTCGCTGGTGATGCCTACAAAATACATGTGCCAGGAAGAACCAAAACAGAGCTGGGTGCACTGTGGCCCTGAGCCCGCTTAGCTGCCCTGCTTCGGCACGTGTTTCCAGTGCTCTGAAACATGCCCACACACAGCAAGCAGGAGCCTCACAGCTAGCTTGCAGAGCTACCAAAGACATGAACTGGAGGGAGGCCAGTGGGGGGTTAGACCCAAAGATCTTAACGAGCAAGGCAGGCTCCAGAACTCTTCAAGCAGAGAGTTGATGAGTTCCTAGAAACGTATGGAACTGTGAAGTTGGGAACTGAGTAGCTTCAGAGTAGCTCGTGTCAGGGTAGTGTTCTCAGGTGCACTATGTACTTTGGGGTCCTTGGAGACACGCAGGTCTGATGGGTCCCTCGTGTGCTGCCTCTGCCACGAAGGCTCTGAATTCACAGGCGTGCACTCCAAATTCGTTCACCGTCTCGAAAGAGTTGGGCCCTTTTAAAAGGCATGATGAATTTTTTATTTAGCACAGCGGTGATGAATTAAACGGCACCCCCAAAGCACTCAGAGAGTTCACACCTCTCCCTGAGAGCCCGTATTATACAACCCGGCGGCAGAAGACTGTCTCCAGTGTTTACGACCAATAACATCATCCTCTGCCAAGGGGGTTTTATGACCCAGTTAAATTAATTACTTCATATAAAATAAGCCCTCTGACACCGCTCGGCAGTTCTATCTAAACCTGCTAAGCACAGATCCGAAATGAAAATACTCCATGTAACGGACACTGTGTATTTCAGGCCCTTTGGAAATGCCAAGTCTGTTCCCTGTCATGTGCGTACTAACAAAAGCTAAACAGCGGCAGGCACACGGAACTCAAAGTATTAAGCCTGTGACTGAGATGATGTGCTGTTGGAAAAGTGGTCTGGCTTCTCCTCTCCTCCCTCAGAACGGAGAGAAAGGCCCTCTCCAGATTACTCACGGGGCCACGTGACATCTCTGCACTGACTGTTGTCATTTTATTTTCTCATAAATAACTTCGTGAAACAGACTTTTTTTTTTTTTTTTTTTGGCTTTTCGAGACAAGGTTTCTCTGCAGCTTTGGAGCCTGTCCTGGAACTAGCTCTTGCAGACCAGGCTGGCCTCGAACTCACAGAGATCCGCCTGCCTCTGCCTCCCGAGTGCTGGGATTAAAGGCGTGCGCCACCACCGCCCGGCTGAAACAGAGACTTTTAAACACACACAAATTCTGGGCTTTATTCCATGTTAGAGTCCAGTGACAACTTATAATAAGCCAAACTGGAAGCAGTTTTTGTATGGCCAGTTTTGAAAATAAAAATACAGGTAAAGATAGAAGCTAACAGTGAAAACTGGGCTCTCTCTGGGGATTGGGCGGAAGGAGATGACACTGATGTCTCTTAATGATGAAAGGGGCTGGGAGGTCAGCAGCTCCCCAGAGCGTAGCTGAATGGGGCCAGGAAACCAGGGGCTCTGGGGCTCAGCACCACCTCCCCACACCAGGAGGTTGGTGATAATGGACAGCCAAAGCACAAAACTTCGTGACCTGGGGCATGTTAAAAGATGATCCAAGCACCCGCACGGCTGAGAGCCAGTCAGCCTATAGACCACTCCCAGTCCATGTCAGGAGCTTTCTAAATGTCCTAGTTAGGATACTTTGCTTCTTCTATGGGCGTTAACACGAACGAGCAGAGTCCCTATCTTTGCTAGTACAGTTGGTGGGCACGGCCTTGGCCTCACCACTAAGGTCTGAGAGTTCCTCCAGCTTTCCGGCTGGAGCGGCACTGTGCTGTGTGTGCGCAGCAAACAGGACGGTCCTGCAATGCCACGCCGTTTTCCAGCTCCTGAGGAAGGAATCCAGCCAGGACAGCAGACAGGGAACAAAGAACTAGAGGTGACGATCGAGGACACGAAACCACGTGGCAGCTACTGATCAGAAACCCACGGGCAACGAAGGAGGAAGCCACGCGGCTAGGCGTTCCGCTGATGGAATGGGGGTGTTCTAGCCTTTGTTTTCCTGCTCTCGGAAAGTGCGAATACCAACCCCCGAGATGAAGCAGCCCCATCCCATCCGCCTCTGCTCTGTGTCTTAATAAGAAAAAGTCAGCCACCGACCAAGAGACAGGACCTGGCTCCAGAAACAAATGGCAGAGTTGAGTTCTGAGAAGGATGCCCTACACTGCTGGGGCTAAAGAGGAGACTGCTGACTCCTGGGAAATGCATACTCCAAAGGAGGCGAAGAACTAACTGGCCAGGACCAATCAAGTGACCGCAGCCCACATCCAGTGATTCACTCAGGAACAAACCGAGATAGGCAGAATGCCTCAATAGCACACGAAGCCTTAGTCATGAAGAGGGTGGGATAAAGCATCTCTTTCAAGAGAAAACAGAAGGGAGGCTTTGAGGAGCGAACAGGTGGGCTGCTGGACATAATGGGGTGAGGGAGAGGCACAAGATGCAGCAAGAACACAGACGCCTACCTTCAGGGAAGGCCTGCCTCACCCCCAAATACAATCAACGAAAAGGAGCCAGCAGGCAGAAGGAAGCACCTTATGCTTCTGAAGCTAGGGAAGGAAGGAAACAAGCGTATCAATGCTTACGTAGGCTTGTGCTGGTCACCACCAACTCCACTGGCCACTCTGAGGAGATGGGGTACTGTGGTTGCTCCCAGGAACTAACCTTGTGTCACGAGACAGAAGAAGTGACAAGCAAGGAGGAAATCATCCCCCAAGGTGACCCTGTCCTGTTAAATTGAAAAGACAGATCTGAACAGTCAGATCAAGGTCTGTAAAAGAGATTGGGGTACCCAGGGAGGGGGTGAGAGGCTCTTAGAATGGCTATGGACAGCACTCACCGGAAATTCTGGGTTTGGAACAGAGGCTCCATGTGAACTAAAAGAACAGGAAGAACAATCGATTCCAGAGAGAACGGATGGGATTCAATATGGATCTGAGTGTAAGCTACAGGAGAAGACGGAGCTACAACAACCCCCAGGTGTAGCTTTAGAAGAGGTTAGGCCACAACACTGGTCTAATTTATCCCGAACACCGTCAAAGGAGAAGGACAATGGAATCTGTTCCGTGCGTGGTGAGTCCATCAAGTATCAGGTGCATGAGTCAGGCAGGAATGAGTTACCTTCATTCGGAGATCAAATAAGCAATAGCAGGTGGGCGTATAAATGCAGAAGACGTGAGCATAATCAGCGAGAATATGAAACAACCTTAGGAGGGGCTGTGAAGGGATAAAGAAAGAGATGAAGCAAAACAATCCATTGGCTTCTGGGACAGACCTCCTAAAGAACTACAATAACTCACTCTGGACAATTTCCAGGAGAACTGGTACTTTGGCCGATCACTGAAATGTAGACAAGAGGCTAGATCCTCTGATTTATCCCATCACCTGACTATGAAAGACTTCAGAGACGAGGTGACTTACCAAAGAGAGGCACCAGGACACAAACAAGATAACGTGTGAAAGCCAGAACTCCAGAACTATACTACCAACCTTCAGAATCCCAGCTCTGCCGCAGCCCTGACCTGATACAGTATAGTCACCGGGAAGAGATTGTCAGAGCAGGTTGCCGGGATATACATGTATCCGTCATTCTCTGGGAAACTGTCCTATGTTAACTGGGGTAGGAAGATCTCTGCCCACTGAGGGTTGAGGCACTCCCAAAGCAAGGGATCCTGCACTGTGTGAGTGGAGAACTTGAGTTTAACACTGACATGAATTCAGTCATTCATTCCATGAGGCTCCCGACTGTAGATACAATGTGGCCAGTTCCCTCAAGCAGCTGGGGACTCCTCCCCCTCTCCTCCCCCCTACCCCCACCCCATGACGGACTGTAACCTGGAACTGTCAGCGAAAATAAGCCCTTTCTCCCTTAAGGTATTTTTATCACAGTAAGTGCAACTAAGATATTTAGGAAAACTGCTGAACCATTTTGTGTCTCAGCTTCCCCACAATACGAATATGTACATCCTAAATAAAATACTCGGTGTAGAATAACTACTACGACAGTCACCCAAGGGTGACAGTAATTCTAAGAGAGGGCAAAGCAAGGATCAAAAGGTTCAAACCGACAACAGCAGCAAAGTTGTGCATTACTTTGTTTTGTTTCGAGGTGCAAGATTCTGCGGGTAGATCTGAAGTAACCTTATGCATCGCTACTAGCTTGAGGCCAGGTGTGGTGGTAAACACTGCAGTCCTAGCACCCCTAGCACTTGGGAGCCAGAGGCAGGAGAAATCTAGAGTTCAGGACTATCCTTGACTACAGTGCACGCTGTTCAAGGCTAGCCTGATGTCCAAGAGACTGGCTCGAAATAAGTAAATACGAGCTTGAAAAAATTTTGTGGCTCACAAAACTGTCGGTGCCAAGCACAACGATTCTGCTTGCAAGGAAGAGTAGGAGGGGTCAATACAAGGAAGAGCAGGAGGGGTCAATACATGTTTGCTTATTTCTTGCTATGTCATTTTATGAAGCTGCTCTACAAATTAAGATGTTTCTAAAGCACCCTAAGCTCAACGGTGTGGGATTTTAAAGAAAGACCCAATTCTCCTACCATTTTCTCTTGGAAGCTCCAGGTCTCTTTCCTTTGCTGCGTTTATTCTTTATAAGTAATTTCTCTAAATAAGCACACACACACACATGTGTATGTGTGTGTGTGTGTGTGTGTGTGTGTGTGTGTGTAGCCTAGTGCTATGACTTTCCCCTACAGCTTCTGCAAGGCCAGGGTAATGTCTTCTGAGCAATGCACCCTCGCCCCCCTACTTGGTGTTTCACTCACTCAGAAGTTTGGATGAATAAGTAAATGTATCGTATGGAAAAAATATTTTAAAAACGCTTTTAGATATAAGAAGATATCCTGGCTGGCTTCAAATGACTAAATGTTGTCCCGGGAAGAAGAAAGAATAAAATGTGGGAAGGTTACAGAGGATTGAAGATCAATGAGCAGAAAGAGAATTCAACTCAAGGGGAAGAAAAACCTCCTGGTTGAATCCAATTGACAAACACAATTTGGCGATCTCTCCATCACCACAAAGGAGTCTGGCTGCCCCACGTGGAGGATTTTACACGGGATGGTCTATAACGGTCTTCCAGCTATGCTTACTTATTCTTGCAAACTGGTCCTTTTCCCTGAATTTCTGTCCATTCAGCACCCACAGTCCTCAAAGAGTTTATGCGCTGTATCTTCAGGACTCAAGGGAAAAGGCTGGGCACCTCACATCCGCCGTTCATGACAGGGCTTGTGGGAAAGGGTACGAGGGGGTCAGTCCAGAGGGAAAGGTTCTTTCGAAGCTGGGTGACGTTTTCAAGGCTTGGCTCTAATGGTCTCAGTGAGGCGACTGTACCCCTGTGGTAGAGTTTCTTTTCTTTTTTTTCTTTTTTTTTTTCTTTTTGACTTTCTTTTCTTGATCAAGGAGGATCCAAAAAGTGTTCAATCCGACCATTAAATGCCAAGCAAGATGGAAACGCTTGAAACCACACTTCCGCACACTCAAAGGAACAGCCAGTTATGAGAGTCTCGTCTCTGAGCATTTTACAATGAAGCGTGAAAATCCCCCTTTTGGCCCTTCTGTTTTACCAAAGCAACCAGAGCAAATCCATCTCCTCCTTCAGGACCAGGTATCCGTGCTGTAAGCACAAGAAAGAAGCATGGCCTGTCCCTACAGATATGGGACATCGTCCACACGATCTCAAATCTGTGGGCACCATGAGGCTCTGGAGAGAAACCAAGCATTGCTGGTACATTCCCTCAATTTTTTTAGCAAAGGCAAAGGATGACTGTAGGGGCAACAAACCAAAATAAATTGGCATCTCATTGGGAAGGGTCAACTCCCTAAGGCCACATAGTCAAGGAAAGAGAATGCCCATAATTGGGGCCAAAGATGGCACTAATAAAGACTAGAATCCAGTGCTGGGATATACTGGTTGGTACCTGATGGTGCCTTGTCCCCTCACGTGAGAGAGGTGCTATCCACAGAACACCAACTGTGGGCATCAAACCCATGCACAGCAGCTACGGCCACCTGGCTCCTGCGGGCCACCTGCCTTCTTTATTGCCGCCATTTGCCTTCTGCCGAGGGAAAGGTGGGTCTAGGGGTAGCCTCACCTGTTTTTCCCGCTCCGCTTTCTCCCGTAATGAGTATGCATTGGTCCTTATCTTGGTCACGGAGGGATCTGT
This sequence comes from Microtus obscurus, assembly GCA_963919715.1. Lineage (NCBI taxonomy): Eukaryota > Metazoa > Chordata > Mammalia > Rodentia > Cricetidae > Microtus > Microtus obscurus. Next base: position 7,229,155 of record CAWTZC010000381.1, read on the forward strand.
AGGCTTCATCTGACAGAGCAAAGCTGCAAGGAAAAAATGTGGGGAAAGAGCCTTAGCATTCAGGTAGTTAGTGCGTGACCAGCAGGGAACTCTGCGTCCTTTAAGGGCCTCTGTGATTGGCTTCAAAGATCGGTAAACCGTCACATTTTATTTCTTCCCGATTTTTAAAATGTAAAAATCAATATATCCATCCTTTCTAACTCATCTGTCTTTCCCCATGCACTCCTGACTAGGAAAATGACACTGATTTATTGTAGTTTGAAATTGTTTTATTTAACCCGTGTGTGTGTGTGTGTGTGTGTGTGTGTGTGTGTGTATTTCTATTGAAATCCAGGTTATTCAGAGAAGCAAGGAGAAAATGCTACATTGCATGTCCATAACTGGATAATTTTGAGATCATATTGTTCAGGGCACTACTCAAACATTTCCAATATAAAGAAGATGCCATTATCAATATATGAAAGCCTCAATATAATAAACAAAAAGAAAACTTTTTCCAAAGATTAGACAAACGCTCAAACATCACATAGTTGTCGCTACTATGAAGCTAAATACAGAGCAGTGACCTTCACAATGCAACATCTTGCATTGGGTACCACTGGGTACTGTGGAGTTCGCTGCAGCTCTCGTCCACTGTCTGGTGCTTAGCTTCTCATCCTACCTTACGACGACAACAGAACTTCCCTATCAAGACAGCCAGGTTAATTCACCTGTTGGTCTGTCCCTTCTCGAATTGTACTAATAAGGTAAATTTCCCCCTTTTTTAGTCATTGAAAAAAAAAATGAAAAAAAAATCTGGGTGATACGATAAATATTTTTTACCAACTTCCTACCTTTCATGTGTTAACCAGCCATTTACTGGAAGTTCAGTGTGTGTCAAGAACACATCGGGGACACAAAATAACCCTCAGCCTCTTCCGCGAGGCTCTCATTTGAAAGTAGAGAAGAGGCAAACAGGAATAACTCAAGCCTAGTGATAACGGAGAAAGCTGGCAGGGCAGAGCTAGACAGGAACCCCAAGAGGGAAGGCATTGGAGGTGGAGAGACGTCAAGGGTGGAAAAGTTAGTTCCAAAGAATGAATTTGCAAGGCAAAGAGCTTCCGGGTATAAGCAAAGGCCAGAGACACCAGGGTTACGAGCAGTTCCACGCTGTGGGAAGGCATAAGGAAAGGGACCTGAAAGAGTCCCAGGGTGCAAATTAGTAACAAAATACATGCTAGCAGTCATGCTATAGGACTATAGATGGGAGTGGAAAGCTCAGCCCTGGGAGCTATGAGCAGTTCCACTTACTAGAATTTTCCACAATCTGTTATGTTTACTCATTTTAAATCTCTTAAGACTAGCTCAAGCAAGGGACGGCACAAGGGACGGCCAGCATGAACTGACCCTACTCTCGCTGATAGTGTCTCTGCGTATAGCTGGGGTACAGTTCGACAGGGCAGCATGCAGGAAGAAAGCTGGAGGCAGGTAAGGTAGGGTGCTGGGGAGCTTAGACCCAGTGCGGTCATTTTGTCACCTCCTGTCGTTCCCCTCCCTGACTCTCCCTGACCACCCACATGGTGGATGCTCAGGCCCCTTCCTTCTATAAAATGATGCTGTGTTTGCAAATGGCCCCTGCACATCTCCCGGAACAGTTTAAACCATCTCTAGGTGACTGCAATGCTTCCTACGAAGCCAGCGCCACCAATAGCTGCAATCTATATCGGGTGTGGGCTAACGGCGAAAGGAAAGTCTGCACATGTTCAGTGCAAACGTGACGTGTTTCCCTGGCATGTTCGATCCAAGGATGCTCGAATCCACAGATACCGAAAACCAACCATACCTAACTGCATAAGGGCCTGATTCATCTGACGGGCGGTGTAATTTTAACTTAAGATAAAATAATAATAATAAAATAAATAAAAAGAAAAAAATGAAAGGGATAATTTCTTTTTAAGCCTGTGGAAAGCAACATGAAACTTTACCAAAATACTCAAGCATGAAGAAAGCTGGTTTAGTCTGTGACACGCCCACCTGGAGTCAGAATCATGCTCTCTCTCACCTAACTCTCACAGACAGACACAGAGCGCGCGACTTCTTTTTATTCTAACGACAAAAGGAACGCCACAAAGAACACAACCCTTGGCTCTCTTCTTCCTCCGTGGCAACTCTACACACACTCGTCCCCGAGGCCACCGTTTGTAACTGTAAACTGAAGCCATATGCCAGGCCTCCGAGCCTCTCCTCTATCATTAAGGAGCCTAAATAAATCTCCAGAGAAGTTTTAGCTAAAAGCAGTCATGGTCCACATGCTCCTCATTATTCTGGGACATGTCAGCATTATTTACCACACACACGCAGGGAGGAACTGTTAGGATTTAAGGACGAAAGCCTGGGGGAGGGGCACGATTCCGCCCCACCCTATGAATAGCAGAGATTCTGAACCTCTTCTAATCTTCAAGTAGAGCCCAGAGAATGAGGGTGACCCGGTGTTCCCAAGACTTTCAGATTAGTCACACAGCTGCCCACGGAGCACACCGGACTTTCCCAGCAAGCACCAGGACACTGAGCATTTTCAAACAGCTCCGTCTAGTACCATGTTTTCGGTTTCAAAAGTTTGGTTTGGGGCTCATCTGTTATTTTCTGTGAGGGAGGAGGGTGGGTTGCACGTCCAGAAGAGCCCAACTGGTGTTTTATGTTCCTCCTCTACCTATTTCTACCTCGGATTGTTTATCACAGGGGCTCTGCCTGCGTGGTCGTCAGGGGCAAAGGGGCAGCTTCCCTCTCCACGGGCAGGGCTTCCTTCTCCATACGCCCTGCCCTCCACCCTACCATATCCTAAGTTCGTTTCATCTTAAGTGCAAAACAGCTAAGATGCATGAACTACCCCAAAGCGCAGGCCCCACCACCTAAGCACGGGCGCCCACCAGAGAGCACCCAGGTTTGGCCTCAGGCTCTCCCCTAATGGGAAGATTGGAAATGTGCCCAGTCAGTTCTGAGCGCTCTCTCAGTTGGACCTCTCTATTAACCAGTGTCTGACAGAATACAACCTGTCTCAGAAAACTCTGCTAAACTCAGATAACCGAGTCTGCCCCCCTGTCTCCAACGATTTCCTTCAGGGGCTCTCAGAACAGAATTCCCTCCCATGTGATCCTGAACCCCAGAGACGCTCAACCACACTGGGGAATCCCTTCTCAATTCAGCCTCCTGCAAATAGCTCTCTGTGTCAACGCTCTCTTCTAGAGCTAAAACGCCAACTGTCTCTTTTCCAACCTTTCCAACCCTAGCCCAGCCCTGACATCTAAGTGGTTCTAAAGTAAGTTACCCTCCCCCCCCCAAAAAAGGGCATCAAAATGTCCAAATTCCATCTGCCAAATCTAACTTCATTTTGAGTCTAATCAAGGGACAAGACAGCCCACAAGAAGACACAAAGGATGTTGGGCGATGGTGGCAGACGCCTTTAATCCCCAGCACTCGGGAGGCAGAGGCAGGCAGATCTTTGTGAGTTCGAGGCCGGCCTGGTCTACAAGAGCTAGTTCCAGGACAGGCTCCAAAGCTACAAAGAAACCTTGTCTTGAAAAACCAAGAAGAAAAAAAAAGACACAAAGGAGAAGGAAAGGAGTTCCTAAGCTGACCTTCCTTGTAAAATACTTTGTAAAGACCTTATATACCTAACTGCCTTGAACTGATAACTCAGAATGTTTGCCCTCGTGGAAAATGTCACCTTTCTATAAGTCAGCGTTACTTACGACCTTCTACCAGACAGTCACACCAGACAGTCACTCTATCGCATTGTGAAGGACAACTTTGTCCTTCCAGCTATTGGTGCTTTTGTCTTGGACAGTTTTAGTGCACTCTGGCCGATGCCAGCACAAGCATTCGGGATTAAACTATTTACACAATGCGGTTATCTCCTCATAGCTACACTGGCTAGAACCCCGACGACCTACGCTTCAGAGCAAGATAGGGAGCAAAAATGAGCCTTTCTCAGAAGAGATGAGAGGAGTAAGATGTGAGGTGAAAGGGAACGGGAGGATGGAGAACAGGAGGCCTGGGGCCGGTGGGGAGGGTCTGGGCCGCGCCACGGCGGCACTCTGACATGGTGCAGGGTGTGCATTCCAACACCGAGTCCACGTGGATTCTCTGAGTTTAAGGGTGTGTGTCACAAATCCCGGAACCACTAACAACATACAGTATCACAACTGGAATTTTTAAAAATTACTTTTTAAAAAACTGGGTGAGAAATAATAATAATACCCAGACCAAACAAAATCAATAAATGAGAGATGGGGGTGTGGCTCGGCAGGAAGAGCCTGTCAAACAAGATTGCAGCACAGAATAAACCCGGTGTAGCGGCACCTAATCCTGGCACCAATCCTGCCTGTAACCCAATCCTGCCTGTAATCAAGGCAGGGGGAGCAGTCCAAGGTCATCCCTCCAGTACCTGGAGCACTCAAGGGAGTGCCTGCAGCAACAAGAGACCCTATGAGAATGGATACAGAAGCGTGTGTCAAGATATACAGCCAACCCAGAGCAGGAGGAAGAGGTCTCCAAAGCCCATGAAGAGTGACGCTGGGTTGGCATCTACGTATGAGTCCCCAAGGGTACCCACCAGGCAGCTTCACCAAGTCCCTGCTTTTGTAAATTAATTTTTTTACCATTGCTACAAGTGTCCCAACTGCTGTTTACAATAAAGGCAGATGTGTGACAAAAAAAAAAAAAAAAACAGCCAACTCAGAGTATGCTTAAACTCTGGTTTGTTTCTGTAAAGAACCACATTTTCGACATTAACGCTCAGAGAAAGTTAACACTGCCATCCCAATATAGAAAGTACTGGATCACAGTATAACAAAACATAGTACTGCTAACACACACACACACACACGGTTTTTCGAGACAGGGTTTCTCTGTAGCTTTGGAGCCTGTCCCGGAACTAGCTCTTGTAGACCAGGCTGGCCTCAAACTCACAGAGATCCACCTGCCTCTGCCTTCCAAGTGCTGGGATTAAAGGCGTGTGCTACCACTGCCCAGCTAAGATATGATCTATAATTTCGTAAAAATATTTAACACTTTTAATTTCTGAGTTCATATACGCTCATAGTAGAAACAGAAGTGGCCGTTATTCTTTGGGCTGTATTAACTGGAAAAGTCATGTCCCCACTGGCCACCACATATGCAAAATAGCATTTTTAAGAAGACATCTGTACTGAGCTGAGCATGGAATAAAAGCTCAGGCATCAAGCTTTAGAGCAGGACATGGCAAACGGCTCTAGGTTCTTCCTTTAGAACCGGGCTGGTTTGCAGAAACACCCTCCCCATCACCACGGGCCAGCTTGCCAACCTCAGTGTCCACCAGGTTCTTGATACTGTGTCAACTCAAAAATAAAGGTTCATCTTTGCGGTCACATGTGACCACTGGAGGGCAAAAGTTAAGATCCTTCATGTGTGTCGTAGTTCGAGGAATGATAAAAAAATATCCGAACGACTTGACAAGACACTCTTTTAAATGCAGCATTGAATTTAATTAAAAGTTCACTGGTTACAGAAAACAATCTAGCCTGAACTGAGGGTATTAACTCAGTAATGAAGAGCTTGCCTAGCGTACCTGAGGCCCTAAATAAACAAACAAACAAATAAATAAAGGCGGTCTTCTGAGATTTTAGAAATTCTTCTTACAATGCTCTTAATGGAAAAATGCTTAGGGTCAAATCCAAATTCTTTGGAACTCATTATCAGAAGCATAATGGAAAGCCTCCAGTTTTCTGGAGAGAGACAGCCTGACCTGGGACTCATCGAACAGAAAGGACACTGTCCTTCTACCGAACAGATACAAAGAACGGTTGGACCCTCGTGGGTGGGTGGCTCTTTTCATAGGCGACTGCAAACGTGGTCGGGCCTGGAGACAGGCACTGGGAAGTAGGTAAGAGGCTTGCGGCGCCCCAGGGAAGGTAAAGGGTTGGATCCAGCTCTCAAAGCCACGTGGAGGAAACAACCGCCTTTGTGCCTAGAAGGCTCCTTGGGATCTAAGGGTAAAGCTGATGTGTTGCTTAGGGCTTCCTTCAGAAAACTGGACGCATGTGAAAGAAAACAGTACCCAGAAATGTCTGGGCACTAAGAAGCAACCACAGGGCAAGAATCCCTCATCCCCTTCACTGTTAGCACCCACCCTGGCTTGGTAAGAGGTAAAAGGAGATCAACCCCAGTCCCGTTTCTTCACCAGTCTTTGCTAGTGTAGAGAGGGTATTGGTATTATCTCACCGAGCTTGGGTGGCTGCTAAGGCCAGGCTCATCTCTTAGTCACTAACAGGTAGGAGTAAGCAGAGGCAGACAAGGTCATTCACAAGGGCAGGGTCCCGGTGACTCTGAGGAAGATGTCCTCTGCCCTCCGGGGGATCTAAAAAACAGAAAAGACCCTCAAAGTCCCACAAAAGGGGTAGGGAATGGTAAGAACGCGACAATGCACCTCCAAAGACACCCAGAAAATGAAGAGGGAGAAAGTGTGGTTTTGGCCGCCAAGGCGTGGCAAGCTGCAGGATCTGAACCCAAGCCATGAGCAAGGCCAGGGGCCAGGAGGAAGCAGCAGGCTAGGAGGATATGATGCTATTTCCTCTCTCCAAAGATGAGCAAAACACACGGCTTGGAGGAAAGAACACGACCATTCAATTAGCCCATGGGTATTTTTAGTACCTCTTTCAACAAGAAAATTCTAATAGACAGCTTTTGCTTCCCAGTACTCATTAAAATAATTTTATCCATAGGACTAGCCTTTCCAACTCAAGGGAAACACCCCTTAAACCTCAGGGAGCTGTGTTCACAGCGCATCCAGGATGGCGTCGGGAACGTAGCAGAAGCTCAGTGAAGGACTGGCAGGCTAACTGGAGCTACTGTCTGGGTTTGGGTCATACACTCAAGGACACAGAGGCATTTGAAAGAACAGATCAGTAGCCATTTCGCCAGGCTCGCTTTAGCCCCATCCCCCAAATCATGGTTCAAAGGATTTCTACCAAAACACGTTTTTTCTCAGTCCCCAACGGTAGCATCAGGAGCACTTCTGAGGATTTCCCAGGCGGCCCACACTGGGCAGAAGAGAAAGTAGACAGCCCAAGGGGCCCTCCCTCTCACGCACAAGGTTTTATACTTTTCCATTTGAATGAGGATACAGATCAGGGATAGATCACTCGGACGTCTACATAGGAAGTAAGTTCCCTTATGACAAGACCAAATTCATGTCTTCATTTTAAAAAGACCATAACGGGCGTGAGAGGTGGGGTCAGGGGACTGCAATTCGGACTTGGAGAAAAGAGAGCCTGTCACCAAATGATGAGGTTCCAGACTCAAGTGGCTTCTCCTGTGGCCCTGCCTTCTGGATCTATCGCTTCCCTTACTCCAGACTTGGCCTCCTCCGTGAGAGTAGGGCTTCCACTACAAACTGAGGCAAGATCACGATTCCAGGCCTCTTCTGCCCATTATCTGATTGCTATGTTTGATGATTTTATTCCCCTAGAGTGCTAAGATGTCTGCATATCAAAAAGTCCACTGTATATGAATGAGGAGACCCATGGCTGCAGAAGTGTTTGATTATCAGTGGGTCTAGAGAAAACTAACTGTAGAGTACCTTAGGACCCGATTCCCCACGGAAAATAGGAGCATCTGTCTCAGATAAGTCTTCATGAAACAGGAGCGAGAAGTCCAAGCTCAGCTGTTGTAGTGTGGGAGCCACACAGAGACAGCGAACCCTGGGCCACCCCAGCTTTGTTCTCCAGGTACCCAAAAGGTCACACCCCTAACTTGGCCCCGCCTCTTAAAGTTCATTGGCTGACAGAGATTCCCATCAACCATCACTCAAGTGTGACTTAGATTTGAGCTGGCCATGGTGCGGCAGACCTGCAGTCCCAGCTACTCAGAAGACTGGACAGGGGGAGAACTTGAACCTAAGTGTTTGAAGCCTGTCTTGACTGACACCGAGACCTCATCACTAAATGAATGGAAACAAACAACGGCTCTTTTACTGACCACAGACTACATGTACTCTAGGTCCTGACCGTAGCAGACCACCTCCAGTGAGCTTCTGATTCCCTTAACCCCAGGAAGAAGGCAAACAGAAACCGAAACCAGTCATGGAGGCACCTGGAGGAGATACCATGACCTGTGGGCTCCTTGCATTCTCCATCAACTGACATCACCTGTATGCCAGGGAGGAACCTAATCCTGGCACCAATCCTGCCTGTAATCAAGGCAACGGATCAGTCCAAGGTCATCCTCCAGTACCTGGAGCACTAAAGGAGTGCCTGCAGCAACACCTATCTCAAACAAACCAAGTTTTAGAAGGTAAACTAAGCCAGTCACGTAGCCTATGAGATGGATACTGAAGCGTGTTTCAAGATATACTGCCGACAGGGAATATGCTTAAACTCTAGTTTGTTTCTGTAAGGAAGAACACTTCTGACATTAAAGCTCAGAGAAAGCTAACACTGCCATCCCAATATAGAAAGTACTGGATCACAGTATAACAAAACACAGTACTGCTAATACACACACACACACACACACACACACACACACACACACACACACACACAGATATGGTTTTTCGAGACAGGGTTTCTCTGTAACTTTGGAGCCTGTCCTGGAACTAGCTCTTGTAGACCAGGCTGGCCTCAAACTCACAGAGATCCTCCTGCCTCTGCCTCCCAAGTGCTGGGATTAAAGGGGCTCATCCCTACACACATCAGCAACCCCTGGAGCCCTGGGCTTTGTTCCCCCTCTCCTAGGCCCTACGGATTCAGAGGACTTGGCAGTGGCTCAACTGAGCAGTTCAGGTTTCTCTGAATGAGCCTCTCAGATGCTTCACCACCCCACAGTGCTATGCGAGGGGAGGCCACAGCTGGAGCACTCCCGTCCCTCCACGTCCAAACTCTCCAAAGCATCTTTAGGAACACACGGTCCCTTATAAGGACGAGGTAAGGGACAGCAGAAAACAAGAAGCTGGGTTACACTTCTTACAGACTCACTTTTTCTACCTGTGGGGAGAAACATGGGTGTTAGGTTCCTATACTATATTCACAAGGAAGTTAAGGGAGATATTCATGACGATGTCCTGCGTGCCCTATATCCCCGAAGAGAGAGCTCGTTCTAGCCCACAATGAAAACTTTTATTCTCTCGAGCAAACAAGCACTTTGCTCCCCTATGCGAAACTGACTTTACAATAACCGCATTTCCCCTTCTGCCTCCACTACCAGGAAATGAAAAGGACCGGTTCACTTGCCGCAGGAGACATCATGGCACCAGCTTTCTCTCAGCTACTTTTTACATCCCCACTGCTCTGGCTTGTAAAGGCTAGTTAACTTATTACACCGACTGTAAAACAGTAAGCTGTCTTCAGGCAACTCGGAATAGGAGAGGGTAGGAAAGTTGGTCAAAACGAAGGGGACCACATATCTCCACGCAGAGATTCTCCTTTGGGGGTTAGGGGAGATGGTAGAGGATGGACAGATGGACACACACACGCACATACACACACACACGCACACACACACACGCACACACGCATGCACACAGATTTACCAAATAGAGACTACAACTCTGGGTTTAGCACATCTCTAGGCAGAGAACTTCCAGAACCTACTGTTCTGACTGGTGTCTGGAAACCTGAAAACGGGCAGGTCCACTGAGATGGATTCTCTCTCGTCTCCTCAAGATGCCTGTCTGGTCTTAACTCCGTTCATCACCCACCCATGTTAACCAGCCACCTCTCCTACAATCTCGGGTGCTATTCTCTTTCCTTTCTTGTGTTTGCTGTTCTTTGTTTGGTTCCAGTCCCACATTCGGGGAACTGCAGGAGGGGGACATATCTGGAGTGAGAGAGGCAAGCTTCACCCTGGGAAAGTCCCTTTCAGGATCACAAGATTGGTTGTGTTCGGTGAGCATTCTTTTTCCTCTTCCTTGACCAGGAAAACAAACAAGCAAAATTCTTCTGTGGTCCTCTCCATCAGTTGCCTTTGACTAGAGCCATACTTGGAAAAGAAGATTTAATTTACGTTGTCCCTACACAGATCTTTAGACTCCCGAGTGTGGAGGAAATTGACTTTCATTTTTTCGCCTCCCACCTGGGAAGAGTGGGACCCAAAAACATTTACGGTGTACTGGCTTCACTCTCCAAGCCACTGTGCCAAAATCCCAACAGGTAAGTACGTGGGAAATACAGAAGAAATCAGCAACTCATCGCCTAAAGATCCAAAAAAAATCAGTACAGGAACTATGCCCAAAACAGAGCTACTGCGGCAAAGCATCAAGCATTTAACCACGTCTTCAAATAATCACATAACACTGACTCATTCTGCAAACAGTAACTGTGACATTGCTAAAAAGCCTCTTCATAATAAACCAGAGTCACTACCGGTGTCTCTGCCGAAGAGTCGTGCGAGACAGAACAGCAGCAGAAACGTGGAACACGAGCCAATGGCTTTATTTTTGCAAGAATGTATTCAAATAAGATTAAAAGTGGAAAATGTGAAAATACACTATGATTACGGTTATAAGGAAAAAAAAAGACCTGAAATGTTTTAAGAGCACGGTCTTACTAAAATACACCATCCCACGCATGCCTTAAATGCAGGCAAAAGCTTTTCTGTGGCTTCTATGAGCTAAATTGACAAACACGGCCAACCGTACTGAAGTGATGCAGGAGACAGGAGGATGTGCTCAATACATGCCATCTTGCCCAGTTCCCCTTCCTGGCAATAGGGAAGATTAGTTCTCAGCTTCCTCTGTGGCTGCAAGCCCGCATGACTATGAGAGGCCAAAGAGGAAGGGCCAAACTAGCTCTGTTCTTCTCCTCCTAAGCCAGGTACTCACTGTAGATGTTACCACATTTATATATCTATCATCCAACTATTATCTATCTATCTATCTATCTATCTATCTATCTATCTATCATCTACTATCATAGATATATCTACCTATCATCTATCTATAATCAATCTATGTATCTATCATCTATCTATCATCCAACTATCTATCCACATATCATCCAACTATCTATCAATCATCTATTTATTATCTATCTATCTATAAATCACCCAACTATCAATACATATATCTATCACCCAACTATCGTCCATCTATCTATCCATCATCTATCTATCTATCTATCTATCTATCTATCTATCTATCTATCTATCTATCTATCTATCTATCATCTACTATCATAGATATATCTACCTATCATCTATCTATCATCAATCTATGTATCTATCATCTATCTATCATCCAACTATCTATCCACATATCATCCAACTATCTATCAATCATCTATTTATTATCTATCTATCTATAAATCATCCAACTATCAATACATATATCTATCACCCAACTATCGTCCATCTATCTATCTATCATCTATCTATCTATCTATCTATCTATCTATCTATCTATCTATCTATCATCTATCTACTTACCATCCATCTATCAATCAATCTATCATCTATCTATCTATCTATCTATCTATCTATCTATCTATCTATCCATCCATCCATCCATCATCTAGTTAGCCAGCTATATTGAAGCAGGTCGGATACCTGGGTTGGCACATGGAAGAAAGTCCAGGAAAAGCTATGTGAGACGCATCAGACTAGGTCGGCATCTGAACACACACTTGTGTCACAGCATTGTCTTACTCACCAAGCCCCACACTGCTCTGTCCTAACCCTTTACCTTCCTTATAACCCATCACTAGATCTCAAGTTCATTATAACCTTGAGTTCTGACTCAACCATAGAAATCTATCAGCAGTCAGAACACACTAGTGGGACATTAAATACAGGTACCTCCTGAGTATAGCACCACACATCTATTAGTAGGCCTACAAAGTAAAGCACATGTACCCCACAGGATACTTGGAGTCACAGGAGTATGGATACAAAAGATTAGGCTTTTCTAATATTCATGACTGTCTTAGTTAGGGTTTCTATTGCTGTGAAGAGACACCATGACCACAGCAGGTCTTAGAAGGGTAAACATCTAACTGGGGAGGCTTACAGTTCAGAGGGTCATTCCATTGCTGTCACGGTGGGACATGGTGGCATGCAGGCAAACATGGTGCTACAGAGGTAGTTCTGTATTTCAGGCAGCAGGACATGAACTATCCACTGGTGTGGCTTGAGTGTATGTGAGACCTCAAAGTCCACCTCCACAGTGACACACGTCCTCCTAACAAGGCCACCCTCTCATCAGTGACACTCCCTTTAGGGCCAGCTTCTTACAAACCACCACAGTGACTTAAAAGTTGGAATTTCTATTTCTATGTGAATCTCATAGCGTACTCAGTGCGTGAGGAAACCGGTACTGGACCACAGAGCCAACATCCTGGGTAGATGCTAAGACCACCGATCTTGAAGCAATAAATGAAGGTAGCATTCGATCCTTGCAGGGAGAGGTCTCCTCTTGAAAAAGGCCAGTACGTAATAGGAAATTCTGATCCGTATCAGACAGTACACAATACCAAACTGTAAGACCATGATACTGCACAGTAAGGACAAAAGAGGCCTCTGAGGCAGGTGCTGCCCCAGATGGACCTTGAAGGCCAGCAGGGCTTGGGTCGAGAAGAGTGGAGGAAGTTCATCCAGATGGTGCCCAGGGCTACTGTGAGAGGAACTATAGGCAAGAAGAGGCGGGCGGAATGCTGAAACAGATCATGCATTTATCAAACCACCATTTCCAGAGCCCGAATCTTTACTGAGGGCATATTTTAATTCTCGTGGAGATACTCGTTATCAATGTTATCTGTGTGTAATCATCAAAGAAAAAGGTCCCCGAGTACAGAGAATAATAACTATTTTTCGAGTTGTAAAGATTACGGTACAATTACGCCTGCGGGACAAAGCCTGTCATTCCCCACCTTAGATACAAGGCTATTTAGATGAAAGCTTCGCTGGGAAAAGGAAGCAATGTTCAAAGCGGAAGATATCGTTTTCTATGGGTTTCAGGGAACAATGCCCAGAAAGTACACACACATTTCCACACTTCCTTCTTCCTTCTGCTCAAGGTCCCAGGTAATGAGTAACCAGACGGCAATGACTGACTCATGTCATGTCATCCCAGCAACATGTGCTCAGCTTACAAGTTGTTTCTTTATCAACCCTATACTTAAGTAATATTTTTAAGGTACTTGTAAGGCCGTGGGTGAGACCATTCGAACTGAAATGCCTGTTTTTAGCCCCTGTTCTATTGATGTAAGCGAAGCCCTTGCTGGCCAAAGCCAGAGCACACACTGAGGCAGCAGCAATGCTACCTGGCTAACACTGAGCAAGGACACGCGGACGTGAGAGCCTCTTGTGAAACCAAAGCAGCTGCTGATGCCTACGGTTCCCACAGCGAAGTCCACCCTGGAAGGGAGCAGGATCCTCTGGCTCCAGAGACTTCCTAACTCTACACTGTTAAGGTGGGCAGAGGAGGGGAAACGCTCAGGAGAAAAGACACATTTTCTACCTTAGTCCCCCAGTGCTACATTACGTAAAGCCGGGCTGAGCCATTCCTAAGGCTTTGGATGTTCCTTGTAGTCTTGAAGCTCACCTCCCACCCCGTGCACCCAGATGCTGGGCACTGATATCCAAAGAGAGGGGCTTCATATGCAAATCAGATATAACCTCTGTAGAAGTCAGTGTATTTTGCACCAAATGCAACCCCTCCTGAATGATATCCTGACCCATCACCAGTGGCAACTACAGGTTTTGTCATAAAACATAAACGAACTAACATCTGTTTAAACTTAAAAGTTATTTCCACGGTAAGTCACTCATCACTCATTCATTAAAATATTACATACATGCATACACATTTGAGCACATTCGACAAGTCTGAAAACTTTTTCCAGTTGGTGATGGAGTTGAAAGGCGGCGATTCTTTCCAGACATCAAAGCTTATAACTGTGTATCCAAACCCTACTCCTATTGCTTTTGGGTCGCCTTCGCCATCCTTCCGTCCTCCTGATGACTCGAGCAGATTGGTATTTTGAATGTTTTAATAGAATTTAAAACTAGTTCTGCATAGAGCCATCAAATCAACCCAAATAGCTTTTCCTAACACCCTGTCTAATTGTACCCTTGTCGAAAGTGGTGTTCTCCATTTACATTCTATACAGCTAATTACTAAGCTACTGGCTGCAGCCTCTTTAGAGAATTCCTTAAGACCCAATGCAGGTAGCATTTCCTGAGTCTCCGGACACACTACTTTTGGGGGCCTCCCAACTCATTCCTTTTCTCTAAACACTTGTGATTGGCTGTCTGTAGTTTCCCCATATATGAATCCAACCAATCACAAACAGGAAGGATTTGGAAGAAAAATTACTGAGGAGGAACACACTTTCTTGCCTGTATTCTCCAAGTCTTACAAAGTAATAATGGCTTGTATCACATGCACGCTATACTAAGTTTTATAAATAATCAAGAGATGATTTAAAATGAAGGTGGGGTGGGGTTATGAGCTCACACTACCTGTCCTTCTTAAGTAGACCTGAGCCTTGGCAGATCTGAATTATCTTCAGAGTTCTGGAGCCACGATCCCATAGATATACCAAGGAACGACTGTACGCTGTTGTTACATGACAGAAGCCAACAGCCACATCTCTCACCTCAGTTTGTCAGGAAGATCCTTGAAGCCAAATACACGTCTTCTATACAAACGCCTACCTAATAATAAACGCCCAAATGCACTCATTCCTCTGTAAGTTTTAGGGGGCGGTTGCACCGTACCGTGTCAGGCATTGTGGTAGTTGCTATGGACACACGGATATGAGGAACAAATTTCCCTAGCTCCCGTGGTAATGACACTCCAGCACAGAAGACAACGGTAAAGAAATAAGCAAATGAACACACAGTGAACCTGACAGGGGATAACAAACCGAAGGAAAGGAAGGTGACCGGACAACGAGAATGGAGGTCGGGGACTGCGATCATAGGCCCTACATGCATAGGCTACCCCGACAACGAAAATGTGCCCTGACCAAAGCGAGAGCAAACCAGTCACTGCGGCGGGGAAGGGCAATGTGACAAGCATGGAGGCCAGTGCACTGCAGGAAGGGGCTGAGAAACAGGAAAGGCAGTCAGGCAGCAGGCCAGCACCTGGGAAGACATGCAGAGGTCTGAGCAGCAAACAGACACGCCTGAGGAGCAGTTAGCTCTTCGCCCTAACATGTGAAGGCATGTTAGGGGGACACCAGAGCAGGATCAGGAGGCCAGCAGGTGGGGAGGGGGTGGATGGATCGGGGAGACCTGGTGATAAACTGGGCATGAGGGCGGAAAACGGGCAAGAAAGGTTTGGGCTGTGAGAAATGAAAGGGTGGGGCTGGCACCGCCCACAGCCAGGAAGAGGGACGGGAGCGGGGGGCCATCCCAAGTCTGGGCTAAAACACGCTGACGTGTGCGGTGCCTGTGAGACCTCGGGAGACACAAAGGGCTGCGTGTGGGGGTCCAGCTGGAGAGATACAGGGCACGCCACAGGCATTCGGAGCCGTGGCTTATCTAAGCAGCCGTCTGCCAGAAGAAGTCCCACAGCCGAGCATGCTAAGGCAGAACCGAAAAGAGGACCACATCCCGAGGAGTCTTGGAGGTGGCAGCGAGAAGTTGGGAAAAGAGGAATGTTCACGCCAGGAATCTAAACTACTAAGGTCTGCAGGAAGGAGTTTATCACGCTGTCAGAGACAAGGCAAGACTGATCCACTGGCTCTGACAACATGGAGGAGGCCGCTGACCTTCAACCAACTAGTTTAGTGCCAGCCTGAGTGGGTGGAAGAGTGTGCGGCCAAGTCTGACGACCCGAGTTCAAACCTCGGCACCTGCCTATGTAGTAGAGGGACTGTCCCCAAGCCGTCCTCTGACATCACATGTGTGTTGTGTGTGTATGTGTGTACAAACAAATGCATGTAATAATTTTCCTAAATTAAAAAAAACCTATTTCAGAGAAACAAAAAAATTCAGAGTGAATTCACTTAAAAGAGAAACCCAGGGACAATATTCTCAGTCTTATAATAAAAGAAAGCAAAGAAATGGTGGACAACTGGGAGGCGTGGTGAAGAAAAGCCCTCTGTCACACACACGCTGACAGTGGAGGGAAGCGGGGGAGCGAGCAGCTGAGAGCGGGGTGATGGAGAGACGCCCTTCAGGACCTGACTGTGGGAACACGTGAGGTGTCACCTAAGGAGGGAGCTGAGAGACCCAAGGCTTCCGAGGACAGAACTGTTGAACCCCTTTCAAGTGGAAGCCGGCTCGTTCCGGTTTCTAGAACACTCTTAGGCCCTCCAGAAACTGTCCCAACTGCAGGAATCCAGCCGTCAAATACTTGAGGCCAGCTCTCTCAGGCTTCTTGTGACAGACACATGCAACGCGACGCGGTCCTTGCCTCGGGTCCCCTGCATTCCTAAAACCTTTGCAACCTCCTGAGTGATGAGTTTCTTATTCACACAAGGGCCTCTTACCTGGGGTTTTGCATGACTCACAGTGGGTCTTCTGGTAATTACAAGCCGGAGTGTCCAGCAGGAAGACTCAGCCTGTGGCTGACAATGAAAACCTGGTTCCATCTCATCATCTTAAAGGAAGGTGGGGGATTCTAGAACTCAGGTCAAAAAATCTGAACAATGAGATGGCCAGGGGCATAGACGGGGCTCTAGCAGCAAGACACGGAGGTACGATGACAGCAGCGTGCCAGGAGGGAGGGCACAGGCTCTGGCCTGGACCACTACGCCCCACAGGGTCTTCCAGCTGGTGTTTATACACATCCTTTTGAATAAATCAGTTAATGTTAAGTGTTAGAAAATTCTCAAAAGAGAAAGAGGCAAGGTAGCCGCAGGAATCCCTAAATGTGTGGCTACTGAAAAAAGGAAGCGTGGCCCAGCAGGACCCCCCATTTACAGAGGGCACCTGACGCGGGACTTTGCTGGATACTCTGTAACCTATAAGGTCTATGCTATTTCTGAGGCGTTGGGTGCACGAACGGACTGGATCGTCAGGCACACAGTGTTAGAGACCCTAAGAGCGTTGGGAGAAATCACACGCTCTGCTGTTAGAAATGGTACTGACTCCACTTCCGTGTTAGATATGAGAATCCCACGGGGACCAAGGACACAGTAACCATCTGAACACTGTACTGTAAGCAGAAGAGCAGAACAAGACAACAGACTCCGTCCTTCCTTAACCAACAGTCTTAAATGAAGTCAGGCGGCGCACAACCACCTCCTGCTTCCTCAACAGTAAATACCTCAAGGGCTGACCGGTTCCAACTCATGTCAACTAAACACCATTCGCAAGTAGATCTGCACGGCTGTAAACACAGAAGGTTCTAGCCGCACTTGGTACTTGGTACCTAGCAGGCATTCAAATAACACACTGAATGATGGCATTCGCCAGCTCCCTCTGACTGGAGAATGCCTCTCTGACCCAGAACTCTATTCTATGCGCATAGAACAAGCTCATTCTTCAAGAGCCCATTGGCCCGTCTTCCAAAATCCCAACAGGTCGTGACATCACTGCTATACTCATATATTTGAGCCCTCTGTAACGACACTAACGAAACCGGAAGAACCAGGGTGCATGCACCCTGCTTTCCGTGGCCTTCCATTGCCTTCTCTGGCTATTACTGACATATAGTGTCTCCTATGCCGACCGGGCAGCCTTCCAGACAAACTCTTCTTCCTGTCCACAGAAGCTTGCACAGACTAGGGATTCCGAATTGTGTTTATTGGGAGAATGTTCGAGTCCTTCTACTGAATGACTTTGGATCCCTCACAAGCTGCAGGAAGGCATACCTTGAAACTTTGAGCAGGAACAAGGCCCCCTCTTAGGCTAGCATACGGGAGCCTGCTCTCCACTCCCCTTTGTATGGGTTTCAGCCCCTGCAAGCTGCTCAACTCTTAGGCCCAGGCAGTCTCAACTCTTAGGTCTCCCAAGTGGAGCCTCCAAAGACCCTTGGCTCACGGCTAACCTCCCCCAAATGGATCAGGACCAGTGTTGTCCAGCCCCCATCCTGGCAAATTTCAACAAAGTGCCAGCCACAGACCCCAGCAAGGGTTCTTCTCACAACAACATAGACACAGGTATGGGCCCCTCCCCTCCTCGCTAAACACACACTCTTAAGGCAAGGCCTGGGTGACAGGGGCAGAGGCCCGGGCCACTCAGGTAACAAAAGGGCTTTTTCTCAGACCACTGAAGGACTTCACAGAGCCCATCAGAAACCAGCAGGAAATGGCAGGCTTGGCTGAGAACTAAGCTTTTCCGTTGGAACTGATTGGATCACTGTGAGCCCTCTAGGCTGGTGTGAACATCGGAATATATGCTCAGCTTTACAAACATCCTTCTTGAGATAAAGTCTTCCAAATCCCAGGTGAGCATTGACAAGAAACAATAAAAATTTTTTTAACAGACAACTACAATTAGGATCAGGAGTCTGAGACTTCCTGGATGTATTAGAAACAGTTTCTACTGCCAAACAGATTCTGACATCACTACGACTTTTATGCCAACGTATTTGGCTGGCATCCAGCTGACTTTCCCATTTCTGTTTAAGAAGCTTCTGAAAGAGTAGCAATTAGCTGGGGTCTCCCTCTACCCACAGAATAGACTCGAAGAGGGACGGCTTTGAAAGTAACTCCAGGCAGGCAGGACAGCAGGACGGCTTAGCAACCCTGAGGACCTGAATTCAACCCCTGGGACCCACATGGTAGAAGGAGAGATCAGCCTGCCTGCAAGGTGTTCTCTGGCTACCATGCACACGCCAAAATAAAATAAATAACTGTAATTTTAAAACCTAAGTAGGCTTCGAAAGGCGCAGACACCAGGAAAGGTTTGAAATTCCAAGGAAAGAGTTCCGCGTGGAGTGCTTTCTGAGGCAGAGAATGCCTCAGGCCAGGAGACACGCCTCATTACAGACCTGTGGTCACAGCTCTGGTAGCAGCTGACTTTTGACCCAGGGCCACTGCACCGCAAAAAAAAAAAGGGGGGGGGGCACAGATCCCTCCGAGGCAAACTTTCCTAATCTTCGGTTGTTCAAAACCAAACAAGTGTCTTCAAAGACGGGCAGCAAACGTGGCATCTGCCTTCCGCTGACTGCCAGAGCAGTCCCGTGTAAATGTAAAAGGAGGGTTTTCGCCACCTTAAGATGGGGCTGTGATGGGGAGACACTGATCCGAAGGGTCTGAAATGGAACGCTCCGATTCCTTCTCGCACAAGTTATGCGCATGTGCACGTGGGCCATGGAAACAGTACCTCCGTCCAGAACCGGCCATCTCTGGCTTTACAGGGTTGCAAAGACTGTGACCCCAGCCCCTTGATGGGACTGCCATTGAAAACCACCACGCTCTCCCTTCCCTAAGGTCTTATGTCTTCCTCCTTCCCTCCTCCTAAAGGCTGCAAGATCTCAGCCTCTGGGTACATTCGGTCAAAAATGCTATCTCCCCAATGAAAGCCAGAGTTTTGTTTTACCGGCCGCTGCCTCCCAACACCTACAAGAGAGCCTAGAGCACAGCAGGCGCGCATTAAATATTGACTCCGGGAATGAAGAATATTTCTAAAGCGATAAGTAGGCTGTGTGAGACACAGGAAAGGACAAACATCTTCCCCGCATACAGTTTATTAGAAGGCACCAGAACAGCCAAAGGTTCCATGGCTCTAAAAGTAAAAATGAGAGGAGCAATACAGTGACTTCAGCAAGGCCCCCTCCCCAACAAACACACACACAAGCACTCCTTAGGAAAAGCTGTCGCCACACCCCTGATCCAACCATCACAAGTTCTCACCATAAAGAGACACCACCTGTCTACCGGTCTCCTGCAGAGAGCCCCTAACCTAAGCCCTGAGTGTTCAACTTCGTCATTTCCACAGTCTGAGATAGGATCAGAATGTTCTAGATAACAGTCACCTGGCTCACCTGGAGTGCAATGGAAACCAGGCCAACCAAAGGCTCGGGACCCACAGGCACCTATGTCACCCGACAGGCATGCAGTCCTAAAAACTCAGCTTGGTGCAAACAAGGGGGTCAAAGGTTCCAGAGACGTATCTGTACGGCTGACATCAGTCCCATGCAAACTTCCCCAACTTCTGCATTTTCAGATGAGAGTAGTAAGAACACCTTCAAAGTCTTAACTCATCTTTTTTTTTTTTTTTTTTTTTTTTGAGACAGGGTTTCTCTGTAGCTTTTGAGACTGTCCTGGAACTCCCTTTGTAGACCAGGCTGGCCTCGAACTCACAGAGATCCACCTGCCTCTGCCTCCCGAGTGCTGGGATTAAAGGCGTGCGCCACCACCGCCCGGCTTAACTCATCTTTCTAAATTTTCAAAGTTTCCATTACAAAAACGGAAAGCCGGCTGACTTCAAATAGTGCTGGCAAATCTTACTGTAATGTCAGCAACACACTTTATCCCAAGCCAAGAAGGCCATCACTGTGGAAATTATCCCTTTGTAAAGAAGCGGACCGGCCAGTAACTGGACAGGATAAGGTTAGGCAGGAGAACCAGACTAAGAATGCTGGGAGGGAGAAGGGCGGAGTCCCGAAAGTCCTGGGAGAAAGGAGGAGACAGGATGTGCTGAAAGAAGGTACCACTGCATGGCAGAGGGTAGATGAGAAGCATGGGTTTTAAAGAGTTAGCTAGTAAGAAGCCTGAGCTACTGGCCGAGCATTTATAATTAATCTTAACTCTCGATGTTGATTATTTGGGACCTGGAGGGCGGGAAAGAAAAGTGCCCTACAGGATGTTTCTGCTCTATCCTGGGCTGTGCCCATCAGAGAGTTTCTGGCAGAAGCATGAGCCACTCTGGCTTTTAGCGGTGGGGTCCCTCCATGGACAGCATGAACAAAGAGAACCAGCTAAAGAAACTCAGGGTCAGAGGGCACTATAAAATATATACTCTTATATTGTAACGAAAATGAAAAATCCCCATCACAGCACATGGCATCTGAATAAATCCCTCGATAATGTTATGAAGAACTTGTTTCCGATGATGTCTCCATTGTGAGATCCAGCGAAATGGAAACATTGTTTAACATTGCCTTTGCTTCCTAGTTATTCAGCACTTAAAGAAAGGGCAGTGAGCTACAGAGGCAAGCAGGATCAATGTCCTAATTTACAGAAGTTTCTAATTTAAAAGGATGGCACTGGGTGCAGGAGAGATGGCTCAGCAGTGAAGAGAACTGTCTTCTCTTCAGAGGACCTGGGTTCAAGTCCCAGCAGCCACATGGCAGCTCACAACCACCTCTAAATCCAGTACTGGGAGATTGAGCACACTCTTCTGAACTCTAAAGGCACCAGGTATGCATATGATACACACACATACATGTAGATGAGACATGAACGTGTAAAGAAAAATAAACAAATCTAAAAGAAAAAAAAATGAGACTAGACACAATCAGAGAGGAAGGAAGAAATACGTAAGGTCCCATGGGCAATCCTGAGGCAGGCTCCCTCAGGATCTGCCCATAAAGCAGAGTTTAACAACCTACAGAGCACACAGGGAAGAGACATGGAGAGGAGGTAGGAGCAGCCTTCAGTGGTCGGTTCCAGGAGGACGAGCAGGATTTGAGGTTAGAGGGGACAGACAACCTTGAAGACCAGGCCAAAGAATCTCTCTAGTCAAAGGACGTGCAGGAGCTCCTGCAGGCTGCCCAAGAGAAGACAACACAGCCTGATTACAACAGAGCTTCTGAAGGTGGCTGATAAACAGTTATCAACAGGAGCGAGACCAAACAGCTGCAGACAAAAGTCCAGTTGGGTCTGGCAACTAAAGCCCTGTGGGCGCTGCGAGGAGCTGAGAAGTCCAACCCTTTCCCCTCTTCTCCTCCTCCTCGCTCTTTCCCATGTTTGAAGTTCGAGATCTGAGGTGGTTCTCTGGGGATCCAGTTCCTGAGCTGTCTGAAATGGACCAAGTCCTCCTTGGGATACCTTTGAAAAAACTCTTTATTATCAAAGAATTTTAAGATCACATCAGAAAGGAACCATACCTTCCTGAAGATGCCACCCGAGGACCCCAGGCTCAAAGGTGTGGCTTTAACATAAGGGGATGGTTCTTCCCTGCCAGGGAGGTGAACGTTGAAGGGGCCAAACATGCCCCCCCGGTACAGCAGACACTCTTTTCAGACAGACTTTAGGTAGGAAACCACCCTATTTTATATACGTATGTATTTCCATTTCCTTACCTCATACACTTACATGAATGTAAAATATTCCAACTGACTGAAATTTAAAGAACAGATAAATCTGAGAGACTTTCAAAGATAAGACTTGTAAGAAAACACTTTTAGTAGACCATCAGTGAGCTCCGATTCTAAATGTGATTTCCATTTCTCTTTTAACTTTATTATGGTGGATATATGTGTTTATGATGGGGGGCGGCATGCATGCCGGAGCACGTGTGTGGAGGTCAGAGGAGTCAGGTTTCCCTTCCACCTTATGTGGTTTGCAGGTGCCAGGATGCTGCTAAGCCATCCGGCTGGCCCAAACCAAATTTTTGAAAGGATTATAGTTAAGGTGCATCCAAATCCAAAGTCATGTTACACCCCCTGTGTCACAACACTGCGATCTGACCGTGCTGGCCTGGGTTGTAGGACAAAGCCTGTTTGAAGACACTGTCAAAAACTGCCATTGTCAGGGAATGATGCAAAAAGATACACACACTCAAGGGAGTGGAAAACGTCCCAGCATGGAGGAGGAGGAGTAGACAGTATGTAGAAACGAGCAAGAGACGTGGTTGGCAAAATAGTGGCAGCCACAGTCCTTTTAGGGTAGTGCCAGCTAAGGTCACTCTCAAGACGCACCAGCTGGCACACTCAGCATGGTTACAAGTAAAGCCAAGGGCTACGGTCCGCGTACGGTCCGCGGCATGAAGTTCAAGCAGGAATGAAAACCATTTGCAAGCACACATTTATTGCAGCGTGAGCTAAACTTCAGTGGGTGTGAGCACAGCCCAGAGGCCCACGGGAAGCTGGGCTCCTTAAGTCGGGCTTTTCCCAGTATGTTTTCTGAGTAAGTCCATGGGAGACTCTGGCGTTGACTCCAAACACCATACATTGAGCACAACTTCAAGATCTAATACGTAAACTAGGCATCAAATACAATATTTCATTGCAAGGGAGCTAGAGGAATGGTTTTATAAAGGCAATTTCAATTTTTTAATTTTTCTTAAGGCACAGTGAGTCTAGACCACTGGCAAAACTAAGAAAACAGGATAATCGGGTCTGGAGAGATGGCCCAGTGGTTAAGAGCATTGCCTGCTCTTTCAAAGGTCCTGAGTTCAATTCCCGGCAACCACATGGTGGCTCACAACCATCTGTAATGACGTCTGGTGTTCTCTTCTGGCCTGCAGACATACACACAGACATAATATTGTATACATAATAAATAAATAAATGCAAGAAAACAGGATAATCAAAATCTACTAGATTGTCAAAATATAGATGGCTCAGTACTTTCGTTTTTGTTTTGTTTTGCTGGTTTTCCAAGACAGGGTTTGTCTGTAGCTTTGGAGCCTGTCCTGGAACCAGCTCCTATAGAAAAAGTTGGCCTCGAACTCGCAGATATCCGCCAACCGCTGCCTCCCGAGTGCTGGAATTGAAGACGTGCACCACCACCACCGCCCCGCGATTGTTCAATTTTTAATAACTATTTTTATATAATTAAATATTTAGTTACAAAGAACCCCACATGTCCCTGTGAGCTGAATCACTGAAAAAATCAAAATATACGTAGATAATGAGATTGATAGACAAACACAGATTATTTCACTAGATATAAATATGTACACATATCCACATATATTCTTAATTATGAGAGCTCATTTTTCATCCGATCAGAAGGGGCAGCTAATATTTAACCACAAACGAAGCACAACTAAGGCTTTGGCTATGGTTCTTCCGCTTCAGCGCCGAGCTTCTTGTCCTGGCGCTACTGTCTGTGCGCGGACAGTTCTAGGGATCTGGGACTGTTGTGTGCCACCGCTGTAGGACAGACAGTGGTATCCCTGTCCTCCAGTGACCAGCAGAGCCCTCCCACCTGTGCGTGTGGCAATCAAAACTGTCTTGGGACAACATCAATTGCTCAGTCACCCAAACCATGTCTGGATGTAGACACCGCTGAGCATCTGAACCACAGAAGTCCAGCTTAACCATTTCAAAAGCCATACAGGGGCTGGAGAGATGGCTCAGCAGTTAAGAGCACTGGCTGCTCTTCCAAAGGTCCGGAGTTCAATTCCCAGCAACCACATGGTGGCTCACAACCATCTGTAATGAGATCTGGCGCCCTCTTCTGGCGTGCGGACATACATGGAGGCAGAATGTTGTATGCATAATAAATAAATCTTAAAAAAAAAAATCAAAAGCCATACAGCCACCGCTGCTGCCACAATATCCCAATGACAGATCAATCTTTTCCTTGGCCAAGATGTTTTCTAAATGTTTTCACATCGGTATTTCTGCTCACAGACAGTGAACGCGGAACACGCGTCTTCATTCATAGGCATCTCATGGCAAACTAGCGTTGTTTTCAATGAAGCGTTTGTTTAACGAGAGGATAAGGCTGCTAAAAGCTAACGGTAATGGCGGCAGCAATCACAGCCCAACCTTGTGGAGCCCTTGACGGTTTTCCAGGCATCGGTCCTAGTGCAGTGTCCAGCAACAGTTCCCAGACGTCTTTAGTCTACACACAACGGTTCACCACCTAAGAGTCTTCTATTGTACCTACCAATGCCCCTCTGCAAGTCACCACGAGTTACTTACTGCAATTGAAAACAGTAAGAACTCTGGTAAAGCGCTCACAAACCCACAAGGAGGGACAGGAAATGCTTCTGCTCAGGCAAAAACCAGAGAAGCCTGGGGCTCTTGACTCATTACACAACTTGGCCCAAACAGGATCTCTCTCTCTTTTCCTTTTAACTCAGCAGCGGACTTGAGAAGGTAAAAAGCAAACAGACTCCTTTCTGGTATAAGCGAGTAGAACGTAACCGGAGAGATAGGAAGGTTTTAGTTTTGCTTACGATTTCGCCTTATAATTTATTTATTTTTGCTTTTTCAGACATTTTTACATGAGCAATTAAAAAAAAAAATCTAGTAATCCAAGTCTGTTGTTGATCCATCAAACAAACAAAAAAGACTTTCGTTTGGTCATGCAGACTAGAAAACAAATGAATCTAGTAAGAAAAATAAGGCAGCCCGCTTCACACATCTGGAGAGCAATGTCCTTGGAAGCCAGACAGTGGCAGTGCTGTTGGGTTTCTCTCTGTAGCCCAGGCTGCCCTGGAACTCACTCTGTAGCCCAGGCTGGCCTCAAACTCACAGAGATCTGCCTGCCTCTGTCTCCTGAGTACTAATTGGGGTTAAAGGCGTGCACTGCTACTCCAGGCTGCGGGTGTCTTACAATGTGTACCTCTGTTTTGTGCACAAAACTAAGCAGCAGCTGCTGCTCCCAGACTTTGCTGCAGAAATATTTTACACTTAAGTATTCTGCCCTATTTTTTGAGGCATTAACTATAAATTTCTACATTCTTTCCCGTGAGCTAAAAAACCGCAACTAAAAACAAAACCACTTTCCTCTGATTCCAGGAGACAGCTGCACGCATCTGTCAATCACGCACTGGAGGGGAAGGGCCGCCTTTGCCGGCTGTACTCACATGTGAGGGCTCAGCTCGTAGAAGTTTCTGTTTCTGTAATCCTCCACTTTCTCAGGCGAATAAATGGGCAAGGACCGGTAGGGGTTCACGGATATAACCACACTTCCAATGTATGTCTGTAAAACAGAAGAAGAAGACAGTAATAGGCTAACAGCAAACGGGACACATCCAAACACCTCAAACTTCAGCGTGATATGCTTGCATCCTTCACCACGATTTTACACACTTCAAGAGCACTGTGTCTCTCTGAAGACAGGCGGCCAATAATGCATGTTCGTTTTGCTCGTACACGGGGAGCACAAATTTGTAGACTGGAAATACGTTTTAAGATAAATCGACGCCAGGCGATGGTGGCACACGCCTTTAATCCCAGCACTCAGGAGGCAGAGGCAGGCGGATCTCTGTGAGTTCAAGACCAGCCTGGTCTATAGAGCTAGTTCCAGAACAGGCTCCAAAGCCACAGAGAAACCCTGTCTCGAAAAAACTAGATAGATAGATAGATAGATAGATAGATAGATAGATAGATAGATAGATAGATAGATAGATAGATCGATCTCGACATAACTTAATGACTCTGTACAGAAGCTCTCCAAAGTCCCGTCACGCTGGCCGAGTTCCAGTCACTGACGCTCACTGTAAGCAAGCAGTTACTGCTAGAGTCTCCTTGCTCACTTTTAGCCTTCTAAGTGAGCAGGAGCATCAGCCATCCAATTCCCCAGCCCCGCCCACACTGAGGGTAAGGGCTTCCCTTGGGCACGGCCTCTCTACAGCCTGCCATCTAGAGCAGTACAGACCACAGGCAATTCAGTATTAGGTCCACAGCTAGCTAGCCCTTGGAAATATACACGCCACAGAATTCCATGCTACCATACACTTGGGTAGTAGTATTTACAAGTGCTTTCTGATGCAAAAACATACATTTAATACGGAGTTGACACCAATACGAAACGGCCAATTTAAATGGACTTCCTGCAGGGTCCACACTGTATTTCAACAGACATTAACTAACCCCTAGCTGCCAACTAGAACTTCTTCCTTTGGGCTTCACCCTTTCGTTGCTGGCAGCCCCGGGAAGACTGGCTCGGTCCCTTTTGTGCCAGACCTAGCACAACCGTGGGTGACAGAGGCTGCTTGCAGGTAAACTCGCCTTGGCAGCTCTCGTTTTCCTTAGTTTCGACATCATGAAGACGGAAGAAAGAGAAAGAGCTCTCCTGAACGGGCGAACGAGGGGTTTAAAACGAAAACCTGCCTGTCTAACACATAGTTACGTCAGACGTGAGAGCGTGGCCGCTGGCCGCGGCTTTAGTATTTGCTGAGTAAACGATGAGCCCTCCTCGCAACGGGAAGTGCTTGTGCCTTTATCCTTTGGCAAAATAAAAATAAAATTTAAGCGTACAGATTTTGTCAGCAGAGAAACGAACCCCTGGGCTGGCTCTTCACGATGGCTAAGTGGTGATAACCATCTGCCACAGTGGCATTCTTGCAGAGAGAACAAATTCTACTGCCTGGGTTCCGCCATCAAAATCCCCCGCTAATGACACACACACACAAGTTACTTTTTATTCATAACTTTTTCTGCATGGTGAAGAAGCTGTGCTTCTGTGCTGAGCTTGGTCGCTGTCGTGCAGAACAGGACCTGCCCACTGAGGTTGCTCAGTCTCTTTAACTGAAGGACTGGTCCACACCAGCTCTAGTGAGCGCTAAAGTGGATGCTACTGTCTGTTATCCTCGGGTTGACATGCGACGCCAAAGTCACCGTATACAGTGGCCACTGTTTTAGTAAGCCTGTAGGCCATGCGTTGCCAGGGAACAAAGTCTTAAATGATACCCACTCCCCTCGGTTTCCTGCCCTACTGTGGGCGCTGATTGCAAATACGGCCAGAAAACCGTCTTTCACCTGTAGACACACCCGCCATGGGATAAGCAGAGTGTTTCAAAGGCGGGTGTGTGTGTGTGTGTGTGTGTGTGTGTGTGTGTGTGTGTTTATTTTCCACATCTCTGAATCTGGACTTGGATCAATGAGACACTAGCAAACGCGACCCAGGCAGAGAGATTTGAAAACCACATGGGACTGGTATGTGCCTACATCTTTGCAGCTACCCTGTGCTCTTGATATAATGAGCTTGGGCTGTCCACGGAGAAGTCAGGGCGTGTGGGGTGGAGGGATAATGTGTTCTGCCCTATAGCCAGTACTAATAGGATGTGAGCAAGCCAGCCCACACCATTAACCCCACTGAAGCCACCAGATACTTGAAGTTACAGGAGTCCTCCCAGGTGAGGCCAGCAGAAGGGACACAAAGCTGAAGTCAGGCTAAATTTCTCCTCCAGAGAGCTGTCACCCAAGAAGACTGTCACTTTAGCCATTTCTGAAACTAGTCTGCCACAACACACCAATAACTGATACTCTCGCATCTCTGATTAAACCAGAAAAGGGGCCAAGCAGGACAAGACACACTCACCTAAGCTAAGCGATCATTAGAGCTGCCGTATTCCCCATGTTAACAGACTTAGTGGGGTCAGATATGTATTCCCAAGAGGCCAATTAAACAGCAAGCAATAGTGAAAATGAGAAAAAGGACTTAGGGGGAAGAAGAGTGTGGGAAACACACTCACTGGTGCACACGCATGCACACACACCCATACACGCACACGCGCAGATGCATGCACGCTAATGGATGTGTGTACACACACTCTCTCACACACACACACACAGTGTCCCTCTGTGGGGGTCTTCATTTGCGGGTATTATTTAATAGAAGACAGTCCAGGTGAGGGAGCAGCCCAGCCCACACCACTGTTTGGGCTTCCAGTTCCCCTGCAGAGCTGTCTGACAACTTCTTAGGGCCCCGTGAAGTCTCCTTCCAGGAAACAAGTTCTTCCCTCCTCCTGAAACCAAGCTTCAGCCTTCTCCTCCCAGCATGGGACTTCTGGAGAAATTCCAATTTCTTGGAGACAATTGTTTTCATGGTCAAACGAAAGCTCACCTGCATCTCCCTAGAATAACCTCATCCCTGCCAGGCTGGTTACACCCACTCCACTTCACGTCTACATCCTAAGCCTTGAACCCCTAAGGTTTGCCTTCAACCAGGACAGCTGTCTGGATGCTGCTGGGCTCCCTTTTTCCAAGTCTTCAAAATCCCCACGGTAGCAGCAGGAATAATTAAATATTCAGTCACAAGTCCCCTTCCTTGGAAACACAGAAAGTAGTCCTGGAAGCAGCTGATTGGCTGGGGGAAGAGGGGGGACTGACATTCAGCTCTGGGTTTGGGCTTTCCAAACTCATGCAGGATAAAGCTTAGCTCTTCAGGGAGCAGGGGAGCGACGGGGCAGCTCATATCTACACCAGTGAACATCTGAACTTCAATGCTATCACTGCCCTTTTCTTATTACATCGAACTCTCAAAAGAAGCTCACTGTCCAGTAGGCACTTCCTCCATCTCCTTGCCCGCATCCTCCCAACCGCAGCGCGGCCCGCCATTGGTGCCAATCTCCCATCAACGAGGCAATGAAAAGCTCCTCTCTTGCCCTGTGCGACCAGCCTTCAGCATCTAGGTCAGTGAAGGACAAGAGGAGAGGAAGAGTGGTACAGAGGGAGGGAGGGGCAGAGGGAAGGCTGGACCCCTGTCAATCACCAGGCTTCCCTTCCACTTCTCCAGGGCAGACATTAAGTCACGAATGTGCAAACATTCCTGAGTCAAAACCAGCCCCAGCTGCGTGTTTTCAATGCTTCTGGCACTTCTGGCACTCCCAACACATGCCTTGCAAATAGCAAACACAACCTGAGGGTTCCCCTTGTGCCTGCAGCAAAACTGAAGTTTTCCGGAAGACAGTGCATGTCAGCCTTCCCTCTGTAGACTCCGGTTCAGAATCCGGGAGAAGAGCCTCTGCAACCAGAGTTGCAACAGGCCATGTGTGCTGTTCCCAGAAGAGCCCTGTCAAAGCTCACACCTCAGAGACCATCTCAGGGACCTGGGGAGGCAGCAGCCACCCACAAGCTTTTAAAGAGATCTCGTGTGAACTCTGGTGCTACAGGCATGGATGGATTTAGCAAAGGTCTAGGGGTTGGGGTCCTGACTCGGCTGTTACACAGTGGTCAGAAGATTCCAGCAGGGCCATATAGCATTGATAATACCATAATACACGCTGTTTACAGAACGCCCGTGAGACTGTTGTGGGCTTGGTGCTTGGATATATAATCTCATTTAACCCTCAGATCATCAAGGGGGAGTTAGTAATCGTCCCCCTGTATATCCACATGAAACTGGGAAAAGCTAAAAAATGTGCCTCGCTTTACACAAAGACTTACCAGAAAACTTGGAGTCACAGTTTACAGAACATTCCAAATGGATTTCAATATGAGCAGCGGGAGATGTTGGAGAGGCTGAGGGCACAGATGCTGCAGGTGTGGGTTCAAATGTGAGCACGGTCATCATCCAACCCCTTTGCCACACAGCAGCTCTGACTTCAGAGCTGCTCCTGCACTGCCTGCTGGGAAACTCAGGACTCTAAAGTCTAGTTCCCTTCCCTCTCCCTCCCTGTCCCTCCTCCCTTCCCACCCCTCCTCCCTTCCCCACCACTTCTCCCTTCCCACCCCTCCTCCCTTCCCTCTCCATCCTCCTTTCCTTCTGCTGTGTAGCCCAGGCTAGCCTTGAACTCCAGTTCTTTATGTAGTCCAGGCTTGCCTTAAACTCATGGTTTTCAATCTGCCTTAGACCCTCTAAGGCTGGGATTTAGGCTTATACCACAAGAGCAGTTAGCTTTCAAATGTTGTCTTCTGTATAGAAGACTCATCTCGATACAGACTATGAGGGGATTTTATATTTAATATAATGTTCAAATAAAACTGGCCCTTAATAAATGTGCTGCTCATTATCAACAGTCAATTAAGTCAGTCTGTTTATACTGCTCTGTGATGGACTGCGAGTCCTGGCTTTGAACCACTCCTGCTTCAGAGGTGAAAGTAGCATGGCTCAGAGGGTTCCTACATTGTCCCTGACAGCTTCTGAAGCCGCTTCAGATTAGAAAGAAAGGCAGCCTTCGGGTTACAAGAAAAACATTTTCATCTCAACAGAAAAGGTTAATCATAATAATCATCTCAACATCAGAGATACCCATCAGGAAACTGTCAATTAACAGACAAAAACTTACTTGAATATCTGGGGTGTTATTTACTCTAAACAGGCTTCAGCCCATCACAGAACTGCATAAACAAACTGAGTCTTCTCGACAGAAAAACGATATTTCAGAGCTAACTGCTCTTGTGGTACAAGCATACATGCCAGCCTTGGAAGGTCTAAGGCAGATTGAAAACCACAAGTGTGAGGCAAGCCTGGACTATATAAAGAACTGGAGTTCAAGGTTAGCCTGGGCTACACAGCAAAACACAAGGAGGAGGGATGGGAAAGGGAGGATGGGGAGGGAAAGGAGGAGGGACAGGAAGGGAGGAGGGAGAGGGAAGGGAGGAGGAATGAGGGAGGATGGAGAGGGAAGGAAGAATGGGGAGGGAAGGGAGGAGAGATGGGGAAGGGAGGATGGAGAAGGAGGGACTGGAAGGGAGGAGGGAAGGGAGCTACACTGTAGAGTCCTGAGTTTCCCAGCAGGCAGTGCAGGAGCAGCTCTGAAGTCAGAGCTGCTGTGTGGCAAAGGGGTTGGATGATGACCGTGCTCACATTTGAACCCACACCTGCAGCATCTGTGCCCTCGGCTCAGCCTCTCCATCATCTCCCGCTGCTCATACTTGAAATCCATTTGGAATGTTCTGTGAACCGTGGCTCCAAGTTTTCTGGTAAGTCTTCAGTTTTGTGTGAAGTGAGGCATATTTTTTAGCTTTTTCCAGTTTCCTCATGTGTGTATATACAGGAAGACTATTACTAACTCCCCCTTGAAGATTTGAGTGCCAAGTGAGATTACGTATCAAAGCACTAAGCCCACAGCAAACATTCCACAAACAGCACCCATTATGGTGGTATAAATTCCACGGGGCTCTACTAGGAATCTGCTGGCCACTGTATAACAGCCAAGCCAGGACTCCAACCCCTAGGCCTCAGCCAAATTCACCCAGCCCTATAATGCCAAAATCATGAAGACGTTCACAAAATGGTCTTTACATACGGGAACTGGCCAAGTTACCATACAGCCCATGAGATAGTCGTAAGGAAGCTAACGCTAAGATGACGCCACAGAGCACGTCCTTGGAATCCTCAGAACAAGAGCAACTCGGGTCACAGGAGGAAGCCACTCTCCTCTTAGGTCTTGGATTCTGGGAATTTGATCACAAGACACAAACTATCATGCGTCACCCTGCTATTAAATGGACATCTGTGTGACTTCCCCAATTCTCCTGAAGAGATCCTTTGTCTCTGGGGTTTTATTAGAAGACACCCTGTGGTCTAGCAAATGTTCTGGTTGCTTCTTACACCATTTCAAAGTGTGCAAAATGGTGTAAGTCAAAATTCTAAGAGAGACCGGTTATGTGCCCAGTTTGCCGCCCGTGCTAGCTTCTTTTTCTACCACATCTGTCAGTCAGTTTCAAAGACTTCCACGATGCCTGCTTCCCCAGGGTGCTCACGGTCCCTCATGGCATGGCCATGGCCACGAAGTCTACTTCCGCAGGGCGCTCACAATCCCTCTTGACATCGCCATCACAAAGTCTCCTTCCTCAGGACCCACACTCTAGGACCCAGCCATGACAAGCTCAACAGAGGCCTGAGTCTCAGCAGTTACCCTAAGGCAATACCTGGTTCCAAAAAAGACCACAAACTGAGACCTCCCAGGCACCACCCAGGAACAGACCATCCAAAGGTAATTCCTAAGGTCCCAAACATTGTAGATAGGGTCACACCCATCACCGTTCACCAGGACACCCCTAGACAAATGTCAGCCAATCAGGGGTCCTGAATCTTAGAAATCCCTCACTCCAGCCTCTGCTATTATAAAAACCCAACCAGAACTGAGCTGGAGCTCTCCGATTGTGCCAATATGAATACGCTGGACACTGGGAGAATCCAGAGAGTCCGAGTTCTATTCTGAACTTGAATAAAAATAAAGGCTCTTTGCTTTTACACACAGGACTCGGTCTCCTAGTTGGTTTTGCAGGGGGACTCGGTGATCTGGGCATAACACACACGATCCTCATGACATCACCATATCTTGCTTGTTGTTCTTATTTTTCCAGTATTTTTCAATCTGAAAAAAGAACTCATCTCTGTTGACTATTTTATCCGGTGCCTTAAATCACTGGCCTCAGACCAGACATCCACAAATACACCAAGAGGCCAGCAAACTGTGGCTGCAGATGACATCTAGGCCTGCTGGTCTAGCCTAAGACATTCCCACCCCACCAACTATAATCTTTCAGCCCTGACCCGTCAGTCAATTTCAGACCGTAAATTAAAGAACTATATATGAATTCCCTGCCACGCTTAAATACCAGCTAAAAATAGCACCCCAGGCTGCCTTTAATTTAGCAGGACAAGGCAATGCTGCCATGTCATCGCCGAGACAAACTCGGAAAGGAGGAAGGAACTGTCCAAACATGTATATATGTATTGTTCTCCGGATCCAGTAAAACCCTTCACTAGGGTACAGTGTGACCCTGAGTTGTTCGGCTCCCTACTTGCCACAAGTCCTGAAAATAGCGTGAGATGGTTACCTGGAAACGGAACTAGAGCAAAAGTGAAATCTGTGCAACGAAGGCAAAAACGAGAGCGAGGTAGGAAAGACAGAGTGGGAAAGAGTGTGCCCCCCAAATCTGCATGCTGGAAGCTCACCCCAGATATGGCAGTCAAGTCGGGGGCACCAATAAGAGGTGGGGCACCACCCCCGGAAGAGATTAATGTAGCTCTCACAGGATGCAACTTCCTGGAGAGGGTTGCTATAAAAAGTATCACCAGGCCCTGTAATCCCTCCCTGCTCCTCCCTGTCCCACTATGGGATCAGCTCCAGGCCCTAGAGTTCTGCTCCCCCTCCTCCTTCCTCCCTGTCCCACTATGGGATCAGCTCCAGGTCCCAGAGTCCTCCTCCTCCCTGTCCCACCATGGGATCAGCTCCAGGTCCCAGAGTCCTGCTCCTCCCTGTCCCACCATGGGATCAGCTCTGAATCTGCCATCACATCTTTCTCCACCTTGTGACAGAGTCAGGAACCCTCACTAGGACAACAGTACCATGCTGTCTGAACCACCAGCCACCAGAATCATTTGTCAAAAAACATCTTAATCAAAAAAAAAAAAAAAGTATTCAGTTACAGCAAAAAAAAAAAAAAAATGGAATCAAAAACAAAACAAAACAAACAAAACCAAATTCTGGACACAGCTACTCCACCTACAATATACTCCACTCCTAGTTCATGGCAGTCTCCAGAGTAGGAACTCAGGAAGATAAGCACCAAAGTATCCACGTCACAGAAGAAAAGACTCTATTCCTGATATTGGCGAGTGGGAGTCACTACGAATCCAAAATTCGTTCTGTCTGCTCGAAGCCCAGATCTTTCCCAAGATGCCACACTGTGTGTAATCTCCCACCTATTCCAGGGTCAAGTTCAAAAGACAAAATAACTTGTCTTTAAAGATTAGAATCACCATTAACATCCATCCGCCCTGTAGACGAAGGAGGAGAGTGGTGTGTAACTGAACGGGTCCCATGAGCCCAAAGCCAAGCGGCTTCTTCTACTTGGTGCTCATAAGGACCATGAGGAGCTGTCAATCACTTGCTGTCCACTTCATATGATGAACGTTCTTTCCTGTTGTGGGGGCACGGATGGGGAAGCCACTTGGTTATCATCTTGATTGATTCTCTTGGCTTATGAGGACAATGTCATGATAACCTATGGCTGAGAACCCACCCCGTGTCCAATAACTCGCTGTACACTGAGTGCTCGCTCAACACAAGGCTAAAACACAGACTGTGACTTCTGTGTTTCACCTAGGTCACTTTGAGGCCGCCGAATTCCAAAACTTTTACAAATTTCAGTATCACATGAAACTACTTTTCACACTAAACAGGCTTTCCTGGTAGTGAGGTCATTTGATGTTGGTGGAAAATTCAACCGAAGGTCATTAGCACACGAACACTGTAGCATTAGATTTCCCAGCTATAAACCCCAGCTCCATCTCATATCCACCGTGGGACCATGGAACAGATGCTAAGTCTGAGCTAAAATGTAAAGGACTTAAAGTATTCGAGGAGTTTACGGACACAGACAAAAGTAGCAGGGCCAGGCCTCGGGTGTCCAGCAAACTGTTTCTAACAGAGGCCTTTTCTTCTGACGGTCTCATAGCTTCAAATCTAACTCCAGGTGTGGCTGTGACCACAACACTCGAGCTAAATGCTTATAAATATCACACAGAAATTTCAAGAACAATACAGGACCTGCTCTTGAAATAACTGCCTGAGACTGGCAGATCACACACACACACACACACACACACACACACACACACACACACACACACTGTACCAGCGTGGGAGAGATTGGCCAGGTACGCAGGTTTTATGAAAGTTTGCACAGGTTAAGAACCAACACATTATTATCAAAGCCGGCTGTCCTCATAAAGTATGCAAGAGAAAGGTTGTCCTCGCAAATCAGACACAACAACCCCCTATGCCTCATCACCGACGGCCACAGCTTTATCTAACCTTCTGACTGGTCTCCACTCTGAACTCCCAACCGCACACACAATCTGCTCTCCGCCTTTTCTAGGAGCCAGCCACTCCCACACACGGCAGTGCAAGCATCTCATGAGAACAGCTCTGGGTCCTCCTCCTCCCCTTCCCGTTTAGTCTAGGCAGAAGGAGAAGGGGCACTGAAGATTAATCCCGCCCCCCTCGAACCTCATCAGGGCTGGGATCTCTGAGGAAAAAGAATGCCTGTTTCCAGCTCCAGGAGAGAAACAGTATCCTTCCTTACATGAACAGTTTACAAGACTCTGAACCAATGCTTCTGGAAACCTGGCACAAGATAACTAACTACATTTTCATGTTACATGGCTCGATGCTGCTTGAAATGTTTTTCAAAAGCATATGACTTTTATAAAAGAAATTAAAGGCTTTAAAAAAAAAAGGTATGTTGAAATTACAAAAACCAAAAGGACAGTTAGGTAATAAGAACAACATGAAGCTGGACTTTGGTGCTGGCTCTGAGCTCTGCTAACAAATCAAAGGTCCAAATGTCAGATTTTCATTCAGTCCAGCCTGGAAATACCCTGAGCTAAGACACTCACACACAAGGGAGCACTCCTGATGCACACACAGGGAGCACTCCTGATGCACACACACACAGAGAGCATTCCTGATGCACACACACACAGAGAGCATTCCTGACGCACACACACAGGGAGCAGTCCTTATGCACACAATAAGCACTCCTGATGCACACACAGGGAGCACTCCTGATGATGCACACAGGGAGCACTCCTGATGCACACAGGGAGCACTCCTGATGCACAGAGAGCACTCCTGATACACACACAGGGAGCACTCCTGATGATGCACACACAGGGAGCACTCCTGGTGCACACAGAGAGCACTCCTGGTGCACACAGAGAGCACTCCTGATGCACACAGAGAGCACTCCTGATACACACACAGGGAGCACTCCTGATGCACACAGGGGGCACTCCTGATGCACACAGAGAGCACTCCTGATACACACACAGGGAGCACTCCTGATGATGCACACACATAGTGCACTACTGATGCACACAGAGAGCACTCCTGATGCACAAAGAGCACTCCTGATACACACACAGGGAGCACTTCTGATGCACACAGGGGGCACTCCTGATGCACACAGAGAGCACTCCTGATGCATACAGGGAGTACTCCTGATGCACACAGAGAGCACTCCTGATGCACACAGGGAGTACTCCTGATGCACACAGAGAGCACTCCTGATACACACACATAGTGCACTCCTGATGTGCACAGGGAGCACTTCTGATGCACACAGGGGGCACTCCTGATACACACAAAGAGCACTCCTGATGCACACAGAGAGCACTCCTGATGCACACAGGGAGCACTCCTGATGCACACACACAATAAGCATGTCTGATGCACACACACTGTGCATTCCTGATGTGCACAGGGAGCACTTCTGATGCACACAGAGAGCACTCCTGATACACACACAGAGCACTCCTGATGCGCACAGGGAGCACTCCTGATGCACACACACAGAGCACCATGATGCACACAAACAGTGAACACTCCTGATACACACACATACACAGGAAGCACTCCTGATGCACATACACTATGAGGGTGAGAAACTCAATTTTTTTTGTAACAAAAGGAGAGAAATCATTTATGGTACACATAAGTATCCCCAGGAACGTATGTTAGCGCCACACAACATGAACCGTCCTGTGTCTAAATGAAAAGTGCTTGGGAAATCTCAAGATATACAAACGTAAGCCAGTATAATTTTTTGCAATATTTCTGTAAACTAACCAAACATCCAGTACAAAAGCATGGGATCGCATCCCAAAAAGCAAAGACAATTTGTACTAGATTTTCGAAGCTCTCACTCTACAAGCGCAATTAGTTTAACACGAGATCTTGAAACCGGACTAATTCAGACCTGTTTATGCAGACCTGACAATTCAGACAGAAAACAAACTAAATTTAGTGCTGGACGCTCAAAACACTTCTGTCAGCAGACAGACACCTTGGCTCTCTACCTTCCAAATCTGCCCTCCTGGTTCTTACTTAAATTGCTGGTCTCCTCTTCCTGGACAGGACCACAATCCTGACCAGCCACCCTAAAAACAGAACTGTCTGACCTCAGGTCTGCCTCTCCCTCCATCACAATAAAGCCCACGTGAAACCTGCCCCTGCTGCAAGCTTGCCCGGGGTGGGGGTGGGGAGGCCGGAAGGGCTGACAAAGGGCAGAAGAAACAGAGACCAGCAGAGCTTGGGAATGTCACATCGAGCATTTCCCAGCCACTGACCCCACACTGAGCCTGGGAGACTAACAGGCAGGGCCTGCAGCTGGTCCCAGCTTGAACTGCACTCTGCCAAGAGAGAATAACAGCAAACAGCCCCTGACCCTGCATGCTTGGAACCCCTGCCAATCCAATTCTTCCCTCATCTCCTCTTACCTGTGCCTCCCCTGTCTCCACCACACAAGTCCAAAGCCCTCGCTGGGAAGCACAGCTTGACCCGTCCCCAACACTGTTGCTACTGGGGGGTCACAGACATGAACTAGCATGTTGGTACTTAAACAAGAGCGTTAACACTCTTCAGATGATACTACTGGAGCATTGCAAGGAGTGCGGTGCATCAAAATCAACCCACAGCTGACAGACGAAACCTGAGCTACTCTGGAAACAAGGCTGGTGAAAACCGCTGCATAACTAGACTTGATTCTGCCTCAGATGCTCCAAAAAAGACCTATTCACCCTTATCTGCCATCAGAAGTTCACAGTCCGGGAAGCACACTGTTGGGTGCCCATGCAACTAACACGCATGGCAAATGCCTCTCGTGGGGCACAGCTCTTATAGGGCAGCACTGTCAACACAACCGCTCAGTGACTTTAGGGCTTTCTGAGCATCCATCTCTCGTCCACGCTTGCGGAGTTGCTGACGGTGCTGGGCTGCTTATTCATCCCCTCTCCTCTCACACCCTGGAGTCCACTAACTGACGGCCCAGAGAATGCTAGGGTTTGCGATCACTCTAGAGCAGCTCACAGCCAGAGAGCCAAGTCACCTCTCAGACAGCTCTGTCAGGGTAGACACCCTTCTGACCTTCTCTATGGGGGTGCGGGGCTGGAAGGGAGAGGAACAGCAGGGTAGAAAACAAGAGGCCCCCTAACCTAGGACTATACCACACTATGCTCACACTGCAGCCACACCGAGACTTTATAAATCTAGGCCAGCTTTCTGGTCCCAGCCACCTTGTCAACCCAGTGTTAACACACTTGCAGGATGGAGCGCCCCAAACGGTTGCCCGAGGAACAGAGCAAAGCTAAAGGAGGATACAACAACATCTATTCTGAGAAAGAACAACTGAAAAAGCAAAACGAAACACAAAACAACACGATGCTTCGTGCAGGTCAAACCATTTGGTAGGAACCCACGTCGGAAAAGAAAGCAAGAATCTTGTCAAAATAAGAGCCAGAGATAGGTCTCCTGGGGTTGGCCATTCGAGGCCAGCAATCATGACCGCACCTACCATGACGTTCTTGTATTTTTTTTTTTATTACAAAAGCGATGTATGTTTACCTTAAGCAGGACAACATAGAGAGCTACCAGTATTTCTCCTCTGTGCCCACAGGGCTCCACCAACAGCATTCAGTTAGCAAGCCTTTCTCATCAATCCAGGCCCATTGAAACAGCAGGACCAACCGTGCTATGTGTGTTACTCTAGAACCTGCTTCCTTCCCACTGAGAACAGAAACTGCTTTGTCGGCTAGGACGTGTTTAAAGCTGCAGTGGGAGGTAGTGTAGCCATCAAGTACCGTGGAAAACATCACCTAATGTCAATATCTACAAGCAAAAGTCAATTTTCTACTTCTGTCTTATAACCAGAAAGGGCATTCCAGTAATAGTTTAGGAAATAAAATTATGCTGAAACCCAGACATTTTGTCTACTAAAGACTCGTGGATGTTAACATTTGGCATTTTGTTAAGAAGGGCATTGTTTTGGTTTTCAGTGGCCACAACAAACTAGGTATTCAAACGCACATAAAGCCCGGCTCTCCTGTCTTTGGTTCATCGGAAAGTGAATTGTGCTGCTCGGTGCCAAAAAGAAAAATGACCAGCGACATTAGTTAGGATATAATTGATTCCTCCTATCTTCATCTCGGAGACCGAGGCTTAAAGGCCATCGTTCACTTGCGATCAGACCACACTTTAAAGCTGCAGAACGGCCAAGCTTTCCCACCTGAAAGCGGGTACTGTACACAGAGGGGAGGGGAGGGGAGGCCAAGCCAAAGAATGCCATTCCCCTGTCCTGCAGCCCACTCAACTCCTTCTCCTTGCCATTGGGATCACCATTGTAAATAAACTCTGAACCGGAACTAATCCTTGGATTCTGCATCCCGTTATCAAAGTGGCATCCTAAAAGCAGGACTCAGAAGGCTCCCATTACTAGAAAACTTCCCCCAACTTCCTACACTGTCAGTCAAGGAACATAGAAGCTAATCACTCAGAGTTGCCCTTGGGCTACACTTAGAGCTGCAGTTTGAGGGCCTGAGGAGCTTCGGAGGTGGAGCCTCTGGGGGGTGGACAGGTCCACAAGAATGCAGTAAACTCCGTGGCCCTGTGGAGCCTCTCACCTCCTCCTGGGAGGACACAGAAGCAGCTATCAACCAGAAGGGAAGCTCTCGACTCTGAATCTGCGGCCCTTTCCTCATGGACTTTCTAGAATTACGAGAAACAGACTCCTGTCTGTCATCCACGGGATGCTATATGACAAAGGCCCAGATGGACTCGGAGTTTCGACCACATAGAAACAAGGCCGTGTGACGAAACGGTGAAGCCCATGACTCAGTACAAATTTTAGTTTGTTCGACAAAAGTCGAGGCTTTTCTCGCTATCCCTGTTACGTCTCTCCTTTTATTTCTTTCTATTTCCTCCCCCACACTGATACAGAAAATGGTGCACGGCCCAATGACACGGCTCACTGTGATGCACAGAAGCCCATTTCTTAAAGGAAAGAGCTCAGAAGCAAGGCAAAAACATCTATCAATCCTACCTCTGCCCAATCTACTGTTTGCCTCTCAGCCCCTGGCATAGAAAACCAATAGAAAATCAATACCCCACTTCATTGGTTGAATTCACACCACACCTTTATGTTCACGCGCGCAAGCGCGGAAGATAGATCTATTTTTTAACTCGTGTTTTAATCCACCTAGAGAACGTAGCCCAGTCACGCTACAAAGTGCCTTTTATGGAATCTTTAAAACATGTGCTTGTCTAGCAGTGGATGTGCTTACATGGCTGCAATTCCGTCCCAGCCTTTATACTTAGAGCGGCCATGCTAATTCCCGTCTCCGGGGAACATGTGCTGATCAGTGACCTACTGCAGTCTCTCTACGGGCAAGGATCAGGAAGGCTGCATCTTCTCCGAGAGCTCACTGCCAGGTCTTGGTGAAGAGCATCTAAGCGATCAGAGTTCTAGACTCTTCCAGAGGCATTCAAGATGCCAACGGGGCTCAACACTGTCTGAACTGATGTCCTCTGAGGCGGGAACTGACACGTGGCACTCACGTGCAGTACCTGGCACACAGCCGACTTTTAAACACCATTGGGAAACACTTGACTCGTCAGTGGGACGCCTACGCCAAGCTAGCAAACACTCCAAATTCTCTGAGGACGTAAAAGAAAAACCTGACTGCTTAGGAACAAGGGAAAGGAGGGTGTGAGATGTAAGAGCCAGCTCTGCCACAAAACCCGGGACCTAAAAGCCACGGGGGCCTGCAGGCACTCACATATATCTCGTTGTGGTCGAAGCGCTTCTTGAGGTTGCCGATGAAGGTCTCCTCATTGAGCGGTTCTAGAAGAACCATGTCTCCCACGCCGATCATGTTGTCCAGGAGCGAAGACTTCACTTCCATTTTGGCCATGGTCTCCAGCTGGAAGAGAGGGGAAGGTGTCAAATCCATGTGCAAAACTCTTTCGGCTGGGTTCTGTATGGCTGGAGAAATGACCCTCCACCTGCCACATAAAATGCCATCGTCTCCCTCCCCACGATCTACCTAGCTGGCGTTGCCATGGTGCCTCCCTGCCGCCAAACGAACCTTCTTCCGAGTCCATCCTCCCAGGCAGAGACCATCCGCAGAGAGTGCCAACAGGGAGCCACCGTCACTACCGCCCTGATGGCATCTCTATCACCAACCAAAATTGGCACAACTCCAGCAGAACCCCTTTCCGAAACTCCAAGCCACCCCGCCCCAGCCTTTCCGGAGCAAAGGCAGCCTAGGCCATACCTGAACCTGCTTCCTCTAAGATGATGTCACACCTCGGCTTCCCAAGACTAACTTGCAATGTCCATGCCAAACATGTAGCGTGCCCCGCAGAGTGGTGCATGCCCTTGATCCCAAGAGGCAGAGGCAGGGGGATCTCTGTGAGTTCGAGGTCAGCCTGGTCTACAGAGCGAGTTCCGGGACAGCCAGAGCTATACAAGGAGGCTGTCTCAAAAACAAACAAGAATGCCATCACTACTCTGACATCATAGCCATGGGAAGAGGTTTCATCCAGCATGGGAACCTTTTTCACAAAGAATGCAGCCCACAAGTCAACAGAGGTTGCCTAGCCAATGTAACCAACCAAGGCAATCTCCATATTCTCAGTTTTCATCCTGACTAGCCATTCTAACAGCCAAACCAAGTTGACCCACAATGACTGACTAGACCCAAATACCACTTCTCCTTCACCTCAGAAGGGATTGCTACCCCGAGGAAACAGAGGCACCCTGTAACGGCAGCATATTCTACACCCAGGATGTAGGGTGCCATCCACAGAGGAGAGCTAAGCCAACCAAGGCCCCAAACTCTGTGCTGCCAAGAGGACTAAAGTCCCCGCAAAGGTCTTCACAAGGGAAAGGGTGTAGAGTGTCTATTGGACAAGTGTGCACGTTTGACCAACTCTTCCCCTCAGATAAACTCACTGTGACAGTCCTAAGTGTTTCCAGCACAGAAATCAAGTTTAAATGATGCTGAGACACAGAAAAGACAGATGGGAAGGGAGGGAGGGAGAGATGGAGGGGGGGAGCAAGGAAGGGGGGAAAGAAGGAAGAAGGAAGGAAAGGGAGGGAGGGACGGAGGGAGGGAGGGAGGGAGGGAGGGAGGGAGGGAGGAAGGAAGACAGGAAAGAGGGAGGGAAGGAAGACAGGAAGGAAGGAATGAAGGAACGAACGAACGAACGAAATTCCTAGAAAGCCAAAAAAGGGACTAAGAAAGAATCTCGGCTTTCTCTATTACATATGAATTGAGTGAGTACTCAATACTCAAGAGAAAAGAAACTAATTGTTTTACTAACATGCTTTAGTCTCATGTCAACCACCCCTGGAATAACGAGTCCCCAGCACCACCTAGACAGAACCTCCAGAGAACAAGGAATGGTTCCTGCACTGGGGTGGGTCACGCTGCATTTCAGAACAGAGCTGGAGCAGATGGGAGGTACC
This sequence comes from Microtus obscurus, assembly GCA_963919715.1. Taxonomy (NCBI): domain Eukaryota; kingdom Metazoa; phylum Chordata; class Mammalia; order Rodentia; family Cricetidae; genus Microtus; species Microtus obscurus. The sequence continues at coordinate 7,271,897 of CAWTZC010000381.1, forward strand.
TGCCATTTCTAGGGCTGGAGCAGCAGCCAGGAGACAGTCCACGGGAGACTGTGAGCCCCGACTCTGTCAAAATAAATTAACGTTTAAATCAAATCTCAAGTTTTCAGACTCGTGCAGTGCCAAAAACAAAACAAAACAAACAAACAAAAAAAAAAAAACCGCGCTCCAGGTCTGTAAACACGGTACATCTAATTTGGCAGAGGAGAGAAGAGCGATTGGGGACTAAGGGAAAAGTCAACTTGAGAAGGGTTTCAAAAATACCCCCTCACACCAGCAAGTAAAACAAGGTGGCTGACCGGGAACTCTGCCCCAGGGGGACTGCTGGATGGAAGCTATTTACAGAAGCAGCTGGAAAGACATGCTGCAGCTGGCTGCAGCTGGCTGCAGGGGACAGTAATCAGGCAGCCAACCTGCCCTGGTGACCAGACCTGCCACACCCTTACAACCGCCCACACAGCTCAAGGAAATCCTGTCAGGCGGCGCCGACGTCCTGGCCCAACTTCATCATCCAGGCAGGTAAAAATCATCAGAAAACGGACAAAAATTGAAAAAGCGTTTTTTGCAAACTATAATATATACCGATAAAACGATCCAAGCTGAAACGTTAACCTAAGAGTCCTTCAGTTACGAGTACAGTTTGTCATTTTAGCGTCTGGGTATTGGAGAACATGGCATCACGGTGGCTTCCATTGTCAAAGGTAGAAAGAAGACACAGGGAATATGGTGGGAGCTTCCTCGGCTCCTTAGAAACAAACTGTTTCCCATACTGAAGCGAGTAGAATTAGAACCATGACTTCTAGCATAGGTTGAGCTCATTTGAGATCTTAATAAAAACATCTGGTATATTTGCTCCACCAAAAAAAAAAAAGAAAGAAAAAGAAAGAAAATCCTTTCTGACAGAGCTATGACTAACCATGGAAACAAATCTCAGAAGCATTTGCTAACTCAGTGTTTCCTGAAACCATCAAAAGAATTTCCACAGCTTTATGCAAAAATGAGACTGTACGTAAGGCACCAGGAATACTTTTTATGTTATACACAAAGATGTGGGCATATCAAACAAAAAGGTGTGTCGTGTGTGAGTGCATGTGTGCATGTGTGTGCGTGTGTGTGCATGTGTGTGTGTGCGTGTGTGCAAGTGTGTGCATGTTTGTGTGTGTACTTGTGTGTGTGTGTGCATGTGTGTGCGTGTGGGTGTGCATGCGTGTGCTTGTGTGCGTGTGGGGGTGCATGTGTGTGCGTGTGTGTGTGTGTGTGTGTGTGTGTGTGTGTGTATCCAGTTTCCATTCCCAAAGACTCTCACACAAATCTACATTGTTCTGCCCTACACTCCAGGTATTAGTACATATCATATGTACATTAAACCAACCAACACAACACTAGCCTGCCACCTCCTAGTCGCTGTAGCTGATTAAATCCGATGCTGGCTGGAATATCAGCACCGGTTCCGTCCACCTCTGCCGGACTGACGACGTGACACTTGGGTTGGCTCAACAACCCCTGCTCTCATCGAAGAGGCCACTTCCGGAAGAAAATGGCACACGGAGGCGGCAAGGCAGGGAAATGACTGAAAATGATTAGTGATGGAATCCTAATGACATCGCAAACCTCTAGATCAAACTGCACTTAAGGTCCCCGGCACCTCATTCGGGGTTTCCGGGATGCGAGTCCCTTAGCTCCCTTTATGGTTGAAGGACGCGGAGTTGGATCTTCCATCGCCATCAGAGAGCATCTGACATTGGATCCAAGCAACTGGGGCCAGAGCAAAGGCTCAAACTAGCTGAGCTAGGCCATGCGGTGTGAGGTGGAGGGCACAGGAAGTACACATTTTAGGCCAGCGAGATCATATTTGATATCTATTACTGGAACCACAGGCTGAGCCGGGCATGCCCTGGGGACTCAGATCTTGTAGCTGTAACGCTAGAGAATTTGAATTCGGGGAATTCAGAATACCAGAGCCATGTGTCCATGACACTGGCCTGTTTGAAAGGCCAGCAAGGCAAGAATTTTCTGTTCGCTGCCTGTAGCAGTCAAGCCAAAGCCAACTGTTTGGTTCCTGAGAAAGGGATAAGCCCTCCCACCGCAAAGAGGTAAGAACCAGAAGGTACCACCAAACTCTGTTTCTTCCACTATCAACCAAAAGTGACAGCTCTCTGCAGGGAAGAAGCCAAGGCCAAGCGACACACTCTCCGGTCAGGTTCCTAAGGCTTGACAGGATTTTCAGTGTGTGTTACAAAAGTCCATGGAAGCAAGTTAACCTTGCAAAACAGCTACATTTTTAAGGAACAATAGTGCCAAACTCTTGTTGATCATACCATTGTTTGACCCTTGCTGACAACCAGCCCTAGAGACTTCTAACTCACAAGAATTGTTAAAGTATGAAAGCCTGGCAAAGTTTTTCCCCAGTGCTCACTTGGGAGGCCAAGGAAGACAGATGCACAAAAGAGACGTTCTGGGAGAACAGTGGGTGGCATGTTTTTAGCCACACAGAAGAGAGACACATGATTTTGTCTGGGGCATCTTATTTTCCTATGTATAGGCAGGAAAAGGTGTATGCGAAGTCAGGTATTTCCTGTCCTAACAAGGCTCAGGCCGGGCAATCTAGAGTTGGATCACACCGCAACACCCTATCTCAAACAACAAACAAAAACTGATCCAAGCCGGGCAGTGGTGGCACACGCCTTTAATCCCAGCATAGGATCCTAAAGCATCCCATGGCCATTGTAACCTAACAGTACAACAAAGTCTTCTACTCCATTGCCCACAAACATTCCAAGCTATGGACCGTGAGACACACTGTAACTGTGACCGCCGAAAATATGAAGATGGCCACCCCTCCAGCTGTCAGCCATGGGAAGAACACTGAATCCCACCATTCGATATCAAAGCAGGAATACATAAAGTTATTTCAAATAAAAAAATCAACAGTAATCATTAACAAGAAATGGAAGCTAAGCAGAAAGATGACTCATCTGACCACCCTCACGACGGACTGAGTTCTTAGGGGAGCTCAGGCAGCAACGAGGAACACTTTCTGAATTGAAAGAGTGTGGACGAATCCGAGCTGACAGCTCAGTGCGCACCAAGATTACTAAGTCAGGTCATTTTAAATCTGAAACAGCCACTAGGGCAAAACCAAAACTACGCTACGAGTGGGAAAACACGGAAGCCCTCTCTGTAACTCAAAGAGGACATTTAAAACACATCTATTGTAGCATCGTCAGAAAGATGCCCCAGAGGCAAGAGCTACAGGGGACTTGCTAACAGTAGCAACCTGTTTAACAGACTCTGGCTCCAGCCATAACCTCCACGCAGAGTGGTCTTGCCTGCTGACAGTGTCTTTTCTAGAAAACCAGTTCTTCCGCCAAAGAACTATGTCTTATTCCTTGGTATCCCCCCCAAAGTCTATTGAAAATAAGGTTGGAAAACGCGAAGGCAGGAGTCACAGCGCAAAGGGGATTCTCAACAGCCGCCACTCTCGTGTGTGTAAGTCTGGTCACAATTAGGAGGCAGAAGAATGATAACCACTTCAAGCCACTTTGGTGATTTCTCTAAAAAGAATCACAACACCGACAACAGGACAGGAAACGCAGCGCAAGGCTCCAATGAAGTCACTAAGGCTTTTGAGAGTGACATGCAAAACACATTTAAGTGAGGAAACTGGACCAATAAGGCAAACCTTCATGAACAAAATAACTCTCAGCCAGTCTTCAAGGCAAAACAAAGGCAAAGGACAAACCCAGAACGGCCACATGGTTCAGAACCTAATATGGGCGACCCACTGAGAAATGGAATTCCCGTCCTCACCGAATAGCATCTGGGGGTAAAGGATTAGATACCCATCTATCCAGTTCAAGAAGCACGTCCAGGAAGAATCCTGCTGAGATGCTGGCCTTGTGCGACCAGTTGGGGACAGCGGCAGCCACGCGATCTCTCCACTCTTCCCCCACACCACGCCCAAGAGACAGAGCCCAGCAAGAAGGGCAAAGGAGAATGGCAAAGGAACGCCCTATTTTTCGATTTTTAATTACATGTATTTAGTGTGCGTGTACGCACGCCAGGGCACAGGTCTAGAGGTCAGAGCGCAGCTTGTGGGGGTCAGCGCTCTCATTCGACCCTGTGGGTCCCAGGAATGGGACTCAGATCACCAGAGCTAGTGGCAGATGCTTCCACCCACTGAGCAATCTTACTAACCCAAACAGTCCGCTGTTGACATCTCAAATGACCTCTTAAGCACCTAAGGGAAGTGTGTACCCACTATAAAAAAAAAAAAAATAGAAAATACACATGAACAAAAAGAAAAAAAAAACAAACAAATCAAGAAGCTTGTTTTGGCCTAAATCCTTAATTTATTAGAATTTTTACAAAAAGCTAGACTCATAAATTGTTGGAGGGAGGTGCTTGTTGGTTCCCAGCCGCCCGGCTAATTTACACCCAAAATAATCACACAGAAACTGTATTGTTTAAATCACTGCTTGGCCCATTAGCTCTTTCATCCCAGCATTCAGCCTAGCTTTCCCTGCCTGCCTAAGTTCTGCCTTGCTATAGGTCCAAAACAGTTTCTTTATTAATGGTGATCACAGCACACAGAGGGAAATCCCACATCAATAAATTTCATTTATATATATTTTACTCAGAAAAGAAAAACTTCTTGGCAGAGAAGCCAGGACCTCACAACTCCTGTCTCCCTCCTTAGTCTCCTTGGAGGACCCCCGACTCTGGGCCAAACCCCACACAAGACATAACATGCCAAGGTTCCCAACAGTACCACCGCTAAAACCAGGCCATGCCGTATACTGGCCGGAACAATGCCAGCTTCCAGTCAAATGGCAGCAAGTGTGGGAGAAGCTGAGTATAGGGAGCCTTGCAAGGGACACCCTTCTGAAGGGAAAAGTGGGGCTGATGCTGATCACGTGGGACCAAGAGAAGCACGAAGATGCCAGGGTTGGTTCCACTTAGGAGCCCCGGGAGGGCCAGCTGGGCTTCATAATTTAAACTCAGCCTGATTTAGTCTGGTAGGAGAAGTCACTAGGCCTAAGTAGCACGCTCCAAGCAAGCCAGCTGGTAGGGATTGAAAGCTTCTGTTCTCCCATTAGAAGCTTTGTCCTCCAACTCTGCAGTCCTGGAGGGGAGGCCTTTGGAAAACAATAGCTTCAGAAGCCATCAGGAAGAGCATGGTGGGATTCATGTCTTTATAAAAGATATAAATGTGAGGGAGGAGACACCAGGAAGGTGGGTACTTGCCAGACAGCAGCTTCCGGAGCTATGAAAAATAAATAAATATCCTTGGCTTAAACCACTCTGCCTGCAGTGTGCCACAGCGACCCAGGCACGGTGACACCGTGACACCCCAACATCCCTCCCCTGCTGCCGTCCCTCCCCGGCTGCCGTTAGTGGGCCTCCCCGTTCCTTCCCTGAAGATGGCAGCCTGGCAAGGTTTAATTAGTCGGGCGGTGGTGGCACACGCCTTTAGTCCCAGCACTCGGGAGCCAGAGGCAGGCGGATGTCTGAGTTCGAGCCAGCCTGGTCTACAGAGGGAGTTCCTGGACAGCCAGGGCTACACAGAGAAACCCTATGGGGCGGTACCTGCCTAGGCGGCTGGCACACAGGTTGTGGCGTGGTGAGTAAATCCGCACATTCTTCTACCCCAAGCACTCATCACCTTGCCCCTCCAAGCCCTGACGACATCAGCTAAGCCTCCGCGGATACACAAGACCAGCTTTGAGTACCCACAACACAGCACACCTGCTCAGGATTTGACACCTGAAGGGCAAATGGCATAGAAACTGAATTCTTTAGGGCGATTTACTCAGGCAGCATGGTTCTCCAAAGGGCCGGGTTTAGGGTGTCACACACCGTAGGGTGATTTCTGCTGCACACTGCATGGGACAAAGTGGGCTGACGTGCGTGTGCAAGAAGGTTCAGAGGGTACTAATTTTCACTCCTACAGACACGCTTGCTAAGAGAAACATATGAGAGGTGTCTATCCCCTGCATTTACGTCACGGGTCATAGTTTGCTGCCTTCCTGGTCTTTTATTTCACTGTTAAAGTCAACCCATGGGGAAAGTGTCCCCACCTCCAGCCTCTCTCTCTGAAACCTTCTGCTAAGACTCACGGGCTGTTGGTTGGAGCACTGTGGTTAGACTCGTAGGCTAGGGAAAGAAACGGGCAAGGCCTCGGGGCAATTTCCACAGAGTAAAGCCGTTTGCCTGGTGTTCTAACTCTGAATAAAAACACAAAGAACATTCACAGGCAGTGAAGATCAGATAGATATGAATAAGAAATGAGAGTAAACATAACTACAAATGTCAGCCCGCGTGCCCTGAACGCAGCCACCAAGCCGGAAGCCCCGTGTAAGGAAGAGTAAGGGCTGTGACTTTATGGTTATCTAAGGGTTAACACACCTCCCCCCCAGTGTTTCTGCAAAGCCAGAAATGGGACTAGAATCACCACAGACCAATCAATGTCAAGGCTGCTTTCCACCTGAGCGGGGAAGCCGGCTTTATCGACAAAAAACTGCCTAGGAGCTTCTGTCCACTCTAAGCCAGACTGGCCGGACGGGCCTGAAAAACGGCACTTAGACTCTGCTATTCATAAAGAGACAGAGGTTTGGGAGGCTTTTTCCAGCTGTGGAAAATGAATAGGATAAACATATCATCCAGGCTAATTAGAAGGATTTTTGAGGTTAAAAAAAAAAAAAAGTGGCGGCTGCAGCAATAGTGAAGGTTTTAGATTACTAACCACGCATCTTCTGATTGAAGAGAAAAGTCGGCTTATAGAGACCTCCCGTCCCAGGCAAAACCTTCCCAGAGAGAAAACGCGAGATCCCAGAGCCCTGCGCTCGCTCAGTTCTAAAGCATTGTCCACCCTTTGACCTAAGTCCTAAGCTGCCAAGCGCGTCCCAGCAACTCGGAGGTAAGAAGTCCCGCTGTGCATTGCACAAGCCTGGCAGCGACCTGCTACGTGACCTGCTGACATTGCAACGGGACTGCCATCTGCAAAGTTCATGCTTGCACCAGTAAAATTAAGTGACCAAAAAGAAATCGTGAGGAGAAAGAATCGAAAACACTTAAATGAGTTTACAATTTTGTGTTGGGCCGCATTCCTAGCTACCCTAGGCCACAGACTGTGAGTGAGACACAGCCGGGCCCAGGAAGGACCCCAGATCCAGGCTTTGCCATCACAGACTCAGGCTGGAATCCAAGGGAATGAATGCCAATTGCTGATCCCCAAACTCAGGATGAGAGGAAGGTGTACACAGATGGGCAGAGATGAAACTCGCTAGACACGGCTTCATCCCTTCCCAAAACGCTTTTCCTCTTTTGACCCCAGCAGCTCACAAGCTCTCCCTACCCTGTCTTAGGACAAGATTGTACTCGTAACTAAGTGACTGCCTCCTCCTTTGGGTTCTAGGTTTAGTCTCGGTTAGTCTTGGCAGCCAATGAATAGGATCCGGAATTGCCTGGGGAATGAACTTCTGGAAGTGTCCGAGAGGAGTTCCTAGATTGGTTTTATGAGATGGAAGGCCACACCCTACTTGTGAGTGGCACCATCCGAGACTTGGGGTTCAGAGATGAGCACCAGCAGCCACAGCTCTTGGATTTCTGACTGTGGGTGCGGTCTGCTCGGCGACCTCATCATCCGGGGAGTGACTTCTCTGTGACAGAACGCGCACTTGGACTGTGAGCCAAATAAACCCTCCCTTCCTTCTGTCGTCCTCGCCAGTTGATTTGTGACAGCAGGTAAGTAACAGGAGGAAGCGCAGCCAGTACACAGACAGACGGACGGGCAGACAGACACAAACACCCATTACTTCCCAGAGGGAGGTCTGCTGAGTGATGTCAGGAACATCACCAAGGGCCATCTCTCCAAGGCTCACCCAGCAGCAGCATCCAGGGTCTCCACCCCCACCCTACTTCTTTGCTTTCCCACAACCCACGGAAGCATCCCTCGCCTTCTGTAAGCTCAAGAGGTCCGGAGAGCTAGTTTTAAGAAGGAGCCTGCAATCATACTACGCGACTCACACGAAACCTTACAAGAATCAATGAGCTAACGTCTGAGGGGCTCCGAGGCCTGCGGCACAGGGGAGCCAAACGCCATAAACTGCGGTTCCATCCAGAAACACCAACTCAGCTGTACAAGAGAATGTGCTAATTATAACCCACAGACTTCTCAATCCGCTCCCTCGAGGCGGATAAAAAAGATTCCAAGAAGTCAAATGTTTAGATTGGCGAACCTGAGCCCCAGGAACCCCGGTATGAATGTAAAACTGCTCAAATATAACTGGCAAGCTGTCAGCTCTCGTGGGCCCTGCTGGATCCACAGATGCCACGAGTAATGATTAAACCGACTGCAGCCGCCAGGGAAACCAACTTCCCTTCCAAATGAATCCACTTATTAATCAGAAGGTCCCAGGCTCGTTTGGTCCCACAGACTGCAAACCCTGCCAAAGCCTCCAGCACCCGGTGGCTCTCGCCCGCCTCTCACACCACCTGTCAAGCTCAAGGGACCACTCAAGGCCAAAGAGTGCTCTTCCACCAAACGCCACCCCAGCCCTCCAGTCCCTTTACAGCTGATACGTCCAGACCCAGAAGATCCAAGTTGCAGATCCAACTCAGTGTGACGGGGATACCTTAGGCACAATGCCACCCCCAAGCCTCAGTTTCCCCACAAAAAAAAAAAAAAAAAAAAACCCAAGCTCGCTCCGACAGTCTTCCCGTGCTGATGCGACCAATTCTAGAAAGGCTGAGTCCCTTCATTTGAGGAATTCTAAAGAATGTTTAAAGAAACAAAAAGTCAGCAAATGCCAGTCCACAAAAATCTCAATGACATTTTCTCAGCAGCTAAGGGGAGTAGCTATTCTGGACCCAGCATGGAAAAAATGTATTAAAAAGCCTAACTATAGAGAGCATAGACAGACTGCAGAAATAAACAGGATGGCCCTAACACGCAGCTACCCGGGCAGAGGGAACACAGCAAGACTGTGTTTACGCCGTCCACACAATCGCTGCCCGAAGGACATCCTCCCTCTTTAGAAATCCATCTATAGTTATGAAAGCACTTAGCTATGAGATCAAACTACAGATCTACATATTAACAAACGTAGGAAAAGCTCCTTCCTTACCAGAGTGGGCCTCAGGCACGGCTCTGTCGCTGGGGTGAGAAAAGGCCTTAGGAAAGAAATTCAGAGACTCCCTGAGCTGTCAGCTCCTAAAATAAAGTCTAATAAACTATGTAAACAAAGGGAGAGATGTTTATACATTTACATTAGGGTTTCATGGATGTTTATTAGTTGAAAGTCGATCAAACAAAAATAGCTAAGATAGTCCCTCCCCTCAAGACCCCGATAATATAAATTCAGAAGGCAAAGCTATTCTGTAATTTGAAAAGAATTTCTTAAAAAATAGCTAACTTGCTGCAATGCGTTGCTTCATGTAAAGTTGTGTAAAATCAACGACGGTGATAGAATTTGGGAGCATTTTCTGTATCAACCTACAGGTCTTTTCTCTTTGTAATATTAAATTTCAGAGGCGAAGCAATCATGACTCTTATTACTGCGCTGGGCCGTATTTATCAAAAACCAAGGGAACAAATCACTAGAGCATGCCGGAATAATTTTGAAATGATGTCAAACGTGTATCCTAAAACCTGTGTTTACAAACTGTCCACTTACAGACGTTAACTAAATCTGAATGACAATTCTGCCGAACTTCCAGATGATCTACAGGTAACGACAAGAGCTAGGCCACACACAGGTACATTTTCCTCCTTGAACATGGCATACCTAGTACATTACACAAAAACCCACTGTTAAGGTCCTTCAGCTTGCCTATGCAAAGAGCCACGACACAACCGTGTCCCCCAAGGGACAATTTAGTCAAAGAGGAAATGCCTACGAACAAACTGGACGGTAAAACCCAGGTGAGAAAAAAGTTCACGTCCTGTACAGGCACTTCAAGAAGGATTCTCAAAACACATGAGAACGCGAACCATGAAATTAAAAGACTAAACCTTTAAAATGGACGGTTTCACCCTCTCCGTGTTTAATAGGCGGTTAGAAAAACTACAGTCATTTTTAAATGACGTAGGCGTAATGCCCCCCAGTTTAGAAGGTAAACTGCTTACCAACGTTTCTCCTCCATGGTTTCCTCCGCCGAGTTAGCCAGCCCTGTAGCGCTCAACTCACACGCAAGCAAGGGACAAACATTCCTTGTGACGTGAGAGCTCACTGGGTACAACAAACACAACGAATCTTGCGCACGCAGATAAGAAGGGGAAAGTAGGTCGATACCAGGCTGGCAGAGGGGCCCAGAGCATCCACCCAAGGCTGACCTTCATGATCAACTACCTGCTGTCCATCACTCACCGCGCCTGCTCAGAGCGCAACAGAACAAGAGACCTATGTACCGCTCCCAGGCATTTGCAATCAAACTGAGTCAACGATTAAGAGCAAACTAATCAATCAACGGTGTGCGCGCCACACAACCTCTTCACCTCGAGATGTGGGATACGGAGATTAGATTTACATGGACAATCAGCGTGGTTTCTTGCGGGACGTAAGTTTAAGGTGTGCTGCGTTCAGTTATACTATGGAACGTTTGTTTAATGATGCCAAGATGCGCTGCGTTCTCTGATGTACCATTTGTTTAACTCTGTGAAGCAGTGCCTGACTAAAACACCTGACTGGTCTATAATAAGAAGCTGGATGGCCAATAGCTATGCAGGAGAGAAAAATGGGTGGGACTATCAGGCAGAGAGAGTACACAGGAGGCGAAATCTGGGAAGAGAAGATCAGGGAACAAGACAAGGAGAAGGAAGAGGGCATGAGGGGCCAGTTACCCAGGGCACAGCCAATCACAGAGTAAGGAGGAAAGTTACATAGAATAGAAAAAAACAAAAGCCCAGAGGCAAAAGGTAGACAGAATAATTTAAGTTAAAAAAAAGAGCTGGCTAGAAACAAGCCAAGCTAAAGCCAGGCATTTATAAGAAAGAATAAATCTCTGTGTATTTATTTTGGGAGCTGGGTGGCGGTTCCCCAAAGAGTAAAAGAGAGAAAAAAAAAAAAAACAACTACAGTAGTTGGCGTGCACAAACAGATCAGAGAGAAATGGTAAAAGCTGACCACAGAGAATCTAGGCACTAAGAGTAAAACACACTTAACAAACACCATGTAAGATGGCAGCAGTGGATATAGCCAAGTAAGGCCCGAGTGGGCAATGGAGCTGAGAATGTACTGGGAGTCCAGCTAGAGAACCTTGGCTGTCAGAGCGGTGGGAACAGGGAAGAGTTGAGGACTTTGACAACATCATCTATGGTGTCCACACTGCAGGCAGAGGGTCACCGGCCGGCCTGAGGAAACAAGATGACTACAGCTGCTACATACAGAGATGGAGGCTCACCTAAGCATCTCTGATCGGGTACAGAGGCGGGTTAGCCATCCTTCCGCTCCTGTAACAAAATGCCCGAGGTAATCACATTAGAAGAAAGGTAGGTCTGTCTGGGCTGGTAGTCTGGAGAATGTGGTCCATGGACACATGGTCCTACGGCTTTAAGATTACAGTGACGGGGTTCATCATGGCAGAAGCTTGTGTTCCCGTCGTGATTGCCAACAACCCCTCCCAATGGAGCCTTTAACACGTGGGCTTCGGGCATTCATTTCAGATTTAAGCTACAGCATAGACAGCAAAAAATAATACTGAGCTCACGGTCTGAGTAGGTTGGGACAATGACTAACAGGGAGGGCTGCTTTGTGCAGCTGTCCAGATTACACACTGTATAAAGGCCGGCAAGCCACCGGGGAAACAGGCACTAACTGTAAAAAAAAAGACAAAGCAAAGCTAGCAGTAGGGACTCCAGCTGGGGCTCCAACCTAGCAGCTTGGGACTCAGAACTCAGAATGGGAGTGATTCAAATGAGACGAGATGAAGAAATCAGACAAAAACCCAGGAAACTTACCAATGGTAGGGTGCGAGCCTGGCCTACACAGGAAGACCTTCCTCCCCACCTCCCTTGCCTCCACCCCGAGAGACAGGTTTTCCTGCTTCTGGTTGGGCCGGGAACTCACTAGGTAGCCCAGGCTGACCCCAACCTCCCAAGGCCTAGAACTCCAGGTTGTACCACCATGCCTGGCACTGGTACCGCCTCGAGGACTGTGGCCTAGACAGTTAAAGAAAAGAGTGCCGGCATGCTATTCAGCTAAAAGCGGAACGGGTCTTTCTGAACGACATCCGGCCTCATTTACTCAGCTCCAAACGTATAGTTGCGAGCACTCGAGTCACTTAAGTACAAAAATAACACTTCACATCCACAGCTGAACGTGGAGTCAAGAGCGCCAGGTCACATGTCATGCCAGAGCCGGGCTCTTAAAGACGCAAAGAATAAACACACACACACTGCTGCTTAAAAACACGGCTGACTTTCATACTCCAGAACTTTCCATCTTTAAGACTGCCGATGGAGGCAAGCATTGCCCCCAAAGAGAACATCACGCTCTACAAAAGGACCTCAGCAAAACGTGGGTGTCCTTACTCCAAGTAGCCCAATAGGAAATCCATGTATTATTCTCCATACTTGCAAGTCTGATAGCCAATGCCCTGAAAACAATGTGGTTCTCAGCTCAGTAGAAGAGCATGTGCCAGGGCTGGAGAGATGGCTCAGAGGTTGAGAGCATTGCCTGCTCTTCCAAAGGTCCTGAGTTCAATTCCCAGCAACCACATGGTGGCTCACAACCATCTGTAATGAGGTCTGGTGCCTTCTTCTGGCCTGCAGTCACACACACACAGAATATTGTATACATAATAAATAAATAAATTTTTTGTTGTTGTTGTTGTTTTTGAGACAGGGTTTCTCTGTGGCTTCGGAGCCTGTCCTGGAACTAGCTCTTGTAGACCAGGCTGGTCTCGAACTCACAGAGATCCGCCTGCCTCTGCCTCCCGAGTGCTGGGATTAAAGGCGTGTGCCACCACCGCCCGGCAAATAAATATTTAAAAAAAAAAAAAGAGCATGTGCCTAGCGTGTATGAAGACCTCAGGTTTAATTCCTAATGGTAAGGTGGGATAGGGGCAAAGGGGGCTCAATCCAAATGACATAAGGCCCAGGGAAATTTTTAAAAAGCTATATATAACCTTTAATGTAGAAATAATATCAATATATTAATATATACATATATATGTGTATATAATACTCGTGTGTGTATGTGTGTATATATATATGTGGGGGGGGGTGTTTTGTAACAAGGTTTCTCTGTATAACAGCTCTGGCTATCCTGAGACCAGGCTGTCCTCAAACTCACAGAGATCTGATCTGCCTGCCTCTGCCTCCCGAGTGCTGGGATTAAAGGCGTGCGCCACCAGCACCCTACTATATTAATATATTTCAACAGACTACTGGATGAAGAAAACCATCTCGTCGCTATGGTTTGAATATGGCTTATCCCAATCAAAATTCACGCTGAGGTTTCACTGCCTGGTGTAGCAATGTTGAGAAGTGGTGGGGCTGCTGGGAGGTGATTAGGTCACTAACAGCTTCTCCCAAGACCGGGTCAGTCCTGCAAAGGGCAGGCTGTCACGCAGCAGGATCGCTCCGGTTCCCCCTCTTCCATAGGGGCTCGTGTGCCTTCCACTTTCTGCCATGAGTCAAGGAGATGCTGGTGCGTGCCCTAGGATCTCCAGAATGACGGATGAGCTGGAGTAAAACTTGGAAATAAATCACCCAGCCTCAGTTACTCTGTCACAGCAACAGAAAACAGTAACAGTAACAGAAAGTCTAAGACTCACAGACACATAGCAGAAATCCTTCGTTTCTAGTGAACATACACATCAGAAACCCGGAACAACCAAACGCTTAGTGTTTACTCCTATGGCTACTCTGACTCCTTTATTAATATGCATGCCTGGGTATTGAGCTCAGCAACAAACATGATCTTAATATCTACAGAGCTTTAACCCTCTATGCTCTGTGTGTGTGTCTGTATGTGTCTATACGTCTATGTGTGTGTCTGTATGTGTTTATGTATGTCAGTGTGTACCTGTGTATATATCTGTGTGTCTATGTGTATATGCATCTGTGTGTATGTATCTCTATGCATATGTGCCTGTGTGTATATATGTGTCATGTATGTGTTTGTGTGTGTGAGTCTGTGTATGTGTGTGTGTCTGTGTATGTGTGTCTATGTATGTGTTTGTGTGTGTGTATCTGTGTATGTGTGTCTGTGTCTATGTCTATGATTGTGCATCTATATATAAGAAGAGAGTGTGTATGTCATTTATAACATACCCACTGAAATAGTTCTGCCCACAGATTCTGCTGGGATTGTACACCCACTCAACCTAATTTTAACTAAACTGGCCTCCTGAAAAGAAAAGGAACTCAAAACTGAACTCTAGAGGGAAAAAAAAAATTAACTTGTGAAACAGAAGGCAAATTCAAACACAAATTTTTCCTGAACCTGGACCTCAAGTGATATTCCCACAATGCTTTTCTTTCCAACCACAAACCAAGGAGCACAGTAAGAGAAGCCACAGACCCAGGGTCCAATGAAGGTCCCATGCTACCAAACACACATTTACAGTTCACCTGACTGGAACGCTAAGCATCTGCCACAAGAGCTGGGGTTGTGACTAAAGAGTTGAAGAGAGACCAATGAACCTGAGTTCATGATGAGAGCCAAGATGCGAATCTACAGAACTGGGAAAGAAATGAGCAAGAAGCTGCCAGAGGGGCCAGAGTGGGCGCAAGATGGTGAGCAGGATAGAGGCGCAGGCAAGGGTGGGTCACTGGGCTCACAGACCATGTATGTTGGCTAGATTTGTTTTCTCAGAGTTCTCACGATGAAGCAATCAGTCCCAGGACCATAATATGTGACTATCTTTGGAGAGGTCTTTCATGTTAAAGGCGAGGACTTGAGTGGACCCTTGGAAGAAATATATAGACAGATAGATAGATAGATAGATAGATAGATAGATAGATAGATGATAATCTAGATGGATGGATGATAGATAGATAATATAGATGGATGGATGAATGGATGGATGATAGATAGATAGATAGATAGATAGATAGATAGATAGATAGATAGATAGATAGATGATAGATAATATGGATGGATGGATGGATGGATGGATGGATGGATGGATGGATGGATGGATAATAGATAGGTAGGTAGGTAGATAGATGATAGATAGATAGATAGATAGATAGATAGATAGATAGATAGATAATAGATAGTCAGTTTTGTGTTGGCCAACTACTCATGAGCCTTACCCGGGGTGCAGACGGTTCACGTACCAGCGACACTCCACTGGGGGAGTGTCCCTCTCCCAGCAGGCATCACTGGTTACAGGCGGGACCTTGTGTCCACCTCCCCTTCTCCAGGCTGGGATTCTGTCCGGTCTGAGCCTCTGCAGGTCAGGATGTGCCGACACAATCTCTGATGAGCACCTTTGGGAACCCTGCTTTCCAAACGCTGTGTGATGTTCGTAAAGACCATTCTCTGGTCTAAGATATCCCAGAGAGCTCTCATAATCTCATATGTTGTCAAGGGTGTGGGGTGTGGGGACAAGCTGGACGTTTACTACCGAAGTCCTAAATCCCTCCGGCTCGCATTCTACTCCCTCGCTACACTGCTGCAACCCCAGCACAAACTCCCATAAAGGCGGCTTCCCCTACACCCGGTTATTCTTTGCGATGCTCAGTGTGAGACTCTCAGGGCATGAACCAAGGCGGACAGTTCTAGCAAGGAAAGCTCACCGGGCACGAGCTGGGGCTGAAAGCCGGGAGAGATCACACAGAAGGCCAAGGCGAACCAGGTCACCACTGGCAGCCCAGAGACACAAACCTACCCAGGAACTACATCCCAGGGCCAGGGATACCAAACAGGTCAACCGGCAGGCGCAGGATGGTACAACTTGCCTTCAGCTCTTCCCCTGCATCTGGGTTTTGGTTTCAAATTGGCAAGAATAAGCGTGAGTTCCTGAGGTCTCACGCCTTAGCCTTGTCATGCTCGGGGGAATTCAACGTCACAGAATCTGAGTTCCGGAAATCAACCTGCAAGCCCATGCCATCTCCTGCGTGGCTCTTATACCACCCACTGAGCAGCACAGACAGACAGACAGACATCCCTGCACTCATGGCCACACTCAGATGAAAGACACCATTACGATGAAGAAATCTGAAAAGCAATAAACCCTACTTGTGATCACACTATTGATCATATTGATCCTGCTGCGGGTGCAACAGACTCAAGCCAGAGGAAGAACTAATGTTACATTCAAATTCCAGGTGACCAACAAAGTCCAGAACAGGGTTTCAAAAGCAGGTCTTCCTTACTCCTGGTCCTTTAAACCAACTCAACTGCACGCTCCCTGAAATCAGCAGTATTCCTCGAGTCAGTAACTCTCCCCCAGACACCAGGCTACACGGCTGCTCTGAGGCCTGGGGGGATTCTTTTGAGAATGTACTACGGCCAATTCCTGTAGATAAATTCCCCAGAAAAAGAGCAGCTCTCCGTGCACAATTACAGAAAGCGAGGAACACAAGAGAGGCCGGGAAGCGTGATGGATGGAGCCATGAAAGCGATGAAAAGCGATGTGGTTTTTGAGGCAACTTATCTGATTTGGCATGGTCTCTTTGTGAAAATCCACTGGGTAACTTTCCAGAATTCTACTCCACCGGTATGGAAAAGTTCAAACTTACTGATACGGACACCGTGGTGGCAACGCAGACTAACCCCCAAGGAAACAGGCAGAGAGAAACTCAAGCCCGGCATTCCTTTGGCTGCCCCTCCTTTCAAAGTCCAACCCTGCAAGACACCGGGTGCTACTGGAACCTTAGGCTTAATTGGTTCATAACCTCACTCGCTGGTGCTAGGTGTGACTAAATAAAGGGCCACGATTTACACGGTGACAGGTATTTTTACCATGGCATAGGAAACCAAATTTGCTCTCTGAGCAGAGATGCACCATTCCTGCATGACAAACGAGAGACAAAGCCAGGAATTCAAAGAGAGACATTCAAGGTGGAAAGGGATGGGAGAGAGCAAAGGAGGAGCAGGTGACTAGGGGCCCTGGTGGGAACACAGGGACCAAGAAGCGACTGACTCTCAAAGGAAGAGGGGCTCCCAGAGCGCACAGTCCACCTGCTAATGTTGAAGGCTTTCTGTCGTGGCTGTCTGTGCACAGCCGAACATCATGGCATTTCTGCAACTCTTAAACACCACGGGAAAGCGCTCCACTCCACTTGCAGATGCTGCCAGCACCAGGACGCCCAGCGATCCTTTGGCCGTGCCTCAGCAGGAAGCACTTGGGCAAAGGCGAGTTTAGCCTCTTTTACTCCCGTGGTTGTGTGATGTTATCAGCGGTCAGGGAAAAAACACTCTAAGGTAAACGATACAGGTGCTGTTCTACTATCCTAACAATCGCCGTCCGTATTTTCTCCTCTGCTGGCTTCCTTTGTACACACCTGCCCGCGAAGTATATGTTGAAGTCTGTGCCGCTCGCAATTTGTACCCACGCCTTGGATTCGAACAGATTTGGAGATCTGAGGGAGGAGTAGCCTTAGAAATCCATTCTCCAGAAGACGGAGCGACAGGAACTAATATAAAGTCCTTGTTCTGGGCTGACAGTACCCAGGCGCATGCACGCACACACCTTATACAATCCCGACGACAGCACAGCCAAGACTCTGTGTCACAGTTTGTAGACAAGGAACAGGTAGACATAGACCCGGCAGTGAGGCCACATACATGAGCTAGCAACATTAAATACAAACGCCAAGGTTCAAAGCGGGTACCCTCGCACGCCTTTAATCCCAGCACTCGGGAGGCAGAGGCAGGCGGATCTTTGTGAGTTCGAGACCAGCCTGGTCTACAGAGCTAGTTCCAGGACAGGCTCCAAAGCCGCAGAGAAACCCTGTCTCGAAAAAACAAAAACAAACAAACAAACAAAGCGGGTACCCTGACCAGCGCCGGTGCCCCAAACTGCTTCTCACTTCTTTACGAAGCCTAAACTCAATGGAAAGCTCCAAAAGGGTTGCCCCAAGGGCAAAGCCTTGACGACCAAATAGCTGGAGTATAGGTGAACAGGGAACTCCAGATTGCCCCCCCACCCTCCACTCACCCTGCCCTTGGGTCTGCTGACACAGACCCTCCCACAAGGAGCAGACCGCCAAGCAAAGACACACACCTCTCTCTCTCTCTCTCTCTCTCTCTCTCTCTCTCTCTCTCTCTCTCTCTCTCTCTCTTCCCAGTGGGCACCCCTTTTGGCTGTCCACAGAGTTATTCAATCCTGCTCCTCCTCTCCTGCTAAATCACCCTTCAGGAAGACTGGTAAGCGTTCATGTCCTCAAACAGCCCCCTCCATACCCAATCTAAACCCCTTCCTTGCCATCTGTCCTTCCCCTTCAGATCACTTTCACAAGGACAGATGACTCGGTGCCATCTGTGGCAGTGGCCACTGGTAGCACTGGGGGGAGGGGGAAGGAGCGTAGGTTCCCCGTCAGTGTGGACTAGAGGAGGAGGAGGAAAGAGATACAGTGACGATCCTTGTTCATCTCCACACCCAAATCTCTCACTCTTCCAGAAAGAAAGCGACATCATCTCTACTCACTATTATTATGACGCTGTGGTAGGCATCCAAACACTTGATGAATAAACCGATGGATATTATATTCATTAATATAATACATATTATAAATGTATTAAAAAAAAACTAGAAGTCACCTTCCTTTGCTTCTAAAAGCATACAGTTTGTAAATTAAAATTAAATGTGATGTTTTCAATCCATGCTGAAATTCCTGCTCCATTGAAAGCCATCTTATTATGTCAGGTTCCCACAGCAAGTTCCGGGGAGCAACCAAGAGCCATCTATGAACAGACAGAGAACCAAGCCCTTCTTGATATACCAGACACAGCGGTAAGAGAGGCACTAAGCAGTCCTGTCACAATGACCATGAGAGCCAGAAACACCCAGAAAAATCTAAAACATGGGAAAGACTTTCACACATAAATCACATAGTGAACTTCACTGTGGGGAGGGATGTAAAAAAACCTATATAAACAGAGAGGTCTATCAGGTTTGTGGATATGAGGCTGTTCATGCGCCTGAACTACCATTTCAATACGTGTAATTCCTGAAACACACAACTGAAGGCAGAGCGAAGAAGGTGGGTGTTGGAGGGAGAGAGGCCGCTTGTTCGTTTCTGGCCACCCGGCTAGCTTAGACCAGAAATAATCACACAGAAACCATATTATTTAAATCACTGCTTGGCCCATTAGTTCTAGCTTCTTATTGGCTAACTCCTACATCTTAATTTAACCCATCTCCATTAATCTGTATACGCCACGTGACTGGTTTACCGGCAAAGTTTCCGACCGTCCTGACTCTGGCAGCGGGCTCCATGGCATCTCTCTGACTCCGCCCTCTTTTTCCCCAGCATACAGCCTAGCTTTTCCCGCCAAGTTCTGTTCTTCCCTGCCATAGGCTCAAAGCAGTTTCTTTATTCATTAACCAATAAAAGCAACACACAGTCAGAAGGATCACCCACGTCAGGTGGGGATGGGGCCCTAGCAGTGACGTGGGAGAACACACGCACAGGTTATACGCTGAGACACCATGAGGCAGCTGTGGGCACCACACAGGCTGGTAAGTACAGAAAAGGTGTGGATGCCAGTCCTTCTCTGGGGCGGACACACAGCGCTATCTTCAGCCTATCCGCCCACGCAGGACATATATTCTCAGCACAGTCAGAGCACTGTGGACCTAAAGACGGGCAATGAAGTGACACCAGCAGTTATGGAGAAACACAATTTCTCAAGAGGGTCCTGGAGGCACCAACAGTCAGGATGTGTGACAGCCACGGCCCCTTCTCCGGACTTCACTGCCCACATCCAGAAAGGCCAGGAGGGCCTTCCTGCAAGGGAACTGACTTCAAACGAAGCAATTCAAAGGAAGCAGTTCCGACACTGGCCAAGGAACCCTTTTTTATGTAATTTATGAGCTTTTTTCCCCCCCACACTCTACTCCTTTTTTGTGGAACAACCTATTTCGGGCAAATGTTTTGAAATGTCTAAACCAGAATCAGGGCTTAAGGATTTGAACAGAGAAGGCAGGCTGAATGTAGGAATAAACTAGGTGGATAAAGGGTCGCAAAAAAACAGAAAAGTGGTGAGAACGCTTTTTAGCAAAATGCAGCCAAGCTAGGCACAGACTTAGATGTGATCTAAGTTTGGCCCCGCACCCCATAAAAAAGAGGAAGAAAAAAAACTTATGCCATGTAATGTGTACGTACACGCACTAATAATAATAATAATAAATCAAGTACTTACTGAACATCATGAATAGCCCATAGCATAAGACAGCATGATTAGGGAAGTTGACGGTCAGAGGCAACTTGACAGAATCTAGAATTATCAGGGAGACGGCCCCTGGGCAAGTGACCGCGGTGAGGTGGGTCTGTGGGCAGCATCTCTCTGGCCGGGAGCCTGGACCACATAAGAAGAAGGCAAGGAGCAGCAGCAGGCAGCCACAGCCCTCTGACTCTTGACTGTGGACAATAATCTCCATCTGCGTCCAGCTCCTGAGGCCGTGACTGCCCGGCTAAGACTCACCAAGTGTGAGCCCAGAATGGACTCTTTCTTCTTTAGTTCTCCTTGTCAAGATATTCTAGCACGGTCGAGGAAAAGAGACTAAGAGAGAGCTAGCCCTCCTTAAGGGACTCGGTGTTTCCTGCCCACCATGGCCTTTAAAGCACAACATATCTGAGGTGCTGGTGAATGTCACAGGAGCACGGGGACGAAAGGCGGCCAAGGCTAAGCCCTCGTCGGGAACCCACGTGCCATCCGCACCCCTCCCACGCAAAGTGGAACTTAATACTCCAGGCGGGGACCTCAGTGCACAAGGCCGGATCTTCTCACATCGGAGGAAAGAAAGCCAAGGATGGGGCTGGCACCTGGGTTGCATTTCCACCCTCTCTCGGGCTTGTTTGTTTTCAGCTTCCGCCTGGGCAGCGTATGCCCATCTCCTTCAACTCAACTATTATTCTTCTGGGGGACGACATCTCCCTCAGGTCACCTACAGATTTCTTAGCCCACAGGGTCTTCTGGGAGATGTAGTCCCCCAGGAGAATAACATCAACCACGCCCACTCTGCCCTGCCACACTGTCCTCGGAGGCACACGGGTGGCCTTTATTGCTTTTGGAAGGAGCACAGGGTCTCAAATCAGCTGGGTCAAGGCCCACCAAAAGCTGGAGGGGAAATCGGCTGAGCACCTTTCTCCGGCCCCTCCCCCAAGCGCTGCTCCAGTGTTGGTCTGCAGGGCGTGTGTCGCCTGTCTTGGGACATGAAAAGACCAAGTCACTGCTATGCCATTGACCCTGGAGAGCCCAGTAGTATCCTGGGTTGAAATACTTCAACAAATAAAGGCACGGTTCACAATCTCTAAATTCTTTTTTTCTTTGTTTCATTTTATTTTTTGAGACAGGGTTTCTCTGTAGCTTTGGAGCCTGTCCTGGAACTCACTCTGTAGCCCAGGCTAGCCTCAAACTCTCCTGTCTCTGCTTCCCAAGTGCTGGGATTAAAGGTGTGCTTATCTTGGGAAGTAATGATGTATATGAATGTGTACATGTATGCAGTATGGGTGTGTAATGGGGGGGGGGGATACTTTTAATATCTCCAGGCACATTCTGAGAACATAAATAATTCACGTGTGTCAACACACAGCCCCATCCTGCTCCTGCCCTGGTGATCACTGTGTCCCAAGGTCCCACTGTGTCTCTCTGCTCCAGCCCTAGGACACGGGTCACCTCTGTTCCCCTTCTGCACTGCTGTCTAAACTAGTTCACTTCCCAGTAGGGAAGGACTGAGCACACAAATCATGTGGAATGTGTGTTCCCACAGAGTGCAGGGATGGGGTGATCTCAGAGGATCCAGGGAAGGAAGACCCTTGACACTTCCCTACGGAAGAATGTCCTCTCTAAAAGGCTCCTGCCAGGGCGGAAAAGCGTGTGCTGGGAAAATCCTCAGCCTGCGGCTCAGCGTGTTTCCAATTCTGACGTCCCACTTCCTCTGGACATCAACATTCCTTCTGGGTCTCAGCTGAGGAGCAAAGTGCAGCGTTCGTAAAGGCTTTCAGATAAAAAGAGCTAACGCGGCGTTCAAGAAACAGGAACTGTACGATCCTATATAAAGTCAACCTCGATGCTGCTGGCTTGAAATGGTTTTTAAGAAGAACTTATTTTTAGATGCTGGCGGCCTAACTTTTTACAAAGCCGCATCCCTGTTTGTCTTACAAATAGAGTTGTTTACGTTAACGGGGTGTGGCAGCACGTACCTATAATCCCAGTGTTCAAGGGGTGTAAAAATGGCAAATTCCAGGCTAGCCTCGACTACACAGCAATAATGAGCTGTTCCCTTGGGAAAGTGCTGGAAGCCCTGAGTTCAACCTCCACAGCCTCACAAGAGAGCTGGTACAAGCCTGTAATCTAGCACTCTGGAAGGGGAAGCAGGAGAAACAGGGTCATCCTCAGCCACATATGAGTTCTGGGCCAGCCTGGCCTATAAGACTCTGGAGCGGTGGGGTATTTTTTTAAGCAGTCATATACACTTTTCAAATAATGATATTTCAGCCGGGGGGGGGGGGGGTGGCACACGCCTTTAATTCCAGCACTCGGGAGGCAGAGACAGGCGGATCTTTGTGAGTTCAAGGCCAGCCTGGTCTACAAAAGCTAGTTCCGGACAGGCTCCGTAGCTACAGAGAAACCCTGTCTCGAAAAACCAAAAAAAAAAAAAAAAAAAAGATATTTTAAAAATAGTCATGTCCCTGATCTGGCCTTCTAAGCCTATTTCACAGTGGCTTTGGGAAGGATCAATGATAATACACGAGAAAGTGACCTGGGATCTGTAAAGAGCTTATAAATAGTTCAATTATGATTATTCATGTAATTGTTTTGTTTGTTTGTTTGGTTGGTTGGTTGGTTTTGGTTTTTTGAGACAGGGTTTCTCTGTGGTTTTGGAGCCTGTCCTGGAACTAGCTCTTGTAGACCAGGCTGGTCTCGAACTCACAGAGATCTGCCTGCCTCTGGCTCCCACGTGCTGGGATTAAAGGCATGCGCCACCACCGCCCGGCTTTGTTTGGTTGTTGTTTGTTTTTTTCAGACAGGATCTCTCTCTCTCTGTCTCTCTCTCTCTCTCTCTCTCTCTCTCTCTCTCTCTCTCTCTCTCTCTCTCTCTCTCTCTGAGCCCAGGCTATCCTGGGACTCAGTGGGTCCAGGATGGCCTTGAACTCACTGTCTGCCTCTGCCCCCAGGTTACTGGGATTAATGGCCTAGAGCAATCACATGGCCACGCCCAGCAATTCTGCAGGGTTTAGCTAGAGTCAAACACCCAAACCTCAACTCTGTCACTAGAGACCTGCACCACTCCAACAGAGCAAGAGGCAATGCACCAAGTGGGCAGGTTTGCTCACACCTAAGATCTCAGCACAAGGAGGCTGAAGCAGGAGGATGACCATGAGTTAACAACCAGCACAGGTTATATAGTGATTCCTAAGACAGTCTGGGATGCAAAGTAAGACCATCCTCAAAACAAAAACCAAAATAATTTTAACCAGGCATGGTGGGATATGCCTGTAAAGTCAGCCTGGGAGTGGGAGAAGAGACAAGGCCAACCCCGAGCTGCGTAGTGAATTCTAGGCCAGGCTGGGATAACTGCGACCTTTGGCCACGTTATTTTAGAGATTAATATACGGTGATGGTGCCTGTAAAATCCTGCACATAATAAACCTACAAAATGGTAGCTATAATTAGCATTAGACCGTTCAATTAAAATCTAAATGCCTAGGTACTACTGAAAACATTGGAACAGAGACAGAAGAGAGACAAACCTCACCCCAAAGGAGGCTGAGTACAAGGGTGGGTGCACAAGGGATGCCAAGGGCACTACAGCGCTCTTCTCTGAGGAAAGCCCATGCCACTCCCAGCCCACGCTCTCCCCCAGTGATATCAGCCCATCCCCACTGCCCTGCTTAGCTGTGCGGCATCTGGGAAAGCCAATCCTGAACTCCAGGATTGACAGAGTGATGACTCATCCCAGAAGGGGCGCAGCCCGTTGCCAGACTTATCACACAATCCCGCACATCCAGTGGGACAGCCACGGGCCAGGAGCCGGCTATTTCGGGAGGCTCTCATTCATGTCTCCAGCAGCACTAAGGCCCACACGCTTTCCGTTTCGTTAACATAAGGACCAAAGAGCCCTTGGGGGGGATTTCAACGGAACTGCACTTAGCAAAACAATTCACATGAATGAACAGTCTAGAACGGCGGGACAGCAATGAAGAGGAGAGTCCCTCTGTAAACTGCCAGGCAGTGTGGGTCAGCCACCGTGACAAACAGCTTGACACTTGGACACCGTCCCACTCCCAACTTCACATCACGACGGCTTTTGAGGACACGTTCCACGCACCGCTTTACAGCCTGGCCCGAAAACCTGGCCGCACTTCCGTGCACAAAGACGAGCAGGAACTTGTACGGCTTCTTTCCCGTTACCACTTAGTGGGCACAAAACATTTTTTTCCCCCAGAGTAAGCTCCCAACTCGCCTTCTAAGGCTGAAAAAGGCTTTCAGCTTCAACCCCTCTTAACGACAAATGGCCCTCAACTTGTCCCGCAGGCAGTGCTGGTTCCAGCCAGAAGGCTGTGAGGTTATCGCCAGCATTTCCAAACTGCACCGGGCTTTGGGTCTCTGCCATCAACACCCCACATGCATAACCATCAATGCCTGGAAATGTCAGCACCTCTTCGGTTTTGCTTAGAATGCCCTGTTCAAAGGCACCAATCACTCAGTCCTCCCAAAGGCTCACTCCCAGTCCCGAGCTCAGTCCCAATCCTTCTGAGAGTCTCGTCCCGAGCTCAGTCCCAATCCTTCTGAGAGTCTCGATTCTAATCTAAGACTGGGTCACTTTTACTAAGGCCTGACATGCTACCTTCAAATCTATTCCTCCTAAAAAAAAATGAAAGAAATAGTCACTGTCTCTCACTCCGGTTGGTCCACAGGGAGTGGGAAAGCACAGAGCACTTGAAGCCATGGCTCCAGCCTCAAAAACCAAACCCAAAAAGAATATAGGGTGTTTTTTCTGGGACCGATGACAAAAGAATTCTCAACTCAGTATTACATCACCTGATTCATTTCTTTAGCAACGTCTGGTTTTCTGGTGGTTCCCAAGCCCCAAATATTTTTGGAAATGTATCATACATACTATACTTTATCATAATGAAGCCACCTATTTAGTCAAAATGATTCTACACACGCCCTAGCCGGGTGTGGTGGTGCACACCTCTAGTCTCAACACTCAGGTCAAGGAGGCCTCTGAGTTCCAGGTCAGCCAGGGAATAAACCACGTGTCCAAAAAAAAAAAAAGCGGTTTGTTTGTTTGTTTGTTTGTTGTTTTGGTCTGCCTATTTGAGCCACAGTGAAATCCACAGTTACACAAGCACACAAATATCCTTCCTGATTTACTCTAAAATCCTTTAAAAAAAAAAAGAAAGAAGAAAGAAAGAAAGAAAGAAAGAAAGAAAGAAAAGTTCTTCAACCATTATAGCTATCAAGATCTGCTCTCAGCAAACTCCCATAGCCAGAGCCTACAACTTTAAGGAAGAACAGAACTTGTTGCAACAATTAGTGCTAGGCCGTAGCATGAACAAAGTACCGCAAATAAACTCCACAGGCCTTTAGACAGAAGGTTGTGTTTGTAATTAACTCCAACGCACTCTCATCACCCCCCCTCCTCCCCAGCGCTCCACCCGGCCCAGCACCCTCCAGGGCTCCCGTTCCCAATCTGGTTTCCATTCGAGCCCCGCCCCCTTCCCCAAGCCTCTCTGGGACTGTGAATCAATCCCATCCTGGGCAGGAAACGGGACCCGGGGCAGCCCCCTCCGCTGTGGCGGAACAAAGGAGTGGAGCGCAGCTGCACGCGCAGGGCGACCCACCGGGTCCTGCGCCCCTCCCCGTGCGCCGCGGCCCTGGCACATCGCACCTGAACCCCACTCCCCAGGACGCCCCTTTGTTCTACCTCCACTTCTCCCTCCCACAGGAAGCCATAGCCTGTCCTTCCACAGAACCCGGGGCTAGGAAACTCCAGTGGGTCAAAGGGATGGAGGGGGGAGGGTGCGGGTGGGCCCGCGGAAAGCGGGGTCCCCGGGTGCCAATAGTTACACGAAGCGACTATCATATATTAAGAGCAACTTAGTTTCCAAGCCCCCGCCCCCGCTCCCGCCGCCCCCCCGAAGGTACACGGAGCAGCGATCGCTCTCGATGACCTCGAGCGCGCGTGGGTTCACGCTGGAGCGCTGCCGCGTCCCACACGAGCGCCCCGGGAGCCGGTGACCCGCGATCGCCGGCTGCGGCTAAGCCCGGGGCCGCGCGCACAAAGGCACGGGGCGGGAAGGGACCCGGCACGGGCGAGCGCAGCATACCTCGCCCGGGCGCCTGCTCTGCCGCTCCGCCTCCGCGTGCTGCTCGCTGGCCGCCGCCTGGGGATCGCGGCTCGGATCCGATGCGGGGCTCGTGCCACAGCTGCTGCCGAGGGTCCCGCGCCGCTCAGCCGACCGTGCGCCCCGCGTCCCTACGCTGCGTCCGCCGGCCCGGCTCCGAGTGCGCTGGCTTCAGGCGCGGCGGCGGCGCGGCCACTCCCCTCTCCCGGCGGGGGCGGCGACCTCGCCCGGACGCGCCCCTCGTTCCCCGGCCGCGGCTCACCAAGGCGCAGGCCTCACAGCGCCCCCCGGTGAGCACCCAGAGGCTGGGGACACCCAGGGACGCGCGCTGACCCTTCACCTTGGTCTCTGCGAAATCTGCGTACTGCAGATCAGAGATGCAGAGCCCGACAGCTACAAGAGGCTTGGCCTCGAACACCAGCACAAGGAACATTACCCTCCGTGTAATCGCCTCTCCTAGGTCAAAGTTTGGGCGCCAAAGAATATCACAAAACGCGAATTTACTGAAAAAGAAAACAGCGCGAGGTGCGACACTTGTATTGTCTCTGTCGTTCACATAGATGTTGAATATAGCGTTGGGTACTGGGCAGAGTGACTGACAGTCACTTGATCATAGTAGAATCAGGACCCCCCAGCTTCTCCTGGCCACCCTGGGATTAAGGACAATCCACATGACCCTGGTTCTGGCTTCATCCTGGAAGAGGGAAGGGTGTTCATCAAACTTACTCACGGGGTGAGGTGAGGATTACTTGCTGCGGTGTTAAAAGCACTACAGACACAGTAATTATTACTCATGAGTCGAACTGCTTTATCCTGTAATGAAATAAATTGCCGTAAATGGGGCCAGGTTTAAATGCACTGACCTATATCTGGAAACCGGCGCTAAAATAAGGTGAACCAAAGCTTTCAGCCCCTTATATAGTCACTCTCTGTCAACACCGGCGCTGGGATTTATCAGATGCCACCAGGAACTCTGCAAACTGTGTCTGCTTGGTGTTCTAGCTCCTCGGTGCCACCATCAGCACCGGGCAGATCTTCAGCTGGCATGATAATGGTCTAAGCTAACATATTTTGAGCTTTGGGTACGATATTATTTAACCTTCCCCAAAACCTGCGAAGTGCTTTACTTTCTTCTTTTTGTGTTAGAGACCAGGACAACCGAGGACAGAGACAACATCTTCCTTCGAGTGATACAGCGATAGAGAAACCACAAATCCTTTGGTCCATCTTTCATTGGGGACAGCTGTGTGAGTGCCTTCCTCTTGAATGCAGGCTGGACATACGGCTGAACTGTAACAAACAGGATACAGCGGACGTTAGGTGACCAACCCAGCTCCTAAAGGATGTGTCTTTATACACACACACACACACACACACACACACACGCTTCCCCACCCCACCCCAGGTAGCCCAGATTGAGAGTACCAGTGTTGGCTTCTCCAGGCGTGACCGGGTGAGCCTTTCGGATGACTCTAACCTCAGTCACCATTCACCCCATGGGGTAAGACCTGGAGAGAAAGCCCAGCTAAGTGAAGTCAGTCCCCATACACAGAAGCCCTAAGAAGACTTTGTCATCGGAGTATTTGGTAATAAAACCAACCATGCTTGGCCTAGTGGCATCACGATGGCCTCCATCACAGGCTATCAAGAAAGCTAGCCCAGGCCTTGACAACCTAGTACGAGGAAGACGGCAGCCGTCAGCTTCCAGAGAAGCAACACACCGACCCGCCGCCTGGCAACATGTTTTAGACACACACTTCTAATTTGCCCCTGATCGTTGGCTCCACGTGATTATACCAACTGGATAGTAGCAGAACTTCTGAACCCCTCTGGCCAAGCTACCTTTCTAAAAACAGCAAATACCAACGACAGGTTCGTAGACTGTAAGTCAATTGCTTGAAGAATAGGGAAAAGCAAAAAAAAAAAAAATTGAGACAGAAGTCTGTGTGTCATAGACTGGCTTCAAACTCGCTGTGCAGCCAAGGGGGACTGATCTCCCCGTGTCCACCTCCTGTGTCCTTGGGATTACACGCAGACCCAAACAAACACCCATTTCACGCTGTGTTGAGGAGGAATCCCGGGCTTAGACATGCCTCATGCCTGACAAGCACTCTGCTATCCCAGCTACATTTCCAGACCTAGTTTTTCTTTTCTCTTTCAAAACAGGCTTTCTCTGTATAACAGCCCTAGCTGTCCTGGAGCTAGCAGCTCTTGTAGATCAGGCTGCCCTCGAACTCACAGAGATCCGCCTACCTCTGCCTCCCGAGTGTCAGGATTAAAGGTGTGCGCCACCACCTCCTGGCCTAGAATTTTTCATCATAGACGTTGACCGGGTCTTAGTAAAGAGTTTGGGACAAGAAACTTCTCGGTGGGACTGTTTCGAGGATCTACGAGGAAGTCTTGAGGACGCCAGCCCCTAGGAAGGATGTGAATCTGGCTAGGCCGGAAGTTCTGCCTTCAGATCTGCCATCGTGGGGGGAATTGATGATTTCTTCCTGCCTTTAAGTGGTTCCAAAAAAAAGTACTAAGAACTGTTACTCTAATAAAAACTGAGAAAATTAGCCAAGAAGCTTAGAAAACCAATTGAAAAGCAGTGAGAAACGTGTCACAGTTACTTTTAAAAGCACCATTAGCCTAATTTTCACAGACTCAGAGCGTCTGAGGGCGCACCACAGGGTTTGGGATCCCTTCACCTCCCTGGCTGTACTTTTAAAATGCCAATCAACCAAGAAGTTCTAAAGATTAAGCTCTTCTAACAGTGGCTGAAAGTTGATAAATACAATTACAAAGGCATATTTTTTTTTTAACTTTCTTTTTGTCTTTTTGGGGAAATAAAAAAAAGTCTATTACATGAAGGGTTTGAGGTGGAAAACATAAACTGTCAAGTCCGAGGATCAAGGAAATCTTAGCACTGGCCTTCACCCAGCAGACCCTTGCGGAGGCTCGCACAGTAAGAGTGAAGCCAGTGGACTGGTGGAGATAGCTCCGTCTGTGACAAGCAGAAGTGAAAAATGTTGTGATCCTGTAGGAGTTCCTGTCTTCGCTGTCTTTACTTAGGCTCTCTTAAAACATTGTTAGGGGTCAGTGAGATGACTCAGAGGACAAAGCACTCAACAAGCCTGGCGACCTATGCTTGATCCCTGGAACCTTTATAGAGAGAAGGAGAGAACTGACCCCACAACGCTGTCCCCAACTGTTGGGAGCTGTGAACGTCCCAGATCCTGAATTTCTGGTAAACAACTTGTAATGTTTGCAGCTGCTCTGAGCAGGAGACCCTCAGGAGTTCTTGATGGCAGGGGAGTGGTTTCTGGTGAGTTTGACTGGGGCATGACTATCAGTTAAGGATCCCTATGTAAGCTGCCCCTGGACACAATAAAGGGGCATTCCTGTTTCAAGGATGACCTGTGTCTCTGTCTGTGTGCCTTTGTGTGTTTCAATCTCCAGCCCCTTGCCTGGGGCCACGAACTGTATGGTGGCACATAGAGCGCAGATGGGCGTGGCGCACCCTGCACTCCAAGCCTTGCCCAACAACAATAACAAATAATTTAAAAAAAAAAAACTAGCATAAAACAGAGTTCAGCACTGGTACAAAAGAACAACGGCAGAGCCATAAAACCTGCTGTCTTATTCTTAGCAAGCACAAGAGTGGCCCAGATGTCACAATTTCAGATTCCTTTAGTGTACCTGGCTGAGCTGGCTTTGTAATTCTGAGGGCTAGTTTTATGTTAACTTGATACAGCTAGAGTCACTTGGGAAGAGGGAGCCTCAGTTGAGAAAAATGCCCCCCCTACACACACACCAGGTTGGCCCATAGGTGGAGGCTGTGGATCTTTTTCTTGATTGACAAGGGACATGAGAGAGTCCGGCTCACCATCGGTGGTGCCACTCCCGGGCTGTGGTATTAGGTGCTATCACACAGTAAGCTGAGCAAGCCACAGAGACCAGGCCAGCAAGCAGCACTCCTCCTCCGTGGCCTCTGCATCAGCTCCTGCCTCCAGGCTCCTGCCCTGTCTTCCCGCAGTGGTGGACAGATGTGGAAGTGTGCTCTGAATCAATCCTTTCCTCCAGGTTGCATTTGGTCATGAAGTTTTATCACAGTGATGGCGACTGTAACGAAGACGCGGCCTAAGTGTTCTCTAACTAGCAGGAAGCTTCTGTGTTTGTGATTGCGACGTCAGCCCTTCTTACCTGTCCACTTGATGCTTAGTTTCCGCCCACTTCACTTAATGGTGGAGACCAGTCTCAAATTCATCGCCATGGAAACATCTCGATGCTGCACTTGCTCCAGGTTATGATATCTGCTTAATTTGTAGAAATGTTGATTTCTCCACCTGAGTAATATCGGCCTGCATATTTTAAACCAGTCAATCACTCTGAAAACACCAGGTCCATGGAAATGAGAAAAAACTGACCCTCCCCCCACCTAGAAAATCTCTGTCTTGGGGTTTTTAATGCTGAGTTGAAACACCCTGACCAAAAGGCAAGTTGGACAGGAAAGGGTGTATTTGGCTCACACATCCATATTGCTGTTTATCGTCAAGGGAAGTCAGGATAGGAACTCAAACAGCTGGAACCTGAAGGCAGGAGTTGATGCGGAGGCCGTGGAGGGGTGCTGCTTACTGGCTAGCTCTCCTTGACTTGCTCAACCTGCTTTCTTACAGAACCCAGGACCACCAGCCCAGGAATGGAACCACCCACAACAGGCCACGCCCTCCCCAACATTCGCTAATGAAGAAGTGCCCTACAACCGGATCTAATGGAGGCTTTTCCTCTGTTGAGGGTCCCTCCTCTCAGATAACTCTAGTTTGTGTGTTAAGTTGACGTAAGACTGACCAGCACAATTTCTTACTCCAAAAAACAAACCATCTTACAGAGAACAGCCTGCCCTAGAGAACAGCCCTGTGGCCGGCTTCACACGCACGCTGTCTCACGCAGCCTTTACGTGAGAGAACTGTCATTCTCCCCCGGTTTTAGAGAACAATCCTGCGGCCTCACATGCATGCTGTCTCACGCAGCCTTTACGTGAGAGGACTCTCTTTCTCCCACTATCTTAGAGATGGAGAAACCCAGGTGAGGATAGTTAACTCTCTCTGCTCAGCTCCATGGGGCTCCCGTCTCTGGCTTCTGAGTTCAGCCACATCCTCCTAGCATGGCTCCTCCCCTCGGAGAGCCTTTCACCTGTGAGCCACTTTCCTCTTTTGTCTCGTGAAACATCGATCATGTTGTTTTCATAGTCTTCCACATACCTGAAGCACGAAGTTAGGGATTCTTTTTTTTTGGTTTTTCGAGACAGGGTTTCTCTGTGGCTTTGGTTCCTGTCCTGGAACTAGCTCTGTAGACCAGGCTGGTCTCGAACTCACAGAGATCCGCCTGCCTCTGCCTCCCGAGTGCTGGGATTAAAGGTGTGCACCACCACCGCCCGGCTGAAGTTAGAGATTCTTAAATACCTTCATGCAAAAGAAAAACTATCCATGATTAAAGAACACTTGGAGAATAAGTGCTTACTGCTTACAGTATTGTTTGAAATTCAGATGAGATGGCGCCTTTTAAAAACCTTTCTTTGGAATTTTCAGCCTCCGGGACTCAGCAGTAAAAATATAACTTTGAGCTATGCATTTACAAAGTTGTAGATATACTACCGCTGCCCCCTCTGAGGTGTCTAGCCGGGCGTTGGTGGTGCAGCCTTTAATCCCAGAACTCGTGGGGCAGAAGCTGGCGGATCTCTGGGTTCAAGGCCAGCCTGGTCCACAGAGAGAGTTCCAGGACGTCAGACTACACAGAAACAAACAAACCAACAACCAAAACACTGTAGATAAATGTGAACAAGAGCAGCAGAGGATAAAACAAAACAATAACAACAACAACAACAACAACAACAAAAACTAATAGCATTTCTCCATAGAAAGTTTCACTAACATTTTTGGTAATGAATTTTAAAATACAAGCTTACTTGCTGGTTCTGGGTCACCTACTGTCTTCTTGCACTGTCTTAAACATTGTCTTCCCTGATGGAATGACAGGCCTGCATGTTAGACCCATCAGTTTAAATACTCCAGCTCCACGGCAATAAGAACGTTCCTACACCAGACAATTTATTCCTCCAAAAAAAGGGGAGGCCTCTGAAAATGAAAAACAAAACCAGTAATTCCTTATGAAAACACACATACAGCAGTGTAATTGAGAACCAGCATTGGGTCATAGTTACGCTGATCTTCAAATAAATTATAGACTCCTTGCCAGAAATTTAAATTGCTTAACTTTTTTCTCTTGACATTTTATAATTTAGCATTTTGCCATTTCAACAAGTAAAAAAAAAGTCTATTTTATTTCCTCTCAGGTGGAGGCATGTTAGTGCAATCATGGCAAAGCCTAGAAGTGAAGCATGAGCCATCAAGATTGCCCCAATATTTATTTTCTTTTTAAGCAGACAGTTTGACAGTTTCTTCTTCTTCTTCTTCTTCTTCTTCTTCTTCTTCTTCTTCTTCTTCTTCTTCTTCTTCTTCTTCTTCTTCTCTACTTTATTTTATGTGCATTGGTGCAAAGGTGTCAGAGTCCCTGAAACTGGAATTACAGACAGGTGTGAGCTGCCATGTGGGTGCTGGGAATCGAACCAGGGTCCTCTGGAAGAGCAGTCAGTGCTTTTAACCACTGTGCCATCTCTCCAGCCCTAAGCAGACACTTTCATTGTTTCCCAGTGTTAACCGGGGAGCTTGTCACCCCACTGCAGAGGAGACATGAGGAGGACTGCAAGGAAAAGCAATATAGCATGGCTAAGTGAAAAATATTAGCTATCTGTACTAAATGTAGACCAACCTAGTTGAGTATGAAGCTGTATTTTGTGTCAACTCCAGTCCCTAAAACTAACTGGATTTGTATGTGATGCCTTTATTCTTTCAACATATCACCATAGAAAAGTACAGAAAGAGAGCAGTGTGTTTCAGAAATATCTTAAACAACCAAGACGCTGTACCACCCAATTCAGTGACTGTGGACAAAATCAGTCAAAGTTTACCCTGGATGTGAAGCAAGAGTTATCAGCAAGCTTGCTCATTGGTTGAGGGTTAACAACAAGTTTGCTCATTGGTTGAGGGTTCACAGCAAGCTTGCTCATTGGTTGAGAGGAAGCCACAGGCTAGTTTATTGGTTGAGGGTTAACAGCAAGCTTACTTATTGGTTGATGGTTAATAGTAAGTTTGCTCATTGGTCCAGCTGCATTCTCTATCTTGATCCCTGGACAAGATAAGGAAGTCTTAGCGCAGGATTTGTGTCTGTGTAATTCACTCTTAACCCAGAGCCTTTGACTATAGTAGAAACGCAGTCTGCCTTGCTTAATGAAGAATCGATTTCACACGATATTACTATTTTAAGTAGTGGACAGCCCATAATCTCTGCCCAAAGGTTTTTCAGGCAGACCTCTGAGCAGCTTTTTTCATTCTTCAGTTCCCGAGAATGAGGACTGGGGTAAACCAAAGGCAAGTGTTGTTGATGGAATCACAGCAGTGACCGATCATTTAGGCTTCAAATAAAGTCGGGGGAAGGGGGACTTGCAGGAAGAGTAACACATGGCAAGAACATATGCCATGGAAGAATTAGCCCACCATGGCCAGAGCACTGACCAGAAATCTGAGTCCCCAAAACAAGGAGAGCTTTCACTGAAACAGAAACACACACATAACATCCTTTCCCACAAGACACGTGCTGAAATGCATTCTGCAGAGATCCATTAACGTCGGTAGAGATAAGAGAAGCGAGCAGAGAACTCTGTCCTAGAGCCTCAGGGGCCTTCTTGCCAGGCTCGGCTTCCACATCAGGGAGCTCGAACCTCACAGGGATTCACACATCTTGAGTCTGGACTTGAGACGGTAGTGACGCAACTCACGGGCTTAAGCCCCTCCCACTCCAGAGCATTAGGTGGCTTCGGAAGGTTTTGCTCTCGTGAAGAGTTCTCATTTTTCTATCTACTCCCTGGGGTACTTCGGGGTCCTCTATGTTTTAAAACTCCACCACTTTGCTAGACTGGACATCATATTTTCTAACTTGACAGTTTTCTTTATGAGTCCTTATCTGCCAGACGTAACTGTCGCCATTCAGACTTAGCCTAACAAGAAAAACTCTGTTGTTTTCTTAGTGTCCTCGTCACCACTGCCTCAGGACAAACGACATTTGTCCTCCATCAAGAAGCCCGGTTATCTTTCAAAATCCCGGAGGACTGGTTCCAGGAATTCCAGGTACCCTCCCAGAAATACCAGAATTTCCTATGTAAAAGTGACACCGAGGTCATTCTGCTCTACAGAGTGAGTTCCAGGGCAGCCGAGGCTACACAGAGAAGCCCTGTCTCGAGAAACAAAACTAATTACTTAGTTATAGTGGCATAGTATTTACACATAAACTCTGCCTGTGCACTTTCTCGTCTCCAGACAATGTACTTACTACATTAGCCATGTATGTAAGTCGGTACTCTATTGTATTATTTAGCAAACAGAAATAAGGAAGTAGAAGCTGTATATATCCAACAAGCACAAATTTTCTAAATATGTCCTGCCCTCCTTGTTTTAACTGGAGGGATGACAGCACCTGCAGCTATGGTGGGCCAACCGTATTTATTTTGTTCTGTCCAAAGGGTGGGATGCTAAGCAAAACTGTTAGGATCTAGGACCCCAGGGTGAAAGGCCCCACTTCAGACCTTCGGAACTTTGGGGATCCCTCCTTCCTTACTACTATTCTTCCAGCTTCCCCAAATCAGGGCAGACTCTTCTTCCAAGCTTCTCTGGATCTCTTCCCCACAAACACAAACCCTAATATGCTATCCCAAGCACTTCAGATCAGACACTCGCACTTCCAAAGACTAGAATTTCAGTTGGAGGGGAGGAGGTGGAAAGAGGGGAGGGGGGGTTAGGAAGTCGTGTTTATGAGATTCTCCATCAAAACATTTAAATATCAAATTTTATAATACTGGAAAATGAAAATGACCAGAAAGATTTTTGGTCTCAAAAGTTTTGTACTTAACATTTTTCTAGTCAGTACAGGTCACCTCTCCCAGCAAGCACTTGAGTTGTCTTTTAATGGTGCCCGCCACACACCACGGACTTGGGGATTTTAAGACGTATTTAATGCTTTTTTATTCAAATAATGTTTTAAACTTTATAATGATGAACGTGAATCCATTTTATGATGGAAAATGCTAAAGCTGTCTCCAAACGCAACAAAATATCCATCCTGGCCATGATCTTTGTCCCCGTTTTCTGAATTGTCCTGTTTCTAAACTGTTGCCCTCGGAAAATTCCAGTCCTTACTGAGCTTTGTGGCCAGAATACCATGTAACCAATTCA
This sequence comes from Microtus obscurus, assembly GCA_963919715.1. Taxonomy (NCBI): domain Eukaryota; kingdom Metazoa; phylum Chordata; class Mammalia; order Rodentia; family Cricetidae; genus Microtus; species Microtus obscurus. The sequence continues at coordinate 7,307,705 of CAWTZC010000381.1, forward strand.
TGCTGAGCCAGGGTTTACACTGAGGACTGGGGCAGAGCTCTTCTCCGAGTAGAAGAGCTTCTGTGCCCGGCTTCTTTTTTTTAAAGACAGGGTTTCTCTGTGGCTTTGGAGCCTGTCCTGGAACTAGCTCTTGTAGACCAGGCTGGCCTCGAACTCACAGAGATCCGCCTGCCTCTGCCTCCCGAGTGCTGGGATTAAAGGCGTGCGCCACCACCGCCCGGCTGTGCCCGGCTTCTGTACGCTGCATGTGTTTGCAGAATGGAAACATGCATAGTTCTCTCTGTTTCCCAAAACCTTGTGCTCACTTGTGGCGAGCAGAGTGGGTAGGCGTGAGCATTGAGGAGTGCTGAGGGAAGTCTCTGTTCCGTGCCTGGTGGGCTTCTGTGACGGAATATTACCAGGTGAGTCTCTGATTTACCACGGGTTATTTTGTTCAGGTCCCTCTGGCCAATCTAACAGACAGACTCCAGGGCAAAAGGCCATCAGGTCGAGAGTTTAGACACATCAGTAGGGACGGGTTGAGGGGTGTGTACTTCCCAAGTATACCGTCACTTAGACATGAAGACTCTATGGTACTATAGGCTTCCTGTCTCTGTTTCCCCAAGACAACTATGCCGGGTGGGACTCTAACCCAGTGGGATGGGGGTAGGGGTTTGGGGAGGTCGTTCAATTCAGATCAGGTCGTGAAAATGAAACTCCAGCGCTGAAATTAGTGCGTTCATGCGAGGGGGAGACTGAGGATGTGTCTTCATGTGTCATGTGTGTCGCGTGAGAGGTTACAGTGACCAGGACTAAGAGCTGGGCAAGGCCCTCCTCAGACCCTGCATCTGCCCATGCCTCCCAGACTCCAAAAGCACAAGAAGTGAGTGTTAGCCACTTAAGTCCCCAGTCTTCATTATTTTCATTACGACAGTCCAAACTGATTTCTAGGGAATCTTCACACGCTGTTTTTTTTCCTCCTTTTTCTTCTGTGCTATTGCTGTGTGTGTGTGCGCGTGCATACACATGTGCTATGGCGCATGTATGGAAGCCACAAAACAACCTTGTCAAAGTCAGTTCTTCCCCTTTTATGCGGGTTCCAGGGAGCAGACTCAGGCCCCCTGAGCGATGTCACTGTCCCCACCCACCAGTTGCTCGCTAAGCTTGGTGTGATTGTGGAGATGAAGTCTACTTGGTTTCCATTTCATAACTTACCCATAATTCCTGGCTTTTGAACTCAAATGACCATACCCCCAACCCCTGTCAGGTGCTAAGTGTCGAAGCGGCCATGATATCAGCAACCTTGGTGAGTGGGAGGGCTTATTAAAATCTTCCCCATAGAGCTATTTAGTGATTGATGGGGGGCGGGGGTCACAACACATTGCGGGCAGTGCCATCCCCTGGGCTGGTGGCCCTGGGCTCTATAAAAAAGCAGGTGAGTGAGCAAGCCATGAGGAGCAAGTCAGTAAGCAGCAGCCCTCCATGACCTCTGCATCCGCTCCTGCTCGAGTTCCTGCCCTGACTTCCTCCGGTGATAGACTGATACCTGGAAGTGTCAGCAAATGAACCTTCTTCTACCTATGGTGGTTTGAAAGAAAATGGCCCCCAATCCTCCCCAAGTTGTTCCATCACAGCAATAGAAAACCTAACCGAGACAGTAAGGACTTAATAATGCTCGCTAAACACACGGGTGAAGGAGTGAGTGAGTGAATGAGTGAGTGAGTGAGTGAGTGCCATGTGTCTCCAGTCTGGTCCCTCACATGTCCTACATAGCTTTTATCACACAGTCTTAAAGGTTGTATCTTGTTACAGAAAGTCCCAAGGTTTTGTGTGTGTGTGTGATATCTTATTTCCAAAAGCAAACATACAACAAACAGCTAGAATGTTTAGAATAAAGCCTGTTTGTTTTATTATTTTTAAAAAATCTTTGAATTGATACCTCTTGTGCTTTGGATAGAAGTTCTCACACCTGAATATTAGAAAATTCTCAGTTTAGAAGAAAGAGCTCTGCTCAGCTGATCCCAATCGCCTTATCACTAATGTTCTATTAACATTCCATAATGGCCTCTCTCTTCATGAACTTCGAGCCAGTACATACATTTTCCTAGTCTTTTTGCCCCAGTCAATCCATAAATACTTTTGATCTCTGAACTTTCAAACCCCAAAAGATTGATCGGGTCCCTACACACTGACTTCTTGCTTCCATGAGATTGAGAGCTCGCAGGGGCTCGGGATCAATGAATGACACTTCATCTTTTCAGGACTTACTTCACAGCTGAACACTTCTCAGAATAACGAACCCAAGCCCAGCCCCTGGCAATCCATGGCAAAGACCAAACGAATGCGCAATACCACTCAGCCTGGGCCCCTGCTCTAGCAGGAGGGGAAGCAGGCAGTGTGTGTTGTGAGTTATTACGATCACCACGCTACCCTCACACCCAGATCAGTCGCAAAGTGGAAGTCCGAGACCCCGGGCCTTTCACCGCGTACACATGGCGTGACAACCACACACCAGAAATGTCTGCTCCAGGCCCAGAACCTTACCTCATGTGATGTCAATAAGAAAGACACATACCTCGCAAGACAAAGGCTGCTTCCTGTGCAGGGGCCTTGGTATCACGGTGGGGGACCCTTTAACACAAGCAAAGCCTACGACTATCTGCCTAAGGACAGGTTCAAAAGAGCAGACAGACCAATAGTGTAAGAGTTTGTGTTTGGAAGTTAAATTTGTCACTTAAAAGGTCATGATAGGGAAGGAAGTTCCTGACAAAACTATATGGCTACACACATAGGCATCACCCAGGACATCCTGGTTAGGAACAGAAAGTGTTATATATGACCACAGACCAGAGTGGGTGCTTGTGGAATTCTAAGTCTAAGGTGGACAAGCCAGCTAAAATGTATATGGAGGGAGTAGCTGGGAGCCTCTCTGTGTGTGTGTGCACACGCGTGTGCACACACACCCAGTGCATTTGCACAGAGGAGTATGCATGCTCACTCAGAATTATATACACTCATGTGATCCTTTGATAGGATTCTGGCCAATCCCCCAATTATCCCTAGAAGCTTGGACACAAAGCGTTAAGAATCCCTGCCATAACCAGCAACTGTCAGATTCATAAACAGGATGCATTGCTGTTAGTGACGGCCAACAGCTAACGCTATGACAACCGAGGCCACGTGACTAGAGTTCTGAGACTGTGACCGCATGGGCGGGAAGGACAGAGGGAACCCCCTCCCAGCCTCACAGATCACTGGGGAGTGCGGCACACAGTGCGACAGGACAGAGATGCTTCCTGTTCACACGTGGGAGGATCCTGACAGCAGACGTTCCAGGTGAATGTAGGGTCAGGGCTCTACAAGACAACACGCTGCTTCTGCTTCACACCCCAAACTGACTGTTAACACTAAGTTTTATTGGCTGTTTTTGTATGATTTGCCACATGTATAGAAACCAAAATGAACATAGAATAAAACACTGCAGGGCAGCACACCACCCCTGAAAACCTCGCATATTCTGATCATTGTTATAATCTGGATCCCTGCTTCATTTAGGATGCAATTAGGATACAGACGCACTGCAGGTCTTTCAGAGGGAGTCCCAGAACTTGTGATGTGTTTGATGAAGGACCAGAACCAAGAGCATTCAGAAGCCGGGAACTCCCCAGGGCAATATTAAGATGGTCTCCTGTTTGTGTGTGTTTGGTTGGTCCGGTCCATTGTCATTATATTTAAAGTTGTGATTGTTTTGTTTACTGTCACGCATATGTGTGTGTATCTGAGAATATGCACATGTGTGTGCAGTACCTGGGGAGGCCATAAGAAGGTGTCAGATCCCTTGTAACTGGGGTTACAGACAGTTGTGAGTTGCCTGACGCAGGTGCTGGGAACTGAATCCAGGTCTTCTGGAAGAGGAATGAGGGCTCTTAACTGCTCAGTCACCTCTCCAAACCACTGGTTGTCTTGTGGTGTTTTTCTATGAATTCTTGACTGGCTTTGTACTTGTTATGAAGCCCGGGCTAGCCTAGAACTTAGTGGCAATCCTCCTGCCTCTGCACCTATGCCACCAAACATGCAAAGAAGGTGTAAACAGGGACTAGAAACCAGAAACAGCGCAAGACGGTGCCGGAGTGAGAAACGCACCCATGGACTGCCAGATAGGCCCCTCAAAGAAAAGAGGAAGTCAGACGTCTACCTTTCCCCAGAGTGCCTTCTCCGACGATTCCCATTGGCTTAGCCTATGAAAAGTCAGTCAGCAACGGAACAGGAAACTGCAGTCCCCTGTGGAGTTAGAGCAGAGCCTGGAAAGGCCAAGAAACCAGGCAAACCAAGAGACTCCCTTCCAGGAAAATGAAGTTGGGATGAGTCGGAAGAAAGCCAAGGCTATGGGAGTCTGTTCACACGCGGTGGGAAAGGAGTGAGCTGAATAAAGACAGACAGGGAAGGAGAGAGGTTTGGTACAGGCTGGAAGAGGAGGAAAAAAAGGAGGCATGGCTCCAGGCGGGCTAGAAGAGGGGCTTCCCGTGCCGTGGCGGGTCAGGGAACAAACGACAGAGCTTCAAGTGGACTCAAAACCCCACGGAGAACTCCCGTCTGCGCTTTGATGTCGCTGAAGTTCGTTTAGATTTAAGAAGTAATTGATTGACGTTAATGTGAATTTAAGTCTCTCCTGTCAAAATAAAACTGAAATATCTTTCAGGAGATTTCTTTCAAGAAACTTGTGATAGGATTTCAGAAAGTTAAACCCATTGCAGACCCCTCCTTGTGTCGTGAACGAAGGGGAAAAGCTGAGAGTAAGCAAAACAGCGGGGGGGGGGGAATGTTGTGTGTGTGTGTGTGTGTGTGAGAGAGAGAGAGAGAGAGAGAGAGAGAGAGAGAGAGAGAGAGAGAGAGAGAGAAATGAGATGAGGAGGAGGAGGAGGAGGAGGAGGAGGAGGGGAGGGGGGGGAAGATGTTTGTTTATAGCGGTTTCAAATTAATTTGGGGCTGGGAATAAACAAGAAAGTTCCCTGAGAAGTAGATCGTTGCTCAAAAGGAGCCCCATGTAGAGGCAAGAGGAGCAAAGCAGATGGTGGTGTCTCCTGGCGGCTCTTGGGCCCGCCTTGATTCATTTGTAAAAAGAGCATAGCCTGCCTTCTTACCACTTCCTGTTGGGCTGTCCATCCCCGCGAAGGAGCAGCACCTAGGCCCGCTTTGGTAGGGTCAGTTACTCAGCACGAATTAGACCCTCTGGTCTCAGGCGCACCAATAACTGCACCTCGGAGGAGTAGCTAGGACTCTGCGCATGCTCAGTGAGGTTATTGTTGGCCTTCCGGGCCCCTGCTCAGTTCGCACATGCTCTGTTGGGTTGCTGTGGTCCTTTCAGGGCCCTGTCAACTGCATAAGAAGGGGACCCATACAGGTGGCTTTGATGCTGCTCCATAGGCCTGGGGTTCCCAGCACCCAGACAGAGGCTCACAACTGTCTAACTCCAGTTCCAGGGGATCCGACACCCTCTTCTGGATTCCGGGTGCACATGCATACACTAACACAGTAAGATCTAATAATAATAATAATAATAATAATAATAATAATAATGGAGCCGGGCAGTGGTGGCGCATGCCTTTAATCCCAGCACTCGGGAGGCAGAGGCAGGCGGATCTCTGTGAGTTCGAGGCCAGCCTGGTCTACAAGAGCTAGTTCCAAGACAGGAACCAAAAAGCTACAGAGAGACCCTGTCTCGAAAAATCCAAAAAAGAAAAAAAGGAAAAAAAAAAAGGAAGAAAGAAGACAAAAAGTCAGTTTGACACTATAGTGTTTTGTAAAAATGATTTTGCAATTATTAAAAATGAAGGCTTCGTGCAGGATTATTCTTAGCTTTTTTTTTTTTGAGCTGCCCAAGGAGAATATTGCTATGAGAAGGTTTCTGTTTAATATCCAGTCTCATCCACGGAGCTATTCATAGAAGCTAGCTCATGGCAACAATTTCTAAGGGTGCTAACGAGTGCCTCTCCTTAAAACAACCAATGAAAACCTCATCTTCCCATATGGGTTTTCCTCGAACAGAGCCCCTTGTCCTGCCTGGTAGAGCACACACCATTTTAGAAATAGAAATTCATCTCCTCGGCAATTCTTTCTGTAACGTACAGGACATGGGTTTCACACTCCGACGAGTCCCTGCTGGATGAAGAGCAATAACGGTGCTTCCGAGACCTATTTCCGAGATGCTATTTCTGCTTCAAGGTGCTTACGACCAGGCGCTAAATAACCGGCCTTGCTTATGTGCCGGGCTCGTCACTAACTCTAGAGGTCTTTGAAGGCTGATCATTATAGTATTGGTGTCAGCAAGTGTTATGGTTTTGGCCCTTTAAGGGGCAAGCCATGCCCACTCCCTGCGACCCCCCCATCCCCACCCCTGCCCTGCTGCCTGCCTGTGGCTGCTGCCTGACACTCGGCAGCATTTTTAAAGGGCCAAAACCATAACAGCAAGTGCCCACAGTAAGCCACACGCAAGAATGACTTCGTTTCTTGCTCTAAGTGAAGCATCCTTCCTCACTGGACGCGTAACGAATCACGCCCGTTTTAGAGAAAGAGTAAAGGCTCAGAGATATTAAATGCTGTTCCCAAGAATTGCTAGTTATCAAACAGTGGATCTGGCCTTTCTCTTGGTCACTATTGTAAGTCCCAGTCTCTGGCCTCCACCTTTGGAGGCCCCATCCCTATGCTCGCCAAGCCTTAACCCCTTCCCGGAGGAGGCTCAAGACAGCCTGCCAAAATCTTGACCACTCCCCCAGGCTATTCAAACTGCTAGCCCTGCGTCCAGACACCACTTGATTTAATATTCTGTCCCTATCTTAAAATGTTTAACAATGCCTACAGAGGAGTTTTTGCACTTTTATTTTACAGTGGGTTTCTCTAAATCGCGTAACCAGCCTTAACTCCACTACATGGCTTAACATCCTGCTGTGTGTGTGTCCACACGTGTGTGCCCACACGTCCCTCCACAGTTCTTTCAAAAGAGAAGCTCATTTCCGCCCACGTTTGATCCAATCGGGACTTCTAATGAATGGGTCTGGTAAAAGCAAGGGTGTGTCTTTAAGGGTGGAACGAAGAAGCATTGCAGCTTCTGCCTGGCCGGCCATTGGGTCATTCGCTCCAGGGAAAAGCAGCTATCATGTCATCAGGACACTCGGGCACTCGGGCAACGCGTAGGACAATCTATAGGGTAAGGAACTAAAATCTCCTGTCAGCAGCCATGTAAATAAGCCATTTCAAGCACAGTCTCAGATATTGAAAATATTGACCGCCCCTGACTCTGCCCCAGGACTCGTCTTCTGAAAGATGCCCCACCACCACCACCAAAGAGAACCGCTTAGACAAACTTCTTAATTGTTGATATCTAAAAACTGTGGAATATGCTTGTTGTTTTGAGTTAGGACAATTTATCTTATATAGTAGTGGATAATTCATTATAATTTGATATATATAACTATATAGATTTGGAATCTAAGATATGTAATAATATTCAATTAAAAGGCAAGAATATGCAATCGTGTTTGGTACAATATTAATTTGATCCGGTTGTGCCTTTCCTGACCATCTCGTCATTTCGTCTGCAGGACACCAAAAGGATATCCTCCCTGAGGACCCGAGGGCTTCCCTCCACCCTTTCATTGTGCCAAGACCTTCTTTTAATTAGGCCACAGCTTTCTACGTGGTGTCTGAGTCATAATTCGGAGGCTGCCAGACAGGCTCCTCCCACAAAGAGCTGCCTCCTTTCTAATTGAGCAGCCTGTGGCTCCTGTCTCCAGTCACCGCCCACCTCTGGTCACGTGGTCTAGAGGGGGCGTTCAAGATCTTAAAGCCTTGCTTGTTCCATTTGCACGGCAGGGACTGAGGCCAGCGGGGTTGCTCCCCAATGACTGTTTGATTCTGCTGCTGTCACCCAGCGCCACGTGGACCATTAGAGGAGCCATTAGAGACAGCCATTAGACTGTCTCCACGCCATGCCCTGTTCTGTAGGATCCAGTCTGAATAGTAAGTGAGAAAGGTAATGGATTGTACAACACCATGGACGCCCTTGAAAAGCGAGTTCCTCGCTGCCTCCGTAGTAACAGCAGAGCATCCGGGACTGCAGTGTGAGTTCGAATCCAGCAAGCTGGATGCTTATAATCTGATGTGTGACGGCTACAGTCCCTTGGCTTGGGACTTCCCCTCATATGTGTATCACTCAGAGGGTGGATCTGAAACAGGACCAATAGCAATAGAGGAAACCAGCCTCCCACCTCCTCCTTCTGTAAGGTAGAGAAATTTCATTCGCCAGGACAAAGTCATCCCTGCTATGCAAAGTGATGACTTTGTCGGGCTGGTACTGTGTCAATTCAGAAAGCCAGAGGCCCACAGACCCCACAGCGAGCCACAGATGAGGCAGAAAGTGTCTGATATTAGAGAAGAAGGTGACCGAGCTTTATTGGAAGGCATACTACAGGCACACCCACTCTCCAACTCAACTTTATAAAGCAAAACCTGGCAAAGGCTGGTACTATAATTAACATATTTTCTCAAGCTAATATCGTGGCCTCCACTCTTTTACTTTTGGAAATAAACTCTAAGAAACCCTTGGAATAAATTCGGAGAGCACCATACAGATGATCTCTGAGAGCTGAGGATTTTGTGTCTTTTGTAGCGTATGTAAAGAAAACAAGATAAATACAGTGCTGTCTAGAATTACATGCTGTCTGTCACGTGACTGCAGTAGTTATCAATGAAGAAGGCACGCATAGGATGGCTGGGGACAGCATTCTGAGGCATCCTCCTTTGGCCCCTCTCAGCACATGCTCCTGCTAGCTCTCCCAAGCCAAGGAGAACTGCCCTGGGGCTCAGAAGGTGTTTCCCATCCTGATACAGGTCGTTTAGGACATTTGGAAAAGGAGGGGGAAAATAAAATATTTTCTTTTTTTAAATTAATTATTTATTTATTTATTAAAGATTTCTGCCTCTTCCCCGCCACCGCCTCCCATTTCCCTCCCCCTCCCCCAGTCAAGTCCCCCTCCCTCGTCAGCCCAAAGAGCCATCAGGGTTCCCTGCCCTGTGGGAAGTCCAAGGACCACCCACCTCCATCCAGGTCTAGTAAGGTAAGCATCCAAACTGCCTAGGCTCCCACAAAGCCAGTACGTGCAGTAGGATCAAAAACCCATTGCCATTGTTCTTGAGTTCTCAGCAGTCCTCATTGTCTGCTATGTTCAGCGAGTCTGGTTTTAACCCAGGCTTTTTCAGACCCAGGCCAGCTGGCCTTGGTGAGTTCCCGACAGAACATCCCCATTGTCTTGGTGTGTGGGTGCACCCCTCGCGGTCCTGAGTTCCTTGCTCGTGCTCTCTCTCCTTCTGCTCCTGATTTGGACCTTGAGATTTCTGTCCAGTGCTCCAATGTGGGTCTCTGTCTGTCTCCTTTCCTCGCCAGAAAATAAAATATTTTCTGAAGTCAAAGACTTTGGATCAGTAGGAACAAGTGTGGAGTTTGGAAGCCATAGAATTCCATGACTTTTCTTATTTTCATTAACAGTTCTTCAACAGTTGGTTGGTTTTTTGATTTTTCAAGACAGGATTTTTTTTTCTGTGTAACAGCTCAGCCAGGATAGCCAGGGCTACACAGATAGACTGTTTTGCAAAAACAACAACAAACAGAACAAAAATAACAAAACAAAACAAAAACAACTCAAACAAAAAAGAATTCTAAACTGAAAAGAAAGAAAAGTAAATGCAAGGTTGTCTCCCTTCTTCACTTCCTCTCCAGACAGTTAAACAGGACAAAGGTCAAAGAATTTACTCTGGCACCTCAAGAAAGCCTCAGAAATCCCAGCGCCCACAGCATCCTCTCTGGGTCCCCCTCATCTATTAAACAGGATCTGATTCATACAGTAGCTTAAATAACATGTAAAATTCTGGAGCAAAAGCAGAAGCGTGGAAAGCGGCTCATTCAATGCTGTTAGCTTCAGTTGAAAGGAGAAATAGCCTTGCAACGCTGCTTGCACGACTTGAAGGTTTGGATGTGGTGCTGTAGCTCTGTGCGAACTGTTGGCCTGGCTCACGTGACGCCCGGCTTCCGTACCTAGCATATTCCTGGTTGACAAAGTCTGCACTAGACCCCTCGGGGACAGTCAAGGACCGCGGGAGAAAGACCCTTGATGTGACTCTTGCCGTCGCTAGTTTCTCTTCCAGCAAGCTCGTACTGATGGCTCACCTCCCACAAACCGCTCTGCTCAGATGAGTGAACTCGTAGAACAGAAGTTTGACTCTTTGACTCAGGCAATTACAGTCCAGAGAGGAAGACGGGACCAACGCAGCAATTTCAGCGCCGCCTGGCGCCTTCTATAACAACCATAACAGTGGTAATAACAATACCTGCTTTTTATTGATTGTTCCTATCTCATCCTGGTTTATATTCCTTCCCACTGCTGGGATTAAAGGTGTAGGCCACCACCTCCTGGATCTGTTTCTGCATTGATCTTGTGTAGCTCAGGGTGGCCTTGAACTCACAGAGATCTGCCTGCCTCTGTCTCCCTAATCCTGGGATTAAAGGTGTGTGACACCATTCCCTGGCCTCTAGTGGCTTAGTTTTACCTTCTGGCAAGCTTTATTTCTAAAACATAAATAAAATACCACTATACACCCACACCGAGCTGGAGAGGACCCTCTGTGAGGCAACCTCAGCTCCTTGCATCAGGGCAGACGCCAGAGCCACACTCTCTATCTACTTCTGGCTTCTTGAAGCCTCCTTGGGTTCTACCTGGAATCAGGAATAGTCACCCTAGTCCCCAAGGTCTCTGTTGTCCTCACCCGGCTCAAATGGGCAGCTGATGTTCTTGATATGGTCTCTGACAGTCAGCAGAGCCTGTTACTCTTAAGCCACCAACTGACCCTGTGTGGTGGGAAATCTTGTTCCTGAATATTGGTGTGTGCTGAAACCATTAGCTTTGCTTGAGGACACTTTATTTCCTGCAGCTTTGATACATTTGAATTCAACTCAGAAAGATACCTGTTTATTCTTTTTATATTATTTTTTTTAATGTTGTTGTTATTTTCCAAAACAAGGTTTCTCTGTAGCTTTCACACCTCTCCTGGAATTAGCTCTGAAGCGGTAAAGCAATCCCACACCAGTTAAGAATTATGGATAATAAAAGGGTTATTTATTTGAGGGGAAAAACTTACAGATCACCATCCCAAACAACAGTCCTCTTGTTGCAAACAGGAAACAAGAGAGTCTAGCCGCTGGAAAGGGAGCCAGAAGCAAGAGAGAGAGAGAGAGAGAGAGAGAGAGAGAGAACCTGGTTCTGCTGCATTTTTCACTGGGCTGGTATCTTAAAGGCTATTGGCTGAAGGACCGGAAGGAGCTCCCGCAGTGTAGCTCTAGTAGACAAGGATGGCCTCGAACTCACAGAGATCCACCTGCCTCTGCCTCCCGAATGCTGGGATTAAAGGCGTGTGCCACCACCACCCGGTTTAACACCTGTTTATTCTTTGAGTTTCAAAACAAAGAAGGGTCAAAAGACTACAAGAACACGCAGGAACAAAATTCTCTCCCTGCCAGCTGCTCACATGAACAGTCAAGCTGCTGAAGGAAGCGACGGGCTTGTGCGGATTGCCACAGGTCCCAGTGTTTGAGAGACGGTGTTTGAGAGAACAACCTGTGTCATTCAATCTAGCAACTGTAATCAGGAAAACGCGGCGTCTCTGCACCTGAAGGGCTGGACGCATCTGGTTGAAACAATGATCAGGCAGAAGGAAAGACCAGCAGGAATTATGTTTCCACAGCGTGGAAGTGACATCATCTTCCTCTGGTACAAGGCTCAGACTGCGGGTAGCAAACCTCCATGATGAGTCACTACTACCTCTTTTGATAGTCTTTTCATCAGTGCCAGCCACCCAGTCGAACCAAAATGCAAAACGTGACGCATTTTACGCCCGTTAACATTATGTGAATATTATTATTCTTGGTGTGTCCAATCCATGGCTAGTGGCGAGATTCCCCTCTCCAGCTGGTTACAGCTTCCCAAAGCCCCCCCCCCCGACACACACACAACAGCCCCCGAGCTCTGCAACTTCAACCAAGCATGGAAAACCCTAGGTACAAGTGCAGTCCTTGGAACCACGGGCTGCTGCCCTTTGACAACCCACAGGCACAGTGGGACAGCCCCAACCAGAGAAGGGGACGTTTCCTGCCTAACTGAATCCAGGCTCAAGATCCTGGCTGGAACAGGTTGCTTTTGTCAGAGTCCTGACATTAAAGGCGTGCTCTACCACCATCCGGCATCCTTCCTTTCCTTCTCCTCCTTCATTTTATTTTTATGTGTCCAGGTGTTTTACTTGCGTGCATGTCTGTCCACCACATGTGTGCCTGGTGCTAAAGGAGACCAGACCCTAGATCTGGGGTTACGGAGGGTGATGAGCGGCCATGTGGGTCCCAGATCCTCGGCAAGAACATCAGGTACTTATAACAACCGAGCCAGCCCCTCCTCTTAGAACAATTCTTGTCCTGAGCGCACCATGCCAGAAGCATCAATGAACATGGTTGTGCCTCTCCACAACCAAGTTTACTGATTAGCAGTAAGCTCACAAGGTCCAGTGTTTTCTAGGGTGGCACGTGTCAGGCAATCTCACCTACTTTGGAAATCTGGCAGAGGCAAGAACGGGTTCTTCTGTCCCAATCTTTAACTGTCCCAGTAATTAACTGGGAGTAACTCTTATATCACACACCACACAGTCTGCACAACCCTTTACGTATACACTATATGTGGTTTACAAGCAAAGATAACTTAAAGAGACGGTCGCAGAGTTCCAAAGGTTTCAGAAGTGGGTTGACATAAAGTGTTGATAGAGTCTGTACAGCTAAGCTGACAACCCGAGACCAGTTGCTGCAGTGGCCGAAGGAGAGTCTAGGCTGAGAGCAAGGCTCCAGCGTGGAGTCCAGATGTGAAACATCTGGTTCCACCTAGGGCCAGGTAGGACGTAGCTAACCTGAAACCACAGGGACAGTTGAGAGAGCTCTCTGCCTCTCCCTGCTTGTCACACAACGGGTGTCAGGCCAGTGGCACCATGCCACTACATGGCTACGCACCCAGCATTTTATGGAGGCAAGGGGAAGTTATAGCCTTTCCTTTGTCTGGCTTACCCCAGACAAGTTCTTTGGCCTGGTTTCCCTGATATGATTTGAGTACATTTAATACATGAATACTCCTCCACCCACCCATTCTCAATCCATTCTTTCTGCTCCCAGGAATAAATTATTTATTAGTTTGTTCTGCACAGCAGTGCTGGACAGATGGTGAGGTGGGGGGGGGGGGTCCACCTAAGGGCTACAGTCATCTTTTTCCCTCAAAATGGAGCCAAAAGCTATTTTGTAAGATGGACTTCCTGAGGGCAAGACAGCCTGGGAAATCACTGTTTTATTCAATATGGAGGACACAGCCTTGGAATCACTGTTTTATACAATATGGAGTAACTTAGAGGAAGGCACAGCCTGGACTCAACTGTTCCTCTTGAACGGAAATTCACCTAGAAATGAACCCATAAACCTAACTCCCAAACTGCTACTCAACAAGACTCTGTCTTGGGAGATAGCAACACTATCAACCCTCCTGTTTAGACCTTGACTCTACCCTTCAGACATCTGGTCTACCAAGCTTGTGCTGTCTACAGGACTTCCGCGCCTCTCACCTCCACCCTTTCCCTGACACTGTGGTTTACGTGGGACTCGTTCTGGGTCTGAAATAATACAGTATTCTGGAGCAGGGTTTCCAACTCCTTCTCACTTCTTCAAGTCCCTTCTCACAGTGCTTCTTAAACTTCCCAGTGGGGAAATGCAACCATCTGGGCAGGAAGGAAGAGAGACATGAGCTTCTCCCTTGGCTCTCAGACTACTGAGACAATGGACCTCTAGAAACAGAAATATCCCCAGGAATCTCATGCTGGGAGAAGGAAAGGCTGGGGACAGAGGGGCAGCCAGTAGTCTCTTGGAAAATTTACACCCCATCATCTGCCTTGCCAGCCGGCTCGAGCCTATGCATTGGTGACCAGTGGGACCTCACATTGACTGGGCTGTTAGTGATGACAGCTCACGCCTTACCCATGCTCAGAACACTGAAGAAGATGGACTTGAGCAGGCAGGCCACCGGATCTGTGTCCCTTTGAAATGTCGCCACATCAAGCAGGCCTCTGTTTTCAGCTTCTTGCTAACTTTTAAAAAATTGCTCTTTTTAGAGCTATGTCACCCCATGTCCTTCCCTGTTTAAAGCCCTCTGAAGCGACCTTCTACCCAGTAAGTGGTCTCTTGATCTCTCAACCCCTTTACACTATGTTATCTGTCCCTGGGCTTTGTGTAGATGTTTGAATTTATCTGATTCCTTCCCACACTAGGGCCTATGCACACATCCTTTCTTTCACGGGCAACTGGGAAGCACTGCCTTTGTACCAGCTTCCCCACCCAACTTAACCTTAAATATCTTCCCAGACCCCCAACCAGGCAGGACCAGCTGCTTTGCCTTCCCTTGTAAAATTTTAAATTATTTACTTAAAACCGTTTCCCTTTTCTGCCGTGATCTTCCTTCCTAAGTCTTCAGCTTGTGCCTAGCTAACTTGCTGGAGATGTAAAACCATTATCTTTGGCTCTCACGGCCAGCTAACAACTACTAAAACCTCATTTAGAAAAGGAAGCTAAGTCGCTGTCCTCAGCAGCATATTCTGAACCAAGAGAACTATTGCTATTGTATTTGATAGCCAGGTACTTAAGTTACTGCTTCCAAGGTCATTAAGGAGTCCTCTAAGAGAAAGTGAGGCTAGTGGTCGTCACCATTTCCTGGACGAGGACCCTAGGCCATAGGACGGTTAAGTGGCCTTCCTGAGGCATAGTGATATTGATATTCCTAGTGATTGATAGGGCTAAGATCAGAAGAAAACCGCCGTTAAAACTGGGTTTGGAGCTGAGCCCTGACTCCGCCCTCTGCAGTGGCGTCCATGCCGAGCTGAGAGCCGTGCCTGTCCACACGCGCACCCTCACTATTTAGCAGAAGTGTGGGGCACACTTGAGGGTATCTGCAGTACACTAAAGGCCATCAAGCACTGGAATCTTCCGTCAGAGCTGAGAACACAATCCGAAGGGCCCCCGCCTGTATCCTTTATTTGGAGGGACGAGTGCCACCTGGTGGACACAATTTTCATTGCTCTTTAATCTGCTTTAATGTCCACAACGCCACGTCCACGAGCAGTTTTTTCTTTTTTTAAATCATTCTTTTCTCATTTTACATACCGATCCCAGTTCCTACTCCCTTCCCTCCTCTCGCTCCTCTCACCTTCTCCCCACCGCACCCCACCCCATCCACACTCCTCAGGAGTCAAACAAGTCTAGCATAACACTTTGAGGCCGGAACAAGGCCCTCCCAGCTATATCTAGGCTGAGCAAGGTATCCCTCCAAAGAGAATGGGGCTCCAAAAAGCCTGTTCATACACTCGGGACAAATCCTGGGCCACAGACTGCTCAAGGCACAGAGCTGTCACCCACATTCAGAGAACCTAGTTTGGTCCGACGTGGGTTCCCCCATTATCAGTCCAGAGTCAGTGAGCTCCCACTAGCTCAGGTTGGCTGTTTCAGTGGGTATCCCCATCATGGTCTTGACCCTTTGCTCATACTATTGCCTCTCCCTCTCTTTGACTGGGCTTTGGGAGCTCGGCCCCAGTGCTTAGCTGTGGATCCCTGCATCTGCTTCCATCAGTTGCTGGATGAAGGTTCTATGATGACAACTAAGGTAGTCACCAGTGTGATTACAGGGCAAGGCCAGTTCAGGCACCCTCTGCACTATTGCTTAGGGTCTCAGCTGATGTCATCCTTGTGGAATTCTGGGAATTTCCCTAGAGCCAGGTTTCTCACTAACCCTATAATGGCTCTGTCAATCAAGATATCTCTTTCCTTGCTCTCCCCCTCTGTCCGTCACCCAGCTCGACCATCCCGTTCCCTCCTGTTCTCCTCCCATCTCCCCCCACAAAGTGGTCATGAGAAAGAAAAAATAAATCAAAGCTTCATGTTTGGATGGGTTGAAAGGGTTTAGCAACAGCTGTGCCTCCACTCCCAGAGAGTTCACAAGGCAATCCCAGGGCTTGGGAGAACGAGGCAGGAGGATGTCTATGAGTCTGAGCTCCAGCTATATAGTGAGATGGTCCCCTAAGAGGGAAGATGGGGAGGGCGTGCAGGGGGGAGAAAAGGAAGGATGGAAAGAAAAGAGGAGGGAAGGGGAATTGCTGTAGTAAAAAAAAAAAATCCACTTCCCTCTCCCTGCCAATCATGATTTCAAGTCCTTGGGTGTTGAGTTCGGCTGGGATTGGGTTTCTGGTAGCCTGTCTAGACAGCATGGTTTCAACAGTCGTACAAAAGAAGAGGCAAAGTCAGGGCAACTTTATACTGTAAACACCGTCAGAACTCCTAAAGCATCTCTCTGGATGGAGGACCCAACAGCTAGACCTGAAGGCTGTAATTATACCTGTGCTATCTTCCAGTACCAAAAATACACCATAACTCATAAATGAATTACTGTTATGATTTAAACACTCAAATAGGTGGGATTTAAAAAAAATCCATTTTTCTAGCTGCTTCCCGACTTCCCTGCCCCTTCCCACCCACCAGCCATCTAGAGAGATGCAAATATTGTCTTTGTTTTTCAAGACAAAGACCTCTCGTTATATAACCTAGGCTGACCTTGAACTCACGGCAATCCTCCTGCCTCGGTCTCCCAAAGGTGAGATTGCAGATGGAACCCATCATGACTAACTGTATATTTTGAGAGGGCAAATAGAAATGAGCGTATTCTGGTTAGAGAATTTCCTCTTCTACTGAGGGAGGGGAACTCCAAGTACCACCCAATTCCAAGTAGAAATAATCATTACACGAACATTACACGTATGGGAGAAAGAAGAGTGTCTTTTTTTTTTTTTTTTTGATTTTCGAGACAGGGTTTCTCCGTAGCTTTTTGGTTCTTGTCCTGGAACTAGCTCTTGTAGACTAGGCTGGCCTCGAACTCACAGAGATCTGCTTGCCTCTGCCTCCCGAGTGCTGGGATTAAAGGTGTGCACCACCACTGCCTGGCTAAGAAGAGTGTCTTGACCCATTGATGTGGCCTCTAAACTCTGAATGCTTCACGTCACGTCAAGATTCAGTCCTTGTTGCCGGGCGGTGGTGGCGCAGTCTGGCATCAACAGGATACCTAGCTCAGCTGCGGACTGTTGGGATCCTCCTGTGTTGCCCGGCCCGTTGGGGAGGAAGTCTGGCACCAAAAGGATACCTAGCTCAGCACTTCTATTTAACGGGTCGAAATGAATGATGCTCTAATTGAATCGGATAGGCTCAGGGGCCCGCAGCCAAGGACTGTCGTGCGGAACCACTGGGATCGACTGGAATGTCTGTGACTTAAGCGAATAACCAGTTTTTATATGAGGAATTGTTTGATTAAATTATGAGGAACACAGGAAGATATGGGCTCTCTAAAGACAACTTATTTAATTTAACTTTATTTTATGTGCATTGGTATGAAGGTATCATATCCCCTGGAACTGGAGTTACAGACAGTTGTGAGCTGCCATGTGGGTGCTGGGAATTGAACCTAGGTCCTCTGGAAGAACAGTTAGTGCTCTTAAACCACTGAGCCATCTCTCCAGCCCCCTAAAGACAACTTATCAATAGGGCCATTATTATATTTCCCTGGCATTTCATAAGTGATCATTTTGTATACTTTTTTAAGTCCCGTTGCGTGGCTACTTTCTGATCCAGCAAGTCCAACCGGTTTTCAAGGCTAATTGGTGTGGCACAAATGGCTTTCCGGATGGAAACTGCTTCTTCCAAACCATTTTATTTTGCTCAAATCAGCCAATCAGATTCGGTGTGAAGACTTGGGCGGTACCCAGACCATATGCCTTTCAGTGGGTGACTTTTTTTGAGCCAACCACAAATTGCAAGTTAATGACTTTTGTCTCAATAAAATTGGCTAATTCAACCCCTTATTTTAAAGTTAAAAACTCTTTTAGTGTAGACAGCCTTAAATTAACTACGGTTTGTAAATATCACCCAAATTGTTGGGGCTTTCCAGAAAGACACTCTGAAAATAATAATGATATTGTGTAGACGGTTTGTAAAAAGACCATGAGAGTTGTGTTTAAAAACAAAGCTGGGGTGCGGTGAAATTCAAAAGGCGACATATTATGGCCGGAGAGAAAGACTTACCTTCGAACTGAACAGCCATGGTCAGTATGCTAGCTACCCGCTGGGGTCATACCCTCAAAGGCACTTCAGAGCAAACATTGCCTCCTTCACTTGTCTTTAGAAGGCACAAAATGGAGGTGCCAGGAAAAGAGTCCATGGCTTAGCTTTCCCTCTTTTCTCCAAACCAAGGGAGCCATGAGCACAGTTGCCAAGATACAAAATATGCCAGCCAACAAAATAAAGTCTTAATATTTTCAATATTACAAAATTCATACAGGGCCAACTTCTCTTTTTCTTTTTTCTTTTCTTTTCCTTCCTTCCTTTCCTTCCTTCCTTTCTTTCTTTCTTTCTTTCTTTCTTTCTTTCTTTCTTTCTTTCTTTCTTTCTTGTTTCTTTTTTCTTCAAGACAGGGTTGGTTTCTCTGTGTTCCAGTCCTGTCTGTCCCGGAATTTGCTCTATAGACCATGCTGGACTCAAACTCAGAGATCCATCTGCCTCTGCCTCCCCGAGTGCTGGGGTTAAAGGTGTGTGCACCTCACCCTGTTTACAGTCCCAATTCCTAAAGAAGGGCTGATGCTATAAAATCTATTTCTTCTGAATGGCCCCTTAGTTTCAGCAGTTTCCTAGTGAAAAGTTCCTGCACCCCATGAGCTTCTGCTCCGACAACAGCAATCCAACTCAGACCAAATCAAATTCAATTAGCAAAAGCCCAGGTTTAGTGAATAAAATGCTCCTGGATGATTTTCCAGCCCCCCAGAGAAGAAACAGGGGAGACCCAAAATCGATGTGTCTGTTTTCGGGGGGGGGCAGTTTAATATCCCGTGGGAATGGCCTTGAGCATCTCTGGGGGAGGGACCATGTGTGGCAGGCTTTCTGAGATGAGGCAGGGTTTGAGGAGAGAGGGGTGGGGGAGTAGGAACATCCCAGACTCTCTGGGTATATGGATGCCAGGGTTTGGGGTGCAGCATCTTCCAGAACATTCCATACTCTTTATGTATATCGATGCCAGGGACTGAGGTGCAGCTTCCTCCATGACATCATAGACTCCTTGGGTATCTGTATGCCAGGCACTGGGGTGTACCAGAGCACCTTGAAGTAGCCGTATTTACCTGTTCCTGTCCTGCCTTCTTTAATCTGGGTCCTCTCTGACTTCTGAGACTGTGATAATTTTCTGCAGGCTTGTATAGATCTTTCCACTAGGAATCAAAAGCTAAAGCTCAGATCCAAAGGTCAACAGTACACTGATAAGGACATTTTGTTGCTACAGCAAATGCCTGAAGTTGGCACTTTATTTAAAAGGGGAGTGCTGGGTATGGGGTACTCATTTCACAGTTTTGGAAGCTGAAAGTACAGAATCTGTGACCCCCATCTGCCTGACCTCTGGTGAGAGCCCCTTTGGTTCTGTCTCCACATGGTGGATGGCATCAAAGTCACCATACATGCCAGTGCCAAGGATTCCGCAGCACAACAGAAAGACAGAGATGGAGACGGGTATCAGTCTTGCTATTTTTAAAACAACATGTTCTTGTGAGAACTTACCTGGGAGCTGACTGTTGGCTCCCCAGCCTGGGCAGTGATGCCAGAATCACCCTCTGTCCCAGAATCCCTGGCTCAGCACGACCACACTGAGCAACACGAGAGTCCAAGGAAGGAGAACACATTCAAGAGATACAAACCTAAGCTGGGCAGTGGTGGCGCACACCTTTAATCTCAGCACTTGGGAGACAGAGGCAGGCGGATCTCTGTGAGTTCGAGGCCAGCCTGGTCTATAAGAGCTAGTTCCAGGACAGGCTCCAAAGCTACAGAGACAGTATCTTTTATTCTTGTTTTATTCCTTATTTATTGTGGAGTCTTCCTCTCCTGCTGAAAGACTTGAACTTATAGATCTTTGTTTTTTTCCACTAAACCTTTCCTCCATTTCATATGCTATGCTGGCTCTTTCCCCAGTGTCCTGGCGCTTCCCTTGACCTCCATGAAATGTTCAACCGTTGCTACCCTGCAGAAAAGTCAGCCGCTCAGCAAGGACTCTGCAGAGTAAGTCTCGCCCTTACAGGGTTGAATGGGACTCAGGGGGGCTATCCTGCTCCTGATCCTTGCTCTCTGCGTTTCTCTGCCATCCCGAGCTGCTCCATTGTGCCTTTCCCTCCCATGATGCTCTGCCTCAGTTTGGTCCAAAGCCACTGTGCAAACTGATTGCGGACCAAAATCTCAGCACCCCTAAGCTGAAGGCAAATATTTCCTCCTTTCAGTGGTTCCTTCGGTGTCTGTCACAGTTCTGTGGTTTCCTCCTATCCATCTCTCTAGTCTCCTCCACTTGGTGAACTCCAAGTTGCTTAGGCCACGCACACAGCACCTAGTGAGAATACCACTCCCAGTGATTTTAAAAAACTGAATTCTTTTGCTTTAAGATAGGAAACAAGAAAAGAGTGTCATTTCTTAAAAACTATAATTAACATCACTGTAAGACCCTAGCCAATGTAATAATGGAAGACAAAGGAGTCAAAAGGCTGGGGAGCGGCCGGGCGGTGGTGGCGTACGCCTTTAATCCCAGCACTCGGGAGGCAGAGGCAGGCGGATCTCTGTGAGTTCGAGACCAGCCTGGTCTACAAAAGCTAGTGCCACAGAGAAACCCTGTCTCGAAAAACCAAAAAAAAAAAAAAAAAAAAAAAAAAAAAAAAAAAAGGGCTGGGGAGCTAGAAACAGCCACATGCAAAGCTTGTCCATACAGAAAACCCTAAGCTGTCTAAAGGCGCCACAAGAACTTCTTAGCGCTTCAGGTACAAGGTCACTACTCAAAGATGCTCCAGACTCAAAGATGCAAAGGATGAGTGCAAACCGACACCCAGCTCCGTAGAAACAGTCACAGAGGAGCCAGCGGAAGCCATGCGTGCCTTGGTCAGGGAAAACGAAAAACTGTTGACTGTCGGGAGAAGCAACGCCAGATGGGAGTGACCAGCCTGTCCTATTGTGAACCACGGTCACTGAGAGAGATCTGTGTTGTGAAGGGTTAGACAGACTCTCGGTGGGACAGATCCTAGAAGTCTCTCCCTACACACACTCACAGAAGTGACCTGTCAGCTCGATAGGAAAGGCAAATATGCAAACAGCTGTGTTAGATCCTTATTACTGCCGCCCACAAAAGCCAAAATTAT
Organism: Microtus obscurus; assembly: GCA_963919715.1. Classification (NCBI taxonomy): domain Eukaryota; kingdom Metazoa; phylum Chordata; class Mammalia; order Rodentia; family Cricetidae; genus Microtus; species Microtus obscurus. Next base: position 7,329,053 of record CAWTZC010000381.1, read on the forward strand.
TAAAAGCTTCAATATAAAGAGTAAAACATAAAATTTCAGTAAAACTCAAAACCAAATATGATCTAGAATAAACTTTTGGGACACGAAAGGACATACAAGGTAAAGGATCTGTGATAATTATTAATAACATATTAAAATACATTTTTGTTTATCAAGAGCTACTTTAAAGAAAATTAAAAAGCAGAGACTGGGGATGTTGCCCTGCTCAGTTCCTAGCGTACATGTCTGGTGTGTCCAAAGCTCGGGATCTGATCCCAGTACCGCAGAACCAGGCAAGGTGAGGCACGTGTGTGCTCACCTATCCTCGAAAGGCAAGGCACACGTGTGATCCCAGCACTTGGAAGGTAGGGAAGGAGCATTGGTAGTTCAAGAGCAGCCCCGGGACCGAGTGAGTTTGAGATTGCGAAAAAAAAAAAAAAAAAAAAGAACGAAAGAAAGGAAGGAGAAGAAAGGAAATATAAAAGTACCAGATTGAACAGAAATGTATGTACTACATACTTGGTAACTATCAAGAAACTTCAAATTGGAGTTGGAGGCACGGCGTGGCTCAGGAGTTAAGAACACTTGCTGCTCTGCTGCCTAAGTTCGATTCCCAGAACTCGTGGTATGTGACTCACATTGCTTCTAACTCCAAATCCAGGGCTTATGAGTCCTCTCCTGCCCTCAGTACATGAGTGACACATGCTTGTGTGCTCTCTCTCTCTCTCACACACACACAAATTAGTTCATTAACTAATTAAAATAATTAAAATTAAAATCAAGAATATAGTTTCAAAAAGGTGTAGTTTCTACTAATTAATAAAAAAAAACTACATAAAAGAAGCCAGGTGATGGTGGCGCACGCCTTTAATCCCAACACTCGGGAGGCAGAGGCAGGTGGATCTTTGTGAGTTCAAGACCAGCCTGGTCTACAGAGCTAGTTCCAGGACAGGCTCCAAAGCCACAGAGAAACCCTGTCTCAAAAAAGAAAAAAAAGAAAAACCAAAAAAAACAAAACAAAACAACAACAATAACAACAAAAAATCCAAACAAAAAACTACATGAAAGAAAAGAATTTAAAAATTAAAAGTCATTTCTAGATGAGAAAACTTACAGTCAATAACATACCATTTTATACCAACTTTGCTGTCAAAAAACACAAAAGAAATCTTCAAGCAATAGGAGTCTAATAGATTCCAGTCTGGTTGAAGGGGATTATGTATATAATTATAATGGAAATGATCTTATAAAATTAGTTAGAGCTGCTTCACAGGTGTTAAATGCCAGCAATGCCTGGTATGGGTGACTGACACCTATAATCCTAGTTCTCAGGGCGCTGAAGCAGGAGAATCACCTTGAATTAAAACCTGTCAGGACTATAGTGGGGGAACCTATTGAAGAAAGAAGAAGAAGAAGAAGAAGAAGAAGAAGAAGAAGAAGAAGAAGAGAAGAAGAAGAAGAAGAAGAAGAAGGAGGAGGAGGAGGAGGAGGAGGAGGAGGAGGAGGAGGAAGAGAAAGAAAGAAAGAAAGAAAGAAAGAAGGAAAGAAAGGAAGGAGGGAAGGGCGTGGGAGGAAGAAAGGAAGGAGGAGAAAGCCAGCACAGGTAGGTTAGCCCTAAGCACCTGAAGCTCGTCGCTTGCCATGCAGGCTTTGGAAAATTCCTCTCTTACAACGTCTTATTTTAGCATGCAGCTTTCAATATTTCAGCCCAAAGGAATGAGGAAGGAGGGGCGTTCAGATATTTTGGTAAATGAGAGCTTCAATTTTTGTCTCAGTAAAGCAGACACCTTGACTGAGGGAGTGAACCCTTCGGCCTCTCTCACCACCTGGAAAGCCCCGTAGGAAACAATGGATCCGATGTCATCTAGAATTATAAAAATGTGTTTGCCCAAGGACTCGCGTGACAGAAAGCATAGCTGTGGTTGGACAACCTGACTCACAATGCCATGTTGTCTCGCAAAACCCATACACAGCAGTTTGAAAAGTCCTTTCATTGTCTTTTTTTTTTTTTTTTTCATCCACAAAAATTTTGTAATGGTGAGAGATGGGGAACATGTGACTCAGAATGGTGGCTCTGGGTGAGAGAGGGGCTAGAGCTCCCTGGTTGTCTTGGGGGCTCCATGTTCTTGTGACCCCCTCCCCCCTTTCTCAGACTCCTCTGTTTCCTCCCTGCCCGCTTCCTTCATGTCTTAAATATTCATTTTAAAAGCATTCAAAAGCACTTATTTCCTGTTGAGGATTTCCAATGGCTAACGAGGAAATTCCAACTTCCCACAGCCCTGCCGTTCAGATAACTACCATTGAGATGCTGGGAACTGGTAAGCCATGTGGTGAAATACAGAATAATAAAGATGGGTTAGTTTAGGATATGAGATTAGCCAGAAATATGCTTAAGCATTGGCCAAACAGTATTGCAAATAATATGGTTTCCTGAGTGGTTATTTCGTGACTGGGCGGCTGGGACGGACAAGCGACCCTTCCTCCAACACTTTAGCATATGTGTTTTAGAAATATCAGCTAAAGCAGGGAGGGGGATGTGGCTCAGAGGTAAAGGCACTTGTTCCCAACCCTGGTGCCCTTAATTCCTTCCCCAGGCCCAACTGGTAGGAGGAAAGTGCTTACTCCAGAAAATTGTCTTCTGACCTACCCGCAAACACACACACACACACACACACATGCACATACACACACTCGTATACACACGCAAACACATATACATATACACACATGAACATACACACATGTACACATATGCATACATATACATACATACACACATACACATGCACACACACACACTAAAATAAGTGTAATACAATTTGAAAATAAAGCACCAAATTTTATTGAATTTCCTGTGATGGTTACTTTTGGTTTTCAGTTTGATGCGAGTAGAATCAAAATGGAAGTGAGTGTCTGGCATGTGAATGAGGTCGTTTCTAGATGATGGTCGTTAGGGAGAAAAGACCCACCGCAGATGCGGATAGCACCATTCCATGAGCTGGGGCTGTGCTCAGCTACGACACCCATGATTCACAACGGTGACTTCTCAGTACTGCAATGGTGGTATTCATATCTGAGCAGTGACCGACAGCTGTCTACTTGGAATTTAAGGCCCACTTAACTACAAGGAAAACTTAGCAAAATACCCATGGCTAGTGAGGCCATGGATGGGCGAGAGGAAACTTCTGCCTTTACCGAAACCTGTACCATTTCTAACTGCATTCTAAATACTTAGCCTTATTCCCAAAGATAAGTGTTGCTGCCGGGCGATGGTGGCACACGCCTTTAATCCCAGCACTTGGGAGGCAGAGGCAGGTGGATCTCTGTGAGTTCGAGACCAGCCTGGTCTACAGAGCTAGTTCCAGGACAGGAACCAAAAGCTACAGAGAAACCCTGTCTCGAAAAACCAAAAAAAAAAAAAAAAAAAAAAAAGTAAGTGTTGCTCTCACCACTTATCAAAGAAGCCTCTCTTTGCAGGAGATGAACAGTGACAGAGCTTCCCTGAATGGCAATTTGCTGCCGTGTTTTAGAGAACAAAACACACCACAGAAATTCCACTTCTAAGAATTAGTTATTATAAGCCCAGCGGTGGTGGCGCATGCCTTTAATCCCAGCACTCGGGAGGCAGAGACAGGCAGATCTCTGTGAGTTCGAGACCAGCCTGGTCTACAAGAGCTAGTTCCAGGACAGGAACCAAAAGCTACAGAGAAACCCTGTCTCGAAAAATCCAATAAATAAATAAATAAATAAGAATTAGTTATTACAAAAGAATCATAGATACGTAATAAGTACACACACACACACACACACACACACACACACACATTTTTTTTTTTCTAGACAAATAAGAAGCCCTAGCAACAATACAACTCCAGGCTTTGGGATCAGGTGGACACCATCTCTTTTGACACAACCCTCTTCCGTCTCCTTTCTGCTCTTGCTCGTCTCTGTAGATAGCAGAGGTTCCCACACTGTTTAGATCACACCTGGGAGATGAGTGGTCACGTCCTTGCTGGCTCCTAAGTGACCATGGAAACGTGGCCTTTTCCTGTCCCTGTCAGCACCAGCCGCTCCCTACTCCCGGACTGGGTAGAGTTTCGAGAGCCACGGCTGAAAAGAGAAGCGAAGACCTTGGCCAGGGGACAAAAAAGAAGACAGTGTTTAACGGATTGAAAATAAAGCCTCTGAGGCGAGTTTCAAGGAACTGGATTTTTTTTCCTGGAAAAAAAAAGGGGGAGGGCAAGGGAATGACTCAGCGGCCATCTTCAAGCGAACAAGAGGTAATTACGAAGGGAGTGGTGTCTAGTGGCTCTCAGTCCCAAACCCAGACAAGGAAACTTGTTTATCCTCCAGAGGAAGAGCATGGCTGGGTGGGAGTTCTCTAAGAACCAAGACCGAAGGCAACCTCCATCGCCTCCAGCCACCACCTGGGCCAGACACCCCTTTCTTTATGACATTTAAGAGGTATATCAGGGGATCCCTCCAATTCCTTGACAGCTTGAATTCTTAATGTCTTCCTCTACCATAGTCTCTTTTATTTTTGTAGGCTTAGCAGAAAAAAAGTTATAAACGTGCTTCCTGGGTAAGAAACCATGGCATGACCCACTTAAAATTCTCTTTCTTAAGAGTCTTTCCTTGATGTAATGTAGAAAACTAAAGGGTGTGCACTCTTTGTAATCTCACAGCGAGAGCACAGCTAGGGGAGGAAAGAGAACACAAACACCAGCACAAAAGGTAGGGAGTAGAAAACATACACACAGAAAAAACAGGGGAAGTGTGTAAGACTATACATAACCAGGACACGACTAGGGAAATATAGGGCTGCACACAATCAGAACACAGCTAGGGAAGTGTGTAAGACTATATATAACCAGTACACTGCTAGGGAAGTGTGTAGAACTGCACAGCACAGAACACAGCTAGGGAAGTGTGTAGGACTGCACACAATCAGAACACAGCTAGGGAAGTGTGTAGAACCGCACACACTCAGAACACAGCTTGGGAAGTATGTAGAACTGCACACAATCAGAACACAAATAGGGAAGTGTGTAGAATGCACACACTCAGAACACAGCTTGGGAAGTGTGTAGGACTGCACATAATCAGAACACACGGAAGTGTGCAAGACTATACACAACCATAACACAGCTAGGGAAGTGTGCAGGACTGCTTTCCTACGTTAACCTCCATCGAATAGTGATGGGTATAGTTTGTTCAAAAACTTTAGGAAGACAATTTAGAACATTTAAGTTCCAGGCTTACATGGAAATAAAAACCTGCAGAATTATCTAGAGTCCAGATTATGTGTTCTTCCACGTTTTCACTTAATTTTAAAGGTAATAGCAATTTTTAAACGTCCCTTCCTATGAGAAAGTCTGTAAGCCAATGCAGAGGAGATAGGATTTCTCAGGATGTCTCAACCCTGGAGCACATTTGGTGTGCTATAGAGTCTGGTTGATAAATGGTTATGAGACATTTCATATTTCAAAATAGCAATACTCACCCTCTGTTATGAGTCAAAGGTGTGCCAAGTACTATTCACAGTAAGCGTTATAATGAGCCTGTGAGGAAGGTGTCAATGTCCTCACCTCACAGGTCAGAATGCAAAGATGAGTAATCCCAAGGTCACAGAACTAGTAAAATGGCATCCAGGTTCAACTCCAGGTCTCCTGGACCCAAGGTGCCAAGTTGTTTCTATACGAAGCTCTTTCTAGATGATGAATTCGCTTTGCTATACAACCCCAGCATGGACAACTTAAGGTGTTATCTGGTCAAACTCTTGGTGTCATTATTTTGTTTTCTAAGTCCAAAGGTAAATAAAGATCGTGTCTAATGGTGACATCATAGCTAAACAGCCTGGATTCCTGTCTACATCTGAAATTTCATGTTCTGCCTTCTTTCTCCATTGTTTGCTGACCTCTTTTGCCCCGAAACTTTAAATCTTTAGTGTTATGATGTTTAATTCCTACCAGCAAGCCTGAACCTTTTCCCAAGTTTCTTCAAGGCAAAGCTGACTCTAAGTGGACTTTACGGAACGGCCCATTAAGTCTTTGCTCTTCCATCAACATATATTGCTGAACACACAAATTCTGTGCACATAAACACAAATCCTGTTGATTATATTGAGTCAGAATCTTCCCCACTACAGTTTTTATTCTTTGAGAATTTCATACATGTGCACAATGAAATATGATCATATCCACCCTATTTCCTCTCTGCAACTTCCCAGGTATTCCTCAGTCTCTCTCTCTCTCCCCCCCCCTCTCCCCCCTCTCTTTCTCTCTCTCCTCTCCTCTCCTCTCCTCTGTTCTCCTCTCTTCTTCTTCTTCTCTCTCTCTCCTCCTCTTCTCTTTCTTCTTCTTCTTCTTCTTCTTCTTCTTCTTCTTCTTCTTCTTCTCTCTCTCTCTCTCTCTCTCTCTCTCTCTCTCTCTCTCTCTCTCTCTCTCTCTCTGTGTGTGTGTGTGTGTGTGATAATCCACAAACTTCAGGTGTGAGGCCCAGGTGTGAGGCCGTTCACTGTAACACAGGAAAGTGTCAGCGGCTACACCCTCAAAGGTTTACTCTTCCTTCCTCTGCAGCTATCAAACCACCAGCAGTGCCTCAGGAAGGGATGAGGCCTCCCTATTTATGTTGAAATCATGGCTGGCTGGACCTTGTGTGGGTCTTATGCATATAACCACAGCTGCTGTGAGTTTGACTACAACAGCGGTGTCTCGTGCAGGTGACAGCATTTCACAACACCCCTAGCCTCTAACTCTCACATCCTTCTACTTCCTCCTCCACACTGTTCTCTGAGCCTGGAGGTCGGGGCGTGGGGGGGTTGATAAAGATGTCCGATGAGGGATAAGCACCCACCCCCTCTTGCTATTGGCCCTTTGATCAGTTATGTTCCTTTGCATCGATTACTGTCCAGAAAGACGTGTCTCTGACTAAGTCGACAGCGGCTCAGGTCTCTGTGTATAAGCATAAGTGTTTAAAGGTGATTTGCCAAGATAACCATTTGGTGAAACAGCACCACAGGTTGCTCCCACTCCAAACCTACGAGCTCACCTGCCAAGGGCTTTTGACTAGGATTACAGTACCAAAGATGGCATTGATACCTTTCTGCGGAGCAGGCCTCCAGTCTAATCAGAAAGCTGTTAGTTGCCATGATTGCCTAAGGGGGCACATCTTGCCTCACAGGTCCGCATTCCAGCATGCAGGCTCCATACTGGTAAGACCAGTGAGAGCTGTTCTTTCCTGGCGAACCGAAAAGCCCTCCCAGCACAACGACATCCATCCATCATGGAGGAAGTTTCCGGGTCAGTTAGTCTGAGACTGATTTCTCTCTGTCTTACAGCTAAAGTGTATGGCGACACCAGCAGCAAGGTTTACCATGGAGCTATTTTAGGTGGTCAGGGGCAAGCACAAGAACCAGTATTGTTGTGGAGCCCTGAGCCAGACTCTCTAGAGAGAAATACATAGACTTTGAAAGGATGACAGCTAATATTGATTGGTAACTGGACAGCATCTGAGATCACCTCCAGACAGATCTCTGGGCATGTCTATCAGGGAGATTCTAGACCAGGTAGATAGAGATGGGACAATTCACCCTAAGCGTGGGTGGCACCGTTGCATGGGGTAGGTTCCTGGTTGATCAAAAAGGAGAAAGACTGAGCACGAGCGTCCATGGCCCTCTGCCTCCTGACTGCTGACGCGGTGTGACCCACTCTCCCGCCACCGTGACCGGCTGCACCTGAAGCCAGGAGCCCAGATAAACCCTTCCTGTAAGTTACCTTGTTTGGTATTTAGTCACAACAACAAGAAGGGTGAACACAGTGTTTCTGTCATCTGCACACACATACACACACACACACACACACACACACATACACACCAGACCTTAGTTGTTCATGATGAACACGTGGGAACCTCCCTTTGAGCTCTAACTTCTGAGAGTCTAGTTTGTCCGTGGGGTGGTCTGGATACCAGATTTTTCAGAGTTCACCAGTTGATTCAAATATATTCCGAAGACCAGAATTATTGTCTGAGATCTAGAGTTTTTTTTTTTTTTTTGGACTTGAGTAGTGTAGAATCACCCGTGGGATTGTGCGCGCCCGTGCTGCTGGCCCCTCCCTCAGCCTCTGATCCAGTAGGTCTGAGGTTGGGCCTGCAGAGGCACTTGCTAGTGAAGTTCCAGGCAATGCTGGTGACACCAACCAGGCTTTGGGAACCACTGGCTCAGTCCTGAATCCTCCCACTGCTGGGTTTTAACTAACTGCTAGAAAATCCAAGACAGCATCAGCAACATCTGCCACTTCCCGTCCCCAATCTAAACACATTTGCATGCGCTAGTCCACTATAGACTGATTACCCTTATAAATAGAAGGTTCAGCAACGTGTTTGTAGAGGAGATTTAGCTTGAGATCGAGGGAGTGAAACCAGCATTTACTTGGAATAAATAATTGTGCTTCCTGAGCAAATTTCTCCATGCAAAGTGGGAAGGAATCCAATCAGTAGAGATCTATGAATAATGTAGGTCGTCCCCTGTGATGTGTGCGCCTCATCAACAAGTCATAAAAAAGAAGATATTTTTGCATAAGCACACAGAGGAATCTTGGCCTTTTCATTGGGGCCACTATGGTCAGAGACAATAGGTATGGAACCGATCCTTTAGAGACTAGGAACCATTGCAAGAAGCAAGTCACCGCAACTGGCCTTACAGGCTGTGCCAAGCTCTGCTTCAGGGGCAACATGCAGACTTCGGTGGGGTTATATTGTTCCCCCTGGAATTATGATAGAGTTGCAAAAAGATTAAACGTTATTCTGCTGTTATAGGAACCTTAGTGATCTCTCCCCAAGCAGAAAACCTAGAAAGAATGAGAACCCATGCCACAGTCAACATTGTGTTCACTGCTCCGTCCTTCCCGCACACATGCACTTCTGTTTCTGGATGACCCCACTAGAGGAGAGCTAACGACAAGTTAATCCTGGGGACATGAGAACGGATTTGGGTGAATCCTGGTATCACGGGATCATAGGAGGAGGCCTTTGTGCGGATAAAGACCGTGAGTGTACAGGGCCTGAATAGTGACCTGGAACCCTGGGGCCTTGGCAGAAGCAATGACTGAAGATCGGATTCTTTGGCTGTGCCCCTTTGTGCCCTCCTTCCTGAGGACTCGTCCATTTCTTCTACTATCCCCTAAGACCACCTTAGTACAAACCTAGACTGCATATATCTGGGAAGTTTTCTATTTTAATTACATTTATTTTTTTTAGCATTGAGTTTCCTTTATTGTTTTTAGTGAACTATACATTTTTCTCTGTTCCCCTCCCTTTCTTCCCCTCCCCTCTTACCCTCTCCCATGATCCCTACGCTCCCAATTTACTCAGGAGAGCTAGTCTTTCTCTCCTTCCTGTGTAGAGCCATGTACGTCTCTCTTAGGGTCCTCTTTGTTGTTTAGGTTGTCTGGGGTTCTGAATTGTAGACTGTTTTTTCTTTGCTTTATGTCTAAAAGCCACTTATGAGTGAGTACATGTTGTATTTGTCCTTCTGGGTCTGTGTTACCTCATTCAATATGATGTTTTCTAGATCCATCCATCTGCCCGCAAATTTCAAGATGTTGTTACTTTTACCCTATGTAGTACTCCATTGTGTACATGTATCACATTTTTTTATTCATTCTAATTACCCCTTTCTGAGTTGGGACAGGGCTCAGGCCCTCTCAGCTCTGGAAATGTGGGCATTATTCAGTACAGTATGAGGACAATTAGGACATTTCTGTGTTGAGGGGGGCTGCTCATTCATTTCCCAGCAACCCACACTCCTGATATCTATCATCTATCAGGATATCTATCTATCTATCTATCTATCTATCTATCTATCTATATCTATCTATCTATCTATCTATCTATCAGTATCTATCATCTATCTTTATCTATCAAATCTATCTACTATCTATCATCTATCTATCTATCATCTATTATCTATCTACTATCAATAATCTATCTATTATCTATCTATCATCTATCTATCTATCTATCTATCTTCTATCTATCTATCTATCTATCTATCATCTATCTATTATCTATCTATCTATTATCTATCTATCTATCTTCTATCTATTATCTATCTATCTATCTATCTATCTATCTATCTATCTATCTATCTATCTATAAAGGAGGAGATTGGAACTGGGGAGCTGGCTCTGTGGAGCCCATGGAAAGCCATGTCTGTACTCTCAGGGCTACTGTGGTAGGATGCCAAGCACGGACAGGTAGGATGGAAGCCCGAGGGCCAGCTAACCTGGCTTGTTCACGTAGCAGCGACAAGCCACACTGCAGATGGAGAGGCCTGACAGTAGATGCTGCTCTGTGGCCTCTGCACCCACCCACCCACCCACCTTCACTCTGCATGTCCCGTGAATGGACGAGCAGTGGCACATCCATGATGTGTACACAAAAGATACAAGATAAAGAATTATGCTTGTTTTAATAGCTACCATAAAAACATTTTGATTAAAACTACCTTAGTCTTCTAGAAGATTCCTTTCCCAATAAGTAGTCAAAGGGAAACATTTGCTGGAAATCTTATGGTAGGGAAGAACTTGGGGGCTGCGGAATAAGAAAATGTTCACCGCGCATCATTGTGCTGACTCAGCACTGTGCTGGTCTCCCCCCACCCCACCCCAGGAGAGCTGTCAGAATAGTTTTATACTTAAGCATTGCAAAGATTTCATTTTGGTCTGCAAAAGCTTGCTTTCCATGAGATAAAATAAAACCACAGAACAATAAAGAATATAGAAATTTCAAATGATATACGGGAACTTGAAGATCATAAACTAAAGATATAATGTTTTTCTTTTTATCCTAAGAAATCTTCCTCCCCCCCCTCCTTTTCTTTCTTTTTTCCACCCTTATTTTATTTTAAATCATGTGAAATTCTGACCTGAGCAAGACTCTACACAGCCACGGGCAAGGAGGGAGCCCCTGTGTTCTGGCAAGGAGCAGAGCTAGGTCTCCAGGCGCCTTGATCTTTAATCCAAACTCAGATCAACAGGAAACCTCTTACAAGTGGGGAAATCTACTGAGAACTTGCTGGCTGTGTGCCAGTCCCCAGACAAAGCTGGGGAGAGCAGCAAAACAAACAGGAGAAGCAAAAGGTTAAAGAACAAAGCCCTTTGAGTAAGAACCTTAGTGCTCTTTTTTTTATGGAAGGTAACAGGAGCTCTTCTTTATTCTGGGTCTTCCGGGCCCCCTCCCCCCTTGTTCTGACTCCCTTGCAATCTTCAAATTTTCAGAATTATTTGACTCCCATCGGCTATCATATTTTTTTTTCTCATAAAGTTACCACGAAGGCAAGGACTGTGCCCCTTATTCGTGATTTACGTAACAGCATTAATTGCCTTAGAAAACAGAATTCAGAAGGAGGTATGGCCAGGCACATAATAGGCAAGGCATATTTAACCATACGTCATCCTTAATTATCCCCTTCAGGCCCCTAAAATCAGGAAAGAGCAGGGTTTGTTTGGGAGGAAGGGTGAGAACATTCAAAGAGAAAAAAGGAAACAGTAAGAAAATGTTAATTAGACTACTGAAAAGTTTGGCCAAATTGATTGATGACTCAATCTCTCTCTCTCTCTCTCTCTCTCTCTCTCTCTCTCTCTCTCTCTCTCTCTCTCTCTCACACACACACACACACACACACACACACACACACACACACCATCTTCTAATATCCATAACTGTACAAATGGAACAGACAAAAAAAAGGATTACCCTAGTAGGTTGTATAAGTTTCACAATAATGCTATCACACTTCTGACCCCAAGCCTGACTGTGGCCCTCAAATCAACCTTCTTACGTGGCAGGGTAAGGTCCAGACACCACACCAGAGGAGGCTGAATTTGCATTTTCTGCTGAGTTTCCTCTCTGCTGCGGGAGTTCTGGCTGATGAGTAACAGAAAGCCTGGAGGTCGGACAAGAACAAGAGGAAGAGGGGGAAAAAGGGGCCTCGCTTATCTAGAAAGTGAGTAATACTGGGGTAAACCACAGGCTTGTCACTCATCTTCCTACCTAGGAACGCGGAGCTCGAGAAGATACAGCCACGAAAAACGAGAGGGCTAGAAGAAGGAGGGAAAGCGTGACCCGCGTCACTGCAGCTACGGGTGTTTTCTTCCAGGCTCGCAGGACAGAAGTTTCTCCACTGTCATCCACGTGATTCTCTACGTCAATAGAAATGACACAGGTAACATTGAAACTGTGATGAGTCATCACGAAACATCTACCAGAAGGAGTAAGAAAGCAAGGACAATGTTCTGGTGGAAGCTTCGCCCTAGGCCCTGGCATCCATATGCCAAAGAACTGGAATGTTCCGGGTGGTAGCTCCACCCCAAGCCCTCTCCCCATCTCTCTCCACACCTACCACATCTCAGAACACCCACCAAATGATGACCCCTCCCCCAGAGATGCTCAGGACCACGCCCACATGGTATTTAAACCACCTCTCCTCCCCCAGAAAACAGACACGTGGTTTTCTGGTCTCTCTTTCCCGTCTCCTTTCTGGGGGTCAGAAGGAGGCTGGAAAGCCATCCGGGAGCATTTTACCCATTAAACCGGGACTTTTTCTGATTTGGTTTGATTTGGTCTGATCCTGGAGGAAGCTGAGTTGTGTACGGAAAGGGTCTCTCTGCCTTATTTAAGTGCACGGAACTACGACACTGTCGATATCAGGTGTGTGTGTGGTGCAGTTTGATGAGATTGTGGAGAGGTGGATCACGTGTGTGTGTGTGTGTGTGTGCGCGCGTGCGTGCGTGTGGGGAGGGGTGGGGGTGCGCGCGCGCACGCGCGGTGTGTCTTGAGACTGTGGAGCGGTGGACTAACCACGAGTAAGCGACACATCAGCAAAATAATGCCATCCCTTTGAAGACATTCTCGATTTCTGTATTTTATCTGTGTTTATTCTCCGTTTTACACTTGTTCACTCTTGAGCCCTATCTATGTCACATGCATGGGAAGAAGTTGCTATTCCTTCTGTTCTGGGAGCGGTTGCTTTTAGCTCTGAGTCGCATCTGGCAGGCCCAGAGCCCAGCTCTCATTAGTTCAAATGCTTTCCTTGCACAGCGGGTGTGACGATCTTGCCTTCAGTGAACTGCGCTCATCTGCTTTTCCCCTTAGGTATTAGTGGACCCTTCCATGGTGGAGGCAGACACCAGAGACCCGAGAGCGTGGGGTCGCTTCTCCGGAGCTCTGCGGCTGTCTGCGCACTCTTTACCGAAGTTACAAACGATGTCTTTTGGCAGAGCCAGCCTGAGCCAGCCTCAGGGCATATGGTGGTTGGCACCTACTCTTGGAAATCTGAAGCCAGCTCATCCGTTTTTTTTTTTTTTTGGTGTTTTTTTTTTTTTTTTTTTTTTTTTAATGGGGCAGATACTCAAACAATTAAGCTGCCAGGCTCATTTAAAACATGATAGGAAACAGATTTTAGCTTGTTAGAAGTAAAAGACTGTTTTTTTTTTTTTTTATCTCAGATGGAAAGAAAAGCAAGAAGTTTCACAGAATATTATCTGGAACATAAGAAGAAAGAAGACTGGGTTGGTGAGGTGGTTTTAGTGGACAAAGGGACTCGCTGATAAGCCTGAAGACCCGAGTTCGATCCCCACGTCCCCACACACTAAAAAGTCAGAGCTAGCTCCCCACCTAAGTTGTCCTCTGACTACACGCACGGCCCCCAGCAAAAATAAATATAAGCACAGTAAAATAAGTAAAATTCCTTTAGAGAAGAAGGGATGGTGGATCCCATGACGGTTTCTGACGGCTTTGGTCGCTACAGACACTGGGGTGAGCGAAGGCAGAGTTCAGACTCACACCTTCTAGCACTCTGTACCCGTTAGCACAGATATCAGGACAGCTGGAGTTCCAAATGGGGCCCTGGGTCACGTCTCTACCAAGAGAAAGCAACGCTGGAGATATTTCCAAGAGATACGGTGTTTCTGTCCTAGGTGCTCATTAACCCGTAATGACGGCCTCAAACGTCCCCTGTGCTACTGCAGCACTGGATGCAAGACTTGGGTTTTCACAGGAGGACAAGAGTCAGAGGGGGAGTACTCCGAGTCACCCTTGACCTTCAGGGACTGAAAGGAAGAGACGCAGTCACCCCACCGAACGCCGTGACTTTTGTGGACTCCGCTTCCTCCTCTGCCCCGTGCCCGATTTCATCTCTAAAGATGCGTCTCTGCTCTGCAAATGCAGCTTCTCGTGACTCACGGCCGATTTATCTGCAAGGAAGGTTGATGTTGATGAAAGGTTTTTGTTTTCGCTCCCCAAACAACAGGCTTTCACAACCACATAGCGTTTTTCCTTCGAGATGGCTTTTAGACATGACCTCACTAAACTAACACCTTCAAGAGACGGTAGAGGACAGAAGAAGAGGGCTGGAAGCCCCTCCGACCTGCCTTATCAGTGCGAACCCTGCCCCCACGCGTGTTTATTTGATCTGGGAGTGTCTCTTGCGGTGTTTGAAGTTCCTGCTCTCAGATAGAAAGTGGGAGACGGAATCAAACGATCTGCACAGAACCTTTTAGTTCCTTGGGCCTCTGGGGTCCTGCATGAGCGAAGGTCCTTAGTAAGGCGGTTAGAGACCCATCTTTGCATCTTTAAAACCTGGGCCTGTCATGTGAGAAATCCAGATTCCCGGAATGTGCGTCCCAATTGCTCTTCTGGTGACTGAAATTCTTCCCCAATCAAAAAGACTCCCGACAGTCCATCCCAAAGCTCCAGTGTGAGTCCTGCCTCCTGCTGGGGGCCCTTGGGGTTGAGAAGCAATGACGGCAGCCCCCAGGCAGGAAGCGAAACACGGCAGGGACATGCTTCCCAGGCAGGATCTTAGATGCAGCCCCTAGCTGGGGTTGGCGCACCTAAGATGTGGGGGAGCTGGACTTAATGAGATCTCCGAGCAACAGATGGTAAAAAATATAAGAACTTCTGAGCAGGGCTGCTTCAACCCCTGCTTGCCCAGTGGTGTTGGAGGTCCTTCTGTCTATGTGTTGCTTTTATTGGTTAATGAATTAAAAAAAAAAAAAACTACCGTGGCCTGTTGATAGGGCAGAACTTAGGTAGGCAGGGAAAACTGAACTGAATGCTGGGAGAAGGAAGGCGCAGAGAGAGGGATACCATGGATCCGCTGCCAGAGATAGACATGCCGAAACCTTGCCAGTAAGCCACTGCCACGTGGAGATACACAGATTAATAGAAATGGGTTAAATTAAGATGTAAGAGTTAACCAATAAGAAGCTAGAGCTAATGGGCCAAGCAGTGATTTAATTAATACAGTTTCTGTGTGATTATTTTGGGGCTGAGCAGCCGGAACGATCAAGTGGCCTCTCTCCTTGCAACAGCCCCAATTTTCCCAAGAAGCCATTGTTTTTCTGTGGTTTCTTTCCAGATGTCTTTGCTAGACTGGGCAACGGCTGTGTTTGTCATGGAGTTCTAGCCAGCTCGGCCACACAGGCCTTTAGAGTTGTTCTTCCTCATTCTCTGCCTCGTTCCTCGTTTTCTCTGGAATTCTACCCTAAAATGAAAATTAGCACATCAAATTTTCACCTCAGTTTCTGTTTTCTACAGAAGCCGACCTAGGACACTGTCAAAGGAGCTCCCACAGAGGGCAGACCTCCAGAGACAAGGTGGGTCTCCACTGCAGGTGGTAAACCTTTGGGCCACCCTCTGATCTGCATTGACACTATAACAGCTGAAATACCTATCTGGCCTTGATCGGCTGTGGCGTCTGAAGAAGGCAAGATTCTGTCCTTTGAAGTGGTTATTGCTATAATGTGGTCACTACAGGGACAATGATGGCATGGGAGGTTTTGTAATGTTGTTTTTGAGGACACTAGAATATTTGCAAAAATGAGTAAGAAACTCAAGGGAGCGAACTGTCCACTGAAAAGACTTTGCTAAAGCCTGGGGGGTCTCCGTGAAAGCCTTTACAACCCCCCTACCTCCTGCAGCTGCAGAGTGAAGGAGAAAGAAAGTCCTTTTCAAGATTGGGTGTTGTAAGGTGGTAAACCTACAAGGAGGAACAATGCATGGCCTCCTAATAGCTACCGTGTCAAAGTGAGGGCTGGCAGAGGGTGAGTGGGGACCTGGCACGGGGACCGTTGGGTGGCTATTATTGATAACTTGACTGTATCCATCTTTCCCCGGCCCTCCCTGGAAACTAAACAAATGCTTCACAAACAAGAGCAATGGTTCTCAAGCTTCCTAATGCTGTGACCCTTTTTAATACACTTCCTCGTGTTGTAGTGACCCCAAAACATCAAATCATTTTTGTTGCTACTTCATAACTATACTTATGCTACTGTTTCTGAATTGTAACAGAAATATCTATTTTCCAATGGTCTGAGGTGACCCCTGAGACGGTATCATTTACACTCCTCCCCCCTCCCCCCATTCCCTCCTGTCATGACCCACAGGTTCAGAACCTCTGGCTCAGAGGCTGTATGATAAGAAGTCCCTATGTGGCTATGATTGCTCTCGTCTAGGTCTGACTGTCACTGTGACCCAAGGTCTCCAGGCCAGCTGTCGAGGCAGAACCTCTGAAGGGTCTGGCTGGGTGAGCGATGGCTTGTCCCATAGGACATGATGATAGCACATGTATGGTGAATGACATTGTTATGTTAGGAGATGATAGACAGCCAAGTAGAATGTTGAGTTCTCTCTTTCCTTTAACACACACACACACTCCATCCGGTTACCAATACAGCCCAGAGGAAGGCGGTCTCTAACATGTAGTTTCCAGAGTGGAAAGATATCTGTTCTAAATTTCATTGAGCCCCAGGGATATGTACGATCAAGTAATGGGTGATGAGTCCCTTGAGGGATGAGGGTAGCTGCTGCAGCCAAGGCGTCCTCGGGCCGGCGTCGATAGCACCTAGGCCCAGCAGTATCTATCAAAGGCTAACGGCGCACACGTGACTTAACAAGACGCAGGCTCTGAAGGAAGAAAGCCCTCAGCCATGGAGACCTGTCATCGCACCGGACCCGCAAGAAAACTGGGCAAGAACAAGAAAAATCAAGCTGGGTGTATGAGATGACTGTTTCCCTCAGGGCAGCTGCAGCGGCAGACACAGTAACTGGACCTGCTATCGCCAAACCTTAAAGGGGTTACACAGATGTTGTCCCAACAGGCACACATTCTCAGTCCTCTTTTCGGAGAAGGAAGGCACACGAGATCTGGATACTGGGTCCGAGTGGCACACGGGAAGGTTTGCAAAAGGCCTTGCCTCCCTCTTTTTCTTTTTTGAGATCGTAATGTATTTACATAATTTCCTCCTTTCCGTTCTTCCCTCCAAACCGTCCCATATGCCATTTCTCGCTCCCTTTCACATATATGGCTTAAAAATTAATTTTGTTAATGATTACTACATACATATATGCCTATATGTTCTTAAATATAACCTGCTTGCTCTATGCAATGTTATTTGTTCATATGTTTTCACGGCTGGCCAGGTGGTGTTGGATAACTAGTGTGCTCTTCCCCGGGAGGCTGTTTCTCCAGCTCTCTATGTTCCTCGGTTGCCTGTGGTTCTTTGTGCAGAGCTGAGGCCTCACGGTCAGCAACCCGGTCACTCCATCCATGTTAGCATCACCATTGTAGCTCTTGTTCAGGCAATCATGTTGGCAAGCCTTTGTGGGTGTAGCCTCTTCAGGCCACCTGTGAACAGAGAGCGCCTCGCAGGAGGGTGAGAAGATCGTGGTGCCGGCATCATGCCGCCTCAGGCTCTGTCCTAAAGACTCTGTCACCAGGAAGAGGGTAGCACGAATAATAAAAACTCAGAGACAGATATTGGAGTTCGAGCTGAAGACCAGAAAAGCAAAGCAGCCAACCACTAGTGAGACCTTTGACCTCTACCAAATCTTAAGATCGAAGAGGCAAGAATCTGTCTCCATGAATCCTCAGGCTCCACACTCCACCGAGTTCCTGTCTCTGCCCCTTTATCTTCCTCTCTCTGCCCAGCCATATCGCTCCTGTCTCTACCTTCCCAGTGCTGGGATTAAAGGTCTGTGATCCAAAGTGCTGGGATCACCTCTGTGTGAACTGTTTCTCTTTTAGACAAATAAAATCTTGTATAGCCCAGGGTGGCCTTGAACTCACAAAGATCCCTCTGCCTCTGTCTCCTGGGATTAAAGGTGTGTGCCATCAGTCCCTGGCCTGTACAGCTGACTAGGGTGGCTGCTTCGCTCTCTGATCTTCAGGCAAGCTGTATTTATTAAAACACCAATAATATACCACCATAGAAGAGAGCAGAGAGGCTCCTGGGAATGCTTGCCGTAACGTGTAAGTTAAGAAATCCCTAACATGAGGGCGGTTCCAGTCATGTCTGCATTCAGGTGCTCTGCCCCTAAGCTGGACCTGCTGGAGCCGTGTCCGGATTCCAGCACCAATTCTAGGAACAAGAGCCTGTGAGTGTCGCCCTGAGAGTGTGCCATAAACTGGCCAAGAATCTCAAGTGCTCCACAGAAGCATCAAGACGTGATGTGGGAGTGTCATATCAATCTGTTGATTTCATTGGTTAAAATAAAGAAACTGCTTGGCTGGTCCTGGTAGGTTAAAACATAGGTGGGAGGAGTAAACAGAATAGTATGCAGACAGGAAGAGGAAGTAAGCTCAGAAATCATGCAGCTCTGCTCAGAGACGCCAGGCTCCTGTCTCGCGGGCGGACAGGATAGCTCTGCGCTCTGAGGCATACTCGCGATAAAGCTCCAACCCAAGATGGACGTAGGCTAGAATCTCCCCGGTAAGCGCACCTTGGGGTGCTAACACAGAATATTAGAAATGGGTTAGACCAGGTGTGAGAGTTAGCCCGTAAGAGGCTAGAGCTAGTGGGCCAAGCAGTGTTTAAATGAATACAGTTTGTGTGTTGTTATTTCGGGCATAAGCTAGCCATGCAGCTGGGGTGTTGGGGACGCAACCTCGCGCCCCCATTTCAACAAAGACGTGTTGTGTTGAGGCTGCTCATCAGTTCTTACAAAACCTCCAGCATTGCCAAGGATGGAGTCGACCTGCCAAGCAGAGAGCTGCTTGGAGCTGCAATGCTGAGTGGAGCAGAGAAGAAGAAAGCTTTTACCTTTGCACGTGCTAAATAAAGTGTGTGTGTGTGTGTGTGCGCATGTGTGTTAATGTATGTGTTAGTATGTGTGTATTAGTGTATGTGTGTTAGTATATGTGTGTGTGCGTGTGTGTTAGTGCATGTGTGTTAGTGTGTGTATTAGTGTATTGTTAGTGTGTGTATGTTAGTGTATGTGTATGTTAGTGTATGTGTGTATTAGTGTATGTGTGTGTTAGTGTATGTGTGTGTTAGTGTATGTGTGTGTGTTAGTGTGTGTGTGTGTGTGTGCTGTGATATGGTGTGGGCATGTTTGTACACATGTAACAGTAGTCCAGGGTAAAGTGAAGAAGAAATTTTACTTTGCCCCTCAAGAGAACTGAGAAAGACCACGTGGGAAGACGCCAAACAGGATAAAGATCCACAGAGCTTGCTGAGACGTGAACCTAAGATGGGAAAAGAGGGCACAAACTCTGTTCATTACAGAACTCTCTAGGCTGCTGAGATTCTCTAGGATTGAGAGTTAGATGGCCAGGAAGGCTGGCCCTGGGGTATGACTGTAAAAACATGACCCAGGATCAGAGAAGCGTCCCGTCTGTGGAAGTCAGGAATCAGTGAACTAACCCAAGTGTTTCTGCAGTTGGTAGCCCCTCCATCTTCGTATTCTAAGCACGCAACTATGTGGTGAGCTTTGAGAAGACTCAACGGATATTTGAATAACAAGTAATTATTTTTAAAAATTGTGAGCTAGTTCTAGGACAGGCATCAAAGCTACAGAGAAACCCTGTCTCGAAAAACCAAAAAAAAAAAAAAATTGTGGAGAAGTTGTTTTAATGGGGGGGGGGAGAAAGAGAGAGAGAGAGGGAGAGGGAGAGGGAGAGGGAGAGAGAGAGAGAGAGAGAGAGGGGAGGAAGAGAGAGAGGGAGAGAGGTAGGGAGAGAGGTAGGGAGAGAGAGAGGGAGAGAGAGGGAGGGGGCAGAGGGAGAGAGTCAGGTGGGGTTGAGGCCCAGGAAAGGGGGCAGCTGAAGTGTGAAAGTGGTCCGTTGGCAGGAAGCTGCCTTCTGAGGTTGCTCATCCTCACTGATAGAAATGCTAAAACAAGCAGATGACCAACCACAGAATATGGCCCCGAGTGGCTTTATCATTTGTTAGGGCTGGTCAGACACATCGCCGTGCACTGTCCCGGTGACCTCCCATACGACATGGGATTTGCTTCTGCGGTCTCTGGCAAAGGTCAGGGACTGTCTCTAAAGGGGTGCACGCCCTTGCATGCATGAGGCACCGAGCAAGGCCTGTGATTGGCTCTGGTCTCCTGTACGTCATAGGAGTATCCATGACAACAGGGAGGGGTCCTTTAGGTGTTGAGAGCCCCACCCCCCCTGCCTGGCCATTTTATTCCATCTGAGCAAAGACTCGGAGCCGTCACCTTCATATGGCTCTTGCTTGCTTCCTGGACCCATTCGCTCAACCGGTATGTAGAAGTACTTGGACTGTTCTAAACTGAGTTTGGGGCCGTACATTAAGAGTCACAGCGTCTCGGGAAGATGCCTACCGGGAGAGCTAGGATGGTACTGATGTCTTGAGGACCCCCCCTTTTCCGTTAACCAAAGCAGCGCCCTCTTTGTTTCCACACTGGGCACCCACACCAAACTGCTCAAAGAAAGTATGTGTTCTACTAAAAATGTGTTAAAATAAAACATAGGGTAGAGACCATGTAGAATGTTTATCTCTGTAGACACGGTCACGGATGCTTTAAACTCGGGCATTAAACTGAACCCACTGTCTTCAACTGCATAAACATCTCGGCCCTTTCCATCCTGTCCACAGATCCCTCTAGCTTCCTGCCCTCTTGAAATGTAAGGAGCGAGAGCTTCCAGGTCAATTCACGAGCTGTCATTTTCTAACTGTCTGACTGTGACCAGGGGACACTCAGAACCTCTCTGGGTTCGGTGGGTGCGGAGCATGGGAGCCGAGAGCCGGAGCAGGGAGAGTGTAGGCTTCCTTCCAGGATGGCTGACGGCACAATCCCCCTCTGCATCACAGTCAGCTCTGCGCCCTCCCTTCTCAGCACCCCCTACAGTCCGCTTTGTTCTGGTTTGGGGAGCCCCTCATGTTCTGGCAGAGCGATACTGGGTGACCACTGAAGAGATGCCTTGGGCTTACGGAGGGATGGGATGGCAGAAGATGCCGGAAGTGACAGCTTACACTGCCTTGCTGGCCCCGTGTCTCCTCCCTCGCTTTGGATTTGAAGTTCCACTTTCTTTTAAGTCAAGGTCCTGTCGCAGCCTGGGTTCAGACTCTGAGACACGGAAGGGGCGTTGGCTTGAAGTCATGAAGTGTCCCCCTGCCAGATGAGTTCCACACAAGCGGCTGGTCCTAAATAGCTCCAGCCATCTTTATTTATGTATCAAAAACAAACATGCTTTTCGGTATTAACGATTTTTCCCATCCTCCAATGGTAACCTCTGGCAAAAAATATGTCAGATATGCCCCCCCTCCCAACTTTTACATCAAAACATCTTTTAAACAAAAAACAACACTTACCATTTTGCTAGCTTGGCCAAATGTGGAGGCAAGTACATCCTGTCTAAACCAAAAAGTGATAAACATAGGCACACCTTTTCAAGAGCATCAATATCATTTAAAACCAAACAAACCATCTTTACGGACAGAGGGGTGAATTGCCTCCAATCCTGTCAGCACCGAATCAGGACAGCTCCCAGGGTCTGGAGTGGCAGCTGTGGCACCACCACAGATGCAGGGTCACAGGTGTGCACCACCAAAGGTACAGCGTCACAGGTGTGCACCACTACAAATCCAGACCATGTTTTTCAGACAGGAAACCTGAGAAGCCTCAGCTTCCCAAGAATTTTAGGGGAAAATATTTGAGAAAAAAATAGGGTTTGCAGGAATGAGCACGTGTGTCCCATGCGTGATCGACAAAGTGACACTAAAAACCACGGAGGGAGTCATCAATATTGTGAGAGAGAAGAAAGCGTGCAGGCTGCAGGGTCCCAGCAGTAGTCGGAACCATCCCTGAAGTCTACTGGTCCTCACCCAGTGAGACTATCCCCGTGGGCTTTCTTATCCTCTGGAGACCCATTGGATAAGCACTCACGTACTGGTCCGAAATTAGGCTGCAGGACTCCCAACCCTTTATACCTCCCACCTAACCCAGCTTGTTTTGCTTTCTATTGCTGTAATAAAACCCCATGCCCAAAAGCAACTTGGGAAATGAAGGACTTATTTCAGCTTCCTATTTATACTCCTTCATGGAGGGAAGCCAGGGCAGGAACTCGGGGTAGGAACAGAAGCAGAGGCCAGAGGAGTGCTGCTTACTGGCTTGCTCCCCATGGTTTGCTCAGCCTGCTTTAGAGCACCTAGGACCACCTGCTAAGGTATGGCACTGCCCACAGGGAGCTGGGCTCTCCCGTGACAGTCATAGCCAAGGGAAGAGTCCAGAGTTGCGAAAAAACCAGTCTGATGGTGGCCATTCCTCAAGTGAGATTCCCAGACATGTCTAGGTTTGTGTGAACTTGACAAGACCAACTAGCACATTCTCTTGTGTGTGTGTGTGTGTGTGTGTGTGTGTGTATGTGTGTGTGTGTGTACTCACTTGTGTGTGGAAGCTTGAGGTCAACTTTAGGTGGCTTCTAGATTTCCTTCAATCTTCGGTTTTTGAGACAAGGGTCTGTCACTGAACCTGGCGTTCACCAATATGGCCAGCAAGCCCATGGAATCCACCTGTGTCCACCTATCCCCAGCCCTAGGGTTACAGGTGCACACTGCCACAGATGCAGGGTTACAGGCATGCACCACCAAAGATACAGGGTTACGGGTGTGTACCGCCACAGATACAGGGTCACAGGCATGCACTACCACAGATGCAGGGTCACAGGTGTGCACCACCACAGATGCAGGGTCACAGGTGTGCATCACCACAGATACAGGGTTACAGGTGCGCACTGCCACAGGTGCAGCATCACAGGTGTGCACGACCACAGGTGCACTGCCACAGGTGCAGGGTCACAGGTGAGCACTGCCATAAATGCAGGGTCACAAGTGTGCACCACCACAAATCCAGGCCATGTTTTTATACACTGGAAGCCTGTTTTCTACCCCATCTGCTCTCTGGAACTGTCTGAGAACCCCTGTCCTGCTACCTTACTGGTAGCCTCTATTCGTTGGTGTGCCTGTGTTGCCCTGGCACATAGCGAGGCAGACGCCAGGCTTTCTATCCTCGAAGATCTGCCTCAGAGTCTCGGATGTAAGCCCAGGCTTTGCTAGTTTGACTTTGGGCCCCCGAGAAGATTCTGATAAACAACCAGGATGAGTGACTCTCTGAACAGCGTGGAAAGAAGAACTGGCTTCATTAGACTCTCTTTATTGGAAAACACTAAGCAAATTTTTTTTTTTCAAGACAGGGTTTCTCTGTAGCTTTGGTGCCTGTCCCGGAACTAGCTCTTGTAGTCCAGGCTGGCCTCGAACTCACAGAGATCCTCCTGCCTCTGCCTCCCGAGTGCTGGGATTAAAGGCGTGTGCCACCACCGCCCGGCCGGAGCAAATTTTATAATCAATAGTGGAATGGAGCATGGGAGAATTTTATGAGACTTGAATGAAAGATGCACAAAGTCAGAAGCATCACGTGGGGATGCAGCCCGTGCAGGAGTTGGTCCTTAGGGAACGGGAGTGGAAGTGATGTATAGAGAAGCTGACACCGGGAGGCAGAGAGAGTACAGAGATGGAGCCTCACGGGACAAAAAGACATAGAAAGAATGGAGGTGGGGACACGAGAGGACCGGTCTGTAGGAAGATAGGGAGGGGTAGTTAGATCTCCATCTGGACTGTCCTTCTCATATCACCCACCTCCTCCTGTCACTCACCCTCCACCCATGTCTCTGAGATGTAGTTTTCTTCTCTACTTCTGTTGCTGCTGCCTTGATTCAGCTTCCTCCAGTGACTGGTTCTTCTGCAGTGGTCTCCTTCAGTCTGTGCCCAGCACAGCGGGATACCTCACCCTGCTCCATCCTTCGGATGGTAAAGGGATAGGTCTTTTCTATCTGCCTGGCACCCTGTTTTCATCTGCAACTTCTGGCTTCCAGCAGATCTGATTTTTCCGGCACGGTGCGTCTGGCCTTTGCTCCTGTGGTTCTTCGCCTTTTCTTCTGTTTGGCAGCCTCCTCCCAAAGCCTTCAAAATCCAAATCAAAAATGACCAGGGCTGGGGAGGTGGCTCGGTGAATGAAAGCACCCGTGGTCCAAGCCTGGCAAGCTGAATCTAATCCCCGAAACCCATAGGAAGGGGGAGGAGAGAAGCAGTTCCACACAGTTGTCCCCGATATCTACTTGCATGCACGCACTCACGCAATACACACACACACAAGGACACACACACATGTATACAGAGACACACATGCACACATGAGCAGACAGACACATAGACACAAGCACACACATGGACACACATGAACAGACACAGACACATAGACACAAGCACGCATGCACACACACACACACACACACACACCACCACCACCACCACCACCACCACCACCACTAGTGGTGGGTGCTGTTGTCTAACGCTCTAGCTGGGCACTTGAAGTGCATCACGGGAGATGGTGATCACAGGCACAGGGAGAGCATCCTGGGGCTGGGAGAAGAGAGTGTCACTCCAGTCAAGAACGTGCTGGCAGCCGTCATACTCAGAACACGTCCCTGAGGCCTCGTCTCTAATACGGTGACAATAATAAGAGTCTTGTGAGGACTATCTCAGAAATACAACCAGGTCTGTCCACTCTATTTACCACGAAGACGCTGGGATGCCACCACCCCCCCAGTTTCATGTTGAAAACAAGCCACTCCCATGCCTGCCCCGCCTCCTCACCATAGCTGATATCTTCCAATCACAGCCAAAAACTCAAGCACCAACCGGTCTGCTTCAAAGGATCTAATCACCAAGGAGGGCAAGTTCTAGTGTGACTTGCCTGTTCTAGCAATTGGAATACAAGTGAGAGGAAGGAGCACGTCTTAAACAAATTCGTGTCTTGGTTTTAACCTACTACGGCCATTGTTCACTGTTGATATATAGAACATATGTATCATGTATGTATATGTGTGTGTATGTATGTGTTGTATGATGAACTAAAAGAAGACATGAGCAAAAGAGCCGCACCCTGTAGGCACCTATACAGACCTGTAAAGAGAATGTTTAGCAACCGCTTAATTTAGATGTCTTGTATCAAGCTTGTAAGTGAAATGCCAAAATGCTGTTGAAAAGTAGAATCTGGCCAGAGATGGTCTGATGCAGTTTCTTTAATGAATTATTCTGCAAAATAGCAGGCATAAGAACAGCAAGCCACAGAAAGTGGGAGTGTCCTAGAAACATGCATTCCAGAAGTTTCCAGGCCTCTCAGGACAGTAAAAATAAAAGTGAACATCGGGAAGATAGAAATAATTTTCTTTCTATATGTTTTGTTCTATGTTTATTTCTGACCCTGACAAAAGCAAAGATGCTTTAAAAATATAACTTTTTTTTTTTGTAAGAGCAGAGCACTGGGCTAGCAATACAGGGAAACTGGATAGAGCAACAAGCAAGCAGGTCTTTAGGAAATCTGATATCCCAAGGTCAAAACTCCAAGTCCAAGACAGCACCAAAAAGCTCAAACTATAATTGAAATGGTTGAGTTTAAACATTATACATTTTTACTCTACGAGAGGAGCATGTGCTCTTCCAAAGGTCCTGAGATTCCGGCAAAATTGGTAATGCTGAGACAACACAGACAGAAGTGTATACAAATAAATAAATAAATAGTTTAAAAAAAAAACACAGCTTATTCTAAATCTTCAAAGTAGTAGAAAAAAACAGTTAGTCCTTAGTTATGTTGTAATTGCTGTTCTTATATAAAAATTAGTAGCGATAAATCTTATATAAAAATTAGTAGTGATAAAGTCATGACCAAAATGTATTTCAATATCACCATTATCATTAAGGAGATAGTTAATCAACCAGCTATTATTTTTATTTTCTTTATCCTTGTAATTCATTTTGCAGATAAGACATCTTGCGTGGGGGATCAAAGGAAGTCCTGAGTGGATGTGTGTGTGTATTGTTGCCATGGGCCCCGCCATTTCAAAAATCAAACCCTTAGACCATAGGATTCTCGGGTTAGGGTTAGAGCAACAGCAAAGCAAATGCCGACGGTATGTGCAGAAAATTTCCACCGTAACATTCTCCCGTGGCTGTTTACAGCCTGCAGACTGCTCCCCTACCGAAACGGCGACTGCTGAGATTAGCTAAACCCATCTCCTTGCTCAGCTGCACACCATAAACTCGGCCTCCGTATCTGTACGCAATAAAGCTGCGAGCGATCACCCCGCCCCCGTGAAACTATCCAGCAAGCTTGCTGAGCGTTCAGGTGCAGAGGTTTCCCCATCAGAGGGCCCAGTCCGCCTGAACTCAGTTTTTCTGTGTCCCTAAATTTGTCCTTCACTCCATTGCCACCCGAGTTAGGTCAGTCCCTGAAGCTATGCAGAACAAGGCAACGTAGGCGCCAAAAGAAGGCTCGCTGAGCAGCGTGAAAACCTGAATTCTGATCCCAGTACCCACATAAAAAGTGGGGTGTGGCAGTGCCCATGTGTAATCCCAGCACCAGGGGTGCAAAGAGGCCCACCCTGGATGGAGCCTTAGGGCTAAGTAGCCTCATGAACCCGGGAACTCCGGGTTCAGTGAAAGACTGTCTCACCAAACAAGGTGGGGGGCAACGGAGGGGGCACACCCACCGCTGCCACTGACCCCTGGCCTCCAAAACTCACCCGAATATGCATACACCCTAAACAAACGAAACCAAAACAAGCCATCTGGTGCGTATTAGCAAATAATAAATCCCTAGGAAGAGGATGAAGAAACAGTGTTATCAAAAGCTGTCAATGGCAGCTGTTTGTCTAAAAGTTCAACATCTCACAGGAGCTAAACAGTCTCCATAGACCTATGTTTAGACTTTTTTTAGATGACAGTTGTTGTGTTTGTTAGCGCAGGAAGGTGCATGCGTGTCATGGCAGACAGGCGCAGGTTAAAGGGGGGCTTGAGGAGTCGGGGCTCCTCCTGTCACGTGGACCTTAGGGACAAAACAAACAAACAAAAACATAAACTACACACATCCTTACCTGACGATCTCTGCTTCCAGCCCAGAAATTCTCACTCTTAACAGCAGAAGATAGCACAGTGTCTTAGAGGAGCTTCGTTTTCTGAGCTTTTGATCCCAGCTGTTCCCCAGGTCTTTCCTCCTGTGTTACCATGACTCCTGGGGCGTGGCCTTACAGCACTTCCTCTTAGCGCGCACGGTCCTAGATCTAATCCACAGATATTTGTAGATCATTCGTGATAGATCGAGATATCAGAGTGGCCTGGGAGGAGGGGTGTAGTTTATGTAAAATCAGTATCTTGGAGCCGGGTGGTGGTGGCGCACACTTTTAATCCTAGCACTTGGGATGTAGAGGCAGGAGGATCTCTGTGAGTTCGAGGCCAGCCTGGTCTACAAGAGCTAGTTCCAGGACAAGCTCCAAAGCTACAGAGACAGTATCTTTTATTCTTGTTTTATTCCTTATTTACTGTGGAGTCTTCCTTGCCTGCTGAAAGACTTGAACTTACAGCTATGCTGGCTCTTTCCCCAGTGTCCTGGCGCTTCCCATGACCTCCATGAAATGTTCAACAGTTGCTACCCTGCAGAAAAGTCAGCCGCTCAGCGAGGACTCTGCAGAGTAAGTCTCGCTTTTACAGGGTTGAATGGGACTCAGTAAGCAGTCTGTGGTCTCTCTCTTTCTAGAGCTTTCTTTCTCCAGGCTTACCTCTCAATCCCAAAGATGGAGTTAGGACTGGGTGCCCTGATTGGTTGTCCAAACATATGAGTTCAAAGTAGAGGTCGTTTAAAAAAAAAAAAAAAAAGTGTGTATAGACCGTGCTTTAGGGATTCCTCCCAACAGGGCCTCAAATGAATTGGGAATATGGCCACCGTTCCAGAAAGTTCTAGCCTCACATCCCAGATCTCAGGAAACTCACCTCGAAAATCAGCTGCAATCAGCACGTAGGTAGGACATACGGCTAAGAAAGGCTGTCATCTCTAGGTGAGAAACTTGGGCTTTCAGCTGTGCTATTGAGGAAATTTCGTAAGGGGCATAAACAAGCCCTAAACAATGCGCGCCCTGAGCCAGGCGCCAGCGGTTACACATTGCAGAGCGCGCAGCAGAGGTGAACCGGGCTCAACTTTTCCCAGGTTGGCTTTGTCCCACGGTGTTCTCAGGGGGTAACCTGACCTTGAGTTTCGTGCTGGCACTATTTACGTGAGCTAATTGCCTGCCACCAGATAGCGTTCCAGCCGCTGATTATCTCCGAGGCAAAGAGCAGCCCTGTTGGAAGTCTCCATTGAAGGCCTTAAGTGGGGCACCAGTCCAGCCAACTAACACGGGGAGGTGAAGACAACGGAGTCACTGTGTGACAACTCTTGGCCCTGTGCCCGAAGCGCACCGTGTCGGGGAGCCAATCTGGAGATCCCGCCCTTTGCAGAAAGATCAGCTGTCTGGGTGATTTAATTGGGTTTTCCCCCTGTTAATCCTGTATGTAACCCATTGTTATCACTATTAAGTAGCATCCTGTGGAAATTTCTGGAAACGCTATAGCAGTGGTTGGAAATCTAAACACCGGGAGCTCAGCCTGTCCTGATGTCGTCATTTGCTGTTTTAATTTAAATGTTTAGTGGAAAGCCAAGTCAAGCCAGACTTCTTGTTTCCAATGGGGCAGTACTGACTGTGGGCAGGAGAACAATGCATTTACAGTAGACTTACCACCGGGAGGTTGGTTATGTCAAAGGTTCACATTGCAGCTCATTAACTGGATGTTTCTGACAGGGCCAGACAGGACAAGCTCCTCCACCCTGAGGGGATCAGCAGGCCAGGAGCCATCGTTTAGGGTGCCTGACCACATAGCTCTTCACTGTATTCTGAGGGAATCTCACAATCCCTGGCTTTATTAATCTGCCTGGACATACTTAGCGCTACTTGGAATTTCCGTCCTAGGCATCAACGAGGAAGTGAGTGCAGGAGCTATCTATGGCTTTTAGGAATGAATTAGAGTTTTGTGTAAACTGTTCTGCATCACAACACAACCCACCAACCTATTGTACTGGTTCTAGGCTTTTTCTAAACGAAGAGCTGAAGAAACGGCAGCTTGTTTGGAAGGGGCAGCCAGGGCACTTGTCCAAACAAGGGGCTTAGTTTCATGAGTCCACCATCTTTATTTAGATGACTTGGAAGATAAACATTCTCTGGTGGGTGCTGGGAAGAGACAGGAAGCCTGAGCCATCTTTAGAGACACTATCCTCTGCAAAAATTTGACAGTCCTGAGCACATAAGACATAGAGATTAAAAAAAAAATCCTAAATGAACTGAATGCCTAGCCCAGGCTTGCCCTAAGTATGCGTTCTACCAGAGGCCCTGTTCAGGTGTGCCGTTTCAATAATGCCGAGAGTAAGCGCTCAGTCATTTGGCGTGGCTAAGTCTTGTTTATTTCCTTTTTTTTACTCCTCGCTCTCCCTGGTTAAAGGATTCCCGTATATTGCCTCTAGCCATGCAGCAAGTTGGTAGGGTCCAGCTCGCCACTCTAACTCCTGTAATTTTGTAAGGGCCAACCACGACGTGATCACAAGGGAGGAACAACCGAGGAAAAATACCCGTCTGGTTCAACTGTGGAAGGAACTTAGAGGTGAATAAAAACGAACCCGGCTCCAGGGTCACACTAGAGAATCGTTGTCCGTGGGAAAACAGCGCCCCCTGGTGCGTAGCTAGAGTTCCCGTCTTCTCAGCGCGCCTACGGAGAGGGACTTTTTACAGCTTGGCCAACACAGGGATGTGGCAGCGCGCCTTTCAATTTTCTGCTACTGATCTCACCCAATGATCTTGTCACAGGGGCTAGTGCCAAACCTTGAGAGGGAGTCTACCAAAAACCCAGAAGCCCTTTCGGCTCCATCTTGCTTCATCTTTGTTCTCTGCACCAGCAAGACTAAAGTTCCCGCGTGACCTCCCACCTTCTCTTCCATGAAGGCCCCGTACAGAAATGCTCACGCTCCCTGTGCCTCTCACCATGGCAAGAGCCCCGAAGAATCCAACCAATTAAAGAAGCAATCACTTGGGTTTGCTTCTGGAGTTTCTTTTAGGATCTCGTATGTCCTACGAGGAACCTTACCAATAGAAAAGCCGCTTTATCCAACTAGATGTAGGTCCCCAATGACAGGGCTCCTGTCCGGAGAACTGGAATAGTTTACATCTTGCCTAAGGGACATATTGAATACCTTTCCTCAGAACCCCAGCAGCAGCTAAATGTGTTTATGTGCTCCCATGACACCCTGGCTTCACTGTGCTGATCAATTCCCATTTGATGGATTTTATTTGAGACAAAGTCTTAAGTAGCCCAAGTTGGCCCCAAAGCGCTGTGTAGCTGAGGATACTCTTGAACTTTTGATCTCGTTGCTCCCCACCCACACACCCCCTTGCAAGGGCTGTGATTACAAGCATGCACCACTACACCATGTCTGGCTAAGGATGCCAGTTTCGGGCCTGCATCAGGGCCATCCTTAGGAAGGCTGAACCTAGTGCTTCCCCCCCTCACCCAAAGAGAGATCTGCTTACAGATGGCGAGCTGGGTCCTGACTGCACCCCGGAGCTCCCAAACACAAACCTTCCGTTTTTCTCTTTGCTGACAGTGAATGTCTCCTGCATTTTCTTTTTTTTTCTTTTTTTTTTTTTTTTTTTTTTTGGTTTTTCGAGACAGGGTTTCTCTGTGGCTTTGGAGCCTGTCCTGGAACTAGCTCTGTAGACCAGGCTGGTCTCGAACTCACAGAGATCCGCCTGCCTCTGCCTCCCGAGTGCTGGGATTAAAGGCGTGCGCCACCATCGCCCGGCCTGCATTTTCTCATTGCAGATCCTTTCGGCAATTATTCTGAGCTGCTGGACATTTATTCTTGTTTGTTGTTTGCTTTCAACATAATTTTTTTATTGATTCGTTGAGGTTTTCACATCATGCCCCCCGATGGTACTCACTTTCCCAGTCCTTCCATGTCCGCCCTCCCTTGTGACTTTCCAACACACGCACACACTCACATACTCACGTACACTCTCACACACATTCACATACACGCACACTCACTCACACACACATACATACACACATATGCATATACACACCACATGCATACACACACGCTCATATACTCTTACACACCTGCACACACACATGCACGCACACATGCACATACACATTCCTCCACGGTTTCTTCTTCAGTTCCTGCCTCCAGGTTGTCTTGAGTTCCTGCTCTGAGTTCCTTTCGGGACGGGCTGTGATGTGAAGTGTGAGCTGAAATAAACCCTTTCCTTCCCCTGTTGTTTTTAGTCATGGTCTTCCATCGCTGTAGTAGAAACCCTGACTAGAACGGGTAGATCCTGTCTCTAACTAACAGGCTGTTGTGAGTGTTTTGAGCATTGGCCACAATAGCGTAGTGTTACGAGGATTAGGTAAACCATGCAGATGAAGATCTTAGCACCATGTCTGACGGAGTTCCAGCCATATAAGAAGCGCTCTTGTTTGAAAGAGTATGACTTGTATATTGCAATGCTTGAACCTGACAGTAGAGGGAGCACAGTCATTAGGAAAGAGATGAGAACCCTCCATCAGCGTTCTCAACCTGTGGGTTGCCACCCCATTGGAAAAGGGGTCGAACAACCCTTTCATAGGGATCACCTAAGACGGTTGTAAAATACAGATATTTACATTACGATTCATAATGTAGAAAATTATAGTTACAAAGTAGCAGTGAAAAATAACTGTGTGATTGGGGGTCACCACAACATGAGGAACTGTATTAAAGGTTTGTCGCATTAGGAAGGTTGAGAACCACTTAGATATTAAGCACCCCCTTTTTTCTAGGCAGGGTTTCTCTGTGTTGCCTTGGTTGTCCTGGAACTCTCTCTTGTAGACCAGGCTGACCTCGAACTCTCAGAGATCTGCCTGCCTCTGCCTCCGAATTGCTGGGATTAAAGGTGTGCGCCACCACCACCCAGCTGCTATTAAGCCCCTTTCAGAAGACTTTGTCCCAGGTCTGATGAAGGCAGAGTGACCTGAAGACAGATGATCTGGGAAGCCCCACATCAGACTGTCTGGTCCCAGTGATGTTCACAGGACCATTCACCTGGTACTTGGCACACACTGCTGGGGAATGGGATATGGTTTTCAGCATGTGTATATTGTTTGTCCATCATCCTTGTCCAACTTAGGAAACATAACAGAGGAAACTTGGAGACGGGAGATAAGGGCTACCACAAGATGAAAACCAATAACTGCTTATGTTACTTATACAAGAAAGAAGAGATGGAGTCGACTTAATTCTCTTTCTGGCAATAACAGTGATAACCCCCACCCATCTCCTATCTATCTATCTATCTATCTATCTATCTATCTATCTATCTATCATCTATCTATCTACCTATCATCTATCAATCATCTATATCATTTATCACCTATCTATCCTCTATCAATCATCTATCTACCTATCTATCCATTATCTATCTATCTATCTATCTATCTATCTATCTATCTATCTATCTATCTATCTAATCATCTATCACCTATCTATCAATCATCTATCGACCACATATCTATCTATCTATCTATCTATCTATCTATCTATCTATCTATCTATCACCTATCTATCTGTCTGTCTATCTCTATCTCTCTCCAAAGTAAGTAGTGTCCTTGGTAGGATATGAAAGCCCAGTCAGTGACTGGCTGTGGGTCCGTCCTGCTCCTTGCTTGCATGTGGCCTGCCACCCTGGGCCTCTCCTTTGGCCTCTACTTGCCTTCTTTATAAGGGAGAAGAAAAAGATGGAGGATCAACTTTTGACCTCCTCAGTTCCCCATAACTTGACAAAGTATTCTGTTACCAACAGTTATTACTGACTGGCTATTCCTCTTACCTAATTACTTACACTAGCTCTTTAATCTTCCCGAACATTTTATATGGAATCTATTCTACCATATCTACAGAAAGTAGTTTGGCACCACCAGAAATAGGTGCAGAGTTCAGGTGAGTGTTACAGCAGAAGCAGAATCTGCCTTGCTAAAGACCTACAGTTGGGAATTTCCCGCCTGGGAGAGGACAGTAGAGAATCCAGCATGAGTTTTATAATCCAGCATGGGGTAGTAACTTTTAGGGAGGAAGTGGAGTCTGTGAGGGCTTTTGAGTTTGAGATTCTTCACAGGGAATTCATTTTTGAACTTAGTTTGCTTGTTCACTTGGACATTTTTCATTGTGTGGTTCTGAGGTGGGCCAGGGCCAATGGAGGGGGGGGCTTTATTATTTAGACTTTTTTTGAAAACTGGGGGTAGTGCCCTTTCTGCGATGCTTCCATAAGATGGAGAGGCACAGGGATGAAGACAGACACTTCAGTCAAGAAAGAAGGAGGCTTTCAGCAGAGAGTCCTCCGGGAATACCCTTGGGGAAAGTGACTACACTGGACAGGGGAACGTAGCAGGAGCTGTCATCTGCGGATCTCCACACGTGGCCCCGGGGTATTGAGAGACTTTGAAATATTAATCTGTTTTTATAAGAATCTTTCGCCGGGCGGTGGTGGCGCAGAGCGTTTAGATCTCAGTACTTCGAGAGGCAGAGGCAGGCGGATCTCATGGTGGCTCGCAACCAGTCTTCAAGAGAGCTGGTTCCAGGACAGGCCTGCAGTCATACAGAGGAAACACTGTATTGTATACATAATAAATAAAAATAAAAAAAAAAAAAATCTTTCACTTTTCAGTAGGTTGATACTACCAAAAAAAAAAAAAAAAACCAACACACCACACTCACACACACACAAAATCAAAATCACTGGGCAAAATAGTTGATGCTTTAACACTCAACCAAGGAGGCGGTGCCAAATGATACCATTATAATGGAAGCCTTCTTCTTGCACTCTGAAAAAGTTTAAATGCTGTCTAGCTAAAGAATATTATCAACTAAGAGGTTAAAGTTTTGCTAAACCTCAGACCTTCAAGGTACCCCTTTTTAGTAGTACGTTCGGGGAAATAGGGCATTAGGTATGAAGGCATAAAATGGGACTCTTGAGGAAAAGCCCTTGTTCAGCTGTCTAACTTCCCAAAGTGAGCCTGCCACTACTGAAGAGCTGGTGTATCCAACCCCCAAATGGGGAACCTTACCACGAGCTCCACAGCCTCCCAACACGGGAGAGGCCTTTGGTGACATTTCCAGGTGTGGGTTTCTACCATTGTGGAGGAACCCTGTCCCAGGGTTCAGGGTGTCTGCATAATCCGATGGACAGATGACCGGCACACTGCCAAACTGAATGCGGATAAGAATTCCACTAACACACAGGATTCAGAGGGCTGGGCTGAACCAGTGGCAGAGTTCTTGTCTAGCGGGGCCAAGGCCCTGAGTTTGAGCCCCAACCCTGAGGAGAAAGCCACACAAAGTGAAATACAAGTCAGGCCCAGGGGGTTTTCTGCTGTGACAGTAGACACAAAGGCTTTTGATAAGGTTTCGGGTTATACAATGTAGTTGGTTCCTGAGAAACTACCGCTTACCAGCTGAGAGTGTGGTTTCTAAGAATCTCAAAGCATAACTTGGTTATCCAAAAGGACATCACAATAACTCAGCCTTTTCAATGACGTAGTTACATCAGTCTGGATTTTCCTCAACTAGCTCAACCAACATCCTATTTTACAACCATACACTGCAAGAGAAGATATGAACATCTAACTTTCCTTCACAGGACAGACATTAAAGGATGCAAATCACGACAGGAGAGGTGGTGTAGGGTGTAATCCCCGCTTGGGAGTCAGAGGCAGGAGGATTGGGAAGTGCAGGGTCATATTAGTCATATTACATGGGGATTTGAGGCCAGCCTGGGTTACTCGAGACCCCGCCTCCAAAGAAACCCTGAAGCCACGCTTCTCCCTGTGCTTTGAGGTTGGAAGACATTCTTGCTCTTCATAACCATGTTCACTTGAACATAGAGTAGGGATGCTACTGGAAGCTCGAGTCAGTTACTTCAGAGATTTGACAGGATGAATAATGATTGCAAAACTGTAATACACAATCATGGGGGATGCTCAGCAATTTCTAAAAAGTATTAATAAGGGGTCCCAAGAACAACTAGGGGAGTCATAAGGAGACAGAGAAGATGCCCCCATTTTGTACAGCAGCACTCAACAGTTAAAACATAACAATAAGGACACAAAAACCAAAGTGACCAACACTCTAAGTAGGATAGGAGGTAAAAGGACCAAAAGTAAGTGGTCTCTACCTTTGCTGTCCAGGAGGGTAGAAACTAGTTACCAGGGGCTTTTAGACCCTGAAAGAAATGTGGTCCCAACCGAGAACTCTTAAGAGACTAAGGGTACTCAACATGAAGGAGCACCGAGGATCTTATTGAAGTTTTTACATTGATTATATGTAGAAATGTTGAATTTCGTGGATATTAGGTGATTAGTGCTATTGAAGCTCACCTAACTTGTTTCTCCTATTTAAATGTGGCTGGGCCTGGGGCAATGGTGCAGTGGGTAAAGCCCTTATATGCAGGTCTGGGGACTTGTGTTTTGGATCTCCAGAACCCATGTGAAGCTGGATGGGATGATGCAGGGGAGTCCCCGGCAGCTTTTAGGCCACCTGGGCTGGCTGACTCAGTGGCAACAGGAGACCCTCAAAAAAGCTTAGAAGGCTGGGACTAAAGCTTACCATTGTTCTCGGACTTTCGCTGGAGAACTGCCCTGCACTCACCCATATCCACGGACATATCCTGAGAGAGAGAGAGGAGCGGGGAGGAAGGGGGGAGGGGGAGAGAGAATAAGAGCATGAGGGGGGTCCGAAAATCCCAGGAGTGCATCCCTTATCTCTCAGACAGTTTGGAAGGAAGGAGAATAGAAATTCAAAGTAGGAAAAAGTACCATGGGTGCAGTGAAGGGAGCGTGGGCAGTGAGTGATGAGAGATTCCTCGGAGGGAGAAGAGTCTCCTGGGCCGGCTGGGGCCAAAGCAAACTGAACCTGGGTGTCAGGAATATGGCCTTATGGGTAAGCAAGCGGAGAAGGACTCAGAGAAGATCAGCTGTAGTTCCTTAGCAATTCAGGGAGGGCTTGAAGTCGGGCTTTTTTCATGTGGGAACTGAGCAACACAGCTTCTAGAAACTTCCCTGTGGCTAAGCAGTCACAACCTGGCCTCCCAGAGCGGTGACTGTACAAAGCTGACCACAGTGTTGACTGACACATTGAGGGAGGGGGTGACATCCCTGACACTTTGGCACCTGGGAGAGAAGGCTCTGGGTAGTGCACCTGGGTGATGGTCTTTGTGCGGGTGACTGCACGCTTTTTGCCTCCATATTCTAACCTAGACAACGTGTATGTCCAGACAGAAAGTGAGATTCAGAAGCAAACGGAATCTGTGATTCTCGACCAGGCCCGTGTCACAAAGAGGGAAGCACACACCACAGGTTCGAGGACAAGGTTACCTAGAGTGGGAGGAAGCTGGCTAGAGAGGGCAGACCCTGGGAACCTCCACCGGAGTTGGCCCAAACCTCTGAAGGAGCAGACCTACCTGCGGGAGGTTGGTGTGTTGGTTCTGGTTGCCCAGCCCTCCCGATTCCAGCGCTGGCTCGCCAGAAAAAGTGCCGTTTTGTCTGAGGAAAACAGGGATCCCAGGCCTTTAGCTTGAGTGGACAGGATCTCTTCTTGTCTGGGAAAGACAGAGAAAAAGAGTGTGTAGCCCTGACTAGAATTTTTCTGGCACCGTTGGGCCGTTCTGCGTTCATGAGCTCTGCCCATTACTAGGGTTGGGGGCCGTGTTCAGAATGAAGCCCAGAATGAGTGGGCTTCATTCTGACTTTGCAAAGCGTTTGTTTCTAAACCAGAGTGGGTGGGAACCGCCTTAGAGTCCCAGAAACTCGAACACTGACGCACAGGAAAGCCTCAAGTGGGTGGAGAAATGCAAATCTCCTAGTGGCGTGGCGTCAGCGGCTGTGGACCCTGAAGGCTGGTTCTGACTCCGGACTTGACCTGGACGGAGGGAGGGAGAGCCAGGTAAGCCCGACGGCCGCGTTGCCTGGGGCCTCTCCGCAAGGGAAGGGCTTCTCGGCAGGTGGTGTCGGGTTGTTTGTTTGAACACGCCGGAGGAGGGTCTTGCTTTGTATACCAAGAAAAACCATCTTCCAAAGAGCTGAAGTTCTGGCGCGGGTCTTCCTGGAGGAGGGGGGAAGCCGCGCCGTCCTGAGGCTGAGCGGTGGGATGGGGGCTGTGGCTGCAGCGGCGGCGCTGTGGCTGCTGGGGGCCTCTTCATTTTCTGTAGCCGGCGGAGAACTGTGATGTCTGACCCGAGATGGGCATAACTGGGTTTCAGAGAAGCAGCTCCCAACTAGGGTGGCGGGTAACGGCGGTTTGGGAAGTGCGAAATATGCTTCAGGGTGGGTCCGCTCCCTCTGCAAAGTGGCCAGCGACAGCACAGCAAAGCGTGCTCCAGGGCGGTGGACCCGACGCAGGCAGGTTTTAGATGGACAGTACCTATCTTGCAGCAGGACTGTGAACCCCTTAGAGAGTAAAAACAGAGACGCTGCAGGTCTAAAAGCAAAACAACGATGACAACAACAAACCTCCCCCAAACCAAAACCAAACAAACGAGCAAAACCTTATTATTTACATCAAGTTTCACTTAATGTTTCTTTCCATCTATTCAATGTTTTCGAAAAGTAAAATTTAAAAGTAAATCATCAAATCTACTCGCGTCTCCTACCCCTCGAATCTTTTCTTCTCCCTGAGAGTATTTCGTCTCAATTTTATGTGCTGTTTTGTGTTGGCTTTAAACCCACTTGAGTTCACTTAGTGTTGCCTCGGTATGATGGGTGATGGATGTCAGCCTGTCTACTGGAGCATGGGTAACTTAAGGGTCTGCATCCCTGAAGAAAATTGACCTACCCTCCCGCCCCACAACCATAAGCTGGCATTAGCTCCTCAGCCAGAGGTGAGACTTCCTGACAAACTCAAGCCAGCGAGGTTGGATGGCTTTCATCTTCAGGGCTCGCCCAGGGGAGGAGGGTCCTTCTGCTCCGTTTTCAGCCTTGGTTTGAAAGAGTGACGGGTGAGTGATTTAACTGTCGGATAAATTTTTAGATAGGAAACAGACTTGTGTTCAAACTGTGGAAAGGGTTTAGTCAAAGAAACAGTGAAAGTGGTCAATGCTGTCCCCAGCACCCCGACCCCTGCTTGCCGGGTGTCAGTGTCCCCAGCATCCCCACCCCTGCTTGCCGGGTGTCAGTGTACCTTGTTGCTGGTAAGCTGGGAGAAGGTTCCATTTTTGTTCCCAGATCTGGGACGTCTGTCAGCTGCACACTGTGGGCAGTGGTCACATCCTCATAGATGCTTCCTATCCTGCCGATTCTTGGCTCCCTCAGGAGGGGCTACACGTGGGTCCCTGAACAAGCGTTTATGGAACACTCACGACTTAGCCTACACCGGCCAGTTGTGAGCGCTCCTGAACACAGCCATATGCAAGACCCAGATGGCTTCTCTCCCTACTTTCTCCTGAGTGCAACCCAACTTTAGAGCGTTTAGTGGGAGCGCAAGGAAAAGGATGTTTAAATGCATAAAAGTGTTCCCACTGAAATTTGAAGACCACAGTACTCAGTTTGTTCTACATGCAAAAGGAAGCACACTGGACCCCCAAGGGGTGTCAAAATGCTGTGTTACGTGTGAGAGGTTTTCCCTTGACTTAACGTCACTGCTCAAGAATTCTGCATTCCGAAAGAGCAAAATATAGGCACTGCATGGTATTATGTCCTAATGATGTTTGTTCATGTTATGTAGATGGGACGGCTTATTCTAACTTTAACGTGAGGCCCTAACCATTGTCAGAGGCAAGGTAGGCTTTGTACATAAAAAAAAAAGCTTTGCCCAACCATAAATCTCTAGAGAAAAATAAAATGTTTATGGGTTTAGAACTCTTTTGCACTGACTCGACTAGAACCAAGGAGAAGTCAATGCGGGTCATCCCTCAGGAAGCTGCCGCAGGATTGGACTCCAGTCAGGGGCAGGAGGCTGACTATAGAGCCCAGAAACACATGAACTAAAGAAAGCAGGCTTGAACCTTTCCATCGAAAAGAAACTCTGGGGAAGAAATGAATGAATAAGCCTGGGAAGGTACAGTCAGTGCAGAGAGAGTATGGTTACCTTCAGCTTGCTCAGGGAGGGGTGGCTAAGGAAGCAGTTTGCTGACATTACAGATTCTGGAATGGAGGCTATGTGGACAGTCGGGGTAGGGCATGGGGCGTTTGGGGAGGAGAGGTGGGACTTCCTGGAGCAGCTGCATAGGAGGTCATGGTAGAACAAGGAAGGATGTGGTTTGGGGGCAGACTCAGGCGACTGTCCTGCTTTAGGGATACCTTTCAAGAAAACTCTGAGAGGAATTGCTGAGTATTGGGTTTTATATTTTCTCCTTTTGTCTCCGAGAAACTATAAAAGTTGATTTCCTCCCTCCCATGAACTAACTAATAGCTAACATCTTATTCAGGTCTGAGATAAAAACAAACAAACAAACAAGCAAAACCAAAAAAACAAATCCTGTCTTATGGCTCCCAGTGAAGACTATTTAAAAATCTAACTTTACCCTTTGTTTTATAGCATGTCTCAATGGAATCAAGTCCAACAACTAGAAATCAAGTTTTTGGAGCAAGTAGATCAGTTCTATGATGACAACTTTCCCATGGAAATCCGGCATCTACTGGCCCAGTGGATTGAGCATCAAGATTGGTAGGTTGAGATAGGTGGATGCCCTGTCCCTAGCCACGTACATTTATTCTGTGTGGTCTGCTTTGGACTCAGTAGATGCATTCATTTAAGTATATATGTGTGTGTGTGTATACATATATATATATGTGTATATATATATGTGTGTGTATACATATATGTGTGTGTATATACATATATATGTGTGTGTGTATGTATTCCTTCAAGATTTTGGAATTCCTTCTCAAAGGCGAGTTTTGTTTTATCCTCTTTAGATGAAAACTTAATGGAGTTCATGCATTGTCTTTAAGTATCTCCCATCCCAACTGCCTCAGTCCTTGGTTTATTGCTGTGGAGAGACACCATGACCAAGACAACTCTTACAAAAGAAAGAATTTAATGGGGGGAGCTTGCTTACAGTTTCAGAGCCCTAGTTCATGGGTATCCTGGCAGGAAGCATGGTGGTGTGCATGGCACAGAAGCAGTAGCTGGGAGAGAGAGAGAGAGAGAGAGAGAGAGAGAGAGAGAGAGGAGAGAGGGAGAGAGAGAGAGAGAGGAGAGACTGGGCCTGACTTGGAATTTTGAAACCTCAAAGCTCTCCCCCAATGACACATTTCCTCCAAGAAAGAGTCACGCCTTCTCCGAGACCACACCTCTTAATCTTATCATGTAATGCAACACCCTGGTGGCTCTACACCCTGGTGGCTAACACATTCAAACATATGAGCCTGTGAAAGCCATTCTTATTCAAATCATGTTTTAGACAGAAAAAAATCCTACAGAAACAAATCCGTTAAACATGCCAATTCTGTTATCATAGACTCGATGCCAGTAAATATTCTTTTCAGGACCCCTTTCTGCCTTCTGTGGCGAACATTCACCTCCCTCGAACACACACTGTCCTGCACCCACAACCTCCCTTTTTATTTTCAACAAGCTCCTTCCCTGTCCCTGACTGCCTCTAACTTATTCAACTTAGAGCAAGACGAAGGCAGACAGCAATGCTCAGGGCTTACCATACCAAACCTTGGCCATGGAAAACAATCAATCAAAAACACCTTTTCCTACACGACTACGAAACTGTCCAGTTAATAAACAGTTTGCAAAGATCTGTTTCCCCTATGGAACCAATTTTTTTCTTTTTGCTTCAGTCATCTTTTCTTCTGTGTCAGAATTATAAACCACAGAGCAAAGGATTCTAACCGCTTTGAACTGTACAGTTTGGTAGCAGGAACTGTGCGTGCCTCGCTCTGCAGTTATCACCCCCGTCTGCTGCCTGTGACCCTATCAGTCCGAAATCCTGGCCCATTAAACAGTAACCCTGGCCCACAAGACTCAGTTCCAATCTAGTCTCCCACCTTCTCTCTCGTGCACAAATTTGAGTGTAGGAGGTACCTTGTAGGGGGTCGCGCCATGTTTTCCTCTGTGGCTGACTTATTTCATGAACACCACATTTTCCCAGATTCATTCTTGCCATTACATGTGCCAGAATTTTATTCAGATGTAAAGCAGAATTGTATTCCACTGTGTGGATACACTTGTGCATGATCGGTGCCATGTACTCACTGATGGAGACATATTGGGTGTTCTGCCTTTAGGCCGTTGCCAATAAAGTTGCCAGTAAGTGGCTGTATGCCAGTGCCTGGTCTCCTCCTGACTATTGGCATGTAGACCCAAACGCAGAGCCGTGGGCTCATCAGGCAAGTGTGTGTGTTATTAGTGACTGTTGAAATTTCCACACCATTCCACTGTATATCCCCCTTAGCGATATATAAGGACTTCGATTTCTCACTATTCTTTTTTTTTTAATTTATTAAAGATTTCTGACTCTTCCCCACCACCGTCTCCCCTTCCCTCCCCCTTCCCCAATCAAATCCCCCTCCCTTGTCAGCCCAAAGAGCAATCAGGGTTCCCTGCCCTGTGGGCAGTCCAAGGACCACCCACCTCTATCCAGGTCTAGTAAGGTGAGCATCCACACTGCCTAGGCTCCCACAAAGCCAATAGGTGCAGTAGGATCAAAAACCCATTGCCATTGTTCTTGAGGTCTCAGTAGTCCTCATTGTCCGCTATGTTCAGGGAGACTGGTTTTATCCCAGGCTTTTTCAGACCCAGGCCAGCTGGCCTTGGTGAGTTCCCGATAGAACATCCCCATTGTCTCAGTGTGTGGGTGCACCCCTCGTGGTCCTGAGTTCCTTGCTCGTGCTCTCTCTTTTTCTGGTCCTGATTTGGACCTTGAGATTTCAGTCCGGTGCTCCAATGTGGGTCTCTGTCTCTGTCTCCTTTCATCGCCTGATGAAGGTTAATATTCAGGAGGATGCCTATATGTTTTTCTTTGGGTTCTCCTTCTTATTGATTTCTCACTATTCTTGCCAAGACTCATTTTCTGATTTTCATTTTGATTTTTCTTAGCAATAGCCACTCCAATGAGGATGAAGTGGTATTGTACTGTAGTTTTAATTTATAAAACTCTGATTAGTGATGCTGAAGTTTTTTTATGTATTTAATTTAAAATGCATCAGTGATTATCAATGTGGAATAAATTTGACATTTTAAAATGTATATGGAATTGTTTATAATGAGCAGTAACACCTTCAATATTTTTTTTTATTTTAGGGAAGTGGCTTCTAACAATGAAACTATGGCAACAATTCTTCTTCAAAACTTATTAATACAATTGGATGAACAGTTAGGTCGCGTTTCCAAAGAGAAAAACCTGCTGTTGATCCACAATCTAAAGAGGATTAGAAAGGTTCTTCAGGTAAGAAGACATTCTACTTTAAAAAAAAAAAAAAGGATTACAAGTCTTAAATTTGGGAGGGAATTTGAATATATACCCTTAAATTACTTTCAAAGCATATTTAAAGGTAATTTTTTTTGTTTCTTCCTCATTTAAATTTTTTCCTGTTTTAGTTATTTTTATGGCTTTCTTTTAAGAATTTTCGTCTAAGAGTCTATGGAAGTGAGGTGTGTGTGTGTGTGTGTATACGTGTTACTCACGTGACTTACTTCCTAATTGCCACCAAATTTAATGGAAACAAATTTAAAAGATCAGCTCAACATGGCTGACCTCTGACCCTTCCGTGCCTTCGTCAAGATCCGGTGTAACGAGTTGGTACTCTCATTTGTAAGTGTAAGCATCGTGGATGTTATAATTGATGATGACATAATGGTGATACGTTATTGTTAGCTTAAAGTCCCTGGGTTAATTAGGATGAAAGAAGTGTTGAGTCTATGTATTTTAAAGAATATAATGCCGTTCACCCACCACGCCAACGTTTTAAGAGTTTCGCAGTACGGAAGTCTCCTGGGCTCCCTTCAGCCATTTTCCATCCCCGACTTCACACTGCTTGCCTGAAATTAGTGGCCATTTCCTCCCCGGAGTTTGCCGTTTCTTTAATGTCTCACGTTGGAAACATACAGTTTGCGGCTTCTTAAACGATGGGCTCCTTCCACCCCGCAGCAAGCACTTCAAGTCCCTGTTCATGGTGTGATAGGTTGATTAAGAAATAACATTTCAGTGCACTCATTGATGCTAAATGAAGCCGCTGTTGGGATCACATGTGGGCTTTTGCAAGGGTCTAAGTTTTCATTTCGCTTGAGTCACTACCCAAAAACCATGATTTCTAATGTTGCTATTCTTGGACTTTCTGGGTTTTTTTTTTTTTTTATTCAACTTCCTTTCTTTCTCCCTCAGATAGGATGGTGCACATTCATAATAGAAATGGAAACAATAGAGAAAAGTACGAAGAAAGCTAGAAACGACCCAAAGCCTCTTTCTTGGAAATAAGCGAGCTAATATTTGATGAGCATCAGTTCAACACTTACCTGTACGCGGGCATTTGCAAATAGCTCAGTAGAGTAAATTCTAACTACCATCTGCCCAGCTCTCACTCCTGTCTCCGTACATCATGTGCATACACAGACAGAAGTTATCCCCTCTTCTCTCTCCCTCTCTCTCTCCCCCCTCTCTCTCTCTGTCCCTTCCTCCTACCCTCTCTCCTCCTC
This sequence comes from Microtus obscurus, assembly GCA_963919715.1. Lineage (NCBI taxonomy): Eukaryota > Metazoa > Chordata > Mammalia > Rodentia > Cricetidae > Microtus > Microtus obscurus. The sequence continues at coordinate 7,372,934 of CAWTZC010000381.1, forward strand.
TCTCTCTCTCTCTCTCTCTCTCTCTCTCTCTCTCTCTCTCTCTCTCTTTTCCTTCCTCCTACCCTCTCTCCCCTCCTCTCCTCTCTCCCTCATCTCCTCCTCTTCCTCTTCCTCTCTCTCTCTCTGTCCCTTCCTCCTACCCTCTCTCCTCCTCCTCTCTCTCTCTTTCCCTTCCTTCTACCCTCTCTCCCCCTCCTCTCCTCTCTCCCTCATCTCCTCCTCCTCCTCTTTCTCTCTCTCTCTCTCTCTCTCTCTCACACACACACACACACACACACACGTACCACAAACTCCCCATGTCCTTCCCTTCCCGTCATTTCCCTTCTCTTAATCCTTTTATAAATGCACTTTTTTTTTTATTTTGAGATAAGCTCTCTTTGTGTCGCCCTGGCTGTCCTGGAACTCACTCTGCAGGCCAGGCTGGCCTCAACCTCAGAGATCCACCTGCCTCTGCCTCCTGAGTGCTGGAACGAGACGCATGTGCCACCACCCCCAGCCTGTAATTTCTCCATCTGTTTATTTCTTGTCTGAAGCCCATACTCTCCAACAAGGGAAAGACTTAGTTCCCTTTAGTCTTCTAACCTCAGTGCCAACATGGTGCCTGGGCACACAAGAGGGGCTCAAGAGATAACTTTAATAAATGAAAACCAATGTAGGATTGCTTAGAGTAAAAGTAGAACGCTATTATGGATGCTTCTGAAAATGAATTTTTATTTTTATTGGTGTTTATCAAATAAGTGCTTTCTTGCTTCCAGAAAGACTTTTTTCCCCAAAATGTGCACTCAAGTTAACAAAACTATGGAAAGCATAAAATGGGTACAGTATATGTACTGTGTCAAACTATATTTTGACTTTTGAACAGTTATCTGTTGACTTAAAGACGTCAACTGTGAGGAAATTGTTGCCCACCTGTTACCTACCGGGTTTATTAGTTATACTTTCCCATTCTGCTGTCAAACTGTATTCCTTTAGCTTTATATTTAATTGGATTCAGTGTACACTAGAACTTTTTACTATTGATTCATCATTCATAAGATTTAAAATTTTCAATTTATTCTCAATTGCTTAGATTTTATCAAATGGTAATTTTTAAGAAGGCCTAAATGGTAATATAATACTTGAGAACTTTTATACCTGAGTGTCTTTCAAAGTAGTTATTATTTATCCATTGTATATGACGTATGTGTATTTTTGTGAATTACGTGTCCCATGTCGTGTATGTGGAGATCAGAGGACAGCCTTCAGGAGTTGATTATTTCCTTCTACCACGTAGGTTTTGGGACTGAAAATGAGGTTGGCACACTTGACAATAAGCATCTTTGCTTTCTTCAGCCCAGCTCTGGTACTTTAATGGACACTGTGGCTGGGTATAAAAACCTTAGGTTGTTTTCTGTAGACTTCACTTTACAGATACTGAGGCTAGGAGAGACCAATCAAATGTTTTTTATAGTTGGGATGATCAAGATGCTGTTTTATGACTCAGTTAGTGTGAGCCCTGTTCCCTCCAAAAGATGCAGAATGCAATCATAGAATAGCCTTACAGATGCACACCACTGCACACCAACACTACTGATAGCAAAGAATCAAAGAGAATAGCATGCTTTCTCGCAAATCTACATAACAAACTGGCCTTTCATGTGAACTCTTTCCTGCTCTGATCACAGTTGTTGCTGAACCATCTAGAAAAAGGCACGAATCTGAATGTACAAAGCTTATTGGTTCAGTCTGAATGGTCAAATGATACCACGCAGTTTGGCATCTGTCCACTCTTTGGAATACAAAACACCATGGATGGCTCTCTAGAGCTTTGCTGACATTCTGTTTCCTGAAAGCTCCTATATTTCCCCTTAACTCCAACCTGCTCTCTCCCCACCCAGAGAATGATGAGTATTTAGCAGTCTCTTCCGTCTCGTTACAGTTTTTCCTTGTATGTTGGCATTCCTAAAGCATAAAGAGTAGGCTTGTGGCCCATTGAACCTCACATAGGTGAGATCACATTGTATTTACACTTCAACGATGTTTCACAGTTCCCAAGATTCATCATCACCAACCTTGGTTGCAATATCCACTTCATTTTTATTGCTACACTGTATTCCTATATAAGACTGTATCAAAAATTTTCATTTTATAGTTGGTAGACATCTGGTGTATTTACCACGGGTTCCTTTTCTACTTCAAATATCATTCCCTGAACATCTTGCATGTATCCTTTGGTACATGGTAAGACATTCTCTACACTACATACCTAGTGGTAGAATTTCTGAACTATGGAGTTTATATGTCTTTAATTGTGCAGACTCTTGGTGGGATATAGCAAGCTTGCTCTTGCGTAATTTTTCTACCTTCAGTCATATGTTTCCTTTTTAACTTTTTCTTTTTCATAAATGCATAAATTCACATTGTAGCTGATACTTTTGTATATTTCGATTTGTAATGCTTTTGCCGTCTGTAAATAATTCATAATTCCACCCTTAACTATTTCTGCCTAGATGTACTTTAAAATGATCCTACTATATGCAAACACTATAAAATAAAACATAAAGACACCCACCAGAATCTAGAAGTAGCTCTAAAGCTACTTTAAGTAGCAATAGTCAAGAGGATTTCCATACATTCTGAATAAGAAGAGTTCTCAGGTGTGAGTAAACAAAAAGTTCACAACAAACACAAGATAAAATAAAATACAAACCCAGATAGCCCACAAAGAAATGAAACAGGATGCTGAGCAGAGAACTGTCAGAAGGGAAAACACTAAAACAGGGCTTTTTACAAAGCTAAAGCAAAGTCCATCCACTTCACATTCTACCCAAGTTCTTTCAAGATTAAAATATTCCTCAGAAGTTTATTTGGTTATCAGTTATTGAATGAGTACTGGGCATATACCTGGCCACTCTAAGTACTAGGAATTCAATTAGGGGATGCCATGATCTTGCAGTTTAGAGTTCACACTTCCTGTGTTTTGGTTTTTAAATTCAGATGAAATTTTACGGGTTGTCTTCGGGTCTGAGTGAGAGGGGGGCAGCAGAATGGGCATCTCTGAGGATAGCGTCTTTTTTCTCCTGTCAACCAGAAAGTTCTGCTTAGAGTCTCGGTGTTAGTTTTGTGGTTAGTAATCCCACCTCCTCCGCTGTGCTTTCCACAGAGCGGGGCGGGAGGCTGAAACTCGGTGGGTGAGGTGACACCAGAAAGTGTGACCTTTAGCACACCTGGCCTGCACTGTTTCCCCATGTCCTCTGTGCTGTAGGGCTCCTGGGTGTGCCTGAGTGAAAACATGCTCCTAGTTCCGGTCATGTGACCAAGTGCAGAAGAGACTCCTGGCAAAGCCTGGAAGAAAAAATAAAACAAACAGAGAAATACTGCTTCACACACAGAGCCCCTCTGACCTCATCAGATCCTCTAACCCACTGTTTTCCCATTCACTCCTCATACACACACCACACACTCCACACACACCACATTCACACCACACAAACACCACACATACACCACACATGCACATACACACACACCACACACACTCCACACACACACCACACTCACACCACACATACACCACACACACTCCACACACACACCACACATAACCACACACACACCACACATACAACGCACATACACACACACCACACACACCATAATACACCACACACATACACACACACCACACACACCACACATACCCCACACGTACACACCACACACATACATACACACACATCACACACACACCATACACACACACACCACACACACACACACCACACACACACACACCACACCACACACACACACACCATACACACTCTGCCGCGCACTGTGCCCCCGTCTGCGCTCTGCGCTATAACCCAGTTCGTGAGCTTCGGGCAAGGGGCTGGATGTTGAGAACACTCACGCAGAGACAGACCAACACACGGACCTTTTAACACTGATACCAAAGCCCCCCTTTATTAACACCATCGAGACTTAAATACCCTGCAGCCAATGGCCAACAGGTGAAAATCCCATCCTCTGAGCCTCTAAGCTAGGCACAGCTTCTAGTAACTTTAATTAGAAGGTTCCAGGAGGGAAAAGCAGCTGAAGGCCAGGACTCATTAATCCCAACAACACTCCACACACACACACACACACACACACACACACACACACACACACACACACACACACACACACCACACACACACGTACACACACACCACACACAGGCTAGTTGGGAAGGACCTATTTGGTCCTTATTAGAAGTCAGCAAGAAAGAAATAGGATCGTGATCTTGGCAGGGACAATAGAATGAAGGCTAGGTGCTGGGAGTGGAAGATAATTTGGTAAAGAATTGACATATAATTGAAAAGATACAAAATGTGAGAGAATTAAAAATGATACGATATAGTCACTTAATTTGGGTTATTGCACAGATAGCAATGCATCTTAAAAATTAGTTTGAAGAAGGGAGGTGAGGCCACAAGGTGTTTGATATGGTCTGTGCTGTTGGAAACTAACATGAAGAACCTGGGACTACACTGTCTATATATTTAGCGTCAGTCTCTTCTCCAAGACCACGTTGCCAGTGTGCATTGATCTTTGCATTTCCAGTACTTAATGTCCACCCCAACGAGTAAGTAAAGGGCCCTGTGTTGCACTTAATTGATGCTGAAAATACGAACACTGCTTTATCCAGTGGCTATCCATGGACCAGCAGGTCACGTGCCACATCACTGCAAATGCCGTCTAGACGCCACAAGATCAATGTGCACTTGACTTCCCGAAGACATCCGTTTCTGAGGGCGGAGGAACTGGTTTTGAAAAGTAGTGTTTAGAACAAATGGGAAGAGAGCAGGCTAAGCTTCTAACCAAAGTGGGCTAGAAGAACAATGAGAACTGGGGAAAGAACAGGAAGAAAGCTGAGAATGCTGCTGTGAACATAGTTGAGCACATGTCCTTGTGGTACCATTGAGCATCCTTTGGGTATATACCCAAAAGTGGTATTGCTGGGTCTTGAGGAAGGTTGTTTCCTAATTTTCTGAGAAATCATTATACTGAAATTCAAAGCATCTGGACCAGTTTGCACTCCCACCAGCAATGCAGGAGTGGTTCCTTTAACCCTCATCCTCTCCAGCATAAGTTGTCATCAATGTTTTTGACCTTGGCCATTCTGACAGGAGTCAAATGGAATCTGAGTTGTTTTGATTTGCATTTCTCTGATGGCTAAGGATGTTGAGCATTTCTTCAAGTGTCTTTCAGCCATTTTAGATTCCTCTGTTGAGAGTTCTCTGTTTAGGTCTGTACTCCATTTTCTATTGGATTATTTCTTCTTCTGATGACCAGTTTCTTGAGTTCCTTGTATATTTTGGAGATCAGCCCTGCGTCTGATGTGGGGTTGGTGAAGATCTTTTCCCATTCTGTAGGCTGCTGTTTTATCTTATTAACCATATTCGTTGCTTTACAGAAGCTTCTCAGTTTCAGGAGGTCCCATTTGTTAATTGTTTTTCTCAGTGTCTGTGCAACTGGGGTTATAGTGAGGAAGTGGTTTCTTCTGCCAATGTGTTCAATTGTACTTCCCACTTTCTCTTCTATGAGGTTCAGTGTGATTGGCTTTATGTTGAGGTCTTTGATCCATTTGGACTTGAGTTTTGTGCACGGCAACAGATAAGGATCTATTTCCATTCTTCTACATGTTGAAATCCAGTTATGCTAGCAACATTTGTAGAATATGCTTTCTTTTTTATTTTATATTTTTTGCTTATATCAAAAACCAGGTGTTCTTAGGTATGTGGATTTATATCCAGGTCTTCAATTGGGTTCCATTGGTCTTCCTGTCTGTTTTTATGCCAATACCAGGCTGTTTTCAGTACTGAAGCTCTATAGTAGAGTTTGAAGTCAGAGATTGTGATGCCTCCAGAAGTTCCTTTATTGTACAGGATTGTTTTGGCTATCCTGGGTTTTTGTTTTTCCATATGAAGTTGAGCACTGTTCTTTTGCGTCTTAAAGAATTTTACTGGGATTTTGATGGGCATTGCATTGAATCTGTAGATTTGCTTTTGGTAAGATTGGCATTTTTACTATGTTAATTCTACCTACCCAAGAGCATGGGAGATCTTTCCATTTTCTGGTGTCTTCAGTTTCTTTCTTCAAAGATTTAAAGTTCTTGTCATACAGGTCTTCCACTTGTTTGGTTAGAGTTACTCCAAGATATATTGTGTTATCTGTGGCTACTGTGAAGGGTGATGTTTCTCTGATTTCCTCCTCAGTTCATTTATCATATCTGTAAAGGAGGGCTACTGATTTTTTCATGTTAATCTTGTATTCTGCTACATTACTGAAGGTTTTTTATGAGTTGTAGTGGTTCCTTGGTAGAATTTGTGGGGTCCCTTAGATAAACTATCATATCATCAGCAAACAATGAGAGTTTGATTTTTTCTTTGCTTATTTGCATCCCCTTGATCTCCTTTTGTTGTCTTATTGCTCTAACTAGAATCTCAAGAACTGTATTGAATAGATATGGAGAGAGTGGACAACCTTGCCTTGTTCCTGACTTCAGTGGGATCGCTGGGAGTTTCTCTCCATTTAGTTTGATGTTGACCGTTGGCTTGCTGTATACTGCCTTTATAGTGTTTAGGTATGTTCTTGTATCCCTGCTCTCTCCAAGACCTCTATCATGAAGGGATGTTGCATTTTGTAGAAGGTTTTTTCAGCATCTAGTGAGATGATCATGTGGTTTTATTTTTCAGTTTGTTTATATGGTGGTTACACGGACAGATTTTCATATGTTGAACCATTCCTGCATCTCTGGGATAAAGCCGACTTGATCATGGCGGATGGTTTTTCTGATGTGTTCTTGGATTCAGTTTGCCAATATTTTTATTGAGTGTTTTGACACGAATGTTCATAAGGGAGATTGGTCTATAATTTTCTTTCTTAGTAATGCCTTTTGTGTGGTTTGGGTATTAGGGTAATTATAGCCTCATAAAAAGAGTTTGACAGTGTTTCTTCTGTTTGCATTGTGTGGAACAATTTGAGGAGTATTGGTATTAGTTCTTCTTTGAAAATCTTGTAGAATTGTGTGCTGAAAGCATCTGGCCCTGGGCTTTTTTTGGTTGGGAGATTTTTGATGACTGTTTCTATTTCTTTAGCAGTTATAAGTTTATTTAATTTGCTAATTTGGTCTTGGTTTAATTTTAGTAAATGATATTTATCCAAAACACTGTCCATTTCCTTTAAGTTTTCCAATTTTCTGGAATTCAGGTTTTTGAAATATGATCTAATGATTGTCTAGATTTCCTCCAAGTCTGTTGTTATATCCCTCTTTTATTTATGATTTTGTTAATTTGGATATTTTTTCTCTGCCTTTTGGTTAGTTTCGATAAAGGTTTGTCTATTTTGTTGATTTTCTCAAAGAACCAACTCTTTGTCTCATTGATTCTTTGTATTGTTTTCTTTGTTTCTATTTTTTTAATTTCAGCTCTCAATTTGATTATTTCCTACCGTCTAGACCTCCTGGGTGAGTTTGCTTCTTTTTGTTCTAGAGATTTCAGGTGTTCTGTTAACTCACTAGTGTGAGATTTTTCCAGCTTCTTTGTGTAGGCATTTAGTGCTATGAATTTTCCTCTTAACACTGCTTTCATTGTGTCTCATAAATTTGGGTATGCTGTGTGGTCATTTTCCTTAAATTTTAGGAAATCTTTGATTTCTCCCTTTATTTCTTCTTTGACCCATTGATGATTTAGGTGAGCACTGTTTAATTTTCATGTATTTATGGGCTCTCTGAAATTAGTTTTGCTGCTGAATTTTAATTTTAAGCCATGGTGATCCAATAAGATACATGGGGTTATTCAAATTTTTGTATCTGTTGAAGTTTGCTTTGTTACCTAGAATGTGGTCAGTTTTTGAGATAGTTCCATGAGGTGCTAAGAAGAAAGTCTATTCTCTTATGTTTGGATGGAATATTCTATATATGTTTGTTAAGGTCATTTGATTCATGACATCTGTTAGTTCTCTTATTTCTCTGTTAATTTTCTGTCTGATACACTTGTCCAATGGTGAGAGTGGGGTGTTGAAGTCTCCCACTATTAGTGTGTGGGTTTTAATGTGTGATTTAAGCTATAATAGTGTTTCTTTTACAAATGAGGGTGCCCTTGTATTTGGGGTATTGATGTTAAATATTGAGATTCCCTCTTGATGGATTTTTCCTGTGACTAATACAAAAGGTCTCTTTTGATTTGGTTTGAAGTCTATTTTGCTAGATATTAGGATAGCCACACCAACTTGTTTCTTAGGACCATTTGATTGGAAAATTTTTTCTACAACCCTTTACTCTGAGGCAATGTCTGTCTTTGAGGTTGAGGTGTGTTTCTTGTATGTAGCAGAAGGACGGGTTCTGTTTTTGTATCGAATCTGTTCACCTGTGTCTTTTTATAGGTGAGTTGAGCCCATTTATATTAAGGGATATTAATGACCAGTGATTGCTAGTTCTTGTTATTTTAGTTTTCATTGTTGGTGAGGTTATTGTGTGTGTATTTTTCCCTTCTTTGGGATTTGTTGCTGTGAGATCATCTATTGTCTGTGTTTTTGTGTATGTAGCTAACTTCCTTGGGTTGAAGTTTCCCTTCTAGTACTTTATGTAGGACTGGGTTTGTGGTTAGGTATTGGTTAAATATGGTTCTGTCATGGAATATCTTGTTTTGTCCTTCTATGGTGATTGAAAGTTTTGGTGGTATAGTAGTCTGGGCTGGCATCCGTGGTCTCTTAATGTCTCATAATGCTTGACCAGGACCTTCTGGCTTTTGTTGTTTCCATTGAGAAGTCAGGTGTATTTCTGGTAGGCCTGCCTTTATATATTACTTGACCTTTTTCCTTTGCTGCTCTTAATATTTTTTCTTTATTCTGTATTTTTAGTGTTTTGATTATTATGTGGTGAGGGAACTTTTTTTTTAATCCAGTCTCTTTGGTGTTCTGTAAGCTTCCTTCTTGTATCTTCATAGGCATATCTTTATTTAGGTTGGGAAAGTTTTCTTCTATGATTTTGTTGAATATATTGTCTGTGCTTTTGAGTTGGACTTCTCCTTCTATCCCTATTATTTTAAACGCCACAGCCTTTGGATATGTTCCTAGAAGTGGGATTACTGTGTCAAAGGCGTGAAAAATGTTGAGGCTTCTGATAGGAATTACCGGGTTGTTCTCGGGTAATATGCCAGTTCACATCCCCACCATGGTGTGTGAAAGCTTATTTCCTCTCCCGCATTGGAGTGAGTGGGACAGAGGGTTTTCATCTTTGCCAGCTTGATAAATGAAAAATGGCGTATCTGGTTTATTTCAACAGAGGCAATAGTTTGGTGTAGTTGGTTTTTTGTGGGAGGCATTCTGTCCCATCTGTCTTCCTCTTAAACTGTGTGGGTCGAGTGGTCTCCTTCAGTTAATACTTAATGATTTTAAAAAAAATCACTTGTTAAATTAGCTTGTTAAAATGTAGATTTCTGGCTCTGCTTGTACTTCTGATTGTGCAGGTAGAGGTGGGTTTAGAAATGAGGGTAGGTGAGGGACAGTGATTCAGGGACAAAGCTATGTGTCCTGGAGAAAACGATCACAATTACAACAAGCGATGGAAGATACACGAATCGCATAATTTGTCTTCCTAAAATGCACTCTGTAGTGGGAATGAATGTAGTCGGAGGCTGCTTGTTGGCCCCCGGCTGCTCAGAGCCCTGAAATTATCACACAGAAACCATATTAATTAAAATCACTGCTTGGCCCCTTAGCTCTAGCTTCTTATTGGCTAACTCTTATATTAACTTAACCCATTTCTATTATTCTGCTTAGTGCCATGTGGCTGTGGCTTACCAGCAAAGTTTCGGCATGTCTGTCTCTGGTAGCGGCTCCATGGCTTCTCCTGATTCCTCCCTTCTTTCTCCCAGCATTAAGTTTAGTCCCCCCTCCCCCATGCCTACCTAAGTTCTGCCCTATCAACTTGCCAAAGCAGTTTCTTTATTCATTAGCCAATAAAAGCAGCACAGGGACAGAAGGACCTCCCACATCAGCACTCCTGCTCATCTGTGCCACATCCCTTCCTGGGACATAGTTTCCCCCACTCCACCATGCACCGTGTTCCATGTTGCCTGCTCCATGTGCTATTAAAATCTGCATTGCTTTCTCCCTCTTCTGCTTTCTTGCAACCCTTAGTATTCGAACACATCCTGACACTTGATTACTGCAGCTACCACTTTAGATAGGTAAGAATCGGCTGATAATAGGAATAGTCTAATGAAGGCAACTGAAGTACTGTTTTAGAGCAAGAGGCTAGCCTAGAACAGGACCATTGAATAAATCACACTCACAGTAACGCTTAATGCGAGGCAACACCACTCTGTAGAAGGCGGAATCTGAAGTCAGGATGGCCTTGGAGAACTTGGGAGGTCCTGAAATGACACTCGCTGGCTTTCTTTCATCAAGGGTTGTGCTATAACTCAGTGGGCAGAGCGGCTGTGCAGCAGGAAGAGCAGCCGAGGGGGCCCCACGTAGAAAATGGAAGACTCCCACAGACAAGGTGCTCAGAGGTCAGAGGTCTATGCACAACACCAGCCCATCCAGCTCTTGCCAGCCTTGATGGATGCAGCGAACAAAGGGACGTTGTTATTTTCCATTGTTGCACTGAAAAAATTATCCCTTCCCCGTGTAATCACACGCAGTAGATCTAACGTATTTTGTTCCTGTTCTCCCTGGCGCTCTGTAAATCAGCCTGGCGTCGAATTCTCAAAAGTCCTCCAGACTCAGCCTCCTCAGTGCTGGGATTACAGGGGTGAGCCACTATGCCTGGCTCACACATTTTATTGTTATTTTTCCTTCAGTTCTAGGGGTAGAGCTCAGATCCACGCACAGGCCAGAGTACACATGGTCTCCATATCTCCAATGAAAGCATAGTATAATGAATTCATGGCCTTTCTCAAAATATCCCATGTCACGAGAATCCATTTTTCGTAGGGATTGTAGTATTTCTGACAGCTCATTGGCGTTCTCAACTTTGTCCTGCGGTTCCAAATGAATGCCGTAGCAGTACTGTCCAACTGAGATGGCCTTGTCTGAACTTTTAGGTAGCCACGTAGGATTATTCAACAAAGGGCATAGCATTTAAAATCAGAATACCAAGGCTATGAAGATGGCTTACTGCTGGAGTGTTTATCCAGTGTGCACAAAGTCCTGTGTTCAATTCTCAATACAACAAAAACAAAACTATATCATCCGAGTGCAATTTGAACCCTCTCCCCCTCCCCCATTGATATGTGTTGAATGTGATCTCTGTGTAACATATATCCAAACCACATAATTTATCAAGGACTCCTTCATTCTCTGTAAATGGCTGGAAGTCAGTTTCTGAGTTTCGAGGTCATAAAAGAGCCTGGACCAAGAATCAGCCTCACTTGGGGACTCGCACTGCAAGCAGGGAGCCAGCGGTGGGAGTTGGCGTTCTTTCCAGTTGCGCGCAGATGAATAAACAACCAAATGAGAAACGTAGAAAGGGCCTGAAATCCGGTAAGATAGCATGAAGACCAGAGAATCTGTATTCCTAGGACCACAGCATGACTGACAGTTTATATCCTGCACCAATGACCAGGCAGAGGGACGGAAAGTCAGGAAAACCAGTCCATACCCTGCCCCCAAAGCTGCATCTTGGTGTGTGCCTGCTTCCCTGGCCTGGTGTGAGACCAGCAGTCATCTGGGCTCTCTGTATTCATTCTTCTAACGAGTCCCAGTCTTTCCCTGGGTGTACGGGCAGGGGCTGTCAATGCATCTGTCTGGCATAAGGGCGAGGCATGGCTGCCAGCTGCAAGGGCACTACTTAGAAGGGAAAGCCTCGGGCAGAATGCCAGCAACTCTAGACTCTTAAAGTGAGGAATGAAATCAGAGATCGGGAGCCCGTTCCCCTAGAGGCCTTCATCTGTGCAGTGGAGAAATGGCCCTGCTGGTGGCATGGGAGCTGCAAAAATGGGCTGCTCTGTTTGCTACTGCGTGAGTTACATTACCTGTGGCTAGACTCAGGGTTGGGTGTTTCTAGGCTCTTTAGCTTCTTATCCAAAGACTTAAAAACAAGGGCTCACACAGACTTTTAGAAAAGAGGCAATAACTCTTCAGAGCACAGAAGTAATACAGATCGAAGGACACGCTGCCAGAAAGGTCAGCAGTCCTCAGGATGAGAGTATTTAAGGACTCCAATTCTGTGCATCTTTTATGGAGCTCTAGAGGGGAGAAGTTTGATTCCTAAGGGGTATAGCATGAGTATTGGGATTGACATATGACCAACAAACTGTTTTTCTATTGGACATGTCCCTTCCCATAGTGTGCTTGATTTAATCATATGTTTGCCCAATTATGCATTGGTACTAGGTCATACATATGGGATTTACCCTAAAAACATAATTTCACCTTACTATACACACACCCAAAACCCATCCAGGCTCAATCGAGCCCTCCCATTCTTCGTACTCTGGTGCGTCGGGAATGCACTTGAGTAGACTGTCTACCATTGCCCAGAGAGGACACGTAACCTGATGTCGGCGGGGTGTGAAGGAGATTCTGAGGTTGCCAGGTACCTCGTTTGGAGAGGATCGTGGCTGTAGATTAGGTACAGGTGATGGAAGTAGGCTGCCAAGTGCATCATCACAGGAGTGTTTGCCAAAGGGGGTTCAGGTGTACACAACTATTTTAGGCTTGCTTGTCTCAACTAAAGAGATGTTGGGGTGTTGTGTGAATACTTTAAAACATGCTTTATCCTCCTTTTTCTATTATTGAAAACAAAAACATCAGTAAAAGGGAAAGTTGGGCTGCTGGAGAGATGGCTCTGCAGTTCAAAGCACCAACTGCTCTCCCGGGGACCTGGCTCAGATTCGTAGCATCCACATGGCAGCTCACAACCATCTCTGACTGCAGTTATGGGGACCCAGCCCCCTCTTCTGGTCTCCTTGAGAACTGCATGTATGCGGCACCCAGACACGTGCAGGCCAAACATAGACGATCAATACGCCTTTTAAAGAAAGAAAACAGGTGCCCCCTGTTCTTAGTTTGGAGAGAAGTCTGGGGTTTATACCGGCCTCTAAAAATATCTGTCATTTGGATGAATGGATGGAGATGTGGTTCTGTTGTTTTGGGTTTGCTCTTTAGCCTGCAATCTCAGGTCAGGAGATCAAAGTCACCTTCGGGCACACTGTGAATTTCAGACAGCCTGGGCTATAAGAAATACCCTCCTCTCAGCCACTCACACCATATTTCAAAACAACAACAACAAAAAATCATTCTAGCTAATCATAATGGCACAGACAACCCAGCACTGGGGGGGCTGAGTCAGGAGGATCCCGAGTTCAAGGTCAGCCTGTGCTACACAGTGAGAATCTAAAAAGGCAAACCAAATGCTTCCTGCCACGTTGCCTAAAGCCATGGAAAAGGAAATCCTAAAAGACACACGCGGATTAACCCCAACCGCTGCATCAGAGGCCAGATCAAATCGGTCCCCATGACACTCACCCCCAGTCTTAAGAGCATGAGTCTCCGAGTGTCTGTGCACTTGCGCCTCTAAGTCGGCAGTGTTCTGCGCTGGGCAGATCTGTTGTCTATTACTGTGAGTTTCAGAGAGCCAATGGCCAGAATCACATTCCAAGTGGGCTCTGGGGAAACTGATTTCTAATGGATTGGCCTGAACATCAAATTATATCAGCTGTAGGATCTCAATGCTTACTACAGTATCTAGCGTGTGACGGGTGTTCCAATGTGTTGGTGGAAATCATATTTTTTTTTTCTGGCTCGACAAAAATATATATGAGTGAACATGTGAAGAAAATGTTCTTTTTTTTTAAAATCACAAACAGTGGAACAACATATCAATTCTAAAATCACAACATTGGCAGAGTGGCAACCCGTGAAGAACATACATCTGGGTCACGATAGTGGGAACAGCCTTACTGCCCCCACCCAGTCCTGTGTGGCTGCCATACCGAATTAGAGGCACACCCCAACTTCTGTCTCCCTACTCTGCAGCAAGCCCCTAACTTCTGTAGCCAAGGGCCATCGGGATCCATGCAGCCCTAGGTCTGGGACAAGTGAACTCCTTTAGTAGGCGAGCCCCGGTGACAGGCAGGCAAAAACAATGTCCCGTGCAAGGCAGCGTTAGGACGGTGTTCTCACCAAGGCTGACTGTGCCCGTGCGCAGGGAGTGGCAAACACAGGCCGTGTAGCTCGGAGTTGTGACTTCCTGTGAAGCCTTATAGAGGAGGTGAGAGAGAAACTTGGCTGAAATGCTTCTGTCTTGATTATTTCTTGTGCTTTCACTGATGTTAATTTGATACATTATCTGCTTATTACAGTGTGTTAATTTTATATACCACTTTATCCATTTATTATAGTGTGTTCGGGAAACTTACAAAAATAGCATTTTAAATCTGAAGAGAACCTTAGGTATAGCTGATGTGAATGTAGCAAATTATCAGCAAAACTCACATTGAGGGGAAGAATTCTGGTAATATCTGGTCTTATTCCCGTGGTTTTACTAAGACATTTGCTTTTATTAATAATTATTGCCTTGACGGTAGCAATTCAGTTGTAAAACAATAGTGGCCCTGACGGAATTGTAACAGCAGCTTCCTGTATCTCACACCTGGGCTCAGACCACAGCTTTCTTCAGAAACCTTGCGTACTGACAGCTCTCCACTCCGGGGAGACTCCTGTCTGGGGGGGTGTGGGGGGGGGGTGAGAGCCCGCAAGGGGCAAGAATATGAAACATGATGCATTTGAAGATGTGTTGGCTACACAAATCACTTTCTCTGTGTTAAACACTCGGGACCCCAGCCTTCTCTTCCGCTCATCCTCCATGAGAAAAGAGGATGTTGAAAGGGAAGAGCCAGCCACCACGGGGGCCGCATTCTGCTGGCTGCCTGGGGTTATTGTGTCTCTACCGTCCCCCAAGCCCTTTGGCTGAAGCAATAATATGAAGTGTTCTGTTTATCTTTAGCTGTTATGGTCCCTCCACACGGGAATCACACAGCAACACAGCCCTGGCAGCTCCCAGCTGCCTTAGGAGACCTTTCCAGAAACCCAAAGGCTTACTGGAATCTCTTGGACAAATTCAGCCTTGTTAGTTTGCTGAGCTAGGCTGGTTCAGCTAGATGGGTCAGCCATGGAAAAGGGGCTCACACAAAGCTTTGCTAACCTTGTGGGAATTTTTGTGACCAGTTATTTAAATGAAATGGTTTTTTGTCCCATCAATTACAATATTTTCTCTCCGCTTCATTTTTTTTTTTTTTGAGACAGGGTTTCACTGTAGCTTTGGAGCCTGTCCTGGAACTAGCTCTTGTAGACCAGGCTGGCCTCAAACTCACAGAGATCCTCCTGCCTCTGCCTCCCGAGTGCTAGGATTAAAGGCGGCGTGCGCCACCACTGCCCGGCCTCTTCATCATTTTTAATAGTTTGTCTCGCGTAAATCCTAAACTATGTAATCCCGTTGCAGCCCTCAAAGTAAGGGCCCGTTGTAACCTGCGTATTAAGCTGGAGGTGAAGTTCATGGAGAGCGGAACAAAGGGCGCATGCTCATTTGATGTGGCGTCTTTTCAGCACCCAGAACGGTGTTGAGGATCCTTGATTACAAAAGGGTGGGGCAATGGCGTCAGTGGCCTCTGGCATTGGTTAATGTCCGCTGGCACTGGATTTGAGTACTCGGAGAGGGTAATCATACACAAGACAGGAGCAGGTCTTGCGGGTGAACCAGACCGTACGTGAAGGCACGGGAGGGGTGGGCAGCAGGAGACTTGGGAGGCGTGGACCAGAGCGAGTTCTAGGTACACTGGCTGCGCGAAGGCGGGCGGAGCAACCGTGCGGGATGCGGGCACAGTGGGATGCACGGATGAGCGACTATTTTCCAAGATTCTCTGTCTTTGACCGGCTAGAAGGCTAGATATGGTGGATTTCCCCCCTTTTGGTTTGGCTTGAAGACAGTACCTGTGCTTCACATAAAAACGTACCACCCGCAGAGTGGTGACACACAAAACGTGATGTTTATAAAACTCATAACCATAACGATAAGAGCTTCATCTTTATAGATTGATTCCTTACTGCTTCTGAGTTTACCACAACATTGTACACGTATAGATTGTGCTTAGATAATATCTAAGTAAAAATTTACAAGCATAACCGTACAAATTCCTATTATGCATGTAAACATCTTAAAATAACGGGGATGCTCACTATGTGCTTAGTCCAACAGAGTACTAACTGCTTTTATCACCCCAATCATCAGAAAACCCTGGCAGGTACTCGATATTTCTTCCATTTTAGAAGTGATGAAATCTGGGCCTGGGAAGGTCACAGAACTGCCAAAGGTCACAGAGCATTGAGACAAATCTGTCTTCCCAAATCCAGAGTCTGAGCCTGAAGTGTTACATAGGTAGATTATATCCCCAAATTGCCTCTTTCTTCCCTCTAACACATGGTTTCTGACATTTCAAGATCTTTATTAAAAGCCTATTGTTACGCGACCACTATCACAGTGAGATTACAGTATTTAACCATCCTGAAATTCTTCACGCTGGTAGGGGGACCACTTCGCGCGAGCTCCAGACCTGGATAACGGCTGGTTCATGTCTCGGTTCCTAAGCATCTCTCTTTTCCGTGCCATATACCTGTAGTCAGTGCCTTGTGCATCCGGTGTCCTTCTCAGGAGGAAATCTCCCGGGATTTCGGAAAGCGCACTGCCGTTAGAACGTGGCGCGATCGTGGTTCATGTAACCGCCAAATGGTAGATGTGTGTTTCCTACACTTGGAATTGGACATTTAACATGGCTTGCTTTGGCTTTTATATCTTGGTGAGTGTTATTCACCAAACAGTGATCATTAACATAAAACTCTGAGGTCCAGACATAAAACAAATCTCTACCTAAGCTGTCCCGTTTGGCATATTTTAATGTAAGGATGGCCATGAGAAACCATTCCCTCAGCGACGATAACAAACACAAGCACTTTCCCAGGTCCTAATTAGTAAACCACAGCTGTGAGAAACCCAAAGGAGTTGCCAGGGCACCCTATCAGAGGAACGCGAGAGAACTTCAAAGGCGCAGGAACACAGTCCTGGTGAATCAGAACAGGACCACATAAAGCCGCAGTGGGGTTGGTGCCGAAGGGAAGATATGGGAACCATCGCGGTGAAAACATCTCTGACGCTCCTGGAATATGAGAACTCCGACTTGGCTTAAACACTGAAGAAAGATGATTAGTGCATAGGAAACTCTCCCGACACTGTAACAGAAGGACATTCGGGGGTTCTGAAACCTAGCTGGAGTTTCGCTCAGCCCTCTTAGAAGGTATATGACCTCTCAGAACAATTCATTTCGTGAGCCCTCTGTTCTCTTGTCTAGGAACAGGTGAATCATAGTGCCTATGCTGCCGAGGGGTGTGACCAGAGTAGGAGAGACGACAGCAAGGGTTCTGAGGTGCGGGCCAAGTGAAAGCCCGAAGGAAGGGGTTGGAAAACGTGGTTTAACACCCCCTTCTCCTGCTCTGGAAGTTTCCAAGAAGAACCGAATTTCTTAAGTCTTTGGTGTGCCTATGTGTGTGAGCGCGTGGGACATGCCACACAAGTGTAGGTCACAGGTCACAGGACACCATCAAGGGCCAGCTCTTGCCTCCTTCCTTGCTTGAGACAAGGTCACACACAGGCTGGGTGGCCCTCAAACTCCCAGGGATCCTCCTTCACCTCCTATCTTACTCACCACAAGAGCTCGGGATTCCAGGCACACACACCTTTTTGAAGTGGTGTAAGTTCTGGGGATTTGAACTCGGGTTCCTGTGCCGGCAGCAGCAAGCACTTCACCCACTGAGCCATCGTCTCAGCTACCCTGAAAGAATTCATCAAAGGGCATCTGATTTCCTCTTGGCTTCCTTCCCTCTCTACACAGGCAATGAGTTCGCTTGGCTTCCAGGGGTATCGAGCGTGAATGTGCTCACCAGACATCTCAAACTCTTCTTTCCACAGGATGAAACACGGCACACTGTCACTGCCTGTCGGTGTGTGAATGCTTCTGGTCGTTGGCGAGTGCCTTTGTAGATAGGAAAATAAATAAAGCGAGTACCTGGTGATTTTCCAATAGAGGCCCAGTGGTTTCTAGTTTGCCAGATGGAAAGAGAAGTCACACAAATGCTTGTTTTTCAGATATTTGGTACACATGGAAAATTTAATTGAGTAAATCTTTTTTTGTTTTTGTTTTTTTTTTGTGAATCTTTATCAAAACGGAGTGGCTTGTTCTCAGTGTTTTAGAAATTTAGAGGGGGCGGGCTCATGAGTGAACAGCGCTTGCTTTGGCTGTGACCTTTCAACTGGGTCGCTTCTGTCAGGCCTGACCACAGAGCCGAGGTCCCAGGCAAAGCGCCGGCTTTCTCTTTTTAGCTTATTCACTGCCCGATTTGCTGATGCTAACCAAAAAGATTTCCTTTTCTACAGAGGAAGACTCATTCGCCTTTAACAGTTGTGGAACTCGCACGCATGAAGTGGCGAGCGAGGCCAGCAGTATTTCCCCTGTCTCTTCCCTCCTTCCTCCGAGGCCCCTCCTTGTCATTTGTATTTGATGTTCTTATCCCGGGATATCTAATGCCAGTTTCTGAATCTGTTTCTCCAAGTGTGTGTGTGTGTGTGTGTGTGTGTGTGTGTGTGTGGTGTGTGCGTGTGTGCTGCGTGTGTGTGGTGTGTGCGTGCATGTGTATGGTGTGTGTGCATGCATGTGTGTGTGGTGTGTATGTGCGTATGTGTGTGGTGTGTTTGTGGTGTGTGCATGTGTGTGCATGCGTGTGTGTGGTGTGTGCGTGCATGTGTATGGTGTGTGTGCATGCATGTGTGCGTGTGTGTGGTGTGCACGCATGCGTATGTATGTGTGTTTGCACATGTGTGCGTGCATGTGTGTGGTGTGTGCGTGCGTGCATGTGTGTGGTGTGTGCGTGCGTGTGTATGTGTGTGCGTGTGTGCATATGTATGTGCATGTGCATGCATGTGTATGTGTGTTTGCACATGTGTGAGTGCGTGTGCGTGTGTATTCAAGACGACCTTCCTCGATAGAAGGCAGTTCTGTCCCTGTTCTTACTTCATGGTGATGGTGGTCTACTCTAAGTTGTTTTTGCTGCTTTAATGATGGATAACATCCCTGTTTCATCTCTGATGAACTTCATGGATGCCTATACATCTTTGAAGATCATGGAAGTGGGCATTCTTTATCAAATGTGAACAATAACCATGAGAATTGTTCTGGAGGGTAGTAATCAGGAGAATTGTTCTGGAGGGTAGCTCTAGCTTAGTTGATGGGGTGCTGGCCTAGCATGCTCTAAGGACTGGAATTATACTCAACACCGAACAGACTGGGTGTGGTGGTGCACACCTGTAATCCCAGCATTCCAGAGGTGGAGGCTGGAGCATCAGAATTGAAGGCCGACATAGACTATTGAACTATTGAGACTCCATCTTTTTTTTTTAATGTGTTCTGTAGATTCTTGGAGCGCTTTTATCCTGCAGAAATTTGGGGACCTTCCATATAATAATATTCGCTCTAAAACTATGTAGATCCTGATTCTCTTTATATCGGAAAGTGATGATGACAGTTAGTTTGAAAGCTAAGGAATTCGATTCTTAATATCTTCCCTTTGCCAGGGAAAACTGAAGGCACACAGACCTTCTCTAAAACCAAAACAAACTGTGGGAAGAATGTCTGTCGAGCGTAGCATACGCTGGCCTGTGTGTGTACTCCTTGGTCAGCCGCCCTGTCTCGGATTCCTACTCTATTACCCGCATGTCTTGTAGCAGCTCCTTCTTCTCTGGTCTTCCCTGAAAACTACGGTAGCCGCAGAGCTGTGCCCGCCAGGAGCATCAGGAAGTAACCGCGACTAGACATAAATCAGATGAAGAGCTTGACACAGTGCCCACCACTCCCAGGGTCATCTACGCGTCATTTCATAGGTAATGCCATAACTAGAACTCAGCGTGGACGGCCCCTTTCTCTAAGACGATTACTAGGCGGGAAACAAACGAGGGAAGGAGGTTACGTAGCTGTCTCAGTAATTAAACAGACTCTACACATTCCTTGAGATCAACACACTCAGGTTTGACTCTGCCATTAAAACGATTTTCACACCAAAGATTTTGGAAAACACAGATACTAATTTGTAAAGCATTTAGAACGAGTGTCACAAATACATTTTGTTCCACACACCTCTAGGTTGCTCCTGCCAAGTGGGGAAATGTGTAGAGCATTGGAATTTATTATATACATCTACTGAGACGGATTTGTTTGGCTGACAACCTGGGTACACTGACAAGCACTCAACACCTCTTCTCCCTGGAGCAGGGTTCAGCTTCTCTTGCTTTGCAATGTCTCCCCCCGCCCTCCCCCCCGGAGGATTCCAGGAATATTCTCTCATGAGAATGGACTTTCATGTTATCCTCCAGATAAGAGGCTCTGGGTGCTGTCTTGCTATGCTCCTAAAGGAAGTGTGTTTGCTTTCCTGAAATGATCTGTTGGTTCACATACATTTTTTTCCAGAAAGCTCCTTAGACTGGACATATTTAATTTCACTTGTCAAAGCATCTACTACATCACAGGATTTAAACAGCACTGGGCACAAATTTTGTTTCCTGCTCTGTCAAGCTGGAAAAGCTCCCAGACCACGTAATTTATTTGCAGAAAAGAAAGCCCCAGAAACACAGAGAGACCTCGAGAGTACAAGTTCTTTTGTAGCATGTTCTAGCGGGGGGGGGGGGGGGGGGATAATTATTTTTGGCTTGAGGCAGGCTGACAGAGAAGCAGGCAAACAAGGAGCTGGGAGTCTAGCGCCACGCCAACTCCTGGCATTTCCACCAAGGCCAGGGCTCCCTGGGCAGAATTCCTCCTTGGCCCCTGCCCGGCCCTGCAGACTTCACAGGAAACTCCAGTGACAGCTTTGGCATCTCAGACCATCTACGAGGCCCCTTGCTCTTGCCAACATTTCCCCCACTCTAGCTGCCTGGGTTACTCATTTTCCATTTAACAAACATGCTGGCGTTCTGTGGATATAAGTCAGGCAACCTTAGAGTTTAAGGCGGAAATGACCTGGTAGATCCTGGCTCAGCCAGACCCGCCGACAGCATACGTTTATTTACTATTCTGTTTCTGAAGACTCGTGCAAAGATACTAAGTGAAAACTATTGACAACGAGCATGCACTTGGAGTGCACATTGTGTGTCTAGATTGTAGAGGGAAACTTCAGGTTGGAAGGAAAGATATCAAAATACCATCCTTGCTTCTCTCCTGTGTCACAATGATGGCTTAGATTTCCATATTTTCTTTTCCTATCTTCCCTATCTTAAACAATGGGCATGAATTTTATGTACACCCTGAAAAACAAAGAATTTTTAAAGAAATAATCAACTGTACTGTTGATCAACAGCCGAAGTTGGCAGCTGTACAACTGATCCTTTATTTTACAAATGATGCATATTTATTGTGATGATTTTATTTATGTGCACACATGTATGTCTGTGCAGGTGAATACCACCTGTGTGTGTGTGGGGGGGGCTGCGGAGGCCAGAGAAGGGCATCGGATCTCTTGGGGCCGGAGTTACAGGTGTTTAGAACCGCCCAACATAGGTGCTGGCAGCTGCACTGGGGTCTTCTGCAGGAAGTGCTCTGAACGACAGAGCTGTCTCTTTTGACTTCCTCCAGTCCCAAGTCTCCTCTTCTCAGAGAGGGCGTGTGAGTCTGTGCTATGTGCCAGACTCTCCGTGCTGTGGCGCTTGGTTTGCGCAGGATTTTATTCTGAGTTGAGAAGATCTTGGGGAGTGGGGTTTGGGATAGGGGGATGGTGCCATCCGAAATGTATTTAGCATGGCCACTCCAGCTGCCATGTTGAAGTAACCCTGTGGGGGGGAAGCAAGGGCAGAGGCAGGAGCCTAGCTCTCAGGAAGGAGAGGCTGGTGAGTTTGCTTGTAGAAAAAAGGCGTGGAGGAGGGGTGAATTCTGGCTAGTCATTCATCACAGAATAGGATG
This sequence comes from Microtus obscurus, assembly GCA_963919715.1. Classification (NCBI taxonomy): domain Eukaryota; kingdom Metazoa; phylum Chordata; class Mammalia; order Rodentia; family Cricetidae; genus Microtus; species Microtus obscurus. Next base: position 7,394,956 of record CAWTZC010000381.1, read on the forward strand.
CTAAAACTGGTTTCCCACATCCCGGTATTTAGGGACATTTGTTTATGTGTATTATTTTATAGTTGATGAGGGGAAGCTGTGATGGATTTAAAGAGCACTGGGTCTAGGAGGGCTTCTCTCTAAAAATTAATGCCAAACGTGATGCTCCCTGGCCTTCTGAAACACCTACCTGACCCTTGTCCCTAAGGTGATTCTGTCTCTAGGAGCCAAGATTTTGTATCTGGAAGTAGCAACACCAGGAGAGTCGAGTCTCGGTGTAAGAAGGTCTCAAACCACCAGCCAGCAGTCGTATTTAACTTGCTTTTTCACCAGCTGGCAGGATGATTAAAAAAAAAAAAAAAAAAAAAACAAGAGTTGTTAATTGTCATAATTATTTCTTTCTCGGGACATTGCTGTGATGATATACACTTTGTAGTCATTCGGAAAGGAATATTCCATGTTTTAATGTTTGTTTTATTATATATTATTATTTCACATATATGTGTGCATGACATATGCCTGTGCGTGCAAACATGTCACGGGGCACATGTGGGGAGGTCAAGGAACGGCTTTCAGGAGTGGGGCCTCTCCTGCTGTGAGTTCTGAGACCCAAACTCCCATTCTTGGGCTTGCACGGCAAGGGTTTTTAGAGCCACTCTGCAGGCTGAAGAAGCGGTCCCTACAGTGGTGGCATCCTTTAAGATATTCGTTTCCGCTCCAGAATCTTGTGCTGAAGTTTTCTGGTCCGTTAAATCCCAAGTCTGAAAAACAAAGCTCACTTTCATAGCTGGTGCAGGGGGCTTGAGAGAGAGGGTACTGTCTGCGAGCTCCTGGGCAGTCTGAGCTGCACAGTGAGTTCTGGGCCAGCCAGGGCAAGGCAATTGAACAAACCAAAGTCTTTCATATATGCCCACTGGGAACTTCTTTTTCTCTTTTCATTTTCTCTTTGGTATAAATGAACAAAGACGACAAGTGTTTACAATACGATCTTATCGTCTCCCAGAAAATGTTAGACCTGAACATGAGGAAAGTTCTATTCATTGCTGGTTCCTGTACAAGTGGGCCTTGTTCTGTCCCATTAGAAGAATGGGTTTTTTCATCTTATATACAAGTATTATATATTAACTACAGGAAAGTTGGAAAATAAAGACACGTGGAAGGGCGGTGATATCAACCACCCTAGTCTTATGGTGGTGAACTTCAACCCCATCAGGCTCCCATGCATTTGTTCTGTTTGGGAAATTGAGTTGCAAACAGAAAGATGCATTTTTTTTTTCGTGGAGTTGTGTTCTGTAGTTATTTGAGTGGTATTTTACATTACAGCGTTATAAAAAGGCTCCGATACCTAGGATACTCCACTACTTACTGCTCCTGGTCTCAAACTGCTGTTGATCACCAGAGATGGGTGAATGGTTGCACACAGTGCTGTACTGTCTTACAGAGCCCAGGGGAAAACATCTGTCTGTATGGCTTCCTTCAAGCTAAACAGAGAGTAACAATGAGTGCTCGATGAGATTTGTCTTCAAGTTAAGAGTGGAGATGAACAGTGGAGATAAATGAAGGAAATTGGGCCCCTGTGCTGTTTTTATTTAGTTTAGTTTTAAAAACTATTTTTAAGGAGTTTAAATGCCTTTAACGGAAATAGAATTACGTCACTTTCTTTTCACCCTTTCCACTCTCCCAGAAACCCTCCCTCACACCCCTCCCTCACACCCATAGCTTTTTGTCTTTGAATATTAACGTTGCCCACACAGAGACATAAGAATGCATGTGTTTGCACAAACATATATGAATACCACCTGCAAAGTCGATCTTGCTGTCTGTACGTGTATGGCTTCAGGGCTGACCCTCTGCGCTGGATAGTCAATAAGAGGGCTCGTCCCTGGAAGGAGCACCTTCTACTTCCCCTGGCAGTTATCAGCTGCTCGTGGTTCTTTGTCTAGTGAGGGGACCCCATGAAATAGTCTTCCTTTGGGGGAAAATGTCCATTGATACTGCCATTGTTCTCGTCCTGTTGATGCTGTCATTTCTGGGAGACACTGCTGCACAGCAGACTTCCTAGTATTCTGGCGGTTATAGCCTTCCTCCCTCCATTCCCCCTCCCTCCCTCCCCCCTCCTTCCCTCCCACAAAGTTCCCCTAGCCTTAGATGCAGGAGTTATGATGTATCCCCTGGGGCTGGGCTTGCAGGGCCTGTTGATAACTGTATTGTGTTCAGCTGTGGTTTTCTGTGACCGCCTCCAACTGCGGTAAAGAGCGGCTTCTTGGCTAACAAGGACTTTACATTTGTAACTAGCATGAAAATCTCTCAAGTTTCAGATAAAATATATAAAAGGGCTGGGGGGGTGGTGCACACCTTTAATCTTAGCATTTAGGAGGCAGAGGCAGGTGGATCTCCGTGAGTTTGAGACCAGCTTGGTCTATAAAGTGAGTTCCAGGACAGCCAGAGCTGTTATAGAGAGAAACCCTGTCTTGAAACACACACACACACACACTCATGTATATTTCCTTTTATACATATATATGTGTGTGCATGTGTGTGTGAAAGAAAAATACATTAATATGTGAGAAGACTGAATTTTAAATTTTAAAATGTAAATAAAATATATCCAAGGGTCAGGCAGATAGAAATCACAGAAACCAGCCTTGACTCCTTATAATAAAAAACTCCAAGCATGCCTTAAGTATCAGACCACAGACTTCTGAAAATGCTCTCTTGACACTCTGTTGCCTGAAGAACTTTCTAGGAAACCATAAAGCAAGGTGGAAACCTTGAAGGGCAAAAAGGTTAGGATGAAAAGTTTGAAAGAAGAACACGCAGAGAGGGCCATCGTGGCTGGCGTGAGAAAGGACCCATGGTGGGCAAAAGGGAATGGGTGGAATTTAAACGGTGTTGATATAGCTGATCCTACGGAGAGCACAAGGCGGAGTCCCAGTGTGGGCGCGTGAAAGAACGTGGCGCATGGATCTCAGACACACAAGAGCCAACAAAGGCGATTGGTGGAGACAAAACGGTAGAGAGGGAGACCGGCAGCTGAGAATAAGTTGCAGAAGAGTTTCCTAAGTTAACTAGACATCATGTGGGCATAAATTTGAAATTTTTGGAGCCCCTCACAGGGTAGGAGGAGAGAAGCAGTTCCTACAGGCTGTCCTCTGACCTCCACAAGGACCGTGGCATGCACCCCGCTCCCGCCCCCTACAACAAACGAACAGATGTTTAAATTAAACTATGCCAAGCTTGCGATCTGCCCTGGAAAATTTAAAACTTTACCTTTGACTCCATATAATAAAATTCTGGCCTCAATGGCCTTGTGTTCTCGCTGGGAGACTGTGGTTGGTGCCGGAGAAACGGTGACAGCGCGGAAGGTGGAAGTGGGGATTGGGCAGAACCATGACCCCCACTCTATCAGCGCAGCAGCCCACAGTGGGCAGTGAGCGGGACGTTATCCCCTAAGGGTGCTAATGGAGACAGGGCTGTGTGCAAAAGTACTCCCGATGAGCTGAGGAATCAGTGCTGTTAGCACAGTAGACCACCTCCACAAACGTCTGGAGAAGACGAGCAAAGGCAGCGGAGATCCGGGTAGCAAGCAACATACAAGCAAAAGAAACGGTAACCGGGAGGAGCCGAAGGCGGTGCACGAAAGTGGCGGTGGAAGCTGATGGCATCCTCCTGCTATTAATACGGTTTTCATTTGGAACCAACATAAAACTTAACCGTGATCCTCTTAAGTCCAAAGTAAAACGCGGACTGTATAATGATCCAAAGAAAGTATTGTTATTTTGTAGCACAGAATGAAAATGAGACCATAAATCTGACATTGATTTGGTACTAAGGACATGTAATGTTTAACTTACTGCTTCTGAGACCTAGGAAGCCATTTCAAAGCATCAAATTTAAACCCCAAAGTAATAATCTGGACCAATATTGTAATGTTAGGAGAGCCCATTTCAAATGAACCTTTATGGATCAAGTTTACAGAATTTGTGGCATATTAAGTAACATTAGATTACATAGGAAGTAGAAATTATAAATAAAAATCGATGTGTGGAGTATTTTCATGAATCTAGTTCAGTTTTCTAACAAGGTAAAATATAAGTGAGCAAGTTTGGGTTAATAAAAAACATTTTGATGGTGAAAAGACAAAAATCTAAATGAAAAAAAATTATTTATAAAAAAATCAGACCAGGGCTAAAATAAGCAATCAATCATTATTAAAATTATATTTTTGAAGAATTTTAATGTATTGAAGTATAAGTTAAGTGAAATCACAGATTAATAGTGATGCATAGTATCTTTGAAATGTACTTTTAATGTCTGCCTGTAGACTACACACATGGAGAAAATATCCAGGAATATATCAAAATATTAAAATCAGTTATACAGGGATCCCGATGATTTTTATTTTCTTGGGCATTTTCCTGAATCTTAATGATTTTGCGTTTTAAAAAGTTCCCACAAAGGATATTTTTACTTCTGCAATCAAAAAACACATGTGTAATGACCTTAATTTGATGATTGATTGTGATCATGCCAACATCCACTTCATTCTCACCGCTCAAGAGAGAAAGCTGGGCTTGCACTTCACATGGGAGGAATGAAGGCAGAGGGAGGGGGTGGCCTTTCTCTAAATGTCATTGTTAACGATGGCACAAAAGCATCTAAGGCCCCAGATTTGACCTCAAATCGCGAGAACTTTCCAGGACGTTCTTCTAGGGAAGCCGTCACCACGACGGCTGTGTTCAAGCGCTGCTGGGTCAGGCTGTCAAGAGCATCACTAGTGCCCAGAGGACATAGGATGTCCAAACGCGTGGCTTGATATGAGGTTTCACCCAAAAGAATATGAGAAAGGGGAACACGTCCTTACTGAGCTCCAAATCAGCAAGGGGCTGAGGGATGGAGGCAAATACATTTGGTTAAAATGGAAAGACGGCCATGGTGGCCTGGGCCAGCCTGGGGCTGACATTTGAGAACCACAGAACCTCTACTGGCAGCTTCTCAACCGTGTCCTGTTGGAGAAAAGGACCCCAGGCAGACACTTGGGTAGCACGGAGGCCACTGGGAAGTTCACTCTAGGTGCTGGGGCAAAGGTTCTGGATCCTGTCCTCGCGTCTGCAGCTGACTTCCAGGTTATTCAAGCACTAATTCTCCATTAGTTATGGGCTGTTGGCCACACCCTCAGCTTAATCCCCCCCCCCCCCCCCCGTGTTTCAATTATCCGTACTTCGACCCCAACTGAGGTGGATTCCAGACGTGTAGTAGCCCTTTGGAGGCTGCTTCTCAAACGTTGACCCACAGAATGGTTTTATTTCTTCGGATCGAAAGAGTCTCTCTCCATTTCTTGTTTCGGGTTCTGATGGCCCCATATTTGGATCATTATATAAACCACTTTTAAAAATTACCAACAGAACTCATGAGACTAAAAACCGCTTTGCGTTTTTCTGACTGCTTAAATTATGCAGGTCTTCATGAAAATTCAAATGACATTGACAAGTCTAAAAAGAAAGGAAAAAAAAACCCACAAATTTCCACCAAAATCATGCAACCACTATTTACTTTTCGGTTCCCATCTTTCTGTACTCTTGCACCATCAATACCCAGCTATCACTTCCCCTAAAGCAGATGGAATTACACATTCAGCTTTATTTAATATTTTCTCACTTCTTTATTGCTCACCTCCATGCACAGCATCACCACCCTTACAGACATCCACACTCAGAGCTAAGTGTGCAGCTTTTTACATCCATGATCCCACGGTTAAATAAAAGCGGCAAATACGCGAATTATGCCCATGCGAACGGGTGCGTGTGGTTACGGGGTTTCGTAAGTGATGATGTCAAGAGTTTACCACTGACAAAAGCGAAACCTTATTATTCATTTCTCTGCTCTCCAAGTCTGACTTCACAGGAGTCCTCTCTCATCGATGGGGGACAAACGGTCTGCAGTGTGGGCGCACGGGTGATTTACCGCGCAAATCCTGCTCGGTGTGCCATCTCCGTACTGCTGGTTGTGCGTTGATGGTCACGGGTCCTGCCTTAAGTTAGTTGTACAGGATCAGGGTCTAGAAATGTACTTACTAGTTACAATAATAAGCATTTTAAAACTTGAGAGTTATGAGATTGCTTTTCTAAGATGTCACAAATTTACAGTTCATCGGCAGAATAGGAGAGAATGATTATCTTCATTTTCATTAATCATGGCTTTATATATATATATGAATATATATATATATATATTATCCTCTGTGTGTGTGTGTGTGTGTGTGTGTGTGTGTGTGGTGTGATACGCATATGGTGTGCATCCCAGGCCACATCTGGGGAGGTCAGGAATCAGCTTGTAGAAGTTGGTTCTCCTTTTCCATGTGGATTCCAGGGATTGAACTTGGGTTGTCAGGCTTTGGTAGCTAGCACCTTACTCACTGAGCCGTCTTGCTGGCTCCAACTACAGCTGTAATTATCTTTAATCTTTGCCAATAGGATTTGGGGAACTCCTTCCTTCCTTCCCTTATCTGATAATTGTGAGGCTGGGCATCGTTCCCACACTTGGTTGTCCTCTTTTTGTGAATCCCCTTTTCTTTGCCACTGAGTTTTCCATCAGCTTCAAAGGTTTATATATATTCAAGTTTTTTTTTAAATTACATTTTTTACATACTAATAATTCATATGAGCTACTATTTCCTTAGTCTACCATGATTTTTGATTTCATTATTTTCCACACCAACTCCCTTTTTAATCTAACGAAAAGTCTATCTTTTTTACACCCTTTCTAGAAATACTGCCTTCGTTTAAGAAGGCCTCTCCAGGATCAGATTACACACCCTTGTCATTCTAATACTTTCTAAAAACTAATCTTGTAATTGATGGAGAACTCAGCCTTGCCTTTTCTCTGTATTGATAGGTGTCTGCCAAAAGATGATACAATAGTGTTTTTGATTTTGCTTTCAAGTAGGGGGCCTACAGAGGTCACATTGAGCTCATTCAGGATGTCTGCAAGTTCAGTGGGGTGCAGGACTCGAGGGGAGTGTGAGCTTGAGGGACTCACTGCTCTTATGGCTGGGAAGGCAAGCCTAGTCTTTGGTAGAAGACCTGTGTGACGTCATCAAGGCGGCCACTGAGAATATTCCAGAGAGAGTCAACAGTGGCTAGGGCTTTGCGTTCTCAATGTTCCTCATTAGATCCTACCAGGGCACACAGGGCACCCAGCAGCCATGGCGGAGCTGCCTTTAGCAATAAGTAGAACTTCCATAGTGTGGGAGACCTCTATGTGACTTCAGCCAGAACCACTTATTTCGTGGTCAACACGTGGCATCATTCTGCTGTTTGTCAAGCACTCTGCCTGTCTTTGGGTTCCATAACTAATGACGGCCTTGAGTACATTCCTTATGGAAAAATAACAGAATGTCTGACAAAGTGAAATCAAATGCAGTTTGTGGTTACCAGAGCCTATTAACCAAAGAGCTATCAGGTGGTTGTTGTCTTGCCGTAGTAGTAACTTAGAAAGCCCAAAGTTGTGGAGTGAAGGGCACCTGGGTTTTTCCTTGAGTTTCTGGTTCTTTGACTCCTTACAGATGATATCATACCCCAAAAGTGGCATAACACCCGTGCCTCCTAATGCCTACCTTGCCGGAGCTACCTGAGAAGTACCCTGTATACAGTAGGTACTCAATAAATGCAGGGACTGTTTTGCTTGTGATCAAGCATGAATGGTAAGGGGTTAGCATCCACTTTGTTCATTTCCTATTTCAAATTCAAGCTGATCTGTGAGTTCCCTGCGGGCGCAGAATTTTAGCCATCAGAGCAGTCTCTAGCATCTCTTTTGAATTGACTGATAATTTTAAAACCAAAAGTCATCTTTTATAAAAAAATAAAATCTGCAGAAATCAAAGCGAAAGATTGGCTTTGGTACATATACAATGTGTGTGTGTGTGTGTGTGTGCACGCACACGTGTGTGCGCGTATATAATTTCTACTTAGTTTTAATCCTTAAACCAACACATGCTTAACTATTTAAAAGGATTCCAATACCAAAGAATTAAATTAGAAGTGAAAGGCCCCATCTTGGGTCTGCTGCCCAAGGTCATCACTGCTGAGAGCTTGACACCTGCTTCCCCTGCCTTTTCCATGCCAGAAAAATGGGGTTTTTAATGATGGCTCTGCTAACAGCTCTGGACTGAGAATGAATTATTTTATTCAGAGACAAGCGTGGTATCCTTCTTGTGAGTCAAGAAGTGCCAGAAAAGTCCCCACCGTCATTTATTAAACAAAACAAAAACAAACACAGTCTCCCATTTTCTGTAGCTTCTTTTATATCTGTAGTTTTTATTTTATATTTGAAATTCTCTGATACTTCCTGAAACACAGATCAACCAGTTTGCTCATGTCAGTTAAACTAGGAAGAAATTGGTTTTGTACTGCTTTGTTGTTGATGTATGTGGATGAGGGTTAAAACTCCCCTAGCGTAGCCTTGGAGCGATCCGGAAACCCTGTTATTTAGAGCGCTTCGCCAGCTGCAGAGGTCTTTCAGTTGTCTGGCAGGCTCTTCCCAAGCAATGAAGACTAACAGGCCGTTTACCTGAAGTCATGAAGTGAATGTCTGAGGCACTGAATCAGGTCCTGTGGCCGCGTGGAAGCACGCAGAGTAGCCGTCTCGGGGAGATTGTCTTTATGAGTGCGTTAGGACCTGCTCAGAGTAGGCGTCTCGGGGAGATTGTCTTTGTGAGTGCGTTAGGACCTGCTCAGAGTAGCCCTCTCGGGGAGATTGTCTTTATGGGTGCGTTAGCGCCTCATCTTGTTGTGTGACATAGTACCCGACAAATGCCACTTGAAGAAGGCAGGAGTGAGAGGCAGCTGGTCTCACTGTGCCTGCGGTAGGAAGCAGAGACAGGTGCCGGTGCCGGGTCCAGTGCCCCTAGCACGTGGAGTGGGGCACTCAAATTTGCGGTGGTCTGCCTACTCCTGTTAACTTAGTCTGGAAACTCAGTCCCAGAGTTAGGTTTCCCTGGTGATTCTACAGTATGTCTGTCTGTCAAGCCATCAGTCAACATTATTCAATCAAAACAGAAAGAAGTGTGACCAGGAGACATGCTAAGTGCCTTCAGGAAGCCTGTTCTTAAACATGCACACACTTTCAGTTGGTTTTTTGCTAGTTTAAGCGTGTTGGTGTTGACATGAAGAAAAGGCATTAAAATGTACACCTTTTGGAAGTTGGTATAGTAGCAAAAGCCTTTACTTCCAACACTTGGAAGGCGGAGGCAGGTGGATCTCTTTGAGTTTGAGGCCAGCCTGGGTTAATAGTCTCAGGCCAGTCGAGGAACATAGTGAGATTTTATCTCAAAAACCAAACCAAACCATTGAGAACCTACACCTCATTTCTGTTGCATCGAAGTCAGCTTTGTGCCGGGCGTGGTTGGGGTACACCCAAAACCCTAGCACCAGAGAGACAGAGAAGTAGGGGGTTCAAGGCCGTCCACACAGCTACATAGCGATTTTAGGACCATCCTGTGTTGTGTAAGACTCTATCAATAAAAAGGGGGGGGGTGCAAACAAGCAAACCAGTTTTAACTCCAGTGGAAGGGTCGCTTCAGGCAAGAGTGGGTGAGAACTGTCACTCCCATAAATAAATAATAAATAAAATTCCCAAAAACGCAAGCAGAAAGTAGAGTTCCCACGTAGTCCTACCCACCCATCCTCTCTCCCGCTAGACAATCTCTTAAATATTACATTAATGTGGTGCACTTGTCTCAGATGATGGTGATTAGCTAAGATCTACAACTTACATTATAGTTCTACGGGTTTTAACTTGGAGCAATGTTCCGTCTCCACCGTGGTAATATAACACAAGACAGGTTCACTGTCCCCTCCCCTGTACACTCTACTCTGTGCTCCTCCAAACTCCTGGCAATCACTGTCTCTATGACAGTCTTCCTACTTCGCGTGTGTGGCGGCGGGGAGGGGGTTACGTGTTCATGTGGGCGCACACGAATGTGAAGGCCTGGGGTCAAGTCAGAGTGTCTTCCTCAGTTGCTCTCCACCTTATCTTTGCGGCGGCCTTTTTCTGAACCTGCAGCCCACCGGTCGTCGAAGCTGGCAGGCCAGTTGAGCTTCAGGGACCCACTGTCTCTGCCCTACAGTGCAAGCATCACAAACGTATCCCACCATGCCTAGCTTTTCCGTGGCGTTAGACTCGGGTTCCCACACTCAAGGTGAGAAGGCCTTAACTGAGCGACCTGCCTAGCCCTACCTCCCTAGTTTTAAGTTTTCTTGAAATTATAAAACAAGAACCCTTTCAGACTGACATATTTCTTAGCAGTGTGTATTTAAGTGTATTGTGTCTTCATAGTTTGGAAACATTTCTTCTAGTACTAAATAATATCTTGGCTGTATGTACAATAGTTTACGTGACCAATAATCCAACTGAAGGATGTTTGCCACCTCTAAGTATTAGCAATTATTAATGTGGCTATTACAAGCTCCCGTGTATAGATGGTAGTTGTGTGTAAATAAGTTCCCAGCCTTCTTAAATAAATACAAAAGAGAGATTGCCGGAGGAAGCGACAAGAGTGTGTTTAGTTTCATAAGGAATTGTCAAACTGTCTTCCCAAATCCCTTTTGTTCTTTAGATCCCCATTAGCAATGACTGAGAGCCCTCCCCAAGCTCAGAGGATACGTCTTATATTCGACACTTCTCAGTTACTGTTGCCATGTGGCAGTCCCGATGTCACTGTGTGTGATACAGAATCAGGTCATCGCTTCTCATGCGGTTGTCACTTCTCTTGACTTATACCCGCTATTGTTATAACACATGTTGCTTAATTCCTTCTTAAGATGTCATCAGAATAGAAACTACAGTTTACGGTTCGGACAGATTGTCGTGTGTACAGAATGAGACAAGAACGAGTCAACATTGACATTTGTCTAATACACATTTGTTGCTGGTTAAATGATTCAGCTTCATATTTTCTTGGAAAGCAGCAATAAGTGCTTTACGGGATGTAAGAGAGGAATTCACCCACCAGGAGCTAGGTTTTATTCTATGACTGAATTCATGATGTACAGATTGTCAGTCTCACACAGAAAAACTGACAAGAGCAATAGCCAAACTCCTCAGAAGAGATGAAGGAACTCTGAACAGTCAGAAGCCGTAAGAAGTGAATCCCGCAGTGCACAGTGTCAGCCTCAGAACACACACCTGCACCAGGACCATCCTGCAGTGCACAGCGTCAGCCTCAGAACACACACCTGCACCAGGACCATCCTGCAGTGCACAGCGTCAGCGTCAGAACACACACCTGCACCAGGACCATCCTGCAGTGCACAGCGTCAGCCTCAGAACACACACCTGCACGAGGACCATCCTGCAGTGCACAGCATCAGCCCTAAAACACACACCTGCACCAGGACCATCCTGTACTGCACAGTGTTAGCCTCAGAATACACACCTGCATCAGGACCATCCTGCAGTGCACAGCGTTAGCCTCAGAACACACACCTGCACCAGGAGCATCCTGCAGTGCACAGCGTCAGCCTCAGAACACATACCTGCATCAGGACCATCCTGTACTGCACAGCGTCAACCTTAGAACACACACCTACATCAGGACCATCCTGCAGTGCACAGCGTCAGCCTTAGAACATACACCTGCATCAGGACCATCCTGCAGTGCACAGCATCAGGAGCATCCTGCAGTGCACAGCGTTAGCCTCAGAACACACACCTGCATCAGGACCATCCTGCAGTGCACAGTGTCAGCCTCAGAACACACACCTGCACCAGGACCATCCTGCAGTGCACAGCGTCAGCCTCAGAACACACACCTGCACCAGGACCATCCTGCAGTGCACAGCGTCAGCCTCAGAACACACACCTGCGCCAGGACCATCCTGCAGTGCACAGCGTCAGCCTCAGAACACACACCTGCACCAGGACCATCCTGCAGTGCACAGCGTCAGCCTCAGAACATACACCTGCACCAGGACCATCCTACTGGCTGAACAGAATGCACCTCATTTCCAGTACAATGCTGCTAGAGAAAAGTGAAAATATGTGTTTAATCAAACAGATAATGCTAGAGGGTGGGAGGCTGATTCACCTTGGCAAGATCTAAAATTTCATTATTTGCAGTTTTGGAGATCTAAAAAAAAAGGGAAAGATAAGAATAAAAAAACTCTTTAAGGGCATAAGACTCAGATCATAAAAAGCAACAAAACCCTGTTACCTTGTTTCATTTGATTGCTGCAGTGGTACTCTAGTTGAAACTGCTCAATAATGTCTAAGAGCAAGAATTGTGGCTGGAGAGATGGCTCAGAGCTGAACCCATTTCCTACTCTTGCAGAGGATCTAGGTTCAGTTTCCATCACCCACCCACGTGGTGATTCACAACAATCTGTAATCCCAGCTGCAGGGCATCTGATGCCCTCTTCTGACTTCCACTGTCCCCAGGCATGTCCAAGGTACATATACAGATGCACAGGAAACAGTGCATGGATAAGGGCAGCCGGGCGAGCAGTTAGCAGCCATCTCCCTAACTACGTAGTGATGTGGTTGCTAATCATGGCGGTATGACTAGACCACTAGAGCGCTCGGTGCATCAATCAGCAAAGCAGCTGGCCGTCCTGGAAGGGATTCAACGACCAGTCTTTACTGAGAACTTCTGGTGAAAGTTGCAGTATGGAACCTTATGGGAAGGCGAGAGCGACTGCCCATGCTCTAAAGAAACAAGACACATCCCTGGTGTCTGGACAGCCCACAGGACTGCGCTATGGAAACGCAACAGGCAGTGAATTCTGAGCTTACACAAACTTCAGGAAAGTGCACTCTAAAGAAGCAAAGAAGGGTGTGTTTGCGACATTTAGTTCATAAGTATTTACCCTTTTATGTATATATGATACTGGTGACTCAAATATCTCTGTCCACTTTGAAACTGAGTTCTTGAATTAAGCAAAACCGCATGTGACTAAAAAGCATTATGTCATAGTTAGTCATCTTGCTTTAGGGTAAAAGTCATTGCTGGACATAAAGTTCAGTTCATAGCCATGAAAGACTTTAATCATGAGCAATATGTTTTACATATAAATATTTCTATCAGAAACAAAGTACTTACAAAGTAGCTTTTGACATAATTCTTTCAAGAACTTATAAACTTGATAGTTAAAACAAGCCAGCACCAAGATAGAAGTTTATGCAAAATGACACCTGGCTTAATAAAGCAGAATAAATTATTTGTACCCTACACTACAGGATACTCATTCCTTGCAAGTTAGCATGAGATTTTTACAAGTTATGCATATACTGGGTCACAAAGCAGATATCAACAAACTGAGTGGCTGGGGTCATCGGAGTCTCTATGAGATCAAAACTAAGCCTTATTAAAAAGTTGTGTTGTTGCAGGAAAAGAAGAAGAAAATCCCTGTGTCTGCTAAACTAGTCTCAAAGACAAAGCCTAGGTGGAAATGAAATGGTTAAAAGGGAGGGAGAGTCTACAGAGCTGGTTAATGGGAGTAGAAAATCCAGAAAGATGTACAGATAAAAATTTAGAATTGCTAACAAACATTACAAATACATCATTAGAATCTATAGCAGTCAGCAACTTAGCTAGACTCAAAATCGATACACAAATTTGACTGTTTTTATATATCGGCCACAGGAGGAAGGTATCAGGTGTGCTCATTCAAAACAGTTTCAACTAAACAGAAGTTACCCCCAACAAAAGATGTTTCGGATCTCCTATGGGGCAGAGAGACATTTTACAATTCTGCTATGACTGGATCAGAACAATATGCATTGCATACCAAATCTCCCTTAATTGCTTTTAAAGATCGAATGTACTGAAACTCTGTGTGTGTGTTTAGGGGCGGGGGGGGGGGGGGACAAAGGGGGAGGGAGGGAGATTCTGTGAATGTGTGAAGTGTGTGAACGTGTGTGCATAGGGAATCTTGCAAGCTGATTCTGAAATTTGTGTGGAAATGCAGAAAGCCCTTGCTTTCAGAACTTACCAGAAAGCTCCAGTGACACCTCATTGGCGACACAGAGACGGATCTCTAAGATGGAACCGAAGACCTCTCATGTTGGTGGGAAGACAGGATTTATGAGAGAACTGGGCCAGCAGTGGGAATGAAGGGTTCTCAGTGAATGCTGTTGGAACTGTGTAACGAAAGGAAAAAATAAAAGAAACCGTCTTCGCTGAAAAGCTCCAAATAAACTGAAATTAACAGCAAAGCTAGATTATTAGGGCTACTGGTGTTGTTACTCTCAATATCCTGGTTACCATTGTTGTACAGATAGACGCCCTGACAGCATACACCAGGTTAGCATTGTAGATAGAAGCCCTGGCTACAAACACCAGGATAACAATGTAGACAGAAGCCCTGGCTACAAACACCAGGATAACAATGTAGATAGAAGCCCTGGCTACAAACACCAGGATAACAGTGTAGATAAAAGCCCTGGCTACAAACACCAGGATAACAGTGTAGATAGAAGCCCTGGCTACAAACACCAGGATAGTAGCAGTCACAGCTGTACCATTTATAACCCCTAATCTCAATGTTCATCTAGACTCAGAAAGACAAAGAAAACAATCCCCACTACAGAAACCTAGCAAAAGGTTTATTAAGCAGATAATTAAAAATTCTAATCATGGGAAAAGACTAATAAACCCGACTTTGCTGCAGTTAAAAGCTTCTGTTGACCAACACTAGGAGACAGTGGGGGTCACTGCAGGGAGCTTGAAACCTTCACAATACCTTGACAAAGAAGCAGAACACCATAGCATGTCTCCCTCTGGGTTGCTTTTGCCCTTGCAAGCAACACACATGTTGGGGATCATTTTATTGCTGTTCTGAGATTTACATACATAGACACCACTCAAAGGTGAGCGTGAACACGTCTTTAATACTTAGGAACACGAAATAATAATTTGATATTGAATACGCAGGGGAAAGTAATAATGTATTCTTCAATGAAAAGAGGAAAGAAACAAAGACAATGAAAGACACGGAGGAAAGCAGAGGGGCAAGGAAGGACATGGAAGTTTAAGGTTGGCAGGAGACTGAGGATGAGCTCAGCACAGCAGAGTGCTCAGGGCAGCTCCTCCATGGGTGGTCCTCCATCAACAGAAGAGAAAAGGCAATACGGTATGTCTGCAGCATCAGAGGGATCCTCGTCTCAGAAGGACAAAAATCTCAATTTGCATTCATTGCAGAGCTTCCAACTTAGCCCGAAAAGAACCCCTTTCTTAGCAGTGAAATGCCTGTCAGGTAAAAGATGGGAAAACATAGTTTCTGGGGCAAGAAGCACTTAAAAACAAGTTATATGGGAAGAACCAAGAGCTGTCAAGATTAACGGGAATAAATTCAAATAGACTGAAATTGTCGATGTTTTAGGAACGGCATTCCCACAGACTGAGTGGGGTCACTTTCGTATCTGTGCCTTCTGAATTTCAGTCAGTTCACTTCTTCTATGCTGGAACTTTCCATCTTAAAGAAGGAACAGATTTTTTTTTTTTTGGTAGATATTTGCTTTCAGCATTTCTTTTTTTATTCATTTTATTAAACTATACATTTTCTCTGCTCCCCTCCCTTGCTCTCCCCTCCCCTTCTGTCCTCTCCCATGATCCCCATGCTCCCAATTTACTCAGGCTATCTTGTCTTTTTTTACTTTCTACTTCCCATGTAGATTAGATCCATGCATGTCTCTCTGAGGGTCTTCATTGTGGTCTAGGTTCTCTGGAATTGTGAATTGTAGGCTGGTTTTTCTTTGTTTTATGTTTAAAAGCCACTTATGAGTGAGTACATGTGATAATTATCTTTCTGGGTCTGGGTTACCTCACTCAAAATGTTTTCTAGACCAATCCATTTGCCTGCAAATTTCAAGATGTCATTATTTTTTCTGCTGTGTAGTACTCCATTGTATAAATGTACCACATTTTCCTTATCCATTCTTCATTCGAGGGGCATTTACGTTTTTTCCAGGTTCTGGCTATGACAAATAATGCTGCTATGAACATAGTTGAGCACATGTCCTTGTGGTATGATTGAGCATCCTTTGGGTATATACCCAAAAGTGGTATTGCTGGGTCTTGAAGAAGGTTGTTTCCTAATTTTCTGAGAAAACACCATACTGGAATTCAAAGTGTCTGTACCGGTTTGCATTCCCACCAGCAACAGAGGAGTGTTTCTTTTACCCCACGTCCTCTCCATCATAAGTTGTCATCAGTGTTTTTGATCTTGGCCATTCTTACAGGTGTAAGATGGAATCTCAGAGTTGTTTTGATTTGCATTTCTCTGATGACTAAGGATGTTGAACATTTCCTTAAGTGTCTTTTAAGTGTCAGCCATTTTAGATTCATTTGTTGAGAGTTCTCTGTTTAGGTCTGTACTCCATTTTTATTAGATTGTTTTTTCTTTTGATGACCAATTTCTTGAGTTCTTTGTATGTTTTGGAGACAAGACCTCTGTCTGATGTGGAGTTGGTGAAGATCTTTTCCTATTCTGTAGATTGCCATTTTGTCTTGACTGTGTCCTTTGATTTGCAGAAGCTTCTCAGTTTCGGGAGGTCCCATTTATTAATTGTTTTTCTCAGTGTCTGTGCAACTGGGGTTATATTCAGGAAGTGGTTTCCTGTGCCAATGCATTGAAGTGTACTTCCCACTTTCTCTTCTATGAGGTTCAGTGTGGTTGGTTTTATGTTGAGGTCTTTGAACCATCTGGACTTCACTTTTGTGTACAGCAATAGATATGGATCTATTTCCATTCTTCTACATGTTGATATCCAGTTATGCCAGCACCATTTGTTAAATATGCTTTTTTTCCATTTTATATTTTTTGCTTCTTTGTTAAAACGTCAGGTGTTCATAGGCATGTGGATTGATATCTGAGTCTTCTATTCGGTTTCATTGGTCCTCCTGTCTGTCCTTATGCCAATACCAGGCTGTTTTCAGCACTGTAAGTCTGTAGTAAAGTTTGAAGACAGAGATTGTGATGGCTCCAGAAGTTCCCTTATTGTACAGGACTGTTTTGCCTATCCTGGGTTTTTTGTTTTTCCATATGAAGTTGAGTATTGTTCTTTTGAGGACTATTAAGAATTTTGCTGGGATTTTGATGGGCATTGCATTGAATCTGTAGATTGCTTTTGGTAAGATTGGCATTTTTACTATGTTAATTCTACCTACCCAAGAGATCTTTCCATTTTCTGGTATCTTTTTCAATTTCTTTCTTCAGAGATTTAAAGTTATTGTTGTACAGGTCTTCCACTTGTTTGGCTAGAGTTACTCCGAGATATTTTATGCTATTTGTGGCTACTGTGAAGTGTGTTGTTTCTCTGATTTCTTCCTCGGTCCATTTATAATCTTTGTACAGGAGGACTGCTGATTTTTTTGAGGTAATCTTGTATCCTGCTATATTACTGAAGGTGTTCATGAGTCGTAGACGTTCCTTGGTAGAATTTTTGGGGTCCCTTATGTAAACTATCCTATCATCAGCACATGGTGAGAGTTTGACTTCTTCTTTTCCAATTTGGATCCCCTTGATCTGAAGGAAAAGATGTTTAAAGAGTGGATATGGAAGAATGGAGCCAGAATAACTGGTTTTTACCCCAGTTTCACAGGTGGAAATGATAATTGACACAGAATCTAAAATACTACCGCAGAAGTCACAGCCACAATAATGTTTACAACCAACAACCTTCATTTTTTCTCTCCAGAAAGATCCTTTGGTTCAGTTGTCTGTTTAATCTACTTTTGATTGGTGTTAATTTTTGACTTTTTGGACTGCTAACTTTTCTGCCGTTGAGCTTTTGACCATTTCATGGGTATCGGTACCCCCTCAAGAGAAGAGGGCAGAGATTCAATTAGTATGCTTGCCTCCTGTGCCTCTTGCTAATCTTGCCTCAAGAAAGTCTGGTAAGGAGGTTTTAACACTCCTGGCTAAATTATGGTTGTCCAGGCTAGAAAACACAGTTCTTGCAGGTAAGGCAAATGAGCGCACACCCATTGCTGGGCACTGCGACTACCTAAAGAGATTCATGACTTTCATTTACAGAAATGTATCTGATGGCTCAATAGTGCCTTGGGCTGCCAATTAACAATATATTAACCTTGGCGATACAATATATACATGCTTCAATGTCCAAGATATGATGGCTGAAAAGTGGGTTTAGTTTTGCTTGAGTATAATGTTAGTTATGAATTAGTTAGTTAGTTAGTTAGTTAGTTAGTTAGTTAGTTAGTTATAATTGACGTGAATGCCATCAACTGGGGATCTTGGGATAGACAGTTAGCCTGAAGCAGCGAGCTACCACATGCACAGCTATGACCCTTTTGGTCCTGGAGAACTCACAGGGACATAACGGCTCTGTCCAAAACCTGCCTAGCGCTTAAGTCAGCTGACCCGCCAGTGTGTTCAGGGCATTGATAAATAAGTCTCAAAGAACTTCTGCTTGGAGTTTTGAAAGCAAAGAGAGCAACACTCTCTCCTTAAGAGTCTCGGTTTCCATGACTTTGCAAGCAAATAGACATGGAACAGATCCCAAATAATTATTTGGGAGATTATTGCAGGTTGTTAAGTATAACATTTCCTTATGACATATGTGTGTCTTCAAGGCCTTTTATGCTGCCTGTTTTTGCTATTTTTCAGGGAAAGTTTCACGGAAATCCCATGCATGTAGCTGTGGTCATCTCAAACTGTTTAAGGGAAGAGAGAAGAATACTGGCTGCAGCCAACATGCCTATCCAGGTAATGTTTTCTGATCCATAATCATAGGCATTATCCATCGCCTTGCTGGCTTGTCAGGTCATATTCTCTGAGTTTGCGATCTTGCTTTCTCCTTGAGTTCAATTTTCTGCAAAATCAGGGTCTTCTTCTGTGTTGTTGGTGCCACCAGCCTTCCAGGCACTCTCGTGCTCAAGGTCTTGGGCTCATCTTTGAGAAGTTTCTTGTCTTTTTTTTTCCATATTGGCGTAATTACCAAATCTTTTCAAACTCCTGGTTTTCCTTTTGGCCATGTAGTGCTGGCTGGCTTTGAGCTCACTGTGTAGCTGAGGCTGGCCTTAGAACTCACTGTGTAGCTGAGGCTGGCCTTAGAACTCACTGTGCAGCTGAGGCTGGCCTTAGAACTCACTGTGTAGCTGAGGCTGGCCTTAGAACTCACTGTGTAGCTGAGGCTGGCCTTAGAACTCACTGTGTAGCTGAGGCTAGGCCTTGAACGGACCGAGGCTGGGCCTTGAGCTCACTGTGCAGCTGAGGCTGGCCTTAGAACTCACTGTGCAGCTGAGGCTGGCCTTAGAACTCACTGTGTAGCTGAGGCTGGCCTTAGAACTCACTGTGTAGCTGAGGCTGGGCCTTGAGCCCACTGTGTGACCGAGGCTGGGCCTTGAGCTCACTGTGCAGCTTAGGCTGGCCTTAGAACTCACTGTGCAGCTGAGGCTGGCCTTAGAACTCACTGTGTAGCTGAGGCTGGCCTTAGAACTCACTGTGTAGCTGAGGCTGGGCCTTAGAGCTCACTGTGTAGCTGAGGCTGGGCCTTAGAACTCACTGTGTAGCTGAGGCTGGCCTTAGAACTCACTGTGCAGCTGAGGCTGGCCTTAGAACTCACTGTGCAGCTGAGGCTGGCCTTAGAACTCACTGTGTAGCTGAGGCTGGGCTTGAGCTCACTGTGTAGCTGAGGCTGGCCTTAGAACTCACTGTGCAGCTGAGGCTGGCCTTAGAACTCACTGTGTAGCTGAGGCTGGGCCTTGAGCTCACTGTGTAGCCAAGGCTGGCTTTGAGCTCACTATGTAGCCAAGGCTGGCCTTGTACCTGGACTCTTTCCGTCCTCCTTCCAAGTGCTGGGATCACAGATATGTAGCACCCAGACTAACTACTCTAGATATCTTTTTGTTTTCATGGCTAACTTCTGGTCCAAGATCTTACAGTATTAATCTAGGAAGGCAGTGACAACAATTCAGTTAGGTTCCCTGTTCTGGTTTGGACTCTGCCTCTCTGGCGTGTTTGTCTTCACCGACACCCCCAGTCTAAGCTGCTACTCCACCGACAGGAGTTTTGATTTACAGAAACTCCCTAAGTGCGTATTTGACCATTCTTTGCCCTAATGTAATTTACAATATATTTTATCTCATTCTTCTGAATGTGGTAAGAACCTAGCAGAGATAAGTAGGGGAATCTACAATCTCTAAGGCACACTTTTTCAGTTAATCCTCTAAGTTCATAAAACAATACATTTTCTAAATGACATTCTCCGTACTTCAGTGACTCATACAACTTATGAAGATCAAATGAAAGTATCTCTTAAACTATTAAAACTTTTAGAAAACATCATACTGAGTGAGGTAACCCAGACCCAGAAAGACAAATATAACATGTACTCACTCATAAGTGGCTTTTGGACATAAAGCAAAGAAAAAACAGCCTACAATTCACAATCCCAGAGAACCCAGACAACAAAGAGGACCCTAAGAGAGACATGCATGGATCTAATCTACATGGGAAGTAGAAATTAGAAAAAGACAAGATAGCCTGAGTAAAATGGGAGCATGGGGATCATGGGAGAGGTTAGAAGGAGAGGGGGGAGGGAGGGGAACAGAGAAAAATATAAAGCCCAGAAAAACAATTAAAGAAACTTCTAAGGGGCTGAAAAGATGGCTCAGAGGTTAAGAGCACTGGTTGCTCTTCCAGAGGTCCTAAATTCAATTCCCAGCAACCACATGGTGGCTTGCAACCCTTTGCAATGCATTCCAGTGCCCTCTTCTGGCCTGCAGTGCAGGCACACATGCAGGCAGAACACTGTATACATAACAAATAAATCTTAAAAAAAAAAAAAAACAGCAAAAAGACTTCTAGTCACTATCAGGGTATGGATGTTTTTGTAAGACTTTTGAGTTTTAATAGCTTATTCTCGGGTGATGAAGAAGAGTATTGTTTTCATTTGGAAGCTCCAGTTTAGGGCTCTCTTTTCTATTTAATTTTTATTTTTATTTGAGACAGGGTTTCTCCATGTAACAGTCCTAGCTATCCTGGAACTCACTCTGTAGACCAGCCTGGCCTGGGATTTACAGAGATTCATTGCTTAGATTATAATAGTGTCTACATCATGTCAGTAGTCCTTTCCACAGTGCCCAGAGCCAGACCTTTCTCTAAGGCCCCAGTGAAAGGACAAAGGGAACTTTAGTTCTGTGTCCTTGTTGAGAAGTGGACTTGTCAAGGTTGGTTAGGGCTAGAGCCTTGGAGGAGCCATGGTTGTGGCCTCTGGAGACCTGACTCTTGCCGCTGGACTGTGGTTTTCTGTCCTTAGGCAACTGTCTGAGGTATGCCGTGTTCTCTTTGCCAACGTTGTCTTACTTAGCTCTCTGCTTACCTTGGTTTCCCCCTCCCTGCATGCATGTATGTATATGTGTGTATATATGTGCATATATAATGGTTATATATAATGGTGATATATATATACACATAAATATATATTACATATAATATATATTCCATTTGTACAGGAATAAGGACACAGAACTAACATTCTCTTTTTCTTTTCATCATGGCATCTGAGAAAAATCTTGAGTTGCTCTAACTGTGGACGCTACAAGCTCAATTTTTTTCCGTGCTGAGTGTTGGGAATCTGGAGCCCGGTGCCTTCTCTGCCAGTAGGCCACATGCCCAGCTCTTTCAGTGGGAGTTTTAATGGCTGTAGAGTATTACGTATCTCATTTATCCAAACCTCAAGTCAAAATAGTATATCCTTGACAATAACCATAAACATGCTTTATCAACAACTGAAATTTCAAGACATTCTTTTTGCAGGGACCTCTGGAGAAGTCCTTACAAAGTTCTTCGGTATCGGAAAGACAGAGAAACGTGGAGCACAAAGTGGCTGCCATTAAAAACAGTGTGCAGGTGAGTGACATGAATTAGATGTCTCAGGTGAGTGGCCTTAGGTAGCCGCCTAGAAAGGCTAGGGGTAGCCTGTGTGACATAGGCCAGTGTGGACAGGTCTCAGAGGACAGTGGGTTTCCCTCACGCTGTGCTCGTATAGGAAAGGTTCCCTTGAGGAGGCTTTTAAACTCAACCTGCTTCTAGTACCAAGCTCGCCCATTATCTGTGTCTTCTAGAGTAAGTTGAGTAACTTGTAGTCGGGCGGTGGTGGCGCACGCCTTTAATCCCAGCACTCGGGAGGCAGAGGCAGGCGAATCTCTGTGAGTTCGAGGCCAGCCTGGTCTACAAGAGCTAGTTCCAGGACAGGAACCAAAAGCTACGGAGAAACCCTGTCTCGAAAAAATCCCCACCCCACCCCAAAAAAGAAGTGTATCCATTTCATCTAATTGGGCTCTCTATTCTTTTATTTTTCTTTATCTGTAGAACCCATTATATCACTCATTTCCTTTGATATTAGTACATTTTGGTTTCTCCTCCCCGCCGGTCTTATTCTAGATGTTACTTTAGTTGATTTAGAAAAGATTATTTTTAAGTAGGACAGACCTTCCACTATGTTGACTAGAAAGATCAAACCAATTTCCCTTTCCAGAACCTATGCAGTATTCATTTACTTGTTGGTTTTTTTTAATGGAAATAATAATTCTCTAAAACTAAGCCAACTACAGGCAAGGTAAAGCTCTGGGTCCACTGGCCGGATTGTAGGCAGAGTTTAAGTGAATGGCCTTCTAAGCTTTTGCTTCCAGTCCTACAGTTTAATCATCTCCATAAGAAGTAAAGAAGCAGACATGCCTTTGCTCCCATCCTCGCTAAAAACAATTAGACCCTCAAGGTGAACCTCAGACCAATGCCTGAGCATACTATGATGCTAAGTCATAGACTGTACCGACTCCATGAATGTGTAAAAGCAGACAGGGGCTGTTATATTGTATTGTAATGAGGATACTTCTGCACATTAATCAAGCACACAGATGTCTCCAGTATTTGTTGTGGGTAGTAGTGTATGTTAGGTCTGCATCCAGGACTTGGTGCGTGCTAAGCCAGTTCTCAACACTGAGCTCCACGGTCCCCAGATTCGTTGTTAACTCCTAAGAAGTTTGGTACAACCAAAGTGCCCCACGTATAGCTCTGCCTTGATCCTCCCTCAGGCCCATAGACCATCCTAGTTCTGTGAAGGGCTTCTTTGAAATAGTCTGTCCAGGCATGGAGGGAAGGACACAGCCCAAGAGGGAACAGCCAACACTGCTGTCAAGTTGGTGTTAACTCTGTGGTGCCGATGATCACGGCCCTGACTTCCTCGTGGGCTCCAAGCCAAAGCCCAGTACAGACCACCTGGTTGCTCAGCTCCTTCCCCTCTGTCCCTGTTCAGCAAGTCCTTTCCGAGAACACACCCTCAAGATCTCAACTATTATGACTAAGCAGGACACCGGAATGAGTTTGGAGAAAAGTCAGAAACTCAAAAACAGAAATAAGAAATGCAGACATATCTCAAGATGTAGAAAGAAAAACTGTTGAGGCAGAATTGTCGTAAGCTGCGCTTCTCTGATTCTTGTACACTAGCTCAGAGCAGAACCGAACCCTGGGAGGACAAAAGGGTCCGTTTTCTCCAGCAAACGAAGCTATGTGGTTAGCAGCCCCTGTAACTAATTGAGAAACGAGGGGAAAGATGCGGAAAGATTTCCTAAGCAGCAAGAAAAGAGCTGGGAGAGCTAGATAGCTCAGTGATTATCAGCACTTGCTGCTCTTTTATTTTTATTGTTTTTATTGAGCTATATATTTTTCTCTACTCTACTCCCTTCCTCTCTCCCCTTCTACCCTCTCTCATGATCCCCACACTTCCAATTTACTCAGGAGATCTTGTCTTTTTCTACTTCCCATGTAGATTAGATCCATATATGTCTCTCTTAGGGTCCTCTTTGTTGTCTAGGTTCTCTGGGGCTGTGAATTTTAGGCTGGTTTTCTTTGCTTTATGTCTAAAAACCACTTATGGGTGAGTACACATGATATTTTTCTTTGGTCTGGGTTACCTCAATATATTTTTTTCCAGACCCATCCATTTGCCTGCAAATTTCAAGATGTCATTATTTTTTTCTGCTGTGTAGTACTTCATTGTGTAAATGCGCCACATTTTCTTTATCCATTCTTGGGTCGAGGGGCATTTAGATTGTTTCCAGGTTCTGGCTATGACAAACAATGCTGCTATGAACATAGTTGAGCCTCCTTTGGATATATACTCAAAACTGGTATTGCTGGATCTTGAGGTTAAGTTGTTTCCTAATGCAGAGGACCTGTGTTTGGTTCCCACTTGGCAGTTCACAACTCTCTGGCACTCCAGTTTGGGAGTATCTAAAGCCCTCTCCTGAACTTCTCAGACACTGCATACATGTGTGCTCATAAACATAAAATATAAATAAATATTTCTTTAAGTGTAAGAGAACATTTAACATGGTCTTCCAGCAGAATACAGCTTTCCTGTGGCGGAGCTCTCTGGAGGTGTAGGCTCCTGACAGATGCTGTTGGAGGCTGGGATCTCCAGTGTATTGTTTAGAAGTACATATAATATTCTATGGTGTGTATAGACATTGCAACATAGTTTAGTATTTCCTTTTGAGCATGCTCTCTTTTGTATAAAGATGACAGAACAAGACACCAAATACTTAGAAGATCTGCAAGATGAATTTGACTACAGATATAAAACAATTCAGACAATGGGTAAGTTATCGCTTTGTCTATAACTATACATGGGGACATAAAAGTAACATGATTATTAAGGTTCTCTACTGGTAAGAGTGGAGTTGCAAGCAACCTTGATCTTCCTTCTTTGGGTTCCCCCACCAGTTTCATTTTTGAAAAATGAAGACAAAGAATATTTCCAGTTTTGCTTTTTCCTCCTCTCCGTTTAGGTTATAAACACATATTTATCTACTAACCAGTTCAAAGCAAATTACACGTTACACGAGAAATAATATTCACTACAACAAGTGTCTCCCCCTGGAAGAATATTCTAAGGTATCAGGACTTCAGGGCTGGGTATGCTGCACATGCTTAGAATCCCAACGATTGGGAGGCTGGAGCAGGAGGAAGGAGAATTGAAAGCCATCCTGAGATACATAGCAAGAAACGTCCTCAAAGGAAAAATAAAACTCAACTAATAAAAATAAAAACAATCATCTTGTACAGTCAGTAAGTTACTGATATTAAACGAGTTCTTATAAAGTAGAACTCTGCTTCATAGAAAAAATTGCAATGTAGATAAAAGTATTAAAAATAAAAACCACATGAAGTCTCATAATCTACAGATAAAGATGGTAAAAATGTCTTACATCTTCTCTACATAGTCAAAAACATGTATATCTATGTATTTATCTCCCAAAGTACTAGACATTATATATATATTATTGTGTACGAATTTTTAAAGTTTTATTTTTAAGTATTTCTAAAACATAATTTTGACAATTGAATAAATTTCAAAAACAAAGATACTGAATTTGACTCTGTACTTACACATTAATCTTGTTTATAGTTAGATGATTATAGTTATAAAGCAAATAGTTATAGTTAGATGGATGGAGAAAATGAAAATATTTTTAAGACCTGACCTAAATAAGCAATAGTAAATTGGTACTCTGTGATGTGATTATTGGGATAACTGTTGAGATTCTAGTTGGTTCTGTCTGGATTAGCTGACAGGTCTATGCCGGCATAGATTTGTTGGTTTTGGTCATCATACTTTGCTGTGTCAGACAATGGATCCTAGAAAAGTTGGGAAACACTGAATAGTTCATCAAGTGTCATTGAGGACAGATGGATTCTAGTCTCCACATAAGCTGTGAAGTTTAAGAATTACAGTATAGCACGATTCACTAAACAATAAAAACTATTTTGAGTGTAGCATTTTTTATCTATGTTACCGCAACACTTTTTACTTTTCATGTGTATTGTAAAGAATTTAAAAACGAATTCTGATGTGGTGGTTTACACCTATAACCCAACATGTGGGAGGTGGAGGCAAGAAGAATTTAAGGTCACTCTCAGCCACACAGGAGTAGAAGGCCAGCCTGGGGTTGTGTGACAGCCCGCCATCAACAGATAGACACCAAAAAAATGGTTAAAAATGACCATTTTTCAATGACTTAAATCAACAAGTATTTTCCCCTCATAGATACTAGTGAAATGAAAGATAACAAGAGAAACAAATTATAGAGAAAACTGGAAAAGTATTGGCTAATGAAATTTCAGTGAATAAAGCAATATATACATAACATTTTATTGTGAGTAGCATTGAAGAAATGGAGAACTTGTGAGCTGTTAAAACCAGAAATAACATCCTGAAGATTAGTGATAATTGTAGAGAAATTTGGAACAGTGGTTTTGTTGGCTTCTTCTTTTTTTTTTTTTTTTTTTTTTTAAGATAAGCATCCCCAGCCCTCAGCACTTACTAAGCACAAACTAAGAAGTACGGTATTGGTTTATGGCATATATTCCCATTCAAGGGGCTAAATGATTTTTCATTTTGGTTCATTTTCTGTACTTTTCCCTGACCAGTTCTGCTGTGAGACTAGTCCATTTTGTAAAATGGAAAAGTAGACATTTTAGCTTTACTAGTTCTTAGAAGTTCATTAAGACTAACTAACTCTCCCAGGCAGAGAATGAACGGACTGGGGGGAGATGGGGAGAGACCATAGAAGGAGTCTCATGATTTAATCACGAGCACAGGGAATCCCCCCTTTCCTTATATCTAACCAGCATTTTTTCCTTAGTGCAGGCAGAACCAGTAAAACAAGCCCTTACAAAACCTTCCTTTGTCTACCACCAAAAACTGAGTACCAGGTGAAGAGCACCCTCCTTCTGGCACGTAGATAGATGTAAGGTCTCTGTGCGCACTTGGCTGGAATCCTTCCTGGCAGGATAAGAACATTCCCAGACTGGCCTTCCATGCTCAACACCAGGAGCCATGTTGTCTCTGACAGCCTAGGTCCCTGGTCCTGTCCAGGGCTGGTGTGGAGGAGGACTGAGATGGACTTGGCTTGGGGGACTAAAAGGCTTGCCCCAGAGTTGAGTATTCTGAATCTGGCCTCCTTTCCTTTGCAGACCATGGTGAGAAGAATAGCATTCTAATGAACCAGGAAGTTTTGACACTGCAAGAAATGCTTAATAGCCTGGACTTCAAGAGAAAGGTCAGTGAAGAATTTTAATCAGGCAAGTTAGCCTGACTTTTTTCCCCTAAACCTCATCCTACTGAAAATAATCAAGACCTCAGATCTTATCAGTTCCATTTACACAAGGTGGTGTTTCCAGAAACTGTCCTCACTGACTGAGTATACTTGTGTAGCCAACCTGCTCCACGCCCCCCCTGGCCTCTGAAATGCTGCTGGAGGTATCATTAACTTAAAACAGAAGGTGTACCGAGTTTTATTGTTTACTGTTTAGCATGCTGAAGTGGGTTACACCGCACATTTATAATTAAAAATTGCTCGATGACTTAAAACCTTGTTGGAAAGAATACTATGTTCTATGTACTATGTTTTCTTCTGAGGATGAGATTGTTAAATATTGTCCCATTTATAAAATCTTCCAAACTCAAGTGTCATTTGTTGGCAACCAAGCATAAATATTTTTTGACTCAATGAAATATTTTTTTTTTGTTTTGTTTTGTTTTTTCGAGACAGGGTTTCTCTGTGGCTTTGGAGCCTGTCCTGGAACTAGCTCTGTAGACCAGGCTGGTCTCGAACTCACAGAGTGCTGGGATTAAAGGCGTGCGCCACCATCGCCCGGCTCAATGAAATATTCTTATTTCAATTTTCTCCCTGTCTTTAAAAGGCAATGCCATTGGGATCTAACCAATAACTGTTAAATCAGTAGGTTCATTTCAAAGCAATCACTTTTCAGTGAATGAACTTACGTGATTCCATGTAAGTTTATTTCACTTTAAATTGGTTATAAATATAACTAGGAATATATATATATATATATACATATATATATATGTATATATATATATATATAGCAAGCGTGCAAGGAATTAATCCAAATGTAAGGCTTTTTATGGAAAACCCGTTTACATTTTACATGTACCATCTTATTTTGTTTGAGAAACAGAATTTGAGAAGGAACTCTGAAAATAACTTAGCTCATCCACCCAGTTACATATATGAGAAACCTAAGCTATAGCAAGGCAAATGCTTTGCTCAAGCTTGCAGTGTTGTTGAAGGCCCGAAGAGAAACTCCGTCTCCTGATTCCTATGCCTAGAAAGTTACTTCGTGGTGTCGCCACGAGCACAAGTAGAGTCTGCTGAAAAAGTAGCACGGAAAGACCCGAGTTTTAATCAGTGTATTTGCAAATAGATGGATAATCACATTCATTTAAAAAAACAAACGTAGAAATAGGCACTGGAGCAATGGCTCTGGGTTCAGAGCACTGACTGCTCTCAAGAGGGAGCAGGCTCCATTCCAGAACCTACACTGTGGTTCATCACCAATTGAAACTCCACCCCTAGAGGATCCGATACCTCTTCTGGCTTCGGTAGGCACTTCACACACGCACCGTCTGGACGTACATGCAGACACAACACCTGTACACAAATAAACAAGTAGACAAGTAACTGTTCAAACACATGTTAGGACAGCAAGATTCAGTATTGGTGCAGAAGTTCCCATTGGACACACGGAAACTGAAACATGGGAATGTCTACTGTGGCCACAATTCTTGTGACACTACCCAGTTGTAAAGACTTCGACGTTTGAAAAGGCAATGCTAGACCAAGTAGGAGCTGGTCTCGATCCAATGTTTGGCTAATTTTCATCAAGCCTTCATGTCTCAGGTCAGTATGCTTTGTCAGCAAAAGCATAACCCGGGTGTTGCTGTGTGCATCTCTTTCCCCGCCTCTGGCTTTAGGAAGCCCTCAGTAAGATGACACAGATCGTGAACGAGTCGGACCTGCTGATGAACAACCTGCTGATCGAGGAGCTGCAGGATTGGAAGAGGCGGCAGCAGATCGCCTGCATCGGCGGCCCGCTCCACAACGGGCTGGACCAGCTTCAGAACTGGTAAAGCCATTGACTTTAGTTCTAGTGAAAACCACAGGAAGTGCAGGCTTCGGGGTGCTCGGCGAGCGAGCGAGTGCACGGGTTACACCAAGCACAGGGTCTAAGGAAGCATCTCCCATGCATAACAATTTCTCAGTATTCAGATATTGGTAGCTTAAAAGACTCAAATGAGTTTTTTGAAGCCAGCAATGCATTGTCTGCACGGATGTAAGAAAAATTAGCTTCAAAAATCTTTTAAAAAAACAACTTTTTAAAATGTATGTCTTATGATATGGTTAAATATTTAGTTTTATGCTTTCAAACATATTCACTTTGTTAAGGATGTTGGTCAGGGTTGCAAACTTTTCGTTGGAAAGAATTGGGAACTCTAATACGCATCATGACTGCAGTTAGTAATAGCTTATAAACTTGAAAATTACTAAGTCGATCTTCTGCTCTTACAAGAATAAGGTTGTGAGAGACAATACACATGTTTTAGTTTTGATTTGGCCATCCTTCGGTATACAAATATCTCAAAACACCATGTGTAAAACCACAAATATACACAAGGTTTGTTGGCCAGTTAAAAAGAAAGTTCAGCTAGGCAGAGTGACACACACACCATCTCAGGGGAGCCGCAAAAGCAGAACAAGACCCTATATAAAAGTATGGCGCACGCCTTTAATCCCAGCACTCGGGAGGCAGAGGCAGGCGGATCTCTGTGAGTTCAAGACCAGCCTGGTCTACAAGAGCTAGTTCCAGGACAGGCTCCAAAACCACAGAGAAACCCTGTCTCGAAAAACCAAAAAAAAAAAAAAAAAAGTATAGCACCATTTCAAGTTACATAATCTCCAGCAGTCAACAGCAAGGCGTCTCCTCTTAAAACACAGACCCGCCATGAAATGTAGACACTACCTTTTTAGATTACAAGATAAAATGTTGATAAAGTTTTCTGACTCACCAACAGAAAATAAGACTGTCTGAGAGAAGCAATAGAAAAACACACAGAGAAGCCGGATTGTTCCGTTAAAATTTCAAAATTGCTTTCTGAGGGATAATTCCAGAAAATGGAAGTTTGTCATGCCCCTGCTTGCTCGGGCTTACTTCTCAAGGGAAGCAAAGACGCGCATGCATCATTTTAAAATATACTGATTTTCGTCAATTCTCCAAACCCAGAGAGATCTACTGTAAAAACAAGACAAGCAACAAAGGGAGCAAGGAAGACCCCAGCCATGGTGCCCACAGTGAAACCCAGCAGGGGCTACAGCTCCTCTCCTGGTCCCTTCTGTCTAATGCTTGAGAGACAAGTTCTTTTTTTTTTATTTATTTTTTTAATTAATTTATTTATTTATTTAAGATTTCTGTCTTTTCCCCACCGCAGCCTCCCATTTCCCTCCCCCTCCCCCAGTTAAGTCCCCCTCCCTCTTCAGCCCAAAGAGCTATCAGGGTTCCCTGCCCTGTGGGAAGTCCATGGACCACCCACCTCCATCCAGGTCTAGTAAAGTGAGCATCCAAACTGCCTAGGCTCCCACAAAGCCAATAGGTGCAGTAGGATCAAAAACCCATTGCCATTGTTCTTGAGTTCTCAGTAGTCCTCATTGTCTCTATGTTTTTTTCCCAAGACGGTTTTATCCCAGGCTTTTTCAAATCCAGGTCAGCTGGCCTTGGTGAGTTCCCGGTAGAAAATCCCCATTGTCTCCGTGTGTGGGTGCACCCCTCGCGTTCTTGAGTTCTATAAGGACCTCTGGGACTACTCTGCTCCTCACTCTAGGGCCCCCCTCTTCTTCCTAGTCTGTTCCAGTCTTTCTTGGCCTTCACTGGCTAGGACCTAGCTCCTCCCTGCCATCTCTAAGGAAAGATCCACTTGGATCTCAGAAGCAAGCATTCCCAAAACACGGTGTGACTTCTGCCGGAATGGTTCAGTCACCGCTGCCCGCTAAAACTCAGGAACAACAAATGTGTGCAGTGGGGGGGGGGGAGGTGGATTTCCACACCACAGTCTCCACGCCTTGTACCCTACACTTTAAGTTGGTTTCTCTCCAAATTCTTCATAAACACACTTAACAGGATCTCAAGGCCAATTAAAAGGGATTTGGTTCCAGATGTTGACGATAACTCATAAAGGATGTCTGTAAATTAAAAGCCCAAGTTAGAAGATATCTAACACGATACATATGAAAAAGAAGAGAAGGTTGAGGAAAAGACAATAAAGACTTGTCATAAATCATCATTGGAATTAAATGATTTCTTTAATTCAACCACTTAATCACTTACTGTTTAGTTGCTAAACCAGCTCAGTCACTAAGTGGGGACAAACACCTGTCATTTGCTGTTCAATAGCTTTACCCTGTTGGCAGAAAGTCTTTTCCAACTCAGACGACAACTGGAGAAGCTAGAGGAGCAATCGACCAAGATGACTTATGAAGGCGACCCCATCCCCGCCCAGAGAGCACACCTGCTGGAGAGAGCCACCTTCCTGATCTACAACCTTTTCAAGAAGTAAGTGAATCGCTTGCACGCTCGCTCGCTGTGACTGTAACACTCGCTGGGCGCGGGGCAGAGTGGGACCGAGTGGTAGAGACCCCGGGAAGCAGTCAGAGAGCCCAGAGAGCCCCAGGACCGCATTACCACTCCTGGCTCCTTAATCCGCAGCGTGTGTGTCTCTCGGCAGCGGACTCAAGTTTTCCCCGCACGCACGGTACTCAACCGCACCACCCACCTCCAGCTCAATTTTCACATTTGAGACAAGACGAAGGGTTTCTTCTTGCCAGCGCATCCAAGAAAGGAGGGTGGGGAGCACTTTGTGGGACCCCAATTTTTAGCCCCAGAACTCCCAATATTCAGTCCAAAACGGCATGAAATGAAGTCTCTCTTTTGTCATGTGGGATAAGCAGGGATGTTTATTGAGTCCGTAACGGGTAATTAAGATTTGCTGTTATTAATTAGGGATGACCTTCAGACCTTTTCCCTGTTCTTTTACACTAATGACTTGAGAAGCTTCTGGGGAGACCGAAGGTGGGATGGGGGCATCAGCCTCTTCCAGGTGTAAGAAGTCTGGGCTTTGTGGGAAAAAAAATCGCATCCAGTTTCTCTGTGGTTTAAATTTTCAACATTTTCAAACGGTCTTTCTTTTCCATGTAGCTCGTTTGTGGTTGAGCGACAGCCGTGCATGCCGACACACCCTCAGAGGCCGATGGTCCTTAAAACCCTCATACAGTTCACTACCAAACTGAGGTAGGCGGAACACAGTCCGTTCTTTTATATCTCTGGCACGACGGCCACTGCTAATGAAGGCACCTTCCGTTCAGCCCTTCCTGGTCGAGCACCTGCTGAGAGCCCAGGCTGGACTCTAGCAAGTCCCCGCAGGGGAGTTCTGACGAGAGTTTGCTTGTCAAGATCACGACATGAGGGATATTAGCATGAACGTATGTGTTCATCATATAAGCACTCTGGGATTAATTGCTGAAAAGGTTAACGTGAGGAAAGACAGAAGGGGAGAATTGTAGGAGATGGGGCACACAGAGATCAAGGCTGACTCTGTTCGGTCACAGAGCGGAGCCGAGAGAAACAGAATAGCAAAGCAGATGGGGACTGATGGTGGGGGACGCAATGTCCAGGAAACGAGTGCCGCACGCTTCCCTGTGATTACCCAGTAAATGTTCTTTCCACAAAACTTTGAGCACCGCGGTCCTCGGTATATCCTTGCCAAGCTCCTAACTTAGGGGAGCTTTCGTTGTATATTTGATACATATTTATGAGCAACCAAAACCTAGGTTTTCCCAAGTAAACGTAAGACAAGGTGTTTCCGTCTTACTTTCAAAGACATTTGTTGAGCCTTTAACTCCAGGCGCTGCAAAATTCCTAATCAGAAGGAATGCTGAGTAAATTAAGATGCCTCTGTTGATACCACGGTGGAGCGCAACTGAGGGTTCTATGGCAGGACCGTTTGCTCACGTAGGGGTGCTGGAACCCAGTTTTTAAAAGGAAGGCACTTTTCAGTTTGCCTTCCAAAGCCCCCAATTAACCTTCCTAGTCAATTTCTTTCTGTGTGTTTTGCCAGATTTCTTTGTAAAATTGCATTCTTAAGAGTTGTTCCTTCCTCGTCTCCCTACCCCCATGGAAGCCGGGAGACGGTGACAAGGGAATCGGGATGGACACGTGGTGGACATCCTACTTTTACATCCATGTAGTTGACGAGGAAGTTGGAAATGCAGGGAGAGAAAATTAGGAGATAGTAACGGCTGTCTGAAAAACATTCTGAGTGGAAAAGCCCCTGAGCAGGCAGCACTTAGCCTTTGTTTGAAATGATACCTGAGCGTAGCCTACCATCCTGTGGGTATCCTGTCCTCCTCCTCAGACTGCTGGGTCCTCCTCTTCTTCCCTGAATTTTGTACAGATTCTCTTGCTAGATCATATAAATTTTCCCTCTAAAGTGTCTCTCTGCCATAGTATTGTGCTCTCCTGTTTCAAAAAGAGGGTGACACGTGGTCCTGTTTCAAAGAGACGGTGACACACGGGAGACTCTAGGGCAGTGGTTCTCCACCTTCCTAATGCTGTGACCCTTTAGTCCAGTCCCTCGTACTGAGCTGACCCCCAACCATAAACTTACTTTTGTTGCTACTTCATAACTGTAAGTTTGCTGCTGTTATGAAACATACTGTAAATATCTGATACATGATCCCAAAGGGGTCATGACCCACACTCTAGGAACCACTGCTCTGGGGTCAGCCATATGCGCTGTACAGTAGATCAAACCTTTTCTGGAGCAGTTCATGAGAGCACACACCAGAGCACATACACCCTTCACCATCTACTACTGACTTTGCGCTTAACGTACTCCATCCTGGAGCCAATCTTGTGCAACCCCTTTAAGGACCTTTTGCTTCGCTGCACACACATCTCTGCTTGGGCTCTTGATGAGCTCTGGTTTTGTGTCTCTCCTTCTAATGCATATCCTCCATATTCTATAAATCCCGCCCACTTGGCTGGATTTTTATTAAGCTTGAATTGTTCCTTTGTTTGAAGTTAGATCTGTTTTAGTTACGAGCATGTTCGCCGCTATGAAAATATATGACTGTTTTTAGAATTACAAGTATAATTTAATTGGGATTTTTCGGGTATTCATTTTAGAAGTTTGGTCTTCCTCAATGTTTTCCTCATCAAAATTCTCAAAAATATTTGGTTTTGCTAGGTTTACGAAACATTTGCTTTCATGGTATGGGGAGAAGATGGAATTGTGTTAAAAGACTTCCAAAGAATCTTTCTTAAATATATATGGTTTAGATTTCAGCCCAAATATACAGCTGTTTTTCTGAACAGACCAACGTATCTAGTGCCTGTCAACTGAGAAAATGAGCAAACAGCGGTGTTTGTCAGTAATGACGTTGACTGGTGCCTGTAGAGTCACAGAACAAACTCAAGAAGTTTTTACATTTTAAAGCACATCAACCTATAGGTGGAGATAATGTTTTATTTGTGTGTCTATGCTAGAAATATGCTTAATTATTTAAATGTAGAAAAAGCTTTTACACTGGGCAATGGTGGTACACAACATTAATCCCAGCACTCCGGAGGATGATAAGGCAGGCGATCTCTGTGAGTTCAAAGTTAGCCTGGTCTACAAGAGCTAGTTCCAGGACAGCTAGGGCCACACAGAGAAATCCTGTTTCGAAAAACCAAAAAAAAGGAAGGAAGGAAGGAAGGAAGGAAGGAAGGAAGGAAGGAAGGAAGGAAGGAAGGAAGGAAGGAAGGGAAGGAAGGGAAGGAAGGAAAGAAAGAAAGAGAGACAGGGAGAGAAAAAAAGAGAGACAGGGAGAGAAAGAAAGAAAAACATTTACCACTTCTAAATTTCTGTCTTTGGTTCTTTTTTCCCATTTCTTCTCAGACTACTAATAAAATTGCCAGAGCTCAACTACCAGGTGAAGGTGAAGGCTTCCATTGACAAGTAAGATTTCAAAATTCCATTTCACATATGGCAATGACAGATTTTTTTAAAAAAAATTCTTACATAATCATTTTTAACTTGTATATCTATTTCTCTAACTTTTCTTACCACTTCAAATACTCGCTTTCAAGTTCAAGCATTACTAAACTATGAAGACTTAGACGACGCTCCCTGTAGTGTGACGTAAAGTAGTCTAGAAATACCTTCCTGGGTCTAATAGCCAGCTTACTTGAAAGGCTCTCCTTTCTTTTACAGGAATGTCTCAACTCTGAGGTAAGATATTTACTTGGCAGATTTTTTTTTTTTTGTAAAAATTATCCAAGTATTTGTTGACCCAAAACCTTTTTTTAAAGGCAAAAACTTTTCTCTCTAGCAATAGAAGATTTGTGCTTTGCGGGACTCAAGTCAAAGCCATGTCCATCGAGGAAGCCTCCAATGGGAGTCTTTCAGTAGAATTTAGACATTTGGTAAGTAGCAAATAAGATGGTGCAGGCGTTGCCCGCCACCCAGCCACACACACACCGCCCAAAGCTTTGCTAACAGGTTGTGTAATTCAGAATATTTTATTGGGCTCCTTCCATGAGCATTGATAAGTTCAGACAGCAGAAAGGACATGGAACAGAAACGCTGACAGTGACTTCTGAAGAATTGTAATTCAGAACGGTCGCCATTCGCGGTGGCTGGCCAAGGCTGACCGTGACAACTGCAGAGATCTGTGTTAAAGGCAGAGCCGTTCTGGTTTCATTTTTTTTTTAAGTCCCCCAGGAAGTGACACCCAATAAGGTGTGGCAGAAAGCACTTTCATTTCAGGACAACTTGGGCTGCTCTTGGGGTGTCCCAACACACCCTTGTACCATCTGCCTTGGCATTGTCTAGAAAGCTCTGGCCCCCCCATTCTGCTGCTTCTCCTATTCACCACTTCCTCTTGACCTAGAGTTCTCTTCCTGTTCTCTCTCTCTCTCTCTCTCTCTCTCTCTCTCTCTCTCTCTCTCTCTCTCTAATAGTTCTTAGATTTCCAAAGGCCCTATTGCCCTCTTGCCACCGGCTGTTCGTCTGGTTTATTAACACTTAGCCAACATCCGCCTGTATATGGGATGCCACCACCCCAGCCCGAAGGGTCCGCTTTCCAAAACACAAAACTGGTTAGCAGAAAGACATCTGCACAGACAGACGTATGATGAGGTGGGGTTTCGTTTGGGTTTCTATACTAGTTCTTGTTGGATCTAGGTAGAGATGTGGGCTTTCAGTGAGCAAGAGAACAAGAGTTATTGCTCTCTCTCTCTCTCTCTCTCTCTCTCTCTCTCTCTCTCTCTCACGGAACTACGGCTGTGAAGGTACTGACTGTAGAGGGTGTGGCCAGCTTGGTACCCAGCTGATAACGATCCTCCATCTA
This sequence comes from Microtus obscurus, assembly GCA_963919715.1. NCBI lineage: Eukaryota > Metazoa > Chordata > Mammalia > Rodentia > Cricetidae > Microtus > Microtus obscurus. The sequence goes on from CAWTZC010000381.1 coordinate 7,431,206, forward strand.
AACTCTGCCGTTTTCTTTCACACAGCAACCGAAGGAAATGAAGTCCAGCGCTGGAAGTAAAGGAAATGAGGTAGGAAATATGAACTCTTGGGGAATTTTTCTGGCAAACAGTCCTATAACAGCATGTCCCCAACACTCTTAAACTGCTTCATTTTATATCTATCTTACCCTTATGTTTCCATGATTATAGACATAAAGCTTGATCATTACAGATAATATGGGGATTCTTGGAGGCTAAAATTAACACATCATACCACCCTGCAGAGAAAACATTAACCTTCTGGGTACACCAGTCTAATCTTCTATGCCTCAAAAATACGTCAGCTGGGCAGTGGTGGCACACACCATGAATCCCAGCACTTGGGTGGTGAAGGCAAGATCTCTGAGTTCAAGACCAGCCTGGTCTACAGAGTGAGTTCCAGGACAGCCAGGGATACACAGAGAAACCCTGTCTTAAAAACAAACAAACTATGGCACAGGCATTGTTTCATAACCTTTTGGTTGACATGGTCACACATGGTGAACAGCTCGCCGTTTGGAGGACACGGTTTAAATTGTTTCATTGTATTATATTTTATATCGGTGTCATGATTTCTTTAATTAGCCTTCCATCATGGTACACTATCTTCAAAGCCTTTGTTTTCCCCCAGATGTGAAGCAGGTGTCAAAAATCATGCCCCATCTCATGAAAATCATAGCTGAAAAGTAATTCTTCTATTGTATAGCATCAATTCCTTGGGTCTGTAAAGTTCACATTTCACCAAGTGAACTGGATGAACATTCCAGCCAATAGACTGGCCGTGTCCTGGCCATGAGGGCCATCTTCCAATTGGCCTGGAAAATTCGGCATTATATCTTTTTTTTCTTTTTTTTTTTTTAGTTTTTTTGAGACAGGGTTTCTCTGTGGCTTTGGAGCCTGTCCTGGAACTAGCTCTGTAGACCAGGCTGGTCTCGAACTCACAGAGATTCACCTGCCTCTGCCTCCCGAGTGCTGGGATTAAAGGCGTGCGCCACCACCGCCCGGCGGCATTATGTTTTTTATCTTCATGTTTGAACATGGAAAAGCTAAGTCCGTGTCCACATTCCTAATGGTGACTGATCACTGTCACCTTTGGAATAATACGACGGAGAAATATTTCCTTTATTTCCTCTTTATTTCCTGAGAGGAGATGACACCTGACACACCCTGCCCAGAGATGCTTCTGAGGTGACCCCAAGACCTCGGTGCAGCTGCCCAGCAGTTAAGAGTCTGACTGTCCGGTTTGCACAGATCCACTCACTGGGCGTTAAATCACAGCTGTTAGGACAGAGACATCTGAATCCTCCGGAAGAGCTGTAGAAACCCCGCACTGCGTGGCGGTCTATCCCGCGCCCCAGGCCTGACATCCACACATATCCTCTATGAGATTTTCATCCTCTCTGTTGTCCCTTAGAAATCGCCACAGACCACGGCCCCTCAAGGACAGACACTGCTACAGCAGAGCCACAAGCAGGCCTTTCCTCCCGGTGACCCGCAGGGCCAGAGCCTTTGAGTTTGAGGCCTCGAGCAAAACAAATAAGTTAGGGGGAATCCCACACACATACACACCGAAGGGTTTCCTAAGTTCCCTGAACTGCTGTTACCCAGCTCGGTGGAATTTTGAACATAGTTGTGATATTTCATTCGGCGTGGCGTCCCTGAATGCTGTTATTTGCGAATCTGAACAAACCAAACACAATTATTCTGTACTTTTCTTAAGCAAAACAGATCCAATGGGAATACCTCTAAATCGCTCAACTCCTGCGGAACATTGTCATCTTTATCAACGTGAAATCAAATATCTGTACTGGAATTTCCTTAGAGACATCCTCCTCTATAGAAGACGCAAGCACTGTCTTATTAGTCACATCTACTTATATTGCTGTAAATTTACGTCCTCTTGTTTTCCAGTTTTCTAAATCAGAGCCGTTGTTTGAGATATTCCTCGAGCTCCCCCTACTGACAGCCTCTTGGTATGACGCCGAGGTACATTTAGAACAAGTCACAGGCTCCACTGTGTGCTCAAGAAACAGTAGAAGGCGTGGAGAAAGATGATCCAGCCCAGGGGGTTGGGTCAGTAAGTAGAAATGACCAAAGGAACGCGAGGGAAAGTAGAATAGCAGGCAGGAGGTGGTGTTCAGAGAGCCACAGGGCCAGCAATCACAGTGGCAATGTTTTAGGAAGACAGGAAGCAAGGATCCCATGACCTCATTCTCGAGCTTCAAAAGGTTATCCAGGAACACCTGCAGCAAGTATGCATACCCTGCTGAGAATTGGTTTAACAGTTCCTCCTGGTGAATACTGCGAGCTGGGTATTCGGGCTAACGCTGTCAGGTGGATAGCATACGCCTTCCAGTTAGGAGAGCTAGCATTTGCACAGGCAGTTAAAGACAGGGACCAACATTAAACCCTGGTAGTCTGTGCTGCTCATCCTTCTCGGGTGCATCTTTCTGGGACCCTAACAGTCTCTGGGAGGGTGAAGGACCTCCTCCTTCTACCCCACTTCACACATCGCCAGCTAGCTAGTTCAGAAACAGGGGCTATCAGCAGAGGCTCCTTGGCAAGACTGGAAGGAAATTAGCAGAAAACTTCCTTAGGAAATGTCCATACCTTTTATCTGCTGGGGTCCCCTTTGTCTCCCTGCTATGCCTCTGGGGAATTTGAAAACCGCCTTGGTTTGGGCTCCACTTCTCACGGGAGAGATAACTTGGGCAAGCCACTTTTCTTCCTCTCAATTCCCTTTTCTCCAAATAAGGTTAATGTTATCCTACACTTCTTTTGACAGGACCCAGTTGGGAGGATGTGTGAGTTAGTTATGGGTGGCAACGGGCCGCGGTCAGCCGTGGTTCTTAGAGATCAGGACTCGGTGCCGCCTGCTCTATGGAGAGCCGGGGTTCCGTGTATGGGGAACTGGCATGCAGTGACTTGAAACAACTGTGGGTCCTTGTTCTTCTCTGCCCTCCCACGTGTCACATCCTTAGCTGGAGACACGCCCTCTTTCACGGGATGCAGGGCACACCCCTATCTGTCTGCAAGCAATAACCCTAAGTAAATAAATAAAATGATTCTCGTCATTTCTCAAGCTACCAGACTCTGAAGCTAGCTCTCTATCCTGTGAAATAAACATTTCCCGGAAATGACCTTTCTCCCAGGTCCTTACAGAAGAGAGGCAGAGCCTCTTCCCCTACCCCCGCCCTCTCTGAGTGCAACAGCATCCGTTCAGCATCCCCATCGTTCGTACATGCTGAGAATGCTTTCATTCACATGAGTCTGTGTCTGTGGGCTCTCCTGTGATTGTCCCGTTAGCGCTCGGCTCATGGGCTCTCCCGTGGTTGTCCTGTTAGCGCTCGGCTCATGGGCTGTCCCCTGATTGTACCTTAGCGCTCCACTCATGGGCTGTCCTGTGATTGTCCCGTTAGCGTTCCGCCCATGGGCTCTCCCGTGAATGTACAGTTAGCGCTCTCTGCGTATTATTTGCCAGCATCCAAGCCAGTTCTTAGTTTTCTTTTTGTTTTTAAGATAGATAAATATTTTGTGATAAATAAATATTTGTTAAAAGGATTGTCTCCCAAAGTACTGCAGTTTTGCCTGTGCCATTATGTAGGTGCTAGCTTATTAAACAAGCAAAGGCCTGGAGTTGGGGTGCACACCTGTAATCTCAATACTCCAAAGCAGAAAGGGGGAACGGCAGAAGACTTCAGGGTCTTACTTCCTCAGCTCACAGCCCCGTTGGAAGCCAGCCTAGGCCACGGGGCACCCATCTCAAGCAATCAGACAAGCAAACACAAAGGAACCAACAGTCTGGGTTTCCAGGATGCGCTACTGGACAGTCGGCAGTGAAAGCAATAAGAACAGACTGAGGGATCAAACCCCACGACCGTGAAACTGCCTACTGTCTGGCTTGGACTGCATTGACAAAATAATGAAGGCTTTGATTGATGGCCGTGGAAGTGTTGGAAATTAATGCTGCGTCGCTCTGCCGGGCTTTTTATTCAGTCCTGTGCATTGAATATTGGCCTCATTGCCATATTTTGGTGTCAATGTGCATCCTAACAGAACAGGGGATTTCAAGTGAACAACATAAATCGGTTAGAATGACCACGAAGCGTTCTTGCCATCCAGATTTAAGAAACAAAACCCTAAAGCATGAAATTTTCCTCAAAGTTAATGGACAACTCTGGCGGTCATTGCTCTGGTCGTAGAATCTTGCTTTCTTCTACTCTCTTTTTTAAAATTAAAATACAATAAAGCCATTGCCCCTCTCCCTCCTACCCCTCCATGTCCCTAGCACCGCTGCCTCCCAAATACGTGTGTGTATGTGTGTATGTGTATGTGTGTGTGTGTGTATTCCAGGATCTACATTTGGATGCTGAACACATGTGTTACAACTTTTAAAAAGAGGAGGAAAATACCCATAATGAGCTATTACATGCATGCTTACGGATATGAATTGAGCTACCTACCAAAATGGGTGGGCGGGCTGGGAGGCAGGGCTTTTCCTGCTCCTCCAAGTGTAAACAGCACTGTGGTGCTGAATTAATTAATCAATTAAATTAGGTGATGGCTGTATGTCAAAGTAGGAGGTTAGGCCGTATTGTAACTGTTTGTTAACTTGGTTTACGGTTATGAAATATTTAAACATCCTAGTATTGGGCTTTCAATTGCCTGCTTGCAGGAGGCCTCTCAAATAATTTGCACATACTTATCTAACATTGAACTGGATAAAAAAAAAAATGAAGACCACCCCTTTGCGAACATCCAATAAAATTTAGGTTCCCCAGTCATCCTGGGGGTGTGTTTGTACAGCGTAAGCATCTTTCCTCATCGTTAGGGAGGTTTTTCTCTTCTTTATAGTTTGGTATAGTTTGGTGTCCTAGTAGTAGCCAGGTCCTCAGACTTTACACTCAACCAAAAGGACAGCAATAGACTTCCGTGCTGTGTGGCGAAGGGAAATGGCCTAGTTGTTACGTTCACCCGCTAGGAATACTGCGAGTGGTTATCCAAGGGATTAGCAAATGGTATTTACTACACACGGTTTTCTGTGAATCTACTGCAGAATACCACAGTGTGTTCATTTCACTACATCCGGGCAATCAAGCCTGCGATGACCTTCTAGCCCGAGGAAGAGAGGCCGTGCTTTCTTCGGATGAACACATCCTACCTTTAACGTGATCCACAGCACCTACATTCTCTCACGGAATTCTTATTTTCATCATGTTTGGCTAATGTTCTATCTTAAAATGGATGCAGAGGGCTCAGAATTGCTGTTGACCCTTGGAGCTATTCCTCCACTTCTCCCAGGGTGGTCCTGTCCTCTGATCTCACCTGGCTTTTGAAGTTTAGACAAGTCCGTTTCTCTCACTTGTTCCCGGACTTATTTTATTAGAGGAATTCTTGGAACAGTTTTCAGAGAGAAGGTTTGTAGGAACCAGTTTCTGGAGGCTTTCGGTGGGCACACTTGGCTGCTAATTTGGATAGGCATAGACTACTGTACTAGAAATAACTTTATTCATAATTTAAAAAATGGTATTCTAGTTGTATTATGTTCTGATTCTCTCTGTTTTTTAAAACAATGTATTTGTTTGTATTTTATGTGCATCAGTGCTTTGCCTGCATGTATGTCTGTGTGAGGGTATCAGATCTTGGAGTGATAGACAGTTGTTAGCTGCCATGTGGGTGTTGAGACTTGAACCCAGGTCCTCTGGAAGCGTAGTCGGTGCTCTTAACCGTTGTGGTACTTCATACCTGTGCTCCTGACCCTTAGACTTTCCATTTACTCTCTGGTTTCTGGAAATTTACAGTGTCAGGGGTTGGTGTGACTTTTTGTCTATCCGCTGTAACTGGCATCCTTGGACCCTTTTATGGTTGCTTAGCACTGAGCAGTGCCAATATCCACTCGTTACAATGGGGTCTTTTGTCATTTAATTGTTGGGCAAACTGAGCCTGGCATGCAGTCTTCACTTTTTTACAAAATGGTTTGCTTTTTGCATTTTCTTCAGAGGTTGGTTGACTTGGGGTTTTTTGTTTGTTTGTTTCACACCCATATTTCATGTGAGATATTTTGTCAAATGTCTAATGATCAATAGTGTGGCGTGTCACAACTGACCACAGAACCCACTTAGAAGCCCTCTATGTACGCTGAGTCTGCAGAATCAAGGATGAATTATTAAGAGCTGGCTGTTTCTTGGGGAGCAGCTCCTGGAAGGTAATACTGTGAGCTTGCCTTTGGTCTGGTCCACGTCCGAGTGTATTTCCTGATGTCAAGTGCAGACAGGGAGTAGACTTCAAGCCAGGCTCGCACAGAATCCTCCTCCCTCCACTTGGCAGTGCCCCACTGCCCACATGTTGTCTTCTCCCCAGAATGCAACGTCTTCTAATTCCACCGACTCATCCGCTCTGAAGAGAAAAGCTCTTGCCGCTCGGGCAGGCCAAGGGGGTGGTGTAGACGTCCCTGCATGGGCCGGGCTCTTCGCTCACCTGTTAGGGCCCCTTTTCAACCTCAGAGCAGTTAGGGGCTTCGAACCTCTTCCAACTTTTCCACACTTCCCTGCCACTCACTGGGAATCTAAATGACAACTTAGTTTTACTGAAATCTTATTTAAGTTTCTAAAGCAAAGCAAAGAAAATGTCTGTATCTCGCATGCCGCCTTTAACCAGAGCTGTCTTAATATCTTTTCAAATCAACTCATTACGAGATTATAAGTCTTTCTGTAGACCCAGAAATGGGTGGCTTATTAGAATAAGGAATAACTTAGCATTTCAACTACTGAAAATATACCCGAGTTTTAAAATTCACGTTTTGGAAACTCAAAGTCATGGTTTGTGGAAAAGGAGATTTCTTTAACTTTACCTTATTTTAAAACAATAATATAGATTTCTTTGATGACATTTACTTTGTTAATTTTCATATCTCTACCAGAAAAGCTGCCTTTGTAAGGAAAGAATTCCTTTGTTTCCCCACAGGGCTGCCACATGGTGACGGAGGAGTTACACTCCATAGCCTTTGAGACCCAGATATGCCTCTATGGCCTCACCATTGACTTGGAGGTAAGTGTCTCAAGAAACCTCTCCTCACTAGTAAGGTCCACAGCCACCAGTCAGCATTTATAGTGGAAGCTCAATCGTGCTAGGCTGTTGTTTGGCCTTCACGTATTATTTAGGAAAACACTGTGTCAAATATCCACTAAAAAGTTAAGATGCCATTTTGGTTAAATAAAAAAAAATGATTTTAAAAAAGTCATGACTAGTCAATATAGGTGGAATAATTTGTTATCCACATTTTTATTATTTTCTGAATTATGAATATTCAATAGAAAGCATACAGAGAAATAACCATACAGAGAAATAACCATATGACTGTGTCATATTGTGATACATTTTCAAAAATGTGAGCTATATATTAAAATCTCTTGGAAAGTTCTCTGCTGTGGTGAGCAGAGGAAAGTGGTAGGGATGTTGGTGGTATGTCATTTTATGATCATCTAACAGTCACCATTGAACTTTAAGACTAAAGAAGCCTTTAGAGGGTTAAACTGAACGCATTAATTATGAGCTCTTTAAAGTCAGGGCACCATGAGTTGCGTGTCCACCATTACCTGTACACAATTCCTAGCACATGCTAGAGCCCCCGTATATGTTGGATACACAAGCCAGTGTAGCCATTAGCACTCCATTTCAGGTAGCTTGAGTGTGTTGTTTTAGATTCTGCCTTTTCCTCTTCGTCTGAAGCATTCAAATGTGTGTAAAATCTTCCACGTCTTTTCCCTAAGCCTCTACAGGCTGCCTGGTTCCTCAGCTCCTGGGTATTTTACTAGCCACAGGAATTTTGTGTCTATTAGGAAGGCACGGTTGTTCCGTGATTAGCCTCCCAGGCTAGTCTGTGAAAGCCTGTCTACTTGGTACCACAGAAAACCGGATTGATGGGCTGGAGAGATGGCTCAGAGGTTAAGAGCACTGAGTGCTCTTCCAGAGGTCCTGAGTTCAATTCCCAGCAACCACATGGTAGCTCACAACCATTTCTAATGAGATCTGGCGCCCTCTTCTGGTCTGCAGTGCAGGCATACATGCAGGCAGAATGCTGTATACATAATAAATAAACAAATATAATTAAATAAACAAAAAAGAAAGAAAAAAGATAACCGTGTTGACGATAGTATTAGCTCTTCCAACTCCCATGGTGCACCTCTCTAGCGTTAAACAAAACTCCTACTTCCATAGACTTTAATTAGGCACCAAGTCATGATCGGATCATAGTGGCTCATTCCCAAAGTAACTTCCAGATCAAATTCTTTAGCACAGCTTAAAAGGATGGCGATGACTAAGTCTTCACCAAAACCACTATGGGTTGTGTTTGGGGCATTGTGTGGCATGAGGAAGTACCGTCATTTCTCAATGTCAGGGAAGATAGTGAGGGAACTGCCTGCTTGCTAGTGTCGGGCGCTCAGAAAGAGTTCCTGTTCCTTTTCTTCCTGCATTCCAGCTTGTGTGTGCTCAGAAGTTCTTCACATGGCACCTGGGTACCAGTATGGGAAGACGGGAGCTGTTAATTTGAAATGGCCTTCTAGAAGAGAAGGCCAAGAGTAGCAGCAATGCAAGTTTGGACTACCTGTAATAACTTCTTTTTTTTTTCTCACTAGACCAGCTCATTACCTGTGGTGATGATTTCTAACGTCAGCCAGCTGCCCAATGCCTGGGCATCCATCATCTGGTACAACGTGTCGACCAACGACTGCCAGGTAAGGTCCCTATCCCTGTCTCTCCGCTTCTCATCCTGTTTAACCTTTCCTCTCAGCTGTGTGTCAGCCCTGTTAGGCCATGCTTAAGGCGTCCTGCTCGAACTGAGCAGGGGAGCACACATCTAGAATCCAAGCCCTTGAAGGACTCAGGCAGAAAGACTGTGATCTGAGGCCAGTCCGAGTCAAACCCAGGCTACATAGCAAGATCCTGCCTCCGAATAAATGATAATAATGAAGGGGAGGAGGTCGTGTGTTCTTACAGATGCTCTGGCTATTTCTGAACTCTGACCAGTCCCAAGACTGTGGATTTGAAGGCTGTCCTGGTTCTACCTGGAAACATCTGGCTCCAGAATTGTCTAACTGCTGTCAGAACTTGCTATCCGACTTCCTTAACCTCTGGGCACCTTTCCTTGGTCTCTTCTAAAAAGGCACAGAATTAGTTTCCAAATAAGTAGCCAGGATATCCGTCAATCTTGCCTGAGCTCTGACAGAACAAATGTTGTTAGGTATAGCTTTGAACCTTGCTGGGTTTAGGCTGGACTTTAGTGCCATCTGGTGGTTCTTTGAGGCACTTGCCCAAAATGTATCTTAGTCACGGTCTTAATGAAAACCAGGGAATTGAAAAAAAATTATTTCACACTCCCTCTTGCTCTGTTCTTAAGACAGAGAAAACAAAACTCCAGACTGTGTGTTGTGTTGCCAAGTGTTTAGTTCCAGAAGAAGCAGTTCAAATAAAACCTTCCTTCTTTATTCAAACCCGTTTCTGCTAGAAGCCTTCTTTCCCCTAGTTGACTGTGTAAGATATGATCACTAAATAGGGAACTTTCAGTGCCTTTTCCTTTTAATGCAATATTCCTAAAAGGGAACCATGCAGAAAACGGATCAGTTCTATTCACCCTCATCCCCAGATGCCCGGGCATCTGAGACAGAGATGCTTAGCCGCATCACCCTCCTCCCCACCCTCATCCCCAGATGCCCGGGCATCTGAGACAGAGCAATGGTTTAGCCCCATCACCCTCATCCCCAGATGCCCGGGCATCTGAGACAGACCAACAGCAAAGAAGGAGCTGCTGGGGGCTAAGATCCCTCTTGGGTCAAAGAATCCATCGGCCAATTCTCTGGTCTTTAAGGCCAAGAATAGCCATTGGCACTATATGACTCTTTCCTTTAAGAGCGATGTGTCTGCTCATCTCTTCCTACTACGGGGCATGGGAGGAAAGTGGGGTGCCTCCGTCCTCCAGCTTCAGGGCAGCACCACACTTTGTCCTTAGCAATATCACCTAGGAAGCCACAGAGGCCGCCATACGCACCCTTTCCAGAACAACTGGGCTCCAGTGTGATTATCTGAACACTGAGGTCACAGCCTCCTCATGAAGCCAGACCGAGCAGCTGAGGCTGACTTATTAACTCAGTCTCCCTTCAGACTCTGAGCTCTATGCCTTCATTAGCCTGTCCTCCCTGGCCATCCTCCAATGCCCGTCTCGAAGAGAGAATAGTGTCCCCCCAAATCCTACCACTTTCCTCGTCTTCTTCCCGTCTTGTGATCTTTGCTGGATGCGGTACCCTCTTTCATGATGAGCTAACTGAACACGTCTATAGGGAATAGCATTTCAGGGAAGGCTATCTGTATGGTTACAACTACCTGTATAAGCTGATTTCTGGTTGAGTTGGTCGTTCTGAGAACGTTGGGAGATGGCAAGTGATTCCATCAGCAAAGATGGATCCCCAAGTTGCATTATCTCAAGGAACACAGGCACGGAAAAGCTCACTCTTAACAATCTGTGTTGTTGACTTTGCTTGACCCCCGACTTTAAATCAGGGCAGCGATGTACTCAATGGTGGTGTTCCCCCATGCAACTAACGGATATCGTCACTGTGACTCTATTTCAGAACTTGGTTTTCTTCAATAATCCTCCGTCTGTCACGCTGAGTCAACTCCTGGAAGTGATGAGCTGGCAGTTTTCATCCTATGTCGGCCGTGGCCTTAATTCAGACCAGCTCAGCATGCTGGCGGAGAAGCTCACAGGTGAGGGCAGACGGGCACGGAGGGTTTGCCTCTTTGTGGCACCTGAGGGTTTGCAAGCAGTCACGCTACTACCGCTGAGAGTTCTGGCGATTGTCACGCTTTATTGAATGCCTACTGGATATCGTCAGGAACAGGGCCAAGTGTTTTTCTCCTTTTAATCCCCGCAGTGTTCCTCGGGGCTAACGGTATTTATTGTACTGATTTGAGGAGGCTGGGGCTCAGAGGTCGCAGCCTCACTCCGCAGCTAGGAGGCAGCAGCGCCCCGCTGTGAGCCCGGGCAGAGCTCCTCTGCAGCCAGTCCCTTCCATTCACCCTCTGGTTCTCAGGAGTCCTTAGGCCACTTCCTCTGAATAGGCTGTGAAGCATTCACGTTGCCATTAACTAACTAGAACTGGCTGGGCCAAATACGGAAAATGGAACAGAAACTCAAAGACACCAAGAATGACCGAATTCCTCACATGACGGAAGCTTCTGTGTCTAGACGGTACAGATGTCGTCAGCAGCCCTTCCTGTACTAACTGCTGTCAGAGCTTTACCCAGATTTCTTATGGACACCTGAATTTTTTGATAAGCAAGAGCCCTCAGCACCAGGGAGCGCTCGCACTGAGTCTGGATATGTTTGCAGTTAAACTAGTACTAAGGTTTGATCTGCACAGAACCCGGGGCAGCAGAATGGCTCTTAGGATGCTGGCTTGCTTGGCACACATACCCATTGGCTCATCAGTTGGCATTCAGATAAATCTGGTCTTTTGGGCAGTTTAAACACTTACCAAATACAATTTTTTTTATCTTGAATTCATAAACAGCAGTGGTAGATTTTGGCAAATTTTTGTTAATGAGTAGCTAATGCTTTTAAGTATATTAGTACGTTACTAGCAATAGTATAGATTAGCGTGGATTGCGACCATAGTCTTATCCACAGGAATGGAGTTTTCTTAGAATTTAGATAGTATTAATAGTGTTCTAGATCGAAATAGTTGTTGGCTGCTTGCTACCTATGATTTCCAAGCTTATTGTTTTCACTTTAGTGGGCAAGTCACCACCCTTAGGCTGCTTCTAATGTCCCCAGTCAATGCCACACTGTCCCCACAGCCCCTTGTCCTCCACTGTCCTTCCTCCCTGGGGTGGCTTCCCTGGGGTCGCCCTCTGCCAGTTTATCCCCCATTCCTGGAGCATCCTAAAGCTGTCGTTGGCTCCTCCCTCACGAAGCTGTTAGATAATGAACCTCTCAGGCACCGGGATTGCACTCACCGGGATTGCACGTCCGTTTATCTTATGTATGTCTCCATTGCAAGTCCTTGTGAAATGCTTATGATGAGGGAGGGCAAGAAACTAGACCAGGCACAGAACGGAAAGACCCACTCTTGTTAAATTTTTCTGTTTATCTTTTTCTTTCATTTTAGTCCAGTCTAACTACAGCGACGGTCACCTCAGCTGGGCCAAGTTCTGCAAGGTACAAACCGGGGTGGGGGGTGTTGCTTAGGAAGCTCTTTGTCATGGCGCTGCTTGCTGCGGCTCCGGCTCCGTGCCATTGCCGATGCTTTGGAGGAGTTCCCGGATGAGGTCCTGCTCTGCTCAAAAGTTAGCGTGGGTTCTATCGGGGTGCGGCTTAAGTCACCGGCCTTGTCCATGCTTGCACCTTCTTCCTGACAGGAACATTTGCCTGGCAAACCGTTTACCTTCTGGACCTGGTTGGAAGCAATATTGGACTTGATTAAAAAGCACATTCTCCCCCTGTGGATTGATGGGTGAGTTCACGGGCTCTGTTTTTCTTATGAGTACTTTTTTTCTGCTTTAATTATCTTGTTTCCATGCTGGGCAGTGGTGGCGCACGCCTTTAATCCCAGCATTCAGGAGGCAGAGGCAGATGGCTCTCTGTGAGTTCAAGGCCAGCCTGGTCTACAAGAGCTAGTTCCAGGACAGGCTCTAAAGCTACAGCAAAAACCTGTCTCAAAAAATAATAATAATAATAATTAATTAATTAATTAATTTTTTTCATTTCTTCTTTAAAGTGTGTTTAGGGGGAAATCATGGCTTCTTCAGAGAGTAACCCATAATAATACATTGTGCCTCTATACTACATGCATGTATTGTATAACATGCATGTGTCGTGTAATGCCATCAGAGTTGGGTACAGTTGCTTGTGTTAGGCCTATTCTTGATGACTGCAATCAGTGGAGAAGTAACGACAATCAGATGAGACTATGCCTTGCCCCTTGCTCTAATTTTAGGTACATCATGGGCTTTGTAAGCAAAGAGAAGGAACGGCTTCTGCTCAAGGATAAAATGCCCGGGACATTCTTGTTAAGATTCAGTGAGAGCCATCTTGGAGGGATCACCTTCACCTGGGTGGACCACTCTGAAAACGGTACGTCGTGGCACTGGCTTGAATAGGAAATGACCCGCTTGGCCTGTAGCCGGGTACCCGTGAATTCTGAAAGCCCGTGTTGCATGCTTTATCGCGTGTACAGTCTATGCTGATGGGATTCCAGAAGGCCATACCTTTTAGCTATGGAGATAATGCGGGTCGAGGAATGACCTCTGAGAACCTGAATATCCCGGTTTCTGTGCTTTCAGGAGAAGTGAGGTTCCACTCTGTGGAACCCTACAACAAAGGGCGGCTGTCAGCTCTTCCGTTCGCTGACATCTTGCGAGACTACAAGGTCATCATGGCCGAGAACATCCCCGAGAACCCTCTCAAGTACCTCTACCCTGACATTCCCAAAGACAAAGCCTTCGGCAAACACTACAGCTCCCAGCCTTGCGAAGGTCTGTGTTTACTTTTCTCATGAGATTTTGGGAAATGATGTCGTAACAGAGAAACGTGAAGGAAGTTCTTCTTTTTTTATTACTTTGATGTTGTAATGTCCCAGGTCCAATGGGGGTAATGAGTTGCCATGTCCGTGGTTAGTAGAGTAACCTTCATGGCTACAACAGACTTCACCACGGCCAGACCAGCTCTTTGTAGAGCCTGGAGTTCATCCCCCTTAAAACAGGAGTGAAGCACTGGTCATAAAAACTCAGAGAGAGAAATTGGGGTTCAAGCTGAACATCTGAAAAGCAAAACAGCCAGCCACTGGCTCTTACCTTGACCTCAGCCTGAAATGGCGATCCTGCCTCCAGGAATCTCAATATGAGACTGTGTGTGAGAGCTGTCTCCTCCCATTTTATATTCCTCTCTAGTGCTGGGATTAAAAAAATGCACCACAGGGATTAAAGGCACGCATGACCTGGTTTCTATGTCAAACCAGCATGGCCACTGGCATTAAAAGTGTGTGTTATTGCGACCTGGTCTGTAAGACTGGCCAGTGTGGCTGTTTTGCTCTCTGAACTTCAGGGAAGCTTTAATTATTAAAATAAAAATGTAACACCACTCCACGGGAGTGCTCATGGCTGCATGCCTGTGGCTCAGGGAAGGGAGCAGATGGCTGCAAAGCTTTCGGGAAAATGCAGCAGTCCGTAGTCCTGCATTTTGCAAAGAAACTCTACCATGATATCTCTCTCTCTCTCTCTCTCTCTCTCTCTCTCTCTCTCTCTCTCTGTGTGTGTGTGTGTGTGTGTGTGTGTAACAGAGAGAGAGGCTAGGGATGGAACTCAGGCTCTGACGAATGCTGGACAAATAATCCAGCTCTGAATCATACACCCCATCCGGCCTTGCTCTCATCCTTACTCGGAGTGTTTATTCTTCATGTAAGAAGAGACATGGGGCTCCCTGCTCCACTCTCCTGCCTCTCCAGACTCTCCTATGTGTCCTAAAGCTCTAGAAGAGCAACTATCCCAACAGACATTCAATGATATTGAATACATAAAAGAAAATCATAAAATTAGCTGTCTGGGGTAAGGGGCTCCCCGTTCTCTCTCATGAATGCACAGTTGGCCTCTCTGTTCCTAGTTTCCACATCTTATTCAGCCCACCAGACACCAAAAAGAGGTTTTCGAGATTGCAACGGCATTGAAGATGTAGACCTTTTCTTGTCTTTCTTCTATAAGCAGTATAGGCTGACAGCTCTTAAAACAGCGTCTATGCTGAGGCAGTATTGTAGGCAACCTGGAACGGATGTAAAGCTTACAGAAAGGGGTGCTTAGGTCCAAAGCAAACGCAGCGTGATTGTACACACAGGATTTAAGCACAGTAGACTGAGTGACTGTCAGGGTTCCTAGAGCCCAGTCCCCTACAGGTACCAAGGATAACAGCCTGTAGTCTCTAAGGCTCCTCAGCTGTAGTGAATAGCAGAATAATTAAAGCTGGGAGACCATACTGGCATTCCATTGGCATGGTGCACCTGGGAAGACCAAGGTTTGCCCGTTACCAGTACTATGTGGTTATCACAGTGTAATGTTAGTTCTAGGCAAGCTGATGTCCATGCTTCAAAACCTCTGGGTAGTAATAAGTTTATGACCGGTGTTTTAATGAAAAGAATTCTGTTCCTACATGTATCAGCCAAAGACTAAGGTTTGTTGGGCTTACAGTTTGGAAGGTGCCAGTCTCTGGAGGTTATTTCCGTCACCTTTCGGTAGGCCTGCCATGAGACAAAGACGCAGAGAAGAAAGATGCTGGCGTCTCAATATTCCTTATAAAGCACACACCTAATGAGTTTTCTTCGTCAGGCTCCACATTTTAACTATCCCCAGGCGCCCCATAGACTGACAACCGCACTACGGCACCATAAATTTCCTCATGTACAAATGAATTGGATATTACTGCCACACTTAAAGGGCAGACGATCAAGCCATCTCAACTATCCTCAGACATTTTAGAGTCGTTAATACGTGAAGTCGTATCAGCCTGCCAAGGGTTTTGTTGTTTGCCTAATGCATATCAAGTTCACCTGTGTGGCTACAAGACAAACGTATTATGTATTTTCTTCTGCGCATTGTAGACATTTTCCCAGATGTTCGATTTCCAACTTTATCAATAACGTTAACATTTCTTCCCAACATTGTGCCTTTTTCTTTTTCAGTTTCGAGACCAACAGAACGGGGAGACAAAGGTTATGTCCCTTCAGTTTTTATCCCCATTTCAACCATGTGAGTAACGTTAGTCACGCGTAAAATATTTATTGTTGAATTGATTTATTTTTTTTATTTTTTATTTTTTTATTTTTTTTTTGGTTTTTCGAGACAGGGTTTCTCTGTGGTTTTGGAGCCTGTCCTGGAACTAGCTCTTGTAGACCAGGCTGGTCTCGAACTCACAGAGATCCGCCTGCCTCTGCCTCCCGAGTGCTGGGATTAAAGGCGTGTGCCACCACTGCCCGGCTGATTTATTTTTTTTTTCAAAAGGCTTTTCCTAAAAGATTTAAGGGCAGATCGGAGTACATATAACTGAAGATAAAGCATTTTTAATGCCCAATAAAGCATTTTATGTCTCATTTCTTTGAACGCATAAAGCGAGTCTTCAGGGCACACTCTCCCGTCTATTAAGGCCAGAATTATAAAGCGGTGTTTTTATATGCCATGTATTGCATAGCAGATTGAATGCTCTGATAGGAAACGATGAAGCAGGCAAGCTCATTGTCACAAAGAGATGAAGCGTTAGATGAGTCCCGGACACAGCAGGCTACCATGAGCTATTATGTTATAATCCTTGTAATATTCTCCTCTTATCTCTTTAAGCCGAAGTGATTCCACGGAGCCACAGTCTCCTTCAGACCTTCTCCCCATGTCCCCGAGTGTATACGCTGTGCTGAGAGAAAACCTGAGCCCCGCCACAATTGAAACTGCAGTACGTCCTCCCGTCTCTCAATGGTCTGGGGTGTTGGCAATGAAACTAAGGTGCCAAGTGAATCGCAGGGGGTTGCGGCATTGCCTGGGCAAGGAGAAAGCACGGTTGCTAGCACAAATTCAAGAGCCTATAACAGACGGTGCTGCTTAGGTGGCATGCCCGTTGCTAAATACAGGCGCTTGAGAGAACTGCCTTCCGGTGTTTGCCACAAAACCAGAGGGCCAAATATGCCTACACTTCTCTCCCTGGTGCAGCCAAGGTCTGTAAGTCTCCCTTGGCAATTACCTTAAGAACCACAAGTTCCAGTTTCTCTTGGTTGTTGTACAGCCTGTCTCTATGGCCCTAGAGCACGAAGAACAATCAAAGCATACATATAATTTTTTTTTTTGGTTTTTCAAGACAGGGTTTCTCTGTAGGCATACATATATTTTTAATAATTTATTTAACTTTATTTTATGTGCATTGGTGTGAAGGTGTTGGATCCCCTGACACTGGAGTAACAGACAGTTGTGAGCTGCCATGTGGGTGCTGGGAATTGAACCCAGGGCCTCTTGAGCAGCCAGTGCTCTTAACCACTGAGCCATCTCTCCAGCTCGAACATAAGTATTTTTTAAGAACTGTGTCCCCATCTATAACATTACTTGGGATGTTTTCTGTTTGTTCCCGTACCCCAATGCTGTCAAAGGGTTCGCCACTCCCAATTTACCAAATATGAATACATCAGAGCGAAACCTTGCAGGGATCTGGATGCCCGGGAAGCTGCTACCTGGCTAGAAGTCGAACGGTATTCTTTAAGAATTCCAAAGATGAACAATCCTTGCTTGCCCTGCATGGCTTAGCCCAATGCTGGATGTCCTGAATATACCAAGTTGTTTAGCAAAACTGAACTTTTGCTACATTCTGTGCCTATTTTTAGGTTTTAATTATTTAGATAATAATTAATATTACTATGTTTCGTGTGATGAATGGATTTGGGGTTTGTAATTATCGTGTTTCTGTCTTGAACTCGGGCTTTCAGTGCGAGTGCTTTAACCCAATGAGCTACTCTGCCTGCCCCGTGAGTAGACTTCTTAACACAGTTTTTTTTGTGTTTTTTTTTTGTTTGTTTGTTTTTCGAGACAGGGTTTCTCTATGGTTTTGGAGCCTGTCCTGGAACTAGCTCTTGTAGACCAGGCTGGTCTCGAACTCACAGAGATCCGCCTGCCTCTGCCTCCCAAGTGCTGGGATTAAAGGCGTGCGCCACCACCGCCCGGCCTTAACACAGTTTTTAATCTACTCGAATTACTCTTCTTTCAGACTGATCAGACCCAATTACTCTAATGAATTCTTAGTTAACTGGTAGAAAGATTACAGATTGTTTAGTAGACAAAAGAGTATTCGCTCCCTCAAAACTGATTTATTTGGAAAATAGCTTCCTTAACAATCATTTTCCACTTTCAATTTTAGATGAAATCTCCGTATTCTGCTGAATGACAGCATAAAGCGACTCTTCACAGAAGAGAGCAGTTGACAACGGGGATTGTTCTCGGCCAAAGACCACAATTTATTTCTTCAGCTTTGTAAATACCGGTTTCTAGAAAATGGTAGAAGTCTGAAGCTTTCCTCTCATCCCAACTGGGAGCACAAGTGACCAGAATGCAAAAAAAAAAAAAGAAAAAGAAAAAAAGAAAAAGCAAAATACCCCAAAGCTTCAGATAAACATGCAAGAAGACAGCTTTAAGAAACCAGTGTTAGCAACAATATAACTGAAGACCTCCTTGCGTGCATTTGTTTCTGATTTTATTTCTCAGGTTTTATCTATGATTTGGCCCTGGAAGCCATGTTACCATTTCGGGTGGGTCGAGAATACAGTATCATGTTGGAATTAGTCAAAACCACAGGAAGGGTTAGCGGAAAACCAGATAAGAATCATTAAAGTAGATCCCAGATGTGGGGAATGATGGGGCGGGAACAGCATGACTCACAGGGGTGAATCATGAAGCCTGCAGATTGCCGGTCCAGCTCCGGCATATCTGTGATACTCACGGCTACTTAGTGCCCCTACCGGGGATGGGGGTCTCTCAGTGGGAAGAAGGATCCAGAGTCATCTCTGTAGGGTGGACAAATGCACTCACATTAAAGGCACTGCAAGTGGACAGATGTGTGAAAAATCCTAGGAAATGAAGGCTGGGAAGCAAATGGCAGCCTGGACCTCGGATTCCTGACGTTACCTGGAGGTCGCATAGTTTGCATCTCTAGAACATGTCGGACTGAAGGGGTTCAGCCATCCCTTCTGGTTCCACGAGTCTCTGGTCCTGGTAACTTCATCTGAGACTACAGAGGAGCAAGGCGTTTGAGTCTCGCAGGTGGAGAGACGGGAGGTGCTTTGCTGACTGGCACTGTGGGTACAGAAGTTGCAGGTGTACTTTGGGCACCAGTTCAGCCTAACTGTGGTCTGTGATGTCATTGCTTACTCTGCCTTTGGCCATTCCAGGAATATGTATGTATTCATGCTCTCTCTCTCTCTCTCTCTCTCTCTCTCTCTCTCTCTCTCTCTCTCTCTCACACACACACACACACACACACACACACACACACACACTTACAGCCAATTACCCTCGTCTTTGCTACTCGCTCACATCCCCTACTAAGCCATAGGTTCTTTCTGTGGAGCAGCCCTAGTCCCAAGCCTGTCTGTCCTTTACCCTTTTGTCCCTCTGGGTAGTCTTGACTGTGTGACTAATGAGGACCACGTTACCTTCAGGACATGCTCAGTTCCTGCTGCCCTCTGGAAGTCAGCTTCCTGAAGTCATCTGAAACTGACCCGTTGAATTGACGGAAATACTATAAATTTGGGCAGTACAGTGATCTGTTTTCTAGTTTTCCTACCAGGAAATGTTGCCTTGAACTAACTAAGATGTCAGAACGGGTTTTAGAAGCTCCTCATTCCCTGGAATTTATCAGAGGTACCACAAAGTCTTACCTACCTAGCAGACACTGTGAAAAGGTTTTCAGAATAAAGCTTGGTTGACAGAACGCCAAGGTTCCTGTGCGTTCCTAGCTTTCACGTGTTATCTGTGCTACCAGAGAGAACACAAAAGCTAGTGGCTTGCTTTCTTGAACAGAGGCACAAGTTACCTTGTGAGTTCAATAAGTGGTTATTTTTGTTTACATCCAGAAAAATTAAAATAAGCTCTCTTTTTAAGCTTATTTTATATGATTTTTAACCATGCGTAGGGCAGGTATGTGCACATAAGTCAAGTCCCTTTGGAATCTACAGGGAATTGGATCTCCCTGAAGCTGCAGTTACAGGCAGTTTTAAGCACCTGGGGGTGGGTCCTTTGTGACCATTAGCCCCCAGAACCAAGTCCTTAACCCCAGGGTTGCAAGATAGTCCCTCAAGGTATCTTCTTTTAGCTTAACAGGATTTAACCAGAAGCATTCTAGAGATACCTGTTTAGTCCAGTTTAAACTGGGCCATGTAAGCTGGAACCACAATGGGATGGAATTTAGAGCATATTCCCACCAAACTCTACCACCCCAGGGTTTTCCTTTGAACTGTGGTTTAATTTAGGCTGGTGTAGAAGTATTGGGATTGTAGGGCTCCAACAACAAGAACTTATTTCTCACCATCCTGAAAGTTGAAAGTGAGAGACCAGAAGCCGCAGGGGCAGGGTCCCCTTCTTCCAGGCCTTGGTGTCACCATAGTTCTCTGAGTGTACTGGGAGGTCAGGTGAGGGTGACAGGCCCATTCCCGAGAGCTTCTCTTCGTGAGAGCCACAGGTTAGTGCCTCCATAGCCAAATCCGAACAGAAGAACGGAGGACGTATTGGCTGGCTCTCGCTTTCCGTCCATCGTGGTGGAGGACACCTTGGAGGAGCAGCGCAGAGGGGACACAAGGCCCAAGCTATTCTCACTGTGGCAGACAGACAGAAGGAAAAGCAAGTCAGAACTAAAAGTAGATTCAACCTTCAAAGGCGGATGACCTACTTCCTGCAGCTAGGCCCCACCTCTCAAAAGATCCAAAACCTTCAAAACAGTGCCCAGGACTGAGCATTCAAAGTACAAATCGGGGTGGGGGGTGGCATGTTTCCTACTTAAACTTCAATTTCAGCGTGTGAACTTGGGAGGCACAAATCTTCAGTCCATAACAAGCTGGTGGCAAATCAGATGCTTTTAATAAAATAAGATCTAGATTCGATTTCCAAATATTTCGCTTCTCCTGTCACTGGCCCCAGACCAATCACAGATACACATTTTCCAAATCATTTTTAATATTATCACTTCAACCAGGGAGATAGTTCAGTCACTAAACTGTTTTTCTCGCTAGTACCAAGACCTGAGTTTAAGGTTGAAAACCCATGTTACACACACACACACACACACACACGCACACACATCTATCTGTAACCCCAGTGCTGGCAAGGTGGTATCTACCCCTGAGACTCACCTAGTAGGCTAATTCCAGGCCAGCGAGAGATGGTACCTCAGGGGAAAGAGAAAGGTAGGTAGAACCTGAGGAATGACACTCGGCATTGTCTTCTGGCCTCCACATATATGTGCAACTAAGGGATTTTTCCTCACCTCCATGGTTCAGGAACCCCGTGCACTCCCTTAGAGGCGATAGAGTTCTGGATCAAGCACATGACTTTTCTGTACTACTGAGTCATGGCACAGTTCAGACTTAGCAAATTGGGTGCTGTTCACACTTGCTCCAATCTCTTTTAAAAGCTGAACAAGAACATTTAGTGATTCAACGGATTGCATTTTCAAAATATGACTTGTCAGTATAATTAATAGACAGGGAAATGAACTTTTTTTGTGTGTCAGTATGAATCCGGACAAATGCGTGAGTTATGATATCATCAGCATAGACCACACCCATCTGGATCCTCAGGAAGAGGACGCTGTTGCTGCGATAAAGCTACAAAGAAATAAACCTACTTGCCACAAAAGCCCAACAGCCTGAGTTTGCTCCCATAAAACTGGGGCAGCCGCTTGCATCTGTAACCTACGGCGGGACAGAAGGCAGGGACAGGAGAATTGTGTAGAAACTCAAAGGTCAACCAGCCTGGAGTATGCAGTCGAGCAGAAACCAGAGAATCCTCCTCAAAAACACGGTGGGAAGAGAAAACTTTCTCCAGAGAGTTGATCTCTGACCGCCACGTGGGCTCTGTGCACGTATGTGCTGACTGCATTCACACATGCGAACATCATACAGTCTTAAATAATAAAAATGGAACCCCCTCACTGCTGCTTCAAATCTTCGGGTGACCCATAACCCTCCACATTTTACTCAAGTAGAGGGATAGCATTCCGGGGCTCATGAATTCGAACAGCAAAACTGATAGGTTTATTTCCACTAACTTCTAGCTGAGTTCAAATCTCCATCAACTTTGAATTAAGGGCAGCAACTCATACCCATACCACCTTTATCTCATATGACAGTCATAGTGACTTCAGAATATTGTGTACGTTAAGCACAGTTTAGAAACTGCGTTAATCAGACCCACTGCTAGATCCACTTAAGGCCACTCGTGGGAAAGCACTTGCCCCGTGTCACAAAGGTGATGTCAGTCTGGTTTTATGTATGTCCAAGTTCACTAGGTATATATAATTTCACAAACTGGTTTTCTTCTTAATCTTATGAATTTTACTTTATTCAACTAAAGACATTAAGATTCTTTGAAGATGTTCATAGGTTTTTGTCAGACTGCCAAAAAGGTTCATAACTCCAAAGTATATCTAACATTAAACTTTGAGTAAGGACCATGAGTCTCTGGTCTTTCGAATGTCTGTGAAGCTCGTACTCCCTCCCCTCCCTCTGTTCCGTCTCTCAAGTCTCCAGTCTTGTCCCCTGGATAATGTCTACACATGCTTCAGTCTCCAAATAGCCTTGTCAAAAGTGCGCATGTATCCGCATATGGGAGAAAGGCTCAGGTCACGCCTTTTCCACAGCTTCTAAGTTCCCCAGCACACTGCACGTCCCCTGTGGCTTCGGCAAGCATGGGACAAAGACAGCCCTGTTAGCAGGTCTATCCCTAGAGGCCAACACAATCTACTCTTAACAGACAGTTAATAACACCGTGTTTGAATACAAGAAGAACAATGGTTCATTCCTTTGTTTCTTGGTTAGCCTCCAAGACCAAGTTAGGATTCTGTTTGTGATACCTACAAACCCTAAACTCACAGACCAGTCTCTCTACACATCCTGTCTAACCCCAACACACCTGCTTTCCATAAGGCGCGCAGAACAAACTTACTTTCAATTTCACCACGAGCTCAACTTCTACACTCTGAAAAAAACGATCTCGAATCGTAGGTGTCAATAACTCCCAACTTCGCTTTGATTTAGGTCTTTCCCGTGCGTACCTCACAGTACCCATGTCTGTCTGCTTACAGGTGGACCCAGTGTCCCCAAAATATTCCCTAACCCTGCCTTTGCTAAACCCATGTCCATTGCTACTGGTGCAAGGCCTACACAACAGGATTGACAGTCATTGCCTTAAGCATCTTCTATGCTACCGATGCAAAGAAATACAGTAGCAATTTAGACAGGGTAAACAGGCGGTGAATGGGGGGGGGTGGTACAAAGGACTGGATTCATTTACATACTGGAGGGAGGTTGTTCTGACTCTAACGCCCAGGGCAGGAGGTACAGGGCCTGTGGAAGGTCTGAACTGACCCGGGATCCCTACCCCCAATGTTAAGGAAAAATTCTGAGAACAGCTCTGTACCCTGGATGCCCCTCTCCTGCAGGGCTTCCCGTTTGAGTCACAAAGACCGAACTTTCTGTGTCGACTTGCTCAGCCGTCCTACGTGTCATTCTGTGTACGTGTAAAGACGGTGAGCGCGACACAGAGACTCATTGGGGCTGTTGGTTGCTTTCATGAAGTGTGAGTCGGAGCGTAGCAAAAGTCTCTCCTGAATTACTGTGCTCTGGTACAGCTAGATGGAAACAGAAGGGCAGATGTAGTGTTTGGAGGGTTATAAAAAGTTATCAGAAGTGACCAGCGAAAACCCAGCTAAACACGGGAAGGCCAGCGCCAACCTATGAACTCAGCCAGTTAGTTAGGGTCCCAAATACCAGTAGGTAAAAACTTGGGGTTCAGGAACCCATGAAGTGGGTGATGGGAGAGGAGCCTGGTGAAGGTACGGACAGGGTGGAATAAAATGAGAAGAAAAAAAAAGGCAGATGAGACCAAATTCTCTAGGGCCTTTGTGGGGAAAGCTAAAGGCGCTGGATTCTATTGCCCAAGCCAGGAATTAAATATAAAAGCGGCGGTATAAAATTTGCTTCTTCATTCTAAGTTTTTCTTCAAATGAACGTGTAACAAGGGTTGTTCTGAAATGAACGCCCCCGCCCCTGCTCCTCTGTGTGGAATGGCTTCTGCAGGGCAAGGCATTTAGGACCCTGTCCTTGAATTTCCGCTTCGCTGCTGTCTCAAAATCCTAAGAGGTTTTGCACCTAGCCCCACGTTTCCATTTGTCTTGGGCTCCGCATATTATCCTGCCTAGCCCGTGTTCCTAGCGTGGGAAAGAAGCGTGGCTCTGTCTTGTAGGGTTTACGCACAAACTGCACGCTGGGGTGCGGAAGACGGGTGTCGTGGGTCCCCACTGAAGAGGCCTGGCAGTGTGTGCCAGTTAGGCAGGTCTTTCCCACTCTACCTAGAATGCTGCCATCCCAGATTCAGGAAAGTCATAAAAACCGCAGGCAGAGCCCAGTGCTTTTGTTCCTCAGCCAAAGTCAGAATCATTTTCCAGTGACTAAGCTATTCTCCTCCCTTTATTCTTCCATGCTATTGCGATCAGCCTGGGTGGCGGGGGTCCGGTGTAGCCCGTGTGCACGCGGGGAACGAAGGTCACCCTCCGCTCCCTGAGGTCCCATCCATCCATCCAGAAGCCGAGCCTGCGCAGTGCGCGGCGGGGCGGGGGGAGTGGGAGTGGGCGGGGCGGGACAGCGGTGGGAAAGCCCCGGGCCCGCGCCTGCGCGCTGCCTGCCGGTCGGTGCTTTCGCTTTTCGATTTCCTCTCAGAGGAGCCGGTTCTCGGTGTCGGCTGGTTTCCCCGAAAGCACGTGGTGCGGCTCTTCCCGGCAGCCGCCTTCCCACCCCCCGCGGCGGCGAGCACGACAGCGCGGCGCAGCGCCCCTAGCGGCGAGAACCGTGCGGGCCGCCCGCGGGGTCCCTAAGGGATTATTCTAGGTCCCTTAAAAACGTGTGTGACCGGGACCCACCCCCTTAACTTTAGCAATTTAGAATATCTTCCCTGGGTTTTTATTTCTTTATATTTGCAGGAGCCTTAGAATGCAGACTATCTTTTATTCCTTTTTTTTTTAAATTTAGCTGTTCATCGGATGTTTTCCAATGCAATTAAATAGTCGCCGTCAGCATAACTTCTGATAGTCTGTCACTATCAAATTGTGCTTTGATGTGCAAATATGAATTGCGCTTTGTCAGCTAGAATAATTTTTTCACCAACTCGAATGAAACTTTGCTAACAGTGCCCTCCAGCACAAACCGTTCCCTCGCAACTAGTCATTTCCTTATGGCATATTTCCTGTGAGTCCAAGAATATTGTGAAAGTTTTTGCCAATTTTATGTATTGTTTTTATGTGAATACGTGTGTTCCTGCATGAGTTAACGAGCACCACATGCATGCAGGTGCCCTCAGAGGCCAGAGGGCATGGGATCCCCTAGAACCGAAACTGGGGTTACAGGTGGCTGTGAGTTGCTCAATGGGAACGCAATCCCAGCCCTCTCGAAAGACAGACTATTCTCCTGACCGCTAAGCCTTCTCTCCATCCTTGGCTTTTTAATGTCTGGTAGAATTTTGCATGATGTAGCACTTGTCATTAATGAGAAGAATTTGGCTTGGCAGCGCATGGATGGTCGTTTTCCCCCAAAAGTGTTTTGGGCAGAAACGTATCGTGTACACACAGCAAGTTTAAGGTGTGACATGTATCTTGTATTTCAACAAGCTGCGCGGTACAGGGACTCCCACAGAGCTGCTACTAGCTGAGCTTGGGAAACACTCGCCAAGATAAGGGACGATACAAAAGCTAAACCCGAGTCATTAAAGTAATTTTAAGAGCAGTGTATTTCCATCTGGGTCCAGCTATGTTTCAGATAAACCAAAAGGGCAAATACAAAATAAAGTGACATTCTTGGGACTGTGTAGTAGCAAGACCTACAGTGGACAAGGAAAACTGAGAAAACAGCAGGAAATTTTTTTTCTAGGAATTCCAATGGATAGCCATTTAAATTATGGCAATATTACTGATTGTATAGCATAGCTAAGTTATAATAGGTCTAACTTAGTTATACCTATTAGAAGGTATAGCTAAGTTAGAATAGGTCTAACTTAGACCTAACTATTAGAAGGTATAGAGAGGCAAGGGAAGTCTGTGAACATTTTGCTATACATTTATTTGCTGGACATTTAGCTGCCATGTTGAAACAGATCAAGGTTGTGAGGAAATACCCCATATCTCGTACCTGTCCAGTCTTCTGATGAGCGAGTCATAGGCACACACAGGGTAAGGCAATCCTTGAAGAGATGTTCCAGGCCAAATGCCTTGGGGATGGGAAATAGGCTTGTTCCACTTGAGAATTTTTGGTTTAGATTTCAGTTTTGATATTCTCTGCTCCCTGCCTCTCTGTAAGATGTGCATCAGTGATCAGGTATATAACATAGAACATATAACACATGTACAATAAAGGTATTTAAATAATCTGGTATATAACATAGAACACAGAACACATGTGCAATAAATACAAGTTGGCAAAACAGTCATTTACCACTGCTGGTAATGACTAGCCAATGCTCTGCTCATCTGGATCATGCCCGTCTGATCTTGCCCGAGTGTTCGCACAAATCTAACGCCGAACCCTGGAGGACAGCACTGACCCCACAGTGGCCCATCGTCCTTCATCCCTCAAAAGGCTGACCTCACTTGCCCAGATATAACAGGGCTCTAACTGATACAAAGTCTTATCTCTTACCTAATAGTGTTCAAAACAAGTCACAGGCCAGCCCAGATTCAAAGGTTGAGGAGAACGTTCCCTCCATCTGTTAAGGAAGTCAGTACGCAGCTGCGTTGCAGAGAGGAGCAGAAAACAGAGGCGAGCATGGTGGTCGCTGAAAGTCCCACGTTGGATGAAGGACTGTGTAGATGCTATCTATCCATTCGCCTTGCCTGGCGGCGTTTCTATTTGTATGCTTCTATTTGAGTAGCTTTCTAGCTGCCGTAAATATTTATTTAATAATGGACATAATGCAACAAGATAGATCTAGTCGATTAACTTAACGTTAGAATACAAGAAGGGGTGGATAAGGAATAGGGATGATCTTGGTTGTTGTTTTTCCAAGGAAAAATAAATGTTCCTGAAATGAGAGATTCAGAACTCTTTCCGCTCACCATCACGAATCACGAGTTAGTCCAGTGCCTTCATTATTCGTTATACAACGTGGCTCCTAGGTTCCTCACCACCATGGACTTCCTCTTGTCTACATACCAGTTCAGGCACGGTAAAGCACAGTTTCTTCTTACCTGAGTCTTCTGGTTGATTTCCAGTGACTGAAGGGACACTTGTCATAGCCTGGCCCTTTCGTTCAAACCCAATGTATTCATTGTTTTACATTTTACTCTATTGGCAAAATGGCC
Organism: Microtus obscurus; assembly: GCA_963919715.1. Classification (NCBI taxonomy): domain Eukaryota; kingdom Metazoa; phylum Chordata; class Mammalia; order Rodentia; family Cricetidae; genus Microtus; species Microtus obscurus. The sequence continues at coordinate 7,458,352 of CAWTZC010000381.1, forward strand.
AGCAGCGTTCTAACCTGTTACGATTAGAATGATTATTTTGTCATCTGGAAAGCAGCTGTTTCAGAGGGATGGGGGGAATCTCAGATACACAGTGAGAGCCAACATGGGCCAGTTCTCCAGGCATCGGCTCGAGGGGGCTACCCTGGACTTTCTCCTGGATCAAGCAGTAGGAGCAGCTGCACCTGGGGATATTACTTCCTGGAAAAAGAATGAGAAAACAATAACAAATAGATGCCAAGGAGCATGGCAAGTTACAATTCCTTCTTTGATAGTTACAATTCCTACAATTCCAACCACCATTCCTTTTACTGGAAGAAGCCACAAGCCTGAGTCAGGGCACAGAGAGGGACGCTCTATTCTCAGTGAGCCCATGACCAGTTAGGAAGAAAAACAAGATTTGAAAAATACAATTTACCAGATATGCCATTGTTTTTTATGTCTTCTGCATACTTGATATTGTTGTTACAAAGATTCGATTTCCTGAGTTGATTGTTGCAAAATAGTATCACATATTTGGAAGTATCTTTCTTCTAGGTTTCTGTTTCGGTTTTGGAAATCTTTCCTTTGTTTCTTTTGCTTGCGTTTCATTTTTTAAAATTTGAGATTATAATTGTATTTTTCCCTTTCCATCCTCCAAGCTGTCCCATATACCCCTCCCTGCTCTCCTTTAGAGTCGTGGCCTCTTTTTTTCACCAATTATTATTAGTGAAGTTATTGCATGTATATAACTTAAGTATAATCTGTTCAATCTGCATAATGTTGTTTGCATGTGTGATTTCAGGGCTGACTTTCTGGGCACTGGACAATCTCTTCCCCAAACCCCACTCTGCCCCCAGCTTTCCTCAGTTGCCCTTGTTCTTTGAGGCCCTGTGTGCTCCCCGCCCCCATCCAGTTCAGAAGCTGATGTCTTACATGGTAGTTCCTACAACATAAGAAAGAGGTTTCTTTTCAGAAACTGTAACTCTTAGCAACAATAGCCCTTGAACACTTCAAAAAAAAAAAACATAAAGAATTACAATGAAAACTTTGAGGGCAAAATACAGACAAGGAGATCACAGATAGGAAGAAAAGCAGGGACATTGAGAGCTCCGGGATGACTTGGTGAGGGTGGATGTGTGACAAGAAAATAAACTATGCAGACGGAGAAAGAACAACGGCTGTAATATGCGTGCGTGTGTGCACACCCCTGGGAAGCTACTTAGATCCCTCTCCTACCCAAAGTTGCTGCGCTATTCGAGGCTTGATTCAATAACCTGAAGGAACCGATCGATTCTATAGGTACACATTCCCAGAAGATCTAGCCAGCCTCCGTTATACCTGTTGGAGAACGGACGTCTGCTCTGAGATTTTTAAGATGAGTTACCCATCGAATAATTTGGCGAGCACAGATGTTGGCTCAGGGGACTTTCCAAAGAGAGCACGGACTGGTGAGAGGAGTGTGCATGGAGGGGGAAGAGCTTGGCTTATTCAGAGAATAAAAGTGCTGACACAAGCAATGAGAAGTATGGCACAAGTTGTTCAGAAGGTGATAGGGGAACACGGCTTTAGAGAATATATTGAAAAATTTGAATTGTATAGGAGCAAACAAGAAAAGCCATGATTAATATTTTTGAGATTGGAATGACATGATCAGTTTTGCAATTAGATAAAGATCACTAAAATGACTGCATGGAGATTGAACTAAGTGGGAGGGGCGAGCTGAAGCAAGGCAGTCATGTGGGAAGCTACCTCCGTAATTCAGGCAAGAGGACAGGGTGGTGGAAGAGGTAGGAAGAAATCAATGAAACTTTGGGGATAGGAGCAAGCCCCAGGGAAACTTAAGGACCAAGCGCTGGAGAGCAGGAAGAAGGCACGCAGCTGATGACTTTTATTCTGAGTTTAACTGGTTTAAAGAGTCAATAGGTATCCCCGGACGGGGGAGGCCGTGGAGCTTAGAGGAAAGCCAAGGGTTGGTAGACATCTAGGAGTGACCCAGGACATGGAAGCTACCGGGGAGGCCACCAAAAGTACAATGGTAGAAGGGGAATTGAGGTCCTGACATTTGTGGTTAGTGGTTTAGTAAAGGAGATGGGGGCCATAGAGAAGAGAAGTCCAGGAAGGAGCAAAGGAGCAAAGAGGTTCTATCCTCATGATGACAAGGGAGAAAAATTTCAACAATGAAGGTGTCAATTGCGGGAACTAGCTCTTGTAAACCAGGCTGGCCTCGAACTCACAGAGATCCGCCTGCCACTGCCTCCCAAGTGCTGGGATTAAAGGCGTGCACCACCACCGCCCGGCTATGTTTTTTCTTAAACTTCTTAATTAGATTTATTCATTTTATTTCATATGTTTTGCTCGCATGTATGCATGTACACCACCTGCATGCTCGGTGCCTATAGGTCAGAAGAGGGCACCACATCCTCTGGAACTTCCATGTGGGCACCAGGGATCCAACCAACGTCTGTGCCCTGCAAGAGCAAATTGTCGTAACTGCTGAGTTAAAGTTAAGTCCCCGTGTTGAAGGTTTTTAAACGGGTAAGTAAAGCGGACATCCCCTGGCTTTAGAAACATGGCAGGTAATCGCCAGTCCCCAACTCTGCCTTCCTAGCGATGCGGCTACTTAAAGCAGGGTCTCCGAGACTAACCCTCCGCAAGCACACAGCTTCCATGTCGTTGTTCTCCAAACTTGTAAACAGAACCTCCAGTCTGCGGTTTGCACCGGGTAGCGGAGCCCCAGCTTTTCTACCCGGGGGTGGGGTGACGAGGGACAGGAAGACCGAGCAGCAGCCACCACGCCGCGCGCGGCGGGGAGGTGGCGCGCTCGCGGAACAGCCGGCTAAATCCCGCTGCTGATTGGCTGGTGCGGAAGAGGCGGGGCGCCCTCGGCCTTTTCCTCAGCCCGGTGCTTTCGTTTTCCCCCCAGCGCTGAGGCTGTCGAGGCTCCGGGCGACCGCGGAAACCGCGCCCCTCAGACCCTCTTGGGACGCAGCTGAGCGGCGCAGGGAGATCTGCCCCGACTCGGGCACCCGCGTGCAGTGAGTGAGCGCCGGGTGCGGGTGAGGGCGGAGTGGGGCGCCCCTCCAGGTGCGGGGTCCGCTGCCTGCAGGTGACCTGGCACCGCGCATCACCGGGGACCCTCTGCTTAGCTCATGGCTCTTCTTGGAGCCCTTACCCTGGCCGTCCACACGGTTGGGTAATAGCAATAGACTTGTGCAATAGAAGTGTCTCCCGGAAGACTCTGCACTTTCCCACTTAACCCTTGCTTACCTCACCGCCTGGCCACTTTCCGTTTTCTTCTTTCCGCAGTTGTAGCAGCTCTGTCCCGTCTCCAGAGCCGCTGCCACCCCGTGCGCTGCGCGCAACAGGCACCTACTTTTCTGTGTGTTGAATCCCCAGCCTGCACCCGGAGACGGTTCAGTAAGTGTTCTTCACAGTCCAGTAAGTGTTCTTCACAGTCCAGTAAGTGTTCGTGGAAGTCAATGCATTTGGAATCTCGGTAATGCCTGTAATCAGTTTTCTGGAACGTAAAAGTGATATGTAGTTACTGAAGCAGCGCTAATAGTGTAATTATTATTTAATAATAACTCCCGGGCTACCACGGAGTAGTAAGTGTACAGGTGGGTGAAAGCTGTTTTTATCTGGGCGAAACGACTTGAGCCCTGATTGCTCAGTGAGGTTGCCAGATTCAAACTTGTAGGATCGTCATGGGGTTTGACTGTTGCTGCCCAAAGCCTACCGAAACATCCCAGGTTTCAGTAGGACACACTGTACCGTGCTCAGTAACGCTTATGATTAAGGTCATATACCGGGCACTGTCCCGGGTTCAGAGGATGCCAATAGCAAAATGTACCCCCTCCGAGGCGCTGATGCCTACAATACCGTGGGAGACAGTCGTGTACTTCACAGGGAAGATTGGAGCTGATGCTGTAATTAGCAGGGCAAGCAGATGTGGGCACGACAGATAGCTTTAGGAAGAAGGGTCGTTTATACAGACCTTTGTTGGCAGCAGCGTGGTCCAGTCTGTGCGGCATAGGCTAGATTGGGAGGGTAGCATGTTTGTTGGAGGTGCAGAGACAGCTGGTTCTAAGACTGCAGAGGAAGAAGTCACCCCCGAACTCTGTTAGAGCCAGGCAGTTGAGAGTCTGGCCAGTCTCGGGTTTCAGGAGAATATGAACTTGGTTCAGGGTTTGTCAGGATGGGTCTCTCGATGGACAGGTTTGTATCCAGTGGAGCTTACACAGGCGCCATGGCCTGACAGTCCCTCATATTTGCTTTAGGCACGTCCCTAACAGGGCTGGGTAGGACTGATTTGGACGTCAACAGAGGTAAACCAGATGTAAAATATCAATTTGCTACACAGACGTGTCACATGGTGGGTGGGCTGGAGTTCTTTTTATTAGTACTTGAAATGGTAGCTAGTTTTGTAGTCCATTTTTATGCAGCAGACATGACTTCATTCCTGCCCACGAATGCACAGAAGCATGTCTGTAGTATATCCACACACCTCCAGACCCCACCGGATGCAGACCTTCCCCAGAGGTCTGGCAGGACTAGATTTGCATGTAGTGATGCCCGTGTGCACCGGTGCATGTCCTGTTACGTGATGGCCATACGAAATGTGTTCTTAAGAGGTCCTTAAATTAGGGATTGCCGTGATGCTTCCTATTTCTCTACTTTATCCCTTCAAATGACGTTTAGCAAGGCTGCTTTGTTCTGACACGGTGACTCACTTTGTAACCTTGCAGACTGGGCTTGCACTCAGCATGCAGCTCAGGCTGACCTTGAACTCGAGGCCTTCTTGGCTTGGCTTTTCCAACCGAGTGCCCCTGATCTCAGGTGTGGTGAACCAGGCACGACTGTTGTTTCTGTCGGGGGAGATGACGCACCGTACATGGTTCGGTTGTGCGTGTGTGAGGACCCGAGTTTGGATCACCAGCCTCCTCTCCCCCCCCCCAACCATGCACACACATGCAGGTGTGAGGACGTGCAGCTGTGACTTCGGAGCTGGGGAGCACACGGCTTGCCGGGGAGCCATTCTAACCAAACGGGCAGAGTTCTGGTCTCAGAAACTAAATCGGAGAAAGGATTGAGGCTGTTATCCTGATACCCTTGACCTCTGTGTGGGCCTGTCAGCACATACACAAAAAAGTCATTATTGAGATTTAAGACTTCTTTGTGCCACATCTATTGTTTGCTGTGGAAACGAGAGATAATGTATTTCTTTTCAAATTTGTTGAATAAGAACATTTTACTGTGTCAATCATAAATATAAAGTATCAATTTAAATCAGAGAAATGAGGGTACAATGGCTAAAGCTCTTGGTACCAAGCCGGAGGACCCACACGGTGGAAGGGAAGAGCCAGCTCCTGCAGGCTGGCCTCCGACTTCCACTCATAATGTGGACAACACTTGCAATAAATAAAACATAACAGTCTTGAAATAAAATACAAGATTTAAAATGGGCAGTACTTTAGTAGAAAAGTTTTAGGAAGTGCTTGCGATATCTTCATGCTAAAAATGTTTTCTGCTTGTTTGAGAAAAAGTAGAAATTCCTTTGTAAATATTTATTGGATTTCCCCAGCTTACCAGACCCTGTTCCCTTTCCTTTTCTTTAACAGAAAAGGTAATGAAGTACAAAGGAAAATATGGGATGGGTCTGGGTGAGAAACGAAGGCTCTGCAGAAAGATCTATCAAGCAAAGGGGTAGTGTTTTCCAGGGAGGGGTGGCTATCCCTGAAGCAAGACGGCTAGTGTAGGCTGTGCCGACCATTTGAGTAAAGACCTGGGGATATGTTTTCTGCAGATGAAAAAAAAAATAATTCCAAAATTCAATAAAGATGAATATTAAATATAGGTACCATTCGGGTCATGCTTTTCAGAGACCGACAGGGTAGAGTAGTGTTTCTCGACCCGTGTGTCGTGACCCCCTCGAGAAACCTCTATCTCCAAAGCATATTTGCATTCCGATTCATCGCATAGCAAAAGGACAGTTAGGAAGCACCACTGAAAACATTGTATGGTTGGGGATCACCACCACCACGGGAACGACTGTCTTAAAGGGTCTCCGCGTTAGGAAGGGTGAGAGCCCGCTGCTTTAGCTGCTCCGCTTGGAGCCGGAGCTGCCTGTTCACACGCGTGTGTTCTTCCTACAGACGATGTCTCAGTGGTATGAACTTCAGCAGCTGGACTCCAAGTTCTTGGAGCAGGTTCACCAGCTGTACGATGACAGCTTTCCCATGGAAATCAGACAGTACTTGGCCCAGTGGCTGGAAAAGCAAGACTGGTGAGCAAAACCCCCTGGCGAGGGAATGGAGTGTGTTTCAAAGATATCAGTCGGTGAAGTCACTTTGGAGCTATGTTTACAGAGAATGAATCTCCCCAGTAGCCATAAAACCAAAGCCATGAGTCCTTAAGTACTTCCCAATCTTAAACACATTATTTGCTAATGGCAAAAATTCTAAACATTCTGAAAGTATTTGATGTAGAAAGTCCAGGCCCCTGTTGGTTTTTTCTGTCTGGGGATAAATACCATGAACATGTACAGTCTGATGCTTTCTATAATTTTTCGTCAGTTGTGTGGAATAAAAATACTATGCAAATTGCTAATAAAATTAATAATACTATGCAATAATATGCTAATGATATGGTGATAACACTATGCAAATTTCTAATAAAAGCAAGAATTAAAAAAAATAAGCCTAAGAAACGCGTTATCTTTGGACACTGTCTGGAAGGGAAGCAGCATTTCTTTCATGTGTTGTGAGTAGTGTCTGGAATGAGCTGTAAATTCCGGTCTCCTAGGGAGCACGCTGCCAATGACGATTCCTTCGCCACCATCCGCTTCCACGACCTCCTTTCCCAGCTGGATGACCAGTACAGCCGCTTTTCTCTGGAGAATAACTTTCTGTTGCAGCACAACATAAGGAAAAGCAAGCGCAATCTTCAGGTACGAACCAGCATTGTGTGTTTCTGGAAGTGTCTCTGTGCTTACCTCAAGCCTCTTCCTTACTTCCGCTCAGCAGATGCTACTCAACACACACTCGCTGGCGTTTAGAGAAGTTACAGGAACAAAGGGACTCTCTTTAGGTGGCTAACGCTTATAAAACATAAATCAATACAATTATGATTCATTTTTTTTTCCCCGTGACATGGTTTCTCTGTAGCTTTGGAGCCTGTCCTGGAACTAACTCTTGTAGATCAGGCTGGCCTCGAACTCACAGAGATCCACCTGCCTCTGTCTCCCGAGTACTGGGATTAAAGGCCTGCACCACCACTGCCTGGAGTTCAGTTCATTTTGTAAACGCACAAAAGTTTTCAGGTTTAAGCGTCATGCTGTCAAACTTGGTTTTACTAAAAATTGTTGCTATTGAGACCAAAGGAAAAGGGCTTCATTTTCAGAACAGTGAGCTACAGTAACTCCTAAGCTCCAAGAAATTTTAGCCATCAGCTGGATCTTAAGCCCTCGTGGGTCCAGGTGAAGATACTCCAGGAAGGTCTGGCCCACTTGGGGCCCAGTGCGTGAGTGACTTGGACAAGAGCCACTTTGCCTTGCTTCTGGCAGACTTGTCTACCACTGGCTCTTCAGATGTCCTCCCAGCGTGCCCTTAGCCTGGCCACTACGCTTTTTCTATAGCCTAACACTTTCCTGTTTTCACAGAAACGAAAGGTTTCGTGGGACACAACCAAACATTTCACCCTAGGTCGCTGGAAGCCTTCTATTCTGTTTTCTCTCTGAAGGGGTCTGTGAGCTGCTATCAGTGAGATGGGAAATCATATTAAGTTGATAAAATTTTGTTCCTATTCAGGCTGCTTGGTGGTGAACTTTGCACAATAGCTTTGACCGTGAAAACAGAACGATTGAGATGAATGTTTTTATTCTAGTTACAAGTACAGTTTACTTCAGTTGCTGCGTTGAGGAATTAGCTGGAGACTATCACGAATAGTTCCTACTCCGTTTGCACTGTCTCCATATCCTAACAGAAGGCGGTTGGCTTCAGGAGTACAGGCGATGGATACTAGAGCATTTAGGAAGAGGTGTGGGTGTGGCTCAGAGGTCAGAGTGCCTGCTTAGCCTGCATGAAACTGAATTTTACACTTAATACTGCCGCAAACCCTCAGGATCCACATAGGAAAGTATTTTCTTTTTAAATCAAATTGCTCGAATTTGGTAAGACAAAGTAATTTTTGTCCTAATTTATGAAAGGAGTATTTTTGTTTTTTATAAAAATATGTTACTGGGCGTGGTGGCCAACAGTGGCACATACTTTAATCCCAGCATTCAAAGAGGCAGAGGCAGGCGGATCTCTGTGAGTTCGAGGCCAGCCTGGTCTACAGAGCTAGTTCCAGGACAGGCTCCGAAGCCACAGAGAAACCCTGTCTCGAAAAACCAAAAACAAACAAAAAAACAAAACAAAATAACAACAGGAAAAAAATAATCCCTTAAGTCAGATTTAGTAGGCATACGATAAGCTTCTTAAGGAATGAAAAGATGTGTATTAAAATAAGATTTTACAGACTTTCTACTCATGACCACTTTTTATCTGAGAAATTTTTCCACCACTTCATGTGTCTCAGTATATAAAATAGTTATACTGCTCAGGCATTTATTGATAATAAATAAAAAGAAATTTATTTTAAAACGATTCTTTGACATCCTTGCAATTCTACCATTTATTAAAGATGGAATCCAATTTACCTAGTCATGAAATCTATGTCTAATATGATAAAATTAAAAGACCTGAAAGACCTGAATAAAATTCATTTTATTCAGGTTTAAAATGACAGTAGGAAAATATCGAAGGCTCTCCTTTCCATAAGTAAAGCCCTTGTGTTCCCCAAGGAGCAGAAACCTTGTTTGTCGACTCCAACCCTACTGTCCATCCCATGCAGTTGTCTGCAGTCAGGCTGTTTTGGACCCTTGGCGTTGTGCTGTGTGGAGGCAGATGCTGTGCACAGCGCCCATGCTCGTGTGCTCAGAAGCAAGGCGTCGTGAAGTAGACCAGTGCCACATGGAAGCAATGCCAGAGTCCACTTTAGAGTCCTTATCTATCTGACTTTTAATGTACTTGTAGTCTGCACGTTCGGAAACCTTTCAGGGTTGCCAAAATCCCAGTGATCCTCGTATTCCATTCCATTACCACCTGCGGCTATTCCGAAACTTATTTTTATTTATCCTTTTCACCTGTGTCTAGGATAACTTCCAGGAAGATCCCGTACAGATGTCTATGATCATCCATAACTGTCTAAAGGAAGAGAGGAAGATTTTGGAAAATGCCCAGAGATTTAATCAGGTACTTTATTCTAAGCGGTACTAACTGTTAGAAAGGAAATGTATGAAATACATCATGTATTTCCCAGATATTGCCAGGGCCTCTCTTAAGTCACTGATAAATACACCTCTGACTTTATAACTCCGGGAAGCTGGAATGGTCAGATCCAGGAATTTTCTCCTAGAGAGAGCATGGGCTTGTAATCGAGGTGCTTGCTGGCAGAGGTGGAGATGCCACACTGCTTGATGACACGGCTGGGCGGGGCCTGTGTGTGAAGAGGTCAGGTCAGGTCAGGTCACGAATGGAAGCAGGCAGAATCTTCGAGTTGTGGTCAGGGTGGACATGGCAGGTGTACTCAGAGCTCCTGGAGACAGGAAAAGCCCCGCCCTTCAGGCTGTGTGGGGGACGGTGAAGAACCGCTCTGCAGTTGTGGCTTGAGTCTCTCGGAGAAGTCAGAGCAAGGCAGGGCGAGGACGTTTCTAGGACACGGCAGGTTTGGGAGAGTAAGAGAAAAATCATTAGGAAACGAAAGCTTCGCTTTGAACGAGATGAAGACGCTCGCTGATGTTCAGACATCAAACCGTGAATGAATCAGAGTTCTAGTATTACTGGCTTTGGGGTCATGGTTTCGCTAGTCGTCCTGTAGGCCTGCCCAGCAACTGGGTTCAGTGAGGCTTTGGCTGTCGCGGCGGCATTTTTCATTCCTTTCTTGAGAAGTGTCGAGGACTTGAGGACTTGAGGACCAGGTAGGCAGGTGGCTGTGAAGCCAGTCACGAGTTCTGTCCAAACCATCCCAAGCCTGGGAGGAGCATGCAGAGGGCATAGTAAAATCTGTGCCTTGTGCGTTTCGTCAGTAGGTAACGAAGTGAACTCCGCTAGAGTGGGAAAAGGGGGCAAAGGTCAGTGCTGGCGAAGGCCTTTCTCCCTGCTTTTGTGACCTTTTGCCACAGTCCTGGAGAACCCATGCTTCCCTCGGCCGTTTAGATACTGTTCGCCTACGATGGCGAAGACGCTTTGACGTGCTAGGCATGTAATATTGTTTGTCCTAACCTGAAGCTGCATGGCTCATTTGGTACCTGTCCTAATGTATGTATATCAGAATTACAGTGAGATCTGGCTGCCTTGGCACCTAGCGGAGCAGGCTGACCCCCAGCTGGTGTGTGTGTAAGAAGCCTGCAGAGGGGGGTTTTTCTTTACGCGAGATTTCCATGCTAGTGGCAGCATGCAGTGGCTCTCCTCGTATGTCCGATACACCAGCTTGACAGAAGGAGAGACTGCCCACCTCTGCACACTGGTATGCCACCCTTCACGTTTGGCCTCGAGCCTAGCGTGGGCATTGCAGGCAGCAGGGGCAATCTCCGTTCTGCCATACCAGTCCTGCCCTCTGGCTACCTCATAGGGACTTGAAGGCTTGCCTGCTTTTGAACTGCTGGTTAAAAATACATATGACTTGGGGGAGAGATTCATTTTGAGCCTCCCCGATAACCCCCGAGGGTTGCACCCTTTGCCAAGGCCCCTTTGGATGTGAAGGAAAGTCTCAGTTGTGGGGTCGGGTGGGGGTGCCGCTTAGGGAGGGTGAGAGGCACAGCAGACACCCACGCCGCGGTGCTCTAGTCTGACATTTCCTTGCCACCCCTCCCCCCACAGCTGACGTCAAATTTTCTTGTCATTATTAAACGCGTATGAGCTGGAGGACAAGCCTGGTGTGTGCACGAAAATAATGCAGTGTGGGGACAGTGGGATCCGCGGGCTGCGGATGAAAAGTCCTAATACGTGTGTGCGGCTCCAACCGGTTAAAGCAGCCAAACGTGCGGAAATTCTGAGTTGCCCCAGAAAGTGGTGTCCCCTGTTAGTTTCCTTCTGTGTACGTGTGCCTGCGTGTGTGTGCACGCACCTATGCATGAGCACACCGAGGCCCGAGGAGGAGACATGAGAAGTCTCCTGTTTTCTCCGTCACTCTCCACCGTAATTTTTCAGACAGGTTCTCTAACTGAACCTGGAGCTCTCCTTGGCCTTGGCTGGCTGTCTATGACTTCTCAGGACCTGCCTGTCTCCGCCCTGGGCTTGCAGGAATACAATGACGTGTCTGGGTTTTACACTTGCTGGGTATTTGAACTCAGACCCTCTGCATTCACAGCAAGGGCTTTGCTCACTCAGCCGTCTCCTGGGGCTACCTCACCCCCACCCCATTGTTTCTCAATAGAATTTTTAGAAAAATAAATTACATTACACATAGTTTTCTAGGAGACTCTAATGTTTCGTCTGCTGCCTTTGATGCCTCTGCGGCCGCAGTGTTCCTGGGTTGTTAAAAGCTTTAGAGTGGTATTAATGATCTTGGCATTAAATGAGGGCCAGTGTGGTCCCAAAGAAGCCATTTCCTAACAGGAGATGGGGGAAGGGCAGAGGAGCGAGGGCAAGAGGGACATACCAGAGTCACATGAATGGACTGAAACGGGGATGCTTGGACTCCACCAAGCATCATTCATCAATAAGGCAGCTGTAAGGGAGTGTGTCCCATTCTTAACATTTCCTGTCCACATCCTGGTCACCCAGCTAGCTTTGATAGTTTGGGAGGGGACCAGGAAGTCAGGATCCTCCAGGGACCTTTTCCTCGGTTGGGGCACATACGACATGACACCCACATGGCTTTGAAGCAGACCCCAGCGAATATCTCCTAGAATGGGCAGGAACCTCCTCCTTATGGAGCTACACAGGGAAGTGACTCGTTCTGAATGGCCAGAGAAGTCCCTTTCGTCGTCACCGTTGTGAGGTGACATATGGGACTCAGGATGTCAGTCCTTTTCACATACTTCTGAAATTGCTAGTAGTCAGATGTCTCAACTTCTGCTGAAATGGAAAACAACAACAACATAACTTTCCGTGGAGCGTGATAAAAACCAGGGCAGGAAACAGTCACAGACCAGGTTTGCTCATGGATGTGTGTGATATCTGCACAAAAACCCTAAGTAAAAGGGCATGGAACCGAATTGAGTGCTGAACTATAAAAAGTGTATTTCACGATAAGTAGGGTTTATTAGCGGTTGCAAAGGTAGACTTCCTGGGAAATCTATTCGTGTAATTCTCTGTCTTACAAGATACAAGAAGAAAAAGCCTTGACTTCTCTGCAAAAATTCTAGAGAGTTCTGATAAAGTCTTGAGCCCATGGTTGAGAAAACATCTTACAGATAAGAGCTGATGGCTCTCTCATTGATGAGCTAAAATAGAGTCTCTTCCTCATGTCATGTTCTAGGGACAATAGTTCACTGGAAAATTCCAGTATGTCAGCAACACGCGGTGCAGGTGACTGGTACTTCCTCTGTGCGTTCGTGCCGTGCTGTTGGTGTTGGCCAATGCAGTTATGACAAAAACACGAACTCAGTAATTGAAGTGGTTGTGGTGGTGTGCAACCTGTCAGTCATCCCACAGCTTGGGGGAAGGTCAGGAGTTCCGGGCCACACAGAATGTTGAGGGCCACCCTTGTCTGTAGGAAGCTGTTCTAAAATACCCCAAGTCCCAACGAGACAAAAAAGCACGCGCATTAAGAACATCAACTGTGAGCTTTCACTGAGTTAGTTAATAATTTTAATGCAATCCTAATAAGAATTGTAATATTTGTTTTAAAGCTGTCCAAGACAATTTTGAAGTCCTTGTGAAAAACGAAGGGAAATTAATAGCAAGGAAAGCCCGAGAAACTCAGATAGAATGGGAGACAGTGGCAGCATACTATAGCCATCAGTAATGAACCATGGCTTCGAGGGTCTGTCTTCTGAGTGGAAAAATGAGCAAGAACAGGAACACTGAGAAATAAACTCAGCCAGAAATGTGTGTTATGAAGATGGTACCGGAAGCGCTGGGAAGTTGTACACCTCCCACTAAATATGGTGAAGGTAGAATATTGATCGCGTTAAATTTAAGAATCAACTTCCGGGGTAGCATGGTAGTTAGTGTACGCCTATAATCTCAGGACTTCCGCGAGTGTCTGAGGAGTTCAAGGTCACGCTCAGTTACAGTTCAAGGCTTCTCTGAGTACAGAAGACTGTCTCAGAATGAAAGAATAGATTGCAAATGTTTTATAGACCTTTGGTTTCAAAGAGGCGGCTCTGTGATGCTATGCTACTTCACTGTAGAGGAACTGTTCCAACGGTGACTGTGTAGCCCAGAGAAGCCAGTGGTACTCAACTGTACGGATGCCAAACCGTCTGCCGTGGAGAAGTGTTTTGTGTGCTTGCTCTGACCAAAGCATTACCCAATGATTGATGAGCTGTTGAAATGTCACGTGATCATTACTTTGTGTAATTTTAATGCTTTTTTTCTATTAGTTTAAAGAGATAAAATATAAGTATTTTGAAAGGTAATAGTGAAGACCCAGAAGCACGAGGGGCAATACATTTGCCTACACCTCTCCATGGGGCAAGCTTTCCTGGTGCGAGGTCAAATCTAGATCGAGTCCGGGCTGTGAAGGCTATGCAGGCACAGCTGATGGGCACAGCATTTGCTAGGATCTTGGAGATACAGTTGCTGTCTTACCACTCACAGCTAGGTCCGGAGTATTGCCTGGCATTGCCTCAGCTTAGGTATGACCCAAGGTGGTGAACACAGGTGCTGATGTCTGAACCCTCTGTCAGGACGCATGACTCCCTTCAGAACCCAGATCTGTATTGACTATAGATTTTATAGTGGAATAGCGACCTTGCTGGTCTCCTTTGAATTTTGGTGGACCCCTGAATCACTAGGATGGAGGGGATGTGGTTCTGACTTAGCCTCTGGATTAGGGCCTGTGATTGTACTTCAGGAAAGCTGTCAGACGAAGGTGTTGCTGGCCTAGAGAGACTCTTTGAATCACAAGGTCGTAAGGTAATAGTTATGAACTACGTGTATAACCTGTGCGCAGAATTTGACAAACTTGAAGTAATGCTTGCACGCTCCATTCAATTACACAGATATGTTAATGGAAACTTATACAAACCCTTGGCACGGATATGCCTACCCTTCTTTAGCTTTTATAGTGGTTTGCCAGCATTTTCCAGGGCCTTGAGAAATGAGGGATTTTTGTTTTGTTTTGTTTTAGATTCATATATGGGGAATCGCTAATAAGCCTTAGAGGTAGGCAGGCCACAAGGCACGGGACTGGCTTTGCAGTGTAGGCAAGCGAGTAAGTGTGTCAGAGAAAGGGGTGACTATTAATGGTGTGTTTTCCATTAAAGGCCCAGGAGGGGAACATTCAGAACACCGTGATGCTGGATAAACAGAAGGAACTGGACAGCAAGGTCAGAAACGTGAAGGACCAAGTCATGGTGAGTACTGAGTGAACACATGCCTTCTTCCACAACTTACAAGGGGACAGCGTGTCATTTTCTCCAAGTGTGAACCTAATATAATTTGAAATTATATTAATTAATTAATTAGAACCTAATCTAAGTTGAAAAGAAAAAAGATCATTCTAAAGTTCTAAACAGAAGTAGGCAAATTGCTCAGCTCCATGTCTTATGGCCTCTGCTTTGCCTTCTGAACTCTGAGCTTCTTTCTCTTCCTGTGGCTCATGCGGTCAAGGTTGACTTTGCCCTCGCTGTTCAGTGAGCTGGATGCTGCACTTACCAGCCCTTTCTAGCCACATTTCTCACGGGGTGTCCCTGGAGTTACACTGAGCTCCCTGTGACGTGTCTTCTAGAGCAGATTTACTCTAGGGCTCGGAAGAGGAACAAAACCTATTTCATTCAAATGCATCTCAGTACACTTGATTAGAATGAGAGATCCTCCCGCAACCTTAAGATAAAGCCCCAAGACAGGAAACAAACAACTGAGGGCCCGCCTGTCCACCCCACTCCATATGACACAGGAAAGGCCCCCAGCCGAGAGGTTCAGTAGTGCTGGAGGTCTGGCTAACAGGAGCACCTTTCTGAACCCCAAATTCTTGCCGCGGCTTTATTCTGCCGTCTGTTAGGTAACTGGTCCACTAAAATAGAGAAGTACATGCCCTTAACCTGGGAATAGTCGGGGAAATCTGGAGAAAGCATATGTAGACACGTGACCAGATCTCAGAAAAACGAGGCCTGTTTGTAGGATGAACAGCATACAGTTTGTTCAACTGAGCTGTGTCAGAGTAAGAGGACCCTGTTAACCACACAGACACACCTGCTCACCCTAGTCACACCAGGACTGCCCCTGTCACACAGGCACACAGTTCAATGTCCCAGAGGGCCAGGGTGCCATGTTATAATATATACAGTTAGTATACCAGAGGGGACAGATGATCTGTTATAATATATACAGTCAGTGTACCAGAGGGGACAGATGCTGTGTTATAATATATGTACAGTCAGTATACCAGAGGGGACAGGATGCTGTGTTGTTTACATACATACATACATACATACATATATATATACACACACACATACACACACACACATATATATATACATACACACACACAGTCAATGTACCAGAGAGGACAGGATGCTGTGTTATAATATATACAGTCAGTATACCAGAGGGGACAGGATGCTGTGTTGTTATTTTTTATATATATATATATATACACACACACACAGTCAGTGTACCAGAGGGGACAGGATGCTGTGTTATAATATATGTACAGTCAGTGTACCAGAGGGGACAGATGCTGTGTTATAATATATGTACAGTCAGTATACCAGAGGGGACAGGATGCTGTGTTATAATATATGTACAGTCAGTGTACCAGAGGGACAGATGCTGTGTTATAATATATGTACAGTCAGTGTACCAGAGGGGACAGGATGCTGTGTTATAATATATGTACAGTCGGTGTACCAGAGGGGACAGATGCTGTGTTATAATATATGTACAGTCAGTGCACCAGAGGGGACAGGATGCCATGTTATAATATATTCAGACAGTGTACCAGAGGACAGGAGTCCATGCTACAATTGTACTAATCAACTTTCCAGGCATTTCAGTATACATCATTCCAGACAGCAAGTCCCCATGCTAAAGCCACTCTCCTGGTTGTTTCTTTTCTCATCTGATGGCTCTGTCAGTAAGGGGTGTGCCAGGGCTCCCCTCATTGCAGTATCTTCAGCGGGAAGCCTCAGGCTTCTTCCGCCCTTTTTTATAAATAGTGGAGCGCAGGAGAAGAGGAAGACCTAAGAGGTGTGAGCCACCATGTGGTTGCTGGGAATGAATAGGACTTGGAAGAGAGGCAAGCTCTTAAACTGAGCCATCTCTCCAGCCCTGAAGTGTTACATTCTTATTATGGAAATATTTTGTGTAAAAGATGAGAGCTCTACAAGGCCGACTCATCTTTTAGGGTGGTAGAAAACTTATTTTTATCTTTATTTGCAGTGCATAGAGCATGAAATCAAGACCCTAGAAGATTTACAGGACGAATATGACTTTAAGTGCAAAACCTCGCAGAATAGAGGTAAGAATTAAAACAGCGTTCACTGGCTATATCTCCCCTGTCTACAGCAGTGAACGTTTGCCAGATGTTTTCTGAATTTTTCCCTGTCTACAGTAGTGAACATTTGCCAGATGTTTTCTGCATTTTTCCCGTCTACAGTAGTGAACATTTGCCAGATGTTTTCTGCATTTTCCCCCTGTCTACAGCAGTGAACGTTTGCCAGATGTTTTCTGATTGGTTGTCTGCTTTGGGCTCCTGATGACCCAGGCCAGTGTGTCTTACGTGCCCAGTTCTGCTGAAGGAGCAGATATTTTTCTTTGCAGCACGATCTTGTGTCGTGTTTAGCAGCGTCTGTGGTTCCATCACCAGATGCTCATAGTGCTACCCACCAACCCCCAGCCGTGACGATCAAAATTGTCCCCAGCCTTTGTCAGACGTTTTAAGGGAGGAGAACGTAGTCTTTGTTGGCAAAGGTAGAGTGGTACCCAAATGGCGTTTCTGTGTCCTAACTCCGCAGCGCTGCTCGCTGTGACAGCAACATCACCTGTTTTAGTGTTGCCTTCTTAAAATGACCCCAAAAGGCCAGGCTGCAGAGCACAGCGCCCTGGTAATCAATCATCTGGTCGGTAGGGACAGATTATTAGTGCGGGAGGGAGGGGGAGAAGATGTGGGGCAAAGGGTCCGCAGCTGCTGCTTTCTTGTTTGTCCACTTCTCAAGGCCATGGACGAGATTTGTGTACACTTAGGTAAAGTTTTTCACTAAAACTTGGACCATGACTTAAGTACTAGATTTCCAGTTTTTCATGGGAATTTATAATTTTCCAGTCCACGTGGGCTGCCGAGAACTGGTACTCAGTTTAAGCAGGATGCACTCAGCTGTTTATATACTTAGGAGACGTTTTTCTCATTTTTTTTTCCCCAGTAAATACCGTCTTAGTATCTTTCCCTATGGCTCTGAGAAAATACTTGAGCGAAAGCAGCTTAAGGGAGAAGGGTTTCCTTTTAGCCCTCAGTTCACAGTGCAGTTCGTTATGGTGGGGTGGGTGGGGTGGTCGTCAGCTTGAAGCGGCTGTCACGTCGCATCTACAAGCTGGAAGTAGAGAAAGGCAATGATGCTGCACTTAGGTCCCCTCTTCCTGTTGTATAGTCCAGGGTCTCTGCCCAGAGACTGGTCCTGCCCACCGCCAGGATAGGGTTTTCAGTCACTGTAATCCCTTGCAGGGATGCTGGGAGCCTGTCCCCAACACAGGCCTCTGTCCCCAGCACAGGCATGCCGGGAGCCTATCCCCCAGGTGATTCTAGATTCTGTCAAATTATCAATTAACCTCAAACAAGAGTCAGACTTCTCATCTTTATCACACTTTACGTAAACTCGTGTGACTCTTGCTTTGGTCGGATTGATCTTTTTGCACGTGTATGCCTACCTCCTCTTCCTTCTTTGACAGAAAGTGAAGCCAATGGCGTGGCCAAAAGTGACCAGAAGCAAGAACAGCTGGTACTTCACAAGATGTTCCTAATGCTGGACAATAAGAGAAAGGTAGCGGCTGCTTCCGGTTTAAACGGGAAAAGAAAGTTCATTCTTTAATTGCATCTTTATTTGGGGGTGGATAGAGACCACTTTATAGGAGCCCCTCCCCTCCTCCCACTGTGTGAGCCCCGGGAAGCAAGCTTGGGCTTAGTGAGCATCTTTGCCTGCTGAGCCAGCCCACCGGCCTGGAGAAAGTAGACCCCTCCAGCTGAGAATGAAGAGAGACACACTTTGCTTTAAAAAATCTTCCCAAGTTCAGCAGTTACCAGTGAATTCACACACACACACACCCCCGGGGGCTTCCTTTTCCTTTAGGAAATAATTCACAAAATACGAGAGCTGCTGAACGCCATCGAGCTCACGCAGAACGTCCTGATCAACGACGAGTTGGTGGAGTGGAAGAGAAGGCAGCAGAGCGCCTGTATCGGGGGACCGCCCAATGCTTGCCTCGATCAGCTGCAGAGCTGGTAAGCTGTGCACTGCAGAGTTCGCAAATGACCTGCTGGATAGCCAGAGAGGGGGCACGGGCAGGGGAACAGGTGCTACTACTGACCTTGGAAGAAAGATCTCAGCCCCTTTCTGGAACCGGCCTCGCTATGCTGGCCCTTGAAAACGAAGCAGGCTTCTCTCTCACACAGGGTCCACATTCTCTCTGCGTCTTTGTTTAGAAAGGTCACCCTGGCTGGAGGACAGAATGGAAACAGAAGCCCACCGGCCAGTTCACTGCTAGCCTGTTACCGTGGTCCAGGGGAGGGTCTCTGAGAACCGTTGAGTGTGGAGCAGAGGAATCTTGGAATGGAAGCGAAGGGATGGTGGTCTAAGATGTTACCAGGCACCCCGAGCCAGAGGGTTAGTGGGGTTGTTGAGATTGAGCTGTTTTTTTTTAATTTATTTATTATGCATACAGTGTATTGCTGCTGGCATGTATGTCTACATGCCAGAAGAGGGCACCAGATCTTACTACAGATGGCTGTGAGCCACCATGTGGTTGCTGGGAATTGAACTCAGGTCCTCTAAAAGAGCAGTCAGGGCTCTTTACTTCTGAGCCATCTCTCCAGCCCCGAAATCGAACTATTTTTCTTTTTGAAGTTAAAATTAACATACATCCATTTATCTTCATCCTATAAATTGTCCATATATATCCCAAGTAACTCATGGCTAGAGGAGAGTTTCCCAACCCTGTTTGACCCTTGTACTTTGTACCCTGAGGATGCTGTTTTCCTAGGCCCTCAGCTGGTCAGCCCTGGGCTATCTGGAGACCATGGTGGTTGCCATGGGTCACAAAACCTCTTTCTGTGGCACTGACTCTCAGTATGTAAATTGCCATTTTCTCTGTGAGTCACCGTTTGAAAGGATCTCCTGGAAGACCCAGCAGATTCTCCACAGCAAAGCTCCCAGCCACTCCCTTGCTTTCCCACATCTCGATGAGGGATCCCCTGGTGCTGTGGGTCGAGTTGGAAAGCCCCCAGGAGAAGTCGGTATTTCCCGTGAGGGGCAGGTGTTTTCTCAAAGATTTTCTACTCTGGTTCTCTGAGTAAGCGTGGAACCCTGTGTGCCTGCCTCAGAAGTGGGACGCCGTTAGCAGCTGACTGTCAGGAAGGAAAAGCCCCAGGACAGTCACTAGCGTCCTCCTTGGTCAGGTTAGAGGATGTGACCTATGCCACGTCTTTCTTTCCTCTCCTCTCCTAGGCTACCCCAAGCCCAGCCCCTCATAGTGTCTCTAAGAGGCCTGGCCGCGTCAGCCTATCCTTAAAGCAGTGTTTCCTGAAGCGTCTGCTCGACTGGTCCCCCGCCTGTCCTCCATACTTGGCCCTTTTGAAATCCTAGCTACCCTGAAGTCAGAGATTACCTGGAGACCCTGCCCTGCCCGGTAGACTTGCTTTGTATAGCTGTCTTCGTCAGGGTTTCTATTCCTGTGAGAAAAACCATGACTAGAAACAACTACTGAGAAAGGAAAGGGTTATTTCAGCTTACTACCCTCAGGTCATGCTCCGTAGCTAAGGGAAGTCAGGGCAGGAACCCAAAGCAGGAACCTGGAAGCAGGAACTGAAGCGGAAGCCAAAGACGGGTGCTGCTTACTGGATTGCTCCCCTTGGCTTGCTCAGACTGCTTCTTTTTCACCCCGGGATAACCTGCCCAGGGTTGGACCACCCACACTAATTGAGAAAATGCCTGCAGGCTTGCCTAGGGCAATCTGATGGAGGCTCTTTTTTTAAGTGAGGTGAGGTGGGGGGACAACGATAGCCTGTCAAGTTGACAAGAAACCTCCAGGCCTGCAGCTCTCAGAACCGTGTTGCGATTCTTCAGTTGCATGCTAATTTTTACTCTACAAGTAACTGAGCTGAAGGCTACCGCAGACCCCCACTTCCTCATCTCTCCCTGAGTGTGGACTCTGTGAGTCTCTGCAGGCCAGGCTGCTTGCTTTGGGACTGCGGCTCACTGAGACTGACACTCGCATCTCGTACCTCCCCAGGTTCACCATCGTCGCCGAGAGTCTGCAGCAGGTTCGTCAGCAGCTTAAAAAGCTGGAGGAGCTGGAACAAAAGTTCACCTATGAACCGGACCCGATCACCAAAAACAAGCAGGTCCTGTCAGACCGCACCTTCGTCCTGTTCCAACAGCTCATTCAGAGGTAAGCCCGGAGGACCGGCTGCCTCCAGAAAGCCCATCGGTTTGGAAGGGTTTGGTGGCCTGCACGAGGTTCCTGGCTTCTGCCGATGCCTCTTCTCCTTCTGCCCCTCAGCCAGTCTGTCTGGCTCAACAAGTCGGACCTCAGAATGTCCGTCCCTTCCCCCTGTGCTGTGGCCTCCCCGTATGCCTGGTTTTCATATCCGGTCTTCTCATCTCCCTGGGCCCTTCGCTGCCTTTCCACCCAGCCTCTGAGACCCACCGAGGCTGTTGGTTTGGTCCTTCATTCCCTGTTAGCCACATGGGTCCCTCAGGCTACTCCTCCATGGCCTCTTTCCCCGTCCCCAGTAATCTGGAGGCTGCACCACACCTAGATCAGACATTCCTTTTCTTATCCAGTTTGTCAGACTCTCAGAATATTTTTGGGTGCTCCAAATTTCCTCTTTGGGGAAAAAAATCATATATCTGTTTATTTTTTACTGTGTTAAGTTTGATGGCAATTCTGACTTATCTGCTTTCCTGGACACTGGCAGCTCCTTCGTGGTGGAGCGACAGCCATGCATGCCGACTCATCCCCAGAGGCCGCTGGTATTGAAGACCGGGGTGCAGTTCACTGTGAAGTTGAGGTAATGAAGGGATAGTTCCGTATGTGCACACGTGCCTGCTTTTTTTGCTAATTGCAAAACAGTAGTACATTTTCATAGTAAGAGGAACTTAGAGTCTCAGAAATGTACATAAGAGACCCAGTTCCCAGCAGCCTTCCCCCCCATGAGCAGAGGCTCATAATGGAGCTGTGTGAATTCCAGATAGACACCGCAACAGTGTGTGGGGGTGGAGACTCTGGCATGTACGTTGTCCTGTGAGTGAATGCTTTCACCAGGCTGGAGCAGTGGCCTGTGATCTAAATACCCGTGCACAGCTGCAGTGAACACCCTTTGTCTATCCTCCCATAATCTTGCCATAAATATAAAACAACGTGCGTGCATATTTCACATATAGACCCATGTACGTAAGTTTTGTTTAAACTTCAGTTGTTAAAACCAGGGTTATATTTGTATGTAGCCTGCTTCTCTCCATGTTGGAGTTGGAGAGACGTTCTGCGTATGCTCTGGTGTATTCTGGGGAGTGGGCTGCATTCAGCAAGTGTTGCCCTGGGGATGAGCAGCTGGGCCCTGCAGCTCTGGTCTCCTCCAGGGGCGTCTGTGGCTGCATGGGTACTGTTTCTCCGGCACGCAGTGTTGGAGCAGCACAGTAAGCACCAGGGAAACCTAGAACTCATAACCGATAGGAAAGAAGACGCCCCCCCCCCCCCCGTCACCTGCTCCTGATTAGAGGCTGCAAGTCCGTCCCATCCCCCACCCCCCTGCTGCCATGGTGTCTAGCTATCAGAGCAGAGGCTCACAGGGTCTTAGTCCACTCTCCCTTTCTACACAGCCAGTGATGGGTGCCACGCTGCTTTTTTCTGACTAGGGTAACAGTTGCAGTTTTATTTCTTGGCGTGCTTTACATTTTCTCTCGCTAGCACAGGAAATTAAATACAAGTTTTGTAAAGAGTGGTATCCACTTATCTACCCATATAGTAATTGGTCAAGAGTGGGAATTTTGGTTAGACTGTGTTGGCGGGGTTCTGTACAAAAGCGTTGCTTTCAGTAACTTCTGGTTAGAATGTAAAGTCGGCGCTGTTAGTCTGTTAGTGTTAGAATGTTGTCCCAGTTCGTTGTGATTACCCTAACCTAAAAGGGAAGAGAGCAGTCTGTACAACTGTTTATAGTTGGGGAATTTACACAATAAATACATTTTAGTCAACAGATTTTTTTTAAGGTAATGACTGTTGTTTTTCTTTCCAGACTGTTGGTGAAATTGCAAGAGCTGAATTATAACTTGAAAGTGAAAGTCTCATTTGATAAGTAAGATTCCTTTAATCTCATCTAAGATACTATTTAAAATGTTGGTTTTATTAACGTCTCCATCCAATAAGCCGATCGGAAACTCTTCCCGGGCTCTAGGGCTGGACTACAGGTCCTGACTGGCCGGAGGGGGAAGATGGCTACTGAGCTGCCCCAGGGCCATCAGGACATCCTAGCAGACTGAAATCACTGGCTGCTTTTCTGAGGACTGAGAGCGGTGCCTGGAGCAGGTGCTTCCTAGCCTAGAGTAAACAAAAGAGCAGAGGAGATTGCCATTGGCAGGTCTATAGCCGGTGGACTTTGCACATCTCAGCCCCAGAGGAGAGGCCACCACACACCCGAGGTCCAGGCTGCGGTCTGCAGCCAGCTGGGCCGTGGTTTCTGGGTGACGTGAGAGACTGGGCTGGGGCGAGGTGGGGCTATGGATCATGCTGTACTTATTTGTGTCTCTAGGCTGTGCTGGGGACCCAGCCATGGGCAGGATCTCTTATGGTGGTAGTCCACATGAAGGAGCCCCGACCTGTGTCCCCTTGGGCCCCACATCTCAGTTAGCACTGACCTAGCCACACCGCTTACGCTGGAGAAACACTCTCCCCACCCAGACACCTACTGCTCCTGTCAGACTGTGTCTTGTGCTGGCTCAGCTCATCCCATAATGCTTTGTCATGATTCAGAGCGGCTTCCTCTGGCTTCCTGTCTCTCCCCGCCCTGTTAGGAGTATTCTTCATGGTACTCTGTGTCTGTGCCTTCCCTGTCGTTGTCTTTGGTAGCAAAACATCCCCAAAATTCAGCGGCTTGAAACCTCAGAGCGTACTATTGCTCACATGGTCTTCTCTCGTCCTCCTTTCCTTCTTCTTACCTGGTCTAGAGGAAGAATGTTGGTGGAGGGAGCTTGTTGGTTCCCGGCCGCCCGGCTAGCTCAGACCCAAAATAATCACACAGAAACTGTATTAATAATTAAAACACTACTTGGCCCATTAGCTCTAGCCTCTTATTGGCTAACTCTTACATCTTAATTTAACCCATTTCTATCAATCTGTGTATCACCATGTGGCTGTGGCTTACCGGCTAAAGTTCCCAGCATCCGTCTCCAGCAGCTCCATGGCTTCTCTCTGACTCCGCCCTTCTTTCTCCCAGCATTCAGTTTAGTCTTCCCTGCCTACCTAAGTTCTACCCTATCAGGCCAAGGCAGTTTCTTTATTCATTAGCCAATAAAAGCAACACATAGACAAAAAGATCTCCCACACCAGAAGACATACTTACTGAGTGAACTGCAGGAGGGCGGCAGGCTAGGAAGTAACCGCAGTACCCCTGCAGCCTGTGCAGCCAGCTTTTATCTTTCATCTATACATCTGTTTAGCCGTCTGCATCTATTAAAGCGTATTTCAACTCTACATATGTTTGGGTTTTTTTTTGCAGAGACGTGAACGAGAAAAACACAGTCAAAGGGTAAGTGAGACGCCTTCCTTGTACTTTGCTCTCTTGTCTGTCTACGGGTTCGAAGCATTTTAAGGCTTTGTGTCTTGTGCTGCACAGATTTCGGAAGTTCAACATCCTGGGCACACACACAAAAGTGATGAACATGGAAGAGTCCACCAACGGAAGTCTGGCCGCGGAGTTCCGGCACCTGGTAGGCAGAAGAGCAGTTTGCTGTCTGAAAGCTGCCGTTGGTCCTTTGTAACTCCCATAGTGTAGTGGCCCCTAGACTTGCGCTACCACGGTATCCTGGTCCCTTCTCCATGTCCCTCATCTCCTCGCTGTGTTTTTCGACATGCTTACTCCAGAAGCACTCTTGGGGCTGCACTGATCTCAGTAAAGTACATCATCAACTGTCACGCACATTAATTATGTGAGCACTTGCCTGTGAGCGGTTGCTATGACTCCCCGCAGTGCTCTCAAAAAAACCATTCCCACGGTCCATCCTCACCGCTCCCACCTTCCAAGTGTGTAGCAGCCCGATTACCGCTGTAGCAAGAGGAGGCCCCAGTCCACAGGTGTGGCACCTTTTCACTGGGTCCCAGCTTGAGAGCCACAGACTTCTTGGCTAGGGAGTTACATGTGAGGCAAGAGCCTCTGCCCAGCTTGGGCATCCGAGAGTGTCTAGAACAGCCCTTTCGACTTCAAAGACTGAAGTGTGATCTGGGAGACTATGTTGGCCTGGGGTGCCGAGCCTAGCCTGGGAGACTGCTGAGACAGCCAAGAAGCTGCCTCGTGAGTCTAGGACCAAGACAGAGCTGCTGATGGTGCTGATGTACCATTGCACACGGAAGAGCTGTAGTTCAGGGGCGTCATCTCTGTCAGCGTGCCCACATCCCAGCAGGCTGCTGGAGGAGTCTCTTTCCTTCCTGTTCTGCCGATAGTGTCGCGTGTCGCTCTGGTCCTGACGGGACTGATTTGTGAATGAAGATATCGACTGTATTGGTTAGCCATTCGTGTAAGTTAACCATGTGGTCTCTTCTTTTATAGCAACTGAAAGAACAGAAAAATGCTGGCAACAGAACTAATGAGGTGAGCATCTCTGGACTGTGAGGGGGTCTTAACCAGACTGATGTGTGTTCAGAGAGGACACATCACAGAGGTCTTTGACCTGACAGGAAACAGCACTGGGGTGTCGGTGAAAATGCCCTCCTGCCTTTATACTTTTTGGGTAGAAGGCAGTGTAACCCACAAAGTTTCATTGGACCCACAGAGACAGCCAACCAGATGGGGCACGATGGACTTTTGTATTGTTCGTATCTGGGTGAAGGAACGGAGACCCAGAAGTTAGTGTGATTTAGCTAAGAAAACACGGAAAAGCAGCAAGAGAGGGAAGTGACTATCTTAGTCATGGTTACTATGATGAGACATGTTTCATAGATGCTGAAACGCCAGGAATAAAAAGCAAGTTGGGGAGGAAAGGGTTTATTTGGCTTACCCATCCACACTGCAGTCCGTCACTGGAGGAAGCTAGGACAGGAACTCAAACAGGGCAGGAACCTGGAGGCAGGCGCTGATGCAGAGGCCATGGAGGGGTGCTGCTTACTGGCTTGCTCCTCGTGGCTTGCTTAGCCTGCTTTGTTATAGAACCCAGGACCACCAGCCCAGGGATGACACCTACCATGGGCTTCCCCCACCCAATCATTAATCAAGAAAATACTCTACAACCAGATCTTATGGAGGAATTTTCTCAAGTGAGGGGCCCCCCCTCTCAGATGTCTGTCACTTGTGCTGGGTTGACATAAAACCGTCCAGCACAGTGGCTGATACCGAAGACCCGGTGTTGCGAGGGTTCCCTGCCACCGCGTCTCCTACACGGTACCATCGCCTTCTCAGAGATCCCTTTTACAGCCTGAGCCTTAGGAGTTATGTTTATGGTGATTGCAAAATGAGAATGGTTGGACGTAGTGGCGTGTGCCTTTAATCCCAGCATTCAGGAGGCAGAGACAACTCTGTGAGTTGGAGGCCAGCCTGGTCTATTAAGGGAGATCCAGGACCATGGCTACATAGAGAAACCCTGTCTCAAAACAAAACAAAAAAAAAAACAAAAGAAAAGGGGAAATGAGGGATGGATAGATGCAATGCTTGTGTCTGATTCGGTTTAGAATTGTCCTTGGTGCACACACCATTTGCTGTCATTCCATGTCACGACCAGTAGAGGTCACTAAAGCAATGACCAAATGGTGGTTTGTGCCTCATAGCCACCTTCCAGTCAGCTTCCTTAGGTGTCTCTGACACCTCCTAGGTCTTGCAGTTCCCTCTGTGATCCCAAGGTACTTTGGAAGCAATCCCCTTCCACCCAGCCAATGTGTTTATGACCGCCAAGTTAGTCCTTTCTGTAGAGGCTCTCGCTTGAGAGGCATGCGCTCTCTGCCTTGGCCTCCACCGCCACCTGAGCTGTGTGCGGTCCACGTGGGCAGGCAGATGGTTGGAGGTCAAGAGGATAAACCCATCTGTGGTGCCTTCCCACTGATGTTTTGCTCTCTAAATAGATTTGCCGTAATTACAAACACCTTTGAGAGAACACCTAGGAGCTTGGAACTTTAAAATCTGGGGGAGATGGTTACATTCTGAAGTGTTCTGGACAACCGTTGATTTTAGGATCTCTGTGACCTGTTTGGGTTCTGGGAGTGGCAGGGTCAGTGATCAAGCTGTCTTCTTTTCCTCTTCCTAGGGGCCTCTCATTGTCACGGAAGAACTCCACTCCCTTAGCTTTGAGACCCAGCTGTGTCAGCCAGGCCTAGTGATCGACCTTGAGGTGAGATTTAACAAGGGAGAGCACACTTGATTTTTACTTCCACAAGGTTTTTATTTCAGAGTTAACTTACCTGATTGCCAAAAAAATGGATGGTCACTTTAAGGAGTTATTATTTTAAAAATTCTGTGCGAATGGATGTTTTATCTGCATGTAGTTCTGTATACCCCATGTATGTCTGGTGCTTGCAGAAGCCAGAAGAGGGCACAGATCCCCGGGGACCCAAGTTACAGACATTCGTGAGCCACCATGTGGGGGTGGGAATCAAATCCTGGCCCTCTGGAAGAGTGACCAGTGCCCTTGACTGCCGATCCTCCTCTCTTGTCCCTAGGGTGATCTCTTCCAGCTAATACTAGGTTGACATTTATGATTCGGGAAGCTGGAGGCTTGAATGAACCTTAAAATTTTGTAAAAGAGATGTTCTGATTGAGACAGGCGCTGCTGAGTGTTTGCCTGCGAGTCAAATGCTCTCAATGTCTCTGTTCCCTTCCAGACCACCTCCCTGCCTGTCGTGGTGATCTCCAATGTCAGCCAGCTCCCCAGCGGCTGGGCTTCCATACTGTGGTACAACATGCTGGTGACGGAACCCAGGGTACGGAAAACACGTTTGCTTTAGTACAGTCACCCAAGACTGAGCTGCCTCCCGCCTGCTCCCCGTGACCCCGTGGCATCACTAAGGACTTGAGGGACTGGGGAAGTAGTCAGGCACAAGTGCTGGCCAGTGATTTCCCTCCCGTGGGCACAAACGCAGGCAGCCAGTGATCTGATTTCTCTGGTTGTCGAGTGAGTCTCTTGGTGTTGTTTGTTGGAAAAGGTCAGCGTTTGTTCAATGAACATGCCCTTGTCTTAGAGGGCAAAGGGACTGCCGATTGGTTGTTGATTCTCAGGAGGAAAAATAGTCGTGCTCTCTAAAGTGGTCAGGAGCTCTTGTTAAATACAGAATCATTGCTTCCTGGGGAATTCCAGAGTTCAGCTTTATCAGCCTCTAGACCCGGCATTTCCATCAGCCCATCGACACAGAGCTGAAATGCCCTTCTTTTGAAAGGCACCTTATGTAATGTATTTGACGACTTCTTACCAAGTCTCTCGCCCAGTGCCACTGACGTCGTGCCTGCGTGAAGCTTTTCTAACACCCATATCCTCTCCAAAACGGACCCCTGGCTTTCTTGTGCTTAGGCACATCCTGCTACATCAGCACAGTGCTTGGCACTGTTTTAAACAATGAAGCCACCCACAAAAATCACAAAAGTTCAAAAACCAGAGAGGCCAAAACAATTGCGAGCAGCGATAAAAAGCCAGGACGTCGTTCTGTTCCATCTCACTTGGGAACATCAGTGCGTGGCCACAACGTTGCCACGAGTATCAGTTTTGTAGTTAAAAGGAAATGCTAGTGAGGAAATAGATTCTAACCGTGTTAGCTCTGAGGCTAGAAGCCTGTGTGTCACAGAAGCTAGCACTGAGCTCTGGGGCCTGTGCTGCTGGTGGCTCCCCTGTGACCCCAGCTTCTGGGTGTTTCTTTCTAGAACCTCTCCTTCTTCCTGAACCCACCGTGTGCGCGCTGGTCCCAGCTCTCCGAGGTGCTGAGCTGGCAGTTTTCGTCGGTCACCAAGAGAGGTCTCAACGCCGACCAGCTGAGCATGCTGGGAGAGAAGCTTCTGGGTATGATGAACGCCCACCCGCGGCAGCTTTCGCTTTCCTTCTGTCTGTCTGTCTTTCTTCCCTTCTTTTTTTTTTTTTTTTTTTTTTTTTTGAGCCTGTCTTGGAACTGGCTCTGTAGACCAGGCTGGCCTCGAACTCATAAAGATCCATCTGTCTCTGCCTCCTGAGTGCTGGGATTAAAGGCGTGCGCCACCACCGCCTGACTATTCTATTTCTTAAAGGTAGGAGAAAGTTAAAAATCAGTTGGCTTTTTAATTACAGCCAACTGTAGCCAAGTGAGAGGAATGCTTTGAAAACAAATTTAAGTCCTGGCAAAGGAGCAGTGAATCCCCCCATGCACATGCAACCCTACCCCCACGGACCCCATACCACCTTCCCACGCACCCCACCCCACCCTCACGCACACCACCACGCACTCCACCCCACCTCCGCGCACACCACCCGACCCCCACACACCCCACACCACCTCCACGTACTCCACACCACCTCCACACACCCCACACCACCCACACACACCCTACACCACCCCCACGCACCCCACACCACCCCCATGCACACCACACCACCACCACGAACCCCATACCACCATCCCACGCACCGCACCCCCACGCACCCCACACTACCCCCAAGCACCCCACACTACCCCCACGCACCCCACACCACCCCCACGCACCCCACACCACCCCCACGCACACCACCCACACCCACACACACCACCCACACCCACACACACCACCACTCTCTTAACATTTCTGGTACAGGATTTCAGGGTAAGTTTTCAGATTATAAAATATGTCACATGAGCCTGAAATGAGTTATCGATGAGATGGACGAGCTCAAATCTGTCCTTAGGGAGTAAGCAAGGAAAGTCCCTGACACAGAATAAAGTTCTAGGCTTAAAAGCCCCAGACTCTCAGGCCAGGCGGGCCCATGTTGCAGGAGGCAAGGCCAGTTCTTTCCATCAGGCGAGGCTGGACCAGGATAGGTGATTCTCTCCTAGTGGCTGATGAATGAAAGAGCCAGCCATCGCTGACAAACCTTCCAGTGAATGGGAGTATCTGAACCACGTCTTTAAGATTCCATCAACTCCGTTGTCCAGATTTCCTGTCTTGAGTAGCAGGGTAGCACAGACTGTAGCGGAAGTGCGCCCTTCTCAGCCAGGGGACCCTCTGCAGTGCCTTCTCCCCAACTTGCACATTAAGGAAGGTCTCAGGTCTTGCTCTGTATCCGCATTTGATGAGATGCAAGGATTTTTTTTTTTTTTTCCTGCTTGTTGCTTCTCTGTGGTTTTCCTTAAATGAAGGCAGTGGATGTACCATAGATCAGACTGGGCTGTTTTAGTTTCTGTGGCTAAGCCTGACTGTGGCTTGCATCAGTCTGAGCCGCTGTCCAATCTGGGAGAAGGCGGAGGGAAACTACAGAAGTGTAAAGTCTAAAATGAGCTTGTGAAGCCAAGTACTAGTTCCGATGATCACAGGGTGATCTTGGTTTTACTTTGAACTGTTCAGTTCATCTGTAGGGCTTTTGGTCGGGGAGACTTCGTGTAGGCAGTTAGGGGAGCAACGGGTAATCGTGCTGGGTGGGGGTGGGAGGGAGGGCTTCTCCAGAGAGCCTTGCAGGGACAGATACCAGAGTGGCATCAGCTTGGAAGGGAGACCTAAGAGGCAGCAGACGGCTCTGTGATGCTTCAGTCTCCAGCATATTTCCATAGTCAGAAGCCCAGTAATCCCTGCCGTTCCTTCCTGCTGTGAGAATCAAGGCAGCAGACAGGCGTGCTGGCTGGCGCACATCTGTAATCTCGGTGCTGGGAGAGAGAGAGGCAGGGCCAAGGGAGGGGTGATGAGTTTGAGGCCAGGCTGGCTACACAGGGAGAGCCTGTCTTACAAAATAAAGAAGTGAACTACAACCACCACTCATAGGGTTTCGACTATTTGATGGTGTCCACTCAGTCTGTGTAGCTGCCGACCCATTTCCGGTTACTGGACCAGAGAGCCAGCCACCCTTTGCACTAAGTTCTTCCATTTTGAGCAGCTCTATACAAAGTTGTCCACCTGGCTAGAGTGTCCGATCCATTTCAGTCTAATAAAAGGGCTACTTCCCCCTTAGGTCCTAATGCGGGTCCCGACGGTCTTATTCCGTGGACGAGGTTCTGTAAGGTAGGTGCTGCCTGGGTTTTGCAGCTCTGACCCCGCGTTCTTTCCACTCTGGGGCGGCTTTCCTATTTCTCGCGGTGGCAGCTCGCTGTTTGCTTGTTCTGGCATGTTCTTCCGCCCCCTCACACCCCCTAGGCCAGTTGTTTACTTTCCTTGGGTTCAGGAGGTTGTTCTAAGCCCGACGGGAAGCACCTGTCTGGGCGATAACATTCTTCCACACCCCAAAGCGTCTCCAGTCCCTCACAGTGGCCCCTTAATCAGCAGGGTTCTGGCTGAGACCGTGTGAAATGTGTGCGGTGACCTGTGCAGAACCGCTCGCGCTGAGGGCACTAGAACAGGATGTTGATACCCGGTTGGGCCCCGCCAGCTGGAGCTGAGCCGCTCACACTGGCCTTGACTCCAGTCTTCTGGGAGAGCATCCCTGCTGGGGTGCTACAGTTGGGCGAGGGTGCCAGGGAAAAGTAGAGCGCCAATTAGTCAGTCAGAGGCTAGGGACCCGGCATCCCCTGCTAAGGGACAGCTGTCACTCGTGCCTGAGCTGGGGCCTCTTTGGAAGGGACAGGGCACGCCACTGCTTTTGTTTAACCAACTGTGCGTTTCTGTACTTGCAGGAAAATATTAACGATAAAAATTTTTCCTTCTGGCCTTGGATCGACACCATCCTGGAACTCATTAAAAAACACCTGCTCTGCCTCTGGAATGACGGGTAAGGGTCACCGAGGGCTGAACTTGGAAACGTTTTTTAGCATGTGCGCTTGCGGCTGCGACAAGGTCTAAGCTGGGCTTCATTACTTGAAAGGAACTTGGTCTCCTCACAGACATGCACGCTTACAGGGGTCACAGCTGTCTGTGAGCACAACAAACTGTAGGCCAGCCAAGGCTACCCAGCGAGATTCTGTCTTAAAAATAATAAAAGAGAAGGGGCTAACTCATTTGTCCCCGGGATCAACTCCTATCTCAACCCTAGCTTCCAGTTGACAGGAAGTGCCACGCACCGCGCCCCAGTGTCTGCGCTCTGTGCGCTGGCGCCCAGCCCAGTTCGGGAGCTTCGGGCAAGGGGGCTGGAGGTTAAAATACACAAACACACACAGACAGAGAGACAGCGACACGGGTCATCCTTGAATTCCCCAAGAATGCCCCCTTTATTGTGTTCAGGGGCAGCTTATATAGAGATAGCCACGCCCCAGCCAAACCCACCAGAAACCACTCTCCTGCCATCAGGAACTCCTGAAGGTCTCGTGCTCAGAGCAGCTGTAGGCACTCAGATCAGGGGAAAACAAGAAATTCAGGATCTGGGGTCTCACTGCTCCCAACAAGGAAGTGCTGGCTGGCTTATGAAAATGCTCCCTCTGAGCCCGCATATCCAGTAT
Source organism: Microtus obscurus (assembly GCA_963919715.1). Lineage (NCBI taxonomy): Eukaryota > Metazoa > Chordata > Mammalia > Rodentia > Cricetidae > Microtus > Microtus obscurus. Next base: position 7,490,457 of record CAWTZC010000381.1, read on the forward strand.
GAGATGCATAGACAGTCATTTTCATGGTGTTTAAAATCAGCGAGGACCGGAAGAAAGGCCCCTCACTTGTTTACGGAGTTTCATGCCAATGCCGCGTTCCTCTCGGTTCTTACTTGAGCACATCCGTGTGTAAGGGAGAGGCTTCTGTAAGCCTCGGTTAAACATTTTGAAAGTGTACGTTTTTTTAATAACACGTTCTGTTTTCAAGCGGCAGCCACTTTTCTTAGATTGTTAAGTCAAAATGAAAATGAATACTCATGGATGAAATACAAAATATTCCCATTAATCTCTCTAATGTCCAGGTGCATCATGGGCTTTATCAGCAAGGAGCGAGAACGCGCTCTGCTCAAGGACCAGCAGCCCGGGACGTTCCTGCTGAGGTTCAGTGAGAGCTCCCGGGAAGGCGCCATCACGTTCACGTGGGTGGAGCGGTCGCAGAACGGAGGGGGTGAGTGAGGAGGGTCTGCGCACGCGCAAGCCTACCAGCCGTGCATCCATCCCTGCAGAGCGATCGGTTTGGGTAGCTTTGGAACTGAAATTGCGTATCCTATAATTACATAAGTAAGCTCCCCACCACCGGGAACACCGGTGTCAAGCTGCCTGGGACACGTGAGAATGATGCATTTCAGAGCCCAAGGCCAAGTTTTTCCTTTCTCTCGGGTCTGTTGCCTGCAGATCAAGGATATGAGTCAACACTATCTGCACCCAGTTGTTGGAAGGGATCACATTTCCCACAGTGTAGGATTTCAGATGCACCCGCTCCAGGATACTTTGCCTGGGCGAGGACCGACTTTGTGCACCCAGTTACAGGGGGCCGCGAGGATGGGGTGCAGCTCCGCCCACCTTCAGGGGAGGGGACTTCGTCTCTCTGCCTGTTAGATACCTGTTTAAACAAACGTAGCTCGGAACGCAGCTTTCCTGCGATAAGACGGGGCAGGTGGGAAGAAGGAAAAGTAACAGTAACAAACCGATGGCTGTTTATGGCTTGCGGCTGGAGGGGAAGCAGGGACTTCTTGTTTTCAGGAGATAGAGTCAGAAAGAAGGAATACTCTTCTACTTTTTTTTTTTTTTCTGATGAAAACAGCCGGAGACCTGGAATCAGGCCCAGTGCCGGCAGTGGGCACTGAGGTCTGTCCCGTTTTGTTTTTTCCTGGTAGTTCATTTCCCAAGCCCATTGAGAGATGGGGCTAGGAGACCGCTCAGAGAGGAGCAGGGCAGCGTGGGCTACAGGATTGTCAGAAACCCGAGGGAGAGCCCCAGCTTAGAACAACAGGGCACGCTCTGCTCCGAGGTGTCCTGGGCTCCGAACACGGAGACCTGAAGCACAGCTTATGCCCAGGGGGACTGACTATAGGGAAGAAGTAGCTTGCAGCATCTTGGTTTTGCTTTGAGAGTTGCTTGTTTTAATAAAACGGGTTTTTTTTTTTTTTTTTCACTATGACAGGAAAGTAGGAAGGGGGCCCATCTTTAAAAACACGATTTGCAGCCTGAGCCCAGTGACCCGGGCAGTGGTATCTGTGGGTGGGCATTGCTTTGTTAAGGATGCAAGCTTTGCACTGGAACTAGACCGAGCAGAGAGCAAGTGTGTTGTTCCTGAACAAAGGCAGCGCTTGCTTTTCCTCCGAAGGCAGGATTAGAACACAGAGGCCCCGGGTGGACAGACCTCGCGGGCTGCACCTGCTCCTCACCAGACTCTGTCTGCAGGAACTTTAGTCCTCTCTGAGGCTTGGTACTCAGTCAGCGTGATTTCCTCCTCCTAGAACCCGACTTCCACGCCGTTGAACCCTACACGAAGAAAGAGCTTTCAGCGGTTACTTTCCCTGACATTATCCGCAATTACAAAGTGATGGCTGCTGAGAATATCCCAGAGAATCCCCTGAAGTACCTGTACCCCAACACTGACAAAGACCATGCCTTTGGGAAGTACTACTCCAGGCCAAAGGAAGGTGAGTGTGCAGTCCGCCGTGGTACCCCAGATAGGACAGCGAGGTCTGTGGTGCTCGGTTGCTCCCAAGGGAGTTCCAAACACATTGGTCCTCACCATCCTATCAGTGGCTCATGATGGCACAGACGCCAGCCCGTGCTGTTAGCGTTACCAGTCCATCGCTTCTGAATTGACGGGGCAGGGTTTTTTAGACAACACCATACACTCAGTACCGCTGAAGTGAAATATCGCTTGGCCTGCTGTGGCTAGTATGCAATGAATGTGTATTTCTGTTCTGAGGGTACTGGGAAAATCCATGTCTGGTTTTTGTTACTGCTTTCTCCATGTGAAAATGTAGAGGGTAGGAATCAAGGCTGACCAATTTCTTCCAGCCTGCCTGGGTTCAAGGGGAGGAAACCCAGGTTCAGGATAAATGAGCGGTCCATTCAGGTGGGCTCAGTTGCCTCTTAGAGCCTGTGGTTGTGAGTCTTAGGAGCCGGAGACCTCGGATGCAAGTCTGCCTCTCCGGTCATGGGAGCACATTCGGGAAAATTCATATTAGACCCGCCCAGTTTTGGAACATGCCAACTGTTAGGAGCCGTTTTCTTCCTAAAGATCATTTCAGGACCCATCAACCTGGGGGGCCTGCAGGGAACCCCACACCCATAATTATTTTAAGAATAGTTCTATTGACAAAACCTGCCCCACACCCAATTAGCTATTCGCTAATTGTTAGCGAACCTAATCTGTTAGCGGAACCACCTTACATTCCAGCTATCCAGGGAACTAGGTGTGTCAACTCACGACTTCCTGGCCAAAGAATCATCATCTAACCTCCTGGCCTACGTGACCTGGACCACGCCGGCGAGATCGCGTGCCCCTGCCCCCATTCCAGGGGCTATATAAGCTGCAACCCTGTCCCTAATAAACAGAGGCCGTGACAAATTTAGCATGGTCTTATCCTCCTTCTTTTCTAGCTCATTTCCTTCCAGGTAGCGCCCCTCCGAGACCTTGGAGTAACTAGATTGCAGGGTGGGTTACGACCCCTAGACTGTAGCCCACCCAAACGCAATCCACAGCCAACAAAGCTAGTAGCTGTTTGAAATCTGAAGTCTAACTAGCAGTACCTTGACTCTGGGGCAAAGATCCCTTTAGGCTACCCCACGGCTGTGCATACTCCATCAGCTAGACCAGCCTGACCTTGGCACACTTGGGCTTCATTCGCCTCCCTGCAAGACCACAAGCCTTGGGAAGAGGCAAGCGGCTAGAACCCTGGCCTTCTCTTGGCCGTTTCTCCATTCCCACTAGGACCTCAGATGTCCTTGGCAGGAAGGTCATGACCCCGTAAGGTTTCAGGACGTGAGGTTGTCAAGTCAGACACAATGGGTCCCTTGTGTGATTTCTGCTAACGCGAATGCCGTGATGTGCTTGCTTCCAGCCCCAGAACCAATGGAGCTTGACGACCCTAAGCGAACGGGCTACATCAAGACCGAGCTGATTTCGGTGTCTGAAGTGTAAGTGAGCTCGGAAGACTGACATTGTCGGAGCCTCACGCCAGCCTGGCTCCTGGCTGGGGCCCTTGGATGGCGTTGGCTCATAGCTTGCTTTTCTGCTGTAGTTGATGCTGACATTACAGTTGGACTTTTTGGAAAGATCCTGACTAGCCCCCCGTGTGACTGCTTGCCAGCATTTTACTGCCTTAAGATAAACAGCAACAAAAATCCCAAGCGAAACAGCAATGAACAAAATAAAAATAAAGCGAAGTTGTATGTAAGGAATATACTTTCTCCCCAGATTGATACTTTGGAAAAGTATGAATAAAATAAACAAAAATGGACGATTGGGAGAGTAGTTCTTTTCAAATCCAGAAAAGGCCAGAGTCATAACCGAGATCCATTTCCTCCACTTGCGTTTATTTTGTTGTTTCATTCCACAAAAGGCAGAAAGTTTTGGAAAAGTCATTATCAGTTATTTGGCTTGCGGCACTGTCTTGGGGTGAATGGATGTAGTCTTCATGTAAAAACACTCTGTGGAGCAGCCTTATCTGCATACAACCCTCAAGGTAGGGATGAGGGATTCCCCCAGACACTTCTCTGCTGCTTTTCTGTCCAGGGTAAGCCCCAGAAGTCTGCCCGTCTCAGGATGACACCGCACATGCTCACACCGAGGCTCCACCAGGCAGCAGGGGTGTAGGCTTCAGTCTTGACAATCGCTCACTCGTGTCTAAAGTCTAGTGTATCCCCCCGGGGCTGGGCTGGGGACATAAACCTCCCATGATCTGCAGTCTTCCCGACATATTTTATAAGGTGTACGCTCTTCTGAAATCAAAATACAAAGTGGTCACTCAATGGCGGATAAAAGTCTCGGTGCATTGCTGCCCGTGTAGCTTGTGGTTAACACTGCCCTCTCTCCTCTCTCTCTTCTAGCCATCCCTCTAGACTTCAGACCACGGACAACCTGCTTCCCATGTCTCCGGAGGAGTTTGATGAGATGTCCCGGATAGTGGGCCCTGATTTCGACAGTATGGTGAGTACCATGGCCGGCTGGTCCCACCCTGAGAACGCCTGAGCAGGCTGGTAGGGCGGCGGATGGGAAGTCTGTCTGTGAGGCAGCCTTGGGCAGAGAGAAGGCTGTTTAGAGAGATGAGCCTGTATTTAGGACAGCTGCAGTAGCAGCAGGATCTCATCCCAAGTATCCCAGGTGCTCGCATTCCCTTCCCCGTGCAGCAGGAAGGACAGTTACCACACTAAGAGACCAAGGTTTTCCAAGGCAGATGTATTCCTGTGGCTACCTAGGGCCTTGGTGAAGGAGTTCTCCTTAGGAAGGGCAGATGCCGGTTGGTATAGCATTTCCACACTCGCTCACGGGGGGTGGGGACCGGGGCGGGGATGGGGGGGTGAGAGTTCCACTTGCTATATAGGATGCTAACTCGTCCTGCCAGCTTTTGAGGCTGTGAAGGACGGGCACAAGGAACGGTTCAGGGAGCAAAGGTTAACTAATAGGTTCCACAATCTAAATAGAAACACAGTGTTTGCAAAAGAGACAGTCTTCTTTGGGGAGAATGTTTTTCAGCTGATCCAATAGGACCCCTTGCCTTTCAGCCTGAGAGCCAGCATCCCACGTGTTCTGTCTGGGTGACTGGCAGTCTCTCTAACACTGTTTCATTTTAAGCCCCTTGCCACACGGAGTTAAGCCAGTTCACTTTCCAAAGCTTGCTTAAATAATTTCAAAAATCATTCTCTTAGCTGTAGCAGGCGTTTCCTCATCGCCGCGGGCTCTGTACCTAGCAATAAATGTGTTCCTTAACGAGAGTCAGAGAAGGGGACAGGAGAGAGAGGAAGGCTCACCCGCAGATGTCCATGTGCTCAGGGAGAGCTTGTCGCCTCAGCCATTGCCTGTTCCTCATATGGGACCTCACGAAGTGGGCTGGGAAGCTTAGAAAAATGCTGTCGTAGAGCTTCCTGGCTGCTGAGACTGGCGTAGCTAGTGTGATCACAGAACCATGCGGTGTTCTTGGAAGCAAGCCCCCGGTCTGTGTACAGCAGCACCCTGATACTGCTGTCAAGGCTGTTTGGCAAATCTCATACGACAGTGGAATAATGGCGAAGTTTGATTGAGAATGTGTAAACCTGAGCAAAGGGTCCGAAACCAGGGTCCGTTTTCACGCCTCCTCTGCTGCCCAGGAGATCTGCCCACGTCACCACTGCCGCTGTGTGCCAGGCAGAAGCTCTTGGCGTCTGTTAAGGCAAAGGCAAGGCAGGGCTGGGTGGGAAGCCTGTGCCTGGAATTTGGCATAAGGTTCCGGCTGCCATCACTGTGGGTCCCCGCGACCTACTAAGCCCTTAGTTCCCCCATTTGTGCAAGGAGCACGGCTTTCAGTACGCCACAGTGGTGAGAACTGGGGGGGTTTCACACCCTCCAACAAATGCCAGGAAATGGGTTTGTAGCCTCCGGATGCCGTTCTGTTCTAGCAATTTTATCCGTCTGACTTACGGAATAGACACATAGGATGCATAGATATAATAAATTAGTTTGTGAGAAATATCGGCTTACCACAGTAGTCTCCAGGTGAACCCCAATGGTCTCAGAGAATCTCTATAGAGGCCCTGGTCTGATTGGACAAGGTGAGAATGGGGTTGGCCTGTCAAAGCAGCTTAATGTCACCACAGTGTGCTCCGTCCTCGACCCTTTCCCTGACTTCCGTCCCGTGGTAACTCTCGGGAGTCAGAGCATGAGAGCTGAGTGAGACGGCTCCGCCTAGAATCCCAGCAGTTACGAGGCCAGGACAGGAGGAGCTGATGTTGGCGGCCACATTGGGCCACGTAGACATTGTCACAGAACACATGGAAGTAGGTGTGTGCTCCGAGGTGAACTCAGCTGAGCTGGCTTATTTCCATGATGAGGCAGCAGCCGTGGACTGGAGAGGTAGTGAGGGTGGCTAGCTGGGCCAGCCTTGGCGGTCAGGCTCCTGAGGTGACTGTCCATGAGGGCCAGCATCCGAGGACTGGTTTTCTATGCTAGGACTTGGGCATTCATTTATGTAGCATAACGTTCCCATACAGTGGACTTGCCTCTTGGCTGGGGTAGAATCCGCTTACTTTCCTAGAGGCCTCTGTCCAGACTTCACACCCACACTGCCCGCTAGTTTCTTCTCTGGCGCTGGACATTTTATACATGCTTTCTTCGACCAGACCTGTGTGCTGGGCACTATTAGCCAACTTAGGGTATGAAGAACTTCACACAGTAGCAGGATTTGGATGTAGGCTCTCTCTCCTGCTCTCCTCCTCCCCGCTGTTCCTGCAGTAGTACACCATTTTAACTACAGAGCTGTGTCAACAAGAGTGCCGTCTAAGAGACAAACCCACCAACACGGTTTTCAGTCTCAAACTGCTTTCCTAGAACTCCCAAGAGGCTTTGCAGTCTAGTGCTTAGGCTGGTGAAGTCTTCACTGTGAGGCTGCCCTTCACTCCGAAGGGCGTTTAGCAGGACCCTGCCCTCTGCCCTAGAATAGACGCTGCTGGTAGCACCTGCACACGCACACCCTACAATGGTAGGAGCAGCAACATCTGCAGAGCAGCCAGGGCACGGAACCATCCCAGAGACATCTGGAACCGCCCCAGCAAGGGAGCCAGAGTCAGTGGCAGGCCAGTGTCCTCCGATAGACAGCTGGCTGACCATAATCTCCTGTATCCAGGGCCACAGGGCAGGCCAGGGAGGGGAGCTGAAAGGCTCTGCAGTGGCTTTACTTCTCTGGCCCACATCTGAATCACGGGCTTTGTTGATTTTGCCTACCCAGCAGCTATTAAGGGACTGTCATCATTTTCCCCTTATCCGCCTCCCTCTGGCGTGTGGCTCAGCATCTCCCCCCCCCCTTTTGAACAGGCTGATTTACCAGGCTGCTGCCCCAAGACTTGCATTAACAGCAGAAAGCTTTCTGTAGTCTGTCTGGGTTGAGTCACAGATTTAATCCAGAGTCATAACCCATCAGCTTAGGCGGCGGAAGCGGCCCTGAGTAGTTCAGGGAGGCTAGGCCATGCCAGCCCTTCTGGTCCCATGTGGTAATGTGCTGTAGGGGACATCCATCCCCTTGCTCCGAGGGCAATGGTGTAAATGGTGTAAAGATACACAAGTCGCGTGTCATGGCATCCGCGTAATGACCCTAACTGCATTTTGTCTTTTTGCAGATGAGCGCAGTATAAACATGAATTTCTCTCTTCTCTGGAGACATTTTCCTTCCCATCTGTGATTCCCTCCTGCTCCTGCTCCTGTTCCTTCACCTGCTGTGTTTCTAGGGAAATGCAAGAAAGAACAACACGGTTGTTGCCCCCCGTTGCTAGCGAGTGGATATTTCTCTTCGCTAGAAACCCGTTACTCCGAAGGACTTCACGCATCTTAACTGAAGGTGAACCGGAGAGTCGCTTGTGTAAAGTAGATTCTGCGGACAGAGCAGAGACCCGCCCAAGGCGTCAGGACTAGACTGCCAGTGTCTGGGAAAGGTGAGGAGTAGAGTGACCTCTAGTAAATGCTGTGTCATCAGTGCCCAACACCACACATCACGGGACAGTCCGCAGTGTGACGTAGGAGCGGTTCTGTCCTGAAGATACTGGCATGCTCCCCCTGCCTTATGGCTGGAAGTCTTCCGCTCTTTTGCCGATGGCACAGTTCAAAGCCAACTTTATAATGCAGTGACATGTCAGATGATAGTGGACATCCTTCGTCTGAGTGTTGGGGGGGGGGGACCAGGGGTGTTAGCACATCTTCTACACTGGCCTGTAAAACTGCAGGCACGATTGCGCTCTTCGGTGACCTAGCTTTGTTGTTGGCTGCGGTTAAGCGAAACTAAACACCCATAGAAGAAAGAACGTTTTCCAAATTCTCAAGTAGTTTCTGTTTAATATATACGCCACCAAGCTAAGTGGGTCTTGCTGTCCTTTTGGTCACCGGTTGAATAAAACTATCTTTGCACATCCATTAAGGGAGCCAGCTTTCTTAAGGCAAACATTTTTTTTTTATAAAAGTTGAAATCACAGATCTAGATAAACCCAGCAGTTTTATTCATGTTCTTGAATGGGCTGCCTTTATTATTTCTAGCTGGTTGTCTTCATTAGCCACGAAATTAGAAAAACTAGTAACTGACTTGACTCATTAGCCAAATACGAGTATCAGGTAATTCCAAAATACATTCTGTGTCACGGTACTGAACACTCTTTTTCACTGATAATGGGCTTTTTTCTGCCAACTATGTTCATATATCGTTCCGTGGTCTGCTCTGTGTTGTCAGATGACTTTGGAGAAACAGTGTTTTATGGTGTGTGCTGTTTTTCCACCTTCCTCCGTGGCCCCAGCACAGTTCAGGGGTTCAGGGATTGCGTGGGTTGCCAAGGTTCTTCTGGGCAGCTGTCCCAGACTGCTGTCCACACAGCCGTGCTGTGTCCCATTGTCCCTGCCACAGCCGTGTGCTATGGGCTGCACTTAGCATATGCACAGCCCTTTCCATGGTCCCCAATGGAAGCAGAGGCCTCCTCTCTTTCCGTGTACAGCCTGGGACTGGCTGGGCTCTCACAGACTCTTAAACGGAACAAGAAACAAACCATTTTAAAAGTACTGTGTCTAGATGCTGAGATCTAACTATTGCTTACGTCGTCTACTGAGAACGGTTGTTGTGGTTTCATTCTGTTGAACTAAGACTTTAAAAAAGTGTTAAAATGTTAGCCTCCTATTGGTATTTAATATAAAGATATTTAAAATGTCTAGTATTGTGAGTTGGTTTAATATGTATCTCATTGACGTATCAGGCCTATTTTAAAATAAGATTGATGACACTGTTTTTCTAAGTGTTACCCTTGCTTACTGTCCTGGTAGCCACAGTGACTCTGGCAGTTTAGGGTAGGCATCATGGTGAGGTCACTCATGAGGCAGAGGCACAGGGATCAGAAGTTTAAAGTCATTCCTGGCTACATGGCAAGTCCAAGGCCAGCCTGGGCTACATAAGTTCATAACTCTTGAAAGAAGAGGGAGCAGGGGCAAAAGAGAGGTGTCTAACTTAGTGGAAGAAAATCTCTTTAAATTCTTAAGTCACTGACTGATGTAAGAAGTCACCAAACGTCCTAGCTTAAGGATGTTTGCGTTTGAGTATGTCCAGGATGGCATTTTCTAAGAATAGAGCATATATGTCCCACTTGATAGACTGATATTACTTAGGCACTGTCTGAGGTGGCATTACATAAATGGAATCTACTGACTGCCTGAACACTAATGTCAAACATGAAGGCATTGGTCAGCAAACAGAGCAGACCCATGGGGCCCGACGGCTGCAGGGAAGGCACCAGACGATGCTGGAAAGTTGAAAAGTCTTTGATTTTTGGAGCTTGGCAGCTGCCCCCATCTTGAGGGGATGATTTATCTGAGGGCATCTTTTGTTTAAGATTCATTCATTCATTCATCAAATATGTTGAGTATCTGCCTTGAACCAGGCATTCCTCTAGATGCGTGGAAGATACTAGTAGACAGAACAAATGCCCGTCATAAACGTAAGATGTTCTCAGATACTGGGCTATATGCTCAGCAGACACTTACTTTACCCACTGAAGCCCAATGGAGATTTTGTGAAGTAAATGTAGCTAGTGGTCAGTGGTTCAGAGCCCTCGTGGCTCTGGCAGTGGACCTAGGTCCAGTTCCCAGCACCCACACGACATCTATAACCCCAGTCCCAGGGGATCTGATACTGTTTTCTGACCTCCTGGGTACCAGGCTCACGTGATGTGCAGACACACACAAAGGCAAAACATTTATACACATAATCTATTTTTTTTTAACTAGTATCATGTCAGTGATACAGGCAAATGCACATAGTTTCCAAGAAATAACATCTAAGCCAATCACAGGAAGCCGAGGCTCCTCAGTAGTGTTTTAAAGCCTGGACTGCTCAGTGGTCATCAGCGAGGCGAGGCTCTCAAGTTCCGGGAGACCAAGCCTGGGCCGTGGACTGTGGACTCTGACTTTAAAGGGACAGCATGATGTATTGTAGAAAAATAATCCTAACTCATGACACTTATCCTGAGTACACCAAGTAAAGCTACCCAAAAGGTAGAGATGCCATTATATCTGCCATGAAACTTGTGGACTCCATATTTCATAATGCTGCTGTACTCAGTTCGTTACTGTTGGCATGTTGGCAGTCCTTCCTATGTCTTCTGCGTAAATGATACTTTGGTGCCCTGACAGTCTAGCTTCATAGCAGATCGGCTGCTAGAATGTGAAAGGCAGGAGGAGGCATGGCTGGTCCCGTAAGGCCCAGTCAGGTCAAGCTCCAGAACAGACACGAGCCCTCTGAGCAGTCCTGGAGAGCCTGCCTTTCCAGCCTGTTGTGTTAGCTTCTGTCCCCTCCTTTTAAAACAGCTGCCGTAATTATGACGAAGCCTAGACCCTTCTGTCTCCAAACACTACACCCCCTAGCCTACCCATCCACACCCTTTCACACCCAGATGCTTTCCCATTCGTAAAAAGTGTGTAAGAGCCACCCAGTAGTGCTTCCACGGGCTGCTTCCCTGAACACCCATGAGTTATGAGCATATGTTACCATAGGGATTAACAAATAAAACTAACGTAAACTCCTAAAAAAAAGTGCCATGAAAATAGAGTGATCACGGTTAGATTAAAACTAGAATGTTTCCCTGTTGGGGTTATCTGTGAGCTGTGAACTGCCACCAAGTTTCCATCTGCAGACACACGCATGTTTAGTAGGAGCTGACTCATGTCGCAGGACTTGGTACTGACATGCGTGACCCCAAAACTCACCCGAGAGAGACTCTAGTAACTGTTAGCTAATGTAAGTGAAGATATGTACTTACCTGTAACTGTGTGGTAGGGTACAGGGAGAGAATATTGACTAAGAGTTGCATATCGTGGTCCACTGTTGGGTCCCAGCTTCATCAATAAAAGCGTGGGTTAGATCAAAGAATTCCATGTGTTATTAATAGATTATTATTATTATTATTTTGGTTTTTTGAGACAGGGTTTCTCCGTAGCTTTGGAGCCTGTCCTGGAGCTAGCTCTTATAGAGCAGGCTGGCCTCGAACTCACAGAGATCTGCCTGCCTCTGCCTCCCGAGTGCTGGGATTAAAGGTGCGTGCCACCACCGTCTAGCTATTATTATAATTAAAATAATAGAGATGGCCCTAACACCACAGCCGCTGTAACCAAGCCGCTTGGTTTGTGGCACAAGACTTTGATAAAATGAAAATGAGATTGGCATGGTGTTCATAAACCTTTGTGGTTGGGAAACCAGACACTGATTTAACCGCACGAGGACCAGGGCATTCTGGAACGGAGAACCATTTCCATGTGTGGGGGACTCGGGAGCCGCCAGCCGGGCCCACTCAGATCCTGGTGTGGCGGTCCTGGGTCAGCTCCCCAGTAGACATCAGAGCTCCATGGAAACTTGCTCTCATCCAAGGATACCTGCAATGGCGCAGTGCAGCCCGGTACCCTGAGCACTTTAACTGTGCAGGCACAGTGCGAGCTTCTGGAGAGCTGAACGAGCCTGCCCATCCCTAGCATCCACAGCTAGGTCCCCACAGTTCTCATCCTCGCCCTGGGTCCACACATCCCACATGACTGTGTGCTCCCTGGTCCGTAAAAGGCTGGCTGTAAAACAGCTACAGACTCACAACTCAAAAGTGCAGAGAAAAACCTTAGTTATTTTAAGAAAATTCATTCCTCACGGCTTGTTTTCAATACATGTATTTATTAGGCTGTAAAAAGCAACACTACCTGATCTCATTTAAAATAAATATTTCCCAATTTTCAGAATACTTACAGTTTATAGTTTTTAAGATTTCATTTTGGGAAACGTCGGAAGTAGATACATTCAAAGCTTTGGACTCCCCAGGAGGGACCTAAATATCACATCAGGTCACCTAGTCCCTGACAGACAGCAGGATCAAGAGCAAATCCAGCTGTGCGGCTAAAGCGCGGTGTATCCCCAGGCATGGGTATTACAACAGGGACAGCAGCGTAAACAGCTTCAAAGCAACATGACCATGTAATGTTCCCATGATACAGAAAAATTACACAAGATCGTAAAGCCAAAACAAAACAAAAAAATAAGATCTTTGGAGTTTACTGATGGCAACAGTAACAGCTCATTCAAGCATTTAAACAAAGTGTTCTCCTTAATATCAGCCACTAGCAGAGAGCCGGAGCAAGACCTGGCACATAGTCATAACACCGTGAGGGGAAAGAGCCTATTTAACCAGGCCACAAAGACTGTACAAAACGGCACTGATCTTAGAAAAGATACAACTTCTGTTTTCAAATAATATACAGAATAACATTCAGAGAAGCCTCGGAGTCACTGGTGATCGAACCACACAAAGCCAGTTGCTTCTGGAATAGCGTGGGCTCAGTGGCTTCCAACTAAAACGCGGTCACGCCTTAACTTTGGAGCTGATGTCCCCGCGCAGAGTGTAGTGCCGCCTGTCGGCCTGTCTCGAGAGGCTTGTGGAAGCGGAACACAGTGGCAGGGCTGGATGCCTGCCTACCATCCTCCCACAGCTCCTGGAACTTAGATCCATGGTGGGGGTTGCCTGGCTCAGGGAAGGGGCACTCGTTAAGGGTTTCATCAAGGGGGGTGCTGGCTAGGGAATGGCAGGGGACGGCTGAAAAACGGGACCACAGCAGCTGGCGGCTACTGGATACTGTGCCGCCAGGCGTCAGGAAACTCTGGTGCAGTTCTGTGTTGATAGCGAGGGTCAGAGACTCTGTGTGAACGTGGTAACCACTGCATCTGTGTAGTTGAGAATTCTGCATCTTCTGCGGGCGGTTTCCAAGAAGTGCATTGTGTGTGCACGCACATGCACACATGCGCTCCATTACTAGAAGTCCTCACTAACAGAGCCCTCGTCTCTCGGAAATAGAATAGGGTCCACTATGTGCAATTGCTAGAAAACTGGGTTCTCGCTAAGGTTCCTTTGACCTGTTTTCTAAGTTACTCAGAAATCACTGTTCCAAAACAAAGACATGGGGAGTCTAAATTTACAAGGATGTCATCTTTCCTGACTGGTCGAGTCCGCCCGAGTGTTAGGAACGGGGGGGGGGGGGGGGGGGGCGCAGTGCAGAGGACCCCCAGGCCTCGGGAAGGGACAGCTAGCCTATGCAGACTGTTGCCAGTAGGACTGAAGGGAAAGGTCACCTGCGGCTGTCCCTACGCGTGTCCCTGCAACTTTGGTAACGGAGAGCATGTCTGAACTTTTCTCTGTTGTAGAAGCTGAAAGAACGTCTAAGTCTGCAGTAGCACTGTCTTTCCTCTTAAGCTAAGTTAGACGCCTGAATCTTGGTTCCTCTTCTGTAGATAACAGCCAGGCTCTGTCTCTGGGCTAGGAATGTGAGCATTGCTGACTTGCCGAGGACACACGAGACTGCAGAGCGTGCTGGCACTCACTTTCCCAAGGCCTCAGAGAGGCTGGCCTGCGGACCCTAGGAAAGGAAAGGTCTCAAAGGTACTAGAACTATATCCACGCGTATGTTTTGGTCACCAAACGTATCGTCACAGAGTCCCTGATAAAATCTAATCAGAATTGGCGAGTTCTATGAACGGCTAGCAACTATTTTAGTGTTGAAGGAGTCACCTTGACGTGAGGGTAGAGGACACATTTTAAATACTCAACCATGTGCATATAGTTGTTCGAACACTCAAGCTAATCTATAGTTAAAGTCTTGAAAACCACACTGGTTTGTCTAACGACAGCATCAACCCCGCGGGTAAACTGTACAACGAAGCTTAGCTCATAAATGCCTATGAGGGTATCATCACCCGGGGATTGAAAGTTTACAACACACACAACTCATGAGGGCCACGCACGTCAGCTAGCATCGGTAACTAACTATTCCTGGACATCAAATTGTGCAACGCAAGAGGTAACTATTGCTCACATTATGAAGGGAGGTTCTTTTATTTCTATTTTCCCCAAAGACATCAGATTTTGTCCTGTGCGCACAAGGAAGGAAACTCCAGTAACACTGACATGACAAACGCACAGTGCACATCACTGCCAGACAGAAATATACATGTTCTTCATAGCCATGTTCCACAATCGAATAGGTAAGTAACCCAGCCTCTCGGACCATTACAACAGCCCATCGAGGTTCTTGTGGACAGTCTGATTTTCCTTCCCGTTGTCAGAGTCCCCTTGGGGTGTGTACTGGACTTGATATTCCTGGAGGATTTTAAAGACGTCGTGGTGTCCGAAGTGCAGCGCTTCGTCCATGGGGGTGTTGTTCCACCTGCAGCACACAGACAGGGGCGTCAGTACTCGGCATTGCTGCACAGAGACGGCTGCCCAGCATCCCCAGGCTCTAGGTCCATCCCAGGTTCCCTGGCCACTCAGGGTCCGCGCCATTAGCAGCATCGCAAGTGAGTACGGCAAAGGCGCCCAACAGCTGGTCTGAGTGAGCCATCTGGTACCCAGGAGGACAACTGAGGGGCAGAGTGTCTTTTCCTGTGAAAAGACCCCGCTTCCATACCCATGTGCTAAGGGAGGGGCATGGAAGCCAAGTCTAGTGTTGCAGGTGTTTAAAAATAAGGCAGTAACATCCCAACTTTTGCCAGAAAACTCACGTTGAATTCCTGTGAACTCAAAAGTCTCAACATCCTCGTGATATCGGATACATGTTAGATAAGCAAGACCTGCCCAGGGGAAGTGACCCTTTTTCGTACCCAGCAAGGGTAGGGGGCTGCAGGCTTAACTGGTCCGCTGCCTGACCAGAACTCCTTGCCCCCCCCCCCGCTGTGAGAGGAAGACAGAGATTCAAGGACAAGCAAAGAGTTGCCACAGCAATGAGTCAGCCCAAGGCCCAGCAGACACCGGGCATGCTCCCTGACTCCTGGCTCCTTCACAACCATGAGTCTGCCCTCTCAGCTCCCTCTGCTGGTTCCTGTTCCTCCCCCACCTCCCTGCTTTAGCCTCTTTCCTTCATTCTGTATCTACCTTCAACCTTTCACCTTAACGGGTCACAACATAAAGCAGAAACAACCAAAAGTGCTTAAGTTAGCATTCGATGTTTCTAGTGGCCTGTCCTTGATGTTCAAAATCAGGTAAGTATCACTTTTCGTGTGTCTTAACGTTCATCAAAAAACATGGCTCTAACATGACCAAATGTTTGTGTTGATCTGGGTGTGGGTGTTGATCTGGGGGTGGGGGCATCTGCCCAGCCTTGTTTACATCTCTTCCATTACGTAATGAAAAGTCTCTGGGGAAGGAATACACTATTTCACTCCTGCTATTTGATCAATAGCCGACGTGACTCTTATCAATGGGAAAATATGCCCGGGTCTAGGCATCACTCTGGATGCACAGTTAAATCCACAGCTACCAAGTTAGTCAGCTACCTTTGCCTATAAGATGGACGCTTGTGTTTCCACATTCTCAGAAGCAAATTTGGAGTGGAGGAATTCACATAGTATTCCCAACATGCATTGTGTAGGTAGTGTTTGAGTTCTAAGCACAGCGAGACACTTTATGGCCTCTTACTCTGCAGGGCACTATGACGGGCACTATACTGGTAGATGGGGGGGGGGCTGTCAACGCAACTAATTTCAATCATTGTTTTTAATGATCACTGGAAGGGAGAAGACAGCCAACACGTCGCCACCTTACAAAATTGCTAGCAAATTTCAGATACTGACACTGGCTTCTCACGTTTTGTACACTGAACCAAGAAGATTTAGCCCCCTCCCTCCCAAACAAAGGCTTAGTAAGATGGTCATCTCCCCAGGAGGTAGTCAGCTTGCTCCCAACTTCGTGCAGCTCTTGGGCTCCCTTCCAAACTTACTTGTCCAACAGCACCAAGTATGGTTGTTCCCTTGCGTTCTTCACAGGCTCTGCCTGTCCTCACCGTGCACGTGGCTCACCCAGTCCACTCTAGGAGGGGATGCCCAGGGAGTGGGCACAGCAGTGCCTGTTCAGCACAGCCCGGGCTGGGAAGTGGTCATGTGGGCAAGGGGGGCATGAAGGAGCAGCGTTCTAGGTGGTTCTTCCCACTGCAGACACAACACCCTTCCTCACTCGGTGCCACCCAATGTCCTTCTCTCCAGTGGACCACTGAAAATTCAGCTTCCACAAAGTCTTCAAAAACTAGCTGTGCCAAATCCAGGGATACCATCAATGCCAACACACTAAAGATGATTTTTTTTTTTTTTACAAACTTTCCCACCCTTCGGTGTTGTCTGCCCTATGTCGTTAGTCCTGTGAGAACAGAATTCCCATTTTATCTTTTCAAGTATAAAGCCCTGTCTTCTTCATATGGACTGACTGATATCTAACCTAAGATTTCCGAATAAGGCAGGCTTTGATGTCACAAGCAAGCCCCTTGATGCATTCACATGTAGCTGTCACTCAACACGACAATCCCATGTATTCAGACTGTTATCAATCACACCAGAAGGCAATGCAGACACTCACCTGTCCTTGGGGAAGGGGTTCACCTTGCAAGCTTCCAGCAAAAATTTAACCACTTCCACATGACCTGCAGCCCCCAACACACAAAAGGAGATTTTAGTTTTGAGAAGAATTGAAGTCTGTAAAAACCGTAGCAAGCGGTTCGCGGTTCACGCATTACCCTCGGCGGCAGCCACGTGGAGGGCCGTTCTGGAGTCGTAGTCCCGCTGCTCCATGTCCATGGCCGACAGGGCAAACCTGAAAGTCCGAAACAGCCGTTCACTACAGGTGGTCAGGTTAACCCGGTGGTAACAGTTACTACATCTGCTCATTCAGATCCCACGATCTCCCAGCTCCACTAATGGTACCCAGCTCAGCCAGCACAGAGCCGTGGGTGAATGCCACGTGACCGCTCCTCCTTAGCTACTTTCCAGTGAGATGAGCATCAGCTGCCGCTCCCAGAACTAAGCTTCGTCCCATCATGATGCAAACCCACCCAGGAGTGGCGCCAAAGAGGCAAAAACGCCCATAGAAAAGCAGTGTACTTCCAGCAGGCTTCCCCTTCTTCGACTACACTGCCTGGAGTGCAGTCGTGCTACCCGTGCTGCTAAGGCTTTAAAACAGCATGGAAACCAACTTAGCTCCGAGAGGGAACGCTCGCTCGGTATTCAGGGGCCCATGGCCTTTCTAGTCCTGGTAACGTGCGCGACACCGAACACCTGCGTCCTGCCTCACCAGAGATTCCTTACAGCCAACCACTAGCCAGTTAGGGGCCAGTTACCACAGAGAGCTGGGCTTCTGTGGAAGAACATGAAGCAGGTCCGAGACACTGGAAGAGGGGGCCCGGTCTAAGTGGAAGTGGGGTTCTTTGGATCTTATTTGGTGACTTGTATTACAAGTGTGGGGGAGACCTTAAGACCTTCAAACACCTAAAGCCACAGCGCATCCACCCAGCGAGCATACCTCCGGAGGGCAGACACATCTCCAGTGTACGCAGCGAACAGAAGGTTTATTACCGACTTTACCTGCGAACAAAGAAGAGACAGACATTTGCGGGAGAAGGCAAACACTGCTGCTGCCATGTAGTGCCGTGTGCTTTGAACTTCAGTTGTGCTGGTCAATATTATCTCGGGTCCATACCTAAAGAACACACATGGTCTTTTCTTTTACCAGGACCATGGAAAAGTCTAGACACAGACTGACGCTCCTAACACTGCCATCTGCAGTTAGGACGACCTGGGAAACCTCACACGGCATGTCTCACTACTGCGAATTAGTGTGCACATGGGTAAAGGATGTATCGCATACTGAAACCACTCAGGCTACATAAATGTGTCGTCCCTGGCAGCATTACTGTCCCCACTAGTTTCCGACTGCTGGGCAGATCTGAGAGAGAAGCGGGTTTGTGTCACTGTAAACTTGAGAACAAAGCTGCTCTTCACTGGGAGTCAGGACGAGTGCCCAGGTGACGGATGTAAACTGGGGTGTGCTCAGAACGGAAGACACTGCCTGAAGGTTAACCCTTGCCACAGACGGCTCTCAGGTTTAAGGTGCATCTACTTTAGATACTTATCTGCTTGTTTTTACAGTTAAATGGAAGAGGCTAGTGATCCTAAGACCACCCAGTGATGTCCTGACTCCATTCAGACTATCTATCCCTGTTTATTAAAAACCCAGATACTACTAATCATACCCTGCCACGTTTACACCCGAACATACTCTGCCACGTTTATACTCCCATCATACTCTGCCACGTCTACACCCTGACCACACTCTGCCATGTCTACACCTGATCACACTCTGCCACATCTACACCCTGACCACACTCTGCCACATTTACACCCTGATCACACTCCGCCACATCTACACCCTGACCACACTCTGCCACGTTTACACCCTGTAACAAGTTTGCATTCTGCTGACTCAACCGAACGGGACTCAGTGGTAGACATATTAGTCTATCTGGGACACAGTGTAGCCTAGCTCTCCGCGAACAAAGACACAACCCTGGAACTGTTACCCTCCAGACTTGAAACCTGACAGCCCTGGAACTGTTTCCTTCTAGACATGAAATCTGACGTTGCCTTCACTCAGTGGCTCCCTCGCCAGCTTGGGAACTTGAAAGCCGACTGCTGAACATTGCTGAAGTCATGTAACTTAGCATTTAAAGCTGGACCTAAAAACTAGCCCAAACATTCTTCATGAAAATAAAGGCTATATGGTTGAAGATTTCTTTTTTTTTAATTAATTAATTAATTTATTTATTTAGTATACAATATTCTGTCTGTGTGCATGTCTGCAGGCCAGAAGAGGGTACCAGACCTCTTTACAGATGGTTGTAAACCACCATGTGGTTGCTGGGAATTGAACTCAGGACCTTTGGAAGAGCAGGCAATGCTCTTGACCACTGAGCCATCTCTCCAGCCCCCTGGAGATTTCTTAAAACATTAAACTCCCTTGTTGGAGATTCGTGGGCGTATGGGACTCTGCGGAGTCCAGAGATGTGGGACCCTGTCTAGCTACGAGAGTGACACAACACTGCTAACTAGCTATCACCCCCGAAGTCCTCCATGCCTACTGCATCAGCTCACAAGCTCCCTGCTGCCTCCAAGCACTGCTGCTCCGGAGCCAGTGGGGAAGGGGCTTTCCCCATGAAGATTCTCAAAGTATGTAAAGATTACTCCTTGTAATTACTCCACCAGGAAAGGTGGTAGAAAACGGGTCCCATTAGTCTCTTGGTAACTCCGATGGTTCTGCCGAGTTGAGTCACCACTCACGAACACAGTGCTTGTCATGTCCAGAAGAAGGTGTAAGTCATTGGAACAAGTTAGAGACCATTGTTGAGTCACACCACAAGGTGCCGGTGAACCACAGGCCTTTTAGAGGAGCCATCTCTGCAGCCCAGAAATAGCTCCATCCCCAGCTCCCCTCTGCTGCAGGGCCGAACAACTCTTAAGACTACTGTTTCCCACTTTCTTTCATTAGCTTCTTTTATACTTTCTGCAAGCCAAAGCCAGGGTGAATGAAGAACCCCACCGACGATCCTAAAACAGCGGTCACGGACAACACCATTGGCCGGATCAAAGCCATTTCCACAACTCCCCTCAGTCTCACTCAAAACACTGGCTTCTCTTGCCTTCGGCTCCTGCCTCCGACCACAGTACTGTTAACCACCGAGTTGTTTCTTCACGGGCCCACGCAGGCCGGCTTCTAGACTCTGCTGCTAGGGTCTTCGCTCCTAGCACCCTCACTTCCCTCCTGGGCCAGCTCCCTTATGTCTGCCATCACACACACAAAAACCCTTCACTCGGTATTTGACCCTACAGTTGTTCCCTTTCGGTCAGTATTTTCTGAATACGTTTTTGACTTCCCTGAGAATTACCTTCACATTCTGTGACCAGTATTCTCCAAGTTCCCGTGCCTTCCCTGTCTCATGACTTCTCCCAAGACACTGCAGCACCCTGAACGCCCTTCTCTTGACTGCTATGCCCACTCTCCATGGCCTTGTCGTACTTCAGAGGCACTCGCCATCCTGCCTATAGCACCGTCTCCGACAGATGGCTTCACAGGTTCTTCTAGTCAGAATGACTTCCCCTTTAAGCTCAAGTTCCAATTCTAACTCTATTATTCATTATAAATTATTCCTAATTCCTAACTCATTGACTCCACCTCACTGTCCAACTGACATTTCACATTCAAAGTCAGAGACAGGCCTGAGTCCTGGGCCCTCCTGCTGACTGGCCAGTGCTGGGATATCCAACCTGCACGTCACCCTTATGTCTGAATAGATCTTGGTTTGTGCTGCCTTTCTCTCCTCCAGGATCTCCTAGCTCACCATGACACAGTTCAGGTCTTGTTCATTCTAAACCCCAGAAGTCACCGAGAGTTGATGCCCCACAGGGAGGGCTGACTGAGATTAAAGAGGGCAGCCAGCAGCAGCCTCTTTCTCCCAAGTGTCCCTGATGAAAGAGGGGGGGGACCCCGAGAGCATCTACCACACACTACCCACATCTGTGCTTACCATCCGCACCCAGCTTATCCCTCCAGCACTGCTGCTCTCGGCCTGCCTAGGCCGCAGCCTTACCTCAGGAGGACTGCAACGCCCTGGCCTCCCTCTTCCCGCTGACTGCTACCACAGGAGACTAGAATGGCAGCACTTTCGTCTCCTCCGCCTTACCTACCGCCTTCCACTCTGCCAGGACATGCGGGGCTCTAAGGTTTTCCATCCCTTGGTGACGCTACATGCCATTCTCTGTGAACTCCTACCTGACGGCTTTGCCCCACCAGGAAGTTGTTGCTCATTTTGCAGTCAAAGCCTCCACTTCTCCCAGGAACACTTTTCCCACAGTGAGGAGAGACCCTTCCGCATTACCCAGGTCAACTCCTGAAGACTTGGCCTGTCTTTCCTTCACTCCTCACCCTTCCTTTGATTTTCCTACCCAGGGGAAATATTATTACCTGACCCCAACTTTTTTTTTTTTAACCATCTTTGTCCCATTACATATAAACTCCATATGAGCAGAAATCTCCTTTTCTTTTCTGTGACCTGAGTCCATCGTGTACCCTGAAGTCGCCATCAGTACTAACTAAATGAATACTCTCCTGAGAAGCATCTAACATCCGGTGTTACCACTGCCTGGATCCGAGAAGTGTTAGCCCAGCTCTCAAGGGTCTTCAAGTCTTGCTAATCCGTTTTCCCTCTCAATTTCGACACAACAAAGCTGTCCCACTCACGAAGCCCTTGTTCCCGCTCCTGCTTCTGTTGGGCGTCTCTGTTCTCACACTGACGCCGGTCAGACTTCCTGCCTGCACTGCGTATACCAGGACCCATCGGTAGATGTGTTGCCCCACAACCTGAACAGTGCGTGGGCTCCTCAGCCACAGTGCGTGGGCTCTGAGTGCCGCCCCCCCCGTCCATTTATCAATGAGCTGTCATTGGTGCCCCCCTGGAAACACTAGTCCACTATGTGCCTGTCTGTCTCCTTACGGCACCGTCACATATGACCCTACGGTGTATTTCCTTTTAACCCCAGATTCCGGTGTCCATGGCAATACTGTCTTACCCGCAGTCCTCAGCTGCTACCTTTCCTACACAGTAAAAGTCCTCATGTGGTTTAGTTACTGTATACATAACTACATGCCTACATGCCTTTGTCCTGGGGTGGGCTTGCTTGTCTTCAGTGCTGGGCCTGAACTCAGGGCCTTGAACACTCGAGAAAGGTGTTGTGCAAGCCCTTGGCTTTTAAAATCCCCAATTTAGATCCAGCATCTTTGAAGATAATTCCTGTGCCTTGCTTAGACCCTTAACCTCTGACGAAAAGAAGGGCCGAAAGATACATTCTTATGAGGCTTAGGACAGGCTTATCTTACAATATAATTAATTAGCTTATTTAAGATTTACTAACATGTAATCCTCACGCGTGTTTCATTTCAGATACATACAAACTGAAATTAAATGAGAAAGCAGTGAGAACAAACAGCAGTTCTGTGGTACACAGGAGGGACGCCAGCTCGCCTGAACAAAACCGACTAATGGGTACCTAACCATGGAAGTTTATTATTATTCTCATTAAAACAAAACCTGAATTTGCTCCAAATCAGTAAAAAAAGGTTTGCTCACAAAGCATCTCTCAGACAGGAGGTATCACATGCCTGGGTATCATAAATCACAAACGCCTCCGTTTTCGAGTCCCCACTGGAAGCCCTGGCTGGCTCTGAACTCCTGTCCTCCCATTCAGCCCGTGGGCTCCTGGGACTACAAGGATGTGCCGTCTACGCCACCTAGATTCGGTTTATATAACTCATGGAATGAGGTGTGGGCAGAGCACCAAGAAAGAAAAACGAAACGAACAGCTTCAAGACAGAAGAGGGGCATCATTTACTCAGGGGCAGATGGTTTCCTACTCGGCTCACTTACGCTGAAACCCTACAGAAGGGCCGTGGTGAGGAAGCTAAAGAAAGGCCCCCTACGATACGCAGCTCTGATCCACGGCCAGGTCAACCCTGAAGACGTGGCCGTGCTAACGGTCAGAGGCTCTTCCCAATTCCTCCTCTCCTCTGACACCAGAGGTCCAGAAAACAGTGGTTGGTTCACAGTGACTGCCAGAGGCGTGAAACCTGCAGGCTTCCTTAGTGACGTAAACACAGACCAAACAGGGCAGGAACAGGAACCTCTGCCAATCCAGGGCTCTGACGTTTAGTTTAGTGCGTACCTCCCCACAGTGAAAGCTCCTTGTGTGGGCATCAACAGTTTATAAATTCAAGGCTGGGTTCCGTGTCGTGCACGCTTTCCAGTCCAACTTCCCTTATCTCCTCTTTGTCAGAACTTGCCAGAACCAGACCTTAGTTTGTTTGTACAAAGTCATGACAACAGTGGCCCAAAAAATGTTACAGTTCACTTGCGTTCACCTGACTCTGGCACCCTGGGCAGGGTCAGAGCTTACTTTTCCTGCCGTAGCTGCATGCGTGCGTGCGTGCATGCGTTTGTACTAAGCCTATCTAAAATATGACACAAATCCTAACATCCTAACGTCTTCACCTTGTTCTTTTGAATTTCAGAAGGTTCAATTGTGACTTCTGTTTCTCAAATACCCTGCTAACTGCACCTGTAAGTAATAATTATTGAATGTATCATGTTGAGTTTAAGCAGTGGGTAAATTTTGAGAAATTCAACATTAACAGTTATTTTGGGATCCCTGACGGGCCAGATTAAAACACGTAGATTTTATTTATTTATCAAATGCCACAAAGACTTTAAGATCCTTGGCTTGAGGTCACACAACACAATCAGTGAGCGGGTTCAGATCAGGCACCTGTGTTCTCAGTTCTAAAGCTGACCAGGACACAGTCCTCCAGATACCTTATATTCTTAGCCAAAGACGAGAAGGAAACCGAACAAGTTAGCTCTAATTCCTAATGGACCTCTGCTGGGAGAGCTAGGGAAGACTGGGTCCCTGGTTAACTTTTATCCCAATGTCATTTTCCAGCTAGCCCATCACCAGCTGGAAACTGTGGTCCCTTGATTCTTCTTCCTCCGTTTGTCCCTACGTAAGACCCAGTTGTTAGACGGCTCTAATGCAAAGCTGAAGCAGGTGACTATGAGGCTGTCCTGTCTGACCGGCCTGTTCTCCGTTTCTGCTCCCTGCAGTATCTGTTGCATGGAATGAATACTTTGCCTGTTAAATAAACCATCGTGACTGCAGATCCTATTCTGTTTTAAAAGTCTCACTCAAAAAATTCTCAGTAACGTGTAATCGAGAAGGCTTGCTTTAAAATGACTGCCAGCTAAAACAAATAAACAAAAAGTTGCGATTATGTCATTACAAAATATAAAAGCACAAACCATCTCCTCTCCTTGGCTGAGTCAAAGGCTCGGAGCATTAAACGAAAATGCTTTCTCGGGCTTGTTGTCAAAACCTGTCTTCCTTTCAGAGTAAAACACCCACCTCTTAGAATGTGGCTAAAGGAACATTCTTAAGTTGCCAATATGTGGAAACCAAATGCCCTGCCAACGGAGGTAGAAAATAAACCTGTGCGGTGTGTTTGTAAGCGGGACGTGGCTGTCACTTCTGAGCCACTGGACTATCGGCAGGGACATGGTGAGAACAGCCTTCCGGGTGCTTGTGCAGTTAGGTGAGCTGAGCAGGAGGCCGTCTGCTCCTAGGCTGTCCAGTGATTGGGGCGGACAGAGCTAATCGTGTGCTATACACCGACAGAGTCAATGCAGACTGACCTCGGTCAGCTCAGGGGATTACACGCAATCCCTACAGGATGACTGTTGTAGCCATTTTCCCTGCCACAAACACAGGAAGTTCTCCTATGGTAATTTCAATAGAGTAAACAAAGTCAACTTTACTCTGAAAGACAGAGTTCCTGCTCTACAGAAATTTCACTTTTAAAATGCAAGGTTAAACATGGCAGCTCCAGACTCTGTTCTGCTCTTCCTTTAGCTCAAAAATAAACTGCTAAGCAAACAGTCAGTAATGTGAAATCTAGGTCTTGCTAAAAAGTGACTTCCCATTAAATTACAAACAAAAAGGGATTAAGATAATGTTATTAAAAAAAAAAAAGAGCAGTCCCTCTTCTTGGCTGAATCAAAAGCTTTAAGCATTGCTACTGACAGCAAGGCATTTAAGTGACAGGCTGGACTGGTATCAGAGACAAGTGGCCCAGGAGTCTGCCTGACGCAGGCACCTCAATCAGGCCAAGAGATCTCCAAGCAAACACTGCAATGCCAAGATGCTGTGATAGGAAGTCGGAGATCCCAATTTTTAATGTCAATCAAAAATTTTTTTAATGATGTGAAAACAAGGGAATAATCCAATTTGATAGTGAATGCGAAGAAGTTGAAGAATGTATCTTTGTTCTCTGCATTTAATTCTCTAACAAGTGAAGTCCGAGTTTTGGGTTAATTCGAGTACGAAACACTGGCAATAATCGCTTCTTATCTCGGTGGATCGATCCTACGTCTCTGCTAATGCTGGTGACTGGCCTCGGAGATGCAGCGCGCTCAGAAGCATCCTGCTCTTGTTGGGGTTATGAGGACCAGAGAGGACTAAGCTGCTCTGGCGGCAGTTTCATTCACTCTGGGTTTCTCCATACACACGATTGTGAGGCTTCATGGAGACAGGCAATATAGGTGTTATAAAGGACAGGGTACTACATGTGTAGGATGGAAAAGTGCTATGCCTGCTCACAGTTTGTATTGTAACCAGAAAAATGAGCCCATCAAACCTCAAAACAGTCACACACACACCAATCAAGAGCCAAGTTTAAAAAGAAAAAAAGACATTGGTTTACCAAATACAGGTTGCTTCAGTAAAAACACAATCAGGGTCACTGAAACCCAAGGACAGCTACAAAGACCGTCTTGGGAAAACTATAACAATAACTACAGACAAGGTTCTGAGGAAGGGATGGGGCTCTATTTCTTCTGAGAAAGTCACGGCAGTGCTACAGGTAAATTAGGTCTTTCATTCAGGATTGAATGGCCACCCCTTTGAGATGCCCACTGGCAAATGGCCATCCCGAGACACACTGCCTTGATATTAGGGGGACATCCTAATTCTCACGGCTGCACAATGAGCCATACCTAACTCTGCTTCACAGTCTGTGAGTGTTCAATGTGTACTGTATGGGTCCACGCAGAGATGTGACAATGTGTGTTTGGGCGAGGCATCTTCCTGGTCTTCTGATCACCGGTCACATTACAATGTCAAGGGCTTCGAATGTATAGGAAGCTTCTGGATAAAGGGATGTTTTTACTGCCTGATGTGTGTGTATCCCATGTTTTCCAACATCTTTCCAAAGACGTTATCATCACTTAGCAACTATTCCTATTTAAGCATGTACCATGTTGTTCGCTGCCTCAGCCTTCGTAGTGCTGTGATAATGTAACTGCCCACCATGTTCAGCCTAGCATTGGATTCTTCCAAGAATGCTTTCATTCTGAAAGTACAGGGGTCGGCCGTGGCACAGGACGTACTTTATAGACACAGTCCACTTCTGAGGATGGAATACACCAGCGCCAAGTTCTCTAAGTAGAACCACTTGGGGGCAGTGTACAATCTACAAATGTGTCAAGCATGGCTTCTGTGTGGAAAGAATTTCAAGTAGGTTCTAAAGCCAGTGTGTTAAAAAACCACTGTAAAGCCCTTTCTTTCCCAATCTCTTGCAGTTGCTATCTGCCTAAATCCAAATTCAAGGTACACTCCCAAGACTGTGAACTAGGCAGACAGACAACCACAGCTACCACCCTAGCAGTATCTGAAGGGTATTGCCAAGCCTACT
Organism: Microtus obscurus; assembly: GCA_963919715.1. Lineage (NCBI taxonomy): Eukaryota > Metazoa > Chordata > Mammalia > Rodentia > Cricetidae > Microtus > Microtus obscurus. The sequence continues at coordinate 7,517,106 of CAWTZC010000381.1, forward strand.
TTCTCCTCCAAATCTGAATCCTTGCAATCTACCTTACCTTAAAGCTCATGATTTATTTTTAACAGGAAGCACCTTCCCCGTGGTTTCCAGGAAAAAAAGCTAGCACAATTTGTAAACCCAACCAGGTCTACAATCTGCCTCTGCCCCTTTTTCTGTTTCTTTTTGGTTTTGTTTTCGAGACAGGGTTTCTCTGTGTAGCTTTGGAGCCTGTCCTGGCACTTGCTCTGTAGACCAGACTGGCCATGAACTCAGAGATCTGCCCGCCTCTGCCTCCCATGTTCTGGGATTAAAAGAGTGTATCACCACCACAACCTGGTAGATGCTTTTTCTTTTTTGGTTTTTTTTTTTGAGACAGGGTTTCTCTATGTAACGGTCCTGGCTGTCCTGGAACTCTTCTGTAGACCAGGCTGGTCTTGCACTCAGAGATCCGCTTGCCTCTGCTTCCCAAGGGCTGGGATTAGAAGCATGCAACACCACCGCCCAGCTAAGCCTCTGCCTTTCTTTCCCTACTGTGTTTTACTGGAGGTGCTTTCCTACATCACTACCTCTCTAGGGTCTACTCCAACCTCTAGTTCTTGACAGGATAATTTGTATTTTAAAGCCAGTTAACAATTCTTTGAAAACAGGAGGCCTTGCGGGCTTACCCACCAAGAATATAAAAAATGTCCATAGCCTCTCCCCTCATCATTTAAGTGAAATGGCATCTTAATACCATGAGGGGTAGAAGACACATGAGCACCAAGTCTTCCTCTCAGTTCTCTACTGAGCTCAGCATTCCCAACTGCCAGGAACACTTTTCTGGACTCCTGACAGTCTGTGTCCTCCACCAGCTCCTGTCCCCTAGCAAAGGTCCCTTCTGCTCTAGCCTACTCGGAAATAGGAGTCTCTCACGGCTCCACCTGAGGTCTGCCTTGCCTCTCCTCATTGTCTTCTTAAGCAGTAACTTCAGAGCTCTCCTACTCAGTCCTAATGTTCTCATGGTCACAGCTGCACCTTAAGAGCAGACACCCACAGCTCAAACACTGCTGGCGGTCAGATTGGCGGACTGGACTACTTAACTACGCTTGTGCTACATGTATCTATTACAGAGGCAACACTGGAAACAGAGCCAGCGAGATTGGGTTCCTTTTCACAGGGCAGTTCTAGAATATTCCTAACTGCAGTACTGTATCAGAGCCTTCAGGACAGTGCATTCTGGTGTGATTTTGCTCAGTCACCCACCCCTACCCTGTACACTTTCATCATTAAAGTCAAACCAATCAATTATATAAGGACGACTATAACCGACTTTGGTGACCAGGGAAATGTCATCTTTGCCACTGAATCATCATAGTTTCAATTCGGTGCAGAAGCTAAACTTACTCTTGGAACGATATCCTATTTGTAATCAAGAACTAGAACAGAAGTAAATTCTACTTGGGGTTCTAAGGTATCAGACTTGGTGAAAATCTTAGATAAATTACATTAGGCTAAAAAGACAGTTCAGAGGCAGATGGATTTTAAAAACTAAAACAATTTGTTTGGAATGAAACAAGTTTTAGTGTTAACACTCTACAGGGGATGTAGTGAGCACTGCAGGCAACGGGAAACAAGCTCACCTACAGCCCAAAGGATGCTTTGAGCAGTCGACGGACTTTATCATTCACTTCGGACAGAAGCTTCCGCTCTGGGACAGACTCCTGACCACTCCAGGTCAGGGCTGATCGTGCCCACAACTTCCCAAAGCTTCCTGCCACGCTTAGGTAAGAGGATCTTGGGAGATTTTTTTTTCCAGAGCACTGCTAACATGGCTTGTAAGCACCTCTTCCACGATTAAGTTATAGCGAAATTAACGTACAGAAAACCACAAAGGTTTCTTGAAATTCTTGGTCTACAAAGGCATTCTCAGAGTGTCAGCCCTTTTATTTCCATGGACCATTCTCATTTTAATGATTTATGAACCACACAAGGACAAAGCAGAGTCGTTGTCAAGAATGAGCTGCTCTCTACACCCCCAGAGCTGTGTGAACTTAGGGAATTTAAGAGAACCTGTCTAGAACCTAGAGATGTACCTGTCTCGGGGTCTCCACAAGGGTAAGCATAATTCCCGGAACATGATATTCACTGGTGGGTAACCTCACAGTAAGCACAGTGTGTGTCAGCTAGTACAGCGATCCTAGAAGCCAATTACGCAGCCTCTGCTGGTGTTTCACACACGCTTTGATGCTGGAGCTGACTGCTAATTGTTGATATAAAAAACAAAGGAACAATGACAGAAACTCTGATCATTTAAGCTAACAAGGTAGACACCTGAACAAGCCTGGGCCACGTGTGTTCAGGCCCAAACCTTTGGAGGTCTGACCCCAGGAAAATTAGCTCTCAGCTATACAGCTAAGGCTCATGGGTAAGGCATTTCTCCCCGTGTTAAGTTGTGTCACTTCTAGGGACATGTCATCCTTCCAAACTTGTGATCAGACTACACAGGCTGGAGTGAGCAGAGGTCAAGGGAACAGTGTGCAGCATTTACATCAGAGGGTTCACAACCGCCTGTGGCTCCAGCTCCAGGAAACGGTGGCACCACCAGGCTCCCCCATTCATGTGTATATACGCACCACCAGGCTCCCCCCATTCATGTGTATATACGCCTACCCCCAACATTACAAAAAACTTTAAAAAGGGTACAAATGAGAAATGAAAGAAATATGGTATCTCTTCATGAAGTCAGCTTTACTCAGACTGGGGGTAAGGAAACTTCAGTCACACAGAACTAGGAAACACTTAGAGAAAACAAGACGCGCCTGTGGTGGACCATCCATGACACAACAACTACCCAGCACCTGCAAGCACTCTGGAGCAGATCCAAATGCTTAGCCCACGTCTAACAGTGGTGCCTGACAAAACTTGGCAAAGCAACTATTACAGAAAAAGAAAACAGCCCTCTCTCTACACAGGGCCCCTAAAGACACGGTGACAGCATCCAGCGAACATTTACATCTCAGTTCTGAGAGTCATCTCTAACAATTCATTTTTTATTTAAACTGTAAATTATGGGAGCAGACATGAACCCAAAACGCATATACTGATATACTGCGTATGTAAAGTAATGAAGACTAAACTACACTATGCTGAGTAAAAGAAGCTTGGGCTTTGTAGTTCATGTATGTTCTTAACATAAAAGGCTGAATGGGGAAGAAGGAATAACAAGCACCAATGCTACTGAATTGAAGTGGAAAGAAAACATGATTTAACGATGAAAATTCCTTCAGGGGTAACCAGGATAAAATTCAAGAAATATCTCATATTCTGCCAGAAGCAAATTATGATATGGAAAGACTAAAAATAAACAGGAACACTTTTTTTTTTTTTTCCATTTTTGAGACAGGGTTTCTCCGTAGCTTTTGGTTCCTGTCCTGGAACTAGCTCTTCTAGACCAGGCTGGCCTCGAACTCCCAGAGATCCGCCTGCCTGCCTGCCTCTGCCTCCCAAGTGCTGGGATTAAAAACAGGAACACTTAAAGGTGATACATGTCGGACTCTCCAGTCAAGATTTTAAACTTGAGTGATGAGGAGGAACAGCAGGTTAGACACAGAATTCAATTAATTATGAATGGTTTTACACATTATTAATTTCACTAAAGGAAAGTTTAAGACTTAAATTATGTAGTCCCGTAGGGGACACTGCACAGTAATGATACAGGCACATGCGAAACACGGAAGACTTGGTTGTGAACTACAACTAAAGAGAGATTTAACAAGATTTGAGTTTTTAATTTCACAATGGAATAGTTCAATCATGACTATTTATACAAGCATAGTGATGCCAATATTCTAGCTTCTTAATTTGGCATGTAGACAAACAGGATTTAGGATACAGCTAGACTCTTAGGAGCCGAGATTAGCGTATCTATACATCTGTAGGGAAGAGGGAACTAGGCGGGCTTCAGCCCAGACGTAGAAACACAACCATCAGTCATCAGTTTTCCCCCTTCAAACTTCCTGGAGCTGGGACTGAACCCAGCGTGAGCACACAGGACACTGGGCTATACATCTCCCAGAACAAGACTTCCTGGATAGGAACTAAGTCTCACATTTTACAAGTCAATAAAATCTCAGAAAATGAATGCATTTCAAGTGCCCACTATGTTTAACATTTCTGCCCAAAAATAAATAAATAAATAAATAAAATTCCCAAACCACAAAGTGAAGAACCGTTTATCAGATAATCTGCGTAGAGACAAACAAATCAGGGATCCGCAGTCATCCACAGACACAGATAAAATTGAGCAGCCTCTTATTTTCCATGTTCTGGGGAAAGCCCAAACCCAAGGACAACCAGCTGCTTCTGCCAACACGACGACTCTGAATTTCAACCACTTCGTGCGTTTTCCAATCTTCCTTCTATTTAACGCGAAAGGAACTTATTTTTAAAGCAGGGGTGCAGTATCTATTTTTGGAGTCACACTCCTGCTACGCTGACTTCTTCATAGGTTCCAGGGTAATAATTTTATTTTTAGAACTAGGGTGTAATAATGTAACATTCACTTCTAACCTGACTGGTTTTAATTAGCTGCACTATTACTTAACAAAGAACACAATTAAGCCATTTTAATAAATGTTGATGGTACAATCAACCTGCCTGGTAACTTGTAGTCCTATCGTTGCTAATTATGCCTCTCCTTACAAAGTCTGTGCAAACGAGATCGCGCTATCCACCGGACGGCCACCACGAACAGCTCTGACAGGTACTCTGAGAGAACATTTAGCAGCTGGGTGGGAGCTTCTACCAGGGAGCCTTCGAGATCACATTTAATATCATTTAGTGATTCTCAGCAAATCCAGACAGCACACAAAAACAGAGTAAGTCATAGGATGTCCAAGACTGACAAAGACTCAACTGATTTTCTTTTTTTAACACAAGAGAACCCTTCAACTGTTTACAGAACACAAATGCAATTATTACGTAACTCAGAGTCTCAAGTACATTGGAGGACAGAGAAGAGTTTCATTATGGGAACAAAAAAAAAAAAAAATCACCAGATACGCGATATAAAAGCAAAGATGATTTCAGGTAAAAAGTATTCCTTTCAAAAGTTAAGTCTTTCTAAATATGTAATTTTAATCGTTTATGGTATTAGAATTGAAAGCATTTCAGCAACATAAGGTCAATACTTAAAACGTAGCAACACAACTACTTAAAATATTTTCGATCAGCCATTTTTGTTTTAAAAGCGTTTTTCTATTAAGAAATGTAAGGAACATCCAATTTTGTCAGCTCTATTTATATTAAGATAGTAGGTTTTGAAATTTTTTTGAAATTTCTTCAAGTGTGACATTTTACAGTATCCACATTAGCAAACTATTGAATCTAGAGGAAAAAAAAACCTTCTAAATACATTTAAATTTCTTCCATTTCTAGGAAATATAAAATGCTTTTTGAAATTGTACTGCAATTTGAAATGAAGCATGACTATATTTATGTCCATACATAGTTGTTCTCATCAGAGAACGGACTGACTGAGTGAAGAACAGTCTGTTCTACGGCAACCTGAACTAAACTAGACTTTATGGTGCGTGGTAATTAGCTTTTTACACCCCATCTTCAGGTGGCTCTGGCTTCAACACACAATGCATATGCAGGATCTAACAGAAGGTGGCAGAGAACTGAGAGGAGGGGAAATCACGTGTAAGTAAACTAAATTTAAAATTTCATCCTTCAAGACTCTTAAAAAATAAATAACAGGGGCTGGAAAGATGGCTCAGCGGTTAAGAGCACCGACTGCTTCTCCAAGGGACCTGGGTTCAGTTCCCAGCATCCACATGGCAGCTCACAACTGTCTGTAACTGCAGTATTCAACACCCCCACACAGACATACATGCAGGCAAAATGCCAATGCACACAAAATAAAAACAAAATATTAATGAAGAATAAAGAAAATTCTCATAACTAAATTTGCAGTGAACTGCAAATCAACCTATAAAGTGAAATAGTAGCATTAATTATTTTAAGTGAATAATCCTTCTTTATAATAAACGCTGGAAAGTGCGTAAGGTCACGCGAACCTACAGGCAGGCATTCAGACATCCCTGCTTCCCCTGCCCTGGAGTTTCCAGACACTGTTCCTTACTCTCCTGGCAGACAGCACCGGCAGCAAATAGGAACAGCAACAAGAAAAACACAAGACTTTAAAGTCAACACGAATAGATCTCGTTAAATTGAGACTGGCAAAAATTTTAGTTCTTTATGGCAAACCCTGGAGTAAGAATACAGTGATTCAACAAATCATCACAAAGGAATACACGGGAAGAACAGTTGTCATTTTCATAACCTGAGACGCACACACGTACATGTGCACACACTCAATGCCAGCAGTTCTTTCACAGGAACGGAACATAAACTATTACACGTACCACACTGAACATACTGAAAGCTGTTAACTAGAACCAAAAGTTAATTTGAAATATCACATATTAATGCTAATTAATGCAAACAAGAGCGCTTTCCTATTCAAAACTTTTAAAATATATTTAGGGAATCCCTCTAAAACAGAAATGTCCCAACAATGAATGCGTGCGGTGTGTGCTTTGGATGGTCTCAGACTGACTGGAGAGACTAAACGAAAGCTCCTGAAGGTAGACGTCTGTATTACAGTCAGCCCACACCACATGAACTCTATTCTGCTGAGAACAAGCTTATCCTAAGCAAAGACTAAAAAACACTTTATTGTTTTGGCAGTGGTTATCCCCTACTATTTGAACAACAAATAAAATTAGTTGTATTCTTCTTCAGAAGCAGAAACAGCCTGCAAATAGAATAAAAGTGTTTCTGGCTTTTACTTTTATGTGATTGTGTGTGGGGGGTGGGAGGTGTCAGCCAAGTCTTTCTTTAAATAATTCAAGTACAACCAATGGGAAAATCCCTCCCTACTATACATCATTAAAAATAAAATCTCATGACTTTCTGGTATTTTTAGTTTCCTTTCTAGGCAATCTTCAGAACAGTCAATATCTTCACAAAAGATAATTTTTTTTCTAAATTAAAACCCAAGTGTTTTTTTTTTGTTGTTGTTATCTTAAACATCACTGGTGTTTTTACAGATACATATATATTAAAAAAAAAACAATAAAATCAGCTTAAAATAAATTTATTGTACAATACAAAAAGTAGGCATACTGGAAAATAAAAGTACATTATTAAATATACAAAGCAAATGAAAAAGCTCAACAACAGAAATGTTTTAATCCAAACACTAAGATAAAATGCACAACATTTATGCTAAAAAGAAAATATTTTAGGAAGTCTGCATTTCAAATGAAATGTTAATGATGGCCAAAACAAGAAAACGAAAAGAAAAATACGCTATCATGTAAATGCTTGAATATCAAGAATCAATAATGGCAGGAAAAATTAAACCCAACAATCCTGGGTACTTCTCAAAGCACTTTATTTGAGAACACTGAAGGGACTGAACCACTTCACGAACTGGCAAGGCTTTCCTCTCCTTTGTCGTCGAAGTCTGCAGACACAATACCTTACCCCTCTTACTCTAGTGTCTTCCTACACACTTCTGGACACTTGTTCCTAACGCTGCTCCTCAAGCACAGCAGCTGACTTGATTCCCCCTCATGGCTGAGTGTGCATCCAAGCACTACCAGCATTATCTACAGGAAGTGCTACAAATTAACAAAGGAATTCTGAAATTTACAAATATGCACATGATATGAAAATTTTGTAAAGTAGAGCCAACTTCTGAATGAAACAGCAAATTCTGAGTACAGAGAACATCCACATGGGGGGCAGTGGCAAGACTTACGAGGCATCCAGTTAGGAATGCATCTGAACACTGGAGCAACAGAAGTCTTTTCTAAAAGTCACCATGGAATTATTTAAATACAGAACTTAATACTTAAATTAGTCCGAGGTTTTTAGGTAGCACTTCTGGGGAGAAATTTCTTCTGTTAACACCATAGCTTCCAATCTCAAAACTGCTCACGAGGACTTTTCTACACCTTCCTATTTAGTATCTATGTCAATCAAGTATTTTTTCCTGCGTTGTCCTACTGCACATATGCCTAACTCTAAAGAGATGTAAGGCTTTTATTCTCAACCACTTGCCTAAAATTTACAAGTTTAAAAAAAATGAATTTGAAAAATAAATTTGAAATTGTGAGGAAAAACAAGATACATGGATGAAGAAATGCAAATAAATACTATAGAACTTTAGTATTTTTTGGCCAAGTAAAGATTTTAAAAATAATCCATATAATTGTTCTCAATCGGATAAATGGAGCCCATAGTTCTCTTGAAAAGAAGTTTTGATTCTCAATATTGCATTTTTAAAACAAACAGAAGCATTCAGATTTAACAAATATTTTAGTTGCATATGTAATACCTTCAGACTAAATTAATTTCATAAGTATGCTAATAAAAGTTCAAAAAGAACAAAATTTATGAGATGTAATAATTTATCACAAAAGAAATATTCATTAGCACTTATGAAACACAATAAAATTACTAAAAGCTAAAACCAAAATTTACCATTCATACTTAAATACAACAAAAAAAATTACATGAATAATATGAAAATACAATCCATTTTGAAGATATTTACTGTCTTTTTCTGAGCAGCTAACCATTATAGCTTTTTAACAACAGCACACACCGTTCTCACACACCTACGATTCTTTGGCTGAACTGTTTCAGTGAGCCGAAACACCCCTAATACACGGGATTCTGACAGAACAAGAGGAGTGGCAAAACAAAACAAGCACAAAAAAGCAAAACCAAAACAGGTATTTTAAGATATTTGATAAATTTTAACTGCATTTTAAATATCTAGAGCCAATTTATCACTATAAGTGACATATGGGTAAACCAAAGCTAATTTTATAATCTACTGCTCTTTTAAATAAAATAATTTGGAGTACTTTGCCTGTTTAGTTTTGTATTTAGCATGGAAGTACTTCATTATTGTCACTACCAATATCCTATCGGGTATAGCATAGGATAAATAACTGGAAAATAAAATAAATCCATTAATACTTTGACATGTAGGTTTTAAAACTCATAACAATGTGGTTATCTGACTATATAGTGAAAATTTTAATGTAATTAAAGAAATTGCATTTTTGTAGTTTTAAAAAATAAAGCAAAATTTGCTTTACTTGTAAATGCTCATCTAAAAATTAACAAATCTTTTCATTTCTTTATACAAAGATTACAAGCAAAAAAAAAATTTTTTTTTAAAGTTTTATGGCTCCAGTACCCAAGGTTGATAACAATGAAAAACTCAAATAAATACTTAGTTTGGAGGGGGGAAAAGCCTAAAGTTGTTTCCCAGGTAAGAGCGGAACTCTTGCAGCTAGAGCCCATGTCTTTAGCGTCTCTCCCCCAGACTCTCCATTCTATACACTACAGTTGTAGAGGTGTCCTCACTTGACTCGGGTGACACTTTTTTCCACACTGTGTCTTTTAAAGCAAGTTCTTGCTGGAGACTCTCATAGTCCAATGGTCCAAAGGAATGCTAGTTGTTCAAGCAACATACACAATTTATTAGTGCACTCGAGTGACGAAAGGTCCATGCTACAAAACGGTATTTTTCAACGAAGGTTATTGAGATCCATACATATGCTCACCCACCACCATCTGACATCCTGTTATGTGTGACTCACTGCCAGCTTTTCAAAGTTCCCAGACAAACTAACACACACATAAGCCAGCACTTACAAAAATGTACTCATCACACATTTAAATCACTACTTGTGCTTTTCTAATACATTTTCTATATACTAACATATTTCTTCATATAGGAAACAAAGGAATGTTATTAAAATTCAACAGCAACTTCTTTGGTCCAATGAAAAAAAATTAAGTCCTGATCTTTGGGGGAGGGGGTGGTTCGAGGCAGGGTTTCTCTCTGTAGCTTTGAAGTCTGTCCTAGAACTCTCTATAGACCAGGTTGGCCTCAAACTCACAGGCATCAGCCTGCCTCTGCCTCCCAAGTTCTGGGATTAAAGGTGTGTGCCACCACCGCCCAACAAGTCCTGATCTTAATATTAGCTCTAAATCTGAAACGATTATGCATAATGAGGCCACAAACAGTGGTAACACACAGGACCTTAGGGGTATTTAGCATGGAGTAGTAGTAGAGCTTCCTTATTGCCTCTAATCAACATTGTATCATTAAACCTGTTCTGCAAAGTGTTTTATCTCCAGTGGCCTTTTTGTTATGAAGTTTAATGTACCTTTCTATTTACATATCCATCCACAAAGTAGACAATGAGCTAAACTTAACCCCAAACAATAACTGACAAATATTAACAGTAAAAACAAGGCTTTAAAAATTGGATTAACAATACATAAAATCTTCCAATATCTTATTTTAATATAATCAATTATAAAACAATTACATAAAGCAGCAGAAACCAACACTGCTGCTAAGCTAACCATTTCCAGTTTAAATATCAAAAGATGATTTTAGTATCTATGTACTAGTGAAAATAAAAACGGGAACACCTTATTTATTACATGGAACTGTAAGACTGGGGTTGTCTGTGACAGCAGGCGAGGCTGCTCCCTGTCCCAGAGAGCAAAGGAGAAGGAAGAAAGGACGGGCTTACCCTCTGATCGCCACCTTCCCTCCGAGGGTCGAGTTTCTTTGCAAAGTGTCTCAGATTATCATAGTTATGGAAGTTACACAGAGAAACAAGGTCCTGTGAAGAGTTGCACAGAATATGGTTAAGAAGTCAGCTATCCCCTGGCTATGTGTATTCATAGTCCAGCAAATTATGCTTATGCAGCTTCACTACTGTCTCCTAGCAACCATGCTGCTGGCTAGTCAAACAGCCCAATGGTCAGGAAGAGGAACAACTCCTGGCTGACTCCTGGGTAAGAACTGAACATTAAGGCCTAGTCACTCAAATTGTCAATTTCTATAACAAAGGATTTTTAACAAGTCATATCAAGGCAACTTGTGTAACCATGAATTTTTTTCTTTTAAAATCACTTAACCAAAATACAATCACATTCTTTAGATTTGCAAAATATATAAGCCTTAACTGTAATCAGAATTTCAATTAGGAAGCCCATAAGTATATAGCACTCAACAAGGGCTTTGGGAAGTAGTATATGAAAATAAACACAAAAGCTGAAATATTAGCAAGAAGTAGTTGGTAACCACTAAACTAAAAAATAAAGCATATAATTTTAAAACTTATTCATTTTTATTTGCAGTATAAGTTGCTTTAATAACTCAATTGTTAAGAGATTTTATTTTTAATTCTCTATTGCTGAGTTCTTAAAAACTGAAAATAAATTATAATCTGGGAAATTAAAACACTCAGTAGTTAAGAGAGAACTCAGATTTGATCCCAGCACCCACATGGCATCTCACAGCCGTCTGCAACTCCAGCTCTGGGGATACAACACCTTCTAGCCTCCAGAGACACCAGCTACAGAACATATACACCCATACACATACAATGAAACTGTTTAAATAAACATAAAAAACAAAAATCTCTAAAAGAAAATTAAATGGGGCCCGGGTTAAAGGCCGTCTGCAGCCTCTCTACAACCACCTCCAACACAACCTAGTGAGCCAGTCCACACAACCTAGTGAGCCAGTCCACACAATCTAGTGAGCCAGTCCACACAACCTAGTGAGCCAGTCCACACAAACTAGTGAGCCAGTCCACACAAACTAGTGAGCTAGTCCACACAACCTAGTGAGCCAGTCCACACAACCTAGTGAGCCAGTCCACATAAACTAGTGAGCTAGTCCACACAACCTAGTGAGCCAGTCCAAAACAGGAGCCAGTCCATAAACTAGTGAGCAGTACAACTAGTGAGCCAGTCCACATAAACTGGAGGTCCAAACCTAGTGAGCCAGTCCACACAACCTAGTGAGCCAGTCCACACAACCTAGTGAGCCAGTCCACACAAACTAGTGAGCTAGTCCACACAACCTAGTGAGCCAGTCCACATAAACTAGTGAGCTAGTCCACACAAACTAGTGAGCTGGTCCAGACAGGAAATCCCCTGGACACTGGACAGCAGCTTGTATGCCCCCCCCCCCACCCCGTGCACTAAGGAAATGTGCTTACATGACAGAAGTGAATTCCCTTAACACTGTTGCCCATCTTGTCCAGAGGCGGAGACCAGCACATCATGCCCATGACATTGGGGACAACTAACAGAATACCCCCAGCAACTCCAGATTTTGCAGGAAGACCAACCTGAAAATAATTTAAAAGGAGCATTTATATAAATATTTTAATAAACAAGTTACGTTTGAGAACTGTTTCACGATTAGGGCACATGTAAGATCAACCTTGAAACTCTGAGTTCAATCCCTGAGTCCTATGTGGAAGGGGAGGACTGCTCCTCCAGGCTTTCCTCAGACCCCCACAGGGTGCAAGGACAGCTCCAACGCTTCCCCTTCCCAATAAGTCAGTAATTCCCAACCCTTCACCTTCCACATAAATAAATGCAAAAATATTTTAAGTAATAGTGTATACCCAAATAAGATAACTTCTACATTAAAAGTACTGCATAGATATATTTATGATACAGTAAATAAGGTTCAAATAAGCTTGGAATATAGTGCAACACTGGAAAAAGTTGAAAGACATTTTGTAAACTAAATGTAACTTAAAAGTGCTTGAATCTGAACTGTGGGGCTATGAATGTTGCTAGTTTACAGAGCCCTAGTTTCTAATTATCCTAAAAAAGCATACTGATTCTAAATAAAAGTTTTTTCTAAAAATATTTCATAAATTAAAAAATGAGGAATTGCATCTTCATAAGATTTTCTATAGTCAGAGAAATAGCCAAGGAATAGAGAAATGTTAATACAAATTAATCCTCTTCAAAAAACTTAAATTTATATTATGCAAGATGGAATCACTGTATAATGGTGGAACAATCAAGATAAAGTACAAATCAGCAGAGCCAGAGAAACATTTATTAGTGGACTACTGAGAGTCAGATGTCAAGTGCTTGACAGAACTATACCACTGCAGCCATCTTGTAAAAGCTAAATGAGACAAGCAAACGAAACAATCGGATCAGGTCTGCCAGCTTATAAGAAATACAAGGGAAAACAGACCAGGTACAGAGGAAAATCTATTCTGAAAAAAAATATACAGGAATAAATGACTCAATGTTTTCAGGTAAAAATAAGTTAAAAAGAGATCATGAAAAAAAGGAATTATTTACTTTCCAAATCAAACAAAATGTAGAACTATATAAATCATAATTTATAGTACTTAAATTTAGTAGTATTGCTAAATGATAACATTAACTGTTTCCTATGCAACAGTGAAGTTTTATGGCACCATAATGCTGTGCTATGTATTTACAATTGCATACTAGAGTAGAACAAGACTGAAAACAAGGTTGGTCATGGACTGATAATGATCAAAGGTGAATGATGAACAACATGAGATGCATTTCTCTACTTTACTGCATTTGAAAACTGCAGGATCTGCAAAATGGCCCTGAGTGGTAAAGGAGCAAGACGCTGAGTACAGCAGCCTGAGTTCAGTCTTGGAACCAAGACGCAGGCACTGGTGGACGCACCAACACACACAAGTATATGCAAAAGACAAGTTTCTTAAAAAAAGAAGAAAGTTCCAAAAACTATATTTGGAAGGGCATTATGATGTAAGCTTGTGTTTTTACAGAGAAACACACAGAGAAACCTGTCTCAGAAAAAGAAAACATTTCAAGGTTTACTTTTCACACTCTTAAGCAAGGACTCAGGCTTTGCATGTGCATTTCCTGAGTTTAGGACTTCTTGAGGTACAACCCACCCTAATGCCAAGCATCAGCAAGAAGCCCACAGCAAGTCTGGACTAACCTTGTATCGTGAGTGGATTCTTAAGGACAGCTCGCATACTAGTCAACTCTACTTCTTACTCATGTGTAACCAATTAACCTTGGAAACAAGCCTCTCTCCAGAAGTAAAGCAGCTTTAGAAGCAAAGTTCAAACTGCATTTTTAAAAGCACCAGTCTAGACTAGTTCCTTGCAAGAGAAAACTAATCAGCAATTACTTACATGGAATGCAAACTGCCCTGAGAAATCATACATGCCACAGGAATGCATCAGACTCAGTGTATTCCGAACGGCCTCGGGACTGAGGACTCTTTCGCCGGTAATCGGGCAGAACCCGCCATTAGCCAGTGTTGCGGCCATCACACTGGCTGACTCACAGGTCACTTCAATGGAGCACAGCTAAAACAAAGAAAAAACCGAGTTATAAAAATTTAGGTTCACGGTGCTTTATCTCACCTGCCTTCTATGTCGAGCCATTTTATCTGACATCGCCTACAAATCTGAAATATGGCTTCAAAAGAGATGATTTTACTCTAACTTGAAGCCATTTCTAAGATTTCAACTGACCAAAGTTCTAGTCATTTTAAGATTTATTCAGAGTTCTCCAAATTTATGACACTGTAAATGCCATCAAAATAACAAAAATGAAAGCCAAGGGTGGACTCGGCAGCAGGACTGCGCCTTCCATATTAACCACGCTGAGTCTGATCCCAGCACTGAAATATAACATCAACAATTTACCTCACAAACCCAAGTTTACCTCTAAACGTAAAATAGTATTTCTCCACATTTTATTTTAATTACCAGCAACCAAAACTGGATGGAAGCAGGGAAGGCTAATTTCCCTAACTACAGAATCAAGTTACAGTGGCCCACTGAGCAAAGACTTAGTAGGAAAATGCTTTCTAAAAAGAATTCAGATTTAGCCAGGTATGTTTGTACACACCTTTAATACCAGAACTGAGCAGATCTCTGTGAGCTGGAGGCCAACCTGGTATACACTGTGAGTTCCAGGCCAGCCAGACCCCATCTCAAAACAGAGAGAAAGTAGAATCCCAGTATTATTGCTTGAGTAGGGACACACTTTCAGAAATAAAATTTAAACTCCCACGACCATTTCCTAGTTTATATTTAATATTAATCAGAATTTTGCTCACCGTGGAGGATTTAAATTCCCATTATCATTGCCTAAGTAGGGAAATGCTTACAAAAACAAAACGTAAATCCCCTTAATCATTTCCTAATTCATAATCAGTATTAACCAAATTCTGGTTATCATAAATAATAGTCTCCTAACTGGACAACGCCAAATTTAAGAACAATTTCTTAATAGCTTGATGCTCACTTAGTAAAATTCAGTTCTCTATAGAAAAGAGTACCTCTATGGTTATCTCTTAATTTCTTCCTGCACTAAAGAATCAAAATTTCACAATAGATTCTCAAACTGTAATAGACAAAATTAACTGTTGGGAGCAGTGAGACCCCAGATCCTGAATTTCTTGTAAGCAACTTGTTTTCCCCTGATCTGAGTGCCTACAGCTGCTCTGAGCACGAGACCTTCAAGAGTTCCTGATGGCAGGAGAGTGGTTTCTGGTGGGTTTGGCTGGGGCGTGGCTATCTCTATATAATCTGCCCCTGAACACAATAAAGGGGGCATTCTTGGGGAATTCAAGGATGACCTGTGTCGCTGTCTCTCTGTCTGTGTGTGTCTGTGTATTTTAACCTCCAGCCCCTTGCCCGAAGCTCGTGAACTGGGTAATAGCGCACCTAGCGCAGACACGGGGGCGCGGTGCGCGACAATTAACTGACACTATTTTCAAATGATCGTTTCACGGAGTCACACACATCTCATATGTTCAATGCTGTACTTGCTAGTGGATGGAAGAGGGCTCAGTACCCAAATAGGTCATTACTGAATTAAATTTTACATGGAAAGATCGGATTCCCAATACAGCTTTCACACTGAGTAAACAGATATCTAGGACCCGTACTTCCATCAAACTTCATTACCAACCTCCTGTAAACATCTTATAAGGATACCAGAAGGTTAGAATTCAAAGTGCCTTCGTAAGTCAAATACAAAGTAAATAGAAATTTACAAAACTTAGTCTATGCATATTCCCATTACAACTTCATTATGTAAAAATACACGGGGAGGGAGGGATTTCAGAGAAGGCTCTACTAAACTGCTATCTGCACCACAGAAATGATGTGTGTGGGACGCTCCCCGACACGACACAGACATGAAGAACTAACGTAGAGGAACACACATACTGTGTGACACTGAAGGCATATGCTCAACAATCCTCGCTCCAATTAAATCAGGATCAAGAGACACAGTAAGAGCAGACAGTAAGACAGAAAAGTGACATTTTTTTTTTTTTTCGAGACAGGGTTTCTCTGTAGCTTTGGAGCCTGTCCTGGAACTAGCTCTTGTAGACCAGGCTGGCCTCGAACTCACAGAGATCTGCCTGCCTCTGCCTCCTGAGTGCTGGGATTAA
The DNA here is from genome assembly GCA_963919715.1 of Microtus obscurus. Classification (NCBI taxonomy): domain Eukaryota; kingdom Metazoa; phylum Chordata; class Mammalia; order Rodentia; family Cricetidae; genus Microtus; species Microtus obscurus. The sequence continues at coordinate 7,533,418 of CAWTZC010000381.1, forward strand.
AGGCGTGCACCACCACCGCCCAGCAAGAGTGACATTTTAAAATACTGACAGAAGCCCTCTGAAAACCAAATAGGTTTGCGTACACAAAATAAACACTAGGAGAGCAAAGTAGGGAATGAGTTTCTGGATCTGCTCCCCCACCCCCGCACTTTGATCTGCATGTATGTCTACACTGTTCTCCTTGCTCCATTCCCATGTGTGGATCTTTAGCACACAACATTAAACAGCCTTTCATGACATGAAATTTATTTTCTCATGGCCTAGAGTCAGTGTTTCTAAGACATCACATTTTGTAGAACGTGATACATCTATTTACAAAGATAAATTATACAATCAATTACCTGGAAATAAAAATCTAATATCCCAACCATGTCTGTGCCTTCCGGAAAACACTGAAAAAAGCAAATTCAAATACAGAAAAGCAATGAAAACTCAGGCAAACAAAAAAATACATCAGTGTTAAATTTAAGATATATAAAATATTTCAGTTTGCATAAAAGTATAGTCTATAGAATATATATAAAGAAAAGTTATACCATGTTATATAAATTCCTAAATTCTATTTTAAGAGGTAAAGGTTAAGTAATTGTAATTTATCATCATACTGAATCAGTCTCTTAAAGTTCTTTAAAAAACAAAACAAGGTTTATCAGCACTCGTCAGACACTGCACTTCAGAAATAAAATGCAGCAAACTTGGATGAGCATTCACACTAACACTGTCAATCAAGTACTTGAATACTACCAGACACATAAAATCAATTTAATAGCAACATGAGTAATCTGCTATCAACTGAGAATTCAAAAGGGCTTTGTCAAAACTTTTCACTTTAAACCATTAAAGGCTACTGCTAAGTTCTTAGATGTCATTTTACTACACAAAAATATCCTTGAATAGAAACAAAAATTTAAAAACCTTCTTTTCTTTTAAGTAATATCCAATTGCAAAATTTCGGTCTCCACTTTCTCGTTCAGACTGAAACCTAAAAGAAAAAAGTTTACTTAACTTTATGATTTCTTCTCTGAGATCAAGAGCAGCCTGGAGTTCCAGGACGGCCAGAGAAACTCTATTTCCAATCTCCCTCCCCCAACCTCCAAATTGTCCTGGGTCCTGGTAGTTGGATGGTCGGTTCTCCTCCCTCATCTCCTCCCAGTCCCTCCCCCACCCAATTTTTCCTCCTTTCTCTTCAGAGAAGGGAAGACACCCCATGTATATCAGCCAGCCAGGGCATAGCAAGTTGCAGTAAAACTAGGCACTTCCTCTCCTATTGAGTTTAGTTGAGGCAACCCAGAAGGAACTAACAGAGAGCCAAGAGACTGTCCCTGCTCCCACTGCTAGGGAAGCCCCACAAGAAGACCCAGCCACACAACTCTAACCTATGTGCAGAAGACACGGGTCAGTCCAATGCAAGCTCTCTGTGAGCCCCTAGGAGCCCAGGTTAGTTGATTCTATGGTTTTCTTATGGGACCCCTCTGCACCTATAATCCTTCCTCCCCTCTTCCACAGAATTCTGAGAACCGCCTAAGGTTTGGCTATGGCTTCTAAGCCTTTTAAATGTTTCTTTCAGGTAATTTAGACCTGACTAACTACCTCTAATGACCAAATTCTAAGTAATTAACTATTGGTTGAAGTAAGTTCTAGAGCCATAAGGAGACCATGTGCATGTGCCTACATACATGTATATGTGTGCTTGAATATGTGTATATATAAAAAGTAAAAGAGTACTGAAAATAAAATTCTATATTCTAATTATCAGGTGAATTTAAAGAAGTCTGACCAACTGTAAAAGCCCACGTGACAAATTAGACTCACGTTGCATTACTGAATCCAACATATTCATTGCCAGCCATCTTATTCAAAAACTGCATCACCTATAAACCAAATTAGGAGTATCAGTAACCAGAATTAAATACTTGAGGGATGTAATGCAAAAGCATGATTCTGTGTTGTACTTACATAGTCAAACTTCTCAGCATTATTTACTCCTTGCTGCAAGGAAACAAAGGCAAACACGTTACCACGGCACTGCGGAGCTGAGCAGGGAGCTAACACAATACATGTCCCCTCTACCATGGCACTCAAGGCACTGTACATTGTCTCACATCTAGGAAACCCTTCTACAACAACAGTACTTCAACTCTGTACACGTCAACACCCAATGTTGAAAAAACTCAAAATTTACAAAGGGAATATATATTTTAAAAACATATTTACTAATCTCAGAGCTAGAGAATACAAATAACCCTGGGACCCCTTATCTTTCGTAACAGCACATGGTTTGCTAACATGTTAATTTCAGTTTCAAAAAGTTTTAAAATTTCGCCCTTAAAACATAATTAGTAATATAGAAAGCATGATTTTCAATTAACAACAATGTATTTTTTAAAAGCAAAGTTACACCTGACTGATCTTTTCTAGTGCTGCTATAAGCACATGCTGACTACAGTCAACGAGCATGGGGAGAGCTCGGCTCTCAGTGACTCTCACTTCTAATAATTCTATTTATCATTAAGCCAATTCAGAGTGAGGAAGACGTATTGTTTCATTACTTCTAGCTCTGACGTGTTATCTGGCACAAATGTTATTAGGAAAACGCCTGTGCAAGGTAGATCAGTTCAAGTAGCCAAATGGTTTCATTTTACCTCGGCGAAGTTTACAAAGCAGTAAGCTGAAGATCTGAAATCAAACGTATTGATTGGTGATGTGCACCCAACAGAAACAATACATCGCTAATCTCTAAAACAGGATTCAAATAATTTGACAACCATTTTAAAAAGCAATTTGTTAAGAATCTACCCTCAAGGTTCCGAAGCATTATTTACGATGTTGTTACAGGGAGTTTGTTCCAGAGTGTCATCTACTGAACAAAGCCAGTTCCATTCTCCCTATGGGAAGTCTAGTTATGACTGGTAAATATATAAAATCCTACAAATCAAGCTATTTAGAAAGTACAATCACACGTACATAATCAGCAACAGAAACACCAGAGTGTGTCATCAAAATTAGACATTAACCAAACTTAAATAATGTAAAAATAACTTAATGACATCTAGATTATAACCCTTTTGTTGTAAGAGGGGTTATATATTTTCTCTAAAGCATCCTGACATTTTAAAAGTTTTCTTATACCAGAATCTAAAATGTAGACATGTAACTCCAAAGCTGTTCAATGAAAAATAATTAAAAGAAGAAATTACCAACTTCATTGAACTGTTGCAGTTGTCAAAATATTCCATAGATCCTAATGCTGTAAAATATGTAACAACATTTAAGCCACGAAAACCTTTTTAACCTTAGAGAAAGCACACAAAAAAGCACAACTGTGTTGTCACATGGACCATCACTGGATACACAACTAATCAGTATAAAATAAACAAGTTACCTGAGCTACCCTGCAAAATTAATACAAGTTTTCTTCACTGAATTATTAAGTTTAACATTTCAACCCTAGACTTGGTCACATACTTGGTTTATTTTATGGCTTCCAAAAATTGAATTTTGCTTTTAAATTGTTTTTAAGAAACAACTTAGCATGCCTTCAATTCCAACACTCAAGAGCAAGAGCCAGAGGCAGGTGGATCTCTCTGAGTTTAAGGCCAGCCCGGTCTACAGGAGTTCCAGGACAGCCAGGAATACACACAGAGAAACAACTGTCTCGAAATACAAAAACAAAAAAACAAAAAACAAAAAATCCAACCTTTACTGTATTATTTGTTACATTCAGATTCCATTATTAAATAATGTTTTTAATGGGTATCTGAAATGTTCTAAACAGATTTATCTAAGTAGGAAATAATAAAATACTGAATGATCACACGGACTAAAGAGTATCTCTTATTTATATGTAAAGGCATTTGATTAATGATGTTTGTTCTTCTATCTCCCCTGGAAATGGTGTTTAACTTTTTGAATCCTTACAGTCTAGGTGTCCCCATATCTCTTGGAAAGATTTCGTGTACCAGATGAATAGACCGGATGGATGGGACCGAATTATAAAACTGAAGTGCTGTGTAAAAAGCTTTTATGCAAAGCTCTTAGGAAAAAAACATACACAAAACAAAAGAGAGTACGTGTTTTGCCGAAGAAAAGAAAAACTAAAAAAGGACCATCAGGTTTGCTGCGGTGTAGTCATCTGAGGAGAGAAGCGACTATAAAACTGGAGCAGGTGATGGGTAAACGGGGCTGGGCATTCGATTCTGTCTGTTCATGAGTGAGTTTGTCGTAGTAATATGTTTGAAAGATGTCGATTTGCTAATCATCTTGCAGGATTTGCATGATTATCTTGTAGGGCATTTTCTTTTGTCTTCAAAATCATAACTGATCTGTGGTTCATATGCCAATTGATCGTTTCTACTGACAGAACTCTGAGAGAGTTCTCACACTAGCGCTCATACAGACATCAAGGCCCTTTTGCATGGTCAGTGAGCAGACTGACGCGGAACAAGGTTTTGCTACAGCAAACGATTACTCCCTCCTCCTCCAACTAGGATCTTATTACATAGCAGTCAATACTGTACCTAAGCTCAACCTGCTTAAGTCTTATTTCAATTTTGTTAACTAAACAAGGAAACAACCTAGAATAGTGTTATTGGTAATAACAACTCTTACCAGGCATTACTTTAATCCACAGGCTCAGTACTTTAAAGTATTGCCTCATGAGCAACCAAGACTTTTACCAAAGAGCAGTGAACTGTAACAAGTATGGACAACATGAGATGGCCTTTCTTCTGGAAAATGGACTATCCAAACTAAAAGCAAAGTATTTTAAGAGGGGCACATAGGAAACATATATGGAAGGAGAAATTCTTAAACTACCAGCGCCCCTTGCCCTTAACCCTTTGCGCCAGGGATGTAGCTATTCCAGCATGGCGCCCACAGTACAAGCACTGCTACATACTGTGCTGTTTGAATTCTGAAAACGTTCACAGAAATGTAGAGCTTTTAAGAAATTAAACTGGGCAAAATACAGTTTAAAATTCTAATCTATCTATTAAATGATGTTCAAAAGCAAACCATGTGGTCTGTTTGAGAATAAAAAGAATAATGCTAGAATATTATAAAAATTTATGTTGTATAAAAAGTGTATAAGAAGCTATAAAATGTATGTCTCTTTAAGGAAAGTGTAAGTGGAAATCTAACAAAGGTGATGGAGCTTTAACTCTGCCTGTTATAACTAATCCAAGTGCTAGGGTGGTGGCTCCGGGTATCACGCTCAACTGGACCCACGATGTATGTCTGATACCCAGCATCACAAACATAAACTGAAAGAATTAATGTAACTATGTTGGGAGTAATTTTAGACCTGATTTTACAATATGTTTATGAATGAATTCATATAACTGTACAACAAAAAATATACTTGGCAGCACTAAAAAATGTTTCATTAAACATCCAACATGTTAGCCAATTATTATGTAATGTAGTCATAAAGAGTGGGCATGCAATTCAATTAATTATTAGAGATCACAAAAGAAGCAAAGAGAGGCCATGGAAAATGATTTTATAAAAGTCTTGGTTTGATCTTGTCACAGAGCACCAAACTACAAATTAGTATTAAAAATAAAAAGTAACTGTTCTATATCTAGGTTTTAGTGCTTTTTGGAGACAGGGCCCTACTATTACCTCTGGCTGGCCTAGAACTCATGATCTACACACAGCTGACATCAAATCCACAGCTATCCACCTGCTTTTGCTTCAGGGCACTGGGGTAAAGACAAGTACCACTGTGCCTTGCTGATACAGCATTTTTATAGATTATCTCTTTTGAACAGCTCGATTAACTCGGCTGGAAAAAAACAAACTCTACCTTTCATTTAGAAAAAAAAAAAAAACGAAAAAAACCCTCAAATTTGCCTACTAATATAAATGTCAAGTAAATAAGCACTAAACTCCTGTGTTGTAAATATACCAAGCCCAGGGCACCTTGCACTATATGATCTGAGGGGTAAGTTGACTAGGAAACCTGCTGGAATACAGCCAGTGTGACAAATAGAAGACAGCAGGGATGAATTAGATTTGTCTTGAGGTTTTACAGAGCAACACTTTAAAATCTTTAATGTTTTAATTAAAAAATGGCTGCTTCCCAAAACGAGGGTTGAGGGAACACACAAACTTTTTCAAGTGGTGAAACTTAGAAACAACCACTAGAACAAGACATAAATTTAGAAAATCACATAGCTTACCAAATTTCTAAAATCAAAATGCAATAGTGGCATCATTTTATAATATGTTGCCCTAAGTTTCCTACCCCAATATTCAAGGCATCAGACTTTAACTTTTAAGATAAACCTAGGTAATTTTTATCACTGAAAAACAAAAACACGAGAGACATGTCTTTTCATCTTGTTCTTGTTCTTATTCTTTCCTTTAAACCACACAATCACAAATTATCATCATGAGATAGTTAAACAGATTGTTACAAAGTATTCCCTTAAACGTAGCAGCTACTATAGGAGAAAAGCAATTAAGAATAACCCTTATGTCTTTGTAATCATGTGCATTTTCAGTGTAAAATTACATTTGTTTTCAAAAAGGTATTTACCTATATAGCTTTGTTTAAAATTTTAAATATTGGAGTTTTCCTATAAGCTTAGTGGTTAAGAATTAATGCAACAGGTTCCTTCTGTCCAAATCCTCCTTTTTCCACAATCTGCTAATCCTTTTGAACATTTGCTCTGCCTCTTCCCCCATTTCCTGAGGATCACCACCAACCCTACAAGGAAAAAATATCAATACTACAAAATTATGAAATAAAGAGTCTTACTAAAGACTCTACTTTTTTTGGAGGGGTGTAACATGAGATTTGTTGCAATGGTACCATAACAAAGCCCCGAACTTTGAATGAAAAAAAAAAAAACAAAGCAAACAGTCTTAAGGTCAAGTAAAGAGCTGAAAGCAAGGCTGCATCCAACAGCTGCAGAACGAGACCTGCTTTAGGCACACAAGTTCAAGCTCCCCGGAAGGAGCATGTTTGCAATCAGAGCAGGCACCAACTAGTGTCTACATGATGGCTACGAATAACTATTTAAAAAACAGATGCAGCTTTTGTACAAGTTAAAATACCGCAGCGTTTCTGCTTTCATAACTGCTGAAGTCAAAGACACCATTAAGTGGAAAGGCAAACCCCCACATTAAATATGGCACAGTAAATGCTAATACATAATAGAACACAAACCAGATTCCACTGGTGATATAATCCATCCAGCGTCCATTTCCTATAAGTAAGACGACTGGGCTGTCTGGCTAGGTTTTGTTAACTTCACACCTCTATCATTTTATAAATACATAATCATACAGAAGCTGCGTATGGATACCTAACCAATCAATTCTTTCTTTATCCTAAGGAATGTCTTCTTTTTAGGGCAGCTTTACAGCTGTATTAAGCTTACACCTTTAAGACTTATATTATGTTCAGTTAAAAAATTACTTGTGAAACATAGTCTGAAAACAAAGACTCAAAGATAATGAGTTTAAATACGAACTGCCAACTTTTCTGGTAAACTTAAATTTTACAAGTTTAAAACTGACCAAAGTCACAAATACAAGATGACTTTTCTTTACTACCCGACTTATGTTGTGTGTGCTCTTTCCTGCTCCTAAACGCTCACACTAACTTGGACCGACGTGGTCTATGACACATGACATACCACGGGAAGTGAGACTAATGAGGTGACGGTGTGGTGTGACCAGACATGCACTTCCCGCATGCGGCATGTCAGTGCACCTGACTCAGCCCACAGCCATGAAACGAAAGGGGTTGAACTGCATGCAGTGGAGAAGACGTTCTGTAAATCATTTCACAAGCGTCCTTTAAAGAGACCCTACTGGTGTGCCATGCTAACCTCACTTCCTATAGCAGGATCTCGTCTCAATTCTGCCGGACTACCTCTAAGTCACACGTAACTGAGGAACCCTAACACGACAGCTCCTCCACTGCAGTCGTTGAGATGAAATCATCTTCAGGAAAGTCAGTGAGCCCACTAAAATAAATGTAATCTTATGGACTCTGGACATTTACTGGATTCAGCGACAAAGGCCCACTTGTGTATGTATACATTTACCTAAGGACACCTAAGCACAGTGTGCCTTCTATATAACTGCACTGCTATGTTCTACAATAATTTTCACCTCAGGATAACTGCAGAGCAGAAACTCAACTCAAACTAGCTACATCAAAAGATATTTGGCTATAAAATCTACTTAGAGCCAAGTGGGCCAATGCTTATAAATCACCGCTCTAAAAGAAGAACGTATTTTTAAGAGAGCAGCTTTAAACCTCACTGAGTTAATGCAGGGCTTCTACGATAGCTGGATGAGCTCCTGAGGACTGGGCTACGCCTGTAATTTACCCTTCAGCATTTTGTCTGCATCCACAGTACCCCATCTACAGTATCCATGTACAAGCATCAGTTATGTTTTATTCTAACCTGAAATAGACAGGCACAAATTTACTGAGGAACATAAGTGTCCCAAACACAAAATTCATTTTAATAAGTAACACAAATAGAAATTAAAAATAAAAAGGGGTGTGTGTTTGAAATTGTGTGATAAATATAAAAGTCTATCACACAACAGAACCATTTTGAAATACTTATTTCAAAACATTAGCTTCCAATTATTGAAGCAATACAAACACTAACATAAAAAGTCACATACAATGCAAACACAGAAACGTAAGTAATGTAATAATTGGAAGAAGCCTTATTTCTTTTACTTATGACATGATAAAAGTAAAACAAATGAAACAAATTTAAATAAAAATTGCGATCCCAGCTTGAGGATAAAAATAATTTACTTCTTTTAATAAATATATTTTGTCTTAAACAAAAATTAGAACATTTTCTCCAGCATTTAACTAATAAAAATATTATACAGAAAATGTTTCTTTCTAGAAAAAAAATTTACTCTTTCTAGAAGAGAAAAGGAAAGATTAAAAACCTTAAAAAGAAACACCTCAGTGCCTACTGATCAAAAGCTTTATATGGAGAAGTGAACTAATGGCTGGGATTCATGGTGAGTCCAATGGTTTTCATTTTATCCTTGAAATGACATCATGGGGGGGGGGGGAAGGACATGGACTGATAACCCTAACCCAATATAACAAGACTATTTTATTAATACCAAGGAAAATGTATCATAGTCCTACACAAACAATCCAAAATACATATTTATTCCTTAGTTATTAAAACATTTGACTAGGTTAAAAGGAAAGGTCGACATTTTACCTTTATCAGTGAAGTGACAACGATGGCTCCAGCATTTACCATAGGGTTGTGTGGTTTATCTGGAAACATAAAGCAACAGCACTGTTTCAGATATTTGGCACCACTTCCTCGGATGCACACGTACTTTTCTGCAGGAGGATTGTTTGGAGCAAGGTACGTATAAACCAGTTGTTCACACCTAGGTTTCTGCTGATACCACATAGTAAAAAAGGATTCACACAGCAGTTGTAAAAAGTAATTTCAAAAGCACATCCAAATTTTTTAACCCTGCCATTTCAGTCTCCATCTTTATCTCAGAGTTCCAATGATTGAATATTTCTGTTACTATTAAAGTTCACAAAATGCATACATCAGCTGACCCCTAATAAACTTTATATTACAAATAATCTTGAAAAAGCCCATCTGATATGACTCCAATTTTACTGTTTAAAAAGGTTCTTGTATTTATGCACATGTATATGTACACATGTGTGTGTATATCCACTGAAGAACAACACAAACACTAGTAATACGCCTAAATAATAAAACTATACTCACTTTACATATTTCCTCTGTACCTTCAACACTTCTTATACAGTTTTTTGTTTTTATTTTTATTTTATTTTTTTGGTTTACAGTTTTCTGAAAGATGTATTTTTATTTTCTGTGTGTTTGCCTGCATGTATATATGTGCACCACATACATAATTGGTTTCTGGAAAGGCTAGAGACAGCTGTCAGATCCCCTGGAATTAGAGCTGCAGGCAGTTTTGAGCTACCATGTGGGTGCTGGAAACTGAACCTGGGTCCTCTGCAAGAACAGCAAGTGCTCTTAACCACTGGCCCATCTCTCCAGTCTTTCTAAATAAAATTTAACTTTTAAATTAACTCATAGTCCCAACCTTTTCTAAATCTTGTATTGATTTCTAATTAACTTATTTCAATTCTTAAATTTAAAATTAATTTTTTTCATTGGTCCTGTGGAGCCATCATAGGACCTCCAAAAATTGGTTAGGATCTTGCTTATTGATGCAAATTTTTAAAATTAATTTTTAAATTGAAACTTTTAAAAACTGAAATTCTTTAAATTCTTAACTGTAATTCTTAAGTTGATTAAACTTAAAAGCTTAGCAATTCTAATTCTTAAATGAAATTTTAAAAGCTTAACTTAGGACATTAGCATTCACTGAACAGTGAATCATGAACACACAACTCCAGTCCATTACAAATACTCACTTAAGAAAGACTTCCAGCAAAGTGGGGCAGTGTTCTTCTTTCCTAATCCCTGGCTGGGCTACCTGAGCTCCTGCCTCAAATAACAAAACAAACGCCTACTTCCCCGCGGCAATGATTTATCTCCTCAGGGATAAGCTTATTGAACCTGACAGTCCGAACACAGACATTTGCCTGTACTATACACACCATTGGTTTCCTTGAATTAACAGGTTACATTCCATGAGACAAGTCTCTAGCTAAACCTGAAAAAGCAGTCAAATGGTTCCGCATGGGACCCAGCCATCCCGCTTAGCCATGTAACCAAGAGAAGTCTAATGTCAATCAGCTGAAAGGTTTATTAATCATGGAATATTATAAAAAGGAATAAACTACATGAACCTTAATCATATTAAGCTAAGAAAAGCTAGTCATGAAAGAATAAATATTAAGTGATCCCATTTAACTGGAGTTTCTCGAATAAATGAATCTACAGACAAAAATATACTGCCGGGTTCCAGGGCTAAACAGAGACAGGGAATAACGAGTGAATATGGACTTTGTTGTGGAGGTGGTCACAGCGTTCCAATTAGCCTGGTGATAACTTCAAAACTCTATGAACATAGTAAAAACTACTGCACTGTATACTTTTGCTACTGAAACACTGTTCTGAAACACTGTAAGTAACCCAGACTGTCCTCAAACTCATGACTACTCATATCTACAACTGAGAGATGAGGTCACAGGTCTGCAGACTCCCAACCCTAGCTTTGAACTGTGCACCTTCAATGAATAAACTGTGCTATTATGACTTGTATCATTGAAGATAAGGATATTTTCCAAGACTGCCATCTCCACAGATGTGTTTCCTCAGGATGATAGAAAGTATCAGCCAATGCCAATCTCAGGACAAAAAGTATTTACATCTCAAACACTTTAAAAGTATTACATATTCTTACAGGGTTACTACAACTGTTGCTTATCTGTTCATACTTACACTAATCTTTACTATTACAACCTTACATAGCAAGAGTGATATTTATTACCATAGAATGCTGAACCGAAGTGAACAGAGGCACAAATACTGTTTCTATAGCTACAATCTACTAGTGAAATTTTAAGTGAGAAAATGATCTTCAAACTGTTCTGTGTGGGGTCTGGTGCAAACCAAGATTCAATAACGCAGCATCCCCTGAGAACTCAGGAACAAATGGGGACCCTAAGCCTTCCTCTGGCCATCAAGACTGCTGGTAGACAAGACCTTTGGTTTAGTTTCCTATTTCAATTCTTATAAAAAACTAGTACTAAAACCTTGAGCTCTCATCACAACTGTTTTCATAGACCATACTACCACTTTTTAAAAACCCTTCATGAACACAGCAAAAATTTTATTAATAATGCTAAATTTATTTACCCAAACATTTTTTAATTTTTCATAAAATACTATGTTATTTTACATGTATGGGTGGGGGGGGTGTTTTTCCTGGACGTACGTATGTCTCTGCACAATGTATGTGCCTGGGGTGGAGGCAGCCAGAAGAGGCACTGAGATGCCCTGGAACTGACACTGTAGTTAGCTGTTACTCCACCATGCAGTGTTGGGAAACACATCTTGTTCTCGCAAAGATAAGCCAGTGCTCTTAATCCCTAAGCATTTAAACAGCCTCTCAAAAAGATGTCTAATATTCAAATTCTACATTTGTTTTTAGATGTTTAAATACCTTCCTAAAAGTCAGTGTATCTGCCAGAATGACTTAGATTATTCCCCTTGCCTTCCAAAAGAAAGTGCTCATTATATTATAAAATGTTTTATATTCCAGGAATAACAGAACTAGTTTTTATTAAACCTGGATGTCAAAGGGCCTAATAAATATTTCAGACTATAATATCCTCAATAAAATTGCCAATATATGCTAATTTATATCAGCATAAAATTATGGTTAAAAAAAAAGCAAAGATTATAGTAAAATACAGAAAACTGTATGCCCTTTTATAGTATATGACATTTATTTTAAGAGTGGTTATACATTCATTCTATGGACAAATAGAGGTCAGAGCCTCTAGCAATAAAACTGGTAAGGAGATTGAATCTAGCTATTTCTTTACCCTTGCCAAACAGGCTCTTTTAACTGAAATAATTAGCAACACACTCAGAGTAATTATGAGCACCCCAGAACTATGAGCTGCTCCCACTGGACTGTTTGTAAGCACATTCTAAACATTTTCAAACATTAACAGAAACCCTCGATAGGTGACTATAATGTAACTTATTTATTTACTTATTAATGGACAGGGCTCATGTAGCCAAGGCTGCCCTCGAATGCTATGGGCTGAGAGCATCGCCGAGCTCCGGGCCCACCTTACCCCATCTCCTATCTGCTAGGATTACAAGTGTGCACTGTACCAGCTGTGGAATGCGTTTCCTGCCCTTACCTCCCTACCTCCCTACTGCTCTTGCTAATGGTGTAAGATAACATTAAAAAAAAAAAAAAAAAAAAAAACCCTCTAAAGATTAAAGAAACTTGACGGCAAGTTTTAAAAAAATAGGAAAAGATTTCTTCAAAAGCAGAATTCAAATTACTTAGAGTTAAGCAAAAAATGAGTTATTTCTTTCTCTAACCAACTTGTAAACATTCCTTACCATCTTCATTCAGAAATAGTTTGTTGAATCTCAATCCACTTGGCTCTTTCCCAACATAGCGATGCACATACTCAGTCCCCAGGTCGTTAACTGCAATGGCGTATTTCAGGGGCTTCACACAGGACTGGAGACAAAAGGGGACTTTGGTATCTCCAATAGAATGCCTAGTCAGGTAGATTTAGAAAACAATTAGCACCAGCTGGAAACAGCTGCATGACCAGACTTGCTCTTTTTATATTATTAATTCTAATCCATAAACATCTTGAATTCAACCGTAAATGTTTACTTCAACATTAAGGAAGTTTAGGGGCTGGCTACATGACGCTGAGGGAAAGGTGCCCACCACCAAGCCTGACAACCGGAGTGTAATCGCTGGGACCCACGGTAATGAGGTTAATCCTTAGGTTGTCCTCTTATCTTCGTGAGAGAGAGAGCGTGTGTGAGTGTGTGTGAGTGTGTGTGAGCGTGTGTGAGTGTGTGTGAGCGTGTGTGAGTGTGTGTGAGCGTGTGTGAGTGTGTGTGAGCGTGTGTGAGCGTGTGTGAGCGTGTGTGAGTATAAACATTAAAAGAATATGTTGAAGAGGGATACTGCAAAGAAAATGGCAAAAGCTTAAATTAGTCAAAGTAAGTTTTATTAGATGTTAAATCAGTATGTTTTTCTTACTACCACCTGATCTCAGACTAAACTAGGCCTTTCAAAAATTACCTTAGAAAAATTAATATGTTTATTTATAATAAAAAAACTTACGCTTTTTTATTATAACTTAAGGATACTTCAGATTAGATAATTAAAATCACAGATGAAGAAGTTTTCAACTTTACCTTAAGAAGAAAAACCTAAAGTTTCTACATTTACCTGACTTGTAGCCTCAAACTTTAGGGTACCGCCAAGCATGGTGGCACATGCCTATAACCAAATCAGAAGCAGAGGCATGAAGATACAAAGTCTGAGAATAGCCTACACTACAGAGTTAAGTTCTAGGCCAGCCCAGCCACATAAAGAAACTGGCGTTCAAAATCGAAAAGATAAAATAAAATGAAATTGCATCACTAATATAAATTCATCAAGTTGTATGAACAATACCTACAAGCTACATACATTTTTTAAAATTTATTTAGTTTTTACACATGAGTGCTCTGTCGTCATGCACACCTGCATTCCACAAAAGAACATCAGATCCCATTACCATTACAGATGGCTGTAAGACACCATGTGGGTGCTGGGAATTGAACTCAGGACCTCTGGAAGAGCAGCCTTAACTGCTGAGCCACTTCACCAGCCCCAGTTACATACACTTTTATGTTGTTACATTTTCATTTTTCAAAGTAATTTTAAAGACAAATATAATATGTACTGGCTCATAAGTAGCTTTTAGACATAAAGCAAAGAAAAATCAGCCTACAGTCCACAACCCCAGAGAACAACAAAGAGGACCCTGAGAGAGACAAACATGGAACTGCACAGGAAGAGAAAAAGACAAGATCTCCCAAGAAAACTGGGAGCGTGGGGTCACAGAACAGAGTAGACAGGGAGAGGTGAGGAAGGGAGGGTAGCGAACAAAACTACATAGCTAAATAAAAACAATTTTTAAAAAGTAATTTTAAGGAAAGATTATATTTCTAAGCTAAATTCTTTTAGTGGGAAGAACACTGCGACTTATGGCATAACTGTTCTGACATAAAATTAGAACTTGACAATGACTCTGACTTCCAGCAAAATAAAAGTATTTTTTGCACTGAGTTGTGTGTGTGCATTTTCACACTGAAGCAGCAGACGTGTGCACACGTGTGGCTGACACCAAGCCTTTCATCATCTCCATTTTACTAAAGCAGCCTCCCACTGAACACGGAGCTCGCTACTCCCTCGTTCTGTAGCCTGTTTGTACCAAGGATCTCTCTGCCCCTCCCAACTGCTGGGATTACAGGGAGTCACATTTGCCCGTCTGTGCCAGAGACCACCTCTGGTCTCCCCGCTTGCACACTAAACACTTTATACACCAAGCATCATCTCCTAAGCCCCCTCCCCAAAATAGTTCTTGAAAAAACATTCCCACACTTTAGCATTTTTCCAAAGGTTTTCATCCAGATTTTAAAGTCAAATATTTCTCTTTATAGTTCTCCCTCATAATAACACTTTCTGATAATTCTGCAAGAAGCCTCATCATCGGCTGCTTCTCAAATACAGTTTCCATGTATATAATACATATAAAAGACTGTATTTTGCAGCTGACTTTTACTTTGCAAATTAACTGATAATGTGATAGGTTATGCTACATAAATTCAAGACCAGTCTCAAAATCATGTTTCTTTCTGCTTCATGACTATTGTTATACAAAATTTAAGGGTTAAAGTTGGTCTCCATGGATTTTAAATAAACTTACCTTTGCCCATCTACTGTACAGACAGATACACCCCACAGATCAGGACTGAACTTGGCCAGCTGAGGAATATAATCAGCAACCTATCCAAAACATTGGAAAGACATTAAGAGACACAAGCTGGGCAGTGCTTTCTCTCGCCAACGACTAGCTGTTTAGCACTCAGGAACGTCCACCTGGCCTTTAATGATACTGTGAGAACTAAGAGCACCAATCCACAAACCCCAGCACCTGCACGACGTTGGGTGGCTTCTCCCTGCTCTCTAATTCCCAATGCAATCATTCTTCCTATGCATGCACAGACTAAAGAACTAAAGACTTTTTTAAAAAAGGAAAAACCTAATAGCTTTCAACCTTGTAACACTGAGATTATACGAAAAATCTCTGCTGCTACTTGGAGAACTTGGTTGGGAGGACTCATGGGTGCCTCATCTGCAGGGCGGGGGTGTTACAGGTTCTTCTGAAGCACAGGCTGACAGGGTGGGCCCACACTGGCTCACACAGTGAGGCTTCCTCTGAATCCCTGATTCTTTCTCCAACTCCTGTATGATGGGACTAGAGGTAGGGGGACCACCTTGCTTGACTTTCCCTGGATAACTTTTAAAAACTAGAAATATTTTACTTTATATTAATGGATATCAAATCTGCAGCAATGTCGGTCATCCTTATTAATTAAAAAAATGCAAAGCCACTTCAGTCATTTTCCAAATTAAGTTTCTTTTAAAACTTGGTTTCACTCTAGGCAGCATAACAAAAAAGGAGTTAAGTACTTAACATGGTTTAAAAAGCACCAAATCTAGTGGCTTGACTCGCTCTCTTAATTTGTAAACAAAATACCCAGGTTATTCCCTTTACACCAAATGTTTACATTAGGGAAACGTGTATCCAAACCTTACCTTCCCTCCAGACTGCTTTTTCGCGCTCTCATACAACTCATCAATGTGTGAGGTGAAGGACATAAAGTCAGGAATGACAAACTTCCTTCTAAAGGCTTGTGTCAACAAGACAATGTTGCTCTGAACGCACCTGTGAAATGCGACAGAAAGATAGAGTGGGCGCCTTTCAGCCATCACACCTGCTAGCAGCGCTAACTGGGAATAGTAACAGTTACCGGTAAAGGAGGTACGGCACACAAGTCAGAATTGACTTAAAATTAAGACATACTCTCCCTAGGTTATTTTTTCTGTCTGGCTTACCTGAACAGATCAGAAATAAATTAGATGTGCCTAAAATTGTGCCAGGCACTAAAACAGCAGCACATTCTTTAAGGTCTGAGCATTAGAACAAGTTTCACATCCTACTAGAACTGATAAATACTCAATATGAGATTAATATATATATGGTTAACAAAAACTAATCTTTAAAACACCATAAACAAGATTATGAATATTTTTCAATTTTAACATCTTTCTTAGCTTCTGTATAACTACTGGGTAGCATTTCACAAAAACTTCAAGTAATTGCATATATATTCCCTGAATAACACTTTGAACGCTTTGTAAGATCAAACCAATTTGGTTTGATCAAACTCTTCAATTTTCGTAAGTGAAAAATGTTAAGATGTTTATAAAAATAATGTACACTTTATAGTAAACTTCTTATGAAGTAGTATATTAAATTTTATATTAGCAAAACCAAAAGCAAGCTTGATGTAAATGTAACACATTACAGAATAAAAAATGTTTCAGTGTTAAACATTATCTCAAAGACACAGTAAGCACTCTGGTGATCTTAACCAACATTCTGCTTTCTTCTGAAAGTGATTCAGGCAAAAGCATGTCAGTGTAACCTTAAAGATGGTGCCGCAGCACATTTTAAACTCATGAATGTCAAGATACAACAAAACTATAATTAATACTCTACGGCAAGGCCCATAATATGATTTTTTAAAAAATTGCCAGGTAGTAATGGCGCATTTAATCCTAGCACTTGGGAGGCAGAGTCAGCTCAATTTCTTGAGTTCAAGGACAGCCTGGACTAAACAGTAAGTTCCAGTACAACCAGGGCTACAAGGAGAAACCTTGTATCAAAAACACCAACAGACAGATAATTGGCAAACAGACAGACAGACAAAAATAAAAAAGTCTAAGTCAGACCGTTGCTATGAGAAGATATTAATGTAACTGGATTCCTCATAGACAAATGATACAATACTAAATTAGCGTGCATGGACAGAAAAGAAAAATAATGGGCATTATTAATGATGAGCATGTTTAACCTTAAAAATATCAATACTTTCTGAAGAGCTTCCCCGCTTCATGGATAAGTAAATGAAATTAAGAGGTTGAGTAGTACACCAATAAATATTCTCATTGGTTAAATATTTAATATTTAAATATCTCAAATAGCTTCTAAAATTCAACTTCCAAAAATAATGCTGTAAGGGAAATATAACGAGGATACCTTTCTCAAATGAAAAAGCTTAAGGTACTTGTGAAAATTAAATCACTTATTATTTTTAAACCAAAATACTTCATTTTTAAGAAGTTACAAATAAAATATACCAAGCAAATTTAAATGGTTAACCCATTACTATTCCCCCCACAATTATTTTAAATGCTTAAAACTAATCAGGGGCTGGAGAGCTGGCTCGGTGGTTAGGAGCATGATTGCTTTCCCAGCTGTGTTCAATTCCTAGCACCCACATGATGGCTCACAGCTGTCTGCTACACCAATTCCAAGAGATACAACGCCCTCTCCTGGCCTCTGGATGCATGTGACGCATAGAAACACCTATACACATAAATCTGAAAATAAAATTAAAAAAAAAATTAATCACCACATTTAAGAGGATTAGTCAACAAAACTATACAATTAAGTTTGGATATGGTGTTCTAGCATAAGGCATCAGCAAAAACCACATGGCAACAGCCTTAAAACCACACACACACACACATGCACACGCACGCATTCACACACATATTTTAAATGTACACTGGTGTTTTGGGCATGGGTGTCAGATCCCGGAACTGGAGTTACAGATAGTTGTAAGCTGCCATGTGGGTGCTAGGAATTGAACCCGGGTCCTCTGGAAGAAGAGTTGGTGCTCTTAACCCCTGAGTGGTAAGTTACCACGATAAACAGTTTCAGCCTTCAGAATACTCTAACTACACACAGTGAGGGATGCTCAAACAGTGGAGACTTGGTGTACTATAAAGCAGAAGTTGTTTAAACTGAGGAAAAATTACCTTTGCCTTTCAGCAGGCAAAAATCCTTCTCTGTGCTTTGTCCGATCACTTTCTCGACAATCAGGTCTTACAAATACTATGTACATTAATGTATTACAAACTGTTTTCTCACATAACTTTTCATTAGTAATATGAGCTTTTAGAAAACCAAGTAATTACAAATGCACAGCATTTGTTGTCTCTAAAAACTATGATCACACATACAAGAGGTCTAAAATGAATGAGCGAATAAAGAATGTGTTAGCACAGTTTCTTCCCTGTAACTTTAATGAATATTGAAATAAAGACATTGATTATATAGAAAGGCATAGACAGCCTCCAACTTTCAAATACTAAAATTCATTTTTCATTTTTATAAAAGTCACAACACTGGTTTCTCTACTGTAAAGGCTAATAGATATATTCTAGGAAAAAATTTCAACACTTCCACTCAAATCTGAACTATCTACTTCTGTAAATTCTTCTCTCAGGAGAAAGGAATTCCATGTTTTAACACCTCCTTTCCAGCAGCATGGAGATGAGACTATTTTTGAAATCCCCAACTAGGTAACTTCATATACTGGAAATCAGAGAAGAAATCTCTGTGGAGTAACCACATTTTTTTTTCTTTTTTCTTCTTTTTGGCTTTTCTCTCTGTAGCATTGGAACCTGTCCTAGAACTTGCTCTGTAGACCAGGCCAACCTCGAACTCACAGAGATCCACCTGCCTCTGCCTCCGGAGTATTGGGATTAAAGGCGTGTGCCACCACCGCCCAGCATAACCACTTTTCTAAGTGACCTGAAAATGCTCATAGTCAGAGGTTGAGTCACCTCATTCTAGAACTGAAAAGAAAACTCATTCAACTACGACCCACTACACAGACTACTGGGCTTCCATGTCAGGTTGGTGACTGCCTATAAATAAAATTATAGATTTTTAAAACTTGAGTTTGTGTTTGAAAGTTATGGAAATTATTATATATTAATTCAATTACAAACAGAATTTTATGATTGTGGTTCTTAAGGTTCATAACTAAGAGAATATTTAAACTGCTTTTAATTTCATAATGAAACAATGTTCATAAAACATATTTTAAAGCAGGTTTTTAAATGTGCAATTTACTGCTTTCCCTCAACAAATCCAGAGCGAGGTCACGAGACCTACTATTCACAAACCCACCATCAGTTAACTGTCCTCACAGATGAACCAGAACACTTCCCAAAGGCACCATTATCAAGAAAGAGGACTTTGCACAGAGAGTTCCTTAGACAAATCCTTACTCCAGTGGTACAAATGAATCTAGAGGTGAATCCATGCCCTTTACAAAACAGAACAGGTCGACAGACTCGGATTCCTCATACCAACTGCAAAGTAAACTGGACTGCTACACATTAAACTTGGCTGCACTAAGAGAACCAAGAGTCTTCTGCTGAGAATTCAGAATTGGCAGAAGTGTCACAAGTATGCCAGAAACTTCAAAGAACCTTACTTAAATATTTACCTTATCCCTCCCAAGGATTCTGGGATACCACTAAGTGAGATCTAGAACAAATCATTCAACCCACCAAAGAAAAGAAAGGTAGTCAAACACACACACACACACTTTTAAAATAAATGTAGAAATTCCTTGGATCCAGGGCTGGAGAGATGGCTCAGAGGTTAAGAACATGGACTGTTCTTACAGAGGTCCTGAGCTCAATTCCCAGCAACCATGTGGTGGCTCACAATCAACTGTAATAAGATCTGGTGCCCTCTCCTGGTGTGCAAGCATACATACAGGCAGAACACTATATACACAATAAAAGAATCAATCTTTAAAAGAATAAAAGAAATGCCTTGGCTCCATCTTAACTTAAGCCTGTAGCTTAAGGAAAAAAAATTCTTAGAGTTGTTTAAAATTTTATATTGCCTTCTATTAACTATCAGTAAATTAAAGTATTATTTGATTGTTTAGGATCAATTATAAACATGTTCTCTATTAAAGCTAAAACAGGGGCTGGAGAGATTCTTCCAAAGGATCCAGGTTCAAGTCCAGCACCCAAACAGCAGCTGACAATTGTCTGCAGCTCTAGTTCCAGGGGATCTTTTACAGACATACATGCAGGCAGAACACCAATGCATAGGAAATAAAAATAAACAAATCATTAAAGAAAACTCTTAAGGCTAATACAAATACAGTAAAGAAGATTAAGAAACAGATCTGCAAATACAACAATGTTAAAGTGTTCTCATACAACCAAATCAAGGTTTTAATTTTCAAAGCTGTCTTCAGTTCTCAACTGTTTTGAAAAAAAAAAAAAAAAATAGCTCCAAATCCATTCATGAATACATTTGAAAGAATCAGAATCAGGTGATGCAAATGGTTTACAAAGTGGTGTAAAATCCTCTCTTGCTCATCATCGAAATCACCGTATGAAAACAAACTTACAGACTAAACTGAAAAAGTCAGCAAATAATGTAGACAGAGCAGAACACTCTAGGCACAAAACAGCATTGATAGCTAAGCTTCATTAAAGCAGATTAGAACTTCCGTGTGTGCCATCACTGTTTGCAGAGACACGGTATCTACAAACCACTTCTCAGTTACACGAAAGCACTGGTCTTTAAAACGTAAAACTGTTTTAAAAGCACAATCAGCATACAGCATAGCAAATCACCATTAAAGGTTTGGCAGAAATTTTTTACTTTTTAAAAAGATCTTTGTCTAGCATGACACCATCTGACGTTGTCTGAAGAGTTAATCTTAACATATCCATACACTCTTTCAACCTGGGGTCAGACGTTCGCAATCCTGTAGATTTGAGTGCCTGTTTTTAAAAAAATAAGAGTCTGTAAATACACAGCGCAGACAATGTGCACATGCTTATCCAACTCTAAGTGTCATTCCTGTACATAAAGGTTTCTACGCAAGCCTTGATCAAGTATGTGGTATTCATATCACTATTATCCACTTTCTGGACAAGTTTCTCACTTTTTCTTTTTCTTTCACTGATTACCTTGAAGTGAACATGGTAAATAATTTGAAAACAAGAGAAACACTGTCAGAACCTACAGGTCAGATAAACTTGAAGACTATGTTTCAGGAGTAGTATGTAACTGACTTAGGATCACTTCTGTGAAGGCTGAGAGAAAATGATAAAAACTTACTGTGATAAACTTGTGAACGGGTATCTTTTCTTGTCCTTCAGCAATTGTATAGAACAGCAAATCTTCCAAGCTAGGTAACAGACCCTGCTTTATTTTACTAAAGGGGAAGGAAAAGAATACAAAATTAATCCTTGTGTGAACATTCTAATGGATGAAAATCAAGTTCATTATTAAATAACCACTGTACCAAACTATAGTTGAGATGATACAATCGTAAGTACTATAGCCATAATAAACACTGATTCCCCCAAAATCAAATCAGTATCATTTGAAATCACACTGGAAAAAAAGTTAAAAAAAAAATTCATTAATAGTTGTCAATTCCAGGTCATTTTTATTATCACATACATATGTAATTTTAAATCTAGGTTCTGCTTATGTAAGAAAACATACAGTATGTCTCCTAAAGTCTGGCTTATCCCACTTAATATGATGACTTCTAGTTACATGCATTCCCTGCAAATGATTTCACTGTTTTTACAGCTCAATAAAATTCCACACACATGCACAACATTCTCGGTACCTATCTACACTTCCTGGTAATTGTAAATACCACGGCCTGTCAAAGTCAGGGCTGTGCTGAGTCTGACAGACTGATAGAATGTGAGCACTAATTGGTAGTAGCTGTAGTTGTTTTCTTCCACGTGCAGGTCCCTGTGCAAGCGCCTGCCGAGGCCAGAAGAGGGCATCGGATATCACGGACCTGGAGTTACAGCAGTTGTGAGATTCCTCACTTGTGAACTGGAAACCAAACTTGGGTCCTCTGGAAAACACCAAGTGCTCTTAACCACTGGGTGGTATCTCACATTTAAATAGATAGATAGATAGATAGATAGATAGATAGATAGATAGATAGATAGATAGATAGATAGATAGATAGATAGATAGATAGATAGATAGATAGATACAAACAAGATCAGCCGGGCAGTGGTGGTTTACGCCTTTAATCCCAGCACTCAGAGGCACAGGAAGCCGGATTTCTGTGAGTTGGAAGACAGACTAGTCTACAAAATGAATTCCAGGACAGGACAGACTCCAAAGCTACAGAGAAACCCTGTCTCGAAAAAAGAAAAAAACACAACAAAAACCCTAACAGATCATGTCTGTTTATAACTGTTTATGCTGTTGAATAGATCTGTTCTACATGTCTAAATGATTCCTAGTTTAAACATTATGAACAGTTCTTGAATTTCAGTAAGTCTACTAGTATTTCACTGTTCTAATAACATTACTTCCCAACTCTTAGTGTGATACAGTGTGACACGCACACACACATGCACACCTGTTCTAAAGACAATGAAATAGTTGGGCAGTAGTGGTGTGCACCTTTATCCTAGCACTTGGGAAGCAAAGGCAGGAGGAGCTCTTGTGAGTTCAAGGCCAGCCTGGTCTACAGAGTGAGCTCTAGGAGAGTCAGGGTTGTTACACAGAGAAACCCTGTCTTGAAAAAGTACCCCAAAAAACAATAAAACAGCTGACTCACAAGCATATACATTTATACATAGAGCATATAAACTATCTCCTAAAAGAAACATCAATATTGGCATCGGTATCATGTAGATTTGTTTCCAAAGCACTGCTGCACCAACCCCAGAGTCTGTGAATGCTGTATTAGTACCAAGTGTGAGTGCAGGTAGGCCTGGAGCATGAAAGAAGTCCAGATACAACTTCCGGGCATCCAGGGATCCTACTCAGGGCCTTGGCTTACGTGGCAAACCCGAGCCATCACCCTCACTGGCCCCACAAGTATATCAATTTATCAATACTAGTATGTTTTAAAAATTAATCTTTATAAGATGCTAAGGGCACACCCTGACACAATTTTGACCTCAGACAACTTTTTTTAAAAAGCACCTACAATATTTTAACAATAACTGAAAATCACTTACATACTGTGCTGTGTTTTGAAAAAATTCTTATTTAGTCCATTCTAATTAATGATCTGGTGACAGAAATATAAGTCTTACAAAAGTACTGCATGATTTCTAGTACTAACCAAATGTACCTGCTGACAAAAGTGAGCACCACTATCTCTCTGCTCAGAGAGGCTCAGAACCTTCCCAAGGGCGCACAACAGCCGAAACCAATCCTGAGTCTGTTTCTCTGAATGTGGGGTTCGAATTTACTACTGCACTACTCTGAATTATTACCTAATTGCTACTTTCCTAAGGCACAAGCGAGTTTTCTAGGTTTTACCCTGATCTAATAGCTTTAAATAAGAGTTCAATAATACTGATGACCCAATATTTAAAGAAAAATTGAACCAGCTGTCAAAATCAGTGATAATAACATACCAATTATTCACGGAAAATGGCTTTTCAGATAAAACTTTAGATAATGGCAGTTTATTACTTTAAAAACTGCAGAATAAGCTTTCTCCATATTTATCACATCAGTAAATGGTATTTACTTTGCCTAAAAGCTATGTAAATAACACTAAATATACGCTTCTTTCACTTATGTTACATAGTGAAAAAAATTAAAACGGCCCTTTATTGCCACAGCTAGCAAAGTAAATATTTACTTGCTTAAAAGAGAAGAAACTAATTTGTATCCATAGGAAAAAAATGTAAGCCATGCCTAAGATACATGACCATAAAACTTGTACCTGTAATCCCTGCAGGGGAGGCCAGAGAAAACAGGAGACTAAATTCAAGGTCAGTCAGGGCTACAGAGCAAGGCTCTGTCCAAAACAAAACAAAAAACCAACTAACTCCCACAGAATTACTACAACTTGAACCAAACACTCCCCCAAACTTTCAAGAAAGCAGAAATCACTTTGATGAGTGTTTTTGCTTTATAATTCTCTCCTCTGGATTATTGTCTTTTTGGTATTGTTATTATGTTATACATCATAACCATGTATTTTACTACTAGAATTTAAAGGCTAAACACTATTCTTAGAAACTATATGCTAGATGAGTATTTCCTGCCTTGTCATAGCTTCAGCTGTCAACCTGACACAAATCTAGAGTCTCTGGAGAAGAGGGACCCTCAACTAGTGAGCAGGTTAGACTGGCCTGTGCTCATGTCTGTGAGGTATTTTCTTAGTGGCTAGTTCAAGTAGGAGGCCAAGTGGACCTGCACCTTCTCAAAGAGGCACCTGTGGAAGCCAGTAGTCTTCTTCTGTGGCTTATGCTCTAAGCTCTGGTGTAGTAAGAGGAGCGGTGGGGCTGCTGCGTCCCCGGCACCCGGCCGCCCACATGGCTAGCTTTACTCCGAAATAATTACACGGAAACTGTATTCATTTAATCACTGCTTGGCCCATTATATCTAGCCTCTTCTTGGCTAACTCTTGCACCTGGACTAGCCCATTTCTTATAAGGTGTGTAGCACCCCAAGGTGTGCTTACCGGGGAGATTCTAGCCTGCATCTGCCTGGAGTGGGAAAATCATGGTGACTCCTTCTGACTCAGCTTCTTTCTCCCAGAATCCTGTTCTGTTTACTCCACACACCTAAGGGTTGGCCTATCAATGGGCTTAGGCAGTTTCTTTATTAATAAGAAATCACTCCCACATCACTCTGGCCTTAACCTGTAAGATGAAATAAATCCTTTATATTTTCTGCCCAATTTATGTCCAGGTATGGTCTGTGCTGGCTAGTTATACACCCATTTGACAAAAGCTAGAGTCATTGGGAGTCAGAAACCTCAACTGGGAAAATGCCAGCACATTGGTGGTGGGCAAGCTTCTGGTACCTCTTCTTGACTGATGATAGAGGTGCGAGGGCCCAGGCCCCGTGGGTGTGTGACGAGTCATCCACAGCAGCACTCCCCTCTGGTCAGCTCCTGCCCTGACTGCCCTTGAGGACCTCAGTATGAAAGGATAAGCAGAATAAATCCTTTCCTCCCAAGTTGCTATTGGTAATGGTATTTTATCACAGTAGAGACCTGAACTAATAAATGTGTATATCACAGCGACAGAAACCAAACTAAGAATTGTTAAAACACTCTTTCACAAAGCAAGGAAATTATTTTAAACAAATAGTACTTTGGTACCACTACAGTAGACTTATTCAGAACTAAATTATAGGAAGAAGATAAAAACAGGCTTCAATTGTAAGGGGAGATGAAATGACTTTGAAAACATGAGTGGCCCTTTTCAGGCGTGAACTGCTATTGTCGAAGTATTTAAATAGAGGCAACAAACAACCTTTACAGAAGTGGGGAGGGGCAGCAGCTAGAGAGATGGACTTTTAAGGTCTCTCCCAAACTTAACAAAAGATCAATTAATTCAATACAGTGTTTCACAAAACTGTCAAAAGCAATTGGTGGAGAGGGGGCGACTATGAACTTGGTTAGGTAATTTACTCTTCTAGGAAATTTTGTGAAATAAAAAATGAGGTAGAATTAAATGATCTTTGAAGTAATTTCCCAATTCTAATTGTTAATGAGTCGCTAAAAATAACATCATAAACTCTAATAAAATCATAATTTTACATAATATTTATACATCCTTATTTTACAAATACATTCTTAACATAAAAACTATGGATGGTACACCATGTTGCTGAACTGTATACCCAAAACTGGCTAAAATGCTCAACTTTACACTAAGTTTATTTTCCTGTAATTTAAAAATTGAGCACAGAAGGTGAGAGTCAGGGAGAACTGCTAAAATGAAGAGAATAAAACTCATCTATCCTAAGAAAACCAGTTTTGAATGAAGCAAAGCCAATCAGAGTATCAGAGATGCTCTATACTGAAATACACTTCCGTGCAGGGCAGGCAAGCGAGGACGGTGGTCTCTCGCTCCTGGAGATGAAGCTTGTTCCCAGCACTGGAAAACAGAAATGCTCCTTCACTACCCACTACTGACCTGAGACTCTAAGAACCAGAGAGCTCAAGGAAACTGGGACCCCGCAGTATTCTGCTTTCAACAAGAAAGTTTATCGGAACTTGTCTTAAGGCATCACTCTATCAGAGCTTCCTACTCAACAAAAAATATTTCAGACATTATTGTTTTAACATGGCAGAAGAATACTCAATGTCCCCAAGGAGACTTAACAACAAAACTAGATTAGAATTCAGATGTTTTAGAGAAACCCTGTCTTGAAAAACCAAAAAAAAAAAATTCAGATGTCTGAGGATTTTAGTCTGCATTGGCAGTAATGGGTGAGAAAAATAAGCTGCCCAAATCCAACATTAATTACTTTATGCAACTGTCACAGTACAATACTTATTATTCTTATACAACCAGAAATGAGATATCAGGAGAGCAATAGCAGCAGGCTATGGAAATTTAACTGATAAGGGTCTTCCGTTTTTTAAGACGTTTCCACTCACAAGGGAAATACTGCTTACACGCAGCTATAAGAGGTGGGAAACAATGGCCATTCTCACGAGCACAACAAACACGGTCACTTGTGCTCCGTCGTCAGTCCAACACTTTTCCTAAGCTTTCTTTAAAACTTAAGATCATAGAAAATTGTGTTCTAACAACCTTAACACTCCATCTCCTTACAGCTTTAAGAAATGGTTACTTTACTTACCTATCCCACTGACGCTGAGCAAGAGAACCCTTTACAACTAACTGCATTTTAATACAGGACTGGTCATACCTTTCTACAAGTGAAGTATCTTGCTCCAATACATAAGATACTATATTAAAAATATTAGGGAATAAATTTTTCTATACTTCAGTTTATTTTGTTAGCCTAGATTCCTAAAAATATGAATAATTTATGAGTTCCTCCTAAATTAAAAAATATTCTCCAAAAAACTGTACTCTTTTAATAACCCCTACCCAAAAAGAAAAAAAATCAAAGGAAGTACCTGTCAGTCAAACTATTAAGACAAGTTTAGAATCTTTTAAACTGTACCAGAAATGAGTAGATGAAAATCCATCCCCAAATCCTGAAATTATCAATTGGGATTCATTATACCAAAACAAGCTCTATGCTTAAGTAATACTTTCAGGTAAATGTTTCTTCAGAAACGGGTGGAGAATAAACACCGCGCTCCACACAGCGGAGAATGGAGACCCCAAAGGAACCGCCTCACCCCTGCTTAGGCACAGGCAGGAGGCTGTCATTTCAGACACTGTTCCTATGCATGGTTTCATAACCAGTCAGCTAGCTCTACAATGGACTAGTCTAGGGAGAAAGTGGGAGTGAGTGACTATCTATGTGCAACTGTGTGCAACGCTGACAGACACCGATAGACACCGATTTTAATTAAATATGCTCGGTGTTCCTTTTTTTTATTTATTATGTACAGTGTTCTGCCTGCATGTCAGCCTTCAAGCCAGAAGAGGGCACCAGATCTCATTACAAATGGTTGTGAACCACCATGTGGATGCTGGGAATTGAACTCAGGCACTCTGGAGAAGCGGCCAGAGTTCTTCCACTGAGCGGTGAAGCGTTCCTCTTGCTAGTAGGTAACTAAGGTGAAAATATCCAAATAACTAAAGTATGCCCGTGATTTATACAGGATTTGATATTGTTCAACCATTTGGAGAATCATATTTTTTTTTAAATCAAATATTACAAGAACAGTTTTTTTAAAACCAACTTCAAATGTTTTTTTTTTTTTTTTTTTTTTGGTTTTTCGAGACAGGGTTTCTCTGTGGCTTTGGAGCCTGTCCTGACACTAGCTCTTGTAGACCAGGCTGGCCTCGAACTCCCAGAGATCGGCCTGCCTCTGCCTCCCGAGTGCTGGGATTAAAGGCGTGCGCCACTACCGCCCGGCAAACTTCCAATGTCTTAAAAACTGAAGAAACCCAAGGATCTTTACAAACCTGCTCTTCAAGGTGACATTTACTTCTCAGAGGAAACCAATGTCCTTCTTCCCTTTGGGAACTAGGTATCACTGCCCCATTTTCAAAAAAAAAAAAAAAGATGAAATTGGGAGCTAGAGAGAGATGGCTCAGTGGTAAAAAACCCCGGCTGCTCTTGCAGAGGACCCAGGTTCAGTTCCCAGCACCCACAGGGTGACTGGCTTATAGCAATCCATAACTCCAGTTCCAAGGGATCCAGAGCCCTCTTCTGACTTATGAAGGCACCAGGCACGTGTATGATGTACATACATACATGTAGACAAAATACATTAAAAAATAATAATTAAAAAATTTTTCATTTGGTAGCTCCCTAAATTTTGTGGGTGGCAAACTTTTCAATATAACAAAGCTGCAAGCAAAAAGTTAAAATTTCAGGACTCAAATTTCTGTGAATGTACTCAAATTATAAAGTCTGTTTAAATTAATATTATGCGGTTACTTACAGATCATATACAGGTTTATCAATGACGAGATGCATGGTTTAATGTAAATATTAGGCTTCAAAAATATGACATAAAGTTACTGGCACTTTCTTCCCATTAATTTACAGGGCTGAAAGGTGGTTTAGAAGCATGGCATGTGCAAAGTCTGGGCTCAATTCCCTGCACAGCAAAAACCAAACCAACAGGAGAAAGCGTCCAATTTAAAGCTTACTCCTAGGAAAATCTCAGAGAGATAGCTAAGAAGCACAAAGGGAAAACTTAGACCTTCTGTCCTGACTCTAAAGGACTGGCAGGTTACTTTTAAAAGACGACTACTTTAAGTGTGAGTTTGTCCACGTGGATGTGTGTGCACGCATGTGCAGGAGCCTGCAGAGGCCAGGAGTGGGTGTGGGATCTCCTGCAGCTGGAGTTCCAGGGCTGGCATGATGCTGGGGATCTGAGCTCGGGTCCTCTGGGAGAGCCGGAAGCTCTCCTAACAGCTGAGTCATCTCTCCAGTCTGAACTGTCAATGTTAACCTTTAGAAATCAAAGCAGATGCAATTCAGGAGGATGATGAAAGTATCTGCCGCCTCGTTCAGAAGTTCTTATTACCCAATACCAAAATATTATCTACATCTGCCAAATACTGTCTCAATTTCATTTTCAGTACTCTTTGAAGTACATATTATTAAATCTTACTTTGAAACTCAATTTTCACAAAAGGCAACGCAGTAATGCTTGCGCTCCTCACACTCCATCTATTAAAAGTAGAACTATGAAAATATGCCATACCATACAATTTGAAGCTAGGTGAAATCACTTTCGGGTGCACTTTATTTTTAAATTCAAATACTCTTGTGTAATAAAAGCATATTTTTGTAAAATTCCAGACTTCCTGGAGACATGCAAACATAATTACTAAATAAGAGGCATGTAGTTTTTCAGCAACCATCAAACAGCTCTCCAAAATCGTGAACAAATCCAAACCTATCCACCAGCAATGCAAGGACTCTCTTTCCTACCAGTTGGGGTAAGTGTACTCAACAGCTGCCTCACTGATGGGGAACGGTCCCCGGCTATGTCAATGGAATGTTTTCACATACTAGTATTTCATCTACCTAATCCTTTCTCCTAATAAAATGTTAAACCAAAGATAATTTAATGCATGTGTGCAAGCACACGCGCGCACACACACACACACACACACACACACACACACACACGGGTGTGTGCACCAGCCTTTCCCAATGATAATTCACTAAAATACAGACATTTCTGGGCTTTGCTGAAATTAAGAGTGTCACACTTAACAGATAAGATATAAATCTGATGTCTTTTTAAAATGTCTGTTAAGCCAGCAAGCAAGTTAACCAAAGCTCTTTGCCACAAGACATTTGTAACTGATAATGTTCACTCTAGTCTGTATTGTTTTTGCTTTCTTTTCTTTCTTTCTTTTTGTTTGTTTGTTTTGGTTTTTTGAGACAAGGTTGCTTTGTAGCCTGTCTTGGAACCAGCTCTTGTAGACCAGGCTAGCCTTGAACCCATAGAGATCCGCCTGCTTCTGTGTCCTGAGTGCTGGGACTGAAGGCCTGCGCTGCCACCACCCAGCCCATATTGTTTTCTGAAAGTGATACCCTACATTAAGAGTTTAAATTCAATTTCACAGGGTACAAAGCAGACAATTAGGGGGGAAATGATGAATTTGGCAATACCAATTTTAAAATTCAAGTCATGTCAAATATAAACATGAGGACTGAGCCTGGCCTAAGAACTAAGGTATTACCTGCACAAAGGTAAGCATCAGAGCTAAAGGAATGGAAGTCCTGTGGAGAAGGTAAAGTGGGGGAAGAAATAAAGATCTCAGCGATGAAGGAAACCCCAAAGTGGTCAGGAAAGGAGACTGAACAAAGAAGCCAGCCACGCTGTGTGGTTTTCAGTGATGGGGTGCATGGTGGTGACGAAATGAAGACCTCCACAGAGCAATTTGAGCAAAGGTCACTGCGGTTACCTTTCAGTATTAAAATATCAGTCATCTAACAACCTGATCAGACTGAAGCTCTGTCACAACACAGGGCAAGATGATAGGGGTTCAAAGAGTTTTACTGGTTTTTGGAAAAAAGATAAGACAACTTGATGCTTTTCCAACATCTGTAAGATAAGGTTAATAAAATATAAGGAAAGAAAAGCAATAGGAACTAAGGGGAGTGCTGTGGTTGAGTATTACATTTGCTCTGGCCTGGTTTCCCAGCAAAGTTTAAAGATGTAAACTGTTCAAAACATACAGTTTCATGTAAGACATGTTTCTTTCAAGACAAGCTTTCTCTGGGAACTAAAAATAAAAATTGCCACGTGCGTCTGAAATTCAAAGATGGAAAACCACAACAGGGCTTCAGGGTAAAAGAAGTCTAATTTCGTGAAGAAAGCTGTAGAGCGAGCACATGCCCAACACCGTTCTGAGCCCTGTAGAAAGCAGCAACTCTTGATCTGCACAGGGCTGTTTCTGGGTAACACTATAAAATCTGGCAGTCCCCCGAGCGTTGGCAAAGCGGATGGACTGCTGACTGAGGAAGACCTATGCCTTGGAGGCTGGGCATTCAGAAAGGTCAAATAGGAGCTGACCTATAGAGGGAAACACTTCTCACACAGAAAATGGTGCGCTTGAGAGAGAAAAACCTGATCAAATAGAAACTTCGTTCAAATTATAATACCTTTTTTCCTGTTTTCCCTTTACAAGAATTCATGCTGTTTGTGGTTTGAACCTCGGTTGAAAGCTCTCAGGACTATCATCCCTTCTGAATTGGTTCTGAACCTGTTTAGTTGCTATCTGAATTGTGGTGCAAACACAAGCACACACTAGTCTAGTCCCTTAACTAAAGCAAACAAGGTTATCTTATTGGCACTTAACACTCTCCAGGAATCTGACCAAATCTTCTTGGGGAATTCCCTCCCCTAAACTGGCCTCTTCTGCTGGGCAAGAAGAGGGGGAACAGGATGGGACATTAGCCAGAAGAGCATTCCTAAGATACTGCCCTAAGATGATTTATTAATATTATTAATAGGGCAATGGAACCAGAAACTTCTGGGGAAACAAGACACGAGAGTTCATTTTCCTAGCTGACTTTTTAAAAGGGGCGCTAGAGCCACTAGGTGGGGGAGATCACAGAACCAGACACACTTTTAATAGAAGGCACCTCCCATCCTGCAACCCGGATTATTGACTACTAAAAGGGAGCAAATGTGCTGGCGGTTCTGTTAAGTGTAAACGTGTGCTTTGTGCCACCAGCCTGGTAAGCAAGATTTGGGCCAAGTGAGCCCTGTCTGTGATTAAACATATGTAATACACCTTTTACTTTCTAAAACATTACAGGCATAACTTTAACCAAAGTCTAGGTTTAAAAAAAACAAAACACCGAAAGGGATTTAAGGTATCTAATCCAGCACATTTCAATAATGTGCCCACGATCATCAAGCTGGATTGTGGCACAAAGCCATTATCACAGACTACCACAAATTCTGTCCATCATTAAGCGCTTTTGTTTGTTTGGCTGGCTTTGAAATAGCATTTTTCCACTCCGGGAAAAGAACCAGGAATGTTTTAGGAAGGTCCCTACATCAATTGCAGGAAACATTAAGCAGGCCCAAGCTTGAGGTTATCAAATTCACACTTTCAGTTTGACTTACGCTACTGGGCAGATCTGGAAAAAGAAGTACAAAGCAATAACAAGACAGACCATGTCAGGGTCAAGCCAGAAAAAATAGGATACAGGAAAAGCCTAAAAGTCAACGTTTACCTGGATGGGAAAGCTAAATCTATTTATGTTAAACAAAGCGTTCAGGAAAGTGTCATATTTAAAAAAAAAAAAACTCAATTTTGTTCTGGCTAAAATTCCCACGCTATACACACAATGAGTCAACATCCTATCACAATTAATCCCCCGGTTTCTGCGTGTTTATGGCATACTTCATTTTCGCTCTTTAAAAAAAAAAGAAATCTGTCAACCTTACAGTAGACATCGGACAAGCGATTGCTGGTCCCCGTAGGAACAGGTGGCCCGTGCTGCGTGCCTCATCCTCTAGGCCACATGTCCCTACTCTGCCTAATCTCATTTCTGAAGCATTATTTCCGGTGGCCCAGATGGCTCCCCGCACGCCGAAACGATCCACCTCCGAAGGCTTAAGAGCTCTCTGCCACATCTGGCATCCAGTGGGATGGTGGCAGAGGCTTAGAGGCGGCGGGCAGGGGGGAAAGGGGCCTGGAAAAAGGTGAGCCGGGAGGGCGGAGAGCGCCCGACTCCTCAATGTCACCGGCGAGAGATGGATGGTGGTGTGGGCATCACCCTCGCAGAGCCCGGAGGCGGGCCAGGGTGGCGGCCGCGAGCCGGGGCGCTGAGCACGCGGCCGAGGGCAGGGGGCAGGGGGGCAGCGGCAGGCCAGCCCCGCCGGGCGCTCGCCGGTCGTCCCGGGGCGACCCGCGCGGACGCGGAGGGGGAAGTGGGAGCGGGCGGAGGGGCGCGGGCGGGGCCTGATCACATGGCGCAGGCAGCCGTCGCCGGCCCGCCTGGCATCGCTTTCTTTCTCTTCCGCGAACCCCGCGGCTGCCCCGCCGCCCGGCCGCCGCCCACCGCCCCGGGCCCGACCGACCCCTCCTCGGCTCTCCCCCACGCCACTCACTTGTCGCCCGCGGCCACCATCTCCTTGCCCTCGCTGTTGCCGAACGCGTCCGTCTCCCCGGGGCTGTCCTTGGGGCCCGGTGCCGGCGGCGCGGCTGCGGGAGGCGACGCCCCGGGTTGCTGCTGCTGCTGGGGCGCCGCGCCTCCCTTGCCCAGCTCCTGCAGGATCTCCGAGGGCGAGCTGGACAGGCCGCCGGCGCCGGGGCCCTTGGCGCGGCCGCCCCCGCCCCACCACGGGTGGAGCCGCGCGGCGGCCACCAGGCCCGCGGCCGGCCGGTTCCCGCTCCGGGGACGCCGGCACAGGGTGCCGAGGGGCTGCGCGCGCCGCAGGGAGGCTCCGACGGTGGCGGGCGGCCGCCGGAGCAGCTCGCGCAGCATCGCCGAGCCTTGCAGCCGCATCATTGCCGCCGGCGCCCGCTGGGTCAGGAGAGGATGCTCTTGGCGTGGGCGGCCGCGCTCCTCCCGGAACGGCCTGGCGCGCGGAGGAGAGAGGGCTGGAAAGAGAAAAGGTCCGCGGCGGGGTGTGGCCCCTGCTCCGCCGCCGCCGCCGCTGCTTCCGAGCCTTCCGGTCGCCGCCTCCGAGCCTCCCGGTCCCCGCCGCTCCTCCCGCCGCCGCGAGCTCCGCACTGAGGCGGACGCGCAGGGGAGGGCCGAAGACATTCCGCGCTCACCCGCCGGGGGCGGGAGGACGCCGCCGGCCCGCCCCCTGCGCGCTCCCCCATTGGCTCAGCCTGCCGACCCCGCTTCCGATTGGCCAGCGGAGCTGTCAAGTTGAGTGTGGGCGCCCGTGCGCAGCCCCGCGGGGTCCGGGAGGGCGGGGAGAAGGGCGACTGACGTGTGGGGCCCCGCAGCAGCCCGGCCCCGCCGGCGAGGCTCCCCCCGCCCTTCTCCTCGGGCCGCCTGAGGCCACGCTAGGCGTGGACCGCGGCTCCGGGATCCGGCCGCTCACCGGGCAGGTGCGCTCACGGGCGGGATGAGCGGCCTCCAGCTCCCGGGGCCGAGCCGCGCAGTCCTGGAGCCCGGCCGGGCCCGACCGGGCCGTGGCGGGTCGCCTGGTCCACGCCTACTGCTCGCCCCCCGGTTAGTGATGGGGGGAACGTGTCCGCCCTTCTGAGGGCATCGGTCCTGCCCAGGCAGCCCTGACGAGCTCCATCCCTCTCACAAGTGTGCTTAAAACTTTCCATGGTTGGCTACTGCCCAGAAGTGAAATGTTTTGGAAAAAATGAGCAAAATCTTGTCAGCTATGCAACTTAAGACATTTTAGAACGTTGGCGCGTAGGGGCAACGAGAAGAGAAAAAGCCAGAGAAGGGTGGCTCTCCTCTCCTAAATTTTTTTTTTTTTCACGCACACCAATTTTCCACATGTTTCGAACGGCGATAATTTCATTGGGGCTAGTTGGCTTGAAAGCAAAATTGCAGATACTTTTTTTCTATTTTAAAAGCTGCCAGATTGGTCTGAAATACAAGCATCTGAATATCATTTCTCAAAACCGGTTCAGCCCGGCATCCCTTTGTCCATTTATCCTTTTAGATCTGTGGGTCATCCAATAGCTCCTGGGCCTGCGCACACATTTCTCTCCGGAATAAAAATGTTTTATAACTATTGACTAAGACAGATAGGTTTAAGTGCGTAGATTCACGAAGATATTTTTAGGAGGATGGGCAGGGGATAAGGTCCATTATTAATTCGCCAGATCTAGTATCCGATGACTGTTTAATGTGGAACTAGATTAGTCGAATGTGACTAATCACGCCTTGTGTTACACACAGGTTTGCCCTGTTTAAGATATGTCCCCCCCCTTTTTTTCATAAAAAAAAAATCTGCTCTTTAAATGGGAAAAATGTGGGGAAAGTAACCTTGTAAGAAAAAAAAACAATTGTAAATTACTTGTGTGGCTTTTATTATTGTCTAATGTGAATATGGGTGGCTTGAAAGAAACTGGTCCCAAAGGGAGTGGCACTATTATGAGGTGTGGCCCTACTGAAGGAAGTGTGTCACTGTGGGGATGGACTTTGAGATATCTTTTGCTCAAGTTTCCCTCGTTGTGACAGTGAGCTGACTTCCTGTTGCCTCTGAATCACTCAGCTCTGGCACCAAGTCTGTCTACACGCCATGCTCCCTGTCAGGAGCATACTGAATGGAAACCCGAAAACTGTAAGCGAGCCACCCAATTAGATGTTTTCTTTATAACAGTTGTTGTGGTTATGGTGTCTCTTCACAGCAATAGAAACCCAAACTAAGACAGTGAACCTGTCAAAAATATTAATAAGAGCGAATCAAAAGGCGATGTACTTAGGAAAAAAACATCATATTTTGTGGGAAAGGTAGCACGTATTAGCCCTAAAAAACGTAACTTTTTTTCCCTGTTCTATGGATGGCGCATAGACCTTAGTGTTGTTCAGTTTCTTAGAAACGGCTAGTGTTCTGTTCTTACTGCCTCCTTTTTCCTACTCATCCAGACTACTCACCAGTCCAGTCCAGGTTTTATACGCATTTCTCCCACTTTCTCCCATCTCTCAGTGAAATGACTTCTGATGGTTGAAGGTTTAAAGGCCTTCAAGTATCCGGAACAATTAGCCGGGACATGACTAAGTGGGCAGAGAGGCTAGCTACACAGCATGAAGACCTGAGGGTCAGATCCCAGGCTGTAACCCCAGCCCTGGAGTTGGGGTGGGGTGGGGTGGGGTGGATCCCTGGGACTCAGTGCTAGGCACTCTAGCCAAACTGGTGGGTTCCAGGACCTCTGGCCTTCACACAGAGGCAAGCACATTGTACACGTGAATACACACAACATAGGAAAGGAAAAAAAAAAAAAAAAAAGCACCCGGGGCTGGAAAGATGGCTCAGCCGTTAAGAGCACTGACTATTCTTCCAGAGGACCTGGGTTCGATTCCCAGCATCACATGGTAGCTCACAACTGTCTGTAACTCCAGTTCCAGGGAATCCGATGCCCTCATACAGACATGCATTCAGGAAAAACAACAATGTACATAAGAATAAATTATTGAGGGGGCTGGAGAGATGGCTCAGAGGTTAAGAGCATTGCCTGCTCTTCCAGAGGTCCTGAGTTCAATTCCCAGCAACCACATGGTGGTTCACAACCATCTGTAATGAGATCTGGTGCCCTCTTCTGGCCTTCAGGCATACACGCAGACTGAATATTGTATACATAATAAATAAATAAATAAATAATTTTTTAAAAAAGAGAAGGCTCCTATTGGTAGATTCTTTTCTAGAGTTTCTACTTTTCAGAGCACACTGATGAGAAAGGGTAAGAGTGACTTCTAACACTCAGGAGACCTGCATCCGCTGAAGAAATAATGAAATAATAAAGCGAAATGTTGCAGCCAATCGAAACTATTACGAACAGAATAAAAATAGGACAGAGAACTTGGATTCTTTTCTTCATTTTATATATTTTTTATCTTCCGTGGTATTTTAATTATGTGACTTTGGAAACAGTGTTTCTATTATATTAAAGGTAATTGTAGCACCTTCAACCCAAACTATTCTATCAAAACACTTTACATGCCCAGTAATAATCTGAGGAACTACGTTCAAGAAGAAACATTCTCCAGGTTAGTGTGTGCTTAGGCTGTCAGAAACGGGCTTGGACCACTGCTTTGCCAAGTGGGATGCAGCTCCACGACCCTGGTGAGGTTATCAGCAGCCATCCAAGGGAGAAACTAGAATGTGTGCACTTAGCTTCTGCTCTAGCCTGAAGAATGTTGTGCTCGGCCCTGGATAGCTGTGTCCTTCATGGTCAGGAAAGGCTAGTGCCTCAAGATGGCAACCTAACTTCTCTATAGCTTTCCGATCTTCATCTTCACAAATCGCGAGTTTAGTGTTTGTTGTCCAAGGGGGAAACAGAAAGTAATTCTCCTTAGACCAGCAGATCTCAACCAGTGGGTCACAACCCCTATGATGGGAGGTCGGACGACCCTTTTACAACCTTTTACAAGGGTCACCTAAGGCCATTGGAAAACACAGATATTTACATTACTATTCATAACAGTAGCAACATGACAGTTATGAAGTAGCAACAACACTAATTTTATGGTTGGGGGGGTGGGGGTCGCCACAACATGAGGAACTGCACTAACAGGTCTCAGCATCAGGAGGTCTGAGAACCACCGCCTTAGACAAAAGCCGGGCCGACCCGCCTACCATTCTTTCTGTCGATTTGTTTGAAATCCCAGTGGAAAGATAGAAGGCTCCAGAACCTTCTGCTGCTACTCCTGCTTTTCCAGGCCTACTTAGGCCTTGCTGAAAAATCCCCCTGAACTGAATGAATCCCCATGGTCTTAGATCTACATTCTTATAAATCTCTGTTTTATAAAATGAGGGTCCCGCTAGCATCTATAGGACTGTGGCAGGGATTACATGAGCAACAGATGTAAGTGCTCGGAGCAACACCAGTGATGCTCTGCTAGCCGTTATTGTCCTCTGGGGGCAAACTGTTGTGCCAAGCAATCGGTTCTGGTCCATTATTGAAAAGCCAGAAAGGAAATTATTTTTAAGCCATCTCGGAAAAGGGAGAATACTATTTAAAGAATTAAAACTAACACCCCTGAATGAGATCATTTATTTACTTTTCAGAAAGCAATTTTCGAAATATCTTAAAATAGGAAGGGAATGCTGCAGAGATTGATTTTTTTTTTTAAAGCTGCACTAGATTCCTGAGGTGCCGCTACTTACAAATGACCTAAGCATTGACAAAGAATCGCTGGGGGAGGGGAGTGTGAATCTACATGTTATGTACAACTATCCCAGCATATAGCAATTACATTTTAAAATCTGCCATTTTAAGCTTTTCCATTGACCTTCTCAAATATTTTGTCCATATAAACAAAACCACCCCTTTCTTAATTGTAATACATACAAAAATAATGGAATTTCCTTAACTAGGAGCAGCGCGTTCCGACAGCCTAGCTGAAAATACCCTCTTTCGGAGGCTCCCCTGGCGGCTAAACTGGGAACTGCGGATCAGACAGTTTCATTCAGAGCCCTAAGGTGAACCTTTTGGGTAGCTGAGTTCGTACGTTGTTATTGTTTGTACTTAGACCACACTGAAAACCAGGGAGCCTCCAACTGGTCATTAAATTTCAAAGAGACTTATTTTTCCGTGGATGCATAGAAAACTTACATCAAATGCCCTCGTCCCATAGATACGACAGTCTGACTACATATTAGCACCTGCCCGTGACTTTTGTAAACAGTGTGAAAATTAGTCCGATGGTTCCTGCTCACGAAGAAAATGTGCTCTGTGGCAGACTGTAGGACTGTCCCCGACTACTTGTGTCTCTCACAAGCAGACACTTTATAAAGTCACTCGTTTGGATTTCAGACTTGGCCTTGATGGAACATGCCAGGACACAACATGCCAGGACCCCACGGTGTCATCATCTGGCTCTACCATCTCTCTTCCCTTGTCAAGTCTGATTGTGTGTCCAGGGAAAGGATTTCTTCTTTAAGTGGCTATCCCAAGGGCTGACTAGTACCATGACGAGAAAGGTACCTTTCTGTAACCGAGCTCTGAAAATAGCCGTTTGAATTTGAAGACTCAGGCAAATATGGGGTATTATGCCCCACTTTTACTCTGTCTGCAACAGTGCAAGAAGAGCTTTTGTGTCAGGGTTGAAAGCCATCGCGGCTCTCTGGCAATATGAGAAATGATAAGTTATTAACGCAACTCTTGAATTTAATTTTTCAATCAATGCTGAGTAATACAACTGAAGACGGATGCTTAAAAGAAATCCCACACTAGCTCAGAATTGAGAATAATAGAGTATTATTTATTTAGGGGTAGACTCACAGATCAATATCCTCTGCTGGAACAGAGAACAGAAACGGAACCCGCAGCCAGGAAAAGAGACCAGACGTGTGCTTTACATAGGCATAAACAGTATACGAGGACACGCCCAAGGGGGCGGGTAACTTCAAGGCTACTGGCAGTAGGATTTCCTACAGCATGCATCTAGTAAGCAAGGGAGCTACATTGTAAATATTTTTCAAGAGGACACTCCACATGAAACTATTGTCTATAAGACACAACACTGGCGTATATCTAACTGAAAACTTTTTAGAGAAAACTATTAAATAATTCTTTCACCAATAAAGCATGAATTTAAAGTTCTTTCTTTAAAGGTTGAAGATATAATTTATCTTTGGAATAGTCCAGTGGCACATGCCAACTGCTTCATTTTATGACTAGAAAAATTGTAAGTTAATAAGGGCCATGGTAATTAATAATAGAGTTGGTGGAGACACACCCTCCAGCTAGACCTGGCCCTTGACCTCATTGCTTTTGAATCATCAAAGAAAGGCTTACATAAGCTGTGTTTACAGACACAAAGGCATCCAAGGGCTCAAAACATCTTTGCTAGTAATTTCCTCAACTGTGGAACTAGGTAGGCAGGTAACCTGAGCAATGAAGATCAGGTGTAGCACAAGAGGGAATAGGGATACTGTAGCAAGGAGGAGTTGCAATTCTCCATCAAAAGGGCAACAACTAATCTACCCAGCAAAACCTAGCTAGAATGGACACTGTTAGCTAGACCTTGGGGTTTTCCAAGTGATATAGATAAGCACGTTTTATTTATTTTTTCTATTAATAAACATGTTTTAAAACTAAAGTACATGCCATGACTTTTAAATGCAAGAGTTCATTCATTCTGGGGGGTGGGTGGAACGAGACAGCACTCAAAATGTCTGTAATAATCATCTGGCTCATAGGGATATTTCTCCTCTACCGTGAATAACCCACACGGTAAGAGCAGTGTAACATTTCTTGATGTCTGATTTTTTTTCCCATCATTGGTCCCGACCAGACACGAACATTGAATCGCTTTGAATCTACAGCTACCATCCTGCTACCAGGAAGGGATCCCACCTCATAGCAAATCCAGACGACCAAAGCCAATTAAAGGGAGAGAGAGAAAAAGACGTGGGAAGCTTCACGGCACTCTAGGGCTACTGGCTCACCTGTGGGACTTCCTGTCCCACACGTGAAATGTCACTTCTTATTTAAATGAGTTCGATTTAGTTTGGGCTTCCATTAAGAAATTCTACTGATTCAGAGCCTAAGACTAAGACTAAGACTTCCTAGAAGTCTCTGTGTCCATGAGTCCCGGTTTGTTCTGGGGACCTCCTTCATCAAGAACTACACAAATGCCACACAGGCATATCTTCAGGTCAAGCCAACAGAGGCAAGTAGACGTCAGTTTTTTGAGGTTCTCTCTGCCCCAGTATGTCAAGTCGGCAGAGAAGACTGGCCATCAGAGTATCTTTCTCTCTCTTTGGCTTAAGTAGAATTTATCACAGCCCTGAACTTGCTCACATATTTAACGACTTATTTTAATGTTAGGTGCATGAGTGTTTTCATGCATGCACCATGTGTGTGCTGGTGTCTACAGATATCTGAAGAAAACTGACTTATAGACAGTTGTGAGTTGCCGTGTGGGTGCTGAGAACTGGACCCCAATCCTCTGTAAAAGCAGTAAGTGTTCTTAACTGCTAAGCTATTGTTCCAGCCCCTCATCCTTGTTCTAGCTACAGTAAATTACATATCTATGTTTCAACCAGTTTATACTCGATGACTCTTCTGTTATTTAGGGACCACATATGAGTCCTTATATCATTTAAAAACAAAAATAAATAGGAGATACAGTAAACATTATAAAACTTAATCAAGCTCAGGTTTGAACACAGAGTGAGTCCCTTTAACTTCACATATGCGTTCTTTCTCTCCTGTAGGAGGAAGACCTGCTTGTTCTTAGATTTGCCTCAAAATAATCACACAGAAACCATATTCATCAAAACACCACTTGGTCCATTAGCTCTAGCTTCTTATAAGCTAACTCTTATATTAATTTAACCCATTTCTAGTAATCTGTGTATTGCCACGTGGCAGTGGCTTACCAGGTAAAATTCCCAACGTCTGTCCCCAGCCGATCCATGGCATCTCTCTGACTCCGCCCTTCTTCCTCCCAGCATTCAGTTCAATCTCCCCGCCTAGATAAGTTCTGCCCTAACAACAGGCCAAGGCAGTCTCTTTATTCATTAACCAAGAAAAGCAACACAGAGACAGATGGGCCTCCCACACCACTCTCCCTGCCCCCACCAAAAGGTGGAGCTACACTGAGACAATTTCCTTTACCTTCCTGCTCTCTGAGTGTCTTTGTTTGCTTTCTATTGCTGCGATAAAACATTCTGACCAAAAGCGACTTGGGGAGAGACTGGTGGTTTTGTCTTATACTTCCATATCACATTCTATCGCTGAAGGAATTCCAGGCAAGAACTCAAAGCACAAACGTGGGGGCAACTCATGCTGCTCACTTTCTTGCTGCTTTTCAAAGTAAACAAGGGAGATTGTGTGGAAGGGATCAAGCTGGAGGGGTAGCCAATGCATATTATATATCAGGTACTCTGAGAAACCATTGATGATTCAATCTGTACTCTAGCCATGAAGCAGATGGAGCAATGCAAAGGCAGGGTGTTCGTGAAATCTAAACCCTGAAAATGTTTCAAATTTTAAACTATTCAGTTCTAGGTTATATTCGCTTTCAGAATATATATATATATACCCACTCGAAATATGTAAAATAACATAGTCGAAACTGAGGCAGGAGGATCGGGCTAGTCTAAGCTCTGTACTGAAAACATGTCATAAATGGATTTTTTTTTCAACAATAAAGAAAAATCCCATGAAGTTCTGTAATTGGCAGGGAGTGTATACAGCTGGCAATGGTCACATTAAATGACTTCTCCAACTCTGAAAAACAAATATTGTTGTTTTCGCTCATTTGTGAGTCCTAAATTTTATGTCAATACTAAACAAGGACACATGTATAGATGACATAAAAATAGAAGCAGACTTTCTAGGGGAACAAAAGGGCCTGATGGAAGGAAGACGTGAGGAAGACAAAGGAGAGTAAGACAGAAGGGGTCATGCTCAAAGCATAGTATACACTTGCACAAAAAATGGCCTTACATAATTCTGCATAAAAAGTAAAACAATAAGCAAACAAAAAAAGCCCACTGTGCAATTTTCCTCCCTCTCCTCCTCTCTGACTCTGTTCCTGCCAATGTCTGAAACTAGAGGCTGCTCTGTCTGCCTGGGTGCTTTGGAGAGTAAGTTTGTCATTTTGAGCATCTGTAATTTTGAGGTTGTTACCGCAGCAAAATAAATTCTGCTCTAACTGAACCATCGACTATGAAAGAAAGGTAGGAGAAAGCCCTTCAGATGGGGGAAGCCAGTCTTCTGGCAGCCCATTAAAAGGTCATCCCGTAAATGGCCGTTTAAAAAAGCGTATGCCCGAAATACTTGAATCCATGAATTTAAGTAAGCACATTTTATGCTTTGGATGCTGCATTTCTTTCTTGTCCTCTGTTATTTCCACAACTTATTCCAAAGTTGACAAGTGTAATTCGAGCCAATAAAAAGATGCCTCCACAATCCATCCTCTTACGTATTCTGCCAGAGGCCACCTCGCTGTGTGCTGTGTTCTCAAGGGAGGACACGAGCCTCCAGAGGCATCTGTACTGTCGGAAGGTATTGGCCAAACCTCTTGCTGAAACTGGCGGGCACATTCCTCCTCCAGAGGCGTGATGCTAAGGAAAAGCTTGCACTTTGGCGTTAGACAGGCTTCGACTTGAATTCCTGCATTCCGTTTGGTTTCGCCTTCTAGCTAACACGGAGTGCTTTTTTAACAGAACTTTCTAGAAATAGTGTCTTTTTTTAATTTTTTTTTATTGAAAAAAATTTCCGCCTCCTCCCAGCCTCCCATCCCCTCCCCCCCCCCAGAAATAGTGTCTTAATTCAAGAGAGTGATTGAAATATGAAGACCCATGAGGGGCACAAGTAGGAACATCGTGTGAACGAGCACGCAAGCTTTGCTGGTATCCTCTGAGAAGGGACGCTGGTTTATACAGGCAGGCAAGGAGGGAATGAGGAACGGAAAGGTCTAGACATGACGGGCAGGAGGCCAAAGGCTCATGAATGGGCCCCTTACCCTAAGAGGCCACAGAGAGGAAAAAAAAGAGAGAGAGAGAGCGTGGACGTGAGGATGAAGATCCCAGAAATAGTTTCCTCATAATTGCGGTCTTTTTCATCTCTGCAAAGTGGGCCATTGGCATGCCGTTAATGAATGTATTTGGTAGGATCGGCCCACAGGTTGAGAAGAAAATCAAGTCTTTTTTACAGTGAGAAAGTCAATAAATAACTTTAATTTCAAGTCTAAAGAATAAACTTTTGTTAGACAGGG
The DNA here is from genome assembly GCA_963919715.1 of Microtus obscurus. Classification (NCBI taxonomy): domain Eukaryota; kingdom Metazoa; phylum Chordata; class Mammalia; order Rodentia; family Cricetidae; genus Microtus; species Microtus obscurus. Next base: position 7,577,300 of record CAWTZC010000381.1, read on the forward strand.
GGTGGTGGCGCCCACCTTTAATCCCAGCACTCCAGAGGCAGAGGCAGGCAGATCTCTGTGGGTTTGAGGCCAGCCTGATCAACAAAGTTAGTTCCAGGACAGGCAGAGCTGTTACACAAAGAAGCCCTGTCTCAAAAAAAAAAAAAATACACACACACACACACATATAGATACACACACACACACACACACATATATATATATACATATATATATATAATAAACTTTTATTTCTTCACTGAAACACTTGACAGTATGTCTTTTGCTCAGGGTCTTTCTGATCTGGGACTTAGGACACTAACCATCATTTAACTGGCTGACCTGGACAAATGTCCTGATCTGTCAGTGCCTCTGCTCCACATCTGGAATTAGCTGGCCAGTATGACCTCCAGGTGCCCCCACCCCCGGGTCCCAGTTCTCTGAGCCCTGGTTACAAGAACTTGTGGGTTTCGTCTGAAGAGTAGTAGACACACAGCGAAGGAATTCTCGTGTCTATCTCCCCCCCCCACCCCGATCATGGGATTTGCAGATGACATATTCAGAATACCAAATATGGTTAAAGTATGTTTAAATGTAGCGCCTACCAGTGACTAGACGAAAGCTATAAACGGCTTAGCATATAGCAGTTTTGCAAGAGCAATAAGGGCTGTATACTGCTAAGTTAGTAATCAAAGAAATATTGGGGCACAGTAAGAGAAAGGGCAATGATATGCATAGCCGAAGGGCCCGGTGCTATCATGAGCCTCGGGGATAGGGGTGTCACATGTCAGGATTTGGGGCAATAGCTCTGTAGCTGGGAAAATGTCAGTCACGGCGGTTTCCCTTCCAGGGGTGAATACTTCTAGAATATAAAGGCAATGATATCTGACCATAATTCACACACCGTACGGTTGACTGACACTCAGACTCACGGCAGGGGACTGACAACATTGAAAACACAAGTTTGCACTGTTGGTAGCAACAGCCGTTGGCTCTGAAGACCCCTGGTGGTCGGACTCCTCTGATAGTCCACAGGACCTGGCTGTGGAACTCCCTTAGCGTGGACTTCCAAAGAGTCACAGTCTGCAGGACGAGGCTGTGGAACTCCCTTAGTGTGGACTTCCAAAGAGTCACAGTCTGCAGGACGAGGCTGTGGAACTCTCTTAGCGTGGACTTCCGAAGACTTATTAGAGAAAAGAGACAACGTCAGGTAGAGAGAAAGCAGGTGGATGGCATTAATACCGTCAGAAATAGTTTTCAAGTCATTCTTACATGGTTCTGTTTTAGTGTGTGTGTGTGTGTGTGTGTGTGTGTATGTGTGTGCCTTTCTAAGGTTATCCATGTTCTCCTTGTCTCTAAATAATACAATTATTTTACTCCTAGCAACCAACCACTTCCTGGAAAACAATGTGCCAAGATGCTGAAAACAGCCTTTTGCACATGTAACATTGACTTTTAAAATGTTTTAAAGATTTTTTTTTTTTTTTTTTTTTTTTTGGTTTTTCGAGACAGGGTTTCTCTGTGGCTTTGGAGCCTGTCCTGGAACTAGCTCTTGTAGACCAGGCTGGTCTCGAACTCACAGAGATCCGCCTGCCTCTGCCTCCCGAGTGCTGGGATTAAATGTTTTAAAGATTTTAAGAACAGAATCCGAGAATAGTTTTAATCATGCAAGGCTGTATCCAGTACCCGTCAGGTGACAAGTCGGGGGCATGGACACTCTTGCTGTGGAAACATGCATTAGTTCTTCCTGGCTCACTGCAGTCTGAGAGGACATCCCTTACCTGCAGAAATGCAAAGCCAGCCAGGAAGCTCTTAGGAAGGGCGTGCTGAACCCCATGCATACAGTGCACAGCAGAAGGAATAATACACATTTTATTGCATCTTTTTGAACTCAGGGTAAGTTTACATCATCTCAAATGACCTGAGTTTTCTTGTTTGTAAGTGAAGGGCACAATAGACACTTCACATAGCTGTTATGAGAAATATATAGTGCATGCCAACAGATATAAGCTTCTGGCCCATCACAATTCATGTCCTTCCAAACAGGAGCCAAAATGGTCCTTCTCAAATATAGCTTGGGTACTGTTATTCTCCAACTAAAACCCCTCCAACGACATGCCACCCACTTCGGGTAAAATGAAAAATTCATAATGTTTACTTCAAGGCCTTTCTGATTCCGAGTTTTAGCCACGTCTTCAGCTGACCTCCCACGGAAATTTCTGTGTTTCGGTTGTGGCTGCCTCCTTTCTGGTCTTCAAACTCTGCCAGCCTCAGCTCATGGTTCCCTTAGAGTCCTGACACAGTGGGAGATTTGCAGGGTTTATCTCCTGTAACGTGCATAAAGTCTCTCCTGTCTTCGATATGAGCCATTTAATATTTTATAAATGTTATGTAAAATGCTATATACGAACAGCTCCTAACCCGCCATTCAGTCCCATTCCTGCCTTGAAGGCCCTTCTAAATGGTCATCTGGGGAGCTGTCCGCATCGGCTCGCACTATTTGTTCTGCTTTCAACGCTCATCTTTCCTTTTCGCTTCTGGCAAAACCCTAATCACTTACTCTTCAGCTTAAATGTCAGCTCCCCTTGTGGCAACCTATTTGTTCCTCTCAAGAAAATGAATAACCTTGTGTGGCTATTCCTCCCTGCTGGGCATTAAGATTTTTACGTGGTTGAGCTTCTCGGTGCTTCAGTCTGGGTGAGAGAAGGCATGGGGAAGTGTTTGTCACTGGAACTCATGAGTTAATAATGGTCATGCCCGGTCTTGTGGCTCATGCCAGCAATCCCAGCACCCCAGAGACTGGAACAGGAGGACCGCCATGAGTTCAAGGCCAGTGAGTGATTCTGCCTCAAAAAGCAAACCACAAAATGAAATGAGTTTTAGAGTTCTGCCCTGCTGGAGAACAGTGCCCCCCCGCCAATCTGACGGCGATTCTTGAGCGTCTTTCCTAAGTCAATGAATATCCAGAAGCAAAAGAGGATGAGCCTGCTTCTCTCAAAGATATGCGTGGTACCCTGGGCCTTTTCTATGTTCTATGGGACTCACTTCCTTTTCCCACCCCATCTATTTCCTTTTAGCGTTCCCAGAGGGTTCTGGAGCAAATGATACTTTACTCAGGAGAAATTAGACGCTAGGGATGTAGTAGCCCTGCTGCTAAGCTAAACGTCACATACGCCAGCTGCGGGAGCTTACGCCTCTGATTTCAGCACTGAGAAAGTAGAAGCAGGAGGATTGAAGTTCAAGGTCATCCTCAATGGCATCCTGAGTTTGAGGCCACCCGAGATGCACGAGACCTGGGGGTGGGGGTGAGCTGTGAGAAAACGGGGTGGAGGATGAAGGAAAGTACCGCGAACAGAAGAGAGAGCACGCATGCGCAAGAGCACAGCCCATGAGAAAGCTGTTACAGGGCCATTGCCTTCTACTCGCGTGCTCATCTCCCACAGGGCTGGTTTCTGTCTTTAGCTGTCCCCTGGGCTCATCTCTGAGGGGAACACAACATCCTTTTCTGTTTGGTTGGGTTGGTCCAGGGTTGGTCTTGTTGTCGTTAGTCATCACTGAGCAGCGGTGACTCTGCAGTCCCTTCCCTGCAGTGAACGAGGCTCTTGCTAGGAATCCCCATCCTTCTGGCATTAACTAGGTGACCTCTGGATTCGCTGCCTTTATCTACGTTGAATTGAGCGTTTCCCTTTGAATTTTCTTAGCCACCTTGCGTCTTCCTTGCTGTACAGTTTTTTTTTTTTTTCTTAGTTTCCTCCCCTTGACCAGCGTCTCCTTCTGTGGAGTGTCTTTGCTTAGCAGGCTGTCACTTCTATTTGTGCCTGAAAGGTTACTCAGGGAGTTCTTGTAGAGAGTGCCCCAGGTGTTTGAACAGCAGAAGAGCAGGCTAGCTGTGTACTCAGGGCGAAAGCTCTTGCTTGGCTTGTGCAAGACCCCCTGTTTTGTCCCAGAACCAGGGGACAATAAATATATCGCATTCGCTTTCTGCTTCAATAACACAATACCTGAGACCAAAACTTTCTTCAAGGGCAGGCCCCCAGTGACCTACGTAATCCTATAGGGCCCTACCCCTGATATACATCACCTCTCAATAATACCATCAAGAGCTCACTGATTGGCTAGACTAGGTGGCCAGTAAACCCCAGGGGTTTCCGCCACCCCCGCGTGCCCCATTTGGGGGTTATTAACACGTTACCACACACACACACACACCCTTTTCATATATGCTGGAGGATTTGAACTCTGATCCCCCCGCCCATTGTTTTAAAGGACACTAAATGATTTAACATCCCAATCCATATTGCTCAATGGGAATCTGCTGCCCAGTCCCTGGGCTTTGCCCTCTGCATGCGGACGCCTGACATCACGTATGGGAGGGGAGAACAGGGCTCCCACCCTCAGGCGTGTTTATTTCGACAGAGTTTTGTGTGTTCCAGGGTCAACGCCAACTTGATACACAGCAGAGGATGAGCTTGCCCCCAGGGCTAAGATTACAGGATGCGCTGCCATGCTCAGTTTACACAGGGTTATGGATGAAACCCAGCACTCTTTCTGCCAGAGGAGCTACATCCGCGGCCCCTCAGCCGGTTCTATTCATGCTGAAGGCTGGGCCGGTGAATTCATTCTTCTTCTTTGCCTTTTAACCTGATGACATACTAGTGCCTTATAAAGAGTTAGCATACTCTGTTTAGGAGCTGGAAATCACGGGATGCGTATGAAGGGGACGAGTGCCCATGCAAATTTTCTGTTTTGCATAGTTTTGCTTCTCAGTTGTTTGACTTTACAGATGTGAAGTCCAGGGACTCTGGAGGGCTGACCGCGAGTTAACCTACGCTTAGGTGAGGTTCTGCATCCTAACAGCCATCAGGCAGCTGAGGTAGGTGGTCTTCCTCCCATCTCCCAGGGGGAGAGGAGAGCTTTTCTATGCCTCCATGGGAGCAGGGTATGCTTTCAGACATTTAAGAGGAAGGTGGTAAACTATAACCTTATCTGTTGTCTTTTTCCACATCACACCCTGAGCATCCTAGCGCATCACTGGACCTCACAGAGGTGTGGATAACCTGTTATCTTTTTCCACATCACACCCTGAGCATCCTAGCGCATCGCTGGACCTCACAGAGGTGTAGGTAACCCATTATCTTTTCTCACATAGCATCCTAGCAGATCCTGGACCCCGCAGAGGTGTCTGTAGGTTTCTCCTTCCTGATAAGAACTAGGAAACGAGACCCTCCCTGGACTAGGGAGAGGGAATTGGGCAGCAGAGCCGATGCCTTTTTAGCACTATTTCTAGGTAGCCACACCAAGGAAAAAGGCTTGAACATTCGTGAAAATATGCAGAAACTGGCTTATTACGAAGCATGTGTAAATAATCCTAGGTTATACAGAACACATAATAGCTTATTCAATGAAAAAACATGGAGGTAGAAAAATGACTTCGAGTGTAGGGGTTTAGGAAGGGAAAAAATGAAAGGAATTCAGGTAAAATCTAAGCTACAATAAAATGAGTCTTGGTAGTCATTTAGGAATTTCAAGCAAAACAAACGGGTAGCTCTCAGGAGTCCTGTGCGATGCTCTCCCTTTGAAAGAGGCTTTTGGTGAGCATTCCAGAAAACCCCGGAGACGCTGAGCTCAGAGCACAAGAGTAGTCTGTGTTGAAAAGGCAAGAGCCAGACATGACACATACGTAGAAAATGACCAAAAGCTAACGAGACGGCACAGAGGGGCTCATTCTTCATTCTCCCACAGTCCTCTCGGCCTCTCTCAGCCTCTTCTCAGCCGAGAAAGAGACTGGGGAGTCAGAAAACCTCGATTCCACTCTGTCTCCGCTACAACCTAGCTCAACCAGCAAGCTTCCAACCCGATTCTGCTAAAAGGCCTCTCCGCCAAGGCTGAACTTAAAGCTTGTTCATTGTCTTCCTCTTTTGGATCACTTCAAGAAAAGATTTACTGATCTATAATGTCACCATTTCATTGTTTTTGTTGGGGGGGGTGGCTCCATTAAAATGATTTATTTTATTATGAGTAAACCAGCATGAAACCGTGCCTTTCATCTAAACAAGACGCTATTCTGGTGGGATGACGGAAGCTGGGGATTGTGTAATTTGGGGCCAGACTTCTGTCGACAAGCATAGCGTGTTTACTTATACTCTAGTGGTTGAGAGAGGGCATCTTTCTCCTTGGATGTGTATAAAGAGGGGACGGAACACAGAGACCCGACGCTTCTTACTGTTTGGATGGGTTTTTGAGCCAAGATGATGGAGAGGAGAGAAAACTCTTGAAACTGGGTGGGAGGGGTGAGGTCTCAGAGTCAAGCTGCCCCACCTTGAAGCTGTGCTGTGAGCTTGACAGCGGGGTGGGGTGTGAATAGAGAGCGCACCTCTTGACAAGAGGACTGGATGGTTAACAGGCTTACCTCCACGGTGGTGGTGGAGTCTTCAGGGAAGCTGGAGTGAGGTGGGTCTTTGGTCGAAGAGACTCTAATGAAGTGGAGAAAAGCTGTTTCTCCCTGTGAAACGCTCCCCTGCGGCTCTCGGGAGTAAGAAGAAGACAAAGTTTCTAAGTTATTGGGAGTTGTATATGAGGACCATCTAGTCCACAACTCTTGCGTTGGGACATGCAAGGAAAGCCTTCTTGTTGACCCATCCCCACGGCTAAGCACTCCTGAGCATTGGAGAACGCCCTGGTGAGTTGTAGGCCTGGGGACACAACTGTTTGACACCCAGCTGGGTAGCTCTTTTGTTTTATTTATTTATTTATTTATTTTTGAGACAGGGTTTCCCTGTGAGCCATAGCTGTCCTAGAACTTACTCTGTAGACCAGGCTGGCCTTGAACTCTCAGAAATCCACCTGCCTCTGCCTCGCTGGGATTAAAGATATGCACCACCATTGCCTGGCACATTGGGTGGTTTTATTTTTTATTTATGTGATTTGCCTGCCTTGGGAATCTAGAGGGGTCACTGTATAGGTCCCGTCATCGTACTGTATCCTAGAATAGCAGCCTCCCTGTCTAACCTGTCATCGTCCTGTACCCTAGAAGAGCAGCTTCCCTGTCTAAACTGTCATCGTCCTGTATCCTAGAAGAGCAGCTTCCCTGTCTAACCTGTCATCATCCTGTATCCTAGCAATGCAGCCTCTAAACTCAGGTCATTGTTCCGGCCTCCTCTCGTCCTTTTCCTCGTTGCCTTGTTACTGCTTCTATTATAGTCCACTTAAAAACAAATGGAATGGGGTGTGGAGGCCACACCTGTAATACAGCTCACGAGGATTAGCAGTGCAAGGCCAACCTGGGCTATTTGAGATCCTGTCTCCCACGTCTCCCACGGAAACCAGAAGGCTTATCTTCTGCAAGTGTCTTACCCTACCTCCTAGAACAAAACTTCACTCAAACAGGCTCTCAGAACACAGGTTCAGGTCTCAGCCACCCGGATTTCCATCCACGGTGTCTCGAACAAACTAGAACTCTCTCAGGGGGCTTGAGAAGCAGGTGGTAACTAGTGTTCAGAGGTCAACCCACCAGAGGTGCCGTTATCTGATGGAGGATTTATCCTGTCCAGACAAGGTCTGTATGACCTTCGGCACTGAAAACTGGGGTTCACTTTTGCTGAAGCAGCTTAGTGTCTCCCCAGTACCTGCACGGTAGTGTGTAATCTCATGTGATGTGTATAATGTCATCTCATGATTGGATCTCAATCTTAGGGGCACATACGTCTGTGGGTGGCCAGGCAGATGACTTTTCATTTGGCAATGTAGTTTTGATATATAGAATATGTACTGGGCTATGCTTCATAATCGGATCTGTTGTCCCATAAGGACTGTGGACATGTAGAGGCCTGTCTTGTTCTTGTGTTTACTGGATGGTGTGACATCTGAACACTGGTTGCAACCTGCTCCTCATGGCCCCTAGCAGAACTCTTTTGGTGTGTGTAAGGGCGATTCAAGACAGGGTTTCTCTGTGTAACAGTCCTGGCTGTCCTGGAACTCACTTTGTAGACCAGGCTGACCTGGAACTCACTGAGATCCACCTGTCTCTGCCTCCCAAGTGCTGGGATTAAAGGCGTGCGTCACCACTGCCTGGCCAAACTAGAACTCTTTTTTTTTTTTTTTTTTTTTGGTTTTTCAAGACAGGGTTTCTCTGTGGCTTTGGAGCCTGTCCTGGAACTAGCTCTTGTAGACCAGGCTGGTCTCGAACTCACAGAGATCCGCCTGCCTCTGCCTCCCGAGTGCTGGGATTAAAGGCGTGTGCCACCACCGCCCGGCCAAACTAGAACTCTTAAGACTTAGCTTCTTCATTTAAAATGTTGATCATGACGCTTAGGCCATGAGATTTAATCATTGCAAGACACAATGGCCTTCCCATGTGAATGTTGCATGTGTAAATGAATGCTGACGGTCATTATTGTTGGCAATCCGAGTTTATCAGGGTGAGCATGGTTCAGAGGGACAGTGACTAACGCTTGTTGCTTTGCCACTAAAAAGGAGTGGATTCCTTTTCTTTTAATTGTATTTCAGGAGCCTTTTGCCATAGGCACCAACTCCAGAGACAAGGCACAGAAGCTGCAGGATCCACGCAGCCTGTGCACCCAGGAACTCAGGGTGGGGTGGATTTGATCCCCCGCATTGGCTGCTGGCCAACCCATGGATCCCTAGGGAAGACAGGGAGCTGACTTTCTTTTTAGCCTAACTAGCAATTTAGCCACCTCTGGGGAACCCATCTGCAACATTATGTATCATTAAATTATATAGATGGTCTCAAATTGACATCACTCCACCTTTCCATTCCCTCCTATGTTCCAGATATTATCCCCCGTCACCTTTGCGTGGCAGGCTCTTCTTTACAGCTGAGTCTGACATTGAATCTCTGATTCCCCCCCCCTTTACCTCCCACGTGCAGATTAGAGACATGTACCGCCACCTGTGGTTTCTGTGGCAATGAGGGCCGAACCGAGGTTACTTGCCTGGGAGCTACGTACCCAGCTCCCATGTTTTTACTTCTTAAGTTAACTTCTTTTCGAAATGCTTCTCCATGTAATTTTCTTGTAAATCATGCTCTTTGAACACTACTTAATAAAATGGGTTCCTGAGCCTCCTACGTGTGTATCTTATCTCAGAGGAAACAAAAGGACTTTACTCCCCCAAGGGCACTTTTTATGGCCCCTGAAACTGAGGCCATTGCCACAAGCTCACCATGTGTTCAGTTAACAACAGTACGGAGTAGTTCTTATTCTTATTAGTATCTTCAAAATATTTAATCCCGAGATCATGAAAAACTAATAGAAATGGATTCACCAAAAATCATATCCCACAATAATTTCTTTTGAATTCTCTGTTTGTGAAATTTTTGCATTAATGTGATTTCTTTGGATTTTCTGTTTTGCTTTTTGAATTAATTTTTTTTTTTTTTTTTTTTTTTTTTAGGTTCATACGCTACGTCCTGGGTTTCATCAAAGAGCCTTCCTACTTGTGTGTCTTTGGACTTTGTGCTCAGTCGTCTCGTTTCTGGTGGCCTTCCCTAGCTGGCCTCCTTTCTTCTTCAAGTTACTCCCCCATTCTGCTTTCTTATGATGTGGATTCCAAATCATGTAGGGGGTTACAGGATCTGTTGCTGCTCTTGCTAGTGTTGTTGAGACGGGGTCCGATATGAAAAATAACCTAATTGCTTCACTTTTGAGACAGGGTCTCATGGACCCCAGGTTGACCCCAAACTGGCAACGACATTGAGCTTGGGATCCTCTTGTCTTTGCCTCTCAAGGGCTTGCAACACAGACATGCACCACCTTGCTGGGTTTATATAACGCTGATGATTCAGCCTCAGGCTTATGGACATGCTAAGTAGGCATTCTACCAACTGAGCTGGGTCCTTAGTCCTATTTTAATGTTTATTATGTTAGGTGAAGCATAGTATTGCCATCCCAATTTTTCCGATTGTTAGAAAATGGTTATGAGACAGATGGCAACTCCAACTTCAATTTGATGAAATTCTGAACTTGTGCTACCCTCAAATGGCACAACATCTCCAAGGGCTGCTGTCACAGTTTAGAAAGATTGGCATCAAACTGCCAAACATTCCTCAGTAAGTTCCGCTCTCCACCCAATAACGACTCCGCTCTCAGAGAAGTCTCCCATGGCTGTGATCTAGATTCCTGGCTCGTGGGGAGCCTGTGGGCTGGAAGCAGGTTGAGAATCTTGAGGGAGATTCTCTGCCTCTCTGCCTCTGCCACACAGGCAAAATATTCTGGAATCAAGATCCGAACAGTGGAGGCCCAAGGTCACTTAGCCTTTTTGAAGGTAAGACAGTGGGCATATTGTGTTTTCTGTAGAGAAGTTTCTAAGGCCTTAAAACATCATCTAGGGGCTAGAGAGATGTGTTTGAAGGTGATAACACTTGGTGCTTTCGTAGAGGACCTGGGCTTGGTTCCCAGCACCCACATGGTGGCTCACAGCCATCCATAATTCCATCTTAGAGAACCTATGGCAAGCAGAACATTTATATACACAAAATAAATATTTAAAAAAGACTTTTAAAGATCTCATCTAGTACAGTTGTGGCATCTAACTAGCATGTACAAAGTCCTGGGTTCAATCCCTAGGGGTGGAAAAAAACAGTCAATTCACTCTCCCCAGGGTTGTTAGACACATTTGGAAACGTGTGGGAAGCATGTTGGTTGCCACAGTGACTGGCAGGCGGCAGTGGGGGAAGGAAGATGCTTTTAAAATTCAGAGGGATAAAACGAGGGATGCTAAAATCTCCTACCATGTATACTGCCAGTATGCATAGTGAAGACCTGTGCAGACATCACATCAGTCACCCCACCCCCCAACCTTAAGAAATGTTTGTCCCCCAACAGCCCACGGTGGAAATCCAGCAGGATGGCTTAAAGAGGATCTCCCAGAGGTTCAACAGGCCTACTTTCCTCTGCGGGGTGGCAGACATATCTCAGGAACTCCTCTAGGCCGAGCAAAATCTTAGCCAGCCTGCCTCTCCTTTTCCCAGCCCTCAGGAAAGGCAGGCAGTGCTGGCTGCCCTTCAGATGATCAGAAGGACACAAAAAGCCACGGGGTGTGTATGGAAACTCCCACTTACTCAATTAATCAGACTTGTGAAACCGTCTGCACAGGAAGGCCAAAGAAGCCCTGGGGGGAGGAAGGGGTTTGGAGAGAGCCCAAAGAAGAAATTTAAAAATTAAATATTGTTTCTAAAAAAACATTTAAAATATAACATGTTATGTTTAATGGGTAAAAAAAACAGCTCTAATCATAGCATGGGTTGATTTATCAGATTATCTGGCCTCAAAGAAAATAGATGAGAAGCTATTAGTTGTGACGTGAGCCTAGGAGAAGAAATTGAGATAAGACTGAGGTATGAAAGTAGGAGAGAGAAGGGACCCAGTTTGGGCCATATGATCCCTGCACTGTCACCACATAAGCTTTCCACGGGAAATGCTCAATAGCCTGCCCTTTCCGAGGGTCCCTCGCCATTTCTGCCCGCGTCCACCATGCTTTCTGCAGTGCGCGCTCACTGAGTTTGACAGCTACTGTTACCTCCGAGGACTTTTCCAAAAGCTCTCGGGTTCCAGGGCCCGAATTAGACATGCCCACACAATGGCTGATTTGTGTTTTAGGCTCGCGGGACAATTTCGACGAACACGAGCACACAGGTCGCTTTCTTTCCGCAGGAGGACGGCTTCCAGGTGTTTCAGAGGAAAGTGGACCCGGGTAAAATTAAAGTGGACTTTAAACTCTCCCTCGGCGCGGTGTTTGAAGAGATTAGGCCGTGGGCTCTTTTTTTTATGGGGAACCATACATTTTAAGACTTGAAAGGTAGTAAATGAGAATGAGCTTGTCCGAGTAGTAAGTGACCGCGGATCGCACTGAGACTTGGTGGTTTTCCTCATCTAACGCAATGTTTTCTCTCTCTGTCTCTCTCTGTCTCTGTCTGTCTCTGTCTCTGTCTCTCTGTCTCTCTCTGTCTCTCTCTGTCTCTCTCTCTCTCTCTCTCTCTCTCTGTGTGTGTTGCTGAGGGCTGAGGGCAGGACTCTGTATACGCTACCACAGTCCCCTGTTTTTTAGAACAAGGCTTTACTAGCCGAGTCCTGCCTTGAACTCACACTCCTGATTTCACCCCAAGGACTGTGGTTACAGGCACGTTCCACCATCTCGCTAGTAATTCCTTACTTGTTTACATTTTGAGACAGGCTCTCCCACTACAAAGTCTTAGCTAGCCTTAGCTCATTACATACACCATTCTGGCTTTGAGCTTGTGGTGACCCCCCCCCCCCCCCAACTCTCCCAGAATTCAGGATTATGAACTCATGTTGCTGAACCTGGTGATATGATTCTTCTTTCTCTTTTTCCTTTTTTTTTCCCCAGCCAATTTCTTTCAACGTTACTGATATTCAGTACTATGCTTATAAATCTTATGTATTCATTTATTTTACATCCTGAACGCAGCTTCCCCTCCTTTCTCTCCCTCCAGTCTCCTACCCCCCACCCCACCCCTCCATCGACTCTTGCTTTCTTTCTCTTCAGAAAAGGGCAAGCAACCCGTGGACATCAGCCAGTCATGGTAGATAAAGTTACCCTAAGGCTAGGTACCTCCTCTTTAACTCCCGGTGAGGCAATCCAGGAGAAGGAAAAGGGTCCCCAAAGCAGGCAACAGAGTCAGAGACAGCCCATTTCCACTGTTGGGAGACCCCCAGGAAGACCAAGCTATACAATTGTAACATTTATGCACAGGACCTAAGGGAGCCTCACGCAGGCTCTGTGGTTGTCGGTTCTATCTCTATGAGCTCTGGAGTCCAGGTTAGTTGATTCTGTGGGTTTCCTGGGATGTCCTTGACTCCTCTCGCTCCTACCATCCTTTCTCCCCCTCTTCTGCAGGATTCCCCAGGCTCTGCCTAATATTTGGCTGTGGGTCTTCATCTGTTTCTATTGGCTGCTGGATGAAGCCTCTCTGTTGACACTTGGGTTAGACCCTAATCTATGAATATAGAAGAATATATTTAGGAATCATTTTGTTGACTTTAATTTTTTTTTTTTTTTTGCCAGTTATGTTCGGTTCTATCCTGGGTCTCTGGGTCATCCTGGTATCAGGGGTGAGCTTCCTCTCATGGTACGGGTCTCAAGCTGACCCAGTCATCTGTGGACCACTTCCGTAATCCCTGTGCCACCTTTCCCCCAGCACATCTTGTTGGTAGGACAAATCGCAGGTCGAGGGTTTTGTGGCTGGGTTGGGCATCCCAATCCGTCCACCGGAAGGGCAAGAGGATTCTGAAGTAGAATGCAAAGGTGGCCGAGACTGAGGGTTTTGTTTATTTGACATGTTAAAGTAGATGAAGCTCTTCTGTTAAACCTGTTGCTTAGATCTTATTTTCAATCACAGGATGTACATCTGGAAGTTTTGAAAGTGATTTGTATGACATTTATTTGTGTTGGGGCTGGTGTGTGTGTGTGTGTGTGTGTGTGTGCCAATACATGCACATGGCCTATGGTGTGTGTGTGCCTATACATGTACATGGCCTATGGTGTATGCGTGCCTATACATGTACATGGTCTATGGTGTGTGTGTGTGTGTGTGCCTCTACATGTACATGGTCTATGGTGTATTGTGTGGCTATACATGTCCATGGTCTATGGTATGTGTGTGCCTATACATGTACATGGCCTATGGTGTGTGTGTGTGCCTATACATGTGTGTGCACCTATACATGTGTGTGTGCCTATACATGTGTGTGTGTGACTATACATGTACATGGCCTATGGTGTGTGTGTGTGTGTGTGTGTGTGTGCCTATACATGCACATGATCTATGGTATGTGTGTATAAATCAGAGGGCACCTTGCAGGACTCAGATTCAGTTCTCTCCCTACCACTGTGGGTACCAGCGATCACACTCAGCTCCACTACGCTGTATGTTTCTGCAGATTGGTAAGGGAAGCCTGATTGTAGGGAGAGATAACACCCTTCCACCATAGCATGGGTAAGGCTAGTAACATCGAATCTGGCATCTGTGCCTCTGGTTGTCACCCGCTGTGTGCCCGCCTGTGTAGTGCTCTGAGTAACTGGCCCTGGCAGCCTTACCCTCCTCTGGGACTGGGGTGTTCTCCTTCTAGGTTTCAATGTTTGTTAATCATGATGTTTTTGGGGACTCTTTGTTCTCTCCTTGCTAGCATCCCTTTTTGGCTCGCCCCTCCCCCACCCTTTAAAAAATCACTTCCTACATTCTCCCCCTCATCCCATCTGCTCATTCAGGGAGGGATTAGAATTCGAGGAAAGCAATGGGGGCTGGGGCTGGATGGTGGAAGGGATGGCATTCCATGCCAGGCTCCCCAGCTCCCAGTCACTAGCCGACTCGCGAATGTCACCCAGGTTGGATGGATGAATAAAAACCATTTTGAAAGTATACGTTGCTGTCACTGTTAAGAAATCCAAGTTTATAAGGTTTGATCAGTGGTCGTCGGAGTCCTGGAATCTTGAGAGGAATCCTCCTGTTGGCAGAGCGAGCTCTGAGTCAGTGTCATGAGCCCAAACTGTAAGAAGAAACAAAACCTTTCTGTTCTGTTCTTTTATCGAGTATCGTGGTGAATTTCAAACTCAGGGAAGCTCATTGAACCTCCTTGGATGAACAGCTTCCTCAGCAAATTAGTTCAAGTCCTAACCTGTGCAAAAACCACGCAGTTTCTCAAAGGAAACATCCCAGTTAACATTCTGTAACTAACGAAACCATAGACCCTTGGTAATACTGGGCCTGCGTCAGTGGCCAGAGCATCAATGCCTCACTTGGAGGCTGACTCTAGAGTCTCCCTGCCGGGAGCATCTGAAAGTGTGTGTGAATTTGAAATAAACCTTCTGAAATTTCAAAATGCTCCCCCCTTTTCAAACATGCATCATCGATTTCTTGTTTTTGGTATCCATGTCATTAATAACAACGCCGCTTAAAACATTTATGGACCAGATAGAACTATGGTAATAACCATTACCAAATATGGTAATAAGACTAGCAATACAGGGACACCTTCGTATTCTGAAAGGAGAAAGACAAAGACATCTCAGAATTTATTTATTTTAAGGAAGGTAAACCCCACAACTCAGGTGCTGGACTCTGCATGCTTCTTCTAATTGGACACAGTGCTCTCATGGGGTAAATTCAAATGCTCATCATGGTGGCTAAAAGCCATGGTTGTGGATAAAGCCTGCTGATGAACAGGGAAGAAGTGATAGACAGAAATTCAATAGTATAAAGCCATCACTATAATAGCTGGTCTAGAGAACCGCGTGGCGTGTGTTTATATAGAGAAAGATAACAAATGTGGCAAGATTTTGAAAATTGTAGAGTGCACCCTATCTTTGGTTGTTTTTCACTCTTTTTTGGGGGGGGGGGGGCACCACCTAGCTTCCAAATAAACACACACAGAGTCTTATTCTTACTTATGAATGCCCAGCCTTAACCTGGCTTGTTTCTAGTCAGCTTTTATTAACTTGTGTTATCCCATCTACCTTTCGCCTTGGGCTTTTATCATTGTGTATTTCTGTATAGCTTTCTTCTTCCTCTGAAGCTTGTTGTGTAGCTTGGTGACTGGGCTCTGGCACCCTCCTCTCCTTGTCTATCTTGCTCCTTTAGCCCAGATTTTTCCTATTTAGTCTCTCTGCCTGCCAGTCCCCGCCCATCCTTTCTCCTGCCTCGCTATTGGCCTTTCAGCTCTTTCTTGGACCAATCAGGTGGTTTAGACAGGCAAAGTAACACAGCTCCACGGAGTTAAACAAATGCAGCAGCAACAAAAGAAACACATCTTTACATTGTTAAACAAATGTCAAGAGCACAAACGTAACACACCTTAACATAGTATCTCACGACACCCTATAGTTTTGTTTCAACCCCTTCAGAGACTCAAAAATGATACATTATGAGAAAATGGTTGACTAGGCGTTTTCTGTGGAGCCTGAGTCTGTAAAGTCAGGCTTAATTTACCAGATCCAATCCGCAAAATGCTCTTCTTCCTAACCTTTGGACGGTAGACAAGGCGACCTCTCACCATTGCCATAATCTTCAGTGTGGGTCACAATCAACTCACCCTTCAGCTGTGGTCAAATCGGTAGATCGTCTTTCTGGAGAATAGAGGCAAAGTTATTTTTTATTCACTCACTGATTAATGGATTTTCCAATCCCTACTGGGGCCAGTGTATTAGAGGTGCTATAGAAAAGCTGTGAACAAGACAAAGTGAGCCTTGAAAAGGCTCAGAGTTTGAACCACTCAGAGGCAGGGGCCTTGGTGAGCACAGAGACAAAGCAAGGGATCTCGTGAAGGAAGTGAAGCGGATCTCAGATTCCTGAGGCAAACGAGAGATTCTATGGCCTGAA
Organism: Microtus obscurus; assembly: GCA_963919715.1. Lineage (NCBI taxonomy): Eukaryota > Metazoa > Chordata > Mammalia > Rodentia > Cricetidae > Microtus > Microtus obscurus. The sequence goes on from CAWTZC010000381.1 coordinate 7,593,630, forward strand.
CAGTAAGAAACGCTGAATGAGCAGCACGTAAAACGAGCCCAGGATGGGAAGACGCGCAGACCACACAAGTACTCAAGCAGGGAGGTAGCGAGCGAAAGCCGCTATAGCTACTCTGTTTCAGAGGCAGGAGTGAAGTAACTGCAGGCAGAGGGAGCAGAGTGAGCAGGAGAAAAAGGGGCCTCTGGAGGGAGCATGCCGTGGGAGACCTCTAGAGGAGCAGGTAGTCTCCGCAATCCGAGGGATCACCAGGAGATCCGGCTACAGATGGGTGGGAGTGAAGGCAGAAGAGGCTATGGCTGAAGCCCCGTAGGGGTGCTGTGGGGTGCACTCAAGGGTCAGGGATGAGGAAGGAGGAAGGTGGAGACACCCAGATGCATTTTACATGGAAGAAAGATTCACTGATGGATGGCTTTGAGGTATGAGGGAGTAGTTGGAGAAAGAATATGAATGAAGCCAGGTATGCTCACGCATGCCCTATGATCCTGCAGTAGCAACTCTTGAGTTAGGAGGGAGAGAGAGAGAGAGAGAGAGAGAGAGAGAGAGAGAGAGAAAGAGAGAGACTCAATCAGCCAATGGTCCAGCATCAGTTTCAGCTCTCCAAGGAAAACGAGTAAGATATAAAACACCCACAGTGGACTTTTTTTTTTTTTGTATTTTTATTTGTTTTGTTTTGTTTTCCTTCCTCACTCCTTGGGAGAGATCTGCTGGGAAGAAGTCTTAAGCATGCCAGGCTTCCCCAAGACACACTAAGTCCCAAGGCAGGCGTCCCCCATCCTTGGTTAAGCAAAGGAGGAGAAAGAGAACTGTGAGAGAAACCGCCAGATCCTGAATCCATTTAGTTCGCCTGCCTCATCTCTCTCTTTCCTGATTCCATCCCCAGAATGGGGCTCTCCCTGTACCCCAGGGTGGCCCGGAGCCCACGATCCTTCTGTCCCTTCTGTCGCTGCACCCAGCCCCTTGTTTTGATCGCTTTCTGGTATAATAGCTTTTTAATGTGTCTTTTGGATTTCTAAAGTGATCTGAATTCCAAAGACTAAAATTTTCTCAGTTTAAATTTGCTCGCATTCCCAGAAGCTGGCAGGATTCCTGGATTCTGAAAAAAAAAAATCAAGATAAAATACCTTACCAAAAACATTTGGATACCAGCTTTTGCCAAGGGGACATGTTTATGACACGCTATCATATTTTACCCTCGTATGCAACTGCATGCTTTGAGCTCCTTCTGGTTTAAAAATGAAGAGGAGAAGGAATAATTGATTCTTCCCAGGAATGCAACAAAATGTGCTTTATTTTGAAATCCTTAAATATATGATTACAAAGTAAATGAGAAGCAAGAGTAATCACATTTATTTTTTATTGTTATTTATTTATTTATTGGTGTGTGGTTTAACTAAAAAAAAAAAAATTGTGACTCCGAAAGCCTTCCTAGCCGCCTTTTATACCATGGAAACACCCTCTCCCTTCCTAACACCACAGCTCTTAGTGTGGGTATGATAGAACTAGTCCAAAGATTTTTGTTTCCATTCGTTTCGGAGCGAGGTGCTCCCACACTAAATCAGGATCGTCTGAAACTCACTGTGTAGCTCAGTCTGGCTTATGATGTGTGGCAATCGCCCGCCCCAGTCTCTGAGGTACCAGGATTAGCAGCGTGAGCCACCAAGCTCAGCTGAGACCTCTCTTCCAAGACTCATCTTCCAGTGCTAGGGGGATGCACAGGCTGGCGCCCAGAGTTCAAGTCTCCAGCGCCCATCCAAAACAGAGAAGTTGGGCGTGGCTGCTTATGTGACTGTCACCCCAGCTCTGTGGAAGGCAGGGGGAGCAGGAGTGCTGGGGCTCACTGGCTGCCAGTCTAGCTCCAGGTTCAATGGCAGACTTTGTTTTGAGAGAATAGGGTAGAGCGTGATAAAGCAGAATGCCCAGTGTGGTCTCCCCAAGTCCTGAAAGCCTATAGCCTTGGTGTGTATGCGTGCGTGCGAGTGAGCGAGAATGTGTGTGTGCATGTGTGCATATGGATGCCAGAGTTTGATCTTGTGTCTTCCTCTATCACTCTTCCATCTTACTTTTTGAGATAGGATCTGTCATTGAACCGAGAATCCATGGGTTCAGCTAGCAGAGTTGGTCAGTGAGACCTTCCCATCTGTTTCTCCGGCACCAGGATTGCAGGTGTACAATGACAAGTCTGGCTTTTTTTTTTTTTTAATGTGGGGGCTGGGGAGCCATCTCTGCTTCTCGTGCTTTCTTGGCAAGCATTTGGCTGGCTGAGCAATCGCTGTAGCCCCTAAAGAGCTGTTAAGAGCCATGTCTAAGGTTCAGTTCTCCTGTTCAATGGCTGATCGGTGGAAGGGCCCATATGACAAGGGAATCTATGGTATAGCGTGTTTCGGTCCATGTCTAGTTATGAAATTCGAAGCAGAATTTTAGCACCTGACCAACTGCCCTAAAATTCTTTCACTGTGAAGGCGAGAATGAGGAACACATTCACGGGCATCTGAGTTCCAATAGCCCTGAGATTGGAGGAGTGACCATTTCAGGTCAGTTTGCCTCTGAGGCAGTTTCTAGACCATTCTGCACTCCGTGGTGTTTTATTTGCTGTAACATAATTGTTTGCAGGAAAGCAGCAAGGGTAAAAGAATTATTCTCCATTTAGGATTCAGGAAACAGATTCACGGCACGCGGTAGCAAGTCATTCGATAACAAATAACTCAGAACAAGCTTTGCTAACCTGAAGGTGGAGCTACCTTCTACCCTAGACCGCCGCCACACAGCAACAGTAACTGCTCTATGAAGTCAGAAATGTGTTTGACCCTGAGTCGTGAGGACAGTCTAGGCGTCTGGCAAAAGAGAGAGAGAGAGAGAGAGAGAGAGAGAGAGAGAGAGAGAGAGAGAGAGAGTCGTATTGCCAAGGCCTGGGAGAGCCACGCTGGCTCTGCTTCCTCGGGATGGATTTAAGTAAATTCACAGAAGAGTGCAGAGCAGATTCGTGAGACTGAGCCTTCTTATCCCGCCAACTGTTTCTTTCCCCCACAAGAGAGAGAAGGGAGTAGCTGAACTGAGAAACAACGCCTAAGGAAGCCCCTGGAGCTGTGTAATTCTTGCTTTTACCCCCAGCGATGGCTTAGATGCCAAATTGGGTTGAGGCAACAAAACACATAGGACAGAGAAAGGGAGGTGTCTAGATTCCTCGAGGAGTAGACCCAAGATGAATAAGAAAATGTCTGTTTCAGTGGGAGGACTAGAGATACTTAGAACAGGTTAGTTCCAAGTAGTTAAGTGTTAGTGAAAACATAGCAAGCTAAAACTCATTTGATCAGTGTGTTAATGTCTAAAATTATTGTATTCCTATATGGTAAAATGATGCTTTTAAACAAGAAGCTAACCTCTCTTCATTTGGAAAATTTCTACAAGTTCAATATATATAAAGCCTTCCTTGCGATTATAGCTCACGTCATAGCCTTGTTTACCCAAGGAATCCATAAACTCAAAGGGCACACAGGTCAGGCAGGTGAACTGCAGAAGGCAGGGCCTACGGACACAGGCATATTTTACACAAATGACGGGACATCAAAGAGTTCCTGGCTAGTCAAAAGAGGCCCAGAACTGGCTATCAACTGACTACTCTTTCTGATCATGTGACACATTGCCCCCTGGTGGAGATTTCCTCCATCCTGGCTTTGGTTTTAAGGGACAAGGTGACAGCAAATTTCTCAGTGGTGACTTTCCGTCAGGAAGACTGTCCCGCTGGGTGGGAGAATTGCCAGCTTCCAATATCCGTGCCAAGGCTGTCTTGGTTTGGCAGCGAAGACCAAAGCAAAATTCAACACTGACATATTCTCTTTAGAGTATTCAAACACAGAAAATAAACATTCAGTGCGTACATATTTTAATACTAATTGGTACAACGCAGACTTATTATAAAGAATTAATTATCGAATAATCAGAGCACAGTTAAAGCAAAGAGTTCCAAAAACACTGGATAAGAGTCTTGGACCATGGCGCTTGCAGGATAGAGCATCTGGACCATGATTTAGGCAGGCAACTGCCCAAATTCCTAACTGGTACTAAAAATACCTCAAATTCCATTTTCTCATCTGTAAAATATAGAGATAATAATACTATCTGTCCTGCAGGGCTAGAAGGGCATCTTGCCTCCCATATCTCTAGGGCTTGGGAGGTTTCTTGGTTTTGGTTTTGGTTTTTTGAGACAGGGTTTCTCTGTGTAATCCTGGCCGTCCGGGAATTCATTTTTGTAGACCATGCTGGCCTTGAACTTGGAGACCTGCCTTCCTCTTCCTGGGATTAAAGGCAGGCGCCACCACCGCCTGGAAAGAAAGGGTTTCTGACTTCTGGGTTTGTCGTCAGGACAGGCAGGTAGGACTGGCTTATCTGGGGCGCACACCCTTTGCCCCGACTGGGTGTGGTTCCTCTGTGACTTCCTCATTCACTACTCCAGGGTTGATTTCTGTTTAACTTTGCCTTCCCAGGTCTGGAGCCGAGCACGTGAGAGTACACGACTTGCGGGGGCGGGGGGGGGGCGGTTTCCCCATATTTAGAGCGTACGAAAGCCGTGTCCGGTTTCCCCATATTTAGAGCGTATGAAAGCCGTGTCTGCTTAAAGAAGCCTGGGTACTGATCGTTGCTAGAAAATCGCTAGAGTCGGGCAGAAAGAACTGCTGTCAAGGGGAACCTTCTAGAGGGTGGAGTGCCGCTTTTTTTTTTTTTTAATCCTTCCCTCGGTCTTTACTTTCCTACCAGACTTTCCCCGCCCTACTCTCCTCCAAGTCCCTCCCCTTGCCCCTCCCCTCCCCTCTAGGTCCACAGGGAAAGTGTCTTTCTAGGCTCAAATTGCTCCTTCTCTTTTCCAATTTGGAAACAGAAGTAGCAGAAGTTTCCAGAGTTCCAAACAGAACTTAAACACTGATTAGAGAGTTATTGGGCCTATGAGTTTGTGTACATAAATATATAACTGATACGTCATCCAATTAAAGGTATCAGTGCCTGGAGAGAGGGAAGCTCTTCCAGGGGACCTGGGTTCAAGTCTCAGCACCCACATAACAACTCATAACCGTCTGTAACTCCAGTTCCAGAGAATCTGACACCCTCACACAGACAGACATGCAGGCAAAAACACCAATGCACATAAAATAAGTAAATTATAAAAATACATAAAGACATCTACTTTTTTGTCTTCCATGTTTAGATATGAGAATGTAATGAAGAACGGGGCACTGAGAGAGAGTAAGATCTATTCAGTAAACATTAGAGAGAAGAAGCATTTTGTTTCAAAGAGAAGACGCAGGTTGCAGATTAGTATCAGATATGAAGTCAGATGATAAGCAGCCTGAATACTCTACAAATAAATATAATAGCATGTATATCTTCAAATCAATTAGCCGAAAGGCCTGTGATTATTAGTTGTTATTCTAATACTTTGGTCAGAAATAATGGATTCTTAGTTCCTGAACCATCTCAAGTCCTACTCAGGGTGAAATTTGCTCACACTGGGCTTTTCTGTTTGTTTGTTTTGGGTGCCAGACTAGCGAGGAACTGCTATAGCTGAGGATGACCTTGAACTCTTGATCCTCCTGCCTCTGCCTCTACAGCCTAGAGTGCTAGGATTAAAGACACACCCCCAAGGTGTGTGGTGTTAGGGGTTGGAATCCAGAGCGTCACCCATGCTAGGCAAGCATTGTCAGCCCTTCACATTCCTTTAGAGTTGGGCTTCTGGGGGGGGATGGTTAGGCTACGCACAGCGTCTCCAGGGAGCAGCATTAAGTAGAAGCCGTACAGAGAGTAAGGAAAGCTTGTCAAGGAGGTAGATGGAACTTGACTATGTGGTCAAACAATCATGACATTTAAAAGGATATGTAAATATTTAGAGCCATAGCGATGTCCTGAAATCTTTGTAATAAAACAATCCCTCCACCCTCAAACAGTACCATAAGCAGCACAGCCAGGCACGTATCCATCACATAAATGTGCTATTTTAATAAAATGGGGAAACGAGAAAAATGCATGATCTTACACAGAAACTCTGAAATATGTATGCTCCAACGTAAATGGCGTTAAACCCCTGCTGAGAACAGAGAGGTTCGGCCTCCTGACTTAGTTTAGTCACAAGCAGACGCTTCAGTATCTTCGGGGAAATTTTTGAGACTCTCCATCTTCTCAAATTTTTTGAAGGGGGAAATAGTTCAGAAATGAGTTTGTACAAGGCTGGCTGCTGTTCGGCTCCTGCAGAAACAGGGTGCGTACCTGACTCACGCCCGAAGGGCATTTCTGCCTGTCAGAGGAATGCCTACCAGCCATCCGAATCCACTAACCGCTGCTTGACAATGGGAAAATAACACGTTGAGATCCTCTACCAACGACTCTAATTAGATCTCAAATCACGGCATATTTGCACTGCCAATGGTGTGTTCACGTGCGTGGTGGAGAGAAATACACAGGAAAAGACAAGTGCACACTTTTGTAGAACAAATAGAAAATGTTAGTACACTTCCAAGACTTTCTAAGTCGTTCTATGTGAAGAAAAATACATATAAAACTTTTCTCTGTAGCTTTGGTGCCCGTCCTGGAACTAGCTCTTGTAGACCAGGCTGGCCTCGAACTCCCAGAGATCCGCCTGCCTCTGCCTCCCGAGTGCTGGGATTAAAGGCGTGCGCCGCCACCGCCGGGCACATATAAAACTTAAAACCTTAACTCAGTGGTGAATCTGCACGGAACAAAAACTTCCAGTCACACAGTACTGTAAAAAGACTCAGTTGCTGTGCAAGTGTGGACCTTCCAAAGCCCTTCCGACACCATTCCCCTGACTCGGGATTGTTTGTCCTAAGAGCATCTACTGTCTCGTCCTTGAACGTTCCTTCACCCACCGTTGTTCTGCCCACTCACCCAGCTGGTGCCATCTTCCTGAAGTCTCTCCTTATTGACTTGGCATTCGACTAACCGGGGTGTGTCGCGTTCCCTGTCACTTTGGAGAGCCCAAGCGTCTGCTCTGAATCATTTACCAGTGTGTTTCATAAGAACGCCTCCGCAGCCAATCCTGGGGTCCCCTGCTGGGTAAGTCTCTTTATCCACTCACAATGGAATGTTACAGTCAATGTTCTGGCCCACAGCCCAGAGTGGAAAGGTTTCAGCTACCTGAAGAGACCGAATCTGCAAACTTCTGAGGCGATACAACCAGATACTAGAATCCTTACTCTTAGTGCCCTGACTAACATCAAGGACATAAAGGAGCAGGTGTGCATTTATTATATGATTAAAAAAACCACAGTCAATAATATCTCCTCCCCTTTTAAGTCAAGAGAGGCCCTTTAAGTAAACTTTCATTGTGAAGAGTAGAAAGAAAACTCAGGTTTTCATGGAGAAGCCAAGGGAGGACCAGATGCCTCCAGTACTAACAGGTTGTTTTCCTGATCCCAAGCCGCATGTTGGTTCTTGTTTGATGCATTAGTAACCCACATGGGTGCCCATTTATCTTGATCTCTGGCATTTTTACAGCTGTTCTTTATCCATGAAATACAGTCCGTGGTGAGTTTTGTTTAACCCCTTCCAGAGTATTTCCAGTGCGGACTGGAGAGATGGTTCAGCAATGAGGAGCACTTGGTGCTCTTGCGGAGGACCTGGGCTACATTCCCAGCACCAACATGGTTGCTCACACTCATCTCTAACTCCAGCTCCAGGGGATACCCTCTTCTGACCTCCCCAGGCCCTGCACACGTAGGGTGCTGTTACATACATACAGATAAAATATTTATACACATAAAATAAAATAAATAAAACTCCCCCCCCCAAACATTAGGTGTTACAATTTCATTAGAATACCATTTTTTTTCTTAATGAAATAGGATTTAGCTATCAATGTTTTCTACCACTATGCTGAGTGTGCACACGATTTCAATAGCTTTATGCTCTATGGTAGATCCCCACAGAGCTTAGAAAGAAGTGAGTCCGGGCACCTCCTCCCTCCTCTTTTTAAAAATAAAAACAAATAAGAACCATGACAGTCAGCTCAGAAGGAGGAGCCAGAGAGGCAGACATCTCTGAGAAGCCCATGGAGAGGAAAGCTCAAGGAAAGATGATCCAGTCCGAGTTCCATGGGCAGCCACAGAAAGTCCACAATGACCTTGATGACATCTTTGGATGGAATAGTAATAAGAAGCACAGGTGTGTAGAGGGCCAGGGTGCTGAGGACAGCAGCGGAAACACGGGTGCACAACATTTTCCCGAGAAGTTTGGCTGTAAACTCTAGAGGATAGACTGAAAGCGTTTGTTTCTCAATCAAGGCAACTTGAATATACCTGGAGGCTAAGGATGAAAGTTGCTGGCTGCATTTATAGTATAAGAGATCACGCCCAAGCAGGCTAGTATCTTAAAAGCTATTGACTGATGGAGCGAGAAGAGCTTCCACAACACACTGAGTTTCTTTACATAGTTCAGGATCACCCGTATAGAGAATGGTATCACCCACAGTGGGGTGAAATCTCTTATATCAATTAAAAATCAAGACAATCCCTTGTAGACATCCCCACTGAGCAGTGTGACATAGGAACTTCCTCAACTGTGATATTCTTTCAAGATAGTTCAAGGGTATATCAAGTGAAAGCTAACCAGGACAGTTGGTGAGCAGTTTAGGCTCTGGTTAGCCATAATGGAGTTTGGCAAAGTCCTGAAGTCTTTCCCTTCAGAGGAGTCCCATGCTTTACAGAGTGTTGGGGATCCTTCCCCAATCTCCTCGGTTATGGATGACCCTGGGTAGTGCCACAGAAATTAGGACACAGGGGATGCAGAGTAGGAGATACAACTGCATACTTTATTTGCAAAGCCAGTGTTCTTTTTATAATACTCAAATCATGATTCAAACTAGGTTCCCATAATACATGAAAATAGTTTCATAAACTAGTCACTTGGTTGTGACTAATTTTGAGGACTTCGTGCCCTAGCTAATCTAAACAAAAAGCTTGGTGTTATGGGGATAACTCTTGCTGTAATATAATATGTAAAAACACCTCATCAGAAGACAAACCACAACCTAATCAAAGCCTTTGAACTACAGTGCACATCTGTGTTTTCAAGGACTGACCATTGGCAAGGCACTCTACTGATGGGAGAGGTTTGCCTCCTCCCAACTTGGTTTGCCAAGCCTATCAGCAAGAATGCTACCTCAAGTCTCCCTTGCACAGAGTTTCTATGCAGTTCAAAACCAGCCCTCTACAACAGAGCATCTGCCTTAATCCACCTGCGTTGCTCAGTAGATGTCAAGAAGAAGCTCAGACAGTGAGTGTTCGGATCAAATGCACTGATAGACTTCACAGCGGTGCCCAGAGTCAGAGATCGGAGAGCTACACACAGGAAATAGTGGAGATAGTGAGGAAGAGCGACAATTTCCCGTGAAGAAAAAGGATCAGGTTATATATATACAGCAGGAGAGACAGCAATCTTTTTTGAAACAAATTGCACCCTCTTTCCCTGTCATTGACCTGGCAGCAGTTCACTGACAGGGCACCGCTGACTGAAGGCTGGTGAAACAGCATGGGGCCTCCCACGTGATGTGGGCATGCACCAGGATGCACAAACTGCAGGGTCCTCCCACATGATGTGGACATGCACCAGGCTGCAATGCTGCAGAGTCCTCCCATGTGGTGTGGGCATGCACCAGGCTGCAGAGTCCTCCCATGTGGTGTGGGCATGCACCAGGCTGCAGAGTCCTCCCATGTGGTGTGGGCATGCACCAGGCTGCAGAGTCCTCCCACGTGATGTGGACATGCACCAGACTGCACAGGCTGCAGAGTCCCCTAGAGTCCAATCAGAGAGGATTTTCCACACACCCAGGTCTGCTTTATCTTTCAGGGTCCTAGGGTCGGCGCTCTCCTGGACACACTGATGCCTGTGAAGAAGGAAACCGGCCATCTGGAGTGAGAAAATGCTGTTTGCCCAAATAGGGAGTTTAGGGCTTTTTTTTTTTTTTTTTTTTTGAGGAAATCACATCTATTTTGAGAAATCATCACTACATTATTATTTTATGGAAAACTACCCTGAGCCAAATTTGGAATTAAGGTTTTGAGGGGTGAATGATAAAGCAGTGAGAATCTGCTTTCACTGAGGATGGAAACCCATGTCTATAGATTGTTCTTCCGGGAGACTGGCTCTTCTCCAAAGGCGGGGTTAAACTTCAGCCTGTCTGAAAATTAGCATTACATGGTGATTTGGTGTCAGTCCCGTGAGTCCTCATAAAGGGGCAGCTTGGATGGCTACAACTTTTGCAGGAAAAATTTGGAAGGAGGAGAGACTGTAAAACAGCGATTCTCAACCTGTAGGTCAAGAACCCCTTGGCAAACCTCTATCTCCAAAAAATATTTACATTGTAATTCGCAACAGTAGCAAAATCGCAGTTACGAAGTAGCAATGAAATAATGTTATGGTTGGGGGTGGCCACAACACAAAGAGCTGTATTAAACTGTTGGAGTATTAGGAGTATTCGAGTATTAGATTGAGAACCACTGCTCTAAAGGCTAGCAGACTGGGTTTTTTTCTTGGACTAGATATTCCTGCTATTGTCCTAAAGTAAATAATTGAACTCTGGAAATAAATTTATCAAACCTCAGTTGATGTGGGTGTCAGTCTGCCATCTGTCTGTCTGTGTGCCCATCCATGTGTGTGTACGCATAGAGGTTAGAGGTCAAGTTTGGGTATCTTCCTTCATTTCTCTGTCTTAATTCTTGAGATGGGTCTGTCAGAGATCCTTGTGCACTGACTTGGGTACAATGGCTAGCCAGGAATCTGCAGGTCTCCCTACCCCACCATGCTGGGGGTTGTAGACCTTCACCGCCATGCTCAGCTTTTATGTGGATGTCGGTTATCCAAACTCAAGTCAAGCAAGACAATGCCAATGTGAATGCACAGCAAGTGTTTTACTAACTGGGCCATTGGGTTATTAATGTCATTCTTATTATTTTAAGGAGCAAACCATTCCATTCAGTGCCTCAGTAGTTATCAAAGTCCTACAGTACCAAGCACTGGTTCCTTAATTCAGAATGTGTTAGTGGCAAACAGAAAGGTCCCGTATCTTCTAAGCTCATATTTTATCTCACGATGTTATAGTACTGAGAAAATTCTTCCTTGGGTAGGAAATAGGACAAGGAGAGAGAGTCTTCTATTTATTTATTTATTATGTATACAATATTCTGTCTGTGTGTATGTCTGCGGGCCAGAAGAGGGCACCAGACCTCATTCCAGATGGTTGTGAGCCACCATGTGGTTGCCGGGAATTGAACTCGGGACCTTTGGAAGAGCAGGCAATGCTCTTAACCACTGAGCCATCTCTCCAGCCCCTTCTATTTTTTTTTTTAAGATTTATTTATTAAGTATACAGTGGTCTGCCTGGCCTGTAGGCCAGAAGAGGGCACCAGATCTCATTACAGGTGGTTGTGAGCCACCATGTGATTGCTGGGAATTGAACTCAGGACCTTTGGAAGAGCAGGCAGTGCTCTTAAACACTGAGCCATCTCTCCAGAGCCCGAGGTTCTTCTATCTTGACTACAATATGGCATAGCATGGATAGTAAAAACCCAGAGACAGATATTGGGACTCAACCTGAAGATCAGAAAAGCAAAGCAGCCAAGTCACTAGAGAGTTCTTACCTCGATGAAATCTCCAGACTGAAAGAGAGCGAGTTCCTGTCTCATCACACCTTATATTCCTCTCTAGGTCTGGGTTTAAAGGCAAGCACCACCAGCACCTGGGACTTTATGGCTAACTAGTGTGGCTGCTGGTACGTCTGGTATAAGTTCACGAAATATCAGACAAGATCCCTGTGTTACTTGCTAAACAACCGGAGAGGCTTGTTAAAGACTGGGGTGGAATCTAAGGAAGGGTCCGGGACCTCCATAACGAAGTGTTTCAGGATGAAGTTTTAGAGGTGACAGTGGTAACATTCTACCCTAAGAAGTGCATAGCAGCCCTCGGCAGTGCGTGGTCATCACATGGGAGATGGGGCAGGCAGAGAGGCAGCTCAGGAGGAAAGAATTCCTACCTGGGAATCATCAAGGGTTCTTAGGAAAGAGCTTGGAAAAAGCTAGGACCAAAGAGAGGCTTGGGACAACTATTGCAAAACAAAAAGGACCAAGCGTGACCAGGCTGGAAAAAGCTGGAACTTCCAGGTTGCTCTGCCTGAGTGATTCAAAGAACACCTCAGACAATGTTTGTGCGTCAGTTCTGAGGAAGGGCAGTGAGATTCCTAAGACAGAGACAAAGTTTCTAACACGGCCTTTGGCTCAAGAGCTCACTGTCTGGGCTAGTAGTAAAGAGAACGCTGAACAAGCTGAGAATCCCACTTTGATCCACAGTACAGGTGAGGGAAAAGAGAGCAGAGACAATGTACCTGTACTTCATGACACTTGGGATGCAGAGGCAAGGCGATCCCTGGGGTCTTATTTGCTAACGGAGCTGAATTGGTGAAGTCCGGGTTCAGTGGGACCCAGGCTCAAACAATCAATGTAGAAAAGAGATTGAGAAAGACAAGAGTGTTGAACTCTGGCTTACATATGAACGCATATGAATACACACATGAACACACACACATGCACACACGCGTGCTCTCTCTCTCTCTCTCTCTCTCACACACACACACACACACACACACACAGAGAGAGAGAGAGAGAGAGAGATTTGTGTCTAGGCTGGGTTTCTTAAAATGCACAAATTCCTGGATTCTGTCTCCGAATTCACACACACACACACACACACACACACACACACACACACACTTCGGTGTCTAATTGCACTTATACATTCTTATTACTAATAGACATGCATCAACTACTGTTTCTATTAATCATCTCTATTTTGAAATGTTACAGTGAAATTTCCCAACATCTCTGATCACTTTGAGTGTAAGAAGGGGACAGACTCTATTTCACAGAAATCGTTGGTGAGATCAATTTCCCTGAGCAAATATCATGAGCTTCAAATAAATGTCCAGGTACGACAAGGTGAGTCCACAGTCTCCATCCTTCACCTGTTACCCCTCATCTGTTCCTTCCCCCTTCCCACATAAAGCTTTCAAGAAAACTAATGTTTCATTGCGGAAACAGCTGGGAGAGGCCAAGGCCAGGATCACAGGGACGTTAGCTACAATTAAGAATCCTCTGTTTATCTCTTTGGAATCTGTTGTTCCCTCCCTGTGCAGAGACCACGCTGGAGGCTGCGTGGGTCAGCAAGCCCTGTCAACTTGCTCTTGGGCGTACAACCATAGAAAGGCTTAGCAGGTGATTTGTAACGCTCTAGTTTCCCGTACAACGACGTCCAGATTCCGGCGGCAGAACAGGACCTCTGTTCCCACCGCCGTTTCTCTCAACTAAACGCTTGCGTCTAGGTGTCAGTCTCTCATCAGATTCGCATGCGATTCCAAAATTAGATCAGCTGAGCAGTAAGCACCCCAGTGCACACTACAATGCGTCAGGGAAACCAGACCAAAGTCTGCAAACGAGCGTCTACCCCTCAAGCTAATTCCCCACTGTTGATGGAGGTCTGAAAAGGAGGAAGCTATGAAGAGGAACCACCATCCTCCTTCCTCCCTGCGGCTGATTGCACAGAACGAGTGGGATACCACAAAGACGTGGGGTCTCTTTTCCCACCCCAAAGATACGTAGGCTGCTTGGTTTGGGAAGGGGAAAGAGGTGACAGCTTGTGAGCCTTGCGGGGACCACGCAGAGGCTTCTCAGCACGGTCCGATCGCCGAGAGAGACCCCGTGGAGCAGAAAGTTATACTGGTTATAACCTACCAGCCCCGGCTGCTCTGCCAGCTGCCCACAGAGGCGTGAATAAGCGTAAGCGCAAAGCTGTGGAGCCCAGTCACGGCCGGAACCGCCAAGCTGAGCCCAGACTGAATTACTGAACTATGGTTTGCTTTTAGGTCACCAGGTTTTGGAGTAGTTTATTAAACAGCAGAAGCTAAGTCACAGTTCCGCGCATCCCCGTGAGTCACACAGCCCAGAAAGTGGCCTAAAGAAAGTACTTTCCTCAAAGAAAGTTAAAGTTTTATAGACTCGCTGAAGTAAGTTGGTGCTGCCGAAAGCGCCGATCCACAAGGGGCGAGGGCTGATGGTGGAGTGCAAAGCTATGCATCCCGTCTTCCTCGAGAGGATCTTCCTGCGGAGAAGAGCATTGGCTGGAGTAGACAGAGTACGCGCTGACACGGCTGGCTTATTATACTCTGGTGCAGGGTCCTAATGTTGATGCTAGTCGACAGGAAGTAGTTCATAGGCCAGCTGCAGTTTATGGATAACGACCTGAGATATGGGAACGGAAAATATATTTTCTGTGACGGGCTCAACAGTAATAATTTTTATGCCTCGAGGGCCATATAGGCTATATTAATTTTATTATATGTGGAAGCACCCATGCCCTGGACGATGTACACTGAACAAGCACGGCTGTGTTCCAATAAAGTTATTTTAAAGACAATAAAACTATTTTAAAGACAAGCTGTATTCGGAATGTGAACTTTATTATACTTCATCTGCATCAGAGATCATGATCAGTGTCCTCTCTCTCTCTCTCTCTCTCTCTCTCTCTCTCTCTCTCTCTCTCTCTCTCATTCTCTATCCTGCTCCCTCTCTCTCTTTGTGGGTGTGCTTACAAAGTCATAAGAATTGGCAAGAACAAAAAGAAAACTAAAGTCAGCCCTCCTCACAAAGAGAGAAAACAAAGACTTAAAATTTAAGGAATTCTGACATGTAGTCAGAGGGGTTAGGTGGGAGATGCAACTGCTTAGAGCTTGGACAGTTAGCTTAAATAAGGGAAACCCAGTGAGCACTCAGTCAGAACCCTTGGCCAAATCCTGGGAAAACACACTCAAAAGACGCTTCCATTGCCTGTGCTGACATTTCAAGGACACAGACTTCTTGGCAGTAAGGAGCCTGAGGTAGCTTGTACCTCATTTTTTTCTCTCCCATCCCTTCTTTCCTCTATTTCATTTTTCTTCCCACTTCCCTTGGTTTTCTTTCTCTTATAACAGAGGAGAGCGGCTCCAGGAACCACGGGAAGCCACCAGCATTGCATTGTTGCAGAGGTTCAGAAGAGCGTCGGTTAATAATTTATCACAGCCTCTCTTCTTCCCTCCCCGCGTGCTGTGAACACAATGGATGTCTGTGTCATTAGAACACGACACAATGATCCGTCTTAGATTCACCCTGGGTTGGGCGGGGTGTGCCCTGGTGAGGAAATGCCAAGAAAGGGCACAGAAAAGATACACCAGCCACCATCATTCAGCTCTCCAAAAACTTACCGGGCAGACTTACTGGGCACATTTCCAAATTCTCATTATTATTATTTTTTCAGGTCTTGAAAGAAAAGCAAGATGATTAGATTCTTTGACAAATGACTCCCCCTCAGATTGCAAATGCTGGTATTACAATCATTAAAGGAAAAACAAAATCTCAAGTGTTGTGCGCTCTGCATATTCCACTGATATGTATGTATGTATGTATGTATGTATGTATGTATGTACATACATCTATATACATATACCGTGCAATCTGTTTAGAATCTCGATCTTTTTAAAGATGAAAGCATCCATTTTAAATGGAAATCTTAGTGGGAACAAGTTTTTCAAGTGGTTTCTTTTATTATTTAATATTTAATATTCGCTCTGCGTTCTGATTAAGCCATTGAAACTCTCTGGCAGAAATTCCATGTGGGAAGGGATGACGCACCGGGAACCAGCTCTATTGTCAGCTCAAACTGGTCAGACACATTTCCTAGATACAAAACATGGTGCCATGGTCACCAGGGGAGGACTAGGAGGGAATAAGTACCAGGAAACGGCATGTCAGGGTGCCCTGCTGCGCAACCGCAGACAGGAGTAAGATCCGAATAAACAAGTGGGCGGAAGGGGAGATTGGGAATGAGGGAAGACAGAAGATGCTATCTGGAGCTGTAGGAGAAGGGAGGCTATAAAAAAGCTGGTGGTAAAGTCTGTCTGCTTTTCAAGTTTTCCTGGGGATGATCTCAGCTAAGAGCTAAACATCGCCTCTGCTGGCGCTGGCGCAGGCGCCCCAGCAGCATCCTGCTTATGCCAGGAGGCGGAGGAGGCATCACGCAGGCTGGCGAATACCCCTTAGAACAAATCTCTCGGCTATTCTGTCTGCCTAGAGCAGCACCCCGCCTTGTCCCCTCTTCCCTTCTTCTTGCTCACGGACTGAGAACTAGGAGCATCTTGTAAGAGTGACTCCAATTCCTCTCTCAAAAGGGCGCTGAAACACACAGGGTTTCAACATCAGGGCTAACCTTGCTGTTCACTGCTTCTCTGGTGGTCTCAAAGGATGTCCTTCATATCTCCTGATGTTTCTCCATCCTCGTTAATATGAAATTCTCAGTTTAGGTCAGAGTCCAGAACTCATTTCAGTGACATCTCCTGTACTGACTGTCATAAACATTTCCTTTAAATCACCCGGATGAAATTCATTCCCTTGGACAGAAAGATGGGGAATACAAAGCTTAGGCATAAATATGAAATATAATATTTCATATAAAGAAGGATGGGTTTTTATCACTACACCTTTTTTTATTAATTTTTTCATGTATATTACACACCAACCAGTTTCCCCCCTCTTTCATTCCCTCCCCCTACCTCCCACATCACCCCCCACCCATCCAGTCCTCCTCTAATCAGAAAAGGGCAGGCCTCCCGCGGGAGTCAACAAACCATGGCTCCTCCTTCTGCATCAGGTCTGGACCAGGCATCCCATCATGGGAAATAGGTTCCAAAAAGTCATGGCGCACACCTTTAATCCCAGCACGCGGGAGGCAGAGGCAGGCGGATCTCTGTGAGTTCGAGACCAGCCTGGTCTACAAGAGCTAGTTCCAGGACAGGCTCCAAAACCACAGAGAAACCCTGTCTTGAAAAACCAAAAAAAAAAGTCAGCTCGTGCGCCAGGGACAGGTTCTGATCCCGCTGCTAGGGACCCCACAAACAGACAAAGCTACACAACTGTCATCCACATGCAGAGGGCCTAGATCGGTCCCGTGCAGACTCCCTAACTGTCGGTTCAGAATCCATGAGCTCCCATTAGGTCAGGTCAGCTGTCTCTGTGGGTTTCCCATCAAGATCTTGACACCCCTGGCTTCTTGACACCCTCCTCCTTCTCGGCAACTGGACTCCCGGAGCCGGCCTGGTGCTTGGCTGTGGATCTCTGCATCTGGTTCCATCATTTACTGGAAGAGGGGGGTCTCGGTCGACAATTAGGGGTCATCCTTGTGGATTCCTGGGAGTTTCCCTGGTACCCAAAATGGCCCCCTTTATCTAGATATCTCTCTCATTTCTCTCCCCTTCCGTTCTTCCCCCACCCTGACCAACCCAATCCCTCGTGTTTCCACCCTCCCAACACGCCACCCCCACTTTACTCAGAAGATCTCATCGATCTCTCCTTTCCAGGGAAAACAATTTTTTTTTGTTTGTCTTTCTCATGATTTCCTTAAGGAAAAATTTCATTTACTCTTTAGGGTCTCTATCATCTTCATAAAGATATTTTTAAGGTTCGTTTCTTGTGTTTTGGCTGTCTTGGAATGCTCAGGTCTTGCAGTTGTAGGATCACCGAGTTCTGGGAGTGCCATATTGCTCTTTTGGTTGTTAAATGTATTCTTTCTTTCTTTTTTCGGATTCTTTTCGAGACAGGGTTTCTCTGTAGTTTGTTTTTTTTTTTTTTTTTTTTTTTGGTGCCTGTCCTGGAACTAGCTCTTGTAGACCAGGCTGGCCTCGAACTCACAGAGATCTGCCTGCCTCTGCCTCCCGAGTGCTGGGATTAAAGGCGTGCGCCACCACCGCCCAGTTGTTAAATGTATTCTTACACTGGCGTCTATTCATCTGGTGTGGTTTGCACCTGTGCCTATGTAGTCTGCTTGTGGGCTGATGGGGACGGCACCAGTGGCGTTCTACCAGAGTTGGGGGCAGGGCCCAGTTGTCTCATTGATGCCGAAATGGGGGGGAGGGGCATGGGATGTGCCCTTCAATTTAGGGGCTGGTCTTCCAGGCAATCTACTCGGAGGCCAGTCATTCACCTGGTTTTCCACTTGGTGTGGTTTATGTCCGTGCCCGTGTAGTCTCCTGGGGTTGTAGGGGAGGACTGGTCACGGGGAGGGTGTTCAGGTGTCTGGGTTGGGTGACAGAGTGGGTCTTGGAGGGATAGAGTTCAGTGGGTGTCAGGAGGGGGGTGCAGCCTGGAGACAGGTCTCTCACCTGTCTGTCTGCTGGTGGGGGACTGTATCCCACTATGCCAGCTTTATCCTTGATGGTGTCCTATGACTATAAGTACTCAATAGAAATGTGTAGTCCCAGTCATCCATTCATGAATCCACTTTCTCAACAAATATCTGTTAAGCAACTGCGGGAGGAGGTAATGCTTCAGTTTCTGATAGTACAGAGATATGGTACCATCCTTTTCCTGGAGAACGCTCTATATCATTTAGGTCTAGAACATCTCCTAAAGGTCCATGTAAGAAAGGCTTGGCCCACAGCCTACGTGTGGACCAAGTGGAGCCTATAAGAGGTAGGGCATACTGGGATCCAGTCAGGTCATTGAAGGGTGCCCTTGAAGGGAATATTGAGATTGGATCCTAGCCTGTCTTTCTCTTTGCTTCCCAGTTGTTGTGAAGTAAATATGTCCTTTCTGCCTCAAGCTCCAACTATGGTGTACAATGCTACTTCTAGCCCAAAGCAACAGGCCTAAGTGATCATGAACTGAAACCTCTAAAATGGTAAGCCTAAAGAAACGTTTTCTGGTTTAAAGAAGATTATCTTGGGCATTTTGACACCGCGACAGAGCGCTGACCAACATAGGCGGTCCACATTCAGTAGAAGAGCCAGATAAACCCAAATTGCAATGTAGACCCATAGTGGAAGGAGCCAAGGATTTCTGGTCACACACACGCAGACACAGACACACACACACACACACACACACACACACACACACACACACTGCTTCCCATAGGAAGAGATTTTGAATCGATTGTTGACAAATAGCGTCACTCACCATGAGAACACGGACCGCACTGAAGTTTACCTTGAGTGTGAAACTCGTATAGGGAATTTGCAGATTTTAGCTTCAGGGGAAGGAAAGCTAAACATTGGAATGGCTAAGTATGAGAGATGCCAGGAGAGCGTGAAAGGCAGGGCCTACTATGGAAGAAGGTGACGAGGGTGTTAGATGACAGATGTCTAGGCAGGAAGTAGCCCTAGGTGCTGCTCTGCAGTCCTGTATCAGTGCGGGTGTCACATCCCCAATGGTGTCCCCCCACCTAGCCTCTGCAGGAACCTTCTAGAAGTGGGTACTCTTTGTCTAATGGAGCAGTAGCCTCTTCTGTTCTGGACTCCTTGGAGTTTTAGAAAGAACCATTTCTCTTGACCTGGAAATTGCCTAAAATTCTATCCATTAACTTTTTTCCCCCAGTCAGATGTTAAGAGTTCTTTATTCTACTTGCAGCTCTCTCTCAATGAGCTGTTTTTAGCTAACAGCAGGCCTCACCCATTAATCTTAATTCCCTTCATGAGAAAGAAGAAGAGGCATTTTTCTTCTTACATCCAGGACAAAGTCACCTAGACTTTTAGAAGCGGCTTATTTTGACTCTCCTCTTCCATTAAACCATTCCCAAGGCTTCAGAAAAATTCTGCCAAGAGTTCCAGTCATCCTGTTTCCCCCTCTCCAGAGGCAGGATTTGTTACGTGTTCGGTGCCACGACCTTGCTACTCTGGGGCTAAGGCTGTTATCGCCTCCGTGTCTTGAGAAGCCACAACAAAATAACACCAAAGACAACACATGTCGGACAACGACCAGTGAGTCCCTCAAAACTCTTTCACCGAAGGATTGCTGCCCTCTTTCTGGGGGACACCAGCGGTCCTGGCACCAAATGAAAGGTTTAGTGTCCTTAAGAGTGGTTCACCAGGTCAGTGTCTTCTAATAGTATCCAAGATGAATCCTACTAGAGTTTGGGCAAAAAATGTCCAATCACAGCCCAATGTTCAACAAATGGTGCTGGGACAACTAGATACCCACATGCAAAAGAGAGAGCCTAGACCTCTTCCTCATTCTGTTTATTTATTAAGAACAAACAAACAAGCAAAAAAAAAAACTACTCAAAGTAAATCCTAAACCCTTAGATTCTTAAAAGAAGGCAAAGGTATAAATCTCTTTTTGACTTTGGTTTAGGTAGTAGTTTTTATAAATATCACACCCAGGAAATGAAAACCAAAGATAAATTAGAGGTCATAAAATTAAAACATTCTCGAAATGAAAGGTCACTATCGATAAAGTAAAACAAGACAACTTAAAGTAGGCAAAGGACTATGAGTACATATTTCTCCAATGGAGAAACGGCCAATAGGAACACAGAAGAAGATATGATACTAATGTTCATTAATTATTACGGATGTGTGAATCTAAATCATAATGAGAAGCAGTTTTATATTCCCTGTTATGAATTTTTTTTCATGTTTTCACTTTTTCATTGTTTTTATTGAGCTAGATATTTTTCTGTGCTCCCCTTCCTACCTCTCCCGTCCCCTCCCCTTCTACCCTCTCCTATGGTCATCAGATGGTCATCAGGCTCCCGATTTACAAAGGAGATCTTGTCTTTTTCTACTTGCCATGTAGATTAGATCCATGTATGTCTCTCTTAGGGTCCTCTTTGTTTTCTAGGTTCGCTGGCATTGTGATTTGTGGGCTGTTTTTTTGTTTTGTTTTTTTATTTTTTTTATTTTTGCTTAATGTCTAAAAGCCACATATGAGTGAGTACATATGATATTTGTCTTTCTGGGTCTAGGTTACCTCACTCAATATGATGTTTTCTAGATCCATCCATTTGCTCACAAATATCAAGACGTCATTATTTTTTTCTGCTGTGTAGTACTCCATTGTATGAATGGATCACATTTTCCTTATCCATTCTTCAGTTGAGGGGCATTTAGGTTGTTTCCAGGTTCTGGCTATGACAAACAAAGCTGCTATGAACATAGTTGAGCACATGTCCTTGTGGTACGATTGATCATCCCTTGGGCATATGCCCAAAGGTGGTATAGCTGGGCCTTGAGGTAGATTGTTTCCTGATTTTCTGAGAAATTGCCATACTGATTTCCAAAGTGGCTGTACAAGTTTACACTCCCACCAGCAGTGCAGGAGTGTTCCCTTTACCCTGCATCCTCTCCAGCATCAGTTGTCATCAGTGTTTTTGATCTTGGCCATTCTTACAGGTGCAAGATGGAATCTCAGAGTTGTTTTGATTTGCATGTCTCTGATGGCTAAGGATGTTGAACATTTCCTTACGTGTCTTTCAGCCATTTTAGATTCCTCTGTTGAAAGTTCTCTGTTCAGGTCTGCACCCCATTCTTTTTATTAGATTATTTGTTCTTTTGATGACCAATTTCTTGAGTGCTTTGCATGTTTTGGAGGTCGGCCCTCTGTCAGATGTGAGGTTGGTGAAGATCTTTTCCCGTTCTGTAGACTGCCATTTTGTCTTGTTGACCGTGTCCTTTGCTTTACAGAAGCTTTTCATTTTTAGGAGGTTCCATTTGTTAATTGTTTCTCTCAGTGTCTGTGCTGCTGGGGTTATATTTAGGAAGTGGTCTCCTGTGCCAGTGCATTCAAGTGGGTCTGCTACCTTGAAGGTCGTTGATTCATGCCTCGCCAGAGGTCTCTGGCTTGGGCCTGCTCCCTCAGAGGCTGGTCCCTTGTACCTGCTCCTGTGGAGGTCATTGCCTCAGGCCTGCTCAGTGGAGGTTGCTGTCTTGGCTGAGGTAGCTGACTCAAGCCTGCTCTGGTGGAGGTTGCTGACTCAGGCCTATTTCCACAGATGTTCCTGCCTTGGGTCTGGGCCCACAGAGGTTTCTTGCTCCCTTGTTCCTGCTCCTGTGGAGGTTGCTGCCTTGGGCCATGAATTTTCTTTAATGAAAAATCAATTATGATGGGAATACAAAAAAACTGGAATACTACATGTTGCTGTTGGGAATGTAATGTAGTGAAAATGGTTCATCTTTTTCTCCCAAAGTAAGATGCCACTTCTATTGCTTTCTTCCTTCTCATTCTTCATTCTCCCCTTGGTATCCTATTCTGCCCATCTTTTAATATTTTAGGTGTTTTCATTTGGCTTCCATTGCTGTGAAGAGACACCATGATCTATCAGCTCTTATAAAAGAACCATTTGATTGGGATTGCTTACCATTTTAGATTATCACGGCAGGAAGAATGGCAGCATGCAGGCAGACACAGTGCTAGAGAGGAAGCTGAAGATTCTACATCTGGATCCATAGGCAGCAGAAAGAGAGGGACCCTGGGCATAGCTTGGTCTTTTTAAAACCTCAAAGTAACATTTCCTCCTTCTCACATAGCTTCATTCCCTGATGACTAAGCATTCACATATGTGAGTCTTTGGAGATCTGGGTCTGAGCCTCAATTTCCTTGACAAGTTTTTCCCCCTCAGGGAGAATGTAGATGCCACTGCAGCCAACTGGCTGTCTCTGGCACTGTCCCCAGAGGTACCTCTTTCCAAGACTAGGAGGGCATCACCATTTGTAATGTCGCAGACGTTAAGAAATAGTGTATCAGCTCCTGGTTCCATCAGAATCTTAAACTTTCTAAGGGCAAGAGATTAGGGTGACTGAAGCAAGTATATCTTTCCTGCTTTTGGTCTCTTTCCAAGCAAGGAGGTCTATGCGCCTACTGGTAGAATGAGCGTGATGTCACTGTCTGGTGCCTGTGGACCACTCTCATCAGGTCAGAGGTGAAGATCTACTGGTTAATTTTGAATGTTCACATTCTGCTCTTAGGTGTGTTATAGCCAGAGAATCTGGGAAGGCTGGTGAACTTTGATATTTTTACATTATAAATAGCAATATATTTTATTAATTACAAGACAAAGAAAATTGTTGTATTGTGCCTTTATTGACTGGTATATACATTACAATCTCTTTATTTAATTATGTAGTTATTTCCCAGGTCTTGCCAGCTTGAGGGCTGTTCAAATGGGGCTGAATTACTTGTGGTCAATGGCTGTGGGACAATGGTCTTTTATCCTGTCACTTGTATTATTTTTAATAAAATGCTGATTGGCCAGTAGCCAGGCAGGAAGTATAGGCGGGGCAACCAGGCAGGAAGTAGAGGCGGGGCAATGAGAACAGGTGAATTCTGGGAAGAGGAAAGAGTCAATCTGTGGCCAGAACCCAGACGCAGAGGAAGCAAGATATGACTACCTCGCTGAAAAAGATACCAAGTCATGTGGCTAACACAGACAAGAATTAGGGGCTAATATAAGTTATAAAGGTTAATAAGAAGCCTGATCTACTAGGCCAATCAGTTTATAATTAATGTGGACTTCTGTGTGTTTCCTTTAGGACTAAACGGCTGTGGGACCTGGTGGTACAGAAACCTCTGTCAACAGTCAATGCATCATTCTCCATAAAACATCGAGACATCACAGCAGCCAAATGTCTGTTGATAAATGGATAAGGAGGTTGTGGTCTATATACACATGATGAAATACCCTTCCCCTCTGCCAAAACATAAGATTCTGCTGTTGCCACAGCACAGACAAGTCTGGAAGATTCCAGCTTAAGCGAAGTAAGCTAGACACGCAAGAAAGGGTTTCATGATTTCACTGATATGAGGAGTCTTAAAAAACCAGCGTATAGAGACAGAGAACAAAACAGTGGTTACTGGGGTAGAGAGGTGTAGTGGGGAGGGAATGGAGGGCTTCAGGGCAGATGGTATAAGTAGCACATGAAGAGGATGGGCAAATCTAGAGAGCGCACGCACAGTTTGCGGATGATAATACAAGGACCGTACTTGGGTCTCATGTTAAGTGAAAAGATTTTTACCCTCTCTTGGCAAACCAAACCAAAGCAAAAATTAATGGTGGCCAGGTGAGAGGCTATTTCCGCTAATTGTTTTATTGCAATGGCATGTTCACTCTTCATATGTAACCCACTGCACCGGGGTGCGAGGTGCGTCACTTAAGTGTTCATGCTGTGTACGATTTGCATGTGGTTTGACCTCCCCTGACTCAAGCGCTTGGAGCCTGGCCCCTCAGTGCGAGCGTGTGGAGGTAGCAGAGCCCGTGAGGGTTCCAGGTGTGGGACAGATTAATACAGTGTGTCACAGTGCGTCACGGTGCCGTCATGGTGCGTCACGGGCGTGGCTCTGAAGAGAGATGGGTCTTTAAAGAGTGAGAGAGTAGGCTTCTCGGTCCCTTTCTTGCTTGTCTGCCCACCCTTCCTTTCTTCCACGTCTGTGACTGCTGTGATCCAGTCACGGGAAGAGAAGTCACAGGTAAGGAGGAAAGGGTGTGCACCGGTGTGGAGAACGCTGAGTTCTGGAGAGATCTCTGTCGCGGTCTGTTAGGACTCTGTCGTTCCGCTTTGCTGCTTTGGGAAGTGTCTATGCGTGTTATCAAAACAAGTAATTTCTATGTTAAGGCACACGTGGGTGAGCAGTTCCTTAGTTCCTAGAATCTCCAAGGAGGATAAACATTCTTCAGTTGGGGTGACCCCTAGTGTGCGTGTGAAGGAGATTCCCCAAGTAACCTCCCTCCTAGTGGTTCTCGACCTTCCTAACACTGTGACCCTTGTACAGTTCCTCATGTTGTGGTGATCCTTATCCACAAAATTATTTTTTCTACCACTTCATAACTGTAACTTTGTTCCTGCTATGAATCGTAATGTAAACATTTGTGTTTTCTAGTGGTTGTAGGCCATACCTGTGACCCCAAAGGGGGTCAAGACCCACCGGCTGGGGATCACTTCTCTAAAGCCTCCTATTGTGTGTCCACAAGTGCACGTGGATTCATATGTGTGGAGATGCACATGCACAAGCATGCATGTGCAGGGCAGAAGAGAACCTCAGACTTTATTTCTAGGCATACATGAGACCATACCTAACTTGCACTGGGGTCTGAATGGCCGCCATAACGTTTGTGCAGCAAGTGCTCTTGTCCAGTGAACCCTTTCTCTAGCCCTAACACCTGACTTTTCTTACAGGGGTTCTGGGAATCGAACTCAGATCCTTGCGCTTGCAAGTCAAACCCCCGTGGCTGAATTATCCCCCAGCCCACCTTGTCTCTTTTTTGCAACCAATATTTTTTTGCGGCCTGTTTATGACTCTGAGAGATGAATCATTTGGGGGACAATTGGGACTTTCCAATCAGTTACGGAGTGTAGGGCCCATGCTAGAAACAGGTTCTACTCCCCAAATCCCACCTGAATATGTTGGCCTTAGAACTGGTGATTCTAGAGATGTAAGCCAATCAACACCGTCAGGTGCAAAGTCGCCACCCCCAGAAGCCAGAGGCCTTTCCTTGTTCTGCGCCTAGCAAGGTAAGGTAGAGACTTCCGTCAACATTTGCTATCTCCCTCCAATTCGTCTCTTAACTGAAACCTCTGTCCTGGGTTCCCTCATTTACAAGTTAGTCTGGTGTCTATTCATCTCTTTCCATGACAGGCGCACGGAGTACCGCGGAGAAACGAAGAGCCGGTTCTTCCACATAAACCGCATGAGTGTTACTAATGGATTTCGCGGTTCACCTTCAGAAGGGAGCTGCCTGAGATCAGGTATGTGATGCGGTACATAGGTTGACAGATCTGGTCTGTTGGCGCTGCAGCCCTTCCCTCTGGACAGAAACGGGAGCCTGAAGGTTCCCAGCACTTTAAACAGGACCCCAGAAGTAGCCTTAAGAGGAAGTACGGAAAGACGCTCATGACCCTGTTCCATGGGAACAGCTTCCTAGCTTTGGGTTCACAGGCCAGAAAGGTCCAAGTCAGACCCCAGCGGCTTCATCTCCATCCCTCCGTGTCTAAGAGCAAGGATTCAAGTTTCTATAATTCTGACCGGGGGCACACATGGTGTTTACGCTGCCCAGGCTGTGTGGGAACAGCCGATCTGCATACACACCCTACCACACTGTGCTCACACAGGCGTCCCCGAGCAGCCACAAAATCCAGAATTCCAACCCAATCTGGCTTCCCAGATGGACGAGTTACCCTTCCTCTTCATACAGCAAAAAGGCAAGCACCCTTCTCTGGAAGCAGTGGCGGGAGGAAGATGCTCTTCCCTTGCTCTCTGTAGAAGCAGCGGCCGGGTATGGGGGGGGGCATTCCTATAATCTCAGCCCTGGGGAAGGGAAAGGGGACCCAGAGTCCAGTGCCAGTCATGACCACAGAACCAGAGGCTTGAGACCAGTCCAGGAGACAGAAGACATCATCATCATCATCATCACCACCACCACCAGCAAAAGTATTTTCTCCAAAAGTGAATGTCAGTCATCATAAATGAAAGAGTAATTGTATCTTGGCTATGCAAGCTCTTCGCTTCTTTTGGATTTTTGTGTATGTCATTAGCAATTGCTTTCCCTTGGCCAACTGAGACATGTGACTGGGTCTCTAGGCAGACATTTTTCACCTCTCTACAAGCTGGGACAAGATCAGTCCTTGACTTCCCCTCCATCAGCAAACAGAACTGGAAAATCATCTCTGTAGGTGCCCTTCCGACCTCAGAAATGCCACTGCGTGACAGAAACAGAGGGGGTGAGAGGTCGGCTATGCCTACCTGAAGCTTGGGGATGGTTTAGTAGATCAGAATGCCATTCCATACCAAATAGTGCCCCGGAGGAGGCCAGCATTTGCCTGTTAAACTGTGTGCACTGATCTATACCTTTTCTAGGATGATAAAGCACCCAGGGATACAATCAGAGAAACAGTGAGATGTTTCTTTCACCTAAGACTGTTTTTCTTTCTGGCTCTTGGACTTCCTGGTGCTTCCCCCTTAGGGAGTCTTGCCTGTGAGTTACCGTGCATCTAGTGTCCAGAAGACTCACAACACAACCAGACAGTGTCAGTCATTGCCCTTGGCTGAGTGTTGGCGTAGTTAAGATCCGCTGTTCTCTGAAACTCTTTGAGATAAAGGCACTTGGAGATTAACAGTTGCATAGACACTGTCCATAAACGCGAGCCCGGGAGGGGAACCACAGAGGCCACAGGTCCCTGGGTGACTAAGGAAAGAGGGAGAGAGAGTCACATGTGATTGCATTCGCTTTTTAGGACCTGCCATAATAAAATACCGCAAACAGGAAGCTTCAAACAAAAGCCAAGCGCTTAGCATCTGCACCAGGAAACAGAGGTGGGAATAGCTTAGGAATCAGCAAGACAGCTTGGAGAAGAAAGCATCTTCAGGGCGTCCTTCCTGCAAGCACTGGCCATTTCGGGGGTGCTTTGTGTTTCTCAGGGTTCATTTCACCACAGTTAGCTTCCCAGATACAGCCGCAGTTCAAATGGGCCAGTCTGCTTCAACCACTAGCTTCGGCTCTTGGTGTCATCCATACGGTACCGCTTTTATGGGCATGCAGAGAACAAGAGCCATAGGGTTACCCATGGCTTCCACCCAAGTTTCAAAGGAAAACTTCGGAGGACAGGCAACATGCATATTAGGGCCGGAAGTCCTGTAGTCCGAACCTGACGGAAAATGTCTGAACTGGAGACAGAAACGCAGCGGGACTCCACAATATTAGATACGCCAGTATGAGTTTGGTATTTCTGGGCTACTCCAAGTACTACACATTCCATGGTGTAGTCTTAGATATGGTTTGGGTTCTAACAGCTTGTTTTTTTTTTTTTTTTTTTTTTTTTTTTCAAGACAGGGTTTCTCTGTAGCTTTAGAGCCTGTCCTAGAACTAGCTCTTATAGACCAGGCTGGCCTCGAACTCACAGAGATCCACCTGCGTCTGCCTCCCGAGTGCTGGGATTAAAGGCGTGCGCCACCAGCGCCCAGCTAACAGCTTGTTCTTAACACCAGTATTCAGCTAAGAAAATGTCATCCCAATGATAGAAATATGATAATCACGTGAAAATTTCTCAAACAAGCTTTGCTGCTAGTTCAGGGGAACCACAACAGAGACTCCTTTCCACGTTCCTTTCTCTCCTTCTGCCCTTCCACTAACCCCAGGACTTCCCAAAGTGTCCCTGTAGTTATATGGAGAGGGACACCGTGTCAGCTGCGGTCATCAGCAGGGGATGGAAGACTCTTTGAAGACATTCACAGGACAGTAAGGGAAAACCTGTGAAGAAGTCGGTCAAGAGGGAGAGGGGGTAGTAAAACGCCAACAGGGGCATAGAGCTTTAAGGGAAAAAGTCACAAAATGAGAATGTTGACTTCAGACTCATTGTGGACACATATTGGTCATCCTAGGACAGGCTAAGGTGGAAGCTTGGTGGGATAGTAAAAGAGAGACACGCACGTTCAGAAACCTGACGCCCAGCTTCTTTAACTGTGGGCCTGACCCCACATGGACTGCATTAACCAAGTGGGGAGTTGCAGGAAACTCAACAGCACAAGTTCTCTGAATACTCCGTAAACCAAAATCAATCCAAAATCCCATGTGTGTTGGGTATGGCAGTGTATAACTGTAATCCCAACAACTGGAAAGTGGAGGCAGGAGGATTGGGGGTCCAATGTCATCCTTGCCTATATAGAAAATTTGAGGCCACCGTGGGTTACATGAGACCCTGACTCTAAAGAAAGAGAGAGGGAGAGAGAGAGAGAGAGAGAGAGAGAGAGAGAGAGAGAGAGAAGAAGAAGAAGAAGAAGAAGGAGGAGGAGGAGGAGGAGGAGGAGGAGGAGGAGGAGGAAGAAAAAGAAGGAAGAAGGAAGAAGGAAAAGGAGGAGGAGGAGGAGGAGGAGGAGGAGGAGGAGGAGGAGGAGAAGGAGAAGAAGAAGAAGAAGAAGAAGAAGAAGAAGAAGAAGAAGAAGAAGAAGAAGAAGAAGAAGAAGAAGAAGAAGAAGAAAAACTACTCAAACGAGGAACTGCAGGTGTCTGGTAGTGCTCGTCCAAGTTGCAAGGCTTATCTTGATGTAGCCCCAGCTTCTATATTTGATTGCACTATGCGTGCTGACATCAATGAACTCTGCCTCACACAGCTTGGCTCATTTAGAACCTGTTGTATACTATAGATTACAATGTTTTTGTTGTGTATACAAAAGCTTTCTGTTTTTGTATAGCATTGCGGATTAATTATAAAACACAAACGCTTTTAGTGTTTTCCGGCTGTTAATCTTTAGCTTGTAGCAAATTAGCGTATATTCAGATGGTACTGTGTTAGAATGTTTGATTTTTAAAAATCTGTACTTGAGTTCTTGACTTGAGTTTTACAAAACGTTATGAACTGAATTTTGGTTGGGGATTAGAACAGAATTTCCAATAGCATTCAGTACTGAATTTGAATATCGAAATATTGATCAACCCTGAACAACACTGAAGATACTCTGACTCTTGTAGGTTATCAACTATTAAGACGAGTACGCCCTTCTCGCCAGTATGTAAATTTTATCTTTAACAAATGGTGAAATTATATGTGTTCCAGTGAATTGTTTTAAGGGGAGTTCAAGTTCAGTAGATGTTTAATTTGTGCCCTAGCTTTATATATGTGTATAACCAAGACTGTGTTTTTTAAAAAAAACTGAGCCAAAAGAGACTGTGAGTGTAAAAGCTCTGATTAGGAAGCCCTGCCGTAGAGCAGAGAGGACAGAGTCAAGCAAGGGGGGTATTTCTAAGACATGTGTGAGAAAAGGAGAAGGAAAGGGAGAAGGAATGGAAGGAGAGAGGAAGGGGGAAGAGACGATCATAACATCGGCAGACATGGAAGACTGGGAAAATATCAGTTAAATGGCCCTGAGGAGGAAAATCTCCGGATTGTCTGTCAGAAGGCGTTTCCGTTGGTGTGTTTGTGCAGGCTGGGAGGCACTGTTTCCACTGGTTACAGCCTAGCAAGGTTTCCACGCCCCGTTGCTTTGTGGAATGAAAGAGGATTATTAGTGCAAACTCACGAACTCTTTTGTTTTTTATTTCCAGGGGAAGGCGAGCAGCCGTGTGAGTAGCTGCCTGTTAGAATATTTGAAAGGGGCTAGGATGTCAAGCAGGAGCTGAGAGATTGAGGCAGGGAACAAATCCCCTAAGGTTTGCTGGACAATCTAGTCTTTTCTTGTGACACAGTGGAATGGTGGGGCTCGAGGGGCCATCACCATATGGCTGGCATTCATATTCCTCTCTGTACCTGAGCCTTCCCCCGGAAAGTTTCCGTAGAACACTCTGAGTCTGTGTAGACGGTCGTAGTCTAGCCCTTCTGTGTCCTGGGGCTGACTTTGTTCCTGTGGAAAGCAGCCAGCTCTCACGGATGGATCATTAAACTAGAATTCTTTTCTTAGTATGCCCGTCCCTTTGATGCTCGACCTTGACTCCGGACGGGCCGTCCACCTGTCTAGAGAAATAACCTTAGGGATAGCAGCCTGCTGCCACCATTCAAAGCAAGCAATGTTAATCAGTCCCCTCTGGTTTCTTCATACCCAAAGAAGCTGTTAGGAGAATTATAAAGATGATATCTGCAGAGGACTTTGAGATCATTCAATAAAATATATTTCCATGCCCGAGGAGCTCTGGTAGACAGACATTGTGACTCTATGTATCAATCTTTGTATCTCTATTTGGATGTTTAAAAAAAAAAAGAACAACCTTGGCTTATGTCAACAGCTATATAGGCATCGACTCCAATGCCAAGAACTAAATATTTAGCTCAGTCCCATACTTCACCATCTGGAGGCATAGGGGCGTTCTCATCACGGTGAAGGCCTTGAGCTGTGTTTGAGTTTCTGTACACTGTACACGGGCAGCAGCCCCGCCCACCAAGGCCAGAAGAGGGTGTGTGTATAGCTGATCTGAGTGACGGATATGAGTCACCTTTCAGTGGGATGACAGTCACCCAGTATGAGTTTGGTAATTCTGGGCTACTCCAAGTACTACAAGGTCTCCACATTCCATGGTGTAGTCTTAGATATGGTTTGGGTTCTAACAGCTTGTTCTTTTTTTTTGTTTTGTTTTGTTTTTTTTCGAGACAGGGTTTCTCTGTAGCTTTTGGTTCCTGTCCTGGAACTAGCTCTTGTAGTCCAGGCTGGCCTCGAACTCACAGAGATCCACCTGCCTCTGCCTCCCGAGTGTTGGGATTAAAGGCGTGCGCCACCAGCGCCCGGCTAACAGCTTGTTCTTAACACCAGTGTTCAGCTAAGAAAATGTCATCCCAATGATAGAAATATGATAATCACATGAAAATTTCCCAAACAAGCTTTTAAGGAAAATGTGAGTGGAGTACTCTAATGGGGGCGTGCATGGCTGTCAAAATATGTTCAAGGCACCATGGCGGGGCGTTTGTGGACGCTGTGTTTCTTGCTACATTTTTAAACACGAGGTGGTTATGTAAGAGGGACTTCTGATCGAGGGAAGGATAAAAATGGTTGGCTATTTCAAACGAGGTTCAGCGAGAAACCAGTAGTAGTTTCAGTAGAGGTGACGAGGATCGAAGCCGCGGAAGAGACAAGCGGGCAAAGAAAGTATCAGGAAGCAGTAAAAATAATGATCGAGGTGAGACAGCCACAGATCAAAAACCTGGAATCTGATGAAAACCACCCCAGGGAGCTTAGA
Source organism: Microtus obscurus (assembly GCA_963919715.1). Taxonomy (NCBI): domain Eukaryota; kingdom Metazoa; phylum Chordata; class Mammalia; order Rodentia; family Cricetidae; genus Microtus; species Microtus obscurus. Next base: position 7,625,130 of record CAWTZC010000381.1, read on the forward strand.
AGAGAGGCCTGGGAAACAGGAAGTGATGCGGCAGGGAGGATAATTTTAGCCTACTTACAGAAGGTAGCAGCTGTGGGTGTGAAGAGAGAGAGCAGATTAATTTTAAATGTGTCCCAGCAGCAAGAGAGAGAGTTTTATTTTCCCTTGAAGAGCGAGGGAGGAAGGAGGTGGCAAAACCAGCTGAGCACTGCATGGTCCCATCGAGCAGGGGCCCAGTCAGAGAGCGATGTTCACTTTAGGACACTGGTCTCACAGGATGAATCAGGTCGTTTAAGACACCCGGGCAAGGAACAAAATGCTAACAGTGTCCCTGTAGATGGAGTTGGGATGACTTGGTCTCTGCAGGTCCAGCATAAGGAAGAAAAAAACAAAAACCTGCCAGTATACGTTCAGAAGACAGCAGGCAAGCCAAGTTAGAGGGGGTGCATTTTGCTTACCAGTTCAGCCTGTTAGCAAAAGAGTTAACGGTAAAGCCATACCCTGCCAACGTGGAGTAGGCAACGCTCGGTGACTGGGCTTGCTAGAAGCAGACACAGTTTTGTACAAATTTCTTCCCAACTCAAGGAGCGCGTAACTTGTTGATGCGAACTTGAGTCTTTACACGAATGATGGACGCTGCATCCTCTCTTTTACTTGAGGACCACTCACTAGTTAACATTCCCTTCCGAGATGGAAAATAACCAGACGCGCTTGTTGTGCCCACCAATTTATCACAATACATTGACGGGCATGTTCAACACTGTCTAAGGTTTTCGGCTTTTTCTTTGCTTATTATTTATTTTGGGACTTCCAGCAAGAGTCTCTGGAGGTCTTTCTTCTTGTTAACTATTCTATAAGTTAAGATCCAGAGGACCAGAGCAATGGCTCAGAGGTTAAGGACACTTACTGCTCTTGAAGAGGACCCGCTTTTACCAGTACCCAACAGTTTGCAAGTGGCTATAACTCATTTCCAGGGGATCTGACACCATCTGCTGGATTCTGTGGGCCCCAACACCGACACACTCATGTCCCCACATATACCCAATTAAAAGTCAGTTAACGCCTAAGCAGAGACTGAATGAGTATTTAAGCTGAGGAGCATGGGGGAGGGTTTAATAATGAATTTATAAAATAAATGCTTTACCAGTGTGAACCATGCTTAAAAGAAACCATCAAAACACAGTACAGTCCCATCTCTTAGAAATATATATTATATATATTTTATATTATAAGATTATAAATATAAAATTAAACATTTTATATTATAAGATTATTTTTTGTATTTTTATATTATAAGATTATAAATATAAGATTAGGTACAAGCACCTGGTCAAGGTGCTTGCTGCCAGGCCTGAGAACTCAAGTTCAATCTCAGGACCCACAAGGTAGGAGAGAACCCAAACCTGGACGTTGTTCTCTGACCTCCCCACACAGACTGTGGCATGCTCAACCCACCACTCACATGAGTACACAAAATAGCGAAAAAGGGTACCTCTTAAGGATAAGTTGAGGATCATAATGATAAAGATTCGTAATGATAAAAATTCATACAGATAAGATAGATTCATAATGAGTCCATGCGAACATCTCTTTGGGCAACTTATAGAAGTACTTTTGTAGGAAAGCACCCCGACTTCCTTGACCTCTTATGACAGAAGGACGATTGCGGGGGAGCCCACGGAAGGACCGACTTCTGCTGGCGTCTCACGGAGGCAGAAGTCAACCGCGGGCTGGCCAGCCGGGGAGCCAGCTGGCATGCGTCTATCTGAATCACTCTCCTGGGGCACAAGGCAGAGCTGAGTGTCTACGGAGCAATGGAAGAAATCCCAGAGAGCAGAGCCTTCCCTGGGGCATCATTTGCGCTTAGGTAATACCAGGGCAAGAAGGATGTTTAAAACAGCTCTGGGATGTGACCGTCTGCTAGCTAGCCCGGGCCAGTGTTGTCTAGGACTTCTCTAGAACTTTCCCTGCAGCTTGGTATTTAGTTGTTCTATTCCCCAGGCAACAGCCTGTTCAAGGGACAGACACGGTGAAAGTATAGTGAACCCATAGAAGGCAGGGACATATGAGAGGGTTCTCTTCTTTCCTTACCAGGGAGCCAGGAAAGAGGACTGCGCATGCTCCTTGTGAAGCAGGCAGCGTACTAAGTAAGGTAGGGCTTCCAGTCAATCTCTTGTTTGGTGAGCATCGTTGGAGCTACGGAATGTTTTGAACGGGCAGGGTAAGAAGGCTGCACGCTTCGCAAGCATTTCTGGGAAACTCCCTAAAGACGTGTCAGAAAAAGGCTCCAGATGTCCAAGGCCCTGGAACACCTTGGATCTATTTCTTAGCCTTCATAAATATTCCCTTTGAGCCTAATTTTATATTTATAGTTTTACATTCTTTTTCTGAAACTGATCAGCCCAAAGATACAAGGTCTAGGCCCCACAAAACCATACTCGGCTATGTCTAAACGGAATATTAATAATTATATTCAAATTAGGCCAGGAGTCAATGGGAAGACGTGAAGAATAAACCAAAGCGTGTTGGAGGTTTATGTGTGAGAGAAGTCCTTGTACACATGGTAACAAGAACGGCAGCTTGCTCACAGCAATCTGCAAGGTGAAACCCAGCCCCGCCCATGGCTGCCTTCTGCCGGTTGCTTCATTTCTCTCGGTTACATCTGTGATCCTTGACCAGACACGTCCACTTTTATCTACCTCAGACTTTGGCCACCTTTGCCCCCCCCCCCTGCCTTGGACCCCTGGGCTACTGGAAACAACCACCCTGAACTCGATTACCAAAGACTTCATGGAAAATTCCGAGGGTATTCTGAACCCTGTCTTGGTAACCTTCCCCTTGATGCTCCCAGCTCTCTGTTCAACTGTGACTTATGTAAGAATGTCTTCAGAAGGGAGCCAGGTAGGCAAAATTGTGGAGGCCCGCGGAAGTGGGTCCTTTCCACCTTGGCTGAAGGTCAGAGAGGTCAGACCTGTTCTTGCTCCCAAGGTTACAGGACATGATGCTTGACCTAAGGTGTGGCTACAGGCAGGCTTGCCCAGACAAAAGGATGTTTTGAGAAGTGAGGGGGAAATTACTTGTTAGTTGTCTGTATCGAGGTAAGGAAGTCTTTTGCCTTCCTGCCTTTTTTTTGTATTGCGGTATAGAAAAACTTTGCGTAATAAACTGGAAGCCTCCTGACTCTATCCGTTGTCCCTTGTCTATTTCTTTCTTAATCCTCACCCCTCCCTCCAAGTATGGATGAGTAAGACAGGTAGGACCCCGAGAAATGTCACCTCAACATAGGGCCCGAAAACGTGGTTCTCCCAAACAAGTCTCACCTGGGGTCCTTAGACCACGTCACTAGTCAGCTGTGACCTAACCCGTACTCTACAGACCTCAAGGGCGCGTCCCGCGGGGGTCCTGTTACTCTCTTAGCCTGAACAATGGACAGCATGACAAAATGAAACCCACGACCATGAAAAGATGGCAAATTTATCCTCTGGTGGTACAGGCAGGGGACAGATGGCAAGGACTGTGTCTCGTCTGTCTGCAGCTGGGAAACAAAGGAGAAGACGCCAATCCTGAGGATGCTGAGGGTTGTAGGATCACCTTTTAGAGTATGACCGTGACGTGTCTTCTGTCCCCAGCGGCTCGGATGTGATCTGATCATTTATTCCCCACCCCACGTGCCTCGCAATGTGGATGCAATAACCTTGTGACTCCAGCACCTCGGATATGACCTGTTCCCCGACCCCCCCCCCCACCCCTACCCCATGCTCCTCCCTGTGTGGATACATTAACCTTGTGACTCCTGCAGCTCGGATATGACCTGTTCCTCGACCCCACCCCTACCCTGTGCTCCTCCCTGTGTGGATGTACTAACCTTGTGACTCCAGCACCTCGGATATGGCCTGTTCATCTACTCCCCATTCCTCACCCCTACTCTGTGCTCCTGCCTGTGTGGATATACCAACCCTGTGACTCCAGCACCTCGGATATGACCTGTTCATCTACTCCCCCATCCCTACCCCACTCTGTGCTCCTCCCTGTGTGGATACATTAACCTTGTGACTCCAGCACCTGGGATATGACCTGTTCCCCGACCCCCCACCCCTACCCCGTGCTCCTCCCTGTGTGGATACATTAACCTTGTGACTCCAGCACATGGGATATGACCTGTTCCCAGACCCCCCCACCCCACCCTGCACTCTTCCCTGTGTGGATACATTAACCTTGTGACTCCTGCTGCTCGGATATGACCTGTTCATCTATCCCCCCCCCCCCACCTCCCACCTTTACCTCGTGCTCCTCCCTGTGTGGATGCACCAACCTTATGACTCCAGAAGCTCGGATGTGACCTGTTCCCCTATCCCACCCCTCCCCATGCTTCTTCCTGTGTGGACACACTCGGTTTCAGTTTCTCTCTCCACAAGGTTCTGTTTGCTCACCCTAGCCGGCTTTGAACTTTACTTTCCACGGTGACTCAAGCGAAGCTGAGTCATGAGGACTGAAGAACGCAGCGCTCTATGAACTAGGTAGGGCATGTAGGAAGGAGGAAGTCCTCTATAGGAGTGGACAGGCAGGAGAGAGATGCTGAATAACAGAAAGGCAATGAGCGTTTCTTCTCCAGGTAACCGGTGCTATTTACTAGGGATCGACCTTCAGACCTACACATAGGGCAGGGAGACAGCTCAGATGGCCAAGCGCTTACTGTGTAAGACCCAAGTTCAATCCCTAGCCCTCTCCCGCCTGTGAAAGGCTGGGTGTGGTGGCAAGTGTCTATGATCCCAGCACAGGAGAAGCAGAGTCAGGGAGATCCCTGGGGTTCGCAGGCCTGCTCCCCTAACCTTGGCGAGTCCCAGGACACTTTGCCCTCTCCCCCAAAAGCACAGCTCCTGAGAAACAACTGCAGAGGTTGACCTCTGACCTCCACAGTGCCACGCAAGCACACGTAGAGACAGACCAACACACGGACCTCCAATCGCTGGTACAAAAACCCCTCTTCAATAGCGCCATGGAGGCTTAAATACACTGCAGTCAATGGCCAACAGGTGAAAATCCCATCCTCTGATCCTCTAGGCAAAGCACAGCTTCTAGTAACTTCCATTAGAAGGTTCTAGACAGGGAAGAGCGGCTGAAGGCCAGGACTTAATTAGTCCCAACACACAGAAAGGCACACACACAACCAGGAGCAGGTGTGTATATACACATATGAGTGTTTTCTCTCTGTCTCTCTCTCTCTCTCTCTCTCTCTCTCTCTCGCTCTCTCTCTCTCTCTCTCTCTCTCTCTCTCTCTCTCTCTCTCTCTCTGACCTGCATGTTATTGTCGTAGGAGATCTTAAGAACAGCATTAAATATGGCCTGTGTCCTCAGGGTCCAATCAGGAGACCCAGTGTGAAGAGAGCAATGAGGCAGGATGCTATCTGACGGGATTCTGCCATCCCGGGAACTACCGGGGAGTCTGGACATGAAGCTGCTCCAAGAGCCTCAGAGAGTCCTGAACCCAGCCCAACAGTCTCTGGATGCCATGGTAGGGATGCATGATGGAGCAAGAGAGATGTAAGGAAAAAGAGCTCTGGATGCACTGAAGGACCAGCGAGTCCTTCTAGAGCCAGTGCCGTCTGTCTGCGGACGGACTGATGAGGCACCCTCACAGAGGCGCTCAGGCAACACATGGAAGGGGCTTTCTGTCCTGTAGAGCAGGGGATGGACGCGTCGGGGCAGGAAAGACGGAAGTCAACGTATAAGATATTATATTAAAGTTTCGAATATGTCCTTAGAATGTTCTTTCTTGAATAAACCAGGAAGTGTCACCACACCCTAATAGAACGGCTTGGTGACGTCGCTGAGGTGGCCTTGTGTTCTGTAGCATCCTGAGGGACGTAAGCTGGAAATGAGCCTTCCCTGTCGTGAAGTCGTCTTTGACAGCCAACATGGCTTGAGCTTCGCCTTCTTCGTTTTCGTTGGCTTCCATCCGTGACTCGATGTGCACCATTAACTAGGTATAACGTTTTATGAACTAAAAGTTGGAAAGAGAGGTGACCGATTATCCTCAGATAAAAATCACTTGCGTCCTCCACTAGATGGCATTGGAAGAACACAGCACACCCCTGGTTCTCACAGAGGAAGATGTTTCAATTGCTGAGACTGCATCACCCTGCCCTACACAGTGTGTCTCTGCTTTATACTTGTTCCTTAAAAGAGTGTGGTTTTGAAGTAGATAAATACCTGTGCTTGAGATTCATAGCAAGAGAAAGGGATGGACATTTCTCAGAATATTTTAAGCAAATTAAAATCATATCCAATCAACCCTTTTCACTCGCTACCTGTTCTAGAACAACATTAATTTTCGCATGCCTTCCCAGGATGCTCACTGATGCTAGTCCTAATGATAGTCCCACCAATAGGGTGTTGGCTTGAAACAAAATCCTGTCGACAACACTGTGCTTTTGATTCTGGAAGAGAAGGTGACGTCATCCATCTCTTACAGACGTCACTGAGTTAGCCAAGCGGAGACCCCACATGTATTGATGAAATGCAAGGAGGACCCGTTATATGCTCTGTGTCAATCAGCCCACATTACTGTCTGAGTATGCAGTGTGTTCAAACAGAAGAAGGAAGAATCTCTATGGTATTCCCTAGCACTTGCCGTGAGCAGGACTTATTAATCCCTTTATTAGTTCCTCACCACACTGAGCCTCATCCGAGCTCCAGCACAACTCTATTGTAAGAATGTGGATGAAATGTATTTTGATAAGCTATTACATAAGACTGACCCAGCCTCTGAAAGTGTGCTGGTTGAACGCTACTGTGCACCTTGGGACTGGAACTCCCCCAGGTTTCAGCAGACGGGTACGGGGTACATGGAGTGATGGCTTGGTCTTGAACACGGCAAGGAAATGCATCTTCCAAGTAGACTTCCACCTTTGATGCTCTGGGTACTGTGAGGATTTTGCTGAGTCCATTTTCATTAGTGTTTACTGATTGTTTTCTGTTTGTGTGTGTGTGTGTGTGTGTGTGCGAGTGTGTGTGTGTGTGCACGTATGTGTGTGTGCAGTTCTTCTTGATGCTCCTGGGCTGGCTCCAACAGTCAAACACTATTGATGTCGAAGAAATTGAATACTTCAACTTTCAATAATTGTCTTCTATTGCATAGCATCTTATGTACTCTGCAGCAGGTAGAATGCCCAGGGTACCCTTAACTTGAAACACAGTGCCCCATCTCCACCAATCATAACTGATATTCCATGAGCATTTCCAGCCATCAACTTTTGGCTATTCTACTTGATTTGATTCTATTCTTCCCAATGAGCCATTTCCCCCTACAGTTTAAGCATTGTCTTTCATTGGAATGCTTGTTTTAAGTCCTGGTCACTGATGTGAATTGCTGAATCCCAAGTCTGGACTGATTGGTTGGGAGGCTAGACCAGACAACAGGGAACCTGTTCCCACATACACGTGAAACCAGTGGACAATGCACAGATCACAAGAAAAATGGAGTCGGGAAGGGACTCAAGATATGTGTTTTTTAGCATAACTGGTGTCCAGTGGCATCAGAGTTTGGGGGGGCATCAGAGTTCAATGTGATCTCCGTTCCTGTTTTATCACGAGTAAGGATTAGTACAGTTAGTTATTCAGGTAGGATACTTTACTTCATGGCCAATATTTGATGCCTATAAAATTATATGACCCTTCTGGTGCCCTCTTCTTAATTCACAGGAGCACAAAGCTCTCAAAAGACAAAAACGCAGAGAAGCGTTAACGCAAAGTCCGTGCATGTCCTGATAAATTGTTCTTCAAAGGAGAATCATTATGACAAGTTATATCAGAAGATCAAAAAAGGATGTTCCTGCTGTTTGCAAGCAAATGCATGGACACACACAGATCACACATACAAAGACACACGCACACACGTGCACACACACATACACACAAATCTGGAGGGTCTTACAATGAGCCAAGCGCTGGGAATTTAAATGTTGTTCTAAATTATGGGTGGAACTTATGATGTTGGTCCATTACACAGAGGAAGAACCCTGAAGTTTGGGTAGCTCCCCAGGACTTTAGAATCTCTGAGTCAAGGAGACTATATTTTTACAAATATTACTGAGTCTTAGACACATGGAGGTTTGAGAACCACATGGGTCAGCATAATTTTAGGGCACAGAACACTATTCTTTCCTTAATATCTCTCTCAAAGTTTTTCTGCTCAAGGGTCACTGAGATAGCTGAGGGGGTAAAGGCGCTTGCTCTAGAGTGTTGAGCTAAGTCTAAAGACTGGAACCCATGAGGAAGGCAGAAGGAGAGAAACAGCTCCACAAATTTCCTTGTCTTCTGATTTCTACACGCGTGTCATGGTGGGCGTGAGCATACACAACAACAATAAAATAAAAATTAAAAGCATTTTCGAATCAAAAGGTGTCCAAATCTCAAGACAAGGAAAGCTAGAAGGCTAGGAAAACCTTGAACGCCTCAGAATTTTTGATGTTCCTTCTTGACAAACCTGCTCAGGATGTTCTAACAGCCAGTGAAAAATTTTTTCCAGAAAACTCTTTTGTGCGGTAACAGCTTGACGTTCCTCTTTGCAATGCCAGGGACACCCAGCAGGCTGCACCCTGGATCAGGGTTTCTGTTCTTTTGCTTTTCGAGAAAAAAAAAATTAAAATCCTTTACTTAATAACATGATTTGTTTTTTCATTCTCTGTGTCTTTCACATCATGCCTCTCGATCCAACCCATCTTCTACCCCAGCTCAAAAATAAAACAAACGTAAAATCTAAGAGAAAAAGGGGGGGGGGGGGGAGAAAGAAAGAAAAGGAAGAAGGAGACTATTTAGTCATGGGAGCGGCAGAGCGACGCAGTGAGACACGCAGTAAACCTCTTTATCTATACTTTACACGCGGAAATCTATCAAAAGAACCACTGCTCTGGCTCAAGGCTTCTGGGATCTGCCGCACCATCAACACTGGGCCGTCCCTGGGACTTCCCATGTCCCGAACATGCAGTTGCTGCCCTGTGTTGTGGAGATCCTGGAGCCCTGGGTCCACAAGACTGACTCCCCAACCCCCACCCATGCTCCAGCAGATCATAGATGGGTTGGAGGTTGAGATGGACCAACACAGAACTCTGGTTCTGAGACTGGGTAGTTGCGGGTTGGTCATGCAGTCCGCTCCCCTGGGTCTTCGCCACCAGGGTGGGTTCTCCAGTATTGCCCTTGCGGCATGAACACGGGTTGGGGCCAGTTCCCCAGTTTTTCCACCACAAAAGCGACTCAGGGTTGGTTCTCCCACACCGACACCTTCCAAGCAGTTCCCCCATGCTCACAACATTGGGGCCGGCTCACCCACGTCTGCGCCTGCGTCAACAGGGTCACTGCTACTGTGCCGCCCAGACATGGTACAGGGCGCGCTCTCCTAAGCATTGCAATTGGTGGGGGTCGAGAACAGCTCTCTGGCTCTTAGGACCTCAGAGCCAGCTCTCACACCTGTCTCAGGCCTTGATGGGCCAGGGTGGGTGGAGGGTAAAGGGTAGGGGGTTGGGGATGCAGGCCTATGGTGAGGGCATCTCTCCCCCACTCCTGTGAATCGGGTTTTTAAACTGAAACACCAAGCCACTAAACAGTAATTTTCCAAATGCTTCAATTGTTGTTTTTACCCTGTTTAAACAATAGATTTCCAAACATATACAACAGAAATCCAAAAGAAACGCGGGTTAAGTATATACAGTGTAATGTTTTTATGAATAATTTATAAGTTTTAAAATAATACAGACAAGATTAAATATGTTTATTCTCTATAATCTAACCATAGATTTTGATAAGATTTCATGGTAATAATAAGAAGAAATGACAATAACTAATAATTTAAGAAAAAGATATGTTTTAACACGTTGGTTTTGGGCCCTTAACATTCACGTTTTCTTTCTTTTTAAAACCATTTTATTTTATGTGTATAGGTGTTTCCTGCATGTATGTTGCACCATGTATGTTCCGTGCCTGCAGTGGACAGAGAGGGCATTAAGTCCCTAGGAACTGGAGTTACTGTCACCTGCCACGTGGGGGCTGGGAATGGAGCCCGGATCCTCCGGAAGAGCAGCCACCCAGCCATCCCCCCCAACCCCTTAGTTATCACATTTATTCTTGACTTTTTGAGGCACAGTCTCATTGTGCGGCCCTGGCTGACCTTGAATTTGTAATGTTGCCCAGGCAGGCCTGAAAATTATGGTGATCTTCCTCCGTCTGCCTCTCAGTTTCTGGACTTAAGGCTTGGGCCGCCACACCCAGTTTTTTTTTTTTTTAAATACTTTTAAATTAAAATATTATCCCATTAAAGTTGTGAAAGTTACTGAAGACTCCACAGTGAAGAACAGAAATGTGATCTGTTCATCACAATGTCTTTAAATACGGCCCAGGCACAGCTGTTTTAGAAGCAACGTGCCGCTATCTCGATAGAGACCTCCAATTGCCGCGCACCGCGCCCCCCGTGTCTGCGCTCTGTGCGCTATTACCCAGTTCCCGAGCTTCGGGCAAGGGGGCTGGAGGTTAAAATACACAGACACACACAGACAGAGAGACAACGACACGGGTCATCCTTGAATTCCCCAAGAATGCCCCCTTTATTGTGTTCAGGGGCAGATTATACAGAGATAGCCACGCCCCAGCCAAACCCACCAGAAACCACTCTCCTGCCATCAGGAACTCCTGAAGGTCTCGTGCTCAGAGCAGCTATAGGCACTCAGATCAGGGGAAAACAAGTTGCTTACAAGAAATTCAGGATCTGGGGTCTCACTGCTTCCAACAGAATGAAGTGTGGTCCCCAGCCAGAAGCATTCTCATCACCAGGGATATTGTTAGGTAAATTCTGAGACTCCTCCTAGACTAGTAGACCAGTAAAATCAGAAACCTCTGAGAACCGAGCATAGCAGTTTATTTTAACAAATCCTCGGGCTGAATCAGGCAGAGTCGGTAGTTTGAGGCCACTGAGTGTGAACAGTTATTAACAGTGCAATTGTCCTATTTAGGGATAAGGTCTCAACGTACACTCTTTCTTTCTATTTCCTTTTTACTGCCTGAGGATCATGCATGTATATAATATCTTGTTTATAAAGTTCACCTTCCATTTTCCTCCTATAATTCCTTCCCTGTCGCCACTTAGTATTGCCGGTCTGTGAATGGATAGAGCGCCATCTATTGGAGCATGCGCAGCCTCGCAGGCTCAGCATCCTTCAAGGAAAACAACTCCCCAAACCCGGCAGCCACACAACTGCCAAGAACTCCTCAGTTAGGAGCAGGGCACCCTTCTCCACGCCTGGGGTTTTGTCTGGCTTGATCATGGAAAGGTCTTGTGCAAGCTGTCACATGTCATAGCCTTCTTCCAGTTCATGTATGCAACTGTGTACAGAAAACACTACTTCCCTAGAGTTATTTATGGCTTCGGGCTCTTAGACTCTTTTCACCCCCTGCTTCTTGATGCTGCTTAAGCCTTGGGAGGAGGGGATGCCATCGTTTCTTCTTAACACTTTGAACATCTATACATCGTCATTCATTGCAGACAAGTGGGAGAATCTCAGAAGAGAGGGTGGAAAGAATGGAAGAGCCGGAAGGTAGGGGGTGATGTGCGGTCCTCTGGAAACAGCCAGTGAAGCTATGGTCTTACAACAGCTGTGACCGCTTGAAGTTGACCTACAGAAGCCTGGGCCATGACCAGACAGTCACAGACTGAGGAGGTTGTCACATCTCTCTAGTTCTTCATTAATACTTTAAAAAAAATTGAGATAGGGTCTCACTATGTAGACCAGGCTGGCCTTGAACTCACAGAGATTCCCCTGTCTCTGCATCCTGAGTGCTGGCATTAAAGGTGTCTGCCACGGCATTAGCTCATTAATGATTTTTAAATTAATATTAAATAGTTTTAAAACAGCATATATCCAGCTTATTGATCAGACTGAGCTCCAGTTCAATAGGAAGGACTTTCTATTGTTAAATACAGATACAGTATACACGGTCCTCAAAGAACATTACACTATTTGAAAGAGTCTGACCCAAAGAACACATATTGTTGTAGTAAGAGGTTGTTTGTTATTCCTGGCTGCCCAGACTCAAGATAACTACACAGAAACTGTATTAATTAAATCACTGCTTGGCCTATTAGCTATAGCTTCTCATTGGCTAGCCCTTACATCTTAATTTAACCCATTTCTATTAATCTTTGTATTGCCACGTGGCTGTGGCTTACCGGCAAGTTTCCGGCTCATATGTTCCTGGTGGTGGCTACAGGGCGTCTCACTGACTCTGCCTACTCTCTCTCTATATATATCTCTTCCAGCCTAGCTATATTCTGTTAAGCCCATTGGCCGAAAGCAGCTTCGTTATTCATTAACCAATAAAAGCAACATATATACAAAAGGATTTCCCACACCAAACTGTATTATTGCCTTTATGCGAAACACCAACAGTAGGCAAAGGCAGAGGGGTGGGACTCAAAGCAGTGATTCTTTCGCAGGTAGCAGGGGAGAGAGTTTTCTACAGGCACTGCTGGGCAAATATGGGATTTTCTTTGGGGTGATAAGAATGTTCCAGAATGAGATCATGGTGATGCTTGGGTTCTGCCAACTTCTACTCTACTGTCTAGATCAAACGGTGATTTTGATGTTGTGCATATAAAACAGAATACGGATGCATAGAAGAAGATAATAGCATCCTCAGTGGATAGAGATAGAGTGGTAGTTCTCAGGTATAGAAAGCAATATGCCGCTTAGGCTAGAGGTAAGGTGGACCCCGTACTCTTGCGAGAAGTGACCCTAAATTTGCCAAACGCTGTTACAGTTTCAAAAGTCGAGTCTCACTTCAGCTACACGCTTGGCTTGCTAATAAAAGAAAATGAAACAAAGACAAGGGCCAAGGTCACGTATACTCAGGTAAGCCCCGCATGACACATGATCACAGGTGACATGCCAACCTCAGCAGGTCAGCTCTGGCCAAGACAGCAGGGTGTGACCGGTTCCTCGCACAGCAAGACATTTGAGATGAATTGCTTCCCTCTGCCCTGAGCCCCTCACTACCAAGCCCCGCAGCAGACACAACTGTTTCCATACCGTTTAATCTAATGACCTTCAGTGTCTATATGAGTACACGGAAAATTTATCCTCACTTTATTCCCACAGAAAACTAGGAGATGTTTACGGCTGTGGCCTCAATTCCTGCCTGGGCTGTTTTCCCGCCCACTGTCTACTAATCAAATTACCTCTCTAAAATATTCACCGGACGCACCAGGTCCAGGTGAAAAGTGAAGAACCGGAGAAGGTCGTAAATGGCTTTGCCACGAGGCAAATGGTGCATGCCTTGCCTTCTGAAGGGCAGCTCTTTGCGCAGGCGCATTTGGGAAATTCTGTCACCCATGCGGTCCATCCATTTCAATGCTCCTGGCATCCACGCATCTGATGCCGGGGAAAACGTGGCAAGCGCTATATTTACTCCCTTACCTCCAGTCTTGAACCAAAACGCCAGGGCCTCCTGCAGCCTGGACTGGTGAAATCAGCCGGGAGACCCCGCATTTAGCTCACTAAGGAGTTTATGACGGTCGGAATTCAGAAAATGGGATTTATAAAGAAGCGGAGCTAGGTGCTTCCGCACATTAATTTCAGAAGCACCCATGAACACTGTTTCTACGGCGGTCATTTCTCTCTGCGGCTACACTCGGCGAGCATCCGTAAAGAGGACCTCCGTGCCGCCCCTGGGACAAGACACCAGCTGAAGATCTGATATCATGCTAACGAAATTAATAAAAATTTTAAACGTGCCAAATGGGGGAGATGTTTGCCCTATATTAGCGACGATCATTTTGACGGGAAACCCACTTTAATGAATGCCTGACAAAGAAACCTTTTAAAGGAATGATTATCTTTGACATGAATATATTCAGTTACTGTTTATACAAAGAAACCTCAGCTCGCTGGTAGAAAATGGCACAATATTGCTATGCGTGTGCAAAACACGACATAAAGGAAATGTAAAGGCGGCCCGAAGAATTAATCACCAATTCTGCTAGCTGGGTTGGTGCTTCGGGGACGATTCATTCCGAGAGATGCTTATGCCGATGGTATTGTGGATGCCATCTGCACGTATGAATTATACGAAGGGTCTTAATAATTCTATGCATAGAATTACAGAAACTGCACCGGATTGGAAAGCCTTATGCTTGCATTTTGCTTTTGGATAAAAGGCAAGGCAATTATAATTTATGACCCAGGGGCTACATTTTATGTCTCAAACCTAAAGCGGGGGGCAAGAGGAAAGTACTTACATGGGAGCGTAACAAGCCTTTAAAAAAATGAAGTTCCCACTCAGGAGCGTGGCTTCTTTTGTCTTTGGATGGTATGGTAAAGCAACAGCAAACACCTCTTCCACTATTCAGGGGGTCTAGTGTTCAGAGAAGGGGAATGAAAGGCAACAAATCATTATAAATACAGGTTAATTATGGATTATTAGCTCCAAGAAAACCAGGCCAGACTGTGAATCTGCGACTCTCGCCAATGAAACAAAAAGGAAATGAGCAGGCAACCTACTCTTGGGTCCCCAGTCCCACTGGGCGCGGCTTAAAGTAGCCGAGCAAGAGGACATTCTGTCCAATGTGGCTACGGTGATAAGAGAGAGTCTGAGACGCCTCTGGTCAATTTTGCCGGTAGGGAACATGAATCCACAGGCAAAGACTCCTCTGGCGGCAGGGGTATGGATGAAGTACTTCTGGTCAATGGTGGGAGTCTAGGGACGCTGTCTCTAAAATAACACAATTCTGCTCTGTCTCCAGCAGGTGAGGGCTGTCTTTTCTGTTTAATGGAAACAAAATGTCTTTGGTGCTGAACCTCACTGTTTCTACAAGTTCCCCTTGGTCACTGGGAAAAAACTAAACGCGGAATCGTGATCCTTTGTGGCCTCTAGTTAACCGTAAAACGGGGTGGGAGAGAAGCCGGGGTGCGCACACAAGAACTGGGAAGTGGATAACTCTGAATGACATGGAAATCACTTTAAAAATAACACAATCCAACCCCGCATTTTTCCATTTTCACTTCCAACCAGCAGGTACCATTCAGTCTCAGGGCACAGACAGGCTGCAGCCATAGTTTAAAGAACATATTTCAAACTCTGAATAATTTAGTTAAAATGCACACATGCACATATGTATATACACGTACATGCATGCACACATATGCATGGAAGCCTGCGCGTGCGCATACACACACGCACACATACACGAGAGTCTGGGTTGCTAAGAGTGAAATCAGTGCAAAGTTGTTCCCAGACCATTCCAGATCCATAGCATGATAGTAAGAAAAGAAAAAGGAAAAAAGAAACAAAACAAAACAAAAACAAAAACAGACTGACCTAGCTCCCAACAGAAGGTGTTCTAAACCAGGACAAGAGAAATTTAAAAAAAAAAGAAAAAACATGTGTGTGTGTGTATGTGTGTGTGTGTTTTGCCTACATGTGTCTGTGCACCAAGCACGGCCCCTGTGCTCATAGAGGCTAGAAGAGGGCAGCAGCAGACCCCCTGGAACTAGAGGTACAGATTGGGTGCTGGGAATCGAATTGGGGTCCTTTGAAAAAGCAGCCTGTGTGTTTAAGCACTGAGTCATCTCCCCAGCTTCTATTGCCTGGAATCTTATTTTTGTTGAGAGTCCAACCGTGTAATTGTAGTTGAGAACTTAATTATATGGAGGAGGAGAGGGTTTATTTGGCTTACAAGTTAGTTCATCATCAAGAGAAGCCAAGGCAGCCATTCCAGGCAGGAACCTGGAGGCAGGAACTGAGGCCGAATCCATGGACGGATGCTGCTTACTGGTTTGCTTACCCTGGTTGCCTAAGCTATGTTTCTTACACAATTCAGGTCCACACAGTTCAGGCCCACTGTCTAGGACGGAACTGTCCACAGTGGAATGGGCCCTCCCACCCACAGTGGCTAGGCCCTCTCACCCACCCACAGCAGCTAAGCCCTCCCACCCACCCACAGTGGCTAGGCCCTCCCACCCATGGGGGCTGGGCCCTACCACATCAATCGGCAATCAAGAAAACACCCGCAGGCGTGGGGACAATCCCTCAACTGAGATTTCCTTTTCCCAGTTTGTGTCAAGTGGATAAAACCCAACTCAGACAGTGGTGAGAACTGGGTAGTAGCGGGATGGACAGAAGGGCCATCTCTCCAGACTGGGATAGGTTAGGTGAGAGGGAAGTTAGGGAAGCCTGTGCCAGGAGCAACGGAAGGCCCGGAAGCAGTCAGACAAGACAGGGAGGGCTCCAGATGGTGCGCACCTCAAAAGGCCCAGAGGAAGGCCACTTGAAGAGGAGATGACGTTTTGGTTGAGTAGTTTTCACGTGCACCTATTTCATGGAACCCCTACTCCCCAAATGATTAGACTTTCAAATTTGAAAATTACTAAATATTTTGTAAAATGGAAACTCTCCGTTTCTATCCTATTCTCCGTCAAAATGGAGCTGGCAGCAGGGAGGCAATGGTTAGACTTAGGTTAGTGAATTGTACACCGCATTAAAAAATACCTACAGATTACATCAAAATGGAAATAAGGCATCTTATCCCCTAAAGCTCACTCCAAAGGCTTCTTTCTTTCTACACATCTGATACTGTTTGCTGTAGAGTAAGTATTCTATCAATACCTCCGGGAAATGAATGTGCGAGCCTATGGGAATCTGTGGAGGAATTTAGCAAAATCCACCAAATAAAATGTCTCACTTCTGATCGCACAAATATCCACGTCATGACTCCAACTGCGGTCAGAGGCAATCTCGAGATATGATCTCATTCAGTTATTACCATACCTTCCCAAGCCTATCACTCCATCTGATTGAATTTAGAATCCAAAGTTCCTCTGACAATGACGTTGGATACTTGTCCTTTAATTTGAAAACAGGGATGATGATATAAACTAAGTTTATGGACAGAAGCTATAATCCTCATCTCAAAAGGATAAAGGTTGCGTTTTCATGGTTTATAGCTAAGCTACAGAGAGGTCCCTGCTCCCACCGAGGTGGGTGGCAAGAGATGTAAGTATTGATGCTGCTAGTGTACCGCTGGGGAATATTGCTCATCCATTGTGTTCTCTCTGTTCTTCTGTAAGGAAAATCTGAAAATGCTTGGCAGAATCCTTAATATTACCAATGAGCTACAAATCAACATTTTGGGAACAAGGGTTATTGTGATTTTGAGGCGTGAGCTCTCATTAATTATTCTTCACTCTGTGGTAGGAGCTGTATAATCTTATAATGGTAACCTACCAATACAGCACTACACTCTTCTAATGAGACATATTACAAACAATTTGAAATATATAATTAATGGGCAATTAAGAAGAAAGCCTGCTAGACAACCATGGCTCTGTTGTATGGAGGAAGGCAGATAAATTCTGAGTTACAAATTAAGCCTTCTGCTAAGCTTGCTTCTTGGGGACAGAGGGAAACCAGAACACAGGTTCTAAATACCAGAGAGAAATATCATGAAGGCAAGAAATACAGACATCTTCTTAGCCCTAGGAAAACTTTGGTTTAAAATACTCTTAGCTCTTTAAAGATGGTTTTCTTTTCTTTCTTTTTCTTTCTTTCTTTCTTTCTTTCTTTCTTTCTTTCTTTCTTTTTTTTTTCTTTTTTTTTGATTTTCGAGACAGGGTTTCTCCGTAGCTTTTGGTTCTTGTCCTGGAACTAGCTCTTGTAGTCCAGGCTGGCCTCGAACTCACAGAGATCCACCTGCCTCTGCCTCCCGAGTGCTGGGATTAAAGGCATGCACCACCGCCGCCCAGCTAAAAGATGGTTTTCTGTTTCATGTTTTCTTTTATTTATGTGTATGGGTGTTGTGTCTGTGTGTATGTCCTGTGCAGGACCCATTGAGGCCAGAAAGGGGCATTGGATCTCCTGGAGGTGGAGTTACCACGTGGGTGCTAGGAATTGAACCTGGGTCCTCTGGAAGATCAGCCAGTGCTCTTTTTTTTAAATATTTATTTATTTATTATGTATACAATATTCTGTCTGTGTATATGCCTGCAGGCCAGAAGAGGCCACCAGACCCTTTACAGATGGTTGTGAGCCACAATGTGGTTGCTGGGAATTGAACCCAGGACCTTTGGAAGAGCAGGCAATGCTCTTAACCTCTGAGCCATCTCTCCAGCCCCCAGCCAGTGCTCTTAACTGCTGAACTATCTCTCTAGTCAGTGTGTCTGTCATCTTTGTCTCTGTCTGTCTCTCTCTTAACCTTTTCTTCTCCCTCAAGAATGTTGTGATAGGGAAGTAGGAAAGTCCATTTCTTACCCATAGAGTAGAATCCATGCTCAGCAGAGATTTGCCCTTTGACCTCCAGAAGCACTATAACTGTATAGATGTAGACGCTGTCTTGGCCTGCTGAGTTCCAGCTGCCTGGTCCGAGGTGAGCCACTTCTCCAAATTCCCTTGCTTTAGTCGGAAACAAGAGTAGCAACAGGGCCCATCCCTAGAACTTAAGAATAAGACGAGATAGGTACTTTTATGGAACTGTGTATGTTCCAGAAATGAGATGATTTTGCAGATTCAAAGGGTTGGTCGTCTTCAACAAAACCACAGCCCAAGTTCATACTCAAGAGAGCTCTGGACCTCTCAGATTTCAGAGTAGTCTCTGACTTCTCTAGCCAGATGGTAGAGAACAGGCTGTCTCAGCCTGTCTTTCTTGCAGCCTGTAGGTTTTGGAGAGTAGTGTCGTATATTTTATATAATTAAGTTCTCAACTACAATTACATGGTTGGACTCTCAGCAAAGATAAGATTCCAGGCAATAGAAGCTGGGGCGATGTCTCAGTGCTTAAACACACAGGCTGCTTTTTCAAAGGACTCCAATTCGACTCCCAGCACCCAATCTGTACCTCCAGTTCCAGGGGGATCTGATGCCCTCTTCTAGCCTCTATGGGCACAGGGGCCGTGCTTGGTGCACAGACACAGTTAGGCAACACACACACACACACACACACACACACACATACACACTTTTTTTTTTTAAATTCCAACTAATAACTTATTCTCAAAGTTGAAGTGCTTTTGAGCTGAGTAGTAGAACATAAAACCCAGTAACTCGTTCGCAGGTGTGGAAGGGAGGAGGCTGGCCGCCTTTCTAGGTGTGTGTTAGTGGTGGGTGTGCGGGTCCAACACAAAGATGCAAGGGCCTGGGGATGAAAGCTTCCCAGGGTGGGAGCAGGCTTTGCCTTTGTTAGGCAGCAGGAAGAAAGCTATAGCATCGCGGGGACTCTTGGTGGCAGTCTGGTGACTGAGGTCTGTGTCGTCTCAGAACTGAAACACCGGGCTCATCCACCCCTTGTCCCTTCTGCTTTGTCCAAGTGACGCTTATGATAAGATTATAAGAAGCCTAAAACTTGGCTATAAATCCAATTTTTGTTAGTAAATCTTGCCTTTCAAATCCAACACAGATACCCTTTCCTCCCTCCCTCCCCCTTCCCGCCCCCTCCATCCCTTCCTCCCTTCCTCCTTCAGTCATAGGCCCTGACCTAAACTATAATTGAGCTTCTTTTATAAATCACTTTAATAGCATCAAATTGCATGGAAACAAAATTAGAAAACGCGTCACGTGGTATGTTTATTATAATGCATAACTATATTCATTTTAGGAGTGGGTGGTGTTTTACATGGCTCTTTTTTTGTATTACTTGAGAATAATGATTGCTTAAGGTCTTTGTTGATTTTCTAAGTGTTCTGGGGAGGAATTTTAAGGCTAAGAATAAGTCATTTAAAAATCTGGTTTCCGTTCAGTTTACCTAGCCTAACCGGACGACGTGGAGCATAGGCGAATGAGCGACCCGGCGTGGGTCTGGGTCCTGGTCTCTAGCAAAGTTTGAGCTAGCATGGCTACGGTCAGAGTGTTCCTTCGTTGAAGAAATATGCCCACAGGCTGGAAATCTGCTCCAGCTGCCATCAGACCTCTTCAAGTTCGCTTTTGGAAAGACAGTTTTCATTAAACAAAGCACACGTTAGTGATTTTGTGTGCACACAGGTGTGTGCACATGGGTGTGGTTGGCATGGCACGCTACATGGAAGTCGGGGGACAAACTGGGGAGCCGGTTCTCTTCTTCCATTAACTGAGGCCTGGGGCTGGAGCTCACATCGTCGGGCTTGGCAGCAAATACTTTTACCTGCTAGGCAGTCTCAAGGCCTTGAAAATATATAATATATATATCCTAGAAATCTACTGCATATTATACATATATAATATATATATTATATTATATATATGGAGTTCTTATTGCAAGCAATACAAAACAATAAATATGATAACTAAATCAAAATGGCAGTGATGCCTCGTGTATCTAGCATTATGAAGAAAGAGAATATTTGTGTTTATATCTTCTGATGATGAAAATCTTTTATTCCATCAAAGTATCTAAGCATAGCCAGTCTTAGCTGTGTTCTCTAAAACAGAGGGTCTGTTTCCACTGCCTTCCATACTGTGCTCTGTGAGCCTTCTTAACAGTCCTGTACTGCTGAATCATTACATAGTGGGCCACAGTGCCCAGCCAGAATGATGCTCAACAGAGGGCTCACCCTCCTGTGTAGTGGCATCTCCACTGTATTCTAATAAATAAAGCTTGCCTGGGGATCAAAAAGTACAACAGCCACACTGATCAGCCTTACAGCCAGGCAGTGGTAACACACACCTTCAATCCCAATAGCCGCACTAGTTGCCATAGAAACCGGATGGTGCATGCCCTTAATCCCAGCCCTGGAGAGGATTATAAAACGGGAGGAGACAGCTCTCAGACACAGTCTCATTCTGAGATTCCTGGAGGCAGGATCGCCATTTCGGACTGAGGTCGAAGTAAGAGCCAATGGCTGGCACTTTGTTTTTCGAATCTTCAGGTTGTTGAGTCCCAATCTCAGTCTCTGAGTTTTTTTTATTAATTTTGCTTCACTCCAGTACTGCCCAAACCAGGTGTGGTGGTAGCATGCCTATAATCCCAGCACTCCAGAGGTGGAGGCAGGAGGATAAGAAATTCAAGGTCATCATCAGCCACACAAGTTCAAGGCTAGCCTGGGCTACACAAGACTGTCTCCAAAGCAAACAAGAAAACATAAAAACAGAAAACGCAAATATACCGCACAACAAAATAAAATATCAATACAAACAAACTAACGTACTAGCAAAGTCTGAAGGCAAAGCCCTAATCTGCAGGGGTGGGAGATAAACACGGCCCAGGCATCAAGCTCAATCCCACAGAACCAATCAAGAATCCATAGCCAACCCTAGAGAATAAATCTGAATCCCAAGTCATTTGAGCGACTGTCTCCTGAGTAAGGCAATGGAGCCTAGGACACCAGAGCTGCGGCAGCCACTCTGGCTTGCTGCTTCCGGCAGCTCAGAAGCTGTGTTTCCACCGATGCACACGTGGAGGGCCAACCCAGCAACCGTATCACTTTACGACAAATGGAGCCTCCGGAGGTAACTGAGATTAAATTGTGAGATCATAAGAGGGGGAGCGAACCCAACAACGCTGTGCAGAGTAGATAGCAGGGACACACGCAGAGCAGAGGAAGGCCATCTCTAAGCTAGAGAGAGCCCTTCAGAGACGGCATGATCTCCCTCCATCCCGAGCTTCTGGCTTCCCAAATGGAGGCACTGGCTAAGCTCTCATTGTTGTGTTGGTCCTTACTGACTAACAGAGCCGATATAAGGCTGTCGGAGGATGCCGTGAGCCCTTCCGCGCTGCCGCCACTTCCCCCCATGCTCTCTCTGCCCATCCAGATGCTGTGGGCTTCCTTCCTTCTAAGGAGCTCTGTGCTTTTTGGCTGGGTTTGGAGACGAGCAGAAGTTCATCCCCCAGTCCAGTTCAAGGTCAGTTGGTGTTTCCTTAACCACCAACCCGACTAGAACTAACCACTCCATCCCTGTTCCCTGCGTTGGTTTTGCTGTGTTCATCTCATCTCCCAGCCCATCACAGCCCTTCCCCATCTCGTGTCCAGTACTTGATACTGAATAGGCGCTCAGTTTATTTTTGTTGATTGAATAGAGCTAGAAATCCATACAGTTTAAGAACTGGAAGAAACTTTTCTTTAGCGTGTTTTCTGTTCCTGTAACCAGATATCATAGACTAAGTTTTCAAGGGCATTTTTATTCATTATCTGAGAATGTCAGAGATACACACCGTGTACTGTGATCATATCCGCCCCTATGCCCGCTGAGCAGGGATACGCACAGCTCTCACGGGTCAGAGCTTCAAGCCTCCCTCACTTTTCTCGCTAGGAGCCTTTGGTCAGCACTTAGGCCTAAGGAAGCAGAGTGTGGAGGTCAATCAGGACTTAGCCCCAACACTTCCAAAACATTGCTGAAAGCGGTGAGTGTGCCCAAGCTGGCTGTGGCGCTATCACTCCTACCTGCGAGCTCCCTAAGGTGACCCCTTTTCGTCTTTGTGCGCTTGAGTGAAAAGGATGGGTTTCCAGTTCTCAGAGCCTGCTGTGCTCCGAACCCGAGCGCCAATGGACAGCTAGCAAACATGGATGCTAGTAAGTTAGAAGCGCAAGCTGTCTTTAACGACGGGAAGAGAATTCCCTAAGAATTGTGGGTTTCCAGGGTTTCAAGCAAACATAGGACAGAGAATGGGGGCGGGGAGCTTTGGCAGTGTAAGAGTGTCCCTCTAAAAAGGGCACCACAGTGACAAAGGAAACACAACGGAAAGAAGGGAAGGGCGGGCGGGCGGAGGCAGATGATTCAGCCTGAGGGGGCGGGGGCGAGCGCGGGGGCGGGGCTGTCTGGGCGTGAAGCAAGCGGGCGGTTATGACTAGCATTGAATGGAGATAATTAGAAGCAAGTTACCAGTAACTGCCAGCCAAGGGGAGAGAATGTGCCCAGAAAAAGCATTTCTTTATTTCAGGACTGAATTCAAACACCTACCCATTTGGATTTGAGAATGCCGTTAAAAAAAAAGAAGAAGAAGAAGAAGTTCTGAAAACAGAGTGTCCATAGATGGTGAGGTCTGACACGCTGCTTTCTTTCTGATGGGATGGGAGAAAACAGCCTTGCAACAGGAAAGCCGAGCTGGGCCACACTTTCATGTAAATAAGTGTTTATTTTAAAATATCAGCCGTTGCCTACAGTACAAAGCAGTGCCGTTAAAAGTCACACAGGTTATCAGATTTCAAGGGGGTTATCAGGCACAAGTGTAAATTTCTCCGTTGTTCAGGAGAGCTAGGACTGAACAGGCAAAGCTTCGGGACCCTTGAAATAGCTTCTCAGAGTGAGGAACATTATAATTAAGCTACATCAAGTGTCACGGCAGAGAAGCGTCTAAATTATGGGTCTGAGTGGGGGCGAGAGATGCTGTTTGATTGCCTGACAATCGACAGCCGAAGATGCTCACGTGTGCGTAACCCAGACTTACTGTAATTACATCAGATGCAGAAGGAGTGGGCGGGACGGAGCCGCTTTGGATCCAGTAATTGCTTGTTTATCCTTCACAAACAATCATCTTGAAGCCAGTCGCAAATACTCCAGGAATTCATATTTACAGGGTGGCTTTATATAAGAAAAGCATGAGGAAGTCCTTTCGGTGTGCCTCAGAATTCGCTTGTGAAACCCTCATCAAGGATACCTAAGACAACACTCACTGAGGAACTAGCGCATTTATCTGCCCATCAAGCACTTCGCTTGAAACACAATGATAGAAAATATGTCCCTGGCCCCCCCCTCGGGTCCCCCCACCCCCCTCTCCGGCCCCCCTCCCCCGCCGAAGTCCTCTTGTTCCCGGATTTTTGTCTGTTTGTTTTCGAGATAGGGTTTCTCTGTGTTACTTTGGAGCCTGTCCTGGAACTAGCTCTTGTAGACCAGGCTGGTCTCGAACTCCCAGAGATCCACCTGCCGCTGCCTCCCGAGTGCTGGGATTAAAGGGGTGCCTGGCTTGCGCCACCATCGCCCGGCTTGTTCCTGTGTTTTATATTCCACTTCCATCCAGTTCTGTTTGCTTGGAAAGCCCCTTTCTTCCTTTAGACAGAAGGGTACGAAGGGAATGCCATTATAATACCGCTCACACTCTGGAACCTTCCTTGCCTCTTTTTTTTTAATTATTTATTTATCATGTATATAATATTCTGTCTGTGTGTATGTCTGCAGGCCAGCAGAGGGTGCCAGACCCCATTACAGATGGTTGTGAGCCACCACGTGGTTGCTGGGAATTGAACTCGGGTCCTTTGGAAGAGCAGGCAATGCTCTTAACCTCTGAGCCATCTCTCCAGCCCCCTTCCTTGCCTCTTAAAGAGGCCCAAAGAATGCCTCTTGGAAGAAAAACTGTGACTTTATTGTCCTCTCTCCAGCCCAAGAAATTCGTACTGTACCTGCTAACCCCCTACGCCAAGTGCCCTGATTCACACACAGGCAACAAACTCTTGGACTTCATTGAGAAGCAAGGGAATCTAAAACTGACCGGCTAGAAGGAAGCCAGCACATCTTTTAAGAATCTTTGTTTCATGAGAAGTCAAGACCTAACACACACTCATGCATGAACTATATATGCAAAAGACCCCACACAGCTGGTCAGTCTTCACCAGAACCTTCATGGAGAAAGTGCGAATTCACTGTGTGTGTATGAAATCTCAGCAAATCTGACATTTTAAAACCATGAACGTCCAAGTCCTTGGCCTTAGCAAGCTCGGTAACTGCTGTAGCTACAGTGGCTGTTTCAGCATCTAGAAACTTGGGAGACATTTCCCTCTGATGTGAGCAGAGGACTCTTGCCCCGAGGAACGTTTTTTTCTAGCCGTGTACCTCAAACAGGGCGGAGCGTGTCTGCAGAGGAAACCAGGTTGATCTCATCTCTCCACTTTCTGCAGCACTGTTTTCCTCTCCATCCTAGATCTGAACTCACATCTCAATACCTCAAAATGCGTGTTCTTTTAAAGGAGAGGAGTGTGCCAATGGTTTTCTCTAATTTCCAAGTGAATTCCTGGCCTATAAGGACCGTAATCTGGGCCAGCCCGAAAGCTTCCAAGATTCCATATCAGAGGCTGAAGGGCTCTCCTTCCTTTTCAACTCCATTTCTCTTTGCTTGGATTTGCTGTGTGTAGTGCATTCTTGAAGGACCTTGACCTAGATTCTCCCGCTGCACAGCGGCTCTCTGGATGTGGTTTGATCTGAGGGCTGCAGCTAAAGACAGTAACCTGGGGAGTGAGCCAGGACAGTGACTGGGGTGTGCCTTTGATTTTTCCCTAGTTGACAAGAACAAACGCTTACTCTGTCCCTTGATGGGGAGCTAGCCTAGGCAGCAGCCTCAGCAGGATGCTCCTAAAAACCTGGGCCAGACAGCAAGTTCCATAGTCACCCTACCCCAGCCCTGCTAAAGCATCCAGCATAGTCCCAGGCCTCACACCAAATACGCTACGGCTGTTCATGATTTGATTGATGGATCCTTCTCTCTGTGCCTAGATCTCCTGTCTTTACTTATCCATGTTGTCTGTTCTCCTCCCCTGTAGCCCGGCTGCACGCCCTAAATCTCCAATGCAGCCCCTTCCCTCTTCCTCCCACTCTTTGAGAGTGGGCTGTGCTAGGAGGTGTCTAATGACCATCCTGGCCTAATGTAACTCTGTATTTGAACTATGTCTTGATTTTTTTTTCTGCCCCTCCTCCCACAATTCCCATCCCCCACGGCACTAGACTCTAAGCCTATAGAGGCCAAAGACTACATTTTTCTGGTAGATATTTCCCCCTATCTGAAACATCATATATTTCTTAGAAATAGTTGTCGATGTTTGAAGAACTTGCTCACTCTGATTTTGCAAGTCTGCTTGGTCTGTTGGGAATAATCTCAACCGCAAGTACAAGCAAACCTTGCTAGGGTGGCTTGGCTTATCCTGGTAGGCTTTTGTTTGCTCGCTTGTTTGGTATGGAGAATAGTAGCTGCTGGGAGAAGGAAACAGTGGTGACTAGGAGATTTGAAACTCATTGGTATCACCCCAGGTGCTCAAGGTGGCCATGAACATGCCATGGCCAAAGTCAGGCAGAAAGGAGCTGGACCAGGGGCCCTGCTGGGTAACAAATTCCCACAAGCAAAGACCCTGGGAAATGACAATGACGATTCCTGCGATCCCGGTCTGATCTCTGGTTAACTGAGTGAGTCCTCTGCTTGGGAAGTCACCAGGCTGTCTCAGCTGGGTCATCTGAGGCCTGGGGTCTCTTTCAGGCTCACTGGTGATGACCGGCGTGATTCAGTTCTTCTGTCTAGGCCCTCGGTTTGCAGAAGTCACTTGGAGCCTGTTAGCAGAGTGGTTTCTGGATTCCTCTCAGAGGCCAACAGGAAGCTGGCTTTATTTCAGGAAGCTTGCCTGTGTCAGGCCCTTCTGATTGACAAGTCATGAGTGACAATCTTGTCTACGGTACTGAAGAGGGCACGGGGTGCACACACTTGGGGTGGCTCTCTTAGGCCTCTGTGGGCCACAGAAGCAACAGTAGCTGGTCTGTCTCTGCCATCTGGAAAGTAACCTACCTAGAATTCTTAGAGAGCTCTTTTTAGAAGAATTCCGTATAAGTTTTAGCCCCATTGGCTGAAGCTATGTCACGTGACCATCACCAGTGCAAAGAAGGCTGGTAAAGAAGATATTTATAGTTCCTGTCTTCTCTGGAGAAGATGAAGAGAGGAGCCAGGAATGAGGTTGGATTAATGTATCACAGATCATGCCAGAGATCCAAATTTTCTACATCCTTGCTCCTAGAACGTGATTCTCAACCTTCCAAATGCTGCGACCCTTTAATACCGTTCCTCATGTTGTGATGACCCCCCCAACCATAAAATTATTTTCATTGCTACTTAATAACTATAATTCTGCTACTGTTATGAATTGTAGTGTAAGTATCTGTGTTTTCCGATGGTCTTAGATGTGAAAGGGTCATTTGACCCCCAAAAGGGGTGAAGTCCGCATGTTGAGAACAGCTGTTCTAGAGTGTTAGATGAGGAAGAACATGCAATACCATTTCATACCATACTTCTGTTTTCCAGAGAATTAGCTAAAGTCTAGAGAGCCCACAGGAAGTTCTCAAAGCCGTATATTATTTATTCTTTCAGCATCAAACAGAAATTAGTAATCTCTTATGGAGGCGTGATAGAATGTACTAATTCCAGTGTTAGAGAGGGGGTACAGGTGGATTGTGGGGGCTTACTGGGCAGCCAGACTGGCCTGATTGGTGAATTCCAGGCCAGTGAGAGACCCTGTGCCCCCCCCACACACACACACAAAAGAAAGATGGGGCTAAAGAGATGGCTCCTACTTACCAGCTCCTGCTACTGGTCCGCAGGAGCTGAGCTCAGTCCCCGGCACCTATGCTAGGCAGGTCAAAGCCACCTATAACTCCAGCACCAGGGGATCCAGTGTCTTCTTCTGGCCTATGAGGGCACTGTACTCATGAACACATCTCCCCCCACTCCCCAACCAGTACACACATAATTAAAAATAAAATAAAGTCTTCACTGAAAAGGAGAAAGGTGGCTGGTACCTGGAGAATAACATTCAAGGTTGCCATAGAGACAAGCACAGCCCACATATGCACTTTATGAGCGAGCTTGTGCACACACACACACACACACACACACACACACACACACACACACGCTTAGCAAGCCCAGCATGCCCTATTTCCCTAGAAGTTTATCAAACGTCCAGGTTAAAAGGTAGCGCACACAGATCATTGATGGACTCTCTCCTCTCTCTCTCTCCTGGGGTTGATTGCTAATCATTTTTTTCTAGCACAGAACTCTGGTCTGTAGGGTCGAATCGCAACTCATGCTGTGTCCTGTGTGGGCAAAAGAACTGCCCAGTAAAGCCGTGAGTTCGAAACACACAAGAAGGCAGCAGAACGCCAGGCAGAGCTGGAACTTGAGGTGGGCCTCAGGGGACAAACGGAAAGCAGCCTAGGGAGACAGGAGGAGATTCCAGATAAGGAGGGGAGAGAGGCACAAAGGTAAACAGAGGAGGCTCCATTTGATTCAGCTATCCGGAATCCAGCCCCTCACCCCTTTCATTGTCCCGTAGCCACGCTGTGTAGCCCTGGCTGGCCCTGGAACTCACAATGTAGACCAGGCTGGCCTGGAACTCCCAGGGT
Organism: Microtus obscurus; assembly: GCA_963919715.1. Taxonomy (NCBI): domain Eukaryota; kingdom Metazoa; phylum Chordata; class Mammalia; order Rodentia; family Cricetidae; genus Microtus; species Microtus obscurus. The sequence continues at coordinate 7,653,201 of CAWTZC010000381.1, forward strand.
TCTACCTGCCTCTGCCTCCTGAGTGCTGGGACTAAAGGTGTGCGCCACCACACCAGGTCTGAGAAATCTCTCAAGGGATAGGAAACAGAGGCACTGGTTTGCACAGAGGGGGGATATTTGTGATAAAGGATGCAATCACGTGCATTGATGGGCTATGATTTTCTCCTACTCTGCAGTTCAGCTGTAGCGAGCTGCCTCAATACCTGCACACACTAGGACACGTCTGGTCCCATGACCTGCACACACGAGGCATCCAGGACACGTTTGGGGTTGAATTTGTGAGCAAGCTAGTACAGGAGACAAAGGAAAGAATGGTACCAAGGAGGTACCGGCGGAGGCTGAGCGGGAGGTTCGAGGAGGAAGAGGAGATTCAGACCAGAAAAGGAGATGCAGAGTCCAGTTCCAGACGTGCTAAGTTCCAGACGACTCCCGGATCTAGGGATAAAATCAATGGGTCATTTGAATGAGGCACGTGAGGCGGGCCTGGAAGAGGAACACCGCCAATATACCAGCAGTGACATTTTGGTCAGTGGGGGACTGCTTGTGTGATACTGCTATCCGAAGATTAGAATTGAAGCTGAAAAGTCCCCTTTGTCAGTGACACTGGTAGCTGTCGAAATGGCAGTGCAATTCATTACATTTATGGGGACACTAGTGTGAACAAACTCACTTCGCTGTGAGCCACCTCACAGTGGGGCCCGTGTAACCACACACGGCGCGTGACACTCAGTAAAGACGACCGTGGCTGTTACTAGCTTAGGCATTTACTGTACCACACTTATTTATTTATTTTAGCATTATCTTAGCACATAACTTCCACTATAAAAAGGCATTGAATGTAAAACACAGTGTTGTCTTATGCCATCAGCCGTATGGTGCCGTTTACCGAGTCTCCCAACTGCGTGGAGGCCATGTGGCATGACCGGCCTATGCCATCCGGGTTTGTTTAGGTATATGCCAGCGTGTTTGCTTAATGACACAGTAAACCAAGTGATGGCATTATCTAGAAAGTCTCCCCATCTCTGCGTGCTACATGGCCATATGTTCAGTTTGCAGCCACGAGCGCAGGATGAACAGGTGGCAGAGAGCTTTGGGGACACCTTCATTTCACAGGAAGGAAAGGAAGCCCCAACTTGGACATGCATATCTGTGCAGGTGACGCTAAAGTCCGTGGCTCTAGCAAGACAAGGGATGCCAGTCTCTGAGAGATCATGTCGCTGGTGTTTTTAGGTCAAAAACCACAACTCCGGCTGTCTCAGTAGAGTTGGCCTGTCACTCACCCCAATAGGACAATTAAGGTGATAATGATGAAAAAACGGAGCAAGGGGATGTAATTGTCACATCCAGAGGAGGAGGAGCAGATCCAGGAATCCAGTTCGTCTTCCAGGTACTACCCGAGCTGTAGGTTTACACAGAACTAGAACTGGAGTGAAGGGCAGAAGCCAAGAGCCCTGGACGAGGTGTGGTCCGGTTGATCATTGTCTCAGCTCTGGGTCAGCGAGACGACCTAGTAAGTCTTCGCAACCGGAAGGACCAATCTGGTTCTTAGGAGAAGATCACTTATACACCAGGGTGCGGCCTCGCTGTGGTAGGTAATTGCCCTTATCAAGAGGCCGTCTGTTTTGCAAGGCTCTGCTGTTCCCGGAATCTGGCCGAAGACATTGGGTGCCTTTTGGGTGGGGGACTGGACCTTATAAACCGATTGCAGTAAAGATGTCTCAGTTCCCATATCCTTCGTGCCTTAGCCTCCCAGGATAAACGCGCTAGGTTAAGGCTGGCCGGCTTTCAGCCACTGCTGGAGTGAGTCTCAAGTGCTTACATGTGCAGGAGACTCACGCAAAAATGAAGGTAGAGACGCCAGACGCCAGCTTGCTTTCTGCGGGGAGTCGGTCTTTCTGGCGAAAGCTGTTTGGAAGCGCCTGTTCCCACGGTAGCCCGCAGCTCCTGAGCGCACAGCTTCAGGATGTGTGAAACAGACTGCGGGGGCTTCCAGGAGCGAGTCCAGAAAAGGAGCCGACAGCTGGTGTAAGGCTCCCTCAGAAACCAAACGACGAGAGGAGAACCAGAGGAGACCGAACCAAGGGCAGGTGGCTTGCTTTGTTTAAATGTTGGACCCAGGGTGACGGTTTCCGTTTGGGAGAATAGGCGAGGAGAGAGAGGAAGAATGAGAACCAATGGGAATATTCTGCATAAGGGGAAGTGCTAGGGTCTTGAATATTCTAGAAAGTGGATTTCTAGAAGACCGTCTAGCCTCTGAAAAGGAAAAGGGGAGAAGAGAGGAGAGGAGAAGTCTTTAGGGGCTGCTCTGCCTTGTCTCCTCACTGCCCACTTGGTTTAGGGGAACCAAAGGGAGCCAGCTCTCTCCAGCATCTCCTCTCTCTCTACAGCGGGAAGCCATTTGCCCAGGGCTACCACAGGTCTCTTCGTTCTAGGCTGATCTGTGTGGGTCCCTCTTCCTTGTGTGCTTCTCTCAGCCAGCGGGGGCCAACAGTATCAGGCACGGCTTTCTGAACCACCTAAAGTTGCACCGTGAAGAATCACTTGAAGGGGTCTTGATGGAAGATCTGTCTGTCTCCCCCTCCATTGCTCCCCCAACTCTATGTTTGTATAAAAATAGAACCCTCAATACATTTTCCCTAAAATCTTTTAACGCAGTTTAATGGGTCTTTCCTCATTTCATTTCTCCTCAGTTTGTGGCCGTTCTAACAGTTAGTTTGTGAATTTGAGGATTTTTTTTTAAATTGCTAACCACATTTGTATTCTTTCAGGTTTTTTTTTGGGGGGGGGGGCTCCTTTTCACTCGATGTCTGAGAGGTCTGATTTCCAGGTCTCCCAGCAGAGCTGGAGGTTTGGGGAGCTTTCAGAATTCCTAGCTCAAGAGCGCCCTCTTTCGTCGGTGTAGAAAAGAACGATTTATTTCAAAGGGGATTTTATCTGGTTTTCTTCTGATTTTGAGGGACGTTTCCTCAATCTCTGCAATGCCTCCAAAGGTCTTCTGAGTTCCTCTCCACTCTTTTCATGGGATGCCTTGCTCTTCCATGATAGCCCTTCGCAAAGGGCCGGTGGTAAGAACCCCTTCGCGTTACCAAACTTCCTCTCCCAGGTGTGGTCTTAGGTCGTCTTGATTTTCCACAGTTACCCAGGAACTCCCGTCGGGAGGGTGGGAGGCAGCTTGCTGGGGTCCCCCGTCTATTTTCCTGTTTACAGTGAGTTTGACTTTGCAAGCTCTGTCTTCTGGTTACAGGGACTCTGGGGGACTTTCTACGGTTTCATTTGGTTTTCTTAGTCTTTATTGTTTGAAAGGATATATGTTGGGAAACTCATATCGTACCGATGTTAGTACACAGCTGCTCTGCCTCCAGCATTGCACCGGGGACCCCGTCAGAAGAAACATCAGACAGTGAGGGATGAAAGGCATTTTCAACTGTCAGCTCTATTTTGAAGCTCTTTACTGAACCACCTCCAATCCAAAACATTAGCTTCCCTGACTAGAGCGAGATTCAGAAGCTCGTCTTTAGAGAGGGCAGTGGGAACTAAAGTCTTATTTTCCTAAGCATGTTACTCTTCCCCAAATGGGAGAGCCATCAGTGAGAAAAAGGGAAGGAACTAGAACAGGCAAAAAGCAACTTCTGTGTACTTCCCAGCTGCAGGAACTAACAGTCCCAAGACACAGCACTGACTGGGAGACACACCCAGGCCGATAATTCCAGGCCTAACTTTCAAGCTACTCACGAGGTAAGAGAATGACTGATTGGCTATAGGGAAAGGGGCCAGAGGCAAGCCAGCATTAACCCTGACCCAATATGACTAGCCCGTGTCTTGGGAGAGAATCTAGTAGAACAAACACTCTTCAGACACAGCGCATTAAGGAATCCCCTAGTTTAGAAATTTCCTAAAAGAGACTCAGCCATCTTACCCACCACCACTGCACACCAAAATCACATGCGTGAGTCTGGAGGCTTCTGCCTTTGTTCCTCACGGATATTTGCAGCTAGAGAAGCATTAACTTGGCTGTGTGGCCCTTGAGATCCTACCATTTGCTGAAACACAAACACCATTTGGGGTCTTAAACACAAACCACGTTTGTATTCTACTCTCAGGCCAAAGAGTTTACATCAAGGACTTAGATACATGGGTCCTATAGTTAGCTGCACCACCTATAGCGGTGATTTATTTCTCAAGACAGAAACAGCTCTTGTCTAGGAACACGTGAAGGAATGGAAAGTTGGGGAACCATGCAGACCCCAACTGAAGAATGATATACACTCAAGAGCAAACGCATTATGGATCTTTTCCAGTTTAGCAACCTGCAGTGTGATTCTCTCAGGGCCAACCTAGGGGCCAAGGTGCATGTTCTGAGCACCTGCAAGCCAGGGCAGGCTAAGCTACAGTGTTCACTAGGTTAGGTGTTCAATGACGATCAGTGATAAGAAAATATAAGTCAAATATACAGCCCCCACCCCCAAGTTGCCTTGGTCATGGTATTTCATCACAGCAATAGAAACCCTAACTAAGACAAATTGGTAGCGGAACTGGGGAGGGTTGCTGCAACAGACCTGACCGTGTTTCAGGGAGGATTGTGGAAGAACTTTGGGCAAAAAAAAACTACTGAGTGTTGAGAGTTCCGTGAGCTGCTCTGCGGGAGCTTGGGGGACAGGAACGCTGAAGGTGCACACAGTGAAGACTTGGCTTCTGAGGCTTCAGAGGGAAGCGAAGATTCTACCAGGCTGTCTGAGCTAAGAATCGGATTAGCCAAGGCTGAAGAATCCGGGCGATTAATTAATTAAACCACTGAAGAGAAAGCTTAGCTCTGCGGAGATCACGGATGCTAGTCAGCTGGGGCTGAAGAATCAGCTGAGATTAAAGGGCCAGCATCACTGAGGTGAAGTTGTCTGTGAAGTGTTTTCTTAGGGCCAGCACGCACGCAGAAGCTGTGTTCCAGAAGTGGCCAAGGTCATACCTCCTGTTGGCAGCCAGACTTGGTGGTGTAAAAGTCTTCCGAGTGGTACTGATTCTGAAGGCATTAAGAAGTCATGGAGGATGGCTGGCACTTTGCACTGTGTGGCAGCGCTGGGGTCCCTGAAAAGAGCCCAGGAGAGGCTACTGGTGCCCAACTGCAGTGGGAGACCCCAGCATTTTGCATCATGGGTGACTACCAAGAACAGTAACAGAAGTAGATTGGATTCGTGGGAGTCCAGAAGCCAAGCTGTGTATGCTCCAGAGGGTGGAGCTGGAGAAGCGACCAAGTCTGTTGGAGGAGCCCAGAAGATCCCTGAGCGATTCCCAGATGTTGGACAGATGTGTTCTTTACAGCTGGAGTTTAGTTTTGCTTTGTTTAGATTGTGACCATGCCCTGCTTCCTCCCTCTTGAAGTGAGAAAGTATTTAACTTATTTTTTTTTATTTTACAAAATCCCAGTTAAGAGACGGATGATTTTTTTTTTTTTTGAGATTTTTGGTTTCAAAAGAGACTTTGGATTTTTAAACAGATTGAATTTTTAAAGTGTCTGAATTTGTAAAGACTGTGGGACTGTATAGGTTTGTAAGATGCCTTACATTGTGGTATTGATATGAACGTGTAATATGGGAGATGAACAAGAAAGGAAAAGCCGTGACTTAATGTGATGTTTGCACATCACGTCGACAAGGGGTCAATTGTACTGTTATTTTAAGTCTCCATCCGAGAGGAGGGAATCTCAGTTAATAAAATAACTCCTAAGATCTGGCTGTACGTAAACCTCTAGGGCGTTTTCTTAATTCATGATCCATGTGGGAGGGCCCTGCCTATTGTGGGTGCTACTGTCCCTGAGCTGGTGGTCCTGGGTTCTGTAAGAAAGCAGGCTGAGCAAGGCGTGGAGAGCAAGCCAGTAAGCAGCACCCATCCATGGCCTCTGCATCACTGCCTGCCTCCAGGTCCTGCCCGCTTGGGTTCCTGTCCTGACTTCGTTCAATGATGATATGAATATGGAAGTCAGATAAACCCTTTCCTCCCCAAGTTCCTTTGGCCATGGTGTTTCCTCACACCTATAGAAACCCTAACCAAGACAGGTGTATTGAAATACAGTCTTGACTTAAACTACTTTTTTTTTAAGCTGGAAGGAAGGGATCTTTGTCACGTAGGCGCATCTCCAACATGCTATGTAGTAGAAGCTGGCCTTGGACTCTCTCTTAGTCCCCCTGCCTCTGTCCTGACAAGTGATGGAGCTATAGATGTGTGCTACCATGTCTGGTTTGACTTGCAGGTTTTTCTATAGATCCCGCTTTTATTGGGCTCTTACTCCATTGTAAATCAAGGACCCTCTGCATATATGCAACAGACTCTTATTTAGTCATAAGGGGAGGTTTTGACATATGCTACAGTATAGACAAATCTGAAATGACATTAACACAAAAAGATAAATGTTGCATGATTCCCCTTCCATGAAATATCTAAGATAGGTCTATTCATAGTGACGCGCAGTAAGTTACAGGTTCCCAGGGACCATGGCCCATGAAGCGGATCCCTGGAAACCTGACGGGGAGCAAGGTGAGATTAAGAAAGTCAGACACACATAAAATCAGGCTGGGATCCGGTGAGCTGGGCACTTGGGTGGAGACTTGTCGGCGGCCAGATTCTTACTGAGCATTGATGAAGAGACAGGTTAGCCAGTGTCAGAAGGGGGAGCAGTCTCAGGGGTGTGTGATCAAGCAGTCATCCAAGACCAGGTGTCAGTACTTTTTTTTGCATGCACTGCTTTTAGCTAAAAGTTGGCTGTCAGCAGCAACAATAATAACAATAAGGCAGAATCAAAGACAAAAGTGCTATTGCTGATAAACGGGGAACTTTGGAGGCAGATGGCCATACTTTATAAAAAGCTATTGGCTGAGTCATGAGACACGCATATACATATAATTCAGGTACCCAAACAAAGACACACTGAGAGTTATGTACATTTTGATAAATTCAGTCAAATAATTCATATATAGATGTATGAGTTAAGCTAGAATCAGGGTTAACCATCCACAGGTTATATAGCATATAACAATATAGTTATATAGGCTAGCCAAAGAAACTGCCCATCTCCAGAAAAGCATATTCTAGAAACTAAAAGGAAGCAAAGGCCTGAACACTCGCGAGACATCCCATAGGTAACGTGATGTATAGTTTAACGGTGTCAGTGTTCAAAGGCATGTAAATGGACCCACCGATGGGTGTGTGGGAGCCTCAGGTAGAGATTCGTGTTAGTGAACGTGCTGGAGGCTGTGTTGTGTGGAGAAGCCGCCCGGGAAGGCCAGTGGAAGGGTGAACGGCCTGAGCTGATGCTGAAGAAAGCATCCCGCATTGCGTTACAGCTTCTTTATCAGATCCAAACCTTTCCACTCTCTCCATGGTGGCTGTCAGTGAGGAATGCGCGTGTACCCCGCGGCCCCGCCCCCTGATCCCAGGTAGTTCTCGGGCGATGGTGGGCTTCTTTTTCTAAATGCCTTCTTCTGGCTACTGTGAACCTAGCTCATGTGTGTTCTGCCTACAGCTGTGGGGAAGCACCGTGCTGGCAGCCAGCCGGGGGCCGTGGAGAGTGGATAGCTCAGAATAGCCCAAGGTCCTTTACCAAGGCTAGAGTGGCGGACGTGGCAGGCTGGGGATGGTGAATCAGGAGTAAACGGCCCAGGCCACTCCAGGAAGGAAGCAGAGAAAGAGCGCTGAGGTAGGAACTCAAGGCCATCTTAGGAGACTCTCAGCACTGACCCTGGCGGCCTTTGTGATGACAGAGGCGGTACCTCAGCAATGTGGTTGTTTATCAGAATACCCAGCCAGAGGCTGCCAGAAAATCGTGAGGGAGCCTGTGGCCTTGCAAAAGTCAGGTCCCAGCCTCTAACCTCCAGGTACTGACTTTATTTCCCTCAGGGACTGATTTCCCTCCATCCCGATTCAAATCCCAGCTGATGATGAGGGTGGATGCCCTATCTTCGCTAGAAAAGAAAGCTCTCAATTTTCTCTGTCGACAGGACGAAGATGAACTGTAGATGACTATCAGCCTTCCTGTTTTCAGCCGCCTCAGAAAACCAACAAAGAGCAGCCGAGGCAAGTCTGGACGCACCAATTGGGTAAATACGTGACTCCCAAGTAATTGTCTGTGTTTCTCTGAATTTCATAATAATTTTCTGGAAAGTGTACAGTTTGGCTTTTCACTAGAAAAACCTAGATTGGTTTTGGATTTTTTTTTTTTGACTGTAAGCCTCGTCTTCAAAAGACTGCATGACTTTAAGTTAGAGGTGGCAATAACTAAACTCAACAGAGACTAATAAATTTGGGGAGATGTTTACATATGCGTATGGCTTTGCCAGGTGACTTTTGCAGTTCCTGAGATCTCTATATTACTGAAAGTGATTGACATATTTCCCGTATTTCAACTGTCGTAAATCTACTGCAGGTTATCCAAACTCTAACGCGATGTCCTTAGAGGAAATTGCTATATTCTTCACTGCACTTTGAGCTCAACCATGGTATATATATAAAAAAAGTATTCTGTCTTTGAAAATAATTTAGCTTCTGTGAGCATCACGCATGGATGCCTCCAGGAAGAATAGCGACCTCAGAAGCTGACAATTCTCCTGACAGCGTGCTGACTTTTTCTGGAAGAAATTAAGACAAAGGAAAGTAAGACGCTCATGCCCCCTTTCAGGTAGAACACAGATTTAAGGAAATAATCTTGGCTTGGAGCATCAGACAAAGGATTTTGAGAGGTTTCCCATGAGGTGTGCACATAACCTGCGTGCCAACACAGAAATAGCACACTTGCGGTCTCAGAGGAACAAGGGCTGACCATTGTCAGAGGAGGGGAGGTGAGGGGTGAGCTGTGGCCTTTCCAAATGCTGTAAACTTGGAGTAGAGGCAGGAGCCTACCCAGGAGCAGGGTATTCCCCCAACCCCAGCACACTTAGGACTCCATTAGAGGTACAGGCAATGGCCAGGAAGATGTTTATGGCTTGTTGTCCAGGTGATCGATCAGGTAGTATTTTTGATTTTTCTTTTCTTTGCTGTACCTAAGGGTTAAAACTCATTATGTTTTAAATAAGAGGCTACATTTTATAGAAGAAAAAGTCTTATTTTTAGACAGATATCATTTCTTTATATAGACCACACAGACATGCAATGGGGGAAAATATTCAGTCAGATTTAGAATGCCTAGAAAAAGTTGGGCATCAAATAATGCAAATATGTTTTATATTTACAATAGTGTACATTCACGTATAGTTAGTTTTTGAAAAACCCGAAGGAAAGCCTGGTGAGGTATGATTCCAACACTCTGGAAGTAGAGGGAAGAGGATCAGGAGGCCAAGGTCACCCTTGATTATATGGTGAGTTCAAGACCTGCCTGGGCTATGTGAGATCCTGTCTCAAGAAAACCCAAAGAAGCAACAAAGAAAAATTACCAGGACATATTGCTGCCCTAGAGCCTGTGAGAAACGCCATTCGGTATTACTAAATCGACATCATTGTTCATGACTGTGTGTTATGTTGTTAGATGTAGCATCATTACCGTGTCTCCAAATGATGACCATTTCTGTCATGAAAATAATGTTATATAGTTACTCATAAACTGATACACACATCTCTTTAGACCAGTTGGTTGATTTCCCCAAGATAAAATTCTACAGCTAGAAGTGTTTACTCCACTTCTTTCAAGGATTTTGTTGTTGTTTTGCTTTCCTTTATTGACTCGAGACAGGGTCTCACGTGGTCTGGGTGGCCCTTGAGTGTTCCTTGAGTAGCTGAGGATCCTTAAACTTTGGAATTGATAGGGTCACAGTCAGAATACCTGGATCTTATAGAGTTTTGGTTTCATATAAGTAAAGTAGTGATGTTTTATCAGTTTATATTCCAACCAGTTCCGTGTTGTTGATATAGGGAAGCCCAGAGGACAGTATAAAAACCTGGGACTCCCCTTGGCTTGGCCCATGCAAACACTCCACCCTGAACAATGCCCTCGCAACCTTTGGTAACCTAGGGTTTCCACTTGCCTCAGGTTCAATGTGCACTGCTCTAAACAATGCAAGCAGGGTTACTCCCCTTAGCAACCTCGCCTGATGCTCTGTTTCGATTCCAATGTGTTGGGGCACACCTTGAAGGCGAGAGAAATGGGCCAATGTGGCCTAGATTGGTTCGGTAAGACCAAGAACCTGGAAAACACCTCGCCCAGATCCCAGCACTAGTAATATTATCATATGTATTTCTGTATTAATCTTTTATGAAACCGATTTAAAAATTAAGATGAGCTTTTAGAGAAACAACATAAATCCAAGCGAGAAATTAGCATCAGTGCAGTAGAAACTGCACTTGCCCCAAACACAGAATTCTAGTCAGGTTTACCTCCACCCCACCCCCACTCCCCACCCCACCACCATTCCCCACTCCCCCCGCCCATTGTAAGGCACGTGGCGGCAGACAATGCTATCAGACTTGTCACCTTTACATCCAGCACACATGTTGCTTTGCTAGCCTCCTTCTAGGTCAGGGTAAACATGAACCCCGACTCCAGTCCCTTTCTTCCTGCTCCCGCTTGCCTGACTGGGCAATGGCAGCATCAGGGAGGTGGCCAGCAGGTTTCTGAACACTTCAAGCAGGCCAACAACAAACGCACAGTGTTACCTGTGTAAACAGGGAGTTCTGCTGTCTAAACCACCCAAACTGTAAGAGCCTAGGCAACCCAGACAAGGAAAAAGAAATAAACCCCGTAGGCTTCTAGAAACGAGAGACAGATGATTTGACAGAAATTAGCACGCACTGTCAAGTCTTAGGCATACTGTTTGTTCAGAGAAATCCGTATTGGAACAAGCAGCGAAAAGAAATGGGGGGTTTGCTATTATTTTCCTTCTTTCACAGTAATTTTTTCTCCCTGAATACATGTTGTGGAAAATACAAGGCTGCAACCTGTATTTATAAGTGAGGCATAGTTTTCCAAAATACAGCCACACACACAAATACTCGCGTGGAAGGAGTGGAAAATGGGTATAATTAAGAAATTTGGATCATTTTCGCTTTTATTTGGGATGGTGTTAAGTTTTATGTCAAGGGCCCCCAAAATGGCTCAGCTTGCTGCCAAGCCTGATGACCTGACTTTTCTCTGAGACATACGTGGAAGAGGAAAGAACTGATGCACGTAAGTTTGGAAGTGGTTCTCGCGCCTCCTCCATGCCAGTGCACCTGCACGTAAATACACACACACACACATACACACACACACACACACACACACACACACACACACACCACACACTAGGTAAATGAACAATAGTTCCAAGTTTGGTGTAGCAATTCACATTTGGTATAAGGGAGAGATAGTGGTGCTAACCATGCCTTTAGCTTCTCTTTCTTTCTCATCTTACTTAAGTTAGACCATGTGGCTATCTGGCCAACGACAACTGAGCAGAAACAGCCCCGTGATAATCCATTGCAGCCACAAAATACTAGAGCTGCTGCCCTAGTCCTTGAGTGAGTCTCCCCTCTTTGGGCCTGTATGGGCAAGGAATAAACCTTCCTTGTAAAGACCTTGGAATGTCAGAATAATCAGAAAACTGTACCCTGAGGCTAGCCTGCTGTCTCGCACACTGTCCGTATCTTGTAATCTTCAACACCAAGCACTCTACACCAGAATTTCGAAAGAGAAGGCTTTCAGCTCATTAATCATCTATAAACTGGCTAATAGGTATTTGATATCTTAGTGATCATGGCAAATGTGAGGTTAAAAAAAGTCAAGCCTTGCCAGGTAGTGGTGGCGCACACCTTTAATCCCAGCCCTCCGGAGCTGTGAAGAAAAGTCCTTCCCCTGCTCTGATCCCCCCTGAGTCTTTTTTGCCTTCAGAGGCTGTCTGCTGTCATCTTTTGGTTTATGAATAGGTGAAGGTCATTTTTTAGGAAAAGAAATACAGCCAATTTTATCTGAATCTTTCCATGTTTAGAAGGTTTTGACTCTCAGAAACAAAGTGCAGAGTTTCATATCCCACAGCTACCAAATTTCAAGTCCATAGTAAATGAAAATGGACTAGTATTGCGAAAGGAGAGTCAATTTAAGTTCTTTGTGGGAAGCAATCGGCACCTAACATATTCCCGTATGTGGCCGTTGTTTGTCCAGCGCTGTTCTAAAGGGCTCTGTAAAGCTCTGTGTCTTTAAATTGATTTTGCTATTACAGTCATTTACTAGTTGTAGGTCTGCACTATTTATCTCTGGCGGTCTCTGTTTGACACCCACAGATGTATCCACCCACACATCTACCCACACACGCCTACACTCTGACTCATCTGCAGAACCATTGTCAAAAAATAACAAACAGCCCCCCTCTGTCTAACTGTCTTCCTTTCAAACACACGCCAAACTGTCTGATCTATTTCCATACATTCGTAAATCACCGAGTGTTGTCTGTTCTCCCTGGTAGACCAGAACGGGCACGCATGCTTGTTTTCATACGAATTTAGCAAAAACTGATACACGTTGAAGCATATGGAGATTGCAAAAACTAGGGGATATTTACTATAAATAAACCCCTGGTCACCCAAATCCTGGCCATGGCTTCTGATTTAAACTATTATCCTAAAACTGTCAGTACATCCTGGAATGACTCAGTTCAAGGTCACGCACACCCCTGCCTGGTCCAGCACTGAACAGTTTCACAAGGGAGAGAAGAAACGATTCAACTCGTTAAATGATGGTGGGGGGTGCCGTTTCTTTTTCTGTGATTCTTCCACGCAGTGTCTCTAGTACCTAAAACACAGCCAAGATCCCAAAGGAATGAGGATATCCTCCAGGAAAACTCCAGAAAGCGCTTTGCCCGGTTCTAAGGGCTGACCTGTGTGCCTTCATTTGATGGCCATTGTATATTACTGACTGTAGCTGTTGGATGAATGGTTCACGTGACTTCCTAATCAGGCAGCTCATTAGGGGCATCAAGTGAATGCCGCAAATTCTGAAGGGAGGCTGATGAAAACCAGGACAAATCTCGTAAACAAATAGGAAAGCCGACAACCTCAGATAACAGAAAGTTAGGGTATGTCAAGAGGCCTAGTGTAGGGAGAAGGCATTCAAGGCTCCCCAGAGGCGACACAAAAGTGGCTTCACTTTGTGTCTCAGCGAGGGACCTAGTCTTGAAATGAGTGAAACAGCACACAAGGGCTGTGTTTGCCTCTGACTGGGAGGTAAGAGAATGCAGTGCTCTTGGGTTTTTTTTTGTTTTTTTTTTTTTTGGTTTTTTGAGACAGGGTTTCTCTGTGGTTTTGGAGCCTGTCCTGGAACTAGCTCTTGTAGACCAGGCTGGCCTCGAACTCACAGAGATCCGCCTGCCTCTGCCTCCCGAGTGCTGGGATTAAAGGCGTGCGTCACCACCGCTCTTGTTTACAAAGAATGGCGCTCATCGCTTCCCGTAACCCCTCCCATTCTCCCCCACTTAATCCTCATGGTCTAGTCTCCTCTTTGTTGCTTTATAGCTATACTATGTTTCCCCTTCCTTGGAACTGCTCTGGAAATTCTGAATAAAGAACACATAATTAAAGCTAATAGCTAACATGCACATATAAGAGAAAACACACCGCACACTGGTTTCCATTTCTGGTCTGGGTTACCTCACCCAGGGTGGTTGTTTCTAGCTTCATCCATGTAGTAGCAACTCTCTTGGGTTTTGTTTGTTTCTTAACAGCTGGATAACGTTCTATAGTGTGAATGGACCATATTTTTATTATCTATTCATCAGACGATGGACATCTAGACTGTTTACAACTTTGGTTTCAAGTAAGGTTTTAAAAACTACAAACGTGTTGGGTGGTGGTGGCGCGTGCCTTTAATCCCTGCACTCGGGAGGCAGAGGCAGGCGGACCTCTGTGAGTTCGAAGCCAGGCTAGTCTACAACAGAGTGAGTCACAGGACAGCAAGGACTAAAGAAAAGAATAAAAAGAACCCAACCAAAACCAAACCAAACCCTAACAACAGGTACAAAGGTAACACACCTCAGTTACTTAAAAGCCTTCTTTTACAGAGGCAGAAAGGAAGAAGTCAAAGTTCCTGTTTTCCCACCTCCCTCCCTCAGTCACAGACCACAGAAGTTCTCCCTTTTCTGTGGTTAATATTTTTATACTCAGTAAAGGAAACTCCAGAAATTTGGGAGATTGTGGTATACAGAGAAGCCACGTTATCAAGCTTTTCTCCAAGGGAGGCAGATGTGTCTGTAGCCAGGGTTCCTACAAGACAGACATCCCAGAATGCACATACTGCAGAAACGGGTATCACTGGCTGCAAACTGGGAGCCCCACAGAGCTTGCCATCTTCTCTCCACACGGACGTAAGACTCAGTTGGTCTCTTGAATAGAAAACACATCTCCAAAAGAGGACGCTTCTTACTCATACAAGTCTATGGGCTCAATGTCCTTTAAACAGAATACCAACAAATTTAAGCTTTCTAGAAAGAGCCACAGAAAAGGGGCAGAGGCTTGACTTAGTGGGAGGGCTAGCCCCCTTGCCCATTACCTCCCAGAGGGAATCAGATGGAAACACATGAGCCTTCCGACACCGGCATGGCTACCTCCTACAGCAGGAGCTAAAAATCAGTCCAATCAAGGGCTCTAGGGCAATAAACAAAAGCCTGATTTATCAACCGGAACTGCTGGGTATCCGAAATATCCATCCAAATTGAAGCAGCTGCTTTTTAATTCACCGAGGAATAAAGAGAGCTGTTTCAACAATAGTCAAAGTAGCGGTGCAGAATTCAAGTATGGGCTGATATACTCGGGCAAACACTTGCTCAGCAAGAAACACTTTTCTCTTTTTCAGCACTCTTCCGCTCCCTGGGCAGGTTTCAACCAAAAGAAACATCTATAGGAAACGAGATTTTCACAAGAAGCACGTACATTTTCTGTGCATTCAGAAGAGAGACTGGTTGAGGTCATCCAAACAAAGCGATACTCAAAACAACAAGCACAGAGAGCCAGGGTCACGCTCCCAAATATAGCAACCCTATTTCTGACAGGCTCAGAGCGAGGTCAGCCCCAGGGACAGCAAGGCAGTTTGACCCAAACGGCATCATCAGGGAAGAGAGTGGGTGCTTAACCCCCTTCCCGGGCATCCACAGCGCTTTTAAAAGCATGTTTATAAATATTTGCTTTTGAGCCATTTTAGGGGAGCGCTTTTTTTTCCATACACACATTTGGCTTCTAATGAGTCATTCCTAATCTGGTTCTCACCCCAAAACTCCCTGCTTGACTTTCAGTGAGTACTGGGCCCATAACACAGCGACATAGTTTCGTTTCTAAGGGACTCAGATGAAGTTGGAAAAGGTGATGGAGAAGGAAGACGTAGAAGCATGAGACCACCTTTGTGTCTTTGAGAGAGTGTAGCAGTGATACATCCATACTCCAACTGTTAGTTAAGACACTGTTTTCAATTGCTTTGGCTACTAGATAATATAATATCTACATTATAATATATTACACACTATATTATATACAATATATAGTAACATATACGTATATTAATGTATAATTTTTATAATTATTCTGTGCATTTTCTAGCTAAGAACACCCAAGAATTCAAGTTGCTAACATGAACTTTTACTATTCATGAACTGTTATATTCAACTTATTGGATCCAAAAACCACCAACTGAAGGACACTTGCAGAATTAATTATCTTTTCCCTCTTCTCGGTTGAGACTGGAGAAAATGAGGGCTTTTTACTCTGATCGTGGTTGAGCCGTTCTTAAAGCAGAGACACAGAGCTTCTTTCTGTAAATAGGTACAAGCGGTAACGAGGTGTGTGAGCCAGCAAGGCAGCTCTCTGTCTTTCCGCTCCTCAAGGGCAAGATATGGGAGGTGAGCAGGTCCCTGTGTGTGTTGAGATGAAGTCAACACACAGAAAAAGGCTTTGCAGGAAAGCGAGAGTTATGGTGTTCTTCCCAAGGAAACGAGGGGCCCACAAATCACCAGGTGTGTGCTGAGAGCTGTTTCCTCCCGTTTTATAATCCTCTTGGGCTGGGATTAAAGGCATGCACCGCCAGGTTTCTACAGCAACTAGTGTGGCTACTGGGATTAAGGGTGTGTGTCATTATGGATACTGGGATTAAAGGTGAGTGTCACCATAACCTGGTCTGTAAGGCTGACCAGTGGGGCTGCTTTACTCTCAGATCTTCAGGCAGTCTTTATTTATTAAAATACAACTGAAACGCCGCTACAAATGGTGGACAGAAGAAAATACAAAGCTCCTGGCCTATCTAAATGGACATCCATTTCTGTGACTCAGTAAAAATGGTACTAGCTAGCTCCTTACATGTTTCAAGAGAAGACTGAAGGTATGTGTGCCTCGTGCAACCAATTCAAGGGGTTCAGTAATGAGCAATTAAGGGATAATGAAAGGTAGCTGTTACCCTAGCCCAACAAGCTGAGTTGATCCCCGGGACCCAGACGATGGAAATAGAGAACTGAGTTCTGCAAGTTGACATCCACATGCATGCAGTGGCACACACTCACGTGAGGGCAAGCGTGAGGGCACACGCATGCATGCATGCCTCAGGAGCCCAAAAGTGATTAACCCGTGATTAAGATTGTAGAGTATTTGGGAAGTTTCTCTCTCTCTCTCTCTCTCTCTCTCTCTCTCTCTCTCTCTCTCTCTGTGTGTGTGTGTGTGTGTGTGTGTGTGTCTATCTCTCTCTGTCTTTCTCTGTGTGCACATCATAAGTGTGCATGTCCACACACACGTGAGAATTCACGCACACATTATCTGCAATCCTCTAATACCAGGAGATTCCTGGGAAGAGTGGGACTATATTGAGTAGGTGAACCCACACTGGGAAGAAGAGAAACATAAGAGGTGATGAGAACTGAGGGGCGCCCCTCTCAGCCACCAACACGAGGCTCCGCTGTCGACGATCCTCTTGTGGAAGGCTTCCTCTTATGTGCTCCAATATGGCTCATTCTTGGAGTTAGTTTCTGGAAGGGGTAGAAACATCTCAAGGGCAATTATAAGAAGAGCAATAATTAATTTACATTGAGAGCCAGTTGTGGCAGTTTGGATAGGAAATGACCCCCATAGGGTCATGTGTTCGAACATTTGGTCCTCAGTTGACGATGCTGTTTGAGAAGGTTATAGAGCCTTTGGGAGGTGGAGCCTTACAGAAGGAAGTACATCAATTACTAGGGGTGGTCTTTGAGGTTTTATAGCCTCAGGTTACTTCCGCTTTCTTTCTGCCTCCTGTGTATAATTGAAAATGTGATTAGCCAGTGTGGTATTGAATTAGAATGGCTCCCATACGTTCACATGTTTGAATGTTTGGTTCCTAGTTAGTGGAGCTATTTGGGAGGTCTTGTCAGAGGAGGCGTGTTGCCGGGGATGGGCTTTAAGGTTTCAATAGTTCACCAAATGTCCAGTGTCTCTTTCTACTGCCTGTCGACAGATCAGAATGTAAGCTCTCGGTCCCAGGCCCGCCTGTGTGAGACCATGCTTCCTGCCATGATGACAGTGGACTGGCCTCTCTAAAACTGTAAGCCAGCCCCAATTCAATGTTTTCTTTGATAAGAGTTGTGGTCATGCTGTCTCTTTAGCAATAGAACAGTGACCAAGACAGTTCAGCTTCCTGGTTTTCTGTCATGCTGTTGTTGACGGTTACTGTGTCTTCTCCACCAGGATGGAATTGCAAGCCAAAAAAACATACATTTTTCTTCTCTAAGTTGTTAGGATCATGTAATTTATTGTGGTAACAGACATATAACTAATAAAATTAGGGACCAGCCTTCTTCAGTTACCAGGCACGTACTTGCTGTCCATAAACCCACTATAAAGTGGCTATGGTGTGCTTGGTATCTTGTGGTCACTGGGAACAAATCACCTTAAAAAGGCAAAACTGCCTCCCTCGTGGAGACTGTCCACCGAGGAGACAGAAAACAGATGAAGAATAATAGTGTAGCGTGCGCTACTTTGGAGAACAGAGATGAAGTAGGAACTGCCATTCTTGGGTCCTCTAGTGTGCATTTGCAATGAATGGACCTGACAGTCATAGAACTTCTGCATTGATCCCTTGACATGAGAGACTGGAGCTCCAACAACAGGGGAGAGCACGGGTTGTATTTGCAATGTGTTGGTCCTCTTACTAAGATGGTCGCAAAGGAGCCGTGCTGAATCCCTGGGGGATGGCAGACTGGCGGGATGCTTCAAGACCTAAAGGACCCAGAGCAGCCGCCTTCATTTATCCCACTCAACTCACCAGGCTGGCTCTTCCAAAAAAAAGCGATTGTGTCCTTGAGGCTAATAAACCCAAGCAAACAGTTATTCCTCTTGCATTTGTTGCGGTGGCTGTGACACCTTCGCGGCAAATGCCCTGTGTTGTTGGCTCTGTGGCCATTTCCATTTTCTCTAAGGAAGAGAATAGAAATGGTGCAGACGTTTATTGTTTCAACTGGGGGCTAATTCTTTGGCTTGTTGCCATCAGTGACCTAAGGGAGCCGGGATGTCTGGACACTGCATATCGCCATGACGATGCACCTCACTGATGATGTCATGTGTGGTGGTTTTCAGTGGAGCCCGAAACATTTTGATACGTCTGCATTCCAGAAGCAGAGCTCGCTTCTCCTTTCATGAAGTGTGGGCTGGACCTAGTGGCTTGCTTCTAAGAAAGCACTATAAACATGCAATCTCTAAGACAGTGTAAAATAATTGTGTGTGTGTGTGTGTGAGAGAGAGAGAGAGACAGAGAGAGACAGAGAGAGAAACAGAGAGAGAAACAGAGAGAGGAGAGGGGAGAGAGAGGGGAGAGAGATGGGAGAGAGGAGAGAAAGGGGAGAGAGAGAGAGGAGAGAAGAGAGGAGAGGGGAGAGAGAGGAGAGAGAGGAGAGAGAGGGGAGAGAGAGAGAGACAGAGAGACGGAGAGAGGAAAGAGGGGAGAGAGGAGAGAGAAAGGAAAGAGAGAGAGAGAGAGAAGAGAGAGAGGAGAAAGACAAAGAGAGAGGAAAGAGAGAAGAAAGAGAGGGGAGAGAGAAGAGAGGAGAGAGAGATAGATCCTGATCTTGATATTAACTGATTATTCACAATACGCAGATGGAAAGACATCTTACAAAGGTGAATTCTTCATGCCCACTCTGCCACAAGGTTATGTGAGAAAAGAAAAACAAAACAAAAAAAAAATTAAGCATCTAGGATTGGTCCTGATGGGGCAGAGAACACTAGAGAGTTAGTTTCCTGAGGAAATGGTCCAGGCACCCAGCCCACCCCGGGTACTGAGGCCTTTGTCTCCACTAGAATTTAAGTCAGTTGCAAGAGGGCGCAGCAGGGTGGAGAAGGGAGCGCTCAGCAGGGTGGAGAAGGGAGCGCTTGTCCTTGTTGTCCAGCCAGCTCAGCTGCGGAAGCTGATGTGCTCAGCTATGGACAGCCTGACAAGATGGAAGTGAAAGAAAATTCTTCCCAAGAGCAGAGTTTTGCCGGCTCCGCCGTATGAAAAGAAAAGCAGACAGAAATATGGCATAGAATTATTTAAGACTCCCTGTTAATAATACATAGGCTGGCCGCTCTGTCAGAAGTTTGGAAAGAGGAAGATTAAAAAACTGGGAATAAATAGATCAAGGGAAGAGGCACGCGGAAGAACCTGGGGCCTGGGCATGCGCCGTGACGTTCTGCGCACTGATTTTTTAATAACCTCCTTGTAGAGGCTCTGAAGATGAGGCAGCTGAAAAGGCTTAACCCGGTGCCGTCAATCAGTCTCTGTTGTTGGCCGATGGTGGCAGGGAAGAGGTTGGTTCTGAGTTCAGCAATTGGTCCTTCTCAAGAAGACCCCTCTCACTCACAACCTCTGTCAAATGTCCAACTCGCCAGCAACGGAGAGCAAAGGGGTGGGTGACTCAGTGCCATTCTTGGTGGCGAGTTACCTTCCGCCCTAGCGGGAGCAGCAGCACACTGTGACTCAATCCTGTCACATCTGGGAACTGTTTTCCTGCCATGGAAGCTTCGTCGAAGCGGCTGGAAGATAGCCCAGTGGTTTCCAACACCGGCCGCCCTTCCACAAGACCCGAGTTTAGCTCTTAGCGCCCACACGGGGCAGCTCACAACTGCCTGTAATTCCAGCTCCTGTTATTGGTGCAGGAGACCGATGCTCTTTTCTGGCTTTTGTGAGCACCAGAACACACATGGCATAGATTCCCACAAATACACTCATCCACATAAAGAGGAAAAGGCTTTTTAGCAAGCACTACTACCTGGATGGTGCATGGCATTTCACCAATTTATTTATTTTATGTATTTGAGGGCTCTATCTGCATGTACACCTGCAGGCCAGAAGAGGGCATTAGATCCAATTGTAGATGGTTGTGAGCCACCATGCCATTGCTGGAATTGAACTCAGGACCTCTGCAAGAGCAGCCGGTGCCCTTAACCTCTGAGCCATCTCTCCAGCGCACATTTCACCAATTGACATGTATATAACACTGTATCTGATTATGGGTTACATATTTGTTGTTGTTTTAAGGTGAAGGAGGTTAGCAGATAAGCAACTGTGGAATACCCATTGCAAAACAAAACAAAACAAAACAAAAAACTGCTCATAAGTGGACAGATTGGTAGATCAATGGCACAACAGCACATCAGAATGGAAATAATATACTCAGTATATATTTATATATATAAAGCTCTCAGTAAGCTATTATTGTAAGGAACGAGGTGTCCTCTGAGCAGAATGCACAGGGCCAGCCCATGAAAGGAGGAATGGCCCTGCTCTCTTAACTTAGGGTCCATTCATGAAAACCTGGGCTTCCTACTCCGCAACAACTGGTGCCATGGTCTAGAATTCCTGGTTCTGTGGCTGGAGCTGCTCCTATCCAGCTTCGCCCCGAACCTGAAGCCTGGGCTCATGAAATCCTGGTGTCAAGAGGCCAGCCGTCAAAGAAGGAATCCTCGTTGTACCCGTGAAAATTAACCTGGATCCCCAGGGATGGGGAAGAATTGGTTTGGCATCCGGTGATCCACTAAAGTACCTCTTCGTACTCCTCTACATGTGTCATGTGTGTGTGCATGTACGCACTCGTGCATGTGCCATGCTTATGAACATATTTACGTATCATGTTGCATCTGAATTATAAGGTAACACGTGACCCAGCTTACACTTGGGTGAAGGAGTTGATGACTAACGAAAAACTCCATTTTGTGTGAGGCTCCCATTCAAAATTCCTAAAAGATAAGTTCTGGGCAACCCTGAATTCTCCCCTCCCCCAGAATTGGGTATTTGCTGGGAAATGATTAACTGCCTGCTCCGACTTCAGCAAACATGTTTATCACTGTGTGCTGGGGGAGTAGGGAGGTTTTCACGTAGCTGTAAATTCCAAAGAAATGAAGGAACCGTGGTTTTCACCTTTAAAAGCCCTTTCCTTATCCGCTCCTGGGTGACACGTCTCTGAATGGTTGGAGACGAAGGTCCTACTATCCATTTTAATAGGTTTGGCTAATTATAATCTGAATAGAATCTGGTGGGTATTTTCCTGGTGACCTTGAACTCCACAACAATCTTACTATATTTTATTTTGCTGTATTTTATTACTATCTCAGAAGCCTCTTTTTTTTTTTTTAATGAGAGGCAGAAAGGGAGTACATGAGGGGAAGGAGTGGAGGAGGGGAAGCATAGTCAGGACGGAGGCATAGGAGGAAGAATCTATCTCCACTAAATGGACTGAGAATGGACCACCCCTGTCTGCTAACCAGCAGGTCATTGTCCATGCACCCTTGGTCACCAGCCTCAGTCTGGAGCGTCTTGTTTAAGGACAGCGTTCATAGCCTTCTTCCCTCTCTTCCATGCTGCCTCCCTCCTGCACAGGGTGACATATGACAGAGCCCATAACTGGCCCCACCTCTGCTTTTACAGTGTTTCCGTCTTCACTGGGCTCTCTAGAGTCTTGACTGTCAGGCAACAGCTTCCTGGAGGATAGAGTCCCCATCAGTCCTTGTCATGCAGTGTAGACAACTGACTAAGTTTTGCCCAAGGGCAAGTGAGCAGAAGAGGCCTGGGGCTTCTGCCTCATATCCCTAAAAGGGAGCTGCCTGTCAATCACTTTTTCTTCTACCCTAGGGCGGGAGCGCGGCAGTGGGGGTGGTCAGAAAACCTCAGCCAGAAAATGGGGTGGGGTTGGGGAGTGAACTAGCCTGGCAGAAGGAAGCCAGTGTCTCCAGGAACAAAGCTGCCTTCCCAACAAAAACTGTCCAGGAGTTCCAGATCGCTGCCAGAGGCGTAAGTAAACACCGTCCTTGCTTGATATTTTGGGGTCTGTTAGAATGTATCCTATAGCCCAATAAATCTAACATCCATTCGCTACACATTAAGGGCCTATTATATAACTATTAACGTACTGTTCTGGGTTCTGTCTTGACGTAAAAACCTGAATTCCGTATGCTTCCTATTCGGAAGGACTCCCAACTGAAAAGGCGTGGTAAATACTGTCTGCAGGCCAGAAGAGGCAGCGATAAGGAGGCGATGAACTCATGACCTTTGGAAGAGCAGGCAATGCTCTTAACCACTGAGCCATCTCTCCAGCCCCTGAAAAAGGCCATTTTGAAAGAAAGGAAATTGGAGGGTCAATTGCACCACGCGGTCCTGCTTTCACTCTTGCCGTGGTCGGTGGCCCTGTAACCAAACATCGTCTAGGGGGCTTCAAACAACAGAAACTGAGTCATCACGTTCTGTCAGGACCACAGAAAACAAAACCCATGCACGTATTTCCCATTTTCCAGCAACGTTCACCGTCTCAGGTTGAGTTGTAGCCTTTTCCGCTCCCGCGCTACCCACGCTCTTTGGTTAAGGCGACGCTTCTGGGCTCTCCCGGAAGACAAGTCTACCTTAAGCTTCAACCCGCTCACACACACTTCTCCAGTCACAGTCTTGAACCCAAGGTTCAAGACCACCCCGGAAGGCCGTTTATTCTGGTTTGTTCGCTTTAACCCGGGCGTGGATTGACAAGGGTACCTAAAACCGCAGAAGACAGAATCGGAAGATGAGCTGTGACCCCGGTTCCCCGGAACTCTTGAGAATCCAGCTGTTCTTGAAGTCAGCACCTCTACAGCTAGGCGTCTCAATTACTCCAGCCAAAAAGTTCATTTCCCCGCGTGACAGATTGGGTGGGGGGTTTCTGGCCCGTGTGACTCAAATCGCATTCATTCCCTAGGGTCCGAGTCTGCATTAACGATGAGTTGGTGAAGTTGTTTTTTTTTTTTTTTTTCACTCATGAGCGGAGGAGTGAATCTTTCTACCCTGTTGTTCAGAGTTTTATTGCTCGACAGAGTCTCCAATATTCCTGGTAAACAAAAAATTATCATGAAAAACACAAGATGTTTTCCAGCCCCGTCAGTACACAGCCCTCCTGCTGGTTTCAGAGAGACTGTCACGTCTCGCTTGGTAATTGGGGTCAGCCTCAGCTCTTGACTTGTGTGTTTTTATCAGTAGCATTGACGGTTTTTCTTGTGTTCTTTCAAATGTCTGGTTCCAAATCTAATTGTGTACTCCTAAATCTAAATAAAAGACACAATCAGAAAGATTTTGAGCTCCAGGGCAGAAATCCTAACCAGTAGATTTAATATTCCTATATCATTGGGGGGGGGGGGGGGAGGAAATCACCTATATTTTCTTCTTTTCTGCATTATTAGAGCTAACTCAATAATATTACCTTACCTCTTTCTCAGGAAATTATTGGTTTATTGTATTTACACAGATATATGGTGGTCAAAACTGGACTGGTTTAAACCCTGAGCTACGAAGTCACTTCTAAACATGTGGATTTGCTTAGAGTAGCTGGCCGTACATTTTTTTTAAAATCAGTTTTACTAAAAGTCATTTCTTTTCTGAAACAAATTCTCTTTATTTTACTGAAGACTTTGGATAACACACACACACACACATAGAGGCACACGTATGCACACTCACACGCATACATACACACAGGCACACACAGGCACACATATGAACACACACTCAGGCACACATGCGTGCACATGCACACACACACAGGCACAAATCTTTCTCCTTCATTCCTAACTTTCATTTCTCCTTCACGCCACCTCCCTTGAGCGAAGGGGGGGAGGGGGGACAAACGTTTCAGGACTGTGTGAGGGCTGAGTGTGGAGGTGTGAATGCGGGGGGGGGGGTGTTTTAGCATCTGCTGGTGTGTGGGAGCAGAGGTCCAAAGAGCAAAGACGTGTGTCAGAGCTCAGGCTGCTCAGAACTGTGCAGAATGCCTTTCCAGTTCTTAGCGAAAGCTGTGGTTTCCAGTGGGGTGTGTGTGTGTGTGTGTGTGTGTGTGTATACTATTATAAATCTCAAATTAGCACAGAGCAGAAGGAGCCCTAAAATTTTAAGAAGGGTTACCGGGAAATGTCAGCGGTCGTCCTGAAAATGTAACTTGACATTTTATAACTGTTACCATTTTTCATTATGTTTATATTAAAATCATTGACACCTTTTCTCACATATTGGAACTAGGAACTGCCCTCAGCACCACCTCATGTGCGGACACACACAAGGACCCCTACTGTTGAAACAGCTTGCTGTCATTAACTTGACTTTCGATGACATGCATTTTGGAAAGATGAGTTTCACAGAAACAGTGGAAGCATTTCTGTCACCGTTTGATCTGCGAAGGACCTGCGGTGCAGTCTCAGAACTGATGAGTGCGCCTCCTGGCCCTGATGCCAGCCTGGCAGAGCATTCTGAGCGAACTGTTAGTCACCTAAGACCCCGCCTTCTCCTGCGAATGTAGGTCGGTCATTTGATGACGTCATCTCCAAGGTCTTCTCAAGAGACTGGTTTACAAATTACAGACGCAGCAGGGAGGGTGTGATGTTCCTTTGAGGGTTATTTTTTCTGCCTCAGGTTTATTTGTAGAAAAGTACGTGAGACTTGCTCCTCACAACAGCATCCCAGGGTCACACGGTTCTATCTGCATGCTGGCAGACAGAGGCCTTCACTATATAGGGCCTTAGGGGAGCCGGAGTCCCCTCGGGAGCCTGAACTGCGCTGGCATGCAGGCCTTCAATTGAGCATCTATCTTTGTGCCAACACCTTGGCAGCGTGGGCACGAAGCTTTCCCAGCACGGGGAGGGCAAGTCCACTGAGCTACAGTTGATACTTGGGGACCTTGGGTTGAACCTCTTTGAGCTTGACGGGGGGTCTTGACGCCCCTTTCTTCACAGGCATCTCTGGGTCCATTTGCTGTGCTGGCTGATCCTCGGGCATGTGGGATTTATATCGTGCAATGGGTTTCTTTTCCAGTTGTATATGTACGTCCCATTAGTGCTGGGGACAGGGAGGAGAAAGTCCAGCGTTGCTTGGGAAGGAGACCCTCACTCTGTTATTATTCTTAATTTCGTAGAAGTTTCACGTTTCATCAGGGCCCAGAAGGCCTGAAATTACCCATGACATGCTCTATATTCCGAGAATTTAAAGATAACCGAACACAATTTGCTCTTATCCATTAATTTTAGAAACGATCCCCAGCAAATAGGAAATGTCACAAATCATACATAGAACTCAAGAATGCAATCGAAAATAAGAATAAGTCGGGCAAAGCAACACGGTTCAGCATTTCGAAATCTGTGTGACTCATTTTCAGGGTAAGCCCTTTTCCACGTCAGCTCTCCCTCCACTATGAGAGTTCACTCTGATATGCCCTGGAAAGAGAAATCCATTTCTTTTCTGTTAATGTGTCCTGTGACATCTGGTCTTTCCAGTTTGCCCATTAATTCCCTTTGATAGGCAGCCCTCTGCGGTGCTGTGGGACCATCTGCACCTGATCCCCTTCATCTTATGCTCCGCATGGAAACCTGGCAAAGCAGAAGTCACACAACATGAGCTTATTCATGTCAAGAATAGTGGAAAGGCCAGAGTAGAAGGCAATTAAGTAAATGTAAGGCCTTGGATTTGGTCCCGAGCAACACACAAGTACACACACACACACACACCCCAATAGTGTCTAGGAGTGTGAACATGACAGAAACACATCAAAACAGCTGCCTTATGCAGACACAATCATGTCATTATCTTAGATACTTAGTCAAGAATTAGTGTTTAGAGAAAGACCACTACAAATGCGAACAAGCAAACAAAAACCACAGCCAATCTGTAGGTGAAGTTGTGGAGCCAAGTCCCAACGGACGCATCTACAAAACACTCCTGCAATCCTGCAAAACACCTGGGGAGCGGTTCAGAAGAGGGGCAGAAAGACTGTAAGAGAGCCAGAGGATCGGGAAGTTTGCTGTGAGATTGTGTCTCCTAGCAACGCTAGAAGTTAGACATCTGTAAAGCTCACCCACAGGACTGCTCCAAGGTGAACTGAGCCAGGCTGAGTGCTGTGGGCACTTCAGACTGGGCAGGGAAAACTGGACCTCAATGCTATGGGAGGAACCACAGGCAACTGTGCAGAGCTGGAATTAGGGGAGGGGGCTCTCACCAAGGAAGAGCACACTGATTGGTTGTTCATTGCGGCGTCAGCCCAGAAAACAGACATACAAGTGACAGTCGATTCAGCAGGTTATATTTAGGAATGTATGTGTCTACACGAATACAATAACGCATGCAATAACAATTGGTGGGAAAAAGATGATGAATTTGAAGGAGAGTGATGAGGAACACCTGCGAGGTCTTGGAGGAAAGGAAGTGAACGGGGAAATGTAATTGAAAAACAATGTCAAAAGTAAAGAAGAAATTCATGCTTGGCCACAAAAAATAAAAACCCAGACAGTCTTAAATGAAGAGTTTATTTATTATTCGAGCACATAAAAGGTGGTTCAAGATTTAAGACATTGTCTGAGACCTGCATATAAGCCTTTTGTCTAGTTTTCCCATGGTTCTTTTAGTGAGAGCCTCATCTCACACGCTCGAGACAGCTGCTGTGCCCGATCCCTTATGTCTGCATCCATCTCAGCCAAGAACAAATGGCAAGGCACAAGAGAAGGGCAGCCACCTGCAGGCTCAACCCCAAGATGATGTTCCTTCCTCTGCACAGGCTGACTGGAGCGAAATCACAGCCTTTGTGCCTACCTGGGAAGTCAAGGAGGGGAGATTGACCTTTCTCCCCCTCCTCCTCCTCCTCCTTCTGTTTTTTCCCTAGGAATATCTTCTTCTTCTTCTTCTTCTTCTTCTTCTTCTTCTTCTTCTTCTTCTTCTTCTTCTTCTTCTTCTTCTTCTTCTTCTTCTTCCTCCTCCTCCTCCTCCTCCTCCTCCTCCTCCTCCTCCTCCTTCTTCTTCTTCTTCTTCTTTTTTTCTGTTTTTTTCCTTTAATGCTAGGAACATTGCTACTCGGGCAAAATCTGAGTCCTGGAGTAAGAAAGAACAAGGATCTGGGATTCCAGGCTTGCATCAGCACACCCAGCAAAGTCTGCATGCCAGGAACTTTGATGGACAATTTTGTATAGAATAAACCATCCCTCCGGCACAGGCAATATTCTGTTTATCTGTTAGAAAGGAAGAACCTTTAGTGCCTAACCGTGTCTCAATAGCAGCAACTTTCTGATTCATTATTTTTTTTTAAGTTTTCAAAATTTCTGCCCCCCCCATTCGTAAAGGGATTTTTTATTCAGTTGGGACTTTAGAGGGCTGAGAAAGCTCTCACAGGACTATGTGCATACCTGTGGCCATGGCAAGCATATTAGAGCCTGTGGGTTTATCATTACAGTTTTAAGCATGTTATTTGGAAAGGTCAGATGAATCCAGTAAATCACATCCTGCTTACACTTTACTTTGTACATGTTCATCATAATTGTACTATAAATAAAATATAAAAGGTATTTCTACTCGTTCCCGCATAGGGATCCCCAGTCCCCCTCCAGTTAGCCCAACTTCAATCCAAGCCTAGAAAGCAGTTTGGGAAGCTCTGCCAGGGCAAGCTATCTCACCATGTTATCCCTGTTGTTTCCCGGTTAAGCACATAAGCCCATGGTCTTCTTGGGGCTAGAAGTCTAGAATCACATCTGCCAGGCTTTGGGCCAGTGGCTTCCTGTTGGTTCCTCCTTCCAAGTTCAACCACAGCCAGGGCAACACACGGTGCCCTGCAGACTCCAGCAGCCCAGGCAGCAGCGAAACCTACTAGTCGGTTAGAGACCAACTTAGAAGGGACACTTGGCAATTCTGGTGCCCCAGCCATTGCTCCCCAGTGATGGAAGTAGACTGAGGGATGGCAGCCTGGAAGCACCAGCTTTGCCATCTTTATTCCCACGCCTTGTTCCTTTTCTTGTTAGTCTACACCTTTGTAAACAGCTCCCTGCACAGCATAGTGACTGTCGGAAGGACCTGCTGCCTTCTCTGTTTTGACTGACTAATTTCGGGTACTATACTGACTAGTTGAAGAGGCGTTATTTTTTTTTTCTACCTCAAAGACTAGCACTTCCTAGGAAAAAAGGGGGTGGATGTAAGTTGAGTTCAGGCAGCCATGACCCATGAGAGCACGTAAACAGGTGTCCCCCATTTCCCACTAAGCTCAGGGGAGCTGAGGGAGAGGGCCCTGAGCATGGGCAGTGGCTGAGAGAAAAAAAACCGTGGTGGTAGCAAGGAGCTTATATAGATCCCGAGCAGACCCTTCAAAACCACTAGCAACTCTTGATTATCCAGAAGAGGATCATATTAGTCAGTGTTCTCTAAAGGAACAGAACCAAAAGAATGAATATTTATTACAAAAGGGATTTATTAGATTGACCTATGTATTGCGCACCGGACAGCTTAATCACTCGTGTCTGTGGACACACACCAGAAAAGCTAAAAACCCATCAGCTCCTTGGTCTACGAGGCTGGAGGCCTCAGCAGTTGGGCTCTGGGGCCAAAAGCCTGGGGATTCCTGGAAAGCCTATGCTCCACACTGGTTCTGATATCATTGAGGAGGGCAGCAGAGGCAGCCACAAGGTAGATAAACTCGCCAGCAGCAGACAGTGGTGGGCAGACCAGAAGCAACCATCTTTCTGTGTTTCCCTCAGTCTTCTTTAAATCAGAGCAGCCCTCTCTGAGGGTGTCTCCTGCCCTCAGTTAATTTCTTTCAGGAAAAATGCCTAAGGATATGTCTCATGATTGATCCCAAACGTCATGTTTAATATATTTATCAAGATGCTTAACTGAATTACAGTCCTGAGATCTCTAGAACTAAAATAAAAAAAAAAATCCAAAAACCAAGCATGTTTCTTCTCTTGACTTAACGGAGATTGAGTTCGTAAGGTACTTTTTCATTCCACGTTTAATAGAAGATCAAAGGAATATATGATATGAAGTTATTCCACGTACATATCTGGAGAGTCATGAACACCTCTCTTCTACTCTGCCTTAGTTATGTACGTTCCGAGATGTCCATGGCACTTCTAGAAAAGTCATGACCAGATCCAGTAACCTGCATCTCTATGTCATATTTGAATTCGTTGTGTGTGGGGGGGAGCACATCTCTACCGAATACTTAGCAGCCATAGTGGGCATTGGTTTTTGTGCACTGCTTTGCGGTGCGGTCCTCATGGCAGGAATTCCACACCGCCTTCTCGGAACCGTACGTACTTCACCACGGCTAGAATGATTGTTACATGGCATGACAGGCCTTTCTCAACTTCTCCGTTTTCACCTCCCCTAGAGACGCGTGAAAATGGAGCTGTAGACGAGGCACAGGCTTGTGTCTAGAGAGCCTGCCAGGCGTAAACTTGGGCAGCATCCCTAGGGAAGGCTAAAGGAACTATGTATCCTTTCTGCCCCAATTGTTTACATCCTCTTTGAAACGAAATTTCTCTCAAAAGCAGGTGCATTTGTTTTTAAACCCTCGAACGTCTTTTCCTAGTAGTGGGCCGGTGACTGGCTGGAAAATTGCGACTCAGAGCTGGAGTGCAGGCTGCACATGCATCTCTCTTGTGGGTGTGAGGCAGGTTGTAAAACGGTGACTAGGACACTCAACTGTTTTCACATCTATACTTTCGTAGTGGCTTTCGGTGTCGTGGTTTCCACTAACGCTTGCTTGACAAACTGGGTTGCCGGGGTAGACAGAGAGGTTTGTAAACACGCAGGTTTCCGTAGAGTTAATATAACCACAGCACAGCTAATAGGGGACAGGGCTCCAGGATGTTAACCAATTCAGCAATTTTATTACGACCTCCCTTTCCTCCATAGGTTGAACAGGAAACTCTCATCCAAAGTCTTCCAATGTTCATTTGCCGTATGCTGTCACAGAGTCCCGGGGTTAGCCTTCATGTGAATTCATATTTGCTCACACTCCCCTAGAGTTTTCTGTGGTTCTCTCCGCAGTGTCTCCCTTACAGATCTCTGTGCACTTGTTTCTCTGTTTGCTCCCTGGCCTGTTCGGACGGTGGAGGAGCACCGACAGCTTCACATTTGCTATGGCCATTGCTGCCTCGGCCTCGGCACTACTGGGCTGGATGTCACTGCAGGGGGGGAGAATACAATGCTTCAACCTCCTTGCAGTCCAGGCAGACTGACAACAGTCTTCCCAATTCAGAGAACGTGTCTTAAACACAAAACCATCCACCAAAGTCTTGGGGGGGGGGGGTCTACCAGGCTGTGCTGCGTTCTTTCATAAAACTAAAACCCCAGAGGGCTGGAGAGATGGTTCCGTGGGTGAGAAGGCTTCATATACAAGCATGGCAACTTGAGTTTGAGCCCTCAGCATCCGTGTAAGACAGTTGGGTGTGACTGGGTAAAGACAGGACAGTCGCTGAGGCTTAAATAGCTACCAACCTAGCTCCAGGTCCAAAGCTCGAGGCCAGGTTATAGGGGAGTAAGGCAAAGACTGTTAGAGCAAAACACTTGGTGTCTGCCTCTGGCCCCTGTGTATAAACCTGTACACACACGTGCACATACACCATACACACACACACACACAAGTGCACAAAAACCATATACACACACAAGTGCACATACACCATACACACACACAAGTGCACATACACCATACACACACAAGTGAATACATACACACACACACACAAGTGCACAAAACCATATACATACACAAGTGCACATACACCATACACACACACAAGTTAACATACTCCATACACACATAAGTGCACATACACCATACACACACACGTGTACATACACCATACACACATGTGCAAATACACCATACACACACAAGTACACATACATCATACACATATACAAGTGCACATACACCATACACACACACACACACAAGTGCACATACACCATACACACACAAGTACACATATACCTTACCCACACACAAGTAAGTACACCTACACCACACACATGTGCATATATACCACACACATATGTGCACATACATCACACACAAACACACACAGTATCTGCCTGCAGAGAAGAAGCTGAGCCAGGGACTTCACTGTGCTATGAAACTCACCGTTCCTCTGAGAGAGATGGTCCTTTGCACTCTGGACACAAACAGAGAAATGGATATTTCCTACCTTGGCTTCTAGAAAACTAAGAAAAGTTTCTGGTTGGAGGCCAAGAGCTCTCAGGGGGAAGACCAAACACCCAGAGTGCTGGGAGTGGGTAGAGATGTTTCCAGACGGAGTGCATACGTATCTGTGCAGGACAACTCGCTGGGGCACAGGAGGAAGCTGTTACAAGTTCCTATCTGTTCTTACCTAGGCCTTCAGATGCTTCACTCACAAGTGGATTCTAGGATCTTGTCAGTCAAACAGGAATAAGGCCATTTATTTGGGGCAACCAGATCCAGAATGTTGGCGACCTCTGTCCTGGGGCATACAGCTTATGACAGTTCTCACAGGAATCAGACCTCTTGTCGAGAAATTCCTCTAACTCCCGTTTAGCTGGGTCTCCCTCCGATGCCCTGAAAAGAACCTTGGTATTAGGTTCACAGACACACAAAAAGGGCAGGGGAGGCACTGAGTCTATTTTTACTATGGAAAGAACAGAGTATAAAATTTTAATTCTGCCTTGGGGAGGCAGGCTGGGAGTCAGAAGAAGGAAGACCGACACTGAAAGCCACAAGAGAATCTTAACAAGGAACGATCTTTGGAACACGGAGAAAGAGCACACGTAAAGGAGACGCGCAAGGCTTCTTGGGTAAGCAGCATGGGAATCCAAATGGCAGAAGAAACAACGCCCGGGCAGGCGGGACAAGACAAGCAGAGGGGCTGAAGCCAGAGCACACTTTTGGTGCTCAAAGACGTTTAACACTCTTCGGAGATTGTGAGAAGAGTATTGAAGCTGTTTTGGTTTTCAGCAGGAAGCTCACTTTTTCCAGAGTTTACGCTGGGAGATGAACTTGGCAGTCTTGCTGGTGTGACTGAGGAGAGAATGAGGAAAGCGATTCTGTCACCCGTGTGGAAAGTATGATGGCTTCCATGAGGCCCCGAGGGGAGGATTCCCAGGTGACATTTGGGGCCATCACAGAGTTGGAAGGACTGAGTCAGGAAGGCAGGCCTTTGAACCCGAGGGTCTAGGGCTAGCAGGCTGGTAGGTGAGAGATAAAACTTTCATTGAAATCAGGCTTCGGAGAGAGAGGCATTGGGTGAGAGATGAGAACCGTATGGCACAGGCCAGGCGATCCGAGATCATGGAGATTTGCATGTTGGAAACTCACTGAGTTTGATGGTTCAGTAGGACTTGGCACAAAAGAGCACCCAGGTCATCCATTACAATGGAGGGCTATCAAGCAAAGTCACCAGAGGAAAGCGGTCTATGATAAAATCCAAGGGACTTAAGTACTGGTATCCAAGAGTTTTCTACTCATGGGTCACACAGGACATGTAACAACACATGGGAAACTCTGTCTTCCAGGAAAAGTTATTAGCATCACAGTGTGCAGGGTTTTCAATGGATGAGGGTCATATAAGAATCCCCGGCCTGTTGTGAACCATTTGTAGGCTCCCGAGAGAAAGTGGGTGTTTGACATCAAACACATTGCTTTGCAAACAGTCTAGCCAAGCACACTGCTCTTATCATTTCTGGGAATAGCACAAACCCCGCTGAAATCCAAGTTCCAGACACCAGCCAAGGGCTGGACTCCTGAGCAAACACTTCATGGGATAGCAGGCTCGGGCTGCTGGGCTGTCTTCTCTTGAACGTGTTCCTCCGAACATCCCCTGATATGGAAGGAAGGAGCAGAACGGGGCAGAAGGAGAAGGATGCCACTGAACCAGTTACAACAAACACCCCAGGAAATCCCAGACAGTGCTGGGTCCTAATTTGAGGTCAGGTGGTCAGGCCTACCTATCCTTAACACAGACCTGTAGGAAGCAGCTTCTATGACCACTCCCAAGGATGACAGAAGG
The DNA here is from genome assembly GCA_963919715.1 of Microtus obscurus. NCBI lineage: Eukaryota > Metazoa > Chordata > Mammalia > Rodentia > Cricetidae > Microtus > Microtus obscurus. The sequence goes on from CAWTZC010000381.1 coordinate 7,686,432, forward strand.
AACTCAGGGATCTTCCAGAAGCTGGGTCACTGAGTCTTTCAGCCATGTGGTCAGCATGGTCCAGCCTCCCACAGAGAGTATACTGAAGAGTGCCATTAGCTGTATAAATTGCCCTCTTACCGTTGCTTCTTTTCTAATGGCAGCCAATTCCTTTGGAGACTGGAATGTTCGTAGAATAAATTAAGTCCCATGGGCTCTAAATACAAATAAGAAGCACACAGGGCATAGTATTTTTGAAGGACCTTGATGTCAAAGAACCCGGAGCACAGTAGCCACGATTCTTTTCCAGACTATATGAGAAATTTCACTAACCGCCAGACAACTTCCTGCGTCCTGACCTTGCTCACCAGACACGAAGGAAACTCTTCCTTGGATTGATCGCTTCATTTGGTGCCAGAGAAGCAGCCCTGCTTTGGGGGGAGGCTAGAAGTGACTAGTTTCTAAGCAGTTAAGCACAATGATGCTCCAACATCATTTTGTTGGACATCTCCTTCCATAGATCTTTAATAAGTGTTGGGCAGGGGCTTGAGAGAAGGCTCGGCAGTTAAGAGCATGGGCTGCTTCTCCAGAGTACTCGGGCTTGATTCCCAGCACCTACGTGGCAGCTCACAATGGTCTGTGTTTCCAGTTCTGGGGTATCCAGTGCCCTCTTCTGGTTCCCATGGGCACTGGACATACACACCACACAGATATGCATTCAGGCAAAACATCCACACATAAAATAAACATAAAATGAACTTTCAGCTTTCTGCCAGGCAGGACCCGGGTTCCGGCTGCCACTGGGCTGAGCGCTAGGTGGGCTGAGCGCTAGGTGGGCTGAGTGCTAAGTGGGCTGAGCGCTGGGGAATGTGTTCTAGTTCCTTTCCATGGCTTACACATCTCTGCACCACTAAGTCCCTTTCCCCAGAAGATAGACCCTGGGCCTTGGGTATGCTTTAAGGAGATGGCAAACATATTTTAATTAAAATACTCGAAAGTTTTAAAACCTCCACATTGTTTTCTTGGGGGCCAGAATGCCAGAAATCCTTGCAAAGGAACTGCTAACTCATAAACACAATGAACAAGATTGCGGAGGTCGGCAACGACTGCTTTGGGAATTTAAATATTCTGCTGTTGAGAGGTTCTGTTGGTTTTGGAGAGATCATTAATCACTTCCCGAAAGAACAAATAATGGAAGCTTTTCATTCCAAGTTCCCAGGAAATGTTGTCTAAGGACAGAGGACCTCTGAGAACATCAGGACATGCTCAGAGGCCTTTGCTTGACGGCCTGTATCATCTCTCTCATCAACGACCAGCAACTGTACTTGGGAAAAGCTGAGTCCTGCCAGATGTGATGCTCCTCCCGAGTGGTCAGGCTCAGGCACTATGGGAAAGGTTTGTTTCCTTCCTGTCCATTCTAACAGGTTCCGTTGGTCAGAAATGCATTCCTCTGATGGTCAGTTATGGAAATCACAGATTAGAGACCTGTTTTTTGTTGTTGTTTTTTCGATACAAGGTTTCTCTTTGGAGCCTGCCCTGGAACTAGCTCTTGTAGAGCAAGCAGGCTGGCCTCAAACTCACAGAGATCCACCTGCCTCTGCCTCCTGAGTGCTGGGATTAAAGGCGTGCACCACCACTGCTTGGCAGAGACCTAGTTTTTAAAGCTCCGGTAAGGGCCTCTTACCTGGAAGTTAATGTCCAGTGAAGCCAGAGCCCCGAGAAACTCAGAAGAGCAGATTCACGTGTGCTTTGGGAGACTGTGGGAGAGGGGATGCTTGTCAGCACGAGAGAGGCAGGGGGCAGTCAGCACCATGCCCTGGCCCTCCCACAGCCCATCTATGCTTTTCCATCCTGTGTAGCCCAACCATAAAAATTCACAAGTTGAAACTTGAAGCACTTTTTTTTTCTTTTTAAAGACCGTGAACATTTCAACTCCTCGTATGATGCAGCTGAGATGGATTGGCCTTTCCAAGCAAAAGGAAATAAAGCAGATCAGCTGTGAGACATCGAATGCAATGAGACCTCTATATCCAGAACGGAGAATGGCTTGGCACCTCCGGACAACCTCTTTTCCCGTGCTCGTGAAGTGGCACTGAAACAGTAAACAGTTTGTTTAAAATCGGTACCGTTTGCTGTCAAAGATCATCCACAATGTCTGATGAACGCTTTTGCTAACGATCAAAATCAGTCTTTTCAGTTCAACTCAGTGTTAGGAGGAGAAGGCAAAGGCAAAACTATAATGTTTATATTTTGCAGTGAAATAAAAGTAGGATTGCCATTGTTGGAATCTTTTGTTTTTCATTGTGAACAAGAGAATAGCGGAAGATATCAGGGTCATGGGTTAGACGTCTTGACTTACACACTGCAGTTGGTCAAGGGGAAATACTAATATGCTTACGTATGTTCTGTTTGGTATCACTTTGTTCTGACATACCTTATTTTTAAATTAACATCATCTATGCCTTATCCACCAGGAAGGTGTCTAAAGAGAGCATGCCATAAACTGGTGGAATCTTCTCAAGATTTCGACCAATGTCAGAGATGATATCTATGTTTTGTGAGTCCAGAGCTCCTCGCTGAGCAGCTTAGCTGTGTCCTTCAGTCTCGGCGGGCCTTGTTTCTCATGGCTGTGTATACCTGAGCTTGACAACTGCAAACAGAGCCAGGAACTGGGCTCTGATGTTTTTGTTGCCCAGGTTACGGGGCGGTAGATCGACAAAAAAAAAAAAAAAAAAAAAAAAATTCTGTTCGAACATAACAAATATGAGACGCTTGATTTGTACTATTACAAAAATCGCAGGCTTTGATAGTAACACCCTGGAAATGTGTTTATAAAGAGCCAAGTAAAATAACAACTTTTAACGAGACAACGAATTTTGTGCAATGATATTAGAGCATTTTACAACGCATTCATTTCACCAGGAAAGCGATTAGTGGAATTACAGATTATTAGAATTCAAAGGATTCTTGGCCCATAAATACTGGGATTCTCTGCTAAGGTCAATGGACTTCACCAAGTCAAGTCAGTTTGTGTTGCCTGTATTTTGATTGGTGCATAGCTAAACTCCCAATGGCCAGCCCCTTAAGGGAAAACGAATCCTTCCTCCCCACCCCACCCTGACAGTCATCAACCCTGAAGAGCTACACGTTGGTGTCTTTATCATGATTTTTTTAAGGACTCTCTTCAATGGCTTCATGCCTGGACTTTTTCTTTTGTGTGTGTGTCGGGGGGGGGGGGGGGGGAGGGATGTGGGCATAGAACCCTTCAATGTCTCTCATTCTCAGGTATGAGTCTACAGCTATCGATACCCTTGCAAAAGAAGCCTCCCTACAGACAGCAGTCAGTGGCAGCCTGGATTGTGCCTATCACATCTGCATGGTTTTCGGTGGCAGCATAGATAGTGAGCATCAGCATGACCTCCAATTGCAGCTTGGACCATGGAAATCAACATGGCCTCTGGCCCTGGACCATAGACATCCATGTTGCTTCCTGTAGCAACAAAGACCAACGTTTTTGGTGACAGACAGCATAGATCACGGACGTGAACATGACAGCATGGATTTTTGAAAGACAGCAAGGATATGGCAGGATTTTGAGGGAGGAAAGGAAGAAGAGAAATGATGCAGTTGTATTAGAATCCCAAAATAATATAGTTAAGATAGCAACAAAAGGATACCCTTGAAATAATCCCGATAAGGAAATTATTTATCCTTTAACAACCACTGTGACAAGGAGCTTGTTCTATTATTGGATGATTAATTAAACTGTAATTAAATTAATTAAACTCTAATTAAAGCAACAATGGCTTGACACACACTGCTTCTATTGACATAAACTGTGGTCTCCCACTCGGTCACCCCTGTAATCCCAGTATCCTTTGTTAGGCTTAAGAATCTTGGGACGGAGCCGGGCGATGGTGGCGCACGCCTTTAATCCCAGCACTCGGGAGACAGAGGCTGGCGGATCTCTGTGAGTTCGAGACTAGCCTGGTCTACAGAGCTAGTTCCAGGACAGGTTCCAAAGCCACAGAGAAACCCTGTCTCGAAAAACCAAAAAAAAAAAAAAAAAAAAAAAAAAAGAAAACTGGTCCCTGTTGACGTAGTGAGCTGATATGAGACTATCACTCCTAGATAAGACTCTTCGCAGATGGTGTCCACAGCTGATAACCTCTTCCCCTTCATTCTCGACAAGACCCTGAGCCAATGGAAATATCTGAGGTGTTGATCAAATCTCCAAAAAGGTGAGGAAGTGTGGAAGAAGAGAGTAAGACAGGAAATCTTTAAGTGGTGACCCTTGGGTCCAGCTCTCTCCAGAAGGAAGTACCCTGGGGCCCTAGGAGTCTCCCTTCCTGGGCAAATCCAGTCAAGAAGACTCCTACTCCAGTCCTGATTTCCTGTCCCTGTACTGACCTCTGCCAAGGATGGTTGTCAGGGAAGCTCCACCCACTAGGCTTGCAGTGACTCATTACCACAGTGGCTCCCCAGAGGTCCGCGTTCAGACTTGCCTGTTGTCGCTTTATTGTTAATTGACTTAGTAGCTACCACATCTGGCTCGCTGAGCAACCCTTCTCTGAGGAAGTACAAAAGGAACAAGAGTTCATCTTTCTACAAACACTGGCCTTCAACTCTGCGTGTGTATAACGGAACTCCAGTGTCCCCTGACAGCAGCTCTGATAGACATCCAGGTTTATGACTACGCTCGAAGAATCAAAAGCCCCATCCAGTCTAGTTCACTTACAAACTTCCTGCTCCAATGCAAATGGCCTCGTTCTCCAGCCCCAGAGTGCGGATTGCTTCCTGGAACATGTCCCTCTGTTTCCTGTACCCCTACTCTCCTTGGAGACTGGGCCGAAGGACAGGAGACAGGGAGGGGAGGGGAAGAGATGGGGAAGAGGCCTTTCTTACCTTCCGGAGGGAAAGTGGCCTCTCTGGCTATTACTCTCTGGCTGTTGGACCTTCCCTATAGCAGATATCCAAACACTGACTTTCTCATTTGCGCCTATGTGAATGTTTCTTAAGTCCCATTGGGGACCTCCTATTTACCCGTGCCACCATCTACTTCAACTCTTCTCAGTTGGCTGATGTTTGCTATGAGGGTCCACTTTCCTGCAGTGACATCTCTTAGGTTGCATACTGTTGAGACAACCCCAAAGTTGGCTGCCTTCCGTTGTGCCTCTTGACCATGGTAAAATCTCATCTATGACCAGATGCCAACCGTTAGGCATACGCGGCCCTCCACCCACATTCCCAAGAGGTGGGGTGGGTGGGTCCTGGTTATTCAGTGGGTTATGAATGTTTGTGATTGTTTTGGGAGGGGTATAGGAATATAGAATGAAAAGACAACTATTAACTTCAAATATTTTATATTGGTATGGACCTTGCTATATTGATACAAATTATTTTTGTTATACTGAATGTGTGTTTCTACTTTTGTTTGGGATATTGTGCTTATGCAGTTCATTTAAAAATGTAATATATAATTAGGAAATGCAGGTTACTTAGTCATCTATAATAAACTTGTAGTCATATTAGATATATGTTTTTAAGGCTAAACTGATATATTTTTGATAGATGGGTGATCTTCAGACACTTCAAAGACCTACAGAATATGGCATTTAAGATATTTAATAACCTGAGGCTTTTCATGACAATGAGACACGTCTGCTCCTGGCAGTACCAACGTACTTCATAAAAAGATGACAGGTATCAAAGAACCTCCATATGGAGTTTGCTTTCATTGTGGCAAAGTTAGCCATTTAGACAAGAAACTGCCCTTGCCTTGACTGCTAACAGTTTTCCCTTTAAGCCTTAAAGCTTTTCGTTTAGTTCAAGATGGAGACCAATGTTGGAGAATTTCCCCGATTCTTTATTTGTTACCTGTCCTTTCCGGAATGGCTTGCTGACTAGAGATAATCTATGTAGGTGAAGCTCAGCTTCTTGGTCTCTTTCCACAATACCATGACCAGCATCTGCTTTGCAACCTCACTTCCTTCACTGCCAACCACTGTGGCCCCACTGCTCCAACTCCACCACCGTGACCCCCACCATCCACAGCTTCACCTCCATCACCATGACCCCCAGCATCTGCTGTGCAACTCTAGGGTAAATTTCTTAAAAATTAAGGGCTAGCTATAACTGGATTTCATTAGTCCCTCTTATTTGTTTTCCATTTTAGCCTCGTACATATATCATGGAGAGATGGCAGAGTGGTTAAGAATGCTCGCTGCTCTGGTAGAGCGTTGAGTTCAATTCCCAGCACCCACACAGTAGCTCACAGCCACTTGTACGTTCAGTTCTAGGGCATCTGACTTCTGACCTCCCAGGGCCTCTTGGCGGCACCTGGTGCACATCCATACATGCAAACAAATACTCGTGCACATAAACTAAAATCATACACATGCATATATGCACACATATGTAACACATGATGAGAAAAGCGGAAGCCACATGAGTTTGCAGTGGCTGGTTTGTTAACTGATGAGAGTGTGGTTGGGTCTCTACTTCCTAGGTTTTGGGAACATTCCACATGTCTATTGTGTTATGAAAAATGATGATCCATATTTTGAGATGTCAACATGATTAAATTTAAAGTTAGAATAAAAAGGCCTGAATTATTTATTTATAAATGTTCTGAATGTGTTATATAGAATTCTCTCTGGCTGATGCTGAGACCGGCTTCCCGAAGTATAATTGAAATTCAGTGACCAGATCTGCTTGTCAAACTTCTTCTTGAGGCTTCTGAAGACTCCACCAAATTTTTTTTTTTAAAGGCAACAGTAGGAGTATACACATTGAAAGAGCAACTATGTCTCTGCAGCTTTTACTGGACTCCACAGCAAGTTTGAGCTAGCTACATCTTTCCTTAACCCATGTCCAGCTGCTCCCATTGCATCTTGTAAGGCCCTGCAATAAGTGTGTATAGAAGCACCACTATCTTTTCTGGAAATATACAAGCCTTCTGAAAATATAGCTCACTGCAGTGGTGATCTCAAGATCAACATTTAATATTCTTCGAATTTTCTGCAACAGTCTATGACAGAAAGCTGTTTCAACAATGTATATTGTGCATAACTGAATGCTGTATTTCATCAAATACTTAAGCTATCAGAATTAAACTGCTGCATTTCTCAAAGGTTTGTGTGGCCATGTAAGTAGCAAAAACATGCCACTGAAGGAAATAGCATTGACACACGGCGTTGTGAGAATCTACTTTTCCCCCTGAGAGTCGTGACATCAAATCCTTAACTCACTGGAGTGGTAAAGACGGCCTTTGTCAAATCAGGAAGGCTCTTCTTCATTCCGATCCTACCTTTGCCTCACTCCAATCTGCAGCAATTAGCGATTCCTGTTGCATTATCTGTCTCAGCATTGTCTCCACGGTGAGTCCTCACAGTGCACACCCTGTTTCTTCTCTGATGCTCTAAAGATGCCGAAGAGGATGTCAGGCGATTTGTGAGCTTGCTTTCATCCTCAAGACCTGACAGTTCTAAGGCGTGATTTCTTTAAAATTAGCTCCTTCAGCTGGGCCCAGGGGCACAAGCTGCTCAGGGTGAAAGGCAGAAGGAGCACAGCTGGCAGCCAGTAGAGGCTGCAGAATGGATTCGAGGCCAGCTCTGGCAACTTGGGGAGAACAGGAATCAAAATAAAAACGGAAAAAGACAGCTGGGGACGCAGTGCCATGGGAGAGGACTCGCTAGCAGGCAGAAGACTGCAGGTTGAAAATTTAAAAGCGGTGTAAATTCTTGGAGAAAAGATGATTGAACACCTAGAGACCTGGATTGTGAATGACTTAAGCATGCATTCCTCCAGATTCACTTCTTGGTATTTTCCAGATTTTTGGAACGACAATATTAAATTTAAAGCAAAATGACCAGTCTACCATAGGGCATTAGCAGGTAACACAGCTCACTTAATCAAACTTTAAACACAATTGCTTGCGAAGGCAATGAGCCGCAGCTTGGCGAGCCTCATACACAATTCCTACCATTTTACTGATATTATAAACCAAACACAAAACTGGCCTAACACAAACCTCCCCAAGCCATTAATGAACAGCTATCTCTGTTAAGTATTTTCCCCATCTTTCTTATTTGATATTGCTTCTCATTATAATGCTGAAATCAAAAAGAAATCTGTGTTGTATAAACCATGTCTTCTAATTGCCAATTGTCTTTCAAGAGATTCATCTTAAAAAAAAACCTGTGTGTAAATGTCCAAAAGACACCAGACAGTTCCACACCACAAATCAGACAAAGACAGGTCCCTGAGAGACTCAGCCTAATCTGGCCTAGAAGAAGGGGTTTGCAGGAAGTGGGGCTTCACCCATCTGGTGACGGCATACTTATTCTTATCAGCGCCTGCAACCCCAGAGCACAGTTATTCCGGGAAGGATTTGTAGTGTAGAACTCAATTCCTTCAGTGCAGGCAAGCAGAGCTATTTATAGCTACCTAATTTTTTTTTTTTTGCTTTAATTTATATATCTGAGAGAGTCGACTCTAATTGTGGGCGGTTATCTGGGGAACTGTGTTCTCAGGCGCCTCGGGGGATTTGTTTGTGTGCCGATAGTTCTGAATAGCCCATTTATTCCCCAGTGGGTGGAAAAAAAATCAATTTTATAGATCTTCAAACATAGATGAGAACCACCATGAATAATAAAGCTAAACATTAAAGTGGTATCAGCACACTCTACATTCCCTTTATTGGTTTCTCAATTAGTCTAGAAGCCCTGTGTTGTATGACGTGCTTCCCCGGGCGCTGCTCACATAATATAACACAAAGGGGAATTTCCACACACTGTATAGATTTCTAAGACTAACTGAGAGTGGTTAATACATTGATGAAGGAGACACAGGCCCCAAGCAACAAAGATCCCCAAGGCATGAGGGATGACAGGAATGAGTTTCCACTAGCTGCAACTGGCCTCACAGAAGCCCAAGAAATGCTTCCTAACCTGTGATGAAGCAGTTCGTGAGCACAGCCTCACAATCCAATCCTTACACTAGAGCTGCTTTTCTCTACCAAAAGCCATTAAATGAAGGTAATTCTTAAAGGCTGAAATACATTTATTTTTGCCTGATTCAGAATATAGTTAGAAACCCCAATCTTGATGGATTGCCCATAGTGATCCCCTGACAATTTCCATTTCCCCCAACATTCTAGGTGCTGGACCCCATTCCCACCGATCTCGTATGAAAATCTCATTCAAAAATTTATAGTGATAGCTCCAAGTCATCTTTTCTGATCAAAACTAATGCTTTTTTAATAAAACAAAAAATCCTCCCCGGCATTTAAAGCTTGCTGAGGTACTACTACCTTCATTTTGCTTACTATGATGAATTGCTGACATTTCTCTTCCGTTTGCTGTGTACTTTATGGCTTAGATAGTTTTATTTGTCTGCATCTGAATTATACAATCCACCCATATCTCCCATGTATAAATTATGAGAGGGAAATGACCCAGGTGCTACATGAGTTTAATGCTGAGAGGAGAAGGAACTAGACTACATCCCTGGCCCATTCTTCAACTGGTATCTCTTTCATGGTGCCCAACGCCCTGAGTTCCGACTCTATCATGGGAAGCAAACATACTTCTCATTGCTTCAATATCTGTTTGGTCAAGTGGAGAGTGACGGGCTGGGGAGTCAGGCAGGTGCAGTGCAGGATGGGACATGAGTCTCAAATGGATTACGTAGCGTGGTACCTAGTAATGCCCGTGATGGACTTGGAATTCACTGAGGCAGAGAACATGATGGAGATACAGCTAGCCACACTGGATTGCCTGGCTGTGTCCACATATTAGTGAAAAACCACCCTGAGAATCAACTAAGAGTGGCTCTACTGTTCTCTGTTGCTGAGTGATAGGGGTTCTGATAAGAAAAATTGCCCTCTGCCTATCTATGACTTCCATAGACAGAGGTTAGCCTAGGAAGGTAGACTTGGCATACTGTAGGTAGACTCTGTGCTGAAGTAAACCTTTACATAAGGAGAGGTTTATAAAGCAGTTATATTAAAGACACCTTAAAGACAAGGACAACTTGTAAGGGCCATCTTCATCTTTCTCCATCGGGGAGAGTCAGGGCTGTCAGACAACATCCCTGACTGTGCAATGAGAAGCTGAATCCAAAACAGGTCTCAGAAGCTCCATCCTGAGCCAAGCAGGTGCCCAAACCATTGATCTGAAGAGGCTAGGCGGGGTGCAGGTTTCTGAGCCGAAACACACGTTTGATCTGCTCAGTGAAACCAGCTCCGCTCTCAGGACAGAGAAAGCTCTTCTCACGGTGATGACTCAGCCTGAAAATAAAGTGCTTGTTTGGAGATTATATTCTGTTGACAATAAAGACTCATGGGAATCAGTTGTTATGCCATGTTTTTCTCACTCTTTTAGAGATAAGTTGTGTCAAGGAAGGTCTTACTGAAACCATAAACCTTACATGTTGTAAAGCAGAGAGAGGTCAAAATTTCACGTGCTAAGAGGGACTGTTCTAAAAGGTGGCTATAGGACTAAACAGAAGTGTGTGTGTGTGTGTGTGTGTGTGTGTGTGTGTGTGTGTGTGTGTGTGTTAGAGAGAGGGTGGGACAGGGATGAAGAAAAATAAAAATATCTGGAGAGATTGGTGTCTAAGTATGAATAGTACAGAGACTCAGGTTTCAAAGATGACTTGTTTCAAGTCTAGCTGAAGAGAAAAATGTTGTCTTGAGTTGAGAGTTAACCCTAAAAGGTGGAAGCATTTACCTCTCAGGTGAGAACGTGAGTAGGGATGGTGAGAGAGTTTGGGGTGGCGATGCACAGTGTGGTGGTGAGATGGTGTTTGAATGAGTAGCTAGTGTTGGTTACCTTGGAAGATTTTTAATCGTTTTAATGCCAACCGTTGGAAAGTTTCTTTGCATCTGAACTGAACTGATAAAATACAGATCAACCGGAGAAAAGCATACAGACTCATATAATGGCTGCTTCTTGTGGCATAGAGAAACAGAACAAAAGGATCTATTAAAGCCAGCAACCTAAATTCTATAGGCAGAATTTCACAAAGAGCCGGGCGATGGTGGCGCACGCCTTTAATTTCAGCACTCGGGAGGCAGAGGCAGGCGGATCTCTGTGAGTTCGAGACCAGCCTGGTCTACAGAGCTAGTTCCAGGACAGGCTCCAAAACCACAGAGAAACCCTGTCTCAAAAAAAAAAAAAAAAAGAATTTCACAAAGAATATATTTTGAAGAGACAAGCAATTCCACAAGACATCTTCAAGGTCTGCCTAGTGTCCTCTTGCTTTGGTTTCTACTCTTCGGTGAGGAGGCTGCTGGCTTTCCTCCAGGTTCAGAAGAGTGTTTTTCATACGGGAATGTCTCCTGCATTTAAGAAACAGAAAAATAGGTCAGCGCGATCTTTTCACACCTGCCGCTTCTTAAGTGTTTTTAATTCAAAACAGTCAATATGCCAAAGTGGTGTATTTTTAGCTCCTCCACTGTGTATAGAGGTATTTACAGTGTCATAAAGAGAACCATGGAATCTTCAGAGTGATGAGAACTACCACAGCTACTTCTAGAAGTATCTTTAGAATTCAAATAAAGAAACTGGGACACCAGAAGCATGGTGCCAAAGATGATAAAACAGTTTGTAAGGGATTCAATTCTGCAGGTCTGAAAGCTAAGATATATAATGATCTGCTCCTATGAATTAAAAACCGTGCGAAGGACTGGGGCTCAGAGGTTAAGAGTGCAGATTGCTCTTTAAGAGGACCTGAATTTAGTTCCCAGCACCCACGTTGGGTGGCTTACAACCTCCAGTACCTCTAGTTCCAGTGGTATATGACACCTCCAGCCTTTCCCGGAACCCACACATATACACAATTAATTTAAAAAAAAAATATTTAAAGCACACATAAGGTTCCATGTGAACTGGTTTATTAGTGTGCCGCCATGGTGTGAAGCAGCTTCTTTAATTTGCCCAGCCCCTAAATTAGGTCAGCCTCTCCACACACTGGCCCCATTTGGTTGGACTGCGGCGGACTTCTAACCAGGTGTTCCGGTTTCAACCCTGCTGCTACGATAGGTACTGTAGCAACAAGAAACTTCGTGGAGAAAGGACTTATTTGGTTTTTAATTCCAGTTTTACCAATATGCTTGAAAAGTGTGTTGATTTATGACTTTCTTTGTTGATACTTTTAGCACCCCATGAAATAGCACATCACAGAAACACAGCATCTGGGCAGGTCTGAATTTGTGTCCTGAACCCAGGGTCACTCATATTTGGCTCTGGAATAGACAGTCATTGTCTTCCTTGGCTGCGAGAGCTGTGTTTTGGGGTCAGCATTGGCAGTGTCTCCCCCTCTTGGAAGGGCTGATGGTTTATAAGGGCACACGAGGGACCCGCAGATTCCTGGGTCTGGGACACCAAAGTGCTACGTTGATGGAGGGGCCCTAAGGTAGCGATGCAACAACATCCAACTCACTGTGGCTCCAGGACAGAGTGTGTGCTCATTGTCCATACCTGCAAGACAGGCTGGGCCCTCGGGGTTGCTTCTAGCCAAGGGGAGCAAGGTCCTTGGCTCTCTGTCCCCACGCCATTGGCTATGCCATCTCCTCTTCCTGCTGAGTTCACTAGTCTAGGCTCCTCTTGCCTTCTCTCTTCCTGGCAATGGGTAGTGTCAGTCCAGTCCTCCTTCCTGTTGTCCTTAGGACATAGTCTCAATGCTTGCTTCCCTAAGGTCTTTTCGTTCAACTCTCACAGACCTTTAGTTCTCAAAAATCAATCAAACAAACAAAAAACCAACCAAACAAAAACAAACAGACAAAATCCACCAAGCTCAAACTTGTGTCTCTAATAGCCTATTGCAAAAGAGTCTATTTTGTAAATCAAAACAAAAATCTTTAGAAGCACATAAGCCCAATCACACATTTACACATACAAGTAGAAATACAAACACAAGCATACAGGTATGCATACACAGCATATATATACATAGCACTCATATATGTGAACAGACTGAAAAACATATACTCCAACCACAACAGTAGCATGCACACAAACAGAAGGAACTCCTACACCAATGTTTAGCTAGCTTTCCTGTACATCACAGACCCGCATACCCTGGGTTGACCCCGCCCACAGTGGGCTGGGTCCTCCAACGTAGTATATAAGCAAGAAAATGCCCCATAGACTGCTCACAGGCCAATCTGCTGGAGACAGTTCTTCAACTGAGGTTCTCCCTTCCTGTGTGTGTGAAGTTAACAGCCAACATTAGCCATTGCATACACAAAACGCATGTCACACATACAAATACACACTGACAGACATATACACATGCAAAGGTTTGCAAGCCTATGTGCAGAAACACACAAATCCCTCTCACATGCAAGCAACATGCAAACATACACACGAACACACAAATTGCTCTCTCAAGAAAATCACCTTGAGAATGGGTGGGCTCCTTGTCCTTCAAGTCACATCCTCTCTGAGAACTAGGGAGCTGTTGGAACGTGCTTACAGAGATGAAAATGTGTGCAAATCATAGCGATGGTCAGGGAAGCTGGTGGCGACAGGGATGCTTAAGTTGCTGGCATGGTTGAGGTCTCAACCCACTCCGTCCCTCCACTGAAGATGCCCTTTCATCCTTAAACACCCCTCTTCTTCTTTCTAAATGTGTGTGTGTGTTTATGTGTCTGATACCTGTGTGTCTGTACCCAGAGAGCCCAGGAAAGGGCTTTGGATCCCCTGAAGCTGGAGTTACAGGGGCCATGAGTTGGCTGGGCGCTGAATGCCAGTCCTGTGGAAGAGCAGCAAATACTCTTAACCCCTGAGCCACCTTTCCATCCCATCTGTGTTCGTGCAAACTAAATTTGAGATTTTCCTTAAGCTAGCTCAAGCCAGCTTCTATTTTTAACAACCAAGGCAGTGCTTATTAATAGGGTTTTATAGTTTCAAAGCTAAGCCACATTTCCCCAACTGTCTAAAAAAAAAAAAAAAACCACTATAGAGATGAACATTGCAGGCAGCTCTATGGGCCGAGAGCGTTCATCATGCAAGTCTGAATTATTCATTGCAGCTGTCTTTCATCCGTCCCAGGTGAAGAGTTCAGATTGCCGTGGCAACCTCAGGTCTGCAGGGCTGCAATCATCTGGAAGACGTAGGACCAAGGCAGTAGACTCCCCCGCCCTCTAAGTGCTATACAGGGAACGAGCGTGGTGCCCATGCTAGCTAGCTATTGCCCCGACTGCCAACACGGTGATCTGCTTGTCTGGATTCCAGACGTGCCTCTCGGTAGAGATGCGTTCTCTCCTTACGGTTTTCACTCTGACCTGAAACTGATCAGCGGGAAACCGGGTAAGATCCCTTCTTGGAAAGTTTGCTCCATATCTCCTACTAACCAGGCAGGCGTGCACGCCAGCTTCTTGTGACTCACTGCGTCACGTTCACGGCCATCGTGGGAGCAAGCACGTTCTCCCTGTGGGGAATTTGGAATCATTCTTAGCGACTTTGGTGAGTGCTGTGAGGGTCTGGTCAGAAAGGCATTGCTGGTCTGAGCAGGACAGCCAGGTATGCCCTGAAGCAGATACTTTACTGAGGTAAAGCAACTGTGCAGAAGGAATCCTGGTAAGGGGACAAGGAACCCTCTCAGAGAGGGGGAGATGAGAGCCACTGCCTCGCAGGCCCCAGCATCCTGGGTTCCAGGTGCCCTTGGGGCTGGGTTGAACTCTGTGCTCAGATTCCCTAGGATCTTTGTGTATTCCTCCCCAAACGCCCCTCTCTCAGAATGTACCAGAATGTATTCTGTAGGTCTCTACAGGCAGGGGATTAATTGATAGAGTTGGCCTGTTGCCCCATCACCTGATACTCAAAACGGGTAAATCAAGAAAAATTGCACAGCCCAAGTTTGTCCCCGCCCTTCCCATGCACGGTATCAGAACAAGGAAGGGCGTTTCAGCTCCTTGGCATTCGTGTTTAATATGTTCTCAGATTCCAGAATGTCCAAAGAAGCATTGTGATTTTAGTTACAGACCTAGATGTGACATCCAAAGAATGATCTCGCATCAAGGCAGAGAGACAGCTTCTCAGTGCTCACTCTAGACAGTCCCCAAAGCCATCCCATCCATTTCCCCACAGATTCTACTTGTGGGATGAATTCATGATTAGCTCAGCTCCCTACGTCTGTAGGATTTTAGTTGCATTTTACTGAATAAAAAAGCCAGCTGAACATGTAATGCTGCCTGTCCCAGTCAGAGGTAGCTTGGGTGTCATATTCCCAGTCACAGTTAGAGAAGATGAACAAGACTGGGCTTGCTGACCTCCTGGTACCCACATGCATGAAGGCCAACCAGATCAGGGCCTGCTGACCTCCTGGTACCCACACGTGTGAAGGCTAGAGGGTGATAATGGCTGTCTTTCTCCACCTCTCTCCACCTTGTGGTTAGAGACAAGATCTCTCACGGAACCTGAAACTTGCTGACTTGACTAGATTAGCTGGCCGGCGGGGCTTCAGGAAACCCCCTATGTCTGCTTAAACCCCTTTCACAAAAGTAAATGAGATCTAGCAAAAAAAAAAAAAAATCATGATGTAGGGGCTGGGCATAGTGGCCTGTGCCTGTAATCTCAGAGCTTGGAAGGCAGAGGCCAGAAAATGCGAAGTCAAGACCAACCTGGGCTACAAGGCAACATTCTGTCTCTGAAAACCTAAATAAGTAAGATTTGTTAAGTAACCCACGAATACAGTGGCAGAATCCAGGTGCTGGGAATCACCCAATTTTCTCCTACTGCGTCATAGCTCTTCTGCATGCTTAAATGAAGCCCCCAAAGGCGAGAAGGAGGCAAATAAACAAACCCTGCTTTCCAGTGGAAAGAGAACATTTGTGGATACTGAGAACTCTTGTTTCAATACATGCTGGTGAATACTTACACACTTAAAGACAGAACTTGGGGGCTGGGGACACGGCAACGGGCAAGAACTTGGCACGCAGGCAGGATATTTATCAGAAAATCAATAATTCTCAGACATGCAAAGACACCTTATATTAAGCCCATCGCTAACGCTTATATAGATTACTTTTTATCGACGGGTTCTGTTTTATTGCGCGTATTCCATCAAACAATTCCAATATTGGTACCACTTGCCAAAATGTTATATAGAGCTCCTCGAGTCAACTCATCTTCATGGCTCCTATGACTGATGCTCTTCATCCTGGGGCTTCTTCCTGCCTGGCTTCCACAATGCCCCTTCCTTTAGTTTGTTACCTCACCTCGCTGGCTGCTTAGTTCTTCGATGGCTCTTGTTATTCTAAACGACAAGTATTATAGCAAATGAGCAAGTATTTCCAAGTCTTATCCCCAGCCACCTTCTTCGTTGCTGGTAATCTCATTTGATGCCCTGGCTTCAGCTGCTTTAGGAAAACTCTGATGGTTCACGGGCAGAAGAGATTTTTGATCTGAACTTTAATCTTTTGTCCCTACACAATTCTAACTAGCTCAGAGATAACAGGTAATTCAGCGTGTTCCAAACAGAGCTTACCTGCACGGCTCTGGAAGATGGGCCAGGATGACCTCCAGTTTGTCCCATCTTCCGAGATCACATCCGTGAATCAAGGCAAAGGGTGGGTCTGTGCGTTAGTATAGTTGGTAATTCTTGCTTATTCCCAGAATTTCCCACAATGCGCTCTGTATTCAATCATAAATATTTCTGGTGTTCTCACTGGGTGAGTCTCACAAGTTTGGACACTGGTTTCTTGTATTTGAGGAGCCTCTGAGGTTTTTAGTTTTGTTGTTATTTTTTTAAGACAGGGTCTCACTAGCTCTGGCTGTCATGGAACTCACTAAGTAGACCAGGCTGGCCTTGATCTCACCAAAAATCTGCCTACCTCTGCCTCCCAAGTACTGAGATTACAGATGAGGGCCACTCCCTTTGGCATGCCTTTGAGTTAAAAAAAAAATTTTTTTTCTTTCATCATAAAGGCCCTTAATGGGCATAACCACGGCAAGAAATGACATTTCTATTTGGGCTTGAAGTTATCTTAAGTTATCCACACCGGTTCTTCTCAGCTTCTGCATAGCCGGGTCACAGGGACCCTCACGCTGGCCACGGGGCCCTGGAGAGGGGACTTATGCTTTTAAACAGTCTATGTTTCCTTCCTTATTACAGAAAGCAAGCAGGACAAAAGCAACACACAGCATGAAAATGGGTTCCTCCTCTCAGTATCAATGGGTTCTGGAATTTCTTGGTGGTTTTTCCTTTCCGTAAGGATGCCAGCACCAGATCTACTGGCTTATAAGCTTGAGGCCACAACTGCGGCAATAACATTTACCTCGCAAGCTTTAAGCCAATGAATGAGCTTCTAGAAATTTCTCACTGGGTGCAGGAAAGGAAGACAGAGTTCAGGATAGTCAATTAGCCCTTCCTCATTGTAATTTACAGATGCAAACGAGGTTAAAACAAACTGCGGTCTGAAATACAACTAACTGGCCGCCGCTTTTGAACCCACCACCTCTCGCGGTCCATAAAGAACACCCAAAGCAGATCTCAGCCTCTCATCACAGGGTTCCTGAGGGTTTTGTGTGCTGATGCATGGGGGGGCCAGAAGACAACAGCCTGCCTTGTTCCTCCCACATGGTCCTTCCTTCCTCTTTCTTTTCTTTTCCTTCCTTCCTTCCTTCCTTCCTTCCTTCCTTCCTTCCTTCCTTCCTTCCTTCCTTCCTTCCTCTTTCTTTTCTTTCTTTCTTTCTTTCTTTCTTTCTTTCTTTCTTTCTTTCTTTCTTTCTTTTTCTTTCTTTCTCTCCTTCCTCTTTTTTCTTTCTTTTCTTTCTTTCTCCTCTCCCTTCCCTTTCCTTCCTTTCTCTCCCCCCTCCCTCCCTCCCTCTCTCCCTCCCTTTCTTCCTCCCTCCCTCCCTCCCTCCCTTCCCCCCTTAGACAGAGTCTCTCACTGACCACCAAGTGGGCTATGCATGAATGTCACCATGCCACCACACCTGACTTTTTACATAGGTTTTGGGATCGAACTCAGATGAAGTCCTTAACTCAGGCTTAGATCTTACTCTGTCTTTGGTCCTTTCCCTTCCAAGCCCCACTCGAGTGCTGGGAATCGGCTCTAGGGCCTCACCCACGCTGGGCAAACACTCCTAATGAGCTGTATGTTCAGCCTCCTCCATCATTTCCCGCTGTTTGCAGCGCAGCTCTGTCCACATAGGCGAATGGCTCCAAAACTTTCCTTCCTAAATTTCCCTTTGGAAAGCCTGTTTCCTAACTTCCTATCCATGGTTAGTGTCTATCCAGTGGTCACAAGCTTGACACTTAAACTATAAAGTCACTTCTGCTAGACAGAAGGTGTCCCTGGAGGCAGGGACAGCTAAAGGTATTCTTTACCTACTTCCTAACCCTGTGTGTGCCTGGACATCTTTAGGCAAATGTCTTTGTTTTTGTTTTTTGAGATAGGGTTTCTCTATGTAACCAGCTCTTATAGACCAGGCTGACCTCGAACTCACAGAGATCCGCCTGCCCCTGCCTCCCTTTAATCTGCTGGGATTAAAGGCGTGCGCCACCACCGCCTGGTTTAGGCAAATGCCTTAGCAAATGTTTGCTGTTTGAACTATCAACTGACTGTGTATCCTTTATGCCCTACTCTGCATATTCAGCTTGAGCTGAGGCTGGGTATCTCCAACAGCGCCCTCACACCGCCTGCCACAGCCAGAGGCCCCGTTAAACCCCGTGGAGCGTCCTGAAATACTCAAGCATCTGGTCTGTATTATTCTGGGGTATTTCCAACCTTCTTGCACTGTTTCCCTTCTTCTTCAAAAACTTCCGTTTCTCAGATAATCCTTTGCCCAGAGTTTCTAGGCATTGGGTTTAACTGGGATTCTCCTTGCTGTTTCTCTCTGATCTTTATTCTCTGCCTCATCCCTAAGAGTATGGGCCTGTGTCTATCTCACACTCCACCTTGGCGGTTTTGTCCCAAAGCAGTTGGTTTATCTAGTTTCTGGCTTCAACCTTGGCCTCCAGTGTGTTGGCTGCCTTCAGGAGCCTCTGCTGCAGTCCCGGCACTCACCCGACTCATACTGCCATCAACATGATCATCCCATGCGTGTCTAGAGTGTCCTCATATGTGAATACTCAAGGTGAATCCGTAGAACATGCTCCCGGGTTCCAGGGATGTCTGTTTGTGGTGTGATGGATTAGCACAGGTATGTAGTAACCATTACCACATCTGGGGGGTGTGTCCCATCTGCATAGCTGGGGTGACGACTGTAGATTAATGGAAGGCTGTTGGCCTTGTGCCAGAAAACGGTGGGATTGCGACACCCCACCATTGTAGTTACGACTAGTTTAAGATTAGGTCATCGGCCTCACTAGGCAGAACCAGTCCTGTCTTTTAATACGGGACCAAAGAACAAAGTGTCCCTCTCCCTTGTAAACACATGCTTGGTCTCGGTGACCAAGGTGAAGGAAATGCCTTTTTTCCCCACCTAAAACATTGCAGTACCAAGCATGTTCTTTGGAAAAATTAGATGACTTCCATTTACGTCACAATCAATGTTAATTCTAAACGGAAATTGTCATTGGCCACCCTAAGTACTGGAATAAAGTGCTTATCTGAAAAAAAAATAAAAAAAAAAAATAAAGTGCTTATCTGTCGTTGAGATAGCCTGATCCCATCGCACAAGCTGCCTTGTGCTTTATCAGTCGAATCAATGAACGAGTTAGCTATGAACATGGATA
Source organism: Microtus obscurus (assembly GCA_963919715.1). Lineage (NCBI taxonomy): Eukaryota > Metazoa > Chordata > Mammalia > Rodentia > Cricetidae > Microtus > Microtus obscurus. The sequence goes on from CAWTZC010000381.1 coordinate 7,706,103, forward strand.
CATACATACATACATACATACATACACACACACATATAAGGTGGAGCGATACAGTAAATACGGTCATGTTTTGACAGCAGAAAGACTGGCTGAAAGGGCAAGGACGGCCTTATCGGTATTGACTGTTGATGGAAAACCGCTCTGTCCCAGTCAGGACCAGAGAGGAGGGGAAAGCATGCGTGTTAAATAAAACAGCGAGACCTCCGCGTGAGGACGTAGGTCTTCACAAAGAAAGCCCCGCTGGGAAGGACAAGAGCAGGTCCAGGGCTGGAGCACAGGGGACAACTGACAATAGCAGTCAGCTTCAAAAAGTCACCGACGGCTACGCTGAGCCGGTCACTGGCAGGACCCCACCCACAGACACACTCCTTAATCATGTCCCCAAGTGCTCACGCCTAAGTGACCTGCCGAGAGAGGGTGCCGAAAACCGTTAGTAATGGCCTAGGATGGTTCGTGGGCGCTAAACACGGCATTCTCAGCCTAAATTTATGAGGTGCAAACTTTGAATAAGAAGATGACTCAAGCCGGGCGGTGGTGGCGCACGCCTTTAATCCTAGCACTCAGGAGGCAGAGGCAGGTGGATCTCTGTGAGTTCAAGGCCAGCCTGGTCTACAAGAGCTAGTTCCAGGACAGGAACCAAAAAGCTACGGAGAAACCCTGTCTCAAAAAATCCAAAAAAAAAAAAAAAAAAAAAAAAAAAAGATGACTCACAAGGTTTCAGAATGTGTAAACACGAAGCTCCGTCTGATTTATAATGTCATGGGTTCTCACCCACAGCGAGCCTCGTGTGCTGATCAGAAAATTGTTTGGGCTCCCAGGAAACGTCAAAATGAGGCCCTCTGAGGCTGACAGAGAAGGCCGCTGTGGCAGGATTCCCACCTTGAGCTGGCATGGTCCCGTACTTTCTGCACATGAGGCATCGGGGCCTGGTGGCAACAGCCGCTGAGAATGTTTCTTTGGGGTTGTGAGGAAGCATGTTGAATGAGACACGTAGACAGCGATTATAAAGATTAGAAAACATAGTGCTAAGAACATAGCTCAGAGCCGGGCGATGGTGGCACACGCCTTTAATCCCAGCACTCGGGAGGCAGAGGCAGGCGGATCTCTGTGAGTTCAAGACCAGCCTGGTCTACGAGAGCTAGTTCCAGGACCGGAACCAAAAAAGCTACGGAGAAACCCTGTCTCGAAAATAAAATAAAATAAAATAAAATAAATAAATAAATAAATGAATAAAAGAACATAGCTCAGTGACAGTGCTGGACACAGGAGGCTCTGCGTTCAACTCTAGGACACTCAAAATGGATTTAGGTTCTGGAAACCTCAAACTGCCTTCACGTCCAGCTCTCAGTTTCTATCGATGTTAAACTGTTTTTGCGACGCTGTGTAGGACGACTAGTTCAAAACCACTCTACCGAAAGTTTAGCAAAGGCAAGCGAGATGAATGAGAACGGTCACCAAAGGCCCGTCACACAACACCAGGGGACACATTCCCACCCAGGTGTCTTGGTCGGTGGCAATCAGCGTGCACTCTACACAGCAATTCAAAGAGCAGGGCTGCTGACGTGGCTCACGGTAAAGGTGCCACGCAAGCCTAGCCACCTGTGTCCAATCCCGTGCCAAGAGGGGAGCCGGCTTCACCGAGCTGTCCTCTGCCCCACACACGTGTGCCATGGTCCACGCGCCACTCACGTATCAAGCACACACAATAGGCACATTTTCAAAAAGAATTAATGGTCGTTTGGTTCACTCGAATATATACACTTTTATTTACCGATGCATGTTTTTCCTTTTGAGACAGTCTTTCTGTGTAGGCCGAACTCAAACTCACAGTGATCTTCGCCTCAGCCTTCAAGGACTGCCTAAAGCCTGGCCTTTGACTGGCCCAATCAAATATTTTAAAAGGAAAAAAAGGAAAAATAATAGTAGCTAGCATTTCACATAAATGCAGAGAGAAATCCTAAGATTAATGTTATGTGATATTATTTCAAATGTTTCTCTTTGAAGGTCATACTGAATTGCTACAAACATCTCAGATTCTTTGGTTGAAGATGAACTTCCATTCTTCTACGGTGAGGCTTGGATGTAGTGGAGCTATTGGAAGAATGATCGTGGAAATTGTGACCAGAATCGGACTTCCAGGAGACCAGACTTCAAAAGGACACTGTTGTAATGCCTAAGGATCATGTGACCTAGCAGATGGGAAAATAGGAAGGGAAGGAGTGAGGGAGGGAGGGAAGGAGGGAGGAGGAGAGCAAGGGAGGAAGGGAGGGAAGGAAGGAAAGAGTTCTAACAACTCAATTTATAATGAAACCAGCTCTCATTTATGATTCTGTTAAAAACTGTGGTAAAAACTTGACAGACAGACAGAACACGTGTAAACCAAATGCAAAACTTAAAAACATTAAGAACTCAAACCTCTCGTTCATATTTTCTGATAAGAAACAGTGATTGTTTTTCTTCATTATCATAATCAGAACCAGAATCCAAGGCAGTTTGGAACATTGAATCATTGCTCATTCAGAAATAAAAATGCTACCACAGTGTTAGCATTTGATCATTTAGGGGTTGCAAAAGTTTGTCTTGAAAGGTCACTACGGAGTCAGCTATCACCAAGGTTTCTGAGATCAATTTGGGGTTTCAACAGCCATGTCAGGATGCTTGGTTAACGTGAAGCCCGTTGGAGACTCTCATTCCTGAGAAAGCCCACGGTTAAGAGCAAGTTAACAGGCTTAAATTTCCCTGAAATGACGCTCGCACACAGCGTGGCCAGAAGTGGGGTTTAATGATTTTAAACATTTGCCATCGTACCTCCTCGCATTCTAAATCTTCAAAAGAAAACCAAGCACACATCACTGCAGTGAGCAGGAGCCCCTACCGTCTTTTAGTTTTCTTTGGAAGATTCAGAACACTATCAAAGCCATAAACAAAATGGTGCTGGACCAATAATACTTAGCCATCTCCAGTGCGAGATGTGTGAGCCACATACTAGGAAGGGCCTCCCAAGGTAACCATGAGCTCTCCGGTCTACAGAGCGAACTCAAGGCCCGCTCAGGCAAGTTAGTAATCCTGTCTCAGAAGAAAAATGTAGAACAGGTGCTGGGCCTATCACTTAGTAGTAGAACCCTGGTCCATGTGTGAGGCCTGCGTGTTCAGCCCCCAGCGTCACGGGAAGAAAAAAGATGTCACCTTGTGCCCTGACACGCTGTAGGTGAGGCGAGCAGGCAGCGTCATGGTTGTTGGAAGGTTCTAGGCATAGACCCGTGAGGCACAGAAGTCTTTATTGCCACAGGAAGCAAAGTGCACTCATCTCTTCTCATCAACAGTTTTAAGAATCACAAAAAGTTCAGAATTCACACAAGAGAGATAATACAGACCCGGGGAGAAACGGTCCCTAGGGTTATATTGGCTGTAATACTGAGGTAACCAATTGACCTTGTTCAGTGAAAATATCTTAAACCAAATGAAAAAAAAATCACTAGTTATAACATCTAATTTATATACACCGTTCAAATAAAAATATATATTATATTTGCTTTAATGTATAGCAAGTTTAATACATTAGTGTTTATAAAATAAAAACTGTATTCTACTGAACTTTTTTATTTTTGTGCTTCTTTATCTCTAAACTTGGAAGTCAGAAAAGGATGTTACTCAAGGAAACCTACTTCTAGAGCCAAAGATGCAGGGTCTAGGCCTCAGAGAGACAGACCAATACCAGCTGCAAGATTCCATCTCCTAAGACCTGCACGTTAAAATCTACAATCCTGAAATGTAAGACACAAGTTTTTTTTTTTTTTTTTTTTTTTTTTTTTTTAAAAACAGGACCCCATACATTTCTCAAAATAGATTACAGAATACAGGAAGTGGTTCATGAAAAGTACTGGGCTACTACTGGCCAGTGCTGTGGCTAATATTAAAACCTGAACATTCTATTCATCCGCTCTCACGCTCGCTCTCCACAAAGTGTGCGGGGAATCGACGGCAATCAGCGTCGGGGCAGCACAGAGGCCGAGGTCCGTAAGAGACTTCTGCAGTGGGCAAAACGCCCTGGTCCCGTGGGAACCCGTAGGAAGGGAGAGAAGCCATCTGAAGGCCCAAAAGCTGCTTCCTGGCATCTCTACTGTGACCCTCTTCCGCGGGTCACAAGGGAAAGTGACGGTGACAGTGGTTAGAGACTGGGGTGCAGCCATCTCATGGGACACGCGGTCAGCGGGGTTCCGTAGAGCGGAGTGGGGACCAGTGTTTATTACAGCCGTGATCTACCACAGAACTAAAAACAAGACACATACGCCATGCCGATTCGCCCAGGTCGCCATCTTTATCACACGGAGGGTTAACTTACTATGCCTTAATTTACTCAGCGTATTCGGAAATACCAACGTTTACGTCAGGGCTCGCAGAGTTAGCTCATTTATTTCAAGCTGTCTGTCCTACTTTCTCACATCTCGAGCGCCTGTCATAAACCGGCTACACATTTCCCACGAACCAACATCAATTTTAATCAAGTAGTCAGTACACAGCCTCTTCCTTGGTGTAAACTGAGTAGTCGCCTTCCACCTCTCTCCCGTCACTGCCGCCGTGCCCATCGCTACGTTGCTCAGGCTTTCTCCGTACGACTGCACGAGTCCGAAACGTTGATGGGGACATTTACCGTCAATACGTTTAGACAGAATTTCAAGTAAAAAGAATGGGTATCCACATCTATTAGACCTAAGGTTTAGACAAAAGGTTTCAACACCTAGATTTGCTTCTATAAATTACACAGACACGTTGTACACTCTTAAATAGCGGATGCTTACAATATCGAGCCTCTCCACACGAACAACTTACAGAGAAAGGTAACGGTCAAGTGTTTATTACATCACAACGCTCTCTTGATTTCCTCCTCTGTGGCTGTTGCTTTGTCCTGGTTTCCACAGACTGTGTGAGTTCTTATGCTTTGGCTGTGATCTGTTTGAGCTGAATGAGGCAACAGTGGTTATTAAGGCTTATTCTATGATGGAGCATTATCCTTGAATCCGCTGCCGTTTGCAGAGAGCAGTGGGCGGGTCTCAGCTATCTTGGGTCTTCGGGCTCCGTCTTAATAGTTTTCTTTTCCAAGGGGAAAGCAGAGTGAGGGTAGTCTTTTAAGATGCCAAGGCTTTCTGCATCAAACAGAACCAGAAAGAGTCAGGTTATTAAAGCCCCGCATCTCACAGCAAACAGTACTGACTAATAATAATTGTGAAATTCTACATGGAATTTTATTTACAGACTCGTGGTTAAAAGCATGGGTTTTGGCTGAACATGGTAGTGATGTGTTCCCAGGAGGCTGAGGCAGGAGGACTGCTTTAAGTTGCAGGTCAGCCTGGGCTACGTGGAGACCCTGTCTTACAAAAAAAAAAACAAAGCAAACAAAAACAAACCACAGTTCCATTTAACCCCCAACTACATCAACTGCTAGCTATAAATCAGTGAGTTGCCAGCTGAACCTTCATGTCCTTACGTATAAAATGAGCAAAGTGTTGCCAAAGAGCAGGAGGGGTAACCAGGAAATGTATGTGAATAAACAGACCCTTTAAAAATGCTCACTGCAGGCCGGGCGGTGGTGGCGCACGCCTTTAATCCCAGCACTCGGGAGGCAGAGGCAGGCGGATCTCTGTGAGTTCAAGACCAGCCTGGTCTACAGAGCTAGTTCCAGGACAGGCTCCAAAGCCACAGAGAAACCCTGTCTTGAAAAAACAAAAAACAAAAAAACAAAAAACAAAAAAAAAAAAAAAAAAAACAAGCTCACTGCATTGTGGTCCATACATAGAATCAAACAGGTGACACACAAATTGTGATCGAAATACATCTTCAATTTTAATTACGAAACTACATCTAGACTGGTCCAATGGCATTCTAACCTGGGGAATCAAGTGGGAATAAAGAATGAAAAGTTTACTTTCCTAAGCAAAGATTTCATGGAGTTTTATTAATTATTAATATTAATTATTATCAATTATTTGAACAATGGAGGCCACTAAATGTGAAGTGCAATCTTTACATAATGTACTAATACTTGGATATATACACACATATATATATATACATTACATATGTGCAAACATGTGGACTAATACACACACATAAAGCACACACACATATACATTACATATGTGCAAACATGTGGACTAATACACACACACACACACACAAATCCCTTAAGAGGGCTATACAAAGGGAACCAACACACCTACCCCGTGTGAACACGGGTAGATAACTCACTGTCTGCAAGCCTCTCTCCACAGAAAAGGATTTAACTTGCACTGAGGGGTAGGAAGAACAGCCACAGTCCTTTGATTTTTACCAGCGGGACGGCTCACAGGCTCTTGGTCATGGCTTACAATGAATCTGTAGAGTACCCACTTTACAGGCAAACCTCATGAGAAGCAGGGAGAACAAATTCTGGGTCACAGGGAACAGGTGTCATTTCTACTCATTTCCCTTAAGGACAACATTCCTCGACGGAGTGACACGCGGTACACATGAACCACACTCCGGGACAGGTCCCATGTTCAGGAGTCACTGCCCAACATGAATCAGACTCCATGGTTTTTGGTGTTGTTGTTCTGTGAGTGCGTAGGAGTGGGAGTAGGTTTTCTTTTTAATATAAAAATCATGAAGCTGGCTGAGTACAGAGGTGGGGACAAAATGGAAGAAATTGTGGGAGGGGAAGGGTATGGTCAATATATTTTAGGAAATTCTCAAAAAAATAAAAAAAAATTAAGACTAAAATCTTAAAAAAGGCAACAACTCTTTTTTAGGTATTGCTTTGTTCTCTTCTATGTAAAATCCCAGCTTCACTAAATCTTCCTAGAGCAGAGACACTAATGTGTCATCGTGGTGAGGCAAGAATGATTAATGTAATTGCAGTATGTCTTTTATGGAGGGTCTTTGAAGCAATATGACTTTGTAGAAAACATGTTAGTTTGTTAAGGACTTGAAAGAAGAGTTGGTTTTTCACAGCGATGAGAAGAGGAGACCAATTTGCTGTCATTTTGGGAGGGTTTCACTTGCCATCTTTGACAGTCAGGGTGAAGCAGAGGACTGACGGGCATAAGGTACAGACCAGTATCTAGACGTCAGGCTTTTCCGGAAGCATCTGCTCCCAGGCACATGAACAGGAAGACGCAGACTCTCGACAGACTTCCTAGACAATTCTTAATCCACCGTCAGCTCTAAAACCATGTTCCCGCCGCCTTAACTGTCCTATCCACCCTCAGCCTCCCCTACCTACTTAATTGTCCGATCTGCCCTCAGCTTCCCCATCCTTAAAATCAGTGACTGTGTTCAACTGATCCCTAACGTGACTTTTATTCAAAGACTAAATAATACCAGATTCTCCTACATGGTGCTGGCATTGACTAATAGACGCTGTGAGATTCATTTTACTTGCGTAAATACCAGAAACCTTCACCCTAAAATGCTTCTGCACCAAAAGTCAGGTTCTGGTAACAAGGCTTTCTCGGCCCGAGAACGGATGCGGAGCCCACCTGTGTCCCGTCACAGAACTGTCAGCCAATAGAGCCAGTCCAACTCATCGTAACCATTATCACCCAGCTTAGACCGCCTCCAAGTTGCCACCCATACAGAGGCTAGCCCAGTAGTCTCAACTCTACGACTCTTCCCTGTCATCCGTTATAAACACCGTAATTCTCAAAAGAGGCTGGCTAACATTCTGGCGATCTATAATTTCCACGGGGGACTGGCGTGTTCAGCGGGGACAGGACGGGGAGAGCAGAGCTAAGGGAACGCCATCCAGGCTTTCTCTGCCGGCAGACTGCATTCTCACCTGACGAGTGGGACTTCCCCTCGCTGGAGTAAAGTCTGCTCAGCTCCCCATCGACCACAAAATGATGGGGCTGTCGGTTCTGTACGTTAGGCATTCGGAGATTCAAAGGTCTTTCCCCTAACGGAAGGAAGAAAGGAAAGGGAAACGAAGCGACAATTAAAACATTCCCAGTGGGTTTGGTTTGCTTTCTGTTGACTTTGTAGATAAAGGCTCACAAATTGCCGGAGCAGACTTTACGAAGAAAGGAACGGGTCACAAGACACTGAAGCACGTATGCAAACTGGGAAGAGACATCTAAAATACCCACTTCTGAGGAAAATGGCGAGACCTGAATGCTAGCACCCAAAGTGTACAACCGTTGGGGTATGTAGAGCTAAGATGAATCTAACAGGAGAGGGTCATTTCCAGACACCTTCAAGCACTGTAAACACAGCTCCCTTGTAGCCATTTTCCTGAACGCTGGGACCATGTACCCAGCATGCTGTTACCAAACCACACAGGTAAAAGAGAGCCAGAGACGGCTTCAGGCCAATTAGAGTATTGTTCTGTTTTTAAGCACAATCCGTGGAAAAATAATTAGAGAAATGCTTTATAAATTATTACGTTATCATCACAGAAAATTGATATCCTGCTGTAAGCCACTCTAGTGTCATAAATTGAGCTCCATCCAATCTTTCTTAATTGTGTTTGCTTAACTGTTAGTTCTTAGCTACTAAGAAGGGTCAGAGAAGTTAAAGAAGACCTCAGCTAACACATTTTTGTCATATTTTAGAAAGAAAATCTTTCTTTTAATCTTGTGTCATGATCTAGGGGGCAATATGTCATCCCATCGCTAGAGAACGCTTGCTAACATGCTATTCTTGTTTGGATGGGAAAAAAAAATCCTCGGCAAGACACATCATACAAGGGATTAGTATCTAGGACATATAAGGGAGTGCAGAAATTAGTCACCAAAACCACTAACCTTCCAATTAGTAACCGTATTAATGAAATGATTAGATAACTCTGAAAAAAAGAGAAATACACATGCATGCTCCCCAAATATTTGAAAACCTGCCCAACATTCTCGGCTATCACATAAAAACATACTAAAATAAAAACTGATTTGAGATTCTCCTCACCCCAGTTAGAATGGCTAGCATTGAGAAAACAGTAGCCAACCAATGCCAGAGGGGATCTGGGGCAAGAAGATCCCCACTCTTGCCTGGCGAGAGCCTACACTGGTACTGCCACACCAATGGAAACCAGCATGGAGGGGTCTCAAAAACCAACAGGATGGCCACATAATCTAGCTATACCACTCCTGTGTATATGCCTGCAGGATGGCAGAAATTCTGCCACAGAGATATGCACACGCAATAACACAGTGGTTATTGCTGCACTGCTCGTAATAGCTAAGGCATCAGCCGGGCCCAGACGTGCACCAGCGGATTAACGGTAAGGACCGCGAGGCACAGATGCGCACAGAGTTGTGTTCATCCACGAAGAAGAGCAAAATGACAACCCTCGCAGGAACGCAGACGGAATGGGAATCACTGTATATTATGTTAAGAGAAATAAACCACATTCAGAAAGACAAACACCACATTTTTTTGTACGTTGAACCTAGATGGATGTGTGTGTGTGTGTGTGTGTGTGTGTGTGTGTGTGTGATGAAACCAGAAAGACTAGAAAGGGGACAATGAGCTGGGAAGAAGGGATTTTAGGGGAGGGGGAGGGGAGAAGAGGGTAATGCCATACACGTGACAAGAAAGGGGGTGCGGGAGGGAGGAAGGCACTGGGGGAGTAGGGTAAATAAGAACATCATCTTCCCAAAATGCCTCATCAAAATCTGTTCCTTTATATGAACTTGAACCATCGTTTAAAAGATGGGTTCTTACATGGGAAGAGGAGTTGCCAATAGTGGTAACCACTTGCTAGAAAGTGAACAAGACAACTTGGAAATGCTGTTTTCCTTCGGCATACTATACGGTGAAATTTGAAACTGCAGGACCTATTTACAGGTTGACGTGTCATGTCTCTCTACTCGAAGCTAAGCTGCACATGAACAAGGATATCTTTTGAGTTGCTATGCCTTCTGGGCTTAGAGGCATGCCTGGCAGACATAAAACACTACAAACAATCCTCTGAACAAGGGGATAACGATGAGTTGGGATTGTCTTCATGCTGGAGACATGAGAAGAGTAAAAGAATTTTCACCCTGAAAATACTCACGACCCACCGAGCTCTCTGACATGGACTGGTGTTCTTTGTGTTTTAGAAATAACCAAGTCCTCTTAGGAAATAAATACTACATATTTTGGACAAATTGGTTTTGAAATTTAAAGGAAGATGTTTTGATAGTTTTGAAAAGGCGAGGGTGTACCTCAGTGGAAGGTCCTAGATTCAATGCCTGGCAAAACAAGGGAAGAGAGTCATTCTAAGTATGGTCTTTGATGGGAACTGTTTGAGAAGTGGCCTAATTGTTCGCATCTGCATCCTGACTAAGCCTCTCCAAGACACATGTGCAAACTATAATACAGGAATAATAAAACTTAAGGACTTCAGAAACGAAGATAAACAGGATGAATAATTTTCTTTGAAAAGGAACTAGCTAAAACAGATTTTCACAGAGATAAAGTAATCCCCTCACAATATTGATTTAGCTCTAATCCATCCTCCCCCTTTCTTTTGGAAAGGCGCGTGGCGCTGGCTCTGGAGGCCAGGTCACCGCCGAGGCCCACCTTGTCCGTCGGAGCCATCAGAGGGCAGACCGTCTGGGCTGTGCTCTCCGGAGCTCTGCCTGTAGAGCCCGGCCGCCAGTCTCCTCTCCTGCTGCAGCCTCTCGTAGCCGGCCTGGGCACACAGGAGCTCCATCTGCTTGGCCATGCCCTTTTCAGCCTGCTAGAAAGTAAAGCCAAAAGAAAACCAGTAACTTGCAGAGTTCTAGATTTCCTAACGGCTTAAAGATGCCCATTTGAGACGCCAGCAAATGTATTTAGTATTTATTAAAATGAGATCACACTTTCTATGGTATGCTTGTCTCCCTAAATAGGAATAAATGTCTGTGTCCTGTGAGATATTGAGTTTCAAAAGGTTTCTTTTCTGTCCCATAAAGAGAGTCCTATGTAAGCTACGAAACAATAGAACCTTCACCCTTCACTTGGTTTTCCAAGGTCCTGGGTCTTTTAAAGGATTTCCCTTCCTTCAAAAAAATAAAAAATTACCCAAGAGCACCAGCAACATCTGCTAGCACCTACTTTGAACACAGGGTGAAATCCTGGCATTTTATTTTAGGATTTGGCGCTACCCCGACTCTGCTATGACAGCCTGCTTGGAGGAGAGAAGGTGTAAAAAACGCCCGTCTAGAAGAACAAGACAGACACACCTCCCACCAAAATCAAACAATGCAGAGTATGCAGAGAGGCCTCCTTGCCAGCAAGGCTCTCTCTGCCTCCGCCCAGATAGAAGCGGCATCGCCCCAGCCAGCACAGAGGGACATGTTTAAAACACAAGGCTGCTGTGTGACACAGAAAGTCATATCCGCATGAGTTTCAAAGCCCCCTTCTTAGGCACTGTTCTAATTGACTTGCGAGTGATATTCAAAGGAGTGTTATCTATGACATTTGCCAAGGAAGCCATAGTCAAAATGCAGAAGTGATTCATTACCATGTTACATAAAAGCACTCTAAGGGTTCTGCTATATAAAATTGGTTACCAAAGCCATGATTCACAATTTTAAAAATCAATAGCTGGAGCACATAATGAATTAGGTAACCAGGAAGACTCTCCACGCTTTTCTAAACGTGCACAAACCAAGTCGAAGGTAACAATAACTTCATCTCACTTGGGATGTCAGCCGCTGAACGTCTGACATTTCAGCAAGTAGCTCCGTGCGGGACGCCACAGGAATCCCTCTGTCTCCCCGGGACAGGTTTGGCAATACTACAGGGATACAAACATCCCCGGCGTCGACAAGGGGCAGTCACACACGGACTTTGGAAATACCCGTTTCTGAGTACATACACTGTTAAACATTTACTAGAATTTGGGAGCAGGGGGAGGGTTCGTGCAGCACAGCGCTGGCTGAACAAGCCCGAGAAGCCACGTTCAAACCCGGGCATGTACTACTATCCCAGCACTGGGGAGGCAGAGATGGGTGGATCCCTGGGACTTAGCAGGCAGTAAACAAGATCCCATCTCAAAAAACCAAGGTGAGTTAGGGTTTAGGACACTCACGGCTTTCCTCTGACCTCTACAGACAGGTGTGCACACAAACATGCGCCCCTCACATATATACAGAAATCAGTAAGCTACCCCACTAATTTAACAATCCTTCAGTAAGGCTTGAAATGAGGTAAGAATCACAATGTTGACAATATGTTACTGAGATCTTGTGTGATTTCACCTCAGAATTGTGCTGTACACGGTCATGGTGAGACTGGCTCCTTACCCCCCAATGCTACAAGAATGTCTCATTTCCTCTAAGTAAGGAATATTTTACCAGACTTTGGTCATGAACCAAATGAAACCAAGCTGTTTCCGCCACCTTACTGATATGGCTTTGGAGAAGACATTTTAACAATAACCAGAAACAAACTCAACCCTCTAAAACCTCAACGTGAAGCCGGCTGAAGCGGCCCTCTCTCTTCCAGCCTACAGCCATCTCCCCAAGGCGTCCACTGTAGGGTTACCTGAGTACTGAGCGCCGCAAGCTCCTCGCTCTTGGCTCTGGCCTGCTGGAAGAGCGTCTGCACAGATTCCTGGAAATCTGGAAATCCATCCTGCGGGGCAGATCACAGGGCCTGGGTGTTTAGACTTTGTTAGCACACAAAGAAAAGTAACACTGCAGTAGTAAACGATCTACTGGGGCTGTAGAGTGTGTAGGTCATCGGCTACCATGCCTCACTCGCTACAGTCGGCCACAAGTGAACAAGACGGAAACGCCAGCCATCATCACCGCCACTAGCACTGCCAAGGGGACTCTGGTTTTATGAAGCGCTGGGAATTATTTCCATGGAAACAGCACTTTCCTATGGGTTGAATGAGCCAGTAGGAAAACCATCATGAGAAGGAACCCTTCATCAGGACATCCTCTGCCACCATTTGCGGTGGTTCCAAACCTTCCTAATACCGCGACCCTTTAACACGGTTCCTCAGGTTGTAGTAACCCTCAACTATAAAATTGTCATCATGGCTACTTCACAGCTGTAATTTCACTACTGTTGTAAATCATAATGTAAGTATCTGTTTTTTTTTAAATATTTATTTATTTATTATGTATACAATATTCTGTCTGTGTGTATGCCTGCAGGCCAGAAGAGGGCACCAGACCTCATTACAGATGGTTGTGAGCCCCCATGTGGTTGCCGGGAATTGAACTCAGAACCTCTGGAAGAGCAGGCAATGCTCTTAACCATTGAGCCATCTCTCCAGCCCCAAGTATCTGTTTTCTTATGGTCTTTGGAGACCCCGGTGAAATGGCTGTTTGAACTCCCAGAAGGGCTGTTACCCACAGGTTGCGAACCCCCACTTAAAGCCCTCTATGACCCATCTGACCTAACCAGTATGGCTTTCCCTGCTGGCACTGGGTACCGCTGGGCTTAAAATATTCTTTTGTCAATTTTTTTTTGTTTTGACATCCAATAAAATAATTTTATACATTATCGTTGCACAAGCTTCGGTGTTTACTGCACTAAAGTTCCAAAGGCAGTTTTAGGAATTCAGTAAATGGCCAAACTGCCAGTTGTTCCAAAGTTTTTTTTCCCAGTTGTTTATTTGCGATCCATCTAGACCTTAGTTATGTATCATGTGATAAAGACCTAAAGTAAAAGAAAAAATTGAAATTGCCAACTTGGATTTCCCAGGACTGTCCAGTGGGTCCTTTTATCACGATGGCCATGGAACTGCAAAGAACTCCAGAACCTGCCCTTCAGGGTCAAGTCTCCTTGCGGGGAGGTGAAGACAAGAGAACCTATCAGCTGCTGAAATGACCATGAGATCGTGCCTTTTGCACGGTCTTTTCTGAGGGCATTCTATGCCTGGGCAACCCTTTAGCTACAGCAGGTCAGGCCGTATATGTCTGGGTGAACCTACCCACCATTCCTATCAAGTTTTTTTTTTACCTGCCTGTTTGCTGTTCTACAAGAATATAAAAGCTACAGGCAACCATGAGGACTTTAGTAACATTAAGGAAGGACACAAAGGCTCACCTTATAAAACCCAAGGCAGCTTCTCCTAGGTTGGATAAGCTATATACTTTTAACACAGGGGTAACCACTAAAAACCATTTTTTTTCCCCAATAACCAAGTAGAAAAAGATGCTGCAAGGTAATAAAATACTTTACTTTGAAATAAAACATATTGGCTCAAAACATTTTCCCATTATACGCTATGCTTTCAAATATTTAATCTACCAAATCAATTCCCTAAATAACAATTTTAATTTTTTAATTTTAAATGATTTTTATTATTTTGAGGCGTCTCATCCTACTGCCCAGACTGGCTCAGAGCTCACAATGTAGCTCAGGCTGGCCTTAAACTAATACCCTTTCTGCCTTGGCTCCTGCGGGCTGGGATTAACAACACACACACACAACCACAAGGAGGGAATTATCTGTTTTACGTTAGACATGAAGTAACATGATTGAGTAACTCTGACCCTCTGACATAAGACCATGAACATACATTGTTTTCCCAGTTATTCCATTTTTCTCTTAAGAACTGTTTGACTCCTAAAACTCTAGCCTCAGCATGAACAAACCTTTCTTTAAGCTCAAGCTAGTGGACTTGGAACAAGCACCGAGGAGAGGCCATAGCCAAAGCCCGCTGGCTTGCAGGAGCCCAGACTATACTAGTTCCCAGTTCACAGCATTTTCTACTTAGCCTCAGAAACGATGCCTGGTTTCCTGCAGTCCACAGCTGCAGACACTAGCTCCGAGCCTAGGTTCAACCCATACGTTCCAAACATGAAGACATCTTGGAAACACCATCCTTATAGCTGGGGTTGTCCCTGGTATGAAATCTAATCCTATTGTTCTTGCTGCTATGCAAAGCAGACCATTTTGCCCCTGGGTATACTGCTCCATCTGTAGGAGGGATGCTCTGTTTAGCTAAAAGTGGGCTTCATGCAGTTGCTGACTGCTGCAGGTGTTTCCGAGCTGGACTTTCTAACACGCAGGGCTTGGGGAGGGGCTTTCCCTGGAGGCCCACTTCCCTGGTGCCCCCCTCTCCCAGGCTCACCTAGGCAGGAAGGGTCTCTCTCTGTAATTATCTCATTTAATCTCGAAATTGAAGAAATAATGCTCAAACTCTACATATTTTAATGTCTCATGTCTCCCACACCTTGTAAGGCAGCATACCAATGAAGGACAAGAGTATCTTGATGCCTGAGAAAAATCTAATTACGGCTTTTGTTATGGGACGACACTATGTTCTCCGGGGAGGAAAGTCGGGGTATGAGTATTTAAGATTTATTCCACCTAACCCTTCACATGCAGATCGGGACCCAGCAGTCAGCAATAAGTACGGATCTGACTGCGCCTGTACACAGTGCCGTCTCACGTGCACCCCGAGACACTGATAACGGCAGCAGAACCGCTTCCTCCCTTAGCATGTCAAATTCCTCTGACGTCACTTTTATCTGCCGGACATCACACTTTTGTCCTTGTCGTTCACTGCAGAAATAGTCTGTTTGTAAAACACGGGAACGAAGGAACAACTTGCACGTGTGCTTCCTGGCGGCTGGAGGAGATTTTGGAACAGAGGGAGGGAGAGAAGTAGCTGCTGCTGCGTTACTTTTGGCTTAAGCAACTAGGACTCTGTTCCACGTCTATTTTTATGATACTATCTTCAAATAAGGAATAAATTGAGAAGCACAAAGAAGTTGGCTAACGTGAAGGTAGAAGAGGCTCCAAGAGTTCTAAAGCCTCTCTGGTTTCAGGTTTCATTACGAGGTCCCCTGCTTCAGCCATGCCTCTAGACAATTCTATCTACTGTTTTCCTGAGCATGTCTCCCCCATGCCGGTTGGTCTTTACGATGCCACCCTGAATACCCACTGGCATTCCTACCTTCTTTAAAACCAGCTCAGATGACCCCCCCAGGCGGCCCCAGTCGTACATTATCCTATGCCACAGCATCCCTCTCCGAGTTGCCTGTGGAAGGCAGGCTCTCCCAAGGCACCGCTACTCAGTGAAGCGTTACAGGAAGCAGATCCATGCCAGTCAGTCCTCCCCACCCCAGGAGCTGCTTCCAGAAGCACAGAGGCAGAGACAACACCTAACCATGACTCAGAGCAGAACCAGGCTAGGACAATGCCCGACCACAGACCGTGAAACACGTCACGACACACACCATGTGTGTGCACAGGACACACCGTGAAGAGGCTGACGACAATTCCTCAGTGCCTTTACAAAACTAAGCAAAATGAACAACAACGAGAAATGGTAAAAAGTGAATCACTGCCCTAAATTCAAGCTAAGGTCTCCACTTGCTTCTAGGAACAAATTAGGAGGCTAGTGTTCACACGAGCTCTAAAGAGAGTTGAGCTAGTTAGTCACTGGGCTTATTGGGAAGGATTAGAACTTTCACAGGAAAAGGCAATACTGATCATTTTAAGCCTGAACAGAAAACTATTCAAGTGTCTTTGTGACCCTAAAAAAAAATGATGAACCCACCAAACAGAACTATCCAGCTAAATTATCTCCAGTGAGATGTCTTTCAAGGAATTGAAATTTCACAGATAATGCAATTACCCAATACTCGCATTTCTCATGATAAACTGTAGGAAGAAGTTTCAGCTCAGGGACACTGTGAGGGTCAAGAAACAGCGGCAGCTCCAATCAGCCATGACCGCACAATTCAGCGTGGAACAGTTGGGCTGACATGAAGAGCACACCAAGTCGTGACCACATCGAGGTCCCGTGCTGAAAGGAGACACGGGTAGGCCTCTCTCTCCGCAGCAGCCATGGCTAGGGTGTGAATGGCCCAACAGCACATACTGGGCAGTGTCTGCGTTCACCTGTTCCCCCTCAGTAGCAGCGGCAAGCCAAACCTACAAGGATCTTCTCCAGGCCCTTACCTTGGTGTGCCTGGAGACACAGCCTGTTAGACAATGTCAACAGACCTCCCGAGTGGTTCCTGAGGCTAGCCCATCTCCAAGAGTTCTCTACAGTGAACACCAGGCCAAGACGACAAACAGGAGCACGACTTAAAAGAGAACTGTCCCTTGGGAACAGAACACTCATCGGAGAACTTTTCCTTGAGGGCAAAGCTTTGAGAAATCGAAGCTACTTCGCCACAGGCCCTCACTGTCTTATCCGAGCTGCTACTCATGCCTGTCCCCCAGGCAAGAACCCTGCTCTCTCCAGCAGGGCAGACTGGCCCTGAATTAAACATAAACATCCTAGAATTCCAAGTAATTGTACGTGCTAGGAAAAAAGTTGGCCAATGGTCAGAGCGTGATTTGGGGTACACAAGCCCCATCCCCTGAACTGGAGGCGAGAGAGTCAGAAAGCTCAGGCATAAACCAGGGATGGGCAGGAAACGCTGCGCACAGGGAGCCCGGTAAGCACCAGCCATGGCCTTTGTCAGTCTGTGCAGGTGGAAGAGTGGGAGGAGCAATGGGAGGCAGCAAAGAGCAGAAGCCCAATTATGAGGGCCACAGATCTGTGTAGTAAGGAGGTCGCTTGTTTGGTTCCAGGCCGCCAGGGTAGCTTAGACCCAAAATAATCACACAGAAGCTGTATTAATTAAACCACTGCTTGGCCCATTTGCTCTAGCTTCCTATTGGCTAACTCTTACATCGTAATTTAACCCATTTCTATTAATCTGTGTATCACCATGTGGCAGTGGCTTACCGGCAAAGTTTCAGCATGTCTGACTCTGGCGGAGGATCCGTGGCTTCCCCTGCCTCTGCCTTCTTCCTCCCAGCATTCAGTCCAGTTCTCCCTGCCTACCTAAGTTCTGCCCTATCAACAGGCCAAGGCAGTTTCTTTATTCATTAATCAATAAAAGCAACACATAGACAGAAGTAAATCCTTTACCAGATCTGGGAGGGTTTAAACAACTAAAAATCATGTTTTCACAAGATAATTCTGGCTTGGTAGCAATAAAGGACTCTGCCACACAGACAGGCAAGGATGACACAGTGATGGAAAGTCTGCTTTCAAATATCTGAAGAGAGCTATGCTTTTCTTGCTCAATTTCCACCTTACCATTTACAAGTTAAAATTACAATAACAGTCTCAACCAGGGTCCCTTGAGAAACCTTTGACGTACAGTGATGTTTGCACAATTGTCAGTTCCCTCAGAAAATACAAAGTGCTGCATTCGGCTCCTGAGCAACTTGCAGCAAGATGGTAAGAAAAGCCATTTGACCAGTGAAGACTTACAAGTCTATAAGACACTGATCGCTAAACCAACCACTGATAAACCAGCTATCAATCTAGTCAGTAACAGTTTCCTTTTAAGAATCTCCTGGGGGAGCAGGGAGAGACCGGACAGATGGCTCAGTGGCTGAGCACACTGGCTGCTCTTGAAGGACCTGGGATCAATTCCCAGCAACCACATGGTAGCTCACAACTCTCCAGCGCTAGGAGATCCAATGCCCTTGTCTGGCCCGCATGGGCGCTGCACACGTGTGATGTATAGCCATACATGCAGCAAACCACCTACACACCTAAATAGAAATAATAAAGTCTAAAAAACATTTAAAAAAAAACAATCTTGGTTTGCTCACTGAGATTACCACAGGTACTTCAGGGTAACAAAATTCTATATTGCTTTTAAGATTCTGTAATTTTTTTGTTTGTTTACTAAATGGCAGGGCCACTCTTTTTTGTCTGAACTAAGAAGATCTTACATTATTTTTGGTGATCTTATACACGAAGCAAAGCTTATTAGCACACACACAGATTTCATGTAGCCGTACCTCCACTTTAATTCTCTTGGGAGACAATTCTTCTCGCTCGCCACATTTTAGCCTGCAGGGAAGGGAGAAAGAAAAAGCTTGAGACCGCAGCAAACTTCATTCCCGAATGAGCTCAGTCTGAAACACCCCCTAGGAGTGTTTAATTCCAAAATCACAACATGAGAAATGACATACAGTAACAATTTACATTATCAAAGAGACAGTCTCATCGTTTCCACGTCAATATTAGGGGATATCTAAGTGATATTAAATACTGTAAACTTGAGAACTCTACCAGAGAAAGCAGTATTTCATGACAATATAACAACAACAACAAAAAAAAAACAAAGAAAAGGGAAAAATATTCAAGGGATATGTGTCTTTAAGAGTTCAGCGGGAACCATTTAAGGTAAGATGATAAAAATGGTCATTTGAAACAAAGGCCATGAGGCGTATGAAATAAGATGGGCCATGTCTATCTCTCGACACCTCAGACATTCTTGCTTGACTCGGTCTCCCTTCTGGAAGCTATCCCAGGGTCACACTAGCATACCTAGGCCATAGCGCCCATCAGCACTAGGGCATCCCATGCTTCAAGGCTTCACCTTGATGTATTATCGCTAACTAAATTATGAGAAGTCAATCTAACTTATATGTAAAAAAAAAAAAAAGCCCTAAAATGTAAAAAGTGTATCTTGGAATAGGCAAAACACAATTTTACTTATTGTGGCATTAATTTCCAATAACCAAACATTACAAACAGGAATCCACCCAAGAAGGAGACTGTGCCAGGAAGATCTCGTCTTCTTACACAACCAGCAAAGGAACCAGCTTCCTCACGGCCACCACCAAGCCCGGCTGTCTGTGAGTGTGTCCATGTGTCCTCAGCTTCACACTCAAAGCTAAGGTCTGGGTGAGAGAATGTCTACCTGTGGCCAGAACACTAAAGCCTTACAGACCGAATCTTTCAGACGTGGGGACACAGAGGAAGATTACACAAAATCAAAACCTGCTGTTAAGATCAGAAGGCCCAGTGGCCACCACGTAGTGGGCTGCTGTGGACACATTACATACAGTTTATTTCAAAACCCAGAGAAAGGTTTTGGGATGTCTTCATTAAGAACACATGATTAGTGCTTGAACGAGTAGATTTAACAACCGATTTCAACATCATACAATGCATACATGTATTCCAATACCAAATGGTACCCATTGGTACAGATACTTTTTATATTTTTAAGAGCCAGTTAAAAATAATTTGATGAGAAAAATTTCTTTGAACGCTGTTTTGAAAAGTGACCGCATTACTTAGCACTGTTTAATTCTGTATTCATCATATCTTACCTTTTCTGGAACACTCATACGTTAACCATGAACAATGTTTCAAACTCTGTTCCTACCCAGTGTGCAAATGCACCATCCCCGACGTACCTGGTGGTCCTGTAAGTGTACTTGTAGGTGACTTCTCGGGAAACCTGTCTGGCCAGGGCGAACAGTTCATCTCTTCTCGTCAGCAGGGCATTGTCCTTCACACAAAGCTGGGCGGCTGCTTCGTTAACAGTGAGCTGAGCATCCAAAAATAAATAAATAATAAATAAATAAACAAACAACATATCTATCTCATTAGATAACAGAATGCTTCACTTAATGTGAAAATTTCACACCATTATGGGAAGAAGTAACTCAGAGAGCTCCATTATCCCCGTGTCAGACTGCAGAAAGGGCAGCTGGCTTTGTCTTCTGGAGACCAACCAATTCGACATAATTATCTTGTTTTTAACCTACTTGCATTTACATATTCTGTATTTTTGACTAGGCAGCTTATGAATGATAAAGAAATATTCTACATCTCATTTCTCCTATGGAAGAAACCCTACAAAATTGATTTTTGAAATGGTGACAATCTTTCTCAGTTAAACATGACTATATGCAGCTGGCTGAATTTCTCACCTGAGCAGACATGAAAACTCCTAATGTGGAACTCATCAGATGAACTTCAACAGCACCGCAGTGACGAGTCAGTGTGGCACTGGAGAAGTGACACCGCAGAGACTAACTTTCTATATCGACTCGATTCAGTAATTCTTAAAAATACTGCCAGCATCATCGCTGGCTGGTCAGACACCTGTGCTGAAACTTCAAACGGCACAGGAACTCGCTAACAAATCTGCATGTCCTCCAGAGTTCTGCCAAGCTGATGCAGGGAGCTACTGGCGGAGAAGCCACACTTCTTCCAGAAAGCAAGAGACGTCCTCCATCACAGTGTGGGCAGTGGCAGGAAGGAGGGCTTGGTGCCAGCCAGACCCGGCGTTAATTCTGTGCCACCCACCGCTCACGGCGGGTGCGTCTGGACAACAAAAGGCTCTGTCTCTAGCCTTGGGGAGATGGCACCCCTCAAAGGCTCTCATAGGAGGTTTGAGAGGTGTTTGGTTCTCGTTTTTGCTTTAATTAGAAAATTCAGGCATTCGCCTTTTCTCTCTCCCCTGGCATCTCACCCTCATTGCTACTAACTTCTCTCATTTCTCTGCACTAAAGCCTTTAGAGTCCTTTTCCATTTATGCAAATCTCTACCTTCTATGTTTTTCCATGGTTTATGACGAAAAGTTGGTATGTTTACATCGGCACCTGATATGGGTTCTACGCACAGGGAATATTGTTGACTCATCACTGGATTTTAAAATTCTTTATTTTTATTTTTGCTACACATATCCAAGCCATTCCAGAAAAGAGCAATATAATCTTTTTTTATTGCATTTAAAAAATATTTATTTATTTATTATGTATACAATATTCTGTCTGTGTGTATGTCTGCAGGCCAGAAGAGGGTACCAGACCCCATTACAGATGGTTGTGAGCCACCATGTGGTTGCTGGGAATTGAACTCAGAACCTTGGGAAGAGCAGGCAATGCTCTTAACCACTGAGCCATCTCTCCAGCCCCGAGCAATATATTCTTTAGCCCAGCCTCACCTAGACAACCCCAGTCCCTCACATATTACAGCAGAAAAACACATTCATTAATGTTCATCTTTGCATGCATATCTAATAGTTTACTTGGCATAAACTCCAACAAATGGACTTGTTGGATCATAGAACATACTAACTGTCTTGAGTATACGTCACATGTGTGCAGAGGCCCGAAGAGGCCAAAAGAGGGTGTAAGGTCCCCTTAAGTTGAGAGCTGCCAGACATGGGTGCTGGGAACTAGACTCATGCGCTCCAAGAGCTGCATGCCACTCTCAAGACACTGAGCCACAGTGCCACCCCCTACTAACTTCTTATGCCCTACCACAGTTTCCCTTTAGATAAACTTCTCTAAATGATACCATGGGCACTCGCAGGGAGACTATTCCTAGAGTCCTGCCCCGTGTTGCTTCCCTTTAAAAAATAAAAACAAAAACCTTTACCTAGTTCATGTATGTAACTGGAATCTGGTTTCAGTTTTCATTCATCTGACTAGAAATCAGTCCTTCCCTATGTGTATTTCTAAGGTCTATGGCTAGAGGCACACCAGTTTCTTCTTTGCGGTGTTTCGTTTTCCTATGGACTTCAGGAAATTGAGGACTAACTTTGAACCATATGTGGTGCAGGTCTCTTTTCTTACGTTTTTCAACAGCCTTATAGTTTTCCCTTTGGATGCTGTCTTAGTCCTGCTGTGAAGAAACACCATGTCCAAGGCAACTCTTATAGAAAAAAAAAAAGGCATTTAACTGCTTCCAACTTCAGAGGGTGTCTCAGTCAGGAATAAGACAGCACGACCAAAGCAACCCTGGAAAGGGTTAATTTCACTTACATTTCCTTCCAGGTAACAGTTCATCCCTGATGGAAGCCAGGGCAGGAACTCACACAGGGCAGGACCTGAGGCAGGAGCTGATGCAGAGGCCATGGAGGGGTGCTGCTTACTGGCCTGCTCTCCATGGCTTGCTCAGTCTGCTTTCTTACAGCACCCAGGACCACCAGGCCAGGGATGGTTCCACCCACAATGGGCTGGGACCTCCGATATCAGTCACTAATTAAAAAAATGCCCTACAGGCTTGCCTACAACTGGATCTTATGGAGGGGTTTTTCATTTGAGGTTTCCTTTTAGATGACTCTAGCCTGTGTCAAGCTGACATAAAGTCAGCCAGCACAGAGGTTTAGTCCATGATCATCATTGCAGGGCCATGGCGGCACTCAAAGGTACCCGGAGCAGTAGCTGAGAGCTATATCCTGAATCAAGGGCAGAGAGGGGAGAGGGAGAAAGGGGGAGGAGAGGGGGAGAGAGGGAGAGAGGGAGAGGAGAGGAGGAGAGAGGGAGAGGAGGGGGGGGAGAGAGAGGGAGGGGGAGAGAGAGGTGAGAGGCAGAGGAGAGGGGGAGAGAGGGAGAGGAGGGGGGAGAGGGAGGAAGAGAGAGAGAGGGAGGGGGAGAGAGGGGGAGGATGGTGGTAGACATACCAAACACATGATGTCAGACGTCTGTGCCATGCTACATACCATAATATATGATGTCAGAACTTGTACCATGTTACATAGCATAACACATGATGGCAGACACCTGTGTCATACTACATATTATAGCACATGATGTCAGACACTTCTGTCATACTAACACACTATGACACATTCTGGGTGGATTAAATGCTAACATGGGAAAGGTGTGTGTACACGAGCATGTGTGTATTGTGTGGTACACGAGCACACCAACTACCCTACTCTGTAACTTTAAAGCTACAGAACAATGCTCTATTGCATAATTCTTCACCATAGAGGACAAAGTGCTTTGGGGGAACAAATACAAACATGTTTCCAAAAAAAAAAAAAAAGAATTCTATGGACTTGTTGGGGTTGACACTCCCCCCCCCCCCCCCCCCGCATCGGAGATGGTGGTTTTCACCACTACTAACTAAAAATTTAAACAAAAGCATCAAAAGGGTTTTTTGTTGTTGTTTGTTTGTTTGTTTGTTTTTACAAAGAAAGCTTTCAGAACAGTCAGATGGAGCCAAGGTTGTCACATATTTTCTGATGGGAAAACTGAAGTTAAATGGGTGGCATTCTTTCATCCTAAATATCTATAAATATTAAAAGGTCTTTCTCTGATTTATATAGCTAATATTTTCATAATGCCTGGAAGGTCACAGCGGCGCTTATACCTTCTAGTCTCTCATTAATTTCAGACTTCCAGTGCCCTCCAAGGTCTGAGAGCGTCGGGGAGTTGGAGAAAGCTGGGTTTGTTAACTTCTACCCCCATATACAGTGTTCTGATGAATGCACACACTTGAGCCCCCAAGTAACAAGAGCTGTCCAAGGGAAATTCTGAGGCCAGAGGACTTTCCCAAAGCTCCGTCCCCATCTCCCATTACACAACACTTGACTTTCCCAAAGCTCTGCCCCCTCTCCCAGCACCAAAGCTCCGTCCCCATTTCCCATCATCCAGCACTTGACTTTCCCAAAGCTCCGCCCCCATCTCCCAGCACCAAAGCTCCGCCCCATCTCCCATCACACAACACTTGACTTTCCCAAAGCTCCGCCCCATCTCCCATCATCCAGCACTTGACTTTCCCAAAGCCCCGCCCCTATCTCCCAGCACCCTCTGCTCATCAGCGGCTTAGGACGGCCTCAGGACTTACACACCATCCACACCCAATGAAGCAAAGAGCCCCTCGGCAAAGGGCTAGCATAAACATAACTCTCTCGAATTGTTCAATTTAAGGAAGGGTGTTTTTCATCGTGAAATTAGTTAGGGTTATTAAAGTAATCTTGTAAAAGTTACTTTGTTTGACATTGAGGAAAATATGGGATTTTTTTACTCAGCTTTGTGCTTCATCCGTAAAACTTTAAACGTTATATAAAAGCTTAGGTTAAAGTGCGAGGCTGAAATCCCCAGCACGTTTCACCTTTTCCCTGCTAATTACGGCTTTCTAGCTGGATACCTTAATTCATTGACAGGTGATTTAAAAAGGCACTGAAGAGCACCCCAACCCTCCGGCGCATGGGTGCCTGTGAACCAGGAGACAAGGTGACACCCAATAATTGTTTATGCTAATTCCAAAAGAGACCATTCAGATCAGCCATTCTCGCCAACCAATTCTGCAGTCATAAACTGCAGAGGGTGAAACTGCTGAAAACAAGATTAACATAAAAAAATCAACCAGTGATAGCCATTAAAAGGGTAGTGAGGGGAGAAAAAAATTCTCATACCCTTTGACATCTACTCATACCATTAAAGCAGAGAAGAAAATTAAATAGATGCAATAAAGATATTCAACATATATAGAATCTGACCAAATAAGAAATTGACAAAATACATGTGAATAAAAGAATCACCAAGTTTCTTACTGAGGAATGTAAAAGATCTAAATAGGGAAAACCATATACTGTACCGCTCATAGGTCCCATTACTATAAATATGCCAACTATTATCAAGTCAACGACACAGTAAAACAATTCTAATCAAAATAACACATTTTTTTAAAAAAGAAACCTGATAAATGTATCTAGAATTTTGTTTGGAAGGAAATGTGTAAAATTACTAAAACCTTAGAAACCAAACCAAACCCAGAAAAGCTGTAACACAAGAGGACAGAGGTACTTGTTTTTCCGGGCGGCAGACAGCATCGTAGGGCTATCCAGTTTATACAGTCCATGTCGCTGAGGGACACCCAACTCAGTTCGGCCAAACAGGACCAGATCAACAGATACAGCTAAGTAAAGCAGCGAATGCCAAAGGAAAAATGGCCGTATGGGAAACAGAATTATATAAGACAAGGGCTTATGTCCATAAAATATACGAAGTTTTCATCGATCTTGGTTTGGTTTGAGATTGGGTCTCACTATATAACCCTAGATGTCACATTTTGGTATTTTCAGGGCCGCTCCTCCCATGAAAACCATAAGCAAACTCCCTGCACGCGCGCGCGCGCACACACACACACACACACACACACACACACACACACACACACACACAAGCACTCACAGGCTCACCCGCTCACCCACACCCACCCACCACGTTCCTTACCTCATGCAATGTGAGGTGTTTGCCATCCTTTCTCTTGGAGTCGAACCGCCCATAGATGGCGCTGTACTTTCGAATCTCCTCTTCCTTGTGTGGGTCATCATCGCTCATCTCGAAGATGTGACCAATCATTTTGGCCAACTTCTTATTGTTCTTGAGCAGCTCTTTCACTTCGTTCAAGTCACTTTTGGGCAGCGTGGAAGCCATCCGCTCCACACACTCGGCCACAGAGAGCGCGGCGGCAGCATCCAGAGCCTCGCTGCTCTCCTTCGGGGAAGCCGGGGAGCCCAGGTCGGCTGGGGAGAGACTGTGCTCGCTCTCACTGGCGTGGTGTCCTTGCCAGAGCCTGGACTCGCCGACGCTCTGCAGCGCCAAACTTCCCACCTCCGACTTGCCCTGACCCAAGCTCTGCACACACGTGGTGGCGGCGCACTTCGGGATCTTTAGATGGGGTTCCCGCGCACTGCTGTTCCTTTCGTAACTATTGCAGGATATGCCGAGCCAGGTTGGTGATCCCTCTGGTAATTTATAGATGGGTATGCTACTGACCGGAAGGGAAGTCAGTGGCTGATTGAAAAGGCCAGGGTTTGTAACCCAGTCTCTCAAAGCCTTCTGCAGCCTTCTAACGTGAAGGGGCTTGCTTGCCATGCCCACGAGCGCCATGATTTCCAAAAATTCCTCTTCTCCAGCTTCACAAAGTTGCTGGACGTCATCGCCACCTTGTTGGATGAAGGCATCGAAGTAAGAAAGCAGGTTGGCCTTCTGCAATATTCTGTACAGCTGCAGCTCCCCCAGGGTCCTGGGTAAGGCTGTGGCCATCACTGTGGATGGGCTTAACCTACAAAACGAAGGGAGAGAAGGCTCAGTACACTCGCTTCGAGCTCCATCATGGGGCTGAGACATTGCAAGACTGAGATAGGCAACACAGGCGGAAAAAGACGCGACCCATCCGCAAAGCGGTTGATAGTTAAGGATGCTATCTCCCGGCACGCATACTTTATCCAGTCCTGCACTCGGCTCAGATAGACAGTTGCTGAACTAACCTATGCTCTCAAAGGAAACGGCGATAAAACCCAGACTGGGAACTCAGACCAACGCTCGCCAGGTTTAGCCTACGTTCTCAGCTTTATGTTTTCTTCCCTTCACGGTGTGGACATGGTGGCGAATAAAAATCAGCAGGAAGGAGGAAGCCATCACAATACCACTCGCTTAACTCTTTGTGTGTGTGTGTGCCTGGCAACGTGATAAATGCTATCATATTATGTCTAATCTTCAGGTAAACCCCCTGAGACATACTATGCATCTCAGTCTGTAATCCAGCCAGGGAAAGAGACATATTTCAATATCAATTGAAGGTAGGAAAACAGGCAGCAAAGAGGACAGAGTTATCATTATCAACACGTTCTGTGAGTTCAGAAAGGAGAGATAACAAGTACTTCCACGAGGCAAAGCAAGCCTGTAACCAAGACACCCGTGGATTGAAAGGGGGCAATCACAGGAGGCCGACACCTTCACACTGTGGGGGCGGGGATGAAAGACCAATTCTACCACAGAGGACAGCTGACTGGAGACAACAGAAGCCGAGCTGGGAAACAGCAAGTCGCCATGCCCAGACCTGTTTCAAAAGCCACTGACTAGAATGCTATAGGAATTATAATCTCAACCACCAATAAAGGACTCTCTCTATTACTCTAAGAACTACCTGCTCAGCCATATCTCCTGGGACTTCTGAAACCCACATTTTGATCAACTACCAACCACCTTCAACTTCAAGGCTCTCTTATTTACATGGATTAGTATCGGCATGGTCTCATGAATTCCCCACAGATTAAAAAAACTATCAAGGACTGTTCAGGGGCTTCTGCTGAGAGGAGACACATCCAGTGTGCATTTGAAAAACACTTCCTCAGTCCCTCCGCTCCACTGTGTGAGCTCTGGATTTGGCAAGCGATGCAAGCTTACGAGATGACGCTCGGTCTCTACATCTAGGCACCAAACACTGCACGTTCTGTGAGCGCCTCGCACTTCAGGTCTCCCGTCACAGGCACACCATCTCAGTCCTCCCAGGAGAATGCTCTGTCTTCCTAATCACCTCAGTGAGGACCCAGGTGGGCAGGGTCCACCACCTAACTGGCCACTGGCCCCCCCAAATACAGCCTTGAGAGCTAGACCAAGTTTGAGCGTGCATTACAAGTACACCACAGCACACAGAAGGTCTTCTGCATCGTGTCTGGGGTAGAAGCAAAGAAATGTACTTCCTCATCGTTTACCTAGGGCAGCTGCACTCCATGCTTTCACACGATGTGGGAAGAGTCCTCTCTGTGCTGTGATTGCCATTAACGAATAAAACAACTGCCTTGCCGGTTGATAGGGCAGAACTTAGGTAGGCGGAGAGGACTGGACTGAATTCTGGGCAAAAGAAGGGTGGAATCAGAGAGACGCCACGGAGCCATCGAGTCAGACATGCAGAATCTTTGCCGGTAAGCCACTGCCACATGGTGATATACTGATTAATAGAAATGGATTAAATTAATGTAAGAGTTAGCCAATAAGAAGCTAGAGCGAATGGGCCAAGCAGTGATTTAATTATTATAGTTTCTGAGTGGTTATTTCGGGTGTAAGCTAGCCGGGTGGCCGGAAAGAAGAAGCGGCCCCCTCCTCCTACAAAAAAGTCCACACATAAAAGCATGTATATGCAGTCTTTTCCATAAGAGGATGGTAGCTTCACAAGGTCTACTGAGTGTTATGCTAACTCATGCCATTTCTTTCCCAGATCATGGGATGTAGGAAAGAGTTCACGATAACATTAAGGTGAACCGAACGTTTTAGTCCTTTTATAGCAATGAGAAAAATGAGTATTTGTTAGACAAATATAAAAACACAAAAGGATCTTGGGACCCAAAAGACTTGAACCTAGATTGTAGTCTTCTGAGGCAATGGTTTTACAAACCAGCAGTTTTCAAGTCTTACTCTTTCTCCTGTACTTTACTAAGCCTCCTGGCTCTTGAGAGAAAGTCCTTGCGGACTGGGGAAAGCAGCTCACAATGGCAAGGAGGATGGGGACAAGTGTACATTTCCAAAGCCAAACTAACAGACGAAAGACGGACATACTGCTCAGAGTCCCAGGAGGCTTTCCAGAGACCCACACCCACAGCGGGGAGAAGAGGTTTCTCCCTGAGCTTTCCTGTTGGAAGGCTGCGTCAGTCTCTGTCAAAACCCGCTGCGATCATTTAAACGCCCACGACTTCATATAGTTACTTGATTCGATTTAAAACTCCTATGAGACTTTCTGCTTCCACGACATTGGTAACCATCTGATGAAGGTCAAATTAGCTGAATATAAACTTTCCCTGGGTCTCTTTGAGCTGGGTATCAAGGGTCCTAACAGCCATACATACAGGCAGTTGATGATACAATATATCCACTCAGCTAAAAACCACATTACCTGGCACCATGAGCACCAATGGAGCCTCGGCGGCTTAAAGAAAGCATTGACTCATCATTCCTGCTGTTTTCCAAAGGTAACCTACTGCCTATGCGGTCCCTACACCTCAGTCAGCGAAAAGAACACAGCATCAGAAAAGAGGAATTTTAAAAGCAGGAAAAGATAATTCGGAATTAGCTCTAGACCGCTTACTGCTCACTGAACGGTAACCTCACACACTGTTTCCCACTATGGCCCATCCCTGAGTAGCATAGGTCACCTGCCTGGCCCAGGCTGTGCTGAGAGAAATGAGCAGCTGTCTGGTCACAGATCATCTCTTACTCTGTCTGCTAGGGGAACAGGATCTTCCAGGCCTGGGGCTGACAACTCAGGGTAAGACAGAGAGGGGGCCTTTAGTGGGCTTCCAGTCCATGGCATCAGGAGCCACTGGATTACCCCAAAATCTCAGGGGACTTCTGGCTTTTCACCAGGGATTTCCTGTAATCTCCCGGCGGCTTGCCATGCCCTGAGATGTTTTCATTTGACTCTGCCTCTCCCGTCTTCTCTTACTACATCCTAAGTTCAAACGCTCTTTGAAGATGTTGGCATGGAGGGGAATGTACTATGATGGCTAGACTAGTCTCAGGTGGTCCCCTGCCTCAGCCTCCCTAGTTAGTGCTGAGTTGTCTTCAGATGTGGGGGGCACCACAACCATCTCTGGGAGCTCTGAACTGCACCTCTTTTCCAGGCTGCCGTGGTGTGTCTTGATGATCTGTCCTACACCAGACGGTCAACTGTCATGGCGGGCAGTCACCAAATCTGTGCCCGTGGTTTGACCAGGATTACTTGAACCTCTTCTACTTGCCACGCCTTCCCGCGGAATGGTGAAAGAGACACCAGTGTAGGATATAAAAGAGTATACAAACCGAGCACTTTCTGATAATAAAATCATAAGGAAGCCTTTGAACAGTTCCTTAGCAAACGTGCAATTTTGCATTTATTAAAGATGAAAGCTAAGGAGGCGACTGTGCTTGTCTTTGCGTGAAGAGTGAA
Organism: Microtus obscurus; assembly: GCA_963919715.1. Taxonomy (NCBI): domain Eukaryota; kingdom Metazoa; phylum Chordata; class Mammalia; order Rodentia; family Cricetidae; genus Microtus; species Microtus obscurus. Next base: position 7,736,275 of record CAWTZC010000381.1, read on the forward strand.
GCTTTGTCTGTGCGTGTCAAGCAGCAGGACACACAGCATCTACACTATTTTCCTGAGCTGATCAATATTTTTATTTCATAATCGTCCTTGCTGCGTATGAGGCTTTCGCATAAATATGTAAAACGAAACAGCAGCATTCTGTTCAGGGCCACTTCAGACATTGTGAGAAATCCCGCCCCAATCTGAACCCAAATTTTATTTAATAAAGTTTTGTGTCTGTAAAACTTGTCAGCAACTCAAAACGGCGACTTCTAAACTCAAGCATCCTAACATAATCAATCCACAGACGTTCTAATTAGATACTAACCCGCTACGGAATGACGGCAGAAAAATAGAGTCTTTGTTTTCTGCCACCGAGCTATTTCCATAAAAGCAGAAAACGTTTTATGTACAGTCAAAACAATGTAGATCATAACCTATAATAGTCTCGAGCGTGAGTCAAGCGGTTTCCAGTTGCATTCGCGGGTGCCCCGTGCGTGGAGTGAAAGCTAGACAGAGTGACATGAGTGTGTTGCGTGTTCGGAACCAAGGCCTCCGTAGAGAAGGAGGCAATACAGGCCGTCCAGCCAGAAACACCTTGAATACCAAATTTTTTATTTATTTATCGGATTCTTGTTGAGTTCAGAAACCATTTTCTACTGCCAAAACCTTCACCACCCCACACACTGAAGTACATGATCCCGCACGGGGTCATTACCCATACTTTCATAACCCGTGGCTTGGTGAGGGTAATTCATGAATAGAATATGGAGTCCCTACAAAGAGATCTCAAAGTAAAAATGAAGCTTTTTCGTTACTTTTCTGATTTCGTAAGATACAGACCGATTTAATGTCTTACTTTGAGAACATTCAGCACAGTGTCAATGAACAATACTAAAACTCACCCTGAGTGGGTGCAGGTTTTATATTCAAAAGTGATTCTCATGTCTGAAATACTTGAGGATGATGAACCTGAATTGTTGCCTCTGGACTGGAGTTTGGCATCACCCAAGGACTGCCAAACCCGAGGACTGCCAAACCTTGCCTGGTGCGCTCCCAAACAGGGATATGGTCTCATCTTCTTCCAGCCTTCAGGATTCCCGGATGAGTTCTTTGCAACCCCGTCAGTCTTTGTCAATGCACTAACTTCCCTGTTTCTCAGATGAATACAGATGTTTCGTTCTTGTCTTCTCCGTGCCCTTAGACCATTCCATCAGCCCCAGCCTTTCTCTTCCCCACGCACCAATCCTGGTTTTTACTGCTTCTTGCCCGCTGCCCAGCCCCTTCACTGCAAGTCCAGGTTTTCTTTCTTCTCTGCAAGTTTCCCCACTGACTAAGACAAGCAACCTAAACTACTCATGTGGGCACCCCACCTAAACCTGCCTTCCGTCTCCCGTGGCCCTGTCCTGGGCAGCCCTCCATTTTCTTTACCCTTTCCGCACACAGCCTGGCTGTAGCTTTCTCCAGAGTTTCAGGCTGCCCACAGTAATGTCTTCCTTCCTTTTTGTTCAACACCCTCCCCCGTTATTTTTTTTTCTATTTTTTTACTTATTCCCACATGGACGCTCTGAGCCAGTTCTCAGGACACCAAGGAATGGCTCCTTCATGAAGGACCAGTTAAGCGGAAGCACATCTGAGTGTTATAAATGTGATACAAAGTATCGTACCATAAGGACTACACAAAAGGAGCCGGGAACAAAGGACTCAACGTACTTTAAAAACAAGGTACTACTTGGTTACTGGAGCCCTGAGGGTAGGAACTGGGTCTCATTCATCTTTGCCTTTATTCTCAGCAAAGCATTCTATGTGGAATACTATTTCCAGACTTCTGTAGCGTGAAGCCCAATGTTTGAGCTCCTTTTGTATTTCAAGGGCTACCCTCAGCCAACTACTGCCTGCCCCAGGAAATGGCCAATCCAGCAGAAGCATGTTCTTCTACATCCTGGTCCTCCATCCTCACTCACTCACTCATCCTCAGCACTTCACTTTCAAGGGGGGCTACGCTGCAGACTCTGACTGGCTCTTCACCCAGGAGATGAAGGGATGAATGCCACTGATGAACTGCACATGCTCAGAACTGTAACGCACACCATGTATGAAGTCACCGTCTAAGTCAGCAGTTTTTAAGAATTTAGTTTGAGCCGGGCGGTGGTGGCGCACGCCTTTAATCCCAGCACTCGGGAGGCAGAGGCAGGCAGATCTCTGGGAGTTCAACCTGGTCTACAAGAGCTAGTTCCAGGACAGGCACCAAAAAAGCTACGGAGAAACCCTGTCTCGAAAATCCAAAAAAAAAAAAAAAAAGAATTTAGTTCGACAAGCATAGGACCAAACTAGTCCCTCTGAATGTGACTGATAGTTGCATGGCTGGGGCAGACTGAGGGGACACTGGCAAAGGCACTGGGATTTATCTCTACTGCATGTACTGGCTTTTTGGGATCCTCCTATTCTATTTGGAGGGTTACCTTGCTCAGCCTAGATACAGTAGGGAGGGCCTTGGACCTTCCACAAAGCAATGTGCCTTACCTTCTCTGAGAATTAAATGGGGGTGGGGTGGGAGGCTATGAAGGGAATGGGAGGAGGGAAGGGAGTAGGAATTTGGATTGGTATTTTTTTTAATCATGAGAGATTCTGGGTCATGTTGCCTGTGTTCTTAAAAATCCAATACGGTGTGTTTCAAATAAACAGCAAGCACCTCATAAATCATCACTAGCCTTTAACAGATTTATGTCTATTTCTTAAGTGTTTTCCCTCAGTGCTGTAAGAATGATTGGCACATACACATTTAGCACATATATACTCTATATGCTCTCTGGAAGTCTGTGGCAGTTCAGAAGACTCGGGACCAAGAGCAAAACCTTGGTAAGGCCTGACTTATTTATGCAACACAGCGTGAATTTTCACTTCAAGGTTTCAGAGTTAATAACCACCTCTTGGGAAACATCATGTAACACCTTAGCGAAGACCTCATACGTCACTGACAGAGAAGAACTAACCCCATTAGACTGTTCATCTCTTAACACCTAAGTGAGGTCTGCTGTCCTCACAAGAGAAATTTTAGAAAGGAAGGGCGCACGGGCCTTAAAGCCTCTGAAGCCCCAGCGAGTTTCAAAGTGTAGCTTGGAAGTAGAGAGGCCTGGGAGAAGGGAACGGCAACCACAGTAAGCGATGAGACTCCAAAGTTCGGCCTGGGAAAGGAGAAGCCGGTAGGAGACGGCACTTTCTCATTTCCAGTACTGGAATCCAGAACTTGTCTGTGGTTCGCTGTGGTTTCCTTGCCTTTCGTGGGCTAAGGCTGCAGAGCTCTCCTGGAGACTTATCAGTCCCCGTGTGCTTCCCAGGAAGCATGGGGTGATGGGTGTTCGCCTTGTCTGGGCTTTGCTGATGCTGGAGGCTGGACAGCCAGCCAGAAGCATCCATGCACATGCTTCTACCATGAGCTACACTCTCGGGCCCACAGTGGTAGCTCTGAAGACAATTTCAGGTCTTATTGCTCACGTTGCTATGAATTCATGCTACCTTGGGAACATTAAAGTGTCTGTCCCTATGGATTCTTCCCTCATATCTGAATAAAACAGGGAGCAGATTTTCGAGAGATTCCTTTTAATTCAGCCCGAGCCATCGAAGGGTGAGTTAAAACACATGGATGAGAATTAGAAAAATATAAATCAGAGTCACTTGGCTACTCAACAACTACACATTAATATCAACAGACAAACACTAATATCTTTTATGACGGCTGAGATTTCTTCAGCCAATAGGGGTGACATACGGCAGCCACTAGGAGAAGCTGGACAGACCGCAAGCAAAACGTAAACACATATAAACCCGATGGTCTTCAGACGTTCCTCTGTGAGAAGTACTAACGTACCATGTAAATTAATACACAGCCCCTAAATACAGTGCGTTGAAAGATGACATATTATTTGAAAGCTTAATGATACGTTTTAGCTGTGAGAATTCTCAAGATGAACATTAGTGCTTTCCCCCAGCATCAACTTCTGAAATTTCCCTCTTGTTCCATTACCAAGACGAGATAGTATATTCTACCACTGTAGGAGTTATTGAACATGTCAGACCGGAGAGGAAATTTGCACTTACTATAATAATCACACTAGACTCCTTTCTTCCTCTCAAGGGATCAAAAGCAGCACGTGAAACAGGAGAGACCCAAGCAAAGCAGCCGGTGAGCTTACGTTATACTCAAGGGGCTGTCTTTTATTCTGTAATATGGTTGATACAATCCACAATGAAATAGGCACACACAAAGGAGCTGTACATGACCATAATCTTTAGCCAATAGATGGTGACCCTGTAGTATCCAGAACACAGCTTCACATGACGTCAAATACAGAGCTTTTCGAAAAAAAAAGAGGGGGGGGCAAAACCAGGTTTATTACCATGAAAGTTAAGGCCTAACTCTAGGGCAGATTCTAAGTCGCCAAACACAAAATTCTAACACACTTGTTTCCATCCAACCATTCTGGACTCCAAAATTTGTTCATGAAACAATCTCTGCCTCCCTTTAGAATTTCTTCTTTCAAAGCATCTACAATACAAATTTTAATAAATCATTTTGTCCTTCAGTTGAAGCAAAAGAAAATATGAAGTGCTTTAGTTGATGGTCTAAATAACAAAGAGGAAACAAGGCTAGGCTTTCCATAGGGCAGTGGTTGCCACGAACCAGGAACCCAAAGGGAAAACTTGTAGTTTAGCTAAGATGATGCAATTACACTAGTTTACTTATTTGATGTAATTTATTAGACATAATAGCTCACTAAGATTTCCTGTATCGGCTATATCTTTAAGAATTTGCCATCTGAAATACAGTCACATCCAAGGGACAGAGTGAAATAAAAGGTCCAATGCCCGGGAGTTTTTCTTTCCAGTTGATACTGGTACAGTCCCACACAGCAGGAGGCTCAGCGGCAGGAGATAAAAAAGTGTGCTCAGTAGTGGAATTGGCAGGTTAAGCAAAAAACGTTCACGTCAGAAATGTAAAAGCACACAACCAAAAATCTCGCTAACGTTCCTTGAGGTTATTTTCTTTCAAGATGTAACGTTCCAATATCGAAACTGGAAACAACAGGGATGAAGAAAGCCGACCCTGATGCCCATCTACAAATGCTCAACAGCATCTTTATGGCAGAACTGAAAGTCTCAAAAAGATGCAAGGTAGAGGAAGAACCCGTCAATCAAAGTCACTTGTCCTGGCTCACAGGCAGGGCATGAGACAGCTCTTTCACCCTCAGGAAGATAGCCTCCACCCAAAACATCCTATACATCCTCTCTCCGATATCTGTTCCTAAAACCGGCACATGAACTATAAATATCATAACATATATTATACAAAGGAAGAAATTTCAAAAAGTGAATATTTTAAAAGGGTAATTCGCTGCGTGTACAAAACAGCGAGGCATTTCGGATGTGACTAATCTATTTTAAATCCGGCTCCTCTGCAATCTAATATTACCTATTAAAACTGCCAAAATATTTTCAAACGAGATCCCAGAAATCTCCCTCAGAGATTCTGATCTTTGCACTCCGTGAAGTTGGCAGGCACGTCACTGGCAAACCAATCAGTAGTGACAAGTTACTCCAAACCAGCTCTTTCGGATCAAACTGTAAATTCACAAGACACGCCAAAAATTCCCAAGCCTCCCTGAGCCAGGGCATGGTTCCTCCTGGTCGCCCGCTGCAAAACTTGGTCTGCGCAACCTACGAACGCACGGTCCAGCTCTACCCCCCGGGAGCCTCTTTGCACATCTCCGGTTGGACCGGACTTCGGTGTTTGTCCCCAGAAGGCCACACACCTGCATCCAAAGCTTCTATGTCCTACACGTGTCTGCACACTCCCCACTCAGCCTCAGAGGCTCGGCGACTCTCGCTTCCCTGCACCTGGGTGCCAAGTTTCTGCGAGCCACTTCCAAGCAAAACTCTCCTTCCGCTTTGAAAACAGAACTACAGTAGGAAGGGGCGGATAACAGGAAGAAAACGGAGACGGAGCGGCACTTTTAGGAAGTCGCCGATCGCGGCGGCGCGGGCTCTCCACGCGGGAGGCGGGCGCGCGCGCCCCCACCACCGCGCCCCCCCCCACCGACCCCCGCCCGCGGCCGCCCCGCCGAGCCCCACGCCCGCGCCCCCCGCTCCTGCCCCAGGCCCGCCCGGTACCTACGCGGCCCGCGGCTGCGGCGCGCTCCGCGACTACGGCTCAGCCCGGCTCCTGCGGCGGCTGCAGCGGCCGGGACGCCCCCGCGCCCATCGAGGGGGGCAGGGACGCGGTGGGCGCGCGCTCCGTCCCCCGCCCGCCCCGACGGCGCTCGGTCGGCCGGGCGCGCGCGCGCGCTCGCGCGGGCGGAGGCTCAAGCGGAGGCGGGAGGCGGCGGCGGCCCTGGGCGCCCTCCCTCGGCCTCTCCCGCCGCCCCTCCCTCCGCCTCGCCCTCCCCCGCCACCTCCGCCGCCCCCGCCCCCCCTCCCGCCCGGCGCGCTGTCACATCGGGAGATTCCGCTCTTGCTCCATTCGCCGCTCCGGCTCCCGCCCACGCGCGGCCGAGTGACGCAGATCCCGGCGTGGGCGGCCGCGGGGCGGGGGTGGGGGCCGGCGGGGCTGGGGCTCGGCGCGGTCCCGGGGGCGGCCCATTCCCACGGCAGCTGGGAGCGCGCGGGTGGGCGCGCGGGGGAACGCGGGCCCGAGAGGATGCAGCGGCCGCGGTGAAGCAGACAGCGTGGCCGGCCGAGCCCCGCCAGCCCGGGTGTGTGTGTGTGTGTGCGCCCGGGGGGACAGCGGCGGACTGGGAACCGAGCGCGCCCGGGCCGCCCCACCCGTGCTGGGCGAGCTGGCCGCGCACCGAGCACGCCCACAGGTGCGGCGGGACTCCCGCCTCGCCCACCCCACCCTGTCCCCACCCTTGCCCAGGCTTGGGTAGAGAAGGGAGGAAAGGGAACCCTCTGGCCTGGTAACTTAATGCTGCCCTTTTCACCATCTGAAAACCCTGTGGCTGGTCTCTGTTGGCTTCCTGTAGGCAAATGACACCACCGGTACTGTCTTGGAGTGTGTCAAAATAGAGTTCTTGAGGCAGGCTGTAAGAAATTTTGAGCTTGGTTTGCATAAACTTTTCTAGCCAAAGAAAGCATTAAAGTACCTTCAAAATTGAAACTGTTGCCAGAAATTAGAAAATAAATAAATAAATCTGTTTTTGCCTTCCTTTGCAAAAAAAAAAAATGTATCCAAGCTTTAATGGTGTGCCCTTCTGCAATACAGGTAGAATCCTGTTTTAATATACACATAAAACCCCAGTTTTATATAGGAGGCTGTTCCCACTTCCTGGCTGGCCTCCCAGAGTGTGCCTACTTGGTTGAAGGGGATACAAGGCATTCTTTGAGAAGAGAAATTCTTCAACCACATCTTTATGTTGCAACAATGGATGGGATAATAATATTGAAAGAAAAAGACCTTATTAAACAAATCTTTTTTTTCCTTTTGTAAAAACATGATCTACCAATGAGTGACGTCAATGAAATAAATATGTCCTTAGATACATAGGTAAACGCACAAATATATATATATTTTTTTAAACTGAAATATCTTTCCTGTTAGTGACGAGCTCTATCTGGAATAATTGGTATTTTAAATAAATATGCTTAGTTCCTCAAATTCTTCAGAAGAAATTACTGCTGCGAGTTTCTCTCCACCGCTCTAAATGTCAGGGTTTATGCAGCTGGGGCCCGGCTCTCGGATGAGAAAGCTAATTTGGGTGGTTGCAAAACAGTCAAAATACAGTCAAGGCTACTGAGGCAGTTCCTTGGCTGGCGTGGAAAGGTAGAGGTTAACGGATGGTCGGGCAGTGAAATCCACAGAATTCTTCTGATTCTTCGCTGGAACCCTGATGGTTTGCAAACATTGTTGGTTCTGAAAAACTGGGGTGGAGGTGATGGGGGTGGGGGATAAGGGGAGCGCTTAATAGGATGTAGTTAGTGAGTCATGGACCGATTCCACCCCACCACCCCCACCACCACCACCATGGCCTTCCCTGGAATAACTAACTACTTGCGAGGCTCTCCCAGAGCGGGCGTCTGTCGTGCTGAAGGTGATGTTGATGAAGACGTGGGGCCGGAGAGTCTGACTGGTAGCGAGGCTATTGCTCCAGCTAAACACTCAAGTCCTTCCTTGTTTGTTTTCTGGGCACATTAGATAGTGTGTTCTTCCCACATTACGAATGGCATTCTGGGCCCACTTTGCTTCGCTTCAATGCCCTATGGTGCTGGGCGAGGTGGTGGGAGGAGAGAAAATGAAAGAAAATCTGAAGCTTTTAGGCATCCGGTTCGGTGTGATGACACTGGCGTCGACAGGACTTCTGGGAAAGAGCTGAGGTATTCGCCTGTATGTGAGACGACCTGGAGGAGCCAGCCCTGATTTCCTGTCGGGCCTCGCTCTCCCATCCCTAAACCCCACCCCCCTGGTGCCCTAGTGGTTGGTTAATGGTAGGAGAAGGCATCCACTCTGTGAGGTAGCAATTAGGGAGCTGGGTTGTTCTCTGAAGGTCCTCTGGGAGACATTAGACAGTTTTAGAATTTCTTGGAGGCAGTCCCAGGCAGTTCTAAGAGAACATGGCAACACAAACGGTTCTTGAGACCATTTGGATATCTTTGTTCAAAAATGATCCCTGCAGTGGCGGCTTTGTTTCTTCTGTTTTGATTTTCCCATAAATACCTGTATGCTTAAGTTACTCATGTTCTCCAGGACATCTTGTTAAGTGCTAATTAAATACCAAGTTTAAGGTTGAGTTCTTGGCACGCGAATAACCAGTTTAAATCACGGTTCTACTCCCAGGACTTTTCTATAAAACCGCAAAAATAAGGAGATCAAAGGAAAGCCAGCAAGCTCAGGACCTCGCTCTGTTTCTTTGTAGCCTTTTATTTCCTATATACTCTCACAGATGCGGGGGGCTAACCATAACACCATCCTCGGGGGCACAACTTTAAATACAAGCCACAGTGAGATTCAACCAAAGGGCCTTAAAATGGGGGGATCCTGTCTCATATCCCAGAAAGAGCCTAAAGGTTAATGGGATGTCATCTCTAGTCGGCAGATGTTTCCGTCTCTGGGTCTTTTGTTTATAGCTGGGGGGGGGGAGGTGCGCGCATGCACACGCACTCACTAAACAATGGCTGACTTATACCAGTCAATCAATATTTGTTGAGTAACTGAATGAAATAGAAAACAGGAACTTACTAGCAAACGACGTCTTGTGTACTTTGTAGATGGTCTTAGCATGAATTTCATTTCCTAGTAGAAGAATCTAAGATATGTATTATCTACTTCTGAGCGAATGCGTAACTCATGCAATAAAATATTGAGGTTGAGAATATGTTCACAATAAACTACAATATAATAAGTTCCGAAATAATGCCTGGCTGTTGGAATAATTTATATTACGTTTTCAGGCATAATTTTTTTTTTAAACAAATTGCCAAGGTTGTTAAATACACCAAGTTCTGAGCTCAGCCTTAGCAGTTTGGAAAGATGCCTAGGAAGTATTGCCCCTCATCCCTCCTTAAGTTGTGTTTATTCTCAGAACACCATCTGCAGATATCCCCGGGTTAGCTCTTATCTGCACAGGCAGGGATAGACAGAGCTACTTCCCATGACTCAAATCTAAATTGTTCTAAGTTTTGAAAACACTTTTCTATGAAATCTGAAAGTTCTTTTCTAGACTGTTATCTTAGCTTTTATCCATCCCTGATAAAGATAGATTCGGGAGCTTTTTTTTTTTTTTTCTCCCCTCAACTGCTAATTTTAGCCGATGTGAAGTGTGTCATAGCATATAGTCAAGTCTAATATTTATCCGGAAAGAGAACCAAATCTTCTCTTCTGGGTTTAGAAATGATCATTTTGGAAGAGTTTCTGGATGGGGAATTCAGAATGATGAACCAATATCCAGGGGGCCATCCAAGAGTCACAATGAATGCCCGCGGCGCACCTTTTAAAACAGCCCGGATGTAGCTGATGAGCACCGCCCCTTCCCTGTCTTCTAATGGCTTCCCTAGCATGGGAAGCCGGCCCAGGAGAATCAAGACTGCGGTAGATGGTGCATCAGATAGCAGCAAATTACATGCCGAGAAAATGATTCCCTTTGCGTTTCTTCTCCTTCTGTCCTTGGAAGGGAGAAATCCAAGCTGGTGCCAGTCTGCCTCTAATCCTCTTACACTTCCTAAATTCTGCCGGGAGAGAGAGAGAGAGAGAGAGAGAGAGAGAGAGAGAGAGAGAGAGAGAGAGAGAGAGAGAGACCAGGTTTTCTTCAGAAGCCTCTGGCAGGCCTTAGTCTGTAGCTAGAATCTGAAAACATTGTTTCCCTTTTAAGGTTGCCCTCTATGGAGGCAAATGAGATTTGCTGAAATAAAGATACCAAAATATCTTTTAAATAGGTGTACTTAAGTAAAGGAAACCCAACTGTATAAAAGAAAATTGCTAGGGGGTCTAGGTTGTGACCTTTGTGATTAAGAAAGGTAAATTATGAAAAGAGGTATAAAGTTTCCTTAAAATTCAGAAATAGAATTGCCAAGTCATGTGTCAATAATCAGAATATGCTACTGGGAATATATTGAAAGGAACTTGAAATCAATGCCAGAGAGATGTTTTTGACAGCCAAGGTATGATCAACAAGTTTCTTATTAGTGGATGAGCAAAGTATATGGTATATATAGTGCATATCCCATATGGATTAGAAAAGAATTTGGCAGTTTGGATGCTCACCTTACTAGACCTGGATGAAGGTGGGTGGTCCTTGGACTTCCCACAGGACAGAAAACCCTGATTGCTCTTTGGGCTGACAAGGAAGGGGGGCTTGATTGGGGGAGGGAAAGGTAAATGGGAGGCGGTGGCGGGGAAGAGACAGAAATCTTTAATAAATAAATAAATTTAAAAAAAGAAAAAAAGAAAAGAATTTGAATGCTTTAAGTGGGACTTTATGGGCCATCCTAGTAGGAACATGGAAGATAGTGGTGCTGAGGGTTATTTGAACTGTGGGGGGCTGGCTCAAGAGGTTTCAGAGGAGAAGAACTTAGTATGTTGCTTAGAGATCACGCTTGTGATGTTTTGGTGAAGAATGTGGGTGGGTACTTTTTGCCCTTGTCCAATGAGTCTGCCCGAGACTAAAGTGAAGAGATTTGGATTAATTCCATTAGGGGAGGAAATCTCAAAACAAAATAAGCTGTCGTGTGATTCTGTTGACACGAATGAAGATTTACCATGAAGAGGAGCAAGCCTGGCCAAAGAAGCACCAGGAATGGGAGTTAAGTCCTGTGTTCGAGGAGAAAGGCGGATTAAGAAATGGAGTGAAGGCAGCGATGTCCTCAGGGAAAGATCCCACCCAGGTAAATTTCCAAACTGCAGGAAGTAACTAAAGAAAATCTTAGAGCCCGATGTGATGACACACGTCTTCGATAGCAGAACTCCAGAGGCAGAGGCAGGAGGATCTCTGAGTTTGAGGCCAGCCTGTTCTACAAATCCAGCTTCAGCACAGCCAGGTTTAGGCAGTGAAAGAAACCACTGAACACAGAAAGCTGGTGGAGATGCAATTGAGTAGGGGGCCACGATCCAGCTCCAGCAAGTGGTAGAACTTGGCAGCCCCAGCCACGCAGTTCTGGTCTTAGAGGCAATACGGGATATTCCTCTAGCGCTAAGGAAAGCCGCTGAGGCCAAACTAGTGTCAGGGGTGTCCCGTAAAGGAAGTCCAGAGAGGCCATTGCGTGAAGCTGTGAAGGAGGAGCCCCGATTGTCTTGAAGACCCCAGGATGTTGGAGACGCCAGGGTTGTGGGATACCTGTCAGGGAGAGCTGGTCACACAAAGTGAAACAGGTCCAAGAGAAAGAAGCGTATTGTGGTCAGTCAACCAACCTGAAAGGGAGTTGGCCATCTGAAGAGCTTTGGCATTGGACATGGAGATGTAGAATTTGGAGTGTGCCCAGCCGGCTTTCAGTCTTGCTTTGGTGCAATATTTCCTCACTGTCCCCCCTTTCCCACATTTTGGAATGGTAATGTGTATCCTGTATGGATATATGTAGGAAGTACGGGATCTACTTTTTGGTTTTGATTTTACAGGGGATTATAGTTAAGAGATTACATGAATCTCATAACAGACTTGGAGCTTTAGACTTTTAAATAAGTTTGAAGCTATTATAGACTATGGGGACTTTTGAGGTTGTACTGAATGCAGTTTTTGCATTATGGTATGGCTACCGGCCTATGGGGGCTAGGGAGTGAAGTGTGGTTTGAAAGAGAATGGTCCCCAAAAGGAGTGGCACTGTTATGAGGTGTGGCCTCACTGGAGTAGGTGTGGCCTTGGAGGAAGTGTTTCATTGTGGGGGGTGGCTCTGGGGGTCTCCTATGCTCAAGCTATGCCCAGTGTGGAACACAGTTCACTTCCTGTTGTTGCTTGTGGATCAAGATGTAGAACCCTTAGTTCTTTCTCCAGTTCTATGTCTGCCTGCATGCAGACATGTCCAGCCATGATAATAATGGACTGAACCTCTGAAACTGTAAGTGAGCCACCCCGATTAAATGTTTTCCTTTTAGACATGCCATGGTCATAGTGTCTTGTCACAGCAGTAGAAGAAACCCTAACTAACACAGGGGTTTTCTGGCTCTTAGTTTAAGGGTAGAGGCCATTGTAGCTGGGAAGTCAGAACTTCTGGAGCTCGAAGAAGCTGGTCGCATCATATCCACAATCAGAAAGCAGAAAATAATGAATGCACTCATCTCTCTTTCTCCATTGTGTACAGTTCATGCCCCAAGCCCGGGAAATGGTGCCATCCACTTTTAGTATCTCTCTCTCTCTCTCTCTCTCTCTCTCTCTCTCTCTCTCTCTTTCTCTCTCTTTCTCTCCAAAACATGGTTTCTCTGTAAAGCCCTGGCTGTCCTAGAACTAACTCTGTAGACAAGGTTGACTTTGAACTCAGAGATCCTCCTGACTCTGCCTGCTGGGATTAAAGGTGTGTACCACCAATTCCACCGCTGCTGCCTGGTTGAGGCTAGCCCTTCTTACATCAATTAACTAATCAAGAGAATCCTCCCAGACAAGCCCAGAGGCTAACCCAGAAAATCCCTCACAGGTGTGTCTAGATTCTCTTGACCTGAAGAGTACCTCCTGTTACACTGGGCAGCTATGACTGCCTGAGTTTGAACCCCAAGATCCCACATAAAAGGTAAGCACAGTAACACTCATTTGTAAAACCAGTGTTCCTACAGCAAGATGGGAGGCAGAGACTGGAGGCTGGAAGTTTATGGACCCGCTAAGGTTCTTATGCAGACAGAGATCCTTCCTCAAACAAGGTGGTAGGGGAAGACGTCCAACGGTGTCCTCAGACAGCCATAAGCGCACTGGGGCATGTGTTGCCCACCCCCACATGCATGCATAACACATGCACAATATACATACATGTGTGCACAACATATACACCCAGTCACCACACACGCACACATACACACACAAAGTAAATATGCTTCCATGCTTGACACGTTTCAGATCAGCTTAAAAGTAAAGTCAGTAAACAGTGTTTTAACGTTGCATGGAAATAAATATCGGTCACCCACTGTAACATGTTATAAGCATGAATTCTGTTGATCTTTGCTTGCAGGAGAAACCATTCATGTGATCGCCATTCATGTGATCCCCTGTTTCAGTCCAGAGGAAACTGGGGGCTGCAGGATGGCTTGGTTGACAATGTGTTTGCATGAAGACCTGCATTTGACTCCCCAGAATCCCCATTTTAAGATTTACAGGTGCCACACACATGCCTGTAATCCTGTCGCTGGGTAGGTGGAGACAGGAAGATTTCCTGCTTTGCTGGCCAGCCAGGTGACCAAAGCCAAGAGCTCCGACTTTATAGCAAAAGACTGTCTCAGAACTACGGGAGTGTGAGGAAGAAAACAAACTTTGAGCTCTGATCTCTAGACACGCACACACGCATGCACGCACTCGTCACACACACACATACACTCATGCAAATGTACTCACGCATGCACACGCATGCACAAACACATACACACACAGAGGAGAGTCAAATGCAGAGGACTGAAATGCTAAATCCCGTACGAAAGCTCTAGACGCAAAGTCAAGGATCAGATCCCAAAGCCTATATCTCTACGGTTACACCACGGAGCTCTGAAATGTCAAACCATGGCTAGAGATGTCAGAAAGGCCCACTTGAATGTTTCTGTTCTCCTTGAAGGTCAAGATGCGCTGTCCGTGGCGAGCACAGCTCCTGACAGATCCCACATTCTCATTACACTTAGCTCTGGGCCACAGGCAAGGCTCAGTTATTTATGAACCTTTAGTTGCTGGCTTGGTGCTCGGCTTCCTGAAAGATGGCTAGCCCCTGGAGGAGGATCTGTGTTGTGCCGTGTACTGTGCTAGCCCCTGGAGGAGGATCTGTGTTGTGCCGTGTACTGTGCTAGCCCCTGGAGGAGCATCTGTGTTGTGTCGTGTACTGTGCTAGCCCCTGGAGGAGGATCTGTGTTGTGTCGTGTACTGTGCTAGCCCCTGGAGGAGGATCTGTGTTGTGTCGTGTACTGCAGGATAGCCCCTGGGAGGAGGATACGTTGCTTTTAATTATTAGAATATTTTTGGTGCATTTTCAAAATCAAGGGGCTCAGCAGTTCAGAGCATTGGCTGCTCTTACAAAGAACATTGTAGTATGGATAATGAAAACCCAGAGACAGATATTAGGGAGCAACCTGAAGATCAGAAAGGCAAAGCAGCCAACTACTATAGAGATCTTTGATCTCTATCATGTCTTCAGACCAGAAAGGGCAAGATCCTGTCTCCAGGAATCCTCAGACTCCACACTCACTGAGTTCCTATCTCCTCCCAGCCATATCACTCCTGTCTCCACCTCCCTTGAGCTGGGATTAAAGGCATGGAATCCCAAGGCTGGGATCACCTTTGTGTGAGCTCTGTTTCTCTTTCAGACAGATTCAATCTTGTGTAACCCAAGGCGGCCTCGAACTTATGGAGATCCGTCTGCCTCTGTCTCCCTAGTCCTGGAATTAAAAGTGTGAGCCACCACTCCCTGGCCTGAGCGGCTGCCTAGCGTGGCTGCTTCGCTCTCTGATCTTCAGGCAGGCTTTATTTATTAAAACACAAATAATATACCACTACAGAACAAAGGTTTGAGCCCAGCATCCACGCTGTAGCTCACAACTGTCTGTAACTCCAGTTCTAGGGGAATCACCCCCCCCCCCACGGGTGTGCAGGCAAAACACTGATGCACATAAAATAAGATCAAATTCTAGAAATCTCTCCTGATTAACTCTGACGTCATCTTTAATGAAAGCCATATGGAAGGTAGTGACTGATAACTCAGTGGAAATTGCACTTCCTTTAGAAAGATTTCTTTAGAAAGCCTTAGTGACTCAAAACAAAAGGAAGCCTAGCAGATCTCGAAGGAGAGAAAGTAACGCGTGCGGGCTGATGACCCCTAAAATCCAAGGTCAGTGCAATCCTATTATCCTCCATTACTCTCAGAACAGCTCGGTGCTTAACGAAGTTTCCACTCTGTGTGGCGCTGATTCTGCTCATCATCCATATGACTGGAAATGGAATTCAAATTTCCCCTATTTTGCAATATGAAATTTAAAACCTTGAAAGTATATTGATGATTAAATAGACTTATTTTGAAAACTCGAAGCTCTTAAAGTATATGGAGGATGTAAAAAGCTGGATGAAGAGATTTATTATCTTTCATAAATCAAAGGCAAATACAGTAATTGATGAACCTAAGAGTCACGAATTAAGAAATAGCTTCTTTTCTAAACAAAACCAAACAAATTAGTATGCATTGTATTTTATTAAAGGTGCTATAGAATTTTAAGGGGTAAAGGTTATAAAGTTCCCCTACTTCAACCTCCTGTGGATGTTTAAAATGTATTTAAATACCTCGCAGAACGCAAGTATTCAAGTAATTTTGGCTTCCATTAGTTTCTTTGTAAATCGGTAGTATTGAGCTCTAGACGCAATGCCAGGCAGCATGCAGGCAAACAGAGTGGTTAGACTCTTAGGACTGACTACAGAGGCTTGTGGCCGGCACGGGAAGTTATTCTGTTACAGTGATCTGGGGAAGTAGACAGGATTTTAGAAGTCAGCTAATCCCCCTAGATAAGAAAATAACTGTACAGCATACGCCACCAATCTGCAGGGCGGAACACACCATCCTAGGTAGAAGTGACGGCAAATGTGTAACTCAACAAATTTAGTCTCTGAGATTTGTTTTAACATCTTTCCTTTGCCCTTCAGCCTTAGGCCTCTTGTGCCTCACTGCTCCAGGTTGCTCCTCTTAGCTAGAGTTGCTGAGATTAGCATCCTCTGCCCATTCTCCCGGATGGGTCTCTGAGCCGTCTCCATCAGGAGGTTGGAACTCCCAAAGAAGGACGCAGATCCCAGTTAGGAGCTCCATGTACGGACAGGGAGAAATTCTGTTTCTCTCCTTGACAAAAGGTTTCTCTCCTTGACTCAGCAGTCAAAATAAAGCCCCCTTTCTGCTGCATAAAAGGAACAAAGAAATAAGGGGAGAGGGGAGAAATGAAGAGAGGCTTTTATGAAGCAAGTGGGCAAGAGTTGGAGGGAGGTGGGGAGGGGTAGGGACAGACAAAGGTACCTGTGTGCTTAGAAGAAGCTGCCTGAATGGGGCATGGCTGTCATGGAAGAGAGGGAAATCAAAGAGAAAGTACCAAGTGCAGCGCTCCTGTGGCCAAGACTGCAGCTTTCTGCCGTCTTTTGGCTAAATCCTGCTAACACCAGTTCCCTCTGAGAGAGCAACAGGAAGGTGCTCCTGGCCTGGGTAGAGATTGGGTGGAGCCAAGACAGCAAATAACCCCGGGTGACTAGATTAACTGGAGACCCGCAGAGAGAGGGGTCTCTGTTTTTGCTGCATCGTATCAATTATAAGCATGCAAGGAGCAAGCAAAGAGACTTGAGAGGCAGCTCAGTCACTAAGGTCCCTGCTGTAAAAGCAGGAAGCCTGAGTTTCCTCAGAACCCTACCGACACACACACACACACACACACACACACACACACACACACACGTACCCCCACACTGGGAAAGCAGAAGCAGGACGGACCCCTGGAAAGGCCAGCCAGCCTAGTGAGCTCCCTGTTCAAGGACAGACCTTATCCCAAAGACTAAGACGGAGAATGATGCTGACCTCTGACCTGTGCGCTCAGAGAGGTGCACACCCACACGTGCGTCTACACACAGCAAAGGTGTCAAGCCCCAGTCAGATGCACTTACTTTGCCCACACTAGCTCGGTTAGCATCTGTGTTGCTGAACATCCAAGCAGCTACCGAAACACTGAGTGCTCACGCCGATGAGTCAGGTTAGCTGCCTGGGAGCTCCCAACAAATTGGGAGGCGACATATTCTACATAGACCTGAGCTACTTAAAAAGGGGGCACCGAGGGTGACTCCAGTCACATGGCTATGCGGTTACAGTTTTAGAGTTTGTACTGACCCAAGTTTAGCTGATAACAATATATGTCAGTAATACACGAGAGTCAGTGTATGTGTGTATATTTATGTGGCATGGTGTGAATGTATGTTTCTGTATGTGTGTGGTAGATGTGTGGATGTGTGTGTGGTGTATATGTGTGTGCCTATGTGGTATATGTGTGGATGTGTGTGTGTGGTGTGTGTTGGTGTGTGTGTGTGTATGTGTGTGTATGTGGTATATCTGTGTGGTATATGTGTGTATGTGTGTGTGTGGTGTGTGTGTGGATGTGTGTGTGGTGTGTATGTGTGTGTGTTGAGATAGGATCTCACTGTAGCCCTAGCTGATCTGGAACTCACCATGTAGACCTAGTTGGTCTCCAGTTTGTGCTGACCCTCCTGTCCTTGCTTCTTGAGTGCTAGGACACTGACCCTCCTATCCTTACCTTCGGAGTGCCGGGACTGGAGTGGGTACTACCACGCTCTTGCCTGTAGTAAAAAAATTAAAGATTCTGATTTTGTCATTTTCTGTGTATTGTTACAGTTTTCTTTCTGCTGTAGTCAAATCTCCAATCGTGGCAAATCCATTCCTTAAGAATTTTATCACAGGTACCCTGGGTAGCTTGGGGACTTTCAGTGACTCCTAGAAGGGCAATGTGGCAAGATGAACTGCTTCAAAGTGTCCATGAGATCTGATCCAACATTCTAGAGTATTACCCCAACATTATAAATATTTAAGAATAGAATATTTATCACCACATTATAAAATGGGAACACAAAAGCATTCAAAACACTGAGCTGGTTAAATCAGTTGTATAAGTAATTATACTTGAATATAACTGTTCAATTAACATGCGCTATTATTCTATCGGATGCTCAGAATGTATCGCTCAAGGTAAAAGTGGAACAGCAAAACAACAAATGACCTCCCTACCCCCAAAACATGAGAGGATGTGCTAGCTGGTTTATGTCAATTTGACACAAGCAGGAGTCATCAGAGTGGAGGGAGTGTCTATTGAGAAAACGTCTGCATAAGATCGGGCTGACGGCAAGGCTGTGGGGTATTATTTAATTAGTGATTGATGGGGGAGAGCCCAGCTCATTATAGGTGGTCTCATTCCTGGGCTGGTGATCCTGGGCTCTATAAGAAAGCAGGCTGGGTAAGCCATGAGGAACAAGCCAGTAGGCAGTACCCCTCCATGGCTTCTGCATCAGTTCCTGCCTCCAGGTTCCAGTTTATTTAGAATTTTAGTATTGGCTTCCTTCCCTCCACAGACCATGATTGAGGATATGTAAGCCAAACAAACCCTTCCTTCCCCAACTTGCTTTTCGTTGTGGTGTTTCTTCACGGCAATAGTAACCCTGACTACGACAGCAGGAATTTACCAAATGTTAGAAACTCTAGTCTGTGTGATGGCATCATAGACCATTTGTTTTCCTCTAGGGGTCTCTCAACTTTCCAATATCTTAACAATAAACATTCATTAATTTGAAAAACAAAGAAATTTTTAAATTACAATCCAGCTTCAAAAGTTAACAGTTAAAAGAAAGATTGTTTATATTCATGAGCTGTTTAAGGGAGCGATGAAAGTCAGGAGTTTCTCCAACAAGTGTATTGAGCACTTAGTAGGTACAGATGTGTATCGAGCACCTAGTAGGCGCAGATGTGTATCGAGCACGTACTAGGTACTGATGTGTATTGAGCACTTAGTAGGCACAGATGTGTACTGAGCACTTAGTAGGCACAGAAGTGTATCGAGCACTTAGTAGGCATAGATGTGTATCGAGCACTTAGTAGGCACAAATGTATACTGAGTACTTAGTAGGTACACATGTATGTCGAGCACTTAGTAGGCACAAATGTATATCGAGCACTTAGTAGGCACAGATGTGTATTGAGTACTTAGTAGGTACAAATGTATATTGAGTGCTTGTAGGTAATCAGTCCCACAGAACTACAGAACTACTATTTTGAAAGTCTACCCCTCTATGTTTCTCTCTTTCTCTCTCTCTCTCTCTCTCTCTCTCTCTCTCTCACACACACACACACACACACACACACACACAGAAGCTATTTCCTTAAATGGCTTTAATCTGAAGCCCTAAGTAGTCTTTGTCTCTGAGCGTAGCTCCAAAGTCCCCTGGCTTTTGTGTTTCACAATGACATTAGCTGAGCAAGAGGAGTGACCTCTGGACAGGCTGAGTGGCCGTTTACCTGCAGAAAGACAGACAATACCGTAAGTCATGTTCCCCACAGGTACCCACAGATCACCATGGTTCTCTGGGGAACGCCGCCCGAGAGCCACTCCCCTTGAGGCTGTAGCGTCAGTCTCAGCAATTCTTTCATTTTTATGTCAACCATTGAAAGGACCGAGCAAAGGCCTAACAGGCTGCTCAGTCTTCCCTCAGAGATCAGGCCTCCATTTCAGTTTCCTGAGACTGAATGAGCAGCTTCTGAGGAAAAGCCACAAATAAAGGACCATCCATCTCCGACACCCCCGACAGCAAGAGGAGGCCTGGTTCATGCAGTGCTGGGCCAGGCCTGAGTCCCCAGCCTCCACGGCAGCTCCAGGACAGGGCCTGGGACTTGCACTGACCTGTCCAAAAATGGCAACGTGTAGCCCTGACTAACCCCTGACTAGCCTTAGCCAATTACAAGGTCCTAATATAATTTCCACTAGCTTAAGTGAGTCATGTCTGTATGACCCAACTTCCTTAGACATGCCCCTCAGTAAGGCTTTAAAGAAGACCCCACCTCCCTCTTGGGGTTGTCGCCATCTTGCTTTTGTGTAGGATGGTTGACCCCAGTTTGCTGGAATAACAATAATAATAATGAGGAGGAGGAGGAGGAAGAAGACTCTTTGCTTTTGCATTGGATCTACCTCTTGTGGTCTTTGGGGATCCTGACTCCATGCGCAACACCATCTCCTACAAATGCCACCTCTGAGTGAGGTGCAGCGGCCCACACTTTTAATCCCAGCACTCTGGAGATAGAGGCGGGTGGATCTCTGTGAGCCTGGTCTACAGAGCGAATTTCAGGACAGCCAAGACTACACAGGGAAACCCTATCTTGAAAAAAAAAAAAAAACTCTAGTCCAAGCCTTATCAGCAGACCTTAAGCTACTACCCTGTGCTCACCAGCCGTGGCCTTCAGACGCGTGCTGTAGAAAGATGTGAATTGACTAGCGCTGGTGCATTTAGGTGTTGATGTTACCTTTCCTGATTTCAGTTTGTTTCTGGCTATTTTCCTCGCGTTGTCCCTCCAGCCTCAAGGTCTACCCAACAGCAGACTTCCCTTGGCGTCAGGACTGCGGAGGGTGCGCGAAGTTTCCCGTGGCAGGCTGCCCAGACGCTTCTGCCCCTGATGCTAGGAACACCAGGCACAGCACAAGGCCCTCTGTATGTGCATTGTCAACCCACACTCCTCCTCACACATACTGTGGATGAGTAGGAGTTCTGATGTTAGGATCAAGAAACAGGCTTGTCGCTGGCTTACGAGGTGGCGCTTCTTAGGCAAGAAGGGGAATTCAGACAAGCAGAGGCACATGAGGACAGTCAGGGCGGCGTGGAAGCCATGAGAATACCCCAGGCTTCCCACACAGCTCAGGAGTCTGCAAGGGAGTGTCCTCTCCGGGCAAGGAGGGACGGATAGAACTGCCAGAACTTTCCCGCTGGTCTTTCCTCTGCTGGGCTCTGGCAGTGATCTGGGCAGCATCCGCGGCTACTCCCCGCCCACCGCCCCGCCCTGTTCTGCACCGCTTCAAGCCCTTCACGGGCTTCCTCTTCATCTCAGGCACCTGGCATGCTCCTGAGCTCCTGCTATCCCAAGTTTGTTTCCTAATAAGGGAGAGCCTGATCAGATCTAAACATACCTTGGAGGGGTCCAGGTTGCCGTGTGCTGTCTCCCAAAGAAGTTTCCTTCCGGGGATTAGTCACTTGGTCAGTATTTGATCATCAACCAAGGGACACAGGAAACCTGTGTAAGAGAATTGAAAAACAAAACAAAAACCTTCTGTAATCCCTGGTCTACAAAGGGGAATAGACAAGCAAATAAACAGTTGTCTTTATCAAAGAGCGATGGTTCTAACTTGGGTGTGGGGGAGGATGGAATATCATCCAAGCTTTACCTGAAGGGTCACAGGCTTGAAGAATGGACTTGAGACATGCAGAATGAATCCCCGTTCCCCAGCAGCTACAGGAGCAGAGGCAGGGAAGGACGGAAGCAGCAAGTTAGGGAGATAAACTGCCAAACGAAAGGAGCCTTGCTCTAAAGGACTTAAGATGCAAAGAGCATAGAAGATGAGGTTGCTAGACCATGCTCTCCAAGGGCCTCACTGGACTCAGGGCAGCGCAGGCTTTGTGTTGTTGTTCTCATGGAAGACTTTCTCATTGCACGACTTTCACCCGTACCCTTTGGGCTTTGGAAAAAGATAATTGTGGCGCTAGTGACCTAAAATATTGAATGTGGGTTTTTTTTTTTTGAGTTGCATTTTGGAATTTTCTTAAATCTGAAAATACTTTACCCTGACAAATATCCAGGGACTGAATTGGAGCAAGGAATGAACCCTGCCGGTGGATATGATGTGACACCAAGCAGCTTTTGAGATTTATCTATCTATCTATCTATCTATCTATCTATCTATCTATTTATTTATGTATTTATTTATTTTAGGTGAGTGCATTCTCAGCCTGGCAGTAAGACCTCTATTGAGCCACAGTCCCCAGGCCATGGGCTCAGGGGTGATGGACTTGCCTGTGCCCCTGTTTGCGTCCTAAAGTATCTAACATAGTATCTTCTCCCAAGTCATAATCCCTAGGAAAAAATCGGCAAATTGTGTTGTAAAATCGCCTGTCCTCCAACTACCGTATTAAGAACAGAAACGGGAACTAGACTTGGTCCTAAATGTGGAAGTTCAGAACGCTGATGTAAATTCTGTACAGATTTTTTTTTTCCTTATAAGTGAAGAACCAAAGAAATTCCATGATGGGAGGTGGTGGCGCTCACCTTCCGTCCCAGCACTCGGGAGGCAGAGGCAGGCGGCTCTCTGAGTTTGAGGCCAGCCTGGTCTACAGAGCGAATTAATTCCAGGATACTCAGGGTTACACAGAGAAGTCTTGTCTTGGGAAAAAACAAAACAAAACAAAAGAAAGAAAGAAAAGAAAAATGCCATGTGATTTTCAGGTGTCACAATTGTAACTTTCGTGTGAGCCAAGTGCACCCGTTCAGCATCTCAGCAAATGAAGACTGCTAACTCAAAGATGGCCCAGGAGTAGGAGCACAGTACTACCAAGTCCGGAAGGAGAAGTTTTATACCACACTTTGGCATACATATTTGGCACTATTTAGTCATGTTGACTGTATTTTTTTTTTATAATTTCTTTGACCCAGAAATTGCACTCCTGTGTTTACAATCTTTAAGATGCTGCCTTCACTTGTGTCTGGGGAGCATGGACCAGAATATCCATAGCAGCACTTAGAACAGCGCCTCAAAGCCGGGAGCCACTTGGATGCAACAGAAACATCCATAGATAAGTTGTGACATACCCGCTGGGTCTAATGTGCAAAGGAACGAAACTGAAGATGGAAGAAGAGCTCACAGATAAAATATTGAATGAAAACAGCAAGTTGGAGGGGACTGTGCATAATGTATTTCTACTCATGTTAAAAACTCATAATGACCATGGTATGTGGCATTACCTTGCTGCTGTAGTCTGCAAACACACCAACAGCAAGCCACTCTACAAACCATAGAACAGAGAGGCTTGCTGATGGGCGTGGTCGATTGATAAATAACCAGACCAGTTCAATTCAAAAGATTTTAATAATTGAGGGAAAACTTACACGACCAAAGATCCCGCGAAAGCCAGGAGCGCAGGAAACCAAAGAGGAAGCGGGGAGCGCACCCGCAAGATTTATCTGTATTTCTTGGCCTTGGGGGGGGCACACCCCCAAAACAGAATGTGATTGGCTGAGCTTCCCCATCATCTTGCCAAGCAAAGCAAGACATTCCAAGCCCACACTGACCAACTCGGTTAAAGCCCACCATAGGAGCATACTGAGCAAGCCAGCGCGTTTCAGATCTTCCATTGGCTGAATGGAAACAAGACCCCTCCGTGCTTGGTTCTGTCTCTTTCCCCTCCGCCACACCCGCCTTCCTCACTGAGGGTGTGTTCACAGGATCCGAGCTGAACAAGCGTCTCCGAAGACTTGGGTTCCTACGATTAAAAGCCCCGCTTGCTCTACGGTCTTCTGTGGCAGGGCCTTTCCAGTCAGCCCCGTGAGCAGCCATGATCATTTACGCGCCCGTGCAGAGGATGTGAGGAGCTGGTAGCAGGCCAGGCAATGCCTTGTGGATGACATGCTTCCTGCACCCCAAGTATCTCCAATGCTTACGAATGCTGGATGATTCAGGTCTCCTGCATATTTCATATGTCACAGCTGGCGGGCCCTGGCTTCTCTTGCTCCGTTCTAATTACGTTCTAACTACGTGTGACATGCCTGAGAGGCCTCATTAACACTCGAAGTCACTTATGAATTTTGTTTATGTAAGCTACTTTAATTTCGCAGTTCCATTATCTTCATTTATAATTCTCTTATTTTCTCCGGTAGAGCTGAAGTCTTCACACACGTTATAAATACCTGTGAACCACGTTTGCAATGTGATAAACGTTTGGAGAGAATTTAAGAGCTGGACAAATGTCGAGATGGGAAGGGGTTTGTTCCAGTTGGAGACGTCTAATTCTATGGGTGATGTAGTGTGGATGGTGAGTTTATAGGAATTTGTTATATTAATTGTGTGTCAATTTTCTTCTAATTGTAAATGCTGTTTGAAACGACATAGCCCTTAGACCTTTGCATGCAATATGCTCTTGATTATAAGTAGCCAGTTAATTTTAGGGTGCCTAGTTTTATGATCTTTATAATATAATCCACATCGGTAAGGAAATACTCATATATGAAGATTACATTTATCTTAGGAAGCCCCTTCCAACTGAGTCCGGTGTTGCCTAAATGAGGGTTTGTTTCCTGGACAGATGAACTCTGCTGTACTGTCAACACAGACAGTGTGGTCGAACATTCCACGTGATCCCACGGATCCCGTAGGAGCCGTTCTGCAGCGGAGCCGAGAGAGGCTGTGTGCTGGGCTCGCTCTTTTCCAATCTGTCATCTGCTTGGATCTGCGAACGAGCGTCTTGGAAGACTCTCTCTGGCTCCTCCCGAAAGGCGGCTCGCATCCAACATCTTCAGAAGAATTCAGGCTCGTCATGTGAGAGAAATTCTTGAGATTTTGTAGCTGGTGGTGACGGTTGGTCTCGAATACTGAACAAATGCGTTCTGCAAGCGGACCCCGTTTAGGTGGAGAGCGGCACTAAAGGTGGCTCAATCCTTTGACCCAAGGAAACCTTAACTTGTCTAGGTTTCCCCCACCATATTAAGAGCGCCCTGGACAGGGCCAATATTCTAGGTTCCCCACCATATTAAAAACACCCAGTGGGCAGGGCCTATTTTCCCTGGCTTGGGAAGCTTGCATTTCAGCGTATAGAGAACATTAGAATTGTCGCCTCTTCGGCGGAGACAGTGCAGTCAGGTGAAGCTTTTAAGTGTGCGCTGTACCATTCTGGCACAGACCAGACGGTTGGTCATAACTCTGTCTCACCACTTGATTGTAGTTCAGTTTCTTGATATTTTAAAGAAACCCACATACAGGGTTGTAAGCGTGCTGTGTTCTCCCAGGCCAGGGTAGAAGGTATGGGAGCAGCGAAAAGAGGAGGCTTGGTCTTTCCCGGTACTGTTTTTCTCCTTGTAAAGCTATTTTGCCTTTTCCTCTTAGCTGCTAGCAAGATCTGCAGACCTGTCTCTACAGTCCGGGGCATCCAGCCAATACCATACTCGGCCAGTGAGTGCCCATACCATACCCCCTACCCCCCCACCACACAATCAAACCCCTCGGTGCTCATAACTTCTGTAGAGAGAGCTGGGCATAGCGCAGTATTCTTTGTGTGGCTCCAGGGAGGCCCCCTCCAGGTTTGGGGTGCCGCAGCCCCTGCTGGTGCAGTCACGTGGCTCCGTGTCCTCTGGATCTCAGGTTCACTTCCTTGGAAGCGAAAAAACGCTGCTTTCTGGCCCTGGCTTTAAGAAGCCCATACAACAGAGGGGTCTGACCCCAGGGCCCTCTCCTCTCAGCCTGGGAATCCAAAACGGGAAACAGCGAGATGCGTGGAGCAAAGGATCCAGGCCAGAGTCATCCGGGGCCTCCGGACAGCACCTCGGTGCTAAGGTTGATATCCAGGCCTGGGCTGGTCAGGTACAGAGGGACCAGGGACTTGGAACAGCAGGGTGCGAGGGCGAGGCTGGCCGGCTTCCCACAGTCTGCGGATCCCTCATTAGGCTGGCGCAGACTGAAAATGTACGTCTCCATCTATTTCTGGCTTCTAAATGTGCGAAGGAAATAAGTCGCTTTATTATTTTATTTTTGTAAAGTTGAAGACAGAGGCAGATGCCCCTTGGAGCGCGTGTGTGCTCGCTCTAAAAAGTCCCGGCTCTGAGGGGAAGCCTTCGAGAGGAAGGCGGCATCAAGGACAAATAGGTTGTCCCCTCTAAATCTGCGGGAAGAGCACTGGCAAGGGTAGGAACTGTCAGCACTTTCACGTGGAGATGTGGGGAATAAAATCAGGGAAGTTGTCCAAAAATGCAACTTAAGTCAAAAAAAATAATTAAGAAAAAACAATGACGTCTCGGTGTAACATGGAGGTTATGATGTGTTAAATGCAAAATGACAATAGACATAAATATAGCCTTTTTAAAATCAGTTAAGGAATACATGAATACTTCGAGAAGTCTCCCATCAGAGGTGTGTGGAAATCTTAAAGCTTAATGCCTGTTTGTGAATGTCCAATGAGAATAAATTAAAAATTGAAGAAATCTGGGAAAACCAAAAGATGGTACCAACACACCAACTGTACTCCTGAGTGGGGTTGTTATGATAAATTTAACTTCAGCTATGGAACCAGACAAAGACAATTTTACAAAGCAAAATACCATGACATTCATTTGCTGAAAAAAATATTTCTGGGCACACAATATGTACCCGTTACTGCGTTAGTTCCCAGAAGCACACTCCAGGTGAGGAGAAATGGATTTTGCGGCTACATAGTGTCCCTGCCTGAGCTCTGAGCTGAGCAGGGAAATTCGAAACGCATATAAAATATAAAAGGTGCGACTGCCAAACAGATCTATTAGTATGAACTTTTATTCTTTCCCCATTGGGTGTATGTGCACGTGTGTATCCATGTCTGCTTGTGTGTAAGCACACATGGGAATGGGTACCCATGCACGTGTGTGTGTACAGGTGGGTATGGGTGCCCATGCATGTGTGTGAGCACACGTGGTGTGGGTGCCCATGCATGTGTGTGTTTACAGGTGGGTGTGGGTGCCCATGCATGTGTGTGTGTACAGGTGGGTGTGGGCGCCCATGCATGTGTGTGTACGGTGGGTGTGGGTGCCCATGCATGTGTGTGTGTACAGGTGGGTATGAGTGCCCATGCATGTGTGTGTACAGGTGGAGCCCCAAACTTGGTGTCGGAAACCGTTCCTCATCACCCTGCCACCATTCACTGAGGGGTGCTGTGAAAACCTGACCTCCATGATCGGGCAAGACAGCTCACTCTGGGGTCCCATCTCGGCCTACTTGGCATTTCTGTGGGTTCTGGGTGTCGCGTCTCCAGTCATACTGGGACAGCAAGCGTTTTCACCACCAAACTATCTCTCCAGCCTTGACCACCTGTTCCCTGTGTACACGTTAAGGCTGTGTGTGTGTGCCTGTGCATGTGGGGGGAGGTCAGAGGTCAACCTGAGGCACCCTCTGTTGGAGCCATCTAACTGCCTTTGGAGATTGGCTCCCTCGCTGGCCTGGACCTCGCCATGCAGGCTAGGCTGGCTGGCCATCAAGCCTCTGTTTTGCTGGGATCATCAACATGAGCTACTCTCTTTCTACATGTATTCTGAATATCTAATCCAGGCTTAATGTTTATGTGGCAACTGAATTCTCACCAGTCCCTGAACATTTATTTCAGATTAAAGAAGCCGGACCTGCACTATTATGTAAATAAACCCGTTTTTCCTTTAGCCTCTGGTTTGACTCTCTGGAAAAGGTAATACTTTCCTACTGTAAGGTCCTTCTTTGTTCTCAAGTCGTCTGGCATAAGGAATCCATCTCAAAATGAATTTTGGAAATCTCAGAAATGTATCTCAGTGTCCCTGTGCTTTTCTGGAAATGAAGCAGGAAACCAAGTACGATTTTTTTTTTTCTCAAAAGCTGAGGTTCAATTTTCAGTGTCTAATCCAGTTTTCTCAGGAAGTGTTAGCCACTATCGCCATCTGAAACAGTTGTGTTGTGGGGTGCGGCCATCTGTGTGGGCTACGGCAGACACACTGGGAAAACCCATGATAACGGGAGCGCGGTTAATATCCGCCAGAGAGGTGATCGCTGGAACAAGCCACGCCAGGAGCTGCTGCTGGAGCGTTATCAGGGGGACCTTCTGTGCCCCGCACCTACCTATGCTGCAGATGCGCCTGTGGGAGCTGCATCCCCTGCCTGTCTGACCTATGGCTGTGCTGAGCGGTGGCACAATGCCTGCCACCCACAGGGCTGTTGTGACAATTCCCGAAGTAAATGCTCTAAAGCATTGTGAACAATTCAAAAGAAGGGCATCACTCAACTGCCAAAATCATTAGACACCCACGGATACAGCTTTTTTTTTTTTTAAACATTCCTAACATGGTACTAGAAAAGGGCATTCCCAGAGTTCACTTCAATTTCAGCGTGTTTCGTTGCATTTTAGCCCTCACTAACTTTTAAATTAACGATCATTTCCAGGGTGTTCACCACGTGGAAGGGAACCTAGGATGTGCTCCTTGCATGGCAAAACTCTGGACCGAATGTGTCTTCCCAAAGTTCATTTGTTAAAACTCGATGTCCCCGCCCCCCAATGGTGCTATTAGTAGGTGGGGCTTGCTGGAGGTGGTTGGAGCCTGAAGGTAGAACTCTCAATCAGGACATTTCCAGGTAGCCCTCACCTTTCTCAGCTCGGGAGGACACAGCAGGCAGAGGGCAGCATGAGAATTAGAAGCAGATCTACTCGTTCTGCCTCTTGCCTTTGGGCTTCTCTGCTTCCAGGGCCTGTGAGGAGTGAGTGTCGGTTGTTTAAAAACTCTAACCTGCGGGATTTTTCTTGCAGTGGCCCAAGTGCACTGAATCACGATGTTTTGAAAAGGACTAAGGCTTTAATTAGCTCTCTAATTAAGGGACGATTTATTAGAGAAGTGTTGGACCTCTAGAAGACCTCTGCGAATTTATGACAAGCATGTGTTCTTGGATTCAGTTTGCCTGTATTTTATTGAGTATTTTTGCATCCATGTTCATGAGTGAGATTAGTCTGTAATTCTCTTTCTTAGTTGAGTCTTTGTATGGCTTTGGTATCAGGGTAAATGTAGCCTCATAAAAACAGTTTGGCAATGTCCCTTCTGTTTCTATTATGTGGAACACTTTGAAGAATATAGGTATTAGCTCTTCTTGGATGTTCTGGTAGAATTCTGCACTAAAACCATCTAGCCCTGGCCCTGTTTTCTTTGTTTTATTTTATTTTATTTTTTTTTTTGAGGTTTTTGCTGACAGCTTCTATTTCTTTGCAGTTTATAGGTCTATTTAAATTGCTCACCTGGTCTTTATTTAATTTTGGTATATGGTATCTATCTAGAAAATTGTCCATTTATTTTACATTTTCCAGTTTTGTGGAGTACAGGTTTTTGTAGTATGACCTAATGATTCTCTGGATTTCCTCAGTGTCTGTTGTTATGTCCCCCTTTTCATTTCTGATTTTGAATTTGGATGTTCTCTCTCTCTCTCTCTCTCTCTCTCTCTCTCTCTCTCTCTCTCTCTCTCTCTTTCTCTTTCTCTCTCTGCCTTTTGATTAGTTTGGATAAGGGTTTGTTTATCTTGTTGATTTTCTCAAAGAACCATCTCTTTGTTTCATTGATTCCTTGTATTGGTTTCTTTGTTTCTATTTTGTTGATTTCAGCCCTCAATTTGATTATTTCCTGTCTTCTACTCCTCCTGGATGAGTCTGCTTCTTTTTGTTCTAGAGCTTTCAGGTGTGCTGTTAAGTCACTGGTGTGAGCTTTCTCCACTTTCTTTATGTGGGCACTTAGTGCTATGAACTTCCATCTTAGCACTGCTTTCGTAGTGTCCCATAGGTTTGGCTATGGTGTGCCTTCGTTTTCATTGAATTCTCGGAAGCCTTTAACTTCTTTATTTCTTCCTTGACCCAGGGTTGGTTCAATAGTTCACTGTTCAAGTTCCATGAGTTTGTAGCCTTTCTGAGAATAGTTTTGTTGTTAAATTCTAATTTTAACTCATGGTAATCCGATAAGACACAGGGGGGTACTTCAATTTTTTTTGTGTGTCTGTATTTGTGGAGGTTTGCTTTGTTACCAAGTATGTGAGCCATTTTAGAGAAGGTTCCATGAGGTGCTGAGAAGAAGGTATATTCTTTTGTGTTTAGGTGGAATGTTCTATAGATGTCTGTTAAGTCCATTTGATTCATGACATCTGTTAGTTCTCTTATTTCTCTGTTAAGTTTCTGTCTGGTTGACCAAGTCTCCTACTATTAGTGTGTAGGGTTTGGCATGCGATTTAAGTTTTAGTAATGTTTCTTTTACATATGTGGGTGCTCTTGTATTTGGGGCATAGATGTTCAGGATTGAGACTTCATCTTGATGGATTGTTCTGTAATGAGTATAAAGTGTCCTCCATCTCTTCTGATTGATTTTAGTTTGAAATCCATTTTGTTAGACATTAGGATAGCTACACATGCTTGTTTCTTAGGTCCATTTCATTGGAAAATCTTTTTTCAACCCTTTAGTCTGAAGTAATGTCTGTCTTTGAGATTGAGGTGTGTTTCTTGTATATAGCAGAAGGCTGGATCCTGTTTTCATATCCATTCTATTAGCCTGAGTCTTTTTACATGTGAGTTGAGTTCATTGGTATTAAGAGATATTAATGACCAGTGGTTGTTAATTCCTGTACTTTTCAGTAGTAGTGTTTCAGTGTTTCTCTTCTTTGGGTTTGCTGGGGGGGGGGGGGGGGGATCATCTGTTGCCTTTATTTTTGTGGGTGCAGTTAGCTTCCTTGGGTTGGGGTTTCTCTTCTGGTACTTTGTGTAGGGCTGGGTTTGTGGATACATATTGTTTAAGTCTGGTTTTGTCATAAAATATCTTGTTTGTTTTCTCTATCGATGGTGATTGAACGCTTTGCTGGGTATAGTAGTCTGGGCTTGCATCCGTGGTCTCTTAGTGTCTGCAGCACATTATCCCAGGACCTTCTGGCTTTCATGGTTTCCACTGAGAAGTCGGGTGTAATTCTGATAGGTCTACCTTTATATGTTGCTTGACCTTTTTCCTTTGCAGCTCTTAATATTATTTCTTTATTCTGTATGTTTTGCATTTTGATATGTATAGATTCAGTCTATTTGGTGTTCTGTAAGCTTCATGTACCTTCATAGGGATATCCTTCCTTAGGTTGGGACAGGTTTATTCTATGATTT
Source organism: Microtus obscurus (assembly GCA_963919715.1). NCBI lineage: Eukaryota > Metazoa > Chordata > Mammalia > Rodentia > Cricetidae > Microtus > Microtus obscurus. The sequence goes on from CAWTZC010000381.1 coordinate 7,767,336, forward strand.
TGTTGAATATATTTTCTGTGCCTTTGAGCTGGACTTATTCTCCTTCTTCTATCCCTATTATTCTTAGGTTTGGTCTTTTAATGGTGTCCCAGATTTCCTGAATGTTTTGTGTTAAGAATTTTTGGATATAATGTTTTCTTCGATCAATGAGTCTATTTTCTCTACAGTATCTTCAATACCTGAGATTCTTTCTTTTATGTCTTATATTCTGTTGGTTATACTTGTCTCTGTAGTTCCTGTTCGTCTACCCAGATTTTCCATATCCCAAATTTTCTCAGTTTGTGTTTTCTTTATTGCCTCTATGATGTGGGAGTGTCATATATCAATCTGTTGATTTCATTGGTTCAATAAACTGCCTTGGCCCCTATAGGTTAGAGCATAGGTGGGTGGAGAAAACAGAATAGTATGCGGACAGGAAGAGGAAGTGAGGTCAGAACGCATGCAGCTCCGCTCAGAGAAGTCAGGTTCCTCTCTCGCGGGCGGACAGGATAGCCCGGTTCTCTGAGGCATGTTCGCGATGAAGCTCCGACCGACCCAAGATGGACATAGGCTAGAATCTCCCCGGTAAGCGCACCTTGGGGTGCTAACACAGAATATTAGAAATGGGTTAGACCAGGTGCGAGAGTTTGCCCGTAAGAGGCTAGAGCTAGTGGGCCAAGCAGTGTTTAAATGAATACAGTTTGTGTGTTGTTATTTCGGGGATAAGCTAGCCAGGCGATTGGGGTGTTGGAGACACAACCCCGACGCCCCAAATTCAACACCTCTATTTCAGTCTTCAAGTCTTGAACTGGTTGCTTCACCTGTTTGATTAGTTTTTTTTCTTGGTTTTCTTGGGATTCTTTGAGGGATTTATTAATTTCTTCCAATTTTTTTTGTTTGTCTTCTCCTCCATTTCGTTAAGGGAGTTTTTCATTTCCTCTTTAAAGGCCCCCATCATTTCATAAAGTTACATTTAAAGTTGTTTTCTTCTGCTTCTTTTCAGTTAGGATGATCAAGTCTTCCTGTTGTGTGACTACTGGGTTCTGGTGTTACCATGTTGCCTTTTAGGTTGTTGGGTGAATTCTTGCATTGGTGCCTTCCCATACTTTTCTTCGAATGAGACCAGCAGGGTCTGCATCTTGGTCCAATCCTTGCGGTGGCTGTCTGAATATTTGGGAATTTTTCTTGGTCTGCTATATACTGTCAGTGTCTATGTTTCAAGAAGCCTGTGAGGTCTCTGTAAACCTGCTCTCTTGGTCTCTCTTGGTTCGCTTTCTTGCTCCTCTCTTTGGTCCCCTCAGTATTATGGCAAGCTCTTGGTTACCTTAGTATTGGAGCAAGCTGTGTTTTAGAGTTCCACCGAGGTTGCAGAAGGATAGGCAAGTTTGGGAATGGGGTAAGCCAGTAGCTTGGAGGGTCAGGTGAATGGGATTGGGTAATGGGGGAGCCTACCTGCAGGGAACTCTCCTGCTGGCTGACTAGAAAAGCCAAGGGAGTTGGAGGAGAGGCCTGTGGTTTTGTACCACTGTGGAGGTCCTAGAGAGTGTGGTATCCTGCCTTGTGGCTGTTTACTAACTCTTAAGTCCCCTCAGTATTGAAGCAAACTGTATTTCTGGTGACTTCAAATCAAAAAGGGAGGGAGCAGTGGGTTGGGACACTTTTATCAGCACGTGAACCTGACAGCATTTTACATCCTAACCCATCACAGATGAATTGCTGTCAGTGGTTTCTTTAATTTGTTTTCATTCTTTATCTTTTTTTTATTTCAACTGTGTTCATTATAATCAAAACTTGTTTTGTCTTTTTCATTTGAAGATTGGGAAATCAAGTCATATTTAGACAAGATGTATTGCTGTTGAAGACAAGATAATAAATTTCTTGCGTCTTGTGGAAATGAAACTTTCTAACTAAGCTGATTCTAGGTCCCATTCTCATGCAGAAAGTTTACTAGAACACCCAGATCTAGCCCAGCTCTTATAACCTGTGCCTCAACCTACTCAGTCCACCCCCACCTGCTCGGAACCTGACCTCTTGGCTTTGGCCAGAACCCACCAGTCTCCACCCACAGATCTTTTCTGCACAGCATCCAACCTCCTCCCCCCTCCAGAGCAGAATTCCCACTTGCTTCTCCGGGATCTAGTCTGGTGAGTCTCCCTGACCTCTCCATCCACATCTTCTCCCCATCCTCCCAGAGACCCACCCACATTCGGTACCCTGGCCTTGCATGGCCACCCCTGCCTACAGTGCGGCCAATCGCTATATTTCCATCAGGACCCTCCAGATCTGCCCCCACACTCCAGGCTTGGAACAGGAGGCTCAAACTGTACACTAGCCCAGCCCCCTCTAACCACCTGACTTCATTCCATCTAAGTAATTTCCAGCCTCTAAGCACAAGCCTCCCAAATGTCCTCTTTTTCGCCCCAACCTGCTCTGCCCATATTAGAATTAATCAAAGAAGGCCACGTGCCCGGATTTCAATGAAACAATGCCAAAATATATGAAAGATCAAACCAGTATTTTCTTTCCAAAATCTACCAGGCCTGGAGAAATGTTTGCCAATGAGAATGACCTAAATGAAAATCAGGACACAGAATATAAAAAAAAACAATGATAAGCTTCACCAAATCGGTACACATTCAAAAGGATTAGAATAATTCTTTACATCCTATCTGACCACAGTGTAACCGAAACTGACAGCAAACAAATCTCTGGTAAACATACAAACTCATGGAGGTTAAACAGCTCAATGCTGTATCATGAGTGGGCCGAAGAAATCAAGAAAAAAAAATAAAAAAATTTCCTGGAACTCAATAAAATTGAAACCACAACACAAGAAAGAAAAGAAAACTATGGAACGCATTGAAGACAGTCTTACAAGGGAAATCTATGGCTCTAAGTGCCTTCATCAAAAATAAAAATAACACAAAGAAATGAATTAATGATGCAATTCAGAAGATTGGGAAATAAGAACACACCCAGATCACATCTAATAGATGGCGAGAAATAATAAAAATCGGGGTAGAAATCAATAAAATGGAAAGAAAACTATAAAGAACCACTGGATATAAACAAGGCTGGAACAAGATGGGGATGTCCACTATTCCCACTCTTCCAATAGTGTACAAGGACCAGCTGGAGCAATCAGAAAAATGAAGGGAATTAAAGGACTCCCAACAGGGGAAGAAGTCAAATTGTCCCTATTTGTAGATGAAAATATTTGTGATACCAAACTTTCTATAAGAAAATATCTAGAAGTGATAAACAAATTCAGCGATTTGGCAGGACACAGAATCAACTTTCACAAATCAAATCTTTTCTGAGTGCCAATAGCAAACATAAAGAGAAAGAGATCATGGTTGCTCTCCTGTTCCCAGTGGCCTCAAAGAAAATAAAATATCTAGAAACAAAGCTAATCAAGGATGTGAAGGGCCTTTACAATGAAAACTAAAATTCTGGAGAAATAAAGACACTAAAAAATTGCAAAGACTTCCTGTGCTCATGGATTGGTAGGATTAACATTGTGAAAATGACCATTCTATCAAAAGCTACTTACAGATTCAACCGATCTCAAGCAAAATCCCCACCTCTTTCTGTACAGAAATAGAAAAGGCTAACCTAATAGCTCTGTGGAACTATAAAAGGCTCTGGATATCCCAAACAATTCTGAACATAAGGAAAAATGCTGGGGGATTACCATTGCAGAACTTAAGCCATATTGCCAAGTCATAGTGATAAAAACCTATGGTACTGGCACAAATACAGACCAATCAAACAAAATCAAAGACCCAAGCAGGAGAACATGTAACTTCAACCACTTAATATCTGGCAAAGATGCCAAAAATGTAAGCTGGGGACAAGAAAGCATCTTCCACGAATAGTGCTGGGAAAAGTGGGTATCAGAGTACAGAAGAACGAAGCAGACCCCCTTGTCAGGAACTTGTGCAAAAACTAACATCAAATGGACCAAAGACTTAACAGTGAAACAGAAACACTGAACTTTCTGGAGGGAAGCATAAGTAGCACCCAGTATGACCCAGGAGTAGGAAAGAGCTCTGTGAGTAGGATTCCATTTGGCCAAGAATTGAAGCTACCAAGTGGGACTTTATACACTTAAAACCTTCTGAAAAATGCAGAGTGTAGATCCAGGACCAGTGCATCCATCTACAGAACAACTCTCGAATGTACGACTCAGGAAACATTTCAGAAGAGGAGGCTGGAAGACAGTAGGAGCCAGAGAGTCAGGGATGGCAGAAGCTGTACCCATAACGTCTCAACAATGTGACTGCCTTCCAAAGACAAAATTCCAGAGGTGCCAAAGTGGGTGGAGGAAAGACCAAGAGGCCTCAACCTTAAACAGAGACCTGCAGGCAACTAAGGAATGCCGAGAGCAGGAGAAATAGTCTTCCCCAGGGAAGAGCACACCAATTGGTTATCTGGTACCAGACAGACAGCCCTGAAAACACACGTGCAAATGACATTATACAGACTGAGCAGGTTACATTTAGGAATATAATATAATATATTTAGGAATATATGTGTGTATATATATCCGTGTAGAAACAATTAATGGAAAAAGAGCCTTTGAATTTGAAAGAGCAAGGAAGGCCATATGGGATATTTAGAAGTGGGAGGTGGAAGGGAAAAGTGATAAAATTATAATCATAATCATGATCACAAAAAAGAGAAAAATCTTAAAAAAACTAAATTAAGAAAAAATTTAAAGGAAGAAAGTTCACAACGTCAAATCACTAAATTTAATGATTAAGGAATATTCGCTGTGGTAGTTTGTGTGATAATGACTCCCATAGGTTCAAATGCTTGAATACCTGGTCCCAGTAGGTGGAACTGTTTGGGAAGGATTCGGAAGTATGGCTTTGTTGGAGGAGGTGTGTTCCTGGGGTAGAGGGTTTGAGGTTTCAAAATTCTTGTGCCATCCCCAAGGTTTATGCATCCTTTTTAATAGCTAAATGGTATTTCAGTGTACAAATACACCACATTACTCTTCTCTGTTCATCAACTTATAAACATTTGATTCCCACACTTAGTTCCTTGAATTATGTTGCTATGAATAACAGTGTACACGTCTTGTGTAGTTGTGATATCAGTGATCTTTGTGATGTTTAATGAGAATTAGCATTACCAGGTGCAAACGTAGCTAAATCATTTTACCTTATCATCAGCAACGA